>CM028130.1:621500000-626500000 GCA_016271365.2 Neoceratodus forsteri
CCCCTGGCTCTCCTTACTGACTTCTCACATTGCTTACCAACCTTTAGATCATCTGATATGACTACCCCAGGTCCCTTTCCATTTTTGTTGTTGTTAGTATCTCCCCTGCTATTGTGTAGTCTTCTCCTGGGTTTTTGTTTCCCAGGTGCATTACTTTGCATTTCTTTGCATTGAATCTAAGTTGCCATATGTCTGACCATTCCTCCAACCTTGCCAGGTCCTTTCTCATCCTTTCTACCCCCCACTGTGTGTATCAATTCTGTTACAGATCTTTGTCTCATCTGCAAAGAGGCATACCTTTCCCTCCAGACCCTCTGCAATGTCACCTATAACGATGCTAAAGAGGACTGGACCCAGTACTGAGCCCTGAGGTACTCCACTAGTAACCCCTCTTTCTTCGGAATGTGTTCCATTCACTATTGCCTTCCGTGTCCTGTCGTGCAGCCAGTTTGCTGCCCAGGCTACCACCCTGGGACCCACTCCCAGGCTGGCTAACTTGATTATTAATCTTTTGTGCAGGACTGTGTCAAATGCCTTGCTAAAGTCTAGGTAGGCCATATCTCTCCAGGTGTACCTCCTCCCTGGTCTATTATTTTGGTCACCCAGTCAAAGAAATCAATTAGGTTTGTCTGACATGACCTTCCTGCTGTGAATCTATGCTGCTTTAGGTCCTGTGCCCTGCTGGCCTCTAGGTGCTCAACAATTCTTTCTTTCAGAAGTGATTCCTTCATTTTTCTTACCACTGAGGTCAAACTAACAGGTCTGTAGTTTCCTGCTTCTGCCTTGCTCCCACTTTTATGAAGGGGAATCACATCTGCCCTCGGGTACCACCCCATCTTCCCATGATTTGTTAAAAGGTGTGGTCAGTGGTGTCACTAGGTCCTCCTTTAGTTCTTTTAGGATTCTGGGGTGAATTCTGTCAGGCCGCATTGCTTTGTCCACCTTGGTTTTAGGAGTTCTTTCAGGACTCTTTCTTCTGTAAATGGACTAGTGTCAACCCCACTACCCAGAGTGCTTCTATTGTCTGGTTTAGATAACTTCTCCTCATCTTCTTTTGTGAATACTGAGCAAAAGTATTCATTCAGTATCTCTGCCTTTTCACCGTCCTGTCTCTGCCAACCTCCCCTATCCCTTATTAATCTTCATTATTCCTCCCTTAACCTTTCTATGCTCCCTAATGTACCTATAAAAGGTTTTATCCCCCTTTACTGAATTGGCTATTTTTTCCTCAGTTTGGGCTTTTACTATTCTGACTGCCTTCCCCACTTCTTTCTGCTTTTATTGATACAGTTCCCTGTCGTGCTCCTTCTGTGATTCCTTATACTTTTTTGAATGCAGCCTTTGTCCTCTTAACCTTCCCTGCCACCTCTTTTGAGAACCATAGTGGTTTTTTACTCCGCTTTGTTTTCTTTATTTGTTTCACACAAAGGCTTGTTGCCTCTATGATGGCAGTTTTGATTTTTCTCCATTGTTCTTCCACCCCTCCATTTTGGCCATTTGCTAGTGTATTCCTCAGGTATTCACCCATTTTGCCAAAGTCAGCCCTTCTAAAGTCCAGTATGCTTGTTTTTGTATGGCTTGTCTCCATGGTTGTGCTTATAGTGAAGCACACTGTGTAGTGGTCGCTTGTTCCCAGATGTCTACTGACTTCTAAATTTGTGATCCTCTCTCCATTTGAGAGTACCAGGTCTAGTATTACTCCCTCCCAAGTGGGTTCCAACACTAGTTGTCTAAGGCTTGCCCCTTGCAGGGCATCGAGAATGACCCTGCTCTTGGATGTGGCTGCAGTACATGTCATCCAGTTAACATCTGGCATATTCAGGTCCCCCATCAACAGTATCTCCCCTTTTTCAGCCATTTTGAGAATGTCCTCTATCATTTTGTTGTCCATTTCCTCCACTTGAGACGGGGGTCTGTATACAACCCCTGTGTGGATTGTGATGCCATTCCCTGTCTCCAAGGTGACCCAGAGTGCCTCTTGTCCTCCCCCTTTACTTTTTAGTTCTGTAACTTTGATCCCTTCCCTTATGTAAAAAGCTATTCCACCTCCTCTTTTCCCCTCCCTGTCCCTTCTGTAGACTGTGTACCCCAGTATGTTGACATCCCAGTCATAGTTCTCCGTGTACCATGTTTCTGTGACTGCCACAATATCCAATTATTCATCTTCCATCAAGGCTACTAGCTCAGGAAGCTTGGTTCCCAGACTACGAGCATTGGTACTCATTGCCCTCCGTTTAATGTTGGCTTTATCCTTTTTTCCCCCATGCCTGCTCTTATTGCCCTTGTCTATTTTTCCATTTACCCCTGTTCTGCCCTCTGAGCACTGTACCGCAGTGTTTACCTTACTACCTGACATGTTTTGTTGGGGGGAGGCTTGAAATTTTCTACCTCTTATCAGCATCTCCCCCATGGCTAGTTTAAAAGCTTGCCAATTAAGCATTTAAACCTGTCACTTAGGAGCTTGGTTCCCTTCGTGGACAGATGCAGACCATCATGCCAGTATAGACCTTCATCTCTCCAGGTGTACCCCCAGTCCCCAATGAAGCCAAAGCCATGTGCTCTGCACCAGTTTTGCAACCATTCATTAAACTACATGGTGTGCAGTACCCTAGCCTCACCTCTGCCATGGATTGGCAGCACCTTTGAGAAGGTAACCGTGCTTACTACCTGTCTGAGGCCCCTTCCCAACTCCAGAATTTCATCCTGCACTGCACTGATCCCATGCCTAGCTAGGTCATTTGCCCCAAGGTGGACAATGATATCTAGTTCCCTCTTCTGTGATGCTGCTTCTGCAATCCTGAGGATTTGCTTCTTGTCCCTCCAAGCCATGGCACCAGGCAGGCACCTTACTTCCCTCTCCTCTCCCTTCCCCAGGTCTACCCCTCTAACAGTTGAGTCCCCTATCAGAAGCTGTTTCCTTTCCCTGTGGTGTACCTTGACACCCTTTTGTGGGTCTCCCTTGTGGATGTCCTTAGCATTCTTCTTGGTCTCAACTGAGGGTACCATCATAGAGGAACCTTGCTCTGCCAGACTGGCGTATGGTTTGTGTAGAGGTACAACTAGGGGGCTTCGGCTCTGTTCCACCACCCGCACCCCTCCCAGAACCCACTGTGGTCCAGCTGCTCTTCATACTTGGCAGCCTCTGAGGTGGTGGTTGTGGCAGTGGTGCTCTTTGGGTGGGGGAGGCCTCCTTCATCCTTGCCAGTTCAGCCTGGAGGGGGGCAACCTCCTCCCTCATAGCTGACAGTTGTCTGCAAATAGGACAGCAATGCAGTTTCCAGAATATCTCCCGGAAAACTGCTGCCAAGTTCCTCTAGGACCCTCTGTGTTGTAAATGTTATGAAGCACCATTCTTCCTCCTCTGCACATCTGTTTTCCATTTGTGTCCCTGTCCCGATCCCTGTCTAGTAAAGACCAAGAAAAAGTACATATTAAGGATTGTGGCCTTCTCTAGGTCCCCTTTTGCCCTCTCTTCATTGTCCACTTTGAGTCTGGCTATACCCCCCCTCTGCACTTCTCCTGTCACTGATGTAGCTAAAGAATATCTTGTCCCCTTTAGCACTTCTCACCGCCACCCCTGCCTCTCTCCAACATTTTTGGTACTCTTCTCTGTCCCCATCCTCTTGTGTCCCCTTGTATTTTTGGAAGGCTGCCCTCTTGGCCCTGATTTTATGTGCCACCACCTTAGAAAGCCAGAGTGTCTTTCTCCTTCTCTTGCTCTTATACTTCACCTTCACACATTGATTGGTTACCCTGACAATGGACTCCTTAATGTGTGCCCATTGCCCCTCCACGCCCCCTCCTGTCACCCCCTTAGCCAACTCCAAATTACCCATAGTGTCTCAATATTTATATTTAAATCACTATGGAGTTTTAACTCACTGCATCTTATGTTGTTTGAGACATAACAGGAGACCCACCCTCCTTTCCTATTTTCCTTATTTTTATAAAAAAGTTGCTATCCCCAGATGATGTTTGACCAATTACTAGAGTCATCCCACCATGTTTCCGTTATACAGGCTATATTGACCACATTTTACTTTAGATAAATTTCTAATTCAGTTAGTTTTGCCTGATTTGGGCTTCTTTCATTTATATTCAGAATTTTGTATTGTTGTTTGGTACCTTTGGACTCTTTAACCTTGCCCCCAATATCTTAGTTTAAATGCTGGATTATGATATCTTCAAATGTTCTCCCAAGTTTATAGGCTCACCGCTTGCTTAAATTAAGCCCGTCCCAGCAGTATGAGTTATTGTTATGGCATGTTTCCCAATGGGTGACGGAAGTATATCCTGTTTGCAGTGCCCATTTTCGCAGCCACTCATTTAGTGGCTTAATCTTTTCTTGTTTCATATGGGTTGCTCATGGTACTGGTAATACTTCAGAAAAGTAAATTTCACACCCCATGGACTCCAGTGTCTTTCCCAGTTCCATAAATTCCTTTTTTATTTCATCAATTATTTATGTCATTAGTTCCTACATGAACTATGACCAAGGGCTTGGGTCCCACATTTTTTATTATATTCTTGGTCATTTTGTGGATGTCATTCAGTCCCGCACCCCTGAATGAACTACAGGCTATTTTTTGTTTATCTCTCCTTCACACAATATTTATCCACATATTTAACTATGGAATCCCCTAATATAAAAAATTGCCTGGGGGAAGTATGTTCATCACCAGTCTCCATCTGAGATTGTAGGAGGTCATCTTTGCCGTTATCCATGAGATTCAAGTCTTTTTTGGGTTGATGGGAGGATCAGGCGTGAATAGGATCCCCAGTGGTTATGTTGGGTTCCGATATGGCAAGGATTATTTATGTTAACGTCAAGATTGGGTATTATGTTTTGATATGTTAGAAGGTCTGATGACTGCCCTTCAAGAGGATCCTCTATAATTTGGTCCAATAGGGGTGAAGTGGGTGGATTTTCATCAACACTTTCATGGGTCCTAACCTTATTTTCTGGCTGTGACAAGTCATCAGAATCTCCCTCTGTTATATCTATTAACATTTGGTACCTATTTTCAAGTTCCAGAGTATTTCCTAGAGCCCTGCCCCTATTTTTAGTTTTTCTCCCATAAGCTACCTTGGTCCACTCATTAAAATTTTCCCCTTCTATGTCATCATTTGATTCATCGTCCTCTAGAGGCCATTTTCTTATCTCATTTTTATTGAAGCTTAACTGTGGGTTTTCTAAAGTCTGTATTTCCTGGTTTTCAGCTTCGGCATTATTTATGCTGGTATTTTTGCACTATTTAGCTCATGAAGTTTTTCTGCCATCTTTGTTGGCTGTTAATCCAAAATATTCATTTTTTTACAGAACACCTCAATATCCTCTCTTAACACACTCTTATTTATGCATTTTTCACACACATAGTTTAATCTATCTGATAGTTTTTAGAATAGTTTATACATCTGACAGTTTGAACAATGAAGTCCAACTTCACCGTCCAAGGTCATGCTTGTGTTTTTAATTGAACTGTGGTGATTTTGTGCAGAGTTCTCCATTTTGTACTGAGGTTATTTAATGGGGCCTAGGTATATTTTATAAGTTACCTTCAGTGGGATAACTATATTTGTTTTGAACTGATACTTTCGTCAGATAGAGTACCCAAGGCCTTTTCTTAATCCTGGTTTTATAAAGTAAACTGATTATCTATTGCTTCCTTTCTAGTTTTCAAAACTGTATGAAATAATTATTTACTTACTGGTCCTTTGTCTCCTTCTCCTGCTTGACATGCGTGACATGCTCTCAACGCACGTCTCCGCGCAAGACTGTTAGAAAAAGGGCCGCCCCGCTTATGTGGGGCTCGAGCTTTATGAGATGAGCACTGGAAATATCGCCCAGTCACTTCCGTGCAAGAGGGTTGCAACATAATACCTTTAGTTGTTTTATGTGGTGTAACCTATTTTACAGACACACAGAAATGCGTTCCCTTCGTGCAGATCCCATGCCCTGTTTCGTTAAAGATTGCACTATAAGGTTATTTGCTGATGATGCTATTCTTTTTTTTGCCTATAAAGATTTAAAATTCTTAACTTCTACTCTTCAGTCTGATTTTGATAAAGTTGCCAAATGGTTCTCTTCAAATGTATTACTTTTAAATGAAAAAAAAACCCCAGATTATGCTATTTGGTTCACAATCTTATCAGTAATGCTCATTCTTCTTTTTCCATTGCTCTTAAAGATGTTCTATTACAACTTGTTCAATAATTTAAATATTTGGGCACTGATCAACTAACAACGGCCTTGTTAGTTGATCGGTGCCCTTGACTGATAACCAGTTGACCATTACAATATTTAAAATCAATTAGAAAGTAACATCCCATAGGCTATAATGGAGCACATCCCCCACATTCTCCCTGGTTTTGCATCATAATGTGGCTGTGCGCGGGGGCAGCGCTGTATACCGGGAAGTAACAGGACCCGGTGGCTGAAATTTTACGAGTAAAATACAGTCTTCTTTTTGGTACCATATGCACCAAATGCTTATCGCGGGGTAAGGCACCACTATATGTGGTGCAAATCTATATGTACAAAACTTGGTAGATTTCTTTAAACAAAATCTTAAGAAAATTTTTCTTTCAGAACAATCTGTTTGTAATTGTTTTGTAATGAACAATTTAACTGTTCTTGTTTTTATATTTCATTTGATATTATGATACCAGAGTTTTAAATAATTGATTAGCAGTTTTTTTCTTGGGACTATACTAACTGTACAGAAAGTAATTATATAGGTTTTCTAGAAGTGTTATGTTTGTTAAACACAGTGAGGCAAGTGCTATGCATTTTCACAATGTTTTGGCACTTTTATGAGCAAAACGCTAATCAATTTTTAGAATTAAATAAAACACTGTGATACTGTACTATGTAAAGTCTGTAAATTCAGAGTCTTAAATAGCTGGTATAGCATAGCAAAACAGGGTAATGCTAACCATTTTCAAAAATGCTTAGCAGTAGACTGCTAATCATTTTTTGAGTAAATCCATGACGGTACACATCAAACATTTTTTTATTTTGCTATTCAGTCTGTGCCAAGTGCTATGCATTTTCACAACTGATTAGCACTTTCACGTGTCAAACTGCTAATCAAATTTTTCAGCATATTTAAAACCCTGTCTTTAACCCTCCTTCCCATCTATGCAAAGTCGGCTCCTTTGAAATCTAGGATTATAGCTTTTGCGTGTTTGGCCTGTATTCCTGTGTCCAACTTGAACCAAACCATGTGATGGTCACTTGACCCCAGATCACCCTCTACCTGGAGATCCGTGATCCTGTCTCCACTGGTGAGCACTACATCCAGGATATTCCTGTCCCTGGTGGGCTTCTGTGCCAATTGTCTTAGGCCTGCTCCCTGTAGGGACTCACAATGTCCCTGGTCCTGCTCGAGGCCCCTGTTGGGATGGACCAGTCTGCATCAGTCATATTGAAATCACCCATAAGCAGAACCTCCCCCTTATCTGTCATGTTAGATATTGACTCCAGCATTAACTTGTCTGCCCCTTCCCCCTGAGCTGGAGGCCTGTAGATCACTCCTGTTCTAACAGACATTCTGTTACCTGGCTCAAGGGTGACCCACAACTCATCTGTTTCCTAATTTTTAGCCTGGGTTTCTGTCACCTTGATTGTCTCTTTGATGTAAAGTGCCACCCTTCCTCCCTATTTCTCCTGTATAAGGCATATCCTGATATAGTTGTGTCCCATGAGTGGTTAATAGTGTACCATATCTCTGTTATTGCTGCTATGTCTGTCAGTCTCCCCATTAAAGCTACTAGATCAGGGAGTTTGTTTCCCAGACTTAAGGCATTCGCATGCATTATGTTCCAAATCTTGTTCCTGGTCCCTCTGCCATTATTTTTGTTCTTGTCCTGTTGTTCCTGACTTGCATCTGTTACTACTCCCTCCCCCTGTTTCTCATTGTGCCACTTTTTCCTTTCCTTGTTTTCTATTTGTATTCACTAGAACATCCCTCCCCCCCCTCAGCTAGTGATCAAACAGGAGTTCAGCGTGTTTGTAGTTCATTTGCATCACCAGGTAAGGAAAAGGGCCCAGCTCCCCATACGAGACACAGGGGAAACTCCAGACCTTGCCCAACAACTAACGCAGTCTGGGAAACAAGATCCCAGACCTGCAGGCAATAATGACAGGGGCTAAACTGGACATAGTAGCCATTAGCAAGACATGGTTCACCAGTAACCACACTTGGGAGACTTCAGTACCTGGCTATGTACTGTTCAGAAGAGACCGAGGTGCAAAAAAAGGAGGGGGGGAGTGGCCCTTTATGTCAATGAAAATATCAAAGCTACAGAAATTCAGAATACACATAAGGAGCCAGAAGAGACACCTTGGGTCATCCTGAAACAGGAAATGAGACTATATACAAACTCGGGTTGTCTACAGGCCTCCAGACCAGCGGGGGACATTGACACATTACTGTTAAAAAAAAAAAAAAAAAAAAAAATTTACAAAACATGACTGCTAAAGGAGGGTCTGATAATGGGAGACTTCAACATGCCAGACACAGATTGGTCAATAACAGCAGGAACATCTTCCAGAACTAGACACATAATGGATTCCCTGCAGGGGGAGGACCTCAAACAATTGGTACAACAACCCACAAGAGACAGGGCTATCCTAGATCTAGTACTGACTAACAGGGAAAGGATCACAGATCTCCAGGCAGGTCACCTGGGGGTCAATGACCATCACACGGTATCGTTCAGTTTGGCAACTAGAACTAAATAATCCCATTCCAAGGCAAAAATATGGGACTTCAGAGGAACTGACTTTGATAAGATGGTCAACAGAGTTAAGCTAGCCCTGGCAAGAAGAAATTCAGGTCAGGGGGTATAGGCAAAGTCGGCAAGCTTTAAGGATGCAGTACTTGAAGCAACATCCCATTGTGTTAGAAAAGGAAGTGCAAAAGAAGAAGGAAACCACTTTGATTCTCAAAAACAGTAGCAGAAAAGGTCGGAGCCAAAAGGCTGGCCTTCAGGAAATATAAGGGAATGCAGTGGGATGAAGATAGGGAGGCATACCAAACTTCCCTAATGGAAGCAGGGAAGGCAGTAAGGCAGGCAAAGGCCCAAACCGAGGTAACACTAGCACGAAGAGTAAAAGAAGGTGACAAGACTTTCTATAGATACATTAGTGAAAGGAGAAAGTCCAGAGAGGGTATTGCTAAGATCAAAGGAGATAAGGGGGGTGTGAGGAGGAGGAGGAGGACCATGTAAAAGCATCTATCCTAAATAGATACGTCTGCTCAGTATTTACTGAGAAGGTAGGACTGGACCCGCAGCTCAGTACCATGGACTCGGAGGAAGGTGTGCACTAGTCCCTTCACAAATGAAAGGGTCCTACATGAGTTCGATAAGCTCAGGGTGGACAAGGCAATGGGACCTGATGGCATACATCCCAGCATACTAAAGGAGCTAAGGGTGGAACTAGTGGAGCCAGTATCAGAACTGTTTAGTGAGTCTCTAAGCACAGAAGAGGTCCCAGAAGACTGGAGAAGGGCTCATGTGATCCCGCTCCACAAGAGTGGTAGCAGGGAAGAGGCAGGGAACTACAGACCAGTCAGTCTTACCTCCGTAGTGGGCAAGATTATGGAGGCACTTCTTAAGGAAAGGATAGTATAACACCTGGAATCCATAGGAGCACAGGATCCAAGACAACATGGGTTTACAACAGAAAGGTCCTGTCAAACTAATCTCATAGATTTCTATGACTGGTAAACCAGAGTGGTGGGCCAAGGGGCAGCAGTTGATGTCACCTAACTTGACTTTAGCAAAGCTTTCGATACTGTTCCATATAGAAGATTGACTAATAAGCTGGGTAGGCTTATGGTGGGTCAGAAGTTGGTGAACTGGGTAGCAAACTGGTTGACAGGCAGAAAACAGAGAGTGGTGGTAAACGGTATACAGTCAGAAGAGATGCAAGTCACAAGTGGGGTACCTCAGGGATCAGTCCTGGGGCCAGTCCTCTTCAATATCTTCATCAGTGACATTGCAGATGGACTGGAGGGTAAGGTTTGTCTGTTTGCAGATGACACCAAGATCTGCAACAGAGTAGATGATCCAGATGGGGTGGGCAGAATGAGAAGAGATCTGGATAAACTGGCAATATGGTCGAAAGAGTGGCAACTGGAGTTTAACACAAAGAAGTGCAAGATCATGCACATAGGGAAGAGAAACCCCGAAGCCACCTATAGATTAGGAGGGGAGTTGCTGTCAGTCACAAGGGAAGAAAAAGACTTGGGCATCATCACAGATGACCTAAAATCATCTAAGCAGACCACTAAAGCAGTAAGTGAGGCTAGGGGGATGTTGGGGTGTATTAGTAGGGGTATCACAAGTCGTAAAATGGAGGTAACTATCCCTCTTTACAAGACATTGGTTAGGCTCCATCTGGAGTACTGCTTGCAGTACTGGAGGCCACACCTTCACAAGGACATTAACCAAATTGTGGCAGTCCAGAAAAGGGCAACCAAAATGGTGCAGGGACTGCATCAGAAAACATATGAGGACAGATTAACTGAGCTCAATATGTATACCTTTGAGCAAAGGAGGGGGAGAGGTAATATGATTGAAACATTCAAATACCTTTAGGGTATTAACAAGGCGAAAGAGTCTAACATTTCAATATAAGAAAAAAAGCAGGACAAGAGGATACAGTATGAGATTAGAGGGAGGCCGATTAAGGGGTAATGTGAGGAAGTTCTTTTCACAGAAAGGGTGGTGGATGTATGGAACGACCTACCTCAGGAAGTGGTGGATATGAATACAGTGCAGGGCTTCAAACAGGCATGGGATAGGCATAAGGAAGCAATACAGATGAGTATGAATAGATGGGCCATTGACAGAGCAAAGGCCGATGGCACATTCATAAGGTAGAAAAAGAAATGGGCAGACTGGATGGGCCTTGCGGTCCTTGTCTGACATCAACTTCTATGTTTCCAAGCCTGTTATCCTTCCTTTTCTCAGTGATGACATTACCAACCTGAGGGGCTAGGCTGTATTGTTTCCATTCCCTCTGGTAGCCCTTCCCCCCGGCTGGTTTAAATGCCCAGAAAAGAAGCACCCAAACTTGTCACTGAGGACTGCTGTCCCCTGCCTGAAGAGATGCAGACTGCCCTATACTGCCTGCATCTGCCCAGGTAGCTCCCCAGTCCCCAGTGTAGCCAAAACCCTTATCCTTGCTCCATCCCATCAACCATTCGTTGACTTGGATGATGTGTTGATTCTTTGCATCCCCCTTCTCTCTGACTTGTAGGACCTCAGAGAAAATCACCGATTTCGTGACCCTCTCAAGCCAACTACCCTGAACCCTGAAGTCATCTATACTGTCTCTACATTAACTCCTTCCTTGTCCAAGTTGTTAGTCCTGAGGTGGATGATGACATGTACCTCCCCACCCTGTTGCCACTGCCTTGGCGATCCCGTGGATTTGTGTTGTGTCCCTTTGAGCAGTGGCTCCTGGCAGACAGTTTACCTTCCTTTCTATATCCCATCTATTCCCAGCACCATCTCTTTAACAATTGAGCCCCCCGCCAGGAGAAGCTTCCTCATCCTTCTCTGGGGTCCTCTGGCTCCCACCCGTTTGCCCTCCCTCTGGTGGTCCCATACCACTTTCCTGGTCTCAGCCCTGGGCCCTCTCTCGGGAGTATCCCATTCCATCAGAATAGCAAATGTGTTCTCCAGCAGGACCAGCTGTCCAGTGTGCTCATGAGCCACCCTCCTTGTTCTCCCTGAGCCCACTATAGTCCGCCCATGCCTGTGCCTTGGAATCTGCTGTGGCAATGGCTGGGGATACTGTGGCCCCTCTGTGCGAACTAAGGCCTCCAGCACTCCTGCCAGCTTGGCTCAGAGTCTGTCCACCTCTGCTCGCAGTCCATAGAGATGCCTACAAATGGGCTGCACCACACTCATTGCACTGCACCACTCCCTGCATCATTTCTACTGTTATTCGTATTGCGTCTTAGTACTACACCATATCTTTTTTTTTTTTTGTTAATGTAATTTTTATTACAATTTTTCACAGGTTACAGGGTATCGTCAGTCACAAATTCATCTTGATACACGTAGTTATACATGTACAGGGCAGGAAATCGGCAAGTTAGTTATACAGAGTTCATAAGGAACAATATTTCCTCTTCTTAGGCCGGGAAGAGTCAAATCTAGTGGAGACATTGCAAATTTTATTCTTACATTCAGAGTAACCCCCTTCCCCTCAACTCTACCAGGGTGATTCATTCCCCAGCTCCATTTACCCTGGTGTGATGTCCCCTATGGACTTAGTAGGCTCAATGGCTTTAGGGTATGAAGCTGGGGTCCCTAGCCATAATATGCATGATCCATTTGGTCCATTTCAGTGAGCATAGTTCGGAGCAATCTTTCAGATAAAATTAAATTTTCTCTGTCCTATAAATATGAGTCAGTATTCCTCTATTCAGGTATTGTAAGAGTCTGAGGTGAGAGCCAATGTCTAGTTGAGGCTTTCTTCACTGCCATGAGGGCTAGCCCCAAAAGACAGCATGTGTGAGTGTCCCTAAACTCTCGGGGAATAATTTGCAGTATAAAGAGTTCTGCTGTTAGGGGATTGGTTATCCTAGTAGGTTGGCTAACTCTGACTGCAGGGAAGACAAAAGGGGTTGTATGATGGGGCATAACCAAAACACGAATGTGATGTGCCAGTGATTCCCCACACTGATGCCAGCATTCAGCTGTTCTTGTGATTGAATAATAGGCTGTTATTGCTGGGGTTCGGAAGTATCTAATAATTAGCTGCCAGGAAAAGTCTCCAGCCATGGGAGTATGTAAGTTTAGATGATAGGAGGCAACCCCTGTCCCATTATTGTGCGATGATGTCCAAACCCAATTCTGTGTTCCACTTCTCAAGCATCCCCAGTGTGTTTGCCCCAATGGCTTTATTAAGGGCCTTGTAGAGGATAGAAATTACATGGGGAATCTCAGTGGCAACAGTAGTAGCCTGCAGTAAGGTAACTGGTGGGGGGAAGTCCTCAAGCTTTCGTAGCTCAGGTGGAAGGGAGTAGAAAAAATGTCTCGGTTGTAAGAACCTGTAAAAATCAGCCTGCCTCAGGCCGTGGGACTGCCTTTGCTCTTGGAAGGATTTAAACTCGTTCCCATTTAATAATTGCATTGGGGGGAGAGATAGAGATGGTCTCACTGATTCAACGTGTGGTCCATCTGAGCTGGTAGGAGGTTCTCTAGTAGGGCGAACAGACATAAGTAAATCAGTTAAGGGGACAGAGCAAGCTGTCTGCAGATCACGTTCCAGGTTTTGAACTGATGTGCAATCCACGGGCCAGGATTCAACTTGGGGGAAGCAGGCTGAGTTTGGTACAAGGTTGCCCTGACCAGGTCATTAAATGGGAGTAGGCCTTCTTCGATCTCCCTCCAAATAGCAGGGCTGGTCCGCATAAAGTGAGTAACAATAAAAGAGAGCTGCGAAGCCCAGTTGTATAATTTTAAGATTTGGTAGGGCCCCCCCCCCCCCCAATCCATCTGGGGAGAAAAAGGACTGAGGACCTTATTCTAGGGCGCTTGCTAGGCCATATAAATCTCATTATTGCCTTATTCCAAGCTTGAAATGTCTTGGCTGGAATGTGTATTGGTACATTTTGAAAGAGATAGTCAGGGGGAGAGTCACCATCCTGGCAACCTCCACCCTCTGGAGCAGGTTAAGCAGAAGAAGACTCCACCTAGCCAGATCCACCTGAAGCTGGGTCTAGAATGGGTTGTAATTGTTTTACGCAGCCTTCCAGGCATAACACGAAAGGTAAATGACCAGGTACTTCAGTTTTTCAAGATCCCAGCAGAAAGGATTGGTCTGCCTGAATGATGGTGGTGGGACAAAGTGAAATGTTAATGCATCCGTTTTGAAGGTATTTAATTGGTACCCTTAACATGACCCGAACTTTTCCAATATTTTAAACACAGCTGGGACAGACTGCGTGAGGTTGGCAAGGAAAAGCAAGACATCGTCCGCATATAAGGCAAATGCGGTGCTCCTGCCCTTCCAGCTGGAACCCAGTGATTTGAGAGGAACGCCTGATAGTTTGGGCCAGGGGCTCGATAAAGATGGCAAAGAGCCCCGGGGACAAAGGGCAACCCTGGCGGGTACCCCATACAGGGGGAAATAGGCAGAGTGATGGCCAGAAACTTTGACACAGGCTCTAGCGGAGGGGTAGAGCGCCTTGATCATGGAAACAAGGGGGCAGGGAATCCCATCCTGGACATAGTGGCAAACAGAAAGGGCCATGAGACCCGATCAAACACCTTCTTAGCATCTAGACTGAGAAGGACTGAGGGGTCTCTGTGGGATTGCATCTCCTGGACCGAGTGCAAGGCCCTCCTGGTATTGTCTGTTGTGGATCTAGAGCTTACAAAGCTTGATTGATCCAGGCCGATCCTACTCCATCAGTTCTACTGTTATTGGTACTGCCTCTTAGTACTCCATCATTTCCACTGTTATTGGTACTGCCTCTTAGTACTCCATCATCTCTACTGTTATTGGTACAGCCTCTTAGTACTTCCCTTTATTTGCAGTTGGCTTACTTATTTGTAGATAGTTTACCCTCAGCTATCCCTGGTCCTTGATTTCCTGCCTATGCTTTTATTCTTTTTTGTGTTTTTTTTGGCTATTTGTAGGTTACAACCCTGCTACCTGTGTCACAGCAGAAAGTGACACGAGGGCTCAGATAAATAATGGTGGGGACTGCTTTGGAGTGTGTGTGTTTTACGGGGGGTGGGGGGTAAGACCCCTTGGCTCCTGGAACAATCGGGCAGTTAGCCCAAACAGCACTGATTATATTCTCCAGCTCAGAAGTTCACTCAGTAACAGCTCCAGTCCAACAGCACGGATTAAATTCCCCAGCACCTTTTACTCTCACAGTACTAACTATTCCAATATCACAATTAAACTGAAAGAACCAGCACATCTCTGCTGCTCCTGCTCCTTTGGTCTCCTGCTTCAATACCCTGTGAAGAGTTGGACACAGACTGCTGTCCCCCGTGAGGTTTAGGTCTCGTTTAGTGGAGTTCTCCGTGTGTCTCTCACTTTACCCCGAATACCACAGGCAATAAGATGGAAGAAGTACATCAGTCGGGGGAAGAAAGGCAACTGTAAACTGAACGTTATCAGAGATGTGCTGCCATCTTTGTTGGCGAGGGACCAAGTAGGAACAGTAGGTTTTGAAATGGAGGCCACACAGTTTACTTTAAGCGGTGCGAAGTGTTTGTTATGGAAATAGTAGGTAGAGCTTTACAAATTTCTTGCTAAGTTAGGAGTTGTACTTTTTTGTTGTCCAATTATGAACAAATTATGTAGAAGTTGTTTTAAATAATAGTAGTAGTAAAGACTAAGAATTTCAATATGGCTGACACTCGCTTTTTTTATTTTTAGAGTGTTAGTGATATGTGTGTTAAGCCTGCTATGAAAATAAGATTCGGCAGCTGACCATGCATTTAAAGAGATTTAATACACAGTCAGCTGATGCCTCTTGGCCAATGAAATTAGTAGATTTGTTTCTTTGCCACTTCATGTAATATTATAGGATTGCGGTTGTGCCCCTCTAGTTTGGGTTGAGTAGGCAGTTCAGTGTTGAACTGAAAATGTTTGCACTTTAATAACTTTGCAGCCATTCAATGTATTTGCACAAAATTCGGTATGCACCATCTTGCGGGGAAGATCTCTCTCTGTGGCAAGTTACGTTCCTGTCGGATGTGCGGTGTCTAGGTTATGGAGAGATGAAAAAACATGTTTGCTCATTGACTTTGCTGGGATTTTTCTCTGAACTTGCCTAAATCCCAGATAGTTTGGTTTTTTTGGTCTGAAATTTTCAGGGTAGAAAGGGACTATCTCACAGATGTGCTTTTTGCTAGTCTGGTGAAAAAAGAATGTCGTTTTATGTTATTGCAATTTAAAAATTTGAAAACAAAAATTGTTTCTGAGCATGCTGAGTGAGCACTACAATATAGCTGTATGCAGGGCTCCAGATAAGAGTTTTTGGGATGAGTACTTTACTCCTCATTTTGAGAGTGAGGTGAGTAGCACCAAATTCAGATGTGTACAAATGTCTGGACAGAGTGGAGTGAGGAGTACATTTTTGAAACAGTTTTTTTTTTTTCTAGATAAGAACTGATCAGGTGCCAACAATGCTCCCGATAATGTTGGCAGGTAGGAGTCATTTACTCACAAGTTTTAAAATATAGTGGGTAAAACAAAACTGGGATGCGTGCGAGTGCTGTAAATCTGGAAAATATGCTCCTTTTGAATCACCAGTTATAAAGCACTATTACAATGAGTGTGCAGCACTTATAAATGTTAGCTGAGTATTGGTACTCATTTAAAAACATTTCTGAAGTATTTCCTAAAATGAGGTGAGTAAAATAGGTTGGTACTCACTTTATCTGGAGCCCTGGCTGTATGAAATGAAAGAAGAATCATGCTTTGTTTGAGAAAATTCCTGTTTCATATGGCCGCCATCTTGTTTTCAGTTTCGCCTGAAAAATTCAAATTTGGACCCCACCCCCCAAAATAAAATGATGATCTGGGGAGGAACCAATGCATCTAGCTTGCTTATTGGGACCCCTTGGGTATATCCTGCATTTTACTGCTTGAAAAATGTCCTTAAAATGTATGTTTATATAATATTGAAATTCTTCTTTCGTATTGGCATAATATGAAGTAGGATTTTACTACATATGATGATTTTGAGCCAAAAATACCGAATATTTATTTAAAAATAAATATTTCTGCCAACATCAGGGTGCCCGATCACCATGTCTGCACTAGACACCCCCACGCCAGTGTGGGACACTGGGGAGCCCATTCCCAGTGTCCCTAACAGAAGAAAACTGTCCAGTACATTTCTGACAATGGAATGCCCAATCCCCGTGTCGGCAGTAACCCCCCAAGGTGGGACACTGGGGAGCCTACTCCCAGTGTCCCGATGTGTTTAGTTATATAAAGTATACCTGAGAAAAAGAAAACAATCCCCCGTCTCCCCTATCCCCCTCCCCCATCCCGACCTTCCCAACCCTCCCACTGAGCAACCCACTACCCCACACCTCTCCCTTTGCCTTATACTTACCACCAGAGATTGTCTTCTGTTATCTTCTGTGGACTGGGACACGTCTGCACTCTTCAATGCCGAACTGCGAACTGAAGAATCAAGGTAAGTGCCGTATAATGGCTGTAAATGGTGTTTTGAACTTATGTTGATATCTGTCTTTTTTTGGTATTTTCTCACCAAATGTTCAACATGGGCATTTTGGGACCCCACCTCATGAACACTGGCACTGTCATTTTGTTACTCGATCTGGAAAGGTGATTTCTGGTTGCTTTGCAGAATCACCTTTCAGGACCAAGTAACAGTGATTGTGCCAGTGTTCATGAGGTGAGGTCCCAAAAAGCCCATGTTGAACATTTGGTGCAAAAAGTACCAAAAATCACCAGAGTTATGCACGGTCGTTGAAATTTTTCTATGCAGTCTCGTAACTTTGACAGTTTTGTATATTTTCACTCCACATTTTCAACATTGCCTTTTTTTTTTTTTTTTTTTTTTAACAACACCACCTCATGAACAGTACAGCTGTTGTTTTTCACATCCTGCCCAAAATGTGTTTTTGTACCTGTGGTGCGGAATGGCGCGTTCACTGCATGAAATCACTTTTTGGGACCGAGTAACAAAATTATAGTGCCAGTGTTAATGAGCTGGTGTCCCACAAAAGCTATGTTGAAAATTTGAAGAAGCAAATCCTGGAAGTGCCTGAGTTACATGCGTCCATTGAATTTATTCTACACATGCACATAACTTTGGCACTATTTTACCGCCAAATTTTCAACATAGCCATTTTTCCTCAACACCTCATGACCAGTACATCTGTCATTTTTCATATCCTGCACAAAATGTGTGTATACACCTGTGGCGCAGAATGGCATTGCATTTGTGTATAATTACATTTTGCCTTCCATTTCACAATTTTTCTGTACCGAGGTTCCCGAGGTGGGGATAATAAGATGGTTATGCTGACTATTTGGTCACTGTTGTTTGTCACGTGGAGGGCCCTGCGGTTCCACATCTACATACATATGTGCATCTGCGGAGGGATTGGAACGCAGGATCCAAAGGACCTTACGCTCCCACAGTAAAATTGTATGTATTTATTTATTTATTAATTTTTGATAACTGGGTGAGCCCACTGGGCCCTGAAAGACCCTTTTTCAAGGGCGACCCAGGGGTTACATAGAATTTTACATAGGATTGTATACAGCAAAGTACATTACATAAGTCACATAGTCGCATAACATGGGGTAATATATAGTTGCAATTCATCAGGTAACAACTGGTATGTAGTCAATATTGGACTTTCCCTGGTAGGGGGAAAGTGGGGGGGTGCAATGAAGGGATGACCCAGTATGCATAGAGAGCTCGGAGTGTTCGGCTTACTCTTAGGAGCCCCTAACCTTCGCAATTGCACTTTGAGGTGGCCATCATATGAGCCTTAAGCCTAGTGCAGAAGGTGTTGGAAAAGGTAGCTTCCTGGACACCTGGGGGCAAGGAGTTCCATAGGGTGGGGGCGGTGATGGCAAACGACTTGCCACCCGCCTTAGTTCTAACCCTGGGCACAGCGAGGAGAGTCCGGTCGGTCGTTCGGAGGAGCCTAGGGTTTCTCTTGTGGGCAATGAGCCCAGAGAGGCTGGGAGGAGGGGAGTAGCTGAATAGTTTATAAGTGAGACAGAGTAGGGGGTACTGGAGCCTGGTGTCCCAGGAGGGCCAGTTTAGTTGGGGCAAAGTGTCACAATGGTGGGTCCTAGGGCCGGTTAGTGTGGCGAAGCGTGCCACCTTATGATAGAGAACTTGTTTGTTTATCTCTTCTCTAGCTGCTCCCAGGACCACCGGGGCCACATAGGTAATGGTAGGGAGCATAATGCTAGTGGTGATGGAGGCCTGGGCCGCTGGTATCAGCGGGTCTTTCAACCTGTATAGGGTCCCAAGTTTGGCGTAAATATTTTTGGTTACCTGGTCTACGTGTTCCTTGAGGGTGAAGCCCTGGTCCAGGGTGAGGCCAAGGTATTTTATTGAATCGACCACCTCAAGCCCCTTGACTGAGGTGGTCGTCAGTTGGAGGAGTTGGCTTCTGTCACGACTGAGGGTTCTTGGGCCAAACAGTATGGCCATAGTCTTGTTAGGATTTATGACCATTCTATTGGTGACAAGCCATTCCTCTAGAGATCTCAGGTCCTCCTGTTGCCTGAAGCAGAGTTCCCCCAGATTGGTGGAGGGATGGTAGATGACTGCATCATCCGCATACTGTACCACTGAGCTCCCCCCACAGTGATCACAGAGATCATTGGTGAAGAGAGAGAAGAGAAGGTGGCCAAGTATTGACCCTTGGGGCAATGTTAATGGGAGAGGCTCCGACAGGGAGTCTTTCCATTTTACCCTCTCTGACCTCCCGGTGAGGTAGCTGTTGAACCACGACAGGGAGTGGCTGTCTAGCCCAACATGGCTCAGTTTGGAAAGCAGCAGGTTATGGTTGACGAGGTCAAATGCCTTGGATAAGTCTATGAAGACAGCCCCAGTGGGGTTCCCCTTATCCAGTTCTCTGAGGACATCTGTGGAGAACTTGATGAGCGCGGTGTCAGTCCCATGATTGGTTCTGAATCCGTGCTGGGAGGGAGATAGTAATTGGTGGAGCTCTAGGTAGTCACGGAGTTGTCCGTATATCATTCTCTCTTGGATCTTACCAAGGCTACAGAGTAGGGAGATTGGCCTGTAGTTGTTGGTGGATTCCCTCAAACCTCCCTTGTGGACAGGGACTACATGAGCCAGTTTCCATTTTTCAGGGATGGCACCTTCGGTGAGGTAATGTTTGAGTAGCCAGGTTAGGGGCCTGGTGAGTGCTAGGCCCCCTTCCTTTAGTATTCGGGGAAGGGGGGGAGGATGCCGTCTGGCTACTATTATAGTATCTCAAAAAGTAAGGACATTTATTGCAAAAAAAAAATCCATTAATGCATCAGTTAAGGTTGATATTACAGCAACAAAAGTCAGGAAAGTAAGTGTTGGGGTTCCCAAACCTACCACCCCCCACTCTCCACATACCAGCAGGCATCGGGGTGTGCCTTGGGGTCGTCGGGCCTAACTCTCACCCCATTCTACTATACTGCATCATCTGAGCTTCCTTATGCATGGAATGGGGTGAGAGTTCGCCACAACCCCAAGGCACACCCTGATACCTGTTAGGTATGTGGAGGTGATATGTGTGTGTGTGTGTGTGTGTGTGTGTGTGTGTGTGTGTGTGTATATATATAATATACACATACACACACGTGTGTGTGTGTGTGTGTGTGTATATGTATATATGTGTGTGTGTGTGTGTATGTGTGTGTGTGTGTTATATATATATATGTGTGTGTGTGTGTGTGTGTGTGTGTGTGTGTATATATATATATATGTGTGTGTGTGTGTGTGTGTGTGTGTGTGTGTGTGTGTGTGTGTGTGTGTATGTATGTATGTATATATATATATATATATGTATATGTATATATATATATATATATATATATATATATATATATATATATGTGTATGTGTGTGTGTGTATGTGTATATATATATATATGTATATATATGTGTGTGTGTGTGTGTGTGTGTGTGTGTGTATGTATGTATATATTATGGTAGTGCTACCATAGTTGGGGTTGAGGAGCCATTTACATGTTAAACCCAAAATTTTGCACCTTAATAACTTTGCAACTGTTTGACAGATTTGCCTGAAATTTGGAATACATGATCAAGCCCCATACGCCTTGGTATTTTCCAAGTTTCGTACAGGTCGGATACACGGCTGTGGAGTTAAGTGTGATATGCGCGTGCGTTTATGCTTTTTCTTGAATTTTCACGGTCGCGCTTTACAGGTTGCACTGTTTGCGCGTCCGGTCCGAAATCTTTAGGAATGCGGTCTGGTCCCCGATGTGCCTTTGAAGATTTCGTGAAAAATATTAAGCAGGTTCAAAAGTTATTCAAAAACAATTTCCCATTATAAGTCAATGGGAAAAGTTTACAAAAAGTTCGACAGTGTCTCAAATGGCCCTTTTACTGTCTCAAATCCGCCATTTTGTTTTCAGTTAGCGATCAGAAAAATGCTTGGCATTTAAAATTGGGACCCTCTAGCAACCTAATACTTTTTGTATTCACCTAGTCGGGCCCTGAGGATGCTAGCCATGTCTTTATTTTGGGGTAAAACACCCCAGAAATATGTTTTTTAAATTTCTGGAAAAAGTACTTTTGCAAAGTAGTGTCACACACATGAAAATGTCGCAAATTTTTGCGAAAGCTTTTGCAAATTGCGACAGTACTTTTCAAACAACATGAAGTCTTGCTATATTATGACATATGCAGGGAGTCCCAACTTTCAAACTGCTCCGGAGGTGAAAGAGTTAACTTTCCACGCCAGGCATGGAACGCTGAGCTCGAACTCAGTTGAAAACTCTGTCTGTTGTTCTTCAAACTCAGACTGTTAGATTCTTTACTCCACCTCATTGAACAGTTGCTCCGGAGATTTCTCCTTCTGCTCGGTTAATTTTGTCGGTTAAAGTATTATTTTCACGGTTTTTTGACCGAATTTAAACCGCAACTGGTCGGTTCAAGCTCTGTCTGTGGTATTTGTGAGTACTAGATAGGTTTACATTATTTCTCTTATGTGTGGAACTTGTAAACTGTTATCGGTTCGCTCTTGAACCGATCAGGTTGTTAAAAAATATTTTATTCTATCATTTAGAGTGTGGTTACCGGTTCTTATCTGTTCTAAAAAAAAAAAAAAACGGAATTTCTTACAGTTTTTTCCACGACCCGTGACACGGTTGGGAACTGATAAGAGGGTCTTGCTTGGTGGATTGCCATAAACGGGCAAGTTTGGTTAGGACTGGCACTATGTCTGAGAAACCCAAAAGAAAAACCGGACCCACTGGGTTTCAACACTGCAGTGTGTGTGGGGAAGCCTTTGCCAAGGCTGACCCCCACACCACCTGTTTTTATTGTCTGGGGTTTGACCACCTCAATGCAGACTGCTAGATTTGTAAAAAATTTCCTGCAGCTACCCTGGAAAAGAGAGTTGGTAGGCTCAGGGAAAGGGAGACCAAGAAGTCCGCTGACCCGGATGGCGAGCCCAGTTCGGTTCCAACCGAACCGGAGGGAGTGCCCTCTGACCAGGGCGAGACTTCCTCGGGCAAAAGGAGAGTCGACTCTGAGGGGTCGGTTCCAGCAAAAAGGACTAGAAAATCAGCTGGTGTGGAGCCAAAACTTTCCTCTCCAACCGCTGAAGAGATAGCCAAAGCGATTCAGATTGTCCAGTTGCTTTGTCCGGTTCCGACCGAACCGGTGCCATCAGGTAAGCGCCCGGTTCGGCCGGTTCCACCAGTTCAAGACTATGATTTAGAGGAATATTATGAACCGGAGGAGGGGGAAGAGGAGTATGAGGAGAGTGAATGTGGATTTGAAAGTCTGGATGTGCCCATCGACCCAGACATCTCCCCAGACAGACCTTCAGGAGTGTCCCCTCCTAGGCTTTCTGAGTCCCCTTCTCATTTTATTTTCTATAAAAAAAAAAAGTGGCTGAAACCCTCCAGCTCCCTATGGAGGAAGCTGTGGATGATCAAGAGGAGCCTGACTATGTGGAAATGATGGATATCCCAGAGTCTAGGAGACTGTCTATTCCCTTGCATTAATCTTTTGGGAAACAGACTTTTAAAATTCTAAAAAACTCCTCACACTGTACCTCCTGTGGATAAGAGAATGGACAAGAGGTACATATTGTCAGGCTGTGATACGGAGTTCCTTACACAACAATGCAGCCATGTTGGGGGAGTGCAGGCTGCAGCCTATGACAAGGCAAATATCCCCTTGGCCTCACCCCCCCCCCCCCCCGGACAAGGACTCCAGGAAGGTTGATGCCATGGCAAAGAAACAGTACATGGCAGCATCCTTGGGACTCAGACAGGCAAATTATATGGCTTATGTTGCTAGATACCAGAAATCCAGATGGGATACTGTTATGGCTCTTGCAAAACAGGTCCCTGGCCAGCTTGCCAAGGAGCTGGAGCAGGTGGCTGCTGATGGTATTGAGGCATCCAAGGTGCAATTCTATGCTGCAGTGGACTCAAATGATGTATCATCAAGAGTCATGGCTACATCTGTGGCTCTTCGCAGGATGGCTTGGCTTAGATGTACTAGCCTGTCACAGGATACCCAGACTAAGGCCATGGATTTTCCTGTTGTGGGTAATTCTCTGTTTGGGGAGCAGACAAAGAATTGCATGAAAAAAATGGATAAGTATAGGACCACCTATAGTAGTGCACAGGCCAAGGAAAGGCAGGCCACTCCTCAAAGGCAGCTTCCCAGGGGCAGGGGCAGGCCTTTTTACCAAGCCCAGGCCTCCTCTTCTGCTTTTGCCCAGAGGGGGTTCTTTAGAGGGAGAGGCAGACGGGGTGCAAGCAGGCCTGCTTCCACCCCTCAGCCCAAAGTCCCTGCCAAGCAGGCACCCTGATGGGGTTGCCAGGGCTGATTCTCAACTACCTGTAGGGGCAGACTGGCTTACTTTGTCCAGGACTGGGAGTCTCTGACATCAGACAAGTGGGTCCTGGAAGTAGTAAGCCGAGGACTGTTCTCAGCTTCAAAAGTTTCAAAGATGAGAACCAGATCCTTTCCAACTACAAATCCTCCAGAAGCACTTGTCCTAGAGGCAGAGGTCTCTTCCCTCCTGGCTCTCAGAGCCATGGAAAGGGTTCCGCCCCTATACCAGGGCAAAGGGTTGTACTCCAGGTACTTCCTTACCCCAAAAAAGACAGGAGAATGGCAGCCCATCCTGGATCTCAGATACTTAAACAAGCACCTTCTAAAACCAAAATTCAAAATGGTGACTCTGGGAATTATTCTGTCCTCTTTAAGGCCAGGGGACTGGCTAGCGTCCCTGGACCTCAAGGATGCCTACTTCCATATTCTCATCAGAAGCTCCCATCGAAAGTCCCTCAGGTTTGAGCTGCCCTCAGGCCATTACCAGTTCAGAGCAATGCCCTTTGGCCTCACCTCTGCTCCAAGGGTGTTCACAAAATGCCTGGCAGTAGCAGTTGCTTCTCTAAGAAGGCAAAAAATTGCCATCTTCCTTACCTGGACGACTGGCTCATAGTAGGCCAGTCCCCAGACCAAGTCAGGTTACACCTACAGATAACTCAGCAACTGCTCACCTCTCTAGGTTTCCTTCTGAATCTTTCAAAGTCAGTTCTAGAGCCTGTTCAGCTCCTCACCTTCATAGAGCAGAGCTGAACACAGAGAAAGCCAGAGCCTTCTCCCCTTTGGACAGGGCAAGGACCCTGGTCTCTCTGGCCTCCTCATTCACCCTGCAGGTGTCTCGACTAGCAAGGCATTTTCTACAGCTCCTGGGGCACATGGCTGCTTCTACAGCAGTGGTGCAGGGAGCAAGATTTCAGATGAGGGACATTCAGTTCCATTTGAGAGCCTTTTGGTCTCAAAGGAAAGACCCTCTAACCAAATTGATCCCAGTGACTCGAACCCTGATCCTGGCCCTATAATGGTGGCAGGAGCAGAGCAATCTCAGACAAGGGGTTCCCTTTGTCACCCAGTCTCACTCCTTAATCCTTACTACAGATGCATCCCTCTTGGGATGGGGAGCTCACATGGGCGACCTCACTACCCAGGGGTTGTGGTCCCCTCAGGAATCTCTGCTCCACATCAATGTGTTGGAACTCAGAGCAGTTTTTCTAGCACTTCAAGCTTTTTCCAAGTCTGTTCAGAACAAAGTGGTACAGGTCAGAACAGACACCACCACCACAATGTGGTACATCAACAAGCAAGGGGGCACTCGGTCTACGGCCTTGTGCACTGAAGCAATGAAGTTGTGGTCTCTGGCTTACTCTCTGAACACCTCCCTTACGGCAGTTCACCTCCCAGGCAAGGACAATGTCCTAGCGGATGCTCTCAGCAGGATTTCCTAGGGCCATCACGAATGGTCACTGGACCCTCTGGTCCTGGAGGTGGTATTTGCCAGAAGGGGCACCCCACAGATAAATCTTTTTGCAGCCCCAGACAATCACCAACTTCCCCTTTTTTGCTGCAGGCCCCCAGTGTTGGGCTCAGTTCCTCTGGATGCCTTAGTCCTCAATTGGGAAGGGAAGGGAAGTTTCTCTATGCTTTTCCCCCCTTCCCTCTGCGGTTCAAAGTGCTAGTCAAAATCAGGTCTCAACCCTGCAAGATGATCCTGATTGCCCCAGATTGGCGCAGACAACCCTGGTATCCACTCCTGCTGTTCTTAGCAGTCCATCTTCCCCTCTGTCTTCCCAGGAATCACAACCTGTTAACCTGTGCTCAGGGAAGGGTTTGGTACCCGAACCTCAAATCTCAAATCTCTCAATCTCAAGGCCTGGCTCTTGAAGAGTTAGAGTTTGCTGATTTACACCTTTCCCAGGGTGTAATGGATATCCTGAAGGCTTCTAGAAAGCCTTCTACCAGGGCTACTTATAATTCCAAATGGAAGAGAGTTTCCATATGGTGCTCTGGAAAGCATATTTCCCCAGAATCTGCTGATTTACCCACAGTCCTGGATTACATGGTCCATCTAAATACCTTGGGGCTGAGACCAGCTACCCTAAAAGTGCATGTGGCAGCTGTGTTGGCCTTTATTTCAGCAGGTAAGCCCTCTCCTCTTTCAGCTCACCATGTATTCTCTAAATTTTTCAAGGGATTGCTTCACACCAACCCTCCATTCAGGGACCCTGCCCCTGCTTGGGACCTTAATGTTTGCATTGCTCAGCTTATGCAACCCCCTTTTGAGCCTTTGTCTTCAGCAGAGCTTAAGTACTTGACTTGGAAAACTGTTTCTGGTAGCCATCACTTCTGCCAGACGCATAAGTGAATTACAAGCTTTGTCAGTGGAGCCTGATTTTATCTCCTTTCATAGAGATAAGGTGGTCCTCAGGACTAACAGGAAGTTCTTGCCTAAGGTGGTTTCAGATTTCCACCTTAATCAATCTGTTTCTCTTCCTGTGTACTTCACTGACCATTCCTCCTCTGGCGAGAGGAGGCTGCACAGTTTAGATGTCAAAAGAGCCCTTAGCTATTATTTAGAGCGTACCAAGGGTTACAGGTTTGACTCCCTCCAACTATTCCTCACTTATGGTGAGGTTGGTAAAGGGAAACCTGCCACTAAGAGATCCATTGCCAGGTGGATTGTCTCTTGTATCCAATTCTGTTATGAAAAACTGGGTAAAGTTCCTCCCTCAGGCCTGAGGGCTCACTCTACCAGGGGTACAGCTGCTTCCCTGGCTGCTGCCAGGGACATCCCTATTCTAGAGATATGTCAAGCAGCTACCTGGAAAACCGTTCATACTTTTACCAAGCATTACTTCCTGGATATCCAGGCTAGGAGTGATGCCCGCTTTGGCACGGCTGTGCTTCAGAGCCTATTTCCCCAAGTAGGTTCTATCCCTCCTTCATGGAGGTACTGCTTTGTAGTCTGCATATGTCCTAATATAGCAAGACTTCATGTTGTTTGAAGAAAAAATTACTCACCTTAGTAATGTTGTTTCTTCTATTGGAGTCTTGCTATATTATGACCCCGCCTGCCCCTCTCAGAATCTCTGTTTTGGGATGTGGGTGGGCAGTGCAGTGTTGGCACTTAGTAGGTGCCCACCTTGTCGTTTTCACCCTTCTTTTGGGGTGACTTGGTGTTGTGCTTTTCATTTTTGGGACTCTGACTTGAATCTTTGTTTTGGGACCAAAAAGTGTGTTATGTTTAGTAGCCAGTTGGCTAGTGTAGGTTTACAGCTTCCACACAGGACCTCAGTGAGTTTAGCTCATAAAGATCTGACAGTTTGAGTTTGAAGAACAACAGACAGAGTTTTCAACCGAGCTCAAGCTCAGCGTTCCATGCCTGGCATGGAAGGTTAACTCTTTCAACTCTGGAGCAGTTAGAAGGTTGGGACTCACTGCATATGTCATAATATAGCAAGACCCCAATAGAAGAAACAACATTACTAAGGTGAGTAATTTTTTTCTTCTAGGCTGTGGGAAAATGACAGCAATTCTTTGGCACCCTACTGCAAAAGAACGGTTTGGTGCTTTGGCTTGAAATTTGGAGGGAATGCAGCCAACATCTCACAGATGACCCTTTCAGTGTTACGTTGTAAAATTATTACATGGTGCCAAAGTTACGGTACTCCAAAGTTGACGCTTTTTCCCATAGGATAATATTCGGGCATTCAACGCATTGCAGCAATCCTTTGGCGCCCTGCTGCAATATAACGGCTCTGTCTTTTGGGCTGAAATTTTGGTGGAAAGACAGCCAACATCCCATAGATGTGCCTTTTAGTGGTTTGGTGAAAAAATATTACAGGGAGCCAAAGTTATGACACTCCGAACTTCTCTTTTTTTCCCCATAGGATAACATTACGGCATTCGCCGTGCCTTTCAGGGCCCGTATCTTGGAAACGGTGTGAGATACGGACTTTTCGTCTAAAAAAATGCTTAGTCCCCTAATAGGGGCTAAGTACAAAACTAGCCAGGAAAGTCATAAATCATGTGACTTTTTTAAATTTTTTTTCTATGTTGTACGGTTCCTGAGATATAAGCTATTTAGTATTCCAACTCTTCATTTTCTGCTCAGAAACCCATTATTATGCATACATTATTTGTACTCACTGTCTTTCTCTATGTAGCTTTTGGGGAAAACCAGCCTGTGCACTTACATTACTGTTACCATTGCCCTTTCTGCTTGCAGTTCCGTACCCGTTTCACTTACCGTTCACGTCTACGCCACGATGTGCGTTATTGTTTGCGTTTTCATTTGCGCTTGTGTTTCTGTTATTTTTTGCCATTTATGTCTACAGTACTGTTTCTCTTTCTGTTTCGCTTTGCGTCACCATGCACATTAACATTTCCGTTTGCGGACACCATGTTACTATGTGACAAGACATCACGTGGTGGACCGTTCCCGTCTACACCACCGTGTGCGTTACCCTTTCTGTTCTCATTTGCGCTTGCGTTACCATGTGCGCCACTGTTAGCACTTCTGTTTGCGTAGCTGTTCCTATTACTATGTCACAAGACATCACGTGGGCCCAGCTCCGGCCCGCTGCATTGCATTCACTAACTACCGTTATCATTCTCAAAGAAAGGAAATTAGGGCAAAAACTCCATTTAATGCATCAGTGAGGTTGTTCCACAGCGACAAAGTGAAGAAATTGGTGTTAGGTTGAAAACCCCTTGGACCCCAACTGACATTGGGGTGCACATTAGGGTGTTGGTCCTAACTCTCACCCATTCTCCTATACTTCTGCTGCTTTACACATGTGATGGGGTGAGAAGTTAGGGCCGAAACTGACTGTCGCACCCAGTGCTGGTTGGGGGGGGGCTGGGGGTCCAGGGTTTTCAACCTAACACGAATTTCTTCACTTTTGTCGCTATGGAACTAACTAACTATATTAGGACTTTGCCATACACGTGTGTGTGTGTGTGTGTATATATGTGTGTGTATATGTATGTATGTGTGTATATATATGTATATATATATATATATATATATATATATGATATGTATTATATATATATATATATATATATATTAATTATATAACCCACTCTTAGGTGTGCGATGGTGCTCCTGATACACGCATGCCTTGGTGTCAAATCAACCATAGCGTGCGTATGTTAAGAGCGACTACATCCTAGAGTGGATTATCGATCCTATAAAATGGTAAAATTGTGTTTTAGGGGGTAAAAGTGCAGGTGTGCAGTCGCTGATATATGCATGGTCATGTGATGTGTGTTATACAATCAGAACACTGGATTTGGAGGAGGATGTTCTCCATTTTATAAATATATAAATATATATATATATATATATATGAATGAACTGGAAGGGGACAGGATCAGTTGTGTTCCAGGACAGTAGCTGCTGCTTGTTGTTTTTACAGGGTTCTTGTGGATTTTACTTGGTAGAAGGTTATTTCTTTGCTTTCTTACTTCTAAGGGGCTAGCAGGGTATTGTTGTGGGGGCTGTTGGAAGTTTGAAAACTGGATTTGTTGGCTGTAAGTGGGCTCATTTGTTGGATGTTTCACTGTGTAACAGGCTGCGCTGGTGGAGGCCTATTTCTTCTGATTTAAAAACCTGTTTGGTGGGATTTGCTTTGGCCTGGGTATTTGGCTGCTGGGCTTGGAGGGGAGACACAGGGCTGATACTCTCTCTAGTCGGGTGTCTGCCCAAGACCACCCTCCCACCCTCCCTCCCAGAGTTCTGCTAATTTATAGGGAACACCTGCCCTGCAGTTGGAGAAAGGCTGCAGGTGCAGCTCATGTAGTTCTAGCTGCTGGGGTTGGATTTAAAGGCCGGAGAGAGGAGCTTAGGGAGTTGTTCATTTCCTTATAAGTTTACTGTGTTGTACTGCACCTAGTAACAGGGTTACTGGTGTACTGTGGGACTTGTATCTAAGATTAGTGGGTGACCTGATTAGGCAGTAGGGTGTATCTTGGACTGGGGGAGCCTGATGGCTCACCCAAGGCAAACTACATGGCGATGGAACCACATGGCATTAGGGCGGCATCTTTGGGAGGGTGGTGGGGTGCACAGGGTGTGGAGCAGCCATGATACTGGACTGGGCTTGGAAGTTTGGTGGTTACCTAGTGTGCTGGCTGGCACAACAAGGGAGGAGGTTGCGGGGATTAGAAGACAGCTGGGAGAAGGGGAGGTATGGTTGGGGAAGGGGCAGGGATCTCCACAGGGTTGCACCAAGCATTGGGGCAGTGCATAGGGAAAGGAGTGCAGTAGAATACTCAGGGTGACATAGGGACCTGGCAGAGGGTCCAAAGGACACTACCAAGAGCAGGCAGGTAACTGGGGACCTCACAAAGGAGGACAGAGGGACAACATTCTCAGGGAAGTAGGCAGATGGCCAGGACTGGACAGAAGGATGCAAGGCGGGAGGTGGATCAGATCTTACACTCAGTAACCGCTTCAATTCTCTTCTGCTTCGAGGATGAGGGGGTGATGTAGCCATGACAGGGTGGTTAGAGATGGAAAGGGAGTGGGGGCAGGAGGCAGGGGCCAGATAGCAGGAAGAACAGGGGGGAACCTGGAATGCAGGAAAATGGGGGGAGCAGTGAATCGGAGCAGAAGGGGCAGGGGGAAGAGGGAGGAAAGCACAAGGAGAAGAACCAGTTGGGAGGAAAGGTAAAGGAGAAGGACCAGAAGTACGAGGAGGATTTAGTAAAGGGAGCTGAGGGTTTAGGCCAGGGTAGCACAACAAGCAAGGAGGGACTAAATGGAGATGGCAAGGAAGGGAGGACGAGCCAAGCTAGTTTAGCAGATGGGGGAGAAGGACCAGTTGCGAGCAGTGAGGGGGGAGTTAGCAAGGTACAGAAGGATACTCAGGAGGAGGAGGAGAGGCATACGATTGGAGGGAAGGGGGTGGTCAGGGTAAATAAGGAGGGGGTGGCATGTGGCACCCAGATAGGGGGAGGAACAAGGAGCTGGCTGGGTGGAGGGGCGGTAGAAAGGATGAGGACATGGAAGGGGAATGGAGGAAAAGGAGCGGTCAGAGTGCTCCTGTTGGGGGATTCTATGATCAGGGGTATCAAATGGGATAGGGAGGGAGAAGCCTGGCCAGTTAGAACAAAATGCTTCCCTGGACTAACAGTGCACAGGGCTAAGCACGAGGTATATCAGCTAGCAAAGGATTGTGGGGGTTCCCCGGACATACTGGTTCACCTGGGTACAAATGACATTGAGGGAATTAGCAAGCTAGAGATATAGGCAAGATTCAGGGAGCTTGCCAGGGTCTGTCATGACATAGGATGCACAGTTTCCTTCTCAGAAATCCTGCCGGTGCCAAGGGCTAGTGGGGAGCACAAAAGGAAGATTAGGGAGATAAACCAGTGGCTCAAGGAGTGGTGTGAGGCCAGAGGGTATGGGTTGATTGGGGATTGGGGGGAGACCTGGGAGGATAAGGAGCTGTATGCTAGAGATAGACTCCATCTCAATTTGGAGGGGAGGGGAATCCTTAAGTTGAAAATAGAGGGGTTCATTGGTGAAAAGTGGGGTTTAAACTTGTGAAGGGGGGAGGGATGGGAGAAAAGGCTGTCAAGGGGGTGCCGATAATGGAGGGACTCTGTCTCCACCCCTCTGGGGAGATGGAGGATTGCGGGAAAAGGCTGACTGGTAAAGTGCAGACCAGGGGAAAACAGAATCCCCATGGGAACATGAGCAGGGGAAATGGAAGTATAGGGAAAGGGTGGAAGGTAGTCCTGCTAAATGCCAGGAGCTTGGGAAATAAAATGCCTGAGCTCCAGGCGATGCTAACTGAGGAGCAGTAGATGTGGCGGGTCACTGAGACCTGGGCCACTGCAGGACATGACTGGGACCTGAACCTGGAGGGTTACACTATGTTCAGGAAGGACAGGGGAGGGAAGGGAGGAGGGGTAGCAATGATAGTCAAAAACTGCATTGGCATAGGGGAGTAGAGGAGGCAGAGGGAACCGTGGAGCGATTTGGGTCACCTTGATAACAAGGGGGCAAGACAGTAAAATAGGAGTGGTGTATAGACCCCTGCCCTGGCGGGAGGAGCTGGAGGAGTCTGGTGGCAGATGTTGGGAGACACTGCAGACTGGGCAGAGGAGCGGTGGTGGTGTTGGAGGACTTAAACATGCAGGAGCAGACTGGAAGACTATGACATCTTCTTGACCAGGAACAGAGGTTGTTGGATGTCTTTCAAGAGCGTTCCTAACTCAGCAGGTGGGGAACCGACCAGAGGCGCTTGGTACTGGATGTGGTCCTGGCAGACAGTGACCAGATTAGGAGCCTGGAGGTAAGGGACCTGTTGGCGGGAGTGACCATGCCACAGTCTGGTTCTGCCTGGACCTAGGAGGGCTAGAAAGCTGCACAAAAGCGGGGGTAACTAACTCAGGGAATGGATTTTAAGGAAATGGGAAGGATCCTTGAGGAGCATTTGGATGGGATTGGGTCAGACATGGCGCTGATAGTAGGTGGGAAATCATCAGGAGAGGGTGCAAGATGCTACCAGCACCTGTGCAAAGTAAGGCAAAATGCGGTAGGGCCGAAAACCCTGCTGGTGGACCAGGGAGGTCCAGGAGGTGGTGCATGGAAGAGGCAGCCTATAGGCAATTCAAGTGCTCAAGGAGTGAAAGGGATCGAGGGAGTATGAGCTGATGGCTAGAAGGGCCACTAGGGTGGTGAGGGCGGCTAAGGCAAGGAAGGAGCAGAACCTGGCCAGGGAAATCGGAGAGGGAACAAGGGGTTCTTTAGATACATTGGGGAAAAACGAAGGGTGAAGGGGCAGATTAGCAGGATTAAATTAGGGGAGAGATGGGCACAAGACCTGGGGGAGCAGGCTGAGGTACTATATGAGTACTTCACCTCAGTTTTCACCAAGGAAAATGGGGGTGCTGCATCATATATGGGAGGAGACAGAGATACTGAGGAGGGGGGGATCCTTACTGATCGGCGGGTCTGGGGAGAGGGGGAGGCATCACTGGCAGGAGGGGGAAGGGCTAAGCAGGGAGAAGAGGTACTGGAAGTGGAAATCACAGCAGAGAGAGTGAGGGAAGCCCTCAGCTCCCTTAAGACGGAGAAAGCACCGGGGCCGGATAAATTACATCCCAGAGTGCTGAAGAAACTTACGGCTGTCCTGGCGAAACCCCTGGCAGAGCTTTTCACCATCTCTCTGAGAACCGGGTGGGTGCCCCAGGACTGGAAGGTGATGCATATAGTGTCTATCCACAAGAGGGGGTCAAGGGAGGTGGCAGAGAACTACAGGCCTGTCAGCCTGACATCGGTGGTGGGCAAGGTTATGGAGGGCATTGTCAAGGAGAGGCTGGGGGGGACCTGGAAAAGTCAGGGTGCCTGGACAATGGACAGCATGGATTCATCTCGGGGAAATCGTGTCAGACAAACCTTGTGGAGTTCTATGACTGGGTGACGAGTGTCTTGGACCTTGGTAGACCAGTGGACGTCCTCTTTCTAGACTTCAGCAAGGCATTTGACTCAGTTCCTCCAATGGGCATGTTGGATAAGCTGGGAGAAATGGGGGTGAGGAACCAGATGAACAGATGGATAGGCAGTTGGCTCCAGAACTGGACCCAGAGGGTCGTAGTTGGCGGGATAGTCTCATCCCCAAAGAGGGTCATTAGTGGGGTTCCATAGGGATCAGTCCTTGGGCCCCTCCTGTTCAACGCCTATGTCTCTGACATAAGGACAGGAATCAGGAGTGAGATGAGTCTCTTTGCAGATGACTCAAAACTGGGGGCGGTGGTGGATGGGGTGGAGGGAGGGTGGCCCTACAGGGGGACCTGGAGGCTCTGGAAAGATGGTCTAGAAAGTGGAAGCTGAGGTTCAATGCAGGGAAATGCAAGGTACTCCACCTGGGGCCAGAAACCGGGCCAAGTGTACACCTGGGGAATGCTACAAGTCTCGATGGCTGAGAGGGACCTGGGGTGGTGGTGGATGTCAAAATGAACAACTCTGAGACTTGTAGGAGGGCAGCAGCAAGGCCAACAGGATGCTGTGATGCATCGTAGGGGATCACCTCCAGAAGGAGGAAGTGATGCTCCTCTATATAAGTGCTTGGTGAGGCCACACCTTGAGTACTAATGCAGTTTTGGGAGCCACACTTAAGAGGGACATTAAACTCCTGAGAGAGGTCCAGAGGAGGGCAACCAAAATGATTTGGGGCTTGGGGACAGGACCTATGAGGAGAGCTCGAAGAGCTAAATATGCTACACATTGGAAGAGAGAAGGGACCGGGGGACATGATAGAGGTCTTCAAGTACATGAAGAGGGGAGGAACAGTCAGGGTGCTTCGAAGGAAGGAGGAGGGGGCCACTAGAGGGCATGGGTGGAAGCTGGAGGGGAGAAGATTCAGGGGAGAAAGGAGGAGGTGCTACTTCACTGAGAGGGTGGTGGAGCCATGGAATGCACTGCCTGGGGGCTGGTGGAGGGGTTCAAGAGGGGCTGGGACAGGTACAGAGGAAGGGTTCTGGAAGCAAAATCCAATGCAGCAAGAATATCCGGAACTGGGAAGGGAGAAGGCGAGGGGGACAGCAAGGTCAGCACCCAGGGTGGGGGCTGACCAATCGAGCAGACTCGAGAGACCGTTAAGCCTATTCTGCTGGCATTTTAGTATGTTTATATATATATATATATATGTATATGGGTCTGGGTGGGTGTGTGTGTGTGTGTGTGTGTGTGTGTGTATAGATATAGATATAATATAAAATATATTTGATCGGCCACTTACATACTAAAGTCAAAAGTTTGGACATTAATAACTTTGGACCCATTAAATGGATTTGCCTGACATTTGGTACACCTGTTGGGGCGCACTAGATCTATTGATTTGCCAAATTGTGTTTGTGTTGGAGTGCTGGTCTTTGTGTACGAAAACGCTGAAAAATGCAAAATTATCCATTTTTGAAGGCACCTTTTGTCATTCTTAATGTGGTCCTGCACGGCCATCGTGTGGTGTGCTGCTCTGCAAAATTGCTTATTTGAAAGAGTTTTGGTGGCTGAACATGCCGCTTATCGTTTGGTGAAAAAATATTAAGGCATTCAAAAGTTATGGCACTTTTAAGTTCCCGTAATAAGTCAATGGGAAAATTAATATGTATTTCTTGCGATCAAAGAATGGAGTTTCTGGCCATCTGGTCTCACCTGGCGATCAAAGAATTTGCAGCCTCGCGGTTCAAGAATCTTTGTTCCCAAGGAATTTTCAAAATTCTTTGACCGTGAGGTCCACCATCTTGTTTTCAGTTTTCCAATCACAAAAACACAAATATCTCGGCTCAAGGGTCACTTCTGAAGTAAAACTTCGATGGGTTTTACTCAGGGGACCCTGATCTATCAAGCCATGGCTTTGGTTCTATCCAAATCGGTCAAAAAACAGAGTTATAAGCTTTTAAAATCTTAATTCGCGGCTCGCTAATGATCTTTGATTGCGAGCCTGCAAATTCTTTGATCGTGAGATTCTTTGATCGCAATCTTGCATCGTGACCTAAAACACTAATATCTTGGCTCAGGGGTGGGCTGTGGACACAAATGAGGGCTTGTTTTGCTCAAGAGGGTCCGTTCTGTCGAACCATGCCATTGGTTTGGTTCAAATCGGTGAATAAATCGTGCTTCACCCTTTTTTTAATTATTTGATCGTGAGCCTGCAAATTCTTTGATCGCAATCTTGCATCATGAGCGAGGGATGAGATGGACAAATTTAAAAATAATTTTTCTCAGCCTATGGGTGCCCTACAAAGTCAAATGAGGGTGGGTTTTACTTAGGGGGCTTCGTTCTGTCAAACCATGGTGGTGGTTTACTGCAATTCCTCCAATTTTTTGATGTATTAAATGTTTTATTCTGTGTTCGTGAGCTTGCAAATTCTTTGATTGTGAGATTCTTTGACGCAATCTTGCATATGACGAGGGACAAGATGGCCCAATTTAAAATTCAATTTTCTTAGCCCAGGGGTGTCCTAGGAAGTTAAATGAGGATGGGTTTTACTCTGGGGGTTCATTCTGTTGAACCATGGTGGTGGTTTACTGCAATTGCTTCTATTTTTTGAATTATTAAATTTTTTATTCTTTATTCGTGAGCCTGCAAATTCTTTGATCGTGAGATTCTTTGATCGCAAAATAGGGACAAGATGGCCAGATTTCGTGTAATAGAATAGATTGGCAAAATTTCCCTATATTTGACATTGAATATCTCAGAAATGGTTTGGTCTTTTTACTTGAAATTTGGAGGGAAGAAAGGCAACATCCCACAGATGTGCCTTTTAGTGGATTGGTCAAAAAATATTACGGTGCAGCAAAGTTACAGTACTATGAAGTTGGCGCTTTTTCCCATAAGATAGCATTTACGGCGTCCGCCATATTACAGGAATTCTTTGACGCTCTGCTGGAAAATAACAGTTTGGTCTTTTGGGCTGAAATTTGGAGGGAAGAAAGCCAACATCCTACAAATGTGCCTTTTGGTGGTTTGGAGAAAAAATATTACAGGGTGGCAAAGTAATAGCACTCTGAAGTTGATGATTTGTCCCATAGGATAACATTATGGCGTTCGTCGCGTCTTTCAGGGCCCGTATTTCAGAAACTGTGTGAGATACGGACTTTTTGTCAAAAAAATTCTTAGCCCCCCAATTAGGGGGCTAAGCAAAAAACTAGCCAGGAAAGTAATAATTCATACAAAATTTTAATTTTTTTCCTACGTCATACGATTCCTGAGATGTAAGCAGGTTAGTATTCCAAGTCATACTTTTCTGCTCTGAAGTAAATTATAATGGTTACATTCTTTGTTTTTCAATTAGTTTTTTCAATGCAGTTTTTGGGGAAAAGAAGGGTGTGCCCTTTTGTTACTGTGACAGCTAGCGTTTCCAGTTGCTCCCTTCACAAAAGAAAGGGTCCTACAAGAGCTTGCTAAGCTCAGGGTGGATAAGGCAATGGGACCTGATGGCATACATCCCAGGGTACTTAAGGAGCTAAAGGAGGAACTAGCAGAGCCATTAGCAGAATTGTTTAGTGAGTCTCTGAGCACAGGAGGGTCCCAGAAGACTGGAGAAGGGCTCATGTGATCCCTCCACAAGAGTGGTAGCAGGGAGGAGGCGGGAACTACAGACCGGTCAGTCTTACCTCAGTAGTGGGCAAGATTATGGAGGCACTCCTTAAGGAAAGGATAGTGCAACACCTGGAATCCATGGGGCACAGGATCCAAGACAGCATGGGTTTACAAGGAAGGTCCTGTCAAACTAATCTCATAGATTTCTTTGACTGGGTAACCAGAGTGGTGGACCAAGGGGAGCAGTTGATGTCGCCTACCTTGACTTCAGCAAAGCTTTTGACACTGTTCCACATAGAAGATTGATAAATAAGCTAGGTAGGCTGGGGTGGGTCAGAGTTGGTCAACTGGGTGGCAAACTGGTTGACTGGCGAAAACAGAGAGTGGTGGTAAATGGTATACAGTCAGAAGAGATGCAAGTCACAAGTGGGGTACCTCAGGGATCAGTCCTGGGGCCAGTCCTATTCAACATCTTCATTAGTGACCTCGCAGATGGACTAGAGGGTAAGGCTTGTCTGTTTGCAGATGACACCAAGATCTGCAACAGAGTAGATGATCCAGATGGGGTGGGCAGAATGAGAAGAGATCTGGATAAACTAGCAGAATGGTCAGAAGAGTGGCAACTGAGTTTAATGCAAAGAAGTGCAAAATCATGCACATAGGAAGAGAAACCCTGAAGCCACTTATAGGCTGGGAGGGAGTTGCTAGCAGTCACAAAGGAAGAAAGAGACTTGGGCATCATCATCACTGATGACCTAAAATCATCCAAGCAGACCTCTAAAGCAGTAGGTAAGGCTAGGGGGTGTTAGGGTGTATTAGTAGGGTATCACAAGTCGTAAGAGGTAGTAAATCCCTGTACAAGACATTGGTTAGGCCCTCATCTGAGTACTGCGTGCAGTATTGGAGGCCACACCTTCAAGGACATTAACCAAATTGAGGCAGTCCAGAGAAGGGCAACCAAAATGGTGCAGGGACTGCATCAGAAGACATATGAGGACAGATTAATGGAGCTCAATATGTATACCCTTGAGCAAAGGAGGAGAGAGGTGATATGATCAGACATTTAAACACCTTAAGGGCATAAACAAGGTGAAAGAGTCTAACATGTTTAAATATAAGAAAAATAGCAGGACAAGAGGACACAGCATGAGATTAGAGGAGGCCGATTAAGGGGAATGTGAGGAATTTTTTCACAGAAAGGGTGGTAGATGCATGGAATGGCTTACCACAAGAAGTGGTGGCTATGAATACAGTGCAGGGCTTCAAACAGGCATGGGATAGGCATAAGGGAGCAATACAAATGACTATGAATAGATAGGTCACTGACAGAGCAAAGGCCGATGGCACATTTATAAGGTAGAAAAAAGAAATGGGCAGACTGGATGGGCCTTGCGGTCCTTATCTGCCGTCAACTTCTATGTTTCTATGTTTCTATGTTTCTTCTGTTACCATTCGAATCAGCGTTTCCGTCTACGCCACCGTGTGCGTAACGGTTTGCGTTGTTGTATGCGCTTGCATTTCTGCTGTCTTTACTGTTGTTACTGTTACCATTTATGTTTACTATTGTGGTACCATGACCTTATGTGTAACAGTTTTCATTTTCGTATGCGTTTGCATTTCTGTTTTTATTAGCTTTATTGTTGCTGTTACCATAAACATTTGCATTTACAGCTGTGGTTCTGTGACTGTGTGCGTTACGGTTTGCGTTTTCGTACATGCTTGTGTTTCTGTTTACTTGGGTGTTATTATTGGTGTTACTTTTACCATTTGCGTTTATAATTGTGGTACCGTGAATGTGTGTGTGTTACCAGTTGCGCTCTGTATGCACTTCTGTTTGATGTCTCCTTTTACGTAACTGTTTGGTTCGGCGTCACTTTACGTCTGTGTTTCTATCAACATTTATTTATTTATTTATTTATTTATTTGCTTTTGGTAACCGGGTAAGCATGCTAGACAGCAAGTGCCTATTTTCAGGTGCGACCCGGGAGAATTACAGGATAGTTACATAGAAGGAATACATAGTAAGCATAACAATCTGGAGTGGCATACTCCAACAGTGGAATTTACATGAGAGAAATACATAGTCATCATTGCTAACAGGAGCAGCATGGTCCAAACGGAGGGACAAGACACTAGAGAGAATTCTAAAGCAGTAGGACACAGCAAACATACAAACCGGGGGTACAGAAGACCTCCCCCTTGGTTGAGAGCATAACAATGAACATATACCCAGAGGTAGGGAGACTTCACCAAGGCGGCGAGGGAGGAAGAGCCTAGCAGGGGTACCAGTCCAGGTGGGATGGTGGGCCGAAGGGCTGGAGATTAGGCAGCACACAGACAGGACGGAGCAGACTTACTTTACCATTTACGTTTGCTTTGCCATGTGCATTACTGTTGCCGCTTGCGTTTGCTTTGCAGTTCCTGTTACTGTGTAACAAGACATCACGTGGCGGGAGCGTGGGGCCCAAAGGGCCCCGTGCTGCTGCCACTGCATTCTTTCATTAGTTATCATCCTCATTCTCAAGAAGGAAATTAGAGCAAAAATCCATTAATGCATCAGTTAGGGTTGTTCCACAGCAAAAAGAAAAAAAAGAGCTAGGAAATGGGAGTTAGAGCTGAAAGCCCCAGACCCCCAGCCACCCCAACCGGCATCGGGTGTGCGTTGGGGTGGTTGGTCTAACTCTCACCCCATTCTCCGATACCTCAGCTTCTTTACATGTGATGGGGTGAGAGTTAGGGCCGACGACCCCAGCACACCCGATGCCGGTTGGGGGTGGGATGGGGGTCCAAGGGGGCTTTCAACCTTAACCCTGAATTTCCTAGCTTTTTTTTTTTTTGTTGTGGAACAACCCTAACTGATGCATTAAATGGAGTTTTTTTGCCTGTGTGTGTGTGTGTGTGTGTGTGTGTGTGTATGTATGTATGTATGTATGTATGTACATGTATATAATGAATGATATAAAATTTATTATAGGGGCGCAGTTGAGTTGCGCCCCTATAGTTAGGGTTGAGTAGTCACTTCAGGGTTAAACTCATCATTTTGCACTTTAATAACTTTGCAACCATTCAGTGGTTTTGCACAAAATTTGGTATGCACTCTCCTGTGGGGTAGATCTCCTGATGTGACAAGTTACATTCCGATTGAATGTGCGGTCTCTGAGTTATGGAGAGGTGAGAGGTGAAATAAACATGTTTTTGCTCATTGACTTTGCTAGGATTTTTCTTTGAACTTGTCTGTAGCCCAGATGGGTTGGCTTTTTTGGTCTGAAATTTTCAGGGCAGAACGGGCATACCCCACAGATGCCTTGTGCTGGTCTGGTGACAAAATAATTAGCAGTTTTTAAGTTATTGCAATTTAAAAATTTTTGAAAAAATTGTTTCTGAGCATGCTCAGTGGGCACTGCAGTATAACAATATGAAACAAAGAAGGAATTCTGCTTCATATGGGGAAATTCCTTCTTCGTATGGCTGCCATCTTTCCTGAAAATTAAAATTTGGAAATCTCCCAATATATTCTGGAGAGGAACCAACACATGTAACTTGTTTATTGGGGCCCCTTAGGATCATTTTGCACTTTACTGCTCGAAAATTACCCTTCAAATGTGGTTTATTTCACATTTAAAGTCTTTGCTCCTATCGGCGTCATGTGAAGTAAGATCTTAGTTCATATAACGAGATACAAACTAGGATCCTACTTCATGAGCCAGAACTCCTGGAATATAAAAACATGTTTCTGCCGACATCAGGGTGCCCAATCCCTGTGTCTGCACTGTGTGTCACTGTCCCCAACTGAATACAACATTCCCCTACATTGCTGACATCGGTGTGCCCAATCCCCATGGCGGTAGTAGCCCCCCCCCCCCAAGGTGGGACACTGGGGCACCCACTCCCAGTGTTCCCGGTTATGTCATACCCCTCCCAGATACCAGCAATACTGTTTGACAGTAGGGAGCAAGCCCCCAGTGTCCTGCAATGTTTTTTTTCAGGTACATAAAACAAGCAAATGGTCCCCTGACATCTCTTCCCCCCCGAAATAAAGAAAACTGACCCTCCTATTCTCCACCGTCCCCTTCCCCCATCCCGACCCTCCCTCTGTGTACCCACCTCCCCGCACCCCCTCCCTTACCCCATACTTACCTCCAGAGGTTGGCGGCTGCAATCTTCTCTGGACTGGGACATGTCTGCACTCTTCAAAGATGAACCGCAAACTGAAGAATCTAGATAAGTGCCGTATAGTGACTGTCTATGGTGTTTTGAACTTATGATGATATCTCGGCCTTTTAATTTTTTTCCTCACCAGATTTTCAACATGTCCTTTTTGGGGCCCCACTTCATGAACACTATCACTGTTGTTTCATTAATTGGACCCGTAAGGTGATTTTGCGGTCGCTATGCGAAATCACCTTCCGGGACTGATTAACGAAATGACCGTGCCAGTGTTTATGAGGTGGGGGTTCCAAAAAGATCATGTTGAAAGTTTAGTGAAAATACTCTACCAAAAATGGCCGCATTACAAGCGTGCATTGCGCAATTTCTATACAGGCACATACTGTAACTTTAAAAAATTGACAATATTTTGACTCCAAATTGGGAGGTAGTATAGCGCAGTGGTTTAAAGCTCTGAGCTGCAAACCTGAAGACCTGGGTTTGAATCCCACAACCCCCACTTGCATATACTGTGTGACCCTGAGCAAGTCACTTAACTTCCTTGTGCTCCCAGGTCACACTTGTAAACAAGCTTTCAGCTTAGTGTGTTTCTCCTAATTTAAAAAAAAAAAAAAAATGTCAACATTGCCAGTTTTACACACCACCTCATGAACAGTACAGCTGTCATTTTTCACATCCTGCCCAAAACATGGTTTTGCTACTAGGCACAGAATGGCACGTATGCTGTGCGAAATCACCTTTTGAGGATGATTAACAAAATGACAGTGCCATTGTTCATGAGGTGAGGTCCCCAAAAGGCCATGTTGACAATTTGATGCAAATATTCTTCAAAATGCCTGGGTTACATGCGTCCGTTGAATTACTTCTATACATGTGCACAAGTTTGGTACTTTTCCATATTTTGCTGCCAAATTTTCAACATAGCCATTTTTTCACATCACCTCATGAATAGTATAGCTGTCCTTTCCCACATCCGGTCCAAAATGTGATTTTTGCACCAGTGGTGCGGATTGTGTTGCAGTTGCACATAATTATGTTTTATGTATGTGCATACAATTTGGTCACTGTTACTCGGGTCCTGCACTTCCACACCTACATACATATGTGCATCTACGGCGGGATTGGACCCTACACTACCACAGTAAAATAAGGATGCTATTATACTGTCTCAAAAAGAAGGGACATTAATTGCAAAAAAGCTTTGTTAATGCATCAGTTAGGGTTTTTGTTACAGCAACAAAAGTCAGGAAATTCGATATTGGGGTTACTTATCTTACGACCCTATTCTCCCACCCTCCACACAACAGGTGTCGGGGTGTGCCATGGGGTCGTTGGGCCTAACTCTCACCCCATTCTCCTATACTGTACCATATCAGCTTGTTTATACTTGGAATGGGGTGACAGTTGAGGCAGATGACCCCAAGGCACACCCCGACGCCTGTTGGTGTGTGGAGGAGGAGAGGGTGGGGGTGGTGTCTTAGAGTTGGTAACCCTAATATAGTTTTGTTGCTGTAATAGAAACCCTAACTGGTGCATTGACAGAGTTTTTTTTTGCAATGAATATATATCTATATAGCTATATAAGTGTGCTGTGCCAACATGTACTAATAATTTATAGGGATCCCCTGCCCAATCCATTGCCAGTGGTGTTCTGTGATTCCCTTGGTAATCAGAAATTTGCCCAGGCTTACTTTGAAAGCCTATAATGCCTTCTTGTCCACTGTTTCCACCACTGTGCTGTCCCATTGTGTGGTTCAAAAGGGGGTTCCAGATAGCATGGAATTGGGGAGGATATGCCAAGAGGCATGAGATAGTTTTTCATACTCTGCTAACTTACAGAGAGCTGTTACCCAGTATGAGCAGGACGGGGCTACTTCTGTGTGCCAACAAAGTAATATCTGCCTCATGGCCTACAGAGCTGCTGGAAGAAGGCAGTATCACTGTTACCAAGGTGCTGGGCTTCATTTGAGATGTCCCCCCAGAATCCAAAGTCATGGATCAGGTAGGTAGAATAGATTGCCCTAGAATCATGCTGTAAAAGATTAGTACCAGAGACCAGAAATCCTTCAGCAGGGGTGCAGGACCAGAATATATGCTCCAGGATGCTGTTTGCATTGCGGCAATGCCAACAAAGGGAGTTGCTAAAGAGCTCCGTCTTGTGCAGGACCACTGGAGTTCTATTTAATCTTTGCAGTATATTGTTTCTGTATTAGTTGGTATCTAATGTCCCTAAAGCCCTTGAGCGCTTGTCACAAAACGTTTTACCTGGAACTATCTGTTACAGATATTTGCAGTTACCTCTCCCAGTCCGATTTCTGCTTCTGAAGGAGGGGACAATGCAGGAAAAGGATTCAGTCCAATATCCTTCCCTAATGGGTATTTCGTCCATTGCTCTATATTAGCTTAGAGATCATAGATGTGTCATGATTAGCTTGTTGGCACCTGTCAAGGATTGCATGTCATATTTGCAAGTATTCCCTGAACTCTGACTTTTGAAATTGATATTGTCCCATTAGACTCTGAAAGGGAACATGTGTTGTTCCTCCTTGAAGCATTAAATAGAAACATAGAAGTTGTCAACAGATGGTCGAGTCTGCCCTTGGCTTCCTACCCCCTCCCTACTTAGCTGCCTGCTTGAGTATCCCGCAGTACCTGTCCCATGCCTGCTTGAATTCCCCCACTGTCTTTGCTCCCACCATCCCCTCCAGCAGGTTATTCCATGGTTCGACAACACGCTGTGTGAAGAAGAATTTCCTTATATTGCTTCTGAACTTTTCTCCCCTAAGGTGAAGGTTGCGCCCTCTAGTCCTGTTGTAGTCATTTACCTGAAAGAGACTCTGCACCTGTACCTTGTTGTTGCCTTCAAGGTATTTAAATGTCTCTGTCATGTCCCCCTAATTCCTGCGCTGCTCTAGGGAGTACAGCTTGAGCTAATCAAGTCTTGCCTCATGCGGTTTGTGGTGCAAGTCCTGCACCATCTTTGTTGCTGTCCTCTGTACCGTCTCCAGCCTATGTCCCTCCTGAGGTGTGGCCTCCAGAACTGGATGCAGTACTCCAGCTGGGTCCTTACCAGGGACTGATACAGAGGTATGATCACTTCATGTCTCATGCTTGTGATGCCCCTTCAGGGTTTTAAATAAGGATTTTAAATTGATTAGCACTTTTGCGCGGAAAAGTGCTACTCAGTGTTGCAAATGTGTAGCAGTTGGATCAAATTGATTAGCAAAATGAAAAAACCGTCATATTTACGAGACACAATATGATTGGTGTTATTTCTCACCTGATAAACACTTGTTTGATTTCCTGTGATGTGTGGAGCAAGAGGGGGAAAAAAGACTCTGGTACAAGAGTGTGTGCAGTCACTGAGTCACTTTAATTTTTTTTTTTTCCATCAGTGTCTCTTTGAGTGAAATTCAAACAGAAATTTTTCAAGTTCATAATAAACTCTAACATGAGTTACTAGTATTAAAAACAGATTTGATTCTTCAAATAATGTAGTTTCTACTTGCCAACCTTCCCAAGCCTGACTACATAGGGAACAGTCATAAGTTTCAGAATAAGCAGCTGCAGCCACTGCACCATAAAAGTAATAAAACAGATACAAGTTACAACTGACTAGTATTCCTAACCTCCCATCCATTTGCACTGAGCCTCTAACTTAAACGGTCCATTTTAAATGGATGAGACTGTTGGGAACAGTACTCCGTTGTTGGGAGTCTGGTGTCTGAAACAAAATTTAAAGAGTTCAGTACATACAGAACATTTTCTGACCAGCCTTGTTAAATGTAGTTTCCACTTGCCAACCTTCCTAAGTGTGACAACTGACTACTTAAAAGTAGCAGTAGAATAAACAGCTGCAGCTGCACCCTAAAAGTAATTTAACAACATACACACGTACAACTGACTAGTATTCCTAACCTCCCATCCATTTGCACTGAGCCTCTAACTTAAACGGTCCATTTTAAATGGATGAGACTGTTGGGAACAGTACTCCGTTGTTGGGAGTCTGGTGTCTGAAACAAAATTTAAAGAGTTCAGTACATACAGAACATTTTCTGACCAGCCTTGTTAAATGTAGTTTCCACTTGCCAACCTTCCTAAGTGTGACAACTGACTACTTAAAAGTAGCAGTAGAATAAACAGCTGCAGCTGCACCCTAAAAGTAATTTAACAACATACACACGTACAACTGACTAGTGTTCCCAACCTCCCGTCCATTTTGCACTGAGCCTCTAACTTAAACGGTCAATTTTAAATGGATGGGTGGTTGGGAACTGTAATCGAGGATGTCTAGTGTCTCAAACAAAATTTTATGTTCGGTACTGAACCTGATCTTAAGCCTAAAGCCTGTGGTGCGCAGTCATGACTTGTGCTGGCATGGAAATTTAATTGCGGTGGCTGGGAAGCAATCTGTAGGGTTACGCCAGTAATAAGCAGCTGCAGCAACCAAACTGATTTACAAACATGAGCTGCTATTTAATTATTCTTGGACTACTGCAGTTCCAAGCCACCATCCATATATGAATTGAGCCTCTAACGTAAATGGGCAATGAATGCGGTTCGGGAACAGTCAGTAGTTGTCTACTCAGGCCTGTAGACCTGTTTCCCGGTGGCCAGATCTAATCCCACTATTTTTCTGTAAGTGCAGATTTTACAATTTAGAACAGAAAGTGCCAGTTTAAGGCTGCAAGCATTGTGTCAGACTCACTGTTCATTACTTCTTTGACTTATTTCCAGGACCAGCCAGCACAAAAGATGATGATGATGGCTTTTGACCCACCTGAGAAGCCAGCCTGCTCATACAGTCTCCCCCCATCCCTGAACCCCACAGTCGAGCAAGAAGGATTTATGATTCACAGTGCAAGTTATTCAAACATTTGTAGCCACTAATACCATTCTTATCAAACAATGAAGAAATTTAACAACTGTGGACTTCAACTTGATCCACTGAAAAAAAATACATGAGTCTCCACCAGCCAATGAACAAACCTGAGGACTTAAATGCCCTATAAATGTTTAACTTGGAAAACTAATTCCTTAAATAACTACTTGCTTCATAAGCAGCACTTCAGTCAGTGCTGAACTTATAGTGAGACTTAGTGATCCCAAATACCACACAGGCCGCTTCTGAGAGTTCAGTAGAATTAGTAAACTTGTGATGAAGTCAGCTGAACACAAGAAAAAATATATAATTTTAAACAATCATGTCTGATCTCATCATGGCATGGTTGGTGCCCCGGTATGTACAGGTGCCTGCTGAACTCGAGACAGGTGCAATGAGCCCATTTGCTGAAGTGGGTAAAGTCCTCTGTGTGGATTGGTAAACGAAATTCTGAAACAGCTGAGTTCTCCTGGCCAGCCGGGATTCCGAGTGTCCACTTCCACATCTGCCTGCCTGTGCCAGCCCCGTAATCAGATGATCTAGATTTTAAGAGGAGAGTGCAGGCACTCATTGCTAGTGCACCTCTTGCTTGGAGATTTGGACGCCCACGCACGATAATTGGTGCTGGCAGGCAGACGTGAAGAGAGGTGCTGTGCTGACTGGCATGGATTTTCACACCCACTTCCCTCTAGTGACCAACTACCGACACTGAGGACCTGAAGTTTTTCCCCACGGTACTTACTCACTGCCACTTAGGCTACAACTTAGCCAAAAGTGTACTTCCCTCCATTTACAGGGGCTCGCTACATGATCATGTCATCATTGTCACTGTCTGACTCTGAAGTAGTGTAAGACATATTTGCTGCATCTTCTGAACTAGTAGTATTTGTGTTACGAGCTGAATCTGACCTTTTTGCTTCTGACTGCCTTTTTTTTTTTTGGCACAAACTCTTCTTGGGGTGCTGAAGAATCTATCTACAACTGTAACAGGATCAAATGTCTCTGGACTGTCACTCTCAACTGAAATTCTAACCAGGTGTTCCAACATTACTTCACTCAGTCTGTTTCTCCAGTCCGTTTTTACACGCTGCATTATTGAAAATGTCCTTTCAGCTTTGCATTGACACTGGAATGAGCTTTACAACAACGACAACGTGGTAGAAGTTTGAGAACTGTTCTCTGTAGGACTTCAGAATATAGTTCCAAAAGTCTTCCCTGTTCAAGTGACTTAAAAACTTAAGTTTTAAGTTCAGACCATTCTCCTGGCAAAGCAGCAAGGTCAACATTATTTTTTGTGAGTATCTGTCCATAGTAATTAACAAATATGTCCAAGTCTACGTTCCCAAACATTTCTAGCTCATTAGCACTCCTAGGCCACTGTATAACATCTAACAGTTTTAAAGTCTTAAAAATTGGTTGTTGGTCCTGAGAGTCACAGTCAGTGATATTTGAAAATCTATCAGAAATGCACTGTTGTACGCTACTGATGTAATTAGGTACCTGTGTTATAAGGTGCCTGATGCTGTTGTTCACATTCGAGACTAATATCTTTAAACACGACCAGTTCAGAATTGTCAGACTTATCATTGTCAGTTAATGTCATGATCATGTTGCTGTAAGTGTCTTAAGTTCAGAGTTGCATGTTCCGAGAAGATTATCTGTGAGATGCTGTAGTTGCCGTAAGATTGCGTCAACACAAGCCAAAGCTAAGCTCAAGTCAGCAGAAGAACCTGTAAACTGAGGGAGAGTCGTGACAGTGGCCTTAGAAGATCAATATAGAAGAGTAAATGAGTGACAAATTTGGCAGTTTTCAGTTTAGTCAAAATGCCCTTAACTCTGCTTTTCTCCGTTTGTGGTGTAGTGGCAGTTTCTGTGAGATTTTCAAGATGATGAATCGTAACTGTGTAGGATTTTACCAGTGTCTGAGTGGCATGAAGTTTGTGATCTACTCACCTTGTTCCAAATACTCTTTCTGGTTTGCTGACTTCAACGCCCACTATTTTAGCTAATTCTCTGAGCTCGCGAAGTTTCTTTGGTCTTTTTTTGTAAAGGTAGTACAATGTCATGAGATTATCGTTCACTTGATCAAAACATTTTCCTTTCAGTGCATCTCTAATTGCCAATTCAAGTCTGTGGTTAAGACAATGAATAGACAGCAACCATGGAATTTCCACTTTTAGCAGAGCTGATAACCCTTTTCTTTTCCCCAGGTTTACTGCAGCACTATCTGCACACATTGCAACCATGCAACTGTTCAAGTCTAAAATGCCTAACTCTAAGAAGGCTTCTTGAAGAGTTTGTAACAAATCTTCTGCGGTGGCATGCTGAACGTCTTTTAGTCTGAAAAAGGTCATCTCCGTTACACAAGAACTTTCGTTAAAATGTATAATGTAAGGTAATTCTTTTTCAGTACAACTTTCATCTGCCACCCCATCTACAAGAACCACAAAATACAGACTTTTCTGAAGGGCTGTGAGTAGATTGTCCCGTAACAATTCAACAACAACTGATGTGAACATACGACAACCGTTAATATTTGCATATGCACTTCCGAGATCAACATCATAACTTGAAAAAAAGACTTTTTTTTTTTCCCACAATATTTTATTGAGATGGTTGGGTAAAAACAAGCCAAACAGATATATAACAGTCAAGTCAATAAATAATTCAAGCCCTCAGTGACAGAATATATACATACAGTAACATACTAGATGCTCTCAAGTAACAAATCTCAGGCAGTACTTCACATAGCAGATTATCTGACCAAATTTAAACTCAAACCCCCAAGGTTGCCTTAAATAGGAAAACGGGCCTCTTCAATTGCCCGTTGCAGAGGGCTCCACACCAGGTTAAACCTCTCACCCATGCCCAAAGTGTTCCACTGTACCCTTTCCAATTTCATACTGAGACACAAATTGTTAGCCCACTGCTGAACTGAGGGGGGTAGAGGGTGCCATCCAACATTGGGCAACAGTCTTCCTGGCATTTATCAGAGCTAGGGCCCACAGTGCTTCAGTTGCGCTGCCCGCAGGTCGCTGTGGATCTGCACCCAGTAAGAGTTCCAAGGGGCTGCGTGGGAATGTGCATCCCAGCACCTCTTACATGAGGCGGTGAATTTCTAGCCAGAACGAAGCAATTTTTGGGCATGTCATTGCCAGGTGGAGGAAATCCCCGGGGCTTACCTGACATTTGGGGCAAAGATCAGGTTTGAACAGGTCCATAGCCTTTAGGCGCACTGGCGTAAAGTATGTTCGATTACATAAAGTTATACTGGATCTGTCTTAATTTATTGCTTCTGAAGCAGGAGTTGAAATGTCGAATTGCACAAGACCACAACTCTCCACTACAGTCCAAATTCAAATCCCTCTGCCAAGCCTGACAAATCTTCTCTATGCCCCTTTCCCCAACCCCCCACAAAAAGCTTATAAAATATAGTTAGGGGCTTGGGAAGTGGCTGCGGGCAGAAAAGCTCCTCAAATGGGGACAAAGCAGCCCACCCATATTCCCAGTCCAATGTTTTGCTCAATTTACTCTGCACTCTTAGGTATATAAAGTAGTCCACAGATGGGATACCCCAGTTTTTGCATAGATAAGTAAAGGGCACCTGCGCTCCCCCCACGTACAGCTGATTCACCATCCTCAACCCCAATTTCCGCCAGGTCAGCAATCGTTGAATAAATGAGGCGGTACATGGGCCTTTATACTGTAGATCAGTTACTAAGTCAGTATTTGGGTAAGGTGCGGGTACATGTCCGATCACTTCTTGCACTTTAACCCAGCACTTAACTGTTGTTGCCGTGAAGGGGTTACTTACATTAAACTGGCTACCAGGCCACAGTGCTCCGGCTAGTAGCCCTTCAAACATGGGGAGTCGGAGTTGATCCTCCTCCATGCTCAACCAACTGGTGGAAATCTCACCACGCAAACCCATCACATATGCCAGTTGTGTGGCCAGGTAGTACCAGTAAAAGTTGGGTAAACCCAACCCACCTTGTACTGTAGATTTAACTAAGATAGATTTCTTAATTCGAGCAGTCTTTCCTTTCCACAGGAACTTGTGTATCATTGCATTGAAATTTTTAAAGTGCGAAAGGGGGAGGGCAATAGGCAGAGCCTGATATAAATACAAACACCTAGGGAGGATCATCATTTTAACCACTTCCAAGTCTCCCAATTAATGAAAGTGTCAAACCAGTCCATCTGTCACAGTCCCCAGAGATCTTTCGTACTAGGGGTTTAAAATTCAAAGCATACAACAAATTTGTACGCACTGAGATAAGGATACCCAGATATTTCAACCGATCCACCATCTGTAAGCCCATAAGGTTGGAGATCAGGCCAGCTCCATCTCCCATCCCAACTGGGAGCAGTTCACTCTTGGTCCAATTTACTTTGTGACTGGATAGATCACCATATTCTCACATGACCCTAAATACCTCAGGTAGGTCACTACATGGGGATTGCAGGTATAATAAAAGGTCATCCTCATAAAGTGCTAGCTTTTCCTGCCCCCGCCCCCCCGTTTAAAACCCTGAATGTGAGCATTCACCTGAATCCTGTCAGCCAGGGGCTCCAGTGATAATACATAAAAAAGAGGTGACAAGGGCCGACCCTGTCTTGTACCGCGTCCCAGCTCAAAGCTCTGAGAGAGGGCTCCATTTAACCACAATTTGGGCACATGGGCGCTGAGAGTACGTATCCAAGAACAAAAATTTGGGCCAACTCCAAATCTATGAAGTGTGTCAAAAAGATACCCCCACTCCACGTGGTCGAAGGCCTTCTCTGCGTCAATAGAGAGCACTGCTACACCATGGGCGCTGGCTCCGGACCTCCACCTATGAATGATGTTAAGGGTGTGCCTAATGTTATGTTTCCTCTGTCGACCCTTAATAAAACCTGCCTGGTCGGGATGGATCAAGTGAGGGAGAAGACCTTCCATCCTCAAGGCCATGGCCTTGGCCAAAATTTTATAGTCTGACATTAGTAGGGAGATTGGTTTGTATAATGCACAATAAGTGGAGTCCTTACCTGGCTTTGGAAGCACTGTAATTACAGCCAACCGCGTGGAGGGGGCAGCTCCCCTTTTTCCAAGCACTCCACTAACATGTCGTGTAATGGAACAAGAAGTAGACGCTGAAAAACCTTAGTCTATAGGCAGACCATCTGGGCCGGGGCCTTTCCACCCCTAAAATCTCTAATCGCATCTGTTATCTCTGTATTAGTAAGGGGCCCGTCTAGGGTTCTAGCCTGGTCGGCTGAAAGAGCCGGTAACGGGGCCAAGGCAAAAAAAACATCCAGAGCTTGTTGCTCAGGATATCCTTGCGAGGTGTAAAGTTGATTATAAAATGACCCAAATGCCTCACCAGTGCCTGGAATATCCCCTCTTAAGTATTTCCCCCCCATATCCCGAATGGAATCTATGGTCCTGTCAGCTTCCGGTTTACGCAGCTGCCAGGCAAGGTATTTGCCACCCCTCTCCCCGTCAAAGTAGGCACCTGCCTGAGACAGCAAAATTGCTCTTTCCAAACTGGCACTACTCAAAGTATTATATTGCCATTTGAGTTTTTGTAACACCCCATAAATAGCAGCTGTAGGGTTATTCTTAAGGGCCTGTTCACAGGTCTCAATTTTGGTCCTCAGCTGTTGTAAGTCTGTCTGGGATCCTCTAGCTTTATGGATCGCAAATGAAATTGAATAACTCCTTATAACAGCTTTTAGTGCTTTCCAACGGACCTTGTGCGAGTTGTCCCCATTCCGGTTGAAAAGTGAAAATTCCTTTATCACTGCAGAGATACCAGTGTAGTACATCTCATCTTTGAGTAGTATAGGGTCTAGTTTTCACTGCCTAACCACAGGGTCTGAGGCATCAACCATCACCTCTGGAGTCAGGGGGGGCATAATCGGATAGCAACATTGGTGAATAGGCTGCAGACTTTGAAGCTGAAATCGGGGCGTGAGAAATCAGGATCCGATCCCACCGCACATAGGATTTATGGGCATGCGAGAAAAAACTATAGTCTCTCCCAGTGGGGTATATGTGCTTCCAAACATCAACCAGGCCAATATCTCCCTGCAGCGCAGCCAAGGCCTGGGCATTCTTAGATTTAGCCATGGAGTGGTGTTCGACCGGTCCAACACCCCATCTAAAACACAATTGTAGTCCCCCCAGTCACCCACCGACCCGGCCAGTGTGCCATTTCCAGGGCAAGTTGCTGAAAGACGTCAGGCTGCTCTACATTTGGGGCATAAACAGACCCCATAGAGATCGTACCTAGTCTAGGGAGGGTCACCCGCGCAAGGGCAAATCTGCCATATTGATCTGTGTGCTGCTCAAGGATTTTGACCCCATAACCTCTGGGGAACCATATAGTGGCCCCTCTCAACTTGGAGGAGAGTGTTGAAGAAACCCAGAACCCTCCCAAGACCACAGCAGTTTTGATTGCCTCTCCCGGGGACATGTGAGTTTCCTGGAGTAGAGTGACTTGCCACTTGGATCTTTTAACCTCTGTAATTTTTTTCTCTTAATGACTGATTTCAAACCATTAATATTCAAGGAGGCAAATCTGATAGTGTCAGCCATATTCCCACCATGTATTAGAGCATATCAGGTACCGTACATATAAAAATAAAGCATATAACAAATTGGCTATTTCACCGAACCAGTTTTTATTTAACACCCTATAGTTTCCCCAAATAAGTTGAGGACTGCACGCCCCCACAGCTCGGCTCAGCTTTACAGTGAGCCCATTGGTGGCCGACAGTCCCACCCCCCAACAGTAACCCAACAAGAAAAACAACCAAACCACCCTCCCACTCCCCACGGATCCAGGATCCACCATAGATTCCCTTACAAACAACCAGCGAACTTTAAAACTAATGTTCAGTTTAATTCCGTCTGGTAGGCACATTGTTCAGTGAGATGAAATGCCACCAAAATAGTCTCCTAACGAGACCATCCCCCAAGACCAGCGGAGCAAGGACTCCAGTCATCTGCCTCCCAAATATGCCATGAGCAAAAAGCTTTGATTCAGACCTTGACTGTAACACCACTAGATTAAAATTTTAACAAAGGACTGAAAATGGCCCAGATAGGTGTAATTAAGGGGAGGAAACAGAAGAAACAACAAAAAAGAAAAGCAAACAAGTCAGTCGCGATCGTCAACAAGTATCTGCTTTGACAGATGGTAAAAGAACCATCACTTGTTGTATCAGCCACAGACCACTGAGCAGAAATAAGTCCAAAGTCTGGAGTCTAGAGCCCTGCTGATACTCTGATCCCCAGATCAGGACGGGGCTGTGTAGGTAGGGATTCCAGATGGTGCAAACGCTTTAAAGCAAAGAAAGGATACTTGGGTGCAAATCGCTACCGCCGTTTAGCTATAACATACCCTCTGCGATGGAACTCAAAGCATCAAGTTGTAACATGATAAAAGGAAAAGCAAAACTATGGCGTAGCTGCACCTATAAAAAGAAACTGGGATCCCTATCTAACCTGCTCTCACAATATGGTGATTAGAGCCCAGAGTATCTGGCAGTAAGGTCACTTATCTGGATCTGCATGAGCATTCGGGCAGTCTCTCCTTGCCGCCTCCTCCACCCATTGAGCAGCTTCCTTGGGGCAGGAATACAACTTTGGAGTACTTCCAGGATGATTGACACGAAGTTTGGCAGGATATAGGAAGGTAAATCTCCATCCCATATTGAATAACTTCATCTTGATCTCGTTGAATTGCTGCCGCTTAGTCTAGAGCTCCCTGCTATAATCCTGGAAAACCATGACTGAAGCGTTCTGTGCTCTGATCGGCCCTTTTCCCTTAGCCACTTTTAAGATTGCTTCTTTGTCTTCGTACCTGAGGTATTTAATCAGGCAATGTCGTGGTTTATCTCCCGGCTTTGGTGAAGGCCCCACTCTATGAGCCCTTTCGATTTCATACAGGGCCAAGCTAGAGGGTAATTCAAGGTGCTCAACTAGCCTTTTGTGAAGGTTCACCTCATGTTCTTCCCCCTCCACACCCTCTGGTAGCCCCACGATCCTTAAGTTGATCGATTTTCTTGGTCATCGACCTGAGCGAGTAATTCCTTTACTGCGTTTTGTAGGGAGGCCTTATCACGAGCAGATCCAGCCAAGGCGTCCTCCAAGGAGCTAACGCATTGTTCAAGCCAGGCTAGTTGGTCGGAGTGAGCAGCAGTGGTTTCCGACAGGCCCGTGACTACAGATTGCATGCGAGTAATCTGGGCAGCTGTGTTGGCAAAGCCTGCTTTTATATCCTGTTGAATCTGAATAAGGGTGGCTGGAACTGCCGCAAGGGATTTTTGTAGATCAGACATCTCTCCTGGGATCTCATCAGGCTCTAATCTTGCACCCAGTTGTTCAGGCCCAGAGTTGGAACGAGTCGTCTTGTTTCCCTACCCAAACTGGAGTTTTGCCTGCTTGTCTCTCTTCTTTCCCGTCGCCATCCGCGGCTAAAACACTCCGTGCCCGATCAACAATGAATTTAGGTGGCGGGGGTCTCAAAATTCGCCGATTTAATACAAGTGCCACGAGGAGCTCAGCTACACTGCATCTGCCATGTTACAGTGCTGGCCACGCCCCCCGTCTTTTTTCAAGTTTAACAAATGATTCAAATTTAGTAAACTAAAGTTCTTCTTTAGTGAGCAGATAAGCAATTTCAATCAGATGGCAAACTACAGCTCTGTCTTTTACTTCAGCTACTAATAGTGCACGTCCTATTGGTGTAGTTTTGTATATGTAGGCAATTGATTCTGGTTTTCGGGTTGAGTGTAACAGCTCATTTATGAGCATCACATTGACCGTGTTTTGCAACATTGTCCTTTTTCAGAGCTGTACCTTGGATACCAACAATGAAGCTTTCACTAAAATTTCTGCAGTACTTTAACTGGTCTGCCCATTTTCCGCACACGGAACATTTTACCTGGTCTACAAACTCAACACCACCATTGTCTGTTTCAAACACTAACCATTCATTGTGGTGATCAATCTCCTTTTTCCATTTTTCAGCAGTGTGCCTCCTGACTTTTTTGGTGGTGGCTGCCATGGTTGCTGTCTATTCTTTTGGGTTCACTTAGCTGTGTTGTCAGGGACACTTACAGCTACACTTTTGAGTATTTGAACAATGATGTTGCTTCTTTTTCCAGTGAGTCTTGTAGCTTTGCACTAAAATTACACTCTTAATGTACAATAAAAGTATTAAACAACAAATTGTGTGGCTTTTTTCCTGTAAAATTTGTCCAAAGTACTGCAGAGACACCACCAATCAGCTTGCTGAAGTGTGTGTGTGTGTGTGTGTGTGTGTGTGTGTGTGTGTGTGTGTGTGAAACTAATGCTAGAACTTAAGGTCAGTCAGAACAGTTACCCAAGACTGAGCCTCTAGTATATGGTAAATTGGTTACCCAGAGTACTCTAACCAATGGGTAGTATGGGGTAAGTGCTCAGCATCCAATGGTCACCACCCAGTTTTACGTATGTCTACTGTACATGACACTTAAGTTCAGCTGTGCAGGGCAGATGACCATCTGGGGGTGACTTGATTGAGCCTCTAACTTAAACGGACCTCGATCAGTACAGTACAGTACAGTATTACCCAGTAGAACTTCTAGTAAGGGTCTTAGCCTCTAACTTAAACAGAACAGCCAGTGCTAAGTATGTCGTCTGCAGCACACAACACTGCAGGTGGGCTGTGCAGGGCAGACCAAATTTGTCCGGGGGTGGTGACTGAGCTCAGCACCTCTGACTGAAACGGTGAGGAGGGTCAGTCACCCAGCTGCTAGTACGGGGCTGAGCCTCTAACTTAAACGGAACAGCCAGTACTAAGTATGACGTTTGCAGCACACAACACTGCAGGCAGGCTGTGCAGGGCAGACCAAATTGGCTGGGGGGGTGAATGAGGTCAGCACCTCTAACTGAAACGGTGAGGAGGGTCAATCACTAGCTATCCTACTAGTACGGGTCTGAGCCTCTAACTTAAAGGTCAGTACCTTAACTAGTATTTCAGTCTGCTGTCTACACAGCTTTGCCCAGCAGGGCTGATGACCAAACCTGGGTTGTAGGGAAGGGGTGGAGTAATTCTAAAAAGTGCAGAGTCACCAGTCATCAATCTGGCCCAGAGAAGTGCTAGGTGCTGCTATTGCGACCAGATGACATGCTAATGCAGCCTCAAAACAACACAGTTCCAGCACTTACTACTGATGAATATTTAACCAGTCATGCAAGAGCTGTTTTCACAGACAAATTAGTCAGTACTTAGCCACTGACCTACCCCACCCCACCCCCAAAAATGCACCTTGTTCTGGCAGACCTTGCTAGCCTTCGCCAAACAACATGGCATCCATCCAGTTAAATAAATATTAATAAATTACTGTTTTTGTCATGTCTGGAGACAGATTTAGTTTGACAAAATAATCCACTTTATCAGCTTGAGCTCCTTCCTGGCACTTTCCTTCCTGACTGTGTCACTCTGTGCTTTTTCTTTCCTCCAGACCTGTCTACCAGTTGAGAGCTCCTTTTTTGTCTGGCAAAGTATGCAGTTTTAGTCCTGCAGCTGTAGCTCTGGGCCTCTCTGACCTACAAACACAAGACAATGAATGTGTCAAGTGAGTGTACTCACCAGTAATTTTTGATGAATCCCCAGAGTTATCCCCAATGCTAGCTTGCCCCCCAGAATTCAGTTGCCCTACCTTTCTGGACGAACTGGAATGCTCAGCTGGCTAGCCAGGCTGGCCGGGTGATGTAGCAGCACCCCCTGCAAAACAAAACAGGACAAGTAAAAGTACAGCCTCAGGACTGATTTACTCAAGACTTGCTAGACAAAACTAATCATTTTTGGGGGTGGGGTGGGGCAGGTCGGTGGCTAGTTAAAGTACAGTAACTGACTAGTTTGTCTGTGAAAATAGCTCCTGCATGACTTCATTCACAGTGAGTTGAGGCGTAACTTACCGCTGGGCTGCCGTCTTGCCGGCAGTGCAGTCATAGTCACTCACTAATTTTGTGCCACCGGGAGGACTCTTCACTGACGACCTGAAAAAAACTGAATTTATTTAAAATTGGATCATGATTTGCCCATTCCCCCCATACCTATTCCCCAGAATAAGTCTGCATCACAACACAACACCCCACGACAACTATCCTGGTGATGAGACATCACTGCAAGTAGCGAGCAGTAACACAGGGCAGAGTGGTCTTGGTGACTGTAGGGGCACACAAGAAAAGTGTCAGGCCCAGACATGCTCAGCTTGCATAAGTGAGTGAGTGCCCATGTCAGTGACTGCCCCCGAATTAGGCTGTGTACACATTCTCCACAGGGCAAGGTCAGTGTAGTTACTCCCAGGGCCCTGTTGTTGCAACTTCTGTGACAAGGGCTCATTTCAGATAAGGATTTCTGTGATCAGTCCAGTCCCACCAGCAGGGCACAGAGTGTACAGCACTGCTCAGTCGCACACCACCCACAGTCAAGTGACTAGCCAGGGTAAGCAGCACTGAACACACACGTAGCAAAAATTAGAGCACCATTAATTCCCCGCCACCAGTGCCCTCGAGAAAAACTTAACCCCCTCCCCACTTCCAGCACTCTACTCCTCCTCAAGAAGTGCCTCTGTGGTGGCCCATGGCCAAGTCAAATGAGGAAAAAATGCCCCCCCACCCATTAGGCCTGTGACTGAGCTTCAGGCACCTTACCCCACTCTAATTGCCCAGAATCACTGCACTGACCACTCAACCATTCAGGAATAGCACTGCCCCCACCCCTGGAAAAAAAAAAAAAAGAAAAAACTCATTGCAGTACTGCTGGCTAGACTCCCTCCCTCCCCCTCCTCCAAGTTGCAGACTTGAGAGCATATCTAAAGCATCAGACGGACAGGTCCTCCGGTCATGTGCACACAGCAGTTGCAGCAGATTCATGGGGGGGCGGGGGGCTGTCAGAGCAAGGCGACCCAGGATAACGGACAACTGGAGATTGGGCACCCAACAGAACTGTAGTTGTCCTCTTAATTGCAGCATATAATTTTATGCACCCCGAGATTGTTCTGCCTGTAAACAGGAGATCCAACTTCTCTCCTCTCCGGAGTTGCAGATGGATCCCTCTGGTGGTGCATGTACCTCTCAACCTCTTAAATCTGGGACAAGGCTTAAAATAATGTGGGACAAAATCAGGGACACATTCTTAAAAATTGGTACTAGTCACTTAGAAAGTTGACAGAAAGGGTATTGAAGAAGCACAAGTCTGTAATGTTTGACATTTTGTGCTTACATTCCCCACTGTTCTGTCACAAAAACACACATTTTAAAAGGGACAGAGGAAACGTATGAGGCAAAATCAGGGATGGTGGTGCAGACATACTTCTCAACTTCTTAAATCAGGGACAAGGCTTAAAATAATCGGGGACAAAAATCAGGGACACTTAAAAAATTGGTACTGGTCACTCAGAAAGTTGACAGAAAGGGTATTAGTGAAGAAGAACAGTAATGTTTGCCATTATTTTGTGCTTACATTCCCCACTGTTCTGTCACAAAACTACAAATTTTAAAAGGGACAGAGAAAACTTTTGAGCCAAAATCGGGGATGTCCCTGGGAGAGTTGAGAGGTATGGTGGTGCACACAGTGCTGCAGCGGATTTGTTGGGGGGGGGGGGGGCTGTCTGAGTAAAACAGAGGTAAATGCGGTCAAAAACCCCAAGCAAGTGCATCTGCTTATGTTCCTGCTCCTCCCAATTGAATCACCACTTCACAGGCTTGGGCTAAAGGATTGGGACACTGGCCGTGTGGTGCGTGGAGACTGAGTAGCTTGCAACCAATACGGAGAATGGCTGAGAAATGGCTGCAGAATTTGTGGATGGGGGCTACAGCAACCGCCTCATCAAATTTAAGGCCACGGTGAACAATGAGGCACAGGAACAGTGAGTCTAAGAATTGTTGCTGCACTCGTGGCCTTCAGCGTCCGACAAGGACCAGCATCCACAAGCTTGTCCCCCGGCCTGCCCATTCTCCTACGCAGCTTCAGGTCCAGACGGTTGCTGCTTTGCGGCTCAGAGTTTGTGTTGGTGGAGCCAGCACATCTTAGGGGGCCAAACTCTGCGCACCTCTTGCCAACAGATTCAATCAGGTGGGTCCTGGAAGCTTATCTGGGGAGTCTCTTCTGCAGTTCTTCAACCGGGGGTGGGGGGGGGACCTAAACCTAGCTGGCCCGGGCCTCGACTTTGTTTTCCACCGGTAAAGAGACACCCGTTCCCTAAACCAGTCTCGATTGCCTCTCAGCTGGCTTCCCACATAGAAACATAGAAACAGACTTTGACAGCAGATAAGGACCACTTGGCCCACCTAGTCTGCCCATTTCCCCTACCTATTGGATAAGCTGCAGATCCTGGTTAACTAAGTCTATTTCTTCCTACCCCCCTCACCAGAATTGCCTTATGTCTGTCCCATGTATTCTTGAATTCTCCCCTCGTTTTAGACCCCACAACCTCCTCAGGAAGGCGGTTCCATGCATCCGCCACCCTCTCTGTGAAAAAATACTTCCTCACATTGCCCCTGAGCCATCCCCCCTCTAACTTCAAATTGTGTTCCCTTGTTCTTGCACGTCTCTTTTTCTGAAAGATGCTACCCTCTTGGATTTTGACGATTCCACCGAGGTACTTAAATGTTTCAATCACCCCCCTTTCCTCAAGGGTATACATATTAAGCTCCTTTAGTCTCTCCTCATATGGCTTCTCTTGCAGACCCTGCACCGTTTTAGTTGCCCTCCTCTGGACTGCCTCTATCCTGTCTATGTCCTTGCGAAGATGGGGTCTCCAGAACTGGACACAGTACTCCAGATGGGGTCTCACCAACTGTCTGTACAGAGGGATAACAACTTCCCTGCTTTTCTGCTGGTGATGCTCTCCCTATACATTCCAGTATCCCCAGCCCTCCCTACTGCCTTCTCACATTGCTTGCTAACTTTAATGTCATTTGATATGATTACCCCCAGGTTCCTTTCAGTTTTGTTGTTGCCACTACCCCCAAATGTGTACTCTTCCCTGGGTTTTGTTTCCCAGGTGCATTATTTTGCACTTCTTTGCATTGAATCCAAGCTGCCATACTTCTGACCATTCCTCCAACCTTGCCAAGTCCTTCTCATCCTTTCCATCCCCCCTTGTGTATCAACCCTGTTGACGATCTTCATGTCATCTGCAAAGACGCATACTTTTCCTTCCAGACCCTCTGCATTGCCACTTATAAAGACATTAAAAAGGACTGGACCCAGTACTGAACCCTGCGGTACCCCACTAGTAATGCCCCCTTTCTTCAGAGTGGACTCCATTTACTATTACCTTCTGTGTCCTGTTGTCCAGCCAATGTTTTACCCAGGTTACCACCCTGGGACCCACTCCCAGGCTGGCTAATTTGTTTATTAATCTTTTGTGTGGGACTGTGTCAAATGCCTTGCTAAAGTCTAGGTAGGCCATGTCCACAGCCCTTCCCTGGTCTACTACTTTAGTCACCCAGTCAAAGAATTAGGTTAGATTCGTCTGACATGACCTTCTCACTGTGAATCCATGCTGCCTTCAGTCCTGTGCCCCACTGGCCTCTATGTACTCAACAATTCTTTCCTTCAGAAGTGATTCCATCTTTTTCCCTACCACAGAGGCCAAACTGACAGGTCTGCAGTTTCCTGCCTCTGTCTTGCTCCCACTTTTGTGAAGGGGAATCACATCTGCCCTTCTCCAGTCCTCAGGTACCACAACATGCTCCCATGATTTGTTAAAAAGGATAGTCAGTGGTGTCACTAGTTCTCCCCTTACTTCTTTTAGAATTCTGGGGTGAATCCCATCAGGCCCAATTGCTTTGTCCACCTTCAGTTTTAGGAGTTCTTTCAGAATATGTTCTTCTGTGAAAGGACTGGGATTGATCCCCTATCCAGAGTCACACATCTGTTGTAGCCAAGATGCTTTATGGTTTCATGTTTCCTTTTTTAGAATCGAAGAATAGAGTAGCCTCATGTAGGAGACAGGACAGGATAGGATATGACAACCACTAGGTTGAGCTGCCAGCAAAAGTTGACCCCGGATTACTCGTATACTCCCTGCAGCAGGTTTAATAATCACAACAGGGCCGCCTCCTTATTCCAGGTACTCGAACATTAATGTATGTGTATGTTATGATAGCTGTCATATTGTCTGTTATAACAATCATAGTTCTGAGGTATGAAAATGTATTAATGTCGCATCATTCACTCCTCTATTCTTCTGTAATTTTAACTAACTGAAAAACCAATAAAAATTATTTAAAAAAAAAAAAAAAAGACAAAAAACTAAGTCCAAAATCTTTTTTTGTATGAGGGATCCTTTTTTGTGTAACCCGCCAGTTTCTGGGGTTACTAGAATTCCATCAGTTTTAGATCAGGCAGATAGCTTGGCAGTGTTCAGAGGGCTTAAATGCTCTCTGTAAAACATTACATCATTATTTGCCTGCCTCTGCTGAGCAGATGATGAGGTAATGCTGCTTGGAAGTCTTGCAGCAGCATAAGCCACATTTGGCTAACAGCTGTTGCTGGAGCTGTCTGAGTGTAGTCTGAAGCTGGAGTCTGAAGGGAGAGGAGCTCACTGAGCGTTCTGAGTACAAGAGCTGCTGGTGGCACTCTTGTCATGAGGGAAGGACCCTCTGTTTGTGTTTCTGCCATAGTACAGCAATACAAAGGTGGTTTCCTGGGACATGGTGGCTACCACATCCTGTGAAGCCCCAAGGGGGTGAAGATTCTTCACAGAAAAAAGAGGAATGGGACTGAAGTTTCAGTAAGTGATTTGGGGCGACCACCAGTGGACTGTAAGAGATAGCAGCACTCCCCAATTTGTAGACATTATGTGTGTACAAGTTAAAGAAATGGACTTGTGTGAGAGCTGAGGATTTCAAGTACTTTCCAGGTGTTCTGAGAAGAACAAAGTGTGAAAAGTAAAGTGTTCATGTGGGGTTATCTGGTGCCTTGTCAGATACTTGGTGCCTAAAGTAATGGCAGAGATAATCCAGTTTGTGGCCAGAGTGAGCAGCCCCTCTTTCTAAGCGCAGATAGATCTAACTGGTTACCCAGACGAAAATGTGTGTAGGTGTTAACTACAGTCACCTAGTGTGCTTTAAATAAGCCAGGAATCCTGAAATATGACTGGTAGCAGATTTTGTAAGTCCAAGGTTCCTGAAATAGGGCTTAGCAGCAGTTTTGTAGAAGTCTGGGAACCCTGAAATAGGGTTGGAAAAGGTGTGGTAAAATGTTTGTGGGAAGAGAACAGTTTACCTAAAAGAAAGTACTGGAAATGTTTTGCCTGCTAAAGTGTCATCTGTCAAGTACAGTGCAAGCCCTGGGGGCACCACCTTTATTCGCTGTTAATCTTGTGTCAAGAATAAAAAGCCATACAGTAACATCCCAAATTCCTGGTTGTGGACAATCCATCTTTGAGTGACTGAGTAATGATTTTGGGGCCCCTCAGATAGGAGACACAACATAGCCCTGGCACCTCTTTCCCAGACTTAGGTGAAATAGAAATGTTGTTTTGTGCACTACCCCCCAACCTCTGAGATACCCAAGCCAAGTATTTGCCCTAATGCCAGGGGTGATACTTATTTTCTGCCAACTTGTGGTTTGTTGCCTTGTCTGTGTGACAAGTAGGGGGGTCCCGGTTGTAAGATGGTGGTGCTTGGCCGGGGCGTAGTAGTCTTACATTTGTATGAATGAAAAAACATACGAAAAATGATCCCTTCATACAAAAAAAAGAATGAGAAAAAAATTTCTCCTTTCATATAAAGGCATCCTTAGGAAAGCAAGTTTACCTACCTTGTCTTTGTCCGACTGTAGCTCCGCAGGGAACTCTTCCATGCCTTGCTCTTCTCACTGCTGCGCGGGCTTCTGTCACGTTGGTTTCTCTTCTGTAGCAGCACTCTCCAGATGCTTGGGATCAGGCAGCCAATAACTGCAGAGGTGGACAGAGCTAATGGGGTAATGACGGCCATTTTGCCAAAAAAAAAAAAAAACAGCACTGCGTCCATAAACAGCAGGGAAAATGCGAGAAAACATGGAAAAAATGTATCGCACTTTTCTTCGATCCATTCCTTGTTTTGACTCGCATGACCAGCCGGTTTGCGTCGCAAAATGCGATACGATACCGGCTATCTAAAAACCCTGTGTGCCATTACAAGGGGAGGGAGGTGAGCCTGACCATGTTAACATGCTAGGGAAAAGCACAGTGGAGAGAAGGTGAGAGTAGTGTCCTTTACATGAGCTAGCCTGTCTGTTATGCCTCTTGGGTTGTCTACCCTGTGAAAGTGAAAAGCTGGGAAACAAAATAAAAAGAAAACTGAAAGGAGGACAAAAGCACATTCTTACATGAAAAAAGGAACTGTGCCCAGAGGAAGGCAAGGCCATCAGTCATGCCAGCTCTCAGCCCGGAAGAGGGAGACAGTGACTGCAACATTCATAGAGCAGGCAGTATGTCAAGGTGTCATATTGGGGTTGGGGGCCAGAAGAAGGGTGCTGTTAAAGAGGGCTGCAGATTCTGTGCCTTGCATATCACTGCACACTGGTGTTCACACAAGAATTACAGTACGTCAGTAGTGCCTTACTGCAGCTGTCTATGACCTTGGCTCTCTGCTTAGGGGTTGGGGGGACAAATCTGTGGTCCATGGATGTGAAACTGGAATGAGGCTGCCAGTGTCCACATGTATTTCCTTTTGAGTTGCAAGGCATTCCATTAAATGAGACTCCAGAGAATGGCATATGGATTTGTTGTTTAACTCCATATTCTTTGCAAGTTCCTCAGTGAAATTTCTGACATCCTGTAGTCAGATATTTATAGGCTCCACATGTGGATTTTTGAAAGGCTGAAGTACCATTGTCAGAAACTGCCCAGCTATAATACCTGATGTGCTGGAGGTTCTGTTTGCAGTCATTTCCACAGAGTGAACCAGATTACTGCATCCTATCCATAAAGGAGAGATGGGGTTATCTCCACTCTTTTCTCTAGTGCTTTCTTCTGGATGCACACGACTATTTTGTTCACTGACCTCTCCTGATGCGGAAGAGAATGATGATGACCAGATAGATGAGAGATAACAAATTTTCAAAGCCTGCTTTCCTACTACTTAAAATGAAGATAAGATTACCACCACTTTCTGTCTTTGTTTCCTGATTTCACTGATGTGGATGTGGCACAGTAGCTGATTAAAAGAATACATTCTAACTAATTTGATGCATTGGACTTTAAAATCCTTTGTTGCTGTTTCATAGTCTGTCTAGGACAAAATGTCATTTGGTTTATTGTATGAAGTGCCTTCATCAGTTTGGCCTCATCATTAGATGCAGTGGCTCCCAGCTCAGCAGATAATAAATCAGTGAGGGAGTATTCCTGACTGCTCCTCCCCTCCTCCAGTGGTGTATTCGGCACCTCCAACCCTGGAAAAACAAACTGCTTTGTATTTTTCCTTTTAGTTTCAGAGCTGTGTCCTTATATGGAGGGTGCCTGGACAAGCTGCTATGGCTTTTTCAGTCTGTGCATAAGTTGGTACCCATCTAGTCTTGAGCACCAGAGACTCTTGTTGCCAGGATTATGAGTGGTTCAACTGAGACTTTTATAGAGACCTTACATTTATTCTTTAAACAGATCCATTCAGCCAACAGGGACAGAGTCGCAGATGTTGAGGTGGGCAGTCCCCTTGGTTCCAGCAACCACAGGACAGTGTGGTTTAAGGTAGAAACATTGGTAGAGGATAGCTATACAAGGATAAAAGTCCTGGATTTCAGGGAAGGCCAACTTTAAGGAGATTGTAGGCAGCTTAAAATTGCCCTAGCAGTGAAGGTATTTGGGGGGATGCAGGAACAGTGGACTAGGCTCAAAAGAGTCATAACTGAAGTAACAAGTCACTGTGTCAAACTGCATAGTAAAAGGAATGGCCGCTGTGGTTCTCGAAGGTAGTGGCCGAGAAAGTACAGGAAAATAGAAAGGCCGTCAGGAAATACAAGGAGACTCAAAAGGATGAAGACAGAGCAAAATATCTGGAGAAACAGAGAGATTCTGGGAAAGAAGTCAGAAGGGCTAAGGCACAGATCGAGGAGGGTATAGCACAGGCTATTAAGAAAGGAGACAAGACCGCCTTCAGATACATTAGCGAGAGGAAGAAGACCAGAACTGGTATTGTTAGGCTGAAGAAGGAAGGAGAAGGGTGAGTGGAGGACAACCTAGAAAAAGCTGAGATATTGAACAAATACTTTTGCTCAGTATTCACCAGTTAAGGGGCAGGTGAGAGACCAAAATTCACGAGGGTAGGTATTCAGGTGGGAGAGGTAGACACCAGCCCATTAACTGTGGAAAGTGTCCTAGAGAAACTCTGGCAAATAAAAACTGACAAAGCAATAGGGCCAGATGGGATCCACCCTAGAGTATTAAAGGAACTCTGGGATATACTGGTGGGTCCACTGCTGCCCTTTCCAATTCATTTCTGGAGACAGGGGTGGTACCTGGGGAAGGGGAGGGCAGAGGTGGTCCCTCTCCACAAGAGCAGAAGTAGAAAGGATGCAGGCAATTACAGACCTGTAAGCCTGACCTTAGTGGTGGGGAAGCTAATGGAGTCCCTACTTAAGGAGAGGATTGTGAAGTTTCTGGAGTCTAGCAGGGCACAGGATCCAAGGCAGCATGGATTCTCAGAGGGAAGGTCCTGTCGGACTAATCTAACCGATTCGGAGAGGGGCAGTGGATGTAGCCTACCTTGATTTCAGCAAGGCCTTCGACATTGTCCCACATAAGAGATTGATAAACAAATTGAGAGACCTGGGATTGGGCCCTGCAGTGGTAAAATGGGTTGGGAATTGGCTAAAGAACAGGACACAGAGGGTGGTAGTAAATGGCATGAAATCAGAGGAGAGGTGACCAGTGGGGTGCTACAGGGATTGGTGCTGAAGCCAGTCCTATTCAGTGTCTTCATTAGTGACATTGCAGAGAGACTGGAGGGAAAGGTATTCCTGTTTGCAGATTACACCAAGATCTGCAACAGAGGCCCTGTCCACACTACACCAGAAAAATCCCTCTGTAATGTTACAGAGGGTCCAAACCATTACTGTAACGGTTTGCGTTTACACTAGTAATGTCACAGAAAGCAAACGTTTTGGCCCTGTCTACACTGCACTGAAAATCTGTAATGTTTTGAAACTGATACAGACTGAAAACGTTACAGTGCATCCACATTATCACTGAAAACGTTACCTGATTTTACTTGTGTAGTGTGGACAGGGTTAAACAGAGCTTTGAAACCATTACGGAAACCGTTGTTGAAACCTCCTCACAACAGGTTTCTGTAATGGTTATGAAAACACTTTCTGTGATGTTACCAGTGTAAACACAAACTGTTATTGTAACTGCTTGGACCTTTTGCAACGTTACAGAGGGGGATTTGCAAGGGTAGTGTAGACAGGGCCTTTCAGTCTGTAATGGTTTCAAAATGTTACAGATTTTCAGTGCAGTGTGGACAGGGCCTAGTTGACACACCGGAGGGGATGGAAAATTGAGAAAGGATCTACGCTTATTAGAGGAGTGGTCGAGGGTATGGCAGTTGAGTTTCAATACTGAAAATGCAAGATAATGCACCTGGGTCACGGAACTCCAAGAGAGGAATACAGGGATTGGGGGTTCTGGCCACCGCAAGGCAGGAGAGAGACCTGGGGATTATCATATCCGAGAACCTGAAGACAACCAAACAGTGTGAAAAGGCAGTGGGGAAGGCAAACAGAATGCTGGGGTGCACCGGAAGGGGCATAACCAGCAGAAAGAAAGAGGTGGTGATGCCACTGTACAGATCACTGGTGAACCCTCACCTGGAGTACGGTGTCCAGTTCTGGAGACCGCATCTCAGGAAAGACAGACAGAATGGAGGCAGTCCAGAGAAGGGCGGTGGAAAATGGTACATGGGCTGCATCAGAAGCCATATGAGGAAACTCTGGGACCTGAACATCTATTCACTGAACGAGAGAAGGGAGGGGGCGGGGGATATGATAGAGACCGTCAAGTACCCTAGGGATATAAACGGTACAAGATGGAAGCATATTTCAGAGGAAGCATTGCACAAGGACAAGTGGACACGACATGAGGCTGGAGGGAGGGAGGGAGGAAGGCTCAGGGGGAATGTTAGGAAGTATTTTTTCACAGAAAGGGTGGTAGATCCGTGGCACAGCCTTCCAGCAGAGGTGGTGGGAGCAAAAACAATATGAGGTTCCAGAACCCATGGGATAAAAATAGGGGCACCCTGCAGCTTGTCAGAGCAGGTGGGCCGCAGATCAAATAGGATCTGGGCTGTCGCACTGAGTAGGGAAATGGGAAGACTGGATGGGCCGTATGGTCCTTATCTGCTGTCAGATTCTGTGTTTCTATGTAGATCCAGGATTCTCTGGATTTCCTGCTCATTTTATACTTGACTACATGCCAAGTTTTAAACCTTCTTTGTGTTTTACTGTCTATTCAGCATTATTATCACATGTTCTTTCTGACTGATGTGATGGCTGTTCTTCCTGGTGCTGCCATGAGCTAGTGAGATAGTACTGCTGAGCGAAGACTGAAACCTATTACTCCATTTGAAGCTTTGCTGTCATGGCTCTCTGATTGCCCTACTGCCATGTCTTGTAGAGGGAGGGGCTAACTGATCATATCGTCACATGATTGCCTGCCTGGATCTGCCTAACTCCTGGAGCCATTTCAGGGAGGTGCAGAATAACTAACTGTAAGACCAAATTATTCACGAGTCATAGCTAATAGTCCTGGGATAAATGAAGAAACGTGACAGACTGATTCTGGAGCAGGAGAAAAATTCAACTGATTTGTGTGCCACTTGAGAAAATAGCCTAGAAAAATGCCAGGATCATTATTTAGATATGTTCAAGCCTAAACTACATTTTTGCTACTTATGTTCTCTGAGCAGTGTAGCTTTCTTTTTATTTTTTTGCTGTGCTGTCATGCATATTTTTCACATTCCCTTTTTTATTGAAAATGAAGTGGGTGGTATAGGAGTTTCTTCTGAAATAGAAGTATGACTGCAGGCAAAAGAAAGGGCATGGGGAGTCCAGTCACCCCCAACACACACACTCCATTGTACCATTTCAGAAAATACAAAAAAGGCAAAACAACCAAGCAAAAATATCCATATTCCCATTCTTTGAGCACGTTCAGTCCATAACCATGCAGTGCAGATACTTTGATGTAGGAAAGGTAGGCCTTGCCGTTCATTTAACTTACTCTTTCTGCACAGGAACTTGAAATGATAGCTTACTAGGTTTCAGTGATATTTAGAGGAAGGACCGAATAGGCTTTTGAGCATCCGCAAGTTAGTGTACTGATTTCACATCATCCCCTGTGCTTCCAGCATTCTTTTGAGCAGTATTGACCTTTTTGACAAAAGTAATTCCTAGAGCTGTGTGTTATTTCAGGAAATTCAAGCACATTTACTAGGAATAGAAACATGGAAACATAGATAATGTTGGCAGAAAAAGACCATGGGTCCATAGTCTGTCCAGTTTCTCTCTACTCTGCCCTGTTACGTATTGTCCAGATTAATTTTCATCCTCCTGTTCCCCCACCGAACTGCGACTCCCCCTTTACTCTCTCAACCATGCTTAAACCCATTAAAGGAGTAGTCCACCCAAAATTTGCAAAAAACATAAGTTGTGCAGAGTGTTTTGATTTGTGTGTTAAGTTCAGGTGTGTCCTTCCCCTCTGTCTGCTATTGAGATTTTTCTGAATTAGCATGCTAGCTTTATGCTTGCATTGTATTCATACTTTAACTCAAGTACTAATGCCTTTGGGTAATGCAAGCAACTTGTTTCTGTTTCTTCAGCATTCCATGCTAATTTGTCTTTGGAATTTAAAGTTGAACAGTTCCTAAATATTTGTGTATTGGCACAAAAGTACAGTGATTAAATAGTTTGGACTTGAGCACTCTTGCTGCTGCTGCCATGTAAGCTATAAATAACCCATGACAGACCATGGGTGTATGGGGGTATTAATGCATGCCCTGGGTGCATTGTGAGGTAGTAGGCTGAAGGGCGAGTGGCTTCCAACCACCTGGAAGTGCATTATTGCTCTCATACACACATGGCCTGGAGTGGGTTATTGCACTTATAAAATGAATATTTTTTTTAATTGAAAAAAAATATTTAAAAAACTTTTATTTTTTTTTTTTTGTTATAGATCATTTCCGCACCTGTAGTACTGGTGGGAATACATCCCTCCCTTCAGCCCTGGACCCTTTTCATGTTCAGCCCCATGCCATCCCTAGGACTACCAGAACTCCGGGGATTGTGGCTTGCCCTCACAGTGTGCCCCCCCGGATTAAAGGAAGGGTGACCGAGATGCTAATCTGGAGTTTGACATCCTGGAGTGGGTTGGGTTGGCACTTTCTAGGCTTGTGGCATCATCCTGCTTCAGCCACATGGGTTTTTGGGCTTCGTTTCCCCCATGGGAATGTGAACGTGCACTGACGTCAGCATGAGCATGCGTGCTTCCACCCATGCTCCACAGAAGTCTGCCATTGTTCCCTCCCCTTTCTGTGAGGTCCAAGCCTGTGTTCTCCCAGCCTCTGGTGGGAGTCACTGTAAGGCTGGGTGCCAGTGCACTCCACCCCCCTGCAAGAGGTGAACTGCCCATGGGATGCTCAGCCTACCTCCCCCCGGACAGCCATCTGATGCTCTGGGCTTGTTTCTGAACCTGGGTCATCAACATTGCAAGCAGTAGCTCTACTGCTGTGCCAGCGGGCCGGCTCAAGTTTTGTTTAACCAAATATTTTTTCACATGCGTTTATTCTACATTTCTTCATGCTGAACCATTAAATCAACACTTAAGTCACAAAATGTGTTTTTATTTAGTCCATTTCAGGATGGCATCATTGAAAAGTAAACTTCAATCATTTTTTTTTTTTCAACGCAGTGCAGCCTCAACCATGAAGTGAACCACAAAACTCCTTAAGCAATGGTGCAGTCAAGCATACTTTACCCACTTCTGTCTCCCCTTGCATCTTTCTTAGCTCTGAAGCACAGTGTCGCTGCTTTTATGTCACCTGTATCTTTCTCTCAGCTCTGGAGCTGCTGTGTGTATGTGTCTCTGTCTCTGCTCTGGAGCTACTTTTGGCAAGCCATGGTAATGAAAGAGAGCTGATTGTGGATTACAGATGCATTGGCAATGCTCTGAAAATGTCAGAAAATGAATTTCATATATTTAGTGAGGCGAGCTGAGGCTGGGGAGGTTCGTGGAGCATATTGATACAGGCAGTGGAGGGATATAAGGGAAGGGACTGAGCTTTGTTGATTGCACTTTGTCCTCGTTTGCTAGGTTTTTAAATATGGTGCTGATTTCCTTGGTGAATGTAAGGGGAGTGATTTCACTTTTTAACATATTTGGTCTTACGTGAAAGCATATATTGGTCGGCATGGAAAGAGTGGGTTTATTAAGGATTAATCAGTGGCCACGTGATTTTGTTTTAACCAGTCAAAGTTAGATATTTGGGGCCAGATATTCAAATGTTAGTGTCAGTGCTAATGGGTTTGTGCCCACTCTGTCCAGAGTTTATTTCCAGTTTTTGGTGGGTTGGCCTCTGTAGTGTGTGCTAAACCCATAAGCGCCCAGGTGCTAACATAATGCTGCACCCATGCAAATGAGGGTTCCCCTCCTGCATAAAGGTGTAGCAGCATGTGCAAAGGTTTGCAGTAGCAGTAAATGGCACCCAAAGTGGTTCCTCTCTGAAAATTATAAGCTGTTGGGAGGAAAGCTTATTTCGCTGTTAGTTAAGATGCAGAGAGACGGGTCCCCCCCATCCTAGTATCAGTCTCTGATGACCATCTTACCAAAACCAGGCAAAGATTTCACTGAGTATGGCTCTTACAAATCCATTTATTTGCTCTATGTAGCTATGAAGATATATACATGAATTGAGCAGTACATATGTACATTGGTGAATGCAGACCAGACTGGCTTTATTAAAGGTCGCCTTCTGACAGACAGCATCCAGAGTTTGCTGAACATTGGGCTCCAGTTGCAGTAGAACCTCACAGTTGAGGTTGTCCAAAAGAATCCCCCAATGAAGAATGACCTTCATCAAAGGAGGAAGGACAGGATCCTGTAGATGGCCAGGTTCATCACCAAGAGTGAATGTGCTTGAATGAGCCCGTTGTCTAAATAGAGGTAAATGTAACTCTGTCCAGACAGCTACCACCAGCACCACCATGACTATAGTAAAGCCACAAGAAGTTGTAGAAAGACCAAAGGGAGGCACTCAAACTGATAGTGCTGAAAAGTCACACAGAAACAAAGAAACCGCTTGAGCTGATGGAAAGTGGGAATATAAAGCCTACAGCTTCATAGAAGCCAGGATTTTGCCAGGAAGCACCAAAACCATGACTGACCTTAAAGATAAATTGAGTTTGTAACTCCAACGGTTCAAAAAGTAGCCCTTTTTAAAGACATGATGCTTAGGGCTAACTTTGGACTGTTGAGAGGAAAAAGCGTAATTTTTTTTTTTTAATAAAAGCTTGGAATCAGGACGACAAAATAAGTTCTAGCAATAGTTTCCATACATCTTGTTTGTTATTGATATATAGAAAAAATACTTTGTGACCTGTACAATGATGTACAATTTTACTACTAATATTTGATATTTATTTTACATTTTGATATGTGAAAAAGTAAATACATTTAGGGAAGAGATGCATTTAAAATAAAACCTCTTAATTTTGGTTCCATTTTTTTTTTTTTTTTAAATTCAGCTGTTTGGTCCTCGTCTCCTCCCCCTGCAACTGGCGATGGGGACACATATGTGTTTTTCATTTTTTCTCCCCTGACCTCACGAGGCCACAGCACACGGCCGTGTGAGCATGTGGAGGCACGCTTCGCACCCTGTGGTACCAGCTCAGCCCCTTCCACCTCCCCATACTTTGCCATTGCCTACGCTACCCGCTGCACCTCCACCCGGTGGGAGTGGAACTATGGAGGGGGGGTGCCAACCCAGCCTCACCACCCTAAGGAGAGGAGAGCTGCCAACTAGCATGCTCAATTCTGCTCTGCGCCCCCACCACCACACACACTGGCACCCCGACGACCTGAGATTGTTCCCGAGCCGCCGGCATAGCGCGAGGTAAGGCATCCAGCATCTCAACCTTCTGCGCCACCAGGCTGGCTGGTTCCACTTTTATATTGTGAGGAACTGTTACATTTTTAATCTTCTATATTGTCATCTTCTACCTTTTAAGTCATTAACATTTCACTACCCTCAAAGAATCCCTTAATCCTTGATTTTGTAGGCTACCTCTGCAAATGCATTGGAAGACAGTAAAGTGCATGCAACCACGAAATTTAGTAACGAACAATGCTGAAATACATTTCATTGTGCTAACCTCTGAAAGTGGTTACTGACATTAATTAGGCAGTCAACTCCGTATGTTTTATAGCATATTATAAATCTGGTACCTGAAGGAAATAAAACTGAATTTTGCAGCACTAACTGGAATTCTGGGCCAGTACCATAGCACACACACACATTTTCAGTTGAAAATAGAAATTTTGGTTACAGACTTCTATTGTTTTTTTTATTTTTATTGTAATATTGTGTTCATTTAAATCATGAAATGGTCAAAACATAACTAACTGGAGTGCTGTTAGCTGCTTTTGTTTCACAAGATCTTAAGTCTCATATATAACTGAAGACTATGTTTAACCTCAGAGACTTCCTTGTATTGTCTGTATATATGCTTATCACTCATGAGAGGCTGAAACATCTCTGGTTGCAGTACACATCCTGAAATTATGCTTGTAACATTATCGTACTGTCCACTTGGTATGGTGTGCAGCAGCAGTAATGTACAATCTTACTTCGAGGGGGCTCTTGCAGCAGGCAACACCAGTAGGTTTGAAGCTGCCAGGACCACACGGAAAATGTCTAGCTAGCAGTCTGTCACAGGGGACTGCCCCCGCCGTCAGCATGCTGATGTCTGCCTATCCTATAAAGAGGGTGGTCCCCCAGACCTGCCTCAGTTCTTTTCCCGCCATCAACCCACGCACGTCGGACCTTCAGGGACGCTTGCTTCGAATTATGTCATTTTGTTCACGTTTACCCGTGATTCAATTTTTTTTTGGTGTTTTCTCCATCTCGCTTATGCCTCCTGCTCCAAAGTGTGCCTGCAGCAAGCAGATACCCACCAAAGGCTGTCACTCTTCCTGCCTGCTCTACTTAGGGCCCAACCACGACACTGAGGCGTGCCAGCATTGCCAGGACTTCAGCCATGCCACACAGAGACGCCGCTTGAAGCCTCTTCAAAGCTACCCGCTACAGCAGAAATTGATTACGATGGAGAAGGAACTTCAGGCTAAAAGCTCTTCCTCTTCCCCGGCCTCTGGGACCTCCTCTTCCCACAGGGAGAAGTCCAGCGGGAAACATAAACACCAAGACCATCCTTGTTCAGCCTCTCGCTCACAGTTACCACGTAGATTGGCTTCTGCCTCTGGGTCTTCATCCCACGGGGGGACGGCCCCTCCTTCCTTGGCAGCCCTCACTCCCTCCGGGCTGCTGGTGGTGCCACCACCACCCATCCTCATTTCCATTTCGGGCGGCAGTTCTTCAGGGCAGTGGACTTCGTCCCCTGCCTCCCAGCCCCTGATGCTCATGCCCTTAGTTCCCAAGGGTCCTCAGCCAGGCTGCTCATCCAGGGTTGGCATCTCTGGTGGCAGGTCTTCGTCTGTCGCCCCCACGGTCAATGTGTTGCCGTCGGTCCCTGATTCCGGGGCTGACGCTAGCCCTTCCAGGCATCACCTGGAGCAAGCACGGGCCTCCTTCTTCTCCACGCAGGTGACCCCCCTCTGCTCCTGCCTCAGGAGAATTCCCCCCCCCCCCAGCAGGCGTCAACCTCGCCTCTGGGGCCAATGCCAGCTGCTTCTCCAGACTGACACCAGCCTTTGCCTGTCAGGCTGGTGCTGGCCATGCCGGCACCTACACTGGTGACTCCTCAGCTGTCATCTCCTCTGCCCCAGCCTGCACCACAATTGACACCTGCTGGCTGTCCCAGGGATCCCCAGCCAGCACTTGCTGGACCTATGTCACAGTACCCTACGCCGGCTCCTCCACTGACGTTCCCATACCCATCTCCTCAATAGCCGTATCCACCTCCATCAGTGGAGTATAATGCCTTGTTAACAGCCTGGTGGACCTTTATGCAGAACAAGGATGCACCGAGGCAGTCTTCTCCTCCTCCTTCTCCCCGGGACTACCCTCCTCAGGATCCTGAATGGGCAGATCCTAGCCACCCCCGCACCATGGTGTTTTTTCTGAGGGTCACAAGGGGACCTCGGACCAGCATATGGACAACGGTCACCCTCAGAGGCTGGTCCCAGACAGCGATCAGTCGGGGGACAATTACTCCTTTTCCTCTTTGCAGTCTTCGGAGGATTCGAGGGGCTCCTTTGATGGTTAGGGGCCTCCCAAGGAGCCCCCTAAGTCTCCCCCCGATGATCCCTCTTTCCTTGATGTGATAAGCTATATCCAGTCCCTTACGGGATGGGAGACAGAGAAGCTTCACCCAGAATGCTGTCATCTGGCTAGTTACTTCTGGAAGAAGGAGACCGTCTCTTTGGTGGTTCCTCCTCTTATTGATTCGTATGACGATGTTACCAAGGTGGCATGGAACCACCCCTTGACCACCCTGTCCTTGGCCAAGAAGGTGGATTGCCTTTACCATGCACCAGTGGGCAAACCTTTTCTTGGCAAACACCCCATGGCAGACTCGGTGGTCATAATTGCAGCTCACGACCACACTAAAAAGCAGAAACATCTTAGTACCCACCCTCCAGACAAGGAATCTCACCAGCTGGACCAGTTGGGCAACAGGGTGCATTTCTCAGCCACTCTGACCATTCAGGCCCAGAACTATCTGGCCCACATGATTCAGCATCAGAATGCCCTCTGGGGTCAGGTTTAAACCTTCCCTGAAAATTCCACTAAAATGCAGTTGGCCCAACTCTTTAAAATCCTCATCGGATGTGGCAACCATGTGCTGAGGGCAACATATGACACTGTAGATGCTTCCAGGCATGGGGCAGCAGCAGAGATCTGCATTTGTCACCATTCATGGCTCAGGGTGTCTGGTTTTGTCCCTGATATATAGGCCAAAATAATGGACGCCCCTTTCTGTGGCTCTGCCTTGTTTGGGTGAGGTGCCCAGGATATCATCTCCTGCCTCCAGGAATCGGGCAAGGCCCTGAGGTCTGTGCATTCCATGTACCTGTCTCAACCAAAGTCTTCCCAATGTCAGTCCTTTCACCAGTCCTCTTGCCAGCCTTTCAAGAGCCAGTAGTCGACAGGACCCTTCAAGCGTAAGGCAAACACCCCACCAGCTGGAGCGGCTGCCCCTCAGGCCCCAAGAACGCACACAGCCACTCTGCCCACCCCTGGTTCCACTGCTTGACTCCTTGCCTGACCCTCCCTCCCCAGCAAAGGCCTTGGGTAAGGCGGTCGGGGGTTGATTCTCCCTATACCTGGATGGATGGCGCACAGTAACCTCAGATCAGTGGGTGCTTCAGATTATCGAGTGGGGTCACACCCTTGAATTTCTGGAGCCCCCTCCAGACCGCCCGACATTCTTTCATTTCTCTCAGGCCCACATCACCCTCATCTGGGAAGAGATTGAGGTTCTCCTGCGCAAAAAGGCCATAGATCCCATTCCTCCAGCTCAAAGAAGAAGAAGAAAAGGGTTCTACTCCCACTTCTTCCTCGTCCCCAAGAAAATAGGGAACCTGAGACTGATCCCGGACCTCGTCCGCCTGAACCCCTACATAGAGTACAAGCGGTTCAGGATGGTTACTCTTCAGGGACTGTTGCCTGTCTTTCATCATGGGGACTGACTCTGTTCCCTGGATATGCAGGATGCCTATCTCCATATCCAGGTATTCCTGGTCCACTGCCGCTTCCTCTGGTTCTGTTTCAAGGGGGTCCACTTTCAGTTCCGGGCCCTCCCTTTTGGCCTTTCCTTGGCACCTTGGGTCTTCAAGTGCCTAGTAGTGGTGGCTGCGGCTCTGCAGAGATGGGGCTTTTATGTGTTCCCTTACCTGGATGATTGACTGCTCACAGCCCCCTCCAGGGATCATTTGTTGCAGACACTGGAAGGTACCTTTCAGCTCTTCCAGGCCCTCGGGATCACAATAAACCTACTGAAGTCTTGTATCTCTCTGAGCCAATGCCTCCAGTATATAGGAGTGGTCCTGGACTCGTCCCAGGTCAAAGCCTTCCTGCTGGTGGACAAAGCAGAGTGCTTGATAGTGCAGTCCCAGCTAGTACCCGCCAGTTGTCGGGTACCACCCAGAGTGTTCCTTCGCTTACTGGGGCACATGGCAGTATAGCCATGGTTCTTCTAGCCCTCCTGCATATGAGCCTGTAGCATACTCTCCCTTAACGGCTGTACTTGTTGATGGTCACATTAATTGTTCCCTCCGGGTAACTTATCTAAGCTCCATAGCTGCATTCTGGAAATTCTCATACTTTGTACATAGTTTGAATCTGCACTTTATTTACCCAATCTGTTATGGGACTGTTTTCCTCTGTATTATGTAATTAAGTGATGGCTTTCAAACAACATGAAGTCTTGCTGTATTCTGACAATTGCAGTGATTCCCAACCTTTGAACTGCCCTAGAGAACAAAGAGTTAACTTTCTGTGCAGGGCATAGAATGCTGAGCTCAAGCTCGGTTGAAGTCTCTGTCTGGAGTGTTTTGAACTTAAACCGTCAGATTCTTTACTCCACCTCACTGAACGGTCGCTCCAGAGATTTCTCCTTCAGCTCGGTTCGAAAGTCGGTTAAAGTTTTCAGTTTTCATCAGTTTTTAAACCAAAAAAAGTGTCTGCATAGTCGGTTCAGTCTCTGTCTGTGGTGCCATAAGTACTAGATAGGAATTGTTCTGTTTTTCTGTGTGGAACTTGTAAAAGTGCGGTCGGTTCGGCTGAACTGGCCATTTGATTGTGAATTTTGTTTGTTTACTTAGTGTGTGGTTACCGGTTCTTACTGGTTTTAAAAAAAAAAAAATGTGTTTTTAACCGTTTTTTTCCAATACCCATGACATGGTTAGGAACCGATAAGGGAGTCTTGCCTGGCGGTTGCCGAAAAAAGGGTAAGTTTGGTTAGGTTGGCCATGTCTGAGAAACCCAAGAAAAAAAACGGGCCCACTGGGTTTCAACACTGCAGTGAGTGTGGGGAGGTCTTTGCTAAGGCCAATCCCCACACCACCTGTGTTTATTGTCTGGGGTTTGACCACCTCGATTCAGACTGCCAAATATGTAAACATTTTCCCAAATCTACCCTTGAGAAGAGATTAGATAGACTGAGGGAAAAGGAGGCTGAGAAGTCCGGTGATCCAGATAGCCAGCCCGGTTTGGTTTTGACTGAACCAGAAGGAGTGCCCTCTGACCAGGGCGATACTTCTTTGGGCAAAAGGAGAGCTGATTCTGAGGGATCGGGTCTGACAAAAAGAAAGCGCAAAGATAAATCTATCGGTTCGGATCCAGAGGTTCATGTTCCGACCACCGAAGAGATAGCCAGGGCGATTCAGATTGTGGAATCGCTCCGTCCGGTTCCGACCGATCCGGCTCCTTCTGGCAGGGGTTCAGTTCGGTCGGTTCCCCCGGTTCAAGAGTATACCCTTGAAGATTTTTATGAACCGGAATTTGAAGAGGAAGGGGAATTTGAGGATGATGATGTAAGTGAAGGTCTGGATGTACCTCAGGAACCGGACATCTCCCCAGACAGACCTTCAGATGTTTCCCCTCCAAGGCTTTCTGAGTCCCCTTCTCACTTAATGTTTTACAGAAAGGTGGCTGAAACCCTCAAGCTTCCTATGGAGGAGGCTGTGGAAGATCAAGAGGAGCCTGATTATGTAGAGATGATGGATATTCCAGAGTCCAGGAGACTGTCTGTTCCCCTCCATAAATCTTTTGGGAAATGGACACTAAAAATCTTAGTCTCCTAACACTGTGCCTCCTGTGGATAGGAGAATGGACAAGAGGTATACACTTTCAGGCTCAGACACTGAGTTCTTATATCAACAATGCAGCCACGTTGGGGTAGTGCAGGCTGCTGCCTGTGACAAGGCAAATATTTCCTTGGCTTCACACCCCCCTGACAAGGACTCCAGGAAGATTGATGCCATGGCAAAGAAGCAGTACATGGCATCTTCTTTGGGACTTAGGCAGGCGAATTACATGGCCTGTACAGCCAGGTACCAGAGGTCCAGGTGGGACACTGTACTGGCACTGGCTAAACAGGCCTCCCCCCAGCTAGCTAAGGAACTGGAGGTGGTGGCTGCAGATGGGATTGAGGCATCTAAGGTTCAGTTTCATGCTGCTGTGGACTCAAATGATGTGTCATCAAGAGTCATGGCTACATCTGTGGCTCTTTGGAGGATGGCTTGGCTCAGATGTACTAGCCTTTCGCAGGACACCCAGGCTAAGGCCATGGATTTTCCTGTAGTGGGTAATTCTCTGTTTGGGGAGCAGACAGAGAATTACATGAAGAAAATGGATGAGTACAGGACCACTTACAGGAGTGCTCAGGTCAAGGAGAGGCAGGCAACTCCTCAAAGGCAGCAGTCTAGGGGCAGGCCTTTTCAAAGGCCTTTTTACCAAGCACAGGCCTCTTCTTCCTTTTCTCAGAGGGGGTTCTTCAGAGGGAGAGGCAGAAGGGGCATGAACAGGGCTGTATCTACTCCTCAGCCTAAAGCCCCTGCCAAGCAGACACCCTGATGGGCCTGCCCAGGTCGACTCTCCTATTCCAGTAGGGAGCAGGCTGGCTTACTTTGTCCAGGACTGGAAGTGTCTGACATCAGACATGTGGGTCCTGGAAGTAGTAAGCCAGGGATTGGTTGTCAGCTTCAAAATTTCCAAAGATGACAGCCAGATCTTTTCCACCCGCAAATCTCTCGGCAACCCTTGCCCTAGAGGCAGAGGTTTCTTCTCTCCTAGTTTTAAGAGCTATAGAAAGAGTACTTGGCCTACACTGGGACAAAAGACTGTACTCCAGGTACTTCCTGACCCCCCAAAAAACAGGGGAGTGGCGACCCATCCTACACCTACGATATCTAAACAAACATCTTTTAAAACCAGAGTTCAAGATGATAACTCTGGGAATAATCCTTCCCTCTCTAAGGCCAGGGGACTGGCTAGCCTCCCTGGACCTCGAAGATGCCTACTTTCACATTCCCATCAGGTGCTCCCACAGAAAGTACCTCAGGTTCGAGTTGCCCTCAGGCCATTATCAGTTCAGAGCAATGCCCTTTGGCTTAATCTCAGCCCCAAGGGTTTTCACAAAGTGCCTGGCAGTAGTAGTTGCCGTTCTAAGAAGGCAAAAGATTTCGATTTTTCCATATCTGGATGATTGGCTAATAGTGGGTCAGTCTCCAGACCAAGTCAAGTCTCACCTGCAAGTGACCCAGCAAGTGCTCACTTCTCTAGGATTTCTTCTCAACCTTCCCAAGTCGGTTCTCGAACCAGTCCAGCTTCTTACCTTTATAGGGGCAGAACTGGACACACTCAGAGCAAGAGCCTTTCTTCCTCTTGAAAGGGCAGGGGTTCTTATGGAACTAGCTTCTTCCTTCTGCCTTCAGGTATTTCGACCAGCAAGGCATTTCCTCCAGCTCTTGGGCCACATGGCAGCTTCAACAGCAGTGGTCCAAGGGGCAGGATTCCAGATGAGGGATATTCAGTTCCACCTGAGAGCTTTCTGGTCTCAGAGAAAGGACTCCCTTACCAAACTGATCCCAGTGACTCTGACCTTGATCCAAGCCCTCCAGTGGTGGCAGGATCAGGACAGTTTAAGGCAAGGTATTCCTTTTGTTGCTCAGCCTTGTTCAGTGGTCCTTACCATGGATGCTTCTCTCCTGGTCTGGGGAACCCACCTGGGGTCCCTTACTGCCCAGGGGCTGTGGCCCCCCAAGAATCCCTTCTCCACATCAGTCTTCTAGAGCTCAGGGCAGTTTTTCTGGCTCTAAAAGTGTTTTCACAGTCAGTTCAGAACAAGGTGTTTAAAGTAAGAACAGACACCACCACCACCACCATGTGGTACATCAACAAGCAGGGAGGCACTCGGTCCACGGCCTTGTGCACAGAAGCCATGAAGTTGTTGTCCCTGGCTTATTCCCTGTAAACCTCTTTTGTAGTAGTTCACCTTCCAGGCAAGGACAATGTGCTAGCAGATGCACTGAGCAAGATTTCTCAGGGCCATCACGAATGGTCCCTGGACCCTCAGGTTTTGAAAGTGATTTTTTCAAGGTGGGGCACTCCAGAGATGGATCTCTTTGCAGCCCCCGACAATCACCAGCTCCCTCTCTTTTGTTGCAGACCTCCAGTCCTTGGCTCACTCCCTCTGGACCCCCTGATCCTGAATTGGGAGGGGAAGTTTCTGTATGCCTTTCCCCCCTTCCCTCTCCTATTCAAAATTTTAGTAAAAATAAGGTCTCAACCATGCAAGGTGATTCTGATTGCTCCCGATTGGGCCAGACAGCCCTGGTAGCCCCTGTTGCTGTCCCTAGTAGTCCATCTTCCCCTGTCTCTTCCCAGGAATTACAACCCATTAACATCCTCTCAGGGAAGGATTTGGTACCCCAATCTTCAGTCTCTCAATCTCAAAGCATGGCTCTTGAAGAGTTAGAGTTTGCAGATCTGCATCTTTCCCAAGGGGTTCTGCATATCCTCAAGGCTTCTCAAAGCCTCCACCAGAAAGACTTAAAATTCGAAATGGAAAAGATTCAGCATTTGGTGTTCTAAGAAGCATATTTCTCCAGACACTGCTGAATTGCCTATGGTTCTGGATTATATGGTCCATCTTAATGGCCTAGGCCTCAGTCCAGCTACTCTCAAGGTACACTTGTCAGCTGCTTCTGCGTTTTTGTCTGTGGGGAAGCCTTCCTCCCTATCTTCCCATCCTGTGTTGTGTAAATTATTTAAAGGATTGCTTCACACCAATCCTCCTTTTAGAGACCCTGCCCCTGCCTGGGATTTGAATGTTTGCATTGCCCAACTTATTCAACCCCCTTTGAGCCTATGTCTTCAGCAGAGCTCAAGTACTTGACTTAGAAAACTGTGTACCTGGTAGCCAATACCTCTGCCAGGCGTATCAGTGAATTGCAAGCCCTGTCAGTGGAACCTGATTTTATCTCGTTTCACAGGGATAAAGTGGTCCTTAGAACCAATAGAAGGTTCTTGTCCAAAGTGGTTTCAAACTTCCATTTAAACCAGTCTATGTCTCTCCCTGTTTTCTTCACTGATCATTCTTCCTCCGGAGAGAGGAGACTACACAGTTTAGATATCAAAAGAGGCCTTAGTTACTACACAGAACGTACCGAGGGTCACAGGTTTAACTCCCTCCAGTTGTTCCTCACTTATGGAGAAGTGGGAAAGGGCAAACCTGCCACCAAAAGATCTATTGTCAGGTGGATTGTGTCTTGTATAAAATTCTGCTATAAAAAAATTGGGAAAAACTCCACCCTCAGTCCTGAGGGCTCATTCTACAAGAGGTACAGCTGCTTCCCTGGCTGCTGCCAGGGATATCCCTCTGTTACAAATTTGTCAAGCAGCCACCTGGAAAACAGTCCATACCTTTACCAAGCATTACTTTCTGGATATCCAGGCTAGGAGTGATGCTCGATTTGGCACAGCAGTACTTCAACGCCTATTCCCAAAGTAGGTTCTGTCCCTCCTCCTTGGAGGTACTGCTTGGTAGTCTGCAGTTGTCAGAATACAGCAAGACTTGACGTTGTTTGAAGAAAAAATTACTCACCTTAGTAATTATATTTCTTCTAATGGAGTCTTGCTGTATTCTGACCTCCCTCCCTGCCTACCCTCTCAGAACCTGTTTTTGGGAAGTGGGTGGGCAGGTGCAGTGTTGCACCCCAGGGGTGTTTTTTGCTTGCACCCTCCTCCTTTTTGTTTGGGTGCTTATTTATTATTGTTATTTTTAGTATATTGGGTTTTGTTTTTGGGTTTCCTGACTTGAGTCTTTCTTGGGAATCCAAAATTTTTTTTCAGCCAGTTGACGAGTAGAATTTTTACAGTTTCCACATAGAATTTTTAGTTTAATTGGGCTCGTAAGAATCTGACGGTTTAAGTTCAAAACACTCCAGACAGAGACTTCAACCGAGCTCGAGCTCAGCATTCTATGCCCTGAATAGAAAGTTAATTCTTTGTTCTCCGGGGCGGTTCAAAGCTTGGGAATCACTGCAATTGTCAGAATACAGCAAGACTCCATTAGAAGAAAGATATTTACTAAGGTGAGTAATTTTTTTCTTTACAATGTATTCTGTCTCTCCCCATTCTTCTATTTGTAATGCTGTATAGCCTTTTTAATGATGTATAACTAACAATGCCTACTAGCTGCTTCTGTTTTTCTCCTCTGTCCATGTACTTGATGTTCCCGCACTCTCTGTTCGACGAGGTTCCTTTGTAAATGAGCTTTTAGCTCAAAGGTTGTATTTCCAATTTTGCAATAAATAAAAATAAAAATGAGGTTTCTCCAGTGGATTCAATGGGATCAATGCACCGATGATCTGGATCAACCAGTGCTGGTTTCCGACCTGGTGATATGGACCTTGGAGTGGTGGCAGAACCCCACCAATCTCCTGAGAGGGGTTCCACTCCATTCTGTGTCTCCACACCAGATTCTTACTATGGATGCTTTGGGCCTGGGCTGGGATGCTCACTTAGCTGACCATCGGACCCAGGGCATTTGGTTTGAGTCAAAGCAGCATCGCCACATCAGTGTACTGGAGATGTGGGCAGTTCTTTATGCTCTGCAGGCCTTGCAGACCCACATTCTTCTCGGCCTGTTATTGGTGCAGACTTACAACATGTCTGTAGTATTCTGCATCAGCAAACAGAGGGGCACTCATTCCTACTCCCTTTTTCAGGAGGCCATGAGTGTCTGGTACTGGTCCATCGAGCACGGCCTGGAACTCTCAGCTGTCCATATTCCAGCCATCCAGAACACCCTGGCCGACAGTCTAAGCTGGTCCAGGTCGAGGATGCATGAGTGGGAACTTCTGTCCCCCTGTGGTCGAAGACCTCTTTGACAGGTGGGGATGTCCAGAGTTGGACCTTTTTGCGTCCCCACCCAATGCAAAACTGCTGCTTTTCTGCTTGCTCAATTCAGGGCTTGGAGTTTTCTGGCGCAATCCGTTGTCCTTCTCCTGGAAAGGGAGGTTCCAGTATGCCTTCCCTTCTGTCCCGCTCCTGCAGAGGGTACTCCTCAACCTTCAGTCAGAGGGCCCGGAAATGATTCTTATAGCCCCCTACTGGACACATCAGATTTGGTTTCCACTGCTGCAGCAGCCGGCAGTGGAACCTCTAGTACCCTTGCCCCTGTGCTGTCCTAGGAGCAGGGCACCCTGGTCCATCCAGACCTTGGGTCTCTGCATCTCCATGCGTGGCTCCTGCAGACTTATCTGTCACTCACTTTGGGGTTTTTTCCCAGGGTTGCTGATGTCCTCATGGCTGTCAGAAAACATTCCATGAGAGCCACCTATGCCATGAAGTGGAAGTGCTTCTTCCTATTTGCCACTGCTTTTCACCTGGATCGCTTAACCTGCCTGGTGAGTTTGATTCTGGAGTACCTCATCTCCCTTTCTGACTCTGGCCTAGGATACTCTTCGCTTAAGATGCATCTTTCTGCCATCTATGCATACCATGCACCTATTGAAGGCAAAGCGGTTGCACAGCTGGATCTCTCCCGCGTATTCTTGCGTGGTGTTCTGCACCTGAAACTTCCCATTTGGGATTCTGTCCCACCATGGGATCTTCTTTTTATGTTGGAAAAGCTCACTCTGCCTCCCTTTTGGGACAACCGTGAGTTGCGAGTTGTGCTTTGTGTCGTGAAAAGTGTTGTTTGTATTTTCTGTTACTTCTGCTTAGAGGATTTCCGCAGTTCAGGCTCTGATGTGTAAAGAGCCTTACTTAGTTTTTCACAAAGACAGGGTGTCTTTGCATACAAATCCTAAGCTTTTGTGCAAGGTGGTGTTGAACCAACCCATTCACCTTCCTGTTTATTTTCCTGAGTATTCGAATTGGGGGAGGCCCTACTGTACACTCTAGATGTTCATAGGGTGCTCTATTATTACACAAATCGCACCCAACCAGTTAGAAAGACTGATCAATTGTTTGTTTTTGTTTGCCCCTAAGAGAGAAGGGGCTCCTGTTTCGAAACAAATCCGAATGGTTGGCAAACTGCATTGTGTACTGTTACCATAAGTACAACAAGCCCTTGCCTTGGGCGGTAAAGGGTCACTCCACCAGAAGTATGGTTGCCTCTACTGCCTGTTTCATGACTATGTCTGCTACAGACATTTGTGCAGCTGCTGCTTGGAGCTCGGTTCACACCTTTGTCTGCCACTACAGTCTGGACATTGTTTCCAGATGCAGGGCCATTTTCAGACTAGCTGTCCTTCAGGGTCTTCTTTCATGAGCAGTCTGCTCTTGTTTTGTACCTCCTCCCAGCTGACTCTCAGTCAGTTCTGGTACTGCTTGGGACTAAGTCCTGCTGGTGTTGCCTGCTGCAAGAGCCCCCTCAAAATAAGATAGTACAGTTATGAAAGAACTTACCAAAACAGTAAATCTTCGAGAGGAGCTCTTGCAGCAGATACTGCTTTCCTTCCTTCCTTCCTTCCTTCCTTCCTTCCGTCCCCTTGACTGCTGCTTCCATTTTGCTGTATTCTACCTTTCCTTGGCTCTGAGGAAGTGCCTCGATTCTCCATTTCCTTACCTTCTGCACAGGGGTCTCCAGCGCGAGAACTGAGGAAGGTCTGGTGGACCGCCCCTTCTATAGGATAGGCAGATGTCAGCATGCTGACGTCAGTGGGGGTGGTCCTCCATGATAGTGCTAGCTAGAAGTTTTCCGTGTGGTCCTGGTGCCTGGCAGCTTCAGTCCAACTGGTGTTGCCTGCAGCAAGAGCTTGTCTTGAAGATCTACTGTACGGTAAGTTCTCGTGTAACTGTACTTTTTTCCTGTACCATCCTCTGTATATATATTTTTTTTTTTTTTTTTTACTTATTTCATTCTCTGTATATTTTTGTTCCCTTACCACCTTCCAGGTCGCACTTGGAAATGAGCCTTGGCTGTGTGCTTTTCTGGGTTATCAATTTTTAATAAATAAATTAATTAATAAATAACTGGCTACTGTTCAGATCAGCACTATTAAGACACGATAGGGTTACATGGATACATAGATACATAGACAGTGCCGGCAGATAAGGGCCTATGGCCCACCCAGTCTGCCCATTTGAGCTTGTAAGTTCAGTTTGTTTTCCTAGAAGTCTGTTGCCCCTTACCCCTGACCTCTAGAATTCCTTTACGTCTATCCCATGCATTCTTAAATCCCATGATTGTTTCAGCCCCACCACTTCCTCTGGCAGGGTGATCCACTTGTCCACCACCCGCTCTGTGAAGAAATTCTTTCATGTTTCCTCTGAATCGTGCTTCCTCCAACTTCATCCATGCCCTCTAGTCCTGGAACATCTTTTTGCTTAAAATAGTGTTTTCCTGCACCCTGTTCCTCCCTGTAAGATACTTGTATGTCTCTATCATATCCTCCTCCTCCCTCTCCTCCAGGAGTACATGTTCAGTTCCTTCAACCTGTCGTCATAGGACTTGTGATGCAATCCATGCACCATCTTTGTTGCCCTCCTCTGAACCTTCTCTACCCTGTCTATGTCCTTACGTAGGTATGGTCTCCAGAACTGTACACTGTACTCCAGGTGGGCCTCACTAGTGTCTTGTATAGCGGAATTATGACCTCCTTTTTCCTGCTGGTGATGCCCCTGCCTATACATCCCAGCATCCTATTTGCTTTACCTGCTGCCTTGTTACACTGTTTCCCTACCTTGAGGTCATCAGATGACAACCCCAAGATCCCTTTCCTGCTTGGTGCATGCTATATCCTCACCCCCAACTGATATATTGTGCCAGGGTTTTTGTGCCCTATATGCATTATCTTGCACTTCTTTGCATTGAATTTCAACTGCCAAACCCCTGACCATTCTTCAAGTTTCTGCAGGTTGCTTCTCATTCTGTCTACACCCTCTGGTGTGTCTCACTCTGTTACAGAGCTTTGTGTCATCAGCTAACAGTGAAATTCTGCCTTCTAGATCCCAAGCAATGTCACTGATGAAGATGTTGAATAGGACCGTCCCAGCACTGATCCCTGTGGTACCCCACTGGTCACTCTTCCCTCTGTGGAGTGACAGCCATTTACCACCACCCTCTGTGTCCTGCCACCCAGCCAGTTTCCTACCCACCACACTACTGTCCTGCCCACACCCATATTCCCCAGTTTGTGTAATAGTCTTCTATGTGGCACAGTGTCAAAGGCCTTGCTGAAGTCCAGATAGGCCATGTCCACTGCCCTCCCCTGATCCACCTCCCTAGTCACTCAGTCAAAAAATTCAACGAGGTTGGTCTGACATGACCTCCCCCTGGTGAAACCATGCTGCCTTGGGTCCTGTAGTCCATTGATAACCAGATGTTCCACCAATCTCTCCTTCAGTAGTGCTTCCATGATCTTCCCCACTACCAAGGTGAGGCTGACTGGTCTGTAGTTCCCTGCTTCCTCTTTGTTCCCATTTTTGCATAAGGGGACTACATCTGCTGTCCTCCAGTCTTTGGGTACCTCCCCTGTTTCCAGTGATCAGCTAAACAGGATAGCCAGAGGTTCAGCCACCACCTCTTAGTTCTTTAAGGACCCTGGGGTGCACTCTGTCTGGCCCCATTGCTTTATCAACTCAATTCTTTTCTTTCAGTTCTTTCTGTGACATCGCAGAGCACAAATGTTTCAGTGATGTCAAAGAATCCCAACATGCCTAATAGCGCTGTTCTTATCAGACTTCGGTGTGCTTTTTTTTTTTTTTTTTTTTTTTTATAGATTTATCAGCCCATCTGATGACACCAGATGAGAGAAACAAAACCAGGTACTGTACGTGGTGGTGGTGAGGAGCGACCATGCTCATAAGCACCCCTCCACTTCCCATCAAGGATGAGTTTTGTGCTTCTGCTCAACTCTGGTATAGGGATTTAGCTGCGTACTTATCTAATTGTTGTGGTAACCAAATGGTTCACATTCTTAAAGTGAGGATGTGAGCTTTGTAATACCAGTTTTGGGTTTCATAGCCCAGGACTGTTACTGTGCCACGATGATGGTCCCTCCGAGTCAGAATTATAAATTTTAATGTTGTCCTGTAAGAGAGGGAAGGGATCAAAACTCTGGCTGAACTAGCTGGCCAGCTGATCCCTTCCAGTTCTCAGTCCGCTTACCATACCCCCCGCTCAGATGGCATACCTTCCCTTACAGTTCTTCTGTAGTGTCACTGATGAAGACATTGAAAAGGACCAGTCTTAGTACTGAGCCCTGTGGCACCCTGCTGGTCACTGTCCGATCATTAGAGTGAGTGCCATTAGCCGCCACCTTCTGTTGCCTATCCATTGACCAGTTTCTAACCCAATTCAGCACTTTGGATCCTACCCTGGAACGCTTAATTTCTTTATTAGTGTTCTGTGTAGCACAGTGTGGAAGACCTTGCTAAAGTCCCACTAGGCCACATCCAGTGCCCTCCCGTGATCAATTTCCCTGGTCACCAAGTCAAAGAAATCAATAGGTCATCTGGCATGACCCCCACCCCCATGAATCCATGCAGCCTGTAGTCTTGCAGCCCATTGGATTCAAGATACTCTACTAGTCTTTCCTTTAGCAGGGTTTCCATTTAATTTCCCCACCACTGAAGTAAGACTGATGAGCCTGTAGTTGCTAGGCTCCTCTCTGCTGCTGTTCTTGTGTAGAGTGACTACGTCAACTCTTCTCGAGTCCTCTGGAACCATGCCCGTTTCCAGTGAACTGTTGAACAGGGCTGTCAGTGGGGCAGCTAGCACCTTCCTGTGCTCCGTTAGTACTCTTGGGTGTACCCCGTCCAGTCCTATAGCTTTGTCTACCTTCAAAGCTGCGAGTCCCTTCAGGAGACTCTCCTCTGAAAATAGACTTGTGTCCACCTCCCAGCTGTTGTCCTGCTACTCCCTTATGGTCTGTTCACCCATCCTGCACTATGAAGGTTGAACAGAAGTACCTGTTAAGAATGGTGACTTTTTTTCTTGGTCCTCTTCTGCACAGTCTCCCCCTTCCACCCTTCTGATCGTCACTATCTCTTCCCTTATTTTCCTCTTTTCATTTGTGCATCCGAAAAAAAGTCTTACCTCCTTTAGCTGCCTCTTCGGCTATCCTTGCCTTTGTTCCACTCACTGCCTTGCCTATTTCCCTGTGTTTTACTTGGTAAACCTCCCTGCCCTCTTCCCTTTGTATTTTGTTATGCCTCCTAAATGCTACCTTTCTTCCCTTCCACACCTTGGCCACTAACTTAGAGAACCATAACGGTCTCTTTTTCCTTTTGGTTTTATTCACTTCCTTCACACACAGGCTGGTTCCTTATTTTTGCCCACTGTGCCTCTACCCTCCCTGGTAGTCCCCACCTACAAGGCAGTAGCTAAGGCAGTCTCCCATTTCTTGAAAGTCTGCATTCCTAAAGTCCTGGACTCTCATCTTTGTGTGGTTTGCCTGTGCTCTGTCTTTATGTTAAACCACACGGTCCGATGATCACTGGTACCTAGGGGATTGCCCAATGTGACATCTGCAATGCTGTCCCTGTTTGTAAGCACCAGCTCAAGTACTGCCCCTTCCCTAGTGAGTTTTTTGACTAGCTTCTTGTGAAGAGATCCCTGTATGGAGTCAAGGATGGCCCTGCTCCTTGCAGAAGCTGCAGTTTGAAGGTTTCACTCCATGTATGGCAGATTGAAGTCGCCAGTTAGCAGCACCTCTCTCTTCTTACTTGCCATTCTTTTTTTTTTTTTTTAACTTCAGAGATACTTTGTTAAAAAAAAAAAAATACATCATACAGTCAGTATTTTCCATCACATAATGAAAGTACATAAACCAAGGCTGATACAGAATTGATGTGATTTAGTTAACTGTTATCTTCCTAAATGTGATCTGTAGATCTGCAAATTATACATATAAAAAACAGAACTCTGTGCCACCAATCGGGCATGTCCCCCCCACCACCCAAAAAAAATACATTGTGCCAACATCTCAAAGTCCTAATTGGTCTGACTGTATAAAAAAAGTCCAAGCTGTCGAATCCTGTCCAACTTCTGAAGTGATGAGTTTTGAGTTCCTTTGGTATTGAACTATGTTGGTATGTGTTACCCCTCCAATTCTGTTGATTCCTTTGGATAAGCTTTGGCCTGCAGATCTGTCAAGAGAAAGGGTAGAACAAACCTAGACTTGCAGGAGTAGTGATTCTCTTCTCTCCCCCCCCCCCCCGGACTTTGGGCTGTTCCCAGTTCCAACTACCCCTATGTCATCCCCATTTGGGGACCAAGAGATTTTACTCACCCTCAGCCACATCCCTCACCGGGTCTGGGTCTGCCCCCCCGGCAGACAATCTCCATAAATCAAGATGGTTTCTAACCACAGATCACTTGTGATCTGTTTCGTTCTTTCTATTTCATTGACCTTAGAACTCCACTGTTCTACAGTAGGTGGGATCGTGGAGAGCCAGTTTACAGTAGTACATTTATTTTTTAATTTACAATTTTTGCGTTTTCTCCCCCACCCGGGACCCTGGCAGACACATGCGTGCATGCACGTGGAGGCGCACATGCATGCTGGGTACTGGCTCAGCCCCTTCCACCCCACCCCTGGCAGTCGCCTGCTGCCCCTTCCACTTCCCATTGGCTCTCCACCCGATGGGAGCAGAACTACGGGTGGGCAAGCAACCTCCCCTTGGAGAGGAGAGCTGCCTTTCGTCAGCTCAGTCCTGCTTCCTCTGTTCCCCATGCTGGCTCCCCGATGACCCTGAGGTTGTTCCCCGAACCCTAGTCACCAGTGCAACGTGAGGTAAGGCGTCCAGCGCCTCAGCCATCCGTGCCACTGGGCTGGCTACAGTAGTACATTTTAAAGCAGCCACCTTAAGGATCTGCCCAAGTTTCTGAGTTGATTTGCTATGTGACAGGAGGGAGGAGAATCCCAGCACTAGATCTGTAAAAGACAGTGGGAAGTGGCATACAGTAACTGTTAGTATTTCACAATGTATGGCCGTCCATAATGGTGTCGGCTTTAGACAGGCCCAAAATATGTGGTGGTGTATACCCTCCCCTCCGCCACACTATCATCAATAAACGTCTGTATAACTGGTGTTTGAAATGTTTCTTGACGGAGAGGTCCCATAAAAATCTTACTAAGATCTTCCATTTGTATTCTGTCCAGGTGGGAAAGGCTATTAACTTCCACCCCTTTTTTTTCCTACTGTTCAGGAATGATGGGTGCTACCACCTTCCTCTATCTATCTATCTATCTATCTATCAAAGTCTTTATTTAACCAGGCAATCACCGTTGAGCAAGCTGATTTTCGAGGTGGACCTGGGTTTGTCAACAAGCAATAAGGAATAATATACATGGGATGCAACACATAAGAAATTAATAATAAAAATAAAGTGGGATACAATAATACAGTATATACAAAGTATCAGCAGGTAGCATTGCCGGTAATATATGTTTGGAACAGAAGATACAGCTAGTTTTGGGTAGGATACAATTTTTCATATAAGTAAAGCTACTGCAAATTTTATCCAGTGGGGGGGGCCCCTTGGGGATCAAAAGTTTGTAGAGATCTGAGACATAGCTAATTTTCACCCTGACTGACATCATAAAAAAAAAAAAAAAAAAAGGCAAAAAAAACCCTCATTCTGTCTGATATCTCTACAGTTGATGTAATATATTAGAGGGTGAAATGAAATGTTTGATTTGTAATTCTCACCCCAGGTATTCTTCTATATTCCTAACTCTATGCAGTCTGTCCTTTAAGTAGAACTGCCCGGAGAGAATGCTGTGCAAATGATAGAATCTATCATTGGCTTGTCACTGTTCAAATTGCTGCCCTTGTCAGCTGCCACATTCTATTAACGTATCAGATTTCTGTCTCCGCCTGACAAGTCAAGACGCCTCGGAGACTTTCCCTCTCGGTCGTACCTGCATATAAGTATTTAAAATTTTCTTACTGCTGCCTTTATCTCCGTTTTTCTATTTTATTTAACAGTAGTTTAGTTAGCATTTAGTTTTCTCGGTTCCTCATAGTTTGTGATAACCACTGAGGAACCAAGTTTTTAGTTAGATTAATTATTTTTTGACCGGAGTTTTTATTTTATTCCAGTTCAGTATACTTTATTTTAATACCTAAATTCTCTAAATGTTTTACTTTTTTGAACCGCTAACCTAGTTCTTTTTGCCCCAGTTCCTAGTTGTGATCGAAACCTTCATCGGTTCCTGAAGTGACTGCAAAAAAAAAATTAAAATAAAAAAATAAGCTTAATCTGTTTTACGGTTGCCAGTTTCTTTGGCATTTAAAAATGACAGAAAAACTTAAACAGAAGACTGGGCCCTCGGGGTTTAAGAATTGCCTTAAATGTGGTGATGTGTTTGCTAAGGCAGAAAAACACAATCTTTGTGTGGTCTGTTTGGGCCATGAACATTTCTCAGCTGACTCTGAAAATTGCAAATCTTTTCCTCAAAAAAATATAGATAAAAGCCTTGAAAGGCTTCAGAGGAAATTGGATAAGGGTGCTTCGAGCTCTGACCAGTCCACACCTTCTTAAGCATGCGGGTGAAACCGCTCAAGGCAATCAAAGCACCCCGATAAGGGTGAATCCTCATCTGGAAAAAGGAGTGGTGAACCAGCTGACTCCCCAGTTTCTGCTAAAAAAAAAAAAAAAAAAAAATTAAGAATAAAAACATATCCGGCTGGGAAAGGGCTGAATCTTGCTGGACACTAACTATCTTATGATGGAAAAATGTTTGAAATGGGCACCATAACAATGTAGGTTGTTGTAGAAAAATGTTTAGTGATTTCTTTCTTGGATCAGGTCACCCAGAAGTCTTGTAGGGTGCAGCTTATCTTGGACTCTTCTTCAGGCTAAAAACTTAAAGTGAGAGAAATACCCCTAAATCCAAAAACCAGAATGTGTAGATTACTTTTCCTGGCAACTTTTGATGTACTGTAATGGAACGTATTTGAAGTCTTACATGAAAAGATTATATGTATTTTCTGTAAAGCAATAAAATACAAGTTGAAAAAAAAAAAAAGGATTAAAAACCTGTCGAACCCCCAGGCTGATAAATCAAGTGGGACTTCGACTGTTCGTATTTGCCTGCCATCTGCTAAGGAGATAGCTCAGGCTTTTAAAGTAATCCAAGCCTTGCAAGGGCTTATGCCCTCTCCCTACTCCGCAGGCACCGGGTCAAACCCTGGCTTCTTCATCCTTGGCCACTGCTCCGTCTCAAGAATGGATGGAATATAAAGAATTTGAGTATTTAGATGAAGGTGAACGATTTGAGCCTGAGGTCTCTTCTGAGCAGGAGTTTAGGTCTTCTCCTAGGCCTGAGGATTTTCCCTCACATTTTTCCTTTGTGAAGTAAATGGTCGATGCTCTAGACCTGGCCACTACTGAAGTAATAGAAGATGAGGAGGAGGAGGCAGAGTACATGGAGATGATGGGGCTAACTTCCACCAAGAAGTTGTTGCTTCCCATAAATAAATTCTTTAAGAAAGCTCTTTTACAGATCCTTCAGACCCCTAATTCTGCCCCCCCCCAATAAGAAGGCAGACAAGAAACACCAGTTGGACAGACAGAGGGCTGAATTCCTTTACACACACACTCATCACCAAGGTGTGGTTCAGCAGGCAGCCTGTGACAAGGCTAGAGTGCCATTGGCTTCCCACCCTCCTGAAAAGGACTCGAGAAAGATAGACAGCATGGCCAAGAAAGGCCATCAGGCAGCCTCCCTGGGAGTTAGACAAGCCAATTATCAAACATATTGTGCACAGTACCAGAAATCTCTGTGGCAGTTGGTGTTGGCAATGTCTGAAAAGGCCCCCTCAGGTTTGGCTGATGACCTGGCAGAAACTGCTAGGTTTGGGCTGGAGGCAGCCAAATATCAGTTTCAGATGGCAGCAGATGCTAATGATACTGCTGCCAGGAGCATGGCACACTCTATAGTCCTTAGGAGGTTTACATGGCTCAAAGCCACAAACCTCACACAGGATACACAGAATAAGGCTGTGGATTAGGGTTACCACCTGTCCTGATTTTTTGCACGACAGTCCTGATTTGGGCAGTTGCGTCCTGCAAAAAAAAAAAAAATATTACATGTCCTGATTTTATAGTAGAGAAAATATTTTCTAACTTTTCACTAAATGTTGCAGAAAACTACAATACCTTAAAATAACAAACAGTAGAAGCAACTATGAAACTACAATACTCAGCCTTAATTCTGATTATATAGCGAAAACAAATCTGTTGCATTGGTCGAGGTTACGTACTGCCCTGCGAAAAATCATGTTTCAGTAAGAAATGTCCCTCTTTGGGCTTCTTAAAAGGTGGTAACCCTACTGTGGATTTCCCAGTGGAAAATAATTCACTGTTTGGGGAACACACAGAGGCCTACATGAAAAAGGTGGAAGAGTACAAACCACATAGAAAAGTAATTCGGCCAAGGAGAAGCCTTCTTCATCTTACAGGGCTTATGGAAGGGGTGGCAGAGGCAGGGGATCGTATAGCAGGCCTTTATACCAGGCCTAAGCTATTCCCCCAATATGTGCAGTACCCTCAGAAGACTAGGTACTTCGGGGCAGAGGTAGAAAAAGGGGCCAGGAGGGGCTCTCAGACAGCCCAGGCCCAATCCCAGGCAAAGCACAACCCCTGACTCAATAACAAAAGCCGACTCCCAATCCCAGTAGGGGGTAGGCTAGCTCACTACTTCCAAGCTTGGAGATCCATCACCACAGACAAGTGGGTCCTGGAGGTAGTGAGTCAGGGTCTGTCTCTGAGCTTCAAATCCTTCCCACCCTTAAGAATAGTGTTCAAACCAGCTTCCCTTCTGGAAAGGAAACTCCTGGAGAAGGAGGTGCAAAGCCTCCTTCTTAAGGCAGTGGAACCGCCCCCCCCCCCCCCAAGCAAAAGAGAAAAGGGTTCTATTCAAGATATTTCCTCACCAAAATGAACAATGGGGAGTGGCGGCCTATCCTAGACCTCAAACTTCTAAACAGGCACTTAGTAAAGCCGAAGTTCAAAATGGTCACACTGGCAAAGATACTGCCAGTCAGGGGCGTGGCTTAGCCTTTAACCAAGATGGCAGCATAGCCTCTAAGCTACCTGTCCTTGTGGGCTTTATCCTGCAACATCCTTCTGAGAGGGGCTACAAACTTCATCTGACTATATAAGAAACAGAAGAACTCACCGGCAGCATATCTGGTGCCTCATTTTCTTGTTCCGGTGGTACTGCTGTCTGCAACAAGTGCCTGTTCCTGCCCGGGGCCTACAGGATGGCGTCCTTCTCTCCTGCTCAGGCTGAGCCTGCAACAATGGAACACATGTTTTCCCAATTAATGGCACAGATGGCACAAATGACTGTAGCCCTCAATGCCAATACTCAGACGCTACAGACTATTGAAACTAGGTTTTTCAACACAGAGCGATATCTAAAAGCTCATGATGCGGCCTTACATGAGCTCACAGCCACAACTCGGGATCAGGCCTGCCTTATATCTGTCTTGCAAGATAAGGTGGACAGTTTGGAAAATCGGAGCCGACGAAACAACTTAAGACTTGTCGGGTTTTCTGAAGGGGCTGAGCAATGAGATACAATATTCTTTTTACAGGATACACTGCCTCGCATTCTTGGCCTACTTCCAGACACTGATCTCCAGATTGAGTGGGCCCATCGGTCTCTCACCCCAATTCCCAAGCTGGGAGAGCGCTTGCGTCCAGTTTTAGCCAGGTTTCTGGATTATCATCAAAAAGAATTGATCACTGCTGCAGCTAGGGACCAGGGCTCCATTTCATGGAAAGGAAACGTAATCCAGGTGTTCCAGGACTACTTGAATCTTACTGAGCGGTGCAAGGCATACACGCCCTGCAGGAAACTACCACATGCCCACTGTGTAGCCTTCTCACTCCGCTACCCCACCACCATGTGAGTGATAATTAAGGGCTCCCCTACTTTCTTCTCATCGCCGGAAAGCCTCATGGATTATCTTCGCAGAAAGTATCCGCAAGACTTCAGGAACCTGGAGCTGTTTAACACATCTAGTGGCCCCTCAGACCCCTCTTCGCATATGGAGATGTCCACCAGGTCCCCACCGCAATCTCCCCAGCCTTCAGTGCTCCGTTTTGAAACTTCACTACCCCCAAGAAGCAGGAAGCACCACCCTATGCAGTGGTATGAAAAACGGCCGCACCCGACTACCTGGCAAAACGATCAAGGAACCCTAGAAGATGTCGTCGACGACTTGTGCCACCTTTTTTCGCCCAACAGATATGCCCCTCTGCTCACCCTTTCATAACAGCCAGTGCACACAGCCGATCGCTCTGCGGGAGACTCCTCATCGGAGCCGGCTGAGATTTTAACAGTTGTTTCAGAAACAGAATCCAGAGGGATCCTCGAACAAATTCCCCCATGGTAGCTACAAGTTCATCCCGCCAGCTGTTCTCGCCTATGTGAAGCACCAAATTGCGAGCCCTCACAAGTGACCGAGAAGCTACCTCCCTGATCGCCCAGCTAAGTATTTTCACTAATTTTCTCACTATTTTGTATGTTGTCTGGCTGAACTAGAGGGCCGGTGTATCCTTAGCGTCATAGCCTGGCTCTCCATTGGGAACTGCTGTTAATCTGTCGGCTTTGGCCCACCTCACCTCCTTGTGCGGATTTGTGTGTGCCCTATAATACGCTGCAATGTCCGTCTGAGGGGAGGACTTGGAAGGGGTAGGAACTAGCGGCCCGATCCTCCCAGAGTAATCGGCATTAAACGCCAATGCAGTTTGCTATGTTTCATGCGGCTGGCATCTCGAAACTTGTCTGGACTGAGACAATTAGACTGACATCAGTTGCTATCCGCTAGATATTTAACCTCCTGTGTGTACCATGCAAGTAGCTAGCAACAGACAGGGAATATGACCTAGTAGGTCAATCCCGGGTGGGGTCTTAGACGATCACTGGGGGTGGCTCTATGCCCAGTTTGTTTTACAGGCTCAATCCCTCTGCTGCACTTATGCTCGCTCAAGCAGTTGGTGTGGACAGAGACAAGGAGCTTGATCGTGCTACAGTCTTTTTTTTCATTTTATTTGTGTGTTTCTTTCTTTCTTTTCTCCACCTTTCTCCTCCTTGTTAGGAGGTTCAACAGTACAGCATCGATTATTTCGGGCTCCTCAGTACTAGATGGGTCAACCTGTCTTAGAACTCCACAGTTTTTTTCTGCCACTTTGTGGGTCTTTCAGCACCCCCCCCGCCATGTGGCAGCTGGAGGAAATTTTCTCTGATGCCCCCTCAGCTATGCTGCACACTATATTGGCTATTTAGACCCTGAGTTTTGCCCCCAGCAGTTCTTCTCTCTCTCCCTTCTATGCCCCAACAAGACACGGGACAGGAGATATCTGCTGTCACTTAACAAATACATGGAGCTGTTTTCTCTTCATTGCTCCACTTTCTCCCCCTATACACCCACCCCAAGAGAGGACAATAGATGGCCCTGGAAGCTGACCTTCCGGCTCAACCGCTGCCCTCCATCAAATATAAGCTATTGGATAGACACAATGATGTATATAGTTAGAAATATTTGTGGTCCGTTTAGCCCATTTATTTGGCTGTTATATTTCACAGACTGGGTTCTTAAGTATCTGTTCTTTCACAGCACTGTAGGGCTTTCTCTGTGTATGTGGTTGAATGGTTTGAACAGTCTTGGAAGGGGAAGACCAGATGTGACTTCAGCCTGCTCTTTTTTTGCAGTTACCATAGTACCTTGCACCAACTCTCACCACTTTAATTATGGCTGACCTTCATGCATACACCTGGAATGTATGGGGCTTAAACACCCTGGTTAAACGTAAACAGGTGTTATTCCATTTGAAAAGGCTGAGGGCCATGCTGGCCTTTTTACAGGAAACTAAGCTAACCAAACATGATCATGATAGGCTAGTTAAAGATTGGGTAGGGCAGGTATTTTCTGCCCCCTTTGCAACTAAAAAGAGAGGGGTGACCATCCTTATTAACAAGTCACTAGCTTGAACATGTACGCAGACCCATTCGGACCCCCAGGGCAGATGGGTGATGGCATTAATGGAGACTCCCAAAGGGCCCCTACTTCTTGCTTGTATTTATGCCCTGAATGAAGACAATCCCTCCTTCTTTCATTCAGTAGCGCAGGAGCTAAGCTCTGTCAACAGATCCTGTCCCCACCATTTTGAGAGGGGATTTCAATTTGGTTCTGGTGCCCCAACTAGATTGCAGTGCCCCCGTACCAGTGCAGCACCCTAAAGCCCGACTGGCCTTGCAACACTTGGTAACGGAAATGGGTCTTGATGACGTTTGGAGAACTCTCCATCCGCGGATGAGGGATTACTGTTTCACTTCAGCGGTGCATGGCTCTCCTAGCAGACTAGACTTCTGACTGGTGTCTGCTGACATATGTCAGAGTACAGTAGACTCTGCGATCTTGCCTAAAGTTATATTGGATCATGCCCCTTACATCTGCACATTCTATGGGGTTTGAGCCCATACAAATCTGCTAAATGGAAACTAGACCCCCTTCTGCTGAAGGACCCACTCTTTGCTTCCTGGGTTACTTCAGAGACCGCTCTCTTCCTAACCGAACCCCCCCCACATCCAAGGATACCTTTTCTAGCACCGGCTGGGAGGCTCTCAAGGCCACCCTGCATGGGGCGATAATTGGTTTTGCTTCCACACGCCGGAAGAAACGGGAACATCTCCTCACTTCCTTGGAAGCTAAACTAAAAGATTTAGAAACCCAAGCTAAACAGATGCCTCTCCTAGCAGCTGATTCCCCAATATATAAAGACATGCTCTCTACTCGTATAGAGATCAATGATTTACTAACCCGCAAGGCTGAACTGGCTATGCTCCGGCTCCATCAATATTTGGGGTGGGGGGGGGCGGCCGGCAAGCTATTAGCTTACCGCCTTTAAAAGCAACAGGCTAAACGCCATATTGCTGGTCTGAGAGACTGGTCAGGTACAATCAGCACAGATCCCAACTCCATCAGTGGTGTCATGAAACAGTTTTACTCTGAATTATATTCCTCAGACTGATGCCTCAATAGATGCTTTCTTGACTCCGCTCCAACTTTCCACTCTCCTGCCCTCCCAAGTGGAATCCTTAGATCTTCCTATCACACCGGAGGAAGTTACAATAGCCATTAAAAGCCTCAATGCTGGGAAGACCCCTGGAGGGGATGGCTTCCCAGTGGAGTTGTGGCAGCTACTTGCACCTCAGGTTGTCCCCCTCCTGGTGCAGGTCTATAATGAGGTCTTGCAAACTGGTATCTTCCCTCCCACCCTTTGAGAAGCGACTATTACCGTATTCCCCAAAAAGAATAAAGACCCCACGCTCCCTTCAAGCTGTCTCCTGATTTCCTTAATTAATAAGACAGCAAAATATTTGCTAAGGCTATGGCACTTAGGCTTAGCCCCCTCCTTTCTTCTCTCATCCACCCTTCGCAGGTGGGCTTTGTGCCCGGGCATTTGAGCCAGGGTCATATCAGATCGATGTTTATTTATTTATTTATTTTATTTGTAAGAATCAGTTTACAACCTTTGAGCCAGAGGCTCGTTTCCAAAGGTACTTAGTCACATAAAGACATACATTGTGTTTTTGGTTACATAGCATAGATTTGCAAAACAATAGGCGTTCAACAGAGGCGCCACGTCACACTGTGGTCAGACAAATACAATTAGGTTACAGGGTACATGTAATTGATAACAGGTGTTACACAAGTTGGTATCAAGTGAGCAATCTAGTTGGTAAACACTGAAACAGCTGGCACTGGCCAGGTTAAACATAGGCACGGTGTACAGGGAAGTGGTGGTGGGATGGCTAGGTGGAGAGCTGCCCGGAGGGCTGTGTCAAGAGAAGCAGAGGTGGAGGCTACTTTCAGAGACAGGAGCAGTTACAGTGCTGATGATGTGGTTCGAAGGGTGGTTTGAACTTGGAGATGGTGGTGGCATTGGTGATGGGGGCAGGGAGAGAGTTAAACCAGGTTGGGGCTCTATAGCAGAAGGACCTCTGGCAACGGCTGGTTCTTGATCTGGGGACCATTAGAGTGGTCTTGTAGGAAGACCGTGTTGCAATAGTGGGAGGGCTCTGGTGGATGGATGCCGTTACCCCAGGGGGGGAGAGCCAGAGTAGGGTTTTTTTTGTGAGGAGACAGGTTTGGTATCGGAGCCGTTCATCCAGGGTAAGCAGGTTAGCCTCGACATACAGCTGACAGGTGTGTGTGAGCCTGGGGGCACCAGTAATCAATCTGCAGGCTTTATTTAGGTTATGGAATTTTGTTGAGTGCATTGGTGTCGGCACTATATACTGGTAGACCATAGTCTACAAGGACAGAACGGATGATGTAACAGCGTAGCTGGAGAGCATTTGGGGAAGGCAGGTTCTATGGCAGAAGAGGATGCAAGCCGTGTGTTAGTGGCGGATGTTAGGCGCCGATGTGGTTGTGAAATGAGGGCTGAGTCAAGATAACCCCAAGGTATTTGTAGGAGCAGACTTGTTCCAGTGGCTGATTGGTACTTGGAAGGATATAGAGTGGGTGGTTGCTAGCTTTGTTTTGGGGGTGGGACAAGAGCATAGCTTTGGTTTTATTAAGATTGATGACGAGTCTGCGCTCCTTAAACCAAGCCTCGGCACTGTTGAAAGACTGCTGTAGGGAGTCCTGGAGGAGATGGGATTACGGTGGGTGGCAAAGGACAGCGTCGCTGCATACAGTAGAATTTTGCCAGGGCATGCACTGGGCAGGGTGTTCAGATAGAGCGAGAAGAGAAGGGGCCTAGGATGGAGCCTTGGGGACCCAGAGAGAATGGGACGGTATCGGAGAGTTAGCCATAATTTTACACACTGAGATCGAAAGTAAGATAGCTAGTGCACCATGCTAGGGGCCAGCTGAGAGCCAGTGTGGCAGTGTGCATTCAGCAGAAGTGGATAGGAGACGGTGTTGAAAGCCTTTGAGAGGTCGATGAACACTGCACCAGCTAGGGAGCTGGTATCCAAGGAGGAGTGTAGAAAGTTGGAGAATTCAATAAGAGCAGTGCTGGTACTGTGACCAGCACGGAAGCCATGTTGCTCTGGGCATAAAATGTTATGCTTAGCCAGATAATCAGTAATTTGAATGGCCACCACTTTCTCCAGGGCTTTAGAGATGGGGGAGGATGGAGATTGGCTGGTAGTTGTTGGCCGATGACCTGTCGCCTTCTTTATGAATTGGTGTGATAATGGCTGTTTTCAGCTGTGGGAAATTGTCCCAGGCAGAGTGACTGGTTAATTAGGCTGGTGAGTGGGGCAAGGATTCATCTAGTACCAGCCTGAGGATGCTGGGGTCCAGTGAGTCACTGCCGGACTGTTGCCATTCAGAGCTTTGATTAGATGGGTCTGGCTTCCCGGTGGAATCTTGGCAAGTGGAAGCTGGGGTGCTGGAGGACAGGGGAGGTTGGTTGGGGAGGGTCAAAGAAATTACTAGGGAGGACTGAGCTAAGGTCGGTGAAAGCGGTGTTGAACCAGTTAGCTATGGCGGCAGGCTCGGTGGAGGTAGTGCCATTTCTAGTGAGCTGGGATGGGGCGGGGGAGCAAGCTTTACCGTTAAGTTGCTTAATATTATCCCAGAAAGTCCGGGCTGAGCCCCAGGAGGAGGTAAGGGAGGCCTGGTAATGGTCTGCCTTGGCTTTCCTGATGGCCCATGAGAACTTAGGCAGGCCTACAATGCAGCCCGGAATATCAGACAGACGACCTGTTTCAGTGGCAAGGTGCCAGAGGTTATCCCGGTTTCTTAGTAATGGTAGAAGGGCCGGGCTAACCCAGGGTGCGTTCTGTTTTTTGGACCGGATTTTGGTGAAGGGTGCACAGAGATCACAGGCCATGTTGAAGGTGTGAGTGAAGAAGGCAGGCAGTGTCAATGTCGGTTGCACGCTGAATGGGGACCAGTTTATCTCGGTGAGGAGTACTTTAGTTTTTCAGCCCACCAGGGCGGAGGCGCCTATGGAGGGTGGTCTGGGCTTTGGGTTTGGGATTGGGGACTGCCCAATGAAATAGGATAGGGAGTGGTCAAGGAGTCTGGGAGGACCTGGATATTTTGGATTTTATGGGGTCGGTTAGTTATAATAACATCCAGAAGGGTGCTGGTACCTCTTAGGGTTAAGTCTCGTGGGCTGGGTGACGAAGCAGGCCAGATCTTGGGCGGCAAATGAGTCTCTGATCGCGGATGAGGAGGTGCTGAGCCATTTACATTAAGGTCCCCACTAGGATTTGTTCTGCCTTATGGTGGAGGGGTGGCCAGGTAGTCCGTTAAAGATACCAGGGCCGGTGCTGGTTCTTGGGGAACGAGGCTGTGGTGAGATGGAGAGGGCCCTGAGGGGTCTGGGGTGAGTTTGATGGTAAGAGCCTGGGCCCCATTTATAAGGGCAGGGGTGGGAGGCATGTCCAGGTATTGTGTCCCTAGTGTAGATTGCACAGCCTCCCTCGCTTGTTTACTCGGTCCTCCCGTATAAGGTATAGCCTGGGAGGAAACAAATGAGTCAGGGGTGGATTTGGACAGCCAGGTTTCAACCAGGGCTATGATGTCTTGTTGATGAGCCAAGGCCCAGCACTGTAGGGCGCCAAATTTCTTCAGCAGGCTGCATATGTTCATGGGGGCTACTTGAAGACCAGTGGGCTGGGTGGGTGGGTGGGTGGGAGGGCAGGGCCTGGGTTGGGATGTATGTTCCCTGATAGGAGTAGAGGAGGAGAAGTGCTCTGGTCAGAGGGAGGCAGATGGAGAGTTTACGCCGGAGCGATAGAATGAGGAAGGGGTTTTGTTGCACAGGGGTGGTAGGGCAGCACAGGCAGAGAAGGCCTGTGGATCAGAAGTGCAAGGGAGCTGGGGGAGGAAAGGTAATGTCTGGAAGGGGGGAGGTGGAGAGGAGCATATGGGATGTGTGAGGAGGAGGAGGGGAGGAGCAGTGGTAAAGGAGGAGGGAAGACAGGAGAGTAGGTAGGAACACTGGAGTAGTGAGGCCGAGGTTAATAGGGACACTAGGGTTGGTGGAAGCAAAGGAAGGAGGAGGAGAAGAGATGATCCGGTGAGCAGGGGATGCACATGCATAGTTGGAAAGGGTGGGGAGCTGAAGTGAGGAAAGAATGGGGGTACTAGGATGATAGAGGGGAGATAGTAGCGAGAGGTCACCTCTGAGCCTAGTTGCTGCTATGGTGTAGTGGCAGTGCAGGTGCCTGAGGTGCACAGAGTAGCAGGAAGGAGCCTGACCAGTGGCTGTAGCAGCAGGGAGTTGGGTTCAAGGTCTGCAGAAGCACTCAGATAACACTTTAGTTGTGTCAGAGGGTTAGTGCGTTTTTAGAGTTTTGAAATCCTGCAGTAAAAATAGGCAGGTGTGCTAGCTGAGTGGTGGAATTGCGGACTTTGGAAGTAAGGGTGTAGGGTTCAAATCCTGCAAAGGCAGCAAGAGAGAAGTGGTAAACTTATATTTTGGCAGGTGGGGCGGTAAGAGACTAAAAGGCTTAGAAAGTAGGAATAAAATAGGTAGGCAATGTGGTCCAGAGGTAGAGCTGCTGACTCTGACTGCAAGGGTACTGGGTTTGAGCACAGCTCAGGGACAGAGTATAGAAAGGTTTAATTTTTAATTCAGAAAAGGAGGGAGGGAGGGTTAAGAGTATGAAAGTAGAGGAAGATGTTGGCCTGGTTCATTGGCTTAGTGGATAGTCAGTAGAATTTGGACAGAAGGGTACCAGGTTTGATGCTAGCAGGTGCTTAGAGATAGGCTGATGGAGGAGTGAGGAAAGTAGGTGGTAGAAGGATTCAAAGGGAACTGCAGTGACCTCTAGTGGGTCAGCTTTCAAATGGTAGCTAGGAGGGGTAGAGAGTTGAAAGAGCAGCTAGAGTGGAGAGTGCAGCGACCCCTAGTGGTTGGTGTCTGTAACCTGCAAATGGGAAAGTGGACACTTAGTAAAAAGGAGGGTAGGTCACGTGATGTGACACGTGACCTGCCAGCAGCAATAAATGAAGCGCCGACCCTGGGTGGGGGGGTGGTTGGGGCGGGCAGGAAGTGCCTCACAACAGTCAGGCTGTAGTGCAGGACACTTTACCTCTTACAGGCTCTGGCAATCCCTGAATTCAGTCTCCGCTGCTGGGCTGAGTTCTTAAGGGAGTGGGCTGCTTCAGGGCCTATATAGGGAGGGCAAACAAAGGAATCACATTAGTATGCAGCGGGCTAGATCAGGACCCTACTGCATGCGCCAACTATTGGAACTGTATCCCGATACAGGAGGCTACTGCGCATGCGCAAGATGGCGGACACCCACGCTACACATTCTATGCAATTCTACCAAGGTAAGCACTCTAACAACAGCATTTAAACAGCTACTAAATCACAGGATAATAGTGCTAGATGATCAGAAAACTAGCCCTTAAAGTAACACAGAAATAGCCCCAAATCCCCGTGCAGAGCAGTCCAGAATTCCAGATGGAAAAACAGTCAGTCACTGTGTGGGGACAGAAAAACAGACTCCAGGCGATTAATCTTCTCCAACAGTCAGGCTGTAGTGCAGGACACTTTACCTCTTACAGGCTCTGGCAATCCCCGAATTCAGTCTTCGCTGCTGGGCTGAGTTCTTAAGGGAGTGGGCTGCTTCAGGGCCTCTTACAGGCTCTGGCAATCCCCAAATTCAGTCTGCGCTGCTGCTGAATATAACAGAATAAACAAAAGCGGGGAAAGAGAGCACCCTTGGTGAGTGCCCCAACCCCTGAAGCAGCCCACTCCCTTAAATACCTCAGCATTCATATTTCTCTGGATTTGTCTAAAATCTGGGACTTCAGCCTTGGCCCCCTGTTTGCAGACCTTAGAACAGAAGTAGACAGATGGCGACTGCTTCATCTTACCTTGGCAGGGAAATTCAGCTCCGCTGAGTTTAATATTACCTACCCGGCCAGATCTCTCCCCACCCCCACGGCTGCTATTGCTGTGGACTTCGAGAAAGCTTCCGACTCCCTGGAATGGCATTACTTGGAGAGAGTGCTGCAGAGGTTTGGTTTGGCCCCCTATTTCAACAATGGATCATGGCACTGTACCCTCAACCACTGGCCAGGATCTGGACTAACGCGGTACTCTCCAGACCCTTCCAGCTTGGTAGGGGCACTCGCCAAGGGTGCTCTCTTTCCCTGCTTTTGTTTATTCTAGCGGTTGAGCCATTAGCAACGGCCATCCGACACCACCCACTTATCCTGGGCATCATTATTGGGACTCACACTTATACCACCCTAATGTATGCTGATGACCTTCAGGTCCCTGTCAAAGGTGTTGTAACAGCTGTCCCGGCTCTACTCGCACTTCTGACCAACTTTGCAACACTCTCCGGCCTTCGGATAAACTTATCTAAAACCAAAATACTACCTCTCAGTTCTAATTTCACACAACACAGCTACTCTCCCTTAGGGTTGAAATGGGCCCCAAACTCCCTTAAATACCTCAGCATTCATATTTCTCTGGATTTGTCTAAAATCTGGGACCTCAGCCTTGGCCCCCTGTTTGCAGACCTTAGAACAGAAGTAGACAGATGGCGACTGCTTCATCTTACCTTGGCAGGGAAAATAGCTGCTTTAAAAATGATTGCGATCCCTAAAATTTATATCCCCTCTCCCACATTCCTCTAGCCCCCCCCCCTCCGAAATGGCTTCGTACTATAGATAAAATTATAGGTAAATTTCTTTGGGAAGACAAGAAACCCCTCTATAGCAGAGGTAAGCTTCGCTGTCATTGGAAAGAAGGTGGGTGGGGCCTCCCGTGGCTTGAAGGATATACCTGGGCCTAGTCAGTGGTGCAGTCCCTGAAATGTTTCACTACTTTGACCTCAGACTCTCCGCAATGGCTCTATATGGAACAGGCCACAACAGAGGTCCATAGTCTTCCCCCTTCTGTTATATAATCCACTACCCAAGTCCTTGCGAGCCCATCCTACCATAGTGCCAGCAATTAATATCTGGCATAAGGTGCACAAAAGGATTGGAGCTAATCCCACCCCATCTATGTATACACCTATCTTTCATAACAAATATATCCTGATAGACAATAAGCCCATCTATTGGCCTCATTGGGAGCAGGCTGGCATTAAAGTATTGGCAGATATTCTAGACGAAACGGGCTCAAGACTGAAACCCTTTCAAGTCTTAGTACAAACAAAAACCTTAAGTAAAATGGATTTCTGGAGATACCCGCAACTCCGTAGTTCCTTAACTACAATTCTCAAACCAAGTCCACTAACTCAGACTACTCCTCAAAGAGTCTCTGTCTGGCTTAAGCTTCCTAGGGGTCAAGCCAGCAAAATGTATGCTGACATTAGAGGGAGTATTCCCTCTCAATCGGAGGTATCAAAATCAAAATGGGAAAAGGCAGTGAATATTGACTTAGACGACACTCGGTGGGCTCTCTGCTGGAAACTAGCACATTCAAGCTATCCTGATGCCCGCAGCAAACTTATTCAAAATAAATTGCTACACCACTGGTATAGAACCACCAGCGGTGCTGTACAAGGCAAAGCTCCTGAATACTAATCTTTGTTGGAGATGTCAGGCTCAAGTGGGAGATCTTTTCCACATTATCTGGCAATGCTCCCTACTGACCCCCTTTTAGCAAGCTGTTATCCAGCTATCCAGGGATGTCCTTGGCCTAGCAATCCAACCAAACCTCCTTTTGTGGATCCTGGATCTACCCGCTCCTGGATTTAATCTCAAACCCCACCTCATTCATTGGCTGGCCTTGCTAAGTATCTCTGCCAAGCACCTCATACTTTCACGGTGGAGAACCACTGAAATCCCCACTATATCAGAACTCCAGCAGGCTCTCACCCTCCTCGCCACACTTGATCATATGTCCTACTTAGCTAAGGTTACCACCTGCTCAGTTTTTGACCGAATGGTTTGGTTTTCTAGACCCAGATTTGATGGTCCTGTTTTCACCATTGTAAATTCTTTTTTTATGGTGGGTCAAGCAGCACCTGTGAGATTCCCCACTAACTGTTTCATTTTATTCTCATCTGACTGTAAGCAAGTGTCTTGACATTTCAGTTTGCTTGCTTGCTTGCAGTGCATGCTAATCAGGAAGTGCTGTCAAGTGCAGGGCACTTAAAGAGCCAAATGTGTCCCTGTCTGCTCAGTTGTCACCTCTAAGTTCACACCAGCAAATTGGAAGATTATTCATGGGAAGGGTAAACAATACCACCTTAATTAACACCTTAATTTTTCTGAAACCCTTAGACATTCAGACAGGCACCACATTAGGGTAGCCTCTTGTCCAGTGTGGACTGTACAATGTGTTTCAGAAACTTTACCTGCTAATCCAGTTTTATTTAGAGGTACTTTTTCAGTCATTTTGAATGCTCACATACTTGTAAAACAGATTATGTTAAAGCCTTCACCATTTTACTTGCATGTTCATATTACAAACAAATTCTGATGTCATGTAAACCTTTATTTGTATACCAGTAAATCTGAGAGGTGTAAAGTAGGGCTATTAAGACCATTAGCAGCAAATCAACCTAATCCTTTCTAGGCTGCATTGTGAGTATGGTCTTTGACTGCTGTGATAAGGAATACTTTTATACCTTTAAATGCTCACCATTTTTTCTTTTAGGGTCTGTCCTATATTTTAATATGTGTTACCCCATTTGTTGTTAAATTAATAAGCTAATATTTTATTTCATTTCTAGCAGTACTACGCCTCTCTCCTCAGTAGTTATTGCTGTCAGTTTTCATGCTACCTGGATATTCCAGGAAGACCATTCCAGGCATCTCAGATGAACAGCACAGAATAATGTGGCTAATGTCATGCTAAGCCACAGAAATGAGAAAAGGAAGAGAGAGAGAGAGAGAGGGAGAGCAGTAGCTGGGGAGGAGAAAGGAACACAATCTAGATTTGATGGCACTGCAAATTTAGGTAATTTATCAAACATTATTATTATTTTTATTTATTTATTTATTTTTTTACCAGAAGAGACACACTAAGCTGAAGCTTGTTTACAGGTGCAACCTGGGAGCACAAGGGAGTGAAATGATTTGTGCAGGCACACAGTATGCAAGTCTGGGCTGTAGGATTCAAACCCTAGTCTCCAGAATTGCAGCTCAGAGCCTTAAACCATTGCACTCTACTGCCTCCACGCTGCATATCACATAGCATGCTATCTGGTATGTATGACTGATATGGAAATAAAATAGGGTATTTAACAGCATAGAATAGTTCCAACCACTTTTAAAAACGTCTGTGACATTACAAATAGCTTTACAGTAGGAGCAATGGGAAGGACAGTAGCACTTCTTAAAATGGCAGATGATATTTGTAATTACAGCTCGTCTACCATTACTGGTGTAGTTTATTTATTGAAAGAGTTTTACCAGAAAAGACCACCTGTTCCAAAATAACCAGTTGTCAGAGGTGTCCTTGTAGTCACTCGATCAGCTAAGCTGTGTACACAGGATGGAAAGTCCCCTGAACCCCATCTCTAACCCCTCCAAATGTTAACACACACTGAAATTTACAATATTTAAATCTAAATCAAACAAACCAAAAATAATAATCATGATGTACTTTAAAGAAGTTGTACACAATGCAATATCGGCAGCAATTCTGAATAAATCAAGCGAATCAGAGTCCAGGCGATGCCCTTATAAGTCATTAAAGGGGCGGAGTTAGGGGTGGAGTTTGGGGGTGTGGTTTAGTATTCGGTTTTCATCTCATCCAAAGGTGGCAACCCTATACTCAGCGCTTAATAAATTAGCGGTTTATGCATCATGCTGGGTCCTTTTCCTAACCTATCTGAAACCTAGAACTGGTATAGGACGAACCCTTCTTGTTGGCTTACAATTTGTTATACTCTCTAGTTATTCCCGGGATATGAGACTTAGTTTTGATATGACATAACAAGTTTTGTTCTTATTTCATTCTTTGTAACCCTAGCAGTGTGTATGTATTCTCCTAATCTAACTAGATTCCCAATCTTAACTTGTAAGTTTTGGTGTTTGCCTTGTTGATGGGCTTTAGATGATTGTTACATAGCAGTCATGCAGAGATGTGAGGGCTTCCCCCTCTTACCCCTACAAAGTCCATTATAGCTGGAATGTACAGATTATATGATATATATTTATTCAAAGTGTGGACATTTTGTTGTAAAATCCTTCTCTGCTGTATATAATTTCATAGCTGAATGTATAATACTGTTCCTTAAATTGGAAAACTAATAAAAACTATTAACTGAAAAAAAAAAATGATACTGCCAGTCCTCCAAAAAGGAGATGGGTTGGCGTTCCTGGACACCTACTTTCACATCCCAATAAGGGAGTCCCACAGAAAGTAGCTCAGATTCAGACTTCAATCAGGACACTACCCATTTTCAGCACTACCCTTTGGCCTTACCATGGCCCCAAGGGTGTTCACAAAAGTGTCTGGCAGTGGTGGTGGCACACCTAAGAAGGTTAGGTGTCTCAGTCTTTCCCTACCTTGACGACTGGCTGGTGGTGGGAAACTAACCTCGGCAGGTGCAGGACCATTTGCAGGTAACCCTAGACCTCTTAGAGTCCTTAGGGTTTCTGATAAACCTACAGAAATCTGTCCTCACCCCAGTGCAGGTGCTGCACTTGATAGGAACAGGACTGAACACTCTAGAGGGAAGGGCCTTCCTCCCTCCCTCCGTCCCTCAGGATAGACTACAGAATATTCAGCAAATAGCTGCTTCATTCAGGCTAAACAAACCAAAGCCAGCAAGACAGTTTTTGCAGCTTCTGGTACACATGACTGCAGCAGCAGGCACAGTACTGGGAGCCTGGTTCCAGATGAGACATACAGTTTCATCTCAGGGCACATAGTGCCAGAGGAAAGACAGTCTTTTGAAACTAATCCCAGTGACAGGGACACTGCTCCAGGCACTTCAGTGGTGGAAGGAAGCAGGCAGTCTGAGAGAAGGGGTTCTCTACCAACAGGAAACCCCTTCAGCAATTCTCACAACAGATGCATCTCTGTTGGGGTGGGGTGCGCAACTAGGGGAGCACACCACACACAGTACCTGGTCCAGTGCAGAATCTCTCCAACACACAAATCTGCTGGAGTTGAGGGCAGTGTTCTTGGCCTTGCAGGAATTTGCACCGCGCTGGTGCAAGGGAAAGTGGTGCAGGTCAGAACAGACAACTCCACAATAGTGTATTACATAAACAAGCAAGGGGGGACAAGGTCAGATCCTCTTTGTACAGAAGCAATGAGAGTCTGGAGTCTGGCTTACTCACTAGAGGCTTCATTACAGGCCATCCATCTGCCAGGAAAGGACAACACCCTAGCAGATGCCCTGAGCAGGATCAATCAGGTCCACAACGAATGGGCCCTGAAAAGACAGGTGCTGGAAGCAGTGTTCAAATGTTGGGGGACACCAGAGATGGACCTTTTTGCATCTCACGAGAACCATCACCTGCCTCAGTATTGCTGCAGGCCTCCAGCAAAGGGTACAATTCCCCTGGATGCCTTGGCCCTGGATTGGTCAGGGAGGAGGCTGCACACCTTCCCCTCTTATCCCTCTCATTTTGAGGTCCATAATCAAGCTCAGGTCACAACCTGCATCCATGATCTTGATGGCACCAGACTGGGCCAGGCAGCCATGGTACTCCCTGTGACACTTGGACAGCTGGTTCTGATCACTGTATCATTTTTTGTAATGTAAAAATGGGTTATGGACTGTCTCTCATGAGAAATTCTGAAACAGCATGTGAGATCACACACACACACACACACACATTCTCACAGGTTTTAGATACAAGGTGTTACCTGGAAGGCCAGAAGCTAATTACAGGCTAGAAGATGCCTAACTGCCAAGATAGATTATAAACTTTTGTAACGCTTAGAGGAAGAAGAGCAGGTTGTGACATTTTATTGCGAAGTCATAAAAGATGCTTTGATGTCCTGGAAAAGAGGAAACTGCTCCTAAGATCAAAGAAACTCATTTTGAAGAAAATGAGTTGTGCTGAGGATTACAGAATTTAATACTTTGAAAAGACATCCTGTTTTTTTATAGATATATTTTTTTATATATATTCAAACAGAAGAGGAGCTAGGTGACCTCACACAAAGGGGTTGGCCGAGACAGATTTTTTTAAACAATATTCTGTTTTCCTTCAGGGACACTTTTATCTATGCTCTGACAAAGAAACATCTGTGAGCACTTTAAGCAGGTATTTAGAGAGAGAGAAATCTAAGTACTGTAGCAGGAATTGCACTGTTAAAAAAAAAAAAAAAAATCTTTTAAAAGATTGTATGGTTCTTGTGATATAATAGTTCTGTATTTTACGTTTTACATAATTTTTATCTATTTTAATAAAAAACTGTTTTTAGAGCCTATTTGGTTTCTGTCTTTGAATTTCTTTCCTTTACAAGTGAAATATATATGGAAAGCAGACGCTGTGCATAAGCATGAATGGTGATACCAAATTGGAAAAAGGTGAGAGTTTACTCTGAGGTCTTTTATTAGAGTTTTTAAGGGTTCATTTCTGTACACCTGGTTAGGTGCCCGTAGGCAAAGATATCTGGGCTCCTCCCGAAGACAGAATTATGTGCACCTGTGCATTGGGTACGCTAGCAAGAGGTTCACAGTTTGAATCCCTCCAAGACTTGAGACCAAAGGTTGATTCGAACCCACAAAAACAGACAGAAGGGTTACCCTGTTTCTGTAAACTGTTCATAAGACTGTGCTTGGAGGTTGGCACCTTGGGAGTAGAGGGCTGATCCGCTGAGTCTGTTTGTGATACTCCCTACTATTCTCCATGTCTGTGGACAAACCAGTACACCTCCCCAGGAGACACAACCTGCTAACCTCCAATCAGGGCAGAATTCTGTGCCCGAATCTCAGATCCCTCAGGCTCAAGGCATGGCTCTTGAGGACTTGGAATACACAGATCTGCAACTTTCTGAAAGTGTTATGGATATCTTGAGAGAATACAGGAAGCCTTCCCCAAAGGAAATGTATGCTTCAAAATGGAAAAGGTTCTCCTTCTGGTGTTTCTTCAGTGGGGTGGAATCAACACAGGTGGTATTCCAACTGTGCTGGATTACCTTACTCACTTGCACTCCCAGGGACTGCAAAACACTTCTATAAAAGTTCCTTTGGCTTCAGTATCTGCCTACATTTCTGCTGGGAAACCTGTTTCGTTAGCATCAAACCCTGTTTTCAAGAGGTTTGTCTCCTCTAGATCTCCCCTCTAAATCCATGCATTTGGCTTGTAGGGCTAAGATATGTTGAAAAAGGGAGACAACAGCACGAGTGAGTTGGGTTGCTCGCTCCTCTGTGGTGGAGATCCATTCTTCAGCATACTCTAACCACTTCTTTATTTTAGAGAATTTCTGAGACAGACTCTTAAATTCTTTCTTGTTCTCCACTCGTGGTGTCTTAATTCTGTCAGTAAAGCCTCAAAGCAGGATCGGGACAGTTGCTCTGGTTCACTGTTTTGTATCGTACTCTGACTCCTGCTTTGGCCTCTGGTAACTGGCAGCAATCTATCAGCATCCGATGAGTTCTGAGGCATTTTAGATTTATATTTAGAGCCTCTTCCCATCATTTTGTTTTGAATTTCTGAAGTTTAACTTGCTGAAGAGGTTGAAGTTTGTCCCGAGGGGTATGGAGCTCATGGTTTAGGCTCTTAGCAGCTTTGTGATGAAACCGGAAGTGTTTGGTGTTAAGTTTTAACTGCCAAATCTTAGACCATGTCTCTAGCTTTTGGAGGTCATGCTCATTTCCCCGATTCCCTCACCACTGTCCACCCTCCTGCAATGCTTAGTGTCTTCGGTGGAGAGACACAACCTACCCTGTATTCCCTCACTGTTCTCACTGATGAACATGTTGAACAGGACTGTACACAGGGCAGATCCCTGTGGTACCCTGCTCGTGACCTGTTTTAACCCTGTTGACCCCAACTCTGCTGCTTCCCCTTCAGCTAGTTATCTACCCAGTTCACTATGACCTTAGCTAAACCCAGATCCTTCATCTTCTTCGGCAAGCATCTGTGAGGCACTGAGTCAAAAGCCTTGCTGAAGCTGAAGTAGAGCAAATCCATAGCATGGCCCCTATCTAATTCCCTCATCCTCCAGTCAAAGAAGACCATTGGATTAGTCTGACAAGACCTCACTGCCACAAGTCCATGTTTACTATCCTGGAGACGGTTGCTGTCCAGAGTAGTCCACAAGGTCTTCTTTGTCCAGACATCAGCTTCCCCACAGCAGAGGTAAGACTGACAGGTCTGTAGTGCCTGTGTATTCCTCGTCACCGCCCCTCCCCCTTCGTATGGAGCTGTAGTATGTCTGCCACCCTGCTGTCCTTCAGAACTACCCCCCGTCTTTAGTGAGCTGTTAAATCGATCTACCCAGGGGTTCAGTCAGTTCCACTGCCAAGTCTCTGTGTATCCTTTGATGCAACCCACCCAGTCCTGGGGCCTTATCAGTCTTTAGGGCTACCTGCCCTTTCAGGACTTGCTTGATGGTAGATGGTGGCTGCATCCTCACTGGGACCCCCTTGGTGTGGCTGCTTTGATGCCATCCTCATGCAAGAACTCACTGTCCTCCCTAGTGAAAAACTGAGCAGAAGTACTCATTGAGGATGCCTTCCTTTTGCCTGTCCTCCTCTATCACCCTACCCTCCCGTAGCTAGCTTTACAGTTCCCCCTCCTTTCTTCCTTTTCCCCCCGATATATCTGAAGAACTTTTTCTCTCCACATTTGCCCCCCTCTGCAGTATGCAGCCTGTCTGCTTTTGCCTTCCTAACCACACTCCTTCCCTCCTTATATTTTAGTAAATATTCTCCCCATCTTTTCTCCCTCTACTTTTCTTTATATCTGTGTAGAAGGCCTTTTTCTTGGCCCTTACTGCTTCACTGACCCTTGTCAAGAACTGTAATGATCTCTTGAACCTTTTATTTTTGGTTACTGTTTTCATGCATACCTTGGATGCCTTGAGAATGGCCCCCTTAATTGTCTCCCAGCTCTCTTCCACCTCTCCTATGTTATTCACCCCTGCTAACTTTTCCCTGCTCAGCTCCCTCAGCCTGTTGAGGTCTGATCTTCTAAAATCCAGGACTTCAGTTCTCGATTGAGGCTTACCAGCCCCAAGGGCCAGTTCAAATCAAACAGAGTTATGATCACTATTCCCGAATGACTCCCCTACTCCCACAGCTCCTACCACCTCTGAGTTGGTAAGCACCTCCTTGAAAATTATCGATTGCCTTGTGGGTTCCTTACCTAGTTGTACCAGTAGACAATCCTGGAATGCGTCCTGCAAGGCCTGATGTCTGGTGCTCCTGGCCACTGGAACATCATAGTCTATGTTTGGCAAGTTCAAGTCACCCACTACCCCTACTTCTGCCTTTGCTACCTCTCTTTTAGGTTCTTCCCTGAGCTCTCTGTCTCTCTCCAACTCTTGCCCTGGAGGTCTATAGATCTCCCCCAAATGCAGTTTTTTGCCTGAGGCTGCCATGAGTTGCACCCACATTGACCGTCTTCCCATTGCTACCCTTGATGCATTGATTTTCCACCACCTCGATGTTCTCCTTGACTAAAAGGGCTCCTTCTACCTAGGGACTGTCAATTCCCAATCACTGTTTTCTGAAGCCCACATTTTTGTGATGGCCACCAGGTCCACCTCGGTGTCTGCCATCAGTGACTGCAGCTCACTGATTTTGTTATGTAGGTTCCTGGCATTAAGACATACCCTGTTTCATCTGACCTCTGATCCTACCTTGCTACTACAGTTTCCTTTCGTTCCTTTGTTTGCTGCAATGCTGGTTTGTGTATCCCTCTCTAATGTTCCTTCACCTAGTCCAGTAATGGCCACAGCTCTTGACATACCCACCATGCTGCTTTATGCCCCCATATGTGGGGGATTAGCTGGGATCCCCTTCCTCTCAGCCGTCACCGTGGCTCCCCTAGACCCTGTCTCCCTCGTCAGTTTGTGTCTGATATAGACGTCAAACTTCTGCTCCATCGCGCAGGCCCCCTCTCTTGTCAGGTAAAGTCCACCACCCTTGAAGAGCCTCCTGTCCTAGAAGTCCTTTCAATCCCCCATAAAGTGGTACACCTTTTCCTTACACCATCCCATATGCCACCTGTTAAACTCTTCTATTACAGCGCTCCTTATCCTATCCTGCTTCCCCTCCCTGCCTCACACAGGGAGGCTAAGTCTGGTACCAATGTGTCTCCCAGTCTGTGGAAGTTCCACTTTGGTACCCAGCTGTACCAGCACCCCCAGCTCCCAGTGTTCTCTATTCACTATCCTCCCTATCCTGTTTAAATCCTGGTTGACGGATGCCCAGGAAGGCAGTAGACCATCCCCCTCCCATCCAACCCCCCCCCCCACCATCCTTTCTACTCCACAATCACTGGGCCCTGACCACAAAGACTCTCCTGGTAGACTTGCCCCCTTGGCTGCTATCACATTGTCCTGCCCTTTCCCAACGACCCACATGGAGACTTCTCCAGCAGAGCCAAGTGCCTGAACCTCCTTAGGGGTATGAAGGATTTGCCATCTGGATGGTGAGGCGCTGGACAACCTCCTTATGGGTATCCCTGCCTTCCCCCCCCCCCCCCACCACCATCCCTTGGACCAGTGGGTCTCTGAGGCAGTGGGGGGTGGTGGGCTCTATCTAAACTGATGATGCAGCTGAGATATTTCTACCCTAGCTACCACCAGTTGAGCATGGAGCTCTGCCAAGGTCCTGCAGAGGGTGCCTTGTCCCCTTCTGCAGAGCATATTCCTGGAGTAGTGTGCCCCACAGCTACCACAACTGACTGCATTTCCTGTAAACCTCATCCCCTTACAGATGTGCACTAACATCCCCCTTACAGATCTGCTCTAATCAGGCAACTAATGTGTCTCATAGTGCTCTCCCGGATAGGGTGTAGTTAAAAGCATAGCTATAGCATGGCAAATAGGGAATTAAAACTACCATGTAGTGTTCAACAGATAGGGTGTAGCTGTAGACTTAGCAATAGCACAGACTACCATGTAGTGTCCACCCATATAGGGTGTAGCTGTAGGCCTTAGCTAAAGCACATAAATCGGGAGTATGAACAACCTCATAGTGCTTACCTAGATAGTGAAGCTGAAAAATCTAAGTAAAACACTGAAAAGTCCTACAATTAAGGCTACCCTAGCTCTAACACAGAAGGTATGATATTAAAATTTTACACAGGCAGTGTGAAATTAACTTTGGCTGACACAGAGAGAAAAGTAATGATAAGCTAGGATCTTAAAGCAGATTGCACCCCAGATAATACCCCCATACACACTGCAGTTCATTGTTCATATACAGTTTTACCCAACATGAGATGAGCAGAGTTCCTGGCTGCTGGCTGTTATCACTGGCTGATTCTTGGGAGATCCAGGGAGACTCTAGATGATGTCCTTTGTACTAGGTCCTTGGCGCAGAGGGCTGCTAGACAAAAATTGTTCGGCATAGCAGTTGATTTCAGTACAAATTATTTTTATAATGCTGTCACTGCCGTAGGTCTCTGTATCTGACAAGAATATTAGGAAACATTGAAGTGGTGTTGGGTTGTTAGGCAAAGGGACATTAATCCCTGGAGTTCCTGTGAACTCAGATGGTTTTACCTGCTGCTCATTATCATGCCATAGAATTTCAGACACACTTTTCTATTTTTCATCATACTATCTAGAAAGATTCTTTATCATGTCACTTTTTATCGCCCTGCTATGGTGTGATCGGCGGGGGCACCCAGCCGCTGGCTCGACCTGCCCGGAGGGCTGCAGGCTCACTCGCATGATGATGGGTCAGTACGGCCATTCCCCAACCTGCTAGGAGGCCCCCCCCATGCCTTCCCAAGTCGGGCTGAGACGTAACCCCCCAGCGCCGATTCCACGACAGACCGGTGGTATGAGGCGGCCATCGTTGCTTTCACGCCCGCCCATTTTCCTCCATGTTTTGGCCTCCTTTGAGTGAGAACTTGCAGTGACATCGAAGGTGCCCACACCGATGTCCGCCGCACTAGCCCCAAGCACACCAGCTCTGGTGAAGCCCCTGATCATCACCAGGGGCTGCTACCGAGCGGTGCGAGCCCTCAACCCTCCCCAGGTATAGGAGAGCAGACTTTGGACGCTGAATCATAACCCTTCCCGCTGACGACCTGGGCGCATTCCCTAACCCGGGTCGCTGGCGTGATGCGAGGTGTGGCATCCAGTGCCTCAACCCTTCGCGCCACTGGGCCAGCCATCTAGAAGGATTCTGAGTGACCTGTCCACTTACTCTGCCTCTTCCAAGGGCTCTACCTCTCCCCTGTGAACTCTTTATCCCCCTATGCTTTTGGTTTGCCTCAACCCCACCTGCCTTGTCCTGTTCCACTTGTGCCTTTGTCCATTTTATTTGTCCTGCCTTGCCCTGTTCCACTTGAGTTGCCTTCATCAGTATTTGCCCTGCTCTGCCCAGTCACACTTGTGGTGCGTTCGTCAGTTTTATTTGCCCTGCCCAATTACACTTGTGGTGCCTTTGTCAATTGTATTTGTTCTGCCTTAACCCTTTTCTGCTGTGACATGTTGTGTGCATTTCACTGTTTCATCTGTTAGCCATCTGCATTTTGCTCCTGGTATTGTATTTGGGAGATAGGCTGTTCTCAGGTAATGCACCTTCTGTTTCTGATCCTGATTAGGAGGTAGAGGCAGAATTACAATTTGTGTCCCTGCCCGAGTCACTGTCCGCAAACATTTCATCAAGTGCATGATTTACTGTAAACTTCTTTTTTAAAACGTGGCAAAATCAGTTTCGCAATGCCAGTGTCAAATCAGCTTTCCTACTGTATAAGCGACTCCCCTTCTATCAATACACACTTGGGAAAGTAGTCTCTAAATATTAAATGTCACTCCCTTTACTGCAAAATAACTTTCCCCCAAATTAGTAACACTGCATACACCTGTTCAATAACAGGCCCTGTTGTGTGGCTGGGTGTTACAGCCTTTTGCTGCCCCCAAAGTAGTTCTTGCAATTGCAAGATAAAACTTTTTAAAATATTTTTTCTGGTTAAAGTTGAAAATCTGGGTTCTACGGTCTCCTTGTGTGTTATTACACACTTTTCCAAAGGTTTTAGTTCAAAATCAGCATTTTCTAGACTGCAGGAAGGAACTCTCAATAAACTCTTACCGTTTCTCTTACCATTCTCGTACCGTTTCCCAAAACTCTGGAACACCTTACCCCATCAAATTTGTCACTCCTCACCCACTCCCTTTCCTCTGCCCTCCAAAATTACCTCTCCTCAAACTGCACCTGCCTTTCTCGTACTTAATCCCCCCCACTTCACTGTCCTTCCAGCACTTACGTGCGTGTCAGTCTTATGAGCATACCTCATAGGTTGTATTTTGCTGTTATTCTGTATAAAGATGCAATTTGTTTCTGTATTATACTGTAGTTGTTGCTATCTGTATAAAGATGTTATTGTTTCTGTATATGTTATTACCTGTTAGAAATTGTATTCTTTTTTTGTACTGGCTTGTAATGCACTGCTCCTCTGTACCCCCCTCCTCCAGGTCACACCGGGAAACAAGCAACATATCTGTTCAATGTGCCTTCCTGGTGAAACATTTCAATAAATAAAAAAAACTCCTTCAATTGTTGCTGCCCCACCACAGAGTGAAGAAAGTGTGTCAGACCTACAGAGCTGCCCGCCAGGATGAAGCACATTAATGCGTGAATGTCACATTTTATAAAAAAAAAACTGCACTGCAGTGTGTCATAGAGAACTGCAGTATAGGGTGGGTTTTAAGGAGTTCCCATCAAGGGGCCAGTATGCAGTGTGAATTAAGTTCAGGCTAGACTACCTTAATTGAGATAGGAGATTATATTTGGTGGTGTTTTTATATCAATAAATTAAATTCATTAACTATATTTGTCCATGTGTTTCATTTATATTACCCACGTGCATAGATATTGTTGCTGTGCCCTGTTCATGCTTGTTAAGATATATACATAGTAAACTGGAGCTACTTGTTTTTGTCTGGTGTCCGTGCATGCCAGGGTTTTAAAATCTGATGTCACTAACTGCTGACTCCACGCTCCCATTAGAAAGCATGTATTTTTATTTCAACTCTTAAATTTCAGCTAGCATTGGTGTATAATTTGGGTGTAAATGTGTTGAAATCTGTAGCATGAAGGCTGGTGTTGTGAGTCAGTGTGTTTTGAGTGTGATTGTTGGAATTTGGGAACTGCAGCAGAATAATGTGGTAACACAGAGATGTCTTTCTGCTGAAGTTCTCAGGCTTTGACAATCCTAGTGAGATACCGATTCACAATGTTTGCTTTCATTATTATTTTATTGCATTTGTACCCAGAACATACACCTCTGCAAGTTGAAACGCAATAAGGAACTTGGTCAGTTTTTTTCTGACTTCTCTGCACTTCTCCATCTCCAAACACTCTTCCCCACCCTGGGCATCTTTTGCCTTGTTACTATCCCTATCTAAGCTACTGTGCTCATTGTTTCCTTACCGTTACCTAACGTATTACAGCTTGTAAATGCATTTTCTACTTGTATGTAACAGTATATTGTACTTTTATTATCCTGCCCCACTGTTTATTTTTATTGCTGCTGTTTATGTTGAAACTTGTATTGCACAGCTTGTAAACTGCTTTTCCTATTGCATTTGTCATGTATTTTAACTATTCTCTGCACCATTGTTGTGGCCTGGGTCATGCCTGAAAACGGTCCTTGGATCAGTGCACTTACCCGGTAATCAAATACTTAAATAAAATAAATAAATAACCTCATACTCTCAAGTATAAGGCAAGTAAAATAAAATAAATAACCTCATACTCTCAAGTGCAAGGCAAGTAATGGCCCCCCTGTATTAACCCCCCCACCTGTCTTCAGTGTTTGCTGTGGTGGTTTAAAAACATGACTCTCATACCTTCTGGCCTCATGGGCATTCACATATCTGGACTGAGTAGTACGGTATGGGCTGCACGCCCATTGGTCCACGCTGTGAACCAATGGGCGTGCAGCCAACTATCGGTGGCAGGTAAGCGGGGGCGGCAGGCGGGTGGCGTGCTGCCACCCCGCGGCTGATGGGGCAGGGGTGGTGGGGATCAGTGGGCGGATGGGGAGGGGGGACACTAGGCGACCAAGGTAGTAGGGATATGTTATGAGTTACAGATGCCCGCTATCGGCAGCAATCGGTCCACTGGACCACCAGGATATTGGACTGGGGGGGTTATTTTACTGATGCCCAGCGATCGGGCACATAGAGGTCCACTGGACCACCAGGGATATAGGAGCGGGAATTTCACTATAACGGATGCCTGCGATGGGGCATGGGGCACCACCAGGTGCGGCAGGAACTCGGGTGGCCACCCACAGGTGGCAGCTGCCGTGTTGCGCCCTGCAATGCGGCAGCTCACCTGTGGGTGGCCATCACTTGTTCCTTTTTTTGGGGGCTTAACTTTGTGCAGGCGCAGGTAGGGGTTGCGCATGCATGACTCTGCACAACCTGGGCTGAATATCGGGCTGTGCAGGTTATGCATGGGCACGCCCCCCCCACCTGTGCCTGCATACATTACTGATGCGCTCTGGCGCATCGGGATTTGTGCGGCGCACTTTTCCCTTTTGAATATCGTGCCGGGGCGCATCAATGGGTTGTGCTGTTGCGCCATATGCAACTCTTTTGAATATCTGGGCCAGTGTGTTTACCCGGTAAATAAAGTGAATTGAATTGTAACAAGAGCAGGGTAATACATTGTTGCAAATGGTTGACAACCCTGATGTTTGAAACAGTGAAACATTTCTAGATGGTAAGTTGCAAATCATAGATAATAGGTACATTATTGCAAATGTTCTCTTCTCAAAGAGAACCCTTTGCTACAATGTATTATCTCTTTGTCTCGATACAGTGTATATGCTCAGTTTGTAGCAATTCTACTTCATAGCCTATTAATCTGTTTTCTACAGCTTACATTGATAATGTTACCTGTAGCCTTTTTTCATTATAGATTTTATCAAGTGAGACTCTATGGCTCTATTATTATTATTGACAAAGGTTAGTGTTAGCACAGGGCATGAAATTCATTAAATTCCATGCCCACTGGGGCATGTACACAGTAAAAGTACATGCCCACAAAACATTTTACATGCCACCCCTTTTTTCACATAATTTGGCTACAAAGAGCCTTTTTTATATATATTTTAGGTATTTCTGTACAAAATGCTGTACCTGTATCCAGTATCTCTAGTAGATTACTTGGATGTCAGTACTACGGACCACAGGCACAGTAGCTCTCTTGACTTTATATATCCTTTTTATATTTAGATTTAAGGTAGTCATAACACAGAGTAGCTTTTCAAAACGCTTTAGGGTCCCAGCCAGTAGATTCAGATTTTAGATGGGCCACAAATAGAACTGCTTAAAAAAAAAAAAAAAAAGCTTATTAATTAGTTTTAAGCTAACTCGGCAGCAGTTTTTACTTGTATTTTATGTAGTTTAGAAAGAACACAGTAGTAGCTCTCAGTCTCTTCCCAAACCTTTATTATTTAGACTTCAGCTGGCTTCCTCAGCTCCTAGTAGTTATTTTTAATTTAGATGTTTGCAGTGTTTGCTTCACTTAAGTAAAACACATTTTTATTTGGGTAATTACCCTCCCTTTGATGCTAAAAGTGGGTGGCTGGCTGTTTGTGTTTGTGTTTGTCTCTGTCACTAGTTTAGTTTTGTGGATTTTCATGTGTTTCTGCTTGGAAGAACTAAACCGTTCTTGGACATGACATCTATGAAAGTTTCCTGGACTAAGAAACTGCAAAACATCACTACCAGATATTGACATTCTCATTATGAATCAACTTTTTTGGAAGCCATCACAAGCAAAAGTAAGTCCAACAAATAAGTTTTACATGCTCTGAGTTATGGAGTTCTGCAGTGAATCCACATTTCTGTCTGACCCGTTCCTAAAGGATCTGTGCTTGTCTTTGAGATCTATTCACAACCATTTTGGAGAACAAAGGGAAGACACTAACAAAGGATTTTTTTTACATCCTGCATATGCCCCAGGCCAGTGTTCATCACCTTCAGGAATTTAACACAGTCTGGGTCTTTGATCTACAGTAACAATAGTATACTGGTCCCCAGTAGTTCACTGTTTCCTGTGGATTTGATTATTTTTCATCATTTCACTCCTGGTGCCTTGGACAAGATTATTATATTACATATTCCCGAACATAACTATCTGCATGGTTTAATATTACTACATCAAGTATGAGACCTAACCTGTTTCTGCTGCACCTGCTTCCTCTGATCCTACTGGCATCCCACACTACCAATATATTTAAATGCCAACTGCAACCAACCTCTGATCACCTGATTGATAGATCCTTGCACATAAATGGAATGGTTACCAGTAGTCTCAGCTGCAACAGCACTCATCTCTTTTCCCAAATACTAGGATACACGAACATGCTACTATGCCCACGGTTGACCCTACCATCAAACTGTTTCTCCCTGTTCATTCTATCGGGAGTTGGGTCACTACAGACAGCAACTAAGAATAAGTATAAGGGAAAAAGTGCACATAGCATTCACTGCAGATATCTTAAAGAACTCCTAAAAAGACTAATCCTGCTACTCCTGCTAATGTCGGGCAGCGTTCTCCCCAACCCTGGACCACCCAGCTACCCCTAGGGAGCAACATAGAACAGGGTCCCTCTCACTAGCTAGTATCAACATCTGCAGCCTTACCAAAACAAGTAGATGCCCTCGCTGCCTGGACAGCACAGCACAGCCCAGAGGTACTATCTGTAGATGAAATTTAGTTGTCTCCAGTTATCCCTGACACTGCTGTGGCAATACCTGGGTATACTATATTTCGGCAGGATTGACTGTCCAAAAGGGGTGGTTGTGCCCTTTATCTAAAAGATTCTCTGACAGGGCATTCCCTGACCCTACCCATTAATGGTGATGAGCTTCAGGTCCTTGCTAATAAGTCATTCTTGGGGCCCATAACAAAGCTCTGACGATAGCTTCTGTATATATCCCACCCAAATTGATGACAAGCCTGAACCCATTCCTTACCTGCATCAGTAGTCTAGAGCTTAACTTGGAAGTTATATTGCTAGGGGACTTTAATGTCAACTGGCTTGCCTCCAGTGCAAGCAACTACGAGGATACCTTGGCAGCTGCAATTTTTACACAGCTAGTTACCTCATCCACTAGGATCAACTATAGAACAGGGACCAGTACCTTACTGGACTGGGTACTCTCAAATCGCCCTGACCATATTAGCCACACTACAGTTCTCTCTGATGCCACTAGTGACCATTCCCCAGTCCAGAGCATATGGTCAAATAAATTCAATAAAGCCCCCACGAAAACTATCAACAGTCGGATGCTAATTGGGGGACATCTTGCACCACATAAAGCACTTCTGCGACAAGAAGACTGGTCCCTGATTGACACTGCTCTGGATGTTGATGCTGCACTTCAGTACTTTAACTCAGAGTTCAGTGCAGCATGTGATCTCCATGCCCTCTTTGAGAAACGCAAAATTAAAGACCTTGACAACTCTTGGATCTCAGGCAAAGTCCTAGACCAGCTAAAAGTTTGGGACTGTCTATGGGCTCATGCTACAGTCTCTGGCAACCAGGCAGACTTTCAGGCATACAGGGCCGCCAGGAATGCCTGTACCAGAGCTATTCGCACTGAAAAAGCCGGCTACTACAGGAGCACACTGTCAAACTCATGGTCAGATGTAAAGAAATGCTGGCAAAGTCTCTCTGAAGTTACAGGGAAGGAGTCCAAAGCAACTCCTAATATGCTAAAAGTTGACGGCAGCAGCACCCTGGACCCCACCACAATTGCCAGTACTTTCAATCTGGCATTCACCGACCTCAGCCATGTGCTTCCTTCTAACTTCTTTGACACCAGCCAAACCACGGACTCCCAATATCAACAGACTCTGGATACAAATCATCCACATTTCTATTTCAAGGCAGTTACTGAAAGGGTTGCCAAAAAATACCTCCTCAAGGTGCTCGGAAAATCCAGATAAAGTGGGGACACACTTGACTCGAAGCTCATTGCCCTCACTCTTGACCATGTCCTGCACCCTCTTACCAAGATTATTAATTGGCCCCTCATGCTCTCCCAGTTCCCACTCAAGTGGAAATCCACCCTGGTGACCCCAATACACAAGTCTGGGGATAGGGCAGTACACTGTAACTACAGGCCCATCTCCATCCTACCCTCTTTATCCAAAGCTCTTGAAAAAAATCGTCACAGACCAATTGGAGGAGTACTTGGAGAAATACAACTAGCAATGTCCCCAGCAACATGGCTTTCGCAAAGTACATAGCACCACCTCTGCCCTCCTTGAATTTACAGGCCACATTCATCTAGCACTAGGCCAAGGACAACTTGCCGGTGCCACTTTTATAGACCTCTCAAAGGCCTTCGATGCAGTCAACCATCCATTACTACTGGAACAACTTGGCAACTTAGGGCTGTACAATGGTTCAACAATTATCTCTCCAACTTGTCACAACGAGTTAAGACTGGTGACTCTCTCTCTCTCCTCCAAACTACCTGTCCGGGCTGGTGTTCCCTAAGGGTCAATATTGGGACCCCTTTTTTTCAGCATCTTCCTGAACAATCTCTCTTCTGCCTGTGATGAAAACATTATCCTGTATGTTGACAATGCAGTGATTTTCTGTAAGAATTCTGACCCCTCCCTCTTGGAGAAACAACTGCAGGGAACGTTTCATGCAAGCTGAGGCCTGGTTTGTCTCATAGAAACTAATGCTAAATTACAAAGGAAAAAAAAAAAAGACTATGCTATTCCACAGCACACATAACAAACATAATCCAGTATTGCCTCTGATATCTGGACTGTTTTAATACTCCATGCTGAATTGGTTCTCTGAATCCTCCAAACCACTTCAAAGTCTATGTGATACTTCTGGGCTTGCCCAGCTTATTTCTGAAGCAACACAACCAAACAAAACAAATCCCTGTAAAAGCTCCATGGTAGACATTATACTGGTGAATAAACCCCACCTATTTTCGGACTCCGGTATATTTTTCTCAGACATCAGCGATCATTGTCTCCTTGCTTGTGTAAGACCTGTGCCTAAACCCCATTCTTCATCTGGGTACACCCTGAAAAGATGCTTGCGTAGCTTTGACCTCAAGGCCTTCCTCATGGACGTCCAGGAGTCCCTGCTTTGGCAGGAATTTTACCTGGCAAAGATGGTTGAAGATGCTTATCAGCTCTTCAAAGCGATTGTGTTAAATGCATTTGACACACATGCTTCTCTAGTCAAAACCAGACCAAGAAAAGATCCTTTCCCTGGTTCACAGCCGAGTTGAGAACGGCCCTTCATGCCAGGGATAAACTCTGGAAAAAGGCTCGGAAAACAAAGCTTCCTGAGGATTGACTTGCCTTCAGGACTACAAGGAATTTCTGTATGAAACTAATCAGAACTGATAAGGCAACCTACTACCGATCCTCTTTGGACTCTTCCACTATTCATCCTGCAAAATTCTGGAGAACGCTTAAGGAAATTGAAGGTCATGTCCCCTCTGGATCACTTCCCCCAAAAATGTTGAAAGGTGATGCATCTATCACTGACAAAGCTGAGATCCTTGATCTTTTGAATGACCACTTTGCCACTGCAGGACTGGCCTTTCACTCTTCTCCTGCCAATCACCATTGTACCCAATCCCTAGCACAGGGCACATCTAACCCCATCTTACTCCCTCTGTCTCTACATTCTCCTTTCACTCCATCTCCCTCAAGGAGGTAGAAGACCTGCTTTTGCACCTGGACACCAGGAAAAGTGCTGGTGCTAACCGCGTTGAGCCATGTTTCTTGAAGATCAGATACCGTGTCTTGGCGGTACCAGTCACGCACCTCTTCAATTTATCCCTTTCGCTGGGTATACTTCCTACGGTTTGGAAGATAGCCCAAGTTGTACCCTTGCTCAAATCTGGTGACCCTACTGACCCCAATAATTATAGGCCTATCTCACTTCTCCCTATCCTCTACAAACTGCTAGAAAAAGTAGTAAATTCGCAACTTAGAAACTACCTGGACTTCTCTAACCTGCTCAACCCAGCCCAATCAGGCTTTAGGTCCCGCCGTAGTACAGTCACCACCTTCACTAAGGTAACAAATGACTGGCAGAAAGCCCTTGATGACAAACTCTCGGTATGCGCAGTCTTCCTTGGCTTAAGTAAGGCCTTTGACACTGTCGATCATGTCATATTGCTGGCTACCCTACGCAATATTGGCTTGGACAAGGTATCACTGAACTGGTTCTCCTCCTACCTCTCTGGGTGCACTCAGCAAGTAAAAGCTGTGGGTGACCTTTCCCTACTGAAACCTATCAAGAGAGAGGCGTACCTCAGGGATCAATTCTGGGGCCCTTGCTTTTCGCACTGTATATCAACATCATCGACCTTGGGATTATGTCTTCTGACATCCATCTTTTTGTGGATGATACTGTCCTATACACGTATAGGACTACTACTGAGCACGCCTGCGCAGACCTGCAGCATGATTTCAGTACTCTGCAACACAATCTGCTTAACCAAAAATTGTTACTAAATGCCAAAAAAAACACAAAGGCCATGATTCTCACCCTGAATAACTCTGCTTTCTTGTTGCCTATGTCAAGTAATGTGCCACCCATTTCTACATTGCTTGATGAATCCCTGGACTATGTAGATAAATTCAAGTACCTTGGGATGTGGATTGACTGCCGTCTGTCCTTTATTGATCATATAGAGGAACTTGCAAAAAAGTTGAAACAAAGGCTTGGCTTATTCTATAGAATTAAGCACCTCCTTACTCAAGATGCTAAGAGGAGGCTGGTTCAAGCTACTTTTCTATCACTGTTGGACTACGCTGACTTCATTTACAGTCACGCTCCAGGGACAGCCTTAGCTAAGCTTGACGTTCTTTACCACAGGGCCTTGCGCTTCATTTCTGGGGCAGCCTATTTTACATACCACTGTGCCTTATATTCGGTAGTGGGCTGGCCATCCCTGACATTCAGGAGGCAAAGGAACGCTGCCCTTTGGATGTACAGAGCAATTACCAAGATGCTGCCCCAATATATTTTGGACTGCTTACCCCTATGTGCCATGGGTGACTATGGCCTGAGAAGCCATTCTTACATCTCTTTATTGATACCCAAGGTGAAAACCCATTTTGGCTGATCGTCTTTTAGCTTTACCCTACCCCAGCTATGGACCAAGCTTCAAAAAACTCTGAAACTTACAAATCCTATAAAAATCCCCGAATTTAAAAACCTTTACGCAAGAACCTTCACTGAGCATTGTAAGTGTTTCTCCTGAGGTGCCTTGTCTGATTTTGCCTTCTTGTTCAACCTATTCCACCTCACCTTCTCCCTCTCCTAACTACCTGTTCCATATTTCCTTTTATCTGCCCCCTCCTTAGACCCCCTGACCCTACTGCTCTCCTATTTGCCACAGTGTTGAATTATCATTGTTATTACTGCCAGAATATTGTACATTCTGCTTGTTTATACTTACATGATATTGCATTGTATATTTATCTCTGTTTTGCTGTATTTGTGTCACTTTGCATTATGTGTATCTATGCTGTACCTGTAAATGTATTCTCTATATTCTTGTCAATTCTGTATGTTTACCCAGGTCCACCTTGGAAATGAGCTTCCTCAATGGTGTTCCGCCTGGTAAAATAAAGATTGATTGATTGATTTCTTCAGTTTAAAGTGTAATTTTAACTTTTTTTTTTTTCTTTGTCTTCTTTTCCATTTGCAGATTATATTGTAAAGCCACTAGAGGGCAACAAGACATGTAGGTTGCAATCCTCTTCCCCATTGCTCTCCCCAACACTTCTAGTTCTGTGTCATTCATACCTAAAGCAAATTATCTATGCCCTAACATTCAGTGGTGTGATCTGAATCTGCAAGTCTGTAGAAAGCCTCTACTACCCAACCCAGAATGGTTTCCATCTCCCTCCTACTCACACCCTTCCTGATTCTTACCCTTATCCCAGTCTCCCCCTCTACACCTATTGCCACTTGTGTCTCCGCTTCCCTTCCAGATACCTCGTTCATCCTGTCAGTCACCCCCACTGCTCCTCTTGTAAACAGACCTCACTTTCCCTACTACTTTCCCTCCCTCCAGCATCTCTGTTTTCTCTTCCTAGTCACTTTGCCTTTCTTCATTTCCTTATCTCCTTCTCTCCACCCCTCCCTCCTTCCCGTATTTCCTACTCTAATTACAAAAGTCCAAAACTACACTATTTAATCCTTGCCCTCCTCCTTCTTTTATCAGGGAACATCCACCCCAACACTGGTTCTACTTCTTCTCCTACCCTGACTCTTTACCCAAACAACATGTCTCCAAACCCCACTTCCACTACAACACTTCCTAACGGGTTGAAGCTCCTCCACCTGAACATCTGCAACCTGCTACCTAAAATCGACGACCTACAAACTCTTATGATTTCAAACACCCCTGTCATCCTAATTAATACCGAGACATGGCTCAAAAAAGCGTCTCTGATGATGCCATTGCTATCCCTTGGTATTCCCTCTCCAGACAAGGTGAATCGGGTTGCAGAGGGGGAGTGGCCATGTATATATATCCTGTCCTCACTGCAGTTTACTACCACCCTAGCTACCTATGAAGCTCTTGTCACCCGCATTACCCTTCCATTCTCAATCCCAGTCTTTGTGGCTGGCATTTATTGCCGCCCAAGCATTCAGTCCTTAGTCATGACTGAACTCTTAGCCAGTTTCACCTCTCTCTCGCAAGCTGGTGAACTGTTCATAATGGGTGATGTGAATCTAAATTGGTTGTCTCCCAAGTTAAACAAGCTATGCAATTATGTTACTCAGTGTTCCACGTTGCGTGAAAATATAGAGCGGTGGTAAGGGGAGGAGCCATAGGGGCGGGGTCACCAGGGGCGGAGCTACCGGTGGGCAGAGTCAGTCGGGATGCAATAAATGCATAAGAAACAAGAAATAAGAGTAATATGATGATCTGGAGGCCTCTGTAGTATGCAGTAGCAAATAAAAAGTGTGATAAAACATACTGGAGAACCTCTGCATTCTAGTTGCAGGCCAGGCAACAGTTTGTGAGAGTCTTAACATTTTGGTGAGGCCATACTACAACTCTTTACTAGTGCCTGCAAGGCCAAGATCTAATCTTCGGTTTCGCAGTCCTGCCCAATGAGCTGCAGCTTCCAAATAAGGAAACTGTCAACATGGGCCCTCAATTGAGATAAGCATAAGTGCATTTAGCACACTGGCATAATCTATTTGAGTTCCTGCGTTTTTATCGATTCAGTGCAGAAAACCCCCTCTCACAATCTGCAGTTGACATGGGTATTATCATTGCCAGTTCTGCCAAAGTAGATATGTTTGGATACAGGTCTACATACTTAGTAGTTAGAGCGTGCAGCACATCAGAAATAGTTTTAAAGGCCATCTTTTCTGTGAACATGAGACTACGCAGAGAAGCCCATTCCAGTGCAGAAGCATCTACAGCCAAAACAGTAGCATACTGACCAAGAATAATCTCAAGGCTGTCACTACCATACCCTCCCAACTCTTCAATATCAACTTCCTGTATCATGCTGGGGTCAAAGATACTGAACGCATCCAAAAGTTCTGTGCTTGGAAACCTTTGCTCAATTTGAGCAATTAGGGCCCTAATAAACTTGTCATGCACAGAGGTTGTGAAATGATTCAACTGTGGTAATGGCAAGTTCAGGCCATTATCATTCAGGAGTACTAGTTCAGGCGAAACGGAGGAGAAGTACTGACCAGGTACCAGTAGGTGTGCCCTAAGAATCTCTAAAGTGGAATGTAAATGTCTCTTTATATCAGTAAAATTCAGAGCTGATGTTTGAAAGCATTTAGATAAGATGCTAAGGTGTGGAAGTATGTCACACATCATGCATAAAATAGAGAAAAACTCCCAGTTTTCCACCATTTTACTAGGCCCACAGCTTGGGATCATGCCTTTCAGAGGCCTCTGTATGCAAGGCCGTAACAACGGAGGAAAATCTTCCTTAGTGTGTCACATGCTGCATCATGGGACAACCCCTAACTTTTGCCTGTTTAGGCTTTAAAACAGGGTTTTCCATTGCCTGCTGAATTTCTTTCAGGGCAGCCATGCGAACAACAGAGTTTTCATAATATCTGTATAAGTGATCTAGTGTTTGATTAAACTTTTAATGGCGTTCACTTCATTTGCTGCTGCCTTTACAGCCAAGGCTTCGGTGAGCCATACAGTGATTTTCAACAAAATTGGGCTGACTTCTTTCAGCTTTTAGCCACCCGTTTTGCCTGCCCAGCAGCGGCTGCTCCATCACTGCCTAACCCTGCAAGGTGATCAACCGAGATTTGATTGTTATCAGAGAACTCCAGCATTTTTTTTTTTTTAACAATTGTGTCTGCCTTTCCATCAACTAGTTCCTCAAGTCCCAGGAAAGAAACTCTAGGTTTCCCTTCTTTGCAGTACATACCATACAAAATGAGCTGCTTCATAACAGCAATATCAGTTGTTTCGTCCACTAAATATGAAAAAAATGTGGCAGCCTTCAAATCTGCAAGAACTGATCTCCTGACCACCTCACCCAGAGAGAACCATTTCTCTGACAGTTCGATCAAACGATATTTAACAGCATCAACAATATGTATATTGTCTAGGTATTTGCATCCCAATGATTTGGCGAGATCAGCAGTGAGCCATATTTCGTTATGTGAGGCAGCTCATTTTATTAGCCAGTACATGCAACGAAGGGATGCCACAAAAGCTTTCTTGTTCCAGGGTCAGGGCCTGCTGCATTGCCTGCTCTATTCCACCTTTTGAAGCTGAAATTCTGCAGTTAGCTTCCAGTTCAGAAGCAACAACGTGAACTGAACTGTTCTGATGCCTTTATAGCATCTTCTCTGAATGTCTTACACCCACTGAGTACCCAAACTGTTCCTGATTTGGGCATCTGTTTATGTTTTATGCAAAATGACAAACATGCCATCATTTTCTTTGTACTGTAACCAACAGTATTTGTTAAGCCAGCCAGTATAAAATCCTGTTGCTCTATGCTTAGAGGTGTTTTTCTGTATTACAGGAGGAAGTGCAGGGAGTTTTTTGGACAATGACGTCGATATCAACTGGACCAACTGGCATTGTCCCAATCATCGACTCACAATTGTCATCTTGATCAGGATGTTTCTGTTTTTGAGTTAATTTGAAACCAAAGTTAGTTAGTTTCTGCATTGTGTACAATAAAGCTTTTTTTTTCATAAGTGTTGTCGTGTGTTTATTTGTCAATACAGAATGACAACTTGGTAATGCTGGTTGAGCCCCAAATATTTTTTCTCACACAAATATTTTTTTGCTCCATGAATCAGGGTTCAGAACAAGTGACCACTGACGAGACTGCACAACCTGACTAGCGGGACAGACCCCCTGGTGGCACAGTTAAGGAGACCAGAATTTTTTTTCTCACACAAATATTTTTTTATTCCCTGAATCAGGGTTCAGAACAAGTGACCACTGACGAAGCAAGACTGCACAACCTGACTAGTGGGACAGACCCCCTGGTAGCACAGTTAAGGAGACCAGAATTTTTTTTCTCACAGAAATATTTTTTTATTACTTGAATCAAGGTTTGGAAACAAGTGACCACTGACGAAGCAAAGCTGCACAACCGGACTGGTGGGACAGAGACTGTAGACCCCCTGGTGGCAATATGTGGGCTTCTGCTAGCTTTATTTTCTTTTTTGCAGCTAGTAATTCTCTTTTTTTTATAAAGCAGCACTCGGAAGAGAAAATAATGCAAGAGCCTAGAAGGTCCTCTAAATCTCTCCCCTCACTCACAACCCCACTCCACTGCAGAAATATAGTATATCAGGCTCAAAAGAATAATGGGCATACAATTTAGGTCTGTGAACAGTCAAGTTATCACACACTCTACTGGCTCTGCTGTGGCACAGTGCAGTCTGTTTTTCTTTTTGCAGTAATTTTCTTTTTAAGCAGCACTTGAAGGGCTGTCCACCACTCCTCCTTCACTACAACCCCACCACACAGATGTGTCAAATATCAGGCTCAAAATATTCAAATAAAGTCTCTACTGCCTCTGCAGTGCTACATGACTAGTAATCTTCCTTTTTTTTTTTTTTTTACAAAGCAGCAAGAAAACCAAACTGAGAAGTGAGCTGCCTAGTACTAGTCTCTGTGAGACCACTCCCCCACTCACGACTCCACTCCACTAATGCTGCTATTATCCGAAATGCAGGCTGAAAAGTGCTCAAAACTAAGTCTGACAAACTGCTCAGTATTAATGCAACCGATGCTGACACTCTGAACACAAAGTCAGAATCCACTCGATGCAAGACACAAGCCAAATGTAAAGCTCCAAAGTGATACAGTGATGTACCTAACTGAGACTTACCCAAAGTAAACTGCTCTGATAGGGCAAGTCAGCTGTCACTCCCTGGTTTGGCGTCTTTCCTCCTGAGCGACCTGGTGACCATCGGAGAGTCGATCACATGATCTTGGACTGCCAGCACCCGAACTACGGTTGTGCAACCTCCCATCTTTCTCGCGCATGCAAGAAGCATGGATGGGTTCTTGTGCTCGCGCATGCTCCTAGCACGAGTACGAGGATTTAAAGTGACAGGCAGCTTTTACCTGCAGAGAAACAGTGGCGGGACTTTAAAATGGGAGGCGGCCATTTAAGATAACGCGTCGGCCCGCCTCTCAGTTGTAATTGATGGGGAACACTGTTACTGCTGTAAACCTCACTCAATTTATACTTGAGCCCACACGCCCTAATCCCAAAACACAAAACCACACCCTGCTTGACTGGGCACTCACAACCCACCAACACTGTGTCATTAAATCTGGTCTGCTCCTTGATGTCCTTAGTGATCACAACCCTATTTTCATTGTACGTAAGGTCCATCGCCCCAAACCTCCCCTAAAATCATACAGTTTTGGTCCTTTAAATCCTTAGACCTTACCCCACTCAGTACTGCACCTGCTTTCATCGACTGGGCCCCCCTCCCCCAACTGCCATTTCTGTCGACCAAGCCCTTGACTATTTTAAGGATAAATTAATTGCCACCTGGAATGCCTTTGATCTTTTCAGAAGGACCAGAGTCTGTGGGCTTCACCTCCCCTGGATCACCCCTGAACTTCTGGCCTGCTTCAGGGAGCATGATCGGGCCTGGACAAAACACAGATATACTAAACATCTAAATGACTATGCCAAGTACAGAATGCTATGCAATTCATGTATTAAAACTACTAGACTGACCAAGATTGATTATTTCAACTCCTTATTCCTGAGTAACATTAACTCTCTATCTAAATTCTGGAGGGTAGTTCATGCCTATTCTCCTCCTCCCCAGTTCTCAAAATAAATAACTCCCTAGTTTCTGACCCTGGCTCTGTGGCCAATGAATTTAATGCCTACTACACCTCGTGTGCCACATCTCTTCTAAATTCCCTCTCCCTCTTGCCACCTACTAATTTCAGCCCTTCACCTCAACCAATGCCTACCCCTCCCCCTTTTTCCTTTTCTATCTCCTCTGACGAAGCTCTTAGTGCCCTCCTATCCCTGAACCCCTCTAAAAGCTCCTCACCAGATTAGCTCAATCCTAAACTTCTTTACCTTTCTGCTCCTGCAATTGCTTATCCTATGTCCCTAATCTTTAACCTCTCCTTTATTTCTGCCCAAGTACCCTCATCCGGGAAACATGCTGTAGTCCTTCCTCTCCCCAAGGGTGGTGATACATCCACTCCTGGCAACTACTGCCCCAGTTCCCACCTTCCAACCCTTGCCAAACTTCGAGAACATTTGGTTCTCTCTCAGCTATCACCCTTCCTTTCCAATTCCTCTTCCTTCACCCCCTTCCTATCTGGTTTTCAGAAGAACCACTCAACCACCTTCCACCTCAGGCTTACTGACGCCATCCTTTCAGGGGTGGATGATGGCCTGATCACCTTGGACATCTTTGTCAACCTAGCCAAAACTTTCAACACTGTTTCCCATCCCCTGCTTCTTGATTCCCTCTCCTCAGCTGGCCTTGCTCTGTCAGCCACCAACTGGTTTAAATCCTACCTCATTGGCAGGACCCAATTGGTGAGAATCCTTGATTCCATCTCCCCTCCATTCCCCATCAACATTGGTGGCCCTCAGGGCTCAGTGCTTGGTCCCTTTCTCTTCTCCATTTTCCTTAATGATCTTCCCACAGCCTGCTCATCCTCACCTATCCATATGCACGTTGATGATACTCTCTTATACAGTTAAGGCAAAAACCCTGCTGCTGTGGAAACCAGCTTACAGCATGACTTCAACCAAGTTCAGCTCTGGTTTGCTTCTCACCAGCTTTTTCTAAATGCCAAGAAGACGGTCTCAATAACCTTTGGCACCAGGCGGAGACTCTGTAGGCTCCCAGCACTACCCACCTTCCACACCCTTGATGGGACCATCCTGGAGGACACCTTCTCATTTAGATATCTGGGAATTTGGCTGGACCAGCACCTCAACTTCTCTGTGCATATCGATGCTATCCTGAAGAAACTGCACCCCAAGCGTGGTGCTCTGTACAGGAATCATAGTTGCATCCCGCTGACTCCGAGGCGTGAAATTGTCCATAAGATGATACTCCCCATCTTTGATTACTGTGACATAGTCTATGGTGCTGCTCCCAAATCTTCCCTGACCAAGTTGGAGACACTCTTTAACTCCTTCTACCACTTTGCTCTTGACTCCCTTCCCGCTCCGACCACTGTGAACTCTGTCGCTCTCTAAACTTCCTTCCACTGTCTCACAGACGCATCTCACACTGTGCCAAACTAACCTCCAAATTCTGGTTCAGAGTGCTCCCCTCCTATGTCTCATCCCCTCTCTCTCCATTCCACCTCCCACCACCCACTCTCTCTCAGATCTAATGATGCCCGCACCTTGACGGTCCCTCGCCGCTCCATCCTCATCGGTCAGACTGGTTTCACCCATCGCTCCCCTAAAATCTGGAATTTCCTCCCCCCTGAAATATGACACTCCTCCAACTACTTCCTTACCTCTGCCCTACACAATTACCTCTCCCTCAGCTGTTTCTGCTTTAACCCTCCTTCATACCTATCCCCAGTTTCTGCCTTCCTACCCTGACACCCCCCCCCCCGGCAGGGTTCTCAACATCCTAAAGGGGGAATCAGGAAATGGCTACCCCTTCTCCTCATATTCAGTTCTTGCCTGTCCTCCTCTCTTCTCCACCTGCCCTTCTGGATCACCTGTGTGCACAACCTACCCTGTCCTTTTTACTCCAGCAGCACTTGCGTACTATCTCGAGCCTGCTCCTGGTACACTCATGCACTATAATAGTTCTGTTGCATTATTACTGTTTTTGTACATTTATATGTTCTTTTTTATGTTTTTGGACATGTATTGTAATTTACCTAATGTTCCAGTACTGTTTATTATACAATACCTTGTGTTACAACTGTTGCATAATCTTACAATGTTGTATTGTTTGTACTACCCACATACTATTGTAACTGATCATCCTTCACAACCCTATGTAACCCCTTCCCCCCAGGTCACACTATAAGACTAGCAACTTGTTGTTCAGTGTCCCCTGCTGGTGAAACATTTCAATAAATAAAAAATAAAATTAAACACCTATAGTTGGCTATCAAAAATAGCTCAGGTGTGACCCTGGACCAGACGCAGACTTTCAAATACCTTGGTGTAACCCTGGACCCTACTCTGTCCTTCTCCAGTCATATCGATTCAGATGTGAAATCCGTAAATATCTGTATAGGCCTCCTCTATAAACATAGACACTGCCTGACACCTGATGCCATTAAACTAGCAATACACAGCTCTGTTGTCTCCATCATTTGTTATGGGCTTATCTACGGAGCAGCCACAGCTGCAGCACTATGGTGAATCATTACAGCGCTGAATAGGGCCTGCAGGCTCCTTACTGGTGCTGTCCACCGCATGCGTACCTGCGACCTCTACGAACAGTCAAACTGGCTGCAATTTCAGGGAAGGATTACTTTCCAAACCTGCCTACCAGCAAAAAAGTCATTGATGGGACTCATGCCCCCTGGGGTTCGGTCTCTCTTAAGCCCAGCCAACCGCTCCTGTTACACATGAAGCTCTGACAACTATTCTCTATCTCTTCCCTGCTGTTGCACAACCCAAGGCCAGCGGTCTTTTGCAGGTAGAGCCCCTAAGATGTTTAACTCTCTAGGCAGTGAACTCACCAACTTAGGCACCCTCTGCTCGTTCAAGCACAAGTTACGTCAAATGCTTGTGTCCCGAGCCACCTGTGACAGTTTCTCCTAACCTCCCTGGCAGTCGCTCCTGTTCTTCGCACCTCTCTACTATCCCCACCTCTGCCTGCCACCACCCTCCCCCCTCTATACCCCTGCCTCTCTCCCTAGCCCTGGTCCACCACCTTCCTCTCTTACCCTCCTTCAACTCCCTTCCCCTTTCTCTTTTCTAATCTGCTTGCCCCACCAACTATAGCACAAGTTCTCGATCCTTGATTCCCACCCACCTCTCCTTCTACCTCTCTCCCATTTACCCTCTACCCCTACACTCTCTTACCACTTTCCTACTCTACCTGACACAACTGGCAGGAACTCCGTTTTTCCACTCCGCCTTTCCCTTTGACAGTGCCCTTCTGGCAGCTTTAATTCATGTAAATTTTGTTTGCTGTGATGCATCATTCTTAAACGTACGGCTGGTTGTGTTGTTCTAACTGTTAATTATATTACCTGTAGCTTTTAGACCATGCATACCCTGGACTGAAATTTGTACTCCTACTGCTTGCCTGCTAGTCTCACACAAATTGTACTTCTATTCTTTGTATACTGACGTGGAACCTTTGTAAAAGAGCCATTGGCTCAAAGGTATTTAACCGAAATTCAAATAAATAAAATAAATACATGAGAGGAGCTGAAGGCAAATTTTTCCCCTTTTTTGTTAGTTTTGATTTGGCAAATTCAGTTCCTAGTAGCTATGACTAAGGAGGAAAAAGGCAAACTGCTTCAGTCTGCAGACTCTTAGAATGTCCTATCCCTTTCTTTTGCAGTCTACTTTGTTTTCTTAGTAAAATCTATCTGTGTCAGCAAGCTGAATTTTTATATTTATATACTTTCAAGATTCTTAAGCAGCAGCACTTTTTATCTTGTAAAATGGAACTCTGTGCACAAATACCTTAGGTGCCCCACTGGGCAGGCACTAATCTACAGTAGGTGTTCTGAGCCAATAGTACTCGCCCTGGGGCACCTAAGGTATAGGGATTCCGCACCCTGTCCGCACATCAGTTGATGCTGTCAGTTCTGGCTGAATGCTGGATTTGCTGAAAAAAAGCATTAGCCTTCAAGAAGCAGAGAATACTGGCCTTCACATACAACAGTTAAACACAATTTACCTTTTACCAGAGTAAAACTGATGTAATGCCAGAATGGAGTGTACTGTACAGTACCATTTCATTCCAGCCAACCTTGTATGCCTATGAGCAGATTTACTTCATACCCCTCTCCCCCACCCCTTACTGGTAGTAGCTGGAACCACTGGGAAGCAAACAAGGCTTAATGTTTTTATTGGCTTAGATGCCAGCAGTCCTCACATGTCAAGCGGACAGAGTGGGTGGACAAGGGTTTATTTATGTATTTATTTTTTAACTCTGTACAATTCAAGAGAATAATAACATTATGTTTTTTTTTTTGTTTTTTTTATCTCCCCTGCAACTCACCTACCTCTCCTTCAGGCCAATGCCAAGGACACTCACCTCTCTCTCGTCTCCACCGTTGACCCCACATTGCAGCCACCTCAGGGTAACCCAACATAATCCTTGTCAGGTGGGTCCTCCTCTTCCGAGGAGAAACTGCCTATCGGCCCACGCATTGGTCCTGGCTGTTGCTGCGGCCGGGTCGGCTGTCGCGGAGCTCGAGGGGGCACTGGTCCAGGTGGCTGTCATCTGGTAGGAGGAGACACCATTTTCAGTTTTTCTCAGATTTCCCCTAGTTGCACTGCCTCTGAGCTTCCCCTGGTCTCCACCGGGGGCCGCTACAGAGTGATGCCAATCCCCAACCCACCCCAGGAGAGGAGAGCAGTCCTCCAGATGCTCAATCCTACTCCTTCCCATGCTGACCCTCCGGTGCCAGAGTCCGTTCCCGAACCTGGGTCGACAGTGTGGTGTAAGGTAAGATGCCAGCGCCTCAGCCTTTTGTGCCACTGGGCCGGCTATATTTGTTTTTTTTAATAAACAAATTGTTACCTTACTTTGTGCAGCAATAAAAGTAATATGCTCATCGTTACTTACATTTATTATTTTCCCATTTCAGTATTCCACATTACACCTAGTTCAGTACAAGAAAATTCAAACCCCACTGAGGAGGACAGCAGATAACTACATGGGACCCCCGAAATTACTGGCTGACCCAGTGAAGCATCAAGATATTTCTTGCATACCTTGCAGACACTTCTTTCTGTAACTATTCAAATAACTGGAAAGAAGTGTCTGCTTGGGTATGTCCTGAAATGCAGCAAAGTGTCTGGGGTGGGGCTGCCAGAGATTATCTTAATTTTTTTTCCACTTGTAAAGATCCTGGGAAGATTGTGTTAGACAAACCTTGTGGAGTTCTATGATTGGGTGACAAGTGCCCTGGACCAGGGTAAGCTATTGGGTGTCCTCTTCGTAGACTTCAGCAAGGCATTTGATTCGGAACCTCACGGGGGCCGGCTGGCTAAGCTGGCGGAAATGGGAGTGGGGAAGCAGATGATCAGATGAATAGAAAATTGGCACTCTGAGCATACCCAGAGGGTGGTGGTTGGGGGGCTAGTCTCCTCTCCAAGGAGGGTCATTAGTGGGATCCCCCAGGGTTTGGTCCTAGGGCCCCTCCTGTTCGATGCCTATGTCTCTGACATAAGGAAGGGTATCGGGAGTGAAATGAGTCTCTTTGCGGATGACTCAAAGCTGGGTGTGGTGGTGGATGGGGAGGAGGGTGAGGGTGGCCCTGGAGAGGTGGTCGAGTAAGTGAGGACTGAAGTTCATTGCAGGGAAATGCAGGGTTCTGCACTTGGGGTCCAGAAACCCAGGCCAAGTGTACACCCTTGGGGGAGGCACAGTACAAGTCTTGAAGGACGAGAGGGATCTGGGGGTGGTGATGGATATTAAAATGGACAACTCTGAGACTTGTAGGAGGGCAGCAGCCAAGACCAGTAGGATGCTGGGATGCATCACTAGGGATATTCCCTCCAGAAAGAGGGAAGTGATCCTCCCTCTGTATAACTGCCTGGTTAGGCCACACTTCGAGTACTGTGTGCAGTTCTGGCGGCTGCACCTAAAAAGGGACATTGCACTCCTGGAGAGGGTCCAGAGGAGGGCAACCAAGATGATCTGGGGCATGGGGGACAGGACCTATGGGGAGAGGCTTGAGGAGCTCAATGTGTACACTCTGGAGGAGAGGAGGGATGGGGGGACATGATAGAGATCTTTAAGTACATAAAGGGAGGCTCGGATGGGGTGTTCCAAATAAAAAAAGGGGGGTAACCAGAGGCATCTGTGGAAGCTGGAGGTGGGAGACTTTGGGGGTGGAGGAGGAGGTGTTACTTCACTGAGAGGGTGGTGGAACCATGGAATGTACTGCCCAAGGGACTGGTGGAGGCTGATTCCGTGGAGGGGTTCAAGAGGGATTGGGGCAGGTATAGGGGGAGGGTGAAGCTGAGGAAGTCCAATACTGCGGAAATACCCTGGAAGGGGGATGGGGAAACTGAGGGGGAGGGGGGCAGCAATGTGAGTGCCCATGGGTGCTGACTATCAAGCAGACACGAAAGACCAAAAGGCCTGTTCTGCTGGCATTTTAGTATGTTAGTATGTTAAAGTTAGCTGCCTCTAAACTGTGGCCCTGTCCACACTACACCTCTGTAACGTTACAGAGGGCCCAAACCATTACCGCAGCGGTTTGCTTTTGCATCTGTAATGTTACAGAAGGCATTTTCCTAACCGTTGTTGAAACCATATATGAGGTGGTTTCAACAACGGTTATGAAACCGGTTACGCCTCCGATCCTCCCTCCTCCAAGCCTGCTCAGTGACTGGATGGGGGTTACCACCCTCATGCCCATCACGCCGCCCATGGGCCCTCCTGTGGGGGACTGGCTCCACCACTTTCTTTTCGCCTGGTCTGCTGTTACCACGGACAGGTGGGTTCTGGAAGTGGTTGGTCAGGTTCTGCCTCTAGAGTTTGAGCAGTACCCTCCCAGGCTTGCCCATGCCACATGGGAGGACTTTGTATCCGCAGACACTCTGTCAGCTCTCCAAGACGAAATAGCCCAACTTCTCCACAAGGAGGTCGTGGTCAGAATTGCGGATCCTCCGGAACACCCGGGGTTTGTCTTCAGGTACTTCCTGGTGCCAGAGCAGATGGGGGCGGACGCCCCATTCTAGATCTGCACAACCTGAACAAATTCCTTAGGTCCTGCACCTTCAGGATGGTAACTCTGTCCCAGATCATACCATCTCTGGAGCAAGACATGTGGTTTTTCTCTCTGGATCTTCAGAACACGTTCTTTCATGTCCCAATCCATCCATCCAACCGAAGGTTCCTCCGCTTCCGAGCTGAGGGAAGCCTTTTCGAGTTCCAAGCCATGCCTTTAGGCCTTTCCTCAGCCCCCAGGCCCTCCAGACCTGCATCAACCTTGGCCTCCTGGTTGACGAGGCCAAGTCGGAACTTGTGCTCTCTCAGGTGATCAGCTTCATCGGGGCAGAGCTCGACTTTTGCTGAGCCAGAGCTCTGCTCCCGGTGGACAGGGCGGAGATTCTCTCCTCCTTGCCCAGTCATTTCTGGTTGGGCACTTGCACCTTGCCCGGGGCTTCCTGTGCCTTTTGAGTTGCATGGCGGCCTGTAGCAGTGTGGTCTGATGGGCCCCCTGGCATATGCACTTCTGCAGTGGGAGCTGGCCAGCTAGTGGTCGTAAGGCAAGGGTTACTTTTACCAGCTGGTCACTGTGACCCAGAGGATGTGGTATGCCTCTAGTGGTGGTTAGTCCCAGAGCATCTGTAGAAAGGGATCCCATTTTTCCGCCCTGATCCGACGGTCATCCTGATGACTGATGTCTCACTCTTGGGCTGGGGTGCCATTCTGGGGGAACAGAGTCCACAGGCTCTGGACCCCCGAGAAGTCTTGATGCCACATACATCTGCTGGAGCTCTGTGCAGTCCAGCTGGTGCTGACTACCTTCACTTCATTTGCTCGGGGTCAAGTGGTCCAAGTCCAGATGAACAACACCACGACCATGTACTACCTCAACAAACAAGGTGGAACGCACTCCCTGCCCCTGTGCAACGAGACCTCTGCATTTGGACTCTTGTGCGCAGCCTGGAGGTAGATCTGCTAACCATCCATTTGACAGGAGCCTCCAATCAGCTGGCAGGCACCCTCAGCTTGGTGGGGAGGCATCTCATGAGTGGTCTTTTCATCCGGAGGTAGTTCACAGTTTGCTCTCCCAGTGGGGTACCCCTCAGCTGGACCTGTTTGCCTCAAGGGAGAATGCAAAGCTGTGGCTGTATTATGCCCGCCCCCCTCAGCCATGAAAGCTGCAGGGGGATGCCTTCTTTTGAGGCCTTGGACCCCAGGCCTCTTCTATGCCTTCCCTTGATCCACAAGGTGCTATTCAAGGTCAGGAGGGACAAGGCACAGGTGATCCTTGTGGCTCCAGACTGGCCCCACCAGTTTTGGTACCCCAGACTCCTCAGCCTCGGCAGCAGGCTCCCAAGGCATCTTCCCATATGCCTGGACCTGTTCTTAATCGGGGGAAGGTACTCCACCTGGACCTTCAGTCCCTGCCCCTGGCAGCCTGGTTCCTGAGTGGCTAGAGTTCCAGGCTTTGGGCCTCTCCGAAGATGTCCTCACTTTCATGGAAGCATCTAGAAAGGATTCTGCCAGAAAATGCTGTGTCTTCAAATGGAAAACGATTCTTCATTTGATGTTGGGTCAAGGGTTGTGACCCTTTGACCTGTCCAGTGGCTAGCATTTTGGACTATCTGTGGTCTCTCACCCAAGGGGGATTTCCGTCGACGACCCTTAAGGTGCACCTGGCAGCCATCTCTGCTTACTGGGCATGGGCTGGTCAGCATTCGGTGGCACAGGAGAAGGTGGTCTAGTGCTTTTTCAAAGGCCTAAATCACATTTCCCCTCTGGTGCGTGAACCACCACCACCACCGTTGGACTTGTTGCTGGTTTTGGCAAAGCTCATGGGCAAGCCCTTTGAACCGATGCACAGGTGTGACATGTCTCACTTGTCATGGAAGGCCACCTTCCTGGTGGCTATCACATCAGCCAGAATAATCAGTGAGCTCCAGGTGCTCTTAGTGGAGTTTTCTTACCTGGTCTTCCACAGGGACAAGTTTGTCCTGCACCCCAACCCGAAGTTCCTCCCAAAGGTTGTGTCAGAGTTTTACCTGAATTAGGTGATGACTGTTCTGGTGTTCTTCCCGAATCACATCTCTGAGGCCAAACACAGGCTTTGTAGTTTGGACCCGAGGCGAGCGCTCCCTTACTATAAAGAGCACACAGCTGGAGTTCGGGGAGAGGTTCACCAACTGTTTGTCACCGACACTGAAACCGCACCTGGCAGACCTGCAGTCAAGCAGACGATTGGCAGGTGGATTACTTCCTGCATTGATCTCTGCTATAGGTTGGCACATAGGGAGCCTCCCGGCGGGCTTAGGGCTCATTCCACCTGCCATACGGTTGCATCAGTGGCTGCTTCTATGAACGTCCTTATCCAGGAAATCTGCAGGGTTGCTGCCTGGAAGTCAGCACACACCTTCATTTCCCATTACCACATTGACTTAGTCACTCCGGGATGCTGGTTTTGGGGCCTCAGTTCTCCAATCCTTATTTCCCAGGTAAGGGGTGTGCGCCTTGCCTCCCTCCTCCCGGAGAACTGCTAGGAGTCTGCCAGACAGTATGGATAAAACATCATATCCATGTCCCTAGGTTACTCCCCTGTAACAGTAGTTCTGGCAGTAATATATGATATTCATCCACACTGTCTGGCAATATCCTTTCCCCTTAAATATTGCTGGAAGTCTTCAAGCTGGCTCCTCCCACTCACCTGGGTAGTATAACCCTCAGCTGCACCCCATGATGCCAGATCTTTGCCCGCTGGAAGCAGAGGTTTTCCCCTGAGCCTGTGGAGTTCAGGTGGGTCTATGTGGATGAACACTATATACCACTCCTAGAACTACTGTTACAGGTGAGTAACTTGTGTTTTTCCCACCCACGATGTTGAACTGGAACCCTCTGCTGCCAACCGTGCATGCGCGTGACTCGCAGTACTACACAGGGACAGTGGGAACATGCAGCACAGGGCTCCAAAGAAGTAAAAAGTAAAAAAAAAAAAAAAAAAATGCGACGTGAGGGGGATCTCTGCTGCAAATTAGGCACCAGCCATATTTATTGTGGATCCACAACAATGGAAATAAATTTTAAATATCTAGTAAACTAAAGATCACTAGAAAAAAATATTTACAGATATGGAAACTGGAACTATGGCTGCATGCTTCCAGTCAAAAAGCAGAATTTTGATAACCATTTTCTGATTATCTAGTACTGCTGCTTTAATTGATATTCCCTGTTGCCCTGGTCAGTTACAAGTGGTGATTTATTCATTAAGTTCTCAAAAATACTGGGATAACAGGACGTTTTGCGTTGTTGGGCAGCCTCCTGCATCCAACACGAAGGTGTGACGTTATCCCAGCATGACACACACCCTGGAGTGCATTATTGTGATTATAAAAAGTCTCATTTGTCCCAAAAATTTTTTTTAATGTTTATTAAGACTAGTTTGTCATTTTTTTCAATGGGTAGACATGCTTAAAAAAAAATAAGGTATTGCTTATTTCTCACTTTGGCCAGTAGGTGGAGCTGCTATGCTGGTAGTACTGTATTGTGCCTCTGCACCTCTCACCCCCCCCCACAAACTTTCTGTCATACATGATGATCGCTGTGTCCCTTATCTACTCTGTCCCCTAATGCAGTTTACTAAAGTCTGAGTGCCATGTCACCTCCGAGACATGCAGTGAATCTTGCAGTCCCTCACCAAGATTACAGTCTCTTTACGAGTGTGAACTATGCTTTGTCTCTCACAAGTGCCGATCGTAGTACTATGTGCCCCCGCCTGGTTTATGAGCATGGTTTTGCACTCCCACCATGCTCTGTTGTGTCATTGCTTCTCCCGGTACAGTCCTCTTCTGCTTGTAGTGGCACCAGGAGAAGAAGAAACAAAAGAAATGGAACTATTGTTCTCACAACTGCCGATCCCTGTACTGCGCACCCCTGTCTGGTTTATGAGCGTGGTTTTGCGCTTCTGCCCTGCTCCGTTTGTCTTGTGCTTGCTTCTCTCGGTTCAGTCGTCTTCTGTTTGTAGTGATACTGGCAGAAGAAGAAACTAAAGAAACAGACCTGTACTATGAATTAACTGAAGCGCTGTGTTAGCACTCCTGTCTTTGGGTTGGGAGCCTGGGAGATGAGTGGGAAATGCTGAAGCTGATTGCGGTAATGGCACGTCATTCTCTTTCAGTTTAACCAAAAAAGGTGAGATAAATATGCAAACTGAATTGTATTACTGTTAGGGTGGACACATTAAATTGATGCAGTGTCTCGTGCATTTTCTGCGGCAGTGGGAGGGAGGGATTTAGTTTTTAAAAATAAAGCAAATACTGGCAAAAGCCACAGCAGCCATGCCAAGTGTGTGCATCTTGGATATGGGCTGTGGAATCATTCTTTTAACATTAAATGTGGTCTTGTGTGTGTTGGGACTAGATCTGTGTTGTGCTGGGATAGCATCTTTCTTGCCATTTATTAGTTGTACAGTACTCATAACAAGCATCTACATGTAGCTTTGCCAGACGTTCGCGCTGGAGGGGAGGCGAGGGTGACCTGCTCCTGGAAGGTCCCCCCCTCACGCACCAAATACTTCTTCTGAAGTCTAGTTGAGAGATGCCGTGGACTTATGCAGCTCCGGTGGGCCTCCTCAGCAGCTGATTCTTCCTAGGAGAGTTTCCTGACCCCTGCCCCAGTGCAGGAGAGAGTCCACGAACTGAGAGTCTGCACCTCCTACCTTTGCTCGAACTTTGCCGTGAATCTGCTCGCTCATCGCGCCTGTGGTGAGTTTCGCTCGTCGGAGTGAATCCGGGACCCCTTCGCTGAAACCTGCACTCCAAGGACTCCTAATCTGTTTGAACTTTTTGAACTTGGCGCCGAAAACGCACACCTTCATTGGCCACAGCCAGTAGTGACGCTCTCATTGCCCCCTACAAAGGGCAAGCTTGCTCCACCATTCTAAGCCTTGCCAGGCGTTCGCTGGAGGAGGCGGGGTGACCTGCTCTGGAAGGTCCCCACCGCGCACCAAATACTTCTCCTGAAGCCGAGTTGAGAGGTGCCATGGGCTTATGCAGCTCCGGCGGGCCTCCTCGGTAGCTGATTCTTCCTAGGAGAGTTTCCCAACCCCTGCCCCAGTGCAGGAGAGAGTTTTGAATTTTCTGCCCTCCCGCCTACCCCAGGTCCCTTGTCCTATTAAATGCCAGTTTGCTCCGCCTTCCGTGAGGAGTCTCACCCTATCAGCCAGTGGGGGAGGTCCAACTCGCATTCTAGGGGCATAGCTTGTTGTTACCCACTGTGAAGCTCTTTCCACGTTCAACTCTCAGGCTGTGCTGATATAAGTCATTGTCAAAGTTTAGTTCTCTACTGCCTGTGCTCTGTTTATTTTGTGCTTAGCTGGCCATCTCACCTGCTGATCCCCACTGATCAGCCTTTGTGGGGGGGGGGGTACTGCTAACTTTTAAGGAGCTTAGTTGGCAAGTACCCATAGAGAAGCTCTCTCTCCGCTTTCTCCCATTCAGTCTGGGTTGGTATAATTCACCGATTTATGGTGAGTTCTTCATTGCCTGCTTTTGACTATGTTTTGTGTCTAGCTTGCTATCACACTGTTGGTCCCTGCAGATCAGCCCCTGTCTAGGGAATGTCTCGCTTATTCTGAGTAGTTTACTAACCCTCTAGAGCCTCTGACTGCCTATTGTGACTTAAGATGCCAGTGTTTTTTAATTGTCCTAGGTCCTAAGCTCATCCCTATCCACGGTGTCCAGCGAAGCCAGCCCTGATTTGCCTTAAGTGAATTATACAGCACTCTCTACAGTCTCATGTGATCTCTCACAGTGCCGCCCCTCTTGAAGCATAGTCTGGCCTCTCTCTGACCCCTAGCCTTCAGTCCTGCTCATATTGCCATCTACCTAGCCTGCACCAACTGTGCCAGGTTCCTATTTCCTTCCAAGATTCAAGCCCCCTTTCTCTCCCCTCAGTGCCTCTCCAGCTGACTGTTTGAACTTTTGAACTTGGAGCCGAAAGGACCTAGTACAAACTCTCCAGTTGGTCCAATGTCTCCAGTCCGGATGTGGTCCAGGCACACTCACCCCCCCGCCCAAGGCGGGTGGGGATACCTCCCTGACAAAGGACAAGGGTGTGTTGCCTGCCACTTACAGGGCTGGTCTAGCTGGTCTTGTTCTGGGGCTTGCTTGCTCAAATGGCCACTTCCCCCAATATCACTGGGCTACAGGAGAGGTCTTCCTCCTGTGAGATACCAGATTTCTCCTTCTGCAATATCCTTGTGACCTCCAAGTCTCGATGCAGTCTCACATGCTGCTTAGACCTTCGGAGCCTAATGTTCTCTGCCAAGACTAAGCGTATCCTTGCTTTCAATCCCTCAGATGGTCAATCCACCATGAAGTGGCATCTCCCATGGCTCCTCCTCTTAACACTACTACTGGCAGGAGATATTGAAACTAACCCAGGTCCGTACAACCCACAGAATATTCCCTCTGTATGGGGCGTGGGCAAGGGTCTAAAAGTAGCACATCTCAACATCAGGAGCCTGCTGCCTAACCGTGATGAGCTAGTTGCGTGGATGGCGTTCTACAAACCCGATATCCTCGGATTGACTGAGACCTGGCTCAAACCCTCGATCCCTGACTCAGCCTGTATCCTCCCTGGGTACGAGTTCACATGCCTGGACAGAGCGGGGAGCAAGAGGGGAGGCATACTGATCTACCACAAGAGCCATCTCAAAGTCTCCCAAGTTGCCCACCATCAATCCCACGTGTCCCCGTGTGAGGTACTCCATGTGCTGCTCCTACTTGGGGACACAAAGAAACTGCACCTGGTGTGCACTTATAACCCACCTAAGGGTGGGCTCTCTGGATTGACCCACCTCCTGGACACAGTTGGTCCCAATGTTGGGGACAATGAACTCATAATCTTAGGGGACATCAACCTCAACTGGGCTGGAGGTTGTGTGAAGCAGTTTGAGTCCCTACTTGCTAGCTTTACCCTGACTCAGCTTATCCAGGATCCAACCAGGCGGCTAGCGAACGGATCCTCCAGCACCCTACTGGACTGGATCATGTCCAACCGCCCAGACAGGATCTCCTCAGCGGGTACACTGCCAGACTCTATCTCAGACCACTCACCGGTCTACTGTGTATGGAAAATTTCCTCCCCCAAAATTTCTCACAAAATCTTGCATGTCAGAAACTACTCCAGGTTTGACCCTGGGGAGTTCCTGGAGGACCTACGGTTTACCGACTCAGTGGCAGCCTCTAACTTCATCATCATCTTCGGGACCCTGCAAGATAAGCATGCCCCCAAGGTCACCTGTAGGGTGAGGGGGTCTGCTACTCATTGGTTGCATGGGAATCTCTTAGCCCAAATGCGGGAGAGAGAGAAAAGTGTTGGGCCCACTTTAAAAGTTCCAGTGATCCCACCATTTTCCAAAAATACAGACATCTTAGAAACAATTGTAAAAAGGCCATTAGGGCTACGAAAAGTGACTTCTGCAAGTCCGCCCTACTTAGCACTGCCAGCGACCCCAGGAGATTCTGGAGGAATATAAAAACTCTTGTCAATGGATCCTCCCAACCAGGGGTATCCGACATGATTATCAAAGGGGTCTCCTGCACGAACCCCCACACCATCGCCAACTCCCTAAATTCATATTTCATAGATCTCTCAGCCTTCACTTCACTCTTCTCATCTGGTAAGAGTTCGCCCTCCCTTCCCCCCTCGACTTGGAGGGAGGTTCACCCCCGCGGCTAATGTTTAACCTCAGGGGTGTGTCTGTATTGGACACCCAGAGGCACTTAGCTGGCCTCTCCCAGTACTCCAGTCCTGGGCCAGATAACCTGGAATCCAAGCTCCTTAAGCTTGGTGCTGTTCACATTGCCTACCCAGTAGCCCACATCTTTAACCTATCCCTCAGATGTGGTACCTTCCCCGATATCTAGAAAGAGGCGAGGATAGTCCCAGTACTGAAGCAGGGCAATCCTAAATTATCGGATAACTATCGCCCGATTGCTATTCTCTCACCCCTTAGTAAGCTCCTTGAAAAGGTAGTGGCCGAACAGCTTTCGGAGCACATCCAGTCACATGAGTTGCTGTCCCCGGCTCAGCATGGTTTTCGCAAGGGTCACAGCACCACTGCAGCCTTGATCTCGGTCACATCTAGTATCAGATCAGCCATGGACCAGGGCAAACTCTCCGGAGCCATATTTATTGACCTGTCCAAAGCCTTTGATCTTGTTGATCACATGTTGCTCGGTTCACAGCTGTGGTCACTTGGTGTCTCTCCACTTGCCATGAAATGGCTTATGGGCCACGTGCATGGTAGAACGCAGCGGACCAGCTTCAATAAAGTCCTCTGAGTCCCTTCCAGTGACCTCCAGTGTCCCTCAGGGTTCGGTACTGGGCCCTCTCCTCTTCTCCCTCTTTATCAACCAGTTACCTATGGTGACAACTACCTGCAGTGCCACCCTTTATGCTGACGACCTGGTGATCCTGGCACACGCCCGAGATGTCGCTACTCTTAACAAGCACATGTCCGAAGACTTTAACAATGTTCTAACCTGGGTTACTAAAAACAAACTGGTCCTGAACCTGAAAAAAACACAGGCCATGCTCTTTGGCTCAACAGCCAAAATCAAAGCCTCGTCAACATTGTTAAATATTACCAGTCCTGACGGATCTCCTCCCCTGTAGTGAACTCGTCAGACACCTAGGGGTCACCCTTGACCCCAACTTGACAAGGGCAGTCACATCCAAATCATCTGGGGCAGTGAACTGCAAGCTGGGCCCTGGCCTACAGGGCCAAGTATACCACCAGCGGCTAGACTAGCCCTCGCGAGAGGTGTACTTCTTCCCTCTCTCAGCTATGGGCTGCACCTATTCGCTCGCTCTCCCAAGACTCATCTCACTCGGTGGCACACGACATATAACAACATCTGTCGCTTTGCCCTTGCTGTCCCCCATCTCACCCATCGCTGTGAGCTATACGATAAACTTTGCTGGCTCTCCCCAGCTAGGTACCTGGACTTCGGGGTGGGCTGTCTCACGGGCAAAGTGATCAGAACTGGCACCCCGAGCTGGCCCTGCTTCTGCCACAAATTGACACTACTACCTACCACCTTAGGTCCCAGGCCCCAGGGATGCTCAAAGTCCCCTCCGCCCGTACCCTCATGGGTGACGGACTTTGCCGCATGTGTGCCTAGACTCTGGAACTCCTTCCTGTGCATATTCGTTTGGCCTCTTCCCATCAGTGCTTTCTCAATTCCCTCTGGGTTTTCCTGAAACAAGCCTCAGCGTGTGACTGCCCTAAGCCTCCCTAGAGTAATTATCAATGGTTGTCTTTCCAGTCCAAAGCTGCCTCCCATAGATGCTGCCCGAAACTCCTGCTGTTTTCCACGATTCTACCAATTACCAGGGTACCTGACCTAGGGCAAACTGTCTATGCCAAGGTTCCCTGGTCATGCCTTTCTAAATTGTCTCTAATGTGTGTATATGGCTTGTTAGAATTTGCAGGTGACCTACTCACCCCGGGGGTACATAAACCTTAAAGTTATAAGTTATATTATGACCTTCCATACCCCTAGACAATGTTACTATTCCTACATGGTGTCATGATGTACTTACATTCTTCTGTAAAAATGTCTGTATCCCTATGTTGTACTCTCCCGGGTCGTTCCTGAAAATAGGCATAATACTTGTCTAGTGTACTTACCCGGTCAACAAAAGCTAAAATAAATAAAACATGGGAACTAGGCGGTGTTAGCTTTCTCTTGGATTCTCACTACCACACCATACTGTATCATGCAGAGACACAGGGGTGTTCTGATCACTGTTTCATTCATCATGTGGCTTTCATTTACAACCAGGGCACCCAGATGAGCAGTGCTAACGTAGATAACTCGCTTGTCTTAGGAAGTGGTATATAAATTGTGAACAGCATGCAGTACGTGTATAAACAGTTATGTTCAAGGAGAAAAATGTGTGAATTACAATTCGTACTAGTCATCCTGAGATTATACTAATTTGTAATACACAAAGGTTTATGACCTTGGCTGAACAGACTGCAGACGAATATGATAGTGCATTACTAACTACTAGAAACACACACTAAAAATATTGTTGTGTTACAAAACTGAACAATTAATTAATTTCATAATAAAGTTGATGATGGATATCTATGGGAGTGTGATCGTGTGTGTGTGTGTGTGTGTGTGTGTGTGTTGGTGTTTGGCGGCTACCTAATGGGGGGGATAGGAAACTGCATGAATACAGGGCAAGTAAGGACCACAGTCAGTATTGTTTATATCAAACCCTGGTCTGCTGGATGTACCAAGCTCATTATCTAACATCTAGGCTATGCCAGCCCCCAAAGGTCCTGTTTGCGAAATATTACTTAATATGATTGTCGGCTACAGTCCGTCCTGGCATGGTCATCATCACTATGTATTACAATTCTGTAGAATCTCTGAGTGCCTAGTAAAAATCATAATTGGCTTCTTTTTTAACCCTGTACACAACTGTTTGAACACATACTGCAGTTCATGGTTAAGACAGTATGCAGGGTTTTAAATAATTGATTAGCAGTTTTTTCTTGGGGCAATACTAGCTGTACAGAAATCATTTATATAGGTTTTCTAGGAGTATTATGTTTGTTAAACATAGTGAGGCAAGTGCTATGCATTTTCACAATGTTTTAGTACTTTTATGAGCAAAACGCTAATCAATTTTTAGAGTTAAATAAAACCCTGGTATGTGATTTTAAAATATGCTGACTTTGATGAAAGTACAGCAGTGTGTTTAGCGGTTGGCTGATATGCCGTGGGGGTGCAGCAAGATAATCTGCATACTGTAAATACAGTCTGTAAAGCCAGCTGGGTGCAGGTCTCCCGCAGCATTATGTGGTACCTACTGTACCTTGGAAACCTAACTAGAGCAATTTCCTGGCCATTCCCACATCTTCCGTGATGTACTGCATTGGAGTAGAAAGGAGGAGATTTGGTTGATCATACTGTTGTTTCATCTCTGACAGTCAGATGGTGGCTGGTCATGGGCTGTGCCAGTTGCCATCAATGCTGCTAAGTGCTGTCCAGTGTCTGGGTGTAGGTAGTGCGGGGCAGTGGAAAACTGGTGGGGGGACTTCAATCGGGGGGGGGGGGCACTAGATGCCAGGGAGTATATTTATATTAAGCCCAGTGTGGGCAGTGAGTGGGGCACTTGACATGAGGGGCCATCACATAGAGGTGAAACCCTGACTTCAGCTGATTTTAACGAAATCTCCTCCTTCCTACTCCCCTGCAGCACATCGTGGGAGGCAGTGGAATGGTCAGGAAGTTGCTCTAGTTGTATGTCCTAGGTGTAGTAAAATACCACAGAATACTGAGGGAGACCTGGATCCAGTTGCCTGTACTGTACTAGTACCGAACTAATGTACTTATTTAACGAAACAAAAATAAAAACCTCTAATGCATCGGTCCCACTGCCCCACACCCCTCTTCTCATCCTGCACAGCACTTACAGTATTGGCATTGACGTTGACTGGTACAACCCTCCGCTCACCTCCTCAACTGGCTGCCATCTGACTGTCCGAGTATTCAGAGACTGTACCCTATGATTGTCCTCTAACAGTCATACGACAGCTGGACCAGAAGGTGAGCAGAGGGCAGTGCCGGTCACCATTCATGATGCAAAGCACTCTCCGATGTCTCAATGAGAGGGGCGTGGGGCAGGGGGGTCAGCTGGGTACAGCTGTGGTGGGGTGCGGGTTCCAGTAGGCTACCAGGAGTAGTTTGAGCATGGGAGAACTGGTGATTGTGGGGGCACTAGACTACCAGGGAGGGGACTGATTTTGCATGTACTGCATTTGTATATTTTGAAAATATAATGATGAAAGCCATCCACTGACACAGCAAGAAGTCAACTATGGCTGTCGACATTCGGGTTTGGAATACTGACTCCGGAGTCGGAGGGCTGACCGGGGGAGAATAATTGAGCGTCCCAGGGACTGCTCTTCTTCTCTGGGGTGAGGAGGATAGAGTGTCTGGCACTCTGCAGACCTCTGGCAGAGGCTGGGGTACTGCTGCTGCTGGCACCTTACATAAGGGGGGACGGGGCGGACGTTGTCTGTCATTGCATGTCCCCACCCTCGGGATCTCTATAGCATTCAGAAATCTAACATACTATCATACTAAAAGTCAATAGAATAGGCCTAACAGTCTTTCGTGTCTGCTCGGTAGCCAGCCCCTATTGGGCACTAGCTCTTCCTCCCCCTTGGCCCCCGAGAGGGTCAGCCTTGGCTTCAGTACACCCATGCATCTGTCCCACCCCCTCTTGAAGCCCCCTACAGTGCCCTGCCTGACTATACTCCCGGGCAATGCATTCCATGGCTACACCACCCTCTCAGTGAAGTAATGCCTTCCATGTTCTCCTCTGTAGGTTCCCCCCTCCAGCTTCCATTCATGCCCCCTGGTTGTGCCCCCTTTCTTTAGACTGAACATTTCTTTGGCTCTGCCCCTGTTAATCCATTTCACATATTTGAATACCTCAATCATGTCCCCCCCGTCTCTCCTCCAGCGAGTACAGCCCAAGGGCTTTCAGCCTTTCCTCATAGGTCCTATCACTCATGCCCCGGATCATTCTGGTTGCCCTTGTCTGGACCCTCTCCAACAGTGCTATGTCCTTCCTAAGGTGAGGTCTCCAGAACTGCATGCAGTACTCAAGATGCGGCCTGACCAAGGCATTATACAGAGGTAGGATAATCTCGCTCCTTCTGGATGTTATTCCCCGGGCTGTACAGCCCAGTATCCTGTTTGCCTTTGCCGCCGATCTTCTGCAGTTTTCAGTGTTGTTCATTCTGGTGTCTACCACCACTCCCAGGTCCCCTTCACTTGATGTGGCTTGCAGTGCCCCCATCCATGATGTCCTGCCAGCCACTGCTTCCACAGCGATCAGTGTCCACTGGGGGTGGGGTGGGGGGCCTGCTTCTGTTGTCCCACCCTGGGTGGTAAGCCAGGGCTTGAGATCATTGTACATTAGGGCGGCTCTGCCCAGGGGGTAAGCCTGGGTATGGGAGGGGCGGCATATGGTGCAGGGGCTGATTTCCCCCATATGGGGAAGGGGTCCGGGACAATAATGATATGAACAGTTAAATGAAAACTTGGTGGGGGTTGAAAACACTTAACCTTGCAGTGATGGTCTGATCATTTAAAATGGGTAATTTCCTTAAGTTAATTAATCATATATCAGAATGCAATATTGCAGGTCACTGTCTAAATTTGTGAAATAAATCAAGATATATAATTTCACTTTCTTTGCCTAGAAATGGCTGAAAATCAATGATAAGTTAATATTGGAATGCCAAGCGTGGTTTTATTGTGATAACACAAAATATGTGTGTGTGTGGGGGCATGGGTGAAGGGCTCTCAGGGATGTGGGTACCCATGTCCTTTACACACATTTTGGCAGTTGGAGTGCTCAGAAATTTTGGCAGAAAGTCCCAAAGATGCTCCCATTGAAAGTCCCCTGGAGTCCCATGCCTGCTGCTTTAAGAAACTGCATAGAAACATAGAAACATAGAATTTGACGGCAGATAAGGACCGCTTGGCCCACCCAGTCTGCCCATTTCCCTACCTACTGGATAAGCTGCAGATCCTAGTTAACCAGCAGCCTACTTCTTCCTACCCCAACCCCCCAGAATTGCCTTATGACTATCCCATGCATGCTTGAATTCCACCACTGATTTTGACTCCACACCCTCCTCCGGAAGGCCGTTCCATGCATCCACAACCCTCTCTGTGAAAAAATACTTCCTTAAATTACCTCTGAGCCCCCCTCTATCTTCAAATTGTGCCCTCTTGTTCTTGCACACCTCTTTTTTTGAAAGATGCTACCTTCTTGGACTTTGTTGATTCCCTTGAGGTACTTGAAAGTTTCTATCATGTCCCCCCTCTCCCTCCTTTCCTCGAGGCTATACATATTAAGCTCCTTAAGTCTCTCTTCATATGTCCTCCGGTGCAGACCCTGCACCATTTTAGTTGCCCTCCTCTGGACAGCTTCCATCCTGTCTATGTCTTTGCGGAGATTGGGTCTCCAGAACTGCACACAGTACTCCAGATGGGGTCTCACCAGCTGTCTGTACAGAGGGATAATAACTTCCTGTTTTCTACTGGTGATGCCTCTCCCTATGCATCCCAGTATCCCCCCAGCCCTCCTTGCTGCCTTCTCACATTGCTTGCCCACCTTTAGGTCATCTGATATGACTACCCCCAGGTCCCTTTCATGTCATGAATCGGGGCTTGCAGAAGGTGTGTGTGTGTGTGTGTGTGTGTGTGTTTATGTAGGGAGGAGGTGCGTATCTGAGCTCCACAGCCAGTGATGCACAGAGCTGAAATCAGAGAATTAGCAAGAAGAGAAGGGGCGTGAAGTATGTAAACGACTTACTTCATGCCTTCCAATTTCAGCTGTGTGCATCATTTGCTGCCGAGCTCCAGCACGCCCCTCCTGCCAATGCTGCACACACACAGAGCTGTTGCAGCCCTGATTTATGACATGCTGCTTCTTAACGCAGCAGGCACAGGGAACACAAACGTATGAGAACAGAGGTAGATAGGCGGTATGTAAGCAGGGAGCAGTTTGAGTCAAAGGATGCAGGAAAGGAGGGGACTGGAGCTAATTCTGCACTCAGACTTGTATTCATTTCAATGGGGACTCCCAAAAATTTCATGTGGACTCTCAAATTTTAGCTGAAGACACCCGTTTATTTTTTCAGAAAGTCCAGGACCCTTAAAAAAAAAACTCCTACTGAGAGCCCTGGGTACAGCTAGATTGGCCCCGTTTGATTATTTACAGATGTGCTCACATTAACTTAAATATACTGCAGCATTTTAAAACTCACTGCGTAACTGAGTTGTGTGATCAGCATGTTCGTCTGCATGATGGGCCACTAGTTATGTATCAGTCCCTTGTTTTTTCTCTTAGATATTGTATGAGGGAGAGCTACAGTAACTTAGTGTCCCCAGTTGAGTGCTGGTAACATCTGTATTGATTTGAGCTGTAGGACTGTAGTGGTTTGAAGATTTTCAGACCTTATAGTCAACTTTGTTTTGTAGCCCCTTTCAGTTTGCAGTCGCATGTTGAATGAAATGTTTAGAGTATAACCAAAATTTATCATAAAACGTCCGTGTTTCAGAATATTAAAAAAGAGCTTGGTAACACCATCTTTGGCTACTTAGAAACATAGAAATTGACAGCAGATAAGGCCCACTCAGTATCCCCATTTTCCCTGCCTACTGCAGTACCACAGATCCTACTTGATCTCCAGCTTTTACCCTCTCTTTCCTATTGCTAGTGTTCCCTTGTACCTGTCACACGCGTTCTTGAATTCCCCTACCATTTTTGCTCCCACCACCTTTGCTGAGAGGCTGTTCCATGCATCCACCACCCTTTCTGTGAAAAAATACTTCCTCATGTTACCCCTGAGTCTGCCCCCCTTCAGCTTCCTGTCATGACCTCTTGTTCTTGAACATATTTTTTTTTTTCTGAAAGCTGCTACCCCCTTGTACCTTATGTATGCCCTTGAGGTATATGAAGGTCTCTATCATATCCTTTCTCTCTCTCTCTCTCCTCGGTATACGTATTGAGGTCCTCTAGTCTCTTTATGACTTTTGGTACAGTCCCTGCACCATTTTTGTTTCCTTTCTCTGAACTGCCTCTATTCTGTCTATGTCCCTCCAGAGAAGTGGCCTTCAGAACTGTACACAGTACTCCAGATAGGGTCTCACCAATGATTTGTACAGTGGTATTGCCACCTCTTTTTTCTGTTGGTGATACCTCTCCCTATGCACTCCAGCATCCCACTGGCTTTCTCCACAGCTTTTTCACAATGCTTGGTCACCTTTAGGTCGTCAGATATGATTACCCCCGGTCCCTTTCTTGTTTGGTCATCTGTAACCCCCCCATCATGTGCTCCTCCCCTGGGTTTCTGTGCCCGGCCCCCAAGTGCATGCTTTTACACTTCCTTGCATTGAAGCTTAACTGCCACACTCTTGTCCACTCCTCAAGCCTGCTTAGGTCCCTCCTCATTTTTTTCCACCCCTACCCGGCCCCCCAATGGGTCAACCCTGTTGTAGATCTTAGTGTCATCTGCAAAGAGGCATATCTTCCCTTTCAGCCCCTCTGCAGTGTCACTTATGAAGACATTAAAAAGGACTGGCTTCAGAACTTATCCTCTCGGCACCCCGCTGGTCACCCTCTTCTCCTTGGAATGAACTCCATTTACCACCACCCTCTGTGTTCTATCCCTTAACTAAAAACCTCCTGTTTGGAATGGTGTCGAAGGCCTTGCTGAAATCCAGGTAGGCCACATCCACCGCCCGTCCCTGATGTAATTCCCTGGTCACCCAGTCAAAGAAATCTCAGATTTGTTTGACATGACCTTCCTGCTGTGAATCCATGCTGCCTAGGGTCCTGTGATCCACTGCATTCAAGATATATCACAGTCCTTTCCTGTAGCAGTGATTCCATTAATTTCCCCACCACTGAGGTCAGGCTAACTGGCCTGTAATTGCCAGCCTCCTTCCTGCTCCCACTTTTGTGGAGATGGACTACATCTGCCCTTCTTCAGTCCTCTGGAACCACTTCCGATTCTAGCAGTTTGTTGAACAGGGCTGCCAGTGGTGCTGCAAGCACCTCCCTAAGCTCGTTTAATATTCTTGGATGTATCCCGTCCATCCCCATTGCCTTGTCCACTTTCAGTTTTGTGAGTTCCTTTAGGACACTGTCCTCAGTAAATGGACTGGTTGCCGCTTCCCTTCCATCGATGCTCCTGTTGCTTAACTGAGGTCCTACACCTTCCCCTTCTGTGAATTCTGAACAAAAATATTTGTTCAGGATTGCTGCTTTCTCCAGGTCCCTCTCTGCACAGTCCCCTCCTTCCCCTTCAAACAACATGAGATCTTGCTGTTTTCTGACATATTGCAGTTAACCCCAGCACTTGAACTGCTCTGGAGAGGAAAGAGTTAAATTCTATGCAGCGCATAGAATGTTGAGCTCGAGTTTGGCTCAAACCTCTGTCTGCTTCACTTTGAAGTGTAACCATCAGATTCTTTACTCCGCCTAACTGAACAGTCGCTCTGGAAAGTTCTCCTTCGCTCTCGGTTCGCGGTTTAAAAATCGTTGGTTTTACCAATATTATCTCATTACTTTTTGGTTCAGATCCCTATCTGTGGTACAGTAAGTGCATAGGTAGTGGACTTAGCTAGAAAGGGTGTGTGGAAATTGTATTCTGAATTTGTGTGACCGGTTTGACTGAACCGGTCTCTGGGTTACTGATTGTTTTCTTTTCTTTACAGGAATTTTAGTGTGAGGTACTGGTCCTTATCAGTTTAAAAAGAAACACAAAAAGTGTTTCCTTTTTTTCAAATACTCGTAACATGGTTAGAAACCAATAAGGGTGTCTTGCCTGGCGGTTGCCATGAAAAGGGTAAGGATTTAGTTATGGCTTTGCCTGAGAAACCCAAGAAAAAAAACGGGCCCACTGGGTTTCAACACTGCAATGAGTGTGGGGAGGCCTTTAAGGCTGACCCCCCACACCACTTGTGTTTACTTTGTGGGTTTTAGTCCCTTAGAGTCAGACTGCCAAATCTGTAAAAATTTCCCTAAGCCACCCTGGATAAAAGGTTGGGCAGGCTTAGGGAAAAGGAGGCTGAGAAGTCTGCTGACCTGGATGGCCAGCCCGGTTTGGTTCCGACCGAACCAGAAGGAGTGCTCTCTGACCAGGGCGAGACTCCTTCGGGTAAAAGGAGAGCTGATTGTGAGGGATTGGTTCCATAAAAAAGAAGACAAATCGTCCGGTTCGGATCCAGAACCGCATCATCCGACTGCCGAGGAAATTGCCCAAGTGATTTGTATAGTGCAGTCGCTTAGTTTGGTTCCAACTGATCCGGTGCCTTCTGCCAGGCGTTTGGTTTGGTTGGTCCCTCCGGTTCAAGACTATGCCCCTGAAGATTTTTATGAACCGGACTTGGAGGGGGACGATGATTATGATGATGATGATGTAATTGAAGGTCTGGATGAGCCTATCGAACTGGACATCTCCCCAGACAGGTCTTCTGGTGTTTCCCCTCCCAGGCTTTGAGTCCTCTTCCCACTTTATGTTCTACAGGAAAGTGGCAGAAACCCTCCAGCTCCCTATGGAGGAAGCTGTTGAGAAACAAGAGGAGCCTGACTTTGTGGAGATGATGGACATCCCAGAGTCCAAAAGGTTGTCTATTCCCCTTCACAAATCCTTTTGGAAACAGACACAAAAGCTGTTAATCTCCAAATACGTTACCCTCTGTGGACAGATGGATGGACAAGAGGTACATGCTGTCAGGCTCAGGTACGGGGTACTTGTGCCAGCAGTGCAGCCATCTTGGGTTCATGCAGGCTGCAGCCTGTGATAAGGTTAACATTCCCTTGGCTTCACACTCCCCAAATAAAGACTGCAGGAAATTGGATGCCATAGCAAAAAAGCAGTACATGGCATCCTCTTTGGGACACAGGCAGGCGAATTACATGGCCTGTACAGCCAGGTACCAGAAGTCCAGGTGAGACACTGTACTGGCACTGGCTGAGCAGGCCCTCTCCCCAGCTTGCCAAGGAGCTGGAGAAGGTGGCTGCTGATGGGGATTGAGGCATCAAAGATTCAATTTCATGCTGCTGTGGACTCCAAAGATGTTTCATCTAGAGTCATGGCTACATCTGTGTCTCTTTGGAGACTGGCTTGGCTCAGGTGTACTAGCCTGTCTCAGGATACCCAGGCTAAGGCCATGGATTTTCCTGTGGTTAATAATTCTCTGTTTGGGGAGCAGACAGAGAATTATATGAAGAAAATGGACGAATACAGGACCACCTATAGGAGTGCACAGGACAAGGAAAGGCAGGCAACTCCTCAAAGGCAGCAAGCTAGGGGCAGGCCTTTTCGTAGGCCTTTCTACCAAGCACAGGCCTCCTCTCCTTTTTCTCAGAGGGGGTTCTTCAGAGGGAGAGGCAGAAGGGGGATGAGCAGGGCTGCATTCACCTCTCATCCTAAGGCTCCTGCCAAGCAAACACCCTGAGGTGTCAGCCTGGGTCGACTCCCCTATTCCTGTAGGGGGCAGACTGGCCTATTTCCAGGACTGGAAGTCTGTTACCTCAGACAAGTGGGTCCTGGAGGTAGTAGGTAATGGACTGGCTCTCAACTTCAGAAAATTCCCAAAGCTGAGAGCCAGATCTTTTCTACCTGCAAGCATCTCCGAAACCATTGCTCTAGAGGCAGAAGTTTCATCTCTTCTGGCCATGAGGGTCATAGAGAGAGTTCCTACAATACACAAGGGAAAAGGTCTGTACTCCAGGTACTTCCTTACCGAAAAAAAAAAAAAAAAAAACAGGGGAGTGGCGGCCCATCCTAGACTTAAGATACCTGAACAAACATTTGTTGAAGCCAAAGTTCAAAATGGTGACTCTGGGAGTAATTCTTCCCTCTCTAAGGCCAGGGGACTGGCTAGCCTCCCTGGACCTAAAGGATGCCTACTTTCACATTCCCATCAGGTGCTCCCACAGAAAGTACCTCAGGTTCGAACTGCCTTCAAACCATTACCAGTTCAAAGCAGTGCCCTTCGGCCTAACATCAGCTCCAAGGGTGTTCACAAAATGCCTGGCAGTAGCAGTGGCTTTCCTTAGGAGAAAAAATATCTCCATATTCCCGTACCTGGATGACTAGCTCATAGTGGATCAGTCTCCAGACCAAGTCAAGTCAGATCTAAGTGACCCAGCAAGTGCTCACTTCTCTAGGTTTCCTTCTCAATCTTCCCAAGTCAGTTCTCGAGCCAGTACAACTGTTGACTTTCATGGGGTGGAAGTAGGCACTGTCAAAGCAAGAGCATTTCTTCCCTTGGTAAGAGTGAAGGCCATCATGGAGCTGGCTTCTTCTTTCCACCCTCTGGTCTCTTGACCAGCAAGACACTTTCTTCAGTTGCTGGGCCACATGGCAGCTTCCACTGCAGTGGTCCAGGGGGCCAGATTTCAGATGAGACATTCAGTTTCATCTGAGGGCTCTTTGGTCTCAGAAAAAAGATCATTTGACCAAACTGATTCCAGTGACTCAGACTCTGATCCAGGCGCTTCAGTGGTGGCAGGATCAGGACACTCTCAAGCAAGGGGTCCCATTCATTTCTCAGTCTCATTCTGTGGTCCTAACCACATATGCCTCTCTCCTGGGTTGGGGAGCCCACTTGAAGGCTCTCACAGCCCAGGGAGTGTGGTCCACTCAGGAGTCTCTTCCCCACATCAACCTTCTGGAGCTCAGGGCGGTTTACCTGGCTCTACAGGCTTTCTCACAATCAGTAAAGAACAAGGTGGTTCAAGTCAGGACAGACAACACCACCACCATGTGGTACATCAACAAGCAGGGGGGCACACGGTCTACGGCCTTATGCACGGAAGTCATGAAAATATGGTCCCTGGCTTACTCCCTACAGACCTCTCTGGTAGCAGTCCACCTCCCAGGAAAGGACAATGTGCTAGTAGATACATTGAGCAGGATTTCCCAGGGCCATCATGAATGGTCCCCGGATCCTCTAGTGTTAAAAGTGATTTTTTCAAGATGGGGCACTCCAGAGATGGATATCTTTGCAGCCCCAGACAATCACCAACTTCCTCTCTTCTGTTGCAGACCCCTAGTCTTGGGCTCAGTCCCTCTGGATGCTGTGATTCTGAATTGGAGAGTGAAATGTCTGTATGCCTTCCCTCCTTTTCGTCTGCTGTTTAAGGTCCTGGTCAAGATAAGGTCGCAATCTTGCAAAGTGATCCTGATTGCCCCAGATTGGGCCAGGCAGCCTTGGTATCCGCTGTTGCTGTCCCTAGCAGTCCATCTTCCCCTGTCTTTTTCCAGGAATCACAATCTGTTAACCTTCTGTCAGGGGAGGATCTGGTATCCCAACCTTCGGTCTCTCAATCTCAAGGCATGGCTCTTGAAGAGTTAGAGTATGCAAGTTTGCATCTGTCTCGAGGGGGTTCTGGACATTCTCAAAGCCTCTCGAAAATCTGCCACCAGAAAAACTTATAACTCTAAATGGAAGAGGTTCAGCATCTGGTGTTCCAAAAGCATATATCCCCAGGCACTGCTGAATTGTCTACAGTTCTGGATTATATGGTTCACCTCAATGGCCTAGGCCTCAGACCAGCGGCTCTCAAAGTACATTTGTCAGCTGTTTCTGCTTTTCTGTCAGTAGGAAAGCCTTCTTCACTGGCATCTCATCCTGTTTTCTGTAAATTTTTCTCGGGATTGCTTCATACCAATCCTCCTTTTAGGGATCCTACCACTTCCTGGGATCTTAACGTTTGCATTGCCCAGCTTATGCCGCCCCCTTTTGAACCTTTGTCTTCAGCGGAACTTAAGTACTTGGAAGACTGTGCTCCTGGTAGCTATTACCTCTGCCAGATGTGTCAGTGGAGCCTGATTTTATCTCATTCCTTAGAGATAAGGTGGTCCTTAGAACCAATAGAAGGTTCTTGCCTAAAGTGGTTTCAGATTTTCATTTGAACCAGTCCATGTCTATCCCTGTATTCTTCACTGATCATTCTTCTTCAGGAGAGAGAAGATTACACAGTTTGGATGTTAAAAGGGCCCTTAGTTACTACATTGAGCGTACTAAGTCACACAGGTTTGACTCCCTCCAGTTGTTCCTCACTTATGGGGAAGTGGGTAAGGGCAAACCTGCCACTAAGAGAACTACTGTCAGATGGATTGTCTCTTGTATACAATTCTGCTATGAGAAGCTAGGCAAAATACCACCCTCAGGCCTGAGGGCTCATTCGACTAGAGGTACAGCTGCTTCCCTGGCTGCTGCCAGGGATATTCCTTTACTAGAGATATGCAAAGCAGCCACCTGGAAAACAGTCCATACATTCACCAAGCATTACTCTTTGGATATCCAGGCTAGGAGTGATGCTCGGTTTGGTACAGCAGTACTGCAGAGCGTATTCCCAAAGTAGGTTCGAATCCCTCCTCCATGGAGGTACTGCTTGGTAGTCTGCAATATGTCAGAATACAGCAAGACCTCATGTTGTTTGAAGAAAAAATTACTCACCTTAGTAATTGTGTTTCTTCTAATGGAGTCTTGCTGTATTCTGACCTCTCTCCCTGCCTTCCTTCTCAGAACCTGTTTTTGTTAAGTGGACTGGCAGGTGCAGTGTTTCACCCCAGAGGTGCATTTGGGCACTCCCTGTTTTTAGAGAGGGGGAGTGGGTTATGTTTCTTTATTTCAGTAGTCATAAGTTGTTCACTACCTGGTTTTTGATTTTGGATTTCTCGACTTGAGCCTTTTGGGGGATCCAAAATATTTGGTTGCCATTTGGCTACTAAAAGTCTACAATTTCCACATAGTGGGTTAGTTGGTTAGTATTAGCTCGTAAGAATCTGACGGTTACACTTCAAAGTGCAGCAGACAGAGGTTTGAACGAAGCTCGAGCTCAACGTTCTATGCTCTGCATAGAATTTAACTCTTTCCTCTCCGGAGCAGTTCAAGTGCTGGGGCTAACTGCAATATGTCAGAATACAGCAAGACTCCATTAGAAGAAATACAATTACTGAGGTGAGTAATTTTTTCTTTTAACCTAACAATCCCACAGCTGGTCTTTCTTCTTTCACTAACATATCTGAAGAATGTCTTCTCCCTTTCTGTTACTGCCTGGGCTATTTTTGTGTTTGCTTGCACGCATATGCAAGAAATGCATAGCGTCAGCTTTCTTCACAAGCAGGTTGTGGAGGTGCAGCAGTGTTGTGGCGAATGGTAGCAGTCTTTTTTGGGGGCTGGTCTCTGCCACACGACTAGAGCAGCATGCTGTTGATGACGGCAGTTAATGAGCTGCCACTATGCTCAAAGGAACTGACTGCTGCAATCAGGGAGCGCCACATCACAGAACAATCAGCTGTGTTGCCGGGTCGTACATGACTGTAGTGGTCAATTACAGCTGCATCGTCTGGTTTAGTCCTAACTACACTGTAAACAGTTAGTGTAACATTTCAGTAAATCTAGGCATGAGAGTGCTCTATCAAAAAACCAAAAAAAACTCTGATTTAACTTGTTTCTATTGACCAGGGTATATATGATATCAGCGGATAGTTTTTGAGTGAACAGTGATAACGTGCTTAATAACGTCTTTAATGCTTGTTTCATTTCGAACCCCATGGACCCCTTTCCGCCGTGTCCCAAATGGTATGTCCCAAGGTGGAAGGAAGCGCTGTCAGTGTGTTGAATGAAGCCACTTGCTGTATAGAAACCCTACTTGCCTGAGCTCGCGTCTGAGAAGACTGCCCTGAGAAGTGCAAGTCCCCCAATGCCGGACCGAAGACTACATGCTAATTGGTCCTGTCTTCCCATTTATGCGATGGAGCTGGCTGCCTATTTCCTGAGAGGACCCTCGAACCCGTAGGGCAGCCTCGCGCAATCCTGCTGACGACTGCTCATTCCAGTTTGCACTATAGTAGGCAGCGACAGTGTCTCCTGCAGCAACTGTATGTTTCCCTATGACAAAGCAGTGTTAAGTTACAAAAAAAAACCTTCACATCTACTAAGAATTAGTATGGCAAATAAAGGAGATGCTGTCGTGTAATGACTGCAGTGCTACAGATCACATAAGAAAAACAATACATAATGTCATCACTATAAGACTGTAACAAATGTTGGTGTGTCTGGTTTAATTATCACTAACGCTCCTATCTGTGAAAAATAATTTCATATCCCTTAGCTTGCAACGAAATACTTATACTACAGAGACTCAGTATGAACAAAGTGGCTACAGTATCATAACTATAATATGGGCCACAGAAATAGAACTCATATATAATGTAAGCCTAGTGTAAAAACATGGCACAAGTTTATGTCTCAGCTGTACAGTCAATTAATTTTTTTTTTAACATCCAGGAAAAGTTTAATTTTCAACATGAGCTCAGTTGGGAGAAATGCAGAGCAGGTAGACTTTATTTTTTTTATTATGCCCTGGCTTCCGCCTAAATTGTGCTACAGTTTCTTGACCAACTCCACTATCACCAGAATATTGAATAAAACCAAGGGAAGGCAATCTTCAACTCCCCCACACACACACACACACACACACACACACATCTGAACCACTTTATTCACCGAACTGGGAAAGTTCACAGCTGGCACTGATTGCACCTAGCTGTGTTCGTTGGTTGACATAGTACTCTACAAGCCTGATAAATCATATATTCACCTGTCCATGAAACATATTTTCAGCAGGTCCGGCGTAGTCCGCATGTTTCAACAACCTGGAAAAAAAACAGAAAATGAAGGAAAAACATCCAAAACTTTAGTAACAAACAAAAAAATCTTTGTGTGGGGTGGTGGTCATATAGCTTTTGCTGATTTATTTGGTAGTTTCTATTTTGTATACAGACAAAAACAAAAGGGGATTAAAAATTCATGAAAAACCCAAAGAGCTGCAAGGAGCAAAGCTGTTAAAGAATTGAACAAGGTGTTAAGAAGTTTTTAGTTTGGTAGTAGTCCTGGCCCCAGCTTACAGAGACAAACTGGTTTGGATAACAGCTCAGACTCTGACTTGACAGTACTTAATGCCTCTTTCTCTAGAAGTGGTCAGCTCTTTGAAGTTTCTCTTCTCAAACAGCAAAATCACCCAGCACTCTGGTAAAGATGCAGCATCAAAATCCGAGTAAAGCAGAGGAATAAATGGTGCACAAAACAAATCGGAAGGCTAACTTAACATGCAAGAAGGTGACCATTTATTAAGTTTTCGCAAACTTACAGACACCGAGGGGCTTTAATGTCTGTAAGAAAGTTTGCTAGCACTTAATAAATGGCCACCTTCTTTACATGTTCGCTGACTACCTGATGCACTGTTTGGGCAGAATTGCACTTTATGATGTGCTGAGCCCCACTTGGAGTGTGGTTTTAAAATTTAAAAGATTGTCCTCCAGGGCTAGACACGCTCAGAGTGAAAGTTTAAATTAAAACCTCCCTGGGGCTCAGTCCAGCTGTTTGGGGGCGGAAGACAGACTAGCGGGTCCCTCCAGACTTATTTCATGTGCAGGCTCTTGCAGGGCAGAAATTATGAGAGCCCTAATTTGATGTATAAAATATGATAAAGAAGAATAATAAAGCAAAAAGTAGCCAGTGCTGTTATTTGCAATAAGACCTGCTCTTCCCATCCCCCCACGCTGATCCCCACTAGGAGCGGGGATTTAGTATATGTGAACTGTCAGCTTTTTCAGTATTGTGCTACATTTACATTTTCATCTCTTCTTTGTTGTGGTTGCCTGCCTCCGCCCTTCAAACATCAGCTTGTTGTTTCTAATGCATTGGCCCTTCTTACACTATTATAGGTAAAAAGAAGGCAGTAAAATACCTATATAGAGCATTGTATAAATTTTTGCTATAGTGGGATGTATATTAGATTAAAATTAAATATGCTGTTTTTGGCAATTTCAGCACATCTTTTGAAAAGTACTATTAAAGGCTGATTAGTGTCCTGAAGTTGCTAAGACAAGATACAGCAGTTCTATGTACCACCAGTTTTACAGTATTATTTACTTCTCCTGGTTGGACTTTTCATTCCTCTCTTGGAGTGCTAAGTATGTTTGAACGTAAGAACATAATCATCGGTAAGTAATTGTTATCGATGATCTAAAAGTGGGGAAACGATGTGAAAAAGCAGCACAGAAGGCCAGCGGTATCCTCTGCTGCATAAGTAGAGGATAACCAGAAGGAAGCATGGGGTTAACTGGGGGCCCTTACGATCGGCGGGCCTGGGGCGGGGGGGGACCATCACTGGCAGGAGGGGGGAAGGCAAAGCAGGGAGACAAGGTAGCGGAGGTGGAAATCGCATCAGAAAGAGTGAGGGAAGCCCTTAGGTCCCTTAAGACTGAGAAAGCACTGAGGCCGGATAAATTACATCCCAAAGTGCTGAAGGAACGGCAGATGTCCTGGTGAACCCCTTGGAGGAGCTTCTCAGCATCTCTCTGAGGACAGGGTGGGTGCCCCAGGACTGGAAGGTGGCGCATATAGTGCCTATCCACAAGGGGGGATCAAGGGAGGTGGCAGGGAACTACAGGCTCATCAGCCTGACATCAGTGGTAGGCAAGGTGATGGAGGGCATTGTCAAGGAGAGGCTGTGGGGGAGACCTGGAAAAGTCAAGGTGCCTGGACAATAGACAGCATGGATTTGTCCCAGGGAACTTGTGTCAGACAAACCTTGTGGAGTTCTATCACTGGGTGACTAGTGCCTTGGACCTGGGTAGACCAGTGTAAGTTCTCTTTCTTGACCGCAGCAAGGTGTTTGACTCTGTTCCTCACTGGAGCCTGTTGGATAAGCTGGGAGAAATGGGGTTGGGGAACCAGATGATCAGATGGATAGGCAGTTGGCTCCAGGTCTGGACCTAGAGGGCCGTGGTTGGCGGGTTAGTCTCATCCTCAAGGAGGGTCATTAGTGGGGTCCCTCAGGGATCAGTCCTTGGGCCCCTCCTGTTCAATACCTATGTCTCTGACATAAGGAAAGGTATCAGGAGTGAGATGAGTCTCTTTGCGGATGACTCAAAACTGGGGGCGGTGGTGGATGGGGAGGAGGGGAGGGTGGCCCTACAGGGGGACCTGGAGGCTCTGGAAAGGTGGTCTAGAAAGTGGAAGCTGAGGTTCAGTGTAGGTAAATGCAAGGTACTGCACCTTGGAGCCAGAAACCTGGGCTAAGTATATACCCGGGGGGGGGGAGGGAGATGCTGCAAGTCTCAGTGGCTGAGAGGGACCTGGGGGTGGTGGTTGATGTCAAGATGAACAACTCTGAGACTTGAGGAAGAGCAGCAGCCAAGGCCAACAGGATGCTGGGATGCATCACTAGGGGGATCACCTCCAGAAGGAGGGAAGTGATACTCCCACTGTATAACTGCTTGGTGAGGCTGCACCTAGAGTACTGCATGTAGTTTTGGAGGCCACACTTAAAGAGGCACATTGAACTCCTGGAGAGGGTTCAGAGAAGGGCAACTAAAATGATCTGGGCTTGGGGGACAGGACCTATGGGGAGAGGCTCGAAGAACTAAATATGTACACATTGGAAGAGAGAAGGGGGACATGATAGAGGTCTTCAGGTACATGAAGGGGTAAATAGGGAGGAGCAGTCAGTGTGCTCAAGGAAGGAGGGCAATAGAGGCATGGGTGGAAGCTGGGGGAGATTCAGGGGAGAAAGAAGTAGGTGCTACTTCACTGAGAGGGTGGTGGAGCCATAGAATGCGCTGCCCAGGGGGCTGGTGGAGGCAGAGATGGTGGAGGGGTTCAAGAGGGGGTGGGACAGGTACAGGGGAAAGGTTCTGGAAACAAAGTCCAGTGCAGCAATAATATCCGAGACTGGGAAGGGAGAAGCCAGAGAGGGCGAGGGGACCAGCAAGGTCAGTTCCCAGGGTGGGGGCTGACCAAATGAGCAGACACGAAAGACCGTTGGACCTATTCTGCTGGCATTTTAGCATGTTAGTATGTAATCATCCCACTGTACAGGTCCTTGTTCAGGCCACACCTGGAATACTGCTTGCAGTTCTGGAGGCCCCACCTATAAAAGGACATTGACTGTTTAGAAAGGGTTCAGAGAAGGGCCACTAAGATGGTGCAGGGTCTGCATCAAGAACAGTATGAAACGAGACTCTGTAAATTAAACTTATACTCTCTAGAGCAAAGAAGAAATAGGAGGAACATGATAGAAACATTCAGATACATAAAGGGAATCAACATAGCCCAGACAGGAAACCTATTCCAAGAAAACAAAACAACGCGTACAAGGGGGCACAATCTGTGCCTAGTGGGAGGCAGATATAGAACCAATAAAAGGAAATATTTTTTCACAGAGAGGATGAAAGAACCATAGAACAGTCTGCCCTTAGAGGTGGAAGCACTGGAGACAGTACGGGAATTCAAACTGGCATGGGACAGACAATTTGGGCACCTAAAGGGGTAATAAAACAGGGAGAGGGGTAGATATTTTGGGGCTGACTAGATGGATCACGTGGTCTCCATCTGCCGGCTGCTTCTTATGTTATGTTCTAACATTGTAAGTTCTAGGTAAACAAAAAAAAAACCAACTTTGGAAATGTGGTGGTATTACTGACATTTGCTTGTGTTCTTGTTGGCCTGTTGATATTAATGTGTAATAAGTTCCAGGAAATTTTTTGACAATATTTTATTTCTCTTGCTGGAACAGTCAGAATGATTTTAGAAAATCATGAGGCTAGCCGGCCTGTCGGCGCAGTGGTTGGATTTCCGCTTTCGACGCCGACGATGGGGTCGTTGGAGGGCCGGCTGGGGGGGAGAAGGACGGAGCATGCCAAGGACTGCTCTCCTTCTCCAGGGAGAGGGTTGGGTGCCCGTCCGGCGCTTGACGGACCCCTGGCGGATGCCGGTGGCACTGCAGCTACCTGCGCATAGGAGGAGGACACAGGACGTCATTGCAGGTCCCCGCCCCCAGGTACATGGGGAAGAAAAACTCCCGCAGTTGGCTGCCTCCATGAAGCCAGCCTCTGGCTTCAATTAGCCTCCCAAGCCAGCTCCCCCAGTCGGTTACTGGGTTTCACAGCATCTGGCCAGTGCCGCAACCCCACCCTCTGAGGGGCAGTTCAGGGGTTTCAGGGGAGGAGCGCGGCATGGAGGTGGAAGTCAGGAGGTGCTGTGACCAGGTGGATGATTGATGGCCGACAACGGGGCAAAAAGACAGAATAAAGAGAAAATCATGAGGCTATGATCTGGATTTTAAAAGCCCAGCACGTACCATATGCCTGATGCACTGTATTTTGAAAAGCCCACCTCATGATATTGCAGGGAGATATTTCAGAACAAAAACAATATAGAAGTCACACAGGGAAATGGGTGCTACCAATAAACAATGTTACTGACAAGAAAACAAAAGTCGGGCAGTCACCACCCATGAAACTCAGAAAAGATGTGGGTGGTAAGTGCCCTACTTTTGTTTTCTTGTCCGGTATTTCAGAGACTCGAAAGCTTTCTGACATAACTAAGTAGGGAATGGGATCCATAGTTCAAACAACATGAAGTCTTGCTGTATTCTGACTATATGCAGTTAGCCTCAGCACTTGAACTGCTCTGGAGAGTAAGTGGTTAATTCTATGCCAGGGCATAGAACATTGAGCTTGAGCTCTGTTTTCAAACCTCTGTCTCATACATCTCAGTGTAACCGTCAGATTCTTTACTCCGCTTAACTGTGAAGTCACTCCAGAGATTTCTCCTTCGCTCTGGTAAAGTTTTGAATCAGTCGGTTTGTTCAACTGATTTTCTTGTTTTTTTGGTATTGGATCTCTGTCTTCGGTACATGGTAGCGTAAGTAGATAGATAGTGAATTGTTTTTGAATTTACTGTGTGGAAATTGTTTTTCTTCGGTTTCCTATCGGTCGGTCCGGTTGGGAACTGAAACAATCTCTTATTTCTTTTTTTCTGGGATTTTAGTAGTGGTGTCCAGTTCTTATCGGTTTCAGAAAACTGAGATTGTCTTTGTTTTTTCCGCAGCCCGTGACACGGTCATTTACCAATAAGGATATATTACCTGTCTTAAAAGCCGTTAAGGTTCATTTGTAGGTTAAGGCTATGTCTGAGAAACCCAAGAAGAAAACCGGTCCCACTGGGTTTCAGCACTGTACTGCATGTAGGGAGGCTTTTGCCAGAGCTGATCCCCATCTCATTTATGTTTGTCTGGGGTTTGACCACCTCAAATCAGACTGCCAAATATATAAAAACTTTCCCAAAGCTACTTTGGATAAGAGATTAAGTAGGCTGAAGGAAAGGGAGGCCGAGAAGTCCACTGAACCAGATGGCCAGCCCGGTTCGGTTACGACCGAACCTGTGGGGGTGCCTGCTGACACGGGCGATACACCCTCGGGCAAAGGGAGATCCAGCTCTGAGGGGTTGGTTCGTCAAAAAGAAAAAGGAAGTTGGCAGGTTCAGATCCTGAACTGCAAGTTCCAACAGCCGCTGAAATAGCCAAAGCAATAAGCATTGTGCAGTCACTTCATCTGGTTCCTTCGGAACCAATCCCTCCGACTAAGTGGTCGGTTCAGTTGGACCCAACTCCATCGGATTATGATCCAGAATTGTTTTAAGATGTGGAGTGGGAGGGAGATGAAGAGAAGGAAGAGGATTTTGAGGATTCTGATTTTGGAGGCCTAGATGAGCCTATAGAGCCTGACATCTCCCCAGACAGGCCTTCCAGTGTCTCCTCTCCCAGGCTTTCTGAGTCCCCTTCCCAGTTTCTGTTTTACAGAAAAGTGGCTGAAACTCTCCAGCTTCCAGTGGTGGAAGCTGCTGATGAGGAAGAAGAGCCTGACTATACAGAAATGATGGATGTCCCAGAGTCCAAAAGGCTGTCTATTCCTCCTCACAAGTCCTTGGGGAAATGGACAAGAAACATTTTACAAATGCCTAACTCTTTACCTCTTGTGGATAAGAAAATGGACAGGAGATGCACTCTGTCAGGCTTGGGTATGGATTTTTTGTGCAACCATTGCAGCCATGTTGGGGTAGTGCAGGCTGCAGCCTGTGACAGGGCTAACATTCCTTTGGATTCACACCCCCCCCCCCGATAAAGATTCCAGGAAGGTGGATGCCATGGCCAAAAAACAGTACTTGGCTTCTTCCTTGGGACTCGGGCAGGCAACCTACATGGCCTATACAGCTAGGACTCAGAAGTCAAGGTGGGACACAGTAATGGAACTAGCAAAAAAGGACTACCACCAGCTAGCCAGAGAGCTGGAGGAGACACCTGCTGATGGAACAGAGGCATCAGAAGTGCAATTTCATGCTGCTGTCGACTCTGATGTGGGATTTAGAGTCATGGCTACATCTGTGTCTCTCAGGAGATTTGCTTGGCTCAGATGTACTAGCCTGTCTCAGGATACCCAGGCTAAGGCCATGGATTTCCCCTGTGGTTGGTAATTCTCTGTTTGGGTGGCAGACAGAGGCTTACATGAAGAAAATGGATGAATACAGGACTACCTACAAGAGTGCACAGGCCAAAGAGAGGCAAGCCACTCCTCAGAGGCTGCAGTCTAGGGGCAGGGGCAAGCCTTTTCACAGGCCTTTTACCAAGCCCAAGCCTCTTCTTCCTTCCCACGGGGGGGGAGGTTCTTCCGAGGGAGTGGTAGGAGAGGGATGAGCAAGGCTGCATCCTCTTCAAAGTCCAAGGCTCCTGCCAAACAGACACCCTGATGTGTCAGTTCGGGTCGCCTCCCCTATACCAGTAGAGGGCAGGCTGGCTTACTATTTCCAGGCCTGGAAGTCTGTTACTTCAGACAAGTGGGTCTGGAGGTAGTAAGCCAGGGCCTGGCTCTCAGTTTCAAAAGATTTCCAAAAATGAGAGTCTGGTCTTTTCCTCCTGCATCAGGGACCATTGCCTTAGAGGCAGAAGTTTCTTCCCTGCTAGCTCTCAAAGCTGTGGAAAACATTTCCTCCACAACACAAGAGCAAAGGGCTGTACTCCAGGTACTTCTTTACCTCAAAAAAGACAGGGGAGTGGTGACCCATCCTAGATTTAAGATATCTGAACAAACGTATCACAAAACCAAAGTTCAAAATGGTGAATCTGGGAGTAATGCTCCCCTCTCTGAGGCCAGGGGATTGGCTAGTATCCCTGGACCTGAAGGATGCCTATTTCCACATTCCTATTAGGTGCTCCCACAGAAAGTACTTCAGGTTCGAGTTGCCCTCAGGCCATTACCAATTCAGAGCCAATGCCTTCGGCCTCACTTCAGCTCCAAGGGTATTTACAAAGTGCCTTGCATTAGTAGTGGCCTTCCTCAGAAGGCAGGGTATCTCAATCTTCCCTTATCTAGACTACTGGCTCATTGTAGGCCAGTCCTCATACCAAGTCAAGTCAGCTCTGGAAGGTTCTCAGAATTTGCTCAGTTCCCTGATATTCATTCTCAGTCTTCCCAAGTCAGTTCTCAAACCTGTACAACTCCTCACTTTTATAGAAGTAGAGTTAGATACAGTCCAGGCAAGCCTTCCTCCCACAGACAAGGGTAACCACCCTTAAAGATCTGGCCTCCTCTTTTCAGCCTCTGGTCTCTCAACCAGTCAGGCACTTTCTCCAACTCCTAGGCCACATGGCAGCTTTGACTGCTGTGGTACAAGGGGCCAGGTTTCAGATGAGACATTCAGTTCCACTTAAGGTCATTTTGGTCTCTGAAGAAAGATTCTCTCACCAAACTAATTCCAGTGATTTGGACTCTGGTCCAGGCTCTCCAGTGGTGGCTGGATCAGGACAATCTCAGACAGGGATTCCCATTTCTCAGTCAAGCCCCCTCAGTGGTTTATACCACAGATGCCTCTCTCCTGGTTGGGGAGCCCATCTGGGGGCTCTCACTGCACAGGGCACTTGGTCACTGCAAGAGTCTCTCCTTCACATCGGTCTCCTGGAACTCAGAGCTCTGTTCCTAGACCTCCAGGCTTTCTCTGAGTCTGTCAAAGGCAAAATTGTGCAATTCAGGACAGACACCACCACAGTGTGGTACATAAACAAGCAGGGAGGTACTCAGTCTACGCCTTGTGCACAGAAGCCATGAAACTGTGGTCTCTAGCTTACTCTCTCCAAGCTTCCCTGAAAGCAGTTAATCTTCCAGGAAAGGACAATGTGCTGGCAGATGCTTTGAGCAGAATATCCCAGGGCCATCATGAATGGACCCTGAACCTTCATATCCTGAAAGTCATCTTCACCAGATGGGACATTCCAGAGATAGATCTCTTTGCAGCCCCAGACAGTTATCAACTTCCTGTTTTGCTGCAGACCTCCAGTCCTAGGGACTGCTCCTCTGGATGTTCTCCTGTTAGATTGGACAGGCAGGTTTCTTTATGCCTTTCCTCCCTTTTCTCTACTATTCAGAGTCCTGATCAAGATCAGGTCTCAGCCCTGCACAGTGGTACTAGTGGCCCCAGACTGGGCCAGACAACCCTGGTATCCTCTCTTGTCTCTAGCAGTGTCACTCCCCCTGTCTCTACCTAGGAGACGCAATTTTTTAACCTCCTCTCAAGAAAGGATTTGGTATCCCAATCTCCAGCCTCTCAGTCTCAAGGACTGGTTCTTGAAGAGTTAGATTATGCAGGCCTGCGTCTTTCTCGGGGGTCTTGGATATTTTGAAAGTCTCTAGGAAACCTTCTACCAGGAAAACTTGTAATTCCAAATGGAAAAGGTTCACCATTTGGTGGTCTCACAGAGGTATACAGCCGTAGGCTGCAGGTATTGCCACAGCCTTGGATTATTTGGTTCATCTTAATAGCCTGGGCCTTAGGCCTGTGACCCTTAAAGTTCATTTAGCAGCTGTGTCTGCTTTTCTTTCTGCAGGGAAGGGATCTTCCCTGGCATCCCCTCCTGTTTTCAGTAAGTTCTTCAAAGGCTTGGTCAACATTAACCCTCCTTTTAGAGAGCCTGCTCCAGCTTGGGATCTGAATGTCTGCATTGCACAGCTTATGCAGCCACCTTTTGAGCCCTTAGCTTCTGCCGAGCTTAAGTACTTAACTTGGAAAACTGTGTTCCTGGTAGCTATTATTCTGCCAGGAGGATCAGTGAATTATACGCCTTGTCAGTAGAACATGACTTCATTTCCTTTCGTAGGACAAGGTGGTCCTCAGGACAAATGGAAAGTTTCTACCTAAAGTGGTATCTGATTTTCATCTGAACCCACCTATGTCTCTACCTGTGTTTTTCACTGACCATTCTTCCTCAGGGGAGAGAAGATTGCACAGTCTGGATGTGAAAAGGGCACTTAGCTATTACATAGAACATACCAAGGCACATAGGAAGGATTGTCTTCAGCCATTTCTCACTTACAGAGAAGTGGAAAAAGGTAGACCTGCCACTAAAAGGACTATTGCCAGGTGGATTGTATCTTGTATCCAGTTCTGCTATTCCAAATTGGACAAAGAACCTCCTTCAGGCCTGAGGGCCCACTCGACTAGAGGTACAGCTGCCTCCCTGGCAGTTGCTAGGGATATTTCCTTGGTAAAAATATGTAATGCAGCCACCTGGAAAACAGTCCATACATTCACCAAGCATTACTCTCTGAACATCCAGACTAGGAGTGATGCTCGGTTTGGTACAGCAGAGTTTCGGAGCTTATTCCCAAAGTAAGGTTCTGTATCCCTTCCTCCTAGGGGGACCCGCTTTGTAGTCTGCATATAGTCAGAATACAGCAAGACTTCATGTTGTTTGAAGAACAAATTATTCACCATAGTTTTGCTGTATTCTGACCTTCCTCCCTGCTTCCCTTCTCAGAACCTAGTTTTTGGAAAGTGGGGTGTGGGTTGGCAAGTACAGTGTTGCACCTCAGGGGTGTACCTTACACCCCTCCCTTTACTTAAGGTGTGGTTGTTGCTGCTGTTCTTTTGTTATTTGTTATATATTTAATTCACCATCTACTGTTTCTTCTTGGGTTCTCGACTTGAGTCTTATGGACCCGAGCTTTGTTGCCCTTTTGGGCCTAAAATTAAAACAATTTCCATAACTCTAGTTAGTTAGTTCTTGCTCGTAAGAATCTGACGGTTACACTGAGATGTACCAGAGACCGAGGTTTGAAAACCAAGCTTGAGCCTTGGCATAGAATTAACCCCTTACTCTCCGGAGCAGTTCAAGTGCTGAGGCTAACTGCATATAGTCAGAATACTGCAAGACTCCATTAGAAGAAACAACTATGGTGAGTAATTTTTTCTTCTCCCCCACCCTCTCCAGTTGTCACTCACCTCTGCTACTGCCTTCAGTCTTCTGCCAGCAGCAGGCACAATGTTTTCTAGAGAAGAACTGAGCTGTTTCAGGGATTTGGGAGGGTCTTCAGTGAGACTCACACTGGTTATCTCTTCCTCCGTACTTGTTTTGCTGTTTTCTGATAAAAAAAAAAAAAAAAAAAAACACAGCTTCTTCTTCATTTACTGTGTCTAAGTTGTACCTAAGTTGTTTGCCGTCTAAGCCTACACAGTCCATTTAGATGATGGTCTGTCTGTCTCATAACCTCAGTTGTGTCTGCACTGCTAACCATGGTCACCCAGGTAGCAGTAATGCAGCGGAGCTCACGGTTCTTTCTCCCCGGTGGAGGAGGGCGGCCATCTGCTTTAGAACCACATTGGCACTCACAGCATGCCCTGTGGTTGTGACCAGATCATTTGAATGAGTGGTTTTTGGGGTGTTAGAGGTGGCCAGGGTACAGGTTGCAAGGCCATTCCCATGTACCGGCCTCCATGGCACAACATTCAAGCAGGAGCTGGCTGACTTCTGGTGCTGTCATTTCGATGCTTGGGTCAAAAATAAATCCTTGCAGTTGACGGCCAGAAAGAGTTTTGCTCCTGGAGGCAGCACATTCCACTACATCAGTGACCTCCTGATGGTGAACCATGGTGCTAGCTGTCCATCAGGGGACCAACTGTATGTGGCTCAGAAAACCAGAAGGCTGTGCATGCCACTGGAGGGTAAAGGGCCAATCTGGAGAAGAAAACCAGAGCCCTATACATAGATACATAGATACATAGACAGTGTCGGCAGATAAGGGCCTATGGCCCACCCAGTCTGCCCATTTGAGCTTGTAAGTTCAGTTTGTTTTCCTAGAAGTCTGTTGCACCTTACCCCTGACCTCCAGAATTCCTTTATGTCTATCCCATGCATTCTTAAATCCGTGATTGTTTCAGCCCCCACCACTTCCTCTGGCAGGGTGTTCCACTTGTCCACCACCGTTCTGTGAAGAAATTCTTTCTCATGTTTCCTCTGAATCATCCTCCTCAACTTCATCCCATGCCCTCTAGTCCTGGAACATCTTTTTCGCTTAAAGTAGTGTTTTCCTGCACCTGTTCCTCCCTGTAAGATACTTGTATGTCTCTATCATATCCTCTCTCCTCCTCTCCTCCAGGGAGTACATGTTCAGTTCCTTCAACCTGTCTTCCTAGGACTTGTGATGCAATCCATGCACCATCTTTGTTGCCCTCCTCTGAACCTTCTCTACCTGTCTATGTCCTTACGTAGGTATGGTCTCCAGAACTGTACACTGTACTCCAGGTGAGGCCTCACTAGTGTCTTGTATAGCGGAATTATGACCTCCCTTTTCCTGCTGGTAATGCCCCTGCCTATACATCCCAGCATCCTATTTGCTTTACCTGCTGCCTTGTCACACTGTTTCCCTACCTTGAGGTCATCAGAGATGATAACCCCAAGATCCCTTTCCTGCTTGGTGCATGCTATATCCTCACCCCCCAACTGATATATTGTGCCAGGGTTTTTGTGCCCCATATGCATTATCTTGCACTTCTTTGCATTGAATTTCAACTGCCAAACCCCTGACCATTCTTCAAGTTTCTGCAGGTCGCTTCTCATTCTGTCTACACCCTCTGGTGTGTCTACTCTGTTACAGAGCTTTGTGTCATCAGCGAACAGTGAAATTCTGCCTTCTAAGTCCTGCGCCATGTCACTGATGAAGATGTTGAATAGGACCGGTCCCAGCACTGATCCCTGTGGTACCCCACTGGTCACTCTTCCCTCTGTGGAGTGACAGCCATTTACTACCACCCTCTGTGTCCTGCCACCCAGCCAGTTACCTACCCACCACACTACTGTCCTGCCCACACCCATATTCCCCAGTTTGTGTAATAGTCTTCTATGTGGCACAGTGTCAAAGGCCTTGCTGAAGTCCAGATAGGCCATGTCCACTGCCCTCCCGATCCACCTCACTAGTAACCCAGTCAAAAATTCAATGAGGTTGGTCTGACATGACCTCCCCTGGTGAAACCATGCTGCCTTGGGTCCTGTGGTCCATTGACAACCAGATGTTCCACAATCTCTCTTTCAGTAGTGCTTACATGATCTTCCCCACTACCGAGGTGAGGCTGACTGGTCTGTAGTTCCCTGCTTCCTCTTTGTTCCCACTTTTGCATAAGGGGACTACATCTGCTGTCCTCCAGTCTTTGGGTACCTCCCCTGTTTCCAGTGATCGGCTAAACAGGATAGCCAGAGGTTCAGCCACCACCTCTTAGTTCTTTAAGGACCTGGGAGTGTACCCCATCTGCCCCATTGCTTTATCAACTCTTATTACTTCCAGTTCCTTCAGGACCCTTTCTCGTGTAAAGGGACTTGTGTCCATTTCTGCACCATTCTCACCCTTGTCCCTTTAGACCCATTACCTCCTCTTCCTCAGTAAAGACTGAGCAGAAATACCTGTTCAGTATGTCAGCTTTACTGTTGTCATCCTCCGCGCCCCATCCTCCCACTTCAGTCTCACTATCCCTCCCTCTGTCTTTCTTTTTCACTTATGTACCTGTAAAGGTTTTGTCCCTCTACCCACTGATTTTGCAATGTGTTCTTCTGTCTGAGCTTTGGCTTCCCTTACTGACCTCCCTGCCTCCCTTTGCTTCTCCTGGTACTTCTCCTATCCCTTCTGCCTGTGTCTTTTTGTATTGCCTGAATGCAGTCTTTTGGCTTTCACTTTCTTTGCTACCTCTTTGGAAAACCATAATGGTCTCCTCTTCCTTTTCCTCTTGCTAACCTGCTTAATACATAATTCTGTTGTTCTTGTAATCCCATTTTAAATACTGCCCACTGTTCCTCAACCCTGATTCCTGTCCCATTCCCTTAATGCCTCTTTCAAGTATCTCCCATTTTCCCAAAGTCTGCTCCCCTAAAATCCAGGATGCATGTTTTGTGTGGTTTGGTTCTGCTCTTTCTGTGATTTCAAACCACAATGACTAGTGGTCACTGTTTCCCAGGTGCTCCCCACTGTTACCCCCATCACACTGTCCCTGTTTGTGAGCACAAGGTCCAGTATTGCCTTCTGCCGAGTTGGTTCCATGACCAGTTGCTTGAGGAAGGCACCCTGAAGGAGTCAGGATAAATCTGCTCTAGTTGATGCTGCTGCTGGGATGCTCCAGTCCACGTGTGGAATATTGAAGTCTCCAACCAGTACTACCTCACCCTTGTCTGCCATCCTTTGGATGGCTAGCATCAACTCCCTATCTGTTTCTTCCTCCTGGGCTGGTGGTCTATAGACCACACCTGTGCGGATGGCTGTCCCCATTTTCCTTTCCAGCTTAACCCACAGTATCTCTCCCCCATTTTGTTCCTCCTGGATCTCTGTGGCCCTTATGTCATTTTCACATAGAGTGCCACTCCTCCTCCCTTCCTGCCTGCTCTGTCTCTTCTGAATATGTTGTAGCCAGGTATGGCCATCTCCCAGTCATGGTTATCATTACACCAGGTTTCAGTGATGGCCACAATGTCCAGGTCTGACTGCACCATGACAGCCTCCAGATCTTCCATCTTGTTGCTAAGGCTCCTGGCATTTGCACACATGGCTTTCCATGATTTGACCTCCATAGACTGTCTCACTGTTCTACTCCAGCCCCTTCCTTGGTTGTCATTTATCCCTGGTTCTCCTTGCTGTCTGCCCGTCTGCTGAATTTTGCTGAATACAGTAAAGATGGTAGTTTTTTGTACCATTCAACCTTTAAATTACAAAGTTTTAAAACATCTACACTACAGATTCACATTTTATAAGCACAGTAAGCCACTCCAGGGATGTGCATTATACACTTCTAATGCACAGACAGGAGCTGCAGGCACTCGACTGCTAGAGGAGTTCTGATGCACACCCCATCGTGTCTTCTTGCTTACTTATCTCTGCACTATCATTGCCAAACACCTGCACAGCAAATGCATGCAAGCAAACTTTTGGCATTGACAAATGCTTGTTTTCCTCTGTTTGTGCCTTGCACTCCTAACTGCTTTCCCTGCCTCCCTCTGTTTTTCTAGGTACACTTCCCTGTCCTACTTTCTCTGTGTTTTCTTGTACCACCTGAATGCAAGCTTTTTCGGTCTTACCTTCCTGGCCACTTCCTTTGAGAACCATAGTAGTTTTTGTTTCCTCTTGCTTTTGCTTAATTGCCTAATGCAAAGGTTTGTTGCCTCCTCTATGGCTCCTTTTAGATTCGCTCACTGTTCCTCTACACCCCTCCCCCCAAACCAGGGCTTTTCTGAGACATTTCCCAATCTTGGCAAAGTCTGCCCTTCTGAAGTCCAGGACCCTCACTTTCATGTGGTTTGACTCCATCACAGTTCTCACATTGAATCACACCGTACGGTGATCAGTGGATCCAAGGTGGCTACCCACCATGACATCTGCAACTTTGTCCCCATTGGTGAGTACTAGATCCAGTATTGCTCCTTTTCTGGTGGCTCTGCCACTAGCTGCGTGAGGCATGCCCTCTGCAGGGTGTCCAGAATGTCCCTGCACCTGGCTGAGGCTGCAGCTGGGATGCTGCAATCAACATCCGGCAAATTGAAGTCTCCCACCAGCAGCACCTTCCCTTTAATTGCCATCTTGTGGACGGCTTTCACTAGAACCCTGTCCAACTCTTCCCCTTGTCCTAGAGGTCTGTATATCACTCCAGTGCGACTAGTGGTGCCATTAACAGTCTCTAGGGTGACCCACAGTGCCTCTGTCCCTCCCTGCATTCCCTGCTCCTCAATTGCTTTTATACCCTCCCTAATGTAAAGAGTCACTCCTCCCTTTTTATCCACCCTGTCTTTCCTGAATAGAGTACAACCTGGTATGGCTATATCCCAGTTATGGTTCCTGTTGTACCATGTCTCAGTAATGGTAGCAATGTCCAGGTCAGCCTCTGCCATCAGTGCCTGTAAGTCCGGGATTTTATTTCCCAGGCTGTGAGCATTCGTGCACATGGCCTTCCAAGTTGTGCAATAGTACCTCCCCTTCTGACAGCTCCCCTCTTATCCTGGTACTGTCCCTCTTTACCCTGCTTGTGTTTACTCCCATTTCTTCTTTTATCTGCCAGTCTACTTTTTCCGGTTATAGGTACCTTTGGTGATTTCCCAGCTATCTCATAGACTTTTACTGTCTGGAAAATTTGAAGTACAGTGTAATAAAACTGAATCAAAGATTAAACTATACTGCAAATCAAAGAGAACTGGAAAAAAAAACATAGTTGCTGCGGGCAGTGGAGCGGATGCCAGAGGACCACAGAGGAGGAGGAAACAACTTGTAGTGGGGGACTTGATTATGAGGGGGATAAATTTAGGAATAAGAAAGGGGGCAGAGGCAGGTTAAGGGCCTACGCAGCGCCACAGCCCACTAGGATGGAAAGTGGATCCTGAGGATTGCTAGGGCAGAGCAGAGAAAGCTGGATGTCATTGTCCACCTGTGGACTAATGATCAGAGTAGGGATGGGACTGGAATAGTACAGGGGAAATTTAGGGAGCTGGGGAGAGGTCTTAAACAGGTATTGTGCTTAGTGGCTTTTGCTGAGGTGCTGCCTGTCTATGGTGGGGGAGGAGGAGGATCTCCACACCAGGGGCTTCAACTCATGCCTGAAGGAATGGTGCAGAGAGGTGGGGTTTGGCTATATTGGGGACCGGGGCCCACCTGGGAGGATAAGGGTCTATATAGCAGTGATGGCCTGCATCTGTCTGGGAGGGGAACTACAGTCCTCGCAGGGTTTTAAATAATTAATTAGCAGTTTTTTTCTTGAGACTATACTAACTGAACAGAAAGTATTTATGTAGATTTTCTAGAAGTGCTGTGTTTGTTAAACACAGTGAGGCAAGAGCTATGCATTTTCACAAAGATTTAGCACTTTTATGAGCAAAATGCTGATCAATTTTTAGAGTTAAATAAATCCCTGCCTCGGTAGGTGGTTTAAATGTTACTTTGAACATTTAACCCTTAGGCTGCTGCCAGAGTTGGAACATACAGTATATTAATTCTGGACTGTTATATCAGTCCATGGCACAGGAAGGGTTAAACTAGCCGAGGGGGGTAGCAGAAGGAATCGGGGAGGCAAACTGCTCCCCACAGGCTGAAGTAGAGAGTAGGGAGAACCTGAGAGGATAAGAATCCCCCAGGGTACAAATTAATATAGGAAGCAAGGTGGTAGAGACATAGGGGAAAGGGAACAGGATCATTAAAAAGAGTGCGGGACGAAGGGAGGGCAGAAAAAAGGATGGTAACAACCAGAGTGGAAACAAAATCTAGAAGGCCAGTATGTGAATGCTAGAAGTCTAGGAAATAAAATTCTGGACCTAGAGGCCATCATGGTGGAGGCCAGCCTGTATATTGTGGCTATTACCAGTCCACGGTGCATGGAAAACCATGACTGGGACATCGCCATACCAGGCTATACTCAGTTCAGGAAAGACAGGGTGGACAGTAAGGAGTGGGTGTGTTGCTTTATGTGAGGGGGACAGCATAAAAGTGACGGAGATACAGGGAATACAGGGGGAGGCAGAGGTACTGTGGGTCATGCTGGAGACAGGGAATGGAGCCGCTATTCACACTGGAGTGATCTACAGACCTCCAGGACAGGGGTAGGCATTAGATAAGTTACTGGTGGAAGCCATTGGCAAGATGGAAGAAAGGAGGGAGGTGTTGCTGGTGGGGACTTCAGACTGCCACATGTAGATTGGAGCCTCTCAGCAGTGGCTTTAGGTAGAAACAGGGAAATCCTGGACTCTGTGCAGGGGGCATTCCTCAGGCAACTAGTCAGTGTACCCGCTTGTGATGAGGCTTTGCTGGATCTGATACTGACTAACGGGGACAGTGTTTCTGACGTCAAGATGGGAGGCTACCTGGGGACCAGTGATCACCGTACAGTGTGGTTAAATGTAAGGATGTCTGTGGAATCGAATCACACAAGGGTGGGGTCCTGGATTTCAAGAGGGCAGATTTTATAAAGATGGGTGGTGAATGCCTCAGGGATGACCTGGTTGGGGGGGGGGTGGCATTGGTGGGGTGGAAGAACAGTAGTCGAAGCTAATAGGGAGTATAGTAAAAGCAGCAAACCTCTGCATCAAACAAGTGAACCAGAAGCAAGAGGGAAAGGAGACCACCATGGTTCTTGAAAGAGGTGGCTGAAAGGGTAAAGGCTAATAGAGTAGCATTCAGAAGGTATATGGAGACGAAGAGGGTGGAGAATAGGGATGTGTATCAGGGAAAACAGAGGGAAGCAGGGAAAACAGTAAAGAATACAGAGGTGCAAACTGAAGAGAGAACAGCCCAGGAGGTAACATTCAGAAAGTATAAGGAGACGCAGAGGGAGGAGGATAGCAAGCTGTATTAGGGGAAACAGGGAAGCAGGGAAAGCAGTAAGGAATGGAAAGGAGCAAACTGAAAAGAGAGAAGAGCCCAGGAGGTAACTAAAGGGGACAATACAGTTTTCAGTTATGTAAGTGAAAAGAGGATGACCCAGGGGTGGGATTGTAAGGTTAAAAAGGGAAGGGGTGGGGACTGTGCAGAGGTGGACCAGGAAAAGGCAGACATCCTGAACAGATACTTTTTTTTTTTTTTTTTTTTTAAACTGTTCACAGAGGAAGGAGAACGGGAGGGGCCACAAAAAAGTACAGAAGCTTTGGAGGGAGGGAGGTTGATGGTCTTTTTTTAGAGGAGAGTGTCCTGAAGGAATTCTCTAATCTGAAGATGAACAAAGTAGTGCAGTCAGACGGGATGCATCCAGGGGTATTGAGGGAGCTCATGGAGGTACTGGCTGCTCCTCTGACAGTCCTATGTAACAACTCACTGGTATCTGGGTTGGTTATGGAGGACTGGAGGAGGGCAGATGTAGTCCACATTCACAGAAGTAGTGGCAAGGACGAAATTGACAATTATAAGCCAGTCAGTCTGACATCAGTGGTGAGGAAGTTAATGGAATCACTGCTGAAGGAAAGCATTGTGTAATATCTAGAAACCAGTGGGTTACAAGACCCGAGTCAGCATGGGATCACGAGGGTGGGGGAGGGGGGTCACATTAAACAAATCTGCTAGATTTCTTTGACTGGATGACACGGGAGTTAGATCAGGGTGGAGCAGTGGATGTGGCCTACCTAGATTTCACTAGGTCTTCTAGTCACTGTTCCATATAGGAGACTAGTAAGCAAGCTGGGTTGCTTAGGAGTGGGTCCAAAGGTGGTAAACTGGATAAGACATTGATAAGTGGATAGGTGACAGAGGGTGATGGTAAATGGAGTTCACTTCGAAGGGAGGGAGGGTGACCAGTGGGGTGCCTCAGGGATCAGTGCTGGGACCGGTCCTCTTTAATGTGACATTGCAGAGGAGTGGGAAGGGAAGGTTTGCCTCTTTGCGGATAACACCAAAATCTGCAACAGGATGGACACGGGGGGTGGGGGGTGGTGGATAGGATGAGCAGAGACCTGAGAACTAGAGGAGTGGTCAAGACTATCGGAGCTGGAATTCGATGTGATAAAGTGCAAAATAATGTACTGAGGGCACAGAAACCTAGGGGCAGAGTACACAGTGGATGGAGTGGTATTGATGACCACCGTGCAGGAAAGAAACCTGGGGATAATAATATCTGATGACTTAAAGGTGGCCAGGCAGTGCTACAAGGCAGTTGGAAAGGCTAGTGGGATGTCGGGTGTATAGGAAGGGTATGACCAGCATTAAGAGCGGGGTGGTGTTGCCTCTGTATAGATTTCTGGTAAGACCTCATCTAGAGTACTGTGTCCAGTTCTGGAGACCACACTTCTAGAAGGACAAAGAGTAGAGGCAGATCAGAGGAGGGCAAGGGTCTGCATCAAAAGCCCTATGAGGAGAGACTTAAAGACCTGAATATGCACACCCTAGAAGGGAGAGGGGGGAGACCTTTAAACATGCCATGACAAATGGCAGCTCTGGATTTTATATGTATCACCTGCCTTATCTTCACCTGACTTCTCCGCCCCTGTGTGGTTGGTTTGTGCTTATCATGTATAATCCCTGACTGTTCCTGCGTGGATAACTTTTTTGTAAGCTGTCCAGGACTGAATGTGTGTTACCTGGTACTGTCTGAACGATTATATTTTGTACTCTCCCGGGTTGTGCGTGATAATAGGCGGAGCAATTGGCCTAACGCACTTACCTGGTTACCAAAAGCTAAAACCTATTTGTTACCTTTTCCCCTTCCTCTCCTACTTCCTCGCTTATCCACTCTCTTACCCCTCCCTCTCCTCTCTCCCTACCTTTTCTCCCTCCCTTCCCTAGCTACAAAACCTTATAGTTTGGCACTTATCGAACTGTACTGCTCTACCTATCTCTTTTAAATGTTCTCCTGTGTTACCCATTCCAAACTATTATTTGTTCTCACAGTACTTTTGCTTGCATTATTCATTTTGTCAGTGTTTGTATCTAATATCCAAACATTGTTGTTTCTTACTCTGATTGTATTGCTTTCATGTGCTGTGTCACATGTATATTGTTTTGTCTGTAAACTGTTTTCTCCCGGGTTGTGCCTGAAAATAGGCATTGTTTGCCTAGTGCACTCACCCGGTTACCAAAAGCAAAATAAATAAATACTGCATGGGGGTTACAGGAGGTAAGTAATTTTCAGAAAAAAAAGGTGCTCAGTGCAAGGGGACATGTTATGAAGCTGGAGGAGGTAGATTCAGGAGAGATGTGAGGAAGTACTTCTTCACAGAAGGAGTGGTGAATTCCTGGAACAGCCTTCCAGCAGAGGAGGTGGTGGTGGCAAAAACTGATGGGTTCAAAAATGCATGGGATAGGCACAAGAGAATCGTAGTGAAAGGGAAGGAGGGACGGGAGAAAGTGCTGTAGATCAAGTAGGGTCTGCAGTGATAATGTAGGTAGGGAAAAATGGGCAGACTAGGTAGGCCAAGCGATCCTTATCTGTGGTCGGATTCTGTCTTTCTGTGTTAACTAAAAAAATAAAATAAAAGTAGATTGAGAGCCTTATTTAGATCTAATTGAATATTTACAGGATATGTATGTATTTAAATTGTATGAAAGTAATTTTCACTTGGACCCAGTTGCCTGTACTGTACAAGTGCTGAAATAATGTACTTATGTACAGAAAGACAAAAAACAAACTGTAGTGCACTGGTCCCACTGCTCCGCATTCCCCTCCTCACTCTGCACAGCACTTACAGTTATGGCATTGACAGCGATGGGCACAGCCCTCCGCTCACCTCCTCAACTGGCTGCCATCTTGCTGTCAGAAGACAATTCAGAAACAGTACCCCGTGATTGCCCTCTGACAGTCAGATGATGGGCATCTGAGAAGGTGAGAATAGGGCAGTGCTGGTTGCCACTGATGATGCATAGTGCTGTCCAATGTCTCGGTGAGAGGGGCGCGAGGCGGTATGACTGGAGCAGATATTGGGTGGGTTTGCAACTGTGGTGGGGTGGGGATTCTACAAGGCTACCAGGAATAGTCTGAGCACAGGAGAACTGGTGATTGTGGGGGTGGGGGGGTGGAGGCACTAGACCAGCAGGAGAATCGCATACAGGTGAAACTGGAGATTGCGTCAGGGGCCTGATTTTCGCATGTGCTGTATCTATATATTTTTTAACAGGATACCCAACCACTGTAGGCGCCTACTTAAGCTTTAGATAAATTCGAAATGATGAATATACTTGATAAAATCTTTGCCAAATTTTTGCTTTAAAAAAAAAAAAATGACTGGAAAGGCTGTTTTCCGCTTGGGCTGATCTTTTGTAATCAGTTGCCACTGATTGCCAAACCTACTGTAGTTTAGAAGAGCACATTGTAGATAACTCAGTATTGTGGAGATGCCATGTGCTGTCTGAATGTAGCATCACACACACACGTCATTGTCTTATCCTAAATTACTCCAGTGTAACATGATTTTCTCTTTTTTTTTTTTTTTTGCATAATATTTTTATTAGATTTTTAAATTAACAATAAAACAACACTCACTCAACATACAGGCCAATTAATACATAAGTTCTATACTTGTCAATTGCATCTATGTACACAAGCAAGTCAAATAACATGGATCAAAACAGAACACAAAAGTGTGATAACATACCCAGTCTTTGTATTCATCCTTCCTCCCAAATACAATTGGGCATTTTTATTAACTAAAGTGTAGGTGCCTCACCAAGGGGGGGGGGGTCCCCAATATTAGTTTTAAATCCTTCTCAGCTAAGGAGACCCTCCCTCAAAATCCACCCTTCCTCAATATTGAGTGAGGCCAAGAATGGGGTCCAGCTTCTACTGAAACTGTCCTCCCTTTCCCACAGCTCATAAATCAGCTTTTCCAGCCCCAGGTTCTGCAGAACCGACTTTCTCCAAGTCTGCACTGTGGGAACAGCTTGGGAGACCCAAGTATCTTGTATGCCATGGCAGGCCAATGCAAATAGCACTCTAAACCACCTAGGGAGCAAGAGCCATTCATCCCCATCTCCCACTTCGACTCCAAACAGGCATCCCAAAGGGTCTACTGGCATTCCCCTACCTGCGATTCTGCTCTCCTCAGTAACCACCGCTTTCCAGCACCTCTGCAGCACGGGGCATGTTCAGAAGCAATGCATATAAGTTCCCCTGCCCATCCCACATCTGCCACATAGAGGTGATATCCCAGGATGTGCTTTGTGCACAGTCACAGGCGGGTAGTACAGTCTGTGCAGAAATTTAAAATACACCTCCTTGTACTTGTTACAGGCCATAATCCCTGAATGTAATGGGAGCAACAATTTCCAGTTCTCCTCTGTTATAACCCTCCCTAAGTCCCGTTCCCACAGTGCCCTCGTTCTACCAGTTCGGTCAGGAAATATGTGCTTCCCTCTTTTAACCGTCCAGCCTGTAAAACCTTTCTCCCTACCCTGGGCCTGATGGGTCATGGTCTCTACAAAATCCAGTTTATATGTCCTCTTCTCTTCTCTTTCTGGACTACTCCTATACGCCCGTATCTGCATATAGTTAAACGTATGTCGGCTACCCTCTCCCACCACGTTCTGCAGGGTTTGAAAGGAATACAGCTGTCCACATTCCAGGAGGTGACTCATACTACGAATACTCTTCAGTTTCCATTCTTGAAAGCCTTTATCCTAAAACTCTGGCAAGAAATAGGGGTTGCTTGCGACCAGCAAAAGCAGCGTTTCCCCATTCTGCGTCCAGCCCCGCTTCCTGAGTTGCTGCCAAGCCGTCAGAGCCTGTACCACCAGAGAGCTGACTTCCCTTCCCAGCTTATATGCCCTGAGGCCCCTACTATGCAGATAAGCTGTGAGGTTAGCCCGGGCTGTATCTTGTTCCAAGTCCAGCCAGCTGGCGACACTAGGCCTGTGCACCCAATCTGCTATATTCCTTTGCTGTATAGCCAGGAAATAGTTTCCCAGATCAGGAAAGTTCATTTCCCCACGTTCTCTTACAGCCTTCAGTCTTTGAAGGCTGATCCTCTGATGCTTTCCTCTCCAAATAAAGGTTGAAAAAGCCTTTTCCAACCTTTTGATATCCTCCCTCCTGATTCCTATATGTAGCATCTGCAAAAGGTAAAGGATTCTTGGCAGAATATTCATCTTGATGAGATTAATTCTGCCCAGCCATGACACTGGCAGCTGCATCCACCTCCTTAAGTCCACTTCTGTGGTTTTCACCAACTTGGTATAGTTCAGGTGATACAGGGACTCCAACGATCTACCTACCTGCATCCCTAAATAAACCAAACAAGTACCCGCCATTTTTAGGCCCCATTGCCTCACTTCACTTCCGGAACCCTGATACCACATTTATTTCCAATTTGCCAGGGTTAGCCTTGTACCCTGAAAAGATACTAAATTCCTCCACCAGTTTTAACAAAGGGGGCACCGATCATCCTCGGTTCCTCAAGAACAGGAGCATATCATCAGCATATAGAGTCAATTTGTGCTGTGCCCCTCTCACCCCCTCACTCCCGCAATCTCCTCACAGTCCCATATTGCAGTCACCAAGGCTTCCATCGCTAACGCAAACAGAAGGGAGGAGAGCGGACACCCCTGCCTTGTACTCCTCCTCAGGTTGAGTCTCTCTGATAGGGAGCCATTCACCATCACCTAGGCCCATGGTCTTGCATACATTGCCTGCACCCATCCCAGGAAGGTCTTGCCCAGGCCAAAATGTCCAGTCACCTCGAACAGATACTCCCACTCCACCCTGTCAAATGCTTTATCAGCACCCATTGAAATAACCCCTATTTCCTCTTTACCCCGGTTCGCCTGCCATATAATATTAAGTAAGCGCCTCATATTATGAGTGTCGGCCCTTTACGAGCACCGTTTGGTCTGGGTGGACCACTCCCGGAAGCATTTCTTCCAATCTAGTAGCCAAAATTTTAGCCAATATTTAAAATCCATGTTTAACAGGGAGATTGGCCTATATGAAGCACATTCCTTCGTGTCTTTGCCCACCTTAGGTATAAGACAGATGGTGGCCCTATAACACGTATCGAGCAAAATGACAGCTCTTGTATCCTCTCTTTGCTGATAGACTTCACTAAGCAAACCCACCACCTGGCCTCCCAACAGCTTGTAGTACTCCACAGGGTACCCATCAGACCCACTGTCCTTCCCCTCCTGCAGCACCCGAATAGCTCTCAGTACCTCGTCTTTAGTGATTGGTTGACCCAGCTTGACCCTCTGTGCTTGTGTAAGCCGCGGCAGCTTAATTTTCCCAAGGAATTCCATCATTTGCTGCCTGGTGCCCGTAGCCTCCGCTTGACACAAGTGCTGATAGAAGGCCCGAAAAGCCACCTTTATTCCCTTCATGTCCCCATGTAGCACCCCATTGCTATACTTTACCCCGTGATCCGGCTCACCTTTTTACCACCCCTCATGAGGCTCATGAGCATCGGTCCTGGTTTGTTTCCCCATTCAAAAATTTGATGCTTATTAAAAAAGCAGACCCTCCCAGCTTCAATTCTCAGGTGGGTATTTAAGGCCTCTCTGACCACAGCCAAGGATCTAACTGCCTCCCCTTTCTCTCCTCCCACAACCCTCTTCTCCAGCTCCTTTAATCTCCTCTCCAAATCCCTCCTTTTCTCTTGCTTTTGCCTCTTGAGCCGGGCCACATATTCGATGATTATCCCTCTCATAAAGGCCTTTCTCGCCTCCCAAAGCCCGGTTCTGGAAATCTCTTCTGAATCATCGTACTTAAATAGAATTTCCATTTTTCCTCCAGATACTGTTTAAACTCTGGATTCCTAACCATATAAGTTGGAAATTTCCATGGGGATTCCTGCTTTCCCCTGCTCAGCAATTTCATAACTACCATAGCATGGTCCGACACATGTATGGGGCGATGTCTAGCGTAACATATTCGAGCATACCAATCTCTCATCAGATATAAGTAATCCAGGCGGGATCATGTTCTATGCGGGTTAGAGTAGAAAGTATACTCTCTCACACCCGGATTAGCCATACGCCAGGCATCTACCAGGTCCAACTCTGACGTACCCATCTGCCATTGTTACATACCACCACTTTCTCTCCCCTTCCCCTCAGAATGATCCAATTTCGGATCCATCGTCCAATTTAGATCTCCTGCCAATATTAGACTGGGGAACTGTTCTTTAACCAGTAAGTCCAACTAAGAGGCGGAGAATTGTGGGTCGTGGACTGCGGGTGCATAAACCGAGCCAAAAGTGACCTGCTCTCCTTCCAATATGCCAGTCACAAAAATGCATCTCCCCCCATTGGGGTCCCGCAGCACTCTAATTACTTCAAAGGGAAGAGCCCTGTGCACCAAAATGGCAACTCCTGTTTTATGCGCCGTGGCCGAAGCCGCGTAGCACCTCCCCACCCATCTACGAGCCAATTTGGCATGCTCCACAGCTGTCAGGTGCATCTCCTGTATGAAGGCCACATGAGCATCAACTCTTTTTAAGGCAGTTAGCAAAGCAGTCCTTTTTACTGGGTTTATAATACCTCAAACATTCCAGGTTACAATATTAACCGTTTTCATGACAGCCATCTATATATATTATTCTTTTCCCATTTGTCCCAGCATAATTAATTAAAGTCACTTTAGCCCCATTCTTAGCATGCACTTTGACAGACAGTTCTGTGATCGCATTCTTAACAACACAAACAATAATAGTAACATTAAACTTTTAACATCCCCCCCAATGTCCTCCTTCCCCTTGAAAGAAAATATTCCCAACATTTCTTTTCTCTTCCCCCCCTCCTCCATCCTTCCTGCACTACCTCCCCCATCCCACTGACCTCTAATTGATCCATCTTCCTGCTACTTCGCATTAGCAATGCTTTATCTCTACCCCCCCTCCTTCTCCCCTTATATTCTCCCTTTCTTCTACCATACAGTAAGCACTATAATTCCAGTTCTATCGCCTCCCCCCCCTTACTCTGCAACCCTCCTTGTGACACTAATTGCCCCTCAGGTTCGAGTGTCTGCCACATCCCCTGTACTGATGAATATGCTCCCCCGGCCTCCCCACGCAGCCGACATCCTTCTAACCTCCAGCCCATTTTAAAAGAATCTCACCAATATCTTTATTATAATTTGAATTCCCACAGCCCAACCGCACCCTGCAACTAACCCCACTAGTGCTGTCTTCCATTAAATCGTCTTAACACACCCCACGGCCCATTAAATAACCCATCCTGCCCTCCTAGCCTCCCCTTTTCCATGGCACCCTTCTTCATAAAGATTCAACATTCCAGGGTTACTACTTCAGGCTGGTAGGGAGAGTAGGCCGCACCCTGAAATCCACACGCTAGGCCTCCATCCCCACCAACCCTTATACCTTCACCCGTACGCAGGATATGCTGTCTCCTCCACTCCATCTCTCAATCCATCTCCTTCTCCAGGAGCCCTCCCAGCATCAACTCTGACATTTCATCCATTGGTTCCTGCGCCAAATCGCCTCATTCACAGTCCACAGAGGCCCTTTTCCTCCTGTATGCCAGTTCCGTCTATTGCCTCTTCATAGTCTATCAAAGGAGGTGGTAGAAATTAAGCGCAACACTCTCATCCCCAAACATGGGGAAATGAAGGGGAGAAAAAAACAACTTGACAATATCTCACCAGTACGTAACTTTAACTAGTGGGAGTCCAACATGGAAAACACAGTAAATGAAACAGTCATCCCGTCTCCAGCGCTCAAACGACCCCAGATCCTTTTGCCATCTCAACACAGCTTCTGTCTGAGCAAGCGAACAAATTCCTCCGCCTTGTCCACGTCCCAAAATGAAAAAGTAGCCCCCTTGTGCTTTATTTTCAGAGTGGCTGGGTACACTAGGAAGTTCTCGATTTTACACATCCTAAGTTGCTGCATGACCCCGTTAAACATTTTCCTTTTCTTGAGTAAGCGGGTCGAATAGTCCTGCAAGATAAAGAGCCGTCACCCTTCATACATCAATGCACCCTTCTCCCGGTAGGCCTTCAGGATTTGTTCCCTGTCCTGAAAGTGTGGAAGCGCATGATCAACTGCCTCGGCGGCTGATCTATCAGTGGCCTTGGCATCACGGCTCGGTGTGCTCGCTCTAGTTTAAAATGGCCCTTCGTGGGCTGAAGGCCTAGCAATTCCGGCAGAACTCTTGTGCAGAAATTCAGGGCACTTTCCCCTTCCCTCTGGCAGCCCTCTCAATCCCAGGTTAAAGCATCGGTGGTAGTTCTTTTGATAATCGAATGCCTCCTTGAGATCTGCCAGTTCTTTTTGGAGGGCCGCTACCTGCCCCGGGACCGTCAGCAGTTCATCCTCCATGTGGGAGACCCGCTCCTCAACCTCCATTAACCTGCCTGCTTGTGCATTCTGCTGCTCCTGCATTTCTTGCAGCTTCAGGTCAAGTTTCCCCTCTTGTTTTTATCAGTCAGGTCTCGAGAGGTGCAATGACCTGTCCAGTAGCTTCCCTGCCAAGCGCGGTAACCTCAGCTGCAGACGTTGAGACCAGGCCTGCGTTCTCCCCAGCTTTCTTCGCATTTTTAGAGGCTATCCGCTGGCTCTTTGATGATCCGGAGGCAAGATATTCATCCATGCTGTTACTGCAGCCACTATATGACCCAAAAGAACAGGTAGAGGTATTTATTTAATTTTAAAAAATAAAATTTTCAACTGTTTAAGGGGAGCACGAGGGAATATGCGTCTGTTAAGCTAGCTGCTCATCAGCGCCCCCCATGATTTTCTCTTTTTCCCGCAACATCACTAGCACAGAATCCTGAGGTAATGCACTTCATTCTGGTAGGCAGCACTGTATGCCTTTTATAGACATCGCTTCAGTGTCTGGGTTACATGGCAACTCGCCATGTGTCATTAGCTCGCCTCCAAAGAAGTCCACCTGTGCTCCAGTATGGCGGTCCATGTCAGGGTTTTATTTAACTCTGAAAATTGATTAGCATTTTGCTCATAAAAGTGTTAAAACATTGTGAAAATGCACAGCGCTTACCTCACTGTGTTTAACAAACATAACACTTCTAGAAAACCTATATAAATGCTTTCTGTACAGTTAGTATTGTCCCAGGAAAAAAAAACTGCTAATCAAGTATTTAAAACCCTGCCATGTGGAAAAACACCCTCTGTTTCCATACTGTTTAGCAGTTCTGTGAAATCCATATAGACATCCAAGTAGACTCGTCCCCTGCGGTAGTACAACTGCAACTGCGCAATAAGTATATTCAGCACCTGGAGGTAAAGGGTTAAAGAGCACTTTTCCCTGTACTCAGAACCACAAACAGGAAGCTTCCCTATCTATACAGGAGTTCTTCCTTTGCACCTGTAAATGTTTTAAGCATTCCCCATGTGGAAGGATGGGAAGAGATCTTAATTTGCCTCCGAGAGGCTGGCTGCTTAATTCTTTCCACTTCTTTATCTCTGGCTCCAGCCCTGTGCTCAGACGTTTTATGACATCTGCCTAGAGCTGAATAGAGCACACTGAGTGCTTGGGTCGGACCAGTGAGTAAAGAAGTGGAATGGATCAAGCACCCAGGCCCTCAGGGCAAATTATGAGCCCCTTAGGGGGCATATTTATAAGCACGAAAGGTGCTCTTTAAACAGTGTATGACTGGACACTACTCATAGGTTATTGGGCAAGTTAGTTTGAGCCACTTAAGCTTTTCAGTTAAAAGGCTGTGTTAGAATGCTGTTATGTCACATTCCAGCAGACTTCATGCACAGGCAGACTGTTACTGGACAGTCTAGATTGGTCTTGAGGCCTTTTTCTGCTGCTGTTGTTGCCCATGTTTCTACATTCTGTGAGCATTGATACCGGCTGTATAAGACACTCTGTGCCAGTGATCAAAAATTAGAACTTGGTAAGGAATTTTTCGTGTATAAAAGGTTTTTTCATCTCATAGAATTTTGTTTACTGGAGCATGGCAAGTACTTGTTTGATGTTATAAATGAGAGGCCCTAAAGTGAAAATTGAAAAGAATATTTGGGCTGAAGCAATCCTAAAATATGTATTGCTGTATACAGCTGTAGGAACTTGACACACAGTCTAGTAAGAGTTGGCTAAAGTCAGCAATGTTTGCATATGTGTCAGTTTTTATATTTGTTTCCTAAAGTCTGTGGACATGTTTTTTTTGAAAGACTTGAAGGAGATGGTTAACTGCCCTTACATCTTTGTTTCCATGCCAGTTATGTATTCTGACATGCTTTGATACTTTTTTGATAAATATTCTAGCTTTGGGGGTACTCCCAGATCTACATAGAGTTTTCCACTCTCCTCTCCTCACCAGCTACTGCTCTCGATTTTCACATTTCTAAGACATCAGCAATTCCCATCCTATGCTATTCATCTGAATGGTCTGGTATGGTGTTACTGATGTCATAGAATGTTCAGGCAGTATGAAAAGAGAGAGAGAGAGAGAGAGCAGCAGCTGCTGAGGAGACAGGGATTCAAGGTTACAAAGGCAACAAAATTAAGATTATTAATTTAACAGAAATGGTCAAAAACATATCAGAATTCTGCATAGCCAATAAAAGAACAACTGGAGAAACACAAGACCTATATCTGGCCACAATGCTGTTAACGGCAGCAAAAAAGAATGTCACAAAGATGTGGCTGCAAAAAACTGCACCTCAGATTTCCACTTTGGGAAGACATAGTATACTATATATACAGGCTGGAGCGGATGACTGCTCAGTTACTAAACACTCTCCCAAGGTTAAATAACAGGTAGGCAGTCTAGTTAGTAAGCAATAACCCACGACAGAGTGTGCGATTATTGGGGATTAATCAACACCCCAGGTGTATTGTGAGGCATGAGGCCGCAGGCCGAGTGTTCTCACAGCACCCGGGGTGTTGATTAATTTCCAATAACCGCATACCCGGGAGTGGGTTATTGCGCTTATAACATGGGGTGTCACCACAGGTGAGAAAAATACGAGGAAAGCATGAATAATTAATAAAAAGGATCTTTTTATGTGTTCCACTAGCACATCATAGATCCACTGCTGAATTTGTGACCATCACACAATACTGTTTTGCACACTATGCACATACAAACATTACATGTATCCCAAGTGATGGCACACTCGCATTCTTTTTGACTTACAGCATTATGTACTGCCATTTGTCTGACTGTGTCTCTGTCACTCGGTGGTTCAGCGAGTCTCTCCCCCCCCCCCCACACGGTTAGGCAAGCCATGCTGGGGGGGTGGACTGTGTGTCTCTTACTCACATGTGGCTTTCTGGGTCTGGATTGGTGAGCACTGTGTGATGTTTCAATTGCTGTATAGAGACAGAGACACAGATGGGAGAGTGGCACAACGAACTGTCATTTGCACGTGCGGGTCCCCCCCATGTCTCTGTCTCTCTCTTTACACTCGGCCCTGCTCTCTGTGATTGCCACAGACAGGAGAAGCATGGATTTGGGGGAGGGGGGCTTTCTCCCTCTACAAACAGGGCACAGTCTTAAACATGCCTCAGAGCGACAGAGAGAGAGTTGCACACTGAAAATATTGCTGAAGCACTGCAGAAGCTTTGCTATACAGTGTGCCTCTGTCTGTGTCTGTCTCTCTCATGCCACATTACTGTGCTTTGCATGTGGCACACAGAGAGCGAGAGTAATTACACTTTCGTGCCTGTCGGTGTCTGTGCTGACACAGTGAAGGAAGTGCGAGTGGTGATCACCGGGGGGGCAACTGAAGCACTGTGCTGCAGTAAAGGAAAGACTCCTTGGCACTCTCTGTATCCCCACCGACCCACCCTGTGGAGCTCCGGTGAACGAGTGGCAACTGTCATCTTGCCATTCCTTACAATTCACTTGCACTCACCGTATTATTCTTCCTGTCAGTGTTGACCCATTCCACCATTTCTCCAAGTCGCTGTCACAAGGGAAGGGGGGTCCTCATTACAACACTCTGGCCAGCAACAGAAAACTGACTGCAAGCTGTTTCTTTCTCTCTCTCTCTCTCTCTCTCCTCCCTCCCCCTCTCCCTCCCTCCTGTCAAACTGTTACAGACACCACAACCCACGCTCTCTGCTTTCCATTGTGTCCCCTGTCATTCTGTACTGTGTACAAGGCTGCTGTCTGTCTCCTCACTGGTGCTGTACATTTCTACTTTTGGCACTCTATTACCATGTAATTCTCTCTGTCTACCTCCCTGATGATGCTGAAGACAACATGGACACAATGGGGGCCTTAACAGCACATTCTGTGAGGAGCTGCTTATGCTGTTCGTGCTACAATAATCAGTTGCTTCCCTAATAATTAAATGACTGCCATTTAGAAATGATTTTGCCTACAGAAAAGGAGTTCAGGTTTGCCCAGGAATCTCTCACTACCTCTTCACAACTGCCTGTGGGTATATCTGAGATTAATCAACGGTCACCTGATGGCTCTGTACCAATCGGGTACCTGTCTTCCCCTACCCCATGTTATAACTGTACATAACTAAGTGCAGAACAGAAATGATACCCTAATTGGAGTTGAGGGGGAGAGGAGAGGGCAATGGAGATGTAGACAGATTCATGGATTTGGGAATCCAGTAGACTGTGAAAGAAAAGGTGATAATAGCAGAGGACAGGAAAGCGTGCCAGAAATACAAACCTTTTAGTGCACCGGGATATGATAAGAGAAATATGTAAATATATGGAAATTATAAAACAAAGTTGTACCATCTATGTAAACACTAAGAGATATATGAGCATATTATGACTATAAAAAAAAGATGAATGAATTGTGATGAAGCAATGATGTAACCTGTAAATAACCAATAAAATACAAGTGTTTTTTTTTTTTTTTTAAAGGTACAACTGGAGGGCATCTAGAGGTGTGAAAACTGTTTCCTGTCACCTTTAAGCCCACACACGCAAACCTGAAATCCAGAGGCCCAGACTTTCATCCCCAGACATGCATACTTGCATACACAGACTTGCACTAGCAAATATGCACGCTATCTTGCACACACAGGTTGACACTCGCACTTACCGACAGAAAGATACATGTACAGATTTCTTTTTTCACTCACTGTTTTGAGTGACTCCCTGCTCAACTGTTGCTTTTTTATCGCTGGGTGCACACATTGTAGTCGCACCCTGGGAGGATACTCATTTGGGGTCAGGATTTGGGGGGTAGGATGCATATGGAATTGGGGGTGGAGTGGGGGCTGGCGCTGGGAGTCGAGGTTACATCCCTGTTGGCAAAGAAACATGGGCTTCGATTGCACTCATACATCATACAATGTAATCACACACAGGCACGCCTGCCTGCAGACACACAGGCGCACATAGCGGTGAACATACACAGATGATTTTGCCCACAGACATCAGCACGTATATCATATACGTGTGTGTATATATGTGTGTGTGTGTGTGTGTGTATATATGTATGTATGTATACATATATATATATATATATATATATGTATGTGTGTGTGTGTGTGTATATATATATATATATATATGTGTGTGACTGTATATGTGTGTGTATATATAATATATACACACACACACACACACACACACACACACACACACACACCTGCTGACACACAGATGTGGCCATCTGCAAACGCACACAGGTGCATCTGCCCAGCGGAATACTCAGAAGTATTTGCTTGCAGACGCACAAAATGCATCTTCCTGCAGACACACACACATTGATGCCCCTGTCTTTAGGCGCACACACATGCTAGCCTGCAGACAAGCTTGCTTTGAGACACACAGGTGCACTAATTCACTGATGCAGGCAGATTCAAACCCCAGGAAATCTTACTATATTCTGACAAATGCAACATGGTCTCACCATAGGACTGCCCCGGAGCCAAAATGGTTAATAGAACCTATGCTAATGATGGAATGTTAGGCGTGAGCTTCGTTTTCAAATCACTGTCCCTGGTTGCACCTCTGCAACCGTCAAATTCTTTACTCTGCTTGCCTCAGTAAGACGTCTCCGGAGAGCTCTCCTTTACTTCATCTGAAGAAGTTTATTTCTCGGTCAAATTTGAAGTCTTTGTTATTTTATTTGATTTTTGAAGCTCTGTCCTTGGTTCACAGGTAGATTTAGGTAATTGGTCCCTTTCCGGTTCTCCCTAACCGGGAGGGAACCGAGCCTTTATTTGGTATTTTAATTGTCTAATTACAGCATTTTTACTGTCGGGTAAGGCAGTTTCCTTAAATTTAGTTTTTGTTTTTTAACCAAGGTAATTCTTGGTTCATTTCAGTTCTAACCAACCGATAAATGTCACAGCCTAAGAAACGAACAGGCCCCACAGGTTTCCAACATTGTTCAGAGTGTGGGGAATCGTTCACTATAGCAGATCCTCATTTAATTTGTGTCATTTGTTTGGGGTTTGACCACCTCAAGGAGGACTGTGAGATTTGTAAGAATTTCTCTTGTCAACTCTCGATAAGCGACTTCAATGACTGCAGGAGAAAATGTCTGAGAAAACCGCTGAACTGGTAGCAGACACTCATAAGGAACCGGGGGACCAGCCCTCTGACAAGGGTGACTCCTCAGCTACAAGAAAAAGACTTGATGAACCGGCTGCTGACCCGGCTCATTCCAGCAAAAGAAAGAAGAAAGAGAAACACTCAGCGGTTGAACAGCAAACAAAAGCATCAGTTCCAACCACTGAGGAGATAGCAAATGTGATTTGCATTATTCAGTCCCTACAAATCAACCTGTTCTGGTTGAAAAGAGACCGCGGTTGTTTTCTGCAGGTCCTGCTTCGGTTCCCGGTTCAGGGGAACTTGAAGGAGACATTGGAACAGGGGCTTATGACGATGACGACGACGACGACTGGGATGACTATGGGGAACCGATTTAAATGGATATCTCCCCGGATCCTCACAGACTTGATTTCCCCTGATAAGGGAACTGAGGATTATACATCCCATTTTCAATTCATTAGACAGGTGGCTCTGTCCTTGGACTTCCCCACTCAGGAATATACTGATGAGGAGAAGGAGCAAGATTACAGAGAAATTATGGATGTGCCAACTTCGAAAAGAGTCTAGTTGTCCATCCACAAGTCCTTACAGAAGCAGGTATTGAAAGTACTGCATACACCCACTTCCATTCCACCCCTGGAAAGAAAGGTGGATAAGAAGTACTGGGTAGCTAAGGGTGGGGCATATTTTTTTTGGCCACCCTAGCCATGAAGGAGTGGTACAGGCTGCAGTCTGTGATAAGACTGGCATTCCTTTATCCTCACATCCTCTTGACAAAGACTCCAGAAGGATGGATTCTATTGCCAGAAAGCTGTATCTTGGGTCTTCTCTTGCAATAAGACGGGCTTCTTATATGGCCTATGTGGCAAGGTATCAAAGAATTTTGTGGAACACTGTTTTGGAGATCACAAAGTCAGTGCCAGTTCCCATGGCAGCGGATTTGGAGGAGGCTGCAAAGAGGGGCATAGAGGCATCTAAGGTGCAATTTAGAATGGCAGTAGACACTAATGATACCGCTGCCAGGCAGATGGCCTCTTCTATATCTTTACGCAGATTTACATGGCTCAGGACAACTAACCCGACACTCGGTCCAAAGCAATGGACTTTCCCTGTGAGCCTCTGTCTCTGTTTGGTCAGCAGACAGAGGCTTACGTGAAAAAAATGGACAATTACAATACAGCTTACCAAAGTGCTGCTGCAAAAGAGAACTCCTCTACACCCCATAAGCAGCAAGCCAGGGGTTCCACAGGTCAGCCCTATAGGCCATTCTTTCAGCCCCAAGCTTTTCCTCAGTGTCAGCAGTACCAGCACCAGAGGGACTACTTCAGAGGCAGGGGCAGAAGGGGTGGTAACCGGATAGCCCCTAGCACTCAGCTAGCTTCACAGCCTAAGCAGACCCCCTGACGAGTCTGCGCGGGTTGCCTCCCAGGTACCAGTAGGAAGTAGGTTGTCCCACTACCTTCAGGAATGGAAATTCATCAGTACAGACAAGTGGGTCCTGAAGGTAGTGGGCCAAGGCCTGGCCTTCAGCTTCAAACTAAAACCAAGGCTGAGGGCAAGAGTTTTTCAACCCTCCTCCCTAACAGAAAACCTGTTGCTGGAGAGGAAGGTATTGAATCTACTTTCTCTAAGGGCAATAGAGCCAGTTCCTCTGCAACAGAGGGGCAAAGGCCTCTATTCAAGGTACTTTCTCACTATCAAGAAAACAGGGGAGTGGTGACCCATACAGGATCTCTGGTATCTGAACAAGCATTTACTGAAACCAAAATTCAAAATGGTCACTCTGGCTATAATTCTGCCCATTTTAAAGCAAGGGGAGTGGTTTAGATCCCTAGATCTCAAGGATGCTTACTTCCACATCCCAATAAGGCAGTCACACAGAAAATTTCTCATGTTCAAGCTACCCTCAGGCAATTACCAGTTCAGGGCAATGCCTTTTGGTCTGACTTCTGTTCCAAGGGTGTTCACAAAATGCTTGGTTGTGGTTGTGGCACACCTTAGGAGAATAGGAGTGGCAGTAGTTCCCTACCTGGATGATTGGTTACTGTTAGGGAAAAATCCTCACCAGACCAAACAGTCCCTGGCACTTGCACAGGATCTCCTGCATTCCCTGGGGTTCCTAATCAGAAAAAGTCAGTGCTGCAGCCAGTGCAGCTCCTAGAGTTTATAGGGGCTCAACTGGATTCAGTAACAGGAAAAGCTTTCCTTCCACAGGAAAGAGCAAGCAACTTGGTGCAGTTGGCAAGCTACTTTCAACCCAGCAGTCTCAGGCCAGCCAGGCACTTTCTGCAGCTGCTGGGCCATATGGCAGCATCAACAGCTACAGTGCTAGGAGCAAGGTTTCAAATGAGTGATGTTCAATATCATTTGAAACAGTACTGGCTCTATAAGAAGGATTCCCTGTCAAAGCCGATTCTAGTGACCCAAACACTTGTTCAGGCTCTACAGTGGTGGATAGAAGAAGAGAACCTCAGGAAAGGGAGTTTCCTTCCTGTAGGTACACCCCTCCAGGGTGCTTATCACGGATGCATCCCTCCTAGGTTGGGGAGCATACTTAGAGGAGCATACCATCCACGGATCGTGGTCCAAGCAAGAGTCCCTGCTTCACATCAATCTGCTGGAACTCAGGGCAGTCTTGTTAGCACTGCAGGCATTTGCCAGCATGCTTCAAGGGCAAGTGGTACAGGTCCGGACGGACAGGACTACTACAGTGTACTATATCAACAAACAGGGAGGCACAAGGTCCACTCCTCTGTGCACAGAGGCTATGTCAGTATGGACCCTGGCCTACTCACTAAATAGCCAGTTGTCAGCTGTTCATCTGCCAGGCAAGGACAATGTTCTGGCAGATGCACTAAGCAGAATACATCAGGGCCACCACGAATGGTCCCTGAACAGTCATTTATTACAAGTAGTTTTCAGAAGATGGGGGACTCCAGAGATGTATCTCTTTGCCTCACCAGAAAACCACTAGCTACCAAGGTATTGTTGCAGAACACCAGTGACAGGGTCAGTGCCACTGGATGCCCTAGTCCTGGATTGGTCTGGGAAGTTTCTGTATGCATTCCCTCCATTTCCATTACTACTAAGGGTTCTGATCAAGCTCAGATCCCAGCCTGCCACAATGATCCTAATTGCTCCAGATTGGGCCAGGCAACCTTGGTACTTCATGGTACTGGACATGTCGATAGTCAAACCGGTCAGTCTTCCCATGAGGCACAACCTACTGACCTCATCCCAGGGCAGGATCCTGTACACGAACCTTCGGTCTCTCAGACTCTATGCCTGGCTCTTGAGGACCTAGAGTGTGCAGATCTACACCTTTCAGGGAGTGTTATGCAGGTCCTCAGGGTTTAAGATTTATTCTTCCAAGTGGAAAAGATGTTTTATATGGTGCAAAAAAAGAAAGCTGAACCACAATCAGGCAGGACTGCCTGTGGTTCTGGACTACCTTACTCACCAGCATTCTCTAGGCTTATTGCCTTCCACACTGAAGGTGCACTTGGCCGCAGTCTCAGCTTACCTATCAGCAGGTAAGTCATCATCCCTGGCCTCTAATCCAGTATTTAGGAGATTCTTCAAGGGATTGATGCATTTGCACCCACCCCACAGAGAACTCCCACTCCAGTATGGGATCTCAATATTTGCACAGCACAGCTTATGCAACCACCTTTCGAACCTATGGCAACAGCTGACCTTAAGTATGTGACTTGGAAGACTGTTTTTTGTTGCTATTACTTCTGCCGGAAGGATCCGTGAACTCCAGGCTTTGTCCATGGAGCCTGATTATGTGCCGTTCCATAGGGATAAGGTGGTCCTTAGGACTAATAATAAATTCCTTCCAAAGGTGGTTTCAGATTTTCACAATCAGCCCATCACACTTCCAGTCTTCTTTACTGAAAATTCTACTTCAGGGGAATGTAGGCTGCATAGCTTGGACTTTAAGAGAGCTATCAGCTACTACTTGTAGCATACAAAAAGTCATAGAGGGGATAAGACCCAACTTTTCTGACTTATGGGGAAGCTGGGAAAGGCAAACATGACACAAAAAGGTCCATAGCAAGGTGGATTGTGGCATGTATTCAGTTATGTTATAGCAAGGTGGTAAGCCCCCCCCCCCCAAAGGCTCAGGGCCCACTCTACCAGGGGGACAGCTGCATCTATAGCAGCTTCAAGAGATATCCCTCTGCTGGAAATCTGTAAAGCAGCTACCTGGAAAACAGTCCATACATTCACAAAACACTATTGTCTGGACACACAAGTCAGGAGTGATGCCAGGTTTGGCACAGCGGTTTTGCAGAGCCCGTTTCCTAAATAGGTCCTCTGCCCTCCTCCAAAGGCACAACTTGGGTAGTCTGCATTTGTCAAAATACAGTAAGATTTCCTGGGGTTTGAAGAAAACATTACTTACCATAGTAATCTTGTTTCTTCTAAGGGAATCTTTCTGTATTCTGACATCCCACCTTTCCTCCCCTGCTAGGGCCTTCAGGACCCTGCACACTGCTGTTTGTTATGCTGGAAACCTGTGGGTACCTAGTAGTTTGTTGGGCATCTGCTGACTTGAGTCTTAATGATGCCCTTGTTATTTGAGGGTATTTGTTCTTACCCTGTTTAGGGTATTTTAGAATAGTTAAGTAAGCTTAGAGTTTTTAGCTTCTGCATGCTTTGTAAGAATCTGATGGTTGCAGAGGTGCAACCAGGGACAGTCATTTGAAAACCGAGCTCGAGCCTAACATTCGATCATTAGCATATGTTCTATTAACCATTTCGGCTCTGGGGCATTCCTATGGTGAGACCATACTACATTTGTCAGAATACAGTAAGATTCCCTTAGAAAAAACAAGATTACTATGCTAAGTAATGTTTTCTTATCTGCAGTCACACACAGACACACACACAGATGCGCTCTCTGTTTTAGGCTTGCTCACCTGTAGACACCCGTAGTAATGGCCACCTGTAGACAGACAGACATGCTTGCTCACGGACACTCAGAGGCATCTGCACACAGACACACACTAATGCATTCGCTTACAGACACACACTGATGCACTCGCTTGCAGATACATACTAATGCACTCACATGGACGTGCCCTGCAGACACAGGAGAGTGCCCTGCAGACATATGGACATGCCCTGCAGACCAAGACACACTCGCCCTCTGACACGGATACGCATGTCCTCTGACACCCATGGATGTGCCTGCACTATGACCCACACGGACGCACCCAACCCCTGACCCATACAGATGCGCTGCCCTTTGACCCATTTGGATGCACCTGCCCACTGAGACACATGGATTGCCCCACTGACACATGGACGCACCTGCCTTCTGAAACACACATGGACACTCATGCCTACTGACACATGAACGTGCCCGCTTGATGACACATTTGGGGGGGGCATGCTTACCCACTGACACACAGGAACACAGCAGCCCACTGATGCATCTGGAGGCACCCACCTCCTGACACACACTGATGCCTGCCACTGTCATACATGAAGGTACTTGCCCATAGACATACACTTGCATTACACACGGTCACAGACAGACATGCACACACACACCTCTGTTGCATTGCCCACAGACAACGGAGGCAGTATAGTGCAGTGGTTTAAGGCTCTGAGCTGCAAATCTGGAGACCTGTATTTGAATCCCACAGCCTCCACTTGCATACTGTGTGACCCTGAGCAAGTCACTGAACTTCCCTGTTCTCCCAAGTCGCACCTGTAAACAGGCTTTCAGCTTAGTGTGCCACTCCTGATTAAACAATTGCAAAAAAAAGATAGACGCACGCTCGCCCTGCTCACAGACTCATGCTCGCCCTGCCCACAGACCACAGACGTACACTTGCACTGCCCACAGATGCACATTCACACTACCCACAGATGCACATTCGCACTACCCACAGACGCACATAAAGGTGCAGGATACGGCGGTAACAGCATGCAGGGGGATGGGGGAAGGGCAGTTTTAAATTTACTAGAAACAAAGGAACCAACAGACCACCTCCAATGCTGTGTAGTAATTTATTTAGTAAACAGTACAAGTAGCAGCTGCAGTGGCAACAGAGGAACTGCTGCAACTTTGCACCGCATATACAGTATATGGTATTTTTTTAAAGCCATGCACAGTGAGCAACACTGCACAGTGAGCAACACTGCACAGCTCCGTTCTGGAGTCCTCACCTAAAGAAACACATGGACGCAAAGAAGTGCAAGGTAATGCACATGGGAAACAAAAACCCAGGGGAAGCGTACACAGTGGGGGGTGAGATACTGACAACAGTAAAAATGGAAAGGGGACCTGGGGGTAATTATATCAGATGACCTAAAGGTGGGCAAGCAATGTGGGAAGGCAGTAAGAAAGGCTGGGGGGATACTGGGATGCATAGGGAGAGGCATCAGTAGTAGAAAACAGGAAGTTGTTATCCCTCTGTATAGACAGTTGGTGAGACCCATCTGGAGTACTGTGTGCAGTTCTGGAGACCCCATCTCCACAAAGACACAGACAGAGTGGAGGCTGTCCAGAGGAGGGCAACCAAAATGGTGCAGGGTCTGCATCAGAAGACATATGAAGAAAGACTAAAGGAGCTTAATATGTATACCCTTGAGGAAAGAAGGGAGTGAGGGGGCATGATAGAAATGTTCAAGTACCTCAAGGGAATCAACAAAGTCCAAGAGGTAGCATCTTTCAGAAAAGAGATGTGCAAGAACAAGGGGCACAATTTGAAGATAGAGGGGCGGCTCAGAGGTAATGTGAGGAAGTATTTTTTCACAGAAAGGGTTGTGGATGCATGGAACAGCCTCCCTGAGGAGGTCGTGGAGTCAAGAACAGTGGGGGAATTCAAGAATGCATGGGACAGACATAAGGCAGTCCTAGTGGGGGGTAGGAGGAAGTAAACTGTTGGTTAACTAGGATCTGCAGCTTATCTGTTAGGTAGGAAAATGGGCAGACTAGGTGGGCCAAGCGGTCCTTATCTGCCATCAAATTCTGTGTTTCTATGACTGCTTGTAGCAGGTCCAGACAGAGGAGAGCTACAAGAGTGATCTAAGGGCAGCATGGGAGAATGTGCAGTGAAAGGCTAGAGTGTCTCAGCATGTCTTCTTTGGAGTGGGAATTTCAAAAGGGATGCAAGGAAGTGCTTTTTCACAGGGTGGGTGGGTGTGTGTGTGTGTGTGTGTGTGTGTGTGTGTGTGTGTGTGTGTGAGGAATAGTTTACTCAAGCAGGTGGTTGAAGCCATGTCTTTCATGAGGTTCAAGCATGGATGGAACAGACACAAGAGGACAGCAAGATCTGTGGAAAGAGGGGAGTATAGACACCCTAGGAAGGGGGTACCGAGATACCATTAGGGCAGTCGTCTCAGTAAATCCCTTCTGGCATTAATTTGGACACGGAGTCAGTCAGGTAATGGGCAGACTGGGTAGAACACTGAGTCTTTATCTGCCAATAAATGTTATGCATCTGTGTGCAGTTGTGCTCTTGGAATAATACTAATGCAATAGTAGTATGACTGTAAAGAAGGAATGTTGACATAACTTGTTTTGAAAATATATTTATCATATGGCATGTGTTAATTTACAGCAGACATATGAAATACACAACATAGCAGTTAATGTCCTGTGCATTCGTTCATGTTCTTCACCTTCCCATTTTTCTCCTTTTGCTGTTACCAGTATGTTTGTCTTGCCTATGGCAAGCAAACAAAAAAAAGTATTGTGACCTTGGTTTGTGCTCAGTACCACAAATTTCCAAATGATTTTATAGTTGGTTAAAATGAGTAGTTCTGGGAAAAAAAACTTCATTAATCAAAAGGAGAACCACACTGAGCTTTGTTGATTTTTTTTTTTTAAATATTTCTTTGTCTTTATTGTCTTTCAGGCATTTTGAAAACTGTGAGAATCTTGAAACCGCATGACGCTACATCATGGGTGACAGTAAATGTGACAGTCAGTTTTATAGTGTGCAAGTTGCAGACTCAACCTTCACAGTACTGAAGCGATATCAGCAGTTGAAACCGATAGGTTCAGGGGCTCAAGGGATCGTTTGGTAAGTATTGTTGGCCAGCTGCCAATCATGAGGAAAGCATTTGTTTTCATGCGTAAAGTGCAGCCAAGGTGCGAAAGCCTAGGTGTGAAGTTACAAGAGTGAAATAACCTTACTAGAACTGTCTGTTCATTGTTGTACTGCCACATATATTAAAATGTATTTTACCAGGAGAATGCATTGAGCTAAAACAATGCGTCTTTAAGCTAGCGCTGGAGCAGTCCATTCACTAATAAAGCAGAAGTAAATTACAGATCAGTTTGTTAATGCATATAATTATGTTCATAATGGCTTATATACGTTGGATGTGGTTTTAATGTAAAATTGTAAAAGGGGAATGGTTCCAATTTCATTTAAAGCAGCAGCTCCATGTTAAAAAAAAAAATAAACAAAAAAAAATTATTTTTAGCTTCATTCTTATTCATTTGACATGTACAATTGTATGTGACATTGATAGGCACACTGAACTCGAGCTTGTTTCCAGGTACTGTACAACCCAAGAGAGGGTTACAGGTTGGGTCGATAAAACAGAAACAATTTGGAGACAACAGATGTATGTACAAAATCTATGAAAATGCAAAATTGTTTACAGAATGTTCAAACTAGACAAGCATGTGAAGAAAGATCATTGTCACTTCAAGTAAAAGTTACAGAACATGATACGGGCAAGGATTTGATAAAATACAAATGTACGATACTAAACAATGAGGACACCAGAAAGTAGGAAGGGGAGATAAAGGGAGCAACACACAGCGTGTTCCATCACACTTGTGTCCCATTCAGTGAGTGGGACAGTGTAGGAGTGGAGCATTTACCTTTGGGACATCTGGAGATAGTCCACAGGAAAGTGCAGGGGGTCTGCTTAGGGAGAAGGTAACTGTAGGTCGTAACCCTCAACACAATTGGTACAGGTAGTATAGTTAAAAAAGAGGAAAGACGAGACACCCTTAGGTAGGGTAACAAATGAGTTTCAAGAAAACAAAAGGGAGAGATGAGAGTACAGTGGGAGCAGGAAGGAGGCAGAAGGGTACAGAGGAATTTAAACAGACACCAGGCAAAGGAAGAAAAGCTCATGGGAGTGGTGCTGTACAATGGGTGTGGGGCCGGTGTCTTTCAGGACACCTTCTGGAGACTGAGGTGATGCCTAATTTGTACTAACCTCTCTGGTTTGTGTGTAGAGGTTGCTAGACTCTGGGTTGAAATGGGTCGAACTAGCGAGGGTACAGAGGACCATCTGCCCCACCCTGGGACCACCAAGGATGCCTAGGCAGAATCGGAGCAGATTGACTTTAATGGGGCCTGGGAGGGTTGGAGTGGTGGAAAGGGTACACGCTCCTCTGCCTATACCACTCCAAAATTCCTCTGCCACGTTGGAGGGATGGGACAGCCAAGATCAGGCACCAATCGCAGTGGGAAGGGAGGAAGTGGTGTTCCTTAGAAGTGGAGGCCCCCAAGGAGGAATGAAGTGTCCCTTAGCTGAGGAGGAAGCTGCTGCTGGTGGGGGGGTCCTGTTGTTTGGAGGATAGACCGGGGGGAAGCAAGGGAGAGGGAAATGAGGTGCCTCCCTGGTGATTCAGGTTGGAGAGCATATCCAGAGGATTGCTGGGGCAGCAGGAGATGGGAGGGAGCCAGGCGTCTTTGTCCACCTGGGGACAAATGAACTGCCAAGGGACAGGGCAATAGTAGTGCAGGGTATTTTCAAGGAGTTTGGGAGGGGCCTTAAACTCATTCTACCCATTAGCTCCTCTAGGTGGCAGTAAAAACCTTAGCCTTCATGTTCTGCAATGCATATAGGTGGCAACTTAAAGAAAACCTTCATCTTCACATCTTGTAAAATTTGTTTCTATGTCAACAGATGACTCTTTTCATGTGACAGGGATATATATGATTGTTTATTTTCACTGTTCATATGAGGTCCCAGTAACTATCCGAGAGGGGTCTCCATTTTCTGATTGTCAAAATCTCAGTGTCCCTTAGAGCTGCAGTAGCAAAGAGTATGATGTGTCAGCACTTGTTAGACTTTCAGTATTCCTGTTTGCATAATTAGAGTTCAGTAAAACAAGTTGTAGCAAAGTGTGAAGTATTCAGGTGCACATGTACCAGGGGGCTAAGGGGCTGTAGCCCCCCCCACCATTAGCACCAGCCTCGTCTTTATGTGCTATGGTTAAAATGAGACATATATTTCTTTTATCAAGTTTAGAACAGAATGAGTTAACTGTGGGCACCTAATAAAGGTTGAAGAGCGAAGTTGCATGTCATGATCTGTGCATATGGGTAGTCGACCTTTTTTCTGACCTTAACCATTTGCGCACCCGTTGTGACTGGCAGTTTGAGCTTGTCAAAGATCATTCAAAAAGTTAAAATTACACATTATTTCCAAGCTGCATCTGGTGCATCACTGAGGTATGTTGTTAGAATTCAGATGGGAATATTCTGAATATGCTCAGTTAATTTAATAGACTAACTTGTCCTACGAAACTGGTTTGAACCAGTGCAAGTTTTCAAATCGCGACGGATTAGGGCGGTGGTGAGAAAGGTAAAGCAAAACTGCAAAGAAAACTACATTTTTTTTAAATAAATTTCTTTTTTCTTTGATGGATTTAATAAAGCATTTGACTGTAAGTTAGCCACCGTGTCTCATCTATTTTGGAATTTTGCTGATCACTGCAGCTGATTTCTCCAGTCTTGACTGGGTTCTTAGCAAAAAAAAAAAAATGTATGTATGTATTTTTTAACAAGCTGTTGTCATTAGTTGGTAGCATCTGTTCATGCACAGACAAGGCTGTTTAACAACCACTGGACCCAGCACATTTTTAACAGAGCCACCTCTGACCTGTTTCCCTGATCTATTGAACTGACAGATCAGCTGAATGCCAATGCATGTTTTCCTTTTTCTTCTCAACATAACGTGATAGGATTTAGTGTGTGTTCACTGTACACGGCCCATCAGTCTGTCAGTTGGTCTCGTGCTGAGCACTTGTTGACTGTCACACTATCCATCAAGTAGAGAAAGTGAGAACGAGGTGGTAGGCATATGAGGGACCCTGCAAAAGTTGATGCGAGGAGCTACTGTGTGATTGAACTGGGGCACTGGAGAAGGACAGACCACCAGGGGGAAACAGCATGGATCCCAAGCTTGGACTGCAGCTGGAAACATGATCATTGGTTTAGTAATTTTAGTCCTCAGTTCACTGTTGGGCTCATATGGGTTAGTTTCTCTTAATGCCATCGTATGGTATGCACCCGTTTATACATGTAAAAAATTATTATTAATAAATCACTGGTTGTAGTAATGCACTTGGGAATATGTTTACCTGGTCTATTCCAGAACAGCAATCATTATTTGACTGGTGGTGGGGGGGAGGTTGTTTTTGTGGAATTGTTTTACACTCAGAAGTCCAGTGAAGTAGGTTGGGAGATGTAAGCCGGTCTAAATGTTTAATGCAAGTGTAGTGCCTGTGTACTGCCAAAGCTTGTATCATATGTACAGTGTGTATAATATTGCAAAATGTCACAGTTTCAGTGTGTATTAGTTTGGCATTTTAAGGCAAATCCCTGTCATCTATAGATGTAGATGGTCTGCTACAGGAGGTGGTGGGAGCAAGCACTGTGGCTGGATTGAAACATGCATGGGACAGGCATTAGGGAACCATAGAGGTAAAGCAGAGGGATGGTCAGAAGCTGTAATCAAGTACAGGGCTTACAGGCAGACTAATTGGGCCTAGCGGTCCTTATCTGACAACAATTTCTGTTTCTATGGGGCTTTTGTTTTATTGCACAACTAGCTATGTGGAGATAGCTGCTTTCTGCACTTTGTCATGGCATTAATGTCCCAGATGGAATTTCTTTTTTTTTAAATTTAATGTGCTTTACTTAAACTTTTTAACAACAAGGAACAGCAACAATAACAAGAAACAAATGCTACAGTTCTAAACATATGATACAATAGTACAGCAATACCACCCTTCCTCCCACATTTAGCTCCCAGACACCACTACATCTGAACTATGGAAAATACAGGAAGGTTATGACAATGTTAAGAAAGCCTAAACTGAGAGTGCTCCTTCAAAAACTAGGAGGGGAGAGGCCCTAAATGGGTCTTGATAAAGCGTCAGTGTGACATGAAACGTACGTCAACGTTTTTCTATGGAGGTGGAGTGCTATTTTAAAGAATAAATATTTTTTGAATATGTGCTATCTTGTGGCGTCTTGCATCGGTCCGTGGATGTGTGCCGAGAGTTTTCCTTATTTTTCTTGTCTCGCTGCATATTTCCAGCCCCCCTGCAATGTCCTGAGCCGTGTTCCAGTGATTGTCATATGGGGTAACCTGTCAGAACCAGGTGCCCTGTCCACTGGGAGAGAGCCAATAGCCCGGTCACCTCAGCCTCCACAATAGGGCCCCTCAAGATTTTCTGTTGTTCATCAAACAAAGCTGGGAGTGCAGCTTGACTCAAAAATTCCTCCATCACCTCCAAATGAGAGGGTGACAAGGTAGGGGATGAGTATACTGTAACTCTTGATTAAAACCTTTAAAAATATCAGTCATGTCTTTTGCATTGCTAATCAGGTTGTTGGATAGGGGGCCGCATAATACTAACATACTAAAAGACAGCAAAATAGGCCTGATGGTCTATTGTGTCACTTTCGACAACCTCCTAAGTGGTGCTACTTTCCCATTCCCAGCCCCAGAGGTAATCTTGGCTTCAGTTTTCCCTTGTACCTGTCCCGCCCCTTCTTGAAGCCCTCCACTGTGCCTCTCCTCCACCAGACTCCTGGGCAGTGCATTCCATGGCTCCACAACCCTCTCAGTGAAGTAATGTCTCCTGCGTTCCCACCTGTAATTTCCTCCCTCTAGCTTCCACTCATGCCCCCTGGTTGTTCCCCCCTTCTTTAGTCTGAACATCTGTTTGGCTCTGCCCTTGCTTATTCCTTTTACATATTTGAAGACCTCTATCATGTCACCCCTATCTCTCCTTCCCTCCAGCAAGTACCGTCCAAGTACATCCAGCCTTTCTTCATAGGGCCTCCCTTCCCCCATGCCCTGAATCATCCGGTTACTCTCCTTTGGACCCTCTCCAGCAGTGCTTTGTCCTTCTTGAGGTGAGGTCTCCAGAACTGCACACAATACTCGAGATGCGGTCTAACCAGGGCATTATACAGAGGGAGGATCACCTCCCTCCTTCTAGACGTAATCCCCCTAGCTATACAGCCCAGTATCCTGTTTGCTTTTGCTGCAGTTCTTCTGCAGTTTTTAGTATTGTTCATTTTGACATCTACCACCACTCCTAGATCCTTCTCTCTCCATTTGACTTGCAGTGAGACCCCCCCCCCCCAAGGGTGTATACATGGCCTGGGTTTCTGACCCCCAGATGCAGCATCCTATGCTTTCCTGCATTAAATCTCAATCCCCACCTCCTTGACCACCCCTCCAGGGTATCCAGGTCCCTCTGGACTATCTCTCTCGCTTCATCTCCATCCGCTAGTGCTCCCAGCTTTGAATCAGCCACAAAGAGACTCATCCTACTCCTAACCCCCTTCCCCATATCCGAGACATAGGCGTTGAACAGGAGTGGCCCCAATACCGAACCTTGGGGGACCCCACTATTGTCCTTCCTGGGGGAGGAGACTATCTCACCCACCACTATCCTCTGTATTCGCCCCGTTAGCCAATTTTCTACGCATCTGAGCAACTGTCCTCCCACCCCCATTCCCCAGCTTTGTTAGCAGCCCACTCTGAGGTACTGAATCAAACGCCTTACTGAAATCCATGTATAGGATGTCCACCGGCCTGTGTCGGTCCAGGGTCCCCGTTACCCAGTCATAAAAATCTGAGGTTGGTCTGACATGATCTCCAATGCAGATGTCCATTTAGTATCTTTCAGCTGTTTTAACTGAAGAGCTAGTAACTTGCCTGCCTTGTCACCTTGACTGATGTAGGTTGCTCTAAGTTGAGAGGCTGCCTAGTCAACCTTCTCCAAAATATATGCAGAGTATTCTGACCTAAGGTGGGCCAACTCTTTCCACTCAGATTCTGAAGTAGAGGAAGACAGCCTCTGCTCCAGAGAACGGAGCTCGTGGAGCCATCCATCGACCAAGGCTTGCTGTTTCTTTTTCCAAACGGTAGCTATCTGAATAAACTCCCCTCTCCTGGTAGCTTTAAGAGCAGCCCAGAGGGTATCCCAGGCTGGAACCAAGTTGTAATTAGACTGTATAGACACTTTTAGAAATACTTTAAAGTGATCTACTATAGCCTGGTCCTTTAAAGGTAAGGTATTTAAGGACTGTGTATGGGACCATGAGGATAACTGTGGAATTACCATGGTCAGCACCACCAGAGTGTGGTCTGATAGGACCCTGACTTGTATTTGACAGTCTATAACAAAGGGGAGCAGTTGCGTACTGATCAGAAAATAGTCCAGCCTGGAATAAACCCGGTGAACTGCAGTATAGAAAGTAAAATTCCTGGAGGAAGGGTTAGCTAAATGCCAAGGGTCGACTAGCCCCAGGTGGTCAGTGAATTCATGCAGGGATCTCTGTGCTGGGGACAATCCCACTCTAGTTCTGTGAGACCAATCAAGGTCGCTAGCGATGATCAAGTTCCAGTCTCCACCTAATAGTAAGGGAAGGTGACTAAAAGGGGCTAGGACTGATGCCAGCTGCGTGAAAAACAAGAGAGAATCAGTATTTGGCCCGTAAATTACCCCCAACACTATCTCAAATGGACCGATTATTCTTTTAACAAACAGAAACCTTCCCTCAGGGTCCTTAATTTCTTGTAAAGGTTTAAAGGGAAAGGACTTCCGACTTATAATTGCAACTCCTGTTTGATGGGAATGGTTGCCCCCCAAAAGCTTGGCCCACCCACAGCATACAAAGCTGATTCACCTGTGTCTCTGAAAGATGAGTTTCCTATCTGAAAGCTAATTGTGACGATAACTTGCCTAAGTGCCTTAAAATCATATATTTTTTCTTATTGTCTCACCCCCTTTAACATTCCAAGTTATCACATTAAAATTGCTAGCCATAATTGGGTCAGTGAAAATCCTTAAACCTTCCAGCATCCAACAGTGGTGCATGGGATACACCCTCCTCTCGTACCCCATCCCAGAAAACACAACATGATTGAACCCCCTTGTAAGTTAATCAAAAAAATAAGCTAGAACCAAATAAGCTATACCAACCCCAGGCCCTCTGCCCACTCCTATCATAAAGGTCCAAGGTATGGCCAGAGGGAGCCCCGTCAAAACCTTCCAGTTACAAATCATTAATAATGTGGGATACGTCTCCACGTTATACAGTACCAACCAACACCCCCTCGCCCCCTCCAAATCAACATCTTATTTAAAAACTAATAGGAACCATATCAGCTTCTTCAGTAGTCTCAGATTTACATATTGGTAGCTAATAAAGCAATGTAGCCCTAAGCAGTCTGGTATCTCTAAAGCATACAACCAGGACAAATGCTAAAACACTTCCCAAGAATACCAGGCCTTGCCTAACACAAGGGCAATAGCCTCGAGAGCCAACACCCCAAGACAGACCCCGTTCTGAAATAATACCAATGAACCACGTTTATAAACATCAAAAGGAGGTGCATTTTCAAACTATCAGTGAAAAAAAAACGTAATCCTTTCTAGATCTAACTGTATGTTCTGCAGAAAAAATAAATTACCTTAAAGGTAAAGATACAGAGCCACGATTGGGTGGCCCAGTATAACCTAAAAATAATACAGCTCTCAACCACCACCCTGCAGAAATATTCCAAAACCATATTTTTATTTTTGTATAACAAACAAGTAACTTGAGAGAACTACAGATGGTACTATACTGCCTCAAAGTTGTAACAGATTAATGGAAGGCACACCACCCAGGAAAACAGAAGGTTCTAGAAGATAGCAGAAAAAATCAATTAGTAAGAGCACTATAAAATAAACTTACAAGGACCAGATCGCTAATCAATATCTAAGCAGCTGCTGAAATGAACACAATAGATCGATCTGCCATAATTAACTCAAAGTATTATCAGTAACAGCATTGAAGGGTTATCCTAATCGTCTCATCAGTTTGTTAAATAAATAAAAAAAAAAAAAGACAGATCCAATAAAACAGTCAAAGTGCCTTTCCTTATAAAAAGAGGTTCCTCGTCCCAAATTAGAAAAGCAGCTTTCCCAAAGGGAATCAGTTTTTTTTTTTTCTTTATATCCAATAAACACACACTAAGCTGAAGCTTGTTTCCAGGTGTGACCTGGGAGCACAAGGAAGTTGAGTGATTTGCTCAGGGTCACACAGTATGCAAGTGGGGGCTGTTGAATTCAAACCCAGGTCTCCAGGTTTGCAGCTCAGAGTCTTAAACCACTGTGCTATACTGCCTCCTAGAGTGGCAGCCTACAGAGAAATGAGTCTGATAAATCCAATAGTTCCTCCATGGAGCACTAAAGCTCAGCCTGCCTTTTAACCGAACAAATCTGGGAATAGCTTGGCCAACCCTTTTGCTTCCTGGTCCGCTGTATCAAAACAATGAGTGCTGGAGTTTGCGGTGACTTCTAACTGGGCTGGATGAAGAAGACGATGCTTTATATTTGCGGCCCAAAGTTTGGAGAGCAGTCTTTACCAAATGTTTGGCAGTGGTCGCATCAGCCCTCAGAAGAGAGGGTTTGTACGTTTTCCCTTACCTGGACATTTGGCTTCTTAAGATCTCTTCCAGGGAACAGCTTTTGTTGACTCTGGAGTGCACTCACGAGCTCTTCTACTCTCTAGGCATAACTGTCAACCTACCCAGGTCTGTTCTAGTACCATCCCAAAGACTGCTGTACATTGGGGTGGTTTTGGACTCTGAACAGGGAAAGGCCTTCTTCCCCAGAACAGTGCAGAATGCCTTATATCTCAGGAAGTCACTCAGAGTCTGTACATTCCTGCCAGACTGTACCTCAGGCTATTGGGTCTAATGGCTGCGGCCATTCCCACCATTCCATTCACCAGACTTCACATGCGCTTCCTTCTGTGGACCCTCAGATTGCAATGCGACCAGCATACGGATGAGTTAGAACAACAGGTCCTGGTCTCCTTCCCAGTACGCAAGGTATTACAGTGGTGGATGGATCCTTTGAATCACCTTCAAGGTTCCTTTCCAGATTTCTTCCTGGCATCAGATCCTAATCACGGATGCTTCAGGTCTAGGCTGGGGAACACACCTGGGTCCCTTTTCAAGCCTAGGGCTCCTGGTCCCAGTGGGAAGCCGCCCTGCATATCAGTGTCCTGGAGATGAGAGCAGTGTTCTATGCCATGCAGGCTTTTCAGGAGCATCTTGCTCCAGGCCAACTGCTGGTGCAGTCATACAGTTTGAATGTAGTTTACTACATCAACAATCAGGGCAGGACTCGCTCATACCCCCTTTACAAGGAGGCCATGAGAGTGTGATATTTGGCACTGGAGCACAGTCTGACACACTCTGCAGTTTACATGGCTGGTGGACAGTTTCAGCAGGACTCAGTCCAGCATGCATGAATGGGAGTGTCTTTCATCCATGACAGAAGATCTGTTCGACAGATGGAGTCATACAGAGTTAGTTGTTTTTGCATCCCCACTCAATGCAAACCTGCCCAATTTCTGCTTGCTAGATCCAGTGCCTGGAGTTTTCTGGCAAGACACGTTGTCCCTGTCTTGGAACGGGAGATTTATGTACACATTCAAACAGCATGAAGTCTTGCTGTATTCAGACATAATGCAGGTAGCCCCAGCACTTGAACTGCCCCGGAGAGGAAAGAGTTAACTTTATGCAGAAACATAGAATGTTGAGCTCGAGCTTGGTTTTCAAACCTCTGTCTGTGGTACTTCCCCAGTGTAACTGTCAGATTCCTTACTCCGCCTAACAGTGAAGTCGCTCCGGAGATTTCCTGTGCTTGGTTTGGTAAAAGAAAAATAAAGCGTTCGGTTTAACTGCATATTTTTGTTATTTTCGGATTTCCAGCCTCTGTCTACGGGATAGGTAGTGACTGTGTTTTATTTTGTTAAAATAGTGGAAATTGTCTTTCTTCAGTTTCTTTCTGGTCAGTCCAGTTTGGAACTGACTTCGTAAAATTTTTCTCTCTTTCTGGGATTAGTGTGGTGTTCCGGTACCGATCGGTTTCAAAAGAACCAGACTTTTGCTGGTCCTTTTAAAAAGCCCGTGACACAGTTTGTAACCGATCGGTTGGTTTATTACCTAGCTTGAAAGCTTCTATAGGGTAATTTGTTAGGTTGACCTTATCTGAGAAACCCAAGAAGAAAACCGATCCCACTGGGTTTCAACACTGTACTGAGTGTGGGGAGGCCTTTGCTAAGGCCGACCCCCGCCTCATCTGTGTTTATTGTCTGGGGTTTGACCACCTGAAGTCAGACTGCCAAATCTGTAAGAACTTTCCTAAAACCACTCTAGATAAGACTGAGTAGGCTGAAGGAAAGGGAGGCTGAGAAGTCCGTAGATCCAGATGGCCAGCCCGGTTCAGTTGTGGCCGAACCTGAGGCGGTGCCTACTGTCCTAGGCGATACCTCTTCGGGCAAAAGGAGAGCCGACCCCAAATGGTCGTTTCCGTCAATGAAAAAGCGCAATTCTGCCAGTTCGGATCCTGTATCCCACTCTCCAACCGTGGACGAAATAGCCAAAGCGATTAGTATTATCCAGTCGCCTAGACCGGTTCCGTCTGAACCGATACCGTCGGTTCGGTCGGATCCATCTCCTCCAGATTATGACCCAGATACTTACTATGAGTGGGAGGGAGACGAAGACTATGCCGGTGATGACGACGATGATGATGACTATGAAGGGGGTCTGGATGTGCCCATTGAACTGAACATCTCCCCAGACGGGCCCTCAGGTGTCTCTCCACCCAGGCTCTCCGAGTCCCCTTCACTCTTTTTGTTCTACAAAAAGGTGGCACAAACCCTGCAGCTTCCCTTGGTTGAAGCAGCAGAGGAGGATGGAGAGCCTGATTTTGTGGAAATGATGGACATCCCAGAGTCCAAAAAGCTGTCTATCCCTCTTCATAAATCTTTGGGAAAACAGACACACAAAATTTTACAAACCCCTAATTCAGTACCTCCTGTGGATAAGGGAATGGACAGGAGGTATTCGTTCTCAGGCTCAGCTGCGATGTTCCTTTATAGTCATTACAGCCATGTTGGGGTAGTGCAGGCTGCAGCCTGTGACAGGGCTAACATTCCTTTGACTTCACACCCCCCCCCCCCAAGATAAGGACTCCAGGAAAGTGGATGCCATGACCAGAAACAGTATTTGGCATCCTCTTTGGGACTCAGGCAGGCTACTTATATGGCCTACACAGCCAGGTACCAGAAATCCAGATGGGACACGGTTCTGGAACTGGCTAAACAGGCCTCTCCCCAGCTAGCCAAGGAGCTGGAGGTGGTGGCTGCTGATGGAATTGAGGCATCCAAAATGCAATTTCATGCTGCTGTGGACTCCAATGATGTGGCATCTAGAGTCATGGCTACATCTGTGTCTCTCAGAAGACACGCTTGGTTCAGATGTACTAGCCTTTCACAGGATACCCAGGCTAAGGCCATGGATTTTCCTGTAGTAGGTAACTCTCTGTTTGGGGAGCAGACAGAGGCTTACATGAAGAAAATGGATGAATATAGGACCTCGTACAGGAGTGCACAAGCCAAGGAAAGGCAGGCCACTCCACACAAGCAGCAGTCTAGGGGCAGGCCCTTTCAAAGGCCTTTTTACCAAGCCCAGGCCTCCTCTCCTTTCCCACAGAGGAGTTCTTCAGAGGGTGGGGTGGGAGGGATGAGCATGGCTGCTCCTCCTCCTCCTCCTCCTCTCAGTCTAAGGCTCCAGCCAAGAAGACACCCTGATGTGTCAGCCCAGGTCGACTCACCATTTCCAGTAGGAGGCAGGCTGGCTTGCTACTTCCAGGCCTGGAAGTCTGTGACCTCAGACAGGTGGATCCTGGAAGTAGTAAGCCAGGGATTGGCCCTCAACTTCAAAAAAATTTCCAAAAAGAAGGGCCAAGTCTTTTCCACCTGCATCAGTCTCAGAAACCCTTGCCCTAGAGGCAGAGGTTTCCTCTCTTCTGGCTCTCAGAGCTATAGAGAAGATTCCTACTCAGCACAAGGGAAAAGGACTGTATTCCAGGTACTTCCTTACCCCCAAAGAAAACAGGGGAGTGGCAACCCATCCTAGACCTAAGGTATCTGAACAAACACATTTCAAAGCCCAAATTCAAAATGGTAACTCTGGGAATAATCCTTCCTCTCTTAAGGCCAGGTGATGGCTAGCATCTCTGGACCTCAAGGATGCCTACTTACATATTCCCATCAGGTACTCCCACAGAAAATACCTCAGGTTCGAGTTGCCTTCAGGCCATTACCAGTTCAGAGCCATGCCATTTGGTCTAACATCAGCTCCAAGGGTGTTCACAAAGTGCCTTGCAGTAGTGGTGGCTTACCTCAGAAGACAGGGTATCACCATCTTTTTGTATCTGGATGACTGGCTGTTAGTGGGTCAGTCTCATTTACAGGTCAAGTCAGCTCTTCAAGCTACCCAGGACCTACTCAGCTCCTTGGGTTTTCTTCTCAGTCTTCCAAAGTCTGTACTCGAACCAGTTCAACTTCTCACCTTTATAGGCATAGAGTTGGACACTGTACAAGCAAAAGCCTTCCTTCCCCTGGCAAGGGTAAAGGCCTTAGTGGATCTCACTTCCTCCTTTCGACCTCAGGTCTCCTGCCCAGCAAGATAGTTCCTCCAGCTCCTGGGCCACATGGCAGCTTCCATGGCAGTGATGCAGGGAGCAAGGTTCCAGATGAGGGACATTCAGTTTCATCTGAGGTCTTTTTGGTCTCAAAAGAAGGATTCACTTACCAAACTGATTGCAGTGACTCAGACTCTGGTCCAAGTTCTCCAGTGGTGGCTGGACCAGGACAACCTCAGACAAGAGGTTCCATTTCTCCCTCAAGTCCCTTCAGTAATTTTAACTACAGATGCTTCTCTCCTAGGTTGGGGAGCCCACCTGGGAGCCCTGACAACTCAAAGGCTCTGGTCTCCACAGGAGTCTCTCCTTCATATCAATCTCCTGGAACTCAGGGCAGTTTTCCTAGCCCTACGGAGCTTTTTTGGATTCAGTCAAGGGCAAGGTGGTCCAAGTCAGAACGGACAACACCACCACAATGTGGTTCATCAACAAGCAGGGAGGCACTCGGCCCTTGGCCTTGTGCACAGAAGCCATGAAGCTGTGATCTCTGGCCTATTCTCTTCAGACTTCTCTGGTAGCAGTTCACCTTCCAGGGAAGGACAACATACTAGCAGATGTTCTGAGCAGAATTTCACAGGGACACCACGAATGGTCCCTGGATCCTCATGTACCGAAGATCATCTTCTCCAGGTGGGGCACTCCAGAGATGTATCTCTTTGCAGCACCGGACAATCATCAACTTCCTCTGTTTTGTTGTAGACCTCCAGTCCTGGGGACGGTTCCCCAGGACGCTCTCTCTCTTTTTGGACTGGAAGGGCAGGTTTCTCTATATCTTCCCTCCTTTAACTCTGCTGTTCAGAGTTCTGATCAAGATCAGGACTCAACCCTGCACAGTGATACTAGTGGCTCCAGTTTGGGCCAGACAGCCTTGGTATCCTCTACTGCTGTCCTTGTCAGTGTCGCATCCCCTGTCTATGCCCATGACATACAATCTCCTGTCCTCCTGCCCAGGGTGGATCTGGTACCCCAATCGCCAGTCTCTCCATCTCAAGGCCTGGCTCTTGAAGAGTTAGAATATGCAGCTCTACATCTTTCTCAGGGAGTTCTGGCTATTCTGAAGGTCTCTAGGAAGCCTTCCACTAGAAAAACTTACAACTCCAAATGGAAAAGGTTCAGTATTTGGTGCTCTCAGAAAGGCATCCTGCCTGATTCTGCAGACATTTCCACAACCTTAGACTACCTAGTTCATCTCAATGGTTTAGGCCTTAGGTCTGCCACTTTGAAGGTTCATCTAGCTGCTGTCTCTGCATTTCTCTCAGCAGGGAAGGGCTCTTTCCTGGCATCTCATCCTGTTTTCAGAAAGATTTTCAAAGGTCTGGTTCACATTAACCCTCCCTATAGGGAGCCCACTCCGCCTTGGGATCTTAATGTCTGCATAGCTCAACTAATGCAGCCACCCTTTGACCCTCTGGCTTCAGCCGAATTGAAGTACTTGACCTGGAAAACTGTGTTCCTGGTAGCTATTACTTCTGCCAGGTGGATTAGTGAGTTACAGGCTCTATGTGAGTGGAACCTGACTTCATCTCCTTCCATAGGGACAAAGTAGTCCTCAGAATCAATAGGAGGTTCTTGCCCAAAGTGGTTTCAGATTTTCATCTGAACCAGTCTGTATCTCTCCCTGTGTTTTTCACTGACCATTCTTCAGGTGAAAGAAGGTTACACAGTCTGGACGTTAAGAGGGACCTTAGCTACTACATTGAGCATACTAAGGCACATAGAAGTGACTGTCTTCAATTGTTTCTCACTTATGGTGAAGTGGGAATGGGTAAGCCTGCCACTAAGAGAACTATTGCCAGGTGGATTGTTTCTTGTATACAATTTTGTTATGACAAGTTGGGTAGGATGCCCCCTTCAGGCCCGAGGGCTCACTCGACCAGGGGTACAGCTGCTTCTCTAGCTGTAGCCAGAGATCTACCTTTGTTAGAGATCTGTAAAGCAGCCACCTGGAAAACAGTACATACTTTCACCAAGCATTACTCCCTGGACATCCAGGCTAGGAGTGATGCTAGGTTTGGTACAGCAGTACTGCAGAGCCTCTTCCCAAAGTAGGTTCTGCATTCCCTCCTCCATTGGGAACTGCTTGGTAGTCTGCATTATGTCTGAATACAGCAAGACTACATGTTGTTTGAAGAAAACATTACTCACCATAGTAATGTTGTTTCTTCTAATGGAGTCTTACTGTATTCAGACCTCCCCCCTGCCTCCCCTCTCAGAACCTGGTTTTGGGAAGTGGGCTGGCAGGTACAGTGTTGCACCTCAGGGGTGTATTTTGTACCCTCCCTCTTGGGTGGGGTTGATGTTGTTGTTATTATTTTTTCTGGTGTTTTACTAAATATTGTCACTACCTTTCCTTCTTGGGTTCTCGACTTGAATCTTTTGAGGCCCAAGAAGATATATTTTGCCCTTTGGCTATATTTTAATCAATTTCCATACTTTAGTTACTAGTTAGTTAGCTCGTAAGAATCTGATGGTTACACTGGGAAGTACCACAGAGGTTTGAAAATCGAGCTTGAGCTCAACGTTATATGCTTCTGCACAGAGTTAACTCTTTCCTCTCCGGGGCAGTTCAAGTGATGGGGCTAACTGCATTATGTCTGAATACAGCAAGACTCCATTAGAAGAAACAGCATTACTATGGTGAGTATTTTTTTTCTTCTCACTGATACAGAAAGTGCTGATCAATTTGTAAATGGAGGGGATCAGCATGATCCTGGTAGCTACATTCTGGCTTAGACAGATGTGGTTTCCTCTTTTCAGCAGCTGGCGAAGGAACCTCCGGTCCCTCTGCCCCTTTGCAGGAATCTGCTGACTCAGGCTCAGGGGATGCTGGTCCATCTCAACCTCAGGTCCCTTAATCTGCATGCATGGCTCCTGAGGACGTAGCCATCGCCAGGTTCGGGATCTCTAACAGGGTGGCGGACATCCTGGTAGACGTCCTCATGCCTTCCACCTGGGCCATTATGTCATGAAGTAGAAGCGGTGTGCCATTGTGGCCACCAGACATTCCCTGGACCCTTTCACCCGTCTTGTCAATCATGTGCTGGACTACCTGATTTCTTTATCTGACTCTGGCCTCCAGTATTCCTCTCTCAAGGTCCACCTTTCGGCTATTTCTGCCTTTCATGAGTCTGTAGGTGACTGCACGATTGCTCAGCTGGAGTTCTCTTGTACCTTCCTTAGTAGCATCCTGCATCTAAAAACACCAATCCGTTCCCCTGTCCTGGCTTGGGACTTAAATTTTATTTTGAAAAAGTTGACCCTGCCTCCTTTTGAGCCAATCGCGACTTGCGATTTCCGTTTTGTTTTTTTTTCTCCTGGAAAGCGCTCTTTTTAATTGCAATTACTTCTGCTCAAAGAATTTCAGAGCTTCAGGCCCTCTGGTGCGAGGAGCCTTATTTGGTTTTTCACAAAGACAAGGTATCTTTGCCCACGAACCCTAAGTTTTTGCCTAAGGCGGTTTCTGAGTTCACAATCAGTCTGTCCACCTGCCTGTTTATTTTCCTGAGCGTACCAATGCAGGGGAAGCACTGCACCATACGTTGGATGTGTGCAGAACTTTGAAGTATTATCTGCTTCGGACTAAAGAGTCCAGAAAGTCTAAGCAGTTATTTGTTTCTTTCACCTCAGGCAGAGAAGACGTCCCAGGCTCAGAGGACGCTTCAGTTTCTAAACAACAGTATTTTTAATTTTTTATTTAACAAATCGGTAAGATCTTTGAGCCAAGGGCTCTTTTGCAGAAATTCCACATCAAGTCACAAGAATAGCAAATTGCAGTGGTTTCAGTAGGTAGTACAACATGAGGAAAGTAATTACACAAAAGAATAATATGACAAGATAAATATTGTGTCAAGTGCAGCCAGTGGCCTTGTCTGAAGAGGGGTGGAAGGGATTACAAGGAGAGAAGGATATGGGGCAAATTGAGGGTGGTGGTGGAATGAGCAAAATAGGAGCAAGGAGGGAGATGCCACAATGTAGCATATGTAGGAAAAGACCCACGGGGGGGGGGGTAGAGGGAGCGAACAAGGTGAGGAAACAGAGGTGAGGAAGGGGAGAGTGGGAGTGGAGAGGTAGAGGAAGGGTGGATGAGGCAGGATAAAAAGTGGGCAGGGATGGGGACGGAAAAGGGTTGAAGGAAGGAAGTACTGTATGTGGAATAGCATAGCAACAGGGTAGGGCTATACAGGGGCGAATGGTAAGAGGGAGGTCCCAGTTCATTTAGCTGTCTGCAAAGATTAGGTATAGCAGTCACAAGATGCTCTGGAGACTAGGAATTGACGCAACTTCCGCTTACATGGTCCCAAGTTTGCAGTCGTTGCAATCTCAGGAGGACAGGAATGAAATAAATTAGCTGCTCTAACTGCAGTGGATCGCTGTCGGAGCCAGTTTCGACAGCGAGGGACAGTAGAGGTTTGGCTCACAGAACTTTGTGTGTTATGAGTGCCCCAGAAGGGACTGAAAAGCTGAAGGGAACCTGGTGGTAGGAGACCAAGGGCTGCCTTCTTAGCCGGCAGGCAGGCTTCATATTCAACGAGAGCCTGGAGTTGAAGCCAGTTCGCACGTCCATAAAGGTTACAAGTGTGAGTATGATACGCTGCACCAGTTAGTAGATGGCATGCCTTACTCAGAGCTGTGGCGAGCCGTGGTAGGGTTGTGTCCATGGCAGTATCATAAATGACCAAACCACAGTCAATAATAGACACAATTGAACTTTGGATAGCCAGTCTGAGGGCTTCGGTAGTAAGGCAGTGTTTGTGTCTGTGTAGAAGGCCTGGGTGAATGTTAACTGCCTTGGCAACATTTTCAACATGGTGCGAGTAGGACAGCATACTATTCAGAGTAACTCCTAGGTATTTAAAAGATTGAGTCTGATCAAGGACTACATCCACACTGTGTTTTTTTTTTTTTTTTTTTTTTACATTGTCTTTATGCCCTCTTGTCTCACCACAGTAGCCCCTCTCTTCAGGGCCCCAGTGCACCCTGCTTCTCCAGCTCCCCTGATGAGTGCAAGCCCAGATGGGTGCCCTGCTTCTATATGACCCTGAGCAGACCGAGTCCCCCGGCATGGGTGGAGGAGCCCCCCCATCCCCTCCATATCTCAACTGGAGCGTGCACCTTGAGCTGCCTCCCTCAAGTTCTCTGACACCGGTGCTGGGGTCCGTTTACCAGCACCACTGCAGGGTGTTTTCCTGGTTTCTGGTCTATCTCCCTGTTAGACGTCTGCTCACTAGGAAGGCCAGTGAGACAGAGGTATGGTGAGATATGCCTTTGCTCCAGCTGTCTGCTGGCGTCCGCCCTTCCCTACAGTTCTGCTGCCATGCTGCACCTCCACCTGTGGCCACCCAGTTGGTGGAATCGCAGCAAGGTCTGCAGCCCACCACTCCTGGAGAAGGAGAGAAGCTCATCGGGTGCTCAGTCCTTCTACCCCTGGCTAGCCCTCCAGCAATCCTGGCTTTCACTGAACCTGGGTCGCCATGTCATGAGTGGTAGTGCTACCGGCTAAGGCCGGGCAGGCTGGCACCTGCACTGTTTTTAATCACCAATTGTTTGTTTATCCAAATGATTGGCAGATTGCATTGTGTTCTGCTACAACAAGTAAAGCAAGGTATAAAAATGTGCTGTTGCCTCTTTATAGAGCATATGTTTGTCCACATTTGGACTTTTCTTCCCCTTTATGGTGCCCTTATAAAAAATATGATATCTCTCATCTTGAGAAAGTGCAAAGGCATTATAAAAAATCCATAAAAGGGTTACAACATGTCCTGTACGAATCTAGACTAGAAATACTAAATTTGATGCCACTCACTATGAGAAGGCTGAGAGGGGATCTTTTGTTAATATATGACATCATGAAAGACCCTTATTTACTTACAAACTTAGGACTATTGTTCAGAGATGATATATTTAACCTTAGAGGACACCCCCACTTCAATTACAACTAAAAAAAAAAATGTAACTTATTGCCACGGAAATTCTTCTTCACACTACGAATAACTAAACCATGGAACTCTCTGCCATTGGAAATTATCTGTAGCAGCTCTAAACATCTGTTTAAATCCCGTTTGGATAAATTATTACTATCTGAGTTTATTTTTTGTTATTAATACAAGAAAGCAAACTAGGGCATTGATGCTCTCTAGCTTTCCTTCCAACCTTAGTATAAACCGTAGTATGTGTTCTCTGGTGCTGTCAAAGCTCATTCCACCAGAGGTATGGCTGCCTCGGTGGCTTGTTTCAAAGGGGTCTTAGCCTCTGATATTTGTGCTGCTGCCACCTGGAGTACAGTCCACAATTTCACCAAGCATTTCAGTCTGGACATTGCATCAAGTGCTTGTGCAGGATTTTGCAGGGCCGTGCTTCAAGGACTCCTGTCTTAAGTTTATTGAGATCCAGCCTCCTAGACTGTCTTTTTTCTCTTGTCACTGCTTGATATTCATTCCTACAGTATTACCTGATGACTGAGATATCCCCAAGGAAGATGGAACTGTTACGTGAGAACTTACCATAACAGCAGATCTTTAAGGGGATCTCAGTCATCAGGTCTGATTTCCCTCCCACCATCCCCCTTCTCGGGGCTCCTGTTTTGGACCTGGCTATCCGATGGATTCATCTTTTTCCCTAGAGCTGGATCTTTTTATTTCTTCTCAGTTCCCTAGGTCATGAGCTTTGCTCGCTTCATCTCCATAGGGAAAGAATTGAGAAGGGAGCGGGGCCACCCACGCCTATATAGGGTTGCTGACATTAGCGGATGTCAACAGCGTGGGTGGCCCCAATTGTACTGCTGAAAATCTTCTGTGTGGATTCCCCTTCACCGATGGTGAAGGTTACTATGGTGTTACCTGATGACTGAGATCCCCTCGAAGATCTACTGTTGTGGTAAGTTTCATAGGTTTCATAGATTTGTACAGAGCTTAGTAACAGACTTTCATCCATGGTGCTCGCTTTAATACAGTGTAAGCTACATAGATATTACCCAGTACATAGTTATCCAACTTTCTTTTGAACTGTTCCATAGTCGAACATCCTATGACTTCCACTGAGAGTCCATTCCACGTTTGGACTACCCTCTGGTTAAACCATCGATAACTTTTTGTCAAATTACAGTTCTTCTGTGCTAGTTGCAAAGGATAAGAGTGGGTAATATAAGTCTGATCCCTTAAATCAAGCCCCAAAGTATCCCTCAACTCATCTGTCCATGTCTTGTAAGCAAGGCACATATTGCCCTATGTTCTATATTCCAGGGTAAACATGTGTAGGCTATTTAGGCTATCCTGGTAATTTCCCCCCTTGACTTCAATAATAGCTCTAGTTGCCCTTTTTTTGTACCCTTTCAATAAGTTGTATTTCCTGCTTCCTAGAAGGTGACCAAACCTGAGCCCCATATTCTAAAACAGGCCTAACCAAAGATGAATACAGTGGAACTAGGACCTCTTGTTTTCTGCTGACAGTATGTCTGAAGATACAGTTTAGGATTTGATTGCTTTTGTGACATATGTTTCACATTTTTCTTCCCCATGTGCATGACCATACTTGTTGAAAGGCCGCAGCATCCTCTTGGTATTTGATAATAGCCCCAGCCTGCAATCATCAGCGAATCTGGTTAACCAGATTTTATCATGTGTGTATTGGATGGATGCAACAGAGATGTTAAATAAACAGGGTCCCAACACAGAACCCTGGAGCACCCCGCTCTGAACCTCTGCCATTCAGAGTGTACTCCCTTAATACATACCCGCTGCCTCTAATTTGTCAACCATGACTGAATCCAATTTACTATGTTGCTATGTACATCTAGTTTATATAGAGAATCTATTAATTCAGAATGTGGGATCTTATCGAAAGCCTTGGAGAAATCCAAAAAGATCACATCATTAGGTTTCCCTATATCCAATGCCATATTTACTCTATCATAGAAATTTATCATGTTTGTTTGGCAAGATCTGTCCTTTATACATCCATGTTGTCATATCCCTACAGTTAGCTTTGTCCTGGAATTCTATAATGTAATCCTTTACCATGCCCTAAATTACTTTAGATAAAATGGCTGTTAAACTGACAGGTCTATAATTTGCTGGATCTGACATGGTCCCTTTTTTGAACAGTGGTATAACTGTAGCTAATTTCCATGCTTCAACTGTCTCCACCTCCATCAGGGAAGTTTGAAATATATGGGCTAATGGTGGGGCTAGCTCACTGCTTAATTTGTTTATTATTCTGGGATGTATTCTGTCTGGCCCAGGAGATTTATTAGGTTTTACGTTCTTTAATCTGATTTCTAAATCCTTCGGATCAATATGAAAAGGCATAGGTTCCCTCACATCCAGTTTATTTTTAGATAAGGTTATGCAGGGTTTGGGATTAAATACTGATGAGAAGTATTGATTCTGGATGTCAGCTATATCATTTGTCTTGGATATGCTGTCACCATTTTAAGTTTTTAAAGGCCCCACTGCATTATTCATCCCTTTTGTTTTATTTATATGAGCGTAAAAAGCCTTGTAATTGTCTTTTGATAGTGTTGCCAATTTTAATTCAAAACCTGCCTTAGCCCTTCTGTTTTAACCCTTTTTGTTAGATTTCTGTAATTTACCCATCCATTATATCTAGTACGTTTACATTTTTTTAATAGTCTCTTTCTTTTTGATTAGGCAGAATATTCTGAGCATCCTCCAACTCTTGGGATTAATTTTTTCTGTTTATATTTATTTTTGGACAGAATGCAGTTATTAATTTCATTATTTAATTTTGTGCAAAAATGTCCCACATATCCGATTAGTTTTATCCTGAAATTGTTTTTCCCAGTCCCATTTGGTCATACTAGCCTTTAGTTTATTGAAATCTGCTTTCCTGAAATTCAAGAATTTGGTACATCCTGATTGTTTCGTTATGTTTTCCTTTATTACAAAATTAATTTAGTTATGGTCACTATTTCCCAGGGGAGCTTCTATTTTACATCCAGACAGTGTATCTCCCAGGTTAGAATCAAAGCTAGGGTATTTTCCGCACTTGTTTTCCCTTCTACTTTCTGTTGAAGTCCTAAATGATCAAATATTTCAATATAGGTGTTTTCCATTTTAGTGGATCCACTGAATGTTGTCCCGTTGATACCGGGGAGATTGAAATCACCTAACACTAACAATCTATCTGCAGGGTTTAGGTCATGGAATTGTTTTAGCAATTCCAAATCATCCTCTTTAGAAATAGATGGAGACCTGTAGCTCACACCCATGACAATTTTGGGTTTACTTGGTGTTCTAAGATGCAGCCAAATTTGTTCTAAAGTTGTATTGTTTTTTATTTCATAAAATAGATTGAATGTTGTCCTGAATGTAAATAGCCACCCACCTCCCTTCCTGTGTTCTCTTGAATGTGTATAATGATTATACCCTTCTATGTTTTGGCCCCACGTATCTCCTTTATCCCATCAAGTTTCAACTATGGCACATATTTGAAAGTTATGAGTCTTTAAGTATGGTTTAAGTTCGTCTATTTTTTTTTATTAAACTTCTAGCATTTAATAGAAGACCCTTCCAAGTGCTTCTATAACTGTTCTTTTTTTGCACTATTTGCAGTTCGAAATCTGAAAATCAGACCGAAACGAAGCTTGGCATGTCAAGAGATCTACCACATAAGATTGTGCATGCAAAAAATTTTTGTTTTAAATGTTGTTTATTGCTATTAAAACAAACATACTGTTAAAAGACACAAGCATTGATCTGCAGTACACAATTTCTATGCCATGAGGGTGCCACTTCTCTTAATATTACCATAAAATCAGGTCTAATGCTTTAAGATACATCATAGTGGGAGGGGAGAATAAAAATTATTGAATTCTTATAATAATCCCATAAGAAGCTGTATAAATAGTCCATGAGCTGCATGGGATAATGCCATCTCCTCCACCAGGGTAGGAGGTATCCCCCACACTTAAACTGATAGTATAAAGCACTTATCGTGCCTATTTCCCCCCAGATATTGCTGTCAAGTATTGCTCCACAACGTGCAGTTAGCTAATACGGAATAAAATGAAATGGCGCTAGCTGCCACGTCGCACCTGGAAGTTTTTCCCGGTTTCCAAATGTTTAATTAAATAAACTAAATAAACATTTACTGTACCCCCATCTCCTCTCCACCTGGGTCGCACCTAGAATTGAGCTTCTGCTCAGTGTGCCTTTCCCGGTGACCACATGTTTAAATAAAAAAAAAAATGCTGATCAGGACTAACAGAGGAAACATTTAGGCTCAATAACAAAAGTAAAACTTCTTTCTAACCCCATTAATGCTCAGATATTCATAACTTTATGCAGTAGCCTTTTAAGGTAGAACTGTCCGGAGAGATGGAACATATGCAAAAGATGGAATCTTTTGCATGAGCCACTTTTCAAATGCTGCATTCTACTAATTGCCTTTGCTCTAAACCCTCAGATTTTTCTCTTCGCCTGTCAAGACTAGACGCTCGGAGATCCTCTCCTCATCATCTTGTTCTGACGTGAGAGAACTTATAAAATTTATATAAGTATTCTTTACATTTCATTTGCTGCCTTCTTACTTTTATAGTTAAACCCATAGTTTTAGTGTTTAAAGTATAAGTTTATCGTTTTTTTCTGGTTCGGTATAACCGGGGGGAAACCGAAGTGTATTTTACATTTATCGGAGTTTTCTGACTAAAAAACTCCATTAGTTATGTTTAATTTTATTTAATTTAGCTTGTTTTGAACCGATAGCCTCGGTTCATTTTGTTTGGGTTTCTGGTCCCGATTGGTTCCTCATTGGTCGGGAACTGACCGCGAATGTTAAATAAAGTTTAAATAAATACATTTCTTTTAGTGGTTACAACTTTTATCAGTTTTATTGGAAATGTCAGAAAAACCGAGAAAGAAAACTGGTGATCCCGGTTTTGAATCATGTGTTGAGAGTGGTGATATTTGTTAAGGCAAACAGTCTTTATTTGCTCTCTGGGCATGTTCATTTCCAAGCAGAGTGAAATCTGCATTACATGTCATGAGAAAACTATCTAAACATGCCTGGATAAGGCTAAAAAACAAAACAAAAAAAAAAGTTATCACCACCTAAGGGTCCCTCTAGCTCTGACCAGCAGACACCCTAAATTTTTGTGGCTGAAACCACAACAATTATTGCAACTGCTACCCCTGAGACGGGTATACAAGCAGTTCTTGAGAGGCTTGCTGAACTGGCTGACTACCTGGTTCCCTCTAAGAAATAAAATAAAACTAAGCACACTGAACCCCCTGCTAGACAGCGTATGGGGACTTCTGTGCCTGCTAGACTCATTGAACCGGCTTACTGTTTTTTTCAAGTAAATCAAACACAGAACCTCCTGCTTGTCAGCATTTGGGGACTTCTGTGTCTGCTGTAAAGCCTAACAACTGCAGACATTGTAAAGCTTTAGGAGAAAGTGTGGAAAAATGCCTTGAATGGTTTAAAAAAAAAAATGTAGGCTTGCAAGGGCTGTCTGTTTCTCATCGGCAGACTACTGCAAAGCAGTCTTTATCCTCTGATCAGTCTTCCTATTATTAAGAGGAAGAATATATGTTTATGATTAAATAGAAGAAAGGGGAACCTAGTGACCTGATTTTTCCCTGAACAGGAGTTGGGCTATTCCCACAGAGCATTTGAGGATTATTCCTCACTTTTCACATATTGTGAGACATGATTGGGCTGACATCCACTAAAAGCTTTTCTTTCCTGTGAATACATTCTTTAGGAAAGATATCTTCAGGAAAGATACTTTAAGGATTTCTACAAATTCAAAGCTCTGTCTTCCCCTCTTGAAAAGAGGCTGGATAAGAAATATCAGCTGGACAGGGAGGGAGCTGAATTTGTATTCTCCCACCCTGTTCACCAAGGAGTACAGTAGTACAAGTGACAGCTTGTAACAAGGCAAAAGATACCCTGGCATTCCTCCTAACAAGGATTTCAGGAAATTGACAGCACGGCTTTCAAGCCTTTGATGCTCAATACCAAAAGTCACTATGGCAGTCTATCCTTGCTATGGCAGTCAAGGCTCAGACTTCCCTGTCAGATGATCTAGCTTAAAAAGTTAAGTTGGGTTTGGGAGCAGCCAAATACCAGTCATATGACTGCTGCTTTTTCAGACACTGCTGCCAGATAAATGGCAGATTAAGTAGCTCAAGGTGGTTTGCCTGGCTGAGAGTCACAAACCTCATTCAGGATACCCAAACCAAGGCTATGTTTTTTCCAGTTGAGGGTCATCCCCTCTTGGAAGAAAGATAAAGGCTTACATGACAAAGGTGGATGTATACAAAAAAACGCCTATATTTGCAGTTCTGCAAAAGAAAGCTTCCCCTCCACTAAAACACAGGGAAGGGGAGGCAGAGACGGATCATTTCACATTAAGCCTTTCTTTTATCGGCTAGAGTTGTGCCTCAGTATCAGCAGTACCCACAACAGGGGTACTTCAGGCACCACAGTGAAGTTAGGGATTGGCTCAGAGTTCAAATCCCTGCCAACAGTGTAAAAAAAAAAAAGATTCAAAACATGTCACTGTCACAAAGTGGAGCCTGTCCTAGTACAACAAAAGGTACCACAAAGAGAATGGTGTGTGCTGGCCTGTCTTCGACTTCACGGTACTAAACACGCATTTTTAACAAGGCCAAAGTTCAAAATAACTTTCACTGATTCTGCCAACACTTCAGACAAGGTAAGGGTTGGCATCACTGTTCTTAAAGGGTGCTTATTCCCTCACCTTCATAAGGGAATTTCACAGAAAGTACCTCAGGTGCATACTCCCATCAGGTCCCTCTCCAAGAGTCTGCACAAAGTGCTTGGCAGGGTTTCTGACACACCTTCAGAGACAAGGTGTCACAGTTTTTCTCATACCTAGATGACTGGCTAGGGGTTGTAAATCAACCCAGCAAGTGGTCTAGGGGCTCCTGGAGTCACTAAGGTCCCTGATAATCTAAAGAAGTTATGTCCTTCAGTCTGCTTAGGCACTACGGTTCATAGGAGCAGAGTTAGATACCTTGCAAGGCGGGGCCTGCCTGCCTCTCAGCAGGGCAAGATGTATCCCGCTGATAGTGGGCTCATTCAGCCTGAACAAACAAAAAGCCAAAAGACAGTTTCTTCAGCTACTGGCCCCATGACACCTGCCACTGGCATAGTCCGGGAATCCATGTTATGGATGAGGGACATTCAGTTTCACCTCTGGGTTCACTAGGGAACGGTCCCTCCTTTAAAACTAACTCTGATAACAACAAATATTGTTACAGGTCACCTAAGGGTGGAAAGAAGAAACCAACCTGAGGAAAGGGGTCCCCTTTTTTCCAGCAACAGTCCCCATTAGTTGTTCAGTCAACAGATGCATCTCTGCTAGTGTGTGACTCCCATCGGGGGGGGGTTCGCACCATCCCAGCACAGAGTCACTTCTGCACACAAACCTGCTGGAGCCAAGATTAGTGTCACTGGCACTTAGGGTTTCCACACAACTAGTACAGGAAGCCGGCCCGCCGGCGCAAGCGGTGGATTTCGCTGCCGGCAGCCGGCGACCGGGTTCGGGAACGGACCCGGATCGCCGGAGGCCGGCCGGGAGAAGGATTGAGCATCCGATGGGCAGCTCTCCTTCTCCGGGGAGGGTGTGGGCAACATTCGCGCTCTGGGGACTCCTGGCGGAGGCCGGAGAATCACATTTGACGCTCAAACGGGGGGTTGGAGGCGGGGCGGACGCTGGCGTCATTGCACGCCCCGCCTCCTCGGGGAGGGCATATGGGAGGGAATAAAAATCCCACGCCTTGCGTCTCGGTGACGCTCTGCCCCAGGAAAGCCCTGATTGGCCACCGGAGCCGTTCCCCCAACCAGTCACAGTTCTGCGGTCTGATATGGGGGGTCGGAATCGCGGCCCCACTCTCTGGGGGAGCCAGGGATGACCGGGGGAGACGGCAATTTCCAGTGGCCGGGCTCCAGGGTCCGAGACCAGAGTCGATGGTCGACGAGAGGCGTGTGGATAAAAAAATAGGAAAATTAAAAAAAAAAAAAAAAAAAAAAAACTAGTACAGGAAGGTGGTACGGGTCACAAGAGACAGTACCACTGCAATGTATTACACAAACAAGCAGGGATGGATAAAGTCAAGCCCTGCCTGCAGAAGACTTATGATAATAGGGAGTCAGTATAGGATGCTCCATGGGGGGCTATTCATCTGCCAGATAAGGACAATACCTGGGAAGATACCCCAACTCAAATCATCTAGTCCAGTCATAGATGGGATTTGGACAGTCAGGTGGTGCAAGAAACTTTAGGATGTGGGGCACCCCAGAGGTATACTTGTTTGTGTCCCACCAGACCCACCACCTGCCATTGTACTATGGCAGACCACCAGATACGGGAACAATCCCTCTGGATGCTCTGGCTCTGGATTTGGATTAGTCAGAGAAGCATCTACATGCTTTTCCTCTTTTTTTTCCCTCTGGTGTACAGAGTATTTCTTAAGCTCAGGTGCCAGTGAGCATCAGTGCTCTTGATAGCACCAGACTGGGCCAGGCAGCCATGGTACTCTCTGCTAATCTCCACGTCTGGGTTTGAACAAATACACCTTCCTCAGAGGTACAGTCTGCTAACCTCCAACCAAGGAAGGCTCCTATACCTAAAACTTGGGCTCAAGGCATGGCTCTTGGGGGCCTACAATATGTGGAATTGCATTTTTCTTACTTGTCTTTTCACTGATCACTTTGGTTCAAGTGAAAGGAGTCTTCATTGTTTGGATGTCAGCGAGTTTTTAGCTACTACTTGACAACCACTACAGTCCATAGGCAGGATAGGAAACACCTGCTCCTGACCTATGCAATGTGGGAAAGGCTAATCCAGCATCAAAAGGTTAATTTCTTGATGTCCAGTGTATCCAGTTCTGCTACACAAAGGCTAGTAAGGAGCCCCCATCAGGTTTGAGGGCTCATTCCACAAGAGGGACAGCTGCTACTTCAGCAGCTGCCAGGGATGTTCCATTACTGGACATTTGTAAAGCAGCTACCTGGAAAACAGTACACACCTTTACAAAGCATTACAATCTGGATATTTTATCTAGGGGTGATGCTAGGTTTGGCACAGCAGTCCTGCAAAGTCTGTTTCCAAATTAGAGTTCTGTACCCACCTCCAGGGGTACTGCTTGGTAGTCTGCATAAAGTTATGAATATACTGAGCATTACTGGGGTTAGAAGAAAAAATTACTTACCATAGTAATTGTTTCTTCCCAGTGATGCTCAGATATTCATAACTTCCTTCCCTTCCTACCTCCCCTTCCAGAACTTCAGCCTCTGCACTCCTGTATATTGTACTCTGAGGGATATAAATGCCATGTGTGGCACATATGTTGTGATTGCTTTCACTATTGTTATTCCCCCCTTGCCAGGTGATTCTGCCATACAGGGGTATTCTTTCACATGCTATGCCCTCCTGTTGGAGGCCCCTTTTTTTCTGGTTGTTAAAAGAGTTCCTACTATAATTATTATTTTTATTATTGTTATCATGCTGAATATTATCATCATTGTCGCACTTAGTTCTTGTATGCCTGTCTTTCCAGGCTTCTAGGTGATCTGAGGGTTTAGAGCAAAGGCAGTTAGTAGAATGCAGCATTTGAAAAGTGGCTCATGCAAAAGATTCCATCATTTGCATATGTTCCATCTCTCCAGGCAGTTCTACCTTAGAAGGCTACTGCATAAAGTTATGAATATCTAAGCATCACTGGGAAGAAACATAATTTCTATGGTAAGTAATTTTTTCTTCTGAGCCATCAGTAGCTGTTGAATGAATAGTAAACTACAAGCAATCACCACCACTATTATTTAAATCATCCTCACAGCAAAAATGGTGGCTTTAACAGGAACTGTCAGCACATGTATAAAGGGTACTAAAATGTCACATTGGGGCAACCATGATCTACTCCAGGTTGAGAAACTTGTATGTGAAAAGAAACAGGTGTTAAATGTCAGCATACCTGGATGCAATTATTACCCCAAGAAACCAAGCCCAAAAATACTCTTGCCCAAACTCTTCATGAAGCCTCGTCTTTTTCCGATGAGGATGTCCCTCGATCTGTCTCCCGAGGTCTGGTTACAGCATGTTTCTGAGCCCATTTCCCTTGGCATGCTATCCAGAACCTGGTTGGGAAGACAAGGCCATGGAAAATATACGCTTCTCAAAGCAGTGCTCTGGTGCTGTCGAATTTCTTGCATTTCTGGTGGGTCGCGTATTCGATATCCAGGAAAAGCCGAACCTGGTCTTCATCCTAAGGCAGCGTCCTCTTCTGCTTCGCCATCGCCAGACTGTAGTCTCTGGATCCTATCCCATCACTCACGACTACCACCATGCAGTGCACATTTGGATTGTCGGGGCGGCCTCTCTGTGTCACTTGGTAGGCTTTCTTGATTTGTTTGGCCCTGGGAGCAGCCTCCTCACCATGGTGCTGGGTTAGCCATTCCTGGATGAAAAGGAGCAGATGATCGGCTTCACAGCTGTCCGGGAGTCCCAAGATATGGACGTTTGCTGCCCGTAGTAGTCATTCAGATCAGAATGTGCATTTTTCTATTTCTTCCCTGGTGGTCTGGTGGTCCCTTCCCCCGCCGTTGGTCACGGATTGCACCGGAAAAAAAACCCCAAAAACATATATCTCATTGGTGGCTAGGGTTCCCTCCCTGCACCCCTGCATACAATTTCCGCCCAACAAGTATTGATTGAACCCTGCATCCCCATCCCCCTTCGTAAAAAAAAAAAAAAAAAAATTATCATGTCTCTTGTCTTAACTCTCTCCCTGTCTCGTCCAGCCAGAATATACATATATATATATATATATATATATATATATATATATATATATATATATATATATGATTTCCTGATAGTCTTGTCCCCATCCAGCAGGTGAGTCCCACCCTGCTCCCCCCACCCTGAAACAGAGCAGGCTACCGGCTGACCTTCCCTCTCCTCCACGGCCCGGCAGCCACGGAAATGTAGAATGATAGTGAATTGAGCACATGCATACGCGCTCATTCATTCATTCACTCTCAATGAGCTGCCGCCCATAAATGAAAGCGGAGGACTGTGCTGGTGACCTGCTCTGTTTTGGGGTTTGGGGAGCAGTGTGGGACTCTACCTGCTGGGCAGGGGTGGGGGCTCTAGATCGCCAGGGAATCAGTAAAAAAATATATATATATTTTCTAGCTGTGTGGAATGCCCCGGGGATAGGGAGGGAGAGGGGTTAAGACAGGAGACCATGAGAGTTTTATTTACAGTATGGGGGATGGGAATACGAGGGTGCAATACTTGTCGGGCAGATGATCATGTGCAGGGAGGGAACCCTAGCTATGAAGGATATATTTTAATTTCAGGCAGTCTGTGACGAGCCGGGGGGGGGGGGTGGATACCACTAGACCACCAGGGAATAAAAAAAAAAATTCAGAATATAGGGATAGGGGATTTAAATTTATGTGTGGTGAGTGATAGTATGGGTGAGGGACTGCTAGCCACTGTATTGAAATCGGGGGTGATCTGGTGGGGACCGGGACTGCTAGAAGGGGGGAAGGTGATATCTAATATTGTGTGGCCCGGCAGAACTGGGTGAAATTTCACCCAAACATGCAAACATTTTTCAATCAGCCACAGTTTGAATATCGGAAGATTCCACAAAAGTTGGCACAGATTACTGGCTCTGGAAGAAAGTCAAAGGGATATGCATTTAAGATATAGTTCTAACTTTGCTCAGTGCTGTAAATGTTCTCCTGATGTAGCCCCTGACCCACCAGTTATTTCAGTCCGTTCACCTCTACTTGAGCAACCTATTAATTCTAGCTTGTTGTCTGTAATTAGCAGTAATTTGTCTTTAAAAAAAAAAAAAAGTCAAGAGAAGGGGATAATGAATGTGACGACACTTCTAATGAACTTCGCTATAAAGTACAGAGCAAGAGAACATTTTAAAAAGGGGTGCAAAGCAGCTTTTTTTTTCAGTTGTTTAACCAGGAGTAGCACACTAAGCTGAAAACTTTTTTTACAGGAGCGATCTTCTCATTAGATGCATCTAATGGGTTTCTCTATCACCCTTAACACTGAGACTTGTGAAGCACCCCTTGAGGGAGTGATAAGTAATACACTTATTAATACTGTCGACGTACTGTACCAGGCACTATGGGCGATTCCCTTAATACTTATGAGTCAGTAGGCATATGCCCACCACCATCTGCCATTCCCCTTATCCCTCTGCCTACCGAACCTAGCCTTGTCCAGTCAGACTGCACCAGTATATTTAATGATCACGACTTTATTATGGACACTGCTCCAATTGTTTCCACTTTGAAAAAACAGGTTTATGTGTTAGGTGACTCTTTGTTAAAACATTTAGATAGGGATATTTGTGCTGATGACAAAGCAAACCGTACCTGTTGTACCTTCTGTGGGGCTAGGATCTCTGATGTAACAGGAATGGTCAACCATATACTTAAAAACAGTGGATGTACCCCATTATTAGTTCTACATGTTGGCACAAATAATATCATGCACGATGATCTAGAGGAAATAAAAAAAAGACATGGTGGCTTTGTTTAATCGCTTATATAATTTCACCTGTGATATTGCATTTTTGGAAATGCTACCTATCCCAAGAGCATCTTATCAGATTAATTGTAAAACTAAAAGTTATAATGAATGGCTGCATAAATGGTGCCTTTGACAGTCCCCGAGTTGTATCACACATTGGGAAGAATTCGTTTATAGACCTCATCTATTCACAAAAGATGGTCTTCATTTGAGTTATAAAGGAAATTCTCTTCTTAGCAAACATATTCTTGACCATGTGTCTAAGAATTTAAATTTATAGTTTTGAGGGTGAAACCTATGATTCATCCCCACACTATTAAGATTAGTAACAAGCGTAACTGTCAAAACCTTAAGGAGTTAAAATGTTTGTATTTTAACGCTAGAAGTCTTTCTAACAAGCTTGATGAATTAAAAGCAATTGTTGCCTTAGATAATGTCAATATAATATCAGTTACTGAAACCTGGTGTAGTGATGAACTTGACTGGGCTTGCAATATTTATTTATTTTATTTATTGAAATGTTTCACCAGGAGGGCACACTGAACAACAAGTTGTTCATCTCACGGTGTGACCTGGGGGGAGAGGTTATGTAGGGTTATGAGGGATGATCAGTTACAATAGTATGTGGGTAGTACAAACAATACAACATTTTAAGATTGTGCAACAGTTGAAACACAAGGTATTGTACAATAAACAGTAGAGGAACATGGGGTAAATTACAATACTTGTCCAAAATCATACAAAAGAACATATGAACATATAAAACCATTAGAACCATCTATAGTGCATGAGTGTACCAGGAGCTGGCTCTAGGTAGTATGCAAGTGCTGTTGGAGTAAAAAGGGTGGGGTTAGGTTGTGCACACTGGTGACCCAGAAGGGCAGGTGGAGAAAAGAGGGAGGGCGAGGCAAGAACTGAATATCAGGAGAAGGGGTAGCCATTTCCTGATTTTCCCCCTTCAGGACGTTGAGAACCCTGCCAGGGGTGGTCGTGGTAGGAAGGCAGAAACTGGGGACAGGTATTAAGGTGGGTTAAAGCAGGAACAGCTAAGGGAAAGTTAATTGTGTAGGGCAGAGGTAAGGGAGTAGTTGGAGGAGGAGGAGGAGGAGTGTCTTATTTTAGGAGGGAGGGAATTCCAGGTTTTAGGGAAACGATGGGCGTAACCAGTCTGACCGATGAGGGTGGAGTGGCGAAGGACCGTCAAGGTGCAGGCGTCATTTGATCTGAGAGAATGGGTGGGGGGAGGTGGAGTGGACAGAGAGGATGAGAGATAGGAGGGGAGCCCCCCGAACCAGAATTTGGAGGTTCATTTGGCACAGTGAGAGACGCATCTGTGAGATAGTGGAAAGAAGGAAGGTTAGAGAGCGATAGAGTTCACAGTGGTGGGGGCGGGAAGGGGAGTTGATAGCAAAGCGGCAGAAGGAGTTAGAGTGTGTCCAACTTGGTCAGGGAAGATTTGGGAGCAGCACCATAGACTACGTCGCAGTAGTCAAAGATGGGGAGTATTATCTTCAGGACAATTTCGTGCCTCGCAGTAAGCACGATGCAACTACGATTCCTGTACAGAGCACCAAGCTTGGGGCGCAGTTTTTTCAGGATAGCAGAGAAGTTGAGGTGCTGGTCCAGCCAAACTCCCAGATATCGAAATGAGGAGGTGTCCTCCAAGATCATCCCATCAAGGGTGTGGAAGGTGGGTAGGGCTGGGAGCCTAGAGAGTCTCTGCCTGATGCCAAAGGTCATTGAGACTGTCTTCTTGGTATTTAGAAAAAGCTGGTGAGAAGCAAACCAGAGCTGAACTTGGTTGAAGTCATGCTGTAAGCTGGTTTGCACGGCAGCAGGGTTTTTTGCCAGAACTGTACAAAACAGTATCAGCGTACATGTAGATAAAAGAGGATGAGCAGGCTGTGGGAAGATTATTAAGGAAAATGGAGAAGAATAGGGGACCAAGCACTGAGCCCTGAGGGACATCAGTGTTGATGGGGCGTGGAGGGGAGATGGAATCCAGGATTCTCACCGACTGGGTCCTGCCAATGAGGTAGGATTTAAACCAGTTGGTGGCTGATGGAGCAAGGCCAGCTGAGAAGAGTGAATCAAGAAGCAAGGGATGGGGAAACAGTGTTGAAAGCTTTGGCTAGGTCGACAGAGATGGCCGAGGTAATCAGGCCATCATCCATCCCTGAAAGGATGAAGTCAGTAAGCCTGAGGAGGGAGGTGGTTGTTGAGTGGTTCTTCCGAAAACCAGATTGGAAGGGGGTGAAGAATGAGGAATCAGAGAGGAATGGTGATGGCTGAGACAGAACTAAATGTCCTTGAAGTTTGGCAAGGGTAGGAAGGAGGGAAATTGGGTGATAGTTGCCAGGAGTGAATGTGTCACCACTTTTGGGGAGAGGAAGGACTACAGCTTGTTTCCAGGATGAGGGTACTTGGGCAGAAATAAAGGACGGGTTAAGGATTAAGGAGATAGGATAAGCAATTGCAGGAGCAAAAAGGTAGAGAAGTTTAGGATCGAGCTCATCTGGTGAGGAGCCTTTAGAGGGGTTGAGGGATAGGAGAGCATTAAGAGCTTCATCAGAGGAGATAGAAGAAAAGGAAAATGGGGAAGGGGTATGCATGGGCTGAGGCGAAGGGCTGAAGTTAGTAGGTGACAATGGGGACAGGGAATTTAGAAGAGACGTGGCGCACAGTGTGTAGTAGGCATTAAATTTGTTGGCCACGGAGCCCGTGTCAGAAACTAGAGAGTTATTTACTTTGAGAACTGGAGAGGGAAGGTGAGAGGGGGGAGAGGACAGAGCATGAACTACCTTTCAGAATTTAGATGGAGAGTTAGTGTTAGTCAGGAATGATGAGTTAAAATAATCAGACTTATCCAGTCTAGTAGCTTTAGTACATGAATTGCATAGCATTTTGTACTTGGTGTGGTCATTTGGATGTTTAGTAGATTTTTGTTTTCTCCAGGCCCGATCACGCTCCCTGAAGCAGGCCAGAAGTTCGGGGGTGATCCAGGGGAGGTGAAGCCCACAGACTCTGGTCCTTCTGAAAGGAGCAATGACATTCCAGGTGGCAATGAATTTATCCTTAAAATAGTCGAGTGCTTGGTCAACAGAAATAGCAGTGGAGAGGGGGACCCAGTCGGTGGAAGTGAGTGCAGAGCTGATTAGGGTAAGGTCTAAGGATTTAAAGGACCGGAGCTGTATGATTTTAGGAGGAGGTTTGGGACGATGAACCTTACATACAATGAAAATGGGGTTGTGGTCACTAAGGGCATCGGGGAGGAGACCAGATTTAATGATGCGGTGCGGGTGGGTTGTGAGTGCCCAGTCAAGCAGGGTGTGATTTTGTGTTTTAGGATTAGGGTATGTGGGCTCAACTATAGGTTGAGTGAGGTGAGGTTTAGAGCAGCGACATCATTGCGTAGCTTGCTTAACTTGGGAGACAACCAATTTAGATTTACATCATCCATTATGAAAAATTCACCAGATTGTGAGAGGGAGGTGGTATTTGCAAGGAGTTCAGTCGTGACCGAGGGTTGAATGCTTGGGCGGCAATAGATGCCAACCACAAAGATTAGGATTGAGAAAGGAAGGGTAATGCAGGTGATGAGGGCTTTATAGGTAGCTGGGATGGATGTAGACAGGGTGGTAGTAAACTGCAGTGAGGACAGGATAACCATGGCCCTCCCCACCTCGAGCCAATCGATCTTGTCACAGAGTGGAATACCCAGGGATAGCAATGGAACTATCGGGTGCTTTTTATTGAGCCATGTCTTGGTAATAATTAGGATATCGGGGTGAAATCATAAGAGTTTGTAGGAGGTCAGTTTTAGTTAGCAGGCTGCAGATGTTCAGGTGGAGGAGCTTCAACCCGTTAGGAAGGGTTGTATTGGGAGTGGGGTTTGGAGACATGTTATTTGGGTAAGAAGCCTGGGTAGGAGAAGAAATTGGGCCAGGGTTGGGGTGGCTATTCCCTAATGAAAGGAGGAGGGCAAGAATGAAATAGTGAAGTTTAGGACATTTGTAATTGTAGAAGGAAATACGTGAGTGAGAGGAAGAGGGGGAAGGGGTGAAGAGAAGGAGATAAGGAAACGAAGAAAGGCAAAATGACTAGGAAGGGGAAAACAGAGATGCTGGAGGGTAGTAGGGAAAGTGAGGTCTGTTTACAAGAGGCGCTGTGGGGGTGATTGACAGAATGGAGGAGGTATCTGGAAGGGGAGAGAGAAGTGGCAGTAGGTGTAGAGGGGGAGACTGGTTTAAGGGTAAGAACCAGGAAGGGTGTGAATAGGAGGGAGATTGAAACCATTCTGGGTAGGGTAGTAGAGGCTTTGTACAGGCTTACAGGTTCAGATCACACCCCTGAATGTTAGGACGTTGATTATTTACTTTAGCTATGAATGACCCAGAACTAGAAGTGTTAGGTGAGACTAGTGGGTAGAGGATTGCAACCTACTTGTATTGTTGCCCTCTGGTGGCTTTACAATACAATTTGCAAATGGAAAACTAGAAAACAAAGTCAACAAATCACTGACAGGCCAGTGCTGGTTACGCAAATGCTGCTCTGCACTGAACAGTGTTTCTCTGCAGTCTTATGCCCTAGTCCAGTGATTTCTGCACTGGCTTCACCGTTGGGCAGGAAACCAGTGTCTGCGCTCTGGGCCATCTGGAACATTTCAGTTTCCACTGCGAGGAAGGCTCAAAAATCCTCTTTCCCTTGTTCTGGGCTCAGGACCAGATGTTACCTTATGGGCCAAGGAGGAGCATGGGCAGCAGGCATCTTCTCGGCCTATCCTAGGCAGGCGGGTTGCTTCTGGAGGGGACCGTGTCAGGGGCTCCCTGGCTATACCTCTTATTTTCTTAATAGAAAGGATAGAAAAGGTGGAGGAATGGCCATCTTTTTGAGAGACATTTATTCATTCCATTGATATTTCTAATAAAGTTAAAAATCCTTCTACTATTACTGAATCTATTTGGGTTAAGGTTTTGATTAATAAAGTCCAAAGTGTTATTTTTGGAACATGTTATCGTCCCCCTACTACTAGCCCAGTATATTTTGACACCATTGTCCATGAAATTGACACAGCTTGTACATTGGGAGATGTTGTGTTGATGGGCGACTTTAACATCAGTGATGTGGATTGGGTTAACCAAACCGCTGAATCTAGTTTAGGGAAATCATTATTGGATATTAGTGTACAATGTAACCTAACTCAATGTATTAAATCAGCCACAAGAGGGAGTAATATCTTTGATTTGGTATTTCATAATAAAAACTTGCATGTAAAAAATGTTAGGATTCAACCCCCTATTGGTAATAGTGTTGGATAAGCTGGGAGAAATGGGGGTGGGGAACCAGATGATCAGATGGATAGACAATTGGCTCCAGGACCGGACCCAGAGGGTGGTAGTTGGCAGGATAGTCTCATCCCCAAGGGGGATCAGTCCTTGGGCCCCTCCTGTTCAACGCCTACGTCTCTGACATAAGGACAGGTATCAGGAGTGAGATGAGTCTCTTTGCAGATGACTCAAAACTGGGGGCGGTGGTGGATGGGGTGGAGGGAGGGGTGGCCTACAGGGGACCTGGAGGCTCTGGAAAGATGGTCCAGAAAGTGGAAGCTGAGGTTCAATGCAGGAAATGCAGGTGTTGCGCCTGGGCCAGAAAACTGGGCTATGTACACTCCCCGGGAGATGCTACAAGTCTCAATGGCTGGGAGAGGGACCTGGGGGTAGTGGTAGATGTCAAGATGAACAACTCGGAGATTTGTAGGAGGGCAGCAGCCAAGGTCAACAGGATGCTGGGATGCATTGCTAGGGGATCACCTCCAGAAGGAGGGAAGTGATACTCCTCTTTTTAACTGTTTGGTGGAGGCCACACCTCAGTACTGCAGCTTCTGGAGGCCACACTTAAAGGGGACATTAAACTCCTGGAGAGGGTCCAGAGGAGGGCAACCAAAATTATTTGGGGCTTGGGGGACAGGACCTATGGGGAGAGGCTGGAAGAGCTAAATATGTACACATTGGAAGAGAGAAGGGACTGGGGGGGACATAATAGAGGTCTTCAGGTACATGAAGGGGGTAAATAGGGGAGGAGCAGTCAGAGTGCTTCGCAGGAAGGGTGGAGGGGGCAACTAGAGGGCATGGGTGGAAGCTGGAGGGGGGAAGATTCAGAGGAGAAAGGAGGAGGTGCTACTTCACTGAGAGGGTGGTGGAGCCATGGAATGCGCTGCCCAGAGGGCTGGTGGAGGAGTTCAAGAGGGGGTGGGACAGGTACAGGGGAAGGGTTCTGGAAGCAAAATCCAGTGCAGCAAGAATATCCGGAACTGGGAAGGGAGAAGCCGGAGAAGGTGATGGGGGCAGCAAGGTCAGCTCCCAGGGTGGGGGCTGACCAAACAAGCAGACACGAAAGACCGTTGGGCCTATTCTGCTGGCATTTTAGTATGTTAGTATGTAATACCTTGAGTTTCCTACTTGAACAACCACTAACTGTTGCTCATAATTTAACTAAAATTTACTTGTATGAGAAAGCTGACATCACTAGTATGACGGATTGGTTAAATAACATATATTGAATTGATGTTCGCTCTGCAACTGATAAAAGGGGATATTACTCCAAACTCAATGACACTATCTGTTTTTTACGCGACACATATATTCCCTTTAAAATAAAAAACGATAGTGGCCGTCACCATCCCAAATGGATGAATTGCAATATAAACAAACTTATCAAACAAAAAAATAGGAGACATTCTAAATATTTAAAAACTCCCTCACAAGCTAATTGTAATTCTTATTTGTTGAGTCAAAAAAAATGTAAACCAAAATCCAGAAATCTAAGAAACAAGGGGAATATAAATTTAGCTTTTGAAGCTAATAAAAACAACTCTGTCTTTTTTTCTCTTATGTTTATTTATTTAGTTTTTGTTGACCAGGTAAGTGCACTAGACAAATCCTGCCTATTTTCAGGCATGACCCAGGGGAGGGGGATACAGATGAATGGCAACTGACCTTGAACCATATTAAGCTGTTGGTGGTATTTTTTTTTTTTTTAGTGAATGAGGGAAATTTGGCCAGGACACCGGGGAAATTCCTCTACTCTTTTCGATAAGTGCAATGGGATCTTTAACATCCACCTGAACTACCACCAATCCAGGCAGATGGAACCTCGGTTTAACATCTCATCCGAAAGACGGCACCTTAGAAGTGTAGCACCCCTCTCATGCTGCAGTACAGTGTCAGTACTGGGATATTAACCCAATTGCCAGATGTGGGAACTGAACCCATGGCCCTCTGATCTCCCGGCCTCAGAGGCGAGTGTGCTACCTGCTGAGCCACTGACACTGATAGCTGATAACTGATAACTGATGTTAATTCACTCAGAAAAACCCACCTGCCATGTGGGCCCACTACAATTTGAGGAAAGTACTATCCATCTCCCTAGTGACATGGCCAACCTCTTTAATTCTAAGTTTTGTGAAATTTTTCACAAAAATTAGAAAAATGTGTCACTGATTGTCTCTCAAGACACCCCTATCTGGATACCAGAAAATTTTATTCATGACAAACTTCTAAAGCTTAAGGGCAAAATTAGTGCCTCTCCTGATAACATCTTTGGTCATCTTTTATTCCTTCTAGCCGATTGTTTATCTCTCCCACTAAAATTACTTTTTGAGCAGTGTATTAACTTTTCCTTTGTACTGGAATTTTGGAAGACAGTCTATGTGGTCCCTATTTATAAGAAAGGTCCCTGTAATAACTGGGAAAACTACCGACCAATTGGTCTCACTTCACCATTATGTAAACTATTGGAAGGGCTTATTAAAGATATGGTTTCTGAAACTTTGAATGAGTTAGATGCTAGTCAGCATGGATTAATTAAAGGCCATAGTTGTCTGACCAACTTACTTTGCTTTTATGAAGATGTTAGTTTTCAATTGGACAACAGAATACCATATGACATAGTATATATTGACTTTAGTAAAGCCTTTGATTCCATCCCTCATTGGGCCATTGTTAAAAATGTAAGCACTCTTCCAATAAATCGTCATATCATAAGCTGGATATCACATTGGCTGGTAGGTCGCTCTCAGCAAGTATTGATTAATGGTCATCTTTCTGATACTGGTCTAGTCCTTAGCGGTGTACCACAAGGGTCTGTTCTGGGTCCTTGTTTATTCCAGGCTTTTATTGCTGATATAACCCAGAATTGTTGTACTAAATCTTTAAAATATGCTGATGATATTAAAATTGGTGGACCTAGTTTTGATTGTGATAATATCAGTACTATTCAAAAAGATTTGAATCTCATAACTGATTGGGTTAAGACTTGGGATATGAAATTAAACCATGACAAGTGCAAAGTAATGCACTTAGGTCCACGTAATCCATGTTATGTATATAGTTTGGATAACAAGCCTCATGCAAGTACCATAGTGGAAAAAGATCTGGGTGTGTATATTACAAAACGATTTCTCACTTAAAATGCAGATAAACAAAACTATACAAAAAGCGAACAGTGTTGTGTGGTCCATTCTTAGGAATATCAAATCTCGAGATGAGAGAGTTCTGATGCCTCGGTATAGAGCTTATGTTCGTCCTCATTTGGATTATGCCTCCCAGTTTTGGTGTCCCTTTAAGAAGCAAGACATTCTTCAAATTAAAAAAGTCCAGAGAAAAGTTACCAAACATATTAAAGGGTATACAGCTATGTCATATGACCTTAGACTTACTTCCTTGAATTTAATGACACTATCCACCAGACACATGAGGGGAGACCTATTATTCATGTTTGATGTTATTCAGGATGACCTTCTCATGTGTAACATGGATATGGATTTTAAAAATAATGCTTTTAATATTAGAGGACATCCCCTCCAGTTGCATGGAAGGGGTTTTAATTTTATGTCCCGTAAATATTTATTTACAATGAGAGTTATCAATCCCTGGAATGCACTTCCATTGAATAGCATCATTAGTGATTCAAAATCTACATTTAAGTGTAGATTGGATAGGTATATTCTTTCTAATACCATTATTAAATACTACTTTATTATAGGAGCATTATGGGCCCTCAAGCCCCCTAGCTTCTTACCTACCTGGTAAGAAACCTAGTATTTCGCAAAAGTTCTGCTAAGGCGGAATTGGCAACTTTCGCCCTCTGCTAGTTAGAATAAATAACTGGTTCAGTCAGAGAGTTAATAATATTTGGAACTCCTTGCCAGAAAGTGTTGTCAACAGCGAATGTATGGGTATGTTCCAAAAGTCCCTGGATGAACACATGGGTAGAGAAATGTACAAGTTTTTCCACTGAATAGTGGTGAGTTTTCACATAGGTCTCTGATCTCCTTTCAAACAACATGAAGTCTTGCTGTATTCTGACATATGCAATTAGGTCCTGCCTTTCAACTGCCCTGGAGAACAAAGAGTTAAACTTTCCATGGCCAGCATGGAATGTTCACCACGAGCTCGGTTGAAGCCCCCATCTGCTGTTGTTTAAACTGCAACCGTCAGATTCTTTACTCCGCCTCACTGAACAGTTGCTCCGGAGATTTCTCCTGCTGCTCAGTTCAAAAAATCGGTTGAAGTGTCTGTTTTTGGTCGGTTTCTACCAAATTGCTGTTACCGCTTAGTTGGTTCAAGTCTCTGTCTGTGGTACCGTGAGTACTAGATAGGTTTTTTGTTTTGTTTCTGTGTGGAACTTGTAAATTGTGGATCGGTTCGGCTGAACCGATCAGTTTGAAATAAACTTGTGCTTACTTTAGAGTGTGGTAACCGGTCCGTATTGGTTCTAAAAAAAACTGATTTAATTAAGTTTTTTCCAAGACCCGTGACACGGTCAGGAACCACTAGGGGAGTCTTGCCTGGCAGATTGCCGAAAAAAGGGTAAGTTTTGGATAGGATTGGCCATGTCTGAGAAACCCAAGAAAAACCGGGCCCACTGGGTTTCAACACTGCAGTGTGTGTGGGGAGGTCTTTGCCAAGGCTGATCCCCACACCACCTGTGTTTATTGTCTGGAGTTTGACCACCTCGATTCAGACTGCCAAATTTGCAAGAATTTTCCCAAATCTACCCTGGAAAAGAGATTAGGTAGACTGAGGGGAAAGGGAGGCCGAGAAGTCCGCTGACCCGGATGGCCAGCCCGGTTTGGTTCCGACCGAACCAGAAGGAGTGCCCTCTGACCAGGGCGATACTTCTTCAGGCAAAAGGAGAGCTGATTCTGAGGAGTCTGTTCCGGTGAAAAGAAAGAGAAAAGATAAATCGTCTGGTACGGACCCAGAAATTCATACTCCGACCATTGATGAGATAGCCAAGGCAATAAGGATTGTGCAATCTCTTAGTTCAGTTCCGACCGAACTGGCACCATCTGGCAGGGGCTCGGTTCGGTCGGTTCCCCCGGTTCCGGATTATACTTTGGAAGAATTTTATGAACCGGAGGAGGAGGAGGAGGGAGAGTATGAGGATGATTATGGTGATTATGAAAGTCTGGATGTGCCTATTGACCCGGACGTCTCCCCAGACAGACCTTCAGGTGTTTCTCCTCCTAGGCTTTCTGAGTCCCCTTCACACTATGTTTTGCAAAAAAAAGTGGCTGAGACCCTCCAGCTTCCTGTGGAGGAAGCAGTAGAGGATCAGGAAAAGCCTGATTATGTTGAGATGATGGACATCCCAGAGTCCAGGAGACTGTCTGTTCCCCTCCACAAATCCTTTGGGAAACAGACACATAAAATTCTTAAGTCTCCTAATTCTGTACCTCTTGTGGACAGATGAATGGACAAGAGGTACACTCTCTCAGGCTCAGACACGGAGTTCCTTTTCCAGCAATGCAGCCATGTCGGGGTCGGGCAGGCTGCTGCCTGTGATGAGGCAAATATTCCCTTGGCATCACACCCCCCAGACAAGGACTCCAGGAAGATTGATGCCATGGCAAAGAAACAATACATGGCAGCATCTTTGGGACTCAGGCACACTAACTATATGGCCTATACAGCCAGATACCAGAAGTCCAGGTGGGACACTGTGCTGGCTCTGGCTAAACAGGCCCCTGACCAGCTTGCCAATGAGCTGGAGCAGGTGGCTGCAGATGGGATTGAGGCATCAAAAGTACAGTTTCATGCAGCTGTGGACTCCAATGATGTTTCATCAAGAGTTATGGCTACCTCTGTGACTCTTCAGAGGATGGCTTGGCTCAGATGTACTAGACTTTCACAGGATACCCAGGCTAAGGCCATGGATTTTCCTGTAATTGGTAATTCTCTGTTTGGGGAGCAGACAGAGAACTACATGAAAAAGATGGATGAGTACAGGACCACTTACAGGAGTGCTCAGGCCAAAGAAAGGCAAGCAACTCCTCAAAGGCAGCAGTCCAGGGGCTGGGGCAGGCCTTTCCAAAGGCCATTTTACCAAGCTCAGGCCACCTCTTGCTCCTTTTCACAGAGGGGGTTCTTTAGAGGGAGAGGCAGAAGGGGGATGAGCAGGCCTGCATCCACCCCTCAGCCTAAAGCCCCTGCCAAGCAGACACCCTGATGGGTCTGCCCAGACCGATTCTCCCATACCAGTAGGGGGCAGGTTGGCTTACTTTGTCCAGGACTGGAAGTCTCTTACATCAGACAAGTGGGTCCTGGAAGTAGTAAGCCAGGGACTGGTTCTCGGCTTCAAAAAATTCTCCAAGATGAGAACCAGATCCTTTCCACCTGCAAATCTCTCAGAGACCCTTGCCCTAGAGGCAGAGGTTTCTTCTCTCTTAGCTCTCAGAGCTATAGAGAGGGTTCCTACCCTACACAAGGGCAAAGAATTGTACTCCAGGCACTTCCTAACCCCCAAAAAGACAGGAGAATGGCGGCCCATCCTGGACCTAAGATATCTGAACAAACACCTTTTGAAGCCAAAGTTCAAAATGGTAACTCTGGGAATTATCCTTCCCTCTCTAAGGCCAGGGGACTGGCTGGCCTCCCTGGACCTCAAAGATGCCTACTTTCACATTTCCATCAGGTGCTCCCACAGAAAGTACCTCAGGTTTGAGTTGCCCTCAGGCCACTATCAGTTCAGAGCAATGCCCTTTGGCCTAACATCAGCCCCAAGGGTTTTCACAAAGTGCCTGGCAGTAGTAGTTGCTTTCTTAAGAAGAAAAAAGATCTCCATCTTCCCATACTTGGATGACTGGCTCATAGTAGGTCAGTCTCCAGACCAAGTCAAGTCACATCTGCAAGTGACCCAGCAAGTGCTCACTTCCTTAGGATTCCTTCTCAACCTTCCAAGGTCAGTTCTCAAACCAGTACAGCTCTTCAGCTTCATAGGTGCAGAACTGGATACAGTAAAGGCAAGAGCCTTCCTTCCCCTGGAAAGGGCAAGGAACCTTATGGAACTGGCCTCTTCATTCACCCTTCAGGTGTCTCGACCAGCAAGGCATTTCCTTCAGCTTCTGGGCCACATGGCAGCTTCCACAGCAGTGGTCCAAGGGGCAAGATTCCAGATGAGGGACATTCAGTTCCACTTAAGTGCCTTCTGGTCCCAAAGAACGGATTCCCTAACCAAGCTAATCCCAGTGACTCGAACCCTGATCCAAGCCTTGTAGTGGTGGCAGTGTCAGGACAATTTGAGACAAGGAGTTCCATTTGTCACTCAGTCTCATTCAGTGATACTCACCACAGATTCTTCCTTGCTGGGCTGGGGAGCCCATTTGGGGAATCTTACCACCCAAGGACTGTGGTCACCTCCGGAATCTCTGCTTCACGTCAATCTCTTGGAACTCAGAGCAGTGTTTCTGGCACTGCAAGCTTTTTCCAAATCTGTACAGAACAAGGTGGTTCAGGTCAGAACAGACACCACCACCACCACCTTGTGGTACATAAACAAGCAAGGAGGCACTCGGTCTACGGCCTTGTGCACAGACACAATGAAGTTGTGGTCTCTGGCCTATTCCCTGCAGACCTCTCTGATAGCAGTTCACCTCCCAGGAAAGGACAATGTCCTAGCAGATGCACTGAGCAGAATATCCCAGGGCCATCACGAATGGACCCTAGATCCTCTAGTTTTGAAAGTGATTTTCTCGAGATGGGGCACACCAGAGATGGATCTTTTTGCAGCCCCAAACAATCACCAACTTCCTCTCTTTTGTTGCAGACCCCCAGTCTTAGGCTCAGTCCCCCTGGATGCTCTGATTCTGAACTGGGAAGGGAAATTTCTGTATGCTTTCCCCCCTTCCCTCTCCTGTTCAAAGTGTTAGTCAAGATAAGGTCACAACCATGCAAAGTGATTCTGATTGCTCCAGACTGGGCAGGCAGCCATGGTATCCCTTGTTGCTGTCCCTAGCAGTCTACCTTCCCCTGTCTCTTCCCAGGAATTACAACCTGTTAACATCCACTCGGGAGGATTTGATACCTGAATCTTCAGTCTCTTAATCTCATGGCATGGCTCCTGAAGAGTTAGTTTGCAGATCTACTTCTTTCCCAAAGGGTTCTGGATATCCTTAAGGCTTCTCGAAAACCTTCCACCAGGAAGACTTACAACTCCAAATGGAAGAGATTCAGCATTTGGTGTTCTAAGAAGAATATTTCTGCAGACTCTGCTGAGTTGCCTACGGTTCTGGACTATATGGTCCCTCTTAATAGCCTCGGCCTCAGACCAACTACCCTTAAAGTACACTTGGCAGCTGTTTCTGCTTTCTTGTCAGTAGGCAAGCCTTCCTCTCTATCATCCCATCCTGTATTTTGTAAGTTTTTCAAGGGATTGCTTCACACCAATCCCCCCTTTAGAGATCCTGCTCCTGCTTGGGACCTTAATGCTTGCATTGCTCAGCTTATGCAACCTCCCTTTGAGCCTCTGTTCGCAGCAGAGCTTAAGTACTTGACTTGGAAAACTGTGTTTTTGGTAGCCATTACTTCTGCCAGGCGTATCAGTGAATTGCAAGCCCTGTCAGTGGAATCTGATTTCATCTCTTTCCATAGAGATAAAGTGGTCCTTAGAACTAACAGAAGGTTCTTACCTAAAGTGGTTTCAGATTTCCGCCTCAACCAGTCTATATCTCTCCCTGTTTTCTTCACTGACTATTTCTTCTCGGGAGAGTGGAGGCTACACAGCTTGGACGTTAAAAGAGCTCTTAGCTACTACATAGAGCGTACTAAGGGTCACAGGTTTGAATCTCTCCAGTTGTTCCTTATGTATGGAGAAGTTGGTAAGGGCAAACCTGCCACTAAGAAATCTATTGTCAGGTGGATTGTTTCTTGTATACAGTTCTGCTATAAAAAACTGGGTAAAACTCCACCCTCAGGACTGAGGGCTCATTCCACTAGAGGTACAGCTGCTTTCCTGGCTACTGCCAGCCAGGGATATTCCTCTATTAGAAATTTGTCAAGCAGCCACCTGGAAAACGGTGCATACTTTTACCAAGCATTACTCTCTGGATATCCAGGCTAGGAGTGATGCTCGGTTTGGCACAGCAGTACTTCAGAGCTTGTTTCCAAAGTAGGTTCTGTCCCTACTCCATGGAGGTACTGCTTGGTAGTCTGCATATGTCAGAATACAGCAAGACTTCATGTTGTTTGAAGAAAAAATTACTCACGTTGGTAATCTTGTTTCTTCTAATGGAGTCTTGCTGTATTCTGACCTCCCCCCGCCTCCCCTCTTAGAACCTAGATTTTGGGATGTGGGTGGGCAGGAGCAGTGTTGGCACCCTAGGGGTGTCATTTTTTCACCCTCTTTTGGTTTGGGTAAGAGGTTGTGTTTTGGATGTATTTTGTTTTGGGGTTTCCTGACTTGAGTCTTCCTTTTGAAATCATAAAACTTTTTATATAGATATATTTGCCAGTTGGCTAGTAAGCATTTTACAGTTTCCACACAGAACATCTAAGTGAGTCTTTGCTCGTAAAGATCTGACAGTTGCAGTTTAAACAACAGAAGACAGGGGCTTCAACCAAGCTCGTGGTGAACATTCCATGCGGGGCAATGAAAGTTTAACTCTTTGTTCTCCGGTGCAGTTGAACGGCAGGACCTAACTGCATATGTCAGAATACAGCAGGACTCCATTAGAAGAAACAGCATTACTAAGGTGAGTAATTTTTTTTTTTTTGCATAATCTTTTTATTAGTTTCTCTTTTCATATTACAGCAAGGAAAAAGTATACATCACCATCAGCATATACTAGTCTTGTGCATACTTTACAAACTTTTCCTACTTCATCAACCTAACATCGTCAGTTAATTTAAGTACCTTTCTTATAAACCTAATACACATTAAGTGTACATCTCTGTATTTTATACTTAGGGAATAGGTCCTAATGGTGATATGGTAAAGGAAGAAACATAGGTAAGAGAGAGAGAAATCTGTAAGATAGAAATAAAGAGAAATTAAGAGATCCCTCCCCCATGCTCCCACCTCCCGTCCCACCGTTCCTTCCCCCCCCAGCTAATCGAGTATTCACTTCATTCTATATATATATCTATACCTCTTATCTTTATCCACATCTTATTATCTCTTGCTCCAATGGCTGCATGGAGTCTAGGTAGGGTGCCCATATATTCACGAACTGGTTTTCTCTTCCCTTCGCCTTATACGTCAAGCTTTCTAATTGTAGCACATCCCATGCCAACTGTCTCCACTGTCTTATTGTAGGCTTATCCCCAGAAACCCATGTGTTTAGAAATCATTGTTTTGCCAAAACCAGGAGTATTCTTACCCATCTTTCCACCAACCCCCATTCCTCCTGGTATGTGTCATCTATTCCAAACAGCATTGTGAGCGGTTCTACTTTAATCCGCTGCCCTTTCATATTTGTCAATTCCCTCGCCACATCACCCCAGAAAACTTGTAGTGTTGGGCATGCCCAAAAGGAATGTAGGTAGGTACCCAGAGCCAACCCACACCGCTGACATATAGCCGAGATTGTTGGGTTGTACCTATTCACAGCCACAGGTGGGGTATACAATCTATGAACAAATTTGTATGCTACCTCCTTATGTTTATTACAAAATAATAGTCCCTGATGCGTCCCTTTCATTAAAGCCCACTTCTCCTCCGAAAGCACAACTCCTAAGTCCCTTTCCCATAAGTGTTTTGTTTTGTCTGTCATATCTGGCCACTGGAGACGAAGGAGGGACGTAGTCTTCCTGACAATACCTGTAGGTTTCTGCCTAACTTGTTGTAACAGTTCCTCCACCATCTGTATTTGGGAATCCGGAGTCATTTGCTTTTCAATTCCCTGTACGTATTTTCTTGCCTGGAAGTATCTAAACATATGATGTGCAGGCAAGTCTAGGTTTTCCCTAAGTTCACTGAATGCGCGAATCACTCCCTTTTCTCTTAAGTCATTAAGACACATTACCCCCCTCTCTTCCCAGCTCTGAAATGCTGGGTCTCCCACAGCAGGTATAAAAAAAGGGGTTCCCAGCCAGTGGCAAAACAAAGGATTCCCCTCTTTGATGCCCTACTACTTTCTTAATTTGGTCCCAGCTATCTACTACCTCTTTCACTAAAATACTCGAAACCCACTTATCCCGCATCCCTCTTCTATTTGCTTCTCCTAACAGAGACGAGTAATTTTTTATATCATATGGCACCTATGAAACCTAGGTAAGGAAGTTCCCTGTTTTTTCTTAAAAGCACCAATAAATATCAGGAAAGGCATACTTCTCAACTGCTATGAATTTTCCATAGCACTATGATTTTGACACTCAAATGCACCCTTGCTCTGCAAAGGTTTACTGATGTTCTTAATGTTAGAGCTGTTTCTGAACACACAGACCATTAAATCATTGAACTAACTTGTTCAAAACATTCCTTAACACTAAATATATGGTCCCCACTATTTGTAGATGTATTATTCTTTAAAAGTAGAAAGGGCTACACCCAGAAACTGCTTCTGGCCATTTGCTCTGAGTTTTCAAGGCCAGTGCTATGAATTTTAATGCTGAAAGGCTGATGGGTATGAGGAAAGGTGCTCTATAGAGCACATCGAGCCCTGTGGCAGGGGCGCTGTATTAAAAAAAAATAAATTGCCTTGTCTTGCTCTGTACACAGTGTTTCTTAATTCCCAACTCTCCTGGCTGATGTGATAGCTATTGGAAAAGCAATCTTGTATTGTCAGGTTCTCTCAACAATACTTTCCAAAAGGCAGGAGAGTGTTTTATGCGGGTGCAGTGTTTTGGGGGCGGGGGGTGTTGTGTTATTTTGGGCAAAGTGAGCAACATTTGCTGCTGTTCCCGAAGACATTGGTGAATATGTGATGTTTTTCCTTATCTTTTAACTGTATTGATTACTACAACATTGGTGGTATATTTTGCTGAACACTGTTGGTTTTGTTAATGAAAAATGCCATACTTTCACAGTAAATGCGGATGCAGCATTATGTCACCTTTATAAACCAGGGCTTACTGCATGGACTTTTGATGGCTGCACACTCTGGTAATAGCTTTCATGCCTGCACTTAGTCTTCAGAACATTTAATTGTTCAAATATGCTCTTAAGCATACAACTCTGTATTTCATGCCTACGCCCCCAACAATCTGAGTTTTTATTTTGCTGAAATTGTCAGATCTTTTACATTTCCTATCCGTTGATCTTTGTAGTTGGTTTATGTGAAATCTTGTCTTTCACTAAAACTTGACATTATAGCCTGTGGCCTTCCTGAGTAACCCTTGCTTCAGTACTTTTGCAGTGGTTAGTGTTATTGCACGGAGTTCCTTGCCTTTTTTAATTACTTTCCTAATTGGGTTACCATTACCCAAATCATTGTCATCATATTGCTGGCTCTCCTTTCGTGGCATAAGGCAACAACTATGGTACACTGAGTGGTCCTAGCAAAGATGAAATGTGTCTGTTGTCCGGGGTATTCAGTTTTTGCAGACTGCTATGAGGCACTGTTTGGTCTTGCTTAAAGCCAAATTGCCTTACTTTCTATTGGCTTTTTAAGAAATACCTAGCCTAAATTGTATTAACTAAGGATTTTGGATGAGGCTGAACTATATTGGTGGTTAGATATAGATTTCAGGACAGGAAGTTGGTTTTCTCTCTCTCTCTCTCTACCAAACCGGTTTTTCTGTCATCCTGAAGGTTTTGAAGGTTTTTGAGCCTTAACCTGGAGTTCCTCCACTGATCTCTCCTATCCCTTCCCCACTCATGCCTCCCTCTTTTTCCTTCTTGGCCTAGGAGTCGGAAGCCCCACTCCATTCTCCTCCTCCTCTACCCTGCTGCTCCTCATTGCTAGTGATGTGGAACTCAGTCCTGGTCCCCCTCCCTCCTCAATCCTGAAAGGCCTTAGTATTTTCCAGTTGAATGACAGGAGCCTTCTCTCAAATCTGGATGATCTTACTGCATGTAGGGTTGTCATGGTATGTCGGTGTCACAGTATACCGCGGCATCAGAAGTCACGGTATTGATACCATGGACAATTTCTGATACTGCGATAACTGTGATTCACAGTATACCACGGTATTGAGACCTTTCAACTATTTTCTTTGCAATTTCAGGGACAACTGTCCCTTACACACCAATTCTCCCTGATGCAAGAATTTGAGGAGGCTTATTTTCATGCAAAAATTGTTTTGTGGACTCGACGTCCGCTGTCTGCTGCAGTACTGTACAGATTAGTAAGGTAAGGTTTAGGTGTCGTCACGTGTCCAATCCATAAGTGGACTGATAATGTCGGTTGAGAGACCTTCAATAAAATTTAAGTCAGTCTTTTAACTTCTTCCTTCCATTTTTTAATTTTCAATGTTCAGTTTTAGGATAAAGTTTTTTTTTAGTCATCGTGTAATTTGTGTCTGTCACATGGAGTGCCGCACAAGGCACACAGAGGCCAAGTGAGTATTAAGCCACCAGTGATATGTACGTAATAACTGCTTCTTTAATGGAAAATGGTGAGAACAGACCGTGTGCAAACAGCACACAAAAGTCAGTGTGCTGTGTGAGTATGACTGTATCACTCACACAGTGCACACTGACTGCGCAGTGCACACGAAGTGGAGCACACTGCTTGCACAAAAAGCCACACTGTAAATGCACAATGTGCATCACTATTGTCCTCTTCTCTGCTGTTCTTTTCAAACAGAAGCAGAAAATGATACACTGGTTTCAAAATGAGTGATATCCCTCCAGAAAAGTTGAACAACACAAAACATGTTTGTTGAGGGTTACATCCCCATCCATGACAGTTCCACAGCACCCGACACTACAGTGACAATAGCACCGCTGTAGTGTCAGCGCAGGACCGCACCATTGCATTTGGGAGTATTGCACCTCCCCAAAAAAAACACTCAGACTCCAGTATGTTAGTTAAGTAGCCGGGGACATATGGGTGTCGACCAGCCATCCTAAATCAGTTTGTTGATTGGGCTTGAGCAGTGGGCATGGAATGGGGTGAGGTAGGGATCAGCAGCAGTACGCAGGCCCAGCATCAAAATCTGTTATGTTATTTTGTTAACAGTAACACTGTGTAACATGTCATCTCTCATGTCATATAATGATCATCATGTTAAGTTTTCTTATCTTTATGGGTAACAGTTTTAACAAACTGTCTGTGGTTGGTTGTCACTGTGTGTACAGACTCAGACTGTAGATTGGTCAGCCATCTAATTGGTGGGGCCAGTGAGTGACAGATGAGACCGCAGTGATCATTCATTCACATTACTGTTAACTGTTGTGCTGCTGGTGCTCTGTCTCGAGTGGTCATGTGTGTTCATGTTCATTCATTGTAAGTCTGAACTATAGAGAGTAGACAGTCCTGTCAGAGGCACAGAACTGTCAAGGTTAGTCAGGCAGAGAATGAGATACACACAGAGAACATTTTCAGGTTCATTTTTTATTGTTAAATAATAATACAAAAATTGCCATGATGCCAGTGCCATTTGCATTTGCAAATTGGCAGTTTTGCATTACACTTACACTCCATGTTTTTCAGTTTCAGTGATAAGAATTGGCACTAGTAGTCTGTGTGTTCCTTCAGTTTTGGTTCTTAGTTGTTCCCCGCCCCTCCCTCTATCTGATTCTGCAGCACAAAGTCACTGCTTCCCAGCACACCTGCAGTGTGGATAACAAATTTGACGCCCGCCAACACATGCCATATCCAGAGTGCACTCTGCTCACTAATCCAGATTCTCTCTGACATCTGCTGCTGTTGCTTCCTGACTCCAAGTCCTCCCTCCCTGTCCTTCTAATGTGATTTGTGATATTTCCTACTTGGCATTGGTTATTCAGCTGAGCTAGCACATTTAGTGAAGTTGTTGTCTCGTCTCATCCATCTGCTTGATGCACCCAGAGTCCCTCCAGTCAAGTTCCACTGTGGACCACTTCATGTCTCTCCCTCTGTCTGCTCGCCTGATGCCCCCACTAGAGTGGTCCCTAGGACGGAGTGAGTCCTACTCCTGGTGAGTCCTCTCTGACTGACTCATGTCATCTATGTCACAAAACTTTGTTTGGCTGGCTCAGCTGAGTTCTTGGCTGACTGTGGCTGGGGCTACTTAACACAAAACCAATAAGAGAAATGACTTTAATTGCGTGATTACACTTAGCCTAGCTGCTGGCTTAACAATTATAGTCACTTGACTCATCAGCCACCAACTATGGCGCTGAGTATATAGACTAATTCCTTTAATGCTATGCAGGACTGCAGTCCTCTTGAGTCACTCATCATATCACGAGACTTGACTCATGAGTCCTGAGTCTGAGTTGGCAACAAGATGACTTGAGTCACTTGGGGCTACCTAAACAAAACCCAGTGAAAAAATAATTTAAATTCATACATTTTATTAATTACTTAAATAGCTAGTAGCTTAAAAATAAAAAAAAAAAGTAGAGAATGAGTGCCTGCCACTTTCATGGCATTGAGGATATATAACCGATTCTTTTAATGCCAGACTGCACTCATGTCATAGTCACATGACTCGACTCACAATAGCATGACTCACTCAACCAAAGCAAGTCAAGCACACAACTCACATTGGTTCACTGCCTCAGCTGGAGGCTACTTTAGTTAAATACCTATTATCTACCTTAAGAAAAGAAAAAAAATCGGCCAGTGAGTGCCTGCCACTGCCAGGGCATTGAGGATATATAACCGGATTCTTTTAATGCCAGACTGCACTCATGTCACAGTCACATGACTCTACTTGTCACAGTATAGCATGACTGACTCAACCTAAGAAAGTCAAGCAAGCAACTCACATTGGCTCACTGCCTCAGCTGGAGGCTGCTATAGCTAAATACCTATTATATTAAAGAAGGAAAAAAGCAGCCAGGCAGCCAGCATGACATTTGGGATGTATAGGCTAATTCCTTTAAATGCTACCATCTTTCACAGTTGGCTTAGCTCAACCGATTGACTCTGGCTGTTGGCTTAGAAATATAGACATTGACGGCAGATAAGGACCGCAGGGCCCATCCAGTCTACTCATTGGCTTGGCTTGGACTTGGAGTCTTAGACACAGTCAGTGGTGAGTGCAGGCAGGAGTTGTGTTGTGGTTGTGGTTGTGGTGGTAGGGTACTACATTGAAAAAGTAAATATGAACACAGATCTCTCCAAATTTATTTGCACTACTTATTATTACTTCTACTAACTTAACTTGAGGGGACTGGGTCTTGGAGGGAGCCCTAGGCTGTGAGGTGAGGATGGAGGAGGGACACTCAACCTAGTCATAGCCAGACAGTGATCCTTAATTTTCCAGTCAGAACTGTTCTGATTCTAAGTAGTGCTCCTGCTGTGCCCGCTTCTAAAGCTAGTAGCACACTACTTCAGTGAAGTGCAACTCTGTCTGCATCTGCAACTCTAGTCTGCCCCACCAGCAGGAGTGGAGTGACTGGACATTTCTTTCGTATTCATCAACTCTCATCTTTAAGTTATTGACAATTTAACATAACAAAAATGTAAATCAAACAACTTACTAGTACTCACTGTGCTATTTTTGTATAGTACTTTTGGTATTGGTAGCATTTTGTGCTGTAAGCTAAGAGTACAATAAAACACTTTACTTATAATGGAGTGTCACTCACGTTTCAGACTGCAATGAAATTATTTTTTTTTTTGTATAAATCTGCTTCTAGTGCTCGAAGCTCCATGCTTATCAGGCCAGGAGGAATCTGACTTAGTTAATAAAAAAATATATTTCTCTTGCACATACTTGACATCTTTATTTTCTCTTATTAAATTCATAATATGTCATTTACTAGTATTTTAACTGCTTTTACATGTAAAATGTGGTTAAAATTGCATTATTTTTGAATATTTTAGGTTTTCCATTGGAATGCATTCTACCACGGTATCACACTGCCGCAGTTATCATACCATCAGAATTTCATACCGTGACAACCCTAACTGCATGGCCCTCTCAACACTCTCCAGACATCCTCTGTATCACGTAATCCTGGCTGTTCTCCAGGATCCCCGATCCCCTCTTAGCCATTCCGGGTTATCACCTCTTCTGGCAGGACGGGGGTAAACGTGGTGGGTGGGTGGTGTTCCCTTTATGTTTGCCAGAGTCCTTTTTGCACCATCACTCTCAGGGAGGCTACACCTTTCTCCCTTGAGTTCCTGCTAGGTAAACTTTCTTTTTCCTTGTCACAGCCCATTTTTGTTGGCGTTTTTCTACCCTTCACTGAGAATCCCCCTCTTTCCTGGTGGATTAACTCTCAACTCTGTCTTCACATTCCTCTGCTGGTGAGCTCATCCTGTTGGGTGACTTCAACATTAATTGTCTTTCCCTGTCCTCCAGGTTGACTACCCATATGACTGAGTCCCTTAACCTTTTGCAACTCATCACTGAACCAAGCCGACTCAGTCCCTTCTCATCTAACTACACCCTACTGGACTGGATTCTCTCATCTTACCCCCACTGCATGGTTGTAGCAGGCATACTTCGGGGTGCTTTCAGTGACCATTGTATGACATTCTGTGTCAGAAAAGTCTGGCTCCCTCCCTCCTTCCCTGAGTATATCCGGTCTAGATACCAACAATCACTGAACATAGAGGCTCTACTGAGCAACCTGGCTGCTGCTCACTGGTCCCCGATGCTTACTGACCCAGCCAAGATCAAGTCTTCACCATTCATTACTGGTGGGTGAGTACCAAGCACTACATAAGTGGCACTGGCACCTCCTTGTGGGCAGAAGTTTCCCTCAGCCTCCTGTAGGGGAGAACACAGGGGGGGGGGGCCTCTTACGGGCCTGGCGCGGCCAGTGACTGGTCAAGGTGAGGCAGACACTCCCAATTTCTGGGAGATGGAAGGCATCCCACTAACTCACACCTCATCCTGTGGGAGAAGAAATGGGCCCCCTGGAAAGGAGAAGCAATCACCCTACGCCGGGCCAGGGGTGATAACCTTGAATGGCAAAGTCACACCATTCCTACCAGTCTGGAAGCTACCTCACTGGCGTCGTAAGACACCCTTGATTGGTGTCTCACTGGTTGCAGACCATGGGCAGAAAGGCTAATGGCCTGCCTGGTCACCTCTGAACCAGGCAAGGATGTCAGGAGTTGGCCCAGCATCGTCCACAGGTGCCTGGCATAGGCAGCTTGGTGTGCCTAGTGCACTGAGATGCACAGAAGAATGCATGCCACTGAGAAGACTTCTACCCCTGCAATCAAACTTAACTGAGTTGGACTCCGGGGGGGTGAACATGCCTTGGGCGACCATGCCCAGAAGGGGTGTCCAAGAGCTCCACTCCCAAAGAGGGATGGGCATAGCACCTGGAGACTCCAGGGGTGCACAGTACCTGCGCTGACAGTCCCTCGGGGCTGGAGAATGGGCAAAGGGGGCTGGCAGTATAGCCTAGAGACTAGAGTACGGAGCTGTGAATGAGATTGGTACACCCAGCAGACCTGAGTTTGAGTCCCACAACCTTCACTGTCCTACTATGTGACTCAAGTCACTTAACCTCTCCAGTGCTCCTAGGTCACCCCTGAAAACAGGCACTTGTGCCTAGTGGGCCTTACCCTGTTACCAAAGACTAAAATAACTAACTAAAAAATAAATGCAACACTTCCATGAAGGGTCGAGGCCACAGAGGGATGACAAGGTTGTCATCGCTAAACTCCCCTAGGGAGGTGCGCATCACATGGGCAGGATTGCGGCTTGATAAATGGGAGACAGGGACCCTCCAGCATCTCCGACAGGAACTGCTGATATTAACCCTTAGGCTGCCGCCGACAAGATATCTTGTCCTAAAAACCTATGCGTTCTAAATCTTACAGCAGCCTAAGGGTTAAGTGAGATCAGCATAGGAGGACAGATGGATAGAGGGATCCTCTGCCTCGGAAGAGGAAGACGAAGAGGCTGAGGAGCCTGGTTAAGAGACCGGTGCTACTGGTGGTTCAGGTCTAAAAATTACCTCATCCAGGGCTCTGAGATATTGAGGAAATGTAGACAGCAGTGCCCTGAACTGTTCCCAGGTCATGGGCCTGCAAGGCCAAAGAGGCCTGGCAGAGAAGAAGGAGGAGGAGGAAGAGGAAGAAGAGCTCTGGCGGGCCAGAGTAGGACCTCTGCTATGGCTGTGAGATCGAGCACAGATCTCTCCCAAAGGAGGGGACTGCGTAAGTTGCCCACTGAACGCCCAACCAGACAGTGGTGGACAGGGTGATGCTCTTGGAGGAGGACCCCCAGATGTGGCGATTGGAGCCAGTCTGGCCCTTGCGGGCAGCCCCTGACCCCACCAACTACAGACCCTATCGATTCCGAAAGGAGAGGAGGGCAGGGTCAACACTTGAGTTCCTCCCAGAGCCACCAACTGCTCTGGAAAAGGGCCTCTGCACCAACCTCAATCTCCAGACCCCCACCTTACCAGACGGGGACCTGCTCCTTGGGGGATCCTAGTACTAGAAGTTGGGGGTACCACAGCAGCCACGGCACTGGAAATCATGCCAGAATCTACTGTAGAACCCGCCCCAGCACCAGAGTCTGATCTGATGATGCGAATGGCTCCGGAATCTGATCCAGTACCAGACCCCAACCTGTCATGGCCCTCGGTGCTGACCTCCTCTCCTGTGCCAGAGGAAGTGAAGGAGGTGGCTCCAAGGGTGGCCCCAGGAAAGGTGGCAGCAGGCTCCATAGTAGCAGAGGCCCTAAGGGTGGGCGGAGTTACAAGTAATAATTTAAGAAAACACTTTGATTAATATTGTGCCTGCAGGGGGAATCGGAGTACTGAAGCCCGATATGTGCAGCGGTCGGGGCTTCACGTATCCTCTTAGTTCTCCTTTAAGGCAAAGTCTTTGAAAGTAGAGCCGTGCATAGGAGATGTAGGAATTATTAAATCTCCATACATAGGGGCCAGGCACAATACAGGAAGAGGCAGTGGCATGTCATTATATCACTTTTTTAGCACTCTCGTGCATTGCGATCTCAGGGGGCGAGCACAGGCATAGCAGAACATGCCAGCCTGTTAAGAGAGGCTTTACAGATTTTATGAAAGATCACATATGGACACACTTAAATGAAGATTGTGCCTGCAGTGCGGATTGGGGTACCGAAGCCCCGATCTGTGCAGCGGTGGCTGCTTTATGTGTACCAGGAGTTTCCCTTTAATGAAGATGTTAGAATGTCATCATTAATGAGCTAATTATGCATACATTTTATTCTATGATTGATTTAAAAATTTATGATATAGCTTAAAAAATGCACATACTTTTTGAGTAAAAATTATACACACTATTTACATATTCTTTAATATCACTTCTTGAGGTTAACAGCATCTCTGCCATAGTGACCTAGTTATGCATGAAGTCTAACTACTGATTGGTTGTTTAATTTTCAACTCTTGGCATTTGTTCTTCAGAATGAGTTATCCCATTGTGGTAGAATTTGGCATAAATCTTCCTTGCTACTAATTCTTGGTTCTACCAGCACTTCCAGCATGTTGACCTAATTATATATGCGTGATGGCTTGTCATTGGTTGTAAAATGTTAAGAAAAATGTATCAAGCAGGCACTAAACTAGATAAGGAAGGTCCTTGTAATTAATTCTTGATACTGCCAGCATGTCCGCCATGGTCCTCTAATTATAACATACCATGGTCTTAAAAGCTGACGGCCATATAGCCAATCAGGATTGCCTCTGCAACCCCCCCTCACTCTGTTTAGTAGCAGGGTGAGACATAGTAGGTCATCATGTCACCAAATGTGTGACTTGTCAATTGACTGTTGCTACCTGGTTCTGTTTCTAGATCACTGCCATGGTGATTTATTATGGGAGATATTTAGCGCTTGCACAGACCTGACCGCACAGTCTGCTGACATTGTTGCACACTTTTATTTCCTTTCCAGGACTCATCATGCCACACATGCTGCTGCTGCGGCTGTTATTTGTGGAAGGATGTACACCAGATGGGATTGCACATGCTTGTGCCAAAGGGCCTTTCAGATAAAGCTGTGGTGTAGTGCTGCAGCTGAGAATAGCCCTTCCTGATATTATCCTTAGACTGTATCTGTGCTACAGAGTTGAATCCAACCTATAAAGGCAAACAAGTAAGATCATGTGCAATCTACTCTCTCTTTCTCCTCTTGCCAGGGCTGACAACTGGATCGTGTGGGGGCTGCAGTGTTGGTGAAAGTGCACTGCAGCCCACCATGCTGTCCACAGCGCTAGAGAGGAGAGAGCACTCACTGCCTTTCTGTGTCAAGGAGATGAGACTTGATTAAGAAAAAAAATGTGAAGGTCCTTTATGGATTTTACATGCAGAGCTTGGCAGAATAGCACCGTTCTCAGTTCTGCCTTGAAGATTTGAATACAGAAAAGGTCCTTTTAGGGGTGCGTGTGAGAGAGAGAGAGAGAGAACACAACTACACTGAGCCTTTCAAGGATTCCATTGCATGGGCAGCCTAACAATATAGCCCAAATTAACTGAAAAAAAATCTTATAAGGACTATTAGAAAGGGCAGGGGACAAAGGAGTTATTTTAAGAACTTAGAATTGAAGGACTGAGAGACCTATGTGTCAAACTAGCTCTGTTCCCTTGATAAATAAGTCTATTTTTTAAGGACTGTTAGATACAGTAAGAGCTCTGGAGACTGCATCTTTCAGGGAATCAGCATGTGGGGAAGTGGGAAGATAGCAGCAGCTGCAGTAGTGAGTTGGCTGGACTACTAAAAGAAATTTGACTTGGCTACTAGTTTTCAGAGTCTGATGGCTATAGAAATGATAGCTGATAAAAACATTTTGGCTACCAAATTTTGAAAGCTAGTGGTTGCACGGGCCAACAGCCCAGAACATGGTTTGTCCCACCCTGCTCAGTAGTAGTACCATTTAGATTTTCCTGTAGCATGAAGTTTCTAACCAGTTATTTATAGACTGTGGCTTGTGATTGGCTGTTAAACATTCTTCAGGATTGTAACAGATCTCGAGAACATAACCAATTTATAATTAAACTTGGTATGGATGGTTTTTGCTGCTGATTCACAACTGCTTCAGAACAAGGACATCTGTCTCGCATGTCCTTGGAGGCAGCCCTTCATTTCTATTTTTTTCCATTTTTGGCCTCCACCCCAGTAATCAGGGTTATAAAATGGGAAGGGAAACTCACTTCCCGATTGGTCCATAGACATGCATTAGAAGTGTCTAATGCACATCTGAAAATAAGCGCTGGCAACCGAGATGCAGGGTGTGAAAGAAACCCCTGAGCCATAGTCACTAATTAGAATTTTTAAAAATGTAACTGCTGCCATTTTTTTCATCCAGTTAGTGAGACAGTCAGAGCCGAATTTCCTACAGTGTTAGACACACAAACCTACAATTTTTTTCTTCACATTGCAGTTAGCCACTGCAAGGCAAATCATGAAGTAAATATGATAGGACAATGTGTGCCCTCTACTGGAATCTGAACCCAGGCGAGGGCACACATTTTCCTATCACATTTCTTACAGTGTTAGAAACACTTGCTCTAGTCTTCCCAGACCACCAAAATGGAGTGCGCGCACACACACACACATGCATAAATGAAACTGATATTCTTTGTTTTTTTACTGTCGTATGAGATCTGTTCCCCAGTAGCCATCCCTCCCTTAGTTGTACATTGATCCCCCTCCCCCCCCCCATCAGCAGTCCTTGCACTCTACCTTTCAAACAAATAAGTTGCTTCATACTGGACAGAAGACATATATGCAGATGTGCAGCTTGTAATTTTGTAGGTTTTTTTTTTTTCCCCATCCGTTATTCTAATAACAGCTATCCCTGCCATGATCTGGCAGCTTTCCTCCTGCCCACTCGTCCACTTGCCCTCTTGTACCTGCTAAACTCCATGGACTCCACACACTTTTCCTCCTGCACCGGCCCGGTGGTGCTGAGGGTTAAGGCATTGGCTACCTCGCCTCATGCCACGCTGGCGACCGGGTTCAGAGCAGCCTGTGCCATCGGGGAATCAGTGGGGTGGGGAGGGGATTGAGCAGATGGCTCACTCTTCCCGGGAGGTTTAGGGAATGCATCTCTTGAGCCGAATTCTAACAGTAATCGGGTGTATGGGAGGGAGTAGCCTGGAACATGCGACGCTGCCGTATGGCACTGGGGGTGGAGCTCGGTGGATGCTGGTCGTCATTGCATGTTCGAGTTCCGGGGAGAGGAACAGAAAGCTGAAAACCCTGACACCAGATAGGCGAAGCTGGGACCAGTGGTCGGTCCCCATGCCCAACGTTGGGCCTTCCAGCTCTATCTCAGGCACTCCTTCCTCTCCCTGGTCGCTCCATTAAATTTGAGATAGAGCACCAGAGGAGTCGGCGGTCCCACCCTGGGGGGCTCAGAGCCAGGTATTCGGACGGCCAAGTGGTGAGGTGGGGGAAAGGCCCATGTCTGAGAGATGAGTCTGGGGCTTCAGGCAGGCAGGAACAGACTGCACAGAATATCCTCGCTGGAGAGAGGTCAGGCTGCCGGCGATAAGGGGGCATAAAAAGAGTTCATACAAAAAAAAAGAAAATAGCTCCCCTCTGCTGTGATCTGGCAGCTTTCCTCCTGCCCACTTGGCCACTCACGATACTATTTACCAACCATATTCAGAATAGTAGAAGAAGCAAATATTGAGGTAAACTCAGACCCCAAAACCTATATTTTGCTAAACGGCAGTTGTTTAGCTAAATTCTGGTATCTAATTTGAAAAAACACCTACCCAAACGTATCTTTATGCAGCAGGATTACCTTTGGTGTTCCTCACATACAGTATGTACCGTTCATGAAATGTAATTTTTACCTGTCATATGGTAATTTGCAGCATGGAGGCAGGGCCCTGCACTTCTGCTGCCACATGGATGAGGATACTATTCTTCTAGCTCAAAAAGAAAGGACATTCTTTAAAAAAAAAAAAGCTGTGTTAATGCACTAGTTAGGGTTCAGATTAAAGTGACGAAAGTACGGAAGTGTAATGTTAGGGTTTCCAACACTGACTCCCCACCCCTACCCCCAAGCAGCAGAAGCAAAAAACATGACGACGAATCACTGCTGGGGTCTTCAACCCTAATGCTCACCCCATTCTCATATAAAATATAGAAACATAGACTTGGAAAAAATATAGTCCTCTCTGCCTGAAGAACTAACAGCACATATGACCTTGTTGGTTCAGGAAATGGGGTAAGCATTAGGGTTAGAGAGACAGATAGAAACTTTATTTATATTGTGCTCCTTCCCAGAGGCTTGGAGCGCTTAACAGTATTTCAGAATAATCCATACAAAACCGATGACACATTGCAAATAGGGTTGCCACCTATCAGTTTTTTTTACCTGGTGATCAGGTTTTCAGGGTCTCTATCAGGTAATCCGGTTTTGCTCAGTGCTGGTCAGGTTTTGGGGCCATTTTGAGTGCTCACATACTTATGGAACAGATTGCATTGTTTCAGCTACATGTCCAGGTTACAAACAAGTTCTGTTGTCAGTATAGCCCTTTGTTTGTGAAAGCAGTCAAGCTGGGAGTGTAAAGTATGGCCATTAACACCATTAGCACCTACCTAATCTTTTCCACTGCATCTTATTGTGGCATAGCAGCAAAGCTGCCCCTCTTCCCCAACTTTTGTAACAGTAACATTTTCATCTTTAACAGAATTTAGGCATTTTTAAATGTTTTAAATTATTTTTTCCTCAAGAAAAAGTATGGTCTCTTCTTTGGCTTTTAATAATACTGTGGCCATAAAAAGGAAAAGGAGCCAGAAAAAGATATAAAATGCACATTATACGAAACAATTTATTATGTATTATTATATACCATGTATACTGTTGTATGCTATTTCCAACGTTTCCCTTGTAACCCTCCATATCATATCTGTAAATGAGATTTATTTTATCTCTGTATGTATATCTGGTAAACCAATGTCAATAAATAAATAAATACATTTAAATAACTAGGAAGAACCTAGGAAAGGAACTTTGACAGGTACAGTACAGTATTTTAAGATTTTTTTGAACTGTTGCTTTAAGCCTTGTCTTTACTATAAACAAATGGCTTTCAAGGAGAAACAATGCATGATGAGTCATGAAAAGGGGTGGGGCTAGGGGCGGAGCTTAAGATCCTGTTTTTGCTTCATTCAAAGGTGGCAACCCTATTTGCAAAGCATAATACAGAGATCAGTATACAATTCTATGACTCATTAAAACATTCCATAATAAAACAGCAGTCAGGTCATTTATCAATCTTCAGCTTAGAGCCCCAGTCTTCAGGGTTGAGAACCCCCAAGGAAGCCCCCCAGCAGTGATTTGCCGTAATGTTTTTTTGCCGCTGCTGCTGCTTGGTGGGGGTGAGGAGTCAGTGTTGGAAATCCTAACCTGGAATTCTCTACTTTTGTCACTTTAATCAGAACCCTAACTGGTGCATTAACACAGTTTTTCTCTCTCCTAAGCTGGTCTCTGGACTTCCATACTGATGGGTTGCACCTCCTGATGCTATCTTGCAGGCAGGAACCAAAACTCTGCAGCGTGGATATCCTCACCTCCACTTCCTGTGCACACCAGTTGGCTTCCTGTCTTCCAAAAAACAGGTACTTTGTAGCAGAGCTCTGTCTCCTCAAGGCAGGGCTGAAGACATTAGACTGTAAGTTTCATTTTTATTTCTCTCGTTGGATATCCACATTGTTGGACAAGAGCTGCATTACAAAAGCTCTTTTTTCTGTTTGGTTCCAGTCTCAGCCTTGCACGCTGTGCAGACTGTCCCACATTGTCTCCTCATGGCAGGGCTGAAGCCATCAGACTGTAAGTCTCATTTTTATTTTTCTCTTTGATATCCTCAACTTTGGTCAAGTGCAGCATTACAAAAGCTCTTTTTTTCCATTTTGGTTCCAGTCTCAGCTTTGCATGCTGTACAGACTGGCCCACATTCCTAGCAGAGTTTTTCCCCACTATTTGGGGCTCAGCTGTGCTGCTGCACGGTCCACCTTGAAATTTCCCTTAGCTCTAAAAAGCCAACGATTGACATCACTACCTCAGAAACAGGGATCTGTGTGTGTGTGTGTGTGTGTGTGTGTGTGTGTGTGTGTGTGTGTGTGCGTGTATATATATATATATATATATATATATATATATATATATATTTATATTTATAAAATGAGTAGGAAAATTATGTCTGCTGATTTGTTGGAGTCCATCACATGACCGTGCGTATATCTGGCGCAACTGCACACCTGTACTTTACCCCTAAAAACAATTTTGCCATTTTATAAGATAGTTACCCCACTCTCGGTATGCGTTTAGCGGCTCTGATATATGCCGCTTAGGTGGTTGGCTTACCCACCGTCCTGTGGCCTTGTCGTTATAGCGCACACCAAAGCGTGCATATATCAGAGCGCAACCGCACACCTTAGAGTGGGTTCTTTATTACATATATGTATATTGGGTTAAGGAGACTACTCCCCGTCGTCGGCAGTAACTGGTGATCTCCTCATCGATGGCTGGAAGCGTTCATACAGCCGCTTGTCAATGCGAACAGCCCCAGTAACTGACAGTCTCCTCGTCGACGGCTGGAAGTGTTCATACAGCCACTCATCAATGCTAAAAGCCCCTTAGCCCTTCTGGAGTCGTTGACAGCGCTCCTCATAGACAGCGCCATACCCTCCCCCCAGCAGCAGCAATTGAGGGACTAGCAATCCACTTTTCTTCCAAGGCATGCATAGCTATAATATTTCACGGGGGGGGGGGTTAGATCTCCAAAGGATAACTAGGAAGGCCTCCAACTCTTGATGACAGTGCTGGGGCATAATGGCTTACAGAAGCCCCAGTTCTTAGGAGTGTGGTGATCCTAAAGGGCATTGGAATCAAGCCACAGAATTCCTCCTTTGGCCACCTTTACAGGTTTTCCACACTGTGGATCGCTCCCTGAGGCTCTTGGGGAAGAGGATCCCATTCCACAAGAACATTGAGATTAGGCCTTCCAAGGGCAGGAGATACCAAAAAAAAATGCAGATCCCTCCTTTTTGACCATCATTGCAGGCTACCTCTGTTTTGAGGTACGAGAAGGGAGTGGCCTCCAGGGTGGAGGACCCCTCTTCATCTGCTCATTTGGATCAGCAGCAGGCCGCTTGGACTGAAGTGCACATGATCGCACAGGAGGGCCAAAAACTGGCCATGTCTCATTGGCCCCAGATCTAATAGAATCACTGAACAGAGCATTTGTCCTGGGTCCCCCATGCTCCGAATTGCAGCCTCCAAGCCCCTGGAGCAGAGGGTCCACAGGATGGTGACTCAAAAGGCAACCAAGTTCCAGTCCTCTGACAAGGAAGAGCACCTCTCTGTGCATCATGCCAAGACAAAGAAAATCATTAGTCCGGCAGAGGGAGAGGCCACTCTGAGACTTGGTGGTCAGGAAAGTGGATACATCTTAAGAAGGCTTTCCCAGCTTCAGTAACTCAGTTTAAGGCAGCGACAGCTAATCCTTTCTTAGCCAGAGACCCTCTTTCATGGGCCAAGATCCTAGCTTCCAGCTGGCGGAAGATTCTGAGAAAAAGAAGGTGGCACTACAGCAGCTCCAGCTCTTTGGGTTAGCCTCTGTTTATTCAGCAAATGTGTCGGAGGCAGCAGCTCGTCCGACGTCTGGCTGGTGAAGGAACCGGCGACGGACCCTCCCACGTCCGTCGTACTCAGTTCCCCACAGCCTTCGCTGCCGTCTGGGGACCCAGAGTCTCCTCAACAGACCCCGGGGATTTCTCCCCTCCATCCCCGGGCGAAGCTGGGGATCTTCCTTCTCCGTCAGTCCTTCCGCCACCTGGTATGCCGGATCTGACGTCGGCTTCCCGGAAGCCGGCTCCAACCCCGGCCCCTCCTACGCCAGGGCCTCCGGCCGGCCCTGGCGCCCGGCCCTATTGACTCCAGGAGACATCCTGCTCCCGTCGGGCCCTCCCCCCCCCGGGCCCTCCATGTGGACCGCCTGTGAGGCCACCGGCTGGGTCGTCTGCTCCGCAGCCCCAGCTCCCGGCACCCTCCGTCCTATCCGACGCCGCGCATCGGGACCGCAGTATCAGACGCCGGCTTGATGCCGGGCTACCCCTCAGCCAGGTTTTGATGCGCTCCATACGGTTATAACCTGTATCCTTATCCCCCGCCTCCTCCTCCTCCTCCTCCACCACCCTTGCGGCCGCCGGTGTGGACCTGCAGGAGACTTTGGCCTCCTGGTGGGCTGAGGCCAAGGCTCAGCTCACCAAAGAGGTCGAGAGCCGCCTTCCGACGACGGTGCAATCCCAAGTTCCTGTACGTCCAAGGCAGCACACTCCTTCACCACCTCCAGATTCCAGGGTTCTTCCATCTGGATCCAGAGAAGGGCAGGACACGCTTCCCCGGGGACTTCCCAAGGGGTCCGTTCCTCCCCTGGGTCGGGAAAGGGAGTCTTTTTCCTCTTCATCCTCCTCTTCACCCTCAGACTCCTCGGATTCTTCCGACGGTTGCTCCGAGAGAGACGACGAGCCATGCTGTCCGTCGAAGCCCAGGCCAAGGACTCCTCTGAAGTTTCCTCTGGAGGATCCTTCTTTTATGGGGTTGCTTAGGAAAATCCAGGAGGTTCATCAGTGGCACTCCCTGGAACCAGATCCTCAGCGTCTGAAACTCGCTGAATATCTGGATCTGCCCGTGACAGCTCCTATCTTGGTGCCACCCTGGATAGAGCCTCACGCCGACCTCGTTACCAGAATATGGAAACAGCCGTCTGCTTTAGTCCCACTTCCTAGGAAGTCGAACAGGCTATATCAGGCTCCAGAGGGTGTTGATTTCCTGGATTCTCACCCTTGTGCCGACTCGGTCGTGATTAGCGCCGCTCACAGCCGGTCGGCAAACCCCAAACATCTTAGCTCGTCACCACCTGATAAGGAATCATGCCTTCTGGACCAGTATGGGAGAAAGATTTATGCTTCCTCCATGCTGGGGATCGGGGCCCTGAACTACGTCGGCCATATGGGGGACTACCAGAAGGCCATTCTGACTCAGGTGGAAGCCAAACTGGACTCCTTGCCTGACTCCCAAGTCAAGCAGAAGTTGGCTGATCTTGTTCGCTCTGCTCGTCCGGCCAGTCGACACATGCTTCGTGCGACATATGATGCAGTGGAAACTGCTGGGCGGAGCTCAGCTTTCGCTGTAGGCCTACGGCGTCATGCTTGGCTCCGTGTGCCAGGGTTGGTCCCGGAGGTGCAATCTGCTATCCAGGAAGCACCCTTCCGGGGGTTGGTGCTTTTCGGGGGTGATGTCAAGGACATCATCACGAATTTGCAAGAGAAGGCAATGGCAATGAAGTCAGTTTATTCCATGTACCGTCCCCATCAGCAGCAGCACCGTCCTTTTCGCAGACTGAATCAGCCAAAGGTGAAACCCCAGGCCCCCACAGCTGCTAAGCCCCCCACGCCCAAAAAACAGCAGGTGCTTCAGCTGCAGCGCTGCCTTACACCACCTGACTCCTTTCCTCTCCCACTGCCTCCGGACTCTCTGGAGGAACCGGTAGGAGGGAGGTTTACCCTCCACCTTCCCGGATGGGAGAGGATAACCACAGATTCTTGGGTGCTCCAGCTCATAGCAGAAGGACACTCGATAGAGTTTCTTCAGAAACCACCCCGCCACCCCCCTCTGAAGTAGTCGTATTCACGGAAACATCTTCTCTTGGTCCAGGAGGAAATTTCGGCTCTCCTGCTGAAACAAGCAATGGAGCCCTTCCCCCTTCATCTGCGAGGGACGTGTTACTATTCCCATTTCTTCCTGGTCCCAAAGAAGACAGGAGATCTCAGATCAATTTTGGATCTCAGTACCCTGAATCTTTTCGTAGAATACAAAAGGTTCAGGATGCTCTCTTTGCAGAGCCTTCTGCCCCTCATCCGGCCGGGTCAATGGCTGTGTGCTCTGGATATGCAGGATGCTTATCTGCACATTCCCATTTACCCATCTAATCGCAGATACCTTCGTTTTGCGTTCCAGGGGAACCACTACCAGTTCAAGGTGCTCCCATTTGGTCTATCTTCGGCCCCCCGAGTGTTTACCAAATGCCTGGCAGTGGTGGCAGTTCACCTGCGTACCAGGGGAGTGCAGGTTTTCCCGTACCTGGACGATTGGCTCCTGGCAGCCTCGTCCAGGGAGGAGCTCCTGCATTGCCTCTCCCTTACCCAGCAGGTTTTTGCCTGCCTGGGTGTTACCATCAACCATTCCAAGTCTCATCTGGACCCATCCCAGAGACTACAGTTTATTGGGGCGATTCTCGATACGACTACGGGCAAGGCTTTCCTGCCTCCGGACAGGGCGTCCACCTTCCAGACCCAAATAAGTCTGCTGTCCGACTGCAGGATGGTCTCTGCGAGGTCAGTCCTTCACCTTCTCGGGCTCATGGCGGCTGCTATCCCGACGGTTCCTCACGCTTGACTCCACATGAGAATTTCTCAGTGGACTCTACGCTCTCAATGGTATCAGTGAGTGGACGACCTAGATCACCCAGTTCTGGTCACCTCGCCGTTGCTTCAAGATTTGCAGTGGTGGATGGTTCGAGAGAACCTGTTTCGGGGTGTTCCTTTCTTTCATCCTCCCGTCTCCCAGACTCTAACCACAGACGCCTCGGGCGAAGGTTGGGGAGCCCATCTAGGCCCTCATCGGACCGAGTGCTCCTGGTCCAAGCTAGAACAAGCTCTCGATATCAGTGTGCTCGAGCTTTGGGCAGTGTTGTACACTGTCCAAGCCCTTCACCAATACATCCTTCCCGGCCACCTAGCCGTCCAGACGGACAACATGTGCATGGCGTGGTACATCAACAAACAGGGAGGGACTCGGTCCTACCCTCTTTGCAAGGAGGCAGTGAGGGTTTGGGATTGGGCAACACAACACGACCTTCACCTCACGGCAATTCACGTTCCGGGAGTCGACAACACCCTGGCAGACAAGCTAAGTCGCTCTTCTGCTCTGACTCACAAGTGGGAACTGGATCAAGGGGTCCTAGACAATATCTTCCAACTTTGGGGAACACTACAGGTCGACCTGTTCGCATCCCCTCTAAACGTAAAACTTCCCGTCTTCAGCTCGCTCGTTCCAGAGCGAGGCGCTTTTTGGAGCGACGCTCTGTCTCAAGACTGGAAGGACAGATTCGTCTGTGCCTTTCCCCAATTCCACTTATCCCACGAGTCTTGCAGAAACTAGCTTCAGAAGGAGCATGAATGATTCTGATCACTCTTTTTCTGGCCCAGGCAAGTTTGGTTCTCTGTTCTACAACAATACTCAGAGGATCCTCCTCTTCCTCTCTCTCTCGAGGTTTACTGACCCAGGATCCGGGGACCCTGGTCCATCCAGGCCTCGGATCCCTTCAACTGCATGCATGGCTCCTGCAGACTTAGCCCAATCCCGTTTTGAAGTGTCTCCCAAAGTGGCAGAGATTTTAGTGGAAGCCAGAAAACCCTCCACCAGATCCACTTATGCCATGAAGTGGAAAAGATTCACTATCTGGGCTGCTTCCAAGAACGTGGAATCCTTCTCCTTTTCAGCGGGGCTTCTGCTGGAGTATCTACGTCATCTGTTTGACCTGGGTCTCAGTCATTCTTCTCTGAAGGTACACATGGTGGCTGTCTCGGCCTACCATGTTCCTTTCTCAGACAAAGCTTTCAATTGGAGCTCTGTATGACCTTTCTCAGAGGGGTCCTCCATTTGAGGCCCCTCATCCGTACTCCTGCTACCCCTTGGGACTTGAACTTTGTCCTTGAGAAACTTACTCTCCCTCCCTTCGAACCTGAAGCTTCTTCGGATTTGAAGTTCCTTTCATGGAAGACTCTCTTCTTGGTGGCCATTACTTCTGCTCGGAGAATTTCCAAGCTCCAGGCCCTGATGTGCAAAATCCCATACTTGATTTTTCACAAGGAACGTGTTGCTCTTTGTACGAATCCTAAGTTTCTTCCTAAAGTAGTAGCAGAGTCTACTTTAAATCAGTCCATAGATTTAAGGGGAGGTGGGAAGAGGGTGACTGAAAAGGCAGAGATACTAAATAAATATTTTTGCTCAGTATTTACAAACGAAGAGGGGGAGGTACCTAAAACAAACAATAGAAACACTCTGGATACGGAAGTTGATACCAGCCCATTTACAGAAGAAAGAGTTCTGAAAGAACTCTTAAAACTGAAGGTGGACAAAGCAATGGGGCCTGATGGGATTCATCCCAGGATTCTGAAAGAACTAAGGGTAGAACTAGTGACACCACTGACTACCCTCTTTAACAAATCATGGGAGGATGGGGTGGTACCTGAGGACTGGAGGAGGACAGATGTGATTCCCCTTCACAAAAGTGGAAGCAGGACACTACAGACCTGTTAGTTTAACCTCAGTGATAAGGAAAATAATGGAACCACTTCTGAAGGAAAGAATTGTCGAGTACCTAGAGGCCAGAGGGGCACAGGACCCAAGGCAGCATGGATTCACAGCGGGAAGGTCATGCCAGACGAATCTAATAGATTTCTTTGACTGGGTGACCAAAGTAGTAGATCAGGGAGGGGCTGTGGACATGGCCTACCTAGACTTTAGCAAGGCATTTGACTCAGTCCCACACAAAAGATTAATATACAAGTTAACCAGCCTGGGAGTGGGTCCCAAGATGATAGCCTGGGTAAAGAATTGGCTGGAGAATAGGACACAGAGGGTAATAGTAAATGGAGTCCACTCTGAAGAAAGGGGGGTTACTAGTGGGGTGCTGCAGTGTTCAGTATTAGGACCGGTCCTCTTCAATGTCTTTGTAAGTTGATATTGCAGAGGACTGGAAGGAAAAGTATGTCTCTTTGCAGATAACACAAAGATCTGCAACAGAGTTGACGCACAAGGTGGGGTGGAAAGGATGAGAAGGGACTTGACAAGGTTAGAGGAATGGTCAAATGTATGGCAGCTTAGATTTAAGGATAAGAAGTGCAAGATAATGCACCTGGGAAACAAAAAACCAGGGGAAGAGTACACAATGGGGGGTGAGATACTGACAACAACAAAAATGGAAAGGAACCTAGGGCTAGTCATATCAGATGACTTAAAGGTGGGCAGACAGTGTGAGAGGGCAGTAAGGATGGCTGGGGGGATACTGGGATGCATACGGAAAGGCATCACCAGTAGAAAACAGGAAGTTGTTATCCCTCTGTACAGACAGCTGGTGAGACCCCATCTGGAGTACTGCATGCAGTTCTAGAGACCCAATCTCCACAAGGACATAGACAAGATGGAAGCTGTCCAGAGGAGGCCAACCAAAATGGTGCAGGGTCTGCACCGGAAGACATATGAAGAGAGACTAAAGGAACTTAATATGTATAGCCTTGAGGGAGAGGGGGACATGATAGAAACTTCGAGTACCTCAAGGGAATCAACAAAGTCCAAGAGGGTAGCATCTTCAAAAAGAGATGTGCAAGAACAAGGGCAACAATTTGAAGATGGGGGGCGGCACAGGTAATGTAAGGAAGTATTTTTTCACAGAGAGGGTTGTGGATGCATGGAATGGCCTTACAGAAGAGGTTATGGAGTCAAAAACAGTGGTTGAATTCAAGCATGCATGGGACAGCCATAAGTCGATTCTAGGGGGTGGGGGTAGAAAGAAGTAGGCTGCTGGTTAACTAGGATCTGCAGCTTATCCATTAGGTAGGGAAATGGGCAGACTGGGTGGGCCAAGCACTCCTTATCTGCCGTCAGATTCTATGTTTCTATGTTATCTGCCTTTTTCATGCAGTACTCTAATCAAGAGGAGTATTTACTCCATACTATGGATGTTCACCGGATTCTGAGATACTATACCAACAGGACGAAGGATCTCAGAAAGACTGATCAGCTGTTTGTCTCTTTTGCTCACAAAAGGGAAGGCAATGCTGTTTCTAAGCAATGCCTATTTAAATGATTGGCTCATTACATCACTTTCTGCTATGACAAATACAAGAAGACTCTCCCGGGTCAAGTAAGAGGCCACTCCACCAGAGGAGTAGCTGCCTCAGTGGCTTGTTTCAAGAATGTGTCTGCGGCAGACATATGTGCTGCTGCCTCCTGGATTTCCCTCCATACCTTTGCTAAACACTACAGTTTGGATCTTGCCTGTCGCTGTAGAGCAGGCTTGGGGCTGGCTGTTCTGCAGGGCCACTTATCGTGAGGCTTGCACAGCTAGAACTGCTTTTTGGAGTAGTTTCCTCCTGCCTGTGCCTCTCTTTGTTCCAGACTGCTTGGGATTCAGTCCTATATTTAATTACCTACTGCAAGAGCCCTCTTGAAGTAAGATAGTACAGTTACGTAAGAACTTACCGTAACAGTAGATCTTCGAGAGAGGCTCTTGCAGTAGGTAACAACTTCCCGCCTCCTATCCCCTAGGCTTTTTTCAGCTCCTTTCCAGTGAGGGGAAATATCCGCTCTCTCTGGTCTGCCTTTCTGGCCTGGTGGCGGAAAGAACTGGAAGGCGGGCGCCGGGACCGCCTTTATACCGACGCCTCCTGACGCCAGTCACCTGACATGGGGGTGGTCCCTCGCCAGGGACTGCTAGCTAGAAATTTTTCCGCGGGGTCCTGCCACCTGCTGGTGTTAGTCCTATATGAAATTACCTACTACAAGAGCCTCTCTCGAAGATCTACTGTTACGGTAAGTTCTTACGTAACTGTACTTTCCCCTGGCCCGCATGCACATGAAGGTTCCTCAGTGGACCCTTTGGTCCCACTAGAACCAGTGCTCCGACGATTTGGAACAGCCAGAGCTTGTTTCCAATACAGTGAGATGGACCTTGAAATGGTGGCAGAACCCTGCCAACCTTCTGATAGGGGTTCCTCTCAGCAGATTCTAACTACAGATGCTTTGGGTCTGGGCTGGAGAGCTCACCTTAGAGACAGTCAGACCCAGGGAGTTTGGTCCAAGTTGGAACAGCATTTCCACATCAATGTGCTGGAGATGCGGGCAGCTTTTTATGCTCTGCAGGCCTTCCAGATCCATGTTCTTCCAGGCCCTCTACTGATACAGACGGACAACATGTCTGTAGTCTTCTACATCAATAAGCAGGGTGTCACGCACTCTTACCCCCTTTATCGGCAGGCCATGAGAGTCTAGTACTGGGCCATTGAGCATGACCTGGAATTCTCAGCTGTCCATGTTCCAGGTGTCCAAAATGCTCTGGCCGGCAGTCCAAGACGGTCCAGTTCGAGGGCTCACAAGTGGGAACTCCTTGCCCTCAGTGGCTGAAGTTTTTTTGACAGGTGGGGATGCCCAGAGTTGGACCTTTTTGCATCCCCACCCAACGCGAAACTGACGCTTTAATGCTTGCTCGATCCAGAGCTAGGAGTTTTCTGGCATGATGCGTTGTCCGTTTCCTTGGAAAGGAGGTTCCTGTATGCCTTCCCTCTCTTCTCGCTCCTGCAGAGGGTTCTTCTCAAGCTCCAGTCAGAAGGAGCAGAGATAATTCTCTTAGGTTCCTATCCCACATTAGATTTGGCTCCCTCTACTTCAGCAGCTGGCAGTGGAACCTCCAGTTCCCTTGCACCTGTGCTTGCTCTCCCTGGATCAGGGCACCCTGGTCCATCCGGATCTCAGGTCCCTGCATCTCCAAGTGTGGTTCCTACAGACATAGCTATCTCCCGCTTCGGGGTGTCTTTCAGGGTTTCTGATATCCTGGTGACTGCCAGAAAACCTTCCACAAGAGCCACCTATGCCATGAAGTGGAAGCGCTTCTCTCTGTGGACTATAGCTCGCACTTGGATCCCTTCAACTGCCCGGTGAATCTGATTTTGGAGTGCCTCCTCTCCCTTTCGGACTGCTTTTAACCTGGGTACTATTCGTTAAAGGTGCACCTTTCCGCCATCTCTGCATACCATGCACCTATTGTACACAAGGCTGTTGCCCAACTGAACCTCTCCTGCACATTTTTGCGGGGCATCCTACATTTGAAAGCTCCCGTTCGGGACTCCGTCTAGCCCTGGGATCTCCTTTTCATTTGGAAAATCTCACTCTGCCTCCCTTCGAGCTTGTCGCAATATGAGAGCTATGCTTTCTGTCATGGAATGCGTTATTTTCAGTTGAAATTACTTCTGCTCGCAGTATTTTCGAGCTTCAGGCTCTGATGTGCAAAGAGCTATTTGGTTTTTCACAAAGACAGGTTGTCTTTGCATACCAACCCTAAGTTTTTGCCTAAGGTGGTGTCTGAGTTTATGTTAAACCAATCCATCCACCTATTATTTCCTCGAGTATTCTAATCAGGGGGCTTGTTGAATACTCTTGATGTTCACATAGTGCTGTGTTATTACACTAATTGCACCCAACCAGTTCATAAGACTGATCAGTTGTTTGTTTCGTTTGCCCTAAGAGGGAAGGGATACCCATTTCGAAACAGTGTTTGTCTAAATGGTTGGCAAATTGTATTGTGTTGTGTTACTGTAAGTGTAACCTTGCCCAGTGCGGTTAAAAATACTCACTAAGTTAGCCCTATGCACCACACATTTTGGTGCCTTACCTCCACGAAATGCTGCTGATCTATGTTTGCCATAAAAATGTCCAATAGTTTAGTAGTGAAAGCACTTGTAAAATTTCCCCCTCCAGGTCACTGTTACTTCCCGGTCTTTAGATCCACCCCCACGCTCGGCCACGTTATGACGTAAACACAGGGAGAGCGCGGGGACGTGTGCCATTCAAACAACATGAAGTCTCATTGTATTCTGACTGTATGCAGTTAGCCCCAGCACTTGAACTGCTCCGGAGAGGAAAGGGTTAACTCTATGCCAGGGCATAGAACGTTGAGCTCAAGCTCAGTTTTCAAACCTCTGTCCCAGGTACTCCTCAGTGTAACTGTCAGATTCTTTACCCCGCCTAATTGAGAAGTCACTCTGGAGAACCTCTCCTTCGCTTCGGTTTGGTTCAAGTAAAAATTGGTCAGTTTTATCAACTGTTTAATTATTTTTCAGTATTCTGATCTCCATCCATGGTACAGTAAGTGTACTTAGTAGGTAGTTTAGAGTTTTGTTGGTAGAAATTATTTTTTGTTTGGTTTCTTTCCGATTGGTCCAGTTGGGAACCGAAGCAATTCTGTATTGTTTTTCTGGTAACTTTTTCTACCTTTTATATTGTGGTTCCCAGTACCTATCGGATCCTGAAAAAAAACCCAATATTTTCTTCTTTTTCTTTTTAACCGACCCGTGACACGGTTGGAACCGATAGTTTTGTAGTTGCCTGGCTTTAAACACTGGTAAGGGTAACTTATTATTTTCAGTCATGTCTGAGAAACCCAAAAAAGAAAACCGGTCCCATTGGGTTTCAGCACTGCACCGAGTGTGAGGAGGCCTTTGCTAAGGCTGATCCCCACCTCGTCTGTGTTTATTGTCTGGGGTTTGACCACCTCAAAGAAGACTGCCAAATTTGCAAAAACTTTCCCAAAGCCACTTTAGATAAACGTTTAAGTAGGCTGAAGGAAAGGGAGCCCGAGAAATCCGCTGACCCAGATGGCCAGCCCAGTTCGGTTCCGACCGAACCTGAGGGGGTGCCCACTAACCTGGGTGATACCTCCTCGGACAAAAGGACAGCCAATTCTGTGGAATCTGTTCTAAGAGAAAAGCACAAGTCAGCTGGTTCAGATCCTGGTTCCCATGTTCCGACTGCTGATGAAATAGCTAAAGCGATTGCTATTGTACAATCGCTTTGCCTGGTTCCGACCGAACTGACACCGACCCAAAAATGATTGATTCAGTCGGAAGTTTCATCTTCTGAATATGACCCTGAAGCATTTTATGAGGGTGATCGGGAAGAAGATTATGAAGAAGATTATGAAGGCCTAGATGAGCCAGTAGAGCCTGGCATCTCCCCCAGACAGGCCTTCTCATGTGTCTCCTCCCAGACTTTGAGTCCCCCTCCCATTTCTTGTTCTACAAGAAAGTGTCTGATACCCTCCGGCTTCCTGTGGAAGAGGCTGATCAGGAGGAACCTGACTATGTTTAGATGATGGATGTCCCAGAGTCCAAACGGGTGTCTATCCATCTGCATAAATCCCTGGGGGAAACGGACACAAAACATTTTTCAGTTTACAACATCATACTCATACCCCCTGTGGATAAAAAGATGGACAAAAGGTATACCTTGTCAGGTCTTGGGATGGAATTCCTTACAAATTATTGCAGCCATGTTGGGGTAGTGCAAGCTGCAGCCTGTGACAAGGCTGATATTCCCCTGGCATCTCACCCCCCCAGATAAGGATTCCAGGAAAGTGGATGCCATGGCAAAGAAACAGTACTTGGCATCCTCTTTGGGGCTCAGGCAAGCTAATAATATGGCATATACAGCCAGATACCAGAAATCTATGTGGGATATGGTTCTGAAGCTGGCTAAGAATGCCCCTCCCCAGCTGGCCAAGGAGCTGGAGCAGGTGGCTATGGATGGTATTGAGGCATCACAGGTCCAGTTTCATGCTGCTGTTGACTCGAATGATGTACATTCTAGGGTTACATAGAAACATAGACTTTGACAGCAGATCAGGACTGTTTGGCCCACCTAGTCTGCCCATTTCCCTACCTAGAGGATATGCTGCAGATCCTATTTAACCAACAGCCTATTTCTTCCTACCCCCCTCGAAAATTGCCTTATGTCTGTCCCATGCATTCTTGAATTCTCCCACAGTTTTAGACCCCACAACCTCCTCAGGAAGGTTGTTCCATCCGTCCATCACCCTCTCTGTGAAAAAATACTTCCTCATATTGCCCCTGAGCTGTTCCCCCTCTATCTTTAAATTGTGATCCCTTGTTCTTGCACATCTCTTTTTCTGAAAAATGCTACCCTCTTGGACTTTGTTGATTCCACTGAGGTACTTAAACGTTTCTATCATGTCCCCCCTCTTCCTCCTTTCCTCAAGGGTATACATATTAAGCTCCTTTAGTCTTTCCTCGTATGGCTTCTCTTGCAGACCCTGTACCATTTTAGTTGCCCTCCTCTGAACTGCCTCCATCCTGTCTATGTCCTTGCGGAGATGGGGTCTCCAGAACTGGACGCAGTACTCCAGATGGGGTCTCACCAACTGTCTGTACAGGGGGATAAAAACGTCCTGTTTTCTGCTGGTGATGCCTCTCCCTATGCATCCCAGTATCCCCCCAGCCCTCCCTACCGCCTTCTCACATTGCTTGCCAACCTTAAGGTCATCTGATATGATTACACCTAGGTCCCTTTCCATTTTTGTTGTTGTTCCTACCTCCCCCCCATTGTGTAATTTTCCCCTGGGTTTTTGTTTCCCAGGTGCATTACTTTGCACTTCTTTACACTGAATCCAAGCTGCCATACTTCTGACCATTCCTCCAGCCTTGCCAAATCCCTTCTCATCCTTTCCATGCCTCCTTGTGTATCGACCTGTTGCAGATCTTTGTGTCATCTGCAAAGAGGCATACTTTTCCTTCCAGTCCCCTGCAATGTCATATAAAGACATTAAAAGGACTGGACCCAGTACTGAACCCTGCAGTACCCCACTAGTAACCCTCTTTCTTCAGAGTGGACTGCATTTTACATTACCTTTTGTGTCCTGTTGTTCAGCCAATGTTTTACCCAGGCTACCACCTTGGGACCCACTCCAAGGCTGGTTAATTTGACTATTAATCTTTTGTGTGGGACTGTGTCAGATGCCTTGCTAAAGTCTAGTTAGGCCATTTCCACAGCCCCTCCCTGGTCTACTACTTTGGTCACCCAGTCAAAGAAATCAGTTAGATTCATCTGACAGCTTCCCACTGTGAACTCATGCTGCCTTGGGTCCTGTGCCCCACTGGCCTCTAGGTACTCAACAATTCTTTCCTTCAGAAGTGATTCCATCACTTTCCCTACCACAGAGGTCAAACTGACAGGTCTGTGGTTTCCTGCCTCTATCTTGCTCCCACGTTTGTGAAGGGGAATCACATCAGCCTTCTTCTAGTCCTCAGGTACCCCACCATCCTCCCATGATTTGTTATAAAGGGTAGTCAGTGGTGTCACTAGTTCTTTGCTTAATTCTTTTAGAATTCTGGGGTGAATTCCATCTGGCCCCATTGCTTTGTCCACCTTCAGTTTTAGGAGTTCTTTCAGAACCCTTTCTTCTGTGAAAGGACTGGGATTGACCCCCCCTATCCAGAGTGCTTCTGTTAATTGGATTAGGCACCTCCCCCACTTCCTCTTTTGTGAATACTGAACAGAAGTATTCATTCAGTATCCCTGCTTTTTCACTGTCAGTATCTGCCCACCCACCATCCATTCTATTTGGTCTCACTATCCCTCCCTTTGTCTTTATACTCTCCCTGATATACCTATAAAAGGTTTTATCCCCCTTCTTAACTGAGTTGGCTATCTTTTCCTCAGTTTGTGTCTTTGATATTCTGACTACCCTCCCTGCTTCCTTCTGCCTTAACTGGTAGAGTTCTCTGTCCTACTCCTTCTGTGTTTCCTTATACTTCCTAATTGCTATCTTTTTCTCCCCTAACCTTCACCGCCACTTCTTTTGAGAACCATAGTGGCTTTTTCTTTCGTTTTGATTTGTTTATTTGCTTCACAGAAAGGCTTGTTGCCTCTGTGATGGCAGTTTTGATATTTCCCCATTGGTGCTCCACCCCTCCTTCTAGCCTGTTTGCTAGTGCTTTTCTAAGGCACTCTCCCATCTTGCCAAAGTCAGCCCTCCTGAAGTCCAGAACCCTCACTTTTGTATGGTTTGACTCTGTAGCTGAGTTTATCGTGAACCACACTGTTTGGTGGTCGCTTGTTCCCAAATGGCTACCCACTTCTAGATCTGAGATCCTCTCACTGTCCCCATTTGAGAGTATTAGGTCTAAGATTGCTCCCTCACAAGTAGGTTCCAAACTAGCTGTCTGAGGCATGCCACCTGAAGGGCATCAGTAATGGCCCTGCTTTTGGATGTGGCTGCAGCAAAGGTGCTCCAGTTAACATCTGGCATATTAAGGTCCCCCATCAACAGTATCTCCCCTTTCTCTGCAATCCTAAGTATACCTTCTATCATATCCTTGTCCATTCCCTCCCCCTGACATGGGGGTCTGTATACAAACCCTGTGCGGATTGTGGTGCCATTTCCAGTCTCTAAGGTAACCCACAGTGCCTCCTCTCCTCCCTGTTTACTGTTTTGTTCAGTTGCTTTTATCCCTTCCCTTACATAGAGAGCTACTCCCTCCCTCTTCTGCCCTCCCTGTCTCTCCTGTAGGTTTTGTACCCTGGTATGTTAACATCCCAGTCATGGTTCTCTGTGTACCATGTTTCTGTGACTGCTACAATATCTAGGTATCCCTCTTCCATCAAGGCCACCAGTTCAGGGAGCTTGTTGCCCAGACTACTGGCGTTGGTACTCATTACTCCCTACTTCCAGGACTCATTTGTCTGAGGTAATAGACTTCCAGGCCTGGAAGTAGTGAGCCAGCCTGCCCCCTACTGGAACTGAAAAGGAATCACATTAGCCTTCCTCCAGTCCTCAGGTACCACATAGGCACTGATGGCTACATCTGTCTCCCTGAGGAGATTTGCTTGGCTCAGGAGTACCAGTTTATCACAGGATACCCAGACCAAGGCCATGGATTTTCCTGTCACGGGTAATTCTCTGTTTGGAGAGCAGACAGAGGCTCACATGAAAAAGATGGATGAATGCAAGACACCCTACAGGAGTGCTGCATCCAAGGAAAAGCAGGTTACTCCTCAGAGGCAGCAATCTAGGACTGGCAGGGGTAGGCCTTTTTTAAAGGCTTTTTTTTTTTTTTTACCAAGCCCAGGCCTCCTCTTCTTTCCAGCAATGGGGGTTCTTTAGCGGAAGAAGCAGGAGGGGTGACCAGGACTCCATCCTCCACTCAGTCTAAGCCCCCTGCCAAACAGACACCCTGATGTGTCAGTCAGGGTCGCCTACTCAGTTCCAGTAGGGGGCAGGCTGGCTCACTACTTTCAGGCCTGGAAGTCTGTTACCTCAGACAAATGGGTCCTGGAAGTAGTGAGTCAGGGACTTGCTCTCAGTTTCAAAGGGTTCCCAAAAATGAGAGCAAAGTATTTCAGTCCTCCCTCCCTCCCTCTCCCTTGGAGGCAAAGGCCTTAGAGGCAGAAATCTCCTCCCTACTACTTCTACAAGCAGTAGAGAAGGTACCTGTCTATCACAGGGGAGAAGGACTATATTCCAGATACTTCCTTACCCCAAAAAAGACAGGGGAGTGGCGACCCATCTTAGAGCTAAGATACCTAAACAAACATATAGTAAAGCCAAAGTTCAAAATGGTGACTCTGGGAATAATTCTTCCCTCTCTGAGACCAGGAGACTGGCTAGCCTACCAGGATCTCAAGGATGCCTATTTCCACATACCTATCAGACATTCCCACATAAAGTACCTCAGGTTCGAGTTGCCCTCAGGCCACTACCAGTTCAGAGCAATGCCTTTCGGCCTAACATCTTCTCCAAGGGTGTTCACCAAGTGTCTGGCAGTAGTGGTGGTGGCCTTTCTCAGGAGACAAGGCATCTTACTGTTCCCTTACCTGGACGACTGGCTCTTAGTGGGTCAGTCCTCAGACCAAGTCAGGTCAGCTCTAGAGATCACTCAGAAGCTTCTGGGCTCCTTAGGATTCATCCTAAATCTAGAAAAGTCTGTTCTAGGGACATGGATATGTTGTTCATCCACACTGTCTGGCAGGTATCTTTGCCGCGCTTTAAATCTTGCCGGAAGGTCTTCAGGCTGGCTCCTCCCACCCACCCGGGTGGTAAAACTCTCGGCTCTGCCCCATGACGCCAGATCTTCCTTACCGCTTGGAAGCTCAGGTTCCCTCCTTAACGTTCTGCGTATAAGACTGGTTCCTAATTCTTCGGTTTTGCGAATTTAAAAGTTTTCGCTAAAATAGACTTCGGTCTTCTATCCCTTGCGGCTGCGATGGACGAATCGACTCCCGGTTTCCGGAGATGCCCTTGCGGGCAGAAGATGTCTCTGACGGATCCGCACTCCACGTGCGTCTACTGTCTAGGCCTTGAGCACGACCCGCAGGCTTGCGACCTGTGCTCTTCCTTCTCGGCCTATGTCCTCGAAGACCGTGCTGCCCGTTTACAACTGAGGCGTCCCGAGAAGCGGTTTCCTCGGTGAAGTCGAAGAGGCCCGGTCGGCGGTTTCCAGCGGCGGTCTCGGCGGATCAGCTCGAGCAGATGATCGCCCTCGAAGGAAGCGGCGTGGGCGCATCTACCTCGGCAGCGGCATTTGTCCGCTCTCTCTGGGTGCCTCTTATTCAGCTTTCTTTAGGAGCTTTGTCTGTCCTCTCTACTAAAGGAGAGGGACCAACTTCTCTGGACCCTTTTCTCAATCCAAAAAGAGAGACAAGGGTAAGTCCCTCTGTCGACGGTCTTGGGAGCGGGAAAGATCCCTCTCCCCGAGTCGTCGGCCGTCGACTTCGGTCGACCGCTCGGCTTCGGCCACTGGTCTCACGGTGTCCCCATCAGGCCAGTTGACCAAGACTCCCGTTGACGCAGTCGAGATTTTTTCGACCGTTGGATGGGTTGTCGACAGGAGAAGCTGAGAATCCTCTCCCGGTTCCCCGGTGGGGAGTTGAGGACCCGTGGGCTTGCCAGTGCCTCGGTTCGGAGCCTTGGTGAACCCTCCGAACCGAGGAGTGCGGTTCCCCGACCCTCCCGCACCATCCTCGGGAAGCGAGGTTCTCGGTCTGTCCTCGGACTTCTTGGCGGTCCAGCCGATCCCGCCGTCTTAAGCGGTCTCGATACCCATGACAGCCAGCGTGGCCTCGTCCTCCTCACCGGGCGAGGAGGCTTCAGCGTGAGATTACGTCGGCGTTCGAGAACCTCTTGTGGCAGCAGCTCCTTCTGACCAGGAACAAGCCAGCGCCGTCACCTTCCCGGCCATTAGGTGGCTGTCACCAGGCGGCGAAACAACCCCTCGACTTACCGAGGAGCCTGTTCCCAGGCCAGTTGTTCAACCAAAACCAGCTGCTCCACCGATCCCGGTGGAACCTCCGCCTCCACAGCCGTTATTTGGGGCTCCGACCAAGAATTCTCGGTCGGCTCAGGGCCTGCCCCATATGCTGTCTGTTACCCTCACTCCCGATTGTCCTCGGCAGGTGGAGGGTGGCTCGGGCCCGAGGCAGCTCTTTGCGGACTCTTCCGAGTCCGGCGATTCCTCCCTTTTCTCCAGGCGAATGGACTTGGAGTCCTCAGGAGGATAGTCGGTGGACGATAGCCCTTCGTCCTACCTAGGATTGCTTCGGCTAATCTCGGAGTCCACCGGGATGAAGCTCAAACCCGTCTCTAAGCGGGCCAGGTATCCCCTCACGGAGATTCTGGACCAAGGGGATTCCCCTACGGAGGCCTTTCCGGTGGCCGAGGCCATAGTGGACCCGACCTTGGAGCTCTGGCAGCACCCTGCTTCCTGCCCTGCGCCTTCGGCCAGGATGGCCAGGAAATATGCGGTCCCTACCGGTTCCTTGTCTGGTTTTGGAACACCCCTCGGCGAGGGTTAGTTACTGACAGCGTTTTCCGGCGTGCCGAGCGCTAGGGGCGTCGGACAAACCTCCGACAAGGGTCCAAGAAATTGGACTATGCCAGGGGAAAAGTCTACGCTGCGTCCTCCCTCGGCCTTCGTCAGGCCAGTTCGGCCGTCCTCATGGCACATTTCTCTCATGCCCTGTTGGGCTCCCTGGATGAGGTTGTCCCTCATCTTCCCGCGGACCTGCAGACCACGGTTAGGCAGGTGTGGGACCAGGGCAGTGGCCAAACAGCAGCTTCAGACTGCTCTGGACATTGGGGACTCATGTGACAGGTCTGTAGCGGCCGCAGTGGCTATGCGTCGTCGGGCTTGGCTGAGGATATCCACCTTCACTTTGGATACCCAGCACAAGTTGGCGGATGTCCCCTTCTTGGGGATCGACTTCTTCGGCCCTGGGGTGGAAGGTCACCTACAGAGGATCGAGAAGTCCAATGCTACCTTGGACTTGGTCTCATCCGCTCAAGGACAAAGGCCGCAAACCACAGCCCTAAGCCCTTTCGTCCCTCTGTGCCCAGCACGTCCGGCCAACAGCGTCAGGGCCAGCAGACTCGAGCTTGGCATCCCAAACCCAAGCCTGGGACTTCCTCCAACAGGAAGCAGGAGGTAAAGGCCAGGAGGTCCCTCGGCGGTCCCTCCTCAAGCCTGCCCAGTGGCCGGGTTGAGGGGTGTCACCCCCAACCCCGTCACCTCACCCCAGGTTCCCCCCGTGGGGGAATGGCTCCGTCACTTCCTTTCCGCCTGGTCCATTATTACCACGGACAGGTGGGTGTTGGAGGTGGTGGGAAAAGGCCTAGAGCCATCGCACCTCGGGGGGCATCGGGGTCCGCAGCCTCACTGTCAGCTCACCGAGCCGACATCGCTCTCCTCCGCCAGAAGGAGGTGATCAGGGAGGTGGCAGACCCTCCCTCAGACCCGGGGTTTGTGTCCAGGTACTTCCTGGCTCCGAAACGGACGTGGGGCTGGCGCCCCATTCTCGACCTACACGACCTAAACAAGTTCCTAAGGTCTCGAACCTTCAGGATGGTCACTCTGGCTCGGATAATATCATCCTTGGAACGCGGCGTGTGGTTCTGCTCTCTGGACCTGCAGGGCGTGTTCTTTCCGCGTCCTATCCAGTCCGTCATCAGAGATTCCTTCGCTTTGCGGAGGATCCCTCGATTCCGAGCCATGCCCTTGGCTTGTCTCCAGCTCCCAGGGTCTTCACCAAATGCACTGCAGTGGTGACAGCATTCCTGCGGCATCGAGGGGTCCGGGTGTACCCTTACCTGGACGACTGGCTGATAGCAGCCCCCTCCAGACCAGAGGTGGAGCAGTCCAGAGATCTGGCCCTCCAGGTTTGCTCTCAAGTCGGCCTTCTCATCAACGAGGCCAAGTCGGAACTCGAGCCGAAGCAGGTGATTCTTTTCATCGGGGCAGAGCTCGACTCTCTTCGCTTGAGGCACGGCTCCGGCAGACAGGGCCGAGTTCTTTCCTCCTTTGCCCAATTATTTCTGGTTGGGCAATCGCGCCTTGCCGGGACTTCCTGCGCCTCCTGGGTCTCCTGGCGGCCTGCACACCGTGGTCCGTTGGGCCCTGCTGGCACATGTCCCTCTTCAGTGGGGACTGGCCAGCCAGTGGTCACAACGCTGCAATCCATTGGACCAGCTAGTGACGGTGACCCAGGGGATGTGGAAAGCTCTCCGGTGGTGGACCGTTCCAGTTCATCTGCAGGAGGGCATCCCGTTTGTCCGCCCCAAGCCGATGGTCTCTTTGTCGGCCGATGCCTCTCTGATGGGTTGGGGTGCCCATCTGGGGGAACACCGGGCGCACAGCCTCTGGTCCCCATGGGAGCCCAATGCCACATCAACCTGATGGAGCTCCGAGCGGTCCGCCTAGCTCTCACCGCCTTTGCTCCGTTTCTCCGGGGTCAAGTGGTCCGAGTCCAGACGGACAATACCACAACCATGTACTATCTAAACCGCCAGGGTGGGACGCACTCCATGCTTCTATGCAAGGAAGCTCTCCGCATTTGGTCACTCGTGCGCAGCCTGGAGGTGGATCTCCTAGCCATTCATGTGGCAGGCTTCCAACACCCTGGCCGATGCCGTAAGCGGATAGGGGCTGCTTCCACGAGTGGTCTCTCCTGCCAGAGGTAGTACAAGATCTGTTCTCCCATTGGAGCACACCTCAGGTGGACCTGTTTGCCTCCAGGGAGAACGCAGCTGAGGCTGTTCCATGCCGCCCCCTCAGCAGGGCTCGCTGCAGGGATGCCTTCTCGAGGCGTGGACCCCAGGCCTCTTCTCATCTTCCCCATTTCCCTTGATACACAAGGTGCTTCTCAAAGCAAGGAGGGACAAGCGCAGGTGATTCTGATAGCCCCAGACTGGCCCCGCCAGTTCGGTACCAGATCTCCTCAGCCTCAGCTCCAGGCTCCGAGGCAGCTTCCAGCTCAGACCTGCTCTCAGTCAACCAGGGAGGTGCTCCATCCGGACCTTCAATCTCTGCACCTGATGGCCTGGTTCCTGAGTGGCTAGAGTTCCAGGCCTTGGGTCTTTCCGATGAGGTCCTCAATGTAGTTGAGGCGTCCCGTAAGGAGTCGACCAGGAAATGCTATGCCTTCAAATGGAAGAGGTTTTCCATTTGGTGTCAGGGCAAGGGCTTGGACCCTTCCTCCTGTTCCTTGGCAGCGTCTTGGACTATTTATGGTCCCTTTCTCAGCAAGGTCTTGGGTCGCGACCCTAAGGGTGCACCTGGCAGCCATCTCTGCTTACGGGCATGGGCGGAAGCAGTCGGTGGTGCAGGAGAAGGTGGTCTGGCGCTTTTCAAAGGCCTTGATCACATTTCCTCCAGTGTGAGAACCTCCACCTCTGTGGGATCTACTGCTGATACTGGCAAAGCTCATGGGCAAGCCATTCAGAACCAATGCACGGTGTGACTCTCTCACCTGTCGTGGAAGACCGCCTTCTTGGTGGCTATTCGTCAGCCAGAAGGATGGGAGAGCTCCAGGCTCTGCATGAGTCTCCTTACCTGGTCTTCCACAGGGACAAGGTTGTCTCACGCCCCACCCGAAATTCCTTCCGAAAGTGGTGTCGGAGTTTCACCTTAATCAAGTGTTGACTCTGCCAGTGTTCTACCCCAATCACACCTCAGAGGCCGAATATAGGCTCCATACTCTGGACCCTAGAAGGGCGCTCGCTTACTATAAGGAGCGCACGGCTGAAATTCGGGGAGAGGTTCGCCGGCTGTTTGTCACCTACACTGAAGCCGCACCTGGCAGACCTGCAGCCAAGTGGATGATAGACAGGTGGGTCACCTCCTGCATAGATCTCTGCTATAAGTTGGCGGGCATGGAGCCTCCCAGAGGATAAGAGCTCATTCTACCATCACACTGCTGCATCGGTGGCTGCTTCAGGGGCGTCCCTATCCAGGAAATCTGCAGGGCTGCTACCTGGAAGTCAGCACACACCTTCATCACCCATTACCACATCGACCTTGAGTCACGCCGGGATGCTGGTTTTGGGGCCTCGGTTCTCCAGTCTCTCTTTCCCAAGTAAGTATGGGGTGTGCTTGCCTCCCTCCTCCCGGAGAACTGCTAGGAGTCTGCCAGACAGTGTGGATGAACAACATATCCATGTCCCTAGAAATACCGGTTACTCACCTGTAACAGGAGTTGTAGGAATGGTATATGTTGTTCATCCACACGACTCTCCCGACCTCCCGGCGATGCAACCTGAGCTTCCAGCTGGCCCGAATCTGGGTCCATGGGTCGGAGCTGAGAGTTTTACCACCCGGGTGGGTGGGAGGAGCCAGCTTGAAGACCTTCTGGCAAGATTTAAAGCGGCAAGTATACCTGCCAGACGGTGTGGATGAACAACATATACCATTCCTAGAACTCCTGTTACAGGTGAGTAACCTGTATTTGTGGAACCAGTCCAGCTTCTCACGTTTATATGGGTGGAGCTGGACACTGTCCAGGCCAAGGCCTTTCTTTCTCTTTCAAGGGTTCAGTCCCTCATCACCTTGACTTCCTTTTTTTGTACTCTAGTGTCTCAGCCAACCAGGCAGTTCTTACAGTTGCTAGGCCACATGGCAGCTTGCATTGCAGTAGTGCAGGGGGCAAGGTTTCAAATGAGAGATATTCAGTTTTATCCAAAATCTTTTTGGTCTCAGAAAAAGACCCTCTCTCCAAGTTAGTTCCAGTGTCTCAGACTCTGGTTCAGGCTCTCCAGTGGTGGCTGGAGGAGGACAATCTAAGGCAAGGTGTCCCCTTCCTCAGTCAGGCTCCAACAATGATTCTCGCTACGGATGCTCCCCTACTGGGATGGGGAGCCCATCTAGACCAGCTTACTGCTCAGGGACCCATGGTCTCATCAGGAGCGTCTCCTGCACATAAATCTTCTCGAGCTCAGGGTTGTCTTTCTAGCACTTCACACATTCTCGAACACAATCCAAGGGAAAGTGGTGCAGGTCAGAACAGACAACACCACAACCATGTGGTGCATCAAACATCGGGGGGCACTCGGTCCTCGGCCTTGTGCACTGAAGCCATGAAAATATGGTCACTAGCTTATTCCCTGCAGGTTTCCCTGATAGCTGTTCATCTCCCAGGGAAGGACAATGTACTGGCAGATGCTCTCAGCAGGATTTCTCAAGGTCACCTCAAAAGGGCCCTGGATCCTCTAATTATTCAGAATTGACTTTCTCAATCTACTACTGACTTGTAATTAGAACCAAATGTTAGTGTTCTCCCACTATGTATTTACTTGTCTATACTGTCTTCAACTGTCTACCTATGTTCCCCGCCCCCCCAGGACGCATCTGAAATCGAGCAGTATTCTGCTCAGTATGCCTTTCCTGGTAAAACGCTTAAATAAATAAATAAATACATTTTTCAAGAAGTGGGGCACTCCAGAGATAGACCTCTTTGCAGCCTCGGACAGTCATCAGCTTCCCCTGTTCTGCTGCAGACCCCCTCTTTTGGGGTCTGTTCCTCAAGATGCTCTCCTGTTGGATTGGACAAGCAGGTTTCTGTATGCTTTTCCTCTGATATTTAGAGTTCTGGTCAAGATCAGATCTCAGCCTTGCACTGTGATTCTAGTGGCTCCAGACTTGGCCAGGCAGTCTTGGTACCCCCTATTATTGTCAATGTCAGTGATAATTCCTATTTGTCTTCCCAGACAGTACAATCTTCTCACCCCCTTGCAGGGGAGGATACTGTATCCCAACCTTCAGAATCTCAGACTCAAAGCTTGGCTCTTGAAGAGCTAGAATATGCAAGCCTGCATCTTTCCAACTCGGTCTTGGACATTCCTAAGGTTAGTAGGAAGCCTTCTGCTAGAAAAACTTACAATTCCAAATGGAAGAGATTTGGTTTCTGGTGTTCTCAGAGGCATATTCAGCCCGATTCGGCTGACATTGCCACTGCTTTGGACTATTTGATGTATATTAACAGTTTGAGCCTCAGGCCTACCACTCTGAAAGTGCATTGGGCAGGTATCTCTGTCTTCCTTTCGCTGGGAAGTGCTCTTCCCTAGCCTCCCATCCAGTTTTCAAAAAATTTTTCAAAGGGCTGGTTCATATCAATCCCCCCCTTTAGGAAGCCTACTCCTGTTTGGGATCTGAATATCTGTATTGCACAGCTTATGCAGCTCCCCTTTGAACCATTATCTTCAGCAGAGCTAAAATACTTGACTTGGAACACTGTATTTCTGGTAGCCATTACCTCAGCTAGGAGAATCCGTGAATTACAGGCCCTATCAGTGGAACCTGATTTCATTTAATTTCACAGGGATAAGGTGGTCCTTCGAACAAACAGAAAGTTCCTGCCCAAGGTGGTATCAGGCTTTCATTTGAACCAGTCTGTCATTGCCTGTATTCTTCACTGACCATTCTTCCTCCAGGGAGAGAAGACTGCACAGCTTGATGTAAAGAGGGCCCTTAGTTATTACATAGAATATACTAAGGCTCATAGAAATGACTGTTCACAGCTATTTCTCACTTATGGAGAAGTGGGAAAAGGTAAACCTGCCACTAAGAGAACTATTGCCAGGTGGATTGTCTCCTATATCCAGTTCTGCTACTCAAAATTGGGGAAAGAGCCACCCTCTGGCCTGAGGGCTCACTCCACCAGAGGTACAGCTGCTTCAGTCGCAGTAGCTAGAGACATACCCTTAGTTGAAATCTGTAAAGCAGCCACCTGGAAAACTGTTCACAGATTTACTAAGCATTATTCTCTTGACATTCAGTCAAAAAGTGATGCTAGGTTTGGCACAGCAGTGCTACAGATCCTGTTCCCAAAATGGGTTCTATAACTCCCTCCTCCAAGGGGGTGCAGCTTGTAGTCTACATATAGTCAGAATACATCAAGACTTCATGTTGTTCGGAGAAAAAAATTACTCATCATAGTAATGTTGTTTCTTCTAATGGAGTCTTGCTGTATTCTGACCTCCCTCCCTGCCTTCCCTCCTAGCACCTATCTGTTTTGGGATGTGGGTTGGCAGGTGCAGTGCCGCACCCCAGAGGTGAATGGATTTTTTTGTTATAATTTTAACTATATATTATTAAGTTTACTACTTTCTTGGATTCTTTTTGGGGTTCTCGACTTGAGTCTTTTGGACCCAAACAATCTGTTTATTGCATTTTGGCACAACATTTCTAAAACAATTTCTGTTTAATAGTTAGTTAGCATAATGCTCGTATGAATCTGATAGTTACACTGAGGAGTACCTGGGATATAGATTTGAAAACCAAGCTCGAGCTCAACATTCTATGCCCTGGCATAGAGTTAACCCTTTCCTCTCCGGAGCAGTTCAAGTGCTGGGGCTAACTGCATATAGTCAGAAAACAGCAAGACTCAATTAGAAGAAACATTACTATGGTGAATAATTTTTTCTTATAGTCTACAGGTGGCAACTGAACATCATTTTTATATATCACAGTAATCGTTTGGTGATTAATCAATGGCACCGGTTGACTAACAAGGGCCTTATTAGTTGCCCGGTGCCCTTGATTAATCGTCAAATAATCATGTGATATATAAACATAAAGTGAACTTACAAGCTCAAATGGGCAGACTGGGTGGGCTGTAGGCCCTTATCTGCCGATACTATCTATGTATCTATAACAATGATGTTAAAGTTGCCCCCCATAGACTATAGTGGAGCACGTCCCTGCGCTCTCACTGTGTTCATGTCATTACGTGGCTATGCGTGTGGGAAATTTTGTGATCAATTTCACTACTGAACTGTTGCACATTTTTGTGGCAAATATAGATCAGCAGCATTTCACATAGGTAAGGCACTGTACTACGTGGTGCACATCTCCCTCCATTTAACTTAGTGAATCTCATTAATGCCAGTCTGCTAGAGGTATGGCAGCCTCTGCCACCTGCTTCAGCAATGTGTCTGCTGCGAACAACTGTGCAGCTGCCACTTGGAGCGCAGTTCACACCTTCGTCTGGCACTATAGTGTGGACATTGCTTCCTGACACTGGGCCAGTTTTGGACTAGCTGGCCTTCAGGGCCTTCTCTCATGAATGGCCTTCTGCTCTCTGTTTGTACCTCTTCCCAGCTGTCATATGAACAGTTCTGATACTGCTTAGGACTCAGTCCTATGGGTATTATCTGCTGCAAGAGCCCCCTCAAAGCAAGATAGTGCAGTTATATAGGAACTTACCGTAATAGTAGATTTTTGAGAGGAGCTCTTGCAGCAAGTGCTGCTTTCCCTCCCTATTTCCCCTTGATTTTTTTTATTTTATTTTTATTTCAGCTTTTGTTTACTGGGTAAGTGTCATGAGGAAAGGCCGTTTTTCAGACATGACCCAGGACAAGATATCCAGGTATTACAGTTTACAATTATAAATACAGTACAAAAATTACAACAAATACAATACAGTATTACAAACAGTTCATAACACTACATTACCAAACAGCAGTGCATTACAACACAATTATCATTATAAGTTAATAACATTCACATTGCACTTTACTTATATAGTATTATTTTAACCTAGATTTAAAAACCGCATGACTAATGTCTTCAAAAAAGGTCGGTGGCATGCCATTCCAATATTTTGCTGCCATAAATGAAAAGGAACTCTCTCCCATTTTGATTTTCCTTTTTGGAATCACTAACTTAATAGTTGTGGTTGATCTCAAAGTTCTTTCTGTCCCCTTAAATTGATAAAACAGATATAAAGGGGATTTTCATTTTTGTCTCATTACATTATCCGTAAGACAATTTCGATTATACTCAATATTAAACTTTGGAGGAAACCAATCAGTTAACTGATACAATAAACAATGATGAGTCTGATATGGTACTTCAAGTACAAACCTACATATACTATGAAATGTAGTCGTTAAAAATAATAGATCTGCTTTTGTGATAGAAAAAAAGAAATGAATTATAATTCATAGTTGGTAGTAGTACACTTCTAGCAGTAGCAGTACGAGCCTCCAACGTCAGGCAAATTTAAAGGTCTAAAAAGTACACCTAATTTCAGAGTAACCTTTTTACAGGGTTGTTTAATATGTATCGAGAAAGTGAAATTTGAATTTAATACTATACCCAGATATCTAAACTAAGCCACTTGTTCCAGTAGCTCACCATTCAGATCAAATATATATAAAGATGGTTTATTTACTTCTTCTCCTTTGCAGCTCTGCTGCCTCTCCTCAGCCTTGAGAAACTGCCTTGGTTCTCCATTTCTGCACCGGAGTCTCTGGCAGGAGAACTGAGGCAGGTCTGGGGACCACCCCTTTTATTGGATAGGTGGACATCAGCATGCTGACATCAGTGGGGTCTGTTCCCCATGGTAGACTGCTAGCAAGAAGTTTTCCGTCTGGTCCTGGTGCCTGGCGACTTCAGTCCTGCCAGTGTTGCTTGCTGCAAGAGCTCCTCTGGAAGATCTGCTGTTACGATAAGTTCTTATGTAACTGTACTTTCCATGGGCTCACATTCACTTATTTTTTTTTATTTGAAACACTAGGTCCAGTACAAACATCCTACAGCAAGATTAATCAGTAAGTCTGGAAAACCAAAACTCTTAGCACCAAATGAAACATAATTTTTAGAATCTGTTATACAGTAATTGAGAGCCTGTATCAGTATTTGAGGGCCTAAATCTAAGAAATAAAATCATACATCATATAATGGGTCGCCTTCATATGAAGCTTCACCAGTCTTACCTTCTGTCTTCTTAGACTCTGGTGTCATAATGGACAAGGCTTAGCTCTCAGCACCCTCCGTGGTAAGGTCTTGGTTCTAGGGAACTGTCCTGAGCACCTTAGGTGGGTTCTGTCTAGGTACCCACTTCCACTTCATTTGTTTCCTTTAAGTGGTTAACCATTCTAGACCTCTGTACTGTTCCAGTGTGGCACATGAATGTGTTTTCTCAGTTATCTGATGCTGCCCTTTAACATAAATCCTCCATTCCTGAAAATACCCTGCCCTACAAAGTTTATTTCTGTATAGCTGTTTGCTCTTTCCAGACAAATCAATGAGCTTCAGGCTCTGTCTTGTAAGGAGCTGTATCTAATTATGCATAAAGACAAGGCAATATTATGGACAAATCCCTCCTGTTCTTCTGAGGTTCCCACTACCTTTCACGTGAACCACGAGGTGTACCTTGCTTCCTTTTGTCCACAGCTGGTTAACCCCAAAGAAAGTTGTTGCATAAGCCTGACCTTCACAGAGCTCTGTGGAACTCTGTCATAGAGGCAGTCTTTAACTTGTTTGTTTGAGCAGCAAAATGGAGTCAAAAATCTTCCAAGAATACCATGGTAAGGTGGGACAGATCTTGTATAAAAAAGGCTTATATAATGTCAAAATCGGAGTTGGCTGCATTGATCAGAGCACGTTCTACCAGGACTATGGCAGATTCCTGGGCTGAAAGAGCAGTAGAGCAGTAGCATTTGCATCAGTCAGAACTGTACAGAGTTATTACCTGGCCTTATCTCCACACCTTCATCAAACATTACAGGCTTGCCATGCAAAGTTCAGCAGATGCAGCCTTTGAGCAAAAAATGCTGCAGGCAGTTATTAAAAGATAATCAAAATTTCCCTTTGGTGACATATATGGGTCACTATTCCCCCCCCTCCTGCTTTTGAATGTGTACTGCTTCTGAGAACCCATGTTGTAAATAATTCCCATTGTCCACATGGAACGATACAGAAAGAAGACATACTTTTGGATTTACTGTAATTTATTTTTCTGTTAGCTCCATCATTGGCAATGGGACCACACTTGAGTTTTTTGTTACTCTCATGAAAAATGTTGCTCAATGTGTTTATATACTTATTTTTCAGTAAATTGGCATGCTAATGATTCCGTTTTTTTTAATGTTTCAGTTTTTTTTATGTTTATTGAATTTCTAAGGGCACAAATCCACAAACTCTTCGAGGTACAGTGTTAGCCTAGAAAGATAGAATATACATATTTGTATCATTGTCTAAAACCAAGATCAAAGTAACCTATACACAGATGTAACCACACTAGGGGACTAAGTGAAATAATATAAGAATACATGTCCTATAAGAGCCCTTGTCGTCAAGGAAGCAGACCTATTATATCTGAGCAAATAATACAGTGGCGTGAAAAAGTATTTGCCCCCTTTCTGATTTTCTCTATTATTGCATACTTGTCACACTGGATGTTTTCAGGTCTTTAGACAAAATATAATATTAGATAAAGGGAACCTGAGTGAACAAATAACACTTTTTCTTTTTTACTTATTTTATTTATTTAATGAAAAAAGTTAACCAACACCAACTGGCACTGTGTGAAAAAGTAATTGCCCCCTAGTTAAATCAACCCAATTAAAGGGATAATTAAGAGTCAGCTGATTGAACACAGCCAGGCTTGATTACAGCCAGCCCTGCTCAATATAAACCTCACTTATTTTGACCCTTACCATCAGAGTCACGTTGCCAGCACAAAGATTCAACAAACACATTATGCCATGATCAAAGGAAGTTCCTGAAAAGATCAAAATACAATTTGTTGCCTTCTATCAGTCTGGAAAGGGTTACAAAGCTATTTCTAAGGCTCTGGGACTCCATCGAACCACAGTGAGAGCCATAATCTCCAAATGGAGAACACTTGGAACAGTAGTGAATCTTCCCAGGAGTGCGGCCTGCAAAATTACTCCAAGAAGCAGCGTAAAATCATCCAAGAAGTCTCAAAGGATCCTAAAATAACATCCAAAGAACTGCAGGCTTCTCTTGCCTCCAGCTAAGGTCAGTGTTCATGGCTCCACAATCAGAAAGAGACTGGGCAAAATGGGCTTCATGTGAGAGTAGCAAAGGCGGAAACCACTGCTAACCAAGAAGAACATAAATGCTCGTCTCTCATTTGCCAAGAAGCACCTGGATGATCCACAAGCCTTTTGGGAAAATGTTCTATGGACAGATGAGTTCAAAGTGGAACTTTTTGGATGACATGGATCCCATAATGTCTCGCGTAAAGCAAACACAGCATTCCACAGTAAGAACACCATACCAACAGTCAAACATGGTGGTGGTAGTGTGATGGTGTGGGGATGCTTTGCTGCCTGAGGACCTGGATGACTTGCCATAATTGAAGGAACCATGAATTCTGCTCTGTACCAGAAAATTCTTAAGGTGAATGTCCAGTCATCCTTCCGTCAGCTGAAGCTGAAGCGTAGTTGGGTCATGCAGCAAGACAATGATCCAAAACACAAAAGCAAGTCCACATCAGAATGACGAAAAAGAAGTAAAATTAAAGTTTTGGAGTGGCCTAGTCAAAGTCCAGACTTAAACCCAATAGAGATGCTGTGGCAGGACTTGAAACGAGCAGTTCATGCTCGAAAACCTACCAAATGTTACTGAAATAAAACAGTTCTGCGAGGAAGAGTGGGTTAAAATTCCTCCACAGCGATGTGAAAGACTGATATTGAATTATAGGAAGTGTTTGGTTGCAGTCATTGCAGCTAAATGTAGGCGTAACCAGTTATTAAGTGTAAGGGGGCAATTACTTTTTCACACAGTGCCAGTTGGTGTTGGTTAACTTTTTTTCATTAAATAAGTGAAATTAAAAAATAAAACAAGTGTTATTTGTTCACTCAGGTTCCCTTTATCTAATATTACATTTTCACTAAAGACCTGAAAACATCCAGTATGACAAATATGCAATAATAGAGAAAATCAGGAAGGGGGCAAATACTTTTTCACGCCACTGTATCTCTTAAAAAAAGAAAAAAAAAGTGAATCCTGTACACTAATACCATGGCAGGCTAGTCATGAGGTGTGCATAAGATGATGGAAAAGTCCAGAAAAGTATAGAATGCTGGGCCCCACTACGGAGTGAAGCTAGACCATAATAATATCATAAACTTTGCATTAAGTACAGAGTAAGCAAAATCCTGAGAAAAGTAGCACAGGTATATAAAAACAGCTCATTCAGTACTAATTTTGGTACCAAAGATGATAGATTTATGAAACTAAACAACATAAACTGTACAACAGCAGAAGATGTACACAAACTATAAAAGAGAGTTAAATAAATAATGTCCCATTGAACTCCAGGAGCTCTCCTGTGAACCATAGCGAGATTCAAACAAGCAGAGTACAGTCCATGCAAGGACAGTCCCCAATCAAAATATTCAGGCAGACCCAGGCTGACCACACTTGGAGTCTTCCATTTCGGATCGTGCTTTAGCCGAGAGTTTCTCCTGGTCGGTTTCAAGCTCCAATATGAGTTTACCTGCATCCTGCATATTATTAAAAATGTAGGTCTTTGGTCCAACAGTAATATGAAGGGAGGCAGGAAACAACGAAGCAAAGGTCAGATTCAGAGCCCAAAGTCAGCGCTTGATGCCATCAAATTCCTTACGTTGTTGGCAGGTTGAGTATGAGAGATTGGGATAGGTGTGGATGATGGCTTCATCTGTTAGAATCGTTTGTGCCCAGGCCAAAAATAACACTCTGTGACTGAAAACAATTAGAACTGTCCGTGGGACATAGGAGGTGGTGGTGAGGGCTGATGAGACATCACTCTGTAGGCCTTATCAATGAACCCTCTTGGTGGAGGATCATTCCACTCCACTGCTTTCAGCAACCACTCCTCAAAAAAGTTCACCGGATTAGGACCCTTGTACTGCTCTAGAAGGCCAGTAATTCAAACATTCCACTCCCTCAGATGATTCTGCAAGGTTTCCATCTGCATTTGTAGCTGCTTGTGCTGCTTTATAAAAGTAGTTGAGGCTGACATGGTGGAATTTGCATACTTAGTGGTGCAGTCAATTTTTTCTGACCACCCTGAGATGGACTGTTCATCTAATACCAGCCTGCTGACAAAGGCATCAAATTTACTCTCCAGCAATTTCAAGGCTGTGCCCAAACTTTGAAAGGTGGCTTTAATCTCTTGAATGTCCATTGTGGGGGATCTGTTGAGCTGTGGCTGTGGTACCTGTTAAACCTTTGACGAGATTGCAGACTCCGACTTTGATCGAAAATAATCAGCTGCAGATACCTGTGCACCTCTTGGTTTCCCCATCATTAAACTCAATTCACGAGGTCCAGGGATTCCCAGAAGTCCAGCATACAAAAGAAAATCAAAAATGAATCAGGTTATAGGCCCATGTAAAACATTTTATTAAACTCCGCAGCAGGAGCTCAACACAAGTGCATCCTTTCACTCCACTGGCTAGCTCTGCCCCCCAGTGATTCAATATTTTGACTTGTCCATGAGCTTCTAACAGTCAGTTGCCTAATCATTATTCATTTCTTTGTAGAATCACACAGATCTTCCAAGAATCAATCTTCACCATTCATCACTGGTGAATTTGTGCCAGATGAGCCAGGACCTTTCGGGAACGTATAGCTTTAAGACTTTTGAAGTGGGGGAGCTGACATTGGGGATGGCGCTGCCCACGAGGCAGACATATGACATGGCACTCGTAAACTGGCCAGTAACAGACACTGGCTCCTGCTTCTCCTCAGTTCTGTTATTCCCTCCGTAGAGGCTGCATCTCCATGGAAGCATTCTGCACAACTGCATCACAGTTCTGCCGTCACCTTTTCCTCGATGCCATACCTCAGTTCAATGCCACATTTGACTCTGAATCCTTTTCTTACTTTCTGCTATCCTTTAGTATGGCATTGAGAGCTATGTTTGCTGGTTTTTCTTATTTTTCATACCAGTTTGGTCATGTCCGGTCCAGGGCCTAAATAATCTGGTAAAGTTAAGGGAACGGAGCTTCCCCCTATGCATTTGGTGCACCTTTGGAAAGCAAATTGCGGTTCATGACCACTATGACTGTTTGCTTCACCTGCCTGGGTTGAGATCACAACATGGATCATTGTGATGCCTGCTTGATGCACCTCTGTACATTCGAGCTTCAGACTGTGAGGTTGGGGTGAGACCCCCCAACCTTTGGAGGCCAACGTCACACCTGGGACTCCAGGATCTGGTCCATGGGCTTTTCCTGTGAGCTCCTCCTTGGTGCTATATGTACCAAGGGAGAGCAGGCCTCTGCTAGTCCATGTCTCACCAAGTGGGACAGCTGGCCTCCTCTGGGGGGGGGGGCTGGTTGCACACCCCTCCCTGTCCAGTGCCCCTTTGGTGGCTTGGGCACCCTGGTGGTAGTTTCGCAGCTATACCCTGGGCCTGCACCAGCGAGTCCCTCAGCTGCCTCAGCTCCTGGCACTGAAGTCAGTGCTGCTGAGCAGGGCAGTGCTGTGCATGCAGCTAGGTCCCCTCCTGCTGCTGTTCATGGTGCTGGGAAAGGAAGGGTCCTGGGCATTGCACAGCTGGAGATCTCCCCGATCTTGTCCACCAATGTGGAGGATGAGGATTGGAATGATCCCAACTCGGTAAACCAGTGGATGCTTCCGGGCCTGGTGCTAGGCCTGCGGCATTGGCGGAGCCTCAGAGTCACATTCCCGGTGCTGGCTGCAGTGCTGCCTCCCAGGGTGCCGCTTGCAGTACCGGGGATGCTTCTGGTGCTGATTCTGGCACTGTTGGGGAGGGTGCCGCTGGATTTGGTGTTGGGGTCCGGTGCCACCTGGTCAAGATCTGGTGCCATCTGCGGCGCCGACTCTGCCACTGGTGATGCCCCTGCGCGTATTGGTGCCGTTCTTCTCTTGTCTCTGGTTCTGCAACTGTTGTTAGGCCTTCTCTGAGAGAAAGAGCACTTTCAGGTGAGGTGGGGGTTGGGAGGTCTAGGTTGGCGCTGTGCTCCTCGTGCACAGTAACTGGGGCCTCTGGAAGGAGTCGTAGCATTGACTCAGGCCTTCTGTGCACCCTGGAACTGTTAGGGTCTGTAGTTGGTGGGGAAAGGGGCCGCCCTGCGGGACCTGTATGACTCTGACCTCCCCACCTGGGGTTTCCCCTCCAGGGCACCACCGCGATTTGGAGGGGTCCCCTGTCTGCTCCTGCAGCCCTGACAGAGGACCTGGCCTGGTCTGCCATGACCCTCCTCCACCACCTCTCCCAGGTTTCTCTGGCCTATGGGGCTAGTGACCTGGGAACAGTTCAGGACAACAGCGAGTGCTTTCCCCATTTACCTGAGGACAATGGACAAAGCCATCATCTCGCCTGCACCCCCAGGACTGCCTCCCCAGAGTCCAGTTTCTCTTCATCCTCATCTTCCTCCATTTAGGAAGAGGATACTTCTGTCCATTTTACCTCCAGTGCTGATTACACCAATTATCAGCACTTCCTTATGGAGATGATGGTAGAACTGCAGATCTCCAACTTTTTGGGATGCATTTCTGCTCGAATGATGCTGTCCTTCCTTTAGGAGTACAGTTCTGACACTACTTTCATACCTCCGTGGCCCCAGCCATTTAAGGAGGTGTTGCAGAATGTCTTGCTCCATCCCTCTACCCCCTCTCCAATACTGAGGGACTGCCAGCGCAAGTACTGCGCACCCCAAGGGTCTCCAGGTGCCATGCTTCGCCCCATTTCTGGGTCCAGCTCCTAGACTTGACTTCTGGACATCGTCGCCCACGGCACGACCGTCCCCCTCAGTTAGACTCGACTGAGTTTGACCGCTGGAGTAGAATAGATTTCCTGACAACACGCACTATGTTGTGCATTGGTTGATTGGCTTGGACATTTCCTTCAGAGAAGCTACGCGCACCGTTTCTTGAGGAGGAGACCGCTGTTGCAGGACTGCTATGCTCATTTTATTATTTAAAAAGTGTGTACACCGAGGGGTATGAGTGGAACAAGGGTATCGCTCAAGTGGTGGTAGTGGTCATGCAGAGGCAGCGGCAGTGGCCGGACTCTACAAACTTGGCTAGAACTTACTTTTCTGGATCTGGCCCTACAGGAGTCTGATTCATCTAGACGCAAGCAAAGCTTTGCCTGCCTTGTGTGAACTTGCACATACTAATTTTACTGCTAGTTCTTTGGGCCATAGTACAAGCACATTACGTAGAAGACTGCATGTTTTAAGGTTCATATTATTGAAGCAGCAACTTAAGGATTTGTGACTTTAAGCTCTCACGGCTACAAGAATTGAAAAGACTGGAAAATACTTTTTGGCATTTTTGGACCACATTTTTAATTACTGACTGAGCAATTGACTAATTTGCTTGTTTGATTGGTCGTTTATCTACCTAGCCATTTAGTGTCTCAATAATTCAGTTAGTGCTCCTGTTCTTGTTTTTGTTTATTTTTTTATCTTATTTATGGATATTTCTCATAGCCAAATTCTACAGATATAGGCATTATGGTTTTGACAAGGAAACAAATATATGAAAAAGATCTGGCTATGACCCCTGCCAAGTCTGCAGATTGCTCAGTTATTATTGGGCTTTTAACACTTTCACCAACACCCTTACATGCTGGGGTATCGAATGACAATGGCACTGAGGTTATTTATGCCCTGATGTTCATTCAGCTCCATTGCAGGATATTCAAACGATGGGTACAAGTAAGGGAAAACAAAATCTGAGGAAAAAAGTCTCTAAGCCTCGTAAATCATTGCAAAAAACCCAGGGTAAAAAAAAAACAAAGTATCTTTTTTGGAAAAACAATAGTAAAGGGAGTCAAAATTTGGATCACTTAACTAAAGGGAATACTTGTTCTAAGGCCAGAAAGGTTAAAAAGAGCAAAAAATAATCTTTAGACAGTAGATCCATTTTAAAACAAACAAAAATATCTGATAATAATGATTTATGTGACTCTCATTGCTCTACTGAGAAGGAATCTGATTTCTTAATATTGGGTGCATGTTATTTGGCAGAGCAATCTGCTATTAACCCTGTGGCTTTGGTAGTGGCTGAAGTCAGTATGGCTTCCAATGAGGAGGAGGAGGAGGTTATTACTATCAGTGCGACCCCAGTGCTGGATCCATTACACTGTTTATTGGATGGGGTGATTCTGTCCACATTATTGTAGATACAGAGGTTTATAATACTCCTAAATGTTCCACTAGTCTAGCCCCATAGGCTGATATAGGTACAGTAGAGCCGGTTTTATGTCCTGATCTTAATAATGAGGGAGTAGACCACAGGCATAGTAATATATCATCTCTCGATGCCTCATATCCCTCATACTCCTCAGCTTATGAGTATGGGGAAAGTAATTTAGGATCCTTGGAATTCTCTCCTGAGTACTGTTTAGACTCTAGTCCCCATCTAGTGCGGAATAATGACCTAAAAGGTATTGGGACAGATTTACAAGAAACCATAGAGGAGTTGAAACAGTTTTTAATACCTAATGTAACCTGTATAGAATCTCAGAGTGTTGTGGCCCAGTCGGTGTCTAGGAGAAATTGCAGTAATCTTGTGATGAATGTTATTTCCCCCACTAGTTTAAGTGGTGAATTAAAAAAAACAAAAAAACAAAAAAAAAAAAGCTGAAGATCCCTATACTGCTAACCTTATGATTATCGAGAATTTAGTTAACTTACACCACGAAATTGACACCCTTAAAAAGAATGTGGTTATTAATGGTTGCAGGCTGGAGGATATTTTCCTGATATTAAATAAACTGGTATCAGTTCCTGATTCCCCGATAGTAATTCCGGAGTCTACTAAACCTGTACGTCCTGATTTTCCTACGATTGTGTTTCTAGTTTCCCCCGTGGCTAATAGGAGGTCTAAATGGGGTAATGGAAAAACACGAACAAGGGAAACAAAAATTGGGCAAAAAAAAAAATAATTAAAAGGTTAACAGATTTAATAGTCACTGTGCAGCTGTATCTCAAACAGCTATTTTACGTTTACGTTTTCCCAAATCTTGGAAGGGGGCTATCATAATAACCATTTATGAAAAAGGCAGTAAAGCTGATCCGTTAATGTATCGCCCTATCTCCTTAATGGATAATATAGGTAACATTTTTGTGACATTGGTATTAAACAGATTAATGGAATAGCTTCAAGCTATTGGTGGGATTTTGGAGTTACAGTCTGGGTTTAGTACAATGGCTAACTGTTATATAATAATGCATCTTTATGAGAAATATATCCGAATTAGAAAACAAAAAACTTTATGTTGCTTTTACTGACTTTAGCTCTGCCTTCAACACCTTGGATAGAGCTCTTTTGTGGTCAAGTCTAGAGGAAAAAGGTTTCTTGGAGATAATTGCAGTAATTAGGGAACTCTGTACCCAGACATGGGCTCAAGTTAGGTTAGGCAGGAATGGTCAGCGTTCTGTCAACTTTGAAGCAAATACTGATGTAAGGCAGAACTGTGTTCTTGCTCCAACACTTTTTTCCTTGTATATTGACAACTTAGTTAATCAGCTGCAATTGTCTATTGCTGATTCTCTGAACATTTGGAATCATCAAGTTGAGGCTCTTGGGTAAGCATGATGATTTAATGTTTTCTCTCTCAAAATCTGGTCTACTTCAGAAATTAAAAATTTTGGCTGACTGTGTTGAAGGTTTCAAACTTAAGATTAATGCTGTTTAGAGTCAAGTTATGGTGTTTGGCTCTAACCGTAAATATAATTCATGGGAGGTGGGCTCTCAGGTTCTCAATACTGTATCTCAGTATACTTATCTGGGCCTAGTTCTTTCACGGAATGGAAAACGGTTAAACCTTTCTAGGAATCTAAGTATTAGGTTAAAACAAACGGCGGGCTCACTTGGTTGTTTTAACAGGAAACATGGAGGCAATACAGTCAGGCCACTTTTATCAGCAATTAAGACAAAATATGATGCCTAAGCTTCATTTAGTAGTGAAATATGGTCTGTTACTAATGATAATCTATTAGACTCCCCTAAACAATTTATTGAGATCCAGTTTGGGTCTTAGCAAGTCGGTTCCTTCTTCCATTCTTAGAGCGGAACTGGGCCTGACAAAATTAAGTGCAGTTTACGCATCCAGAAAAGTAAACTACTGGATCAAGTTGTCCCATTATAATTCAAATTGATTAGCCCATTTGGCTTTGTTAGAAAAATATTCATGGTTGAAGTTAGGGTATCTACAGTCCAACTTGCTTAGGGAAATATTTCAGATTCTCGGGGATAATGGTTTAGGCAATTTGAGACTTTATCAGGAGAAGGGTATTAAAATTAGTTTAAAATATCAGAAATACGTTTCAAACAAGATAGCGGCTATGTATAACGATCACGACTTGAAGATTATCTCAGAGCTTCATGTGTTGCCATGGCTAAGACACAATGAAAGAGCCCATCATTTATGTCCATATCTTGATATAATTTTAGACTCTAATAGTAGATCATTGTATACTAAATACAGATTAGAAGTTTTTCCAAGTGCAGTACTTATGGCCAGATTTCAAAAGAATGTTGTTATTGATGACAAATTGTGTCCCTGTACTTTTCAACAGATAAAAAAATTTGTCTCATGTTATGTTTAATTGTACATGGTATTCTGTGTATAGAAATAAGTGGTTAAAGCCAATTTTCGATTCAGTTCTGACCGGTGACCACTTGGAGTTACTAAATGTATTGTTTACCATCAATGATGAAACTATTGTTCTGGCAGTATCTAAATTTATTAATGCAATATATAGAGTGAGGACAAGGTTTGTTAAGACTGGGGGTCTTTGAGCCCAGTATCCGATTTCTGCTGATTCTTTTTTCATACTGTACTGAACTGATTTTAGGATTTATAAGACAGTAATGGGGGTCTTATTCATGCGGATTTGTGGGCCTACATCTGATGATAATTTTAGTCTTGGAATGTATGATATATGATGTTATTGTAAAAGACCTTGTATGCTGCTTTTTAACATTTTTTTATTATTGATTGTGTGTTATGACGTGTGTGTATCTGTATGCAGTTTTGTAATGGTTAAATGGCTGATCAATAAATACTGCTACTAAAAAAAAATGTGCATTGCTGTACACCAGGCTTTTCAGTCTACCTGTGGATGATGCTGGGACAGCTCCTAGCATCCGTGACTGACTATGAGGTAACCAAGCAGGCCATTTACCTTTCTATATAGGGTCTGGAGCTGGTGAGACACCAGTTGAGGGCATCATATGACACCGGTGAAGTAGCTTCCAGATTGGTGGGAACTGCAGTCTGCATCAGGTGGACAGTGTGGCTTCACCTGTCTAGGTTGTCACCCTTGGCCTGCTGTAGGGTGATTGCCTCACAATTCCGGGGGCCCATTTCTTTTCCTGTAAGGTCAGGTGTGAGCTTCAGGGGTGCCTTCCTGCCCCCAGTCCACAGGAGTCTCCACCTGCCCCTGATCAGTCTCTGGCCTCACCAGACCTGTGAAGGGTCCCCTCTGTGTCTCCCCCACAGGAGGCTAAGGGAACAATCATTTCCTTCAGGGTTTGTTAACACCAGCTTACGGTGGTGGCTTGGCACTCTGACCCACCAGTAATGTATGGTGAAAATTGATTCTTGGAAGATAAGAAAACTATGTACTCGCCGTAATTCTTGATCTTCCAGAACATCTTTACCATTCATCAGTACTGCCCGCCCACTGTCCCCACACTATGGCCAGGCTTCTGGGCAGTGTCTCCTCTTTTCCCCTTATTTTATAAAAAAAAAAAAAAATGTGGGAACTGTGCTTTAGCGGGGCAGGCTCCTGAGGGGACTTGTTCCCTTTTCTTGGCCTAGTGCTCCCCTTAAACAAACAAAAAAAAAATAATTTGTTGTTTGGCCTTTCACTTAGCCATTGTTTTTTGTAGGGGGAAGGCAGCTCTGTCTTGGGTAACTTGCCCTTTCTTGTTTAGCACCATTGGTACCTCTGTGTATTAACAAAAAAAAATAAAAGGAAAGTTTTTTGGTGTGGATATACAGATAGTTTTTTCCGTTCCTTAGTGTTAGGGGATCTGTGTTTTTGCTGTTGGCTTATCTTTTCTAACCCCTCGAGGGACACAGCTTACCCTGACAGCTCATCTATTTGAGTGACTAGCCACTTAAATTATAGTCTATCTCCTCCAGACTTTCCGTTCCCCGTTCAGCTGTTATTTTATTTTTGTCCTTCTGCACCTTTCCACTCTCCTGATTCCCTTGGGAGTCTTCCACAGTCTCATTTTTAGAAATTGGAGTCCTTTGGAATCCTTGCCCTACTATATTCTTGTGAGGGCTCTTGCCCCTGGCTAATTTCTTAGGAGTATCTTCTCCTTCTGGTTTTTCATTCACAGCAGCTGGGATCTTCGTAACAACCTGGGCCCTAGCTTAGCCCTCAGACCTTTGAAGTCAAAGGCTGCGTCTCCCATATTACACCATGGTCATATAGGATTCTCAGCCTCAGCCTTAGCCTTGTACATCCTTCTTTTTAAGATGGACACTTAGATTTAGCTATTTTTCCCAGTGCTCATGGGTCTTCTAATTTTGCACACTCAGAGACATGCTCCTTACCTTGCAACCCTTTCTGGGCTGGTCCCTCAGTTTCTCAGGGATGACTTTTTTTTTTTTTTTTTTTTTAGTAGAATCTAAGGCAGTGTCAGTCTCTTTTCCAGTTGGCACGAGTGTTGGCCACTTCTTCTGACACACCTCCTCCAGACCAAGGGCACGGGGCCCTCATATCTCTATCTCTCTCTCTCTCTCCTTCTCTCCTTCTTTCCCTCCTTTCCTGGCTTGCCCAGTTATCCTGGTCATCATTGGCCATCCTAAGTCCCTCCACTCAGAATTTCCTCTTCTGTCTTCTGCTTGGTTTTTATTGGGTTGTTTTGGTTTATGTCCTATATCCTTTTCCCTATCCATTGGGATCCCTTGCCCCACTCTTTCTATCTTCTTACCCTTTCTACCTCTACTAGGCGGACAGAACCGAGGAGGGGGGAAGTCGGTGCCAGTTGCTGGCTAGTCCACGAGAGCCACGTCATACCTCTGCCTCATGGGTGGCACCATCCCCAACATCAGTTCACCCACTCCAAAAATCTTAAAGCTATACGCGCCCATGGGATCCTGACACCTCCAGGATAGACTTGCCTGTAATGAATGAAGATATTCTGGAAGATCAAGAATTACAGTGAGTATGTAATTTTCAATGTTTCCTTCCAGCTTGAAAAGTTCTAGAATCATCTTTATTACACAGTACTGTTGTCTGTTGGATTTTCAGCTGTGTACTGAAGCCTGAGTGATTGAAATGAAGGATGATTTGAGACAGCATTTCTGAATTAGAGTGAACGTGAAGGTGAGGGTGAATTTCTTTAAGATAGGTACTGTACGAGTCATGTTTTCTCATCTGCTTTGTCATTGATAATACCTATGTTTATGCAAGTCTGTTATGTTGGTCCTGGGGGTGTTCTTTGGGTGTATACTTAACTGCGTGGAAATTTTGTAGGCAGCTTGAAATTAAGCATTGAAACACTTATAACATCATCATTCTGTGTTGCAAGCTATAGCTGTACCAATGAACCCCTGATCAGGGTTCATATTACCAGTGTTGTAAGTAATTTCATGAACAACATAGGAGATGACAGAAGAAGAAATTACGATAAGTCTGATAGAATTTGTGGTGGTGCTCTTGCAGCTCCACCCTAAAAATAGCCCCTACTGTATCCATGGGCCAGTGCAACCATATGTGGGAAAGCAAAATTTTGGTCCTGCTGTCCCTGCTGGTCAACCTCCAAGAAAGGTAAGCATGACTGTTGGAATGAAATACGCTTGGATGGGGAAAATTTTATTCAAACGCCTTTGCATAGCAGTTTATGTGATACAAAACCTGATTTCTGTAGCAGTAAGAAAATGATGGGTAGTGCTTTGCATACAGCTTTGCTTGACTCTAGGACACACCCCGCTTTGTAGAGTTAATGCTTTTTGTTGATTTTCAAACAATTGAAAATACATACAGCTTCCAGGTTTTAAATATAGGAAAATATCTAAAGTAGAGTCACAGTAGAATTGATCACTGTGCATCTTAATTTTACAACAGATTTATTTATTTAAGATATTTACCAGGAAGGCATACTGAGCAGAGTACCGCTCGATTCCAGATGCACCCTGGGGTGTGGGTTTTGTGAGAAAAAAAAAAAAAATGTAAACCCCAATGGGAACCTTAGGAGCACCTATCTGCATACTCATGGACCCATTACAATTATTGATATGAAAAGTCAGTTTGTTTAATGCACAACACTAACTTAATTTCACCGATTGTGATATCAGAGTCCATGCAAGTCCCAAAGGTGAGCTGAAATTAGAATTGACATAGCTACAGTACTCCTTGGTATGAGAAAAAATAGTTTGCCACAACGAGAAATCTGGTACTTAACAAATGAGCGCTATAGATGCAGTTTTGTATATCAGTTGATGAACAGTCTGTAGCTTTTTTGTATGCTGCGCTAGGTACAATTTCCTTTGCTTGTGCTTTTGTGATATCAGCTGTAGTTAAAGAACTGCTGACACAGTTGTTGGCCCCAGGCAGGGAACCCATAACATGGAGTTGCTTGCCCTAGGAGCTATTTTAGTTATGTTTTGACATTTTTTTTTTTTACTTAAATAGTTATTCACTTCATAAAGCCCGACTTGTAACTTCCTTGTATGAGCTAAGCGGCTGCTGAGAGCTGCAGCCCTGCCTCTAAAAACAGCTTAATGATGAAACGAAGTAGGGAACGAGGCTGCAGATGCCCTTTGGAAATTGTAATAGGATCAGGGCAGGGGGGGCGTCTAAATGTACTTTGATTATCTTTGTTGGTAGGTATACATGTATGTGGCTAATATGTAGCCTGTATTATAGCCCCAAAAGTGTATACCTGCCAGCAATGATAATCTAAGTACATTTAGGCAGCCACCCCCCGATCCTATTACAGTCTCCATAGGGCAGCTGCAGCCCAGTAACCCCATTCCCTACTTAGCGGCATCATTAAGCTGTTTAGGGGGGACAGGGCTGCAGTGCTCAGCACCCGCTTGGCTCGTACATGGAAGTTATGAGCAGGATTTTACTAAGATAATATTTATGTGAGTAACAAAAAATGCGATGCGTGTCTAAAATAGCTCCTAGGGCAGGCAACTCCATGTTCTGGGTTGGCTGCCTGGAAAGTGTCAGCAGCTCTTTAATAATTTAACTGTGTTAGCTGCCAATGTAAGTGTAACCCCCCACCCCTGCCTTTTTGCAGAATGACAGGTGGCATGCTGTTGAAGCTGACAGCAGTACCTGATGGGGACTGGGTTCGGGGAGGACTAGATTACTTGGCACAGGGGGCCTAGGTTTGGCTACTCTGCACAGGGGCACCCAAGTAAATCTTAACACGGGAAGCAGTAACTGTAATGTCCAAAACCAGGAATGGGATTCTACAGTGTGGCTTTTATTTACATCCAAACTGAACAAACAAAGCATAGATGGAGCCCCACGGGGCTACATTCCTGGTAATGCAGATTAGAGATAACAGAACACTTCTTCACATTTCAGCCCTCAGGCTCTGAACCCACCAGGCACACAGCCCGGACTTGAACACAGCTATGGGTATACAGCCTGACTTGTACACTACTTGGGTTTCCCCCATGGCCCGGCTTCCCCACCGGCCACTTGATCCGCGGTCCATTATGGGAATGAGCCAGTTTTCCTACTGGTGGCTCCTCAAACCACCTTAGAGCCTTCGACTGGTAGAGGGAATTTTCCTTCCATCCCATGTCTGGGTACTTCCCTCATCACTGGCCAAGTGCATGAGGCAAAGTAGAAATCCACAGAGCAAATCCATAGAGGTGGACCTGGTTACTAAAGATGGGGGGGGTCTCCCACCTCCAGCTCCCACAATCCATACCTGGCCATTTCTTTGGAAACTAAACAACTCTTTTCTGAAAGCTTGGCAATGTAGATTACTGGGTAGACGTATGTCACATTTCCTCTACATGTCTTGACTTCCCCTATGTGCTGGACTTGAACATACTTTTACTTTTGGCTAAGCGTATTACTCTAGGCCTCCCACTACTTCAGTAGTCCAATCCCCACTTTAACACAGTTCAGGATGAAACACGGGCCCTTTAGAAAAAGCAGCACTCACCCTTTGGTTGCAGGTGCCCCACAGGCGAATCACGAAATCTTCTTGTAACCCACAGTCGTGGACAAAATAAGGCAGCTTCTTTCTCCAGCAGTAGCCAAGGGGTTGCCCCTGGAATAGCAGGCAAACCTTCCTGCCCCATCCCCTGAGGGATGGGGCACAGAGACCCGAATCAGTGGTCTCCACCACTTAAAAAACAGCTTATGTGTCTCTCTTTAGGCGGAAACACACACCTTTCCCTAAATGTAGCCCTATTTCAGGGCTGAGGCTCCAAGAGCCTGAGCTCAGAGCTGCTGTGCTCCTCTCACATCAATCTCCAAACTCCAGCTGCCTACAGACTGACTGTTCAAACCTCCCAGCATTCTACTCTAACTCCCTTCTGCAGATTCCATTGTGGCTCATGCAGCTGCGATAGTTCTATGGTGATATCATCCCTCAGTCTCAGCTGAGACTGAGAACAGAGTGAGATAGTGTGAAATCCATTTAACTGGAGTTTCACAAGCTGTCTTCCCTGCCTACCACTAGGTCTTGCTGGGGTTCTAGTAACCCTGGGTAACAAGGGGGTTACACTCGCCCTTGACCAGGAAAATATCCGCAGTCATTGTTTACCCGGCCTCGGCCATCCCACCCTATGTGCTACCTGCGGAGGGGGGGTGATCAGGCCCCCTCCTACCATGTGCGAGCACAGGCAGGCAACACTAAGGGCCTAGAGGCCTTTAGCTGACATATGAGCCTCTACTCTACTCTACCCACTTACTATGGCCGCCTAGTGGCTCTGGTAGAACTGTCCAAAGCATAGCCCTAATAGCTCAGCACTGCAGTCCCTATGGCCATTCAGGACCACAGCCTGTCTATCCCCCCCCCAGCCCTCTAGGGAAAATCTATCTGCCTCTAACTTAACACCCAAAAGAAAAACAACCCGGTGACCTTCCCGACCTTGGGCACCCTGCAACCACACACCAAGAAACTAATACCACACCATTACATCACTTTACTGCCTCCCTACCCCCACAACCACACCTGTGGAAGGAAAAGGGTTAATACAGTAACAACAATAACAACAACCACAGTACTTTAAATTACTACACACTAAAGTACTCATGAGGAACTCCGATGAGCCCCTCCTCCTCCTCTTGTCTTCCCTTCTATCTTCTTCAGGAACACCTGCAAGAAAAAGAAAGACAACACACACTCCTAATCTGCATACGCAGTCTACCTAAACCCCTACCATCAAAACACTGAAGAATCCCAAAAAGATTTTTTTTCTTTAGAAAAGGTAGAAAAACAGTATATACACTAGAAAACAGTAGAAAATAACATTATTTACAATACACATTTGGGGATGGAGTGCCCTAAAGTCCCAACTAGTGACCACAATGCCTGAAGGCTAGTCCATTAAAGAGTCTCTCCTGGGCGGAGCCCGTGAAGACAGTTCTAGCAGGCCAAAGTCCTGAAGGGGAGAGTCTTTGAGGACAGTTCACACATTCTGGAGTCTGCTAGTGTAGGGTGTGTACTGCAATGTCATAAGGATAGAAAAGTTCGGACTTACCAGCCCCTTGTAGAACGAATAGTAGAACGAATAAAGTAACCGACCTGCTCTTCAGCCGAAGACACTCCCTGGCAGCATTTCTTCCGATACAGCTGGGCGGACATCTTCTGGGAACTACAGGAGGGCACATCTGGAAACTGCTAGGCTGATGTCATCTCTAGAGATAGATCCTTGGAACAGGAACAAAAAAAGGAAAACAGCTGGTCTGACGTCATCCGATTACCAGGCGATGGATCAGGATACAGCTGGGCTGGTGTCCTCTCTGGGTCTGAAGTCATCTGGTGGGCCAGTCAATGGATTCTGGAAAGGTCAGTACACTGTAGAACTGATGAATGTGGGGCACCTGAGTCCTGGATGTCCATACTGGCGGATCAATAAAGGCACTACAATGGCTGGTGTGGCAGTATTGACTACCACTGCTCGGCTTTCCATCTAGGAGGCACGGGCACATTTGCCAGGAGGTCCTTGCATTGAGGCCAGTAGTACAGGGGGTCAGGAGCTTGAATTATTACCCCGTCTGGGCACACATAATTCACACAGTGGAAGGTTTCACGTCCCTCTCCGTCCACTATTCGCAGTCTGTCCATAAACAGTGTCCTGCCTCTCTTCCACTGGGTATATTTCTCATGAAACGGTCTGTTTCTGACATGCTTGTTTGCACCAGGATGCACACATTTCATTGCTTCAGCCCAGATCCAGGATTTTCTGCTGTTCTCAATCTCCTCCCAGACTCTCTGAGGAAAGGTAGGAAAGGTCATCCCATAGATCTCATGTGCCTTCCTACGAACCAGTCTCTCCTCTTTACTAGCTTTGGTCAACCTGAGACCGCTGACCTGGCTTGGGGGCGGCCAGTCCTGGTTCTTCCAGCTACGCATCCTTATCGAGATTAAAAACGGATCCCTGACTACTTCTTCATGCATAGCCAGGGCAGTGGCATCACCACTCTCTTCCATGCATTCCTCCGAGGCAAGAGCTTGAGGCTGTGTACCCATTCCTTTTTCACAGGGCCACATAGGTTCCCCCTCATCTTCTTCCTCACTGAGGATCTGAGCCCAGGAGTGAGCAGTCGTCCTCACTCCTTAGACTATCCACTCATCACTAGGCGTGGAGGTCGACACCTCCCACTCAAAGGCCTCCCGCATCTCATCTTCACCTAAGAGACTTGGGCTAGGCCCCCCCTCCAGGGGTCTACTGATGCTTTATCTGAAATTTCCTTCTGAGATCCAGCATCCGAAACTTCAACATCTGGTTCTGTCTCTAAATCTGCACCCTCTAGCTTTGTGCCACACTCCCCTGAGGGGCCTTCTGGTGCTGTGTGCTGCCAACTACAGATTCCTGAACCTTTGTCCATGTGGGAGCCAAACGAATCTGGGGCACTTCATACAAGCCATATTTTTCTAGGCATCCAGAACAGTGAGGAATCATGAAGACGTCCCTTCCAGCGCTTAAGCAAATTTGACACACATGCACTGGATATGCAGGAATCGCCACATGAGGAGGCAGTTGTCCTCCATAATAACACCTTTCAGTGTCCCTTAATCTATTTACTGCTGCTGTTACTGCAACCCGGGCATGATCCGGGTAGTGAGCTGGTCCTGAGGCTGTAACTGCAGGGAAAACAAACAAAAGCTCACTGTTACTGAAAGTCCCACTTTACTGAAAACCTTCATTACTTTTAAAATGGCTCCTCTGCTGCTGTGTTTACTTTACTACCCCTCCCTGTAATGGGGGCGGCAGCACTCCTGTGCATCAACATTCAGAAATTGGGTCAAGCCACTGTGCATCCGATTTACACACACTACTGATAAAATTTGCTCAAACTGCACAGGCTTGCACTGTTCATTTTCTAACACATTTACATGATTTTCCATGAATTTTTCACTTGCTGGAAACATTTCTTTAACTCACAGTCCCTTAAAGCCTCAGGATTTTAAGCACAGGATTTCCTGTAAACTAGTGCTGCACATTTGGCTACAACTCACAGTCTCTCTCTGGCTTTAAAACTTTAAACTGATGCTGAACTCATAACTACAGTCATGGCCAAAAATATTGGCGCCCTTGCGCTTTTTCAAATAACTCACAATTTCCTCTAAACATAAGTTGAAATTAACAACAGTGCAGTATTTGGTCTCCACAATTCTTTATTTATCTGTTAATATTACAGAACCTTTGTTTTTCTTCAGAATTTAATATATCCTTTTAAATCAGAAAATGAAAATAAATGGCATTGACAAAATTACTGACACCCTAGACTTAATATTTGGTAGCACAGCCTTTGGTCAAAATAACTGCAATCAACCGCTTCCTATAGCCATGGATGAGCTTCCTGCACCTCTCTACTGGCAGTTTGGCCTACTCTTCTTGTGCAAACTGATCCAGTTCTCCCAGATTTGAAGGGTGCCTTCTCCCCACTGCTGTTTTCTGATCTCTCCACAGGTTTTCAATGAGATTTAGATCTGGACTCATTGCTGGCCACTTCAGAACAGTCCAGCGTCTTGTCTTGAACCATTCCTGGGTGCTTTTTGAAGTGTGTTTGGGGTCATTGTACTGCTGGAAGACCCATGACCTTCGACTGAGACCTAGCTTTCTGACACTGGGTTCAACATTGTGCTCCAAAATGGCCTGGTAATCTCCAGATTTCATGATGCCATGCACACATTCAAGGCACCTAGTGCCACAGGCAGCACAACAACCCCAAAACATCACTGAACCTCCTCCATGTTTGACTGTAGGGAAGGTGTTCTTTTCTTTGAAGGCTTCATTTTGTTTTCTGTAAACATAGAGATGATGTGCTTTACCAAAAAGCTCTAATCTGGTCTCATCTGTCCACAGGACATTTTCCCTGAAGGATTTTGGCTTGTTCAGGTGTGTTTTGGCAAACCCAGTCCGGCTGTCTTATGTCTCTCTCTCAGCAGTGGGGTCCTCCTGGGCCTCCTACCATATAACCCCCTTTCATTGAGTTTTCGACGAATGGTGCGAGTTGAAACTGTCGTACCTTGTGTCTGAAGGTCAGCTTGAATCTGTTTGGCAGTTGATCGAGGTGCTTTCTCCACCATTCGAACAATCCTGCGCTGCAATCTTCGATCAAGTTTTCTCTTGCGGCCACGTCCAGGGAGGTTGGCTACAGTGCCATGGGCCTTAAACATCCTGATAACATTATGTATGGTGCAAACCGCAACATCAAGGTCTCTGGAAATTGATTTGTAGCCTTGAGATTGTCCATGCTTGGCTACAATCTTCTGTCTGACCTCCTCAGACAATTCTCTGGCTGTCTTTCTTTTTTCCATGCTCATTGCGGTGCACACAGTGACACAACAGAAGAATGAGTCCTTTTCTCTATTCAAACTGGTTGAATGAGTGATTTTTATATTGCAGGCACCTGCAACTCACCACAGGTGAGTTCAGTTCCAAAGTGAAGGAGAATCACCTGCTTGAAATCTAATTATTTCTAACTACTTCTAAAAGGTGCCAATAATTTTGTCCAGGCCATTTAAGGATTTCTGTGTGGAATAAGCTAAGACTTAGTACATTTTTCAGTTTTTTGTGTTTTATTCCACTGCAAACCAAAGAAATACATATGTGGATACCAAAATATTTTTAAATTTCAACAATTTTCTGGAAGGAATGGTCCATTATTTAAAAAAAAAAACTGCAAGGGTGCCAATATTTTTGGCCACGACTGTATGCACACAGTCAATGGCTTAACAGACTTGCACTTGCTGGAAAAACTTGACACAGTCATTATTTGCAAAGAGACTACACTGCTGCACACACATTCAGCTGGCTTTTGGCAGAAAATGACTGTTTAAGCAACATTTACTGTTGGTACTTACTGTTATCAGTAGCTGTTGGCTGCGATGGGAAAACGGCCTGCAGCCAGTCTTGGAGGCCTCAGGAAGAAGACAGGTGGGCAGTCCTGCCGATCGTCTATCCGATCACCACACTTGCAATTTAGACGATCAAGATGCGGGTTGAACCCGATTTTGAACAAAACAGCCTATTTTTAGAAGTTCTACAGCGGTTTTTAATCACCGCGATGCTCCTCCACTAGTCAGTACACGCACTCCACTCACACTCCCTCTCAAATGCTGGGCAGTCACTGTAGAGCTGGCTGAGGGGCGGGACTGATTGCAGCCTCACCAGTCACACGATGCCATGCAAATGAGCCTCTTCTTCCTCACGAGTGCTCTTCTCTTCACGGCGCTCGTCGAGCAGGCAAATTTAAACTGCAGAAACCACTTTTTTTTTTTTTCTTCAACTGAGTCCATGGCGGGAGCCCATTTCAGCCATTTAGCATGGCCATTCACACAGCAAGTCTCTCAGTTTACTCAAAAGCATTTCCAACGTCCAGGGCACAATTTTCCTGTTGCTACCTGTAGTCTTCCACACTTTTCTTTATCACCACAGTTCTTTTAAAAAGCAGGCAAAAACTCTGTAAACATTTGATGCAGGACAAGGGCACACTCTTAGCTTTACTGCTCCTTGGTAAATAGGCATTTTAACAGCAGCATAAGATCCACAGCACACAGCGACACACTAGTTAACTTGCTTCAGCTTTTTGGGCTACCCACTGCCAGATAGCCAAAACGCTAGCCTCTTGCTCGAGCACCTTCCTCCCAGAATTAAATCCAAAGCGGTGCCTCCATTTTTGTAACCCCCAACCCCTGCCTTTTTCCAAAATTACAGGTGGCAGGCTGTTGAAGCTGACAGCAGTAACTGGTGGGGACTGGGTTCGGGGAGGACTAGGTTACTCGGCACAGGGGGCCTAGGTTTGGCTACTCTGCACAGGGGCACCCAAGTAAATCCGAACACAGGAAACAATAACTGTAATGTCCAAACCAGGAATGGGATTCTACAGTGTAGCTTTTATTTACATCCAAACTGAACAAACAAAGCATAGACGGACCCCAAGGGGGCTACATTCCTGGTAATGCGGATACGAACATACGAAATTTGCCAGCAGATAAAGGCCTAGAGGTCTATCAAGTCTGCTCGAATGTGCAGCTAGCGCCCCTTATTCTGCAGCTGCCCCTCCCTTCCACCCTTCCCCTTCATGAACCCTCCCCCTTGTCCTGTCCCATCCTCGTTTGAAGCAGTCCACTGTTCTACTGCATACCACTTCAGCAGGTAACGCATTCCACCCAGCCACCACCCTCTCTGTAAAAAAGTGTCTCCTCATCTCCTTCCTGAACCTTCCTCGCTCCAGTCTCGTATCATGGCCCCTGGTGGCCCTCCCCTCCCTTACTTTGAACAGCCCCTCTGTACCCGTCTTGTTCATTCCTTTCATGTATTTAAAGGTTTCAGTCATGTCACCCCTGTCTGTCCTCTCCTCCAGTGAGTACATGTTCAGCTCCTTCAACCTCCTCTCGTATGATAAGTCCCCCAGCCCCTAGATCATCTTTGTGGCTCTGCGCTGCACCCCCTCCAGTAACTTAATGTCCCTCTTCAGATACGGACGCCAGTATTGCATGCAGTACTCCAGGTGTGGTCTAACTAATGACCTATACAGTGGCAGAATCACCTCCTCCCTCCTAGAGGATATACCCCTTGCAATACAACCCAGCATTTTGTTGGCCTTTGCAGCTGCCTTCCTACATTGTGCCGAGTTGTTCATTGACCCTGTAATGAGCACACCCAGATCCTTCTCCTCCTCTGTCTGGGCTAGCTGCACTCCCCCTAGCTGGTAACTCCTCCTTGGGTTCTTCATCCCAAAATGCAGCACCTTGCACTTTTTGGCATTAAAGCCCAGTTGTCAGGTGTCTGACCAGGTTTCAAGCTTTGCCAGATCATCCTGCAACTCCTGCCATTCCCCTAGGTCATCCACCACCGCGTCTACCTTGGTATCATCAGCAAACAGACTGATCTTGCTCTTGATGTCCCATGATATGTCTGCAATGAATATCCCAAACAACACTGGTCCCAACACCGAGCCCTGTGGAACACTGCTCGTCACTGCCCTTGGGTGTGAGAGCTCCCCACCCACCACCACCCTCTGTTGCCTTGCCTGCAGCCAGTTTCCTACCCATCTCACCAGCTTTGCACCCGCCCCTGTGCCTACTAACTTCCTTCCCAGCCTTCCATGTGGCACTGAGTCAAATGCCTTACTGAAGTCCAGATACAGGACATCCACTGCATGGTTCCTGTCCAGTTGCCTAGTTACCCAATCCTAGAACTCGACCAGGTTGGTTTGGCAGGATCTGCCACGTATGAAGCCATGCTGTCTGCTGTCCTGTAGTCCTTTGGCGTCTAGGTGGGCCACCAGCCTCTCCTTCAGGATAGTCTCCATTAGCAGATTAGAGATAACAGAACACTTCTTCACATTTCAGCCGTCAGGCTCTGAACCCACCAGGCACACAGCCTGGACTTGCACGCAGCTTTGGGTACACAGCCTGATTTGTACACTACTTGGGTTTTCCCCATGGCCCGGCTCCCCCGCCTGCCACTTGATCCGCGGTCCATTATGGGAATGAACCAGTTTTCCTATTCGTGACTTCCCAAACCACCTTAGAGCCTTCAACTCATAGAGGGAATTTTCTTTCCATCCCACATCTGGGTACTTCCCTCATCACTGGCCAAGTGCATGAGGCAAAGTAGAAATCCACAGAGCAAATCCGTAGAGGTGGACTTGGTTACTAAAGATGGGGGGGGTCTCCTACCTCCAGCTCTCACAATCCATACCCGGCCATTTCTCTGGAAACTAAACTCTTTTCTGAAAGCTTGGCAATGTAGATTACTGGGTAGACGTATGTCACATCTCCTCTACATGTCTTGACTTCCTCTATGTGCTGGACTTGAACATACTTTTACTTTTGGCTAAGCGTATTACTCTAGGCCTCCCACTACTTCAGAAGTCCAATCCCCACTTTAACACAGTTCAGGATGAAACATGGGCCCTTTAGAAAGAGTAGCACTCACCCTTTGGTTGCAGGTGCCCCACAGGTGAGTCACGAAATCTTCTTGTAACCCACACTCGTGGACAAAATAAGGCAGCTTCTTTCTCCAGCAGTAGCCAGGAAGTTGCCCCTGATATAGCAGGCAAACCTTTCTGCCCCATCCCCTGAGGGATGGGGCACAGAGACCCGAATCAGTGGTCTCCACCACTTAAAAACAGTTTCTGTGTCTCTCTTTAGACGGAAACACACACCTTTCCCTAAATGTAGCCCTATTTCAGGGCTGAGGCTCCAAGAACCTGAGCACAGAGATGCTGTGCTCCTCTCACACCAATCTCCAAACTCCAACTGCCTACAGACTGATTGTTCAAACCTCCCAACATTCTACTCTAACTCCCTTCTGCAGTTTCCATTGTGGCTCATGCAGCTGCGATAGTTCTATGGTGATGTCATCCCTCAGTCTCAGGTGAGACTGAGAACAGAGTGAGACAGTGTGAAATCCATTTAACTGGAGTTTCACAAGCTGCCTTCCCTGCCTACCACTAGATCTTACTGGGATTCTAGTAACCCCGGGTAACAAGGGGTTACGTAAGTATAGTGATAACAAAAACTGGAATGAAAGCACATTAAGTTGCCATTTTGAAAAAATAGTAATTTACTATGTTTCTGACCAGAAGAAAATTATTTTGCTCTTTAATTATTGTGTACAGTACTTGAGCATTGAACTGTTCTGGTACATGAGGTAGAAAAGCAGGCTCATTTGTACATGTTTGAATGTTTATATATCACTACAAGCTGTACCACAGTGGTTATTAATATCTGTGTGTTTTTTTCCAGTGCTGCATTTGATGTGGTTCTTAATATAAATGTTGCTGTCAAGAAGCTTAGTCGTCCTTTCCAGAACCAAACTCATGCCAAGAGGGCATATAGGGAACTTGTGCTCTTAAAATGCGTTAATCATAAAAATGTAAGTATAATTTACATATTTGTTCTAATTTTTGTTCTTAAAGCACATGTTAACTTATAATAGACAATTGACTTTTTAACATACTGTGATGGTGTTAGTAATTAACTTTTATTTTTATAATAAAATATTTGTGCAGTGAAACAAGTGTGTTTTCACCTTTACTTTTCGAACTGGTAGTAAAAAGAACTCAGTAGAATTCTAGTATTGTGATATCCGAAAATCCCCCACTATTTAGGAGCACAGTGTATTTCAGTGACAAACTATAGATATTTTTCTAATTCATTCAACAAATTGTGCCTTTTATATTTGTAATGTTATGGTCTACCTGTGTGATTTTATATTTTTCTTTTTTAATATTATTCGGCTTGTGTTTTCTTCTTCACCAGTAAAATCTGTTTAGGAAGAACACATCATCTACTGAATCAATAAAAAAAGATTAGTGTGTTTAAAAAAAAAAAAAAGAAAAAAAAAGCTATAATTTATTTCTATTAAATCTATATTTTTACAAAAGAAATCATTGTTTCATAATAAAGCTGCAAACCTTTTAAATCTGTAATATTTTGTGAAAGAAATCTTTGTTTCGTAATAAAAGCTGCAAACCGATTTACAGTTTCCCATTGAAATTCATAGTCAGTTTTGCCAGTAAAGTGTTTCTGACATTCTAATTCAAGAATTCCACTGATGTCTTTTTTTTTTTACTAATACTAAAATCAAATAATGAAAATGGAAGTGAAGCAAATAAAAACAAACCGTTATTATCTAAAGATCCTGAACCTTCACTCGTAAGATCTAAATATTTTTTTTCCTCTGTATGGGTTTTGTTATTGGTGTACTTGAATTGTTTGTTTTTGTAGCCATATTTTTATACTTTTGTGTTTCAGTACGGTCTTTCATTTAGTTTGGACATGTTGAGTTGGGGTGTTACAGGCAGGATCCTGTTACTTAGATTTTGTATGAAGTTGAAGATTAAGTGACATTAGTGGAGGGAGCAGTTATTTTGCTTGTTTTGCAGAAAACTTGCATTTAGTTTGATTGTGCAGTCCAGTAGCAGTGTACATGTCCTAGGAGTGGGAAGCAGAATCTTAGATGGGCTGTCATCTGCTAACCACATCTAGGAGCCCTAAGAATGGGTCATTGAGTGTCAATTGGACTGCCAATCATTTGTTACCCACTAGGAGTGACTAAGAGGTTTCTCATCAACTGGAAATCTGTGGGTAATAGTGGTCAGTCATGTAGCATTTAGTAATTTAAGTTTGGAAGAGACTCTAGGCCCATCAGATCTCTCCCTTCCCAACTTCAAAAGCATTGATTAATACACATAATGTGCAAAATAGAAGTACTTTATAAAGATACCACACCAATAATATAAACTGAATGGGCAAACATTTAATTTCGGCTGATAACTACTCTGTAAACAATCTACATATACAAGTTAGATTCATGTACACAAGATTTTATGGAACTCTCAACCTGTGTAATGAGTTATGGGTGTTCCTTTGTTCTGAGCATGATTGGTTGAGATAATTTGCCCTTCTGTCTTAGACAACACTTTTTCTGTGTACAGTATATCTGTTCTGAGTAAAAGCAGTATGTAGCCAGGGTAGAGTTCTAAAACCTTCAAACAGTTAATACCCTTAGGGGAAAAAAAGTAAAGATCAGATACTTAGTGGTTTTGGAGAAGAGACTGAATGAGGTCAAATGTTGGCTAGTTGGTTTAATAAAGTGACTCCTAAACTACATTAGAAAGTGCTTGCTTATACTGCTGTACTCTTTGATATGACATTGTACAAAGACTCCCAAGTGCAGTAACTATTCTTCCATTATTATATATTTTACTTGCAGTTAGACTTTTTGTAGTGAGGGAAGAGTATCTGACCTCAGAAAACGCACCAAGATTGGCCAGTAAAGAACTTGGGGCAGGGGGGTGGATCACAAGGTTAAACTAACTCTGTGTCATTTAGAGGCTGGCAGGGCTTCATCTGCTCTGACTAAACCCAAGATGACCTCTCTGGGGAAAATGTTGCTTTTACTGCTGTTATTTGAAAGAAATTAGCTCCACTGGGAGTGCAGAATCAAGTCTGGATGGCTCACAAGCTTAACAAAAGTGTGATCAAATTAATAAGAGAAAATATTGTTTAGATCCATTATTCTAGGGGCATGGAAAGAGTTCACTATCCACTCTCTGGCAGTTCCACTGGAACAGGCTTGCTATCAGATGTTTTTAATTTAAATTCCTCCTACCACCTGGGTGGTATATCTACACCCAGTGATGTCAGATATTTATTTTCTCTGAGAGAGATAGGTCCCCTCCTTAGCAACTCCTGGTTAGGTTTCCAGCACTTTGACGACTGATGTTTTTTAAAGTATTTTCTCTCGTTCTCAGTTTCCCTTGACTCACCTCATCAAGGTCACAGAATGGAGCCATGCAAACCGGGATTCAAGTTTTGCATTTGGTGCCGACTAACCTGCATGATATGAGGCTGTACTGACTGGGCAAGCAGAAAGACATGGCATGTGCCTTTTAATGCTTCTGAAATCCCTTGAGGATTGGAAGCACTGGCTCGTCCTCAGCTGGCCTTAGGAGAGCTACAGTGGCGTGAAAAAGTATTTGCCCCCTTCCTGATTTTCTCTATTATTGCATATTTGTCACACTGGATGTTTTCAGGTCTCTAGACAAAATATAATATTAGATAAAGGGAACCTGAGTGAACAAATAACACTTTTTTTTTTTACTTATTTCATTTATTTAATGAAAAAAGTTAACCAACACCAACTGGCACTGTGTGAAAAAGTAATTGCCCCTAGTTAAATCAACCCAATTAAAGGGATAATTAGAGTCTGCTGATTGAACACAGCCAGGCTTGATTACAGCCAGCCCTGCTCAATATAAACCTCACTTATTTTGGCCCTACCATCAGAGTCACGTTGCCAGCACAAAGATTCAACAAGCACATTATGCCATGATCAAAGGAAGTTCTGAAAAGATCAGAAAAAATTTGTTGCCCTCTATCAGTCTGGAAAGGGTTACAAAGATATTTCTAAGGCTCTGGGACTCCATTGAACCACAGTGAGAGCCATAATTTCAAATGGAGAACACTTGGAACAGTAGTGAACCTTCCCAGGAGTGGGCTGCCCCAAAATTACTCCAAGGGCACAGTGTAAAATCATCCAAGAAGTCTCAAAGGATCCTAAACAACATCCAAAGAACTGCAGGCTACTCTTGCCTCAGCTAAGGTCAGTGTTCATGACTCCACAATCAGAAAGAGACTGGGCAAAAATGGGCCATGTGAGTAGCAAGGCGGAAACCACTGCTAACCAAGAAGAACATAAATGCTCGTCTCTCATTTGCCAAGAAGCACCTGGATGATCCACAAGCCTTTGGGAAAATGTTCTATGGACAGATGAGTCCAAAGTGGAACTTTTTGGACAACATGGATCCCATAATGTCTCACGTAAAGCAAACACAGCATTCCACAGTAAGAACACCATACCAACAGTCAAACATGGTGGTGGTAGTGTGATGGTATGGGGATGCTTTTGCTGCCTAAGGACCTGGATGACTTGCCATAATTAAAGGAACCATGAATTCTGCTCTGTACCAGAAAATTCTTAAGGAGAATGTCCAGTCATCCTTCCGTCAGCTGAAGCTGAAGGTTAGTTGGTCATGCAGCAAGACAATGATCCAAAACACAAAAGCAAGTCCACATCAGAATGGCTAAAAGAAGTAAAATTAAAGTTTTGGAGTGGTCTAGTCAAAGTCCAGACTGAAACCTAATAGAGATGCTGTGGCAGGACCTGAAACGAGCAGTTCATGCTCGAAAACCTACCAAATGTTACTGAATTAAAGCAGTTCTGATGGAAGAGTGGGTTAAAATTCCTCCACAGCGATGTGAAAGACTGATATTGAATTATAGGAAGTGTTTGGTTGCAGTCATTGCAGCTAAATGTGGCATAACCAGTTATTAAGTGTAAGGGGCAATTACTTTTCACACAGTGCCAGTTGGTGTTGGTTAACTTTTTTTCATTAAATAAGTGAAATTGAAAAAAAAAACAAGTGTTATTTGTTCACTCAGGTTCCCTTTATCTAATATTACATTTTCTCTAAAGACCTGAAAACATCCAGTGTGACAAATATGCAATAATAGAGAAAATCAGGAAGGGGGCAAATACTTTTTCACGCCACTGTATCTGAAGACCCGGTCCAGTGGTCGCAAGCAGGTCTCTGTGTCTGCTAGGTCATCTGCTCAGCTTACTGCCTTCAAGAAGGAAGCAGCGACTGCTGTGGTGGGCACCTTCTCGGCCACTGCAGTTCTTCCGGCAGGGTCCAGCATTGGACTGTCATTCTCGGAGGAATTTCATGAGTTGTGTCATGGGACTGGGAGAGATAAATATACTCCCAGTCCCTCGACTCCCCTGACTGATGAACTTTGGTCAAGGCTCCCTTGGTCAATGGTAGGGTTGAGAGCTCCTCGGTACCCCTGTTAAGGCTTATCCACCTTGACTCCAGTCAAGCAGGCTCCCGAGATCTTTCTTGAGTCTGTCAACTGGCTGTCTGACAAGATCGAGGATTCGATCTCCTAGACCATGTTCTCCTGGTCCTCACTCAGGAGGACGTTGCCCAGTTGGTGTCCCCTGGCCAGGTCACCTGACTTCAGGAGAGATTTTCACAGGTAGTCGAGCCTCAAAAGCCTCTTTTGCTGACTGTAGTGAGGCATGTGGTATACTGTGACCAGCCTGGGACTTTTCCTCAATGTCTACTGTCAAGTTGATGATTGAGGGCCAGGTTGAAGTCTCAATTGAGATGTTTCTGCTCTTGATCCCACTTGACCGGGAGACATCACCGTCAATGCTTATTGACTTCCTCACCCTCCGGTGAGGAGAGGCACCAACGGAAGATGTGCTGGAGCTATGAGGAGCCCCTCTTGCAGCAGTGGTCCATTGCGGAGCAGTGTAGGGCTTAATCCCAGAATCTTTTGATCCACTCACAGGCATTAGTGATGCCCTCACCACTCCCCACAACTGCTTTTCCACCCCTGAGAGTGGAGCCGCTGCCTCTGCCATCGAAGGTGGGTGCCCCAACCAAGGTGAAGGCCTGTTTAGCCTCCAGCTTGCCAAGCCGGTTGTTGGTGGAGATTACTTAATCCAGTGATTCTTGGGTGGTCTGCAGTGAGAAATGGTTGCTGGCCATTTTTGAGGAGTTCTGTGACAGCTTCAGTTGGTTGTCCTTGGTGTTCTCTAGGACTCTCACCTTTGACCCCTCTGTAGCCTGTCCAAATAGGGCAAAGTACTTCTTTATGGACATCCTGGATAGGGACAGATCTCCAGGGGTTGCCTTTCCCATGGCTGAGGCAGTCTTGGGAGTGGCTCTTGAGCTTTGGCAGTGTCCAGCATCCTGCCTGGCACCCTCTACCCGTATGGTCTGCAAGTATGCCGCCCATACTGGATCCCTTTTTGGATTCTCAGACCACCTTTTGGCCGAAAGGTTACTCTCTAATTCAGCCTTCCATGAACTTGGTGCCAAGAGGACATGAAAAAGTCTCTGGACAAGGAGTCCAAGAAGATTGACAATGTTACTAAAAAGGATGTAGGCTACGACATCCTTAAGTCTCTGCCTGGCGAGTTACCCTGTCATGATGGCCAATTTTGGGCACTCCCTGTTAGAAGTCCTTGATGAAATCCTTCCTCAAACGAAGTTGGTCCGGTACCAAGGTCAATCGCTTGTCAAGCACCAGCTTCAGATGGCCTTGGACATGGATGATTCCTGTGCCAGTGTCATGGCAACAGCTGTACTCCATGCATTACAGGGCCTGACTGTGTCTGTCCACTGTTGCTGTGGACATTCAGCATAAAAAGCTGGCTGATGTCCATTTTTGGACACTGACCTCTTTGGCCCTGGGGTGGGAGGACATCTCATGCATATAGATAAGTCCAGCACCACCCTTAAGTATGTGGCAATATGTTAGTAGGCCCAGAAACAGAAGCCTTAGAAAAGGACTTCCTAGTACCAGTCCTTTCAGCCACAGCCTCCTTGGCAATAAGCCCATCAAAGGCAAAATTGGAAACCCAAGTTCGGAGACCAGAGCCCCAAGCATGGCTGGGGCAAGGGAGGTGGTGCCCCCACCAGGGCCACACAATGACGAGTTGGGAGGTGTCCTTTCTCTACCCGTCCTATCCCTCTCTGCACTCTCAGTTGGGGGTTGGCTATGCCACTTCTTACCATGTTGTTCTGCTATCACAACAAACGTGGGTGCTAGAGGTGGTAGGCAAAGGGTTGCCTCTGGATTTTGAGGCTCTTCTGCCTTACCGATTCCATGCTTCTGTGAAGTCCATCGTGTCGCAGGACACACAGTCTGCCCTTCGGGGACTTATCCAATAGGTAGGGAAATTGGCAGACTGGGTGTGCCAAGTGGTCCTTATCTGCCGTCAAAGTCTATATTTCTGTGTTTCTATTGCTCAGCTACCAGTGAAAGGAGCCTTAGCCCTTGTCTCAAATGACCGCCGTACCCCTACCTTACCCCTCAGGTTGCACCGGGAGACAAGTAAGTTGTTGCTCAGCGTGCCTTCCTGGTGAAACATTTCAATAAATAAATAAAAAAGACTTGACCAGTCAGGGTCACATGTCCATGTACTTCCTGGTTCTGAAATGGATGGTGGTCTGGTACCCCATACTTGATCTGCACAGTCTCAGTCTGAGTCTCTTCTTGTGGAAACGCAAGTTCTGGATGGTCACTCTCAGTCAGATCATTCAGTCTCTGGAGCAGAGCATGTGGTTCTCTTCTGTGAACCTCCAGGACACATTCTTCCACATCCAGTCCGTCTGTCCCACCACTGTACCTCCGGTTCTGAGTGAAAGAAGTACTGTACCAGTGCCAGGTCATGCCTTTCCTTTCTCTCATCCAGGACTAGGGTCTTCATCAAATGCATGGCAGTGGTGGCAGCCTTCCTGTGGTGTAATGCGACACGAAGGTGTATACGTGCCTGCATGATTGGCTGATGGGTACAGTGTCCAGGGACACAGTTGAGAAGTCCAGAGATCTGTCCTTCAGGAGTTGTTGCAGCTTGGGCCTGTTGGTCAATCCTGGCATGTCCAAACTGGTCCCTTCGCAGATGATCAGGTTCATCGGGACAGAACTATACTCCCTGAGGGATGATAGGAACATAGAAACATAGAATCTGACGGCAGATAGGGGCCACTTGGCCCAGCTTGTCTGCCCATTTTTCCTTACATACGTTTCATTGCAAACCCTACTTAATCTACAGGTCTTTATTCCCTCCCCATTTCCTTTCCACTTCCTTGTGCCTATCCCATGCATTCTTAAAAGCCACCACTGTTTTCACCCCACCACCTCTGTTGAAAGGCTGTTCCAGGAATCCATCACTCTTTCTGTGAAGAAGTACTTCCTCACATCTCTCCTGAAATGACCACCTTCCAGCTTTATATCATGTCCCCTTGTTCTTGAGCACCTTTTTTTTTTTCCTGAAAATTATTTCCCTGATGTACCTTATTTATCCTGTGAAGTATTTAATGGTGTCTATCATATCTTACTCGTCTCCTTCAAGGTGTACATGCTGAGGTCCTTTAGTCTCTCCTCATAAGGCTTTTCATGCAGACCCAGCACCATTTTGGTTGCCCTCCTCTAGATCGCCTCTACTCTGTCTGTGTCCTTCCAGAGTTGTGGTCACCAGAACTGGACACTACTCATGGTGGCGTCCTACCAGTTATCTATACAGGGGTAACACCACTTCCATCTTTCTGCTGGTGATACCCCTTCCTGTGCACCCCAGCATCCCACTAGCCTCCCTGACTGCCTTATCACACTGCCTGGCCACCTGTAGGTCATACGATATGACTACCCCATCTTTTCTTTCCTGCTTGGTTGTCAGTGCCACTCCACCCGTTTTGTACTCCACCCATGGATTTCTGTGCCCCAAGTCCATTATTTTGCACTTTTTCACATTGAAACCCAGCTGCCATACCCTTGACCACTCCTCAAGTTTTCACCAGTCTTTGCTAATCCTTTACACGCCCCTCCCCCAAGTGGCCACCCTATTGAAGATCTTGCTGTCATCTGCAAAGAGGCAAACCTTCACTTCCAGCTCGTCTGCTGTGTCACTTATACAGACATTAAACTGGTGGCGTAAAGGGCTGAGGCACTGTAATGGGCTTCACCTCTCCCACGCTGGCAACCTGAGTTTGGGAACAAACTTGGGTTGCCGGAGGTTGGCTGGGAGGGAAGGCTGGGTGAGGATTGAGCAGCTGTCGGGTAGCTCTCCTCTCCTTGATTGGGGAGGTAAGCCTCCCCAGCTCTTGGATGCCACTAGATGGAGGTCTGGTGGTAGCGCCGCTGCTTAGGGAGCTGGCATTACACTGGGTGGGCGGAGCAGTGCTTGCAGTTTCTCTGCACATGTGCACCTCACGTGCACGTGCAGACCATGTTTGCCGTGGCCCCGGGGCATGGGAGGAAAACTGAAAGTTGGCTGACGCAGGATTTATGAAGCCCTGCCTGCCTCTATCCTGCACCACCACCTGACCACTTGGCCCTATCTGGATGAGAGTCACCGGGTGCAGGAAGGACAGCCCTGCCGGGGGGAGGGGGGGCAGTACATGGGGAATCTATCCATGCCTTAGGGGAGGTAGACACCAGATGGGAGGAGGTGGGGACAGAGCTGAAGAGTTTGCCTACTGCCAAGCCAAGCCTGGAGAAAATCTTTATGGTGGGGAAAAAAAAAGACATTAAAGAGGACTGGTGGTCTCCTTCCCTTCCTTCCTCAGAGAGCAAACTCCATTTATCACCACACTCTGCCACCTATCCCCTAACCAATTTCTTGCTCAGTTTACAAACATGGTATCCATCCCTAAGCTACCCAGCTTGCTCACTAGACTCCTGTGTGAAATGGTGTTGAAAACCTTACTGAAATCCAGGTAAGTCGCATCCAGTGCTCCTCCCTGATCTAATTCCTTGGTCACCCAATCAAAGAAATCTGTCAAATTTTCTGACGTGACTTCCGCTTATGAATCCATGCTGGCTCGGGCCCTGTAACCCGTTAGACTCAATATATTTTACAGTCCTTTCTTCTAGCGGTAGTTCCATTATCTTTCCCAGCACCAATATTGGGTTGACTGGCCTATAATTTTCAACATCTTTCCTGCTACCACTTTTATGTAGTTGGACTATATCTGCCCCTCCTCCAGTCCTCTGGAACCACTCAGGTATCCAGTGATTTCTTAAATAGGACTGTCTGAGATGCAGCCAGTACCTCTCTGTGCTCCCTTATCACCCTTGAATGCACTCCATCTGACCCCATTGCCAGGGACACTGGTTTACCGGGATTGAGAAAAGGCATATTCCATTTTGCGCATTGTAAAAAACAGTATCGTCACCGGTGTCTACTAAGCCAAAATCCAGTTTTACCGGTGTTTAGTTTTGTGTACTTTGTTTAACAATTTTTAACTCTATTAACATGCGTTTTAGCAATTTTGACCTCCACTATTACACATCCTTCCATCCTTGTACCAATTTAAAGTTATTTTAGGTACAAGATGTGATGGCAGCAGCAACACTATAGCCTCCATCCATAAGGTGTGATGGAAGCAGCACTACGGTCCCATCCCTCAGGTGCAATAGCAGCACCAACAGCACTACAGCCCACATTCCTCTTGTGTGATGGCAGCAGCAACAGCAGTATGACCTCCCTCCCTCCCTCCCTCAGGTGTGACAGAAACAATAGCATTATGACCTCCTTCCCTCACATGTTACAGAAACAGCAGCACTGCAGCCCCTATCCCTTAGGTGTGATGGCAGCAGTACTACATTCCCCATCCATCAGTGGTGATGGCAGAAGCACTACAGCCCCCACCCCTTTGGTGTAATGGCAGTAGCAACAATGCAGTTCACATCCTTCCGGGGTGATGGCAGTAGTGACAGCACTATGATCCCCTTTCTTCAGTACCCACACCCAACATGCACAAGTTACAAATGACTTGGTCTCTTTGCTTGTAGAACTCAGATGTGAATTAATTGGAACCATCACCACTAAGGTGGACTACCTTTGTTTTTTCCTATCTATAATTTAACTGCCTGAATTGGATTTCTGCCTGTGACACCGCTGACCAGGTTTAGAGAACAGACTTGGGGGTTGGAGGGCCAGCTGGTGGGTGAAGGTTTGAGTGTCCAGTGACCACTCACCTTCTCCTGGGAGGGAAGGTGGATTCACAGTTCAGCATTTGCTGGCCCCTGATGGAGGCCAGAGGCATGACAACACGTCAGCCCTCACTGCAGGAGGGAGCGTGATGGACGTCAGCTTGTGCCTTGACATCATGTGGCTTGTCACACTCCCAAGAAAATGGGAAAACACCTGCTGACCAACCGAAGGACAGCTGTTGGTCCCTCCATAAGCCGGAAGCCCCAGACATGTGTCTGTTCTGACCCCAACCATGCCCAGGATACACAGGAAGCTCTTTAGGGCAATTCTCCTCCCCTGGTAGCCTCCCACAGGGGTAGAGTCCCACTCAATGAAGGGTTACTTTGGGTTACATCATAGCACAGCAGAAAGGAGCAGTGGATGGTGGTTAGGATCCAGCTGCGGTGGTAGGGGGCCTTGGCAGGCCTGAAGGAGTGAATGGCCAGGGGGTAGGAGGAGCAAAAAAAAACTACTTGAATTTGCTTTTTTGAAATACAGTGTCTTCACCTAAAAAAATCCATAAGTGATCAGTGGAGGACATTCAAATGAATTTATGCATCTCCCAGACATGTGGATGCTTTTTTTTTTAACTTGGTGTCCATTGAAAGGGTGTCTCCCAGTTTTCATGTCTTTGTTCAGATGTGAATTGAGCACCACTCTGCCCACCAGCATCATGCAGCCCTTGGGGTCCTACCTTCTGTATGTCATTGATTGTGCTTTCAAATCCACTGGGCAAACATAAGTACACTCAAATACTTAACATTTGCTTTTTGTTGAAGCAGTCTATCAGAAAACTTTTTGTTGTCACAAAGACTGAAACAGCAGGTGGGAGAAAAGGTGCAAAGTATCCAATTCACCTAAATGGGGTGCTAACAGTGAAGTATTTTCATAAGTAGTAAGGCAGTTTCTTCTTTGTGAACATACTTTCATTCAGACTAGTTTTCATTCAAACAACTAAGGATTTGGGATGGCCCTACTGATTATAAACTTGAATGAGCTAGTTGGTAACAGTGATCCTGCATTTAGCAATCTACAACCTAGATGCTTATATGAAAAGAATACAATAAAAACCTGACTAAAATCTAAAAACAAGCTTATAAAACACATAAAATGTATTTGAACAATTATCTTTACCTATACAAAATCATTGCAGCCCAAGTAAAACTCGGGTAAATTACATGGTACCTTGACTACTATTCTATGATGTAGTAAACATATATTGGTATTTTTGTTATATTCTTTGTAAAGCAGGTAAGGCCCACTAGGCAGAACTGTCAGTTTTCAGGAGTGACCTAGAAGCACTGGGAGGTTAAGTGACTTGCTTGAGTCTTATGGTATGCAAGTGAAGGTTGTGGAAATCAAACCCAGGTCTGCTGGATGTACCCAGTTCATTCACTGCTTGTTACTCTAACCACTAGGCATGTGGGTGGTTAAACTGAATGGCTGATTACAACAAAGCAGTATGGGTGATTTCCTTACTGACTCTATATGCAGCAAAAGCAGAAAGAATGCAAAGCACAGCAGCATTCATTTTAAGATGCTGAAGTCTGGGTCGCCTGCTTTGGGCTGCGGTAGCACTATTGCTTGCAATGCCAGCGACCCAGGGTCAGAAGCAAACTCGAGTTGCTGGAGGTCTGGCCAGGGGAGTAGGATCAAGCACCTTGGGGACTGCTCTCCTCCTCCGGGGAGGGTGAGCTACAGGTCCTGCTGCTTTACCACCACCTATGTGATCATGGGTGGTGATGCAATGGTGCTGCGGAATGATCAGGAGGGGAAAACCCTAGCCAGGATCTGGAGCAGTGGCATGTCTCTATGTGACCTACCTCTTTGGATCTCCTGTAGTCCCAGTGCCCTTGGAGACAAAGGCCAGAAAACCAGGAACAATCACCCCACATTGGCCACTGGCAGAAGGGACCCAGGTGCCCCAGACTTCATAACCAGGCTCCATGAGGGACCCACTGAGCTGCCTGACACACACTAAGGGAGCGTAGATGGGTCCTGGGGTCCTCTACCTTTCCACCTGGGGTACAATCCAGGCAGGATAGGGGCAGGACCACAGGAGCTCCTGAGCATTAGCTGGGGGTGAAACTAGGGGATACCCAGCCTAGGGATCTCTGAAAAGTGGAGACTGATGCTGTGAGATGGGGACATAGAAAGAGAAAATAAAAAAAAAATGTAAAAAGATGTTGAAATCTTAGAGATTCTGTGCAGTGACATGCAATTTCCGTGAGGCACCGGTACAAGAATTCAAAATCCGCAAACCAAGCAGGATTCCGTGATTGTTACCGGTGTTACCAGTAAAAATGGAAAACCAGGGTCCCTGCCCATTGCTTTGTCCACTTTCAGATTAGTGAGTGCCTTTGGGACTCTCTCCTCTGAAAAAGGACTAGTGTCCACCTCTCCCCTTCAAGACCCCTGTTATTTTATTTGTGGTCTCTCCCCTTTCTCTTCCTCTGTGAACACTCAGCAGAAGTATTTGTTTAAGATATCTGCCTTTTCCTGGTCCCCTCTCTACAGTCCCCCACCGTCCGTTTTTAACAATCCCTTACAATCCCTCCCTTGGTCTTTCTCTTCTTGCTTACATACCTAAAAAAAAATGTTCATTCCCCTTTTGATACTGCTTGGGCTGTTATCTCTTAGGTTTGCACCTTTGCTCTCTTTACTGCTTTCCCTGTTTCCCTCTATTTCCGCGATACACCTCCATGTCCCCCACTCTCTGCAGCTCCTTAAAGCTTCTGAATGCATTCCATTTGGCCTTTACTTTGTCCGCCACCTCTTCAAACAATATGAAGTCTTGCTGTATTATGACATATGCAGTTTGTCCCAACCTTAGAACTGCTCCGGAGGTGAAAGAGTTAAAGTCCATGCCAGGCATGGAACTTAGAGCTCGAGCTCGGTTGAAAATTCCATCTGTTGTTCTTCAAACTTAAACTGTCAGATTCTTTACTCCGCCTCACTGAACAGTCTGTTCATTTTGTCAGTTAAAATATAAAAGTTTTCGGTTTTTAAACCGAAATTAAACCGCAACCGGTCGGTTCAAGTTCTATCTGTGGTATTGTAAGTACTAGATAGGTTTTACATTTATTTTCTGTGTGGAACTTGTAAACATTTCCATCGGTTCGGTTTAAACCGATCAAGTTACTTCTATTACATTACAGTACTTTTAGAAGTGCGGTTCCCGGTTCTTATTGGTTCTAAAAAAAAAATGGATTTAATTACGTTTTTTTCCACGACCCATGACACGGTTGAGAACCGATAAGGGAGTCTTGCTTGGCAGATTGCTGTAAACGGGCAAGTTTTTGGTTAGGCTGGCACTATGTCTGAGAAACCCAAAAAAAAAAAAATGGGCCCACTGGGTTTCAGCACTGTGTTGTATGTGGGGAAGCCTTTGCCAAGGCTGACCCCCACACCACATGTGTTTATTGTCTGGGGTTTGACCACCTCAATTCAGACTGCCAGATTTGCAAGGGTTTTCCTGCAGCTACCCTGGATAAGAGAGTTGGTAGACTCAGGGAACGAGGCCAAAAAGTCCGCTGACCCGGATGGCCAGCCCGGTTTGGTTTCAATCGAACCGGAGGGAGTGCCCTCTGACCAGGCGATACTTCCTTGGGCAAAAAGAGCCGACTCTGAGGTCGGTTCCAACAAAGAAATCTAGAAATCAGCTGGTGTGGAGTCAAAACTTCCCTCTCCAACGCTGAAGAAATAACTAAAGCAATAAAATTGTTCAGTCACTCCCGGTTCCGACCGAACCGGCATCATCAAAGTAGCGCCGGTTCGGTCCGGTTCCCCGGTTCAAGAGTATTATTTAGAGGAATTTTATGAACCAGGGGAGGGAGAAGAGGAGTATGAGGAGAGTGAATGTGATTTTGAAAGTCTGGATGTGCCCATTGAACCGGACATCTCTCCAGACAGACCTTCAGGGGTGTCTCCCCTTAGGCTTCCTGAGTTCCCTTCTCATTTTATGTTTCATAAAAAAGTGGCTGAAACCCTCCAGCTCCCTATGGAGGAAGCTGTGGATGATCAGGAGGAGCCTGATTTTGTAGAAATAATGGATATCCCAGAGTCTAGGAGACTGTCTATTCCTCTGCATAAATCTTTTTGGAAACAGACAGTAAAGATTTTAAAAGCTCCTCACACCATACCTCCTGTTGATAAAAGAATGGACAAAAGGTATGCATTATCAGGCTCTGATACGGAGTTCCTTACACAACAATGCAGCCATGTGGGGGTGGTGCAGGCTGCAGCCTGTGACAAGGCAAATGTTCCCTAGCCTCTCACCCACCTGACAAGGACTCCAGAAAGATAGATACCATGACAAAGAAACAGTACATGGCAGCTTTCTTAGGACTCAGACAGGCTAATTATATGGCTTATGTTGCTAGATATCAAAAATCCAGATGGATACTGTTTTAGCTCTAGCAAAGCAGGTTCCTGGCCAGCTGGCAAAGAGCTGAAGCAGGTGGCCGCTGATGGTATTGAGGCATCCAAGGTGCAATTCCATGCTGCAGTGGACTCTAACGATGTATCATCCAGAGTCATGGCTACATCTGTGGCTCTCCGTAGAATGGCTTGGCTCAAATGTACTAGCCTGTCACAGGATACCCAGACTAAGGCGATGGATTTCCTGTTGTAGGCAACCTCTGTTTGGGGAGCAAACAGAGAATTACATGAAGAAAATGGATGAATATAGGACCACCTATAGGAGTGCACAGGCCAAGGAAAGGCAAGTCACTCCCAAAGGCAGCATCCCAGGGGCAGGGTAGGCCTTTTCATAGGCCTTTTACCAAGCCCAGGCTTCTCTCAGCTTTTGCACAGAAGGGGTTCTTTAGAGGAGAGGCAGACGGAGTGCAGGCAGGCCTGCTTCACCCCTCAGCCCAAAGCCCCTGCCAATAGGCACCCTGATGGGGCTAGGCCGATTCTCCACTACCTGTAGGGGGCAGGCTGGCTTACTTTGTCCAGGACTGGGAGTCTCTAACATCAGACAAGTGGGTCCTTTAAGTAGTAAGCCAGGGACTGGTTCTCAGCTTCAGAAAATTTCCAAAGATGAGAATCAGATCCTTTCCACCTGCAAATCCTTCAGAGGCTATTGCCCTGGAGGCAGAAGTCTCTACCTCCAGGCTCTCAGAGCTGTGGAAGGGTTCCACCCTACACCAAGGCAAAGGGTTGTACCCAGGTACTTCCTTACCCCAAAAGACAGGAGAATGGTGGCCCATCCTGGATCTCAGGTATCTAAACAAGCACCTTTAAAACCAAAATTCAAAATGGTGACTTGGGAATTATTTTACTCCTCTTTAAGGTCAGGGGACTGGTTAGTGTCCCTGGACCTCAAGGATGCCTATTTTCATGTTCTCATCAGAAGCTCCCATCGAAAGTACCTCAGATTCGAACTGCCCTCAGGTCATTACCAGTTCAGAGCAATGCCCTTCGGCCTTACATCTGCCCCAAAGGTATTCACAAAATGCCTGGCAGTAGCAGTTGCCCACTTAAGAAGGCGAGCAATTGTCTTTCCTCTTACTGGACGACTGGCTCATAGTAGGCCAGTCCCCAGACCAAGTCAGGTTACACCTTCAAGTAACTCCAGCAACTGCTAACTTCTCTAGGTTTCCTTCTCAGTCTTCAAAGTCAGTCCTAGAGCCTGTCCAGCTTCTCACCTCAGAGGTGCAGAACTGAACACAAAAGAAGCCAGAGCCTTCTTCCTCTGGAAAGGGCAAGTACCCTGATTTCTCTGGCTTCCTCCTTCACCCTGCAGGTCTCTCGACCAGCAAGGCACTCTTACAGCTCCTGGAACACATGGCTGCTCGACAGCAGTAGTTGGGAGCCAGATTTCAGATGAGGGACATTCAGTTCCATTTGAGAGCCTTTTGGTCTCAAAGAAAGGACCCTCAACAAATTAATTCCAGTGACTCGAACCCTGATCCAGGCCCTTCAGTGGTGGCAGGACCTGGGCAATTTGAGACAGGAGTCCCCTTTACCCCTCAGTCTCACTCCTTAATCCTTACTACAGATGTATCCCTATTGAGGTGGGGAGCTCACATGGGCGACCTCACCACCCAGGGATTGTGGTCCCCTCAGGAATCTCTGCTCCACATCAATCTGTTGGAACTCAGAGCAGTTTTTCTAGCACTTCAGGCTTTTTCCAAATCTGTTCAGAACAAGGTTATCCAAGTCAGAACAGACAATACCACCACAATGTGGCACATCAACAAGCAAGGGGGCACTCGGTCTACGGCCTTGTGCACCAAAGCAATGAAGTTGTGGTCTCTGGCTTACTCCTGAACACCTCTCTGGCAGCAGTTCACCTCCCAGGCAAGGACAATGTCCTGGCAGATGCTCTCAGCAGGATTTCCAAGGTCATCACAGTGGGCTCTGGATCCCCTAGTTCTGAGGTGGTATTTGCCAGATGGGGACACCCTAGATAGATCTTTTGCAGCCCCAGACAATCACCAACTTCCCTTTTTGTTGCAGGCCCCAGTGTTGGGCTCAGTCCCCTGGATGCCTTCCTTCTCAGTTGGGAAGGAAAGTTTCTATGCCTTCCCCTTCCTCTCCTGTTCAAAGTGCTAGTAAAAATCAGGTCTCAATCCTGCAAGATGATTCTGATTGCTCCAGACTGGGCCAGACAGCCCTGGTACCACTCCTTATGTCCTTAGCAGTCCACCTTCCCCTGTGTCTTCCCAGGAATCACAATCTGTTATCCTGTGCTCGGGAGGGTTTGGTACATGAACCTCAAATCTCTCAGTCTCAAAGCCTGGCTCTTGAAGAGTTAGAGTTTGCTGACCTACACCTTTCCCACTGTGTATTGGATATTCTGAAGGCTTCTAGGAAGCCTTCCACCAGGGCTACTTATAATTCCAAATGGAAGAGATTTTCCATATGGTGCTCGGGGAAGCATACTTCCCCAGAATCTGCTGATTTACCCGCAGTCCTGGATTATATGGTTCATTTAAATACTTTAGGGCTGAGACCAGCTACCCTAAAAGTGCGCTTGGCAGCCGTGTCTGCTTTCTTGTCAAGCAGGTAAGCCCTCTTCTCTTTCAGCTCACCCTGTATTCTCCAAGTTTTTCAAATGGTTGCTTCACACCAACGCCACATTCAGGGATCCTTCCCCTGCCTGGGATCTTAATATTTGCATTGCCCAGCTTATGCAACCCCCTTTTGAGCCCTTGTCGTCAGCAGAGCTCAAGTACTTGATTTGGAAATCTGTGTTTTTGGTAGTCATCACTTCTGCTAGGTGCATAAGTGAGTTACAAGCATTGTCAGTGGAGCCTGATTTTATCTCCTTTCACAGAGATAAGGTAGTCCTCAGGACTAACCAAAAGTTCTTGCCTAAGGTGGTCTCAGATTTCCACCTTAATCAATCTATATCTCTCCCTGTGTACTTCACTGACCATTCTTCTTCTGGTGAGAGGAGGTTGCACAGTTTAGATGTCAAAAGATCACTTAGCTACTACATAGATCGTACCAAAGGTCACAGGTTTAACTCCCTCCAACTGTTCCTCACTTATGGTGAGGTTGGCAAAGGGAAACCTGCCACTAAGAGATCCATTGCCAGGTGGATCGTCTCTTGCATCCAATTCTGCTATGAAAAACTGTATAAATTTCCTCCCTCAGGCCTGAGGGCTCACTCCACCAGAGGTACAGCTGCGTCTCTGGCTGCTGCCAGGGACATCCCTATCCTAGAGGTATGTCAAGCAGCTACCTGGAAAGCAGTGCACACTTTCACTAAGCATTACTCCTGGACATCCAGGCTAGGAGTGATGCTCCGTTTAGCACAGCTGTGCTTCAGAGCCTATTTCCTAAGTAGGTTCTGTCCCTCCTCCATGGAGGTACTGCTGTGTAGTCTCGTGTATGTCATAATATAGCAAGACTTCATGTTGTTTGAAGAAAAATTACGCCTTAGTAATGTTTCTTCTAATGGAGTCTTGCTATATTATGACCTCCCTGCCTGCCCCTCTCAGAACCTTACTCTTGAGATGTGGGTGGGCAGGGCAGTGTTAGCACTTTTAGATGCCCACCTTGTTTTTCACCCTCTTTGGGGTGATCTTTGTTGTGTTTGTCATTTTTGGGTCTCCTGACTTGAGTCTTCATTGTGGCACCAAAAAATTTGTTTATTTAAGTAGTCAGTTGGCTAGTGTAGGTTTACAGCTTCCACACAGAGTCTTAGTGAGTTTTTGCTCGTAAAGATCTGACAGTTTAAGTTTGAAGAACAGATAGAATTTTCAACCGAGCTCGAGCTCTTAAGTTCCATGCCTGGCATGGACTTTAACTCTTTCACCTCCGGAGCAGTTCTAAGGTTGGGACAAATTGCATATGTCATAATATAGCAAGACTCCATTAGAAGAAACAACATTACTAAGGTGAGTAATTTTTTCTTTCGTGAACCATAGCAGTCTTTTTTCCCTCTTGCTTGTACTCACCTGCTTGATGCAGGTTTTTGTTGCTTTGTTGCAATGGCCCATCTCCCTGTGGACCGGACACTGGATCTTACCTCCTTTGCCTGAGCATTTCAAGTTTGGCTGTCTCACCCTAGCTATGATTTCCTGCGGCTGCTGGGGTGCATTGTGTCCTGTACCAATGAGGTCCATTCGGCCACTGGCAGATGCGCCACCTGCAGTGGGAGTTGGGCAGTCAGTTGTCCCAGTGCCTAGACCACTTGGACCAGCCTGTCACAGTGACTCTGCTTACGCGGGACGCCATCCAGTGGTAGTTGGTCCCAGAACATCTAGAGGAAGAAATTCCATTTGTCTGCCCTAAGCCTTCCATCATGCTTATTACTGATGCGTCTGTGGTGGGCTACGGAGCACACTTGGGAGATCACTTGGTCCACGAGTTCTGGTCACTTGGGAGTAGTATCACCACATCATCTTGCTGGAGTTCCATGCAGTGTGACTTGCTCTGATAGAATTTGCTCCTCTAATGAGGGGTTAGGTCATGCTGGTCCAGGCAGAAACACCACAACCATGTTCTACATGAACAGGAATGATGGAACACACTCCCTTCCACTGTGTTGGTAGGCCTGCCCCGCCTGAACTGTCATGCACAGCCTAGGTGCATACCTCCTGGTAATCCATGTGCAGGAGTGAACTGTCAGCTGGCAGACACTCTCAACTGGATAGGAGAGATATTGCACAAGTGGTTCCTGAATTAGGAGGTGGTCAACCACCTGTTTTCCCCCCTCTGGGGCACCTCTCTGGTGGATCTGTTTGCCTCCTATGAGAACTCCAAACTGAGGCTGTTTTGTGCCTGCCCACCCACAGTCTGGGGCGCTGTTGGGGATTCCTTCATGAGGCCATGGATCCAGAGCCTCGTGTACGCCTTCTCTCTTTTCCCCTTTATCCAGAAGGTGATGGTCAAGGCCCAGAAGGACAAGGCACGTGTGATCCTGATAGGTCCAGACAGGCCCAGGCAGTTCTGGTTCACGGATGTTCTCCGCCTCAGCAGCAGGCCTATCTGGCACTTGCCTCTTCACTTGGACCTGCAGACCAGACAACAGGTGATGGTTCTGCACCCAGACTTGAAATCCCTGTACCTCTTGGCCTGGTTCTTGAGTGGCTAGAGTTCCAGGCATTGGGTCTCTCAAAGATGTGTTCCACGTTGTGGAGGCCTCCTGAAAGGAGTCAATTCATTAATGCTATGCTTTTAAATGGAAGAAATTCTCTATCTAGTGCCAGGGCAAGGCGCTTGATCCCTTGCCTGCCCTATGTCGAGCATCCTTGATTACCTCTGGTCCCTCTCGGTCAGGCTTGTGAGCAGTGACCCTGAAGGTGCACCTGGCATCCATCTCTGCTTACCGCGCATGGGTTGGTAAACAGACAGTGACCCATGAGAAGGTGGTTGGACGCTTTTTCAAAGGCACAGACCACCTATCCCCTCTGGTGCGTGAACCACCACCACCTCGGGATCTACTGTTGGTGCTGGCTTTGCTCATGGGCAAGCCATTTGAGCCTATGCACAGATGTGAGATGTCACACCTGATCTTCGAGGATACCATCCCCATTAAGCCACTAGACATTTGGACCACATGAAAACTTTTGCTAGCCAGGGGACACCCATGATGGCATAGTGTATCAGCATCTGTATAACCGTGGACGGTCCCATCACTCCTCAGTTCTTTTCCCACCATCAGTCATACGCATCAGATCTGCTGCTGAAAATGTCGTCAATTAGCCATTACCATTTATTCTTTCTTTGTTTTAACAGTATTTTTTCATTGTCTCTGCATACTGCTGAAATCAAAATATTTTTTTTTTCAGTACTGTAAGTGCAAAGATAAAATCTGTAAAGAAGATGCACACCATCTGTGTGTGCTTTTTGGGCCTGTTTTACAAAGTGAGAACTTGTCAGATCTGCCATAGCTTTAATCATGCTACAGAGCGATGCCATAAGCTCTAGAAAATGTCCTTCTCTTTACAACTTTAGCTGTCATGAGAAAGAGGAAGGCCGAAAATCTGTGTTGCCATCACAACTGGCCAAGACGTGGCCACCAAAATTGAAAGACTAGGACAAAGAACTGTCATGGTCACGGTCCTCCTCACCATCAGGCCATAAGCACAATCACAGAGACAAAAATAACTCTACTTTGCTGGTGAGGCCCCAGTCACCATTGAGACGAGGTAATTCTAACGCACCATCGACCGGTTCAGTGGCGTTGATGACAGCCCCTCTTATGGTTGCTGAGACACCTAGGTCAGGGTCTGGCTTAGGTGCTGCTGTACCTACTATGGACGGGCCTGTTGTGAGTAACGGCCTTCTTGGTGGCCACCACATCAGCCAGAAGGATCACTTAGCTCCAGGTGCTGTCGGTGGATCTTTCCCTGGTCTCCCACAAGGAGAGGGTTATCCTTCACCCCCACCTGAACTTCTTCCTGAAGGTTGTATTGGAGTTTCACCTTAATCCGGTGATTAACCTCCCAGTATATTTTATGCACCCTTCTTCAGAGGCTGACCGCAGGCTCCATACTCTGTGTCTGCAGAGGGAGCTGTCTTACTACAAGGAGTGCAGGGCTAGAGTTTGAGGTGAGGCTTGCTAGCTGCTTGTTACATATGCTGAAGCCGCACCTGGCAGACCGGCAGCTAAGCGGATGATTGGCTGGTGGATCACATCCTTCATCTACCTCTGCTATAGATTGGCTGGTTGGTAGACTCCTGTAGGGCTTAGAGCTCATTCCACCGGATATACTGCTGCCTCAGTGGTTGCCTCCAGGGACATTCCTATTCAGGAAATCTGTAAGGATGCTACTTGGAGGACAGCACGCACCTTCATATCCCATTGCAACATTAACATCATTTCTTGTCAGGATTGTTCTTTTGGGACCTTAGTTCTCCAGTCTTTGTTCGCCAAGTAGGGATGTGTGCCCTGTCTGCCCCTCCCAGTGAACTGCTAGGAATCTGCCAGAGTGTAGATAGTGAACTGTATCCACACCCCTAGAAAGCTAGGTTACTCACTTGTAACTGCTGTTCTAGGAGTGGTATACAGTTCCTATCCCCACAGCCCACCTAGTGTCCTCTGGCAAGTGGCGCATGGATCCCTGCTTTCAGCATGCAAAGATCTGATGTTACAAGGCAGAGTCTGGGTATATACCACTTGGGTGGTGGGAGGAGTTTAGCTTAAAACATCCGATGGAAAGTCTGTTCCAGTTGAACTGCCTGAGTATGGATGTGTACTGTATACCACTCCTAGAACAATGGTTATAGGTGAGTAACCTATCTTTATAGAAATACAGATAAAATATTGAGATTTATGTATTGAAGTGCATTTCTGTTTACTGACTTTATGAATCTTCTTTTTCATGTTTTTTTAGATTATTAGTTTATTAAATGTATTCACTCCACAAAAGTCACTAGAAGAATTTCAAGATGTGTAAGTATGTCATTAAACCTTGCAAATTCTTCTAGTTTAGTATTAATTCATTTTTTTCTACACATTGTAGATCATCTTTATATATTATGATTGCCTCCCTGATTTAATTCACAAATGTTTGTTCTGGATGTTCATATCTGAAAAGTCATATACCTAAGATTTATCAAGGTCTGCATACAAGCTGTGGAGCCTTAGTTACTAGCTAGCCTATTTTCATTTAAAGTAGCAGTATTTGCTAGTCACCATATAGTTATTTTTCCACCAGTAGGGTTTGTCTGGCAAAAATATTAAAGAGCTATTGAAGCCTCAAAGAAAACTTTAAAAAGCATAATAATTAGGTTCAATACTGCCTGAATTCCATTTATAGTTTATATATTTCTCCTCCCCATTGTGTACTACTAAGGAAATTTGCATGAATATATTACCTTTAATTAATGGGTTGCGTTTCTTCCCCATACGAACAGCCGTGTATTAAATGCCGTAATAAACAAGTGTTAATTACAGCAAAGTACACAGCTCTTTGTGTCAGAGCGTCAGCAGTTCCACGAAAAGAGCGAGCAGTTGGGATCCATGGTATAGGCTAAGGTTGCCCCGTTTTTTTTTTTTTTAATTTAAAAATGAAGTTCTTGGATCATGGATATGTTGTTCTATCCACACTTGTTGGCATGTCCTTTCCCTTTAAGCATCTTGCCGGAAGGTCTTTAAGTTGACTTGTCCCACCCACCCAGGTGGTTTATCTCTCGGCTCCACCCCTTGATGCCAGATCTTCCTTTCCAGTGGAAGATTCAGGTTCTCTCCTTATCACTCACGTGTTACTGTAGGCCCTGGCGAATAAACCTCTGGATTTATCCAAACTAAAACTCATACGAGTTTCTTCTAATCGCTTTTCGATCTCGACTGTGATGGGAAGACAGATCCTCGCCCAGTTTCCGCCACTGCCCATGGAGGCAAAAGATGTCTCGGACAGATTTGCATGCCTCGTGCGTCTATTGCCTGGGTCACGATCATGACACCCAGGTGTGCGAAATGTGTCACACTTTCCATCCTAATGTTCTGGATAATAGTCTCTCACAACTGCACCTGAGCAGACTGGAGAAACGGAACCCACCGGTCAAATTCAAAGAAGCCCGTTGAGTGGTCTCCGTGGCTGTGGGGTCCGCTAAGCAGCTCGAGCAGATGAAGGCCTTAGAAGAGAAGGCGGTACAGGCTGCTGATCGGTCCTCTTCCCTCTCGGTTTTCGTTCCATTCAATCTGGGCTCCACCTTCTCAGGCTCCTTTAAGGAGATGCGTCGGTCTCTTCCTACCAAAGGACAGGGTCCCTCAGGTGCGCACGTCTCTCTGTCCTGTAAAAAGGAAAAGGAGAAAAAAGAAGGTTCGTCACGCAGATGACATTCTTCGGATCTGCTGTCTCAACTTCACTCAAGGTTGCAGCCTCGGCCGCTGGCTTCACGATACCCCCATCAGGCCAGCCGGCCAAGATGTGGGACGACGATGCAGTTGAAATAATTATCGATCTCATTGATCCGTTGTCACTGGATGAGGCTGACAATTCCTTATTCAGGACCCAGGTCCTGCCTGAACCTACTGAGGAAGAGACCCAGCCAGCTGGGAACCTCCTCACAGTTCCTGTCCCTGACCTGGAAGAGCCGTGGTTTTCCCCGGCTCCTTCTGAACGACCACGTCAGTCCCCTCGATGGTCCAAGTCAAGGTCTCGCACCTCTTTCAACCAACTGGCTGAAGAAGGCACATAAGCGCTCCAAAAAGTGGCCCCACCGCCATTCTTCCTCGTCGTTTTTGGAAGAGAAGCTTCGACGCAGATTGCGGCAATGCTATGTGGATTTGATGTGGCAGCAGCAGCTGATTATGTCCGGCCAGAAGTCAAACCCGGCTTCTTCTCCAGCCATTACTTGGCTGTCGCCCTCTAGGCCAACGCCGACTCCTCTGGAACTGGTCCACATCGTCCCTCCACCTGTGGACCCTGTCAAGACCCTCCCGGCTCGGCCGAAACCGGCCTCTCCACCAATTCGTGTGGAACCGCTATCGAAACAGCCCACCTCCAGGGCTCCTGCCAAGGGATCTAGGCCCGTTGTGGGCCTTCCGCACAGACTGTCTGTCACCCTCACTCACGACCATCCTAGGTGGGTTGAAGGCGACTCTGGTGGCCAGTCGATCTATCCAGATTCCTCGGAGTCTGAGGACTCTGACCTGCATTCTTGTCCCTTGCACGATAAATCCATAGGGAGTCTTTCGACGGAGGAAGGCCCCACTGCCTTTATGGGTATCCTCCATCTCCGCTCCGAATCCATGGGGATGCCCTTGGAGCCTGTTCAGAAACAGGCTGAATACCTCCTTACAGATATTCTCAAATGAGGGGATTCTCTGGCAGAGGCCTTCCCAGTGGTCGAGGCCATTGTTGGTCTGACCTTGGAGCTGTGGCAGCATCCTGCCTTGTGCCCTCAGCCCAAATGGCCTGCAAGTACACGGTCCCCATTGGCTCCCTTTCGGGATTCACAGAGCACCCCTCGACCAAGTGGTTGGTGACTGAATCTGTGTTCAGGTGCTCAGGGAAATTTGGGAGACACCGATAGACGCCGGACAAAGAGTCCAAGAAACTGGACCATTCGGCCCAGAAAGTCTATGCAGTTTCTTCGCTTGGCCTTCGTCAGGCAAGCTCAGCCATTGTCATGGCACATTTTTTCTATGCCCTTCTGGGCTCTCTGGATGAGGTCCTCCCTCACCTCCCCACAGACCTCCAGACCATGGTCAAGCAGGTCCGTGACCAGGGTGGGGCAGTTGCGAAGCTGCAACTCCAGATGGCTCTGGACATTGGGGACATCTGTGCCTGCTCGGTGGTGGCCGCAGTTGCCATGCACTGCAGGACCTGGCTGAGGGTCTCCACCTTCACAATGGACACTCGGCACAAGTTGACGGACGTCCCCTTCCTGGGTACTGACCTCTTCGGTCCAGGAGTAGATGGTCACCTCCAATGCATAGAAAAGTCCAGTGCCACCTTGGACTTTTGACTTGATTCGAAAAAGCAGAAAAGAAAGCCTTTTCAGCCTTCTGCTGCAGTGGCGAAACAGCCCCATTTCCAATCGGGGCAGCAACAGCAGCAGGCTCAACCTTGGTGCCCTCCGCCCAAGTCTGGGCCCCCGGTGGCCCGTAAATCCAGAGGAAAGGGTCTCAGTGGTCCCCAAACCGGATCCTCCTCCTCCAAGCCTGCGCAGGAACGGGATGGGGGTTGCCAATCCCATACCCATCACACTAGCTCTGGGTCATCCCATGGGGGCTGGCTCCACCATTTCCTTTCTGCCTGGTCTGCTGTTACAAGGGACAGCTGAGTTCTGGAAGTGGTCGGCCAGGGGCTGCCTCTAGAATTCGAGCAGTACCCACCAAGCCAAGCCCGCACCCCATGGGAGGATATGGTGTCCGTGCACACTCAGTTGGCTCTCTGAGATGACATCGCCCAACTCTTGGCCAGGGTCGCAGATACCCCTGTCAATCCAGGGTTCTTTTCTAGATTTGCACAACTTGAACCAATTTCTCAGGCCTTGCACATTCAGGATGTGAACTGTGTCTCAGATCATATCATCTCTTGAGCAGAACATGTGGTTCTGCTCATTGGATCTTCAGGATGCGTTTTTTCACATCCTGATCTGTCCGTCTCACTGAAGGTTCCTCCGCTTCTAAGCGGAGGGAGCCCTCATTGAGTTCCAAGCCATGCCGTTCGGCCTGTCATCAGCCCCTTAGGTCTTCACCAAATGCATGGCAGTGGTGGCCCACCATCGGTGTTGGGGGAAGGGGGTCAGGGTGTACCCTACCTCGACGATTGGCTCATAGCAGATCCTTCCATACAGGAGGTGGAGAAATCCGGGGATCTGGCTTTCCAGACCTGCATCGAACTTGGTCTCATGGTCAACAAGACCAAGTCAGAACTCCTACCATCGCAGGTGATCTGCTTCATTGGGGCAGAGCTCGACTCTGCCGAGCCAGAGCCAGGCTCCCAATGGACAGTGTGGAGATTCTCTCCTCCTTTGCCTGATCATTTCTGGTTGGGCACTTGTGCTCTGCCTGGGACTTCCTGCGCCATCTGGGGTACATGGCAGCCTGCACTGCTGTGGTCCAGTGGGCCTGGTGGCATATGTGCCCCCCTCCAGTGGGAGCTGGCCAGCCAGTGGACTCAGCGACATGGTCACTTTGAACAGCTGGTTACTGTGACCCAGAAGATGTGGGACACTCCATTGGTGGACCATCCTGCAACATCTGTAGGAAGGGATCCCGTTTGTCCATCCTGAGCTGACTGTCATTCTGATGACTGATGCCTCTCTCATGGGCTGGGGTGCCCACATTGGGAATCAGAGTCCACGGGTATGGACCCCTGAGGAATCCCAATGTCATATCAACTTGCCGGAGCTCTGAGCAGTTCAGGTAGCACTGACTGCATTTGCTCCATTCCTTCGGGGTCAAGTGGAGCAAGTCCAGATGGACAATGCCACGACTATGTACTGTCTGGATAAGCAGGACGGCATGCACCCCAGGCCCCTGTGCAGGGAAGAGTTCCGCATCTGAACCCTCATGAGCCGACTGGAGGCAGGTCTCCTAGCTATCCATGTGGCAGGGGCCTCCAATCAGTTGGTGGATGCCTTCAGCCATGTGGGTGAGGAATCCCACAAGTGGTTTCTCAATCTGGAGGGAGCTCACAGACTGTTCTCCCATTGGGGTAAACTTCAGGGGGACCTGTTCACATCCAGGGAGAACACAAAGCTGAGGCTGTTTCATGCCCACCCCCCTCAGCAGGGCTTACTGCAGGGAGATGCCTTCTCAATGCTGCCTCTTCTGTGCCTTCCCTCCACTTCCCTTGGTTCACATAGTGCTCTTCAAGGTCAGGAGGGACAAGGCACAGGTGATCCTGGTAACCCCAGACTGGCCTTGCCAGTTCTGGTATCCCGATCTCGTCGGCCTCAGCACCAGACCCCTGAGGCATCTTCCAGCACACCCGGACCTGCTCTCGATCAATCAGGGGAAGGTATTCCATCCGGACCTTTAATCCCTGCACCTGACAGCCTGGTTCCTTAGTGGCTAGAGTTCCAGGCTTTGGGCCTCTCCGAAGATGTACTCCCCATAGTGGAGGCATCTAGAAAGGAGTTGAACAGGAGGCACTATGCCTTCAAATGGAAGAGTCTCGCCATTTGGTGTCTGGGCAAGGGCCTGGACCCTTTGTCCTGTCTGGTGGTTAGCATCCTCGACTACCTTTGGTCGCTCTCCAAAGGAAGTCTTTGGTCTGCGACCCTTAAGGTGCACCTGGCAACCATCTTTGCTATCGGGCGTGGGCTGGTCAGCAGACAGTGGCCCAGGAGAAGGTGGTATGGCACCTCTTTAAAGGCCTTGACCACATTTCCCCTCCAGTGTAGGAACCACCACCACTGTGGGATCTACTACTGGCATTGGCAAAGCTCATGGACAAGCCATTCGAACTAATGTACAAGTGTGAGATGTCACATCTGTTGTGGAAGACCACTTTCCTGGTGGTTATCATGTCAGCCAGAAGGACTGGGGAGCTACAGGCACTCTCCGTCGAGTCTCCTTACCTAGTCTTCCACCAGGACAAGGTTGTCTTGCACCCCAACCCGAAATTCCTTCCGAAGGTGGTGTCAGAGTTTCACCTCAACCAGGTGTTGACTTTGCCAGTATACTGCCCTAATTACACCTCGGAGGCCTAGTATAGGCTCCATACTTTGGACCTGAGATGGGTGCTCTCTTATTATAAGTAGCGGACGGCTGAGGTTCGCCAGCTGTTTGTTACCTATGCTGAAGCCGCACCTGGCAGACTATCAGTGAAGTGGACGATTGGCAGATGGATTACATCATGCATTGATCTGTGCTATAGGTTGGCGGTTCGGGAGCCTCCCATAGGGCTAAGGGCTCATTCCGCCTGCCATACCGCTGTGTCGATGGCTGCTTCCAGAGACATCTATATCCAGGAAATCTGCAAGGCTGCTACCTGGAATTCAGCAAACATCTTCATTACCCACTACCGCATCGACCTAGAGTCACGCGGGATGCTGGTTTGGGGGCCTCAGTTCTCCAATCTCTGTTCCCTAAATAGGGTGTGTGCACCTTGCCTTCCTCCTCCCGGAGAACTGCTAGGAGGCTGCGAACAAGTGTGGATAGAACAACATATCAACGATCCTAGAAAAACAGGTTACTCACCTGTAACTATAGTTCTAGGAGTGGTATATGATGTTAAGCCACACAGAACCTGACCTCCCCGGCTTCAGTGCACAACCTCTGCTTCCAGTGGGCAAGCTGTGGCATCAGGAGGCGGAGCTGAGAGATATACCATCTGGGTAGGTGGGAGGAGTCAGCTTAAAGACCTTCCGGCAAGATTCTTAAAGGGAAAGGACATGCCAACAAGTGTGGATGAACAACATATATAACTCCTAGAACTATTGTTACAGGAGAGTCTGGCGTCCAGCCAGCCAAGAGAGGAGCATCGGGAGCAGCAAGGCCCCCAAGTTGTCCCTCCTACTGCCTGTTTCCATTGCCCATCTCCAGCCAGCATCTCTCACCACCTCCTCCTCTATCTTCACCCTGGACTGGGGCGGGGAGCCGGCGGCAGCACCACTGGCCAGGTGCTGACCGCTTGAATCTAAATAAATAAAAATAAAAGTTTGTTTTCTGCACCGCAGGGTGCACGGAGCAGCAGCCAGGAGTCTTGTTTCCTCTCTCTCTCCACCAGGCTCACAGTTTAAAATGTAATGCAGTAGCCGGCCCGGTGCTGCAGAGGATTGAGGTGCTGGTGCCTTACCTCAAACCACACCGGCAACCCGGGTTTGGGAACGGTCTCGGGTGCTGGAGTATCGGCAGGGGAAGGAGAAGGATCGAGCGTCCAGTGGACTGCTCTCCTCTCCTTGGGTGGGTTATGGAGAGGCATTGCTCTATAACGGCCCCTTGTGGAGACCAGGGGCAGCACAGACGTGATGCACAAGGAACTGAAGGAGGAAAACACAGAAATTGGCTCCCTTCAAACTGCTGGATGATGGCTGCCCAGATCAGTGCCTCCTCAGAACTCTGAGAAGCCGACCCAACCTCAGCAGCACCCAGGGCCAGTGCCTAGGCTGCCAGGCTGTTCCTCCTCGGAAGAGGAGGACCCATCCGATGAAGGGTCACATTGGGTTACCGTGAGGTGTCTGCTATGTGGGGTCGGGGATCGTGTGGTAGACGTGGGGGCGAGTGTCCTTGGCAGTTGGCCTGAAGGAGTGGTAGTTGGGGGTGCAGGGGAGATAAATAGCACAAAACAAAAATGTAGTCCGTGGAAAACACAACCTATTAATTAAATAAAAAGTATGGAGTGCATTGGGAAAAATTCCTACTTACACACTCATTGTTGGATGGCATTATAAACCCTTGGCTGCCGGTGATTATGTGCCATCTAGCAACTCTGGTGTGTGTAAAATTCTCGTTACACACTGCACCCCATACTTTATCCTATATTTATCGTTCAGAGTTTCTTTAGAGTCCATCTGCCTCTATAACTTACTCCCTACTTCATGTCATAATACTCTGTTGTGACATCACAATCAGTTGCCATGGGAGTAACTGTGATATCACAAGCAGTGCTCTATGACTTCAGGTAGGGAGAAAGCAGGAATAGACAAACTCTTCAAGAGCAAAGATCCTGTTTTCATGCAGATGACCTCAGTAATAAATAATGGGGAGGAAGAATACAGCACTAATGGGAAATACAAGCTGGACTGTGTCTAAATATTAGGTTTTGTTAAAGTTCTCCTGAGCGTGTAACCAGCTATTTAAGATACCCATTTTCTTTTTGTTTTCTTTCATTCCTGAACTAAGATACAGGATTCTAAAATGTTTAAAAGTTCCCACTCCCGTGCCATGCCCACCATGAAAAAATTGAATACCTCGAATACCTGCAGTGATGTTTATCATCAGAATCATGAGATTTTATCATTATAATATACCCACATTATGAATCTGGCATGTACATTCAACAGGAAAGCTCAGCAAAAGAGATTATTACAATTGCAAGTGGTGGCCATCTTTAGTGAAATTAGTCATTATTACAAAATTAGCTATAAAAGCTGTTTTAACAATATCTGAGAAAACTAAAAATCTAGAGGATATGGTAAAAAAAAATTATGCAATGAAATTTTTTTGCCAACTTACAAATACTGCTGCTTTAAAAAACTAGTACAACAGCTCCGTGGCACCGGGCGATGGATTTCCTGGCACGCTGACAACCGGGGTTAGTGCTGGAGCTCGGGACAACAGGAGTGGAGGCCGGCAGGGAGGGCTTTAGATGCTCTCTTCTCGTGGGCGTGGTGGTGTTAAGGAGGCATCACCCCTTGGCAGCTACTAGTGGCCAAGTTCGGCATTGCACTTTGCAGTGTGAGTGACCACACGGTGCATGCGCGATCTGCTTGGATGCCGTGACGTGCCTCCAAGTAGGCGGGGAAACACAAAACTGGAAAAATGTCTGCCAGGCCTTCTGACCCATCCTGCCAACACCATGATAGCCTGGGAATGCCCGTGCTGTGCCCTCACTGCCCCTGATGAGGTTTGAAGAAGGGTCTGTGGCCCTGGAAAGTCTCCCCTCCCATTCGTGACCATGGGTGGGGTCCTTCCCCGACTAAGGGATACGTCTGGTCGGTCGGGGGGGGTAGCACCCCGAGGGTCAGTGGATGGCTGACAGGAGGACCATGGCAGTGGAGGCTTGGCTGTCTGAAGGAGAGGTCAGCTGGGGCTAGCAGGGGGATAAACAGATAATACCAACAAAAAAAAACTAGTACCCTGAAGATACTGTTAATTTGTACAAGAATCAAAGTGTTGCTTTATATATCTGCACAGCTTGTGTTATTTATTTATTTAGTTTTTGTTGACTGGGTAAGTGCACTAGACAAGTCCTGCCTATTTTCAGGCACGACCCGGGGGAAGGGGATACAGATGAATCCCAGCTGACCTTGAACCAGATTAAGCTGTAAACCTATGACTGAATTCCCAGAATAGAGTTTTCAGGATTTTGAAGCACAAGAATAAAAGGTGTGCTTCAGCACTGACCCTGTATATTGGGCAGTTAGCACCATCATTGTTATAAGTGTATGTGCTGCGAGAGAGGTCTCGTCTTGTGTAGTGTTAGTGGGAGGACAGCAAAGCGAAGCTGAGCCATTCTGTCTGCCATACTCTGTGAGATGATGCTTTTATACCATAGAAGACTCACTTACAAACTTATTATAAGTCACTGGAGGTCGCAAGAATGAGTTTTAAGTTTTAGTTTTTTTCTCATTCAAAAAAGTGAATGGAACCGCCCCTGTCAGTTTGGAACATAAGAAGAGAAGGCCTTGGGCCCATTGAGACTGTCCCCACTGTTACAGTGGTCAAATTCCTTCAGATTTATTGTATATTTATTTTAATTTCTTTTGAAGGGTAATAAAAATTGTTTATTAACCACACTTTTAGGCAACCCATTCCGCATACTCACTACTCTTTGACTGAAGTGTTGAGTTGGCTCCCCTGGGCAAGGTGGATAGGTATGATCTGGCTTCCTTTCTCAGCTGGGGCAAATAGAAAAATCTGAGACTACGAGGACATGCCCCTATCCCATAACACTCTGTCTTTTCTCTCTCTCTCTCCTTACTAACTGGAGTCAGCTCCCTGCCTTGCAGGGAATTCTTGTTTCTTTTTTATAGCTCTTACAGATCTTCAGGATTTTTTTCCTTTTGCTGTAGCCCCCAGCAGCTGAAGACTACACAGATTGCTGCTGGTGGCAAAACTGGAGCCCAGGGCTGCAGTCTCAGATTGGTCTGCAAATAACCCACCTCCCTTACTGCCATGAGGCACAGATGCCCTTGTCCCAGGTAGGATCTAGTCATTTCTTTGTATTTCTGTTGTTTGTGAGGGTTAGGGAGGGCCACAGAGTCTGGTCTCTCCATGGTTTAACAGCTATGGGGATGGGTTTCAGATGATTAAGATAGCATTATTCTACGGCTGTATCTCTGTTGGTAATGGCTGGCTATGTTTGTTTTTGTCTACGCTGTAGCCATCTTATGCACAGTCAGTCCAGCATGCAGTATTGAGAACTGTGGCCATGTTGCGCACAGTGGCCATTTTTATAAACTTTTTCTGGTGTGCTTACTGTTTGCTTCTCCCCACTCCAGCTGGATATCTCCCATGGGGTTTTTTGGAGCACAGTTTCACGGACCGCTTGCTGGCATTGAGAGCATAGATCTTTTTCCCCAACTTGGATTCTTTGCTTTTATTGTGGCCTGCATCTTTTAAGTTTAGCCGACTTTTTTACTGGCAGGCTGTTTCACTCCTGTGCTCTGCCTGCCATTGGAGCAAGCTGTGGTAGTGGATTAGTCACTACGTTCTTATTTTATTTACTTCAAGCTGCCTGTCGGTATACAGCCTGCTTAAACATCTGCAAATGACCCTAGATCTCCAGTTCCCAAGTGCAAGAAATTCCATGCCAGGTTCCACCCCATGGTAGCAGGGTCCTTCGACGCCCCATGTGATGAAGAGGCGATAGGAATAGTGCACCTCCTCAGGTCACATAGAACAACCCATGACTATGGACAGTTCAGTTTCCAGTCAAGTGGAACAGAGAAATTCCTTAGAAACTGCGTCTACCTCTGTTCATATCGGGGCTGCAGACAGTTCTTATTCCCCCTCTCACCAGAGCTGGGTCCTCGAGAAATGATACCCTTTTTCAAGAATTTGACCACAGTGATCCGCCTCAATGACCTGCTGGCTCAGTGGGACTTTGCCAAGAGAAAGTGTTGAGTGAGGTGCCCCTACCCACCCTCCTCAGAGTCCCTCCCAGCTTGGCATCCCTAGACCACATGAACCGCCCAGACCAGGTCCCTCCCATGTGTCCTCTGACAAAGAGTCTAAGGAACTGGACAGCAAAAGCAGGGAGTGGCACTTCTTGGATGAGGAACCAGAAGTTTTCTCCTTAGGCCGAAATTTCCCCTTGGAAAAACTGGCTACCCTAATGAAACTAGCCTTCATCACACTGGCTATGAAGGAGGAAAATCAGAAGACTTCCAAGAAGAAAGCGGATCCTCTGCAGAACACCAGCAAGAGGGACAAAACTTTTTCAATGTGTCACACAGTGAAGGAAATCATTTACACTAGAGCGGGCACACCGGAATGTAAGCGTTATCCATAAGATTTGCCAGATTTTTACAAAGTCCATAACATCAAATCCCAGGACACTAGCCCTAAGGTAGACATATCTATCTTAGCAGCCATCAAAAAGACCAACCATTTCGGTTCCAGGAGCTGCAGCCATTGAGGACCCTCTTGATCTTGAGTTGGAGAACCTGATGATGCGGTCATACAAAGCCTCAGAAATGGTCATGAAGGTGGCCCTGTCTTCGGTGTGTGTTTTTTCCAGAGCCATGGCCTGCTGGCACAGACGTTCTCTTCAGCTTATTCCTGATACCAAGGTATAATTTCAGATGTCTTTGGTACCCTGAGGTGCTGCTTTAGCCAGTGCATCTTACAACATTCTTCAGGTGACAGTGAAGCAATCCTTATATTCAGTGCTGGTCAGAAGGACACACTGGCTTCGACCATGGTCAGCAGACACTTCAGAAGCTTCCTTACTCAAAATGACTTTCCAGGGAGACCTGCTCATCGGCTTAGGACTGGAAACTCTAATCAAGCATATATATGACTCAAAAGTGGTTCTGCTGCAGAACAAGAAGCATTGGGTTGCGGCCCCTTTCGCAGTGTGAGACAGTGCTGTCTGGGAAGCTCAAATTTCAATCAGGGATGGTCCCAAGGTTTTTTTCAGCCAGATCTTCTTTCATCCCAGCAGAGGTGGATGGGGTAGAGGCACCCATAGAGACAACCGGGACCAGAAGGACAATCAGTCAGCCTCAGGACAAGACAATTGCTATATGCGGATGAGTTGGGAATGACTGCTATGGACTGAATGGTGCTCAAGGTTGTTTCTGAAGACTATTACATCGAATTTTACCACTTCCCAGCTCAACCATTTTTTCCTTCTCTTCCCAGTGTCTCATGAACCCACTAAGCAGTGTTCCACAACCTTACAGCCTCATCAAGGGAGTTTTCCTGAAGAAGGAGCAATGCCTCACTCTGATGATGGATGTCAACAATCTCACTGTTTTGGAGCAGTGTTCAGCTTAGTCTCAGAGCTGGGCAGATGGACATTGCTGGAAAGAAAGCTGCCCATTAGCTTCCTAGAGATGAGCGCGATGTTCAAAGCCTTGGTGTCATTCAGGAGCAAGATATAGAACAAGCATGTACTAGTCCACTGAGACAACATAGTGATGGTGGCGTATATCAGGAAATGGAGATATCTGCACCAAAATGATGGTGAAGGTGTACAAAGTTCTGTGCTGGGCATAAGTGAATTTTCTATCCCTTTCAGCTGGTTATCGCTCGGGAACTCTGAACTTGCAAGCTGTCTGACTTGGCCAGCAGAGACTTCACCCAGGGGAGTGGGAGCTAAATTAGGATGTTTCAGCCACCAAGGCACTTTACAGAAAGATAAAAGACCTTGATAAAACTACTAGTCGGTGCCACCGAATTCATGGCACCATAAATAGGTTTTCAGCGCCTGTTTACCCCCCCCCCCACAGTCGTGCACTCTCAGCTGACGGGATAGAGAATTCCAGAGGGAGGGGGCCACATGCATAAATGCACGGGCCCCTGAAGATTTCAAAGACACCCTTGGAATCTCTAACAACCCCTCATCAGCCGAACACAACTGTTGCACCGGGCGGTAAGGCACAAGGAGCTCTTTCAAGTGGTCAGGGCCCAGTTTCAGCATGATTTGCCACAGGTGGACCAGTGCAGTCCTGCATCTCATGGCCACCAAGGCCAATGCCAAATCCCTTAGGTACTTCAGCTGCCTCAGGGAGAGCCAGCCATTGGGCATAGACTGTCTATCTCTACCATGGCATGATCCCAAAGACCCTCAAGTGAAACTGTGAAGGGAATCAGCAACCCTGTTTCCAGTTGTTCCAAAGTGGCCTTGAAGAGCATGGTACTCGAAACCGATCCATCTTGCCTTTTGCAAACCATTACCTCTTCCCCGCAGGCCATACCTTCTCTTCCAGGGCTTGATCCTGAAATCAAACCCACAGAAATTTCAACACTCTGCCTGACTGCTGAGCACAGAAATAAGTTGAGGCTGGCTACTCCTGAGGCATGGTCCACACCCTGATGCACTCTAGGAAGGCTTCTACAGATCACATCTACAGCAGAGTCTGGGACACAGTCTAATCCTGGTGTACTCCCTTTAGGTAAGTCCCACTGCTGCCTCTCTGTCCAGTATTTAAGAGTTTCTGCAGCAGGGTCTAAATAAAGTGTTATCTTTTCTCTCAGAGTTCAAGTAGTGGCACTTTCTTTTCGGGGTTATATAGATTACTGTCCTCTAGACTCCCATCCAGACTTTGTTTATTGAGGCATGCCAAAAAATGTGGCCCTCCATTAGGCAGGTTCCTCCTCCTCCCTGAAAACTGCATGTGGTGTTGGAGGCTATGATTGATCTCTCCTTCGAGCCTGTCAGTGAAGTTTCCCTTTGGCTTTGCTCTTGGAATGTACTCTTTTGAATTGCCATTTACTCAGTGAGAAGGATCAAGGAAATTCATGCAATTCCCCACCATGAACCTTACCTGGTGTTTTATAAGGAAAAGGTTGTCCCAAACACAGTGCCCTCCTTTACTCCCAAGGTGGCCTCCACCTCTCATGAACAGCAGAAGATTGCATTGCCTTCCCTTTGTCCATCCCCTAAGAATGCTAAGGCAAAGCATTTGCATTATCTGGATTTGTCGATGGCTCTTGGGGGTTTACCTGAAAGTCCTTTCTGTAAAACTGACAGGCTTTTCATTTTCCTATGTCCAGGGAAGAATGGGGGACCCCAGTCAAGCGTACCCTAGCCAAGTGGCTATGTTTGACCACCAGACTGGCCTGTTTTTTCACAGGGCCTTGCTGCATCACAAGATCTTGAAGTTCTGTCCACTAGAGCCATGGCTGCATCCTGTGCTGAGCATACCTCGGCTGCAATGGAATACATTTGTAAGGCTGCCATGTGGGCATCTGTCTGTACCTTTACTTGGCATTATTACCTAGACGTGCTTCACTTTACCAATGCTGCCTTTGGTCGGTGGGTGTTGAGCTGTGTTACACAGCACTAAGCCAGTTTCGAGACTGCTTCTTGGGGAACATACCTACTTCTTCCTGCCCAGAGAAGCTGACACACAAAGGGGAATTCTAATTTCTTTACAGATAATCATTTGTGTATACTTTGTTTCCATGGGCAGGCATGCCGGCCCTCCCTTTTCAATGCTGTACACCTTCTGATACAATCCTTATGTCCTTATTTCCCCTAGTTAAAGGTGAAAAATAGAAACATAGACTTTGACGGCAGATGAGGAATGCTTGGCCCACCCAGTCTGCCCATTTCTGTACCTATTGGATAAGCTGCAGGTCCTGGTTTGACCAACAGCCTGCTTCCTCCTACCTCCCACTAGAATTGCCTCATGTCTGTCCCATGCATTCTTAAATTCCCCCACTGTTTTTCACCCCACGACCTCTTCAGGAAGGCCGTTCCATGCGTCCACCACCCTCTCTGTGAAAAAATATTTCCTCATGTTGCCAGAGTCCCCCTCCCTCCATCTTCAAATTGTGCCCGCTTATTCTTGCACATCTTTTTCTGAAAGATGCTACCCTCTTGGACTTTGTTGATTTCCTTGAGGTACATGAAAGTATCTATCATGTCCTCTCCTCCTTCCTTTCCTTGAGGGTATACATATTAAGCTCTTTTAGTCTCTCTTGAATGGCTTTTGGTGCAGACTCTGCACCATTTTAGTTGCCCTCCTCAGGACTACCTCCATCCTGTCTATGTCCTTGCAGAGATGGGGTCCCAAGAACTGCACACAGTATTCCAGACGGGGTTTCACCAACTGTATGTACAAAGGGATAACAACTTGCTGTTTTCTACTGGTGATTCCTCTCCATATGTATCCTAGTATCCCCCACAGCCCTTCTTACGCTTTCTCACATTGCTTACTTACATTTAGGTTGTCTGATATTACTACCCCAGGTCCCTTTCCATTTTTGTTGTCATTAACCTCCCCCCCAATTGTGCACTCTTTCCTTGGGTTTTTGTTTCCTAGGTGCATTACTTTGCACTTCTTTGCATTGAATCTAAGCTGCCATACTTTAGACCATTCCTCCTACATTGCCAAGTCTCTCTTCATCCTTTCCACCCCTCCTTGTGTATCAGCCCTGTTGCAGATCTATGTGTTGTCTGCAAAGAGGCATACTTTTCCTTCCAGTCCCTCTACAAAGTCACCTATAAAGACATTAAAGAGGATCGGTCCCAGTACTGAACCCTGTGGTACCCCACTAGTAACCCCCCTTTTCTTCAGAGTGGATTCTGTTTACTATTACCCTCTGCATCCTGTTGTCTAGCCAATGTTTTACCCAGCTTACCACCCTAGGACTCACTCCCAGGCTGGCTAACTTGTTTATTAATCTTTTGTGTGTGACTGTGTCAAATGCCTTGCTAAAGTCTAGGTAGGCCACATCCACAGCCCCTCCCTGGTCTACTACTTTGGTCACCCAGTCAAAGAAATATATTAGATTCCTCTGACACGACCTTCCCATCATGAATCCATGCTGCCTTGGGTCCTGTGCCCCACTGTCCTCTAGGTACTCAACAATTCTTTCTTTCAGAAGTGAGTCTATCATTCTCCCTACTACTGAGGTCAAACTAATAGGTTTGTAGTTTCTTGTGTCTGCCTTGCTCCCACTTTTGTGAAGGGCAATCACATCGGCCCTCCTCCAGTCCTCAACTACCACACCATCCTCCCATGATTTGTTAAAAAGGGTGGTCAGTGGTGCCACTAATTCTTCCCTTAGTTCTTTTAGAATTCTGGGGTGAATCCCATCAGGCCCCATTACTTTGTCCACCTTCAGTTTCAGGAGTTCTTTCAGGAGCCTTTCTTCTGTGAATGGACTTGTATTGACCCCCAATCCAGTGTGCTTCTGTTGTTTGGTTTAGGTATCTCCCCCTCCTCTTTTGTGAATGCTGAGCAGAAGTATTCATTCAGTATCACTGTCACCCTCTGCCCACCCAGCCTTCCCTTTATTAAGCCTCACTATTCCTCCCCTGTTCTTTCTTCACTTGCTAATGTACCTATAAAAGGTTTTATCACCCTTCTTAACTGAGTTGGCTGTCTTTTCCTTGGTTTGGGCCTTTGCTATTCTGACAGCCTTCCTTGCTTCCTTCTGCTTTAACTGGTACAGTTCTCTATCCTGCTCATTCTGTGTTTCCTTATACTCGCTGAATGCTATCCTTTTCTCCCTAACCTTCCCCGCCACCTCTTTTGAGAACCATAGTGTTTGTTTCCTTCATTTTGCTTTGTTTATTTGCTTCACACAAAGGCTTTGTTGCCTCTGTGATGGCAGCTTTGATTTTTTTCCCTCATTGTTCTGCCACCCCACCTTCTTGCCCATTTGCTAGTGCTTTTCTGAGGCACCCCCATTTTGCCAAAGTCAGCCCTCCTAAAGTTCAATGCCCTCACCTTTGTGTGACTTGACTCTATGGCTGTGTTTATCGTGAACCACACTGTTTGGTGGTCGCTTGTTCCCAGACGGCTACCCACTTCTAAATACAAGATTCTCTCTCCATCCCTGTTTGAGAGTACCAGGTCTAAGATTGCTCCTTCCCGAATGGGTTCCAACACTAGCTGAGTTGAAATGTTCACAGAGTTGCTAAAGCATATGTTGATTTTTCAGGGCATACAGTGCTGGTTGGTAGTCTTGGACAGAGGGTTGCCTGAGGTTTATAGAGTAGGGAGCATGTCCTCATACACTCAAACTTTTCTACAAGTCCCAGCTGAAAGGGAAAGGCAGCCCATACCTACTTCTTCTGCCAATGGACAGAACTTACACAACTGGAATTACTGGTAAGGAAATTATAATTCCCCTTTTTTACACCCCTCCAATTAAATTGCTCCCTCACAAGCTGTACATTGTAATCTCTAGTTTGGTGGGTATGTTCTTTTTTTATTATTTACTTAGGCCTGGGTTTTCTATAAAGCTCTGAATGCCTACTTGCCTTGTAAGTTAGCACTTAAGTGTTGCTTCATGAGATGACCTCTTTATACAGGGTATGAGGTCCTGCTGTTCTGAATACTAATTGGCTTAGATCACATCAGTGATTTATAAAAGCAATAACAGTTTCAGATAATGTATTACTGAGACACTGCAGCAGATTTTTAACCACCAGATATTCTGGACTGAGCCTAAATTTTAAAATCAAACTGACCCCCCACTTGGCTAATGCTAGAGAAATACTGCTGTATATGTTAGCTTCCCGGTAGTGGTATTCTACATATTAATTGCCACTTAATACTCTTAAAAAAAATCATCAAATTAGCAACAAGAAAACGTCTTCATAAATGAAAACTAACAACTGACTAATTTTGTTTGCTTTTTGGGCAGTAGCAGTTCTGGATCTCCTCTTGGAATTGTCCTTAGCAGCTGTAAGGTCACCACTGAAAATAAGCTATAGCTTAGTAGTTCTTCCATTTCATTACTGAATGAATAAACATTTTGAGTGTTTATTAATTGTGTAACATGTGTTTTAGTGGTTGTTTAGATTATTAGGTTGCTGTGAGGTCAGTGGGCTTTGGGTGCCTATCAAGTACTGTTACAGGAAAAAGACACCATTACGTGAGCTGTTATCACTGAAGTGCTTGGTCTACTGGCAAAATAAAATAGAGCTATATTACCTTCCCTGTGCCTCACTTGACAAGGAGGGCAGTGTGTGGATTGCCTCCTTTTCACTGGAGGTGCTCTTGATTCCATTAAAATCAGTGCTGGGGTACTTAGATATGTTATGGTCCCCTGGCATAGGTTCCACCCCTTCCCCAGCCCTCTGTCAGCCATAAGTAGCATTGTGAAAGTTGTGCATCCAGCTTGCATTCCTACTTAACCATCGATGTAGCTCCTCCAAAAATCTGGGATCTGGTGGTTTGTGAATGCTGTGGGGGGCCTCCCTGCTCCCTCCCTTTAACCAGCAAATGTTTATAAACATAGCAACGTGAAAGTAAAAAGTGGGTAACAGGTATTAGTTTGCATATCAAAAACACAAATGCATAGCTTGGTTTATAGTTAAAATTTGCTTTTATTGCTGAAAATCCATCTCGCTCACCCCACCAGAGTCTCACGCATAATACCGTTGGCCTTATCAAGGTGTCATTTACAAAGCCTATGGTCTTGTGGGTGAAACGTTAGCAGATGTTTCATTTATTTAGTTTTTTGTGAACTGGGTTGGTGCACTAGCCATATCATGACTATTTTCAGGCACGACCTGGGAGAGTACAACGCAGAAAAGCAAACATAATTTCCAAAAGTACCTAACATATCAGGTGCATTATATAAGAAGCAACGAGTAGGGATAAAAAAAATAGGGACAAACTGGTCATAGCAGGTACATTCAGTGAGAAGCAATAGGCAGTAACAAAAAACAGGGACATGCAGGGCATTGCAGGAGATAAGTGACTTAATAAAAATAACCTAGGCAATGTGAAACAGTAGTGAAAACAAAAGGGCATATGGCAGCCATAAACGGGGCCTCAGGAAAGTAAACATCGACAGAGACACTAACAGTTAGTGTCAAAGACAGGGACAGGGACAGGTGTAAGTAGTAAGGGAGCTACAGGTAAAGAAGCCACAAGTCATGGAGAGATTGAAACTAGGAGATGAGCAAGGGAGAGATGCAGCAGGAATTTGGCAAAAAAGGGGTGGGGGAATACAGCAGAGAAGGGTACATTCACTGGGATAGGAGGGAGGGGATCAGAGATAGAAGGGATATAGGTAGAGGGATGAGGTGATGAGTGGCAGTGAAGAGATTGTGGAGGGCATAGGTAGAAATGGGGTAGGGAACACAGCAGTATCAAGTTGGGTCAAAACAAGTGCACAAGTCAGCAAGCAATAAGTGCCGACGCAGTTCTCATTTGAAACAACTGTGGAACTTCAGCAATGTAAGGCTAAGGGGACGTGAGTTCCATAAACTAGGGGCAACACACTGAAAGGCACTAGAACCTTTATTAGTGCGGCATCTGGCAACACTCACCAGAGATTTGTTTTCAGATCGAAGTCCACGAGAGGAGTGTGCAGGAGCAAGTAATGCTGCGAGCATGGGGGGAGTTATTTCCCTGATAATAGAGTCAGTGAGTGTGCCAAGGGAGTATTTCCTGTTAGCAGAGGGGGAGAGCAATTTTTAAGGTAACTGTATAGTTGACAATGATGCCTCAGACGAGGAGGCATAATGGTAAACGTTGTTGTAGGTAACATCCCATTTCTGCAGTGTTGTTTTGTGAGCTGCGGCAAAAATAGGAGCACCATAGGTAAGGGCAGGGAGAAGAATCCCTCTGGCTATAGCCAGCTTAGCAGATGGCGTGAGTAAGTAACTGGTTTTGTAACCCACACTCAGCTTGGAGTTGACAGCTTTGCAAGTAGCCTGTATATGTGAGCTGAAATCAAGGGATTGGTCAAGTAGGACCCCCAGATATTTGAATGTCTCAACGGATTCAATTAGAGTACCCTTTGAGTCGCAGACCCTCAGGGGCACAGAGCAGGCCTTAAGCTTTGGGGCAGAACCTAGCAACATAGCTTTAGTCTTTTGAGTGTTTAGCACAAGTTTATGGGCACTCAGCCAGTTTTGGACATTCCTAAAGTCAGCAGTCAGCGATGTGTTAATGGTGGCCATACTTGAGGAGCTGGTATAAAAGACACGGTCATCCGCATAAAGAATGGGAGAACAGTGTTAAAAGATATCTGAAATGTTGTTAATAAAAAGAGAGAAGAAAAGGGGCCCTAAAATGAAGCCCTGAGGTACTCCAGTGTTGATGGAGGAGTAGTTGGACAGGGAGGAGTGAAATTTCACTGCTTGGGTCCTGTTCGACAAGTAGCTGCTGAACCAATTGACAAAAGAGGGTGAGAGGTTTAAGTTACGGAGAAGAGCTGGAAGCATGGGGTGATCTACCAGGTCAGAAGCTTTGGTGAGATCAATAAAGATGGCCCCTGTGAGTTGCCCAGCATCCATGTGTGATAGGGTATCATTTGTAAACTTCAGAAGTGCAGTCATGGTGCTGTGGTGTTTTCTGAAGCCATGCTGAGTTTCAGAGAGAAGATTACGTTTGGTTAGGTAGTCAGTTATTTGGCTAGCCACTAGTTTCTCAAGGAGTTTATTCAGGACTGAGAGAATCGCAATAGGCCTGTAGTTGGCATTGTCTTTCGGGTCCCCTTTTTTGAGTCCAGATGTAATTTGGCCAGTCTTCCAAAGGTCAGGTCCAACACCACAAGAGAGAGACAGCATGAATATTTTTGCTAGCGGGGAGGCAATAAGAGGAGCAGCGAGCTTCAGAAGCTGAGGTTCAATTGAGTCAGAGCCAGAGCTAGTGTTGTCTGAGATAGCCTTCAGAAGTTTCAGGACCTGGGATCTTGTAAAGGCCTTGAAATAGAGAGGTGCTCCCTCATGTGGTACGTCAGAACCAGGGTCCACTGGAGACATATGGCATGCAGGGGTGGACTGGGGTAGAGGTCCAGCTTGCAGAGAGGGGGAGGAGGTATACTTGGACGGGTCAGAGAACATATGGTTAAAGGCATTTCCTATAGTCCTGGTGTCATTGCAGTGTGTTCCATTTAATAACATCTCACTGGGAGTAACACATTGAGAGGAGCCGAGAAAGGTTTTAGCACGTGCCCAGAATTTTCTAGGATCTCCTGTAGAGCTGATCAGCAAATCCTTACAGTATTTGCTCTTTGCATGAATTCCTTAGGGCTCTGTAGGTTTGAAGATTCGACAGTAGTCCAGTGCGTTTGAACAACTTCCATTGTTTATCTCTGGTGCGCATGACAGACAGCAGGTCTTTGTTTCCCACTGACACGTCTAGTTACTTGCGGGGCATGCTTTCTCTGAATAGCCAGAAATTCATTAAGGAAGATAAGCAAGGCATGTTCAACATTACTAGAGGCATACACAGTAGTCCAGTCAATTCTGGAGACATCATATAGGAATTTGTCAGGGTCAAGTTTAGCAAAATCTGTAAAGGTGACTAGCCGAGGTGGTGGTGGAGGAGGAGGTGCAGCTGCTGCCCACAGACAGAAGGTGAGAGAATGGTTGGTCAGAGCATGAGCCAGAACACCAGAAGCAGGTGCGTGCTCAACACGGTTCACCAACACCCAGTCAATAAGGGTGGATGACTGTAGTCTCTGTGAGATTCTAGTGGGTTCAGTAATAAGTTGGTGAAGGTTATAACTGTGGATTAGGGACAGCAACCAGCTGTTTGAAGGCCCCAACCAGTTAAGGTTAAAATCACCAATGATGACAACCTCATGTCAGTTGTAGATCTGCGTAGTTTTGCGAAGCATTTCCTCAAGGCCTGATAGACCGCCCGAGGGAGGGTTGTAAATACATGTAAGATTGAGTAGCTTAGCCCCTAGCACAAGGGTAGCATGAAGAGATTCACATCTGGAGGCAAAGGCAGTGCCAGGGATAGATTCTATAGTGAGGTGGCTTTTATAGAGTAGAGCAACACCTCACCCTCACTTAGTGGCTGTCCGGTCCTGACGAATCATGGAATAGTTGGCAAGGGAGCAAACACAGTCTGGTATCCATGGTTTGAGCCCAGTTTCCATTGGCTAGAGAATGTCAGGACTGTAAAGTTTGACCTACGCTTCCAGCTCGGAGATATGGCAGGTGAGACTTCTTATATTCATGTGGATAATTAATAACCCCTTGTAGGGTAAATTGTGTAAATCAGTTGAGGTGAAGTATGCAAAGGGACCTGGATTCATTTCAGCATCTCCTAACCGAAGAATAGCCAGGATTGCAAGGAACCAGGGTCTACCACAGCGGAGAGAGTGTGTCATGGAAAGTCTTGGTGTCATTTTGTTGGCAGTTAAAACTGAATGGTATACATATCCTGTACTATAGATGAGTAGGTTGCATGGTAATTCAGTCCGGTATGCAGCAATTAGATTGGAAAAGTAAAAATATGAGAGAGACTAATAACTGAGCGAGATTTTCCCAGTACAGAGGATGGATAGTGAAAGAGCATTTAAGCAGAGTACTAGAAAAAGTACAGGGAATAGGCCTGTCATGGGGATGGCAGCCATACTATCTGTAAAAGGGCAGGCATCTGCCATGAAAACAGCAGTCTATGCAGCTCAATCTGAGTTTAGACAGAGATCTGGACAGGGTGTATACCCAAGTATGAGAGAGGAAATGGGGGTCAGCACAAAGCACAAGTGATTCTGGTTAAAATGATGCCCAAGAAGATATGTGTTAAGTGCAGGAGGTAGTACAGATTGGGATCAGAATAACAAGAATACACAGGGAGGGCTAACTGGCAGCATGGGCATGCCACATAGAATGGCACCAGCAAAGGGTCAGGGTAAAAAATATAAGCAGGTTAACAGCTGCTATACACGAGCACACTATGCTAGAAAACAGGGTGAAGTGCAAGGCAAGGCAAGCATCAAGACACGAAATTCTGCTTCAAAGCCCCTAGTGTCTACGAAGTATAATGAAACAATGGATAATTGGACACTTAGTCACTTTACTAAGTGATAGCTATAAAAGTAGAGGTCGACCAGGGTGGGTGAGATGAGGTGAGGGAGGGTGGGGAGCGCGACAGCGCTGGCGGAATCAACTATCAGGTGGCAGCTGAAGTACTCCACTGGCTGGAGCAACGAGGGAAATCCTGTCTGCATGGGCAGGCAGGGTCCTCCATGAACCATGGCTCGGAGGACAGCCACTTGGTCTGTTGAGGTCTGGGGCAGCAGGTCCTAACTCTGATGGGCAGCAGAGACCTGTTCGGGCATAGGAAAGGAGAGAGGATTAAGAAGGGGCACCGTGAGCTTTGGTGAGACAGCAGACAAAGGATTAGGGAGAGCAGATCACTTCATGGGAGGATAAAACGAGTGAGAGAGGAGGGGAACTGGCTCAGTTTTCAGGGGAGCACAGTATGTCGGAGGGAGGTTACAAGAAGCTGGAAGGACAGGTAGAAACTAGAACTGTAGAAGGGCTGTAATAACTTTTTAAGTCAGACAGTAAAAAGGCTGTAGTCACTTTAAATCAGACTGTAAAAATGCTGTAAACACTTTAGATCACAAAACAGTTCTTCAATAGCAATAAAAGCTCTGAATCGTGCAACAGTCAGGCTAGAGAAAGCAGTAAGATGAACTAGTAATCAATAACAATTGTTCACAGGTAAGAACATAAAGCAGTGGAATTTAAATTTTTTTTTCTCAAAAAGGCACCAATAACAGGATTCAAACGGCTGTATCGTAGTTCCAACTGCTGGTACTCATAGAGGTAGCTTGGTTGCTCTCAGCCAATCCCAGTCAGCCCTGGAGCAGGCGGCCACCAATGGTAGTAAGGGCGGCAAAGTTTGTAAAGTAAGGCTCTTGAAGCTCCAGCTACATGTACCTGTTTGGGCGGCAGCTGAAGTACTCCACCGGCTGGAGCAATGGGGGAAATCCCAACGGCACGGGCAGACAGGGTCCTCCACGAACCGTTGCTCGGAGGACAACCGCTCGGTCTGTTGAGGTCTGGGGCAGCAGGTCCAAGCCCCAATGGGCAGCAGAGACCTGTTTGGGTGGCAGCTGAAGTACTCCACTGGCTGGTGCAATGGGGGAAATCCTGGTGGCGTTGGCAGGCAGGGTTCTCCATGAACCATGGCTCGGAGGACAGCTGCTCGGTCTGTTGAGGTCTGGGGCAGCAGGTTCTAGCCAGATGGGTAGTGGTGACCTGTTCGGGCAAAGGAAAGGAGAGAGGATTAAGAAGGGGCACAGCGAAGCGTGGTGAGATGGCAGACATAGGATTGGGATGAGTGAGATGAATTTTATGCAATAAAAGCAAATTTTGTGCTTTTGAGATGCACACTAGTGCCTGTTAGCCACTCTTTGCTTTCTCTTTTCGGAGTGTGCTGTAGGTATAGACTGTTAGCCGCCTTGTCTTTTCTTTAAACATACCAGTGTGCAGCAGATAAGCTCAGTCATCAGCCATGTCAGTTTTGCACCACAACTGCCTTACCTATCATGTTTCTTGTGACCCAAGTAGAAAACATGTTCATCTAAAATTCATAAAAGACTTAGAGAAAAGTATGAAGGGTTAAAAATTATAACCTGTTTAGGAAATTGCAGTCTTTGTCTGTAGTTTCATGAGTTTTTTATCAAATACTGAAGTATAGTACTACGTAATTTATTTTTAAAGGAAATTTCAGAGATCTTCATGTCCTGTTACCTTATAGCAGCCATAGTCTATTAGGGACAAATTCGGAATTTCTCAGTCACACTGGTTTGGGAGGGAAGGGATCATAATTTGGACTGGACTGATGGCCAGTCAATCCCTCACTTCCGGATTATCCGGTGTGCCGCATTGTAGTGTATGGTGGTAGATTTTAAAACGTTTTTATTAATGTTACAGCATCCTTTGATTTTAAATGAAAGCTAATGGTCAGCTTATAGGGCCCCTATAAGTTGAGCGGTGGTTTTCGTTTAAATCAAAGGATGCCTTAACACTAATAAAATCATGTTGAAAACTATCGCTATAGGCTACAGTAGGACACACCCCTGCACTCTCACTGGTTAGATGCATAAAATGTTAGAGCACGGGGGCAGGGATGAAAAACCGGGAACTGAAAGGGATTGGCTGGCCATTGTTTCAGCCTAAATTATGATCCTTTCTCTCACGAACATGGGTGAATGAAAAATTCTGAATTTGGTCCTAATGGACCATCACCGCCACAAGGTAACGGGCTATAAAGCCCCAAACCAAAATTTTGTGCTGCAAGGCTATCACCAAATTACCAGATTAGTTTTAAATATTTTTCCTCTGGTATCATATATCATAGCACAGAGCTACAACACGAATGCTATTTATATGGCACATTCATAGCTCTAGCTTTGTAACCTTATCGCGCAACAATGGATGACTTAAATTATGTTAGCACAGAAATTTGTTTTTGTTTATATACAGCAGGGTTTTCTGTTTTTAAAGGGAATCCATACGATTCCCTATATGATTATTTCAGCAGTTACCATAGTTGCGCAGACACTGAAAAGGAAACCTTTAGAAAAGGACTTCACTAAAACATTGAAAAATACTTCTCAAATCAGGATGTGGAGGCATCCATTTTGTAGACAGGAAGGGTGTTGTGATGATGTCACTGCCTCACCACTGTTAAGTGTACAGTGCAGCGGGTGAAAATAGTTCTGCTATACTGTCAGGAATCCAGCTGTATTCTGAAGAACACCTTGGATTCTGTGTGGCAGAGTGTAACAAAAAATCCAGTGCTTTTCTTCATGATTTAACAGGATGTTTTAACCTGCTCCATTGCACAGTGTTAGAGCTGGTGAGGCAGTGACATCATCACTGGATAGGTCTTGCGGTCCTTATCTGCTGTCAGCTTCTATGTTTCTATCACAGCACCCTTCTCTTCCACAAAATGGGTTCCTAAACATAAGTTTTAAAAGAATTTTTCTGTCTTACTGAAGACATTTTCTAAATATAACCCAGCAATTTACATAATGGGTCCTCATAGTAACCTTTACAATAATTGTATAGGGAATCATACGGATTTCCTTTAATGTTCAAGGTCCGAGTCTTCCCCGCCCCTCCCTCTTCCAGGAAATGTGAATTTGGAGTTTTGACAGTATCCCTGTGTCAGTACAAAACTCTTGGCATGAGCTGCTGACAGATTGGAGCAGTGCTTGGAGATCTTATCTGTGTCAGTCTTCACCATTCATCACCTTTGGGTTCTGACTGGAAGTCAGGACTCCGCAGGAGCTTTTTTTTTTGGATGGGTGGAGTCGATGCAGTGCCATATGAGGCTGACACACTGCGTGGTGCTCGCGGGTTGGCCGTTGGGTGTTTTTCAACCCTGTCCTCCCGCCAGTCCTTCGTCTCCCACCATAGAGGTTGCACCTCGTGAGGAACTGCTTTCACGAGGCCTACTGCTGTATGACTCCATGTCGTTGACGCCGAAAATACTTTTCCTGCCGGTTCCCTTTTAGTCACCACTCGATGCCGCTGTGGTAAGACTGTTCCTTTTCTTTATTTGTCAGTGACGTTGAGTCTTTGTTTAACTTGTTTTGCCATAGATCATGTCTCAGTCGGGGGCCAAGAAACCATTGAAGATGGGGCGGCCCCCTATGCGATGGTGCCCATGCGGCCGCAAGTACTCCGTCACCAACCAGCATGATCGTTGCCTCATGTGTCTTGGCCTGCTTCACGACATGGATTCGTGTGACGCCTGCTTCTCCATGGACCATCGTGTCATTGAGCAACGCACATGGAAAGTTGGACGAGCTCCACCGACTTTCAGGGGATGGGCGTGCACTCATTGGGCCAAGCTGCGGTCTCTCTGCCTCTCCTTCGGGTCCCCTCCCGGTTCTCTATGGACCATGGAGGAGGGGGCTTCTGCTCCTAGTATCCTCGCTGTTGTAGAAGCCCCGTCCACGGTGCAGGAGGCCCAGTTTGTCCCCCCTGGGGGGTGGGCTGGAGGCAACACTCTGGCAATTGTTCCTATGGGGGCAAAGGCTCCCCCGATGTCATTTCCTTGGCTGGGAAGCCTGGGTTGGCACCGGCCTCGACGCCGTCTTTGAGTACCGTCTTGAGTCTCGGCGCCATTCGCGGTGTCGTGGGCCCTGATGGCACTGTGGTCGGCGCTGTCTCCACTGTCAACACTGTTTGCAGTGCTGATGGTGCTGACAGCACCATGGGAGGTTGTACAGTGCCATCTTCGACTGGTTCGAAGCTGGGGACAACACCGTGTCTAGCTCTAGTGCCACTTGCATAGCTGAGCGAGGACACGGTGCTGTTGGAGGTGTTGTGTGGTACTGAGGGAGCCGTCGGTGCCGTCAGCGACGCTGTCCCTGACTTCGCTGCCACTCGCGGCACTGTGGGTCAGGACAGCACCGTGGCAGGCATCAATTTAATTTCTGCTACCACTCTTAGAGCTGTGTCTTCTTCGGGTACCACACGTGGTGCCGTTGAAGATTTCAGTGCTGGCTGTGGTGCGGACACCCGGACTGGTAAACCCTTTGGTCGGGACGTCAGCGGGCGTCTGTGTACAGTCTGGCACCAGACTTTGGTCTCTACCTCCTCAGAGACAGAATCAGAGTCTGGTTTGGACCGGCTGTCTGACTCTTTGGAGTTGGCGGCCCATGTGGACACCGTGGTAGTTTCCTCGGCTGATCGGAGCCAGCCTCCCTCTGAGGAGCGGTCAATTGCCCCCGAGTCTAGGGCAGAGGTGCTGACCTGCAGACCGTGTTGCAGGCCACTGTTGTTCTGCAGTCTGGACTTGGAGAGTTTTCTGTCCTCTCAGTTGGGGTACCCCCTCAGGTGGTGTACCTGGATTGCCCAACTTTAGGGCCAATCGGGGTACCCACAGGAGGGAGGGTGCTACTCTCTGGGTGGTTCCCCTCGGAGATCGACCAGGCCTGTCAGCTGCCTAGGCTGGTGTTTGCAAGGAGGAGGTCTCTTTATGATTCCGAGAGGTCGAGGTATCAGGGTTCGATGCGGCGACCCTTTTCCGGGACCCGCCCAGGTTCGGGAAGGAGTCGTAGAACGGATCCCCGCCCTTCTCTCTCGGTCTCCTCGAGAGGGCCCTGGTCTTTGGAGAGTAGGGACCGTCCTTTTGGAATTCCATGGTCCCAGTCACCTCACGGGGGAATCTTAAGGGCATAGCCTAGGCAGTTCCAGCATGGTTGATCAGCTGTCGGCTGTTGGGTTTTCCGGAGCCCCTTCTTCTCTTGAGGCTCCTGGTGCGCTCTCTTGCCTGGCCAGAGGACAGTCGCCTTTTGCTGTTGGCCTTGCCCCCACTTTTCTGTCAGCTTCTCCTGTGTTCCCAGGCATTCTTGGTCCTAGGGGACCTCACTCCGGGGAGCAATTCAGGGGTGCGGCTGCTCACTTCCCTGTGTATGTCAGGGCCATGAAAAGACAGGTGTTCCACCATCACCCTGAGCAGCCAACCCCTGGATCTCTGAGGTCCTCCACTTCCTCATCCCCCTCTTCAGGGGCACAGGAGCTCTCTGTCCACATCTCTCCTGCTGCTGATCTCGCAGAGTATCAGCGTTTCCTCATGAGGGTGATGAAGGACCTGCATGTCACCCCACCCAGTCAGCACAATCCAAAGCATTCAACGCGCACTTTCCTAGGTGATTTCAGTGCGGACAGCCTTGTGGTGCCCACCTGGCCTGCTCCTTTCCAGGAGGCGTTGTTGCAATTCTGGCAAAGACCCTTTTCCAGAGTCCCAGCTCCTAGGGATCTGAGCCTGAGGTATTGTGCCCCCCCCCCCCCCGAGTCTCCAGGTCGTATGCCTCATCCTTAGTCAGGACTTATGTAGCTGGACACTCCCGATGGTCTTCGCGCCCTCCACCGTGATCGGCCCCCGGATTAAGATTCTATGGATTTTGACTTCTGGGGGAGGAGGACCTTCTACTCGGCATGGTTGCTTCTTTCAATTTCTGCACATCAGGCCCACTATGCTACCTGTGATAGGTTTCTGTGGTCCAGGTTAGGTCAACTCCTAGCCTCTATGCCTGATTTGGAGGTAACCAGACAAGCCATTGCACTCTCTTCACATGGCCTGGAGCTAGCAAAGCACCAAGCGAGTGCATCTTATGACGCCAGCGAGGTAGCTTCCAGGGTCGTAGGGACAGCGATCCGTGCTAGGCGGATAGCATGGCTGCATCTTTCCCAGTTTTCACCCTTGGCCCAGCGTACGGTGATTTCCTCCGCGTACCGGAGAACCCATCTTTTCTCCTGTAGGGTGAGGCGACGTCTGTCGGGGCAACCTCCTGCCCCCTCCAGGGGGTCGCTGTCTCACTTTCCCCTGTCTCAGGCCTCATCAGACCCATAAAGGTTTTCCCTCCCAGTGTCTCACCCACTGAGAGCTAAGGGACTTAGTCCTTTAGGGTCTAGGGCCCCTTGGGGGGGGGGGGGGCTTGGTACTCACCCAAAGGTGATGAATTGTGAAGATTGACACATAGAAACATAGAATTTGACGGCAGATAAGGACCGCTTGGCCCACCCAGTCTGCCCATTTCCCTACCTGATGGATAAGCTGCAGATCCTAGTTAACCAGCAGCCTATTTCTTCCTACCCCAACCCCCTAAAATTGCCTTATGACTGTCCCATGCATGCTTGAATTCCATCAGTGTTTTTGACTCCACAACATCCTCTGGAAGGCCGTTCCATACATCCACAACCCTCTCTGTGAAAAAATACTTCCTTAAATTACCTCTGAGCCGCCCCCCTTCTATCTTCAAATTGTGCCCCCTTGTTCTTGCACACCTCGTTTTTTGAAAGATGCTACCCTCCTGGACTTTGTTGATTCCCTTGAGGTACTTGAAAGTTTCTATCATGTCCCCCCCTCCCTCCTTTCCTCGAGGCTATACATAATAAGCTCCTTAAGTCTCTCTTCATATGTCTTCCAGTGCAGACCCTGCACCATTTTAGTTACCCTCCTCTGGACAGCTTCCATCCTGTCTGTCTTGCGGAGATTGGGTCTCCAGAACTGCATGCAGTACTCCAGATGGGGTCTCACTAGCTGTCTGTACAGAGGGATAATAACTTCCTGTTTTCTACTGGTGATGCCTCTCCTATGCATCCCAGTATCCCCAACCCTCCTTGCTGCCCTCTCACATTCCTTGCCCACCTTTAGGTCATCTGATGTACTCCCCAGGTCCCTTTCCATTTTTGTTGTTGTTAGTATCTCACCCCCCATTGTGTACTCTTCCCTTGGGTTTTTGTTTCCCAGGTGCATTACCTTGCACTTCTTAGCATTGAATCTAAGCTGCCATACATTTGACCATTCCTCTAACCTTGCCAAGTCCCTTCTCATCCTTTCCACTCCACCTTGTGCATCAACTCTGTTGCAGATCTTTGTGTCATCTGCAAAGAGACATACTTTTCCTTCCAGTCCCTCTGCAATGTCACTTATAAAGACATTGAAGAGGACCGGTCCTAATACTGAACCCTGCGGTACCCCACTACTAACCCCCTTTTTCAGAGTGGACTCCATTTACTATTACCTCTGTGTCCTATTTTCCAGCCAATTCTTTACCCAGGCTGTCATCTTGGGACCCACTCCCAGGCTGGCTAACTTGTATATTAATCTTTTGTGTGGGACTGTGTCAAATGCCTTGCTAAAGTCTAGGTAGGCCATGTCCACAGCCCCTCCCTGATCTACTACCTTGGTCACCCAGTCAAAGAAATCTATCAGATTTGTCTGGCATGACCTTCCTGCTGTGAATCCATGCTGCCTTGGGTCCTGTGCCCCTCTGGCCTCTAGATGCTCAACAATTCTTTCCTTCAGAAGTGATTCCATCATTTTCCCTACCACTGAGGTTAAACTAACAGGTCTGTAGTTTCCTGCTTCTGCCTTGCTCCCACTTTTGTGAAGGGGAATCACATCTGCCCTCCTCCAGTCCTCGGGTACCACCCCATCCTCCCATGATTTGTTAAAGAGGGTAGTCAGTGATGTCACTAGTTCTACCCTTAGTTCTTTTAGAATTCTGGGATGAATCCCATCAGGCCTCATTGCTTTGTCCACCTTCAGTTTTAAGAGTTCTTTCAGAACCCTTTCTTCTGTAAATGGGCTGGTATCAACTTCTGTATCCAGAGTGTTTCAACTGTTTGTTTTAGGTACCTCCCCCTCTTCCTTTGTAAATACTGAGCAAAAATATTTGTTTAGTATCTCTGCCTTTTCACAGTCACCCTCTGCCCACCCTCCCTCCCTTTATTAAGCCTCACTATCCCTCCCTTGGTCTTCCTTTGCTCCCTAAATTTATCCCCCTTCTTAACTGAGTTGGCTATCTTTTCCTCGGTTTGGGCCTTTGCTGTTCTGACTGCCTTCCCAGCTTCCTTTTGCTTTAACTGATACAGTTCTCTGTCCTGTTTCTTCTGTAATTTCTTGTACTGCCTGAATGCTTTCTTTTTCTCTTGAACCTTCACTGCCACTTCCTTTGAAAACCATAGTGGTTTCTTACCTCGTTTCGTTTTGTTTATTTGCTTTACACAAAGGCTTGTTACCTCTGTGATGGCAGTTTTATTATTCCCATTGTTCTTCCACCCTCCTTCCTGCCCATTTGCTAGTGCATTCCTTAGGCACTCACCCATTTTGACAAAGTCAGCCTCCTAAAATCCAGTGCCTTTGTCTTTGTATGGCTTGACTCTATTACTGTGTTTATTGTGAACCATACTGTTCGATGGTCGCTAGTTCCCAGATGGCTACCCACTTCTACATCTGTGATCCTCTCTCCATCTCCATTTGAGAGAACCAGGTCTGAGATTGCTCCCTCTCGAGTGGGCTCCAATACTAGTTGTCTAAGGCATGCCCCCTGTAGGGCATCTAGAATAACCCCACTCTTAGAAGTGGCTGCTGCAACTGCACTCCAGTTAACATCTGGCATTCAGATCACCCATCAGCAGTATCTCCCTTTTCTGCCATTCTAAGTATATTTTCTATCATTTCCTTGTCCATTTCCTCCCCTGAGAAGGGGGTCTGTATACAACCCCTGTGCAGATTGTGGTGCCATTGCTGGTCTCCAAATTTACCCACAGTGCTTCTTCTCCTCTCTGTTTACCCTTTTGTTCTGTTGCTTTGATTCCTTCCCTTATGTAAAGAGCTGCTACTCCTCCTCTTTTACCCTCCCTTTCCCTCCTGTAGATAGTGTATCCTGGTATGTTTACATCCCAGTCATGGTTTTGTGTGTACCATGTTTCTGTGACTGCCACGATATCCAGATGTTCCTCCTCCATCAAGGCCACTAATTCAGGAAGCTTGTTACTCAGACTACGGACGTTGGTACTCATTGCTCTTCATTTTTTGATGGCTTTACCTTCTGTTACAGCATCCCCACTGACCTTTCTACCTTGGTATTTTTCTCATTTAGTACCCTGTTTTGTAGGGAGAGGCTGGGATTTTCCTGCTGCTTATCAGTGCCTCCCCCCTTGACTAGTTTAAAAGCTTGCCAATGAAGCATTTAAACCGACTGCTCAAAAGACTTGTTCCCTTCCTGGACAGATGCAGACCATCCTTTCAGTATAGGCTGGTGTCCCTCTAGGTGGAACCCCAGTCCTCAGTGAAGCCAAACCCCTGTGCTCCACACCATTTTTTCAACCATTCATTAAACTGCATGGTGCAAAGTACCCTCGCCTCACTCATGCCATTGACAGGCAGCACCTCTGAGAAGGATACTGTGTGTGCTATTTGTCTTAGGCCCCTCCCCAATTCTACAAAGTCGTCCTGCACTGCTCTAATGTCATGATGAGCCAAGTCATTTGTCCCTAGGTGGACAATGACGTCCAGCTCAGACTCCCGTGCAGCTGTTCCGTGATCCTGAGGATGCGTTCAAACAACATGAAGTCTTGCTATATTATGACATATGCAGTATAACCCCAGGTTAGAACTGCTCCGGAGGTGAAAGAGTTAACTTCCATGCAGGGCATGGAATCTTGAGCTCGAGCTCGGTTAAACACTGTCTGTTGAAGCTCAAACTTAAACTGTCAGATTCTTTACTCCGCCTCACTGAACAGTCGCTCCGGAGATTCCTCCTGCTGCTCGGTTTGTTTGTCGGTTTTAAAGTGTAATTCTCGGTTTATTTTACCGAAATGTAACCGCAAATGTCGGTTCAAGCTCTGTCTGTGGTATTGTAAGTAACAGATAGGCTTATTTATTATTTTTTCTTCTGTGTGGAACTTGTAAACGTCTTTTTCGGTTCGGTTTGAACCGATCAGAGGGGTTTAAAAATTACTTTCTAGCCCTTTAGAGTGCGGTTCCCGGTTCTTTCGGTTCTAAAAAAAACGGATTTTATTACGGTTTTTTCCACGACCCGTGACACTGTTGGGAACCGATAAGAGAGTCTTGCTTGGTGGATTGCCATTAACGGGCAAGTTTTGGTTAGGCTGGCACTATGTCTGAGAAACCCAAAGGAAAAACCGGACCCACTGGGTTTCAGCACTGTGGCCTCTGTGGGGAAGCCTTTGCTAAGGCTGACACACACACCATTTGTGTATATTGTCTGGGGTTTGACCACCTCAATGCAGGCTGCCAGATTTGTAAGAATTTTCCTGCTGCCACCGTGGAAAAAAGAGTTGGTAGGCTCAGGGAAAGGGAGGCCAAAAAGTCCGCTGACCAGGATGGCCAGCCCAGTTCGGTTCCAACCGAACCTGAGGGAGTGCCCTCTGACCAGGGCGATGCTTCCTCGGGCAAACGAAGAGCCAGCTCTGAGGAGCCGGTTCCAACTAAAATGGCTAGAAGGTCAGCTAGTTTGGGGCCAAAACTTCTTTCTCCAACTGCTGAGGAAATAGCCAAAGCTATCCAAATTGTCCAGTCTCTTTCCCCAGTTCTGTCCGAACCGGCACCATTGGGTAAGCGCCTGGTTCGGTTGGTTCCCTCGGTTCAAGATTATGATTTTGAAGATTTTTATGAACCAGGGGAAGGGGAGGAGGGGTACGAGGAGAGTGAGTGAGTGAGTGTGATTTTGACAGTCTGGATGTGCCCATTGAACCGGACATCTCTCCAGACAGACCCTCAGGAGTATCCCCTCCCAGGCTATCCGAGTCCCTTTCTCTTTTTTTGTTTTACAAGAAAGTTGCTGATACTCTGCAACTCCCTGTTGAGGAAGCTGTTGATGATCAAGAAGAGCCTGATTTTGTGGAAATGATGGATATTCCAGAGTCTAGGAGACTGTCTATTCCTTGCATAAATCTTTTAGGAAACAGACAGTAAAAATTCTGAAAACTCCTCATTCTATTCTCCCTGTGGATAAAAGGATGGACAAGAGGTATGCTTTATCAGGCTCTGATACAGAGTTCCTTTCTCAGCAGTGCAGCCTTGTGGGGGTAGTGCAGGCTGCAGCCTGTGACAAGGCTAATATTCCTCTAGCCTCTCACCCTCCTGAAAAGGATTCCAGGAGGGTGGATGCCATGGCAAAAAGCAGTACATGGCAGCATCTTTGGGACTCAGACAGGCAAATTATGGCTTACACACAGCTAGGTACCAGAAATCCAGGTGGGATACTGTCCTGGCCCTAGCAAAGCAGGCCCCTGAACAGCTTGCCAGGGAGCTGGAGCAGGTGGCTGCGGACAGTATTGAGGCATCCAAGGTGCAATTTCATGCTGCTGTAGACTCTAATGATGTTTCGTCTAGAGTTATGGCTACATCTGTGTCTCTTCGCAGAATGGCCTGGCTCAGATGTACTGCCCTGTCACAGGATACCCAGTCTAAGGCTATGGATTTTCCTGTTGTGGGAAATTCTCTGTTTGGAGAGCAGACAGAGAATTATATGAAGAAAATGGATGAGTATAGGACCACCTGTAGGAGTGCACAGGCCAAAGAAAGGCAAGTCACTCCTCAAAGGCAGCATGGCAGGGGCAGGCCTTTTCATAGGCCGTTTTACCAAGCCCAGGCCTCCTCTTCTGCGTATGCCCAGAGGGGGTTCTTTAGAGGAAGGGGCAGAAGGGGCTCTAGTAAGCCTGCTTACTCCTCAACCCAAAGCCCTGCAAACAGGCTCCTGATGGGGTAGCCAGGGCCGATTCTCCACTACGGTGGGGGCAGGCTGGCTTACTTTGTCCAGGACTGGAAGTCTTTAACATCAGACAAGTGGGTCCTGGAAGTAGTAAGCCAGGGACTGGTTCTCAGCTTCAAAAAATTTCCGAAGATGAGAGCCAGATCTTTTCCACCTGCAAACCCATCAGAGGCACTTGCCCTGGAAGCAGAAGTTTCTGCCCTCCTGGCTCTCAGAGCCGTGGAAGGGTTCTATCCATACACCAGGGCAAAGTTATGCTCCAGGTACTTCCCTTACCCCAAAAAAGACAGGAGAATGGTGGCCCATTCTGGATCTCGGGTATCTAAACAAGCACCTTTTAAAACCAAAGTTCAAAATGGTGACCCTGGGGATTATTTTACCCTCTCTAAGGCCAGGGGACTGGCTAGCCTCCCTGGACCTCAAGGATGCCTACTTCCATGTTCTCATCAGAAGCTCCCATCGAAAGTAGTGGGGAGCTCACATGGGCGACCTTTCCACCCAAGGGCTGTGGTCCCCTCAGGAATCTCTGCTCCACATCAATTTGCTGGAGCTCAGAGCAGTTTTTCTAGCACTTCAGGTTTTCTCCACAGCTGTCCAGAACAAGGTTGTTCAGGTCAGAACAGACAATACCACTACAGTGTGGTACATCAGCAAGCAAGGGGGCACTCGGTCTATGGCCTTGTGAACCGAAGCAATGAAGTTGTGGTCTCTGGCATATTCTCTGAACGCCTCCCTTACGGCAGTCCACCTCCCAGGCAAGGACAATGTCCTAGCAGATGCTCTCAGCAGGATTTCCCAGGGCCATCACGAATGGGCACTGGATCCCTAGTACTGGAGGTAATATTTGCCAGATGGGGCACTCCGCAAATAGATCTCTTTGCAGCCCCAGACAATCACCAACTTCCCCTTTTTTGTTGCAGGCCCCCAGTGTTGGGCTCAGTCCCTCTGGATGCCTTCCTTCTCAGTTGGGAAGGGAAGTTTCTCTATGCTTTTCCCCCCTTCCCCCTTCTTTTCAAAGTGCTAGTCAGAATCAGATCTCAATCCTGCAAGATGATCCTGATCGCTCCAGCTTGGGCCAGGCAGCCCTGGTACCCACTCCTCATGTCCTTAGCAGTCCACCCTTCCCTACGCCTTCCCAGGAATCACAACCTGTCAACCTGTGCCCAGGGGAGTTTTTGGTATCCGAACCTCGAGTCTCTCAATCTCAAGGCTTGGCTCTTGAAGAGTTAGAGTTCGCTGACCTACACCTTTCTCAAGGTGAATTGGATATCTTGAAGGCCTCTAGGAAGCCTTCCACCAGGGCTACCTATAATTCAAAATGGAAGAGATTTTCCATATGGTGTGCTGGTAAACATATTTCCCCAGAATCTGCTGGTGTGCCCACGATCCTGGATTATTTGGTGCATTTGAATTCCTTGGGGCTGAGGCCAGCTACCCTAAAGGTGCACTTGGCAGCTGTGTCTGTCTTCTTGTCAGCAGGTAAGCCCTCTTCTTTATCAGCTCACCCTGTGTTCTCCAAGTTTTTTAAAGGGTTGCTTCACACCAATCCCCCGTTCAGGGATCCTGCCCCTGCTTGGGATCTTAATATTTGCATCGCTCAGCTAACCTCCTTTTGAGCCATTGTCTTCAGCAGAGCTGAAGTACTTGACTTGGAAAACTGTGTTTCTGGTAGCCATCACCTCTGCCAGGCGCATAAGTGAGCTACAAGCCTTGTCAGTAGAGCCGGATTTGATCTCCTTTCATAGAGATAAGGTAGTCCTCAGGACTAACAGGAAGTTTTTGCCTAAGGTGGTTTCAGACTTTCACCTTAATCAATCCATGTCTCTTCCTGTGTACTTCACTGACCATTCCTCCTCTGGTGAGAGGAGATTGCACAGTTTAGATGTCAAAAGAGCCCTTAGTTACTATATAGAACGTACCAAGGATCACAGGTTCAAATCCCTCCAATTGTTCCTCACTTATGGTGAGGTTGGTAAAGGGAAACCTGCCACTAAAAGATCCATTGCCAGGTGGATTGTCTCTTGTATCCAATTCTGTTACGAAAAACTGGGTAAGGTTCCTCCCTCAGGCCTGAGGGCTCACTCTACCAGAGGTACAGCTGCGTCTCTGGCTGCTGCCAGGGACATTCCTATCCTAGAGATATGTCAAGCAGCTACCTGGAAAACAGTTCACACTTTTACTAAGCATTACTCCTTGGATATCCAGGCTAGGAGTGATGCTCGATTTGGCACAGCTGTGCTTCAGAGCCTATTTCCCAAGTAGGTTCTGTCCCTCCTCCATGGAAGTACTGCTGTGTAGTCTGCATATGTCATAATATAGCAAGACTTCATGTTGTTTGAAGAAAAAATTACTCACTTTAGTAATGTTTTTTTCTTCTAATGGAGTCTTGCTATATTATGACCTCCCCCCCAGCCTGCCCCTCTCAGAACCTCTGTTTTGGGATGTGGGTGGGCAGTGCAATGTTGGCACTTCTTTGATGCCCACTTTATTTCACCCTTCTAGGGTGCTTAGGTGTTATGCTTAGATTTTCCTTCTGGAATCCCCCGACTTGAGTCTTTGTTTTGGGATCAAGAACAAAAAGGTGTTTTTGTAGTTAGTAGCCAGTGGCTAGTGTAGGTTTTCGGCTTCCACACACAACCTTAGTGAGTTTTTGCTCGTAAAGATCTGACAGTTTAAGTTTGAACTTCAACAGACAGAGTGTTCAACTGAGCTCGCGCTCAAGATTCCATGCCCTGCATGGAAGTTAACTCTTTCACCTCCGGAGCAGTTCTAACCTGGGGTTATACTGCATATGTCATAATATAGCAAGACTCCATTAGAAGAAACAACATTACTAAGGTGAGTAATTTTTTCTTCCTGTCCCTCCAAGCCATGGCACCAGGCAGGAACCTTTCTTCAGAGAAGATATGAAAATTATGTACCTTCTGTAATTCCTGATCTTTCTGTGTATCTTCACCATTCATCACAATCCTGCCCTCCATCCCCCCTGGGGCCTTAGTCTCTGGGTCCCCTTCCCTCTGTGTGCCCCCTTTCCCCCCTTCCTTTCTGCTGGTCAGGATCGGGGTGACCTTGGGGACACACGGGATTTTTTTTACTTCTGACAGGAGGAGAGGGGAGAGGGATCGGGGTGGAGGGCACTTCTCTTCTCGATACCTTGGCTTCACCCCTTTGGGGTGGGTGTTGGTGGTTGCCCTCTCTTCTTTCTCTCTCTTCCTCTATTCTCTTCTGTCCTTAGGGACTCATCTCTCAAAATTAATTCAAGAAACTTTTGTTTCTCGCCTCTAGATATGTGTTTTCAGGGGGAGGACAGCCCTGTATCCTGTCTTTTCTCCAGAATAGCCACTTCTGCTCATGTCAGAGTTTATTGCCAGTGATTCTGTGCCTTAAATTCTGGCACATCAGCCTTCTGGCTACTCCTTCACAGTTCCTATACAATCTGGAGAACAGGTCAAATGTTCACGGTATGTCCTTCATCTCCCTATTTCTAGTTTTTCCCTCCCTCCTTCCCTCTTCTTTCTGCTTCCAGAGATTCGGGTCCCTTCCCAATTCCCTTAGATTTCTAAGCTCTCCTTCTGTTCTCTCATTTATTTCTCATTTTAGTTTGTATATCTTTTTCTTTGTCTGTCCCTTGGACTTCCTTGTCCCTCCCTCCCATCCCTTCTTACTCTACGGTGACTCAGAACTGGCGGGAGGGCAGGGTCGACTTACACCTAACTGCCAACCCATGCTGCCACGCAGTGCGCTGCCCCGAGGGTGGCGCTGTTGGTGTCGATTTCACCCATCCAAAAAAAAAAAAAGCTCCCGCGGGGTCGTGACCTCTGGCCAGAACCCAAAGGTGATGAATGGTGAAGATACAGAGAAAGATCTGGAATTACGGTAGGTACGTAATTTTCATTTCTATGCAGGAGTAATTTAGTCGAAACTCTTTCGTCCTGATTTCAAAGAGGTGCTCATGTCTGTAGCAACAAAGCAATGCCAAACAGCTGTGTTTATTCCGGTATAATTAAAAGCTGATCATTTGGTGGTATGAATATGATTTGTGAAAATAGCAGCATTATAAGGACCTCTCAGGAACATTCGTCTGCAAACCACTAAAGGGGGGGGGGCGTGACTACATTTATTATGCTGTACTTTGAATAAAAATTAATATTGTGATGTGGCTTGGTAGTTGCTGCTATTCACAGCAAACTAGAAACTCAAATTCCAGACCTGCTTTGGTACAACTGCGAACTTACTCTGTCATCATCAGGGTGATCGAGGATCTTTTCTTTACAATGGCAGGAGTGGACATGAAGTTTTGCAGCCATGAGAGCCAGTAGGAACAGAGAAGACCACTCGTCAAACTACTGGGCTTATTTATTTTTTGCTTTTTTTCTCACTTGTTCCACAACTGCTCCATCTGCACTGCCTCCTTCGTTCACTTAGGTGGCAGTTTCACAGTGGAGCCAGCTGCCTTCTCTCCCCTGAGGAGAGACTGTACTCTGGAATGCCCAAATACCCTCTTCCCCAACCAGCCTCCAGCATGTGAGGCCCATTCCCTAACACGGTTTACCAGTATCATGGGCTGTAGCCCTACTGCTGTGTCGACAGTCTGGCCTATTGTTGTGCTTAGTGTTACTTCCTGCAGTACAAACCAACAGGGCAGTTTAAGGCAAACATTTACTGTGCAGATACAAAATCTGCCACATTGACTTGAGGGCTGGTGCCAATTTTAGATGCAGCAGTTTGCTACCCTGTTCCTATGCAGACAAGTAGAAGCGTAGTAATTGATGGCAGAGAAAGACACGAGGCCCTTTTAGACTGCCTAGTTTTCCTGCCTTATCGCGTTTGACCTATTATTGTAGAGGATTTTTACCTGGAAGACTACCCCATCACTGCATTCCAGCATTAGAGGAGTTATGCTGTAGGAATGTATCTTATTGCCACTTAGCTGCACATCCACTCCTTTGGGTCATATTGGGGAGATCCTGACTGCCCATTGAGCTCTCTACCCACTTTCAGATTCTGCATACAAACTCTGTCAGGTCCTCTTCCATCCTTTGTTTTCTGAGGTATCCCTGCTGAGTGGCTTACTGCTGTCTCCTGGTGGAAGTGTACTCATAACAGGAACAGCTGCCATGAGGGACACCCCCATGGGAGTTGTTACTGCTATGAGGAAAAGCTCGGGGGACGCTGGAGGGGACGTGCCACCCTGTAGTGTGGCATGAGAGAACTTCTGGAATCCTTCATCTGCATTGATAGCGGGACAGCTTTTCCTGTACCTGGGACGTTCCAGCTCCCATCAGGATTGCAGGTGCAGTGACATCTAGTGGGGGGGGTGGGGGGTCTGGCAGCACGTATTTACCCATGCTGCCAGGGTTGCACCTCAGAGCCACCAGCAGGAACCACTGTTGAGGGATGTGGCACAGCCCTCCCTCCTGGTTGTACAGAATCCAAAGGACACTCTGAATTCATCCTTTTAGCTTCCACTCCTGACATCCCAAGCTTAAGGTGAAAACCAGGGTTGCCAGTGTTAGCTGGCCCATTGTATAAATATTTAAACAAAATCAATCCACTATTTTGGGCTAAATGATACTGTATGCTATGTTTATAATAGTCTTGATAAGATGGTCTTAACCCAGATCACATATAGTACACCATCATAGGAAGATAAACCAATATGTCTTTTTTTGTTCTTTTAGATACTTGGTCATGGAGCTGATGGATGCTAACTTGTGCCAGGTTATTCACATGGAGTTAGATCATGAAAGAATGTCCTACCTTCTGTACCAGATGCTTTGCGGCATCAAACACCTCCATTCAGCTGGCATCATCCACCGAGTAGGTAGTGCTAGGAAGCAAGCACATATTTTGATAAGAGTGTACGTATGTAATTTAGGTATAAGTGTGTACTTATGTGATTTAAATATATGGCAGTTAATTACTGCATCATATTATACATTAGCCACCTGATTCTCAAAGTTTTACTGGTTATAAAAGTGGCATATTCATATAGAGCAATGATTCAACTTCCAACTTTGAGAAGCCGGTATTTTAGCATCGAGTCAAAAGGTATGGTTAAACTCACAGCAGCAGTGCAGCTGTAATTATTGAGCAAATTGCTAGCTTTTTGAAGGCTATCAACAAAAAGCACAAGATGGTTAAATTTATGAAAGTTGTGGTTTGCTTATTTAGTAGAGAATGGAGAGAAATGCATTTTATAGAGTTTTCTCTATGTTGTCCTTTCTAGGGACGTGGATATGATGTTCTATCCACACTTTCTGGCAGTTGCCTTTCCTTTTTAATTCAGGCCAGAATTTCCTCGAGCTGGCTCCTCCCATCTACCCAGGTGGTAACTCCTTCGGCTCCACCCCATGATGCCATATTTTCCTTTCCACTGGAAGAAGGAGGTTCCCTCCTTATCGCTTTCAGCACTGAGTAGGCCCTTTTACTCTAAATCTTCGGATTTACTTCCAAACCTTAAAAAACTTTGTCTTCAGGCTCGCTCTTTAATCGCGACTGCGATGAGCGATGACAAGTCCACTCTAGGGTTCCACTGGTGCCTTTGCGGGCTGTCACAAGCACGATACTCAGGCCTGCAACATATGCCATTCACTCCATCCCTCCGTTCTCGAGGACCACTATGCCAGCCTTGTTCTCATCTGACTGGACGAACGGGACCCGCCAGTCAAATCTAAAGATGTCCTTGGCTGCGGGATCGGCCAACCAGCTTGTGGAGTTTGAGGAGGCGGTGGCCCAGACCACGGTGCACATCTCCTCGGCTTCAGACTTCATTCCACTTTTTCTGGGCACCTTCTTTTCAGGATCTTTCAAGGAGTTGTGCCAGTCCTTGCCAACACATGGTGAGTGCCCTTCCTCTGGGCACAAGTCCATGTCTATAAAAGAGGCCAAAAAATGGTCTCGCTGTCGATTGTGGGATCGGAAATGCTCTCGGTCGAAGATTTCTGATTCCCTCATTTCTCCTGATCCGACTTACGTCGAATCTTCGGGCCTGGCCACCAGCTCCACGGTACCCCCGTTGGGCCAGTCCACCGAGACACTGCTCGATCTTCTGGCTGAGATTTTTCTCAAGCCAGTCGACTAGTTGTTGACTGAGGAGGCCAGTTCTTCACTTTCCATGATTCCAGTTCTGACTCAGACTGTTGGAGGGACGAATCAATCCGCTGACCTGCCACCTCTGGTCATTGACCAAGACCCGGAGGTGCCTCTGCTCTTGCCGCCTCCCTCCAATTCCCGCCGTTGGTCCCCCCTGGTGGTCGAGGTCCAGGTCTCGGTCATACTTCCAGGGGTTGAGCTGTTCCCACCGTCTGCGCTCCCAACACCATGGGAAGTGGCACCGCTGCTACTCTTCATCCTTGTCCTCCTCAGGTGAGGAGAGGCTTTGGCGCAAGCAGCGTTGACACTAGGAACATCTTATGTGGCAACAGCTGGTGTTCTCTGATGTGAAGCTGACTCCAACTCCTACACCAGCTATCACTTGGCTCTTGCCTCAACGGCCGATTCCTTTTCTGCCTCAGGTGCTGACCAAGATGTCTTGGCTCGGCTGCTCCTGCCATCTCAACCGGTTCCCATGGAGCTTTCTCCTGTACAGCCGAAAACCGATGCTCCGACCAAAATGTCTCGGCCGGCCAAGGGGCTTCCCCATCGGCTGTCAGTCACTGTCACCCATGACTGTCCGCAGAGTGTCAGTGGGGACTCTGGCGGTCGACCCCTGTTAAATGACTCCTCTGAGTCAGAGGGTTCCTCCTTGAACTTTTATCCAGTTGACGTGGAGTTGGTTGGGGGTCTGTCGATGGACGGAGGCCCTACTTTCGTTATGGGCCTCCTCCACCTGATCTTAGAGTCCACAGGTTTAAAAATGGAGGCTGTCCAGAAATGGTCTCGATACCTTTTGACTGAGATCCTGGACTGGTGAGGTACTCCTGGGGCGGTCATCCTTGGCCCTAACTTGGAGCTTTGGCAGCGCCCCGCTTCCTGCCCTACACCCTCTGCCTGGATGGACTGCAAGTATGTGGTACCTACCGGTTATCCGTCAAGATTCATAGAATACACCTTGGCCAAGGGGCTAGTGGCTGATTCTGTGTTCAGGCATTTTGGCAACACTGGGTACGTTGACAAGCCACCTGACAGAGTCCAAGAAGTTGGACCATGTGGCTAAGAAGGTTTACGCTGCCTCCTCACTTTGTCTTCTCCAGGCAAGCTCGGCCCTCCTTATAGCCCACTTCTCCCATGCCCTGCTGGGCACCCCAGATGAGGTGCTTCCTCATTTGCTGGCGGACCTACAGATCATGGTCAAAGAGGTCTGGGACCAGAGCCTGGCTGTAGCTAAGCAAAAGCTTGAAGCTGCCATGGACATTGGGGACTCCTATGCCCACTCAGTGGCAGATGCAGTGGCCATGTGCTGCAGGGCTTAACTGAGGATCTCAACCTTCATGGCAGACACTCAGCACAAGCTGGCAGATGTTCCTTTTCTGGGCATCGACTTGTTCGGACCTGGGGTCGAGGGCCACCTCGTATGCATTGAGAAGTTCATTGCCACCTTGAACTCATTTGCTCAAATGGTCCCCAGGGGCTCTAAACAGCAGCAGAATAGGAAGCCCTTGTGGTCCACCTCTACTCCTTCGGCCAAACCAGCCCGGCCCCAGGCTGGTCAGCAGGACCAGGTCTGGCGTCCTTGGCCAACGTAAGTGGCCTCAATCGTCCATAAGCCCAGGCAGAGAGGCTCCAGTGGCTCCTCAGCTGGACCTTCCTCCTCCTCCTCCTCCAAGCCTGCTCACTGACAGGATGAGGAGTGCCTCCCTCATGCCCATCACACCTCCTCTGGGTCCTCCATAGGGGAACTGGCTCCACCACTTCCTTTCTGCCTGGTCCGCTGTCACCACAGGCAGGTGGGTCCTTGAGGTGGTCAGTCAGGGTCTGCCTCTAAAACTCTAGCAGTACCCTTTTTGCTGAGCCTGCGCCCCATGGGAGGACTTGGTATCTGCAGATATCCTGTCAGGTCATCTGGACGACATTGCCCAACTCCTTCACAAGGAGGTCGTGGTTCCTGTCATGGATCCTCTGGAACACCCAAGGTTTGTCACCAGGTACTTTCTGGTGCCAAAATGGATGGTCGACTGGCACTCTATTCTAGATCTGCACGACCTGAACAAGTTTCTCAAGTCATGCACCTTCAGGATTCTAACTCTGATCGTACCATCTCTGGAGCAAAATATGTTGTTTTGCTCACTGGATCTCCATGACACGTTCTTTCACGTCCTGATCTGACTGGTGTCCCAATCCATCTGTTTCACCAAAGGTTCCTCCACTTCTGAGCGGAGGGAGCCCTCTACAGGTTCCAGGCCATGCCATTTGGCCTGTCCTTGGCCCCCAGGGTCTTCACCAAGTGCATTGCAGTTGTGGCATATTACCTGAGGCACTGAGGGGTCCGGGTTTACCCCTACCTAGCTGACTGGCTGATCACGGGTCCCTCCAGGCTAGAGGTGGAGCAGTCCAGGGACCTGGCCCTCCAGACCTGCATCTCTCTTGGCCTCCTAGTTAGTGAGGCTAAGTTAGAACTGGTGCCTTTGAAGGTGATCGACTCCTGCAGAGCCAGAGCCTTGTTCCTGGCAGACAAGGCGGAGGCTGTCTCCTCCTCCTTTGCCCGATCATTTTGGGTTGGGAAATTGCACCCTGCCTGGGACTTCCTGCGCCAGCTGAGTTACATGGCAGCCTGCACCAGCGTGGTCCATTGGGCCTGATGGGGAATGCGCTTTCTGCAGTTGGAGCTGGCCAGCCAGTGACTTCAGTGCAAGGGTCACTTCGACCAGCTGGTCACTGTGACCCAGTGGATGTGGGACACTCTCCAGTGGTGGTTAGTCCCAGAAATCTGCAGGAAGGGATCCCATTTTACGCCCAGAGCTGACGGTCATCCTGATGACTAATTCCTGTATCATGGGCTGGAGTGCCCATCTGGGGAAACAGAGTCCATGGGCTCTGGCACCCCCGAGGAGTCCTGGTATCATTTCAGCCTGATGGAGCTCCGATCATTTCGGCTGGCACTGACTGCCTTTGCTCCTCACATTCGGGGTCAGGTGGTCGAGGTGCAGACGGACAACACCATGACCATATACTACCTCAACAAACAGGGTGGGACACACTTCCTACCACTGTGCAAGGAAGCTCTCCGTGTGTGGACCATCATGCGCAGCCTGGAGGCGGATCTCCTAGCCATCCATGTGGCAGGGGCCTCCAACCAGCTAGCGGACACTCTCAGCCATGTGGGCGTTGCGTCTCATAAGTGGTCTCTCCACCCAGAGGTAGTACACAGTCTGTTCTCCCAGTGGGGCACCCCTCTGGTGGACCTGTTCACCTCCAGGGAGAACGCAAAGCTGAGGCTGTTTTGTGCCTGCCCCCCTCAGCAAGGAACACTGCAGGGGATGCCTTCTGGAGGCCCTGGACTCCAGGCATCTTCTCTGCCTTCCCTCCTCTTCCCTTGATCCACAAGGTGCTTCTCAAGACCAGGAGGGACAAGGCACAGGTGATGCTGGTGGCTCCGGACTGGCCAGCCCAGGTTTGGTAACCCAGTCTCCTCAGCCTCAGCAGCAGGCTGCCGAGGCATCTTCCTCTCCACTCGGACCTGCTCTCCGTCAGTCAGGGGAAGGTACTCCACCCGGACCTTCAGTCCCTGTGCCGGACAGCCTGGTTCCTAAGCGGCTAGAGTTCCAGGCTTTGGGGCTCTCTGAAGAGGTCCTCACTGTTGTGTAAGCATCTAGGAAGGAATCAACCAGGAAATGTTATGCCTTCAAGTGGAAGATATTCTCCATTTGGTGCCAGGGCAAGGAATTGGACCACTTGTCTTGTCTAGTGGCTAGCATTCTTGACTATCTTTGATCCCTCTCTGTCGGGCCTTCGGTCGATGACTCTTAAGGTGCACCTGGCAGCCATCTGTGCTTACCAGGCGTGGGCCATTCAGCAGTTGGTGGCGCAGGAGAAGCTGGTCAGGTGCTTTTTAAAGGGCCTTGACCACCTTTCCCCTCTGGTGCATGAACCACCACCACCTTGGAATCTGATGCTGGTTTTAGCAAAGCTCATGAGCAAGCCATTTGAACCTTATGAACAGGTATGAACTCTCTCACCTGTCGTGGAAGACCACCTTCTTGGTGGCCGTCACATCAGCCAGAAGGATCACTGAACTCCAGGAGCTTTCAGTGGAGTCTCCTTAACCTGGTCTTCCACAGGGAGAAGGTTGTCCTTCCCCCCCCCCAACCTGAAATTCCTTCTGAAGGTACTTCACCAATCACACCTCAGAGGCCGAGCACAGGCTACATACTCTGGACCTGAGGCGAGCACACGCTTATTACAGGGAGCGCATGGCTGGAGTTTGGGGAGAGGTTCACCAGTTGTCACCTATGCTGAAGCCGCACCTTGCAGACTGGTAGCCAAGTGGATGATTGGTAGGTGGATTGTATCATGCATTGACCTCTGCTGTAGGGTAGGGTGCCTCCTGTAGTGCCAGGGGCTCATTTCACCTGTCATACTGCTGCTTCGTTGGCTGCTTCCAGGGATGTCCCTATCCAGGAAAAATGCAGGGCTGCTACCTGGAGGTCAGCACATACCTTCATTTCCCATTACGACATCGACTTTGAGTCACGCTAGGATGCTGGCTTTTGGGCTCAGTTCTCCAGTCTTTGTGCCCTAAGTCGGGGGCCCCTTGCCTTCTTGCTCCTGGAGAACTGCTAGGAGTCTGCCAGAAAGTGTGGCTAGAACATCACATCCACATCTCTAGAAAAACAGACTACTCAATTGTAACAGTAGTTCTAGAATGCTGTATGATGTTCATCCACACAAACCCACCCGACTTGCCCTGGCTTTGGTGCGCAACACTGCTTCCAGCGGTCAAGATCTGGCATCATGGGGCGGAGCTGAGGGAGTTCACTGAGGTGGATGGATGGAGCCAGCTTGAAGACGTTCCAGCCAGAATTAAAGGGAAAGGCAACTGCCAGAAAGTGTGGATGAACATCATATACCACTCCTAGAACTACTGTTACAGGTGAGTAACCTTTTTTTTTTTATACACCTCTGGGTTTCTAGTAATTGTGGGAACCCTTAAGGAAACTACTGAGGTGGCATGTAGGTAACCAGGCCTGAACCCCCTGGATAATGAGCATAGTCCATTTACATTCTGTATTTCACAGAATTGTTAAGGCCTTTTGCATGATTTTGCTATTATGTTATTACCTGCGATGCCTGCAACTGCCAAATGATCCAGAGTTTGAGGCCACCATTTTCCACATATTATCCCTGCTATAATTGAAAGCTGCCAACACAGAGATGAGGCCTGAACTAGGCACAAATTTTAAGGCCTCCCGCTGGACAGGCATACCTTCACATCCTTCTGTAACCGCTACACTAAGATTACAAGGAAGGACAAAGTCACCTATTTCCAAAGCAAGGTTGAGCATGAATGTTTGGACCCCATCTAAATTTTGGAAACCAGTCCATGGCTTCCTCAACCCCCCACATTGTCTGCCAGTGACCAAGCTACTCCAAGTGGACAGCTGAAGTCTTGTCCCATTCCTTCCAGTAGCGCCACATGGCGTCAGAACCAACCATTGCTTAACCTAACCCAGAATGGCCACACAGGATAGAATGAGATTTAAACAAGCACTTCACTGAGGGTCTGAGGGCTCTTATCTCCAAATCCTGCTCCACTCTGATTGAACAGCAGCACACTCCTGGCACCTTCCACCTTCAGGCAATCTCAATTGACTAGGTATGCAACGAGCTCGCTGTGCTGAACACTTCCTCAAGCTATGGGAATGATGGCATCTCTCCCAAATTCATGAGCATAGGTTCCCATACCATAGTGGCTCCTGTCGCCTGCATTTTTAACTAGTCCCTTGCAGCAGACTCTTTCCCCAGCAAATGGAAGTATGCGTTAGTCATACCCATTTACAAAGGTGGTCTTGCGGATGTACCCTGAAGCTTCCATCCAGTTTCCCTCCTACCAGCCATTTCCAAGATCTTCGAGAGGCTAGTGAACAGGCAGTCATAAACGTCTACTCCAGCTTGTTTTTTTTGACCCTCTGCTAGTCTAGCTTGGAGGCAATGTAGTGTAGTGGTTAAGGGCACTGGGCTGCAAACCTGGAGACCTGGGTTTGAATCTCATCCGCCCCCCACTTGCGTACTGTGACCCTGACCAAGTTACTTAACTTCCTTGTGCTCCCAGGTCACACCTGGAAATAAACTCTGGCTTAGAGTGCTTTTTCTGGTTGAACAGTTTCCTCTGTTCCTTTCCCTTCTGACTAAACCACTCTACCTACTCTTTGAACTCACTGACCACATTCATTCCCACATTGACAAGGGCCTGGGTACTGGGGCCATCTTTATCGACCTTGCCAAGGCCTTTGACATTGTGGACCACAACCTACTCCTGGAAAAGCTTGGCCTCTGCCAACTCCCCATCTTCTCTGGCAAGGTTCTGCTTCTGTCTAACCAGTTGAGCTCAATCATTCAAGCTATCCTGAATCCCTTCCCCCCACCATTACTGTTCAGTCTTGGTCCTGGGCACTTCGGTGTTCAGTCTTTACAAGTGATCTTCCACTCTTCCACAAGCCCTTTCCTACTGTGACGTACAAATGTACACTGATGATGCAGTTATCTGTGTATCCAGCCCATCTGCTCCCTTCACTAGAGAGCACCTGCAAAAGGACTTCTCTGCTATCCAAAATGGTTTCAGGATAACCAACTCATAATGAACCAGATGAAATTGGTATCTGTGCTATTCTAGTCCATCCCATGGTGCAGTACAGTTCCTGACTTGCTAAACCTATGTTCCATCTAAGGGGAGTGCATCTACTTGGTATCTTCATACAGATATCTAGGCATGCATCTGGATCAGCAGCTTGATTACTCTGGTAACATATTCCAGGTAACAGCCAAGTGTTACGCAAAGCTAGATGCTCTTTACAGGGAGAAAAGCTGACTTTAGCTGCACATCAAGAAACTGGTGGTTGAGCACTCCGTGTCTTCCCTCTGTTGGTCTATGGGGTCATGGTCTACACAGGAGCCAACTCTTCCGCCCTGTCCAAACTGACAGCACTGTTCAGTGCACTATGCAGATTCATATTGACTTATTCCCCTGACAGCCCACCACAATATAATGTACAATGACCTCAGATGGCTACTACCACGAAGAAAAGAGGCACTCCCTACATACTGTGCTAGTGGGGGCTAGATACTGGTCAGGAAACCCCCCCTCAATACTTCCTGGATCTTTTTACACCAGTCTCATATCGCACTTACTCCCTCTGGTCTAAGGACAGTTGACATTTCCAAGTCCCTCGATGAAGAAGAAACTTAGGGCATGCCTCAATCTCCTACAGACCTGCCTCTATTTGGAGTAGCTTACCTGCCATAATCACCGCTGGCAGTTCCTTTGTCATGTAAAGCGACAAATAAAGGCTCACCATGCCTTCCTGATAGCATGCCCCAACTGCCCCAATCATGACACCTCTGAGTGCCCCAGTCTCGGGTTTAGTACCTCATAGTGGGTGTGATGGGCCACAGACTATACCCCTGCAACCCAAACCTATTTGGCACACTGCCTATTGTTTGATACATTTGTTTAAAGATCTGTAGATACTGTGAGTCTCTTGTAAGACTCCAATTGCACCTGCCTAAATATTGCACCTTCTGTGTATTTGTGTTGAATCCCTGTTACTTACTGTTGCTATTTAATAAGAGCACATCTGGAAGAATGTCCCCACCTCGCCCCCCAGTTTGCAACTGGAAATGAGTCTTCTGGACTCTACTTGTTTACCTGGTAAAATATGTTTCAATAACTAAATAAAATACCATCCAGCACTGTGGGTGTTCATCCCTCAAAATGCAGTAAAAGGGGCCATGAGACCACTGTTTGTGCAGTATAGGAAGTTATTAAATGTTGAATGTTGGTTATGTTTTAATGTATTGATTTTAATTAAAGATATCTTTTGCATTCACTTTTAATTTTGTTTTTATTTGCAAAGATAGAAATGTCATATGAACATACGAAGAAGCCAGCAGAAGAAGGCCATTTGGTCTGTCATGTCTGCTCATATTGCAGGGTAAATGGCTTGAGCTACTGTCCCTGCCCGCCTCCTCCCCACTCCTCCCATCCTTTCTACCCATGATCCTTACCTTCCCCCTATGCCTATCCCAGCCTCTCTTAAAGCTGCCCACTGTCTTCAACAAGATCACCTCTTCTGGCAGCGCATTCCAAGTGTCCATCACCCTCTCTGTGAAGAAGTGTTTCCTGACTTTCCTCTGAAACCTCCCACCCTCCAGTTTAAGACTGTGCCCCTTCATGTTATGGTTGTCACTCAGCTTAAAGAGATTCTCTTTATCAACCTTATTTATCTCTTTCAAGTACTTGACGGTCCCAGTCATGTCCCCTCTCTTTCTCCTGTCTTCCAGGGAGTACATGTTCAGTGCCTTCAACCTCTCCTCATATGCCTTACACTGCTGACCCACTATCATCTTTGTAGCCCTCCTCTGGACCTTCTCCAGCAAGTTAATGTCCTTTTTGAGGTGTGGGCACCAGTACTGAACTCCATACTGTAGATGTGGCCTTACCAGTGACCTGTACAAGGGCAGTATAACCTCCTCTCTCTCTCTCCTACTACTGATCCCCTTAGATATGCATCCCAGCATCTTGTTTGCCTTTGATGCTGCTTTCTTGCACTACGTGGAGTACTTCAGGTCACTAGTGATCATCACTCCCAGGCCCTTCTCCTCCTCTGATGCAGATACTCAAACTCCACCCCAGGTAGTACGCTGTCCTGGGAGTCTTGGCTCCAATATGCATAACTTTGCATTTCTTAGGATTGAAGCTAAGCTGCCAGATCCTGGACTACCTCCCCAACTTTTCCAGATCTTCCTGTAGGTTCTGTATCCCTTCAGCTAAGTCCGCACTCCCACAGAGCTTGTTGTCATCCGTGAATAGGCACATTTTACGAACATACAAACATACGAAATTTGCCAGCAGATAAAGGCCTAGAGGTCTATCAAGTCTGCTCGAATGTGTAGCTAGCACCCCTTATTCTGCAGCTGCCCCTCCCTTCCACCCTTCCCCTTCATTAACCTTCCCCCTTGTCCTGTCCCATCCTTGTTTGAAGCAGTCCACTGTTCTACTGCATACCACTTCAGCAGGTAACGATTCCACCCAGCCACCATCCTCTCTGTAAAAGGTGTCTCCTCATCTCCTCCTGAACCTTCCTCGCTCCAGTCTCATATCATGGCCCCTGGTGGCCCTCCCCTCCCTTACTTTGAACAGCCCCTCTGTACCCGTCTTGTTTATTCCTTTCATGTATTTAAAGGTTTCAATCATGTCACCCCTGTCTCTCCTCTCCTCCAGTGAGTACATGTTCAACTCCTTCAACCTCCTCTCGTATGATAAGTCCCCCAGCCCCTTGATCATCTTTGTCGCTCTGTGCTGCACCCCCTCCAGTAACTTAATGTCCCTCTTCAGATACGGACGCCAGTACTGCATGCAGTACTCCAGGAGTGGTCTAACTAATGACCTATACAGTGGCAGAATCACCTCCTCCCTCCTCGAGGATATACCCCTTGCAATACAACCCAGCATTTTGTTGGCCTTTGCAGCTGCCTTCCTACATTGTGCTGAGTTGTTCATTGACCCTGCAATGAGTACCCCCAGATCCTTCTCCTCCTCTGTCTGGGCTAGCTGCACTCCCCCTAGCTGGTAACTCCTCCTTGGGTTCTTCATCCCAAAATGCAGCACCTTGCACTTTTTGGCATTAAAGCCCAGTTGCCAGGTGTCTGACCAGGTTTCAAGCTTTGCCAGATCATCCTGCAACCCCTGCCATCCCCCTAGGTCATCCACCACCGCGCCTACCTTGGTATCATCAGCAAACAGACTGATCTTGCTCTTGATGTTTTGCCCTTAATGCCATCCGCAGTGTCATTGATGAAGACATTGAACAACGCCGGCCCCAGCACTGAGCCCTGTGGAACCCCACTAGTTACCTTTCTGGTGTCAGATAACTCTCTCCCCACAACCACCCTCTGGGTTTTGCCTGTCAGCCAATTTTCCACCCATCTAGCCATCTTTTCCCCAACCCCAAGATCCACCAACTTCCTATTCAACCTTTTGTGGGGCACAGAGTCAAAGGCCTTGCTGAAATCAAGATAGAGGATGTCTGCCACTCGGCTCCTGTCTACTGTCTTAGTGACACAGTCAAAGAAGTCAATTAGTTTCATCGATCAGTAAACATTTACTACTAGTACTAGAAGCTAGGCACAAACTCACACCCTCAGTTTTTCATACATTTTGTTCTCCGACACCAGCTGGACACTTAGTCCTTGGGCATGGAGCTGTGCTATCTGGAAAGTATCACAGCCATGTTCCCTGCTAACCCCAGAGTCATCTTTTCTGGTGAGGATCCACAGTACAGGGCCCAAAGGTGTGACCAGTGATTATCCAGATGGTGGTGCCCCCCCCCACCCACAGTTTCTTTGCCACCCACCTCTCTGCAGCACTTGGTAATGGTGGTCTGTCAGCCCTGTATGTGCACAAACATTGTCCTGTAGGGGAGCAAGCTTCCTGACTGCTCACAGGAGTTGTGATGATACTGGAACCAAGTGCCATGCCTCCCAGCTCGGGAACGCACGCACCTTACTAGCCTCCCCCTGGCTGCCAGGCCAAATACCAAATCTGGATTACAACCAGCGGCTGCTTGGTCATCAGGTGGCCAGATCCTACCTTCTTAAAACTGTAAAAGATTCCAGGCAGCATACACTTTTCTTTGATTTGTAGTATTTTTCAATTCTACCAGAATTGCCAGTATTGTTGAAACATTTTTAATTGGGTTTTCCTCATGAAAAAATGGTATCCACTTACTTTGGTTCAGAAATGGTATTCCTTCGATGTGGATATGGTGCACTATCCACATGTTGGCAACCTTCCTTTCCCTTTAAATCTTGCTGAAAAGTCTTCCAGATAAGCTCCTCCCACCCACCCTGGTGGTATCCTATTCGGCGCCATCCATGACATCAGATCTTCCTTTCCACTGGAAGTATCTGGTCTCCTCCTTTTGCAGCTCCTGTTTGCGGTGTAGGCCCATTCTGGTCTGTTTTTCAGGTGACTTTCTCCTTCATTTTCTTTCTACATTGGTTCCAACTGGAGCACAGTGACCTCAAGTCTGTTCTCAGGTTCAAGAAGTGCACCCTTTGTAACCGAAAGATGTTGTGCATTGACCCTTACACCTCGTGGGTATTGCCTTGGAGCTCAGCACGATTCGCAGGCTTCCTGCCTGTGCAGTCCCTGCAAATCTCCGTGTTGGTGGACCATTATACCTGCCTCCTCTTAGACCACCTGGACGAACAGGATCAGCCAGTTCAACCCAAAGGTACCCACAGGGCTGTTCTGGCAGCAGCGGCCTTGTAGATGCAGCTTGCATTTTAAGAGGTGGCAGCCCATGCTGCGGCAGCTGCCGCTTCAGTCTCTGCGCTGCTTCTTGTGGGCTTGAGCACTTTGTTCACCAGAGCATTCTGGGACTTGTGCTGGTCCCTTCTGACCCTCTGGGAGGGCCCTTCCCGAGGATCCAAATCGTCCAGATCCTCAAAGTCCAAGAGGGACTGGGAGCAGGCTCATTCATCCCACCCCTGTGATCCTGCACTTGGCTTGACAGCCATCGAGACATCAGGTTTGGCTGACCCTTCTGATCCAGTCCAGGCTGCTGGCTTCTTGGTGTCCCTGTTGGGCTGTCAGCTGAGACGTGAGCCAACCAGCCAGCCAAGCTATTTCTTGACCCCTTCGACCCATTGTTGGAGGATGGCGTGGATGACTAGCTCTTGAGGACCCTGGTCCTCTCAGCCCTCTCTCAGGAGGGCCCAGATAGCCAGCAGATCTGGCTGTCTCCCCTCGGGAGATTAACTCCTTCAGGGTTCCATGGGCCATTGTTTGTGTTGAGTCCAGGGACCCCTCCCCCATGTTTCCTCCCCGATGACCTGATCAGCGTTGGTGAAGGTTTTGGTCCCGCTCCAGATTGAGATCTTGGGAATCTCGTTGTTCCCTCTCTCTGCCATTGACCAAAAAGCGCAATCGACGCGCCTCATCATCCACTTCTTTGGACGAGTACAGCCTTTGTTAGGAGGAGTTGGTGTGGTAGCAGTGGATCCTCGGCCAGGGGTGTGACCCACTGCAGCCTGTGCCGCTTCCTTGGTTGCCCTTGCCGTGGCCCATTCCGGTTCTCTTGGTCAAGCCAGTGCCATCTTCTCCTTCCATTAGGGTGGAGCCCTGTCCAAGGTTTTGTGGCCCACTTCCGATCTCCCCAGTCAGTTATCTATCAGGATTACACATTCAGATGTGCGCAGGTGGTCCACGGGGAGCCCTGGTTGAGGGCAGTGTTTGAGGAGTCCTTGGACTCTTAGGACTCCTCTATGCATTCTAACCGTATTCCATCCTTCGACCGCAAGTCCACCAAGGAGCTCACCACCAAGCATGGGACAATATCCTTTTGAGCCTTGCTCCACCTTCTTTCCATATCCATGGGGTTTCCATTGGAGCTGGTCTGAAAGCAGGCCGAATACCCACTGACAGAAATCCTTGACAGGGACTCCCAAGGGGTTGTCTTCCTGGTGGCGGAAGCCAATTTTGTTCCTGCTCTGGAGCTTTGTCAGCATCCAGCCTCTTGCCCGGTGGCTTCTGCCTGAATGGTCTGCAAATATGTGGTACCCACTGGGTCTGTTCCCAGCTTCTCCAACCATCCTTTGGCAGAGAGAAAGTCACAAGGATGATACCCACATAGTGTTGGCCTGCTTGCCTAGACTTCTTTTGCAGTGTGAAAGCCTGAGATATCTGACTGGGATTCTACTCTACTACCAGGAAGTGAAGGATGGGGGCTTTGTAAAAATTCCTCCTTCAAAAGACTTTAGCAAGAATGGAGCAGCAGCTACAAGGTAAATCTGTATCACCTGCCCCATTGACTGACTAGTGGGTGTCGAATTCCTGGGACAAATCTTCATCGGGGAGCCACAAACACTGGGAGAAGGCTTCCTCCGAGAGATCCAGGTCACCCCTACAGACTACAAGTACGACCCCAATCATGACGCCTATCGCCCCTGATGCCGATAGCGCCCCCCGACTGTTGACCAGACATCAAGGTCGGGACTTAGTGTAGGCACTACTTGGACCTATTGTTGCTGTTATGTCATTGTCAGAGATTCAGCCTTCACTGTCAACTAATACAGTCACAACCACTATTGAAAGTAGAGTTGAAGCACAGACAGTAATCCTGTCATTCGCAGACACGATATGGTGTCTTCTGCCAGGCCTACCTCCTACAATATTCCTGTCGACTGGGACTCCCACAACAACCTCGTTGACATCACAAGTTAATACATTACAGAATAAACCTCCTCAGCTGCCACTGGTGCAGTCGTTCATTCCCACTGATGAGAGATACTATGACAAATGTGAATATAATCTTGACCTCGTACTGGAGGATGATCAGGAGGAAGGGGAAGAGTGTGCTGAGGCTAGCCAGCATATACATGGCACCAGCTCTACAGCCTCTTCCTGTAGTGAGGACTCCAGTGAGTACACCCAGATCACCTTCAGAGGACCCCTCATTTTTTGCCATGATGCAGCAAATGCAGGCTGCCATGGGCTTTACCTTAGAGGAGCAGGATTCTACTAAGAAGAACCTTCTGGAGTTTCTGGAGATGCCAGATTATCCTTCTGCTGTTGTTCCTCCCCTGTTTCCAGCTTTGGAGGATGCTACTTATGGTGCATGGCATAGGCCAAACAGCATACCAGCTGTGCCCAGAAAGGCAGACAAAATGTGTTTGTTCCCGTGGGATACCTTATTATGCCAACCAGCCTGAGTCTGATTCAGTGGTGATTACAGCAACCCATGATAAATCTAGGGCACCTAGACCCCTGAGTTTCCTTCCTCCTAATAAGGAATCTAGGAGGTTGGATGTTCTGGGGAAACGCAGCTATGCTTCTGCCTCGCTGGGCCTGTGTATTGCCATTTACCGGGCCCATATTATAAAATATAAGAATACCCTACCGAGGAAGCTAAGACTAGTGCACAGCCCTTGCCTGAGGGTTCTACTAAACAGGTGTTAATCAGAATTCTTAATGCTGGTGTTGATGTGTGTAAACATTTTGATTCGCATAGCATATGATATCTCTTATGCCTCTGCCAGGGCTGCGGCCTCTGGCATCTGTCTCAGGCACTACTCTTGACTCAGGGTAGCAGGTTATTTATTTATTTAAAAGTTTTACCAGGTGAGCGTACTGAGCGGTCTACCATGTGATTTTAGACGCGACCTGGGGGTGGGGAGCAAGGGAGTAAAGCAGAGTTTATATACAACAGTACATAAGTACAAACAGCAGTGCATGAGTACAGGACATATTGTGTACAAGAATACAGGTGAAAATTTGATACAGACAGCTTATACATTGTTGGAAGGATAATTGGCGATACGCTGAAAAACAGAAGTTTTACCACTGATGTGCAGCAAACAGTTCTCAGTGTCCCATTTAGGGGATGGGAACTGTTTGGCCATGATGCAGAAGAAGCTTTGAGAAACCTTTAGTCATTTGCAAGACTCTGAAGTTGGTGAAATCCCTGTACTATACACAAGGTGGGGGTAATGGCAGGGGTATTTTTCACATTTCTGCTGAGAGAGGACGCCATCGGGCCTATAGACATCAAGTAGAGGCAAAGGTGTGGGGAACTTGCCAGTCCCTCCCCAGCCCCAGGTGCTCATTCAAAAGCACCCAAAAGGTACCTAGGCTGGTGGCTCTGCCCCCCTCCTCGACTCACCATGACTCCTCATACACCCCTCAACCATCATTACCTCCAGGGTTGGTTATAGGGGGTCACCTTTCCCTCCACCTGGATCAGTGGAGGATAGTGACAAGAGACAAATTGGTCCTAGAGATAACAGAGAAGGATTGTGTTCTGGAGCTTCTGGACAACCCTCTAGATCACCCACCAGGGCGCATGTCCCTGTTGCTAGAGGACGTATAGACTCTGCTTCAAAAAATGGGCCATAGAACCTGTATCTCCAAGACAGAGGCACAAAGATTTCAATCCAGATACTTCCTTCAACCACAGTGGACAGAGGGTCTGAGGTCTGTTCTAAATCTCGGGGACCTAAACTTCTTCATAGAATACAAGTTTGGTATGGTCCACAGCTGCAAATGAGATTGGATATGCTTCTTGGATATGTAGTAGTAAAAATTTTATTTTTAAACAGGAAAACGTATCATTAGGACCGAGGTTCTGTTTACAAGACCGTCCTGTATGTGACGTCTTAGGTTACCTCCATATCAAAATCGGAGAAACGTCACAGAAAATATCAGAGGTTCCTGTTCTAGGGGGAGCATTAACAGTTCATAGAAACATAGACTTTGATGGCAGATAAGGACCGCTTGGCTCACCTAGTCTGCCCATTTCCCTACCCGAGAGGATAAGCTGCAGATCCTATTTAACCAACAGCGTATTTCTTCCTACCCTTCCCCCACAAAAATTGCCTTATGTCTGTCCCATGCATTCTTGAATTCTCCTACAGTTTTAGACCCCACAACCTCCTCAGGAAGGCTGCTCCATGCATCCACCACCCTCTCTGTGAAAAAATTCTTCCTCCATTGCTCCTGAGCTGTCCCCCCTCTATCTTCAAATTGTGTCCCCTTGTTCTTGCACATCTCTTTTTCTGAAAGATGCTACCCTCTTAGACTTTGTTGATTCCACTGAGGTACTTAAACGTTTCTATCATGTTCCCCCATCCCTCCTTTCCTCAAGGGTATACGATAAGCTCCTTTAGCTTGCTCATATGGCTTCTCTCTGCAGACCCTGCATCATTTTAGTTGCCCTCCTCTGAACTGCCTCCATCCTGTCTACGCCTTATGGAGATGGGGTCTCCAGAACTGGACGCAGTACTCCAAATGGGGTCTCATCAACTGTCTGTACAGGGGATAACAACTTCCTGTTTTCTGCTAGTGATGCCTCTCCTCTACATCCCAGTATCCCCAGCCCTCCCTACCGCCTCTCTCACATTGCTTGCCAACCTTAAGGTCATCTGATATGATTACCCCAGGTCCCTTTCCATTTTTGTTGTTGTTAATACCTCTCCCATTGTGTAATCTTCCCCTGGGTTTTTGTTTCCCAGGTGCATTACATTGCACTTCTTTGCATTGAATCCAAGCTGCCATACTTCTGACCATTCCTCCAACCTTGCCAAGTCCCTTCTCATCCTTTCCATGCCTCCTTGCGTATCAACCCTGTTGTAAATCTTTGTGCCATCTGCAAAGAGGCATACTTTGCCTTCCAGTCCCTCTGCGATGTCACTTATAAAGACATTAAAAAGGACTGGACCCAGTACTGAACCCTGCGGTACCCCACTAGTAACCCCTCTTTCTTCAGAGTGGACTCCATTTACAATTATCTTCTGTGTCCTGTTGTTCAGCCAATGTTTTACCCAGGCTACCACCCTGGGACCCACTCCAAGGCTGGTTAATTTGACTACTAATCTTTTGTATGGGACTGTGTCAAATGCCTTGCTAAAGTCTAGGTAGGCCATGTTCACAGCCCCTCCCTGGTCTACTGCTTTGGTCACCCAGTCAAAGAATTCAATTAGATTCGTCTGACATGACCTTCCCACTGTGAACCCATGCTGCTTTGGGTCCTGTGCCCCACTGTCCTCTAGGTACTCAACAGTTTTTTCCTTCAGAAGTGATTCCATCACTTTCCCTACCACAGAGGTCAAACTGACAGGTCTGTAGTTTCCTGCCTCTGTCTTGCTCCCACTTTTGTGAAGGGGAATCACATCAGCCTTCTTCCAGTCCTCGGGTACCACACCATCATCCCATGATTTGTTATAAAGGGTAGTCAGTCGTGTCACTAGTTCTCTGCTTAATTCTTTTAGAATTCTGGGGTGAATTCCATCTGGCCTCATTGCTTTGTCCACCTTCAGTTTTAGGAGTTCTTTCAGAACCCTTTCTTCTGTGAAAGGACTGGGATCGACCCCCCTCTCCAGAGTGCTTCTGTTAAGTGGATTAGGCACCTCCCCAACTTCCTCTTTTGTGAATACTGAGCAGAAGTATTCATTCAGTATCCCTGCTTTTTCACTGTCACTCTCTGCTCACCCACCATCCATTCTATTCAGCCTCACTATCCCTCTCTTTGTCTTTCTACGCTCCCTGATGTACCTATAAAAGGTTTTATACCCCTTCTTAGCCGAGTTGGCTATCTTTTCCTCAGTTTGTGCCTTTGCTATTCTGACTACCTTCCCTGCTTCCGTCTGCCTTAACTGGTACAGTTCTCTGTCCTGCTTCTTCTGTGTATCCTTATACTTCCTAAATGCTATCTTTTTCTCACTAACCTTCACTGCCACTTCTTTTGAGAACCATAGTGACGTTTTCTTTTGTTTTGATTTGTTTATTTGCTTCACACAAAGGCTTGTTGCCTCTGTGATGGCAGTTTTGATATTTCCCCATTGTTGCTCCACCCCTCCTCCTAGCCTGTTTGCTAGTGCTTTTCTAAGGTACTCTCCCATCTTGCCTAAGTCAGCCCTCCTGATGACCATAACCCTCACTTTTGTATGGCTTGACTCAGTAGCTGAGTTTATCGTGAACCGCACTGTTTGATGGTCACTTGTTCCCAAATGGCTACCCACTTCTAGATCTGAGATCCTCTCACTGTCCCCATTTGAGAGTACGAGGTCTAAGAACTGGAAGGGGACAGGATCAGTTGTGTTCCAGGACAGTAGCTGCTGCTGTTGTTTTCACAGGGTTCTTGTGGATTTTACTTGGTAGGTTAGTTCTTTTCTTTCTTACTTCTAAGGGGCTAGCAGGGTATTGTTTGGGGGGCTGCTGGATGTTTGTAAACTGATTTGGTGGCTGTAAGTGGGGCTCATTTGTGGATGTTTCACTGTGTAACAGGCTGCGCTGGTAGAGCCTATTTCTTCTGATTTAAAACCTGTTGGTGGGATCTGCTTGGGCCTGGTTCTTTGGCTGCTGGGCTTGGAGGAGACACAGGCTGATACACTTTCTCTTGAGTCAGGTGTCTGCCCAGACCCACTCCCCCCACCCTCCCTCCCAGAAATCTCTGAATTTATAGGGGAACACCTGCCCTGCAATTGGAGGAAAAGGCTGCAGGTGCAGCTCATGTAGTTCTAGCCACTGGGGGTAGGATTTAAAGGCTGGGAGAGAGGAGCTTAGGGAGTTGTTCATTTCCCTTATAAGTTTAATGTGTTGTACTGCACCTAGTAACAGGGTTACTGGTGTACAGTGGGACTGTCTCTAAGATTAGTGGGTGACCTGATTAGGCAGGAGGGGTATCTTGGACTAGGGGGGAACCTGGTGGCTCACCCAAGCAAACCTATTTGGAAGGGGATGGAACCACACATCATTAGGGCCGGCATCTTTGGGAGGGTGGTGGGGTGCACAGGGTGTGGAGCAGCCATGATACTGGACTGGGCTTGAAGTTCGGTGGTTGCCCAGTGCTACCAGCTAGCACAGCTTAGGAGGAGGTTGCAGGGATTAGGAGAAAGCTGGGGAAGGGGTGGTATGGTTGGGGAAGGGGCTGGGAATCTCCCACAGGGTGCACCAAGCACTGGGGTGGGGGCATAGGGAAAGGAGTGCAGGAGAATACTCAGGGGTCACATAGGGACCCTCACAAAGGGGGGACGGAGGGACAACATTCTCAGGGAAGTAGGCAGATGGCCAGGGCTGGACAGAAGGAAGCAAGGCGGGGAGGTGGATCAGACCTTACACTCAGTAACCGCTTCAATTCTCTTCTTCTGCTCAAGGATGAGGGGGGTGATGTAGCCACGACAGGGGTGGTTAGAGACGGAAAGGGAGTGGGAGGCAGGAGGCAGGGGCCAGATAGCAGGAAGAACAGGGGGGGACCTGGAATGCAGGAGAATGGGGGGAGCAGTAAATCAGAGCAGGAGGGGCAGGGGGAAGAGGGAGGAAAGCGCAAGGAGAAGGACCAGTTGGGAGGAAAGGTAAAGGAGAAGGACCAGAACTACAAGGAGGATTCAGTAAAGGGAGCTGAGGGTTTAGGCCAGGGGAGCACGACGAGCAAGGAGGAACTAAATGGAGACAGGAAGGAAGGGAGGATGAGCCAGGCTAGTTCAGCAGATGGGGGAGAAGGACCAGTTGCGAGCAGTGAGGGGGGAATTAGCAAGGTACAGAAGGATACCCAGGAGGCGAGAGGCATAGGATTGGAGGGAGGGTGGCCATGGTAAATGAGGGGTGGCATGTGGTACCCAGATAGGGGAGGAACAAGGAGCCAGCTGGGTGGAGGGCCTGCAGAAAGGATGAGGGACATGGAAGGGAGGAATGGAGGAAAAGGAGTGGTCAGAGTGCTCCTGCTGGGGGATTCTATGATCAGGGGTATCAAATGGGATAGGGAGGGAGGAGAAGCCTGGCCAGTTAGAACAAGATGCTTCCCTGGACTAACTGTGCACAGGGCTAAGCATGAGGTATGTCAGCTGGCAAAGGATTGTGGGGGTTCCCCAGACATACTGGTCCACCTGGGTACAAATGACATTGAGGGAAATAGCACAGAGATACAGGCAAGATTCAGGGAGCTCGCCAGGGTCTGTCATGACATAGGATGCACAGTTTCCTTCTCAGAAATCCTGCCAGTGCCAAGGGCTAGTGGGGAACACAAAGGAAAATTAGGAGATAAACCAGTGGCTCAGGGAGTGGTGGAGGCCAGAGGGTATGGGTTGATGGGGGATTGGGGGGAGACCTGGGAGGATAAGGAGCTGTATGCTAGAGATAGACTACATCTCAATTTGGAGGAAGGGAATCCTTAAGTTGAAAATAGAGGGGTTCATTGTTGAAAAGTGGGGTTTAAACTTGTGAAGGGGGGTGGGATGGGAGAAAAGGCTGTCAAGGGGGTGCCGATAAAGGAGGGACTCTGTCTCCACCCCCCTGGGGACCAGGAGGATTGCAGGAAAAAGCCGACTGGCAAAGCGCAGACCAGGGGAAAACAGAATCCCCATGGAAACACGAGCAGGGGAAATGGAACTATAGGGAAAGGGTGGAAGGTAGTCCTGCTAAATGCCAGGAGCTTGGGCAATAAAATGCCTGAGCTCCAGGCGATGCTAACTGAGGGAGCAGTGGATGTGGCAGCGGTCACTGAGACTTGGGCCACTGCAAGACATGACTGGGACCTGAACCTGGAGGATACACTATGTTCAGGAAGGACAGGGGAGGGAAGGGGAGGGGTAGCAATGATAGTCAAAAACTGCATTGGCATAGGGGGAGTGAGGAGGCAGAGGGAACCATGGGCGATTTGGGTCACCTTGATAACAAGGGGGGGCAAGAGAGTAAAAATAGGAGTGGTGTATAGACCCCCTGCCCTGGCGGTGGAGCTGGAGGACAGTCTGGTGGCAGATGTTGGGAGACACTGCAGACTGGGCAGAGGAATGGTGGAGGTGTTGGGGGACTTAAACATGCCAGGAACAGACTGGGAGACTATGACATCCTCTGTGACCAGGGAACAGAGGTTGTTGGATGTCTTTCAAGACGCGTTCCTAACTCAGCAGGTGAGGGAACCGACCAGGGAGGCACGGGTACTGGATGTGGTCCTGGCAGACAGTGACCAGATTGGGGGCCTGGAGGTAAGGGACCCATTGGCGGGGAGTGACCATGCCACGGGTCTGGTTCTGCCTGGACGTGGGAGGGTAGAAGGCTGCACAAAGGCGGAAGTAACCGACTTCAGGGGCGATTTTAAGGAAATGGGAAGGATCCTTAAGGAGCATTTGGATGGGATTGGGTCAGACATGGACGCTGATAGTAGGTGGGAAATCATCAGGAGAGGGGTGCAGGATGCTATCAGCACCTGTGCAAGAGTAAGACGAAAATGCGGGGGTCCAAAACCCTGTTGGTGGACCAGGGAGGTCCAGGAGGTGGTGCGGGGAAGAAAGCAGCCTATAAGCATTCAAGTGCTCAAGGAGTGAAAGGGATCGGGGAGTGCAGGCTGATGGCTAGAAGGGCCACTAGAGTGGTGAGGCTAGGCAAGGAAGGAGCAGAACCTGGCCAGGAAATTAGAAGAGGAACAAGGGTTCTTTAGATACATTGGGGAAACACGGGTGAAGGGCAGATTAGCAGGATTAAATCAGAGAGATGGGCACAAGACCCGGGGAGCAGGCTGAGGTACTAAATGAGTACTTCACCTCAGTTTCACCAGGGAAAATGGGGTGTTGCATCATACATGGGAGGAGACAGAGATACTGAGGAGGGGGGACCCTTACCGATCGGGCAGGTCTGGGGAGAGGGGAGGCATCACTGGCAGGAGGGGGAGGCTAAGCAGGAGAAGAGGTACGAAGTGGAAATCACAGCAGAGAGAGTGAGGGAAGCCCTCAGCCCCTTAAGACGGAGAAAGCACCGGGGCGGATAAATTACATCCCAAGAGTGCTGAAGGAACTTGCAGATGTTCCGTGGAAACCCCTGGCAGAGCTTTCACCATCTCTCTGAAGACAGGGTGGGTGCCCCAAGACTGGAAGGTGGCGCATATAGTGCCTATCCACAAGGGGGATCAAGGAGGTGGCAGGGAACTACAGGCCTGTCAGCCTGACATCGTGGTGGGCAAGGTGATGGAGGGCATTGTCAAGGAGAGGCTAGGGGGACCTGGATAAGTCAGGGTGCCTGGACGATAGACAGCATGGATTCATCCGGGAAATCGTTCAGACAAACCTGGTGGAGTTCTATGATGGGTGACAAGTGCCTTGGACCTGGGTAGACCAGTGGATGTCCTCTTCTAGACTTCAGCAAGGCATTTGACTCTGTTCCTCACATGGGCCTGTTGGATAAGCTGGGAGAAATGGGGTGGGAATCTGATGATCAGATGGATAGGCAATTGGCTCCAGGACCCGGACCCAGAGGGTCGTAGTTGGTGGGATAGTCTCATCCCCAAGGAGGGTCATTAGTGGGGTCCCACAGGATCAGTCCTTGGGCCCCTTCTGTTCAACGCCACGTATCTGACATAAGGACAGGAATCAGGAGGAGATGAGTCTCTTTGCAGATGACTCAAACTGGGGGCGGTGGTGGATGGGAGGAGGGAGGGTGGCCCTACAGGGGACCTGGAGGCTCTGGAAAGATGGTCTCAGAAAGTGGAAATTGAGGTTCAATGCAGGAATGCAAGGTACTCCACCTGGGGGCTGCGAAACCCAGGCCAAGTGGTACACCCGGAGAATGCTACAAGTCTCGATGGCTGAGAGGGACCTGGGGGTGGTGGTGGATGTCAAGATGAACAACTCTGAGACTTGTAGGAGGGCAGCAGCCAAGGCCAACAGGATGCTGGGATGCATCATTAGGGATCACCTCCAGAAGGAGGAGGTGATACTCCCTCTGTATAACTGCTTGGTGAGGCGCACCTTGAGTACTCGTGTGCAGTTTTGGAGCCACACTTAAAGAGGGACATTAACCTCCTGGAGAGGGTCCAGAGGAGGGCATCCAAATGATTTGGGGCTTGGGGGACAGGACCTATGAGGAGAGGCTCAAGAGCTAAATATGTACGCATTGGAAGAGAGAAGGGACCGGGTGACATGATAGAGGCTCTCAGGTACATGAAGAGGGTAAATAGGGGAGGAACAGTCAGGGTGCCTCGAAGGAAGGAGGAAGGGGCCACTAGAGGGCATGGGTGGAAGCTGGAGGGGGGAAGATTCAGGGGAGAAAGGAGGAGGTGCTACTTCACTGAGAGGGTGGTGGAGCTATGGAATGCACTGCCTTGGGGCTGGTGGAGGCAGAGACAGTGGAGGGGTTCAAGAGGGGGTGGGACAGGTACAGGGGAAGGGTTCTGGAAGCAAAATCCAATGCAGCAAGAATATCCGGAACTGGGAAGGGAGAAGCCAGAGAAGGCGAGGGGGACAGCAAGGTCAGCACCCAGGGTGGGGGCTGACCAAACGAGCAGACACGAAAGACCGTTAGGCTTATTCTGCTGGCATTTTAGTATGTTAGTAAGATTGCTTCCTCACGAGTAGGTTCCAAAACTAGCTGTGTTGCCCTTTGGCTTGTTTTCTACTTCACGGGTCTTTACCAAGTGCTTGGCAGTGGTGGCAGCAGCATTTTGCAGGGAAGGCCCATATGTCTTTTCTTACCTGGATGGCTGGCTATTAAAAACCCACTCCAGGGACTGATTACTGCAGACTTTTGCTCAAACCAGACAGATGGTCGATGCTATGGGAGTGACGGTCAATGTACCAAAGTCTGTACTGACACCCTGCCAACGTTTGCAGTACTTAGGGGCATTCTTGGATAAGTGTTCTGTCACTAGACAGAATGGAACGACAGATAGCACAAGCAAAATTGGTACACTACAGCCGTTATGTCTCAGCAAGGACATTGTTGCGCTTTCTGGGACTTATGGCAACTGCCATTGTCATCGTGCCACTGGCTAGGCTGCACATGCGGATCCCACAGTGGACTCTGAGAGTCCAGTGGGACCAATTAACAGATGATCTAGCACAAATGGTTCTAGTAACATCTCCCTTGCACAAAGTATTAAAGTGGTGGATGGAACACAGCAACTTGCTCAAGGGCATCCCATTCCTGATTCCTACCCCACATCGGATCCTCACTACAGATGTCATAGAATCGAGGTGGAGAGCTTTCCTGGGGCCTCTTTAGACACAAGGCACATAGAACTAGGTGAGTGTGCTTTTCATATCAATGTCCTGGAAAGAAGAGCAGTTGTATACAGGCTCCAGGCATTTCAGGGAGCATCTGACTCCAGGTCTTCTTTTTTTTTCTGTATAGATTTTTGTCTGCTTTTTTCCCCTGTGCCTCGGGTGTGCGCATGTGTGTGGAGGTATATGCATGCCATGCCCCAGGGACCCTCCCGCCTGTGCTACCCACCGGACCATCACCCTGTGGGAGCGGAACTTTGGGGGGGGGGGGTGATGACCACCACGGGAGAGAACTGCCTTTCGGCTGTTCAATCCTGTTCCCATCCCCTCCTACCCGAGGCCATTCCCAAACCCGGGTTGCCAGCAAGGCGTGAAGTAAGGCATCCAGCGCCTCAACCCTCGGTGCCACTGGGCCAGCTCGCCGCACCACCGAGCCGGCTGACTCCAGGTCTACTGTTAATACAGATGAACAATGTCAGCATGATGCTTTACGTCAGCAAACAATGAGGGGGGACTCATGCTTACCCGCTGTGCAGGGAAACAGTGAAAGTTTGGTACTGGGCTTTGGAACATAGTCTACAACTATCAGCAGTACATGTTCCAGGCATCCAGAACATCTTGGCAGACAAGCGGAGCAGGTCACAGTGCAGGGTGCCGAGTGGTAACTGCTGACCCCGGTGGTCTGTGACCATATTTGCTAGATGGGCCCAGAACTGAACCTTTTTGTGGCCCCACACAATGCAAAACTGCTGCATTTCTGCTGGTTCTCTCCAGGCTGTAGATTTTTTTCTGGTGAGACCCATTATCCCTCTCTTGGAAAGGGAGGTTCCTGTATGACTTGCCTCCCTTTTGCTAATTCGGAGAGTACTAATAAGCTGAAGATGGAAAGGGCAACTCTAATAATCATTGCACCCTATGGCCTCAGATGATATGGTATCACCTGCTGTAACGGCTGTTAGTGGAACCCCAGTACCTCTGCCCTTGTGCTAAGGTCTACTGTCGCTGGAACAGGGAACCCTAGTCCATCCGAACCTGAAGTTCCTACGTTTGCATGCATGGCTCCTGAAGACAACCGTAGCTTACTTTAGGGTGTCGCAGAAAGTGGTGGATGTTCTGGTGACTGTTGGAAAACTGACTGCCAGACACACCTGCTGTATGAAATGGAAGTGGTTCACTTTGTGGGCCTTTTCACATAACCTGGATCCATTTACTTATCTGGTCAATCAGTTTCTAGAATACCTGCTGTTCTTATTGGTTTCAGGCCTGCAGTATTCTTCAAAGTGCACCTGGCTGCTGTCTCAGCCTTCCATGTGCCTGTGGTTGGCCATACAGTTGCTCAACTGGAGGTAGCCCCCTACATTTTTGAGAGGCATTTTACACATAAAGCCTACCATTCAAAATCCAGTCCTAGTCTGATACCGATTTATTTATTTTTTTTTTTTTTTGGTAAAAGCTGACTTTGGCTCCTTTTGAACCAGCTGTGACTTGTGGCTTATGCTTTCTTTCTTGGAAAGCACTATTTTTAGTTGCAGTCACTTCTGCTCGAAGCATTTCAGAGCTGCAGGCTCTAATGTGTGAGCCTTATTATTTGATTTTCCATAAACACAGGGTGTCTTTGCGTGCTACCAAAGGTCGTGTCTGAGTTTACTTTAAATTAAACATGAACCTCCCAATGTATTACCCTGAGCATGCCAATCCAAAGGAAGCATTACTCCATTCCTTATATGTGCACAGAATATCCGGATACTGTACACACTATACAAAGGACTGCAAAAAGTCCTCACGGCTATTTGTTTCGCTCTATCCTGGAAAAAGAGGGTGCCTCAATTTCTGAACAGTGCTTGTCCAAATGGCTGGCACTCTGTATTGCATTCTGCTACAGGAAGTACAGTAAGGAACTTCCTGAGGTTTGCAGTCATTCCACAACAGGCATAGCCACTTCTGTAGCTTGTTTTTAGAATGTTTCCGCCGCAGAAATTTGTGCAACTGCCACATGGAGTACTATCCTCACCTTCTTGAAACTTTACAGTCTAGACATTGTCTCACATAGATGAGCTGGGTTTGGCCTAGCTGTACTACAAGGCCTACTGTCATAAGTCTATAGTCTCCAGCCACCCAGACTGTTTAGCTTTTGGCACTGCTTGATACTCATTCCAGATGTGTGGCCTGATGAAAGAGGTATCCTCAAAGAAGATGGAAATTACATAAGGACTTACCATAACACTAGATCTTTTTGGGAATTTCTTTCATCAAGCCATACCATCCCACCCTCCTTCCCCCTTCAGGGCTACGATAAAGGATTTTTGTAATGTTGTTTCCACTGCTGTCATTTGCAGCACTCTGTCTTGCCTGTTGTGCGGTTTGGTGGGGTCTCCCCTGGTTCCCTAGATGGATGTCCTCTGAGCATGATCTCTAGCAGGGAACTGAAAAGAGGACACAGGCTAAAAACAATGGGGCATCTCAGGGAGCTGTGCTTGTGACTACCAGGATACTGAATGCAAATTTATACAATAGAAATCCAACCTCCCCCTCCCCGAGGAAGACCCATGTGGTGGAAGCGCCAGGGTCAGAAGCAGTGTCTTCATTTGGCTGACTAAAACTTACCTTTGCTAATTTGTGAGCATTGGTTATTCACCCTGAGTGCCACCTTTGTTTTTCAACTGAAGAGAGGAGAGCTGCCTACATTTATGTAGATGCTGGTGCATGATGTCACTATGGGTGGCCCCAGCTTGCAAAGATTCTGTGTGGTCCTTGCATGATGTGGCGATGGCGCCAAAGGTATGGCCTGATGAAAAAGATTCTCTCAAATATCTACTGTTATGGTATGTTCTTAAGTAAATATTCTTTGCTTGGGACATGTTGGGCCATCCAGACCTTTGACGGGAGCCTGCCCACCACAATAAGAAGCATAAAACAACAAACACCGCCATTGGTCATGGGACCAGGCAAGATCTCATTTCTCCCGTTTCTTCGACCCCCCAACCACTAGACAGCTTTCGAGTGCTCTGCTTCGGCTGAGCCAGATTTGGTCAAGGGGTGGATCGCTAGCTGTACGGTACCCCTGTCAGGCTTGACAACCTTAACACCAGTCGATTAAGCAGTTGGGATTTTTCTTGACCCTATCAACCAGTTGTCGAAGGGGGGTCAATAATGAGTCAGTCTCAATTCCCTGGTCTTCCCGGTCCTCACTCAGGAGTACATGGAGCATTCAGTGTCCCTGACCATTTCTATTTGGGAGCAACCTCCACTGGATGTCATGCAGTTGAACCTGGTGCCTATCTTGTATACAGCATCTTTGGCTGCATCTCCTGGACATTGGCCCCCAGTTTGATGGTCAAGGTACAGGTTGAGGTGCTTCTCAAGTTCTTGATCCTGCTGGACTGGGAGGCATCACCATTGATGCTCCTTATCCTCCTCTTTTTGCTATAGAAGTGTTTATGCTCCTTGGTCTGTGTGGGTGGCTCTCTTAGTCTTGTCCTGGCTACATCAGCTCGCCATGCCTAAGAGCCCTTGTGAACTCCCCCCCAGAAGTGGCAGGGCCAGGAAGGGGAGAGTCATTCTCCCACCAGCGGGAAACGCACATTTAGATGGGGAAGGTGACTGGCCGATGGTGTGGGGCAGAGGAAGGAGGGCAGGGCTTCATGTAGACCACACTAACCCCTTTTCTGTTTTCTCCCATGTCCCCTAGATGCGACAGCATGTAAGGCATGTGTGTGGAGGCTCACATTCCTACAGGATCACAACCCCAACCTTGTCAGTCAGGCTGTCGCTGCTACCCCAGGCGTCTATCTGGGAGCACCCAAGATGGCAAGCCACCCCATCCTTGGAGAGGAGAGCTGTCCTCTAGATGCTCAGTCCTCTCCCTCCCCGGCCAGCCCCCGGCGATCTGAGCTCATTCCCAAAACTGTGTCAACGGCATCGGATAAGGTAAGGCGCGGGGAGCCTCAGCCCTCTTCGCCACTGGGCCTGCACTCCTCTTCATCTTCAGATGATGAGAGGCTCTGCCGGCAGGTGCAGCAGCACTATGATAAGCTCTTTTGGCAGCAGTGTACCTTGGGGCAGGGTAGGGCTCTATCGTTGACCCCTGTGGTCAGCTGGTGAATGCCGGTCAAGTCCACCAAGTTCCTTTCGAAACAGCTGTCACCAGCATGTCTCTCTATCCTTGCAGGTGAAACTGCCTCCACAGCAGCCTGTGTGTTAAGTACGTGCTAAGGACTCATATCGGGGGACGAACTTACCAGGTCGGTTATCTGTGGAAATCACCCACTTGGATGACTCCAGCAGGAAAAAAGGATGTGGTTATGCCACTGTACAGATCACTAGTGAGACCTTATCTGGAGTACTGTGTCAAGTTCTGGAGACCGTATCTCCAGAAGGAGATAGGCAAAATAGAGGCAGTTCAGAGAAGGACAACAAAAATGGTGCAAGAACCACACCAAAAGTCATATGAGCAAAGACTAGAGGACGTCAATATGTATTTCTTGGAAGAGAAGAGGTTGGGGGATATGACAGAGACATATTCAAGTGCATCAGGGGGATAAACAAGGTACAGCAGGGTAGCATCTTTCAGAAAAGAAGATGCACGAGAACAAGGGAGCATGATATGAGGCTGGGGGGTAGATTAGGGGCAACGTGAGGAAGTTCTTTTTTACAGAAAGGGTAGTGAATGCTTGGAACAGCCTTCTTGCTGAGGTGTTGGGGCCAAAAACAGTTGGGCAATTCAAAAATGCATGGGATAGACATAAGAGTACTCCATCAATAGGGAAGAGTGGGTGGCCCGCAGATCAACTGGGGTCTGCGGTAATGCATCAGGTATGGAAAAGGGGCAGACTAGGTGGGCCATACGGTCCTTATCTGCCATCACCTTCTGTGTATCCAGAGTGGCTCAAGGCCAGAAAAGGTTGAGGGCTGCCTTCGACAAGTTCTCTGACCCCGATGCTCTTTGCAGTGCTTGAGGTTGCATACATTCAACTGGAAATTGGCCAAGGAACTGACCACAGACCATGGGCCGGTATCTTCTGGGGCTCTCCTCCAATGCATGTCAGAGTCCACGAATGTTCCTTTGGAGCTAGTTCAAAAAAGGGCTAAATACCCTTTCTAGGGACATGGATATGTTGTTCAGCCACACTGTCTGGCAGGTTCCTTGCCGCTTTAAATCTTGCCAGAAGCTTGAGGGTGTGCCGAGCAGGGAGAGTGAGGAAGGCTCCAGAATTTTTTCTCCGCCTGACTGAGCAATACTGTTTCTGAGGTGCTCTCTCTCTCTCTCTCTCTCTCTCTTGGCCACAGAAAAACTTGCCTAGGACTTGGTAGTTATAAAAAAATTATTTTATTTTATTTTGTAAAATTTTTGCTGAGTGTTTTTTTTGGTTTTTCGCGGTTCCCCTTGGATTCCAGGAACCACGTTTATTGCTTGGTTCCGTGGTTCCCCACTGTTCCTTTTCTTCATTTTTTATAGTAAAAAAGTTATCGCGTACTGTATAGTGTTTTCTGCAGTTCCTTTTATTCTTATACTAGCCCAGTTCCCTTTTTTAAACTTCATCTGGCTGCTATTTTGGCTTGTCTTTCTATTGGAAAGACTCCATCTTTTTTTCCCCAGCCAGTGTTTAAACAGTTTTTCAGAGGTCTCCTCCATGTCCAGCCCCCAGTTAGTTAACCAGTCCCTCCTTAGAGCTCGAATCTCTGTATTGCCAAACTCATGGAGCCACCCTTTGAACCTATGGCTTCGGCTCACCTGAATTATGTCACTTGGAAAACTGTATTTCTAGTAGCCATTACCTTTGCAAGAAGGATTTCAGAGTTATAGGCTCTCTGCAATGAGCCCAGTGACATTATCCCTCATAGGGATAAGATTGAGCTCAGGATGAACACAAAATTCCTGCCTGTGGCGTCAGAGTTTCACCCTAACCAATCCATTACCTTACCTGTGTTCTTTACTGAGAAATCCACTCCAGGGGGAGCAAAAGCTGCACAGTCTGAATGTCAGACAGGCCCTAATTTACTATTTGGATCACACCAAGCAGTTCAGAGGCCCATCCACACAGTTGTTCCTCACCTATGGGGAGGTAGGTATAGGAAAACCAGCCACTTAAAGAACTATCTTTCATTGGCTAGTCTCAAGTATTCAATACTGCTATAACAAGGCTGGTAAACAGCCCCCTGAGGGCCTCAGGTCCCACTCTACTAGGGGTACTGCTGTTTCTGTGGCAGCTGCTAGGGACATACCCCTATTGGAAGTCTGTAAAGCAGCTACTTGGAAGACTGTACACACTTTCACTAAGCACTATTGCTTGGCTGTACAGTCTAGATCTGATGCCAGATTTGGCAAGGCAGTGCTACAGAGCTTCTTTCCTAAGTAGGTTCTCTACCCGCCTCCCAACTGCACTGCTTTATAATCTGCAATAGTTACTGATGCTAAAGGACTCCTGGGGTAACATGAAAAAAATTACCCCATAGTAATCTTCTTTATTCTAAGGTTTCCTTTAGCATCAGTAAGCTCCTACCCTTCCTCCCCAGATAACCTTCAGAAGAGGGCACTGACTCTTGCTTTCTAGCAAATTGGTAATTTTAAACTTTAAATTGTATTTTGAGCAATACTTCATGTTTATTGTTCTCGATCTTGTTGCTATATATATTTTTGAATCCTGTTGGTTTATTCCGTGCAGGCATGTGCCCATTCTAGTTTCAAAAAAATTCTAGAGCCTTCCTCACTGTCCATGTTCAGCACACCCTCAAGCTTCAATTTAATTGGCTAATTCATAAACTCGTTACCATAATCTCCACCTTCGGGGCAGTACTACCTAGTCAGCTCACCGCAATAGTTACTGATGCTAAAGGACACCTTGGAAGAAAGACTATTACTACGGTGAGTAATTTTTTCTTAACGAGTCGCCATCTTGTTTTCAATTTTTCCAAAAAAACTAAACATTGTGACTTGCCCAATGGATGTCTTTTGTGGAGACTTAAGTATGGGATTTGTTCTGGGTGACACCCTCTACAAATCCAAGGCTTTTGTTCCATTTAGTTTAGTCAAAAACAGCCGTTTTTCAATTTGAAAGTCCCTGTTCACAACTCTCTTCCGATTTTTGTTTGTGAGATGTCAAAATCCCTGTTTGCGAGCCGATCCCTGTTCGTGAGCTGTCAGAATCCTTGTTCGTATGGAGATGACCCAGATGGCCTCTATCTCTCGCAAACAGGATTGGTCATGAACAGGATTTTGACACTTACAATGACGGATTTTGACAGCTTATGATCAGGGATTCCAAAAAGGAATCCCTGTTTGTGAGCTGTCAGAATTCCTGTTCATAAGCTGTCAAAATCCCTGTTTGTGAGGGAACGAGGAGATGGCCCTAAAAATCCCTGTTAGTGAGCTGTCAAAATCCTTGTTCGTGAGGTGTCAAAATACCTGTTTGTGAGCTGTCAAAATCCTTGTTCGTGTGGGGATGACTAGATGGCCCTACTTTGCGAACAGGGATTGGCTCATGAACAGGGATTTTTAAAGATTGGTGATTCTTTGCCACGTCACTGCAAAGAAACAATTAGGTTTTTGGCTTGAAATTTGCAGGGTAGAAATGGGGCTGTTCCAGAGATGTGATTTATGCTGGTTAGGTGTAAAAATGTGCATCGGTTACACAGTTATGGCATTCCAAAGTTGAGAAATTTCCCATAGAATAACACTGTGGCAAAAGCAGTGCCTTTCGGTGCCTATATCTCTAAAACTGTTCGAGATGCAAAGTTTGGCTAAGCGCAGCTTAGGTGTACCAAGCATATATGCAGGTTACCAGTCCATCATAACAACTGCAGTGGAATTTTTTCCAAAGTTGCTACGGTTCATGAGTTATTTCACTATTTGCAGCACAAGGCTTTCTTGGAATGTGTCTAGGGCTGCACTTCATCTCTGCAACTATAGGTAGGTGGGAGCGCAATGCTCCCACATATGGATACCATTATGCAGTAATTGGACTGCTGGGCCATCCATTATGCAATACTGGGAGCACAGAGCCCTAGGGAGAAGATAGTTCATTACAGTGTCTGTGCACTTATGGATAGATGGCGGGCCCTGCACTCCCAAAACCATATAAGAGTAGGATTACACATTCTCAAAAAGTAAGGAAATTAATTGCAAAAAAACTTCGTTAATGCATCAGTTAGGGTTGAAGTGACAAAAGTAGGGAAATGAGGCATTATTGTGACATCCTAACACCCAAGCACTACCACTTCACCCAACTTCCACAGACCAACAGGTGATGGGGTGTTCCTAAGGGTCATTGGGCTTAACTCTCACCTCGTTCTCCATTACTGTACCATGTCAGCTTTCTTACACATGGAATGGGGTGAGAGTTGGGGCTGACGACCCTAAGACCCACTCCATCACCTGTTGGTCTCTGGAGTTTGGGATGGGGGGTGTTAGGGTGTCATCCCTAAAACCTCATTTCCCTTCTTTTGTTGTGTCAACCCTAACTCATGCATTAACAAAGTTTTTTTGCAATGACTATATATATTCACACACATATACATACATAAGGGTTGAGTGCAGAGTTCTATGTTAAAGCCAAATTTTTGAAGTGTAATAACTTTGTAACCTTTTAACGGATGTGCGCACAATCTGGCATGCATATTCTCTATGGGCAGGTCTCGTGACATGCCAAATTTCGTATAAATGCATTGTGAGGTTTTTGAGATACAGTGTCAAATCCTAAATTTACCATGTTTTTGCCATTTTTTTCTACAACTGTTTCTCAGAAACGGCTTTAGTTTGTGGTCTGAAATTTTCAGGGTAGAAAGCTTATGTCTCCCAGATTTGCCTTTGGAAGGTTTGCTGAAATAATATTAATCCATTCAGAAGTTATTAAATTTTTAATTTTCCAGTTATTTCCTATGGGAAAAGTTAGATGTTCTGCATGAAAATACTTCTGATCTTACTTCGAGATACAGCTCTTGCCGCAGGTTACACCATTAGGACTGAAGGCGTCAGGACCCCACGGAAATTTTCTAGCAGCAGTCTTCAGCGGGGACTGCCTCACGGCGTCGGTCTAGCCACGTCAGGCGTGGCTCTTGATAAAGAGCGGTCCCGCCACAATCCCCAGTTCTTTCCGCCATCGACATTGCAGCATCGGCCTCTCGGTCACATTCTAGCACATGACGACTAGGAAACTCCAACGTTTTTCTTCTCTTTTGTTACTGGATTCGTCTGATGTCCTCTCCAAACACCTCTTTGGAGGGGCATCCATCGAAGTGTGCCTGCGGCAAGCAGATCCCCTTCAGGGATCCTCACTCTGCCTGTGTGTGCTGTCTGGGCCCAGACCACGACACCCAGTCCTGCTCCTTCTGCCAGGGCTTCAATAGTCGCACTAGGATCTGCCACCAGAAGGCCCTGAAGGCTTTTCTTCTTGAGGAAAAACTCAAAGCCATGGATAGAGAACCTTTCTTTCCAAGGGGAGTCTGGGAAGTCCCATAGACATCGCAAAAAGCACCGGGAGAAGGCAAAACCCAGATCCGCTTCCAGGGCCTCGGATTCCCGCAGCTCCGGCTCCAGGTCTGACCGCTCTCCCTCCAGGGCTCGCTCTCAGCCTCCCCCGGTTCAGGTTAGATCGTCCAGCGGTTCCTCCTCTCTGCAGCCTGTCAAGACCTCCAGGCCTGCGACTTCATCCACTCCGTCCAAGGCCTCGTCCAGGTCTGGGGAGCACCACAAGTCTTCCTCCTGTCGTCCGGTCTCCAACGTTGGGTCAGTCTCCCAGCCGCCGCCACCCCAGCGCAAGACTAAGGAGCTGACTTCCCTGAAGCGGACGTCGGACCCGATGTCGGTCCACCCGACGTCAGCCAAACTCTATAGGCACTCCCAAGAACCGGCTACCGTACGACACCCGTCGCCGGTCAGGTGTTTGCCCCCGAGGACGTCGGCCGGGGGACCGGCGTCTGCTATTGCAGAGGGAAGGACTATACCACCACCTACCGACGTCGGTCGGAAGGCGTCAGAGGAAAAGGACACTACCCAGCTCGAAGACCAGGTGGGCGACTCCGGAACCGTCAAGCTCGCACAGGAACCCTCCCTGGAGCAGGAGACCCCCGGGGACCCGACCCCGGTGACAGACCACTCGTTCCTGACCCGTCATCGGGCTTGAATCTGACATAGGTGAAGGAGCGCTTCACCTTCTGGTGGGACACCATCAAGAAGGATGTGGTCACCACACAACCTCCTCCTACTCTGGCTACCCCTTCAACGCCTGTGCCCCCACTCCCACTCAGGGGGTCAGCAGGATGGTCATCGACCCCCAAGGAGCCAGCATCTCCTCCTAGGGGCAGATCTTTGGACAGGAGAAGGCCTCCTTCAAGATCCACTTCAGGGTTCCCCAGCCCCAAGAGACCCAGACGGCGTCGGTATACCCCGTCCGTGGAGGACTCCAGATCTGACACCTCTGGGTGCTCCAGATCCCCTTCTCCAATCAACGTCCCTTCTCCAGATCCACGTGACCTTCCCAGGTCTCCTCCGGATGACCCCTCGTTCACTGAGAGCGTATCCAGGAGAATATGGGGTGGGACGCTGAAGAGCTAGACCCCGAGAGACAACGCCTTGTCTGCTACCTTCGGCAGAAAGACCCAAAGCCTCTGGTAGTGCCACACTTGGTGGACACCTTCGCGGACGTCACCAAGGCTACGTGGAAGCACCCGCATTCGACTCCGGCAGTGCCGAAGAAGGCTGACCGCCTGTACAAGGCTCCAAGGGAGGATCAGTACCTGGCAAACCATCCTCTGGCCGATTCCCTGGTCATTATGGCCTCACATGACCGGTCTCAAAAAGCGCAGCACTTCAGCACACAGCCACCGGACCCGGAGTCCAAACAGCTGGATGTCCTGGGTAGGTGCATGTACGTGGCTGCGACTTGTGCCATCAGGTCGTTAAATTACCTCACCCACATGGTTCAATTCCAGAACGCATTGTGGGAGCAGGGACAGGACCTGGTTGAAAAAATGCCAGACGGTGGTCATAAGGAGGAGCTGTTAACCCTCCTCCGTATGGGTTCGGACGTGGGAACCCAAGTGCTTAGAGCCACATACGACTCTGCGGACTCTTCAGCCAGAGCTGCAGCCTCAGGCGTGTGTGTCTGGAGACACTCGTGGCTCCGTGTCTCTGAGTTTACCCTGGACGTCCAGAGGAATATCATGGATGTCCCTTACTATGGCGAAGTTTTGTTTGGCGAGGCCTCTGAGAAGGTGATCACCAAACTGCAGGATGCCGGACTCAAAGGCAACAACCATGTTCCGGCCAGCAACAAAGGGGCTCCTTCACCCAAAATGCTCAGGCTAAGACATCCTCAGGCAGAGGTCAACAAGTTACAAAGTCGGCCCAACCTACGGGATCCAATGCTGCCACAGCATGATTCCTTCCCGGCCCCGGCCCCTCCTCAGGATCAATGGGAAATGAAGGTCGGGGGTCGCATCGCATGCCACCTGCCAGGGTGGCGGTCGATCACCACTGACAGGTGGGTGCTACAGTTGGTTGAAAAAAGCCATTATGTAGAATTCGTAAGCAACCCGCCCACAAGGCCTCCTCTGCTTTCCTGCTACTCGGGTCAGCACACCCCGCTTATACAGCAGGAAGTGCTCGCGCTTCTAGAAAAGGAAGCTTTGGAGCACGTTCCAGAGAACCAGAGAGGGTTAGGATACTATTCGCACTTCTTCCTGGTTCCAAAGAAAACAGGGAACCTCCGTCCAGTTTTGGACTTCAGCGACCTCAATCTGTCAGTCGTCTACAAACGCTTCCGCATGGTGACCCTTCCGGGTCTAATCCCCATGCTGTAGAAGGACACCTTCTTGGCATCCCTGGACATGCAGGACGCTTACCTGCACATCCCTATTGCTCAAGCACACAGGAGGTTCCTGCGCTTCGAGTTTCAGGGCCACCATTATCAGTTCCAAGCGCTTCCCTTCGGGCTGTCATCGGCACCCCGGGTATTTACCAAGTGCATGGCAGTCGTGGAGGTGTCTCTGAGGAGACAGGGCCACTACGTGTTCCCGTACCTGGACGACTGGCTTCTTATGGCTCCCTCCAAGGAAGCATTGTTGATGGCCATTCAGTGTACCCAGGCCCTTTTTCAGTCTCTGGGCATCCTCATCAACTACAAGAAGTCTCTTCTGGTACTGTTCCAGAAACTGCAGTTTATAGGGGCAGTTCTGGACATGGTCAGGGGAAAAGCCTTTCTTCCTGAGGACAGAGCGGAACACATTCAGTCCCTCATACAGGACCTGTCAACAAGGAAGACCGTCCCGGTCAGACTGGTCCTTCACCTGCTCGGACATATAGCTGCGGCCATTCCAACAGTCCCGATGGCAAGACTCCACATGCGGGTAACCCAGTGGATGTTAAGGGTGCAGTGGGACCAAAGGCAAGACCATCTGCAGCAGCCAGTGCGAATCACGAAGGCCATGATTCGGGACTGGCAATGGTGGCTAGATCCGCGAAACTTCTCCATGGGGGTTCCCTTCACAGCGCCGTCTCTGACGGTAACACTCTCCACAGACGCCCCGGGGCTTGGGTGGGGAGCGCACTTGAATGGGGGTGAGGTCTCAGGGTACTTGGACAATCCAGGAATCTCATTCCACATCAGTATACTGGAGATGAGGGCAGTCCTCTACGCCCTGCAAGACTTCAAGTCGGAGATCCCACCGAGTACTCTCCTGTTGCAAACGGACAATACTGCGGTGATGTATTACCTCAACAAACAAGGAGGCACACACTCCTACCCCCTTTGCAGGGAGGCCATGAGAGTGTGGGAGTGGGTACTACGACATGGCGCAAACCTTATTGTAGTTCACGCCCTCGGGTGGACAGTACTGTTGCAGACAGCCTGAGTCATTCTCAGGCCAGAGTCCACGAGTGGGAGCTTCTACAGGAGGTGGCAGAGGATCTGTTCCACAGATGGGGCACTCCAGAATTAGACCTTTTCGCATCCCCATCCAATGCAAAACTGCCCAGTTTTTGCTCGCTAGATCCAGGGCCTGGTGTTTTCTGGGCGAGATGCGTTGTCCCTCTCCTGGGCGGGCAGATTCCTCTATGTCTTCCCTCCTTTCCCATTGATTCACAGAGTTCTCCTCAAACTTCGCAGGGAGCATGTGACACTTATCTTGATAGTGCCTTTCTGGCCCAGGCAAATCTGGTTCTCGCTCCTGCATCAGCTATCCTGGGAACCTCCGCTTCCTTTGCCAATCAGCTTCCATCTGTTGTCTCAGGAGGAAGATTCACTAGTCCATCCGGACTTGCGTTCATTGAACCTATATTCCTGGCTCCTAGAGACATAGCCATGATGCGACATGGGGTCTCGCAAGAAGTGCCAGAAGTACTTTCCGCCGTTAGAAAACCGGGCAACACACGCCATGAAGTGGTGCAGGTTTTGCTTGTGGGCTCAAACTCGTGGTTTCTCGCCCTTAGACTGTCCCGAGAAGCTGGTTCTGGAATACCAGCTTTCACTTTTCCAATCGGGACTAGCTTACTCCTCGATTAAGGTGCATTTGTGTGCAATTTCGGCTTATCATGCCCCCATGGGCCATCGTATGGTGACTCAATTGGACACTACTCGTGCCTTTTTAAGGGGGTGTCCTCCACCTTAGGCCATCTATCAAGGATCCGGTTCCTCCTTGGGACTTGCCCTTTGTCCTGGAGCAGCTTACGCTGCCACCTTTTGAACCAGCCGCGGATTGTGAGCTACGTTTTCTGTCGTGGAAAACGTTTTTAGTTGCAGTTACTTCGGCGAGAAGAATCTTTGAATTGCATGCACTCATGTGCAAAGAGCCTTATTTAATTTTCCATCAGGATAGGGTATCCCTGAGGACAAATCCTCAGTTTCTGCCTAAGGTGGTTTCAGCCCTTACCCTTAATCAGGATATCGACTTACCAGTGTACTTTCCGAAGTGCACCAATCGAGGAGAAGCACTGCTTCACACCCTAGATGTTCACAGGTGTCTCAGATATTATCTGACCAGAACCAAACCGTACCGGAAAGCGGATCAGCTGTTTGTCTCCTTTGCTGAGAGGATGAAAGGCGCTCCTGTTTCTAAACAGTCCCTTTTGCGTTGGCTCATTCAGTGTATCTCTTTCTGTTATGACAAGCGCAGCAAACCCTTGCCAGGCGTGGTCAAGGGTCATTCTACCAGAGGAGTGGCCACCTCCTTTGCAGCGCTGAAGAATGTTTCCACTTCAGCTATTTGTGCTGCAGCTACTTGGAGCACGGTGCATACCTTTATCAATCATTACAGTCTGGATATCGCTTCAAGGCGAAGGGCAGGTTTCAGCCTAGCTGTCCTCCAGGGACTTCTATCCTAGGCTTGAGCAGGGTTGTAATCTCTGCCTTCCCTCCTCCTGATGGCGTAAGATTGTCGCTGTTGCTTGGGAATCAGTCCTAATGGTGTAACCTGCTGCAAGAGCTGTTTCTCAAAGTAAGATAGTACAGTTACATAAGAACTTACCGTAACAGTAGATCTTCGAGAACAGCTCTTGCAGCAGGTACCTTCCCGCCCACCATTCCCCCTTTTGAGGAGGTAGGTTATAGCCTAACATCCATCTTTTGGGATGGAACAATTTGTTTTTAGTCTTGGCCATCTGATGGCGGATCCTCGGTCTCCCTTTCTGATGTCATCCAGCGGCCGGAGTCTCCGGTGCGGAGAACTGGGGCTTGTGGGCGGGACCGCCTCCTTATGTACTACGCCTGACGTCGGGGGTGGGACCGACGTCGGAGGTGGTCCCTGCTGAAGACTGCTAGCTAGAAAATTTCCGTGGTGCCCTGATGCCTGACTGCTTCGGTCCTAATGGTGTAACCTGCTGCAAGAGCTGTTCTCGAAGATCTACTGTTACGGTAAGTTCTTACATGACTGTACTTTTTCCTGGGAGCTATTGTCATTTCGCATGTAGGGTTACATAGAGCCTGCTTTGTTTTTGCAGAGCTTTGATGTGTTCACCATCTTATTTTGCCATTAGCAAGAGACATAAAATAAAGAAACAATGTCAAAATGAATGTAGTACAAAAAAACCCGCAAAACATCAGAACTTAGCTAAACCACTTAGCTTTATTCTGATGTTTTTTTTATTGTGGCCAGAAATACTTTTCCTGGGCACCTGAAATCCTGGGTGCCAAGCTTAGTGGTATGACTGCTGTTCTCACATTCTTTGTATGAAAACAGTGGGGTTTTCTTGACTTCTGTAGCCTCAGCTGGAACCCGTGCTGCCGGCTACAGAGTCAGCGTTCAGCCTCCCCTTTTCTCTTTCATTTTTTACATCCTACCTGAAACATGTTTTTGCCCCTGTGGCACAGAATAGTGTTTTGGCATGGATTGTAAAATTTTCACGTATGGAGTTTGCAAGGTGGGGTCATAAGAAGGCTGTGTTGAAACTTTGGGGTAAAAATGTGAAGAAAATGCCAGAGTGATGACCATTCGTTCCAATTTCACTATGCCCGCTCGTAACTTCGGAAATATTTTTATTGCAGATTTTCAGCATAGCCTTCTTATTGTATGTGACAGCTGTCATTTTTCAAATCCTGCTCAAAATGGGTTTTCGCACTTGTGGCGTGGAATGGTGTTGCAGTTGTGCAGAATTATGTTTTGGCAGGGATTTAAACATTTTCTCTATCGGGTACATTAGATAGGGTAATAAGAAGGCTATGCTGATAATTTCGGCATGCATCTACGGAGGAATGGGTATGCAGCATCCAGAGGACCCTGCATTCCCATAGTAAAATAAGGAAAATCATAGACAGTGGGAGTGTGCTTCCATTGTGACATAAGGGGAGTTATGGAGGGTGGGACGGGCCCTGCACTCCCACAGGCAAATAAGAATACAAGTAAACTGTCTGAAAAAGTAAGGACATTCATTGTAAAAAAAAAAAACAACATTGTTAATGCATCAGTTAAGGTTGTTACTAAAGCAACAAAATTCGGGAAATATGGCATTAGGGTTTTCAACCCTAACACCCTACCTCTACCCTGCAGACACAGACAAGCATCGAGGGTATGCCTTTGCATCTTCTGCTCTAATGCTAACCCCATCCTCCTATACTGTACCATCTCAGTTTATCTACTTATGGAATGGGGTGAGTGTTGGGGCCAGCGACCCCAAGGCACCCCCCGATGCCTGTCGGTGTCTGCAGAATGGGGGTAGGGACGTTAGGGTTGGAAACCCTAATGCCACATTTCTGTACGTTTGTCACTTTGCTAACAACCCTAACTGATGCATTAACAAAAGTTTTTTCCTTTTTTGCAATGAATATATATGTACATGTGTATGTGTGTGTGTGTGTGTGTGTGTGTATCTGTATGTAAGGGATATACAATGGTGAGCTGTCAGATAAATGATTTATCTACACAAGTGCTGTTTGACCTCGGGTAACTTCACGAGTGAGGTGTCCGAGTTCAAACAGTACAAGTGTAGATAAATCATTTATCTGACAGCTCACCATTGTATATTTCATTTATGCAATAGGGATGCTTCTTATCAGTGCAGGAACATTTGGTTTTTACTGCTTATCTTCTTTTTTTTTAAATGATAATTTCTGGGACTTTCAGTTAACTTTCCTGGTGTATGTCCGACTAGCGGGGTGGTTGCTATCAAATGAAACACCACTCATTTTGTTGAGAACTTCTTGCTGAACAAATGTCATGGTGACAGTATCATACTACCTTTTTTTTTTTGTTTTGAAGTTATTCGCATTTGTTTGATGAAAAAGTGAAACAAAAATTTAATTTTATGCTGTTTTTTGCTAATTATAAAAAAAAAAACTAAAAGGTATTTATTAATGAAACGCCACTCATTTTGTAGATATTTTCATACTGAACATTTTTTGTGCTCATAGTACCATGCTATCATTTTTAGTTTTAAAGTGATTCACATTTGTTTGTCAAAAAAGTGAAAAGAAAATTGAATTTTATGCTGTTTTTTACTAATTATGAAAAAACTAAAAGGTATATATGAATGAAACACCACTCATTTGTAGATATTTTTGTGCTGAACATTTTTCGTGCTCAAAGTACCATGTTATCATTTTTCATTTTAAAGTTATTTATATTTGTTTCTGAAAAGTGAAAAGAAAATAGGATTCTTTGCTGTTTTTTGCTAATTATAAAAAAAACTAAAAGGTATCTATAAATGAAACACCACTCATTTTGTAGATATTTTTGTCCTGAACATTTTTCGTGCTCACAGTACTATGCTATCATTTTTCGTTTTAAAGTTATTCACATTTGTTTGTCAAAAAAGTGAACAAAAAAGCTTTGATTGACAGTTTGCATTTATCCCACATATGTGGGATAAATCTAGGGTGGTTAGATTTATCCTACATATGTGGAAATAAATGGATTTATTCAATGGCTTTTGGTCTCACACCTATTGCACAAATATATATATATATATATATATATGTATATATATATACATACATACAAAATCACACATGCCCCCACAATGCAAAGCATCATGGGCTGCATATGCGAATCACCACAGACTGTTATGCTGGTCCAACTTTAAGCAGAATTGCATGCTGCCGAAAGGCCTCTCACACAGTTTGCAAAGGGTGCTAACAGAAGACATAGACACGTGTTTCGTCCTACCAGGACTCATCAGTATGCCTCGTCTGTTTAACACCCCAGTGGAATGGACCAGCTACCCTAGAGGCAGTGTGCCTTGGATATATTGTGGTGAACCCATTAAAATAAAAAACTATTTAAAAGACAAAGAACCTCTGTGCGCAAACACTGAGGCAAGGGTTACCCCAAAGGGCATTTGGCTGGGAAGCCAAGTTTCAAGAAAATACAAAATCACACATGCCCCCACAATGCAATGCATCATGGGCTGCATATGCGAATCACCACAGAATGTTATGCTGGTCCAACTTTAAGCAGAATTGCATGCTGCCGAAAGGCCTCTCACACAGTTTGCAAAGGGTGCTAACAGAAGACATAGACACGTGTTTTAATGGGTTCACCACAATATATCCAAGGCACACTGCCTCTAGGGCAGCTGGTCCATTCCACTGGGGTGTTAAACAGACGAGGCATACTGATGAGTCCTGGTAGGACGAAACACGTGTCTATGTCTTCTGTTAGCACCTTTGCAAACTGTGAGAGGCCTTCGGCAGCATGCAATTCTGCTTAAAGTTGGACCAGCATAACATTCTGTGGTGATTCGCATATGCAGCCCATGATGCTTTGCATTGTGGGGGCATGTGTGATTTTGTATTTTCTTGAAACTTGGCTTCCCAGCCAAATGCCCTTTGGGGTAACCCTTGCCTCAGTGTTTGCGCACAGAGGTTCTTTGTCTTTTATATACATACATACATACACACAGACATATATAAAATCTGAAACTTCAAGATAAAAAAAAATGTTTGCATGTTTCAGCACCTTCTTAAGATACTTTTTCAGTATAGTTTAAGATACCAGTTTTCCAATATGGAGAGGTCCTGGTTCAGAAGTTGATTTAGCTGTGCTGCATCCCGAGCTGATCTGTACAACACAGCATCATCAGCATCAAGAGTCACCTTGGCACCTCCACAGTGATTAGGCAAGTTGTTGGTGAATAGGGAGAATAGGAGGGGCCCCAATATTGAACCTTGGGGGACCCCTTCAGAGATGGAGCGTTTGTCTGGCTTTGACCCCAGCCATCTGACTATTTGAGATCTACCATGCAGGTAATCTATGAACCACTGCACTGAGTGGTTGTCCAATCCAAGGGATCTGAGCTGTGAGATGAGCAGTTGGTGGTCCACCAGATCAAAGGCCTTGGTAAGGTCTATAAAGATCGCACCAGTTAGTTGGCCGTTATCTTGGACTGCGAGGATGTCAGACGTGAGGCTAACCAAGGTGGCATCTGTGCCATGTAGTTTTCTAAAAACCGTGTTGTCGGGGAGTAAGGAGGTTATGTTGTTCAACATATTCCTGGACTTGTTAGTACACAATTCTCTCTAGCATTTTGCTTAGTGTGCAGAGTATGGAAATCGATCTGTAATTCTCGACCAGCTCACTTGGCCCCCCTTTGGGGATGGGGGTAACCAGGGCAGTTTTCCAGGCTGTAGGAACTTTACCTTCCATCAGCGACCTGTTGAATAACCACGTGATTGGTGTGGCAATTTCTTGGGCTGCTAATCTGAGTTTTTGTAGTTTGAATCTGAGACTATTTACATTGATATGAACCAGTTTCACTCCTTTTGTATTGGCCCAGCTGGGCAAGGTGGAAGTTACATTTGCAATATCGGCCCCTTTGTCGTGCAAATTTTATTCCTGTTGCTGGTTTGCGTGGCCTTATGTCTCCGGCCAGTATTTAACTCCCTTCTGTCTCCTCAGCCAAGGCCCCAGCAGGGCTCCCAGCCCAAGACTTCGAGGGAGACTCGGCCCCTGGGCGGATGGCACTTCCACAGCCGCTGCCCAAGAGCACAAGCCCGGACGCTCTCCATTGAAAGGTACGGCAAAAGCAGATTGTTTCATCCATACCATCCCCACCCCCTCACGGCGTATTAAATAAGCATCGCCCTGCCCCTAGTCATTACCATGCCTTTAGTCTCTCTCTCTCTCTCTCTCTCTCAGGACAAACGTAACCACTGAAGAACCCTCTCGTGCCCCCGGTCAAGCTCACCTACAACAAGACCAGACACTGCTCATATTCTGATCCCTTAGATCTCAGGGATTCTTGCATTGCTGGTCCTACTAAGTACCCGGTGGGCCAGTTAAACTCTTAGCTGTGGACATGGCCTACCTAGATTTTAGCAAGGCATTTGATACAGTCCCCCACAAAAGATTAATACACAAGATAGCCAGCCTTGGAATGGGTCCCAAGGTGGTAGCCTGGATAAAAAATTGGCTAGACAACAGGACGCAAAGGGTAGTAGTAAACGGAGTACACAGTGAAGAAAGGAGGGTTACTAGTGGGGTACCGCAGGGTTCAGTACTGGGACCGGTCCTTTTTAATGTCTTTATAAGTGACATTGCAGAGGAACTGGAAGGAAAAGTATGTATCTTTGCAGATGACACAAAGATCTGCAACAGGGTTGATACACAGGCTGGAGTGGAAGTTCAAGTTCAAGTTTCAAGTTCAAGTTTATTGCAGGAAAACTCCATTGAGCAAGCTCATTCACAAGGAGGTCCTGTGACATAAACACTTAAAGTACAAACACAGATAGGTAATAACAGTTTATACATGAAATACACGTTACATGATGCAGGCTGGATATACATACAAGGGTACCACACAGGGTGACCGGTAGGTAAACATTGATATGAGACAGGAAGCACTTATAGGTCGATGCTGATAAATGAAACATGATGACTGGTGTGATTTGATTTAATCAAATCAAATATACAGTATTTTGGCAGCTAGAACAAACAACAGTCTACAACTGATATGGGAGGGAGGAGAAATTTGATAGAGTACCAGTGGAGCGTAAGCAAAGATAAAGCCAGGAGTAGAAGGGGAAGGGAAAGCAGTTAATATGACAAATCAATTATACCTTACCGGTGGATAAATATGGCACACATGGGGAAGGAAGAGACTTAATGACAGTTACAGGTGTCTTTTATTTTGGCTGAACTTAGCGATTTGTAGAAGTTTATTGAAACTGTGCTAGTTAGTTTCAGTACGGTTTGTAATTGGTTCCAAATGGAGGGAAGGGCATATGCAATATACGTTACCAAAGGAAGTCCACGTCCTTGGTATGTCAAGCATAATAAAGTCAGATTTTCTTAACGAGTATGCACTATGTGAGATACTAATAAGGGAAGAGAGATAGCTTGGCAATTTCTGCAGGAGCAGTTTAAGAGTCCATAGCCCAGCATGGAGCAGGCGTCTAGTAGTTAGGGATGTCCAACCAACAGCTGCATATAAGTCACAGTGGTGCGAACGGTAAGGGGAGTTGGTAATGAACCATAACGCACGGTGATAAAGGATGTCCAGTTTACTTAGATTTGCAAGAGTGGTGGAGGAATAGATTACATCGCCATAGTCGAGTAGGGGGAGAAAAGTGGCCTGTACAGGCTTGTTTCAAGGGGGAAAAGGGGCCTATTTCTGTAGAAGGAACCTAACCTTGCTTTTAACCTTCTAGAGACATCTTCGATGTGGTCACTGAAAGATAATTTATTGTCGATCCAGATACCTAGATATTTAAATTTGGTTACAACTTCCAGAGGCTCGTTTAGCGTGGTGACAATGAAGTCTTGGGCAAGAGTATTGGGGCCTGAGACAGCACTGCGAGAGAATATCATCGCTTTAGTCTTCTGGCATTGAGCAGAAGCTTTGCCTTTATTAAATTATGCTCAAGTTGTGCTAAGTCCGCTGAAGCACTCCCTTGACTTCAGATAACGATGAGCCAGAAGTATACAACACAGTATCATCTGCAAAAGTGTAGATTGACGATATGTTAGCATCTAAGTCATTGATGTACAGAGAAAACAAGATAGGGCCTAAGATGGATCCTTGGGGGACTCCTCTTGCAACTGGCAAGGCAGCAGAAAAAAAGCTTTCGCCTTTTACTTTTTGGAATCTTCCAGTTAGGTAGCTAGAGAACCACTGGGTGGTATGGTATGTGGCACCCAACTTTGCAAGGCAATTGACTAATAGGAAAGGATGAGAAGGGACTTGGCAAGGTTGGAGGAATGGTCAAATGTATGGCAGCTCAGATTTAATGCAAAGAAGTGCAAGATAATGCACATGGGAAACAAAAACTCAGGGGAAGTGTACACAATGGGTGGTGAGATACTGACAACAGTAAAAATAGAAAGGGACCTGGGGGTAATTATATCAGATGACCTAAAGGTGGGCAAGCAATGTGAGAAGGCAGTAAGGAAGGCTGGAGGGATACTGGGATGCATAGGAAGAGGCATCAGTAGTAGAAAACAGGAAGTTGTTATCCCTCTGTACAGACAGTTGGTGAGACCCCATCTGGAGTACTGTGTGCAGTTCTGGAGACCCCATCTCCGCAAAGACATAGACAGAGTGGAGGCTGTCCAGAGGAGGGCAACCAAAATGGTGCAGGGTCTGCACCAGAAGACATACGAAGAAAGACTAAAGGAGCTTAATATGTATACTCCTGAGGAAAGAAGGGAGAGAGGGGACATGATAGAAACTTTCAAGTACCTCAAGGGAATTAACAAAATCCAAGAGGGTAGCATCTTCCAGAAAAAGAGATTGCAAGAACAAGGGCTAATTTGAAGATAGAGGGGGATGGCTCAGGGGTAATGTGGAGAAGTATTTTTCACTGAGAGGGTTGTGGATGCATGGAACAGCCTCCTGAGGAGGTTGTGGAGTCAAGAACAGTGGGGGACTTCAAGAATGCATGGGACAGGCATAAGGCAGTCCTAGGGGTGGGTAAGAGGAAGTAAGCTGTTGATTAACTAGGATCTGCAGCTTATCTGTTAGGTAGGAAAATGGGCAGACTAGGTGGGTCAAGCGGTCCTTATCTGCCATCAAATTCTACGTTTCTTTGTATATATGTTTACTTCTGTTGTCCAGGGTTATATGTCCTCGTTAACTATTTACTTGTATGCTGAATAATGTGTCTTGGCTTCATTGTTGGCTATTATGGTAGTTACCTTCATTTTTACAGCATTGTTACACTGGATACTTTTCTTTTAAAGACTGCGTCATCTTGGTGAATGCTCCTTAACTCACCTTGGTGGTTACGTGGTTTCTTTCTTCATTTGTCTGTCTTTGGTACCGTGCGGAAGGGAGGGGCTGTTAAGGTTGGGGGTCTGTTATATGGGATGAGGGGAAGGGGCAGGGGTTTCAGACTAGAATCTGGATGCAGTGGGATTAGCAGTGGGTTGGAATTTTGGGGTGGTGGGAAAGGTTTATAATGGGGGCAAAAAGAGAACATACATTTAAAGAGCCCCGGCTATTGGGAACTGATATTTTGATATGGGCTTGCACATGAATACAGTTAATTGTAGATTTTTACTGATATCTCTGTCATCAGTTATACCTATGAAACTTAGCCGTCAGGCACTAGGATCCCATGGAAGCTTTTCTGCAGTAGTTGTCTAGGGGCCTACCATGCCGACATCAGGCTCCATCTTCACAGCCCTATATAAGCATGGGTGGCCCTGCTGTCTCCTCAGATCTTATCTGTGTCAGTCTTCACCGTTCATCACCTTTGGGTATACTGACCGGAGGTGAGGACCTCATAGGAGATCTTTTTTTTTTTGATGGGCGGAGTCAACGCACCATTAGCGCCACCCTCAAGGCCGACACACTGCGTGGCGCTCGCGGGTTGGCCGTTGTGTGTGGTTGACCTCGCCCTCCTGCTAGTTCTTTGTCTCCCGCCGTAGAGGTCGCACCTTGTGGAAGCTCTACTAGCAAGAGGCCTGCTGCTCAACTGAAGTCTTCTGCTCCGTTATCTCTGATTCTCGATGCTGAGTCTGTCGACGCCCTTTATAGAAATTTCCTGCTGGTTCTGTTGTCCGCCACCACTCGACGTTGCCTGGTAAGACTGTTCCTTTTCTTTGTTTTTGGTTGTTTTTTCCGTAGGTCTTGTCTCAGTCTGGGGAAGCAAGAAAACTTTGAAGATAGGGACTGACCCGCTATACTTCAGTGCCCGTGCGGCCGTAAGTACTCCGTCACCGACCTGCATGACCGTTGCCTCGCGTGTCTTGGCCCACTACACGACATGGATTAATGCGATGCCTGCTTCTCTATGGACCATCATGTCATCGAACAAAGTGTGTGGAAAGTGGGACAAGCTCCCCCGACTTTCGGGGGATGGGCACGCACTTGTTGGGCCAAGCCACCGTCTCTCAACCTTTGTTCTGGGTCCCCGCCTGATTCTGTACGGACTGCGGAGGAGGGGGCTTCTACTTCTTGTAGCCTCGCCATTGCAGAAGCCCCTTCCGCGGTGCAGGAGGCCCAGTCCGTCCCTCCTGGGGGGCGGGAGGGAGGCACCACCTTGGCAATCTACTCTTCGGGGGTGAAGGCTCCCCCGGTGTCATCTTCTTGGGCTGAGAAGCCTGGGTCGACTCCGTCCTCAACACCATGTGTTGGCACCATTTTGGGCCTCAGTGCCATTCGCGACACCATGGGCCCTGATGGTGTTGGTGCCAGTCTGTCACTCGGTGCCGTTTCTGTTATCAGCGCTGTTCGTGGTGCCGATGGTGCTGACGACACCATGGGAGGTTCTACAGCACCGTCCTTGTCTGTTTCTTGCCTCAGCGCTGTTCTCTGCGCTGTGTCCAGCTCTGGTGCCACTTGTGCTGCTGAGCAACAACACGGCACCATGGAGATTTCCGACCTCAGCGCTGTCTGTGGTGCCAAGCGTGCAGTTGGCCATCGTGGGCACTGTCTGTGGCCTCGGCGCCGCTTGCGCTTGTGACTGGTCCCGGCTCCGATACTGCTGCCGTCCTTGGAGCAGTGTCTTCTTCGTGCACTGCTCGTGGTGTGCTTGAGGGCTTCGGTGCCAACTTTGGTGCAGTCCCTAGTTCTGGTGCCCCATTCAGTCGGGATGGCAGCAAGTGTCCATGTACCATCTGGCACAGGACTTCGGTCTCCACCTCCTCGGAGGCGTAATCGGACTCTGAGTCAGATAGGCAGCCAGACTCTTTGGAGTTGGCTGCTCACGTGGACGCCTTGGTAGTGTCCTCGACAGGCCGGAGTCAGCCCCCTCAGAGGAACAGACAGTGGCCCCTGGGTCCACGGTCGGGGGTTCTGACCAGCAGGCAGTGGTGCAGGCCACCATTGCCCTGCACCCTGCATATATATGTATTTTAAGTGATTAAGTTCCGAAATAGCACTTCTAAGTGCTGCAGATTTGTTTGGAGCCCTGCACTGGTACTTATTCCTGGTTGTCCACACATGAGTGGAAGTCGCACATAAGTAGTCTCAGGGCTATTTTGCTTAGTATGTGCGACTTCCACTCATGCGTGGACAAGGCACACAGCGTGTCTTTCAGTTAGATGTTAAAGCAATTTAAAAATCCAGCTGTTTTGAATTTACCCCAACTGAAGCTCAGTCCTGCAGATGCTGAAATGGGATGAGTTTCACTCAGCCTGCAACCAGGAATAAGTACCAATCAGTTGACACTAGAGTAGCCCCACATCCTACCTCTAATATACTTCTGGCGAATAAAAATCCTGTATTGTTAAGCTTTGATGGATTAACGTCCAAAAATACTATTCAGGAACTCTTTATTGCTCATCCAAAAAAAGTATCAGAGAAGACGATCCTGCCCAAGAAAATAGTCCTGAGGACTGTGAATGGTTTAGTGTCCAGGAGTCCAAAAAGGGAAACAAAAAAAATATGTGCTGAATTATATGACATCCCTGTATTTAATAGTTTTGATCCTTTATTATCTTTACAAGCTGACCCTTTAGGATCTAGTGTTGAGGTTTTACACAGCACATGTTCTTTACCAGGTTCTTCAGATACTAATACTGGCATTTCAGATTCACACTTTTCTCCCCCAGCCCCTAGTTTGAATTCTGATCACCCCCTTATTGACTTCTCATCAGATAGTGCAGTTACTTCTATCCCATTTTTTCAGGAGGAAGCAGCCTCTAATAGGCACATTTTTTGTTGTTGGTGATTCCATAGTAAAACATCTGGACCGGGCCATTTATGAACCAGACAAATATAATAGGACATGTTCAAGTTTCAGGGGGGCAAAGATAGAAGATATAACTTACATGGCTAACAATATTTTTAGTTCTCAGGACCCTAACCCACTTTGTATCATCCATGTGGGAGCTAACATTATCTTGAACAATTCTATATAACATATTAAATCATCTTTTGTCGCTATGACAAATAAACTCATTGAGCTTGGCTGTGATATACTTTTTTCTGAAATCTTGCCCATTCCAAGATTTTCCGATATATTGAACTTAAAAATAAAAAAATAAATAAATAACTGGTTACGTCATTGGTGTCTGCGTCAATACATTACTTGCATTCCACCCTGGGAGGATTTTTCAGTGTCACAGAAATTATTTTGTCCAGACGGGTTACATCTTAGCAAGTACGGAAATGCTCTATTTTGCAAAAAATGCTTGTCTATTATAAATAAACATTTAAACTATTTCCCAGGGAAGAGTTGAAGCTTGCCTCTTCAGCTCCAAATATTTGCAAATTTTCAAGTCAACATTTAAAATTCCTTAGTTTAAACGCCAGAAGTCTAACAAAGAAAAAGGACAAACTTCACATTATTGCTCTTGAAAATAATTGTGATATTGTTACAATATGTGAAACATGGTGTGATAATAAAAATTCAGCATGGCCCAGTATACTTACAGGTTTCTCATCATTTGTACTAAATAGAGATAATGGACGTGGCGGAGGAGTTGCCGCCTTCATAAATAACAAATTAAATGTAAATATAACGACTGCTATTAAGACTCATGACCTCCCTACTGAAACCATATGGCTTAAAATATTTTTGACAAACAATTTTTTCTATTAGGGTCATGTTACCTTCCACCCAGCTCCAGGGCCGAGCTATTGGATGCTATTTTGTCTAAACTTGAAGTTGCAAATCAAATGGGCAATGTAATAATTTCTGGTGATTTTAATTTCCCAGACATGAATTGGATTCCATCTTCAGCTACTAGTCCTAAGGGGAAAAAATCCTAACAGTTTGTCAAGGTCTTTGTATGAAACAGTGGGTCACCTCTGCAATAAGGGGCAATAATATTTTGGACATAGTCCTCACAAGTGAAAATTTGACATTACAGAAGTGAGCGTATCTGCTGCAATTGATAATAGCAACTATTTTCTGTCTTTTTTACTTTACAGATAAATTGCACTTACACTAAAAAACACTCTGTCATCTATTTATATGATAAGGGAAAGCTGTCTAATTTAAAGTCAGAATCTAGGCCTATAGCTGACAGTCTGTCTTTTTACATCAATCTCCACAGCAGTGTTGGGATACGTTTTTTACCTTAATCACTTCAAGAGACATCTGTATCCCCTCCAAAGTGTTAAAAAAAAAAAAAATCTGATGGGAAACAAGTTCCAAAATGGTTGAATACTTCCATTAAGAAAATGATTAGACACAAAAATAAAATATATAAGAAGTATGTAAGAAACAAGATTTCCTTAAACTGGATGCGTTACAAAATGCAAATCAAAAATGCAAAAATTGTATTAGAAATGCAAAATCTACATGGGAATACAATTTAGCTTTGTCAGCATCAAAGTCAAATACTAAACAATTTTATTCCTGTATAAATTCCTTAAAAAAATCATCTTGTAAAGTAGGGTCTCTAAAAAGTAAAGAAGACAATTTGATTCACAACCCAATAACTATGGCAAATGTATTTAACAGTGAATTTTGTAAAAATTTTTCAGACACAAATAGTTACACTTCTTTGCCAACTTTAAAAATATTCCAGTCCTCTTATCTTTTTTACAAGAAAAGTATTAAAAATAAATTACTAACATTAAAAGGCAAATATAGTTTTGGACCTGATAACATTGCAGGGCATCTGTTGTATTTATTGGCTGATCATTCGCTTAACCATTTAAAATAATGTTCGAATTGTTCATGCAGCTTAGTTACATCCTAAGGAATGGAAAGAAGTGTTTGTTGTCCCGATATACAAAAAAGAGTCTATTTGTAAAGTCTCCTAAAGGATATTACTTCACCGGTTATAAATGCATGTGATTTAAAACAACACGGTTTTAAAAAACGGAGAAGTTGTACCTCAAACCTGCTATGTTTTTATGAACGGTTCAGTTCATTACTGGATAATAAAATACTTTGTGACGTAGTCTTTATTGCCTTCAGTAAGGCATTCGATACTATGCCACACTGGGCTGTTAGCCAAAAATTAAGGAACCTAACTATAAATCATTTTATTATAGCCTGGATTGAAAACTGGATGTGTAATAGAACACAAAGGGTAATTATAAATGGTAATCTATCAAAAGTTGGTAAGGTATTGAGTGGCGTCCCTCAAGGCTCAGTCCTTGGTCCCTGCCTGTTTCAAGTCTTTATATCCGACTTCGCTACAAATTGTACTTCTTTCACTACTAAATATGCAGATGATGTTAAAATCGGGGAGCCTGTTTCAACTCAAGATGAAATTGGCATTATTCAGCGAGATCTTCATTCTATCTCTTCTTGGGTTATCTCTTGGGGAATGCAGCTAAATACTTCAAAATGTAAGGTCATGCATCTAGGCTCAAATAATCCTTCCATCTCCTATAATGTTACTGGAAATTTACTAAGCGCTACCACAGACGAGAAGGATTTGGGTATTTCTGTCTCTAATGATCTTACTTATTCAGAACACTTGCATTCAGTTATTAGCACATCAAATAAAATTGTCTTGTCTATTCTTCATGATATAAATTCTAGAGATCAAAATTTGCTAATGCCTCTATATAGGTCATACGTTAGGCCACATTTAGAATATGCATCACAGATATGGTGCCCTTTCAAAAAATCTGATAGTTTATCCCTTGAAAAAGTACAGAGAAATTTTACCAAAAAAATATTGGGTCTAGAATCTTTATTATATGAATATAGAATGAATTCATTAAACTTAATGTCTCTCTCTTCACGACGCTTGAGAGGCGATCTTTTATTTCTGTGTGATGTAGTATGTGTTTCTTATCTTATGACAGCACTAGATCTTCAATTTAAACAATCATCTTATGATTTTAGGGGTCATCCATTTAAACTAATTAGAAAATCATTTAAAAGACAAAATTGAAAATATTTCTTTACTATCCGCTCTATTGGCCCATGGAATAATTTACCACTCTCTGTAGTTGTGAGTGAATCAAATTTTTTTTCAAATTACGTCTAGATAAACGTATCTGTTCAGGGTATAATTTAGTTTATTACCGTTTGGTTTAGTATAAGAGCATCATGGGCCTTGGCCTACCAGCTCTTCATCTGCACCTTAGTATGAACCTTAGTAGGTGCGCTCTCTGGCCCTGGCAGAGAACAGCCAATTCCTGTTGTTGGCTCTGTCCGCACTCCTCTGCCATCTTCTTCTGCTCTCCCAGGTATTCTTTGTCCTAGCGGCCCTCTCTTGGGAGCAGTTCAGAGCTGTGGCTGCTCAATTTCCTTCTTACATCAGGGCCATGGACAAACAGGTTTTTCAACCTCACCCCGAGCAGCCAGCTACTGAACTCTTGAGAGCCTCTGACTCTTCATCCCCCTCTTCTTGAGGAGAGGAACCGTCTGTCCTCATCTCCCCTGCTGCTGATCTTGCAGAGCATCAGCAATTCCTCGTGAGGAAGTTGGAGGACCTGCAACATCACCCCACCCACGCAGCACAATCCAGAGCACTCGATGCGTGCCTTTTTAGGTGATTTCAGTGTGGACACCCTTGTGGTGCCCCCCTGGCCTGCTCCCTTTTGGGAGTTGTTGTGTTTCTGGCAGAGACCCTTTTCCGGAGTCCCAGCCTCAAGAGATCTCTGCCAGAGGTATTGTTCCCCTCCCCCCCGGAGTCTCCAGGTTCTATGCTTCATCTTCAGTCAGGATTGATGCAGCTGGACACTCCTGATGGGCTTCGCGCCCCCCCAGTGTGACCAGCCCCATGATTAAGATTCTGTGAATTTTGACTTCTGGGGGGGAGGACTTTCTACTCAGCACGGTTGCTGCTCTCTGTTTCAGCACATCAGGCCCACTACGCTACCTATGATAGGTTCCTGTGGTCCAGGTTAGGTCAGCTCCTAGCCACAATGCCTGACATGGAGGTAACCAGACAAGCCATTGCACTCTCTGCACGTGGCCTGGAGCTAGCAAGGCACCAAATGAGGGCATCTTATGATGCCAATGAGGTAGCTTCCTGGGTCGTAGGGACAGCAATCTGCACTAGGCGGATGGCATGGCTGCGTCTTTCCCGGTTGTCTCCTTTGGCCCGGCATAGGGTGATTTCTTCCCCTTACCAGAGAACCCATCTTTTCTCCCATAGGGTGAGATGGCCTCTGTCGGGGCAACTTCCTACTCCTTCCAAGGAGTTCCCGTCTCACTCCCCCCATTCCTGGGCCTCTCCAGACCCATGAAGGTTCTCTCTCTCTTGGTGTGCCACCCACTGAGAGCTAAGGGACTTGGTCCTTTAGGTTAGGGGTTCCTCCGGGGGCTCAAGATCACTAAAGGTGATGAATGGTAGATTGACACAGATAAGATATGAAAATTACGTACCTACTGTAATTCTGATCTTTCTGTGTATCTTTACCATTCATCACAATCTCACCTTCCAACCCCCTCGGGCCTCAGTCTCTGAGTCCCCTTCCCTCTCTGTGCCCTCTCATTCACCCCCCCCCCTTTCTGTTGGTCAAGAGTGGGGTGACCTTGGGCACATAGGGAGATGTTTTTTCTCTAGGGGGAGAGTGGCCAGGATGGGGGGGCACTCCTTCCTCGGCTCCACCCCCGTGGGGTGGGGGTCGGTAGTTGCCCTCTTTCCTGCTCTCTTTCCTCTTCTCCCCGTCAACCTCAATTTAATTTAAGAAACTAGTTTTCTTATGCCAGAAATTTGATTTTTTTTTGGGGGGGGGGTGGCAGTATTCCCTGTATCCTGTCTTTTTTTTTTTTCCCCAGAATAGCCAATTCTTCTTATGTTGGAGTTATTGCCAGTGATTCTGTGCCTTGAATTCTGGCAGTTTAGCCTTCTGGCTACTCTTTTGCAGTTCCTATACAAGCTGGAGACAGGTCAAGGTTCCAGGGTATGTTCCCTCTCTCCCCCTCCCTCACATCCTTACTTCTAAATTCCCTAACTCTCCTTCCCTCCTCCTTTTCTACTTCCAGAGATTGGGGCCCCTCCCAATCCCCTTAGTTTTCCAGCTTTATTCTGTCCTCTGTCATTTATTTCTCCTTTTAGTTTGTATATCCTTTCCTTTATCTGTCCCTTGGACTCCCTTGTCCCTCTGTCCCAACCTTTCCTTACTCTACGTCGACTCAGAACTGGCGGAAGGGCGGGGTTGACCACACATGCAGCCAACCTCACGAGCGCCATGCAGTGCTGATTGGCCTCGCGGCGCTGATTGTGTATCGATTCTGCCCATCAAAAAAAAAAAGTTTCTGCTGGGTCGTGACCTCCGGCCACTATACCCAAAGGTGATGAATGGTGAAGATACACAGAAAGATCTGAATTATGGTAGGTACGTAATTTTCATTTCTTTCCTGCCATCGACCATTTGCTCACAAACTTCGCAAAAGCTTTGTCGTTCTATTTGACTGCCAAAATTACTTACCTTTTTCTTTGGTAACCACCTTTGAATAATTTTAAAGTGATTCCTTTTGTCTTTGTATGTCGAACAACTCCTTCTTTGTCTCTTTTCTATCGCTGCCACTGCGGAAAGAAGATTTCTTCAACCGACGACCACAAACTGTGTGTCTGCTGTCTTGGGCTTAGTCATAACGTTCTCACCTGCGTGCTTTGTCTGAAGTTCAATGTCACCGCCCGGCGCCAATGCAAGAACGCCCTGCAGAAGTTCTTTATGGAGCAACAGACAGCCAGTGGACTTCAGGTGCCCCGCCCCCAGTTGCTGGCATCCTCTCGGCTTTCAGGCAGCCAAGGCCTGGGGCAAGTCCTTGGGGAAACACTCTCATCAGGATAAGAACCGGCCTAAGGGCCGCTCCCCCCGATGGTGATCCTGATCCCTGTTGAATTCCTCCTTCTCTTCTCCTGGGATCACTCTGTCGACCACTTTGGTGTAAACGCCTTGCTTTGTGCAGGCCTTGGCTTCTATGAGGCCAGCATGGAGGAAAGTTCTCCCAGTCTTCTCAAGGTTGCAGTAGGGCCATCGGCTCAGAGTTATCGGAGGCCCCAGCCCTGCTGTCGAGACCTCTTGAATCTTGAGGTCCACAGGCGCCTCTACTATGGCTAGTGGGAGTTTATCAGAGCTGGGCTATACGTACTCTGTCGGTACCTGTGTCGCCGATGCTCCCGTGTCCTGCCGTCAACCTTACTGCTGTTCTTTCTTCCATTACCTCAGCTCTCATACAACAGTTTGTTCTATGGCGTTGGTCATCGTTGCGTGTGCTGTCGGGCGCTGCCTAGGTGTGTATGCCAGTTCAACCCACCAGTCAGGCACCTTCTAGAGAGTCGTCGGTCCCTGCTTCAGAATAGGCTGAAGTCGAGGAAAGGATCCCTCTCTCTAACTTCAAGAGAGAGCTCTTGTAATAGGCAGTTACCATCAGGACTATGCCGCCAGGCACTTGGACACCACAGAAAAATTTTAGCTAGCAGTCTGTGGTGGGGGACTGCCACCTGACGTTGGCCCCGCCCCAGACATTGCCTGTGGCATAAAGGGGCAGTTCCCCAGCACCACCTCAGTTTCCTTTTTCCCCGCCGACAACTCGTGCATTGTGGCTTCACGGACGCCTCCCGCTTCCAGTCGGCTGCCATTTTTCATGCATTGCACAGTTATCTTTTTTTGTCTAATTTTCGCAACTTAGTGTAGGTCTTCCTCATCAACTTCATTGACAGAACAACAAAACTCTTAAGTGTGCATGTAGCAAACAGATCCCGGCGAAAGATGGCCATTCAGCTTGTCTTTTGTGCCTGGGACCTGATCACAAACCGGACAAGTGCTCACACTGCCTTAGCTTTAATCGTCGCACCCGCATCAGACGCCTGAAAACCTTGAAAGCCTATGTTCTGGAACAACAAGTAGCCATCATGCAGAAGACCCACTTGGGACATAGCTCATCTTCTTCCTTGGCCAGAGGGACCTCCCCCAGAGAAAAGAAATCTAGTGGGAAGCACCATCAAGCGAGACAAGGACAGGTCCAGGTCAGAATCCTGCTCCAGGTCCCTGCATAAATCTTCAAAGAGTGCCACCTCTGGCCTGCGGTCAGACTCTACCCCTCTGGTTTCTCTTGCTCTCCCTGGTTACTGTCGAGGAAGCCTCCCGCCTCTACCTGGATGTCAAGTGAGGAGTCTTCACTGCAAGGAACTTCCAAGGTCTCCATCCCCCTGACTATCCGGCCCCACAGACACTCACATGGGCCTAAGTCAGGCGGGTCTGCCCACTCTGAGACAGGTGGCAGGTCAGAGCCTGCCACCCGCAAGGTTGTAGTGTAAGGGCCATTGGTCAAGACGACCAGGCCCAGCATCACCAAGAGACATCATGAGCACCAGAAGAGGCCTCACTCGCCTTCTAAGCCAGCTCTAGACCGATGTCAGGCCACTTCAGCCACAGACTTGAACTCCACAGAGCCAGAGCAGACAACACCCTCCAAACCGTCACCTGACCCACAAGGCTCTAGGAAGTCTCTGTCCTCTGAGCAGACAGAGGACCTGACACCAGGCTGTATAGAGTCCAAGAACACGGCACCACATACTCTGTCATCACCTCCCCCTCGGGTGTCAGATGACCAGATGCCAGTGCACCCGATGCCAGAGGAGGAGACACCAACAGACCTGATGACTGATGCAGCGGCACTGTCAGGTCTGACAGCAGGGAGATCTAAGCCTATGGGTCCGACGACAGGGCCTAGAAATGTTCCTGTGCCCCCTCTCCCTCAGCAAGCCCCCTTGGTACCTCTCGCAGAAGTGGGTGCTCTATTTATGAGTTGGTGGAACACCATAAAAGGTGATCTGCTGCCCAGACCGGTGGAGCAGACCCTGATACAAACTGCACCTAAACAGCCCTCCCCACCTGCACATAAATCGCCTTTGCCAACCCCAATGCCAGCCCACTCTTCTCCAGGTGGCTTAGACCAGGGATCCCCTGGGCAGTGGAGGCATGGATGTTACCCATCATCCTGATCCTCCTCCAGATGCTGGAGATGCTTTAGTGGACACCAGATCAGACATTCTGATTTGTCTTCAGAGGGGTCCGGTGGGGATTCTTCCTCCTAGGACTCTTCAGATGAAGGATTGTCGCTTCCATCTCCAGATCTCAGGACAGATTCACCAAGGTCTCCTCCCGAAGATCCCATCTTTTTAGATGTGATGAGGCACATCCAATTTCTAAATCAGTGGGAGACAGAGGATCTAAACCCTGAGAGACCCCATTTGACGAAGTTCTTGGGGGCAAGTGACCAAAGCCTTTGGACATTCTGCCGTTACTGGAGCCCTTCTAGGATATTATAGAACTAGCCTGGAAGCATCCCTTGATGACCTCAATGGTACCTATGAAAGCTGACTGCCTGTATCGGACACGTAGAGAGGAACCACATTTGAGTGAACAGCCGAAGGTCGACTCCATGGTCCTTACTGCGGCTCATGGTCGGACCCAACGACCCAAACACACGAGCCCTCAATGTCCAGATAAAGAATCAAAAAAAAAAGATCAGTTCAACCCCAAGGTCTGCTCCTCTGCTACTTGTACAGTAAGGTCACCAACTTCCTGGCACACATGAACATGTACCAGAAGTCCCTATGGAACAAAGCTAAGGACCTGGTCAGGTCCCAGCCTGACACCCCATTTAAGATGGAGCTCTTAGCCATCTTACAGTCCGGTGCTGACATGGGGAAACATGTCCTCTGGTGTCCAGATGACTCCGTAGGCACTGCAGCCAGGGCACCTGCCACAGGGGTCTGCTTCCGGCATTATTCTTCGTTGAGGGTATCAGGTTTTCAACAGGATTTGCTGTATGCTATCCTGGATGCCCCCTTTCATGGTTCAGTCCTTTTCCGTCAAGAGATGGAGAGAATGATCACTGGGCTATGGGGGGGGTGAGCTGTTTCTGATGTTCACAAAATGTACAAGTCAGAGCTGGCCTCATCCAGGTATCAGCCCTTTTGTAGACAGCAAAGTCAGCAGCAGCAGTAAGGGGGGGTGCAAAAAGAAAGCCCCCCCCTCCTCAATCCGCAGGGGCACAGAGACCAAGAAATGCCAAGAATGCCAGAGCTCCCTTGCCTACCCCAATAGCCTCTGCATGATTCTCCGCCTGCCCCTCTCCTCTGGCAGATCTTCAGAGGAATGCAGTAGGAGGGTCATTCTCCCTGTACTTCTCAGGATCCAGAATCATATCAGATCAGTGGGTACTCCAAATCATAGAAAGGGGGTATGCCCTGGATTTTACTCAAATGCCTCCAGACAATTCACAGATTCCCACCCACTGCTCACCATCCCGCTTAGGTCTTATCTGGGCAGAAATCCAAGCCCTCCTGTCAAAAAAGGCAATCCAGATAGTTCCTCCATCTCAGATGAAGGGGCTACTACTCCCATTTCTTAGTACCAAAACAGGGGACCTCCGTCCCATCCTTGATCTCAGTCACCTGAACGATTTCATAGAGTACAGAATGTTCAGGATGGTGACCTTTCTGGGCTTGCTACCCATGCTTCATTAGGGAGACCAGCTCTGCTTCCTAGATATGCAGGACACATACATGCACATCAAGATCCTGCCATCACACAGGAAATACCTTCGCTTTACCTCCAAAGAGAGCATTTCCAGTTTCGAGCCCTGCTGTTTGGCTTGTCATCGGCACCTTGGGTGTTTACCAAGTGCCTGGCAGTGATGGCCGCGGCTCTCAGGAGGCAAGGGTACTACATCTGCCCCTATCTTGACGACTGGCTCCTGACAGCTCCCAAAAGGGATCAGCTGCTTTACACACTGGAATGGACTTTCTGGCTATTCCAAGACCCTGGGGATCACGGCAAATCTTCCAAAATCCTCCCCTTGGCCCAGTCATAGACTACAATATATAGGGGCCATCTTGGACACCGTCCAGGGAAGAGCCTTCCTCCCCTCAGACAGGGCAGATCGTCTCCAGTAGCTGGCTCGGAAGATCACCTCATTCAGCCAGGTTGTGGCCCTTATGGTCCTACAACTGCTTGGCCGCATGATAGCCACCATCATGACTGTTTCCTTAGCTTGGCTTCACATGAGAGTTCTTCAGTGGAAACTCGGGGTGCAGTGGGGCCAGCGTATGGATGATCTAGAACAGCAAGTTTGGACCTCCAGTGCTGTGCACCAGACCTTGGAGTAGTGGCTGACTCCCTTCCACCTGGAGAGTGGGGCCCCTTTTCGGAAGCCCAGTCCTCAACAGGTACTGACAATGGATGCCTCAGGACTGGTGCGGGGCGCAAATTTCAAACACCTCTTCGGAACAAAGCCTTCACATAAATGTGTTGGAGATGAGAGCCTTCCTTTCCAGCTTACAGGCATTTCAGACAGTTCTCCTGGGTCCCTAACTGATCCCAAACAGACAACATGTCAGTAGTATTTTACATCAACAAGCAAGGGGGGGGGACACACTCCTATCCCCTTGGCAAAGAGGCCATGAGAGTCTGGCAGTGGGCAGTGAAACACAACCAGGAGCTCACTGTGGCACATGTTCCAGGAGTCCAAAATTCTTTGGCCGACAGTTTAAGTTGCTTGCAGTCTCAGTCTCACGAGTGGGAACTGTTACAAGATCGTAGCAGATAACCTTTTTGAAAGATGGGGACTTCCAGAGCTGGACCTCTTTGCATCCCCACTCAACACCAGGCTGCCCAATTTCTGCTCGTTAGATCCAGGGCCTGGTGTTTTCTGGCAAGACGTGTTGTCCCTTTCTTGGACAGGGACATTTCTCTACACCTTCTCTCCATTTCCTCTGCTTCAGAGGGTGCTGCTCAAGCTACGGGGGAACAAACAGACATGATTCTGCTAGCCCCATTCTGACTTTGTCAGATTTGGTTTCCATTGCTCCAGCAGCAGGCGAGACAGCCTCCAATACCTCTGCCCCTGTCCTCACACTTGCTCTCCCAGGAGCAGGGGACACTGCTGCACCCAGATCTCAAATCTCTGCACCTACATGCATGGCTCCTGCAGACTTAGGAGCTGGTATGGAGTTTCTTCAAGGATAGCAGATGTTCTCGTGGCAGTCAGGAAACCTTCGACTAGGGCCACATACACCATGAAATGGAAACGTTTAAGCCTATGGGCTTCTGCCTGTCATCTGAACCCCTTTCACCTGCCTAGTGAGCTCGGTCCTGGAGTACCTTCTTTCCCTGTCTGACTCAAGTCTAGGCTAATCTTCAATAAAGTTACACGTTTCTGCAGTATCAGCCCATCATGCGCTACTGGACGACAGAACCCTGGCACAGTTGGATCTATCTCATACCTTCCTGAGAGGTATGATGCATATTAAGCCACCCATACGGGACCCTATTGTGGGATATTTTATTTATGTTCAAAAAAACTTACATTGCCTCCCTTTGAACAAGTTGCAAGTTACAAACTATGCTCTCTGTCTTGGAAAGCATTATTTTTAGTTGCCATTACCTCAGCCTGGAGGATTTCCGAGCTTCAGGCTCTGATGTGTAAAGAACCCTATTTAATTTTCCACAGGGACAGGGTGTCCCTGCGTACTAATCCTAAGTTTCTTCCGAAGGTGGTGTCTGAGTTTACACTTTTTTTTTTTTTTTTTGTTGGTTAACTTTTTTCCACTCCGACTACGGCTGTGGGGCCTTCTCTCAGGCATCCAGTCTTTCATCCTGCCCGCCTGTGGATCCCCGATCCGTACCTCTTCCCCCCTCCCCGCAGCTGGCACGCCCAGTTTCACCCGCCCGGGGAGGGTAGCCCTACGCCTCTTGGGCTGTCTCTTTAGACAGACTCCGACTGCAGGGTGGGCCCGGAGGAGGAACTGGAAGGCAGGCTGAGGAGAACCCAGCAGAGGGCATGGGGGACTGGTACCGTCGCCTGCCCCGGCAAGCCGGGTTTGTCCTTTGTTCTCTCACCCACGCGTGATCATGCCCGATGCATTGGCGCATGGCAACCCTGCCCGTGTCGGCCACGCAATTATGTGCTGCCCAGTGCACTGCGACACCCCCTCCGGTCTCCACCAGGGGTCACCAGAGCGCTGGCTCCCTGATGCCCTCCCCCCCAGGATAGGAGAGCAGCTGAATGGGCACGCAATCTAATCTCTCCCCTGCCAACCCCCGACACCCGAGCTTGCTCCCGAACTCAGGTCAGCGTCGTGGCGCAAGGTGTGGCGTCCAGCGCTTCAACCCTCAGCACCACCAGGCCGTCCGAGTTTACTCATAACCAGGACATTCATCTACCTGTGTACTACCCAGAGTATTTGAATCGAGGGGAGGCCCTGTTACATGCTTTGGATGTCCATAGAGTTCTTCATTTTTTTGTAGACCGTATCTGGTCTTCCAGGAAAACAGATTAGTTGTTTTTGTCTTTTGCCCCGAGAATGACAGGGGGACCAGTGACTAAGCAGACATTGTCCAAATGGTTGGTCAATTGTATAGTGTTCTGCTACTAAAAGTACGACAGGCCTTTACAGAGCTCGGTTAAGGGTCACTCCACCAGGGGTGTTGCCACTTCATTTGTATCCCTACGAAACTTATCCACAGCAGATCTGTGCTGCAGTCACTTGGAGTTCTGCTCACACATTTATCAAGCACTACAGTTTGGACGTTGCTTCCAGAAGGAGGGCAGACTTTGGCCTAGTTTTTCTCCAAGGACTGTCCCCTAAGGAGCTCCTGTGGGTTTGTATATCCACAACCCTTCTTACCTGGATCATATCCTTGTACTGCTTGGGACTCTGTCCTGATGGGTATTGCCTGCTGCAAGAGCTCTCTCTCAAAGTGACATAGTATGGAAGAACTTACCATAACAATAGATCTTCAAGAAGAGCCTTTGTAGAAAGCATGCTTTCCCTCCCTCCTTCCCCCTGATTGTGTATTTGTAACTTCATCTCCCTTTTGGGGAGGAATGAATGAATATTTATAAAAGCACATTTCTAAAACCAAAGTGCTGTACATGAACCAAACAAAATAACAGTTTAACTCAAACATTATAATCAAAGTATTAAAATCCATAAAATTACAATACCATAAATATTAACATCAATAAAATCTAAATATGCCAGGCAAATGTTCATTACAAAACTAATCTGGATATGCTAGGTTAATCAGATATGTTTTTAGAGCTACCTTAAAACTTGGGACGGTCAGGCAATCTCTGTCCAACGAGAAAGAGAATTCCACAGGGTCCAGGCCGTAAAAGCAAAAGATCGGGCCCCCGATGTCATTAAACAGACCTTGGGAATCTCTAGCGATCCCTTGTTGGCGGATCGGAGAGGTTGGAGGGGTTGGTAAGGACAAAGGAGATATTGTAGGTGACGGGGTCCCTGGTCTTGTAGGGCTTTATAGGTCAGTAACCCAACCTTGAAGGTGATCCGCCATTTTATTGGCAGCCAGTGCAGTCCGCGGAGCACAGGTGTTATATGACTGGCCCTGTAAGTATCAGTCAGCAACCTGACTGCCACATTCTGCACTAGCTACAGGCGGCGGATATCAACCCTGGAAGCCCTAGGTAGAGGGCATTGCAGTAGTCAAGGCAGGAGGTTATGAAGGCATGGACCAATGTTGGAAGATCATCAGGAGGAACCAGATGCTTCACCCAGCCGATATTCCTCAGATGGTAAAAAGAGGATTTGATGACGGCAGACGCCTGAGATTTAAGGGTCGAGCTGTCGTCAAAAATAACGTCCAGGTTCCACACCCGATCTGAGGTAGTCTGCTGAACACCCCCCCCAACCCAAGTCAAAGCCCAGACAAGTGTCCTGCTGCCAAACCTGCCTTCCAATCATAGGGTCCACAACCAACACCTAAGTTTTAGCTGGGTTCAACCGCAGCCAGCTTGTACTCATCCAGTCCTGGATCTCTGACAGATAGTTGTTAAATACCGAGAGCATGACATCCTGGCTGGGCACAAAAGACATGTACAGCTGAGCATTATCTGCATAGCAGTGAAAACTTAGACCGTACCGCCTAATGATCTCTCCCAACGGTAGTATATACATCATGAACAACAAGGGCGATGAAATGGAGCCCAGCAGTACCCCGCAGGGCAAGGAGAGCGGGGCTGAAGAATGAACTCCAGACACCACTGTCTGAGTCCTGCCCTTGAGGAAAGATAAAAACCATCTAGGACCATTCCAGATAGTCTACAGATGAACTGCGGGTACTCCAGCAGCACACCATGGTCCACAGTGTCAAGTGCTGCAGAGATTAAGGAGGGCCAAGATGGAACAAGTCCTCTGATCTCTCGCTATTAGAAGATCATTTAGCACCTGGACAAGGGTCGTCTCGGTACTATGCCTCTTCCTAAATCCTGACTGAAGAGAATCATAGATACTGTGGCTGGACAAAGGATCATCCAGTTGTAGCGCAGCTACCTTCTCAAAAACCTTACCCAAAAAAGATAGGTTAGAGACAAGTCTGTAGTTAGCCAGACAGTCAGGGTCAAGGGAGGGTTATTTAAGGATGGGTCAAATAACCACCTCCTTTAGAGGGTTCAGAAAGATCCCCTCTCCAATGACCTCCAAAGTATCTGGGCTAGGACCGGGCTGATTTCATCTACTCTTCTTACAAGAAGGCGTGTACGGCTTGGGTCCAAACTACAGCTGTTTGGCCGCAAAGTCTGGATGACCCTCACGACATCCATGATTTTCGGCTGGCTGAAGTCAGACCAGGCAAACCGGGTGTCTGCCACCTCCTGCCGACCTCTGCAGTTCCCACTAGAGGGAGTCGGACAAATCCAGAACCTGATGGTGACAACCTTATCTGCAGTGAACTGAGCGAAGTTGGCGGGATGTTAGAAGCTCCTCTGATCCCCATCCTTCATGCAAGCCGGGTCTCTGGTGGGCGAACTGAGGTGGTGCCAGAGGACCGCCCCTTTATGCCATTGGCGATGGGGGCGGGGCAGACGACAGGGGGTGGTCCCCCACCATAGACTGCTAGCCAGAATCTTTCCATGGGGTCCTAGTGCCTGGCAGCATAGTCCTAATGGTTATTGTCTGCTGCAAGAGCTTTTCTCAAAGATCTACCGTTATGTTAAGTTCTTGCGTAACTGTACGTTCTTTAACATTATGAAACACCTCTCCTCCACTATGGGGTTCCAGACTGAAGAAGAGGATTTTATTTTTATTTATTTATTTAGTTTTTGTTGACCGGGTAAGTGCACTAGACAAATCCTGCCTATTTTCAGGCACAACCTGTGGGAGGGGGATACAGATGAATGCCAACTGACCTTGAATCCAATTAAGCTTGTTTGGATGTCACAAGGAGGAACCTGATGGATTTCTAGGAGATTCCAGAATCTCCACTCAAGGTTAGTTCTCCTCTGCTTCCAGCACTAAATGATGCTGCCACTGCAGCCTGGCACAGGCCAAACCTGGTACCTGCCATGCCCATAAAGGCTGATAAGCTTTACCAGGTGCCTCAGGGGCTGGCTTTTTATGCAACCCAGCTGGAAACCGACTCAATGGTAATTAAGGCCACTCATGACAGGAGTAAGGCACCCAAGCACCTTGGTTCCCTCTCCCGTGACCGGGAATCCAAGAGGCTTGTCCTCTTGGGTAAGAGGACTTTTGCCTCTGCCACTTTGGACCTCAGAATTGCCAACTACCTGGCTCGTTTGATTAAGTATGAGAATACCCTTTGGAGGAAGGGCAAGGTGGCTGCTTAGGCCCTTCCTGAGGGTTCCCAGAGACGAGATTTCCTCAAAATTCTCCAGGCCTATGAAGATGTCAGTTAGAATCTCCTCAGAGCCACCTATGATATAGCTGATACTGCAGCCAGGGCAACTGCCACTGGCATTTGCCTTAGAAAGCACTCTGGGCTTAGAGTCTCTGGCTTCACAGATGATGTCCAGCAAAAGGTGCTGAATGCCCCTTTTGTGGGTCACAGACTTTTTGGTCCTGATGTGCAGGATATTATTAATGACCTGCAGGCATCTGGCAGGGCTATCAGGTCAGTCCATTCCCTTTGCCATACCCAGCCCAGGTGCAGGCTGAGGCCCTTCTTTTGTAAGGTCTCTCAAAAATCTTGCATTGCAGCCAGGCTCCTGGCCAAACGTAGTGCCAGCTCTGCCTTGCCTGCCTCCTTCTCCACCACTGGTCCCTCTGCTAAGCACTCCAGGGGAGAGGGAGTAACCCCGGCCGCTTGCTTCGCCTCAGCCTGACTCTTGGCCAGATCCCCCTCCTCTTGTTCCAAACCAGGAGGAGATGGTGGTTGGCTGGTTCTCCCTCCATCTGCCCCAGTGGAGAACCATTACCACAGATGCTTGGATCCTGCAGATAATCAAACACAGCCATGCTCTAGAACTTCTGGAACAGCCTCCAGATGTTCCCCCACTGTTTCCCACCTCTTACCTTCCAGACGAGACAGCGGTGTTCCAGGAGGAGGTGTTCACCTTGCTGCGCAAAAAGGCCATAGAATCACAGTGCCCAGGAGGCAAAGGAACAAAGGGTTCTACTCCTAGTTTTTCCTGGTTCCTAAGAGAACTAAGGACTTGAGATCCATTCTAGACCTCAAGAAGCTAAATCTTTTCATCCAGTACAGAAAGTTCCAAATGGTGACCCTACACAGCCTCCTTCCTCTGCTCAAACAGGGTGACTATCTATGCTCCCTACACAGGCAGCATGCCTATCAGCATATCGTGGTTTGCCCCCCCCCCCCGACTGTACCTGCAGTTCCTCTTCCAGGGGGAGCATTACCAGTTCAGGGTGTTGCCCTTTGGTTTATCCTCTGCGCCACGGGTATTTACAAAGTGCTTAGCAACTGTAACAGCAGCCCTCTTGTGCAAAGTCCTTTATGTGTTCCCATATTAGGGTGGATTTTTTATTTAGAGTCTAGGATTACAAGTACCTTTGAGCCAAGGCTCTTTTACAAAGGTTCCACGTCAATTGAGGTACAATACAAACATTACATAGAATTGCGTAACAATGCAGAAATGGTGTATAGACATTTTTTAGCAGCTAAAATGCATCACATTTAGGGAAAGTGGGTACCAGAAGGTACAGGGTAGACAGAGGTAGCTGAGGCTTGGAATGGACACAAAAAAGAGCGGTGCAGCTGTGGGCATTTGTCAGGCCTCAAGTGCTTGGGGGGGGGGGTAGGAGTAGAAGTGCTACGGGGGAGATCAGATTATGAGGGACTGGTTACTGAAAGCCCAGTTCAGAGAACTTCTGTTGCTAACTCTAGAATGCACTCTGCAGTTGTAGTCCATGGGCATAGCTGTCAGTTTGTTCAAGTCTGTGCTGATCCCGTCCCAGTTGTTGCAGTACATAGGGGCATTTCTGGACTCTACTCAGGGCAAGGTCTTTCTTCCACAGGACAGGGCACTACCTCATAGCTCAGGACCAAGCAGTAGCTCAGTGCCGGTATGTCCCAGCCACAGAGTTCTTGAGGCTGCTAGGCTTAATGGCTGCGACCATTGTGACTGTCCCTTTGGCCAGGTTGCACATGAGGATCCTGTCTCCTCCCCAGTCCAACCTTGTGCTGTCACTGAAGGTGAAGCTGTACTTAACTACATTGTGGTTAGGCACTGTTTCGCTCTTGGTGATATCACATGATGCTAAAAATGGAGCAATGTAGTATCAGTATAGGGCAGCCTTAGTCATCAATACCTCTGGACTGCTGCCAGTTAAGCCCTATACCTCTTTTAAAAACACTGGCCTGGGTTTTCGAACTAATGGCCAATGTTCATAAATGTTCTCCTTAACAGTGAACATATAAAATGTATAATTCTGCTTCATAACAGATTTCTCTTGCTGAGACCCAAGTCATGTGTTTTGTGAACCTGCATCCTTTTAGGGATTCAAATTTGTGTACATCCCACTATACTGATGGAGAAAGGGGCTCAGCATCCCCTCATGCTCACACTTCCCCAGTTGTTTTTTTTAACTTTATTTTTTATTGTTTATCATATATCTTGATAATCTATATAAAGCATATAGTGAACAGACCACAGATGAGTTTGATACCATTGGGAATAAAGAGATAATCCCCTAAAATACAGGATATACAAATGTTGCATCCACTATATAGTGTTACATCAATTGAGGGTGCTTTTTTAATAAATACAAAGCAAAAACGCCAACTATGCTGTGTGGGTGAGCCCAAGAGCAACATGGCTAGCTTAAAATTATAGGATTGTCCATCAGTGTCCAGCCTAATTAAAGGAAGCAAGTCCCCCAAGGGATTTATGGTGCCATTTAATCACCTGAATGTAATAACAATTCTAAAAATAAAACACTGTGCAGCAGAATTAGTCAGCAACCCCATTTAAACATTTAGACACAGATTGAAAATTCCCCTCTTCAGAGCCACCTAAGTAAATAAACAATACTTCTGCCATGCAGTTTTAAACCCCTGTTAGACCACTCCCTTACATTGTACTAGGAGTAGAGTAAATCAAGAATGTTACAAGGTTAATATTATAAACTGCAACAGTTATTTAGAGGAACAGTAAAGTGTGTATGAAACTCACAATCCTTGGGTATAGTCCTCAAACAGACAAATCAGGCAATAGAAATCATTCAGTGCTCAGTCACATAGCTGATCAGCCAGGAGAAAAATATGTGTGGCCTATTAAGAGAGCCTCCTGCTCAAGTGTCTCCATCCAAGTCGTCGATGTTGGCGGCTTCTCCGCGATTTCTGAAAACTGCAGTCATTCATGTAGCCCATTTACTGGTATCGATAGGATCCGAAAATAGGAAGACCTTCCCCAGATGTGTGATCCACAGCCTTGCTAGGAAGATCATGGTGTGTACAATCCCAGCATCTCAAAGTCCGCCGCACTCCATCAAAGCACTTTCGTCTCTGGCGGGTTGAGTAGCTGATGTCTGGAAAAAAGTAGATGTGGTTTTCCTCCTGCATAATTGGGCTTGCTCTCCGGGCACATCTGAGGATATGACTGCGGACACCAACCCCCGAGGTGACAACCATCGATGTTCGGGGGTTCCTCCGTGTTCTGCGGTCAGCCTCTATGATTGTTTCATTACATTTTTTGAATGTCCCAGAAGACATCATCTCTTTCTGGTACGAGCTTTTCTGTCAGCCATTCCTGAATATACATAATGGGATGGTCTCCCTCACTACCTTCTGGGAGGCCAAGAATTTGAATAGTCCCGAGTGAGCTTGGTTCTCTAAGGCCTCTAAGTGCTCACAAAGATGCTGATTCTCTTTCACCACGAGGGCATTAGTGGTAGTATTAGAATCTGTATGCCGTCGGACATCGTGAAGGTCCTTTTTCAGACCGTCCTCTGCATTTTCAACAACCAGAACCTGACTGTTGAAGTCATCCACCTTTTGCTTTAGGGTGGAGACAGAGGCGATTAAGTTCTGAAGCTTATGCTCCAATGATGCAATGGTTTCTTGGGATCCGGTGTCGATGTCGGCCTGCTGTACAGATTGAGATCGTGAGGCCCCACCTAATCCTTTGCATCTGTCTGCTCCACTCTGTAATTTTTCTCTTTTTGGGTTGCCCATTTCTACTATTTCGAGGGTGCTCTGTCCAGTGGTGAAACCAAGGTTAGTGCTACTTGATGTAAAAATGTTGTTTTTTTAGCAAAATAGAGAAGTTTTATCAGGAGCATAAAAAACTTCTGCTGCTCAGCTTGGGCTCCACAGCACCCCAACCCCCACTTCCCCAGTTGTGATGTTATGTCTCCATTTCTGATGCCACATCACAACTGAAGAAACATGCACTAAGAAGACATGCCATCATCGTGCAGGAGGCAATGCAGATTGCAAAAGTAGATCGAGAATGCGCAAAACAAGTCAAGGAAGTGTTCCATTCAAGCAGGTTGCCATGCTGATATTATAAAATCTCAGCACTCCGCACTGGGTGTGTTCAGTGCTCTTACTCATGAGTGCACAGTAACATTGTTTTAAGATTAAAACAAACAAACTAATTATTGCTCCTTTTCCATGAGACCTAAGTGAAAGCCTTCAGTAAAAATAAAGATGCCAGTAGTTACAGTGCAAAATGTCTTATCTACACAGGTCCCTGAGTCAGCATCCTGGCTGTTTTGCAATGTCTGTAGGATCCTTCCTGCAGCTATTTGCTTTCCTGTGCAATATTTTCTCGATTTAGATCAGACTCAATAGATTTCCTAACAGGATGTCCATTTGGGTTTGGAGTTGAGCTGAGGAAAATCACAGTTCGGAACCCAGGTTTATAAATGGCTCACAGGAAAGGATATATTTTTAAGCTTTTTTTTTTTTTTATAATAAAAAAATTCCTGAACTCCATCAGCAATAGAACATTTCTGCCCCTGGAGAGGTCAGTGTGGCTCAGTCGGTAGCACATCCGCCTCTGAACCAGAAGGCCGTGTGTTCTCATCCCACTTCAGGATTGGGCTCACTTCCATAAACACCAGCATCCGATTGTAGTACTAGGGGGGTGCTGTACTGTTGGGGGTGTGCCATCCTTTGGATGAGATGTTAAACAAAGGTCCCTTCTACCCATCCCTGGTGCTGTCCTGTTGGGTGTCCATGTAGAAGTAAAAGAATCCAAGGCACTTTTCGAAGAGTAGGGGATTTTCCTTGGTGTCCTGGCCAACATTCCCCTTCCCATAATTTTTTTTTTTTTTATTTTATTTTATTTAAGAACATAGGAATTACAACCCTTTGAGTCATAGACTTGTTTCCAAAGGTTCCATAACCAAGTACAAACAATAAACAATAACAGCAGCAAATTAACAAGATTGCAGTTGTTGCAATCTACTATAACAGTGTTGCACTGAACACACCAAGTGCAGAGTGCTGAGATTTTATATCAGCATGGCAACTTGCGTGTATGGAAAAAGTACAGTTATGTAAGAACATACTGTAACAGTAGATCTTCGAGAGAGGCTCTTGCAGTAGGTAATAACATACAGGACTGATGTCAGCTGGCGTCGGGACCCAACGGAAAAATTTCTAGCTAGTAGTCTCTGGTGGGGGACCGCCCACACGTCAGGTGACCGACGTCATGCTGCGTCAGTATAAAGGGGCGGTCCCCCATGCCCGCCTTCCAGTTCTTTCCCGCCAAAAGGCAAGACGAGAGAGAAGCGGACATTTCCCGTCTTGGAAAAGGAGCTGATAAAGCTTAGGGGGGATGGAGGGCGGGAAGGTATTACCTACTGCAAAAGCCTCTCTCGAAGATCTACTGTTACGGTAAGTTCTTACGTAACTGTACTATCTTACTTCGAGAGGACTCTTGCAGTAGATAATTACATATAGGACTGAGTCCCAAGCAGTCTGGAACAAGGAGAAGCAAATGGGAGGAGGAAAGCTACTCAGAAGTAGACCCTATGGTTGTGAAGGCCATAGGAAAGGAGGCCTTGCAAAACAGCCAGCCCGAAGCCTGCTCTATGGCGAGAGGCAATGTCCAAACTGTAATGTTTCCTAAAGGTATGGAAAGAAGTCCAAGTGGCAGCTGCACAAGTGTCAGCCACTGACACATTCTTGAAACAAGCCACAGAGGCAGCGACCCCTCTGGTGGAGTGGCCTCTAACTTGACCCAGCAAGGTCTTGTTGTACTTGTCATAACAGAAAGTGATACACTGAGCCAACCATTTCGATAGGCATTGCATTGCCTTCACTTTTATGAGCAAAAGAGATGAACAGTTGATCAGTCTTTCTGAGATCCTTCGTCCTGTTGGTCTAGTATCTCAGAATTCGGTGAACATCCAAAGTATGCAAGAGGTACTCTCCCTGATTAGAGTGCTGCATAAAAAAGGCAGGCAACTCTATGGATTGATTCAGCCTAGATTCCGCTACCACCTTAGGGAGAAACTTAGGGTTGGTACGCAGAGCCACACATTCCTTGTGAAAAATCGGATACAGGATTTTACACATCAGGGCCTGTAGCTCGGAAATCTGTCGAGCAGAAGTAATGGCCACTAGGAAGAGAGTCTTCCAAGAAAGGAACTTTAGGTCCACTGAGGTGCTGGCTCAAAAGGAGGCAGAGTAAGCGTCTCTAAAATTAAATTCAGATTCCAAGGAGGGGCAGGAACCCAGATAGGGGTCGTAAGTGAAGAACCCCTCTCAAAAAGGTCTTGGAGACCTCCAGCTGAGCAAATGTTCTGTCTGCAAAGGGGACATGATAGGCTGAAATGGCTGCCATGTGAACCTTTAAGGATGAATGGCTGAGACCCAGATCGAAGAGGTGTCGCAGGTAATCCAGAAGTTGTCCGACAGAGCACGAGAAAGGCTCGACATCATTGAAGGTGACCCAAATAGAGAACCACTTCCATTTCATGGCATAGGTAGATCTGGTTGAGGGTTTCCTGGCCTCCACCAGAATCTCAGCTACTCGGGGAGGGGACCCCCAAATCGGGCTTGAGCTATGTCTGCAGGAGCCATGCCTGCAACTGAAGGGACTTGAGGCCTGGATGAACTAGGGTCCCCTGATCCTGGGTCAGCAAAAATAGAGGAAGAGGACGTTCCTCTGAGTACTGTTGCAGAAGAGAGAACCAAACTTGCCTGGGCCAGAAAGGAGCAATCAGAATCATTAGAGCTCCTTCCGAACCGAATTTCTCCAAGATCCTTGTAATCAGTGGACTCGTTGGGGGGTGGGAGGGGGCATAGATGAATCTGCCCTTCCATTCTAGAGACAGAGCGTCCATCAAAAAAATGCCGTGCCCTGGAGCGAGCGAGCACGAGACAGGAGGTTTGTTGTTTTGAGGGAATGCAAACGGGTCTACCTGTGGAGTTCCCCAGCACAGGAAGATGTCATCTACGTCCCCCTGATCCAGTTCCCATTCGTGTGCTAGAGCAGATGACAGGCTGAGCCTGTCTGCCAGTGTGTTCTTGACTCCCGGGACATGAGATGCCATGAGGTGAAGGTTGTGCTGCACTGCCCAATCCCAGATTTGCATCGCTTCTCTGCAAAGGGGGTAGGAACAAGTTCTTCCCTGTTTGTTTATGTACCAGACCACACACATGTTGTCCATCTTTACAGCTAGGTGACCAGGAGACAGCTACTGATGCAGAGCCTGAAGAGCATACAGTACTGCCCTTAGTTCCAGCACATTGATGTGAAGGGACTTCTTGAGCTTGGACCAGGAGCCCTAAGTCCTGTGAGGACCGAGATGGGCTCCTCAACCCTCGCCGGAGGTGTCTGTAGTCAACGTCTGCGAAGGAGGAGGGAGACCAAGTGGAACTCCCCGGCAGAGATTCTCCTGAACCATCCACCACTGTAAGTCCCAAGCCATGGGAGTGGAGACCAGGACAAGTTGATCAAGGTCATCCATTAGCTTGATCCCATTGAGACTGAAGCGTCCACTGAGAGATTCTCATGTGGAGTAGAGCGCAAGGGACTGTCAGAATCGCAGCTGCCATTAGCCCGAGGAGGCGAAGGACTGACCTGGCGCTGACCCACCTGTGGCTAGACAACAGGCTGACCTGGGCCTGGAGAGTGGGTGCCCTGTCCAGTGGCAGGAAGGCCATGCCAGAGGTCGTGTCCAGGATCGCCCTGATAAACTGGAGCCTCTGGGACGGGATCAGATGGGACTTGTCCTGGTTGATGTTAATACCCAGGTAGGCAAAGACCTGCTGGGTAAGGGAGAGGAAGTGCAGAAGTTCCTCCCTGGATGGGGCCGCCAGGAGCCAATCATCCAGGTATGGGAAAACCTGCACGCCCTGGGTACGCAGGTAGGCCACTACCACCAAAAGGCATTTGGTGAACACCCGGGGTGCCAAGGAAAGACCAAATGGGAGGGCCTTGAACTGGTAGTTTGTCCCCCTGGAATGCAAAACTCTGGTATCTGCGCTGGGAAGGGTGGATATGGATATGCAGGTAGGCATCCTGCATATTCAAAGTGCACAGCCACTGTCCCGGCTGGAGAAGGGGTAGGAGGCTCTGAAGCGAGAGCATTCTGAACCTCTTGTACTCCACAAACAAGTTCAGGGAGCTGAGGTCAAGAATCGGCCTCACGTCCCCCGTTTTCTTCGGGACCAGGAAGAAATGGGAATAGTACCCCATTCCCTGAAGAGGAATGGGGACGGGTTCTATCGCCTCCTTCAAGAGAAGGGAGGAAATTTCTTCCTGGACCAGAAGAAGATGCTCCTGCGACTACAACGACCTTCGGGAAGGGTGTCAAGGGGGGTTCCTGTAGAAACTCTATCAAGTGTCCCTCTGCGATGAGTTGGAGCACCCAGGAATCTGGTGTTATCCTCTCCCAACCTGGGAGGTGGAGGGAAAATCTCCCTCCTACTGGTTCCTCTGGAAATGCCAGAGGCTGTGGTAGGGAAAAGGAGTTGGGTCATGTGGGGCAGCGTCGCGGCTGAAGCTCCCGCTGCCTTTTTGGGCGGCGGGGGCTTGGCAGCCGGAGGGGCCCGATATTTATTGGCCCGCTTTCCTGTGGTTTCACCCTTTGCCGATTCCGCCTGCGAAAGGGATGACGCTGCGCTGGAGGGGGATTGTACATGGAGTCCACAAGACTTCAGTGCAGTCCCCTTCTCCTGCAGATCGGTGATAAGGTCCTTGACATCACCACCGAACAGCACCGAACCCCGGAAGGGCGCTTCCTGAATAGCGGACTGCACTTCCGGGACCAAATCTGACACACACAGCCAGGCATGATGCTGTAAGCCTACAGCGAAAGCCGAGCTCTTGCCAGCAGTGTCCACTGCATCGTATGTGGCACGAAGCAAGTGCCGACAGGCCGAACGAGCAGAACGGACAAGGTCAGCCACTTCCTGTTTAACCTGAGGGTCAGAAAGGGAGTCCAACTTGGATTCCACCTCAGTAAGAATTGCCTTCTGGTAATCCCCCATGTGACCGACATAGTTCAGGTCCCTAATACCCAGAGTGGAAGAAGCATAGATCTTCTTACCGTGCTGGTCCAGAAGACAGGATTCTTTGTCAGGTGGAGATGAGCTCAAATGCTTCGGATTAGCTGACCAGCCATGAGCGGCGCTAATCACCACCGAGTCAGCTCGAGGGTGAGAATCAAGGAAGTCAACACTCTCAGGAGCCTGGTATAGCCTATTAGACTTCCGAGGAAGAGGGACTAATGCAGAGGGTTTCTTCCAAATGGTGGAAACTAGGTTGGCATGAGGCTGAATCCAGGGTGGCACCAAGATTGGAGCGGTCTCGGGCAGATCCAGATGCTCAGCGAGTTTCTTACGCTGTGGGTCCGGCTCCAAAGAGTACCACTGATTAACTTTCTGGATTTTACACAGCAACTCCGAAAACGAAGGACCCTCTGGAGGAGACTTCGAAGGAGTCCTAGGCCTGGGTTTGGTCGGAGAACGTGGCTCGTCGTCCAGGTCTGAACAACCGTCTGAGTCATCCAAGGTGTCCAAGGAGGAAGAGGAAGAAGACGAAGACTCCCTCTCCCGGCATGGGGGAGGAACGTGACCCCTGAGGAAGCCCGCAGGGAAGTGTGTCCTGCCCCGTCCTGGAACCAGAAAGCTCGCCCCTGGTATCCAGAAGTGGGGAGGGAGTCTGTCATCTTGGGCGTACAGGAACCGGCACTGTCACCAGGAGATGACTCTCCACCTCTCTAGTGAGCTGAGCCTTGGCCTCAGCCCACCAGGCGGCCAGAGGGGGATATAGATACTGAGTGTACTCGTAACACGACGGCGGGTATCCCGGCATCGGGTAGTGAGGCACCGAGTACTGCGGTGTCAGGTAGGCCGGTGTCGGGTACTGGGGTGTCTGATACTGCGGAGCCGGGTAAGACGTCTCTGGATAAGACAGAGTTGGATACCCGGGGGCTGGGGGGGTCTGACAGAGCAGACGGCCCAGCCGAATGCCCAGCGGGCGGTCCCGGAGCAGAAGGCCTGGGGGTGGAGGACTCGCATTGAGCCGCATCCGGGAGAGGGATGTCGCCGCGCCATGACCGGGCGCTGGAGCCGGCGTCCGGGAGCCACTGTCAGGCCGCTCCAGCACAGCGGGCGGGAGGCCTGACGGAGGCGCAGCAGGAACCTTGGCATGGCCCGGGAATGGTGGGGAAAAATCCTCAAGGTCAGGCTGAGGAGACCCAGGGTCCCCGGAGGGCAGTGAAGGCTGTGGGGAGCCGGGAATGGCGGACGTAAGAGGGTCCGACATCTGCTCAGCAGCTGTGCGGACGTCGGGCGGACATCTGAGGAGCCATGTCTGACTTAGTGGACCCATCGCCCAAGGCAGGTCGCAAAGGAGGGGTGGCCTGGTAAGGTGGGAAAGTGGCTGTGCGCCGCCCCGAAGAGTCGAGCGGCTTATCAACCGTCTCCTTGCAGGTGTCAGTGGGGCTGACATCCAGCTTACCGGAGCCGCTCGAACCAGGTGGCCGCACAGTGATGGCTTTACCAGGAGCGGAGGCCTCCAGCAGCCTGGAGGCGCGTGAAGGGCCCAAGGCGCGAGCCAGACGGGAGCGGTTGACGCCAGCTTTGGGAACAAGTATTTTCATGGATCGGTTCCCCTGAGGACGTTACCTGGAGCACAGCAACTCCAGCCAGAGTCACGGTGGAAGAGGAGCCTCTGTCCTGATACTTCTCCTTGTTCTTCTTACGATGGCCTTCGGGGGAAGTGGACGCCTACCAGAGCTTTTTCAACTCCTTCTCCATGGAGGCCATCTTCTTCTTGAGGATATGAGCACTTCTCCACCTGATGGTCCGGGCCCAGACAGAAGAGGCACTGGGAATGGCTGTCCTTATGCGGGAGTTGGTCTCCGCACGGGTCACACTTATTTTTGTGCTCGGAGGGTGTAGGGGACGACATACACCAATGAAAGGCTGACGATTAAGTCGAATGATTTGAAAAAACAACGGTAAATACTACCGGCGACAGAGCTGACAAGTGTTGAACTGTACCGCAAGGCGCTGACACAAGCTAATGGTGGGAAAGAACTGGAAGGTGGGCATGGGGGACCACCCCTTTATGCTGATGCCGCATGATGTCGGTCACCTGATGTGGGGGTGGTCCCCTGCCAGAGACTGCTAGCTAGAAATTTTTCCGTTGAGTCCTGACGCCAGCTGGCATCAGTCCTAGATGTAATTACCTACTGCAAGAGCCCTCTCAAAGTAAGATCTTCCTTGTCTTGTTTTGTGTATTCTCTGTCTACTTTTGCAGTCTGCAAAACTGTTATAGTGTATAGTATAAAACAGGTTCATGCAGGTGTCCAAGGCAGTGTGTGGATGCTGATGTCTGAAATGGCTGCCACTACGAATGTTCACTTCCCTAACAGTCTCACTGCTTGTAAAGTAATTTGGGTTACAGAGTGTATGAAAAGTGCTACTGTGGCTGACTGCTATCTCTCTCAGACACAGCCTGTACTCTGTTACCACCTTTCTTGTGTTCGTTATACATTAATGATCTTGATTTCAATATATCCATGTCCAGTCTGCATTTCTTCTGGATGACACTGTGCTGTATACCTCTGGCTCAACGCTATCCGAAGTCAAGGGAGTGCTTCAAGTGGACTTTGCCCAACTTGAACATAATTTAATAAAGGCAAAGCTCCTGCTTAATACAAAGAAGTCCAAAGCTATGATATTCTCTCGTATGCCGCCACAGGTACCTCCAATACCCCGCCCAAAGATTTTATTGTTACCACGTTAAATGAGCCTCTGGAAGTTGTCTCCAAATTCAAATATCTGGGCATCTGGATCAACAACAAACTCTCCTTCAGTGACCATATTGAAGACGTATCCAGAAGGCTTAAAGCCAGGTTAGGTTTCTTCTTTAGAAATAGGCCCCTCCCCCCCCCTTGAAACTCGAAATCAGCTTGTCCAAGCCACTTTTCTCCCCTTCTTGACTATGGCAATGTAATTTACTCTTCCACCACTCTCGCAAATCTAAGTAAATTGGACATTCTTTATCACCGTGCGTTACGGTTCATTACCAACTCCCCTTACCGTTCACACCACTGTGACCTATATGCAGCTATTGGATGGACATCTCTCACTACTAGACACCTGCTCCATGCTGGTCTATGGACCCTTAAACTGCTCCTGCACAAATTACCGAGCTATCTTTCATCTCTCATTAGTATTTCGCATAGTGCATACTCTTTTTAAAAAAATAAATAAATAAAAAAATCTGATTTAATTCTGCTTGATGTTCCGAGGACACGGACCTCCTTTGGTAAACGTGCTATTGCGCATGCCCTTCCCTCTGCTTGGAACCAATTACAGACCGTACTGAAACTAACTAGCACAGTTTCAATTAACTTCTATAAAGTGCTAAGCTCAGCTAAAATAAAAGATATCTGCAACTGTCATTAAGCCCCTTCTTATCCCCATGTGTGTCATGTGCATTTTGTGTAAGTCCGTAATTGCCTTGTGTGTGTTAACTACTTATTGTTCGCACTTTCATTTATACCAAGACACTATTTCACTCACCGGCTCCTGACTTATATCTGCACCTTTGCTGCAGCAATCCCACTCCTGCTTTCTTTCCCCTTCCTACTCCTGGCTCTGTCTACGTATATACTACTCCGCTCACTCTACCAAGCCATTTTTACCTCCCTTACCCTATACTTTCTGTTGTTGATCAATCTGCTAAAATGTATGTATTGCAAACACTAGTTACCATGTTGTCAGTTGTCAGTATATCATCTTTAAATGGTCATCCCATGTTCCACTAGTTTGCTTACTACCTACGGTCATCCCATGTGGTGTCCTTGTATGTAATATCTTGCTTGTATTATATGACGCTTGCATTTATGTATATATTGTTTATCAATTATTTATGTATGTATGTTTGTTCGTTGTAAGTTTACATGTCACAGGACCTCCTTGTGAATGAGCTTGCTCAATGGAGTTTTCCTGCAATAAACTTGATCTTTCTCAAACCCTTCAGATGCCTCCAAGAGCACTTTAGTAACTGCCACCACTGAGCGTAGTAGACACTCCCTTGAGTATCTCTAGGTCAGAATCCCACCAGAGCCACTGCCCACAGTACAGTGCTCCTTGCCAAAGGGCAAACAACCCAGCCTTCTTTGTCACAGCTGAGAACACCTCCCTTTAGAAACAAAATATGGTAACTGTAGCCTTCTTTTCAGAGATGGCAACATAGTTTTTGTCATCTAGAAACCAGTTATATGTACCTCAAAAGACTCAGTCACACAAACATGACGTATATAAAACATATTTTAATACTTCAAGATATTTACACACATTGTACATGATATTATACTTAGACTATGGTGAACAGTATTTCTATTGGTATAAAAAGAAAACGTTTTTAACAGTAGAAAAAAACACAGAAAAATCTTACTGCACTTCCTGACTTTCCCAAAGTAGAAAGAGCTTACTTGTGCAGAACACCCTAGTGAATCAGGACAGTCTCCAATCTTAGATGTTAACTGCTTGAGGTCCCAAAAGCCGGACTGACTTTCTTTAGGGTGTGGCAAGTCCTTAAAACCCTTCAGCTGCCATTCTCCAATGGACATCATCCAGAGTGTCACTCTGATGTCATAGATTTGACACTTCCTTTGTGTCTTGGAAAATCTATCTGGAAAACCAGTTCAAACTGGAAATGGAAATTCCATTTTTGTCGATTCTGAAATCTTCTAATTGTTCTGAGTCCTGTTTAACCCGGCAGGGTGGCTCCATGGCCAGGGACGTGAAAGACCCTGACCTCTTTGAAGCTTTTCAGGAACTTTATTGTTTACCCAAATGACATTCTCTCTACCTCTCTGCTTCAGGCATGGGCTACAGTGTCATGCAATTTTAGACTTATCAGATCTTTTTTTTTTCCAGCCAAAATACTTTTCGTTCCAGCTGATAAAAAAAATAAACACAGAAACATGAAAAAAATATGCAGAAGTTGTTACATCTCCCCCCAAAAACAGGAAATGTACACTACTAAATTATCAAAACACAGAAAAAAATCGGCTACTGTTATCAAGGAGATGGCATGAACCCACTGCTAGGGTACATTAAAAGGTTTTGCTTTAAGCTACAAAAGTGATGACTCCCCACAAAAAAACACCCATGTCAATGCATGTTTCAAGCAATGCAGGCTGTTTATCTTTATTCTTTTGATAAAGAGCCTGCATGGATTGAAACGTGCATTGATACGGGCGTTTTTTGTGAGGTGCTACTACTTTTGTAGCTTAATAAAGCAAAACGTTTTAACGTACCCTAGTAGTGGTTCATGCTGTCTCCTTGATAAGAGTAGCCGATTTTTGTGCGTTTGATCATTTAGTAGTGTTCATTTCCTGGTTTTGAAGGGGGGGATGCAACAACTTCTGCATATTTTTTTCATGCTGTCTCCTTGAGTAGAGTAGCCAATTTTTCTGCATCTTGGTATGATTAGTTACTAGTCTGCACCATACATTAGCTCTGTTGCCACAGTTACATATGATTTACTTCTAAATGATGTTTGTTTTTCTTGTAACTTGGCTGACTCCACCTACTATGCCCTCTGTTCACTCACTGTGTGAACCCCACATGAGTTCTTCCTAGTGCCTCTCCTACTAAAAAAAAAAAGGGGGTGTACTAACTATTGTACGGACAACCAATCCGCATCGCCATGCTGCAACCCACTGCAGTGCCTTGTGTCGGCTCTACGATGCCGATTTGATAAGTACTCCTTTGTCAACTGGCATCTCATCGACAGGATTAATTCCGTTTGTCTCCGGTCCTGTTTTTTTTTTTTTATTGGGAGGTTTCACCCCACCCCCCCAAACCCCATGCAGGGGCTCTGCCCCCATACTTAGGATTCTCAACTCCAGTCGGTTGATTCGGTGGGGTGCAAGACCAGGAGACAGTGTGCCCTTATATCGGTACACCAACACAGCAACTTGTCGGCAGCCTGTCAGTTTTGTTGACTGGTTGGTAGGTCGCTGTGTTTGTGTCACTGTCGGGGGCATACCCCTTATGTCCATATAATAGCACTGCAGCAATGGGCTCCACCTTAGAAATTTTGAGTTCTGTCTACTGGTCCTGTGCAACCATGTAAGGGGGGGTAGTGACCAGGGTAAACTCCCTCCCATACAAATTGGGTTGCAGCATCTGCCAGTCCCAGCAGTACCTAGACCCTTCTTCTCTATTGTGGTGTAGCCTCCTCTCTGGGCAGCAGCTTTTTGCTTAGGTACATGATTGGGTGTGTGGCAACCCACCTCTCCCTCTGTGCTGAAACAGCTTTTAGAGAGGTATCTGTCCTCGGGTATTTGCTGCCACCATCTGGACTGTCTCCAGCACCAACCTTCAAGCTTACAAACTTGAATAATCAAGCATGCAATTGCACAAGTCAAAGTCTGGTAGTGTCTCTCTCTCGGGTGGTGGATGGTACACAGAGCCTCAGCCAGTGGAACCCAAATATTACCTTAGAAAAATGACATCACAAACACAACTGTTGAACAAATAAATAGCTTTTTACTTAACAGAAATTGCACTGAGCATTTACAGGATATATATTTACAGCACAAGAGAATAACACTTATACAGGAAAAGTAAACAAATGTTTTTAAATAACAGATGGCAAAAGAAGGCTATTACTGAAATATGTTAGCACTATACTTTCCCCTTTCCTGCCCTTCTAGGAGACCCTAGACCCTATTCTAACTGCCAGCTCCCATGGACATAGCTACAAGGGTAGGCTCCAAAGTTACATTTTCCCTCCCAGTTTCCAAAGCAAAAAGAGACACTTCATTGTCATTCAGCCTCTTCTATATTCTCCTGGGAATAGGTAATGCCTGTTCCCCTTTTGAATGCACCTACCATCTAACGTGTGTATTTAATTGTCCCAGTCAGACTGAACACTGATCAGTGACCAATTATATTCCATTTTAAACCCTAAGTTTATATTTGAATGACCCAATCCGTTCAAACTGCCCTGTGTGTGAGTTTGCAGTGTGTGTGTGTGTGTGTGTGTGTGTGTGTGTGTGTGTGTGTGTGTGTGTGTGTGTGGAGAGATGTCCACTTGAGATTTATGACCCAGCTCTTATCTAGCAGCTAGGGAGGACTGAAAATTCCACAAGTTGGATAGTGGATTTAGCTTTTGTAGTTTTTTTTTTTTTCAAACTGCTAAAAAAAAAAAAAAAAAAGCTAGAGAATCCAAACCATTAACTCTTTCCATACCATTTCTGGCACAGGGTGTTCCTTTTCGGAGTGCGTAACCTGACTTACAACTACACCTAGCCCATGATCAGATGCACTTGTGTGCACAATAAACCTTAGAGAATTGCCCGGGCTGGCAGACACAGGTGCCTGACATGATGCCTCCTTCAACTGCCGTAATGCAGTGTTGCTGGTTTCTGTCCACTGAACCTTTTCCTGCATTTTCTTCCTGGTGAGATTGAACAGCTGTTTGGCCATGCTGAAATTTGCCATAACCTTACAGTAGTACTGTACCCTGCCATCCCTAGGAAGGCCCATACTTTTCTCTTTCTCGTGGGCACCACTCATCCCTGAATGGCCTCTATTTTCACTGGCTCTGGCTGGATATACCCACTGCCCACTCTGTGTCCAAGGTATGACACCTCTGTTATTTCTGTGTGGCACTTCTCCGCTTTGACTGTCAGCTCAGTGGCCTGCAGTAAGCAGAACACCTTGGTCTGGTACCTGACGTGATCCTCCCATGTCTGGCTATAGATGGTGAGGTTATCCAAGTACGCCAGAGCAGAGTGTCCTGCCTCTTTCAGAATGTGGTCCACAAGATGTTGAAAGTGGCTGGCGCATTGTTAATCTTAATGGCATTACCTGAACTTGAATCAACCAATCAGGGTGACAAAGGCCAGCCTCTCTCTGGCTGCAGGTGTTAGGGTACATGCCTATAGCCTTTTGTCAGGTCTGGTGAATAGGTAAAGGGCTCCCCATGACCTCTCTAGGACCTCGTCCATCATTGGCATGGGGTATGTGACTGACTCTGTGTAGCTGTTGAGCTTGTGGTAGTTGCACAGAACCTTGTGGTTCCATCATTTTGGGGATCAGCTCCCCTAGGTAGGTCCAAGGACTTCTGGACTCTTGGATCATCCAGAAAGCCAGCATCTCCTTGATCTCTCCCTCTCTGTCATGTCTTACTCATTTAGGACTCTGTAGGGTGGCTGGCTCATAGGGGCTTTGGACCCTGTATCCACTTTGTGCTTTGCCCACTTGGTATACCCTGGCTTCAAGGTGAACACTGCACCAGATGTATGCAGCACCCCACGCATTTCAACAGCTTGGGCTGCTGTCATGTGCATTGAGAGGATAACAGCGTGCACTGAAGATTCTCATATAATCTCTCCCTGGAGATCCACCAGTGGGTCTGCTTCTGTCTTCTCCTCTGGATAGCTACACACAGCCAGGATCATCTCTTCCCAGTCATAGTAGCACTTCACCATGTTTACGTGGTAGACTCGCTGGTAGTGCGTCCCTTCTGGCAACTCCACCACGTAATTATCATTAGCCCTCCTGACCACTGAGTAAGACCCCTCCCAAGCCGCCTATAATTTGTTCTGCTGCATAGGGATGAGTACCATTACTCATTGCCTGACTCTGTACTCCTGGGCTCTGGCCACATGTTCGTACCATGTTGTATGCCTCTGTTGTGCAGTGGCTAGGTGCTCCTGGGCAAATCCTATAAGTTCCTTGAGCCATGACCTGAAATTCAGGACATACTCAACAATAGATTCCCCTTGGGAAGCAAGCTCACCCTCCTGTTCATCCCTTCCCAAATCATGGGGACCCTTTACCCTGTAGCTACTGTATTTGTTATGCAGAAACAGTTAAATGCTAGAATATGTTATGTCCTCTCCTTTTCTGTCTGGTTGGTCAACCAAATGTTCTTCTCTGCCTCTCGCTATTTCTATACCTTCACTTGCTGTTTCTGTCTTTTCTTTCCCCTTGCGTATTTGCATTTATAAAAATGTATGTGAATTTTTGTGTGAAACTACAAGTGACACTGGGATTCCTTAGTTTGAAACTTTATATAGTTATACTGTTGAAATGATAGCAAAAAGCTATTTGAAATTTAGGGGATTAACCTTGACATGCAGCACAAACTCTCTTGCAGAGTTGTCAACAAGAGGCCAGTTCTGGGACATCATGTCCTATTTTGTTGTACTTGCAAGGAAAGAAACCTACAAAGTTCTGGTCTCTTCATGAGCTCAGGAGGCAGAAATAAGACCAGTAGTTCTTTTGCTAGAATGAGAAACAAACTTGGAATTAGAGATATCCTCAGATAAAAGACTTTGTTCTAGGAGCGTGGATATGTTATTCATCCACACTCTTTGGCATGTCCCTTCCCCTTTAAATTCACCGGAAAGTCTCCAAGCTGGCTCCTCCCACCCATCCAGGTGGTAAATACCTTAGCTCCGCCCCGTGACGCCAGATCTTCCTTTCCGCTGGAAGATTCAGGTTCCCTTGTGCTACTTCTGCAGTTCGTAGGCCCTGGATTCTCAACAATGGTTTTCACCGCAACCGCTTTCTTTAAAACTCATTAGAGTTTACAATACCTATCCGAGCACATGGGACACGAAGGAAAAGTTGTCCCCTAGATTTCACCGGTGTCCCTGCGGACAGAAAATGTCACGCACCGATCCCCACCTCTCATGTGTCTACTGCTTGGGTGTCGTACATGACACAAATTCTTGCACCATCTGTCTGGCCTTCCATCCCAACATCCTGGATGACCGCAAGGCGCACCTAAAACTGGGAGTCCAGAGCTTCGCAACCCACCGCTGAAATCGAAGGAGACCAGGTGGGCTGTTTCTGCGGCTGAGGGATCCGCCGACCACTCTAACAGATGTCTGCTTTCGAAGAGGAAGCTGCTCAAGCTCCGGCCAACCGTAGTTTTTTCATGCCACTTAGCCTGGGTTCTACCTTCACTGGGTCCTTTCGGGAGTTGTGCCAATCGCTTCCAACCAGGGATGAGGCGCCCTCGGGCTCTCACTGCTCCCGCCCTAGGAAAAGGGACAAGGACCCTAAATCTTCTGCCCAAAGAAGATGTTCCTGGGACCAAGAGCAGTCCAATTCTCAGGACCTTGTGGTCTCGACCTCTGTCAAGATTGCTTCCTTGGCTGCCGGATTCTTAGACCTTCCATTAGTCCAAGACACTAAGGTCGAGGACACGGCTGAACTGGCCGAGATTTCTCTCGACCCGATCAAGCCGTTGTCGCAGACATCAGTCGACAACTCCTTGGAAAGGGCACCTATCCTTTCCATCCCCGACGAGGAGACCCAGCCCTCGGGTATCCCGATCAAGGGAAAGGTGCCGGAACCTCGGTTCTCCCCTACTCCGGCTTCTCCCGATTGAACGAGCCAACCCTGTCTGTCTCGATCGAGGACCAGGACCCCTTCAGTCAAAAAACCAAAGAAAGGTCACAAGCATTATAAGAAGAGGTGGCACCACCAATCCTCATCCTCCTTGGACGAGGAGAGACTTCGGTGGAAGCTCCTTCGATGTCATGAGGATCTCATGTGGCAACAGCTGATTGACTGGTCAGGAGCTGGCTCCACCGGCCACACCAGCCATTACTTGGTCTCAGTGTCTTAGGCCGACGCCGACCCCTCCGGAACTGAAGATCCCGATTCCTCCACCCCTAGGACCGGCACGCATTCCAGCTTGGCCTGTTTCGGTCTCCCCACCGATTCTGGTGGAACCATCGCCTAAGCAGCCTCAGGGAGGGGTTCCCGCGAAAGATGATAAGACGGACTCCGGCCTCCCCCGTCGTCTGTCCATTACAATGGTCCCCAATCGCCCTTGGCATATTGAGGGAGACATAGGTGGGTAACCTTTATATCCCAATTCTTCGGACTCTGATGCCACTGGTCTCTACTCACATCTGGGAGATGATGAGTCATCAGTGGCAGGCTTCAAGGAAGGTCCTTCCTCTTTTCAGGGCATCCTCTGCCTCATTTCAAATCAACTGGAATGCCCTTGACACCTATCCAAAAAAAGGTGGAGTACCCCCTCACGGATATCCTCAAGAGGGGGGATATACCAACGGTGGCCTTTCCAGTGGCTGAAGGCATTGTTGGCCCGGCCCTTGAGCTATAGCAACGCCCTGCCTCCTGCCCAGCTCCATCTGTCCGCAAGTATACGGTACCCATAGGGTCCCAGGCAGGTTTCACAGAGCATCCCCCGGCCGAGAGCCTTGTGACTGCTTCTGTGTTTAGATGCACGGGTAGCTCAGCTGACACTGACCGCCCTCTGGACAAGGAGTCCCAAGTATATGGACCATTCTGCCCAGAAGGTTTATGCGGCCTCATCCTTGGGCCTTCGTCAGGCCAGCTTGGCTGTGATCATGGCACACTTCCCTCATGCCCTTTTGGGGTCACTAGATGAAGTCCTCTCTCATTTCCCAGCGGACATGCAGACCCGGTAAAGCAGGTCCATGGCCAGGGCCATGCAATTGCCAAACAGCAACTCCAGACAGCTCTGGACATTGGAGATTCCTGTGCCTGCTCCTTAGCAGCCGCAGTGGCCATTCGCCGCAGGACCTGGCTGAGGTTATCCTCCTTTCCAGCGGATACTCAGCACAGGTTAGCTGATGTGCCCTTCCTTGGCAACGACCTCTTCGGTCTGGGAGTGGCAGGTCACCTCCAGCATGTAGAGCAGTCCAATGCCACCTTGGTTGCTACCTCTGCAAAGAGTTCTTTGGGCAAGAACCAGCAGAAGCGCAAGAAGAAGAGCAAGAAGAAGCCCTTTCGGCACTCTTACTCTGTCGTTAGACAGCCCTCCTATCAAGGAGGTCAGCAGTAACAGCAGGCTCAAGCTTAGCGCTCCAGGCCCAGGCAGGGTCCTCAACAGCCCCAGTGCTGGTCCAGGAGCTTCCTCCTCCTCTAAGCCTGCTCAGTGATGTGTCAGGGGTTGCCACCCCTACACCCATCACGCCAGCTGTGGGTCCTCCCTTGGGGGGGCTGCCTCTGCCTCTTTCTTTCCACCTAGTCTGGTATCACTTCGGACAAGTGGGTTCTGGAAGTGGTCGGCCAGGGACTGCCTCTAGAATCCAAGCAGTACCCTCACAGCCAAGCCTGTACCCCTCAGGAGGAAAGGATCTTCGGTCGCACTCAGTTGGCCCTTCGGGACGACATTGCTTAGCTCCTCCACAAGGAGGCAGTAGCTCCAGTGCCGGATCCTCCTACAGACCCAAGCTTCGTGTCCGGGTACTTTCTGGTGCCCAAGCTCACAGGGGGTTGGCGCCCCATCCTAGATCTCCACGACCTGAATCAATATATCGGGTCTCTCACTTCCAGATAGTAACTCTGAACCAGATCACACCATCCCTGGAGCGACACGTTGTTCTGTTCACTGAATCTACAGGACGCGTTCTTTCACGAGTTCCGACCCATGCCGTTTGGCCTGTCATCAGCCCCTTGGGTCTTCACCAAGTGCATTTCGGTGGTGGCAGCCCATCTTCGGCATTGAGGAGTACTAATATATCCTTATCTCGACGATTGGCCCCTGGCAGGTTCCTCCCTTCAGGAGGTGGAGAGATCCAGGGATCTGGTCCTCCGAACCTGCTCCCATCTAGGCGTCTTGATCAATGAGGCCAAATCAGAACTTGTGCCATCTGTGGTGATGGGCTTTATTGGGGCAGAGCTCGACTCTCGTCAAGCCAGAGCCTGGCTCCTGGCGGACAGGGCAGAGGACCTTTCCTCCTTTGCCCAGTCATTTCTGGTTGGGCACTTGTGCCCTGCCCGAGACTTTCTGCACCTTCTGGGTTACATGGTGGCGTGAACCTCAGTGGTCCATTGGGCCAGGTGGCTCATGCGCCCCCCTCCAATGGGAGCTGGACACACAGTGGACTCAGCGATACGGTCACTTCGACCAGCTGAACACTGTAACCCAGATGATGTGGGACGCTCTCCAATGGTGGACCATCCCAGACTGATTGCAGGAAGGAATCCCATTTGTCCGCCCCGAGCCAACAGTCGTCCTGATGACCGATGCCTCTCTCATGGGCTGGGGATCCCACATTGGGGACCACAGGGTCCATGGGTTCTGGATCCCCGAGGAGTCCCGATGCCACATCAACCTGTTGGAGCACAGAGCAGTCAGATGGAGCTCAGAGCAGTCAGACTGGCGCTCTCAGCTTTCGCCCCTCAGCTCCGGGGTCAAGTCCAGACAGACAATACCATGACCATGTACTACCTCAATAAACAGGGCGGCACACACTCCTGTCTGCTGTGCAAGGAGGCGCTCCAGATCTGGACCCTCGTCAACCGGTTGGAGGTGGATCTCCTTGCCATCCATGTGGCAGGAGTCTCGAACCAGCTGGCGGATGCTCTCAGCCACTTAGGTCAGACATCCCACGAGTGGTCTTTCCATCCAGAGGTAGCTTACAATCTGTTCTCCCGTTGGGCCAAACCATTGGTGGACCTGTTTGCCTCCGGGGAGAACACCAAGCTGAGACTGTACAATGCCTGCCCCCCTCAGCAGGGGGATACCTTCTCGAGGTTGTGGACCCCAGGCCTCCTCTACTCCTTCCCTCCATTTCCCTTGATCCACAAGGTGCTACTCAAAGTGAAGAGGGACAAGGTGAAGGTGATTCTGGTAGCCCCAAATTGGCTCTGCCAGTTATGATATACAGATCTTCTTAGCGTCAGCTGCAGGGCCCCGGAGTGGCTTTGTACACGCCCGGACCTAATATCATTGAACCAGGGGAAGGTATTCCATCCGGACCTTCAATCCCTGCACCTCACAGCCTGGTACCTGAGCGGCTAGAGTTCCAGGCTCTGGGTCTTTCCGAGGATGTCTACATTGTGGTGGAGGCATCTCGTAAGGAATCGACCAGGAAATGTTATGCCTTCAAATGGAAAAGGTTTTCAATTTGGTGTCAGGGTAAAAGTCTGGACCCCTTATCCTGCTCTGTGGCTAACATTTTAGACTACCTTTGGTCTGTCTCCAAAGTGTGTCTGTGGTCATCGACCCTTAAGGTGCACCTGGCAGCCATTTCTGCTTACTGGGCGCAGGCCGGTCAGCCGACATTGGCACAGGAGACAGTGGTCGGGCGCTTTTTCAAAGGCTTGGATCACATATACCCACCGGTGCGTCAACCTCCACCTCCATGGGATCTCTAGCTGGTTTCGGCGAAGCTCATGGGCAAGCCATCTGAACCCATGCACAAGTGTGAGCTCTCACACTTGTGGAAGACAGCCTTCCTGGTGGGTATCATGTCAGCCAGAAGGACAGGGGAACTTCAGGCGCTTTCAGTGGACTCCCCTTATCTGGTCTTTCACAGGGACAAAGTTGTCCTGCGCCCTCACCCAAAATTCCTTCCAAAGGTGGTGTCAGAGATTCACTTTAACCAAGTGTTGACTCTGCCAGTATACTACCCTAACTACACCTTGGACGCCGAGTACAGGCTCCATACTCTGGACCTCAGACGTGCTCTCTCCTATTATAAGGAGAGGATGGTGGAAATTCGGGGAGAGGTTTGCCAGCTGTTTGTCACCTACGCTGAAGCCGCTTCTGGGAGACCTGCAGCGAAGTGGACCATTGCTAGATGGATTACATCATGTATAGGTCTGTGCTATGAATTGGCAGGCAAGGAGCCTCCCAGAGGGATAAGAGCTCATTCTACCTGCCATACAGCTGCATCGGTTGCTGCTTCCAGGAACATCCCTATCCAGGAAATCTGTCAGGCTGCTACCTGGAAGTCAGCAAAAACCTTCATTACCCACTACCACATCGACCTTGAGTCACGCCGGGATAATGATTTTGGGGCCTCGGTTCTCCAGTCTCTGTGTTTCCTAAATAGGGGGTATGCGCCTTGCTTCCCTCCTCCCTGAGAACTGCTTGGAGTCTGCCAGAGAGTGTGGATGAACAAACATATTCACGCTCCTAGAAGAACAGGTTACTCACCTGTAACAGTAGTTCTAGGAGTAGTATATGTTGTTCATCCACACGCACCCACCTGACCTCCCTGGCTTTAGGCGCACCACCTTGCTTCCAGCGGGCTAAGATCTGGCATCATGGAGCGGAGCCAAGGTATTTACCACCCGGGTGGGCGGGAGGAGCCAGCTTGAAGAATTCTGGCAAGATGTAAAGGGGAAAGGGACATGCCAGAGAGTGTGGATGAACAACATATACCACTCCTAGAACTACTGTTACAGGTGAGTAACCTGTTTTTTTTTGTGTTTGTACTGTCTTTGTAAATAGTTATACTGAGCAGTTTTATTTTTTATTTTACTGTTATTGGAAAGAATAAAATGCTACTTGTGAATTTTATGCCTGCTCCTGGTCTTCCTAGGCTTTCTGACCTGTGCCTCGATGACAGATGGTGTGAAGAGTGGGATTTACGCTGTGCATACTGTTAGGCAGGAGTTTTGTGCATGGGTACTGGACCTGGTACCAGTGAAGCATAGCAGAAAGGTATGAATTCTGCAGCAGTAAGCCAAGGAGTCATTACCAGAGTGATGGCAGTAAAAATTGTTAGCCACCTTTCTGTACGGCTGACCCCTAGGTGTCCAGAAAAGGGTATGTCGTGAGCAAGACCCAAAGCTACTTCATTACTCCCTAGGAACCACTATTTGCCAAAGTACCCTTTCCTGTGGTCCTCCCTTAGAAACCCACTCATGGTACAGGAGTCGGTTCTTCCTGTATACCTCCCTTTTACCAGAACTCGGAAAGTTACCTTCCACACTGGCGACTAACTCCATTAATTTTCTCAGGGATGGGTCAGCTTGCTGAGCCTTCCCTAGCTCTGCAAACCTGACCTTCCCAAAACACATTCTGCTGTGGGAGAGTGGCCACATCTGGGCTCTCCTCAGTCTTTAGCTGTGGCTCAGAACTGCTTTTCACAGCTTGTTATTCAGCTACAACTTCTGCTGCTACTGAGGAAGGGGTTGCATCTTCATGTATTGCACCATCTGTGTCCTCAGGAGCCAGTTCCCTTGCCTTGCTTCGAGTAGTTACGCACACAATATTGGCCTTGCTATCGAAGTCCTTACCCGTGATTGCATACATGTGCAGGTCTCTTGCAGCACCAACCTCCCGTATGCCCTGACCACCTTCCCATCTTTGAAAGATTTGGGTGATTGGCAATGAGAGTGCAGGACCTGTCACTCCTCTAATTCTAGAACACTGGCCAGGCAGAATCTGTTCCTCCTGAATCAAATCCTGCTTAGCATAGAAATGGAGACCCCAGTGTCCCTTAATCCTTGGGTCACCATCCCATCTATAAACACAGGATATATGTGTGCGGTGGAGTTAGAGGACACAGCACTTCCTCTACAGGCAACTAACTGCTGGGAGCTTCCAGAGTTACTCCCCTCCAGCTGCACTCGCACCTGTTGACATATTTTGTGGTCAGTCATATTACAGATGCCCCAGTTTCTGGCAGATACAGCACCTGTGTTCATCTTTCTCCTTGCATTTCAAACCAGGTGGCTTCTTTTTTGTTCTGGCACAGGTTGCCTTCCTTTCGGTTGCTCCCCTGGGGTTCCCTTAAAACCACTTGATGTCCTCCTCCACCATTACCTTTGCAATGAGAGAATGGTTGGCTGGATATGAACTGATCAGCCCTCTCTGCTGCCTCCCTCGCAGAGCTCAGAGTTCTGCCCAACAACCTTATTCTGAGTTCCTTAGGTACAGTTTTTAGAAACTGTTCCAGAAGAAGTAAATCTTTTGTATCCTCAACAGAGTGAGCTTCAAACCCCAGGAAGTCTGACTGAATTCTGACTTATGCAGTTAGCCCTTCCAGTTGAACTGCCCCGGAGATGAAAAAGTTAAAAGCCTGTATGCTAACAGTGGAACGTTCAATAGGCTCGAGCTCGATTTTCAAACCACTGTCCCTGGTACATTCTGTGTAACTGCCCGATTATTTACTCCACCTGCCTGTGAAGTCACTGCGGAGATTTCTCTGTAGCGTCTTCTGTTAAAAAATAAGTTTTGTTGGCTTATCGAGCTACTGTTTGTATTATTTTTATTCTCAAACCTCTGTCCTTCAGTTACAGGTTAGACTAGACTAGGTTTTATTCTGTTGGTAAGCGTTTTCGGTTTCTATTCGGTTTTCGCAACCATGAGGAAACTGGAAACATTTATTTACTTTCTTGAAGTAAAGGATTTAAGTTTTTTTTTTCTGTAAAATATTGTGTTCAAACAACATGAAGTCTTGCTATATTATGACTATTGCAGTTTGTCCCAGCCTTAGAACTGCTCCGGAGGTGAAAGAGTTAACTTCCATGCAGAGCATGGAGCTTAGAGCGCGAGCTCGGTTCAGAAGCTCTGTTAGGCTGGTTTCAAACCGAAACAGTCAGATTCTTTACTCCGCCTCACTGAACAGTCGCTCCGGAGATTCCTCCTGTTGCTCGGTTCATTTCTTTGGTTTAAAGCGCTATTTCTCGGTTTAGTTTAACCGCGATTTAATTATTTTAGCCGTAAAACCGATCGGTTCAAGCTCTGTCTATGGTAATCGTAAGTAATAGATAGGGTTTTTTCTGTGTGGAACTTGTAAAGTGTTATCAGTTCAGTTGAACCGATCGAATTGTATTAAATTCAGTTTAAAGCCTTTTAAATCTTAGAGCTGTTCGGTTCTTATCGGTTCTAAAAAAACGGATTTCATTACGTTTTTTTCCACGACCCGCGACACGGTTTGGAACCGATAAGGGTGTCTTGCCTGGCACTGCCATTAAAAGGGCAAGTTTGTTGGTTAGGCTGGCATCATGTCGAAACCCAAAAGAAAAACCGGGCCCACTGGGTTTTAACACTGTAGTGTCTGTGGGGAAGCCTTTGCCAAGGCTGACCCACACCTATGTGTCTATTGTTTGAGGGTTTGACCACCTCAATTCAGACTGCCAGATTTGTAAAATTTCCTGCAGCCACCCCTGGACAGAGAGTGGGCAGGCTCAGGGAGCAGAGGCCAAAAAGTCCGCTGACCGGATGGCCAGCCCGGTTCGGTGCCAACCGGAACCTGAGGGAGTGCCTCTGACCAGGGCGAGACTCCTCGGCAACGGTGCTGGCTCTGAGGAGCCAGTTCCATAAAGAAAACTAAAAATCAGCAGGTTTGGAGTCCAAAATTCTTCTCCAACTGCTGCAGAGATAGCCAGAGCAATACAGATTGTCCAGTCCCTGTCCTCGAGTTCCCTCCGAACCGCCACTGTCTGGCAAAAGGTCGGTTCGGTTGGTTCCAGTGGTTCGGGATTATGATATAGAAGAGTTCTATGAACCAGAGGAGGGGATGAGTGTGAATGTGACTTTGAAAGTCTGGATGTGCCCATTGAACCGACATCTCCCCAGACAGACCTTCAGGTGAGTCTCCCCTAGGCTTTCTGAGTCCCCTCTCATTTTTGTTTTATAAAAGTTGCTGAGACCCTCCAGCTTCCCTTAGAGGAGGCTTTGGATGAGCAAGAGGAGCCTGACTATGTGGAGATGATGGATATCCCAGAGTCCAGGAGGTTGTCCATCCCTTTACATAAATCTTTAGAAAACAAACAATAAAAATTTTAAAAGCTGCTAATTCTGTGCCTCCTGTGGATAAAAAGATGGACAGGAGGTACACATGGATCCTGATACAGATTTTCTTTCACAGCAATGCAGTTATGTTGAGGTAGTTCAGGCTGCAGCCTGTGATAAATAATATTCCACTGGCTCACATCCTCCTGACAAGGATTCCAGGAAGATTGATGCCATGGCTAAAAACAGTACATGACAGCATCCTTGGGACTCAGGCAAGCAAACTATATGGCTTATGTTGCAAGATACCAGAAATCTAGATGGATACTGTCATGGCCTTAGCCAAACAGGTCCCTGGCCAGCTTAAAGGAGCTGGAACAGGTGGCTCTTGATGGTATTGAGGCATCTAAGGTGCAATTCCATGCTGCAGTGGATTCTAACGATGTATCCTCTAGAGTCATGGCTACATCTGTGGCTTTTGGAGATTGGCCTGGCTCAGGTGTACTACTTTGTCACAGGATACCCAGTCTAAGGCTATGGATTTTCCTGTGGTGGGAAATTTTCTGTTTGGGGAGCAGACAGAGAATTATATGAAGAAAATGGATGAATATAGAACCACTTACAGGAGTGCACAAGCCAAGGAACGGCAAGCCACTCCTCAGAGGCAGCCCCCCAGGGGTAGGGGTAGGCCTTTTCACAGGCCTTTTTACCAGACCCAGGCCTCCTCCTCTTCAGCCTGTGTACAGAGGGAGTTCTTCAGAGGGAGAGGCAGACGGGGTTCGAGCAGGCCTGCTCCCACCCCTCAGCCTAAAGCCCCTGCCAAACAGGCACCCTGATGGGATGCCCAGGGTCGGCTCTCCACTACCTGTAGGGGGCAGGTTGGCTCACTTCGTCCAGGACTGGCAGTCTTTAACTTCAGACAGGTGGGTCCTGGAAGTAGTGAGCCAGGGTCTGTTCTCAGCTTCAAGAAATTTCAAAGATGAGAGCCAGATCTTTCCACCCACAAACCCTTTAGAGACTCTTGCTTTGGAAACAGAAGTCTCATCCCTCTTGGCTCTCAGAGCTGTAGAAAGGGTTTCTCCCCTTCACCAGGGCAAGGGTCTGTACTCCAGGTACTTCCTTACCCCAAAAAAGACAGGAGAGTGGCGGCCTATCCTGGATCTAAGATATCTAAACAAGCACCTTTTGAAGCTAAAGTTCAAAATGGTGACACTGGGAATGATTTTACCCTCCCTAAGGCCAGGGGACTGGCTAGCCTCCCTGGACTTCAAGGATGCCTACTTTCATGTTCTTATCAGAAGCTCCCATCGAAAGTACCTCAGATTCGAATTGCCCGCAGGCCATTATCAGTTCAGAGCAATGCCCTTCGGCCTCACTTCTGCCCCAAGGGTGTTCACAAAATGTCTGGCAGTAGCAGTTGCTCATCTAAGAAGGCAAAAGATTGCCATTTTTCCCTACCTGGACGACTGGCTCATTGTGGGTCAGTCTCCAGACCAGGTCAGATCACACCTGCAAGTTACCCAGCAGCTGCTTACCTCTCTGGGATTTCTTCTCAATCTTCCAAAGTCAGTTTTGGAACCTGTCCAGGTACTCACCTTTATAGGCAGAACTGGACACAAAGCAGGCCAGAGCCTTCCTTCCCTTGGAAAGGGTAAGGACCTTAGTGGCCCTGGCCGCCTCCTTCACTCTGCAGGTCTCGCGACCAGCAAGGCATTTCCTGCAGCTCCTAGGGCACATGGCTGCCTCCACAGCTGTGGTGCAAGGAGCAAGATTTCAGATGAGGGACATTCAGTTCCATTTGAAGCTTTCTGGCCTCAAAGAAGAGATCCTCTATCCAAGTTAATCCCAGTGACTCGAACTCTGATCCAGGCCCTTCAGTGGTGGCAGGATCAGAGCAATCTGAGACAGGGGGGTGCCTTTCATCCCTCTGTCCCACTCCTTGACCCTTACTACAGATGCATCCCTCTTGGGATTGGGAGCTCACATGGGCGACCTCTCCCACCCAGGGGTTATGGTCCCCTTAGGAATCTCTGCTCCACATCAATCTTTTGGAACTCAGAGCTGTTTTTCTAGCACTTCAGGTTTTCTCTGCATCTGTTCAGAACAAGGTGGTACAGGTCAGAACAGACAACACCACTACAATGTGGTACATCAACAAACAAGAGGGCACTCGGTCTTTAGCCTTGTGCACCGAGGCGATGAAGTTGTGGTCTCTGGCTTATTCCCTGAACACTTCCCTCATAGCAGTTCACCTCCCAGGCAAGGACAATGTCCTGGCAGATGCTCTCAGCAGGATTTCCCAGGGCCATCACGAATGGTCACTGGATCCCTTAGTACTGGGGATAGTGTTTGCCAGATGGGGCACTCCTCAGATAGATCTTTTCGCAGCCCCAGACAATCATCAACTTCCACTGTTTTGTTGCAGGCCCCCAGTGTTGGGCTCAGTTCCCCTGGATGCCTTTCTCCTGGATTGGGAAGGGAAGTTTCTTTATGCCTTCCCCTTCCCTCTCCTGTTCAAAGTACTAGTCAAAATCAGGTCTCAGCCCTGCAAAATGATCCTGATTGCTCCAGACTGGGCCAGGCAGCCCTGGTACCCTCTCCTTCTGTCCTTAGCAGTCCATCTTCCCCTGTGTCTCCCCAGGAACCACAATCTGTTAACCTGTGCTCAGGGGAGAGTTTGGTATCCGAATCTCAAATCCCTCAACCTCAAGGCTTGGCTCTTGAGCAGTTAGAGTTGCCGATTTACAACTTTCTCAAAGTGTTCTCGAAATCCTGAAGGCTGCTAGGAAGCCTTCCACCAGGGCTACCTATAACTCAAGTGGAAAAGGTTTTCCATATGGTGTTCTGGGAAGCATGTTCCCGAATCTGCTGATCTACCCACTGTATTGGACACATGGTCCATCTTAATTCTTTGGGACTGGACCAGCCACCCTGAAAGTGACTTGGCTGCTGTCTCTGCCTTCATTTCAGCAGGGAAGCCTCTTCTCTTTCTGCTCATCCTGTATTTTCCAAGTTTTTAAAGGATTGCTTCACACCAATCCTCCATTCAGGGACCCTGCCCTGGCTTGGGATCTTAATGTATGCATTGCTCAGCTAATGCAACTCCCCTTTGAGCCTCTGTCTTCGGCAGAGCTTAAGTGTTTGACTTGGAAAACTGTATTTTTGGTAGCCATCACTTCTGCCAGGCGTATAAGTGAGTTACAGGCTTTATCAGTAGAAACTGACTTTATTTCTTTTCACAGGGATAAAGTAGTCCTCAGGACTAACAGGAAGTTTTTGCCTAAGGTGGTTTCAGATTTCCACCTTAACCAATCTATTTCACTCCCAGTGTTCTTCACTGACCATTCCTCCTCTGGTGAGAGGAGGCTGCACAGCTTAGATGTTAAGAGGGCCCTAAGTTACTACATAGAGCGTACCAAGGGTCACAGGTTTGACTCCCTCCAACTGTTTCTCACTTATGGTGAGGTTGGGAAAGGGAGACCTGCCACTAAGAGATCCATTGCCAGGTGGATCGTTTCTTGTATCCAATTTTGCTATCAAAAGCTGGTAAGGTTCCCCTCAGGCCTGAGGGGCTCACTCTACCAGAGGTACAGCTGCATCTCTAGCTGCTGCTAGAGACATCCCTATCTTGGAGATATGTCAGGCAGCTACTTGAAGACAGTACACACTTTCACCAAGCATTACTCCCTGGATATTCAGGCCAGGAGGGATGCTCGGTTCTAACACAGCCGTGCTTCAGAGCCTATTCCTAAGTAGGTTCTGTCCCTCCTCCATGGAGGTACTGCTGTGTAGTCTGCAATAGTCATAATATAGCAAGACTTCATGTTGTTTGAAGAAAAAATTACTCACCTTAGTAATGTTGTTTCTTCTAATGGAGTCTTACTATATTATGACCTCCCCCCCAGCCTGCCCCTCTCAGAACTCCTGCTTTGGGTATGGGGTGGGTGGTCCTCTGTTGGCATTTATTGATGCCCTCTTTCATGTTTGGGTGTTGTGTTTAGTTATTTTATCTTATTTTTCTGGTCCACTGACTTGAGTCTTTGTGTTGGGACCAGGAAAATGTGTTAATATATTAGTGGCCAGTTGACTAGTGTAGGTTACAACTTCCACACAGAACCTTAGTGAGTTTTTGCTCATAAAGATCTGACGGTTTCAGTTTGAAACCAGCCTAACAGAGCTTCTGAACCGAGCTCGCGCTCTTAAGCTCCATGCTCTGCATGGAAGTTAACTCTTTCACCTCCGGAGCAGTTCTAAGGCTGGGACAAACTGCAATAGTCATAATATAGCAAGACTCCATTAGAAGAAACAACATTGCTGAGGTGAGTAATTTTTTCTTCCGGGACCGGTAAGGTTTTGTTAAAAAAAAAAAACGGGTTTTGTCTTGTTTTTTCCTCTTGGTCGCTAACCCGGCTGTTAACCAAAAACTTTATTCTTCCTTATCCAGGTTTTAACCACCAACTGTGGATACAGTAAGTGCTAAATTCTTGTTGTTTGAGGTTATGTTACAGAAACCCAAGAAAAGAACTGGTCCCAATGGGTTTTAGCATTGCACCGAGTGTGGTGAGCCGTTTGCTAAGGCTGACCCATATCTAATTTGTGTATTCTGCTTAAGGTTTGATCACCTGAAGGCAGACTGTGAAATCTGCAAAAATTTCCCAAGTCCCCTTAATAGACTGCAGGAGAAAATGACTGAAAAAGCTACTGACATGGAGAGGTGGTCTGGTTCCACATCCAACAGGGGATGAAAAAGCCCTAAAGTCCAAGGTCTGTGACTTGCTTAATTATCAAGAGGACTTGTGCAGTGATCTCCCTTCAAGTCTGACGGACTCAGCCTGTCAGCTGCCCTGAACTGTCTACTGCGGATGTGCAGGCTAGCACTACTCGGCACCGACCTCCCCTGCTTGAGTCGCTAACCGATCCAACCTTCCTACACTTCCCCTCCCCAACTCGAGCAGCCAGTGTCTTTGCACGTATTCTGGTATTTTTTTTTTTTTTGTTCGATTTCTCCTGCTCCCACACAAGCTACTGTTTCTGTGTGTTAATGTTTGCAGGATGTGGCAAAGTCTTGCTCATAGCGGTCTGGTTTCACGTGAGAACTGCTGATGAGGAACAAGGAGATGATGCTGTTGTGCAAGATCACGGAGTTCAGCTCCGCGAACAGTGACTTACGTTTGTGATAAAGCTGCCATTATGTGGCAAGTCAGCAAATATCAGTGCTCCCTCAGTCAGTATAACAAACCAAATTGAAGCCGCATCATCCATCTGTTATTATGCTCTGCTCGTTATTGCGATGGACGCCAAGTAATAACATTGCACTGTTCTGTAAATAAGGTTTAGATGCCCTTAATGCTGTGCTGTGTTGTGTAGTTGTAAAGTCTGTCATCTGCTGCCATGTTGCTACAATAAAATCTGGAAAACAAATGCTATGGCATGTAATCAGTAGCTATCCTGCAAAAAAAAAAAAGTGATGTGATCAGGGCGGACTAGGAAAGTTAAAAGTACTGCACAGTACAGCAATTGTGATCGCTGGTTCCAAGGGAGAAGTAAAGCAATAATTTCTTCACCTTGGCAGGCTTAAATTAAAAGGACCTTGGTCACTAGCACCTATACTGTATGTGCTCTAAAGGAAAACAAATGTTTAGAATCGTTCTGCAGTTTGGCTATAACAGATGCACAGCACAGCAAGCGTATGGATCTAAAAAACTGAATAATTTAACTAAACTGTATCCATTGCTATAGTTTGTTTTCACCCTTCCTGCTCTTATTGTGGTGTCCAGTTGTTGCTTTCCATAAGAAACGTCAAGAAAAAAAATGTGTTTTGCTAAAATCAGAGGTGAAAAAAATGTGACTTATCAATGCCTGCCTTGGACTTGCGGAAAAAAAGTATCATAAGTCCTGGACTTATGGTTTCCCCAAAATATTTTCAACACCTGATCCAAGGATAAACTAGTGGTACCGGAGGGGATGCCCTCTGACCAGGACAAGACCTCCGCTAGTAAAAGAAGCACAGAAACAGGCCTTGAAATTCCTTCTGCCAAAAAGAAAAGAAAAACAGATGGTTCGGAACCGCAGAAGCATGCAGTTGTGGTTCCAACCACTGAAGACATCGCAAATTCCATTTGCATTATTTAGTCCTTACAAATTGGTTTAGGGGAACTGGGTCAGCGTACCATGGCTCACACTACAGTTCAGACTTCTGGTACTTCACTCACCTCCAGTTCATATTACCCTGAGGCATTTTATGACCAGGAGTGGGATGATGAAGAGGAAGACAAATATGGTGAACCAACTGAGCCTGAAGTCTCTCCTGAGCACCTGGCAACTGAATCATTCAACCCCCCCGCCATCCTTCTGGGGGACCCCTCCTCCCATTATGCCTTCATGAAGAAAGTTGCAAAAGCTTTGGAGCTGCCTGCCCAGGAGGCTTCTGAAGAGGAGGAAGAGCCTGATTACACTGAAATGATGGATGTGCCTGCTGTTAAGAGACTTATGATACCAGTACATAAGTTCCTTAAGAAGCAAACCATGAAAATATTACAGACTCCTATATCTGTACCCCCCTGTGGACAAAAAGATGGACAGGAGGTATTTGTTGGCTGGCAATGGCACTGATATTTTGGTTAGCCGTTGTAGCCATGGAGGAGTGGTTCAGGCTGCAGCCTGTGAAAAAGCAGGCATACCTCTAGCCTCTCACCCTTCTGTGAAGGACTCCAGGAGAATTGACTCCATGGCAAGAAGGGGGTATCTGGTGCTTCCCTGGGCATTAGGCAAGCCTCCTGTATGGCCTACTGTATGTTTCCTGGTACTAGACATCTCTCTGGGAATCTGCCAAGGACTTGGCTAGTAAGGCCTCTCCTCAGCTAGCAGCAGACTTACAAAAGTTGGCCAAGAATGGTGTGGAGGCATCCAAGTACCAATTCCACATGGCTGTAGATGCCAGTGATGGTGCCTGTAGGGTGATGGCTACCACTATCTCTCAGAGAAGGTTTGCCTGGTTAAGGTGCACAAACCTTTCTCAGGACACCCAGTCAAAAGCCCTGGACTTTCTCCTGGTGTAGAATTCTATTTTTGAAGAACAGGCAGAGGCATATATGAAAAAGATGGATGAGTACAGGGTGATATACAATAGTGCCGCAGCCAAAGAGAAGGCTGCCACCCCACAAATACAGCAGAATAGAGGAGTCGGGGGCAGACCTTATCAGATGCCTTTCTACCAGGCCCAGGCCTTCCCTGCCTATCAGCAGCAAAGAAGCTACTTCAGGGGCAGGGGCAGAAGAGGTGCCAGTCGTACTGGCCCTAGTCCTCAGCCCAAGACCCCTGCCAAGCAGACTCCCTGAGGTAATTGTCAGGGCCGCCTCCCCAACCTCGGTAGGGGGCAGGCTGGCTTCTTACTTTCAGGCACGGCAAGCTGTTACCACAGACAAGTGGGTTCTGAAAGTCATAAGCCAGGTTTTTGCTCTAAGCTTCAGATCATTCCCAAAAACAAGAGCAAGGTCATTCAAACCTGCCAGCAATTCAGAAAGAGTCTTGCTAGAGGTAGAGGTGTTCAGTATACTGCAAGACAGGGCAGTGGAATCTGTCCCATTCCCTTACAGGGGAAAAGGGCTGTCTTCAAGGTACTTTCTAACCTGTAAGAAAAACGGGGAGTGGTGGCCCATTCTGGACCTAAGATACCTCAATAAGCATTTGACAGAACCAAGTTCAAAATGGTCACTCTGGCTATGATCCTTCCCACTCTGAGGCAAGGGGACTGGTTGGCATCCTTGGACCTCAAGGACGCCTACTTTCACATACCTATCAGGCAGTCTCACAGGAAATATCTCAGGTTTGAGCTGCCATCAGGCCACTTTCAGTTCAAGGCCCTGCCCTTCGGCCTCTTTTCAGCCCCAAGAATCTTCATAAAGTGCCTGGCAGTGGCCGTGGCACATCTGTGAAGACAAGGAATCACTCTCTTTCCTTACCTGGACGACTGGCTAGTCATGGGGCACTCCTCTCAACAGGTACAGGAATCTGTAACCATTACACAGGACACCCTGCAGTCCCTGGGGTTCCTGGTAAATCTCAAGAAGTCAGTTCTAAAACCAGTCCAGCTCCTGGATTTCATAAGGGCAGAGCTGGACACAGTTCAAGCAAAAGCTATCATACCACCAGCAAGGGTGGACAGCCTAGTTCAGCTGGCAGGCTCTTTCTGCCTGCATGTCCCTTGACCAGCATGGCATTTCCTACAGCTCCTGGGTCACACAGCTACAGCCACAGCAGTGGTCCCAGGGGCCAGGTTTCAGATGAGGGACATTCAGTTCCACCTTCAGTCCTTTTGGTCACAGAGAAGGGATTCCCTGTCCAAAGTGGTGCCAGTGAGTTCCACTTTGCTGCAGACCCTGAAGTGGTGGCAGGACAGGGACAACCTCTGGAAAGGGGTCCCCTTCCTGCAACAGTCTCCTACTGGGGGTCTAACCACGGATGCTTCCCTCCTGGGGTGGGGAGCCCACCTAGGACATCATACTGTACATGGTACATGGACCAAGCAGGAGTCTCTGCTGCACATAAACCTGCTGGAACTCGGGGCAGTGTTGCTGGCACTGCAGTCATTTGCCACAGTGGTGCTAGGAAAGGTGGGCCAGGTCAGAACAGACAACGCCATCACCATGTACTACATAAACAGTGAGGGACCAGTTTTCTCTGCACTGTACATAGAGGCCATGAAGGTCTGGAGTCTGGCCTACTCCCTCAAGGTCTTCCTGACAGCAGTTCTGCCAGGGAAGGACAGTGTTTTGGTAGATGCACTCCGCAGAATCAATCAGAGCCATCACAAATGGACTCTGATCAGGCAAGTGCTGTTAGAAGTTTTAATGAGATGGGGCACTCCAGAGCGGCCCCAGACAATCATCAGTTACCCCAGTTCTGCTGGAGGCCTCCAGTTCTGAGCTCAGTACCTCTGGACGCATTACTTCTGGATTGGACAGGCAAGTTTCTGTATGCCTTCTCTCCATTCCCTCTGATCCTCAGAATTCTAAACAAACTCAAATGTCAGTCAACTACAATGATACTGATAGCTCTAGACTGGACCAGACAACTGTGGTACTCAGTGTTCTGACCCTGTCGACAACCGGTCCAATTTGCCTTCCCAGGAGGCACAATCTCCTGACCACCTCCTAGGGGAGGATCCTGTACCCAAACCTCAAATCCCTCAGGCTCAAGTCCTGGCTCTTGAGGACCTAGAGTATGCAGGCTTGCATGTCTCGGAAGGGGTCATGGACATCTTAAGGGTTTCTAGGAAGCCTTCCACCAGGAAGACTTACAGGTCAAAATGAAAAAGGTTCTCTGTGTTCCCAAACCAATACAGATCCATGGGAAGCCGGTTTGGCAGTCCTGCTGGACTATTTGACTCACCTGTATTCGCTAGGCCTTTGGTCTTCCATTCTCAGGGTGCATTTGGCAGCTGTTTCTGCCTACCTCTCAGCAGGGAAAGGCTCCTTCCCTGGCTTATAATGCTATTTTTAAGAAGTTCTTTAAGAAGTTGCTCCACTTTCATCCCCCTCATAAGGAACCTACTCCTTCCTGGGACCTGAACATCTGCATAGCACAGCTGGTGCAGCCCCCTTTTGAACCCATGTATTTCAGCAGAGCTTAAGTATCTAACATGGAAAACTGCTTGGTTGCTGTCACTTCAGCAAGAAGGATCTCTGAGCTATAGGACTTGTCTGTGGAGCCCAACTACATTGCACTCCTTAGGGATAAAATGGTTCTCAGAACAAATAGGAAATCTCCTCCCCAAAGTGGTCTCGGACTTCCACTTGAACCCGTTCATTACATTGCCTGTTTTTTTCACTGACCAGTGTAGTTCAGGAGAACACAGGTTGCATAGCCTAAATGAGAAGACGGCTATCAGCTATTATCTAGATCAGACAAAGAACCATAGGAATGAGTGTACCCAGCTGTTCCTCACCTATGGAGAAGTGGGAAAGGGCAAGCCAGTCACACAAAGGACCATTGCTAGATGGATGGCAAACTGGGTAAGGAGTTACCATGTCTGTGCGCGAATATGACTGTTGTGCAAGGGAATAGTAAGTATAATCTTTTCCTTTTTTGTTAAAGTCTCTCCACACATCAACCAGGCCCCACTCCTGCACCAAGACCCTCAGCTTCCTACATGCTGCTTTGTTGGTGGAGGCCTGCCCCCACGAACGGTCTAAGGCTGGGCACATAACTGCGTTAAAATCACCTCCCAGGATAAGTCGCCCTGCCCCCCAGATCTGCTATTTTAAGAAACACCTCTTGGAAAAACTTTTCTGCTCCTGTATTGGGTGCATATATATATTTACCAAGTGCAGTATTTCTTCTCCCTGGATTTTTCCCGTTACTTTAATAAATCTACCGTGCAGGGCACATTCCACCTCCTGTATCTTAAATGGGCTGTTCCATTTAAGAAGTATGGCTACTCCTGCTTTTTAGCAGAGTCATGAGACGCTGCCTCCACTTGGCCCACCCACATGCGTCTAAGTTTCATGTGCTCCTGGTAGGAGAGGTGGGTTTCTTGGAAGAAAGCCACATCGCAGATTAGGTGCTTCAGCCTCTTCAGGAGTCTGGTTCGCTTAACTGGTGAATTGACCCTCTTGGCATTATAGGATACTATGTTCAAGTGTGTTATTTCAGCTGTTGATATAGCCCATCATGTATCCCCCTGCTTTCCTTCCCAGTGTAATGTTCCAGACTGTAATTCCGGCCCTGCCTATAAAATCTTGCATCAATTCGCATATTTAAATTGACAACTTTTTGAAAGACTCCAAAATACTAAACATTAAAATCAACACTACCATAGTAGTTCAACGTGGTCACTAACATGTGACACATAATAAGTATTAACTTTATAGGTAACATGAAAGAAAGGAGAAAAACAAAAAAACAACACCTGTAGTTCTCCAACAATACAACTTTGCTTCCTAGGAATGTCCTGCCAAAAAGCTTGGCAGATTAGTATTAGTGTACACCCCGTATACGGTCTTGAAATTGGGGTGTTTGTGGTTGTTTACACACCACATGAGTTTGTGCCCATGAGAATAAAAAAGACGTCACCGATTAATTGGCACTCCCCAAACATCTGACCCACCCCCATCCCTTCGTTGTCAACATCAAGATCTTTGTCATTATTTATGTCCCCTTTTAAAATGTCTCTTTTCTATCTCCTAGAATCCTATGTCCCCTTTGCTATTCCTTTTGTCATCCTCTCGCCATATCACCAGACTGTGGAGCCAATCCAATTTGAGCTGGTTATCATGTAGTGCAGCTATGGAGAACCACCCCCAACACTATGAGATTTCTCAGTCTTCTTGTTTAGCCAAATTTTACATTTTATGAAAGAACCCCTCTCAGCCCTCTCCCACCATGCATCTCCTCCCCCCACCCAACCTGAATCTAACGTTTAAATTTGAGTCGCTTAGTTTCCTGAGTATAAAGGTAAAAAGTCCACAACTGTTCCCAGTCTCACATCTTCCTGAAGGGCATATTTACTTTTCAGAGGTTATGCTTGTGCAATAATATTGGGTAGGGCAGTACCCCCTCAAGCTTGTTGAATCATAAACAGTACCTTCCGTTTAAGGCTCAGTTCACTATGGTGGTGATTTTGATCGTGGAGAGCCATGGCTCTGGTTTGTTGTTCTCTGATATGTACATCACAGTAATCTGGCTATGTCTGTTGTCGCTGTATGTGGAAGGATTCCTGGTGTTTTTTTTCCTTTTTGCTGGGTTTCTTGTAACAGTACTCCACGTTCCCAACTTTAATTTTTTTTCCAACAATACTGCTTCCAAATCTGGTAATGCTATGCCCAGCTCTTTTAGGGTAGATATTGCTTCTAGAAGTGAGAGAAAGGTTTTAACTCCTGAATCTAGGTGGATTCTCAAGCGTGTGGGAAACAGCAATTGCGCTTAGATGTCCTTTTTAGATTTAAGCTCTCTAATGATCCCTCTCATCCTCTGCCTCTCTGCTTGTAGCATTGAGGAGAAATCTTGATAGAAGAAGATGAGAGCTTCCTGGTATTTTAGATCCTTTTGCTTCCACGCTTCACGTAGTGTCCACTCCCTGGTTTGATAGTGTACCATGTGGACAATGAACGATCGCGGTCTTGCTGCTGGATCTGAGGGCCTGGCAACCAAAGACCTGTGCACCCTATCTATATCCATATTCAGGTCTGGAGGTATTTCTAGAGTGCTCGGAGTAGGTGCTGTACGAAGTAGACGGTTGTGGCATATCCCTCTTCAAATAACATGAAGTCTTGCTATATTATGACATATGCAGTGAGTCCCAACCTTCGAACTGCTCCGGAGGTGAAAGAGTTAACTTTCCATGCCAGGCATGGAACGCTGAGCTCGAGCTCGGTTGAAACACTGTTGTTCTTCAAACTCAAACCGTCAGATTCTTTACTCTGCCTCACTGAACAGTCGCTCCGGAGATTTCTCCTTCTGCTCAGTTCATTTTGTCGGTTAAAGTATTGTTTTTCTCGGTTTTCGACCGAATTTAAACAGCAACCGGTCGGTTCAGACTCTGTCTGTGGTATTGTGAGTACTAGATAGGTTTTACATTTATTTCTATTCTGTGTGGAACTTGTACACGGTTATCGGTTCGGTTTGAACCGATCAGGTTATTTAAAATATATTAATCTGTCATTTAGAATGTGGTTACCGGTTCTTATCGGTTCTAAAAAAAAGTATATTTTATTACGTTTTTTTCGACAACCCGTTACACGGTTGGGAACCGATAACAGGGTCTTACCTGGCAGATTGCCATAAATGAGTAAGTTTGGTTAGGCTGGCATTATGTCTGAGAAACCCAAAAGAAAAACCGGGCCCACTAGGTTTCAGCACTGCAGTGTGTGTGGGGAAGTCTTTGCCAAGGCTGACCCGCACACCACCTGTGTTTATTGTATGGGGTTTGACCACCTCAATGCAGACTGCCAGATTTGCAAAAATTTTCGTACAGCTACCCTGGGAAAGAGAGTTGGTAGGCTCAGGGAAAGGGAGGCCAAAAAGTCTGCTGAACCGGATGGCCAGCCCGGTTTGGTTCCAGCCAAACCGGAGGGAGTGCCCTCTGACCAGGGCGAGACTTCCTCGGGCAAAAGGAGAGCTGACTGAGGAGTCGGTTCCAGCAAAAAGGACTAGGAAATCAGCTGGTGTGGAACCAAAACTTTCTTCTCCAACCGCTGAAGAAATAGCCAAAGCGATTAAAATTGTCCAGTCGCTTTCCCCGGTTCCGACCGAACCGGCACCATCAGGTAAGTGTACGGTTCGGCCGGTTCCACCGGTTCAAGAGTACGATTTAGAGGAATTTTGTGAACCGGAGGAGGGGGAAGAGGAGTGTGAGGAGAGTGAATGTGGATTTGAAAGTCTGGATGTGCCCACTGAACCGGACATCTCCCAAGACAGACCTTCAGAAGTGTCTCCTCCTAGGCTTTCTGAGTCCCCTTCTCATTTTATGTTTTATAAAAAAGTGGCTGAAACCCTCCAGCTCCCTATGGAGGAAGCTGTGGATGATCAAGAGGAGCCTGACTATGTGGAAATGATGGATATCCCAGAGTCTAGGAGACTGTCTATTCTTTTGCATAAATCTTTTGGGAAACAAGACAGTAAAAATTCTAAAAACTCCTCACACTATACCTCCTGTGGATAAGAGAATGGACAAGAGATACACATTGTCAGGCTCTGATACGGAGTTCCTTACTCAACAATGCAGCCATGTTAGGGTAGTGCAGGCTGCAGCCTGTGACAAGGCAAATATTCCCGTGGCTTCACATCCCCCAGACAAGGACTCCAGGAGGATTGATGCCATGGCAAAGAAACAGTACATGGCAGCATCCTTGGGACTCAGGCAGGCAAATTATACGGCTTATGTTGCTAGATATCAGAAATCTAGATGGGATACTATTGTGGCTCTAGCAAAACAGGTCCCTGGCCAGCTTGCCAAGGAGCTGGAGCAGGTGGCTGCTGATGGTATTGAGGCATCCAAGGTGCAGTTCCATGCTGCAGTTGACTCTAATGATGTGTCATCAAGAGTCATGGCTACATCTGTGGCACTACGCAGAATGGCTTGGCTCAGATGTACTAGCCTGTCACAGGATACCCAGACTAAGGCCATGGATTTTCCTATTGTGGGTAATTCTCTGTTTGGGGAGCAAACAGAGAATTACATGAAGAAAATGAATGAGTATAGGACCACCTATAGGAGTGCACAGGCCAAGGAAAGGCAGTCCACTCCTCAAAGGCAGCCTTCCAGTCTTTTCATAGGCCTTTTTACCAAGCTCAGGTCTCCTCTTCTGCTTACGCCCAGAGGGGGTTCTTTAGAGGGAGAGGCAGATGGGGTACAAGCAGGCCTGCTTCCACCCCTCAGCCTAAAGCCCCTGCCAAGCAGGCACCCTGATGGGGTTGCCAGGGCCGATTCTCACCTACCTGTAGGGGGCAGGCTGGCTTACTTTGTCCAGGACTGGAAGTCTCTGACATCAGACAAGTGGGTCCTGGAAGTAGTAAGCCAGGGACTGGTTCTCAGCTTCAAAAAATTTCCAAAGATGAGAACCAGATCCTTTCCACCTGCAAATCCACCAGAGGCACTTGCCCTAGAGGCAGAAGTCTCTTCCCTCCTGGCTCTCAGAGCTGTGGAAAGGGTTCCACCCCTACACCTGCCCTACACCAGGGCAAAGAATTGTACTCCAGGTACTTACTTACCCCAAAAAAGACAAGAGAATGGCGGTCCATCCTGGATCTCAGATACCTAAACAAGCACCTTTTAAAACCAAAATTCAAAATGGTGACTCTGGGAATTATTCTACCCTCTCTAAGGCCAGGGGACTGGCTAGTGTCCCTGGACCTCAAGGATGCCTACTTACATATTCTCATCAGAAGCTCCCATCAAAAGTACCTCAGGTTCGAGCTGCCCTCAGACCATTACCAGTTCAGAGCAATGCCCTTTGGCCTCACCTCTGCTCCAAGGGTATTCACAAAATGCCTGGCAGTAGCAGTTGCCTCCTTAAGAAGGCAAAAAATTGCCATCTTCCCTTACCTGGACGACTGGCTCATAGTAGGCCAGTCTCCAGACCAAGTCAGGTTACATCTACAGATAACTCAGCAACTGCTTACCTCTCTACGTTTCCTTCTGAATCTTTCAAAGTCAGTTCTAGAGCCTGTCCAGCTCCTCACCTTCATAGGCGCAGAGCTGAACACAGAGAAAGCCAGAGCCTTCCTTCCTTTGGACAGGGCAAGGACCCTGGTCTCTCTGGCCTCGTCATTCACCCTGCAGGTCTCTCAACCAGCAAGGCATTTTCTACAGCTCCTGGGGCACATGGCTGCTTCTACAGAGTAGTGCAGGGAGCAAGATTTCAGATGAGGGACATCCAGTTCCATTCGAGAGCCTTTTGGTCTCAAAGGAAAGACCCTCTAACCAAATTAATCCCAGTAACTCGAACCCTGATCCAAGCCCTGCAGTGGTGGTAGGATCAGAGCAATCTGAGACAAGGGGTTCCCTTTGTCACTCAGTCTCACTCTTTAATACTTACTACAGATGCATCCCTCTTGGGGTGGGGAGCTCACATGGGTGACCTCACTACCCAGGGATTGTGGTCCCCTCAGGAATCTCTGCTCCACATCAATCTGTTGGAACTCAGAGCAGTTTTTCTAGCACTTCAAGCTTTTTCCAAATCTGTTCAGAACAAAGTTGTACAGGTCAGAACAGACAGCACCACCACAATGTGGTACATCAACCAGCAAGGAGGCACTCGGTCTATGGCCTTGTGCACCAAAGCAATGAAGTTGTGGTCTCTGGCTTACTCCCTGAACACCTCCCTTACGGCAGTTCACCTCCCAGGCAAGGACAATGTCCTGGCAGATGCTCTCAGCAGGATTTCCCAGGGCCATCATGAATGGTCACTGGACCCCCTGGTCCTGGAGGTAATATTTGCCAGATGGGGCACCCCGCAGATAGATCTTTTTGCAGTCCCAGGCAATCACCAACTTCCCCTTTTTTGCTGCAGGCCCCCAGTGTTGGGCTCAGTCCCTCTGGATGCCTTAATTCTCAATTGGGAAGGGAAGTTTCTCTATGCTTTTCCCCCTTCCCTCTCCTGTTCAAAGTGTTAGTCAAAATCAGATCTCAATCCTGCAAGATGATTCTGATTGCTCCAGATTGGGCCAGACAACCCTGGTATCCACTCGTACTGTCCTTAGCAGTCCATCTTCCCCTGTGTCTTCCCAGTAATCACAACCTGTTAACCTGTGCTCAGGGAAGGGTTTGGTACCCGAACCTTAAATCTCTCAATCTCAAGGCCTGGCTCTTGAAGAGTTAGAGTTTGCTGATCTACACCTCTCCCAAGGTGTAATGGATATACTGAAGGCTTCTAGGAAACCTTCCACCAGGGCTACTTACAATTCCAAATGGAAGAGATTTTCCATATAGTGCTCTGGGAAGCATAGTTCCCCAGAATCTGCTGATTTACCCACAGTCCTGGATTATATGGTCCATTTAAATACTTTGGGGCTGAGACCAGCTACCCTAAAAGTACATTTGGCAGCTGTGTCTGCTTTTATTTCAGCAGGTAAACCCTCTTCTCTTTCAGCTCATCCTGTATTCTCCAAGTTTTTTAATGGATTGCTTCACACCAACCCTCCATTCAGGGACCCTGCCCCTGCCTGGGATCTTAATGTTTGCATTGCTCAGCTTATGCAACCTCCCTTTGAGCCCTTGTCTTCAGTAGAGCTTAAGTACTTGACTTGGAAAACTGTGTTTCTGGTAGCCATCACTTCTGCCAGACGACAAGTGAATTACAAGCTTTGTCAGTGGAGCCTGATTTTATCTCCTTTCATAGAGATAAGGTGGTCCTCAGGACTAACAGGAAGTTCTTGCCTAAGGTGGTTTCAGATTTCCACCTTAATCAATCTGTATCTCTTCCAGTGTACTTCACTGACCATTCCTCCTCTGGCGAGAGGAGGCTGCACAGCTTAGATGTGAAGAGAGCCCTTAGTTACTACATAGACCATACCAAGGGTCACAGGTTTGACTCCCTCCAACTGTTCCTCACTTATGGTGAGGTTGGTAAAGGGAAACCTGCCACTAAAAGATCCATTGCCAGGTGGATGATTCAGAGGGAAGCCGCCGACGCAGAGGCAGGCCAGTGCGGGTCTCTAGCGCATCGCCAATATTCATTTGTTTTAATTTACTTTGCAAGGCTGTGGATTTGTAATTTTTTGTTCTTGACACTTTCCCTGCCATACTCAGCGATTAAGGGACCCGTCAAAACCAAACTTCGGAACACTGTAGACAAAGATTTAAACTATTTTAACCAGGGCAGTAACGGAGCTCTCTGAGTTAGTGTCTAATCATCTCGGTGACGTCACCAGAAGTCACGGAATCACTTTTTGTGGCCATTGATGAACTCTAGGCCTCTGTCCGGGAACAAAGCTGACTCCTTCATTACCTACAGAGCAAAGTGAATGATTTAGAAAATTGCAGCCGTAGGAACAAGCTACATTTTGTTGAATTCCCGGATGTTGTAGAGCTCCATGATCCAGTGGCTTTCCTGCAACATGCCCTCCCGACAATCTGCAACTTAATGGAGATCATTTGAAATTGAACAAGCACACCAGTCTTTGGCTCCAGCCCCTCACCTGGGTGAACGACCAAGACCCCTCCTTGCTAAATTTCTATTGTTTTCCACTAAAGAGGAAATTCTGTAGAGGGCTAGAGAACTGGGCCATCTACAGTGGCAGGATTACACGATCCAAATGTTTCAGGATTTCTCAAAAGAACTATCCGACCGCAGGTGAGCTTACACAGAAGCCAGAAAAATTATGCATAAGCTTGACCTGCAGTTCTCTCCTTGCTACCTGGCTGCCATGTGGGTTATACACAACAGGGTCCCACTGCATTTTTCCACAGTGGACTTCCTGGGAAAATACTGGCCGAAAGAGCTCCAGACCCCTCGACATGAATTCCTGCTGGAGGAGCTACTTCCTCGGATTGTATGGGCATTGGCATCCCCTCTGCTTCCCAGGCTGTGGGAACTGTTCCCAAAGAAGGTCCAGAACCTTGGTTTTTAACTGCCTTGATTCCGTAAATGACAGCAGGTCCACCAGAGACCAAAGAAGGATCCACAAGCCCCACAACACCGATCACGCAGCAGAGAAGATGAGGGCGACTCTGACGAATCTTTGGGAGGCCTCAGGATCTACAGGACACTGAAACATTATGCACCTCTCTGACCCTGGTCTCCACACACAAGCCGCTTTGAAAGGATCCCATCCAGTTTGAAGCTGCTGTCTCTCATTTGCCATCTGATGCTGCTCTAATAACTCCGGGGGGCAACAGCAAATCTTGGGTGGCTGTAGTAGCCGAAATCTGCCAAATACTTCCCCTCTACCTCCAGGCCTGGAGGCACTGAGTCTAGCTTTCACACTATCAGAGTCCAAACCCTCAGCACAAGACAAGCAGCCCCACTCTAGCAGCTGGTCGGCTTACCACCCTAAGCAGGTACTGTGCTTTTCCTACTATTTTTTGCCCACCATGCTCGAAGTCAGCCGGTATTAGCCTGTGGAATATTAAGGGCTTCAGCTGAGTCACCTGAAAACATTGTGCTATTTAATTTCAAATGTCTTTTTGGCCTGGCAGTGCTTTTCCCTAGCATAGCAATACCTTGCTTCCAGACCACTTGAACTACAAGTTTCCCTACAGGTGGCTTTAGGGCCATCATGCCATTGTACGCCAACAAGCAGCATCAGCTGCATGGTATTGACCTTGTTTATTTCTGCACTGCCACATATGTTGCATAAGGCTCATCTGTTTTTCCTCTGTGGTCCAACTTGTTGGACTGCCTGGTCCCTGGAGGACTGCCTCTGTTTCACCTATGAATAGACTCCAGCCGGTGACTGCCATATGGGGGACACTTTCTTCATCTATGAGGAGTAATTATCTGAATGACAGAGGGCTTCCCCCCCCCAACTTCTGTTTCCAAGGACTTTCTTTACTAGAACTTCCAGTTTTTGGTGGGGAACCTGCATTGTGCTTGAAAACTAGTCTGTAACCTTTTGTCCAGGCATGAGCTATGAAACGCCTCATTCGGCAGATGGGCCCACATGATTGCAGTATACCGCCGACTCCACTCCTGGGATCGTTGTTCTTGCTGTTTTCCTCTACACTCAGTGTCTGTTATAGCCCTCTTCTCCTAACTCCTGGAGCCCTCCCTGCTTGTGTCATTATGTTCTCCTCTCTCTCTCCCCCCCCCCCCACATGTGGAGCGCTTCTCCTATCCCCCCTTCAGTCCTGTCGTGTGTGGAAAGGAGACCTCATACCCTGCTCTCCTCCATTCTGCTTTAGGAGAGAGCAATGTCACCACCACTCATCTTGCCTTTGATTACTCCTCACCCTGTTCTTCCCCCAACTCCTTTATGCAGCAACCTGTATTGCCCTAATTGGCTTTTTCCTGGTGCAAGGGGTACATTACTCTTGCCCCCTAGACAACGCATCAACCATTTATACTCTGCTGGGCTGCATATCATTCCCCTATTTGGGCTAACTGATGCACTTGGGACACCCCATTGTGTTAAGTGTTTTTGTTACCCCACATGGTGTGATTTTCTGCTTATACCCTGAAGGGAGTAGCACTGCAGCAAGCTATCTCCTGATTTCTCAGTTTACTATACAGCAAGCTTGAGTCCACACTCAGCTGTGGTATCAACCTATTTCTTTACCTTTATATGTGTTTCTTCTGTTTTTTTTTCATGCTGTTGGGAAAACTTGGTGGAACCCTGGTTGGCTGTGATGGGCCAGTTCATACCCCCCCCCCTTTCCTAAAAGAGAAGTTCTCAGGTTCAATCAAATATTTGTTTCTGTATGGTGTATGTTTTACTGTTGGATTGTTCTAGTTACTGTTAGAGGTGTCAGTTGCCTTAGTTTCTAATGGGCGCCCTATTTCAAGTATGTCCAACCCCATCCTCTTTCCGTGTTCTGTAACTTGTATAGTATCTCACTACCCTCTAGAATGGGACAGTTCAAACTGCAGGACATAGTATTTGATTGACTCTCATCTCCCCCGGCACCTTCTAGATGGTTCCCTCTGCTGGATCATGAGTGATGTAATCTACCACACATGGAATGGCCACGGTGTGAACTCCCCAGTTAAGAGGAACCAGGTGGTATCAGAACCTAAAGAGTCTCAAAATCATTGTCTCCTTCCTTCAAGAAACTAAATTGCTTGATAAATATCATCCTCGTCTCAAAGTAGACTGGGTGGTTCAGGTCCTCTGTGCCTTGGCATCTACCAAAAGGTGGGGTTTTGCTATCCTCCCTCACAGATCCCTTCAGTGGATTGTCTTGACTGTGAAAAAAGACCCACAAGATAGGTGGCTCTTAGCACTTTTGACCACGTCTAATGGTCCCCTACTGTTGGGGAATGTATATGCCCTGAACAGCAATGACGCTGACTTTTTTCACCTTTTCACACTACAGGTTGCAGAACTCCTTTCTCCTACCAACCCCCTTTTTGGTAGGTGGGAACTTTAATCTAGTATTGGACCACAACCTTGATAGGAGCTACTCCCAATATGAACCACATGTCAAGGGCTCTGAAGTCATTCCCTTTTCATGAAGGACTGTGGGCAGGTGGACAGCTGGTGACTCTTTCACCCTTGGGACCGAAACTACTCACATCACTCAATGGTACGCAACACTTATAGCTGTCTTGATCTCTGGCTGACTTCCCCATCCATAACACATTCAGCCATCAGCTCCCCCATTATGCCTCTCATTATTTCATCATTCGGCGTTGCACTCCGCTATCCTAAAGTTGCGACTGGAGATTAATACCCTCCTTTCCAGGAAAACTGAAATTTCCATTTTGTACCTTTAACATAAACATATTGGAAGGGTGGGGAGAAAGGCAGCAGCGTTTTAGCGTATTGTGGCCACAAACAGCAAGCAAAGAGACTAATTGCCAGCCTCAGACACAGCTGACATAGTACAAACCAACAGAGTCCACTAACTATATCATGCAACAATTCCATTCCACCATATACTCCTCTCCTAGCCCACCTGACCCCCTACTTATCCAAAATTTTTCTAGCCTTTCTGCAGCTCCCTAAAATCACTGAAGAACAGGCCACAGCCATAGATGCCCCCCTTTCAGCAGAGGAAATCTCCAAAGCCCATTTATCCCTCAGCTCATTTGAGCACCATCTGCGCCATAGGCAAGGATGTCCGTGACCAAGACTCTGGAGGTCTTGCAGTCCCACGGTTGGGTGGTGAATTGTGAGAAAAGCTGTCTCAACTCGTCAAAGACCCTGGAACACCTGTGAGCAGAGTTCAAGATGGACCAATGAAAGGTCTTCCTCTTGTCAACCAGGAAGGGAGAACCTGTTGAGAGAGGTTAAGTGGCTGAGGAACCATTTGCCAGCTTCAGCTCAGTGCTTGTTACAAAGTCTGGGCCTCATGATGGCAGTGATTGAACTAGTCCCATGGGCTGGCCTTCAAATGGAGTTCCTGTCAGCCTGGGATCTGACCTCATTATTATCAGGCCAGGATCCTCCTCTCACAGCAATTGTGGCAGTCTCTGAGTTGGTGGGTGTTTGGAGAATCTGAGCAAAAGGTACCCCCTGGAACCCCCCTCCCCCCCGGAGTTAATTCTGGCACCTAATGCCAGCCTGTTGGAGTTAAGGGGGGCAATCCTGGATCACATTCCCATTCAGGTGACTTGGTCAGCACAGGAACAGCACCTGCGCATAAACGTTCGGGAGATGATGGCGGTGCGCCTCGTTCTCCTTCATTTTCAAAGTCAGATGCAGTCAAGAGCCATGAAAATAAGGTCAGGCAACACTACCAAGGTGGCATACATAGCCAGTCAAGGGGGGACAGAGAGCAGGGAGATGCTGAAAGAAGCCACTGATCTCATTGTGGGCAGAGGAGAATCTTCTCTCTCTGTCAGCAGTCCACTTGTTGGGGGAGTTGAACATTCAGGCCGATTGGCTAAGCCGTGAAAATGTTCTTCCAGAGGAGAGGTTGTTGAACCTGGAGGTGTTCAACCTTCAGTGTCAAAGGTTCAGTCATCCACAGATAGACTGTTTGTCTTCAGCCACAGTGCTCAGGTTCAGCGATTCTTTAGTCACTACTGGTGTCCACAAGCAAAAGCAGTGGATGTCCTGTCACAAGAGTGGAATTTCGTCAGTATGCCTTCCTCCCTCTGCCTCTCCTCCCCAAGGTCATACGCAAGATAAGGCACTCAAAAGGAACCTTTCTTCTAATAGCTCTGGAGGGCCCAGAAGACCGTGGTTCTCAGACTTAGTGAACCGCATCATTTTGCCTTCTAGGTTGGGGTAGACCTTCTCTCGGAGGGCTCCACACTGCATCCAGATTCAGGAGAGATGCAGCTTGTGGCCTGGCTCCTGAATGGAGGAGACTCCTAAAACAGGGTTTCTCTAAGAAGGTGGTGGACACCCTGATTTTGCCAAGAAGAATTCCACATGGGCAGCTTATGCTCGCATATGGACCACCTTTTTGGCTTGGGGCAGGAAAAAACATGTGCGTCCTTCCAAGTCCACATTTCCACAACTTTTGGATTTCCTGCAGGAAGTAGTGGAAAAACGTTTGGCCTTGAGCACCCTGAGAGGTCAGGTGTCAGCCCTTGGAGCCTGCTTGGGTTTGTCCCTAGTGACTAACTGGGAGGGTATTAATTTTTTGCAGGCTGTCAACAAGAATTGACCTCTGTTCAGATCTCCTGTCCCCATGGGATCTGAATCTGGTTCTGAATGCTGTCCATAAGGAGCCTTTTGAACCACTTTCATCTGTACCGTTGGATGTGCTGTCTTACGTGGTGTGCTTTTTGGTTGCCATGTGCTCAGCCAGAAGGATTGGCGAGCTCAAGGCTTTGTTCCACAAAGAACCACATCTTGTCATGCATATGGACAAGGTGGTACTCAGAGAAGTCGCTTCTTTCATTCTGAAGATTCTCACGGGCTTCCATGTGAACCAAGAAGGCGGTCTTCCATCTTTCTGTCCGTAACCTTCTCACCCAAAGGAGAAGGAGTGGCACAAATTATATTTGCGACAGGCCGTTAGGACATATCCGAGACAGAGTGCTGGGTTCTGGAAATCTGATAGATTTTGTCTTTTTCTGAGCAGCTAAGCAGGGACAGAAAGCCTCCAAGGCCACCCTGAGAGGTGGGTAATGACCTGCATTGCCAAGGCTTATGTTGCAGAAAAGAATAGGCCACTGACTGTCATTAAGGCTCACTCCACTAGGGCTATGGCCTCCTCCTGGGCAGAGAGAGGTGAAGAATTGTTTGTGTTGTGTAAGGCAGCTACGTGGTCCTCTGTCCACACATTCACTGAGCACTACAGATTGAATATTCAAAGTTCTGCTGGTGCAGCCTTTGGTTGCAGAGTTTTGCAGGCAGTAGTTGGCAGGTAAATTCCTTCCTGTATGTGGTTGACGTATGGGACAATATTCTCCCTGACCCATTTCTTTTCATGGGTTCTGCGTCTCAGAACCCATCTATGATTACCCATTGACAATGTGGAGTGCTACAGAAAGAAGAAATTTCTTCATACTTGTCATAATTTCCTTTTCTGTCAGTGTCTACATTGTCAGTGGGACCTTCCCGGGAGCCTCACTCATGCAGGAGAATGTTTTCCAATATGCCAGCATGGGGCTGTCCATTCTGTTGTAAACCTTGATTGTGGGTCTGTCTGCACATCCCTTAATAGTTTACCTGCTGCACTTCTGTTTATGTAGATACACTTAAATGAAAAAAAAAAAAGTTCCACATTAGAATGGTTTTGCCAGCACACAAATTTAACAGGTTCAAATTTTATGTTAACCAAGGGTGCCTCTTTTGTTGCAGGTGAGTGCTTACACTGCATGCAGTCCTTTGCCTTTTAATAAGTCTGTTTTCTTTCAAGTTGATTCAATTCTGCAGGATCTTCCAAGACATAGACTTTTGGAAGACTAGTCTCGATCACTCATTTTTCATCATCTGACAAGGTAGGGCACTGTCTGCTGTATTTTATTCTGACTAGAGTCATTTCTGTGTAGACAGCTAATTTGTGTGTTTTTCATGTCAAGTTGACCGGTAGGGCATTTATTTCCATATACTGCATGGACAGTAGTGACTGGAGAGTTGCTGCTGTCTGAAATCCTCATGTGCCCAACATTCAATTCTGTTAACAGCCTTGAGCTATGTCATGTCCCCTAGAAGGGGTGCACAATACCCAGTTGTAATGATTACCCATTGACAATGTAGGAGCTGACAGAAAAGGAAATTATGGTAAGTATGAAGAAATTTCTTCTGTTTGTGGACTCCAAAACCTTCTCATTGTTCTGAGCCTCGTCTGCCACAGCAGCAGGTGTGGCTGCATGGCCAGGGACATGAAAGACCCTGACCTCTTTGAAGATTAAGTACTCTGTACCTAACAGAAATGCTATTGTTTTTTCCAAAGGGCAGTATAGTGTAGTCATTAAGGGCACTGAACTGCAAACCTGGAGACGTAGGTTTGAATCCCATTATCCCCTACTTGCATACCATGTCACCCTGAGCAAGTCACTTAACTTCCTTTTGCTCCCAGGTTGCACCCAGAAACAAGATCTGGCTTAGTGTGCCTTTCCTGGTTAAACAATGTCCCCTCCCTCCCCCAAACGACACCCTCTCTGACTTCCTCTGGTATGGTCTACAATGGCATGAAACTTCAGATTTATCAGTCTGTTTTCTATCTAAGCTGAAATGCTTACAAGAGGTCTAGCTGAGAATACAAATTAAACCCAGAAACATGGAAAAAATACACAAATGGTGCTACAGCTATATAAATCTTGATTCTTCTTCTGGATGGGGGGGGGAGGGTCCCTTTGTAAACACATATGGAGCTGTACAATCTAACAGACTAGAGAGTCCATAAGGGCTTTATCTGCTGGCTTGTTTGTATGTTTTGTTTCCACTAGTGTAGCTGTCTGCACCACAAGTTTTCTGCTGTGGCCAGCTCCTCTCTAAACATCTTTACCCTTTTATTTGAATTTTCTCAGTGCAACGAGCCTGCTTGGGGATGTTCTTCCAGTTTGTTTGATATCTGTGCCTTAAAGGGATGCCAGCAAAAGCCAAGGGCAGAAAATGTATAGAATGAAAATCAGCACCAACCCCAACTCATGCAAGCCCAGTCTGTATCACTTGTGCCGAACTTAAAAGTTCCCACTGGTTACACCAAGAGATGAGCATCTTCTTGCTCAGTGTGCCTTTCCTGGTGAAACAATTTCAGTAAATAAATAAAAGGGCCACCAGACATTGGGACACAGCAGGAGTACTCTGGGTCAGACCAGATAGCAGCCCCCCCACCCCTCCAAACAAAAAACATGCTAAGGACCTGAGGACTCTATGCATAGATCAAGGTTTTTTCAGTCCTGAACATCATTCAGAAGCAGAACCAGGCATTTGAACAAAACCCATCATGCTTTGACATCCATAACTCGAAGGATTAATCAGAGCCATAAGACAAAGTGAATAATCCCTCTAAGTCCAGGAAGAAACACATGAAATAACTCGGTCTCTGCCTTCGCTGTTGAATATGATAGCTCAGCAACTCTAGGAAAGAAGTGGTCCAAGAAAGCAAACCCTGACACAGACTAGTCTAAGAGTGGCGCTAGACGCAGAAGAAGGAGAGGAAAGCTCTCCTTCATTATAGAAACATATTTTTTTGGCAGAAAAGGACCTTTAGGCCCATCCAGTGTGCCCCTTGTCCCTGCCTATTCCATCACCACTGACCCTAGTTGGTCATAGGTGTCACTGTCTTCCCCCGTTCCTCTATCTGATATGCCCCTGTGCTTATCCCACACATACATATGAAGAAGCCAGCAGAAGGAGGTCATTTGGTCTATCAAGTCTGCTTGTATTGCAGGGTCCACAGCTTGAGCTAATGTCCCTGCCCTCCCTCCTCACTCCTCCCATCCTCCCTACCACTGATCCTTACTTTTCCCCTGTGCCTATCCCATCCTTTCTTAAAGTTGCCCACTGTCTTCAATGAGATGACCTCTTCCAGCAGCGCATTCCAAGTTTCCACCATCCTCTGTGTGAAGAAGTACTTCCTGACCTCCCTTCTAAACCTCCCATCCTCCAGCTTAAGACTGTGCCCCCTCATGTTATGGTTGCCATTCAGCTTAAAGAGACTCTCCTTATTAACCTTATTTATCCCTTTCAAGTACTTGAAGGTCCCAAGCATGTACTCTGTCTTTCTCTCCTGTCTTCCAGGGAGAGTACATGTTCAGTGCCCTCAACCTCTCCTCATATGCCTTACTCTGCTGACCAGTTGTCATCTTTGTAGCCCTCCTTTGAACCTTCTGCAGCAGGTTAATGTCCGTTTTGAGGAGTGGGCACCAGTACTGAATTCTATATTCTAGATGCAGACTTACCAGTGACCTGTACAAGGGCAGTATATCCTCCTCTCTCCTACTATTGATTCCCCTAGATATGCATCCCATCATCTTGTTTGCCTTTGCTGCTGCTTTCTTACACTGTGTGGAGTGCTTCAGGTCACTAGTGATCATCACCCTAAAGTTGGTGATTTAAAAGCTAAGACATGTTACTAATATTTAGGAATGTGGTTAGACAGCCAGCTAAAGTGAGACATTCACATTCAATCATTAGTGGGGAGCATTCACAAAAACATTGGAGCAATGTCTAGGGTGAAAAGTTATTTGGATACTGACTCTAGACTTAAGTTGATCAATAGAACTGTTATTCTAATCATAGATTACGGGGATTTTTTATATGTTGGGACTACTAAAATCTTATTGAATTCTATTGACATGGTCTATAATAGGTTGGCTCGTTATGTTTTGGATGTACATCCCAGAATGCACCATTGTTTGATGTATCAAACGTTAAATTGGTTAAGACTGAGTGAAAGGAGGGACTTGCATATTTCACTCTTCATGGTAAAGGTAGTAAAAGGGACTGTCCCCAATATGTTACTGACCTTTTTTCACTCGGGTCAGTACCATCAAATCTGAGATCTGCTGCTGGTCTAGAATTCAATATACCCAAAGTAAGATTAGGCATAGGGAGACATTCAGTTAAATATAGGGATGTGACAGCATGGAATCACCTTCCTATTGAACTAAGAGATCCTTTCACAACAAACAAAATTAAACCTATTAAGTCATGGTTTAACAACCAAAGTCATATTCCTGCACTATGTTGTCTGGTAGCAACATCTAGAAATTCCTAAATGTAGTCTTATGGTTTGATGGTCTTACTGACTCAATGTATATATTATATTTATTGATTATATGGAAAATGTTTCTTTTTTGTACTTGTGTATGTGTAAATCTATGTAAGGCAGCTGTATGAATGTGTAATTGGATCACCTTGAAAATGAGTTCACTCAATGGTGTTTTACCCATCTCATGGCATTGTCCTGAATGAAATATATTACTATTACTATCCTCAGGTCCTTCTCCTCTAATGCAGATACTCGGACTCCACCCATGTAGTACTCTGTCCTAGGATTCTTGGCTCTAATATGCATAACTTTGCATTTTATTTATTTGAATTTTGTTAACCAGGTGGGCCCACTAAGACAAGGTTCCTTTTTCAGGGGCGACCTGGGAAAGGGGTAACAAGTGGAGCAAAAGGGAAGTGTACGCAGACACTTTACAAGAACAAGTAAAAGGGGAGCATACACAGATGCTTCTTCAGAGTTAGCATATTAAGCAATAACAATACAAATGAGTAAATAAACAGTGGACAATAAACAATAAAAGTACATGCAAAGTATTTCTTGGCATTGAAGCCAAGCTGCCAGATCCTGGACCACCTCCCTAGCTTTTCCAGATCTTTCTGTAGGTCCTGTATTCCTTCAGCTGTGTCCACTCTTTCACAGAGCTTGTTGTCATCTGTGAATAAGCACATTTTGCCCTTAACGCCATCTCCAGTGTCATCGATAAAGACATTAACACCAGACACCAGCCCCAGCACCAAGCCCTGCGGGACCCTACTGGTTACCTCTCTGGTGCCAGATAACTCTTCCCCCCACAACCACCCTCTGGGTTCTGTCCCTAAGCCAGTTTTCCACATGCTTGAAGCTCTGCACAGTCCTTGCTTCCATTATCTCCTCTGGCACAGTGTTCCAGTCATCCACCACTTTTCCTTGAAGAAGTATTTCCATACATCTCTCCTAAACTTCCCCCTCTTCGTTTCATTGCATGTCCCCTTATTCTAGTACCTTCCTTTCTCTGAAATAGACCCTCCACTTCCACATTGTTCACTCTTTTGAGGTACTTGTAGGTTTCAGCCATGTCTCCTGTCACTCTCCTGTCTTCCAGAAAGTACTTATTGAGTTCCTGCAGCCTTTCCTCGTATTGTTTCTTGTGCAACCCCCTCACTATTTTGGTTGCCCTCCTCTTTACTGCCTTCACCCTTTGAATGTCTTTGCAGAGGTATAACCTCCAGAACTGGGCATAGTACTCCAGGTAGGGCCTCACCAGAGAGCAATACAGCAGCAGCACCACCTCCCTCTTCCTCATCAGACTGTTACTTGAGCAACTGGAGAAATACACACAGGCCCCTAGTGTGTATTGAACTTATGACTCTTGGTTTATAAGGCCAGTGCTCTAACCACTGAGCTGTAGTGTCATCTTCGGAGAAGGATGATGGTGTTAGGCTAGTTAAAAATGAAAAGCTGATGCATCTAGTCCGATCATTAATGGCAGTCCTGAAGTTGGAAGACCTAAAATCAGGAGCAAAGGAACCTAAAGCCTTTCTTTGTTGCTATCCAGCACCCATAAGTATATATTTACCATCTCTGTCCCAAAGGCACCGGAAGATATGGTGGACAAGGAGTGAAAAGGTCCAGAAAGGAAGACAGTAATAGAAACAGCATACAATATGTAATCCGTATTAGTGAACAACTTCAAGCAAGGATGGGACAAGTATGTAGGATTAGTTAAATGGGGTTAGTTAGAAAGGGAGAGGACAGAAGCAAATGAAAGGGAAGACTACTAGGGTCAGTGCATAGCAGTTAGGTAGTGTGGGCAGACTGAATGGTCCAGTAGGCATTTTTGTGCTGTCATTGTCTATGCATCTGTGCGTACCTTTTGACTGGAGAAACCAAGGAAGCAAATATTTTCCCACTTAAAAATTGACCCAGTGGTGTCCACAGGTGCTAAGATGACCATTAACCTTACAGAAGAGTCTGTACAAGATCATGTAGACCCAAAACTGGACTGCTGTATCAAACTTGCTCTTTCCTTATGTCTGCAGCATCTGCCTAATGGCACCAACAGCCTTAGAATCATCCAGAATGGTGGCAAAGTACCTGGATCAAACTGTTAAAGCACCCAAAGGTTTACTGTGCTGATGGTACAGCAGCAGTGCTGCCACTTGCAGTGCCGGTCTCCTATGATCTTACTTCGAGAGAGTTCTTGCAGTAAGGCTTCACATATAGGACTGTGCCCCCTGGCGTCAGGTTCCAATGGCAAACTTGTAGATAGCAATCATCATCGGGGACTGCCCCTGATGTCAGGTGACCCGACGTCAGCCCGACTATAAAAGGGGTGGTCCCGTGCCCACCCACCAGTTCTTTCCCACTGTCACTTCAGTTCATTCGGCTCACGAGTTAGAACAGCGATCTAATGCCCGCGCGTCAGTCGAAGTTTTTCCTCACTGATTCGACCGATTGTATATCGACTCATCCAAAGAAGTGCTCTAAGTGTGGAGCTCAAATCCCGCACGGGGACGACCATTTCCACTGCCTCTTGTGTCTAGGCCCCAAGCACAACTCCGATGAGTGTGCTATCTGCCAGGCCTTTAATCAAGCCACTAGGACCAGACGCAAGTGGACCCTCAAGGCCCACCTCCTTACCCTACGGCTGGCGTAGGTGGAAAAGGAGCTCCAGGAGTTGAGGGAAAGGTCGTCGTCCCTGAGAAGAAAGGAGAAGCGCCGGTACAGGAGTCCGTCGCCACGTGGGAGGCCTGTTCCAAAAACCATGAGTACTACTTCAGGTACCCCGTTTGCCTCTTTGGGCCAGGCACCTTCTCCCCCTCCTGCTGAGGTGAGCAGGCAGCCAGGGGTAGCCTCTATTGAGGTCTCTGTTGTGTCTCCTCCCAGCACTGCTGATAAGTCACTGCCTTAATCATTAAGCCTAGCGGCGGCCTTCCTGCTTCCTCTAGCCTGGTTCAGTCCAGTAAGTCAGACGGCGGATCTTCCATCGCGTGCCCAGACACTTCCACTCACCCGTTGGGCTCCTGTGCGGCCCCCGATGCCGGACTGAGTGTGCTGCAGATAAACTCTTCATCCCTCTGTGTCCTTCACCCCAGGGATTCGTCACCTGATCCTGCCTTGTCCCTGCTGTCAGGATCGCTCCTTGACCTTTAGTTGGGGTCTCTCCTGGAATTACTCCCTTCGCCAGGTCTTTTGCCGCCTCTGGACAGGAGTCCGTCGCCGGCCAGGGATCCCTCTATGGAGCCTCCTCACTTGGGACCGTCTGAGGCCCTTCCGGATCCCACACCACCTTGTGGTCCTTTGGCACCTCCCCCGGTAGATCCAATTGAACCTCCAGGTGGTCTTCCGGGGCCAGACCCCCAAGCACCGCCACTTGGTGGCCCACCATCGGCACCTCAGTACCCGACGCCAGGCCACGTACCTCCGACACCGGGATACTCTACTCCGGGATACTCTGGGTACACACCTTATTATAATCCAGGATTGCCAGGTTTACAGTACCCTTCTTGGCAATACCCGCAATACCCAGGCTACCCGGGCTTCCAGCCTCCTCCTCCTCCAGTGCCAGATCGTGAGTCAATACCCACTTGGTGTCAGGATGCCAGGACCCAGCTCATTACAGAGCTAAGGCAGTCTGTGGGGGACATCCCCCTCCCCCAACACCCTCCGGACGTGCAGTAGGTGCTTTACCGGTAGGCCCTTCTGGGGTAGACCCTCCCATCCCCAGCGGTTCTGAGCCTTCCGACACTGACTCAGACTCTGATCCTTCGCACCCTCAGTTCCCTGTCAAAGTACCACCCAAGGAGTTCCCAAAATCTCCTCCAGAAGATCCCTCCTTTGGGGGCCTTTTGCACACTATTAGAAACATAGAAACATAGAATTTGACGGCAGATAAGGACCGCTTGACCCACCTAGTCTGCCCATTTTCCTACCTAACAGATAAGCTGCAGATCCTAGTAAACCAACAGCTTACTTCCTCCTACCTCCCACTAGGACTGCCTTATGTCTATCCCATGCATTCTTGAATTCCTCCACTGTTCTTGACTTCGCGACCTCCTCAGGGAGGCTGTTCCATGCATCCACAACCCTCTCTGTGAAAAAATACTTCTTCACATTACCTCTGAGCCGTCCCCCCTCTATCTTCAAATTATGCCCCCTTGTTCTTGCATATCTCTTTTTCTGAAAGATGCTACCCTCTTCGACTTTGTTGATTCCCTTGAGGTACTTGAAAGTTTCTATCATGTCCCCTCTCTCCCTTCTTTCCTCAAGGGTGTACATGTTAAGTTCCTTTAGTCTTTCTTCATATGTCTTCTGGTGCAGACCCTGCACCATTTTGGTTGCCCTCCTCTGGACAGCCTCCACTCTGTGTATGTCTTTGCGGAGATGGGGTCTCCAGAACTGCACACAGTACTCCAGATGGGGTCTCACCAACTGTCTGTACAGAGGGATAGCAATTTCCTGTTTTCTACTATTGATGCCTCCTCCTATGCATCCCAGTATCCCCAGCCTTCCTTACTGCCTTCTCACATTGCTTGCCCACCTTTAGGTCATCTGATATAATTACCCCCAGGTCCCTTTCCATTTTTACTGTTGTCAGTATCTCACCCCCCATTGTATATGCTTCCCCTGGGTTTTTGTTTCCCATGTGCATTACCTTGCACTTCTTTGCATTGAATCTGAGCTGCCATACATTTGACCATTCCTCGAACTTTGCCAAGTCCATTCTCATCCTTTCCACGCCATCTTGTGTATCAACCCTGTTGCAGATCTTTGTGTCGTCTGCAAAGAGACATACTTTTCCTTCCAGTTCCTCTGCAATGTCACTTATAAAGACATTAAAAAGGACCGGTCCCAGTACTGAACCCTGCGGTACCCCACTAGTAGCCCTCCTTTCTTCACTGTTCACTATTCAGGCAGCAGGAGGCTGGCCTTCCAAAGAAGTGGATCCCCAGCATAAGAGACTGGCAGAACATTTAGATCTAGCCACCACAGATCCCCTACCCATCCCCCCTGGATGGGTCCTCATGAGGACTGGTGACCAATATCTGGCAGCAGCCCTCATCTATTCCTGCTGTCTCTAGAAAGGCAGACCATACCTACTGTCCCCCGGAAGGGATTCCACACCTTACCGCTCATCCTAAAGCTGACTCTATGCCGATTACTGCCGCCCATGTCCGGTCAGCTCAGCCAAAGCATTTGAGTTCCTCACCTCCCGACAAGTATTCTAGGCAGCTGGATCAGTTTGGCTGGCAGGTATATTCCTCCTCTCCTCCTGTGCATCCGATCTCTCAACTATGTTTTACACATGGTGGCTTTCTAGAAAGCCTATCTTTCCGAACTAGAGAAGGATCTTCAGGAGCTCCAGGGTGAGTCACTCCGAAACAAGTTACTGGACAAGGTCAGAATGGGCAAGTCTATTTGTCGTCATACCTTGTGTGCAACGTATGACTCTGTAGACTCCGTGGCTAGGACGACAGGCACGGGGATCTGCATCCGTTGCCTTTTTTGGCTTAGGATTGCAGGTTTGGCACAAGATGTCCAGTCCTCCCTCCTGGACGCCCCTTTTAGAGGTTCCATCCTTTTTGGTGGCTGCGCCAAAGATATAATTACCAGCCTGCAAGAGAGCGGACGCTTCCATCAGGATATACGCTCCATGTACCAGACTGGGCAGAAGCAGCCTTTTCGTCGCCAAAGCAGATAGAATAAAAACCAGGGTAAACTTCAGGGCAAGTGACGAGCCCCTGGTTCGGGAGCCCAAACCCCCCCCCAGGCCAAATTCCCTAAGCCGGCCTCTGGGGCAAAAGCTCCCCTCCTGTCGGTGTCTTGACTCCTTTCCCTTCTCCCGCTGCCTCCAGCTGTCGAGGAGGAACCGGTAGGAGGGAAGTTCGGCCTCCACCTCGAATGATGAAGGTTCGTAACCGCAGAGTCATGGGTGTTATAACTCATCCAGCAAGGTCACTCGATAGTTTACAGAGATTCCTGCCTCTCATCCTCAGGGATGGTCTTTTTGTCCAAGAGATCAGATTCTCATAGTCTTCCAGGAGATCCAGACCCTCCTGTTAAAAGCGGCCCTAGAACCTATCCCTCAAAACCAGCTAGGAGGGGGATTTTACTCCAACTTCTTCTTAGTTTTAAAGAAGACGGATGATCTGAGACCAATCCTGGACCCTTAGCATGCAGAACCTCTTCAAGTACAAGAGGTTTCACAAGCTGGCCATTCATGGGCTTCTTCCCCTGCTCCAAACAAATTCTTGGCTGTGCTCCCTGTACATGCAGGATGCTTACCTGCATATCTCTATCCCGGCCCACCGCCGCTTCCTCTGTTTTGCTTTTCAGGAGAACCATTTTCAATTCTGAGCACTCCCCTTTGGCCTTTCCTCGGCCCTCCCGGGTGTTCAACAAGTGTTTAGCAGTGGTTGCAGTTTTTCTCTGCCGCAAGGGCATTTACGTGTTCCTGTACCTGGATGACTGGCTCCTCGTAGCGCCCTCTCCGAATAGCCTGAAAGAGTCTCTCTCTTTCACTCTGAGCTTGTTTGCTCTTCTGGGTATCATGGTTAATTTGCCCAAGTCCCAGCTAGTACCATCACAGTGGTTCCAATTCATTGGAGTAATACTAGGCACAGTTCAGAGCAAGGCTCTTCTGCCATCAGATCAAGCCGAGACCCTAGTTTCTCAAGCCACTCTCGTGTCACAGGCTCGGTGGATTCCAGTACGTGCCATGCTTCGTCTCTTGGGACTGATGGCAGCAGCCATTTCAATGGTCCCCCAGGCCAGACTTCACATGAGGGTCACCCAGTGGTCTCTTCGAGTCCAATGGGATCAGAGGACGGACGACATGAACCAGAAGGTCATGATCTCCAACAGCCTACAGAGAGATCTTCGCTGGTGGCATCTTTCCAATCGTTTATGGGGAGCCCCTTTTCATTCCTCTATCCCCACACAGATCCTTACCACGGACGCCTCAGACTTGGGCTGGGGAGCCCATCTGGAGGTTCACAAGACACTAGAGTCTTAGTTCGACTAGAAGCTTCTGCTCCATATCAACGTTCTGGAGACCAGAGCAGTTCTGTATGCCCTCCAGGCGTTCGTCCATCCTGTTACCGGGTTCACTTCTTATCCAGACAGACATGTCCACAGTCTGGTACATCAGCAAACAGAGAGGAACTCACTCGTACCCTCTCTGCAGAGAAGAAATGAGGGTCTGGTACTGGGTGATTCAGCACGGCCTTTTCTTGACAGTAGTCCACATTCCAGGCATAAGCAACGTCCTGACGGACTGTCTCAGTTGATCATTAGCCAGAGCTCACGAGTGGGAGTTAAAGCTAGAGGTGGTCAAAGATCTCTTTCTTCGATGGGGTCGGCCAGAGATAGATCTGTTCGTCTCCCCATTCAACGCAAAACTACCCAACTTTTGCTTGCTCGTTCCTGGGCATGGTGCTTTTTGGCGAGACTCCCTGTCTCTCTCTTTGACAGGGAGGTTTCTTTACACGTTTTCTCCCTTCCCTCACATTCAGAAGGTTCTGGTAAAACTTCAGGAGGAAGGAGCACATTTGATTCTGATCACCCCTTTCTGGCCTCGCCAGATTTGGTTACCTCTCTTGCAGCATCTGGCACTAGAACCTCTGGTTCCCCTGCCATTATCCCACAGCCTTCTGACTGAAGCAGGGCATCCGATCCTTCAGTCTCTCCACCTTCATGTTTGGCACCTATGGACATAGCGGCTTCTCGCTATGGTGTTTCTTCACAGGTGGCTCATACCTTGGTAAAAGCTAGAAAACCTTCTACCAGATCCACCTATGCTATGAAGTGGAAAAGATTCTCGATCGGGCCCTAGCAAGGAGCTGGGATCCCTTTTCATGTTCGGCTGCTCAGGTGTTAGAGTACTCACACATTTATTGGAGACGGGCCTTAGTTATTCCTCCATTAGGGTCCATCTCTCTGCGGTGTCGTCCTACCATCTCCCAGTGGAGTGCAAAACTTTGGCTCAACTGGAGGTCCCCAAAACTTTTCTGAAAGGTATCCTCTACTTGAATCCTCCAGTTAGGAATCCAGAATCCCTGACTGCGCCCCCCGGACCTGAATTTTATGCTTGAAAAGATGACCTTGACCGCTTTTGAACCAGTCTCTAGCTGTGACATGCGCTTCCTTTCTTGGAAGACTTTGTTTTTAGTTGCAGTCACTTCCACCAGAAGGGTTTCAGAACATCAGGCGTTTGTCTGTAAGGAACCAATTTGATTTTCCATAGGGACAGAGTAGTCCTTCAGACTAACCCTTCATTTCTTTCCAAGGTAGTTTCAGAAAACACTCTTAACCAGAGTGTTGAACTGCCAGTCTATTATCCACAGTATTCTAATGGGGGAATACTTTCTGCATACTCTTGATGTGCACAGGATTCTGAGGTATTACACTAACTGGACTAAAGAGATCCGTAAGACAGATCAGCTCTTTGTGGCCTTTGCTCCCCAGTGCCAGGGCAAGGCCATTTCCAAACAGACCATTTCTAGGTGGTTGGCTAACTGCATTCACTTCACCTACCAAAAGCATGGGAAATCCCTTCCAGGGGCGGTTAAGGGTCACTCCACTAGGAGTGTTGCTACTTCTGCCACCTTTTTCAGGAATGTGTCCACTGCAGAGATCTGTGCAGCGGCCATGTTGTCATCTGTCCACACCCTCACTAAGCATTACATTCTGGACATTGCCTTTAGGTGCAGAACTGGCTTTGGTCTTGCAGTTTTGCAAAGCCTCCTGTCGTAACTAGCAATTAGTGACTTCTCCTCCTCCCAGATGTACCTCTGTATTATTTCTTTGGGACTGCTTGGTATTCAGTCTTATATTTGAAGACCTACTGCAGGAACCCTGTTGAAGTAAGATATTGCAGATCTTACTTCGAGACACAGCTCTTGCAGCAGGTTACACCATTAGGACCGACAGGCGTCAGGACCCCACGGAAAAATTCTAGCTAGCTATCTTCAATGAGGACAGCTTCGACGTCGGTTCTGCCTCGGCGCCAAGCTGGTACTTAAGGGGGCAGTCCCGCCAGATCCCCAGTTCTTTCCCGTCGTCGACTTGCATGTCTCGACCCTTTGGTTACAGTCTAGCGCGCGACACGTGGTTCAGAGCTTTCCTTCGGGAAATTCAATTTTCTTCAAGCAAGATTGTTGCCGATGTCCTCTCTGACCTCCGGTCACTCCTCAAAGTGTGCTTGCGGGAAACAGATCCCCTTCAAGGACCCCCACACGGCCTGCGTTAGGTGCCTGGGCCCAGACCACGATACCCGGGCCTGTTCGTTCTGCCAAGTGTTCAACAGTCGAACTAGGATCCGACGTCAGAAGGCCCTTCAGGCTTTTTTGTTGGAGAAAAAGCTGAAGACCATGTCCTCCAAGGGGGAATCATCTTCTAAATCCCACAAGCACGCAGAGAAAAGAAGGGAGAAGGCCCCTTCCAGGGCTTCGGAGCCCCGCAGCTCCGGTTCTCGGTCCGACCGCACTCCTTCCAGGGCCAACTCGGCCTCCCGGCTGTGATGAGGAAGCCTTCTTCTCGGGCCAAGTCCACCAGGCCGTCGTAGTCTTCTTCATCCAAGGCCTTGGCGAAGTCCGGGAAGCGCCACCACCATCATCACAAGTCGGGTTCCTGCCCTTTGGTTCCCAACGTCCGGTCTTCGTCTGTGCCTCCTCGGAAATCCTTGGAGCTCACACCCTTGAAGAGACCTGTAGACCAGACGCCGGCACGACCATCATCGGCCGTGCATCATTCCTCCCTGGAGCCGCCGGATGGCCGTCGCCGGCCAAACCATCCCAGCGGACGCCGGTAGGGGGACCGACGTCTGCTCCTCCTGAGAAGAGGGCCCTGACGCCTCCGACCGACGTCGGTCAGGAGTCTTTAACTGAGGAGGACTTAACGCAGCCCGAGGACCAGATGGGCGACCCCGGCTTCGCCGAAACTCCCAGGGCACCCTCGCCGTTACCCGAGGTCCCTGTGGAACCGACGCCGGGACCCGACGACCGCCAACCGGCGCCGGGGCCGTCGTCGGGCCTTTCTTTAGCGGAAGTGAAGGATCTCTTCACTTACTGGTGGGACACCATTAAGAGGGACATGGTCCCCACCTCTCCTCCTCCTCTTCCTCCTCCTCCTCCTCCGGTTCCTGCACCCCCTTCACCATCGGGGTCGGCAGGCCGTTTACCTCCCCTCCGGGAGCCTAGATCCTCTCCAAGGGGAAAATCAGAAAAACGGAGACCTCCGTCGAAATCCTCTTCTGGGTCACCCAGCCCCAAGAGATCCAGGAGACACCGACGTTCGCCGTCGACAGGTGGGTGAGGGTGGCAGATTTGTTCATTATAGTTTTTGCACTAAATATGTAAACAGTAAGACAAGATGGGTGTGGATTACACTAATCTGACCGCCTGTCAAGGGGTGTAGTGAGCCACAACACTGAAGGCTGAATGCCTTCTACCTTTGGAAGTACAGTTACAGCAGTATAATGCTGCACATCCCAAGATGTTTACTTGTGCTTTTAAAATGGGTAAATGGAGACAATTATATAAAAAAATAAATGCCAACTTGGTTTTATTAAAAACAGTTAGAAAATGGGTTTGAAAAATACTGTATGTTGATTAGCTGAAAGCTCTGTCCACGCATATATTTATGTTTCAACAATGTCCAGTGAAAAGTGCCAGCTGGTAGCGCCCATTTACTTAAAAATATTCTTGTGCCATATTGGATTTGATAAGTGACTGGTAGCCATTTCTTTTCCCTAACTTAGCAAGAAAGCACCCCCCATCACCAACTAGTGTTAACTTTTTGCGTTCGCTAGCGCAAGGAATGTCTTGTGCTATTAGTACATTTCACAGGCATGTCTGTGTTGGCGAATGCAGGGCATGCTTTAGTAGGTGTGTCCCTCATTCCCTAATAAGCCAGCATGCTAGCAGTGACACTAGCATTATGCAAAGTGGACCCAGCTTCTAAGAAAAGTGCTGCTGCAATCGGAGACAAGCTCATCATGCAACGGCACCGATGACACGCCTCCCAACAATCATTTCCTGGTGAAGCATTTAAATAAACATGGTGGCAGCTGCTGCCGCTGCCTGCCACACACAATCCCCAGAAAGCCAACTTTGGGAGTGTCCAGTCCCCATGTCTGCATGTTTAATACCATCTCCCCCAGATTGTGTGGCACACTGGGAGCCCACCACAGTTTGCCTCCCTGTGTTCGGAAGGAAGCTACCACGTAGGCATGTATCCCTCGACCCACCCCCATTGTGTGCCACACTGAGGCCCACCCCAGTGTGTGCCACATCACTCGCAAAGTCATGGGGCACACTGGGAGCCCACCCCAGTGTGCTCAACATTTTTCTTACACCTGTTAAAAAAAAAAAAGAAAAGAAAACTGTCTGCGGTGTTCATTTTTTTTTTTTTTTTTTAATTATCTGAAAGAAAGAAAACTGTCCCTCGCTGTTGGGTCCCCTCCCTCAACCTGCACCCACCCTCTGCACACCTTACCTTTCCACACACACCCTCACACCATACTAACCTCTGGAGGTCGGCGCTGCGATCTTCAGTGGAGTGGGAGCACATCTGCACTCTTCAAAGCCGACCGCGAACTGAAGAAATGCAAATAAGCTGTATAATGGCATAAATAGGGGGATTTCAACTTAGGTGGATATCTGTCATTTTTTAAAATTTTGCCTTTAAATTTTCAACATGGAATGCTTGGGACTCCACCTTATGAACACATGCACAGTCATCTTGTTACTCTGTCCCAAAAGGTCATTTCGCGGTCACTGCACGGAATCACTTTTCGGGTCCGATTAACGAAACGACAATGCCACTGTTCATGAGGTGGGGTCCCAAAAAGCCTATCTTGCAAATTTGGTGGAAAAATTCCAAAAAATTACTGTTACGAGAATGCATTGCACAGTCTCAATGCACGCTCGTAATTTCGACAATTTTTAATATTTTCACTCTAGATTTTCAACATTGCCATTTTTTCACACCTCCTTATGAACAGTACAGCTGTCATTTTACACATCCTGCCCAAAATGTGTTTTCACGTATGTGGCGCACAGTGGTGCGGTCGCTGTGGAGAATCAATGTTCGGGACATATTAACAAAATCACAGTGACATTGTTCATGACCGGAGTTCCCAAAATGCCTATGTTGAAAATTTGGTTAAAAAAATCCTCCAAATAATTGCGTTACGGGCTTGTGTTGGGCAGTTTCTACGCACGCTTGTGACTTCACCAGTTTTTCATATTTTCACTCCAGATTTTCAGCAATGCAATTTCACCTTCTCATGAACAGTGAAGATGTTATTTTTCACATCCTGCCTCTCGGCCTTTCGGCTAACAAACTCTTAGTGCCACTGTTCTTGAGGTGGAGTCACAAAAAGCCCATGTTGAAAATTTGGAGTGAAAATACCAACACATGCCCTGGGCGTTACGGTTTCTAACTGTAACACCCCACCCTGTATAGACTGATGGTCGGCAGGGGTGTGACTTGGCATTGTCTGCTGTAATGCTTACGCCATTCAACCCCTACCCCCACCCTCTAGCCAGTGACAAGCATCGAGGTGTGCTTTAGACTCTTCAGCCCTAAAGTTCACCCCATTCTTCTATACTGCACCCATCTCGGCGTATTTCCTTATGGAATGGAATGAGGGTAAGGCCCGAAGTCCCAAAGGCACACCGCAGCACTTCTTGGAGTCTGCGACATAGGATAAGGTGAAATGGTGTGAGCATTATGGCCGACGACCTAAAGGCACACCCCAGTGCCTGTCACTCTCTGCAGGGTGGAGCTGGGGTCGGTATCAGTTCAGTACTTCACTGCCAATCCTATTATGCATCTCTGACTCCTGCACTACCAATGCCAATGCCAGCAAGCCAACATCTCGCACTGACAAATGCCTGCTTGCTGAGAGAGACGGGGGGAGAGAGACAGAGGGGTTTGAGAAAGACAGAGAGAGAGAGAGGCAGAGGGAGAGAAAGAGAGAGAATAGGAAGGGGAGAAAGAGAGAGAGAGAGACAGTGGGTGAAGAGAGAGAGGGGAAAGAGGGACCATAACTCTCTGCTTTCCCTGATTTTGCCTCAAAATGTTCCTGTCCCTCCTAAAATTTGTGTTTCTGTGCTTGAACAGTGTGTATACTGTATGCTCACAATATTGTCAAACAGAGTTACAGACTTGCTGTTCTGCAGACAAAGTATTTTACACCAATACTCTTACGCTGCCTGCTTCAGGGATAGAACCAGTTAAACTGTCTCCCTCATTTTACTTCTTTATCACAGATTTTTTTTTAAGCCATGTCCACGTGCCAAGCACCACTGCAAATACCTGCAAGCGAACATTTGGCGTTGACAAATGCTTGTTTATTTTTAACGTGCCATCCTACCCATAGAAATCCATGTAATCACTGAAAGCAATACACAGAATAAAACATTTTTTTTTCTTCTTTTAACTAAACCACCAGCATAGTCGAGGTCATTCCTCACACCAGCAGTCTCGTGCTGTTCCTCTCACAGCTTGCTGACATCTTTAACCAGCTCACCCGCTTTCATTGCAGCCCCAACAGCATGAATCCCTCTCTGGGAGTAGTGTTCAGACAGGAACCCACTCCTCTTATCCCCTGACTGCACCTCTTACCTCAAAGCCTGCCCAGTTCTCCAGCGTAGTAACGATTCATTCAGCCTGGCAGTGCCAAGGTAAGGGACAGAGCCCTTGCACTGTCACACACACTCTGAGTCTACCACTCGCACGTACTGAAGACAAGCAGCAGCTTTATACAGCAGCTTTTTTTTTTTTTTTTTATTTAAGCAAAAAAGGTAGCTCTGTGGTACATGCAGGGAAACTGTTCACTTTTAACAGGACGGAGGAGGCAGGCAGTGGCAACGAAAGGGGAAGCAAATAAAAACAGCAGCAAATGACTACATTGCCCTATACTAGCAAGTATAGCAGCAGAGTGACTGCTTAACAATTAAATGCTTTATTTCTTTTTTTTTCTAATTTTAACTGTTTTTGATTTTTCTTTTAAGTAGTTTACTAAAATAGCCCAATTCTGCCCACCCTGGAGGGTATTATTGCTCGCTTGTAATTTTTTGGTTTTTCCCTCCCCCTCTCCTGCTGCTTGAACTGCACTTTTCACACTTACTCCCCCACTATTGTCTGGTGGCCCTCCTACCGATTAACCCGAGGTGCCAGCCCTACAGCACCATTCCTTATACTTGCTAATCCCCTGTACTTGTTCCTTTTAGGAAGCCACCCTTGATCGGATGCACAGCTCAGCAGTGGTTGCAGCGTGGATTCTACCCCAACTGCCCACTCTCCGTTCTCCACTGGACCTTGCTTCCTGCATCGCCAAGGTACAGTTCCTACCTGTGCTTGAAGCCCACGCCTCCAATTGTGCAGCCCTACTCGAACATCAAACCCCATTGGCCGGCTCTTTACACTGCTGTCTCTATTGGCTGACCAAAACTTTTAAATTTCTTGCCTTAGCGCAGCTTAGAGTGAGCGCCTTTTGCTTAGAACTGCCTAATTTTTGTCCCACCTGCCCTCCCTGGCCCACACTCCCTGGCCCCGGCCTCTATTAAATGCTCTCTCCCTAGAGCACTTCCCCTCCCACTTATCCCCATTGTTTGCCACACGCCTGCAATGACCTTTAGTCTGCCTTGAAGCCTTCTGACGGTGTACCACCACCTAACTCTAGTGATCTGGCACATAATCCTGTGTACCCTGTACCTAATAGGGCACATTGAAAGAAGCACTGATGCCCCCATATAAGGCCCACACACTAACTTGGGAAACGCTTCACACTGTCCATGGGGAACACGGTCCGACTCCTGCATTCATACAACACTCAAACTAGTACCTTCAATCTGTATACCCCCTGCAACACCAAAAATGCCAGTAGCCTCCATACTATTTAGCAATACCCTAATGGCAGCAACAAATGGCCAAGAGCACCGCAGGGGAAAATATATTGCCATAAGCTGGACCTATTGGGCACGTATACTCAGGAAACTGCTGCTAATACTTCTTCTAATCTCTGGTAATGTGCACTCCAATTCAGGGCCCCCAAAGTCAACGTCCATCTTAAAAAAACTGGGGTTCCTCAAGATAGTATCCCTTAATATACTCGGTCTCCTACCCAAAATGCGGCAATTTCAGGTTTTGGTCGAAGTACTTAAACCGGATGTCATTACGCTCACAGAGACTTGGCTCTCTCCGAAGGTAGGCGACATCACCATATCCCTAGATGGCTTTACTGTGTACCACCAGGGCAGATTATCCAAACGCGGGGGTGGTCGCTTGGTCTATGTCAAAAACAAGATCAGAAGTCATTTACTAACAACAAGTTTCCATACCAAGGAGGCACAAATTCTAAGCCTCAGACTTTCCCTTGACTAACAGAATAAAGTGTTACTACTTTCCACTGTCTGTGTTCCGTCTGGTGCCCACACTACTGGTGTCCAGCAAGTAAGCACCTCTCTAGAGCAGTATAAACAAAATTGGGAACACATCATTGTCAGAGACTTTAACATCAACTGGCAATCAAACGATGCATCTGCTGTCTGGGTCAGATCTCAGGCCTATACCTCTTATAGTTGACAATGAAACCCACCAGATACAACTACAAAACAGGCACCAGCACACTAACAGATTGGCTCCTCACTACCTGCCTGGAACACATATCCAAGGTCTGTTCTCCCTGACACACTCCGTGACCACTCACCAATCATGTGCTCCTAATCATCACTACAACTGAGACCCTGTAGGACTCTAGTGACACAGCAAATGCTTTCAACAAGGCATTTATGGACCTTAGGTAGTCTCTGGGTAGAACTGTAGTATCACCCTCAACCTGCACGCCGCCATCTAGCACGTTAACACATCCGTCTCCAATAAGTGCCCCTCTCTTCTACTTTAGGCAGCTCTGACAACATGAAACCATTAAATATGTTAAACGGGCACTAGGAAGACCTTGATGGGTAGTGACCTTAGTGACATGAAGTTGATAGGCCTGGTACTAAGTGAGGTAGCTGAACCAATCACTAAAGTGTTCAGTGCCTCTCTAAGGTCAGGTCTTCCCAGAAAAGTGGAAGGAGGCTCAAGTTACCTCTGTTTTCAAGAATGGAGATTCTACCAACCTGTCTTAACTACATTAGACCTCACAAAGGCATTTGACGCTGTCAATCACCAACTCGTACTGCAAAACCTCCTCTTTATAGGCCTGCGCAGTGACATGGCAACTTGGTTTAACAGTTACCTCTCTTGCAGGACCCAACAAGTCAGAATCAAATATAATCTGTCTGAGCCAAGAGTAGTGAGCCTGGGTGTCCTACAAGGGTCCATATTAGGACCACTTCTCTTCAGTCTCTTTACAAACCCTTTACCCACAGAATGCCCAACGCACATTGTGCTCTATGCTGATGATGCGGTCATTTCGGTCAAAGAAAAAATCTGGCCACGATCTCCATGGAGCAACAAAGCAGCTTCCTCAGACTCGAAAAATGATTCTCCGGTAACAAACTCGTGCTAAACTACAAAAAAAAAAAAGAAGAGCATGATCTTCTCTGTTCAACAGAACAGGAAGAAATTTGGACCCCTGCAGATCCAGAGCCAAAAAGGAGACACATTGGAGCAGGTGAGCACCTTTAAATATATTGGGGTTCATTTTGATGATGCCCTATCATTTGGAACACATGTTGACCATATTGTAAAACTGGCTAATGCAAAACTGGGAGTCCTCTATTGTCACCGACACTCAGTGACCTCAGAAGCACTGAAACTGGTCACTAGTTGCTCGATGTTATCCACCGTAGACTACAGCCTTGTCATATATGGGGCTAGCACTGACACTGCCCTCAAAAGGGTAAAAAACATACTTAACAAAGCCTGTCACCTGGTCCTGGCGACTGAGCAACAGACACATACCTGTGCTCTTTATCAAGACACAAGTTCTCTCCCTCGTCAACATAGGATTACATATCAGACGTGCCTACTTGCTAAGAAGTCCTTGTTAGGGCTTACCTCAGTATCAACCTCTAGGCTATTCCTAACAGCACAACCCACCCCACTGTTAGGACTCGAAATGAGAACACGGGTGAGCTGGTGGTGTCATTTAAGAGAACAACCCAAGCCCAGAGATCCCTCTCCTTCCGTGGCCCTAAGTGGTTCAACAAACTCCATGAAGACCTGATTGAATGCAGAAAGATTAGCCAATTCAAACCAGGCCTGGGAGCATACTTGGCAGCTGAGAATGGCTGTAATTGTCTCCTCATACCATAACCTCTTTCCTGCACTATGCCGAAACAGGGATCCCCGATGCCCCTTGTACCTCCCTCTTCTCTCACCAGGGTACTCTGCAAACATACTCCCCCTATCTATCAATCAATCAATCAATTTTTTATTTATAAAAGGCGCTTTTCTTCAATCCAAAGCGCCTGTACAATAACATAAAACAATAAGTAAACAGAGTTTAAAACTATTATGAATCATTAAAAGCTAGACTAAAAAGGTGAGTTTTCAAGGCTCCTTTAAAGATCAGGACAGTCGGACTATTTAGCACCCTGGCGAGGGTAGAGAATTCGCAGGGGTGGGGCCATAAAGCTAAATGACCTAGCCCGAAGATTTCAAACAGACCCTGGGGAATCTCAGCAATCCCTCAGTCAGTGGATCGGAGAGGGCGGGAGGGACAGTAGGGGCGAAGGAGCTCTTTCAGGTAAGTGGTCCCTGGTCATGTAGAGCTTTATAGGTCAGAAGACCGACCTTGAAGGTGATTCGCAGTACTGGCAGCCAGTGCAGTCCACGGAGCATTGTAGCATTATATGACTGGATCTAGAAGAACCAGTCAACAACCTGGCCACCGCATTCTGCACTAGCTGCAGACGGCGAAGTTCAACCCCCGATAGCCCTAGGTACAGGGAGTTGCAATAGTCAAGGCGGGAGGTAACAAAGGCGTGGATCAATGTTGGAAGATCTTCTGGAGGAACCAGATGCTTCACCCTGGCGATATTCCTCAGATGGAAAAAGGAAATTTTGACCATCTACCATTGCTCCACCTCGGATCTCCCCCCTTATCCCCCACCCATTCCACTCCTCCCATTGTCCACCCAACACTCCCAACCCCTTTGTGCTCCTTCCCTCACTCTCCTGGCCCTACGCTTGGTCCCCCCTTCCCCCATCGCCATGGCCACATTCTCCTTCCTCCACATCCCTGTTTTTCCTATGCCTTGTACTGGCAAAACCTTCTCTGGCTGCTCCACCCCCGCCCCACCCACAGCAAGCTCTCTTGTCATCCTGGCTTTATTCTCCACTTACCTGAAATGCTCATGGTGAAAACCTGCACATGTTATGAAAATAGCTCTTTCCTTGTAGGCACTGATTCCGAATCCAGTTATGCTGCCTCCTAGTTATCCAGGACTAAATATTGGCTGCTGGAACTCTGTCTTAAAGTGAACCCTACATTAAAATGTAATGTATTTTATCTTGCCTGCAATTGTACCTTTCCATGTTAACTGTGTAACATTTGTTAACCTATGTTCTAGGGACATGGATATGTTGTTCATCCACACTGTCTGGCAGATTCCTTGCAGCTTTAAATCTTGCGGAAGGTCTTCAAGCTGGTTCCTCCCACCCACCCACCGGGTGGTAAAACTCGGCTCCGCCCCATGGCGCCAGATCTTCCTTACCGCTTGGAAGCTCAGGTTCCCTCCTTAACGCTCTGCGTGATAGACTGGATCCTAATTCTTCGGTTCACCCGAAACTCATTTTAAAATTTTCAAGACTTCGGTTATCCTTTTGCCTCACGGCTGCGATGGACAAATTGACTCTTGGATTTTGGCGGTGCCCTTGTGGGCAGAAGATGTCCAGGATGGACCCGCGCTCCACGTGCGTCTACTGCCCCGGCCTAGAACACGACCCGCTCTCGTCCAGTGTCCTGGAGGACCGCGCTGCCCGGTTAAAGCTAGGGCACCCCAAGAAGCACTACCCGCCGGTAAAGTCGAAAGAAACCCATTGAGCGGTTACCGCGGTGGCTGGCCAGGCTGAGCAGCTCGAGCAGATGATTGCCCTCGAGGAGGAGGCGGCCCAGGCCGCATCTTCCTCCTCCTCGGTTGCGGCATTTATCTTGCTCTCTTTGGGTACCTCGTATTCAGCTTCGTTCAAGGAGCTTTGCCAATCCCTTTCCACGAAGGGAGAGGGGCCATAAGGTCATTCCTCTCGGTCCAGAAAGAAGGATTCTAAAGGTAAGTCCCATTGTCGGCGTTCATGGGAGCGGGAGAGGTCCCCTTCGCCGGACAGCCGATTGTCGACTTCGGTTGAGGTTGCAGCTAAGGCCGCTGGCTTCACGGCATCCCCATCAGGCCAGCTGGCTGAGACTCCCGTCAACGTGGTCGAGATTTTTCTCGACCTGTCGGACGGGTTGTCGACTGGTGAAGCCGACAACCCTTCTTCACCGGTTCCCCCGGTGGAGACCGAGGATCTGCCTGCGCCCCCGGTGCAGCAGTCCACGGTTAAGGTGTCCGAGCCGAGGGAAGAGCGGGTGTCCCCCGCTCTTTCCCAGGCCCGTCCTCGGAAACACCGAGGATCTCGGTCTCGGACTTCTTCTCGGTCCAGCCGATCCTGCCGACATCGGCGGTCTCGGTCTCGGCACCGAGGTAAGCGGCGCCGACACTCGTCCTCGTCTTCCTCCTCAGAAGAGGAGAGGCATTGGCACAGATTGCATCGACGCTACGAGGACCTGATGTGACAGCAGTTACTTTTGTCCAGGAGCAAGTAGACGCCAACGCCTTCCCCGGCCATCAAGTGGCTGTCACCTGAGCGGCTGAAACAACCCCTCGCTGCAGTCGAGATGCCCAAACCTGGGCCTTTTGTTCGGCCGAAACCTGCTGCCCCACCGATTGTGGCGGAACCTCCGCCTTCACAACCGAAATCGGGGGCGCCGACCAAGGGCTCTCGGGTCATGGCCTGCCCCACAGGTTGTCGGTCACCCTCACTCCCGACTGTCCTCGGCAGGTGGAGGGTGGCTCAGACCCTAGGCAGCTCTTCGCAGACTCCTCGGAGTCCGACAACAACTCCTCCCTGTTCTCCAGGCTGGTTGACCTGGAGTCCTCCGGGGGCCAGTCACTGGACGAAAGCCCATCGTCCTTCATGGGTTTGCTTTGGCTCATCTCAGAGTCCACCGGGATGCAGCTCGAGCCTGTATCCAAATAGGCCAAGTATCCCCTGATGGAGATACTGGACCGAGGCGATTCACCCACTGAGGTCTTTCCGGTGGCTGAGGCCATTGTAGGCCCAGCCTTGGAGCTTTTGCAGCGGCTTGCTTCCTGTCCTGCGCCGTCAGCGAGGATGGCCAGGAAGTATGCGGTCCCTACTGGCTCTTTGCCTGGGTTTTCGGAACACCCCTCTGCCGATGGGTTGGTCACAGACAGCGTTTTCCGGCATTCCGGGAACGCTAGGGATGTGGACAAGCCCCCCGACAAGGAGTCCAAAAAGCGGGACTACGCCAGGCGCAAGGTGCACGCTGCGTCCTCCCTTGGCCTCCGCCAGGCCAGCTCGGCCGTGCCGATGGCACACTTCTCCCATGCTCTCATGGGCTCCCTGGATGAGGTGATCCCTCATCTCCCAGCCGACCTGCAGACCACGGTCCGGCAGGTTCGCGACCTGGGTAGGGCGGTGGCGAAGCAGCAGCTCCAAACAGCTCTGGACGTAGGAGACTCCTGTTCCAGATCGGTTGCGGCTACGGTGGCCATGCGCCGCAGAGCATGGCTGCGGATATCCACCTTCACGGCGGATACCCAGCACAAATTGGCGGACGTCCCCTTCTTGGGGACCGACCTCTTCATCCCTGGAGTGGAAGGTCACCTCCAGCGGATCGAGAAGTCCAATGCCACTCTGGACTCGGTCACCTCCGCCCAGAAGGACAAAGGCCGCCGACAGCAGCAGCACAAGTCCTTTCATCCTTCTATGCCTGCGGCATGTCTGGCCCAACAGCACCAGCACCAGGGATAGCAGGCTTGCGCTTGGCATCCCAAACCCAAGCCAGCGGCTTCCTCTAGTAGGAAGCAGGGAGGTAAAGGCCCAGGAGGTCCCTCGGCTGGTCCCTCCTCCAAGCCTGCCCAGTGACTGGTTGAGGGGTGTCGCCCCCAGCCTTGTCACTCCCCCCTGGGTTCCCCCCCCGTGGGGGGATGGCTCCGCCACTTCCTTTCCGCTTGGTCCGCTGTCACCACGGACCTCTGGGTGTTGGAGGTGGTAGGAAAGGGCCTGCCTCCAGAGTTCGAGCAGGCTCGGCCCTTCCGAGCCGTCGCCCCTCAGGGTGCCACGGGGTCTGCAGCCTCTCTGTTGGCCCGCCGAGCCGATATTGCCCTGCTCCTCGAAAAAGAGGTGATTAGGAAGGTGGCGGATCCTCCTTCAGACCCGGGGTTTTTGTCCAGGTATTTCCTGGTTCCAAAACAGATGGGGGACTGGTGCCCCATTCTCGATCTGCACGACCTGAACAGGTTCCTAAGGTCTCGGACTTTCAGGATGGTCACTCTGGCTCAGATAATCCCATCCTTGGAATGAGGCGTGTGATTCTGTTCCCTGGACCTTCAGGACGCGTTCTTTCACATCTCAATCCATCCGTCCCAGCACAGATTCCTCTGCTTCAGAGCGAGGGATCCCTTTACGAGTTCCGGGCCATGCCCTTTGGCCTCTCTCTATCTCCCAGGGTCTTCACCAAATGCATGGCAGTGGTGACAGCATTCCTGCGGCACCGAATGGACCGGGTGTACCCCTACCTGGACGACTGGCTGATTGCAGCCCCCTCCAGAGCGGAGGTGGAGCGGTCCAGAGATCTGGCCCTCCAGATTTACTCCCTGATTGGCCTCCTCATCAACGAGGCCAAGTCGGAACTCGTGCCAAAGCAGGTGATACATTTCATCGGGCAAGAGCTCGAGACTCTTCTGCCAGAGCGACGGCTCCCGTGGACAGGGCTGTTCTTCCTCCTTTGCCCAATCATTTCAGGTTGGGCAATTGCACCCTGCCGGACTTCCTTGCCTCATGGCGGCGCCTGCACCGCGTGGTCTGTTGGGCCCACTGGTACATGCGTCTTCAATGGGGGCTGGCCAGCCAGTGGTCACAGCACTTCGATCTGCTGGATCAGCTAGTGACAGTGACCCAGGGATGGGAACGCCCAGTGGTGGACACCGCACATCTGCAGGAGGGCATCCCATTTGTCTGTCCTTGCGCCAACGGTCTCTATCGACTCGATCCTCTGATGGGTTGGGGTGCCCATCTGGGGATAGAGCAGAGCGCACGCTCTGGTCCCTCGGGAGTCCCGATGCCACATCAACCTGCTGGAGCTTCGAGCGGTTCGCCTAACCCTTGCTGCCTTCGCTCCGTTTCTATGGGGTCAAGTGGTTCAGGTCCAGACGGACAACACCACGAGCATGTACTACCTAAACCGCCAGGGCGGGACGCGCTGCATGCCTTTGTGCAGGGAAGCTCTCTGCCTTTGGTCTCTCGTGCGCAGCCTGGAGGCGGATCTCCTCACCATTCATGTGGCAGGAGCCTCCAACACCCTGGCCGATGCCCTAAGCCGGATAGGGGCTGTGTCTCACGAGTGGTCTCTCTTGTCGGAGGTAGTACAAGATCTCTTCTCCCACTGGGGCATGCCTCAGGCAGACCTGTTTGCCTCCAGGGAGAATGCGAAGCTGAGACTGTTTCCTGCCCGCCTCGCAGGGCTCATGCAGGGGGATGCTCTCTTGAGGCCGTGGACCCGGGGTTTTCACGCCTTTCTCCCATTTCCCTTGATCCACAAGGTGCTTCTCAAGGCAAGGAGGGACAAGGCACAGGTGATTTGGTAGCCCCAGACTGGCCCTGCCAGTTCTGGTATCCAGATCTCCTCAGTCTCAGTTCCGGTTCCCGAGGCGTGCTTCCAGCCCGCCCAGACCTGATCTCAGTCAATCGGGAAGGTATTCCATCCGGACCTTTATTCTGCACCTGACGGCCTGGTTCCTGAGCCTGCCAGGAGTTCCAGGCCTTGGGTCTTTCTCTGAACAGGTCCTCAACATCGCTGGAGTCCCTGTAAGGAGCTCCACTCAGAAAATGCTGCACCTCTTTGGAAGAGATTCTCCATTTGGTGTCAGGGCAAGGGCCTGATCTCTTCCTCCGTTCCTTGGCAAGCATACTGACTACCTGTGGTCCCTTTCAGCAAGGCTTTGGTCGACGACCATAAGTGCACCTGGCAGCCATCTCTGCTTACTGGACACGGGCCGAAGCAGTCGGTGACGCGGGAGAAAGTGGCAGCTTTTTCAAAGGTCATGATCACATATCCCTCCAGTGCGAGGAACCCACCTCCGTGGGGTCTACTGCTGGTATTGGCTGAGCTCATGGGCAAGCTATTCAACTGGCTGCACAGGTGTGACATCTCTCACCTGTCGTGGAAGACTGCCTTCTTGGTGGCTATCACATCAGCCAGAAGGATGGAGCGCCCAGGCGCTCCATAGAGTCTCCTTATCTGGTCTTCCCAGGGACAAGGTTGTCCTGCGCCTCACCCGAAATTGCTTCCCGATGGTGTGTTAATTTCACCTAACCAGGTGTCGACTCTGCCAGTGTTCTACCCTAGTCACACCTCGAGGCCAAACATAGGCTCCATACTTTGACTCCTAGAATAGCGCCGCTGCTTATAAGGAGTGGATGGCTCGGAAGTTCGGGGAGCTGTCTCAGTCGTCACCTACGCTGAAGCCGCACCTGGCAGACCTGCAGCCAAGCGGACGATAGGCAGGTGGGTCACCTCCTGCATAGATCTCTGCTATAGGTTGGTGGGCATGGAGCCTCCCAGAGGGATAAGAGCTCATTCTACCCGCCATACCGCTGCATCGGTGGCTGCTTCCAGGGATGTCCCTATCCAGGAAATCTGCAGGGCTGCTACCTGGAAGTCAGCACATACCTTCATCACCTACTACCACATCGACCTTGAGTCACGCTGGGATGCTGGTTTTGGGGCCTCGGTTCTCCAGTCTCTATTTCCCAAATAGGGAGTGTGCACCTTGCCTCCCTCCTCCCGGAGAACTGCTAGGAGTCTGCCAGACAGTGTGGATGAACAACATATCCATGTCCCTAGAAGTACAGGTTACTCACCTGTAACAGGAGTTCTAGGAATGGTATATGTTGTTCATCCCCTGACTCACCACTCCTCCCGGCTTCGACGCACAACCTGGCTTCCAGCGGGCTAGATCTGGCGTCATAGGGTGGAGCCAAGAGTTTTACCACCTGGGTGGCTGGGAGGAGCCAGCTTGAAGACCTTCCGGCAAGTTTTAAAGCGGCAAGGAATCTGACAGTGTGGGTGAACAACATATACCATTCCTAGAAATCCTGTTACAGGTGAGTAACCTGTATTTCAGTCTGTCAGTCCTGTTATATGTATGCCCTAGAACCTTTGTAAACGAGTCTCTGACTCAAAGGTATTAATCCCAAACTGAAATAAATACATAATTTCTTTCATTAAAACTAATAAAAAGTAGTCTGTTCCCAGCTGTTATGCATCTGTCTGTTTGCACCTTCAGTTAATGGAATGTTAGTTTATCATGGGATGCAGGAATTCAGCCTTCTGCAAAATTCTGTGGGCTGTATGTTCACCTCTCCTCACACAAACATGCACAGCAGAAGTCCTCAGTAAAGCCAGGGATACAGCTGTATCTGAACAGAGCATATAACAAAGATTCCATTGGTAGAAGAGAGAAGGATGGGGAGGCCTCCGTGGTCAGAAAAGGAGCTCTTCAAAATAAAACTGTGATTAGTGCTTCTTTGTATTTAGTGGTGTGTGTGTGTGTGTGTGTGTGTGTGTGTGTGTGTATAAGAGGAGGGTGATATAGAAGGAAAGAATATTTAATCATTTTCTCATTTTAAATTTTGAGATCCTTACATTTTTAGTGCATTGATGATTTTTTTAGTGTGCAGTGGTAGCAGCCATGTTTGTAATGGCAGTCGGAAATTATTGATGTTGTTATTGTGCTGTGTCCGGATTGCCAGCATTTATTTTTACCTGTGCATTATATGTTTTATACCTAATACATAGGTGCCAACCAGTCAGGGCGTAAAATGTTCCCTGACTGTTTTATAAAGCATTTTGCACCATTCATTACACAAAAGCTTATTTTTCACCAATGTTTTTTTTTTTTGCACAACAGAACTTATTTTATATGAAATTGATATGGAAAACATCATTTAGCTCACATTTTTTTTTACAAAGAAAATGACAAGTTTCAGTGTAAAACAAGCTGACTTGCACTTAATATGGGAGGAAATGGATGTGAAGATTTGTCCTAATGGAACTGAACATTTTTGAAAATGGAAAATCAATTACCCCTGTTTATAATATAACTTACTACTTAACCTTTAATTCTTTTTACTAAGGTTTATGTTAAAATATTGATAATGAAATGACCTTCTGCATTTTGATATCCTGTGAACGTATCCACATATCCTCAATTGTTTTAATGAAATCTTCTTCTATACAGCATCTTTCTGCCACCGAAGTTTACATTGTTTCACTTCAAAAAAAAAAAAAAAAATTATTTTTCTTTTTTTTTTCCCCTTAGGATTTGAAACCCAGCAATATCGTAGTAAAATCCGATTGCACACTGAAGATTCTAGATTTTGGGTTAGCAAGAACAGCATGCACTAATTTTATGATGACCCCATATGTAGTAACACGATATTACAGAGCACCAGAGGTTATCCTTGGGATGGGATACAAAGAAAATGGTAAGACTGCAAGTGAAGCAGCTTGGTTAAGACAGTGATCATGTACAGCAGAACTAAAGCATTGATACATAATGTGCAGGTTATAGACATAACCTTAAGTTTCAACTTCACTGGATGTTTGTAAGCTCAGAATATTGCTAATGTGAGAGAAGCCTTCTTACTGCATTGCCATGTGCTTTTGTTTGATCAGTTAAGGAGAAAGTTTGGTATTTTCTCACACCAGGAATAGTCCAATATTCCTATCTCATCTGTAGTATGCCTTTAAGCCAGACCTGCCCGGAGATGGAACGTTATGGTAATGATGAAACACCATTGACAAATGCCACTTTTCAAATGCTGCCACCTATCAACTGCTTACATTCTAACCCTCAGATTTCGCTCTCCGCCTGTCAAGACTAGATGCTTGGAGATCCTCTCCTCAACATATCGTCATGAAACTTATAAAAATATATATAAGTACTCTTTTATTTTCATCTTCTGCCCTTATCTTTTGTTTTTTTAGATAACTGTTAGTTTATTTTAGTTAAATTGTAAATTTTTCTTGGTTTCTCCCAGTTCAGTATAACCGGAGGGGAACCAGGAAATTTTTAGTTTTAGCGGAGTTTGTGACAGAAACTCTTTTATTTTAGAGTATTTTGTTTAAATAAACTTGTTTTGTGTAACCGCTAATACTGGTTACTGAACCGGTAAACCTGGTTCCTTTTTAATCGGTTCTCGGTTCCATTTGGTTCCCCAGTCTGTTCCTGAGCCGACTGAAACCACTGATTTTAGTTTTAAAAGTTTTAATCTTATTGCGGTTGCTGTTTTTGTGCTGAATTGACTAAAATATCAGAAAAGCCTAAGAGAAAAACCGGTGAACCCAGTTTTAAAAACTATACTGAGTGTGGAGAAGTTTTTGCTAAGGCAGATAAACGCACTTTTTATGTGATCTTCCTTGGCTATGACCATTTAAAGTCAGATTGTGATATTTGCAAGACCTTCCCTGAAAAAATGCTTGAAAAAATTTGGAAAGGCTCAAAAAGAAGTTGCCTCCACCTAAGCGTCCCTCTGGCTCTGATCAGCCGATACTCTCAGTGGCTGTGGGTGAAACCACAGACACCACTACTTCTACCCCTGATACAGGTGCAAAGGTCATTACAAAAAAGGCCTACTGAACCAGCTAGCTCCCCAGTTCCACTGAAAAAAATCAGAAAGACTAAACACACAGAACCCCCTGCTGATCAGCGTTTGGGGACTTCTAGTGTAACTGGAACTGTGCCCTCTCCACTGGAGATTGCATAAGCTTTTTTTTAGTATGTATTTTGTTGATTTTTTTCCCTTTTTTTTACCCTGGCCCAGGACAACAGCAGACACGCATGCATGTGCGTGAAGGCACATGCTCGGTCCCTTCTGCCCCACCCCTGCCATTATTGCCGCCGCTCGCCTACACTTCCAACTTGACCTCCACCCGGTGGAAGCGGAACTATGATAGGAGTAGACAGCCACCCTCGAGAGGGGAGAGCTGCCTAACACAACTCAGTCCCGCTCTGCAGCACCCATGCCCGCTCCCCGCCGACCCGAGGTCATTCTTGAAACCTGGGTTGCCGGCGTAGTGCGAGGTAAGGCGTCCAGCACCTTGGCCCTTAGAGCCACCAGGCTGGTGAGATTGCACCAGCTTTTAAGGTCTTGAAAGCCTTACAGGGGATGCTGCCTGCTGGACAGCAGTCAACAGTTCAGACCCCTGCTAAATCAACCAAGTCTTCCCTCCATGAGGATAGGGAAGACTATGGGGAGTATGAGGAAGAAGATGAGGGACAGCCTATAGAGCTTGAAGTTTTCCCTGAATAGGAGTTTGGCTCTCCCCCCAGGGCCTCAGAGGATTATTCATTCCATTTTACATCCATTAGAAAAATGGTAGATGCTCTGACATCACCACCACTGAGGTGTGAAAGAAATGTTGAAGGGTTAAACTCTTTTAAAGTATTTTTAAAAAGACACTTGTATTCAGTAGTAGGCTGTAAGTGTACTTAAGGGTATATTTACAAGTACCACATATACATACATATATATATATATATATATATATATATATATCTATATATATATATATATATATATATATATATATATATATATATATATATATAGATATATATATGTATACAGCATAATCTGTCCTAAGATTATAGCAAAGAAATGGTATAGTTTGTATGCTATGTTGTTAGGAGTTGTTTTAATGTGCCTGTTTGTTTGTAATGTAATTTTGTTTGTGTATCCGGGTCAAGCCTGTAAAAGGCCATGTGGCCCAGTGCTTTTTTTACCTGGTTAACAAAGTTTAAATGAATAAATAAATGATAGAGGATGAAGAGGAAGCAGAATATCTAGATGTGATGGGGTTTACCGCCGACTTAAAAGTTACTGCTCCCTGTGAATAGATTCTTTAAAAAAAGACCTATTCAAAATCCTCCAGACACCTGGTTCTGTCCTCCGTTTGGACAAACGGCTGGACAAGAAGTATCAGCTGGACAGTGAAGGGTCTGAATTCTTATTCTCCCAACCTGACCACCAGGGGGTGGTACAAGCTGCAGCCTGTGATAAGGCAAAGGTTCCTCTGGCATCTCACCCCTCTGAAAAAGATTCCAGAAAGATTGATAGCATGGCCAAGAATGGCAACCTATCAACTTCCTCGGTTGTCAGGTAAGCTAATTTCCAGGCTTATGCAGCCCAGTATCAGCAATCTCTCTCTGGCAGTCTGTCATGGCTATGGCAGACAAAGCTCTCTCTGGTCTTTCAGCTGATTTATCTGAAACTGCTAGGTTAGGCTTAGAAGCAGCGAAATATCAATTTCAGATGGCAACAGATACCAGTGGCACTGCTGCCAGGTGACTGGCTAATACTGTTGTTCAGAGAAGGTTTGCTTGGTTAAGAGCCACAAACCTTACTCAGGATATACAGAACAAAACTCTGGATTTTCCTGTTGAGGGTAATTCTCTTTCTGGAACCCATACAGAGCCTTACATGAAAAAGGTGGCGCAGTCTAGGGCGGGGCCACGACAGAAGCAGTTCTGGTAAAGGAAAGGGCTTCCCCGTCCACTAGACCTTATGGAAGGGGAGGCAGGGGCAGACAGCTTCACACCAGGCCTTTTTATCGGGCCATGGCTGTACCCCAAGTTCAGCAGTACCCACAGCAAAGGTACTTCAGGGGCAGGGGCAGAAGGGGTTCCAGATGTTAGTTCCCAGTCTCAGCCTCAGGCAAAGCAAGACCCCAGTCATGCTTTCCCAGGCCGCCCCCCACCAGTAGGGGGAAGACTGACTTACTATTTCCAGGCCTGGAAACAGATCACCACATACAAGTGGGTCCTGGAAGTAGTGAGTCAGGGTTTGTTCCTAAGCTTCAAATTCCTTCCCTCTCGAAGAACCAGAGTGTTAAAGCCAGCCTCCAATGCAGAAAGAAAGCTGCTGGAAAAGGAAGTGTAAAACCTATTGTTGTCAAAGGCAGTGGAACCTGTGCCTCCACAACAAAGGGGAAGGTTTTTTATTTAAGGTACTTTCTCACAACAAAGAAAAATGGAGAGTGGTGGCCTGTGCTAAACCTAAGGGTGCTAAATAGGCACTTACTAAAGCCAAGGTTCAAAATGGTAACCTTCTCACCGATTCTACCAGCTCTCCAAAAAGGAGATTGGCTGGCATCTCTGGACCTAAAAGATGCTTACTTCCACATCCCCATAAGGGAGTCTCACTAAAAGTACCTCAGGTTCAGACTCCTTTCAGGTCATTATCAGTTTTTCAACTCTGCCATTTGGTCTCACTTCAGCTTCAAGAGTGTTCACAAAGTGCCTGGCAGTGGTTGTGGCACACCTGTGATGGCAAGTTGTCACAGTTTTCCCCTACCTGGACGACTGGTTGGTGGTTGGAAAATCACCACAACAAGTAGAGGAACATCTACAGCTCACCCGGGGACTTCTGGAGGCACTAGGTTTTCTGGTAAATCTCAAAAAAGTCAGTCCTTTTGCCTAGGTTTTCTGGTAAATCTCAAAAAGTCAGTCCTTTTCCTTGTACAAGGGCTGCAGTTCATAGGAGCAGAATTAAATACCTGGGAAGGCAGGGCTGACCTACCTCTGGACAGGGTAAAAAGTATCTTGCAGATGGCAGGCTCCTTTAGCCTGAACGGACCTAAAACTGCAAGATGGTTTCTGCAGTTGTTGGGCCACATGGCAGTCACCACTGGCACAGTCCTGGGGTCCAGGTTCCAGATGAGAGACGTCCAGTTCCACCCAAGGGCACATTGGTATCAGAGAAAGGATTCTGTCGCAGAGCTAGTTCCAGTAACAAAAACATTACTTCTGGCCCTTCAGTGGTGGAAAGAGGAAGCCAACCTCTGGGAAGGGGTTCCTTTTCAAAAACAGTCTCCATCAGTGATTTTCACAACAGATGCATCACTATTAGGGTGGGATGCCCACCTAGGGGATCACACTACTCATGGCACTTGGTCCAGTGCAGAGTCACTCCAGCATATAAACCTGTTGCAGTTCAGAGCAGTGTTGCTAGCACTCCAAGCCTTCACACCACTGGTTCAGGGAAGGGTGGCACAGGTCAAAACAGACAATGCAATCACAGTGTACTACATAAACAAGCAGGGAGGAACAAGGTTGGATCCTCTCTGCACAGAAGCTATGAGAATTTGGTCTCTGGCCTACTCCCTAGGAGTTTCCCTTCAGGCCATTCATCTGCCAGGAAAGGACAATACCCTAGCAGATACTCTGAGTCAGATCAACCAGGCCCATCACAAATGGACCTTGAACAGACAGGTGGTGGAAGTAATTTTCAGAAGGTGGGGCACCCCAGAGAAAGATATCTTTGCATCCCATGAAAGTCACCACCTGCCACAGTATTGTTGCAGACCCCCAAGCTCAGGGAACAATACGCCTGGATGCTCTGGTTCTGGACTGGTCAGAGAAGTTACCTGTATGCTTTCCCACCATTCCCTCTGGTGTACAGAGTGCTACTCAAGCTCAGGTCCCAGTCAGCTTCAATGATCTTGATAGCTCCAGATTGGTCCAGGCAGCCATGGTGCTCTCTGCTGCTCTTCATGTCTATAGACTAGCCAATACGCCTTTCTCGGAAGCACAACCTGCTAACTTCCAGTCTGGGGAGACTCCTGTACCCGAACCTCAAATCCTTCAGACTCAAAGCATGGCTCTTGAGGACCTAGAGTATGCAGAATTGCATCTCTCTGAAAGTGTTCTGGATATTTTAAGGGGGTACAGGAAGCTTTCCACCAAGAAGACCTATGCCTCTAAATGGAAAAGGTTTTCTGTCTGGTTTTCCTAATGGCACTCACTTGTGCTAGAAGGATCAGTGAGCTCCAGGGTCTGCACTGAGCAGGACTACATTTCATTCCACAGGGACAGAGTGGTCCTGCAAACAAACAGAAGATTTCTTCCAAAGGTGGTTTCGGACTTTCATTTGAATCAGTCCATTACTTCAAGCTCTGGGGAACATAGACTGCACAGTCTTGATGTCAAGAGAGCTCTTGGCTGCTATATGACAGTCACCAAGGCCCATAGACAGGACAGGAAACTACTGTTCCTGACTTATGGGGATGTGGGAAAAGGAAATCTGCATCTAAGAGGTCCATTTCTCGCTGCATAATTCAGTGTATTCAGTTTTGCTATTCAAAAGCTGGGAAAGAGACCCCAACAGGGTTGCAAACCCATTCCACAAGGGGTACAGCTGCTACTATAGCAGTTTCCAGGGATGTTATTTTGGTGACATCTGTAAAGCAGCTACCTGGAGAACAGTGCACACTTTCAATAAGCATTCAGTGTCAGTGGCTCAGTAGGTAGCACACTCGCCTCTGAGGCCGGGAGATCAGAGGGCTGTGAGTTCAGTTCCCACATTTGGCGCTTGGGGTAATATCCCAGTACTGACACTGTAGTGCAGCATGAGAGGGGTGCTGTCTTTCGTATGAGATGTTAAACCGAGGTCCCATCTGCCTGGATTGGTGGTAGTTCAGGTGAATGTTAAAGATCCCATGGCACTTATCAAAAAAAGAGTAGGGGAATTTCCTCGGTGTCCTGGCCAAATTTCCCTCATTCACTGAAAAAATACCACCAGCAGCTTAATCTGGTTCAGGGTCAGTTGGCATTCATCTGTATCCCCCTCCCCGGGTTGTGCCTGAAAATAGGCAGGATTTGCCTAGTGCACTTACCCGGTCAACAACTACAAAATAAATTACAGCCTGGACACGCAGGCTAGGGCTGATGCCAGGCTTGGCACAGCTGTCCTGCAGATTCTATTATCAAAGTAGGTTCTGTGCCCTCCTCCAAAGATACTGCTTCTTGGTCTGCAGATGTTAGGAATATTAGTGTATTCCTGGGGTGAGAAGAAAAAAAGATACTTACCATAGTAATCTTGTTTCTTCCAGAGGACACTCCAGTATTCATAACTCTTCCACCCTGCCTCCCCTGCTAGAACCAGTGGCCTCTGCACTCCATGCTGTGTTACCAGGGGTATGAGTGTCACACTCTGGCATTTCTATTTGAAACTGTGTTTTTCATTGGTTTTACCCTTTCAGGGGATTCTGACATTCAGGGGTGCTTTTGTGGATTTTTCCCTCCTGTTGGAGGTTTTTGGGTGTTAAGTTATTATTATTATTATTATTATAGCGTTAGTTATTTTCCTCGTGGGCCCTGCCTTGTCAGGCGTTCATGAAATCTGAGGGTTAGAATGTAGGCAGTTGACAGGTGGCATCATTTGAAAAGTGGTATGTGCCAATGGTGTTCCATCATTAGCATAGCGTTCCATCTCTGGACAAATCTGGTTTAAAGGCATACTGCAGAAGAGTTATAAATATTTGAGTATCCCCTGGAAGAAACAAGATTACTATGGTAAGTAATTTTTTCGTACCTCCTAGCTCCATTTGCATGCAGAGCTGGTACACTGTCTAAGGCTAATATTAACTTTTAAAAGTAGCCGGCTATTACTTTTTGTCTCTAAAGTAATTTGTCTTTTTCCTTGTCTAATTAGAAGATTTTTTTTTACCTGACAGAACTAGTTATTATATGTAGAGCAGTACTATACCTGGAGGCTGACCAGTTTAGTTTTGATCCCCTATATACTTCATCACCGTTATGACCTCACTGACTGTGGCATAGAAACAGATCGCAAAGTGTCACTCTCATTCTAGCATATTGGTCTCTAACCACATCATAGTGAGTGAGGGTGCAATGCAGATGAGGTATTCATTTCAATAATTTTGTTTCTGCCAACTGGTTTAGTGTACCAGATCATTAGTTTTTACACTTTATGATAGTGAGCCTCCCCTAAGTCATAGAAAAGATTTTGAGGTTATAGCTTAATATTTAGAATGCTGGAATGGCATACCAGACGTCTGAGGTTCAATTCCCAGTGGGCCACACTTTTCCTTTGTCATTTCCATCCTTAATTTTAAATTTGGAAAAAATCTTTGGCCTCCCCATAGAAAAAAATGTACTTTGCAGAGTACACCAAGAATAAAGTGAGACTAATAAAGTTGACTGAGTATATTCTCTCTTTATTGTACTTATTGTTCTCAAACCCCAACTGCACAGCCCAGGTTATCCTTGTCACCTGACTTTTCTGGCTCTTAGATGCTTGTAACTCTGCCCTCTGTGTGGAACAACTATCATAGCCACCTTCATATCTCCCCCTCTTACCCTTTTGTAAAACAGCTTTCCATACCCTTACCCCAGGTCACACCTGAAAACAAGCATTGGTCAGTGTGCCTTTCCCAGTCACCAGTTTATATATACATAACCACCTGCTGTAGAAACGAGCCTTAACTCAGTGTGCCTTTTCCCGTCACTAGTGTACATGTAAATAGACAGCTACTGTAATAACAAGCCTCGACTCCGTGTGCCTTTCCCATTCACCAATTTACATATAGACACCTACTGTAGAAACAAGCCTTGACTCAGTGTGCCTTTCCCAGTCACCAATTTACATATAAATTAATACCTACTGCAGAAACGAGCTTTGACTTGGTGTGATTTACCAGTCACCAATTTACATATAAATACACACCTAGAAACAAGCTTTGGCTTCAAGGAGATAGGAAATGAATTCTTGCTGTTTTTACTGTTCAATAAAGTATAAATATCAGACAGTGGCGTCTGTGTGTTTTTTTTGGGTTTTTTTTCATGGTTTAGAATGCACTTTTATTCATAGGGCCCCTATGCTGACAGACCATGGACTTTGCAGTCTGTGTGTCTCTATTGGTAGTCAGCATGTGACAAGCTTTGAAAAGCTCATGTCACAGACTCACGATACAATAGTCAGTTGCAGGCCTCTGGCTAGAATAGTGAAGTGGTTCAGCAGTAAGCACTGTGATGCCATCCGGGGTTGCCATACTGCAGTTCTAAAAATGAGACCCAACCAACATCACCTGAGAATAGCACAGCCCCCATCCTCAGCTGGTTGCCATACAAATCATTGAAACATCTTATTTGCAGCTGGGGGGAAAAATGCCATTTATTCTTTGCCTCCCTGGTGTACCGTGGGTGCCCAGTCTATCTGACTGCTTCAGTGTGTAACCACACCACCTCTCTTATTCCAAGGAAGCTCTTTAGCATACCTGTCATGCCCCATGGGGATCGGCAGCCTCTGGAGTAACAATTTCTTTTTTTTTTTTTTAACAGGAAGCTTAGAAGAAATCTGCAGGCGCTAGGTGTAAGTTTTCAGTGTGGTTTGTTGTGCTTCCGTCCCACTGTGCTGTCTCTGGGGTGGGGGAAAAAATATCTGAACGGCATGTAGATCCATTGCACCTGAAGAGTTGTTTCTGCCTGTTCCTTCTGGCCACTAACATGTTTCTGGGCCCAAATTTGTTGGTTTTTTTTTGGGGGGGGGGTGACTCATAGAAAGGAGCAGATCGGAATCGCCCACCATAGATGAAATAAAAATGCTTCAAGACAGTCCATTCCCCCCTGATCCAGATGCAGTTCAAAAGAGGGCTGGGTAATGAAGAAACAAGCAGCTGTCAGCCGCAAGAGAAAAGACCTCAGCACTTCAGAGGCTGCTGGTGCTGCAGATCCCCACGGGACATGACTGGTATGCTAAAGAGCTTCCTTAGAAGGGGGAGGGGGTGGCGTGTTACACAGACTGGGCACTACGGTACACCGTGGAGTAAAAGAATAAATAACATTTTTCCACCTGCACAAATAACAGGTTTCAATGATTTGTATGGCAACCAGTTAAGGATTTGGGAGGTGTTATTATGCCATTGCCAGGTGATGTTGATTGGATCTCATTTTTAGAACTGCAGTATGGCAACCCCGGATGGCATCACAGTGTTTACTGTCGAACCATTTTACTGTTCTAGCCAGAGCCCTGCAACTAACTGACTGTTTGTTTTATCGGGAGTCTGTGATGTGAGCTTTTCAAAGCTTGTCACATGCTGACTCCCAAGACAGAAACAGACTCTGAAGTCCATGGTCTGTCAACATAGGGCCCTATGCAGAAATGTGCATTCTAAACCTTGAAATAAAAAACTAAAAAACACATGCAGAGGCCACTGTCTGATATTTATAACATTTTTTTTTGTTGTTGAAACTTCATTTTAAAATTCAGAACATACAGCACCTTGAGTTGCATTTCATGTACAAAGCATATTGTATATATCGTCGTACTGTAAGTTACATAGCAGATTAGGTACAATATCTGATAAGGATAAAGATGGAAATAAAAGTTCAGACCTTCAGGTATTTATATTTCGCAGTTCCTAGGAACTCCTGATATAATTGTGTACTACCCTTGATGTCTCTAAAATGCTGGAAACCATGACTGGCCAATGGCTTCCTCCAGAGGCCCCATATACTGCCCAATATCTGTTCTCCTTACCCACAGCTTTATACTAAGTATGTTCCAGTTTCATGCATTTAAGCAGCTTATGAGCCCACTCAGCAGTTGTTGGCACTGATTCCCCACCCCAGTGGTAGGCCAGGACCTGTTTTCCCACCGCCATAGCCAGCAGCCAAAATGGATGATCCAGGCCTGAGCCCCCATGAAAGACGCCTGGCGCCCCCAATATCACTTCCCCTAATCCCAGGACTTGATTGTTGTGTAGAATGTTCTGCATGATGGAAGTTATGCTGTTCCAGTATCTACTAATTTTTGGTACTCCCATGACATATGAATAAAGGTACTTTGTTGGGTCTTACACTTAGGGCAAAGGTCTGATCTTTCTGGGTCAATCCTATGAGCCAAGGAGGGAGTAAAGTAGGCCCTGTGAAGTATGTTAAAGTAGGCTGCTCTTAGTCTGTTATTAACTGAGCATTCCATGCCCTTGCGTAAAATTCTTCTCCAGTCCCTTTCTGTTAGGGCATTGCCTCCCATATCCCTATCCCATTTCTCCCTTAGATTTTCTGTAATAGGTGGTAAACTGCCCAGCATAGTTTTATAACATCTCATCATAGACCTGATGTTACTCGTCCTCAAGTCTCCTCTCAGAACCTCCTCTAAAGGGGATCTCTGCATGAGTTAGAAACTGTTCTAGGCCCCCTCTAGTGGTCCTTAAGCGACTGCGGATTTGTAAGTAAACAAAGAAGTGTGAGGGTTGTAGGCCATGTTTTTTTGCTAGGGTTTGATACTGTTGTATATGCCCCTGGTTGTACAGCTGGTATGTTAAATGTAAGCCCTTTTTGGCCCATAACCTCAATGTCTGACAAGTAAGGCCTTGTATCTTCCCTACAGTCCACAATACCTGTGCTATGGAGGCATTCAGAGATAGGGTAGTGGGGTAACCCATAACTGTGTGTGCTGTGAGCCAGGCTGTCATTGTGGTGCTAGTAAAGGGGTTTGCTATATGTTTTATTTTGCTCCATTTCAATGCAGATGCAGAGAGTGATATGCTCAGGGGTTCTACCTCAGATTCACCCTCCAGCTCAATCTAAGCTCGCTTTTCTACAACTCTTGGGGTCAGGTCGTCCATTGTGGATATCTGTGCCGTCAGACAATACAAGAGGAAGTTTGGTAGGCCAAGTCTCCTTTCACCTGCTTTCCTCCACAGGACCTCCTGCCTGATTCTGGATATCTTATTACCCCATAATGGAGTCACTATGGTTCCTCTAAGTGATTTAAAATATCTCTGGGGGATCCAAATCGGTAATGTCTGAAATAGATATGGACACTGAGGTAAAATAAACATTTTTGTCAGATTCATCTTTCCAATCAAAGTAAGAGGAAAGTTCTTCCATCTTTCACATTCCTCTTGGATTTTCCTTAGAAGGGGTTTATAATTTATGTCAAACAGCGTGGTCAGTTTTCGGGGAATATGAACCCCTAGGTATTTAATGTAGGCCGTAGGGGACATTTTATTTCCCTGAATCTGGATGGGGTGCCCCCATCTCCCAGAGGGAGCCCACTCACACTTGGCCCAGTTCATTTTATGGCCAGATAAGGGGCTGTATTTCTCAAATAGCTGAGTTAATGCTGGGATGGAGGTCCCTAGATCTCTCAGAAATAGCAGCACATTATCCGCAAATGAGGAAATAACCTGATGCTTACCTTCCAAGGAGCAGCCCTGTATTTTGGGGTTTTGACAAATGGACATAGCCAGCACCTCCATCGTTAATATACAGGAGGGGTCACAGGGGCCAACCTGCCGTGTTCCCCTGGTAAGGTTAAAGGGTGTCATTTGTAAAGATTTGTGCCTTAGGGGCTGTGTAAATCGCTCTGATCCAAGATCTGCTTTGAGGCCCTAAACTGAATTTTTTTAATGTGGTGAACATAAAATCCAGTTCTACCCGATCAAAGGCCTTCTCGGCATCTAGTGCCAGAAGGCCTCTGTTTCTGTCTCCCCCTCTTCCCAGCCATCTATGGATAATGTTCAGAGTTTGTCGGATATTGTGTTTTGCCTGTCTACCCTTGACAAAGCTGCATTGGTCCTGATGTATCAGTATCGGAAGAATGGTTTCTATCCTAGCAATTAATTTTGCTATGATTTTATAGTCTGCATTCAAGAGGGAAATGGGGCAGTATGACCCGCACTTATTGGGGTCCTTACCTGGTTTTGGGAGAACTATAATTGTTGTTAATTGTAAGGATGGCGGTAATTTGCCTGTTCTTAAAGTATCCTGCATCATCAACATTAGTATATTCTGTAATTCTGCCCAAAAGGCCTTGTAAAATTCCATGGGTATACCATCTGGACCGGGGGCTAACCCCACATTTGGTTTCCAGACAGCCTGTTTCACTTCCGCAATAGTGACAGGGCAGTCCAGATCTTTTCGCAGTTCTTGATTCAAGGAGTTGAGATGGATTTTTTTTCCACAAAGCCTTCTGGACTCGTTATTCCCGAGGCCTCAGATTTATACAGGTTTTCATAGAACTGTTTAAAAATGTCACTGATTTGCTTGGGATCTGAGGTACTTATCCCCCTCTCGTCCTCCAAGGACAGTATTACCTTTTGGCTTGTTGTTTCTTTACTTTCCATGCAAGCCATTTGCCTGTTGTGTCTCCCTCAAAATATGTTCCTGCCCCCACATTTAGAATGTCCCTCTCGATTTTATTGGATGCTAACTGCAGTAGTTTCCCCTTTAGTTGTTTTAAGGTCCCCATTTTATTTATCTCCTGGCCCTCCATGATTTGATTCTCTAAATCAACTATTTGAGCCTCTAGTATACTTTCTTCTCTAGTCTCCACTTTACGTAATCAGGCAGCATAGGAAATCGTGGCACCCTGAATAACCACTTTTAGGGGTTCTCATGTATTGGATATTGAGGTGTTTTCCACTTTGTTGTATTTTAAAAACTCCTGAATCATTTCTGCCATAAAAGATCTATATCCCTGAGAGGTAAGGAGAGTTGGGTCCAGTCTCCATTGCCTACTAGGTAAGTTTTCCCTGCCAGTGGGAAAAGCGAACTCCAGAAGGGCATGGTCTGATATACAGATGGGCCCGTACTGGGGACTTACCGCTTTACGAAGCACATTTGGGGATGCCAAAAAATAGTCTATCCAGGTGTATAACTTATGCATATGAGAATAGAAGGAGAACTCCTTTTGGTGTGGATGATTAGTGTATCCAGACTTCCTAGAGTGCCCTTTCTTTTGCTAAGTCTCTCAAAGCAACCAAACTTCTTGGGGGGGAGGCCTGTCCCTGTTACCCAAATGACCACGTTCCGATCCCAATATGTATTGAAATCCCCCCCCATATAATAATATTGTCAGGGTAGGGAGCCAAAACCACTGCTAGCTGATGGAAAAAGCCTGTGTCGTCCACATTAGGGCCATAGAGTGAAACCAGGGTAAATCTAGATCTTACTTCGAGACACAGCTCTTGCAGCAGGTTACACCATTTGGACTGAAGCTGGCAGGCGTCAGGACCCCACGGAAAAATTCTAGCTAGCTATCTTCAGCGGGGACCGCCCCCGGCGTCGGTCCCGCCCACGCCAGATTTAGTACATAAGGGGCGGTCCAGCCCGATTCCTCAGTTCTTTCCCGCCGTCGACTTGCATGTCTCGACCCTTCGGTTCAGCCTCTAGCGCACGACGCGTGGTTAAGTTCTTTCCTACGGGAAATTCAATTTCCACATTAGGGCCATAGAGTGAAACCAGGGTAAATCTAGTTCCTTCTATCGTGGCATCCACCCGCAAATATCTGCCATAATGGTCAGAGATGGAGCCATGGACCTCTACTCTTAGATGGGGCCGTATCCATATTGCTACCCTTCTAGCCTTGGAGGTAAACGGAGAGGCCAGCAATGTACCCCTCAGAGAGTTCGCCAGTCTGTTCACTTCTTCCCTGGTCAAATGGGTTACCTGGAGGAAATTTGTCACCTTTTTGTTTCCTTATGTAAGACCACACCCTTTTCCTTTTTACCACAGTTTTTAAGCCTCGTACATTCCACGTGATACATTTCAACATCTTCATTTTTACTGTTTAATTTATATAACTGCCTGAGCTAGCATAGCATGTACCCTTCTTTTGTGACTCTTGTGCTGATGGCCAAAATTTCCATTTTCATTTTACTGGATTTACTGGATAAAATTAGGACAAAGGAAGGCACAAGGCCCATCTGGATTGTCTTCCCACAACAGTGGGATATTAAACAGATTATTGAACGAGTAACCCCAACTTTTCACCCCAACTTGTCCATAATCCCAACATCGTTCCCTCTAAAACCATAAACCTCTGTAAAGATTCCTCCCCCCCTCTCCCTTTTCCAAACCTTGAATGTCAACAAGAAAAAACCCAGAACACCCCAACAGTAAAACTTTCAAAACTTTGACCCCTCCAGAAAGCAATAATCCCTCCTTGTTCACCCCAAGTTCCCCCATATTCTGTCTTGGTGTTTACTCTTATCCCCTGCTACTCGTGGATGTACTGAGTGGTCCCATCCGTTGTAGCATATTATGCTGTGAACTACCAATCTATGTTGTACCACCATATTTACGAGATAAGAAAGTGGAAGGCTCGTCCCTCCTCCTGGGCCCACAGTTGTGATGTTTACCCTAATGTTTGTGTGTCATACTTTCTTCAGGCCAGCTCGTGGGGTGGTGCTAGGACCTCTAAGGTGGATCCTCCTGAGTAAGCACCCCAGAGAGTCCACCCCATACCAATTATGCTTTTCTCAGTTTAACTCAGAATTGCTCCACCTTCCTTAAATTGTGGAGCCTCTGCCCGATAATTTCAACAAACAACTTCTTGCCCATTTGTATCATCCCTTTCCCACCTCCCCACTGTATATACATAAAGCTAACCAGTAAACTTGGAAGAAATGCCGCATAGTAAGGCAAACGTATACATTCTAGAGTTTGTAAGTGCTCACCATCACCCTTACACCCTTATGCAAAGTGTTTCGAGAAAGAAGAAAATAGAAGAAGGAAAAAGAGTTCAGTGTCCCCATCCAGCATGACACCATTACACCTTGATGGCTGTAACATGTTGATTAACTGACTCTGAAATGAAAATAAGGTATCTCATCCCCGGTGAAGTGCGATCAGGGTACTGCCATAGTCAAAACAGTGACCAACATAAGATTTTTTTTTATCAGACTCAAAGTCCTAAAAGTATATTTTCTGTAGTAGCTTGCTCTATTATGAACCAGCATAGAAATGTGCAAAAAAGGAAAGTATAGCAAAGAGAGATCACTGCCCTGAAATGTTTGTCATTGAGAAGTCAGCTTGTGGCCTTTTACTAATAAAATCAAATAGGCAGTCCTGTTTCTTGAAGATGATTATTATAGCCCTATTGCTTAATCCTTCAGACCGGGAATATAGGCTGCTAAGTGCACTGGTTTGAAGGAGGCCTTCCTGTCCCAGTCGTGATACGCTGGAGCAAAGCTCCATTATGGGTCTAACGGAAAATTCTTTGCAACCCCGCAAAGACAACTTCATCGCTAATGCTTTCAAAATGAACAGTACCTTGCTCATCTTTCAAACCGCCTCTTGTTGCATTGCCTCATCGTTTTGGGTCTGTGTCAGGACTTGAGTAATGTAGCTGATCACCATCTCCGGGTCCGTAAAGGATTTAGACTCCAGGTTCTTTGGCCTGATCATCAGTCGGGCTGTGTACGCCATGGTGAATTGGCAGTTGAGCTCGTGGAGTGTCTTTTTGCTGCTGTAAAGGCTTGCCTCTCCATCTGTAGTCGTCTAGAGAAATCAGGGAAAAATGCTAACTTTCTTGCCCAACTCCATTATGGGGCCTTTCTGCCTAGCCGTCTCCAATACTCGTTGCCTGCCTTGGAAACATAGAAACTTGGCGATAAAGTGGCGCGCTCTCTCCTCTGGACCCGGACGGCAACCTGGCGAGCAGTGGGCCTTCTGTACCTCCAAGGTTAACTCTGCAGGTAGGTCCAGCACTTTTCTCAGCCATGCTTTTATAAATTCTGGACAGTACCGACCTTTCAACCCTTCTGGCAGACCCACGAGGTGCATATTACATCGCCTCTCCCGATTTTCGTGGTCGTCCAGAGTAGCTTTGAGGGATTCAGTTTCTCTCAGGGCTGATTGTAGGGAACTTTCTGTTTGGTTATGAGCATCTTCTTTGTTGCTGACTCTCTGCTCAACCTCATCCAGCCTGGTTGAATGACTCTCCACTGTATCGCTTTAGCTGTTCACCATCTGCCGCAAATGTGTGAGTTGTGTCCCAGTGTTTTCAAAGCCGGCCCGCATCTGGTGAGTCAGATCGAATTTTAAAGATTGTATTAAGCCTTCTATATTGCTTTGAGTTTGTATTGTTGGTTGGCTTTCTTTATCTCCCGAAGCAGCTCGACTCATGTTTGCAGTGGAAGCAGCAAGGAGCTTGTGGTCTGCAGGGCGGTTTAGGCCTGGTCCTTTGGCTCTTGCTGCTGGCAAAAAGTTCAGCTGGGATTGCTTCTTTCTGGGTTTTTTAGCCAATGCATTAAAGAGAACTACTTTTCCTCTTTTGCTGTACCAGATTACTGATCTTTTTTGTACAGAACAGCACTGACATTTAATGTATGGGCCCAGAGCTCCTGGATTAGGCATCCATTCCTCTACTCGGGCCACACCCCCTGATAGTTATAATTTATTGAACAGTAAAAAACAGCAAGAATGAATTTCCTATCTCCTTCAGTGGGGCTTTCCTGGTCACCAGTTTGTGCATAAGTAAAGAAATTCTCCTGCCATTATCCATATATTTAGTTTCCTTTATCCCATCACACAAGACATCCAAAACATAAAATTTGAATACTACACATTCTCAGATGTGATGAGGCCTCCCCTGGAATAGTTTGGCTGGCCTCACCATTTGAGAACCACTGCATTAGATAGACACTTGTTTTCAGGCACACCCTGGGAGATGCAAGGAGAGCACGTACAGCAAATGTTGAACAGCATGGCAATCTGAGGTATTAAATAAAAAAAAAAAAAAAAGATTTACTTGAAGGTAACGGTAGGCATATCAGTGGACAAGAATGCAGTGTAGATCCAAACGCAGTTGAGAAAGCTGTGTCGATCAGATAACACAACGAAGTTGACAGTGGAGCAAATAGATTGTAGAACAGTCAGCTGATTTGCAGAGCATGATCACTAGAAACAGGAGCAAGTGTTCATGTGGAGCAGGTATTCTTTAGCAAAAGATCTAAAATGCTGTTGGTCAGTTAAGCTTAGACTATTTCGAGGTAAAGAGTTCAGGTATCTTGGGGCATAAGAGGAGAAACGTAGACCCATTTTGGTGGAGCGTTTGGGCTCAGGCAGGAGTGATTGGTCACTGGTACTCAGGCAGTAGGAACGGGGTGCATGTAACATGTTAAAGAGCAGCTGACTCCTTCAGGAGAAGTTAAAAGAACATAATTATTTATTTAGATTTTGTTTACTGGGTAAGCCCACTGAGACCAATGGTCCCTTTTTCAGGGACGACCCGGAGTTAGTTACCGAAAAGGACATTTAGGAACAGTTATATACAGTAGTTACATTAGTTACACCGTATTACAATGGTAACATTTATACAAGGGTAGCAGTCGGGTTCACATTCAGACTCACATATTATATACAGTATGTATAGAACTCATACATTATATACAGTATGTACATAAGTTCCATCAGTGTACATTGGAAGCAGTAATTAGTGGTGGTAATCGGATTAAACAAATTGGTCCATATTAGTAATAAAACACTGTTCAGCTTGTACAATATTTCACATTAGTTCTGTATTTTGTCTACCCATTGTTTGACTGAAGTCATTTGCATGAAAACATGATCGTTGATCCGAAAGAGTTCATCTACTCCTGTTGCTTTCTCACTACTTGAGGTCACAGTGCACTGATTGTAACATCACAGTTACTCTCATGGCAGCAGATTGTGATGTCACAACAGAGGATGGTGACTTGAAGTAGGGAGTCAGCTATAGAGGCAGATAAACTCTGAGATTATTTATTTATATGAAAATTGGTAACAGGGAGAGTGACAATGAGCCAATACTTGTTTCCTGGTGCAGCTCAGGGGAAAGGGAGTATAATAATACAATGCATCGAGCATCACTGTGGTAGTACTGATAAAGATCATGTATTTGTGCATATTATCTCAGTAAACAATATTGAGACGAAATCTCTAGCATTTATATGGAATGCGGGTTGAATTGTACCTTATTATTATATTCAGAGTTTTCTTTGAGGTGCCGACAGCTCTTTAAATAAGGAAGTAGGAGTGCTGAAGCGGAGCGGCTTACCCATGAAGCATCCCAGGACAAGCAAGCGCTTGGCCTTGGGAGTATAACTAGCCTGTGTCAGTATAAAGGACAGTGGTGGGTGAGGCAGTTTGTTGCTAAGACAAAGTAATAGAAGTTGTTATAAGCCACATCCCACTTGGTTTTGCTAGTGGTACAATAGGCAAGCTTCCATAGTTATGGCTATGTACCAATAAATCCTTCACAGTGACAAAGCAAGCCATGGGTTGTCGGTTCTGCCTGATCCTGGAGGATTACCCCAGTTTGGAGTTCACAGTTTTTCTGATAGTTGCTGTAGGGAAGGCGGAGGCAAGATTTCTGTTTAATATATTTCCTTTGTTTTTGTGAAATTAAATCTTCATTTATGCAGGTGATCCCATGACTTAATCCTGCCACTGTCAGTTGATATGTTGCTGTAGGTTCAGCAGGCATTTAGCACTGCTATAAATAACCAGATTTGTCAGCATGTAGCAAAGTATAGTGGTCTGTGCTATCGCCTTGAAGCGCATAAATAGAGGGTAAACAGCAGTGACCCAGAATTAGATCTCTGAGGGACACCAACAATGGTGGATGCTAGATCAGAGGCAGCACTTCCAAATCGCACCTGCTGCTTCCTGTTGCAACGGTAGCTAGCTAGTCAGTTTGGTGGAGGAGAAACTAGTGTTAGTGAGTTCATCACAGAGGAGAGAGTGGTGAACCAGATCAAAGGCACTGGTCCATTTGACACACAGCCCCTTTCAGCATAACATTAACTGTGAACGTGCTGATGTAATTTGTGATACAAGGAAATAACGCTACATATGTCACCTTTCGGGGATAGTACTGTTCTGTTCATCATACCCAATACTGTCAGGTAGAAAATCTTCCAGTTAGCAAAACTGAAGGGAAAATTATTTTTGAAATAAAAGTGACAACTGGCTCTTTAAAAATAAATAAATAAATAACATTTTTCTCCTGTGTTGTCGTGCTGTTGGCTCTTTAAATGGAAGCTGTGTTGAATAAGTGAGTGGATTTCATTTTAGAGGGTTTCCTCCAGAACGTTCAGATTAATACTGCAGTGTTCATCCTGTGGAGGATCAGCAGGTCCTTTTCCTTTTTGATTTGTTTTTTGCTCCTCTGGCCCCCGACCTCCTAGCACAGCCGGTCTTTGTGCTGGACTCACCTCTTGCTTCTGGGTATCCACCTTCAGGCTCCCAGGGTAGTCCATCTTTCTGTAGGTTTCTGGCTTATCTCTGTCAGGCCTCCCCAATGCCTAGCCAGAAGCAATGAGGAGACGCGCTTGTGAACATCAGGGGGAAGGATTAACCATAGGAAGGTGGAACTAGAGCAAAGAGAGGCATGGTGGCATGGGTTGAGATTGGAGATGGCCATCCAGTGTGCTTGGTGGGCCATTAGTCATGGTTCCGTGTTCCTAGCCAACTCCCCTGGTGTGCTTGCCGTGACTTCCTGGGGCAGGAGCATGCTTATCATGTGGTCACCCACGTTATGAGCACTACCACAATCAGACTATTAAGAGCCGCTCTAAGAATGGGCAGAGAGCATCAGTAACTGATGTCATAGGCTCAGAACGCAACTCCAGATCACCAGTGTGCAGAACGGGTGCCTCACCTTATGGGGCCAGGGAGCTGACTGATCACTTTCTTAATTTGTATTTCAGATTGCTCGTATTAAAATACTCTTTCTTTTTAACATTACTATAGGGATAGAAGCATCTTGCTTGTCTTTATGAGTCAGTAGATGTGCAGTAGTCTTGTATCAGTGAGGGCCATACAGCCAGAGTTATTGGACTTGTTATTGGTCACCAGCAGTGAGTGCTGCCTCTTATGACAGCAAAAAAAGCCAGTCTAGCTTCCGGACCTTGTATTAGAAATGACATTCAGGAAGGATATCATTCAACCAAGCTTAGGGTAAACACAAACAGGAGTTGGACAGATGACCTGCTTACCAGACAAAAATAAGAAGTCACATGATTTAATTCTCCAAGAAATAGCTAACATCAGAGTCCTGCTATACCACCAATGCAGCCAAAATGATTGCTTCCTCAGAGCAGGCGGGATGACTCACTGATACAAGGATACATGGATACATAGATTGCGGCGGTAGTTAAAGGCTGCTGGGCCCACCCAGTCTGCCCAATTGTGTTTTTTTTTTTTTTTCCCCATATCCTGCTTAATCCACAATCTCTTCTCCCCTCTACCCTACCCCTACAATTCCCTTGTGTTTATCCCAGGCATTTTTGAACCCAGTCACTGTTTTATTCCCCACTACCTCCACTGGAAGGCTATTCCAGGTATCCACCACCGTTCCTGTAAAAAAGTACTTCCTCATAACCCTTCCAAATTTACCCCCCCTCCAGCTTCATATTATTCCCCCTTGTTACAGAGCACCTCTTTTCTCTGAAAGATACTCTCCTCCAGTACCTTATTAACCCCTGTAAGGTATTTAAAGGTTTCTGTCATATTCCCCATCTCCCTCCTCTCCTCCAGGGTGTACATATTTAGCTTCTTTAGCCTTTCCTTATAGGGTTTTTGTTGCAGACCCTACACCTTTTTGGTAGCCCTCCTGTGGACCGCCTCCACTTTGTTCTTTCTGAGATGTGGTCTCCAGAACTGTACACAGTACACAAGGTGGAGTCTTAACGATTTATAGGGGCAGAACCACCTCTCTCTTCCTGGTAGAGATACCCCTGTCAGTACTCCCCAGCATCCAAGTAGCTTTTCTGACTGCCTTATCACACTGCCTGGCCACCTTTAGGTTATCCAATATGATTACCTCTTGGTCTCTTCTCTTGTTTGGTCTCTGACAGTATCACACTGCCCATCTTATACTCCGCTACCAGGTTCCTATGGCCTAGGTGCATTATTTCGCACTTGTTTGCATTAAAACCCATCTGCCATACCCTTGACCACTCTGTCTCTTTAGATCCCTGCACATTCCATTCCTCCCCCTAGAAGTGTCCACTCTGTTACAGATCTTGGTGTCATCTGCAAAGAGGTAGACCTTTCCTTCCAGTTGTTCCAGTGTGACGCTTATAAAGATATTGTAGAGGACCAGTCCCAACACTGATCTTTGAGGTACCCCACTGGTCACCCTATCTTCCTTGAAGTACACTGCATTCACTACTACTCCGTGTCCTTTCCACTAACCAGTTTCTTGTTAATTGCTCGCCTCTTCCTTGCTACTACTTTTATAAAGTGGGACTACATCTGCCCTTCATCAGTCCTTGAGGACCACACTGGTCTCCAGTGATTTGTTAAAAAAGTCCATCAGAGGTGGAGCCAGTTCCTCCCTGAGTTCCCTCAGTACCCTTAGATGTACCCCATCTGGCCCCATGGCTTAGTCTACTTTCAGGTTATCAAGTGCTTTCCAGACTCTCCCCACCGAAAATGAACAAAGGAAATAGTGTCCATTTCCCTCCCTTCAAAGCTTCTGGTGCCTTTTTGTGGTCCCTCCATTCTCCTGCTGTGAACACTGAGCAGAAGTATTTGTTCAAGATGTTTGCCCTTTCTTGATCCTCCTCCTCCATACAGTCCCCCTCCTCCCAACAGAAAATCCTTCCCTTTGTCTTCCTTTTTTCACTAACGTATCTAAAAATGTCTTGTCCCCTTTTGATACTCCCTGAGCTATTCTGTCCTCAGTTTGTGCTCTCCTTACTGCTTTGCCTGTGTCTCTCTGTTTTCTCTGACGCACTTCCCTATTCCCTTCTCTCTGGGTCTCCTTGTACCTTCTGAATGCTACTGTTTTAGTTTTTGCCTTTTCTGCTGCCTCTTTTGAGTACCATAGCTGTCTTCTGTTTTTCATACTTTTGCTTGCATGCTTAACACAGAGGCTTGTATTTGTAGCCTTCACTATGCCTTTTCTTATACTGCCCACCCCCCAATGAGGCATTCACACATCTTAGTAAATACAGCTCTCTGAAGTCTGGGACTCTCACCTTTGTGTGGTTGGATTCTGCAGTTCTTTAATTTTTTTTATTTATTTTTTTTTTAGCTTTTGTTGACCGGGTAAGTGCATTAGACAAATCCTGCCTATTTTCAGGCATGACCTGGGATACAGATGAATGCCAACTGACCTTGAACCAGATTATTGTTGGAGTATTTTTAGTGAATGAGGGAAATTTGGCCAGGACACCGGGGAAATTCCCCTACTCTTTTTTCGATAAGTGCCATGGGATCTTTAACATCCACCTGAATACCACCAATCCAGGCAGATGGGACCTCGGTTTAACGTCTCATCCGAAAGACGGATTCTTATAATGTGGAACTACACTGTACGATGATCACTGGTCTCCAGATGGTTACCCACCCTGACGTCTGCAGCACTGTCCCTGTTAGTAAGCATCAGGTCCTGCATTGCCCCATCATGAGTGGTTTCACTGAGTAGTTGCCTTAGGAATGCCCCCTTCAAGGAGTTCAGGATGTCTCTGCTTCTAGCTGATACTGCAGCAGTGAGGCACTAATCTACAGTACATCCAGCAGAAGTCCCCCACCAGTAACACCTCTTTTTGTTTTGACGTTTTGCTAGTTACTTCTAACATTACCTTGTCCAAGTCCTCCCCTTGTGCTGGAGGCATGTAGGTCACTCTTGTCTGAATATTGGCTCATTTTCCCAGTTCAAGGGTAACCCACAACATCGCTGCCCCTCCCTGAGCTCCATGTATTTCCATTGTTTCTATGTTTTCCTTCACATAAAGCAACACTCCCCCACCTTTCCTTCTTACCCTGTCCATTTTGAATAACATGTATCCTGGTATGACCATGTCCCAGCCATGATTTTCTGTGTACCAAGAGTCAGTAATGATCACCATACTTAGGTCAGTCTCTGCCATGATGGCCTCTAGGTTTGAGGTCTTATTTCTGAGACTCCTAGCATTAGAATACAGGTCTTCTGATTTTATTAGCTCCTTGCTTGTCATTTCACCCTTTGTTCTTTTATCCCCCCTTTCTCCCTTTGTTCATCTGCCTGCTTAGTTTTCCCCCTTCCTCCTTTTCTAACCCCCTGCTTATATGTATGTGTATATATATATATATATATATATATGAATTTTACTGTACATCACTGTGTTTATAAATGTTTTTTTCCCCTGTATGTATAACTGTTTTATATAAGTGTATGATGTATCTGTTGTGTATCAATTGTTGAACCTTGACCTTATCAGGTCCATCTTGTAAATGAGCCTTGCTCAATGATGCTCGCCTGAATAAATAAAGATTTGATGATGATGATGTTGATGATATGGTTTACTTTATCCACTGTGGGGCTGTTTCCCACAGAATCTCTATACCCTCCATCTCAGCCTTTGGGGGTCAGTTTCTGACACCCCCAATATCTAGTTTAAACGTTCATCAAACACACATGCACACAAAAAAAGTTGAAACCTTCCACTGAGAATTGTGGTTCCCTTTCCAGATGGATGCAGGTCAACACCTCTGTATAGGCTCTTTCTAGGTGGGCCATCAGACCCCAGTGTAGCTGTACCCCTCCTCTCTGTACCAGGCCTTCAATCATGAGTTAAAAGCCTTGGTGTGGTGCTCCCTCTCCTTCCCCCTATCATAGATGGGCAGTACCTCTGCAAAAGCTACAGAACATGCTGCCTGTTTAAGACTTTTTCCAGCTCCCTAAACTCCCCCTGCACTGTTGTTACCCTGTCCATAACCAGGTCATTTGTCCCCAGGTGGACAGTAACATCCAGCACCCCTTCCCTTCCTACTGCCCTAGCTATCCTTAGTATTCGCTTCATATCCCTCCGGGCCATGGTGCCTGGTAGGCAGCTGACCTCCCTCTCCTATTTCCAACTCTATCCCCCTGACAGTAGAGTTCCCCCCCACCAGAAGTTGCTTCCTTCTTCTCTGGGATCCCCTTTCACCCTCCTTTGGACCTGCACCTAAGGGGGTTCCCACTTCCTCTTCAGACACTACCACAGGTGCCTCATCTTGACTGTCCCACTCCACTAGAGAGGTGTAGGAATTCTGCAGTAGTACCGGTTCCGGTTGAGGAATGCGCCTGTGACCCCACCTCACAGCCTTCTAGATCCCACCACACCCTCCCTCCTCAAGCCCACTGTAGTCCAGCCGATCCTCCTATCTAGCATCCTTTGAGGTAACTGTCAGACTTTATGGCCCCTGGGCAGGGGAAAAGGTCTCTTAACTCTGTCAGTCCAGCCTTGAGTCTAGTAACCTTCTCCTGGCTAGAAAGCAACACAACCTAGACTTCAGAGATCTATCCCACCAGCCCAGAGAGGCGCACGCAGATGGGGCTAAAGCTTCCTTTTTATTATTACTCCAGCTCCCCTGAGTAGGATTGTTTTTGTCTTTTAACTTATCATGGATGAAAGTTCCAGCCTTATGACTAGTGCATGAAACTATTTCTGCATTTCATGACACAGCTGAAAATGCTTGACCATCAGTGACCCCCCGAAGTAATCCATTTCAGCCATGAAACGGTGGTAGCATAGGAGGACCGTGATGTTAACTCTTTTGGGAGACTAAAAGCACGAGACTATTCCTGCGCTGCAATTTTTCATTTATGAAGAACTGATCCAAACAAGATTCTGGGATAAATTTAACCTGGATTCCGGACATGCTGGGTTTTTTAATCTGTTGGGTTAAAGAGGCTCCCTCTAGAGTTGAAGCATAATTGACTCTAGATCAGTGAGTGTTTTTATATTCCTCACATTATTGTTACAGTAGAAAGAATGCCAAGTTGAAATAATGTTTTATTTTAAATCATCAGTCATGATAACTGGCTACTGCCTGATTACCATGACATCAGTTTAAAGTGGAATGTACAGTTAAAGCCTCACACCCTTAGTGTGAGCGCCTTTAGCACTTTAAGCACTAAAGAATATTTTGCAAGTCTGAGCAGCAGTCCAGAATACCCCACAGCTGACATGATGGCTAGGAATCAGCAGTGGGAGATTCAATAAGCGTTGCTTGTAATAGCTCTGTTTTGCCATATGCTGGTCCTGCTGCTATGCATAACAGTTCTCACAGACTTAGACCTAGCACTCATCCTCTGGCAGAAAAAATGCTTGTATCTGTATATGTTCAGCACCTTTATTCAGAATCCATGGTAAAATGTGCAACAGCAATTGACAGCGAAAAGACCTCTCCCCAGACTTATGCCAGTTTTACACCTCTCACACTTTCTCAAGGCACAAAGTTATACTTAATACAGTGCTTGATAAAAAAATAACATTTCTAGGAGCGTGCATATGTTCATCCACACTCTCTGGCATGTTCCTTTCCCCTTTAAATCTTGCCGGAAGTCTTCAACCTGGCTCCTCCCACCCACCGGGGTGGTAAATACCTCAGCTCCACCCCATGATGCCAGATCTTCCTTTCCGCTGGAAGATTCAGGTTCCCTCGTGCTACTTTAGCAATTCGTAGGCCCTGGATTCGCAACGTCGGTTTTTACCGCAAATCACTCTAAAACTTGTCAGAGTTAACTATTCCGGTTACAGCGCATTGGACATGGAGGACAAATCATCCCCCGGATTTCGCTGGTGTACCTACGGCCAGAAGATGTCACGCACTGATCCCCACCTCTCATGTGTCTATTGCCTAGGTGTCGGACATGACACCACGTCTTGTACTTTTGGCCTGGCCTTCCATCCCAATGTTCTGGACAACCGCAAGTCACGCCTAAAATTGGGGAGACTGGAGAATAGGAACCCACCGGAGAAATCGAAAGAGGCGAGGTGGGCGGTTTCAACGGCCGCGGGATCCACCAAGCAGCTGTAGCATGTGAAGGCATTTGAGGAGGAAGCGGCTCAAGCTTCAGCCAGTTGAAGCTTTTTTGTTTCACTCAGCCTTGGCTTTACTTTTACGGGCTCCTTCAGGGAGTTGTGCCAGTCTCTCCCCACCAGGGGTGAGGCACCCTCGAGCTTGCACTCCTCCCGCCCTCGGAAGAGGGATAAGAACCCTAAGTCTTCGACTTAACGGAGATGCTCCTAGGACAGAGAGAGGTCCGAGTCCCAGGAACACGCGGTCTCAACTTCGGTCGAGATCGCTTCCTCCGCTGCTGGCTTTGCGGACCTTTCGTCTGGCCAAGGGACCAAGACCGAGGAAACGGCTGAACCGGCCGAGATTACTCTTGACCCGATCAAGCCTTTATCGCCGACTCTGGTTGACAAATCTTTAGACAGGACCCTGGTCCTTTCATTTCCCGATGAGGAGAAACTGCCCTCAGGTGTCACGATTGAGGAAACTGTGCCAGAACCTCGGTTTTCACCGACTCCGGTTACTCGTGATCGACAGAACTGACCCCATCGGTCTCGATCGAGGACCAGGACCCCTTCGGTCAAACGGATGAAAAAAGGCCACATACACTCTAAGAAGAGGCGCCGCCACAGATCTTCATCCTCCTCGGACGAGGAGAGGCTTCGATGGAAACTCCGTTGATGCTATGAGGATCTTATGTGGCAACAGCTGATTTTGACCAGGCAGAAGCCGGCCCCGCTGGCCACCCCGGCCATCACTTGGCCTCCACCTCTAAGGCCGGCGCCAACCCCTCCAGAACAGAAGGCCTCGGTACCACCCATATCCCGGCTTGGCCTATTCCAGTCTCTCTACCGATTTTGGTGGAGCCACCGCCTAAGCAGCCTCAGGGAGGGGCTTCCCCGACGTCTGTCGATCACGGTTGTCCCTGATCGCCCTCGGCATATCGCGGGAGACCATTGTATCCCGACTCTTCGGACTTGGACGACACTGGATTACACTCACATCCTGGAGATGATGAGTCATCTGTGGCAGGATTGGAGGAAGGCCCTTCTTCCTTTCAGGGCATCCTCCGCCTGATCTCCGAATCCACCGGAATGCCCCTGGAACCCATCCAGAAAAAGGCAGAGTACCCCCTTAAGGATATCCTCAAAAGGGGAATACCCTGATGGAGGCCTTTCCAGTGGCCGAAGCCATCGTTGGCCCGTCCCTTGAGCTTTGGCAGCATCCTGCTTCCTGCCCAGCTCCGTCTGCCTATATGGCCTGCAAGTATATGGTGCCCATGGGGTCCCTGGCGGGGTTCACAGAACATCCTTCGGCCGAAAGCCTAGTGACTGCTTCTGTGTTCAGGCAAACTGCTATCTCAGCAGACACTGACCGACCCCTGGACAAGGAGTCCAAGAATATGGACCATTCTGCCAGCAAGGTCTGTGCGGCCTCCTCCTTAGGCCTTCGTCAAGCCAGCTCAGCTGTTATCATGGCACACTTCTCTCATGCCCTCCTAGGGTCATTGGATGAAGTCCTCCCTCATATTCCGGCAGACATGCAGACAACAGTGAAGCAGGTCCGTGATCAGGGCCGTGCTGTTGCAAAACAGCAGCTCCAGATGGCCCTGGACATTGGAGATTGCTGTGCCCTCTCTTTAGCAGCCGCAGTGGTCACTCACTGCAGGGCTTGACTGAGGCTATCCTCCTTTCCGACGGATACCCAGCACAAGTTAGCTGACATGCCCTTCCTAGGCACTGACCTCTTCAGTCCAGGAGTGGCTGGTCACCTCCAGTGCATAGAGCAGTCCAGTGCCACCTTGGATGCTATCTTTGCGAAGGGTTCTTTGGGCAAGAACCAGCAGAAGCGCAAGAAGAAGCCTTTTTGGCACTCTTCCCCTGTGGTTAGGCAGCCCTCCTATTAAAGAGGCCAACAGCAACAGCAGGCTCAAGCTTGGCACCCCAGGCCCAAGCAAGGTCCTCAGCAGCCCTTTAAAGGAGGCTGAGGTGCTGGTCCAGGAGCCTCTTACTCCTCTAAGCCGGCTCAGTGACGGGTTGGGGGTTGCCACCCCTATACCTGTCACACCAGCTCTGGGTCCTCCTGTGGGGGGCCGGCTTCGCCACTTTCTTTCCGCCCGGTCCGATATCACCTCGGACAGGTGGGTTCTAGAAGTGGTTGGCCAGGGACTGCCTCTGGAATTCGAGCAGTACCCTCCCAGCCGAGCCCGCACCCCCCGGGAGGAAAGGATCTCAGCTTGCACTCAGTTGGCTCTTCGAGACGACATTGTTCAGCTCCTCTGCAAGGAGGCGGTAGCTCCAGTGCCGGATGCTCCTACAGACCCAGACTTCGTGTCCAGATACTTCCTGGTGCCCAAGCAGATGGGGGTTTGGCACCCCATCCAAGATCTCCATGACCTGAATCAATATCTCAGGTCTCGCGCCTTCCGGATGGTAACTCTGAACCAGATGATATCTTCCCTGGAGCGAAACATGTGGTTCTGTTCACTGGCTCTGCAGGACTCATTCTTCCACGTCCCAATCCATCCGTCCCATCAGCAGTTCCTCTGCTTCAGGGTCGAGGGGACCCTGTACGAGTTCCGAGCCATGCCATTCGGCCTGTCATCGGCCGCAAGGGTCTTCACCAAGTGCATCGCAGTGGTGGCAGCCCATCTCCGGCATCGAAGAGTTTAAATCTGCCCTTATCTCGATGACTGGCTCTTGGCAGGTTCCTCCCTTCAGGAAGTGGAGAGATCCAGGGATCTGGCTCTTCGAACCTGCTCTCAACTAGGCCTCCTAATCAACGAGGCCAAGTCAGAACTCGTGCCCTCTCAGGTGATCTGGCTTCATTGGGGTAGAGCTCAACTCTCGTCAAGCCAGAGCTTGGCTCCCGGCAGACAGGGCGGAGATTCTTTCCTCCTTTGCCCAATCATTTCTGGTTGGGCACTTGCGCCCTTTCCGGAACTTCCTGCGCCTTCTGGGTTACATGGCGGCGTGCACCTCGGTGGTCTGTTGGGCTCGGTGGCACATGCACCCCCTCCAGTGAGAGCTGGCCGTTCAGTGGACTCAGCGCCATGGTCATTTCGACCAGCTGATCACTGTGACCCAGAAGATGTGGGATGCTCTCCAATGGTGGACCGCCCCAGAACAGTTGCAGGAAGGGATCCTGTTTGTCCGCCCCAAGCCGATGGCCTCTCTCATGGGCTGGGGAGCCCACATGGGGGACAGCAGAGCCCACGGGTTCTGGAACCCCGAGGAGTCCCGATACAACATCAACCTGTTGGAGCTCAGAGCAGTCAGACTGGCATTGTCTGCTTTCACTCCTCAGCTCCGGGTCAAGTGGTTCAAGTCCAGACGGTTAATACCACGACCATGTACTACCTCAACAAACAGGGCAGCACGCACTCCCGTCTGCTTTGTTAGGAGGCGCTTCACATCTGGATCCTCGTCAGCTGGTTGGAGGCGGATCTCCTAGCCATTCATGTGGCAGGAGTCTCGAACCAGCTGGCAGATGCTCTCAGCCGTATAGGCCAGACATCCCACGAGTGGTCACTCCATCCGGAGGTAGCTTACAGCTTGTTATCCTATTGGGGCAAACCGATGGTGGACCTGTTTGCCTCCAGGGAAAACACCAAGCTGAGGCTGTTTCATGCCCGCCCACCTCAGCAGGGCTTGCTGCAGGGGGATGCCTTCTCGAGGCCATGGACCCAGGCCTCCTCTACGCCTTCCCTCCATTTCTCTTGATCCACAAGGTGTTACTCAAGGTGAGGAGGGACAAGACGAAGGTGATCCGGGTGGCCCCAGACTGGCCGTGCCAGTTCTGGTATCCAGATCTCCTCAGCCTCAGCTGCAGGCCCCCAGAGCGGCTTTGCACATGCCCGGACCTGATATCTCTGAACCAGGGGAAGGTTTTCCATCCAGACCTTTAATCCCTGCACCTCACAGCCTGGTACCTGACCAGCTAGAGTTCCAGGCTTTGGATCTTTCCGAGGATGTCTATGCCGTAGTGGAGGCATCTTGGAAGGAATCGACCAGGAAATGTTATGCCTTCAAATGGAAAAGATTTTCCATTTGGTGTCAGGGTAAGAGTCTGGACCCCTTATCCTGCTCTGTGTCTAACATTCTCAAATACCTTTGATCTCTCTCCAAAGGGGGTCTATGGTCATCGACCCTTAGGGTGCACCTGGCAGCCATTTCTGCTAACCGGGCGCAGACCGGTCAGCCGACATTGGTGCAGGAGACAGTGGTCAGGCGCTTTTTCAAAGGCCTGGATCACATGTCTCCTCCGGCGTGTGAACCTCCACCTCTGTGGGATTTGTTGCTGGTTTTGGCAAAGCTCATGGGCAAGCCATTCGAACCCATGCACAAGTGTGAGCTTTCATACTTGTCGTGGAAGACTGGCTTCCTGGTGGCTATCACTTCAGCCAGGAGGTCAGGAGAGCTCCAGGCACTTTCGTTGGACTCCCCTTATCTGGTCTTCCACAGGGACGACGTTGTCCTGTGCCCCCACCAATTCCTTCTGAAGGTGGTGTCAGAGTTTCATCTTAACCAGGTGTTAACTCTGCTGGTATACTACCCTAATTACTCCTTGGACGCCAAGTACAGGCTCCATACTTTGGACCTGAGATGTGTTGTCTCCTATTATAAGGAGAGAATGGCAGAAACTTGTGGAGAGGTTCACCAGCTGTTTGTCACCTACGCTGAAGCCGCTTCTGACAGACCTGCAGCCAGACGGACCATTGCAAGGTGGATTACATCATCCATAGGTCTCTGCTATGATTTGGCGGGCAAGGAGCCTCCCAGAGGGATAAGAGCTCATTCTACCCACCATACTGCTGCATCGGTGGCTGCTTCCAGGGACATCCCTATCCAGGAAATCTGTCGGGCTGCTACCTGGAAGTCAGCAAACACCTTTATTACCCACTACCACATCGACCTTGAGTCATGCCGGGATGCTGGTTTTGGGGTCTCTGTTCTCCAATCTCTATTTCCCAAGTAGGGGGTGTGCGCCTTGCCTCCCTTCTCCCTGAGAACTGCTTGGAGTCTGCCAGAGAGTGTGGATGAACAACATATACTACTCCTAGAACTACTGTTACAGGTGAGTAACCTATTCTTCTTTAGCCACTAAAGTGCTAATGATGATGAGCCTCACACTGAGGTGTGGAATTTTTTACAGCAGATGTTCCCCTTTAAAGGGAAAGCTATTCAGAGGTAAAGGTAAAGTTAGCTACTCCCAAATTACCTTGGAACTAATGATAATGGTCCTATCAAAGCTAGCAGCCAGAATGAATTGTTCGCTATTCTACCAACTAAGAATTCTGACAACTTGACTTTTGTTTCTTTTCATCCCCAATTTTTTTCCCTTATGTCCCCCATTCTACTCCCCTAGGCTTTTCTACATGCCATCACAGCGACACCTGCTGAAAGCAGTGAGCTCCGACAGCAGCTACCTCACACAGGAGCTCAAACGTATAATCTCTGGCTGCAGAGTATCGACACACCAAGCCCTGCACCACTGTTGTGTGTGTTTAGTTACTGTGCCGACAAATGCATAATTTTGGTGCCGTTAGAGATGGTAATTAACTGAAGTACTGTGAATACATGTCACAGATACTTAGTCTAACTGATTTCTTGCGTCTACTGTTTTTGTGCAGGCACCCCTATCTTGCTGTGTAAGGCTGATGAGCAGGACGAAAATCTGATTTACCAGATTTAGGAAATATTGATTAGCCAGATTTAGTTTTGGTCAGTTCTTCCTCCCACCCATGCAGCCTGTGCTTTTAAGCTGTGAACTCCCATCAAGCGCGTTACAGAAATGGTGGCTGGGATGCCACGGAAAAATTCTCTGACTGCCCTCTACTCTTATGCATTATGAGTCTGACATCTATTTTCAGAAAAGTTATTGCACTCAGGAGTGTAAATGAAAACCTTATCAGTAGCCAGAAAATAATGTTGGGGTGCTTACTTTCCAAACAATCGTAGCCAACCGCGAATTCAGGTATGGCTGTAAAACAGTAGAGGAACTACCTCCTGTATGCCCTGTAGCTTCGTTTCGACTAAGCCTTCATTGGGGGGGCCCCTGGGATTATTTGGAATTTCTTACATTCTTACCCCAGGGGTCCTTTAGCATCAGTAACTATTGCAGTTAGCTGGCTAGCTAGCGGTGCCCCAGAGGTAGAATGTATGATAATGAGTTTTATTAATTAGCCAGTCAGATTGAAGCTAGACAGTGTGCTGCACAGTGAAAGGGAAAGAGGCTTCAGAATTTTTTCTCTGAACTGAGCAACACTGCCTCTGAGGTGTGCTCTCTCTCTCTCTCTCTCAACAAGAAAAATTTGTCTGGTATGATTTCTGTTAAATGTAAAAACAAAAGCAAGGTGCTGCATCAGCATGTGGTTTAAAAGCAAAACAAAATGGTTATATTAAATGCACGCTGAAAATAGAGTTAAAAAATCTACGTTTTGACCTTGGGTCTTATTCAGGAAATATCTAAAAGAGAAAAAAACAAAGTTAGTGTAGAGGGGAGGTAAAATGAGGGATATATATATGTGGGAAAAGAGAAAAGGGGAGGCTCAGGGAGAAGTGATAAATGGCATGATTAAGAGAGAGAGTAAGATTAATTTTGCCATTTATCACTTCTTCGCCCTGAGCCTCCCCTTTTTTCTTTCCCCACATACATATATCCCTCATTTTACCTCCCCTCTACATTAACTTTGTTTTTTTTCTCACTTAGATATTTCCTAAAGAAGACCTAATGTTGAAACGTAGATTTTTAACTCTATTTTCTATTTTCAGCATACATTAATATAACCATTTTCTTTTGATTTCTGTTAAGTTGTCTGGTAAAGATTTCTGGTATGTCACCATGTGGGCCAAGAAATTTAGTGAACGGATCGTACCGGTGGCAGAGGCGTAAAGCCTTCCTACCCATATGGTCAAGCTTTTTGGACTCTGGGTCAGGAGGTTGGGCACTTGTATATCTGGGCTGTTGTGCCGTACCATGAGCTGCTATTAACACCATGGAGTCAGCCTTTGGATTTTCTCCTAGAAAGGGCTCCTCTTTTGGAGTCCTGTAAAGTCCGTCTGCCTTTCTGGGCACCGCTGGTGTAGGGGCCGGGTATTGCCAGGTAAATCTTGTAACATCTTGGAAAGGCTGCACTAATGGGGGGATGACCAGATGCTTAGGGTCAAGTGGCCCTCAAGAATTTTGCTAAGCGGCGCCTTTCTGGGTCTAGTTCCTCTGTATCCCATTGATACAGAGCTTGAATGTGCCACACGATGTCTAGAAAAGATAGATTATCTGATGGAAATTGAGGGGAATTCCTTGGCCCAGAAGAAGGGATAGGCAGCTCCTCTTCCGACGTATAGTCTGAGGAGGAGTCTCCAGCGTCGTCACCAGACGACAGCGGGCATCCGCTGGATGATGGCTCAGACGACAGGTGTCGTTTTCTGCTCTTGGGATCTGGCGGCTGCTGGTCTTCGTCCTCAGGCGGCCGTCGGTCCTTTGGTGGTGGAGGGGGCTTGGGGGAAGGGTCCCTGGGTAGTGGTCGTACTGGGGATGGGTCCTTGGAGCAGATATCCTTTTACTGTGTTCCACCATGAGGTGAATAATGCCCATCTGCTAAAGGGACAACTGGGGGTGGGGGCGTCGGGTTTCACGGACCGGGCATCGGGCCTTGTGGACCTTCAGGGGCTGGTGTCTGGTCTGTAGGCACCTCTTCTATAGGTGTCTCTGGCAATGGGTCTGGCTCAATCCCTGAGGCAGACTCCTCTTCCGGCCTGGCGTCTGGCTTATTGGGTGGAGAAGGCCTTGTATCTTGTGGGCAGCTTGTCCTTATTGGCTGAGGCCGACGCCGGGTCTCTTGGGGCCAATGGATGCTTTTCAACTGGGGATGTCTGGTCATGATCCGAGGCAGAGTCAGATGGACCAGTGGTCTGTCTGTGGTTTGAGGCAGATGTTTCCTTGTCAGGAGGGGGAGGCGTCTGGTGCCTGACAACCTCCTGGCATCTGGCGGAATCGTCCTGCTTTTTAGGTTTCTTGAACAAACCACTGTGCTTCCGGACAGTGTCCGAGGACTTCCCCGAGGCAGACGCCTGTCCGTCTTGGATCGACCCATCTGAAGGCATGTGGGGTTTGTGGGCCAAGGGCACATGGGCGGTCAAACACCCTGTGGAAGAAGACTCTCTACCTTTATCGAGGGACGAGGAGGATGCCTTCTTAGAAGTAGTCCCCGGAACAGCAGTGGCATCTGGGGGGACTGATTCTGACCTCCCGCCAGAGGCAGATGAAGCAGAAGCTGTCTGGGGGGATTTGGAGCAAGATTATGACCTGGCCCTTTCTTTCTCCTGATGATGGTGTTTCCCTCCCGACTTTTTCTCCCCGGGGGGGGGGGGACTCCTGAGGCGATGAAGAAGAACTACGCCCTGAGTGAGACTTCTGCATGGCAGCCACTTGTTTCTCCAGAAGATAAACTTTTAGTGTGTTCACCCGTTGAATTCTGGTCTTATTATTGAATTTTTGGCAGTGTGAGCAATTGTCAGGCTGGTGGTCTGGGCCTAGGCAGATCAAGTGGCCGTCTCTGGCCGGGATCTGCTTCTCACACAGACACTTCGACTTCCGTCGAGTTGTCGGTGAAGAAGACATGCAATTCTGTTGAAAAAATGAACAATTTAGCTAACTGTGCAAAAAAGGTGGTTGACTGTGACACTGAGATGTTCGTGGACCTGATGTAAGGGGGTCGATGGCGGGAAAAGAACTAAGATGGCTCCGTGGGAATTCTCCCTTTATACCACATCTGACATTGGGCAGAGCCAACGGCATCAATTGCTAGCTAGAAACTTTTTCCATGGGATCCTAACGCCTGGCAGCCTTAGTCTAATGGTATTACCAGCTGCAAGAGCTCCTCTCGAAGATCTACTGTTACAGTAGGTTCTTATGTAACTGTATTTTTTCTTAATACTGGTAGCTGTTTTTGTTTCTTTATATTTTTGTGTGTGCTGAGTATTTTTTATTAGTTTTAGTGGTTCCCAGAAACCACATTTTCCCTCTGTTACGCGGTTCCCTTTTTTCTTTATATTTTTAAACGTTTGTTATCGCGTCTAGTGTTTCTGCGGTTCCTTTTACTTATTATTTTTTATTTTTATTACGGTTCCCTTTTCTGGTGGGAGCCAATGATTCTACATATATTTTACCTCAGAAAAGTCACAGTTCTTTTCCGTGAGGGAACCAACCGTTGGACCTTAATTTTAGAACGGTTCAACATTCTGTTTAGTTTTCTGTAAATTGGGCATGTCAGAAACCCCAAAGGAATGGACTGGACCCACAGGTTTTAAAAATGGTTTAAGCTGCCAAAGAATTTTAGCTAAAGCTGATACTCAAGACGTGTTTAAAGTGCTTAGATCCAGATCATTACTGTGTTCTTTGCTCCAAATTCTGTTTAAAAATATTGAGAAACAGAGCAAAAAGGCTTCGAGAAATGACAGAAGAAGGGTCTTCATCTTGTCCCAAACACAGACCCAGGGCTATTGGTGAGGGGCCTTTAAAAAATAAAAATAATTCAGGTACTGATGAAGCATCTTTAAAGTCTAAGCCTGGTACAGATGCTGATGAAGTGACATTAAAAACAAAGAACACAAAGCCTGGCACTGTTGAAGTGTCTATTTAAAAATAAGGCTTCTAAAGGAGCTGATGAAGTTCCTAAATCAAAAAATTTAAAAGGTGCTGATGAACTGCCTGGTTCTAAGAGAAAGCCTGGATAAGTCACTGATGAAGTGGCTACAAAAAAAGATTTGTAAAGAAAAGAATCCCATTGCCCCTCCAGGCAGTGCCAAAGGCGAGGCCGCAGTGGGAAAGAAACACAAAGATAAGTCAAAAAACATTGAACCCCAGGAGGGTGTCCCTCAAGATTTTCCAGGGGACCTTCCCTCTGTGGAGGATATGGTAAAAGCCTAGCACCTTTATCAGACAACCCAGGGCATGGGAACCCTTTTTGGCATCTCTGATTTTTCCAGGCAAATCCCCTCCACTGCAGGGGCTGATAGAGGGGAGGACAATGTAGATTTCTGTGATGCCCCAGATGACATTTCAGAGGGCAAGACCCCAGAACCTGATGTGTCACCTGGTCCCAATTTGGGGGTATCTCCTGATCAGGAGGATACCACCTCCCTGCTCTCTTTTCTGCAACACATGGTGGACGCCCTTGACCTCTCCTCTCAAGAGTCCAACCAGGATGATGAGGAAGACCAGGACTACAGAGAAATGAAAGGTCTTCCCCTCCTAAAAAGTTAGCTCTCCCTATTTACAAACCTTTCAGGAAGAACACAGTGAAAATTCTTCAGACCCCCACATCTGTGCAAGGGGTCAAAAAGAGGGCTGATGAAAATTACCAGTTTTCTAAAACTGACACAGAATTTCTGTGTGTTCACCCCAGTCATGAGGAAGTGGTGCAGCAAGCAGCGTGTGACAAGGCTGGGGTCCCCCTTTCTTCCCAGCCCCATGAAAAAGACTCTTAAGAGGCTGTAGTTTATGGCTAAGAGACATATACCTCAGCCTCTCTTCTTCTCCACCTTGCCTCACACATGGTTTATACAGTTGAATACCAAAAGGCTTTATGGAACTCAGTCTTAGCCATAGTTAAACGGGGCTCTGATTCTTTGGCAAAGTATTTAGTGGAAATGGCTAAGACTGCCTTGGAGGCCACAAAGTATCAGTTCCACATGGCAGATAATAGCAATGATGCAGCCTCAAGGGTTATGATCCAGGCTATTTCCCTGAGGTGTTTTGCTTGGCTCAGAACAACAAATCTGTCACAGGACACTCTGTCCAAAGCTTGGACTTCCCCTGTGACCTAAATGTACTTTTTGACTCCAGGACTGCGGAGTATATGAAAAAGGTTGAGTATAAGGCAGCCTATCAGAGCAACACCTCCAAAACTAAGCCTCAGTCTTCTCAAAAGCCTCAGTACAGGGGTAATAGAGGCAGGGGCTACTTTCCTACACCCTGTTACTCCTTTCCCCCTCAGTTTGACCTCTCACAGTTCAGAGGTTACTTCAGAGGAAGAGGCAGGAGGGGTCAGAGGAGATCTACCTTTACTCCTGCTCCTGCCACCCAGCAAAAGCCCTGACTCCTCAGCCCAGGTCGCCTACCCTCTGCCTGTAGGGGGCAGGCTCTCCCACTACCTCCAGTCCTGGACCTTTATTACCACAGACAAGTGGGTCCTGGAGGTAATGGAAAAGGGCCTGTCTCTTCAGTTTAAAAAGACGCCAGCCCTCAAGAGAACCCAGCTTTCCAAATCTCTAACTTCAACAGAGAGGAGACTGTTGGAGGTGGAGGTAAAGCATCTTTTGGATGCAAAAGTAATAGAGAGAGTGCTTACCCATCAAATGGGAAAGGGACTCTAATCCAGATACTTCCTGACTCAAAAGAAAATTGGGGAGTGGCAGCCTATTTTAGATCTCAGATACATAAACAGGTGCCTTCTGAAACCCAGATTCAAGATGGTCACTCTGAAGTTGGTGATTCAGTCTTTACAACAGGGAGACTGGCTAGCTTTCCTAGACTTCAAAGACGCATACTTTCATATTCCCATCAGGTTGATCCACAGGAAGTTTTTGAGGTTCAAGATTCCTTCAGGACACTACCAGTTTGCAGCCATGCCCTTTGGCCTGACAGCTGCACCACGAGTATTCACAAAATGTGTGGCAGTGGTGGCAGCTCATTTAAGAAGGAAGGGGATACCAGTCTACCCATATCTGGACAACTGGCTCACAGTGGCGAAGACCCCTTCTCTTCTTCAGGAGGGTCCTTCCCTAACAAGAGACACTCTACAATCCTTGGGATTCATTATAAACCAAAAGAAATCCCACTTGGTACCAGCTCAGCTCTTTACCTTCATAGAAGCACGGTTGGACACACTGCACGGCAGAGCCTTTCTTCCTGTGGAAAGGATTCAGAATTTTCTGTCCATGGCAAACTCTTTTGTCTTGGGCCAGCCCAGGCCAGCCAGACACTTCCTATAGCTCCTGGGCCACATGGCATCCATGACAGCTGTGGTCCCAAGGGTCAGGTTCAAAATGAGGGACATTGAGCAGTACCTAAGGTCTCACTGGTCACAGAGCAAAAATTCCCTGTCCAGACTAGTCTCAGTCACAAAAAACTTCCTTTAGTTTCTGGACTGGTGGAAGGACACTGCCAACCTTACAGTAGGGGTATCCTTCCATTTTCCCTCCCCTTCGAGAATCATTACTGCAGATGCGTCTCTGCTTGGATGGGGAGCTCACATAGACGACTGTTCTGTCAGCAGCTCCTGGACTTCACAAAAGTCACAGGCCCACATCAATCTGCTGGAACTCGGGGCTGTTTATCTGGCTCTCAAAGCATTTGCTTAAAAGATAAAGGGACATAATGTCCAAATCAGAACAGACAACACCACTATGTTTTACATGAACAAGCAGGGCAGCAAAAGGTCCACCATCCTATGCCTGGACGCCATGAGGATTTGGGGCCTAGCCTATTCCTTGGGAGTCGGTCTGTCAGCCATACATCTCCCAGGCAAAGACAACACCCTAGCGGATGCGCTCAGACTCATCAACCAGGGACCCAGCTAATGGTATCTGAGCAAACAGGTGTTGGTCACAGTGTTCAGAAGGTGGGGCACACCAGAAGTGGATCTGTTCGCCTCTCACCTGAACCATCAGCTTCCTCTGTTCTGTTGCAGGCCCCCAGCACTGGGAACTCTTCCAACAGATGCCTTAGCTCTGGGGTGGACAGGAAAATTCCTTTATGCCTTTCTTCCCATTTCTCTGATTTTCAGAACTTTGTTAAAGCTCAAAAATCAACTTGCAGCAATGATTCTAACCCCAGTAATACTCAGGTATTCATAACTTTATGTAGTCTGCCTTCCAAGTAGAACTGTCCAGAGAGAATTTGGAACATATGCAAATGATGGAATCTTTTGCATGAGCCACTTTTCAAATGCTGCCTTAAACTAACTGCTTTAGTTTTACCCCCTCAGATTTCTCTCTCTGCCTGTCAAGACTAGATGCTCAGAGATCCTTTCCTCATCATCTCTTGTTCTGACATGAGAAACCTTATCAAACATTGAGTATTCATTACATTTCATTTGCTGCCTTTTACCTTTTGTTATTTTAGGTAAACCCATAGTTTTAGTGTTTAAATTGTAAGTTTTCTCGGTTTCTCCCGGTTCGGTATAACTGGGGGTAAAACAAGGTTTATTTTATATTTATCAGAGTTTTCTGACTAAAAAAACTGCATTAGTTATGCTTAATTTTATTAAATTAGTTTGTTTTAAAAACTGTTAATACCGGTTCCTGGACCGATAGCCTTGGTTCATTTTATTTCGGTTCCCGGGTCCTGCAACAGTTCCAGAACCGACTACAACTGCTAAATAAACTTAAAATATTTATTTTTTTAGCGGTTGCAGCTGTTATTGGCTTTACACTGAAAATGTTATGAAAAGAAACTGGTGATCCTGGTTTCAAACCTTGTAGTCAGTGTGGTGAAATTTTGTGAAGTCAAGCATTCTCTTGTTTTGCCTATCTGGACATGAACATTTAAAAGCAGAGTGAAATCTGCATTACATGTCCTGAAAAAAACTACTGAAATGCCTGGATAAGGCTTAAAAAAATAAAAAACTATCACCACTTAAGGGTACCTCCAGCTCTAACCAGCTGACACCATAAGATCTTCCTGGACATAAAGTCTCCACCACTCATTCACACTTATGGGAACTATGCTGGAGGTGCTCGGACCTAGTGGGAGCAAACTTTTTTCAGAGGGTCGGCGCCAGAGATGGAACCGCGAGGAGCGGCACCGCGAGCATTACCTCGTGCGGTAATGACTATCTCGGTGTCAACCCTCCAACCGCCTCAGTTCCTTTTTTTCCCCACCAACGAGTGCACTTCAGTGACGACGTTGCTCGCCCACCAGGAGTCAAACTTCAAACTAGCAGCATAGTTTTTCAGTTTTTTTGTTTTGTAATATCTCGAATAAGTACCGCTTAGTTTATTTATTCTTGTTAAAGAAAAGAAGTCTCAGCCTACACTGACGGAGTCGACCATGGGTGGGTCAGGTAACAGTAGGGAGACTTGGTATGAAAGCTGTTCAGTCAGCCGGGCTGGGTCCAGTCCGCCGCCCTCTCCGGAGGGGGGGGGGTCTGACAATGGACAGTCCAGTGCCCGAGGGGATGGGCGGGCCCCTCAGAAGCATAAAAGTAAACGGTCGCACTCCCTGCACTGTCCGGCCTCAAACGCTTCTTTGACCCACAGGTCAAAAAAGAGAAGGCATCACTCGCGGTCGCCTCTGGTATGTCTGCAGTGACGGTCAGTTGTTGGGGCTAGTTGCGGTCTCCTCCTTGAGTCGCCGGTTTCTTTTCCGGTCGCGACCTCTTCTATCCTCCGGTAGGTCTTCAGATGAGCAGTTTCATCAGTGGGCTGCTCTATGGAGCAATGGGCTCAGAGGTTGGTCCAGCTGCCTGGCCCGGTCACTCCGGGGCCTTCAGGCTTTTTGGGGGATCAGGTAGGTCGATTGGGCCTCCCTAGTTGCGTGGCACCATCCTCGGTGCCGTCGACTCCGCACTTAGGTGTTCCCCCCCCCCCACATGGCTGCGGCACAGGGGGCCACACCGATGCCTCTATCTCCTGGTATATATCCTTCTTTCTCTTCAGATCCTGTTTTTCGGAGCCTTGGGATGTTTTTGGCACCTTCGGCATCGATGGCTCATTTGACGCCATCCTTAGCATCGATGCGACTGCGCCATCCTCGGCTGCGTTGGGGTTGTCGGCACCATGCACCTTGATCGGTGCCGTCTTCGGCGTTTTTCAACGCAGTGCCCTTCTTCAAACAACATGAAGTCTTGCTGTATTCTGACAATTGCAGTTAGGTCCTGCCTTTCAACTGCCCTGGAGAATAAAGAGTTAAACTTTCCATGGCCAGCATGGAATGTTCATTGTGAGCTCGGTTGAAGCCCCTGTCTGCTGTTGTTTAAACTCCAACCGTCAGATTCTTTACTCCTCCTCACTGAACAGTCGCTCCAGAGATTTCTCCTTTGCTCGGTTCAAAAAAGTTGGTTAAAGTGTCGTTTTCTCGCTCGGTTTCAACCAAATTGCTGCTACCGATCTGTCGGTTTAAGTCTCTGTCTGTGGTACTGTGAGTACTAGATAAGTTTTCTTTATAGTTTCTGTGTGGAACTTGTAAATTGTGGATTGGTTCAGCTGAACCGATCAGTCTCAGGCAAAAAAGTTTGTGTATTTACTTAGAGTGTGGTAACTGGTCCATATAGGTTCTAAAAAAAAAAACGGATTTTATTACGTTTTTTTTCCAAGACCCGTGACATGGTCAGGAACAGATAGGGGAATCTTGTCTGGCGGATTGCCGAAAAAAGGGTAAGTTTTGGATAGGATTGGCCATGTCTGAGAAACCCAAGAGAAAAAAACCGGGCCCACTGGGTTTCAACATTGTAGTGTGTGTGGGGAAGTCTTTGCTAAGGCTGATCCCCACACCACCTGTGTTTATTGTCTGGGGTTTGACCACCTCGATTCAGACTGCCAGATTTGTAAGAATTTTCCCAAAGCTACCCTGGAAAAGAAATCAGGTAGACTGAGGGAAAGGGAGGTCGAGAAGTCCGCTGACCCGGATGGCCAGCCTGGTTCGTTCTGACCGAACCAGATGGAGTGCCCTCTGACAAGGGCGATACTTCTTCGGGCAAAAGGAGAGCCAATTCTGAGGAGTCGTTTCCGGTAAAAAGAAAACATAAATCGTCCGGTTCGGACCCAGAAATTCATACTCCGACCGCCGATGAGAGCCAATATGATAAGAATAGTGCAATCGCCTACTCCGGTTCCGGCCAAACCAGCACCATCTGGCAGGGGTTCAGTTCGTTTGGTTCCCCCGGTTCCAGATTACACCTTGGAAGAATTTTATGTACCGGATGAGGAGGAGGGAGAGTGTGAGGATGATGATGGTGATTATGAAAGTCTGGATGTGCCTATTGACCCGGACATCTCCCCAGACAGACCTTCAGATGTTCCTCCTCCTAGGATTCCTGGTTCCCCTTCTCACTTTATGTTTTACAAAAAAATGGCTGAAACCCTCCAGCATCCTATGGAAGAAGCAGTAGAGGATCAAGAGGAGCCTGATTTTGTTGAAATGATGGACATCCCAGAGTCCAGGAGACTGTCTATTCCCCTCCACAAATCCTTTGGGAAACAGATGCATAAAATTCTTAAGACACCTAATTCCATACTTCCTGTGGACAGACGAATGGACAAGAGGTATACTCTTTCAGGCTCAGTCACGGAGTTCCTTTCCCAGCAATGCAGCCGTGTTGGGGTAGTGCAGGCTGCTGCCTGTGATAAGGCAAATATCCCCTTGGCATCACACCCCCCAGATAAGGACTCCAGGAGGACTGATGCCATGGCAAAGAAACAGTACATGGCAGCATCTTTGGGACTCAGGCAGGCTAACTATATGGCCTACACAGCTAGATACCAGAAGTCCAGGTGGGACACTGTGCTGGCTCTGGCTAAACAGGCCCCATACCAGCTTGCCAAGGCGCTGGAGCAGGTGGCTGCAGATGGGATTGAGGCACCCAAAGTGCAGTTTCATGCTGCTGTGAACTCCAGTGTTTCATCAAGAGTCATGGCTACATCTGTGGCTCTTCGGAGGATGGCTTGGCTCAGATGTACTAGCCTATCACAGGATACCCAGACTAAGGCCATGGATTTCACTGTTATTGGTAATTCTCTGTTTGGGGAGCAGACAGAGAACTACATGAAAAAGATGGACGAGTACAGGACCACTTACAGGAGTGCTCAGACCAAAGAAATGCAAGCCACTCCTCAAAGGCAGCAGTCCAGGGGCAGGGGCAGGCCTTTCCGAAGGCCTTTTTACCAAGCTCAGGCCTCCTCTTCTTATTCTCAGACTAGTCTTTCTAGGTTAGTTGCACTGCACCTCCTCGGGGGAAAAAAAGGTCCTGAGGCGGTTGGAGGGTCGACGCTGAAATAGTCATTACAGCACAAGCTGAAGCTCACAGCGCTGCTCCTCGCGGCTCCATCTGTGGCGCAGACCCTCTACAAAAAGTTTGCTCCTGCTGGGTCCTAGCACCTCCGCTGTAGTTCCCATAAGTGCGAATGAGTGGTGGAGACTTCGTCCAAGAAGATCAAAAATTATAGTAGGTACGTAATTTCCATTTACTGTGAGTGACTCCACAACAAATACTGTAACTGCTACCCTGAGATGGACATAATAAGCAGTTTTTAAGAGGCTTGTTGAACCGGCTGACTCCCTGGTTCCCTCAGTGAAATTGAAGAAAACTAAGCACACATAACCCCCTGCTGACAGCATTTTGTGGACTTCTGTGCCTGTTATAAAACCTGCCAACTCCTTCAGAAATTGCAGGCTAGTTCTGATTGGGGAAGTATTTGCCATGACAGGTAAGCACAGTTACGTATTGCTTCCCTTGGCTATGATCACCTAAATGATTATTGTGAAATTTGTAAACTTTCCTGGGGGGATAAAATGTGGGGAAGTGCCTGAAACAGCTAAAGAAAACACTTTCAGGCTTACAAGGACTGTCTGTCTCTCAGCAGCTGACCTTTGCAAAACAGTCTTTCTAATATTTAAAAGGAAGAATATGTAATTATTATTAAATGGTGGAGAACGTATTGAATCTGAGGTTTCCTCTGAAGATGAGTTTGTCTCTCCCCACAGAACATCTGAGGATTATTCCTCATTCTTCACTGGTGAGAAAGATTGGGCTGACACCCACTAAAGCTTCCCATTCCTGTGAATAAATTCTTCGGGGAAGATACTTTAAAGATTTTACAAACTCTGTTCCCCCTCTGGATAAGAGGATATATAAGAAATTTCAGCTGGACAGGGAGGGAACTGAAATTTTTTCCCCCCACCCTGTCCACCAAAGAGTGGTTAACGTGACAGCCTGTGACAAGGCAAAGATACCCCTGGCAGGGAAAAATTGACAACATGGCTTAAAAATATATATTTATCAGGTGCCTTGGCCATCAGGCAGGCATACATTTCAAGCCTATGTCAATACCAAAGTCGCTGTGGTTGTTGGCCCCTGTTATGTCAGCCAAGGGCCAGACTCCCCCTGTCAGATGATCTAGCTGAAACCGCTAAATTTGGTTTGAGAGCAGTCAAATAACAGTTCAAGTGGCTACTGCCAGATGGATGGCAAGGAGGTTTGCCTGGCTGCGAGTCACAGACCTCACTCAGGATACCCAAACCAAGGTTATAGACTTTCCAGTCGTGGTTAATTCCTCTTTGGAGAAAGATAAAGGCTTACATGAAAAAGGTGGAGATATATATATATACACACCACAGCAAGTCCCCTTTGTTTCTATCAGGCTGGGGCTGCGCCTCAGTATCAGCAGTACCCACAGCAGGGGTATTTCAGGCACCACAGACAAGTGGTCCTGGATGTAGTGAGTCAGGGATCATCTCTGAACTCAAATTCATTCCACTGACAACAGTGGAAAAAGGATTAGAAAGGTTGCAGAAGAGACCAGATAAGGGCGCTTCAGGCTCTGACCAGTCAACACCCTCCAAATCTGCATGTGAAACTGCTGTCTCTTACTTACACACCCCTGAGAAGGGTGATTCAGGTTTTTTTTTTAAAAAATGGGTGGGGTGAGTGGCCCGGCTGTTTCTCCGGTCCCCTCCACGAAAACCAAAAAGACAAAGCATGTCAAGCCCCAGGAAAAACCTAAAAGGATTTCTGGCATCACTGTATTTAAATTATTTCCACACTTCCATAAGGGAGTCTCACAGAAAGTACTTCAGGTTCAGACTCTCATCAGGTCACTCTCTGGGAGTGTTCACAGTAGTTGGAGCACCTTCAAAGATAAGGTGTCACAGTTTCCCCATATCTAGATGACTGGCTGGTGGTTGTAGAATCACTCCAGCAAGTGAGTCGGCAACTCACCTAGGGTCTCCTGGACTCTGTAAGGTCCTTGATAAATCTAAAGAAAGTATGACCTTCAGCCTGCTCAGGCACTCCAGTTCATAGGAGCAGAGCTAACTGCCCCTACGCAGGGCAAGAAGTATTCCACTAATAGCGGGCTCATTCAGGCTGAATGAACCAAAAATCGCAAGACAATTTTCTTCAGTGATTGGCCACATGGCACCTGCCACTGGCACAGTCTTGGAATCCAGGTTACAGACCAGAGTCATTCAGTGTCACCTCATGGCTTAATGGTGTCAGAGAGAGGACCCTCTTTTAAAACTAATTCTAGTAACAAGGACATTGTTACAGGCCTCCAGTGGAGGAAAAGAGGGAACCAATCTAAGAAAAGGGGCTTCTTCTTTTTCAGCAAGAGCCCTTATCAATTGTCTGACAACAGATGCATCCCTACTAGAGTGGGGTGTCCATCTGGGGGTTCACACCTCCCAAGGCACATGATCAAGTGCAGATTCACTCCTGCACATAAACCTGCAGGGGCTAAGAGTAGTGTTACTGCACTAAAGGTCTTCACACAACTACTACAAAGGTGGTACAGGTCAGAACAATACCACCACAATGTATTACATCCACAAGTAGGGAGGGAGGGACAAAGTTAAGCCTTCCCTGCTCAAGACTTATGAAAATATGGAGTCTTGCATGTTCCGTATGTCCCTGCAGGATATTTATTTGCCAGGTAGGAACACTACCTTGGCAGATACCTTGACTCGGATCAACCAGTCCCATCAGGAATGGGCCTTGAATAGTCAGGTGGTGGTGCAAGTTATCTTCAGGAGGTGGGGCATACCAAGGGTAGACTTGTTTGCATCCCACCACAACCACCACCTATCACAGTACTAAGACAATCTGATCCAGGACGAAATCCCTTGGATTCTCCGGTTCTGAGTTGGTCAGGGAAGCACCTGTTCACTTTCCTTCCTTCCCTCTGGCATACAAAGCATTTCTCAAACTCCGGTCCCAGCCAGCATCCATGGTCTTGATAACGCCAGACTGGGCCAGGCAGACATGCTACTCTCCATGTCTGGTTCCAAACCAATACACCTTTTCTCAGAGGCACAGCCTGCTAACCTCCAACTGGGAGGCTTCTTCTGCCCAAACCTTAGGTCACTCGGGTCCAAGTCATGTCTCTTGAGGGCCTACTGTACAGTATGCAGCCTTGCATCTTTTTTTAGTGTCTTGTGCTTCAGAAGGGAAAAGGTTTACGATTGGTGTTCGACCAGAAAATGGTTTCTAGGGACGTGGATATGTTGTTCAGTCCACACTTTGTGGTAGGTTCCTTGCTGCTTTAAATGTTGCCGGAAGGTCTTCAGGCTGGCTCCTCCCTCACACCCGAGTGGTAAAACCCTCGGCTCCACCCCGTGACACCAGATCTTCCTTACTGCTTGGAAGCTCAGGTTCCCTCCTTTGTGCTCTGTGTTTTAGGCCTGGATCCACACTCTTCGGAATTTCCAAAACTAATTTTAAAAATTTACAAGACTCCGGTCTGCCTTCCCTCTGGCTCGCGATGGACAAACGACCTCAAGCCTGGCCGGTGCCCATGTGGGCAGAAGATATCCCAGACCGATCCGCACTCCATGTGCATCTACTGCCTGGGGCTTGGCCACGATTCGCAGGCTTGCGACTGTGCAAGTCCTTTTGGCTCTCGGCTCCGAGGACCACGCTCCAGACTTCTTCTCGGGCCCCCCGAAAAACAGTACCCACCAGTCAAGTCTAAGGAAGCCCGTTGGGCGGTGTCTACGGCGGCGGGCTCCACGGAACAGTTGGAGCAGATGATTGCCCTTGAGGAGGAGGCGGCCCAGGCCGCTTCTTCTTCCTCCTTGGCCGCAGCATTTATCCCACTCTCCTTGGGCTCCTCCTACACTGCTTCTTTTAAGGAACTTTGCCAGTCCCTCTCCACTAAGGGGAGAAGGGCCATCGGGACATTCCGGTCGGTCCTGAAAGAAGGACCCTAAAGGTAAGTCCCACCGTTGGTGTTCGTGTGAGCAGGAAAGATCCCCTTCACTGGACTGTCGAGTCTCGACTTTGGTCGAGGTTGCAGCTGTGGCCGCTGTCTTCACGGTGTCCGCGTCAGGTGAGCTGGCCGTGACATCCGTCAACTCAGTCAAGATTTTTCTCGACTCGTCAGTCGGTTTGTCGACTGGAGAAGCAGACAGCCCTTCTTCACCAGTTCCCCGGTGGTTGCAAGGATTTGCTTGTGCCAAAGTACGGTTAAGGTCCCTGCCCTGAAGGAGGGGCAGGTTTCCGCTCCTTTCTTTTGACCCACCCTCAGAATCCCCGCTGGCCCCGGGTCCTCTTCAGGTCCAGCCGGGTCCTCACGTGACGTCTGTGGTCTCGGTCTCTGCATCATGTAAAGTGGTGTGTCGCCGTCTTGTCATCCTCTTTCGAGGATAGGCTCGGCAAGTTAAGGCCGGGCGCTGTGAGGACTTGATATCAGCAACTTTACTGACCGCAACAAGTCGCACTACATCACCTTTTCTGGCCATTAAGTGGCTGTCACTGAACGGCGAAACAACCCTCATGGTAGTCGAGACCCGCCCAGTGCCGGTTGTTCGCTGAAACTGGCTGCTCCACCCATTGTAGTGGAACCTCCACCCCCAATAAATCGAAGATCAGCCCCACCACAAGGATTCTCAGTCAGGTCAGGGCTTGCCCCATAAGTTGTCGGTCACCCTCACTCCCGATCGACCTCGGCAGGTGGAGGTGGCTCAGGCGCCCGGCAGCCGTTCGTAGATTCCTCGGAGTCTGATGATGACTCCTCCCTGTTCTCCAGGCCACTTGACCTGGAGTCTGCAGGGGGCCAGTCGGTGGACAAGAGCCCATTCTTGTTTTTGGGTATGCTCCGACTCATCTCAGAGTCTACTGAGATGCAGCTCGAACCTGTTCAAAAACAGGCCAGGTATCCCTTTACGGAGCTACTGGACCGAGGGGATTCCCCTACGGACGCCTTTCCGGTGGCCGAAGCCATTGCTGGCCTGGCCCTGGAGCTGTGGCAGCGGCCAGCATCTTGTCCCGCGCCTTCGGCCAGGATGGCTCAAAAGTATGCAGTCCAAACCAGTTCACTCTCCGGTTTCTCGGAGCACCCCTCTTCGGAGGGGTTGGTGACCGATAGTGTTTTCCAGTGCTCTGGGAACGCTTGGAATGTGGACAAATCACCTGATAAGGAATCAAAAAAATTAGATTACTCAGGGCAGAAGGTGTACGCTGCTTTCTCCCTAGGCCTTCGTCAGGCTAGCTCGGCCGTACTGATGGCACATTTCTCACACGCCCTTCGCCCTTATGGGCTCCCTGGATGAGGTGATTCCTCATCTCCTGGCTGACCTTCAGATGACGGTCAAGCAGGTGCAGGATCAGGGAAGGGCGGTGGCTAAACAGCAGCTCCAAACTTCTTTGGACATCACTGACCCTTGTGCCCGTTCAGTAGCGGCCACAGTAGCCATGCGCTGCAGAGCTTGGCTGTGGATCTCCACCTTCATGGCGGACACCCAGTACAAGCTGGCAGACATTCCCTTCCTGGGCACCGACCAGTTCGGTCCCGGAGTGGAAGGCCACCTCCAGAGTATCAAGAAGTCCAATGCCACCTTGGACTCGGTTACGTCTGCCCAGAAGGACAAAGGCCGCCCGCAGCAACGTAAGCCCTTTTGCCCTTCTGCTCCTGTGGCATGTCCGGCCCAGCAACACCAGCATCAGGGCCAGCAGGCTCACACTTGGCGCCCAAGGCCAAGTCTGTTGCTCTCTCTAGTAGGAAGCCTGGAGGCAAGGGTCCAGGAGGTCCCTCAGCAGGCCCTTCCTCCAAGCCTGCCCAGTGACGGGTTGAGGGGTGTCGTCCCCAACCTCGTCACTCTTCCCCGGGTTCCCCCTGTGGGGGGAGACGGCTCCGCCACTTCTTTTCCACCTGGTCAGCTATCACCGTGGACCGCTGGGTGTTGGAAGTGGTTGGCAGTGGTCTGCCTCTGGAATTCGAGCAGTTCCCTCCCTATTGAGCTGTCGCCCCACGGGGGGTTCCGGGTTCCGCAGCCTCTCGGTCAGCTCGTCGAGCCGACATTGCCTTGCTCTTCCTGAAGGAGGTGATCAGAGAGGTGGCAGACCCTCCTCCAGACCCAGGGTTTGTGTCCAGGTACTTCCTGGTCCCAAAACGGACGGGGGGGCTGGTGCCCCATTCTCGACCTGCATGACCTGAACAAGTTCCTAAGGCCTCGCACCTTCAGGATGGTCACTCTGGCTCAGATCATTCCATCATTGGAACCAGGCACGTGGTTCTATTCTCTGGACCTTCAGGACACATTCTTTCACGTCCCAATCTGTCCATCTCATCAGCAATTCCTCCGCTTCCGAGCAGAGGGATCTCTCTACGAGTTCCGGGCCATGCCCTTCGGCCTCTCTCTCCAGCTCCCAGGGTCTTCACCAAATGTATGGCAGTAGTGACAGCATTCCTGCTGTGTCAAGGGTCCGGGTGTGCCCTTACCTGGACGACTAGCTGATTTCTGCCCCCTCCAGGTTGGAAGTGGAGCGGTCCAGGGATCTGTCCCTTCAGGTCTACTCTCAGATTGGCCTCCTCATCAACGAAGCTAAATTGAAACTCATGCCATCGTAGGTGATTCAGTTCATTGGGGTAGAGCTCGACTCTCTTAGAGCCAGAGCCCGGCTCCCAGCAGACAGGGCTGAGGTCCTGTCCTCCTTTGCCCCATCATTTCTGGTTGGGCAATTGCACCCTGCTCTGGACTTCCTGTGGCTCCTGGGTCTCATGGCGGCCTGCACCAACGTGGTCTGTTGGGCCCGCTGGCAGATGCGTTCCCTGCAATGGGGGCTGGCCAGCCAGTGGTCACAGCACTCCAGTTCTCTGGACCAGCCGGTGACAGTGACCCAGGAGATGTGGGACGGCCTGCAGTGGTAGCTCATCCCAGCTCACCTGCAGGAGGGTATCCCGTTCATCTGCCCTGAGCTGATGGTCACTCTAACGACTAATGCTTCTCTGATGGGTTGGGGTGCCCATCTGGGGGAGCTCAGAGCCCACGGCCTCTGGTCCCCCTCAGGAGTCTCAATGCTACATCAACCTGCTGGAGCTTCAAGTGGTTCGGCTAGCCCTCACCACCTTCGCTCCGTTTGTATGGGATCAGGTGGTTCAGGTCCAGACGGACAGCACCACGACCATCTATCTCAACCATCAGGGCGGGATGCACTCCTTGCCTCTGTGCAAGAAGGCTCTCCGTATATGGTCTCTCGTGATCAGCCTGGAGGCAGATCTCCTAGCCATCCATGTGGCAGAAGCCTCCAACAGTATGGCCGATGTCCTCAGCTGGATAGGCGCTGCTTCTCACAAGGAGTCTCTCCTGCCGGAGGTAGTACAAGACCTGTTCTCCCATTGGGGCTACCTCAGGTGGACCTGTTTGCCTCCAGGAGAATGCGCGTTGATGCTGTTTCATGCCCGCCCCTCAGCAGGCTCGCTGCAGGGGATGCCTCCCGAGGCCGGGGACCCCGGGCCTCTTGTATGCCTTTCCTCCATTTCCCTTGATCCACATAGTGCTTCTCAAGGTGAAGAGGGGCAAGGCGCAGGTGATTCTGGTAGCCCCAGACTGGCCCCGCTAGTTCTGGTACCCAGATCTCCTCAGCCTCAGCTCCAGGCTCCCGAGGCGGCTTCCAGCCCGCCCGGACCTGCTCTCAGCCGACAATGGGAGGGTTCTCCACCCAGACCTTCAATCCCTGCACCTGACAGCCTGGTTCCTGAGTGGCTGGAGTTCCAGGCCTTGAGTCTTTCCGACGAGGTCCTCAATGTCGTTGAGGCACCCCGTAAGGAGTCAACCAGAAAATGCTATGCCTTCAAATGGAAGACATTCTCCATTTGGTGTCAGGACAAGGGGTTGGACCCTTCTTCCTGTTCCTGGCTAGCATTCTGACTACCTGTGGTCTCTTTCAGCTAGGCTTCGGGTCGATGACCCTTAAGGTGCACCTGGCAGCTATCTCCCTTACCCATGGGCCGGCAAGCAGTCTGTGGTAGGAGAAGGTGGTCATGCTCAAAGGCCCAGACCACATATCCTCCGTGCGAGTAGAACCTCCACCTTCGTGATCTACTGCTGGTGTTGGCTAAGCTCATGGGCAAGCCTATTCGAACTGATGTACAGGTGGACATCTCTCACCTGTCATGGAAGACCACCTTCTTGGTGGCCATCATGTCAGCCAGAAGGATGGGAGAGCTCAGGTGCTTTCCATTGAGTCTCCTTATCTGTCTTCCACAAGGACAAGGTTGTCCTGTTCCCCACTCCAAGTTCCTTCCGAAGGTGGTGTGTCGGAGTTTCACCTAATCCAGGTGTTGACTGTGCTGGTGTTCTGCACCTCAATCACACCTCGGAGGCCATATAGGCTCCTTACTCTGGACCCTAGGAGAGCGCTCTCTTATTATATGGAGCGAACGGCTATAGTTCGGGGAGAGTTTCACCAGCTGTTCGTTAGCTACGCTGAAGCTGCACCTGTCAGACCTGCAGCCAGTGGACAATAGGTGGTTGGGTCACCTCCTGCATAGATCTCTGCTATAGGTTGGCGGGCATGGAGCCTCCCAAAGGGATAAGAGCTCATTCTACCCGCCATACCGCTGCTTCAGTGGCTGCTTCTAGGGACGTCCCTATCCACGAAATCTGCAGGGCTGTTACCTGGAAGTCAGCACACACCTTCATTTCCCATTACCACATTGACCTAGAGTCACGCTGGGATGCTGGTTTTGGGACCTCGGTTCTCCAGTCCTTATTCCCTAAGTAGGAGGTGCGTGCTGTTAGGAGGTCTAAACCTCACTTTCAGGTTCTTGGCAATATTGGGAATGCAAGTAATCGCAGACACATTGCACAAGAGTAATAAACTTGTTTATTATTACCAAAGGATAAAATCACAGTTGCCCTAAGCAGTTCTTACCAATACGAACCGGGAGCCAGTGCTAAGTGTTCCCTATACCTCGAGGTTTCTTTGTGTCTCTTGGGATCTCCGAGGTACAAGACTTAGTGTCTCACATTATATACCTATGATAATTACTGTGGTTACTATGAGATAGAAACATTTCTAGTTACAGAGATGAGCCCTATTGGCTAAATTAGAGGAGGCGCCACGGTCCAAGATAACATTATACAATTTTGTAGTAGTCATCAGTTTGTGAAACAGAAGAGTTCTTATATAGAGTCTTACATAACTCAGTGTAGTAGTACAAATCACCAAAAGGTAGAAATGCTGACTTATATATCATAATTATTCCAAGGACACAGGTGTTCTAACATCTTATAAGTGAGAAATACACAGAAAATACATAGAAGAATATATATGTATTATAAAGTAAACTGTATTACAACAATATGCGTACATATCCTGACATCTACTCTTATATGGTAGATGCCCTTAGCCCTATATGTTACTATAACATATGCCTAAACACTAGCTGTCTACAGTGTACCTCTGAGGGTACCAATAAGGGTGCAGGGACCTCGTGTAACAGCCTCCCTCCTCCCGGAGAACTGCTAGGAGTCTGCCACAAAGTGTGGATTGAACAACATGTCCGCATCCCTAGAAATACAGGTTACTCACCTGTAACAGGAGATCTAGGAGTGGTATGTGTTGTTCTGCCACAACCCCACCCGGCTTCAAAGCCAGCGCCAACCTGGTTTCCAGCGGGCTAGATCTGGCTTCGTGGGGCGGAGCCGAGGGTTTTACCACCCGGGTGGGAGGAAGGAGCCAGCTTGAAGACCTTCCGGCAACATTTAAAGCGGCAAAGAACCTACCACAAAGTGTGGATGAACAACATATACCACTCCTAGAACTCCTGTTACAGGTGAGTAACCTGTATTTCCAGCACGTGCTGGGATCAAGCAGTGTTTGACTAACTTACCTTTTTATATTCCTTGGACTTGAAGTCCAGCATCCTCAAGGTCCACCTAGTTGCAGCATCTGCTTGCATATTAATTGGACAAAATGTTCTAATGGCCTCAGATCCTAGCCTCAGAGAGGCTTTTTTAGGGCCTGGCATAGCACAGTCTGGTGTTCCATCTGTGCTGAACTATTTTACCTTTTTGCTTTCACTGGACTTGCAGACCAGTACCTTAAAGGTCTACCTGGTCCCAGCATCTATTTACTTCTCGGTTGGACAGAATGTTTTTTCAAGCCTCAGACCCTATCTTCAAAGGGTTCTTTTTTTGGTCTATTTGTACCCCCTCACAGGGAACCAGTGCAAGCATGGGATCTAGATGTGTGCATAGTTAGGCTCATGGGTCCCCCTTTTTTTGAGCCTGTTTTCAACTTATTTTAAATATCTTAAAAAAAATATATATATTTTTTTTTTCCTTGTGGTAATGATTTCTGCCACAAGAATCAGTGAGCTTAAGTCTTTCTGCATTGAACAGGACCACATTTCATTCCACAGAGACAAAATTATTCTGGGAACAAACAAGGAGTTTCTCCTTTAAATGTCTTTTGATTCCCATTTGAATCAAACCATTGTACATAAATAGATACATACATACATACCTAAACAGTGTCGGCAGATAAGGGCCTACAGTCTGCCCATCTTATGTATCTTTTCCACTGAACACTTTGGTTCTGGTAAAAAGAGTCTTTATGGTGTGAACGTCAAAGGAGCTTTTAGCTGTTACTTGACAACCACTGAAGTCCATAGGCAGGACAGAAAACTGATGTTCCTCACCTATAAGAATGTGGGAAAGGGTAACCCAGCTTCAAAAAGATTAATTTCTCACTGGATAGTACAGCATTTTCAGTTTTTGTTATTCTAAGGCTGGAAAGGAGCCCCCTAATAGGGTTCAGGGCCCATTCCACAAGGGGCAGAGCTGCTACCATAGCTGCTGTCGAGGATGTTCCTCTGGTGGACATCTGTAAAGCAGCTACCTGGAAAACAGTACACACCTTTACAAAGCATTACAGTTTGGATATTGTCTCCAGGGGTGATGCCAGGTTCGGCACCGCAGTCCTGCAAAGTCTGTTTAAAAAAAAATAAGGTTCTGTGCCCACCTCCATAGGTACTGCTTAGTAGTCTGCATAAAGTTATGAATACTTGAGTATTACTGGGGTTAGTAAAAAAAACCCTTAGAGGCAGTATAGCGCAGTGGTCTAAGGCTCTGAGCTGCAAATTTGGTGACATCCAGCAGACCAGACCTGGGTTTGAATCCCACAGCTTCCACTTGCATACTGTGTGACCCTGAGCAAGTCACTTAACCTCCTTGTGCTCCCAGGTCGCGCATGTAAAAAAAAAGCTTTCAGCTTAGTGTGCTATACCTGGTTAAACAACTAAATAAATAAATAAATAATTACCATAGTAATCTTGTTTCTTCCAAGTGATACTCAGGTATTCATAACTTGCCCACCCTACCTCCCCTTCTGGAACCTTTAGCCTATGCTCTCCTGAATACTGTGCTGTCAGGGGTATAAATGCCATTGCTGGCACACACGTTGTGATTGTGTTCACTATTGTTGTCCCCCTCTCGTTTTTCAGGTGATTTGGACATTCAAGGGTATCCTTTCATATGTTATGCCCTCCAATTGGGAGGCCTATTGGGAGGCAGTTTAGCGCAGTGGTCTAAGGCTCTGAGCTGCAAATCTGGTGACATCCAGTAGACCAGACCTGGGTTTGAATCCCACAGCGTCCACTTGCAGACTGTGTGACACTGAGCAAGTCACTTAACTTCCCTGTGCTCCCAGGTCACACCTGTAAAAAAGCTTTCGGCTTAGTGTGCTAGTCCTAGTTAAACAACTAACCCCAAAAAAAAAATTGGAGGCCCCCTTTTTTGGGTGTTAAGGAAGCCCTCTATTATTATTATTATTATTATGATTCATAGTGTGTTATCATTATTACTGTTATCATTATTATTATTGAAATTATCATTATTATACTTAACCCCCATGGGCCTGTTTTTCCAGGAAATCTGAGAGGTTAGAACTAAGGTAGTTAGTATAAAGCAGCATTTGAAAAGTGGCTCATGCAAAAGATTCCATCATTTGCATATGTTACAAATTCTCTCTGGGCAGTTCTACTTAGAAGGCTGACTGCATAAAGTTATGAATACCTGAGTATCACTTGGAAGAAACAAGATTACTATGGTAAGTAATTTTCTAGGGACATGGATATGTTGTTCATCCACACTTATTGGCAGGTATCCTTGCCGCTTTAAATCTTGCGGAAGGTCTTCAAGCTGGCTCCTCCCACCCACCCACCGGGTGGTAAAACTCGGCTCAGCCCCATGACGTCAGATCTTCCTTACCGCTTGGAAGCTCAGGTTCCCTCCTTAACGCTCTGCGTATAAGACTGGTTCCTAATTCTTCGGTTTTGCGAATTTAGAAGTTTTTGCATTTGTAGACTTCGGTCTTCTATCCCTCGCGGCTGCGATGGACAAATCGACTCCCGGTTTTCGGAGATACCCTTGCAGGCAGAAGATGTCTCGGATGGATCCGCACTCCACGTGTGTCTACTGTTTAGGCCTTGAGCATGACCCGCAGGCTTGCGACCTGTGCTCTTCCTTCTCAGCCTACGTCCTCGAAGACCGTGCTGCCCGTTTACAACTAGGCGTCGAGAGAGCGTTTTTCCTCCGGTGAAGTCAAAGAGACCCGGTCGGGCGGTTTCCGGCGCGGGCGCTGGCTCAGCGGATCAGTTAGAGCAGATGATCGCCTTGAAGAGGAGGCGCGCGACCGCATCTTCCTCGGCCGCATTATCCCGCCTCCTGGGTTCCTCTTATACAGCTTCCTTTAAGGAGCTTTGGCTGTCCTCTCCACTAAGGAGAGGGACCAATGTCTGCTGGACCTTCTTCTCGGTCCAAAAAGAAAGACAAGGGTAAGTCCCTCCGTCTACGCTCTTGGGAGCGGGAAAGGTCCCTCTTCCCGAGTTGTCGGCCATCGACTTCGGTCAATCGTTCGCCTTCGGCCACTGGTCTCACGGTGTCCCTGTCAGGTCAGTTGACCGAGACTCCCGTCGACGCAGTCGAGATTTTTCTCGACCCGTTGGACGGGTTGTCGCCAGGCAAAGCCAATAATCCTCTCTCCCCGGTTCCCCCGGTGGGAGTTGAGGATCCCGCAGGCTTGCCAGTGCCTCCGGTTCCAGAGCCCTCGGATGAACCCTCCGAGCTGAGGGGAGAGCCGGTTCCACCCGTCCCCTCCCCACACCGTCCTCGGAAAAGCCGAGGTTCTAGGGACATGGATATGTTGTTCATCCACACTCATTGGCAGTATCCTTGCCGCTTTAAATCTTGCGGAAGGTCTTCAAACTTGCTCCTCCACCCACCCGGTGGTATAACTCTGACCTCCCGCCCATGGCGCCTGATCTTCCTTACCGCCAGCTCAGGTTCCTCTCAACGCTCTCGTTTGGAGCTGGTTCTATTTCTCCGTTTGGGATTTAAAATAATATTTTGCAAAGACTTCAGTCTTCGATCCCTCGCTGCGATGGACAATCGACTCGGATTTCGGAGATGCCCATGCGGGTGGAAGATGTCTCGAGACGGATCCACACTCCACGTGTGTCTACTGCTTAGGCCTTGAGCACGACCCGCAGGCTTGCGACCTGTGCTCATCTTTCTCGGCCTACGTCCTCGAAGACCGTGCTGCCCGATTGCAACTGGGCCGTCCCGAGAAGCGTTTCCCTCCGGTGAAGTCAAGGAGGCCTGTTGGCGGTGTCCTGTGGGCAGCTCGGCCGGATCAGCTCGAGCGGATGGTCGCCCTCGAAGAGGAGGCGGCGCGGGCCGTATCTTCCTCGGCCGCGGCATTTATCCCGCTCTCTCTGGGTTCTTCCTACACGGCTTCCTTTAAGGAGCTTTGTCTGTCCCTCTCCACTAAAGGAGAAGGGCCTCGTCTGCTGGACCTTTTCTCGGTCAAAAGAGGGACAAGGGTAAGTCCCTCCGTCGACGGCTTTTGGGAGGGAAGTCCCTCTCTCGGGCCGTCGACCGTCGAGCTGTCGATCAAGCCGGCTTCGCCACTGGCCTCACGGTGTCCCCGTCAGGTCAGTTGACGAGACTCCCACTGATGAAGTCGAGATTTTTCTCGACCCATTGAACAGGCTGTCGCTTTAGCAGCCGAGATTCCCTCTCTCCCTCCCCGGGAGGAGTTGAGATCCTGTGGGCTCGCCATGTGCCTCCGGTTCCGGAGCCCTCGGATGGACCTTCCGAGCCGAAGGGAGTGCCGGTTCCGGCCGACACCTCCCCGCACCGACCCCGGAAATTCCGGGACTCTCGGTCTCGGTCTCGGACCTCTTCGCGGTCCAGCCGTTCCCACCGTCATAGGCGGTCTCGGTCTCGGCACCGCGGTGAGCGGCGTCGCCGCTCCTGTCCTCCTCCTCGGATGAGGGGAGGCTTCGGCGTAAATTACGTCGACGGTACGAGGACCTTATGTTGCAACAGCTCCTCCTGGCCGGGAATAAGCCGACTCCGGCGCCTTCCCCGGCCATTAAGTGGCTGTCACCGGGACGGCCGACACAACCCCTCGACTTGTCCGAGGAGCCTACACCCAGGCCGGTTGTTCGGCCAAAACCAGCTGCTCCACCGATTCCGTGGAACCTCCCGCCCACAGCCACCACTGGGGCTCCGACCAAGATTCTCGGCTGGCTAAGGGTTTACCCCCATCGGCTATCAGTTACCCTCACTCCCGACCGACCTCGGCAGGTGAAGGGTAGCTCAGAGCCAGAGGCAGCTCTTTGAGGACTCTTCCGAGTCCGAAGACGATTCCTCCTTCTTCTCCAGCGACTGGACTTGGAGTCTTCAGGAGGTGGCATCAATGGCCGATAGCCCGTCGTCTTCCTAGGACTGCTTGGCTCATCTCGGAGTCTACGGGATGGAGCTCGAACCCGTTCCAAAGCGGGCCAGGTATCCCCTCACGGAGATTCTGGACCGAGGGATTCTCCGACGGAGGCCTTTCGGTGGCCGAGGCCATAGTGGGTCCGGCACTGGAACTTTGGCAGCGCCCTGCTTCCTGCCCTGCGCCTTGACCCAGGATGGCCAGGAAGTATCTGGTCCCCTACGGTTCCTTGTCCGGTTTGAACACCCTCTGCTGAGGGTTGGTTACCCGACAAGCGTTTTCCGGTAGCACCCAGGCATGGTGGACAAACCTCCTGACAAGGAGTCCAAGAAATTGGACTATGTCGGTGAAAAGTCTCGCTCGCGCTCTCTCGGCTTCGCAGGCCAGTTCGGCCGTCCTCATGGCACATTTTTCTCATGCCCTGTTGGGCTCCCTGGATGAGGTCATCCTCAACTTCCCGCCCGATCTGCAGACTACGGTTACAGGTGCGGACCAGGGCAGGGCAGTGGCCAAACAGCAGCTCCAGACTGCTTTGGATGAGGGGACTCATGTGCCAGATCGGTGGCGGCCGGTGGCTGTCAGTCGGTGGGCTTGGCTGAGGATATCCACCTTACTCTGGATACCCAGCACAAGTTGGCGGATGTTCCTTTTTGGGACTGACCTCTTCGCCCTGGGGTGGAAGGTCACCTGCAGAGGATCGAGAAGTCCAATGCCACCTTGGACTCGGTCTCTTCCGCCAGAAGGACAATGGCCAAACCACAGCCTAAGCCCTTCGTCCCTTCTGTGCCCCCGCCGTGCCCAGCAACTAGAGGCCAGCAGGCCTCGGGCCTTGGCATCCCAAACCCAAGCCGCCGCTTCCTAACAGGAGGCAGGGAGGAAAGGGCCCAGGAGGTCCTCGGCCGGTCCCTCCTCCAAGCCTGCCCAGTGACGGGCTGAGGGGTGTCGCCCATCCCCGCCACCTTACCCTGGGTCTCCTGGGGACGGCTCCGCACTTCCGTTCGCTTGGTCCGCTGTTACCACGGACAGGTGGGTCTTGGAGTGGTGGGAAGGGGCCTGCCTCTGGAATTCGAAGGCACCACCCTTCAGAGCCGTCCCCCTCGGGGGCTTCGGGATCCCAGCTCACTGGCGTCTCGTCGAGCCGACATCACTCTCCTCCTCCAGAAGGAGGTGGTAGAGAGGTGGTGGACCCTCCTTCAGACCCAGGGCTTGTGTCCAGGTACTTCCTGGTTCCAACGGACGGGGTTGGCGCCCCATTCTCATCTACACGACTCCTAAACAAGTTCTAAGGTCTCGAACCTTCAGGATGGTCACTCTGGCTCAGATTATACCATCCTTGGAGCAGCGGCGATGTGGTTCTGCTCTCTGGACTTGCAGGGCCAGCGTTTTTCACATCCCTATCAAATCAAGTCTCACCAGAGTTCCTTCGCTTCCGAGCGGAAGGATCCTCTTCGAGTTCCAAGCCATGCCCTTCGGCTTGTCTCCAGCTCCCAGGGTCTTCACCAAATGCATGGCAGTGGTGACAGTGCCTCTGCGCGCCGAGGGTCCGTGTACCCTTACCTGGACGACTGGCTGATAGCAGCCCCTCCAGGAAGGAGGCGGAGTGGTCCAGAGATCTGGCCCTCCAGGTCTGTTTCTCAACTGGGCCTCCTTATCAACGAGGCCAAGCCGGAAATCGATCGAAGCAGGTGATTTTATTCATCGGGCGCAGCTCAACTCTCTTGAGCCAGAGGCGGCTCCGGCGGACAGGGCCGAGGTTCTTTCCTCCTTTGCCCGATCATTTCTGGTTGGGCAATTCTGCGCCCATGCCGGGACTTCCTGCGCCTCCTGGGTCTCAGTGGCGGCCTGTACCAGCGTGGTCCGTTGGGCCGCTGGAACATGCGTCCCCTCAGTGGGACTGGCCAGCCAGTGGTCGCAACGCTGCGATCCTTGGACCAGCTTTTGTCGGTGACACAGGATGTGAATGCCTCCAGTGGTGGACCGCTCCAGATCATTTGCAGGAGGGCATCCTGCTCATCCCGCCTCTATGCCGATTTGCTCTCTGTCGACCGATGCCTCTCTGATGGGTTGGGTGCCCATCTGGGGAACACCAGTCCATGGCCTCCTGGTCCCGAGCTGGAGTCCCGATCGCCACATCAACCTGCTGGAGCTCCGAGCGGTCCGCCTAGCTCTCACCGCCTTTTGCTCTGCTCCTCCAAGTGGTCCGAGTCCAGACGGACAATACCACGACTATGTATTATCTAAACCCAGGGAGGGACGGTCCATGCTTCTATGCTAAGGAAGCTCTCCGCATTTGGTCACTCGTGGCGCAGCCTGGAGGCGGATCTCCTAGCTATTCACGTGGCAGGAGCCTCCAACACCCTGGCCGATGCCCTGAGCCGGATAGGGGCTGCATCCCACGGAAAGTGGTCTCTCCCGGTCGTAGGTAGTATCTGTTCTCCCTTTGGGCACACCTCAGGTGGACCTGTTTGCCTCCATGGAGAACGCTAGCTGAGTCTGTTCCATGCCCGCCTCTCAGCAGGGCTCGCCAGGGGATGCCTTCTCGAGGCAATGGACCCCGGGCTCTTTACGCCTTTTCCCATTTCCCTTGATCCACAAGGTGCTTCTCAAGGCGAGGAGGACAAGGCGCAGGTGATCTCTGATAGCCCCAGACTGGCCTCGCCAGTTCTGGTACCCAGATCTCCTCAGTCTCAGCTCCAGGACCTCGCTGCAGCTTCCAGCTCGCCCGGACCTGCTCTCAGTCAATCAGGGGAAGGTGTTCCATCCGGACCTCTCAATCCCTGCACCTGACGGCCTGGTTCCTGGAGCTGCCAGAGTTCCAGGCTTTGGTCTTCCGACGAGGTCCCTCAATGTAGTTGAGGCGTCCCGTATGAGTCGACAGGAAAATGCTATGCCTTCAAATGGAAAAGGCTTTCCATTTGGTGTCAGGGGTGGCTCTGGACCCTTTCTCCTGTTCCTTGGCAAGCATCTTTGGACTATTATGGTCCCTTTCTAGTCAAGGGCTTAGGTCGACGCACTTCTAATGGGTGCACCTGGCAGCCATCTCTGCACGGGGCTGGCTGGAAGCAGTCGGTGGCGGGAGAAGGTGGTCTACGCTTTTCAAAGGCCTTGATCACATTTCCCTCCAGTGCGGGAACCCCCACCTCCGTGGGATCTACTGCTGGTACTGGCAAAGCTCATGCGGCAAGCCATTCGAACTAATGCACGGGTGTGCTCTCTCTCACCTGTCGTGTGAAGACCGCCTCTGGTGGCTACTACTGGCCAGCTACAGAAGGATGGGAGAGCTCCAGGCGCCCATCGAGTCTCCTTACCTGGTCTTCCAGGGACAAGGTTGTCCTGCGCCCCCACCCGAAATTCCTTCCGAAGGTGGTGTCGGAGTTTCACCTTAACCAGGTGTTGACTCTGCCGTGTTCCCCACCCAATCACACCTGAGGGTCGAATATAGTCTCCATACTCTGACCCTAGAAGGGCGCCCGCTTATTATAAGGAGCGCACGGTTGAAAATTCGGGAGAGGTTCGCCAGCTGTTTGTCACCTACGCTGAGTCAGATTCTGGCAGACCTGCAGCTAAGCGGACGATAAGCGGTGGGTAACCTCCCACAGATCTCTGTTCTAGGTTGGCGGGTATGGGCCTCCCAGAGGGATAAGAGCTCATTCTCACCGCCATACTGTTGCAACGGTGGCTGCTTCCAGGGACGTCCCTATCCAGGAAATCTGCAGTGGCTGCTACCTGGAAGTCAGCAAACACTCATTACCCACTACCACATCGACCTTGAGTCACGCGGGATGCTGGTTTTTGGGGCCTCGGTTCTCAGTCTCTCTTTTCCCAAGTAAGTATATGGGAAAGGCTTTGCCCCTCCTCCCGGAGAACTGCTAGAGTCTGCCAATGAGTGTGGATGAACAATATATTCGATGTCCTTTGAATACAGGTTACTCACCTGGTGAAATTAGGATGGTATATGTTCATCCACGACCCACCGACCTCCCGGCTCTGACGGACAACCCTGAGCTTCCCAGCGGCCAGACTACGCCGTGGGCGGAGCCGAGTTATACCACTCTGTGGTGGAGGAGCAAGCTGAAGACCTTCCGCAAGATTTGTGCAAGGATACTGCCAATGAGTGTGGATGAACAACATATACCATTCCTTGAACTCCTGTTACAGGTGAGTAACCTGTATTTCGGTCTCAGACTTCTTTGGGTTCAGCCGATCCCCGCCCGCCTTAGGCGGTCCGGTCTCAGCACCGATGGTAAGCGGCGCCACCCGCTGTCACTCGCCCTCCTCCTCGGACGTGGGAGGCTCGGCGTAAGTTACTTTGACGATACGTGGGATCTCGATGTGGCATCTCCTTCTGACCCGGGGAACAAAGCCGATGCCCGTCACCTTCCTGGCCATTGGTGGCTGTCTGCGGAGTGGCCGGCTGGCCCCTCTCGACTTACCGAGGCCTGTTCCCAGGCCAGTTGTTCGGCCAAAACCCCAGCTGCTCCCACAGTCTCGGTGGTCCTCTCCTCCCTCCCAGCCCGTTATTTGGGGCTCCGACCAAGAATTTCGGTGGAAGCAGGGGCCAGCCCCATAGGCTGTCTGTTACCCTCACTCCCGATTGACCTCGGCAGGTGGAGGGTGGCTCAGGCCAAGGCAGCTCTTTGCGGACTCTTCTGAGTCCGATGGCTTCCTCCCTTTCTCCAGGTGAGCTAGACATGGGAGTCCTCTGGAGGTCAGTCAATGGGCGGTAACCCTTCGTCCTATCTGGGATTGCTTCGGCTCATCTCGGAGTCCACGGGATGAGCTCGAACCTGTGTACGCCCAGGCCGTGTCCCTCACAGAGATACTGGACCGAGGAATTCCCCTGAGCCTTGCTGGTGGCCGAGGCCATAGTGAGCCCGGCCTTGGAGCTCTCTGGCCTGCTTCCTGTCCTGTGCCCTCGTGAGAGAAGTATCACAGTCCCTAGGTTCCTTGTCCAGTTTTTACAGACACCCGCGGCGAGGGCTAGTTACCGACAGCGTTTTCTGGCGCTGGGAGCGCTAGGGATGTCAGACAAACCTCCCGACAAGGTCAAGAATTGGACTATGCCCGGGCATAAAAGTCTCTGCTCAAGTCCCTCCCTCAGGCCTCCAATCAGAATAGTTCATTCATGCTCATGGCACATTTCTCTAATTCCTGTTGGGCTCCCTGTCAAGGAGTAGTTCCTCATCTTCCAGTGGACCTGTAGACCCACGGTTAGGCAGGTGCGGGACCAGGAAGGGCAGGGCTGGACAGCAGCTTCCAGACTGCTCTGACATTGGAGACTCATGTGCCAGGTCAATATTGACGGCGTGATGGCTGTCGTCCGTCGGGCATGGCTGAGATATCTACCTTCACTCGGATACCCAGCACAAGTTGGTAGATGTCCCTTCCTACAAGGTTGACCTCTTCCTGACCCTGGGGTGGAAGCTCACCTGCAGAGGATCGAGAAGTCCAATGCTACCTTGGACTCGGTCTCATCCGCACAGAAGGACAAAGGCAGACCACAGCCTAAGCCTTTTCGTCCCTCTGCACCATGCGGCACGTCCGGCCCAGCAACGTCAGGGCCAGCAGGCCTGAGCTTGACATCCCAAAGCCAAGCCCTCGGCTTCCCTCCTCCAGAGCAAGGAGGTAAAAAGGCCCTGGAGTCCCTCGGCGGTCCCTCCTCCAAGCCTGCCCAGTGAGCGGGTTGAGGGGTGCCGCCCCAACCCCGTCACCTCACTAGGATTCCCCATGGAGGGGCGGCTCCGCCTGGTCCGTTATTACCACAGACCGGTGGGTGTTGGAAGTGGTCGGAAAGGGCCTGCCTCTGAAGTTCGAGCAGGCCCCGCCCTTCAGAGCCGTCACACCTCGGGGTCCGCAGCCTCACTGTCGACTCACCGAGCCGACATCGCTCTCCTCCTCGAGAAGGAGGTGATCAGAGAGGTAGCAGACCCTCCCTCAGACCCAGGGTTTGTGTCCAGGTGCTTCCTGGTTCCGAAGAAGCAGATCGGGGGGCTGGCGCCCCATTCTACCGACCTGCAAGCCTAAACAAGTTCCTCGGGTCTTGGACCTTCCAGGATAATCCTTTCGGAGCTCAAGATAGGTACCATCCTTGGAGCGTGGCATATGGTTCTGCTCTCTGTGACCTGGAGGGCTTTCTTTCCACGTCCCTATCCGTCCATCACATCAGAATTCCTTCGCTTTTGAGCGGAGGGATCCCTTCGAGTTCGAGCCATGCCCTTCAGCTTGTCTCCAGCTCGCAGGGTCTTCACCAAATGCATGGCAGTGGTGACAGCATTCTTGCGACTGGGGGTCGGGTGTACCCTTACCTGGGCGACTGGTTGATAGCAGCCCCCCTGGCCGGGGAGGTGGGCGGTCCAGAGATCTGGCCCTCCAGGTTTGCTCTCAAGTCGGCCTCCTCATCAACGAGGCCAAGTCAGAACTCAAGCCGAAGCAGGTGATTCTTTTCATCAGGGCAGAGCTTGACTCTCTTCGAGCCAGAGCACGGCTCCCGGCGGACAGGGCCGAGGTTCTTTCCTCCTTTGCCCAATCATTTCTGGTTGGGCAATCGCGCCCTGCCCGGGACTTCCTGTGCCTCCTGGGTCTCATGGCAGCCTGTACCAGCATGGTCCTCTGGGCCCGCTGGAACATGCACCCCCTTCAATGGGGGGCTGGCCAGCCAGTGGTCTCAACGCTGCGATCCACTGGACCAGCTAGTGACTGTGACCCAGGGGATGTGGAACGCTCTCCAGTGGTGGACCATTCCAGTTCGTCTGCAGGAGGGCATCCCGTTTGTCCGCCCCGAGCCGACGGTCTCTCTATCGACTGATGCCTCTCTGATGGGTTGGGATGCCCATCTGGGGGAACACCGAGCGGCCTTTGGTCCCCGCTGGAGTCCCGGCGTCACATCAACCTGCTGGAGCTCCGAGCGGGTCTGCCTATCTCTCCCGCCTTTGCTCCGTTTCTCTGGGGTCAAGTGGTCCGAGTCCAGATGGACAATACCACGGACGGCGCTTCATGCCTCTGTGCAAGGAAGCTCCTCTGCATTTGGTCACTTGTCGCAGCCTGGAGGTGGATCTCCTAGCCATTCACATGGCAGGAGCCTCCAACACCCTGGCTGATGCCCTAAGCCGGATAGGGGCTGTGTCCCACGAGTGGTCTCTCCTGCCGGAGGTAGTACAAGATCTGTTCTCCCATTGGGGCACACCTCGGGTGGACTTGTTTGCCTCCAGGGAGAACGCGAAGCTGAGGCTGTTCCATGCCCGCCCCCCTCAGCAGGACTCGCTGCAGGGGGATGCCTTCTCGAGGCAGTGGACCCCGGGCCTCTTCTACGCCTTCCCCCCATTTCCCTTGATACACAAGGTGATTCTCAAAGCAAGGAGGGACAGGGCGCAGGTGATTCTAATAGCCCCAGACTGGCCCCGCCAGTTCTGGTACCCAGATCTCCTCAGCCTCAGCTCCAGGCTCCCGAGGCAGCTTCCAGCTCGCCCGGACCTGCTCTCAGTCAATCAGGGGTAGGTATTCCATTCGGACCTTCAATCCCTGCACCTGACGGCCTGGTTCCTGAGTGGCTAGAGTTCCAGGCCTTGGGTCTTTCCGACGAGGTCCTCAATGTAGTTGAGGCATCCCGTAAGGAGTCGACCAGGAAATGCTACACCTTCAAATGGAAGAGATTTTCCATTTGGTGTCAGGGTAAGGGCCTCGACCCTTCCTCCTGTTCCCTGGCGAGCATATTGGACTACCTGTGGTCCCTTTCTCAGCAGGGGCTTAGGTCGACGACCCTTAAGGTGCACCTGGCAGCCATCTCTGCTTACTGGGCGCGGGCCGGGGAGCAGTCGGTGGCGCAGGAGAAGGTGGTCTGGCGCTTTTTCAAAAGCCTTGACCACATGTCCCCTCCGGTGCGAGAACCTCCACCTCCATGGGATCTACTGCTGGTACTGGCAAAGCTCACGGGCAGGCCATTCGAACCAATGCACAGGTGTGATCTCTCTCTCACCTGTCGTGGAAGACCGCCTTCTTGGTGGCTGTCACGTCAGCCAGAAGGATGGGAGAGCTCCAGGCACTTTCCATCGAGTCTCCTTACCTGGTCTTCCACAGGGACAAGGTTGTCCTGCGCCCCACCCAATTCCTTCCGAAGGTGGTGTTGGAGTTTCACCTTAACCAGGTGTTGACTCTGCCGGTGTTCTCACTCCAGTCACACCTCGAGGCCGAATATAGGCTCCATACTCTGGACCCTAGAAGGGCGCTCGCTTACTATAAGGAGCGCACAGCTGAAATTTGGGGAGAGGTTCGCCAGCTGTTTGTCACCTACGCTGAAGCCGCACCTGGCAGACCTGCAGCCAAGCGGACAATAAGCAGGTGGGTCACCTCCTGCATAGATCTCTGCTATACGTTGGCGGGCATGGAGACTCCCAGAGGGATAAGAGCTCATTCTACCCGCCATACTGCTGCATCGGTTTCTGCTTCCAGGGACGTCCCTATCCAGGAAATCTGCAGGGCTGCTACCTGGAAGTCAGCACACACCTTCATCATTCATTACCACATCGACCTTGAGTCACACCGGGATGCTGGTTTTGGGGCCTCGGTTCTCCAGTCTCTATTCCCTAAGTAGGGGGTATGCGCCTTGCCTCCCTCCTCCCGGAGAACTGCTAGGAGTCTGCCAATAAGTGTGGATGAACAACATATCCATGTCCTAGAAATACAGATTTACTCACCTGTAACAGGTTCTAGGAATGGTATATGTTGTTCATCCCACATTCTCTCGACCTCTCCGGCTCGGACGCACAACCTGAGCTTCCAGCGGGCCAGATCTGGCGTCATGGGGCGGAGCCGAGAGTTTTACCACCCGGGTGGGTGGGAGGAGCCAGCTTGAAGGCCTTCCGGCAAGACTTAAAGCGGCAAGGATACCTGCCAATAAGTGTGGATGAACAACATATACCATTCCTAGAACTCCTGTTACAGGTGAGTAACCTGTATTTTTTCTTTCTGGTGGCACCAGATTAGCCAAGGCTAGCATGGTACCCTCTGCTGATGTCCTTGTCATGCAGCAAGCCTATTTGTCTCCCTCTCGGTCACGTCCTCCTGTCTCTTCGCCAGACCGGTGTGTCATACCCAAATCTGAAACCTCTTCACCTCAAAGCCTGGCTCTTGAGGAGTTTTTTTTCCAGACACTCAGTACTCCAAGCAAGTGGTGAAGATCCTGAGGATGTCTGAAAAGCCTAGTACAAAAAAGACTTATGTAACCAAGTGGAAAAGGTTTTCCCTCTGGTGCAAGAAGAAGCACATTAATCCTCTTAAGGCTTCGATTCCCAACATTTTGGATTATTTGGTACACCTTCAGGACTCAGGTTTGAAGCCTTCCTCTTTGAAGCTTCACTTGGCCTCTGTTTCAGCTCATCTCTCTGTTGGGAAAACGAAGTCTGTATTTTCACAACCGGCCTTTAAACAGTTTTTCAGAGGTCCTCCATGTCTAGCCTCCAATTAGGGAATCTGTCCCTCCGTGGAGCCTGAATTTCTATTGCCAAGCTTGTGGAGCCACCCTTTGAACCCATGGCTGTGGCTCACCTTAAGCATGTAACTTGGAAAAGTGGGTTTTTAGTGGCCATTACTTCTGCTAGAGGGATCTCAGAGTTACAGGCCCTCTGCACTGAGCCCAACTACATTATTCCCCACAGGGACAAAATTGAGCTCAGGACAAACAGGAACTTCTTGCCTATGGTGGTCTCTGAGTTCCACCTCAATCAGTCCATCATTTTGCCTGTGCTTTTTACTGAGAAATCCACCCCAGGGTAGCAGAAGCTCCACAGTCTAGATGTCAAAAGGGCCCTGCTTTACTACTTGGAGCACACCAAGCAGTTCAGGGACTCATCCACATAGTTGTTCTTCAGCTATGGGGAGGTAAGTAGAGGAAGGCCAGCTACTAAGAGAACTGTCCCTCGTTGGATAGTCTCCTGCATTTGGTTCTGCTATGACACAGCTGGTAAGCAGCTCCCGAAGGGCCTCAGAGAGAGAGTCTACTCTACTAGGGGCACTGCTGTCTCTGTGGCAGTTGCTAGGGACATTCCCCTTCTAGAAGTCTGCAGAGCTGCTACTTGAAAGACTATACACTTTCACTAAACATTGCTGCTTAGATATGCTGTCTAGATCTGATGTCAGGTTTGGCAAGGTGGTACTGCTGAGCCTTTTTCCTAAACGGGTTCTCTACCCATCTACAAACTGTACTGCTTTGTAGTCTGCAATTGTTACTGGTGTTAAAGGCCCCCTGGGGTAAGAAGAAAAAATTACTCACCATAGTAATCTATCTATCTTCAATGTATCCTTTAGCGTTAATAAGCTCCCACCCTTCTCCTCAGATAACCTTCATAAGAAGACTCTGACTTTTGCCTTTAATTATTCAGTGCATTAAACTTTGGATTGCATTTTGAGCAAAGTTTTTATGGTTATGTTTCTGTTTTTTTATATTATATATGTTTTTTAAATCCTGTTGATTCTTTCCAGTAGAGCATCTGCCTGTTCTACCTTGGAAAAAATTCTGAAGCCTCTTTCCCTCTCACTGCTCTGCACATTCTCTAGCTTCAATCTGATTGGCTAATTTATAAAACTCATTACCACACATTCTACCTCCGGGGCAGTGCTAGCTAGCCAGTTGACTGCAATAGTTACTGATGTTAAAGGATACCTTGGAAGAAACAAGATTGCTATGGTGAGTAATTTTTTCACCGCTGTCATTAATGTTTTGAGTCCATCTGTTCAGGCACAAAGTGAGGGTGTGGGAATTGTCACAACGATATACTGTACCTACAAATAAAGTAAGTACCTCAACTTTGTTCTTTGCCTACTGGTATGGTTTTTACTTATACTCTTGAGTGCATTAACTGTGCTTCTGGTGTTTTGTGTGGGTAACCGCACTTATTTGTTCCACCCTACACTATTTGAATCATGGTTTCTCCTGTTTTGGGTTTCAAACCCCAGGAATCTCTGTCTGCTTAAGTAATGCGATTAGCCCTCAGTATTGAACTGTCATGGAGAGAACAGAATGTATGTAAATGATGGAACTCTTGATTGGCTCGAGCCAGTTTCAAACTGCTGCACTATGAAGTGACGATTCATTTCTCCACCTGCCAGTTCAGATGCCTCGGAGAGCTCTCCTCGGCTCCTTTTATAACTCCTTTATTTATGTAGAAGTTCATTCTTTTACTTATATTTTAAGATTGCTGCCCATTTCAGATATTTAGCAAGGTATAGTGTTTTTTTTGTTAAGTTACAGCGGTACATCACGGTTCCGCGGAACTGCAGTGAATCGCTGTTTCTGTGGTAAATTTTACCACCTTTTTTGATTATTTTCGATTTATACTTGGTTCCCTTTTGGGACCGTTGTATTTTGTTCTTTATTGTAATTTCTTTACTGTTGCCTGGTTCCTTTTCCTGTCAGGAACCAAGTGCTTTGGTCGGTTTCCTCTGTATTTCCTTTGCGGGAAACCGACCACTTTTTCCAACCACAAAAAAAAAAAGTGGGTATATCGCGCTTGGGAATTGTACTTTCTTTTTGAATATATGTTTGTTGTTCCTGATGCTAATGTCAGAAACACTTACAAAAAAGAAACAGGACCAACTGGGTTTAAAAACTGTACTGGTTGTGGACATTTAGTTGCAAAAGTGAATAGGCACAATTTGTGTATCTCCTGTCTGGGAACTAGTCAGATTTTTGTTAACTGTGATATCTGTAAAACTTTCTGCCCCAAAACACTCAAGAAGGGCCAAAAGTTGGAGGGGATGGCTACCCTGGCATCGGCATCTCCATCTGATTTTTTTGGAGGAACCCTCCTCTTCTGAAAAAGAGAAGAGCAAGGAACCGGTGGAAAAGTCCACTGACAATAACTAACTCTACTAAAGCAAAAAAACTAGTGGAACCAGCTTCATAACTGGTTTTGGCTAAGAAAAAACATAAAGAAAAGCATACCACTGCACCTCCTGCTGAAAAATCAAACTAGCTCTCAGCGAGTACACCAGCTATGCCCTCTGCTGAGGAAATTGCCAAGGCCCTGCAAGTATTGCAGGCCCTACAGGCTGCCAGTCCCATGGTTCCTCCACCGGTTCTTCTGGTTCCTGCTTCGCTCCCAGCTTCTCAGGAACCGGTTTATCTGTTTGAGTAACCAGAGGAGGAGGAAGAAGAGGATGAGGGAGAACCCACAGAGCCAGAAGTCTCTCCAGAGCAGGACTTTGGTACCCGGGGCCTTTTTTGAGGCAGATGATAGATAACCTCGACCTCTCCATAGAGGAGTCAGTCAAGAATGAGGAGGAAGCTGATTTCCTAGGGGTCTCACCCCCACAAAAAGGTTGCTACTGCCCATCTGTAAATCCCTCAGAAAGGCAGTATTAAAAATTCTGCAAACCCCAACATCTGTGCCACTGGTGGACAGAAAGCTGGATAAAAAGTACCAGTTAGATAGATCTAATGCTGACTTTTTATTCACTCATCCTGATCATGAGGGAGTGGTACAAGCAGCTGCCTGAGACAGGGCCAGAGTGTTCTTGGCATCCTATCCACCTGACAAGGATTCTAGAAAAATTGATGCCATGGGGAAAAAAAAGGTTACATGGCAGCTTCACTCCTTGTCAGGCAAGCCAGTTACATGGCTTATGCAGTTCAATATCAGAATGCCCTGTGGACCACAGTTCTGGCCACGTCACGTAAACTGCAGGGGTAGATGGCAGTGGACCTGACTGAGACTGCCAGGACAGCACTAGATGCCACAAAATGTCAGTTTCATATGGCAGTGGATGCCAGTGAAACTGCTGCCAGGCTCATGGCCCTTTTTGCCACGTCATGTAAAATGCAGGGGTAGATGGCAGTGGACCTGGCTGAGACTGCCAGGACAGCACTAGATGCCACAAAATGTCAGTTCCATATGGCAGTGGCTGCCAGTGAAACTTCTGCCAGTCTCATGGCCCTTTCTGCCTCCATGAGGAGGTTTGTCTGACTTAGAGCCACAAACCTCTATCAGGAGACCCAGGCTAAAGCTATGGAGTTCCCATGTGAGAATAACTCTCTTTTTGGGGACAAAACTGAAGCCTACATGAAAAAGTGGAGGAGTACAAAGACACCTACAGAAGTAATGCTGCCAAGAAGAGGGCCTCTGCTTCCTATAGGTCCCAGACAAGGGGAGGCAAGGGTAGGGGCTCCTACTCCAGGCCTTTCTTCCAAGCCCAAGCACTGCCAGACTACCAGTAGACCAGGGGGTACTTCGGAAGTAGGGACAGAAGGGCATCCAGATGGACCGAGCCAGCCCCCCAGGCCAAGGCTCAACCCAAACAGAACACCTGACGTGTTCATGCAGGTTGCCTCCCCCCTACCAGTAGGTGACAGGCTGGCTCACTTCCTCCAGGCTTGGAAGTCCATCACTACAGACAAGTGCGTCCTGGAGGTAGTGAGCCAAGGTATTTTCCTGAGTTCCAAAACACTTCCCAAGCTAAGAAGCAAAAATTTCCCCCTAGCAACCCCATCAGAGAGGGTGCTTCTGGAAACAGAAGTTGTCAACCTATTGCAAATCAGAGAAGTGGATCCTGTCCCTCTATCACAGAGGGGCAAGGAGTTCTACTCCAGATACTTCCTAACACAAAAGAAAAATGGGGTCTGGCGACCAGAACTAGATCTCAGACTCCTGATCCTGAACAAGCATGTGACAAAGTCAAAGTTCAGAATGGTCACCCTGGCTGTGCTTATACCCACTCTCCAGCAGGGAGACTGGCTGGCATCCTTGGACCTCAAGAGTGCCTTTTTCCACATCCCAATCTGATTCAGCCACAGAAAGTATCTGCGGTTCAGACTTCCCTCAGGTCTTTACCAGTTTACGGCCATGCCCTTTGGCCTAACCTCAGCTCCAAGGGCATTCACAAAGTGCCTAGATGTCATAGTGGCTCATCTGAGAAGGCAAGGGGTCACAGTTTGTAGGACAGTCCCCTTGACACACCAGAGCTTCTCTGGCTCTAGTCCAGAGCACCCTGCAATCTCTGGGGTTCCTGGTGAATGCACAGAAGTCACACCTAGACGTGGTCCAGGTGTTGGACTTCATAGGGGCAGAGCTGGATACCCTTCAAGGAAGGGCTTTCCTCACTCAAGACAGGATAAACAGTATTTTGCAGCTGGCAGGAACCTTCACACTGAACAGACCCAGGTCAGACAGACATTTCCTGCAACTGCTAGGCCATATGGCAGCAGCCACAGCCGTAGTGCCAGGCTCCAGATTTCAGATGAGGAACATTCAGTTCCACCTAAGGGTTCACTGATTACAAAGTAGGGATCCTCTGGCCAAGCTAGTGCCTTTCTCACAAACTCTCAAACAAGCACTGCAATGGTGGATGGACAGACAAAATCTCGGCGAGAGAACCCTTTCCAAAAAGGAGACCCCCTTCCCCCCACACACTGGTTCTCACTACAGATGCATCCCTACTAGGGTGGAGGACACCCATACTGGACCTCATGGCCAGTGGTACATAGCCCCCTCAGGAATTGCTCCTGCACATCAACTTGTTTGATCTCGGAGCAGTGTATCTGGCTCTTCAGGCATTTGCACCTCCACTAAAGGGCAAGGTGGTGCAGGTCATAAGACACCACCACCACATTGTATTACATCAACAAGCAGGGAGGCACCAGATCAACCTTACTGTGCACAGAAGCCATGAAGGTCTGGAGCCTGACCTACTCCCTGTAGGTGTCCCTGTCCACCATCCACCTACCAGGCAAGGATAGTGTTCTGGCAGACTGCCTAAGCAGGATAAGCCAGAACCATCACAAGTGGTCCATTAACACACAAGTGCTACTCTCTGTGTTCAGAAGGTGGGGAACACCAGAGATAGACATCTTTGCCTCCCCAGACAACTACCAGCTGCCACAGTTCTTTTGCAGACCCCATGCAATGGGGACAGTGCCAGTCAGTGCCCTAACACTGGATTGGTCAGGCAGGTTCCTTTATGCCTTCCCTCTTTTGCTCAGGGTACTGATAAAACTCAGGTCCCAGCCAGCAAATATGATCCTGGTGACTCCAGGTTGGGCAAGACAGCTGTGGTACTCGCACCTGTTAGCCTTGTCAGTCGCACAGCCAATCAACCTCCCTCAGAGATACAATCTGCTGACTGCCTCTCAGGGCAGGATACTGTACCCCGGCCTCAAGTCCCTTTGCCTCAGGGACTGGTTCTTGAAGACTTAGAGTTTGCCAGCTTACACCTGTCTGAAGCCATCCTCACTGCCCTTAAAGGGTTCTCAGAAACCCTCAACCAGGAAAACTTATGCTTCCAAGTGGAAGAGGTTCTCTGTATGGTGTGGATACAAGGTTATCCACCCTGACACAGCTGGGGTGCCTGTCTCATTCTTTGGGGACCCCCATAGGGGGTAGGGTGTTAAGTAGTTAGGGTGCCTTCACTTTGCTAGTCTTCGTAATGAGTCTGAGCACTTCAGAGTGCTGCAGTTTGAAATTGGCTCGAGCCAATTAGAGTAGCATCATTTACATACATTCCATTCTCTCTGTGGCAGTTCAACACTGAAGACTGACTGCATTAGTTAAGGAGACTGAGTGATCCCCTGGAAGAAACATAATTACTGTGGTGAGTAATTTTTTCTTTCCGGATATCTGTTTTTACCTAACTGTACTGACTACTGAACTGAAAAAGTGACCAAAGTAGCAGGCAAGTAGTCATGTCTTACTAAAAACAGTGTGTTCCGAACTACTTTCTTGATGGTTTGGTTGCCTTTTGAATGCAACCTTTTTATCAAGAAAGGTATAGAATCAAACTGCAAGGACAGAGGCTTACCTAGCAAACTGTGGTCTGGTTTGGTGTGATTGTGATTTTTTTTAAGAATGTATCGGACTGCCGGCCCGGTGGTGCTGAGAGTTGAGGTGCTGGACGCCACACCTTGCGCCATGTCAGCGACTCAGGTTTGGGAATGAGCCTGGGCTGCAGGGGCAAAAGAGGATTGAGCGTCCGGAGGACTGCTATCCTCTCTCGGGGGAAGGGGACTAGTCCCACTCGCTGACTGCCCTCTGGCGATAGCTGGAGGGCAGTATGGTCGAAGCGCTTGAAGCCGATGTTCTCACATCAGAAGGGAGTGGTGGGAAAAATGGAAAATGCCTTGGACTCCGGGACCCATGATAGTCCGATCGCATGCCAAAATCCCCACCACCAGATTTGACGTACCAGGGTGGCGGGCGAGCATTCCCCCACCCTGCCTTGCCATGGAGGGGGAGTCCGCAGGGGAACCTCGGGGCGGATGAGCTAGGGGTTGGACCAGAGGATAAACCCCTCCAAGGGAGGGGTCATAGCTTCTGTGGAGTTCATGGAGGAAGGAGTAAAAATGAATAAAAAAAAAAAAAAAAAGTATGTATTTGACTTTAAGTCCTTGGTTTGCAGGGAATAAGCTAGAAATGTGAAACTTGTAGTTTTTAGCTGATGCACTACTGAAATTTTGTAGTGAAATCCCCAAATCTATAGCCATACCTAAATAATTCATTTAGCTAGATACACTGTAGCCATCAGTATCATAATTTGGTACCTGGAGCCCAGAAAAACTATTCAGATTCAGAAATGAATATCAAAATGTGATTTGGTGAGTGGTAGCTTAAACACTACAGTGTTGCATCCCAGTTACAACTCTTCTTGAATAATATAATCTGACTTCGTGGATAAAAGTATTTTTTCTTTTTTATTTGCCATTTTTTCCTATGAATCCTCTGCCATATTCAGGAGCCAGACATTAAGGGTTTCCTCAAATGCATTCTTCCTCTGGCCGGGACATCAGGTTAGCAATTACCTTCATAGCAATTGTGACTCCAGAGTTGGCCAGAAGGGGGCATATGAATGCCAAAACGCCCTTGCCCTGTCTCCTTAGGAGCCAAGCGCCTCTTATCTGTGATGGGCTTGATCACTTCAGCTCTAAGCGTGGGATTCTGGGTCTCGCATGTGAACCCTGCTGTCCCAGATGGCAGCGTATCATTTTGCCACTGAGCCAGCATGTTTGAATAAATGCAATAAAAATTCAAATTCCAGACTGGTGTAGTAAAAAATATTGAACTATTACATCCCAGAATTCCTGAACAAAGAGCAGACTCCCACAAAACTAAAGCAAGACTTTCTGTGTTTGAAGCCTGAAACAGCAGCTGTGACTGTGGGACCTAAGAATCACCCCTCTTAACCTCCTAGCCTCTCACCTCTCTTTCTCTACCGTTGCTTCTACCTTTCTTATCTGCTCCCCTCTCTGTCTCCCCCCCAACGTACATCCTGCCCTCCCTTTTCTCTCCTCAATAATTACTTCTGGTCCTCTTTCTGGGTGGAAGGGCCTCCGCTCAGCACTTCCCCTTCTGGACAAGGGCCGCCATGTCCTATCAAACTTAACACTTCTGACAAAAGACCTGTTACATAGAACAATGTCTGTCTGCTTATTAATGTACTTCCCAGGCTCAGATGCAATGCTTGTATGATTGGTTTCTTTTTTTGTACATAGAGCTCAGTGTCCTGTACCTATTGTCCTATTTTGCATCCTGTATGTAACATGATCTGTAAACTGGTTTTCCTAATGTTGTAGGTTATGACATGCAACCTCTGTAAAAGAGCCTCTGGCGCAAAGGTTTTTCCAAGAATTCTAATAAATAAATAAAGCAAGCACCCTGGCAAGCATGTTATCTTTCAAGAATCAGTCTTCTCAATAGAGCCCTGCTCTTTGATCTTGGGGTCAGAGGCAGTAGAACCCTGTGGGAGTTAGAACTTTGGGGCCAGCACACACCATTTGCTTGCATGTGGCACCACATATGCTGGCAACATAAAACAATGATGCTGGCCCCAGCCACCCGGGTTCTTTTTTTTTTTTTACCTTCCAAGAGTACGCCTCTTTGGAGACTAACAGAACTTCAGATTTCAGCAACATAGGCCCTTTAGTTTCTCATTTGTATTTATTTTTACAGTTTGTTTTTTAGTTTTTGGCACCAAGTATGTTATTTATTTAGCTGTTCTCAACATGTTCACAGTTTTTGTTGTAAATCTGTATGTTTTTCTCAGCCTTACCTCTTTCAATAACCAGTGGTCCACTGACTATTATATCTGGTAGGGTGCCTGTAAAGACTAATTGCTTCAGCAACAAGTTCATTTTGGACTACCTTTCCTGTCTGGGCATGTGTCTTGGTACTTGTCAGCCTGACACCTGAGCAGATAGGCAGTCCTACCAGAGTCATAATAAGTAATGGTCCCAGCCCAACCTTTGCTCAGAGTTGGATTCCTGGGGCTGCTGGACCTCATCCTTGCACAAGAAATGCTGAGCGGACACTGGTCTGTTTCATTTTTGCCACTTTGCCTCGAGGCCATTGGCTGTGTTTTGTGCGGGCTGGTAACAGTGTCCCCTTCTCCATCTCCTTTGTGGGGTGAATCCGATACAGATCTTTATGCAGCAGTGCTGGCACCTCAGTCTCCAACACCGCTGCTATATATTGGCACGTCTCAGTTGAGCAGTTTTTTTTGTGGACTATAGCATCAGGTCTTTCTGAGCATCCTCTGTCTAGGCACTGTCCTTGGACAGTGTCTCCTCCAACAGAGTTACTCTGGCAGTCATCAAAGTTGTTTTTTCACATACTCTGGCACGGTCCCTCCATAGTAGCTTGTGCCAAGTGTGAAGCCGATCCATGTTCAACAAACATGTCTTCTGCTGGTTGTATTGCCTAAGGGGAAAAAAAGGCACAGGAAGGCAGCACAAGGAGAACATTGTCAGATGCTAGCAAGTTACATAACAGAAGAGGCTGAATCAGGAGGATGAACTGCTGCACAATTTATTTGGACCGTGGCAATGAACACAGTCTGACATCCTCGGCACTTCGCCTCACTCTGAGGCATCACAGAAACATAGACACTGATGGCAGAAGGAGACCGATGGACCATCAAGTCTGCCCATAGTTGATACTATCATTCCCTTCAGCCTAGTGCCACAGTGGGACGTTGATGCCGTCCCTCCCTTCTGCTTCCTCCCCCATCCTGGTTCCCAGAAGTGGGATTTTGAGTCCGCTGGTCCTGTCACTCCCATGTTTGAACCCATTAATGGTCTTTTCCCCCCACAACCTCTGCCAGTAATAATAATAAATAATAATAATAAAAACTTTATTTATTAAGCGCCTTTCAAGCACCAAGGCGCTGTACAAATGAACAATAAAATCAGAAAAAATACATATATAAAATCAGAATAATAACAACAACCTCAAGCCATAAAAGCTTGACTCCACAGATGGGTCTTAAGTTCCCTCTTGAAAATCTCGACGGTCGTGCATTCCCGAAGCTGGCGAGGCAGAGAATTCCAGAGGGTCGGGGCTATAAACATAAAAGCCCGAGCCCCAGAAGATTTTAAAATAACCCTTGGAACCTCCAGCAACCCCTTGTCAGCTGAACAGAGCTGTCGTACAGGGCTGTTGGGAATCAGAAGCTCTTTCAAGTAGTCGGGGCCAAGTCCGTGCAGGGCTTTGAAGGTCAAAAGACCTACCGTAAAAGTGATACACCACTGAATAGGCAGCCAGTGCAGATCACGCAAAACAGGGGTAATGTGTGTCCTCCTTGATACCCCTGTCAACAACATAGCAGCAGCGTTCTGCACTAGCTGCAAGCGACGCATATCAACCCCAGGAAGCCCCAGGTACAGGGAGTTGCAGTAGTCAAGGCGAAAGGTCACAAAGGCGTGGACCAACACAGGTAAATTGCCAGACAGAACAAGGTGCTTCACCCTGGCAATGTTCCTAAGATGGTAAAATGCAGACTTAACGACTGCTGACACCTGATAACGAAGGGTCAGCCCATTGTCAAGTACCACTCCCAGGTTTCGCACCCGTTCAGAGGTAAGAATAAGAATCTGACCCCCCCCCCAAGGAATAAACCAGAAGGCTGATCAGACCTCAACCCCTCTATCCTGTGACCGGGTCCACAACCATAATCTTGGTCTTACCAGCGTTCAACTTTAACCAGCTCAAATTCATCCGATCATGGATTTCAGTATGGCAGCTATTAAATACCGAGAAAGCACTTGCCTGGTCGGGAGCAAAAGACAGGTAGAACTGGGTATCATCAGCATAGCAGTGAAACCTCAGCCCATACCATCTTACAGTGTCTCCGAGGGGCAGCATATACACTGCAGACAACATGGGGGAAAGCACCGAGCCCTGGGGAACCCCACAGTGCAGAGAGAAAGGGTCAGAGGAAAAAATCCCTGACACAACTCTCTGTGTTCTCCCAGATAGGAAAGATGTAAACCATCTGAGTACTGTATCAGACAGTCCACAGATGGACCTCAGGTGCTCAAGCAAAACACCATGGTCTACAGTGTCAAAAGCTGAAGAGAGATCAAGGAGAACCAAGACAGAACGGTTTCTCCAATCTCTCGCCATCAGGAGATCATTGAGCACCCGAACCAGAGCAGTCTCAGTACTATGCCTCTTATGAAAACCAGACTGGAGAGGTTCATAGATATTATGGATTGTCAAATGGTCCTCCAGGTGGTTTGTCACTACCTTCTCAGTAACCTTCCCAATAAAGGAAAGATTAGAGATAGGTCTGTAGTTGGCAAAAATATCTGGGTCCAAAGAAGCTTTCTTCAAAAGGGGAGTCACCACCACTTCCTTCAGGGAGCTAGGAAACTCACCCAATTGTAGGGAGCACCAGATTATTTGCGCCAGAAACGGGCCCACGATCTCAACACAACCCCAAATCGGCGAGGTTAGACCTGGATCTAAACTACAGCATGTAGGGCGCATCCGCTGGACAATCCGCCTAACATCCTCAAACTTCGGCAGGTCAAAGGAACTTCAGGAGGTCTGGGGTACCATGGCCGAATGCTGACCAAAAGCATCCCCCATAGAGTGTGTCTGGTGAATCTCTGACCTTATTCGCAAAGAATTGAGCGATCTCATCACACTCCTTTTGTGAAAAAGCTCGACAGAGCTGAAGACAGGCGTTGCACAGCCTGTCCACAGTTCTGAAAAGCTGAGATGGTCGATTCTGAGTGACAGCAATCTCCCTGGACAGGAATTCTGCCTTCTTACGGGAGATCTCTGATTTGGTAGAGCTGATAATGCCCCACCAAACTAAGGCTGTCAAATTCTAGAGCAGATTTCCGCCAACAACGCTCTTAACCGTCGTCCCACACGTCGCAACTTCCTCAAGGACCCATCAAACCACAGGGCCCGAGGGCGGAGAGGGAGGGGATGAACACGGACAGGAGCAACTGAGTCAAGAGCCAAGGAAATGGCCTGATTATAAGCTAGAACCATCGACTCCGGACTCATGCTGGCAACAGGAAACTCTGAGAGGTTTAGCACCGCCATCAGGTCTTCAGGGCACACATCCTGTAAAGGGCGGTATCGAACCATCTCTACAGGGGCAGACCTACGAAGGGGAGCACAAAAATTGAAGCCCACAGTGTAATGATCAGACCAACTGACAGGTTCCACCACCACATCAGTGGCCTCAATCCCCAGGAGGAAAACCAAATCCAAACAGTAACCATGATTATGAGTAGCTGAAGAAACAATCTGTGTGAAGCCCAGCGATATCATTAGCTGGAGGAACTGTTGACCAAATAAAGAGTTTGTCGTCGACCCAAGCATTGAAGTCGCCCAGAACCATCAATCTGGGCATCTCCAATGCCATATCAGCGACGAAGTCTGCCACTTCCTGCAGGAATTGCCTCTCGTCCCCTGATGGACGGTGGACAAGGACTATCCTGCAACCCATACCAGCTGCTACAGTACACTCAAAGGATTCGGCCTCATCAACTGGTACACCTGTGAGCCCCAATCCGGTCTTGAAACAGACCGCTACCCCCGGCAATCCAGTCTCTGGCGTCGAATCACCGAGTACCCGGCTGGAACAGCTGCCTCCAAAATGGGGCCAGCATTTCCATCCAGCCAAGTCTCGGTGATGCAAGCCTGATCAACTGTTCCGACTAAGTCAGCAATAACAGCAGACTTGTTTTTAACAGATTTGGCAGTCTCCAACACCACTGCTGTCTATTGGCATGTCTCAGTAATCTGTCCCAAGGCTCCACCACCCTTCCCAAGAAGTGAAACCTCCTCACATCCTTCTTGAATTTACCTCCCACTTATCTCCAGTCATTCCACCCTTGTTAGTGTAATTGTCAACTTTATTTATATGGCGAGCAGTCCCTGAAGCACTGAGCGCCTTACAATAAAACAATAATTAAATGAGAACTGAAAACAATCAACAGTCAAAGAACCAGGCCATAACATAGATTAAAAATATGAATTTTCAGAGATTTTTCAAAAACGGCCAGTGAAGGAGCACCTCTAGCCTCTCGGTGCAGGATGTTCCAAAGAACTGGGGCTACCACACCGAATGCCCCATCACCCAAAGATTTTAAACAGGATCTGGGAATGGAGATGAGATCTGCCTCCACTGACCGGAGGGCATGACCAAGAACATATGGAATCAGGAGATCTTTCAGGTAGCCCGGACCAAAGACCATGTAGGGCCTTGTATGTCAACAAGCAAATCTTGAAACCGATGCACCACCTGACTGGAAGCCAGTGCAGAGCACAGAAAACCAGCATGATATGCTCCAGATGTCCCAGCAACCAGCGGAGCCACCACATTCTGAACCAGCTGCAGGTGGCGCATCAGCCTCGTGGAGAGCTCCAGGTAAAGAGCGTTGCAGTAATCCAACTTATACAAGACCAAGGTGTGCACTGGTGTTGCTAGGTCAGTCGGTTCAAGAGAGGGCTAAAATCCAAGCAATATTGCGAAGATGATAGTAGTCGCTGTGGACAACAGCTGACACCTGGAATTCGAGTCAACTTAGTCCACAGTGGCCCCCAGATTTTTCACTCCATCTGCAGCATGAAGGGCCGCACTATCCAACAGTGGAAGAGCTGTGCCCCCAGTTGCTGCTGTAGAACCAGACCAGCCCAGCTGCACCAGTAATATCATCATCTTAGATGGATTGAGCCCTAGCCAGCTAGCCACCATCCAGTCCAGGGTTTCTTTAAGGCACTCGCGGAGTTCCAAGATAGGAGCCCTGTCATCAGGGCAGAAGACGCATACAGCTGGGTGTCATCAGCATAGTAATGAAATGCCAAGTCATAGCATCTGATGATCTCCCCCAACAGTAACATGTACATGGCAACTAACATGGGAGCCAGAATTGCCCCCGAGGCACACCACAGTAGAGCACAGCAATGCTCGATGTAAAGGAGCCAAGTGCCACCTGCTGGTTATGTAGGATTCAAACCACCACAACACGGTGCCCGAGAGTCCCACATAATGTCTTAAGGTGAGCCACCAGCAGCCCATGATCCACCATGTCAAATGCCAATGAAAGGTTTAGAAGGACGAGGATAGCATGATATCCACTATCCCTAAAGGAGATCATGGTGCACCTGGACTAAGGCAGTTTCCGTACTGTGGCAGGCCGGAAACCAGACTGGAAGGGCTCATAGATATCATACCTCTCCAGGTGCTGTTCTAGTTACAGCGCCACCACCTTATCAGTCAACTTCCCAAGAAAAGGAAGGTTCGAGATGGGTCTGTAGTTGGAGAGATCATCAGGGTCCAAGGAGGCCTTCTTAAGGAGAGGATTAACCACTGCCTTTATAAATAAGGGCAGATGGAAAGATACCCTCAGAAGGGAACACCTGACGATCTCTACCACAATGACTTGCATCTCTGTTTCTAACAAAAAGGTCTTTGCAGTTTACTCTGTTTATATCCATTAGGGTCCTGTTTCCCCCATGCCCTATTGGGGTCGCCCTGTTGTGGCTCCCTTCTCTTGGCCTGTGGGAAATTGACCTGCATGATGGTTGGCTCGTATGTCTTCCTTCTGGCCTACCCAACTCCCCCTGTTGTCAAGGGTACTCCTTTGAAATTGTTTCATAGGTGTGGCTCACTGGAGGGAGATATCCCTGAAGAAGGTAGGGCAGTTACTTACCAGTAACAGTAGATCTTTGAGAGACTGTCCACCAATGAGCCACAACACAACCTTCCACCTTTCCCTTTGGTTTGGTGGGGTTTATTGTGGCTTTTGGGCCTCATTTCACCCCGTGTACCCTGTACTAGATTTTCTTTACTGGTCATTGTCACTCCCTTTTGGGGCTTCAACATGCTTGTCTTTGCCATTTTTCAGTTTGGTATGATGATGTTTGTGTCTCCGGTAGACAGGCAGAACTGAGGAGGTTTAGGGCCACCCATGTTATATAGGTGCCAATGATACAAGTCATCTTGGGCAGCCATCTAGACAATGGTTTCCGGATAGGCCTGACGTCGGTGGCGTCTATGTTCCATAGGTGTAGCTGGAAGAGGTTCCCTCGAAGATGTAATGTTGCTGATAAGTAACTGTCCTTTTGGTCTGCTTGCGCGTGCAGCACACAAGAAACTTATTGAGGTAGTAGAGCACTGCAGAGATGTGTCAGTGTTGTGGTCAATCCAGCGAACGCTTTCAGGGGCCCATCCCTCAGCCACCAATCAACAGTGAAGCTGCCAGTGATGGCAGTTTCAGAGCGCGTGCCGCACATGAAAGAAATCTGCCACTCCATTCAGGGACAGTTTCATCATTGCAGCAGCAGCTCCCCCAACCAGGCACATTCCAGCCATGCACAACACAGTAATGCTCACATGGTTGGACTCTACAGCAACTCGTTTGCTCAGTGTGCCTTTCCCGGTGAAACATATTAATAAATAAATGAGCCGTGCCATGGGCTTGCATAATTGGCGGCTTCTGCCCACCACACACTTCCCCCCAAAGCCGACATCAGGGAGCCCAGTCCCTGTGTTGGCATGTATCCCTCCTCCCCCTCTTTAATGTGGCACAACTGGGAGCCCACTCCAGTGTGCCAAACTAATTATATTTCCGACACCGGGATGCCCACTCCTGGTGTTGGATGACTCCCCTCCCCCCCCCCACAAGCTGACAGTGGGGTGCCCAGTCTTTGTGTCGGCATGCTCCCCCAAGCCCGAACATAACTTTGGCTGACAACAGGGTGCCCAATCCCCATGTTGGCATGCCCCCACCCACTGTTGTGCACACTGGGAGCCCACCCAGTGTGCCAGAGTAATTCTTTATCTTTTTCCAACACCAGGATGCCCACTCCCAGTGTCGGATGTGCCCCCACGCCCCCTTTTTTTCAGCCGACCTCAGGGTGCCCAATCCCTGGGTCGGCACTGATACCCCCTCCACTAGTCTGGCACATTGGGAGCCCACCCCAGTGTGCCAAAATTAATTTTTCATACTATTTCACTGTAAAAAAGAAAACTGTCCCCCGAGGTCTTTTTGTTTTTAAACCTAAAGAAAAAGAAAACTGTCCCTCGCCATCCTCTCCCCTATCCCGACCCTTCCTCTGTGCACCCCACCTCCCTGCACTCATCTCACCCCATACTTGCTTCCAGAGGTCCGGCACTGTGATTTTCTGTGCACCGGGAACACATCTGCACTCTTCAAAAGCCGACCTCAAACTGAAGAAAATCACAGTAAGCCCTATAATGGCAGTCACTGAGGGGTTTCAACTTAGGTTGATATCTCAGCCATTTTGGGGAATTTTGGTCCCAAATTTTCAGTGTGGGATTCTTGGAACCCCACCTCATAAACACTGGCACTGTCATTTTGTTTCTCAGTCCGGAAAGGTGATTTCATGGTCAGTGCGTGGAATTACTTTTCAGGACCTATTTAACGAAACAACAATCATGAGGTGGGGTCCCAAAAAAAGTTAGGTAAAAAAAAAAAAATGACTGCGTTACAAGCGTGCGTTGCGCAGTTTGTACTTGAGCTCGTAACTTCACCAGTTTTTAATATTTTCACTCCAAATTTCCAACATTGCCATTTTCACACCTCCTTATGAACAGTACAGCTGTCATTTTTTGCATCCTGCCCAAAATGTGTTTTCGCACCTGTTACTCTAAATGGCACAATCACCTTTTGGGATTGTATAACGAAATGATAGTGCCACTGTTCATGAGGTGGGATCCCAAAACTCCCATGTTGAAAATTTGGAGTGAAAATACCAACAAATACCCAGGGTGTTAGGGTTTCCAACTGTAACGCCCCACCCTGTACGGACTGATGGGCGCAGGGTTGTGGCTTGGGATCGTTGGCTGTAATGCTCACGCCATTCCACCCCCACTCTGCAGCCACTGACAGGCATCGAGGTGTGCCTTGGGGATTTCGGCCTTAACGTTCACCCCATTCTCCTATACTGCACCCGTCTCAGCTTATTTCCTTATGGAATAGGGTGAGTGTAAGGGCCGAAGACCCCAAGGCACACTGTGACACTTGTCAGTGTCTGCAGGGTAGGGTGGGGTGAGGTGGAATGGCGTTAGCGTCATGACCAGTGACCCAAATGCACACCCCCAACGCCTGTCAGTCTGTGCAGGGTGGGGGTTGTCTTTAGTTCAATACTTCACTGCCATTCTGTTATGCCTCTCTCTAACTCCTGCAGTACCAGTGCCAATACCAGCAAGCAAACATTCGGCATTGACAAATGCTTGTTACATTCTATAACTTTCCAGAGAATGCTTTAAACTTTGTTTCTGTGCTTCCTGCCATGCTAATTTTTAGTCTCCTGGTTTTGTCTGGTCTGATCCTAGACCAAGGGTTGCCCACTCAGAGCAAATACTGGAGTATCTGTTAAATTTTTTAAATCCTCTTTATAGTTTCCTTTGATGAAACTCCATTTTCAGATTTCTGCTTATATCTTGTGAGGTTCTGTAGAACCCTTTTGCAACTCCATTCCCTTTTCAGGGTTGGCTGTTTTGCCTTTTGGGAATCCTTTCTAGGTTATGTTACTCTTGATTAATGTTCTGTATAGTTTTATGTCCCAGGATTCTCTTGTGAAAACATTCTGCTCCTCATACTTTGTTTACCTTTCTAACCAGTTCTATAACAAAAAAACAAAAAAATTGCAAATAGTTTTTTCATCTGTTCTCTGTCCGTGGAAAAAAGAAACTGAGGGGGTTGGGGCCAGCACCACTAATTTATGCTGCTGGTGTGCATGGCACCATACGTGGTACCATGCACACGTTGCTTTCCAGTCCCAGAAGTTCTAACTCCCATGGGGTTATAGTGTCTCTGACCCCAAGACCAAAGAGTGGGGCTTCATAGAGAAGATATTCTTGAAGATCTAGAGTGACTGTAAGTAACCTTACTTTCTCTAAATCTTTATAGTACTGTGCATTTAAATTTGGAGATAAATTTGAAGACGTATCCAATGATACAATCAACAGGCATTCTTTTATACACGTGGAAATAAAAATAAGTTAGCTAGGCAGTAAGGAAAAAAGCAGACTGCACTGAGTGAAGATATATTGATTGATTTTTCTGCTTTTTTTATGTTGGAAGTATAACTTTCATGATATTACATTCTAGGGGCGTGTATGTGGTTCACTTATTCACATGATGGCAGTTCTTCCTTAAGAGCTGATTCACTGGAACATCTTTAAGTAAAGCTCTTCCCACCACCCACCACCCACCACCCGGGTAATATGACCCTTGTCTCCACCCCGTGACATCAGATCTTTTCTGCTGGAAGATTTGGGTCCCCTCCCTTGCAGCGGTGCACATTGCTAGGCATAGTAAGTGCACCATTGGCAAGTTTAGCGACTTTTTAACTTTTCTAAAACATTTGTATATTCTCTGGCCCCACTCTCACCCTCTGGTCATCAACATGGAACATGAGGAAGTGAAGCCCATGCCTGGCTTCAAAATAGTGCATCATGTGCCAGCAGAAGATGTTACGGATAGACCCACACGTGTCCTGCCTGTACTGCTTGGAAACCTACCCCCAATTACCTGACGATGGCCTCACTTGATTGAAAGCTCCATTTCTAGGGACATGGATATGTTGTTCATCCACACTGTCTGGCAGGTTCCTTGCCGCTTTAAATCTTGCCGGAAGGTCTTCAAGCTGGCTCCTCCCACCCACCCGGGTGGTAAAACTCTCGGCTCCGCCCCATGACGCCAGATCTTCCTTACCGCTTGGAAGCTCAGGTTCCCTCCTTAACGCTCTGTGTATAAGACTGGTTCCTAATTCTTGAATTTTGAAATCAAAGTTTTGCTAAAAGACTTGGTCTTCTCTCCCTCACGGCTGCGATGGACAAATCGACTCGGTTTCGGAGATGCCCTTGCCGGGCAGAAGATGTCTCGGACGGATCCGCACTCCACGTGCATCTACTGCTTAGGCCTTGAGCACGACCCGCAGGCTTGCGACCTGTGCTCTTCTTTTTCGGCCTACGTCCTCGAAGACCGTGCTGCCCGTTTACAGCTAGGGCGTCCCGAGAGAAGATTTCCTCCGGTTAAATCAAAGAGGCCCGGTTGGCGGTGTCCGGCGGCGGGCTCGGCGGATCAGCTCGAGCAGATGATCGCTCTCGAAGAGGAGGCAGCGTGGGCTGCTTCTACCTCGGCTGCGGCATTTGTCCCGCTCTCTCTCGGTGCCTCGAGTTCGCTTCTTTATGAGCTTTGTCTGACCTCTCGACGTAAAGGTGAGGGTCCAACTTCTTCTGACCTTTTCTCGGTCCAAAAAGAGAGACAAATAAGTCTCACTGTCGATGCTCTTGGGAGCGGAAAGATCCCCTCCCTAGTTGTCGACAGTTGACTTCGGTCGACCTCTGCTTCGGCCACTGGCTTCACGGTGTCCCCGTCAGGCCAGTTGACCGAGACTCCCATCGACGCGGTCGAGATTTTTCTCGACCCATTAGACGGGTTGTCGGCTGGAGAAGCTGAGAACCCCCTCTCCCCGGTTCCCCGGGAGTTGAGGATCCTGTCGGCTCGTCTGTGCCTCTGGTTCCGGAGCCTTCGGTGAAATCGTCGAACCGAGGGAGTGCGATTCCGACACCTCCGCACCGTCCTTAGGCTAGCCGAGGTTCTCGGTCTCGGACATCTTCGCGGTCCAGCCGATCCCACGTCATAAGCGGTCGGTCTCGGCTCTGCAGTGGCTGCCGCCACGCTTCCTCTTCCTCCTCCTCGGACGAGGGAGGCTTCAGCGCAGCTACGGCCGGAGGTATGAGGAACTCATGTGACAACAGCTCCTTCTGACCGGGAATAAGCCGACTCGTCGTCTTCCCCGCCATTAAGTGGCTGTCACTGGAGCAGCGAAACAACCCCTCGTTGTAGCCGAGGGCCTGTTCCCATGCGGTTCTTCAGCCAATTCCAGCTGCCCCACTGATTCTGGTGGAACCTCCGCCTCCACAGCCGTTAGTTGGGGCTCCGACCAAAAATTCTCGGTCGGCCGGGACTGCCCCATAGGCTGTCTGTCACCCTCACTCCCGATAGACCTCGGCAGGTGGAGGGTGGCTCAGGCTGGCGGCAGCTCTTTGAGGACTCTTCCGAGTCCGAGGATGATTCCTCCCTTTTCTCCAAGCGAATGGACTTGGAGTCCTCAGGAGGACAGTCAGTGGACGATAGCCCTTCGTCCTTCCTAGGATTGCTTCGGCTCATCTCGGAAGTCCACCGGGATGAAGCTCGAACCCGTTTCTAAATGGGCCAGGTATTCCCTCACGGAGATTCTGGACCGAGGGGATTCCCCTACGGAGGCCTTTCCGGTGGCCGAGGCCATAGTGGGTCCGGCCTTGGAGCTTTGGCAGCGCCTGCTTCCTGCCCTGCCTTGGCCAGGATGGCCAGGAAGTATCACGGTTCCTACGGTTCCCTGTCTGGTTTGAACACCCTCTGCTGAGGGGTTGGTTACCAACTAGCGTTTTCCGGCGCGCCGGGAACGCCAGGGATGTGGACAAACCTCCCGACAAGGAATCCAAGAAATTGGATTATGCCGGGCGAAAAGTCTATGCTGCGTCCTCTCTCGGCCTTCGTCAGGCCAGTTCGGCCGTCCTTATGGCACATTTTTCTCATGCCCTGTTGGGCTCCCTGGATGAGGTCGTCCCTCATCTTCTCGCGGATCTGCAGACTACGGTCAGGCAGGTGCGGGACCAGGGCAGGGCAGTGGCCAAACAGCAGCTCCAGACTGCTTTTAGACATTGGGGACTCATGTGCCAGGTCGGTGGCGGCCGAAGTGGCCATGCGTCATCAGGCTTGGCTGAGGATATCCACCTTTACATCGGATACCCAGCACAAGTTGGCGGATGTTCCCTTTTTGGGGACTGACCTCTTCGGCCCTGGGGTGGAAGGTCACCTGCAGAGGATCGAGAAGTCCAATGCTACCTTGGACTCGGTCTCTTCCGCTCAGAAGGACAAAGGCCGCAAGCCACAGCCTAAGCCCTTTTGCGTCCTTCTGCGCCCACGGCGCGTCCGGCCCAGCAACGTCAGGGGCCAGCAGGCTAGGGCTTGGCATCCCAAACCCAAGCCGTCGGCTTCCTCCAACAGGAAGCATGAGTAAGGCCAGGAGGTCCCTCAGCGGTCCCTCCTCCAAGCCTGCTCCAGTGACGGGCTGAGGGTGTCGCCCCATCCCGTCACCTCACCCCTGGTTCCCCCATGGGGGGACGGCTCCGACACTTCCTTTCCGCCTGGTCCGCTATTACCACGGACAGGTGGGTACTGGAGGTGGTGGGAAAAGGCCTGCCTCTGGAATTCGAGCAGGCCCCGCCCTTCAGAGCCGTCGCGCCTCGGGTTCCGCAGCCTCACTCCGACATCGCTCTCCTCCTCCAAAAGGAGGTGATCAGGGAGGTAGCGGACCCTCCCTCAGACCCGGGGTTTGTGTCCAGGTACTTCCTGGTTCCGAAATGGACAGGGGGCTGGCGCCCCATTCTCGACCTACACAACCTGAACAAGTTCCTAAGGTCTCGAACCTTCAGGATGGTCACTCTGGTGCGGATAATACCATCTCTGGAACACGGCGTGTGGTTCTGCTCTCTGGACCTGCAGGACGCGTTCTTTCACGTCCCTATCTGTCCGTCACATCAGCGATTCCTTCGCTTTCGAGCGGAGGGCTCCCTCTTCGAGTTCCGAGCCATGCCCTTCAGCCTGTCTTCAGCTCCCAGGGTCTTCACCAAATGCATTGCAGTGGTGACAGCTTTCCTGCGGCGCCGAGGGGTCCGGGTGTACCCTTACCTGGACGATTGGCTGATAGCAGCCCCCTCCAGACAGGAGGTGGAGCGGTCCAGAGATCTGGCCCTCCAACTTTGCTCTCAAGTCGGCCTTCTCATCAACGAGGCCAAGTCGGAACTCGAGCCGAAGCAGGTGATTCTGTTTATCGGGGCAGAGCTCGACTCTCTTCGAGCCAGAGCACGGCTCCCGGCGGACAGGGCCGAGGTTCTTACCTCCTTTGCCCAGTCATTTCTGGTTGGGCAATCGCACCCTGCCCGGGACTTCCTGCGTCTCCTGGGTCTCATGGCGGCCTGCACCAGCGTGGTCCGTTGGGCACACTGGCACATGCGCCCCCTTCAGTGGGGACTGGCCAGCCAGTGGTCAGAGCGCTGCGATCCATTGGACCAGCTAGTGGTGGTGACCCAGGAGATGTGGAACGCTCTCCGATGGTGGACCGTTCCATCGCATCTGCAGGAGGGTATCCCGTTTGTCGGCCCCGAGCCGACTGTCTCTCTATCGACCAATGCCTCTCTGATGGGTTGGGGTGCCTATCTGGGGGAACACCGAGCGCACGGCTTCTGGTCCCCGCTGGAGTCCCGATGCCACATCAACCTGCTGGAGCTCAAGCGGTCCACCTAGCTCTCACCGCCTTTGCTCCGTTCCTCCGGGGTCAAGTGGTCCGAGTCCAGACGGACAATACCACGACCATGTACTACCTAAACCGCCAGGGTGGGACGTGTTCCATGCTTCTATGCAAGGAAGCTCTCCGCATTTGGTCACTCGTGCGCAGCCTGGAGGCGGATCTCCTAGCCATTCATGTGGCAGGAGCCTCCAACACCCTGGCCGATGCCCTGAGGCGGATAGGGGCTGCATCCCACGAGTGGTCTCTCCTGCCGGAGGTAGTACAAGATCTGTTCTCCCACTGGGGCACACCTCAGGTTGACCTGTTTGCCTCCAGGGAGAACGCGAAGCTGAGGCTGTTCCTTGCCTGCCCTTCTCAACAGGGGGATGCCTTCTCGAGGCTGTGGACCCCGGGCCTCTTTTATGCCTTTCCCCCATTTCCCTTGATTCACAAGGTGCTTCTCAAGGCAAGGAGGGACAAGGCGCAGGTGATTCTGATAGCCCCAGACTGGCCCTGCCAGTTCTGGTACCCAGATCTCCTCAGCCTCAGCTCCAGGCTCCCGAGGCAGCTTCCAGCTCGCCCGGACCTGCTCTCAGTCAATCAGGGAAGGTGTTCCATCCGGACCTTCAATCCCTGCACCTGACGGCCTGGTTCCTGAGCGGCTAGAGTTCAAGGCCTTGGGTCTTTCCGACGAGGTCCTCAATGTCGTTGAGGCGTCCCGTAAGGAGTTGACCAGGAAATGCTATGCCTTCAAATGGAAGAGATTTTTCCATTTGGTGTCAGGAGCAAGGCTTGGACCTTCCTCCTGTTCTTGGCAGCATTTTGGACTATTTATGGTCCCTTTCTAGTCAAGAGCTTAGGTTAGCGACCTAAAGGTGCACCTGGCAGCCATCTCTGCTTACAGGCGCGGCCGAGGAGCAGTCGGTGGCGCAGGAGAAGGTGGTCTGGCTTTTCAAAGGCCTTGATCACATTTCCCCTCGGTGCGAGAACCTCCACCTCCGTGGGATTTACTGCTGGTACTGGCAAAGCTCATGGGCAAGCCATTCGAACCAATGCACAGGTGTGAACTCTCTCACCTGTCGTGGAAGCCGCCTTCTTGGTGGCTATCACGTCAGCCAGAAGGATGGGGAGAACTCCAGGCGCTCTGCATTGAGTCTCCTACTTGTCTTCCACAGGGACAAGGTTGTCCTGCGCCCCAACCCGAAATTCCTTCCGAAGGTGGTGTCGGAGTTTCACCTTAACCAGGTGTCGACTCTGCCGGTGTTCTACCCCAGTCACACCTCGGAGGACGAATACAGGCTCCATACTTTGGACCCTAGAAGGGCGCTCGCTTATTATAAGGAGCGCACGGCTGAAATTCGGGGAGAGGTTCGCCAGCTGTTTGTCACCTATGCTGAAGCCGCACCTGGCAGACCTGCAGCCAAGCGGACGATAGGCAGGTGGGTCACCTCCTGCATAGATCTCTGCTATAAGTTGGCGGGCATGGAGCCTCCCAGAGGGATAGGAGCTCATTCTACCCGTCATACTGCTGCATCGGTGGCTGCTTCCAGGGACGTCCCTATCCAGGAAATCTGCAGGGCTGCTACCTGGAAGTCAGCACACACCTTTATTACCCATTACCACATCGACCTTGAGTCACGCCGGGATGCTGGTTTTGGGGCCTCGGTTCTCCAGTCTCTTTTTCCTAAGTAGGGGTGTGCTTGCCTCCCTCCTCCGGAGGAGAACTGCTAAGAGTCTGCCAGACAGTGTGGATGAACAACATATCCATGTCCCTAGAAATACAGGTTACTCACTGTAACAGGAGTTCTAGGAATGGTATATGTTGTTCATCCTACATTCCACCGACCTCTCCAGCTTCGACCAAACCTGAGCTTTCCATGCGGCCAGATCTGGCATCATGGGGCGAGCCGAGTTTTACCACCCGGTGGAGGAGCCAGCTTGAAGACCCACCGGCAAGATTTAAAGCGGCAAGGAACCTGCCAGACAGTGTGGATGAACAACATATACCATTCCTAGAACTCCTGTTACAGGTGAGTAACCTGTATCTCTCTCCCACCTCAGACGATGCCACCTCCGGCTGACCCCCCCCCCCCATCTAATCAGTCTGTCTGTTAAGATGTACTAATTTGATGTGTATAAGTTCAAATTTTACTATTGCTGCCTGTGTATATGCTTCAATGTTTTTTTTTTTTTTTTATCTGTAAACCTTGTATTTTTGTAATGTTTGTTCAACACTGACGTGGAGCTTTTGAAAATGAGTCCTTGACTCAAAGGTATTAATCCCAAACTGAAATAAATAAACAAAATAAAAACACACAGTGTTGCTGGTTGCAGTCTCTGCCAAACAATACTCACGTCTGCACTTGAAGACTGAAAGGCTCACCTTCTCATCAGCCTGCCAGATAGTAGAGATCTGAAATTGCAGGCCAAGGGTGGTCGCAAGGCGGCCTCTGCTGCAGTGGGGTCCACAATGCAACTAGCAGCAATGGAAGAGGTGGTGGCTAAGGCCACAGCAGGCACCTAAAGTTCCATTATATGTGTCAGGCACTCAAGACCTTTGGGGAGAGCCTTGCCCACTTCTGCAAGGAGCACAAGAGTAAGAAATACAACCGTTGGTCGTGAAACCTGGAGAGATTGCACTCCTCTCACTCCTTCGACTCCCTCAGCTGCTCGACTGTTGTCAAGCGCACGGCTTCAGCCGAGCCCCTTTTGGTCAAGGGACGGTTCTAGCTGCACAGTACCCGCATTGGGCTTGCCAGCCTCAACACCAGTTGATCAGGTGGTCGAGATTTTTCTTGATCCTGTTGATGAGGAGGTCGAAGAAGAGTTACTCTCCAAGACCCTGGTCATCTCTGTCCTCACATAGGAGGACGTGAAGCAGTCGGTATCCCCAGCTGTCCATGCACGGGATCAACCTCCCCGGTTGTCATGCTGCCGAAACCGGTGGTAGTGTTTTAAACTGAACCCCCAGTTGCATTTCCTCAATATTGGCCCCTGGGTCAGTGGTCGAGGTACAGGTTAAGGGGCTCTTCAAGTTCTCGATCCCAGCTGACCGGGAGGCATCGCCATCAATGCTCCTTGTCCTCTTCATATGAGGAAAGGCTTCACCGGCAGATGCGGCAGCGCTATGAGAAGCTCCTCTGGCAGCAGTGGGCCTTGGTGGGGCCATGTAGGGCTCTGCCCCGACCCTTGTTAACTGACTGGTGCCGGTTAAGCCCATGCCAGTCCACCCGAGAGAGTTGCCTCTAACGTGTGTCTCCACTTTTGTTGGTGGAACCGTCAAGGTGAACCATGATGGTAAGTGGCCACGAGCCATCTTTAAAGAATCTTCGGATGACGCTGTTGCATTCTCCATGCAGTCTGAGGATGCATGTGTTCGAACAAGAATCGATCGAGGATCTGTCCATCAAACAGGGGCCAGTGTCTTTGGGTCCAGGTCAATACAATGCGAGCAAAAACGTGCCGTCAGTTCTCACGCAGACAAAATGCCGATAGCAGAAACCGCCTGTCGGCAATACAGCATAAACTGATGATCACGTAGTCGGGGAGGGGCAAACTACTTGGAGGGGCAGGGGAATGGAAATACTATAATTAATATTGCAAAATCTGGGGGGACGGAACTCAGGGAGGGAGAGAAATGCCACATTAACTACTGCTGACTCAGAGTTACTATTGTAACTCGAGGGGGGGCAGATTTACTGTTGTAACTCTGCAGGGGACACAACTTGGGAAGGGGGGGAAGGTGGCAGATTTACTATTGTAACTCCGTGGGGGACACAACATGGGGGAGGTGCGACAGCAACAAAAAGGTGGTCTCAGAATCGAACCCAGGTCAGCTGACTATTGCTAGCCCATTCGCAGCTTGCATTCCCCCCTTAGTCTCCATCAGGCAAGCTACGCCATGATGATGGCCCACTTCGTTTACTCCCTGCTGGGAGCGCTTGATGACATCCTCCATTACCTACCTGCCAACAAGCAGCTCCCGGTAAAGGTCAGGCACTGGCTGAACACCAGCTCCAGAGGGCCTTGGACTTTTGCAACTCCTGCATCCATGCCATGGCAGAGGTGGAGGGGCATCGCACGAGGATTGAGAAGTCCAGTGTCACCCTGGATTCTGTGTCTTCATCCCAGCAGGACCAGAAAGGCCAAAAATAAAAGAAGGTATTTCAGTTTTGGCAGTTTCAGTCACAGCAGTCTCAGCAGCAGTAGCCCCAGCTGGGGCAACTCCAAGCCTGGCGCCCCAAGGTTAAATTCTCTGGCCAGGGGCCCCAAAAAGGCAGGGGTAGGGAAGAGGTACCCCCTCCAAAGCTGTCCAGTAATGGATCATGGGTTGTTCACCTCATGCCTCTCCAGTCCTTGACTCAGCCTCTGGTAGGGGGACAGCTTAATCACTTCTGGCCTCACTGGTCTGTCATTACTAAGGACAAGTGGGTTCTCAAGGTAGTCAGCAGAGGGTTGTCTTTAGATTTCGAGACCTTTCCACCATACTGATCCACACTCCAAGGAAGTCCTCAGTGTCACAGGACATGCTGTCCACCCTCAAGGAGGATGCTGCTCAGCTCTTTGCAAAAGGAGCAGTAGCCCATGACTCAGACCCCCTGGCAAGTCAGGGATATGTGTCCGTGTACTTCCCGGTCCTGAAATGGACAGGGGGCTGGTGCTCCATACTGAATCTTCATGGTCTGAGCCAGTTTCCAATGAAGTGCAAGTTTCGGATGGTTGTGCTGAACCAGATTAATTCCATCTCTGGAGCAGAGCATGTGGCTCTGCTTCCTGGACCTCCAGGATGCATTCTTCCACACCCCAATCTGTCCATCCCACTGGCAGTACCTCCACTTCTGCGCAGAAGAGGTGCTGTATCAGTTCCAGGTCATGCCATGTGGCCTCTACTTGGCACCCAGGGTCTTCACCAAGTGCATAGCAGTGATAGCATTCTGGCAGCACCAGGATGTCAGGCTTTATTCCTACCTGGACAACTGGCTGATAGCGAGGCTGTCCAGAGAGGCAGGTGGAGCAGTCCAGGACCTGGCACTGCAGATCTGCAGAGATTTGGGCCCCTTGTCAAACCTGGCCAAGTCCAGACTGATCCTATTGCAGGAGATTCACTTCACTGGCGCAGAGCTAGACTCCTTTCGGGCCAAGGCCCACCTCCCAACAGACCGGGCATCAGATCTTAGCTGCTTTGCCCAGTTATTTCAGGTTGGCTGCTTATGTCCTGTGCAGGACAGGGGGCTGGTGCCCCATACTGGATCTTCATGGTCTAAACCAGTTTCTAATGAAGTGCAAGTTTAGGATGGTTATGCTGAACCAGATTAATATAATCTCTGGAGCAGAGCATGTGGCTCTGCTTGACTGGACCTCTAGGATGCATTCTTCCACACCCCAATCTGTCCATCCCACTGGCAGTACCTCCACTTCTACGCAGAAGAGGTTCTGTATCAGTTCCAGGTCATGCCATGTGGCCTCTACTTGGCACCCATGGTCTTCACCAATTGCATAGCAGTGATAGCATTCTGGCAGCACCAGGGTATCAGGCTTTATTTCTACCTGGACAACTGACTGATAGCCAGGCTGTCCAGAGAGGCAGGTGGAGCAGTCCAGGGACCTGGCACTGCAGATCTGCAGAGATTTGGGCCCCTTGTCAAACCTGGCCAAGTCCAGACTGATCCTTTTGCAGGAGATTCACTTCACTGGCACAGAGCTAGACTCCCTTCGGGCCAAGGCCTGCCTCCCAACAGACCGGGCATCAGATCTTACCTGCTTTGTCCAGTTATTTCAGGGTGGGTGCTTATGTCCTGTGCAGGACTTCCTGAGGTTGTGAGAGTACATGACATCTTGCACCTGTGTGATCCAGTGGGCTCGCTGGTGGATGCAGCACCTGCAGTGGGAACTGGGCCGTCGGTGGTCCCAGTGCCTAGAGACGTGGACTAGCCGGTCACAATGACCCAGCCGATGTGGGATGCCAATCATTGGTGGCTGATTCCAGAACATCTGGAGAAAAGAATCCCATTTGTCCGCACAGAGCCGACCATCACCCTCATGACAGATATGTCTCTGGTAGGATCGGAGTGTACCTGGGAGATCACTGGACCCACAGGTTGTAGTCACCCAGGAATTCTCATCACCACATCAACTGCTAGTGCTCTCTGCAGTGTGGCTAGCTCTGATGGAATTTTCTTTTGTAGTCAGGGGTCAGGTCATGCAAGTCCAGACTGACAACTCTGCGACCACATTCTACCTGAACAGGCAAGGAGGAACACAGTCCCTTCCATTGTGTCGGAAGGCCTTCCATACCTAGACCCTTGTGTGCAACCTGGGTGCAGATCTCCTGGCGGCTCAAGCCGTAGTAGCAGACAGTTGGCTGGCAGATGCGCTCAGGTAGGTGAAAAAAGACGTAGCATGAGTGGTCATGCATCAGGAGGTGGTGAATTACCTGATCTTACTTCAGGGGAATCTTTTGCAGCAGGCCATCACACACAGGCCATCACATGTTGGACTCCGCCGTCAGGCACTAGGACCACATGGAAACTTTCTAGCTAACAGCCTACCAGAGGGGACCACCCACCACCAACGTTATTCTTCAACATCAGCTACCCTATATAGGTTAGTGGCCCCCACATCCTCTCCAGTACTTTTCCCACCATTAACCAAGTCACGTCAGTTCTGCAAATAAACCACTGCTGCTTCAGTAGCCATTTTTGCGGCTTTTTTATTTTTCTCACCTTAGTTCTTTCCCTATCTTTTGATTTTTTTTCTGCTCTTTTATGTCGTCTTCTCTGTCTTGATCAACATCGGAGCATGTGTGCCTGCGGTCAGCAAATTCCCAAAAAGGACAGTCATTCAGCTTGCCTTTTCTGCCTAGGCCTGGACCACGACATCTCGTCTTGTGATCTCTACCTGAGGTACCCTGGTCAGCGGACCCTCAAAGGGCACTTACTCAAGTGTAAGGTCACCTCAATAGAGCAGGAATTACAGGCATTATCTTCTCTGGCCTCCCAGGCGCAACCTCCAGCCGCTCAGGCTGACCCTTCAGCCTTCCATGCCCAGTCCTCCGGTTCAGCTCCAGCCAAGCCCTGGAACAATCATAGCGGGGGAAACATGCACTGGGACAAAGAGAAGCACCGTTCCTGGTCTTCATCCTCCCACTTACAGTCGCTGCACTCTTACACAGTCACATCTGGGTCTGCCCCACATCCCACCAATGCTCCCCACACCTCAGGGCAAATGGTCATTCCTCCTCCTGCCACTATCTCAGTTACTAGCATAGGAGTTTTGGGCCAGGGATCCTCCCAACCCACCAGGCCCCTGCTGCTTAGGCCCTTTACTTCCTTGGGTACATAGCAGAGCAGCCTGGTCAGTGGTTCCCCCACTGACATGGGTTCCACAAACACAGGGGTACCTTCGTCACTACTTCCATTGCCCGCTTCCCCGGCATCTGGCATCTCACGTCAGTCTTTGCCCCCTCTTGAGATAGGCTTCTCGCCGGCTCCCAGCCCTCACTCTGCCCCACACAGGGCTCACCCTTTGTTGGCCCCAGCGTCACATGCGCTTCTGCAGGGCCCTCCCTAGCCAACACCCAAGGGTCCATATCACTCTCACTTGGCTCCCACAGGGCCTTATCCTGGCTTTCCTCTTCCTACGTCGTGGGCTTCCCCAGATTACCCTTATCCACCTCTGGGCCCTACACTGGTCATGGTGGATATTCAGGACTGGTGTCCTCCCTTTGGGGAGTCCTGCGTTCCCAGGTACTGACGCCTGCCCCACAGGGTCCGCCGCAGTGGTTTACATCTCCTACCCCCAATGTCCCACCAGATGCCCTGGCAGGCCTTTTCCCCTACTCACCCAACCGACAAACGGGATGAATAAAACCTAGACCTGGTCCTCCCCGATTCTGGATATGAAGGTGCTCCAGATGAAGGGGATGATGCTATGGACTCCCCTCTCCTCTGGGTCTTCTGAAGGTATCTGCACCTTAGGACATTCCCAGACCCCTCCTTTCTGCGGTCATCACGCTCGTCCAAGTGGCGATAGGCTTCGGCTCTGAGGAGCAGACCCCATGGTTGGCGGTTGGCCATTTACCTTCGTAAGCCTGATGCACCACCATTGGTGGTTCCCACGCTTATTGATGCCTATGAGGATGTGACAGTGGTGGCCTGGTGTCGACCCCATCTCCTCCCAGCCATGTTTCGCAGGGCAGACACATTTTATCATGTTCCAGAGGGCAGGCCTTTTTGGGGGGGAACAAGCTCGGGTGGACTCAGTGGTCATAGGTGCTGCCCATGACTGCTTCAAATGTCCGAAACACCTTAGCTCCCTGCCCCAGACCGGGAGTCCCATTGTTTGGATCTTTTTGGTAATCATATATTTGCTTCCTCAACTACCTTGGCCACATTCTGCAGCATCAGAATTCCCTGTGGCACAAGGTCCAGGAAGTCGTCCTTTTCCTCCTGAAGGGGCTCCCAAGAAAGAAAATGCAGAACACCCTCAAAGCAGTCTGTGACATTTGTGACCACCTTCTTAGAACCACCTACAATGCTGTGGATGCATTGGCTAGGGCTGCAGCCATTAGTGTCTGACTTTGCCTGTATTCTTGGCTCAGGGTCTCAGAGTTCATGCAGGATGTGCAGCAATCCATCCTGAATGTCCTTTCCCAGGCGCTCTGCTGTTTGGCGGTGATATGGAGGACATCCTTACTAAGCTTCAGGCGTCAGGGAGGGCCATTAGATTGGTTCACTCCCTTTATCATATCCAGCCAAGGCCTACCCAGAAATAGCCCTTTACAGTTAATCGAACGGGGTCAGTTTCTGGAGTTCCTGAAAGGGCCTCAAGACAATCCCCCATCTCAGTCTCACTACCCGCCCCATCATGTCCCCCCTAATCTGGAAGGAAATCCACATCCTTCTTTGAAAGCTGGCTATAGAGCCATTCCCCATCTCCCAACAGGGACAGGGGTACTGGTCTCATTTCTTCCTGGTCCCCAAGTGCACAGGAGACCTTGTGCCAATTTTGAACCTCAGTGACCTAAATCTGTCCATTCATTACAAGAAATTCAGGATGGTCACCCTGCAGAGCCTTCTTCCCCCTGTTATATCGGGGGAACTGGATCTGTTCCATGGACATGCAGAATAATGCGTACCTTCACATCAAGATATGTGCATCTTTCAGGTGCATTCTACGCTTTTACTTCCAGGGAGCTCATTTCCAGTTCCGGGCTCTCCCTTTTGGCTTTTCTTCAGCCCCCAGGGTTTTTACCAGAGGCTTGGCAGTAGTAGCAGCTGCCCTCCAGCGTCAGGGATTCTATGTTTTTTCCTAACTGGACAATTGGCTCCTAGCGACCCTGTCCAGGGAGCGCCTCCAGCTAACCCTGGAGCACACCTGCCACCTTTTTTTAGGACCTTGGGGTGACCATCAGTCTGTCCCAGTTCTTTCACCTTCCCAATTCCTTCATTATATTGGGGCTGCCCTGGACACAGATCAGTGCATGGTCTTGCTTCCCCAGGACAGTGCAGACCACTTGATGAAGCTTGCCAGACTGCTGTAATCTGCTCGTCATGTCCCAGCTCATTTGTTCCTATGCCTCCTGGCTCACATGGTGGCTGCCATAGTCACTGTCCCTCTAGCCAGGCTGCACATGAGAATCCCTCAGTGGACACTCTGGGTACAGTGGGCTCTGCATACAGTCGATCTCAACTAAATGGTCTTGATCTTGGACCCTGTAAAGAGGGTCCTATTGTGGTTGGAGACCAGCAGTCTCCTCCAGGGAGTGCCCTTCCTTATCCTGTCCTCCCCTTAGCAAATCCTGACCATGGATGCATCCAACTCCAGATAGGGGGTGCTCATCTGGGGGCTAACCATACCCAGGGAGTGTGATCCACAGACGACAAAAATCTTTGAATAAAAGTTCTGGAGTTGCAGGCTGTTTTGTATGCCCTTCAGGCCTTGCAGATCCGGCTCTCCCCAGCCCCACTGATGATCCAGACAGACAACACCAGCATGGTCCACTACATCAACAAGCAGGAGGGAACCCCACTCATACTCTCTGTGTCAGGAGGCAATTTTGAATCTGGTATTGGGCACTGGACCACAGCCTTTATCTTTCAGCTGTGCAGGGACAGGTGTGCAAAACATTTTAGCGGACAGCTTAAGCCGGTCTCAGTCTCAGCTGCATGAGTGGGAGCTCCTACTATCTGTAGTGGCAGATCTGTTTGACCGCTGGGGTCAGCCAGAGTTGGACCTTTTTGTGTCCCCACTCAATGCAAAACTGCTGCTTTTCTCTTCACTTGTTCCATGGCCTGGAGTTTTCTGGTGAGACGTGTTGTCCTTCTCCTGGATAGGGAGGTTTCTGTATGCCTTTCCTCCCTTCCCTCTCCTTCAGCGAGTTCTCATTAAGCTGCAAATGGAGGGGGACAACCATGATCCTCATTGCTCCATTTTGGCCTTACCACTTCTGATTGCCTCTGCTTCAGCAACTAGCAGTGGAACCCCCAGTGCTCCAGCCACTATACACAGGCCTGCTCTCCCAGGATCAGGGTACTGTAGTCCATCCGGACCTCAAGTCTTTCCATCTTCATGCATGGCTCCTGAGGACACAGCCATTTCTCGCTTTGGGGTTTCTACCAAGGTGGCAGTGGTCTTGGTGGTAGCTCACAAGCCTTCCACCAGGGTCACTTACTTCATGAAGTAGAAGCGCTTCACCATTTGGGCCGCTTCACACCACTTGGATCCCTTCACTTGTCCTGTTAATCAGATCCCGGAATACCTGTTGTCTCTTTCAGACTCAGGCCTAGAGTACTCTTCCATCAAGGTACATCTGTCTGCCATCTCTGCATATCGTGTACATTTTGACGGGCGGTCAGCGGCTCAGCTAGATGTGGCCTGTACTTTCTTAAGAGATATTCTGCATTTGAAACACCCAATACATAATTCTGGTCTGGCTTAGGACCTCAACTTTGTGTTGGAAAAGCTCACCCTGCCTCCTTTTGAACCGCCTGCAAGTTGCGAGCTATGCTTTCTGTTATGGAAAGTGTTATTTTTAGTTGCTGTTATCTTCTGCTTGGAGGAGTTCCGAACTTCAGGCCCTCATATAAAGAGACTTGTTTAATTTATCACAAAGACAGGGTGTCTTTATGTTCTAATCCTCAGTTTCTTCCTAAGGTGGTATCTGAGTTTACTTTGAACAGATCCATCCATCTCCCTGAATTTTATCTGGAGCATATCAATCCGGGGGGAAGCTTTGCTCCACACTTTGGATATGCATAAAATTTTGCATTACTGTAAGCACAGGACTAAAGAGTTTAAGTCGTCCTCAGCTGTTTGTTTCCTTCACCCCAGGAAAAGAGAGTGCACCCATTTCTAAGCAGTGTTTGTCCAAGTGGTTGGCCAGCTGAATACTTTTTTGTTACTGGATGTATGGCAAGGACCTTCTGGTAGTTGGTCATGGCCATTCCACCAGGGGTATGGCTGCCTCATTAGTAAACTTCTGTAACGTATCAGTGGCAGAGATCTGGGCAGCAGCCACTTGGAGCTCAGTCCACACTTTCCCAGGCACTACAATTTGGATATCGCCTCTTGGCGCAGAGCCAGTTTTGGCCTGGCTGTGTTACAGGGCCTTCTTTCTTGGCTGATTTCACTTCACCCAGTCTGCTAGATCTGTCCGATTTAGAACTGTTTGGTACTCATCCTACATGTGATAGCCTGTTGCAAGAGATTCTGCTGAAGCAAGATAGTACAGTTAAGTAAGAACTTACCTTAACAGTAGCTCTTCGGGGGATCTCTTGCAGCAGGCCTTCCTTTTCTCTCCCTCCTTCCCCACTGGCCTGTTACCATGTTCTGCTTCCTCTCCAAAAAGAGACCTTCAGCTTTCCCTTTCCTGTTTTTTTTTCTTGAACCTCTGGTTCCTCCTTGGCTCCCACAGCCGGGTATTCTAGGGTTTCCTGCAGGAGAACTGGGGAGGACATGAGGGCCGCCCACCTATATAGGGTAACTGATATCAAAGAGTGACATCAAAGGTGGGCGGCCCCCTCTTGTTGACTGGTAGTTAGAAAGTTTCCCGTGTGGTCCTAGTGCCTGATGGTGGAGTCCAACATGTGATGGCTTGCTAGTGATGTCCTGCTGCAAGAGATCCTCTCAAAGATCTACTGTTGCAGTAAGTTCTTACGTGGTTGTATTTTCTGTCTGTGGGGTGCTCCTCTGGCTGATCTGTTTGTCTCCTGGGAGGACACAGAACCGAAGCTGTTCTGTGCCTGCCCACCATAGTCTGAGGCACTGGTAAAGGATGCCTTCCCAAGACCCTGGACCCTGGCCTGCTGTACGCCTTTACTCCCTTTCACCTGATGCACAAGGTTGTGGTCAGGGTGTGGAGGGACAAGGCACAGATGATCCTCATGACTCCGAACTAGCTGCTCCAGTTCTGGTACACAGATCTTCTCAACCTCAGCAGCAGGCCTCTTCGGCAGTTGTCTCTTCGTTCAGATCTGCTGACCAGACAGGGGAAGGTCCTGCACCCGGGTGTTCAGTCCCTGCACCTCACAGCCTGTTTCCTGAGTGGCTAGTGTTCCAGGCTCTGGATCTTTCAGAGAATGTTCTCCATGTTGTGGAGGCTTCTCAAAAACAGTCAACTCGCCAGTGTTATGCCTTCAAATGGAAGCGGTTTTTCATTTGGTGTCTGGGCCAGGAGCGTGATCCCCTGGTCTGCCCTGTGGATAGCATCTTGGAATACCTCTGGTACTTGTCTCAATTGGGACTGCATTTAACACCCTTAAGGTGCACCTGGTAGCCATCTCTGAACACCGGGCACAGACTGGTATGCCGACGGCACAAGTGAAATTGGTCGGCCACTTCATTAAGGGCCTTGACCACTTGTTCCCACAGGTGTATGAGTCACCACCACCTTGTGAGTTATTGCTTGTACTGGCAGTGCTCATGGACAATCGTTTGTAGCCTATGCACAAATGTGAGATGTCACACCTGTCGTGGAAGACTGCCTTCTTGGTGGTTATCATGTCAGCCAAAAGGATTAGTGAGCACCAGGCATTCTAAGTGGAGCCTCCTTATCTGGTCTTCCGCGGGGATTTGGTAGTCCTTCATACCTCCTGAAGGTTATCTCAGAGTTCCACTTTAACCAGGTGATGAATCTTCTGGTTTACTTTACCAACCCAGGCTCCATCCTTTGGACCTAAGGCAGGTGCCCTCCTGCTATATGGAGCTTATGGCTGGAGTTTCGGGTGAGGCCCGCCAGCTCCTTGTTACCTACGCTGAAGGCACACCTGGCAGACCAGTAGCTAAGTGGATGGTTGGCAAGTGGATCACTTCCTGCATCGATCTCTGATATAGGTTGGCTGGTATACATCCCCCTGTAGGGCTCAGGACTCATTCCATCAGACATACTGCTGCCTCAGTGGTTGCTTTCAAGGACATCCCTATTCAGGAGATCTGCAGGGCTGCCACCTGGAAGCCAGTATACACCTTCATCTCCCATTACAGCAACGACTCTGAGTCTCACCAGGATGCTGCTTTTGGAGCCTTGGTTATACAGTCTTTGTTTGCCAAGATGGGATGCACACCTTGCCTCCTCCTCCAAGAGAACTACTGGAAGTCTGCCGTCATGTGGATAAGTGAACCATATCCACACCCCTAGAAAAATAGGTTACGTGCCTGTAACCATAGTTCTAGGAGTGGTATATGGTTGACATCTGCACCACCCACCCAACCTCCCTTGGCAAGTGGCACATAGATCTCTATTTCCACCATGCAGGGTCTGACATCATGCGACAGAGCCGAGGAATAAACCACCCAGGTTGTGGGAGGAGCTTTACTTAAAGACATTCAGGTGAATCAGCTCTTCAAGAAGAACTGCCATTGTGTAAATGTGAGCCTAGCACTACTGTGTGTATGTCTGTGTTAAAATAAAGAGCTAAACAAAAGGTTAAGTAAAAACTATGACCTGAAAAAGTAGACCAAAATTGAAAGTTATAAAAATCAGGGGCCCTGATCTTCAAGGACATCTCCTTCATTGGGTCACACTTTTGGAACTGAAAGCCATCGGCATCAGGACCACTCAGAAACGTGCTCACCAGGACCACCCACAATGACATGTAACGCCAATGCTTATCACTTGTGGGCAGTCCCATTGATCCTCATTTATTTATTCTGCTATTGTCCGCTCATCAGACCTGCAGAGAAATAGCACCATCATTTACCAGACTTTCCTATTTTCTTTTCTAAACTTTGTTTAATTTACTTTTACACATCATCATTTTATGTCATCATTGAAAGAAACTTTATTTAGGTTTTGTACCTCTAGTTACAAAATCTACAAGGATGGACGCTCACAGGGTTTGTCTTTGTTGATTGAGCCTGTCCCATAGTATGAGGGCTTGCGATATCTACCAGGGATTTAATTAGGCCACAAGGAGATGCCAAAAGAAGGCTTGTGAAACCTTCATCACCATCAAGACCATGGAAGCTTCTGCCAAAGCTGCAGTCTCCGAGCTGGCTGCTCCCTCTCGCTTGATGCCCACCAAAATCTCCCCAGCATTTGGTGACTCTGTCGCGGTCATCAAGGTCGAAGGACAGTGGAAAGTCATCAAAATCCTCCTCTTCCAGCTATCACCACAAGCACAAGGATAAGGCTTCAACTTGGCCAATGAGGTGGAGGTGTCTATTGAAAATGGGTCAGTTCTTGTCATCGTCTGCCCCAGCGGTAACAGCTACAGCCTCCTACAGGTGTTCATAAGACAGCAAGGTTGGGGTCTGGCTCTATCACAACTGTACCTACTATGGACAGTGTGCAGCCTACGTCATCTGGTTCTAACCTGTCGACAGTTGTAGTCCTGGGCCCTTTGCAGGGTGCTGTGGACTCCCAGGTCATGCTGGTCACAGTCTCTGAACTGTTTTGCTGACTGTTGATGTTGCTCCAGCTGACGATAATGGCTCTCCTGTTAATAGGGCCTACCCCGTTTGCACCGTCGTCATCGAAGGGATCCAGAAGCACTCCTGCTATTCCTCCCTCTCCCCTACCACCATAGTTGCTGGCTCCAGCTTTCTGATCTGTTTTTCCAGACAATGAGGAAGAGTATGATCCTGCTCTCCTTTATATGGAGGAGGATTTAGAGCATGAGAAAAGACAACATGACTCTTATGAGGGTGGTGTACCTTCTAATTCCACCCTCTCCTCTTGTAGTGAGGACTCTGTGGATTGCACACCCAGGTCACCTGCTGCTGATGCGTGTCTTCAGGCATTGCTGAAGCAAATTCAGAATGCAGTGGGCTTTTCTGCTGACGAGGAAGACTCCACCAAAAGGAATTTGTTGGAGTTTCTCGAGGTTCCCCTACTCCAACCATTGTAATACTTCCTGTATATCCTACCTTAGTGGATGCTACATTTGCTGCCTGGCATGGGCCTAATACCTTGCCTGCTGTGCCTAGAAAGGCGTATAAGCAGTACCCTGCTCCATCTCCTAAGCCTCACTATGCCTTGCAGCCTAAAACTGATTCTTTGGTTCTCATGGCTGCTGATGATGGTTCTAGAGCTCCCAGACTTGAGCTCCCTGCCTTCTGATAAAGAATCTACAGTAGGCAAAGAAGAAAGCATACATCGGCTCTCCCATAGGTACACCACACAAATGCATAACACCAACAAGAAAAGGAAAAAAGGCTGGGAGCATACCAAAGAATTTGAGTGGAAAATTATTTTTTTCTAAATACGTGGCATGATAGAACGCAAGGCTGTTACCCCTGTGTATCGACCCTGAGAAAGACTCACCCATTCAAAGTTCTTTGGTGTGTGCACAGCCTTTTTTCCTTTTCTTGCTGATAAAGAACCTAGGAGACTGGGTGTTATAAAAAGGACTTGCGTATTTACTTCCTTAGGTCTCAGGATTGCTAATTACCAAGTTTGACAATTAGATGTTTTTGGTGCAATATTAGTGATTGCTAAACAATTTAGATCACAAATTTTAAGAAACAAATAATGTGACCTACTGGGAAATTAATCCAGGCCCCTGGAATACTGTGCCAGTGCTCTAACCACTTAGTTGTAGGCTCACATGGTTGGACCTGATTCTTCCCAGACACACGTCCTTTCTCTGGCATTGCAAATTCTATCTACTTCTACTTAAAGCCTATTTATAGATCCTAAAAATAATGTCAGGCTTATATGATTAAATATCAGAATAGCTTATGGGAAGTCTGCCATGTCCACTGTTCATACTTTGCCTGATTAGTCATGCCAAGGCTGATTTGCTCAAAGCTGCATCACTTGGTATGGATACTGGTAAGCATCTGTTGCGTTCTGCATATGATGCCTCAGATGCTTTGGTCAGGTCTGCTGCCTCTAGCCTATGCCTTCACAGATACTTGTGGCTATGTATGGCAGGTTTACCATTGATAAAGAGCAGTCTATGCTGAATGCCCCTTGTAGGGGTTTCAGACTGTCTGGCAGTGATGTTGAGAATGTTCTGCATGAGCTTCAAACCTCTTACCTTATGGCTGCTTAAATCACTGACCTCTCAACCCGACAGAGGGTGTGGTGGGGGCTTTCCTCATAAGCCTGCTGCCCGTGGTGGCTGTGCTTCCTATCAGCAGCCCCCATGCCTTTAGCGGAGGTCCCCTCCCACCTGGTGCCCATACCAAAGCACCCAAAGGTATCGATCAGGGCGGCACCCCTGCTGCCCTAGGTACTGTCTGACTCCTGAGCTCCTCACCTTCTGCTTCTGCCTCTGGGGGTGCAGGTTGGGGGGATCTCCATTCATCTTCAAAAGTGAAGTGAGATCATGATGGATGAGTGAGTCCTGGAAATAGTGGAAAAGGGGCATGCTGTGGAGTAGTTTTCTACCCCTTCTGTGCATCCATCACCTCCTTGTCCTTATCCTCCAGGTTACTTGTCCTTTCTGTTAATAGAGGTTCAGTCACTTCGACAAAAGTATGCTATTGAACCCTTTCCATCTCAAGAAAGAAACAAAGCACTCTGTTCCAGATACGTCCTGCTTCCAAGTGGACAGGTGATCTGCGTACTATATTGTACCCAAGAGACTGAAATCTGTTAATCGAATACTGTACAAAAAACTGAATGGTGTCTCTTATCTCCCTGCAGCAAAAGAGGGATTGGCTCTGTACGCTGGATTAACATATACCTTCCTATCAAGATTTGCAAATGCCACAGGCAGTACCTCTGCTTCATGCTAGAAGGCAGCTGTTATTAATTTCAGGTCTAGCCCTGTGACTCATCCTTTGCACCACGGGTATCTACCAAATGCCTAGCGGTTGTGGCAGCAGCCCTCCAGAGGGGATGGTTTTGTCTGCCTATATCTGAAAGACTGAATTATGAAGGCCCTGTCCAGGGAAGCGATTCTATACACATTGACCAGAACAAGGCAGTTTCTCGAGGAACTAGGAGACATGGTGAACATAGTGAATTCTGTACTCGTTCCTCGTCAGCGCATCCAATATATTGATGTGGTGCTTGACACTGTGGTGGGCAGTGCCTTCCTGCCTGCAGACAGGATGAAGGCCCTCGTTGCTCAGGCCCAGCTGAGACACAGGAGTCCATATTTGTCATCTCAGACAATGCTGGGGCTGATGGGTGCGACCATCATTACAGTTCCCTTTGCCTGCCTCTGTAAGCGCATTCCTCATTGGACTCTGTGGGTGCAGTGGAAGCAGTTTATCGATAAGAGTTGGAAAAAATAGTTCTTGTCAAGTCCTCTCTTTGCCATGCCCTACTAAAGTGGATGGACCTGTTACGTGGTGTATAGTTGTTTTCCCTCAGCTCCCGTGCAGATCCTCACAGTGGGTGCCTCAGGGTCCATCTGGGGTGCCCTTCTCAGATCCTATCAGACTCTGTGTTCCTAGACCAATATAGAGTCCAATCTCCACATTAATGTTCTGGAGATGAGTGCTGTTGGTTTCCATATATTTCTAGAGCATCTCAACCCTGGTCCCTTGCTGATTCAGACAGACAATGTCAGTGTCGTGCAGTACACAGACAAGCAAGGGGGCACTCACTCTTATCCCCTGTGCAGGGAAGTGCTAAGACTGTGGTTCTGGGCCATGTCTCATGGCTTTCAGCTATCCGCTGTATGTCTCCCATGTGTCTAAAGCATCTTCACAGACAGACTAATCAGGTCTCCATCCCTGGTGCATGAATGGAAGCTGCTGACCTCCATGGTCAATTACCTCTTCGCAAGATGGAGTCCTCCAGAGTTGGACCTATTTCTGTCCACATAAAATGCAAAACTGACATGTTCTTGCTTGCTCACTCCTGGGCCTGGAAATTTTGGCGAGAGGCGTTGTCCTTCTGTTGGAAAGGGAGATCTTCTTCAGGGGGTACCTCAGTCATCAGGTCACACTGCAGGATCCACATGGAAGATTTTCAGCAGTACAACTGGGGCTGCCCACGCTGACATCCTCTGTCAATGTCATCAGTCCTATAAAGGCGTGAGTGGCCTGGCTCCCTCTTTAGTTCTTTCCCGCCGTCTTCTTGTTCGCATGGGTCTCCGGAAGCTCTGACCCAGTTTTGCGCTTTTTTTCGCTTTCAGCATTTTCTTACCCACTATTTTAGGATCTCTTTTTTTCAGAGAGATTCCTTTATTTTGTTTATGTCGAGAGTTAATCCTTTGACTTCTGTTGCTGCAGAAAGAAGATTGCCTCTACAGACGAAAACTGTCTGTGTATGCTGTTCTGGGCCTGACCATGAAGTCTCTGACTGTGAACTCTGCCAGATCGTTTAATCAAACAACCCTCAGGTGACACAGAAAAGGTACTTAAAAATGTCCTTATGGAGCAACAGGTAGCCAGTTCAGGCAGGGGTCTTCCAGGGTCTCTGATTCCCATTCGCCGACAGGGTCGTCGAGCTCCGAGGCCACTAATGCCCGAGCCAGTCCCCTTGGTGGGGGCATCATAAAAGACTGAGATCATGACCACTTTCCTTGGCAGCGGTCCCACTCCTCAACAGCCTCTTCATCCTTGTCCGGGGGTACTTTATCACCTGTGTCTGCGCCGATGCACAAAACCGCTCTCCAGGTAACTGTGCCCACCAAACCCATACCGACAGTGCCTCCAGACGATATTCAGGGTGGCCAGTCATCGACCTCTGGGTCATTGGCTCCTTCCTCATCGATGACAGGATCATCGTTGACAGCCCTGCTATCAAGGCCTGATGCTTCCCCAGGCCCTTTGGCTACGAGCTCGTCAGGCTGTCAGGGTCACTCTGGCAGGTCATCGCTCCCTGCGCCGTTGACACAGTCCTCAACTGTCATCAACCTTAATGAAATTGTGACTAAATTCAATTTGGAGATAGTCCACCAGTTAGACGCCTACAGACCTACTTTGCCAGTGCCTTCGATGGCACTATCGTTGTTGACCCCACCTTTACAGCCGCAGGCCGCCTTCCCACAGGTTGTCATCAGCGCCTCAAATGTCTGACCTTGATCTGGAAGAGGTCGACGTCAAGGAGTACCACCTTGACCTTATTCTTCCTGATGAGGAGGAGGAAGAATCCCTCACATCAGACAGATCCACAGCTTCCTCAGTCAGCAAGGATTCTGTGAGACACACTCCTAGGTCTCATCCAGAGGACCCTGCCTTCATCAAAATCATGAAGCAGTAATCCTCAGCCATGGGCTCCCATGCTGAAGAGGAGAAGGATGCCATCAAGAAGGATCTGGTGGATTTCTTGGAGATCCCAGAGTCGCTTCCCAATATCATTTCTCCTATTTTGCTTGCTTCAAGGAATGCTACTACTGCAGCCTGGCGCAGGCCTGACATGGTGCCAGCTATGCCCTGCAGGGCAGATAAACTTTATCATGCCCTTCAGGGGTTTCCACATTATGCTGGCCAGCCTGAAACAGATTCAGTGATCATAAAGGCTGCTCATGACAGGTCTAAGGTGCCCCCCCCGCACAAAGAGTCATGCAGAATTGATCTTCGAGGCAAGAGGGTTTATGCATCCTCCACCCTTGGGCTGAGGATTGCCAATTACCTGTCCCACATGATGAACTACCAGAATACTAACTGGAAGAAGGACAAAACCGCTACCCAGGCCTTCCAGAAGCTACCCAGAAGCAGGAGGTTCTCAAACACTTGCAGACCCCCGAGGATATTAGCAAGCACCCACTGCGGGCCTTCTATGACATCTCTGACACTATTGCCAGGGCTCCTGCCACCGGTATCTGCCTTTGTAAGCACTCCTGGCTGAGTCTCTGACTTTGCTGCTGATGTTTAGCGGACAGTACTTAATGCCCCCTTTAATAGGACTATGTTTTTTTTTTTTTGGCCAGATGTCCAGGACATCATAAATGATTTGCATGCATCTGGCAGTGCTGGTAAATCTGTCCACTCACTCTTATCACACACAACCTAAGAAAAGACCACAACCTCCCTTTAAGGCGTCTAATAGGCCAGGACCAGCCTCTCTGTCTCAGGTCAAACATCGAGCCTCCACCTTCCTACCAACCAGGCATCCTAGAGGTGACTGACCAGCCCCAGTGGCTGGATCCGCCTCAACTTGACTTGCTTGCCAGACCCCTCTCTTCTGGTCCCTGACCAAGAGGTGGTGGTCTGAGGTAGGTTCTCCCTCCATCTCAAATCAGTGGAAAACCCTTATGTCAGATGCCTGGATTCTTCAAATCATACAAAGGGGGTCACACTCTGGAGCTGGCCAAGCCACCCCCTGAGTCTTCTCCTCTGCCCTCCCAACTACCCACTGGCCCACCTGCCTGTTCTCCGGGAGGTGGTACATAGAAACATAGACTTTGACGGCAGATAAGGACCGCTAGGCCCATCTAGTCTGCCCATTTCCCTACCTACAGGATAGGCCGCAGATCCTAGTTAACCAACAGCCTATTTCTTCCTGTCCCCCACAAGAATTGCCTTATGTCTGTCCCATGCATTCTTGAATTCTCCCACAGTTTTAGACCCCACAACCTCCTCAGGAAGGCTGTTCCATGCATCCACTGCCCTCTCTGTGAAATAATACTTCCTCACTTGCCCTGAACCGCCCTCCTTTTATCTTTAAATTGTGTCCCCTTGTTCTTGCAAGTCTCTTTTCTGAAAAATGCTACCCTCTTGGACTTTGTTGATTCCACTGAGGTACTGTAAAAGTTTCTATCATGTCCCCCTCCCTTCTTTCCTCAAGGGTATACATTAAGCTCTTTAGTCTCTCCTCATACAGCTTCTCTTGCAGACCCTGCACCATTTTAGTTGCCCTCCTCTGGACTGCCTCTATCCTGTCTATGTCCTTGCGGAGATGGGGTCTCCAGAACTGGACACAGTACTCCAGATGGGGTCTCACCAACTGTCTGTACAGAGGGATAACAACTTCCTGTTTTCTGCTGATGATGTCTCTCCCTATACATCCCAGTATACCCCCAGCCCTCCCTACTGCCTTCTCACATTGCTTGCTAACCTTAAGGTCATCTGATATGATTACCCCCAGGTCCCTTTCCTTTTTTGTTGTTGTTACTACCTCCCCACCCATTGTGTATTCTTCCCTGAGTTCTTGTTTCCCAGGTGCATTATTTGCACTTCTTTGCATTGAATCTTAGCTGCCATACTTCTGACCATTCCTCCAACCTTGCCAAGTCCCTTTTCATCCTTTCCACGCCTCCTTGTGTATCAACCCTGTTGCAGATCTTTGTGTCATCTGCAAAAGGCATACTCTCCTTCCAGTCCTCTGCAATGTCACTGATGAAGACATTAAAAGGACTGGACTAATCACTGAACTCTGCACCCACTAGTAACCCTTCTTCAGAGGACCCATTTACAATTACCTTCTGTGTCCTGTTGTCCAGACAATGTTTTACCAGGCTACCATCCTGGGTCCCACTCCCAGGCTGGTTAATTTGACTATTAATCTTTTGTGTGGGACTGTGTCAAATGCCTTGCTAAAGTCTAGGTAGGCCATGTCCACAGCCCTCCCTGGTCTACTGCTTTGGTCACCCAGTCAAAGAAATCTATTAGATTCGTCTGACATGACCTTCCCGCAGAACCCATGCTGCCTTGGGTCCTGTGCTCCACTGGCCTCTAGGTACTGACTATTCTTTCCTTCAGAAGTGACTCCATCACTTTCCCTACCACAGAGGTCAGACTGACAGGTCTGTAGTTTCCCCTGTCTTGGTCCCACTTCTGTGAAGGGGAATCAGATCCGCCTTCCTCCAGTCCTCGGGTACCACACCATCCTCCCATGATTTATTAAAAAGAGTAGCCAGTGGTTTCACTAGTTCCTCCCTTAATTCTTTTTAGAATTCTGGGGTGAATTCCATCAGGACCCATTGCTTTGTCCACCTTCAGTTTCAGGAGTTCTTGCAGAACCCTTTCTTCTGTGAAAGGACTGGGATCGACCCCCTATCAAGAGTGCTTCTGTTCCTCTTTTGTGAATACTGAGCAGAAATATTCATTTAGTATTCCTGCTTTTTCACTGTCCCCCTCTGCCCAACCACCGTTCATTCTATTCAGCCTCACTATCCCTCCCTTTGTCTTTCTACGCTCGCTGATGTACCTGTAAAAGGTTTTATCCCCCTTCTTAACTGAGTTGGCTATCTTTTCCTCAGTTTGGGCCTTTGCTATTCTGACTTCCCTCCCTGCTTCCTTCTGAATTAACTGTTACAGCTCTCTGTCCTGCTCCTTCTGTGTTTCCTTATACTTCCGGAATGCTATCTTTTTCTTCCTGACTTTCACAGCCACCTCTTTTGAGAACCATAGTGGCTTTTTCGTTCATTTTGATTTGTTTATTTGCTTCACACAAAGGCTTGTTGCCTCTGTGATGGCAGTTTTGATAATTCCCCATTGTTGCTCCACACCTCCTTCTAGCCTGTTTGCTAGTGCTTTTCTGAGGCACTCTCCCATCTTGCCAAAGTCAGCCCTCCTAAAGTCCAGTACCCTCACTTTTGCATGGCTTGACTCTCAGCTGAGTTTAACGTGAACCACACTGTTTGATGGTCACTTGTCCCCAGATGGCAGCCCACTTCTAGATCTGAGATCCTCTCACTGCCCCGTTTGAGAGTAGGTCTGATTGCTCCCTCACGAAGTGGGTTCCGACACTAGCTGTCTAATGCCTGCCACCTGTAGGGCATCAAGAATGGCCCTGCTCTTGGATGTTGCTGCAGCAAATGTGCTTCAGTTAACATCTGGCATATTCAGGTCTCCCATCAACAGCATCTCCCCTTCTCTGCCATTCTAAGAATGCCTTCTATCATATCCTTGTCCATTCTTTCCCCTGACATGGGGGTCTGTACAACCCCTGTGCAGATTGTGGTGCCTTTCCAGTCTCAAGGTGACCCACAGTGCCTCCTCTCCTCTCCTCCCTGTTTACTCTTTTGTTCAGTTGCTTTTATCCCTTCCTTTACATGAAAGCTACCTCCCCTCTTTTCCCCTCCCTGTCTCTCCTGTAGGTTATGTACCTGGTATGTTAACATCCGGTCATGGTTCTCTGTGTACCATGTTTCTGTGACTGCTATGATATCCAGGCATCCCTCTTCCATTAAGGCATCAGCTCAGGGAGCTTGTTGCCCAGACTACGGGCATTGGTACTCATTGCCCTCCATTTCCTGATGGCCTTACTCCCTTTTGCCCCATCCCTGTCCTTCTTGCCTTTGTCACTTTCTCCATTTACCCCTGCCCTTCTCTATCGACACCTCTATGTTGGTGTTTGCCGCACTTACTACCGTGATTATTTGGGGGCTAGGATTTTCTTGCTCCTTTCCAGTGCCTTCCCCTTGGCTGGTTTAAAGCTTGCCAATGAAGCATTAAACCTATCACCTAGGATCCTGGGTCCCTCCCAGACAGATGCAGCCCATCATGCCAGTATAGGCTTGCATCACTCCAGGTGGACCCCAGTCCCCTAATGAAGCAAATCCCTGAGTTCCACACCAGTTTTTCAACCACTGATTGAATCCTAGTGCGGAACATCCTACCTCTCCTATGCCATAGATGGGTAGCACCTCCGAGAAGGTTACCGTGCGTGCTACTTGACTAAGGCCCCTCCCAATTCCACAAACTCTTTCTGCACTTCTCTAATCCTTTCTTAGCAGGTCATTTGTCCCTAGGTGGACAATGACATCCAACTCCCTCCCTGCAGCTGCTCCGGCAATCCTGAGGATTCGCTCCCTGTCCCTCAAGCCATGGCGCCAGGCAGGCACCTTACCTCCCTCTCCCTTCCTCCCCAGTTCTACCTTCCTAACAATGAGTCCCCACCAGGTTGTTTCCTTCCCCTGCAGGGTCCCTGCCACCCTCCTGCGGGTCTCCTTTGTGGAGGTTCCCAGCATCCTCGTTGGTCTCCACTGTGGGTGCCTCCATAGAGGAACCACACTTTGCCAGAATGGCATAGGAATTGTGGAGAGGTACAACTGGAGGTATGTGCCGCTGTTCCACCACCCTCACCCTCCCTGAGCCCACTGTGGTCCAACTGCTCCTCTTTCTTGGCAACCTCTGAGGCAACGGCAGTGGCACTGGTGGTCCCTGGATGGAAGAGGAGGTCCCACAACTCACGGCCAACTCATCCTGGAGATGAGCAACCTCCTCCCTCAGCCCAGAGAGGTGCCTGCAGATGGGACAACACCGCATCCTCCAGAACATCTCCCGGAAGACTGCTGCTCCACAGCCACTGCACTGCACCACTCCAATCATGTCTTATTTCTGGCCCTTAACTGTTTGCAATCCTTACTCTTCCTCTGTTTTTTTCTCTCTCTCCTTACTTTCTGCCTGTGTGCCCTTTAGCTCCTGATTGTCCTGTTCTGAGACAAGAATATCCTATATTTCTCAGTAGACCATTTACTTGCTCAGAGCAGACCTCCAGCAACTAGAGGGGCCCGGAGAGCTACTTTTGCCCTTCTAGGATGGTGGGTCCTTGGTGGTTCTGTGATCACTCACTTCCTGCCCCTAAACAGGAAGTTCCTGTTGTTAATCAAATCCTGTGCCTATAAAAATAGGTCTAGCTTTGGGTGGAGGGAAGGGAAGGAGGGCAATATAGTCCCAGCCGAGAAGTTCAGTCACACAGCAGTCCTTTCTCCTGGTATCTTCTGCCAAGGTACAGTCCCTTCTGCACAAACAGGCCATCGAGCCAGTGTCCAGGTGCCAGAGAAACAAGGGTTTTTATTCCAGGTTCTTCCTGCTACCCAAAAAGATGGGATCTGAGGCCCATTTTAGATCTAGAAGACCTCAATCTGTACGTCCAGGACAAAAAGTTATGAATGGTTACTTTGCCAGGTTTAATGCCCCTTCTCAAGAAAGGTGGCCGGCTATGTTCTCTGGACATGCAGGCTGCTTATCTGCACATCTCAGTGTTTCCTCCCCACAGGATGTTCCTGTGGTTTCTTTTCCAGGGTGACCATTACCAGTTCAGACTGCTGCCCTGTGGCTTGTCCTATGCACCACAGGTCTTAACCAAGTGCTTAGCAGTAGTAGCTGCGGCCCTCAGAAGGGAGGGAATGTACGTTTTTCCTTATCTGGATGACTAACTCCTAACGACCCCATCCAGGGAACAACTCCTGTGGACTTTAGAGAGAACTCTTCAGTTATTTCTCTCCCTGGGCGTTACCATCAACCTGCCCAAGTCGGTCCTGGTTCCGTCCCAAAGGCTGCAATACATAGGGGTGGTTCTTGATTCCGCTCAGGGGAAGTCTTTCCTGCCTCAAAACAGGGTGGGGACTGCCTTATTACCCAGGCTCAGGAGTTGGCCCTGAGCTGCTATAATCCTGCCAGGGTGTACCTGAGGCTGTTGGGGCTGATGGCGGCTGCCATCCCCACTGTTCTACTGGCCAGGCTCCACATGCGCATCCTCCAATGGACTCTCCAAGTACAATGGGACCAGCACACGAACGAGCTAGATCAGTTAGTGCTGGTCACCTCCCCTGTCTGCAAGGTGCTCCATTAGTGGATGGACCCCTTCAACCTGCTGCAAGGGGTGCCCTTCCAGATCTCCTCCCCCCAGCAGATCCTCACCACGGATGCCTCTGGTTTGGGCTGGGGGACTCGTCTGGGTCCCTTTCAAACTCAGGGCTCTTGGTCCCAGATTGAAACTTCCCTGCATATCAATGTCCTGGAGATGCGGGCAGTTCTGTATGCCATGCAGGCTTTTCAGAACCATCTTGTTCTGGATCAGTTGCTGATCAATCAGACAACCTCAGTGTAGTGTACTACATCAACAAGCAGGGCCACACTCACTTGTACCCCCTTTGTCGTGAGGCCATGAGAGTGTGGTACGGGGCGTTGGATCACAGTCTTGACACACTCTGCAGTCCACATGCCAGGTGCCCTAAATACTCTAGTGCACAGCCTCAGCAGGACTCAGTCCAGCATGCATGAGTGGGAACTTCTCATCTGTCACAGAAGACCTATTCAGCAGATGGAGTCATCCAGAGTTGGACCTTTTTTTTTTTTATTATACTTTTTGACACCGCCACCTGCCCGGTACCTCAGCCAGGTGACGGGCACTCGCTTCAACCTCCATATTAAATGCACCCCCTTGATACCCACTGGCTTTCCCCCAGGGTGGGGCTGCAGCACCGCCCCCCTCTCGGTGCCACCGACAACGGGATAGGTCAAGGAGGCCATCCTGGAGGCTGATTGAAGCCGAGGGCTGGCTTCATCTAGGGTGGCCAGCAGCTAGGCTTTCTCCTCTGTAAGGGAGGCGGGAGCCTGCAATGACGCCAGTGTCTGTCCCGCCCTTCAGAGTCTTGTTGGTGCCAGTCACTGTGGTGCCACCGGCCTCCCCCAGGGGTCCATCAAGCATCGGTCACACACCACACCTTCCCCCAGAGATGGAGAGCAGTCCATGGGGTGCTGGATCCTTCTCCTCTGGCCGACCCTCCGACGACATAGGTCCATTCCCAAACGCAGGTCGCCAGCAGAAATCAAACTGCTGCGCCAGTGGGCTGGCCCGAGATTAACCTTTTTGCATCCCCATCAGTGCAAAATTACCCAATTCCTGCTCTCTAGATGCAGGGCCTGGAGTTTTCTGGTGAGATGCATTGTCCCTTTCTTGGAGCGGGAAATTCCTGTACACCATCCCTCCATTTCTTCTGATTCAGAAGGCGCTAATCAAACTGCAGATGGAGGGGGCCAGCATGATCCTGGTAGCTACATTCTGGCTTTGCCAGATCTGATTTCCATTACTAAGGCAGCTGGCAGAGGAACCTCTGGTCTCTCTTCCCCCTTTGCAGGAATCTGCTGACCCAGGCTCAGGAGACCCTGGTCCAGCCCAGCCTTAGGCCCTGCCATCTGCACACTTGGCTTCTGAGGACGTAGCTAATCGCCAGATTTGGGGTATCCAGTAGAGTAACAGGCATCCTAGTGGCTGCTTGGAAACCTTCCACTCGAGCCACTTATGCCATGAAGTAGAAGCTATTTGCCATATAGGTTGCCAAGCATAATCTAGATCCTTTCACCTATCTGGTGAGTGAGATCCTGGACTGCCTGATCTCTCTGTCTGACTCAAGTCCCCAGTACTCCTCCCTCAAGGTGCACCTTTCGACTTTTTCAGCTTTTCATGAGCCCGTAGGTGACCATATCATAGCTCAGCTGGATTTTTCCCATAGCTTTTTGAGGAACATCCCACGTCTGAAATCCCCAATCCATTCTCCTGTCACAGCTTGGGATTTGAATTTGTTTGGAGAAGTTGACCCTGTCTCCCTCTGAGCCAGCCACAACTTACGAGCTACACTTTCTTTCCTGGAAAGCGTTATTTTTTGTTGCAGTTACTTCTGCTCGAAGAATTTCAGAGCTTCAGGCCCTCTGGTGCGAGGAGCCTTATTTGATTTTTCACAAAGACAAGGCTGTCTTTGCGCAGAAATCCTAAGTTTCTCCCTAAGGTAGTGTCTGAGTTCACACTGAACCAATCTATCCACCTTCATGTTTATTTCCCCACCCCGAGTGTGCCAATCCGGGGGGAGCACTGCACCATACATTAGGTGTGCACAGACCTTTGAACTGTTACCTGCTCTGAACCAATGAATGTAGAAAGTCGAAGCAGTTGTTTTTCTTTTGCCCCAGGTAGAGAGGGCGTTCAGGTTTCTAAACAGTGTTTATCTAAATGGTTGGCTAATTGCGTTGTGTTCTGCTACAACAGGTATGGCAAAGAATTGCCTGGAGCAGTCAAAGCTCACTCCACAAGAGGCATGGTTGCCTCAGTGGCTTATTTCCGAGGGGTCTCAACCACTGACATTTGTGCAGGTGCCACCTGGAGTACCGTCCACATTTTTACCAAATACTACAGTCTGGTCCTTGCCTCTAGAGCCCATGCAATATTTGGCAGGGCTGTGCTGGAGGGCCTTCTGTCTTAAAGGGACACTGTCAACCCCTCTTAAGCCTCACATTGTCTGAAGTTTAAAATACACATTGCATGATTGTTCACATTCTGTGAGATGTGGTGATGCAGCTGGTAGTTTTCATTCTGATTTTTTTTTTTTTCTTTTTATAACTGAAAAACAGACTGCCCACCGTGCTAGTGTTGCCACACCAAAATGTGTTTGTTTACATTCCTTAATTGCCACCCACTGCATATTTCCTGGATTTGGGAACACCCCCAACATAGTCTAGCCACTCAAGATGCTCTGTTTGGGGGTGTTCCTAATGTTCAGGAAGTATTAAATAAGAGTAGATAAAGTATTAGCATGCATTTCAGTTCTACTGAGAAAGGAGGCTGATTAAACCACCAGCAACACCAATGAATTTCAGAGAAGGTAAGCAGTCAAAAGATGTTGGTTTTCACCTAGAAATAGTATGATGTAAAAAAGGTTGACTGTGTCCCTTTAAGCTTAAGGTTGGCTTTCCTCCCAGGCTGTCTGTCTGCACCTGTAACTGTTTGGGACTCGTTCCTGCGGTGTGACCTGATGAGTGAGATACCCCCGTAGAAGATGGAACAGTTACATAAGAACTTACCGAAACAGCATATTTTCGAGGGGATCTGTCATCAGGTCTCTCTTCCCTGCCACCATCCCCCTTCTTGGGGCTGTCTAATGGAACTGGCTATTTGGTATATCCATTCTTTCTTATAGGCCTGGCCGTCTCTCTGTCTCTCTCTCTCTCTCTCTCTCTCTCACTCTCTCACTCTCTCCTCGGTCCCCCATGGCTAGAGCTATGCTCCCTTTGTCTCTGGGAGAAAGAACTGAGGAGGGAGCAGAGCCACTCATGCCTTTACAGGGTTGATGATGTCGACAGATGACATCGGTGTGGGCGGCCCCAGTTGTACTGTTGAAATTCTTCCGTGTGGATCTTGCTTCACCGACAGTGAAGTTCCTATGGTGTGACCTGATGACTGAGATCCCCTCAAAGATCTGCTGTTACGAACTGTTCTGTTTCTTTATAACTTTCCTCCTATCCCTCTTATACAGAGGTTTCTGCTCTAGCTGTGGGTGGAGCATGCCACCCTAATACTAGTGGCTTCTTTCTTGCCTCACCAGATTTGGATTCACTCCTGCAGCATGTAGTGGTGGAGCCTCCTGTTCAGCTCCCCCTCTGTCGGTATCTGTTGTCCCTAGTCCATCTGGACCTGCAGTCTCTGCATTTGCATGCCTTTCTTCTAAAGACATAGCGGTTGCCAGTTTTGGGGTTCAGCCCCAGGTGGCTGATGTCTTGCAGCTAGAAAGCCTTCTACAAGACACATCTACTCTTTCAAATGGAAGCGATACTCTATATGGTGTGCTTCCTATTCAGTGGACCCATGTACTGTATGTGTCCTGTGAATGGTCTACTGGATTACTTTCTGTCCCCATCTAATGCCAGTCTCCAGTACGCTTAAGTGCATTTGGCTGCTGTATGAACTTTCCATGCTCCTATTGATGGGCGCATGGTGGCACAACTAGAGGTGCCCCATACATTTCTTAAGGTTATTCTGCACATTTGTCCCTTGGTTCATAAACTGGTTCAACTGTGGGACCTGAATTTTATTCTTAAGAAACTGTCTCTGGCCCCATTTGAGACTGCTGCAACCTGTGAGATGGTTTTCTTTCGTGGAAAGAGCTGTTTCTCACCCCAGGATTCCTTTAGCATCAGTAACAGTATGTAGTAAGCTGGCTAGGTTGAGCTGCCTTGGAGGTAGAGTTTATGATAATGAATCAAAATGAATTAGCCAATCGGAAGAGAGTTAGAGGGTGTGCTGAGTGGAGCCTGCCCAGAGGGCACCAGAATTTTTCTCTGCCTGATTGAGTAAAACTGCCTCTGGGGTGCTGTCTCTCTATTTTGGCCATAGAGAAATTCCTACCCCAAGGCTCTTAATTTTTTTATATTTTGTGCTGAGTTTGTGAGTATTTTTTTACTTCATTTTGTGGTTTCTTTAGTGGTTCCTCCCCGGTTCCCAGTAGGGTTACCACCTTTCAAGAAGCCCAAAGTGGGACATTTCTTACTGAAACATGATTTTTCGCAGGACAGTACCTAACCTCGACCAATGCAACAGACTTGTTTTCACTATATAATCAGAATTAAGGCTAAGTGTTGTAGTTTCTTAGTTGTTTCAATTGTATCTTATCATTTTAAGGTATTTTAGATGAGGTATTACAGTTTTCTGCAACATTTAGTGGAAAACTAGAAAATATTTTTTCTTCTATAAAGTCAGGACATGTAGTATTTTTCATATTCTATTGTAGGACAGAGCTGCCCAAATCTGGACTGTCCTGCGAAAATCAGGACAGGTGGTAACCCTAGTTCCCAGGAACCTCATTTTGCTATTTTTACGACGGTTTCTCTGCAGTTCCTTCTGTTATCCGGAAGTAAAATAAATAGTATCTTCAGTATTTTGGCATTTTTTATTTTCTTTAGAGGTTCCCATTTTTTAGTGAGAACAGTTTTTCTTCATTTTAACCACTTTTTACCTCAGAAAATCGCTGTTCTTTACCTCGAGGGAACTGACCGCAGAGCTATGTCTTTCCCATTTGGGAACATATTTTTCAGTTGTTTCTGACAAATTGACATGTCAGAAAAGCCCAAGAAAAGGACTGGACCTGCAGGTTTTAAACATTACTTAAGGTGTTATAAAACTGTGGCTAAAGCAGACAGCAACGACTTGTGTTTACAGTATTTTGGTCCAGACCGCTGTTGCGATTTTTGCTCTATATTTTGTTCAAAAACAATCAAAAAGAGAGCCAAAAGATTGGAAATTATGGCTTCTCGGTCTGCTTCCCCCTCTGTCAAAGTTTCTGAAGAAGGGTCCTCTTAACAGGTTGAGTCAAAAGAAAAGTCCCCTAGGGGCTCCTCTGAGAATAAGTCAGATAAGCATAATAATAAAAATGGTGACCAGTCAAAAAGGAGACCAGGGAGAAGAGCACTGATTCAGTGCCTGCTGAAAAGAAATTTAAAGAAAAACATAATACCACTGCCTCTCCCACGTCAAGGCAAGGGCAGTCGCCAGTGGCACATAAACATAAAGAAAGAGGAAAAATGAAAACAAAAAGAAAATCGGTCACTTAAAGAGAAAGTCTCTGACTTGGATAAAGATTTACCCCCTGTTGAAGAAATGGCCAAGGCTTGGCACCTTTATCAAACTATACAGAGTACGGGCAATATTTTCTCTGCCCCCTCTACTCCAGTGCACCATAGTGCTTCTGTCCCAACTTTTAGTCCAGAATGCTATTATGGGGGAGGAGACTGTAATGATGATGATGATGATGATGAGTCAGAACGCCAGCTCTCCGTACCAGGAGTTTGGTACTTCACCAAATGGCCAAGAGGATATTTCCTGTCCACTTACTTTTCTGCAGCACATGGTGGATACCCTGGACCTCCCTACCCGGGAGACCACCGAAGATGATGGGGAGGATGAGGACTATAGAAAGATGATGGGTCTTCCACCTCCCAAAAAGTTAGTGTTACCTACTTCTAACTCCTTAAGAAAACTACCATGAAGCTACTCCAGACCCCCACTTCTCTCCCTGGAGTAGATAAAAAAAATTGACAGAAAATATCAGCTGGCAAGACATAACACTGAATTTCTGTATGTTCATCCAAGCTATGAATGAGTAATGCAGGCTGCGGCTTGTGACAAGGCTAAAGTCCCACTTTCTTCTCAGCCTCCTGAGAAAGAGTCTAGAAAATTGGACTCTGTGGCAAAAAAAAATCTTACACCACAGCTTCTCTTCTTTTGCACCTGTCCAGTTGTTTGGCATACTCTGCCAAATATCAGAAGGCCTTGTGGAACTTTGTTCTGGCCATCCTGAACCAGAAGTCAAACAAGATGGCTCAGGACATTGCTGAAACTGTGAAAACTGGACTAGAGGCCACTAAGTACCAGTTCCATATGGCTGTGGACAATAATGATGCAACTTCCAGAGTCATGGCTCAAGCCATTTCACTTAGGCACCTGGCCTGGTTAAGAACTACAAATTTTGCACAGGACACTCAGTCCAAAGCTACGGACTTTCCTTGTGAAAATAATTTCCTTTTTGGGGATAAGACTGAGGCATATATGAAAAAGGTGGAAGAGTGCAAGACTACCTACAAGAGCAATGCTGCCAAAGAGAAACCCTCTACTTCCCAAAATACCCACCACGGGGGAAACCGAGGCAGAGATTCCTATCCTAGGGCATTCCCCCCATGCTAATGCCCATGGATTACTCCCAGTTGAGAAGTTTTTTCAGAGGAAGAGGCAGGAGAGGCCAAAGAAGAGCTGCCACCACTCCTGCGCCTTCTTCCCAGTCTAAGCCCTGACTTCAGCAATCAGGTCACCTCCCCTCTCCCAGTAGGGGGCAGGCTCTCCCACTGCCTCCAAACTTGGAACCACATTACCTCAGACAAGTGGGTCCTGGAGGTAGTGGAAAAGGGCTTATCCTTTCAGTTCAAAAACTTTTCACCTCTCCGGGTCCCTTACTGTCAAAACCCCTAACACCAACAAAAAGACTCCTGCTGGAGGTAAAGAATCTACTATCAGCAAAAGTCATGGAGAGAGTACCTTTTTCGAGATGGGAAAAGGCCTCTACTTCAGATACTTCCTCATAGAAAAGAAAAATGGGGAGTGACGACCTGTTCTCAGCCTCAGGTGCTTAAACAAGCACTTACTGAAACCAAAATTCAGAATGGTCACTCTCACAATGGTGATTCACTCTCTGCAGCAGGGAGACTGGCTGGCCTTCCTGGACCTCAAGGTCACCTATTTTCATATTCTGATAAGGCAGTCCCACAGAAGGTTTCTAAGGTTAGGCTGCTTTCAGGAAATTACCAGTTTGCAGCCATGGCATTCGGCCTAACTTCAGCCCCAAGAGTGTTCACAAAGTGCCTAGCTGTTGTGGCAGCTTTTCTCGGGGAAACAGGACATTGCAGTCTACCCATACTTAGACAACTGGCTTCTAGTGGGCAAGACCCCTTATCAGGACAGAGAGGCTCTCAGTTACACAAAACAAACTCTGCAGTTCCTGGGCTTTCACATCAATGAAAAGAAATCCTACTTGGATCCAACACAGCTCCTTACATTCACAGGAGCAGAACTGGATACACAGCAAAGCAAGGCTTTTCTTCCGGCAGACAGGATCCAAAATTTCCTGTCGGTGGTAATCTCCTTTGTTTTTGGCCAGCCCAGGCCAGCCAGACATTTTCTAAGGTTCCTGGAATACATGGCTTCCATGACAGCTGTTGTCACAGGCATCAGATTCCAAATGAGAGACATGCAGTACCACCTGCAGGCACTCTGATCCCAAATAATACATTCTTTGTCCAAGCTGATTCCAGTCACAAAAACTCTACTTCAAACTCTGGGCTGGTGGAAGGAAACTGCCAACCTTTCAGTGGTAATCCCCTTCCAGCTTTCTTCTCCCACAAAGATCATTTCTACAGATACCTCCCTTCTGGGATGGGGAGCTCATCTAGACAGTCACTCTGTACATGGCACTTGAACTCCCAAGGAATCTGCAAGCCACATCACCCTATCTTGCCCTAAAGACCTTTTCCCCTCACGTAAATGGTCAGTCAGTGTAAATCAGGACAGACAACATCACTGTTGTGTTTTACATAAACAAGCAAGGTGGTAAAAGTTCAAGGTGGTAAAAGTTGGCTGTGCTTTGCACAGAGGCAGTGGAAATCTAGTCTCTGGCTTAATTTGCAGAGGCAATGAAAATCTAGTCTATGGCTTGCTTTTTCGAGGTGAGCCTCTCAGCCATACACCTCCCGGGCAAGGACAACACCTTGACATATGCCCTGAACCATATCAGCCAAGGGCACAACAAATGGTCTCTGAACAAACAAGTCCTTGCCACAGTCTTCAGGAGGTGGGGCACACCAGAAATAGATGTTTACCTCTCACCTCAACCATCAACTACCTCTGTACTGCTACAGGCCCCCCAGCACTATGGAGTCTTCCAGCACATACCTTAACTCTGGACTGGGCGGGGAAGTTTCTTTATGCCGTCCCTCCTTTCCCCCTGATTCACAGAATGCTGCTGAAGCTGGGGGCCCAGTAAACAACAATGATCCTGGTGGCGCCGGATTTGCCAAAGCAACCTTGGTATCCTCTCCTGCTAGCTCTGTCATACAGGAAGCCTATTCAGCTTCCCCTCAGTCACTCTCTCTAGATTCAGCCACAGCTAGGAGTGACCTGCCCAAATCTGCAGTCTCTTCACCTCAAAGCTTGGCTCTTGAGGAGTTAGAGTACCCCAGATACCCAGTATTCAGAACAGGTCCTGAAATTCCCGAGGATGGCTAAAAAACCTAGTACCTTGGAAACCTATGCAGCTAAGTGGAAATTATTTTCTTTCTGGTACAAGAGGAAGCGCATAAATCTTCTCAAAGCCTCAGTCCCCAGTCTTGTAGATTATTTAGTTCATTTGCAGGCCTCATCCTTAAAACTTCACCTGGCTGCAATTCCTGCTTACTTGTCCATAGGCAAGGACAAGTCAATCATTTCATTGCCTGTTTTCAAAAAATTATTTAAAAGCCTCCCCAATTAGGGAACCTGTCCCCCCTTATGATCTCAATCTGTGTATTGCCAGGCTCATGGAGCCAACTTTCAAGCCCATGGCTATGGCCCATTTAAAATTAGTTGCCATCACCTCTGCAAGAAGGATTTCAGAGTTGCAGGCACCCTGTACTGAACCAAACTACATTATCCCTCACAAGGATAAGGAAGAGCTCAGAACAAACAGCAAATTTCTGCCCACAGTGGTCCCGGAATTCCAACTTAGCCCGTCTATTATCCTTCCTGTATTCTTCACTGAAAAATCCACTTCAGGGAAAAAAAAAGACTCCATCGTTTTGACGTGAAAAGAGCCCTTAGTGCTTGGAACATACTAAGCAGTTTAGGGGCTCTGCTACTCAGCTTTTCCTCACCTATGGGTAGGTAGGTAGAGGAAGACCAGCCACTGAGAACTGTCTCTCGCTGGATGGTCTCTTGCATTCAGTTTTGTTATGACAAGGCTAGTAAGCAGACCCCAGGGGGCCTCAGGGCCCATTCTGCTAGGGGCACTGGTGCCACAGTGGCAGCCGCAAAGGATATTCCTACGTAATGTCTGCAAAGCAGCCATATGGAAGACTGTACACACATTCACAAAGCAATACTGCCTGGATGTACAGTCCAGATCTTATGCCAGATTCGTCAGGACATTACTGGAGAGCCTCTTCCCTAAGTAGATTCTGTACCCGCCTCCCAACTGCAGTGCTTTGTAATCTGCCTACTATTAGTAATGCTAGAGGACCCTGGGGTGAGAAGAAAAATTACTCACTGTAGTAATATTGTTTCTTTCAAGGAGTTCTTTAGCATCAGTAAGCTCCCACCCTTCCTCCCAAAGTAACCTAACTGAAGAGGACTATGCTTCCTTTATTGTTGCCAAATTTGTTTTGAACTTTTAAATTGCATTTAAAGCAAAGTTACATGTTTTTCAATTGTTCATGCTGTTGTATGATTTTTAAATCCTGTTGGGTCACACTTAACATGGACATGTTCCCATTCTAGCGTAGAAAAAAATTCTGGTGCCCTCTGTGCAGGCTCCACACAGCGCATCCTCTAATTTAACCTAGCCAGCTTACTACATATTGTTACTGATGCTAAAGGATACCTTGGAAGAAACAATATTACTACGGCGAGTAATTTTTATGTTTGCTTGGGTGCACAGTGCACAAGGAACGTATTGAGATAGTAGAGCATTGCAGAGGTGTGGCAGTGTTATGGCCAGTGCAGCAGATGCTTTAATGGGGACGTCCCTCGGCCACCAGTTAATGCTGAAGCTGCTGATGACAGCAGTTTCAGAGCAAGCACCGCACTTGAAAGAAATCTGCCACTGCAATCAGGGGCAGTTTTGTCATTGCAACATTGGCTCCCCCCTCCCTCCCAACCAGGCACACAGCAGGACAACAGATTAAAATGTTGGCTCCTACCCACTGCTGCTGCCTGCCCCGCACCCTACATTCCCTGTCTCCTGCTGACATCTGGGTGCTCAGTCCCTGTGTCACCAAGTATTCCCTCCCCATTAATGTGGCACACTGGGAGCCCACCCCAGTGTGTCAAAAAATACTTCTTTGATGTTTCTGACACCAGGATGCCCACTCCCGGTGTCAGATGCATGCCCCCCATGCCCTATGTTCTCAGCCGCCTCTGGGTGCCCAATCCCCTGGTCGGCATTGATCCCCACACACACACACACACACACACACACACACGTACTCTGGCACACTGGGAGCTCACCCCAGTGTGCCAAAATCTGTTTTGTTAGTATTTCACCTGTAAAAAAGAAAACAGCTCCTCGACTTTTTTAACCTAAAAAAAAAAAAAGGCCCCTAATTGTTCCTGCCATCTCCCCTCCTCCAACCCATACCCTCCCTCTGCGCACCCCACCTCCCCACACACCCCCCTTACCCATACTTATCTCTGGAGGTCGGGAGCAGCGATCTTCTGTGGACCGGGAACATGTCTGCCCTCTTCAAAGACCAACCGGAAACTGAAGAAATGATGGTAAGCCCTATAATGACAGTCACTGGGGGGGGGGGGTTCAACTTAGGTTGATATCTCAGCCAAATTTTGCTTCCAATTTTTCAACATGTTGGTTCTTGGGACCCCACCTCATGAACACTGTCATTTTGTTTCTTGTTCCCGAAAGGTGATTTCGCGGTTGCTGCGCGGAATCACCTTTTGGGACCAATTAACAAAACGACAATGCCACTGTTAATGAGGTGGGGTCCCAAAATACCCTTCTTGCAAATTTGGTGAAAAAACTCCAAAAAATGACTGCGTTACGAGCATCCGTTATGCAGTTTCTACACACACTCGTAACTTCATCAATGTTTAATATTTTCATTACAAATTTACAACATTGCCATTTTTTCACACCCCTTTATGAATAGTACAGCTGTCATTTTTCGCATCCTTCCTGAAATGTATGTTTGCACCTGTGGCGCAGAATGGGGCTGTCGCTGAGCGAAATCAACTGTCAGGACTGATGAACTAAATCACAGTGCCACTGTTCATGAGGGGAGGTCCCAAAAAGGCCATGTTGAAAATTTGGTGAAAATATTCCAAAAAATGACTGTGTTACAAGTGTGTGTTGCACACTTTCTACGCACACTCGTAACTTCACCAATTTTTCATATTTTCACTCCAGATTTTCAACATTGCCTTTTTTCACACACCCTCATGAACAGTACAGCTGTCATTTTTCACATCCTGCCCAAAATGTGTTTTTGCACCTGTGGCGCTGAATGGCACATTCGCTGTGAAAAATCACCTTTTGGGATTGAATAATGAAATTATACTTTCACTGTTCATGAGGTGGTGTCCCAAACAGCGTATATTGAATATCTGGAGTGAAAATACCAACAGATGCCCGGGACATTAGAGTTTCCAACCGTGACACCCATCATGTACAGACTGACGGGCATCGGGGGGGTTGTGACTTGGAGTCGGCGGCTCTAATGTTCATCCCATTCTCCTATACTGCACCCATCAAGCTTATTTCCTTATGGAATGGGGTGAGCATAAGGGCCAAAGACCTCAAGGCACACTGCGACACCTGTCGGTCTCTGCAGGGTGGGGTGAAGTGGAATGGCATGAGTGTTGTGGCCGACTACCCAAATGCACACCCCAACGCCTGTCAGTCTCTGCAGGGTGGGGATTGCCGTTACTTAAATACTTCACTGCCATTCCTATTATGCATCTCTCTAACTTCTGCACTACCAATGCCAGTATCAGCAAGCAAACATTTGGCATTGACAAATGCTTGTTTCTTTTGGTTGCCATGACTTCTGCTTATAGAATCTTAGAGCTTCAGGCTCAGATGCATGAACCTCCATATATTTTCCACAGAGACAGGGTGTCTTTGTAGAGCAGTCCTTGTTTCCTACCAGATGTGTCTGAGTTCACATTGGATCAGCCCATCTACCTTCCTGTGCTTTATCCTAACCGTGCTAACAAGGGTGAAGCATTGCTCCATGTACTTGCTGTACATAGAACTCTACATTTCTATTCTGTCAGTTTATTTTGTCCCTGGTAAATAGGGTTCCCTGTGTAACTAAGCAGTGCCTGTCCAAATGGCTGGTCAACTGTACCCCTTTTTTTGTTATAGGAAGTATGGTAAGGAACTTGCTGGTGAGGTATGTGGTCACCCTGCAGGTGGTATGACAATTTCTGTTGCTTGCTTTGAGAATGTTTCTGCAGTTGACATATGTGCTGCCGCCATATGGAGCACGGTGCATACTTTCACTAAGCGTTACAGTATGGACATAGCCTCCTACAGATGTGCTGGTTTTGGTCCTGTGGTACTGCAAGGCCTCCTGTCATGATATCATATTAGAGTTTGTCATCCTCCCTGGGTACATTGTACTGCTTCGGAATCCTTCCAGAGTTGTAGGACAGTGGAGGAGATGTCCCTGATGAAGAGAGAACAGTTATTTGCTGTAATGGTAGATCTTCAAGAGACTCCTCCATTCAGCCAGAGCACACCCACCCTCCTCCTCCCTGTTTGAGGTATGAGCTGGAAGAATTGCCCACTGCCTTGTCGGAGGTGACCACAAGTGCCTTATGTTTATTATGTCTTTCACTCCCATGCCTCTGTTTGTGTGCCTGATACTGGTTCGGTCTTCTGGTTCCTCACGGTAAGATGACCTCTAAGCTTGTCTCTGGCAAGAAACTGAGGAGCCGTGGGCTACCCACATTTTGTAGGCACTGCTTTCGCACCAGCCCCAGCTAGCCAAAGTTTCTGAGTGGTCCGGATGCCAGTGGCTTACAGTTCCAAAGGTGTGGAGGAGTGTTGAAGATCTGTTGTGGTAACTATTTTGTTTAATGCTCTTTGGAGAATCTATTTGCTATGTAGAGTCTCAAGGGATATCAGCAGAACTTATAAATTGTGTAAATGTGATAAATGCCCTAGAAATTCTCCACTGGCATTTTCTGCCCCCAAAAAAAAAAAATAAAAAGCTTTTAAAATTTGCAGTAGCAAGCAGATTACACATGGCTATGCAGATGGTTTGAATATCAAGCACCAGTCTCTACTTATGTGTTTTAACAAACTGTAGTTTATTCAGCTATTACAGTTTGCAAGAGTATACTGTTTTAATTTTGAATTGCCTTTCCAATTTTATAATGTTGCTACAAACACCATGAACTCCATAGAAAAGCTTTGTGGAGAATCTTCTAGCCGAATAGTGAGTTTCTTGGTGAAATCAGTGCTTTCCATGCTAACCAGTTATAATATCAGAGATACTATGAGGTCAGTTTTTTGGCAAGCAGAAGCAAAGTGAAAACCTTAGAAAGCGCTGAACATATTAAAGGGTTTAAAACATTTATATTTGTTGATGTCTGTTCTTCAAATAGATTTTTCTGATTTCTAACTAAAACATATCACTGTGGGCTTCAGCAAACCTCACAGTGCCCCAAAATTTTAGTTTCTAAATATTCCATTTTTTTCAATGCCGAAGGCATTTGCATGACACAAGGTATTTTCCCTTTAGACGGTATCTGCTCCTGCTGCTTGTCCAGTCTGGAAGTCAGTTTCCTGTGCCTCTGGTAGCAGGTTGTGATGCATCAGCAAAGTATGACTTCAAGGCAGGAAAATGAAATCAGCTTTAAGAGCAGTTTTAAAAAAATCATGTTGTTGTCCTTAAGGGTCGGTAGGGAGAAGGCTCAAAAATTAGAATAAGAATGGTTCTGAATTACCTTTAGTTTATCTGAATGGCTTTTTTTTGTATTCTTTTTACTTTTTGTCATCCTACACACCTAACACCTGGTAGTGGATATCTGGTCTGTTGGGTGCATTATGGCAGAAATGGTCCTCCACAAAGTCCTGTTTCCTGGAAGGGACTGTATCCTTCAAATTGAATACAATGAAAGATGTGCCATCTTCAACAGTCCTATGCTTTAAAGGATAATAAAAGTGAGGGGTTTGATGACATGCATGCTGGAAACAATGGTTTAAAGTATAGAAGGATTAAAGTACGCTTCTCACAACAGGGTACTGTGTTTACAGAGGCTGTAGTAATTTTGAGTACAAGTCTAATTAATTATTCATGAGCTAAACTAGCTCATTGATTGGCTGCCGTGCCAGTATGAAATCTTAGAAATGCCCAGCATGGCTGCAAGACACAGCTCATCGCGTGCTCTGCACTGACAGCAGCAGTGACAAAGGAACTGTTTTCGGCACTACTGTCAATAAAAACCTAAATTATTGCAATTAGACTTGTAATCGCAGTAATGACCTCATAGCTGGTCAGTTCCTGGCAACTAACAACCAGCTGTTTGGTCATTATTGTTTAAGTGTCTACTGTAATACAGAATAATTCACTGCAGCAGATTCAAAATGAAGTTTTTCTGCTGCTAGCGACTGGGAAAATTAATTGCTGGTGACATAGACAAATTTCCCTGGGCCCAACTGCAGTATTTATTAATATATTACTGCTTTCAATGCTAGCAATTGGCTAATTAAGGCAAAAAAATACTGGACAACTACAGAATCTGTTAGCTTGTAGCCAGTGGGTTGGTACCATTTTGGATCCTGCTGCAGTACTTAAGAGCTACATAATATAACTATTTGAACTGCAAGTATTTACCTGGGATGTTTTGAAAGTGAGGGCGCATCCTAGTGGCATGGTGTTTTTAAGTTTAATTTTGCATTGAAAATATGATTTTGCACTAATTTCAAACCATGCTAGTTGTAATATGCTCTAGAAATCTGTTTTTGTCATTTTATCATTAACTGTTCATTATTTTTAAAGAATTGCTTTAATTGTATGTCATTTCATTTTATTTTCAGTTGATATCTGGTCAGTGGGGTGCATAATGGGAGAACTGGTGAAAGGTGTTGTGATATTCCAAGGCACTGATCGTATCCTTCCCCAGTCATCCTTGATTCCCCAGCCATACTCTCCATTTCCACCAGAGGCAGAGTGATCATTTCCTGTTTTTATTATTTGCTTGCTTTTGCTTTGTTTTGTTTTTTTGTTTGTTTGCTTGCTGCAAAGCAAGAGAAAGAGTACTTCTCCATTCTTTTGAATTTAATTTTAATGGTTGGTAGCATGTTTGTTTTGGGTGTGTGTACTACTTTTAAATGAGGTATACTTGTATTGTTCAAAATATTTTTAATTCAAACTTACGTTCATAGCTGGCTCTAGTATTATTGTTGATTTTAACCAATTTCTGATATAATTTTGTAAAATCAAGTATAGATAAGCCTAACTTGGAAATGCAAAAGGGATGAGTTACTCCCACAGTGAATTGTAGCCAACTATTTACTCAAGTATGGGCAGAGCAATTGTATGAATCACAAGCTATTCAAGCATTTCTCAGCTGGACAGATTTCGGTTAAAACTGGTAACAATTAAGCAATAATGCCCGACAGTGTGTGTGTCATGCTGGGATAACGTCACCCCTCAGGTGGTTGGGCACGAAGCTGGAGGCCAAGTGCAACCAACAACTGAGGCATGACGTTATCCCAAATGACACACACCCTGGAGGGCATTATTGCTATTATACAATGGCTCATTGTTATATGTAAAATAAAAAAATAGTTTTAAAGAATGTTTTTATTAGTGTGGAAAAATATTTTTTGTTTCTTAAAAGGAGATGCAAAAAAAGGGATCATTGGGATCATCCATATTGGTTCACAGTGCTGAGACTAGACCCGTGATGTTCGGAGACCAGGATTCTTCCTTGCCATTGTATAATAATAATTATTTATTTATTTGCTTTTGTTTACCAGGTAAGCACACTAGACAGCCAAGTGCCTATTTTCAGGTGCGAGCCAGGAAGATTACAGGGTACATACTATGCATCAGACAAAGTCATGGTAACATACAGGAGCATCAGGCATACATAGGTAGGTGAATACAGCATATGGGACACCAGGCAAAACAGTTAAGTAGAAAGATCGCATCAGGATACATACCAGTAGTAAATAAGTAGAAAACAACTAAATAACAACATAATGAGGTAAAACAAGCAAATATCAGGTACATTCAGAGTCAAGAGAGCCCGGGGAAGACGGGATCACCCCCTCAGGGAATAGGCAGAAAAAAGTGCCTAGTGCAAATACTTAGCAAGCTTAGTCATCAGACATTACAGCAATAGCTTACACGGGCGTCACCCCCACAGCAGTCGACTGCAGGAGAGAGGGACACCGCTAGGGTCTATATGACACATAGACAGGCTGAGGCTGATTTAAGGAAACTCCAGAGGGATGCTTTGAAGCAGGGATGGGAGAAAGAGAGTTCCACAGTCTTGGTGCATGGACAGAGGAGGCCCGATCCCCAGTACGGGTGCGGGTTTTTGGAACCAGGCGATCCTGTGCAGCACAGGATCTTAAGTGGTAGGCCGGGGTTTCATGTTTGAGGGGGAGGGCAAGCGCGGAGGGGCTGGCCGTTCTGAAAGTGTTGTCAATGAAACTACTGAGGACAAAAGCACGGTACTTTTCAGGAGGAAGCCACTCCAGCCACGAGTAAAGTTCACAGCGATGCGTAAGACGAGGGGCAGAGAGTGCGAAGCAGCATATATTATATCAGTCAATCAAATCTTTATTTATCCAGGCGGACACCATTGAGCAAGCTCATTTACAAGGTGGACCTGCGTTACACATGGTCATAAAGAAAACAGATAACGTAATTGGCAGGGATACAGAAATAAGACACAGTACAAACATTGATGTAAAAAAACAGTGATGTGTTCAGTGGAACAGGCAAATTAAATATCTATTCTAACTTTGAGGATTAATCAGTGCATCGAACCCAGATTGGAGGTATAATCCATATAGGGACTCAGAGAGAGAAGAATTAGGGATGGCCAGCTATGGCACCAGGAGGCACCGGCAGCCAAGCTTACCGCAAGGGGTTTCAAGGCTCGTAGAAGCGGGGTAAGTAACGAAGAGCATGTTATGGCACAGAGAGGCAGCGGCCACCCAGAGACAACAAACGGCATCCTAGCAGTACTTCCAGAGGAATTTGGCGCTTGAGGAGCGGATGCTGCTCTGGAAAATTACAGGTGGTGTTTTCAGAGGCACCACCGCGGATATACTTGATCGTGCGGTGACTATCCTTGGAGGACTTAGGGGGTCAGTGGCCCTAGGAGAGGAGAAATCAGAGCAAGAGTAAGATGATGAGAGGAAGGGTGAGGCAAAGGTAGGGGAAGGAGGGGGGGTAAGTGCGCTGATCAAGCGGTAAAGGCGTAGGTGAGTACAGAAGCTATAGCAGAACAAGGTCAGTGGAAACAGTGACATCTGTCTCCGATTAGCTTTGCATATAGGGACTTACACTGCGATAGTTGCTGTGGTTCTTAGCTTCAAAATTTTCTGGATTTCATTCCAAAGCGACGGAAGTGAGTAGCTTATGGCCGCATTCCCATATCGTGTGTGGACCCTGGGGATATTCAGGGTGATAAAGGAGTAGCTCCTTAGGGTGTATTTTCCAACTTTGCTTAAGGGCAGGAGATCAGAGATGTAGCATGGTAGTTTTCCAGCAAGCACTTTCAGAGTCCAAGTGGCCGTGTTTCTTTTTCGTCTGGATTGAAGTGAGGTCCAGCCTACAGCAGCATACAGGGAACAGTGATGGGTGGAGGAGGAGAGGCCGGTAGTGAAGCGCAGCGCTCTGTGTTACAGGACATCAAGCTTACCCAGATATAAGGCAATTATTGCAGTAGATAAAGTCAGCGTAGTCTAGCAGGGAGATGAAGGTAGACTATACGAGCTGTTTCTTTGCCTCCGTAGTTAGAAAGCGGTTTATCCGATAGAAGAGCCTTAGTCTCTGTCTTAGCTTTTTTACCATGTCCTCCAAGTGTTCTCCGAAGGAGAGCTTGTGGTCTATCCAGATTCCCAGGTATTTGAACTTGGTGGCATAGTCCAGGTTTTCCCCAAGTAAGGTAGTGATTTTGGGGGTGCCAAGGGCAGAGTGGGATGGTAGGTTGCCAGGAGAGAGAATCATCGCCTTGGTTTTTTTGGCATTGAGTAGCAGTTTTGTATTGAGAAGCTGGTGTTGGAGAATGTCGAAGTCCGATTGTAATGCTTTACAGGCAGCTTCAGGTGTAGACCAGCTTAGGTACAGTACCATATCAACTGCAAACAGGTGGATATTGGCATTCTTGATACCAAGGTCGATATTGTTAACGTATATGGCGAAGAGTATTGGTTCCAGTATGGATCCTTGAGGGACACCTCTAAGTAACTGTTTGGGGGGGGGGCAGCTCCCCTTCTTCTTTGACCTGCTGTTGCCTGTCCATTAGGTAGTTCTGAAACCAGCCCATAGAGGTGGTATCTAGGCCTAACGCTTTTAGTGATAAAAGAAGTAGGGAGTGGTCAACAGTATCGAATGCATTGCTGAGGTCCAGGAAGACAGCACAGACGAATTGTTTGTCGTAGTCATGTAGCCAATTGTTGGTGACCTTGGCCAGTGTCGTGACCATACTGTGGTCCATGCGGAAGCCTGATTGCATAGGATTTAGAGAATTTGTCTTTTCCAGGTAGTCTCGCAGCTGGGCGTTTACTATTTTTTTTCTAGGATTTTTGAAAGTATGGGGAGTAGTGAAATTGGCCTATAGTTATTTAGGTCACAGGGGTCCTTGGATTTAAAGAGCGGTATAATGTGGGCAGTTTTCCATAGTTCAGGAAGAGACCCCTGGGTGAGTGAGAGATTGAACAGATGGGTGATGGGCACTGCCAGTACATGCCAGGCAACTTTTACGAAGTAGGGGTCCAGGGCGTCCGTGCCGGTGCTTTTCTTGATATCCAGGTGAAGTAGGTGCTCTTCAACTTCTTTTTAGGTAACTGGTGAAAAGGAGAAGGCGGCTTTCATTGGAATTGGGTCTGGAGGCAATATGTTCATCTGGGAGTGCAGCTTACAGGCAGGCGAGTTGTTGAAAGCCAGGCCAGCTGAGGCAAAGTGATTGTTAAATGCTTGTAATATTTCGTTTTTGTCGCTAATGATGCCAGTATTAGAGGATATTTTTGAGGGGAGCCTATTACCTGTCATGTGTCCAGTGAGATTTTTTTATGGTGGTCCAGAATTTTGTTGGGCATTTTGAAGCGGCGTCTAACTCTGAACGATAGAATTTGGTTTCCCTGATCAGCTTTGTGCATAGGTTCCTAGCGGTTCTGAAGAGACACCAATCCTTATCCTGCTGTGATTTACGAGTGCATTTCCAAAGCTTGTCCCTGTTTAGTAAGGCAGCTTTGAGGTCTGCAGTAAACCAGCGGTATGTTCTTGGCTTCATACGGGTTTTGACCATGGGAGCATGGGCATTAAGGGCATGGGAAAAGGTTTCTTGGAAGATGGTAAAGGCATTGTTTACTGTTTTTGCTAGGTAGAAGTTCTGCCAGAGTGGAGAGGCCTTGAGGTCATTGATATAGGCCAGTGGGTCAAAGTTCCTTTTAGAGCTCTTGGTCAGAAATCTCGAGGTTGGTTTGGGCATATGGCTAGATCTCACACCTGCGACAAAACAGTGGTCACTAATGTCTGCATGGAAGATTCCTGCATGGGAGAAAAGGTGGGGTTTATTTACTAATAGGACATCTAGAAGTGTGCTGTTTGATGGGTTTTTCTTACTGGTGCGTGTAGTTTCATTGATAAGTTGTGAGAGACCATGGGAGTCGCAAAAAGATTTAAGTGGTAGCGAGGTGTTGGACAGCCAGTCGTAGTTGAGGTCTCCCATTATTGCAGTTTCAAGGTTGATAGAGTCCATCATGGATGATAGGTGGGTTAGTAGCTGTGGTCCCGTGGAAGGAGGTCTGTAGAAGCTGATTAGTCTGATGGCTGACGCAGGGGATGTTTCAGTTTTTAGGGACAGACATTCATATCCGTTAGAGAGCGAGGAGGAGTCAAGGGTAGTGACTGAGAGTTTGTCCTGCGTGTAGATGACAACTCCACCACCCCTGGTTCGTCTGTCGGCTCTGAATAGGAGATAATACGGTATGGCAATCTCCTCGTCAGGCGCAGATGGATGGAGCCAGGATTCTGTTATGACAAGCACGTCAGGTTATGTATGATTGATCCAAGCCTGTATAGAGGACAGTTTTTTTAGGAGGCTACGTGTATTAACATGCATGAAGCTGATGCCCTTAAGCCTAGGGAGATCTGAGGGTGAGGCAATGTCTTTTGCGGACCCAGGATTGAGTTCCAAGTTACCTGAACATAGTAGCAGGAGTAGTATAAGTTTCTTTTAGGCTGCCAGTGATATTTTAGAGATTTTCATTCTTCTCCTAGTGGAAGTGACATCTGAGTCTGTTTGCGGAGGCTTGGTATAGGTGGTATTTTGTCCTGCCATTACATAACATGGGGCCCTAGCTGTGAAGAACCACGGGGTGACTTCACTAGGGGAGATGGCTGACTCTTTCCCACTTGTATTTGATGTCCTGATGCATGACGATAGTATCCGCCATGTTAAGAGTGCAGTGGTGTTGCAGGAGTAGAGTAAAGGCTTGATGTACACACATTCGATGGGGGAAGAATGGATTTCCCCAGTAGTATATGTCCAACCTGGAAGTTCCCCTAGTAGGGGGTAATATGCATAAGGTGCTAATGAGCTGAAGCCACTTTGCCATGATTTGATGTATAAAGGATCAATGTAGAGATGCTTTTTGTGAGTTACAATTCCTTATTTAAAGTTAAGAGCTAGAGTGATACGCTAGGTAGCATCCCAGTGGGTTTGACCAAAAAAAAAAGAGTGGGAGAGAAGAAGAAAAGTATATAGAGAGGGCCAATAGCTGAGGTGGGTGGGGCAAGATGGTCTATATAAGAACGTGCAGGGAGGGGGGATTGTTGTGTGGGCGTAAAGTTTGCGACTTTCCCATAACTCTCAGCATATTGAGTCCGAGCTTGTGGTCTTGGGCGATGGCTTGTGGAGCACTGACCGCTAGGCCGCGGATCGTGCGGCGGTGGTAGAGCTGGGAGCCCTAGGAGGGTCTCGGCTGAAGAGGGAAGGAGAGAGGAGCCAAATTAGTACTGGAGGAGGACAAAAGGATCTCACAAGCCAGTGAAATAAAATTTTCTCTTGAATGGGGCGATTTCCTTGGCGCCTGGGAGTCTGGCTGCAGTTACCAAGTCAAAGAAAGGGCTGTAATCACTCTAACATTTAGGTAGCTTTAGTAAAGTAAAGTAAAACGGCTTTTCTATGTAGATTTTACAGTTTCTAGGCAAATGTATATATTTTATATATAAAATATGCAATATTTCGTTTCGTGAGACCAGATTTCGGTACAGGGGAAAAGGATACGAGCCCATAATGGAGTGTGGTAAGGAGTATCCCCTGGCTAGGGCAAGTTGGGCAGCCGGGGTGAGGCAACTTTTTGCTCTGTAGGCAAGTCCGAGCTTGACGTTAGTTGCCTTACATATATTCCGAAGATGGGTAGTGAGGTCGAGTTGCGGGTCAAGGGTTATTCCCAGATACTTAACGGAGTTCACTGTCTGCAGGAGGGTGCCATTTGTTCCATAGACATTTAGGGGAACAGGGCAGGAATTAGTTTTGGCCGCAGAGCCAAAGAGCATAACTTGGGTCTTTTTCAGGTTGATGGTCAGCTTATGGGCCTCCAGCCAGTTTTGGATAAGCATGATTTGAGTTCAACCTGGAGTTGATGACGGAGATATCCTGGAAGCTGGTCAGGACAACTAGGTCATCCACATAGAGGGTGGAGTGCCTGTAGGATGTGACAGATGGCAGTTCATTAATAAATAGGGAAAACGGAATGGGTCCAAGGATGGAACCCTGGGGGACCCCACAGACCACTGGGGACAGGTCAGGGAGGGTATGGTTGAAGTGGGTGTATTGCTGTCTGCCCCGACATAGTTGGAGAACCAGGCAAGGGTGGGGGGGGTGGAGAATCCATGGGATTGAAGAGAGGAGGGAATGGTCTACCCGGTCAATGGCCTTTGAGAGGTCCAGGAAGATGGCACCAGTTAGTTTGTCTTGATCAGACGCGGTTCTTATCCCGGAGGTAACAATGGCAAGGGCAGTGGATGTGCTGTGCCCTTTTATGAAGCCATGTTGCTCGGAGGAAAGAAGAGCATAGCTCTGAAGGTAGTGGGAGAGTTGTGAGGCAACTACCTTTTCAAGGAGCTTACAGATAGCAAAGTATGGCAATAGAGCGATAATTCATGATGTCTTTGGGGTTACCTTGTTTGAAGACAGGGACAACCATGGCGACTTTCCATATGTCAGGGATGAACCCTATGATAAGAGAAGTGTTGAAGATGTGAGAGACAGGCCAGGCGCCCACTCAGGGACTTTAGGGCCGGGGGCTGGGAGGAAAGGGGAGCAGGCAGGTCAGAGAACATGGAGTTAAATGCATTAGCAATAGTTTGGGGGTTGTTGCAGTTGACCCCACCAATGTGTAAGTCAGCTACCAGTTCCATGGCCAACCCACCGACCTGGTTTGTAATATTTTGCCAGAAACTCCGTGGATTTTTGGCTGTGGCTAGTAGGGCAGATTGGCAGTATTCACTCTTAGCGGTGCAGATGGCTCTTTTTACAAGAGTTTCTAAGCTGCCGATATTCTAGGAGGTTATTGTTGTTGTGGGAGATCTTGTATTTTTCCCAGCATTTGTCCCTCCATTTCATAACGGAGAATAGGACTTCATGGAGCCACTTAGTGACGGTGCCCCTCACCCTCCTTTTTGTGAGGGGGGCGTGCTTGTTTTGCAAGGGGACAAATACCGCAAGGAAATGGTCAAGGGCTGCTACGGGGTCATTGGTGGCAGTGACCCGAGATTAGTCTGCGTGCTGTAGGTCCTCAAGATAGTCAGTAAGTATGAATTTAGAATAGTCCCTCATCTGGATAACCTTGCTGGGGATTTTGGGTGAGGAGATGCCCCATATGCAGTAGGTTGGGGAGTGATCTTATACGACGTCAGGGAGAATACCTGAGGAGACAATTCTGTCAGGTCTATTGCTCGCTCAATACCCTGTCGATAAGGGACCTTACCCCCGAGAGGTGGTCCTTGTGGGTACTGTGATGAGCTAGCAGAGAGCAAGGCCTGAGAGTAGCAGTTCAAATTGTTTGGTGTTGGGCGCCAACTAGTTGAGGTTAATGTCACCCAGTACTGGTAACTCATTCAAGCCAACCTTGTCCCTTAGGCAGTCAAGTAGTTAGGAGAGACCTGGTATGCCTCCCTTCGGAGGGTTGTAGGCACAAACTAGATGTACCTTTTTTGTGTTCCCAAGAAGGAAAAGGGCATGTAGGAACTCACAGGCAGGTGGTGCAATGTGTATTGGAACAACAACTGATACGTTAAGGTGCACCTTAAAGTAGAGGAGCACTCCTCCCCCACGCTTGTTTCCTGCCTGGTCTTGCCTGATGAGGCTGTAGCCCGGAAGGGTGCATAGGGAGTCAGGGATGTGAGGCTTTAGCCATGTGTCAGAGATCCCCATAATGTCAGGGTTGTAGTAGGCTACCCAGGCCGTTAGTTCTGCTAGGTGGGGGAGTATACTGCGAACATTCAGGTGTGCAGTTTTTAAGCCTTTAGCAGACAGCCAGATGGGGAGATTTGGATGAGAGTAGGGAGGCCTGAGGACCTTGATTTTTGGCTGTGTTCCGAGCCAGCGCAGGGAAGGCCATAGCGCCAGGCATGAGTACCTTCGAAGAGGCCGAGCCACCGGGTGAAAAAATACAGGGTTTTATTTAACTCTAAAAATTGATTAGCGTTTTGCTCATAAAAGTTCTAAAACATTGTGAAAATGCATAGCACTTGCCTCACTGTGTTTAACAAACATAACACTTCTAGAAAACCTATATAAATGCTTTCTGTGCAGTTAGTGTTGTCCCAAGAAAAAAAATGCTATTCAATTATTTAAAACCCTGAAATACCCGAGCAACCCGTACCTATGCCCAGGGCGATGGGGGGTAAGCACAGGCAGGCTACGTGAGCGCAGCCAGCGACATTCAGTATAACAGGACTTTTATCAACACCCCAGGGCAATAGGACAGGGATATAGCTATGTCCTAATGACAGGGGGCGCCTCGGGGGGGGGGGGGGTGGAATGACAAACAACCAAGTGACTCAATCCATGATGCACAAAACTGTGCGTAGCCTTAAGAAAGAGCAGAAAGCACAGTAAATGCAGGCGTTCAATTGTATGAGAAGATGGCTCAGCCTGTAGTAAGGCAAGGTAGACCCTAATGGGGCTGTGCTACAGGGATCACACACTGGTCAGCTAACAAGAGTGTTGTAATCTAAACTTGGTTAGCCACAGCCAGCATTCACCCAGGGAGGAGGTTATCCTGGAAAAAGTATCAGCCAAAGGCTGGTGCTAGGACTTTGGGACAAATACAGAGAGCGATCATGGCGGCCCCTAGGGGCGAGAGCAGAGAAGCTGCTAATGGAAAAGAGGGCTGTTAGGTTTTTGTTAATAGTAAGCATAACGTCGTCTTACACGTGACCCTGCTAGCCTGTATAAGGCAGAGTTGACCTAGGGTGGTGGCAGGGGTGGGGCTCAGCGCCAAGTTTGAATCGGGCAAAATGCTTTGTTTAAATCAGGTCTCTGCTGGCATCTGCGAACAAGGCAGCAAGTCACAAACCTTCCTTTTGGCCGTACCTGTGTGCTTGGGAGAATTCCGCGGGCAGTCCAGTTTGCAGTCCCTCACAACCTACCAAAGGAAGAGAAGAAGAGAGTTATATACTGGAGAGCTGGTGAGTACAGGGAGGAGTCACAGTAGCAAGATTACAGGCTCCCTGCAGCTGGAAGCTGTCTACTTATAATATTTTACACCCAAACAAAGTTTTTTTTACCGCGAGTCAAGTTGCATGACCATTACATTTCAACAATTAATTTCAGCACTGCAATATCCCTCCCAAGTAGATGGGCCCTTAAGACCATTGTAAAACACCAATTTGCTGCTCCTTCCCAGACAAACAGATATACTGCAGCTAAGATCTATACCTAGAATGAACTCGATTAGAATTAGCGTGCCGAACAGAACAGAATACTGCTGACTCCCGTATTGTTCAAGTCCACGGACGAGCTGATTAGGCTGTCCTGCAGCAGTAGCTTCCGTTCCAAGTTTGATTGGAATTCAAGCCAGTATTAAGGCACCCACCAGAATGGGCCAACAAACGAGCAGTTTTTAGGCTCAGGCAGAAATCTACCAGTTAAGGCACCACCCCAGTGTAGCATAAATACATTAAAAGGTCCTGAGTATTAAGAGGCAAAAAAAAACTATCAGCATTTCTACGTCGACAGGGATGCATGGCAGTCTCAAAATGGCGCCAAGTTTGAATCAGGCAAAATGCTTTGTTTAAATCGTGTCTCTGCCGCATCTGCGAACTAAGGCAGCAAGTCACAAACCTTCCTTCGGGCCGTACCTGTGTGCTGGGAGAATTCTCATGGTGTCCGGGTTTGCAGTGGGGGAGGGCAGCTATCATCTATTACTATTGGTACTTGCGTATCTTTTCATGAATTATTACATCTTTTTTAAGGTTGTGTTTGATGGACTGTATTGAAAGCAGTGTCAACAGCAGGACATTTGGTAAGATGTTCTTGCTTTACAACCCAGATGTGTTGAGAGGCAAGTAGAGATAAATTTGACAGATAGCCAGCCATGTGACCATCCCAGTGTGACTGCACTGCCACGGGATGTGCTTCAGCCAGTCATATTGCTGCTTATCTTGTGATGTTTTATAATTGAGTTCTTATGATATCAACAACTTTAAAATAAATGTAGTTTTACTCAAGTTTCACGGAGTCAGTGACAAAGTTTCAGTTTGTAAACAACATTCCGTGAAAAAACGGGCTCAATAAGCAATGTTTATATTTTGTGCATAGTGCCATGCAGAGTGCTAAAGTTAATTGTGGATTGAGGGAGCACTCCTGGCCAATAGGAGTGTTACTTTTCTCTGTGTGTGAGGCAGTCTTATTCTGTGAAGAGTGTCTCACGGACATCTGCCATGGAAATGGGCACATTCGGAGTAGGTTCTTTTTTTTTCCTTCCTGATTTTAAAGAGAAACGACCATTTGTAAATGTCGTGCATCTCGGTGTGGGGCCCCAATTAGTATTTTTGCAAGTAGTTTCCATTTTTTCGACTTACAGCCTTACTAGTAGTGTACGTTTTTTTGGTTGCTCCTGCTGTCCCTCCCACTGGCATTTTATGTTATGTGCCTCTAACAACGATCCCACAAAATCCCATGGTTGACATCAGACCATGGAGCAACTACTTGGGAACTTGTATGGTATCTGTACAGCCAGGCTATTAATAGCTCAGTTTGCAATTTACAGGTCATGGTGATATGCAGAGACCAAGCTGTTGCCTGTATCACCAGGACTTGTAAATTTACAAACCAGAGCTAATAATAACTCGACCTCGGGGGATACTATACACGCCTCTGGCTGCTCCTAGCTTGATGTTGGCTGCAGAGATCATGAGACATGCCAGTAGAACTGCTTAACATAAAATGCCAGCAGGAGAGGCAGCAGAATCAAACAAATAAAATGTACACTACTAGGAAGTCTGTAAGTACTGTAATAAAATTAAAACTACTTGTGAAAATGCTAAGCGAGGGATGCCCTACACTAAGGTGTGGGGCATTTACATATGGAAGTTTCCCTTTAATATATTATCTGATCTATTTTGATTAATAATATATTAATACTGCCACTGAGACCATTCTTACAACCTAGGGTATCAGAACTGCTCACCTTCGGTTTGCGGTCCGTATACCCTGAAAATGCACAAGAGACTACGCTTACAGCTGTAAAAGTGGTCTCGGCGACAGTATTAACGTGCACAAATCTGAAATGAATGATTGGCCTTTGCTTTAGTTTTATAAATCAGTAAAGCAATGCTCCCAGTAGTAGAAGACACAAGAACCATAGGCCTGATGTTTCAGTGACGGCCTCGTTAAAATGGAATCTGTGCCTCTCTGTACAAAATTAAGTAAAAGACTCCTCCCAGTTTCAAACCCCAGAAATCCCTCAGTATGCCTAACTATAGCAAGTAAGCCCGCTAGGTTTGAGTGTCACAGTGCCTGTGGAATGTATGTAAATCATGGAACACAAAAAAGAATGTGAAACACATTTCATACTCCTGCCTCTAGGTGCTGCTGCATTTTACAACCAACAGCTCAGATTCATTTCTCTGCCTGACTAACAAGATGCACCGAAATGCTCTACTCAGCAACTTCACTGCAAGTCTTTTTATTTACTTTGAAAGTTTTTCCGTATTATTTATTTCATATTTCTGCCTCTAGTGTAGTTTAGTGTGGTTTTCTGCTGTTTTAGCGGTTCTCTCCTATTCCTTAGCGAGTCCAGGGAAGCTTCGTTGTTGTGGCTTTTTTTTTTTGATATTTTTGAGCCTGGCCCCTGCAATCCTCCATTCTGAGGTCAGCCCCTCATTCCCAGGCTTGTCCCCCTTTTGTTTATAATTTCATTGGTTCCTTTACTCAGGAACTGAGGTGTTTATGGGGGGGGTAGTGCTTTTATTTTAATTGTGGTTCCATTTTTGTTGTGGAACCGACCGCAATTTCTTCTTTTCCTTTTGGGAACAGTATTTTTTTCTTTCTGGCTAATTAGCATGTCAGAGAGACCGAAAAAGAGAATGAGACCTACAGGTTTTAAAAATTGTATAAAGTGTTAAAAAAATTTGGCCAGGATGGATAAAAGTTACCTGGATCCCAGTCATTTTATTTGCTAACTGTGAGCTTTGCAGCAAATTTTGCCCTAAAACAGTTAAGAAACAGGCAAAAAGGGTGAGGGGGCACTGTGGAGCCCGAGCAGCGTAGATACAGGATTATACAGCTCTATATTGGCACTACAAATACTGTATACTATATTTTTGGGGGTTTCCCTGTACTCTAAGTATCTAAAGTGGTCTTGATCAGCAGCGGAAGCTTTCCTCCGTACCATAGGCAATCCAAAAAAAGCAAATCAGGCTAAAGATGGCCAGAAGGAACAGAAAAAGTTGGCGGTGGCGGGACCTGCCATGAGGTCAACTCTGATGGGACCTACTGATAGCGCAGAAGAAACTCGTCAGTCGTTGTGACACAAGATGCAAGTGCTTCTGTCCTTTGTGTCCTGTATTAACACCAAGTTGGATGATATTTTGGGCAGACTAACTTTAATGGAAACGGCCACGGAACAGCTCAAAGGTGAGGTCGCAGAGCTTCGAAGTATGCCAGCAAGTACAAGGCAAGTACGCTGGGTCAGGAGAGGGAGGCGCAACACACCAACAATAGACTGGAACAATTAGAAAACCAAATTCGCAGTGCAAATATATGTGTGATTGGCCTTCCATAAGGTACAGAAAGTGTTAACCCCAGACTTTTCATTAAGGATTGGCTGGTGGAACAAGCGGAGGGTCAAGCTGACCATTCAGAATGGTGAATTGTGAAGACTTATAGAATTTGGCCCCATGGTAAAACAGTGGAGGGAATGTCTCGGGTGTTAATGGTGGTCACTGACAGCATGGGCACCAGAGATCAAATCCATAACATAGCAAAAAGATCTGGGCCTCTCAATATTGAGGCATATACCATCCATCTGTTTCCTGATGTTTCCTATGCGACCTGACTGCAAAGGAAAAAATGTGAGGGTGTGAGGCTGAAACTACAGGAGCTGAATGCCACCCACGCCATGGTATTCCCAGCCAAACTTCGCCTCGTTCATGAAGATCAGGTTTATAGTTTCATGGATCCACTGGATGCAGAAAAATGGACTGCCAAACTAGAAGTCTTCCGAAAATGACAGCCCAAACGTAGAGATGAGGAAGAATCAAAGACTCGTACTTGAAGTGTGCGAGAAGGGACTTCGTTAACCTTTCTGTTTGTAAGGGAGTCCATGTAGATTTTATAGCTCAACAATACCTGATGTACCTGTTTCCTATAGTTTATGGTGGTAGATATCATTAAAATGTTTTTCTCTTTTCTCTTTAGGATAAAAAGCTAAGGGCCAGTTTATGAAGGTCATAATTTGCTATGGGGGGATTTGACTGTATCTCGCTAATTACTTTAGGATAGCCTCTAGCGCTCGTCGATGTGGCTCTGTGTTTAATTTCACTTGCGTCCTCTTCAGCATGGTGGGACCGGGTTTCTCCCCACGCAGGATAATTGTTAATCTTACTTCGAGAGGGTTCCTTCAGTAGGTCATCACAAATAGGACTGACGTCACTTGACGTCGGGCCGCACGGCAGACTTTTCTAGCAATCCCTGATGGGGGGACCGCCCACCTGACGTCATGTGACTGACGTCAACGTGACGGTATATAGTGGGCGGTCCCCACACCCACCCTCCAGTTCTTTCCCGCCATCGCCTCATGCTAGTCTCTTCGCAGACTCCATTCAGCGTCTGTCGGAAAGTGTTTTTTTGCGCGGTTTTCTAAAAACTCGCTATTTCGTCTTTTAGTTTAAATAGTTCATGTCTTCTCCAAAGAAGAAGTGCTCCAAGTGTGGCACTCAGACACCGCACAAAGATGGGCATTCCAAGTTCGTCATCTGCCTAGGCCCAGACCATCCAGTCTCCTCCTGCCCCGACTGTCAGTCCTTCAATCAAGCTACCAAAAAGCGGAGACAGCAAGCATTGGAGGCCCATCTTCTCAAGGCCCGTCTAATTTCGCTTGAGAAGAAGATGGACAAGCTTAGGGACTCATCCGACAAATCTTCCCTAAAAAACACAAGGAGAAGATGAGGGAGCGGGCTCGCTCCGCAGACGACGTCAGGCCCTCTACTAGCAAGGCCCAGTCACCGTCGAAGCGCCCAGGTAAGGAGAAACTTCATGCAGATAAGTCTGCCACCGGCTCCTCCGGCGACTGCGCTGCACTAGCCGCTAAATTGGCCTCCAACTCCTCCGTAGACCACCCGGTGGCCGTTAAGTTAACTCCCCCGGCTGGGGGTAGTCGCCCGGCCTCGGTCATTAAGTCAGCTGGAGGTTCTCTCCCTGACCGCCCAACCATGTCCGCGGCAGTCAGTCTCCGACAACCTCACGTGCTCGGTTCCCCTCGCCGGGCTTCTACGCTTGCTAACCGGACGTTAGCGGACCAAGGGGAGACAGCCCCACTCCTGCCTGTTCTTCCTCGCCCGTGTCCTCCCATTCAACTATGGACACGCCCCGCAAGGTCGATTTGGACACTGGTGAACCAGTAGATTTTGGGGGTTCTTCCCCGTGCTCCCCCACCGGGGACCGGGGTCAGGAGGCTCCTCCTCGGCCGGATGGCCTTTATCTGGAGGCCCCTCCTCAGCCCGAGGACGGACTGCTGGCGCTTCCAATGCCGCCAGTCACTACAGTTCCGACACCGGGACCACTGGTGCCTCCAGCGCTGCCAGTTACCACAGCAGTCCCAACGCCGCCGGTCCCGGTGGTTAGACCTATTCCATCAGCCCCAATGCCGGACCCGACTCCTACCACTGAGACTCTTCGTCCGGTGCCGACGCCGGCCTCTCGGATGCTGGATCCTATTCCAGCGCCGTATCTGGTGGCGCCGGTACCTACGTCAGTCCCTATAACATGGACTGTTCCAACGCTAGATCCTAATTTAATCTATACTACAGCGGGTCCGATGTGGGTTCCCCCGACGTCAGGGCTGACTGGGTACTGTAACCATCCCCTCGCTGTCCCCCGTTACCCACAGGGGTATCCTGGGGATCCTTACCCGGAGGTTCCCACTCCTGGATGGAGTCCAATGGGATAGCTTTATCAGGGTTATCATCCATATACCCATTACATGGGTCCGCATGGGTATTACCCTTCGCCAGCTGCTGTTCTCCCTCCACCGCCGCCGCCTCCTCCTCCCCAGCCTAAACCAACTCCACCGCCACCCACTCCGGCTATGCCGGATTTCAAATCCTTCCTACAGTCTTTGAGGCAGGGAGCGAGGTCAGAGTTGGTTTTGGACCTAGAAGCAAGACTCCCACCTCCACTGCTTCATAGGTCTCCTTCCCCAAGCAGTTCGGGTCCGATTGTCCACGTCTTGGGGAAGACTCGACTGGACGTTCCCCTTTCTCGCTTTAAATGTCGTCCAGTGGAGGAGGCTGACAATAGTTCTGATGGAAGAGAGGACTCTCGGAGGAAGAAATCCTAGAGGAACCCGAGCCAAGAGGCAAGACCTAACTGAAATCGCCACCTGAGGATCCTTCATTCTGGGATCTCTTAAGGGCCCTCAGAGATTATTTCGATTGGGAGTCAGAGGAACAGGACCCAATGAGACAGCGACTCGCGTAGCATCTCGATTTGGAGTCCCTGTATCCAATCCCAGTTCCTCCATGGATGGCCCCTCACCACCACCGTCTGGCAGATGCCTCATTCTATCCCGGCTGTCCCCAAGAGGGTGGACAGGCTTTACCGGGCGCCTAAGGATGCTCCGTTTTTGAAGTCCCATCCAAAGGCAGACTCCGTAGTCATTTCAGTGGCTCATGATCGCTCCGCTGCGCCAAAGCACTTGAGCACCACTCCTCCAGATAAGGAGTTAAGGCAGATGGACCAGTTTGGCAAGAAAGTCAATTCTTCGGCCACGTGCGCGCTCCGCTCCCTCAGTTACGTGGCCCATATGGTGTCCTACCAAAAAGCGACTATGGCCAGATTGGAGGCGAAGGTCCAGTTTATGGATCCTTCACCTCTCAAGGAGGAACTCTCCAAGGATCTTTACCTCTTCAGGATTTCTTGTAGGCATGCTCTACGGGCCCTACGATTCAGTCGATTCCGGTCCCCGTACCTCGGTGACTGCCGTGGCCCTGAGATGGCATTCCTGGCTTCGCTTCTCTGGCCTCGCTAACGAGGTTCAGTCTGCGATTCAGGATGCCCCTTTGCGGGGCTCCGTCCTTTTCGGAGGTGACACCAAAGGCATAATTATAGAACTACAGGACAGAGGTGTTGCCCTTCGATCTGTTTGGTCGATGTACCGATCGGGTGCTCCTCAACGAAGACAACAGCAACCCTTTCAGAAGAGGACCTGGCGGCAGGGGAAATCCGCTCAGGTGTGTCGCCAAGGCAAGCGGAAGGCCACGGGTATCGTGACCCCCCCCCGCCTCCCAAGAATCTGCGTCGGTCAGGGGGTCCTCCCCTAACCAACCCACTACTTCTTGACTCCCCGGCCCCACTGCCTCCTCAGCCTCTCAGCAAGGAGCAGATGGGGGTTCGCTCTCCATGTGCAGGAGTGGAGGGCGATTACCTCCGACGAGTGGGTCCTGCAAATAGTGGCCTCAGGTCATACTATAGAGTTACTGGAAATTTCTCCGGGAAACCCTCCGGTGAAGTCCTCATACTCTCGGGATCACGCTTTCCTCATTCAAGAGGAAGTAGATTCGCTCTTGCTGAAACAAGCGATCGAGCGAGTCCCTCCAGGGCAAACAGGGAAAGGCTTCTGCTCCCATTTTTTCCTGGTTCCGACCTATTCTAGATCTCAATCAGCTGAATCATTTTGTTGAGTACAAGAAGTTTCGCATGCTGACACAACAGAGCCTTCTGCAGCTCCTGTTGGAGAATCACTGGCTCTGCACCCTGGATATGCAGGATGCCTACCTACATATCCCTATTTTCCGCATCCACCGTCAGTTCCTGCGTTTCCTGTTCCAGGGGGAGCACTTCCAGTTCCGAGTACTCCCCTTTGGCCTATCTTCGGCACCTCGGGTTTTTACCAAGTGTCTAGCGGTGGTTGTGACGTTTTTAACGCCGCTGGGGCATTGCAGTGTTTCCCTACCTGGACGATTGGCTTCTAGCGGCCCCTTCCAGGGATGTATTATTGGGGGCCCTGTCGTTTACCCTGGACCTGTTCAGTCGACTTGGGAATCACTGTCAGTGTGCCCAAATCATACCTCATCCCCACCTAGAGACTACAATTTATTGGGGCGGTCCTCGACACGATCCAGTGCAGAGCTTTCCTTCCTCCAGACAGAGTGGAGACTCTGGTCCACCAGTGGCGTCTTGCCGGACTATCCCGGCCAGGGAGGTCCTTCACCTGTTAAGCCTTATGGCAGCTTCCATTTGTACCATTCCCCTAGCCAGGCTCCACATGAGGATCACTCAGTGATCCCTGAGGGTGCAATGGGACCAGCTTTTGGATGATCTGGGCCATCCGGTCCTCATCTCCTCTGCGGTCCAGAAGGATCTTCTGTGGTGGATAAATCCACACAATCTTTCCTTGGGTCTCCTGTTTCGAAAACCAGCGCCCATAGCCACACTCACCACGGATGCCTCAAACATGGGGTGGGGTGCACATCTGGGGGAAAACAAGCCCAGGGACTTTGGTCCGGCTTGGACCTTTCTTTTCACATCAGTGTTCTAGAGCCCAGGGCGGTCCTGTATGCCTTACAGGCCTTTCAGGCCCTGCTGCCCAAGGGAACACTGCTGGTCCAAATGGACAGTATGTAGGTGGTTTGGTATATCAACAAACAAGGAGGAACCCGGTCGTACCCTCTATGCAGGGAAGCGACCAGGGTGTGGAACTGGGCAGTCCTGCACCACTTGTCCCTAGTGGCCGTGCATGTACCGGGAGTTCTGAACGTCCTTGGCAGACAGTCTCAGCAGATCGCGGACCCCCGCTCATGAGTGGGAACTTCATCAGGAAGTGGCAGAATCCATCTTCCAAAATTGGGGGCGGCCGGAACTCGACCTGTTCGCTTCTCAGTTCAACGCAAAACTTCCCAAGTTTTACTGGCCCGTTCCAGAGCCAGGTGCTTTCTGGAGCGATGCATTGTCTCTATCCTGGACAGGGAAATTTTTATACGCTTTCCCTCCATTTCCCATTCTGCAGAGGGTCCTTCTCAAACTACAGATGGAGAAGGCCAAGATGATCCTCATAGCTCCTCTTTGGCCAAGACAGATTTGGTTCCCGCTGCTTCAGCAGCTATGCAGGGAACCACTGGTTCCACTTCCATTGACACACGACCTCTTTACTCAGGATCAAGGTCATCTGGTTCATCCAGGGCTCAGTACCCTGCATCTGCATGCATGGCTCCTGCAGACGTAGCCATCTCTCGCTTTGGGGTATCATCCCGAGTGGCACAGGTCCTTGTCGAAGCCAGAAAACCTTCCACCCGTTCCACTTATGCATTGAAGTGGAAGCGGTTTTCCATTTGGACAACCGTGCAGGTCTGGAACCCTTTTTCTTGCTTGGCCCCACAAGTCATGGAATACCTCCTTCACTTATCGGACTCAGGTCTAGCCTATTCCTCTCTGAAAGTACACCTCTCGGCTATCTCTGCATAGCATGAGCTGGTGGATGGTAAATCCGTGGCTCAGTTGGATATCTCAAAGACCTTTTTGAAAGGGATTCTCCATCTGGAACGCCCCATCCGCAGCCCAACACCACCATGGGATCTGAATTTCATCCTGGAAAAGCTCACCTTGCCTCCTTTCGAACCAGCAATGAGCTGTGACCAACGCATTCTATCTTGGAAGGCGTTGTTTCTGGTTGCCATCACTTCAGCGCGAAGAATTTCAGAGCTTCACGCGTTGGTTTGTAAGGAGCCTTACCTTATTTTTCACCAGCACAGGGCGGTTCTCAGAACCCATCCGAGGTTCCTTCCAAAGGTGGTGTTGGAAGCTACTCTGAACCAATCGGTAGAGCTTCCAGTATATTATTCGGCTCCCGCCAACAGGGGTGAGGCACTCCTCCATACGATGGATGTGCACCGGATTTTTCCGGTGTTACACACACCGAACCAAGGACGTTTGCTCTTATGACCAATTGTTTGTCTCCTTCTCACCTCAAACTCGAGGCAAACCAGTTTCCAAGCAGGGCCTTTCCAAATGGTTGGGCAGCTGCATCAGATACTGTTACCAAAAGTATGACAAACCCCTCCCGGGTGTTATCAGGGGTCATTCTACTAGGGGCATGGCCGCTTCTGCAGCCTTCCTTCGTAATGTTTCTGTAGCGAATATTTGTGCTGCTGCTACTTGGAGTTCTGTCCATACCTTTACCAAGCATTATAGTTTGGACATTGCTTCTAGGCGGAGGGCTGGCTTTGGCCTAGCTGTCCTGCAGGGTCTGTTTTCCTAGGCTGGGTCCTTTTCGGACCTCAATCTTTTCTGTGGATTTTGTTTTGCCCCCTCCCTAGTTTCTCTCGGTCTTTCCTTAGAGGGACTGCTGGGGACTCAGTCCTGTTTGTGATGACCTACTGAAGGAACCCTCTCGAAGTAAGATAGTACAGTTATGTAGGAACTTATCGTAACAGTAGATCTTCGAGAGGTGTTCCTTCAGTAGGTCGTATTTTCCCTCCCTCCTTCCCCTCATTTTAATTTTTACAGAGTCTCCAATCCTGTTCGCTCCTGCTGTTAGGCCTCTTCCTGGCTCCGGCAGAAGAACTGGAGGGCAGGCGTGGGGGTTGCCCACTAGATACCGTCACGCTGACGTCAGTCGCGTGACATCGGGTGGGCGTTCCCCCCCCCCCATCAGGAATTGCTGGAAAAGTCTGCCGTGTGGCCCAACATCAGGTGATGTCAGTCCTATTTGTGATGACCTACTGAAGGAACCTCTCTCGAAGATCTACTGTTACGGTAAGTTCCTACGTAACTACTTTTTTAGCTATTAATGTGGTACCCGTTAGCCCTATACAGGGTGTGGCAATTTGAAAGACACTTTTAGGATGCTCATGATGATTAAATACCACAGGCTCTGGGGCTACAGTTCCACAGATTATAGCTTTATTATGGATTTTAGTTTTTTTATTGGAAACTTGTAGTGCAGCCTTTCAGTTTCAGCAATTTTACTGAAGGTACTCACATACTGTTTATTATGGAGGAATGTAATTTCATTTAGTATTCTTATGCTGTTTCCAGGATGAAAATGTATAATGTCTTTTATGGAAACTAATAAAATGCAATAAAAAAAAAAAAGACAAAAAAGCTGGACGATATGGCTTCTGTGTCCGCATCTACGTCACCAAAGCCCTCTGAGGAGGCCTTCTCTTCCTCTCTCAGTAACATTAAGACAGGCCTTCTAAACAGTCCTCTGAGCCGGCCCAGTGGCGCTGAGGGTTGAGGCGCTGGACGCCACACCTCGCGCTGCGCCGGCAACCCGGGTTCGGGGACGGACTCGGGTGGCCGGAGGTCGGCGGGAGGAGGAAGGATCGGCGTCCAACGGATGCTCTCCTCCCTCAGGGGCGAGCCATGAGCGCATTGCGCCTGCATCTTCCATAGCCGTGGAAGCACCGCAGTGGAAGGGATGGAGGCGGCTTCGCTTGTCGGAGCCGGGAGGGGGACGCCGAGGCTTACGAGGGTCTGCATGCGAAGCACGCTACCACTGGGACGACGTCCCTAGCGCAAGGCGCCCTAGGGGAGTGGGGACGTAAGGAGAAAACCGGAAAATCCCCTCCGGCAGCCCTAGATGAAGGCCGCCCTAAGTCCACCCGGACCACCTACAGGACAGACCCCACTGTGCGAGGAGAGGAGGATGGGCACTCTAGGGGCAGATCCCTAAGGTAGGTACTGGGGGAACATGAGCGGACGGAAGGAGGGGGCACCGGAGGTAGGAAGGAGGAGGATAAAGACGAAAAAAAAAAAAAAATAGAGTCCTCTGATTGTAGAACGTCCGACAGAGAGAGTTCAAGTAACTGTAAACATAAAAGACTTCCTGAACAGGCTCAGGACCGGTTCTTGCCAAAAAGAAACAAAAAGAGAAACATATCACTGTGCCTCCTGTTGAAGAAGCAAAGGAGCTCCCAGCAGACAAAACCAGTATGCCCTCTGCAGAGGACATAACTAAAGCCTTGTTCGTCCTGAACAGAGACTGGAATTTTATTATAAAGTGGAGATGAAGGAAGGAGAACCGACTGTACCTGACGTTTCCCCTGAGCAGGAGTTCAGGTCTCCTCCTTCAGGTCAGGATGACTATTCCTCTCACTTTTCTTTTGTGAGACAAATGGTCAACACTCTTGGCCTTTCTTCCCAGGAGTCTATGGATGACGAGGAAGAGGCCAAATTCTTAGATATGATGGGCCTGGCACCAACTAAGAGGTTGTTGCTTCCTGTACATAAGTCCCTTAAGAAAGCAACCCCCAAAATCTTGCAGACCCCTACTCTTACTCCCAAGTGTCGACAAGAAAGTGGAAAAGAAGTACCAGCTGGACAAGTCCAGTGGCGACTACTTATATTCTCATGCGGACCATGAGGGGGGTGGTACAGGCTACTGCCTGTAACAAGGCGGAAGTCGCACTTTCCCCTCATTCCCCTGACAAAGATTCTAGAAAATTGGATAGCATGGGGAAGAAGGTGTACTTAGCAGCTTGTCTTTGCCTAAGATAGGCTACTTATATGGCCTATGCTGTCCAATACCAGAAGGCCCTCTGGATCTCTGTACTGGCCATGACTGACAAAGTGTTGGGGGATGTGGTTCATGACTTGACAGACACTGCAGGACAGCACTAGATGCCACTAAGTGCTAGTTTCACATGACAGTCAATGCTAATGATACTGCCTCGAGGTTTATGGCCCTAGCTATCTAGGGCTGTACTCATTGGAGTATCGCAGAATGAGGGGCGACTTATGTCTGGTATTTAAGGCATTATATGATGATCACCTTTGGGAAGTTTTAGGGCTCGAATTGAGGGATACAATTCACATAACTAGGGCACATCCATTACAATTGAAAGTTGAACAGTATAAAACCAAAAAAAGAAGTAGCTGGTTCACTGTAAGAGTCTGTAAAATTTGGAATAGCCTTCCTATGGAAATAGTATCGTGTGAGAATATGACTACTTTTAAAAAAACCTTGGATACCTATCTGCAACACAAATGCATAGTGGGATATAACTAATACTTACGAGCATCATGGGCCATGGTCTACTAGCTCTGTATAACCTATGATACGGAGATTTTCCTGGCTCTGAGCCACAAACCTCACTCAGGACACTCAGGCCATGGATTTTCTCTGTGAGAATAACTCACTTTTAGGTGACAAAACTGAGGCATACATGAAGAAGGTGGAGTACAAAACCACTTACAGAAGTAATTGTGCAAAGGAGGAGGCCTCCACTTCCTACAGGTCACAGGAAAGGGGAGGTGGAGGTAGAGGTTACTTTCCTAGAGTTTACATTCCCATGCCTGTGCCCCTTGACTATTCCCAAACAAGGGGATACGTTAGGGGCAGGGAAAGAAGGCCGTTCAGACGGGCTGATCCAGTACCTGCTACCAAGGTTCAGTCCAAACTGATCCCCTGATGGGTCTGCCCTGGTCGCCAGCCCATTATCAGTGGGAGGCAGGCTGGCTCACATCTTTCAAGATTGGAAAACATCACCACAGACAAGTGGATCTTGGAAGAAGTGAGCCAAGGTCTGTCTCTGCAGTTCAAAAGGTTTCCAAGACTGCAGTCTCACAGAGGCTTCCTCCCTCCATCTCTTTCAGAAAGGGTTCTCCTAGAGGTGGAGATCAGAAAGCTACTGCAGGCAAATGCAGTAGAACCAGTTCCTCCCTCACAGTGAGGAAAGGGCCTTTACTCAAGGTACTTCCTCACTCGAAAGGGGAAAAAAATATGGGGAATGCCGTCCCAGTGATGCTGGAGGTTGAGGCGCTGGTCGCTACACCTCGCACCACGCTGGTGACCCGGGTTTCAGGAATGAGCCCGTACCATTGGGGTTCGGCAGGGGCAAGAGAAGATTGAGCATCCGGAGGACTGCTCTCCTCTCTCGGGGGAGGGAGGCTTTGTCGTCCCGTTTGTTCACTGCCCTCTGGCGGTGGCTGGCAGGCAGTAAGGGTTGGGAGGCACGTACTGATGTCCTTACGTCGGTGGGTAAAGGGGTTGGGAGAAAATATGGAAAGGTAGCTGGCATGCTCCATGATGGCAGGTCATGTCCCCAGTGCCGCTCCCGGCTTCTGGAGTATGCTGGGGGGGGGTGGCTGGCACTCTCCTCCCTGTCCCGGCTGCGGGGAGGGGGGTAAAGCTGTGGGAGAATATACGGGGTTGGTGTGAGCGGGGACACACGAGCTGGAGGATGAGTCCCTCCGAGGGAGGGCCATAGCTGCCTAACAGGCTCCAGGAGTATAAAAATATAATAGGGAAAAAAAATGGAGAATGGTGACCCATCCTGGATCTCGGGTTTCTGAACAAGCATGTGGCAAAACCCAAGTTCAGGATGGTCGTTCTTGCCATAGTGATCCCATCCCTACAGCAAGGGAACTAGTTGGGCACCTTGGACCTGAAGGATGCCTATTTCCATATCCCAGTCAGGCCCAGTCACAGAAAATGTCTGTGCTTCAGCCTGCTCTCAGAGCATTACCAATTCTCTGCCCTTCCCGTCTGCCTCTCCTCTGCCCCCAGGGTGTTCACAAAGTGCCTAGCCGTGGTAGCTGCGCACCTCTGGTGACAAGGGATCAGGGTGTTCCCTTACCTAGATGACTGTTTGGTTGCGGGGGATTCTTGTCAGCAGGTCAAGCATTCCCTCGGGCAGACTCAGGACACCCTGGAGTCTCGGGAGTTTCCTCATAAACACTCAGAAAGCCCAAATAGAGCCTGTCCCATTTCTGGAGTTCATAGGGGCAGAGCTGGATGCCTTGCAAGGCAAGATGTTCCTTCCCCAGGAAAGGATGGACAACCTCCAAACTCTGGCAAAGTCCTTCGCACTGGGCCAGCCCAGACCAGCAAGGCATTTTCTGAGTCTTCTGGGCCATGTGGCCTCCACCACAGCAATGGTTCCAGATGTCAGATTTCAGATGAGAGACATTCAGTTTCACTTGAGATTCCCACTGGTCCCAGAGAATAGACCCCTTCTCCAAACTGGTGCCAGTCTCAAAACCAATGTTGCAGGCTCTTGAATGGTGGAAGGAAAGAGACAACCTCAGAGAAGGAATTTTCCTTCAGCAGCAGTCCCCCACAGCAGTCTCGACAACAGATGCCTCTCTCCTGGGCTGGGGAGCACACTTAGGTGACTAGACAGTAAATGGCACCAGGTCACCCCAAGAGTCCCAACAACATATCAACCTTCTGGAGCTGAGAGCAGTTTTTCTTGCCTTGCAGGCATTTGCTCCTCAGATAAGAGATCAGTCAGTCCAGATCAGGACAGACAGTACAATTACAATGTATTACATCAACAACCAGGGAGACATACAATCTCAAAAGATGAGCATGGAAACCATGTAGATTTGGGCTTTGGCCTCTCCATGGATGTGCACCTGTCTTTAATCCACCTTCCAGAGAAAGAAGATGTCTTAGCAGACTCTCTCAGCAGGATCAGCCAGAATCATCACAAATGGGCTCTAAGCAAGCTGGCGTTAGCCATAGTCTTCAGGAAGTGGGGCCCCCCAGAAATAGATCTCTTGGCACCTGAAGAGAATCTCCAACTTCCTCTTTTTTGCTGCAGGTCCCCAGCAGTGGGCACAGTGCCCCTGGATTCCCTGGTTTTGGACTGGATGGGGAGGTTCCTGTATGCTTTTCCTCTGGTGCTGAGAGTACTCCTCAAACTAATGGGTCAACCTGCAACCATGATCCTGGTGGCCCCAGACTGGGCCAGGCAGCCCTGGTACTTACTGGTATTAGCCCTGACCGGCAAACAGTCTAGTCATCTTCCTCAGAGTCCCAGTCTCCTGACCGTGGCTCAGGGATGGATAACCTTCCCAAACCTCAAGTTCCTTCACCTCAAGGCCTGGTTCTTGAGGAGTTGGAATACTCTTGAGTTCCACTTCCTAGAGGAGGTCCTTAGGGTATCCAGGAAGCCTGCAACCAGAAACAACTATGCTTTCAAATAGAAGAGGTTTTCCCTATGGTGTGAATCTAGGCAAATCAGTCCTCTAGAGGCAGACCTGCCTGTACTTCTCGACTGCCTGATTCACCTTCAGGCCCTGGATCTTAGGCCCTCAACCTTTAAGGTCCACTTGGCAGCTGTCTCTGCTTACATCTCAGCGGGTCTGAGAGAACAAAAGCCTCTTTTCCTATTTTTAAGAAGTTCAGGGCCTGCTGCATCTGTGCCCCCCCTCCCGCCAAGAGAGCCAGTCCCTCCATGGGATCTAGCTCTTTGATCCTATGGCTACTGCTAAACTCAGATAAGTCACATGGAAGACAGTCTTCTTGGTGGCCATTACCTCTGCTAGAAGGATGTGCGAGCTGCAGGCTCTTTGCACTGACCCAAACTATATTACCTTCCACAGGGACAAGGTAGTCCTGCGAACCAATAGGAAATTCCTTCCCATGGTGGTCTCTGAATTTCTTTTGAATCAGTCCATTATCCTTCCGGTGTTTTTTTACAGCTAAATCTAGCTCAGATGAGCTTGAAGCTGCATAGTCTGGATGACAAGATGTCAATAGTTACTACTTGACTTACACTAAGGACCTCGGGTCCTCCCACTCACAGCTATTCCTGACATATAGTGAGGTGGGTAAAGGCAGGCCAGCTTCAAAGAGGACAACTGCACGCTGGATAGTCTCTTACATCCAGTTCTGCTATACCAAAGCTGGCAAACAGCCACCACAGGGCCTCCGGGCACACTCCACTCGGACTGCTGCCTCTGTGGCAGCAGCAAGGGACATCCCCTTGCTGGAAATCTGTAAAGCAGCTACCTGGAAGACTTTACACATGTTTACAAAACACTACTGCCTGGACGTTCAGTCCAGAAATGATGCCAAGTTTAGCACTGCTGTATTGCAGAACCTTTTCACTAAGTAGGTTCTGTACCCAACCTCCCAAGGTAATGCTTGATAATCTGCTATAGTTAAGCATACTGAGGGATTTCTGGGGTTTGAAGAAAAAAAATTACTTACCATAGTAATATTGTTTCTTCCATGGGATTCTTCAGTATGCTTAAACATCCTGCCCTACCTCCCCTTCTAGAACCTGCAAAGGTTCTATAATGCGGTTGAAGCCTCTTAAAGGGACACCTCCGTGGACGGGCCTTTGTCCCCTTTAAGCGGGCATCTCTAATAACAGAAGATCCAAAAAACACAATGTACAGAGAAAAACAGAGCAAACGAAAATCAGGAACAGACAGAGACATACATTAACACTAAAACAGCACATACTGATTTCAGCTGTTTTGTGATTGTGTGCTGTATGTCTCAGGTTAGGTAATGATACTTTATTTTATTGAGAAAAAAATATTAAAAAGTGTTTAAAAACAGTACAGAGTTTAGCAGCCTTGGACTTGATGCACCCAGCTCCTGCAGTGCTTTGATAACCTTCATTTTGTCTGCCAAGGGAAGATCCACTCATTTAGACTCCATCAGGACAGATAAATGTGCACAGGTAACAGCAAGAGACACGGCCTATGTTGATTAGCGGTTTGTGACTCTTTTTATGCAGTATATACTGCTTAAATTTGATTAGCTGCACCTGATTAGGAGTGAAATGTCAAGTGTCTTAGCAGGTAATAAAGACAGATAATGAGAGGATAGCAGAGGAAACCGCCACAAAATCATTCCCATGAAAGGGATTCCTATGTCCCCCTTAAAGGTGTGATACTTCCATTCAGTTGCATAGCCACGTAATCGGTGCCTGGGGGACTGTCCCATTAAAGTGAACGTCCCCATTAACTGGCTTCAACTGTACCTTGTGCTAGCCATTTTTCTAGTTGTTTGGGCTTTGCTGCCATTTTCACTTTTTTCTAAAAAAACAAACAAAAACAAACAGTTGTTCACCATGGCTTACTTGGCAAGCCAGTCTGTTTTTTTTTTCTATTCTATTGGGATATTTTTTACTTATTATAGGGTAGGATAGGTTGGTTCAGATAGGTCTTGCTGCCCTTGGGCTCCTAAATGAATCTGAGATGTTAGCTGTAGAACACAGCAGCACCTAGAGGCAGGAGTATGAAATACGTTCCACGCTTCATTTTGTGTTCCATGATATGCATGATATACACCGGCTCCAGGGCAGTCAAACCTAGTGGGCTTCCTGCTATAGTTAAGCATACTGAGGGATCTCCTGGAAGAAACAATATTACTATGGTAAGTAATTTTTCCTCAGATAGTAATCCTATGGAGGAGACTGATTTGATTGTGGTTGGGCTGACAGTGAATCTAAAACACAGCAGCACTTTCTGGCTAGGCAGCACCATTTCTTCAAGCTGTGGTGCACTCCAGGATGTCAGTACGTGACTAGCATCTATTTATTTGTATGAATGCTGATGAGATGCTGACATCACGCACAACTCTTCAGTGTGAATAAATGGCGCTTTACCCTGTACTCCCACACAAAGCCTTAGTTAGACCACAGCTATGTTCGGTTCCTGTCACTGCAGCACAGAAAGGTAATTAAAGAGCTTGAGAGGGTCTTGCTCAGGCCCACCAATCTGATTAGTGGTTTTGGGGGACAAGAACTATAAGTAGGGATTACATACTTAAACTGGTTAGGCTTCCAGGGGTCAAAATAACCACTTGTCTGCCTGTCCCAGACATCCAGTTTTCCCCAGGGACAGTTGGTTTAATTTCTCTTCCTGTCCCTGGGACAGGCACCAAGTGAAAAAGCATTTGCGCCACATCCCTGGAGTTGGTGCTGCTGCCTGTAAGTTTGGGCTATGGATGCCCTAACATCATGGTGTCGTATGTTGAAAGATGTCCAGCCAACTTAGTGTCCCAGGAGGGGCTCTTTTGTGAAGTCAGCAGTTTTGTGAAGCATCAGAAATAAAAACCAAGCCACAGAAGGAATAGACTGCGCATGTGTTCCTTGTCATCGTGCATGTGCAGTTACCTGTCTTCTTTTTGCTTTCTGCACACCACATTTCTCTGTGTGCTGTACTTGCAATAGCAGCCATAGACTAGCTCTTGTTCACAGGCAGCAGAGTTTTGGGGATGCAAATTAAAAACCCTTTTCAGGGCTGTCTGTTAACTAAGAGGGGCCAGGTAAGGCTCATTAAAAGCCATTGTAAGGGCTAGAAAACAATATTTGAAAGCCCTTTTCAGGGCAGACAGTCAAGGCAGAAAGAGGGGAGAGATTCGTTACAGTATTTAGAAATAAGGAGAGAAACGTAAAGGGCTGAGACAACCACTTAAAATGCTCTATCAGGGCAAGAAGGGCTCTGTAGACGAGAGATGGGGAGTCTGGTTAAAAGCCCTTCTCAGAGTTACTAAGTAGTGGGAGACCGTGTCTAGGCTATACACAGGAGCAAAGGAAGTTTATTGGATTATCCGGGCAGAGAGTTAAGGGCCCTTGTCAGGGCTACTACTGAACAGGAAGGGGAAGTAAATTCAAAGCCCTCATCAGGGCAGTGCACTGGAGGCACACTTGTGAAGTCATTTTCAGGGCCATATACCAGCCAGCAGGTAATATTTAGTAGCCCTTTTTAGGGTATTATCGGTTATCAAGCCCTTTCAAACAACATGAAGTCTTGCTGTATTCTGACATATGCAGTTAGCCCCAGCACTTGAACTGCCCCGGAGAGGAAAGAGTTAATTTCTATGCCAGGCATAGAATGTGAAGCTCAAGGTCGGTTTTCAAACCTCTGTCTGTGGTGCCTCAGAGTGTAACCGTCAGATTCTTTACTCCACCTAACTGTGAAGTCACTCTGGAGGTTGCTCCTTCGGTTCGGTAGAGTTTCAAAACACGTCAGTTTTTTAACCAGTTTCTTTATTTTTGGTTTCGAGCCTCTGTCTATGGTACAGTATGTAGTGTAGATAGTGATTTTGTGTTTTTCTTTTCTGGAAATTGTAAATTTTGGTTCCTTCTCTGTCATCCCGGTTGGGAACTGGCCTTCTGTGTTTAAATGTATTTTCTAGGATTTTAGTGGTGGTGTCTATCTGTTTAAAAAAAAACAAAAAACTTTTTTTTTTGTTTCTTTGCACAACCTGTGACAGGGTTGGTAACCGATAAGGGTGTATTACCTGGCTAAAAGCTGTAAAGGGTAATTTTTTCAAGTCTGGCCATGTCTGAGAAACCCAAGAAAAAAACGGTCCCACTGGGTTCCAACACTGTACAGAGTGTGGGGAGGCCTTTGCTAAAGCCGACCCCCACCTCGTCTGTGTTTGTCTGGGGTTTGACCACCTCAAAACAGACTGCCAAAGCTGCAAAAAAATTTCCTAAGGCCATTCTGGAGAAAAGATTGGGTAGGCTAAAGGAAAAGGAGGCCGAGAAGTCCACAGACCCAGATGGCCAGCCTGGTTCAGTTACGACCGAACCTGAGGAGGTACCCACTGACCTGGGCGAGACGTTCTCGGGCAAAAGGAGAGCCAACCCTGAGGGGTCAGTTCCGTCAAAAAGGCGAAAAAAGTCAGCCAGTTCGGATCCAGTATCCCTTGCTCCAACTGCTGAAGAAATAGCCAAAGCGATCAGTATTGTGCAATCACTTCATCCGGTTTCATCCAAACCGGCACCGTCGGTTAGGCGCTCGGTTCAGTCTGATCCAACTCCATCGGATTATGATCCAGATGCTTATTACAAATTGGAGTGGGAGGGGGACAAAGAGTTACCGGATGATGATGATGACAGTGATTATGAAGGTCTGAATGTGCTCATTGAACCGGACATCTCCCCAGACAGACCCTCCAGTGTCTCCCCTCCAAGGCTTTCTGATTCCTCAGCTCACTTTCTGTTTTACAAAAAGGTGGCTGAAACCCTCCAGCTCCCTATGGTCGAAGCTGTTGAGGAGGAAGAAGAGCCTGATTTTGTGGAGATGATGGACATCCCAGAGTCCGAGGTTGTCTATTCCCCTACATAAATCCCTGGGGAAACAGACACAAAAGATTTTACAAACAACTAATTCTTTACCTCCCCTGTGCATAGGAGAATGGACAGGAGGTATATGCTGTCAGGCTCTGGTACAGAGTTTTTATACAGGCATTGCAGCCATGTTGGGGTAGTGTAGGCTGCAGTTTGTGACAGGGCTAACATTTCTTTGGCTTCCCCCCCAGACAAAGACTCCAGTAAGGTCGATGCCGTGGGCCAAAAAGCGGCATTTGGCATCTTCTTTGGGACTCAGGCAGGCTAATTATATGGTCTACACAGCCAGGTACCAGAAGTCCAGGTGGGATACGGTTCTGGAACCGGTTAAACAGGCCTCCCCCCAGCTAGCCAAAGAGCTGGAGGAGGAGGTGGCTGCTGATGGAATCAAGGCATCCAAGGTACAGTTCCATGCTGCTGTGGACTCCAGTGATGTGGCATCAAGAGTCATGGCTACATTTGTGTCTCTCACGAGACATGCTTGGCTCAGATGTACTAGCCTTTCGCAGGATATCCAGGCTAAGGCTATGGATTTCCCTGTAGTGGGTAACTCTGTTTGGGGAGTAGACAGAGGCTTACATGAAGAAAATGGATGAGTACAGGTCCACCTACTGGAGTGCACAGGCCAAAGAGAGGCAAGCCACTCCTCAGAAGCAGCAGTCTAGGGGCAGGGGCAGGCCTTTCCACAGGCCTTTCTACCAAGCTTAGGCTTCCTCTCCTTTTCCACAGAGGGGTCTCTTTCGAGGGAGAGGCAGGAGGGGGATGAGAAGATCTGCATCCTCTTCCCAGTCTTAAGGCTCCTGCCAAGCAGACACCCTGATGTGTCAGCCCAGGTTGACTCCCCAGTTCCAGTAGGAGGCAGGCTGGCTTACTACTTCCAGGCATGGAAGTATGTTACATCAGACAAGTGTGTCCTGGCAGTAGTAAGCCAGGGAAAGCCCCCAGTTTCAAGAAGTTTCCAAAAATGACGGTCAGGTCTTTTCCGCCTGCAAACATCTCCAAAACTATTGCTCTAGAAGCAGAGGTTTCCTCTCTGCTGGCTCTCAGAGCCACGGAGAGAGTTCCTACTCTACACAGGGGCAAGGGTATGTATTCCAGATATTTCCTTACCTGCAAAAAAGACGGGAGTGGTGACCCATCCTAGACTTAAGGTATTTGAGCAAACACATCTTAAAGCCAAAGTTCAAAATGGTGACTCTAGGAGTAATTCTTCCCTCTTTGAGGCCAGGAGACTGGTTAGCATCCCTGGACCTCAAGGGTGCCTATTTCCATATTCCTATCAGGTGTTCCCACATAAAGTACCTCAGGTTCGAGCTGCCTTCAGGCCATTATCAGTTCAGAGCCATGCCTGTTTGGCCTAACATCAGCTCCATGAGTGTTTACAAAGTGCCTTCCAGTAGTAGTGGCCTTCCTCAGAAAGCAGGGGATTTCTCTATTCCCATACCTGGATGATTAGCTCATTGTAGGACAGTCTCCCGACCAGGTCAGGTCAGCTCTTCGGGTCACTCAAGATTTGCTCAGTTCTCTGGGATTCCTTCTCAATCTGCCAAAGTCAGTTCTTGAACCATTACGACTCCTCACGTTCATAGGGATAGAGTTAGATACTGTTCATGCAAAGGCCTTCCTCCCTCTATCAAGGGTAAGGGCCCTTACAGATCTTGCTTCCTCATTTCATCCTCTGGCTTCTTGCCCAGCAAGACATTTTCTTCAGCTCCTAGTCCACATGGCAGCTTCCATTGCAGTGGTACAAGGAGCCAGGTTCCAAATGAGAGACATTAAGTTTCACCTAAGGTCTTTTTGGTCTCAGAAAAAAATTTCTCTCACCAAATTGGTTCCAGTGACTGACACTCTGGTCCAGGCTCTCCGGTGGTGGCTGGATCAGGACAACCTCAGGCAAGGTGTCCCATTCCTAAGTCAATCTCATTCAGTGGTGCTAACCACAGATGCTTCTCTCCTGGGCTGGGGAGCCCACTTAGGAGCCCTCACAGCACAGGGTGTTTGGTCTCCACAAGAGTCTCTCCTTCATATCAATCTACTGGAACTCAGGGCAGTATTCCTAGCCCTTCAAGCTTTCTCAGACTCAGTAAGGGACAAGGTGGTTCAGGTCAGGATGGACACCATCACCACCATGTGGTTCATCAATAAACAATGGGGCACTTGGTCTACTGCGTTGTGCATGGAGGCCATGAAAGTATGGGCTCTGGCCTACTCCCTGCAGTCTTGCATAATAGCAGTCCACCTCCCCGGGAAGGACAGTGTGCTAGCAGATGCTCTGAGCAGAATCTCCCAGGGCCATCACAGATGGACCTTGGATCCTCCCATACTGAAAGTAATCTTCACCAGGTAGGGTACTCCAGACATAGATGTCTTCGCAGCCCCAGACAATCACCAACTTCTCCTCTTCTGCTGCAGACCCCCAGTGCTAGGGAATGTTCCCCTGGATGCTCTGATATTGAACTGGGAAGGCAAGTTTCTTTATGCCTTTCCTCCCTTTCCCCTGTTGTTCAGGGTTCTAGTCAAGATCAGGTCACATCCTGCGCAGTGATTCTACTGGTTCCAGACTGGGCCAGACAACCATGGTATTCTCTGTTGTTGTCCTTGTCAGTCTCACTCCCCCTGTCTCTTCCCAAAAGACACAATCTCCTAACCTCCTCTCAGGGGAGGATCTGGTACCTCAATCTTCAGTCTCTTAATCTCAAGGCCTGGCTCTTGAAGAGTTAGAATATGCTGGCCTACATCTTTCTCAGGGAGTTTAGGACATCCTTAAGGTTTCTCAGAAACCCTCTGCCAGGAAAACTTATAATTCCAAATGGAAAAGATTCAGCATTTGGTGTTCCCATAAGGATATTCTACCAGATGCTACTGGCATTGCTACTCTTTTGGATTACCTGGTTCACCTTAATGGCTTAGGCCTTAGGCCAGCCACTTTAAAAGTTCATTTAGCAGCCGTGTCTGCATTCCTCTCAGCAGGAAATGGCTCTTTCCTGGCCTCTCACCCTGTCTTTGGTAAGTTCTTTAAAGGTCTGGTTCATATCAATCCTCCTTTTAGAGAGCCTGCTCCGGCTTGGGATCTCAACATCTGCATTGCTCAGCTTATGCAGCCACCCTTTGAACCTCTGGCTTCGGCCGAGCTTAAGTACCTGACCTGAAAAACACTCTTTCTGGTAGCTATCACTTCTGCCAGGCGAATTAGTGAATTACAGGCCCTGTCAGTTGAACCTGATTTAATCGCGTTCCATAGAGATAAGGTGGTCCTCAGTACCAATCGGAGGTTCTTACCTAAAGTGGTCTCAGATTTTAATCTGAACCAGTCCATGTCTCTTCCTGTGTTTTTCACTGATCATTCTTCTTCAGGAGAAAGATTACACAGTTTGGATGTTAAAAGGGCACTTAGCTACTACATTGAGCATACTAAGGCACACAGGAATGACTGTCTTCAATTGCTTCTCACTTACGGTGAAGTGGGAAGAGGTAGGCCTGCTACTAAGAGAACTATTGCCAGGTGGATTGTCTCTTGTATACAGTTCTGCTATGCCAAGCTAGGTAAAATACCTCCCTCCGGCCTGAGGACTCACTCGACTAGGGGTACAGCTGCTTCTCTGGCTGCTGCCAGAGATGTACCCTTGTTGGAGATCTGCAAAGCAGCCACCTGGAAAACAGTCCATACTTTCACCAAGCATTACTCTCTGGATATCCAGGCTAGGAGTGATGCTAGGTTTGGTACAGCAGTACTGGAGAGCCTATTCCCAAAATAGGTTCGGTGCCCTCCTCTATGGAGGTACTGCTTGGTAGTCTGCATATGTCAGAATACAGCAAGACTTCATGTTATTTGAAGAAAAAATGACTCACCTTAGTAATTATATTTCTTCTAATGGAGGCTTGCTGTATTCTAACCTCCCCCCCCCCGCCTCCCTTCTCAGAACATGGTTTTGGGATGTGGGCTGCAGGTACAGTGTTGCACCTCAGGGGTGTATTTTGCACCCCTCCTCTTCAGGGTGGGGTGGTTGTTATTGTTGTTATGTTTTAACTTAGATTTATGTATATTTTGTGCACTACCTGTTTTTTTTTTTTTGGGGGGGTGGGTTCTCGACTTGAGTCTTTTGGACCCAAGTTGTTAACTGTTGGCTTATATGTTTTACAGTTTCCACACTGGAAGTGTAGTTTGTTTGCTCGTAAGAATCTAATGGTTACACTCTGAGGCTCCACAGACAGAGGTTTGAAAACTGAGCTCGAACTCAACATTCTATGCCAGGCATAGAAATTAACTCTTTCCTCACAAGGTCAGTTCAAGTGCTGGGGGTAACTGCATATGTCAGAATACAGCAAGACTCCATTAGAAGAAACACAATTACTGAGGTGAGTAATTTTTTCTTTCAAGGCACTGCACCAGCCAGGAGGTACACTAGTTATTATTAGCTCATATTTGAAAACAGAAATGTAAGATTAGTAAACAAAAATCAAAAGGACAGCTACAAATTCTGTGGGACAGTCAACATGAATATTGCACCTGTCCCTTGGGATAGCCAGTCACAAAAAAATATTTCTAGCCCTGTAGGGTACAGAAGTGAAGGCTGAATCAGCCTGTCAGCGCAGCTGTAATGCTACTGCTCATGATGCCGGCACCCTACATCTGGGAGCGAGCATGAGTCCTCGAGGGCCTGCCGGGGCTTGAGTGTCCCAGAGGCGCCGCCTCCTGCAGGGAGGAGAGAGGTAGCTTACTCTGCAGTTGTACTACCACCTGGGTGACCACAGGTGGCAATGGCAGTTAGAGCGGCTGTTGGGAGGGGAATGCAGGCTGGTGCTGCACTATGCATGCTGGCATGTGGGCACATGCACATCTAGGCTGCCTGCATGTCAGGGCAGGGAAGGAACAGAAAAAAGATTCCCCCCCCCCCCGTGCGGCATGATGGCCCTGCAGTTGCTGACCTGGGCATCTCCTTGAACAACTGGCTAAAGGCACCCAAAAGAACTGGCACAGCTGGAGGATTCCACTGTGGTGGCAAACTGGGGGAGGCAATGTAGGGAGAGGTAAGTACCAGGAGAAGGTGAGGTGACAGGGCTGGGATGTGGTGGGTGCTTGAAGGGAGTCAGTAGCATAAAGAAAATTAATATTAAGGAGAAAAAAAAAGAAATGAAGGCTGAAACAGGAGATGATCATGGTGTTCTGAATACTGAGGGGATTGAACAATGTGGGATATATACAGCTGTTAGAGCTGGCGAGTGCTAGTAGAACTAGAGGACATTTACTCCAACTAAGGATGGGTAGAATAAGATGCCAGTGGCAGACAAAGGCATAACAGCCCATTGAATCTGCCCAGTACCTGCCTGCAGTCACACCCAGTGTAATGCTGCAGTAGTTTACTGATGGCTTTGTCTGTATTTTGACATCTCCTTCCCTAGTCCACTCATCCTCTTCCCTCGACTGGCCACACTGCCTTCATCCTCTGGTTTGGACTATTCTCCTGGGCTTATCCTATCTGTTTGTAGCATTGACAGACTCTGTGCCAACAGCTTGTGGCAGTGCATCCCACTTCTCCACAACCCTTCCTTTAAAGGTGAACTTCCATATATCCCTCTTAAAGCTTCCGCTACCAGTTTCCATTCAAAGCCTGTTGTTAACTTGCCCTCACTTCTTGTGAGCAGGGCACTGCTGTCAACATAATTAACAACCCTTTGGTACTTAAAGGTCTCTGCCATGTTCCCCAGTTGAGACTGTACCACCTCTCCTCATATGCCTTCCCTGCTGTCCCTGAGTTATAGAAACATAGAATCTGTCAGCAGATAAGGACCAGACAGCCCACCTAGTCTACCCATTTCCCTACTCACTGCTGCAGCCCCAGATCCTATTTGATCTGCGGCTGTCCTGCTCTGCACATCTCCACATTACATTATCTTTGTGACCCTCCTCTGCAGAGCTTCCATAAAGTTCCTGTCCTTAAGATGCAGGCTTCTGAAATGTGCATAGCACTCCAGGTGAGGTGTGACTAAAGAACTGTACATAAAGGGGAATATTGGAAAGTATTACTTCACACATAGGGTCGTTTACATGTGCAGTACTAAGGACAGAGGTTTTTTGAAGCCTGTAGTGTTCAAACTTTCTGTGGCGTTCCACGTTATCATTGAGAATTGATAACAAATAGGTAAATGCACCCTTACTGAGGACACTGACACAGCTCAAAGCTTGCAACATCAGCAAGAAATACTGAGGATATGAGCATCCTGTAGCTTTTTGCTCATAAGTTTGTAGTGCCTGTGTGGAGCAGCAGCACTTTTAAGAAGCTCCTCAACTTCATTTGACTCTTCACAATGTGTTTTCTTTCTGAAAAGAAACTCTAGCAGGGAGATACTGTTTGTTTCAACAAACAGTATTTTCTAGATTCAGTTGTGCCCATTTCAAATTTAAATTGACAAGCCTGCCTTTTTTCTTACCAGTGGCTTCTTGGTGAAGGCTTGTGTGAGTTGTTACTCTGCCTGTCTTGGTTAAAAATTAAGGGTGTAAGATGAGTACTATATACAGTAATTCCTTCCTTGCTGTATTTAGTGTTTTTTTTTTCTTTTTATAGTGCTTAAGGCAAGTCTGGAGAAATTTTTCCTTTTTTCACAGTTTCCTTCCCTCCTCTTCAGGCAGCAGCATGGTATGTTCCTTTAGTGTGTAGCCTTGTGTAGCATTTTTACTGTTATTGGTGTTTTTAAGTGGGGATTGTTATCACTTTTTGGGAGTTTTTAAGATGTAATGGGCTTTCTGAGTCGTTTGTGAGCACCGATATTCCAAGAATCAGTTTGTCCATAGAGTCCCACTCTGTGGTCTTAGGGCTGGAGGTGCTGGAACCACATGGGATCATATATTTTTGGCCGGGGTGCAAGCACTTACTGCTGTTAGCAGTGTGGTGGCACGCACTTACCAGTAACTGTTGCTGATGTCCAGACTTACCTCAGGTCTGTTTTCCCTACCATTGTGCACTGTGGGGACAGTTTTCTTCGCCTCAGTTCATCAGGAGCCTTGTTATGCTTCTCGTTTTTATTATTTTTCCATAGGAATGCCTGGCTAACCTTCCAAGAAGGGCTGAGAAAAAGCCCTCCTTTCTGGCATTGCCCCTCTGGGAAGGACATTTTCTGCACCAGCTGTCATTCCGTGTGCATGACTTGAATTGTGAAGGACCATGATATGAATTCCAGTGACATCTATTTCTTGCTTGACCCATGGACGGTAGAAAATGTATGTCTGAATCTGGGTTGTCCCATACCTACCCAGCATTCGGCATTGGACCAGGAAATCCCAAAGTAAGTCTCTGGACTCCGTCAGGTTCCCTCGCCATTCTTCAGAGCTGGCCGAAGCACGGAGCTTTCCCTCACCCCACTGTGTTGGGGTTGTGATGGAATCTCAGTGTTGGCATCAAACAGACCCTTTGCCCCTTCTGGACAGCTGGAGGAGAAACCATCATGGCCTGTTCACCTTCGGTGACATCGACGCTGGCCATTGGTAATGCCTCTGGAGTTAGCACCATTTGTGGTGCTGACTCTGAGGGCAACACCAGCATTAATGTTGACTGTAGTGTGGTGACAAGGTTTCTGCTGAGGCTGGTGCCGATGTAGGTGACTGTCAACTTCAGTGCCACTAGTGACACCAAGATCAAGGCTGATGTCTGCGTCGAGGCCAGTGTCTGTGCTGGGGAGGATTCCAGCATTGGTTTTGCTGCCAATCTTGATGCTGACATCACTTGCATTGTCAGCTCAGGGAATGGTAGTGTGGCTTGTGCTGGTTCCCCTGCCTGTGCCAACATAGGTGCAGGACTGGGATTAGGCTTTACGTGGGGTCTACCCAGTCTGGACCTTGCATCTTATGCTGCCCCCCCCCCCAACCGCCGTGGGACCGACAATCTGAAACCTCCTCTGAGTTAGAAGTTTTGGCTGCGGGAGACTTTACCCACTCGTCCCCTAATGCCAGGAGAATGCCGGAGTCTCTGGGTTCAGCTTGATGCATGGGTTCCGCAGCATTCTAGCCACTTCCCAACCCCTCTTAGCCTTTGCCGTAAGTGCTTTGGGATGGGTTCAATAAGGTGGCTGTGACCATTAGGCCTTCATGCCCCTTGTTGTAGGACCAGTACCACGTCTGGATGGAGACAGCAGAGGCATAGTATAAGGAGTCAGAGTCCAGTTTCAGGTGCCCCCTCCCCTGTTCCACATTCTGGTTATTTTCTGGCTTCCTCTCCCTTAAAATCCTCCTTTGAGGATTCCGAATCATCTCTGCACATGCCCTCTGCTGCTGAGTATGTGATGTACCAGTGATTCCAGATGCTGTGGCTGAAACATTCATGGCATCACTGTGAGGCTACTGTAGGAGACAATGGCCTAAATTGGTTGTGGGGGGAGGGGTGTGATTCATCTGCCTTACAGCACCCAATTTTTCCCTTTTTTAGGCTCCCTACCTCCCTCCACGAGCATGGTGATGTCATGATGCCGGCAAGCTAGACATGTCACCACACACACACTCCGTTCCCAACACTGCTTGCAGGCTGTCAGACTTGCACGACCACGAGTGTGCACCTGTGTGGTTGTACTGCAGTGGGGGAAGCACAACTGTCTCTCCTTAGCAGAGGAAAGCACCCGAAGGAATGCTCAATCATCCTCTGCCAGTTGGGCCCCGATGAACTGAGCTCGCTTCTGAACTCTTGTCACAGGCAGTAGCTTTGACACTGCACTTATGGGCTGGCAGGGCTATCTTACACCCCTAGTTCTTTATTCATTACTAGCCAGATAACTAGATAGCTCTTCCTCCTTGAGAGGAAGGTGCTGAGGTGGTTGCGGCTGGCGTAGCTATATACGCAGCAGAAGCATGGACAGTGCCATACATCAGTGCTATGCAGTGATGCTGCCAGCCCCAGAAGTTCTGGTTACCATGAGGTCATTTTGCCTCCAGTTGTAAGACCAAATATAAGGTATTCTTTATGATCTACAGTTACGGTAAGTAACTTTCCTTTTTTAGTAGCTATCATTTCTGCAAGAAAGGCCAGTGCGCAGAAGACACTCTATACGGACCCTAAATTTATATGGTGTTACAGGGATAAGGTGGTGCTTAGAACATATGTACATTTTCTACCTAAAGGCTCCTCATTTCATTTAAATCAGTCTGTTACCTTGCCTATGTTTTTCAAAAACCTCATTCCACTATAGGAAAGGAGAAACTTCACAGCCAGGACCTGTAGAGGGTTTGAATTTCTACACTCCAGGGTCAGAAATGTCCAGAACTGAAAACAAATAATTGTTTGTCACTCATGGCTAGTTATGAAAAAAGTAAACCTTTTATGATTTAGACAGTTTTGTGTTAGACTGTCTCTTGCATTGAAATCTACTGTGGAAATGCTGACAATGAGCCATCAAGGGATTAAGAAAACATTCTACCATATAGAAAGGCTGGCAGGGAGCTACCAGGGGGTTAAGAGTACATTCCACAAGGGCTATATCTGCCACAGTTGCAACATGAAGGGGGGCATACCCTTGCTAGAGGTGTGTAAGGCAGCCACATGGTCTTCAGTACACACCTTTACCTATTACTACTTATCTGAACATCTAGACTAGAAGGGGTGCCAGTTTTGGTACTGATGTGCTTTAGAACCTTTTTCTAAGTTAGGTTCCAGATCCTGCCTCCTAAGGTGCTACATGGAGTATGCTGTTTGTATGACATCACAAATGCACTCTTGTTACTAAAAGAAAAAAATCTAAAGTTGTGGATACAGTTCACTAGCCACACATGGGCAGTCTTCCCAGAGACAGCTGAGTCTTCAGAGTGTTTTCAAGCTAAGCAGCTACCACTGCCTGGGTGGTATATCCCTCCAGCTCTGCCCCGTGATGTAAACTCTTCTTTTCCACTGGAAGGGACAGGTCTCCTCTTGCATTAAAGGATTTTGAGTTTTCAAGTGTTTTATTTAGGCAAATCTTTAACTGTTCAAATCTGCAATCTACATTAAAGTTGCTCCTGCTTCTAACTCCACTGCACAATTGTGATCAATAATGGAAGGCAAGAAATATGGTTTCAGATTCTGCTCCTGTTGTATGCAGAAGATGTCAGCCATCGATCCACACATGATGTGCATCTACTGCCTGGGCAAGCAACATGATATCGCAAATTGCAGCAAGTGTCTGGCCATGCTGCCTGTGTCTAAGAGTGGAAGGCCAGGCTGGCCTTAAGAAGGCCCAAGGACTGTAAATTTACCTTGGTGGCTGCCATGTCAGTTGCACAACTTGGAATCATGGAAGACAGGCAGCGGCATCTGTAGTTGAATTCCTCATCAGTCTTGGTGCTGCTCCTGCCAGTGGCCAGCATCGGAGGGTCATTCTCTGATGATTTCGGGGAAAAGTGTCTGGCCTTCTAGATCTACATGGAGAGCCCTTCTCACCATAGCAAAAAAAGCATAAGCAGCAGCCTTGTCGCAGGTTTTCAGACCAGGAACTATCACACTCTTCATGCTCCTTCATCCCCCGACCGCTTGATCTTGGTTGAAATTCACCTGATAAAGAGTTTGGTCAGGAGTCCCACGATACACATCAGGCCTCAACTCTGGTCAAACAAGCAGTCATGATGTTTCTCAAACTGGTCAACTGGTTGTCAGAAGAGGTCGACAAGGAGTCTATCACTCAGACCCCGGTGCTCCCTGTCTTCACACTAGAGTACGAGGTCTGCTTGGAACCCCAGGCTGACTTGCATCAGGAGCTGCCTCCACCGTCAGTCTTGTCTTTGAGACTCCTTGTGGTTACATTGTCGAAAAAGGTAGTCTCTGTTGATGCTCTGGAGAATACACATCGACCCTGGGCCAACAAATGAGGCTGAGGCGCCTCCATCAATGCTCTTCAACCTCCTTATCCTCGGGTAAAGACAGACATCAACACAGGATGCGTCGGTAGTGCAACAAACTCATCTCGCAGCAATGAACCATTGTAGGGAGGGGTAGGGTTCTGCCCCTGGACCATCAGTCCCTTGGCCTTCACTGACCATTCCCGTACTGGTCCATCGAATTAAGCAGTCCCCTGTGTCTGTGTCTCCTCCACTTTGGATGGCAACGCCTCCACCTCTGCTACTGTCTAGGGCTCCAACCAAGGACTCCCACCAGGCTGCTGGGTTGCCATGCTGGTTGTCCGTGAAGATCACCTAGGATGAGGATACCAGGAAAATGGTCAAGGGCATCTTCGAAGACTCTTAGGACTTAGAAGCTGAATCATCGATGGCCTTGTGCATGACTCATAATTTGGACCAGGAACAGTTGAAGAGCTCACTACAGCTCATGGGCTGACATCTTTCAGGGATTTGCTCTTGTTAATGTAAGCGTTCATGAAAGTGCCCTTGGGGCCAGTTCAGAAATGGGTAAAATGTTCATTCTAGGGACGTGGATGTGATGTTCAATCCACACTTTCTGACAGTTGCCTTTCCCCTTTAACACTGTCTGGAGTGTCTTCAAGCTGGCTTCTCCCAACCACCTAAGTGGTTAGTCTCTTGGCTGCGCCCCATGACATAAGACCTTCTTTTCCACTGGAAGAAGCAAGTTCCCTCCTTATCACTCTCATGCTTAGGGATGTAAGTTTGTCATGGCAGTCATACATGTCATTGATTCCATGACATTTGATCTTTATTCAGGACTTCAATGACTTTCACTAGTGTCATCAGAATGTATCGATGATGACAGTACCACAACATATACTACTGTTTACTAATGATTTCATGAACAAGCAATGAGTCATTAAAACCTCATCCATGACAAACTTAGATCCCTACTCATGCTAAAGAGGCCCTTTGCTAATAAATTTTCAGATTTTCTTCCAAAAGTGATTAACAGTTCGTCTTCAGGCTTTTTCCTTCGTACCATGATAAACAACAAGAAGTCCGCTCCAGGGTTCTGGCGATGCCTCTGCGGGCAGAAGATGTCCCAAACAGATTCACACACCACATGCATTTACTGCCTGGACCACAAGCACAATCCCCAGGCCTGTGAAATTTGTCGCAGTCCTCTGTCCCCGAGGACTGTCGCACCCGCCTAACGTTAGGCTGTCCGAGCGAACTAAACCTGCCAGTCAAATTGAAGGATGCCCATTGGGTGGTCTCCATGGCTGTGGGGTCCTCTGAACAGTTAGTGACTTTTGAGGAGGCGGTGGCCCAGGCCGCAGCTCAGACCTCCTCGGCTTTGGCCTTTTTGCTGCCTCCTTCGCAGGGGCATTCAAGGACTTGTGCCCAGCTATCCCAACTCACAGGCTGAGCCCCTCGTTGGCACATAAGTCCAAGTCTAAAAAGAGGCCAAAAAATAATCTCGCTGTCGATCGTTGGATCAGAAATACTTTTAGTCCAGGGCTTCCGATTCCCACACTTCTCCAGGTCCAACTTAGGTCAGATCTTCGGCCCAGGCCGCTGGCTCCATGGTAACCCCATTGGGCCAGTTGGCTGAGACACTGGATGATCTTCCGGCCAAGATTTTCCCTCTGAGGGCCCCCAGCTGTCGAGGTCCTGGTCTTTTTTGGGGGGGTCGAGCAGCTCACGCCAGTGTCGGTCTTCCTGCTCTCAACACCCAGGAAAGTGGCGTTGCAGCTATTCTTCATCCTCGTCATCCTCTGGTGAGGAGAGGCTTCAGCACATGTTGCTTCGATGCTATGAGGATCTCGTATGGCAACAGCTGGTGTTGGGAGGTATGAAGCCGGTTCTGGCCCTTACTCTGGCCATCGCCTGTCTTTTGCCACAAAGGCTGCTGCCTTCTCCACCACAGGAGCCCACCAAACTGGTCCCAGCTCGGCCTACTCCAAGTGTCTCCACTGATTCTGGTGGAGCCACCACCTAAACAGCCGAAATCCGGCGCTTTGACCAAGGAGTTTCAGCCAGCTGCAGTTCTTCCCCATCGGCTGTCGGTCACCGTCACCCCTGACCATCCAGAGAGGATCAGCGGGGACTCAGGCGCACGAACCCACTTTGATGACTCCTCGGTGTTGGAGGGTTCCTACTTGCACTTCTGCCTGGTGGAAATGGAGTCGGTGGGGGGGTCTCTCGATGGGCGAAGGCTCTACCTCTTTCATGGGCCTTCTCCGCCCGATCTCGGACTCTACGGGTCTGAAGATGGAGCCCGTTCAGAAGAAGGATGGGTACCCTCTTACCGAAATCTTGGACCAGGGTGACTCCTCTGGGGAAGCCTTCCCAGTTGCAGATGCCATTCTTAGCCCTGCTTTGGAGCTTTGGCAGTGACCAGCTTCCTGCTCAGTGCTGTCAGCCTGGATGGCCCGCAGGTATGCAGTTCCTACCAGCTCCCTTTCGGAATTCACAGAACATCCCTCTGCTGATTCTGTGTTTAGGTTTTCTGGCAATGTGGGGGACGTCAACAAACCACCTGATAAGGAATTCAAAAAATTGAACCATTCAGTGAAGAAGGCCTATGTTGCCTCCTTGCTTGGCCTTCACAAGGCGAGCTCGGCCCTTCTGATGGCCCACTTCTCTCATACATTTTTGTGCTCTTTGGATGAGGTGCTCCCTCTTCTTCCAGCGGACCTCCAGACCACGGTCCAGCAGATCCAAGATCAAGGTCATGCTGTGGCTAAGCAAAAGCTCCAGATGGCCATAGACATTGGGGACTCCTGTGCCCCTTTATGTGGCAGCCGGAGTGGCCTTGCACCACAAGACTTACCTGTGGATCTTGACCTTCACGGCGGGTACCTAGCAGAAGCTGGCAGATGTCCAGTTCCAGGGCACTGACCAGTTTGGGCCCAGAGTTGAGGGTCACCTCACACGCATTGAGAAGTCCAGTGCCACCTGGGACTCTGTGACATCCATGCAGAAGGACCCCAGGGCCTCCAAACAACAGAAGAATAAGTCTTTTTTATCCACCTCCACTCCTGTGGCCAAATCTGCCCAGTCCCAAGCTAGGCAGCAGGCTCTGACCTGGCAGCCTCAGCAGAAGTTAGGGGACTCAGTTGTCCGCAAGCCTGGAGGACGAGGCCCCAGTGGTTCCTCAGCAGGGCCCTCCTCTACCTCTAAGCCTGCTCAGTGATGGGGTGGGGGGTGCCTTCCCCATGCCTATCATGCCACCCGCTGGGTTCTCCCAAGGGGCCAGCTCTGCCACTTCCTTTCCACTTGGTCCACTGTCACCACAGACAGGTGGGTTCTCGAAGTAGCCAGTCAGGGTCTGCCTCTGGAATTCAAGCAGTACCCACCTTGCTGAGCCTGTGCCCCACAGGAGGACATGGTCAGCTCTTTGGGATGACATTGCCCAGTTCTTCTGCATGGAGGTCGTGGTTCCGGTCGCAGATCCTCTGGAACACCCAGAGTTTGTCTCCTGGTACTTCTGGAGCCAAAACGGATTTGGGGTTGGCTCCCCATTCTATATCTACACAACCTGAACAAGTTCCTCAAATCATGCAGCTTTAAGATGGTCACTTTGTCCCAGATCATACCATCCTTAGGGCAAACCATGTGGATCTTCATGGACTAAAAGTCTTCACCATTCATTTACACTGGAGGTGCTGGGGGCCAAAAATCTTAAGGAGGGCTGGCGCCGAAGTAGGACCACGCTTGCATGGCACCATGAGGCTGGCTCATGCCTGTATGGGCCATCTCAGCATCGACCCTCCAACAGCCTCAGTTCTTTTTCTCCTACCATCGAGTGCACTTCAGTGATGACGATGCTCGTGCGCCGGCAGTCAAACTTCTTGTCTATATGACAGCAGCTTTTTGTCATTAAGTTTGTTAATTTTAAATGCTTTTCTTGTTTTAATAAAAAAAAAAAATGAAGAAAGAAAGAAGATTGCTGTCAACCTTGCCCAATGACAGAGTCAGCCTTGGACAGTCTTGGTGACGATAGGGATTCTTCTTCAGAAGGCTGCTCCGGCGGTGGGGCTGTGTCTAGTCCGCCGCCCTCTCTGGAGGGGGGTCCGACCACTGCCAGTCCAGTGTCCGTGAGGGAGGACAGTCCTTCTGTAGATGCAAAGAAGCGGGCCCGTTCTCGATCCAGGTCGGGAACCCAGGGCCACTTGACCTCGAGCTCTTCCCATGAGAAGAGGTAGAAACGGTAGTCGAGAGCTCTCCGGGTTTCCCTGTGGTTTTGGCTCTCGACGGCCTGGACTGTCATCACCAGGGCCCTTCTCTGTCCCTTGGGGGGGGAGGGGTTCCGGTGGACAGTTTTATGTTTGGGCAGCTTTTAGAGCAGTGGGTTCAGCATTGGCTCACTTGCCTGTGCTGGTGGGTCCGGTGCTGAGGCCTTCTGGCTTTGGTGCCACTGGGCCATGGCCAGGGTTTCCATTCTGGGATCTGCATTCGGTACCTTCTCAATACTGACACCAACTACATGTGCCTAACCCCCTCACTCTTTCCCACAGGGGTCAGCACAGGTACCACTCCTCCACCTCCTTCTAGGGATGGCCATTCTCCAGACCCCTTTGCCTTGATGCCGCATGCGGTGCCATCGACTTCGGGATGGCATGTGCAGCACCATCAACTTCGGTGCCACATGCGGCGCCATCAACTTTGGTGCCGCATGCAGTGCCATCGACTCTGGTGCCACATGTGGTATTGGGGACTTTGGGGTGCCCTCCAGTCTATCCCTTGCCCAGGTGGGCCTTGCTGAGGCATTTTCTGTTTTTGTGGGGGATGTGGAGCATGAAGAGTCTGATCTGGACTTCATCATTCTGACAATGGCAAGATGACTTGTTTTATATCCTGGATGTGAACTCATCATCCCAACTGAATTCTGGTTGAAGCTATGTCTTTTCAGTCTCTCCTTAGGACATGGGTTCTGATCTGGCTCTGCAGACCTCCAATGTAGACCCAGGGGGGCATCTGTGTCTTGAGTTCCCCATGTTCAAGAACATTACACCCTCTGCCCACTCTCCTTGACATCTTGTCACGTGGTGTGGGAAAGGCCAGATCTGATTCCTTCGATACCCCTCTCAGGAAGGGACATTTTTAAGTTCACAACCCTTTGCAGGTACTGTGGTCGTCAAAGCAGAGAATGACGAGGCTGTTCTCCTTCAGGGGTCCACATATCACCCTATCAATAGGGAATCTTGCAAGGTTGACACCTTGGAGAAACGAGCAGTCGCTGCTGCAGAAGTTCTGCGGAAGCCTACGTCTCTGCCTCCAGGGCAGCTACTGCTCCGATCTATGTCAGGCGAGTCTCCTGACATAGAACATAAAGATTTACTAATGATTCTCACCTGTTTGGCACTCAAGTAGCTGCCTTCAAAACAGCCAAACCGACTCCTTCCGTCCCTCAAAGGGGCTGGAACCGGCGTCAGTTTTGCAACAAGCAGTCCTCCGAGGTGGGGATCACGTGGCCTTAACGGAGTTCAACCCCATCAGCCATGAAGAAAACGCAGCTCAACTCACGGGGCCAAAAAGTACCACTCTCTGAGACATTAGTCTGGGTTCCATCGCAACTGCCCGAGGTGGAACTTCATCATGCGGTGAGAGGTTGTCTGACTCATTTTCAGCCTATGGCAGTCTATAACAATAGACAAGTGGGTCCTCCGGATTTTCTGGAAGGGGTACTCCCTCAAGCTATCAGAGACTTCCCCGACTGTCCCACCAAGTCTCCCCACTTCACAGTCAGACCTTCTCACTTCAGAGATTCAGGGCCTTCTTCATGGTTTTCTGGTCCCTAAGAGAACAGGCGGCATGTGCCCTATTCTCGACGTCAGAAACAGAATAGGTCTTTATTCAGGGCAGGATGATCTCCGTAGGGACTCTCCTACCTCCTCTCCAGTTGCTCGACTGGTTCACATTCCAGGACATACAGGATGCTTCTATGAAGGTACTGCCAACCCTGCAAAAGTCACAGCTTCAAGCCTCTCAGCTTTCCTTCATATAGGAAACCCCCCGTCCGCCTCCTAACAAGGGCCTTCCTCCCGGGGGGGGACAGGGGACCAACTTTGTCTGGATGACTCTCTTCCTCTCAGAAGTACCCTTATGCAGGCCCAATCCATGTAGCGGATGCTGGTCTCAGGGCCTCTGCCATTTCATAAGTGCCTCTGGCCAGTTCCACATGAGCACCAACAGTGGATGCTCAGCAGACAATGGTCTCCAGCCATGCACCTACAGTCCTTCCTCATAAAGGTGACGGAACCCCTGACAAGATCACTTGCATGGTGGATACAGGAAGACAAGCTTCTACAAGGACTTCCCTTTGCCACATTGGCATCTCAGACCACCACAGATGCATCTCTGCTGGATGGGGGAGTTCACTGTCAAGACCTCCACACTCAGAGATTGTGGAGCCAGGAGGAGTCTCATCATCACTTAACTGTCTTGGAGATGGGAGCTGTCCTATATGCTTCTGAGCCCTGAAGGATGTCATCTAGCACAAGGTATTCTCCTCCAGACGGACAAGAACGCTGTGATGTTTTACATCAACAAACAGGGTGGAGCGTGCTTCTACCCTCTGTGCAGAGAGACCATGAAGGGGTAAGAAACATAGAATTTGACAGCAGACGAGGACCACTTGGCCCATCTAGTCTGTCCATTTCCCTACCTAATGGATAAGCTGCAGATCCTAGTTACCCAACAGCCTACTTCCTCCTACCCCCCCCCAGAATTGCCTTATGTCTTTCCCATGCATTCTTGAATTCTCCCACTGTTTTTGACTGCATGACCTACTCAAGAAGGCCGTTCCATGCATCCACAACCCTCTCTGTGAAAAAATACTTCTTCACATTACCTTTGAGCCGCCCCCCCCTCCTGTCTTCAAATTATGCCCCCTTGTTCTTGCACATGGGTGGGAGTGATGTCTCGCGCGTGATACCCTAGTTCAGGCAGTCTGTCTGCCAGAAAGGCAGAACAACCTAGCGGATCACATCAGCAGTCCCGTGACGGGTTCCCACGAATGGTTACTGGCTCCAGCGGCGTGCAGTCACTTTCTTCAAAAGAGGACAGTCCAGACCTGGGCCTTTTTGCATCCCCAGTCAATGCAAAACTGCCTCTATTCTGCTCCAGAAATCCAGAACCTGACGTTTTTTGTCAGGATGCATTCAGACTGCGGTGGACAAGATACATTCTGTACGTATTTCCTCCTCTTTCCTTAGTTTAGAGGGTGCTGCTCAAGCCAAAGGCACGGGGGGGGGGCCCCCCTGAGGAAGCTGTTCTTCGGATGTACCACCTGACATAGGGACCCCTGGTCCATCCCAGCCTGCACTCTCTTCATCTCCATGCCTGGCTCCTGAGGAGATAGAAGTGGGTAGGTCTGCAATCTCTCAAAGGATCTTGGAAATCCTCTTAACATAAGCCTTCGATTAGAAAATTTGCATGGCTAAATGGAAGCGATTATCCATTGGGTGTGCAAAAAAGTCCACGCTGGACACATTTTGTTGCCCATCGAATAAAGTGTTGGAGTACCTCTTAGACCTGTCAAATGCAGGACTGCAATATTCGACAGTGAAGGTACTCCTCTGTGAGATTTCCGCCTACCATGAGCCAGTGCAGAACATGTTGCTGGCTCAGTTTCTGCTAGTCAAGAGATTCCTCAAGGGTATCCTACACACTAGACCCTCGATCAGGAAACCGGTGGCCATGTGGGATGTCAACCTTATGCTAGACATGCTCACCCGTAAACCTTTAAGCCTCTATCCACCTGTGCCTTGAAGTTTCTGACCTAGAAAACTACCTTCTTAGTGGTCGTTACTTCCATTTGCAGAGTTTTTGAAATTCATTCCTTGGTCACAGACCCTCCATATACTGTCTTTCACAAGGACAAGGTGGTACTTTGTACTCACCCTAAATTCCTGCCCAAGGTAGTTCGGAATTTCACCTTAACCAACCCCTGTTTCTTCCCACTTATTTTACCAACTTCCTGAATGAAGGGGAATGCACGCTTCATTCTCTGGATGTCAAGAGGGATCTAGGACTCTACATCGACAGAACTAGAGTTTCACAAATCCAAGCATCTTTTCGTATTTTCCAGCATAGCCCGGCTAGGTCAGTCTGTTGCAAGTAGATGCATTTTTGCATGGTTGGTGGCATGTCTTCATCACTGCTACTCGATGGTGCAAGTCTAGATCGAAGGCCAGTTTTATGTCCACTCTACCAGTGTGGTTGCGGCATCCCTGGCAGAAATTCATAATGTACCCAGTACCAGTATTTGCAAAGTGGCCACTTGGAGCTCGGTGCACACCATTGTGAAGCACTACACTCTGGATGTCCATGTCAGACAGCACACTTCCTTCGGCAAGATGATCCTTAATGGACTTCTGTCCTGAGTGAGCTCTGTCTCCTGCCGCCCTACTTGGGGGGTATTAGTTTTTAGCTCTGTGCTCTCCCATTAGTGTGAATGAATGGTGAAGACTTTTAGTCCAGGAAGATATGGAAATTACGTACCTACTGTAATTCTTGATCTTCTTGGACAAAGTCTTCACCATTCATTCACATGCCTGCCCACCATCCCCCAAGCTCATTCATCCTGCTTCTGGTCTTCACCTTCTTGTTAGTTTGTGCTATGAAGACACTGTTGAGCAGACCCTTCTTACACAGGTCATCCAGGCTATCTTATGCCCAGATTAGGATAGATGTTTACTAGGTTAGTTTATGCTGCACCTCCTTGGTCAAAAAGGAACTGAGGCAGTTGGAGGGTCGACGCTGAGATAGCCCATACAGGCGCGAGCCAGCCTTGCGGTGCCGTGCATACGCGGTCCTATCTCGGCTCCGGCCCTCCTGAATATTGTTGGCTCCCGCTGGGTCCTAACATCTCCGGCATAGTCTCGTTAGTGTGAATGATGAAGACTTCGTCCAAGAAGATCAAGAATTAGGGTATGTACATAATTTCCATTTCTGCTCACTGGATCTTCAGGACATGTTCTTTCACATCCCGATCCGTCCATCTCACAGACGATTCCTTCACTTCCAAGCAGAGGGAGCCCTCTATGAATTCCAGGCCATGCCATTCTGCCTGTCCTTGGCCCCCAGGGTTTTCACCAAGTGCATTGCAGTGGTGGCAGCTTACCTGAAGCACCGAGGGGTCCAGGTTTACCCCTACCTGGATGACTGGCTGATTGCAGGTTCCTCCAGACCTGTATTTCCCTTGGCCTCCTGGTCAGTGAGGCCAAGTCGGAACTTCTGTCCTTGCAAGTGATCAGCTTCATCGAGGTAGAGGTAGACTCTTGCAGAGCCAGGGCTCAGCTCCCGGTAGACAGGGTGGAGGCTCTCTCTTCCTTTTCCTGATCATTTCTGATTGGGCAATTGCGCCCTGCCCGGGACTTCCTGCACCTGCTGAGTTGCATGGTGGCTTGCACCAGCGTGGTCTGATGGGCCTGCTGGAGAATGCTCTCTCTGCATTGGGAGCTAATCTACCAGTGGTCTCAGCGCAGGGGTCACTTCGACTAGCTGGTCACTGTGACCCATCTGATGTGGGAAACTCACCAGCGGTAGTTAGTCCCAGAACATCTCCAGGAAGGGATCCCATTTGTTCGCCCAGAGCCAGCGTTCATCCTGATAACAGACTCCTCTCTCATGGGTTGGGGTGCCCACCTGGGGGAACACAGAGTCCATGGGCTCTGGATCCCTGAGGAGTTCCGATGCCACATCAACCTGCTGGAACTCTGAGCAGTTCGGCTGGCACTTGACTGCCTTTGCTCCTCACATTTGGGGTCAAGTGATCCAAGTCCAGACAGACAACCCCACGACCGTGTACTACCTCAACAAGCAGGGCAGAATGCACTCCCTGTCTCTGTATAAAGAAGCTCTCCACGTGTGGACCCCTTCTGTGCAGTCTGGAGACTGATCTTCTAGCCATCCATGAGGCCAGTGCTTCCAGCCAGCTGGCGGACACACCAGCCGTGTGGGCAAGGCGTCTCACGAGTGGTCTCTCCACCAAGAGGTAGTACACAGCCTTTTTTCCCAGTAGAGGCACCCCTTAGATGGACCTGTTCACCTCCAGGGAGAACGCAAAGCTGAGGCTGTATTTTGCCTGTCCCCTCAGCAGGGAACGCTGCAGAGGGATGCCTTCTTGAGGCCCTGGACCCCATGCCTCTTCTATGCCTTCCCTCCAATTTCCTTGATCCATAAAGTGTTGCCCAAGGCCAGGAAGGACAAGGCACAGTTGGCTCCAGACTGTCCATGCCAGTTCTGGTACTCAGATTGCCTCATCCTCAGCAGCAGGTTCCCAAGGCGTCTTTTCCTATGCCCAGACCAGCTCTCTATCAATCAGGAGAAGATACTCGATCCGGACCTTCCATCCCTGCACCTGACCACCTGTTTCCTGACCGGCTAGAGTTCCAGACTCTGGGTCTCTCCGAAGATGTTCTCACCGTTGTTGAGGCATCTCAGAAGGAGTCGACTAGGAAATGCTATGCCTTCAAATGGAAGAGGTTCTCCATTTGGTGTCAGGGCAAGGGGTTGGACCCTCTGTCCTGTCCTGTGGTTAGCATCTGTGACTATCTGTGGTCCCTCTCTCAGTTGGGCCTTCGGTCAACAACCCTCAAGGTGCACCTGGCAGCAGTCTCTGCTTACCGGGTGCGGGACGGTCAGCAGTCGGTGGTGCAGGAGAAGGTGGTCTGGCACTTTTTTAAAGGCCTGGACCACATTTCCCCACCAGTGCGTGAACCAGCACCACCTTGAGACTTGGTGCTGGTGTTGGCAAAGTTAGTTCATGGACAAGCCATTCGAACCGATGCACAAGTACAGTATAAGATGTCTCACCTGTCATGGAAGACCACCTTCCTGGTGGCTATTATGTGAGCCAGAAGGATCAGTGAGTTCCAGGGGCACTCAGTGGAGTCTCCATACCTCATCTTCCACAGGGACAAGGTTGTCCTTTGCCCCAACCTGAAGTTCAGTGTCAGATTTACACCTTAACCAGGTGATAAATCTCCTGGTGTACAAGCCGGCCCAGTGGCACTGAGGACTGAGACGCTGAACGCCTTAGTTTGCAGTATGCCGGGCACCCACGTTCAGGAATGAGCACGGGTCGGCAGGGGAGGAGAAGGATCGAGCATCCAAGGGACCACTCTCCTCCAGGGAGGGGGGAGTGTCAGTGGTCAGCATACGACTGGCCCCTAGTGGAGGTTAGCAGGCAGCACGCCAATGCTGCAGAAGTGGGTGGAGGTGGGGCAGACGCCTAGAGGAGCGCATGTGGGTGTGTACGCACTTCCTCTGATGGCATCATTGTACGCTCTGTCTCCAAGGGACAAAAATGGAAGAGGAAAATCATTGATGCAGTGCATGATGAAGGGTGCCTCACAGGTCCTGCTCCTGGCTAGCCACGGCACTGGCCACACTGCATGTGGTCTCCGGTGGGGGTTGGGGAACCCCACATGCCTCGCCAGGGAGGGGCTAAGCCCTTTGGTTAAGGGTCAGCGCCGGCTGGGGGACGGGGCTGGGAGCTCTCTCCAGATGTAGGGGCCCCAGCAACAGGAGTAGAAAAATAATAGCTAAAAAAAAAAAATTTCCTGGTGTACTTACTCAGCCACACCTCGGAGGCTGAGCACAGGCTCCATACTTTGGACCTCTGGCTGGCACTTGCCTACTACTAGGAGCACATGGCTGGAGTTTGGGGAGAGGTTTGCCAGCTTTTTGTCACCTATGCTGAAGCCACACCTGGCAGCTAAGTGGACATCTGGCAGGTGGATAGTCTCCTGCATCAGTCTTTGCTATAGGCTGGTGGGTAGGGAGCCTCCTGTAGTGCTTAGGGCTTATTCCACCCTCCATACAATAGCCTCAGTGGCTGCTTCCAGGCACATCCCTATCCAGGAAATCTGCAGGGCTGCTACCTGGGGGTCAGCACACACCTTCATTTTCCATTATCACATTGACTTAGAGTCACGCCAAGATGCTGGTTTTGGGGCCTCAGTTCTCCAGTCTCTGTTTCCCAAGTAGGTGATGTGTGCCTTGGCCCCTCTTCCCAGAGAACTGCTAGGAGTCTGCTAGAAAGTGTGGATAGAACATCATATCCACGTCCCTAGAAAAACCGATTACTCATCTGTAACAGTAGATCTTCCAAGGAGTGGCCTCTTGCAGCAGGTAGTACTCCTGGGTCGTCGCCAGAGGTCACTGTGGGGCACGGCAGCTCTTCTAGCAGTCTTTTCCAGGGGCTGCCCACACATGACATCGTCACCTTGTTTTGTGTATAGGTGTGGGCTGTCCCTGGTATCCTCAGTTCATTTTTCCGCCGCCTTCTGCTCTCACGCAGCAGCTAGAGCAACTTCAGCAGTAGGAATCGACAAGAATTTGAGTAAACAAAACAACATCGAAGATTCTACAAGCAGGAAATTATCTCTCATGGAGAATCAGGGGGCTTGTCCCAAGAGCTCCTCATCCACTGATTCTCTTACTCGGCACATAAGAGAAGGAAAAGCCCTCCTCAACCTCTGTGCCTATCACACTTATCGCCGGCCACCTTTACAGGTGTCCCACCATCTATGATATATTTACATTCTGCCTTCTCATCGACGGGAGGTTACTCTCTCATCAACAGTGCTTTCCAGTGCTTCAACAGCAGTCTATGATGAACCCCTTGTGGGTTCTGTCGACGGCACAACAAAGAGAAGGAGAAGCCTTCCTCAACCTCTGTGCCCAAAATCGCTGATCGACGGCCACCGTGATAGGTGCCTCACTGTCAACAGTGCATTCACATACTGCCTCCTCATTGACAGGAGAGTACACCCTCTCGTTGACAGCGCTTTCCAGCACGTTGAAGGCAGTTTATGATGAACCTCTTATGGATTCCATCAATGCCCCGTCGACGTGGGCTACTCCCCCGTCGATGGGGCCATCATTTACATTGCATAATACTGTTTCCTCAGCAGTTCTGTCGATGAGGAATCACATTCCACTGGGGAAACATACTGCGTCTGCTATACTTACTGCCCCTCCACCCTCACAGGTAGGTTCCTACTGGGGCCAGGCAAACAGGGATCAGGACCCTGGAATTTTCCACCCAGGGGCAAGATCTGCTTAGGCTACGCGTCCCATCTCCTTCCCATCCCCTTGGTTTCCCAGATCCCCCCCCTTCCTAACCCCACTGCTACTCAACTGGACATTACTTCAGTAGTACAGCACATCTTGCATGCCATGCGGCATGCTCAGTCCTCCGATCCAGGGAGAGCCCAGCCACCCATCCCATTCCCCTACTCCTCCACCTAAACGCTTCCAGGGTGACAGAGACACTTGACCACCCTGATCACCACCCTCGTACATGCATGACTGCCTATCAGATGAGGCTGAACTTCTGGTAGATTTCCCAGAAAACTGGAGGATGAAGGATTCCAGGACATCGATTTCCAGCCCCAGTCTCCCCTGTCAAGGGAATAATACAGATGAGTAAGAATAAAATAGGCCAGTGCTCAAATAGAGACATATGGCACTATCAACCAGGTAAAAATAATGGGCAGACTAGATGGGCCTGGCGGTACTTATCAGCCGTCAACTTCCATGTTTCTATGTTTATGTCAGAGCTTTCCTCTCTGAAAGAAGACTTATCCAGGCAGGCGCTTGCCTCTTCTTCAGATGACCTATCCTTCTATGGGATGATGGTCCAAATTCAAAACAGTCATGGGATTCTCCATTATTGAACATGACAGACAATGCAAGGATATGGTAGACTATCTAGAATTACCAGAGATTCCGGTCTTGGTGGTACCCCCACTAATCCAGATCTACCAAAATGCTATATGTGCAGCCTAGAACTAGCCATCCACTGTTAGGGCTATTCCCCGCAAGGCGGAGTGCCTCTACCCAGCCCCTCTGGATCACCCTTTTCTGTCCACTACTCCTGACGTGGATTCAGTAGTGATTGCTGCCACTCATGATCGTGCTAAATGACCAAAACACATGAGCTCCTTACCTCCTGATAGATTCCCGTAGGAAAAAAAGGTGTTCCAAGCAAGTACCATAAATCTCAGAATCCTAAATTACATGGAACATATGGTCAAATAACAGCATACGCTCTGGTCCTCAGCCACAGAATAAACTCCTCCTTCACAAGAAAGGGAACAATTACTGGCTACACAATCTACTGGCAACTCCATCTCCTGACACCCCAAGAGTGTGTACCAAGTGTCTAATGGTAGTAGCAGCAGCCCTACAATGGGATGGGCACTTTGTATTCCCATATCTGGATGACTGGCTCATCAACGCAGAGTCCAAAGCCTCTCTGCTTTTCTCCCTAGAAGCAACCCTAACTCTGTTCCAAGCTTTAGTGATTACAATCTATTAGCCGAAATCCAATCCAACCCCTACACAGTCGCTCCAATACACAGGAGCGATCCTAACCACTGTCTCTGCCAGGGCCTACCTCCCGGCCGACAGACAAGACAAACTTCTATCTCTGGCTTTTCAGATACAAACCCAGAAAGTCACAGCCAGATGCATGTTATGTTTTCTAGGACACATAGCCACTGCCATCCCTATGATAGCTTTTGCCCGTCTTCATATGAGACCAGTCCTGTAGGTTCTCCAGAACCAGTGATCTCAAAGAACAGGAAATGTCGAAGACAAAATCGGAGTCCATCCCTCATCCCTACATCAATCTCCTGGAGCTTAGGGCGGTTCGCTTAGTTCTCCAGGCCTTTCAACCTCACTTGTTTCCAGGACAGTTGCTGATTCACTCAGACAACACTGCAGTAGTATTCTGCCTCAACAAACAGAGGTACGAAACCCCATACTCTATGCAAAGAGACGCTTGCAGTCTGGCAGGAGGCCATTCGGTAACACCTTGTACTGACAGCTATTCATCTATCAGGACATCACAACCTCCTTGCTGACCTTCTTAGTCGCCAGTTATCCACACACGAATGGACACTTCATTATGAAGTGCTTCAGAAAATCTTTCATCTGTGAGGGACCCCGCAACTGGATCTGTTTGCCTCCCCTGTCAACCACCGTCTCCTCAGATACTATTCCATTATCCCAAGCAAAAAGGGATGGTCTATAGATGCCCTGTCCCAAGCATGGACAGGACTCTTCTTATATACTCCTCTTCCCCCCCCCCCCAATCTCACTCCTGCAACAGACTCTACTGAAATTCGAACCTGCCACCATGATTCTCATAGCCCCTCTGTGACCTCGACAGGTGTGGTTCCCCCTGCTTCAGCAGTTTTCAGTAGCGGAACCCATTCCATTGCCAATCAGACCAGATCTCTTGACTCGGAATCAAGGGACCCTTTTACATCCCAACCTGAAAGCACTACACCTTCACGCTTGGCTCCTGAGGCCGTTTTCATAGAATGCCTACAAGTGTCCTCCCCTTTTGCCAATAGTTTACTATCTTCACGTAAACCGGTGACCAGGGAAACCTGTAATGCCAAATGGTAATGCTTTTCCATCTGGGCTGCTTCCCGATCATTGGATCCCTATTCATGTCCACAGCCGAAAGTCTTGGATTACCTGGTCTCGATTGCCGAGACAGGATTAAGCTATTCCTCCATCAAAATTAATTTGACCTCTATTTCAGCCTTCCATGAACCTTTAGATGGCAGATTACTGTATCAACATCAACTAGCCAAAATGTTTCTAAGAGGAATGTTACATATTGAGCCACCTATCAGAAGACCCACTCCTCCGTGGGATCTCAATTTTCTAATAGAGAAATTAACTCTTGAACCATTTGAACTGGCAGCCACTTGTGACCTCCGTTTTCTTTCTTGGAAAACACTATTCTTACTGGCTGTCACTTCAGCTCGACATATTTCCGAGCTCCATACCCTCATGTGTAGAGAGCCTTACTTGATTTTCTACAAAGAGAAGGGTGGCTCTTCGTACCAGCCCTTCCTTCCTGCCTGAAGTAGTGTCACAACACACCTTAAATCCGCCCCTGGAGTTACCAGTACATCATCCTGAACACTCCATCTGAGGAGAACACCTCTTACATACTTAAGACGTCCATCGTATACAACGATACTATACTGATCGAACATAAATCAATTAAGAAAATTTCACAACTTTTTGTTACCTTCGCCTCACACAGGGAAGGTCTCCTGGTCAATAAATGGACCCTCTCCAATTGGCTAGCACATTGTATAACATTTTGTTACACAAAATGCAACAAATCATTACCAGGACCTGTCCAAGCCTATTCTACCAGAGCTATGGCCAGCACAGCAGCCTGCTCTAAAGGGGCCTCTATCACAGATATCTGCAATGCAGCTACCTGGTCCACAGTTCATATTTTCATGAAACATTACAACTTAGATGTTGCTTCACGCCGTAGGCCAGCCTTTGGCCAAAAGGTCCTACAAGGCCTCCTATCCTAATGTCCACTCTTTCTTGGTTTACTGCTTGGGAGTCATCCCAAGTGTATCACCTGCTTCAAGAGACTACTCTGTGGAAGATAGTACAGTTACGCAAGACCTTACCATAACAGTAGATCTTTAAGGAGTGTCTCTTGCAGCAGGTACGATCCCACCCTTCGTCCCCCTCCTTCTCTAAGAGAACAAACTCTGGTCCAGTGACGTGTGGGTTGGGACACTTATGGTACCTAAGCTTCCCCTTGGTCCTCGCTCAGCGAGCTGAATCTGGTGAGGGAAACTGAGGATACCAGGGACCGCCCACACTTACACAGGAAACGGGAAGATGATGTCATGTGTGGGCAGCCCTTGGAAAAGACTGCTAGAAGACCTGCCGCGCACCACAGCGATCTCTGGTGACGACCCAAGTGTATTACTTGCGGCAAGAGACACTCCTCAAAGATCTACTGTTACAGTAAGTTCTTACGTAACTGTACTTTCTAGGAGTGGTATATGATGTTCATCCACATGGACCTACCAGACCTCTCCTGGCTGTGGTGCACACTGCTGCTTCCAGCAGACAAGATCTGGTATCATGGGGTGGAGCCGAGGGAGTTACCATTCTGGTTTGTGGGAGGAGCTAGCTTGAAGATGTTCTGGACAGTCTCAAAGGGGAAAGGCAACTGCCAGAAAGTGTGGATGAACATCATTTACTACTCCTAGAACTACTGTTACAGGTGAGTAACCTGTTTTTCATTGATGTCCTGGATAGGGACTAATTCCCAGTGGTTGCCTTTCCCTTGGCTGATGCCATCTTGGACCTGCTCTGGAACTGCCCGGCACCCTAAAACTATATGGTCATCAAGTATGTGGTCCCCATGGGCACCCTTTCCAGGTTCTTCGACCACCCCTTTGTGAAGGGTCAGGTGATGGATTTGGCCTTCCATAAGTCAAAAGGCCAAGGGGACGTAGATAAACTTCCAGAGGGTTCAAATATATTGACCACGTGGCTAAAACAGTGTATGCAGCCACTTCTCTGGGTGGCCAGTTATTCAGTCATGATAGCAAATTTTGGCAATTCCCTTTTTGAGATTGTGGGGCAATTTCTCTCCCAGCTACTAGCTGATAAGCAGCTTTTAGTGCAGTGTATCAGAGACCAAGGTCAGTACCTGGCTGAACATCAGCTTCAGATTGCTTTGGGCATTGGCCACTCCTGTGGCCTTGGCATGCCTTCAGCCATCAACATGTTGCAGGGTCAGGCTGAGGCTGGCCACATTTATGTCAGACGCCAGCATAAGCTGGCTGATATCGCATTCTTGGACACTGACCTCTTTGGTGTGAGGGGTGAAAAAACATTTCATGTATATTGAGAAGTCCAGAACCACCCTGAATTATGTGGTTTTGTCCCAGAAGGACTCAAATGCTCCAAACAGTAGTAGTAAACTCCGAAGAAAGGGGGGTTACTAGTGGGTAACGCAGGGTTCAGTACTGGGACCGGTCCTCGTTAATGTCTTTATAGGTGACATTGCACAGGGACTGGAAGGGAAAGTATGATTTTTTGCAGACGACAAAAAGATCTGCAACAGGGTTGATACACAAGGGGAGGTGGAAAGGATGAGAATGGATTTAGCAAGGTTGGAGGAATGGTCAGAAGTATGGCAGCTTAGATTCAATACAAAGAAGTGCAAAGTAATGCATCTGGGAAACAAAAACCAAGGGGAAGAGTACACAATGTTGGGGGGAGGTACTAGCAACAACAAAAATGGGAAGGGACCTGGGGGTAGTTGTATCAGATGACCTCAAGGTAGGCAAGCAATGTGAGAGGGCAGTAAGGGGGCTGTGGGGATACTAGGATGCATAGGAAGAGGCATTACCAGTAGAATACAGGAAGTTGTTATGCCTCTGTACAGACAGTTGTAGAGATCCCATCTGGAATACTGCGTGCAGTTCTGGAGACCCCATCTCCATAAGGACATAGACAGGATGGAGGCAGTCCAAAGGAGGGCAACTAAACTGGTGCGGGGTCTGCAACAGAAGCCATATGATGAGAGCCTGATGGAGCTTAATATGTATACCCTCGAGGAAAGGAGGGAGCGGGGGGACATGATAGAAACATTTAAGTACCTCAAGGGAATCAACAAAGTCCAAGAGAGTAGCATCTTTTAGAAAAAGAGATGTGCAAGAACAGTGGAGCACAATTTGAAGATAGAGTGGGGACAGCTCAGGGGCAATGTGAGGAAGTATTTTTTCACAGAGAGGGTGGTGGATGCATGGAACGGCCTTCCTGAGGAAGTCTGGTCAAAAACAGTGGGGGAATTCAAAAATGCATGGGGCAGACACAAAGCAATTCTAGTGGGGGTAGGAGGAAGTAGGCTATTGGTAAACTAGGATCTGCAGCTTATCCAGTAGATAGGAAAAAGGGCAGACTGGGTGGGCCAAGCAGTCTTTATCTGCTGTCAAAGTCTTATGTTTCATTGTTAGTATGTTTCAAAGCCTAAGAAAAGGCATTTGTTTGGTCCTTTCAGCCAAAAAAGCCTTACAAGCAGCCCGAGTGGGGGCGATTTCAGCACTGGTGTCCAAAACCCAGGTTTGGTGACCAGGGTCAGAAAAGGGGGAGGGGCAGAGGTGATGCTGCCTCTGGGGGCCCCTGCAGCTGTAGCCCCCTCCAGTGCTGCTAAGTGGCAGGTTGCAGGATGCCATTCCACTTCCCATCCAGTCCCTTTCTCAGCTCATGATGGGGGTCAGTAGCACCACTTTTCACTACAGTGGTCCTCCATTACCTCAGACAGGTGGGTTCAAGAAGTGGTGGGCAGGGGTCTGCCTCTGGATTTTGAGGCCCTCCCGCCATACCATCTCAGAGCGCCTTGGGAGTCCAGGGTGTCAAACAGCACATCCATGCTGTGAGCCAATACAGCTCAGCTCCTAGAGTGTAGGGCTGTAGCTCATGCCCCAGATGTTCTGGTCAGTCAGGGATATGTGTCCAGGTACTTCTGGTTCTGAAACAGATGGGGGGCTGGCACCCGATACTAAACTTGCACAATTTGAAAATGTTCATGAGGAAGTTCAAGTTCTGGATCATCACTCTGACAGTACCATTCTTGGACCAGGGAATGTGGTTCCACTCCCTGGACCTCCAGGATGTGTTCTTCCAAATACCAGTCAGTCCATCCCATTACTAGTACCTTTGGTTCCATGCACTGGGGATACGGTACCAGTTCCAGGTCATGACCTTTGACCTGTGGTCCGCACCCAGGATCTTCACCAAGTGCATAATCCTAGGCGGCCTTCCTGCTGTGCAAGGCCATTAGGTTGTATCCCTTTCTGGATGATTGACTGCTAGCTGGGCTGTCCAAGTAGTCTATGGAGCAGTCCATGGATCTGGTCCTCCAGACCTGTTAAGAGGTGGGCCTTCTAGTCAGCCCCGACATGTTCAAGCTGGTCCCCTCGTAAGTGATCAAGTTTGTCAGAGCAGAACTAGACTCCTTGTGGCTCAAGGTCCTCCTCTTTGCAGACTGGCCATTGGACCTTATCTCCTTTGCCTGATCATTTCAGGTTGGTGCTCATGCACCATCCAGGACTTCCTGCTTCCAGTGATGCTGATGGTGACTTACCAGCATGGTCCGGTGGGCATGCTGGAGGATGCCACTGCTGCAGTAGGAGTTGGGCTGGCAGTGGTCTAAATGCTCAAGTTGCCTGGATTAGTCAGGCTTGGTGAACAGCCAGTGTGGGATGCCATCCACTGGTGGCTGTCCCCACACAACCTGAAAGAAGGAATCTTGTTTGTCTGCCCAGAACCAACCATCATTCTTTTGATGGACATGTCTCTGTTGGGTTGGGAGCTCACCTGGGAGACCACAGAGCCCACTGATTCTGGTCACCCTGTGAGTCCTATCACAAAATCAACCTGCTGGGGCTCCGGACAGTCTTTTGACTTTAAAGAATTTTGCTTTGCTGATTCCGGGTCAAGTCTTTCAAGTTCAGATGGACAACATGACCACTGTGTTCTACCTGAACAGGCATGGTGGGATGCACTCCTTTCAATTATGTCAGGAGGCGCTCCACACCTGGTCCTCTGTGTGCAGCTTCAAAGCAGATCCCCTGGAGATTCATGTAGTTGGAGAAAAAAGTCAGTTGGTGGATGCTTTCAGCTGGGTTGGAGAGATGTTGCACAAGTGATCACTGCATCAGGAGGTGGTAGACCACCTCTTCTCCCTGTGGGACATCCCTCTGGTGGATCTTCTGTCTCATTGGAGGACACTAAACTGAGTCTGTTTTGTGCCTCCCTTCAGTCCAAGATGCTGCATGGGGGGATGCCTTCTCAAAGCCATGGACCCCGGGCCTTCTGTACGTCTTCCCACCCTCCCCCTTGGATCACAATGCCATGATGAAAACCTGGAAGGAAGAGCACCAATGACCCTGATTGCACCAGATCGGCCCAGGCAGTTCTGGTACCAGGATTTCCTGAGCATCGGCAGCAGAACTCCGTGGAGGTTGCCTCTCCACCCAAACCTGCTGACCAGACAACGGGGGAAGGTTCTGCACCCAGATCTTATCGCCTCTCAGCCTGTTTCCTGAGCAGCTAGAGTTCCAGTCTTTGGGCCTTTCCAAAGATGTCCTCCGTGTTACAGAGGCTTCCCATAAAGAGTCAACTTGTGAATGATGTGCATTTAAGTGGAAGAGCTTCTTAGTCTGGTGTCATGGTAGGGAGCTTGATCCCATTACCTGCCCCATGGAGAGCATCCTCAACTATCTCTGTTCTGTCTCACTCGGGATGCGAGCAGTGATCCGTAGTGTGCACCTGGCAGCTATCTCTGTATACCAGGCATAGGCTTGTATGCTGACAGAGGCCAAGGAAAAGGACGTAGGGCACTTTTTCAAAGGCCTGAATCACCTGTCTCCTTCAGTGTGCATACCACTGTTTCCTCTAGTGTGCGTACCGCTACCTCTGTGGTATCTACAGCTGGTACTGGCTATGCTCATGGGCAAGCCATTTGAGCCTGTACACAAGTGTGAGAGGTCACATTTGTTATGGAAGACCACCTTCCTGTTGGTTACAATGTCAGCCAGAAGGGATCAGTCAGTTCCATGTGCTGTCAGTTGTCTCTCCCTATCTGGTCTTCCATGAGGACAAGGTGGTCCTGCTCCTCAAACCAAAGTTTCTGCTGAGGGTCATGTTGGAGTTTCACCTTAACCAGGTGATTAACCTTCCGATATACTTCACCATTGTGACCTTGGATATGCTGATCGGGGCTTCATATGATGGACCTGCGGAGGGTGCTCTCTTGTTACAAGGAGCACATGTTCGGAGTTCTGGGAGAGACTCGCCAGCTGTTTTTCACTCACTCTGAAGCCAGGCCCGGCAGACCATCAGTAAAGTGGACAGTTGCCAGTTTGATTATATCCTGCATCAACCTCTTCTATAGGTGGTCTGATGGGAAGTTTTCAAGGGACTTAAGGCTTATTCCACCAGACATACTGCTGCCTCGGTGGCTGCTTCCAGGGATATCCCCATTACGGAGATGTGCAGGGTTACAACCTTGGCAAAAGCTTACATCTTCATCTCCCATTACAGCATCAATGTACTGAGTTGTTGGGATGCTGCTTTTGGGTCCTCTATCCTCCAGACTCTGTTCGCCAAATAGGTGTACACACATTGCCCTTTCCTCCTGGAAAACTGCTTGAAGTCTGCCAGTGCATGGATAGTGAACAATATCCATGCTGTTATAAATACAGGTTACTCACCTGTAACTTTAGATCTTACTTTGTGGGGGTTCTTGCAGCAAGTAACGCCTTTAGGACTGAAGCCGGTAAATGACCAAGGGGCTACGATGATATATGTTAAATCAAAGTGGTAGGGGGCAGTTTGGACTTCAGATGACACAAGGAGAGTGGGGGAAGATTTGGTCAGTGGTGTAGTCAACTTCCTCATCATTGGACTGGCGTGAGTTCTTGTGGTGCGTCCAGATTCACTATTTTTTGGTTTCGGTGGTACAGACCAAGTGGGACTCCAGTAAAATGTCAACTTGCTGAAGATTGTGTGGAGAGACAAGGCCTCCCACACTAAAATTTTTTGGGACTGCTCATTGATCCAAGCATTCTGGATAAGGGTACGGGATAATTTGTAGGATTATTTGCGGTGGGAGAGACACTAGGTCCAGAACATATGGTATTGGAGATTACACCTGCTGCACTGAAAGGTAAAGAGGCTAAATATCTATGGCACATGCCAATTGCCGCCACACTGAATGCTATTACCAGGCGGTGGCTACAACCCACACTTCAGAGGAGAGGATTTGGATTCAAATAATAACACAAATACAGGAAATGGAATGTATCACTTATTCCCTACATCACAGACAGGCAGCGTATATTAATAGGTGGACGAGACGGGAACTGGATCAACTTGATGGTATTCCCAATGGGCAGTGAAGGAGTATTAGTCCTAGAGCCTGTTTGACTTTGGTGGTTGACACCATATTTTTTTTTACTTAGACCATATTGAGACCTATTTACAGTGGGTTAAATCAGATTACTGTTAGTCACATATTCCCAGTGAAATGCAACTAGGTATGAGGGATAGATCAATCATAATCCCTGTGTGGCTGAGTAGAGTGAGTGGTAATTATTTTTATGGTTCTCTTGCATATATAAATATGTAGTTGGGAGGGGGTAGGGATTGGCAGCAAGTTGTTCTGTGGTTTGTTTGTTGAACTAATTACTAGGATTATCTAATTTCCTTATTCATATTATTAACTTAGATTTTACAAACTTTGAAGATGTTTGAATGGATCTATATGCCCTTTATCTCAGATTTTATCCGAATCATACTGCTTTCATGAAGTCTCTTGTCGAACAATATAAATATGGATCTGTGTTTTGGGTTTGTATCTTCCTTTGGAATTTCAATAAAAGAAGTTTAAAAAAAAAAAAAAAAAAAAGGACTGAAGCCAGCAGGTGCCGACCCCATGGAAAACGTCTAGCTAGCAGTATACAGCAGGGGGGACAGCCCCCAACGTCACGTATTGTATAAAAGGTGCGGTCCCCCAGCCCATCCCCAGTTCTTTTTCCACTGTTGACCATGCAGGTCGGACCACCTCGGACGCCTTCAGCTAGTCAACCATCATTTTTTCAATCTCGTTTTATTTTCGCCAAAACCAGTGATTTCTTCAAAAATTTATTTGCATATTGTCGTCTTCTTCTCCATCCTCCTCAGTCAAGAGGCGACTTTCGAAGTCTGCGTGCGGCAAGCAGATTCCTCACAAGGACGGTCATTCGGCCTGCCTCTTCTGCCTATGCCCAGAACACGATATTGAGGCCTGCCAGCATTGCCAAGATTTTAATCAACGCACTTGTCTCCGCTGCCAGAAGACCCTCGAAGCCTTCCTGCTCTCCAAGAAGCTATCTGAGATGGAGAAGGAGCGTCACCACAAGAGTTCATCCTCTTCTCCGGCCTCTGGGGCCTCCTCCTCCTCTTCTTCTGATAAAGAAAAGAAATTGAGCGGCAAACACAAGCACTGGGAGACACATAAAGAGAAACCCCTGACTAAATTGGTGACCACCCCGGGGTCACCCCCATGGGGGGGGTCAGCTTCCTCCACCGTGGCTGCCTTCGCATTCTCCAGGCTACTGGTGACTAAACCTCCCTCCCTCCCTCCCTTATTTCAGTAGCAGGAGAAGGTTCTTTGGGGCACGGGACAAAATCCCCGCCTCTCTGCCTCTCAGCCTCTCAAGCGTAATCCCTTGGTTCCAGTGGGCTCTAAGCTGAGTGGCTCAGCCAGTGGATCCTTGGGAGGCAGACTCTTGCCTGTTGCTTTCCTGGCCAGGGTGTCTACCGAGTCCTCCCAGATGTCAGGGGCCAACATTAACAGGTGACACCCAGGACCATTGCCCTCCTCCGAGAAAGAGGGGTGTCAGTCCTGCTCGGGAGCCAGCTCCCCTATCCAGGCAACTCCTCCTAGGTGGCTGCCAGCTGAATCCCAGCCCAGCCTCGGCCTACGCTGGCCCCTCAACGCCAGCTTCTCCAATGCCTCCTCGGGCGACTCCGTCGCCACCTGACCCCCCCCAAGTCGCCAGTGGGGCCTGATGCCCATCCTCAGCCAGTGCCCGAGGGTCCGACAATCAAACGCTGGGTCCTGCTTGTCCAATGCCAGATCATGGTGTCCCTCTGGGTCCAATGCTAGGTAACCCGGATCAGCCTACTCCAATGCCCGAGTTACCCCAACCTGATGACCAGACACCGGGGCTATCTAAGCCTAACCTCTCTGACGCTGGACACACCAGCCATGCAGCAGAATCCTCTGCAAGTCCTAAATGAGCTCTTTGCAACAAGTTGGGTGTATTTTAAAGATAGAGAGGCACCCCATCAGTCAACCCCCCCCCCCGTGGCCACCTTCAGACAAGCCTCCAGTCTGCCCACCTACTCCCCCTCCTAGAAGGACTACCCCAATGCGGGATGGAGTGATACCCCCTTCCTAAAGGTCGGTCATGTAAGCACCCATGTTCACCCTCCCCCTCCCTAAACTCGGGTGAGGGATTCAGACGTATACTCCTCCTCGTCTTCCAGCCGAGGGGACTCTGATCTGCCGTTGTAGGGTGGCAAAGACACTTCTCGGTCCCCACCTGATGACCCATCATTCATGGATGTAATGAAGCACATCCAGCAACTGAACAGCCCGGATACAAAAGAGCTGGATCCAGAGCAGCGTCTGCTGGCAACCTTTCTCAGGAAGAAAGACACCTTGCCTATGGTGGTTCCTCCTGTTGTGGAGTCCTATAAGGACGTCAACAGGATTTCCTGGAAGCGTCCCTTTTCTGTGCCAGCCGTATCTAAGAAATGGGACTGGCTATATAACGCCCCTAGGGAGGATCCCTTATACAGGGAACAGCTAGAAGCAGACTCAGTTGTTGTTAATGCTGCCCACGACCACTCCAGGCATACTAGGCATCTGAACACGCAACCCCTAGACAAGGATTCCAAGCAGTTTGACCATCTAGCTAGGAAGGTGTATTCCTCAGCCACTTGTGCCATACGCTTCCAAAACTTCCTTGCCCACATGGTTCAATACCAGAATGCCCTGTGAGACAAGGGGTTGGAGGTTGCTCAAGCCATACCTGATAGCACAGGAAGGGCAGAGCTAATGGCCATCCTGAAGTCAGGCTCTGACGTAGGTAGCCATGTCCTTTGGGCATCCTATGATATGGTGGACTCGGCGGGCAGGCCACAGCTTCTGCTGTCTGTATCCATCACTATTCCTGGTTTAGAGAATCCGGGTTCACCCCGGACATCCAGTCCAAGATTATGGATGCCCCTTTTAGAGGACCAGTCCTGTTTGGCGAAGACTCACAAAACATCATCGCTCATCTGCAGGAATCTGGAAAAGCCATTAGATCTGTACGTACAATGTACAAATCCCAGCCCAAGCAGCACTTTAAGCAGTCCTTTCAGAGGAATGCTAGACAGCAATTTAGAGGACAGCAACAGCAGAGAGTGGGATTCAAATGAAAGGCCTCCCCTCCTGCCTCTGAAAGTTCTGGCCCTCGGGCCCCTAGAACTTCCCAGCCTGCGCTCCACCTACCCGGCTCCATAGTCTGACTCATAGAAACATAGAAACATAGAAGTTGACGGCAGATAAGGACCGCAAGGCCCATCCAGTCTGCCCATTTCTTTTTCTACCTTACAAATTTGCCATCGGCCTTCGCTCTGTCAGTGACCTATCTATTCATAGTCATTTGTATTGCTCCCTTATGCCTATCCCATGCCTGTTTGAAGCCCTGCACTGTATTCATAGCCACCACTTCTTGTGGTAAGCCATTCCATGCATCTACCACCCTTTCTGTGAAAAAGAATTTCCTCATTCCTCTAATCGGCCTCCTCTAATCTCATGCTGTGTCCTCTTGTCCTGCTATTTTCTTATATTTAAACATGTTAGACTCTTTCACCTTGTTTATGCCCTTAAGGTGTTTAAATGTCTCGATCATATCACCTCTCTCCTCCTTTGCTCAAGGGTATACATATTGAGCTCCGTTAATCTGTCCTCATATGTCTTCTGATGCAGTCCCTGCACCATTTTGGTTGCCCTTCTCTGGACTGCCTCAATTTGGTTAATGTCCTTGTGAAGGTGTGGCCTCCAATGCACACGCAGTACTCCAGATGGGGCCTAACCAATGTCTTGTACAGAGGGATTATTACCTCCCTCTTACGACTTGTGATACCCCTACTAATACACCCTAACACCCCCCTAGCCTTACCTACTGCTTTAGAGGTCTGCTTGGATGATTTTAGGTCATCAGTGATGATGATGCCCAAGTCTCTTTCTTCCTTTGTGACTGCTAGCCTTCCCTCCCAGCCTATAAGTGGCTTCAGGTTTCTCTTCCCTATGTGCATGATTTTGCACTTCTTTGCATTAAATCCCAGTTGCCACTCTTCTGACCATTTTGCTAGTTTATCCAGATCTCTTCTCATTCTGCCCACCCCATCTGGATCATCTACTCTGTTGCAGATCTTGGTGTCATCTGCAAACAGACAAAGCCTACCCTCTAGTCCATCTGTGAGGTCACTAATGAAGATGTTGAATAGGACTGGCCCCAGGACTGATCCTGAGGTACCCACTTGTTGCATCTCTTCTGACTGCATACCATTTACCACCCTCTCTGTTTTCTGCCAGTCAACCAGTTTGCCACCCAGTTAACCAACTTCTGACCCACCCTGAGCCTACCTAGCATTTATCAATCTTCTATGTGGAACAGTGTCAAAAGCTTTGCTGAAGTCAAGGTAAGTGACATCAACTTCTCCCCTTGGTCCACCACTCTGGTTGCCCAGTCAAAATCTATGAGATTAGTTTGACAGGACCTTCCTTTGTAAACCCATGCTGTCTTGGATCCTGTGCCCTATGGATTCCAGGTGTTGCACTATCCTTTCCTTAAGGAGTGCCTCCATAATCTTGCCCACTACTGAGGTAAGACTGACTGGTCTGTAGTTCCCTTCCTCCCTGCTACCACTCTTGTGGAGCGGGATCACATAAGCCCTTCTCCAGTCTTCTGGGACCTCTCCTGTGCTCAGAGACTCACTAAACAATTCTGCTAATGGCTCTGCTAGTTCCTCCTTTAGCTCCTTAAGTACCCTGGGATGTATGCCATCAGGTCCCATTGCCTTATCCACCCTGAGCTTAGAAGCTCTTGTAGGACCCTTTCTTTTGTGAAGGGAGTAGTGCTCACCTCCTCCCCCTGTGTCCATGATGCTGAGCTGTGGGCCCTGCCCTACCTTCTCTTCAGTAAATACTGAGCAAAGTATCTATTTAGGATAGATGCCTTTACAGGGTCCTCCTCCTCACATGCTCCCTTTTCTCCATTAAGCTTAGCAATACCCCTCTGGACTTTCTCCTTTCACTAATGTATCTATAGAAAGTCTTGTCACCTTCTTTTACTGTTCGTGCTAGTGTTTCCTCAGTTTGGGACTTTGCCTGCCTTACTGCCTTCCCTGCTTCCCTTAGGGCAGTTTGGTATGCCTCCCTATCTTCATCCCGCTGTGTTCCCTTATATTTCCTGAAGGACAGCCTTTTGGCTCTGACCTTTTCTGCTACTGTATTTGAGAACCAAAGTGGTTTCCTTCTTCTTTTGCACTTCCTTTTCTGTCTAACACAATGGGATGTTGCTTCAAGTATTATATCCTTAATGCTTGCCCACTTTGCCTGTACCTCCTCACCTGTGTTTCTTTTTGCCAGGGCTAGCTTAACTCTGTTGGCCATCTTATCAAAGTCAGCTCCTCTGAAGTCCCATATTTTTGCCTTGGAATGGGATGATTTAGATGTAGTAGCCAAATTGAACCATACCATGTGATGGTCACTGGCCCCCAGGTGACCTTCTACCTGGAGATCTGTGATCCCTTCTTTGTTAGTCAGTACTAGATCTAGGATAGCCCTGTCTCTTGTGGGTTGCTGTACCAGTTGTTTGAGGCCTTCCCCCTGCAGGGAATCCACTATGAGTCTAGTTCTGGCAGATGTTCCTGCTGGTATTGCCTGATCCCCCTTCCCCTGGCCAAGGCCTTAGAGGAGGTGGTGGGGGGTCGGTTTTCCTTACACATAGACAAGTGGCATCAGATAACCTTAGATCAGTGTGTTTTACAACTCTTCAATAGGGGGCACACTCAAGTTCACAGAGATTCCCCCAGACAACCCTCCGATCCCGTCCCATTACACTCAGGCTCACAGCGCTCTCATCGCAGAGGAGATGCAGGCTCTTCTGCAGAAAAAGGCCATAGACCCTGTCCCCCTGGCACAACAGGGGAAAGGGTTTTATTCATTTTTCTTTTTCGTGCCAAAGAAAATGGGGGACCTGCAGTCTATCTTAGACCTCAGCCTTCTGAATCAGTACATAGAGTACAAACGATTCAGAATTGTCACTCTGATAGGACTGCTCCCGCTTCTCCATTAGGGGGATTGGTTATGCTCCCTGGATATGCAGGACGCATACCTCCAAATTCTGATTTTCCAGCCACACAGAATATTCCTTCGCTTTCTCTTTCAGGGAAGCCACTACCAGTTCTGGACTCTGCTCTTCGGTCTGTCCTCTGACCCCAGGGTTTTCACCAAATGCCTTGCATTAGTGGCTGCAGCTCTCAGAAGGCCAGGGCATTATGTCTTCCCCTACCTCGACAACGAGCTACTTACCGCACCCACCAGAGACCAGCTACTCCATACCCTGTGGACCACTTTCTTCCTGTTTCAGAACCTAGAGGTTACCTTAACTTTCTCCATGTCCTCCCCTTGGCCAATTTTGGACATGGAGCAAGGCAAAGCCTTTTTCTCTCAAGACAGAGCAGAGCGACTTCAGACGCATGCTCGGCATATCTCCTCTGCTCGTCAGGTCACATTGGTCCTCAGACTTTTGGAACACATGGCAGCCACCATCGCCACGGTCCCCACTGACCAGCCTTTACATGAGGGTTGATCCTGTGGAACCTGAGAGTTCAGTGGGATCAGTGTTCAGATGACCTGGAGCATCCGGTCTTGATATCAAACACTGTCAGGCAAGCGTTGACGTGGTAGTTGATTTCTTCCAACCTTTCAAGGGGGATCTGCCTCAGGACAGAGTTTCCTGGGCAGATCCTGACCAGAGATGCGTCAGTCCAAGGTTGGGTGGGGGCCCCACTTGGGTGCTTGCCAGACTCAAGGATCCTGGGTACAAAACAAGTTTCATCTCCATGTCAACATCTTGGAGATGAGGGCGGTTCTGCATGCTCTTCAGACCTTCCAGACAGTGTTACTCCCTGGCCCCCTGTTGATGCAGGCTGACAACATGTCAGTGGTCTTTTATGTCAACAAGCAAGGGGGGGGGGACTCGCTCTTACCCCCTCTCCAGGTCCAGGGAGGTCATGCGAGTGTGGGCATGGGCAGTGGACCATTACCTGGACTTGACTGCAGTCAGTGACCCAGGTGTACAAAATACCCTGGCCAGCAGTCCAAACCGGTCTCTGTCCAGGGCCCATGAATGGGAACTTTGTCCCTCAGTGGCAGAGGATCTCTTCAGCAGATGGGGTTATCCAGACTTGGATCTAGTTGCCTCCCCATCCAACACAAAGCTGCCCAGTTTCTGCTTGCTAAATCCAGAGCCTAGTGTTTTATGGTGAGACGTGTTGTCCCTCTCCCGGACAGGAAGGTTCCTTTACGCGTTTCCTCCCTTCCCTCTACTGCAGCGATTTCTTCTCAAGCTGCAGTCAGAGGGAGCAGAGATGATCCTGATGGCACTCTTCTGGCCGTGCTAGATCTGGTTTCTGCTGCTACAGCAACTTGCAGTAGAACCTCCCCTCTCCCTGCCCCTGCACTCAGACTTGCTCTCCCAGTAACAGGGGACCCTGGTTTATCCAGATCTCAGATCTCTACACCTCCATACGTGGCTCCTGCAGACCTAGCTCTCTGCAGGTTTGGAGTATCACCCAGTATTGTGGATGTCCTGGTAGCCACCCAGAAACCCTCCACGAGGACAACCTACACTATGAAATAAAAGCAGTGTAGCATCTGGGCTACCTCTCAGAATTTGGACCCTTTCACCTGCCCAGTGAAGTCAGTGCTTGAGTACTTCCTTTCTTTATCGAACACATGTCTCAGCTACTCTTTGCTCAAGGTAAACTTGTCTGCCATTTCAACCTACCACGTGCCTGTTGAGGGCAAAACTCTTGGCCAGCTGGACCTTCCCTGTACATTCCTATGGGGTGTTCTGCACTTGACGCCTTCCATCCGGGACCCTGTCCTGCCGTGAGATCTTTTGTTTTAGAGAAGCTCCCATTGCCTCCCTTTGAACCTGCTGCAAGTTGTGAGTTACACTTTATGTCATGGAAAGCATTTTTTGTTGCTATTACTTCTGCTTCAAGGCTCAGGCCCTGATGAGTAAGGAGCCTTGTTTTTTTTTTTCACAAGGACAGGGTGTCCTTGCGGACTAATCCTAAGTTTTTTCCCAAGGTAGTGTCAGAGTTTACTTTGAATCAGGACATCCACCTTCCTGTCTACTACCCAGAGTATTCGAACTGAGGGGAGGCATTACTACATACTCTGGATGTGCACAGGGTGCTTCATTATTACTTGGAGCGCACCCGGAACATTCAAAAGTCTGACCAATAGTTTGTGTCTTTCACCCCTAGAAAGGAAGGGGCTCCTGTTTGTAAACAGTGTTTATCCAAATGGTTGGTTAACTGTATTGTTTTCTGCCACAACAAGTATGACAAACCCTTACCGGGTCAGTAAACAGTCACTCTACCATAGGCATGATGGCTTCTTTTGCCTCCTGAAGAAGCTATCCACTGTCGGCATTTGTGCAGCTGCTACTTGGAGTTCTGTCCACACCTTTGTCAAGCACCACAGTCTGGACATTGCTTCTTGCTGCAGAGCAGGCTTTGGACTAGCAGTCCTTCAGTGCCTCCTGTCATAATTCTTGCTGGGAGACATCTACCTCTACACTTCTGACTGGGGACTCTCCTTACTGCTTGGGACTCAATCCTAGAGATGTTACCTGCTGCAAGAGCCCACTTGAAGTAAGACAGTACAGTTACGCAAGAACTTACCATAACAGTAGATCTTCGGGAGGAGCTATTGCAGCAGGTACTATATTTACCTCCCACCTTCCCCCTGGTAGCTACTTCTCCATCACAGATATCTTGTTTCCTCTGTTAGAGGAACCTCCTCAGTTCTCCATTTTTTTGATTTGCTGGGATCTCCAGCAGGAGAACTGGGAAAGGGCTGGAGGACTGCCCCTTTTATACCATGTGGTATGTCGGGGGAGGTCCCCCACTGTATACTGCTAGCTAGAGGTTTTCCGTGAGGTCCTGGCGCCTGCCAGCTTCAGTCCTAAAGGTGTTACCTGTTGCAAGAGCTCCTTTCGAAGATCTACTGTTATGGTAAGTTCTTACGCAACTGTACTTTCTAAGAGTGGTATATAGTTCACATCCATACAACCCACCCGACCTCCTCTGACAATGTGGCTCCCTGCTTCCAGCCTGCAGAAATCTGGCATCATAGGGCAGAGCTGGAGGATGTACCACACAGGTGGGAGGAACTTACATTGACGACATTCAGATGTCTCGGCTGTCTCTGGGAAGGCTGCCAGTGTGTGGATGTGAACTGTATACCACTTTTAGAACAAAAGTTACAGGTGAGTAATCTATATTTACACTTCATAGTAATGAAGTTTCTTCTAGAAGGTGTATTTGTGAGTCAAACAAGCCTTCACTACCACCCCTTCTAGAACCTAAATAAAAACAGTTCTTCACGGCAGGTCAAGTCAAATATTATAAAATATTTTCTGGTCTGAGAATTTTACAATTTCAAACTTTGCAGTTTTTACAGTTTGTCTTGTTGTGATTGTAATTTTTATTGCATTTACATGTCCTAATACATAGCATAGGTTTATCGAGTGGTCGCTGTTATCTGCTCTTCAGCCATAAATCTGCCGTTAAAACGCCATGAAGAGCATAACCATACTGCAGACTTTGAACATAAACATGCTGAAGTTCTAGCCGGCCCGGTAGCATTGCAGGTTGAGGCGCTGACCGCTACACTGGCGACTCGAATTCAGGAACAAGCCTGGGCCACCGGGGTTCGGCAGGAGGAGGGAGGATAGAGTGTCTGGAGGACTGCTGTCCTCTCTTGGGGGGAGGAAGACTTGTCCCGCTCGTTGACTGCCCTCTGGCGGTGAATGGAGGGCAGTACAGGTTGGGAGGCACGTACTGATGTTCTTACATCTGTTGGGGGGGGGATGGGAGAAAGGGAGAAAATGGCGGAAAAAAGGCTGGCAGGCTCCATGATGATCCACCACATCCTGAGGTGCCATCTCCGATTTCTGCATTGGGTCTCGGGCGGCTACCTCCTCCTGGCCCCCACGGGGGTAAGCCACAGAGAATTTCCGCAGACCGATGGGAGCAGACAGAGAGTCCATGTGTCATGAGGACCAATGCCACCTGCCAGGGCTCCAGGCAGAAAAACACAGTAATTAAAAAAAAAAAAATGCTGAAGCTCTTTCTCCACGGCAACACCCCAAGGCTGAGATGTTGCTATTTGTATAACTCAAATACATCTTCTAATCACCATTACTAAAGTCAGCAGTTTTTGAGAATATCACTTCCAGTATTTGCCTCCACTGCCAAACGTTTTGTCCAAAGCTGTGATTGGGACTGTGGCCACTTTGAGTTCGGAGGTTCATGTATGTACCCATTTGTTGGACAGTCTCCTGATCAGGGCGTCATCAGAACAGTAAGGCAGAACCTTGACTCTTTGGACAGTCCAAGAGCAGCTTACCTCGATAGTTAAAAAGGAGAACAGTTCTCTCTCTAGCCATACTGGTACCGGGAATGCCTAGGGGCATGTCTTCAGATGGATTTACAATTAATTTTCCTCTCCCCATCCTGGGTAGATAATCTTCAACAAGACATCTAACACCTTACGTCTCACATGATAGGATCAGCCCACCAATGCCTTCAGATGTTGTGGCTGATCACAGCATTGATACAACTAACCCCTTGGTTTCACCTCTACCTGAGGTCTCTCCAAGTGCATCTTCTTTCCGGTTGGTTCCCAGCTTCAGAACAGTATTGAGATTCTGGTTTGACTTTCTCCTAAACATGGCACCTCTCTGTTCTCTGCCTGAGATCATTTTCATAGTGAACCCAAGCCTACTTTGTTGGAGTGCAGTACTGAAATCAATCCTGGTTCAAGTGTCTGGGGCCATGAGGAGAAGACTATCCATTTCCAGGAACAAATCCAGTTCAGAGCAGTGAAGATAACACTCATCAGTGCAGTGACAGTCACATACATAAACAAATCAGAGAATTACAAGAAGCAAAAACATTCTCACACTCGTACTCACGCTCCTTATTGACAGCTCAGTCTGCGGCCAGACATGGTGGTGTGAGGAGGGTTGTGCTAGTCGCTTGCTCTGTGTGGGGTTGGGGAAGGGAACAGGGTGGTGCGACACTGATTGTCGGTGTGGGGTTCCACTAAATCACCAGGTTTATTTTGTACCGTATGTATAGGGGATAATCGGGACCACTAGACCACCCAGGTTTATTTATGAATTAAAATATTGGGGATGTTCGGGGACCACAAGACCACCAGGTTTAATTATTAATTATTATATCGGGGATGATCAGGGACCATTAGACCACCAAGGATAATTGGTCTGTTTGTTCCGCGGACTGGGGGCAGCATATTGCTGCAACTGTCAAAACCCTCCAGAGGCCATTCTAAGTACCCTTAAGGATACTTAGAATGTAGCCCTCTAATGAGTTTTGTGAATACCAAAAGGGGGGATATAGCAGCCTGCTTCTGCCGCAAGCCCCCTAGTGCCATGCCGCAGCCCGTTTTATGGGACAAGGCTGGTAAAAGCTACCTATGGCGCATGCTGAATTGCTCTTGGGGCATCTTTTGGCACAAGGTGCCACTTGCGTCTTTTAATGTTAGATGCAGGCACCTTGTGTCATTCCTAGGGGCTTTGTGAGTCTGGTCCTGGGACTGCAACTAGGTGTTGTTTTTAACTCTCATGGAAAATATTGTTATGAATTAGTATATTGGAATTGTGGTGACACTTTTTTTTGTTTGTTTAATTTTCTAAGATAGTTTACAGGCACATACTGTAGCTAATTTCTTCTAAAGCCTTGTGGGTTAGAACAGTTGAATCTTTCAGCTGGGGAGTATTAATTATTTATTAAAACTTTTGTTAACTGGATAGGCTTGTTAGTTTCAGGAGTAATCCAGCACAAAACAGCAACATTTATAACAAAATTGAAAACCAAACCATCTTGAGAAATTCAACATTTTATACATGTATAATGCATGGTAGAGCATTGTTAACCCACAAAAAAGTATTTCCCAGTGTTGTTAACCCATCGATGTGACGTTTCATCCTTGTTACCCCATCAGTGGTATGTCACATCGATGGGTTAACTACTGGGAACAGTCTGCGCATATGCGCACATTTTTTTTCTCAGGAACCAACAGATGCACACAGCAGTGATGGAATGACCAAACAAAAAGCAAGGAGCCCTCTTCAATTTTTCTTGAGACCATACAAGTTATAAAAAACAATGTATATAGTCCCTCTGTTGGCAACCCGGTTACTATTAACCATCTTGAGGTTGCCATGGCGACTTAAACCTCTCGAGCTTCGATCTCGAGGTTTACATGGCTGCCCTGGCAACCTCTCGACGGTTAATAGACCGGTTACAGATAGAGGACCATACATTATCCTCTATATTATTATGTTAAGTTACATCCTTTTTCTCCTGAGTTTAGGGATTCCAGATCTTCTTCAAGGACATCTCCTTCCATTTAGCCACATCATGAAACTGTAAACCGCTGGTGTCAGGACCACATGGAAAATATTTGCTGGCTGAGGCTGCCCACATCGATAGGCCTTGTCAGCGCCCATGTAACATCTGGGTCCCCAACATGCCTCAGTTCCTTCTCCTGACATCAACTGCTTGTTGGGCCACAGCTGCTGAAGATTGCTGTCAAACTATTGCAAGTATTTTTCTGTCACCATATGCTTCTATTCGTTTTTTTTAAACTGTTTCATATCACGGATGGACAAAGAACTATTGTTCCGCTATTGCTGTTGTGGTGATACTGACATATATAAAGATGACGACCAGTCTGTTTGGATCCATTTCCTTGGTACAAGCCACAACGTTAAAGCATATGCTGTCTGCTAATGCTTTAACTTGGCAGCCAAGAAATGTGTTAAGAAAGCTTTGGAAAACTTTTGTTGATCCATGAAATGAAGAAACAGGTTGCAATGAAGGCAACATGTCTGTCATCACCCGCTCCATTTCCTGGCTCACGGTCGATGGCGGCTATCGCTGAATTATTGAAGAAAAAAAGACAAGTCATCAAAGTCAGCAGATAAACACCACCACACAGGCAATGAGAAACGCAGAAAGGAAAAGATGCTTCTCTGGACATTTCCCATTAACCACTTAAACGGGGTAAGGCCACAGAAAAAGACAGGACCCAGGCTATGGCCGTGGGTCCTTCGGCCCCTGACTGTTACAGACACTATGGTTGGGGTCGAGTGTTGGCTGTTACTCCCCAATCGAGGACTCATAGTCCATTCCGTCGCCGGGCACTGTCCCTTGGGCATCTCAGTTGTTGGCAACCCCTTGGGCCTCTGTCAACACAGAAACATTATATCAAACAGTGTCAGAGCTATTTCAGCGCTTACTGCCACTGACATCAGTGCCTCCAGCTGGTCCATTGATGGCTTTACCATCGATACTTCCATATTCCACCCTGCTTTAATACCGGGCTCAGAAAGGCCACCGTCAAAGGGACACCCACTCTCTGTTCCTCCTCATGGTCTTCCAAGAATCATTCGTCACCATTTATTAATCAAAACCTTAATTAAGAAGCATTTTAACAAACCATGTGAGTGCTATGGTTAGCCCCCAGTTTTTAGGACTGATGCAATATGATGTTTGAATATATGTGTTGAATATGTGTATTTAATGTATGTACCAAATTATTTGTATTTTTGTACTATTGTATTTTTGTGTATTGTTATTCAGTTCTTTGGTCGCATTTATAAAAGAGAGTTTCTCTCAATTTGCTTACCAATAGAACTTGATGATGATGATTCCCACTTATAGGTCTAGGCTGAAAGTGCTAGAACCCAGCAGGAGGGTTGTATGTGATAACGGCAGTCACAGAAAGGTGACTGCTGTTTTGGCGACTGTACATCACCAAAAATCAATTTTGGTGATGTACACTGCCAGCGAACATCAAGAGGACACGGAGACTTAAGTTTAGATCTTTTATGTAGAGGCTGTGCTCCCCACACCCACCCCTACTAAGGATTCTCAACTCCAGAGGTTGCATGTCAGGGAGGGTTACAAAAGTAAAAGAAAAAAAAAAAGACTCGGCGCAAAAACCACACGCGCGCCCAGAACCAAACCCAGCACCCTCCCAACCCCAGCCTACCACCAACCCAATATACCACACCACACGGCCAGCTTGGCAGCCCACCGCCGCACTACATCCCACAAGCCGTCCCCTTCCACCCATCGCACAGCGTGGTTCCTCCCCACCCCTGTGTGCGTGTATACATAGCGACAGCCTGTCGCTATAGTCACCGAACCCCCATCCAGTTGCCCTCCCTGCCTGGTAGCCCTATGCACAGGTGCTGTGTTTGATTCCTCCTTTTTGAAAGCGCTCAATTGCAGTCGCCATCAGCATAGGCATTCCAGCAGGAGTAAGATCTTTTGCAGCCTAGGGAACCAACGTCCATGCCGGCCCTGCCCACAAGGCAGACTCTGACGTCACACTTGTGAGTTGGCCAGTAACCGATGCTGGTCCCCTGCCTTCCTCAGTTCTACTTTTTCCGCCATCGAGTGCATACCATGGAAGCTTCATTGCTGAAAAGGTTGCATATTTTCTAGTCTGATGCCGTTCTTTCTCTGCACCATTTTTCTTGGTTATCGTTTATTATTTTAACATTCCGTCATTATAATTCAGCACCAAACTCTTTTCTGTGTTTTCTTCCACGTCATCATGTCTGGTCCCGAGGAGCGTAAGGGAAAGCTGACCAAACAGAAGAAGAATCACAGCAGCCCCCTAGTGTATTGGTGCTGTTGCGGGAGTCACATTACTGTTCAGGACCAACATGATGACTGCTGGGCCTGCCTTTTTGCTAACCAAGATATGAATAGGTGTGGCAACTACTTTTCCATGGACTACCGCACCCTTGAGAAGCACGCGTGGGGTGGCACCATGATCAGCCCACCTTCAGAGGCAGGTATTTAAGCAGAGACATCAAGGTAAGGTCCTTTGGCTGTCTTCACCTGAGCCCTTTCACATTACTTACTGAGAAAGACAGGGCTCTCCACATGCTCACCTCACTGAGACGACGGAGGAGCTGGGGGAGAGGTTGAATTGACAGTCTGCTTCCTCCGGGCGGTCAACTGAGATCCCCTTCCAGTCCTTGGGCCCTTCAGGGCAGTAGACATCCCCTGTGGTGAGGCTATACACTTAGTCTACACTGGTGGTCACCGCGGCACTGTGACCTGGTGCTGCCTTGACTCCTGGTATGAAGTCTGGTATCAGTGAGCGAGTTGGCGCTGACCGCAAGACCAAATCCCCCTCTGGCACTGTTCACGGTGCCGGAGGAGGAAGGGGTTCCCAGAGCCAGTCCCTCCTTGGGCCTCAAGGTTATTGTCATTTCTTCCCTTGAACGATTGGGTGACCCAGGAGAGCATCATGGTGCTAACCTTGAGCCCGTGGACAGGGCTGGCTAGGATGGAGGCCTTACTGGGCCTGATTCTGAGCCTGTCTCAGGGTCAGAAGCCTCCTCTGAAGTTGCCCCTGAGACTGACACAGGGGACACTGGCAAGACCCCTTTTGGTGCTGTTTGCAGTGCCAGTTCATGTTCCATTGCCAGATCTGGTCCCGGTGCTATTCACAGTGAGGGTACGGGGCTGGTGCCTATCGTTGTGGCACAGGTCAGGAAGCATAGGAAAACCAGGAGCAGTGTCAAAATTTGCAAATACCGTTTCATTATTAATAATAGCAAAATGAAAAATAAAAATTGTTCTGTATAACTATGAACAATGGCAGTACAAACCGAGAAAGCAGAGTCCTTCTGAGTTTTTCTTCTCCTTTTCCAATCTCAGTCTCTGTCTCTCTCTCTCTCTCTCTCTTGCACAAGCGTTGCTGTTCTTTTTATAAGTATGTGACTGGGAAACTCATTAAGAAAACAGCATGCTTCTCATACAATGTTCTTGTAACTTTTCAATGTTTTTACAGGTGCAGCAAAAAGAACATAATGACCCAGAACTGGCCTCTTGTTTACAGCATCTCGGAGAGTTTGCAAACCGGCTTCTCAGGTTAACCCCTTGAGTTCCAAATAGCTATTTGCAGTCATTTCAACAGTATAACTGTATACAGTTTTAAACGAAGGGATCCCAGTATCAGTGACATTTCCACGTAAAGATTCACGTATATTTTTATACCCGCAGATATGCAAGGGGAAGAAAAGACAGCACTAGCAAGGGAAGGCAGAGAGAGAGCGCGAGAGGCTGAGAATCGCGAGACCACCGGAGTAATCAGTTCCTAGGTCTCACAGGAAAAGTTGGTTGCACAACCAGACAGACAAGACAGAAAAGGAGAGGATAGAATAGATTCTTGCATTTAACTCTTTCTGCATAACGGAATAGATTCTTGCATTTAACTCTTTCTGCATAACAAATGGGACAGGGCCTTATTCAACCCTGTCACACTGCCGTACACAGTGCTGGGTCTAGGGCTGACTTTTCTGGAGTCCCTGGCCTAGAGTCTGGTCATGGTCTGGGATTAGGGTTATTATTGGTGAAATGATGAGATGGGGCACTGGACCTCCAGCTCATCCCTTGCCCAGAGGTGGTGGAAACTCTGGCAGTGGTAGGCAGCTCTAGTTCAGGGCCCAGATTCTCTCTGGAACCATCTATCCCAGTCATTGGTGGGGATCGGGACCGCTCCATGGAAAGTATATGGCTCTGCTCTCCCCACCTGAAGGTTTCCCCTCAAGGGTACTGTCTGGACCAGTCTACGGCTGTTGGTCTTTCAGTGATGGGTGAGTTAAGAGGATTCTCGCAGATCTGGCAGAGGCCACCCATGACCGTCCTCCCCCACCTTCCCCTGTTGCCTTCTCTCCCAGGTATTTCTGGCCCTCTAGGACCAGTTGAGGGCAGAGACTGGTGTGTTCCACCGGTTTCACCTCAGAGCTGATCAAGCTATTTTGAGGCCTGCGGTCCCTGCACTGTAGCCACCTGAATCCAGTTCCTCCTCTCTCACTTCCTTCTCTGAAAAGAGGATTTTTAAGTCCATCTCTCCTATGACGTTGGGTATTCTGAGTACAAGCAATGCCTTTCGGAGATGATGCAGGAGCTGAGTCTTCGCCATTGTACAGGTCACAGTACTGCTACCCTGGCACTGTAATTCCTTGGAGAATACAACAATGGCAGTACTGGAGGAAGGCAGATGTGATTCCCCTTCACAAAAGTGGGACCACTTCTGTGGTAAGGAAAGTGATGGAATCACTTCTGAAGGAAATAGAGTACCTAGAGGCCAGTGGGCACAGGACCCAAGGCAGCATGGGTTCACAGCGGGAAAGTCATATTAGACGAATCTAATTGATTTCTTTGACTGGGTGACCAAAATAGTAGACCAGGGAGGGGCTGTGGACATGGCCTACCTAGACTTTAGCAAGGCATTTGACGGAGTCCAACGCAAAAGATTAATAGTCAAATTAACCAGCCTGGGAGTGGGTCCCAGGGTGGTAGACTGGGTAAAACATTGGCTGGACAACAGGACACAGAAGGTAATTGTAAATGGAGCTCACTCTGAAGAAAGAGGGGTTACTAGTGGGGTACCACAGGGTTCAGTACTGGGTCCAGTCCTTTTTAATGTCTTTATAAGTGACATTGCAGAGGGACTGGAAGGAAAAGTATGCCTCTTTGCAGATGACACAAAGATCTGCAACAGGGTTGATACACAAGGAGGTGTGGAAAGGATGAGATGGGACTTGGCAAGGCTGGAGGAATGGTCAGAAGTACAGCAGCTTGGATTCAATGCAAAGAAGTGCAAAATAGTGCATCTGGGAAACAAAAACCCAGGGGAAGATTACACAATGGGGGGAGGTAGTAACAACAACAAAAATGGAAAGGGACCTGGGGGTAATCGTATCAGATGACCTTAAATTTGGCAAGCAACGTGAGAAGGCGATAGGGAGGGCTGGGGGGATACTGGGATGTATAGGGAGAGGCATCACCAGCAGAAAACAGGAAGTTGTTATCCCCCTGTACAGACAGTTGGTGAGACCCCATCTGAAGTACTGCGTCCAGTTCTGGAGACCCCATCTCCCATAAGGACATAGACAGGATGGAGGCAGTTCAGGGGAGGCAACTAAAATGGTGCAGGGTCTGCAAGAGAAGCCATACGAGAAGAGACTAAAGGAGCTTAATATGTATACCCTTGTGGAAAGGAGGGATGGGGGACATGATAGAAACGTTTAAGTACCTCAGTGGAATCAACAAAGTCCAAGAGGGTAGCATCTTTCAGGAAAAGAGATGTGCAAGAACACAATTTGAAGATAGAGGGGAGACGGCTCAAGGGCAATGTGAGGAAGTATTTTTCACAGAGGGTGGTGGGCGCATGGAACAGCCTTCTTGAGGAGGTTGTGGGGTCTAAAACTGTGGGAGAATTCAAGAATGCATGTGACAGACATAAGGCAATTTTTGTTGGGGGGTAGGAAGAAATAGGATGTTGGTTAAATAGGATCTGCAACTTATCCTCTAGGTAGGGAAATGGGCAGACTAGGTGGGCCAAGCTGTCTTTATCTGCCGTCAAAGTCTATGTTTCTATGTTAGTACTGTCATCCCTCCATGGCCCCGGCCTTTATGAAGGGATCCAGGAACATCTGGCTCACATTGCTCCTTCTCCAACCACTAGGGACGTCCAGTGCAGGTATTGCGCTCCCACCTGGGTTCTATCCCTCATCCCACCTCAGGGATTTTGATGCTGCAGACCACCTCTGGACCTTGGTGCCTGGTGTACAGCTGCCCCACCCCTGACACCTGCTCTGTGGAGATCAGTGCTTGGGACAGGAGAGTTTTTGTGGCGTCACGCACCATAATGTGCATTTCTGCACATCAGGCACACCAGGAAGCTTATTGCAAGCACCTGTGGGTGATGCTTAGTCATCTTTTGACATCCATGCTGGATTGAAAGGCAACCAGCAGGCCATTTGTCTTCTCTTTCCGGGCCTGGAACTAGTGAGTGCATCTTATGATATCAATGAAGTAGTTTCCAGACTGGAGGGAACTGCAGTCTGCATTCTGCAGATGGCATGGCTTCATCTCTCCTGGTTAGCACCCCTGGCCCAGCATAGGGTGCTCACTTCACACTACCAGGGGTCAGGCATGAGTTGTCAGGACGCTGTCCAGCTCCCAGGCCTCAGGACTCTCCACCTGCCTCGGACCAGTCTTGGATTCCACTGGACCTGTAAATACTTCCTGCCGTACTGTGGTTATCACACACACAGGGTAGAGGGAAGTGTTTTTTCCTCCTCAGGATGAGTTGGCTCCTCTCCTTTTAAGGCGAGCTTAGTACTGTGACCCATAAGTGGGAATCAGTGGTGAAGATTTATTCTTGGAAGATATGAAAATTACCTGCTTACCATAATTGTTAATCTTCAGAATATCTTCACCATTTATTATCACACCGCCCTCCATCCCCTGCTCCTCTAAGAGTCTGGGCCTCTGGGCAGCTCACCCTGGATTTAGCGCTTGGCATCATCTTGCCACTCCTTCAAGACTCTTCCCTTCCCTTGGATGGCCAACCCTGTCTTCTAGCTGGAATTGAGCTCTCTTGCCCTTTTCACTCACCTGGTTTTTGCGTGTGTTTATTTTAAAAAAAAAATAAAAAAACAAGATTAGGGGTTCCCCCTTTTCCCATGAAAAAGGAGAGAGAGAATGGAATGTCTCCAAAAAAAAAACTTTTTTCAGGTTTTTATATACATCTTTTCGTCTCCCACTCTTTTTCCCTCCAAGGAGGTTAATTGGTACCTCCCTAAAGTTATGGTGCCTCTGTTTCAAATTTTGCAGATCCTCCAGCCTCTGTCAAATGGTAGCACAGCCCTGCTACTAGGCACAGCTGTCACCTCCAGTGCCTAGGAGGGAAAGATGCTAGGGAGTGTTTGGTGTCCTATTCTGTTGTCACAACCTGCTTAGCTGCTTACTGCCTCACACCTAGGTGCTGGATCTTTTTTCTTTCCATTTTCCTTTCTCTTCATTCTCTGGAGTGACAAGAGCATGATGGCAGTGCTCTTGGTCTTCTCGAACCTCTCTGCTATCTTTATGGATTTTGTTTTTGATCTTGGGTCTTTGTCCTCTGAGCACAAGACCCCCTCCATTAAATTAGTATAGTCTTTCTGTCCTCAGAGATTCCTGTGGATCACTGTCTTTAGACCAGCCAAAGCTATATGCCTGGGCTGCTGCCCACCCTCCATCTTCCTGTCCAGGTGGTTAGTAGGCTTTAACTCGTACACCTACAAACTCTGTGCTGTTTAGACCCATCCCTTAACTTCTCTAAGTTGATAGTCTGGTTTTATAATTTTTTATATCCTACATCCTTTTCCTATCCCTTTGGGCTAGGAGTCTGTAGCACTGTCGCTTTTCTCTCTCACTAGTTTCTCTCCTGGCTAACAGAGTGGAGGAAGGTAGGGAACCGGTGCTGGTTACTGGTCAGCCCACAAGTGTGACATCACTACATCAGTCTCGTGGGTGGCGCCAGCACAGATGTCAATCCCCTAGGCTACAGAGGACTTTGTTCCTGCTGGGTGCTAGCACCTCTTGCTTAGACTCACAAGTATGAATAAATAGTGAAGCTATTCTGGAAGATCAACAGTTACAGTGAGTACATCATTTTCATTTTCTCCCCATCACGTCAACCCTCTACCAATACCAGTGGACATAAGTGATGAACTGAAATATAATCCAGAATATATGGAGGAGGAGGCCATGAAAGAAGAGGAAGAGAGATAATAGATGCGGTTGGCTCAACTCTATCCTTTTGCAGCAAGCATGGTAAATACACCTAGATCTCCCTCTGAAGATACATCATTCTAGGCCTTCCTTAAACAGGTTCAGGCCAGGGTTTGAGGCTGTGGAAGGGGATTCTTCCAAGAAAAATATGAGTTCTTGGAAGGTGCAGCCTCTCCTACAGAGATTATTCCTCCAGTGCATTCTGCTCTAGAGGGTGCTACTTTGGCTGCCTGGTATAGGCCTGCAGAATTGCCTGCTGTTCCAAGGAATGTGCATAAACAATATCCTGCCCCCTACTGCAAAGCTAGATTATTCTTATAAAAACAGACTCTGTGGTAATTATGGCAGCTGACAACAGATCTAACACTCCAAAACACTTGTGCTGTCTTCCTCCTGACAAGGAGTCTAGGAAGCTTGATGTGATAAGTAAAAGCATACCTCTCAGCACTAAAAATTATAGCACTAGCCTTCAAAAATCATAACAAAGGGTCATAATGTGGAGCACTTTTTTTATTTTAAACAATATTATGTTTAAATATAGTGGACCCCATATAGTAAGTGATAAGGAATGTTTCTATCAGCTTAGTTCAATGATTTAATAGTTTGTGTGTCCAGAAATAGCTCTAATATTATGAGGGTCATCGGTAAACTTGTGAGGAGCAAAGGGAAATTTGAGTGTGAAAATCATAGCGCTATGCGGAATTCATAGCAGTTGAGAGGTATGGGTAAAGGGACTTTTGCCTCCTCTACCCTAAGCCTAAGAATAGCAAACTATCAGGCATATGTGATTACATTTCAGAATTGTCTTTGGAAGACTGGCTACTCTGGCTGAAAAATTGCCTGAGGACCACAACAGAATATTGGCTCAGCATCAATTGCTGATGACCAAGAAGCAGGCTAACACCTACTCAGATTGGCCTATGATGCCTCTGGTGCTGCTGCTAGGGTTGCTGCCTCTGTGATTTGCATTCATCGCCACTCCTAGCTTTGATTGTTTTTTTTTTTTCCTCTGATATACAACAGTCTGTAAAGAATGCTTTTTTCAGAGGAAAGCAACTGTTTGGTATTGACATTGAATATACTTTGAGGGATCTGCAGTCATGAAAAATTACTCCTGTCCCTGCATACTTTAAACCCCAAATCCAGAGGAAGGGGTTATGGTTCTTTGTGTAGGCCCTATGCCACTCCTGGTCAAGATCACTGAAGAGGCCCTGGCCGTGGATCAGAGGGATCTCAGCCCTCTACTTCCTGTGTCTCAAACCTGCACCCTGGTGTTCATGCCAGCCTTACAGAAGATCAGACTGTTACCACCCCCCCCCCCAGTGCCTTCTGACTCCCCCTCCCTTGTCTCTGGCTTCACTGTCTCAGGAGGTTCTGGTGGGAGGCCATAGCTCCAGCTTCTGTCAAAGTGGAGGGAGATCACCACAGATGACTGGATTCTGGAGGTGGTTCAGCACGGACATGCTCTAGAGCACCTTACTGTTACTCCAGTTACTCCCATGTCTCCAAACAAATATCCTCCAGGACATCTTGCCCCTCTGCTGCATGAGGTTCAGTCCCTCCTCCACATAAGAGCTGTGGAATTAGTCCCAGCTGCAGAAATAAGTAAAGATTTTACTCCTGGTAGCTACTGATTTCAAAGTGGACTGGGGATGTAAGGCCTATACTAGACATCAGGAGCCTGCACTTGTACACAGAATACAAGAAGTTCAGAATGGTGTCCCTACGGTCCCTACTGCCCCTACTGTTAGAGACTTGCCAGCCTCGGCCCCTGCACCTGAGATATAGGTGCTTTACCTTATGGGACTGCTTGTACTGTGGAGCTTGCTGAAAATAATCCATGTGTTAAAATCTGGTAAAGCTTGTAAGATTAGGAAAACCGGGTCCCAAGGACTTCCTGGTTTCTGGTGCCACCCACCCTCCACCCCCGCGCTCTGTAAAGTTATGGCGCAATGCTATGGAGAGCGTGGGGAAGCGCTCCATTATAGACTATGGGTGGCACCTTTCTGATCATTTTTTTATATTATAATGGCCATTTGGTGATGAAACGTGAGCACTGGTCGACTAACGAGTGCCTTGTTATAATATATAATATAAAAAAAAATGATCGGAAAGGTGCTGTCCATAGACTATAATGGAGCGTGTCCCCATGCTCTCCCTAACATCGCGTCATAACGTGATGGAACGCAGGGGTTAACGTGGGTGACACTAGAAACCAGGAAATCCTTGGGAACCAGTTTTCCAAATTTTATGAACGTTACCAGTTTTTAACACATGGATTATATTCAGCAAACTTCTCATTAGAAGCAGTCCCATGTGGTAAGGCCCCTATATATCAGGTGCAGGGCTGTTCAGTTTACCTTGGTGGGTCTCTTTAAAAGGGGACTGGATGGTTGCATTAGACATGAAGGATGCTTACCTTCACGACAAGATCAGGAAATCTCACAGAAAGTAGCTGTGATTCATGCTTCAGGGCTCACTGCCAGTTTTGTGTTTGGCCCTTTGGCTTATGCTCTGCACTGTGTGTCATTAACAAATTATTTGTAGCGGTGGCAGTGGCCCTCCACAGGGAGGGTCTGTATGTCTTCCCCTACATAGACGATTGGCTGTTAAAGGCCCCTTCTCAGGAAGCAATCATACGTGCACTATTTCAGACCAGGCAACTGTTTGACCAACTGGGAATATTGGACAGCGAGTCGAAGTTGGTCCTTATGCCCTGCCAAAGGCTCCAATACATTTGAGCTGTACTGGACATCAGCCTGGTCTGGCGTTTCTGCCCTCCAACTGTGCCATGTCACTAGGGGCACAAACACTGCTTGTTACCTCCAGTGATTGTGTCTGCCTGCTATCTCTTTAAGACTAATAGTCCTGATGATGGTTGCTATCCTAACAATTCTGCTGGCCTGCCTCAATATGAGGATTTCGCAGTGGTTCCTCAGAGTGCCATGAAGGCGAGTAGGAGCACCTCATACCAGTCACTCCTCCTCTCTGTTGTTTCCTCCTCTTCTGCTCCTGGACTGCTCCAACCTAGAGAAAGGGACACTTTTCATGAATCCATTCCCCCTGCTGGTTATAACCACAGATGCCTCAGGGATGGGTTAGGGTGGCTCATTTGGGCCCCTTTAGAACTCAGGGCCAGTGGGGCTTTCTGGATATAGTGCTTCACAGCAACATTGCAGAGATAAGGGCTGTTCTCCTGGATACCTTGAGTAATCACTCACCGCAGTGTCCAATGCGGGTGGTTGGCCAAGCAGGCCAGGCCCCCCCCCCCTCGACTTGTGAGGAATAGGGTTATAAAGAAACGCGTCATGACTCACTTCAAGAACTACCTCACAGATATAGACTGGAGCTTCATTGATATATGTCTCTCTTATTGATGCAGCACTCCAGCTATTCATCTCCCTCTTCAAAACAGTTGCGTACAGGTTCACTCCTTATTGCAAGAAAATGATAAAGGGTCCTGTTCGCTTCTTTTGATATCCCCAACTCATGTATATTCCCAACTCATGTAACTGTCCCCTCCCTTTGTTTCATGAGGACCCTTTGTAAATGAGCTCCTATCTCAAAGGTTTATCGTTCCGATTCTTTAATAAAATTGAAAAAAAAAAATCTAAGTGGCCTACAGGGCTGTGCCACCCTTCTTCAGGGAAATCAGCTGTTGATCCACACAGACAGTATGTTGATAATGTACTACAGATTTATACGGTATAGTGGATGGGAATACGTTTATTCAGAATGAGAAAAATATTGCTGTTTTTTTTTTTTTTTAAATCTTACTTCGAGAAACCGCTCTTGCAGCAGGTTACACCATTAGGACTGAAGCGGCGCCAGGACTCAAATTTTCTAGCTAGCGGTATTCAGCGGGACAACCTCTGACACCGACCCCGCCAACGACGTTAGGCATAGTACATAAGGAGGCGGTCCCCCAGAATCCCCAGTTCTTTTCCCACCGTCAGTTCGCCAGCATCGGCCTCTCGGTCTCTACCTAGCGCACGACGACTTAGAACTTCAGGAGTTTCTACATAACTAATGTCCTCTCCAACTCCTTCATTTGAGGGACACCTTTCAAAGTGTGCCTGCAGGAAACAGATTCATTTTAAGGATCCTCATTCTTCCTGAGTGCGGTGCTTAGGCCCGGACCGTGACATCAAGGCCTGCATCTTTTGCCAAGGGTTCAACAGCCGCACCAGGATCTGCCATCAGGAGGCACTTCAGGCTTACCTGTTAGAGGAAAAACTTAGTCAGATGGACAAAGAACCTTCCTCCAAGGGTGATTCTTCCTCCAAAACCCATAAACACCGGGACAAGCACCGGGAGAAAGCAAGGTCCAGATCCCAGAACCGGGCCTCAGATTCACGGAGCTCAGGCTCCACCTGATCGGGCTGCTCTCCCTCTAGGGCTAGGTCTCAGCCCCCTCCGGTTAAAGTCCGGGCTTCCAGCAGTTCTTCGACTGTTCAGCCTATCAAGGCTTCCAGGCCCTCTGCTTCCTCCACTCCCTCTCGGGCCTCCTCTAAGTCCTCCAAACGCCACAAGTCTTCCTCATCCACCTGACATCGGGACCCCGACTCCAGGTCAGTCTCCCAGCCCCCTAGGGGCCCGGATCCACCACCCAGGAAGATGAAGGACCTGACATCCCTCAAGCGGACGACGGACCTGACGTTGGCCAAGCACCTGAAGTCGGCCAGGTGTTCGCCAGAGCCAAGGACATCGGCCAAGCACCAGACACTGGCCGGGCGTTCACTGGACCCAAAGTCGTCGGCCAAGCAACTGACGTCGGCTTCACTGGAGCCGAAGACTGCCCCCCAGTCACTGGTGGACACCGGTCACAAGGATTCTCCGGAGGAGGACACCACATTGCCTGAAGACTAGGCGGGCGACACAGAGGATGCCGCGCTTCCGAGAGAACCTTCGCCCACCCCTGAGACACCCGCGGATCCGACACCCGACCCTGGCGACAGACCACCGGTGCCAGGCCCGTCGTCGGGCATGAATATACTAGAGGTAAAGGATCTCTTTACTTTCTGGTGGAACACCATCCATAAAGACGTGGTCCCAGTAAAACCTCCACCTCCTTCTCCTCCTACTTCTTCACCTCCTATGCACCCTCCACCACAGGGGTCAGCAGGATGACCACCAACCCCTAAGGAGCAGACTCCACCTCCCAGGGGTAGATCCAAGGATCGGAGAAGGCCTCCCTCAGGGTCTCCCAGCCCCAAGTGACCCAGACATTGTCGGTATACTCCTTCAGGGGAAAACTCCAGATCGGATACCTCGGATTACTCCAGATCTCCTCCACTCAGCATTCCATCACCTGACCCACATGACCTACCCAGGTCCCCTCCGGATGATCCCTCTTTCTCTGAGATCATGAGGCACATCCAGGACAACATGGGATGGGATGCTAAAGACCTCTATCTCGAAAGACAGCGCCTTGCCCGTTATCTTCGACAGAAAGATCCAAAGCCTGTGATAGTGCCACCCTTGGTGGACGCCTTCACGGGCATTACCAAAGCTGCATGGAAGCGTCCACACTCCACACCCGCTGTGCCGAAGAAAGCTGACTGCCTGTACAAGGCCCCCGAAAGAGGATCAGTACTTGGCCCAACAACCTCTGGCTGACTCCCTGGTCATTACGGCCTCACATGACTGGTCCCAAAGACAGCAGCACATGAGCACACAGCCACCGGACTAGGAATCCAAACAGCTGGATGCCCTGGGGAGGCACACATATGCGGCCACTACATGCTCCATCAGGTCCCTGAACTATCTATCTCACATGGTACAGTTTCAGAATGCTCTGTGGGAACAGGGCCAGGACCTGGTCGATAAATTATCAGAAGGCGATCAGAAGGCGGAGCTCCTAAACCTCCTCCGCACAGGGTCTGATGTGAGTACCCAAGTGCTACAAGCCGCATATGATTCTGCAGACTCGTCTGCCAGAGCTGCAGCTTCAGGCATCTGTCTTCGGAGACACTCTTGGCTCCCTGTCTCTGGTTTAACCCCGGACATACAGAGGAACATTCTTGACGTCCCTTATAATGGCGAAGTACTTTTTGGTCAACCCCCGGAGAAGGTTATCACCAAACTTCAGGACGCTGGGAAGGCAGTCAGGTCTGTACAAGCCATGTACAGATCAAGACCTGGTTCCTTTCGTAGGAACCAGAGCTGTTTTCAGAGCCGGCAACAACAACAGCAGTCACGTTCCGGCCAGCAACAAAGGGGCACTTTTCAACGTAAAGCACAGGCTAAGTCATCCCCAGGCAGAGGCCAGCGTTACACCAAACTGGCCCAGCCTTCAGGGACCAGTGCTGCCACAGCATGACTCCTTCCCAGCTCCCGTCCCTCCTCTGGATCAACGGGCACAAAAGGTCGGGAGTCGCATCGCTCACCACTTTTTAGGGTGGCAGTCGATGACCAGTGGGTTCTCCAATTGGTCAAGAAAGGCCACTGCATAGAACTTCGGCCACCCACCGTCAAGACCTCCCCTGCTTTCCCGTTACTCGGGTCAGCATGCCCTGCTCATACAGCAGGAGGTGCTCACACTTCTTGGAAAAGAAGCTATAGAGCACGTACCACGGAACCAGAGAGGTGTAGGTTATTATTCTCACTTCTTCCTGGTTCCCAAGAAAACGGGGGATCTCCGTCTGATACTGGACCTCAGCGCATCGGTCCTGTACAAACGCTTCCGCATGGTGACCCTCCAGGTCCGATTCCCATGCTTAAGCAGGGCACTTTCTAGCTTCCTTGGACATGCAGGATGCTTACCTGCATATATCCATTGCTCAAGCGCACAGGAAGTTTCTGTGCTTCGAATTTCAGGGTCGCCATTATCAGTTCCAAGCCCTCCCCTTCGGACTGTCATCAGCACCTTGGGTATTCACGAAGTGCATGACGGTCGTAGCGGCGACTCTGAGGAGACAAGGCCACTATGTGTTCCCCTACCTGGATGACTGGCTTCTCATGGCGCCCTCTCGGGAGGCCCAGATGTCCGCCATTCAGTATACTCAGTCTGTTCGAGATGTTGGGCATCATTATCAGTCAAGAGAAGTCATGCCTGGTTCCGTCACAGATTCTGCAGTTCATATATGCGCAGTTCTGGACACCGTCCAGAGGAAAGCTTTTCTACCCCAGGACCGAACGGAACATATCAGATCCCTCATCAGGGACATCTTGGCAAAGAAGACCGTCCCAGCCAGACTGGTCCTTTGCCTGCTCGGACACATGGCTGCGGCCATTGTGACTGTTCTGCTAGCCCATCTCCACATGCGGGTGACCCAGTGGATGTTATGGGTCCAGTGGGATCAAAAGCAAGACCATCTGCAGCTCCCAATTCAGATCACGAAGGTCGTAATCAAGGATTGGCAATGGTGGCTAGATTCGAAGAACCTCTTGGTGGGGGTCCCCTTCACTGCACCATCTCTGATCGTGACGCTCTCCACAGATGCCTCAGGGCTCGGATGGGGTGCACACCTAGACGGTGTCTGGTCTCTGGGCCTGTGGACAGCCCAAGAGATTCATCTCCACATAAATATCCTGGGAATGAGAGCAGTTCTTTACGCCCTGCATGCTTTCCAGTCGGAGATTCCACTGGGTACTCTTCTGTTACAAACAGACAATTCCGCGGTGATGTATTACCTCAGCAAACAAGGAGGCACCCATTCCTACCCGCTTTGCAGGGAGGCCATGAGGGTGTGGGATTGGGTTTTACAACACTGCGCAAACCTCATTGCTATTTATGTATCAGGAGTGGATAGTGTCATCGCAGACGGACTGAGTCGCTCTTGGGCCAGAGTCCACGAGTGGGAACTACTCCAGGAAGTAGCAGGGGATCTGTTTTGCAGATGGGGTACACCAGAGTTAGACCTTTTTGCGTCCCCATCCAACGCAAAACTGCCCAATTTTTGCTCGCTAGATCCAGGGCCTTGTGTTTTCTGGCGAGACACGTTGTCCCTCTCCTGGGCGGGTAGATTCCTCTATGCCTTCCCCCCTTTCCGTTGATCCAGAGGGTCCTTTTGAAAATTCGCAGAGAGCGAGCGATGCTAATACTTATCGCACCATTCTTGCCCAGGCAGATCTGGTTCCCTCTACTACATCAGCTGTCCCGGGAACCTCCGGTGCCTCTGCCAATCAGCTGTCACTTGCTGTCTCAGGAGGCGGGCTCCTTAGTCCATCTGGACCTTCGTCGCTGAACCTGCACGCTTGGCTCCTAGAGACACAGCCATTATGCGACACGGGGTCTCGCAAGAAGTAGCTGATGTTCTAGCGGCCGCAAGAAAACCGGCCACTCATGCTACGTACGCCATGAAATGGCACAGATTTTGCCTGTGAGCTCAAGCGCAGGGGTTTTCGCCACTGGATTGTCCAGAAAGGTCGATCTTGGACTACCTCCCGTCTCTTTTTCAAACAGGCTTGGCCTATTGCTCAATAAAAGTACAGCTTTGTGCCATCTCAGCCTATCACACTCCTATATGCCAACGTCCTATCTCTCAGTTGGACATGGCACGAGTCTTCCTGAGAGGTGTTCTCCACCTTAGACCTCCGATTAAGGATCCTATTCAGTCTTGGGATTTACCCTTTGTCCTGGAGCAGCTTACGCTGCCACCTTTTGAACCAGCCACAGATTGCGAGCTACGTCTCCTTACATGGAAGACGTTGTTTTTAGTTGCTGTTACTTCGGCCAGAAGAATTTCGGAACTTCATGCACTGTTGTGCAAAGAACCTTATTTGGTTTTCCATCAGGACAGGGTATCCCTACAGACCAATCCGATGTTTCTGCCTAAGGTGGTCTCGGCTCTCACTCTTAATCAGGATATCGATCTACCAGTGTACTTCCCTAAATATTCGAATCGAGGAGAGGCCCTGTTGCATACTTTAGATGTGCATAGGTGTCTTCGATACTACCTGAACAGGACCAAACACCACCGAAAATCGGATCAGCTCTTTGTCTTCTTCGCCCACAGGATGCTGGGAGCTCCCGTTTCCAAACAGTCGCTGTCCAGGTAGCCTATACATTGTATCACGTTCTGTTACCAGAAGCACAACAAACCCTTACCGGGCGTGGTTAAGGGTCATTCCACAAGGGGGGGGCTACCTCCTTTGCGGCCTTAAAGAACGTATCCACCTCAGCTATCTGTGCAGCAGTGACTTGGAGCATTGTAGCCTGGATGTGGCATTGAGGCGAAGAGCAGGTTTTGGTCTAGCAGTCCTTCAAGGACTTCTGTCCTAGGCTTAGGTTTTATTGAGGATTTCTACCTTCCCTCCTCCCAATGGTGTAGGATTTCCACTATTGCTTGGGAATCAGTCCTAGTGGTGTAACCTGCTGCAAGAGCTGTTACTCAAAGTAAGATAGAACAGTTACGCAAGAACTTGCCGTAACAGTAGATCTTTGAGAACAGCTCTTGCAGCAGGTACTTTCCCCTCCCACCATCCCCGCTGGAGGTAGATTTTGTTGTTCAGATATCCTTCTCCTAGGATCAGGTGTTCTCTACACTATTCTGATTGCCATTTGATGGCGGATCCTCAGTCTCCTCTTCTGATGTCATCCAGCGTCCAGGAGTCTCCGGCGGGAGAACTGGGGATTCTGGGGGACCGCCTTCTTATGTACTATGCCTGACGTCAGGGGCAGGACCAACATCGGAGGCGGTCCCCGCTGAATACTGCTAGCTAGAAAATTTCTGTGGGATCCAGGCACCTGCTGGCTTCAGTCCTAATGGTGTAACCTGCTGCAAGAGCTGTTCTCGAAGATCTACTGTTATGGTAAGTTCTTACGTAACTGTGCTTTATTTTTTATCCCTTCCACTCACCGCCCTTCAGACCAGTTGCCCCCCGTCGACCTGCCCCCCCTCGTCTCCGCTGCCCAACCGCATATTGCAGCCACCACCGAGTACCCCGATGTAACCCTTTGTCGGGTGGGTTCTCTTCTGAGGAGGAGAAAGGGCCTGGTGGCCTAGGCATTGGGTCTGTGTACTGCTGCAGTCGGTCATAGCGGAGTCAGAGGAGGCACTTGGTCCGGGGCAGCTGTCATCCTGGTGGGTGGAGACGCCATGTTTCTGTGTGTTTTCCTCCTGCTTTCCCCAGCTTGTGCTACCTCTGTGCTTCCCCTGGTCTCCAGCAGGAGCCGCTCCAGAGCGACGCCTTTCCCTAGCGCACCCCAGGAAAAAAGAGCCATCCTCCGGATGCTCGATCCAGCTCCTACGCCTGCCGACCCACCAGCACCCGAGTCTGTTTCTGAACCCGGCTCACCGGTGTGACAAGAGGTAAGACACCAGCGCCTCAACCCTCTGCGCCACCGGGCCGGCTGCTGATATGTTTAATAAATTAGTTATAGCTCAGACTAGACGGGAGGGTAGTCATGATCAGGACTGTAGTAAACAAGAGTTACTGTTCACCAAGAATAAGGAAATGCCAAGAAGTTACTTACATTTTAGTTTTGAGGAACTTGAAGTAAAGGATGTGTTGGAACTTGTACAAAGTCTTGTTGACGGGAAAGGATGTGGTCCAGATCAGTATTATCGTAAATTATTAAAGGTGGCAGCTGATGCTATTTGTGAGCCTGTAATACATCTGCTCAGGCTCACCTTGAGAACTGGTATTGTCCCTGCATTTGGATGGAGTCGGCAGTAGTCCCTCTTCTTAAGACGGAATAGACTGAACATAGAAAATTAGAGATCTGTATCTTTGCCAATTTTAGGCAAATTGTTAGAAAAGTGCATATTTCATCAGTTGATTTGTTATCTTGAAGATAATGGAATTTTGTTTTAACAGCAGCATGGATTTAAGAGGGGGCATGATATGGTCTGGTTGGATTGTCAAGCGCTGCAAGGCAGGATTGACAAGTGCTGCAAGGCAGGGTTACTGATGAGTGTTGTGTTCATCCACCTCACCAGGGCCTTCAAAATGGTGGGCCATAAACAGCTATTAATAAAACTGTAGGATATTGCTATACAGGGTAAGGACTTGGCATGGTTTGCCAACTATTTGGGAAACTGAGTACAGAAGGTTAGAGTTGGAGGTTCCTAGACTGAGCGAGGGGTGGGGGTGGGAGGAGTCGCCCTGGGCTTGCTTCTGAATCCTTTATTGTTTTCAATTTTTATAAATGGTTTACCTGGAATTTTCTTCAAGTGGAAAAAGTTTACTCTATACAGATGGTACAGTTCTTGACTCGTATCCCTCCTTGTCTAGGCTGCAAATCTCTTTGCAAACAAATTATGATAATCTGGTTACATCAATGTCATTTAATAAAATAAAACCAAATGAAAGCAAAACAAAAATATTGGTTTTTGGTTCAGCACAGAGGCTGACACGAGTAGAGGCAACTTACAAATAATGGGCAGTAACTATCATCATCTTTCAATGGTTCCTACCTTCAAGTACTTGGAAGGTCATTTGGACCGCAACTTGAGTATGATTTGACATATTGCAATCATTGAGGGTAAAGATAAAGCGTAAGCTTGAATATCTGTACAGAAATATTAAATCATTGAGTATAGAAGCATGAATGTTAATAGCAAAGCAAATTTTGATTCCAGCACTTGATTATGGAAATATATTGTTTGTGAATCAAAATAAGGTTTTCTTGACAAGTACCAACATATTTTAAATATGTTGCTTTGTCTCAGAATATCATCTAGAACTCACCATCGTAATTTATACATGAGAATGGGGATTTTGCCATCTTAACCGAGGATAGATTATAATGCGGCAGTATTTGCCTTTCATGTCTATAAAAATTCTGGACCAAGCAGCCTTTCTTCAACCTTCTCTCCAAACTCACCGGGCTATCATACCAGGGGCAGTTTATCTTTAGTTTTCTCAGTTAAACCAACTAAATTAACCCAGGCAAAGAAAAAAAATTCCTGGTTTGCTCCAAACATTTTGAATGGCTTATCTGATTTAGTTAAATCTGCAAGCAACGATATGCACTTTAAATATCTTTAAAGTCACATATTGCAAATTTTAAGTGTTCCTGTTGATATTTATTACTGTCTGTAATGTTTATAATTATTTGTTTACTGTTGTATGAATGTTTTATGTGAGGCGTAATTTAAACAGTGCTTTGCCCAGTTCACTTCTTGGTTAAAAAACAAACAAAAATGGGGCGGAGTTCATTCATATACTCTCTGCAGAGAGTAGTCAGAGTTTGGCACTGGGCCCGCTCAGTGAACAGTAGAACATCACATATTTCTTTCAGCAGTGTTCCTCTCCAGACTGTGGACTCGCTAGCAGATCACTTTAGTCGATCTAATGTGCTCTGCCATGAATAGGAACTTTCAGACTCCATTGTGGATGTCCTCTATGAAAAATGGGATCGTCTGGACATAGACCTGTTTGTGTCCCCATTGCTCGCTTCAGGGCCTGGAGTTTTCTGGTGAAACACTTTATCCCTCTCTTGGAAAGGGAGGTTCAAACAACATGAAGTCTTGCTATATTATGACAGTAGCAGTTTGTCCCACCACTAGAACTGCTCCGGAGGTGAAATGGTTAATACCATTCCAAAATAGAACTTTGAGCACGAGCTCTAAGAAGCAGCTCTATCTGTGTAATTTCAAACCTGAACTGTCAGATTCTTTACTCCGCCTCAGTGAACAGTCGCTCCAGAGATTTCTCCTACTGCTCGGTTCATTTCTCGGTTTAAACAGTGTTTTCTCGGTTCGATTCAACGAGAATAGTTTTATTTAACCGACAAAACCGTTCGGTTCAAGCTCTGTCTGTGGTAATCGTAAGTAAATTAAAGGTTTTGTCTGTGTGGAACTTGTAAGTTTATCGGTTCGGTTTTGAACCGATCAGCTGGGTTAAAACTTATTTACTTCAAAGTTTAACATTTTGAATGCGGTTCCCAGTTCTTATCGGTTCTAAAAAAAAACGGATTTTATTACGGTTTTTCCAATACCGTGACACGGTTAGGAACCGATAAGGGTATATATACCTAACACTGCCGTTAAAGGGCACGTTTTTTCTGGTTAGGCTGGCATTATGTCTGAGAACCCAAAAGAAAACCGGGCCACTGGAGTTTCAACACAGCTGATGTCTGTGGAAGTCTTTGCCAAGGCTGACCCACACCACATGTGTCTATTGTCTGGGGTTTGACCACCTCAGTCAGACTGCCAGATGTGTAAGAATTTCCTGCAGCCACCCTGAAAAGAGATTGGGCAGGCTCAGGGCAGAGAGGCCAAAAGTCCGCTGACCGGATGGCCAGCCCGGTTCGGTGCCAACCGAACCGGAGGGAGTGCCCTCTGACCAGTGCGAGACTTCCTCAGGCAAAAGAAAAGCTGGTTCTGAGGAACCAATTCCAGTAAAGAAAACAAGAAAGTCAGCAGGTTTGGAGTCCAAAACCCCTTCTCCAACTGCTGCAGAGATAGCAAAAGCCATACAAATTGTCCAGTCACTGTCTCAGGTTCCGTCGAATCGCCACTATCTGGCAAAAGGTCGGTTCGTCTCGGTTCCAGTGGTTCAGAAATATGATGTTGAGGAATTTTATGAACCAGAGGAGGAGGATGATTATGAACAGTATGAATGTGGCTGGGAAGGTCTGGGTGTGCCCATTGAACGGACATTTCCCAGACAGACCTCTAGAATCTCCCCTATGCTATCTGAGTCCCCATCTCATTTTATGTTTTACAAAAAGTTGCTGAAACCCTCCAGCTTCCCTTGGAAGAAGCTGTGGATGAGCAAGAGGAGCCTGATTTTGTAGAAATGATGGATATTCCAGAGTCTAGGAGATTGTCTATTCCTTTGCATAAGTCTTTTAGGAAGCAAACAATAAAAATGTTAAACGCTCCTAATTCTGTGCCTCCTGTAGATAAAAAGATGGACAGAAGGTACACATTGTCAGGTCCTGATACAGAATTCCTTTCTCAGCAATGCAGTCATGTTGGGGTAGTTCAGGCTGCAGCCTGTGATAAAGCTAATATTCCCTGGCTTCACATCCTCCTGACAAGGATTCCAGGAAGATTGATGCCATGGAAAAAACAGTATATGGCAGCCTCTCTGGGACTCAGGCAAGCAAATTATATGGCTTATGTAGCTGGGTATCAGAAATCTAGATGGGATACTGTTATGGAATTAGCCAAGCAAGCCCATGGCCAGCTGGCTAGCGAACTAGAACAGGTGGCTGCTGATGGCATTGAGGCTTCTAAGGTACAGTTTCATGCTGCTGTGGATGTTAATGATGTTTCCTCTAGGGTCATGGCCACATCTGTAGCTTTTAATGGGTTGGCCTGGCTCAGGTGTACTAGTCTGTCACAGGATACCCAGACTAAGGCTATGGATTTTCCTGTGGTGGGAAATTCTCTGTTTGGGAGCAGACAGAGAATTACATGAAAAAGATGGATGAATATAGGACTACTTACAAAGTGCCCAAGCTAAGGAGGCGGCAAGCCACTCCTCAAGAGGCATACCCCAAGGGGTAGGGTAGGCCTTTTCACAGGCCTTTTACCAGACTCAGGCCTCCCTCTGCCTATGCTCAGAGGGGCTTCTTCAGAGGCAGAGGCAGGCGGGGTGGGCAGGCCTGCTCCCACCCTCAGCCTAAAGCTCCTGCTAAGCAGGCACCCTGATGGGGTGCCCAGGGCCATCCTCCTTACGGTAGGGGCAGGCTGGCTTACTTCAGTCAGAACTGGGCTTCTTTAACCTCAGACAAGTGGGTTCTGGAAGTAGTAAGCCAGGATCTGGTTCTCAGCTTCAAAAGTTTCCCAAGTTGAGAACCAGACTTTTCTACAAGTGCTTCAGAGACCTTTGCTCTGGAAGCAGGGGTCTCAATCCTGTTGGCTCTCAGGGCAGTGGAAAAGGTTCCTCCCCTGCACCAGGGCAGGGGTCTGTATTCCAGATACTTCCTTACCCCAAAAAAGACAGGACAATGGTGGCCCATATTAGACCTCAGATATCTGAACAAGCATCTTTTGAAACCAAAGTTCAAAATGGTAACTCTGGCAATGATTTTACCCTCCCTAAGGCCAGGGGACTGGTTAGCCTCCCTGGACCTCAAGGATGCCTATTTCACGTCCTAATCAGAGCTCCCATCGAAAGTACCTCAGATTGAACTACCTTCAGGTCATTACCAGTTCAGAGCAATGCCCTTGACCTTACCTCTGCCCCAAGGGTATTCACAAAGTGTCTAGCAGTGGCAGTGGCTCACTTAAGGAGGCAAGGATTGCTGTTTTCCCTATCTAGGCAGATTGGCTCATTGTAGACCAGTCCCCAGAACAGGTAAAATCTCACCTGCAAGTTACAGCACTTCTCACCTCCCTGGGCTTTCTGCTAAATCTACCAAAGTCGGTTCTGGAACCAGTCCAGGTACTCACCTTTATAGGGGCAGAGTTGGACACAAAGCTAGCCAGAGCTTTTCTTCCCTTAGAAAGGGTGCGAATTTAGTGACTCTGGCCTCCTCCTTCACCCTGCAGGTCTCTCGACCAGCAAGACACTTTCTGCAGCTCCTGGGACACATGGCTGCATCCACAGCTGTTGTGCAGGGAGCAAGATTTCAGATGAGAGACATTCAGTTTCACTTGAGAACCTATTGGTCTCAGAGAAGAGACCCCCTTTCAAGTTGGTCCCAGTGACTGAACCTTGATCCAGGCCCTCCAGTGGTGGCAGGATCAGAGCAATTTAAGATCGGGGTCCCCTTCATTCCCCTGCTCTCACAATTTGACTCTCACTACAGATGCTTCCTTCTGGGTTGAGGAGCCCACATGGGCGACCTTTCCACTCAGGAGTGTGGTCCCCAGGAATCTCTGCTCCACATCAATTTGCTGGAACTCAGAGCTGTCTTTTTAGCTCTTCAAGCATTTTCTGCATCTGTCTACAACAAGGTGATACAAGTCAGAACAGACAACACCACAACAATGTGGTACATCAACAAACAGGGGCACTTGGTCTTCGGCCTTGTGCACCGAGGCAATGAAGTTGTGGTCTCTGGCCTATTCCCTGAACACTTCCCTCATAGCAGTTCATCTTCCAGGGAAGGACAATGTCCTAGCGGATGCTCTCAGCAGGATTTCCCAGGGCCATCACGAATGGTCCCTGGATCTTCAAGTGCTGGGGATAGTCTTTGCCAGATGGGGCACCCCTCAGATAGATCTTTTTGCAGCCCCAGACAATCTCAAACTTCCTCTGTTCTGTTGCAGGCCTCCAGTGTTGGGCTCAGTCCCCTGGATGCCCTTCTCCTGGATTGGGAGGGAAGTTTCTTTATGCTTTCCTCCTTTCCTCTCCTATTCAAAGTATTAGTCAAAATCAGATCTCAGCCTTGCAGGGTGATTCTGATTGCCGATTGGGCCAGGCAGCCCTGGTACCCACTCCTTCTGTCACTGACAATCCATCTTCCTTTGCCTCCCCAGGATTCACAACCTGTTAACTTGTGCCCAGGGAAGGGTTTGGTATCGGACCTCAAATCCCTCAACCTCAAGGCCTGGCTCTTGAGGAGTTAGAAGTTTGCTGATTACACCTCTCTCAAGGTGTTCTTGAAATCTAAAGGCTTCCAGAAGCCTTCCACTAGGGCTATTTATAGTTCTAAATGGAAAAGGTTTTCCATTTGGTGTGCTGGGAAAATATTTCCCAGAATCTGCTGATTTGCCCATTGTATTAGATTACATGGTCCATCTTAATTCTTTGGGTCTCAGACCAGCTACCCTGAGAGTCCATTTGGCAGCTGTATCTGCTTTTGTGTCAGCAGGAAAGTCATCCCCTCTTTCCACTCACCCTGTGTTTTCCAAGTTTTTTAAGGGATTACTCCATACTAATCCACCCTTTCGGGAACCGGCCCTGCCTGGGACCTTAATGTTTGTATTGCCCAGTTAATGCAACCCCCTTTTTGAACCTCTGTTTTCTGCAGAGCTTAAGTATCTAACTTGGAAAACTGTTTTTCTGGTGGCTATCACTTCTGCTAGACGCATAAGTGAGTTGCAAGCCTTGTCAGTGGAAACTGACCTTATTTCTTTCCACAGGGATAAGGTAGTCCTTAGGACTAATAGGAAGTTTTTACCTAAGGTGGTTTCAGATTTCCATCTTAACCAATCTGTCTCCCTTCCAGTATTTTTCACTGATCACTCCTCTTCTGGTGAGAGGAGGTTGCACAGCCTGGATGTTGAGAGCTCTTAGTTACTATATAGAGCGTACCAAAGGTCACAGGTTCGAATCCCTCCAACTTTTCCTTACCTATGGTGAAGTTGGGAAAGGCAAACCTGCCACTAAGAGATCAATTGCCAGGTGGATTGTCTCTTGTGTCAATTTTGTTATCAGAAACTGGGCAGAGATCCCCTCTGGCGAGGGCTCATTCTACCAGGGGTACAGCTGCGTCTCTAGCTGCTGCCAGAGACATCCTATATTAGAGATATGCCAGGCTGCTACTTGGAAAATGGTACACACTGCCAAGCATTACTCCCTGGATGTCCAGGCCAGGAGAGATACTCGGTTTGGCACAGCTGTTCTTCAGAGCCTATTCCTAAGTGGGTTCTGCCCTCCTCCATGGAGGTACTGCTGTGTAGTCTGCTACTGTCATAATATAAGACTTCATGTTGTTTGAAGAAAAATTACTCACCTTAGTAATGTTGTTTCTTCTAATGGAGTCTTGCTATTATTACCCCAGCCTGCCCTCTCAGAACTTCTACTTGGTGGGGGCAACTTATGTGTGGGCACTATTTTATGCCCTTTTAGCGTTTCTCCCTTTGGGAGTTTGGGGTGTGTGTGTTTTATTATACTGTTGTTTTATTCTCATGTTGTTAGAATTGTGTTAGTAGTTCTGGTCCCTGACTTGAGTCTTGGTGTTGGGACCAGCAATGGTTATTAATATTTAGGTAGCCATTTGGCTAGTGTAGGTTACAGCTTCCACACAGACCTTAGTGAGTTTTTGCTCGTAAAGATCTGACAGTTCAGGTTTGAAATTACACAGATAGAGCTGCTTCTTAGAGCTCGTGCTCAAAGTTCTATTTTGGAATGGTATTAACCATTTCACCTCCGGAGCAGTTCTAGTGGTGGGACAAACTGCTACTGTCATAATATAGCAAGACTCCGTTAGAAGAAACAACATTACTAAGGTGAGTAATTTTTTTTTTCTGTATGCTTTTCCCCTGTTCTCTGTAGTACAGAGGGTTCAGTTAAAGCTGTAGGCCGAGCATGCCACCCTGATTCTGGTGGCTTCTCACTGGCCCAGAAAGATTTGGTTTCCCCTTCTTCAGCAGCTGGTAGTGAAACCTCCTGTCTCGCTGCCTCTGAGAGCCAGCCTTCTGACACAGGAGCAGTATGTTCTGATGATCCGGATTTTCGGTCCCTGCACCTTTACGCATGGCTCCTGAGAATGTAGAGTTCTTCCACTTTGGGGTTTCCCTGGCAGTGCTGATGTTTTCTTGACGGCTAGAAAGCCATCTACTTGATATGCTTATTCACAAAAAATGGAAATGTTTAACTGTGTGGTGTACTGGGCATGCTTTGAATCTCTTTACATGTCCAGTTCATAAAATACTGGACTACCTCATGTCCATTAAGGGCTCAGGGCTTGGTTATTCCTCAGTAGATGTCCACGTGGTCACTCTGTTGGTCTTTCATGCCCTATCAGAGGGTGACAGTGGCCCAGTTAGAGGTTTCTCATAGATTCCTAAGGGGCACCCTCCTTTTATACCTCCTAGTCCGAGATCCAGTCCAGTGTGGGATTTTAATTTGGTCTTGGAGACCCTCACTGTGCCTTCCTTTGAGAGATGAGCTTCCTCTCTTGGAAGACACTGTTTCTCCTGGCTGTGACATCTGCTAGGTACATTTCAGAGTTACAAGCTCTCGTTGCAGATCCTTGGCTTATTGTTTTTCACAAGAATAGGGTGACCATAGGTACCAAGCCTTGTTTTCTTCTGAAGGTTGTGTCTGGAAGAACAGTATATCAGACCATAGACCTTCCTGCTTACTTTTTCGATACCAAAGATAGTGGGGAGCATCATTTACATACACTGGGTGTCCATAGGACTCTGTGTTGGTACCTGGATCATACAAAGGATTGTAGAAATCCTTGCAACCGTTTATTACTTTTGCCCCTCGAATGGTGGTCTCACTGATTTTGAAACTAACCCTGTCCAAAATGCTGGACAGTTGTATTACATATTGTTACCTAAAGCATGGTAAGCTGCTTTCTGGTCCTGTTTGTGCACATTCCACCCACAGGGTGGCTACATTAGTGGCTTGTTTTCAAAATGTGTCCACTGCTGACATATGTGCTGCTGCCACTTGGTGTAATATTCATGCATTCACTAAACACTACAGTCTGGACATTGTCTCTCATGGATGCACCAGCTTTAGCCCCAGTGTTCTGCAAGGTATTCTTACTCAGGATCATTAGGTCCTGCCATCCTCCCTCAGTGCTTGGTACTGCATGGGAATCATTCCATGATGTGGCTCAGTGGAGGGATATCGCCTCAAAGAAGATAGAAGACCATCGAGAGAATCTCCTCCATTGAACCACAGTTCTCCCACCTTCCCCCCTTGGCAGGTTACAGGTGATTATACTGCCAGTTGTCGCAAGCTGCTTCTCCTCTGATGACCCCATTGCATCCATATTTGTGTTTCCACATCCTCTCCTGTGTGCCTGGTGTGATCGTGGTTGCATTGCTCTTGGCAGGTTCGATGATCCTAAGAACTTGTCTCTGACAGGAAACCGAGGCGTGCTGGGTACACCTGCGAGGCACGTCGACGTGGGTGGCTACTGCCTGCAAAAAGTTTCTGGTTTGTCTTGATGCCAGCGACTTGCAGTTTCATGATGTGGCTTAATGGAGGAAATTCTCACCAAGATCTTCTTTTCCATGACTTTAATTGTTTCTTGGTTATTCCAGAAGTTCCGAGCAAAGCAAGGAGGTTTAATCTTTCTACAAAGGAATACTGCATTTTTTCTAACTTTCTGTCACGTATTATCTGATTTTAAAAAGTATGAACTAGTTGGTGGTGTTATTGCTGTTATACTGTGTGGCAGTAAGTGTGACTTGATGAGTGAAGATCTGGAATGCTTATGTCCCTAACATTCCATGCTGATGCCACACCTCTGAGTTGTGCAAGTATCCCTAGCAGAGATGCATCTTTGCCATTTGTTATTAGTTCCCAGTGACAGTGTTTGAGCTAACAGGAAAAAGAAAATACGGCAAGTTTGATCGTCTTAATTTCTTTTTTAATTTCTTTTTTCTCAAGCAGGACTAGACATATTCCGTATGGAAAATGGCACTGAGTGTTAAGCAGCAGAGTAAGTGTAGCCTTCTAGCTGATAAGTTTGGATGTTTCCCATAGCCAAATTTAGTATAGTGTCTGTTGTGTGGCAGATAGGATGAATAAGATGGATTCTACATCCCTTCAGTCGCCACAGTACTAATTAACTTTGTACATTGCAGCCAACTTTTCTGATTTGAGAGAGTACCTAGGAGGTCTAGAAGGCTCTTTTTGTAAATGTTAGAGCCAATTAATACAACTTTCTAAATGTTCTTCTCTTTCTTCAAACGATGCAGATGCCCTGTAATAGGACATCGCTAGCAGTTTCAAGTTCTTAATTTGTCTTGCCGTGAGTAGAAGAGCTAGACAAAGGAAAATCCCTAATATTTGAATCACTTTTACCTTTAATTTATATATTATTGTAGAGACCGTCAACTTCTACCCAGTCGTAAACAATTTTCTTGGACTATTTACATATTTTAATTCATTCTAGTATTGTCTTTCGATCAGTAAGGTGAAGCTAACAGTCAGCATACAGTAATTGGAGTCGGCTTTTTTAATGTATGGTTACAGATTCCATGCATAAATCTGTACTTTAAAAATGCTATAAATGTCTGTTCCTTTCTCATGCATACATTTGAAAAATGGGTGGTTTTAATATGTTATGTATTTCATGTCAAGCAATAAAGCAGCAGTATTTTCCTGAACAAATCGTGTAGATATTGATCAGTGGAATAAAGTTATTGAGCAATTAGGCACGCCTTCTGCAGACTTTATGAAGAAACTGCAGCCTACAGTAAGGAACTATGTAGAGAACAGACCAAAGTATCCTGGCGTCAAGTTTGAAGAGCTCTTTCCTGATTGGATATTTCCTTCGGATTCTGACCGGGACAAATTAAAAAGTAAGAACTATAAAACTATGAACATGCTACTGTTTTACTGTTTTTATTAACCTTTTATGTGTGAATATAGTAGGCCAAGTACTACTGTGATATATATTTAACTGATTTATACTTTATTTGTTTTTCATATTTCTTTAATAACAGCCATTGTAAGGGAAAACAGTATTGTTCTTGTACACTTGGAGTACTGCATACAGTACTGGAGACCGCATCTCAAAAGAGACATAGAATCGAGATGGTGCAGAGGAGGGCCGCGAAAATGATTCAGGGACTGCACCATATGGCATACCAGGACAGGCTGAGGGAACTCCACATGTACTCCATGGAACAGAAGAGGGAGAGGGGTGACATGATTGAGACTTTTAAATATATGAGGGATATAAATAAGGTTAATGTTCAGGAGCTTTTCCAATTGAAAGAGCGCAGGAGAACAAGAGAGCATGACATGAGGCTGAAGGAAGGGAGGGAGTAATACAAGGACGTTCTTCTTCTTTACAGAGAGGGTGGTGGACCCATGGAATAGCCTACTCAAGGAGACAGTGGGAGCCAAAACAGTAAGCGAGTTAAAGAACTCATGGGATAGACATAAAGATAGCATATGGAAAGGCAAATGAGGGAAGGGGGAAATAGCACCAGGTAGGTTCTTGGGCAGACTAGGTGGACCTTGCATCCCCTTCTGCTGTGATTTTTCTGTGTTTCTAGAGGGGGAATAATCTTGTCCTGAGCTGTTATACAATAGATCAACTGGTCTGATTGGTTATCATTGAAAAATGATATGGCAGTTGCCTGTTGTTGGAAAAAAATCCAAAAATGGATTTAAAACAAGCAAGTTACTCCTTGTTGTACAAGCAGAGTTCAGAGTGGGTGTTGACAGCATAGAAAATTGTTTTGTTATCTTTGTCTCATGTTGTGAATTAAATATATTCATTCAAAAAATGTTGCTAGATTTATAGACGTAGAAATTTTTTATTGGCAAAAGGGACTGCTTGGCCCACCAAGTCTGCCCAGATGTTCCCGCCTATTTTGTCTCTGCAGACTGTAACTGGTCTCCAGTAACCCCCCCCCACCTTTATTTACCAGTATTTCCCAATGCCTATCCAGTGCATGTTTAAAACTCCCCACTGATTTCATCCCCACTACCTCTGGTGGCAGGCTGTTCCACGTGTCCACCACTTTTTTAGTGAAGTAGTGTTTTCTCACATCTCTCCAAAACTTTTACCCCTTCTAGCTTTGTTGCATGCCACCTTGTTCTGTTGCACTTCTTCACTTGAAACAGTCTCCCCGTCTCTGTTCACCCCCGTGAGGTACTTCTAGATCTCTGTCTTGCCACCCCTCCACCCTCCTCTCTTTTGGGGTATACATGTTGAGATCCCTCAGTTTCTCATATGCTTTCTCATGGAGCCCCTGCACCATTTTAGTTGCCCTCCTCTGGACTGCCTCCACCCTGTGTATAACCTTTCCAAAATGCAGCCTCCCAAACAAGACACAGTATTCCAGGTGTGATCTCACTAATAACCTATACATTGGTAATACCACTTTCTTTCTCCTGCTGACAACACCTCTCCTTATGCATTCCAGCATCCCACTGCCTCTGACTGTTAGGCCATCAGATATTATAGTGCCCCCCACCCCACCCCCATCGTCCATCATTTTATACCCAACTCTTGGGTTTCTATGGCCCAAATGCATAATTTTGTACTTTTTGGCATTGAATCCCAGTTGCCATTCCCTTGACCACTCAAATTTTCTGAGGTCCCTACTCATTCTCTTCACCCCCTCCTGAGTATGCACTCTATTACAGATCTTGTTGTGATCTGTGTGTAAAAAAAAAAAAAAGCATACTTTCCCTTCCAGCTGTTCTGCAGTGTCACTTATGAAGACATTGAACAAGACCGGTCCCAGTACTGAGCCCTGTGGCACCCTGCTGGTCACTTTCCCCTCATTATAGTGAGTACCATTTACCACCACCCTCTGTTGCTTATCCATTAACCAGATTTTTATCCAGTTTGCCACTTTGGTTCCCACTGCTAGACTGTCCAATTTCTTTATCAGTCTCCTGTTTGGCACAGTGTCAAAGACCTTGCTGAAGTCTAAGTAGGGCACGTTCTCTGCCCTTCCCTGATCTATTTCCCACATCACCCACGTTGAAGAAATCGATCCGATTTGTATGGCATGACTTCCCTCTCATGAATCATTGCTGCCTTTGGTCTTGCAACCCACTGGATTCAAGATATTTCACAATCCTTTCTTTTAGCAGGGTTTCTATTAGTTTTCCCACCACTGATGTGAGACTTGACTGGTCCATAGTTGCTAGCCTCCTTCCTGCTGCCGCTCTTATGGAGTGGAACTACATAAGCACTCCTCCAGTCCCCAGGAACCACTTGTTTCTAGCGATACAGTATGTTGAATAATGCTGTTAGTGGTGCAACAAGCTTCTCCCACCAGGACGGCCACACGCCCAGTCTGGTGTCCCAGATGGAACTTGGGGTTGACACCCTCTAGATTGATCAGGTCTCTTGGTTTGATCACTGCACCATGGGGTTCATGTTTGGGGCCTCCCCTCAAAAGTTCTTTCCCTGTGGAGATGGTCAGCTACTGTCCTTCAAGGGGTTTGCAACCAGAGGGTCTAGTGGCGTTAGCTAACCTTTTGTAGAGTAGACACGTCATGTGCGATTGGCACCAGTGAAGCAGTGGCCACTTATAAATAGGGTGGTATCCAAAGCACTGGATGTCATTGCTCCAGTTCGTATATGACCCAGATCCTCTCACTTAAGATCCCCCTGGTTTGATGAGGATCTCAAGGTGATGAAGATCAAGGGTTGGAAGTTGGAGCATTGCTGATGGACGACAAATTGGCCCTGCATGCTCACTACGGTGAGTGCCGGGGGCAATTTCCCATAAGAAGGCAGAATTCTTGTCCAGGAAAGTTGCTGCCGGGAGAAACATTCCTTCTCAGCTTTTTCGGACTGTGGATAGGCTTCTCCATCCTGCCTGTCTACAGCCGAAAAATACTTTTTTTATCCACTTTCTGTGAAGAGTTTGCTCTGTTTTTCTCTGTGAGAGTGTCATCTATCCAGTCGGGGATCCCTTTCAGGGAGGCAGCTTCCTCATAGTAGCCGAGCTGGGAGGAACAGAAGCACTCTGCCTGTCTGGAAGGAGTTTAGGCCAGTGGAGGTGTCTGAAGTGACTGGGGGGGATCTTAGAGCTTAAGCACACACATTGCGAACTGGACCCAGCCCCGACGCGTTTCTTAATGGGATGTGCTGAGGCTGTTGGCCTGGTGTTCGCCAGGATTGCCAGGTGCTCGATGACGGAGGGGGTGTTCCCAGTGGCTTTGAAAGAAGCACTGATGAGACCCCTCCTTAAGAAACCTTCCCTCGACCCAGACATCCTGGCGAATTACCGTCCAATCTCCAACCTGCCATTTTTGAGCAAGGTTGAGAAACTGGTGGCACTGCAGCTCGAGAATCGCGTCATGTCCTTTGACATCTATGAGCCATTTCAGCCAGGTTTTCGAGCTAGACATAGCACTGAAACGGCTCTAGTGAGGGTACATAATGATCTACTTAGGGCTAGAAATAGAAGAGACAGGTCAGTTCGTATGCTCCTCGATCTCTCGTCAGCATTTGACACTGTGGAGCACATTGTGCTTCTTGATCGGCTCTGTGAGTTTTGTGGACTCTCCGATGCTGTCATCAGATGGTTTGAGTCCTATCTCTCTGATAGGGTGCAGCGGGTGGTGATGTGGAATTTCTCCTCCTCCTCCCCAGTGCCTCTGTCATGTGGAGTACCACAGGGCTTGATCTTGTCACCAATGCTGTTCACAGTGTACATACTGTATCTGGGTGAGATCATTCGGCAATAGAGCATGGAGTTTCACTGCTATGTAGATGACATCCAGCTGTATTTGTCATTTGCACCCAGAACATCCGGTGCTGTTGATGTGTTAAAGAGCTGTCTAGCTAAAATCAATGACTGGATGGCTTCCAGCTGGCTGAGACTAAATCAGGATAAGACGGAGGTGCTAGTGATCGAGCCAGGTTGCGAGCATGATGGGTTGTCACCTGGAGCTATTGCAGGTCTTTTCCTAGGGTCTGCTCCGTTGGTGGCTTCCCTGAGGGTGCATAATCTCTGTGTGATCTAGACAGCAGGCTGACCTTTGAAGATCAGGTGTAGTCTGTAGTCAGAAGTGGTTTTTACCACTTGCGGAACATTGCCAGGATCAAGCCCCTTGTTCCGCCTGAAGATCTGCCGACTGTTGTACATGCCTTTGTTATCTCTAGGCTCAGCTACTGCAACTCTCTATACTTCGGGGTCATGGGAGGGACCCTCCACAGACTGCAGCTGGTGCAGAACATGGTGGACCAGTTACTGATGGGCCTTTCTAGGTCCAGTCATGTAACCCCGGTCCTGTGTGCTCTGCACTGGCTGCCTGTCAGGTGGAGGGTCCTTTTCAAGGTGGGCATGCTCACCTATAAAGCCTTATACAGACTGGGATCTGGCTGCCTGTCAGAGCTCCCGACACCTGTGACCTCTGCTCGCTCCCTCCACTTCTCTTCAAGGGGTCTTCCGGACATTCCCAGGGTTCAGCTCAAGACATTGGGTGACCGTGCTTTTCATGTCTCTGGACCGACCCTGTGGAACTCGCTTCCATGTGCAGTCCAGGAGGCCCCTCGATCGGGGTTTTCAAGCTGAGGCTGAAGGCCCACCTCTTTAGCCTGGTTTTTAATGACTGATTTTCCAGCCCAACTGTCCTCGTCATCTGAAGCTAATCTTAAAGTTGCTATTTTGAGTCTAATTTATTCTGAAAATGTTATTGTATTTGTATCTGTTGTTTTATTTTTTGATATGTTTTGTTGGGCGCCCAGAGCCTCAAGGAATGGATGCCTTAAAAATAAAATTTGCCTTGCCTCCATGTGTTCCCTTGGCACCCTTAAATGTGTCCCATCTAGTTGCATGGCTTTATACACTTAAGGTTTGCAAGACCCTTCAGAACTTTTTCCTCTGTAAATGGACTTGTATTCACCTCCCACCTCCTGTGTTCCTGCTGCTTCTTGTTTCAACATCCCTTTCTGTCCATTGTGAAGACTGAGCAGAAGTACCTATCCAGGTTGTCAGCTTTTTCCTGATCATCCTCTGCGCAGTCACCATCTACCATCCTCCTTGTCCTCACTATCCCTCCCCTTGCCTTCCTCTTCTCGATTATGTACCTGAAGAATGTCTTGTCCCCTTCTGCCACCCTTCGGCTATCCTTTTCTCTTTTTTCACCTTTGCTTGCCTCCCTGGTTCCCTCTGTTTTCCCCAGTACTTCTCCTTATCCTCCTTCCTCAGTGTTTTTTGTACCATCTGAATGCTCCCTTTTTTCCCTTCACTTTTGTGGCCACATCCCTAGAGTACTATAGTGGTCTTTTTTTCCTTCTGCTTTTACTCACTTCCTTCATACAGAGGCTGGGTGCCTTCTTTTATACCTTCCTTTATTTTTCTATGTTGTTCCTCAACCTCACCCTGGCAATCCATCCCTGCAAAGCTGGTTCTAATGCAGTTTCCCAATTTTTAACTCATTACTTCCAGTAGCTTCTTATGAAGTCTGAACCATCCATTGCTTAACATGTCACAAAATGGCCACCCAGGTAAGAATGAGTTTTAATGTCTGCCCTTTAAAGTCCAGGACACTTGTCCTTATGTGGTTTACTTCTGTACCTGTCTTAATGGCGGAATCACACTGTACAGTAATCACTGGTCCTTGGGGACAGTCCACTGTGATGTCTGCTATATCGTCTCTGGTAGTGAGCACAGGTCCACTATTGCCCTGTCACTAGTGTGTTCACTGACTAGCTTCCTGGGAAGCACACCTTGCAGGGAGTCTGGAATTGGCCTGCTTTTTATTGAAGCTGCACATGGAAGGCTCCCATTCACATCAAGCAGATTGAAGTCCCCAACCAGAATCACCTTCCCCCTTATTCATCATCCTACTCATGGTTTCCCCTAATGCCTTATCCAAATCCTACTCCTGTGCTGAAGACTTGTATACCACCCTGGTGCAAATAGTGGCCTCTGCTTCTGTCTCCAGGGTGATCCACAACACCTCCAGTGCTTCCCTTGCCTCTAGGTTACCTTGCACTTCCATTGCCCTGTTACCCTCCCTCACATACAGAACAACCCCTCCTCCCTTCCCTGTCACTTCTGAATTGAAAATAGCCTGGTATGGCAATATCCAGTCGTGATTTTCAGTGCACAACAATTCACTTATGGCCACTGTGTCTGGGTCTTCCTTCACTATGATGGCCTCTAGGTCCAGAATTTTATTCCTTAGATTCCTTGCATTGGCTCACATGGCTGTCCAAACTTTGTTCCCTCCCTGCCTGCAACCCCCTTTTCTCCCCCTTTTTCTGCCTGTGATGCTTCTCAAAACTCCTGTTTCCTTCATTGCTCCCTCTTTTTCTTGTCCACTCTACATCTCTCCTGCTGCATCTTTTGTTCTTACCACATCTTTTGTTCTTACCACATCTTTTGTTCTTACCTCCCTTGTCATCCACCCTGTTTACCCTCCCTTCATCCTGCACCCCTGCTCTGGGGGAGTTTTCTCCCTCTGGGCTCTCCCTCCCTGTTGCTTAACCTCAATTTATGCCTCCCTTTGTAATACAGCCTCCCACTCTGTTAGTTTAAATGCTGCCCAAGTAATATCTAAACCTCCCATTGAGTACTGAGGTCTCCTTCTCAGAAAAAATGTATGCCATCACCTCTGTATAGGCCGATAGCCTTCCAGGTCAGCCCACAGTCCTCCAAGAAGCCAAATCCTTACTCTCCATTACGTCTTCAGCCAACTGTTGAAGTTCTGATGCAGAGTGCCCTAACCTTCCCTAGGTTGTCTACAGGTAGCACCTAAGGCCCCTCCCCACTTCCCTGAACTGCCCCTGCAATACCCCTGCTCAGTCCCTTGCCAGGTCATTAATAACTAGGTGAACAATGACATCCAGCTCCCTCCCATGGCCTGCCACCCTAGGATCATTAGGGTCCTCTCTACATTCCTCCAGGCTGAAGCGCCAGGTAGGCACCTTACCTCCCTTTACTGCTCACAAGTCTGTTCTTCTCACGATCAAGTTCCCCACCAGCAACTGCTTCCTCTTCTGCTGTGGGCTTTTTCCACATATCCTTAAAATCAGTGTTTCATAATTTGATAGATGGGGTTGGAGGAGAAAGTGATAAAGATCATTCATGTTTACCACACTGGGATTTTGTCTAAAATATGAGTTACAAAGGGAGAAACATTATCAGAACCCTACAACAGAATTGTAAAATTAGACAAGGCTACATTCTAGCCCCAACCATGTTCTTGTTATATTTAAATAATTTATCAACAACTTTTGAACATAACAAATGTGAGGTTGTGAGGCCCAACCCCTTCCTATTCCCCCTCCCCTGTCCGTCCTTGCCCTTACCGTTCCAGACCCTTTCCTTCACCACTAGACCCCCACCTCTCACCGCTCACCTCTTGTACCCCAACAAGGCCCTCTGGGCTGCTTCAGCCTCTCAACTCCCTTGTCACTCTATCACCTGCTGTCCTCTGTTTGTCCCCTCTTCTTATCTTACCCACCCCCCTTATAATCTCCCCATCCCCCTTACCACTCTTGTGCCTCTCACCTCATGTTCGATACTCCATTATAGCTTTCTGACTTGATAAAATACTTTGTTATTCTTCTGTTTGTTACCTTAACACTAGCCTATATATAGTACATTGTATTAATCTCTATGAATGCTGTGACAAGCATGGACTATATTCTCTGTTCTTCACTTGTAGTCTTGCACATCTTTTGTTTTCTGCACTTTGTCAACTGTTTTACACTGCTTTGTATCTTGTTTTCTCAACATGGAACCTTTGTAAATTAGTTTTCAGCTCAAAGGTCTTAATCCGAGATGTTAATAAAATAAAAAATCAAAATTGGTGGGAAAAGAATTAGTATGCATGTATACGTAAGAGATAAATTTTATCACAAACCATGATATTCGGAGGTGGGGGGTAGATGCAGATATTGTATATAAAATTGGACATACCACCAGTAGACAAAATTGTAACAAACGGAGGTAAGATCAATACTGTAGTTTTTAGTAAACTACACACTAAGAATAAGACAAAGTGGTGTATTAAGAAATGTCCTTCTGCTGTCAGACACCATCACTATCTTGGTATTTGTTTTAACCAAAACTATTATATTGGAAAGACCAAAGAGACAGACAAAATGACCATGAATGGTCTGATCAGTTTTTCTTTAAAAATGGTAGTTAAACCACCTCTGCAACATTAAAAATATTTATATAACCATTATTGTTATATGCAGCTGAAACTGGGAGTGGGAGGTGCTAAGGAATGACCAAATTAGAAATCACACAATGCTCCATGAGGAAGATTCTTGAGCTCCCTTCCATTTCCCATGCCCTTATAAAAGCAGAATTAAATCTGACCTCAGTGACTTAGCAAGAGGCAGGGTCTTAATGCAGGGAAGGAAACTTGGTAAAACAGGAAGCACAAGATTTTCCAGTATGGCCTGGGCAGAAATGAGAGTGGCAGCTTGCCGAGTTGGCTTTTTTATAAGAAAGTAAGGGAGATAGTGGGAAGGATGTAGGACTGGGTAGGTTTTCATTATGGAGGGAGGAGAGTGCAGCTTTGTTTATGTTTTTGTTCAAGATGTTGAGGCGCATTTGGAGTCGGAATGCAAGGAGAGACACCCAACAGAGGATAAAATTGGCACCTGAGCATCTGAGGAGGTGTTTATGAGGTAAACATCAACAAAAAAAACCTGATGTAAGGGGTTTCAGTGGTTTTTTGTTTGTTTTTTTACATGGTTGCAGTATGTGGGGTGGGTTTGGGGAGGTGGGTGTTTTTAGGAATATGCCAATACTAACATACTAAAATGCCAGCAGAATAGGCCTAACGGTCTTTCGTGTCTGCTCGTTTGGTCAGCCCCCACCCTGGTTGCTGACCTTGCTGCCCCCCTCGCCTTCTCTGGCTTCTCCCTTCCCAGTTCCGGATATTCTTGCTGCATTGGATTTTGCTTCCAGAACCCTTCCCTATACCTGTCCCACCCCTCTTGAACCCCTCCTGTGTCTGCCTCCACCAGCCCCTAGGCAGCGCATTCCGCTGGCTCCACCACCCTCTCAGTGAAGTAGCACTCCTCCTTTCTCCCTGAATCTTTCCCCTCCAGCTTCCACCCATTCCCTCTAGTGGCCCCTCCTCCTTCCTTGAAGCACCCTGACTGTTCCTCCCTATTTACCCTCTTCATGTACCTGAAGGCCTCTATCATGTCCCCCGGTCCTTCTCTCTTCCAAATGTGTACATATTTAGCTCTTGAGCCTCTCCTCCTCAGGTCCTGTCCCCAATCCCCAAATCATTTTGGTTGCCCTCCTCTGGACCATCTCCAGGAGGTTAATGTCCCTCTTTAAGTGTGGCCTCCAAAACTGCACGCAGTACTCAAGGTGCAGCCTCACCAAGCAGTTATACAGAGGAATATCACTTCCCTCCTTCTGGAGAGTGATCCCCCTAGCGATGCATCCCAGCATCCTGTTGTCCTTGGCTGCTGGCCTCCTGCAAGTCTCAGAGTTGTTCACCTTGACATCCACCACCACCCCCAGGTCCCTCTCAGCCATCTAGACTTGTAGCATCCCCCAGTTGTGCATGGCCTGGGTTTCTGGCCCCCAGATGATGTACCTTGCAGGCCCTGCACTGAACCTCAGCTTCCACTTTCTAGACCATCTTTTCAGGGCCTCCAGGTCCCCTGTAGGGCCACCCTCCTCTCCTCCCCATCCACCACCCCCCAGTTTCAGTCATCCATAAGAGATTCATCTCACTCCTGATTCCTGTCCTTATGTCAGAGGCGTGAGGCGTTGAACAGAAGGGGCCCAAGGACTGATCCCTGTGGGACCCCACTAATGACCCTCCTTGGGATGAGACTATCCCACCAACTATGACCCTCTCTGGGTCCGGTCCTGGCTAGTACCTATCCATCTGATCATCTGGTTCCCCACCCCATTTCTCCCAGCTTATCCAACAGGCCCACATGAGGAACAGAGTCAAATGCCTTGCTGAAGTCTAGAAAGAGGATGTCCACTGGTCTACCCAGGTCCAAGGCACTCGTCACCCAGTCATAGAACTCCGCCAGGTTTGTCTGACCACGATTTCCCAGGATGAATCCATGCTGTCATCGTCCAGGCACCCTGACTTATCCAGGTCCCCAGCCTCTCCTTGACAGTACCTCCATCACCTTACCACCGATGTCAGGCTGACAGGCCTGTAGTTCCCTGCCACGCCCCTTAGTCCCCTTGTGGATAGAAACAGATGCGCCACCTCCAGTTCTGGGGCACCCACCCTGTCCTCAGAGATGGTGAAAGCTCCGCCAGGTTTCGCCAGGACATCCGCAAGTTCCTTCAGCACTCTGAGATGTAATTTATCCGGCCCAGTGCTTTCTCTGTCTTAAAGGAGCTGAGGGCTTCCTCCTCTCTGCTGTGATTTCCACTTCGGTGCCTCTTCTCCCTGCTTAGCCCTCCACTCCTGCCATTGATCTCCCCTCTCCCCAGACCTGCTGATCGGTAGGGTCCCCCTCCTCAGTATCTCTGTCTCCTCCCATTGTGATGCAGTCCCCCTATTTTCCTTGGTAAAACTGAGGTGAAGTACTCATTTAGTACCTCAGCCTGCTCCCCCGGGACTTGTGCCCATCTCTCCCCTGATTTAATCCTGCTAATCTGCCCCTTCACCCTTCGTTTTTCCCCAATGTATCTAAAGAACCCCTTGTTCCCTCTCCTAATTTCCCTGGCCAGGTTCTGTTCCTTCCTTGCCTTAGCCGCCCTCACCACCCTAGTGGCCCTTCTAGCCATCAGCTCGTACTCCCCTCGATCCCTTTCACTCCTTGAGCACTTGAATTGCCTAGGCTGCCTTCTTCCGCACCACCTCCTGGACTTCCCTGGTCCACCAACAAGGTTTTGGGCCCTACAGCATTTAGTCTTACTCTTGCACAGGTGCTGGTAGCATCCTGCACCCCTCTCCTGATGATTTCCCACCTACTATCAGCGTCCATGTCCGACCAATCCCATCCAAATGCTCATTAAGGATCCTTCCCATTTCCTTAAAATCTGCCCCCTGAAGTCTGTTACTTCGTCTTTGTGCAGCCTTCACCCTCCTGGGTCCAGAGCAGAACCAGACCGTCGGCATGGTCCTCCCGCCAATGGGTCCCTTATCTCCAGGCCCCCAATCTGGTCACTGTCTGCCAAGACCACATCCAGTGCCACTTGCCTCCCTGGTGGTTCCCTCACCCTGCTGAGTTAGGAACGCGTCTTGAAAGACATCCAACAACCTCTGTTCCCTGGTACAGAGGATGTCATAGTCTCTCCAGTCTGTTCCTGGCATGTTTAATTCCCCAACACCACCACCGCGTTCCTCTGCCCAGTCTGCAGTGTCTCCCAACATCTGCCACCAGACTGTCCTCCAGCTCCTCCGCCAGGGCAGGGGGTCTATACACCACTCCTATTTTTACTCTCTTGCCCCCCTTGTTATCAAGGTGACCCAAATCGCCTCCATGGTTCCCTCCACCTCCTCTACTCCCCCTATGCCAATGTAGTTTTTGACTATCATTGCTACCCCTCCTCCCTTCCTCCCCCCTGTCCTTCCTGAACATAGTGTAACCCTCCAGGTTCAGGTCTGTCGTGTCCTGCAGCGGCCCAAGTCTCAGTGACCGCCGCCACATCCACTGCTCCCTCAGTTAGCATCGCCTGGAGCTCAGGCATTTTATTGCCCAAGCTCCTGGCATTTAGCAGGACTACCTTCCACCCTTTCCCTATAGTTCCATTTCCCCTGCTTGTGTTCCCATGGAAATTCTGTTTTCCCCTGGTCTGCACTTTGCCAGTTGGCCTTTTCCCGCAGTCCTCCAGCTCCCCAGTGGGGTGGAGACAGTCCTTCCTTTATCTGCACCCCCTTGACAGCCTTTTTCTCCCATCCCTCCCCCCTTCACAAGTTTAAACCCCACTTTTCACCAATGAACCCCTCTATTTTTCAACTTAAGGATTCCTCCCTCCAAATTGAGATGGAGTCTATCTCTAGCATACAGCTCCTTATCTCCCAGGTCTCCCCCAGTCCCCATCAGCCCTTACCCTCTGGCCTCACACCACTCCCTGAGCCACTGGTTTATCTCCCTAATCTTTCTTTGTGTTCCCCACTAGCCCTTGGCACGGCAGGATTTCTGAGAAGGAAACAGTGCATCCTATGTCATGACAGACCCTGGCAAGCTCCTGAATCTTGCCTGTATCTCTGGCTAAGCTATTTCCCTCAATGTCATTTGTACCCAGGTGGACCAGTATGTCTGGGGAACCCCCACAGTCCTTTGCCAGCTGATATACCTCGTGCTTAGCCCTGTGCACCGTTGGTCCAGGGAAGCATCTTGTTCTAATTGGCCAGGCTTCTCCCTTCCTGTCCCATTTGATACCCCTGATCATAGAATCCCCCAACAGGAGCACTCTGACCGCTCCTTTTCCTCCATTTCCCCCCTTCCATGTCCCTCATCCTTTCTGTCGGCCCCTCCACCCAGCCGGCTCCTTGTTCCTCTCCCTATCTGGGTGCCATATGCCACCCCCTCCTTATTTACCATGGCCACCACCTCCCCTCCAATCCTATGCCTCTCCTCCTCCTGAGTATCCTTCTGTACCTTGCTAATTCCCCCCTCACTGCTCGCGACTGGTCCTTCTCCCCCATCTGCTAAACTAGCCTGGCTCGTCCTCCCTTCCTTCCTTTCTCCATTTAGTTCCTCCTTGCTCGTCGTGCTCCCCTGGCCTAAACCCTCCTAAACCTTTACTGAATCCTCCTTGTACTTCTGGTCCTTCTCCTTTACCTTCCCTCCCAACTGGTCCTTCTCTGTGCGCTTTCCTCCCTCTTCCCCCTGCCCCTCTTGCTCTGATTCACTGCTCCCCCCATTTTCCTGCATTCCAGGTCCCCCGTCTTCCTGCTATCTGGCCCTGCCTCCTGCCCCCAACTCCCTTTCCGTCTCTAACCACCCCTGTCGTGGCTACATCACCCCCCTCATCCTCGAGCAGAAGAAGAGATTTGAAGCAGTTACTGAGTGTAAGGTCTGATCCACCTCCCCGCCTTGCTTCCTTCTGTCCAGCCCTGGCCATCTGCCTACTTCCCTGAGAATGTTGTCCCTCCTTTGTGAGGGTCCCCAGTTACCTGCCTGCTTCCTTGGTAGTGTCCTTTTGGACCCCCCTCTGCCAGGGTCCCTATGTGACCCCTGAGTATTCTCCTGCACTCCTTTCCCTATGCCCCCGCCCCCAGTGCTTGGTGCAACCGTGTGGGAGATCCCCAGCCCCCTTCCCCCAGCTGTCTCCTAATCCCCGCAGCCTCCTCCCTAAGCTGTGCCAGCTGGTAGCACACTGGGCAACCACCGAACTTCCAAGCCCAGTCCAGTATCATGGCTGCTTCACACCCTGTGCACCCCCACCGCCCATATTGTTAAGTAATGGCAGATGTAATGGGCTAGTGTTTTTTTGTTTGTTTACTGCATAAAGATGGCTGCACCCCCAAATAAATTCTGAGAGACATTGATATCTTGGTGCGTAGCTTCTTGGTTGTCAGAAAAAGTGCAAAGCCATGGGTTCCCACTTATGAAACTCATGTCCTTGAAATCTCCTCGGGCAACTACAATTCACAATTCAGAAAAGTAAATGAATATGGTATTGGAAAAATAAAAATGAGGTAGACCAAGAAAAAGAATATACCCTTGTAACAAGAACTCTATAGATGATATTATGCACTGTCTACTATATATTGTACATTTCAGAATGATATATGAGAAAAATGGTTATCCTGTATTATCTGTTTAACCAGGCCTATGGGATGTATGATTTATAATGAAGCTGATGACCAAATGAACTGATTATTGTGCTATCTGCTATTTTAGTGTATAATAGATAGAATTTTATACTGAACTCTGCACTATGTTATGTTGTTATGTACTGCATGAATTGTTTTTAAATTATTATTAAGCACTCCAAGCCTCTGGGAATGGGGTGCTATATAAAAAAAGTTTCTTTATGGCTATCTATTTCAGAAATGTCAAGTGGGATATAGCGTAACTTACAAGGGAATTATTGGATAGATAACCCTTAATTTGCCTATGCAACAGCCCAGAAAATTTCATTTTACAATTTTTGTCCCTTAAAGACACAATAAGCTGAGGCTTGTTCCCATGTGTGTCCTGAGAGCAAAGGGAAATTCAGTGACTTGCTCATGGTCACACAGTATACAAGTAGTGGCTATGAGATTCAAACCCAGTGATCCAGGTTTGCAGCTCAGTGCTTTTAACCACTACACTATACTGCCTCCCTGGTAGGAGAGGAAAGTAATATTAAAATAGTATTTAATGGATTTAAAAAAAAATTGTTGTGCAAAAGAGGCACATTGCCTAGGAAGTGATTTGTCCATCACTGTCTTACAGTGTATGTGAGACCCTTACTATGTATGGAAATCAACTGAAATATGCCCTTGTTGTACCATCGTTGGTACATCACATCAGTGGTACAGCAGCTTCGAACCTATTCGCACGTGCATGCTCCACAAACCTTGCTTCTCGTGAACAGCTCTACTTTGAAGAAAACATTTTTTTGTAAGGGGGAAAAAATGGAACTTTAAGTACATGGTGGTGTGTGTGTGTGTGTGTGTAAGTAACCCGAACTGCCGCAGCTTTCAATATTCTCTCCCCACTAATAAACATTAAGAGCGAATCTCAAATCCTCGAGATGGGAAATTGATAATCTTACTTCAAGGGGCTCTTGCAGTAGGCAACACCATTAGAACTAAGCCACCAGGTGCCAGGACCACACAGAAAATGTCTAGCTAGCAGTCTATAATGGGGGACCGCCCCCTGATGCCGGCACGCCGACGTCCACTAATGGTGTAAGGAGGCTGCCCCCCATGCCCACCTCAGTTCTTTTCCCGCCAGCGACCTGCGTTCATCGAGCTTAGCGGAACGTTGCTTCAGTTGAATGCCATTCCTAAATATCTCCTTACAATTTTTGTTAATTTTCGATCAGTATTTCACTTTTGTTAGTTGGCTGCATGTCTTCACCAGCCTTCTCTGAGGATACCTGCAAATCTGAATGTGCCTGTGGCAAACAGAGTCCAGAAAAGGATGGCTATTCTTCCTGCGTCATCTGCCTAGGCCTGGATCATGATACCGAAGCCTGCCAGAAGTTCAACCAGGTCATGCGGAAACAACACCAGAGGGTCGCCATGGAGAAAGAGCTGCAGGCCCAGAGTGCAGCCATGGGGGGCCCTCTTCCAAGGCCTCTACGTCTGCCAAGAAGAAGCACAAGAAACATCAGGACAGCGAGTGGTCCATTTCTGGGACGTGATTGATGCTGGTTTTTCCCCTCATGGGGGGGTTGAACTCTGCAGCCACACCAGCTCTCCCTCCCTCTGGACTGCCTGTGGCCACACACCCCGCCTTGATCACGGTGGCAGGCGGCACTTCTGTAGGGTCAGGGGACTCTTCCTCCATCCTGCCACCCCTGTCGCTCAGGCCCTTTCACCCTCAGGGTCCTTAGTCAGATGGCCCAACTGGATCTCTGGATGCCAGTTCTTCTACCGATGCCCACCCTGCTCTGGCATCTTCGCCAGATTCTTGTTTGAGATCAGATGATGGTCCTCCAGACCTATGCCAGCTGTCACCCACTCCTGCAAGGCCTCAGGCTCTTCAGCCTCCGCTACTGGTCACTGTTCCGGGATCTCCCCACCAGATGCCGGCAGGGCTGCCGGACGACAGCCTCCTCCCATTGGACCCTGCACTGGACTGCTCATTGCCAGGATCCACCAGTCCTTCCACGGACCAGGCTTTTCTTGCCGTGTCAGCCCCAGAGCCTCCTTCAGATCCCCTGGCACTGCCTCAGAACCCAGATCTTCCAGGGCCAACGCCTGACCAACAGCAGCCGTCTGGTCTGACTCCTGACATTCCCTCAGGCCCTTCTTCAGGCCGAACTCTGGGCCTCCCATCTGGGCCATTGTTGGGCCCCTTATATGGTCTCCTGATGCATTATCCAGAATGTTCCTACCTCCTGGTGCTCCTTTGTCGAATGCTAGCCGATTACATTGCTCTCCTCAACACCTGGTCGCCTGGCACCAGCCCGGGAGATGCCGACATTGGTCCATTCCCTGGTGCGAGATCCTCCTTTGCCAGATAGGGATCCTCCTCCTCTCTCAGTGGAGCACCTTCTGGACGCTGGGGCTGTCACTGGCTGCAGCCTATCGCCACCTCAGCACCCCACTTCGGAGTCCGACTGTTGATCCACCATGACCATGGACTCGGGCTTCTGGGTTCCCCCCCTGACTCGCCCTCGGAGGAAATGTGGGTTAGGGACACCCCTAAATCCCCTTCCTTTCTGGAGTTGATGCAGCTTATCCAGACCTCTTAAGGTTGGCGTACAGAGGAGCAGGACCTCCAACATTGCTGTCTGGCAGAGCATCTGCACCTCCCAGAGGTTGCGTCAGTGGTAAGCCCTCCTTTATTGGTCCCTCACGATGATATTACCTCTACTGCTTGGCAGCAACCTGCATCAGACCCTCGAGTGCCCAAGAAGGCACATCAATTATACCACGCCCCTGATGGCCGGCCTCATTTCGATACCCATCCTAGGGACGACCCCTCTGTTTTTTCAGAGACTCATGATGCTTCCACAGAGTGACTTTCCTCCTGACAGGGAGTCCAGGCAGTTGGACCTCCTAGGGCGAAGGGTCTACGCTTCTTCCACTCTGGCCCTGCATGCCCAGAATTATCTGGCTCACATGATGGTGCATTAACAGTCTCTTTTGAGTCAGGCAGGGGACATGGTACAAACTTTATCACATTTTCCTGCTAAGACTCAGTTGCAGCAGCTTCTTTGCTCTTCCTCCAGTGTGGGGTTTCACATCCTCCATGCCTCTTATGATACTGTGGATGTCTCCAAACGTTACCAGTATTAAAAATGTTTCCTTATGTTTCAAATTCACAGTTTTCTAATGCACCCAAAGCAGTTTTCAGGGCTATTTACAGACTCAAGTACATTCTTACATATATGGAAGCATTATTAGAATAATCATTTATCCTATTATGTTATGTCCAGTTAAAAATATATACTGGATGGCCATGGGGAAATTAGCTCCCACAGTTGCAGCCATTGGCATCATTCAAGGCCCTTTACGTACATGTCTAGTCTGTTTTTTGTTACTCTGTTACTTTTATATAAAAGTCCTTATTGTTTTGTATGTACTATGAATTGTTTGAATAGCGTTCTGCCATCTTTTTTTTCCTTTTTTTTTTGGTGGGGGGTATTTTTATTTTTGTCCTGAGCCAACCAGCTCTGAAACTACAACTTTGAAAGCAGATATAAGCAAAAGAAGCATATCCACCCCTATACTTCATTTTGTTACATTCACAACCATATTACTTTTTTCTTTTATGTTCACAGCCATATTCTACAGCTATCAATTTTTTTTATGCAGATGATATGGGATTGAAATAGTTTAATGCATAAAAATATACAAATATTTCCCACATTTTTGGGAATATTGATTCAAGATAGCATGATAGTAATGTATTGGTAATTTACCCTTTATTGTTGCATTTGTGGAAATAAAAGCAAACATCATGTCAAATGATTTGCCCTTGTTTTACTTTTTCTTTCACATTCATGCTGATACCTAAAACATTGTTGTAATTACATAAAACAATCTGACCCCTAACAGATGTTTTTTCTGTAAACCGGGATTAAGACTCACTGTGTATCTTAAAAACAAGCATGGCAACCGATATTTTTGTTGTGAGTTTTTAATGAGTAGATAACCATCATGTACTGGGAAAAAATTATGAATTTGGCTTGAGGTTGCTGAAACACCAGGGAATGTCCCTAAAGAGCTGGAAACGCCTCAAAGAAAACTTTAAAAAACATGATATTTAGGTACAATTTAGCTTGAATTCCATATATATTCTGTAGATTTCTCCTCCCCATTATTTATTACTGAGGAAATCTGCATGAATACTTGATCTTTATACCTTAGAGTCCATTTGCCTCTTTAGCTTGCTCCCTACTTCAAGTCATAATCCTCTGTTGTACATCACAGTCTGTTGCCATGGGAGTAACTATGATGTCACAAGCAGTGCATTATGACCTCAGGTGGGGAGAAAGCAACATGAATTTAATGCTTCAGAAGCAAAGGTCCTGTTTTCATGCAGATTACTCCAGTAATAAATAATGGGGAGGAAGAATACAGAACTAATGAGAAATACAAGCCAGACTGTGTCTAGATATTATGTTTTGTTAAAGTTATCCTGAAGGCATCAACTGCTCTTTAAGTGTGTGAGTTGAGATGAATCCTTATACAGAAAGAGAACCCAGATCAAGGGACATTAGATGTTGCATCTCAGTTGGGGTCTAGGGGAGCCAAGATGGCGACCATGATTGTCTGAGAGGGGCTGCTCCAAAACCCCCTCCTGGTATGTGGTAACATACCCCAACTACATAGGAGTATTGGATGTGTTAATGAACTTAAGTGAGGAAACTGCTATCCTACTGAATCTGTTTTATAAAAAGGAGAAGCTGTTAGCAGCATTCAGATTATGAATGACCCCTAGGAAAGATAAGAAGTCGCTGAGGAAATCTGCCTCATTAAAACAACAGTCAAAGGCCGGTACATCTACTGGTATGGCGACTAGGCACTCAGTAACCTATAAGCACAAAACATCCTCAGTCGAGTTTCACCACCCTGATCTGTCAAGTTCGGACTCTGGGATTGAAAAGATGGTTTGAAATAAACTTCAGCCTGAGGAAATTTTTCTTAAAAAAAAAAGAAAAAAAAAAGCTGCCTCAGAAAAAACAGCTGGAATCTATAAATGATCATCAGGGTGCTAATAATGCTGAAAACTTCCCTACGCTTGGCACAAATGTCTTATTCTGAAGAAATTCAATTTGAGACTCAGAGCAAGCACCGGCATGCAATCCAGAAGAACCAAGTGGGGCACCTAAGAAGGCTTTAACCCTTCCTTATCTTTATAAATTCAGTCCCAGGACTTATCCAGGGTGGGCCAGCAGGTACAAGCAGAGAGAGCAGAAATCAATCCTGCTGATGTTGAGAGTCCAACAAGCCAGAAGCGTGAGCCAAATATTGATGGTAATTGCTGCGGAGCAACAGTAAGTAACCTTTGTGTTTACATGCGTTAGTTAAATCGAATCTGAAAAATACTAAAGGATTGGATCATGGAAAGGGATCTGACCTGCATACCAACATTCACACTACCCAGTTATTCAGTGAAACAGTGGTTTCTGAAAAGCAACTGTACATTTTAAATAAATAGATATATAGATACATAGACAGTGTCGGCAGATAAGGGCCTATGGCCCACCCAGTCTGCCCATTTGAGCTTGTAAGTTCAGTTTGTTTTCCTAGAAGTCTGTTGCCCCTTACCCCTGACCTCCAGAATTCCTTTATGTCTATCCCATGCATTCTTAAATCCCGTGATTGTTTCAGCCCCACCACTTCCTCTGGCAGGGTGTTCCACTTGTCCACCACCCGTTCTGTGAAGAAATTCTTTCTCATGTTTCCTCTGAATCGTCCTCCCTCCAGCTTCATCCCATGCCCTCTAGTCCTGGAACATCTTTTTCGCTTAAAAATAGTGTTTTCCTGCACCCTGTTCCTCCCTGTAAGATACTTGTATGTCTCTATCATATCCCCTCTCTCCCTCCTCTCCTCCAGGGAGTACATGTTCAGTTCCTTCAACCTGTCTTCATAGGACTTGTGATGCGATCCATGCACCATCTTTGTTGCCCTCCTCTGAACCTTCCCTACCCTGTCTATGGCCCTTCACGTGAGTATGGTCTCCAGAACTGTACACTGTACTCCAGGTGAGGGCCTCACTAGTGTCTTGTATAAGCGGAATTATGACCTCCCTTTGCCTGCTGGTGATGCCCTGCCTATACATCCCAGCACCCTATTTGCTTTACCTGCTGCCTTGTCACAGTTCCCTACCTTGAGGTCATCAGAGATGATAACCCCAAGATCCTTTCCTGCTTGGTGCATGCTATATCCTCACCCCCAACTGATATATTGTGCAGGTTTTTGCCCCATATGCATTATCTTGCACTTCTGTGCATTGAATTTCAACGCAAACCCCTGACCATTCTTCAAGTTTCTGCAGGTCGCTTTTCATTCTGTCTACACCCTTTGGTGTGTCTACTCTGTTACAGAGCTTTGTGTCATCAGCGAACAGTGAAATTCTGCCTTCTAGGTCCTGCTAATGTCACTGATGAAGATGTTGAATAGGACCGGTCCCAGCACTGATCCCTGTGTGGTACCCACTGGTCACTCTTCCCTCTGTGGAGTGACAGCCATTTACCACCACCCTCTGTGTCCTGCCACCCAGCCAGTTACCTACCCACCACACTACTGTCCTGCCCACACCCATATTCCCCAGTTTGTGTAATAGTCTTCTATGTGGCACAGTGTCAAAGGCCTTGCTGAAGTCCAGATAGGCCATGTCCACTGCCTCCCTGATCCACCTCCCTAGTCACCCAGTCAAAAATTCAACAAGGTTGGTCTGACATGACCTCCCCTGGTGAAACCATGCTGCTTGGGTCCTGTAGTCCATTGACAACCAGATGTTCCACAATCTCTCCTTCAGTAGTGCTTCCATGATCTTCCCCACTACAGGTGAGGCTGACTGGTCTGTAGTTCCCTGCTTCCTCTTGTTCCCACTTTGTATAAGGGGACTACATCTAGTGTCCTCAGTCTTTGGGTACCTCCCTGTTTCCAGTGATTGGCTAAAAGGATAGCCGAGGTTCAGTCATGACCTCTCTTAGTTCTTTAAGGACCCTGGGGTGCCCCTATCTGGCCCCATTGCTTTATCAACTCTTATACTTCCAGTTCCTTCAGGACCCTTTCTCGTGTAAGGGACTTGTGTCCATTCTGCACCATTCTCACCTTGTACTCCCTTCAGACCCATACCTCCTCTTCCTCAGTAAAGGCTGAGCAGAAATACTTGTTCAATATGTCAGCTTTACTGTTGTCATCCTCCACGCCCCCATCCTCCCCTTCAGTCTCACTATCCCTCCCTTTGTCTTTCTTTTTCCTTATGTACCTGTAAAGGTTTTGTCCCTCTACCCACTGATTTTGCAATGTGCTCTTCTGTCTGAGCTTTGGCTTCCCTTACTGACCTCCCTGCCTCCTTTGCTTCTCCTGGTACTTCTCCCTATCCCCTTCTGCCTGTGTCTTTTGTATTGCCTGAATGCAATCTTTTTGGCTTTCACTTTCTTTGCTACCTCTTTGGAAAACCATAATGGTCTCCTCTTCCTTTTCCTCTTGCTAACCTGCTTAATGCATAATTCTGTTGTTCTTGTAATCCCATTTAAATACTGCCCACTGTTCCTCAACCCCTGATTCCTGTCCCATTCCCCTTAATGCCTCTTTCAAGTATCTCCCCATTTTCCCAAAGTCTGCCCCCCTAAAATCCAGGATACGTGTTTTTGTGTGGTTTGGTTCTGCTCTTTCTGTGATTTCAAACCACAATGACTGGTGGTCACTGTTTCCCAGGTGCAAAGACAGGTATTGGTTACGGACCAAAGCCCTACAGGGAAGGTGTTGCACATTAAAAGGACTGGTAAAGTCCAGAACTTGGCTTCAAATTAATAGTCACCTCTCCTGAATAAGCTAAGTGCAGTCAAAACATTAATTACTAGTAATGACAGAGTATGACTAAAGGAACAGACAGATCTTACTTCAAGGGTTTCTCTTGCAGCTGGCCACACTGGTAGAATTTAGCCACTAGGTACTGGGACCACACAGAAACTTTCTAGCTAGTAGTCTACCAGTGGGGGCCGCCCACCACCATCATCACTCACTGACGTCAGTCAACCTTATAAGAGTAGGCAGCCCCCATACTCTCTCTGGTTCTTTTCCTGCTGTCACCAATGCACATCAGATCTCTGGAAACTGCCACAGCTACTGTCAACCGCCATTTTCGTGCCTTTTTTCTACCGCGTGTCTTTATTTTTCTATTTTTTCACCGTAGTTAACTTTTCAGTGTTTCAACGGTTTTCTCCTGAAGTTTTCTGCAGGGGTGCATTGTCCTTCTCTTAGAAAGGGAAGTTTCTGTATGCCTTCGCTCCCTTCCCGCTCCTTCAGTGAGTCCTGGTCAAACTTCAGGTGGAAAGGGTATCGATGATCCTGGTTGCCTTCTTCTGGCCACGTCAGATTTGGTTCCCTTTTCTTCAGCAGCTGGCAATGGAACCTCCAGTGCCTTTGCCCGTCTGCACATGCTTGCTGTCCCAGGAGCAGGGCACCCTGGCCATCCAAATCTCAGTTCTCTCCGTCTTCATGAGTGGCTCCTGAGGACATAGACATTGCAAGGCTCGGAGTGTCCCCTGAAGTAGTAGATGTTTTGGTAGTGGCTTGGAAGCCCTCCATTTGGGCTACTTACTCCATGAAATGGAAGTACTTTGCCATATGGGCTGCATCACACCACCTGGATTCCTTCACCTGTCGGGTGAACCAGATTTTGGAGTACTTGCTTTCCCTGTCAGACTCCAGTATGAAGTACTCTTCCATCAAGGTACATCTCTCTGCCAGCTCTGCTTACCATGTACCTGTCGATGGCCGTACTGTGGTTCAGCTGGACGTGTCTCACACATTTTTGAGGGGCATTCTGCATCTGAAGCCTCTAGTCCGCAACCCAGTCCTGACTTGGGACTTAAACTTTGTATTGAAAAAACACACCCTGCCTCCCTTTGAACCAGCCGTGAGTTGCGAGCTACACTATATCTGTCTTGGAAAGCTTTGTTTTGAGTTGCTATTACTTCTGCTTGGAAGATTTCCGAGCTGCAGGCGCTCATGTGTGAGCAGCCGTATTTGTTTTTTCACAAAGGCAGGGTGTCTTTGCGAACTAATCCCAAGTTTCTTCCCAAGGTGTTCTCTGAATTTGCTCTGAATCAATCCATCTACTTGTCTGTTTATTTCTCGGAGCATGCCAGTCCAGGGGAAGCATTGTTCCATACTTGGATGTGCATAGAATTTTGCGTTACTATACACAGTGGACTAAGGACTGCAGAAAGTCCTCTTAATTGTTTATTTCTTTTGCCCTTGGGAAAGAGGGACTCTCAGTGTCTAAGCAGTGTTTGTCCAAATAGTTGGCTAACTGCAATATTTTGTAACAGGAAGTACGGTAAAGAACTTCCGGCTGTGATACATGGCCATTCCACTAGAAGCGTGGCCGTCTCTGTTGTGCTTCCATAATGTCTCCGCTGCAGAGATTTGTGCAGCAGACACTTGGAGCTCTGTCCATACTTTTACTAAGCATTATAGTCTGGTCATTTTCTCTCGGTGCAGAGCCAATTTCAGACTAGCTATTCTCCAGGGCCTCCTTTCTTAGGTCCTTTTCTCCAGTCTCCCAGACTGTCTGACAGTGTTTGTGTGACTGCTTGGGACTCATTCTACCGGTGTGGCTTGCTGCAAGAGATACCCTCCAGGTAAGATTGTACAGTTATATAAGAACTTACGTAACAGTAGATCTTCGAGAGGATCTCTTGCAGCAGGCTTTGCTTTCCCTCACTCCTTTTTTTTTTTTTTTTTGCTATTTTTGTTGCTTCCCTTCATTTGGAAGGGGGCCTTCTGCTTCTTTTTCTTGTTCACAGTTACTTCAGCTTCCTCCTTGGTTATCTTCGCAGGTTCTGCCTTTGGTATCTGACAGGATAACTGAGGAGGGTATGGGTCCGCCTACTCTTATTGGGTTGGCTGATGTCAGTGGTGGGCAGCCCCCTCTGGTAGACTGCTAGCTAGAAAGTTTCTGTGTGCTCCTAGTGTCTGGTGGCTAAATCCTACCAGTGTGGCCTGCTGCAAGAGATCCTCTGAAAGATCTACTGTTACAGTAAGTTTTTACGTAACTGTACTATCCTTGTATGGCTAATGCTCATAAACTAGAAAAAGTCCAGTATGTAAATAAGAAAGAAAACCAAGGTTTTCTTGATGTAAGAGACTTTTCAGGCAAGTTGAATTCCCACGAAAAAATTGTGGAGAGACTCTTTCTTTCAAGAAAAGTATTATTCATTGGGCAAGTCAAAGGAATCATATTCCTGCGTTAAAATTGACAATGTGGTCATTGTAAAAACTTTGGAACCCCCTAACCCCTCTGTGTTCAAAACAGATTTCCACAGATCAGAAAGGCAGGTAAACCCAGTGGTACTAACTATATCACCATCAAGCTCTGAAACAGATCATTCCCATAATTCATTAGAGTTTTGAGAGGAATTTGCGCAAAGTTAAGTGAACCAGGGATTCCTGAGGAGGAAGAGGATCCTACCCACTCTTGGGCCAAGCATACACTACATCAAATGCGTAAGATAAATAAAAAACTTGAGAAGGTGGAATTACTGGAGGGCAAAATTGATTATCTCCAGTCAGTTATTCCTCAGTTGTTCACAGAAGATGGAGAGCTGAAGCAGGCTCAACAAAGAATATCGACTTTGGAGGATGACATTCTTCCTATTAAAAGTCAAGCAAACTCCCTGGATAAAACCAACGAAGATTTAAAGGCAAAGCTACGAAATTTTGAAACCTGCTCTAGAAGAAAGAATGTCAAGATTCTAGGGATGCCAGAAACCTGGGATAATGATAGATCATTGAGAAAGACATTAAATCAAATAATGGCTGCTTTTCTATATTCTGACCCTGCGAGTATAACTGTGGAAGCTGACAGAATTAACAGAACTGTTTAGTGAGTCTCTGAGCACAGGAGAGGTCCCAGAAGACTGGAGAAGGGCTCATGTGATCCTGCTCCACAAGAGTGGTAGCAGGGAGGAGGCAGGGAACTACAGACCAGTTAGTCTTACCTCAGTAGTGGGCAAGATTATGGAGGCATTCTTTAAGGAAAGGATAGTGCAACACCTGGAATCCATAGGGGCACAGGATCCAAGACAGCATGGGTTTACAAAAGGAAGGCCCTGTCAAACTAATCTCATAGATTTCTTTGACTGGGTAACCAGAGTGGTGGACCAAGGGGGAGCAGTTGATGTCACCTACCTTGACTTCAGCAAAGCTTTCGACACTGTTCCACATAGAAGATTGATAGATAAGCTTGGTAAGCTCAGGTGGGTCAGAAGTTGGTCAACTGGGTGGCAAACTGGTTGACGGGCAGAAAACAGAGAGTAGTGGTAAATGGTATACAGTCAGAAGAGATGCAAGTCACAAGTGGGGTACCTCAGGGATCAGTCCTGGGGCCAGTCCTCTTCAATAGCTTCATTAGTGACATTGCAGATGGAATAGAGGGTAAGGCTTGTCTGTTTGCAGATGACATCAAGATCTACAACAGAGTAGATGATCCAGATGGGGTGGGCAGAATGAGAAGAAATCTGGATAAACTAGCAAAATGGTCAGAAGAATGGCAACTGGGATTTAATGCAAAGAAGTGCAAGATCATGCACACAGGGAAGAGAAACCCTGAAGCCACCTATAGGCTGGGAGGGAGTTGCTGGCAGTCAAAAGGAAGAAAGAAACTTGGGCATCATCATCACGATGACCTGAAATCATCCAAGCAGACCACTAAAGCAGTAGGTAAGGATAGGGGATGTTAGGGTGTATTAGTAGAGTATCACAAGTCGTAAGAAGGAGGTAATAATCCTCTTTACAAGACACTGTTAGGCCCTCATCTGGAGTACTCATGGCAGTACTGGAGGCCACACCTTCACAAGGACATTAACCAAATTGAGGCAGTCCAGAGAAGGGCAACCACAATGGTGCAGGGACTGCATCAGAAGACATATGAGGACAGATTAACAGAGCTTAATATGTTTACCCTAGAACAAAGGAGGGAGAGAGGTGATGTGATCGAAACATTCAAACACCTTAAGGGCATTAACCAGGTGAAAGAGTATAACATGTTTAAATATAAGAAAATAGCAGGACAAGAGGACCCAGCATGAGGTTAGAGGGAGGCCGATTAAGGGGGAATGTGAGGAAATTATTTTTCACAGAAAGAGTGGTGGATGCATGAAATGGCCTACCTCAGGAAGTGGTGGCTATGAATACAGTGCAGGACTTCAAACAGGGCCTGTTTAACAGGCATGGTATAGGCATAAGGGAGCAATACAGATGAGTATGAATAGATAGGCCACTGACAGAGCAAAGGCTGATGGCACATTTATAAGGTAGAAAAAGAAATGGGCAGACTGGATGGGCCTTGCGGTCCTTATCTGCTGTCAACCTCTATGTTTCTAATTCATAGAAAATTTAAGTCAAACTTAAATACAAATGCACCTCTAAGACCTATTATTGCAAAAAAAAATTTTAAACAGAAAACAAAGAAAAATTCATGACAGTGGTTTATTAAGAAAAGAGTATCTCTTTGTTGGGGATCTCTGTTTCAGTGTATAATGACCTCCCACAAGAACTGGTGCAGGAAGGGAAAAAGTTTGATTTTTTTTTTTTTTTTTAAGGGATAAGCTATGGCATAAAAGTTACAAGGCAACAATGTTTTTTTCCAGCAAAAATGAAGGTGGTGGTTAATGGAATATGTCATGTATATGGAACCATAGAAGAAGCTGAAAAAGATTTAAGGACTAAAATCCCTAATTTATTTTAAGGAAATCTATATGTGAAAGAAGGTAATGCAAAGTTATGGAGACGGAGGATAAGGCAGATTTGTTCTTTATGTATATACTTTTGATATAAATCTTAGCCCCATTTAGCTGGTGGGGGGGATACTAAAATGTAAAATCTTATTTTCTAGCTGCCCCAGTTGGTAGCATAATTTGGATTTCAGACATTTATTTAAATTTATTTGTAGTGTGGTATGGGGGGGTTGGTTACTATTTTTCCAGAGGGGGAGGAGAATGGTTGTTTAATGGGCCAATTATTATTTCCTTTTGTCTATTTCAGTGGCTGTATGGTCAGTAAGGATGGAATTAATTTATTAAGGTTAAAAAGCTATCCGGATGGCTAATGATAACTTTAGGTAAGCCTCATTTCATGTTAATGATATTCATTCTCCAATTAAAAGACTCAGGTTTTTAAATTATATAAATAAAACTAAATCAAATTGTATTTGTTTACAAGACACTCATTTAGATAAAACTGAAATAATGAAACTAAAAAGAAGCTGGATTTCACATATGTATAGCTAAGAGGGAACCGGAAAAATCTCTGTGGTTGCAGTAATCTTAAGGAAATCTGCCAGTTGTGATGTTATACATGTTAATTCAGATACTAAGGGCAGAATACTATTATTAAAAATTACATTTAAGAACTAAGCCTTAACGATTGGCTCAATATACTGTATGCCGGTTATTCAGAATTCTTGGCTGAAATCACCAATGCATTGGTACAAATTAATACTAAAAATATAATTTTACTTGGTGATTTCAATGCAGTGGTTTACCCTGAAGTAGATAGATCATCAAAGATAAACCAAACAAATGTATTACAGGCTAACCTTCTAAAGATTTTTTTTCTTTTTTTTGCAAAGCCATTACCTAATGGATTCTTGGAGACAGACATTTCCAACTACCAGAGATTGTTCACATTTTGACAAGAAGAATATTTACTCATGTAGATTATATTTTTATATCAAAATCGTTAGCAACTAACTTCAGGAATCCCACTATTAATACTATAAAATTGTCTAATATCGCCTTAATTCAAATTAACCTTTTATTAGAAGATCATCATAAATCCTATCAGAGGTTTTGGAGATCTAATAATGGAACTGCAGGACAAGGAATTTGTTGGAAAGATTAGGGATAGTATTAAGGAATTTTGATTTTATAATTAAGATGGCAGTACATTGGTTTCAAAGCTATGGGACTGCTTTATAGCAGTAATAAGGGGTATAGTAATTTCCCATCAAGCTTATTTAATGAAACAAAGGAAACTAAAAGAAGAAAAGATGCATTAAAGGCCGAAAGAACTGCACCCATGTAGCAGGGGAAGATTTCAAGAAACATCAGCAAGAACGGGATGCTCAGACATTACAGAAAATAGAGCTAAACAATATTCAGTTTGCCTTAAATCTTAAAAAAATTAGGAAAGCAAAATATTTGCAAAGTGATAATTTGAGCAAAATATTAGCATCATTGTTGGGGGGGGGGGGGAACATAATCACTTTATTGGAAGATAAATAAGGCAAAAGGGTTACCCAAGAGAAGGAATTAGCAAAGGTAGTGCAGGAACATTTTGAGACCATTTATCAAAGGCACTTGCTAGTAAATCCTTATATGCTACAATGTTATATTAAAAATGCCTATTTCTCAAAATGAAAATTGTTCGAACAATAACTACTCAAAAATAGAACTAGAGATGTTAAGTATTTGGCAAAAAATAAGAGTCCGTCCTGGCTTAGATGGGTTTAGTCCTGAATTTTACTTTGTCCTTTTCTGATCAATTAATATCCTGGTTGGAACTAATGATTAAAGAACTACTTGATGGCCATAGACATATTCCTAAATCAATGGAGGAAGCCAAAATAATCTTATTGCTGAAACAAGTTAAAGATCCTGGTAAGATTGATAGCTATCGTCCGATAGCTGTCTTAAATACTGACTATAAGATCATAACCAAATTAATAGTTAATATAATAAAAACAGCTTTGCCTGAGACCACACACCAGGATTTGATTGGTGTCATCCAGGATACTCAAGCTAAGAGTTTTGGAATCCCTTGAGGCTGATGACAAGGTTGTTAATGCTGCCTGACGTTATGGTATTGGCAATTCATCCATGTGCGACATATGTCGGGCAAAAGACAAAATTAGACAGTTTGCAGCAACAATAACTGTAGTGCCAAAGGCTGTAAGAAAAACTATGTATACCTGCACAGACGAGAATCACGACAATGCTGTGTTCATGTGGTTCGTTCAGAATCATTCCAAAGGAACCCTGATTTCTGGCACAATTCTTAAAAGGCTAAACAATTCCACTAGCAAATGGGTGGTGACACAGCCTTTACCACAAGTGAAGGGTGGCTTGACCGGTTTAAACACCAGCATGGAATCTGCCAGCTGTCCATTGATGATGAGAGCCTGTCCTCTGCCTGTGGGTCAATTGATCAATTCAGGGAAAATTTAAAGAACTTGATGCTTCATGAAAGTTTGACCCGTCAGCAAATTTACAACGCTGATGAGACCGGGAAATACTGGAAGTTGCCCCCAGAGAAATCGCTTGCTGCCGGTTCAGAAACACATGCCCCTGGTCACAAGAACAGTAAAGACAGACTTACTGTTTTGGTTTGTGGCAATGCCACTAGAAGCCACAAACTGCCCGTTAGTGATTGGTAACTCAGAGAAGCCAAGGTGCTTCAGACATGTTAATATGAAAAATCAGTACATAATTTATCGGGCACAAAGTGCCTGGATGAATTCAGAAATATTTAAAGATTGTTTTTTCACAAGTTTTGTCCCCAAGTTTGCTCTCAGCTGCAATCCATTGGGGTCCCTGCTCGTGTTGTCCTGCTCATTGACAATGCTGGAGCCCACCCCAGCACAGAAACCTTGAGAACACCCGATGGCTCCATCCACTGTGAGTTTCTGCCTGCAAACACCACAGCGAAGATCCATCTATAAATCAAGGGATACTGGCCACACTGAAAAGGATCTACAAGAGCAAATTGCTCACCCAGATCCTAAATGATGAAAACAAACATTCCGATTTATGTTCAGTCATCAAGGGGCTTACTTTAAAGAATGCTGTGTACATGCTCGCAGAATGTTGGGCTGAGATTCGGGCTGAAACAATCATAAAATGCTGGAACAAATCCATCATTGTTCCAGCTGGACAATTTGCAGACACTCCCTCTGTGTTAGCTGCGAGTGGGGAGAGTAACCAGGTGAGACTTGCACACTTAGCAGAACAGGTTGAAATCGACTTGGAGTTTTGGCAGCCTGATTTGGAAGATCCAGGGCATGACGAGTTGTCCGACACAGACATTGTTTCAACTGTTTTGGCTGACACAGTAGGACAAGCTGAAGACAAAAGTGTTGGCAGCGACGACAAAGAAGAGAGACAACTATCCATTCCAACAGATAGGCAGTCCAGGCGTTCGAGCACTGTATGCACTGGATGGAAAGTCAGCCTGAAATGGACCCACTACACCTGCTTTTACTTCACCAGCTACAGGGAAAGGCAATTAAAGCAGCCCAAGCAAAAAAACGTCAGAAGGGGATTCAAGATTTCTTCAGCGTGGTGAACATGGAGACTAAGTGACACTACATAGCATATTGTTTACTGTGTTGCTCTGATGCTCTATTTTTCTAACATTTTCCAGCATTTCTTTTGAGAGCACGAAACAATTTACTGTAATCATTTTTAAATAATGATAAATAAAGACTTGTTGACTGTGAAGCTGCATTCAGAAGCATTAACTTTTTGAAGTACTGGCATTAACTTTTCTCATAGTACTGGCGTTACCTACTGTTCTAGGATCGTGGATATGTTGTTCATCCACACTGCTTAGCATGTCCCTTTCCCCTTTAAGATCAGCCAGAAGTCTTCAAGCTGGCTTCTCCCACCCACCCACCTGGATGGTATATATCTCTGCTCCGCCCCATGATACCAGATCTTCCTTTCCGCTGGAAGGTATAGGTTGCCTCCCTCGTACTAACGCATTTCGTAGGCCCTGGCTTTCAAAACTTCGGTTTTACCAATACTTAAACTAGTTTGAGTTAGCGATTGCACTTTTGCATCCTTGATCATGGAAGAGAAATCTTCTCAGGATTTTGCCAGTGTCTTGTGGCCAGAAGATGTTGCGCACCAATCCAAATCTCACGTGGGTCTACAACCTAGGTGTCGGCCATGACACCTCGTCTTGCAGTTTTTGCCTGGCCTTTCATCCCAACATCCTGGAAGACTGCCTGCTATGTCTAAAGTTGGGGAGACTGGAGAAAAGAAACACTCTGGTGAAGTCTAGGGAGGCTAGGTGGGCGGTTTCCGTAGCCGCGGGTTCCACCGAGCAGCTGAAAGCATGGGCGTTGAAAACTGCAGCTTTGGCAGTCGAAGCTTTCGGGCCCACTCAAGCTGGGCTCCACCTTTACAGGTTCTTTTAAGGAGTTGTGCCAGTCTCTCCCCACCCAGGATGTGGCGCCTGCAGGCTCACACTCCTCCCGCTCTTGGAAGAGGGATAACCACTCTGGCTTGTCTTCATCTCGAAGGCGCTCTTGGGACCAAGAGAGGTCTCAGTCCCAGGAGCATGCGGTCTCGACCTCGGTCAAGATCACTTCCTCGACCGCAAGCTTCACGGACCTTCTATCTGGCCAGATGACCAAGGAAGTGTCTGATTAGGTCGAGATTATTCTCTACCCAAATCAACCCTCTGTTGCCAGCCATGGCCGACAACTCCTTGGAGAGGACTCTGGTCCTTGTGTTCCCTGATGAGGAGACCTAGCCCACTGATGTCCCAATCGAGGTCCCGGTTCCAGACTCCCGGGTTTCACCGATCCCTCCGGTGTCTCCCGAGCGACCGAGTCGGCCTGCCCAATCTCAGTCGAGGTCTAGAACCCCCTCGGCCGAAAAGTCAAGGAGGAGCCATAAGCGCTCCAAGAAGAGACAACGCCACAGGTCGTTCTCGTCGTCCTCGGATGAGGAGAGCTCCAGAGGAAACTCCGGCACTATGAGGACCTTATGTGGCAACAGCTAATATTGACCGAGCAGAAGCCGGCTCTGCTGCCTACGCTGGCCATTACGTGGCTTTCACCTTCTAGGCCAAAGCCGATCCCCTTGGAACCGAAGCCCTTGGTTGCCCTGCCCGCGGGGCCGGCCCATCGTCTGGTTCAGCCTTTGCCAGTCTCCCCACCGATAGTGGTGGAGCCGCTGCCTAAGCAGCCTGTAGGAGGGGCTTCTTCAAAAGAGGACCAACCAGATACCAGGCTTCCCCAATGCCGGTCGGTCACAGTCACCCTGGACCGTCCTCGATGGGTCAAGAGTGATTTGGGCAGCAGACCGCTGTATCCCGACTCCTTGGACTCTGACGTCACTGGGCTCCACTCACATCCAGAGGATGATGAGTCATCTGTTGGCACAGGGATGGAGGAAGGTTCTTCCTCCTTCCAGGGGATCTTCCATCTCATCTCTGACTCTACAGGGGTGCCTCTGGAACCCATCCAGAAAAAGGCGGAGTACCATCTCACGGACATTGTGAAGAGAGGGGACACCCCAACGGAGGCCTTTCTTGTGTCCAAGGCCATTGTTTGTCCGGCACTCGAACTATGGCAGCGCCCTGCCTCATGTCCAGCACCATCTGCCCGCATGGCCCGCAAGTACGTGGTGCCCATGGGGGTCCCTTGCGGGGTTCACAGAGCACCCTTCGACTGAGAGCCTGGTGACTGCTTCTGTGTTCCGGCGTACTGGCAGTTCTGCCGACACTGACCGTCCCCCCCCCCGCCGATAAGGAGTCCAAGCTTTTGGACCATTCGGTGTGGAAAGTCTATGTGGCTTCCTCCTTGGGCCTTCCTCAGGCCAGTTCAGCCGTCATCTTGGCACACTTCTCTCATGCCCTTCTGGTGTCATTAGATGAGGTCCTCCCACTTCTACCTGTGGACATGCAAACCACGGTTAAGCAGGTCCGGGACCAGAACCGTGCTGTTGCCAAACAGCAGCTCCAGACAGCCCTGGACATTGGGGATTCTTGTGCCCGCTCAATGGCCTCCACAGTGGCCTCTCACCGCAGGGCTTGGCTGAGGTTATCCTCCTTCCAGTGTTCCCGTTAAGGCTGCAGATCTGGGGGTGCACTGCACCATCTCCAGATATTTTCAGAGGTACGAATTAAATTATAAGAGTTCATTCTACCATTTGTATAACATTTTTGTGGGGTACATATACGTCAAACAGAATTATGGGGTACAGTGTACCCCCTTTACACAAAAATGTACTTGAATTTCACAATTTATAATTGAATCACGTATAGTTGGGGGTAAATGGGAACACTGCCTCCTTCCCGGCGGATACTCAGCATAAGTTAGCTGGTGTGCCTTCCCTCGGGACCGACTTGTTCGGCCCAGGGGTGGCTGGTCACCTACAGCGCATTGAGCAGTCCAGTGCCACTTTTGATGCCACTTCTGCCAGGTGTTCTTCAGGCAAGAACCAGCAGAAGAAGAAGCCCTTTCGGTACTCTTCCCCTGTGGTTCAGCAGTCCTCCTACCAAGGAGGACAGCAGCATCAGCAGCAGGCTCAAGTTTGGCACCCTCGGCCCAAGCCTGGACCCCAACAGGCCCGCAAAGGAGCCTCCTCCTCCAAGCCTGCCCAGTGACGGGGTGGGGGTTGCCACCCCTATCTCCGTCACACCAGCTCTGGGTCCTCCCATGGGTGGCCGGCTCCATCACTTCCTTTCCGCCTGGTCCGCTATCACTATGGACAGGTGGGTTCTCAAAGTGGTCAGTCAGGGACTGCCTCTAGAATTCGAGGAGTACCCTCCCAGCCGAGCCCGCACCCCTCGGGAAGAACTGACTTCCTCATGCACCCAGTTGGCTCTGCGAGATGACATTGCTCAGCTCCTCCTCAAGGAGGCAGTGGCTATCGTGGTGGATCCATCTGCAGTCCCAGGCTTTGTCTCCAGGTACTTCCTGGTGCCCAGGCAGACTGGGGTGGGCTGGCGCCCCATTCTAGATCTCCACGACCTGAATGAGTTTCTCAGGTCACACACCTTTCGGATGTTCACTATGTCCCAGATCATACCATACTTGGAGCGAAACGTGGTTCTGTTCACTGGATCTGCAGGACGCATTCTTTCACATCCCAATCCGTCCATCCCATCAGCAGTTCCTCCACTTCAGGGTCAAAGGGACCCTGTACGAGTTCTGAGCCATGCCGTTCGGCCTGTCATCAGCCCTTGGGTCTTCACCAAATGCATTGCAGTGGTGGCGGCCCATCTCTGGTGTCGGGGAGTCAGAATTTACCCCTACCTCGACAGTTGGCTCCTGGCAGGTTCCACCCTACAGAAGGTGGAGAGGTCCAGGGATATGGTCTTCCAGTCCTGCTCCCAACTCGGCCTCCTGATCAACGAGGCCAAGTCGGAACTCATGCCTTCCCAGGTGATGGGCTTCATCGGGGCAGAGCTCGACTCTTGTCAAGCCAGAGCTCGGTTTCCGGCGGACAGTGTAGAGGTTCTCTCCTTTGCCCAATCATTTCTGGTTGGGCACTTGCGCCCTGCCCATGACTTTTTGCGCCTTCTGGGTTACATGGCGGCATGCACCTCAGTGGTCCGTTTGTCCCAGTTGCACATGCGCCCTCTCCAATGGGAGCTGGCCACCCAGTGGACTCAGCGCCACGGTCATTTTGACCAGCTGATTACTGTAACCCAGAAGATGTGGGACACTCTCCAATGGTGGACCACCCCAGGCTGGTTGCAGAAGGGGATCCCATTTGTTCTTCGAGAGCCAACGGTCGTTCTTACGACCAATGCCTGTGTCATGGGCTGGGGAGCCCACATGGGGAATAACAGGCCCCATGGGTTCTGGATCCCCAGGGAGTCCCATTGCCACACCAACCTGTTGGAGCTCAGAGCAGTCGGACTGGCCCTGTCAATTTTCACTCTTCAGCTCCGGGGTCAAGTGGTTCAAGTCCAGATGGACAATACCACGACCATGTACTACCTCAACAAACAGGACGGCACACACTTCCATCTGCTGTACAAGGAGGCGCTCACATCTGGACCCTCGTGAGCTGATTGGAGGTGGATCTCCTAGTCATCCATGTGGCAGGAGCCTCTAACTGGCTGGCAGATGCTCTCAGCTGTATAGGCCAGACATCCCACGAGTGGTCTTTCCATCCAGAGGTAGCTTATAGCCTGTTCTCCCGTTGGAGCAAACCAATGGTGGACCTGTTTGCCTCAAGGGAAAACACCAAGCTGAGGCTGTATCATGCCCTCCCCCCTCAGCAGGACTCACTGCAGGGGGATGCCTTCCCGAGGCGGTGGACCCCAGTCCTCCTCTACACCTTCCCTCCATTTCCCTTGATCCACAAGGTGTTACTCAAGGTGAGGAGGGGCAAGGCGAAGGTGATTCTGGTAGCCCCAGACTAGCCGCGCCAGTTCTGGTATCCAGATCGCCTCGGCTTCAGCTGCTGGCCCCCAGAGCAACTTTGTGCACGCCCGGACCTGATAACTCTGAAAAAGGAGAAGTCTTCCATCTGGACCTTCAATTCCTGCACCTCACAGCCTGGTACTTGAGTGGCTAGAGTTCCAGAGGTCTTTCCAAAGATGCTTACACTGTGGTGGAGGCATCTCAAAAGGAATTGACCAGGAAATGTTATGCCTTCAAATGGAAAAGGTTTTCCATTCGGTGTCAGGGAAAGGGTCTGGACCCCTTATCCTGTTCTGTGGCTAACATTCTTGATTACCTTTGGTCTCTCTCCAAAGGGGGTTACGGTTACCGACCCTTAGTGTGCACCTGGTAGCCATTTCTGCTTACCGGGTGCGGGCCGGTCAGCCGACATTTGTGCAGGAGACAGTGGTCAGGCGCTTTTTTGAAAGGCCTGGATCACATATCCCCTCCGGCGCGTGAACCTCCACCTCCATGGGATCTACTGCTGTTACTGGCAAAGCTCATGGGCAAGCCAATTCGAACCAGTGCACAAGTGTGAGCTATCACACTTGTCATGGAAGATGGCCTTCCTGGTGGCTATCATGTCTGCCAGAAGGACAGGGGAGCTCCAGGCACTTTCTGTGGACTCCCCTTATCTGGTCTTCCACAGGGACAAAATTGTCTTGTGCCCCAACCCGAAATTCCTTCCAAAGGTGGTGTCAGAGTTTCACCTTAACCAGGTGTTGACTCTGCCGGCATACTACCCTAATTCTCTACTCTACTACTTCCTGTCTCCCACCCAGACTCACTCCCCCCCTTTTTTCCTGTCCCCTCTCACTTACTCTCCCGCTCACCACCTTTCCCTCCTCTCTAGCCTCCTTTTGGCGCCTAATGATCACCCTCTCCCTGGAAGTTTCCTTAACCTCGAAATTGTCTACTCGCTTGAACCTGTTATAGCTTGTTTTTCTATGAAACTTAAAAATGTTACTGCCTTAAACTGTTAATAGCAAATTTATGATGTAACTTTCCTGTCTGGTTTTACCTGTAATGTGTATCGTGCTTTGTTAAATGTTCTTTGTGACGTGGAACCTTTGTAAAAGAGCCCTGGCTCAAAGGTATTAATTCCTAGACTAATAAACTAAACTAATTACACTTCAGAGGCAGAGTACAGGCTCCATACTTTGGACCTGAGACGTGCTCTCTCCTATTATAAGGAGAGGTTGGTGGAAATTCGTGGAGAGGTTCGCCAGCTGTTTGTCACCTATGCAGAAGCTGCTTCTGGCAGACCTGCAGCCAAACAGACCATAGCAAGATGGATTACATCATGCATAGGTCTGTGCTACGAGTTGGCTGGCAAGGAGCCTGCCAGAGGGATAAGATCTCATTCTACCCGCCATACTGCTGCATCAGTGGCTGCTTCCAGGGACATCCCTATCCAGAAAATATGTTGGGCTGCTACCTGGAAGTTATCAAATACCTTCATTCTAGGAGTGGTATATGTTGTTCATCTGCATGGACCCACCCGACCTCTCTGGCTGTGAACGCACAGAACCTGGCTTCCAACGGGCTATGATCTGGCATCATGGGGCATAGCCGAGCTATATACCACCCGGGTGGGTGGGAGGAGCCAGCTTGAAGACTTCCGTCTGATCTTAAAGGGGAAAAGGCATGCCAAACGGTGTAGATGAACAACATATACCACTCCTAGAACTACTGTTACAGGTGAGTAACCTGTTTTTATCTAGCACTCACTCTTTCTCTCCCTCCCGTTTAACCGAAACCCTGTTTATCCGAATGTTTTTTATGTCCCCCCCCCCCAAACATTTGGATAAACAGGGTTGTACTGTAGACAGAAACCTATCATTTTGGCTGTGAACAATACGGATTATGTCTTGAACCCTGAAATTGAAGGCAATTTGGTAATGAGCTCAGTTATGAAATACTTGGGTGGTGTTAGATACATAGACACTGTCAGCAGATAAGGGCCTATGGCCCACCCAGTCTACCCATTTGAGCTTGTAAGTTCCCTTTACATTTTTCTAGAGGTCTGTGGCCTCTTACCCCTGGACCTCCAGAATTCCCTTATGTCTATCCCATGCATTCTTAAATCCCATGATTGTTCCAGCATCCACCACTTCCTCTGGCAGGGTGTTCAGCTTGTCCACCACCCTTTCTATGAAGAAATTCTTCCTCACATTTCCTCTGAATTGCCCTCCTTCCAACTTCATTCCATGCCCTCTAGTCCTGGAACATCTTTTTCACTGGAAAATTGTTTATTCCTGCACCCTGTTCCTCCCTGTAAGGTACTTGAATGTCCATCATATCCCCTGTCCTCTCCAGTGAGTACATATTCAAGTCCTTCAGCCTGTCCTCATAGGACTTGTGATACAATCCCTGTGCCATCTTTGTTGCCCTCCTCTGAACCTCCTCTACCCTGTCTATGTCTTTATGTAGGTAAGGTCTCCAGAACTGTACACTGTATTCCAGGTGGGGCCTCACTAGAGTCTTGTATAGTGGAGTTATGACCTCCCTTTTCCTGCTGGTGATGCCCCTACCTATGCATTCCAGCATCCTATTTGCTTTACCTGCTGCCTTGTCACACTGTTTCCCTACCTTTTGATCATCAGAGATGATAACCCAAGGCCCTTATCCAGCGTGGTGCATGCTATATCTTCACCTGCCAGTTGATATTTTGTTCCAGGGTTTTGTGCCCCATATGCATTATCTTGCACTTCTTTGCGTTGAATTTCAACTGCATATTCTTACAAATAATCAAACTAATACCATAAAAATTAATTATGACAATGTCAAAGGCAAGATTAAAAATCTTTTAGATAATTGGCAGAAATGATCTTTATCTTTATAGGGGCAAATCAAAACTATTAAAATGATGGCATTGCCCCATTTATACTTCAAACAGTGATTGGTTCTCCCTCAGCCTTCTGGTTTGCAGACTTAAAAATATTTTTGTTCCAAATTTCTATGGAGGGTTGGGAAACCATGAGCAGCCTGGAGACAATTAACACCCAGAAGAAATGCGAGGTATAGCTGTCCTGATTTAGAAACTTATACTAGAAGTTACCGGCGTAAACTTACATGGGAATGGGCATTCCCACCCAGTAGGAACAACCTGTCGGATAAAGTAAATTGGTACTCTGAAAGTAAAATGCATATTAAAGGGGTATTATTAGGTACTCCAAGGAAATTAGAGTATCATTAATTTATAACTTCACTCACTTGTTAATCCAGATAACTGCAAATAGATTGATGGGAAAAAATATATTCTTTCCCTGGTTATGCTTAAATATTTCGGCATCTGACAGATGTTGGGGGGATGGAATGAAAGGAATTTATAAGTCTGAGTAAGACAAAAATCCAGACACGGTCTCAATCAGTAGTTGACAGAAGATTCTGTACTTTTGAACGATTCAGGAAAATGGTTCCTTCATTAATTAACATAACATTTGCTCTGTCAGAGTTACTGTAGTTAAAAAAAAAAAAAAAAAAAAGCTATTACTGCCTATGAGAAAACGATAATGGATTGTAATACTATCATAAAACAAGGCACATATAAATTATTTCAGAAATTATGCAGTTTTGTAATTTTGCAAGGGAAAGATCCTTGGAAACAAATAAAAAATGGAATAATGAAACTCAATCTGGAAAAACAGACCACCAGTGGAAGAATATGGAAAGGGACCTGGGGGTAATCATATCAAATTACCTTAAGGTTGGCAAGCAATGTGAGAAGGCGGTATAGAGGGCTGGGGGATACTGGGATGTATAGGGAGAGGTATCACCAGCAGAAAACAGGAAGTTATTATCCCCCTGTACAGACAGTTGGTGAGACCCCATCTGGAGTACTGCATCCAGTTCTGGAGACCCCATCTCCGCAAGGACATAGACAGGATGGAGGCAGTTCAGAGGAGGGCAACTAAAATGGTGCAGGGTCTGCAAGAGAAGCCATACGAGGAGAGACTAAAGGAGCTTAATCTGTATACCCTTGAGGAAAGGAGGGAGAGAGAGAGGGGGGATATGATAGAAACATTTAAATACCTTAGTGGAATCAACGAAGTCCAAGAGGGTAGCATCTTTCACAAAAAGAGGTGTGCAAGAACAAGGGAACACAATCTGAAGATAGAGGGGGGATGGCTCAGGGGCAATGTGAGGAAGTATTTTTTCACAGAGAGGGTGGTGGACGCATGGAACATCCTTCCTGAGGAGGTTGTGAGGTCTAAAACTGTGGGAGAATTCAAGAATGCATGGGACAGACATAAGGCAATTTTTGTGGGTGGTAGGAAGAAATAGGCTGTTGGTTAGATAGGATCTGCAGCTTATCTTCTGAGTAGGGAAATGGGCAGACTAGGTGGGCCAAGCGGTCCTTATCTGCCGTCAAAGTCTATGTTTCTATGTTCTATGTTTCTATGTAAATATTCGTATTAAAGTGAATTCACTTTCTGTCTTCTCTGAGAACAAAGCTATTCAGAGAAAAATGCTTGCTAGAGCTTCTTATACTCCGACGATGAATGTTGGCACCAGTGTGATAAGATTGCAGACTTATTTTGTTGTGTATGAGATTGTCCTTTGATTCTCGACTGCTGGAAACATATAGTCAGTCTTCTCACTACCCTATTGAAGGTGCAAAAATCCCCTTAGATTTCAGTATACTAATTTTTAATGAAACAAGTTTGAAACTTAATAAAGCGGAAATGACAATTTTAGCACTAGACACATTGTCAATTTAAAGTCTTATTCTTGAGAATTGGAATGCTCACTCCTTAAAAAACTTCGAGGAAAATAGGTGGTGGTTTATGGTTAGTGAGGCTATATTATTTGAAAAGTTTATGGCGCACAGAATTAGACTGCGAACAACTACCTGATCCATCCTGGAAAGAGGTTGATGCCATCCTGTCACCTTTGATTACAGTTGGATGATCACTGAATTAGGTAGATTGTGGATTGTATTGTAAATTGGCTCGTATTCAAGGAATTTTGATTGTATAATCCCCCTGCAAATGTGTAGTTTCATAAATAGGAAATACATTTTTTACTTATGTGTTATTGGACCATGGTTAGAGTAATGTAATGGTTATTCTGTTAAAGAGATAAGTAGTGTACATTAGAGTGTTGATTGAGAGTAAGTATATTATGCTAAAACTTATGTCCCCAAATTGATTGTATTGTATTGTACATAAAATAATTCAATAAAATATAAAAAAGGGACCAGAGAACACTAAAAATGATCAGTTTTATTGCTAGCTATTTTTTTTTTTTTTACTGCAGATTTCTATATACATTTTATCGAGTTATAAGAGGGGGGGATATTTTTTTTTTTTCCATTTTGTTAGTACTAATCTTTAATATCTAGTGTGGTTGCCAATAGCTAGAGTTGTGATCTGTGCAACTGAGGATGAGAGGGACTGTCCACTAGGGTAACGATTGAGATCTATTTATTTAGAATTTTTAGTCAGAAAAGGCACACAGAGCCAAAGCTTGCTTCCAGGAATACAGGGAGGTTAAGTGACTTGCTCAAGGTCATAAAGTATGCTACTGGTGGTTTCAAACCTAAGTCTCCTGGGTCCCCCGTGTACACACTGTTACTGAAATTGTCTGTAAAACTTTTTCCCTAATGTGTGTAATTTTAGAGTAGCTCCATAGGACATGTCTTAGAGTGGCAAGAACCAGAGACACTAGGACTTTGAAGGAGCAGAATTTTTGGGGTCAGCTACATTAGTGCACACCACCATGTGTGCTGTCAGCATATAAAGCCGCACTGGCACCAACTGACATATGTTTGTTTTTCCCGCTGTCATAGAACAAGTTTGCTGTAATTTTTTTTTTTTTTTTTTACATATTCTGTTTATTTTAACATGGTAGTTCAACATTATTTTGGCTAATTTAACATGGTGTCGGGCAGCAAAAATTCTATCACGACAACTGTCATGTCACAGATTTTACACTTAACATTGTTCCTGTCTTTTAAACAGCTTGTCATTGCTGTTAAAACTCCTCAGCAGCAACCTGTATGCCCTAAGATGCAAAGTTCAGTGCATCAGGCCTGCCTTATTGTTGGACATTGCTGTAGCTGTTAGGCACTGTCTGGAGTACAAAACAGGGTCTTGCATAAGACCTTTTTAGGACCGCCCTTGAATAGAGAGGAGGACTTCATCAAGGTTTCATTCATACCCATGTATAGAGGTCCTTTTACATCTGTCTTCTGGTCCACACCATGATGTGACATTAATAACAATAATGATACAGACATTTGTGCCACTAGCATAACCTCAGTGTTGAGGTGGTACCAAGCATGAAGGCCTTTTGACATCCATCATTCATCAATATCAGTACTGGCACCAGGCATTGTGCCATCAGTGCCGAGCATCGTATCATCGGCAGTGTCGTGCATGGTGCCATCATTAGTACCTCACTGATACCTGTGCTAAGCAGTATTTTTATGCTACATTGTGTTCATTTCACTCAGCTTTGCACTCTGTTATTTTGCACATAAATCTTGTGCAGATTTATCAAAGTTTTCTTTGATTGGCGCATCACGCCTGCTTCTCATTGCAACTGGAATAAAGGATAGTGCTACACAGGATAAGGACTGTCTGATGACCCCATTTCGCTATCTGAGCCAAACGTGCAGTCAACAGCACAACTCATTCTGACTGATGTGAATACATCTGTTCCTGAAACAGGATAATTGGTGACTCCCCCAACATTGTGAAGCAGTTCCACAACCAAGTACTGCTATCTCTCTTGGCTGACGTATGACTTTTGCAGGTAGTTGCCAGCGCTGTCTTAACTGTATGGCTGGAGTTGCAGCCATTATTCTTATGGGCCTTTCTAAATGGGTTCACCTCCTTGTGCAACCGGAGCATGTCCTTTTGGGAGCCTTTCTTCTGTGTCTCTGCATGGAATGCTTTCCAGTGCAGATATATTCCTCAGACAGCAGTATTGCAGTGTCTCCTTTACCCAAACAGTTTGCTGTAAGAATACTTCTGAAGGATAGATGTACCCAGTACAGTAGTTTGAATACTCTGCTTTCTTCTCCAGTTGGGTGAAGTCTTTTGCTATATAGGCCAGTGTCTCCAGGTGAAGATAAGGTCCGGAAACACTTCATTCAGTGTATCTTGAACCTTATGCCTGCCACAACCCATTTATTTATTTTTCACATATTTTTATTTAAGAACAAACAAGTACAACATATGTAAACAGTAACATCCAACAGTTCATACAGCAGTTACATCATATGAGGTTTACATTTCATTTTCCATTTTTTTGTAATTTACAACTACATCAACCTTAAAAAATGTCATCTTAAGCAGTTTCCTAGCTCTAAATCATTTTCACAAATATTACAGTATTAAAAGTTAAACAGCACCATACCTTAACACAACATAGTGAATCTGCACTGTAGTTTGTCATAACAATAACTGGATCAGTGGTAGAAATGTTTTATCTTAAGGAAGGGGTCCCAAATGCTATGAAATCTGTTTACATTTTTACGGTTAGCTAAATAGGTCAGATGCTTGCTTTCGCCAGTTTCAGAAGGGAGGATATGCTGTCTGAGACATGTAAGGAATATTTGCCTTTTGGCCTCCAAAACTGCAGGGTGGAGCCAGAGTGTGAGCTGATGGAGTATGGAGCTGCCTGTAAGAGGGCCTCCCGAAAGCCAAAATATCAGGTCTTGTGGGACCTGTTGCCCTGTTTTCGTGTTACAGAAGGCAAACACTTGTGACCAAAAGTTTTGAAGGGTAGGGCATGCCCACAATATGTTGGTTAGTGTATCTGTAGTTCTGTGGCATCACCAGCACATGTTGCTGTTCATTAATCGCATCTTACTCACGACTTCTGGTGTGCAATACTGCCTGTGAAGAATCTTTTCCTGGATAAGCTGCTGTCGGATGTCCCTGAAGTCAGTGTGTGCTCTGCTGAGCATTGACACCCATAGGCTGTCTTTGATGGGCACTTGCAGCTCCTCTTCCCATGCAGCTTGCCATTTCTTCATTTTTGGACAGTGAGGTTCCAGGTGGTAAGTGTAGATTCTGCCTCTTAGTATGAGGGGATTTTCAATCCATCTAGGCATGTGTGGTGTGAGGTCGGAGGGAGCAGAAGCCAAGGGTGGATTCTACCAGGCGATTACGTGCCTTAGTAGTTTTAAAAACAAACGGTAATGAAAGTAAGTCTTTCACTTGTCTCATAAATTACACTTGGCTGCCGACCATGCTCACACTCTCTCTGTTTCAGTACTATTGGGGGTGGTGGTGGGGGGTTAATTGCATTCAGGCACCTTTTTTTTTTTTTTCCTCAGAGAGATTTTATCCTCCAGAGCCTAGCAGGTATATGGCCTCTGACGGAGGGACTGCCCGGTCCCACCACTCCCCACACTCGCTGATCCCCGAGCAGTTCCCCCGAGGAGGGGCTAGGAAGAGGTTGCCGGCTTCTCCTCCTTTCTGAGACCCAATCCAGAAGCCGGGATGGCCCTCGAGCAGCGGACCATCATCGAACCTGCCAAGCTCTTTCCTCTTTCCTCCCCCAAACCGACGTGAGGACATCGGACAAGTCTCTCAACCCATACTGCCCTCCAGCTACCTACCAGAGGGCAGTCAACGAGTAGGATAACAAGTCTCCCTGCCCCCAATAGAGCAGTCCTCCAGATGCTCAACCCTCTCTCTACCATGCCGATCCCCGGTGGCCCGGGCTCATTCCCGAACCTGGGTCACCGACGTGGCACAAGGTGTAGCAACCAGCGCCTCAACCTCCAGCACCACCAGGCCGGCTCTTTTTTTCTTAAATACAGAGCTTCTACTAGGACAAAAATCCACATCTGCAAAAATAAATAAATCTGTATAATCAAGGCGGAGGAGCTATTTAATTACAAAACTTATATTAAACTATTTTTTATTACCAATTTTTTTATAAAAATGTTTTTCACAGTGCCATTTTATAAGTGCAGTAATACCTTCCAGGGTGAGTAGTATGGGGAATACTGGACCTTCCAGGGGCTGTAAGGCCCTCCGCCTGTGGCGTCGGGGCCTTATTACGCCCCTGGGCAGACTGGTATTCCCTAATACCGCCCACCCTGTCTGGTATTAATTGCTTACAAATTTGCCAGTTCAAATGGATTCTACCAAGCTGTATTCATTTCACTGTCCACATTTAGGTAGTATTATTGTTGAACATAGCTCAGTCACTGGAACAGTTTTCAAGCTTGACTCCTCCCACAACCTGTGGTGTCATCCGACTCTTCCCTACTTGACATCTGATCTTTCTTTCTGCTGAAAGGGACAGATCTCCTCCTTCACAGCTCCTGCTGCGTGAGAGGTGTCTGAAAGATTTTCAGGTATTTTTCTTCATTATTTTTCGAAAAGATGTTTTAATTTTCTACTGATTTTATGCACCTCGTCTTCTTGTTTCCACACCGTCAATGACTGTAGCATGGAATGGAAGAAGCCCAGTTATAAGGGGGTGCTTTCAGCCATGACAGCACTGCAAGGTTCAAAACATGGGTAAAACTGAATCCACTGACTCAAAAGAGGAACCTACTGGGTCAAAAAATAACAGATTTTGTACCATTCCCATTGTATACCTTTAGATAGGCCCATCTCCATCTTACCAATACTATCCAAGATGCTTGAGAAGCTGGTAAACTCTGTTAACTGCCTACCTTGATACCAACAATCTCCTAAATCCAGCTCAATCTGGGTTTAGATCTATGCATAGCACCATCTCTGCACTAGCAAAAGTCACAAATGACTGGCAGACTGCCCTAGACAAAAGAATAATACCTGTGCTGTGTTTCTGGATCTAAGCAAAGCCTTTGACACTGTGGATCATGATCTTCTAATCACCTCACTAAACTCTATAGGCCTTGACTCACTCTCTATTAAATGGTTCAGATGCTATCTCTCTGAAGGCTACAACTGGTAAAGAATGATGGTGATCTATCTACCCCTAAGCCACTCCTAAGAGGTGTACCGAAGGCTCCATCCTGGGTCCCATCCTTTTGCCATTTACATCAACAATATTGACTCCAATCTCTCTCTTCTAATATCCACCTTTTGCAGATGACACTGTACTTTATGTGAGCGATCCTCACCATCAAAAGCCTGTGAGCTCCTACAGTCTCAATTCTCCCTCCTCCAGCATAACCTATTAAAAAAGAAATTATTACTAAATGCTAAGAAAACCAAAGCTATGTTCTTTGCCCACAAGAACTGTTCTTCCACTATCCCATCATTCACCCTCCCACAACTCTCTACCATCCTTGGTGAAAATCTGGAATATGTTGACAAATTCAAATACCTAGGAGTATGGATAGACAATAAACTAGACTATACTACCCACGTTGAAGAGCTCCTGAAAAAGCTAAGACAAAGACTTGGTCTATTCTATAGAATCAAACACTACCTGACCAAAGATTCCAAACAAAGATTAATCCTTGCATCATTCATGTCCCTCATTGATTATGCTGACTTCCTCTATGGTCATTGCTCCCTCTCCCATCTAAACAAACTAGACACCCTGTATCATAGAGCTATTAGATTCATTACTGACCTTCCCTCTAGCACCCATCATTGCCCTCTCTACAATGCAGTCAGCTGGACATCCCTGCAACATAGAAGAAGAAAAATGCTGCTACCTGGATCTACAAAGCTCTGACAAACAAACTCCCTTCCTACATCTCAGACTGCTTCAACCAGATCACATCCAGGCCCTACACCTTGAGGATCAACAAACTGATCCTGCTGAAGATTCCTATCACCTGCACCTGGTATGGAAGAGCTGCAATCAGTTATTCCTGGCACTTATCTGGAATTCTATCCAAAGACATTGAAAATGGAAACACTGATCCCCTTACATCCTTCAAAAGCTGTACACCAGCCTAATCCCAGATTCATGCAATTGCTTCCACAAGGCCTAGTCCTCCCACACCCCACCCCCACCCCTCTCTCTCCCCACCCCCTTCTAAAGCTCCTCCCTATTCTTCTATCATTCCTCTGGTCCTTTCCATCAAACCTCAAACATATATGCCCACCCATGTACCATTATCCAAGCCTTATCCCTACCAGACTGTTTGTTTCTCACCTTTAATAGGTTTTGGTTTACTGTCCTTTGCCTTGTATATATGTAAATAATTGTACATCTATCTCACTCATAAATGTTTGTATTTGTGCTATTTCAATATCATGTTTTTGTATACACTCTGTAACCTTTTTTTGTTATGACCACTCAGGTCCATCTTGTAAATGAGCTATGCTCAATGATGTTCGCCTGAATAAATAAAGATTTTGATTGATTGATTGATTGATAGATATTGTTATACAGTAGCTGCATCAATCTGGACCAACTGTCCAAGGGAAGAGGGCCCATTTCTAGGCAGACTGCAACTTTTGCCCTTTTGGTGCATGCTAGCGCTGTACCTGCATTCAGTGCAGGCAGAAAATGTCTGCAACAGCTGGCCAGGATGCATGTGTGTATTGTCTGGGGGCACATCAGGACGTGGAGACTTGCCCTTGCTACCTGACAGTGCATCCCTCCTTCACTGATGAGCACAATGCATGCTTCCTCCAAGGCAGGCCTTAGGAACAGAAGGACTCGGTAACTGCAGGATCAGTGGCCCAACTTCATGCAGTTGAGGAAGAGATGGGGGCTTAGTTGACCTTTGTCTTGGTCCTGGTGAAACCAGTCATGGAACGGATGCCATTTCTGGCGCACCAGGACTTTAAGGGAACTATGGGGTGTTTGCCCCCCGTGCAATCTTATGAAGAGAGTCCCCCAATCCAGGAGGCGCGACAAGTACACCACTGTTGTCAGCTGTGGGTGTGGGCAGCTAAACATGTAGCTCAAGGGCTGGTGGCAGGAGAATGGACACAAATTTGTAGAGAACTGGCAACAGTTTTGGGAGCAAAAGTTCTTTAAATTTGATGGACTGCATCTGACTAAGGAGGGAGTCAGTGCATTGGGGCAGAAGTTTGACGTCTTTGCAGAATATTTAAACTAGCAAATGGGGAGAGGGGTGCAGCACCCCATACGTCGAATGGGAAGAATACCCCTCCCCCCTCAGCTAGTGGTCAAACAGGAGTTCAGCAAGTTTGCAGTTCATTTGTATCACCAGATAAGGAAAAAGGTCTGCCTCCCCATAAGATGCACATGAGAAACACCAGACCTCACCTAACAACTAACGCACCAAAATCTGTCCAATGGAAAATCATGTACACAAATGTTCACAGTCTGGGAAACAAGATCCCAGACCTGCAGGCAATAATGACAGAGGTTAAACTGGACATAGTAGCAATTAGCGAGACGTGGGTTACCAGTAACCACAATTGGGAGACTTCAGTATCTGGCTATGTACTGTTTAGAAAAGACCGAGGTGCAGAAAGGTAGGGGTGGAGTGGCCCTGTATGTCAATGAAAATATCAAAGCTACAGAAATTCAGAATACACATAAGGAGCCAGAAGAACCATGGGTCACCCTGGAAACAGGAAATGGGACAGCCATACGAACTGGAGTTGTCTACAGGCCCCCAGACCAGGGGGAGGACATAGACACATTACTATTAGAAGATGTCCAAAACATGACAGCTAAAGGGGAGGATCTGATAATGGGAGACCTCAACATGCCAGATACGAATTGGTCAATACCAGCAGGAACATCTGCCAGAACTAGACACATGGTGGATTCCCTATGGGGGAGGGCTTCAAACAATTGGTACAACAACCCACAAGAGACAGGGCTATCCAGATCTAGTACTGACTAACAGGGAAAGAATCACAGATCTCCAGGTAGAAAGTCACCTGGGGGCCAGTGACCATCACATGGTATGGTTCAATTTGGCCACTAGAATTAAATCAGTCCATTCCAAGACAAAAATATGGGACTTCAGAGGAGCTGACTTTGATAAGATGGCCAACAGAGTTAAGCTAGCCCTGGCAAAAAGAAATACAGGTGAGGGGGTACAGGCAAAATGGGCAAGCATTAAGGATGCAATACTTGAAGCAACATCCCATTGTGTTAGACAGAAAAGGAAGTGCAAAAGAAGAAGGAAACCACTTTGGTTCTCAAAACAGTAGCAGAAAAGGTCAGAGCCAAAAGGCTGGCCTTCAGGAAATATAAGGGAACACAGTGGGATGAAGACAGGGAGGCATACCAAACTTCCCTAAGGGAAGCAGGGAATGCAGTAAGGCAGGCAAAGGCCCAAACAGAGGAAATACTAGCGCAAACGGTAAAAGAAGGTGACAAGACTTTCTATAGATACATTAGTGAAAGCAGAAAGTCCAGATGGGGGTATTGCTAAGATCAAAGGAGATAAGGGGGCATGTGAGGAGGAGGACCGTGTCAAATCATCTGTTCTAAATAGATATTTCTGCTCAGTATTTACAGAAAAGAAGGTAGAGCAGGGCCCACAGCTCAGCAGCATGGACACAGGGGAGGGAGGTATGCACTAGTCCTTTCACAAAAGAAAGGGTCCTACAAGAGCTCGATAAGCTCAGGGTGGACAAGGCAATGGGATCTGATGGCATACATCACAGGCTACTAAAGGAGCTAAGGGTGGAACTAGCAGAGCTGTTATCAGAATTGTTTAGTGAGTCTCTGAGCACAGGAGAGGTCCCAGAAGTCTGGAGAAGGGCTCATGTGATCCCACTCCACAAGAGTGGTAGCAGGGGATCTACAGACCAGTCAGTCTTACCTCAGTAGTGGGCAAGATTATGGAGGCACTCCTTAAGGAAAGGACAGTGCAACACCCGGAATCCATAGGAGCACAGGATCCAAGACAGCATGGGTTTACAAAAGGAAGGTCCTGTCAAACTAATCTCATAGATTTCTTTGACTGGGTAAGCGGAGTGGTGGACCAAGGGGGGAGCAGTTGATGTCACCTACCTTGACTTCAGCAAAGCTTTCGATACTGTTTCACATAGAAGATTGATTAATTAGCTGGGTAGGCTCAGGGTGGGTCAGAGTTTGGTCAACTAGGTGGCAAACTGGTTGATGGGCAGAAACCAGAGAGTGGTGGTATACAGTCAGAAGAGATGCAAGTCAAAAGTGGGGTACCTTAGGTATCAGTCCTGGGGCCAGTCCTCTTCAATATCTTCATCAGTGACATTACGGATGGACTGGAGGGTAAGGTTTGTCTGTTTGCAGATGACATCAAGTTCTGCAACAGAGTAGATAATCCATATGGGGTGGGCAGAATGAAGAGATCTGGATAAACGAGCAAAATGATCAGAAGAGTGGCAACTGGAGTTCAATGCAAAGAAGTGCAAGATCATGCACATAGGAAAGAGAAACCCTGAAGCCACCTATATGCTGGGAGGGGGACTTACTGGCAGTCACAAGGGAAGAAAGAGACTTTTGGGCATAATCATCACCAATGACCTGAAATCATCCAAGCAGACCACTAAAGCAGTAGGTAAGGCTAGGGGATGTTGGGGTGTATTAGTAGGGGTCTCACAAGTCGTAAGAGGGAGGTAATAATCCCTCTTTACAAGACACTGGTTAGGCCCCATCTGGAGTACTGTGTGCAGTACTGGAGGCCACACCTTCACAAGGACATTAACCAAATTGAGGCAGTTCAGAGAAGGGCAACCAAAAAGGTGCAGGAACTGCATCAGAAAACATATGAGGACAGATTAATGGAGCTCAATATGTATACCCTAGAACAAAGGAGGGAGAGAGGTGATATGATCGAAACATTCATACACCTTAAGGGCATTAAAAGGTGAAAGAGTCTAACATGTTTCAATATAAGAAAAATAGCAGGGCAAGAGGACACAACATGAGATTAGAGGGAGGCCGATTAAGGGGTAATGTGAAGAAGTTCTTTTTTACAGAAAGGGTGGTGGATGCATGGAGCAGCCTACCACAGGAAGTGGTGGCTATGAATACAGTGCAGGGCTTCAAACAGGCATGGGATAGGCTTAAGGGAGCAATACAGATGAGTATGAATAGATAGGCCATTGACTGAACAAAGGCCAATGGCACATTCATAAGGTAGAAAAAGAAATGAGCAGACTGGATGAGCTTTTCGGTCCTTATCTGCCGTCAGCTTCTATGTTTCTATGGAGCTGTTCTCTCACCCCCATGGGCCCTGCTGCATTAACCCACTTCCTGCCACTGTGGTCTGTCAGAACATCAACAAATAGTTCCTGTCAGTTCTGGGGTCAAACCTGTTGCTGGAATTCGAGATTCTCCCTTCATGTCGATCAGGGGCACAGCTGGACTCCATGATGTCCAGGGACAGTCTGCCCACACTGCAAAATGATGTTGCTCCACTCCATAGAACACAATGCTATCAAGGTTGCCCTGGATACCCTGGCCTGGCAAAGGTTCATATGTCATTACTTTTTAGTATCAAAAATATGGGAGGCTGGTGCCCCATTCTCAGCCTGCATGTCCTAAATAAGTTTGTTCACAGATGGAAGTTCTGTATGGTCAACCTAAACCAGGTAATACTTTCTCTTGACTGAGGCTTGGTTTTGCTCCCTGGACCTCCATGACACATATTTACAAATCCTGAGCTGTGTGTCCAGATCCATCTGTCCCACTGGCATTTTCTCGCATCCGGATTGGTAGTGTATAGTACCACTTCAGGGTGATGCCTCATGGGTTGTCATTGGTACCCAGGATGTTCACCAAACGCCTGTTGATCACAGTGGCCTTCCTCCAGCACAGGGTCACCACGGTCTTCCCATACCTGAACAGTTGGTTCATCACAGACAGTACAAGGGAGGTAGTGGAGTATTCTAAGGATCTGGCTTGCCTGAAGGTCATTTTGACCAAATCAGAGCTGGTACCCAAGCATGTGACCCTGTTTATTAGAGCAGAACTGAACTCACCAGAAGCCAGGGTTCACATTCTCTCAGACCAAGTGGAGCATTTTACCTCTCTTGCCCATTCATCTGGGTTGGGCAGTCACACCCAGCATGAGATTTCCTCCTCCTTTTGGAGTTCATTGCATCTAAGACAGCCATGGTCCAGTGATCCTGCTGTCAAATGTGCCCAATTCAATGGGTATTGGATATGCTAGTGGTCCCAGTACCAAGACCACCTGAATCTGCCAGTTTGGGTGGCACAGCTGATGTGGGATGCCATTGAGTGGTGACTGTGTCCCCAGAATCTCTTGGAGGGAATTCCCTTTATCTGGTCCGAGTTGTCCTTACATTGATGACAGATATATTGTTGCTGGGGTGAGGTGCTCATCTGTTAGATCACAGAGACACAGGTTCTGGTTGCCAGGCAAGATCTGACAGCAGAACAACTTGCTGAACTCTGAGCAGTGTGGTTGGCATTGTCGGAGTTTACCCCTCTGATAATGGGTCAGGTCCTGATGATCAAAACCAACAACACAACCACCATGTTCTACCTGGAAAAGCAAGACGGGAGGCACTCCTTTCCCGTGTGTCAGGAGGAGCTCCACATCTGGTCCCTGGTGCAATGTCTGCAGGCTGACCTGCTTGCAGTCCATGTGGAAGGGGAGGACAGTCAGCTGGCAGATGCTCTGTCAGCTAGGAGTGCAAAGATATGCACTTACGGCACCGAAACCTAGGAGCAGAATACAAAATGTGTGGGGTGGTACTGATGACCACCAAGCAGGAGAGAGACCTAATCATATCTGATGACCTAAAGGTGGCTAGGCATTGTGACAAGGAAGTTGGGAGGGACAGTGGGATGCTGGTGTGCATAGAGAGGGGTATCACCAGTAGGAAGAGGGAGGTGGTGTTGCCTCTGTATAGATCACTGGTAATACTCCACCTAGAGTACTGTGTTCAGTTATGGAGACTACATCTCTGGAAGGACATATGCAGAGTGGAGGTGATCCATAGGAGGCAACTAAAATGGTGGAGAGACTGCATCAGAAGCCCTACGAGGAGAGACTTGGTGATCAAAATATGTACACCTTGGAATAGAGGAGGAGAGGGGGATATAACCTTTAAATACCTCCCGAAGGGAAGAGAAGGATATTTTTCAGAAAAAAGGTGTTCAAGAACAAACGAACATAATACGAAGCTGGAGTAGAATAGATTCAGGAGAGATGTGAGGAAGTACTTCTTCACAGAAAGCGTGGTGGATTCCTGGAACAGCCTTCCAGTGGAGGTGGTGGGCAGAGAAAACCGTGGTGGGATTCAAGAATGCATGGGATAGGCATAAGGAAATCTTGGGGGAAGTGGAAAGAATGGGTCGAAAATCAGTTGGGATCTGCGGTGGTGATATAGATAGGGAAAAATGGGCAGACTTTGTGGGCCAAGCAGTCCATATCTGCCGGCAAATTCTGTGATCTTAAAGGATATCTCTTGCATCAGGCCACTTCATATGAAACAATAGCCGCCAGGAACTAAGACCACATGGAAACCTTCTAGCCAGCAGTCCACTAGGGGCCACCAACGATGATGAGCTGATGACATCCTACCTATATAAACGCAGCCTCACGCCCTCAGTCCTTCTACCACCGTCGACCATCGCACATCGGACTCCATCGAGACAACGTTGCTTCAGTCAATTGCCAGATCTTCAATTTCTACCTTTTTTCCTTTTCTCACCCTAGTTTCTCTTTATTTTTTTAAAGTGAGTTTTGCCTTCGTCTGTGCTCTTCAGCTACAGCGGGTGTGGTCAGAAGATCTACAATAAAGATGACCATGACACCTGCGTCTGTTCTCAGTGCAGATTATGATGTTAAGGCCTGCAAAGTCTGCTACAGATTCCGTCAGGCTACCCAGCGGCAGGTTGCCAGAATGGAGAAAGTGCTCCAGACAAGAAGCTCCTCCATGTCATCAGCTCTGTCCAAGGGCTCCCACTCCTCCAAAGCATGGGACAAATCAGCTGGTGAACACGAGCATTGGGGGAAGGATAGACCTAGGGAAAAAATCCTCCCTGGTACTCTCTGTCACCACTTCAAGCACCGGTTGTTGTTGGGTTGTCCGCTGCCTAGGCAACACCCCCCTCTGCCGCTCACTCACTCTCCTTCACAGGGTTGACCCTAGCAGTGCAGTCTGTTGGTCCTTTGGCCAGTGATGGTTCATCAGCGTTGGGCCTCCTGATGCCCCCACCAGCGTTTCAGCCTCTGTCTTCAGACCCCTTCCTGCTCAGGAGCAGCAGCCAGGGAGTTCTGCTGGGCCTGCTTCGGCCAGTGATGGCATGTCAACACTGGGATCTCTGCCTCCCCTTTTGGCCATTTCATTGACACCGGGTATTCAGCCTCCCTCGTCAACACCTGAGGCCGCCATGTCAATGCCAAGGCACAGCCTCTCTCATTGACACTTCAGGCCTCACCACCAACACCAGGGATCCAGCCCCCAAGTCGATGCTGCAAGGTGCTACAGTGACACCGATCACCACTGACATCCAGACTACACTCTCCTCCTTTTGGGAGTTTGTGCACTGCATTGCCTCCCCCTAAGGGTCTGTTGACACCTGACAGGCCAGCTCCCACACCAACACCTTCTTTATCAACATGGCATGCACACTTTCAGTCATCGATGTCTTCTGTGCCCTATTCAAAGCCACTTGATGAGGATAAGTATAATCCTTATCCCATCCCACATGAGGAGGAGGAGGAGAAGAGGGGTCTGGGAGCTCCTTCCCCTCTACCTCTACTGTTTCATCTGGGGTGAAGATTCCTCCAGATATACCTTAAGATCCCCCTCAATGATCCATGCTTCATCTCAGTGATGAAGCAGATGCAAACATCTCTGGGGGTTTGATGCTGAGGAGCAGGAAGTTACCAGGAGAAATCTGGCTGACTATTTGGAACTGCCAGATTCTGTCCCTCTGATTATTCCTCCTCTGCTGGCTGCATTAGAGGATGCCACCATGGCTGCCTGGTACAGGCCAAATATGAACCCTGTGATGCCCAGAAAGGTAGACAGATTGTACCAAGTTCCCTCAGGGTAGCCTTTTTTATCAGGCAACCCCAGGCAGAGTCAATGGTAGTAGGTGCTGCCCCTGATACAGCAACGAGACCTCAGCTGTCTTCCCCCAGACAAGGAGTCCAGAAAGCTGGTTCTTAAGGGCAAGAGGGCCTATGCCTCGGCCACGCTGGCCCTCAGAATTATTAATTACATTGCCCATATGGTCAAATTCCAGAACACTCTCTGAGAAAGGGACAAAGGCACAGCTCAGGCCCTTCCAGGGGGCCCTCAGAAACCAGAGCTGCTTAAAGGCTTCCATTCTGTGGCACATGTGGGTAAGCACCTTTTGAGGTCTACTTTTGATGTCTTAGATGCCTCTGCTAGAGCAGCTGCTGTGGGACTCTGCCTAAGACAGCATTCTTAGCTCATGTTATCTGACTTTGCTACTGATGTGCAACAGTCCATCCTGAATGCCCCCCTTCAGAGGTACAAGTCTTTGTGGCAGATGTACAGGATATCCTTTTTGACCTGCAGGCCTCAGGGAGGACCTTGTGGTCAGTCCACTTGCTTTACTATACACAGCCAAGGAGTGGCCAGAAGGTGCCTGTTCATTGGGCTTCCCACAGACCCAAGATGGGCAGCTGACAGCCAAGCAAGCACAGAGCAGGACCCTCCCTCCCACCTACCCCTACCTCCATCACTGGAAAAGCAAACCCATGATGTGAGGGTGTGGCCCCAGCCGCTGGTTCTGCCTCCCCATGACTCCATGTCAGACCCCCACCCTACAGCACCACAGGAGGCAGTGGTAGGGGGTTGCTTCTCCCTCCACTTGGACAGGAGGAAGGAGATAACCACAGGTGCTTGGGTCCTGCAGCTCATAGAGCAAAGCCACACTCTAGAACTTCTAGAGCGGCCTCCAGCTCTACCTCCAATTCCTTCAAGCTGCTCTCCAGATCACATTCTAGTGTTGCTGGAGGAAATTCACATGCTACTACAGAAAAAGGGCTATATAGCCAGTTCCCAAAGATTAGAGGGTTCTATTCCCACTTCTTTCTAGTTCCCAAATCCACAGGAGATTTGCAGCCCATCCTGCACCTGAGAAACTTGAACTAATACATCCATACAAGAAGTTCAGGATGGTGATCTTCCAAGGCCTGCTGTCTTTACTGCACACGGTAGACTGGATGTGCTCCCTGGACATGCAGGAGGTATACCTACATATAAATATTTGTGTGCCCCCCACCACCACCACCACCACCACAGGAAGTTCCTGAGGTTCCTGTTCCAGGGAGAGCACCACCAGTTCAGGGCATTGTCCTTTAGCTTATCTTCTCCCCATGGGTCTTTTCCAAATGCTCGGTGGTGGTTTCAGCAGCCCTCAGGAGGCATGGACTGTACATATTCCCTTATCTACATGACTGGTTGCTCAAAGCTGAGTCCCAGCAGCATTACACCCTAGCATGTACCAGACAGCTAGCTGTTTGAGACCCATTTTCAGCATCTCCAGTAGATGGGAGCGATACTGGACACTGCTCAAGGCTGTCTTCCTGCCCCAGGACAGGGCACAGTACCTGATTGCTCAGGTTCAGGTTCTTTACAGCACAAGGTATGTTACAGCCAGGACATTCCTCCAAATACTGGGCCTGATGGCAGCAGCCATTGTCACGGTTCCCCTGGTACAGCTGCACATGTGGATCCCCTAGTGAACATTGTGGGTTCAATGGGATCAGCACACTGATGATCTAGAACAAATGGTTCTGGTCATGTCGCCAGCAAAGAATGTTCTTCAGTGGTGGATTTGTTCAGAGGGATCCCCTCTCCAGAGCCTCACGTTTGGGGTCGTGCTGGGGGACACACTTGGGCCCTCATCAGATCCAGGGTTCCTGAACTGCAGTGGAGAGTTCCCTCCATATAAATGTCCTAGAGATGAGTCATTCCATATGCTCTGCAGGCCTTCCAGAACCACTTGTCCCCAGGACCTCTGCTGGTGCAGACAGACATCGGTATGGTATACTACAGAAACAATGGGGGACTCATTCCTACCCCCTGTGCAGAGAAGCAGTGAGGGTTTGGTACTGGGCTGTAGAACATGGTCTAGAGCTGTTGGCCATCCATGTTCCAGACATCCAAAACGTCCTGGTGGATAAGCTAGGTAGGTTGCAGTCCAGGATGCACGAGTGGGAGCTGCTGACCTCGGTCGTAGAAGACCTGTTCAACAGGCGGGCGCAACCAGAGTTAGACCTTTTTGCATCCCCACTCAGTGAAAAACTGCCATTTTTCTGCTTGCTCGCTCCAGGGCCTGGAGTTTTCTGGTGAGACGCCTTGTCCTTTTCTTGGAAACAGATGTTCCTCTATGCCTTTCCTCACTTCTTGCTAATCCAGAGGGTACGCTCAAGCTTCAGATGGAAAGAGCGACTGATCCTCGGTGCTCCCTTCTGGCCTTGTCAAATCTGGTTCCCTTTACTGCAGCAGTTGGTGGTGGAACGTCCAGTGGCCCTGCCCGTATGTAAAAGCTTACTCTCACAGAAGCATGGCACCTTGGTCCATCCGGACCTCAGGTCACTATATCTCCATGCCTGGCTCCTGAAGACATAGGCACGGCTAGATTTGGGGGTATCCCAAAAGGTGGTTGATGTACTGGCTCTGTGAGGAAACCCTCCACCAGGACCATTTGTTTCATGAAGTGGAAGCGCTTTGCTCTGTGGGCGGCTTCACATCATTTGGATCCTTTCACTTGTCTAGTGAATCAGATTCTGAAGTACTTGCCATCCCTTTCAGATTCTGACCTGCTGTACTCTTCCATTAAGGTGCACCTAACTGCTGTTTTTGCCTTCCATGTGCCCATGATGGTCATACAGTGGCACAGCTGGAGGTGTCCCTTAAATTTTTCAGAGGCATTCTTCCTCTGAAGCCTCCCATCCACAATCCAGTCCTGTTTGGGATTTAAATTTTGTATTAGAGAAACTTACTTTGGCTTCTTTTGAGCCGGCCACGACATGTGCGCTACACCTTCTGTCATGGAAAGCATTATTTTTAGTTGCTATTACTTTTGCTCAAAAGATTTCCAAGCTTCAGGCTCTGATGTGTGTTTCCTTATTTGGTTTTCCACAAAGACAGAGTGTCTTTTACCAAAGGTGGTGTCTGAGTTTACCCTGAATCAAACCATCCACCTGCCCGCTTATTTCCCAGAGCATGCCAATCCAGGGCGAGTATTGCTCCATACTTTACCTGTACATAGAATACCCAGATGTTATGTTCATCACTTGAGGGACTGTAGGAAGTCCTCACAGCCGTTTATTTCTTTCACCCCAGGAAAGAGGGCGTACCTGTTTCTAAACAGGTCCTGTCCAAATGGCAGGCCAACTGTACTGTTTTCTATTACAGGAAGTATGGTAAGGAACTTCCTGGGGTTGTACATGGTCATTCAGTCAGAGACATGGCCACCTCTATTGCCTGTTTCAGGAATGTGTCAGCCGCTGCAATCTGTGCCATTGCCACTTAGAGTGTTGTCTACACTTTCACGAAACAGTACAGTCTGGGCATTGCCTTAAGGAGAAGGGCAGGCTTTGGCCTGGCTGTGCTTCAAGGCCTACTGACTTAGGCCTATAGCCTCCAGCCACCCAGATTGGTTCTCTGTCAGAACTGCTTGGGACCCATTCTATAGGTGTCGCCTGATGCAAGCGATGTCCTTGAAGAAGATAGTACAGTTAACTGAAGAACTGACCGTAACAGTAGATCTTTGAGAGAATCTCTTGCATCAGGCTGTGCCACCCCACCTTCCATCGCCCTGACCTTAGGGCTTACCTCCCTCTCTCTCTCTCCAGGATGGTTTACCTTCTGTTTTACTTTGCTTAGTGGCGGGACCCTCTGGCTCTCCCTCGGTTCCCCAGGAGGAGATACTCTGTATATGGTCTGTGGTAGGGCAACAGAGGAGAGGGCGGGCTGCCCACGTTTGCATAGGAAGGACGTTGTTGGCTGACGTAATCGTGGGCAGCCCCTAGTGAATGGCTAGCTAGAAAGCTTCTGTGTGGTCCTAGTGCCTGGCAGCTATAGTTCCATAGGTGTGGCCTGATGCAAGAGATTCTCTCGATGATCTACTGTTACGATAAGTTCTTCCATAACTGTACTTTTTTATGGGAGAGAACTCCCAGGAGTGGTTGTTGCACCAGGATATGGTGTCACAAATGTTAACTAGTGGGGTACCACTCTGTTGGACCTGCTTGTATCCTGGGAGAACAGAAAATTGAAGTTTTTTGCCAAAGCCCCTTTAGATGGAAACGCTGAAGTGAGATGCCTTCTCCTGGCCTAGGACTCCAGGCCTTCTGTAATCCTTCACTCTGTTCCCCTTGATCCAGTAGGGGGTTTGCGAGGCACAATGGGACAAGCTGCACCTGATACTCCTGGTTCCAGACTGACCAAGGCAGTTCTGGTACCTGTATCTCCTCGGCCTCAACAGCAGTCCCCTGCGGCAGCTTCTACCGCATCTGCACCTGCTAACAAGATCAATGTGGGCAGTCAGGTGTCCAGACCTACAGGCCCTGCACCAGTCTGTCGTGAGTGGCTAGGGTTCCAGACTAGGGGCATTTTAAAAGATGCTGGAGCTGTCCTTGATGGAGCTGACTTGCGAAACCTACTCATTCAAGTGGACGAGGTTTTGGCATTGGCGCGCAGGGCAGGAGGTAGATCCCCTCACCTGCCCTGTGGCATGCATCTTCTCGACTATCTTTTGTCTCAGTCGTGTTGTGAGACTTGTCTCTCAGAATGCAGTTGGTAGCCATCTTAGTGTATCCAACGCTGGTTAATGTGCCGACAGTGGCCCAAGACAGTGTTCAGACATTTTATTCAAAGGCCTAGATCTCCAGTCCCCTCCAGTGCAAGAGCCTCTGCCGTTGTGGGACGTACTGCCACTGCACGCAAAGCTGATGGGCAAACCATTTGAGCCAATGGACAAATGTGAGATGTTCACCTACATAGGAAAACCGCATTTTTGATTGCCATCATCTCGGCCAGACAAGTGAATGAGCTTCAGATGCTTTTGTCTCCTTATCTAGTTTTCTGCAGGGACAGAGACATCCTTTGCCCCAACACTAAGTTCCTACCGAAGGTGGTTTGGGAGTTTTACCTTAACAAGGTGATCTGTCACCCAGTCTTATTCCTGAAGTCGCACAGTTTGAATGCCAAGTGTGCATTCCATACCCTGTGCATGTGCTTGGCACCTTTTGCATTACAGGAACAGTATAGCAGGGGTTCATAACGAGGCTCACCAGCTGTTTCATACTCATACTGAAACACCTCTGGCCAGACCAGCAGCCAAGCAGGTGACTGGCCAATGGATAGCCTCCTGCATTGGTCTGTGTTATAGGTTAGCTGAAAAGGAACATAGAAACATAGAAGTTGACGGCAGATAAGGACCGCAAGGCCCATCCAGTCTGCCCATTTCTTTTTCTACCTTATAAATGTGCCATCGGCCTTTGCTCTGTCAGTGGCCTATCTATTCATAGTCATTTGTATTGCTCCCTTATGCCTATCCCATGCCTGTTTGAAGCCCTGCACTGTATTCATAGCCACCACTTCTTGTGGTGTCATTCCATGCATCCACCACCCTTTCTGTGAAAAAGAATTTCCTCATTTCCCCTTAATCGGCCTCCCTCTAATCTCATGCTGTGTCCTCTTGTCCTGCTATTTTTCTTATATTTAAACATGTTAGACTCTTTCACCTTGTTTATGCCCTTAAGGTGTTTGAATGCCTCGATCATATCACCTCTCTCCTCCTTTGCTCAAGGGTATACATATTGAGCTCCGTTAATCTGTCCTCATATGTTTCTGATGCAGTCCCTGCACCATTTGGTTGCCTCTCTGGACTGCCTCAATTTGGTTAATGTCCTTGTGAAGGTGTGGCCTCCAATACTGCACGTAGTACCCAGATGGGGCCTAACCAGTGTCTTGTACAGAGGATTATTACCTCTTATGACTTATGATACCCCTACTAATACACCCTAACACCCCCTAGCCTTACCTACTGCTTTAGAGGTCTGCTTGATGATTTTAGGTCATCAGTGATGATGATGCCCAAGTCTCTTTCTTCCTTTGTGACTGCTAGCAACTCCCCTCCCAGCCTATAGGTGGCTTCAGGGTTTCTCTTCCCTATGTGCATGATTTTGCACTTCTTTGCATTAAATCCCAGTTACCACTCTTCTGACCATTCTGCTAGTTTATCCAGATCTCTTCTCATTCTGCCCACCCCATCTGGATCATCTACTCTGTTGCAGATCGTGGTGTCATCTGCAAACAGACAAGCCTTACCCTCTAGTCCATCTGCAAGGTCACTAATGAAGATGTTGAAGAGGACTGGCCCCAGGACTGATCCCTGAGGTACCCCACTTGTGACTTGCATCTCTTCTGACTGTATACCATTTACCACCACTCTCTGTTTTCTGCCCGTCAACCAGTTTGCCACCCAGTTGACCAACTTCTGACCCACCCCGAGCCTACCCAGCTTATTTATCAATCTTCTATGTGGAACAGTGTCAAAAGCTTTGCTGAAGTCAAGGTAGGCGACATCAACTGCTCCCCCTTGGTCCACCACTCTGGTTACCCAGTCAAAGAAATCTATGAGATTAGTTTGACAGGACCTTCCTTTTGTAAACCCATGCTGTCTTGGATCCTGTGCCCCTATGGATTCCAGGTGTTGCACTATCCTTTCCTTAAGGAGTGCCTCCATAATCTTGCCTACTACTGAGGTAAGACTGACCGGGTCTGTAGTTCCCCCCTCCTCCCTGCTACCACTCTTGTGGAGCGGGATCACATGAGCCCTTCTCCAGTCTTCTGGGACCTCTCCTGTCCTCAGAGACTCACTAAACAATTCTGCTAATGGCTCTGCTAGTTCCTCCTTTAGCTCCTTAAGTACCCTGAGATGTATGCCATCAGGTCCCATTGCCTTATCCACCCTGGAGCTTAGCAAGCTCTTGTAGGACCCTTTCTTTTGTGAAGGGAGTAGTGCTCACCTCCTCCCCTGTGTCCATGATGCTGAGCTGTGGGCCCTGCCCTACCTTCTCTTCAGTAAATACTGAACAAAGTATCTGTTTAGGATAGATGCCTTACAGGGTCCTCCTCCTCACATGCTCCCTTTTCCCCATTAGCTTAGCTACCCTCTGGACTTTCTCCTTTCACTAATGTATCTATAGAAAGTCTTGTCACCTTCTTTTTACTGTTCGTGCTAGTGTTTCCTCAGTTTGGGACTTTGCCTGCCTTACTGCCCTACCTGCTTCCTTAGGGCAGTTTGGTATGCCTCCCTATCTTCATCCCACTGTGTTTCCTTATATTTCCTGAAGGCCAGCCTTTTGGCTCTGACCTTTTCTGCTACTGTATTTGAGAACCAAAGTGGTTTCCTTCTTCTTTTGCACTTCCTTTTCTGTCTAACACAATGGGATGTTGCTTCAAGTATTGCATCCTTAATGCTTTCCCACTTTGCCTGTACCCCTCACCTGTGTTTCTTTTGCCAGGGCTAGCTTAACTCTGTTGGCCATCTTATCAAAGTCAGCTCCTCTGAAGTCCCATATTTTTGCCTTGGAATGGGATGATTTAGATGTAGTAGCCAAATTGAACCATACCATGTGATGGTCACTGGCCCCAGGTGACCTTCTACCTGGAGATCTGTGATCCCTTCTTTGTTAGTCAGTACTAGATCTAGGATAGCCCTGTCTCTTGTGGGTTGCTGTACCAGTTGTTTGAGGCCCTCCCCTGCAGGGAATCCACTATGAGTCTAGTTCTGGCAGATGTTCCTGCTGGTATTGACCAATCTGTATCTGGCATGTTGAAGTCTCCCATTATCAGAACCTCCCCTTTAGCTGTCATGTTTTGTATATCTTCTAACAGTAATGTGTCTATGTCCTCCCTCTAGTCTGGGGGCCTGTAGACAAACCCAGTTCTTATGGCTGTCCCATTTCCTGTTTCCAGGGTGACCCACAGTTCTTCTGGCTCCTTATGTGTATTCTGAATTTCTGTAGCTTTGATATTTTCATTACATACAGGGCCACTCCTCCCCCCCTTTTTGCACCTCGGTCTCTTCTGAACAATACATAGCCAGGTACTGAAGTCTCCCAAGTGTGGTTACTGGTAAACCACGCCTCACTAATTGCTACTATGTCCAGTTTAGCCTCTGACATTATTGCCTGCAGGTCTGGGATCTTATTTCCCAGGCTGTGAGCATTTGTGTACATGATTTTCCATTGGCCAGATTTTGGTGTGTTAGTTGTTGGGTGAAGTTTGGCATTACCCCTGTGCGTCGTATGGGGAGACAAACCTTTTTTCTTACCTGGTGATGCAAATGAACGGCAAACATGCTGAATTCCTGTTTGACCACTAGCTGAGGGGGGAGGGGTGTTCTTCCCATTCGACGTATGGGGTGCTGCACCCCTCTCCCCATTTGCTAGTTTAAATATTCTGCAAAGACGTCAAACTTCTGCCCCAATGCACTGACTCCCTCTTTAGTCAGATGCAGTCCATCAAATTTAAAGAACTTTCGCTCCCAGAACTGTTGCCATTTCCCTACAAATCTGTGTCCTTTTTCCTGGCACCAGCCCTTGAGCCACGTGTTTAGCTCCCCTATCTCCCCTTCTCTGACCTTCCGTCCATCTGCTCCCCTCTCCCAGACTGGCAGGATCTCAGAGAAGGAGATGCCGGACGAAATAGATGATAGTTTGTCACCCAGCCTAGTCAGGTGTTCCTTGGTCTCCACAACTGACTGCTGGTAGATCATTAGTCTCTAGGTGTACTAGGACATCAATGTTTTCTCCTGTTTTGTGAACAATTTTAGCAATGTGGTCAGTGTCTCTCCATGCTGATGTACCTGGGAGACATCTGACCATCACCCCTGGCTGGAGATGGGTATCAACTCCCCGAATCATGGAGTCTCCTATGATCAGAAGTTCTTTGGATTTCCTTGGTGCTTGTTTTGTTTTGGTTCCTGATCTGGGTGAGTTTTGTTGTGCTAGCTCCTGTGCCGAGTGTCCTGCTCTGCAGTGTCTTCTGCCCTTTATTTGATTTCAGAGATAGAGGCAGATACCTGTTTGTAGTGTTTATATGGTTTTTGAGGTAATGTGTCGGAGAGCAGAGATGATGGGGCACCTGATTTGCTCCTCCTAACCACCTGCCAACCTCCTGGACCAACTACCCTCTGCGGTCGAGGTTTTTCTGTTGGATGCTGGGGAAATGGCGGGTGGTTCTTATAATGTATTTCCTCTTCAATATGAAATTTGAGGCGTGCAATCTCTGCCCATGCTGCCCGGAGCTGAGCCCTAAGATCTCCAAAGGCCCAGCATGTAGGACAGTGTCCTAAATAACCACCTACAGTTTGAAGGCTTACCCTACCAGACATACCACTGCCTTTGTTGCTGCTGCCAGGTACATCCCAGTTGAGATCTGTGAGGCTGCTACCTGGTTTAGTGCACATACTTTTATTTCCCATTATAGCATGAAAATTTGTTGCAAGTGGGCACTCCAGGGTGAGTGGAAAGAATGTGCAGAGATCTGAGAAAACTTGAAGAGTGGTCGAAGGCATGGCAACTGGGTTTCCATGAAAAAAAAAAAAGCAAAATTGCCAGAATACAAAATGGGAGAAGAGGTATTGAAGGTCACAAAACAAGAAAGGGACCTGGGAATAATCATTTGTTTATCTCAAGGTGGCAAAACAGTGCAACAAGGTACTGCCATTGGAATGCTGGGGTGCATAAGGAGTGCTAACACCAGTAGAAGGAGGGAGTTGGTGTTGCCACTGTACAGATCACTGTTGAGACTCCACCTGGAGTACTGTGTCAAGTTATGGAGACCACATCTCAGGAAGGGCATAGACATAATGGAGGCAGCCCAGAGGAGAGCAACTAAAATGGTGCAGGGTCTGCATCAGGAGCCCTACGAGAAGACTTAAGGAGCTCGTTATGTGCAGCCTGGAAGGGTGACAGAGGATGTGATGGGAGACATAGAAGTACCTCACAGTTGTAAATAAGGTGCAGGAGGGGGGCATTTTTCAGAGGAAAAAATGCATGAAAACAAGAGGACATGCAGTGAAGCTGAAAGGGGGGTAAATTCAAAAGAGATGTGAGGAAATACGTCTTCACTGAAAGAGTGGTCAATGCCTGGAACAACTTTCCAGCATGGGTGGTGAGGGCAAATACAGTGGTGGGCTTCAAGCCAGGGTGGGACAAATCACTTTTTGACCTGATGGCCAGTTTGGCCACCATACCTCAAAATCTGGTGGCCAAAAATGTTTTTAGATGGTCAATTTTTTTACAGCCACTGGACTATAAAATCTGATGCCCATTTTTTTAACTTGCCTTTCAGCCGAGGAATTGTCCATTAACCTACATTTGGGAAAGTCATTACCAGAGATCCTGGTGAGAAGTAGCCTGCCAAAACAGCATCAAGTATTACACAAGAGGGAGAATTTATAAAGTGCAAACTGAAAGTGCTGCCTGTCTAGTCTGAAAAAGGAAGTCACAACTGAGAAAACAAGATGAAAATCACCAAGAGGATGACTACTGAAGCTGGAACTGTCGGAGAAACACTGTGACTGGGTTGGACCAGATCTTGCTGATTTACAAGTGGAAACAAGTCCTGTAAGTGTACACTGGTTGTTTTTTAATACAACAAGCTCTCCCCTCCACCCTACTTCATTCAGCAAGATGTCTGTCTCCGTTCAACCATGATAAAAAGTCTTTAAGTTTTTTTATTCTGATACAAACAACTTCTGATAGTTGATCTAGGTTTGTTTCAAACTGACTTGAGGGGTACTAAAAAAAGATCTAATGAAGCTGGATCAAGTTCTCTTACTTTTTCAATCAAGACTGCAGTCAAACAGTATCAGAAACAAACTGATATTAACTCAGCTGCCGTCAGTTTTGTAAGTCTCTCACTTGTTAAGTACACAGGTTTAGTTTTTTAAACCAAGCCTCCTAAACAAGTAACAGCAGCAACTTTTCAGTAATAGTTTTCCTTTTAATTTCCCTCCACACAGAAAGGCAAAAGTCAGGGCTCCCTCACTGGCCACCATGGCAAGCAGGCTCTCTGTCTCATCCCCCAGTCAGCATGCTGTCATCTTGTGTGACAGCAACAACACTGCTGGAGATTTTATTTTTACTATTTTTTTTTCCCTCGCAGCTGTTTTCCTCCACAGTCTGTCCAAACAAGCTGTATTACAGGGCTCCCCCAGACCACTAAGAAGGTTCTCCCTCACCTCTTCCCAGTCAGCACGTCGTCGGAACCGGATTGTCGGTTTCACAGGAAAATTATTAATTAAATATGTCCCAGAAATTGAATAAACATCCTATATGGACTAGAGTACTGAGATGGGCTTTTTTACACTTCACAGCCCTTTAAACGGCTTTTGGTGCAACTGTGCAAGTCTTGATGCCTGGGATAGATCTGATTTTTTCCCCAAGAGCAAAGGTATGCTCTCTTACTCTGTCTCCTTCAGAATGGCGGGCTTCAGCTCAACGTCCCTAGAAATGCAGCTCCCACCACCCACGTGAACACCCAGTTGCTTACCTTGTGATCTGTCTTTCTTAGGAGTTCTGCGTAGGAGTTCACATCTGGGTGCCAGCAGCTGAACTGACAGATAGAATTACAGTTGGCAGAGTGCGCTGCGGGTGGCTGTTCTGTGACCGCACTCTCATAGCCATGCATTCCCCAATGGAGTTCTGATCCTGCGCATGTGCAACAGCGGCAGCTCAGCTCACGACTGACAAGCATGCTAAGCTACCATGCATGTGCAGGGACATCGCAGCTTACCACTCACCAGAATGGTGAATATTTAAAGAAAACTGGTGGCCAAAAATGATTAGCCAGGTCGCATTTGGTGACCTGGCGACCCTGTTTGTCCCACCCTGCTTCAAGCATGCATGGGATAGGCATAAGGGAACCTTAGTGGGAAGGAAGGGGTGGGACAGAGGAAGCTGGAGACCAACTAGTGTCTGTGGTGGCAGCACAGGCAGGGAAAAATGGGCGGACTAGGTGGGCCAAGTGGTCCTTATCTGCCATCAAATTCTGTTTTTGTTTTTTTTGTTTGTTTTTTTGTTACTAGAAGTCTTTATTGGTTTGTATTTTAACCATTACACACTTGCAGATGCTCAACAGTAATTCACAGGCAAGACAAACCTGGCCGAGGAAGTTCCCACATGGAGATACAACATTAAATAACAGTAGGAAGAAATTTATTCGGGAACACATACAGATGTAACCAAAGATTCCACTAAACTGTAACCACTGTTGTCTCTGACTGTGCTTCTGCTGACTGTTTGCAAGCACAACCAGTTATTTAGGAAGCGACTGGGGTGCCTAAGGTGGGAGGTCTGTGGAGTTGCTTTGTCCAGTCTGTTTATGCTATTCCTGAGGAGGAGAGGTCCCTGGGGGTATGAGATGTCTTCAAATCAGGAACCAACTGTATGTCTACCTGTGTGACATTAGGATACCTGGGAAGAAGTGTACTGCAGGAATTCTACTGAAGTTGGAGAGCAGATATCTACCCCATGTGGCCTTGAAGTCTTCTTTTGCCCTGGTACAATGTTGGACCCTTTCATAACTAGCAGATCTTCTTTTGGGGTATCTGTCATCTGGTTACACCATAGGAACGTTCGCTGTCAGTGAAGGTGAATCCACACAGAAGAATTTCAGCAGTACAACTGGGGCCGCCCACGCCATCAACGTCCGCTGACGTCACCAACCCTATATAGGCATAGGAAGCCCCGCTCCCTCCTCAGTTCTTTCTTGCCATCGACTTGCTTGCATAGTCTCCACGGAAGCTTCGCCTTTTTCAGCCTATGGCTTTTTTCCTCTCTTTATGTCGAGAGTTACCGTATATACCACTCATAAGTCATTTTTTTGAGAACTTTTTAAGAGCCCACAGTTATGGGTACCAACTTATGAGTGAGCTATAGATGCTTACACTGAAAACCTGTGTCTCAAACTTCAAACTGCTAAATTCTCAGGAAGAATTTATCAGCCACAGTTTACTCTATTGCGCCCTGATTGTCAGCCGATGCTGTGTTAATTGGTTTTCAAAGCTTCACTGGTGCTACATTGTGGCTACATTGTTTTGTTAATTGGTTTCAAAGCTTTGTCTGTGCTACATTGTATCTACATTGTTGCTTAATAATGGTGACATATTAAGTATTGAAGATCGCACCGTACATTGAACCCCCCCCCCCCAATTGTGTCCCGTGCTTTCTTAGTGGCCTGTAAGTCATTATGTGATTAAGCAAATACAGCAGATGTCTAATAAAAATACCCTGCACTGCCTTGCTTTCACCATCCACTCACCTCACACCAGATTGATGGCCTCCTTCAAAAGAAAATGCTGCTCCTACTCTGCTGAATACAAGTTATAAGTAGTTCAGTATGCAGAATCAAATAGCAGTGCCGCTGCAGAGAGAGAATTTAATGTGAACAAGAAACTCATTCGAGATTGGCACATAAAAAAAAATTGGAGCTTCTGTCCCTTGACAGAAATGTTAAAAGAATTAAGTTGTCCACCTCACCTGTAGCAGCGATCAAGGCAAAGCTTTGTGAGTGGGTTCTTCAGCTAAGGCAAGAGGGATATATTGTTAACCAAATTTCAGTCAGACTGCAGGCATTGGCGATTTCACAAAGTACTTCCATTCGATTCAAAGCTTCAGCCGGGTGGTGTACCCATTTTATGCGGCAGTACGGATTAACTTTAAGGCAGAGAACGCACATTGCCCAAAAGCTCCCCGAAGATGTAAATAGAAAGGTGGACAGTTTTCACAACTTTGTGTTAAAAGAAAGGAAGCAATATAATTACCTTCCAATTTCTATCGGCAACATGAATGAATCCGCAGTGAGTTTTGATCTCCCATCAAATAGAACTGTTCATATGAAAGGGGGAAAAAACTGCTACTGTCCAGGCCGTTGGAGCTGAAAAATCTTACTTTACGGTGGTTCTCTGTTGCCTTGCAGACAGGACTAAGCTAAAACCAATGGTGATATTTAAAAGAAAAACCCAACCGAAAGAAAAAATGCCACAGGGTGTTCTAGTAGAAGTAAATGAAAAGGGGTGGATGAATGAAGAGTTAGTAAATAAATGTATTGATGAAATTTGGAGCAGACTCCCTGGTTCCCTCATAAACAAGCGAAGCCTTCTAGTGTGGGATATGTTTTGTGGACATCTTGTAGACTCTGTAAAACAGAATTTGAGAAACCGGCAAACACACTCTGCAGTGATTCCAGGTGGTTGTACATCCTTACTACAGCCTCTAGATGTCCGTCTAAATAAACCATTTAAAGTGAACATGAGGGAATCCTAGTGGCAGTGGATGGTAACAGGAACAGATCAATTTTATTGTGGTTTTATTTAGCTCACCTTCACACTGACAAATTTGTTTGGGTTTCAGGTGACAAAGAACTGACTGCAGGAAGCAATCTAAAAAAGCCAAGCTACGGCAGTTTATGCAAGTGGGTACTCGATGCCTGGAATGCTGTACCAGCTGAGGCCATTGTAAAGTCATTTAAAAAATGTGGGATTTTGAACAGCCTTGATGGAACTGAAGACCATATCCGTTATGATGATTTGCTGTGCTCTGATGCCACTGAACCAGACGAAGGCGAATAGGACAACAATGCGGCAGATCTCGCTGACATGTATGAGGACGTCCCCCTTACTTCACAGCAGCTCCATAGTCTGTTTGAATTAGAAGATGAGGATAATACTGAATTTGGGGGTTTCAACGATGGGGACTGATACAGAAACTCCCAGACAAATCAGGTTTTTTTTTTTTTAACATAATCGGAATCAATAAACAGATGTTTTCTTTTTTATAATTCTGCTGCCTTCATTGAATCATTGAATCGTTGCATTCTGTTCTCAAAATAAGTTCAGAAAGTCATTCCGACTTATGAGTGGGTCTGGGCAGAGTGCGCTAATGCGCAAAGCTGAATAGCACCCCCCTGACTTATGAGCAGACCGACTTATGAGCGGATATATACGGTAATCCTTCATCTTTTTTCAATCATTGCACAGCAGCGGAAAGAAGATTGCCTCTATTGATGAACACAGAAGTTTAACAAAACAACCCTCAGGTAATGCATGAAGGCTCTCAAAAAAATTCATGGAACAACAGGTAACCAGCTCCCGGCAAGGGTCCTCTGGTGCCCTGGCTGCCCAGTCGCCTTGAGCTCCCAGGTCGAGACAAGTCCTCGGGTGGGGGGGTCATAAAAAAGACTGGGATCGTGACTGCTCCCCCCTGGCGGAGAGACCGCTCCCTATCAGCCTCTCCTTCGAGGGGCTCTTTATTGGCTGTGGCCGCTCCGACGAAGAGACCGGCTGTCCAGGTCTCTATTCCTACCAGACCCATACTGACAGCACCTCTGCCTGACACACAGGGGGCCCAGCCGTCAATCTCCGGGCCATTGGCCTCTCCATCGACAATGGGCTCATTGTTGATCACTCCATCAAGAGCTGCCCCTTCTCCTACCAGAGCTACAGGATTGTCGGGTTCTCAGGGCACAGCTGGAGGATTGTCGGCCCCGTGCTGTTGAACCCCCCCCTCCCCCAGTCGACGTCCACTATTGACTTGAACAAAGTACTAGTCAAGCAGCTGGGTGCCTTGAAAAGGCCCACTTCACTGACACCATCAATGGCAGCTTCATCATCGACACTTTTTCGTCGACCCCATGAGCCCCCTCGTGGGCTGCCACCGGCGAGTCCAGTGCCTGACCCAGAAGAGGTGAACATCAAGGAGGAGCATCACCCTGATCTTATCCTCCCTGATAATGTAGAAGAGGAAAAAGAATAGATCCTGATCTCGGCGAAGTCCACTACCGCCTCAGTCAGTGAGGACACTGTCAAGCATACTCCTAGGTCTCCTCCTGAGGATACCACATTTTGTAATGTGAAGAAGCAGTTGTCTGCCACCATGAGCTTCCATACTGAGGAAGAGGATGTCACCAGGAAGGACCTGGTGGATTTCCTGGAGATCCCGTAATCTCTCTCTAAGATCATCCCTCCAATGCTCCCAGCATTGAAGAATGACACCACTGCAGCCAGGCACAGACCAGGCATGGTGCCAGCTATGCCATGCAGGGCAGATGAGCTTTACAGTGCCCCTCAGGGTCTTCCTTATTTTGCTACCCCGGCTGAAACTGACTCTGTAGTCCTCAAGGCAGCTCATGACATATCCAAGATGCCTAACCACCTTAGTTCCCTTCCGCCAGACAAGGAATCCTGCAGGATTGACCTCTGGGGGAAAAAGGGTGCCTCCTCCACCTTGGGTCTGAGGATTGCTAATTATCTGTCACATCTGGTTAAATACCAAAATGCCAGCTGGAGAAAGGGCAAAGCTGCTGCCCAGGTCTTCACTGAAGGCTCCCAGAAGCAGGAACTGCTTCAGTGTTTCCAGACTGCTGAGGATGTTAGCCAACACCTCCTCAGGGCCCTGAATGACATGGCTGATACAGTGGCCAGAGCTGCTGCCACTGGCATATGCCTCCGTAGGCACTCCTGGCTCAGGGTCTGTGAACTGGCAGCTGTCGTGCAAACAAAAAGTGCTTAATGCCCCTTTCAGTGGCACCAGACTCTTCGGCCCTGATGTTCAGGACCTCATAAATGATCTGCAGGCCTCAGACACAGCCATTAAATCTGTCCATTCCCTCTACCACACTCAGCTGAGAGGTAGGGGGTGGCCTACTTTTTGTAGACAGGCCAGTAGACCAGGATTGGCTCCCCATAGTCAGGTAAAATGTAGAGCCCAGGCTTCCTTACCCACCCCTGCCAACACTGGAGCAGTGGCCAAAAGACCCAGAAATGACAAACCAGCCTATGCAGTTTGCTTCACCTCAGCTTGATTCCTTACTAGACCCCTCCCCTCCTTTGGTTCAGACCCAGGAGGTGGTCAGAGGTCGGTTCTCCCTCATCTGAATCAGTGGAGAACCATAACTTCAGATGCATGGATTGTGCAGATCATAGAAAAGGGTCACACCATGGAGCTTCTTCAGCAGACTCCAGACACCCCTTCTTCCCCACCCTCTAGCTATCCTCCACCTCATCTATCTGTTCTCCGGGAGGAAGTACAGTCTCTTCTGTGAAAGCAGGCCATCAAAGTAGTGTCCAGGTGCCAGTGGAACCAGGGGTTTTATTCCAGGTTTTTCCTGGTCCCCAAAAAGACTGGAGATCTGAGGCCCATCTTAGATCTGAAATAACTCAATCTCTTTGTCCAGTTCAAAAAGTTCTAGATGGTAACTTTGCCAGATCTGATGCCCTTCCTCAAGACTGGGGACTGACTCTGCTCACTGGACATGCATGATGCTTACCTGCATATTTCAGTCTTTCCTCCTCACAGGAGGTTTCTTCGTTTTGCCTTTCAGGGTGAGCATTATTAGTTCCCAGTGGGAAGCTGCCCTGCATATCAGTGTCCTGGAGATGAGAGCGGTGCTCTATGCCATGCAGGCCTTTCAGGATTACCTTGCTCCAGGCCCACTGTTGATACAGTCAGACAATTTGAGTGTAGTCTACTACATCAACAAACAGGGTGGGACTCACTCATGCCCCCTTTGCAGGGAGTCCATGAGAGTGTGGTCCTGGGCACTGGAACACAGTCTGACACTCCCTGCAGTCCACTTCTTTCCAGGAGTGCTAAACACAGTGGCCAACAGCCATAGCAGGGCTTGGTCCAGCATGCATGAGTGGGAGCTTCTTCTCATGCATCGCAGAAGACTTGCAAGGCAGATGGGGTTGTCCAGAGTTGGGCCTTTTTGCGTTCCCACTCAGTGCAAAACTGCCCAGTTTCTGCTTGCTAGATCAAGGGCTTGGAGTTTTCTGGTGAGACGTGTTGTCCCTCTCCTGGAGTGGGAGGTTTCTGTACTCATTCCCTCCATTTCCTCTGATCCAGAGGGTACTGATCAAACTACATATGGAGGGGGTCAGCATGATTCTAGTGGCGCCATTCACTCCACGCAGTGCAAGAAAGCAGCACCAAAGGCAAACAAGATGCTGGGATGCATATCTAGGGGGCTCAGTAGTAGGAGACAGGAAGTTATACTGCCCTTGTATAGGTCACTGGTAAGGCCGTATCTAGAGTATAGAGTTCAGTACTGGTGCCCATACCTCAAAAAGGGCAGTAACCTGCTGGAGAAGGTCCAGAGGAGGACTACAAAGATGATGGCTAGTCAGCAGGGTAAGGCATATAAGGAGAGGTTGAGGGCACTGAACATGTACTCCCTGAAAGACAGGAGAGAGAGAGGGTACATGATTGGGACCTTCAAGTACTTAAATGGGATAAATAAGGTTGATAAGGAGAGTCTCTCTAAGCTAAGTGGTAGCCATAACATGAGGGGGCACAGTCTTAAGCTGGAGGGTGGGAGGTTTGAGAGGGAGATCAGGAAGCACTTCTTCACAGAGAGGGTGGTGGACACTTGGAATGTGCTGCCAGAAGAGGTGATCTCGTTGAAGACAGTGGGTAGCTTTGAGAGAGGCTGGGACAGGCATAGGGGGAGGGAAAGGGTCATGGGGAGGGAGGGCAGGGACATTAGCTCAAACTATAGACCCTGCAATGCGAGCATACTTGATAGACCAAATGGCCTTCTTCTGCTGGCTTCTTCATATGTTCATATTCTGCAGGGGTGTTCAAATCAGAACTTTCAGGACTTGCCCAGTTATGACTCTAGCTGAATTTTCACTTGCTCCTATTCATTACAGTGAAATTAGCTCCTTTTTTTGTACTTGCCCTTCAAGGAAATTTACTTGGCCCGGACAAAGGGCAATAGGATTTTCACACTCCTGCATTCTGGCCTCACCAGATATGGTTCCCTCTGCTTCAGCAGCTGGCAGAGGAACCTCTGGTCCCTCTCCCTCTTTGCAGGAATCTGCTGGCCCAGGATCAGGAGACCCTGGTCAATCACAACCTCAGGTCCCTCCATCTGCATGCCTGGCTTCTGAGAACACAGCCGTTGCCAGGTTTGGCATCTCTAACAGGATGGCGGACATCCTGGTGGCCGCCCGGAAGCCTTCCTTCCACCCAAGCCACGTATGACATGAAGTGGAAGCGGTTTGCCATCAAGGCTGCCAGACATGACCTTCACCCTTTCACCTGTTAGGTGAATCATATCCTGGACTACCTGATATCTCTATCAGACTCAGGCATCCAGTATTCCTCACTCAAGGTCCACCTTTCGGCTAGTTCTGCCTTTCATGAGCCCATGGGTGACCACACAATTGCTCGGCTGGATGTCTCCCATACTTTTCTTAGGGGCATCCTGCATCTGAGTCCTCCAATCCATTCCCCTGTCCCAGCTTGAGACTTGAATTTTATTTTGGAGACATTGACCCTGTCTCCTTTTGAGTCGATCGTGTCTTGCAATTTGCACTTTCTTTCTTGGAAAGCACTCTTTGGTTGCAATTACTTCTGCTTGAAGAATTTCAGAGCTTCAGGCCCTCTGGTGCATGGAGCCTTATTTGATTTTTCATAAAGACAGGGTATCTTTGTGCACAAATCCCAAGTTTTTACCTAAGATGGTTTGTGAGTTTACATTAAATCGGTCTATCCTCCTTCCTGTTTGTTTTCTTGAGCGTGCCAGTCCAGGGAAAGCACTGCTCCATATGTTAGATGTGCACAGAAGTTTAAAGTACTATCTGCTTAGGACTAAAGAGTCCAGAAAGTCAAAGCAGTTGTTTGTTTCCTTTCCCCAGTTAGAGAGGGTGCTCCAGTTTCCAAGCAGTGTTTATCCAAATGGTTTGCAAATTGCATTGTGTTCTGCTACAATAAGTACAACACATAATTGCCTGGTGCTGTCGAAGCTCATTCCACCAAAGGAATGACTGCCTCGGTGGCTTGTTTCAAAGGGATCCGCCGTTGACATATGTGTAGCTGCCACCTGGAATACAGTCCACACTTTCACCAAGCTTTACAGTATGGACATTGCCTCAGTAGTCCGTGCAGGATTTGTCAGAGCTGTACTGTAAAGAATTCCTGTCTTAAGTTTATGGAGAGCCAGCCTCCCAAACTGTACGTTTTACACTTTTCACTGCTTGGTACTCATTCCTGCGCGGTGCAACCTGATGACTGAGATACCCCCGAAGAAGATAGAAGAGTTATAAGAACTTAACGTAACAGTAGATCTTCGAGGGGATCACAGTCATCAGGTGTATTTCCCTCCCGCCATCCCCCTTCTTGAGGCTCCTATCTAGAAACTGGCTATCTGGTGTATCCAGTTTTTATTTTGGTCTGGGTACCTATTTCTCTCCTCGGTCCCCCAGGGCAAAAGCCTGCTTCCTTAGTCTCCGGGGGAAGGAAATGAGGAGGGAGCATGGCCGTCCACGCCTATATAGGGTTGGTGACTTTGGCGGACGTCGACTGCGTGTGCGGCCCCAGTTGTACTGCTGAAAATCTTCCCGGGTGGATTTCCCTTCACTGATGGCGAAGGTTCCCACGGTGTAACCTGATGATTAACATCCTCTCAAAGATCTACTGTTACAGTAAGTTCTTACGAAACTCTTCTTTCTCCCCATCTCAAGTAACCATTCATGTGTGTTGGGAGCAGTGTGATCTCTCCAATGGTGAAGGCTTAACCCTCTTAGCTGTTACAGGAGCTCCTGCAAGCCATAGGCCCATTGATCCTTTGAGAGGACCTAGAGCAGCAGGGTTATGGCCTAACATGACTAAGGTGGGTGTATGATTGGGGTTGCAATTACTGATCTGCGTACTGTTTGAATAGTACTCCAAAAATGGTTGAGCTTAGGGCAGGCCCAAATGATGTGCATTAGAGTACCAGAATGATCGTGGCATCTCCAGCATCAGTCTGTGGGGGAGATGCCCCATCTGTGCACTTTTGCAGGCATTCTATGCCAGCGATGCAGTATCTTAAGTTGGGTAAAGCAGTTCTTTTAGCCTTTGACCATTTTTGTGAGGCTACCCCAACATTTGTCCCAGTCTTGTGGAGAGATTTACAGGACTGCTGTCAATGCCATTGGGAGTGTCCCGGAGCCAGTGTGTCTGGGGAGAGCTTGAGGCATTTATATATGTACCCTGCTTTAAATTGGGATGCAGAAGGAGGGTGCAGCAGGGCCTCTATTTCCAAAGGGAAGACGGCCTTGAAGTGGGGGCCCAACAGTGCCATTAGAGCATGCTGGAGCCGGAGATCTCTCTAGTGATGCTGTTTTGGTGTACCAAACTGGTGTCTCAGCTGCTGAAAGGACATGAGTACTCCACTAGGTCTGTCTATGAGGTGGTGTAACAGATTCATTGCCAATAGGGGATCTATAAATCTGTAATCATACACACAAACAAATGACATTGGAAAATAATACGAAAAGGACACATGCCATGAGCTGTTAACTTTAACAAAAAAGTTCAAGAAAAGGAAGTGTCAGGTAGCAATAGCAGGCATCCTCCCAGTACCCAAGGCACGCCACAAAAAACTCACCATATTCTGTATAAATATTAGATTAGAAAATTGGTGCCCTGAGGAAAATACTGTATCACGTCCGTTAATCATTGGTCTGACTTTTACAACAATCACAGACGCATAATCAATTGATGTATTACATTTAAGCAACTTGGGCTCAAGAATGTTAAATTAAAGAGAACAAGAAATTATGTATATTTGGCAACTCTTTGTAAACTTCTTATTCTCAGAAATGATGTGCATTCCCCTAAATTATCCACATTTAGTTGTACCTGAAAAAAAAGTTATATGAAAAACTGTATTTTGCATTGTTTTGTTTTCACGGGAAGGATTCTGTTACAGTTCTCTTCATGGAACCAATAACTTGGAGTTTTAACTATATCATGGTTTGTGTATAGAACTCTAAGCATTATTCTGATAGGTCAACTGCTCGTAATTAGCATTCTGCGCACAAACCATGATATAGTAAAAACTCCCAAGTTATTGGTCCCATGAAGAGAACTGCAAAGCAGTGCTGCCCATTAAAACAAAACAATGCAGAATACAGTTTTTCATATCACTTTTTATTCAGGTACAATTAAATGTGGATAGTTTAGGGGACTGCATATCTTGTCTCTGAATAAGAACTTCATAAGTAGCTGCCAATTAGCACAAATTTCCTGTTCCCTTTAAAGGATGCTCTCACAAAGCTTAGCTTAAACTGACCTCACATGAGAAATCATTACTAACACAACCAATATTTCACATACTAGGAAAGAAACAGAATTTGTTAGCAGAAAAAGACCTGTAGGTCTATCTAGTCTGCCCTATTTTCCCTGCCTGTTTTTACACCCTGGACCCTAACTGGTCACAGATGTCCCGCGCCCCCCCCCTTCCTGTTATGCCTATGTGCTTATTCTACACATGCTTTAAGCTCCCCACTGTCCTTGCCCTGACTATCTGTTCTGCCTATTCCAGGTGTCCACCACCCTTTCTGTCAAGAAGTATTTTCTTACATCCCTCTTAACCCCTCCAACCTTCATTGCATGCTCCAGAGTTCTGGTACTCTTCCTCCTCTGAAAGATACTGCCCTCTTGCACCTTGTTCACTCCAGTGAGGTACTTACAGGTCTCAGTCATGTCCCCTCTTGCTCTGCTCTCCTCAAAAGAGTTAATGCCATGCTCCCCGCAGCCTCTCCTTATACGGTTTCTCATGCACCCTCTCACCATTTTGGTCAGCCTCCACTAGACTACCTCCACCCTGTCAGTCCTAGCAGAGGTGTGACTTCCAGAACTGGACACAGTACTTTAGGCGGGGGTCTCACTACCAAACTATATATTGGCAACACTACCTCTGTTCTCCTGCTAGAAATTCCCCTCCCTATGCAAACCAGCATCCAGCTAGCTTTTCTTTCTGCCTTATCACCTTGAGATCATCAGAGATGATAAACCCAAAATCCCTGTTTTGCTTAGTGACTGCAAGTACCCCATTTATACACAGCCCCCAAGTTTTCCTATCCCAGGTGCATGACTTTGCACTTTTTGGCATTGAAACCTAGTTGCCACACACTTAGACAACTCCTGAAGAGTCCCCAGATCCCTTTTCATTTTATCCACCCCCTTCTTGGGTGTCCACCCTATTGCAGATTTATGTATCATCCACAAAGAGATATACCTTCACTTCTAGTTTGTTTGCTGTGTCACTTCAGAAATAAATAAGGTTTGGTCAAGTGACATCAGGTGCTTTCTAATCAGTGCTAGAAAGCTGCAAACAGAATGGATGAGCTAAGAGCACTAACTGCAACAAAGAAGAACCCTGTTACTGCAGTTAACAGAAACTTGGTGGGGTAAACCCAGTATATGGAAGAAAGAGATGACAGGCAGCCTACACTTCTGCCAGAACAGATACATAAGAAGGAACATTAAGTGTACATTAAGGAAGAGCTCACTGCCACTAATATAAGCAGGAAAAAAAAAATTGTCAAACAGAAACCATGTGGGTCAGGGTAAATATTATTGATAAGAAATCATATATTATTCTGGTGTTTGTTACAGACCTCTGGATACTTCATCAGACATAATGAAATCATCACAGAACTGAAAGACATCTGTGCAGTAGGGGAAGTAGAGCTTGTAAGAGATATGGATCTAGAGGACACCGACTGGCATTGTCAAAAGGCAACAAGCACAACAGGAAAGCACTTAATACCACACAGCAACTTCATCTCAAACAACATATTTGTGAGCCCACAAAGGAAAACAACATTTTAGACATTGTACTGACATTATAAAACATTAACATAAGCAATTGCTGAGTTAAACCCCCTCTCTCAAAGACTGACCACAACACAGTGGCCTTTAACATATTTTCCAGGTTCACACTAAACAATGGGATAACTAAAATACTTATTACAGCTAATATAAGGACAATTAAGTCCATAGTCATGGAAGTAAACTGGAGCATGCTTTCTGAAAATAAAAACGCTAACGAAATGTGGATGGAGTTTAGAAATGTCATCCGGTCTGTTTGTGATAAGTTCATCCCTACCAAAAACTAATGTGGCAGGCCTGGCCCAAAACGTAAGTGGTCCTCAAAACAAATTAAACGTCTAATAAACAAAAATAAATAAATAGCTGCAGGAAGTATGTAAGAAATAAAAATGACATTTACCTGAAACTGTATTAAAAAAAATAACAAAAACAGTGTAAATCAACCATAAAAAGAGCAAAAAGGAAAGCAGAACTTACATTGGTCACGAATGCAAACAAAAACAACTCAAAAGGACTATATAGTTACATTAATTCATTAAAGAATAAGAACAGTAACAAAACTGGCCCAATCGAATACAGCAACACAATATCGAGTACTCTTACCTAAATGGCGGATGTCTGAAATGCATATTTCTGCTTAGTCTATGCCCCAAAGAACAACACCCCCCATGACAAAAACTCCTATCTAGAAATTAGTGATTTCAGAGAAAGAAATCAGAGACAGAATAAACTAAATGAAAATTTCTCACCAGGCCCAACTAGATCTCAGACAAATGCCTAAAGATGGTCACTGATTACATTGTAACTCCATTAAAACATATTTATAAGGTTTCCAGTAATACACAGAATACACCAGTAGACTGGCGAGAAGCCAGTGTCATCCCGATCTTCAAAAAAGGGGACAAATCCGACCTCAGTAACTATAGTCCAATAAGCCTTACATCCATATGTGGAAAAATACTAGAAGGTGGTATTATAAAGGACAAAATTAATATGTATGCCATGAATGTGGATCCAGAATAGCACGGTTTTATTCAAGTAAGATCTTGCACAACTAACCTTCTTTGTTTTTATGAGAAGTTCAGTGAACTTTTACAGTAGATAGAAAGATTGCGTGTGATGATATATATTTAGAATTTAAGAAGGCCTTCAACTTGGTGCCCCTTTGGGCCATTGTTTAAAAAAAAAATTGGAGGATGCAAGTGTTGATAGAAGGCTAACAAATTGGACAAATCAGTGGCTAACAGAATGCAGAGGGTCATGGTAAACGATTTCCATTCTGATCCAGGGTCACTTAGTAGCTGGGTGTTTCAAGGATCAATATTGGGCCTGCTAATATTTCAAATATTCATTTCTGATGTAACAGTAAGTCTAAAAAACTGGACAATAAAATACACAGATGAAAGCAAACTAGGCGGCCCATATGAAACTAAAGAACATTTTGATTCCCTATCACAGGATTTAGATTTCATACATCTATTGGCTACAAGGTGGGAGATGCAATTCAATACTGTTAAGTCTGGGGTTATGCACTTATGAGGCCTCCCCCCTTCCAAAGAGCACCACTGCCACAACCACTGCCTCAGAGGTTGCCAAGTATGAAGAGCAGTTGGACCACAGTGGGTTCTGGGAGGGTGTGGGTGGTGGACCAGAGGCGAAGCCCCCTAGTTGCACCTCTACACAAATCATATGCCATTCTGGCAGAGCAAGGTTCCTCTACAATGGCACCTTCAGTGGAGACCCAGAAGAATGCTGAGGACATCCACAAGGGAGACCCACAAAAGGGTGGCAAGGGACACCACAGGGGAAGGAAACAGCTTCTGATAGGGGACTCAATAGTTAGGGGGGTAAAATTGGGAAAGGGAGAGGAGAAGGAAGTAAGGTGCCTGCCTGGTGCCATGGCTTGGGAGGGACAGGAAGCAAATCCTCCAGATTGCAGAAGCAGCATCACAGGAGAGGGAACTAGATATCATAGTCCACCTTGGGAGAAATGACCTATCTAGGCATGGGATCAGTGCAGTGCAGAATGAATTTGTGGAGTTGGGGAGGGGCCTCAGACAGGTAGCAAGCACAGTAACCTTCTCAGAGGTGCTACCAGTCCATGGCAGGAGTGAGGCTAGGGTACTGCACACCATGCAGTTTAATAAATGGTTGCAAAACTGGTGCAGAGCACAGGGCTTTGGCTTCATTGGGGACTGGGGGCCACCTGAGAGATAAAGGTCTATACTGGCATGATGGTCTGAATTGTCCACCTAAGGGAACCAAGTTCCTAGGATAGGTTTAATGCCTCCTTGGCAAGCTTTTAAACTAGCCGGGGTGCTGATAAAAGGCAGGAAATTTCAAGCCTCCTCCACAAAACATGGCAGGTAGTAAGGTAAACACTGAGGTACAGAGCTCAACACAGGGCAGGACAGGGGTAAATGGAAAATAGACAAGGACAATAAGAGCAGGGATGGGGAAAAGATAAAGCCAACGCTAAATGGAGGGCAATGAGTACCAATGCCCGTAGTCTGAGAAACAAGCTTCCTGAGCTAGTAGCCCTGATGGAAGATGAACAATTGGATATTGTGGCAGTCACGAAAACATGGTACACCGAGAACCATGACTGGGATGTCAACATACCAGGGTACACAATCTACAGAAGGGACAGGGAAGGTAAAAGAGGAGGTGGAGTAGCTCTATACATAAGGGAAGGGATCAAAGCTACAGAACTAAAAAGTTAAGGGGGAGGACAAGAGGCACTCTGGGTCACCTTGGAGACAGGGAATGGCATCACAATCCGCACAGGGGTTGTATACAGACCCCCGTCTCAAGGGGAGGAAGTGGACAACAAAATGATAGAGGACATTCTCAAAATGGCTGAAAAAGGGGAGATACTGTTGATGGGGGACCTGAATATGCCAGATGTTAACTGGATAACATGCTGCAGCCACATCCAAGAGCAGGGGTCATTCTCGATGCCCTGCAGAGGACATAACAGCTAGTGCTGGAACCCACTTGGGAGGGAGCAATACTAGACCTGGTACTCTCAAATGGAGAGAGGATCACAAATTAGAAGTCAGTAGACATCTGGGAACAAGCACCACTGCACAGTGTGCTTCACAATGAGCACAACCATGGAGATGAGCCATACAAAACAAGGATACTGGACTTTAGAAGGGCTGACTTTGGCAAATGGGTGAATACCTGAAAATGCACTAGCAAATGACCAAAAAGGAGGGTGGAAGAACAGTGGAGAAAATCAAAACTGTCATCATAGAGGCAACAAGCCTTTGTGCGAAACAAATAAAGAAAACAAAGCGGAGTAAAAAAACACTATGGTTCTCAAAAGAGGTGGCAGAGAAGGTTAAGGAGAAAAAGGCTGCATTCAGCAAGTATAAGGAATCACAGAAGGAGCATGACAGGGAACTGTATCAATTAAAGCAGAAAGAAGTAGGGAAGGCAGTCAGACTAGCAAAGGCCCAAACCGAGGAAAAAATAGCCAACTCAGTTAAGAAGGGGATAAAACCTTTTATAGGTACATTAGGGAGCATAGAAAGGTTAAGGGAGGGATAGTGATGATTAACAAAGGAGAGGGGAGGTGGGCAGAGGGAGACAGTGAAAAGGCAGAGATACTGAATGAATACTTTTGCTCAGTATTCACAAAAGAAGATGAGGAGGAGTTACCTAAACCAGACAATAGAAGCACTGTGGGTAGGGGGGTTGACACCAGTCCATTCACAGAAGAAAGAGTCCTGAAAGAACTCCTAAAACTCAAGGTGGACAAAGCAATGGGGCCTGACAGGATTCACCCCAGAATCCTAAAAGAACTAAGGGAGGACCTAGTGACACCACTGACCACACTTTTTAACAAATCATGGCAGGATGGGGAGGTATCTGAGGACTGGAGGATGGCAGATGTGATTCCCCTTCACAAAAGTGGGAGCAAGGCAGAAGCAGGAAACTACAGACCTGTAAGTTTGATCTCAGTGGTAGGGAAAATGATGGAATCACTTCTGAAAGAAAGAATTGTTGAGTACCTAGAGGCCAGCGGGGCACAGGACCCAAAGCAGCTTGGATTTATAGCAGGAAGGTCATGTCAGACTAATCTAATTGATTTCTTTGACTGGGTGACCAAAATAATAGACCAGGGAGGGGCTGTGGATATGGCCTACCTAGACTTTAGCAAGGCATTTGACACAGTCCCAAGACAAAAGATTAATAATCAAGTTAGCCAGCCTGGGAGTGGGTCCCAGGGTGGTAGCCTGGGTAGCAAACTGGCTGCACAACAGGACACAGAAGGTAATAGTGAATGGAACACATTCCAAAAAAGGGGGTTACTAGTGGAGTACCCAGGGCTCAGTACTGGGTCCAGTCCTCTTAACATCTTTATAGGAGACATTGCAGAGGGTCTGAGGGAAAGGTATGCCTCTTTGCAGATGACTCAAAGATCTGTAACAGAGTTGATACACAAGAGGGGTAGAAAAGATGAGAAGGGACTTGGCAAGGTTGGAGGAATGGTCAGACATATGGCAACTTAGATTCAATGCAAAGAAGTGCAAAGTAATGCACCCGGAAACAAAACCCAGGAGAAGAGTACACAATAGCAGGGAGGTACTAACAACAACAAAATGGAAAGGGACCTGGGGTAGTCATATCAGATGACCTAAAGGTGGGTAAGCAATGTGAAAAGTCTGTAAGGAGAGCCAGGGGGATACTGGGATGCATAGGAAGGGGCATCACAAGTAGAAAAAGGGAAGTGGTTATCCCTCTATACAGACAGTTGGTGAGACCCCATCTGGAGTACTGTGTGCAGTTTTGGAGACCTCATCTACGCAAGGACATAGACAGGATGTAAGCAGTCCAGAGGAGGGCAACTAAAATGGTGCAGGGTCTGCAGCAGAAACCATATGAAGAGAGACTGAGAGAGCTTAATATGTATACTCTTGATGAAAGGAGGGATGGGGGGACATGATTGAAACGTTCAAGTACCTCAAGGGAATCATCAAAGTCCAGGAGGGTAGCATCTTTCAGAAAAAGAGATGTGTAAGAACAAGGGGGCACAATTTAAAGATAGAGGGGGGACGGCTCAGGGGTAATGTGAGGGAATTCTTTTTCACGGAGAGAGTGGTGGATACATGGAACAGCCTTCCTGAGGAGGTCGTTGGGTCTAAAACAGTGGGGGAATTCAAACATGCATGGGACAGACACAAGGCAATTATAGTGGGGGGTTGCAGGAAGTAGGCTGTTGATTAACTAGAATCTGCAGCTTATCCAGTAGGTAGGGAAATGGGCAGACTGGGTGGGCCAAGTGGTCCTTATCTGCTGTCAAAGTCTATGTTTCTATATTAAAATCCTTGCCAACAATATAAACTTGGTAATAAAACACTAAGAGCTGCAACAAATGAAAAACACCTGGGAGTCACTATCACAGGACCTAGAAAACAAAAGTCAGTGCAGTATCGTATTTTCAAGAGCTAACAGCATATTATAGGCAATAAGAAGGAACAACAACTCTTGAGACATCTAAGTAATGTTCCGTTTGTATCGTGCCTGTGCTTATTCCCACCTTGACTACGCCACGCGGTTTTGATGTGCATATAAAAAGAGATTCACAAGAAATAGAAAAAAATAGTCTTGCCACCAAAACCTTTAACACACTAAATAATATTACATACCAGGACAGACTGATTAAATTAAGCCTTATGTCCTTGGAACAATGTAGGATGCACGGTGGTTTCTTATTTACATTTGATGTCATCAGAGATGAATATCTGTTCAATGAAATTAACTTTGAATTTAAAGGTACCAAATTACACCAGATGGCACCTACTACAAATTTGAGTTAAAAGGTTTAATTCTAAGAAAAGGCCACACTTCTTTACCCAGAGAGTGGTAAACCATGAAACTCCCTTCCAGTGGAGGTTATTATATGCAAAAACAAAATAAAGTTCAAAAACAGACTAGACAGATATCTGAGTCAGGGTAGTACATTACATTATTATAACTAATAGATCACATGGGCAACATGCCTAATAGCTTCTGTCTCTCTTTGTATGAACCTTTGTGTATCACATCCATGAGGGGCTTCCCTAGGAGGGCCTCCTGGCAAACTACTCTCTTGCGGGTCGTTCACTCGTTTGTGTATGTCCACCAATACTAACTAATGTATAGCTCATATCATGCTTTTGAGTTTAAATGAGATTAAAGTCAAGCAAATAGAGGCTACCTCTTGCAAATTTCTTTAACTTCCTGTAACTCAGCCAGCATGGGCTAGTATCCAAGAAGGACAACATATCCTTATGCAATTTGAGTAATGACCTTGCAGTCTTTTTTAGGATCAGGAGATTGTCTAGAATGTATTGACTTTAGGGGCTACCATCACCTTGTTTGCATGGGCTTCCCCCAGTGGGACAGGTTTAGATGTTTCCGTCTAGCTATGTTCCTCTCCAGTTCATTGCAGAGGGATCTGAGGTTTATTTTCCCTATTTGTTGACTAGCCTAATCAAAATTTATACCAGGGAACTTGGTCAGCTCCTGAAGAGCAGTCATTCCGTAGAAAGCTCTCTTACAGGGTAACTGAAGGCAGTGAAGGTAGTAGAACGGATTTGGAGAACTGGGGGTTCATGAGAGTCAACATGATGTCATCTGCAAAGGCCATCACTTTTGGCTTCTCACCCTGTTGTAGGCCTAAGATCCAAGCATGAGGCTGTATGACCTCCAGGAGGAACTCCAAGATGAGTATGAAGAGGAAGGGGTGGGGGGGCATCCCTGTCCCTGACGGTGCCTCTCAGCATTGGAAAGTGGGGCAGGGGAGGTCATTAATGGTTACTGAGGCGAAAGCATCCACATGCAGTGTGGAGATCCAGCTCTTTATTTGTGGCCCAAATCCAAACCGGTGGGGAGTGTGAAAGAGGAATTTCCACTCTGCCTTGTCAAACGCCTTCTCTGTATCAAGAGATGAGGACTGTCAGGGTCTTAGTCTGTTTGGCCTGCCACATTAAATTTATCAGATGCCTGATATTGTCTGAGCACTTTTTGCCGGGGACAAAACCTACCTGATCTCTGTCAATGAATTGGCCTATTACTGGTATGATTCACTCAGAGATATTTAGCAAATTTTTTTCAGTCGGCCGTGATCTTTGAGTTTGGTCTACAGCTATCACACTTATGCGGGTCTTTCCGTGGTTTTGACAGTAGGGAGATTTGTGCCATTCTCATAAATGGGGGAGTGTACCATGGTGCATGTCCCAGTGAAGGCATCCTTCAGCAGTCCCATTAAGCTACCCTGGAATTTGGCGTAAAACTCTGCTGGGATACCGTCATCACCTGTGGTTTTCCCTGCTCGTGTACCTGACGGAGCTGAAGAAAGCTCCTCCAGAGTGAATGAGCAGTCTAAACACTCTTCATGGGGGAGTTTTAGAGAGGGGAGTGCCAGAACATCTTTAATGCTTTCTTGTGATCTTTGGGGAGACTTCTGAAGAATACAGGCATTTTGTAAAACTCCTGAAAGGAGGTGTTAATCCCCTTCTCGTTTTTGACCATGTTGTCAGCATCTGATACAGTGCAATGGATTCTGGATTTCTGCTGTCTTTTTTAAGCTGTTGTGCCATCAGTCTGGCAGCCTTCTAAAGACTTGCAGAGTTGGAATAGGGTATATTCTGCCTTTTGCTGCAGGTGCATATTTAACTTGAAGCAAGCTGCCATAATTTGTGTGAGGAGGGTTGGATCCCTCCCCTCAGTCGTGATATCTGGTCTCAAGAGACTGGAGAGCAGCCTCCATCTCCTTAAAGTGGAACTGTCCACAATAAGAGCCTCACACCAAAGTGTGAAGCTGATCCAAATTAGCCCTTTGTGTGCAAAAATACTTTTTTTACTTAATGATTACTGCAGAGTAGTAGATTGTATCAGTCTAATTTCATTGACTTGTAAGTTGACATTTCCTGTAACCAGAAATGCCAGGCTCCCCTGCAAATAACATCAAAGAAGTACTGCAGTAGTGGGAGATTCAGTAGCCTACAGTGAATCAGTTTTTTTTGTTTGTTTGTCTTTTAATAAGCTGTAGTCTTCTGTTTGTTGGTCTGCTGTTCTCCTGGGGCTAGATATAGTCACAGAGGACTATACTAAGCCCCATGAGCACAGCAGGACCAGCAGACATCTGATTTTTAGCTTACAAAATCTTTAACATGTACACTGCGGGCTATTGAATCTCCCAGCTCTGCAGTCCTCCCCTGATATCAGTTACATGGGATTCTGGGATTTCTGGTTACAGGAAATGGAATCTTTTTTTTTTTTTTTAATTTATTAAACTTTATTTACTTACAGTAGCAACCTTCGAGTACATTGTAACCAGGATCCAAGAATGCATAGAGTTGTCCATATAGTCAGTGGAATACGAACAAGAAAATATTTTATTTATACACTAAAGTTAAATAAAATAAAGACAACCTGCCACCCCCTAATTCATAAGACCCCTCTTCTCCTCCCCCCTCCCTGTCTCCCCTCCGGGAACATATGGTACCTAGAAAATTATACAACCACATAAGTAGAGGGTATGTGCGTAGCAGGTAAGGGATAAGTATAGAGCAAAATTAGACTTGTAGAGAGTTAGGAAAAAGAGAGCAACTGATATAGGAACTCACTCAGTAATCGGAGTTAATGGACCAGAGAGTATAAATTTTGTCCCACTTAGTTCGATATTGCGGCATCAGACCTCTAATACTGGCTAGGGACTTTTCTAACCACAGATTGTAGAACAACTCCCTGGTCCATTCTAGATATGATAAGACCTGTTGATCCTTCCAATGTCTTCGAACTAACTTTTTCACCGAGAGAGATATGAGAGTAATGTGATATTTCTTTTCCTTTACAGAGATAGTGAAATAGTCCCCTAATATACAAATGTTAGGAGTAAATAATTCTTGGAGTCCCAATAGTGGGTCAGCCCTGGTCTTAATGAGAGACCAGAGGGGGGTAACTTTGAGGTATTCCCAGAGAATATGCAAAAGTGTACCCGGTTGCTGTGTACATCTAAAACAGAGTTGATCTTGCAGTACCCATGCCATACATTTAAACCGGGGTAAAATAGATGTTATGTAGAATAAAATATTGTATAAGCCGCAACCTATCATTAGCCGTGTATTTATATACATTCTGCCATATCTTGGTCCGATTATTGTTATCAAAAGGAAGAACATCTTCCCAAGACAATAACTGATCCCCTAATTGTAAAATTTAATGTGAATAGGGATGATACAATCTGGGAGACTGCATGGGGCAGCCAGGCGTCTGCCTGTAACTCCTGTAATATTACATCCTGATTGGTCCGCCACTCTCCAGGACCAAACCACTGAATGAGCATATGTCTGATTTGGTAGATGTAAAGGACGTGGTACCTTGGTATATGAAATTGTTCAATTAATGCCAGGGTGGAGGCCAGTCTACCTTCTATAAGCAAGTCCCTAACCTTAACCCGTGCAAGTGGAGTTAAGATCCTAGAGGAAAGGACCTGTACCCCAATGAGTAAATTAGGGTTTCCAAGAAGTGGTTGGGACATGTCTTTCCGATTTTCATATTTAAGTGACCTGCAAAATTGATTGTGAATTTTGATGGAAGTATAAATAACTGTGTGTCGTAAAGGGACCAGCAATTTCCGGGGGAGAATATAAAGAAGACTAAAGGGAGTAATTTTTTGGTTTTCTATCATGTGCCTTTCTGTCTGTAACCAAAGGGGAACATATGAGGAATGAGTATAACCTGAGGGGTGAAGAGGACCAGCTTAAATACTTAGCCATATGATTGGCCAAATAATAAAAGTAAATATTAGGTAATTTAAGCCCCCCCCCCCCCCAGGTTTTAAGGGGCACAAAGTCGTGCATATGACCGACAGGGAATTTTGCTTTGCCACTGAAATCTGGAAATAATGGAATGGAGTTTTAAACCAGGATAAAGGAGATGTAAATTTAGCATATTAAGGGGATAAAATAATCTGGGTAGCACGTTCATTTTAATAACACTCACTCGACCTTGCAAGGACAAATAAAGGTGGGACCATCTGTCCAGGTCCTGTTTAATGGTAAGAATTAAGTTATCGAGATTAAGCTTTTTCAAACGAGATTGTGAGGTAGATAATATAATACCTATATATTTTAACCGGATGGTCCAATTCATATCTAATACCTCAATGTCCGATTTATTTACATAGGAATTTAGGGGCATGACTTCAGTTTTGTTCCAATTTAGCTTATAGTAGGATAGCCGACTGAAATTATCAATAATAGATAAAGCTGCCAAGATGGAGCTCTTTGGGTTGATGACTTGGAGAAGGATATTGTCCGCATACGCAGAGAACTTAAGGTTGAATGGACCAATGACAATACCTGTCACAGAGGGGGACGCATTCAATTGTTGTAGTAAAGGCTCTAAATATAAATTAAATAGTAAGGGGGATAGAGGACATCCTTGTCTAGTGCCAGAGCACAGGGGAAAGGTGGAGGAGAGAACACTGTTACAGTAAATTCTGGCACTTGGATTGATATATAGCACTTTAATCCAATCAATAAAGGTATCAGGGAAGCCAAACTTAGTAAAGTCCCAAAAAGAAAAGGCCATCCGAATCTATCCAAGGCCTTTTCTGCGTCCAGAGAGACCAGAACCATGGGAAGCCTGGTAGCCCTGGACGTGGAAAAGATATGTGCCAACTTCCTGGTATGATCTGACGAGGACCTACCTTGCACAAAACCAATTTGTTCACAACTAAGGAGGCTGTCCCACACCTTTGAGATTCTAGCAGCGAGAATCTTGGCGAAGAGTTTCATATCATAATTCATTAATGAGATAGGGCGATAATTAGTCACTCTATCTTTGGGTTTCCCAGGTTTTGGCAAGACCACTATGGTAGCTTCTAGTAAGGTGAAATCTGTAATGCCCTCCAGACAGATGTAGTGAAATAATTGAAGGAGAATGGGGGTTAATTCTGATTCAAAACTTTTGTAAAAGTTGGGCAGAAACCCATCCGGACCCGGTGCTTTGTCCAGCTGTAATGAACGAATGGCCTCAACCACCTCCTGCAGGGTAATAGTTGAGGCTAGAAGTTGTTGAGATGAAGTAAGCATGGGTAAAGGGTTATTATTTAAATAGGACTGTATCTCTGGTTCTGTGTAGGGCATTTTTCTGGGGGGCTATACAATTGCCGGTAAAACTGTTCAAATTCATGGGTAATGTCTCCGGGAGTAGTTAATAATCTGTTGCCTGTCAGAGGAAAGCGAGGTAATTAAGCATGATGATTCTTGTTTCCTGAGCCTGAGAGCTAACAGATGGCTCGCCTTATCGCCCTGTTCCACATATTTAGCATGGGTTTTAAATAGTGTATATTCTGCTTTCTCTCTCAATACCTCCTCATATTGGGCTTGTAATGCCATGAGTCGCTCCCTGTCCAACTTAGAAGGTTGCATTGACAGTTTCATTTCCAAATCTTTGATAGCTTGCAACAAAGCTTTAGAAGTGGATTCTTGCTTGCATTTCCTAGTGGTAGCAATCCTAATAAATTCCCCCCGGACGACGCATTTTAGGGCACACCATATCTGGTCAAAGGCTGGGGTAGAACCTGAATTTTGTGCCATATATTGATTAATAACTACCCGAATTTGTTCCATTATTTCCTCATGGGAAAGCAACTGTAAGTTCAATTTCCACATGGAATCTTTTTGGTTAACTGGGTCAGTGTTGCCTTCCAGCCAAATCAGAGAGTGATCCAAGAGTACTCTAGGAGCAATACCATACTCTTTTAGCCCGGGCAGTACTACCTGGTTGATTACGAAGAAGTCAATACGTGAGAATGATTTATGGTAGGGAGAATAAAATGCATATTCGTGGCTATTAGGGTTGAGTAGTGCCATGGATCAAACAAACCTAGGGAGTCTAACATCTCATTCATGGAACGCTGGGCAGGAGATAGGCCGGTCTCCCGATAAGATGACTGATCTAACTATTGATTGGGGGCAAGGTTTCAGTCTCCTGCCAGGATAATTGGCAAATGACTAAGGGGAGCCAGAATAAGGGAAAGGGTAGAAAAGAAATTCAGGGGAATCTCGGTTGAGACCATATATGGTGCCTAAAACCATCTCTCTGTGATTTAGAATCTCTCTGATAAAGAGGAATCTGCCAGGTGAATCTGAAATCTTTTGTAACTCTTGGAAGTGCAGCCCTCTGATAAATAATATTGCTGCCCCCCCCCCCCCTTTGGGAGGAAGAATCTCCTGCAGCATAACACTGCCCAACAAATTCCCTACGGAATAAGTTGCTCTCTTCTTCCAAAAGATGAGTCTTCCGGAGAAAAATGATGTGACATTGTATTACCTTCAAATGTTTCAGTATCTGGTGTCGCTTCACCCTTGAACGGGCACCTTTAACATTCCAGGAGACTATTTTCATTACCTAGACAAACTGTATGACTGAATTTAACCAATGGACTTACAACATCATTTATAAGACCAGACACAGTACACCCATTTGTTCCCAAGGGTATCCCATCCTTCACCCTTGATCTCAAAACTATTACCCCCAGCTTTGGAAAAATGAAAAAAAGAAGCTTAATCCCCCACCCCACCCCACCTTCCCCAAACCCAAACCCCAAACCTAGTGTAAATTGGAGTGGAAAAAAAAAGTTTTTCTCCCCAAGTCCTAATGACTGTTCACCGCTCAGTGTGCATGGTGTGATGATGACCATGCAACCTGTTGCTCATCTCCCCTCCCTGCCCTCCCCCTGTGAACATAACCAATACAAAACAGCAGTGTCTCTTTATGGCCCAAGACAACCTGGAAAATGAGGTTCTCCAACTGGAAATAAGAAACCCCACTACTGCCGGGGTACCAGAATTTAAAATGAACCAGTGGACACCAAACCCAGCCAAAACAAAAGATTAATGAAGCCCACCTCTGTAAGATGATTAAACAGCAACACTAGTGGGGAACCAATAGAGTATTTGTTTCCACGCTGACATATCTCAGAAACCAGCATATAGAATCATGAAAGGAATAAAATTCATTAGCTTGCAGTTCAGCCACAGTGTCACTAGATGTCAGCATTACGCTACAAGTCGTCGTATACTGCATGAAAGGAGCAAAATTTGGCTCCATGAATGTTCGCTAAACAAGTCCTGAGCTCCAAACATAGCCCCACTAATCCATCAAACAAAAAAGAAACCCCTCGCTATAGTTGGGGAAACAGATCAGTCGGAAGACAAAAAGTCCTGTGCAGAAAACTGACAACATGACCAAGATGTTTTTACCGGACGGCTCAGCTTGCCCCACAGTCATTAAGATCACTTGGACAGGTCAGGAAATAGGTGCTTACAACCCTCTCCAGCAGACTCCGGGGTATCAAAGGTGTTCCATTGGCCGTTTTTATTAACTTGCAACGTTACAGGGTAGTGAACTCTAAAGCCTGTCCCAGCCAAAATTAACTTGTTGACTAACGGGTGCAGGGAGGCACGCTTCTGGCGAACCGAATAAGGCAGGTCTTGGGCTATGCATAGTTTCCTACCCTCCCATAGGATTTCCTGGAGCGCTTTCACATGCTGTTTATCCGAATAGTTAAGCATGAGAAACAGGAACAGCCTTGGGGGAGATCCAGGTGGGGGCAGTGGCCTGAGCAATCTATGCGTTCGCTTGATTACGTATGTGGGGTCATTTGGAGAAGGCCCCACTAGCTTTTCACATAGCTTCTGGGCGAAGATAATGGGCGCCTTCCCTTCTTCACCTTCCAGTAAGCCCAGGACAACTAAGTTGTTTTGGCGGGAGCGCCCTTCTAGGTCTTCCAGTCGCCTCAGTTTTCTTTAGGCGCTGATGCAAATTGACCATTTTGGAGTCTACCGTGCTCTCCAGTCGTCCGGCAGTGAGATGTGAACTTCATTATCTGTTGTACGTGTGGTGAGCTGTCCGAGAGAGGACTTCAGGGCACGAAATTCTGAAGCCAGCATGAGAAGTGTCTCCTTCGTGGAGGTGAATTCTTCCAAAAATGTTGCTTCTGTGAGAGCAGGCGAGCCCGTTACCTGGGTAGCTCCAGCTCCGTCGGCCTTGGCCCATTTTGAGTGTTTGTGCTTTCCAGGCATCGGCAGTGGGGTGTGTTTAAGTCGCTGCTTCTCCATCTCCACGTTCATATTCTGGACAATCTGCAGTAGATGAGAGATAAATTTGTGGCAGCTACTTCCGGGGCCCAATACAAAAGCTATTAATTGTGATTAAAATAGAGTTAGGCAGGATCGGGAGGGGAGCAGTTCCACTAAACTTCTTAACAGGCAGCCATCACACCGGAAGAGGAAATGGAATCTTAGAAGTCAGCAAAATTAGCCTAATACATTTACTGTACTACAATAAAAAGTAAGTAAAAAAAAAAAAAAAAATTTCTTTTACACAGTGTAAATTGGAATCAGCCTCACACTTTGGTTTGAGGCTCTTATTGCTGACAGTTCCCCTTTAAGGTGCATTTCCTTTGCTTTCTCACCTTAGAGAAGTGGGCAGTATATTTGCTCAATGAAGGCTTTTAACTTATCCCACCTCACTGCAACAGAGATGGCTGTGGGTTTATTATGCACCTGGAAATCTTGGATGTCTCGGGTGAGCTTAGTGCAGAACTCAGTGTCCCACAGTGGGGAAGAGTATTACCTCCATTTGTTTGCCTTAGGGATAAGCTGGTCAGTGGGGATCCAGGCAAGAGACTGGGCTGTGATCTGAAATGACTGCGGTATCTGTTCATCCCTCTGTGTCCTTTACCCACTCCCCAGAGGTGAGACATAGATGAATTCTGGAGAAGGTGTGTGGGGAGGAATAAAAGTAGTAGTCCTTCCTCTGGGGTGAGTCAGTCTCTAAATGCCAGTGGTCCAGTTGTCCTTTGCAAGAGAGTGTAGGGCAAGTGAGACGTGAGAACTGGACCCTGTGGGGGTCTTCTCCTGTCAAGAAATTCATCTATCACAGCATTCATGACCCCCACCAGTTAGTGTGTTCCCTTTCTCCTCCTCTGCTAGGGCTTGAGAGGTATAGAATGTGATGTCTTGTAGGTATGATCCAAAAACACATTAGGTGATTGTTTTGCACCAGAGTGTTTCCATGATAGTAAGATATCTCCCTTCGGGGAAGCTTGGAAATCGATGTCTTTCTAGACCAGGATAGCCACTCGCCTACTTTTGGTGTTATATGCGCTGCTATATACCTGTCCTACCCACCCATGCTTCAGTTCATTAGCTTTGGGTTTAGTGCGATACGTCCTTTGCAGAAAAACAACTTCTATTCACATTCTGCTTGGGTGGTTAAAGGAGCTCTACCGGCTACAGAAATGCAGCCATCGCTGCATACATTGGGGCTGTAGTACCACGATTCTCCTTGCAGTCATAGGATACATTTAAGATTTTTCATATAGAGAGAACAATTTGTGGAGGGTCCCCATCACTCTAATTCTACCCTCACATCCTGTAGTGAGGACTTAGTGGCTTATACCCCGAGATCTCATCTTGAGGATCCATCTTTCCAAGTCATGATGCAGCAAGTGCAGTCTGCCATGGAAGGGGAAGATTCCACTAAAAGGAATTTTCGGAGGTGCCCGGCTCCCCCTCCATTATCATTCCACCTGCATATTCTGCATTAAAGGTTGCTACTTTGGCTGCATGGTACAGACCAAACACACTGCCTGCAGTCCCTAGAAAGGCTGATAAGCAGTGTCCTAGACCTTCTGCTAAGAGCTGCTCATGATAGGTCTAGAGCTCCTAGACATGAGTACTTTGCCTCCTGATAAGGAATCAAGGAGGCTGGACGTGGTGGGCAAGCATACCTGTGCCTCTCTATCACTGGACCTTAGGATTGCAAACTACCAAGCCCACATGATCAAGTATCAGAACAGCTTGTGGCCCAGAAGATAATAGGAAGGAGGCGGAGGATGATCTAGAGGGGTACGTAACAAATCCGGAGCATGCCCCTGCTTGTACTGCCGCTCAGGCTCTGTGTGATGACTGCTAAGATTGATTTACTTAAAACATTGTCTGCTAGTGCTGAGGTTGGCAAACATTTGCTGCACTCGACTTATGGTATCTCTGATGCTTCTGCCAGGGCTGCAGTTTCTGTCGTTTGCTTTAGAAGATATTCTTTGCTCAGAGTTGCTGGCTTTGCCACTGATGTACAGCACACATTTTTGAATGCTCCCTTTAAAGGGTCAAAACTGTTTGGCTATGATGTTGAAGAAACCCTACATGGCCTTCAGACTTACAAAGTCTGTGAAGTCCCTGTATCCCACTCCTACCAGAGGTCACTGTTGGGGCTCCTTTCATCAGCCTCCTGCCCGGGGTAGTTGTGTCTACTGTCAATAAGGCTGTAGTAGAGGAAGTGGTGGTCCCCTTCCGAGTCCTCCCCCCCCATTTACCCATGTCAGTACACCCAAGGGAATTGGTTCCAGTGGCCCTGCCAGTTCCGCCTAACTCTCTTTTGTCTTTCCCACCTCCTCAGCTGTTGCTTCTAGGGGTAAGTTTGGAGAGCAGGGTCTTCCTGCATCTGAAACAGTGGCTGGAGTTCAATACAGATGAGTGGGTTCTGGAGATAATACAGTGGGGCATGCTCCAGGTCTATTATATACCCCTCCAGATCATTCTCCGCCTCCTTCCAGTTATCTTCCAGGCCTCTTGTCCCTTCTGAAAGAAGTTCAGACTTTGTTTTAAAGACATGCTATAAAACCGGTTCCCCTGAGGAGAGAAACAAAGGGTTGTCGTCCGGTTACTTTCTAGCTCTGAAATGAACAGATGATGTGTCCTTTTTTTTAGATCTCCGGAATTTCAACCTATACATTGAATACAAAAAGCTTTGAATTGTATCCCTGCAGGCTCCTATTCCCCCCCTGCAAAAGGGGGACTGGCTCTGCTGTGTCTGTACATGAAGGATGCATACCTTCATATAAAGATCAGGAAATCCCACAGACATTACCTCCCCTTTATGCTGAAGGGCAGGCACTATCAGTTCAAGGTATTGCCCTTTGGCTTGTCTTCTCTGCCACGGTCTTTACCAAATGCTTGGCAGTTTTCACAGCAGCCTTTCACAGGGAAGGCCTGTTTGTGTTCCCTTACCTGGACAACTGGCTGCTGCAGGCCAGCTCCAGGGAAGCTCTGCAGCTTACCCTGTCTTGTACACATCAGCTGTTCGATAACTTGGGGGTCACAGTAAATGTACCAAAGTCTATGGTAACATTGTGCCAAAGACTGCAGTACATGGTGTGGTCTTGGACACAGAGAGAGGATGTGTGCTTTCTTGCCCCAGGACAGGGCAGACATTTTGATTGTCAGGCACACTTGGTATTCAGGAGCCACTATGTCTCTGCACAAACAGTGTTTCATCTCCCTCATGGCTGCAACCATAGTGACTGCCCCAGTGGCAAGTCTTCATATGAAGAAACCTCAGTGGATGCTCAGGGTCCAGTGGGATCAGTTGACGGAAGAGCTGGACCAAATGGTTCTCGTCACATCTCCTCTTTGTAGAGTGTTGTTATGGTGGATGGATCATGACACCAACTGAAGAGAGTTCTATTTCTTGTTCCAACTGCTGTACAGATCCTCACCACAGATACCTTGGTGTATGGCTGGAGTCCTTATCTCGGCCCTTACCAGACACATGGGGATCATGGAAGGTGGAAGCTGAGTGCACATAAATGTCCTGGAAATGCTGGCTGTCCTGTACAGTCTCCAAGTTTTTCAGTGTCATCTCAGCCCCGGTCCTCTGCTAATCCAGATGATGAGCAGTGTCAGTGTGATGTATTACATCAAACAAGGGGGCACTCACTCCAATCCCCTGTGCAGGGAAGCAGGGAGGGTATGGTACTGGGTTCTGTCTCACTACATTCAACTGTCAGCCATGTTTCCCCCAGGTCTCCAAAACACCTTGTCAAACAGGTTAAACAGGTCCCAGTTAATGGTTAATGAATGGGAACTGCTGTCCTCTGTGGTAAACTACATCTCTACAAGATAGTTTCATCCAGGGCTAGAACTGTTAGCGTCCCCATACAATGCAAAATTACCACCTTTCTGTCCACTCTCTCCAGGGCCTGGATTTTTTTGGGGCAAGACGCATTATACCTTCCCTGGAAAGGGAAATTCCTGTACGCATTGCCCCATTCCTGGATTTGTCAAAATGTGGTCTGCGGTTCCCATTGATGAAAGTTCATTTGTGAGACTTTCTATTTACCATGTGATGTTCAATAAGACTCCTTCATACAGTTTCCTCTGTTCATAAAGTTTGTCAGAGGAATTCCCATGTTCAGCATGTTACAAAGGAAATAGCTGGATTCTTATCCAGTCCTTAGTAGGCAGACAGGCCTCCAGTTCCAACAGGCAGTCACATGTCAACTATAGTTCTTCACCTGGAAAACATTCTTTCTAGTGACTATCACCTTGGCTTGATGGGTCTCAGAGTTGATTTGTACTGCAGCGTTGCTCAGTTGGTAGCACATCTGTTTCCGGGCCTGAAGGTCATGGGTTCTCGTCCCACACTGGGAATGGGCTCATATCTAAACGCGAGTACCTGAGTGCAATATTAAGGGGGGGGTGCTGTACTATTGGGATTTGCCGCCCTTCAGATGAGAAGTTAAACCGAAGTCCCTTATGCCTGTCCTGGTGGGTGTCCAGGTGGAAGTAAAAGTACCCAAGGCACTCTTTGCAAAAGAGTAGGGGACTTTTCCCCAGTGTCCTGGCCAATACTCCCCTTACCATAACCAGTTCATGCAATTGTCCAGGCTGTGTGTGGATGTTGATGCGCGATATGGCTGCCACTACACATTCAGTCACTTCACTACCAATCTAAGCATTGCTTGTAAAGCACTTTGGGATACATTTGTATGAAAAGCGCTATATAAATGCTGATTCTTCTTCAACATTCAGTCAATGTGTCACATTTTCTTAGTTTATACATCACTGAGTCAAGAGTGCTATATTTAGTCATTTCAGTTGTTCATATCCTGCGACCTAATGGTGAAAGGAGATCTGTCTTCAAGCGATTCCGGCCCAGTTGCATTTTCAGCTGCACTCAGCATTGCTACACACATGCAGGGATGCATCAAAAAAGGGTAAGAGCCCATTCCATAGGAGCATCTGTAGCTTCACTAAGAGTTCTGTTTGCAGATGGCATGTCTGCAGAGCTGCAGCATGATGTAGTGTTCCCATATTCACTGAGCACTAAGTCTCAGATTTCATTAAAGAAAACTTGCAGGTTCTAGGGACGTGGATATGATGTTCAATCCACACTGTCTGGCAGGTTCCTTGCCACTTTAAATCTTGCCAGAAGGTCTTCAAGCTGGCTCCTCCCACCCACCCGGGTGGTAAAACCCTCGGCTGTGCCCCATGACGTCAGATCTTCCTTACCGCTTGGAAGCTCAGGTTCGCTCCTTAGCGCTCTGTGTTTTAGGCTGGATTAACACTCTTTGGATTTCCCGAAACTAATTTTAAAATTTACTAGACTACGGTCTTCGTCTTCCCTCGCGGCTGCGATGGACAAATCGACTCCCGGCTTCCATCGGTGCTCTTGTGGGCAGAAGATATCCCGGACTGATCCGCACTCCACGTGCGTCTACTGCCTAAGGCTTGGCCATGATTCGCAGGCCTGCGAATTGTGCACATCCTTCTCAGATTCGGTCTTGGAGGACCGCACTGCCAGACTACTTCTTGGGCGCCCGGAAAAATGGTACCCGCCGGTCAAGTCTAAGGAGGACCATTGGGTGGTGTCCGTCGGCGGGCTCTGTGGAGCAGATGATCGCCCTCGAGGAGGAGGCAGCCCAGGCCGCATCATCTTCTTCCTCGGCCGTGGCATTTATCCCGCTGTCCTTGGGCTCCTCCTACTCGTCTTCTTTTAAGGAGCTTTGTCAGTGCCTCTGCACTAAGGGAGAAGGGCCTTCGGAACATTCCAGTCGATCCAAGAAAAAGGACTCTAAAGGTAAGTCCCACCATCGACGTTCGTGGGAGTGGGAGAGATCCCCTTCTCCGGACCGTTGACTCTTGGCTTCGGTCGAGGTTGCAGCTGTGGCTGCTGGCTTCATGGTGTCCCTGTCAGGTCAGCTGTCCGAGACATCCGTCGACACAGTCGAGATTTTTCTCGACCCGTTGGATGGTTTGTTGACTGGAGAAGCCGACAACCCTTCTTCATCGGTTCCCCCGGGGGTTACCGAGGACTTGCGTGTGCCTCCTGTGCCGAAGTCCCCGGTCAATGCCTCTGAACCGAAGGAGGGGCGGGTTTCCCCCGTTCCCTCTCTGACCCACCCTCGGAATGAATCCCCGAAGGTCTCAGTCCTCTTCCAGGTCTAGCTGATCCCGACAACGTCTGCGGTCTCGGTACCATGGAAAGCGGCGTTGACGCTCATCCTCGTCGTCCTCTTCGGAAGATAGGCTCCAGTGCAAGTTGCATCGGCGCTTACGAGGATTTGATGTGGCAGCAACTTTTATTGACCGGTAACAAGCCGAATCCGTCGCCTTCTCTGGCCATTAAGTGGCTGTCACCGGAGCGGCCAAAACAACCCTTCGTGGTGATCGAGGAACCGACCCCGGCGCCGGTTGTTCGGCTGAAACCGTCTGCTCCACTTATTGTGGTGGAACCCCCGCCTCCAGAACCAAAGTAGGGCCCTGACCAAGGATTCTCGGTCGGGTCAGGGCTTGCCCCATAGGTTGTCGGTCACCCTCCCAATCGACCTCGGCAGGTGGAGGGTGGCTCAGGCGCTCGGCAGCTGTTCGCAGAATCCTCGGAGTCTGACGACGACTCCTCCCTGTTCTCCAGGCCGCTTGACCTGGAGTCTGCAGGGGGCCAGTCGGTGGACGAGAACCCATCCTCGTTTTTGGGTTTGCTTCGACTCATCTCAGAATCCACTGGAATGCAGCTTGAACCCATTTCAAAATGGACCAAGTATCTCTTTACAGAGATACTGGACCGAGGGGATGCCCCTACGGAGGCCTTTCCGGTGGCCGAAGCCATTGTTGGCCCAGCCCTGGAATTGTGGCATCGTCCAGCATCTTGTCCAGTGCCTTCGGCCAGGATGGTTTGCAAGTACACAGTCCCCACCGGTTCACTCTCCAGTTTCTCAGAGCACCCCTCTGCGGAGGGGTTAGTGACTGATAGCATCTTCCGGTATTCCAGGAACACGCGGGACGTGGACAAACTGCCTAATAAGGAATCCAAAAAGTTGGATTACTCGGGGCGGAAGGTTTACGCTGCTTCCTCCCTAGGCCTCCATCAGGCTAGCTCAGCACTTCTGATGGCACATTTCTCACATGCCCTTATGGACTCCCTAGATGAGGTTATTCCTCATCTCCCGGCTGACCTTCAGACGACGGTCAAGCAGGTGCGGGATCAGGGAAGGGCGGTGGCAAAACAACGGCTCCAAACTTCGTTGGACATTGGTGATTCTTGTGCCCGATCAGTTGCGGCCGCAGTGGCCATATGCCGTAGAGCTTGGCTGTGGATCTCCACCTTCACGGCGGACACCCAGCACAAGTTGGCAGACGTTCCCTTCCTGGGCACCGACTTGTTCGGGCCGGGGGTGGAAGGCCATCTCCAGAGGATTGAGAAGTCCAATGCCATCTTGAGCTCTGTCACGTCTGCCCAGAAGGACAAAGGCCGCCAGCAGCAGCATAAGCCCTTCTGCCCTTGCGGCACATCCGGCCCAGCAGCACCAGGGCCAGCAGGCACACACTTGGCGCCCTAAGGCCAAATCTGCCACTTCCTCCAGTAGGAAGCCTGGAGGCAAGGGTCCAGGAGGTCCCTTAGTGGGCCCTTCCTCCAAGCCTGCCTAGTGATGGGTTGAGGGGTGTCGCCCCCAACCACATCACTTCTCCTTGGGTTACCCCCATGGGGGGGACGGCACCGCCACTTCTTTTCAGCCTGGTCCGCTATCACCATGGACCGCTGGCTGCTAGGAGTGGTAGGCAGGGGCCTGCCTCTGGAATTCGAGCAGTTCCTTCCCTATCGAGCCGTCGCCCCACAGGGGGCAGTGGGTTCCGCAGCCTCTCTGTTGGCTCGTCGAGCTGACATTGCCTTTCTCCTCCAGAAGCAGGTGATGGAAGAGGTGGCGGACCCTCCTCCAGACCCAGGGTTTGTGTCCAGGTACTTCCTGGTCCCAAAACGGACGGGGGGCTGGTGCCCCATTCTCAACCTGCATGACCTGAACAAGTTCCTAAGGCTGTGCACCTTCAGGATGGTCACTCTGGCTAAGATTATTCCATCCTTGGAACGAGGCGCGTGGTTCTGTTCTCTGGACCTTCAGGACGCGTTCTTTCACGTCCCAATCCATCTGTCTCACCAGTGATTCCTCTGCTTCAGAGCAGAGGGATCCCTTTACAAGTTCTGGGCCATGTTCTTTGGCCTCTTTCCAGCTCCCAGTGTCTTCACCAAATGCATGGCAGTGGTGACAGCATTCCTGCGGCACCGAGGGGTCCAGGTGTACTCTTACCTGGACAATTGGCTGATTGCAGCCCCCTCCAGATTGGAGGTGGAGCAGTCCAGGGATCTGGCCCTCCAGGTCTGCTCTCAGATTGGCCTCCTCATCAACGAGGCCAACTCAGAACTCATGCCTTCGCAGGTGATTCAGTTCATCGGGGAAGAGCTCGACTCTCTTCGAGCCAGAGCCTGGCTCCCAGCGGACAGGGCCGAGGTCCTTTCCTCCTTTGCCCAATCATTTCTGGTTGGGCAATTGCGCCCTGCCCTGGACTTTCTGCGCCTTTTGGGCCTCATGGCGGCCTGCACCAGTGTGATCTGTTGGGTCCACTGGCATATGTGTCCCCTGCAATGGGGACTAGCCAGCCAGTCCTCTGGACCAGCCAGTGACGGTGACCCAGGAGATGTGGGACGGCCTGCAGTGGTGGCTTGTCCCAGCTCATCTGCAGGAGGGTATCTTGTTTGTCCGCCTCGAGCCGATGGTCACATTAATGACCGATGCCTCTCTGATGGGTTGGGGTGCCCATCTGGGGGAGTTCAGGGCCCACGGCCTCTGGTCCCCTCAGGAGTCTCGATGCCACATCAACCTACTGGAGCTTCGAGCGGTACAGTTAGCCCCCACCGCCTTCGCTCCATTTGTATGGGGTCAAGTTGTCCAGGTCCAGACGGACAACACCACGACCATATACTACCTCAACCATCAGGGCGGGACGCACTCCTTGCCTCTGTGCAAGGAGGCTCTCCACATCTGGTCTCTCGTGATCAGCCTGGAGACGGATCTCCTAGCCATCCATGTGGCAGGAGCCTCCAACGGTCTGGCCGATGCCCTCAGTCGGATAGGCACTGCATCATACGAGTGATCTCTCCTGCTGGAGGTAGTACAAGATCTGTTCTCCCGTTGGGGCACTCCTCAGGTGGACCTGTTTGCCTCCAGGGAGAATGTGAAGCTGAGGCTGTTTCACGCCCACCCTCCTCATCAGGGCTCGCTGCAGGGGGATGCCTTCTCAAGGCCGTGGACCCCGGGCCTCTTCTACACTTCCCTCCATTTCCCTTGATCCACAAGGTGCTTCTCAAGGTGAAGAGAGACAAGGCGCAGGTGATTCTGGTAGCCCCAGACTGGCCCCGCCAGTTTTGGTGCCCAGATCTCTTCAGTCTCCGCTCCAGGCTCCCGAACCTGATCTCAATCAACAAAGGGAAGGTACTCCATCTGGACCTTCAATCCCTGCACGTGACAGCCTGGTTCCTGAGTGGCTAGAGTTCCGGGTCTTGGGTCTTTCCGACGAGGTCCTCAACATCGTTGAGGCGTCTCCTAAGGAGTCGACCAGAAAATGCTATGCCTTCAAATGGAAGAGATTCTCCATTTGGTGTCAGGACAAGGGGTTGGACCCTTTTTCCTGTTCCTTGGCTAGCATTCTGGACTACCTGTGGTCCCTTTCTCAGCTAGGGCTTCCGTCGACGACCCTTAAGGTGCAGCTGGCCGCCATCTCTGCTTACTGGCCGCGGGCCGGCAAGCAGTCGGTGGTGCAGGAGAAGGTGGTCTGGCGCTTTTTCAAAGGCCTTGATCACATATCCCCTCCAATGCGAGAACCTCCACTTCCATGGGATCTACTGCTGGTATTGGCCAAGCCATTTGAACCGATGCACAGGTGCGACTTCTATCACCTGCCGTGGAAGAGCGCCTTCTTAGTGGCTGTCACATCAGCCAGAAGGATGGGAGAGCTCCAGGTGCTTTCCATTGAGTCGTCTTATCTGGTCTTCCACAGGGACAAGGTTGTCCTGCGCCCCAACCCGAAATTCCTTCCGAAGGTGGTGTCGGAGTTTCACCTTAACCAGGTGTTAACTCTGCCAGTGTTCTACCCCAGTTACACCTCGGAGGTCGAATATAGGCTCCGTACTCTAGAAGAGCGTTCGCTTATTATAAGGAGCGAACGGCTGAAGTGCGGGGAGAAGTTCGCCAGCTGTTTGTCACCTACACTGAAGCCGCATGTGGCAGACCTGCAGCTAAGCGGACGGTAAGCAGGTGGGTCACCTCCTGCGTAGATCTCTGCTATAGGTTGGCAGGCATGGAGCCTCCCAGAGGGATAAGAACTCATTCTACCTGCCATACCACTGCTTCGGAGGCTGCTTCTAGGGACGTCCCTATCCTGGAAGTCAGCACACACCTTTATTTCCCATTACCACATTGACCTTGAGTCACGCCGGGATGCTGGTTTTGGGACCTCGGTTCTCCAGTCCTTATTTCCTAAGTAGGGGGTGCGCGCCTTGCCTCCCTCCTCCTGGAGAACTGCTAGGAGTCTGCCAGACAGTGTGGATTGAACAACATATCCGCGTCCCTAGAAATACAGGTTACTCACCTGTAACAGGAGTTCTAGGAGTGGTATATGTTGTTCATCCCCTACGACCTACAACCTCCTGGCTTCAACGCGCAACCTGGCTTCCAGCGGGCTAGATCTGGCATCATGGGGCAGAACCAAGGGTTTTACCACCCGGGTGGGTGGGAGGAGGGAGCTTGAAGACCTTCCGGCAAGATTTAAAGCGGCAAAGAACTTGCCATACAGTGTGGATGCACAATATACACCCCACTCCTAGAACTCCAGTTACAGGTGAGTAATCTGTATTTCTGGGTTGATGGTACTGCTGTGTTTTGCTATCCTCATGAGTCTTGTTGTCTTACCAAACGTCTCATTTGGATGATCTTTAGTGATTTGACCAAAGAGTGGTGCTCTATTGAGGAGATAAACTCTTAGAAGATAGGAAAGTTATTTACTTGAAACTCTTGATTGTCCAGTGTATCTCTCGCATAGAGCAGCGCTGAGCCATCTCCCCAACACACACACACACACCAAATCAGGGAGTTAGACTGTATGTGTATTGTCTGTCTGCCACTTTATTTGTCACAATGTATGGGCTGCATAGGCTCTTGTAGGGCAATTTTGCTATCTTATGCTTTTCTCAAGTAGTGTAATGTTTCATTTTTTTTTTTTTAATTAAAAAATTTTAAGTAGTTTGGAAGTGGTTACGTGATGGCTGCCTAACTGAAGGACGTACCTCCTCGGAGCTCCGCGGTTCACCCGCTATCTATCGCTACTCTGCGGCTGATTAATGCGGATTAAATAAAATATCCAGACGTCAGGGAACTTTATTTATTATCGCGGTTGAGTTCCGCGAATCGCGATGGAGAGCTTCTTGCGAAAACCTCCCCAGCACTCGCCTCGCGAGACGCCTGGAGAAGGCGCAGATCATGGAAGGGCTAAACAGCAGGCTGCTAGCCTGACACAGCTCCCCATACTAGACTTAACCACTCACGGAGGCTGTTCATGGAAGTCATGAAGCCCCTGCAAGCCTCCATGTCAACACTAACAGGAGACATCCAGGAAATTAAAACTTCTGTGGAAATGCTCTCTAAAAGGGTTGGGGATACAGAAACTAATCTCTCTTCTTTAGAGAGCGCAGGCAAAATACAGCAGATAAGGAGATTGTGATGGCTAAGAGACGAATTAAGAAATTGGAGGAGAAACTTGAGGACTTAGAGGGGCGCAGCAGAAGGAACAATTTGGTGATAATGGGTATCCCTGAAAAGGAAGAAGGGAACACCCCAATCATTTTTATGCAAAAATTCTGCCACAAGGTCGCTGGCTGTCCTCCTGGAGGGGGGGAATATGTAATAGAGAGAGCACACCGAGCTCTCGACCCCAGCACGAGGGGCAGTCTCCGAGGCGATGATAATGCGCTTTCAACTTTCAGGACAAACAACATGTTCTGGTCAAGGTCAGAGGAATAAAGGAGCTGCTGTGGGAGGGCAATCGAGTAAGGATCGACAAGATCTCCCTCACTCTGTAAGAGTTAAAAGACAAGAACTACATCCGATAGTTTCTAAGCTCATCGCTGCTTGAAGCCATTCAAGGTGAAATACCTCTGCGATATTGTTGGTGTTACATGAAGGAAATGGCTATCCTTTGAGACTCAACAGCAGGCCTATCAAAGAGTTGCAGCGGATACTCGCCGACTTATTTAAATGATTCCTTGCTTTTTCCGCTTAAGCCTGGTGGATTTCCGCTAAGAGTCCTGTGATGAAAAAGTGAACTGGGCCTGCTTTGGTCAATATATTTTTGGTCATCGTAATGGGCCAGTTTTACTCCTCTCCCTGCCCTTTTCCCTTTTCCTCTCCCACTTTTTTTTTCAGAAGGATTGGCCTTCTGAGCTGACCTGTGTAGATCCATCGTAAGTCAACTTAACCGGATCGGCCTATCAAGCCTAAGGAAGAATAGCACCGGAGACAGTAGTCCACGCCGAGGTGGAAGAATGAAGATGGAAAACGGAAGATAGACTCTGAGGCCTCTTTTCTCCATTTTTTTTTTTTTTTTTTCTATAACCACCCTATGTGGAGCTTAAAGTATTTATACATTTTTGCATAACCTGTTATGGACTGCATTAGATGGGGCGGGTTTGGGGGGCTCCGGGTGGGAGATGTGGGTCATTTGGTGTCGGGCTGCTTGGATAAATATCATGTGGCAGAACAGTAGGAGGAGTGCGGTTTTCTTGAACTGGGGGGTTGGAAGTGGTGAGGGGTAGAGAGGGGCTGGTAAGGGGTGTTATGGAGGGGGAGGGAGTGGGGTTGGTATCAGCGAGCTGGTTGGGGGGGAGGGGGCTTGAGTGGTTCTCATATACAAGGGTACGCTTGCAATTGGACCTTGCTTTATATTAAGTGTGCTTGCGTTTCTACAATAGTGGTAGGTCCTTACAATATTACAATTATTCACCAGGTTGGTCCTCCCTGTGATTTTTTTACTAGCTCTATGACGATACCATATAATTTTGTTAGCTGGAATGTCAAGGGAGCCAAGGACAGGGTCAAGAGGCAGGTGGTTAAAACACCTCCTTCACCTAGGGCTATGTTCGCTTCTGCAGGAAACTCACTTAAAAAGAGTGGATCTTCACTACTTTAGAAGATCATGGTAGCCCAAGTTTTTGGAGCTGGAATTTCATCTAAAAGAGCAGGGTAGCTATCCTAGTTGCCAGAGGTGTTGCTTTTAAATTGTTACGTGAATGTTGGGACCCAGAGGGACGCTTTGTATTTGTTTATGCTATACTAGCATCCCAACCGGGTCATATTGGGCTCGATCTATGGCCTAATACTGATTCCTCCGCTTGTTTCTTCAAAGACCTTAGTAATATAGTAGACCTAGATGCTCAGAATGTAGTCATTCTTGAGGAGATTGGAACCTGGTTCTCAAAATGATATAGATAGATCCTTTAATAAGCGCAGGGGCCTTACCCCATCTCAGAGAGCCCTGAAAGGTCTCATCAATAAATTAGCATTAGTCGACATCTGGCGCCTATTTTATCCTGATAGGAAACAATATTCTTTCTATTCTCCAGTGCATCACTCCTATTCGAGAATAGACTACATCCTAATGAGTCTATCTGCAGTTCCCAATGTTTCTCAAGCAGAGATTTCAGCAAGGGTAATCTCAGATCATGCCCCGGTTAGTATAAGGTATAGGCCTGGCCCAGAGATGCATAGATCTCCACAGTGGAGATTAAATGCCCAAATGCTGAAGGAAGAACGCTCTTTGAGGGATATCAGGAACTATATAGCGCTTTTCATGGCAGAAAATAAAGATTCCACGGCTCAGACAGATATGATCTGGGCTGCCCTAGAATGTGCTCTCAGAGGGGAACTAATAAAGATGGCTTCTAAGAGGAAACGGGAACAGAAGGATAAACTGAGGTTTTTGCTGTCCTCTATTCAAAAGTTAGAATATAATTTATCTCGCACCTCAACTGACTCTGAATGGGTCAAACTGCATCAGTTGCAGGCCCAGTATTCTAATATAGTCTTCCAAAAAGCAGAGCTGGCCCTTTCTCAAGTTAAACTACAGTACCTAGATACAGGAGAAAAGGCTAGCAAGCTCCTAGCTTGGCGGGTAAAACAAAATGAAGCGTTACAGTTCATAGCAGGGGTCCGGGCAGGTCATGGGGGACAGATCTGCACAGATCCGAGGGAAATTTCAAGAATTTTTGGGGATTACTTTCAAGAACTATACACCCAGGAGCCCGGTACCAGTTCTTCTGATTCAGAAATTGAGGCCTACCTAATGGAGGCACACCTACCTAAGCTCTCTGAGGCTTAATCCAAATTCTTAGAAGCGCCACTAACAATGATAGAGATACACCAGGCTATCCTTCAGCTGCCAATAGATAGATCTCCAGGTCCCGATGGCTTTCCAAGTAACTTTTATAAAGTCTTCCTTCCGGACATTGCACCAATCTTATTTGATATCTTCAGATTCTGGTTTGATTTTGGCATCTCGGACCCGAGGTTCCTAGAAGCCACAATTTCCTAATCCAAAGTGGATAGGGATCCATCTAGTTTGGACAGTTACCGCCGATATCGCCTCTTAATACTGATATCAAAATCTTGGCAAAAATATTGGCTAATAGATTGTCCAAGGTAATGGATCAACTTATCTGTAGAGAGCAAGTAGGGTTCATGAAAGGAGACTATCTCACGATCATATGAAACTCACTCATTTGATGGTGGTAGCTAAAGACTCCAAAATTCCAATGGCACTTATGTCACTGGGCCGCGAGAAGGCATTCGATCGAGTCTCCTGGCCTTTTTATTTGCCTCCTCTCTCGCTGTTGGTATTCCCCGAGCTTTCTAAATTGGATTAGAATCCTATATTCTTGCCCTCAGCGAGGGTGAAATGCAATGGCTTCTTGTCCCCATCCTTTAAACTGGAACGTGGTACCAGGCAGGGCTGTCCTCTATCTCCCTGTTATTTAATATATATCTGAGCCATTGTTACTAAGACTTATGAGGAATCCTTCAATTGAGGGTATACAAATAGGTGACTCTAGATATGTATGCTTGGATGCGGATGATGTGCTTTACATGTTGAGAACCGGGGACTTGATTCCTTCTATTTTAAGCGAGATTGCCTGCTTTTGAGAGTATCCTCATATAAACTAAACCGCATTAAATCCAAAGTCCTCCCTCTAAATCATTTGGCGAGAAAAACAGACCTGCAGGACTTAGGGTTGCATGGGAACCTAAATCCATTACATATTTCGTATCCATATTAATGCAATCTGTCTTGCATGCTCAGGATAATGTAGACCGCATAGTATCGAGAGGCCTCTGGAAGACCTTAAAAGTGGGAATCATTGTCATTATCAATTTGGGGCAGACTGAATCTTATTAAGATGATGATTCTCCCAAGCTCCTCTATCCCTTAGACATGATGAGCACTTACCTGTCTAAAAGCTGGTTCTCAAGATACAGAAACTATTTAACCCATTTTGTGGCAAAATAAGGCCGTTCGAGATCCTATTTTAAGCTTATGGCTCCCAAATCCAAGGGGGTTTAGCTGCCCCATCTTTGTTCATGTACTACCTAGCTCAACATGTTAGCAAAATGGCCCTTTGGAAGAGAGAACCGCAATAACAGCCTACACTCTCTCTGGTTGGACATAGAATCGGCTGTAGTGAAGAGGGCGAGTGTTCCTCACATGCTTTACTGTATGCCCCAGTGTCACTCTTACCTAAATCCTCAAAGATAACCCTCTGGGATGGACCTTTAAAGCCTATCACCAGCTGCAGCGCTATTTTGGGGTTCGATGGTGGCTCGGTGGCTCTCAGCCCATTATAAATAACCTTCAGATCAGAATTAATGGAGCTCCTATCTCCGGAGCCTTCTGGCCGTGAATAAATGACTGCGTGGTAGATGATTTCTGGGATCATAATGGCCTCTATCCGTTTGAGGCTCTGAAAGAAAAGTGGGATCTTGCAGATACTGATTTTTATAAGTGGCTGCAGGTCAGTAAACCCTCATTCAGGTTTTTCTACAACTGGCCCAGTGGATGAGGGCCAAAAAAATGTTCACAGTCTTTTTTCGACTGCTAAGCAGCAACATCCTGTAGCCAGGGTTAGTAGACTCCTCCAAGAATGGGACCACAGACTTCCCTCGGGAACCTGCTTCTATTGGGCTGAGGCCTTGAATATCAGTGCCTCTCCGAGAATATGGCAAGCTCTTTGGAACTCGGTGTATAGATATATTAAACAAGATAGGCTAAGACTGGTGCATTTTAAAATTATGCATCACATATACTTAACTCCTACTTATTTACATAGAAGGGGTGTGCTTGACTCTCCTCTTTGTCAGAAATGCAAAAAAGAAGATGGAACACTGTATCATTTATTATGGAATGTTCGAGGTCCAAAGCTCTGAAATCAGTGGGTACCCTGTTGGGCCCTGTCCTTGGCTCCCTTAGATTAGATGCCCCAGAGATCTGGTTGTTAGGCGCCTTCCCTGTAGCTACTACTAAAGTCTGGAGGGCTCGAGTCTCTTTGGCCTCTGCGGTAGTGAAATTACTTATTCTGAGACACTGGACCTCGGATAAGACCCCATCGTTGGTCGAGTGGCACAGAGAATCACTTGGCTGGCATACAACTTGAAAAGCACATAGTAAGTTGAGAGGTAGATGGAACAGTTAGTGTCTGTTTGGGGTCCTTTGAACACCTGTTGTTGACGTGGAGCCATCTGATTAAAGAAAATGTCTTTGTACCACAAGCATTCACTCAAGTTATATTCTTTTGTACCCTTTTCTGATAATTCATAATTTGGGATTTGGGTGGGGGAGGTGGGAGGTAGCAGGTATTTGAGGGTGTAGTTATTGGCTGTTGTTATTCTCTTGGAAAGCCATATTCCTGTAGTTCATATACATGTGTCAAATTTCTATGCTTTCTTTGTAATGTTTCTGGTGGTTATATGAAAATAATAAAAATGTTAATTACAAAAAAAAAAAAATTTTAAGTAGTTTGTTGTTTGGTGTTTTTTTCTCTCTGTGCTCAGAAAAAGAAAGAGAAAAAGAAAGGTACTGAGTCAAGTGGGGCCACCACTACTTTATATGCTGACAGTATCTGTATGGTGGTGCAGTACACTGACGTCCATTGTCTGCTGCAAGAGTCCTGACTCCCAAGGGGTTCTAGTGTCTCTTTAAGACCGAAGAGTACTATTCTAGAGAAAAGATGCTCTAATAGATCAAGCATTACTGTTAAGTAACTGTTCGTTCTTCTGAAAACCACCAGCATAGCTCATCAGGAAGAAGACCCATGTGTTTGAGTACCACCAGGGTCTGGTACCAGCAGAGGAGGATTTTGAATTTGATGAATTCACCCTAGAAATCTCTACAACATTCATAGACATTGCTGCAAAGTCAGTTTTATGTTTCAGCACCTCTCTCTTTTATTCTGTCTGAGTATATAGGTTGTAGAGTGGGCAGTTTCTGACCTGTTGATAGAACATCACATAGGAGACAGATATGCAGAATAAGAGTTTATTACTCCAACACTACACAGAGGACAGTCTAGACAAAAGTCTTACCAACTGGAAAGCCGGAACAATCATACACCTGGTGTGGAAGCATTAAGCTCCTGAGAATCCCAAGGAGCTTGCCATGTACATTACTTCTTGTACTGCAGATAACAAAGTTCCATTACCAGAGTAACGGGCTCATGTGCGTAATTACATTATTTTGTTTGGCTTCTTATTGGAAGATACCTTGGGCGTCTCGCACCCAAGGCTATAAGATGCGGCTCTCGCACAGGATATATTATTATGCTGACTAACTTTGTAAAACAATAGGATGATTCTCATGATATTACTGATCATAGCATCATGACTTTGTACCGTAGCTGGTGTACTAAGACCACAAATAGCTTATTAGACTCTTTATAATATTGGTCAGTAGATGGCGCACTAGACCATAACATGTATTATCTGGCTAATACAGTAATTCTCAGTAGTACATTAGTTTTGTCAGCATTATATTCTAGCTACATTAGTAAACATTATCCTTTGTCACTGTTATGATGGGAAATGTTGATCTTACTTCGAGAGGGTTCCTTCAGTAGGTCATCACATATAGGACTGGCACCGCCTGGCGTCGGGCCGTACGGCAGACTTTTCTAGCAGTACCTAATGGGGGACCACCCACCCGATGTCACTTGACTGACGTCAGCATGACTGTATATAGTGGGCGGTCCCCACGCCCACCCTCCAGTTCTTTCCTGCCGTCACCTCATGTCAGTCGCATTGCAGATTTCCAGTTAGCGATTGTCGTGAAAGTTCATCGCGTTGGTTAATCCCTCGCTGCTTTTTTCTCAGAATTTCGTGTTCTTCCTTATGTCTTCACCCAAGAAGAAGTGCTTGTCCTGTGGCACGCAGACCCCGCACAAAGACAGTTACTCCAAGTGCGTTCTCTGTCTGGGCCCGGACCATCCAGTCTCCTCCTGCCCTGATTGTCAATCCTTTAACCAGGCCACAAAAAAGAGGAGACAGCAGGCTTTGGAGGCCCTTTTACTAAAAGCCAGCCTGGCTTCCTTAGAGAAGAAAATGGATCATCTCCGGGATTCATCTGAAAAATCTTCTCCTTCAAAAAAGCACAAGGAGAAGTCTAGGGAGTGGGCTCACTCCGTGGATGACACCAGGCCCTCGACGAGCAGGGCCCAGCTGCTGCCCAGAAAACCAGACAGTAAGTCAGACAAAACTTTGGCGGATAAGTCGGCCCTCGGCTCCTTCGGCAACTGCACCGCCTCAGCCGATAAGTTGGCCCCCGGCTCCTCCGGGGACCGCGTGACTGCCGGTAAGTCAGTTCCCCCAGCTAGGGGTAGTCTCCAATCGATAAGTCAGCCGCAGGCTCCTCCCCTGACCGCCCGACCCTGCCCGCTAAGTCGGCCATCCCTGACAACCGCACGGGCTCGGTTCCCCCATCGGGGCCTCACGACACCTCACCCGATGTCCGGTGTTACCAGAGGGAGAAGGCCCCTCTCCTCCTCCTCCTTGGCCCGTGCCCCCCAATTCACCGTCAGGCATGTCCTGCGATACTAGCGGAGAACCCATCAACCCTGTCGAGACTTTGGGGTCCTCTCCACACTCCCCTCCTGGGGTCAAGGAGAAGGAGGCTCCTCCTCGGCCTGCAGGCCTTTCTGTGGAAGCCCCTCCTCTGCCTTCTGGCGCTTCTTCTGACGCTGGATCCCCTTCTGGTGCCAGATTGGGTGGTGCCAGTTTTCCGACTTTGGTTCCCCTGACACAGGCTGCCAGACGCCAGACCCTCAACCTATTTACACAACGGCGGGTCCAACGTGGAGTCCCCTGACACTTCATCTGACAACGGGGATGTATACCCGACCCCGAACTGTCCCGCATTTACCGTTGGGGTATCCTGGAGACCACTACCCATGGGTCCAACTCCGGACTGGAGTAATCTCGGGAAGTTTTACCCTGGATTTAATCCATACTCCCATTATATGGGATTCCAGGGCTATTATCCACCTCCAGTTATCCCTCCTCCTCCCCCCTCAGCCTCTGCCTACTCCACCTCCCCTTCCTCCTCCGGTTACCCTGGATTTCAAGACCTTAATACAATCTTGGTGGCAGGGGGCCAGGTTGGAGTTGGTTTCAGACCTGGAGACTAGGCTCCCACAACCACGGTCTCCTAGGTCCCCTTCCCCAAGCAGTTCATCGATAGCCACTGTCCACATCTCGGGAAGACTCGACAGGATGTTTCCCTTCCGTACAGACACCGTCCTGTCGAGGAGGTGGACGATGATGATGATGACTGTTCAGATGGAAGGGAGGATTCCCCGGAGGACTCTGAGGACACGAGGGGCAAGGTCTCGCCAAAGTCTCCAACTGAAGATCCTGCCTTCTCGGACCTCTTGAGGGCCACGAAAGACTATTTTGACTGGGAATCAGAGGAACAGGATCCCATGAGACAGAGGCTCATGGAACACTTAGACTTAGAGTTTCTGTCTCCCATCCCCATTCCTCCATGGATGGCCCCTCACCAAGACCTCACCACTACCGTCTGGCAGATGCCTCATTCTATCCCGGCTGTCCCCAAGCAGGCGGGCAGGCTCTACCAGGTGCCAAAGGATGCTCCTTTCTTAAAGGCCCATCCCAAGGCTGACTCTGTGGTGATCTCGACGGCTTAAGATCGCTTTTCAGTGCCCAAGCACATGAACACTACTCCTCCGGACAAAGAGTCGAGGCAGATGGACCAGTTCGGAAAAAAAGATATATTCCTCGGCCACGTGGCCCTCCGGTCCCTCAGTTACGTGGCCCACATGGTGTCCCATCAGAAAGTGACCCTGGCCACGCTGGAAGTGCAAGTCCAGTCCATGGATCCCTCGCCTTTAAAGGAGGACCTTGCCAAGGATCTCCGCCTCTCCAAGGTTTCTTGTAGGCACGCTTTACGCGCCACTTACAACTCCATCGACTCAGTGGCCCATACCTCGGCAACTGCTGTTGCCCTCAGATGGTATTCCTGGCTTCGCCTTTCTAGCCTCGCCAATGAGGTCCAGTCGGTGATTCAGGATGCCCCTTTCAGGGGCTCGGTCCTTTTTAGTGAGGACACCAAGGATATTATCACAGACCTACAGGACAAGTGAGTTGCTCTTAGGTCTGTCAGGTCAGTGTACTGATTGGGCTCGCAACATCAACAGCAACAGCAGCCCTTTCGGAAGAGGATCTGGAGGCAGAGAAAGAATGCTCAGGTGCACCGCCAAGGGAAGCGAAAGGCCATGGGTACAGCCACCCCTCCTGCCTCCAAAAATCAGAGATGTTAAGGAGGCCTTCCCCCTGAACGTCCTGCCACTTCCTGACTCCCCGGCCCCACTGCCTTTTCAGTCTCGTGATGGGGAGCAGGTGAGGGGGAGGTTCGTCTGCCACATGCAGGAGTGGAGGGCAATCACCTCCGACGAATGGGTCCTGCAACTGGTGTCCGTTGGACACACCATATAATTTCTGGAGAGCCTCCAGAAACTCTACTCACAAAGTCCTCTTATTCTCAGGATCAGGCTCTTCTCGTCCGCAAGGAGGTAAATTTGCTCTTGCTCAAAGAAGCAATCGTGAGCGTCCCCTTCGGACAAAGGGGAAAGGGATTTTATTCCCATTTTTCCTGGTTCCAAAAAAGACGGGGACTTCAGACCCATACTCGACCTAAGTCAGCTAAATCGGTTTGTTGAGTACAAAAAATGTTGAATGCTGATGCTCCAGAGCCTCCTCTCTCTCCTCATGGAGAACCACTGACTCTGTGTCCTGAATATGCAGGATGCTTACCTGCACATTCCTATTTTCCCCAGCCAACGCCGATTTCTGCGTTTTGTTTCCAAGGGAAACACTTACAGTTCTGGGTGCTCCCCTTTGGCCTGTCTTCGGCACCACGGGTTTTTACCTAGTACCTGGCGGTGGTCGCGGCGTTCCTATGCCACAGGAGTGTTGCGGGCTTCCCTTACCTGGACGACTGGTTGATTTCAGCCCCATCCAGGGATTCTTTGCTGGAGGCTCTGTCCTTTACCCTGTACCTTTTCAGCAGACTAGGAATCATGGTCAGTGTTCCCAAGTCATCCCTTATCCCTGCCCAGAGACTTCAGTTCATTGGGACAGTCCTGGATATGGTCCAGTGCAAAGCCTTCCTTCCCCCAGACAGGATGGAGACCCTTATCTGTCAGGCCTCCAAAGTGGCTTCCCTCAGGACCATACCTGCCTGGGAAGTCCTTCGCCTTATGGGCCTGATGTCAGACTCCATCACTACCATTCCCCTAGCAAGGCTGCACATGAGGGTTACTCAGTGGTTCTTGCGGCTGCAGTGGGATCAGCTCCTGGACGACCTGGACTATCCGGTTCTAGTCTCCTCAGCAATTCAGAAAGACTTACTGTGGTGGAAGGATTCTCACAATCTTTCTCTGGGGCTTCCCTTTCAGAACCCTGCACGAGTAGCCACCCTCACCACAGATGCCTTGAATATGGGGTGGGGAGCTCATCTTGGGAACACCAAGCACAGGGACTTTGGTCCGGCTTGGAGACTGGTCTCCACATCAATGTTCTGGAGTTGAGAGCGGTCCTGTACATGCTACAGACCTTTCAGACCCTCCTTCCAAAGGCATCACTGCTAATGCAAACAGACAACATGTCGGTAGTTTGGTATATCAACAAGCAAGGAGGAACCTGGTCGTACCCCCTTTGCAGGGAGGCGACGCGGGTGTGGAACTGGGCAGTCCAGCACCATCTGGTCCTAGTGGCCGTGCACTTTCCAGGCATTTTAAACGATCTGGCGGACAGTCTCAGCAGGTCTCGGACCGTAGCTTGTGAGTGGGAACTACATCAGGAAGTGGCGGATTCCATCTTCAAAATTGGGGGCGTCCGGAAGTCGACCTCTTCGCCTCCCAATACAACACAAAACTTTCAAAGTTTTGCTCGCTCTTTCCAGAGCAAGGTGCTTTTTGGAGTGGCGAGTTGTCTCTATCCTGCACAGGGAAATTTGTGTACGCTTTCCCTCCGTTTCCCATTCTGCAGAGGATTCTCCTCAAGCTCCAGGCGGAGAGGGCAAAGATGATCCTCATCGCCTCTCTCTGGCCGAGAGATCTGGTTCCCGCTGCTACAGCAGCTTTCCCAGGAAGTACCGGTTCCACTTCCAATGACTCACGACCTCCTGACCCAGGATCAAGGTTGTCTGGTACACCCGGGACTCAGGACCCTGCATCTCCATGCCTGGCTCCTGCAGACATAGTGATATCCCATTTCAGAGTTTCCTCCGGGGTTGCTCAAGTTCTCATCGAGGCCAGGAAACCATCTACCCATTCCACTTATGCCATGAAGTGTAAGTGGTTTTCCACTTGGGTGACCGCTAGGTGCTGGAACCCCTTCTATTACTTAGCCCCACAAGTCATGGAATACCTCCTTCACTTGTCAGACTCCGGTCTGTCCTACGTTTCCTTAAAGGTCCATATCTCAGCTCTCTCACCGTACCATGAGCTGGTGGATGGTAAACCCCTGGCTCAGTTGGAAGTCTCCAGAACCTTTCTGAAAGGGATTCTCCATCTGAAACCCCCCCATCTGCAGCCCAACTCCGCCTTGGGACTTGCACTTCATACTGGAAAAGCTCACCCTTCCTCCTTTCGAGCTGGCTGTGAGCTGTGATTTATGCTTCCTTTCCTGGAAGGCGCTTTTTCTTGTGGCTATCACGTCAGCCCGAAGGATTTCAGAGCTTCAAGCTCTAGTCTGCAAGGAGCCATACTTGATTTTCCATAGGGAACGGGTGGTCCTCAGAACTCATCCGAAGTTTCTTCCCAAGGTGGTGTCAGAAGCCACGCTGAATCAGTCAGTAGAGCTTCTGCTGTATTATCCGTCCCCCTCTAACAGGGGTGAGGCACTTCTTCATAAAATGGATGTCCATCGGATTCTCCAGTGCTAAACCCATCGGACAAAATTTCGCTCTTGTGACCAGTTTGTCTCCTTTGCCCCGAGATCAAAGGGCCAACTAGTTTCTAAGCAGGGCCTTTCCAAATGGTTGGGCAGCTGCATTCAATACTGTTACCAGAAGTACGATAAACCTCTGCCGAGTACCATCAGAGGTCATTCTACTAGGGGCATGGCTGCCTCCGCAACCTGGCTACGGAACGTTTCCGTGGCTGACATTTGTGCTGCCGCTACTTGGAGTTCTGTCCATACCTTTACCAAACATTATAGTCTGGACATTGCTTCTAGGCGGAGGGCTGGCTTTGGCCTAGCCATCCTGCAGGCCTTCTGTTCTAAGACTGAGTCCTTCTGGGACCTCAGTTTTTCCATTGGAGTTAGTTTTCCTCCTCCCTAGTTTCCCCTCGGTCTCTCCTTGGAGGGACTGCTTGGGACTCTGTTCTATATGTGATGACTTACTGAAGGAACCCTCTCGAAGTAAGATAGTACAGTTACGTAGGAACTTACCATAACAGTAGATCTTCGAGAGAGGTTCCTTCAGTAGGTCATATTTTTCCCTCCCTCCTTCCCCTCATTTTGTGTTTTACAGGTACTCCAATTCCTGTTCGCTCCTGCTGTCAGGCCTCTTCCTGGCTTTGGCGGGAGAACTGGAGGGCAGGGTGTGGGGACTGCCCACTATATACAGTCATGCTGGCGTCAGTCACTTGACGTCGGGTGGGCGGTCCCCCGTCAGGTATTGCTAGAAAAGTCTGCCGTGTGGCCCAATGCCAGGTGGCGCCAGTCCTATATGTGATGACCTACTGAAGGAACCTCTCTCAAAGATCTACTGTTAGGGTAAGTTCTACATAACTGTACTTCCTACATTAGGGATGGCAAGGCAGGCAGGTCCACTAGGTATTTTTTTTTTTTTTTATGTATTACTTTAAGTGAGCAAGGCAATCTTTGGTAGAGAGCTTTTAAGACCAGTGTAGGTCTTATTTACCTTTTTACATATTATTTACTCCAGACATGGCACACACAATTTTATTTGTACAAAATAAAGATGTCAGTTTAATTTACTGAGTTGCTAGGTACCTTAGTTACTGTGTAACCATGAGTAGCCACTTAAACAGCTAGTATACTACCTGATGTTTGTATTAACTTTTAAAAGCTGTCAACTGTTAGTTTAGATATCTAAAGTAATTTCCCCCCCCCCCCCAATCAGGAGATCTTCTACCTTACAATACTTGGTGCGATGCGCAGCATAGTACTCTACCTGAAAGATGACATCTAGTTCTGGTCCTCTTAGTACCTTGTCAGACTGTGGTATCACAGCTAAAAAAGAAAAAAACAATCACATGTGGCCAGATCCGTCACTTGTGATGTCACAGTAAGTTTTGTAACAATGTTAATGATGTATGTAGAGGACTAGAACTAGATATGTCAGTCTGCTGGTAAAGTATTGCCCTTCTCATCGCACCTAATACTGTTACAATAGGCCAAAAAAATGCTGATGAACAAATGGAGTAAGAAATATGCATCACAAATAAAAAGTAGCAACTGCTTATTGAATGACTGTTTATAATTAAATAAAACTGATATTTTCTATCTGTTATTTTTGATGCTACTAGCACTTTAATCTCTCAGTGTTTTAGTCCTCAGCTATAAACATTGGTAAAAGTGGTACTCCATTGACCATGATATGTTGCTTCTCAGTTGGGCCAGCCTGGGTAGATGCATTACAAACCTTTTATGTACATTTATATTTAAGAAATGGAGAGTCTCTACATCAGTCAAAAAAACAACTTTTTTGAAAACTGTGATGGAATATTTGTAGTCACAATAACAATTTTACTGAGCAGAAGACATTAGAACAATTATTTTGTTTAAATTTGTAAATTTAGTTCTAGGGACATGGATATGTTGTTCATCCACACTTATTGGCGGGTATCCTTGCCGCTTTAAATTTTGCCGGAAGGTCTTCAAGCTGGCTCCTCCCACCCACCCGGGTGGTAAAACTCTTGGCTCCGCCCCATGACGCCAGATCTTCCTTACTGCTTGGAAGCTCAGGTTCCCTCCTTAACGCTCTGCATATAAGACTGGTTCCTAATTCTTCGGTTTTCCGAATGTAAAAGTTTTTTGCATTATAGACTTCGGTCTTCTATCCCTCGTGGCTGCGATGGACAAATCGACTCCCGGTTTTCAGAGGTACCCTTGCGGGCAGAAGATGTCTCGGACGGATCCGCACTCCACGTGTGTCTACTGTTTAGGCCTTGAGCACGACCCGCAGGCTTGTGACCTGTGCTCTTCCTTCTCAGCCTACGTCCTCGAAGACCATGCTGCCCGTTTACAACTGGGGCGCCCTGAGAAACGTTTTCCTCCGGTGAAGTCAAAAGAGGCCTGGTAGGCTGTTTCCGCGGCGGCGGACTTGGCGGATCAGCTAGAGCAGATGATCACTCTCGAAGAGGAGGCGGCACGGGCCGCATCTTCCTCGACCGCGGCATTTATCCCGCTCTCCCTGGGTTCCTCTTACACAGCTTCCTTTAAGGAGCTTTGTCTGTCCCTCTCCACTAGAGGAGAGGGACCAGCGTCTGCTGGACCTTCTTCTCGGTCCAAGAAGAAGACAAGGGTAGAGTCCTCCGTCCGACGCTCTTGGGAGCGGAAAGGTCCCTCTCCGAGTTGTCGCCATCCGACTTCGGCCCGATCGCTCGCTTCGCCACTGGTCTCACGGTGTCCCCGCCAGGTCAGTTGACCGAGACTCCCGCCGACGCAGTCAGGATCTTTCTTGACCCATTGGACGGGTTGTCGACCATGAGCCGAAAATCTTCTCTCACCGGTTCCCCCGGTGGGAGTTGAGGATCCCACGGGCTTGCCAGTGCCTCCGGTTCCGGAGCCCTCGGGTGAACCCTCCGAGCCGAGGGAGGAGCCGGTTCCACCCATCCCCTCCCCGCACCGTCCTCGGAAAGGCTGAGGTTCTCGGTCTCGGACTTCTTCGCGGTCCAGCAGATCCTGCCGTCATAGGCGGTCTCGGCACCGCGGTAAGTGGCTCAGCAGCTCGTCCTCGTCCTCCTCCTCGGATGAGGGGAGACTTTGACGTAAGACACGTCGACGATACAAGGACCTCATGTGGCAACAGCTCCTTCTGACCGGGAACAAGCCGACGCCGTCACCTTCCCCAGCCATTAAGTGGCTGTCACCGGAGCGGCCGAAACAACCCCTCGTCTTACCCGAGGAGCCCGTTCCCAGGCCGGTTGTTCGGCCAAAACCAGCTGCTCCACTGATTCCAGTGGAACCTCCGCCTCCACAGTCGCTGTTTGGGGCTCCGACCAAGAACTCTCGGTCGGCTTAGGGTCTGCCCCATAGGCTGTCGGTGACCCTCACTCCCGATCGCCCTCGGCAGGTGGAGGGTGGCTCAGACCCGAGGCAGCTCTTTGTGGACTCTTCCGAGTCCCACGACGATTCCTCTCTTTTCTCCAGGCGAGTGGATATGGAGTCCTCTGGAGGTCAGTCGCTGGACGACAGCCCTTCGTCCTTCCTGGGTTTGCTCAGGCTCATCTCAGAGTCCACCGGGATGCAGCTCGAGCCTGTATCCAAGCGGGCCAAGTATCCCCTCACGGAGATATTGGACCGAGGGGATTCCCCTACGGAGGCCATTGTGGGCCCAGCCTTGGAGCTCTGGCAGCGCCCTGCTTCCTGCCCTGCGCCTTCGGCCAGGATGGCCAGGAAGTATGTGGTCCCTACCGGTTCCCTGTCCGGTTTCTCGGACATCCCTCAGCCGAGGGGTTAGTTACCAACAGCGTTTTCCGGCGTGCCGGAAACTCTAGGGACGTGGACAAACCTCCTGACAAGGAGTTCAAGAAATTGGACTACGCCGGGCGAAAAGTCTACGCTGCGTCCTCCCTTGGCCTTCATCAGGCCAGCTCGGCCATGCTTATGGCACATTTCTCCCATGCCCTGTTGGGCTCCCTGGACGAGGTAGTCCCTCATCTCCCGGCTGACCTGCAGACCACGGTTAGGCAGGTGCGGGACCAGGGCAGGGCTGTGGCCAAGCAGCAACTTCAGACTGCTCTGGACATTGGAGACTCTTGCGCCAGGTCAGTCGCGGCCGCAGTGGCTATGCACCGTCGGGCATGGCTGAGGATATCCACCTTCACAGCAGATACCCAGCACAAATTGGTGGATGTCCCCTTCCTGGGGACCGACCCCGTTCGGCCCTGGAGTGGAAGGCCACCTCCAGAGGATCGAAAAGTCCAATGCCACTTTGGACTCGGTCTCATCCGCTCAGAGGGACAAGGGCAGCAGACCGCAACCCAAGCCCTTTCGTCCGTCCACGCCCGCGGCACGTCCAGCCCAGCAGCATCAGGGCCAGCAGGCTCGCGCTTGGCGTCCCAAACCCAAGCCCGTGGCTTCCTCCTCCAGGAAGCAGGGAGGTAAAGGCCCTGGAGGTTCCTCGGCCAGTCCTTCTTCCAAGCCTGCCCAGTGACGGGTTGAGGGTGTCGCCCCAGCCCGTTGCCTCACCCAGGTGCCCCTGGGGCGGCTCCGCCACTTCTTTCCGCCTGGTCCGTTATCACCACAGACGGTGGGTGTTGGAGGTGGTGGGAAAGGGCCTGCCTCTGGAGGCCCCCACCCTTCAGAGCCGTCGCACCTCGGGGTCGGAAGCCTCGCTGTCAGCTCGCCGAGCTGACATCGCTCTCCTCCTCGAGAAGGAGGTGATAAGAGGGTTGGCGGACCCCCCCTCAAACCCGGTGTTCGTGTCCAGGTACTTCCTGGTTCCGAAACGGATGGGGGGCTGGCGCCCCATTCTCGACCTACACAAGTTCCTAAGGTCTCGAACCTTCAGGATGGTCACTCTGGCTCAGATAATACCATCCTTGGAACACGGCGTGGGTTCTGCTCTCTGAACCTGGGACGCTTCTTTCACGTCCCTATCCGACGCTCCTCATCAGAGGTTCCTTCGCTCGAGCGGACGATCCTTTCGAGTTCCAAGCCATGCCTTGGCTTATCTCCAGCTCCCAGAGTCTTCACCAAATGCATGGCAGTGGTGACAGCTTTCCTGCGGCACCGAGGGGTCCGGGTTTACCCTTACCTGGACGACTGGCTGATAGCAGCCCCCTCCAGACAGGAAGTGGAGTGGTCCAGAGATCTGGCCCTCCAGGTTTGCTCACAGGTCGGCCTCCTCATCAACGAGGCCAAGTCGGAACTCGAGCCGAAGCAGGTGATTCTTTTCATCGGGGCAGAGCTCGACTCTCTTCGAGCCAGGGCATGGCTCCCAGCGGACAGGGTTGAGGTTCTTTCCTCCTTTGCCCAATCATTTCTGGTTGGGCAATTGCGCCCTGCCCGGGACTTCCTGCGCCTCCTGGGTCTCATGGCGGCCTGTACCAGCGTGGTCCATTGGGCCCGCTGGAACATGCATCCCCTTCAGTGGGGCTGGCCAGCCAGTGGTCCCAAGCTGTGATCCATTGGACCAGCTAGTGGCGGTGACCCAGGGATGGGGCGCTCTCCAGTGGTGGACCGTTCCAGTTCATCTGCAGGAGGGCATCCGGTTGTCCTTTGACGGCCAGTCTCTCTGTCGACCAGCGCCTCTCTGATGGGTTGGGGTGCCCATCTGGGGGAACACCGAGCGCACGGCCTCTGGTCCCCGAGGGAGTCCCGATGCCACATCAACCTGCTGGAGCTCCAAGTGGTCCGCCTAGCTCTCACAGCCTTTGCTCTGTTTCTTCGGGGTCAAGTGGTCTGGGTCCAGACGGACAACACCACGACCATGTACTATCTAAACCGCCAGGGCGGGACGCGCTTCATGCTTCTATGCAAGGAAGCTCTCCGCATCTGGTCACTTGTGTGCAGCCTGGAGGTGGATCTCCTAGCCATTCATGTGGCAGGAGCCTCCAACACCCTGGCCGATGCTCTAAGCCAGATAGGGGCTGCGTCCTACGAGTGGTCTCTCCTGCCGGAGGTTGTACAAGATCTGCTCTCCCATTGGGGCACACCTCAGGTGAACCTGTTTGCCTCCAGGGAGCATGCGAAACTGAGGCTGTTCCATGCCCGCCCCCCTCAGCAGGGATCGCTGCAGGGGGATGCCTTCTCGAGGCCATGGACCCTGGGCCTCTTCTACGCCTTTCCCCCATTCCCCTTGATGCACAAGGTGCTTCTCAAAGCAAGGAGGGACAAGGCGCAGGTGATTCCGATAGCCCCAGACTGGCCCCGCCAGTACTGGTACCCAGATCTCCTCAGCCTCAGCTCCAGGCTCCCGAGGCAGCTTCCAGCTCGCCTGAACCTGCTCTCAGTCAATCAGGGGAATGTATTCCATCCGGACCTTCAATCCCTGCACCTGACGGCCTGGTTCCTGAGCGGCTAGAGTTCCAGGCCTTGGGTCTTTCTGACGAGGTCCTCAACGTAGTTGAGGCGTCCCGTAAGGGGTCGACCAGAAAATGCTACGCCTTCAAATGGAAAAGATTTTTCATTTGATGTCAGGGCAAGGGCCTGGACCCTTCCTCCTGTTCCTTGCGAGCATATTGGACTACCTTTGGTCCCTTTCTCAGCAGAAGCATAGTCGGCGACCCTTAGTGCACCTGGCCATCTCTGCTTACCGGGCGCAGGCCGGGAAGCAGTCGATAGCGCGGGGAGAAGGTGGTCTGCGCTTTCAAGGCCTTGATCACATTTCCCCTCGGTCGAGAACCTCCCACCTCCGTGGGATCTACTGCTGGTACTGGCAAAGCTCATGGGCAAGCCATTCGAACCAATGCACAGGTGTGAACTCTCTCACCTGTCGTGGAAGACCGCCTTCTTGGTGGCTATCCGTCCAGCCAGAAGGATGGGAGAGCTCCAGGCGCTCCGCATCGAGTCTCCTTACCTGGTCTTCCACAGGGACAAGGTTGTCCTGCGCCCCCACCCGAAATTCCTTCCGAAGGTGGTATCGGAGTTTCACCTTAACCAGGTGTCGACTCTGCCAGTGTTCTACCCCAGTCACACCTCGGAGGCCAAATATAGGCTCCATACTCTGGATCCTAGAAGGGCGCTCGCTTACTATAAGGAGTGCACGGCTGAAATTCGGGGAGAGGTTCGCCAGCTGTTTGTCACCTCTGCTGAAGCCGCACCTGACACACCTGCAGCCAAGTGGACGATAGGCAGGTGGGTCACCTCCTGCATAGATCTCTGCTATAAGTTGGTGGGCATGGAGCCTCCCAGAGGGATAAGAGCTCATTCTACCCCCCATACTGCTGCATCGGTGGCTGCTTCAGGGACGTCCCTATCCAGGAAATCTGCAGGGCTGCTACCTGGAAGTCAGCACACACCTTCATCACCCATTACCACATCGACCTTGAGTCACGCCGGGATGCTGGTTTTGGGGCCTCGGTTCTCCAGTCTCTATTCCCTAAGTAGGGGGTGTGCGCCTTGCCTCCCTCCTCCCGGAGAACTGCTAGGAGTCTGCCAATAAGTGTGGATGAACAACATATCCATGTCCCTAGAAATACAGGTTACTCACCTGTAACAGGAGTTCTAGGAATGGTATATGTTGTTCATCCACACGACCCACCCGACCTCCCCGGCTTTGACGCACAACCTGAGCTTCCAGCGGGCCAGATCTGGCGTCATGGGGCGGAGCCGAGAGTTTTACCACCCGGGTGGGTGGAAGGAGCCAGCTTGAAGACCTTCCGGCAAGATTTAAAGCGGCAAGGATACCTGCCAATAAGTGTGGATGAACAATATATACCATTCCTAGAACTCCTGTTACAGGTGAGTAACCTGTATATATTTTAATGTGGGTGACGGACAAAGTAGGGGTGTCTTCAAAACTGATTTTCAGAACATAATGTGTAGTTGTTAGGTACTGTGCTCCAGAATGTTTTTCTGCAATAATACATTTCCTTGTTAATTTTATTTTAGCAAGTCAAGCTAGAGAATTGTTATCAAAGATGTTGGTAGTAGATCCTGATAAACGAATATCCGTAGATGAAGCTTTACGTCATCCATATATTTCCGTTTGGTATGATTCTGCTGAAGCTGAGGCGGTAAGTATCCTTAAATCAAAGAGTATTTATTATATACAGTAGTAGTGAGTTGGAGTGCTGTAATGTGCTCCTATAATCACCTTTACCAGGCGAGTTAACTCGCATTTACTGTGTTTTGATGATGGGTCTTGGTTACTTTAAAGTGCCTCCTGAGACCATGTGCCTTAACCTTGCCCCTCCTCTCCACCAAAGCTGTGCTGCTTACTATCACTCATTTTCCCTTGAAGATGTCAGGGGCCAGGGTGTTTGCAGTGGCTGCACCTTCAGCATGGAATTCTCTTCCCTTTGCTATTTGCATGTGTACATCAGTGGAGCATTTTAAGAAAGAGCTACTAACCCATTTTTATCAGTTGGCTTTTAAAAAGTGTTGGTATCTGATAGATCCTAGAGTTGCTGTAATCTATTTTAATTATTTTTTAACCACTTTTCTGAAGCACTCCAAGCCTTTGGGAACAGCCATTGTAGGAATAATCTGCCTTGCCTTGTACTTGAAAATGATATAATAATGCATTTATTTTAAAGATTTTTACCAGAAGAGCATGCTTAGCTGTGAACAGGTCGTTGCCAGATGTTTTGGGAAGAGAGTACAGGGAAATATAGAAGAAATAAATAACAGTACATTCTAACCCCAATAATACTCGGGTATTCATAACTTTCTGAAGTAAGCCTGGAGGGTTGGACTACCTGGACAGAATGGAACATATGCAAATGATGGAATCATCTGCATGTGACAACTTTTCAAATGCTGCCCTATACTAACTGCCAATGTTCTAAACCTCCTCAGATTTTACTCCACACCTAAACAGTCTGGTCACTCGGAGTGTTGCTCTTCAATCAACTGTTTAACATAGAGAAACTTATAAAAATATATAAGTATCATTTCTGTTTCATTTGCTGCCTTATAGTAATTGTTTTACTTTAGCTAAACTTACATTTATAGTTATTTAGTTGTTTTTGCTGGTTCCTCTCGGTTCGGAATAACCGGGAGGGACCCGGGTTAGTTTTTTATATTTTAGGGTTTTTCTGAAACAAAATCCATTTTACTTTTTGTTAAATTTAGTTTAAAAGTGTTTTTTGTAGCCGTAATTGTCGGTTACTGAACCGCTAGTACCGGTTCCAATTTTTCTATCAATTCGGTTCCTCTTCGGTTCCGGAACTGACCGCAACCACAAGTGTTATTTAAATCTTTTTTACTGAGCGGTTCTCTTATTTATCGGTTCAATGGCAGAAAAACCAAAGAAAAAGACCGTTGAGCCCGGTTTTAAAAAATTGTACACAATGTGGGGACATTTTTGCAAAGGCAGATACGCACACTATGTGTGTGACTTGTCTGGGATATGAGCATCTTAAAGAGGATTGTCAAATCTGCCTGACTTTCCCTGAAAAAACTATTGAAAAATGACTGGAACAGCTGAAAAAGAAGCTCCACAAGGGTCCCTCTAGCTCTGACCAGCCGATACCCTCTGTTATTGTGGCCGAACCCACATCTGTTGCTACTTCCACCCCTGAGATTGAGGATTTCTGAACCGGCTAGCTCCCCGGTTCCCTCTTAAAAAAAAAAAAAAAGCATGCAAGCTAAAGCATACAGAACCCCCAAATATTGATCAGGGGACTTCTCTACCTGCTAATATCATGCCTACTCCTCAGAAAATCGCACAGGCTTTTAAAGTCATTCAGGCTTTGCAGGACTTAGTACCCAGTGCTCCACAACCACCTGCTCCAGCAGGACAGCCTGGCAGAATTCCCCTTATTGAAGAGGAGGAATACAGCGAGTATGAGGAGGATGAAGGGGAACCCATCTTACCTGAGGTATCCCCGGAACAAGAATTTGGTTCACCGCCCAGAACATCAGAGGATTTTTCTTCTCACTTCACTTTCGTGAGAAAAATGGCAGATGCCCTACACATCTCCACAAGAGAAGAAGTGGAGGATGAGGAGGAAATAGAATATCTGGAGATGATGTGTTTGACTCCCACCAAAGCCGTCCTCCTCCCAGTGAACAAATTCTTTAAAAAAGATACTCTAAAATTGTTGCAAACCCCAAATTCTGTCCCCCCTCTAGATAAGAGGATGGACAAGAAATATCAGTTGGAGAGGGAAGGGGCAGAGTTCCTTTTTTCCCATCCAGATCATCAAGGGGTCATTCAACAAGCAGCCTGTGATAAGGCTAGAGTCCCTCTGGCATCTCATCCACCAGATAAGGACTCTAGGAAAATAATATGGGTAGGAAAGGGTACCTGTAAGCTTCCCTAGCCATACAACAGGCTAACTTTCAGGCCTATGCTGCCCAGTACCAAAAGTCCCTGTGGCAGTCAGTTTCGGCCATCTCTCAGAAAGCTCTCTCACCTCTATCTGATGACCTAGTGGAAACGGCTAGGTTTGGGCTAGGGGCAGCTAAATACCAATTCCAGATGGCTGCAGATACCAACGACACTGCAGCCAGATGGATGGCAACTACGGTAGCCCAGAGGAGATTTGCTTGGCGGAGAGCCACAAATCTCACTGCTGATACACAATCTAAGGCCCTGGATTTTCCTTTAGAGGGAAATGCTCTTTTTGGAGAATTTACAGTAGCATACTTGAAAAAGGTGGATGAGTATAAGGCCACCTAAAAGAAGCAGCTCTAGTAGAGAGAGAGCATCTCCATGGGGCAGGTCCTTCCACACCAGGCCCTTTTTCCAGCCAGTGGCCACACCTCAGTATCAACAGTACCCACAGCAGGGGTACTTTAGGGGCAGGGTTCGAAGGGGTTCTAGGCGTGGATCTCAAGCACAGCCTCAACCCCAAGCCAAGCAGACCCCCTGAAGTACAGGCTGCCTCCTCACTCCCTGTCAGAGGCAGACTTTCCCACTTCCTCCAGGCTTGGCTGAACATCACCACAGAAAAGTGGGTCCTGGAGGTAGTGGGTCATGGTCTATCTCTGGCTTTTAAATCCCTTCCTCCTCTAGCAGCCAGAGGTTTTAGTGCACCTTCCCTGGCAGAAAAGAACATGCTGGAGGCAGAGGTACAGAAACTGTTACTTTTAAAAGGAGTGGAACTTGTCCCAAGTTTATTAAGAGGAAGCGGCTTTTACTCCAGATACTTCCTCACCAGAAAGAAATGTGGGGAGTGGTGGCCTATATTGGATCTCAGAGCCCTAATCAGGCATCTGAAAAAGCCAAAGTTCAGAATTGTACCTTTGGCATTGATTCTGCCAACAATCCAGAAAGGGGATTGGTTGGCATCACTGGATTTAAAAGATGCCTTTTGAAACAACATGAAGTCTTGCTGTATTCTGACTATTGCAGTGATCACCAACCTTTGACCTGCCCCGGAGAACAGAGTTAACTTTCCATGCAGGGCATGGAACGCTGAGCTCGAGCTCAGTTGAAGCCTCTGTCTGCTGTTGTTTAAACTGCAACCGTCAGATTCTTTACTCCGCCTCACTGAACAGTCGCTCTGGAGATTTCTCCTTCGCTCGGTTCAAAAAAAGTCGGTTAACATGTCGTTTTTTTGCTCGGTTTCTACCAAATTTCTGCTACTGAACCTGCCGGTTTAAGTCTCTGTCTGTGGTACCGGGAGTACTAGATAGGTTTTGTATTAGTTTCTGTGTGGAACTTGTAAACATTGGATCGGTTCAGTTTGAACCGATCAGGTTTGTGTTAAAAAACTTCTGTCTTTATTAGAGTGTGGTAACCGGTCCGTATCGGTTCTAAAAAAAACGGATTTGATTACCTTTTTTTCCAAGACCCGTAACACGGTCAGGAACCGATAGGGGTGTCTTGCCTGGTGGATTGCCGAGAAATGGGTAAGTTGTGTTTAGGATTGGCCATGTCTGAGAAACCCAAGAAAAAAAACGGGCCCACTGGGTTTCAACACTGTAGTGTGTGTGGGGAAGCCTTTGCTAAGGCTGATCCCCACACCACCTGTGTTTATTGTCTGGGGTTTGACCACCTCAATTCAGACTGCCAAATTTGTAAAAGTTTTCCCAAAGCTACCCTGGATAAGAGAGTAGGTAGACTGCGGGAATGGGAGGCCGAGAAGTCCGCTGACCCGGATGGCCAGCCCGGTTTGGTTCCGACCGAACCAGAAGGAGTGCCCTCTGACCAGGGCGATACTTCTGTGGGCAAAAGGAGAACCGATTCTGAAGAGTCGGTTCTGGTTAAAAGAAAGAAAAGGGAAAAATCATCCGGTTCGGATCCACAAGTTCTTTCTCTGACCGCTGATGAAATAGCCAAAGCGATAAGGATAGTTCAGTCGCTAACTTCAGTTCCGGACAAACTGGCACCATCTGTCAGGGGCTCGGTTCGGTCGGTTCCCCCGGTTCCGGATTATACTTTAGAAGAATTTTATGAACCGGAGGAGGAGGAGGGAGAGTATGAAGATAATGATGATGGTGATTATGAAAGTCTGGATGTGCCTATTGACCCGGACATCTCCCCAGACAGACCTTCAGATGTTTCTCCTCCAAGGCTTTCTGAGTCCCCTTCCCACTTTGTTTTACAAGAAAGTGGCTGAAACCCTCCAGCTTCCTATGGAAGAAGCAGTAGAGGATCAAGAGGAGCCTGATTTTGTTGAGATGATGGACATCCCAGAGTCCAGGAGATTGTCTATTCCCCTCCATAAATCTTTTGGGAAACAGACATTTAAAATTCTAAAAACTCATAATTCCATACCTCCTGTGGACAGAAGAATGGACAAGAGGTATACCCTTTCAGGCTCGGACACGAAGTTCCTTTCCCAGCAATGCAGCCGTGTTGGGGTAGTGCAGGCTGCTGCCTGTGATAATGCAAATATTCCCTTGGCTTCACACCCCCCCAGATAAGGACTCCAGGAGGATTGATGCCATGGCAAAGAAACAGTACATGGCAGCATCTTTGAGACTCAGGCAGGCTAACTATATGGCCTGCACAACTAGATACCAGAAGTCCAGGTGGGACACTGTGCTGGCTCTAGCTAAACAGGCCCTTGACCAGCTTGCCAAGGAGCTGGAGCAGGTGGCTGCGGATGGGATTGAGGCATCCAAGGTGCAATTTCATGCTGCTGTGGACTCTAATGATGTTTCATCTAGAGTCATGGCTACATCTGTGGCCCTTCGGAGGATGGCTGGGCTCAGATGTCCTAGCCTATCACAGGATACCCAGGCTAAGGCCATGGATTTTCCTGTCATTGGTAATTCTCTGTTTGGGGAGCAGACCGAGAACTACATGAAGAAGATGGACGAGTACAGGACCACCTACAGGAGTGCTCGGGCCAAGGAAAGGCAAGCCACTCCTCAGAGGCAGCATTCCAGGGGCAGGGGCAGGCCCTTTCAAAGACCTTTCTACCAAGCCCAGGCCTCCTCTTCTGCTTATGCTCAGAGGGGGTTCTTTAGAGGGAGAGGCAGACGGGGTATGAGCAGGCCTGCTTCCACCCCTCAGCCTAAAGCCCCTGCCAAGCAGACACCCTGATGGGTCTGCCCGGGCTGATTCTCCAATACCTGTAGGGGGCAGGCTGGCTTACTTTGTCCAGGACTGGAAGTCTTTAACATCAGACAAGTGGGTCCCAGAAGTAGTAAGCCAGGGACTGGTTCTCAGCTTCAAAAAATTTCCCAAGATGATAACCAGATCCTTTCCACGTGCAAATCCATCAGAGACCCTTGCCCTAGAGGCAGAGGTTTCTTCCTTCTTGGCTCTCAGAGCCATAGAAAGGGTTCCTACCCTACACGGGGCAAAGGATTGTACTCCAGGTACTTCTTAACCCCCAAAAAGACAGGAGAATGGCGGCCCATCCTGGATCTGAGATATCTAAACAAGCACCTTTTAAAGCCAAAATTCAAAATGGTGACTCTGGGAATAATTCTGCCCTCTCTAAGGCCAGGAAACTGGCTAGCTTCCCTGGACCTCAAAGATGCCTATTTTCACATTCCTATCAGGTGCTCCCACAGAAAGTACCTCAGGTTCGAGTTGCCCTCAGGCCACTATCAATTCAGAGCAATGCCCTTTGGCCTAACATCAGCCCCAAGGGTGTTCAGAAAGTGCCTGGCAGTAGTGGTTGCTTTCCTAAGGAGAAAAAAGATCTCCATCTTTCCATACTTGGACGACTGGCTCATAGCGGGTCAGTCTCCAGACCAAGTCAAGTCACATCTTCAGATAACTCAGCAACTGCTCACTTCCTAGGGTTCCTCCTAAACCTTCCAAAGTCAGTTCTAGCCAGTACAGCTCCTCACCTTTATAGGGGCAGAGCTGGATACAATAAGAGCAAAAGCCTTCCTTCCCCTGGACAGGGCAAGGACCCTTATAGAACTGGCCTCTTCTTTCACCCTTCAGGTGTCTTGACCAGCAAGGCACGTCTTGCAGCTCCTGGGCCACATGGCAGCCTCTAAAGCAGTAGTCCAGGGGGCAAGATTCCAGATAAGGGACATTTCAGTTTCACTTAAGAGCCTTCTGGTCCCAAAGAAAGGATTCCCTTACCAAACTAGTCCCAGTAACTCGAACCCTGATCCAGGCTTTGCAATGGTGGCAGGATCAGGACAATTTAAGACAGGAAGTTCTTTTGTCACTCAGTCTCATTCACTAATACCACAGACGCCTCCCTCTTGGGCTGGGGAGTCCACTTAGGGGATCTTACCACCCAAGGGCTGTTGTCACCTCAAGAATCTCTGCTTCACATCAGTCTCTTGGAACTCAGAGCAGTGTTTCTGGCACTGCAAGCTTTTTCCAAATCTGTACAGAACAAGGTGGTCCAGATCAGAACAGACAATACCACCACAATGTGGTACATCAACAAACAAGGAGGCACTCTGTCTACGGCCTTGTGGACAGAAGCAATGAAGTTGTGGTCTCTGGCCTATTCCCTGCAAACCTCTCTAATAGCAGTTCACCTCCCAGGGAAGGACAATGTCCTAGCAGATGCTCTCAGCAGGATATCTTGGGGCCACCACGAATGGTCCCTAGATCCCCTAATTTTGAAAGTGATTTTCTCCAGATGGGGCACTCCACAGATGTATCTTTTTGCAGCCCCAGTCAATCACCAACATCCTCTCTTCTGTTGCAGACCCCCAGTTTTGGGCTCAGTCCCCCTGGATGCTCTGGTTCTGAATTGGGAAGGGAAGTTCCTGTATGCTTTCCCCCCACCTTCCCTCTCCTGTTCAAGGTGCTAGTCAAGATCAGGTCTCAACCATGCAAAGTGATTCTGATCTCTCCAGACTGGGCCAGACAGCTCTGGTATCCACTGTTGCTGTCCTTAGCAGTCCACCTTCCCCTGTCTCTTCCCAGGAATTACTACCTTTTGACATCCTCTCAGGGAAGGATTTGGTATCCGAATCTCAAGGCCTGGCTCTTGAAGAGTTAACGTTTGCTGATCTGCACCTCTCTCAGGGTGTTCTGGATATTCTTAAGGCTTCTCGAAAGCCTTCCACCAGAAAGTCTTACAACTCCAAATGGAAAAGGTTGACTATTTGGTGCTCTAATAAGCATATTTCTCCAGAATCTGCTGGGTTGCCTACAGTCCTGGACTATATGGTTCATCTTAATGGCATGGGACTTAGACCAGCTACACTTAAAGTGCATCTGGCAGCTGTTTCTGCCTTCTTGTCAGTAGGCAAGCCCTCTCCTCTATCAGCCCATCCTGTATTTTGTAAATTCTTCAAGGGATTGCTGCACACCAATCCTCCCTTCAGGGACCCTGCTCCTGCTTGGGACCTTAATGTTTGCATTGCTCAGCTTATGCAACCCCTCTTTGAGCCTTTGTCCTCTGCAGAGCTTAAGTACTTGACTTGGAAAACTGTGTTTTGGTAACCATTACCTCTGCCAGGCGGATCAGTGAATTGCAAGCCCTGTCAGTGGAGCCTGATTTCATCTCTTTCCATAGAGATAAAGTGGTCCTAAGAACTAACAGAAAGTTTTTACCCAAAGTGGTTTCAGATTTCCACCTTAATCAGTCTGTCTTTCCCTGTTTTCTTCACTGATCATTCCTCCTCTGGAGACAGGAGGTTGCACAGCCTGGACGTAAAAAAGGCCCGTAGCTACTACATAGAACGCACCAAGGGTCACAGGTTTGAGTCCCTCCAGTTGTTCCTCACTTATGGAGAGGTCGGTAAGGGTAAACCTGCCACTAAAAGATCTATTGCCAGGTGGATTGTCTCTTGTATACAATTCTGCTATGAAAAATTGGGTAGAACCCCACCCTCATGCCTGAGGGCTCACTCTACTAGAGGTACAGCTGCTGCCAGGGATATTCCTATCTTAGAAATCTGTCAAGCAGCCACCTGGAAAACAGTCCATACATTCACTAAGCATTACTCTCTGGATATCCAGGCTAGGAATGATGCTCGGTTTGGCACAGCAGTACTTCAGAGCCTTTTCCCAAAGTAGGTTCTGTCCCTCCTCCATGGGGGTACTGCTTGGTAGTCTGCAATAGAATACAGCAAGACTTAATGTTGTTTGAAAAAAAAATTACTCACCTTAGTAATGTTGTTTCTTCTAATGGAGTCTTGCTGTATTCTGACCTCCCCGCCTCCCCTCTCAGAACCTGGTTTTTGGGATGTGGGTGGGCAAGAGCAGTGTTGGCACCTAGAGGTGCCCCTTTCTCACCCTCCTTTATTTTGGGTGTGTGTTGTGTTTTGTTTTTTTGGGTTTCCTGACTTGAGTCTTTGATTTGAAACCAAAAACCTTTTTTAACAAATTTAGCTGCCTGTTGGCTATTGTGAGTTTTACAGTTTCCACACAGAATACCTAGTGAGTATAGCTCGTAAAGATCTGACGGTTGGAGTTTAAACAACAGCAGACAGAGGCTTCAACCGAGCTCGAGCTCAGCGTTCCATGCCCTGCATGGAAAGTTAACTCTCTGTTTTCCGGGGCAGTTCAAAGGTTGGTGATCACTGCAATAGTCAGAATACAGCAAGACTCCATTAAAAGAAACAACATTACTAAGGTGAGTAATTTTTTTCATTTCCACATTCCCATAAGGGAGTCTCACAGAAAATATCTCGGGTTCAAACTCCCCTCAGGTCATTACCAATTTTTAACCCTGCCTTTTGGCCTTTCTTCGGCCCCAAGGGTGTTTACAAAGTGCCTAGCACCAGTGGTAGCACACCTTCAAAGACCGGGCGTGACAGTTTTTCCGTATCTGGACGATTGGCTGGTGGTGTGCAAGGCACCACAACAGGTCACTCAGTATCGAGGCCTTACCCCAAGGCTGCTGGAATCCTTGGGGTTCATTATCAATTTCAAAATGTCAGTCCTCATTCCTGGGCAAAAGTTGCAGTTCATAGGGGCAGAGATAGACACCTTGCAGGGCAGGGCCTACCTCCCTCTGGACAGGATCAGAAATCTTCAGCTGGTGGCAAATTCCTTCACCTTGAACAGGAGCAAGATGGTTCTTACTTTGAGAGGGCTCTTGCAGTAGGTAATTACATATAGGACTGACGCCGGCAGGCGTCAGGACCCCACGGAAAAATTTCTAGCTAGCAGTCCCTGGCGAGGGACCGCCCCCATGTCGGGTGACCAGCGTCAGGAGACGTTGGTATAAAAGTGCCGTCCCTGACACCCGCCTTCCAGTTCTTTTCCACCGTTAGCTAGTGCAGCGCCTCACGGTAAAGTTTGTGTTTCTTCAGCCCTATCTTCGTCGTTTTTTTTTTTACTAACGTCAGGGACCATCATCGGTGTATGTCATCTCCTACACCCTCCGAGCACAAAAATAAATGCGATTCGTGCGTGGCCAACTACGCTGGTACAGACCATTCCTGTGCCTGTTCTGCCTAGGCCCCAATCACTCGGTTGAGAAGTGCCAGCACTGCCTCAGCTTCAACGCGGCTACCCGGAAAAGACGGCAGCAATCCCTGGAAGCCCATATTCTGAAGAAGAAAATGAGTTTAATGGAAAAGGAGCTCAAAAAACTGAGGCAGGCATCCACTTCCCCCGAAGGCCATCGGAAGAAGAAGGATAAGGAGAGGCACCGGGACAAGGGCTCCTCTACCGCGTCTCCCTCGAGAGTCGCTGGGACACAGGTAATGTCCCCTCCGGGGGACCGCTCCTTGACGGCCGTCTCGGAGGTTTCCAAGGGGGCATCGGCCCGCCTGTCTGGCTCGCGCTCGAGCCTTGCGGGCCCCTCCAGGCAATTGGAGGCTTGCGGCCTACCAATGCGGGTGACTCCGGTAAGTCGGGCGTCTGCTTCTCCGACGTCCACCCGGAGAGGGCCGGTAAGACGCCCGACTCTTTGGGGCGGTGCGTGGCCTCCACTCCACCGGACCAGGCCAATCCCTCTACTCGACCTACCTCCGGTGATGGCTCCCATAAGCTGGACGCCGGCTTCTCCAGCGCCCACCGGGAGCTCGACTCAAGCCACACGTCGGCTCGTCCAACGTCCGGCTGGCAAAGGAACCGACAAGGGACCCTCCCACGTCCATCGTACCTGGTTCTCTGCAGCCTTCGCTGCCGTCTGGGGACCCAGAATCTCCCCAGCCTGACCCGGGGGATTTCTCCCCTCCATCCCCGGGCGACGCTGGGGACCTTCCTGTTCTGTCAGACCGTCTTCCGGTTGTTGCGTTGTATGTGACGTCGGCTCCCCATACGCCAGCTCTGACGTTGGTGCCTCCGATGCCGGTTCTGCCGAATCCGGGAGACATCCCACTCCCATCGGACCCTCTGGGCTCTCCAATGTGGACCCGCCCTTGAGGCCACCGGCTGGGCCGTCTGCTCTGGCAGCCCCCCAGGCTCCTGGGTACTCCCCCATCTTATCCGATGCCGGCGTACACGGGACCGCAGTATCCGGAGCCACAGTACCCGACGCCAGGCTATCCGTAGCCGGGTTTTGGATACGCTCCATACGGTTATAACCCATATCCTTATCCCCCACCACCTCCTCCTCCCCCGTCCTCGCGGCCGCCGGTGAACCTGCAGGAGACTCTGGCCTCCTGGTGGGCTGAGGCCAAGGCTCAGCTCACCAAAGAGGTCGAGAGCCACCTTCCGATGATGGTGCCATCCCAGGCTCCCGTACGTCCGAGGTGGCACACTCCCTCTCCACCTCCGGATTCCAGGGTTTTTCCATCTGGATCCAGAGAAGGGCAGGACACGTTCCCCCGGGGACTTCCCAAGGGGTCCATTCCTGCCCTGGGTCGGGACAGGGAGTCTTTTTCCTCTTCATCCTCCTCTTCACCCTCGGACTCCTCGGATTCTTCCGACGGTTGCTTCGAGAGAGACAACGAGCCACGCTGTCCGTCGAAGCCCAGGCCAAAGACTCCTCCAAAGTCTCCTCCGGAGGATCCTTCTTTCACGGAGTTGCTTAGGAAAATCCAGGAGGTTCATCAGTGGCACTCCCTGGAACCAGATCCTCAGTGTCTGAAACTCGCTGAGCATCTGGATCTGCCCGTGACAGCTCCTACCTTAGTACCACCCTGGATAGAGCCTCTCGCCAACCTCGTTACCACTATATGGAAACAGCTGTCAGCTTTAGCCCCACTTCCTAGGAAGTCAAACAGGCTATATCAGGCTCCAGAGGGTGTTGATTTCCTGGATTCTCACCCTCGTGCTGACTCGGTCGCAATTAGTGCCGCTCACGGCTGGTCGGCAAACCCCAAACACCTTAGCTCATCACCACCTGATAAGGAATCACGCCTTCTGGACCAGTATGGGAGAAAGATTTACGCTTCCTCCACGCTGGGGATCAGGGCCCTGAACTATGTCGGCCATATGGGGGACTACCAGAAGGCCATTCTGACTCAGGTGGAGGCCAAATTGGACTCCCTGCCTGACTCTCAAATCAAGCAGGAGTTGGCTGATCTTGTCCGCTCTGCTCGTTCGGCCAGTCGACACATGCTTCATGCGACATACGATGCAGTGGACACTGCTGGGCGGAGCTCAGCTTTCGCTGTAGGCCTACGACGTCATGCTTGGCTCCATGTGTCAAGGTTGGTCCCGGAGGTGCAATCTGCTATCAGGAAGCACCCTTCCGGGGATCGGTGCTTTTCAGGGGTGATGTCAAGGGCATCTTCACCGATTTCCAAGAGAAGGGGACGGCACTGAAGTCAGCTGATTCCATGTACCGCCCCCATCAGCAGCAGCGCCGTCCCTTTCGCAGATGGAATCGGCCAAAGGCGAAACCCCAGGGAAGGCGGGCCGCAAAACGCCAGGCCCCCACAGCTGCTAAGCCCCCTCCGCCCAAAAAAGCAGCGGGTGCTTCAGCTGCAGCGCTGCCCCACACCACCTGACTCCTTCCCTCTCCCACTGCCTCCGGACTCCTCGGAGGAACAGGTAGAAAGGAGGTTTTCCCTCCACCTTCCGGGATGGGTGAGGATAACCACAGATTCTTGGGTGCTCCAGCTCATAGCAGAAGGACACTCGATAGAGTTTCTTCAGAAACCACCTCACCACCCCCTCCGATGTCGTCATATTCAAGGGAACATCTTCTCTTTGTCCAGGAGGAAATTTCAGCTCTCCTGCTGAAACAAGCAATAGAACCCGTCCCCCTCCATCTGCAAGGGACGGGTTACTATTCCCATTTCTTCCTGGTCCCAAAGAAGACAGGAGATTTCAGACTAATTTTGGATCTCAGTTCCCTGAATCTTTTAGTAGAATACAAAAGGTTCAGGATGCTCTCTTTGCAGAGCCTTCTGCCCCTCCTCCGGCTGGGTCAATGGCTGTGTGCTCTGGATATGCAGGAGGCTTATCTGCACATTCCCATTCGCCCCTCTCATCGCAGATACCTTCGGTTTGCATTCCAGGGGGACATCTACCAGTTCAAGGCGCTCCCATTTGGTCTGTCCTCAGCCCCCCGAGTGTTTACCAAATGCCTGGCAGTGGTGGCGGCCCACCTGCGTACCAGGGGAGTGCAGGTTTTCCCGTACCTGGACGATTGGCTCCTGGCGGCCTCATCCAGGGAGGAACTCCTGCGTTGCCTCTCCCTTACCCAGCAGGTTTTTGCCTGCCTGGGTATTACCATCAACCATTCCAAGTCTCATCTGGTCCCATCCCAGAGACTACAGTTTATTGGGGCGATCCTCGATACTACCACAGGCAAGGTCTTCCTACCTCCGGACAGGGCGTCCACCCTCCAGACTCAAATAAGTCTGCTGTCCAACTGCAGGACGGTCTCTGCGAGGTCGGTCCTTCGCCTTCTCAGGCTCATGGCAGCTGCTATCCCGACGGTTCCTCTGCGACTCCACATGAGAATTTCTCAGTGGACTCTACGCTCCCAATGGGATCAGCTACTGGATGACCTAGATCACCCAGTTCTGGTCTCCTCACCGATGCTTCGAGACTTGCAATGGTGGATGGTTCAAGAGAACCTGTTTCGGGGAGTTCCTTTCTTTCGTCCCTACCCCTCCCAGACTCTAACCACAGATGCCTCGGGCGAAGGTTGAGGAGCCCATCTAGGCCCTCATCGGACCCAGGGCTCCTGGTCCAAGCTAGAACAAGCTCTCCACATCAATGTGCTCGAGCTTCAGGCAGTGTTGTATGCTCTCCAAGCCCTTCACCAATACATCCTTCCCGGTCACCTAGCCGTCCAGATGGACAATATGTGTGTGGTGTGGTACATCAACAAACGGGGGACTTGGTCCTACCCTCTTTGCAGGAAGGCAGTGAGGGTTTGGGATTGGGCTACACAACACAACCTTCACCTCACGGCAATTCACGTTCCGAGAGTCGACAACACCCTGGCAGATAAGCTAAGTCGCTCTTCTGCTCTGACTCACGAGTGGGAACTGGACCAAGGGGTCCTAGACAATATCTTCCTCGGTCCTACCCTCTTTGCAGGAAGGCAGTGAGGGTTTGGGATTGGGCTACACAACACAACCTTCACCTCACGGCAATTCACGTTCCGAGAGTCAACAACACCCTGGCAGATAAGCTGAGTCGCTCTTCTGCTCTGACTCACGAGTGGGAACTGGACCAAGGGGTCCTAGACAATATCTTCCGACTTTGGGGAACACAACAGGTCGACCTGTTCGCATCCCCTCTAAACGCAAAACTTATCATCTTCTGGTCGCTTGTTCCAGAGCGAGGCGCTTTTTGGAGCGACGCTCCGTCTCTAGACTGGAAGGACAGATTCGTCTATGCCTTTCCCCCAATTCTACTTATCCCACGAGTCTTGCAGAAACTAGCTTCAGAAGGAGCACGAGTGATTCTGATCACTCCTTTCTGGCCCAGGCAAGTTTGGTTCTCTCTTCTACAACAATACTCAGAGGATCCTCCTCTTCCTCTATCTTGAGGTTTACTGACCCAGGATCAGGGGACCCTGGTCCATCCAGGCCTCAAATCCCTTCAACTGCATGCATCCTCCTGCAGACTTAGTCCAATCCTGTTTTGGAGTGTCTCCCAAAGTGTCGGAGATTTTGGTGGAGGCCAGAGAACCCTTCACCAGATCCACTTACACCATGAAGTGGAAAAGATTCACTATCTAGGCCGCTTCCAAGGACGTGGAACCCTTCTCCTGTTCAGCAGGATTTCTGCTGGAGTATCTACGTCATCTGTTTGACCTGGGTCTCAGTCATTCTTCTCTGAAGGCACACATGGCGGCCATCTCGGCCTATCATGTTCCCTTCGCAGACGAAGCTTTCACTCAATTGGAGGTCTCTAAGACCTTTCTCAGAGGGGTTCTCCATCTGAGGTCCCCCATCCGTTCTCCTGCTCCCCCTTGGGACTTGAACTTTGTTCTCGAGAAACTTACTCTCCCTCCCTTCGAACCTGCAGCTTCTGTGGATTTGAAGTTCCTTTCGTGGAAGACTCTCTTCCTGGTGGCCATTACTTCTGCTCAGAGAATTTCCGAGCCCAGGCCCTGATGTGCAAAATCCCATACTTGATTTTTCACAAGGAATGAGTTGCTCTTCCCACGAATCCTAAGTTTCTCCCTAAAGTAGTAGCTGAGTCTACTCTGAATCAGTCCATAGAGTTACCTGCCTTTTTTACGCAATACTCTAATAAAGAGGAGTATTTACCCCATACAATGGATGTTCACCGGATTCTGAGATGCTACACCAACAGGACGAAGGATCTCAGAAAGACGGATCAATTATTTCTCTTTTGCTCATAAAAGGGAAGGCAGTGCTGTTCCAATCAATGCCTAAGTGGTTAGCTCATTGCATCACTTTCTGTTATGACAAATATAACAAGACCCTACTGGGTCAAGTAAGAGGCCACTCCACCAGAGGAGTAGCTGCCTCAGCAGCTTGTTTCAAAAATTTGTCAGCGGCAGACATCTGTGCTGCCGCCACCTGGACTTCCGTCCATACCTTTACTAAACACTACAGTTTGGATGTTGCCTCTCGCCGTAGAGCAGGCTTCGGGCTGGCTGTTCTGCAAGGCCTCTTGTCTTGAGGCTTGCACAGTTAGAACTGCTTTTTGGAGCAGTTTTCCTCCTCCCAGTGCCTCTCTTTAATCCAGACTGCTTGGGACTCAGTCCTATATGTAATTACCTACTGCTAGAGCCCTCTCGAAGTAAGATAGTACAGTTACGTAAGAACTTACTGTAACAGTAGATCTTCGAGAGAGGCTCTTGCAGTAGGTAATACCTTCCCGCCCTCCATCCCCCTAGGCTTTTTCAGCTTCTTTTCCAGTGAGGGAACTATCTGCTCCTCTCTCGTCCGGCCTTTCTGGCCCGTGGCGGGAAAGAACTGGAAGGCGGGCATCAGGGACACCCCTTTATACTGGCGTCGGTCACCTGGCGTGGGGCGGTGCTTGCCAAGGACTGCTAGCTAGAAATTTTTCCGTGGGGTCCTGCCGCCTGCCGGCGTCAGTCCTATATGTAATTACCTACTGCAAGAGCCTCTCTCGAAGATCTACTGCTACAGTAAGTTCTTAGTAACTGCACTTTCTTGCAACTTCTGGGTCATATGGCTAAATCCACAACCACAGTGCTTAGTTCAAGGTTTCAAATGAGGGACATCCAGTTCCATCTCAGGGCTCACTGGAGTCAAAGAAAAGATTCTCTTTCAAAATCCATTCCGGTCACAAGAACTTTGCTGCAAGCTTTGCAGTGGTGGAAGGAAGTACCTAATGTAAGGGAAGGTGTTCCCTTTCAGAAAGAATACCCCTCAGTAGTTCTCACAACAGATGCATCCCTACTAGGCTGGGGCGCTCACTTGGGAGACTATACAACCCAGAGTACTTGGTCAACCACAGAGTCCCTCCAGCACATAAACTTGCTGGAGCTCAGGGCTGTTTTTATGGCTCTAAAAACTTTTTCAGGACTAGTACAGTCAAAGGTGGTACAGGTCAGAACAGACAATACCACCACAGTGTACTACATCAACAAACAGGGAGACACCAGGTCAGGGCCCCTTTGCACAGAGGCCATGAAAATTTGGACCCTAGTGTACTCTTTGGGAGTCTCCCTGCAGGCAATCCATCTACCAGGAAATGATAGTACCTTGACAGATGCTTTAAGTCAAATCAACCAGGCCCATCATGAATAGACTCTGAACAAACAGGTGGCGAAAATAATTTTCCGAAGGTGGGGCACTCCAGAGGTGGACTTGTTTGCATCCCACCAGAACCACCATTTGCCTCAGTACTGCTGCAGGCCACCAGATCAGGGTACTTTGCCCCTGGATGCCCTGACTCTAAATTGGTCAGGGAGGTTCCTGTATGCTTTCCCTTGGTTTTCAGGGTATTACTCGAGCTCAGGTCCCACTCAACATCTCTAATCCTAATAGCCCCAGCTTGGCTCAGGCAGCCATGGTGCTCTCTAATGCTCTACATGTCTGTGGCCAAACTGATACGACTCCCTCTGAGGCACAATCTATTGACCTCTAACCAGGGAACCCTGTTATACCAGAACCTCAAGTCCCTCGACCTCAAAGCTTGGTTCTTGAGGAACTAGAATATTCTGACTTGCAACTCTCTGAATTAGTGCTTCACATTCTGAGGGGCTATAGGAAACCCTCTGCTAAGAAAACTTATTCTTCAAAATGGAAAAGGTTTTCAATCTGGTGTTTGACTAAGGATTTGATTCCATTACAGGCTGGGGTCCCAGCTGTTTTGGATTATCTCTCTGATTTACACACTCTGGGTCTATAACCCAATTCACTCAAGGTACACCTTGCAGCATTGTCTGCTTACATTTCTGCTGGTGCCAGGGTAACACTAGCTTCAGATCCCATTTTTTAGAAGGTTCTTCAAGGGTTTGTCCCATTTGCATCCTCCTCACTGGGCACCTGTGCCAGCATGGGATCTTAATTTTTTTTATAGTTAAGCTCATGGGGCACCCCTTTGAGCCTATGGCTACAGCTCAAACTTAAATATGCCACTTGGAAAACAGTTTCTCTAGTGGCAATGACTTCTGCAAGAAGAAGTGAGCTCCAGGCTCTCTCTGTGGGACAGGTTTATATCTCTTTTCACAGAGATAAGGTAGTTTTGATAACAAATAGAAAATTCCTACCAAAGGTAGTATCTGATTTTCACCTTAACCAATCCGTTACCCTACCTGTCTTCTTCACTGAGCATTCTACCTCTGGTGAAAGAAGGCTTCATAATTTGGATGTAAAAAGAGCTCTCGATTATTATGTTACAGCCACTAAGGACCATAAGCAGGACAGGAAACAGTTGTTTCTGACCTATGGGGATGTGGGAAAAGGTAATCCAGCTTCTAAGAGATCTGTTTCTCACTGGATAGTCCATTGTATTCAGTTCTGCTATACAAAAGCTGATAGGGAGCCCCCAACAGGGTATTCATAACTTTCTGCAGATTACGAAGCAGTACCACTAGAGGTGGGCACAGAACATTTACTTAGGAAACAGACTTTGCAGGACTGCTGTGCCAAATCTAGCATCACTGCTAGACTGGATATCCAAGAAAGGCTGGACGAGAGAGGAGCAGATATTTCCCTCACTGGAAAAGAAGCTGAAAAAAAGCCCCAGGGGAATAGCTGCTGCTCTGGCAGCTGTAAGAGATGTTCCACTGGTTGATATATGTAAAGCAGCTACTGGGAAGACAGTACACACCTTTACAAAGCATTACAATCTTGGATATCCAGTCTAGCAGTGATGCTAGATTTGGCACAGCAGTCCTGCAAAGTCTGTTTCCTAAGTAAATGTTCTGTGCCCACCTCCAGTGGTACTGCTTCGTAATCTGCAGAAAGTTATGAATACCTGAGCATTACTGGGGTTAGAAGAAAAAATTACTCACCTTAGTAATCTTGTTTCTTCCCAGTGATACTCGGGTATTCATAACTTCCCACCTTACCTCCCCTGCCAGAAGTCAAGCCTCTGCACTCCCGCATGCTGTGCTGCCACAAAAGGGTACATCACTATGACTGTATATATGTTGCCACATAGTGGTACAAGTTGGTAAACAAGGCTTATGGTCTTTACCTTTCTTCAGGTGTTTCTGACATGCTGATTCTTTAAAATGTGTTTTTTTTCTCCAGTTGGAGGTTTATTCTTACTAAAATTGGGGTTATTTTGAATTCTCTCTCTATCATAAATACTTGCAGTATTTTACTGCATGACTTTGCCTATTCAGGCTCCTAGGAAATCTGAGGAGGTTTAGAACATTGGCAGTTGGTATAGGACAGCGTTTGAAAAGTTGTCATGTGCAGATGATTCCATCATTTACATATGTTCCATTCTCTCCGGGCAGTCCAACCCTCCAGGCTTACTGCAGAAAGTTATGAATACTTGAGTATTACTGGGAAGAAACAAGATTACTAAGGTGAGTGATTTTTTTCGTAAGGTACATAAAATAAAAGGTTCATGCAGCGTTAAAAATACGAATATATAGAAGTATATAAGAATGCCAAAAACAAGTGGCAGATGTGAAAAAAGAGACATTGTACAAAAATAAGACATCTAATGGCAGTAGGCCAAGGGAGCTGCAAGCAGTGTAAATTTGTTGGAGTCCAGGAAGCCAACCAGGATATGAGCAGAAATTAACAAGGGAGGAGGAGAGAAGGGGTAGAAGTATTTTATTTATTTATTTTTGAAAGTCGGATTTACAACCTTTGAGTCAGGGACTCATTTACAAAGGCACCTTCTCGCAGGGAGGGTAGACATGGTTACAGTGTGAGATACAACAGTGGTAACATACAGGTGCAATACAGATAAAAGAACACAATTTAACAGTGGTTTGCAGAATAAAGTTACATGCAGTAAATAGCAATCATATAAAGTATAACAATAGTAGAAGTCACAACCCTGGTCATATCTGGGAAATACCTATGTGGAAGGGTACGGGGGAACAGGGGTGAAGAAAAAACAAAAAAGGGGGGGGGAGCAGTCCAACGGACATTGTCAAGGCTTTGGGTGAGTAGCTGAAGGTATTGAGTGGCAGAGTAAGGTAAGAAGAGAAGGAGGGGTTAAGTTCAGGAACTGACGTGGGAGATGTGATTACAAATAGGAGAGTCTTACTTCGTAGGTTATCTCTTGCAGCAGACCATACCTATGGAACTAAAGCCGCCAGGCGCCAGGAACACACAGAAACTTTTCTAGCTAGCAGTCAACCAGGGGGCCGCCAGCTCCAACGTCATGCGCTGATGGCCCCCTATGCTATAAGAGTGGACAGCTCTCATGCCTTCTTCAGTTCTTTTCCCACCATCGACCATCGCACGTTGGACCTCTCAGAGTTTCAGCCAGCTTCAGTTGACCAGCATTTCTTTGGTTTTTTGTTCTTCTGTTTCTCTTCCTAGTGTAGCATCACTTTAAAATGAATTTTTTTCTTTGTTTATGCCGAACTCACTCTCTGAAAAACTCTTCAAGCCTCGTGCCTGCGAAGAGAAGATCCCTGAGAAGGATGACCACAACACTTGTGTCCACTGCACAGGCCCAGACCATGACCTCGAAGCCTGCAAGATCAGCCGCGGCTTCAACCAGGCTAGGAGGCAGCACCGCCAGATGACCCTGGAAAATTTCTTGCTGAAGCAGAAGGTCACCCTAATTGAGAAGGGGCTGTAGGACAGGAGTTCCTTTGCTTCCCTGGCCCTGTCCTCAGGATCACATTCCTCCAAGGCCTGGGACAAATCTGACAGGAAGCAAAGGCACGGGGATAAGGACCTCGCTATGGCCCAGTCCTCCCCATCTTGCTCGCGGTCGCCGCTTCATGCGTCGGCCATGGCACAGCCCTCTTCCTCTTCAGGGATGGCCCCCTCTGCCTTGCATGCCCCCCCCCCCGGGCTACTGTTGGCAGTTCCTCCTACCAGTCTCACCTTGGCAGGGGTTGGGTCTTCAGGTTCAGGTGCCCCACCAGCATCTCAGCCTCTTCTGTTTCAGCCCTTATTCTCCTTGGGCCTTCATTTAGGTGGCTCTGCTTGTTTGACTTTGTCCGGTGCCAGCTTGGCGTTCTCTGGGGTTCAGCCCTCTCCCGTGATGCCGACCCCGCCACTTCCTTGGCCACTTTCTCTACTCCAGGGCCCCTACCTTCTCTGGCATCACACTTAGCCATTACCCAGTTGCCTCACCACCAGTGATCCAGGCCAGGGAGACACCCTGCAGGCCTCAGCCTGTCCAGCTGCCCTCCCCATCCTCACCTCCAGTGCCAGCCCCAATTCCTCCTCAGTCGACACTATTAGGTGTCCCAGTGCTTGTCACAGTGGATTTTCAGGACATGCTGTACTCTTTGTGGGATTCCATGCAGGATGGGCTTGCCCCCCCCCCCCCACAAGGGCCAATGCCACAGGGCCATACTGTGCCTGCCCCCTCCATTACGGGGCTGCTGCTTGTACCTAGAGATCAGGTGCCCTCTAACCCCTCATCTCCCCCCCCCCCAGACCAGGAGGGATGAGGATGAGTATCACCCAGACCACCTCCTCCCTGACAAGGATGATGAAGGAGATGACTGAGGCATTACCCCCTCCCACTCCACAGCTACGGTATTTTCCGATGGTGAGGAGACTCCCAAGTATATACAGTACCTCGAGCCTCCTGGATGACCCTTCCTTTGTCTGTGTTTTGAGATAGTTGCAGACTGCCATGGGGTTTGACACAGAGGAGCAGGACCCTATCCAGTGCCATCTGTCCACTTACCTTGGCTTGTCGGGCATCCCTCCTCTGGTCATCCCTCCCTTGATTGAGCCTTGTGAGGATGCCACCTTTGCCATCGGGCATCGTCCCATCTTGGTCCCTGCCATGCCTCAGAAGATGGATAAACTGTACCAGGCTCCTGAAGGGAAACCCTTCTTTGCAGAACAACCTCAGGCAGACTCCATGATCATTAATGCTGCTCACTACTGCACAAAGAGGCCCAAACATCTCAGTCCCCAGACAAGGAGTCCTGAAGTTGGACCTCCTTGGTAGCGAGACTTTGCCTCTACCACTTTGACCATCAGGGTCCTTAACTATATGGTCCAATATTCCAGTTTCAGAACCAGCTCTGGGCACAGGCCAAAGACGCAGCAAAAGCCCTCCTAGACAACCCCCTGATGCAGATGTTGCTGCAGAGCATTCAGTCGGGGAGCCAACGTCGGCAAGCACCTTCTATGTTCAGCTTACGACACCAGCGACACCTCCACCTGGGCAGCTGCAGCAGGCATTTGCCTATGGTGACATTCTTGGCTGATGGTGTTGGGCTTTGCCAGGATGTTAAGCAATCCATCCTAAATGCCCCCTTTAAAGGATATGAACTGTTTGAGGCAGATGTGCAGGACATTCTTTCAAACCTGCAGGCCTTTAGCCGTACTCTGCGTTCAGTTCACTCTATGTATCACACCAGCCCACCTAGAAGTGGTCAGCATGTGCCCTTTTGACATGCTGCCCATAGAAACATAGAATTTGACGGCAGATAAGGACCGCTTGGCCCACCCAGTCTGCCCATTTTCCTACCTACTGGATAAGCTGCAGATCCTAGTTAACCAGCAGCCTACTTCTTCCCCCACCCCCTAGAATGGCCTTATGACTGTCCCATGCATGCTTGAATTCCACCACTGATTTTGACGCCACATCCTCCTCCGGAAGGCCGTTCCATGCATCCACAACCCTCTCTGTGAAAAAATACTTCCTTAAATTACCTCTGAGCCTCCCCCCCCCCATCTTCAAATTGTGCCCTCTTGTTCTTGCACACCTCTTTTTTTGAAAGATGCTACCCAAACCCAGCACGAAGCCTCAGGGCAAATGTAGATCAACTGCAGCCCTGCCTACCACTACCTCCACCACTGGGAAAGCGCTCAGAGGGGGTGGTGCAGCCCCGGCCTCAGGGGGTACCACATCATGCTTCCTTGCATGATGCTCCCCCCCCCCCCAAAAGCCGGGCAGAAAATGGTAGTCGGGGGTCACTTTTTCCTGCATCTGGACAAGTTTCAAAGATGCATGGGTCTTGCAGCTCATATGACACTGCCACACTCTGGAGCTCCTGTAGTGGCATCTAGAAAAATCTCTGGTTCGGTCCTTTTACCCCGCTGACCACATTCCAGTGCTCTGGGAGGAGATTTGTTCCTTGCTGCACAAAAGGGCCATAGAACCGGTCCCAGAGACTCAGCAGGGCAGGTGGGTTCTACTCCCATTTCTTCCTGCTCCCCAAATGTACAGGGGATCTCAGGCCCATCCTAGACCTCCAAGAGCTATATTTCTTCATTCAGTACAAGAAATTCTACTTGGTCACCCTTCAAACAGCTGCCACTTTTGCAGCAGGGAGATTGGATATGCGTCCTCAACATGCAAAATGCATACCTGCATATCAAGGTATGTGCCTATCATCAACAGTATCTCAGATCCAATTTCAGGGAACGCACATTCAGTTCCAGGCCTTGCCTTTTGGCTTGTCCTCAGCCCCTCTGGTATTTACCAAATGCTTGGCAATAATGGCAGCAGCCCTCAGGTGGGAGGGACTCTGTGTTTTTTCCCTACCTGGACGATTGTCTCCTCAAAGCACAGTCCAGGAAGCACCTGCTGCAGACTCTGGAACGTACCACCCACGTGTTCCAGGACCTGGGGATCAGCAAGTCAATCTGCCCAGACTCAGTCACAGGGGAGCCCTGGACGGCTCAGGAGATGGCCTTCTTGACCTAGGACAGGGCAGACCATCTAATTGCTCAGGCCTGCCTACTCTACAACAGCAGCTATATCTCAGTCAGAACCTTTTTCCAGCTCTTGGGCCTGATGGCAGCAGCTGTAGTCACAGTGCCTCTAGCCAGACAGCACATGATGGTACCCCAGTGGACACTGAGGGTCCAGTGGGACCAGCGCACTGGCAACTTGGAACAGCAGGTCCTAGTCTACTCTCTGGTCAAGAAGATTCTGCATTGATGGCTGGAACCTGGCAATCTGTTAAGAGGGGTTCCCTTCCTCATTCCTTTCCCTCAGCAAATTCTCACCACAGATGCTTCAGGGTTGGGGTGGGAAGCTCATCTGTGGCCTTTCCAAATGCAAGGGACATGGTCCAGGGTGGAGACCTCCCTCCACATCAGTGTCCTGGAGATGTAGGCAGTCCTCTGTGCCCTGTATGCTTTTCAGATGCAGCTGTCCCCGAGCCTTCTGCTAGTGCAGACTGACATCATCAGTGTAGTCCACTACATCAACAAACAGGGGGACAATCACTCGTACCCTCTCTACCTGGAAGTGATAAGGGTCTAGTGTTGGGCTCTAGAACGTGGCCTAGAACTGTCGGCCGTCCATGTTCCAGGCATCCAAAATGTCCTGGTGGACAGGCTAAGCAGGTCGCAGTCCAAGATGCACAAGTGGGAGCTGCTGACCTCCTTAGTAGAAGACCTGTTTGACAGCTGGGGTCATCCAGAATTTTACCTTTTTGCGTCCCTACTCAGCGCAAAACTGCCACTTTTCTGTTCACTCGCTCCAGGGCCTGTAGTTTTCTGGTGAGACACATTGTCCCTTTCTTGGAAAGAGAGGTTTCTTTTCGCCTTCCCCCCTTTCCCCTGCTTCAGAGGTTTCTGATCAAGCTCCAGATGGAAGGAGCTACTATGATCCTCATCGCCCCCTTCTGGCCTCATCAGATCTGGTTCCCTTTCCTGCAGCAGCTGACAGTGGAACCTCCAGTGCCCCGCCTCTGTGCACCAGCTTACTCTCCCAGGAGTGGGGCACCCTGGTCCATCTGGACCTCAGAGCTCTGCATCTTCACGCCTGACTCCTGAAGACATAGCCATGGCTGGATTTGGGGTGTCCCAGAATGTTGCCGATATCCTGGTGGTGGCTAGGAAACCCTCCACCAGGGCCATTTATTCCATGAAGTGGAAACGCTTTGCTCTGTGGGTAACTTCGCATGATCTGGATCCCTTCACTTGTCCCGTGAAACAGATTCTGGAGTACTTGCTGTCCCTTTCAGACTCTGGTCTGAAGTACTCCTCTGTTAGGGTGCACATGTCTGCTGTTTCTGCCTACTGTGTGCCTGTTGATGGCCGTACGGTGCACAACTGAAAGTGTCTCATACGTTTCTGAGAGGCATTCTTCACTTGAAGCCTCCTATCTATAATCCAGTCCCACACTGGGGCTTGAATTTTGTATTAGATAAACTTACTTTGGCTCCTTTAGAGCTGGCTGCGATGTGAGCTACGCTTTCTGTCATGGAAAGCATTATTTTTAGTTGCTGTTACTTCTGCTCAAAGGATTTCCGAGCTTCAGACTCCTGTGTGTGAGCCCTTAACTAGTTTTCCACAAAGACAGAGTGTCTTTGAGGACAAATCCTAAGTTCCTTCACAAGGTGGTGTCTGAGTTTACTTTAAATCAGTCCATTCACCCGCCTGTTTATTATCCAGAGCATGCAAATCCAAGGGAAACATTGCTCCTTACTTTAGATGTGCATAGAATTCTGCATTACTACACCCATCATACGAGGGACTATAGGACGTGCGCTCAGTTGGTTTGTTTCTTTTGCCCCAGCAGTACAACTGGACCCGCCTACGCCGCTGACCTCAGTTGACAGCGCAAACCCTATATAGGTGCAGGCAGACCCACACCTTCCTCGGTTCTTTCCCGACATCGACTTGCAAGCACAGTCTCCACGGAAGAAGCCATCGCAGTGTTCACGCCATTTTGCCACCTACGGCCTTTTTTCTCCAACCCTCCAAAAATCTCTTTTAGGGATTTTTCTGGTTTTCCTTTTTATGTCGAGAGCTAATCCATTTACCTCCCTTTTCCCTTGCTGCCGCTGCAGAAAGAAGATTGCCTCCAACTATGAGCACTCGGTCTGCATTTGCTGTCTTGGGCCTGACCACAGCACCTCCGATTGAGAGCTCTGCCAGTAGTTTAACCAGACCACTCTCAGGAATCATAGAAAGGCTCGATGCACCTTTGTGGAACAGCGGGTAGCCAGCTGTGAGTTGGGGTCCTCCGGGACTTCCACCACCAAACAGTCCTCTGGGTCCAAGGGCTCCAAGGACTCACAGGCCAAAGACAGATCCTCAGAGAAGAGTCACAGGAAAGACCGGGACCACGACCGCTCCACCCAGAGGCCGACCCATCCTTCGTCGGCTTCTCCACCTTTTGGGGGCTCTTCATTGTCAGCTGCGGGTAATGATGAAGAAATAGCCAGTCCAGGTCCTGGTTCACTCCAGACCCATACCAACAGTTCTGTCACCCAGTTCTCAGGGTGGCCAGTTGGCGGCCTTTGTGTCATTGGCTTCTCCTCTGTTGACAACTAACTTGTCATCGATGGCTGCTCCTTCGGGTCCCGACCTCTCTGTCAAGCAACCCATGCCCGTCAGATGCACAGACAGGCTCATCGTCTTCAGTGCTGACCGCTCTATCGATGATCAACCTCAGTGAGGTTTTGGTGCGTTTCACTAATGTTATGATGCAGCAGTTTGCTGCTATCAATAGGCCGTCGTCGCATGCTTCTTCGGCACTCTTGATGTCAACTCCCATCCTCCCTCCTAGGGAGCCCCCAGCATGTCGGCCATCTGCAGTGCCATCGCCAGAACCAGAGGAGGTAGTCAACATTGAGGAGGAGGTATCACCCTGACCTTGTCTTGCCGGACGAGGCAGTAAGTGAAAGTGAAGAGCAGTACTACACCTCTGATAGGTCTACTGCCTCCTCTGGCAGTGAGGAATCTGTTAAGCATACCCGTGGTCTCCACCAGAGGATGCTTCCTTTTTCAACATTGTGAAACAGCTGTCTTCTGCCATGAGGTTACAGACACAGGAGGAGGATGCACCAAGAATTAGCAGACTACCTGGAGATTCCAGAATCTTCCCCAAAGATAATTCCTCCAATGCTTCCAGCTTTAAGAAATGTCACTACAGCAGCTTGGCACAGACCAGATGCAGTGCCAGCCATGCTTTAGAGAGCAGATAAGCTCTACGGTTCTCCCCCAGGGTACTCCTTACCTGGCCACTCAGGCAGAAACCGCTTCTGTGGTCATTAAAGTGGCCCATGACAGGTACAAGGTACCCAAGCACCTTAGTTCTTTACCCCGAGACAAGGAATCCCAGAGGATTGACTTGTGGGGCAAATGTGCTTATGCCTCCTCGACCCTAAGCCTGAGGATTGCTAACTACCTCTTTCATATGGTCAAGTTTCAAAATGCCAGTGCCAGAAAGGGTAAGACAGCCACCCAGGCCCTACCTGACAGTGCCCAGAAACAGGAGCTTATCCAGTGCCTCCAAACCTCAGAGGATGTGGGGAAGCATTAACTTCGAGTCATTTATGACCTTTCAGATACTGTGACCAGAGCTGCAGCCACCGGAATATGCCTTCATAGGCATTTGTGGCTCAGAGTCTCAGGTTTTGCAGCAGATATACAAAACAAAGTGCTGAATGCCCCCTTCAGTGTAGCCAAGCTCTTTGGTCCTGATGTTCAAGACATCATTAATAATTTGCAGGCCTCTGGCACAGCTGTTAAGTTGGTTCATTCCCTCTATCACTCCCAGCAGCGTGGTAGAAGGCATCCTAATTTTTGTAGGCAACCTAACAAACAGAGCCCAGGCTTTCGCCCCCAAGGCAAACCCCGAGCCCGGCAACCTACACCTGCCTCCATCTACCAGGCCCAGCAGCCAAACTTCACATTGCAGAGGGCCCAGCTTCCTCCGCTGGTCCCTCCTCAGAATGACTCCTTACTATACCCCCCTCCTCAGTCTCTGACCCAGGAGGTGGTGGTCGGAGGTTGGTTCTCCCTCCACTTGAATCAGTGGAGAACCATAACTTCAGATGCCTAGATCTTGCAGATCATCGAGTGCGGTCACACCCTGGAGCTCATCCAGCAGCCTCCAGATTGCCACCTGCGAGTTACCCTCCAAACCACATCCCTGTTCTCAGGGAGGAAGTTCAGACTCTCCTGCAGGAACAGGCAGTAGAAACAGTGCCCATCAGACAAAGAAATCATGCAGCGGCCCTCAAGAGGGAAGGACTGTATGTCTTCCCCTATCTAGATGACTGGCTACTCAAGGCCTTGTCCAGGGAACAGCTTCTGGTCACTCTGGAGCACACTCTCCACTTGTTCCAGTCTTTGGGCATAATTGTCAGCCTGCCCAAGTCCATCCTAATTCCATCCCAAAGGCTTCAGTACATTGGGGTGGTTCTTGATTCAGTGCAAGGCAAGGCCTTTTTTCCCCAAAACAGGACAGAGTGCCTTATATCTCAAGCACAGGAAGTGGCTAAGAGGTTACTTCCCTGCCAGGCTGTACCTGAGGCTCCTGGGGCTTATGGCTGAAGCCATTCTGACCATTCCACTGGCCAGGCTCCACATGCATACCCTGCAGTGGACCCTCAGAGTGCAGTGGGACCAGCTGTTGGACGAGCTGGACCAGCTGGTCCTAGTCTCCTCTTCAGTAGTCAAGGTACTTCAGTGGTGGATGGATTCCTCCAATTTTCTACAAGGGATTCCATTCCAGAGTTCCTCCCTGACTTATCCTAACCACAGATGCATCGGGTCTGGGGAGCCCACCTGGGTCCGTTCCAGACTCGGGATCCTTGTCCCAGTGGAAAGCCACCCTCCATATCAGTGTCCTGGAAATGAGGGCAGCGCTGTATGCCATGCAGGCCTTCCAGGACCACTTGGCCCCAGGCCAGTTGTTGGTGCAATCAGACAACCTGAGTGTAGTCTATTATGTCAACAAGCAGGGTGGCACTCGCTCCTACCCCCTTAGCAGGGAACCACTGAGAGTGTGGTATTGTGCACTAGACCATGATCTGACACTCTCGGCAGTCCTTGTCCCAGGCATCCTAAACACTCTGGCAGACAGTCTCAGTAGGACTCAGTCCAGCATGCACAATTGGGAACTTTTCTCATCCGTCGCAGATCTGTTCAACAGATGGGGTCATCCAGAGTTGGACCTTTTTGCGTCCCCACACAATGCAAAACTGCCCAGTTCCTGCTCATTAGATCCGAGACTTGGAGTTTTCTGGTGAGACGCATTGTCCCTCTCTTGGAGTAGGAGATTCCTGTATGCATTTCTTCCATTTCCTCTGATACAGATGGTACTGATCAAGCTGCAAATGGAAGGAGCCAGCATGATACTCATAGCCCCATTCTGGCCTCGCCAGATTTGGTTCCCTCTTCTTCAACAGCTGGCGAAGGAACTTCCGGTCCCTCTGCCCCTTTGCAGGAATCTTCTGACTCAGGATCAGGGAACTCTGGTCCATCCCACTCTCAGATCCCTCCATCTGCATGCGTGACTCCTGAAAACATAGCCGTTGCCAGATTTAGAGGCTCGGACAGGTTGGCAGCTGTTTTGGTTGCTGCTTGCAAGCCTTCTACGCATGCCACCTATGCCAAGAAGTGGAAGCGGTTTGCCATTTGGGCCTCCAAACACTCCTTGAACCCTTTTACCTGCCCAGTAAGGCATATTCTGGAATACCTGATTTCTTTGTCTGACTCAGGCCTCCAGTATTGTGCCACAAAGGTCCACCTTTCAGCCATATCTGCATTCCATGATCCTGTGGGTGACCATACCATTGCTCAGTTGGATGTTTCCTGTACCTTTCTGTGGGACATCCTTCATCTGAAACCCCCAATCCGTTCCCTTGTCCCGAGACATGAATTTTATTTTGGAAAAGTTGACCTGTCTCCTTTTGAACCTATCGCTACTTGCAATTTGCGTTCTCTGTCTTGGAAATGCTCTTTTTAGTTGCAATTACTTCTGCTCGAGAATTTCAGAGCTTCAGGCCCTCTGGTGTGAGGGAGCCCTATTTGATTTTTCACAAAGATTAGAAAAGACTTTGCTCACAAATCCCAAGTTTTTGCTTAAGGTGGTTTCTGAGTTTACTCTCAATCAGTCTATACACCTTCCTTTCTATTTTCCAGAGCATGCCAATCCAGGGGAAGTACTGCTCAATACACTAGATGTGCGAGGATCTTTGAAGTATTATGTGCTTAGGACTAATGAATCTAGAAAGTCCAAGCAGTTATTCGTTTCTTTCGCCCCATGTAGAGAGAGCGTTGCAGTTTCTAAGCAATGTTTATCCAAATAGTTAGCAAATTACATTGTGTTCTGCTATAATAAGTATGGCAAAGAGTTGCTTGGTTCTATCAAGGCTCATTCCAACAGACGTATGGCTACCTCTGTAGCTTGTTTCAAAGAGGTCTCGGCAGCTGACATCTGTGCTGCTGCCATCTGGAGTACAGTCCACACTTTCACCAAGCATTAGTCTGGACATTGCTTCTAGAGCCTGTGCATGTTTCGGCAGGGCTGTTCTGCAAGGACTTCTGTCTTAAGTTTATTGAGTTCCTTGACAGATTCAGTTTTCAAGGCCCTCTGTCTTAAGTTTAAGAGGATCCTTTGACTGGGTTGGTTGGGTCAGTCTCCTGTCTTAAGTTTATGGAGATCCAGCCACCCAGATTGTCTGTTGACACTTGTCATTTCTTGGGACTCATTCCTATGAGATACCTCCGAAGAAGACAGAACAGTTACGTAAGAACTTACTGTAACAGTAGATCTTTAAGGGGATCTCCGTCATCAGGTCTCTTCCCACCCACCATCCTGCTCTTTGGGACTACCAGTCAGGACCTGGCTGTCTGCTGTTTCCATCTTTCATTTGAGAGCTGGATCCCTCGCTCTCCTCAGTTCCCAGGGTGCTAGCCTTGTTCCCTTGGTCTCCGGTGGAAAGAACTGAGGAGGACGTGGGCCCACCTGTGACTATATAGGGTTGGTGATGGCGTGGGCGGGCCCAATTGTACTGCTGAAAATTCTTCCATGTGGATTCCCCGTCTTCGACGGCTGAGTTACTATGGTGTTACCTGATGACTGAGATCCCCTTGAAGATCTACTAGTACGGTAAGTTCTTACGTAACTGTTCTTTCCTGTTTCTAAACAGTGCTTGTCCAAATGGTTGGCCAACTGTATTACTTTTTGCGACAGAAAGTATGACAAGGACCTTCCTGGTGTTGTTCGTGGTCATTCCACCAGAGGCATGGCCCCTTCAGTTGCCTGCTTCCGGAATGTTTCGACTGCAGAGATCTATGTGTCTGCCACCTGGAGTACTGTCCACACTTTTACCACGCACTGCAGTCTGGACATTACTTCTAGGTGCAGGGCCGATTTTTGTTTAGCTGTTCTACAGGGCCTGCTTTCTTAGGCTCTTGGTTTCCAACCACCCAGACTGCTTTTTCTGATGTTTCAACAGCTTGGGACTCATTCCATAGGTGTGGCCTGCTGCATAAGATACCCTCGAAGTAAGATAGTACAGTTACATAAGAACTTACTGTAACAGTAGATCATCAAAAGGATCTCTTGCAGCAGGCCATGCTGTCCTTCCCCCTGGACCTGTAGATCTCCTGTGTCAGTTTCTCTTTCTTCTTAGCGGAGAACATTCTGCCTTTTTGTTATTACTTGTATCTTGGTAGAAACCTTTGGTTTTCCTTGGTTCCTTTGCAGGAGGCAGGTTACTTATGGTCTTCGGCAGGAGAACTCAAAATGGGGCAGGGGCCATCCACTCTTACAGGATAGGCCAGTGTCAGCACGTCACGTCAGAGTGGGCAGCCCCCTGGTAGACTGCTAGCTAGAAAAGTTTCTGTGTGGTCCTGGCGCCAATCGGATTTAGTTCCATAGGTATGGCTTGATGCAAAGATCCTCTCGAAGATCTACTGTTACGGTAAGTTCTTATGTAACTGTACTTTTCATCAGGGTAGTAGGAAGCAGAGGGGATTGGGGGGGCTTGACCAGAGCCAAGGGAGCCTATTGGAAGAAGGGGTTCCTGCTCCTGGTCTCCAGCTATTTTGTCTGCTTTTGAAACCTAGTTTAAAAAAAGTAAAATAATGTATTAATTCAAGCAGATGATTCAAGGTCTTTTGAGTGCAGCTGGCCCAGTGACACGGAGGGATGAGGAGCTGTGCACCTTATCTCCTGCCATGCCAGAGGCCCACATTTAGAAACGAGCTCAGCTTCCCTAGGGTCAGCCAGGGGAAAGAGCATTGAGCATCCTACAGACAACTTTCTTCTCCGGGGTGGGGAGGCATGCCAGCTCGGCCTGTGGCTGCTACCAGGTGGAGGCCAGGAAAAAGTGCTGGTGCTCGAATGACATAGATTGGAGGGTCCTCAGTTTCTTAGTGTGTGTGTGCACCTCTACATGTGCAGGCATACATGCCACTGTGGCAGGGGAACCAGGGGACAGAAAAGGTAAAAGCTTGGCACAGGCTGCATGAAGATATGCCTGCCTACTCCTGGCCCACACCACTGTCTGGCCCACTTGCCCACCACTGGATGAGAGTTACCAGGTGAGAGGAGACAGCTCTCCTCTTTCTGGCCCTACTACAGTGGACAGTCCATTGAGGTGAGGGTCTTTGAGTCAGGTGAATCCTGAGGAGGTGAGTGCCAGATGGGGAAGGTGGGCACAGGACTGAGAGCCTGCCTGCAATGACTGCAAAGCAGAATGCTTCATGGAGAAGGTGTTTTGAGTGCTCTTTGTCTTCTGACTTGTTCATTGAGCATTCTGGAAGAAGTAGCACTGGGATTCACTGATGGCACTCCAACCCACCCCCCAGGAAAACCTATGGGAGAAAGCAGTCTGCCCAGCAGCGGTCTTAGAATGAAAGAGTGGAGTGTCAAGAGTTCTGAGGTGGTAGTAGGAAGAGAGGAGAAAAGAGGGAAGAAAGCTGAGATAGAAGGTTCGAGAATAGGCTCAAGTCACCGGGTGTCGTCCAGGGGGTGAGAATTGAGCATCCTACAGACAGCTTTCCTTGCCTGGGGTGGGGAGGCATCCCGACTCGGCCTTAGTTGCCAGCAGGTGGAGGGCTGGGGGTAGTGCTGGTGCTTGAGTGACATACATGGGAGGGGCTGCATTTTCTTAGTGTGTGTGCGCCTGTACTTAGACACACTTCCTGCCACGGCAGCAAGGGAACTGGGGAGAAAAATGGAAAAGATCACTGCAACAAAAGAACCCATCGCTCAGGACTCAACAAAACAGATGACACTGTTGCTCAGTGTTCACTGAAAAAGATCTAATCTTCATATATCAAAGCAGGAAACAGTATGTCTAGGCCGGCATTGCCCAAGGAAGTATCCCACAAAACCCAATGTTTTGCACACACTACCCGAGCATTTTGTCAGGCCTTGATATATGAATATTAAATCTTTTTCAGTGAACACTGAGCAACAGTGTTGTCTGTTTTGTCAGTACTGAGTCCTTTTGCTGCACAGATTGAGATAGTGGACTGACTAGCACCACCGCCATAGCCAGTGACCCTGTAGCCTGCCTTTGCATGAATCCCTGCCTGCCTACACCTGTCGTGCACCACCACCTGCTCCACTGACCTGCCACTGCATTAGAGTCACCGGGTCGGGGGAGGTAGTCCCCCCCCCATCCTGGCCCCACCACGGGGCAATCTGTTGGGAGTCTTCGGGTCAGGTAAATTCAGGAGAGGTGTGTGCCTGACGAAGTAGGTGGGGATAGGGCTGAGAGCCCACCTGCGATGACCACAAGGCAAAAAGCCTTATGGAGAAGTATTTTTGTGCGTACGGAACGAAGGAGGTGAGCATAGGGCTGAGATCCCACCTGCTATGACCACAAGGCAAAAAGCCTTATGGAGAAGGTCTTTGGAATGTTTTTTTCTTCTGGCTCCTTTCATTGAGCATTTTGGTAAAGGCAGCTATGAGATTCACTGATGGCGCCCTCCCCCCACCAAACCCGGAATGCCTATAGGAAAAAAACAGTTTGCTCGGTAGTGGTCTTAGAGAGTAGAGAAACATTGGAGTGTCAAGAGTTTCTGAGGTGGTTGGAGTAAAAGAGCAGACAAGAGGGAAGAGAGCTGAGATGACAGGTTCGGGAAAGAGCTCAGATTGGCGGGTGTCGGCCAGCGGGCTGTGGATTGAATGTCCAGCAGACAGCTTTCCTCTCCTGGTGTGGGGAGGCATGCAGACTTAGCCCTTGACTGCCATCAGGTGCAGGCCTGAGGGTAGCACCATTGCTTATGTGACACAGATGGGAGGGGCCGTAGTTCCTTAGCGTTTGTGCACTTCTGCTTGCTCACGCTTACATGCCATGGCAGTGGGAGAACCAATGAGAAAACAAAAGGTTGGCTACATGAATCCTAGCTCACCTCCTCTCGGCCCATTTACCCCACAGCTTTGACCTCCAGTCCACCACTAGATGAGAGTCATCGGGGCCCTTGGGTCATGTGAGTTCGGGGAAGGTGGGTGCTGGAGGTGGGGACAGGGCTGAGAGCCCTCCTGCGATGACCACAAGGTAAAATGCTTTCTGGACAAGGTCATTTGAGTGCTCCTTGTCTTCTGGCTTCTTTATTCATTGAACATTCTGGTAAAGGCAGCACTGGGATTCGCTGATAGCACCCCAGCCCACCCCCAGAAAAGCCTATAGGAAAAAGCAGACTGCCCAGCAGTGATCATAGAGAGCATAGAAAGAGTGGAATGTTGAGTTTCTGAGGTGGTAGGAGGAAGGGAGGAAGAAGCCGAGGCAAGAGAGCGGAGGTAGCAGGGAAGGTGCCAAACCAGAATTTGGACATGAGGAAGACTCATTAAGAGAGGTGTCTGCCATTGAGTGAGGGCAGAGAGAGAGAGAAATACAAGCAGCAGTGATGGGTGCGGGGAGGGCAGGCAAGGACAAAACAGCATGACTGCAAGAGAGTTCATCCATCCAAGGTAAATTTGAGGGCTGTGCTATACGCCACATCCCAGGAGTCAAATGCCAGGAGAATAATCTCCACAGCAATCTGTGAGCTTGGAAAGGGATACGGGCTTTATTCTTATGAAGTTTCCTAGGAGCTTCTTGTGGATGGCTTCTGTGGCAAGAGAAGTCAAGATCACTGTCCAGCCAAACACCCAGGTCTTTGCAGGAGGAAATTTCCTCACTTGGGTCCATCCAAGGTAGTGAAGACCATGAGAGCTTGTATTTTAGACCAAAAACCACAGGAATAGTGCACCAAGGCAAGAAATGTAGCTTAAAAATGCTGGTAGAAAAGTATGTATTGCTAAATAACAGAAAATCTTAAACAAATAACTGAGCAGAAGGGTGAGCCGGGATTGAAACGCCTGGAGCAGAATCTACAAGACAAACAAACAGAATTTGATGGCAGATAAGAACCTCTTGGTCCACCCAGTCTGCCCTCGATGCTAATATGCATGGTCATAGTTGCTGCTTCAACTTTCAGTAAAGAAATAAAATAGGTTAGAGCGTTCGTTTTTTACTGCGGCTAACTTTGGCAGGTACAGAGCAGGGAATTCTATCAGAGATACTGTTTTTTATAACATACGAAAAAATCATGCCTAACTCCTTCATGAATAAGTACAGTACACTGGCGCCATATGCAGCTGAAAGCACGTAGGAGGTGCAGACTGCTGGGATTAAGGTCAGGATGGCGACATTAACATTTCTGCTAAAAATAATACAATACTGATTTTGTTTTTGTTACTCTGGTGCCAGATATGCCATCACAGAGCATACAAATGTCATGGGCACGAGGTTACAGTTGTTACCAAAAAGTCAGCAAAAGCTGATGGTGTCCCTTTAAAAACATGACAAGCATAAAACTTTTTTATCCAATGTTATACTGGGTTTTGTGCAGTATTATTTCTCCCCCCTTTTTTTGTCATAATAGCTACAAACATATGTTTCTCAAATATATTGGATATGAGTAAAAACTGGAACAATTGTAACTTATTGAAATGATTGGTAATATGCATTATTTATCAAGCTAATCTAATAAATATTTTTTTGTTTTTCACTTTAGTTGTGATTTTTCATGTATGGTTATGTAACTCCTAGGTGGCACTACTCCGAGGGTTACTACCCCTGCCTGCACAGTAGCCTGCAGGTTGAGGGCCTGGGCTCTCGAACCGGGTGCCTCCACCCGGAGGACAGGGTTGTTGGCAACATGACTACCCTGGGTACAGCCCTCTGCGACACTGTTTCCCCCCTCTTTACCCCTAGTAGCCTGGCTAAGCTTGCAGTTATCCCACACCAACACACTTTTGCAGTACACAGTTGAACCCCTTACCACCAGAGCTAGATCATCTGGAATGCCCTGGAGACCCCCTGGAAAACAATCTGTAACATTGAAACAACGTTGATGCAGTACTTTCTACACAGAGGTACACCACACCCAGTGTAACTGCAAAAAAGATTCAGATCTGATTTTATTGGGGGATGTGAACAATGGAGGGGCAGTAATCTGGTAGCTGATTTTAGATCTGATTGATTCCGGCTATAAGGCATGCACTCAAATACCCCTGGAACACAGTCACACACACTCTGGGTACCCAGTTGGAACTACATGCTAGCCTGAAGCATTGCCCACGGTAGGCCAGCATTGCAGCTGGTTGGGGCCCTGTGAAGGAAAGTAATATGCATGCACTGTAACCCACAATTTGTAATCCAGAGCCGGATGGCTCAGTCCACAAAAGCTTAACAACAATTGAATCAGATGACACACTGTGATTGCTAGCTAGGTTGCAGGGAGCTACCCTGGTTTTACTCGCGCTACCCAAATTTGGATGCAGGATGGATGAAATGGAGACCTCAAGATAAAGAGCTGGATGGCCAGGAGAAGCAGGGCCCACACAATGCGACGTGGCACTCGATCCTGTTCAGTGTTGTTGATCAGGGAGCCAAATCTCTGGGCGGGTCTCTTGTCAGATCTTTCTCTACAGCTCGAGCGGGTGTCTGGGCTAGAATAGCAGAGCCCAGACTGGGAGAACAGTCCGAATGCAGTCTCGTAAGGTTGCTGGACGCAGCTTCCAGCAAACGTGACACATTCAGCCAAGTGGGGGAACCAAATTGCGACCCACAGTCCACATTCAGTACACTTATAGTAAAGACTGACAAATACTGCACTTCGGATGACAGTCTGGTTGCAGTTCACAGTGTTCCTGTGCAAACTGTATACTCTGCGATCATGGTGAAAGTCCTGATAGGCCGATCGCACAAAAGCAAGTCTTCGGTCCTCTTCAGGTGAAATTGGTCACAATTCGGAACGAAGGTCACAAATTCGGATAAAGTCCAATGGTCGGATTAAGTCTCTTCACTTTAGGAAGATGGTAGCAAGCAGGCCAGACACAGCCTTCCCGACGATTTTCCCTGCGCACTGTGCAGGAGCAGCTGCTCGAATTGCTCGAGCTCCTCACTCTCTCAACTCTTACTCCACTCTGACTTCTGCTGTAGGCAGCACCGGGGCTTCCTAGTGATCCAAAAGATTTGGTTCGTCGATCCGTCTGTCTGTCACAGCTTGGGCTCCCCCTCCAGGTCCTTTAGGCGCCAAAGGGTGAAAACTGCAATTCCTACAGAAATTTACTCCCACAAGACCCCTGGGGGCAGGCTCCATTTTAGAGCCCCCAAAGGTACTGATTAGTGCAGATTGGCAGTCCAGAACCAGGATGGTGATACATCACAGAAATGTCCATGTTGCAAAGAAAAGCAGGTTAGACAAACTACAATATCATTATTTCCAATGCAGATGAGCAAACGGTTACATCTCTCATCAGAGCTTCCTCTACGCAAATAGCAATGAGAGAAGGCAGCGATAAACCTGCAGCCCAGGTGGGACTCGAGCCTGAAACTACTCGGCCCCTACACAGATTGATTATTTCAGAAAGATAAACAGCCCGTAAAGAGACAGGAATGGAGGCTAAAAGTGCACTCGCATGCTAACACTTGTTTAAATCGACAAAGACTCAGAACACCAGCACAGCAGTGGGCATTTAGGCACACCCAAGGAAGACTTTTGGGAACCTCCATTTGTAGAGGAGTTACAGTTAGTTTTATCAATTTTAGGGGTTTATTATTTTTAGTTTTCGGGCTTACTGGTTTAACATGTTAATAAGCTGCACAATTTAGACTAACACTGTTTCCCGTTAAGGTTTGAAAATACAAGGGCTCTCCCTTTCTCACTTTGATTAACTATAGAGATTTGTGATTGACATCAATGTAAGGAATGTCATTGTAATGCATACCTCTTGGCTTCTATAAAAAGCTGTCTACCTGAGCAGTCCCCACCTCCTGACAAAGCCTCATTCTTAAGAGGGGAAGTGTTGGGGTAATGTGTGAGCTGCACTTTATCTGGCAAATGTGATTTTCTACCAGTATTTTGGAGCTGTGTTTCTTACCTTGGTATACCATTCCTGTGGTTTTTGGTCTGGCTGATTCTTACAGCTGCACGATCGATTGACATGAGCGCCTTAGTATTTGTGTTTATCTTTGAATTTGTATTTAGCCAGATCATTTTTTTGGTATTTAGGCAAACTGGTTGACACAGTCCAAAGTTGGTTATTGCTAAAGCCACATTGGAGCTGCCCAGCCAGTTCAATGACTGAGGACCCACAGGCAATCTGCCAAAACAACCCGACTTGCTCTATACACTGAGATCTACTCAAAATACTTCATTTGTTACACCTAGATGTCTCACCAAGAAGGGTGAACTTGCATTTACCGTATCTGCTCCCAGAATGTGGAATACCCTTCCACTCTATGTTAAACAATCGTCTACTCACTGGGCCTTTCAAAAAAATTCAAGAACTCGCCTTATGAGCTCAGGTCTCTGCTTCTGCTCTATGTCTTGCTTGTCTCCACTCACTTGCACTACTACCACTGTTCTTCCACCTTGAGAGCGGTACTTCCTACCAGCACTTACGTACCCCTAGTGTTTGCTGTATATGTATTTTTTTAGTCAATTATACTGTTTTCAAAATTCTATAAAAGTTTATGTAACTGTGATTACTGTTTATCCTCAAGCTGTGTATATTCTACTTGTTGTTCCTGAATGTGCCATGTATTCTGAATTGTCCTGTGTTACCGTATTTTCCTTCCAACTAGATGTTTTGTATTCTGTTGTGGACACTATGTATCTGCTGTTTCTGATGTGTAACCCTCCCGGACTGTGCCTGAAAATAGGCAAAATCTCTTGTCTAGTGCACCTACCTGGTTAAGAAAAACGAAATAAATAAAATAAAAAAAAAAATAAAAAAGCACAATGTCATGTGCATACATAAAAGATGTATGAGAAAGCACATTCCTTGGGGAAATCTGAGGATATCCATGGAATATGCTATACATTGTTTTATCTAGGTTGTTACGTACCTGTATTCACAGAAAGTCATCCGTGTTTTTGCTTAAAGTTTTTATTCCCCTACTCATTCTGTTGTCTAATACTGATGCATGGCATGTCTGCACTAAGTATGTACTTTGGATCTGTTTTTGATCAACTACCGTGCAGATGTTTCTATGTTTAAACATTAAAAAAGTAATTCAAATAAATTAACATAAATAGTAACAATTCTGTATAAATTTGGTTACAGCCTCCTCCTCAGATATATGACTCACAGTTGGAAGAGAGAGAACACACCATAGAGGAATGGAAAGGTAAAACTTGAATTATATACATTTAATTTTATACAAAGAACTCCGTAGGGATGGGGCAGTGCCGGACCTGGTGCTTACAAACAGGGACAACATTAAAGACAGCACAGTGGGCAGTCTCCTTGGCTCCAGTAATCACTATGCAATGTGGTTCATCATAAAGACAGGAGCACAGGCAAAACACATGAGGACAAGGGTCCTGAACTTTAGGAGGGTGGATTTTAAAGAAATGGGAGATTGCCTCAGGAAATGCCCCAAAGGGTGGTGGGAGTGCCTGAAAGAGGTGGAGGCACTGCAAAGAAAAATAAGGAAGGGCATAACTAAAGTTACCAACCTCTGTGAGAAGGAAGTGAGCAAATGCTAAAGAAGAAAGCATTATGGTTCTCCGAGGAATTGGCAAAGGTGGTAAGAGGGGAAAAAAAAGATTGCATTCAAGAGGTATGAGGAAAAAGAGGGAGAAGAACATGGAGGTATACCTAGCAAAGCAGAAGGAGGCAGGCAAGGCAGTGAGAGGGAACAAAGGTGTAGACAGAATAAAGGATTGCCAAAGGGGTCACTACAGGGTGTATAATATAAGTGGGTTACATGGCAGCATCCACATCAGTGGTTCAGGGAGCAAGGTTTCAGATAAGAGAGATTCAGTTTCATCTCGGGTCTTAATTGGTCTCAGAAAAAAGACCTCTCCAAATTGGTTCCAGTGCCTCCAACTCTAGTTCAGGCTCTCCAGTGGTGGCTGGAGGAGGACAGTCTTCGATAAGGTGTCCCCTTTATCAGTCAGGCTTCTTCAGTGATTCTCTCCACAGATGCCTCTCTACTGGGTTGGGGGGCTCATCTAGATCAGCTTACAGCTCAGGGAACCTGGTCTCACCAGGAGTCTCTTCTACACATAAACCTGTTTGAATTGAGAGCTGTCTTTCTAGCACTTCAGACATTCTCAACTGCTGTTCAGGGGAAAGTGGTGCAGATCAGGATGGTCAATACCACAACCATGTGATACATCAACAAGCAAAGAGGCACTCTGTCCTTGGCCTTGTGCACAGAGGCCATGAAGATAAGGTCCCTAGCTTATTCTCTTCAGGCTTCCTTGATGGCCATACATCTCCCAGGGAAGGACAACATTCTAGCAGATGTTCTCAGCATGATTTCTTAGGGTCACCACGAATGGAACCTGAATTTTCTAATTCTTCAGGTAATTTTCAAGAGGTGGGGCACTCCAGAGGTAGATCTCTTTGCAGCCCAAGACAATCACTAACTCCCTCTCTTTTGCTGCAGACTGCCTCTTCTGGGTCCTGTCCCTCAGGATGCTCTCTTGTTGAATTGGACAAGCAGGTTTCTCTAAGCATTTCCTCCTTTTCCTCTGATATTCAGGGTCCTGATCAAGATCAGGTCTCAACCTTGCAAGGTGATTCTAGTGGCTCCAGACTGGGCCAGGCAGCCTTGGTACCGTCTCTTGTCACTGTCAATAACAATGCCTCTGTGTCTTCCCAGACAGTTCAATCTTCTTACCTCCTCACAGGGGAGGATCCTTTACCCCAGCCTTTAGACTCTCAGGCTCAAATCCTGGCTCTTGAAGAGCTAGAATGTGCAAGCCTACATCTTTCTCAATCAGTCCTGGACATTTTAAAGGTTAGCAGGAAACCTGCTACTAGAAAGACTTACAACTCCAAATGGAAAAGATTTGGGTTTTGGTGTTCCCAGAAGCATGTCCAGCCAGAGCTGACTGATATTGCCACTGTTTTGGACTATTTGGTGCATCTTAATAGTTTTTAAGAAAATTTTCAAGGGTGTAGTACATGTTAATCCTCCTTTAGGGAGCCAACCCCTTCTTGGGACCTGAATATCTGTATCACACAGCTTATGCAGCCTCCTTTCAAGCCTCTATCCTCAGCAGAGCTGAAGTACTTGACTTGGAAAACTGTATTCCTGGTAGCCATTACTTCTGCCAGGAGAATCAGTGAATTACAGGCTCTATCAGTGGAACTTAATTTCATTTCATTTCACAGGGATAAGGTGGTCCTTCGAACCAACAGAAAGTTTCTTCCCAAGGTGGTATCAGACTTTCATTTGAATCAGTCTGTTATTACCTGTATTTTTCACTGACCATTATTCTTTTGGGGAGAGAATATTACACAGTCTTGATGTAAAGAGGGCTCTTAGTTACTATGTGGAACATACTAAGGCCCATAGAAATGGCTGTTCTCAGTTGTTTCTCACTTGTGGAGAAGTGGGAAAGGGCAAACCTGCCACCAAGAGAACAGTTGCCAGCTGGATTGTCTTCTGTATCCAGTTCTGCTATTCAAAGCTTGGGAAAGAGCCTCCCTCAGGCCTGAGGGCTCATTCTACCAGGTGTACAGCTGTTTTGGTCGCAGCAGCTAGAAATATACCTTTAGTGGAACTCTGTAAAGCAGCCACCTGGAAAACTGTTCACACATTTACCAAGCATTACTCTCTGGACATTCAGTCAAGAAGTGCTGCTAGGTTTGGCACAGCTGTGCTGCAGAGTTTGTTCCCAAAATAGGTTCTGTGACTCCCTCGTCCAAGGGGGTACTGCTTGGTAGTCTGCATATAGTCAGAATACAGCAAGACTTCATGTTGTTTAAAGAAAAAAATGACTCACCATAGTAATGTTGTTTCTTCTAACGGAGTCTTGCTGTATTCTGACCTCCCTCCCTGCCTCCCCTCCTGGAACCTAGTAGTTTTGGGATGTGGGTTGGCAGGCACAGTGCTGCACTCCAGAGGTGTACTTGGCATGCCTTTATTTTATTAAGGGTTCTTCTGGTTTATTTTATTATGAATATTTTGGTTGTTTCTCTACCTGCTTGGATTCTTTTTGGGGTTCTCGACTTGAATCTTTTGGTCCTAAAAAATCTGTTATTGCCTTTTGGCAAGCAATTTTAGAAACAATTTCTAATTATTGAGTTAGTTATTGTAGTGCTTGTAAGAATCTGACTGTTACATTTCAGAGTACCACAGACAGAGGTTTGAAAACCGAGCTCGATCTCAACGTTCTATGCCTTGGCATAGAGTTAACCCTTTACTCTCCGGAGCAGTTCAAGTGCTGGGGCTAACTGCATATAGTCAGAATAAATCAAGACTCCATTAGAAGAAACAACATTACTGTGGTGAGTAATTTTTTTCTTTCTGCACATGCATGACAGCTCACGCATGCGCAGTGAACTCTAGACGTGTGCATGCACACTGGGCTCCAGCAGCCATGTTAGATATGATGAACTGTGCCGCCATGTAGCCAGAGTTCCTGCGCATGCGCAAGTCATCAAACAGGTGCAGAAAACTCCACCCTGCCATCTTGAACACGGCAGGCAGTGTTATGCTCTACTGATACCGACAGGCAAAATAGTGCAGTGAATGTGCAGTGATTACTATTCACCTCCACTATTTAAAAAGTATGTTCGGTATCCAGTGGGCTCAGTTTTCTCTAAAGAGATCGTAAGACATCTTTAGGGCTAAGCCCACTGCAGTCATAATGACAGGATGGAGACAGTGCAACATAGGATGACTAAAATGATTCAGGGCCAGGATGCGAGATCTTGTGAGGATCATCTCAAGGCACTGAACATGGATGGAGGCCAGACGTGGGAGGGGAGAGATGACAGACCTTCAAGTTCCTGATAGGAATGATTAGGTAAACTGCGAGGAACTAATTTGTTTAAGCAGCGGATCAAAAACTGATGACAATGTATGTTCGTAAACTTTCAGGTGATCTCTTACCTCACCAGAACAAAGAAAGTATAACCCCCCAACCTATCTCTCACATAGGCAGGGCAGATTAATATCAGTCAACATAAGTTATTGAAAAACAAGCTAAAATATTCTCACTGCTGCCGGATCCTCAAGGGACGAGAAACAGACAAGGCGTCCACTACAACCAGTACTCCTTCCACACTTCAGATCTTACTCTGGGTTCCAATAAACAGGAGCTCCTTCACTGGGAAATACTTACCCCAGCTGTCCCAGAGGAGTTGCTAAGAGCTCCGACTGTAGCCAGTTCAGAGTGAGCAGGCTTTCCAGCCCGCCCACCTAAACCAAGGAATCCTGGGTGCACGGTGTCTGTCCTTCGAGGGAACTGGACCCGGTTCCTCCCCAAAGCTGACAACCCCAGCAAATGTCCCTTGGGTTCAGGTCAGGCCTAAAACACAGCCAACTCAGCACTCTGTGGAAGCTAACGATTTGGACCCAAAACCAAGAACTGCCACATTTCCCTCAGATCCGAAAAGGAGACAGGAGCTGTCCAGAACCAAAAAACAATGACACCATTCCAGACCGGGTCCCCAAGCCAACAACACTCCACAGGACCAAGCGCACCTCAGTTCCGGGCAGCAGATCACCAGGCTCCACAGTTCCTCCATTGATAAAGTTCACGGTTCTAGTAAGGTCCCAGCAGCCGACGCCACACTCCGGGCCACTCTACATCCAGCGGACAGTCGCCACCAGCTCCCCGTCTTCCAAGAGCCAAATGCCAATGCCAAAAGCGCAGGTAAGAGAAGAAAATAGTATCTTCTCAGACCTAGTGCTCAGAATAATAAATTCAACAGCAACAGCAGCAGAGCATTAACAGGCTTTTTTTCCCCCCCTTTGAGGCTATCTATAATACCTTGAGCCCTCTCCTTTAACCCGGTGAACAAGACTATCCCTTACTACCTCACTCGTTTACCCTAACTGCCTAAACACTAAAAACTAATACAAAACTTACAAAAATGAATACAAATCAACTGACTAAATAAAATAAAGAAAAGCTAACTAAAGTAAAACAAAATCTAAATAATAATATAGTGTGCAGACAACTAGCCCAGCATGGTTGCCACTCGCAGTGACTGGAAAACCGGCAACTGATTTTCTATTTTATGCCCCACACGCTTTGCCCCTTCCCCGTACTAAAGTTCTAAACTCCGGGGTGTAAAACAAAAAAAAATAAAAAACACGATGCAAAAAACACGATTGCACCCAGAATCGAACCCGGCATCCTCCCAACCCCACCACGGCCAGCTCGGCAGCCGACTGGTGCACTACACCCCACATACCCTCCCGTCAAACGACGTGGTCCATCCCCCGCACGTGTGTGTGTGTATATATATATCAACATCCCGTCGCCTCAGCCACCTACCCCCGTATCCCATCACTACCCTGCCAGGATAGCCTTGTACACAGGCGCCGTGATTGTGCCGCCCTTTTTGAAAGCGCTTAATCGTGGTCACCTTGTACACTGTATACTCGGGGTCATGGAGGGAGGTGCCTGAAGAGGAGGATGCGGCCACTTGGCAACTCTTGTCTCGCAGAGTGGGAGGTGAAGTCTTTATGGTGCCTGGCTGCGACCGAGTGGAGCCTTGCTGGCAATGTCACACAAATGGGGGCTGGCGCTAGGCCGGGGGGGGGGTGGAACAGGGTTGCCGGTTCCAGAAAGCATGTGCACCTCCACACGCATGTGCTATTGTGTCATCGGAGAGTAAGGGGAGAAAAATAGGAGGAACCAGACCACCGATTAGAGGACAGAAGGAGATTGATGAGATAGGTGGCCTACTGTTGGCCCCGGGGAACAGGGCTGACAGCCTGCCTAATTCCAGCCAGGAGGATAAAAACCTGTATAGAAAAAAAAAATACTTTTCGACAAATGAAACTGCAAGCGCAGTGTCTCCCATGCATGCAATAAACGCACGTGTGCTCACAGTTTATACACTAAACCCTGTACAGAAAAAATGGACATAATGAATTCTTTAATTTTATTTTTTTTTAATTGTTTGTATAGAAACTACCAGATAGGAACAGAACCCTGCATTGACTGCTGTAACTGAAGAACAGGGTGCTCGCTAACAGGCACCATCATTTTTGGGACTTAATTATGCAAAACATAACCTAAACACCAACTACAACAGATGTTGCAGATGTTAGCAGCATTGGGACACTAATGCATCCCCGGCAACCACCTAATAAACTCTCTCACTAACACAGAGGTACACAGGTTAAATCACCAAACAGTCCTTTAAAAAAATTAATATTTTAATTAAAAAAAACTCCCTTCGCTATCGTGAATACCCCTATTGCACAAATGAAATATACAGTAAGGACCAGTGTGATGCCATATTTATCTTCATTCAAACAGTTTGACCTTTGGTACCTCTCTTGTGGCTTATACCAGTTGTGAGGTTACCTGAGGTCAGACTGCTCTAGTAAAGATAAATAAAGTGTTACACTGGTCCCCACTGCATATCCCTTTTATACATATTGGTTACTATGGCAATTCAGCCAGGTAATTTTCAGACCCTCAGTAGGCCTATCACATGCTTAGCTACATGTTTTGATTCAGCAGTCTCACCAGAAATTTCTTGTGTTTGCTATCTGAGATCATCTGTTTTAATATGAGGCTCTCCCCGTTGGGTGCCCTCTACCCAGAGACTGTTTATGAATCCTCTAATAGTCATGTTGAATTTCCTTCTGCAGGAGGGACACCATGTTTACCCTAGTCTAGGTAGATTCAGAACAGTCATCTCACCGTTCAGTCCATAGGACTTTGCAGATCTGGAAGGAACGTGGTTGGATAGTGAACTGAAAGAAGAGCTCTCCTCAGGCGCTTCAATCTCTGAAGCATCTTAGAGTTTACTTTCAGATAGGCCTAGTAAAAGTGTTAGTAATGCAGAGCAGAATGAATAACCTTATCAACGGATTCGGCCAGTTAAGATGCAAATGGTTGTGTGAGCCTATGTGATTCCAGATTTTAAGTTTAATTCATCTTTTTTAGAAGTGGTTCATTGGGCCAGACTGCAAATCGGACTTCTTCAGGTCTTTCTGCTGTCTCATCAGACACCAGCATCAAAACAGTGCCAAGCCCTGATCTGGCTCCGGTGGTCAGGCTAGAAGTACTGGAATTGCTGACAGAAAGGGGAGTATGCACCCTGCTTAAACCTAGAGCTATATATTTATATTTTCTCTCCATACTTAAAGTAGCAATTAAGTGGGTAGGTGGAAGAAATAGATTTTTAGTCAGTATGTGGGGCATTTTGAGACCTTTCTTTCAATTTGTAACAGGTAGTATGGGGAACCTAGCTCAGGAAATTAATCTTGAGCTTAAATAGATTAAGAAAGCCCTGTGAAGCTGGTGTGTGATTGGGAGGTCTGAGGGATTTGGCTTCATCGGGGACTGGGGGACCACCTGGAGGGATACAGGCTTGTACAGCAGGGATGGTATGCATCCATCTGAGGGGGGAACCAGGATCCTCAGTGAGAGGGTTAAATGTTTCATTGGTAAGCATTTAAACTAGCCAAGGGGGGGTGATGGAAGTAAGCAGGGAAAAATTAACTCCCCCCCCCCCAAACAGGTTAAGGTAGACAAACAAAAGAACACTAGAGCAGAGGAATCAAAAGAACCCATAAGTGGGGGTAAAGTCAGAGAAGACATAGAGGGAAGGCATAGGGACAAGGAGGGAGCTGGTAAGGATGAAGGCAGCAAAACGTGGAAAGCCATGTGTACAAATGCCTTTAGCCTGGGAAACAAGATCCCAGACCTAGCGGCCTTGATGGCGGAGGAAGACCTGGACATTGTCGTGGTCACAGAAACGTGGTACATGAGTAAACATTATTGGGATGTTACCATACCAGGGTACACAATCTTCAGAAGAGATTGGGAAAGCAAAAAAGGGGGAGGGGTAGCTGTCAACATCAGGAAGGGGATCAAAGCAACAGAATTAAGGAGAAAACAGGAAGGGGAGGAGGCACTGTGGGTCACCTTAGAGACAGGAAATGGCACCACCATCCACACTGGAAATGTCTACAGACCTCCAGCACAGGGGAAGGAAATGAACGGGGTATTGGTCGAAACCATCCACAAAATGGCAGAAAAGGGGAGGTGTTGCGGATGGGGGACCTGAACATGCCAGATGTTATGCTGCAGCCACTACCAGGAGCAGAGACATCCTGGTTGCCTTGAGACAGCTAGTGGTGGAACCCACCCGGGAGGGAGCAATATTGGACCTGGTCCTCACAAATGGTGACAGAATAACAAACCTATCAGTAGGCAGCCATCTAAGGTCCAGCGATCACCATACAGTGTGGTTTAAGGTGCAGACGGGGGTAGAGTCAAGCCAACAAAAGTAAGGTTCACAGATTTCAAGAGGGCTGGCTGCAAAAAGGGGGGACACCTCAAGAAAATCCTGACTAAGGAGAAGGGGGGTAGAGAAACAGTGGGACACTTAAAGGAGCCATGGAAGAGGCAACAAGCCTCTATGTAAAGCTAGTAAAGTAAAAAGGAAAAAAAAACGCTATGGTTTTCAAAAGAAGTGGCAGGAAAGGTTAGGGAAGAAAACAGGCATTCAGAAAGTACAAGGAAACGCAGAAGGAAGGACCCAGACAGGGAACTGTATCAGGCAAAACAGAAAGAGGTGGGGAAGGCAGTCAGGTGCGCAAAGGCGCATAGAAACATAGAAGTTGACAGCAGATAAGGACCGCAAGGCCCATCCAGTCTGCCCATTTCTTTTTCTGCCTTGTGAATGTGCCATCGGCCTTTGCTCTGTCAATGGCCTATCTATTCATCCGTATCTGTATTGCTCCCTTATGCCTATCCCATTCCTGTTTGAAGCCCTGCACTGTATTCATATCCACCACTTCCTGAGGTAGGCCGTTCTATGCATCCACCACCCTTTCTGTGAAAAAGAACTTCCTCACATTACCCCTTAATCGGCCTCCCTCTAATCACATGCTGTGTCCTCTTGTCCTGCTATTTTTCTTATATGGAAACATGTTAGACTCTTTCACCTTGTTAATGCCCTGAAGGTGTTTGAATGTTTCGATCATATCACCTCTCTCCATCCTTCGCTCTAGGGTATACATGTTGAGCTCCGTTAATCTGTCCTCATATGTTTTCTGATGCAGTCCCTGCACCATTTTGGTTGCCATTCTCTGGACTGCCTCCATTTTGTTAATGTCCTTGTGCAAGTGCGACCTCCAGTACTGCACGCAGTGCTGCAGATGGGGCCTAACCAGTGTTGTATAAAAAGGGATTATTACATCCCTCTTATGACTCATGATACCCGTACTAATACACCCCAACATCCCCCTAGCCTTACCTACTGCTTTAGTGGTCTGCTTGGATGATTTCAGGTCATCTGTGATGATGATGCCCAAGTCTCTTTCTTCCCTTGTGACTGCCAGCAACTCTCCTCCCAGCCTATAGGTGGCTTCAGGGTTTCTCTTCCCTATGTGCATGATCTTGCACTTCTTTGCGTTAAACCCCAGTTGCCACTCTTCCGACCATTTTGCTAGTTTATCCAGACCTCTTCTCATTCTGCCCACACCATCTGGATCATCTGCTGTGTTGCAGATCTTGGTGTCATCTGCAAACAGACAAACCTTACCCTCCAGTCCATCTGCAATGTCACTGATGAAGATATTGAAGAGAGGACTGGCCCCAGGACTGATCCCTGAGGTACCCCACTTGTGACTTGCATCTCTTCTGACTGTATACTGTTTACCACCACACTCTGTTTTCTGCCTGTCCACCAGTTTGCCACCCAGTTGACCAACTTCTGACCCACCCCGAGCCTACCCAGCTTATTAATCAATCTTCTATGTGGAACAGTATCGAAAGCTTTTCTGAAGTCAAGGTAGGCGACATCAACTGTTCCCCCCTTGGTCCACCACTCTGGGTACCCAGTCAAAGAAACGTCTGAGATTAGTTTGACAGGACCTTCCTGTTGTAAACCCATGCTGTCTTGGATCCTGTGCTCCTGTGGATTCCAGGTGTTGCACTATCCTATCCTTTCCTTAAGGAGTGCCTCCATAATCTTGCCCACTACTGAGGTAAGACTAACTGGTCCATAGTTTTCTGCCTCCTCCCTGCTACCACTCTTGTGGAGCGGAATCACATGAGCCCTTTTCTAGTCTTCTGGGACCTCTCCTACATTCAGAGACTCACTAAACAGTTCTGATAATGGCTCTGCTGGTTCCACCCTTAGCTTCTTTAGTACCCTGGGATGTATGCCATCAGGTCCCATTGCCTTGTCCACCCTGAGCTTATCGAGCTCTTGTAGGACCCTTTCTTTTGTGAAGGGACTAGTGCACACTTCCCTCCCCACTGTGTCTATGTGCTGAGCTGTGGGCCCTGCCCTACCTTTTGTTCAGTAAATGCTGAGCAGAGGTATCTATTTAGGATAGATGCTTTCACATGGTCCTCCTCCTTACACGCCGCTTATTTCCTTTGATCTTAGCAATACCCCTTCCGGACTTTCTCCTTTCACTAATGTATCTGTAGAAAGTCTTGTCACCTTCTTTTACTGTTCGTGCAAGTGTTTCCTTGGTTTGGGTCTTTGCCTGCCTTACTTCCTTCCCTTAGGGAAGTTTGGTATACCTCCTTATCTTCATCCCGCTGCATTCCCTTAAATTTCCTGAAGGCCAGCCTTTTGACTCTGACCTTTTCTGCTACTGTTTTTGAGAACCAAAGTGGTTTCTTTCTTCTTCTCTTGCACTTCCTTTTCTCTCTAACACAGTGGAATGTTGCTTCAAGTATTGCATCCTTAATGCTTGCCCACTTGCCTGTACTGTCTCATCTGTATTTCTTTTTGCCAGAGCTAGCTTAACTCTGTTGTCGATCTTATCAAAGTCAGCTCCTCTGAAGTCCCATATTTTTACCCCGGAATGGGATGATTTAGTTCTAGTGGCCAAATTGAACCATACCATGTGATGGTCACTGGCCCCCAGGTGACCTTTTACCTGGAGATCTGCAATCCTTTCCCTGTTAGTACTAGATCTAGGATAGCCCTGTCTCTTGTGGGTTGTTGTACCAGTTGTTTGAGGCCCTCCCCCTGCAAGGAATCCACTATGTGTCTAGTTCTGGCAGATGTTCCTGCTGGCATTGACCAGTCTGTATCTGGCATGTTGAAGTCTCCCATTATCAGAACCTGCCCTTTTGCTGTCATGTTTTGTGTATCTTCTAACCGTAATGTGTCTGTGCCCTCTCCCTGGTCTGGAGGCCTGTAGACAACCCCAGTCCGTATGGCTGTCCCATTTTCCTGTTTCCAGGGTGACCCACAGTTCTTCTGGCTCCTTACGTGTATTCTGAATTTCTGTAGCTTTGATATTTGCATTGATATACAGGGCCTCCACCCCACCCCCAACCTTTTTTTGCCTCGGTCTCTTCTGAGCGGTACATTGCTTGGGTACTGAGAGTCTCCCAAGTGTGGTTGCTGGTGAACCATGTCTCGCTAATGGCTACTATGTCCAGTTTAGCCTCTGTCATTATTGCCTGCAGGTCTGGGATCTTGTTTCCTAGACTGCGAGTATTAGTGTACATGATTTTCCATTGGCCAGATTTCGGTGCGTTAGCTGTTGTGCGAGTTCCGGCATTTCCCCTGTGTGTTGTATGGGGAGCCAGACCTTTTTCCTTACCTGGTGATGCAAATGAACTACAAACATGCTGAACTCCTGTTTGACCACTAGCTGAGGGAGGAGGGGTGTTTTTCCCATTCAACATATCTAGTTCTGCACCCCTCTCCCCATTTGCTAGTTTCAGTATTCTGCAAAGACGTCAAACTTCTGCCCCAATGCACTGACTCCCTCCTTAGTCAGATGCAGTCCATCGAATTTAAAGAACTTCCACTCCCAAAACTGTTGCCAGTTACCTACAAATTTGTGCCCTTTTTCCTGGCACCATCCCTTGAGTCACATGTTTAGCTCCCCTATTTCCCCTTCTCTGACCTTCCGTCCATCTGGCCCCCTCTGCGACTGGCAGGATCTCAGACAAGGAGATGCCGGACAAAATGGATGATAGTTTGTCACCCAGCCTGGTCAGGTGTTCCTTGGTCTCCACAACTGACCGGCTGGCGAGATAGTTAGTCCCTGTGTGTACCAGGACATCAGTGTTTTCTCCTGCTTCCTGTACAATGTTAGCAATGCAGTCAGTGTCTCTCCACGCTGATGTACCTGGGAGACATCTGATCATTACCCCGGCTGGAGATAGGTATCAACTCCCCGAATCATGGAGTCTTCTGTGATCAGAAGTTTTTTTGGATTTCCTTTTTGCTTTTTTTTTGTTTTGGTTCCTGTTTTGGGCAAGTTTTGTTGTGCTAGCTCCTGTGCTGCAGTGTCGTCTGCCCTTTGTTTGATTTCGGAGATCGAGGCAGATACATGTCTGTAGTTTTTATACGGTTTGTGGAGGTGATATGTTGGAAAGCACCGAGTGATGGGGCACCCGGTTTGCCCCTCTTAACCACCTGCCAACCTCCCAGACCAACTACCCTCTGCAGTTGAGGTGCTTCTGTTGGATGTTGGGGAAGTTGCAGGCGGTTCTTATATTTCCTCCTGAATATGCGATTTGAGACGCGCAATCTCTGCCCATGCTGCCTGGAGCTGAGCCCTTAGATCTCCAATGGCCCAGCATGTAGGACAATGTCCTAAATCCTATATAACTGCCCTTTTGAAAAGTGTCCCGCAGTACCTGCAGTTAATAATATCCATTCCAGATAAGTTGCTGGGTTTATAACCTGGTCTGCATAATTAGGAGGAGGAAAATGAAAGCAAAAGTGTGATTTTGTGTTTTGTTTGTTTGTTTGCTTGTTTATAACTTGTTATAACAACTTAAATTACTTGTGCCCCTGTAAATGAGGTCACTGTGTGGATACCCCTCTGATCCTTCCCTTCCTGCTTTGCTACAGGAAATGTCACGACTGTGCTACACTATAAAAGGAGTGTAGTATGGGGTTGCTGGGCCCTCATGGGCGAAAGAAACAAGGAGGTAAGAGCAGAAACAATCAGCCAGCAACAAATGCAGTAGCCCTGAAAGCTTGTCCTAATGATTGATAAAACTGTAAAACCTATAAAGCACCACCTGTAATAATTTCACAAAAGATACAACCCTGTAAGAAACACTTTGCTACAGAGAAAAATAAGGCAGTAACAAAAGATATACCTTGCAAAAGACAATTTGAATCAGAAGATTACAGCAGTAATCTGTAAGCACACACCTATAGGCACACCCCGTAATAATGCAACAGAAGGTATACCCAGCAACAACAATTTGAATAAGAGAAAAATAAAGCAACAAAATGTTAGCAACAAACAGTAACAATCCCTGTGGGTACAAAAGAAAGTAATAACAACACACAGTAAATCTGCCTAGCCAAAAGAAGCCTTAATCCTTTTCCTTGTTCTGGTAAGGTTCTTTACTCTGTCCTTACAAGCAACCTAGAAGAAGAGAGCTCAGGTGAAACTAGGTGCCTCTGCCGGCAAACCTAGTCTTCCCGTATTGATGAAAGAATAGCCCAGTCAGAAAAAGAAAGTGACAAAGCCTTCTTTAGGTATATTAGGGAAAGGAAAAAAAACAGGAGAGGGATTGTGAGGCTTAACAAAGGGGAGGTGGGGCAGTGTGTTGAGGGGGACCTAGAAAAAGCAGAAATTCTAAATGAATACTTCTGCTCAGCATTTACAAAAGAAGGAGAAGGGGAGGGACCAAAAATAGGGGGTAGAAATGCACACAGAGTAGAGGTGGACTCAAGTCCATTCACGGAGGAGATAGTCCTAAAGGAACTCTCAAAACTAAAAGTGAACAAGGCATTGGGGCCAGATGGAATGCATCCCAGAATTCTGAAAGAGCTGAGAGAGGTACTAGAGGCACCACTGACAGCTCTAATTAACAAATCACTGGAGGAAGGAGTGGTACAAAAGGATTGGAGGATGGCAAATGTGATACCACTACACAAGAGTGGGATCAAGTTGGAAGCTGGGAATTGCAGGCCATTGGTGGAGAAAATAATGGAATCTATACTGAAGGAAAAGACTGTGGGGTATCTCGAGGCCAGTGGGGCACAAGACCTGAGGCAACATGGATTCACAACAGGTAGATCTTGTCAAATCTGATGGATTTCTTTGACTGGGTAACCAGGGTGGTTGATCAGGGAGGGGCGATAGACATGGCCTACCTAGATTTTAGCAAGGCATTTGACACCGTCCCACACAGGAGGTTAGTAAACAAGTTGGGCAGTATTGAGGTGGGACCCAATGTGGTAAACTGGGTTAGACATTGGCTGAGCAACAGGACACAGGGTGGTGGTTAACAGAGTTCAGTCCCGGGAGAGGGAAGTGACCAGCAGTGTGCCGCAAGGTTCAGTGCTAGGGCCTGTCCTCTTCAGTGTCTTCATTAGCAACATTGTGGAGGGGCTAGAAGGGAAGATGAGCATCTTTGCGGAGGACACCAAGATCTGCAATAGGGTGGACACTCCAGATGGGGTGGAAAGAATGAAAAGAGACCTAGGCAAGTTGGAGGAGTAGTCAAGAGTGTGGCAGCTTAAATTCAGTGCAAAGAAGTGTAATTCAAACAACATGAAGTCTTGCTGTATTCTGACTATTGCAGTTAGCTCCAGCCTTTAAACTGCCCTGGAGAACAAAGGGTTAACTTTCTATGCAGTGCATAGAATGCTGAGCTCGAGCTCGGTTGAGGTCTCTGTCTGTTTCCCTTTGAAACTCAACCATCAGCTTCTTTACTCCGCCTCACTGAACAGTCGCTCCGGAGATTTCTCCTTCAGCTCGGTTCGAAAGTCGGTTAAAGTCTCTGTTAAGTTGTCTGTTTTAAACCGAATTTAATTTTGCATAGTCGGTTCAGTCTCTGTCTGCGGCACCGTGAGTACTAGATAGGTTTTGTTCTGATTTTCTGTGTGGAAATTCTAAAGTGTTAGATCTGTTCGACTGAACCGATCACTTGTAGTGAATCCTTGTGTTTTACTTTAGTGTGTGGTTACCGGTCCTTTTCGGTTCTAAAAAAACGTGTTTTGAACGTTTTTTTTACAATACCCATGACGCATTTAGGAACCGATAAGGGAGCCTTGCCTGGTGGTTGCCATAAAAAGGGTAAGTTTGGTTAGGTTGGCCATGTCTGAGAAACCCAAGGAAAAAAACAGGCTCACTGAGTTTCAACACTGCAGTGAGTGTGAGGAGGTCTTTGCTAAGGCCGATCCCCACACCACTTGTGTTTATTGTCTGGGGTTTGAACACCTCGATACAGACTGCCAAATTTGTAAAAATTTTCCTAAATCTACCCTTGAAAAGAGATTAGGTAGACTGAGGGAAAAGGAGGCCGAGAAGTCCACTGACCCGGATGGCCAGCCCGGTTCGGTTCCGACCAAACCAGAAAGAGTGCCCTCTGACCAGGGCGATACTTCTTCAGGCAAGAGGAGAGCCGTTCCTGAGGGGTCGGTTCCTACAAAAAGGAAACGAAAAGAATAATCGACCGGTTCGGATCCAGAGGTTCATGTTCTGACCACCGAGGAAATAGCCAGAGCGATTTGGATTGTGGAATCGCTTCGCCCGGTTCGGACCGATCCTGCACCTTTTGGCAGGGGTTCGGTTTGGTCAGCTCCCCCAGTTCAAGATTATACCTCCTGAAGATTTTTATGAACCGGAGTTTGAGGAGGAGGAGTGGGAGTTTGAAGATGATGGTGATAATGGTGAAAGTCTGGATGTGCCTGTGGAACCGGACATCTCCCCAGACAGACCTTCTGGTGTATCCCCTCCTAGGCTTTCTGAGTCCCCTTCCCGCTTTCTGTTTTACAGAAAAGTGGCTGAAACCCTCCAGCTTCCTATGGAGGAAGCAATGGAGGATCAAGAGGAGCCTGATTATGTGGAAATGATGGACATCCCAGAGTCCAGGAGACTGTCTATTCCCCTTCACAAATCCTTTGGGAAGCAGACACAAAACAATACTAAAGTCTCCCAATTCTGTACCTCCTGTTGACAGAAGGATAGATAAGAGGTACACACTATCATTCTTAAATGCAGAGTTTTTATACCAGCAATGCAGCCATGTTGGGGTAGTGCAGGCTGCTGCCTGTGACAAGGCAAACGTTCCCTTGGCTTCACCCCCCCCCAGACAAAGACTCCAGGAAGATGGATGCTATGGCAAAGATGCAGTACATGGCATCTTCCTTGGGACTCAGGCAGGCGAACTACATGGCCTATACAGCCAGGTATCAGAAGTCCAGATGGGACACTGTACTGGCACTGGCTAAACAGGCCTCCCCCCAGCTGGCCAAGGAGCTGGAGGAGGTGGCTGCTGATGGGATTGAGGCATCGAGGTACAATTTCATGTTGCTGTGGACTCCAATGATGTGTCATCAAGAGTCATGGCTACGTCTGTGGCTCTTCGGAGAATGGCTTGGCTCAGATGTACTAGCCTCTCACAGGACACCCAGGCTAAGGTCATGGATTTTCCTGTGGTGGGTAATTCTCTGTTTGGGGAGCAGACAGAGAATTACATGAAGAAAATGGATGAGTACAGGACCATTTACAGGAGTGACAGGCCAAGGAGAGGCAAGCAACTCCTCAAAGGCAGCAATCTAGGGGCAGGGGCAGGCCTTTTTACCAAGCACAGGCCTCTTCTCCTTTTTCACAGAGGGGGTTCTTCAGAGGGAGAGGCAGAAGGGGGATGAGCAGGGCTGCATCCACTCCTCAGCCTAAGGCCCCTGCCAAGCAGACACCCTGATGGCTCTGCCCAGGTCGACTCTCCTATCCCTGTAGGGGGCAGGCTAGCTTACTATGTCCAGGACTGAATGTCTATTACATCAGACAAGTGGGTCTTGGAAGTAGTAAGCCAGGGACTGGTTTTCAGCTTTAAAAAATTTCCAAAGATGAGAACCAGATCTTTTCCACCTGCAGGTCTCTCCGAGAGCCGTGCCCTGGAGGCAGAGGTTTCATCTCTTCTGGCTTTAAGAGCCATAGAGAGAGTTCCTACCCTACACTGGGGCAAAGGTCTGTGCTCCAGATACTTTCTTACCCCAAAAAAGACAGGGGAGTGGCGACCCATCCTAGATTTAAGATACTTGAACAAACATCTTTTAAAACCAAAGTTCAAGATGGTGACTCTGGGAATATTTCTTCCCTCTCTAAGGCCAGTGGACTGGCTAGTCTCCGTAGACCTCAAAGATGCCTACTTTCATATTCCCATCAGGTGTTCCCACAGAAAGTACCTCAGGTTCAAGTTGCCCTCAGGCCATTATCAGTTCAAAGCAATGCCCTTTGGCCTAACATCAGCTCCCAAGGGTCTTCACAAAGTGCCTGGCAGTAGTAGTTGCCTTTCTTAGAAGGCAAAAGATTTCCATTTTTTCCATACCTGGACGATTGGCTCATAGTGGATCAGTCTCCAGACCAAGTCAAGTCAGACCTGCAAGTGACTCAGCAAGTGCTCACTTCTCTGGGTTTTCTTCTCTGCCTCCCCAAATCAGTTCTCGAACCAGTTCAACTCCTTACCTTTATAGGGGCAGAGCTGGATACTGTCAAAGCAAGAGCTTTTCTTCCCCTGGAAAGGGCAAGAGTTCTTATAGAACTGGCGTCGTCCTTCAGCCTTCAGGTGTCCCGACCAGCAGGGCACTTCCTTCAGCTTTTGGGCCGCATGGCAGCTTCTACAGCAGTGGTCCAAGGGGCAAGATTTCAGAGGAGAGACTTTCAGTTCCATCTGAGGGCCTTTTGGTCCCAAAGGAAGGACCCTCTTACCAAACTGATTCCAGTGACTCGAACACTGATCCAAGCTCTTCAGTGGTTGGCAGGATCAGGACAATTTAAGGCAAGGTGTCCCTTTTGTCACTCGGTCTCATTCGGTGGTCCTTACCACAGATGCTTCTCATTTGGGGTGGGGAGCTCATCTGGGGTATCTCACAGCCCAAGGACTGTGGTCCCCTCAGAAGTCCCTCCTTCATATCAATCTCCTGGAACTCAGGGCAGTTTTTCTGGCCCTGCAAGCCTTCTCTCAGTTGGTGCAGAACAAGGTGGTTCAGGTCAGAACAGACACCACCACCACCATGTGGTACATCAACAAGCAAGGAGGCAGTCGGTCTACAGCCTTGTGCATGGAATCCATGAAATTGTGGTCCCTGGCTTATTCCCTGCAGACCTCTCTGATAGCAGTCCACCTTCCAGGAAAGGACAGTGTGCTATCAGATGCACTAAGCAGGATCTCCCAGGGCCATCACGAATGGTCCCTGAACCCTCTGATTTTGAAAGTGATTTTTTTCAAGGTGGGGCACTCCAGAGATAGATGTCTTTGCAGCCCCAGGCGATCACCAACTTCCTTCATTTTGTCGCAGACCCCCCCTTGTGTTCGGTCTCCCTGGATGCTCTGTTTTTGAACTGGGAAGGGAAATTTCTCTATGCCTTCCCTCTACTGTTCAAAGTCCTAGTCAAGATAAGGTCACAACCTTGCAAAGTGATTCTGATTGCTCCAGACTGGGCCAGATAGCCTTGGTACCCCCTGTTGCTCTCTCTAACAGTCCCTCTTCCCCTGTCTCTTCCCAGGAATTACAACCTGTTAACCTCCTCTCAGGGGAGGATTTGGTACCCCAATCTTTGGTCTATCAATCTCAAGGCATGGGTCTTGAAGAGTTAGAGTATGCAGATTTGCATCTGCCTCAGGGAGTTCTGGATATTCTCAAAGCTTCTCGAAAGCCTTCCACCAGAAAGACTTATAACTCCAAATGGAAAAGATTCAGCATTTGGTGCTCCAAGAAGCATATTCCTCCAGACACTGCTGAATTGTCTACAGTTCTGGATTATATGGTTCATCTTAATGGCCTAGGCCTCAGACCAGCTGCTCTCAAGGTACACTTGTCAGCTGTGTCTGCTTTTTTGTCAGTGGGAAAGTCTTCCTCACTATCATCTCATCCTGTGTTCTGTAAATTTTTCAAAGGATTGCTTCATACCAGTCCTCCCTTTAGGGATCCTGCCCCTGCCTGGGACTTAAATATTTGCATTGCTCAACTTATGCAACCTCCTTTTGAGCCTATGTCCTCAGCAGAGCTTAAGTACTTGACTTGGAAAACTGTGTTTTTGGTAGCCATTACCTCTGCCAGACTTATCAGTGAACTGCAAGCTCTGTCAGTGGAATCTGATTTAATCTCTTTCCATAGAGAGAAAGTGGTCCTTAGAACCAATAGGAGGTTCTTGCCTAAAGTGGTTTCAGACTTCCACTTGAATCAGTCCATGTCTCTCCCTGTCTTCTTCACTGATCATTCTTCCTCAGGAGAGAGGAGGCTACACAGTTTGGATGTTAAGAGCCCTTAGCTACTACATAGAGCATACCAAGGATCACAGGTTTGATTCTCTCCAGTTATTCCTGACTTATGGGGAAGTGGGAAAGGGCAAACCTGCCACTAAGTGAACTATTGCCAGGTGGATTGTGTCCTGTATACAATTCTGCTATGAGAAATTAGAAAAGATTCCACCCTCAGGCCTGAGGGCTCACTCTACAAGAGGTACACCTGCTCCCCTGGCTGCTGCCAGGGATATCCCTCTCTTAGAAATTTTTCAAGCAGCCACCTGGAAAACGGTCCATACCTCTACCAAGCATTACCCTCTGGATATCCAGGCTAGGAGTGACGCTCGGTTTGGCACAGCAGTACTTCAGAGCCTATTCCCAAAGTAGGTTCTGTCCCTCCTCCATGGAAGTACTGCTTGGTAGTCTGTAGTAGTCCGAATTCAGCAAGACTTCATGTTGGTTGAAGAAAAAATGACTCACCTTAGTAATTATGTTTCTTCTAATGGAGTCTTGCTGTATTCTGACCTCCTTCCCTGCCTTCCCTCTCAGAACCTGTTTTTTGGAAGTGGGTGGGCAGGTGCAGTGTTGTACCCCAGAGGTGCCTATTACATACCCTCCTCTTTTTGTTTGGGGTGTTTTTTTGTTGTTATTGTTATCCTTTATTGGGATGGGTTTTTGGTTTGAGGTTTCCTGTCTTGAATCTTTTTGGGAATCCAAAACTCCTTGTTGCCAGTTGGCTAGTAAGAAATTTTACAATTTCCACATAGGATAGTTAGTGAGTTTTTCTCATAAGAATCTGATGGTTGAGTTTCAAAGGGAAACAGACAGAGACCTCAACCAAGCTCGAGCTCAGCATTCTGTGCACTGCATAGAAAGTTAACCTTTTGTTCTCCAGGGCAGTTTAAAGGCTGGAGTTAACTACAATAGTCAGAATACAGCAAGACTCCATTAGAAGAAACATAATTACTAAGGTGAGTAATTTTTTCATCATGCACGTGGGGCACAGGAATCCTGGAGAGGAACATACAGTGGGGGAAGGGGGAGATACTATCGAGAACAAAACTGGAAAGGAACCTGGGGGTACTCATAACAGATGACCTAAAAGTAGCCAAGCAGTGTGAAAAGGTGGTTGGAAGGGCTTGGTGATGCTGGGGTGCATAGGGAGAGGCATCACCAGTAGAAAACAGGAGGTGGTGATGCCACTGTACAGAAAATTGGTGAGGTCACATCTGGAATACTGTGTTCAGTCCTGGAGGCCACATCTCCAGATGGGAATGCACCATAAAACATATGAGGAAAGACTGAAAGACCTCAATATATATACTCTGGAGGTAAGGAAGGAGAGGGGGGTTATGATAGAGACATTCAGATACCTCAAGGGGATAAACAAGGTACAGGAGGGCAGCATCTTCCATAAGAAGAGATGTGCAAGAACAAGAGGGCACAGTATGAGGATGGGGGGGGGAGAGACTTGAGTAACATGAGGAAGTACTTTTTCACAGAAAGGGTGGTGGATGCATGGAACAGCATCCCTGTGGAGGTCATGGGTGCAAAAACTGTGAGTGAATTCAAGATTGATACAGTAGGTTAGATGGAAGGCAACCCTAGTGGTAGGAAAAAAAAGGTAAGCTGCAGATCAATTAGGATCTGCATCTTTTAGGTGGGTAGGGAAATGGGCAGACTAAGTGGTCTAGTTGGTCCTTATCTGCCATCACATTCTATGTTTCTGTGAGGTGGAGCTGCCAGAGGCTTAATGGTGGCCAGGCAATTGGGGGGACACCACAAAGCAGGAAGAGGAGCTAAAAGGAGTAACACCCAGTGTGTTCCAGTGCGTGAGTGGGATAATGCAGGAGTGGAACATCTGTCTTAGGATCATCCGCAGATAGTCCGCAGGAGACTCTGCAGTGTGGACACCAGCCCAAGGTAAGGAGGTAACACGTTCCTGTTTAAAGTGTACAGCCAGCAACAGGGAAGGTAACTGCAAGTTGTAGATATACCACAAGTGGTAAAGTAGCAGTAGACGCCCAGGATAAGGTTAGGTACAAGTAAGAGGGTTAGAAACGGGAAAATAAGAGACACTCTGTCTAGGGTAGTATAACTCGTTTCTGCCAAGTGAAAGGGTAGGGTAAAAAATAAATTCAGGCAAGTGTGTAAAGAGTAGATAACACCAGGGCAAGTTAAGTACTGGTGGGTGGGTTGGAAAAGGGAAAATAAGAGACAGCCTGTCTTGGACAGGGACATAAGTTTCAGACAAATAAAAGGGAGAGGTAGGAATACAGCAGGAGTAGAAGGAGGCACTAGGGTACAGCAAAGTTATATTAGACACTAAGCAGAGGAAGGAAAGACCATGGCAGTGGTGCAGTGCAGTGGATGTGGACTTCAGTGTTTCAGGACAACTTCTGGAGATTGAGGTGCTGCCCCATTTGTGCTCACCTTTGTGGGTTGAGGGCAGAGGTTGTTGAACTCTAGGCCAAACTGGCAAGGTTGCAGAGGACCTTCTGTCCCATTCAGGAGTAGGGATGTCACAATATGATTATATATCATGATAATTACCATGGACGATGATTTATCATTGTAAAAAAACAATATCGCGATTATCATACAGCACGATATACCGTGATATACAGTGACAGAGTCTCAGCTTGCTTTTCCAGTATCGCTTCCCTTTCCAGGTACAGCCATGATTCCTGATTCCCTACCATCCTCCTATCAGATTTTTACTATTTTTTCTTAAAATTAGAAATGCAGTGCTGGTCCTGTGGTGTGGAGTTTTGAGGGTCTGGGCGCCTCACCTGCCGCCACACTGGTAAACCAGGTTCAGGAATACACCTGGATCGCTTGAGGGATGGCTGCGTGAATGAGGACTGAGCATCCATTGACAACTCCTCTTCTTTGTGGAGGGGGGACAGCACAAGCCGCTGGCCAGTCGCCATCTAGCAGAGGCTGGATGATGCAGCAGTAACAGCCTTTTGACTGTCTGGGTGCAGGGGCTGGGGCCGAGTACATACATCTTTACGTTACATTTTTTTTTTAAAGACATTTAATGACAGAAGACATTTTTTGGATACGTGAGCAAAAAGAGAAAGACCTAGGGAGGGGATAGTAAGGCTGAAAGGGGAAGAAGGGGCTTGTGTGGAACAGGACCGCCAGAAAGCGGACGTACTGAATAAATTCTTCGGTTCAGTATTTACGAAGAAGGTGGGTAGGTAGCAGGCCTATGATAAAAGATGAGGGCATTAAACCTCTGATTTGGGGGTGGAACCACTCAGATGGTCAGATCACTACACCGTGAAGTTCAGTTTTTGCACCCCCCTTCATAGGCCTACCCCTGTAGAGATGGTCAAGTACCACCCTTTACGAGGTGTAAGCTCTGAAGGCCTGGTGGCGGTGCTGGACCCATCGGTCTTTCTGCCGGCTATCAATGACCCAGAGGCCCTAGTGATGGCCTATAATAAGGCCATCTCTGCGGCCCTGGATGTCATTGCTCCTGTCCAAGTTCATCCTCTCGGCCTTCGCCCTCGGTCCCCTTGGTTTCATGGGACCTTGAGGGAGATGCGGCGACTAGGATGAAGGTCAGAGCATTGCTGACAGAAATCTGCCATAGATGTCAACCACCTTAGATTGATGGAGCATTATCAAGCCTATCAATCCACAGTCACCCGTAAGAAGGCAGATTTCCTGTCCGGGGAGATTGTGGCCGCTCAGAATCGACCAGCTCAGCTTTTTCGAACCGTAGACAGACTGTGCAATCCAGCCTGCCTACAGGTTCGAAAAGTCTTCTCGCAAGTGTAATGTGATGAGTTTGCTCTATTCTTTGCGACTAAGGTGGCTGACATCAGGACCAAGCTCCAACCAGCACACACTATGGGTGTTGCTTTGAACCTGCGCTTGACCAGTGCTCCTCAGTTTTCCTCGAGTTCCTTCAACCAGCCAGAGTTCATGATGTCATGCGGATTGTCCAGAGTATGCGACTTTCATGCTATAGTTTGAACCCAGGTCCAGCTACCCTGATTATGGGTTGTAGTTACATCATTGGACTAGTTGTAGCATGGATAGTCTGGTGCTCCTTGGAAACAGGTGAGTTTCCTAGCTCCCTGAAGGAGGCGGTGGTGACAACCCTCCTGAAGAAAGCTTCTTTGGGTCCAGACTGCCATGCGAACTACAGACCAATCTCAAACCTTCCCTTTATAGGGAAGATGATTGAGAAAGTAGTGGCCTTACAGCTGGAAAACCATTTGACCATCCATGACATCTATGAACCTCTCCAGTCCAATTTTCGAAAGAGGCACAGTACTGAGACGGTGCTGGTTTGGGAGCTCAGTAATCTCCTGATGGCAAGAGATCAGAAAAAACGTTCATCTTGGTTCTTCTAGACTATCTCTCATCAGCATTTGACACTGTGGAACATGGGTTTCTGCTCGATCGCCTGAGGTTCATCTGTGGCCTGTCAGGTACAGTCCTCAGGTGGTTTACATCTTTCCTCACTGGAAGAACTCAGAGGGTGGTGTTGGGGATTTATTCCTCTGACCCAGTTCCTCTATCATGTGGGGTGCCACAGGGATCGGTGTTGTCCCCCATGTTGTTCGCAGTGTACATACTTCCCTTCGGAGACATTGTAAGAAGGTATGGGCTGAGGTTTAATTGCTGTGCTGATGATGCCCAGCTCTACCTCTCTTTTGCGCCTGACTAGGATGGAGCTTTCCCAGTATTTAATAACTGCCTTGCTGAAATCCGGGATTGGATGAATTCGAGCTAGTTGAGGTTGAACTCGGAAAAGACTGAGGTGCTGGTTATGGACCCGAGGTGCCGGATGGGGGGGCCAGGGGTAGGTTTGCCCTCAGGGCGTTTTTTGAGACTTATCGCTCCGACCTCTCTGGGCTGGAGTCAAACACAGGGTAATTTTGACAAAGGGCTGCCTCTACGTTCGCAGGTGTTGGCTGTCATTAAATCCTCTCTTTACCATCTGAGGAATATCTCCAGAGTTAAGCATCTTGTTCCATCCGGCGATCTCCCCATGTTGGTCCATGCCTTTGTGTCCTCGTGTCTGAATTATTGCAACTCCCTTTACGTAGGGCTACCTGTGGTGGATATCCGCTGCTTGCAGCTGGTGCAGAATGCAACGGCCTGGTTATTGACGGGAACCTCACGGTCCTGTCTTATTTCTTCAGTGCTACGTGAACTGCACTGGCTGTTACAGTGGCAGATCACCTTTAAAATTGGACTTCTGACTTATAAAGCCCTACACGGACTGGGCCCGGACTATCTGAAAAAGCTTCTGGTTCCTTAATGCCCTGAGCGATCACTCTGCTCAGCTGACGAGGGGTTGCTAGAGATTCCAAGGGTTTATTTAAAATCTTCTGTGGCCTGGGCATTTATGCATGCGGCCCCCTACCCTTTGGAATTCTGTACCCCGTCAACTACAGGAGTGCACAACGGTGGAGGGATTTAAACAGGTGTTTAAAACCTATTTGTGGAGAAAAGCATATAACTGATTTAATTATGGTTCTATCTGTATTGGTTGTATTTTATATTATTTATAAATGTGTAGATTTTATGATTCGTTCTGTTTTGTTAGGCACTTTGATAGTTGAAAGGTGCCATATAAATAAAGATTTATTATTATTAAGGGATGGGAGGTGGACACTAGCCCCTTTACAGAGGAACGAGTCCTAAGGGAACTGTCACAGTTAAAAGTAGACAAGGCAATGGGACCAGATGGGGTGCAACCCAAGTTATTGAGGGAGCTCAAAGAGCTGGCTGCTTCTCTGACAGCCCTGTTGAACCCATCTCTAGAAACAGGACAGCTACCAGGAGACTGGAAAAGGGCTGATGTAGTCCCACTACACAAAAGTGGAAGCAAAGAGGAGGCAGGAAACTATAGGCCTGTCAGCCTGACTTCGGTAATGGGCAAAGTAATGGAATCACTACTTGAAGGAAAGGATTCACTCCTGTAGTCCTTGTTACCAGTGGACTACAGGAGCCAAGGCAACATGGTTTCATGGGGGGTGGTCTTGCCAGACAAACCTGATCAAGTTCTTTGATTAGGTAACCAAGAAAGTGGATAAGAGGGGAGCTGTTGATGTGGTTTACCTGGATTTCAGTAAGGCCTTCAACACCGCTCAACATGGAAGGCTGGTGAGCAAGCTGAGAAGCCTAGCAGTAGGCCCTAAAGTAGTAAGATGGGTAGTGAGCTGGCTGGGCAATAGGAGTCAGAGGGTGGTGGTACATGGCGTCCGCTCTGGAGAAGGTAAAGTGACCAGTGTGGTGCCACAAGGGTCAGTACTAGGCCCAGGTCTCTTCAATGTCTTGCTCGTGCCACAGCCTTCCCCATATCACCTATGCTGCCTCTCAGCTCCATGACCTTCGCCCCTTTAATGACCTCCCAGTTCCTGATACTGCAACAAGGCCCTGCAGGGAGGTTGGTATGGCTAGGAGGTGTGTGGTTCATCGAGTGCCGAGGGAAGCCGAGGAGGGGCTGGATGGTGAGCAACAATGAGGTTATCCGGTACAGGAGATAGCCCTGGGTGTAATCAGAGCCTAGGGAAAGGTCTGACGTGTTTGGTCTCTGTACCTAGGGTTCCCAGCAGACCGAGTGGGCAGGCAGCTAGAGGACTGGCTGCGTCCTCTAATCCTCTTTGGGCAGTGCTTTGCAATTCCAGGTCAGTGAGGAAGGAGACCGCGATTTTTGCGGACTTGATTTCTTCTGTTGACCTGGCTTGCATCATGGAGACCTGGCTGGGTGATGATGCAGGCTCAGTTTTTGAGTCCACCATCCCACTGGATATACCGTGGTGCACATTCCGAGGAAAGGATCACAGGGGTGGGAGAGTGGCCATCATTGTTTGATCCAGTTTGGGCTTCTCGGTGCACCCAGTTGGTGGCACCCGATCTTCTGAGTGCAACGCCATGTGTGGGGATACAGGTTGCAGGATTCTCCTCGTTTGCTGCCCCCTGGGGCAGGGGAGGGAATTCCTGCAGGAGGTAGCGGACTTCGTCGTCGACCCGGTGTTGGAGTCACCTAGGTGTTTGATCCTGGGGATTTCAGTGCATGGGCCGACGACATATCCTCGCATTTCGGTTACAACCTCCTCCAGTTGATGCAATCACTGGGCCTGTCACAAGTGGTTGCTGCTGCCACCCACCAGCATTGGCCACACTCTCGGTCTGGTGTTCCAGCTGGGTCTTGAGATTAATAACCTCAAGACTGATCAAGTCATTTGGTCTGATCACTGCACTGTAGAGTTCAATGTTGCCCCGAAAGTCCCGCATCTGTGCAGATGGTCAGCTATCACCCCTTAAGGGGTGTTGACCCAGAGGGACTTTTGTCGTTAGCTGACCTATCTAGGGTTGATGCAGCATGTGCAATTGGCACTGGAGAGGTGGTGGCCACCTGTAATAGGGTGGTTGCCGAAGCTGTAGGTGCCATCGCACCAGTTCATATATGACACAGATCCTCTCACTTGAGATCCCCTTGGTTTGATGGAGATCTCAAGGTGATGAAGATCAGGGGTCGAAAGTTGGAGTGTTGCTGGTGGGAGACCCGGCTGGCCCTACATGCTCACTGTGTTGAGTACCGGGGCGATTTCCCTTAAGAAGGCAGAATTTCTGTCCAGGGAAATTGCTGTGGGGAGAAGCCGACCATCTCAGCTGTTTCAGACCATAGACAGGCTTTTACATCCTACCTTCCTTTGGCCAAAAAAAGCTTTTTGCAACCACTTTATGTGAAGAGTTTGCTCTGTTTTTTACGACAGAGAGTCTGCCATCAGGTCAGGAATTCTGCCAGGGAAGCTTTCGCCTCGCAGTGATCGAATTTGACTAAGATGCTTCCAAACTGTATATTAGACTGCTTCGCACAGGCCACAGCTGGCACCTACGCCCTAAGAAGCTACAATGGCATTATGCTCAAAGTGCCTAAAGTCAACACCCGGCATGGGAGATCTGCTATCAGCTATAATCTGGCTATATCATGGAACACGATTCAAAAGTCCTTGAAGCTGATCAACCGGGTATCCTTAGCATCCTTCAAGCATCTATACCTAAGTCTGTTCCCTGAAAAATGCAATTGCTTCCACAAGTTCTAGTTTATTGCAGTTCTTTCCTTCCCCTCTCAGGCTGCCATCATATCATGGCAATTCACTTCCCTAGAATTCATCTCCACAAATACCTCACCCCTAGCTATAATCTTCTCCCATAACTCCAGGCTCCTACCTTAGCCCTTATCACTGCCTTTCACCTCCAGTTCTAGCACAACCCCTGCTCTAGTCCATGGTACCCTTCCTACCATGTCACTTGTGTCAGTCTATGACCACCTCTTTCAGTCATCCAATCACTATTTCTCTTTGTCCACATTGACTTCCCTTGGATCTTTGGAATCTTGGGTATATCATGTTGAATGTATGCCATGTTTACTGCCAATGTTGGTATGTATATACTGGTTCACCTAGAGTGCATCTCATATGTTCCTACCATATCCTGTTATGTTTAAACAATTTCTGTTCTTGATTTCTGTATAGAAGTGTTTTAATTATTCATGTACATATACCAATTATTGAACTTTGATTACTGTATATAAGTATATACGTGTTTTAAATCTTCCTATACATGTACCAATTATTGAACCTTGACCTTATCAGGTCCATCTTGCAAATGAGCTGTGCTCAATGATGTTCGCCTGAATAAATAAAGATTTGGTTGATTGATTGTTTGATTGAATTGGGAGTTTCAGAGGCACTTGGTCTGTCTGGGAGGAGTTTAGGCCAGTGGAGGTATCTGAAGTGACTAAGGTGATCTTAGAGCTGAAGCACACCTTTTGTGAACTGGACTCGGCACCAACACGTTTCTTAATGGGATGTGTCGATGCCACTGGTCCGATGTTCGCCATCGAGCACTCAGCAATCCTGGCAGAGGGGATTGTCCCAGTTGCTTTAAAAGAAGCACTGTTGAAGCCCCTTCTAAAGAAATCTTCCCTTGACCCAGACGTCCTGTCAAATTACCATCTGGTCTCCAACCTGCCTTTTTTGAACAAGGTTGTTGACAAATTGGTGGCACAACAGCTCGAGGATCACCTGGTGTCCTCGGATATCTATGAGCCTTTCCAGTCAGGTTTCTGGGCCAGACATAGCACTGAAACTGCTCTAGTGAGAGTGCATAATGATCTGCTCAGGGCTAGAGAGCAAGGAGACAGGTCAATTCTTGTGCTCCTCGATCTCTCCTCAGCTTTTGACACTGTGGATCACGTTGTGCTTCTTGATTGGCTCTGTGAGTTTTATGGACTCGCTGGTACCGTCATCAAATGGTTTGAGTCCTGTCTCTCGGACAGGATGCAGCGAGTGGTGATGGGGAATTTCTTTTCCTCCCCAATGCCTCTGTCCTGTGAAGTGCCTCAGGGTTCGAACTTGTTGCCGATGTTCGCAGTGTATTTGCTGCCCTTGGATGAGATCATTCGACAATACAGTGTTGAGTTTCACTGCTATGCAGATGACATCCAACTGTATTTGTCCTTTGCACCCTGCGCATCTGGAGCTGTTGACATGTTCAACAGCTGTTTGGCTAAAATCAATGACTGGATGGCTTCCAGCTGGCTGAGACTCAACCCGGCTAAGACTGAGGTGCTGGTGATTGAGTCTGGTCGGGGGCGTAATGGGTTGCCACAAGGGGTGGACTCTGGACTTGTTCTGGGGTCTGTGCCGCTGGTGGTTTCTCCAAGGGTGCAAAATCTAGGTGTGATCCTTGACTGTAGATTTACCTTTGAAGATCAGGTGTCATCTATAGTCAGCATTGGTTTTTACCACTTGCGGAACATTGCTCGGATTAAGCCCCTCATTCCGCCTGAGGACCTGCCGACACTAATGCATGCCTTTTTTACTTCCAAGCTCGACTGCTGCAATGCTCTATACTTCGGGGTCATGGGAGGAACCCTTCACAGACTGCAGCTAGTGCAGAACACAGTAGCCAGGTTGCTGACGGGCCGTTCGAGGTCCAGTCATGTGGGTCTGGTCCTGCATGCTGTGCACTAGCTGTCGATCAGGTGGAGTGTCCTTTTCAAGGTGGGTCTTCTCACCTTTAAGGCCCAGTATGGGCAGGGTCCTGATTACTTGTATGAGCTCCTGACACCAGTGTCTTCTGCTCGCTCCCTCCGCTCCTCTTCAAGGGGCCTCCTGGACGCTCACAGGGTCAGGCTCATGACCTTGTGAGATTGTTCTTTTAGTGTCTCTGGGCTGACCCTGTGGGACTCACTTCCCTCTGCAGTCCAGGAGGCTCCCTCGATAGAGGTGTTTAAGGGGAGGCTAAAGGCACACCTCTTCAGTCTGGCCATTGACTGTTGATGTCATCGTTGGTTCCGGCCAGTCCCTTGAAGTATGACTTACGGGAGCCTTTTATTGCTGCAGAATATTAATTTCAATGTGGTTTTATTATATTTTTCAATTTATTGCTGTATATTTTTCTCATGTTCTGCCCCCAGAGCTGCTGGGATTGGGCACCTTACAAATAAAATTGCCTTGCCTAGTTACATTGCAGAAGGACTGGAAGAGAAAGAATGCCTGTTCACAGATGATACAAAAATCTGCAACAGAGCTGACACGGGGAGGGGTACGTGAGGGAAGATCTAAAAAAGCTGGAAGAATGGTTATGAGCTTGGTAGCTGGGTTTCAAAGGAAAAAAGTGCAAAATCACACACTTAGGGCTCAGAAACCCAGGGGTAACATGCCAAATGGGAGGAGAAGTACCAGCAGTCACAAAACAAGAAAGGGCCCTGGGGGTAATCATTACTGATGACCTGAAGGTAGATAAATAGTGTGACAGGCTAGCGGGATGCTTGGATGTATAGGCAGGGGTATAACCAGCAGAAAGAGGAAGGTAATAATACCCCTGTATAGATCACCGGTGAGACCCCACCTCAAGTACTGTGTACAGTTCTGGAGACCCCACCTCTGAAAGGACATTGACAGGGTGGAGATGGTACAGAGGAGGGCAACCAAAATCCTGCAGGGCCTGCACCAGAATCCCTATGAAGAAAGGCTTAAGGAATTAAATATATACTCCCTAGAAGGAAGGAGGGAAAGGAAGGGATATGATTAAAAGATTCAAATACCTCACAGGTATAAACAAGGTACAGAGAGGGAGCATCTTCCAAAGAAAAAGGTGCTTGAGGCCAAGGAGTCACACTATGAAGCTAGAGGGGGGGTGAGGCTGAGGAAATGTGAGGAAGTACTTCTTCATGGAAAGGGTGGTGAATGCTTGGAACAGCCTCCCAGCTGAGGTCATGGGATCTAAAATGGTTACAGGGTTAAAGAATACATGGGATAGACACAAGGGGATCTTAGAAGTAAGGCAAGGGAGGGTGAAAACCGGAGACCGAGTAGGATGTGTAGTGGCACTTGGGTAGGATAGGGCAAACTAGGTGAGCCAGGAAGTCCTTATCTGCCCATACTTTCTATGTTATGTTTCTGTGTTTCACACACCCACACCATCGCACATATGCCAGCCTCAGGGATGTGGTAAAAGAAATGGGGGAGAAGCTATGTGCACCAGTCGACTTACACATACAAAGCGACAGCAAATAAGTACCACTTGGCGCATCAGTGGAGTTTGTGGGGGATAAAACTGTCTCAGGATTTAAGAATGCATGGGATAGACACAAGGGAATCTTAGCAGTAAGAGGTGGGTGTAAGCCGTAGTCCAAGTAGGGTCTCTGGAGGCACTAGAGGTAGGGAATTTAGGGTAGACTAGGTGTGCCATGTGGTCCTCATCTGCCAACAACTTCAGTGTTTCTATCTTTCTATGTTTCTACCTAGTCTGCCCATTTTCCCCTACCTACTTTCTTAGATCTCTAGTCATTACCCCCCCAGAGCGTCTAGCCTATTGCAGATTTTTGTGTCATCTGAAAAAAGGCATACCTTCTAGCCCCTCTGCAATGTCGCTAATAAAGACATTAAGGAGGAAGCCCTCACCTCTGGAAAACCTGCTGACAGGCAAAACTACCGGGCCGCACGAAATGCCTGCACCAGAGAAATCCATTGTGCTATGGCTGAACACTTTAAAGAGAATCTTGCCACATCCTGGGGTAATGGTAAGCAATTCTGAGCTAACATGAAGGAACTCATAGGGAATTCCAACACTGGCCCCCCTTTCCTCCTTAACATTAATGAAGCCATCACCCAGGACCCTCAGGTTATAGCTGATACCTTCAACCTGGCCTTTACTGATCTGAGTAGGGTATTTCCTTCTGACTTCTTAAGTAAACCTGCCTGTCCCTGTCCTTCGGCTGCCCTGACTTACTCTCCCCCCCCCCCCCACTTCCATTTCAGGTTGATGTCCACTACTGAAGCAAAAACGTACCTCCAGAGAGTACTGGGTAAGTCGAGGATCAATGGTGACTCAATAGACCTGAAATTACTACATCTGGCCCTTGATGCTGTACTTCTCCCCTCACCAAGATCCTTAACCTCTCCCTCCACTTTTGTCAATTCCCCACCCTATGGAAATCCACTATTGTCACTCCTGTCCCCAAGAGTGGCGACAAAACTGCCCACAGCAACTACCGCCTAGTTTCCATCCCCCCACCCAATCTTCAAAGAATTGGAAGAAATTGTATCAGATCAGCTGTCTGACTACTTGGCGGAGCACAGCCTTCTGTGTGCCTAACAGCATGGTTTCTGTAAGGGACAAAGTACCACAACTGCTCTCTTGGAATGTACCGACTTTGCCCACAATGCCCTTGATCTGTATCGATTAGTGGGATCCATATACATAGACCTGACAAAGGCATTTGACACAGTTAACCATGACCTCCTGGTCTCATCCCTCCATTCAGTTGGCCTCTCCCCTGAAGCCACCTCCTGGTTTTCGAATTATCTCAGTGGTCACTCCCAGCAAGTGAAACTCTGTAACACCCTCTCCTCCTCATTATCTGTCCATTCTGGGGTCCTGCAGGAGTCTATTCTTGGGCCTCTCCTCTTTAGTCTCTTTCTAAATACCCTCCCTCTAGCCTGCTCTGGTAGCCTGTTACTCTATGCTGATGACACCATTGTCTATACTTGTCACTTGGACCCGTCCATACTACAACACTCTCTCCAGGCTAATTTCTATGAGTTAGAGTCATGGATCGCTAAACACAAGCTTATCATAAACTATAAAAAAAAAAAAAAAGAAATCAATATTATTTGCAAATGCACAAAACAAACACAAAAATGTCCCCCTCACAGTTTTTAATGACCATCTCCAACCCTCAGAACAGGTCTTCACCTTTAAATACCTTGGGGTTACCCTCGACTCCTCCACCCTTTCCTTTCAAGGCTGTGTTGACTTAGTCTACAAAGCTGTTAATACTAGGATTAGCATCTTGTATAGGCATAAACAATGCTTAACTAATAACACCCTCCGTCTTGCTGTCACCAGCTCAGTACTCTCCATAGTAGACTATGGCATAGTAATCTATGGCTCCGCATCTGACACTGTCCTCAACAGGATCAAAGTCTCTCTTAACAGAGCTTGCCGGCTTGCTCTTGGAGCCCATCGGCTTACCCACACCTGCGACGACCTTTACCAGCAAGCACACTGGTTGGACTTCAAAGGTCGACTAACATACCATACTTGCTTAATAGCCAATAAAGTCTTGTCCTGCCAGTCCCCCCCCAGTCCTTCGTTTTCTGGCTCCCACACCCTCTCTGCGCACTACCAGGAACACCTTAAAAGGCTCATGCCTTGTTCCTTTCTGTAAAACTGCCCTTGGGCAGCGTGCTTTTCCATACCAGGCCCCCTACCTGTTGAACAGCTTGTCCCATGATATCCTGGCCCCTGACAAACTTGGCTCTTTTAAAACTAAACTTCACCAGCACCTCCTGTTGCAGCTGTCCATAATTCTCCCCCACTCCACACTGCCTCCACTCACTATTCTCTTACTTCTCACCTATCCCCCTCACCCTCCTACTTGCCTTTTTCAGACTGTCTTTGTAGTCTTCTCTCTTCCTGATGCACTTTTTTGCCCATTGATGGCACTTGATTGTAAATATAATTTTTATGTACTTGAATTGTATTTTTAAACCATCTCTGTTAGTGGTTAAGACTTTCCTATGCACTATATCTTGGCTCCTCAATCTGTTTTGTAGTCATGTAATTTTTTTTCTAATTTATTTTTACTGAAGTTTATACAGTACAGTGCACCTAAAATACATACATTCTAGAGACAGCATCAAGTAAACTTTTAGAATATTCTGATACATTACTAAGGATACTGCAACGTGTCTCTGTTTGTAACCTTGAAGTGGGGAAATGCACAGAATTGATGTACAGTATTGTTTACTCAGTAAAGAACCACATTACAGCCAGTGCTCTCTGGAGGTTAAATATTTAAAAGAAAACCGCTCAAAATAACATTACATGCCTATAGGCTAGCACTGACTATGCTCCATGATTCTCATTTATACCGAAACTCATATTATGAGTGTTCTCACAGCTCTTGGAACAAATATTCTTAAACCTAACATCCAGATCTTGCAATATTAAATAAACTCTGTTTCCTGTTGCTTAACCAGCATAATAGTACAGTCTTGGGGCTAACTTTGCCCTAGGTCAAAGATGATTTTGTGTTTTACCTCGGCATTGTATTTGATGGGGATCCCAGAGATTAGCAGCATTGTCTGGACGTTCCTAAAACAACAAAAATTAAATAGTCATGCCGATCACTGTGACAGAGAACTTTTCTGTCCTATAAGTGAGACAGCTACGCCACAGCTCACTCACATATGGCACGAAAAGGAACAAGAAAGAAGTGCCATTTTAGAATTCCAGGACCCACACTAAAATAGCATTGTAATGGACCTGTATAGTAAAAGCTCCATTACAACTCTAATAGCTTAACTCCGTAACTCTTGCTAACGTCTGGGCACCACCTGCTAATCTTGGATTCTTTGACAATGCCTTCCTGGCAGCAACTCCCCCTTTTTTTTTACCCCTGCCTCAGTCCTCCCCTAACTTCACCTCTGTGACCCGCCCTCACCCCTACCCCTCACTTTCTCATCTCCTACCCTTCCCTTTCTACCATTGTCAACCCTAGTTCTAGCTTTGTATATGTATAGGTAAGTGACTATTTGTCATAATGTCATCCTTGTTGTTTTGTTGTACCTTATGACGTGGAACCTTTGTAAAAGAGCCCTGGCTCAAAGGTATTTGTAATCCTAGACTGAAATAAATAATGAAAAAAAAAATAATAGCAAATAGACAGGTTCCAAACACTTACAGACAGCAGTAACACCATTTATGTCCATGCAGTTCATGCAGCACAATCTTCAGTTCCGATTCCTCGGCTCTAGCTGATGCGCTAGGGTTATATGGGGTAATTTTGCAGCAAACTCTCCTGCTGATCGAGGATCCGTGAAGCAATATTGCTTGTCCTTATTTGTGAAGTGGAGCCTTGCTGGAAACACAATTCGGTAGGCAATCACTGTTTTTCTTAATTGCTGAGCAATCCCCTTGAATAACTTCCTACACATTTTGGTAGCATAAGAGTAGTCCGGGACAAATAACATTTTCCAGTCCCCTTCCCCCTCCCCATCATTACCGGGTACTGTTCTTTAACAGCTTGCAGCAACACATCTCAATCCCCCGAAGATGCCAGGGTAAATAATATGGTGCGTGGACCTTCCATAGTCATGTCATTTTGTATAACTGTATTGCTGTAACTCAATGTTATTACCCTGTGTATGCCTTTACAATGTTCTGTATTCTATGTATGACGTGGCATCTCTGTAAAAGAGCCTCTGGCTCAGAGGTGCATCTTATATTTCAAATAAAATAAAATAGAAAATACCCAGATTGTTCCCACCCTTGGACCAAAACCCTGCTTCCCATTCTGCTGTTGGCAGCAAAAAAATCCCTGACAAGGAAATGGATGACTAAAGCAGTACCAAGTATACAAGATTGGAGGCAAATTGTGAATTCTGTATACCAGATGGAAAACATCACAGCGAAACTAAACAATCAAACAGATGGATTTGCCACTCTATGGAGGAGATGGTCAGTTTATCAGGCAAGTGTTGATCCTGACTTCTGCCCATAGTGGGTGGGTTTTGGAGAGGAGAAGAAAAGAGAAATGTGTGGGATCACAGAATTGTTTGATTTTATCGTAGAAAAGGGTAGATCAGTTTCAGTCTTAATCTGTAACCAATGTAAAAGATATTTATGCACTGTTTACCTGTATTATAACAAATCTGAAGTAAGCACAGATAATGTACTGATTGTAAAATGTCTCCTGATATAAAAGTAAGAAAAAATCTAATAAAAAAAAAAAAAAAATTTACTGATCTTTGTGGCATCCCACTGGTCACCCTCCCTGTCTCAGAGTGAGCTCCATTTCTAGGAGCGTGGATATGTTGTTCATCCACAGTCTTTGACATGTCCTCTTCCACTTTAAGATCAGCCAGAAGACTTCAAGCTGGCTCCTCCCACCCACCCGGGTGGTATATACCTCGGCTCCGCCCCATGACGCCAGCTCTTCCTTTCCTCTGGAAGATTCAGGTTGCCTCCCTCATACTCTCGCATTTTGTAGGCTTTGGCTCAAAAACCTTCAGTTATTCCGAAAATTCTTCTCGTTTGTGTTGGCTACCGTGAGTTTAGCACTTCAGTTATGGAAGACAAGTCTTCCCCCGGATTTCATTGGTGCACTTGCGGCCAGAAACTGTTGCACACTGATCCCCACACCGCGTGTGTTTACTGCCTCAGTGTCGACCATGACACTTCGAAATGTGATATGTCTCGCCTTTCATCCCAGTGTCCACGATGACCATCTCACATGCCTGAAACTGGGGAGGCCGGAGAAACAAAATCCTCCAGTGAAGCCCAAGGAGGCTCGGAGGGAGGTTTCCGCAGCTGTGGGATCCACTGAGCAATTTGAACACATGCAGGCATTCGAGGAGGAAGCAGCTCATGCTGCAGAGACTTCTCGGAGCTTCTTCGTTCCACTCAACCTGGAGTCCACCTTCTCTGGTTCCTTCCGAGAGTTATACCAGTCTCTCCCGACCAAGGGAGAGGCACCTGCGGGCTCGCACTCCTCTCGCTCGCATAAGTGGGAGAAGGTTCCAGGATCGCCTTTGTCTTGGCAGAGACTTTCTTGGGAGTGGGAGAGATCTCGGTCCCAATAACATGTGGTCTCAACCTCGGTCGAGATTGCTTCTTCGGCCACTGACTTCTCGGCTTTGCCGTCTGGCCAGTTGACTGAACTGTGGATCGACGATGTAGCAATCATCATCGACCCTATCGATCCCTTATTGCCGACTCCGGTCAATGATTCCCTCGATAGAACTCCTAATTTACTCTTCCCAGATGATGAGACCCAGCCTGCTGGGACTACCATCGAGGAAGTGGTCCCAGACCCCGAGAAGTCACTGATCAGCCTGTCCGATCTCGATCAAGGTCTCGGACCCCTGAAAGTCCGAGGAAGAACCATAGACGCTCTAAAAAGAGGCAACGCCATGAGTCGTCTTCATCCTCCTCAGATGAGGAGAGGCTCCAACGGAAACTCCGGCACTGCGAGGACCTCATGTGGCAACTGCTTATTTTGACCGAACACAAGCCGACTCTAGCTTCCACACCGGCCATTACATGGCTTTCGCCTCCTAGGCTGAAGCCAACTCCTTCAGAGCCAATTAAGTCGGTTCCCCAGCCTGCGGAGCTGGTAAAACCTTCTGTTCAGCCCAAAACGGTCTCTCCACCGATCGTGGTGAAACCACCACCCAAGCAGCCTGTGGGAGGGGCTCCTTCCAAGGAAGACAGGCTGGACACTGGGCTTCCCTGGCATTTGCCGGTCACTGTCTCCCCAGACCACCCTCGGCGAATCAAAGGTGACCTGGGTGGTTGGCCATTGTATCCGGATTCCTCGGATTCGGAAGTCACCAGCTTGCATTCTCATCCAGGAGATGATGAATCAACCATTGGCTTGGATACGGAGGAAGGTCCCTCATCTTTTCTGGGCATTCTTCACCTCATCTCTGAGGGATGCCCCTGGAGCCAGTCCAGAAAAAGGCGGAGTACCCTCTTACGGATATCCTTAAGAGAGGGGATACCCCGATGAAGGTCATTCCTGTGGCCAAGGCTATTATTGGCCTGGCTCTAGAACTCTGGCAGCGCCCTGCCTCTTGTCCAGCTCCATCTGCCTGCATGGCCTGCAAGTATGCGGTGCTCATGGGGTCCCTTGCGGGGTTCGCAGAGCACCCTTCAGCCGAGAGCCTGGTGGCCACCTCTGTGTTCAGGCGTACTGGCAGTTCTGCTGATACTGACCGACCTCCTGATTAAGAGTCCAGGCTTTTGGACCATTCAGCCAGGAATGTCTATGCGGCTTCCTCCTTGGGCTTCGTCATGCAAGTTCGGCCATCATCGTGGCACACTTCTCCCATGCCCTTCTGGGGTCATTGGATGAAGTCTTCCCACATCTCTCAACGGACATTTAGACCATGGTCAAGCAGGTCCTGGATCAGGGCTGAGCTGTTGCCATACAGCAGCGTCAGAAGGCCCTGGACATTGGGGATTCTTGTACCCGCTTGACGGCTGCCGCATTTGCCTCTTATCGAAGGGCTCGTCTGAGGCTCTCCTCCTTTCTGGCAGAATCCCAGCACAAACTAGCTGATGTGCCCTTCCTAGGGACCGACCTGTTTGGCCCAGGAGTGGCTGGTCACCTTCAGCGCATTAAGCAGTCCATTACTACCTTGGACGCTACTTCTGCCAAGGGTTCTTCAAGCAAGAACCAACAGAAGAAAAAGAAGCCTTTTTGGCATTCTTCCCCTGTGGCTCAGCAGTCCTCCTTTCAAGGTGGACAGCAGCAACAACAGCAAGTTCAAGCTTGGCTCCCCGGCCAAGCCCAGGCCCCCACAGGCCTGTAAAGGAGGCCAAGGTTCAGGTCCGGGAGCCTCCTCCTCCAAGCCTGCTCAGTGACGGGGCAGGGGCTGCCAACCCCTCTCTTGTCACCTGAGCTCTGGGTCCTCCCATGGGGGACCGGCTCTGCCACTTCCTTTCCGCCTGGTCCATTGTCACTTCGGACAGGTGGGTTCTTGAAGTGGTCGGTCAGGGAATGCCTGTGGAATTCTAGCAGTACCCCCCAAGCCAAGCCTGCACTCCTCAGGAGGAAAGAGTATCCACTCTGACTCAGTTGGTTCTCCGAGACAACATCGCTCAGCTCCTCCTCAAGGAGGCAGTAGCTCCAGTGGCAGATTCTCCAGCAGACCCAGGCTTTGTCTCCAGGTACTTCCTGGTGCCCAAGCGAATGGGGGGGCTGGCACCCCATTTTAGATCTGCACAACCTAAATCAATATCTCAGGTCACGCACCTTTCGGATGGTCACTCTGTCCCAGATCATACCATCCTTGGAGTGAAACATGTGGTTCTGTTCACTGGATCTGCAGAACGCGTTCTTTCATGTCCCAATCCGTCTGTCCCATCAGCGGTTCCTCTGCTTCAGGGTCGAAGGGACCCTGTACGAGTTCTGAGCCATGCCGTTCGGCCTGTCATCAGCCTCACAGGTCTTCACCAAATGTACTGTAGTGGTGGCAACCCTTCTCCGCCGTCGGGGGGGGGGTCAGGATTTATCCTTACCTCGATGATTAGCTCTTAGCAGGTTCTACCCAACGGGAGGTAAAGAGATCCAGGGACCTGGCCCTCCAGACCTGCTCCCAATTCTGCCTCCTGATCGAGGCCAAGTTGGAACTCGTGCCTTCTCAGGTGATGGGCTTCATCGGGGCAGAGCTCAACTCTTGCCAAGCCTGAGCTCAGCTCCCAGCGGACAGGGTGGAGGTTCTTTCCTCCTTTGCCCAATCATTTCTGGTTGGGCAATTGCACCTTGCCCAGGACTTTCTGCGCCCTCTCGGTGACATGGCAGTATGCACCTCAGTAGTCCGCTGGGCCCAGCTGCACATGCGCCCCTCCAATGGGAGCTGGCCACCACGGTCATTTCAACCAGTTGATCACTGTAACCCAGAAGATGTGGGACGCTCTCCACTGGTGGACTGCCCCAGACCGATTGCAGGAAGGGATCCCGTTTGTCAACCCCGAGCCAACGGTCATCCTCACGACCGATGCCTCTCTGATGGGCTGGGGAGCCCACATGGGGGACAAAAGGGCCCATGGGCTCTGGAACCCCGAGGAGTCCCGATGCCACATCAACCTGTTGGAGCTCAGAGCAGTCAGACTGGCACTGTCAGCTTTCACTCCTCAGCTCCGGGGTCAAGTGAATCAAGTCCAGGTGGACAATACCACGACCAAGTACTACCTCAACAAACAGGGTGGCACGCACTCCCATCTTCTGTGCAAGGAGGCGCTCCACATCTGGACCCTCATTAGCTGATTGGAGGCAGATCTCCTAGCAATCCATGTGGCAGAAGCCTCAAACCATCTGGCAGATGCTCTCAGCCGCTTAGGCCAGACATCCCACGAGTGGTCTCTCCATCCAGAGGTAGTTTATAGTCTGTTCTCCCACTGGGGCAAACCGATGGTGGACCTGTTTGCTTCAAGGGAAAACACCAAGTTGAGGCTGTTTCATACCCGCCCCCCTCAGCAGGCCTCACTGCAGGGAGACGCCGTGTCGAGGCCGTGAACCCCAGGCCTCCTCTACACCTTCCCTCCATTTCCTTGATCCACAGGTGCTCCTCAAAGGAGGCGGGGACAAGGCGAAGGTGATCCTGGTAGCCCCAGACTGACCACGCCAGTTCTGGTATCCAGATCTCCTCAGCCTCAGCCATGAGGCCCCTAGAGCGGCTTCCAGCACGCCCGGACCTGCTATCACTCAGTCAGGGGAAGGTATTCCATCCGGACCTTCAATCCCTGCACCTCACAGCCTGGTACCTGAGCGGCTAGAGTTCCAGGCTTTGGGTCTTTCTGAAGATGTCTACACCGTGGTGGAGGCATACAGAAAGGAATCGACCAGGAAATGTTATTCCTTCAAATGGAAAAGATTTTCCATTTGGTGTCAGGACAAGGGCCTGGACCCTTTGTCTTGTCCAGTGGCTAACATACTCAACTACCTTTAGTCTCTCTCCAAAAGGGTCTGCGTCAAATAGGCCTTAGGTTGCATCTGGCAGCTATCTCTGCTTACGGTGCAGGCCGGTCAGCCAGTGGTGGCGCAGGAGACAGTGGTCAGGCACTTTTTCAAAAGCCTGGATCACATATCCCCTCTGGTGCATGAATCTCCACCTCCTTGGGATCTTCTGCTGGTACTGGCAAAGCTCATGGGCAAGCCATTCGAACCAGTGCACAAGTGTGCATTGTCACACTTGTGGCTATCACATCTGCCAGAAGGACAGAGGACTTCAAGGCACTTTTGGTGGACTCCCCTTATCTGGTCTTCCACATTGACAAGGTTGTCCTATGCCCCCAGCCGAAATTCCTTCCGAAGGTGGTGTCAGAGTTTCACCTTATCCAGGTGTTAACCCTGCCGGTATACTACCCAAATTACACCTCAGAGGCAGAGTACAGGCTCCAGACTTTGGACCTGAGACGTGCTCTGCCCTACTACAAGGAGAGGATGACAGAAATTCGGGGAGAGGTTCGCGAGCTGTTTGTCACCTATGCTGAAGCCGCTTCTGGCAGACCTGCAGCAAAACGGACTATTGCGAGATGGATCTCATCATGCATAGTTCTGTGCTATGAGTTGGCAGGCAAGGAGCCTTCCAGAGGGATACGAACTTATTCTACCCACCATACTGCTGCATCGGTGGCTGTTTCCAGGGAAATCCCTATCCAGGAAATCTGTCAGGCTGCTACCTGGAAGTCGGCAAACACCTTCATCACCCACTACCACACTGACCTTGAGTCACGCTGGGATGCTGGTTTTGGGGCCTCAGTTCTCCAAACTCAGTTCCCTAAGTAGGGGGTGTGCACCTTGCCTCCCTCCTCCCGGAGAACTGCTAGGAGTCTGCCAAAGAGTGTGGATGAACAACATATCCACGCACCAGGAAAAACAGGTTACTCACCTGTAACAGTAGTTCAAGGAGTGGCATATGTTGTTCATCCACACGGACCCACCCGACCTTCCCGGCTGTGGTCGCATAAACCTGGCTTTCAGCAGGCTAAGATCTGGCGTCATGGGGTGGAGCTGAAGTATATACCACCCAGGTGGGTGGGAGGAGCCAGCTTGAAGACTTCCGGCTGATCGTAAAGTGGAAGGGGACATGCCAAAGAGTGTGGATGAACAACATATACCACTCCTAGAAATACTGTTACAGGTGAATAACCTGTTTTTACCACCACCCTCTGTTGTCTGTCCCCCCAACCAATTTTGTACCCAGTTTACCACCTTTGGACCCACTCCCAGGCTGCCCAGCATGTTTGAGTCTCCTATGTGGAACGGTGTTGAAGGCCTTAGTGAAATCTAAGTGGGCCATATCCAAGGTACCACCCTGATCTAATTCCCTGGTCATCCAGTCAAAGAAATCTATCAGTTTTGTTTGACATGACCTCCCTGTTGTGAATCCATGCTGCCTCGAATCCTATAAGACACTGGATTCTAGATATTACACAATCCTTTCCTTCAGTAGTGATTTTCCTCAGGGGTACTTAATGGCAAACAGGAGCTCTCAAACCTTTCCCCATGTTGATCCCCACTGGTGAGACAGCGTGGAGAGTGGCAGTTGGGGTTGAGGGCACCAGGATACCCGAAGGCTGGAACTGGTGGCGGCCGTGTCCAAACAGCTTTTTGGGGATTTTTTTTTTAATTCTTCTGATTATCGTGATAATCAATATATTGTGATGATTTTTACCCGGACATCATGATACTAAAAATCTGATGATATGACATCCTTGCTCAGGAGACACCAAGTCTGCCATTGCTTCCTAGAGGATGCCTAGGTAGAGGCCAGAGCAGTTGGACGTTGGTGAGCTCTGGAAAGGAGAGAGTGGCGGTAAGGGTACACACTCTTCAGTCTTGTACCACTGCAGAATTCCTTCACCCTACTGGTGGACAAGGCAGCTGAAGGAAGGCACCCCCATGCCGTCGACCCAGGTTCGGGAGTGGACTCGGGTCGTTGGGGAGAGAAAGGCTGAGCGTCCGACGACAGTTCACCTTCTCCAGGGGAAGGGGGAGGATCCATCCCGGCGAGCGGTGACCTCTGGCAGAGGCTGGGGGCATGACAGCTTGTCAGCATCTCAGGGGTTTGATTGGTCATGGGCGGAGGCCTGTGGACCAATCACCTCTAGAGGCTGCATCATCAAGGGGGAGGACGTTGCGGATGTCGGCCCTCGCTTTTCCTTGATGTCAAGAAGCTAGCAATATCCTCACAGAACAGGGAAAAATCACCCTCCAGAGCCGGGTAGACGGAGTGCCGAACCCAGTCCTGATGTGCCTCCGATTGCCGCTGTCTCAGGGACTGGAGAAGACATTAAGGTACAGGGGTTTCACCCCACCCTGAACCCCGCCCGGGGGGTAATCCCCGGCAGGATGAGGGACCCTAAGTAGCAGGTAAGTCGATGGCAGGGATGGGTTTCATTGGCGACTCCTGAAGGGGCAGCTCTGATAGGGACGTAGGAGGGGAGAAACAGAAATAAAAAAAAAAAGGCACTGATGGCAGCAGTAAGGGAGGAAGTAGGGCTTCTCAGAAGGTGGAGGCCCCAATGAGGGGGGAGGAAGAGGCCCCCAGCCGAGAAGGAAGTAGCTGCTGGTGGGGGACTCTGTTGTTAGCAGGATAGACTTGGGAGCAAGGGTGAGGCTGGGAGAAGGAGGTTAAGTACTTGAGAGGTACTTTGGCTTAGAGGGATGGAGAATGTGTTCAGAGGATCGCTAGGGCAGCATGAGCTGGGAAGGAGCTAGACATCATTGTCCACCTGGAGATAAATAACCTTGCAAGAGATAGGGTAAGGGTAGTGCTTGATAATTTCAGGGAACTGGGCAGGGACCTCAAACAGGTGACGTGCACGGAGGCTTTTGCCGAGGTGTTACTTGTGTACTGCCAGGGAGAGGAAAGGGTACTCAGCACAAGGGCATTTAACAGTTGGTTGAAGGCATGGTGCATGGATGAGGGCTTCAGTTTCTTTGGGACTTGGGGACAAAAAGTGAGGATATGGACCTCTGTAGTGGAGATGACCAGCATCCTTCAGGAAGGAGACAGCAGTCCTTAGTGGTAGGTTTAAATGCTACTTGAATGAGCATTTAAACTTGCCAGGGGGTGAGGGGCAGCTGTAAATACAAAGGAGACAACAATTCCCTTTCAGTGATGCAACATTAGGAGGGAGGGCCCAAGGGAAGTAAACTGCCGTAGGGCAGCAGGGGCACAAGGAGACAGGGGTGGAGTCAAGGCAGAGGAAAAGTGGGGTATAAACCAGGTAAGGAAGAATAAAGGAGTAAAGGAGACAGGGAACGGACAAGGTAAAAAGGGAAGAGGTGGGTCAGGAGGAAGTTCAGGGGATAACACAGGCAGGAAGTGGGGAGGGAAACAGGCAGGGATGGAGTACGGTATGAGGAGCCTTGTGAGCCAGTGCAAGGAGTCTAGGAGATAAAATTCTGGACTTGGAGGCCATCATGGCAGAGGCTAGCCAGGACTGGGTGGCCAGAATGAAGTTGTGGTGCTCTGAGCACCACGACTAGGACATGGTCATACCTGACTATTCTCTGTTAAGGAGAGGCAGGGCAGGGAGCAGGGGTTGCACTGTATATGGCTCGTGGATTCAAGTCCGAGAAGGTACATGGTTACCCAGAGGAAAAGGAAGGGCTGGAGTTGCTGTGGGTCATCCTGGATATTGGTTGTGTGGCTGCTATCCATAGCAGAGTAGTGTACAGACCTCCAGCACAGGGAGAGGAGCTGGATAAGGCACTTTTAAATATTTATTTATTTATTATTATCTTGAATTAACACTTTTTGAGAACAAGCTCATTACATAGGTTCCACGTCAGAAATGAGAAAAACACCGAAAACATGAATGTTACAAGGTGTCCATAGAACAGATTTTAACAGTTTAGATTTTAGCAAATCAGTTAAGCTAAGGCATTACAAATAGCAGTGTTTAAAACTAACAAGTGTACGAGGTGATCCTTCGTTTATTCAAAGAGCAGAGCCATAAGGAGTTACAGGGCAGGGGAGTGAATTATCAACCCAGAGGATGTTGTTAGGTGAAAATAAGAGTGGTGAAGAAAAAAAAAAAAAAGATTTGGGATTAGTGAGGGTCGGCAGAGTGATAGAGATGGATGGTGAGGATGGGGAGGAGGGAGAGGGCAGATTTTTGGTCAGATAGTAATATATCGGGAGGAGTTATCGGAAGCAGTCGCAGCTGGAATTTGCAACTAGATGACTTCTTAGCATTTGTTTAAAAGATCCAGTTGTGTCCAGAGAGGAGATGTAGGGAGGGAGGGTATTTAGCCAGTTAAGAGCATGGCTTGCAAAAGACCTTTGACCTAATGCAGTGTGGAAACATGGAAGGTTAAAAATCATAGTAGTAGAACTTCTAGAGCAGTGATTGAATTCAAAGTGGGTAAGTAGTTTATGTACCCCAGGGGGTACTAAGTCAAAACTTACTTTTTTTTTGCCACGAGGCAGGTTTGGTACTTAAATCTGCCTGTAAGCTGGAGCCAGTTAGCCTTGGTATACAAGTCACACTTGTGTGCGAGTCGAGCAGCTTCAGTTGCTAGATGACATGCTTTATTTAAGGGCACTTTGAGGCGGTGGAGGGCAGTATTCATAGCAGTGCCATAGATAATTAGGCCACAGTCTGTAAGAGAGACCACAGAACTTTGAACAGCAAGGCCTCGGGGAGTTAGGCTATTCTTATGCCTCTAGAGCAGACCAATGTGCATATTGATTGCCCTGGCCAAGATGTCAATGTGTTGCACGTAGGACATGGTACTGTCTAAAGTAACTCCAAGGTACTTGAAGTGTTGTATTAATTTAAGTGGTGTACCCACCGCATTTAGGACTGAGAGAGGGTAAGATTTGTGCCTGCTTCTGGAGCTGGAGAACAATATTGCTGTAGTTTTCTTGTAATTCAAGATATTTATGCTCACTGAACCACTTCTCTACTTCATTGAAATTTCTCTGTAAGTTGACTTCCAGATTTTTTGGATTAGGATCACTGGTAAACAGGACTGCATCGTCAGCGTAGAGCAATATGTGACCATGGCAGGAGTTGGGGAGCTGATTTAGAAATATACTGAACAGCAGTGGTCCCAATATTGAACTTTGTGGGACACCAGAGTGAACTTGTTTGCTATCCGAGAGTACATTGTCAATCTTGACTTGCTGAGAGCAAGTTTGCAGGTAACTTTTGAACCATGCAACAGTATCTAAAGAGAGTCCTAGGGTGGTTAACTGTTAAATCAGAAGGTCATGATTTACTGTATCGAATGCTTTCATAAGATCGATAAAAACTACCCCAACCAGGGTACCTTGGTCCGAGGTGTTATGAATATAACCTATGAACTCATGGAGGGCAGTTGTGGTGCTGTGTCCCTTAAGAAACCCCCACATTGCTGCGGGCATTTTAGCTGGTATTTTATCTAGGTATTCTCCTAACTGATCAGCCACTATTCTTTTGAGTGCTTTAGAGAGTGGCGGGAGGATTGAGATTGGTCTATAGTTTCCTCAGCTGGTTCGATCCCCACTCTTGAAAACTGGTACTAGGGCAGCTTTCCACTTATGTGTGAACTGTGAATACCTTAGAGATGTATTTATGATGTGTGTTAATGGAGTTGGTATTTCATCAAGAGTTTGAGCTATTAGTTTAAAGTCCAGGGAATAGCCACTGAACCTAGACTTTCCTAGGACCTTTAGGAAGTGCTTCTTGGCTTTCCTAGCTGGCAGAGCTCTGAAGTGGAAAGGAGGATGAGATGGGGCTGTTCCTCTGTCCTTGAATTGGGGGCGAAGGGGGATTTATGGAAGAAATCTAGGGAGAGAAAATTGCTGAGGTCAGAGAACATACTGTTAAAAGCATTTGCAATGGTTCTGGGATCACGCGTAAGGATGCCGTCAATGTTTAACAAGGTTGGGAGAGATCAGGTTTCTTTCCCAGTGACTGCCTTTAGATTTGAATGGAATCTTTTGCCATCACTCCATGTGCGAGAGTGCTTCCCTGTAGTGTTGGTTTTTCACTGTTCAAATGGCCCTAGTGCAGCCATTCTGTGCTTTTTTTATAGGATCGAATGTCGACTTGTTTTCCTGTAGCCCTGGCTCTATGCCTGAGGTGGTCACGTGATCTCATCATTTCTAGCAGTTCAGGGGAGAACCAAGGGTTGCAGTATCCCTTCACTTTACTTCTTTTTAACGGTGCGTGTTTATCGCAAACTTTCTTGAAGATAATAAACTGCTCCAGTGAAGTATTCACATTGGTAGAGGAAAAGACTTGTGATCACTCAAGCTGGTGAAGGTCAGCTTTCATTAGATCAAGGTGCCCTCTTTTAAGCACCCTGCAAGTTATAGTTCTATGTGGAGGCTTACAGAAATTGTTTGACCATAGGAATTGGACAGGTGAATGATCACTTAATGAGTCAGGGAGAACAGTAGTATGGGTTACATGGTCCGGTCAGTTAGAAAGTACCCAGTCCAGCAGTGTGGATGTGCCAGTCTTGTAGTTCATCCTGGTAGATGATTCTACTAGCTGAGAGATGTACTGCTGAGACTGCATCCCTGTAAGGACTTGCATCCAGGGAGAGCCAGTTGGTATTAAAATCACCTAGTAGTATGGTTTCTGAGTTGAGATTCAGTGTATCCAGACACTCTGTAAGTGAGTCTAACCCTTGCATCTTCAGTTTTGGTGGAATGTATATTGTTATAATATTAATGGCTTTGTTGTGTGCCCCCAGGAGCACTTTCAAAGCTAGGGCCTGTATATGTGCACCTGTGGAGGGCAATGTCAGTACGTGTCCCTGAAGGTTGTCGCTAATGTAGACTGCACAACCAAAACCCTGTTTAGACAGTCTGTCCTGCCTACACACTGCATATCCAGGTATCGAGATGGAGGCATCTGGTATCTTACGAGATAGCCATGTCTCGACTATAGAGAGTATATCCAGATTATGTTGCAGGACCCACGCATTCAGGTTGTCCATTTTAGGAAGGAGGCTACATATGTTCATACAGGCATTGAGAGTTGCCCAGTAGTTCCTGGAAAGGAGCAGCAGATTGAAGGGGGGGCAGGTTTTGGGTGGATATTTCCAGAGAGCAGTAATAGAAGGCAGTTTTGCAGAGGTACTCTTTTAGTTGCTTGTTGTTGATTTTATTTAGCCAGCCAGTATTGTGTTGCCAGGTGCATTTCTCCAAAATGCAGAAGCTCCCCGGGAAGAGAGCTAACTTGTATTTGTGGAAGCCATCATCAGAGTGGCAAGTAAGGGGGAGGTGCTGCTAGTTGGGGACTTCAGTCTGCCAGACGTGGAATGGAGCCTTCCATCACAGGCTTTGTCAAGGAGCAGGGCCATCGTGGCCTCCCTGTAAGGGACTTTTCTCAGGCAGCTAGTCAAAGAGCCCACTTGGGACAGGGCAGTGATGGACCTGGTGCTTGCAAACAGGGACAGCACTGCAGATGTCACAGTGGGCAGTCCTCTAGGTACCAGTGATCTCCGTACAGTGTGGTTTAATGTAAAGACAGGAGCAGAGGCAAACCACACAAAGACAAGGGTCCTAAACCTTTGGAGGGTGGATTTTAAAGAAATGAGTGACTGCCTCAGAGTCTGTCTTGTGGGGAAGGGGGTACTAGGAAGGGGTAGAGGCACAGTGGGGAACAGTAAGGGAGGGCATAGTTAAAGAAAAAACAGCCCCTGTGTGAAGGAAGTGAGCAAAAGCAGAAGTAAAAAGAGACCATTATGGTTCTCTAGGGAAGTGGACACGGTGGTGCAGGAAAAAAGTGTGGTATCCAGAACGTTTAAGGAAGCACATCGGAAGGAGGATTGGGAGGTATTTACCAGGTAAAACAGAGAGAAGCAGGAAAGGTGTTGAGGGGATCAAAGGTGCAGACAAAGGAAGGGGTAGCTAAAGGGGATAAGACTTGGATAGTGAGGATTAGGAGGGTAGCAGGGGGAGACTTTGCAGAGATGACCAAGAAAAAGCTGCCATCCTGAACAACCTAATTCTGCACATTCTTCTGGCGGTGCAGACCACCGAGTAGCAGGGTGATATGAAGTTGGGGAGAAAATGAGCCACAGAGGTAGCAGGCACAAAGTTGGTGTGAGGGGTGAGGTGGACACAAGTTCGTTTTCAGAGGAAAGCCTCCTGAAGGGGCTTGCAGCTCTAAAGGTGAACAAGATTATGAGACTGGATGAGATACACCCAAGGTTACTAAAGGAACTCAAGTGCTAGCCCCACTGATGGTCTTATTCAGCAGTTCACTAGAAGCAGGCATGATTTCGAGGACTGGAGAAGAGCCAACATGGTCCCTATACATAGGAGCGACAGCAAGGAGGAGGCTAGCAACTATAGGCCAGTAAGTCTCACTTAAGTGGTGAGAAAATTAACAGAAAACTTACTTAAGGAAAGGCTGGTAAAGTATCTTGAATCCAGTGGGCTGCAAGACCACATAAGAGCATGGATTCACAGGGGGGGGTGATGTTACACTATACAAATTTGATTTTTTTGACTGGGTGATAAGGGAAATAGTTCAGGGGAAGGCATAGGATGTGGCCTAACTGGTCTTTAGGAAGGCCTTCGACTTTGTGTCACACAGGAGACTGATAAAGAAATTGAGCAGCCTAGGGGTGGGAGCCAAAGTGGTGAAGTGGTTTAGAAACTAGTTAACGGATAGGCAACAGAAGGTGGTGGTTAGCGACACTCACTTTAATGATGGGAGAGTGACCAGCAGGATACCACAGGGCTTAGTGCTGGGACCAGTCCTCTTCAGTGTCTTCATAAGTGACATTGTAGAAGAACTGGAAAGGAAGGTATGCCTTTTTACAGATGATACCAAAATCTGTAATAGGGTGGACACTCAAAAGGGGCTAGAGAGAAAGTGCAGGGATCTTGGGAAACTGGAGGAGTGGTCAGAAGCATGGCAGTTGGGGTGCAATGCCAAAAATGCATAATCATGCACATAGGGTATAGGAACCCAGGAGTGGAATATAGGATGGGGTTACTAACAATCACCAAGACGAAAGTGACTATGGGGTTATCATAATTGATGACCATAAGTGGCAGGGCAATGTGACAAAGCAGTGGGTAGGACTATTTGGTGCTGTGGTGCATAGGAAGGGGAATCTCTAGTAAGAGAAAGGAAAGGGGAAATTGTTTAACCAGGAAAGGCACCCTAAGCCGAAGCTTGTTTCCAGGTGCAACGTGGGAACACAAGGAAGTTAAGTGACTTGCTCAGAGTCGCACAGTATGCAAGTGTGGGCTGTAGGATTTAAGCCCAGGTCTCCAGGTTTGTGGCTCAGAGCACTAAACCACTGTGCTATACTGCCTCTAATGGGACGAGGGAGGTGATGTTGCCACTATATTGCTCACTGGTAAGACCCCACCTGGAGTACTTAGTCCAGTTTTGAAAGCTGCTCTTGAGAAAGGATGTAGACAAGGTGGAGATAGTCCAGACAAGGGCAACTAAAATGGTGCAGGGATTGCACAAGAAGCCCTGAGAGGTGAGACTGAGGGATTTCAACATTTACACCCTGGAAGAGAGGAGAGCAAGTGAGGACATGATAGAGACTACAACTACCTCATAGAGGTGAACAGGGTGCAAGAGGGGAGTCCCCTTTAAATGAAAAAGAGCACCAGGAACAGGGGTCATGCAGTGAAGCTGGAGGGGGAAGTTTAAGAGGGATGTGAGGAAGTAGTACATCACTGAAAGGATGGTGGAGGCTTAAATAGCCCAACAGAAGAGATGATCAGGGAAAGGAGAGTGGGGACTGTCAAACATGCTTGAGATAGATGGGGAATATTAGTAAATATGCAGGGAGGCAAGAGGGTCACTGGAGACTGGTTAGGGTCTGCGGAGACAGATTAGGCAGGGAACATCTGGACAGACTGTGTGGGTCAAGTGGTCCTTTTCTGTCAACAGGTTTTGTTTCTTTGTCAGTGGGCCAATCGTTGCATTGGTTAGAGAACCCACAAACATGTTCATGGGGTGTCCAATAGCTTTGTCAGAGCAGCTTATTCTTCTTATCTATGCAAGCCTAATGGGCAGGGTTGCCATGCCGAAACAGTGTCCGGTCCAGGGGATATGGCCACCTGAGGAGCAAATTCTTCAGTTAAACATTCTAGAGACCAGAGCTGTCTTATTGCTGTCGAGGTACTTCAGGGAAAAAGTGCATCAGTTAAAGTTCAGTTTGACAGTGCAGTGACCATTGCTCTCATAAACAAACAAGGTGGCATAAGAAGTAAGAGGATGGTGACAGAAGTCTACTCACTTTTATATGGGGCGGAAGCCAGTTCAGAGTCCCTGTTAGTACTTAATCTCACAGTACAGCTCAACTGCCAAGTGTACTGGCTTAGCTCAGTCTGTGGCTCATGAGATTTTCAGACTCTGTAACAGATTTGGTATCTGAAGACAGACATCTTTGCCTCCCACAGCAGTGCTCAGGTAGCATGATTTTGCAGGTGGCAGAGATTTCCAGTAATGGAAGCAACTGATAAGCTATCCCAAATATGGATTTTCAGCAGGTCATATCTGTTCCTGCCTTTTCCCTTCTGACAGTTTTCAGAAAAGATCCAGCACTGTAACAGTTTTGATTTAGTGGCCAAGAAGGCCGTGGCTCTTGGACCTAGTCATGGGTAGCAATTCAAGAGCCCTTCAGGCTTTCTCAGCAACACTATCTTCTGCTTTAATGGCTTATTCTTCATCCCTGTCTAGCTCAACCCCAGCTGGCAACTTGGCTCCTAAGAGGCAGAGATTTTTCAGACTCGGCTATTCTGAGAGTTGTTGATACCATAATGTCATCAAGGAAGAGTATACATCAGTGGATTATGATTGAGTGTGGTTGACCCTTTGTTGTTGGGCAAAACAGGCAGGTATTCTACCTAAGAAGGCATCTGTGCCTCAAATTTTGGGATTTCTTTCAAAAGGGGGCAGGCAAGGTCTGGCCCTCAGTATGTTGTGAATGAAAGTCTGTACTTTAAGTGCTGTGCTTGATCCTTGCGAGAGGCAGGCCCTAGGCTCGCACTTGGATAGTATTTTTTTAGAGCTCTCCACATAACATGAAAACAGAGACCATGATGGCAGAAAAAGGCCAGAGGGTCATCCAGTCTGCCCATATTCCCTGTAATCCTTGGAACCTATTGTTCCTCCAGGGTGCTAACCCTTCCCATCTTACCCCCCAGTCTCCTCCCTGGTCTTGTCACCCCAGGTAACCACCATTCCCTTAATTCTGTCCCATGCCTGCTTGAATCCCCTGACTGTGTTTGAACCCACCACCTTGGCCAATAGACTCTTCCGAAGTTCCACCACCTTTTCATTAAAGAAGTACTTCCTCACATCCCTCCTTAACCTCCTTCCTGTTAATTTCCGCTCGTGACCATGTAACCTCAAGTTGGTATTCAGGGTAAATAATTCCCCCAGTTTACCTTCTTAATTCCTTTAAGGAACTTGAGGGTGTCTGTCATATCTCCTCTCTCCCTTCTGGTTTCCAGCGAGCACATATTTAGTTCCTGGAGGCGCTCCTTATAGGATCTACCCTGCTGGCTCTGAATCATTTTTGTTGCTCTGCACTGCACTGTTTCAAACCTATCCCTCTCCTTTCTGAGGTGAGGACTCCAGAACTGGACGCAGTACTCCAGATATTCCATCATGGTCTATAGATCTCCACTCCCTCATTGAGGTCTTCATGCACTCTGTAGTCCTTCATTCAAGCCGGTCACACAAGTTCCTGTGGACATTCAGTGAGTGAGTAAAGACATGTTTTCTAGTCACAATTTGCTTCGCTAGGTGAATAGGAAAGTGACAGACACTAATGCAGAAAACCATACCTGGCTTTTCATCAGGATAAGATAGTGTTGGGTAGAGTTCCTTCCATCCATCCATCCTTCATTTCTTCCTTTCTTTGTCAAGTTCCTACTGAGTTTCATGGTAATCAAGAAGTTTTTGACCAAAACCTACTAACATTAAGAAGAAGTTATTGCATAAGCTAGATGTTCCCAGAGTAAAGACATACCTTATTTGGACAGTATTTTCAGAAGTCTGATAGTTAACTTTTTTTGTACAATGTGAAGCAGCAAAAATGGAGCAAATGGTTTCCAAGGTGGCCTTGACTAGATGGCTTGGAACATGTACAGCAATGATGCAGTGACAAAACTGAAATCTCCCAAGTTTTAATCAAAGCGCATTCGACCAGGGCTATAGCAGCATCTAGGGTAAAAAGGACAGAGGTCTTAGTTTTTGACTTGTGCAAGGCGGGAATCTGGTCTTCCATCTACACATTCACAAAGTATTACAGGTCCCTAGTAAGTGATCATGGGTAACCCAGCAGTGCATAAATGCCTAATGACAATGTTGGGACTTGGTGAAAAAAGAAAATATGTAGTTAAAATAGGATTTATTTGTTGTTTGTCCAGTACGTCTCATTTACATTACGTACATGCAGTAATAAAATATCGGTTCTTGACCTTCAGGTGGTATGCTTCGATTACTTGGTTCTGTGCCACAATGTCACCTAGTGTTTGTACTGCCTCATAATGATGTCCCAGATGCAAAATATAAAATTAAGGCAACTGGCAAATCCTTATGATAATGATCATAGTCCCACTCATTCCTGCTTAGTTCAGATGCTACGACAGTCTTCATCTCCCATCCTCTGTGGGATGGGGAGGTATAAATAGTTGCTTTCTTTATCTCCCCCACAAGAAATCATAGTGAGGCAAGTGTAGTTGACCTCCATGATGAAAAAGTTATTTCAGACACTGATCCAAGTTTCACTCCAGCAAAATATGTCACCCGAAAGCCTACCTAAGCAGGCTTGGTGGCATTTGCAGTATAGTTGTCATGGTCATCGGTTTCAGCACTGCATGTGGTGGTGCTGACCTTGGCTGTGATGCTGGCATAATTGTCCTCATAGACCATTGTACTTACCCTGTGGTAAGTGCAAAGCATTGAGCTTGGTGCTGAGTATGGCACCAAGCATGGTACAGTGTACAGTACAGAGAACACTCATCTGCATCAGAGGTGACATTCCCTGAATGGATTAAGGGATCACAGAGAGTATTGCCACAACTGCTGTTATCATCTTTTTCTGCAAGTCACCTTTATGGCACCATCATCTGTGTTACCACGGCATCTTGTGCCTGCCAAGGTGCTAATCCCTTTACTACAGATGGCTCCATCAACCACATGCAATCTATCCCAACTAGGTCTTGGTGCTGCAAGAGGCCTGTCTGACCAGAAAAAGCCCCGGTAGGTGGCCAGATTAGAAGAGTGGGTTTCTGAGCCAGTTTGTGCTGTGGCTCCGACCATGCCACATTCTTTCCAGCCAACTGCTACTCATATGATTTTGCCCATCTGTGTGCAGCCTCTGTCAGCTGTGGCAAGCTCTGTGAACCTCCTTGCAAGGTACAGTGGGTGACATGTACAAAATAATCTAAAACCATCAAACGGTACCAGTTCTTACGGCGATCCCCATGAACCATCAGTTGTAGATGCCACATTTCATTCATTCATAGTTGATAATTCAAAATGTTCTTCCATTTCCTTAGGTTGCTTCTGAAGTAGTCAAGCATGACCTACTGGTTTCTCAGAGATACAGTGTCTTTTAATGCAACACACTCCCTAGAGAGTTGTATAGGCCAACAGGAGGTTGATTGAGTGTCCCACAGTGTGTTCTGTTCTCAAGTTTGGGTGCGGCGATCAGTGTCTGCGCTTGATTGCTCCCTAGGTGCCCAAGTATTCAGCAGCAGAGCTCCAGTAACGCCATTAAGCATGGCAGTATACCTGCTGATCCATTATCCGTGGGAACTAAAATGTGTTGAAAAGAACTGGTTGCTCTACCGACGACACCACTGTTTCCATTAGGGACCTCCCAAATGCGGTTTCCTGGTTAACAAAAGAGTTGAGCTAGTTTAGGGAGCAGGGACACTAGCAGCAAGCCCTTAGAGTCCTAAAGGAGATATGGCAGTACCCCTTGGGAATTAAGGACCATTTTTTTCAGGAGAGGACCTGTAACAGGACAGTGGGAAACTGTACTTCCCAAAAAACATTGCAGGTAAAAACGGCATTTGTGGAAAAAGTGCAGCAGTACTGTCAATATAAGCTATGCCAGTTGATATTCTCTGGCATGGTGGCAGGCAGCTACACCAATTTATATTCTCTGGCATGGTGTCAAAAGCTGTGTTTAGTGCTTGTCTGCATAACAAGGTGAGGGACAGAGCTAGACTCAAGTGCAAAACTTTACTGGTGAATATGGAATATCAGGTAAGAAATTTCCGGGGGGGGTTTGTTTGTTTCAAATTGGGCCAGAATATTGTTATTAAAATACACTATTTCCTTGTTGTTTTTAAGAGCTTATTTACAAAGAAGTATTGGACTGGGAAGAAAGAAGCAAGAATGGTGTTATAAAGGAGCAGCCTTCAGGTTAGTCACCATCTTTTGATGCTTCAGAAGGTTTCATTCTTGTGACTTGTTTTTTACTAAAACAGAATATTTCTGTATTCATAATGTGGTGAAAAGTGACAAAAAGCCCTGCAGGATGAAAGCCCTCTTATCAACATGTCAAGCCTAATACCAGGTTCTCCTTGCTTTTTGCCAGAACACTTGAACTTCAATATGTTGGGACATTTAATTATTTGTTGAAAGTGTTTTGCCAGTAAGGACCTACTGTGCTCTAACAGCTCATTTCCAGGGGCATTCGGGCATAGGGAAGCACAAAGATACAGAGCAATTTAGCGGCAAAGCCAGCGCCTCTTTTGAAATAAATATTTATTTGGTTACTGAGTTCACATATCCTAACAAGGGATGGGCAAATCGGGGGTGAATTTAGATTTGCCAAATCCAGAAGCTGGGCTTGGATTTGGTTTCACAAAGAATGTGTACTTGCCTTTTCCAGGCCTCTGTACTTTGATAATGTGTTAGAGGAGGAAACTAAGACGTTATCAGGAGAAAGAAAATGCCACCAAAACATTAAGATAGAGTGCAGTGGATTGCTAGTACTATCAGAGATGCACTTAAATAGTGTTAAACAGTTTATTCTGCTTTTTGGAGTCTGTTTCTTTCCAATGTGCAACGCAAAAAGCTCTTTGATTAGTGTGCTGTAAAATCCAGTTGTTGTTTTGGCCAAGCAGAAAACTAAACAGTAATGTGTGAAATAAACTTTAAAGGGAAAACCCCCTCAATCTATTTTCTGTATACCTACAGTATGTAGTTTGAAGGCATGAACTATAAATCTCACTTCGAGGGGGCACTCTTGCAGCATGTTACACCATAAGGACTGAAGCTGGCAGGCACACGGACCCCACGGAAAACTTCTAGCTAGCAGTCTACAGCGGGGGACCGCACCTGACATTGCCTATGGTATAAAGGGGGCAGTCCCCCAGCACCTCCTCAGTTCTTTTCCTGCCGTCGATCTGCGCACATCAGCTCCACAGACACCTTCGGCTTTAGTCAACTGCCATATTGATCATGTTTGAGCACTTTATTTTCCTTTTTTCCAGTATTTTAGTTTACCGTTCTCTTCATGTCTACTTCCCCATCATCATCCATCGAGCAGCACCAGTTTAAGTGTGCCTGTGGCAAGCATATCCTATTGAAAGATGGTCATTCAGCCTGCCTCTTCTGCTTGGACCCAGAGCACAACACCGAGGCCTGCCAGCATTGCCAAAAGTTCAACAGCAGGACCAGGATTTTCCATCGAAAAGCCCTAAAATCCTTCTTATTAGAGAAGAAAAATGGCAGACATGCAGAAGGAGATCAAGGGTAAGGGTTCATCTTCTTCTCCCTCAGGGGCTTCAACTTCCTCAGATCACCATAAGAAGTCATCAGGGAAGCATCACCACGAGGAGAAGCATAAGGACAAGGACTCCTGGTCCCTGCACAAGTCAGGCTCCGGTTCCTTCCGCAGGAGGACAGATGCGTCTTCCCAGGCCGCCCTCACCTCCTTCAAGCTTTCTGTGGTAAAGCCTCCTGTCCTGGTGCTGACTCCTCTCGATCTAGGCTTAAGTCCTCAGCCCTCCAGTCCCTGAAGCTCTGGCTCTTCTCCCAGACTTCAGCCCTACAGCCAGGTGGCAATGCCAGTTCCTCTTCTGGCGGTGGGTCCTTACCCATCGACCAGCCAGTGAAACCGTCATCCAAATCAGCCGCTGACTCCCTGAACAGATGTCTGGGGCATGAGCTCACCTTCCCCAGGAGAGTGACTCCTTTGCTCCCCCTTGGAGTTCCGCTACCCAGGACAGGATTCTCAGAAGTCGATGCTGGCCGCTACTCCAGACCATCAGCAGCACATGCCTGTCTCTTCAACGCCAGCATCCCCGGTGTCAATTCCAGTGGCGTCTAACCCAGTGTCGCCAGACTCGCATACATCGCCAGCCAATGAACGACAAGACCCTCAGCCGATGACAGTAGTGCTGATGCCCATTCAGCTGATGACACCAGGCAACAGTACCTTACACCGATGTCGGATGCCCCCAATCCACAGACACTGGCGCCACCTCAAGGCCTGGTGCCAGGATCGTTGACCATCCCATCACTGGACGCTCCTCCACAGCTCAGAATTCTGCTGTCTGACATGAAGGATCTCTTCTCTTCATGGTGGAACCACCATCAGGCTGACCTCCTCCAACCAGACCTGCCTTAACTGTTCCGGAACCTACACCTTCTCAGGTGCCTCCAAAGAGACCTACCCCTCAACCCAAGGAGCCTACTCCTAAGCCGAAGGAACTTACTCCACAGCCTGAGGACCATGGTAGGGGTCATCACGGTTGTAAAGGCAGGAGACAACACTCCTCCTCCAGTTCATCGGACAGACACCGACGTCGTACTAGGGGTCGTTGGTCCAGACGTTTGAGTTCTAGATCCTCATCTTTGGAGGACTCTAGCTGAAGCTCTTCCTCCTCCTCAAGATCTTCCTCCCAAGGGGGAGCTCATTCTCCGGACCATAAAGACTCCCCTAGGTCTCTACCAGACAATCCATCATTCATGGATGTCATGCGGCACATTCAGAACAACATGGGATGGGACACAGAAGATCTGGACCCAGAGAGGCACTGGTTGGCCAAGTGTCTCCGCCAAAAAGACCCAAAACCTATAGTGGTGCCACCCCTGGTAGATACTTTCCAGGATGTCACTAGGTCTGCCTGCAAGCACCCGTCCACTTTTTCAGCTATACCTAGGAAGTCAGACCACCTTTAAAGAGCCCCCAGGGAGGAACCTTTTTGGGTGAACAACCCCTGGTGGACTTGATGGTGATCATGGATGCCCATGACAGGTCGAAGAAACCCAAACACTTTAGTATCCAGCCTCCAGACGAGGAGTCTGAACAGCTGGACCAACTTGGCAGAAAGGTGTATTCCTCTGCCACTTGTACCATACAGTCCCTCGATTTCCTTACACACATGGTACAATATCAGAATGGCCTTTGGGAGCAGGGCATGGAGCTTGCTCATGCCCTTCCTGACGTCCCCCAGAAGGCAGAGCTCCTTAACCATTTGAAGTCTGGCTCTGACTTCGGCACCCATGTGCTACGGTGGTCCTATCACTCTGCAGACATGGCGGCTCGGGCTGCAGCCACTGGGGTCTGCATCAGAAGGCACTCCCAGCTCTGGGTCTCGGATTTTACCCAGGATGTGCAAACCAGCATCATGATTGCCCCGTTTAAGGGATCGGTCCTTTTTGGAGAGGAGTCTGAGAGGATCATCACCATCTCCAGGACTCTGGGAAGGCTATTCGGTCCATACACACTATGTACCGGTCTAATCAGAAGCCCTTTAGGTGCCAGTCCTTTTGGCGCTATTCTGGACTGCAACCCTGAGGTAAGTAGTAGATGCGAGGAGCCTTCAAGCATAAGGCCTCCTCTCAAATATCCTGGAGGTTCTGCTCCCAGAGCCGCCAAGTCCTCCCAGGTGGCTCTGCCTACCCCGAACGCCACTGCCTGACTCCTTGCCTGACCCCAGCCGAAACGCTGGGAGAGGCAGTTGGGGGTTGCTTCTCCTTCTGTCTAGAGCAGTGGTTTTCAGCTGGGGATCTGCAGCCCAAAAGAGGTCCGTGAGCGCAAGCCAGGGGTCCGCAGAACTGTCCCAGAAATTTGAAGCTTGGTGAAGTTTTGATTTTTTTGGGGACAGAAATAACCGTGACCGCAAGAACTGTCTGAACAAAACCACAGGCACCTTGTTTGCTTATTAACCTGCTCTACTCGCTTCACTAACTGAGCGTTAATTGCAATAATTACTTCAGTTGCTATCAGTCTGTAGGAGTTGACACTAGAATAAACTCAAAGCGTGAGTACAACTGATTATTCCCTTGATTTGTTTCAGCTTGCCTCACTTGCCTTTCTTAGCGATTTATGCAGGTCCTTATTCAATCTCTCCACTCGTCACTGCACTCATTCTGCTCCTTTCTCCTCACTCCTCGCTACCAGTGCATTTGTTTTTCACACAGTCAGTCTGTCCTGCCACCACAACAGACAATTTGGTTTCTATACCTCGGAGGCAGAGTACAGGCTCCAGACTTTGGACCTGAGACGTGCTCTTCCAGAGGTAGAAGAGCTCATTATACCCACCATACTGCTGCATCGGTGGCTGCTTCCAGGGACATCCCTATCCAGAATTCTCTCGGGCTGCTACCTGGAAGTCAGCAAACACCTTCATCACCCACTACCACATCAACCTTGAGTCATGCCGGGATGCTGGTTTTGGGGCCTCAGTTCTCCAGTCTGTTCCCTAAGTAGGGGGTGTGCACCTTGCCTCCTTCCTCCCAGAGAACTTCTAGGAGTCTGCCAATAAGCATTGATGAACAACATATCCACGATCCTAGAAGAACAATAGTTCTAGGAGTGGCATATGTTGTTCATCCACATGGACCCACCCGACCACCCCGGCTGCGGACACACAACACCTGGTTGCCAGCAGGCTAAGATCTGGCATCACGGGGCGGAGCCGAGGTATATACCACCCGGGTGAGTGAGAGGAGCCAGCTTGAAGACTTCTGGCAAGATTTAAAGTGGAAGAGGACATGCCAATAAGTGTGGATGAACAACATATACCATTTCTAGAACTACTGTTACAGGTGAGTAACCTGTTCTTCCTTCCCAAGGTGGTGTCCGATTTTACTCTCAACTAGAACATCCATCTTCTAGTTTACTATCCAGAGCATGCCAATTGAGGGGAGGCTTTCTTTCATACTCTGGATATTCACCGGGTCCTTTGCTGTTCTCTGACTCACACACGGGATTCTAGAAAATCTGACCAGTTGTTCATATCATTCACCCCGAGGACTTTAGGGGTGCCCATTTCTAAGCAAACTTTATCCAAATGGTTGCTTCATTGCATTGTTTATTGTTACCAGAAATATGATGAGGCTTTACCGGGCTCGTTAAAAGGCCATTCTACCAGGGGAGTTGCTGCTCCATTTGCATCTCTGAAAAATGTGTCAGCTGCTGCTACTTGTAGCTCAGTCCACACCTTCATTAAACATTACAGCTTGGCCATTGTCTCCAGATGCAGGACAGGCTTTGGCCTTGCTATCCTGCAGGGCCTTCTTTCATTAGGGATTCAGTTTTTTCCAGTCTCTTTTCCTTCGCCATTCAGACAAGTTTTTGTCCTTGTACTGCTTGGAACTCTGTCCTTATGGTGTAACCTGCTGCAAGAACTCGCTCTCAAAGTGAGATAGTACAGTTACGTAAGAACTTACCGTAATAGTAGATCTTCGAGAAGAGCTCTTGCAGATGGTAGTGCTTTCCCTCCCTCTTTTCCCCTGGTCTCTACTTCTGTATTTTCAGCCTTTCCATCATATCTCCTCATCCAGAGGAGCTTCCTTGGTTCTCAGATTCAAACTGTGCTGGGTCTGCAGCTGGAGAACTGAGGTGGTGCTGGGGGACCGTGCCCTTTATAATATAGTTAATGGGCCGACGTTGAGGGCGGTCCCCCACTGCAGACTGACAGCTAGAAGTTTTCCGTGGGGTCCTGGCGCCTGCCGACTTCAGTTCTTATGGTGTAACCTGCTGCAGGAGCTCATCTCGAAGATCTACTGTTAAGGTAAGTTCTCACGTAACTGCACTTTCCCTCTCTTGCATCCCCTAATTTCATCATAATTTAAATATAAATGAGGTTGCTTCACTCTGTTTGGCCCTGGTGTGAAAACCTGTTTGTCTCCATTGCAAAGGTCATGACCCCACTCATGCATGGTATCGTGGGAGTTGATGATGCGTACATGCACAATCCTGCAGAAGATATATTCTCATTCAGTTCTGTTGCATGTCTTGTGAAGTCACTGTAGTCTCTAAAAGCATTTATTTTTTTCTAATTCAGATACATTTAAACTACAGGAAACAGCAGGGCACTTACTTTGCCTTGAGAAGTTTCATGGCCAGCGTAAGATAACATTGGGACTGCAGAGCACAGCAACAGCACTGACTAATACAGCATAACTGCTGCAGGCTTTAGCACCAAAACATCATAAAATTCCAGGATGCCTTACTTGAGTCAGGTCGTGACCTTTAGAATGGAGTCGAGCAGGTTCTCACACCAGACTTAAGTACCTCCATTTACATTTAGATCCTGATTAAATTACGAGGGTGCGATAGAGGCAGTCATCGTTCAAGCCTGCAAAGTACACAGGTAAACAGAATACTATAGGTGGGAAATATAGGGCAGACTAGATGGGCCAAGTGGTCCTTATCTGCTGACAGCTTCTGTTTCTTTGTTTAAAAGGCCATGGGGACATTCCTTTGAATTCCACAAGTGATTTGGTAATTGGCATTTCTGGGGTGTCACCTGGCCAGTAGAAGGTTTGATGCAGAAATCCAAGCATCCTGAGAGATAGGCAGGAAGAGTGAAACACATGACTGAATGTTCTCACAGGATTCTTCTGTTTTTGAGCACAGGACCAGCCTAATTGAAATTATGGACTTTTTTCCTCACAGGCTAAGCTGTTCTGTCAGCGCAGCCGACGGGATGCCACTTGTAGCTTTGTTAACCCAGGTTCAGAGAATGAGCCCAGGATGCTGGAAGGCCATCAGGGAGACAATGGTAGATCATCCCACAGAGTGCTTTCCTAATTGGGGTGGGTAGGTGACTACTTAACGCTGCACAAGCGCTATATGAGGGTCCCTAGGAGGCACAAGCCAGTCAGGGACAGCAGTGAGAGGGGAGATGCAGTGATGTGGTGTCACAGCTTGCATGTCCATTCTCTGTACACTGCACATTCACAGTTAGGTGTCTCAGGATGGGAGTACATGGGGGGGGGGGACAGCATCGTCAGGATGACATTGGCCTGCTTGGGCTTAGCACCTCCTGCCTACCCTGCATGACAGAGTTCCTCTGCCACTGAGTTTGGCGAAGACAAGAGGGATATTGTCCTGCCCCCCCCCCAAAGGCCCTACCAAAGGAGAGTTCCCCACAGGGCAAGTAAAGGGGAGCTCCCTGGGGTCCAGAATGGCAGTGGAGCTGGGTGGTCACTGAGCAGATGGGGGCCAAGGTAGGGTAGTCAGCACAAAGACTAAAAAAAAAAAGAAATGACAGGCTAGAAGAACAAGCTTACAGCAAACTAGCCAATGGGTTTTATGCTTCACAGAAAGGCTGAGACATTTGTTTTTAAACAAGTGGATATTGTACTAGCCAAAGGGCCTACTGCGTTGCAGGTGAGCTGAAACAAAGGCTTTTTATTTAAGCAGCAGTATGCACAACAAAACTACTTTTTCTGTTACAGCTCCAGCCCCCAACACATATCTGATCTGATTCAGTATGAGAAAATATATATATATATATTTTTTTTTGTATTTAACTTTTTCAGTGTTTTAAATTTTTAGAGACTGCTTTACTTTACCCAGTACTGTGTCTCACTAATAATAATAACAATTGCTGTCAGTCAACTTCAAGGGGTATTTGGCACATGGCAATGCCTCATGCCACATTACACCCCAGAGGGTGATTAATAGACCATTAACATAACCCCTGATCATGCTATTGCTTAACTAGCATGCAACAGACACTGCTCTCTGACCTTATGAACTAGTAAGTGTTCAATATTAGCTGAGAATACTGATGAAACCTGGGGATATCCATATTAAAAGAAGTGCTCCTCTAATAGGGGCCTCCACTAGGAGTGTAGCCTCACCGTTTGAGAAACACTGGGCTAACAGAGTGAGTTTACTGCAAGCTAAATAATGAATTTTATGCTTCGGAGATTAGCTGAAACAAATATGTTTCAGATTTATAGCATGCTAGCCAATGTGCTTACTGCTTTGCAAGTGGGCTGAAACGAAAGCTTCTTATTTAAGCAGCAGGATATGCAAAAATGCTTGTACTGTTTTAGTCCCAAGCACGGGCCCAGCTTCCCAACACGTTTCTCTTATCCAGCATGAGAAACTAACATAAAATGTATTTATTTTTTTATCAGAGTTTTAAAGGTTTGGTGACTGCTTTCCTTTACCCGATACTGTGTCTAACAGTGATATGCTGCTGCTACTGCTGCTTTTGAGCCCAGCTCCAACACAATCTGTACCCAAAACAAAACTCTCCCCCCTCACGTGTTTTGATTTTTTTTCATGAATGAAAACTGCACAAGTGGCCACCCTGTGATCCCTAACCACATCCACATTAGCATTTTCATGAAAAAAAAATTATCTTTTATTACTTATACATCCTGTTTTAGCATTTAAAATGTGCTTACTGACTTGCAGGTTAAAGGTTGCCTGCCACCGTCTCGCAGGCAGCCATGTGCTTCGCTCGCTCTGTGTTTGTTAATGTGCCCTGTCAGCCAGTGGCTGTGTCAGTGGAGCACATCAGCGCAGAGCATGTCAGGGGACCATGTAATTGGCAGTGAGATGGTAGTGGGCAGCCTTTTCTATGAATGTTAGCTAACACATTTTAAGCTTTAAAGGATGTCTAGATAATGATAAAAATTAAATTTTTGTCTAAAAATGCTAATGAGGGGAGTTATGTATTATACAAGGAGGCTACTTGTATTTGTGAACTTTTCCTTTAATATTTAGGATTTCTACTTTGTATGTGAGCACTTCAGTAAACAAAAGAAAGATAAACTTCTCAATGTGGATTTCTTTTTGCCCACAACATGACGACAGCCTTGGTAAAGGTTCACCAGCTGCGTGCATAGTGCAGCTTATAGATGGCACTGTGCCGCTGTGGTATATGTGGACCTCCCCAAGGCTTTTGGTCATGTGGCTCACAAGCTTTTGTTAGAATCCCTTGCTGAGACCCATTTTTTTCTGAAGTCATGAGATATTGTTTTCAATTATTTTACCTATAGGACACCTATTTCTCAGTCTGAGATCACTTATCAGAGTCTCATCTAATCTGTTGTGGGGTTCCCCAGGACATAATCCTGGGCCGCCTCCTATTTTTGTTGCTTTCAAATTCAGCTTAGAAAGAGGTTATGAAGAGGTTCCAGGATGATTGTGATTATTTTCAACAATGTCCTCTGTCCAAAAAATTGGTTTTGAACACTACGGAAAAACAAAAACGCTAACATTATGCAGTTCAGTGGCCCCAGGACAGAAATAGTTGAGGACCTGACTCTAACTGCTCTAAAGGGTGAAACTGTTGAATGTTTTAAGTATCTAGGGGTAGTGTTGGATGGGACCCTCTTGCTTGAGCCCCATGTTTTGCAAGGGATCAAGACTATCCATCAAAGGATAGGTCTGTTGGCATGGCTAGGCTGCCTAATTCGTTTCTCTGATACTACCCCTATGCAGTCCACACAAAATCAATACACTAATTGCCCATCCAAATCAATAACCCTTCACAGCTGAAAGCCGTTTAGTTGCCAAATCCATTGACACCACCGAGTCAGTCAATTTAGTACAACTACAGATCTTACCTGTGTCAGTTTTCACCATTCATCACTGTTGGGTGGTCTGCTGGAGACAGGCACCCCGCTGGAAATTTTTTTATGGAAGGAGGAGTCGGCGCTATCGGCACCGCCCATGAGACCGACGCACTACGTGGCGCTCACGGGTAGTTCAGAAACAGCCGTTGGGTCCTCCTCCACCTCAGTTCTGCTTCTCCCGCCGTCGAGACAGCATCCCTGCTCGAGAGTACTCTGCGCGGCCTAGTAGTAGTCGACACCTGAAAGCCTTTGACGCCGTTGCATTTCTCCACCTTGATTCCGCCAAGGTTCTGCTGCCTACTCAATGCCATTCCAGATCCCAGTAAGATCTTTCCTTTTTATTTATGCCATCGAGTCCTTTCCTGGTTTGTTTTTCAGTTATCATACGTGTCATGTCTGGTCCTCAGGACGAATGGTGGAAGAAAATAGGTCGGCCTCCTATGCGTCAGTGTCCCTGCAGCCGACAGATATCTGTTACCAACCGACATGACATTTGCCTTTCCTGCCTTGGACCGCAACATGACATGGATTCCTGCAATGCCTGCTTCTCGATGGACCACTAAGTTCTGGAGCACCGCATGTTGAAAGTCGGCAGGGCTCCACCGACTTTCAGGGGGCGGTGTCCCTCGCATCGGTCCAAACGCAGAACACTTTGCCCTTCCTCTGGGTCCCTTCCTGGGCCTACACGGTCCGGTGAAGAGGGGGGCCTCCTCTGCTTCATGCCTTGCCATAGAGGAGGTTCCTACCGCGATGCCGGAGGGCCAGTCCAGCTCCCTTCGGGGCAGTCACTTCTTCAGAGGTGCAGGCTCCCCCGTTGTCGGCCCACAGCTGTGGGTCCCGGTGCAGGCCATTCCTCTGTGCTGTCCGATGGCACCGCCTTGGATCTGGGGGCCATTCGTGACTCCGGTGATCGGGGCGGCACCTCAAGGAGTGTGTGGCGGGTCATGCATCTGCTCCGGTGCCGTGACTGGGGGAACCCACGGGGCCAGCGGCCCGGAGCCCTTCTTATTTTTAATTTTTTTTTTTATTCTATTTGTACATCCTGAACCCCTGGGCATCCTTCAGGAGTGCCACTCGGATACAACCCTAACTCCCAGCGTGAACCTCGCATCTCCCAGGCTCTCTCCCCCGAACAACCTAGGCAGGCCCGACCCCCAGATCACCTCCGGGGCTGGTTTTGCCCTCCCCCTGGTGATTATCTCCTAAGTGTGAGGTGCCTTACCTTTGGTCGTTGGGTCGGCCATGGAGAGACCCGGGCGCACTTGGGCCGGCGTTTGTGATGTGGGTGTTCCACTGGGGCCACCGTCATCTCACCGGTGGTCTGGAGGATTTTTACTTGTACTTGCCCCCCCCCACCGAGTGCAGCTGTGCAATGGCGTCAGCACGTGGCTACCTCATAGACGCCTGCCCACGCTTGTTCCCATACTAATGGTACCCTTGAGTCTCACGGGGGTTTCTACTGCGCCCGGGAAGACCCTGTGTCCCTACCCAGGGAGAGGAGAGCTGTCATATGGACGCTAGATCCATCTCCCTTCCCTGCCGACCCACAGTGCCCGGTCTCGCTCCCGAACCTGGGTCACTGGTGTGACACGAGGTGTAGCATCCAGCGCCTCAACCTTCAGCGCCACCGGGCCGGCTCTGGAGCCTTTCTTGATAGTTTCCTCTTCGGAGTCTGATTCTGAGGCGGATCTGGATTGGAGGCCTAATTCTTGGGAATTGGAAGGTTCCCCACAACCTAGCACCCTTGCGCCTCCCCACGTGCCTCCTTCTGCAGCTCAGGTGGCTGTGGCCCGTGCTGACTCTCAAGCCGATAGCAGCTTGAGGGGTCAGCTGCGGGTCAGCAGTCCCACTGCTGCAGGTGTGGCGATCGGGTTTCTAAGTGAGGGGGGTGGCTACCGTCCCCGTTGCCATCTCTCCTCTTAGAATCAAGAGCAAGCCTCCCTTCTGCAGCCCTCCTCAGAAGGTCGTCTGAGTTGGGGGGGGCTCTTTGGCAGAGAATGTGAGGAAGAGAGCTTCCTTAGTCTTGACAGGGTTGAGGGAATGGGGTGAAGGACATCGGCACACTTCTGTGGCCCTCCAGGGTCGGGGGAGGAGTCATAGTGCTGAGCCCGGTCTCCTCCCTTCATCCTCTCCTAAGGGGGTCTCATTTGGTGGGGCTGGGGACCGCCCTTCTGGATCCATGCGACCCCAGTCCCCTCATAGGGTAGCTCACCATACAGGGTTAAGTCCAGACTGATTTAAGTTTCTGGACAAGTCAGTGAATTCACAGACCTGTGGTTTTCTGCTTATGCCAGGTTCTCATGTAGATTCCTATAGCCCTTGGAGACACACGCCACGTCAGGTGGCAGGCTCGCCTATGCCTTTGTGACCAGCTCCCCTTCTCCCAAGCCACGTGGGTCCTCTGAGACCTGTGACCTGGGAACAGTTCAGATCTCAGGCTATGGCTTTCCCACAGTATGTTAGGGCTATGGACAAGCAGGTCTTCCAACCAGTTCCCTGCCGTAGCCAGAATCTAACTCTACAAGTTCCTCAACCTCCTCGTCTTCCTCCACAGGGGAAGGGGAGCCTTCTGTCCATCTGTCCTCAGACGCTGATCAGGTTCCATATCTGCGCTTCTTTTCAAGGCTGGTCTGGGACTTGCACATCTCTCGTTATGCCTGAGACAATACCGAGCATGCGACGAAAGCCTTTTTAGGTAAATACAGGGCACATCATTTGGTAGTTCCATCCTGGCCGGTTCCCTTTCAGCAGGCATCGTACAGCGCCTGGCAGCGTCCATACTCCTAGAACTAGCCCCTATAGACTGCTGGAGGCGGTATTGTGTGGCCCGTGGGTCTCCAGGCTCTTTGCCTCATCCATCTTCTGGACTGACACATCTGGACACCCCATCTGGGCATAGAAGCCCAGTTTGCGACCATCCCCCTGATACTGACTCTCAGGAGTTTGTTCAGCTGGGGTGGAGAGTTTTCTCCTCTGCGCAGATGATGCTTGCTATCATCTCACATCAGGCGCACCACGCTGCCTATAACAGGCATCTGTGAGCGATGCTGGACCAGGCACCAGCATCGCTGTCTGATTCTGAGGCTACCCGGCAAGCCATAGCCCTCTCCGCTATAGGCCTGGAGTTGGCGAGGCACGAGTCAAGGGCATCTTACGACACCAATGAGGTCACTTCATGGCTTGTGGGAACAGTGATCCGGGTTAGGCGGATGGCATGACTTTGCCTTTTGAAGTTGTCACCTTTGGCCCGGCGCAGGTTACTGGCCTCCTTCTTCCAGGGGACCCATCTTCTCTCCCGCAGAGCGAGGCGTGAACTTCAAGGGCAGTTTCCTTCCTTCCCCTACAGTTCGGGGGAACCCGCATCATTCAGACCAATCCCAGGCCTAACCAGCTAACAGAGGTTCCCCCTCCCCCCATTCTTCCCCTCACTGGGAGGGCTGAGGGATGTTATCCCTTCAGGGTCTCTTGGACCCCCTTCAGGGCAGCTCAGTACTCACCTAACAGTGATGAATGGTGAAGACTGACACAGGTAAGATATGAAAGTTACATACCTACTGTAATTCTTGATCTTCCTGTGTATCTTCACCATTCGTCACTGAATCCGTCCCACCTTCCCTCACGAGACTTAGTCCCTGAGCTGCACTGCTCCCTACCCCCATGAAGTTATTCTCTCCTCTCCTCTCCAGCAGGCTGTTAGTAGGCCTTTGGGGGGGTTGGAAATGGGCGAGTGAGGCCCCTTAGGATTTTTTTTTCCTTGGGGTCTTCTGGTGGGCCCTGCCTTCATCTTGGACTGTTCTTGGGATGCATCCATCCCATGAAGTCCATCAGTCAGTTCCAGGATGGGATGGTAGTGGAGCTGGCCCATAATTCCCTTGCCCTTGTTGCCTTTTCTCTTGCCTTCCCCGGTGGGGATGGTGTGTTTCAAGGGGTCTCTTCCCTGCCCTCGCAAACCTGTTTTCTCCTTGCAGTAATTGCAGGGGGGAGTGAAGAGTGTGATTTTTTTTTTTCCCTAGAGAGTTGGGATCAGAGCTGGGGTGGCCTTACCCACCTAGAATTCCGAATCTTCGGAGTCTCCTTGAATCCATCCCCTGGTGATCTTCTGATCGACCTTGCCCTGATGGGTCCTGGCCCCCCTCTGTCATCCCACACTTCCTGAAACCTCTTTCTGTCCTTCCTCTCTTTCTTCCTTCCTCTTTGGTCATTCAGGGACTGGGGCCTCCTGACCCATAACCCTTCAGTCCATTTCTTTTCTGTCCTCTCATCAGCTTATTCTTTCTCAGTTGCTCCTTTTCCTTTTGCTGTCTCTTGGGCTCCCTTTCTTTTCTCTGTACTTTCTTTCCTTTGTCTCTCCAACATGCATAACGGATGTGGAGGAGGACCCAATGGCCATTTCTGGCCAACCCGCCGCCACTGGTGTGTCGGTTTCGTGAGTGGCGCCAACAGTGCCGGCTCCTCCTTCAAAAAAAAAAAAAATATAAAAAAATCTCCAGCAAGTTGCCTGTCTCCGGCAGACGCCCAACAGTGATGAATGGTGAAGATACACAGGAAGATCAAGAATTACGGTAGGTATGTAATTTTCATTTCTAGGGACATGGATATGTTGTTCATCCACACTTATTGTCAGGTATCCTTGCCGCTTTAAATCTTGCCGGAAGGTCTTCAAGCTGGCTCCTCCCACCCACTCAGGTGGTAAAACTCTTGGCTCCGCCCCATGACGCCTTAAGATCTTCCTTACAGCTTGGAAGCTCAGGTTCCCTCCTTAACGCTCTGCGTGTAAGACTGGTTCCTAATTCTTCGGTTTTGTGAATTTAAAAGTTTTGCACTTCTAGACTTGGGTCTTCTATCCCTCGCAGCTGCGATGGACAAATGACTCTGGTTTTTGGAGATGCCCTGCGGTCAGAAGATGTCTCGACAGATCCGCGCTCCACGTGTGTCTACTGTTTGGGCCTTAGCGACCCACCACAGGCTTGCGACCTGTGCTCTTCCTTCTCAGCCTACGTTCTCGAAGACCATGCTGCCCATTTACAACTGGGGCGCCCTGAGAAACGTTTTCCTCCGGTGAAGTCAAAAGAGGCCCAGTCAGCGGTTTCCGCGGCGGCGGGCTCGGCGGATCAGCTAGAGCAGATGATCGCCCTCAAAGAGGAGACGGCGCGGGCCGCATCTTCCTCGACCACGGCATTTATCCCGCTCTCCCTGGGCTCCTCTTACACAGCTTCCTTTAAGGAGCTTTGTCTGTCCCTCTCCACTAGAGGAGAGGGACCAGCATCTGCTGGACCTTCTTCTCGGTCCAAGAAGAAAGACAAGGGTAAGTCCCTCCGTCGACGCTCTTGGGAGCGGGAAAGGTCCCTCTCCCCGAGTTGTCAGCCATCGACTTCGGTTGATCGTTCGGCTTCGGCCACTGGTCTCACGGTGTCCCCGTCAGGTCAGTTGACCGAGACTCCCATCGACGCAGTCGAGATCTTTCTCCACCCGTTGGACGGGTTGTCGACCGTCGAAGCTGAAAATCCTCTCTCACCAGTTCCCCCGGTGGGAGTTGAGGATCCCGCGGGCTTGCCAGTGCCTTCGGTTCCGGAGCCCTCGGGTGAACCCTCCGAGCCGAGGGAGGAGCCGGTTCCACCCGTCCCCTCCCCGCACCGTCCTCGGAAAGGCCGAGGTTCTCGGTCTCGGACTTCTTCGCGGTCCAGCCGATCCCGCCGTCATAGGCGGCTCCCGGCACTGGGGTGCGCCGCCTCTTCCTCCTCGGATTTAGGGGAGGCTTTAGTTGCTCGGACGGTACGAGGACCTCATGTGGCAACAACTCCTTCTGACCGGGAACAAGCCGTCGCCTTCCCCGGCCATTAAGGGGCTGTCACTGGAGCGGCTGAAACAACCCCTCGACTTACCCAAGGAGCCTGTTCCCAGGCCGGTTGTTCAGCTAAAACCAGCTGCTCCACCGATTCCGGTGGAACCTCTGCCTCCACAGCCATTATTTGGGGCTCCGACCAAGAATTCTCGGTTGGCTCAGGGACTGCCCCATAAGCTGTCTGTCACCCTCACTCCTGATCGACCTCGGCAGGTGGAGGGTGGCTGAGCACGAGGCAGCTCTTTGCGGACTCTTCAGGAGTCCGACGTCCTCCCTTTCTCCAGGCGAGTAGACTTGGAGTCCTCTGGAGGTAAGTCGATGGGCGATAGCCCTTCGTCCTGTCTGGGATTGCCGGCTCATCTCGGAGTCCACCGGATGAAGCCTCGAACCTGTGTCTGCGGGCCAGGTATCTCCTCACGGAGATACTGGACCGAGGATCCCCACGGAGGCTTTTCTGGTGGCCGAGGCCATAGTGGGCCCGACCTTGAGCTCTGGCAGCCCTAGCTTCCCTGTCCTGCCCTCGGCCAGGATGGCCAGGAAGTATGCGGTCCCTACTGGTTCCTTGTCCGGTTTTCCGAAACACCCCTCAGCCGAGAGGCTAGTTACCGACAGCGTTTTCCAGCGTGCCGGGAACACTAGGGACGTGGACAAACCTCCCGACAAGGAGTCCAAGAAATTGGACTATGCCGGGCGCTAAGTCTACGCTGCGTCTTCCCTCGGCCTTCGTCAGGCCAGTTCGGCCGTACTCATGGCACATTTCTCTCATGCCCTGTTGGGCTCCCTGGATGAGGTAGTTCCTCATCTTCCGGCGGACCTGCAGACCACTGTTAGGCAGGTACGGGACCAGGGCAGGGGCCAAACAGCAGCTTCAGACTGCTCTGGACATTGGAGACTCATGTGCCAGGTCAGTAGCGGCCGCAGTGGCTATGCGCCGTCGGGCATGGCTGAGGATATCCACCTTCACTTCGGATACCCAGCACAAGTTGGCGGATGTCCCCTTCCTGGGGACCGACCTCTTCGGCCCTGGGGTGGAAGGTTACCTGCAGAGGATCGAGAAGTCCAATGCTACCTTGGACTTAGTCTCATCCGCACAGAAGGACAAAGGCCGCAGACCACAGCCTAAGCTCCTTTCGGCCCTTTGCGCCATGCGCATGTCCGCCCAGCAATGTCAGGCTGGGCAGGCTTGAGCTTGGCATCCCAAACCCAAGCCCTCGGCTTCCTCCTCCAGGAAGCAGGGAAGTAAAGGCCCTGGAGGTCCCTCGGCCGGTCCTTCCTTCAAGCCTGCCCAGTGACGGGTTGAGGGGTGTCGCCCCCAACCCCGTCACCTCACCCCAGGTGACCCCCGTGGGGGGGTGGCTTCGCCACTTTCTTTCCGCCTGGTCCATTATCACCACAGACCGGTGGGTGTTGGAGGTGATGGGAAAGGGCCTGCCTCTGGAGTTCAAGCAGGCCCCACACTTCAGAGCCGTCGCACCTTGGGGGGCCTCGGGGTCCGAAACCTCGCTATCGGCTCGCCGAGCCGACATTGCTCTCCTCCCCGAGAAGGAGGTGATCAGAGAGATGGCGGACCCTCCCTCAGACCCGGGGTTCGTGTCCAGGTACTTCCTGGTTCCGAAACGGACGGGGGGGCTGGCGCCCCATTCTCGACCTACATGACCTAAACAAGTTCCTAAGGTCTCAAACCTTCAGGATGGTCACTCTGGCTCAGATAATACCATCCTTGGAACACGGCGTGTGGTTCTGCTTTCTGGACCTGGCAGGACGTGTTCTTTCACGTCCCTATCCATCCGCCACATCAGAGGTTCCTTCGCCGAGCTGAGGGATCCCTTTTCGAGTTCCAAGCCATGCCCTTCAGCTTATCTCCAGCTCCCAGGGTCTTCACCAAATGCATGGCAGTGGTGACAGCATTCCTGCGGCGCCAAGGGGTCCGGGTTTACCCTTACCTGGACGATTGGCTGATAGCAGCCCCCTCCAGACAGGAGGTGGAGTGGTCCAGAGATCTGGCCCTCCAGGTTTGCTCTCAGGTCGGCCTCCTCATCAACGAGGCCGTGTCGGAACTCGAGCCAAAGCAGGCGATTCTTTTCATCGGGGTAGAGCTCGACTCTCTTCGAGCCAGAGCATGGCTCCCGGCGGACAGGGCCGAGGTTCTTTCCTCCTTTGCCCAATCATTTCTGGTTGGGCAATTGCGCCCTGCCCGGGACTTCCTGCGCCTCCTGGGTCTCATGGCGGCCTGTACCAGCGTGGTCCGTTGGGCCCGCTGGAACATGCGCCCCCTTCAGTGGGGGCTGGCCAGCCAGTGGTCCCAACGCTGCGATCCATTGGACTAGCTAGTGACGGTGACCCAGGGGATGTGGAACGCTCTCCAGTGGTGGACCGTTCCAGTTCATCTGCAGGAGGGCATCCCGTTTGTCCGCCTTCGAGCCGACGGGTCTCTATCGACCGCCTCTGATGGGTTGGGGTGCCCATCTGGGAACACCGAACGATGGCCTCTGGTCCCCGCGAGTCCCAATGCCCATCAACCTGTTGGAGCCTGAGCGGTCCGCCTAGCTCTCACCGCCTTGCTCGCTTCTTGGGTCAAGTGATCCGGGTCCAGACGGACAATACCACGGCCATGTACTATCTAAACCACCAGGGTGGGACGCGCTCCATGCTTCTATGCAAGGAAGCTCTCCGCATCTGGTCACTCATGCGCAGCCTGGAGGAGGATCTCCTAGCCAGTCATGTGGCAGGAGCCTACAACACCCTGGCCGATGCCCTAAGCCGGATAGGGACTGCGTCCCACGAGTGGTCTCTCCTGCCGGAGGTAGTACAAGATCTATTCTCCCATTGGGGCACACCTCAGGTGGACCTGTTTGCCTCCAGGGAGAATGCGAAGCTGAGGCTGTTCCATGCCCGCCCCCCTCAGCAGGGCTCGCTACAGGGGGATGCCTTCTCAAGGCCGTGGACCCCGGGCCTCTTCTACACCTTTCCTCCATTCCCCTTGATGCACAAGGTGCTTCCCAAAGCAAGGAGGGACAAGACGCAGGTGATTCTGATAGCCCCAGACTGGCCCTGCCAGTACTGGTACCCAGATCTCCTCAGCCTCAGCTCCAGGCTCCCAAGGCAGCTTCCAGCTTGCCCGGACCTGCTCTCAGTCAATCAGGGGAAGGTATTCCATCCAGACCGTCAATCCCTGCACCTGACGGCCTGGTTCCTGAGCGGCTAGAGTTCCAGGCCTTGGGTCTTTCCGACAAGGTCCTCAACGTAGTTGAGGCATCCCGTAAGGAGTCAACCAGAAAATGCTACGCCTTCAAATGGAAGAGATTTTCCATTTGGTGCCAGGGCGGCCTGACCCTTCCTTCTGTTCCTTGGCAAGCATATTGGACTACCTTTGGTCCCTTTCTCAGCAAGGGCTTAGGTCAGCGACCTTAAGGTGCACTTGGCAACCATCTCTGCTTACCGGGCGAGGCGGGAAGCAGTCGGTGTGCAGGAGAAGGTGGTCTGGCGCCATCTGGGGCCTTGATCACATTCTCCTCGGTGCAGAACCTCCACCTCCATGGGATCTACTGCTGGTACTGGCAAAGCTCATGGGCAAGCCAATCGAACCAATGCACAGGTGTGAACTCTCTCACCTGTCGGAAGACCGCCTTCTTGGTGGCTATCACGTCAGCCAGAAGGATGGGAGAGCTCCAGGTGCTCTGCATCGAGTCTCCTTACCTGGTCTTCCACAGGGACAAGGTGTCCTAGCCCCACCAGAAATTCCTTCCGAAGGTGGTGTGGGAGTTTCACCTTAACCAAGTGTTGACTCTGCGGTGTTCACCCAGTCACACCTCGGGAGGCCGATATAGGCTCCATATTTGGACCCTAGAAGGGCCGCTACTATCACGGAGCTGCACGGCTGAAATTCAGGGAGAGGTTCGCCAGCTGTTTGCACCCACGCTGAAGCCGCACCTGGCAGACCTGCAGCCAAGCGGGCGATAGGCAGGTGGGTCACCTCCTGCATAGATCTCTGCTATAAGTTGGTGGGCATGGAGCCTCCCAGAGGAATAAGAGCTCATTCTACCCGCCATACTGCTGCCGCTTCGGTGGCTGCTTCCAGGAGCCGTCCCTATCCAGAAATCTGCAGGGCTGCTACCTGGGAGTCGGCAGCACCTTCATCACCCATTACCACATCGACCTTGAGTCATGCCGGGATGCTGGTTTTGGGGCCTCGGTTCTCCAGTCTCTATTCCCTAAGTAGGGGGTGTGCGCCTTGCCTCCCTCCTCCCGGAGAACTGCTAGGAGTCTGCCAATAAGTGGGTGAACAACATATCCATGTCCCTAGAAATACAGGTTACTCACCTGTAACAGGAGTTCTAGGAATGGTATATGTTGTTCATCTACACGACCCACCCGACCTCCCCAGCTTCGACGCACAACCTGAGCTTCCAGCGGGCCAGAACTGGCGTCATGGGGCGGAGCCGAGAGTTTTACCACCCGGGTGGGTGGGAGGAGCCAGCTTGAAGACCTTCCGGCAAGATTTAAAGCGGCAAGGATACCTGCCAATAAGTGTGGATGAACAACATATACCATTCCTAGAACTCCTGTTACAGGCGAGTAACCTGTATTTCTCTGCTATCTAACCCACGTGCATTGTCTGTCTGGGCCAGTTCAGGAATCCGAGCCCAGGATGTTAATGGGGTCCATTTTGGACAATAACCTGCAAGAAATCACAGAATCATAGAAATCTGACGGCAGAAAAGGACCGTTTCGACCCATCAAGTCTGCCCAACCTTCCCCTTTCACATCCCCCTCCCCCTGCCACCCCAGTCTCCCCAGTACTCAGTCCCATATGCCTGTCCCATGGCCTCTTAAATTCTTCTACCGTACTAGCCCCCACCACCTTGTCTGGTAGCCTGTTGCAGGGCTCCACTATCCTCTCTGTGAAGAAACACCCCCTCATATTGCCCCGAATCTATTACCTTGAAATCTGAGCCTGTGCCCTCTAGTTCTGGCTCCCTCCTTCCGCTTCAGCGGACCCCCTTCCCCAGCTTTATTTAGCCCATTTACATAAAAAAAGGTTTTGATCGTGTCCCCCCTTTCCCTCCTTGTTTCCAGCGTGTACAGGTTCAGCTCCTTACACCTCTACTTGTATGTCTTCCCCTGCACCATCCTTTTTGTCATTCTCTGAACCCTCTCCAGTGCACCTGTATCCTTGTGGAGGTGTGGCCTTCAGAACTGCTGCCTGTATCCCAACTGCGGCCTCACCATGGCTTTGTAAAGGGCTACCATTACCTCTTTCCTTCTGCTAGTAATGCCCCTGCCTATGCATGCCAGCATTCCAGCGGCTTTTCCCGCCACCATGCTACATAGGAAACCCACCTTAAGGTTAGAGGAGACTAGGATCCCCAGATCCCTTTCCTGTTCTGATTTTTGTATTTCTTCCCCACCCAACTTGTACCCAACTCTCGTGCTTTTCCTTCTTGGGTGTATCACCACACAGTTCTTGACATTAAATTTCAGCTGCCATTTCCCAGGTCAAGACTCGAGATCCTTGAGGTCCCTCCTAGGGTTGCCACCTATCTGGTTTTTGACCGGATAATCCGGTTTTAAGGGTCCTTATCCGGTCGTACGGTTTTGGTTACATGCAGTCCAGTTTTGGGGCCATTCTGAGTGCTTATATACTCTTAAAACTGATGTATCAAATAATTCACTGTTTTGGCTGCATTACATGTCCAGGTTACAAAGAAGTTCTGTTGTCACAGTCATTCAGACCTGCCTTTGTTTGTAAAACTAGACTGTCTGAGAGGTGTAAAGTATGGCCATTAAGATCATTAGCAGTAAATTAATCTGTTCTTTTCCACTCTGAATTTTAAGTATAGTCTTTTTCTGCTATGACAGGAAACAGTTTTTACACCTTTATGTGCTCTCATGAGTTTCTTTTTGTTTGTTCTATATTATGGTAAGTTTTAAACCCATTTTTGTTACATTAATAATCTAACTTTTATTGCTTTTATCACTACATTTTCTCTAATTTTTTGTATTACCTGAACATTCCATGATATTAGCCACACTTTGACAGATCATTCAGATAAACAGCATGGAATGGTGTATCTGAACACAGTGCAGCATTAAGGGTACCACAAGCACTGATAATTAAGTTATCAAAAATTGGTCAAAGAATCAGAATACATGGCTGACATGGAAAGGAAAATGGGAGAGTGGTTAACAGAGGGCTGAGCAATAAGCTGTGGCTGAGCTTGGCACATCCAGCAGACCTGAGTTTGATTCCCACAACCTCCACTTAAATACTGTGTGACCCTGAGCAAGTCACTTAACCTTCCTGTGCTCCTGGGTCACTCCTGTAAAATGGGCTATGTGGCCTATGGGAGGTAACCTGGTTGCCAAAGAATAAAAATAAATAACTGAATAAATACAATAAATAACAGCATAAAAATAATTTCCTATCACTAGTAATGTCTTTTCCAACATTACAAATGGCTTTGGAGGAGGAGTGATATACTTGCCAGTCATAAAAAAGGGGCGGAGCCAGAGGCAGAGTTTGGGGTGTGGTTTCGGATCCAGTTTTTACCTCATCCAAACGTGGTAACCCTAGTCCCTCCTCATGTCCTCCACCCCCTCCGGGGTGTCCACCCTATTGCAGATTTTTGCATCATTGGCAGATTGGCACACCCTCCCTCTCTGACCTTCTACAATATCACTGATGTAGATGTTGAATAGGAGTGGACCCAAAACTGCCTCCTGTGGCACTCCACTCCTTACCATTGCCATCTCGGAGTGCACCCAAATCAAGGGCATGTTTTGAGAAAGTACAGTATTCAGTCAGATGGGTAAACTTGAACTAGCCACCCAGTGCATCAACTCAGACATTGTGTATATGTCCCAGAGGGTCAGTGTGATGGAAGAGTGCATTGCAGACACAGAGGACCACACAAACAGAATGATGGCCTACATATGGGCCTAAGGCCATACCACATAGATACTTTGGTGCAGAGTTGGAGAGCTAGAAAATCATAGCCACTAGAATCATTTGCATGTAGTGGGCTTCTGGTAGGAGCACTAGGACCCAAATGTAAATCTCATTTTTCAGAAAGCCATTCCCACGGTGCTGGGCCACAAATGTGCCACGGCCCTGGAAGTAGACTGCTCACATTGGTCCCTCGTACCAAGTCCTGCTCCCTGAGCCTACTTGCCAGGTTCCTTTGTTTCCCAGACAAATAACTCATCATACAGCTGGCAAGGGGAAAGCAGAACCTTCAATGGCAAGGGCAGTGTATCCAAATATTTCGACTTCTCCATACAGCCTACAGGGCCTACACCCCTGCATGGAATGCCAGCACAGACCTCGGCCTCAGCTTCTCACTGCGTTACTTAGCCAGGCTGCGAATCATGGCAAGCGGAATGTCACGATCATTTGACTCTCCTGAAGCAGTAGAGGACTGCCTACAGGAACACTGGCTGAAGCTGAACTTGGCAACGTATCTCACAAACCCAATTCTCAGAAGCCCAGAGGATGCTCTGCAAGCCATGAATACCACACTAGCTCCAGAAGACATGGTCCGGGTGAAGGGCGGGACCTCCTCTGCCAGTGCCTTCAAGAGATAACCATCCCTGGCTGCTGTTCCCCTAAAGCAATAGTAATGGAAACGGCAAAAGAAATCCAGGCAAAGGCGCAGACATTCAGCACCAATGTGTATGGGAGACAAGAAGTTTACAGCACTTCAACTGGACTCTCCAGGAGAGAACCAACGGTGCCCGCCAAATCCCCTGACCACTGAATGCTTGCAGCACTAGATTAAATCGTGGTCAGAAGCTGCAGCCTCTACTAAACTCCCTGCGATGATTCCAGCAGTACCAAGGAATCCAGGGAGAGACTTTTCAAGGCTACACTATTGTCTGCTGCCACAACCTGAAGCCCTGAACTAATGACTGGACATTATGTAGGTGCCTGAAACGAGGTGATTTTTTTCATCTCTCTGATTAGTATAAACAGGCACTTCAATGTAACGTAAACCACCTCTGACCTATCAGAACGCCCAAGTAATTAAGGTGCCCTGCCACCTTTTGGGGGGGGGGGGTAGGATAGAGAAGTCAGGGATTAGTGTAGGGTCCCATTAAGTGACGAGCCCTCAGGAAATGCCACATACCCTCAGCATATAGACTGTTCCTTGGGCTGATTACTTCATTATCTTGTCCCCTAATCGTGCTCTTTCCACCTGGACCCACTCAGGTAGGGCTCCAATTTCCTGGGCACAGCCGCTATTAGTCTTTGTCTACTCCTGTGTGAATATGCTGCACACTCGAGACAAATGTTCCCTCACTATATTGGTCACTGGGGCAAGGGTCGAAATTGACACTAGTCCACTAGCCAAATCCTGGTAGATTTTGTAATAGGCTAGTAAGATTTTTTCCTAGGGACGTGGATATGTTGTTCAAGCCACACTTCTTTGCAGTTACCTTGCTGCTTTAAGATGTGCCGGAAAGTCTTCAAGCTGGCTCCTCCCACCCACCCGGGTGGTAAAACCCTCTGCTCCACCCCATGACTCCAGGTCTTCCTTACCGCTTGGAAGCTCAGGTTTCCTCCTTAGTGCTCTTGCGTCTCTAGACCTGGATCCTAAACCTTCAGATTTACCAAAAATTTTTTTGAAGTTTACGCGACTTTGGTCTTCACCTTCCATCGCGGCTGCGATGGACTCTAAATCACTCCCGGCTTCCGTCAGTGCCCTTGTGGGCAGAAAATGTCTTGAACCAACCCACACACCATGTGCGTCTGCTGCCTTGGTCTTAGCCATGATCCTCAGGCTAGCGATCTGTGCAAGTCCTTTTCGTCATCGGTTCTCAAAGACCATGCTGCCAGACTCCATCTGGGGTGCCCAGAAAAACGGTTTCCACCGGTGAAGTCGAAGGAGGCCCATTGGTCGGTGTCCGCAGCGGCAGGCTCTGTGAAGCAGTTGGATCAGTTAATCGCCCTCGAGGAGGAGACGGCCCAGGCCACGTCTTCATCATCTTCGGCATTTATCCCACTCTCCTTGGGCTCCTCCTACACTGCTTCCTTTTGAGAGCTTTGTCAGTCCCTCTTACCAAGGGAAAGGGGCCTTTAGGGACTCACTTCTCTCTGTCGAAAAAGAAGGACCCAAAAGGTAAGTCCACCATCGATGTTCGTAGGAGCGGGAGAGATCTCGCTCCCCGGACCATCCTCTGTCGACTTCGGTCAAGGTTGCGGCCAAGGCCACTGGCTTCTCAGTGTCCCTGTCAGGCCAGCCAAACGAGACACCCGTCGATGTGGTCGTGATCTTCCTTGACCCGTTAGACAGGCTGTCAACTGGAGAGGCTGACAGTCCTCCTTCACCGGTTCCCCTGGTGCCTACCGAGGATTTGCCTCAGCCTCCCAAGCTGAAGTGCCTGGTCAAGCACCCCGAACTGGAGGATGTGCGGGTCTCCCCTGCCCCTTCTTCAACCCACCGTCGGCGACACCGACAGTCTCGGTCCTCTTCTGTGTTGGGCAAGTCCCACCGATGCCAGCAGTCTGTGTCCCGACATCACAGAAAACGGCGTCGCCACTCATCCTCATCCTCCTCCTTGGAGGAAAGGCTCTGGCACAAGTTGCGTCGGCTCTGTGAGGATTTGATGTGGCAGCAGCTCTTATTGGCTGGCAACAGGCCGACTCCGTCGCCTTGCCCAGCAATAAAGTGGCTGTCGCCTGAGCAGCCGAAGCAGTCTCCTGCCTTCGGTTCCTTGATCGAGGAGCTGACTCCAGCACCGATTGCTCAGCCGAAACCAGCTGCTCCACCCATTGTGGTGGAACCCCCACCTCCTCAGTCGAAGACTGGGGCCCCAGCCGAGGATTCACGGTCGGGCCAGGGTGTGCCCCACAGGTTGTAGGTCACCCTCACTCCCTATGGGCCTCGGTGAGTGGAGGGTGGCTCAGGTGGTTGGCAGCCGTTTGCGGAGTCCTCAGAGTCCAACAACTCCTCTCTGTATTCAAGGCCCCTCGACCTGGAATCCTCTGGGGGTCTGTCGGTGGACGAGAGCCCATCCTCGTTCCTCTGTATTCTTCAGCTCATCTCAGAGTTTACTGGGATGCAGCTCGAACCCGTGCAGAAACGGGCCAGATATCCCCTCACAGAGATTTTGAACCAAGGGGATTCCCCTATGGAGGCCTTTCCTGTGGCCAAGACCATTTTTGGTCCGGCCTTGGAGTTGTGGCAGCGGTCTGACTCCTGTCCTGCGCCTTTGGCCAGGATGGCCCTCAAGTACACAGTCCTGACCGGCTCCCTCTCCGTTTTTTCCGGAGCACCCCTCAGCTGAAGGACTGGTGACCAATAGTGTTTTCTGGTGCTCCGGAAATGCCAGGGACGTAGATAAGCCCCTGGACAAGGAGTCCAAAAAGCTAGACTACTCCGGGCGCAAAGTTTATGCTGCTGCCTCCTTAGGCCTTCGACAGGCTAGCTCGGCTCTACTGATGGCACATTTTTCACACACCCTTTTGGGCTCCGTGGATGAGGTGCTTCCTCATCTCCCAGCTGACCTTCAAACTACGGTCATGCAGGTGCAGGATCCGGGAAAGGCGGTGGCCAAGCAACTGCTCCAGACTGCTCTGGACATAGGAGACTCTTGTGCCCGGTCAGTAGCGGCTGCAGTAGCCATGCACCGCAGAGCTCGGTTGCAGATCTCGACCTTCTCGGCAGATACCCAGCACAAGCTGACAGATGTCCCCTTCTTGGGCACTGACTTGTTCGGCCCTGGGGTGGAGGGCCACCTCCAGTGCATCGAGAAGTCCAATGCCACCTTGGACTCAGTCACGTCTGCCCAGAAGGACAAAGGCCGCCAGCAACAGCGTAAGCCCTTTTTGCCCTTCTGCTCCTGCGGCAGAGCCGGGCCAGCAGGCTCATGTTTGGCGTCCCAAGGCCAAGCCTCCTGCTTCCTCATACAGGAAGCCTGGAGGGAGTGGTCCAGGCCGCTCCTTGGCCGGCCCTTCCTCCAAGCCTTCCCAGTGACTGGTTGAGGGATGCCGCTCCCAACCTCGTCACTCCTCCCCTGGGTCCCCCCATGGGGGTCCGGCTGAGCCACTTCCTTTCCGCCTGGTCCACTATAACCACGGACTGTTGGGTGTTGGAAGTGGTCGGCAGGGGTCTGCTTCTGGAATTGAGGCAGATCCCTCCCTTTCGAGCCAGCGCCCCTCGGTGGGGGGGCAGGCTACCGATTCAGCGACATAGCTCTTCTCCTCCAAAAGGGGGTGGTCAGCAAGGTGGAGGATCCTCCTCCATGCCCAAAGTTTGTGTCCAGGTACTTCCTGCTCCCAAAATGGACGGGGGTCTGGCGCCCCATTCTCGACCTGCATGACCTGAACAAGTTCCTAAGGCCGCGCACCTTCAGGGTGGTCACTCTGGCTCAGATCATACCATCCCTGGAACTAGGCATGTGGCTTTGTTCTCTGGATATCCAGGATACGTTCTTTTACATCCCATTCCGTCGGTCTCATCGGCAGTTCGTCTGCTTCAGAGCAGAGGGATCCCTTTACGAGTTCCAGGCCATGCCCTTCGGCCTCTCTTCAGCTCCCAGGGTCTTCACCAAGTACATGGTAGTGGTGACAGCATTCCTGCGGCACCGAGGGGTCCGGGTGTACCGTTACCTGGACGACTGGCTGATAGCAACCCCCTCCAGGTTGGAAGTGGACCAGTCCAGAGATCTGGCCCTCTAGGTCTGCTCCCAACTTGGCCTCTTGATCAAAAAGGCCAAGTCAGAACTCGTACTATTACAGGTGATTCAGTTCATTGAGACAGAGCTAGACTCCCTTCGAGCCAGAGCCCGGCTACTGGCAGACAGGGCTGAGATTCTTTCCTCCTTTGCCCAGTCATTTTGGGTTGGGCAGTTGCTCCCTGCCTGGGACTTCCTGCACCTTCTGGGTCTCATGGCAGCCTGCACTAGTGTGGTCCATTGGGCCCACTGGCATAAACACCACATGCAATGGGGGCTGGCCCACCAGTGGTCTCAGCGCTCCGGTCCTCTGGACCAGCCAGTAACCGTGACCCAGAAGATGTGGGACAGCCTGCAGTGGTGGCTCGTACCAGTTCATCTGCAGGAGGGTATCCCGTTTGTCCGTCCCGAGCCAACGGTCATCCTTTCGACCGATGCCTCCTTGATGGGTTGGGGTGCCCATCTGGGGGAGCTCAGGGCTTATGGCCTCTGGTCCCCTCAGAAGTCCCGATGCCAGATCAACCTGCTGGAGCTTCGAGCGGTACGGTTAGCCCTCACCGCCTTCGTTCCGTTTGTACGGGGTCAAGTGGTTCAGGTCCAGACGGACAACACCATGGCCATGTACTATCTCAACCGTCAGAGCAGGACGAACTCCTTGCCTCTGTGCAAGGAAGCTCTCCGCATTTGGTCTCTTGTGATCAGCCTGGAGGCGGATCTCCTAGCCATCCATGTGGTAGGAGCCTCGAACAGTCTGGCCGATGCCCTCAGCCGGATAGGCATTGCATCTCACAAGTGGTCTCTGCCGTAGGTAGTTCAAGACCTGTTCTCTCACTTGGGCATCCCTCAGGTGGACCTGTTCGCCTCCAGGGAGAACACGAAGCTGAGGCTGTTTCATGCCCACCCCCGCCTCAGCGGGGCTCACTGCAGGGGGATGCCTTCTCGAGGCCGTGGACCCCAGCCTCCTCTTCGCCTTCCCTCCATTTCCCTTGAACCACAAGGTGCTTCTCAAGGCAAAGGGGGACAAGGCACAGGTGATTCTCGTAGCCCCAGACTGGCCTCGCCAGTTCTGGTATCCAGATCTCCTCAGCCTCAGCTCCTGGCTCCCGAGGCAGCTTCCAGCCCGCCCGGACCTGATCTCAGTCAGCAAGGGGAAGGTGTTCCATCTGGACCTTCAATCCCTGCACCTCATGGCCTGGCTTCTGAGCGGCTAGAGTTCCAGACCTTGGTTCTTTCTGACGAGGTCCTAAACATCGTTGAGGTGTCCCATAAGGAGTCAACTAGAAAATGCTACGCCTTTAAATGGAAGAGATTCTCTATTTGGTGTCAGGGAAAGGGGGTTGGACCCTTCATCCTGCCCGTTGGCTAGCATTTTGGACTACCCATGGTCCCTTTCTCAACTAGGGCTTCGGTCTACGACCCTTAAGGTGCACCTGGCAGCCATCTTTGCTTACCGGGCACGGGCTGGCAAGCAGTCTGCGCAGGAGAAGGTGGTCTGGTGCTTTTTCAAAGGCTTAGATCACACATCCCCTCTGGTGCAAAAACCTCCACCTCCATGGGATCTATTGCTGGTATTGGCCAAGCTCATGGGCAAGTCATTCAAACCGATGCACACGTGCGATATCTCCCACCTGTATGGAAGACTGGCTTCTTGGTGGCTATCACGTCAGCTAGAAGGATGGGAGAGCTCCAAGCGCTTTCCATAGAGTCTCCATGCCTAGTCTTCCACAGGGACAAGGCTGTCCTTCGCCCCCACCCCGAAATTCCTTCTGAAGGTGGTGTCTGAGTTCACCTGAATCAGGTGTTGACTTTGCCGGTGTTCTACCCCAATCACACCTCGGAGACCGAATATAGGCTCCATACTCTGGACCCTAGAAGAGCGCTTGCTTATTATAAGGAGAGGACGGCTGAAGTTCAGGGAGAGGTTCGCCAGCTGTTGGTCACCTACGTTGAAGCTGCACCTGGCAGACCTGCAGCCAAGTGGACGATAAGCAGGTGGGTCACCTCCTGCATAGATCTCTGCTATAGGTTGGCGGGCATGCAGCCACCCAGAGGAATAAGAGCTCATTCAACCCGCCATACTGCTGCTTCGGTGGCTACTTCTAGGGATGTCCCTATCCAGGAAATCTGCAGGGCTGCTACCTGGAAGTCAGCACACACCATTATTTCCCATTATCACATTGACCTAGAGTCACGCCGGGATGCTGGTTTTAGGACCTCGGTTCTCCAGTCCTTATTCCCCAAGTAAATATAAGGGGGATGCATGCCGTGCCTCCCTCCTCCCAGAGAACTGCTAGGAGTCTGCCAAGAAGTGTGAATTGAACAACCTATCCACGTCCCTAGAAATACAGGTTACTCACCTGTAACAGGAGTTCTTGGAGTGGTATATGTTGTTCATCCACAAGACCCACCCGACCTCCCCGGCTTCAACGCGCAACCTGGCTACCAGCGGGCTAGATCTGGCATCATGGGGTGGACCTGAGAGTTTTACCACCCGGGTGGGTGGGAGGAGCCAGCTTGAAGTCTCTCTGGCACATCTTAAAGCAGCAAAGTACCTGCCAAGAAGTGTGATGAACAACATATACCACTCCTAGAACTCCTGTTACAGGTGAGTAACCTGTATCTTTCAACTAGCCCTGTGGTTTTCTATTGGAGAAAGTAACATTTCAATAATTGCACTAGTTGGGCCAGTGGAAAACTCTGGAGCTGGTGGCTTTTCCCAATCAGTAGCCCTGTTGGCTAGTGGCTGCAAAACTTAATTTTGACCCTTGCCAAGGCTGTGAGCAGAGGCTCTGCCAATAGAATCTCATCAGGGAAATTATAGCTTGCAAGTGAGCAAGGTGAATGATTGTCCAGCGGGGGAGGAATGCGAGGCTCATACGTGAGGGGGGAAACTTTTTTTTAATGATGCCACGACAACTAGATGGTGCCATGTAGGACTGCTCCCTTTCCAGGAACTGGCAGAGTTGGTGGCACAGCTTCACGATCAACCCAATCAATCTGAAGGTGGCTATTACCCCTGATTTGAATATATTGCCTGTGCCCTGCCAGGCATGTTGAGACTCAACCAGAATCCACAATGCAATGAATCCCTTGATGTGTGCATGGCAGGAATTTGAGGCTAGCAGAAATTGTGTGGGAATGACTTCAGGGAGAGCTGGGGTTACACCAACCTGGGGCTCCAAACAGTTTGCAGCTACTGGCAAGGGCAGCAGATGGTGATGGGGGAACATTGGTTGTTGATAGGGAAATGCAACTAAACCCCCATGTGGAATCTGATGGCTAGCTTACCGCCAGTACCAGGGTCAGTTAAGCCTCTTAAGACATTTGGGAGGTGGGGGAGGAGTCATGTAATAAGAGATCTTACTTCAAGAGGGCACTTACAGTAGGTAATTACATATCGGACTGAAGCTGGCAGGCATCTGGTGCTCTCAGAAACATTTCTAGCTAGCAGTCTCTGGCAGGGGACCTCCCCCATGTCAGGTGACTGGCATCAGGCGACATCCGTATAAAGGGGCGGTCCCCCACGCTCGCCCCCCAGTTCTTTCCCGCCATCAACTTGTGAAAGTGTCTCACGGTTAAGTTCCTCTGCTCGTCAGTCTATCATCGGTCTTATTTACTGAGTTTTTTTGATTTTTCTATAAAAATTGCCATGTGTGTCGTCCCCTACACCCTCCGACTCGCATAAGAAACAAGTGCGACTCATGCGGATCACATCTCCCGCATAAGAATGGTCACTCCCTGTGCCTCTTCTGCCTAGGCCCGGATCACCCCGGAGAAGTGCCAGCACTGCCAGCAATTCAGCGCCACCACCCATAAATGGAAGCAGCAGTCTCTGAAGGCCTGCATTTTAAAGAAAAGAATGGCCTCCATGAAGAAGTAACTGAAGAAGCTTAGGCAGGCCTCCACTTACTAGGGATTACCGTAAAAGAAGGAAGCACTGGGACTGGGACTCCACTTCCACGTGCTGGCGACACCGGCTGGCAGCCGTTTTACTCTTCAGGTAACGCCCCTGGGGGTTCAACCTCCAACAGCCATCTTGGAGGTTTCCAAGAAGGCGTCATTCCTCTCGTCGATCTCACGCTTGGGCCCCTTGGGTGCCTCTGGGACAAAGGAGGTGACCATTTCTGGGAAGACTGCTGCCATGCGGCCCTCTGGGTCAAGCTCGTCCGCTAAGCCAGATGCCAGGGCCTCCGACATCCGCCAAGGTTGCTTCCGCTACTCGGCCTTCATCAGGCGCAGGATCCGATAAGTCGGATGCCGGCTCCTCCTACATCCTCCCGGATCTCGCTGGTAAGGTGGACGTTGGCCCGTCCAAGCGCATGGTGAAAGAGCCTACGTCGGACACTCTGGACAAGTCCGCCATCCCAGGCTCGCTGCAGCGCTTGCCGCTGCTTACCAAGGTCCCAGCGTCTCCTCTGCTAGACCCCGGGGATTTCAGTCCTCCTTTCCCCAGCGATACAGAGGACGTGGACATGCTGACATCAGGGCCCCCTGACGCCGTACCCTCGGACGCCGGCGTATCTGACGCCAGATGACATCCCTTTGCCGGATGTCATTACAACACTAGGCTCGACGCCCGAGGGGCCACCTGTACCTGGCCCTCCTGCTGGGCCTCTCCCAGGGTTGTCTGCTCCAGCGGAGGCCCCCTGGTTCCCAGGTACCCGACCCCATCTTATCCGGCCCGTCCTACCCGGGACCGCGGTATCCTGCACCACAGTACCCAATGCCGGTATACCCGACGCCTCAATACCGGACACCGGGCTTCCCACCGTCGGGTTATGGATACTCGCCCTACAGATACCCTCAGTATCCGTTTCCCCCTCCTCCTCCACTGCCCCCCCCAGCCGCTGGTGGATATGAAGGAGACTCTGGCTGCCTGGTGGGCTGAGGCCAAGGCTCAACTCACCGTGGATGTGGAGAGCCGTCTGCCGGTGCCGGACCCTGCACAGGATCCCCTGCCCCGAAGGAGAGAGAGAGAGAGAGAGACTCTCTCCCCCCTACCCAACACCAGAAGTGAACCCCCAGGTGCCAGGGTTGGGGAAGATGCTCTTCCCCAAAGTTTGCCCATGGGGTCCGTTCCTCCCCCACCATGGGAGGAGTCTTCCTCTTCTTCGGAGACCTCTGACTCAGGGGGGTGCCCCGATCCTGACGAGCCACGTACTCCAGACCGTCCCAGGCCAAGGACTCCTCCGAAGTCTCCTCCAGAAGATCCTTCCTTTCTGGAGTTACTGAGAAAGATCCAGGAGGTCCACCAGTGGCAACCTCTGGAGCCAGATCCACAGTGGAAGAAGCCCGCTGCCCACTTGGATCTGCCCAAAACTGATCCAACATTGATTTCACCCTGGATTGAGCCTCACAACGACCTTGTTTACACTATTTGGAAACAACCATCCACGTTAGCCCCCCTTCCGAGGAAGGCGATTGGCTATACCAGGCTCCTGAGGGTGTCGTTTCATTGAATTCACAACCCAAAGCCGACCCGGTCGTGATTGGCGCCGTTCACGGCCAGTCGGCAAATCCTAAACATCTCAGCTCGTCTCCACTAGACAAGGAATCCCGTCTTCTGGGCCAGTACGGGAGGAAGATGTACACTTCTTCCACACTGGGGATTAGGGCCCTGAACTATGTTACGCATATGGGGGACTACCAGAAGACTGTCCTAAGGCAGGTGGAATCCAAATTGGACTCCCTTCCCGAGTCTCAGACCAAATAGGAAGTGGCTGATCTCGTCCAGTCTGCTCATTCGGCCAGTCAGCACATGCTCTGCGCCACATACGATGCAGTGGACGTAGCAGGTCGGAGCTCGGCATTCGCCGTAGGTCTTCAGCGTCATGCCTGGCTGCGGGTGTCAGGATTGGTCCCTGAAGTGCAATCCGCCATTCAGGATACGTCCTTCAGGGGTTCTGTGCTGTTTGGGGAAGATGTCCTTGACATCATCGCCAACCTGCAAGAGAAGGGTACTGCACTCAAGTCTGTTGACTCTTTGTACAGGCCCCCTCAGGGATAGCGTTGCCCTTTTCGCAGAGGTTCTCAGCCTAAAGTGAAACCTCAGGGCAAGCAGGCCAACAAACGTCTGGCCCCTCCAGCTGCCGACCACCCCTCCCACCCAAAAAGTGGCGGGAGCTTCAGCTGCGGCATTGCCCTACACCTCCTGACTCCTTTCCTCTCCCAAAGCCTCTGGATCCCCCAGGGGAACCAGTAGGAGGGAGGGTCTCCTTCCATCTGCCGGGTTGGGATGAGATTACATTAGATGCTTGGGTGCTCCAACTAATAATGGAACTATTTCCATTTGCCTATAACTGTATTTAAAAGCTTAGAGTCACTGCAAGCCCAGGACCTGTGTTCTGTCTGATATCCCCCCCTGTGCCAATCGGACTGGGGACTGTTTGTTAATTTGTAAAGTGCATTTCCAGTTGTAACTGAATTACCCCCCTGTGAGAAACTCATTTGGGGACTGTTTAACTTCTAAGTGCTATTCCAGTGTTTAGAATTTGAGTTTTGTCCTGCTAGTAATTGCCTTCGTTTTTTGAATCACAATAGTACCTGATAGCCAACAGCCCATTTGCTCTTCTCACCCCACACCCACTACCAGCCCGCCCCCAGCAGGTTAATCTTTTGCCTGGGCTGCCTATTTATTCCCCCCTCTCTCTTCATTCTCCCGCAAAGACCACCCCTCCCTGAGGAGACTGGGGGTCGCGAGGGCCTGCTCTGAAGCCCTCCCTGCCCAAAGAAGCCTCGAACCCGAGACACACCAGGTAATTTCTACCTTGATCCAGGCTGCTGCCACCATCGTTGGCCATCTGGTGTCTTTTCTGAAACGGCCACAAGCTCCCCTGCTCAGCGCATGAATCCCGGCCAGAGTAGCACCTCGAGTTGCTGCCCAGGCTCAAACGGAGCTGAACTGTTACTTTTGTGCCTGATTTTGAAACTATTTCCATTTTTTCTCCATTAGCTCCTTATATTGTTTTGCCACTAGAGGGAGCCTAATTAAGTTTGAACAATTTGCTCCCAGTACCTCACTTGTCACACTTTACTGCTCTCTAGTAGTTGTTTTCACTTGGTCATCACCCCCTCATCACCCCCTCTCCAATCTTCGAAAGCTGTCCCGCCATTGTGCACTCCCCAGATCAGCCCTCCTCCTCCTGCTCCTGTCAGGCAATGTCCACCCCAACCTCGGCCTGGCAGCATTGGTCCTCCCCTGAAATCTTCTGGGCTTGCATTGCTTCTATGAACATCTGTAGCCTCCTGAAAACTGGACTCTCTGCACTGCTGGGTGACTCTTCATAAACCTGATGTTGTTGCCTTGTTGAAACCTGGCTGTCTCCTCCACTCTAACTCATGTCTCTCTCCCTGCACACTCTCCACCGGTTGGACCGTGTCGGCAGGAGAGGTGGGGGCTGTGTCTTCTATTTGAAGGATTCTCTCGGGCTACCACTCCCCGCCTGACCTCGACTATAAGGCCCAGGCACTTACTCTAAAGCTGTCCCTGACCCAGCTAGAGGCCCATTATTCCTAACCGTAGCCTACATACCCCCAAGAACCAATCCCAGGCCCTGGGCCCACTAATTGACTACCTCACCTCCCTACCCAACTCGTCGGACCAAATCTTGTTGGGCGACTTGAATATAAACTGGCTCTGCCCTCATCTTCCTCCCACCGTGAGGCTTTCGATTCAATTGACCTAACTCAACTGGTCTCACAGCCTACTAGAAAACCTGGGGAGACAAGCACCTCTCCTGATATGGTCCTCACCAACAGGCCAATCCGCATCCACAACATCCAAATCCTCCTGACTGCCTCAGTGACCACTCCTGTGCTTTTCAACTGGGAAACCCTCTGTCTCATCCCGGTCAAAACCACCTCTCAAGGCGGCTTAGGCCTGGGGACTCATAGACCTTAAGCGCTTCCTTGCCCACACTGATTGGTCCTTCTCAAGAGGGCAACCAACATTGACTTGGCCCTGGGCTTCTTTGCAGCTTTCAACTTTGCCTGTGATATCTTTGTCTCATAACTGCTAGGAGGTCCAAAGTGAAACATGCCCCTTGGATCACCCCTGCCCTTCTGTGGCAACTTAAGCAACGTGACAATCTTTGGCACCTTGCTGTTGCTACTGGCCGTTCAGCTGACAGGCAGTCCTATGCTGCTGCCCGCAACCAGTGCACCTGGGCCATCCGCAAAGCAAAGGCGGAATACTACCAAGCCTCTCCTACCTCTTCCTGGGGGAACCCCAGGTGCTTCTGGGACAACATCAAGCAACTGAATGGTCACTCCCAGTCCCCCTCTCCTTCTTTTCTCAACATCAATGGTACCGTCTCCTCTGACCCTGCCCTCATTGCCTCCCACCTCAATAACTCCTTTACCGACCTTAGCTCAGTACTTCCTGGTAACTTTTCAGTCCACCTCTCATCTGTACCACCACCCATTGCCCGCCTCTTCCACCTCAGCGCCGGTCACCATGCAAGAAGTTAGCCTTACTTGCTAAAAGCCCTAAAAGGTAAACACCATCGGTAATGACTCACTTGATCCCTGCCTTTATGTCAGGTCTTGATCAGTGTCCTCTCACCTATTACATGCATTTTCAACAAATCACTCTGTCTCGAAAATTCCCTGTCCATAAAGGTGGTGACAGGACTCTTCCGGTAACTACTAACCCATCTCAATCCTCCCTCTCTAAGGCGTTAGAGAAAATTGTAGGCGCCCAAGTCTCTGACTACCTCTGTGGCAATGTTCTCTGCCCTGAACAACATGGGTTCAGAGCAGGTCTGAGTACCAATACAGCACTCCTGGAATTTTCCAACTTCCTCCATGCCTCCTTGGACTCTGGTGCCCTGGCTGGTGCTATATTCATTGACCTGTCTAAAGCATTCGATACTGTTTCGCATCCTCTTTTGCTCTCCACCTCACCTAATAGGCTTTGCCTCAGGACCTGTTTCCTGGTGCACCAGCTATCTCTCCGCCCGCCTCCCAATGTGTGAAAGTCAACGGTACTCTCTCTGAAACATGCCCCATTCGCTCTGGGGTGCCGAGGGCTCAATTCTTGGACCCCTACTATTCTCACTCTTTCTTAACTCCCTACCCAGCAGTTGTACGGGTAAGATGCTTCTATGCTGATGATGCTGTTCTCGTTGCCTCCCACAATGACCCCATGCTGCTACAGAACTCCCTCCAACTAGTCTTTGACTCTGCAGCTACCTGGTTCACTGAGCACCGACTTGTTATCAACCTTAAGAAAACAAAACGATGCTCTTCTCCCACCCCAAAATAAGTACAGCAAGTTTCCTTAGCTGTCCACTCCACACCCAATCTCGTCATTGACCAGGTGCAATCCTATAAATATCTTGGTATAACCTTTGACCCTGCACTTTCATTCCATGGACATATATCTGCCCTAAATTCGTCGCCAACTCACGGCTAGGCATTCTTTACCAGCACAAGAAATGCCTCCTCCTGATGCCCTCGCCTGGCTGTCACTTCCTCTGTCATGTCTCTCATTGACTATGGCCTTCCGGTCTGTGGCTCAGCAGATCAGACTGCCCTCAACAAGGTTCGTCTCACAGTAAATAAGGCCTGCAGACTTATCACTGGTGCTCCCAGACTCACTCACACATGTGAGCTGTACACCCTGGCTACCCTACTCAACCTGGAAGAGCGACTCATGTATCAGACATGCCAGCTCACCTTAAAGCCCTGCATGGCCTATCCCCCATAGGCCTATCCAACTCATTCACGACTGCACTCGACCCTGATCACGCAGAGTTTGTCAAGAGCTACCCTAGTTATTCCGAGAGCCAGGACCTCACAAGGTCAGAGGGCATTCCCTCACCGTGCGCCCCACTGGTATAATCCTCCTGCCAGTGTCTCAAACTCTCTAACCTTAGCTTGCTTTAAGCCCAGGCTCAGAAACTTCCTGCTTAGCTCCTCACAAATGCAACTGCTACCAGCCTAGTGTAAAAAAAAAAAAAAAAATATATATATATACACACTTGTTTGACATTCTCACTGAGCTGCTCCTTCCTTTCCCTACTTATTCCTCCTCCCTATCTCCTCCCTTCTACTCCACCAGCTCTCCCCCACCATAAGTTTTGCACCTTTTGTTATCTTTAGCTCGTTGGAGATTGTACTCTATTGTAACAAAATTATAATTGAACTGTAACTTTTTTGTTTGTAAATACTGTGTCCCTTGTACTACTGTTCTGATGTCCTCTTTGTGACGAGGTACCTTTGTAAATGAGCCTCTGGCTCAAAGGTTTCTAAACTGATGTTTAACTAAACTAAATAAATAAATAAATAGCAGCAGGGCACTCAATTGAGTTTCTTCAGAAAACCACCCCCCAAGTCGTCTTACTCCCCAGAACATCTTCCTCTGGTCCTAAAAGAAATTTCCTCCCTTCTCTCGAAGGTGTCGTTAGAGCCTGTCCTGACCCACCTTTGTGGGACAGGTTACTGTCCCCATTTCTTCCTAGTTCCAAAGAAAATGGGAGACATGAGGCCTATTTTAGACCTCGGCTCCCTGAACATGTTCGTTGAGTACAAGCATTTCAGAATGCTCTCCCTGCAGAGCCTTCAGCTGCTCCTAGCTTGGCAGAAGACACCAGGAGAAAGGACTGCTGTGTGACTGAACTTCTCTGCTGGGACTAAAGTAGAAGAACTTTTGTACTTGTACCTTTAGCTTAGGGTAAAAAAACTAACATACAAAAAAAAAAAGGTGTGTGTTTGGGTTAACTGAACTGAATGGGTATCTGAAGAGTTATCTAGGTGTAAATCTCAGGTGACTGAAAGGACTTAACTGCTGTGAGGTTTAAATTACTTGCAGAAAGATCTGGTAAGTAGGGGGAGTGGCTTAGCTAGAAGGAAGCTACATTTAAAGACTGCCTTAGAAAGATTCTGCTAATAGCTTGGCAGAAGACACCAGGAGAAAGGACTGCTGTGTGACTGAACTTCTGCTGGGACTATATTGCCCTTCCTCCCTTCCACCCCCCACCCTAACCCACCCAAAGCTAGTTATATTTTTATAGGCACAAGATTTGACTGACAACAGGAACTTCCTGTTTAGGGGCAGGAAGTGAGTGATCACAGAACCATCAAGGACCCACCATCCTAGAAGGGCAAGAGTAGCCTCAGCCCTCTAGCTGCTGGAGGTCTGCCTCTGAGCAAGTAAGTGGTCTACTGAGAAATATAGGATATTCTTGTCTCAGAACAGGACAATCAGGAGCTTAAAGGGACACACAGGCAGAAAGTAAAGGAGAGAGAGAAAACAGAGGAAAGAGTAAGGATTGCAAACAGTTAAAGGGCCAGAAATAAGACATGATTGGAGTGGTGCAGTGCAGTGGCTGTGGAGCAGCAGTCTTCGGGAGATGTTCTGGAGGATGCGGTGTTGTCCCATCTGCAGACACCTCTCTGGGCTGAGGGAGGAGGTTGCTCATCTCCAGGCTGAGTTGGCCAGGATTTGTGGGACCTCCTCTTCCATCCAGGGACCACCAGTGCCACTGCCGCTGCCTCAGAGGTTGCCAAGAAAGAGGAGCGCTGACCACAGGGCCCAGGAGGTGAGGTGGTGAACAGAGGCCACATCCCAGTTGTACCTTCCACACCCTATGCCATTCTGGCAAAGTGTGGTTCCTCTATGGAGGCACCCACAGTGGAGACCAAGGAGGATGTTGGGACCTCCACAAAGGAGACCCATGGAGGGTTGCAGGGGACCCTGCAGGGGAAGGAAACAACTCCTGGTGGGGGACTCCATTGTTAGGAAGGTAGAACTGGGGAGGAGGGGAGAGGGAGGGCAGCCTGCCTGGCGCCATGGCTTGAGGGACAGGGAGGAATCTCAGGATTGCCAGAGCAGCTGCACAGGAGGGAGCTGGATGTCATTGTCCACCTAGGGACAAATGACCTGGCTAAGAAAGGGATTAGAGAAGTGCAGGAAGAGTTTGTGAATTGGGAGGGCCTTAGTCAAGTAGCACGACGGTAACCTTCTCAGAGGTGCTACCCATCTATGGCATAGGAGAGGTTAGGTGTTCCGCACCATGGGATTCAATCAGTGGTTGAAAACTGGTGTGGAGCTCAGGATTTGGCTTCATTGGGGACTGGGGTCCACCTGGAGTGATGCAAGCCTATACTGGCATGATGGGCTGCATCTGTCCGGGAGGGAACCAGGATCCTAGGTGATAGGTTTAAATGCTTCATTGGCAAGCTTTTAAACTAGCCAAGGGGGGAGGCACTGGAAAGGAGCAGGAAAATCCTAGCGCCCCCCCCCAAAGAATCATGGTAGTAAGTGCACCAAACACCAACATAGAGGTGTCGATAGGGAGAAGGACAGGGGTAAATGGAGAAAGTGACAAAGGCAAGAAGGACAGGGATGGGGCAAAAGGGAGTAAGGCCATTAGGAAACGGAGGGTAATGAGTACCAATGCCCGTAGTCTGGGCAGCAAGCTCCCTGAGCTGATGGCCTTAATGGAAGAGGGATGCCTGGATATCGAGCAGTCACAGAAACATGGTACACAGAGAACCATGACTGGATGTTAACATACCAGGGTACATAACCTACAGGAGAGACAGGCAGGGAGAAGAGGGGAGGAGTAGCTCTCATGTAAAGGAAGGGATAAAAGCAACTGAACAAAAGAGTAAACAGGGAGGAGAGGAGGCACTGTGGGTCACCTTGGAGACCGGAAAGGGCACCACAATCCGCACAGGTGTTAGTACAGACCCCATGTCAGGGGAAGGTATGGACAAGGATATGATAGAAGGCAATCTTAGAATGGCAGAGAAAGGGAGATACTGTTGATGGGAGACCTGAATATGCTAGTTGATAACTGCAGCACATTTGTTGCAGCCACATCCAAGAGCAGGGCCATTCTTGATGCCCTACAGGTGGCAGGCATTAAACAGCTAGTTTCAGAACCCACTGTGAGGGAGCAATTTAGACCTCAACTCTCAAACGGGGCAATGAGAGGATCTCAGATCTAGAAGTGGGTTGCCATCTGGGGACAAGTGACCATCAAACAGTGTGGCTCACGTTAAACTCAGCTACAGAGTCAAGCCATACAAAAGTGAGGGTACTGGACTTTAGGAGGGCTGACTTTGGCAAGATGGGAGAGTGCCTCAGAAAAGCACTAGCAAACAGGTTAGAAGGAGGTGTGGAGCAACAATGGGGAATTATCAAAACTGCCATCACAGAGGCAACAAGCCTTTGTGTGAAGCAAATAAATCAAAACGAAAGAAAAAGCCACTATGGTCTCAAAAGAGGTGGCTGTGAAAGTCAGGAAGAAAAAGATAGCATTCCGGAAGTATAAGGAAACGCAGAAGGAGCAGGACAGAGAGCTGTACCAGTTAAGGCAGAAGGAAGCAGGAGGGAAGTCAGAATAGCAAAGGCCCAAACTGAGGAAAAGATAGCCAACTCAGTTAAGAAGGGGATAAAACCTTTATAGGTACATCAGCGAGTGAGAAAGACAAAGGGATAGTGAGGCTGAATAGAATGAGCGTGGTAGGCAAGGGGACAGTGAAAAAGCAGGAATACTGAATGAATATTTCTGCTCAGTATTCACAAAAGAGGAGGGGAAGTGCCTAATCCAATTAACAGAAGCACTCTTGATAGGGGGGTCGATCCCAGTCCTTTCACAGAAGAAAGGGTTCTGCAAGAACTCCTAAAACTGAAGGTGGACAAAGCAATGGGTCCTGATGGAATTCACCCCAGAATTCTAAAAGAATTAAGGGAGAAACTAGTGAAACCACTGGCTACTCTTTTTAATAAATCATGGGAGGATGGTGTGGTACCCGAGGACTGGAGGAAGGCGGATGTGATTCCCCTTCACAAAAGTGGGACCAAGACAGAGGCAGGAAACTACAGACCTGTCAGTCTGACCTCTGTGGTAGGGAAAGTGATGGAGTCATTTCTGAAGGAAAGAATAGTCAAGTACCTAGAGGCCAGTGGAGCAGAGGACCCAAGGCAGCATGGGTTCACAGCGGGAAGGTCATGTCAGATGAATCTAATAGATTTCTTTGACTGGGTGACCAAAGTAGTAGACCAGGGAGGAGCTGTGGACATGGGCTACCTAGACTTTAACAAGGCATTTGACACAGTCCCACACAAAAGATTAATAGTCAAATTAACCAGCCTGGGAGTGGGACCCAGGGTGGTAGCCTGGGTAAAACATTGGCTGGACAACAGGACACAGAAGGTAATTATAAATGGAGTTCACTCTGAAGAAAGGGGGCTAAGGGTACGCTAGGTTCAGTATTGGGTCCAGTCCTTTTAATGTCTTCTACAGTGAGATTGCAGAGGGACTGAAGGAAAAGTATGCCTTTGCAGATGACACAAAGATCTGCAACAGGGTTGATACACAAGGAGGCGTGGAAAGGATGAAAAGGACTTGGCAAGGTTGGAGAATGGTCAGAAGTATGGCAGCTGGGATTCAATGCAAAGAAGTAAAATAATGCACCTGGGAAACAAGAACCCAGGGGAAGAATACACAATGGGTGGGGAGGTAGTAACAACAACAAAAAAGGAAAGGGGCCGGGGGGTAATCATATCAGGTGACCTTAAGGTTAGCAAGCAATGTGAGAAGGCAGTAGGGGGGGCTGGGGGTATACTGGGATGTATAGGGAGAGGCATCAGCAGCAGAAAACAGGAAGTTGTTATCCCTCTGTACAGACAGTTGGTGAGACCCCATCTGGAGTACTGTGTCCAGTTCTGGAGACCCCATCTCCGCAAGGACATAGACAGGATAGAGGCAGTCCAGAGGAGGGCAACTAAAATGGTGCAGGGTCTGCAAGAGAAGCCATATGAGAAGAGACTAAAGGAGCTTAATATGTATACCCTTGAGGAAAGAAGGGAGAGGGGGGACATGATAGAAACTTTTAAGTACCTCAGTGGAATCAACAAAGTCCAAGAGGGTAGCATCTTTCAGAAAAAGAGACTTGCAAGAACAAGGGGACACAATTTAAAGATAGGAGGGCGGTTCAGGGGCAATGTGAGGTAGTATTATTTCACAGAGAGGGTAGTGGATGCATGGAATAGCCTTTCTGAGGAGGTTGTGGGGTCTAAAAGTGTGGGAGAATTCAAGAATGCATGGGACAGACATAAGGCAATTCTTGTGGGGGGTAGGAAGAACTAGGCTGTTGGTTAACTAGGATCTGTGGCCTATCCTGTAGGTGGGGAAATGGGCAGACTAGATGGGCCTAGCGGTCCTTATCTCCCGTCAGTCTATGTTTCTATGTTTCCTTCGGCAGGGTCAGTGGCTGTGCGCTTTGGATATGCAGGATGCCTACCTGCATATCCCCATCCACCCTTCCCACCACAAATTCCTTTGGTTTTCGTTCCAGGGGGACCACTACCAATTCAAGGCTCTCCCATTTGGTCTTTCCTCGGCTCTCCGAGTGTTCACCAAGTGTCTTTCAGTAGTAGCAGCCCACCTATGTACCCAGGGGGTGCATGTATTCCCATACCTGGACAACTGACTTCTGGCGACCCACTCCAGGGAGGAACTTCTGTGCTCTCTTTCCCTTACCCTGCAGGTTTTCACCAGCCTGGGTGTCGCCATCAACCAGGCCTAGTCCTATCTGGTCCCTTGCCAAAGACACCAGTTCATCGGAACGATCCTGGACAGACCATCGGCACGGCCTTTCTGCCTCCAGACAGGGTGGACACCCTCCATGCTCATGCAACCCTGTTGTCCAGTCTCAGAAGGGTCAGCGCCAGGTCAGTCCTTTGCCTTCTTGGGCTCATGTTGGCTGCCATTCGACAGTCCCTCGTACTCGGCTCCATATGAGGATCTCTCAATGGCTACTTCGGACTTAGTGGGACCAGACATTGGACAACCTAGACCAGGAAGTTCTGGTCTCAGTTCCCATGGTCGGGGACTTGCAATGGTGGATTGTGAAAGAGAAACTTTGCCGGGGAGTTCTCTTTTGCTTTGAACCCCCATCCCAAACATTGACAACAGATGACTCAGGAGAGGGCTGGGGAGCCCATCTAGGATCTCACAGGACTCAGGGCTCCTGGTCCAGACTCAAGCCAACTCTTCACATGAATGTACCTGAGCTCAGGGCCGTCTTGTATGCTCTTCAGGTTCTGAACTCTTGCATTCTTCCCGGCCATCTGACAGTCAAGACAGACAACATGTGCATAGTCTGGTACATCAACAAGCAGGGAGGAACTTGTTCCTACCCTCTGTGCAGGGAAGCAATGAGAGTTTGGAGTTGTACTGTTCAGCACAACCTTCACCTGACCGCAGTTCATGTTCCGGGAGTCGAAAACACGCTGGTGGACCACCTCATTTAGTCATCAGCCAAAGCACCCGATTGGGAACTGGATCCAGTGGTAGTAGACGATATCTTCCTGCACTGGGGAACCCCTCAGGTAGACCTGTTCGCTTCTCGTCAGAATGCAAAACTTCCCGCCTTCTGCTTGCTCGCTCCAGGGTGAGGCATCTTCTGGTGGGACGCTCTTGTCTCTCGACTGGAAGGACAGATCTTCCCTTGTCAGTCTTCACCATTTATTACTGCTCGAGTGTAAGCCAGAGGCGCATACCCGCCACTGGAGGATTTTTTTTTTTGGGGGGGGGGGGAATCAACGGCGCCACCCCCAAGAGCAAAGCACCACTGGTGTGCGAGGGCAGCCACGCTAGGCGCGCAGATTCCTCCTCCATCCCAGTTCTGTTTCTCCCGCTGTCGAGGCTGCACATGCTGCGCGAGTTTCAGTGCGAAGTGCACCACTAGGCCTTTTTGCGACTCCGTCGTTAATCGACACTGTCTGCAACTCCTCAATCCCGGTTCTATCCCGATGCCTGTAGGTTTGTTCCTTTTATTTCTTAACGGCACCGGGAGCTTTTTTCTGTTATCTTTTATTTCGCATCATGTCCAATTCGGGAACTAAGCGTAAGTCTAAAGCAGGTCATGCCCCCATGCATCGGTGCTCTTGTGGCCAGCATTTCTCTGTGACGGACCAACATGATGTCTGCCTTCGGTGCCTGGGACCTAACCATGATATGGACAGATGCGATGCCTGTTTCTCGATGGACCACCATGTCCTCGAAGTCCATGCGTTCAAAATCAACAAGGCCCTGCCGACTTTTGGAGGACGGCGTCTCTCTCTCGGGCCTCCCAGGCCAGGTCTCAAGACCCTTCCTCCGGGTCCCCTCCCAGGCCTATATGGTCTGCTGAGGAGGAGATCTCCTCATTTTCGAGCCTTGCCGAGGAGGAGGCCTCTCTCACAGTGTCGGAGGAATGTTGTGGTCCCTCCCAGGGCCGCGATGGAGACATCGTCTCAGCAGTCACCTCTTGGTGCAGGCTCCCCAGTGTCGCATTGCCGGTTTTGGGTCCAACATTGGTGGACCTTCGACAGCGCCCTCTGGCGCTGCTCGTATCCCGCACAGTGTGCGGTGCCGTGTTGGTTTGTGCCACGAGCAGCACCGTGGGTCCAGTCGACTCCATTAGCGGTTGTTGTGAAGGTTCCGTGCCGTGACAGCACCGGGGACCTAGCCAGAGCCATGGGCGGATCGGGGCCGGGCTCTGGGGCTGTGGGTGATGTACAAGGATCACGCGGCGTCGTGCTTGACTCTGGTACCGCTAGCAGTGCCGTTTCTCAAGGGACTCTTGGGGTGGCCAGCATCGAGATCCTTCTGCTCGACTTCTCCTTGGAGGCAGACAGTTCAGAGGTTGACCCAACTTGGCGCCCTGATTCTTCGGAATCAGAGTAGTTTCTGGAATGCGGAGTCAGGCGATCTAGCATTCCCATTCCTGAGTCTCCCGATCCATCTTTCTCTAAGGATCTCCAGGCTGGGGGTGGCCTGGAGTCCATTGGGGAGGGCAGTTTGGAGATTAAGGAGCAGGCTGTCTCCTCGGAAGGGGCTGTGGCTGCTGCCGTTCCCGGTGCTGCCGTGCCTTCTCAGGGTGGATTAGGGGTTCTGTCTCCAGGGCCTCCCGCCCCCCAGGAGGCGTCAGGTTCGATGGAACCTGTTGCTGGGGTCGAGGAGGAGGATGTCCTCAGAATCTGAGGGGTTGAGGGGCTGGGGTGAGGGGCGTCGAGTTCTGCCTTCCACCCCTCAGGGTGTAGGGAGGAGCTGAAGCGCTGAACCCCGCCTCTCCCTCTCCCTCTTAGGCTCAAGGGACCCCTCTAGTGGCTTTGCTGCAGGTTGCGCTTCTGGACTCTTGCAACCCCAGCTGCGTCACAGAGGAGGTTCCCCATCCAGGCTCTTCCAGAGTTCACTTCCCCAGGATTCCGTTTTGCGACCTGGTTTGATATCCGGGACCCCACCAGCTCGGACTCTTTTTCCCTGGATTTCAGAGCCCTAGCAGAGGACAGTTGCCTTCTTGTAGGTACCCCTCTTCCATTTCTCTGTAGCCACCTCCCTCTCTCCCAGGCCATGTCGGTCCTACGGGCCTGTTATCCTTGGAGACGTTCAGAGGCTCTGTAGAGGCCTTCCCCTCATATGCTAGGTATATGCATGAGCAGGTATTTCACTTATGCCCACCGCCGCAGGAGTCCTCTGGACATTCGAGCTCCTCACCTTCCTCGTCTCCCTCCTCCGAGGGAGAGGAACCCTTTGCTCACCTTTCATTCGACACTGATTTCACAGAATATCAGCAATTCCTGTCAAGGATGGTTAAGGATCTCCATATCTCTTTTCTGAGACGTGACAATACCGAGTGAGAGACGTGGGCATTCAGTACCCAACATCTGGTGGTACCATCCTGGCCTATACATTTCCAGGAGGCGTCTATCCGTGCCTGGCAGTCTCCAGCCGCCCTTTATCCAGCCTCGATAGACTGCAGGAGTAGGTATTATGCCCCATTGGATTCTCTGGGTACAGTCCCCAACCTGCCCATAGGATTGGTGTCCTTAGAGACTCCCTCCGGGCTCCGTTGCCTGGCGCACGACCGTCCACCGGACTCAGATTCTCTGCAATTTGAGCGGTGGGGGCGAAGAGTGTTCTCTTCCTCTCATGCAGTGTTATGCATTGCATCACATCAGGCTCACCATGCTACCTACAGTAGGCATTTATGGTCAATGCTTTCCCAAGTCCTAGCATCAGTGCCTGATATGGAGCAATCCAGACAAGCCATTACACTCTCCGCTATAGGCCTGGAACTGGCAAGGCACCAAGCAAGGGCATCCTATGACGCCATTGAAGTGGCGTCCAGGCTTATGGGGACAGTGATCTGCATTAGGTGGATGGCATGGCTTTGTCTATCAAGATTGTCACCCCTGGCCCGTCGTAGGGTGATCCACTCCGCTTTCTGAGGGACCTGCCTCTTTTCCACCAGGGCTAGAAGGCTTCTGCAGGGGCTTCCTCTATCTCCGAGGGACACCTCCTAGCTCTCCTTGGCCTTAGACTCCTGTCTTTAAGGCCAGGGTCTCTTCCTTCTGCTTTTCACCAGCAGCAGGCTGAGCATCTTGTTCCCTCAGGGTTTTCCGTAGTCCCCCTTCGGGGTTGGGGGGGCTTGGTACTCACCCAAGCAGTAATGAATGGTGAAGTTTGACGAGGGAAGATATGGAAATTACGTACCTACCGTAATTTTTGATCTTCTCATGTATCTTCACCATTCATTACTGATACCCACTCACCTTCCCCTCACAGGCCTCCTTCTTCGGTGTCTCCTCCTCCCTGCTCATTCCTCCCCTCTCCTTTCCATGCAAAAAAAAAAATTTCTTGAGCCTTCCGTTAGTCTCTCAGAACGGATCCTCTTATATGGCAGGGGAGAGGAACGAGTAGTATTTATCTCTAGCCTGAGGGAACTCTTTTTGATTGCCCCTGGTGATGACCTCTTGGCTCCTTCTTAAGCCATGTTGTTTAATTCACAGTTAAAGAAACCGTTCCTCTTGGTTCAGTTCCTTCTTCTAGGTCCCCTCTGGCATGTGTAAATCTCCTGTTGCATCAGCTTTTGCTATTCAAACACTGTTCTGGCAATCAGTTGCCTTTATCTGGTGATCTGCTTTGCCTAACCTTTGAAGAGTCAGACTGAGTTTCCACTCTGTCCTTTACGCAGGGTGTGTCCTCTGTGGGGCTTCAAACCCCGCTCCCTACACACATCTGTGTTAGCACGGAACAGGGTGCTAGTGGGCTTTCTTCCCCTTCCTAGTTGGGTGCTTTCCTTTCGGAACAGATTTTCTGTCTGGGCAGTCTGTGAGCTCACATCTGGAGTGTAAGGGGTTGGGGATACTGGGAGGTGCAGAGAGTCTGCCTTTTGTGTTCCAAGCTTTGCAAAGGTTCAGTCGAACCTTCTCATCAGTTTTTCCTAAATGGGATCCTTGCTCCCTTTCTTGGTCCCGAGCTTGCGAGCCTTCTAGCCAGTCCTCCCAACTTGGCAGAGCTTCTTCCTTCTCCCAACATCCTCTTCTCTCTTTTCTTCTTCTTCTTCTTCTTCTTCTCTTTCTCCCTTATCTGTTCCTCCCTTGAAGCCACCCCAGGAGTGAGGCCTGTGGTCCCATAGGGTAGGTTCTCCTCTTTCCTGTCCTCTATCAGCTTAGTCCTTTTTCAATTTATATCCTTTCCTTTACCTATCCCTCAGCTCTTTTGCCTCGCTTCCCTTTTTTCTTATCATTTTTTCACCTCTCTGGCTAACAGAACTGGGATGGAGGAGGAGTCTGCGGCACCTAACAGCTGCCCCTTGCACACCACGTAGTGCATTGCTCTTGGGGCAGCGCCATCGGTGTAAACTCCTCTCCAAAAAACAAAACCTCCTGTGGCAGATGCACGCCTCAGGTTTATACCCAATCAGTAATGAATGGTGAAGATACAAGAGAAGATCAAGAATTACGGTAGGTACGTAATTTCCATATTCGTCTTTGCCTTCCCTCCAGTTCCCTTAATTCCGAGGGTCCTACACAAACTCAGTTCAGAAGGAGCCTGGATGATCCTCATTGCTCCATTCCGGCCCAGGCAAGTTGGGTTCTCTCTTCTGCTACAGTTTTCAGAGGAACCTCCACTTTTTCTTCCTTTGTAACAGCATTTCTGACCCAGGATCAAGGGACCCTGGTTCACCCAGGTCACAGATCCCTTCACTTGCATGCGTGGCTTCTGCAGACATACCCCAAGCCTGGTTCGGAGTTTCCACGGAGCCAGACTACTTCTTGGGTGTCCTGAAAAACAGTACCCGCCGGTCAAGTCTAAGGAGGCCCGTTGGGCGGTGTCTGCAGCGGAGGGCTCCATGGAGCAGTTGGAGCAGATGATCACCCTCGAGGAGGAGGCATCCCAGGCAACTTCTTCTTCCTTCTCGGACGTGGCATTTATCCCACTCTCCTTGGGTTCCTCCTACACTACTTCTTTTAAGGAGCTTTGTCAGTCCCTCTCCACTAAGGGAGAAGGGCCATCGGGACATTCCAGTCGGTCCAGAAAGGAGGACTCTAAAGGCAAGTCCCACCGTCTACGTTCGTGGGAGTGGGAGAGATCCCCTTCTCCGGACCGTTGACTCTCAATTTCAGTTGAGGTTGTGGCTGCGGCTGCTGTCTTCACGGTGTCCCTGTCAGGTCAGCGGGCCGAGACATCCGTCAACGCGGTCGAGATTTTTCTCAACGTGTCAGATGGTTTGTCGACTGGAGAAGCTGGCAACCCTTCTTCACCGGTTCCCCCGGTGGTTACCGAGGACTTGCCTGTGCCTCCTGTGCCGTAGTCCCCAGTTAAGGTCCCTGCACCGAAGGGGGGGCGGGTTTCCCCTCGTTCCCTCTCTGACCCACCCACGGAATCCCCGAAGGTCTCATTCTTGGTCCTCTTCCAGGTCCAGCTGGTCACGTCGGCAGTCTCGGTCTCGGCACCATGGAAAGCGGTGTCGACGCTCATCCTCTTCGGAGGTTAGGCTCCGGCACAAGCTGTGTCGGCACTACGAGGACTTGATGTGGCAGCAACTTTTACTGACCGGTAACACGTTGACTCCGTCGCCTTCTCCGGCCATTAAGTGGCTGTCACCGGAGCAGCCAAAACAACCCCTCGTGGTAGTCGAGGAGCCGCCCCCGGCGCCAGTTGTCCGACCAAAACCGGCTGCTCCACCCATTGTGGTGGAACGTCTGCCTCCACAACCGAAGACTGGGGCCCCAAACAAGGATTCTCGGTCGGGTCAGGGCTTGCCCCATAGGTTGTCGGTCACCCTCATTCCCGATCAACCTCAGCAGGTGGATGGTGGCTCAGGTGCTCGGCAGCTGTTCGCAGACTCCTCGGAGTCTGACGACGACTCCTCCCTGTTCTCCAGGCCGATTGACCTGGAGTCTGTAGGGGCCAGTTGGTGGACAAGAGCCCATCTTCGTTTTTGGTTATGCTTCGACTCATCTCAGATTCTACTGGGATGCAGCTCAAACCCATTCAAAAATTGGCCAAGTATCCCTTCACGGAGATACTAGACCAAGGGGATTCCCCTATGGAGGCCTTTCTGAGGGCTGACGCCATTGTTGGCCCAGCCCTGGAGTTGTGGCAGCGGTCAGCATCTTGCCCCGCGCCTTCGGCCAGGATGGCTTGAAAGTCCAGAGTCTCCACTGGTTCACTCTCCGGTTTCTCAGAGCACCCCTCTGCGGAGGGATTAGTGACCGATAGTGTTTTCCGGCGTTCCAGGAATGCTCGGGACGTGGACAAACCGCCCGATAAGGAATCCAAAAAGTTGGATTACTCGGGGCAGAAGGGTTACGCCGCTTCCTCCCTAGGCCTTCGTCAGGCTTGCTCGGCTGTTCTGATGGCACATTTCTCACATGCCCTTATGGGCTCCCTGGATGAGGTGATTCCTCATCTCCCAGCTGACCTTCAGACGACGGTCAAGCAGGTGCGGGATCAGGGAAGGGCAGTGGCTAAACAACAGCTCCAAACTTCATTGGACATTGGTGACTCTTGTGCCTGGTCAGTAGCTGCTGCAGTAGCCATGTGCTGCAGAGCTTGGCTGTGGATCTCCTCCTTCATGGCGGACACCCAGCACAAACTGGCAGATGTTCCTTTCCTGGGCACCGACTTGTCCGGGCCGGGAGTGGAAGGCCATCTTCAGTGGATCGAGAAGTCCAGTGCCACCTTTTGCCCTTCCACTCGTGCAGCACGTCTGGCCCAGCAACACCAGCATCAGGGTCAACAGGCACACACTTGGTGCCCTAGGGCCAAGTCTGCTGCTTCCTGTATAGGAAGCCTGGAAGCAAGGGTCCAGGAGGTCCCTCAGCGGGCCCTTCCTCCAAGCCTGCCCAGTGATGGGTTGAGGGGTGTCACCCCCAACCTCGTCACTCCTCCCCGGGTTCCCCCCGTGGGGGCCGGCTCCGCCATTTCTTTTCTGCCTGGTCCGCTATCACCATGGACCGCTGAGTGTTAGAAGTGGTCAGCAGGGGTCTGCCTCCGGAATTCGAGCAGTTCCCTCCCTATTGAGCTTTTGCCCCACGAGGGGCTACGGGTTCCACAGCCTCTGTTGGCTCGTCTAGCCGATAATGCCTTGCTCCTCCAAAAGGAGGGGATCAGAGAGGTGGTGGACCCTCCTCCAGACCCAGGATTTGTGTCCAGGTACTTCCTGGTCCCAAAACGGATGGGGGGCTGGCGCCCCATTCTCAGCCTGCACGACCTGAACAAGTTCCTAAGGCCTCTCGCCTTCAGGATGGTCACTCTGGCTCAGATCATTACATCCTTGGAACCAGGCATGTGGTTCTGTTCTCTGGACCTTCAGGATGTGTTCTTTCACATCCCAATCCATCCGTCTCATCAGCGATTCCTCCGCTTCAGAGCAGAGGGATCTCTGTACGAGTTCGGGGCCATGCCCTTTGGCCTCTCTCCAGCTCCCAGGGTCTTCACCAAATGCATGGCAATGATGACAGCATTCCTGTGGCACCGAGGGTTCCAGGTGTACCCTTACCTGGATGACTGGCTGATTGTAGCCCCCTCCAGGATGGAGGTGGAGCAGTCCAGGGATCTGGCCCTCCAGGTCTGCTCTCAGATTGGCCTCTTCATCAACGAGGCCAAATCGGAACTTGTGCCATCGGGGCAAGCTCGACTCTCTTCGAGCCAGAGCCCAGCTCCCGGCAGACAGAGCCGAGGTCCTTTCCTCCTTTGCCCAATCATTTCTGGTTGGGCAATTGCGCCCTGCCCGGGACTTCCTGAATGTCCTGGGCCTCATGGCGGCCTGCTCCAGCATGGCCCATTGGGCCCACTGGCATATGCGTCCCCTGCAATGGGGGCTGGCCAGCCAGTGGTCACAGCACTCCGGTCCTCTGGACCAGCTGGTGACAGTGACCCAGGAAATGTGGGATGGCCTGCATTGGTGGCTCGTCCCAGCTTATCTGCAGGAGGGTACCCCGATCGTCCACCTCAAGCCAACGGTCACTCTAATGACCAGTGCCTCTCTGATGGGTTGGGGTGCCCATCTGGGGGAGCTTAGAGCCCATGGCCTCTGGTCCCCTCAAGGGCCTCGATGCCACATCAACCTGCTGGAGCTTCGAGCAGTTCGACTAGCCCTCACCGTCTTCGCTCAGTTTGTGCGGGGTCAGGTAGTTCAGGTACAGACGAACAACACCACGACTATGTACTGTTTCAACCATCAGCACAGGACGCACTCCTTGCCTCTGTGCAAGGAGGCTCTCCACACCTGGTCTCTTGTGATCAGCCTGGAGACGGATCTCCTTGCCATCCATGTGGCAGGAGCCTCCAACAGTCTGGCCGATGCCCTCCGCCAGATAGGTGCAGCTTCTTACGAGTGATCTCTCCTGCCGGAGGTAGTACAAGATCTGTTCTCCCATTGGGGCTACCCTCAGGTGGACCTGTTTGCCTCCAGGAGAATGCGAAGCTGAGGCTGTTTCACGACCACCCTCCTCAGCAGGGCTCGCTGCAGGGGATGCCTTTTCGAGGCCATGGACCCCGGGCCTTTTCTATGTCTTCCCTCCATTTCCCTTGATCCACAAGGTGCTTCTCAAGGCAAAGAGGGACAAGGCACAGGTGATTCTGGTAGCCCCAGACTGGCCCTGCCAGTTCTGGTAACCAGATCTCCTCAGCCTCAGCTCCAGGCTCCCGAGGCGGCTTCCAGCCCGGCCTGGATCTGCTCTTAGTCAGCATGGGGAAGGTTCTCCATCCGGACCTTCAGTCCCTGCACCTGATGGCCTGGCTCCTGAGCTGCTAGAGTTCCAGGTCTTGGGTCTTTCCAACGAGGTCCTCAGCGTCATTGAGGCGTCCTGTAAGGAGTCGACCAGAAAATGCTATGCCTTCAAATGGAAGAGATTCTCCATTTGGAGTCGGGGCAAGGGGTTGGACCCCTCTTTCTGTTCCTTAGCTAGCATTCTGGACTACCTGTGGTCCCTTTCTCAGCTAGGGTTTTGGTCGGCGACTCTTAAGGTGCACATGGCAGCCATTTCTGTTTACCAGGCATGGATTGGCATGCAGTCATTGGAGCAGGAGAAGGTGATTGGGTGCTTTCTCAAAGGCCTTGATCACATATCCCCTCCAGTGCAAGAACCTCCACTTCCATGGGATCTACTGCTGGTATTAGCTAAGCTCATGGGCAAGCCATTCGAACCGATGCACAGGTGTGACATCTCTCACCTGTCGTGGAAGACTGCTTTCTTTGTGGCTATCACGTCAGCCAGAAGGATGGGAGAGTTCCAGGAGCTTTCCACTGGGTCTCCTTATCTGGTCTTCTACAGGGACAAAGTTGTCCTTAGCCCCCACCCGAAATTCCTTCCGAAGGTGGTGTCGGAGTTTCACCTTAACCAGGTGTTGACTCTGCCGGTGTTCTACCCCAGTCACACCTCAGAGGCCGCATATAGGCTCCATACATTGGACCCTAGAAGAGCGCTCTCTTATTATAAGGAGCGAACGGCTAAAGTTTGGGGAGAGGTTCGCCAGCTGTTGTTTGTCACCTCGCTGAAGCCGCACCTGGCAGACCTGCAGCCAAGCGGACGATAGGCAGGTGGGTCACCTCCTGCATAGATCTGTGCTATAGGTTGGCGGGCATGGAGCCTCCCAAAGGGATAGGAGCTCATTCTATCCACCGTACCGCTGCTTCAGTGGCTGCTTCTAGGGACATCCCTATCCAGGAAATCTGCAGTGCTGCTACCTGGAAGTCAGCACACACCTTCATTTCCCATTACCACATTGACCTAGAGTCATGCTGGGATGCTGGTTTTGGGACCTCAGTTCTCCAGTCCTTATTCCCTAAGTAGGGGGTGTGCGCCTTGCCTCCCTTCTCCCGGGGAACTGCTAGGAGTCTGCCACAAAGTGTGGATTGAACAGCATATCCACGTCCCTAAAAATACAGGTTACTCACCTGTAACAGGAGTTCTAGGAGTGGTATAGGTTGTTCATCCACACGACGCACCCGACCTTCCCGGTTTCAACGTGCAACCTGGCTTCCAGTAGGCTAGATCTGGCATCATGGGGTGGAGCCGAGGGTTTTACCACCCGTGTGGGTGGGAGGACCCAGCTTGAAGACCTTCCGGCAAGATTTAAAGCGGCAAGGAACCTGCCACAAAGTGTGGATGAACAACATGTACCACTCCTAGAACTCCTGTTACAGGTGAAAAACCTGTATATTTGTCATTCCCTTATCCCAGTATTGCATGGGCAGAAGTTTAAGAGGCAGTAGATGTCAGCATGGTTTAGTTAGTAGCACTTCCGCTGCTGGGTCAGAAGTCAGGGGTTCTGGTACCACACCCAGAGTGGACTTATACCATCAGTGTTGTCACTCATGTACAGTACAAAGGGAGTGCTATACTGCAAGGGAGATGAAATCCTTTTGATGAGACACGTTAAACAAAGGTCCCTTCTGCCCATTTCTGGTGGTTGTCTGTCTGGAAGCCAAAGAACCCAAGGTTCTTTTTGCAAGAGTAGAGGATTTTCCCCTAGTGTCCTGGCCAGCACTCCCCTGCCCGTAAAACTGGTTCATGCAATTGAAACTGTCATGACCACTTACACCGAAGAAGGCTCTGCCTTTTGGGAAGTGTCTTTGTGGCAACAAAGCCTCCAGCAACAATGGCCACAATTGTTGAATTAACAGTCTCAGTAAATGCCAAGACAATCAGCGTTGCCTGATTTCCCAGGAGCTCAACTAAGCCACAGGGAAACATAGGCAGAAGTCACTGGAATCCTTTCTCCTTAACAAAAAAATGAAAAAGCATTGTACAGTTGCTGATTAAGACCCTATTCTTCCATAAACTACGTCACCGACAATGCTGTCGACACAGAAAACCAGGCCAATGCCATTGACAGTTATGGCATTACTTCAAAATAGACAATGTTACCACATGTACAACAACGCCATTTTCTGTGACTTGGGCCACAGCCCCCACAGCCTTTACCAGTACTGCAGTTGTAGTTCTCGCAGCCACATCAGAAGGTTGGAACAATACAGGTCATCCAGCACCAGCTCCTGGTTCAGCCACTGAACAACCAAAACCCTGGACATAGATACATAGACAGTGTCGGCAGATAAGGGCCTATGGCCCACCCAGTCTGCCCATTTAAGTTTGTAAGTTCAGTTTATGTTTTCCAGGAAGTCTGTTGCCCCTTACTCCTGACCTCCAGAATTCCTTTATGTCTATCCCATGCATTCTTAAATCCCGTGATTGTTTCAGCCCCCACCACTTCCTCTGGCAGGGTGTTCCACTTGTCCACCACCCGTTCGTGAAGAAATTCTTCCTCACGCTTCTCTGAATCGTCCTCCCTCCAACTTCATCCCATGCCTCTAGTCCTGGAACATCTTTTTCGCTTAAAAATAGTGCATTCCTGCACCCTGTTCCTCCCTGTAAGATACTTGTATGTCTCTATCATATCCCTCTCTCCTCCTCTCCTCCAGGGAGTACATGTTCAGTGCCTTCAACCTGTCCTCATAGGACTTGTGATGCAATCCATGCACCATCTTTGTTGCCCTCCTCTGAACCTTCTCTACCCTGTCTATGTCCTTACGTAGGTAAGGTCTCCAGAACTGCACAGTGTACTCCAGGTGCGGCCTCACTAGTGTCTTGTATAGTGGAATTATGACCTCCCTTTTCCTGCTGGTGATGCCCCTGCCTATGCATCCCAGCATCCTATTTGCTTTACCTGCGGCCTTGTCACACTGTTTCCCTGCCTTGAGGTCATCAATAAAATAAAACATAAAAGTGCTTGTCACCGTCAGAGGTGCCAAGGCAGCCTGTGTATTCTTCAGTGACCTAGAACTCATCATCACTGTACCCCATTCCAGCAATGCTTATGTGGACCGCCATGTCTGCACCTGTCGGCGTCAACCCAGGGAATGTCGCAACTTGGGCCCAGTACTCTGATGTGATATAAAGACTGCTGCCTCAGTTTGTGGCATCAGCACATCCATCACCAGTACCAGGCCTGCCAAGGATACTGCCGCCCATGGTGCTGGCAGGGCCTCTACTACCACTTTCCACATAAGTGGTGTTGGCTGTGCCTCAGGAACCCCTTCCGCCTCCTGAAGAGGAACAGGGGCATAACCCTGAATTCAGGGAGGACTACTTGGTAGAGAAGGGAAAAGGTATACACCGTCAGGCACTCTTCGTGTTCACTGTTTCCTCTGACTGCACAAACAGTGTATTATACAGGAAGATTCTTCTAAAAAGAATGTGATTTTTATGAAGGCGCCATTCAACTCATCAGTGATGATTCCTCCCATTTTCCTGGCATAAGATGCCACTATGCTCATGACACTGATGCCAGCATTGAGCTCCATTTGCAGAGGTATAATGTGCTGTGATAACATGCATTCAGAAATACCGGAGCAGCTGCTTCCGTGCATATTTCCTTCACACATAGGGTGATGTCACTGTAGTGGCGCATTCATACGCCACGTGACATTCTGTGTCCATTATCACACGACCCTTCTCTGTTTCCCAGTGCTTTGCCACGTTCATACAGTAGTACTGTCCTGTGTAGCTTACAGAGAACCATAGATGCGTGACAGCAAGATCCTTGCAGATACCAAACAAAGGTCTGTATTAGCTGCAGCCAGCTGGTTGAATCACTGACCTTTTGTGGTAGGGCAGAGATGCAACTTTGTATCTGTAAATATCTGAAAGAAGTAGGGCTGTTGTAACCTGTATTTCTCTTGGATATATTGGAATGTTGGTAGTGTCTCCTCCTGCAATAACTGGAAGACATATACCAGTCCAGGGGTCAGATATTCCAAACATTACACTGGGCGCACAGCGATTGGGCCTAATTGCCCAGATTTAAGCAAATTGCTATATTCAAAGGCCAAATAGTGCCAGCACAACATGTTGGTGCCGACGAGTAAAGGTAATATATGTGCAGTGGAAAGTGAGGGGCAAGGACATGCATACAAGTGCAACAGTATATTCAAAACTATAGCACCGCGCAACATGAGTTAGCGCAACATGTAGTGCGATGCAAATTACCGCCTATGAAAAGGTAATGTTAACTCTGGGCAAACCAAGGATAGTGACGTGGACACAGCAGCAAGGCTGTATGCAGCCAGTGAAGAGGCGACAAGGGCAGACAGCCACCCTGGGCCACTCTATTTGCACAGGTACCCAAACTGTGGAATACAATGCCGCAACATACCCACCCGCCCTAAGCCAGTTCTGCTGTTATAGCCACTGGATTTGACTGACAACGGGAACTTCTGTTTGGCAGTAGAAAGGGAAGGATCATAGAGAAACATTGGTTTTGTCAACCCTAAAGGAAAAAGTAGTTCTCTTATCTCTCCTCCCCCAGCTGCTGGTGGTCTGACACTGAGCAATGAAGAAGGCTACTGAAGAATATAGGACATTGCTGTCCCAGAACAGGAAGGATGAGAGTTGTGAGGAGAGAGTAAGCATACAGAGAAACAGGAGAGGGGACACAAAATAAGACATAATAGGAGTGGTGCAGTGCAATGACTGTGGGGCGGCAGTGTTCCGGGAGACATTCTGGAGGCTGCGATGCTGCCCTATTTGCAGGCACATTTCTGGTCTGAGGGAGGAGGTTGCCCATCTCCAGTCTGACCTGACTAGGATTTGTGAAAACTCCTCCCCCACCCAGGGACCACCAGGGCCAATGCCAGTACCTCAGAGGTTGCCAAGAAATAGGAGAGGCAGGACCAGGGTGGGCTCAGGGAGGGAGAGTGTGTTGGAACAGAGTTGCATCCCTCCAGCTGTACCTCTCCACAATTCATACGCTTTTCTGGTGGATAGTGGTTCCTCTATGGAGGCACCTGCAGTGGAGACCAAGAAGGATGCTGGGAACCTTCACAAAGGAGACCCACAGAAGGGTGGCATGGGACCCCACAGGGGAAGGAAACAACTCCTGGTGGGGGACTCGATCATTAGGGGGGTAGAAACGGGGAGGAAGGGGAGAGGGAGGTAAGGTGCCAGCCTGGCACCATGTCTTGGAGGAACAGGAAGCGAATCTTCAGGATCGTGGGAGCAGCTGCACGAGGGAGGGAGCTGGATGTCATTGTCCACCTAGGGACAAATGACCTGACTAGGAATGGGATCAGAGCAGTGCAAGAGGAGTTTGTAGAGTTGGGGAGGGGCCTTAGACAAGTAGCGCATATGGTAACCTTCTCGGAGGTGCTGCCTGTCTATGGCAAGGGTGATGCTAGGGTACTTCTCACCAGGGAATTCAATGAATGGTTGAAAAACTGGAGTGGAGCTCAGGGTTTCGGCTTCATTGGGGACTGGAGAGTCACCTGGAGGGATGCAGACCTATACTGGTGCGATGGCCTGCATCTGTCTGGGGGGGGAACCAGGATCCTAGGTGAGAGGTTTAAATGCTTCATTGGTAAGCATTTAAACTAGCCAAGGGGGGAGGCACTGAAAACGAGCAGGGCAATCCCTTCTTCCCCCTACAAAACACGGTAATTAGTGAGGTAAACACCAAGGTAGAGAAGTCGTTAGGGAGCAGGACAGAGGTAAATGTAAAAAAAGGCAAAGGCAGTAAGGACAGGAATGGGGCTAAAAGGGGACAGGCCATCAAAAAGTGGAGGGTGATGAGTATGAATGCCCATAGTCTGTGTAACAAGCTCCCTGAACTAGTGACCTTGATGGAAGAGGGTTGCCTGGATATTGTGGCAGTCACAGAAACATGGTACACAGAGAACCATGACTGGGATGTCAACATACCAGGATACACAATCTACAGGAGGGACAGGGAGGGTAAAAGATGAGGAGGAGTAGCTCTCTATGTAAAGGAAGAGATCAAAGCAACAGAACTAAAGAGTAAACAGGGAGCAGATGAGGCACTCTGGGTCACCCTGGAGACAGGAAATGGCACCACAATCTGCATGGGGGTTGTATACAGACCCCCATCTCAGGGGTTGGGAATGGACAAAGAAATGGTAGAAGACATCCTTAGAATGGCAGAAAAAGGGGAGATGTTGTTGATGGGGGACCTGAATATACCAGATGTTAACTGGAGCACCTTTGCTGCAGGCACATCCAAGAGCAGGGTCATTCTTGATGCCCTACAAGGGGCATGCCTCAGACAGCTAGTATTGGAACCCACTCGGGAGGGAGCAATCTTAGACCTGGTACTCTCAAATGGGGACGAGGAAAGAATCTCAGATTTAAAAGTGGGTCGCCATCTGGGAACAAGCGACCACAAAACAGTGTGGTTCATGATAAACACAGTCATACAGTCAAGCCATACAAAAGCAAGAGTATTGGACTTTAGGAGGGCTGACTTTGGGAAAATGAGAGAGTGTCTCAGAAAAGCACTAGCAAACAGGCAAGAAGGAGAGGTGGAGGAACAATGGGAAGTAATCAAAACAGACATCACAGAGGCAACAAGCCTTTGTGTAAAGCAAATCAACAAAACACAACAAAGGAAAAAAACACTATGGTTCTCAAGAGGTGTCAGGGAAGGTTGAGGAGAAAAGGATAACATTCAGGAAATATAAGGAAACACAGAAGGAGCAGAGCAGAGAACTTTTATCAGTTAAAGCAGAAAGAGGCTGGGAAGGCAGTCAGCATAGCAAAGGCCCAAACCGAGGAAAGGATAGCCAGCTCTGTTAAGAAGGGGATAAGACCTTTTATAGGTACATTAGGGAGAGAAGAAAGACCAAAGGAGGGATACTGAGGCTTAATAAAGGGGAGGGAATGTGGGTATAGGTTGACAGTGAAAAAGCAGGGATACTGAATGAATATTTCTGCTCAGTATTCACAAAGGAAGAGGAGGGGGAGGTACCTAAACCAAACGAGAAACACTCTGAAGACGGGGGTCAATACCAGTCCATTTACAGAAGAAAGGGTTCTGAAAGAACTAATAAAATTGAAGGTGGACAAAGCAATGGGGCCTGATGGGATTCACCCAAGAATTCTAAAAGAACTAAGGGTAGAACTAGTGACACCGCTGACTACTCTGTTTAACAAATCATGGGAGGATGGGGTGTTGCCATAAAACTGGAGGAGGGCAGATGTGATTCCTCTTCACAAAAGTGGGAGCAGGACTGAGACAAGAAACTATAGACCAGTTAGTTTGACCTCAGTGGTAGGGAAAATGATGGAGTCACTTCTGAAGGAAAGAATTGTTGAGTATCTAGAGGCCAGTAGGGCACAGGACCCAAGGCAGCATGAATTCACGATGGTAAGGTCGTGTCAGACCAATCTAATAGATTTCTTTGACTGGGTGACCAAAGTAGTAGACCAAGGAGGGGCTGTGGACATGGCCTACCTAGATTTTAGCAAGGCATTTGATATAGTCCCACATAAAAGATTAATACACAAGTCAGCCAGCCTTGGAGTGGGTCCCAAGGTGGTAGCCTGGATAAAAAATTGGCTAGACAACAGGACGCAAAGGGTAGTAGTAAATGGAGTCCACAGTGAAGAAAGAAGGGTTACTAGCGGGGAACCGCAGAGTTCAGTACTGGAACCGGTCCATTTTAATGTCTTTATAAGTGACATTGCAGAGGAACTGGAAGGAAAAGTATGTCTCTTTGCAGATGACACAAGATCTGCAGCAGGGTTGATGCACAAGATGGAGTGGAAAGGATAAGAAGGGACTTGGCAAGGTTGAAGGAATGGTCAAATGTATGGTAGCTCAGATTCAGTGCAAGGTAATGCACCTGGGAAACAAATACCCAGAGGAAGAGTACACAATGGGGGCTGAGATACTGACAACAGTAAAAATGGAAAGGGACCTGGGGGTAATTATATCAGATGACCTAAAGGTGGGCAAGCAATGTGAGAAGGCAGTAAGGAAGGCTGGGGGGATACTGGGATGCATAGGGAAAGGCATCAGTAGTAGAAAACAGGAAGTTGTTGTCCCTCTGTACAGACAGTTGGTGAGACCCCATCTGGAGCACTGTGTGTAGTTCTGGAGACCCCATCTTCACAAAGACATAGACAGAGTGGAGGCTGTCCAGAGGAGAGCAACCAAAATGGTGCAGGTGCTGCACCAGAAGACATACGAAGAAAGACTAAAGGAGCTTAATATGTATACCCTTGAGGAAAGAAGGGAGAGAGGGGACATGATAGAAAATTTCAAGTACCTCAAGGAAATCAACAAAGTCCAAGAGGGTAGCATCTTTTAGAAAAAGAGATGTGCAAGAACAAGGAGACACAATTTGAAGATAGAGGGAGGACGGCTCAGAGGTAATGTGAGGAAGTATTTTTTCACAGAGAGAGTTGTGGATGCATGGAACAGCCTCCCTGAGGAGGTCGTGGAGTCAAGAACGATGGGGGAATTCTAGAATGCATGGGACAGACATAAGGCAGTCCTAGTTGGGGGGGGTAGGAGGAAGTAAGCTGTTGGTTAACTAGGATCTGCAGTTTATCTGTTAGGTAGGAAAATGGGCAGACTCGGTGGGCCAAGCGGTCCTTATCTGCCGTCAAATTCTGTGTTTCCATGTTAACATTGCTTGGAATCCAACAATCATGCACAGAATAAGACGGAGTTAACACTCCACTTGCAGCAACAGACTGTGAGTGTATGTAATGTGACACTACGGTGCTATATGTGAAATGTGTGTTGTACGTTGTTTGTGTGTATTGTGCACCGCATCATCTCAGATGCACATGTAGTGGCTCCGGACGTTCTTGACTATGGGCCATGGCCAGTGTGGCTACCTGGACAACACAGGGATAAATAAATATAAAAGCAGTAAATAACTGGCATTGTGCCCGTACAGCACACACCTCCAGTCTCCCCATTGAGGTATACCAACACACTCCAATACACATATGCAGCACTGGGGAACTGAAGAGTGTTGATTGGAGGGTGTACAGGTGGCCAGGCTGCATCACAGAGTGGGTTTCACCACAAGGCAGGGGCCATCCATACAGTGCACAAGTTCCACTGTTGGGAATACCCTGACACCAGTGTGCATGTCTGATGGTATGCGTCCACCCCCAGCCCCCCGGGCACATACCTCACAGCTGTACAGACACCACAGTACACACAGCCAGCCATGTGTACGTTACTGTGAGTATCCCATGCCAGTGGTGCAGTGTCTGTGGGTCACAGGATAGCATAATAGTGGTGTCTGCTATCAGAACACACCTTCTCTAGCTGGTCCTGTCACTGTGTGGAGAGCATCAGTCATTGATGTCTGCCACACAGTAGGCATTGCTGTTTCCCCCACAAAACCAGCCACTATGGTACTGTAGCATCTACTGTTGCACTGTAGCAGGGTTTACAGTATGACCATGGCATGCAGCACCACCACCCGTGCCTGCGGTGCTAGTCTCCTGTGGCACACTAGACTCTGCTGCTGTGCAGAGATGTAGCCTGCAGCTACCGACATGTTGATCCAGTCTGACATATACAGTTGGTGATGAGGGGAAAACCAGCCTGCAGCTATCGACCTGTAGTTCCAGTCCGCCCCACAGGTGGAGCTGTGTGCACCCTGCAATAGCGCTGGGCAATCCACATGCAAATCAGGCAATAATGGCATGCTAATGTGGCTGTTTGCCCATGGATCGCCTAAGTAGGCTTATTTGCATATCTCTTCTGAATATAGCTAAGTTTTGCGTAAGGCAAATGTGTTACCACTGGGCAAACATGTTAGCGCTACGCACAACTGTCTGAACCATAGCACAGTTCTGCAGTATTTGATCTGCACTGTTGTTTGCAGTTTTTGCGATCCACTTCTTTGCTAGCACACACGTTGGCCATGTAGCTCACCTTTGCCTTCCTCCACTTCTGTGTGCACCGGTGGCTGCTGTTGTAGTTTGCACTGCACGGTTGCTATATTCAGAGCTGTCTTATTTGCCGGGCTATTTTTGCACTGCACTCTCAGTCCAGTTTGTACGGCTTCATTTGCATGCTATATTCAACTGATTTAGCCCCGGGACTGTTCCTTTGAATATAGTGTGCAAATGGTTCCAGGCTAATTTTGCACACCGTGCAGTGCTAATTTTGCCCCGGGGCTAAGGTTTGAATATCTGGCCCCAGGTCTTGTATCTATGGTCCTTTGTTGCTGAGTAAAATTCCTCCATTTGCGATATGGAGCATGTGAGAATCAACCAGTTCTGGATCATCATGTGGCGTACTGCCCACTCACAGGTTTTCGGGTATCTACAACTCAGGGGTTCCTGCATGGTGTGGTTACTGGGTCATGATGCCAACAGACTGCAGGACCCAAGGCTGCATGGTTTCACTGGAGGGCATGCCAGAGCAACCTCATTGAATTTTTTGACTGGGTGACAAGAGAGGTGGATCAGGGGAGGGCAGTGGATGTGGCCTATCTGGACTTCAGCAAGGCCTTTGACACTGTGGCACATAGAAGGCTGTTAAACTGGGGCATATGGGAGTGGACAGGACAGTAGTGCGGTGGGTGGTTAATTGGCTGGGTGGCCAGGCACAGAGGCTGGTGGTAAATGGCTGTCACTCCACAGAGGGAAGAGTAACCAGTGGGGCACTGCAGGGATCAGTGCTGGGACCAGTCCTATTCAACATCTTCATCAGTGACATTGCGCAGGAATTAGAAGGCAGAAATTCTCTGTTCACTGATGACACAAAGCTCTAACAAAGTGGACACGCCGGAGGGTGTGGACAGAATGAGGAAGGACCCGCAGAAGCAGTTTGGCAGTTGAAATTTAACATAAAAAAGTGCAAAATAATGTATAGGCAGGGGCATCACGAGCAGGAAAAGGGAGGTCATAATTCCACTATACAAGACTCTAGTGAGGCCCCACCTGGAGTAGTGTCCAGTTCTGGAGACCTTACCTACATAAGGAAATAGACTGGGTAGAGAATGTTCAGAGGAGGGCAATAAAAATGGTACAGGGATTGCATCACAAGTGGTATGAGGACAGGCTGAAGGACCTGAATATGTACTCCCTGGAGAAGAGACGGGAGAGAGGGGTTATGCTAGAGACATACAAGTACCTTACAGGGAAGAACAGGGTGCAAGAAAACACTATTTTTCAGCGAAAAAGATTTTCTAGGACTAGAAGGCATGGGATGAAGTTGGAGGGAGGGCAATTCAGCGGAAACGTGAGGAAGAATTTCTTCACAGAAAGAGTGGTGGACAAGTTGAACACTCTGCCTAAGGAAGTGGTGGGGGCTGAAACAATCACAGGATTTAAGAATGCATGGAATGGACATAAGGGAATCCTGGAAGTCAGAGTTAAGGCCAGCAGACTTCTAGAAAAACTTAGTGATCTTACAAGCTCAAATGGGCAGACTGAGTGGGCCATAGGCCTTTGTCTGCCCAAAGTATCTATGTAGCTATGTATCTATGATAGGAGAACACCAGCAGTTGCATCCAGGGACTCACCGGTAGAATAGGTTGTTTTATCTCTACCTGTTGCACCTTTGGGTCTGGATGTTGCCACTACCAAACCACCTTGTCCTGTGCCACTGCATGATACAGTCAGAGGCCCAGCAGTGCCTGTCTGCCTTGGTTTTTTGAAAGGGTTAGGGTCTTATAAGGGCCACTTGGTTTCTTGCCAGAGCAGAAGTATTGTGATATAATTTTGTGCCACTTCTGTCAGTCCAATTCTCTGATCTGATGTGGAAGGTTCTGAAAAAGGTACAAGACCCTGAACAGTGTAACCATTCTCAGTGAGTCTACTCATCTGCTAATGGTAGGGTACCCCATCTAAGAAGATCATATAGTTTGCCTCGTATAGGTCTGGCAAATGTCTAGTTGAATTAATTCCTGAGTATTTCCAAGATCGTTGTGTCCATTTATGGAAAAATTGTAAGCACAAGGCTACTGAGGATTGTAAATTAAATGACAGAACCTTTGTCTTTCTGGTACTGATTTTGTGCCCCAGTAGCTTACTGAAGTTATTCAGTATTGCTGATACCATTGCGAGGGACTGTTCAGGCTTAGTGAGATATAGGATAACATCGTCCGCATATTGTGCCAGACAACGATCTCTGCCCTCTGCTTCTACACCTCTGATGTTGTTATCAAATCTAAGAGCTTGTGGCAGGGGCTCTATGTATTTTACTTATTTACTTATTTATTTAAAATTTTGGTAACTGGGAAAGGCACACAGAGCCGAGGCTCGTTTCCAGGAGTGACCCGGGGGAAAGGGGAGTGGGTAAGCACAGGATGTACAAGTACAATAGCGAATAATGGAATAGTACAAAAATGAGACATACTCAGGTGGACCCAGACAGGGACCTTAATTACACTTATACAATATGACATTAAAATTGGTGCATAGATACAATACAAGTTATAAACAAAGCAATTAAATTCAAAAGGGGTGAGTGGAGGCATTAGGAACAGGAAGAGGTAAAAGAGCAAGCATAAGTTCCAGAGCCATTAAAAGAGACTAAGGCCGGCTTCGTAGAAGAAGTGTGGGGAGGTGGGATGGGGGTAGAAATGGGAAGTGATTCAGAGTAGCAAGTTAGTCAGGACTCCCAGTTGAATGAGGCTAGTAGAGGAGAGGAGAGATAGGTGAAATAGTGGGGAAGGGGATGAGGTGACAGTGGCTGTAAGAGGCAGTCTGAGTCGGGTCCAGTGGGTGATGGCGGGGGGAGGGGGATGCGTGTGGGGGGGCAGTATCAAGGAGGACAGGGGGAGCAACTGCAGGGGGATATGGGGAGATGCTTCAGCTGTTGTTTTAGCACAGACTGAGTTGGGGTAATGTGGATGGAATGGGGAAGTTGATTCCACAGAGCTGGTAGTCTGTAGGAAAAGGCTGCCTTGCCTGCTTGGGAGTGAGGGAGAGGGAGATGGTAGGAACAACTATCTCTTGACCTGTGTCCGTAGCCCAGAGAGGGAGTGGGGGGAGAGGAGGGCCGATAGGAAGGGATAGAGGCAGTCCAAAACCTGCTAATGAACAAAGCACCGTGAGTGAGGCGGCGGGTAGCCCAAGACTGGAATACAGGGAGCAGTGATGAGTGTGGAAAGGGAGGTTCATGGCAAAGCAACAGAAGCCATTGAAGAGGGGGTCAAGTCTGGAGAGGGAGAATTGGGAGCAAAGCTGTATACAACATCTGCATAATCGAAGGTTGGGGGAATGAGCTTAGTAACCAGTTATTTTCGAATAGGGGGAGAGAGGCAGTCCTTGATTCTATAAAGGGCCTCCAGTTTGGTGCGTATGGAGTCGATGTGTTCGGAGAAGTCTAGCTTAGGGTCCAGCCAGACCCCTAGATACTTAAAGGACTGGACCGTGTCTATCGGGGTGCCATCCAGGGAGAAGAAAGAGGGAGAGATGGTAGTTTGGCTAAGCGTTGGTAGGAGCCAAAGGCCATAGCAAGTTTTCTTAGTGTTGCACCTCAGGTCATTTGCTTCAAACCACTTCAGTGCTTTCGTAAAGGTCTCTTGAAAGGTTGTTTGTGGGCAGTGAGTGAGGATCCAGAGGCAAAGATAACAGTATCATCAGCATACATGTGAGCATGCATAGGCTAGCAGATGGAGGGGAGGTCATTGACAAAGATGGAGAAGAGGGTGGGCCAAGAATTGAGCCTTGGGGGACGCTGGATAGGATGGGGAGGGTGGAGGACTTGGCCTGGCCGAGTACACGTACTGGTTTCTACCACTTGAACCTGGCTGTGGAGGAGGGAAAGAGCCTTCAGGATGATAGCATGCCAAGAAGGATGCTGTGCGAGACTGAGTCAAACACCTTGGCAAGATCAACAGAAATCGCCAGTGTAATGTGACCTTTGTCTGGAGCAGATTGGATATGGTTTATGAAGAGGAGGTGGAGTGGGTCTGCTGGAAGCTGGACTGAAATGGGCTCAAGGAGTTGGAAGAGTCAAGGACGGAATTCAGTCTGGTTGAAATGAGTTTTTCTTGGATTTTAGTGTGGATAGAAGTGATGGGGATCTATAGTTTCCCAGCAGGGATAGGTCCCTGCCTTTGTAGAGGGGGATCACCTTGGCTAATTTCCAAGCAGTTGGAACAGTGCACTGAATAATGGGGAGGTTGAGTAGGTGGGTGAACGGTGAGGCTGTGGCAGAGGCAGAGACCCTCAGATGTCTGGGATCGAGGCCATAATGTGAAGAGTTTAGGGGGACAGCGGACAATCCTGACTTGTGCTCCTGCCCAGCTGAAATATGTTGAAATAAAGCCATTGTCTTTCACTGTCTGTTTCAATGAGTATAGACTCCTCTAGAGTTGTCTGAATGGGAAAAGGAATCTGACCTCCTTTAGTACCTTGAATAGGAAGGGCCATGAGATGCGGTTGAACGCCTTTTCGGAGTCAAAGCTAATGAGATGGGGCCTGCAGTACCTTCTTTTTGTTCTTCATTTGATTTGGTCAGGTGGTGATCTCTGAGGCTCACAACCCCCCCTTGGTGGGGGTCACTATCAGGGGTATGTGAGAGTCTCATAATAAGCCCTGAACGATGCCGTCAAGTCGCATTTTGGCAATCGTAACCTTAGCCCTTTGGTGTCGGCCTTGTGATGCCAGGAGTATTGTTGCTTACGGCCCACCTCATAATACTTCTGCCTCAAATATGTCACAGAAATCTTTCTGTTGAAGACAGTAGTTATCTAAGTCTTTGCAGTTTTATTAAGTTGAAGGGAGAATGGAGGTGTCTTTCTGTGTGCCTGCAGCAAGAATTGTAGTGTATCTTTTAATTGTCTTTTCAAAACCCGGGAATCCCTCTTTTATGCTTAACAAATGCAGTCATTCTCCTGGAATGAACCACCCTTGTCCTTTAAGAATTTTATGCTAATTATTGAATTTAAAATGAAATTTAAACTCTGCTGTGTGGTCATGATCAACCCTGCACTCTAACGTCATATTTATTTCTCTGTCTGAAGAGCGTGAACACAGCTGAGTGGATACAGGGCAATCTGGAGAAACTGGGGAGATGGTCCAGGATCTGACAGCTTGGTTTCAATACCAAGAAATGCAAAGTTATGCACATTGGAACCAAGAATCCCAGGACAGAGTGCTACCTGGGTGGAATCCAGGTATCTGCATCAGTGGAGGAGAAGAACGTGAGAGTGATGATCACTAATGACCTGAAGCACTCCATGCAGTACAACAAGGGCAAACAAGATGCTGGAATGCGTAGCTAAGGGGATCAGTAGCAGGAGAGAGGAGGTTATACTTCTCTTGTACAAGTCACTGGTGAGGCCACATCTAACGGAGTTCAGTACTGGTGTACACACCTCAAAAAGGACATGAACCTGCTGAAGAAGGTCCAGAAGAGGGCTACAAAAATGATAGTGGGTAAGGCATACAAGGAGAGGTTGAGGGTACTGAACATGTACTCCCTGGAGGGCAGGGGAGAGAGAGAGAGGGGGGACATGGTTGAGACCTTCAGGCATAAGTACTTGAAAGGGATAAATAAGGTGGATATGGAGGATCTCTTTAACCTAAGGGGCAACCATAGCACGAGGGGGCACAGTCTTAAGTTGGGGGGGAGGTTTAGGAGGGAGCTTAGGAAGCACTTCTGATTGGATGGGGTGGTGGACACTTGGAATGTGCTGCCGGAAGAGGTGGTCTCATTGAAAACAGTGGGCAGATTCAAGGGAGGCTGGGATAGGCATAGAGGGGAAGGTAAGGATCATGGTTAGGGAGGATGGGAGGAATCAGGAGGGGGGCAGGGTCAGTAGCTCAAGCTGTGGACCCTGCAATACGAGCAGACCAGATAGGCCAAATAGCCTTCTTCTGCTGTCTTCTTCGTATGTAAGAAAGCAGTCGCTCTGAAGTCTTCTCTACACTTCTGAACAGTTTATGGTTTGTTATTTTGTTATGTTGAACTGCTTTAGTTAACTTTTCGATACTCTGTGTTAGTTAGGGTGTTATTTATTGTGTAAGTTGCATTATTTTCTGCGGTTCCCAATCTGTTCCCAAGAACTATAGAAAGCTGTTTTCAGTACAGTTCCGAATTTCAGGGGAGCACTATTTTTCACTTTTAAAAGGAATAAAAATTACTGTTACTTTAACTGCTTTGTGAATTTAGTTTAGATTATTCTCAGTTCCTCTGGGTTTTTTTTTTTTGGGGGGGTGGGTGAGACAGGAGCTGGCTAATTTTTCTAAGAAACCTCTTTTGAGGTATAATTAACTTGTGGTTTTAACTTTTAAGGAACCAAACCACATTGTTCTTTTTATAAAGCCCCTTTTATGACATTTCTTGGGCTTTTTTATAATTACAGGTTTTCTATTGGGAACTGAAGACATCTTCTCAGGGTCATCAGTGCTTGACATGACCAACAGACCCAAAAAGAAGACAGGACCTACAGGTTTTAAAACTTTTGTGGTTTGTTTTCAACTTCTGGCAAGGGCAGACTGCCACAAGTTGTGTTTAAAGTGCCTGGGTCCAGACCACGATTTTGCCAGTTGTGGGCTTTGTATTAAGTTTGCCGTAAAACACAAAAGAAAAGGGCAATAAATGCAAAGATATTATGGCTTTTCAGTCTGTCTTCATGTCACCTAAAGGTCCATAGGAGGGTCCAGCCCCTTAAAGTAAGCAACAGTCCCTGAAAAAGGGGACAGAAAAGAACAATAAAGCTGCAAAAGATGGTTCAGAACTTGGGGTGTCTGAAAGGGAGAGACATGAATCCAGTAAAAATGAAAGCAACTCAGAGCAGACACTGCAAACATTGCCTTCCAAGGGGGAAAATAAAATGTCACTGTCACTCCTCCTTAAGGAAAGGAGCCACCAGTGGACTCAAATAAAATGCCTTCTCTAGAGGACATGACAAAGGCATGGCAATTCCTGGAGGCATTCCAGGCTCTGGGCAATTTAATGAATATCCCTGCCCCCCCCCCCACCTCCCCAGGTCGCAGTTCCATTTCCAGAGCCATGTGGGGGAGGGAGCTGAAATTTACTACGAAGATGAGGAAGGAGAACCCATAGAACCAGATGGTACTCCTGAGCAAGAATTTGGCTCCCCTGCTAGGTCCTAGATGATCATACCTCTAACTATATCATTGTACAGCATATGGTAAATACCCTCAACATCTCCTCAGAGGAAACTGAAGAGGATGAGGTAGAATTCATGGATATGATGAGCTTTGCTCCCTCAGAGAGGCTGATGCTGCCCATCCATAATCTCTTCAGGAAAGCCGCTTGTAAAATTGTGTCAGCACCCCCGTCAGCTGAGAAAAAATATCAGGTGGACAAACAGGGCTCTGAGTACTTGATCATGTGGGAGTGGTCCAGATTGCTGCCTGTGATTAGTCCATGTGTACCTTTCCTCCCAGCCACCTGAGAAAGATTCCAGGAAGCTAGATCGCATGGGCAAAAAGGTTTATACATCAGCTTCCTTGTTCCCAAGAGAGGCAGCTTACCTGGCCTACACAGCATAGTACCAGAAAGCCACATGAAATTCCATACTGACACTAAGCGAAAAGGCTACTGGAGTCATGGCACAGAATATGGCTAACACAGCAAGATCAGCCATAAAGTACCAGTTCCATATGGCAGTGGACATAAGTGACACTGCAGCTAGGGTCATGGCCAATGCAGTGTCCTCAAGGAGGTTTGCCTGGCTTAGAACTATTATACTATCCTGGGACACTCAACAAAAAAAACATGCAATGGATTTACCCTGTGAGGGACATTCCTTGTTTGGTGAAAAAGGTGGATGAATATAAAACCACCTACAAGAGCAGTACTGAGAAAGAAAAGATCTCCACTTCCTACAGGCCTTATAGAAAGGGAGGTGGGGGTAGGGGATACTTCTGCCATACTTATGCCTCCTATGAATACTCTCCACAAGGGTGCTACTACAGGGGCAGGGGTAGAAAGGGCACCAGGCATGCATTTGCAGTGTCGGTTCCAAAAACACAAGCAAACCAAAAACCCTGACAAATCACCACAGGCTGGCTGGTCCTGGAAGTAGTGAGTCAAGGTTTGCCCCTGCAGTTCAGGAAATTCCCAAAGCTGCAGAATCAAAAGGACTTCCACCCTCACACACCAACAGAAAGAATACTGTTGGAGATGGAGGTGAAGAAATTGTTACAAGCAAATGCAGTGGAAAAAGTACCTCCCTTACAGTGGGGTCAGGGCACTATTCCAGGTACTTCATCACCCACAAGAAAAATGGGGAGTGATGACCCATTTTAGACCTCAGATACTTGAATAAACAATGAAAGAAAAATTCAAAATGGTTACACTGGGCTTAGTAATTCTATCTCTGCAAAAAGGTGACTGGCTAGGGTCACTGTCCTAAATGATGCCTACTTTCACATACCACTCAGGCCCAGCAACTGCTGCACTGAAGTATGTCACCTGGAAAGCAGTTTCCCTTGTGGTAGTAACATTTGCCAGATGGGTGAGCAAACTACAAGCAATCTGCACAGATCCTAAATGCATAATCTTTCACAGGGACAAGGTAGTCCTAAGAACAGAAAATTCCTCCCTAAAGTGGTTTCTGAATTCCATCTAAATGAATCAGTTTACACTTGTAGTCTTTTTTACAGCAGAATCCAGCTCAAGAGATTGAAAGCTCCACAGACCGGATATGAAGAGGGTACTGAGCTACTACTTGGACCACACAAAGTATGTTTGATCCACTAACACTCAGTTATTTGTCACCTGTGGAGAAGTGGGGAAAGGTAAACCAGCATACAGGAGAACTATTTCTCATTGGATAATGTCACAAACTTGCTTAGCTGGTCAGCCCCTCTACTTCCAAAGTGCCAACTTCTGAGTGTATGATTTGTGTATAGTGAATAGAACAAGGTAGCCTTCTTGTCTGTTTTGTGGGTTCAAGTCACCTTAGTCTCAAGCTCTGGAGGGATTCAAACTGATAACTTCTTGTTAGCGTATCCAATTATCAGGCTCAGATAATTCTGTCTTCAGGGGGCCAGATATCTTTGCCTACGGGCACCCAACCAGGTCTTTCAAATGAACCCTTAGAACTCTATGCAAGATTTTAGAGAACTCTATCCATTTCCCAGTTTGGTATACAATAAGCCCATACACAGTGTTACTTATAACCTTTAAAAGCTCCACTTAAATAAAAAGAAATGTCAAGGCACTCCAGACAGTTCCGTTGAAAAAATATCTCCACTTTAAAAATATCAAAACAGAACAATAATTACAGAACAAAATATATCCCAACACATACAGCCTTAAAACAAACAGGAAAATATACAGTTCCTACAATACATACATTTAGACTGGTCTAATCTAATGCTTACTTTCTTTCAGTGCTTTTATGGTCTCTCTTCTCTCAGTCAGAAATATTGTCTTGTGTTTCTGTCAAGGCTCTTTCAGCAATTAAAATAGTTCTGAGCTGGCCTTCTCATGATGTCATTAAACTCCGCCTTGGAGTATTATAAGTTATATTTTAAAGCACAGGATGTCCCAACAAGATTTAAAAACAAAAAGTGGCATACTCAATTTTCCTCTTCTCAGGTTAACTGGTCAGAACTGGTTTGTGCTCTGCTACACATACATCTGAAAAGTTTCTTTGATCTAAGTCACTGTATTCAAAGCAATAGTGTATTTGCCTCTTTAATCCCATCTGGACCTTGGAATCTACACCTCAAAGGTCTCTCTGATGTAATTCAAGGGTTCCCCGGGAATGTATATTTGTCTTTCCAAATTCGTCTGGGTTCTGTTTGGCCCAGCCATCAACCTTTTTGATGAAATGAGCTGGTTCCTGACACAAGCATGCTCTTTCCATATGACACCTAGAGCAAAATCAAAGGATTGCCCTGGGGATGCCATGAATGGCTAATTTCATTTCCTGCGATCAAAGCAAATTTAACATGCTAATTGAACCTCAGATCTCTGTAGTTTAAAATATTCCTGTCCTTTTGAACTTATCCTTGGGGTTTTTTGGATGTGTCAGTTCAGCAAGACTGTAGTTTCCTCAAACTGACCTTCCCATCATGTATTTTATATGTAATAAAAAAAAAAAATTAATATAGAACTCAGAGCTGGCTGTCTACGTCACACTCCTCCCCACCTAGACTGAATTTGGGGAATCCATCCCCTACATGGGATGAGCTTCCCAAATCAGTTCACTCCTCATAGATCCTAGACAGTCCATCTGAGTTCTTATTCTTGGCTCCGGCCCTATGTACGATTTTCAAATCATACCCTTGTAAAGCAAGACTCCATCTTAGTAATCTGCCGTTGTTTTTCCCCATCTGTGACAACCAATCCAGGGGGTTGTGGTCAGTCTGCACCACGAAGGGCTGCCATACAAGTATGGCTCCACTTTCTTTAGTGCCCACACTAGGGCAAGACGCTCCTTTTCACCGTGGAGTATGCTTGTTCCCTGAGGAGCAGCTTGCGGCTCAGGTAGGCTATCGGGTGGTCCCTCCCTTCGCTGGATGTCTGGCTTAGTACTTCCCCAATACCCATGTCTGAGGCGTCCATCTGAACTACAAAAGTTTTGCTATAATCCAGACTTGTCAAGACAGGAGCACTGCACAGTGCCTCCTTCAGTTTGGTAAAGGCTTCCTCTCAGGCTGGGCCCCAGGTGATTTTCCTTGGCATTTTTTTCTTTGTCAGGTCAGATAGGGGAGCAGCAAGGGCACTGTAATTAGGTACAAATGTGGAAAAAGCATTCGATAGAGTGGAATGGAACTACCTGTTTGAAATACTGGGGAGGTTTGGTCTGGGCGAACCGTTTCTGGGATAGGTAAAGGCGATGTACAGAAGACCCAGGGCACAGATAGTAGCGAATGGCAGTAGGTCAGAGAGGTTTACGTTGGAGAGAGGCACGAGGCGGGGTGCCCTCTTTCCCCCTTACTTTTTGCACTGGCGATAGAACCCCTGGTGGTGGCAATTAAGATTGCGGAGAATACAGGGTGGGATGGTAGGACACAACACAAATTGGCTGTGTATGCGGATGATATGCTGCTGTTTATGAAGGACCCAAAGCATTCAGTACCCCCCACCCATTGTCATTGGTAGAGGAGTTCGGGGCTTTCTCGGGTTACAAAATTAATCTAGGGAAATCGGAGGTAATGTGGAATAAGGGATCTGGAGAGGAGGTAAGACAATTGGGGCTCAAGATGGTGGGGATGAGTCAGATGTATTTAGGGGCCCAGGTGGGTAGATCCTTGGGGTCTCTATACAGTTTGAATTATGCCAAATTGCTAAAAATTATTGAGGCGGATTTAAGGAGGTGGATGCAGCTATCCGTGTCGTGGCTGGGCAGAATCAATATTATAAAAATGAATGTGCTGCCTAGAATTTTACACTTGCTGCAAATGTTGCATTTGGGGCTGACTAGGGAAGACATACGTAGGTTGGAGAAGACCTTTACTTCTTTTATTTGGAAAGGGAAGTACCCAAGGGTTAGTTTGGGGAGGCTGAAGGCAGATAGAGAGAAAGAAGGCTTAAATTTTCCAGATTTGAGAAATTATTTTCTAGCTGTACAGCAGAGATATGTGGCGGATTGGGTACATAGACCCAAGGTAGCCAGCTGGCTTGAATTGGAACAGGAGATGGCCCAGGGCAACATAACTGTGTATCTTCGTAGTAAAGGGCTAAGGGCATATAGGATGGGAAAGGAAGTCAGCCCTCTAGAAGTGCAAGTGCTGTTGGCCTAGAAGGAGCTAAGGAGAAAAGGTTGGACACAAGGAAAGGAGACATTGCTAATGCCTGTGGCGGGTAATCCCTACTTTTTACCAGGGTTGGAAGATTTAGGCAATGGGAAATGGGAGCGAAAAGGAATAAGGAGTTTGGGGCACCTACTAGTAGGAGGGCGGATATGCTCATTGCAGGAACTACAGGAAATGGTAGGAGGGGTCAAAGGAGATAGGTTCAGGTATTTGCAAGTGAGGGCATATATGGGGAGTCTGGGAAAAGAGAATAAAGGGGCGTATGAGACTGACCCGGTGGAGGCAATGATCTATGCAGCGCAGAATCAAGAGAAAGGGTTTATAGGCCGGTCGGTGAAGAGAGGAAAGGTTATACTTCCTAATAGGATGTTAGGAACAAAAAAATTGTGGGAAAGGGACCTCGGTAGAAGCATAACGGAGAAAAACTGCAAATTATTGCTCCCAATGCATTCGGGGATTATGGCCTGCAATAAATATAAGGAGGCATACTTCAGATTTATCCACAGGGTGTACCACCCACCGGTGATTGTGTATAAGGCGAACCCTGAAATATCACCTCTAAGTGGGAGGTGTGGAACGGAAAGGGGGACGTATATGCACTGTTTCTGGGAATGCCCGATACTGCAGAAATATTAGAAGGAGGTGGTGTCCAGAGTAGGAAGGATTGCTGAAAGGGAATTACCTATGGATCCTTTGGGGTGGAAGATGGAGAAGAGGAGGAGTGGACGTTGCTACCTAGATGGATTAGGGTGCTATATGTTTTGGCTCATCATGGGATCTAAAATACTTGGGTCTCACAAGTTGCACCAACAGCCCAGGGATGGTGGAGGATGGTGCTGCAGACATTGGGCCAGAGAGGCTAACTTATGTGATGGGGGAAGGGAGGAAGGATTTACAAGGAATTGGGCCCCATTCTTGGCCTCTTTCTCGGGGGAGGAAAGCTGGATATTGTGGGAGGGTACAGTAAGTTGAGGGAGAGTAGGTTAAAGAAGGATGGCATTTGGAGGCTAGAAAGCAAGATTTAAAAAGGAGGTGGGAATGCCTGATGAAGGATGAAAGGGAAGAAAATAGTAAGGAATGAAGCAGATGACGAGTGAAAAACAAGGAAAAGACAAGGGGCAGATGTTAAAGAGCATAAATACAATGGTTGTACTTGCATTTTCAATTCAAGTCAATTCATTATAATTTAATTAATTTTAATTTAACTTAAACTTGAATGCAATTTGTCTGGAAACGAAGTGAAATGGATGAATATGATTTATTTTATTGTTAGTAGACTAAGTTGTATATTTGTTTGTGTGTTGAACTTCTGAAAAGCAAATAAAAATATTACACAAAAAAAAATAAAAAACAAGTGACATACTCAATTTTCCTCTCCTCAGGTTAACTGGTCAGTACTGGTTTGTGCTCTGCTACACATACATCTCAAAAGTTCCTTTGATCTAAGTCACTGTATTCAAAGCAAAAGTGTATTTGCCTCTTTAATCCCATCTGGACCTTGGAATCTACACCTCAAAGGTCTGTCTGATGTAATTCAGGGGTTCCCCAGGAATGTATATTTGGCTTTCCAAATTCGTCTGGGTTCTGTTTGGCCCAGCTATCAACCTCTTTGATGAAATGAGCTGGTTCCTGGAAGGTTATTCATCATAACACAAGCATGCTCTTTCCATATGACACCTAGAGCAAAATCAAAGGATTCCCCTGGGGATGCCATAAATGGCTAATTTCATTTCCTGTGATCAAAGCAAATTTAACATGCTAATTGAACCTCAGATCTCTGTAGTTTAAAATACCTCCTGTCCTTTGAACTTATCCTTGGTTTTTTTTGGATGTCAGTTCAGCAAGACTGTAGTTTCCTCAAACTGACTTTCCCAGCAATAAAAAAAAAAAAAAATTAATACAGAACTCGGAGCACTCAGAGCTGGCTGTCTATGTCACAGATAGTTTCCGGCATACAATTCTGTTATGACAAAGCTGACAGATTGCTGTCTAAAGGTCTTAGGGTACACACTGCCTTTATGGCAGCATCAAGGGATATTTTCCTACAGGAAATCTGTAAAGCAGCTACTTGGAAAACAGTACACGTTTTCACAAGGCACTACTGTCTGGACATACAGTCCAGAAGGGATGCCAGTTTTGGCATTGCTGTTTTACAGAACCTTTTCCCTAAGTAACATAGACTTTGATGGCAGATAAGGACCGCTTGGCTCACCCAGTCTGCCCATTTTCCAATCGTTTGGATAAGCTGCAGATCCTAGATAACCAACAGCCTACTTCTTCCTGTACCCTGCCTCCCAAGGTACTGCTATAAAGTCATTTGTTAGTTGTGAGGGATTCCTCAGGTGTGAAGAACAAATTACCCACCATAGTAATATTGTTTCTTCCAAAAGGATCCCTCACTATGCATAACAATCCCTAATCCCTACCTCCCCTTCAAGAATCTGGTAAAAGGTTCAAACAACAATCAGTTCTTTCTGTTTGCTTGTGCATTTCCTGATCTTCGGGGGATATCAGTCATCAGATCACACCCTATAAAGGCGTGAGCGACTCAGCTCTTTCCCGCTGTCAACTCATTCGCGTGGGTCTCCACGGAAGCTGCAATGCAGTATTCGTGCCTTTTTTGCCTACATCTTTTTCTTTTGATATATTTTTTTTTTTTTAGAGATTCCTTCAAAGCCGGCCCAATGGCATGGAGGCCTGAGGCATTGTGCCTTACCTCCTGCCATGCCAGCAATCCGTGTGAGCGGGTCACTGGGGTCGGCTGGGAAGAAGTATCGAGCGACCAGGGACAGCTCTCCTTCTCTGGGGAGGGGGGTGAGCAGTGGCTAGCACTTGCCTGGCCCCTAACAGAGGCTGGGGGCTGGCACACAGATGCTGCTGACAGTGGGGAGAGGCGGGGCAGACGCCCAACAGGATGCACACAAGAACATGCGCAGCACCATCATTGGCGTCATTGCACACCCCACTCCCCAAAAGGAAAAATGGAACAGGATTCTCCGACAGCTGGCTGAAGGAGAGGCTCGAAGGTCCCACTCCCCTAGCAGCCATGGTGCCAACCCAAACTGGATTCCCTCTCAGGGGGAGGAAATGGACAAGGAAATGATAGAAAGTATACTTAGAATGGCAGATAAAGGGGAGATACTGCTGATGGGTGATCTGAATATGCCAGATGTTAACTGGAGTGCAGTTGCAGCAGCCACTTCTAAGAGTGGGGTTATTCTAGATGCCCTGCAGGGGGTATGCCTTAGACAACTAGTATTGGAACCCACTCGAGAGGGAGCAATCTTGGACCTGGTTCTCTCAAATGGAGATGGAGAGAGAATCACAGATGTAGAAGTGGGTAGCCATCTGGGAACTAGCGACCATCGAACAGTATGGTTCACAGTAAACACAGCAATAGAGTCAAGCCATACAAAGGCAAAAGTACTGGACTTCAGGAGGGCTGACTTTGCCAAAATGGGTGAGTGCCTAAGAAATGCACTAGCAAATGGGCAGGAAGGAGGGGTGGAAGAACAATGGGGAATAATAAAACTGCCATCACAGAGGTAATAAGCCTTTGTGTGAAGCAAATAAACAAAACAAAATGATGTAAGAAACCACTATGGTTCTCAAAGGAGGTAGCAGTGAAGGTTCAAGAGAAAAAGCATTCAGAAAGTACAAGGAATCACAGAAGGAGCAAGACAGAGAATTGTATCAGTTAAAACAAAAGGAAGCTGGGAAGGCAGTCAGAACAGCAAAGGCCCGAACCGAGGAAAAGATAGCCAACTCAGTTAAGAAGGGGGATAAAACCTTTTTTAGGTACCTCAGGGAGCAAAGGAAGACTAAGGGAGGGATAGTGAGGCTTAATAAAGGGGAGGGGTGGGCAGAGGATGACGGTGAAAAGACAGAGATACTAAACAAATATTTTTGCTCAGTATTTACAAATGAAGAAGGGGAGGGACCTAAAACAAACAATAGAAACACTCTGGATACAGAAGTTGATACCAGCCCATTTACAGAAGAAGGGGTTCTGAAAGAACTCTTAAAACTGAAAGTGGACAAAGCAATGGGGCCTGATGGGATTCATCCCAGAATTCTAAAAGAACTAGGTAGAACTAGTGACACCACTGACTACCCTCTTTAACAAATCATGGGAGGATGGGGTGGTACCTGAGGATTGGAGGAGGGCAGATGTGATTCCCCTTCACAAAAGTGGGAGTAGGGCAGAAGCAGGAAACTACAGACCTGTTAGTTTAACCTCAGTGATAGGGAAAATGATGGAATCACTTCTGAAGGAAAGAATTGTCAAGTACCTAGAGGTCAGAGGGGCACAGGACCCAAGGCAGCATGGATTCACAGCAGGAAGGTCCTGCCAGACGAATCTAATAGATTTCTTTGACTGGGTGACCAAAGTAGTAGATCAGGGAGGGGCTGTGGACATGGCCTACCTAGACTTTAGCAAGGCATTTGATACAGCCCCACACAAAAGATTAATATACAAGTTAGCCAGCCTGGGAGTGGGTCCCAAGATAATAGCCTGGGTAAAGAATTGGCTGGAGAATAGGACACAGAGGGTAATAGTAAATGGAGTCCACTCTGAAGAAGGGGTTAAAGGGGCACCGCAGGGTTCAGTATTAGGACCATCCTCTGAAGTGTCTCTACAAGCGGCATCTAGAGGGACTAGAAGGAAAAGTATGTCTCTTTGCAGATGACATAAAGATCTGCAACAGAGCTGATGCACAGGTTGGGGTGGAAAGGATGAGAAGGGACTTGGCAAGGTTAGAGAAATGGTCAAATGTATGACAGCTTAAATTCAATGCTAAGAAGTGCAAGGTCATGCAACTGGGAAACAAAAACCCAGGGGAAGAGTACACAATGGGGGGGTGAGATACTAACAACAACAAAAATGGAAAGGGACCTGGGGGTAGTCGTATCAGATGACTTAAAGGTGGGCAAGCAATGTGAGAGGGCAGTAAGGAGGTCTGGGGGGATACTGGGATGCATAGGGAGAGGCATCACCAGTAGAAAACAGGAAGTTGTTATCCCTCTGTACAGACAGCTGTTGAGACCCCATCTGGAGTACTGTGTGCAGTTCTGGAGACCCAGTCTCCGCAAGAACATAGACAAGATGGAAGCGGTCCAGAGGAGGGCAACTAAAATGGTGCAGGGTCTGCACCAGAAGATATATGGAGAGAGACTAGAGGAGCTTAATATGTATAGCCTCGAGGAAAGGAGGGAGAGGGGGGACATGATAGAAACTTTCAAGTACCTCAAGGAATCAACAGAGGTCAAGAGGGTAGCATCTTTCAAAAAGGAGGTGTGCAAGAACAAGGGGCATAATTTAAAGATAATGGGGGGCGGTTCAGGAGGTAATGTAAGGAAGTATTTTTCTCAGAGAGGTTGTGGATGCATGGAACGGCTTCTGGAGGAGGTTGTGAGAGTCAAAACAGTGGCTGAATTCAAGCATGATGGGACAGTCATAAGGCAATTCTAGGGGTGGGGTAGAAAGAAGTAGGCTGCTGGTTAACTAGGATCTGCAGCTTATCCATTAGGTAGGAAAATGGGCAGACTGGGTGGGCCAGCGATTCTTATCTGCCATCAAATTCTATGTTTTGGTCTCCGGTGGAAGCATAGGGTACCATGCCCAGCTCCACGGAGAGCCAAGCCAAGCCCTGGAAGAAGAAGAAGGTCAGCATCAGCCGGTAGAAGTTTGGGGGACAGGGCTGGAGCCCTCCAGAACCAGGGGCCGTCAGAGATGGGGCATAAAGATGAATATTAAAAAAAAAAAAAATTCCTTCAATCTGTTTGTGTCAAGAGTTAATTCTTTGACTTCTCTTTTCTGTGGCTGCCACTACGGAAAGAAGATTGCCTTCACAGATGAACATTCTCTCGGTGTCTGTTATCTTGGGCTAGATCACTAAGTTTCTGACTGTGAGCTCTGCCAGAAGTTTAACCAAACAACCCTCAGGCAACACAGAAAGGCTCTTAAAAATTTCCTAATGTATCAACAGGTAGCCAGTTCCAGGTAGGGGTCCTCCGGGGTCCCAGCCTCTCAGTCACCGATGGGATTGTTGCGCTGCCAGGCCTCTAAGGCCCAAAACAAGTCCTCGGGGTGGGAGGGGGTCATGAAAAGACCAAGATTACCATTGCTCCCCCAGTGGCAGTCTTGTTCCCTGACGGCCTCCTCCTTCCTCGGGGGATCTTCATCAGCTGCACTGATCGCAAAACCTCTGTCCAGGTCTTTGTGCCCTCCAGACCCATACCAACAGTGTCCCTGCCCAGTTCTGAACAGGCGGCCGTCAACCTCCGGGTCACAGGCCTCGCCTTTCTTGACGACAGGCTCATCGTTGATGCCCCCAGCGAGGCCTGACCCTTCTACCTCCACTGCTACAGGTTCTTCGGGTTCACAGGGCGGGTCATCCGTTCCTGTGCCGTCGACTCTTCTCCATCGACAGATATCATCGATTTAAATGACATTTTGACGAAATTCACTTTGATGATTGTGCCGCACCAGGACACGTAGAGGCCCACTTCGCCGACACAGTCTATGTCAGCTTTATTGTCGACGCCTACTCATGAGCTGCAGGAGGCTTCCTGCAGGCCATCGTCAGTATTCCGATGCCAGACCCGGATTTGGAAGAAGTTGACATTGAGGAGTAGTACCATCCAGACCTCATTCTTTCTGATGAGGAGGAGGAAGAAGAGAAAGAGGTCCTGATCTCTGACAGGTTCACAGCTCCTCTGTCAGTAAGGGTTCTGTTAAATATACTCCCAGGTCTCATCCTGAGGACCCCACATTTTTTACTGTGATGAGGCAATTGTCCTCAGCCATGGGCTTCCACACTGCTTAAGAGGATGTCACCAGAAAAGAACTGGTGGGCTTCCTGGAGATCCCAGAGTCTCCCCCAAAGATCATTCCTCCAATCCTACATGGCTTGAGGAATGCAGCCACAGCAGCCTGGCACAGACCAGATATGGTGCCAGCTATGCCCCGCAGGGCAGACAAACTTTACCATGTCCCCCCATGAGTTCCCCTGCTATGCTGCCCAGCCCGAAACAGACTCAGTGGTCATTAAGGCAGCTCGTGACAGGTCTAAGGTGCACAAGCACTTTAGCTCTCTCCCCCAGATAAAGAATCTCGCAGAATTGACCTCGGGGGTAAGAGGTGGTATACCTCCTCCACCATAGGTTTGAGGATTGCAAACTGCCTGTCTCATATGATAAAGTACCAAGACTCTAATTGGAAGAAGGCCAAGGCAGCCGCACAGTCCCTTCCAGATGGCATACAGAAGCAAGAACTTCTTCAGTGCCTCCAGGCAGCCGATGATGTTAGTAAACACCTCCTCAGAGCCCTCTATGTCATGGCTGACACCATTGCCAGGGCTGCTGCCATGGATATATGCCTATGTAGGCACTTCTGGTTGAGGGTATCTGGTTTTGCTGCTACTACTCAGCAGGAAGTGCTTAATGCCCCTTTCAGTTAGCACTAAGCTGTTTGGTCCTAACATGCAGGACATTATCAATGATCTGCAAGCCTCTGGCAGGGCACAAAAGTCTGTCCACTCTCTGTACTATACTATGAGTTAGAGGGCACCCCTCCCTTTTGCAAAGCAACCAATAGGCCCGGTGCAGACTTTCACCCCCAGGGGAAGTGCAGAGCTCTGGGTGCCTTGCCTGCCACTTTCAATGCTGGAGTTGCAGCCAAGTGCCTCAGAAGTGAGGGGTCAGCCCTCACGGCTGGATCTGCCTCTGCTTGACACCTTGCCAGATCCCCCTCTTCTGGTCCCTCCATCTGAATCACTGGAGAACCATAAGTACAGATGCATTCATTTTGTGGGTCTTAGAAAGGGAACACACCCTGGAGCACATCGAGCAGCCTCCAGAAACCCCTCCACTGTCCTTCAGTTACCCTCAGCTCACTTTTTTTGTTCTCCAGGAGGAGATGCAGTCCCTTCTGTGCAAGCAGGGCTGGCATCAGCACCCGGGCAATTGCCTGGGGCCCCAGCACCAGTGGGGTGCCCCTCAGGGGCTCAAAAAAAAAAGTGTCAACTTTGACATAGCTCCACACTGGCAGCATGCTCTCCGCTCTGACCACTGCCTGCTGGTGATGCCGTGACATTACAGTTTACATCAGTGCTGCACTGCTGCTGAGCAGAGTGGTGGAATACTGCGGAATGGATTCCCCCTCTAAAAAAACAAAGGTTGCGTGCGAGCCCTGCTTGTTAACCTGCAGGGCCCTGATCCATTAGAGCGTTCCATGGGGTGGGGTATAGGATGTGCAGGCCAATGGCTGGAGGAGAGGGCCTGAGCTGCCCAGCCAGCCAGCTTTAGCTTAGCTTTGTTTGTGCTCTTGTTGCAAAGGAGCCAAGGTGGGAGTTGAAATTTGGCTGGAGCCAGGCAGAGTGGTGGCAGAGCATTGGCCATGGCTGGGTCTGAGTAGAGCAATCGGTTCTCTGTGCATCAGGCCTGTGGAGCTCTGAAACGGCACCATGACGAGTCAACAGCAGTGGATGTGGATGAAGCTCCCCTCGTGACCCGCACCACACCAGGTAGGACAGGTAGACCCCCTGGGAGGGAGGGGAGGCTGTTGCGGCCTGTAGCAGTGTACCAAAATCTGCCATTCTGCCTTTGGGGGTGTGGGACAGAATTTACATTGAAAGTTGAGGAGTGCTAGCCCAGTCTGAGTGTGAGTGACTCAGCTGCCCGGTTGGTGAAGAATTTTGTCTGAATTGATAGCTGCTGTGTGGAGAGGGTTGGTAATGGTTGACATTGAGTCCTGTATTTTTGGAGGCGGGGAGGAAATGTTTCATGTTTGGTACTTACTGACAAAGGCGAGTGGAATTTTTTCATTGCATAAATCCTGATTCCTCTTCCAGGGAAGGGGGGAGGGGGTGATGCCTGTATCTCTAATAGTCTCTTCCAAGTCTGCTGATTTTATTGTGTGTTTCTTTTTTTTTTGTTTGTTTTATTTTACACAGACGGACAGGTCTGAAGGGGTCCTGCTAGAAGTCCATTGCGCAGGGCCCACAAAAACCTGACTCTGGCCCTGTGCACAAGTAGGCCATCGAGCCAGTACCCAGGTGCCAGAGAAACAAAGGGTTTTATTACAGGTTTTTCCTGGTCCCCAAAAAGACCAGGGATTTGAGGCCCATTCTGGATCTAAAGGACTTCAATCTGCATGTCCAGTACAAAAAGTTCCAGATGGTAACTTTGACAGGTCTGCTGCATCTCCTCAACACAAGGAATTGGCTCTGCTCACTGGACATGCAGGACGCTTACCTGCACATCTAAGTCTTTGCTCCTCGCAGGAAGTTTCTACGTTTTGCGTTTTAGAGTGAGCATTATCAGTTCAAAGTGCTGCGCTTTGGCTTGTCATCTGAGCCGCAAGTCTTTGCCAAGTGCTTAGTAGCAGCTCTAAGAAGGGAGGAACTACATGTTTTTTCTTATCTGGGTGATTGACTTCTAAAGGTCCTATCCAGAGAACAGCTTCTGCTGACTCTGGAGAGAACTCTCCAGTTGTTTCACTCTCTGGGCATCTCTGTCAGTCTGCCCAAGTCAGTTCTAGTATCGTCCCAAAGGTTGCAGTGCATAGGGGTGGTTCTAAACTCTGTGCAAGGGAAGGCCTTTCTGCCCCAAAGCAGGGTAAAGTACCTTACAGCCCAAGCTCAGGAAGTCACTCAAAGCCGCAATATTCCTGCCGTGGTGTGCCTGAGATTGCTGAGTCTGATGGCAGTTCCCGTTCCCACTATTCCATTGGCCAGGCTCCATATGCGAACCCTCCAGATAACTTTCTGGGCGCAATGGGAACAGCACACAGACAAGCTAGAGCACCTAGTCCTGGTCTCTTCCCCATGTTTGATTTTCCACAAAGACAGGGTGTCTTTGCGCATAAATCCTAAGATCTTACTTCGAGAGTGTTCCTTCAGTAGGTCATCACATACAGGACTGGCACCACTTGGCATCTGGCCGCAAGGCAGACTTTTCTAGCAATACCTGACGGGGGACCGCCCACCCGACATCAAGAGACTGACAGCATGACTATATATAGTGGGCAGTCCCCACGCCGGCCCTCTAGTTCTTTCCTGTCGCCTCATGTCAGTCGCAACGCAGACTTCCATATAGCGATCATCAAGAAAGTGTCTTGCGTCAGAATATCCTTCGCTAATTTTTCCATCTATTTCGTGTTTAGTATTGATGTCTTCACCAAAGAAGAAGTGCTTGTCCTGTGGCATGCAGTTCCCACACAAAGACTGTCACCTCAAGTGTGTCTCCTGTTTAGGCCCAGACCAATCCGATCTCCTCCTGCCGTGAGTTCCAGACCTTTATCCAGGCCACAAAAAAGAGGAGACAGCATGTTTTGGAGGCCCATCTGCTAAAAGCCTGCCTGGCTTCCCTCGAGAAGAAGATGGATCGGCTTAGACATTCTTTTTCTGAAAAGGCTTCTCCTTCTAAAAAACACAAGGAGTAATCTAGGGAGTGGGAGCTCTCCGTGGACGACGCCAGGCCCTCGACAAGCAAGGCCCAGCCACCACCCAGCAAGGACGGTAAGTCTGGTAAATCCATGGCGGGTCAGTCGGCTCCAACGACCGCACCACGTCAGCCGATAAGTGACCCCTGACTCCTCAGGGACCCGTGCGGCGGCCCGATAACTACCCGGCTGCTGAAGTACTTGCCCGCATTCATCAATAAGCGGCGGGGGCTCCTCTCCCGCCCGCCCGACTTCACCGATAAGTTGGCCATCCCTAACGACCACATGGGTGTGGTTCCCCATCGAGCCTGGATGGCCACCCAATGTCCGGCGGAACCAGAGGGAGAAAACCCCTCTCCCACCTTCTCCTTCCTCGCCCGTATCCTCCAATTCCCCGGCAGGTACCTCCAGTGATGACAACGGAAAGCCCCTCAAATCTGTCGATGCCTCGGAGTCTGCTCCACTTTCCCCTTTCAGGGTCAAGGAGAAGGAGGCTCCTCTTCGGCCATCCGGCCTTAGTATAGAGGCCCTCCTCCGCCTTCTGGCAGGCTCCCGGCACCTCCAACGCTGGTTGTCCCAACGACAGTCCCATAGCCGGGACCAGTTGTCTGGCCTCTGCCTGTTGCCCCGACGCCAGATCAGGTTCCGCCGCCAGGGCCCCTTGTCTGGATCCGATGCTGGCCTCTCTGACATCGACCCCTCCTTCTGGTGCTGGATCAGGTGGTGCCCGTTCCGACGTCAGTTTCCCTGACGTGGGCTGTCCCGACGCCAGACCCTCTACCTATTTATACTACTGCGGATCCGACGTGGGTACCCCCGATGCCAGATCTGATGACGGGGATTTATACCAGACCCCGAACGGTCCCACATTACCCACAAGGGTATCCTGGGGGCTGCTACTGGGGTTGGGGGGCCCATTCCGGACTGGAGTAATTTTGGGCAGTTCTACCCTCGATCCAGTCGCTACTTGAACTTTCAGGGATTCCAGGGTTATTACCCTCCACCGGTTCCTGCTCCTCCTCCTCCTCCCCTTCAGCCTTTGCCTACTCCACCCCTCCCCCGGTCACCCCAGATTTCAAGGCTTTAATCCAGTCTTGGTGGCAGGGGGCACGGTCGGAGTTGGTCTTGGACCTGGAGACTAAGCTCCCACAACCATGGTCTCCCAGGTCCCCTCTCCAAGCAGTTCTTCCATCACCACTGTCCATATCTCAGGGAAGTCTTGGCAGGACATTTCCCTCCCAGATGCCAGACGTCATCCTGTCGAGGAGGCGGACGGTGATAGTTCAGAGGGGATGGATGATTCTTCAGAGGAGGTTCTGGAGGACCCTGAAGACATGAAAGGCAAGGAGTCCCCGAAGTCTCTACCAAAGGACCCCGCCTTTTCACATCTGTTGAGGTCAATAAAGGATTACTTCGACTGGGAGTCTGAGGAACAGGACCCCATGAGACAGAGACTGGTGAAGTATCTTGACCTAGAATCTCTGTCTCTGGTCCCCATTCCTCCCTGGATGGCACCTCACCAAGACCTCGCCACTAGCATCTGGTAGATGCCTCATACCCTCCTGGCTGTCCCCAAACAAGGCGGACAGGCTTTACCAGATGCCGAAGGATGCCCCGTTCCTGAAGGTTCATCCCAAGGCTGACTCTGTGGTCATCTCTGTGGCTCATGATCGCTCCTCAAAACCAAAGCACATGAGCACCTCTCCTCCTGACAAAGAGTTGAAGCAGATGGACCAGTTTGGAAAAAAGATATACTCGGCCATGTGCACCCTTCGGTCCCTCAAGTACGTGGCCCACATGGTGTCCCATCAAAAGGCTACCTTGGCCAGGCTAGAAGCACGAGTCCATTCTATGGACCCCTCGCCTTTGAAGGAGGAACTTGCCAAGGATCTCCGCCTCTCCAAAGTTCATGCAGGCATGCCTTACATACCACCTATGATTCCATTGACTCAGTGGCTCGTACCTCGGCAACTGCCGTAGCCCTTAGAAGGCATTCCCGGCTTCGCTTTTCTGGACTCGCCAACGAAGTCCAGTCAGCGATTCAGAACGCCCCTTTTAGGGGCTCGGTACTTTTTGGTGGGGACACCAAAGATATTATCACAGACCTACAGGATAAGGGCCTTGCACTTAGGTCTGTGAGGTCAATGTACCAATCGGGCTCCCAGCAACAGCAGCAGCCCTTTCGGAAAAGGACATGGAGGCAGAGAAAGAACACTCAGCGTGCCACCAAGGGAAGAGGAAGGCCACGGGTACAGCCACCCCTCCTGCCTCCAAAAATCAGAGATGTTCAGGAGGCCCTCCCCCTGAACGTCCCGCCACTTCTTGACTCCCCAGCCCCAGTGCCTCCTCAGTCTCGCGACGGGGAGCAGGTGGGGGGAAGGTTCGCCCACCACGCGCAGGAGTGGAGGGTGATCAGCTCCAACGAATGGGTCCTGCAACTAGTGTCCATCAGACACACCATAGAATTTCAAGAGATTCCTCCAGAAACTCTGCCAAAATAGTCCTCTTTTTCTCGGGACCGGGCTCTCCTACTTCACGAGGAGGTAAACTCGCTCTTGCTCAAAGAAGCAATTGAGCGGGTCCCCTTCAGACAAAGGAGAAAGGGATTTTACTCTCACTTTTTCCTGGTTCCAAAAAAGACTGGGGACTTCAGACCCATACTCGACTTAAGTCAACTAAATCAGTTTGTCCAGTACAAAAAATTTTGAATGCCGACACTCCAGAGCCGCCTCCTTCTCCTCATGGAGAACCACTGGCTGTGCGCACTGGATATGCAGGATGCCTACCTGCACATTCCCATCTTCCCCAGCCACCACTGATTCCTGCGCTTTTGCTTCCAAGGGGAACACTTCCAGTTCCGAGCGCTCCCTTTTGGTCTATCTTTGTCACCACGGGTTTTTTCCAAGTGTCTGGCGGTGGTCGTGGCATTCCTACGCCGCAGGAGTATTGTAGTTTTCCCTCACCTGAATGATTGGTTGATATCAGCCCTGTCCAGGGATTTTTTGTTGGAGGCTCTTTCCTTTACCCTGGACCTTTTCAGCAGACTAGGGATCACAGTCAGTGTTCCCAAGTCATCCCTTTTCCCTGCCCAGGGACCTCAATTCATTGGGGCAGTCCTGGATACAGTCCAGTGCAGAGCCTTCCTGCCTCCAGACAGGGTGGAGACCCTTATCTCTCAGGCCTCCAAAGTGGCTTCTTGCAGAACCGTCCCAGTTCGGGAGGTCCTACGCCTTCTGGGCCTGATGGCAGCTGCCATTACAACCATTCCCTTAGCAAGACTTCACATGAGGGTCACTCAGTGGTCATTGTGGGTGCAGTGGGATCAGCTCCTGGACAACCTGGACCATCCGGTTCTGGTCTCCTTTGTGATTCAGAAAGAATTGCAGTGGTGGATGGATTCTCGCAATCGTTCTGTGGGACTTCCCTTTCGGAGCCCTGTACCACTAGCTACCCTCACCATGGATGCCTCGAATATGGGGTGGGGAGCTCATCTTGGGGAGCACCAAGCCCAGGGACTGTGGTCCGGTGTGGAGACTCCTTTGCACATCAATGTTCTGGAGTTGAGGGCGGTCCTATACGCCTTACAGGCCCTACTTCCAAAGGGATCACTGCTAATCCAAATGGACAACATGTCGGTAGTTTGGTATATCAACAAACAAGGGGGAGCCCAGTCGTACCCCCTGTGCAGGGAGGTGACGCTGGTGTGTCAGTGGGCAGTCCAGCACCATCTGGCCCTCATGGCCATGCACATTCCAGGCATTTTAAACGTCCTGGCGAACAGTCTCAGCAGATCGTGGACCCTAGTTCACAAGTGGGAACTGTATCAGGAAGTGGCGGAATCCATCTTCCAACGTTGGGGGTGTCCGGAAATCGACCTGTTCGCCTCCAAATCCAACGCAAAGCTTCCCAGCTTTTGCTCGCTTGTTCCAGGGCATGGTGCTTTCTGGAACAATGCATTGTCTCTATCTTGGACAGGGAAATTTGTGTACACATTCCCTCCATTTCCCATTCTGCAGAGGGTTCTTAAGCTTCAAACGGAGAAGGCAAGGATGATCCTCATTGCTCCTCTCTGGCCAAGACAGATCTGGTTCCCGCTGCTGCAGCAGCTTTCCAGGGAACCACCAGTTCCACTTCCAGTGACTCACGACCACCTGACCCAGGATCAAGGTCAACTATTGCACCTGGGACTCAGGACCCTGCCTCTCCATGCGTGGCTCCTGCAGACATGGCTATTTCCCATTTCGGGGTTTCGTCAAGTCCTCATTGAGGCTAGAAAGCCCTCTACCCGTTCCACTTATGTCATGAAGTGGAAGCGGTTTTCCATTTGGGCGACCGCTAAGGGTTGGAACCCCTTTTCTTATTCGGCCCCACAAGTCATGGAATACCTCCTTCACTTATCTGACTCTGGTCTGTCCTACTCCTCTTTGAAGGTCCATATCTCCGCTATCTCAGTGTACCATGAGCCAGTGGATGGTAAACCCGTGGCTCAGTTGGAGGTCTCAAAAACCTTTCTGAAAGGGATTCTCCATCTGAAACCCCCCCTCTGCAGCCCAAATCCGCCTTGGGACTTGAACTTCGTTCTGGAAAAGCTCACCCTTCCTCCTTTCGAGCTGGCTATGAGCTGTGATTTGCGCTTCTTGTCTTGGAAGGCTCTTTTTCTTGTGGCTATCACGTCAGCCCGAAGGATTTCAGAACTTCACGCTAAAGTGTGCAAGGAGCCCTATCTGATTTTCCATAGGGACCGGTCGGTCCTTAGAACTCATCTGAAGTTTCTTCACTAGGTGGTGTCAGAAACCACGCTGAATCAATCAGTAGAGCTTCCAGTGTATTATCCATCACCCTCTAACAGAGGTGAGGCACTCCTTCATACAATGGCCGTCCATCGGATTCTCCGGTGTTACACCCACCGGACCAAAGAGTTCTGCTTTTGCAACCAGATGTTTGTTTCCTTTGCCCTGAGATCGAAGGGCAAACCGGTCTCTAAGCAGGGCCTGTCCAAGTGGTTAGGCAACTGCATTAGATTCTGTTACCAGAAGTACGAAAAGCCTCTGCTGGGTTCTATCAGAGGTCATTCTACTAGGGGCATGGCTGCCTCCGCGGCCTTCCTACGGAACGTTTCTGTGGCCGACATTTGCGCTGCCACTACTTGGAGTTCTGTCCATACCTTTACCAAGCATTACAGTCTGGACATTGCTTCTAGGCAGAGGACTGGCTTTGGCCTAGCCATCCTGCAGGGCCTTCTGTCCTAGTCTGGGTCCATTCTGGATTCCAGGTTTTTCCATTGGAGTTAGTTCCTCCTTCCTAGTTCCTCTCGGTCTCTCCTTGGAGGGACTGCTTGGGACTCTGTCTTATATGTGATGACCTACTGAAGGAACCCTCTCGAAGTAAGATAGTACAGTTATGTAGGAACTTACCGTAACAGTAGATCTTAGAGAGAGGTTCCTTCAGTAGGTCATATTTTTCCTTCCCTCCTTCCCTTCATTTTCTGTTTTTTATAGGGACTCCAAATCCTGTTTGCTCCTGCTGTCAGGACTCTTCCTGGCTCTGACAGGAGAACTGAAGGGGGTGTGTGGGGACCACCCATTATATACAGTCACGCTGACATCTGTCACGTGACGTTGGGTGGGCGGTCCCCCGTCGGGTATTGCTAGAAAGTCTGCCAAGCGGCCCAACGCCAGGTGGCACCAATCCTATATGTGATGACCTACTGAAGGAACCTCTCTCAAAGATCTGCTGTAACTGTACTTTTCTTCCTAAGGTGGTCTCTGAGTTTACACTCAGTCTGCCCACCTTCCTGTTTATTTTCCTGAGCGTGCCAATTCATGAAAAGCACAGCTCCATATGTTAGATGTGTGCAGAACTTTGAAGTATTACCTGCTTCACACTGAAGAATGTAGAAAGTCAAAGCATTTGTTTGTTTCCTTCGCCTCGGGTAGAGAGGACACTTCTATTTCCAAGCAGTGTTTATCCAAATGGTTGGCAAATTGCATTGTGTTCAGCTAACAAGTACGGCAAAGAATTGCCCGGAGCTGTCAAAGCTCATTCCACAAGAGGCATGGCTACCTCTGTGGCTTCCTTCAGAGGGGTCTCAGCCACCTACACCTGTGCGACTGCCACCTGGAGTACTGTCCATACTTCCACCAAGCACTACAGTCTGGATATTGTATGAAGAGCCCATGCAGGTTTTGGCAAGGCTGTGCAGCAGGGCTTTCTGTCCTAAGTTTTTGATGGCCTTCCTCCCAGAATGTGTGTTTCCACCTGTAACTTCTTGGGACCCGTTTCTACAGTGTGACGTGATAACCGAGATACCTCCAAAGAAGATAGAACAGTTACATAAGAACTTACCATAACAGTAGATCTTCGAGGGGATCTCAGTCATCAGGTCTGCTTTCCTTCCCCCTTCTTCAGGCTCTTGTACTGGAGCTGGCTGTCTAGTATATCAAGTCTTTCCTATAACCCTGGGCACCACTCTCTCTCTCTCTCTGTCTCTCTCTCTCTCCTTGGTCCCCTATGGCATGAGCTTTGCTCCCTTTGTCTCCGGGGGAAAGAAATGAGGAGGGAGCAGGGTCGCTCATGCCTTTATAGGGTTGATGACATCAGCGGCTTGAGCAGCCCCAGTTGTACTGCTGAAAATCTTCTGTGTGGATCCTGTTTCACCGGTGGTGAAGTTCCTATGGTGTGACCTGAAGACTGAGATCCCCTCAAAGATCTACTGTTACGGTAAGTTCTTACGTAATCTGTTCTTTACAGTGGCTTTTCAGTTGTTCAGTAGTCTGAGTTATCTGTTTGTTCCTAACAACTAAGTTTGTTCTGCCTTGTTTAAACCTTTTCAAATTGTTGAAACAGTTTAAGTATTTTTTGACAGGCATTTAGCAAGTTTTAGTGGTCACTGCTCGCCCTAGCATTAGAAATAAATCTGACGTTAGAGTACTGGGCTGAGCATGACCACCCAGCACTGAATTTCATTCTAAATTCCATAATTAGTGTAAAATTCTTAAAGCTCCAGAGCAACTCATTCCAGGGCAATGATTGCATTTATTAAGCATAGTGAGGGATCCCTTTGGGAAAAAAACAATATTACTTTGCTGAGTAATTTTTTACTTGTGGGCCTCCCTCTCCCATTTCTTTTGGGCAGCAAATGCAGTGATATGTCCCAGCTTTGCATTTTTTATGGTATCCTTTGTAAGTTGTAGCGGTTTCTGTCACCTGTTAGTTCCTTTTATCTAGTATAATTTCTTCTAACTTATTAAGTATCACCTCTTGGAAGTCTATCGACTTTAAGTGGAATGTATTGAATCTTCTCTGTCCATTAGGTCCTTCCTTCCCCATATCAAGTTTTGTAACACCTGGAGAGTGGTCTGAAGAGGTGATGTCCCTATAGATCAATCCTTAATTCTATAGGAGTCCTCTTGCTTGGTGACACAGTACTCAGTACACTAGTATGAGTGATGGGCTGTGGGGTAGTGGGTGTAATCTTTCACACATCTGTGGAGCTTCTTCCATGAGTCTACCCACTGCATCACCCATACTTTGTGTATAAAGTATTTCTACCCAGGTGATTGTGTGGGTGAAGGTTTGATGTGTCAGACATGAGTAAATTAAAGTCTTCTGACAGCAGTAGTACTCCCACTACATTAGGGATTGTAAGGTCCAGCAACTTCTTTACTAGTTGTGTGTTTTCCCCAGGAGAGATGCAAAAGCTGTAGATGGTCACTGGGGTCACATTACAAATGCAGTATCTCTCCTTGTTCATTACTGCTTTGTTCTTCACAAAGTTGGTGGTTCATGGAATAAGGATGGTCACTCACCACCGCTGGCCTATGGGGATAGATGAGGAGCAGATCTGGGGGAAGGAACATTTTTTCAGTTTTGTGTGTTCTGCCGAAAACAAGTGAGTCTAATGAAGGCATATCACATTAGGTTTAAGTTTCTTAAATTTGAGTGAGAACTCTTGAACACTTTACCGTGTTTATCATTCTGTTCACATTGATGGAGTATATAGTACACAGTTTTGACACCATAGGCTACCTATCAGTTTGGTTGTACAGCGGGACATCTAGCCAGGGTCCTTTCCTCCATGACCTGCACCTTCCAAACGGTATACTGTTGTAATAGCAATGCTAACAGAGCGACACAATTACAGCGAATGTTATATAGCGAAGGCTGTGGGAGCAACATGGATGTCATGTTGACAGGTGGAAGTGTCAACAGGTGTTTCGCATTAGTTGGGTATATAGGTGGTGTGGGTGTGTGCACGTGTGGAAGGATGCCGTTGGAGTACATCCTTAGTGCAAGGGGTAAGAAGCTGCTTGTTGTCAGTGGCTTTGTGTATCAGAGGGAGCGGAGTCGTCAGAAAACACATCAGCATACATTATGAGTCCTGTTCCATTGTTGGGTGGATTGGTATTAGTGCGGCCAACAGAACTGCCCACTGTCTGTGTGATGTGGAGTTGATTGTATTAAATACGGGTGGCACAGCCCCCCGCATTATGTATTTTGTATTGTGTTGTACTGTATTGGTGCTTGACGATGTTTTGCTGTCTCGTTGTTGTGACATGATTTTATAGGGGATGTCGGGGTAATTGTGTCGCTGTAGGAGACATCGATCTGTTGTTGTCAAACCAACTTGGTGGATCCCTTCCAAACCGGCCTCCATTGCTTAGTGATCTGCAGATACACGTGAACAGATATACCTAGTAAGCCTATACCTGTACACATTTAAAGTCATAGATTCCTGTACAAAGTTTAACCATATTACTAGGGCCAGTCCTAGGACTGACACCTGCCCACAGGAACAACACTTAACAAACATTGGGTCTTTTTATGAACTCACCCAAGACATATACTGAAACATTTATATGAAACGGACTAAAAAGTGTGGATAGGTCACAGAATTCCGATAAGGAGTTATTGGGAAGTCAGTACATGTGTGGGTCTATTGTGGAAGCATCACACTGGTTTGTCTGTCAAGGTGAAGCAGGCTACCAGCTGGGTTGATGACCAAAACTTGATTTGGCTGAACTTTCAAAGTGGAAACCTAGGGAAACTTCCGGTGACGTCAGCATCTATGGCAGACTGATTCTGTTGCAGCTCCCTGGGACTGCTCCCAAATCTAGTCCCATCTGTGCCTCACGCTGGCTTCTAGAGAAAAGCAACACAAAATAGATGATATGATAGCAAAGACTCAACAGCGACTGAAAGAATTTACAGCTGAAAATGAGAAAACAGGTCAGGGCAACAAAGATTCTGCTGAGTGGGATGAAGGCCGCAGATCACCGCGGCACTCGAGTGCCTCAAGCTCTGACCCTGGCTCAAATGACAGCTCAGAGGAAGAGGCTGCATTTACAATAACCTCAAAGAAATTGTACAGAGAATTACACCGATTGGGAGATAACCCTAACCTGCATTCAAAAAGATCTATCAGAGGTAAAGTCAGAACAGAAGGAGCAAAAAAAAAACAAATCAACGATTTAGAATAGAATGCAACAGAGCTATCAAAATCAGTGGATCTACATAATGGGGCTATCCTCCAACTTCATGATCGGGAAACATGGCTGCAGCAAAAGCTAGAGGATCTGGAGAATAGATCCCAGTGGGTAAATATCCGAATTCACGGAGTACCGGAGGGGACTGAGTCAGGGCAGATGACCTCTTTTACTGAAAGCTTTCTCTGCGAAGTTTTGGGGCAGGAAAAGGACTTTATCTTGAATATCATAAGGGCACACAGATCATTAATAGCTAAACCGGCAGATCCAAAAGCCAGACCGAGATCGTTGATTGTTGCATTTTTGGACTATCGCACTAAATCTGAAATTTTAAAGCGGGCTTGGGAGAAAAAAGAGGTGGTGTTTGGAGATGTAAGGCTATTCTTTGAGCATGACTATGCTCCTGTGACGATGGATAGAAGACTGAGGCTCTTCCCAATATTGAAATTGCTTTGGGCTAAAGGAGTTAAAGCGCGCTTAGACTACCCTGCAACTTTAAGAATAACTACCGATTCAGGGGTTCGCTCCTTTTCTAAGATCTCAGAGGCCACAGAGTTTTTGAAGCAGTGGGACATCTCGGTTACCTCTTTGCTGGATTTGGAGACCATTCGAGAGCTGGAGGGGAGGCGTTGGTATACAGCGGTGGGCCCGAGAGGAAAAACCATGTGGCAGGCTGGAAGGAACCTTATAGACAATCTCCCTCTCAAGCAACTTGAGGATGCCATAGTTCTGACCCCTGCGCAGGCCACCTCCCTTCTCCAACGATCGAATAGAAGCAACAAGCGCAATAAGGGGCTGAAGAGGAGAGATGCACAGCGGAACTTGCCTGCAGGGGTGGTTTGAAGAGAAACTGTGAACTTGTGGGACAATCATGCAAGGGTTGTGAGTCAGTCATGGACTTTGGTGGACAGCATGTGGTTGCATGGAGGTAGAATTTCATACCTGCGCAGATGAAGTGGGATGGGGGGGACCTGTTCTCTCTCTTGACTCCCTGATTCAGAAGTCTAAGGGCAGGGAATCTGGAATTAAGTTGGGCTATATGGGTGAGAGCTTACAGGTGTATTAAGGTCGACTCCTGTACTTGCTCCCATCTCTTCCATAGTAGTTTCCCTGTTTTTTCTACTGGGATCACTAAAAGAAGTCGATGTCTATCAGGACAACCAGTGATGAGGTTACTATACTAAAAGTATACAGAAGGTTTAGATAAATATGGGAGGGGTCGGGGCTGGGGGTGGTCCTCGGGTGAGATGGGAAGAGTAAAATTGGTTTAACCAAGTGCTGACGGGATTTTGTGCTCCCTTAGACCAGTTGGGCATGGGCTGGGTGTAGTTGTTGTTACTGCACCATCCTACCTAAGTGGCATCAAGAAGGGTAGGTTCTGTGAACACGTTTGGAAGTCAGTTATTAAAGCTGTTACAAATTAGGGGGATTGTTGGGTAATATTTCCCTTTGAGTTCTGTTACTGTTAAAAGGTTTATAGTTATACAATGCCCAGACAGATTGAAGATGAGAGGGGAGAAGAGGGGGCTGAATGGAGGGGTGGAGTGATCTGGGTGGGGGAGATCAAGTTCCAAATAGTCTGTTTTACCAATAGCATAGAATGGCTATAATACTTATTTCATATAATGTTAAGGGCCTTAACAGCCCAGTTAAAAGGACTAGGATTCTGCAGGAACTGGGGAAATACCGGACTGATGTGGCCTTCATACAGGAATCCCACCTTAATGAGCTGGAGCACTCTAAGCTCCGTAGAATGTGGGTAGTGGAGGTTTACAGTGCCTCGTGGCCACAGAAGCCGCATTGGAGAGGTACGGCAATACTGCTTAGAAGAAACTCCCCAGTTAGAATCTTGGGGTGGAAACTGACCCTGGGGGCCGCTATGTCAAGCTACAGACAATATATGGGGTGCGCTGTGTATTATTAAACGTATATGCTCCAAATGAACCTCGGGGAAAACGGAAGGTTCCTCAGGAAAGAATTACTGAAGACCTTAAATGATCCAGAAGTCCTGCATGTTATGGGAGGGGGGGGTGGATTTTAATAATGTAGTCTCCACCAAGTGGGATCAAAGAGGCCAGGGTACACAGATAGGAAATGGAGGTGAGGGTCGTAGGCGTCTTTTGGAAGAGTTGGGACTGAGGGATGTTTGGAGGCACAGACACCCGGGAGAAAGGGATTTCACCTTTTTCTCTCCACGACATCAAAGCTACTCCCACATAGACATGTTCTTGTCATCCGGTGAATACCTATCTTGCATACAGACCTCTAACATTTTACCTAGGACATGGTCGGACCATGCCCCCCTGCAAATGATTTTAGAATTGGCCCTGACAGTTAGAAATGTGAACTGGAGACTGAATATCTGGCTCTTAAATTCTGAGGATTTCAAAGAGAACATGTCTGGGCAGGTGGGGATGTTTCTGGAGACTAATGCAGATGGAGCGTCCTCCCTGTCGGTAGTCTGGGACTCTCTTAAGGCATACCTCAGAGCGCCGATCATATCCTATAGCACTAGGGAGAAGAAGAAAAGAGAGTTAAGTCACAAAAAGCTAGAGCAGGAATTGCAGGAAGCAGAGTTCAGGCACAAAATTACTCTAGACCTTAGGGATAAAGATCATTGGTTGCAAAAGAAAACAGAGCTTCAAAATCTTTTGGCAAGACGGGGAGGGGATACTACATAGAATTAATCAAAAGTACCATGTAGAAGGCAACAGGGCCGGCAAGGTGCTAGCAGCAGCGATGAGGAAACAGATAGTAAATAGAACAATAGGAAGTATTAGGAGACAGGGACATGGAAATGTGAAGACAGAAGACCCAGTAAAGATAGCAGAGACTTTTGCAGAATACTGTCGGGATCTGTATAGTTCGGAGGTGGGTGGTCTTCACCAAACAGCAGTGGATCATTTTTTGGATCCCCTGGCTTTGACGAGCTTGGAAACAGATGAGAGGGAGGGCTTAGAGGCATTAATTACCAGACAGGAGTTTCATAGGTTTCATAGGTTTTTACGGGCCGAGGGTAGATAAGCCTACCCTATTAGGCTCGCCATCCTTTACTATAGTTTAAAAAAGGAATTTACTATCTCCAAAATACAAATCAACGCCGTTTTTAAACTCATTCATTGTGGGACTGTTAACAATTTTGGTCGGTAAATTATTCCATACTCCAACTATTCTTAGACTAAAACAATTTTTCTAAAGTTACGCTCAAGTTTGATGACGAATTGTGTCGTATGTTTCCTTGTGCTGGTTCTACCCTGATTAAATATAAATCCCAGATCCTGAATCAGCTCATTGTCCTTGATATTTTGTACAGAAAACATAGGTCTCCCTCAACCTACATATAGTACAATGAATAAAGGTTCAGACTAACCAATCTATCATGAGTTTTATTTTTTAATCCTCTTATTTGTTTAGTTATTCTTCTGTACTCCTCAATAGAATGTGTATCTTCCCTATTTTGGGGGGTCCAAACCCTCGCACAGTACTCCAAATGGGGTCTAACCAATGCTACATACAAAGGAATCAAGACTTTTGCTTCTTTGCTTGCTATATGTTTCAAAATGCAGTTTAAGATCCGAGTTGCTTTCTTAAGTTGATTTCTACAACGTATTCTAAATTTTAGGTCATTTGTAATTGTAATGCCCAGGTCCTTTTCCTCAATAACTACCCCTAAATTTGTTTTGTCCAGTGTATAAACTGCTTCCTTATTATTCTTACCCAGGTACATGACCTTGCATTTAGATTTATTTAATTCCAATTTAAGATTCGTCCATTTATTAATTAAATCTAGGGTTTGCTGAAATGTTTCTCTCTGTTCATCACTGTTAGAAACTATACCCAATCTACAGTCATCAGCAAATTTATACAGCCAGATATTCTTATTATTAATTTCCAACGAGGCAATATATAAGTTGAATAAGCTAGGGCCCAAGACCGATCCCTGGGGTACTCCACTTGAAACCGGGGACCAATCTGAATATTCCCCATTTATAACCACCCTCTGCCTCCTATCCTGCAACCGACTTGAGACCCATCTACAGATGTTACTGGGCAATTTTATTTTTTCCAGTACTAACAATAATTCTTTATGGGGCAATTTATCAAAAGCCTTGGCAAAGTCGAGAAAAACCACATCCACAGGATTCCCAGCATCCAGTTCCCTGTTCACTTTTTCATAGAAGGATAATAAGTTGGTCTGACAGGATCTATTCCTTACAAAACCATGCTGAGAGGGATCCAGAATATCTTGTCCCTCTATATGTACCATAAGTATATCCTTTATTATTCCTTCCATAAGTTTTCCAGTATTGAAGTCAAACTAATGGGCCTAAAGTTTTCTGGTAGGGTACTGGGTCCTTTCTTTAAAATGGGTACTATATTTGCTACTTTCCAATCATAAGGTACTAAACCCAAGGTTATTGATGTTTGAAATATACATGTTAATGGTTGGACCAACGTGTCTGCCAATTCCCTCAAAATTCTAGGATGCATACCATCAGGACCAGGGGATATATTTATATTTAAACCCACTATTTGTTTGTAAATGTTCTCTGGGTTTAATATTATTGTTCCCGGTTCAGGAAGCATACTAATATTATGTATATTAGTATCATTTGGTATATATACTGAACAAAAATATTTGTTCTGTATGTTAGCCATTTGTTGATTGGTTGCTGGGTGTCCCTCTTCAGTGGGGAAAGGACCTATACTGTTAGGGGTCTTTCTTCGGTTATTAATGTAAGTAAAAAAGGCTCTTTTGTTATCGTGGACTCTATTAGCTAAATTACTCATGCTGGGCTTTTGCTTTTCTAATATTTATTTTGACTTTTTTAAGGCATTCCTTGTATTCAGCATTTAATTTAACTGAGTAAAAAGCTTTCAACTACTTATATAACCTATTTTTTTTTATTAATTAGTTTTTTTATTGGTATAGTTAACCAGGCAGGTTTAACAGTTCTAACCTTATGGTATTTAATGATAGTAGGTACGTATTTAGTTGTTAAGTTATGTATTTTAATTTTGAGAGAATCCCACATAGATTGTAAAGGTTTATTAGCAAACTCTAATCTCCAGTCCCAATTACCCATATCCATTTTCATATTTTGGAAATCAGCTTTCCCGAAGTTCAACTTAGTGGTGGTTCCCATAGGTTTACTAAGTTGGATTTCCTTAATAAACCTATGGGAACCACCACTAAGTTGAACTTCGAGAAAGCTGATTTACTGCAGAAGATTGCAGATTTAAAAAATGTAAAATCCCCAGGTTTAGACGGCCTCCCTTTTGAGTTTTATAAAGCCTTAAAGAAGAAACTGGTGACCCCCTATTTGCCTGTTTCCATCATATTCAGGAGGGAGGAGAAATACCTGAATCATGGAGATATGCGCAGATTTCAGTGGTCCATAAAGAGGGCAATGACCCGGAGCAGTGCGGCTCATACTGCCCGATATTGCTGTTAAATGTAGACCTTAAATTATTCACCGGAATTCTGGCGGATCGCCTGCAGAAGGTTGCCCCCAAATTGGTCCACCCAAACCAATCAGGTTTTATAACAGGAAGATTCCTAACAGATAATGTTAGACGTTTATTAAACATTATTTCGGCTCAAGTAAACCAAAACAAATTTCAATTGGCAATATCGATGGACGTGGAAAAGGCGTTCGATAGAGTGAACTGGGAATTCCTCTACAAAACAATAGAAAAGATGCAATTAGGCCCTAAATTCTTACAAGTAATCAAAAGCCTATATAGAGACCCTAAGGCGCAAGTTAGAGTCAATGGAATAAACACCGGTAGATTCCCTGTTCATAGAGGCACCAGGCAGGGCTGCCCATTCTCCCCAGTGTCACTTGCTATTTTTCTTGAACCTTTGGCAGTAGCAATCCGCCAGAATAAGAATATAGAGGGGTTCTAACGGGACCATAGAACATAAAATAGCACTATGCTGACGACTCCATATTCTTTTGAGAGACCCAGGTTTCCTGCCGCACCTGCTCTGGGTCCTCGACTCATTTGGAGCAGTATCGGATACCGAATCAATTATAGCAAATCAGAGGCATTGATCTTGGGTGGAATATGCCCTCCAGACTTCAATAGAACTTTCCCATTTACTTGGGCAAAACAAAATCAGATCAGGTACCTTGGAGTACAGGTGACCACAAAGTTATCCAGGTTATTTGCTGTAAATTATAACAGGTTATGGAATGATATGCAGAGGGACATGGCTCGGTGGTTGCTGCTCCCATTGACCATGGCTGGCAGAATAGACTCAGTGAAAATTAATCTACTTCCAAGATTTTTGTTCCATTTTCCCTCCCTGCCTGTCCAGATTCCTAAGAAATTCTGGCAGGAAACAAACTCTGGGATTATCAGATACATCTGGGGGGGGAGTGTAGGCCCAGGATTGGACAGTCTACACTCCAGAAACCTAAATCATTGGGGGGCCTAGGTTTGCCTAACTTGAAGGCCTATTATTTAGCTGCCCAGATGGGGGCGGTGACCACTTGGGTAAAACAATGTTTTGACTCAGGGTGGTATGAGATAGAGAATGGTGGAGACTGCCCAGTTCCCCTATTTGCTCTCCCAAGCCTGAACCTTTCTAGAAAATTCATAAATTAAGAACCCGTGGACAGGACATACCATGGGGATTATACAACTAACTAGATACAGAATGTGAGGGGGGAGAAGTACATTAGGCCCGCTGTCACTTATTAGACATACACCAGACTACTTGCCTCCAAGGACAGACTTAGGGTATGAGAGATGGGAGAGGAGCAGAATTACCAGATTTGCTCAGTTAGTGGAGAATGGGGTTCTTATGTCCTTTCAACAGATCCAGACCAAGTTCAAAATCCCTAGATTTGAATTTTTCAGATAGCTACAGATAAGACACTATCTGAACATGCCGGGCTACTCTGGTGAGTAGACAGAAGAATGCTTGGGAGGATTTTATATAGCATACAGCGAAAATAAATCTAAAAGGGAAATGCATCTCAGACCTTTATCCGTGCCTGAGCTCAGAAGAAGCTATCCCACTAGAAAATATCAAAGAGGCCTGGCATAGAGAGGGGGTAGATCCAGTACCAGATGATGTCTGGAGAAGACAGATCTCCCTGGGCTGGAGGATAACCTCCTCGCCAAATTGGTGAGAATTCTACTAGAAGGTCCTAATCAGGTTTTTCTATACCCCAAAAGTCACAAAGCATTTCCAAAGATCCAACTCTGATAAATGTTGGAGAGAATGTGGCACTGTGGGGTCCCATCTGCACATCTTTTGGGATTGCCCGGATATCCGAGGGTTTTGGGAGGAGGCGAGAAAGGCAACCAATGCCATGAGAGCGAACATACCCAGAGACATGACTGGATGGGTGCTAGGCTTACCTACAGTCTTGCAGCTCCCAACCCCACAGAGAAAGCTAGCCCAGATCTTTATGGTAGCAGCTCTTAAATGTCTCACACGCCACTGGCTTAAAATGGACCCACCCACAGTAACAGAATGGTGTAGTAAAGTGGACTCTATTTGTGAGATGGAACGTCTTACAGCGAGGCTAGGTCTCCTAGAAGAGAAATTCAGGGAAGTATGGAATCCCTGGCTTCTTCGGAATTCAGGCCCCAGTCTGGTAACAGAAGATCTTCAGGAGGGAAGGAAGGGAGAAAACAGGGTAGACTAATTTTTTTATAGACTACAAGTAGGGCACAACTGGATGTCTCCTCCTCCACCCCTTTTGCTTAATAGGATCCCCCCACTCAGTCTCCACCCTCATCTCTAAACCACTCACCCCCCCCCCAAAGAAAATACCCCTTATAAATAAATAAAAAAAGGGGGGGGATCAAAATAATGAATAAAACTTGTCTGTGTGAATGGTCCCCTATTGTTAGTCTGTCTGTTCCCTCTCTCTAGTCTGGGTAGAATAGTTTCTTGTTTTACTGTTATAGTTTTTTATTTTCCCACTTTTTTGTTTCCTTATTAATCGTTGAAAGGAGGTTAAGTTAGAAAATGGAGTTTGTAATGAGCTGAACAACTATTCCTTATTGCACTATATATAAGTATTGAAGAATCAGTTATATTCAAGTCTAGATGCCGGATAGCATCCGATATCTGGCTCTAGATAATGGATTATTGTATTAAAAAAGGAAGGAAAAAAGTATGTTTGGGAGATCCAGAAAACTATAGTTGTGTATATGTAATTTAGAGACCAAATTATGTCTATATTTGCCTTATATCTTTATTTTATGGCATGTATTTCAAACTCTTGAATAAAAATGAGTTGGGGGAAAAAAAAAGGGGGGAACCTAGTAGCAAGGTCTTGCAGAACAAGAAGATAGTTCCTGTATGGAGGATATACCTTAGTGAGGGACCTCTGACAGATCGACAGGACTAGGGTATAAGTCACCAACCTCATGCCTGGGTCCCTGTACGTAAGGGTGAGTCTTGTTTGGAAGGGGGAAGGACGTACTTTCATCTTGAAACAAGTTGTATTTTTAATTATGGATGGTTAAGTTGGTAATCCCAGAGAGGTGAGTTAATGAGATACTCTCAGATACATTAGATCCATGTGGTTATTTTCTGTTCCTGTACTTGTGTGGGTAGACTCACCTGCTGGATGGCTTCATCTAATGCCTGCCAACCTAGGGAATATTACATTGAGAGATTACAGTGGGGAGGGAGAGCAGAGGCTTCTAGGCTAATTCCTCGGTTATATGGAGCATACCTCTAAACCCTTGTCACTGAAATGAGGGACATGAACACCCAGTGAGGGTCAGCGAGGGACACATCCCCAAACATGGTTACACAATCTAAGAACACTGTGGAAACCTTTGTGTTCAGTTGTGAAAAGTGTAGTATTGATCCAGTGTCCTAGAATAGTACATGTTTCTGCAAAAATCTGAGTTTACAATACACTCTTTGTGTGTGCAGCATCCCTCATGGGAAATGAATGAGGGCCAGATTGATTTAGAGGGGTAAAACAAGGGACGTCCCTTGCAGTCAGGGACAACCAAGAGGTATGCTATGGGGAGTTGTAATCTATAAGGGGATCATTATGGCAGTTATACTCCAGCAGTTTGAGAACCCCCTTCTAACTACATAGAGGGTTAAATTACTAGCGATCACTCTATTGTCTGTTTGCACTAAGGCTTAGATCTTTATAGTGGTCATAATCTGCTATTCAGTATGGCCAGCTTATATACTGTACTTGAGTGGTATCATCAGTCTGTATTGTCAGTCTTGTGGTCCCTTCCATAATTTATGGCTGCAAAGCATCTGGTGGCCCACCCTCCCCACCCTAATCATTCGCCCACATCCAGCCCCAACACCTCCTGGCTTTGCAACCTCACCCATTGAGCCCAGCTATGTAAATTTACTCTGCATGGGTCACAGGACAGACCTTTGATAGTGCTTACCCTCAGTCCTAGTCCATGGGCAAGTGCCTACCGGGAAAGTAGAGGTGAGTACTGCTGCTCTGTTTCTCTGCACTTAACTCCCATCACCCATTCCCTGCCTGTGCATCATGCCTAAGGTTTGGAGCCCCAGTATTGCTGTTCTGCTTGTATGGTTTGGGAGTCGCCTAACCCTCCAGCTTCTGCACAGCCACCACTGTTAAAGCCATCCCACACAGAGGCCCCGAAAGCCTGCTTGCTGTTTTGTCCTCTTCAGGGCATTTTAAGTAATACTGTATATGCTGTTTGATTCCGGGGGAATGTGTTTCGATAGACCACACCCTCAGGGCACTCCAAACATGTGTCTCCCTCTCATTCAGGCAAATGGGTAAATTAATTACATTTGGGCGAGGGAATAATCTCCCAGTGATCACTTAAGTGGCACATGTGCTGCACGAGAGGCTGAGGGGCACGCTCCACTGAGTTTATATGCAGAAGCGTGTAGTGGGAGCCCATTAGGGCATTTACCAGATCCTGTTAAGGTAAGATGGACTTACTAGGTCAGAGATTCACCAGGAGTGGTGACCGGACTGTTAGATCGCAACCTCAGGGGGTAAGCAGGGAAAGAGGGAACAAGGCCACATTTACTGAGTACCTCCTAGTTGCTCGGTATGGTCGGCTGTTCTTTGCAATAGTTAGGGGTCTGTGTTTTCAAGAGTTAGGGGTCTGACTTCTGCAAGGCCGGTTGTCTTAAGGGGCACCTTCCCTCTATTCCGTATTCCCCCAGTTTTGGAGTGCAGTACTGCCTTTCATTTGTACAGTGAGTGAGGCTTTATGAAGAAGATATTCTCAAAGAAGATCGTTTCCTTACTTACAGTAACAGTACAGCCTTGAAAGACTGTTCCATAGAGCCATACAGTTTCCCACCCTTCGTCCCATGGTAGGTGGGTACTGCTGTGTTTCGTACAGGTCACTGAACTGTCTGCCTTTCAGTTGCCTGATTGTTTTATTGAGATGATTAGTGATCTGCTGCTGCTTCCTCACCAGTATAATTGGTCGCAGATGGAATGCTGTCTCCTGTTGGTCAGTAAATGTTGGAACTCTGTTTATCGACATAGGGAACTGAAGTAGACAGGTCCACCATCATTATACAGGTGTCACCAAGGCACCTAGCATCATACATGAAGGCATACAGCAATGTGGCTGGCCCCAGCTGAAATGTCTCCCATGACGTTCTGACATGGACAGCTTACAATATAGTCCAGTGAGTGTGGCACTATGGAGGATATTCTCTTAAAGATCTACTGTTATTGGTAAGTAATGTACCTATTTTGTTAGATCTCACAGACTCAGTACATTAGAAATTGATTGCCCTTTCAATCAGAGTTCAGATTCCAGTTCTTGTGATTCTTTTCCCACCATGGGTTCATTAATTTTTATGGTCACGTACAACAACTAACAGGTCACTGACCCAGGACCAGTGGAATATATGATCCCTGCAGGAACAGTAATTTTGAAAGTAACAAACAGCAGGAATTACTTGCTAAATTGATGGAAAATTATGACATCCATAGTGATATTCTGTCTCAGCTTCTATTGTTATTTGATTTACTTAGCACAGATGCAGCAGCAGTGAACAGCAACACTAGTCCCTCTCAGTCATCCTCCATCAATGACATTTCATCTATGTCAACTGAGCAGACACTGGCTTCAGACACTGACAGCAGCATTGATGCCTCGACTGGACCCCTTGATGGATGCCGGTGATCAGTCAAGCAACGGCAGACTAGTGCATTTGAAAATAACTGTGCTACCATTCTGGGCCTGAATTGCTTACATTAATGGAACCAAGTAAAGAACCACTCTGCAGCCCCCCTTCCTCGTGCATTTTAGTGTGGTGCTATGCAATGCCTTCAGCTGTTCTGTTTGCTTTGCGCACCACACAAGCTGGTAAAGACTCAAACATTTTCAATGTTCAACAGATTCTCTCATTTACATCCTATAGTTTTCTAGTATTGAGCTAGAGGTACATCTTCTGTATAAGATTTGCTAAACAGAGAACGTGTTCATTTTCCTACGGAGAGTTTATTACCATAAAATAATTGGTCCTATTTAGGAGATAATTCACTGTTAAGTCTCAGAATTCTGGATATAGATAGAGGGTTTTCTATTCAGTCAAATGATACACCCTCCAGATGAACTTACAAGAAGGCTGGTTTGCATGTTCTGTAAAATGCAGTGCCTGTGTTATACTCGGTTGTATTCAAACCACTTGCTTAATGTTATAGAAAGAAGCACATTAAGAAAGCAGGTGAAAATGTAGATGTATTTATAAAGATGTATATCAGTGCCAGATTATTTTGGGGGTAAGCAATGCAGAAAATGATGGCAACAGATATTTTAAAAGATGGCAATAACTTTGCTTATGCATGTGTGTCAGTCTGTCTTTTATTGGTATTTGTATCTTTGCACTGCATTTTAAATATAGCACTTTGTATTGTATTTCTGAACTCTAAATTCCACAGCAAGCCACCTGATTCACAGGAGCAGAGCAGGAGTTAGTTAATTCTGAGGATCCTGTAGAAGTTGCAGTCCTACACAGCTAGCATTGAAATTTAGTTTTCTTATTTTTAGCTTTGGGGAGGGGCAAGTTCTCTCTCTCTCCCCCCCCTTCTGACATTTTCTAAAAACAAGCCTATGCTGCCCTGCTCAGCCAAATTCTGCACTATTTAGCAAGTTCCTCTTTCCCATATGATAAGTATCATAACATGAGGATGGCTACCATTTTTGGTGCTGTGATTGACACATTATTTCCCCATAATCTGCTGCCATTTCTTGATTGTTAAATCTTTCTTACTAGTGATGATAGCACCTCAGGTGATGGGCTGTGATGGCACACCAGGCTTCCCTACACTGGAGCCCCACCAGTATTGACTATCTTTAAAGCAATATGCATTGATGTAAGGTCGCATAAAATCCTTCCTCCTGCGGGAGACACTTTCAACAAAGGATACAATTGCTGGCAGTATTTACGTTTTCAGTTTACAGATAGCAATAGACATTGATCCATGGTCTACCACTGCAGCAAGTTCTCAGTCTGATTGCCTGCTAACTTCTTGCCAAAGACACAGTGGTGTCTTGATCAGTACATGGCTGGTAACAAGCTTGTTTTAGCTGTATTTTAGTTTAGTGAACCTGCTGTAAAATCGACTCACTTAAAAACTCATAGGGCCGGAGTTCCAAATCCTTTTCACATACAGTTTGGCTTTGTTGCCATTCTTTGGCTGCAAAATGGCTACCCATAATTTCTAAAGGCATCCTCACAACTAAAAATAAATGTTTTAAATACTATATCTATCCTCCAATGTTAAAATAAATACTCTGAATACTACACAAAATAGTAGTATGGTAAACCTCTTAACAAATGAGTTGTATAGATTTTTGGCATGTTTGTGTAGTTTTTGAAGTGTTATTTTCTTCAGTGGGAATTTGCAGTGAGAATACTTAACCTGAAGGAAAACTGGTCTCCGTGATCTCTCTCTCATGATGACTTCACAGCAGAAAATAAAGCTTTAGGGATTGCCATTAGAATTTTTTTTACCATGACTGGTTCTTCATTTTGTAGAAACTCTGGTGACTCAATTTCATTTCTTTGCTCAACTTGTTTTAAATATGTGCAGCACTATCATATGATTGCCCCACTTTCCTGCTTCCCTGCAGCATAATTGGGCAAAATTAAAAAGACATCCATTTACTGTACGTTTTGTTACAGTGAAATTTATTAGTAAACAATCAAACTTGACTTGAAATGACTTAGTGGGGATGCCATCACCGATTATGTTCAACCCATTTCCTCAACCACCTGAAAAGTGAAGTTATCCATAATAAAAGTACTCCTCATTACAAGTTATAATAAATTTGATTTCCACTGCTTAAAAAGAAAAGAAAAAATGACATAATTTTAAGTATTAGGGACATTTTGATGAGATTTCTTTTTCACCACAATCTAATTGTTATGAAATAAAAACAACAGAAAAATATATATTTTTAATTACTATGCAAGAAAAAAAAGCAATGTTAATAAAACATCTGATTCACAGCCTAACCTATACAGGATTTTTTTATCTGTTAAAATTAACTCCTAATAGACCTTAGCTGGGTAAGTGAGTGAGCAGCAGAGGAGTCCGTCTCTGGCTGCATCAAGAGCCCATTATGCAGTTTGCAGAGCCTAACATGGGCCATATAGAAACTGGAGTGGCCCCATCAGAGGTTGTTTGCCATAGATACCGTATCGAAGACCGGAAAAGAAATTGAGTCTGTTGAAAACCTAATCAAAATGAGTATGAAAATTGTGCAGATATTTTTTGAAAATATTTTTTAACTGTCAGTTTTATGTACTTGGGTAGTGAATGGATATACAGTGGAACCTCGAAGTTATGAACAGCTTGGGAATGGAGGTTGTTCATAACTCTGAAATGTTTGTAAATCTGAAAACTGGAAATATGATGAATACAAAACACGGATGCAAAATGCTGCTGCAATCATTTATTTAGGCTAATAAAACTCTCAAATTTTAATTAGATATCTGCCAGAGTTCAACTGCATCAAACAAAAATATCTGGTCATCAGAATATCTGCTACTGTACATTAGCAGGTTTGAAGAAGTGTTTTATCGTGCTCTGCCTAAGGGTGCAAAAACGCTGGCACGGGGTCATAATGTTACAAGACATTATGCTGCATGGCAAAATCGCGCTGCCAATACAGCAAAATTTCTGCCATGAGGCATAAGTCTTTTTTTTCTGCGTGGGGCTGTGCCCCCCATCCACTAACGATTCTCAACTCCGGAGGGGGTCCAAATCGGGGAGTGCACAAGTCATAAAAGAATAAAAGTTTCTAGGACCGGGAATCAAACCCAGTCCCAGAAGCAGCGCCTGGGTTCCTACTGCTGTGGCTCAGTCCTGTAAACCACCAGCTGCTTGACAGAACTCTGTCTTAGCAGAGGTCTTATCCTCTGCCTGGGAAGGCGCTACTGGTGCAATACCATTACAACAATGTCACAGGTATTGCACCAATGTATACTCACGCTGTACGGGTTAGCCATAATGTTGCACACTATTCAGCGTGCAACATTGGTGACCGGTAGGGAAACGCTTTTTAGCTGTCAAGATGCAGTATGTAGCTCTTGAAGCATCAAGTTCATCGGTGTAGCTTCAGGCTGCTGCTCTATCCACTGCATACAGGTAGCAAAGCACTCTTCTGCTCGCATGTGTGGTATCTTAGCTGTCTCCTCCTCCTTATCACTGTCACTGTCCGGCTATGGTGTTTCTTGTGCTAACTGAATTGTCTCGTGGTCACTAAATATTTGATGGCCATTCTCATTTTTATCAGCGTTTAGCCAGTCTTCATGTTCTTCTGCAGTGATATCCAAAAGCAGTCACTCTTCTGTGAAATGGACTTGACTGATTTCAGTCCGATCAGGGTTTTCCATATAGTCCTGTTAACTGCCATCTGCAACTGGACAAAGTTTATTCCATGAGCGTCTCAATGACTCAGATCAAATCTCACACCAGGACTTGGCACACAGGTAAACAGCATCTTTGATTGTCAACTGTTTACAAAACTCGTGCAGATGATCCCAGCAATAATCCGCATAGGAGGTTTCTTTTGTATTGACATTTCATATTTTTTAAAATGCCTTGGTCCATTGGTTGGATGGGACTAGTGACATTTGGTGGAAAAAATGAACACCGAATGCTTCCGTTTTGTGTCACTAAATTTTCTACAGCAGGGTGGGATGAGGCATTATCCATCAGTAGCACAGCATAGACAAGTGAGGATTTTGAAATTAGGCAAGCGAAACAAAGTGCTTGAAAAGCCACACATAGAAAATGTCCATGTCCATCCACGCACTGCACTGGCTGTAGTAATGGAAAGGCAAAGCTGACATGGCAACATTTGCAAAACAGCGAAGTTTTGCAATCTTGTGAATGAACACCAGAGGAAGAAAGAAATCCCCACTTGCATTAGCAGTAGCCAGCAGTGTGACACGATCCTTACAGGACTTGAAATTCTTTGCCTGTTTTTCTGAACCATCTGCTGGGGTCATATTTGGAAGCAGCTGCCAACACAGACTAGTCTCGTCACAGTTAAACACTTGATCTCTTTTAAGTACATGCTGTTCTGTAAATGACTTTAAAGTGTTTAAATTCTTCAGAGGTACCTGAGTCAGCTGACATAGACCCTCCTTGCAGCCCCAGCATATCCCATGCCAATTCTTAAATCAAAAAAAGCCACCCCGAGCTTGCTTTAAAATCTGCCTCATCTCTGTCAGGAAACATTTGTTGGTGCAATAATTTTGCCTTCTCCATAACAGTGACACCACTTATAGGAGTGCCTTTACATCTTTCTTGTGTAAACCACAGATGCATTGACTTATTAAATTCATCAGTACCAGCTTTGCGTACGATACACCTGACTTTTTACTGCTCCGCTGTCTTTGGCCTCCTTTGCAAATTTTTTTATTTTTTCCTGGCCTTTCTTGTTATCGCTGACAGTTGTTTTCCCGATACTGTATTCCAAAGATACATTGCAGAGGCTGATACCTCTGTCGAGTTTTCGTAATAGGTCACGTTTTGTTTTGATAGAAAGTGCAACACATTTACGTTTCCCACTACTTGCTTTTTTCAGTCCCTGCATTTGCATTTCCCAACACATGCCATTTAAGTCTTTTAAACTGGTTGCAGCTACATGACTGGCTGCTTCTGGGTGGTCCGGTTGACCAGTCAATTCGTAACGGTGGCATTCGTAACTTTGAGGTTCTAGTGTGTATTTTTTTATTTAAATGTTACACTGCTTGATTGATTATATACAAATATGTTTAGTCTTATCTTATTAATTTCATATAAAGATGCTTAGTGGAGAGTTTTAAAAATCCTTGCTAAACTTTTGATTTCTCTGCATAGCACAAAATCAAAGACAATGTTTCAACCCATAAACAATCACAGCATCTTGTGTTGTATTTACTGTTTTAGAAGAAACACTGCTATGCTAAATATAACTAAAATCTTGTTTTCATTCATTCATTTTATTGGAAGGCAAGATTGAGAGTAAAGCTCTTTTCCAACTGTGTCCAGTACAAAAACAAACAAAAATCACAGCAATATAATCCGTTTAAACAGACTTAACCAGGTAATCACTGAATTATGTGTTTTGTTAAATCCTCAGTCCTGCTGTTGCTCCAAAAATGAGACAGAGTGTGAACAGGTTACACGAATATATTCTTCTTAGCGTAGTGCCAGTACAGGTCTACCCTTGCTTGCAGCGGTCTCCTTTTTTCCAAACTGAGTTTGATCAGTGTTGAAACACTTTTCAGTGAATACTGTATTGGGTTTTGCAAGTATTATATTTGGTGAGGCCTCATTGTTTTTTTTCTGTTGAGTGTAGAGTTTGTTAACCAAAATCTGGTATTTCATGGTTAAAAAAAGACATTCAAAAGTGGTCTTGTTTAAGTTTTCCTTAGGGTCATTTTCAATTGGTTTAAAAATATGGTGGCTCTGAGGACATAGGTATGCTTTTACCCCTGTATAGCAACAGAATGTCATCCCATCAATGCGGTTTCTTATTCTGAGTAAACTTGGGGTGGGGTAATAAAAGTAGTGTCTTGCAAGAGGCTGTTGGAGTTTTATTGGTTATAGTTTATTCAAATTGATTTTTGCAATCTATATAACATACCATTTCTGTTTTAAGAGAGCCTATTTTAAAATATTTTAACTATACTTATCAAGTATGAGTCAGACAGTTCATGTTTGACTTTAGTCCTGTGGAAAATCATAAATACCAGTCTTTTACAGGTTTTGGGTATCTATATTTTAATACATCGAATATGGCATTTTTTGAATTAAAATCATGTTAACTAATAATTCTGAGTAAAGTATAGAGAACGTTTAACAAATTTGCAGACATTGTAAAGTGGTTAAGCATTATAATTGTGGATTAAACTGTTTTCCCTAGAAAAATGTGAAGGGGTACAAGTCAAGAGATAAAGGCATGAGGCATTGCTCCCTTGTCTGTTATCCTTTTCCCTTTTTCTGAACTTATAAACTGTTACATCTGTAGTTCTTTTTCCATGCCCTGTTTTCTTTATCATCACCATGGCAGTTTAGGAAGTTTTTTTTTTTTTTGTGCTAAATCATATGAGTACCACTGGGTAAATAATTTAGTGGGAAACGGTGATATACGGATTTTTCTCTGTTCCACATTGTCACTGGGCAAGTCATTTACTGCTGAGTAATGTATGTTCACCTACTAGGGCCAACACACTCTAAAGCTGTGACATTATCATAGAACTCCTGGGTCCACCCCATTTTCCTCGTTGTTTGCTTAGAATATTTTGTCTTAGTGTCTAGGCTAAGGGGCAGGCAGCATAACTAGGAGCTTTCTTGATTGAAGGCTTTCTTTGAAATCTTTTTTTTCTTACTGAAGTAACTCTCAGCAGAGAATCCTGTTCATTTGTACAGACTGCTTGTCCTAATTTAAACAATGTCTGTTGTTTATTTGCTTAATTGTATGCTATTTTAACCCCAAGTCCTGTCTGAGGCTGTGTGTTTTACTGCTGTACCCGAATTCTGCATAGATTTCTTCAAGAGTGTAAGATAAGTGTTAACAGTTTTGCTGTTGTGTTAAATGGGGTTGTTTGATTTTTTTCAAGTTTAAATTTGTTTTTATTGTTTCTGATTTCCAGTTGTAGGCATGTTGTATGTAATGCAGGTGCGGTACTTGTTATTGATTTGCATCATTTTTGCAGATTTTGATGCAACTGCACAAATATGTTGCCACATGTGCAGAATTGCTGCAGTTGCAGATAAATTTACTGTGTGAAACAATCTGCTGCATGTACGCATGTAGTGATACTGTAATAGCAAGAACAGTGCTAGTGTTTCAGCACCCTGTCCCCAAACTACTCATGACCCACGTAAGGGGAGGTGTATCTGGTTTAATAAGTAATGAGTAAATAGCACTGATCTGTACAAATGTAGCTATAGCCCATCCAGGTATAGACCTATAAGTCTAATAAATTGAAAAAATTGCTGATAAAGTTGTATTAACTAGATTAGACTAGAAATATGGCTTGCAAATATTAATCTGATTAGTGAGTTTCAGGCAGATAGTCTTATTTGCCTCGCGAAACAATGCTTAGGTGCTCAGATTTTTCGGTTGGTATATACTATCTGTTCTTTGACTTTATTAGTCTGGCAATCCAAGAGCACTTCTGGCTCCATCAGCACAATGTTTTTTTTGTCAAGGACCAATTCTTAATCCCAGTCCAGCTCTGCTCCTGCTGACAGTTTGGCTCCTGAATTGGTGCAGTTGTACAGTATCAGAATCAACAGATGCTGTGTCTGAAACCTGGATTTTCATCAAGGTGTAACAGTCCTGCATTTTCCCTTACTTCCAGAGATCCTGAGAAAGATTTGTCACTTGCACTGTTGGCGACGAAGACAGTGATTCTCGGACTTAGTCAGTCTGGCAATTTGGAAACCCTTCTTGCTCCCTCCGCAGCATGATCTTCTGCATTGGGGACTGAATTTTTTTTTTTTTTTGTTAACTTAATAAATGCAGGTCATCAGCATGTAGTACAAGATCATTCAGAATGTTTATCTTACATTTCAGGCAGATGATACTGATTAGATTCAACAAATGACATCTTGACTTTCTCTGTATACATGTCATTACCTAACATAGTGTCTTAGTGAACCTTGTATGAGCCATCAAGTGACAATATGCAGTAGAACAAACTGAAAACTCCAGCTGGTTTACGTGAGTTATTTAATTTTTATCCACTATCTTAATGAAAAGGGGGGGGGCACAAATCAGGAGAGATGTAGAGGTAGACATCTCAATGTTTCCATGTGGAGAATGAGCTGAGGATTCCTGAGTTCGTCCATGGTCCTCTGAAGGGTCTTCAGTTACCTCCCCAGTATCCTCCTTTCTGTAGGTGCCAGCAGGTAAGGAAGTTCTGTACTGAGAGAAAGAGGACTGCTGTTATTCTCTCCATTGACTGTATGTCTACTACTGTTTGCACTCATGAGCCCAAAGATGGGATAGTGGCTGATAGCTGGAGTTTTGCTCTCAAACTAAGTGGAGGAGCTCCCAGTACCTTCGTTACAAACTCAAATGGGATGGCCTGTGTCCAAATCTGTTCTAGTATGTTATGGACTCCCCTCCAAAAGAGTATCAATTTTGGGCAGGCCCAGAATATGTGGAGGTGGGAGCTGACTTAGCTGCACCCCCTGGCAAAATGAAGCTCCGCTCCATCTGGCATTTTGACTCCTAAGAGGCAGAGGCTTCTTTGACTAGAATATTCTGAGAGAGTGGTAGATACCTTAATGTCCTCAGGGATGCACTCTGTACTTGTGGCTTATGATAGAGTGCGATCTACCTTTTTCTGTTGGGACATTTATGTAGGTCTTTGACCTAGGAAAGCATCTTTGCCCCAGACTTAGGATTTCCTTCAGGAGGGGGTCAGACAAAGGTCTTACCTTCAGTACCTTGTGTGTGCTGGTTCCAGTTCTCAGTTCATGTGAGGGATACCCTTTAGGATTGCACTCAGGCACTGGTTGATTTTTGAAAGCTCTCAGCAGAAAAAAAGCTAGTCTTTAGATCTTCACCCCGAGATTTGAATGTGGTCTCAGTACACTCTGCAGTCCTACATTCAAGCCTCTGTCACAAGTTTCAGAGGACATTCTGTTCATTAAGACATGTTTTCTAGTAGCAATTTGCTCTGTTAGAAGAGTTGCACTCACTTGCCTGCAAGGAACCATATCTGACATTGCACAGGATATTGCAGTGTTGCAAACTATCCCTTTATTTCTTCCCAAAGTTTCCATGGAGTTTCATGTTGACAAAAAAAAGCCTCCCTTTCTTTTGTACAAAGCCCAGGAGCACTAAAGAAAAGCAGTTGCTCAAGCTGAATGTTTTCAGAGCAGTTAACACATACCTTATACCAACACAATCCTTTATCTTGAACAATTTGAAACAGAAAAAAAGGGCCAAAAGGATTCCAAGGTGACCTTGACTAGATGGGTCAGAACATTTTTATCAAAAGCTTATGCAGCAGCAAAGTTGACACCAGCAGCTTTAATCAAAGCACTTTCGGTCATGGCTATGGCAACCTCTTGGGCAGAATGGGCAGACACCAGTTTCCAACTTATGCAATGCAGGAACTTTGTCCTGCACGCACTTACAAAACATTACAGATTGAACAGAGCTCTGCTGATGTGGTCTTCGGGTGTGATGTGCTTTAAGCAGCAATAAAGCGATAGGCAGATAAAACTGGAAGCATATTCTGTCCCTTCCCTGCTACAGTTATTGGTTATTTCATATTAGATCCATGATTATGCCAGTGACAGTGTGGCATGACATACCTCCCTAGGTGTATTACTTATTAGATCTCATGACTACCCCAGTGACAATGTGGAATGACACACCTCCCTAATACAGTTAGTGGATATTACTTATTAGATTCCTTGACTATCCCAGTAACAACGTGGAATGACGGAAAGAAAAAACATAATTTATTTTTTCTTTCAGTTCCAGTGTTGTCACTGGGGCCCACCCTAGAGTGTTTGGCTCTATGCTGAATATACTACAACTGAGATTTGATTGGATTTCATAAATTTCTTATCATGTAACTTGATGCTACTTGTTTCAGGCACATATTGTTGTCTGCACTGTTCTTTTTACTCTGCTTCACTGAAAAGAGTTCAGTGTTGAAGCTGCTGTTGGCAGAGATTACTGTAAATCGTTGAATATCAAGACTTAATGGAGACCTTGGCGCTGTGTGCACATTCCTGAAAGGTAGAACTGGGATTTTTCTCTTGTTAAGAAATGTATAAATTAACCCTGGCATAGTTATGCTTTCTGTGTGGCTCTGAAATACTTAAAACTAAACATTCTAAGCAGCTGACTTGGAATGGTACGGAGACAGGTTTTCTGTAATGATGTAACAGCTTTGGAGTGTATGCGCCTAGTAGGTGGCACATATTACCCAGCAGTAGATGACTACCCAGTGACGATGTTGGATCTAACAGAAAAATAAACTGTAGTTAGTCTGATAGACTTTTTCTTTAGACACCGTTTAGTCTGCGTTTTACAATTTTGTCCGCATTCTTCTTCCCTTTATTCTTCACTGCTGCTGTATGTTAACTTGTATTGAAACATGATTCATGTCCTCTGGAGTTTTATCTATTTCTTCTGCTTAAATATGTGAAGCTGTGATCCTTTGTTGTGATATCAGTTTGTTGCTGTGGAAGTGATTATGATGTTGCATGAATTGTATGTTCAGCAAAGGGTTAAACAGCCAGAGTAGATCAACTGTAGTGTCCAGTAATCCTGCTTCCATGCTAATGAACCTAGTATTGATGAATAAAAAGGAATATAATTAATATAGCATAGGCAGAATTGTATCTAAACGTTTATGCTTTTTCAAAGTTTACCCAGAGCAGGAAAACCACTTTAATGCAGCAGTATCGGTTAGTTGGCAAAACAATTAATCATGTAGATTGTTTTAGCAAAAATTTATTTCTGACATCCTTGGAGTCATCATCAGTGTATTTTTAATTTTCTCAGATATAAAATGGCTTTTATAGCTGATTTTGTAAATAATTACTCACATCATTAAAGATGGCAGCCACTCATAATTAAAAAAAAATAAATAAAAAATCTTCCATTGAGGTTACCTCTTCAGTGTAACCACTTGATTCATATTGTGGATGCATTTGGATGGTGCTGCCACATATTTCTGCTGGTAAACAGCACAGCACTATACCAAGATATTTTTTTTTTTTTTTTTTTAGAGGGCATGGCACCAGAGCAGAAACGTTTAAAAATTTCAGAATTCCATAGTGTCCTTCAGAAATGCAAGAAAAAGTAAAATTGATGTATTAACTTTTTTATCCCAGGATAACATTATTGCTGGAAAAGATGACATGATGATTAACAAATACTGCTGCTTTAAAGATGTACTATGATTTCCTCCAAACAGTTTACAGTAGGGATTAACAGAACTCAGTTGCACAACATTTCTCCTAATTTCAATGTTGGGACCTTCCATTCCTTATTAATGAAGACATTTTCATTATAACATGATATTTTTCCCCCTTAGACTTCATCTGTTCCAGTTGATCATTCCTGCTTAAAAATCATAATCCTGTATCATCAAAACCTGCTCCACTTGAAATTATTCTGTCTCAAAAAGAGGATTATGACTTCAAGGCAGGACAAGTAACAGGAACAGATGAAGTCTTGGGGGCAGATAGCCTGTTTTCATACAAATGCCTTCAGTCGCAATGAATAGAATGTTCAGAAGTTCAAATATTTGGGGAATCTTATGAGATTTTGAGTCCTGCCAAAGGCAACCAAGCAAAACTGCTTAATAAAGATGTGCTGCCTCATGAGTTAGAAAGGAATTACCAGATACTGGTGTTGTATAGGTGGGGAAGGACAAGTTCTTCACTTCACAGTTTCTTCACTTGAAAAACAGTACTGTAACTGTAGCAAAATGGAAAGTGAAAGTGGTCCAAGAATAAAAAACAGTGATTGGACCCCATTCACTTTCCATTAGCATTTGTTTTTAAGCCTGTATTTTTCTTTGTGTTTGTGCCAGTGTGCTTCTTTTCCTGCTTGTGCCCTTTCACCTACCTTCTCTGAGACTTACCCCGCCATTTATCCTGGATCCATATTTGGGATGGGTGCCTGCAGTTGGTAGTATGGAGCCTACAGCTGGTAGTATGGAGCCTATAATGGTGCCAGCATCATCCAACCAACTGGAGAATTTTTCCACAAAACTTTTCTCCAGATTCCTCCTCTGGGATTCCTCCTGGAGATGCTCTTGTGCATGCATTGAGGGATATAGGCACTTCTGTGGTGTGTGTTGAGCACTTGGCCTACAGCTTTGTTCCGCAGCTCACAGTACACTAGAGAGCTTGTATCGCCCCCAACATGAAAATATATGTAGTTAAAAAGACACTTAGATCGATCTATATACATTATACAGTATGTATGTGTGTAATAAGTGATAAAACATGGTAAGGTGTGCAGCTATTCTGTAATAACCACACATTCTGGTCAGGGTGTGCACAACCACCCTGGATATGTGGGTATTATAGCATAACCTCAGACCTTGGAGTGTGTTTTTGCACTTATAAAGTATTTTAAAAGCCCCTTAAGCTGAAAGAGAAGCGTTTTTACCGATGTGCAGCTACTGTATACTGTAATAATGCTGGTCACAGTACAGGATTTCTCTTGCCCGTTTTATACATATATATGTATGTAGCACCACCCCAGTTTAGAGTAGGGAACAAAAAGCTCATGTTCCTAATATAGCATGTTTTGATTTTACTTTACAGATAATACAAAATCATTGAATTAATAAGTCATTCCTTGTCCTTGTGTAGCCTTAATATAGCATTAACCTTCAGTGCTTGCTTAAGCACAGTATCTTCATTGTTATTTCTTTTGACTTGCTGTTCGATATACCAAAAAAAAGTTATTCTGGTACAAAAAAGAACAGATACAGTACATCTCCTAACTAACTTAAATATCATTAAAGAGAGACTGACATACCTTTTACCAGTTGGATGACTAATTTTGGACTCTGGCCTGATAAATTATTGCTATGATTAATGTCCTTTATTTTAGGCATAAGGGGCCTAACCATTATATCTGAACGCTTCAGTTACTGTTGTTATACAATTCTACTTTGAGAGATTTTAGATACAGTCAAGTCTTGACTGTGTTAAACCAGTGAGAGAGGCTAACATTCCAAAATACAAACTTAGCCAGCTGGTTTGTTAATCCTTATTATACAAGTATGGATAAATGGAGCTGTGGGAAATTAAAATAAAATCAGTGTGTGTTTCAGTGTCATCTGTTAAGATTTCACTTGCAAAAGTATTAAAACAGCTTAATGGAAATAATTATGTTCCATCTCGTTTGGACTCGAGCTTGGTCAGGAATCCCATTTCATTTTCTGGTCCTGCATAAGTGAGGCAGAGTAAATTATATGGTTCTAAAGGGCTTTTTACTATGATTTTCTGGTTTGGTTGCACATTAAATATCTTGGCAATAGAAATTATTGATTGGATCGTTAAACTAATATATACATTTGAGAAAAGATCATTGAGATTTTCATCAAATAATGATGACTAGTTTGCTCTCTTATGGGGTTTGGCTGTGGTCTTTTGAATTCTGCAACCCATGGTATCCATTCTGTCACATTAGAATAATGTTAACTGCTCACCTGAAAGATGGAACTTAAATGCTGCTGTGCTTTTTCTTATTTGGCTAGTCATTTCACATTATTTCAGAAATACTAATGAAAAATGAATGCTGAATGGCATTGCTAAGACAGAGTATGTTATAGAATGTTGTTTGTCTCTTATCCTTTCATAATCAGATTTGCCTGAAGAATTAGCTTTGGGAATCTATTGGAGTTTTCATGTGAAGAATATGTTTTAAGAGAATTGTTTCCCATGGAAAGAACGGTCAGCAAATTACATGAGGCTAAAGCTTTGTTTGCACAGCTTGCTGTAAACTCAGTTTTCATCCCAGCTCTGTCACGAGATGTTAGCAAAGAGAAAACCCCTCTCTTAGATAAGATGTCAGTGTTCAGTTCAGCATCAGCATCACAGACAACTCATCTAGAGAACTGTATCTTCTAAACTTGGCAAATGCATGGACAATTGAAAGACTGATAAATATAGAGTAACTATTGCAAGGCAGTTCATTGTATGCTTTCCCTGCATCCATCTGGTATACCCTGTAAGTGTTATGTCACTTAAGAATGCCATATTTTGCTTTCTTAATTGATTTACTTAAACAGAGCACCTGAAATTATCATTCTTCTATCACACAATTTGAGTAACTAAAAAGTAAAAGGATACACATGCTTTTTATGGCAAAGGTACTGTAGTACCATGGTCATCCAAGCCAACTTCACAGTTTTGGAGAGATTTAACAGTGATTTTAAATATTGTATTTAAATATATTTCAGATATATAATTTTTTAAAATATTTTGGTTAACAGTTGAGGCCAAAATGACATGAGAATTGTCCATTCTACAGGACCAAAGTAACCTGAGTCCCACAAGAACGGCACTGTCCCATAGTTATAACACTTATGACCTGTTCAGAGTTATTTGTTTTTGTGGGGTGGTGGGCGATTGTGTCTCTAATGTGTTCAGAAATCTTGATTTCAGTGTAACTCCACTGTACTATACAAGTGAAATAAATTGGTATTCTTTAAGTGCTGGGTTGCAAACAAAGCTTTATCAAAATGGCATCAGAATGAAATAAGGTGTAGTATTGTCTTGAAACAATCTATTTGTGCCTAGACTGTATTTCTTTCAGTTATATATTTGTACATACAGTTAGCATCCAGAATTATTTTAAAATGAGCAGACCAGTCTGCGGTTACTGCATGTACATGCATTCAGGTTATTTGATAAAAGGGTTTGTATCAGGGCTTGATGCTAAGCTACTGAAAAATGGCTAAATGCTGAATATTTTATTTTGTTTCACTTTGCTAAATTGTTTGAAAAAATAATGCTATTTTAGTTTACTTTTCCTGTGTTTCTAGGCACCATGCAGATTTTTATTTAGCGTGGAGGTGTTTTTTTTTAAACATTTTAAATAAACTACTACAGTTTAAAATTCAGTCTTTTTAATCACATAATCACACATCACTGAGATGATGCAAAGTTTATGTTATCAATACTGTGATCTCTTTCAGTTTGACTGTTAGCCATATCAATAAATTATTGTCCAAACCAATGTACTGCATTCCTGTAAGATTTTAATTGGGCTCCCCATATATCTGTTATTTCTGTTGTTCAGTTCCTTGTTTTATTCTTACATGTCTCCCTTAGGCTTTATCTACAGGCATCAAGTAGCCAAGCACTAGCTGACATTTTAACTGGGAAAGTGCAGATATAAAGTTCAAGTGAACCACTTACTTTTAAAGTAGAAGTGCCCCAGCTGCCACCCAGCCACATTTTCCCTTCATCTTGGACTGTGAGCAAGTGTTTACCTTTGCAGATGATGCCAGCCCCTCCCTGGTCAACTGATTGGGTGCTACCTTGCCAGTCAACTGAAGCTGCTCACATTGAAAATTAAAGGAAAACTATACCCTCATATTATTTAAATGTTATTTGTTTCAATGTCAACAGTCACTTCTTTTCCTGTAGCTTTTAGAGTTATACATGTTTGCTTGTTTGTTTTCATAGTTCATGGTAGCCACTTGTGACTAATTTGGGGTTCTCCATTTTATGGTTGTTGAAATCTCATTGTCCGTGAGAGCTTCATTAGCATATGAGAACATGATGTCATTATCACCAATTTATACCATGTATCTCTATGCTGAAAGAACAAATACCCTGCAAAAACTCTGTGGAAATACTGTACATAAATTGTATGCACTATAATAGGAAAACCCTGCATTATAACTCAAATAGTTTGCACAGCTAACTGAAGGTACATGTTGTATTTCACACCTTCCTGCAACTTGTTTTTTTGAAGTCTAATTAAACAGACAGGTATTCTGTGGAGTCTAAAGGATGGTTACACATTGAGTTCTCATATGCTAATGCAACTGTTGGGGACAATGACATTTCAACAAACAGCAGATGGGGACCCCCAGGATAGTTACAGGGCCTAGTATGAAGTGTAAAGACAAACTGAAACAATTGCATACATCTCTAACAGCTTCATGAAGAGTTGTTTTTCGACATGGAAACAAAATTCACAAGATATGAGGGTGTGGTTTTTCTTTAATACTTTACATCCAGGGCATGCTTAGTGCCCATCTGGCCATTGCCTGTGAAATGTGCGCACCCCAGTATTAGAGCAGACCATCTTTAATTTAGTAAAGATTCGAAAGATGCTTAATATTAAAGAGAATTTGTACTACTCCCTGAGTTAAGTTACAACAGCAACCCATGGGTAAGACTGTTAGATCAGATTTAGCAAATGTCTTAGTTTAAGATAGGAAAAGTGGTGTGGTTTTTTAACTGACTTGTCAGCCCTATCATTGTACTGTAAGGTTTGGAGAAACAAATTGCTTATGCCAACTAGAATTCATTTGAATTACCAAGAAAACCCCATATTAGACATAGCTTAAAAATATAATTCTAGGCTTTTCTTTACTTTGTGATGATATTCCTCTCATTAAAAGCAATCTGCCTAGATTCAGTTCACTATCCACACTTAAACAGTCTTACACTGAGCATGCTCAGTCATTGAAACAGTCTCCAAGCCTGATTTCACCTACCATTCAATAATGTGCCCTCTAGCTGGGTCCTGGCTACCTGGCTGATCTCCTGACACCTGCCATCTCAGTCCACTCCCTCCACTCCTTGACCAGGGGCCTCCTTGTGGTTCCAAGGGCCAGATTAAAAACCTTCAGTGACTGAGATTTTGATGTCGCTAGACCAGCCCATCTCTGTCAGGGAGGCCCCAATGGACAAGATGTTTAAGAAGAAGTCTAAAGACCTACTTATTCTGCTTAGCCTTCCCAGATGAACTTGACTAACCAGAGCTAGTCTAATTTTAGATAATATACTGTATTTTAAGACCATATTTATTTTTTTAATATTGTATTACATGTTACATGTGTTTTTTCTTTATATTTTATTTCTGTACTAACCCTACCTGTTTTTATGTGAGGCGCCCAGAGCCTCTGGGATTGGGCGCCGTATAAATAAACACGCCATGCCTTGCCCAACTTCCCTCTGTTTTTTTTTTCCTTCTGCTACAAATAACACATCTCCTCCTTCACAGCCCTTAATTTTTAATTAGGTTGTCTGCGTAGTTTTGAGGCATTTTTGATTTTAAATGGGAACAGTCAGCAACAAGGGCCCCACACTCAAGTGTGGGATTGGTCCCAATGTGCATTTTGTGTGCAAAAACGTTTTGGTTTACTTACTGTTTATTGTAGTAGTGTAGATTGTATCAGACTAATTTTGTTTACTTCTAGGCTGTGACCTTCAGTTACTACTAATCCCAGAAGCCCCTGCAGCTGACATCAGAGCAGTAGGAGATTCAATCGTCTGCAGTGCATGTTAGAGCTTTTATAATTTCTGATCAAATGTTTTCAGGTTCTGCTTTTCGTGAGGGGCTAAGTACAGTCATCTGTAACTGTACTTAGCCCAAGGAGGACAGTAGGACCAGCAAACAAAAGATGAGCACTTATATAAACTCTAACATGCTCTGCAGGCAGTTGAATCTCCCACTGCTGCCAACTGCTCAGATGTCTGCTGAAGGGGAGTATGGGATTTGTAGTAACAGCAGATGTCAGCCTATAAGTAAACAAAATTAGTCTGATACAATGTGCAATACTACAATAAACAGTAAGTAAACCAAAATGTTTTTACACACAAAGTGCACATTGGAACCAACACCACACTTGAGTGTTGTGTCCTTTGTGCTGACTGTTCCCCTTTAATAAGAATTTGTTATTGATTTCCCTGTCAGCTTGCTGTGTGAACCTCAAGTCTGGCTTATTGCTCTGTTGAATGCTAAGGACCAGAAAAAGAAGCCACGTTTTAAAAATGATGTGCTTTGCAAGATCACCCCATCCATTGCAAATGGCCTCGGTGCCTCATCCGGTGTCTATGTATCATCAACACCATAGAAAACTGTCAGTAGTGCCAGGCAGTGCACCTGCAAGTGATCAAAGATTGCAGGATGTTTTAGCTGACCCAGTGGCGTGGAAGGCTGAGGCACTATACGTACCTTACCGCCTGCCATGCCGGCGACCTGTATTCAAGAACGGGCACAGGTTGCCGGGGTCAACCAGGGGAGGGAGGACTGCACGTCTGGAGGACAGCTCTCCTCCCAGGGATTTGTGGTCCACCACCTGGTGGAATCCAGCTGGAGGTGCATGCAGCCACACAGCACGAGTGACCCCCCCCTCAGAGCACTGGGGGTGCCTCCATGGAAGCAGAGCTTGCACAATGTGCTGATTGCACATTCATGGCGGATTGGGTGAAAAAAGGAGGAAAATCAGGGAAGACAGGCTAAATAATGCCCTTTCCATCCTGCCATCAGCCTGCTCTGCCATCTGGGTCTGGGGCATTTCTAGAGGTGTCTCTGGAGAGGAGGCTGACCCGCCCCTCCTGGTCTTGCCACAGGGGAAACCCACAAAGGATACTGCCCCGATGTCGGAGGTGGTAAAGACGGCTGTGGTGGACAGGAACAGGGGTAATTGAAATGCCCACCCTGCCCAAGGAGGAAAAAACACCTGTATAAAAAAGAAAAAAGACTGCAAGATGTGAGTCCTTAAGGGGAGGCCAGAAATTGCAAGTGGGTCACATAGCAGCAGTTTCAGCCACCAAGTTAGTGGCCCTGGAAGATGATGATGCCAGTGGCCTTCAAAAGGTATGTTCTAGTGCCTAAATCACTGTTATGTGAGTAGGACTCGATAAAAAATCCTCCTTATCATTAGGAATCTGATGAGGGTTTCAAGGACTTTCTGTCATCTCTGTAGTCCTTTGGTGAGACTCCTCCCAGTCACCGAAAGCACAAGAAGAAGATGACACTGGTCCTGGAAGCTCTCTATTGAGGTACTCTTCACACCTCTTCCAGAAGATTCTCCTCTAAGGAGACCAACCCACCCTTGGACGCCCCTAAAATACAGGTCAGTTTGTGGGCTGAACTGTCTGAACTGGTCAGTATATCTCACTTGATGAGGCTCCAGTTATTCCAGCTCCACTGCCTCAGCCTGGAAAGGGGGTTTCAGAAGTGGTGCCCCCATCTGGTCTGCTGTCTGTAAAGCCATATCTTGATGTCCTTAGTTTGCTTGTTCCACTGACCTGGAAGTGAGTTTGTATACTGGTGGAGCAGCCAACTCTAGCTGCACCAGAACCCCATTTCCATGATCAATTTTGATAGAGGATGAGATCTCGCTCCAGACACTGCTGTTAGCATTTGCTGCAGAGCTTTTTGTCATCGGGCTTTCATCATCAAGGTGAGAACTGCTATCGATCTGATAAAGGTCATGGCAGCAGTTTCCCTTTAATATGTATTCACAGAGACTTGGTCAACCATTATCCGGGCTTGGTTCAGTCAAGCCATGGCTCATCCTTTCTCGAGCCATGCCCATGGTCCCATAGGTGCCACTACTTGTGATGCTGGAGGCAGTGCAGTATTCCATTTCTGTCCAGCCCCCACCACCTGAGCTGGGGGTGAGCGCTGACACAGGACTCCAGACAGGGAATGGCTGTCACATGCCTTGTCAGTAGTGATCAGCCTCACCAAACGGTTAGTCAGCTCTTCAAATCACTGGCTGGTCCCTCTGTATTTACACTTGGAATCTGAGTCATCATTTTGTTCAACCCCTGTAGTTAAGTATCATGATGGCATGCTGGTAGACAGAGTTGCCTCAATGGAAGAATGCTTGTCTTTGGCTTCACTCTTAGATTAGATGTCTTCAGCCTTGGACACTCAAAGGAGGTCAAGCAGAAGGAATCTACCAGCTTGATGGACATCCTTGAGGAATGTTATTCCCCAGGGTTGGCCTTAACCCTTGCTTCAGTTTTATTGATCCTATACTCAGCATCTGGGAGCCCCAGCCTCTTGCCTGAACTGTCTTGGCCAGATGTACTACAAATATGTGGCACCCCTAGAAGGGTACAATGAGTTCATGCAGCAGATTCACTGGAAGGCCTACTAGCAGACATGGGGTCATGCAAGGCTAATATGCAAAGCAAGCCTGACACATCCCCAGACAAAGAGTTCAAAAAACAGAACCACTTTTGTCACAGAGTGTATTTGGCAGCATCCATAGGCATCAGACAGGCCAATTGTGGGGCTCTGATGGCTAGCTTATTACTTCCGATAAGCTTTGTATGAAGTCCAAACCATCCATCGCTTACCTGAGACAAAATGGCCACTCAGGACAGAATGAGTACAGCCATGAGTTCTTTGAATTACCGATCTGTCACCTCTCCAGGCTGAGGATAACCACCAAGACCTTACTGATATCTAGGACACTGAGTATTCTGTTACCAAGCATCTGCTATAGGTAGCCGTTGATTTGGCTCACATCTCAGCCAGGGCAGTAGCTGCAGCAGTCACTGTGTGTCAGGTGTGACTGCAGCTTCCACTCTTCATACAACAAATTCAGCATACAGTGGCAGACCTTCTGTTCACAGGTAAAGATCAGCTTCGTCCAAAGGCTAAGGGTACCTGACTAGGACTGGGAAGTCCAGTGTCTCTTTAGACATGGTCATTTTGGCTACCAATACCAAGCAAAACACTAAGCACCTGAGAGTGGCAGCTCCTTTCATGGTTCCTTTCATGACTCACATGGTCAGCAGCAGACACAACAATAAGAGGTAGCAGTATTGCCAGGCCAAGTTCTCCACCTCCGAGAGCTCTAGAGAAGGCCAGAATAAAGGCAATGTCAGTGACAACTCCAGTGGTCAGACTTTGGATCTGCCTCCAAAGGTAAGAAGTGACAAGATGAGGGGCCCCATCCATTCCCTGCTGCAGTGCTTATTGCAGCTTCCATTCGAGCCAACTGTTCCATGGCCTCCCACAGTTTACTACTTTAACCTCAGACAGAATGGTTCTTCTCTAAAAGCTTGAGACCCATCCTCATGCACCTCTGGATGACGAGCTCTTGTTGAAATCTCTTTCTGGGCTACAGAGCAAGGTTCACTAGCTTCTGTCTTTGCATGTAATAGATCCTGTCCCAGAAAGTCAAACCTGGCAGCGATTTGTGTCTCAGTACTTCCTAATACCAATGCAGATGGGGTGATGGTGCCCCATCTTGGATCTGGGGATCCAGAACAAGGTCATCCACAGAATGAATATACATATGGTCATGCTAAATTGAGTCATTCCATCCCTGAAGAGCAGGGTACAGTTCTGCTTCCTAGACCTTCAGAACACACACTTCCACATCTTCAGTGATCCTTTATACAGAAGGTTCCGCACCTTCCAAGAGGATGAAACCCAGCATCCGTTTTAAGCCATACTGTTCAGCCTTTCATCAGTTCCAGGGTGTTTACTAAGTGTCTGTCACTAATGGCAGCATTATTCATACATGTAAATGTTGAGGTGTTCCCTGACCTTGATGACTGGCTCCTTACAGGCAGTGCAGTGTAGGGCATGGAGTGAGTTTCATACTTGACCATCTAGATGTTCCACCAGCTGGGTTTTCTAGTCAACCTGGAAATGGTTGAGGTGTCTCCAAAGCAACTAATTTTTTTAATCAGGGCAGAACTGCCATGCTGAAAACTGCAGTATGCCTACTTTACCTTCAGACAGGACCATAAATCTTTCATCCATTGTCCAATCGTGTCAGGTTGGGAACTAGTGTCTGGCCTGGAATTTCATCAGACTGCTCAGCTTCATGGCTTCTACCAATGCTGTGGTCCATTGGACTTGCTGACCTGTGGGGGCTACTTAGTGGGATCTAGGCCTCTAGTAGTCCCAGATGCTCTCAGACCTTCAGCCAGTTTGGGTGACTCAGACGATACTGGACACCTTCTTTTGGCGGCTGTGATCAGTGAACCTTTTAGTTGGAATTCCACTTCACCAACCAGAACCCTCGGTCATTGACCGTGGTCACTTCCTTAGTGGGCTGCAGGGCCCACCAGCAGGATTGCAGTGCATATGGCATGCAGGATTTAAACGGCTGTAAGTGGAAGAAGTTTTTGTAATGGTGCACAGAGCATGGTCTGTCTTTGTTTCCTTCTGCTGAAGCACATTTACAGCTACCTTTGCTACCTGGCCTAGGCAAGGCTCTGAGCCACTGAATGTTCACCTGGATGCCGTCTTGATGTACTGGAACAAAATTTGGTGTACCAGCCTTGTCCCAGGAGAAAATGACCGTTTGCTTTTTCAAAGTTCAAGTCTGTCTGCCGTCTCTGGTGCACACCACACCTCCACCATTTGACTTTCCACTGGTGTTATTTTAGCTCATGGGAAAGTTGGTTGAGACTATGGACAAGTTTCATCTGTCAAATGTTTTGTAGAAGAGGATATTTCTGGTTGCCATCACTTAGGACAAATGGGCGAGTGAACACCAGATGCTTTCTGTGGAGTTGCCATATCTGGCTTTCCACAAGGACAAGGCTGGTCTATGCCTGCATGTAAAATTACTGCCTAAGATTGTCTCTGAATGTCATCTGAGCCAGGCCTAGATTATACCCTTTTCATTTTTTGAAATCTCGTGCTGCAGATACCAAGCAGGTGCTCCACATACTTAGTCATTCAACCTCTTCTACTTAGAGTGCATTTTGTGGTAAGGAGAACAAGCTGTTTCATATATTAAAGACACCCAAACAAGCCATTGGCAGGTGGATCACATCACATGCCCTCTGTTACCAGTCGGTATCAGTATGCTGAGATGTCACCCGGTGGTCTGTGTCCTCACTTCAGCAGACATGCTGCTGCCAGGCACACCCCAATTGCCAATATTTGTAGGATGGTTACTTGGTGTAATACGCACGTATTCATATCCCATTACAGCATTGACATAACACAGTCACCAGGATTCTGCTTTTGGGTCCTGAGTCCTCCAGTCTCTTTGCCTATAAGTTTGAGGTGCATGCTTTGCCCCCTTCTCCAGGGGAACTGGTACAAGTCAGCCCATGTGTGACTAGTGAGATGAATCTAGATAGCTAGAAAAAGTTACCTAACCATAGTTCTGCTGTTAATAATTCAGTTCGCATCCACAAGATTCACCCAACCTCTTCTAGCCAGGCTTGTTCTTCGGTTCATTTTTGCCATAGACCAGATCTGAAAGCAGTAGGGATGGAGCAAGACATGTTATTGGGAGATAGGGGGACTCTATTCTGACCACTTCGCTCCACCAAATGGCAACTGTGTATGGGAATCCATGCTCTTTGAAGAACAGTCATGTAAAACATTTTCCGGTGCCTCGTTTGAAGCACTATGTAAAAAGAATTATTTCAATGAGCTCTTATGAGATGAAAAAATGTGGTGTGGTTATACACGTGTGCAGGACTGGGGTGAACAGGTTACTTGTTACCATTGTTCTGTTACTTGTATTCAGTTCACATCTACATCAACCACCCAGCTCACCTGGCAAGGCTTGCTTTTGGTATCTGTTTCCAGCATACAGATCTGAGAGCACTGGGACACACGACTGGGTGGTGGGAAGGAGTCAAGCCTGAAGGCTGTTTTCAGTGACTGAGCATTCGCAATTGAAGACTACTAAGTCTAAGTGTGAAAAAAGTACTAGTAGTAAAGGTTCGGTTACAAGTAGATAACCTTTTCTTTCTGCTTCACTGCATAATTTAAGGATTTTTAAGACAGTAACTACAACAAAATTCCCTTCTTGTACACAAGGTGAGGTTGCCACATCAGTACTTGGTCTACTCTCTCTTTTGATTTAAGACATTTGGTAAATGTAACCTAACATGCTATTTACTGCATCACTGTAGAAACTAATAAAATAATTGTATAGGGAATAGTATACATTCCTTTTCATTGTGATAGCATGCCTCCCCCACACATACACACACACACACACACACACACACACACACACACACACACACACACCTAACAAGGCTGCTAAGAGATGCATGCATCCATACTGTGAGATAATTGGGTATTAAAGCAAATGTGATTCAGGTTTGCTTTAATGTAATGTAATAGGAAGCCACGGTATGGAAGTAGTATATCAAAGTGATTCATATGGTGAGGACTTCCACATGACATTTTTGGAATAAGCCTGAAGAAAATCACACTAAACAATGCAGCACCATAAGTATTTAAAACTGCAATTTTATTTTTATTATACAGTATGTATTGAGAAAAAGGTGCTTACAGATTTGCACATTACTTTTTTATTGTTAAACATTTATGGCACTTAAAGAATAGTAAACAAGGTATTTGTTTTTCTTTTCAGTCTTGTCTTAGTTAAGAATTTGAAACACAGTTTTACTTGATATAGTTTATTATGTCTTAAACTTAGAAGAAACACACCATGGTGAAAATATTTGAGAAGAAACACCATCATAGTAGGAAAAAAGTGTATCCAAGAAAGCAGCATCAAGCCCTAATACTTCTACTTTGATATCTGTTGTAAAAATAGCTTCTATAGAAGTATGTCATTTCTGAAATGTTACAGTGCTTTAAAGTTTGTTCAGGTTCTTGTTATTAAGAGGCCTTGATTGTCTACTTAAACTAGTGTCATCTTTCACCATTACTTAATGTGTGCTGCTTGTGCAATAGAGACATCCTGTATGTAAAGACTGGCAATTTATCCCTTATGCTGGATTTTGATGTTATGAATGTTGGAACATTAGAAGGTGCTTTTGTACTGACAACAATCGTGCCTTTTTTAGTTTAAGTATGTAACAGTTTTGATAAGGAACATTGTTGGTAACTAACTTTTATTTTCTGGCCACAGCCTGAAATAAAATACAGTGAAAAAAGATTTTAAAGATGCAGTTAATTGTAGAATCTCAATACTAAAGACACCATAAAATGCAAATAAATCTTCAGACTTACAGTCGCTCCAAAAGTCTCTGTTTATTTTCTGCTTAATGTGCATTTAATCTGTCTTTTTGTGTGTGTGTCCTTAGTTCATAAATATGAGAAAAATATTTTCTCTCATTAAATCTTATTTCCTCAGTAATATTAAAATCCTATTGAGAGATAAAATTGTGAATGTGTGTGGAATAGTTGTGTTGTTGTCTCCATTAAATTTTCCATCAAATGGAATTTCAACTAAATGCATATTTCATGATGCAGGGATGAGCCCTACAATGGAACAGTCTAAAAAGAGCTACACTGTGAGAAATATTCTACATATTCAAGTATTGTTTCTTTTATTTTATTTTATTGAAATCTAGGATTACAAATACCTTTGAGCAGGAACTACTCATTTACAAAGGTTCCACGTCGAAGGAATGGGGGGGGGTATACATACATATAAAGGTCAACATAATAATACATAGTTACACAATAAAAAGAAGTAAGAGACTGAGGCTTAGGAAATTCCAGTAATTCAAAATGTGCCAAATGTTAGGTAGCATGACATATCAGCCAAGGGCAATCTTAGAAATAAACACTTCAGGTGAGAGGAAAGGGGGTTTGCAGGCAGGAAGGCCATTTTCGGAGGTAGAGGGTGAGGTAAGAGCTCTAAAGGGAGGGATAAAGTCAGGAAATGCCCGGGGAGGGCAGGGGTAGGCAGGTAGAAGGGGGGCAAGGCGGGAAGAGGTAGCTGTCAAGACTGAAGTGGAGGGCAGTGACCGGTGGGCCCCTGTTTAGGTGAGGCAAATTCTGACATATTTCAGGTGAAAAAGGCTAAAATTGAAGGTACACTGGAGGGCATTACAATCCCATTCTAAGGAACCAGGAATGCCCTCTGTAGATCTTTGACATACTAAGTGCCTGATCCACATACAGTATGTGCCAGGCTACACTTGAATTGAGAGTACCCCAGGAGTGGTTCTGCAAAACCCAATGCCTATCCACACTGGATGGCATCCACAGCCCCCACCCACTGGTGCCGAGCTACACATTGAAGCAGAGGGTGTCAGGTTGGCGGAGCTGGTCCAAACTAGTGGGTCCCTACTTGTGCTGGTGCAGGGGTCGAATTGGATACAGCTGTCCTACAGGACTTCCATATCCCCATTGGAATGCTGGGAGAGTGTAAATGTTTCCCCAACATTGCCTGCTGGTACTGACCAGCCCTCTCTGGAGTTTCCTAGGGATGGTAGAGAGGGGGCCAATTGTGCCCCCAAAACAAGGATATGGCCCCACAGAGGGGTTCATTTAGCTGCTAATGCAGCTCTTAGGGTTCCGTTGCATCCACCTCTTCCACTCGTCTTCTGCAACACAATACTGATGCAGTGGAGGCAGTGCAAGCATGCACCCACTCTATCCTATCAGCAAGTCATGCATACGGATCAGGATCAGGTGTAGAGTGGGCGCACTTCCAGCTTCAGTGATGCCATGGAGGGCCCCGTCAGTGCGCATCAAGTGGGTAGAGGGCACTCTGTGACTCCTCCCGCCCGGCCTTTCACATGTGCGCAGTTACAGGAACTTGTTGTGGATCAGACCCTTGGTTGGAATTTCAGTACTGTGTGAGAATTGCATGCAAGCTGATGCACAAGGGGCACAGATACGGCACTCTGCAATATGTATATGAACTTACTGAAACCATTGTGAGAAAGCCCATTGTGATAAGCACCTTGAAATAAACGTTCTTTAAAAAACTGTAATTTTACTTGGTTTTTAGTTTATGAAGTACATATTTCATATCACCATTCCTTCTGTGCTGCTTACCTTGGGGCTTCCGTGCTATGTCATCCCATTAGATCAAGAAACCAGCCAAAAATGAAGGAAGCGAATTTATAGGCCGAGAACAATCTATAGAGCTGCCTCTTTTGTTACATTTCCAAACCTGATTGGTTACCTTGACCTCATGGACTTAGAGGCAGATTTAGAGGAGGAATATGAGAGAGAACAATTTGTGGAGGGTCCCCCTCACTCTAGTTCTACCCTCATGTCCTGTAGTGAGGACTTGGTTTACACTCCAGGATCTCCTGAGGACCCATCTTTCTAAGTCTGGATACAGCAAATGCAGCCTGCCATGGGCTTTGCTATAGAATGGGAAAATTCCAGTAAAAGGCATCTCATGGGAATTTTGGAGGAGCCCTGCTCCCCTTCCATCATCATGCCACCTCTATATCCTGCATTAAAGGATGCTATTTTTGCTGCATGGTAGAGTCCGATGCCTGCAGTCCCTAGAAAGGCTGATCAGCAGTATCTTTTACCTTCTGTTAAGCCTTATTATGCTATCCAGCCTGACACTGACCCTGTGGTCATTGGTTGCTCCTAGACATATGAGTATTTTGCTTGCCCATAAGAAATCTAGGAGGCTGGATATGATGAGCAAGTGTGCTTATGCTTCTAAACCAGATGGACAGTTACACAAACATAAGACAGTCCTAGCAAACTAAAGGTTTATTTCTCAGAAGCTCATACATAAGGACAGTAAGTATAGATTATACATTTTGGGAGCTTGAAACTCTCCACACCCAGGTGCAACAGCATAAAATCTTTGTGAGCTTACAGTAAACATGAATACTAATAGTAAGATAAGATCAAGTCCTATTACTCTGATAATAGGCTCATGTATGTACATAGTATGTTGTGCAAAACTCTGTGATTGGTCCAAATGGTGGGCAGCTCACTGGTATCAAGCTTGCCTTTTGGATGTAACATATTTAGTGTTGCACTTCTGTTGTATCATATTTATTGTATCATGACTGTTGCATTAGAACAATAGCACTATCACAAATATTGCTGATTCATCATAATAAACTGCTGAATCAAGCAGTATGCACTTTGTCAGTAGGTGGTACTCTAAGTCCACAAATGTATCGTAAGTATATCTAAACAGAGAGGGTTATGGATGCATGGAACGGCCTTCCAGAGGAGGTTGTGGAGTCAAAATGAGTGGTGGAATTCAAGCATGCATGGGATAATCATAAGGCAATTCTGGGGGTTGGGGGTAGGAAGAAGTAGACTGCTCTTTAACTAGGATCTGCAGCTTATCCAGTAGGTAGGGAAATGGGCAGACTGGGTGGGCCAAGCGGTCCTTATCTGCCATCAAATTTTATGTTTCTATGTAAAAATAAACTAATAATTATGGTTATATCTTATGGCAGCAGGTGGCACTCTAAGGCCACAAATGTATAAATGCATAAAACATGATCAGTAACTTTCTCTTGGTTCAGCTAGACAGAAATCAGGGTTGGCTAACATTTGGTACTTATAGCACTGCAGTTTTTATAATGGTCTCTTAGTGAAACATGACTAAACAATAAGACAGAAAGAAGGTACACATAATACGGTACTTCCTAACTATCTTAGCTATACATACAAAAGTTGCTAACTAATGACATCACAGCAGTCCACGTAAGGGACTACAGCTCAGGCAGGTCTATATATACACACGCCATATGCTGCTCTCAGTATAGGATTGTGGGGGGTGGCCTGGACCAACACTCTGCATCACTAGACCTTAGGATTGCTAACTACCAGGCTCACATGATTAAGTATCAGAATTGCTTGTGGAAGACTGCTTGTACTGCTGTTCAGGCTTTGCCCAAAGGCTCTGTCAAGACTGGTTTACTTAAAACATTATCTGCTGGTGCTGAGGTTGGCAAACATTTACTGTGCTCATCTTATGATGTCTCTGATGCTTTTGCCGGGCTGCAGCTTCTGGCATTTGCTTGAGAAGATATTCTTGATTCAGAGTTGCTGGCTTTGCCAGTGATGTGTATCAGACAGATTTGAGTGCTCCCTTTATAGGGTCAGAATTGTTTGAATATGCTGTCGACGAAGCCCTACACGGCCTACAGACTTACAAAATGACTCTAAGGTCAGTGAGATTCCTGTATCCCACTCCTGTTACAGATCATGGTCAGGGCCCCTTTCATCAGCCTGCTACCCAGAGTAGTCATACCTACTGTCAACAAGGCCATGGTAGGGATGGTGGTCCTCTTCTGGTTCCCCTCTCCCATGGTGCCCATGCCAAACCACCTAAAGGAATCCGTTCCAGTGACCCTGCCACCCCCAGTTCCCCCCGGACTCTCTACCATCTCTCTTCTGTGCTCAGCTGTTACCTGCAAGGGTGAGTGAGAGGAGCAGGAACTCTGCATCTGCAATAGTGACAGGAGATCACTATGGATGAGTGAGTTCTGGTGTAATTGCAAGAAGGAATGCTCTGGATCCGTTACAGACCCTTCCAGAACATCCTCAAACCCCAGGAAATCTTACTGTATTCTGACATGTGTAGTATGGTCATACCATAAGACTGCCCCTGAGCCAAGATGTTTAATAGAACCTATGCTAATGATGGCATGCTAGGCTCAAGCTCATTTTTGAAACCACTGTCCCTGGAATACATCCTGCAACCATTGGATTCTTTACTCTGCTTGCCTAAGTAAGACGCCTCGGAGAGCTCTCCTTCAGATTTCTTGAAGATTTTATTTTCTTCTGTTTTTAAAGTACTGATTATTTCTTTTAATTTTTAAAACGCTGTCCTTGGTATTACAGGTAGATTAGTCTAGATTTAGTGTTGTTTCAGTAAGTTTTTCGGTTCCTTGCTGTTTTTTTTACAACCGTGAAGAAACTGAACTTTTGTTTATATCTTTTTAGGTAAATGTCTTAAAACATCAACTTCTCTGGGCTGTTTTTTTATTTTCATTTAATTTGAGTTGGGAACTGGGATAACTCTCTGTTCTCGCATCAGTTGCTGAACCGACCGCAAAAAAAAAAAGAGAGAGAGAGAGAAGTCTTTCTTTACAAAAGTGTGTATTTGATTCAGAGAAACCCATTTCAAGGTTGTTTTTTTTTTTTGTCACAACCCAAGAAAGAACAAGCCCTGTGGGTTTTCAGCATTGTGGTGAACCATCTACTAAAGCTGATCCACACTTAATTTGTGTTTTCTGCCTAGGGTTTGACCACCTGAATGCAGATTGTGAAATTTGTAAAAACTTCAATGCTTGATAGGCGATTAAACCAACTGAGGGAAAAGATGTCCGATAAGGCTGCTTACTCGGCCTCGGATAAACCAACTCCTTCTCACTCTAAAAAAACAAACAAGGAACCAGATGAGCAGCCCTCTGACAAGGGTGAAGGTTCCCTGGGAAGAAAGCGAACTGCAGAGACTGCCACTGAACCAGCAACATCTGCTAAAAAGAAGGAAAAGCACTCAGAGAAAGAACCACAACTGACAAATCTGCTGATTCATACCACTGAGGCGATTGCTAATGCCATCAGGATAATCCAGTCACTGCAAACTGGTACCTTGGTTCCTGTTCCACATAGAAACATAGAATTTGATGGCAGATAAGGACCGCTTGGCCCACCCAGTCTGCCCATTTCCCTACCTACTGGATAAGCTGCAGATCCTAGTTAACCAGCAGCCTACTTCTTCCTACCCCCACCCCCTAGAATGGCCTTATGACTGTCCCATGCATGCAATTCCACCACTGTTTTGACTCCACAACCTCCCGGAAGGCCGTTCCATGCATCCACAACCCTCTCTGTGAAAAATACTTCCTTAAATTACCTCTGAGCCGCTTCCACCCCATCTTCAAATTGTGCCCTCTTGTTCTTGCACACCTCTTTTTTTGAAAGATGCTACCCTCTTGGACTTTGTTGATTCCCTTGAGGTACTTGAATGTTTCTATCATGTCCCCCCTCTCCCTCCTTTCCTCGAGGCTATACATATTAAGCTCCTTTCATCTCTCTTCATATGTCTTCTGGTGCAGACCCTGCACCATTTTAGTTGCCCTCCTCTGGATAGCTTCCATCCTGTCTATGTCTTTGCAGAGATTGGGTCTCCAGAACTGCACGCAGTACTCAGATGGGGTCTCACCAGCTGTCTGTACAGAGGGATAATAACTTCCTGTTTTCTACTGGTGATGCCTCCCCTATGCATCCCAGTATCCCCCAACCCTCCTTGCTGCCCTCTACATTGCTTGCCCACCTTTAGGTCATCTGATATGACTACCCCAGGTCCCTTTCCATTTTGTTGTTGTTAGTGTCTCACCCCCATTGTGTACTCGTCCCTGGGTTTTGTTTCCCAGGTGCATTACCTTGCACTTCTTAGCATTAAATCTAAGCTGCCATACATTTGACCATTCCTCTAACCTTGCCAAGTCCTTCTCATCCTTTCCGCCCCACCCTGTGCATCAACTCTGTTGCAGATCTTTGTGTCATCTGCAAAGAGACATACTTTCCTTCCAGTCCCTCTGCAATGTAAACATAAAGACATTGAAGAGGACCAGTCTAATACTGAACCCCGCGTGCACCCACTAGTAACCCCCCTTTCTTCTGAGTGGACTCCATTTACTATTACCTCTGTGTCCTATTCTCCAGCCAATTCTTACCAGGCTGTCATCTTGGGACCCACTCCCAGGCTGGCTAACTTGTACATTAATCTTTTGTGTGGGACTGTGTCAAATGCCTTGCTAAAGTCTAGGTAGGCCATGTCCACAGCCCCTCCCTGATCTACTACTTTGGTCACCCAGTCAAAAAAATCTATGAGATTCGTCTGGCATGACCTTCCCACTGTGAATCCATGCTACCTAGGGTCCTGTGCCCCTCTGGCCTCTAGATACTAGACAGTTCTTTCCTTCAGAAGTGATTAAATCATTTTCCCTATCACTGAGGGTTTGCAAGCCTCATCACAACCCAGTTCACATCATCCATCGGGTCCCTCCACGGTTCCCAGTTCCTTTGAACAGTACCCTGATATTTATGGCAATGATGATGAGGATTTTGGGGAGCCCCCTGAATTAAATGTTTCCCCTGATCCTCAATGTCCTGACTCCCCTGATAAAGGTCCTGAGGTTTTTACCTCACATTTTGCTTTCATGAAGCAGGTGGCACAGACTCTGGACCTTTCCACTCAGGAATCTACAGAGGAGGAAGAAGAGCCAGATTACATGGAAAATATGGATGTAACAGCACCTAAGAGGTTTCTACTACCCATCCATAAGTCCCTAAAGAGACAAGACACTAGAGGCTTGCAAACCCCCACTTCCATTCCCCCAGTGGACAAGAAGATGGATAGGAAATACTGGGTGGCCAAAGCTGGAGCTGAGTTCCTTTTTGGGCATCCCAGTCCTGAAGGGGTGGTGCAGGCTGCTGCATGTGATAAGGCAGGCATTCCTCTGGCATCACACCCACTTGATAAAGATTCTAGGAAAATGGATTCTATGGCCAAGAAGTCTTACTTGGGTTCTTCTCTGGCCATTAGGCAGGCCGCTTACATGGCTTATGTTTCCAGATACCAGAAAAGTCTCTGGAATATGGTTTTGGAGATTGCTAAGGCCTGCCCTGCTTACATGGCATCTGACCCAGCTGAGGCTGTAAAAAGGGGCATAGAGGCTTCCAAGTACCAGTTTCGGATGGCAGTGGACGCCAGTGATGTTGCAGCCAGACTACTGGCAACTTCAATGTACCTACAGAGATTTGCTTGGCTAAGGGCCACTAGTCTGTCCCAGAACACCCAAGCAAAGGCCTTGGATTTTCCATGCAAGCCCACATCCCACTTTGGTGAGCAAACAGAAGCCTACATGAAAAAGATGGATGAGTACAAGATGGCTTACAAGAGTGCTGCTGCTGCTAAGGAAAAGGCAGCAATACCTCAGAAGTACCAGAGTAAAGGGGGTAGGGATAGAACCCACTACAGACCTTTCTTCCAGACTCCGGATCTCCCAGTGTATCAACCACAGAGAGAGTACGTCTGAGGCAGGGGCAGAAGGGGCAGCAGTTGAGCTGTCCCCAGTTCCCAGCAAAGTGCACAAGCAAAGCAGACCCCTAGAGGGGTCTGCCTGGGTCACCTCCCCATTCCCAGTAGGAGGCAAGCTGGCTCACTACCTCCAGGCTTGGGAATCCATCACCACAGACCAGTGGGTCCTGGAAGTAGTGAGCCAATGTCTTGCTCTCAGCTTCAAGGTCTTACCCAGGCTAAGGACTAGAGTTTTCAGACCTGCTACCCCATCAGAAGCAGTTCTGTTGGAGGTGGAAGTAGCAAAACTCCTTCAGGAGAGGACAATGGAGCCTGTTCCCTTGGCCCAAAAGGGAAAGAGACTAGTCAGGATACTTCCTCACTCTAAAGAAAACGGGAGTGGCGACCCTTACTGGATCTCAGACATTTAAACAGGCATTTGACAAAGCCAAAGTTCAAAATGGTCACTCTGGCTACCATTCTTTCTACACTCAGGCAGGGAGATTGGCTGGCATCCCTGGACTTAAAGGATGCTTACTTCCACATTCCTAGCAGGCAATCCAACAGAAAGTACTTCAGGTTCAGATTGCCATCAGGCCATTACCAGTTCAGAGCCATGCCTTTCGGCCTGACTTCTGCTCCAAGAGTGTTTGCAAAGTGCCTAGCAGTAGTGGTAGCACACCTAAGGTGGCAGGGAGTTACAGCCTTCCCATACTTGTACTGGCTAGTGGTAGGCCAGTCCCCCCAGCAAGTCAAAGATGCACTGACCATCACTCAGGATACCCTGCAGTCCTTAGGCTTCCTGGTAAACCAAAAGAAGTTGGTGCTAAGACCACTTCAGCTCCTGGAATTTATAGGAGCAAAACTGGACACACTAAGAGGAAAGGCATTGCTCCCTCAGGGGAGGGTGGACAGCCTCGTGTAGTTGGCCTGCTCCTTCCAGCTGCATATTCCCAGACAATCAAGGTATTTCACCAACTGTTGGGACACATGGTTGCATCAACAGCAACAGTACCAGGTTCCAGATGAGGGACATCCAGTTCCATCTCAGACCTTACTGATCAAAGAGAAGAGATGCCTTGTCAAAGATGGTGCCAGTCACTGGAACTCTTCTTCAAGCACTCCAGTGGTGGCAGGAAAAGGACAACCTCAGAGAAGGTGTGCCTTTCCTCCAGCAACCACCAACAGCAGTGCTAACAACGGATGCCTCCCTCCTAGGATAGGGTGCCCACCTGGGGGAGCACATGATACTTGGCTCCAGCAGGAATCTCTGCTTCATGTAAACCTGCTGGAACTCAGGGCAGTTTACCTAGGCATTCAGTCCTTTGCCGCAATGCTGCATGGCAAGGTGGTTCAAGTCAGAACAGACAATGCAACCACAATGTATTACATCAACAAGCAAGGGGGCACAAGGTCACCCCCCCTCCCGTGTACAGATGCCATGAAAGTATGGAATTTGGCCTACTCCCTGGGGTTCTCCCTATCAGCAGTTTATCATCCAGGGAAGAACAATGTCCTTGTAGATGCCTCAGCAGGATGCACCAGAATTACCACGAGTGGTCACTAGACAGACAAATCCTGAAAATTGTGTTCAGAAGGTGGGGCACCCCAGAGGTGGACCTCTTTACAGCCCCAGACAATCGCCAGCTGCCACAGTTCTGTTGCAGGCCTCCTGCAATGGGCACAATGCCTCTGGATGCACTGCTGTCAGATTGGACAGGGATGTTTCTGTATCCCTTCCCTCCATTTCCCCTGTTGTTCAGAGTATTGAACAAGATCAAGGTTCAGCCAGCGACAATGATCCTTTTAGCTCTAGACTGGGCCAGGCAGTGCTGATGTCCACTGCTCCTGACCCTGTCAGTATCCAGACCAATCTCCCTCCCAGGAGGCACAACCTACTGACCTCCTCACAGGGCAGGATCCTTTACCCCAATCTCCAGTCCCTCAGGGTCAAGGCTTGGCTCTTGAGGACTTACAGTATGCTGACCTACACCTCTCTGAAGGAGTTCTGGAGGTCCTCAGAGTTTCTAAGAAACCCTCTACTAGGAAAACTTGTACCTCCAAGTGGAAGAGGTTTTCTGTTTGGTGCCAGCAAAAGCATACAGACTGTAGCCAGGCTGGCTTGCCAGTCTCGTTTTGGATTATCTGATACACCTTCATTCCCTCGGCCTCAGGCCATCTACCTTTAAGGTACACTTGGCAGCTGTCTCTGCTTACCTCCCAGTGGGTCAGGGTTCATCTCTGGCTGCTAACTGGGTATTCATAAAGTTTTCCAAAGGTCTATTACACTTGCATCCCTCATACAGGGAGCCAACTCCAATATGGGACCTCAATATATGCATTGGCCAGCTAATGCAGCCACCCTTAGAGCCCATGTCTTCAACAGAGCTTAATATGTGACATAGAAGACGGTGTTCCCAATGGCTATTACCTCAGTCAGGAGACTTAGTGAGCTCCAGGTCCTGTCCACATATCAAATTTCATCTCAGTCCAGCGGGACATGGTAGTCCTCAGGACTAACAGGAAGTTTCTCCCCAAGTTGGTGTCAGATTTTCACCTGAATCAATCCATCATGTTGCCAGTCTTTTTCACATTCCCGGCGCAGGAGAACGTAGACTGCATAGCCTAGATGTCAAGAGGACTATCAGTTACTACTTGGATCATACTAAGAATCATAGGCAGGATAGTACTCAGCTCTTCCTGACTTATGGAGAGTTAGGCAAGGGCAAACCTGCCTCGAAGAGGACCATTGCACGATGGATTGTTGCCTGTATTCAGTTCTGCTACAGCAAAGTACACAAAGAGCCTCCTGTGGGCCTTAGGGCCCACTCTACAAGGGGTACAGCTTCTTTTGTAGCAACTGCAAGAGAGATTCCTTTGTTGGAAATTTGTAAAGCAGCTACCTGGAAAACTGTTTCACACATTTACCAAACACTATAGCTTGGATACCCAGGCCAGAAGTGATGCCACATTTGGTACAGCAGTATTGCAGAGCCTGTCTCCTAAATAGGTTCTCTGCCCTCCTTCAAGGGTACTGCTTAAGTAGTCTGCATATGTCAGAATACAGTAAGATTTCCTGGGGTTTGAAGAAAAAAATACTTACCATAGTAATATTGTTTCTTCCAAGGGAACTGCGCTACAGCTGTCCATGTTATTTGAAACTTGTGAATGTTTTTTGATTGGGGCATTTGCGACTTGAGTTTTAGTGACGCCTACATTTTTAAATAAAAGGGGATTGGTTTTGGGGGGTGTTATTTATTAGGATAGTTTTACATAGCTTGTTATTATGCATGTGCTGTAAGAATCAGATGGTTTCACTGCCGGCCCATTGGCACAGCGGTTGGATTTCCACATGAGACGCTGGCGACCCAGGTTCGGGAATAGATCAGGGTCACTGAAGGGCCAGCTGGGGGAGAAGGATAGAGCATTCTCAGGACTGCTCTCCTTCGGGGGGAGGGTGGGGAAGTGCGGGGAGCATCGATGACCCCTGGCGTAGGCAAGGAGTTACACAGCCACCGGCACTAGCATGCACAGGAGGCAGGCCGGACATCATTGCATGACCCCATCTGCCCTAGAAAAAAATGGAAAAAGAACAGCTGCGGCCACCTTCAATGAACCGCCCACGGCTTCAATTAGCCCTCAGGCCAGCCCCAACCTATCCAGACTGCGGCATGTAGGGGAAGTGCATAGCCCGCCATGGGAGGAGGCCACAGGGTGTTGGAGGGCTCGCAGCCGATTTGAGGGGTGGAAGTCCGTGGCCCGTGACCGGGCCGAAAGTACCGGGTGGCCGGTGGCTCAGGGAAGAAAATAATAAAATAAAAAAAAAAAAATGAATCTGACAGTTGCAGGATGTATTCCAGGGACAGTGGTTTGAAAACCGAGCTCGAGCCTAGCATTCCATCATTAGCATAGCTTCTGTTAACCATTTCAGCTCTGGGGCAGTCCTATGGTGAGACCATACTGTATATGTCAGGATACATTAAGGAGGAAACAAGATTACTATGGTAAGTAACTTTTTCTTATCCTCCAGGTCACTTGTCCCTTCTGAAGGAAGAAGTTCAGACTTTCTTTAAAATGTGCCACAGAACTGGTTCCTCCTTAGAAGAGAAAAAAATAATTCTGTTCCAGATACTTCCTAGTCCCTAAATGAACAGATCTGTGTCCATGTCCCCAATGTTTCCTGTCTTGCGAAACACAGGCTTTCAACCTATGCATCAAATACAAAACGGTTTGAATGGTATTCCTGTAGATTCTGAATTTCCAGGACAGGCTGTACTCTCTGGACATCATGAAGGATATATAACTTCCTATAAAGATCAGGAAGTCCCACAGACAGTACCCCCACTTTGTGCTGGAGCACCAGGTGACTAACAAGGGCCTTGTTAGTCACCCGGTGTCATCATTTCATCACCACATGATAACTATAATATATAAAATTGCTTGCAAAGTTAACCCCCATAATCTATAATGTAGCACAATCCCACGCTCTCCCTCTCATCACGTCATAAAGTTGCCAGAGCACAGGGCAGCGCAGGGGCAGATCTAAACACCGGGAAGTACAGGAGACCAGGCAAAAATAAATTTATGAGTGATTTTTCTCGAGTAACTTTAAATCTTGGGGTAACTACATGCAGGCAGCATTTCCCTCTGGTACGGCATTGAAAGAGGTGGTGCTTTAGGCTAGCTTGATCAATCTCTTTAAGGTGCATTTGGCTGCTTTATCAGCTTTCCATGCCCGTATTGATGGTCATACAGTTGCCCAATTAGAGATGTCCCATATGTTTCTGAGACGTATTCTTCATATGAAACCTCTTATCCATAATCCAGTCCCATCTTGCGACTTGAATTTTGTTCTTGAAAAATTTATATTGGCTTTTTTGGAGCCTGCTGCGAGTTGTGGCTTGCATTTCCTATCATGGAAAACATTCTTTTTAGTTGCAATGACCACTGCTCAGAGGATTTCCGAGCTTCAGGCTTTTAGTTGCGATGACCTCTGCTCAGAGGATTTCCGAGCTTCAGGCTTTTAGTTGCGATGACCTCTGCTCGGAGGATTTCCGAGCTTCAGGCTTTAGTATGTGAGCATCTTTATTTGATTTTTCACAAAGACAGAGCCTCTTTACATATGCATCCTAAGTTTCTACTGCATGTGTTATCTGAATTTACACTGAATCAAGCAATACACCTTCCTGTATATTATCTCAAGCATGCCAACAGGGTGAAGCACTGCTCCATATTTTGGATGTACATACAATGCTAAGATACTAAATTGATCACAAAATGGATTGCAGAGTCTCCTCTCAGCATTTTGTTTCACTTGCTACTGGGAAAGAGGATGCACCTGTCTCTAAACAATGCCTGTCCATATGGCTGGCACATTGCATTACATTCAGTTATAGGAAGTACAATAAAGAATGTCCTGTTCTATGAACTTATTCACACTGTGGCAGTCTTTCTTTCCCTTTAATTCTAGCTGGAACATCTTCAAGCTAAGCTTTTCCCACACACCTGAATGGTAACCTATTTGGCTCTGCCCCGTGATGTCAGATATGGAGGCAGTATAGCATAGTGGTTAAGGGCACTGAGCTGCAATCCTGGAGACCTGGGTTTGAATCCCATCAGTCCTCACTTGCATACTGTGTGACCCTGAGCAAGTCTGGTAACTTCATTGTGCTCCCGGGTCTCACCTGGAAATAAACTCCAGCTTAGTGTGCCTTTCCTCTTTAAACAATTTCCCCCCTTCCTTTCCACTGGAAGAGTCAAGTCTATTTCATAGCTGCATGTGCACAATGTAGGTCAGAGTTTCTCATATTTTTCAAAGCGTTCTTCAAGTGCCCTTATTCTCAAAATGGCGACGAACCTTGGTCCAGGCCAGGATTTAAGAGATGTGTTGCCTGCAATCAAAAAATTTCCTGAACAGACCTCCACATCTTCAGGCATCTGCTGCCTCAGGGCAGAGCACGACCCAAAGGCTTGTAGGCCATACAAAACCTTGTTGCCTTCCTCATTCAAGAATCAGTATTGTTGCCTCCTCCTTAGTTGGCTGGATGAACAGGACCCTCTGATCTTCTCTAAGGATGCTGCAAAACTTTCTGTGGCTGCAGGTTCAGCCTCCCAACTCGTGGCCTTAGAAAAGGCAACGCAGCACAGGCATGATGGTTTTAGATGGAATTCACTACATGATGCTCACAGTTGGTGCCAGTGTTGGGTCTTCCTTCACTGGCTCCTTTCAGGATATGTGGCAGTCACTGCAGACCCATGGGGAAGGCCTTTCCCGTGGTGACAAATCTAAGAAAACCAAAATAACCCACTGTCAGTCATAGAACTCGGAACTAGCATGATGTTCTCCTCCCACAATTCCCTAAACTGCTCGATGCCTCTCGTGCTCTCGGCCAAGCCTTCTCTGGCTGAGGGTCAGGCCATTAGCTCCACAGTACCCCTGTCAGGCTTGTTAGCTGTAATGCAGGCTGACCAGCCGATCTAGATTTTTCTTGAGCCGGTTGACCTGTTGTCAGAAGACATCGAGGATGTCTCAGTTTCTAGGACTCCGGTCCTTTCACCCCTCAGGAAGAGCAGGAAAAGCCTGCTGAGCTGATTGCCTCCTCCTAAGAGATACCACCTTCAGAGATTCAGTGGAAGGATCCAATCCATGTCCTGTACACGGCCCTCATCCCACATCCCCTTATCATCGATGCTGTAGTCATCGGTCGAGATCATGGTCTCTGGAATCCTTGTGTTCCTGTGCTTAGCCTTTGACTAAGAAGCACTGTCAATGCTCCTGTTTCTCTTCATCCTTGGATGAAGAGGCTCTGTCACAAGTTGTGCCAGTGCTACAAGGAGCTGATGTGGCAGCAGTGGGTCTTCAGCCATGGTGGACCCCTTCCACCAGCTGCAGCACTTCCCTTGTCTCCAGCCAGCCTGCTCTGATCCTGCTGAGTCTGGTAGTGTCTACGCCAGCTTCTCTGCCAATTCTGATGGAGCATCTGCCCAAGCAGTCCTTGCAGGGGGCTCCAACCAAGGCCGCTCGATGGTTACCGGTCTTCCCAGTTGGTTGTCCATTCAAATCACCCACTCAGACAAGTCTAAGGTGGTTCACAGAAATGGAGAAGGGTAGTATTAAAGGAGTCTTGTGACTCTTATGGGTCCTCTATGCAGTCCTCCAGGACCGTGGGCTTCGGCCACAGATTGACCGAAGAGCTCTCTACTAAGCATGGTTTGGTCTCCTTTGGGGTTCTGTTCTGACTGGTCTCTTAATCGATGGAGATTCCCCCTGAAGCCAGTCCAGAAGTGGGCCAAGTACCCCCATTGCGGAGATCCTCGACAGGAATGATTCTCCGAGAATTGCCTTCCCTGTGGCAAAGACCATTTTTCGGTCCCATGTTGGAGCTTTGGCAACATACAGCTTCATTGGCCCTCATGGTCCTCAAATAGATGATCTCAACTGGTTCTCTTCCCAGTTTTTTGGACAACACCTCAGTCAGCGGACTGATTGCAGACTCTTGTGTTTCGCAAGACAAGAAACATTGGGGACATGGACAAGCCCCGTGTCAAGGAGTCCAAGAAGCTGGATCATGCAGTGAAAAAAGGTCTACTTTGCCTTCTCCCTGGGTCTCCATCAGGTGAGTTCTGCCATAATGATGGCCAGTTTTGGACATGCCCTCATGGGTGTCCTGGACCATGTCCTTCCCCACCTGCGAACGTGCAGTCGGTGGTCAAAATATTCAGAGACCAGGGTTGCACCTAAGCCCAGCACCAGCTTCAGACAGCCTTCAACATCGGCAGCTCCTGTGCCCAGTCTGTGGCAGCAGCAGCAGTCGCTATCTGCCATAGAGCCTGACTACAGATTTCCACCTTTACAGCAGATAACCAGCATAAACCGGCCGATGTCCTCTTCTTGGGCACAGACCTGTTAGGTCAAGGGGTGGATGGACATCTCATGAGGATCGAGAAGTCCAGTGCCACCCTGGATTCGGTAACGTCCTCACAAAAGGACCCCAAGGGACAGAAGCTGAAGGTTAAGCCCTTTTGGTTTCAGTCCAGTCTGTCCCCACTGTCCAAACCACAGCAGCCCCATCCGGGGCAGACTGGCGACCTAAGTCATACTGGACTAATCGTTGCTGCTGCTCAGGGGTGGTGAGGGAGTTCCCTCTGCAAGTGAGTATCCCCCTCCCTGCAACCCACTGGATTCTGTATCACTGAGTGGGGTTGAGGTGCCGGTTCTAAGACGCTGACTGGATGAGCCTCCCCTGCGATTGTTCAATGCTCCTACCCCTGACCAGGACCTGAGAACTTGTGAGTGAATCCCTTCCCCTGCTTTCGTGCAGGGGCTGCTGAACGTTCATTTTTGGACAAAGCTAATGAAAAAATTACAACTTAGAAGTTTTGTGAAATCTGCTGATTTGTCTGTTACCTTTTCTGTTGCTGCATCTGTGGTCCTAGAGAATCAAGGGGTTAAGTTGCTGTGGTGTCTGGCCTACTGTGTGGTTCTTTGTTCTCGAGTCCTTTTAGGTGCCAGATTTAGAAAAACTTGCTAGCGCCTGATTGGTACCTCCATGCCATGACATCACTGGACCAGTGTTCTTATTGAATGAATCGGAGCCCTGCGGCTCATACTGGACTGATCATTGCTGCTGCTCAGGGGTGTTGAGGGAGTTCCCTCTGCAAGTGGATACTCCTGCAACCAACCGGATTCTGTATTGCTGAGTGGGGTTGAGGTGCCGGTTCTAAGACGCTGACCGGGTGAGCCTTCCCTGCGATCACCTTAGCACTCCTACCCCTGCTATCCCTCAGGAGCTCGACCGTGACCAGGACCTGAGAACTTGTGAGTGAATCCCTTCCCCTGCTTTCATGCAGGGGCTGCTTAGCATTCATTTTTGGACAAAGCTAAAGAAAAAATTATAACTTAGAATTTTTGTGAAATCTACCGACTTGCCTGTTACTTTTTCTGTTGCTGCATCTGTGATCCCAGAGAATCAAGGAGTTAAGTTTCCCACCCACCCCTTAAATGCTTGCTGGTCAGGCCCCCTGCCTTGATGTACGTATTTAAAGGCATAACTTACTTTCTGCCTTGATTCAGTATATCTCTGGATTGACTGCCGCACTACTACTGCCCATCAGGCGAGCAGTAGGCTAAGGCTACACATTATGTAATGACCCATCCTAATTCCCTGTCCCAACACCTTGGGGGGGGGTTATCCTGTATGCATCATTACTGCCAGTGGCATACCCCTGCTTTGTTTTGTTGTACTATTGTTGGTCCTGATTCCCAGGGGTGATCTTTTGCTGTAGTGTATGCTGTGGGGCTCACTGTGTGACCTGGCTTTTTGTGATTGATCTATATTGTGGGTCTTTCTGTGTGATCTAACCTTTGTTGTCCCTACTCAGGCCTCAACCTAGCTTATCTCACTCTGAGTGGTTTGGTCACTGCTCATTTTATGTACTGGTTAGATAACTGTTCATATAACTACTGCCTGTATGATTTGTTATGGCATCCTTTTCTAGGTGTAGTTATTTTACATATTATGGTATGGTCCCTGCTACTTGGCCACTGTTGGGGTTTCCCTTGTGGAGCTTGGTACTCCTCTTTCAGTGACTGTTGCGGAGCTGTAACGTAAGGGAGGGTGTTCTACTGGCTGCAACTGCACTTTCACTTATGGGGGAGCTTTCCACTGACTCTGGTGGTGGGGGCGGCTGTTGATCAGACACCTCTTAGTTGCCCTCTGGGTAGTTAGGGGTTTCAGATGGTTAGTGCTTCTGATTCCCCCCTCCTGGTGTCCTCTTATCTACTGTTAGGGTCGACCTTGGCCTAAGCTCAGGCACTGGCATGGGGGTCCTCGAACCTTTCTTAAAGAGGGCTTCGCCCATCATTCTCATATGTTCCCTCACCATTGGTCTGCTTATTGAGCCTTGGCCCATTGGTGGCAGCACCCCTCCTGTGAGGGTACTCTGGGTCGCACATGGCCAGCATGAGGAGTCGGACTTCATCTTCTCCAACCTAATAGCCTGGGCTAGACAGCCTCCCCTGACTATTTGCTGTTTTAATCTAAGGTGCTTCCTGGGTCCTGTCATTATGGTCAGGCAATACGGCCGTAAACCATCTGCTAGGGTTGCTCCCTCTAGGCATCTTCTCTGGCTCTTACTGGTAACCCTTGCCCTGGCAGGAGACATTGAGCTCAAACCTGGTCCTCCCTATCAAGCCTCTTCCTCACCAGAGGGCTGGATGTCTAGCAAAGGGCTAAAAATAGCACGCCTAAATATCCGCAGCCTCCTGCCCAACCTGGCTGAACTCCTTGCTTGGGTAACTCACCATAGGTCTGACATCCTTAACCGAAACCTGGCTGAAACCATCAATCCCAGACTCTGCATGCGTGCTTCCTGGATATGATCTTGTTAGGCTGGACTGGTAGGGTAAAAGGTGGGGGTGGCATTCTGGTCTACTACAGGAGTCACCTCAACCTGTCGGTCCTGTCCTGCCAACAGACACTGCAGTCTCTCTGTGAGCTTCTACGCACAGTCTTGTTACTTGGGAAATCAAAGAAGCTACGTATTCTATGTACGTATAATCCCCCAATGGGGGGTATATCGGGGTTGTCCTCCCTCCTTGATACTGTTGGTTCAAAGACAGGGCATAATGAGTTCATGATCCTGGGTGATCTTAACCTAAATTGGCTTGATGGGAATACCAAGTCGTACGAGCCTTTGCTCGCTGGTCTCTCACTGTCACAACTCGTCAAGGAACCAACTAGGTGGTCATCCACTGGAGGGTTGAGCTCCCTCCTAGATTGGGTCTTGTCCAACAGGCCTGAGAGGATTAGCTCATCGAGGATCCTTCCTGACTCCATCTCTGATCACTCCCCAGTGTACTGTGTATGGAAGATCCCCTCCCTGAAAATTCCTCATAAAGTCCATTCAGGTTAGGGACTTCTCCAGGTTTGACCTTGGTTCATTTCATGATGATCTTATGCATACTGACTGGACTGAGGTGTGGAATGCCCAGGATTCCTCCTCAGCAGTTGGTCAGTTTCTCAGCACTTTTGGGGCACTGTAGGATAAGTACGCCCGTCTCATTAGCCAGAGGGTTAGGGGGTCTGCTACCAAGTGGTTGCATGGGAGCCTCCTTGCCCTCATGAGGACCAGAGACAAGTGCTGGGCCAACCTTAAGGTCACGATGGACCAGGCCTTATTTCAGCAGTACAGGAGGCTCAGAAATGAGTGTAAAAAAGCAATACATGTGGCCAGAAGTGAATTCTGCAAAGCTGCACTGCTGAATTCAGCTACGGACCCCAGGAGATTTTGGAGGAACATTAGAAACATTGTAAGTGGTTCCTCCTCTTGTGAGGCCTCTGACATACTCATCGATGGTTCTAGTTTTAACAATCCACTTACCATCGCTAATGCATTTAACATGCATTTTTCTGACCTGTCTACACTTACCTCTCCATTCTCCTCTAGTGGGGTGGTAGTTGTGACCTGGTCACTGCCCCACCTTCGGCCCCGATCTCCTGGCTGCTCTACTACTTTAAGGCGGTGATGATGCAAGAAATGCAGAGATTGCTCTCTGGTCTCTCCCCTCACTCCAGTGCAGGCCACGATGGTATGGAGCCCAAGCTCCTCCGTCTTGGTGCCTTTTATATTGCCTCCTCGTTGGCTCATATTTTCAACTTGCCCCTTACATCTGGGATTATCCCAGATATATGGAAGGTATCCAGGGTGGTCCCTGTTCTAAAGCAGGGCAACCCTAAAATGTTAAACAATTTCCATCCAATAGCCATATTGTCTACAGTCAGTAAACTTCTTGAGAAAGTAGTAGCTGTGCAACTTTTGGCGTATATTCAGTATCACGAGCTGCAGTCTCCAGTGTAGCATGGCTTTCAGAAAGGGCATAGTACATCCTCTGCCTAGTCTCTGTTTCCTCTGGGATAAGAACAGCTATGGACCAGGGTAAACTCTCTGGTGCTGTCTACATAGACCTTTCCAAGGCCTTCAACCTTGTTGACTATACCCTGCTTTGCTCACAGCTTAGGTCCTTTGGCCTGTCCCCTCCGGTCCTTCATTGGTTCTCCAATTACCTACAAGGTAGACAGCAGCTGGTCAGATTCAGTAAGGTGCTCTCGGGCACTACTACCGTATCCACAGGAGTTCCACAGGGTTCAGTCTTGAGGCCCCTGCTCTTCTCTGTCTTTATCAACACCCTACCCTCTGCCACTGCCCACTGCAGATCCACCCTGTATGCAGACAATCTGGTCATCCTCACTCATTCTCAGGATATTGGGGTCGTTAACTGCCAATTGAGTGAGGATTTCAGGAGCATCCACTCCTGGATCTTGTCCCATAAGTGGATTCTCAACCTTAAAAAAACTTAGGTCATGCCCTTTGGGTCCCTGACCAAGATTAAGACCTCCCCTGCCCCATTGTATATAAGTGGACTTGATGGTGCTCCGGTCCTTGTCACTGACAACTTCAAATTCTTTGGAGTGACACTCGACCCTCAACTTGACCTTGGGCATCATATCCAGAATGTATGCAAAGCTGTTAACTCCAAACTGGGTATGGCTTATAAAGCAAAAAGCAATCTCACCCCTGCTGCATGTCTTGCTCTGGCTCATGGTGTGTTCCTCCCCTCTGTCTGCCACAGGCTCCTTCTGTTTGCTCACACCTCCAAAGCGCACCTTTCTAGGTGGACCATTTCATATAATAATATTTGCTGCTATGCTCTTGCTGCCCCTTGTCTCACCCATCACTGTGACCTGTACAGCAAGCTGAATTGGCTCTCTCCATCTAATTACTTGGACTTTGTCCTGCGGTGCTTCGCAGGTAAGGTTCTTCGTAGTGGCACCCCAGGGCTGGCAGAGCTCCTTGTACCTGCTGTCTCCTGTTACTGTTCCCTTAGGTCCCTGCTGTCTTTAAGATACCTGCCACTCACACTCAAATGAGAGACAGAGATTTTACCTTGAGTGCACCCAGGCTGTGGAACTTGCTTCCTGTCCAGGTCCGCTCTTCTCCCTCACATGGTTGCCTTAGATCCTAGTAGAACGACAAAACCACATTAGCTGCAAAACCGGTCGGGGCTTCGATTGCTGCTGAGCCACAGACGGTATGTTACAGTCATTGAGCCTTCTATGAAATATTTGTGAATAAAAGCCTTTTAATCTTTAAGTCTGGTGTGGTGCTGGTTTTGTCGTTCTACTTGTTTCACTTAATACAACCTGGCACACTCCTTTACAGCTGGAGCTGTTTTTGCTTCTGTTTGCCTTAGATCCTCCCTATGTAATCACTTGAAGCTTTCTTCTGCATGTGGTTGTCCCAAGCCTCCATGATCTTACCTTGCCCCCGGCTTGCTCCCCTACTTTCTTCTTGACTTGCTGGACCACTTGGGGTTTGGCTTGGTATGTGATGCCTCCACCCTGTGCTCTGCTCTGGGCATGGCCCTGACTGTGGCTCCACTTTTCTGGGGTCCTATAGTTGTATATACAGTAATAGTATTTATTGCACCTGTAATTGTATACATTGCACTGCTCATATCTCTATGCATATGTTATACTGTGCTCAACTACTTGATCATGTAATGCATGTCCTGACTCTGTATACTGATTGTTTCTGTATTTATGTTGTCTAATGTATTCAAACTTGTATTTCCTGTGCTCTCCCGGGTTGTACCTGAAAATAGGTAAATGTCTTGTCTACTGTACCTGCCTGGTTAACAAAAGCTAAATAAAATAAAGTCCAAGTTCATCATTCAAGGCTCCAAGTAAACCCGGAGGCTGGGGCAGCATTGCCCCTCTGGCAGCCAGTGCTGGGGCCTCCTCCAAGGCTGCTCAGGGATGGGTCAGGGAATGCCTGCGTCCCACCCATCAGGTCCCAGCTTCAGCTTCCCATGGGGGGTTGGCTTCTCTATTTTTGGCATGCCTGGTCCACCATCACTACAGAAAAATGGGTGCTAGAAGTAGTGGGCTGAGGACCGCCTCTTGACTTTGAAGCAGAGCTTCACTGTCCTGCTTTGCCAGGCTCAAGCTCCATGGGAGTCTGTGGTGTCTCAGGACATGCTGTTCAACCTCTGGGAGAACATCGATCAGCTTCTAGAGAAGAGAACTGTACCCTGTGTCCCAGACACCATGCTGGCCAGGGCTTTGTGTCCAGGTATTTCCTGGTCCCCAAGTGGATGGGGGATTGGCGCCCCATACTGAATCTTCGCAATCCGAATCAGTTCCTGATGAGGCGCAAGTTCTGGATGGTCTGTCTGAACCAGGTAATACCATCTGTGCAGCAGGGCAGGGGGTTCTGCTTTCTGGACTTCCAGGATGCCTTCTTCCACATTCCAGTTTGTCCTTCCCACTACTGGCACCTTCAGTTCCATGCAGAAAGGTTTTTTTTTTTTAATGAGTTCTGGGTCATGCCTTTCAGCCTGTTCTCAGCCATCAGGGTCTTCAATAAGTGTGTCACAGTGGTGGTAGCCTTCCTGCAGCACCACGGCATTCTGGTCTATCCATACCTGTATGACTGACAAATTGCCGGATCATCTTGGGAGTCAGTAGAGATGTCCAAGGGCCTGGCCCTCCAGTCAGTCCCAAAACCAATGTCAGCTGCACTGCAGTGGAGTTCATTGGTTAAATCGGAATAATTGGAATTTAAAATTTAGCTCAAAAATGGATCACATTACAGTGGATTTTCTTGATTTGACTTTAATTGGGGATGTTTTAGAAGGAACTATTTACTACTAAAGGATATAGAAAAGAAACCGCTACTAACTCAATGTTGAGATATGATAACTCTCATCCTGCTTCCCTAAACAATTTGATTCCCTATAGCCAACTATTAAGAATCGGGAGAAACTGCTCAGAGGATAAGGATTTTGAAACAAAAGCAGAGGAATTAATGTCATGATTTAAAGCTAGAGGGTACAAAACTGATACTCTTGAAGTGGCCCTTGGAGAAATTAAGAAGAAATCACAAAGTGAGTTATAAGGAAACACAGAAGGAGCAGGACAGAGAGCTGTACCAGTTAAGGCAGAAGGAAGCAGGGAGGGAAGTCAGAATAGCAAAGGCCCAAACTGAGGAAAAGATAGCCAACTCAGTTAAGAAGGGGGATAAAACCTTTTATAGGTACATCAGCGAGCATAGAAAGACAAAGGGAGGGACAGTGAGGCTGAATAGAATGAACGGTGAGTGGGCAGAGGGGGGCAGTGAAAAAGCAGGGATACTGAGCAGAATATTTCTGCTCAGTATTCACAAAGAGGAGGGAAGTGCCTAATCCAATTAACAGAAGCACTCTTGATAGGGGGTCGATCCAGTCTTTTCACAGAAGAAAGGGTTCTGCAAGAACTCCTAAAACTGAAGGTGGACAAAGCAATGGGTCCTGATGGAATTCACCCAGAATTCTAAAAAGAATTAAGGGAAGGAACTAGTGAAACCACTGGCTACTCTTTTAATAAATCATGGGAGGATGGTGTGGTACCGAGGACTGGAGGAAGGCGGATGTGATTCCCCTTCACAAAGTGGGTCCAAGACAGAGGCAGGAAACTACAGACCTGTCAGTCTGACCTCTGTGGTAGGGAAAGTGATGGAGTCACTTCTGAAGGAAAGAATAGTTGAGTACCTAGAGGCCAGTGGAGCACAGGACCCAAGGCAGCATGGATTCACAGCGGGAAGGTCATGTCAGAGACGAATCTAATAAATTTCTTTGACTGGGTGACCAAAGTAGTAGACCAGGGAGGGGCTGTGGACATGCCTACCTAGACTTTAGCAAGGCATTTGACACAGTCCCACAAAAGATTAATAGTCAAATTAACCAGCCTGGGAGCGGGTCTCAGGGTGGTAGCTGAAAAACATTGGCTGCACAACAGGACACAGAAGGTAATTGTAAATGGAGTCCACTCTGAAGAAAGAGAGGTTACTAGTGGGGTACCGCAGGGTTCAGTATTGGGTCCAGTCCTTTTTAATGTCTTCATCAGTGACATTGCAGAGGGACTGGAAGGAAAAGCATGCCTTTTGTAGATGACACAAAGATCTGCAACAGGGTTGATACACAAGAGGCGTGGAAAGGATGAAAAGGGACTTGGCAAGGTTGGAGGAATGGTCAGAAGTATGGCAGCTAGGATTCAATGCAAAGAAGTGCAAAATAATGCACCTGGGAAACAAGAACCCAGGGGAAGAATACACAATGGGTGGGGAGGTAGTAACAACAACAGAAAAGGAAAGGGACCTGGGGGTAATCATATCAGATGACCTTAAGGTTAGCAAGCAATGTAGTAGGGAGGGCTGGGGGTACACTGGGATGTATAGGGAGAGGCATCAGCAGCAGAAAACAGGAAGTTGTTATCCCTCTGTACAGACAGTTGGTGAGACCCCATCTGGAGTACTGTGTCCAGTTCTGGAGACCCCATCTCCGCAAGGACATAGACAGGATAGAGGTAGTCCAGAGGAGGGCAACTAAAATGGTGCAGGGTCTGCAAGAGAAGCCGTATGAGGAGAGACTAAAATAGCTTAATATGTATACCCTTGAGGAAAGAAGGGAGAGGGGGGACATGATAGAAACTTTTAAGTACCTCAGTGGAATCAACAAAGTCCAAGAGGGTAGCATCTTTCAGAAAAAGAGACTTGCAAGAACAAGGGGACACAATTGAAAGATAGAAGGAGGGCGATTCAGGGGCAATGTGAGGAAGTATTATTTCACGGAGAGGCTAGTGGATGCATGGAACAGCCTTCCTGAGGAGGTTGTGGGGTCTAAAACTGTGGGAGAATTCAAGAATGCATGGGACAGACATAAGGCAATTCTTGTGGGGGGTAGGAAGAAATAGGCTGTCTGTTAACTAGGATCTATGGCCTATCCTGTAGGTAGGGAAATGGGCAGACTAGATGGGCCAAGCGGTCCTTATCTGCCGTCAAAGTCTATGTTTCTATTAACAATCTCTAAAAAAAAATATAAAAAAAAAATCCATAAAGAATATTTAATTGAGAAAAACCTATTACTTTTTCTATAGAACACAACCACTTGGCAGACAGAATTGTCAATATTGTATGGCATAATTGGGCAATACTAAAAAGAAATTAAATGGTTGCTAAGGCTGTGGGTAATTCACCCAGAATCACCTTCAGGAAAGCAGCCAGCCTTAGGGATAGGCTTGCGCATAGCCTATTTTCTAGGGATACACAGGAGCATTCTACATGGTTTCCTGTAAAACAGAATGTTTTTTTTAGATGCCGGAATTGTAATATATGCCAGTACGTAAAATCAAGCAAAGGGTTTATGTCACCAATTAATGTAAAAGTTAAAGTGAAGGAGTTTCTCACTTGTACCACATTTGTGGTTCCCCATGTGGTCTTTCCTATGTACTGTAGGTAAGACTGTTAGGATGTTGAAAGAGAGGATTCAGGAGCATGTACGCTGTGTAATTAACCAAACTGTAGATACTCCAGTAGGTAAGCATTTTTTTGAAATTCAGGCATCAAATCCCAAGACTCTAAGTTTTATGGGATTAGAATGTGTCAAGCAGCCTAAGAGGGGAGGGGAGGGGATCGACAGAGCTCCTACTTCAGAGAGAACATTTTTTGTATTTTTAAACTGGACACTGTAAAGCCAAAAAGGCTAAATGAGAGTTGGGATCTTAAGCCTTTTTTAAGGTGAAAATGGGTTTGGGTCTAGATTCCTCCCATCTTGCCCCCCACACACACACACACCTCACCACCCTGTATCCTCTATCATTTGTAATATATAGAATAATACATGGGGTGGTGTGTTTAACAAGAATTTTACACACACCTGAGGTGTCGGATGCTACATATACCCTGAGAATAAAGCTTGGGTTTATTCAAGCATCCAACACAGAGGGCATGTGTAAAATACGAGTTTTATACACCACCCCATGTTTATTTTATATAATTGCTAGGGAGTGTTTTTTGCCACAGCAATTATATAAAATAGAAATGCATTACTGTGTAGCCGTAATCTGGTTGGGTTGAAGCAGCTGTTGAAACATTTTTTTTATAATTTTTTTGTAAAGCAGTTCATCCTAAGACTGTAGTTAAAAGGTAAGCTTGTTTTTTTTTGTTTTTGTTTTTGTTTTGTTAGTTTACTTGCTGCAGAGTCTGAGTGGTGGTGAAATGTCCGGCGCGATGTTGGGAAGATGTCAGCTTGGGCACATATGGAGCGAGGGAAACCTGTTACATGTTTGCTGTTATAACCAGCTGGTTATAACACTGAATTATAACTGGTTTTCCCTATTGGAAAAAACGCTCACCGGTTCTTATAGCACCTTTCCAACTTTAATTTTTTTTACTATTACTGTTAAACATTAATATTAAAATATGGGGCTCAGTGATTGTTGCTTGTTAATGTTAGCAATTACTTCTTGTCTTCTTTCAAACCCTCCCTTCCCTCCCCCCGACAACTGATGAAGACTGTGGTATAAAATGCTCAGGCAGTTTAGTTATGTATATGTCTTTTCCCTTTAGGTTTGTAGTAGCTATTGCTCCCGTCTTTGGAACCCACTAACTGACCATCTTAACTCTCAACTGCATGGTTGTGAATCACCCAGTGAATAAGAAGGCTGATTGCACCAAATGATTTGAGTCAAATGATGGTCAGGATAATCCTTTTTGTGCATCTTCCTGGTTTTCCCTGTAGTATCCGATGTTTATTTGAATGCTGGTAACATTATTAGCTTTATTTGTGATATATAGTCTGTGCAAAAAACTTTGTTAATGCACTAGTTAGGGTTAAACTGACAAAAGTAGGGAAATGTGGCATTAGGGTTTCTGACCCTAACACCTCACCCCCACCCTCCAGGCAGCAACAGGAAAAACTATTACTGTTTTCCCTCTCCTGCGTCTTCTCAAATCAGGCATGGAGTGTGCCTTGGTGTTCAAAGTCAAAAAGAGTTTATTCAATCAGCAAAAAGCCTTTACAAAATGTACAAACATACAACAGTTCAATACAAATCTCACTAAATATACAAGTCACATCAGTTGGTTTGACATTTACAATTTCTTTGTAATAAATGTCGTAAACTATGTATAGATCCATTTCCTATACTTGATACAAAATTTCTCATTCCTAAAATTATTTCCAGTCTCATCAGTTTTCTTTCTATTCCTTAAAATAATTACAAATGTATTGCTGATAAATATCTTGCAAGTTTGTTTAATATATTAACATCAACAGTAGCAAAGAGAAAACTTAGCATAAGATCGGGAGGAAGGCCAAGACTTGCCAGGATTTCTCCAAGCCACTTCTTTCTTGCTTTTGTATGGATTGGGTACAGTAAAATAACTTGTTTTAAGTCATCTTCTACTCCATTCCCACAGCCACAGAGGGGCTCCATTACCCATTCCCTCTTTTGTCTTAAATTTATATAATTAGCTGCATAAAGCTTTAGTCGAAACCTTGTGATTAATCGCCTACTTTGAGAGTTTGAAATTTTAAGCAAATATGGTTCTAATTGATGTACTACTTTAATTTCTTGATACCATCTGTAAACTTTTAGATTTTGGATTCTTAGATCTTTCACAATTGCCAAATCCCTAACCCTCAGTTTTACTGTTGAGGAAATTTCTGCTTTTGGTCTTATGTAAATTTCATAGATAAGGTGACCTAGTCCCAATGGGTAAAGTTCTTTTTGAATCAGTTTAATATTTAGGGAAATAAAGCCAAATTGTGCATATGTAATTTCTTCTTCCATATACCATCTAAGCATCCTGGTCTCTGGGAGATGAAAACGTCCCACCATAAACAATATTCGTTTTTCTATTACCATATTTTCCAGAGAAAATTGTCCACGTTCCATCCTGAGAACTTCTGCAGGAAACGATTGTGGTACCATCAGAATATAATTTGTTTATAATGCACTCAAGATCTTTTAAATTTGAATCACCCCATAATTCTGAAGCGTTCAAAATACTAGCCGTCAATTTAGCATTAAGGAACCCAAAGAATTCCCTTAACTGTACATTTGCCCAGTTTGGAATTATATAGCCTTAAAGCATTTGATGTCACTTTCATTTGAGGCTCTGGGCCAGATATTCAAACCTTTGCACCTGGCGCAAATCCATAGCACTGGAATAGTGCTGGTTTTGCACGAGACTGCAATATTGAAAAGCCCTATTAGCGCCAGCACTGTGTGATAGCTCTAACGCTAATAGATGCAGGGGCATGGACAGGATAGCCCCCATGAATGCCAGCAACGTGGCATATTCAAATGTATAGCGCTGTGCTACAGTCATTAGTGCGACCTGTAGTGCAGCGCTAGATACCGCCAGAAAAAAGCTTGCGGTAATGCAGCAATGCCCCCCCCATGATTACTGACCCCCCTTCCATGCAAAAGAGTAGCATAGCTCTGGAAGTCTAATGGTCCCACCCTCCTGCATGAATGCCGACCTGTTTTCTTTAATATTATCAGTAATTTCCCTGGTAGTCTAGTTGTCTCCCCACCTACCCCGCACTAATGCCGACCCGTTTACTTTAATATTATCTGTAATTTCCCTGGTAGTCTAGTGGTCCCCCACCCGCACTAATGCTGACCTGTTTCTCTAATATCAGTAATTTCCCTGGTAGCCTAGTGGTCCCCCCGCACTAATGCCGACCCGTTTTCTTTAATATTACCTGTAATTTCCTGGTAATAGTGGTTCCCCCGCACTAATGCCAACCTGTTTTCTTTAATATTATCTGTAATTTCCTGGTAGCCTAGTGGTCCCCCAACCCCAACCCCTGCACTAATGCCAACCTGTTTTCTTTAATATTATCTATAATTTCCCTGGTAGTCTAGTGGTCCCCCCACTATTGCTGACCGTTTCTTTAATATTATCTGTAATTTCCTGGTAGTCTAGTGGCCCCCACCCAGCTGTGCACCTCCGGTACCCTGAAAAAGCATCTCTCTGGAGCCGGACCAACTCAGCCCTCTTTGCTCCACCATGGCTGGCCACGGTATCCTGAATACCACAGTCGGTGGCCAGCCATGGTGGAGCGAGGAGGGCTGAGCCAGTCGCCAGCTCCAGAGAGTTGCTTTGTTCAGGGTACCGGAGGTGCACAGCTGGGGGGGACCACTAGACTACCAGGGAAATTACAGATAATATTAGAGAAAATGGGTCAGCATTAGTGCGGGGACCACTAGACTACCAGGGAAATTACAGATAATATTAAGAAAACGGGTCGGCATTAGTGGGGGGGTGGGGGGACCACTAGACTACCAGGGAAATTACAGATAATATTAAAGAAACTGGATGGCATTAGTGCACGGGGGGTGGGGACCACTAGACTACCAGGGAAATTACTCTACTCATTCTATTGTGTATGGGTCAGGAGCATACCTCTCAACTGTCCCTGATATTCAGGGAGGTCCCTAAATCTGCCTCAATATAGTACTCTGTCCTTCCTCACAGTTGTTTCCATGGCTAAACAGTGGCAATTGTAAGCACAGAATAATGTCAAGATTACAGTTATAGACTTGCTTCTTTAGCAAATGCATTTTGCACTAAGCCCCATATTCTACCAGCTGTCTGGGTGGATATCTTTACTTTTGAAGATGTGTCCCTGATTTTGGTCCTTTGTCTCTGATTTGTTCATTAAGCCTTGTCCCTGATTCAGGACGCAAGGGGTTGTGAGGTATGTGTGCACTGCTTGTACCTGCCAGCACACAGTTCCTGCTGCTTCCGACCTGTACTTCTATTCCAACCAACAGGGGATGCTGTGGGTATGCCTTTGCCTGCAGCGTCCAGCCTGTACTTCCATTCCGACCAAAAGGGGGAGCTTTGTGCTCCATGCAGTAGCACCGGGCAAACTGCATGGTAATGTATGCTAAGCAGCACTTAATGAGATGCAAATGTACCTGTTTGCCCACGGCTTACCTAAGTAGGCTCATTTGCATGGGAGCTTTGAATATAGCTCCCATTTGCCCCGGGCTAACCAGTTTGCACCGGGATAATGTGTTAGCACTGTGCAATCAGGTTAGCCCTGGGCAAACCTCACTTCCACATAGCACAGTTCTGCAGTGTGTGGCTTACATTGTTTGCAGTCATACCTCTCAACTGTCCCTGATTTTACTTCAATGTTTTACTCTGTCCCACCTAAAACTTGTGTTTCCATGACCAAACAGTGGAGGTTGTAAGCATAAAATAATGTCAAACATTAATGTTACAGTCGTGTTCTTCCTTAGAAAATGCATTTTACACTGTACCACATCCTACCAGCTTCCTGAGTGGATATCACCAATTTCTAAGATGTGTCCCTGATTTTAAACCTTTGTCCCTGATTTTTTTAAGCCTTGTCCCTGATTTATGAGGCAGGGGGTTGAGAGGTGTGTTTGCAGTAGCTGTGAGACATCTCTGTGCAATCACACACAATGTTCTCCACCTGCAACACTGTCTTACTACAGAGTCTAATGAGCTGCAGTTGCAGTTTGCACTTCCCTGTTGCTATATTCAGTGCTGTCTTATTCCCAGGCTGTTTTTGCCCTGTACTCCCAGACCAGTTTGCCCGACTTCCTTAGACTGCTATATTCAGCAGGATTAGCACTGGGCTATTTCCTTTTGCATATAGCTTGCTTTGTGCTCCGGGCTAAGTTTGCCTGTAGGGCAGTGCTAATTTAGCCCTGGGGCAAAGTTTTGAATATCTGGCCCTGTGTAAGCAAAATGTGACTGTTCCATGAGTTATTTTCCACAAAATGTAATCCTAAATAATCGTAATATTTATCAGTTACAGTTCCTTCACGATTTACAACTGCTTTAGGCATTAGTTTTGATTTATTACCAAATATTAATACCTTAGTTTTTTCTTTTATATTCAAGCCATCAGCTTTGCACATTTCTGCAAAGCTATCCAGCTTCCTTTGAAGTCCCAGAAAAGATGCAGAAATCAAAACAAAATTATCTGCATATGCCAAGAGCGAAATGATTTCCAGTTTTTGGTCAGTGATATTCAGAATTATCAAGATTCTTCAAAGCCTGATTAATGTATAAATTAAACAGAGTTGGGGCCAGTATGCAACCCTGACTAACCCATAGGTTCGTATTAGTTTTTGCTGTTGTCAGTCTGTTTGTTATATTGTATTTGGGTCCAAGTGTCCTTGTGCAGTCTGATGAAAATGTCCAGAAGGGTATAATCAAGACCCAAGTTCTGCGATTTTTCCCCATAGAAGCGCCCTACTTATACTATCAAACGCTGCTTATAGATCTAAGAAATAACTTTTTTTAACTGTAGCATATTTCCATTTCAAATGTTTTAAAACATAACAATGCTGAACTGTCACTTAGTATTGAATTATCACTAATCCAGGATTGGAGTGGCTATAATATAATTTTACAAAATACTTTCTATAAAACGTCAATCAGACTTGTAGGTCGATACATTCTGGGGTCCGTTGGGTCTCCTTTCTTTAGTATTGGGAAGACAATGCTCCCCTTCCAACTATCTGGGATATTCTGTCCCTGTATCAAAGAATTTAATAAAATGACAAAGATTGGTATCCACCAATTTGGAAAGGCTTTATGTGTGTCACCCAAAATACAGTCAGGTCCAGGGGCTTTATTCTTTTATTTTTTTTAAGATTCAGAAAACAACCTTTGAGCATGAGCTGTTTTACAAAGTTTCCACGTCAGCGAAACACAATACATTGGTACATAGAGCAGGGTTTTAAATAATTGATTAGCAGTTTTTTTTCCTGGGACAATATTAACTGTACAGAAAGTATTTATATAGGTTTTCTAGATGTGTTATGTTTGTTAAACACAATGAGGCAAGTGCTATGCATTTTTACAATGTTTTAGCACTTTTATGAGCAAAACACTAATCAATTTTTAGAGTTAAATAAAACCCTGTAGAGTTACACAAGATACAGCAGACTTAATTACAGAAAACAGCTTCGATTGGCAGCAAGCAAAAAATGTAAACATAATGAGTACAGTTAATTTCTTTTCAACGAATCATGGCAAGGAGGATCAAGCTGGCAACCAAAAAACAGCCTTGTACCAGAGGCCTTGTCTTCAGAAAAGGAGGAAGGGGACAAGAAACAAGGGGAAAACAGCAAGAGATAGAGAGAGGTGGGGACAACAGCACAGGTGGGCAAATTGCACAAGAAGCAAGGAAATGTAGGAGCGCCTTGCAGGGTGGCCTGGTGTAGGGAAGGACAAGGGTTTAGGGCAGAGTCCTAGAAAGGAAACCAATATAGTACACACAGATGAGGGGGATCTAAGGAGCTAAAGAGGGAAGGCCTAACTGTGGTGGCTTGGTACAGGGAGGTCAAGGGTTTAGGGAGGAGTGTAAGGAAACAGAGTGGTTCAGCAGTAAGGGGGTAATGAGCAGCAGAGGGAATGTCATCAGGTGTCCATCAGGCAGTCACACACACTGCTACTGATGAGGTGCTGTTTGAGTTCAGATTTAAAGGCCAGAGACTAGCCATATTGTGTGATAATGCAAGGACCTCGTTAAGCCAATGGGGGGGGGGCCTGTAGGAGAATGACCATTGTCCAAGTGCTGTTCTTTGAAAGGGAACAGAGAACGGGCTCTGCGCTCTCCCTCTGGTATCATACTTTGTACTGGCAGCTGAAAACATTCCAGTGATGTAGCGGGGGAGTCTTGCCGAGCAGAGCCTTCATTCCAAGGAGACAGATTTGGAACTTGATTCTGTTCACAAGGGATAGCCAGTTTGTTTGTTCATACAGTGTGTAGGTGTCTGTAAGACGATCAGTGGCAAGAGTAAGCCTGCATGCCTTGTTAAGGGCATTAACTATGCACTTAAGTACCATGTCAGTAGCTGCATCGTAGACCACGAGCCCGTAATCGATAATGGACAGTATTGAACTAGAGAGAGAGAGCTGGCGGTGTAAGGTTTTTTCTGTGCCAATAAAGCACTCTGAGTTTGATATTGATGGCCTTCATCACCATGTCGATATGTTGCACAAAAGAAAAGATGTCATCGATGGTGACCCCCAGGTACTTGAATGAATGAACCTGCTCCAGGGGGGTCTTCACATTGTTGTAAATAGGGTAAGATTTGTCTTCTTGAGTTGTAGGCTGGAGAGGAGCATTCTTTTAGTTTTTTCATAATTAAGTAAGAGCTTATGTGCGCTGAACCAGTCCTCAAGCTTATGGAAAGTAGACTGCAGCTCATTTTGCAGCGGGTCAATGTGAGAGTTGCTGCTGAGGATGACCGCATCGTCAGCATACAAATTTATTTTGCTGTTACAGGCCTGAGGTAGGGCATTCAGGAAAAGGCTAATAATAGTGGCCCAAGAATTAACCCTTGAGGAACCCCCAGGGACACCTCGAAACAGCTTGGTCAATTTTAACTCTTTGTGACCTGTGTGTCAGGTAATCCTGAAACCAGCATATTCAAAGTTATCATGACTAATGCTTGAAATATTTCAGTTTCCTCTATAACCATTGGGGCTGGATATAATTTATCCCCTTCAATCGGTTTATTCGTTGTTAAATTATTTATCTGAAATTCCTCTTCTGAGAAATATAATTTCCAAAAATGAGTCTCCCAGACTTCTGGCGTGACACAAGCTTCTATTTTAGTTGACTATTGACCGTATCCTCCACTAACAATTTTCCAAAATGTTTTATCTTTCGCAATAGCAGCTTTTCCCATTGTTTGATGGTTGTTATTTTTCTCTTGTTCTAACAATTGCTTATAAGTCTTCCTTGCTCTGTTTAAGTCTTTGATATTTTTTCTTGTTCTCCTTTGTTTTATTGCTGTAGCCATCTGATTTAATTTTTGTTTAGCTTTTTTGCAGGTGTTGTTGAACCATTTTTTCTGAACCAAAATCTGTATTTTATTTGTCTTGCAAAGAGGCCCTATATAAAGATTGTTTTCGCTATTCTTGTATTATATTGGTAAAGTTAACAGTTTATAACAGATACTGTTGCTGCTTTTCCAGGCTACTTTCCATGAATAGTTCCTGGAAAATACTTATGGTATCTCTCTGCCACTTAATCCTTTTAAGATTCAGGATTTCTATGTCACCCTCCTGGGTGAAACTGTCTACCTGATCACCATTAGAATTTTGTATCTCTATCATAGTTAATGTTGGATAATGAGAAGAATCTGGTCTGTCCGGGACTGTTACATTTTGTATTATATTACGTGCTTCCACATTGACTCAAACTAGAACAATTGTTGAAGAACTCATGGGTTCTATACATATGTGTAACTTCCTTCCTGGTCTCCAATTGAGCTTCCATTCATTAATATGAAGTTATTCTCTGAGAGGAAGGTTATTAAATCCTTCCCTCTTTTATTATATTTTTTTGTCTTTAAGTTCCCTAAAATAACTTATTTTAGGGTTAATTGGTGGGAGACACTGCTAGAGATCTTTTTAGAGATCTCATATATGTTTCCCATCTGGGAAGTGGGCATTAAAGTCTCCTACTATCAAACCTGGGATGACCTCTTGTTCCTCTTACATTTTCTTAAGTTTCTTTGGTGTTTGTCCGCACATCCACTGACTTTTTTTTTTTTTTAGATATATGTACATTGATTATTAATAATTTGATTTTGTCATTTTCCATCTTTAATGTGAGTACATAGTTACTAAGGTATTTCATTTTAGTTATTCTAAAGTTCAAGGAGGTCTTCACGTAAGTAATAAGTTCAGCTTTCAAGCAGCCCTGCTTATTTCTTTTACTGCAGGTATCCCATACACAGTAAATCCTGGAATCAAGTGTGTTTCAAAGTAATTGTTCCAGGTCTCTTGTAAACACAGCACTTCAAAGGTTCCAAGAAAATCCTTGATTTCCTTGTCAGCTGATTTTTATATGCTCTGTGTTCCATGATAATATTTTTAGGTCCATGACATTCTCCCTATCATTAAGTTCCTGTCATTTTGTATTCGATTTCTGAGTCTGTATAACTGGACTTTTTTTTTCTTTTGGCCATCGTTCATTGTTTGTCCCTTAGATATTTTAGATATCAAAGTGTTATTTATACCATCATTATCATCTTTTTTACTATTTTCCTTTCCTGTTCTATTTGTAGTTGCTGTAAAGACTTTTAGAGCTGTTTATAAGTATACCAAATTTATCCAATAATGTAGCTTTTTCAAGAATTGTATCCACCACGCAAGCATTTTTGAATATTAAATCTATTTGTGTTGTTACTGATGTTTCATCATGGAGTCTCATATTATCAATTCCATAAGCTGGGATTTCAGTATTAAGAGAGCATATTATAAATGCAATAATTTCTTTCCTGGTTTTCCCCTTTGACCTTTCTCCTAGTGTATTCCATCCCGAAATCGAAATAACTTTGCTCTCCCATTCTGAATGTTGTTTCTTTTCATGTTTTGCTATTATTTGAACAAGACTCTATTTCTTTATCTCTTTCCCTTTTATTCTGCTGTGCTTTATACTTTGAGTTTGGTCTGAAGGATAGTTTATGGCTTTAGCCCTTCCCAGCCCCCTTGCTGTGATCACTGCCGAATCCCCAGTGGAGCCAGCCTGCTGCAATGAATGGTCTGAGGGTTAGTTTATGGCTTTAGCACTCCCCAGCCCCCTCACTGTGATCACCACCAAATCCCCCAGTGGAGCCAGCCTGCTGCAGTGAAGAGTCTGAGGGCTAGTTTATGGCTTTAGCCCTCCCCAGCCCCCTCAGTGTGATCACCGCTGAATCCCCTAGTGGAGCCAGCCTGCTGCAGTGAAAGGTCTGAGGGTTAGTTTATGGCTTTAGCCCTCCCAAGCCCCCTTGCTGTGATCACTGCTGAATCCCCCAGTGGAGCCAGTCTGCTGCAGTGGAAGGGCTGAGGACTAGTTTATGACTTTATCCCTCCCCAGCCACCTCACTGTGATCGCCACCAAATCCCCCAGTGGAGCCAGCCTGCTGCAGTGAAAGGTATGAGAGCTAGTTTATGGCTTTAGCCTTCCCATGCCCCCTCGCTGTGATCGCCGCCAAATCCGCCCAGTGGAGCCAGCATGCTGCAGTGAAGGTATGGGATAAGCTCTCTTCTGAACTAGGCACCTTTTCTGGTACACTCACATCAGGACAGCTGAATTTAAGCCCTTTAATTTTGTACCAGTTCCTTAGGAGTTGCTGCTTGTCCTGAATTTAATCTCTGTAATTTGTACTAGCTTATTATGAGCTGCTGCTTGTCTTTGGCTATTTTTGACCCACCCACGCACCCCCACTCTCTGTTAAATGCACTATTGCTCCACCCTCCCTCCCTAATTTTGACGGGAAGTACTGTAGTAGGTGGGTCCTTTCCTGTCCACTGGATCTCTACTGCTAACTGTGAGAGCTCACCGGAGCTTGAGGAGGACATCAGGGACTAGCCCCAGTTCTATGGGCCTGAAATATCTGGCTCAGATAAACTCTATGAGGATGTCTACCTCACTCCTTTACCTTCACTTACTTATCCTGTTAATGCTGGCAAACCAAACTGGCCTGCATGAGATCATGCATCAGCCCCAGAATTATCATGTATTCTCAGGCTATGTGCACCACGCCACTGGCACATCAGTTTCAAACTCTATTAATGGAAAAATGGTTTCAGTACAGTAACTGCTCTAGGTACACTGCTGCTGCCTCCTGGTAGATTAATGCCTAGCTTCAAACATCAGCTCTCATACCTTCTTACTTTTTCTAACTTCACAGCAACAACCAATAAATTTAGTAGTACCTCCTCCTGGAGAAGACAATGGAAATAGTACTTTAAACACCTAAAGGCATACCTACTGAAACTAATACTACTGCTTCTGCTCCTGTCTAGAAATGTGCACCCTAACCCTGGCTCTGCTAGGGCAATGGACCATTGCAGCACACAAATGTCATGTACGCTCTCCCTCGTGTCTATCAACATATGTAGTCTTCTATGTAAGTTAGATAACCTCAAGGTATGGATTACTCAACACAACCCAGATATTCTTTCTGTTGTAGAACTTGGTTGTCACCCAAAATCCCTGACTCTATCACCCAACCTGACTACTCTATTTTTAGGCAGGATAGACTTGCTAAAAGAGGTGGTGGCTACATTATTTACTTGAAAGAAACCCTAATGCGTCATGCCCTTGAATTGCTCTGCATAGGAAACTCCTCTCGGGCCCTGGCCATCAAGGTACTCCTAGGGGACCAAAAAAAAATATTAACCATTCTGTCTGTTTACATTCCACCCAAGGAATCTAACTCTGGCTTTCATAACTTCATGGAATATATTCAGAGTGTGACTCAGAACACTGAAATCATAATACTAGGAGATTTCAATGTAAACTGACTCTCATCTGACATTGGACACATTAAGGATGACATCTCTGCCTTGTACCTTACCCAGCTAGTTAACACCCCCACCAGAATTAACTGTAGAACTGGAGCAAGTACTTTACTGGATTGGGTTTCATCTAGTCACCTGGAATGAATCACAAATGTCTCTGTATTCCCCAACATCCTAAGCAACCACTCCCCTATACTTTGTAGTTGATCCAACAAATTCAGCAAATCTCCACCTAAGGTTATCCTCAGATCATGCCTTCGAAGCCAGGATTGGTCACCAATGGAGTCTACCAATGACATTGACGGACACTTGATTTCTTCATTGACCGCTTTAATGCTGCCTGTGATATCCATGCCCCCCAAAACTGAAAAGTTAAGGGGGGCTGCAACCTTTGGATAACACCTAAACTATTGGGACTCATAAAGACTAGGGACCACCTCTGGCACCTGACCAAAGCTACAGGCAAGCAAACAGATATTCAGGCTAATAAGAAATCCAGAAATGTTTGTACTAAAGCCATCTGTTTTGCAAAAAATCAATACTTTAGGGAGGCACTCTCCAGCTCCTCGGGTGACAGTAAATATTTCTGGAGCAACATAAAGGATGTCACCAGCAAAGACCCCAAGAGAGCACCCACCATGCTTAACATTGATGGAAGCCCAACCCTAGACCCAGTGGCCATAGCCAATATTTTTAACAATGCCTTTACAGACCTCAGCGGTATCCTTCCCCCTGATTTTTTTCATGGTTTCTGCCCTCACCACCCCCCCCTTGGTCCGTGATGCTCAGCAACAGGCTCCCCTCCCACCTTTTACTTCAAAGAGGTTACTAAGCATGAGACCAGAAAGTACATATGCAAAGTACTCGGTAAATCAAGATTCAGTGGAGACAATCTAGATCTCAAATTTCTTTCCCTCACCCTCGAAGAAATTCTTACATCCCTTACCAAGATTCTGAACCTTTGTTTAAGACTTGGGCAATTCCCCCAAAAATGGAAACAGGCCCTAGTAACCTCGGTGAACAAAGGTGGAGATAGGGCACACCACACGAACTACAGGCCAATCTCTTTTTCCACCTCCTCTATTGAAAGCACTAGAATGTATAATTGCTGATCAACTTGTGGAATACCTGGACAAATACAATATTCAATGTCCACAGCAGAATGACTTTTGTAACGGTCATAGTACTACCACTGCACTGTTAGAATTCACTGGTTTCATATTTAACTCACTCGACCAAGGCCATCTGGTAGGTGCTGCCTTCATCGACCTGATGAAGGCCCTAGATACTGTGAACCACTCACTGCTACTCGGGCAATTATCACTCACAGGGGTGTCAAATGATGTGGTCAGCTGGTTCAAAAGTTACTTAGGAGACAGTTCGCAGCAGGTCAAGATAACCAAGGTCCTCTCCAAAAGGAAGTTAGTCTGTTCCGGAGTGCCTCAGCAGTCTATACTGGGGCCCCCTTCTCTTCAGTATCTTCTTGAATAACCTCCCACAAGCCTGTCAAGAACAGATTCTGCTCTACTCAGACGATGCCGTGATCTACTCTAGTAACCCTGATCCTAAGATCCTCCAGGATAACCTTCAAGTGCAGTTTCTCAAAAGTGGAAAAGTGGTTCAGTACTCTAAAAACTGGTGCTAAATTATAAAAAGACCAAAGTGATGCTTTTCAACAATGCCCATGAGAAACACAAGTCTGAACTTTTGATCATCACAAACTGCATTGGCACCCCGCTTGAACAGATCCACTCCTTCAAATATCTAGAGGTCACTGCTGATAGCTCACTCACCTACTCGTAACATATTGATAATGTAGCCCGAGCTGTCAACATAAGAATTGGAATACTCCCCAGGCACAAGCATAGCCTGACTCTCGAGGTGCTAAGAGTAGCAATTTTCAGCTCCGTCATTGCCATCATTGATTATGTGCAGGTTGTTTACTGCTCTGCCTCTGCTACATCCCTTCATAGGATCACTGGTGCTCTTAACAAAGCATGCAGACTCCTTACTGAGGTTGCCTGCCTCACACACACGTGACCTATATGCTCAGACCAGGCAGCTTCAATTATGCAGCTGGATCCAATATCAAACCTGCTTACTTGCCAAGAAGGCACACCTTGGATTGCTATCCCCTGGGGCCCAATAGCTCCTTAGCCTTTGTCACAGTATGCAACGTACTCGCAGCTTGGCAACTCAGATCTTTACTATTCCCAGATGCGGCACCACCTTAGGTCAGTGGTCTTTCAATTATAGAGCCCCCCTCTGGCTCAAATCCCTCGGGAGAGACATCTCTGCTAGGTCAAAACTCTGCCCTTTCAAACACAAACTCCAGCAGCATCTATTAGCAAACAGTACTGGTGGAATACTAACTCAGAATGGTTATCTAGTATCCCAGGTTATAAATTGTACCAAAAAGATCGGATGGATAGAAGGGGGGGGGTTGTATTTATGTTAAGGATACTATTTCATCTCATGAGACTACTATTAAAACCAATGCAGAAAGTATATGGATTGATGTACAGCTTAAAGGACAGTCTCAATTAACAGTTGGTACCTGTTATCGACCGCCTAATGCCAATCAAGATTACATGGATACTTTATTAAACCAAATTAGAGATATTGGCAATATTTTACTAATGGGTGATTTCAATTTTCCCTCTATAAATTGGGATACGCTATCAGACATTACTGCCATAGACAAAAATGTTATATCTGCTATAGTCAATCTAGGATTTGACCAACTAATAGATGAACCTACTAGAGGGGATAATATTCTAGATCTTTTGTTTTGTACCCCGATAATAATATTAATGATCTTACACTACTAGACTCATTAGCAACAGTGACAATGATCATAAATCTTTATCTTTTCGTCTACCCTATGATCAACGAGGTTCCCCAATCAAGACTGTGATAAAAGATTATGATAAAACAGATTTTTCAATCATAAACAGACATCTAAATAATATAATGTGGGAAGATGTATTATCACCATTAACACTTGAACAATCGTGGAACTATTTTAAAGATACTATTTTCAACTTGGAAGTTAACTTTGTTCCCTCAAAAAAAAATTATAATGCAAAAGGACATATACCACTGTGGCTGAATAATCAAGTAAAGAAATTGATTAAACAAAAAAAGAAACTTTTTTACAAACTTAAAAAATCTTCCCTTAATAGCAAAAATGTGTACTTCACTCTACAAATCTTCTGTACTAAAACTAAACCAGGCCATTAGACAGACTAAAAGAAATCTTGAATTTAAAATAGCTCATTCAAAAAATAGAAATAAATCTCTCTGTGCCTACTTAATAAAAAGGGCGACAATAAACAAGTCAGAGCACTAAAAAACAATTATAAACTGATTACCAGTAATAGGGACATAGCCAATATTTTCAACTCATATTTATGTTCAGTATTCCTTGAAAAACATCATTATAAAATGGGCTTAAGAAATCCAAGTCTCTGATTGGCTAGTACATCATCTGAACTGTGTCCTTATCAGATGATATACTAGCCAACTGGGACTACTGCCCACCAACATGCCCCATGACAATGACGGATCAGTGAGCTCTGCCAACTGTAAACAGAAACGTTGACTAGCAGAGCTCACTGAAGCGGCAGTGCAGTGGGAAGCTGTCTTTTCTCATGGTGCAGCAACAGCAAGGAAAGCATAATTAGTTCACCGGTGGACCGTTACACCCAAAAAAAAAAAACACATACAGAACCTGCTGACTTTCTATCTGCTCTTTTGTATTTTTTTTGTTCTCTATCCCCGTCATAACGCTGTCACTCCCAGCATTTCAAACGGCGCCAAGACCCATAACTGTCACGCTCTCATTCACATCACAGCAAGCTCCAGTTCCACAGAAATACTCTAAACATTTTTTTTTTTTTTTACTCACTAGCCATCAGTTTTGTTAACACTGCACATTTCAACAGTCGATCCCGCTGCTCCAGACTGTATTCGGTGTCCAGACTCCATACCCCATCCCCCACAGAGACTGTATTCGGTCTCCAGATTACATACCCACCCCTCGTCTTTAATCAGAAACAATACTATTAAATAGACAAGTCCCGATCACAGCATATAATGCTGTACTGTCACCTCACAAAAAAAGAGACTTCATCATGTCAAGTTCGCCATTAGTAACACTTTTAAATATGGGAAAAAACAACATGAAACTGCTCCATACGGTAGCCCCAAATGGACACGCTCGGTATCAACATAGCGGCACTCAAAACATCCAATGTGAAACTAAACTAAATTAAAATAAATCCAAACAGAATCAAAAAATTATCTTTGGATGGTGGGAGGACATGCTAGCAGGAGAAACAGAATACCTGAACTCGAAAATGCTTGGCACAAGTAAAACTGAGTTGGCAGTCAGGTACACATGAAATGCATACAGCAAGTAATACATGTTGAAATAATAATACAAAAAAAACCCAAAAGATTAAATGTATTGGTGGGGGCTTACATAGGCTGTATAGTATTTTTCTACTTTGTACCTCATAAATACATAGGAAGACCTCTGCTGGGGACCATTTTTTTTTTTACTATTTAACTTAATGAAACCTCCATTTTATATTTCTAACTTTCTTTGGTTCTAATTTTTTTTTTAAATAATTACTTAAGTGCCCATTTTATAAGTGCAATAACACACTCCGAGGTGTGGGTTACGTGCTGATAAGAGCACGCCCAGGGGCATAAGGCATTCGGCGCAAATGCCTCGTGCCTTAGTACACCCCGGGCGTACTCTTATCAGCACGTAACCCACACCTCGTCATGTGTTATTGCTTGCTTATAAAATGACAGACATTACAGTAGATACACCAACTGTCAGCTTAAAACAAACTGAGGAAGTGCTAAAAACACTAAATAAAAATAGTGTTCCTGGACCTGACGGTATTAGCCCCTAGGTTCCTCATAGAAACAGCCAAGGCTATTAAACAACCTTTAACATTAATTTTCAACAAATCCTTAAAAGAATGCAAAGTCCCCCATGATTGGCTAAAAGCACATGTAACCCCAATTTTTAAGAAAGTAGGGTGCAGGTGTAAGTGAGCAATCAAATAGCAACATACATCACCAACTCTTTTTAAAGTTCCAGATTTAATTAATTCTTCTTCAGTAGTTGTTTACATCAGGACAAATTCAGTATAACAGAAGAAAAGCAGCTTAATCTTCCATTTTGGCACAGCAAATATTCACTTCTTGACTCCTTAGAGCACCTTCATATCGTCCTGGAGTATACCTCCAGACCCAGAAGCAAATCTGAATCTTATGCTCAACATGCAGCTTTTATACCCTGCATGGGTCAGGTGACATCTAAACCCCACCCCTATACTTTCTTTCAAGGAGCATATCTTTGATTACAACGTTTTTATTTTAGGTACCATCAAAAACATCATATAATTCATATAATAACCTAACTGTATACACAGAAGTGAATCACACTCTTTCAGAGGGTTTTTTAATAGATGTTCTAGCCCCAGAAAGCATTACGCCTTTTAGCACAACATAAAATGATTGAATAGACCTCCGGCCGGCTCTTAAGAGCAAGCTGCAGCCACAAATGAAGGAACTCTAGGCTTTTAAAATACCCAAGAGACACCGTAAACCCCTCGTTGTATACCCAACACCAGATCAACTCCAAACCATAGAAATTCCCCTCCGGAGGGTAAGAAGAGTGATCCTACCTATTTTAAAAAGCAAAAGGTTGAGGTTCCTAAGAACTAGAGGGCTAAATGCCCTCACGACTGTGCGCACTAACAAACAGGAACAGCCGCTCGTATACGCATAATCGCAATGGAGCTCAGCGGCAAGTCTTCTAGAGAAAGAGCCACTTACAACTAATCAAAGAACAAATAAGTCCTTAACAGTACAACATTATACATAATGGGGATCCAGCTATTTAGCTATATAGTACCTTGTAAAGTATTTTACAGAGGGCTGCTTTTTTACAATAAAACCCTCAAAGCAGACTTCCTGGGGATAATAACTGATTATTAGTCCAACACTTGCAAAACGTGTGCAAGCCTTTATCCTGACGGCTGACATTTCAGCCTAGCAAATTAAAATACTTTAAAAGCTTCAGGGCACTTTATTTCTTCTACATGGGTGTCAGCGTGGCTCAGTTGGTAGCACATCCGCCTCTGGACCAGAAGATCGTGGGTTCTCGTCCCACACCGGGATTGGACTTCCACCTAAAAATTGCTGGCATCCGAGTGCAGTATTGGGGGGTGCTGTACTGCTGGGGTGTGCCATCCTTCAGATGAGATGTTAAACCGAGGTCCCTTTTGCCCATCCTGGTGTTGTTCTGGTGGGTGTCCAGGTGGTGGTAAAAGAACCCAGGGTACTCTTCACAAAGAGTAGGGAACATTCCCAGTGTCCTGGCCAACATTCCCCTTCCCATATACTTGCTCATATGAACATTTGCAGCCTAAGGCACAAATTCCATGACCTCAAGGCATGGGTGGCACTATATAAGCCTGACGTACTAGCCTTGACAGAAACCTGGCTCAAACCTCAGATCCTCCCCCACGAAGTGGACCTAGTGGGCTACCTTACTTTTAGAAAAGACAGGATAGGAAAAAGGGAGATGGGGTCATCATTTCGTCAGCACTGACATTCAAGCTTCAGAGCTAGACTCCCCTCATGTGATCCCCTAGCTGAAATGTTGCTCAAAAGTACTCCTTGAAACACCAAACCCCTTACCATAGGAGGTGTCTACCTCCCACCACAATCTGCTGCCTCCTCCTTGGAATCCTAACTAGCCACCTTGAGGACTACTCCACGGGGGAGACCATACTCCTTGGGGATTTCGATCTCCACTGGCCTTCCCTGCTCTCCTCCCCTACTAAAAACCCATTACTTGGCTCCCTATTTACCCAGGTCATCGACCTCTCCACAAGACATAACCCCAAGACTGGAAACCACTCTCTCTCATTGACTGGATCCTCATCTCCTGCCTGGGCCGTATACTGTCAGCAGGAATTATGGCTGACTCCTTGAGTGATCACTTGCCTATCTTCTGCATCTGGTCCAATAAGCCTCCAAAAATTTCTGCAAAGGTCATTGAAGCGAGGAACTACAGTAGGTTTGTACCTGCCGACTTCTGCTCCCATTTGTGGAACACCGACTGGGCCCCTATTATCTCTTTCCCCACACTCGATGAGGCACGTGAATATTTCATTCAGATCTTTTTGTCTGCATCTAACATGCATGCCCCGATAAAAAAAGCTCAGGGTACAGGGAAAATGTCATAAATGGCTGAGCCCGTGCCTCAAGCATACCATGCTCCTCCGGGACAGAGCATGGGGCACCTTCAAATCCTCTGGCAACCCAACAGACTGGGAAAAGTACAGAGAGCTAAGAATCAGTGTAAGAAATCCTTGAAAAAAGCCAAATCTCAATACCTAAATGACCTCCAAACTAGGCACCTACGGGATCCCAAAAAATTCTGGGGCCACATAAACCTACTCATCAAGAGCTCCACAAGTAGTCAAATGGACTCCATCCTGGTGGGGGAATCGCTGACAAATGACCCAGCCATAGTTGCTGAGGCCTTCTGTGCCTCCTTCTCTATCCCGAGTGGGTCACCCCCTCCGGTCCTCCTCAGGCCTAACCTTTACTCTGGAGATGCATGGGTGCACCCTCGGCCTCAATTCCACCTAAAGCTGGTCAAACAGTCAGAGGTACTACCTCTCCTACACAAAATTAACCCCTCTTCCTCGGTGGGCCATGACCAGCTTGAACCTCCCCTTCTGAGGGCTGCCGCCCCGGCTATCCCCCATCCTGTCACCTTACTCATAAATAGATCACTTCAGGAAGGTATTGTACCAAAAATGTGGAAGGTAGTGACCATTGTACCTGTCTGCAAAAGTGGGCCCCGAGACAAATTGGGAAACTATAGACCAATCTACCTTCTCAGTCCCCTGGGGAAAATTCAGGAAAGACTAGTCTCAAACCAGCTACGAGACTACCTTGAGCAGCACTTTCTCATGGCTGATGTGCAGCATGGCTTTAGAAAGGGTCATGGTACCGAGACTGTGCTCATCCGGCTCACTGTGGACATCCTTTTCTCTATGGACCAAGGCTCCCCAATGGGCCCCCTCTTCATTGACCTATCCAAGGCCTTTGACTTGATTAGTCATAATCTCCTCCTCTCCAAACTCCTGCTCTTAGGACTGGATCACCACTCACACTCCTGGTTCGAGAGCTATCTGAGTGATCGTTCCCAAAAATTCCGCTGGAAGGGTACACAGTCTGGACCCAGATCAGTCACCGCTGGGGTGCCCCAGGGCTCAATCCTGGGCCCTCTGCTCTTCTCACTCTTCCTCAATAATATTGAGGGTAACTTCCCCAGCAGCAAACTCATTCTGTATGCGGATGACACTGTCATATACTGCAGTGACTCCCAACCTAGTGTCATCTCAACAAAACTGCAGGATAGTCTCTCCACCCTTGAGGCCTGGTTCTCCACAAACTCCTTTAAACTCAATGAAGAAACAACTAAAGCCGTACTGTTTGGCTCTAGACGTCTGGGCTCTGACAGAAGTCAGCTTCTCCATATCTGCACCAGCCAAGGAAAAAGAGTCGAGATCATGTCCAGTTTTAAATATCTTGGGATCCATCTAGACCAAGAAATGACCTACCGATCCCATATCGACTCCATAACCAGGTCCACCCATCAAAAGCTCGGCCTCCTTTACCGTCTGGGGAACTCTCTATCCTCGACAGCACGCCAAGCAATTGCCTGCTGCAATCTTCTCCCATCCATCCTATATGGAGCTCCACTGTTGCAGTTCCTCCATGAGATGGAATTCAGTAAACTTTCCGTACTCTATAACCGAGTGGCTCACTTCGCCACTAACTCCTCCCCTAGGAGGCATCACTGCGAGGCACTTAAGAAACTAAACTGGCCCACACTTCAGCACAAACTAGCCTACCCCGTTGCTTGCCTTGCTTTCAAGTTCACTACCCTTGGTTCCCCTTCCCATCTTAGTGGACTACTCTCCCCCAAAGAACAAATCCTAACCCTGTGATCAACTGCAAATCACCCCCTTGACATCCCTAGGATGCGCTCCAACCAAGGCAAACGTTCCTTCAAATTTGCTGCCTCCCACCTATGGAACTCTCTACCACCTAGCTTGATGGACTCAACCACCCTCACCCAGTTCAAAAATGGACTCAAACTATATCTTCTCAATCTTGGTCTCTGTGGCTGTAACCGCTAGCTCCCTAGACCAGTTCCCGTGGCTGTTGCACTGCTTTGAACTTCCCTTCTCCTTGGATGTATCTCCAAAACTATTGATGTCAATTCTCTGGTGTTGTCAACTTTCCCCACAACTGGGGGAGAAACTCGATTTGTCATGAAATACTATTACGGGCCTATTTGTGAAACTGATTACCATCCCTATATACTGCTACCAATGTACACTTGTGTAACTAATGTACCTACTGTATATAATGTGTGAGTCTGAATGTGAACCTGACTGCTACTCCTGTATAATGTCGCTAATGTAAAACTGTGTAACAAATGTAACTACTGTATATAACTGCTTCTAAATGTCCTTTTCTGTAACTAATTCCGTGTCGCTCCTGAAAAAGGGACCGTTGGTCTCAGTGGGCTTACCTGGTAAACAAAATCTAAATAAATAAACCGGTTTATGCAATTATCCAGGCTGTGTGTGGGTGATGATGTGGGATATGGCCGCCACCACACATTCAGTCACTTCACTACCAGTCTAGCATTGCTTGTAAAAGTGCTTTGGATGTATGAAAAGCGCTATATAAATGCTGATGATTCTTCTTCTCCCAAACCATTATCTGCTATCTTTAAACTTTAGATCTGAACAACATAATCTAACAAGGTGCTCACTGTCTGGTCAAAGAACGTTAGCTTTAATACAGAGAAGCTGAATAAAAGACTGGAGCCAAGAAAACATACTCGGCACCCTGACCTTATTTTAGAGGTTCCTTTTATTCCTACAACTTTTATATTTTATTTATATAGAAAGAGCCGACTAGGGAGGTTTTCCAAAAAGAAGCCAAGAAAAAGGGTATGCCAATTATTTAAAGCTGAACTTTATATTTTTACAGCAACAAATCAAGGCACAAAAAGCACTTTTAAATTGCAACTCATTTTTTTTAACGATTAATCTTTAACTCATTTATTTACTTATTTTGTAATTACCCATACATCTAACCCAAAGGTAAGGAGAGAACAAAAGTCTTAACCCAATATTTAAAATTCTCCATCTCTCACAGAGCCACTCTGTGACAGGCTGCAGAACAAATCCTAAAAATTATCGCCCCATTTGCTTAACATCAGTTCTATGTAAACTCTTGGAGAAAATTATTAAAAGAATGTTAGAAAATGAACAACAAAGACTTAATATTACTGACAACACACAACATGTATTTAAACAGGGATATTCATGCATAACTAATCTTTTGGCCTTTTATAATAACATCAGTCTTGGACTAGATTCCAATATTCCTATGGATATAATCCTTTTAGATTATAGTAAGGCCATTGACCATGCTCTCATAATAAGCTTTCTTATTTAGAATTTTCTGTAAACCTAATACTCTGGGTCAATAGTTGGTTGTCCAATAGGTCACAGTAGGTTAAAATTAACTAAATGCTGTCTGATTGTGAAAGAGTAACCAGTGGTGCACCACAAGGTTCGGTTCTTGGGCCTACCTTATTTAATCTATTCATTTCTGATATGGCAATTCAATCTAATAATATACTTTTTAAATTCGCTGATGATACTAAATTGGGAGGCAGAGTTGATGATATTGATAATTTCCAAAAACTACAAAATGGTCTAACCCTTATTAATAATTGGGCCACTTTAAATGAAATGGATTTCATATGAACATACGAAATTTGCCAGCAGATAAAGACCTAGAGGTATATCAAGTCTGCTTGAATGTGCAGCTAGCACCCCTTATTCTGCAGCTGTCCTTCCCTTCCACCCTTCCCTTTCATTAATCCTTCCCCTTGTCCTGTCCCATCCCCTTTTGAAGCAGTCCACTGCTCTACTGGATACCATTTCTGCAGGTAATGCATTCCACCCAGCCACCACCCTCTCTGTAAAAAAGTGTCTCCTCATCTCCCTTCCTGCCTTCAGTCTCATATCATGGCCCCTGGTGTCCCTTCCTTCCCTTACTTTGAACAGCCCCTCTGTACCTGTCTTGTTCAATATAGAGAAATGTTCAGTACTTCATTTTGGCAAACATAATCCAGAGTATTCATATAAACTTAATGATAATATTTAAAAAAACCTCTAACAGCGAAAATGACCTTGGTATTCTAGTAAATAATAAGTTTAACTTCAGCAGATCACTGTGACAAAGTAGCTCATAGGTCTAATATACTATTAAGGAGGATTGACCGCACATTTATTCTTAAATCTGAAGAATGTTTGCTTTCTTTATACAGGACCTATGTTAGACCTTATTCTGATTATGGCTCACCATTCTGGAATCCACATCTTAAAAAGGATATAGCTAGAGTAGAGCAGATCCAGAGAAGAGCCACAAGAATGGTCTCCCACTTAAAGCACTTGGATTGCCATAGTAGATTACATAAACTTAATTTACACTCATTGGCCCAGATATTCAGAAGGGTTGCGCCATGTGCAACAGAGATGTGCCAGTGCAAGTCCAAAAATGTGCCATTGTGCGATATTCAGCGGGAGGCAGCTGCGCCCCCCAAATCGCAATGTGCAAGAGCACAATGGTAATGAATGCATGTGCAACTGAAGGGGGAGGAACCATGAATAAATGGTGCAGTGCGATATTCAGCAGCATGCGCCATGCGCAATAGGGGAGCAAACGGAAGTTGTGCAATAGTGGAAATGATCCAAAATAAAAAGGAACAAGAGAGAGGTGCAAGAATGCTGCAGGGAAGCCAGATGTGGGACCGAGGTGACAGCAACTAGGCAGAGGGTAGCAGTGAGCAGGACTGGGCAGGAGCAGGACAGAACACACCTGGAAACTACCATGAACAGGACAGGAGTGGGGAGCCTGTGCCACTGTGCAGGAGTCAAAGGGAAGTGCCACAGTGGACTGAGGGCAGTGACAGTGGGCAGGATAGCCAAATTTGGAGATGTTCCTGGTGCAGGGGGAGTAGCATAAAGGACAGCGGGGGGAATGGGAATACAGCTGCGGAGGGGGAACACAAGCCAGGGACATGGCCAGTGCCACCATTCAGATGGAGGCAGTAATGAGGGGTGTGAGAAGGCAGGCAGCAGGGGGGCACGGCTGTGGAAGGGCCCGTCGGTGGCATGCCCTCAACAGGCAGTACTGAGCCCGCACCAGCTTCGAGTATTACAGTGACACCGAGATAGTGGGCCGGTACTGCCTGAACAGGGCGATCCTGAGGCAGCTCTGTGAGCTGTGCAGTGATGAGATGCAGGCACCCACATGACAGAGCCATGCTCTGTCAGTGGAGACAAAGGTAACAGCTGTCATGTGCCTGCTCATCACGGTACCTTCCAGAGACCAACAGGGGACACAACAGGCATAACCCAGTCAGCTGCGTTGTGCCTACTCACACAATTCCTCAACGCACTGCTGCCTCATGCTGCGGAGTACATCCGTTTCCCCAGCACACAGGCAGAGCACACAGCACACATACAAGAGTTCCACAGGGTAGCACATATGCCTGGTGTGCTCGGGGCCATCGACTGCACCCATGTGGCCATCCACACGCCACCTGGCCCAGAAGGTGCTGCATACATTAATCAGAAGGGCTATGCAAGCATCAACTGCCAGGTGGTGTGCGATGCTAAGGGGCGCATAACCAATGTCTGTGCCACGCATCCTGGGGGAGCACATGATGCCTTTATCTGGCACCAGTCTGCACTGTGTACAGGTTCAAGAGTGGGGACATCCCCACTGGCCACCTAGTGGGTGAGTATGCAAGAATCACGCGCCAGGAAGACATGGATCTTGGGAGGGGCATAGTCAGAGGTGACATGGGTACTGGCCTAGATGGCCCATGGCATGGCGACGCTGATCACCAAACTAATGTCCACCCTCTACACACAGGTGACAGTGGATATCCACTCCGTCCCTGGCCGCTCATACCATACCGGCGGCCCGCGACCCCATTGCAGCAATGGTACAATGAGGCACATGCCACCACACGCAGTATCATAGAGTGGGTGTTCGGGATGCTGAAGACATGTTTCCGTTGCCTGGACACGTCTGGTGGTGCCCTACAGTACAGCCCCTCAAAGGCCTGTGAGCTATTCCTGGCCTGCTGCATCCTGCACAACATGGCCAACGACTGTGGGATAGCTGTTGAGGTCAAAGAGGGGACAGCGATGGGGGCGATGAGGGCGCTGGTGCAGATGGTGATGGGCAGCCTCCCTTCGGTCGAGGACCCCGACTGATCCTGGATGTCGCAGCTGCACGGGACACACCATCACAGAGGAGCACTTCAACCAACCCAGGTAAGTCATGGGGCCATGTGCAACCACCAATGGCAAGTGAACAACCCAAAAACACGCATGGACAAACCACAGGGGCACATGTCGTAAAGGAAATTGGCTGAGCATGGAACTGCACAGGCCGTCAGGGATGGGCAAGACCTAACACGGCACGTGGTCACACACACACACACACACACACACACACAAGACATGCACAAAGGGTAGGAGGCATGCCAACGCCAACCGCCACCCCTAGCCACACACATATCCACAGACCACCACACCCAGTGCCTGTCATTGTGCATGTCTCAGGCACTGGGCACCATTGCACAGTGGCGGACAGCGCAACGTAGGCATCATCATGCACACGCCACAGTGGCCAGCAGCCGGGAAGGTGTGCACATGGAACGTGTGTGTGTGCGCGCAGGGCCGGGTACCCCATCCATGCATTGCACGTTGAACAACACACTGCACACAGGACATCGTCAGACAGTAGTCATGGTGGGAGACAGGTCAGTCACGTGGCATAGTGCTACAACCACCACGGATGCGTGGGCGGCCCCGCTGAGACCCACCAACTGTGACAGGCTGACCATTGGCCTCATGGGGTGGCACCGACGGTCCTCCTGGGGTGCCTCTGCGGGAATGAGACCGTTCTCGAGCAGGGGTCTGCAGCTCACTGAACATGCCGGCACCAGGCATGCTCGGGATGCACACAGCTGAACCCCGTGTCAACAAGGAGGGTGTCGCATGATGCCGGGAATGGGAAGTAGACATGGCAGTGCGCGGTGTCTGCGATGCATGGGCAAATAACTGTGTGCCCATTGTGGCCTTGACAGCTGTGAATGCCTGTGTCTGCCTGTCAGTGGCGGCGGTCACATCCTCCCACGGCCGGTCCATCCCTGCCAGGAGCAGACCGGTGTCCCTGCTGCGCCGCTCCTCTGCCTGGTGCAGGACCGCACTGAGTGCATCCACCACTGTCACGAGCCACAACTGCTGATCCACTGATTCATGGAGTAAGCGGGTGTGCTTATCTAAGCGGTCATCCGCCTGATTGGCATGCTGTCCTTCATGGTGTACACGGCTGTGCTGGGTAGCACCCCTTGAGGTTGGGCGCTGCACACCAGGGCCATGCCTGGGCATGTCCACAGGCAGTGCACTGATGCCACCCCCCCCGACACTGTCCCCCATCGCCTACTGGCTGACTGCTGACACTGCCCTCCAGCCACTCTCCAGGGCTCAATGGTGCCACTGCAGAACCTGCAACAGCCTCACTGTTCTGGACGCACAACAGTGCTGCCCCACTGGTGCAGACAGGCACAGGCTGGGACTGTGATGTCATGCAGGCCTCCATGGCGGTACCACCCACGGCTATGCCTGTGCTATTACCTGCTGTGTGGTCATTCTGCGGCCCACACGTATCACTGTCCATGATGTGAGCTCCATCATCATCAGTGACGGATCTGGCACCAGTCTGAGTCTCAGCATGCTGACATCCATGGACGCTGTCACGCTGGGACACGGGCAGGGCCTCCTCCACACCAGCTCCACCAACATCAGTCCAGAAAGCCAGGCAGGCCCACTGTCGTCCTGACCCTCAGACACCTGTGGAGGTGGATGGGCCCTCCTCTGTGTCCAGGGTATCGCCCTCAGTGGACGAGCCCACCACTGCTGACCCATGTGGATGCTCAGGAACTGTAAGGGAACACAGTAGCATTAATGTATCTGCCCTACCCTGTGGCATTCCCCCCCAACAGTGACAGATCAGGACCTACCATGCATTGACGGGCTACCACCCATCTGGAAGCCATCGCCTGGCACACCCTCGAGGGCACAATGCTGCATGCTGCCAGCAACCCGCTCTTCATGTGGCATCAGGCGTTGCACAGCCGGCTGTCCCCCACCAGTCGCAGCCCATGCTGCCCTGATGGTAGCCACCTTATCTTTAATCCTCCTCCTGTCCGTGCCCACCTTCTTCTTGCACTCCTGCATGGACCACTGGTGGCTGCCATGCTGGTTGACGGCACGTGCCACCTCACCCCATGCTGCAGCATGGGCCTGTGGTGTTCTCCGCTGTCCACTGAGCAGCTGTTCCTGGTCAAGATAGGCCTCAAACAGGGCATCTGATTCTGTCTCGTTAAGTTGGGCCTCCTCTGTCTCCCACATCTCTGTTCCTCCTCCTCCACCTCACGTTTGGTAATCATTGATCCTGTGGGAATGGCAGGTGTTACCTCTGACTGTGCAGTCCTGTGCATCTCCCACACACCACAGTCCACACTGGCAAACAGCATGCAACTCACCACAATAGACTGCAATACCAGACTATGGCCTCTGCAGCCCCATGTCACATTTATATAGTGCAACACATGCAAATGAGGTGAGGCTCAATTTTAAGTGGATGCTAAAGCAGTAGCTGTGCCATTGCATTGCTGATGAGCTGATTAGCATATGCCGGCTGAATATCGCGCTGTTGTGCCTTGCGCAATTGTGTTGAACGTGCTCAGGCAAGGGCGCAGCTCTGTGACGTGTGTAGTAGACCCTGAACAGCGCATGCCCGGGGTGCTGATGCCAATGCCTGCTGTGCTGCTGACGTGCTGAGCACGGGAGGCAGTGCAGGGCATGGCCACAACTGTGCCAGTGGCGCTAGTGCACTGTTCACATGTATGGCGCTCTTGCACTGGGGCGCTGTAGACGCAGTGGTGTGACAGCGCAGTAGGCTGCTAGAGGAAGTGCCACACAGGTGCCCTACCACGCTACGTGCGGTGAGTACCAATTGCGCTGTGGCGGTCTGTGCATGAGGGACCCCTGACCCTGTGCCGACCTTTGCCCCAGGTGCCATGCGTCCACATGGGTGCACCTCTATCGCACTGTTCGGTGACAGCGCAATGGGGAATGGCAGCGCAGTACTGCGCAGCATCCGCACATAGTGGACGTGCGCTACAGAGCGCCATTTTGATACTCAGTGCTTGGAAGATGGCATGGAGACGGGCACCAATCTGGAGCCAGGTCGAACTGGCTAACCTCGTGTCTCTGGTTGAGCCCCATGCTGCTGCACTCTTTGGGGAGGCACTCCTGGACAGGGCCAGGAGTGCCATGTGGGAGGAGGTGGCGGTGGCCCTGGAGGAGGCAACAGGGATCCAGCGCACAACAGAGCAGTGCAGGCACCGGTATGGGGACCTCCAGCGGAGGGACATGGACAGGCTTGCCCGCCTGTAGTCATGTGCCAGGAGGGGCATGGTTCCACGGCCAGGTAGGTGCACCATCCATACACTGGTTATGTCCATACAGGTATCGCGGTGGGCATGTGTCCAGCACATGGGGGGGGTCCGTCCAGTGTGGGCCGTGTTGGTGGTATAGGGGTGGGGGGGCAGATGGGTTTGGCTGTGTGGGATCGCACACATCTAGGGGTGGGGGGCCTTTGCTACCGGATTGTACTGATGTTCCTCTCTCCATGTTTGCACCCTAGGCCCCGAGGAGCACAGGTGTGCCAGAGAAGGGCAGCTGCAGCATGAGGCACAGCAAGATGCAAGTACCAGTCCAGCGCCAGGACCAGCCTGATGATGGTTAGTGCCTTACATCCAGGATCTTTTGTGCATGTTGTGTAGCAGGGTGGGCAGCGGGGCATGGCCGCCATCCATTGACACCACTGCCATGCACGCAACATGGTACAGTCCGCACTGTCCAGTGGCACTGCATGTCTGGGAGTGCATCAGTTGTGGTCCATGCATGCACCAGGTACATGGCTGTGCCACTGCCTTTGCACCGCAAGGCCATGTCACTGTACAGCCACAGTGGTGCTGTTTGGGTCTTGGGCGGTGGGTGTATATGCAGCAGTCCACATGGCTGTGTGCACCTGGGTGGGCAGGTCTTGTGGACATGATCACTGTGGGGGGTCGCACATCATCACAGGGGCGTGTCCCATGGCTGTATGCCATGCACAATGGGTGGGCTGCAGGGGGCTGTGCATTCATGCCTATTGACTCTGCTCCCTTGTCCTAGGTGGACGGAGGATGGTATATGTGGAGCGTGCACTGCAGGAGTTCTTGCAGGTGGCCAGGGCCTCTCTGGCCATCCTTGAAAGGATGGAGCGATATGGTGTGAGGCAACGTCAACCAGGAGGCACCACAGGAGTGGGGCTCCCGATGAAGATGGACCCCAGTTACATCTTGGATAGCACCACAGAACCACCCTCACACCCCTGCCCCTTACCCACCTACACCCTGGTTGTGTCCCTCACCCCTTTCAAATGTATGTATTTGTGCATAGTTTTGTTACCACTTTTATAATATATTTGTTTAGTTATGCCTACTGTTGTGGTCTCTGATTTGCAGCGGGCTAATGGTGCTCAGCTGCAGTGGCGTGCATGGTGTCGTGGTGGTGCTATCATGGAGTGTGTGTGTGTGTGTGTCCATAGGGGAGGCAAGTGTGGTGTGGGCATAACTTTCAGTCACTGTCTGTGGTTTGTATGTTGTTCCCTATGCAATGGATGATTGTGTGCAGTGGTACACGGTGCATGCGCTGTGTCCATGGCGCACCTGTCTGACCATCAATGGCCTGTGCAGCTGCCACCCTTGCATGTCTGTGACCTGCACAGTCCACTGGCATGACAGTGGTGGATGCCCATGCTGGTCTGCCACTGTACCCAGCGCGATGTCATGTTGCCTCCTGTCACTGGTGTGGTGCACATCTGCCTAGGGTAGCACTGTTGCATCTGCTGTTGTCCCACCTCTATGCTGTCACCTGTGCCTGTTGCAGGGGATGTGCTCCACTGTCTGTCACTTGTGCTCCAGCCACTTGCTGGTAGCATACAGCATCGTGGTGCCTGCACAGGGTTGCTGGCACACCTGTGCCATGGAGAGGTTTCAGCCATGTGTACACAGCTGCCGTGGTCACACACCAGGGGCTTGGTTGACCCGCTACTGTGTCCCTGTGTTGGTGTGCCCTTGGGTATGGGTGGTTGTTTGTGCACTGTGTTGCATCCTGTGTGGTGCATGCTTCCATGCAACACTGTGGGTGTCTGCACTGGCTGTTGTGGCCAGTGCTGGGACAGGGTGTGCCCTTGGGAGGGTGGGCAGGGTGCTGTGACACTGGTGGTGGGTTCTGGGAAATGCCCTGTCACGTGTGTGGTACCTCGTGTGCTGATGCATGGTCAGCCTCACAGCTTTACGGGGCGTGCATGGTGGCACTATGTCTGCAGCTGTTGCTTCACTGTCTACTGCTGCTTCCCACTTTTGGGTGCTCGTGGTGGGGCTGCCTTGCATGGTTCTGTGGTGCACAGGGTTGTATTGTCACAGTAGGGGTGGTGGCATGCTTGGGGTTTCCTGCACTGTTGGGCGCTACTCCTGGGCAGGGTGTATGGAGATCATGGTGCAGGGTGTGCTCTGCATTGGTGGGTTGATGTGGCATGGGGTGGATGGGCATCCATGTGTGTCGGTCCCAGCTTGCAAGGGGGTGTGCTGGTGCACCGTGCCACAGCGATGGGTTTCTTGCAGGTGTCCCTGGGCCATTGGTTCTTCCTGCTCTCCTCCAGTTGTGCGGTGCATGGGATGTGTGGGGCGATGTCTGTTCTGCTCAGTGCTCCTCTGCCCATCCCTACCATGGGTGGTGGGCCCCTGCATCCTGTCCCTGCGCATCCCTGGTTGTGCTGTTGCACTGCTGCCCTGCTCCACTAGGTGTCCCTGGTTTTGCTATTGCGCATCTGACCTGCGCCACTGCACATCCCTGGTTGTGCTATGGAGCAGTTGGTGCGATATTCAGTCATGTGCCGCAGGCGCATCTTGACCTGCACAGTGTTTGAATATCATGCGTATTGCACATGGGCACTGTGGACTTGCTCTTGCTTCTGCTGTTGCGCACTTTTATGGCGCAGTTTGAATATCTGGGCCACTATATACAAGGCGCATTAGAGGAGATCTTTTATTCCTTTGTAAACTTGTAAAATCACCATCCTTAATGCATGATATTGTGGTATACACTACTTCAGAAAAAAAACTTGTCCCTAGATTACATTCATGCCAATTAAAAGTATAGAAAGCTAAAACTAACCAAAGATTGAACTATTTCTCAATAAGGGTGCCAAAATTGTGGAATAAAATCCCACATAATTTGATTAACAGCTCTACTTTCAAAACATTTAAAAAAAGACTCGATATTTGGCTAAATGAGAATTTATAATAATGATCTACAAATTTGTGGGGGGCATTCACGATGGGCCCTGGCCTACTTATGCCTCAAATAAACCAAGTAAGTATATGAGACTGCCACCCTTAGCAGTCTTCTGCTTACGTTATCTTTGTTCTTATACCTTTTGGCACTTTTAACTCTTGGCACTTCATTTCAATCCTACCCTCGAGCCTATTCCCCTCCACCCTGCTTTTTCCCTACACGTGCATCTTCGCGTTGTTCCCCTGCTCCTTCTCACCTTCCACCCCCACCCATTCTCTTATCTGATGCCACCTCTTTTGCAGCATTCTTCCCCTCCTTCCCCCATGTTTCTCTCTTACCTTCTCTCCCACCCATATTATTCTCTCTTGGGTTTTTGACAAGGCCTGCTAGACAGTCCCTTCCCCTGGCTAAACACCACCTCTTCTCCCTCTACTATTAAATTGTCTCCTTCCCCCTCCCTTCACCAGGAGTCACTCCCTTCTCTCTGCACTCGTCCTGTCCCCTCCTTCCACCTCCCTATCCCCTCATCTCTCTATCCCCATCATCTCCTTTACAGCTTCGCTCCTTCCCCCTCCATCTCCTGTGCAACTCTTCTCCTTCACCCTTCTTGTTTCTACCATCCCCCACCTTACACCCCATTACTTTCTCTCCTAGATTTTGACAAGGCCTCCTAGGCTGCCCACTCCTCTAGCCTCCTTTACTGTTATATTGTGTAACATTCAGTGCTATTTTGATTGCTTTCGAATTTTTTTTTTAAGTATATTATTGATGCCTTACTTATCTATTGTTTACTTTGTTTTGTTTTTGTACTGCTGACGTGGAACCTTTGTAATTGAGTTGTATTGCTCAAAGGTGTTGTAATCCAAGACTCAATAAATAAAAATAAATCATCTAATGTTTTATCTGGAATAATGGGTACTCTCTGTGGTTGGCTTATATTATCATTGTCTCCTAGCTGATGCCTGTAGTTGTCAGTAAAATACACTGGTGTGTCCTGAGGACACCTGCAGAAGTCGGCTACTGACTCTCACTTGGCCCTTGCAACATCTGGAGAAGTCACTTATATATTTTAATATATAGTATAACAGAATATAATATATATTTGACTGCATAGCACCGTTGGAAAGGTAATCTAATGCTGAACAACTTTGCCACTGATATTTTGTGTATATCATGTATACTTTAGGAGGTATTCGCATTTGTTTATGGAATGGTGTGTATGGCTTATGTTGCCTGTTTTAGTAAAAAAATTTTTTTTTTGCTGTTTCAACCAGCATAGAAAAAAACACAAAATTACATATTCTTATTTGCATACCACCATTGGAAAAGTAATTTTGTGCTGAACAACTTTGCCACTGATATTTTGTGTATATCATGTATACTTTAGGAGTTATTCACATTTGTTTATGGTATGGTGTGTATGGCTTATGTTGCCTGTTTTAGTGAAAAAATTTTTTTTTTGCTGTTTCAACCAGTATAGAAAAAAAACAAAATTACATAATATTATTTGCATACTGCCATTAGAAAGGTAATTTTGTGCTGAATTACTTTGCCACTCATACTTTGTGTCTAGCACTTACGGTTCTTGAGCTATTAGGATTTGTTTGTGGCATGCTGACTATAGCTTGATTTTGCTTAGAAAGGCCCAGGATTTACTGTTAACAGTATACAGGAGACAAGTGGTGCAACTTCAGAGAGCTCCTGTGGAGACAATGAGTTAAAGCCTTTTGCTCTAAGTACCTCTGCCTGCGCCCATATCCTCTCCATCAGTATCCAAGACTGAGAGTATGTTTAAACACAATCTGGAATAGTAGGGTTTGGAAGTCTCATAATATATATTTCCTTCTCCTGGTGATTTGTATTTAGTAGTTCCCTAATATGTTTATCTAAGTCTTCTGGTGTCTCTTTTTCCAGTTTCTCAACCCCATATATTTCCACTAAAATTCTGTTTCATATTCCTCTCTCTCTTTAAAAAGAGTGAAGAAGGTATGTTCATGTTTATTCCCCTTAGTATTACTACCAATTGTCCCTCTTAATTCTTCAAAATTTCCTCATGGAGTTTACAATATATGAGATCCTGACCTTCCTCACTGCCCATTCTCTAGTTAAAATTTTATTATTTGCTTCAGCTCTTTCAGTATCAAGATCTTTTCTGATGAAAATCTCATAGTTTGTTCTTAATTTCTTCATTCCATTCTTTTACTGGATCCATATGCCTAATCTTTCCCACTTCCATCAAAGCAGAGTGTATCCTTTCCTGTTTCAATTTCTCCTTCTTCTTTGCTTTCCTTGATGTCAAGTTTGGTGGCCACACTGGGCTAATCATCAAATCAGGGAGAGTTTTAGTTATTTTATGTTATTTATAGTTGTTTTGTTATTGTATACCTAATTTACCTGCATCGTTGTAAGTTTAGCAGAGGTGTGAGGATCTTGCTTGTTTGGTCGGTCCAGAATAAGAAGTATAATCAGGAGGTTTACGTCACTAAACTTTGGTTGCCAAACCACAAACGCTAATGCCAAACATTAAATGCCAAAATGCCAATGATAAAATATCACTTTGGATTATTTATAAGCGGACTGGGACACACATTGAAGCTTCAATTCCAGTTTGCATTTTGCTGGCTACAAGTTTCCTGGTATTCCATTGACCTTTATTCAACTAACTACAGCTACCTGTGTGGAAACAATCAATTCTGACTCTAAGTTACCTGGTATTTTAACTACAGCTACCGGTGTGGAAACTATCGATTTCTGATTCCAAGTTACAAGGCATTTTGCTGACCTTACTTTCTGACCGCCTACAGCTACATGTGTGGAAAGGATCGATTTCAGACCCACCTACCCATTTCTGAACATCCTTGCCTTCCTTTGGAGTGCAGTGCCATTATCAGGGGAGTCCCAGTATCGGTGGAGTGGACATTCAGGGTAGAGTGCATTCTGTGAAGCTGATAATTGCATTTTCTGCCTGTCAGTTGGACTGAAGTAAGGTGAGCCTCTTGGCTCTTGGGCGGCTGGTGTTACCTGGGCTGGCACCATGTTCGGGGAGAGTGATTTGGGGTTTTGGGGGAGTGTCTTTGTGTGCCTGGTGGGCCTCTGACAAGATTGTGGACTGGCTACTGGAGGGTGGTTGGGGATGGGACTAGGGCCGTGAGTCAGCTACTGGAGGGTGTCTGATGGTGCTGTCACGTTTAAGGCTCTGCTGAGTATTGGAGGATGCCCCTTCCCCTTGTCTTATCCCCGGCAGGGTAGTTAGCTTTTGGGAACAGCTCCTGAGCCTGGGAGTACCTTCTGGGGCAGAGCTGTGGGGGCTGGTTACTGCTCGATCCAGCTCTAGGTTTGAAAACCAGAGGGTGGACATTCTCCGAGGCCTTAGGGTAACTGGGATGGCTGCTGAAGAGTGACCACCCCGGGATCTGGGTCGGGCAGTGCTCCGCCTGCTGGAGCTATTCTTGAGTGAGCTATCCATTGCTGCCTCATTCCGTTGGCATTACCTGACAGTGGATTTAATGAAGACCTGAACGCTTGCATCCAGGAGTGTCTTATCTTCACAAACATTGGGCAGATTGGTGGAAGACTTGTTTCCCTGATAAGACATTTTTGACAGTGAGTGTACCTTTTGGTGCTGCGTCTTCTTTTTTAACTGAAGATAGATTGGACAGTGAGAGTGTCCAGTATCATAACCAGATTTGTGCTGTGGAAGTGGGAGTTCTACAGCTTATAACTGTTGTTTAACTGGGGTTTGCACAGATTCTCATGAACTAGCTTGAATAAAAACTGCAAAATATTGATTATTAATTTATCATCCTCACATCACTTTCCAAGGCACTTTAATTTGGACTGAGCTGCTTTTGGCATAGTTTCTTTCCCTAATTAGTTGTGAACTTTGTCATATCACCATGGGGATTTTGTCCCTACTGTGCTAGTGGAAGGCTTGAGTGATTGTATGTGTGTTAATTAACTCATGCCTTAAGTTTTTACGTGAGTTTTGTTTGCCAGGGGTTAATTTGTAGGGAAGATTTTTATCATTGATTTTTATACTGGTTGGATGGGTTATTAAGGTTGTACGGGGGAGGGTTTCTGCTTGGGTGTGTGTGTGTGGAGAGGTATATGTATAGGTGAGTAGGTTTATATTTTTTAGTTTTTCAGTTACTTCATAGTTTGACTATTTTCTGCTTGTTGTTGATTGTTTTGATACGTGTCTGCAGAGGGCTCAGTCAGTCGGGCACTACTCTCCCACCAGGCTGAGGGACCTCCATCCTTTTAACTGTCCCCCTCTGCCTGTAGAGGTATATTATCATTGTCATGCTCTAGGGATAGGTTGTAGGAGAAAGGGCAGGAGAAGAACTGAATCTGGTGGGATAGTGGAGCGGGGTGGTCGGATTGGAGTGGTGGAGACAAGAAGATGCCCTTTGGCGAAATGGGTCCTGGAAAGGGGTCTTCCCTGTCTAGTTCTCATACCCAAGGGTTCCACTTTTTGTAGGTAAATGGCACAGCCTCACCTACCTATCCTGCCCAAGTGGTGTTATGCAAGGCCAGGTCTATTAAACACAAGATGGCTGTCATTGCTGATCTTGTTGGTTCAGCTGACCTGGCTTGCATCACCAATACCTGGCTGAACGAAAATGCTGGCCCAGTTTTGGAAGCAGCAGTTAATGACAGGTACTCTGATACATCGCTCAAGGCAGGAATGCAGGGACGGGGGCATAGCCATTTGTTTTAAATCAGAACTGGTCCTTGTGGTGGTCCCAGTGGGGGAGACCAAATCTTTTGAGTGCATTGTGGGGGCAGGAGTAGGCTGCAGAATACTTCTCATCTACCGTCCACCCAGAGGTGAGGAGAAGTTTCTGCAGGAAGTCACGGACTTTGTCATCAACCTGGTTTTGGGGTCCCCCAGGTGGATTATTCTGGGGGATTTTAATGCCTGGGTCATTGACGAACTCTCACAATTTGGGCCGAACTTCCTCCAACTTATGACCTCATTGGGCCTGACACAGGTGGTTACTTCTGCCATGCACAGACAGGGTCACTCGTTGGATCTGGTCTTCCTACTGGGGATGGAGACCTCTGACCTGTTGGTGGAACCGGTCAGATGATTTGACCACCATACCATAACATTCAGTTGCTAGGCTCCCCCTGATAGACATGTCCCTTTGGAGATGGTCCTGTACCACCCTTTAAGAGATTTGAACCCAGATGGTATTATGACAGTACTGGACTTGTTAGGTTTGTTGAATACTAGCAGGGATCCAGAAGAGCTCGTCCCTGCCTATAATAAGGCGGTGACGGCAGCTCTGGATTCCATAGCTCCTGTCCGTTTTCACCCCCCCCGCCCCAAGCCCCCATGGTTTGATGGGACTCTTGAGGAGCTGAGATGAGTGGCGCAAAGGCTGAAACAGCACTGGCAGAAATCTGGCCTGGAGGATGACAGGCTTAGATTGATGTTTCATTACAAGAACTATCAATCGGCTATCTCTCATAAGGGAGCAGAGTTCCTGTCCAGAGAGATTGCTGCTGCACAGAATTGACCAGCTCAGCTCTTCAGGACTGTTGACAGACTGTGCAATCCAGCCTGTCTTCAGTCCCAGAGAGCATTTTCACAGGATAAGTGTGAAGAGTTCGCTCAATTTTTTGCAGATAAGGTTGCCAGCATCAGGTCATAAATTCATTCAGCTCTCTCCGATGGGCTTTTTGTAGGTCGGCAGGAGGTTGAAAGCGCCCGGTTTGTCTGGTCCGACTTCAGTCGGCTGGAGACCATAGACATCATTCAGACCATCCAGAAGATGTGCCCGACCTACTGTAGTTTGGACCCAGGGCCAACATGCCTCTTAGTGGGGGGTGTGGAAGTCATTGGCCTGGTCCTTGCAGAGATTGTCCAGTGCTCGTTAGATACACGGGTGTTTCCTACTCCCCTGAAGGAAGCGGTAGTTATACCTCTCCTTCAGAAGATCTCTCTCGACCCGGACTGGCTCACCAACTACAAGACGGTCTCTAACCTACCCTTTGTGGGCAAGGTTATTGAGAAGGCAGTCACGGAGCAACTGGAGGTCCACTTTACACCTATAATGTCTTATGAGCAGCTCCAGTCTGGATTCAGGAAGAGGCATAGTACTGAGACTGCGCTTGTTCGGGTGCTTAATGATCTTCTGACTGTGAGAGATTGAGGGAACTGTTCCATCTTGGTTGTTCTCGATCTCTTTGCAGCATTTGGCACCGTGAACCATGATGTGTTTTTGGAGTGCCTGCAGTTGTTCTGTGGACTGTCTAGTACAGTCCTCAGCTGGTTCCAGTCTTTCCTCATGGATAGAACTCAGTGGTGTCTGAGTTTTTTTCTTCAGCCCTTCTCTCCCTACCCTGTGGGATTCCACAGGACTCTGGACTTTCACCCGCATTGTTCACAGTTTACATGCTGCTGTTAGGAGACATTATAAGTCAGTATGATACTTAGCTCTACTTGTCTTTTGTGCCCGATCAGGCTGGAGCTGTCTCGGTGTTTAATAATTTTCTCTCCAAGATCCAAGACTGGATCAGAGCCAGCTGGCTGAAGTTAAACCCTGATAAAACGGAGATGTTAATTGTGGACCCAGGCTACCAGGATTTAGATGTGGTGGCTGGTCAACCATCCGGACTTTGTCTTTTTTTGTAAACTTTCTTTTTGCTCCCCATGGCCCGGGCATCCTTCTGAGGTACTCACTTGACAAAGCCTGTACTCCCTGCCTGAACCCATTGCATCCAGCTTCTTCCCCCAAAACACCCAGGCAGGTCTAGCCCCCTGGATCGCCCTCCGGGGTGGGCTCACCCTCCTGTTGCAGCCTTTCTGAATTTAGAGAGGCCTACATGAGTGTCAGGTCGGCTGTGGCATCCTCTGGAGTGATGGGCCGGCGTTGGCATGTGGGCCTGCCCCTGGAGTCCCCATCATCTCCGCAGTGCCAAGAGGTTTTTTTTAAGGTATGTTTCCCCCAGGAGTGCAGCAGTGCAATGACGTTGGCACTGCATGACACCGCAGTCGTCCACCACACTCCTCCCACTCATCAACCCAAGCATGTGTAGTGCTGTTGGCTACCACCGGGGGTCACTATTTCACCAGGCATGCCCTGGATCCCTCCCCAGGGAGAAGATAGCAGTCCAGCGGATGCTGGATCCTCTCCCTCCCCTGCCAACCCCGGCACCTGAGCTTGTTCCCAAACTCAGGTTGCTGGCATGATGCAAGGTGTGGCATCCAATGCCTCAGCCCTCAGCACCACCAGACCAGCTCAGACTTTGTCTTGATGGGCTCCAGCTATCTGTCTTGGATCAGGTGCAAAATCTTAGCGTTGTCTTCAACAGTGGTCTGACTAAAATCCCAGGTGTCTGCTGTCGTGAGAACCTCCTTTTACCATCTGAGGAACATCACCTGGGTTAAGCATCTGGCCCCACCCGATGAACTTCCTGTTTTGGTCCATGCCTTCGTGACCTCTCACCTCGATTACTGCAATACCCTTTATCTTGGGCTATCAGGGGTGGATATCCCAGAATGCAGCAGCCAGGTTGTTGACTGGCTTACCTAGATCTTGCCGCATCACACCTGTGCTCTGCAGCCTGCACTGGCAGCCAGTTTATTGGTGGATCACCTTCAAGGTCAGACTTCTGACCTATAAAGCCCTGCATAGTCAGGGACCGAGCTATCTATAAGATCTTCTTAGCCTCTACTTGCCCCCTCCAGTCCCTCAGCTCCTCCGATGAGGGATTGCTAGAGGTTCCCAGGATTCAGCTTAAGACCTCTGGCACTCGCTCGTTTGCTTTTGTGGCTCCTACCCTGTGGAATTCGGTACCTTGTCGAGTAAGAGAGTGCCTGACTGTTGAGAGCTTTAAATCCGTTTTTATGACCTATCTTTTTAACCTGGCTTTTACAGAATTTGATTACTTTGTATGTATGCTTTGTATGATGAATTTGATTAACTTATTTACTGTTTTATATATTTTATTTACAATCTTGTTGTACAAGCACTTTGATAATTTATGGAACTGCGCTTTTTATAAATAAAAATTGATTGATTCAACTTTGAAATTATTTTGATTTTTGTCTATCTCTATTTTGGTTTTTATTTTTTGGTATTATTCTGATTAGCATTGCTTTTATTTTCCCTTCCTTTCTTCTTTCCTTTGCCTTGGGCTCTTCCCTTAAACAGGGCACCATCTGAAAAGGGAAAGGTAGGCTGTTCTTTGATAAAAGGTGGTGGTAAATTCACCTGTAGTCCACGATTCATCCCTTGCTACAGAACTCCCTGTGTAACTCTGATCCCCATGCTTGAGTTAAGCTCATTACTTTCCCCTGAATTTTCTATCTGTTCCAGCAAAATCTTATTCCTAAATATATCAACATTCAGGGAAGAGACCTCTTCCTTAAGGGCTGCAATATTTTCTAGAATTAGTACATTTGAATACTATGGATTTTTAATCATCTCCAGCATCTGCCTAGACAACACAGAGGTGGATGTAAAATCTCCTTCAATTGTGAAGTATTCCTTATTATACTGTAGCAAAAAAAAATGTTGTAGGTGCCATATTGGTCCTTTTAAGAACAGATCCAGAAACAAATGATTTGATACCTTTTATTGGACCAACATGAATGTTACAGAAAATAACAAAGTGCTCTAGCTTTTGAACCTACCCGGTCCTTCTTCAGAAGCTTTATGGCAGTTATTTTGAAAATCCCATACTATTAACATCAGATTATGTTGAAAAAACAGAAATAATTCTCATTGGTTTAACATATACATTTAAAACATAACAGAAGATTATGTCAGAGAAGCTATTTAACACCAGTCTGCTTTTAACTGAGGAGCCTCAGAAGGGCAAAGGTTATGAAGAATTATCAACAACCAAAGAGTTTTTCTCACATAAATTTTAAAATGTCTCAGTATGCTAAGAAAACATTCTAGTGATAAAAAAAATCTTGGGCTAGCATTCTCTCTAATACATGCAAGATTAGGTTACAACTTACATTCCAGTGTCCTGGTGTATTAAAGAACAGATAATGAGAGACAAAATCCTGAAATTAGGTACAACTGCAAGTTGAAAAAAAGCCCCAAAGTAAACATACATACAGTATATATACATGATGCATGATAATATTACTTGTAAGTGTAAGTGCCAATTAAAAATACTGGTCAAGGACCCCCAAGAAAATGAGACCATGAGCCTGATAAGTGCAGATTTCAACAGAGAGCCAGTGTATAACAAAAATTCACAGAATCAGTCTAAGGAATTTAAATGAAAACTTCCAAGGATGAAATCCTCCAGGACTCCTCCTTCCCCCCCCCCCTTTCTCTCCCTCTCCTCTCTCTCTCTCTATCCTTGGGAAAGACACTGTAACTAGTAGGAATGAGATATACTATATGTGCAAGAGTCATAGCACAGCATCATTCACACCAATATTAATCGTTACCCAAAGGAATTACACCTTTTATGAACACCCAAGTAAATGAGATATGCATCTTACTATGAGCAGATTTAAAAATGTGACAGTGTGTAATCCAACCACTGACAACTGGTAGAAGAAAATAAATGTACACTATATGTGAAAACTCTGTTCTAGCCACATAACAATTGTCCCATGCCACACTCCTCCCACACAGACATGTGTACATACACCACACCACACACACACCTGCACACCCCACACAACCATAACACACAACAAATATAACAAACACAACCCACATATACCACACCACACCATGCACACACAAACAAAACACACACACCATACCCTCAATACACAAAAACACAACACATGCATAACACACACATACATACATACATCAATGCACACACACACTTTCACACACACTCACCACAGTGTTAAGGTGAGAAGTCAACACGTAGATAACCATAAACTTACAAAATCAAAGGCCCGCTGAAGAACTGAAGTATTTATGTCCATCTTTTAAAGTAAAGATCTGTGTAAGTTTAAGTGGAATAATGTGTCATATAACCAACATCAGTGTTCAGTCCATCCGCCACCATATTGAGAAATAAAATAAGTCTAATTTCAGAAGCCCGTCTCTGTTGTGTACTGTTGAAATGTCTTTTTAAGACCATCACAGACATATCTGAGATTAAGTGGCCATCCTGGGAGACGTGCTAAGCTACTGGTTTCTCAGTCTTCTTGTGATTAATAGAATGTCTGTGTGAATTCATTCTAGTGCAGAGTTGTTGGCTTGTCTCCCCCACATAACCTGTGCGAGGACATTTCTTGCATTGGATGAAATAGACCATATTACTTGATGTACATGTATAATTCTCCTGTATCCTGAATAGTCTGTCTTGTGATGTAACCACACAGTCTGAAGTGGAAATGAGGTTACATGTCTTACATGTGCGTTGATGACAGGGTCGTGTACCATATGATGTCATGGTATTCTGTTCCGGTTCAAGTTGACTCCTAATAATCAGGTTGGCTAAATTAGGTGGTTGTTTAAAGGATAGTAGTGGTAGTTCTTGAAAAATACAATTAAGGGTTTCATCCTCACTAATTATTGGATGGAGATCCTTAATAATCTTACGTAGAAGTTCAAGGTCAGAATGGTATGTGACTACTAAGGGTATTCTGTTGTTAGTCATCCATTCCTTATATTGCAGTAGTTGTTCTCTTGGGACCTGTGTTGCACATTCCACTGCTCTAGCAATTTCCTTGGATGAATGTCCCTGCTCAATAAAGGTGTTTTTCAACATCACCAGATGTGTGTCTCTGTCTTCCTCATTTGAACAGAGGCGGTGATACCGAAGTGCTTCACTATATGTGACAGATTTCTTTGTGTGGCTCAGTTGATTACTTTTCTTGTGTAAGTATCTCTGTCTGTCTGTTGGTTTCCTGTAAATACAGGTATGTAGGGTTCCATCCTTAATAGTGACAGTGGTATCCAGAAAATGTACACTGGTACCAGAATATTCCAGGGAAAGTTTTATAGTTGGGTGGAGGTTATTAAGTTCTCGATGAAAATCTTTGAGTGTGTCAGTGCCCTATATCCAAATTATAAACAAATCATCAATGTAATGGAAATAAGCGAGTGGTTTATGTGTACAATGCCTTAGAAAATCCTCCTCCAAATTCACCATAAAAAGATTAGCATACTGTGGAGCCATCCTGGTTCCCATTGCTGTTCCCATAGTTTGAACATAATGTTTACCATTGAAGCTGAAGTTGTTGCGTGTCAGAATGAATTCAGTGAGTTTACCCACAACTCCAGGGTCAATGTTGGGGTCCAATTCTTTGTCATGCAGGTATCTGAGGCAGGCGGAAATGTCCACCCACACACTGACTACTGGGGAATTAAATGTACTTTCTAAGGGCCTCAATTTCTGCCCAACTAAACCACTGGACAGAATACAGTTTTGTGGTGAAATGGAGGAATACTTCCGCAGACTGAGACTCAGGAAATTTTTTCATGGCAGGGAAGAAATCACAAACAGTGAAGAAATCACAAACAGTAAAAATATTATGGATAAGAAAAAGAAACTATATAAGTTTACCCCATCAAGTGGCTGTAACAAAAAACTGGACAAATACATTCATTGCTTTTGCCAGAGAGTTACTGGTGAGATTAATAGGCAAAAACAGGCCCGTTACAACCTCTCTCCATTGGAATGGAGGGCTATACAAACACTAAAATTGAACCATAACATTGTCATAAAAAAAGCTGATAAAGGCTCTGTAGTGGTGATATTGAATTGGGAAGATTACATTAAGGAAGCCAACAGGCAGCTAAGTGACCTTACTTACTACAAAGTACTGGGAAGTGACCCAACTACAGAATATAAAAGAGAACTACAGGAGCTAATTGAAACATTTCCAAACCATACCCAAGACAAACTAATGGCCCTCATCCCCAGTGAACCTAAGCCAGGGACATTCTACATGCTTCCTAAAATACATAAACCTGGTAATCCTGGTAGACCCATAGTATCTGGTAATGGTACCCTGACAGAGGGGATATCAGGGTTTGTAGAAGCTATTTTCAAATGCTGGTTATACAAAGGGATAGTTACATCAAGGACACTACTCACTTCCTGCATAAACTTTCTGGTTTCAAGGACTTACCACCTGATACCCTTTTAGCCACGATGGATGTAACCTCCCTCTACACTAATATTCCACACAAAGATGGCATTTCAGCCTGCTTCAAATACCTGCATGACAAAGAATTGGACCCCAACATTGACCCTGGAGTTGTGGGTAAACTCACCAAATTCATTTTGACACATAACTTCAGCTTCAATGGTAAACATTATGTTCAAACTATGGGAACAGCAATGGGAACCAGGATGGCTCCACAGTATGCTGATCTTTTTATGACGAATTTGGAGGAGGATTTTCTAAGGCACTGTACACATAAACCACTCGCTTATTTTCATTACATTGATGATTTGTTTATAATTTGGACAGAGGGCACTGGCACACTCAAAGATTTTCATCGGGAACTTAATAACCTGCACCCAACTATAAAACTTTCCCTGGAATATTCTGCCACCAGTGTACATTTTCTGGATACCACTGTCACTATTAAGGATGGAACCCTACATACCTGTCTTTACAGGAAACCAACAGACAGACAGAGATACTTACACAAGAAAAGTAATCACTCGAGCCACACAAAGAAATCTGTCATATATAGTGAAGCACTTCAGTATCACCGCCTCTGTTCAAATGAGGAAGAGAGAGAGACACATCTGGCGATGTTGAAAAACACCTTTATTGAGCAGGGACACTTGTCCAGGAAAATTGACAGAGCAGTGGAATGTGCAACACAGGTCCCAAGAGAACAACTACTGCAATATAAGGAATGGATGACTACCAACAGAATACCCTTAGTAGTCACATACTATCCTGACCTTGAACTTCTACGTAAGATTATTAAGGATCTCCATCCAATAATTAGTGAGGATGAAACCCTTAATTGTATTTTTCAAGAACTACCACTACTATCCTTTAAACAACCACCTAATTTAGCCAACCTGATTATTAGGAGTCAACTTGAACCGGAACAGAATACCATGACATCATATGGTACACGACCTTGTCATCAACGCACATGTAAGACATGTAACCTCATTTCCACTTCAGACTGTGTGGTTACATCACAAAACAGACTATTCAGGATACAGGGGAATTATACATGTACATTAAGTAATGTGGTCTATTTTATCCAATGCAAGAAATGTCCTCGCACAGGTTATGCGGGAGAGACAAGCCAACAACTCTGCACTAGAATGAATTCACACGGACATTCTATTAATCACATGAAGACTGAGAAACCAGTAGCCCAGCACTTCTCCCAGGATGGCCACTCAATCTCAGATATGTCTGTGATGGTCTTAAAAGGACATTTCAACAGTACACAACAGAGACAGGCTTCTGAAATTAGACTTATTTTATTTCTCAATATGGTGGCGGATGGATTGAACATTGATGTTGGTTATATGACACATTATTCCACTTAAACTTAAACTTACACAGACCTTTACTTTAAAAGATGGACATAAATACTTTAGTTCTTCAGCGGGCCTTTGATTTTGTAAGTTTATGGTTATCTACGTGTTGACTTCTCACCTTAACACTGTGGTGAGCGTGAGTGAGTGAGTGTGTGTGTGTGTATGTGTGTATGTGTGTGTGCACTGATGTATGTACAGTATGTATGTGTGTGTTTTGCGTGTGTTGTGGGTATGGTGTGTGTGTGTGTTTTGTTTGTGTGTGCACAGTGTGGTGTGGTATATGTGGGTTGTGTTTGTTATATTTGTTGTGTGTTATGGTTGTGTGGGGTGTGTGTGTGGTGTGGTGTATGTACACACGTCTGTGTTGGGGAGCATGGCATGAGACAATTGTTATGTGGCTAGGACACTGAGTTTTCACATATAGTGTACATTTACTTCCTTCTACTAGTTGTCAGTGGTTAGATTACATACTGTCACATTTTTAAATCTGCTCATATTAAGATGCATATCTCATTTACTTGGGGGTTCATAAAAGGTATAATTCCTTTGGGTAATGATTAATATTGGTGTGAATTATGCTGTATTATGACTCTTGCACATACAGTATATCTCATTCCTACTAGTTACAATATTTTTCCCAAGGAGAGAGAGAGAGAGAGGGAGAGAAGGGGGGAGGAGTCCTGGAGGATTTAATTCTTGGATGTTTTCATTTAGATTCCTTAGACTGATTCTGTGCATTTTTGTTATACACTGACTATGTGTTGAAATCTGCACTTATCAGGCTCATGATCTCATTTTCTTGGGGTTCTTTGATAAGTATTTTTAATTGGCACTTACACTTACAAGTGATACTATCATGCATCATGTATATATATATATATGTATGTTTACTTTGGCGCTCTTTTTCAACTTGCAGTTATACCTAATTTGGGGATTTTGTCTCTCATTATCTGTTCTTTAATACATCAGGACAGGACACTTGGAATGTAAGTTGCAACCTCATCTTGCATGTATTAGAGAGAATGCTAGCCCAAGGTTTTTTTTATCACTAGAATTTTTTCTTAGCATATTGAGACATTTTTAAATTTATGTGAGAAGAAATCTCTGGTTGTTGAGAATTCTTGATAACCTTTGCCCTTTTGAGGCTCCTCAGTTAAAAGCAGACATGTTAATTAACTTCTCTGATGTAATCTTCTGTTATGTTTTAAATGTACGTGTTAAACCAATGAGAATTATTTCTGTTTTTTCAACATAATCTGGTGTTAATAGTATGGAATTTTCAAAATAACTGCCATAAAGCTTCTGAAGAAGGACCGGGTAGGCTCGAAAGCTAGAACACTTTGTTCTTTTCTGTAACATCCATGTTGGTCCAATAAAAGGTATGAAATCATTTGTTTCTGGATCTGTTATTATACTGTAGTGAATGCATGGTCTGATTTGGATTGATATCTTATTTGTTTGATCTCAGGTTTTCTGTTATAAATCCCCCTCCTATTTGATGGTCTCTAGAATATTATTCTCCCTGCTCCATTTTTAATTTCTTCAAGCCATTTATAGCATTACTCAGTTCTTGTATAACTGAGGCCAGTTTGTCATCTCTACTTCTTTTTAAACTTTTCCAGTCCTTCTTCCCTCTATGAGTAAAGTGGGGTGGGAGAAAAAGGAATATAAGAGTTATTCATTGTTTGATTGGGTATAGTTTCTCCAAAAGTGGAGTATTCTGGGAAAAAATCCTCCTCATCGGAATCTAAATCTAAATTATCTTCCTCAGATTTTTGCAATTCTGGTGTTTCCCAGCCATATGTAAGTAAGGAAATATCCCCATCTTGTGCTTCATGAGTTGCATTATTATTCCCCTCTGTGAAGTTTTCTTGAGAAGCCAGATTAATTATGTCCCCATGTTTAAGTTGTTTTGAATCAAGCTTAGGTGTAGATAATTTTTTGGGGGCATCTACATATTCAGGAAAAAAGCAGTTATTTTAAATTGTTTACTTTTTTCTCTAGAGGCACTTTAACTGATATATTATACCCTTCTGTTATAGTTTCTGCATTCTTTTAGGTTTCTTCTCCTTCCCTAGTACTGGTTCCTCTAGGTGGGTACTTAAGTTCAGGAGCTATTTTTATCACTTTTTGTTGAAACCATGATGTAATAATCTAGGTTTAAGTTATTCCAATATACCCCTATATTAAACTTTATGCTATACAAAGTTTTTAAATTCCAGATATAAACAATCGACAAAGAATTAGGAAATTTCAAAATGCCAAGCTTACAGTATATACAGGTATCATGGCTAAGGTAAATCTAGTAACAGTGTTAACTACCTCAGAAATTAGAAGGCAAATACAGTATGTTCCAAGAGAACGTCAAAATACAGAATACAAAATTCACCACCAGCCCTTTGTGAGTCCTGCAATATGGATTAAAATGAAAATGCAACATCCTTACAGCCTTTCCCTTCTGTTTCTTTCAAGGGCTCAGACTCCATTTCCAGAAGACACAGATTTGTCTTTGCTGAAATCAATTTCTTGGCTTCCCAGCAAGTAGATATAAAACAACTTTGAATAAATAAGGCTTCTCCTTTGCTTCCCTTTGCTTCTTTGAGCTGATTCCTCTGGTATATAAAAAGATTTTTAAAACCTCCAAGTATCATAAAGTATCATAAAATATATTAAACTTAGCAATATATGTACTTTATGTATCATGTGACTTATAAATTATAACTTTATAAACTCTTTAGCATTCACAGTAGTATATAGCCTATAAATTTTTTTTCCAGGAACCAGAGCCTAAAAACTACAATGTTTAACCCTTGCAGGGCTGTGGACTGATATCAGTTCAAAATTCCTATATGTTGTAATTCTTTTGGCAGCCTAGGGGTTAAAATCTAGGCTAAGAGTAGCTTTAATTAAGGTGCTTTTTTATAGTTCTTTAATATATTTCTAGTACATTTAATTTTACCTTGTATGGAAGCTCCATTCAATTAAGTCAATATGAGAAAAGACCTAAGTCTTCCTGAAAGCTGCCTTGAAGTTCTTGAAACATCTAACAAAAGACACAGGTTTTAGTTTCAGTGCCACATGCACCTTTAGTTTGAGTCTCCCAGTTTGAAAAAGGATTTAAATTTACCTTTAGTTCAAGTTAATACAGTTCTTTGCAAGAGCTTGCAGACTTCTTCTATAGTCTCCATTTTAGAGAACGACTGCAGTGCTTCTGCCCTTGCACCCACTGAGTTTCTAGCTAAGCTGCTACCTGTAGTCACTCAGTGTAATTTCAGAAATAGCTCTGCGCTGGGAAAACACCAATACATGCAAAGTATTCTAGGTGTCTCCACTTGAGGTGTTGTCACCTGTTCTCTATTGAATAGCCAATTACCCAAACAGTATTAGCAACTTGATAGCCAAACCTGTGTCTCTTGATTTGTTATTACTAATTGACTAATTAAATAATAGCTTCCACCAAGTCTCCTCCACATACAGTAGGTACCAATAAACTCTGTACCACTTAAGTGCTTGTGTGCCTTAACTTAATTATACAATTTATAGTGCTTGTGCACCTTTTTTTTAAATGTATGGTCTCATGCACTTTATAAGCCTAAAATAAAGTTAAATACTGAAACAGTCAAAAGAGCTTTAAAACTTTAAAAATTCCTGGGTCCTTAGTTAAGAAAATAACATTCAATACAATTAGCATCTCTAAAATTTTAAAAGGTTCATCAGGCTCTTAAAAATTGAAAATAGGGGTGTTCTTAAATAACTTAAAGCTAAACCCCTTTAATTAATGTAAATTGTGAATAATAGAGGCCTTGAAATAGATCCTTGTGGTACACCTCTTGAGAGCGGTAAGGGGGAGGATTGATGTCAGTCTGCTTTAATACACTGGAGCCTTCCCGTTAAATAGCTATCGAACCAATTTAAAAGAAGCTGCATTTTCTTATTAATTTAACACTTATATCTCAGCAGGAGTCAGGGTCTGTTGAGATTAAGCAGACAGATACTTTATTAGAAGTAGAAGGGGTCTTATTTGGGGTTAAAAAAAGAAAGAAAGTCAGTGTGTGTTCTGTGCTGTGAAGGGTACTGTATCAACTTACTTTGCTAAACCAGTAGGAGGAGAGAGGGCTTAATTGGGGGTGTGGCGTAGTCACTATAAAGCAGGTGACTCAGATTACAACTTCCTGTTAGAGCCTTTTTCTTACTAATCGCCTCCATCCCACCACCCTAAGCCAGTTCTACTTTTATAGCCACTGGATTTGACTGTCAACAGGAACTTCCTGTTTGGCAGTAGGAAAGGAAGGATCGTAGAGAAACATTGGTTTTGTCAACCCTGTGTGGTACCATTTGCTTGTAACTGACTCTTCAGTGAATAGCAGAGCATTGTGGGAACCTGGAGGACTAGCAATAGGCTAGTATACCTCCTATCCCAAAGCAACATATCTCTGTTAAAAGCACTGTTGCCTGGTGATTCTCTTGCCCTTTTAAGGGCTTGTAAACCTTCAACTCACAGAATCTTGCTGAATTTAAGTAAATATTATTTTTACTTTGTGCCACAACCGGAAGTGAATGGACACTTACTTCCAGTTTTTTGACTTAAAACCTGCCCCTCTAGCGAACGGGGTGTTTAATAGTGGCATTTCTACTGATACAGTGAACCTCTGGTGACAGGTGGAGTAGTGCAGTGCACCAATATACTTTGATATACCATTAATATATTTGTTTTAACTTGCGTATTGTGTGGTACCATTTGCTTGTAACTGACCCGTCAGTGAATAGCAGAGCATTGTGGGAACCTGGAGGACTAGCAATAGGCTAGTATACCTCCTACCTCAAAACAACATCTCTCTGTTAAAAGCACTGTTTCCTGGTTGTTCTCTTGCCCTTTTAAGGGCGTGTAAACCTTCAACTCACAGAATCTTGCTGAATTTAAGTAAATATTGTTATTTTTACTTCGCGCTGAAATCGGAAGTGAACAGATGCTTACTTCCAGTTTTTTTGGCTTAAAACCTGCCCCTCTAGCGAGCAGGGTGAGCGTGTGCGGGGCCGCGTGCAGAGACACGCGCGTTTGTGCGTGTCTGCTGTGTCCGCTGAGCATGCTGAAACTGCTAGCATTAGATAAACTTGGATAAGATAATTTTAGCATATCCTCTACTTAGTAAATATACACCTTTAACAATGGAAAAATAACTTAGTAAGTGTATGCAGTGTTTGATGTATAGTGAGAGAAAGTATAGGAGCGAGTATGTATGTGCTAATTGCCATCTGATTACTACTCTTGAAGCAGAGATAGTGTTTCTGCTTAATATTAAACCAGTTTCTACTGATATTAGGGAACTGAAAAGTTACATTGATCTTATGGATGAACAACTTCATTCTAATGAACAATTTCCTTCACATTTAGGTAGCATTTCTATGCCTCCTGATGAGGAGACAAATGTAACGACTAGTTCTAGTATACCTGTTGCTTCTGCCCCCTCTTATAAGGTGGATGATTATCCGCCCTCTTCTCATGATAATGATGACTGGACCATTATCACAAAGCCTCTTAAAAAAAGGAGGGGCGGTCAAATACACAATAGTTCCCCTATTGAAACTTGTAATAGGTTTGAGCAATTGACTGTATCAAATAATTAAGTGCTACATGATTTTTCCTGTGCATCACCCTCTGTTGATAATAATGGTTTTAAAACACTTTTCAGTCAGAAGTTAATGCCCATGAATATTTGTCCTAGTAAGTCTCAAGCTACCAAATCAATACCTATTAAGTTAATCGCCCCAGAGTGTGTTAAACAATCACCTATTTCTGATTCTTGTACCCCTACTGTCTCAAAACAAGTGTTAGTCCTGGGAGATTCAATCATTAAGCACATTTACAGGGCAGTATGCAATAGTGACAAGAGCAACTGCACTTTTTCTAGCTTCCGTGGGGCCAGGGTATCTGACATTATCTCCATGATGCCTAAAATTTTACAAAATGCGGGGGAAAATCCACTGGTTATCATACAAAATATAAACAACACCCCATACAGATATTAACAACACCCCATTTAATCAGTTACAACAGGACTATGTGCCGTTATGTAACCTGTTACTTGATAGGGGATGCTGTGTATGTATATCAGAAATTCTACCTGTCCCAAGAGCAACATCTACCATGGCGCAGAAAATCAAAGCCCTAAATGAATGGTTGAGAAAGTGGTGTTTTAAGCAGGATATACCCTGTATTACCCACTGGGAATCATTTTCAGATCGTTCTTCCTTGTTTTGCTGGGACGGTTTACATCTCAGTCGTAGGGGTAGTACACTTATGGGGAAAAGTATCACTAAAATCATAAATCATTGTTTAAACTAAAAATAATGGGGGAGAATGGGTCTATTCTCAAGTCTCTGAATACTTACCAAAATATTATTACAACTAAATATAAATTCATAGCCTTGAATGCAAGATCTTTAAACCAACTCAAATTAGCAGAACTAGAAGCCAAATGTAAAACTTTAAATATAGGTGTGGTGGGAGTAACTGAAACTTGGTGGGACACATCCTCAATTTGGTCCAGGGAAATTCCAGGTTATAAGTTATATCATAATAACAGATTAGATAAGCAAGGCCGTGGAGTTTGTATGTACATACAAAATGATATTCCTTCTATTGAAGTGTGTTCTTCCTTTCCTTTGAAAAGTATATGGGTTAAAATCTTATTGAAGGAACAGTCCTATATAACTATTGGTAACATCTATCGACCTCCATCTGCAAATTCAGATTACACAACTGATATGTTTAAAGAAAGTACACATTTTTCAGAATCTCAAGATACTGTAATATTTGGTGACTTTAACCTCCCTCATATTAACTGGGACTCATTCTCAGGACAGTCCTATGCTGAGAAAGGACTAATAGATGTGGTAGTTAGTACTGGATTATAACAACTTGTTACTGAACCCACTCGAGGTCCTAATATTTTGGATCTATTATTTTCTAATATAGAGCAACAAATTAACAATTTACAAATTTGGGATCCACTTGGGACCAGTGATCATTCATCTATTCTTTTTGAAATTCACCAGTTTACAACTATACAAAGGAAGTTATACTGTACAAAAAATTATAATAAAGCAAATTTTTCTAAAATCAATGAATACTTACAAAACATAAACTGGGAATCTAATCTTAATTGTACAACACAACAAGCTTGGGACTCTTTTAAAAACATTGTACATTATTTGGAAAATACCTTTATTCCATCTTAGAGAAAATTTAATAATAAAGGAAAAATTCCCCCTTGGTTCAACAAGACAATTAAAAATCAGATTAAAATAAAAATTAAACTTTTTAGGAAACTTAAGAATAGTTCTGTTCCATTTAAAACTACTGTATTACATAAATACAGACTATCTGTGAAAAACCTAAAAAATTCTGTTAAATTGGCAAAAAATAAGCTAGAATTTAAACTAGCTCACACAAAAGACTGTCACAAATCTCTTTTCTCCTATATAAATAGGAGGTGGACAAGTGGAACACCCTGCCAGAGGAAGTGGTGGGGGCTGAAACAATCACAGGATTTAAGAATGCATGGGATAGACATAAAGTAATTCTGGAGGTCAGGGGTAAGGGGCAACAGCCTTCTAGGAAAACAAACTAAACTTACAAGCTCAAATGGGCAGACTGGGTGGGCCATAGGCCCTTATCTGCCGACACTGTCTATGTATCTATGTAAATAGTAAAAAAGGTGTATCAAGGACCATTGGTCCCATTATAACCAATGGCTCTTCTCTATGTGATATAGAAACCTCAAATCTCTTTAATAAGTACTTTTGTTTTGTCTTCTCTAAAAAATCACCTATTAGTACATTTAAAGTTCACCACATGGATTATCCTAGGTTCTATCCAACTGACAATATACAGGCTATCAAAAAACTAAAAAAAAAAATACTAGTCTGGGCCCAGACGGTATTCATCCATGGTTTCTGATGAAACCTCTATAAATATTCTATACCTTTGTCAATTATCTTCAACAAATCCTTACAAGAAGCATTGTACCAAATGATTGGCATTCAGCAATAGTTACTCCCGTATTTAAAAAGGCAATAGAGGTTCTGTGCAAAATTATCATCCAATTAGCCTGACCTCAGTGGTTGGTATATTAATGGAATGAGTAATGAAGTCTCTAATAGATCAAGATTGTAAAAAATTAGGAATTTATTATTCAAATTAGCATGGGTTTACTCCCAAGTATTCCTGCACCATCAATCTGATATCTTTTTACAATAATATAAGTACTCTACTTGATGTGGGTATCCCTACTGATGTAATTCTTTAGGACTTTAGTAGAGCTTTTGATAAAGTCTCACATGAAAAAATCATTACTAAAATGCACAGTCTAGGTTTGTCACCTGATATTGTCAACTGGACTTTAAACTGATTGACAAATCATTCTCAGAGAGTCAGAATTAATGATATCTTGTCTGATTTGGGTAGTGTGACAAGTGGTGTACCACAGGGGTCGGTCTTGGGACCAACATTGTGTAATCTCTTTATCAGTGATTTACAAACAGGGCCAAATAACTTCATGGTTAAATTTGCAGACGATACTAAATTGGGGGGCAAGGTTAATAATCAAGAAAATTGTTCTGCATTAAAGAAGGATTTGGAAAATTAACACTTTGGGCAAATGAAAATCATATGTAGTTTAATCAAGACAAATGTTTAGTACTGCATTTGAGTAAATAATCCAAAACGATATATTATATAAACGGACTACTTCACTCATCAAATTGTGAAAAAGATTTAGGGATATATGTTAATAATAAACTTACATCAAATGATCACTGTGTTAGAACTGCTTGCATGACCAACAGACTTTTGAGGCAAATAAAGCGCTTTTTATTGTACGCTGAACAATGCATTATTCCATTGTATAGGGCATACATTAGACCGTATCTAGACTATGGTTCCCCTTTCTGGAATCCAAACCAAAAAAAAGACATAGCAATTCTTGAACAGGTTCAAAGGAGAGTAACTAGAATGATTCCAAGATTAACAAACTTGGATTATCAGAACAGATTAAAAGCTACTGGTCTCTTCTCTTTTCAAACTAGAAGATTTAGAGGTGATATGCTTATGGTTTTTAATTTAATAAATTCACCAGATCTAATGGAAAATTGTGGTCTAACACTCTCTAAAAGGAGACATGTTCTGAGACTGCATAATAAACAGCTTGAAGTAAATACTTATAAAACCAGCAAAAGGGGAAACTTTTTTCCAATAAGAGCATCCATTGTATGGAACACCTTGCCACAAGAATTGGTAGAGGCAACTAGTGCCACTGTCTTTAAAAACAAATTAGATGTTTGGTTGAGGGATAATAGATAAATAATGTCCCACATAGTGTGGGGAACAGTCTCAATGGGCTCTGGCCTTCTTCTGTTCTTTCATACCAAGTAATACCAAGTAATGGTTATTAAAGCTGCATTGATTGTTTACTTAGAAGGAGATTATGGTCAACTGCATCGAAAGCTTTACTTAAGTCAAGGAAGACGGCTCCTGTGGATTGTTTATTATGAGCCAATCATTCGTCACTTTAGCTAGAGCTGACACCATACTGTGGTTACGCCTTTGTTGTCCATTTGAAGGAGAATGTTCTAGTGACAGAGTATGTCGTTCAAGGCCCGGATCGCATAGAGGACGGCTCTCATTTCCAGGACATTTATGTGGAGCTGAGACTCGTCCTGAGTCCACGTACCTTGGGTGTGGAGCTTCTGGCAATGAGCTCCCCACCCCATTAGGGATGCATCGGTGGTAATAGAGATCTGATGATCCAAAGGAGCAAAGGGATACTCTTCCAGAAGGTTGTTCTGCTGTGACCACCAGGTGAGTGACCTCTTTAGAGGTTCTGTCACCTTGATGGGAAAGGACTGAGGGTGAGTGGTTGGGGACCACTGAGTACTGAACATCCACTGAGAGGTTCTCATGTTGAGACAAGCTAGGGGTACAGTGAACACTGAGGATGCCATGAGACCCAGCATCCATAGCATTGAGATAGCTTGACTGAGCTGTTTTTTTTGATGTACTGGGCCATCTGTAGGATATCGCTACTTCTGTCCTCTGGAAAAAAAGCTTTTGCACAGGAGGTATCCAGAAGAGTTCCTATAAAAAGGAGTTTCTGGGAGGGCTGCAACTGCGATTTGCTGCAATTTAGCAAGACTCCCATGGACGTGAGGAAGTCTGAAGCTTTGACTATGGTGTCCAGAGTTCCCTGCCTGGAAGGGCTTGCTAGAAGCCAGTCGTCCAGGTATGGAAACACTTGAATTCCAATTTTCCTGAGATGTGCTGTGAGAATTGCACAACGCTTTGTAAAAACTCGCAGCACCGAGGATAGCCCAAAGGGCAGGACTCTGAACTGATAATGTTGACCCAGCATTACAAACCTCAGGTACTTGTGGTGCTTTGGGTGAATAAGAATGTGTTGGTAGGCATCCTGCATATCCAGGGAGGCTAGCCAATTGTGTTGATGAATCAAAGATAGAAGGGTATCTAGAGATATCATCTTGAACTTTTTCTTGTGATGGAATTTGTTTAACTTTCTGAGATCCAGAATGGGGTGCATGCCTCCAGTTTTCTTTGAAACTAGAAAGTAACGGGAGTAGAAACCTGTGTTTTGTTAGTCCGGTGGAACTACTTCTACAGCTCTGTTGTTCAGAAGGCCTTGCACTTCGGAAGCAAGAAGGTCTGACTGTACTGTCAACAGTCTGGGTTGTCATTTGGGGGGGATGATCTGGGGGGGTTTGAAAGACTGAGCGAATACCCCTCATGGATTATCTGGAGGACCCATTTGTCTGATGTTATAGACTTCCACCAGTCATAGAACTGAGTCAGATGTCCATCAACTGCTGTGGAAGAGTCCCCCCTTGGGCAGTTGAGGTGGGACCTGGGCCGAGAACTCAGAAGGTGGCACTGGGCACTTTGGGGACTTGTGCCTTCTGCTGCATTTTCTTTTGTGGCTGTGGGGTGTGGCTTTTGTTAAAGCCCCCCCGCCTTTGCACCGAAAGGACTGACAGTTATGAAATTGACGTTTATTGGCACCCCCCCGAGAGGGGGCGGGTGCGGGTCAAGCTATCTTAATGGCTGACCTAGTCTTTTGTGTGGCTTCCAGAGCTTGTTTCACCTGGGGTCCGAACAGATACAAACCATTGAAGGGTAAAGCCATGATCTGCTGCTGGGCATTGTTCATGAAGCCCGAAGTACGTAGCCAGGAGTGGCGACGGGTACAAATGCCCACCACCGCTGCTCAAGAAGCAGTATCGAAAGCGTCCATTGCAGCTTTAACCTGTTGGTTATTGGACTTGATGCCCCTGGTTACGGTGTGCAGTAGCTCTGAATTAGTTTCCGACTCAGGCAGAGCTTCTACCATTTGCTTGAGCGAATGCCAAAGGATATATTCATATTGAGAAAAAATAGCCCTGGTAGCTGGCAATACGCATACCCAGGGTGGAGGCAGCAAAGACTCTCTTACCTAAGGTGTCTATCTTACGAGATTCTTTATTGATAGGTCGGGCTGAGAATGCCTGAGGGAGGACAGCCTTGTCATTCTCTGCTATAACTACCATGGGATCAGCAAAAGCTTGTGGGCCAATATGGGTCGATCCTTGGGGGCAGCATACTTCCTATCTATGGACTTAGCCACAGAAGGGATGAAAGTAGGATTGTTCCATACCGTTTGAGAAAGGATCTCAAAAGATGGTTGTACCAGAGGAGTTAAATCCTAGGGATCTCCAGGACATGTAGGTATCGGAGTCTTAAAAGCTTCCCAGGATCGATTTCCGTAGTCTATGGAGAAAGAGTGAAATTTAAATTTTTCAGCAGAGACTTAAAGGAAAGGTCTTTGACCACAGGCTCTGCAGCAGGATTAACTCCTGCTCCTTCAACATCATCACCCAGATGAAGATCTGGGTCAGGCTCAAAATCATCTCCTGACAGTCCAATGGGGACTGTATGGACAGGAGAGGAGTGAAAATCAGAATGGAAATTAGAAGAGGAAAGAATCGGAGTCGAAAGGCCCTGGAGGCTGGACGGTGCTGCACCAAGCATCAGCACTGATGAAGAACATGGTGCCGAACCCAAGGAATTCAGCACCATCAGAAACAGCCCAGCACATGGCACTGACAAAGGCCACAGTGCTGACAGAGCCCTCGACACTGACAGAGTCTCTGGCACCACGGACAGTGCCGACAGGGCCCCCGATGCTGTGGATGGTGCCGACAGAGTCCCTGGTGCCACGGACTGCTCCAAGAGTGTCTCAAGGTTCTGAAAACTGTGATTTGAAGGAAAAGGAGGAAAATTAACAGGAGATAGAGGCATGGTGTGGGCCCCTGCGCTGCAGCCATGTGAGGAGGATAAACACCTGAGCACGGAGTCGACGGCACCAAAGAAGGTGCCGAGCAACTAGGAAGGTCCAACCATCCTACCCGGTCTCTTGAGCAGCCTGAAGGCCCCGGAGTGACTGGGTCAGGCAGCTGGACCAACCTCCGAGCCCATTGCTCCATAAGAGCAGCCCACTGGTGAAACTGCTCATCAGAGGTCCATCCAATAGGAAGGGATGGGCTCCGATGTCTAAGAGATCGGGCACTGGAGCCAGAAACCGGCAACTCTGAGAGGGGAGGAGACCAGTGCCTAGCCCCAATGACCGACCGTCGATGCGCAGACATACCAGAAGGCGACCTCGAATGATGCCTTCTCTTTCTTGACTTGTGTGCCGAAGAAGAACTCGAGGCCGAATGGTGCCACAAATGGGACTGTTTCCTTTTATGCTTCCGGGGGGACCACCCAGCTCCCTGAGCATTGGACTGTCCATTGTCAGACCCACCCTCCGGGGAGGGCGGCAGATTGGACCCAGCCCGGCTGCCTAAACTGCTTTCATACAAAGTCTCCATACCGTCACCTGACCTGCTCATAGTCAACTCTGTCAATGGAGGACTGAAGACTTCTTTATTAATCAATACATTTAATTCAATCTACTCAGTACTTTTGAAGATAAATTACAAAATAATAAACTGAAAACTATGCTGCTAGCTTGAAGTTTGACTCCCAGTGGTCGAGTGACATCACTGAAGTGCACTCGATGGCGGGAAAAAAGGAACTGAGGCGGTTGGAAGGTCGACGCCAAGGTAGTATTTACTGCACGAGCCATGGCTCATGTTGCTGCTTCCTCGCAGCTCCATCTCTGGTGCTGACCCTCTCGAAAAGTTTGCTCCCGCTGGGTCTGAGCGCCTCCAGTGTAGATCCCATTAGTGTGAATGAGTGGTGGAGACTTCATCCAAGAAGATCGAGAATTACAGTAGGTGTGTAATTTCCATTTCTATGTCCTTCAGTAGTTTTAATCATCTGCCAACTTTTTGCTGAGTTGCCTTTAGCGCCTTTGAGGGCATTTGCATAGTAATTTACTTTGGCAGTTCTGATTAGCTTTGTACATGTATTTCTAGAAGTTCTAAATGCCGTCCAGTCAATTGGAGATTTAGTCAGTCTGGCTGTCGCCCTGAGTTTTTCCATTTGAGTTGAGGCTTTTTTCAGTTCAGCAGTGAACCAGGGGTAGGTGGCTTTTTTACTCTCTGTTTTATGAATGGGACATGTTTGTGTATAAGATTTGTAAGAGTCAAGTTGAAGATGTCAACCACCTCATTCACTGAGGGGGCTAGGTAAAAGTTTTGCCAGCTTGTATTTCTAAGGTCAAATAAATAGTTTTTAGGTTTAAATTTATGGAAGCTACGTTTGGTGATCAATTTGGAACAGGAAGTAAGCTTTTCTAAGCTTCTGATGCAAACTGTATTATGATCACTTAGGTCATTGTGAAACACGGCTGCTCACAACATTTTATGAGGCCTATTTGTGAGGATCAAGTCTAACACAGAGCTTTTGGTAGGGTTTTTTACATTTACCCTAGTTTACTCAGTGATTAACTGGGAAATACCCAGATAGTCGCACAGATCTTTTAAAGCATTCACTTTAGGGCTGAACCAATCCAAATTAAGATGAGTATGATGGATTCATTGAGGTTTGAGTCAATGAGGTTTCGGAGTGTTGAGAGTAACTCTGTACCCCAGGATGGTGGTCTATAGCAGCCAGTAATATTGATTGATTCCAACGATGACAAAGAGAGTCTTATAGCTAGGCATTCAGATTCCCTAGATTTGGAAACCGCAAAGAATTGGGGTTGACAACTCCAAGGCACACCCCATGCCTGATTTGCGAAGATGCAGAAGAGGTGAAACTGTAATGATTTTTCCTGTTGCTGTTTGGAGGGTGGGGGGTGTTAGGGTTGGAAACCCTAATGCCACATTTCCCTTTTGTCAATTTAACCCTAAATAGTGCATCAACAAAGTTTTTGCAAAGAATTTCCTTTCTTTTTGAGATAGTGGAATCATATCCTCATTCATGCAGTTCCCTTCAGGACTTGATGCCCTGCGCCAAGGGAAGATTCTGTCTGCCTACAGAAGTGCAGGGCCCTTGCATGCCCTGCACTCCAGTGAAGTGACAGATATGAAGAATTCATGGGGCTGTTTCGTGGGCTGTGGAAGCGCAGGACCCTGTGGTCCTTGCACATCCATGTGGCCACAGATATAGATACACAGGGCAAAGAGTGCATCTGTCAACCAATGCACAGGGCCCACTGCCACCCAGGAGTGCAGAGGTCCAGGGCCCTACGCCAAAAGGACAGTTGCCTTCACTATATGATACCCAGACCTGTGTGGAGAACACTCCACCTTTCATTCGCTGGCTGGGGGGTATTGCATAACAGCACCATACCCCTCACTCCCATCCAGCTGGGTCACTGAGCACACCCCTGAACTAAGCTGCCCAGCATGAGATCACAAAGCATACCCACTGGGGTGAAGAGTGGCACTACACACAAAATTTGTCAACAATTTCCGGCCCGCCTGTGCGGTGGTAGGGTTACTGCTCGTGGCACCAATGACCCGGGTTCGGGAATGGACTCGGGCAGCTGGAGGGCTGGTCAGAGGGAAGAGGATTGAGCGCCGGAAGGCTGCTCTCCTCTTCCGGGTGGGGTGGGATGCAAGTCTCGCTGCTATACTGCCACCTGGGTGACCACAGGTGGAGGTGCAACGAAGATAGCTTGCAGATAAGGGTGGGGAGGCACCCGTCGGAAGCTGGAGCACAAAGCACGTCATGACATGCTTAGCCCCTAGGCTTTCCTAGCGTATGGACACCTTGAGGGCTGGGACCAGAAAAACGGTAATACCCTGTCCCAGGTTCCTGTAGATGGGATCCTGTCGTCCCGAGAAAATCCATAACTGGACTCTAGAGATGGGGCCAGCTGACCTCCAGACACAGTCTTGAGGTGTGAGTGAGGGTAAGGGATGTCCCTCTCCTCCCCACCCAGAGGGTAAACCACGGCAGGATGGGGGTAGGTAGCTGGTACTTGGAATAGAGGTACCCAGGGTGGAACTATGGGAGCGCGCACGATCTAGGAATCCCTGAAGAAAGGTTCCTGGAGCAGTGAAGAAGGGGGCAGAAAAATAGTAAATAAAAAAAAAAAAATCTGTTAACGATTATATATTTTTTTTCCAATTTTGACTCCAAATTTTCAAGATACTGGTTTTATGATTCGCCTTATAAACACAACATATACCATTTATAGTATACTGGCCAAAATGTCATTTTGCACCAGAAGTGCAGAAACACATCCCATCCAGGATTTAAAAAATGGCACATCACGTTTATGAGGCGGTGTGGAAAAATGGCTATGTTGAAAGTTTGGAGTCGAATAAAATTAGTGAAGTGTTTTCATGGAACTGTGATTTTGTACTTGATGTATTGTATTTGCAGTTTTTTTGGGAGGGTGTTGTTTTATGTAATGTCTTGACTGTATTTTTTGATGGTTCTGGGTCATGTATGAAAAAGGGCCTTGACTCATTACACTTACCTGGTCAACAAAAGTTTAAATTAAGAAAAATTAAAAAAAAGTTGAGTAAACGTTGAAATACTGCAACATTCACACATAACCTGGTCATTTTGCTGTAGTCATGTACCAAATTTTCAGCATAGCCTTCTTATTACCCCACCTCATGAACCTGGTAGATTCAATTCCCCCACCGAAACATGTTTCGATGCCACCGAAACATCATTCCGCACCACAGGTGCAAAAACACAGGCTGGCCAGGATTTGAAAAATTACATCTGTCACATTCGTGATGTGGTGTAATTAAAATGGCTGTGTTGAAAATTTAGGGCCAAAATATTTAAAATTACCAAAGTTACAAGTGAGCATAGTAACATTTAAACATGTGCACATAACTTTGCCATTTGTACATATTTTGACCCCACATTTTCAGCACAGCCTTCTTATTACTTCACCGCATGGACCTGGTAGGTGAAAATGTTAACATTCCCACTGAAATGTGGTTCCACACCACAGAAACATCATTTTGCCCCACAAGTACAAAAACACAGGGTGACCAGGTTTTGAAAAATTAGAGCTGTCACATTCATAAAGTACTGTAGATAAAATGGCTATGTTGAAAATTTAGGGCCAAAATATTCAAAATTACCAGTTATAAGTGAGCACAGTAAAATTTAAACATATGTTCAAGTTCAGGTTTATTGCAGGAAAACTCCATTGAGCAAGCTCATTCTCAAGGAGGTCCTGAGACATGTACACTGATGAAGAACATTACATAAAATAAAATACTCGATAGAACAATAGTACAACATGTATTCAAGGTGTACACTTAGAACAAGCAGGATATTACATAAAAGGATATAACATCGGAAGACAATAGACAGTGAGAAGACATATGGTACATAGTGTGTAAGCACTTCAGGGTAGCATGCCAGCAGTATAAGACAGGGTAACTGATGTTTACAATAAATAATTTTAGTATATTGAATAGCGACAGGGAATAAAGGATGAACAAAGTAATCAAGGCTTGGCAAAAGTGAGGAAGTAATATATACAGAGAGAGAGCCAAGAATAGGATGGGGAAGGGGAGCAGGTATGAGACTCTTGCAGTAGTGGTCACAGCTTGGAAGTCAGAAGCTACAAGAACGTAGTTATGTCTTGGTTAAATGATAGTGTGAACAATAAGTAAGCAGCATGCATAAGGGCAAGGAAGGTCTTACACATAATGTATAAGGCACACATAGGGATGGGAAGGGGCTTAATAACAGTTGCAAATATCTTTATCTTAGCTGCACTTAGCGCTGTGTAGAAGTTAATTGAAACTATGCTAGTAAGTTTCAGCACGGTTTGGAGTTGGTTCCAAATAGAGGGAAGAGCATGAGCAATAGTGCGTGTACCAAAGGAGGTCCGTGTCCTGGGTATATCCAGCAGAATGAAGTCAGATTTTCTGAGAGAGTATGCACTGTGAGAAATAAAGATGAGAGATGATAGGTAACTCAGTAGTTTGTGCTGGAGCAACTTAAGGGTCCAGAGTCCAGCATGGAGCAAGCGCCTAGTGGTGAGAGATGTCCAGCCAACAGCTGCGTACAGTTCACAGTGGTGCAAATGGTAAAGGGAGTTGATAATAAATCACAATGCATGGTGGTAGAGGATATCCAGTTTGCTTAGGTTTGTGAGAGTAGTGGAAGAGTAAATTACATCACCATAGTCAAGAAGGGGAAGAAAAGTAGCCTGAACGAGCCTGTTTCGAGTCTCAAGGGGGAAAAGGGGCCTATTTCTAAAGAAGAAACCTAGCCTGGCTTTGAGCCTCCTGGATAAGTCTTCGATATAGTCATTAAAAGAGAGCTTGTTGTCAATCCAGATACCCAGATATTTTAATTTGGAAATGACTTCCAATGGTTCACTTAATGTGGTAACAATAAAGTCTTTAGGCGGGGTATGGGAGGTGCCTGCAGAGGTACTATGAGGGAATATCATAGCTTTGTTTTTCTTTGCATAAAGCAGAAGCTTTGCCTTTATTAGATTATGTTCAGGTTGGACAAAGTCCACTTGAGACACCCCCCCTAACTTCAGATAACGTTGAGCCAGAGGTATACAGTACATTGTCATCCATAAAGAAATGCAGATTGGATGTAGTTATGTTGGAATCAAGGTCATTAATGTACAATGAAAAAAAGATAGGGCCTAGAATGGAGCCTTGGGGGACTCCTCTGACAACTGGCAGAGAGGCAGAGAAAAGACCATCGGCTTTTACTTTCTGGGATCTCTCTCTTAGGTAACTGGAGAACCACTGGGTAGTGGAGGATGTGGCACCCAAGTTAGTGAGGCAATTGACTAGCAGGTTGTGGTCAACAGTATCAAAAGCTTTACTAAGATCCAAGAAGACTGCTCCAGTTATTTTCTTAGCATTTAGGGGGTTGGTTCAGGGGCAATGTGAGGAAGTATTTTTTCACAGAGAGGGTAGTGGATGCATGGAACAGCCTTCCTGAGGAGGTTGTGGGGTCTAAAACTGTGGGAGAATCCAAGAATGCATGGGACAGACATAAGGCAATTCTTGTGGGGGGGTAGGAAGAAATAGGCTGTTGGTTAACTAGGATCTGCGGCTTATCCTGTAGGTAGGGAAATGGGCAAACTAGGTGGGCCAAGCGGTCCTTATCTGCCATCAAAGTCTATGTTTTTCTATGTTTCTATCTATAGCAGAGACCCAGTCGTTGGTTACTTTTGCTAAAGCAGAGATTGTGCTGTGATTTGCCCGGAAACCAGGTTGAGCTGGGTTAATGAGAGAAAAAGTTTCCAAGTGAGTTTTTAGTTGGTTATGGATCAGTTTTTCAAAGACTTTAGAGAGGATAGGCAAGATGGAAATAGGCCTGTAATTATTCACATCGCAAGGGTCACCAGATGTGAACGGGGGAGGATATGTGCGGATTTCCAACAGGACAGCGCAGTAGCAGATGTAATGGAGAGATTGAAGATATGAAGAATGGAGGCAGAGAGATGGGCATATCCCAATCTTAGGAAGAAGGGTTCTAGGCCATCATCCCCTGCACTTTTTTTGATGTCCAAGTTAAGCAGAGAATCTTCAACTTCTTTATAGTTTAGCTCACGCAGTTGAAATGGGCAAGATGTGATGCTAGATATTGGGGAAGGACTTGGTTGGCTCTTCACAATGCTAGCATAAGGTGAGGAGTCAAAAGCTAGTCCAGCTGTGACAAAGTGGGAGATAAGTTCTTTGAGGATTAAGGACTTATTTTCCACCATCCTGACATTTGAGACTATCTTAGTTGGAATGGAGGGGCAGTGGGCTACCCTTCTATAGATTTAAGTGTCCTCCATATTTTGTGTGACTTCCCTTTTGCTTGTTCAAGGGTAGAGTTGTAGAAGTTAGCTTTGGCAGAACAAATGCTTTTTACACAGGTATTCCTAGCTGTTTTGAAAGCCTGCCAATCCGAGGGTTTTTCGCCCAGAGGTTGTAAGAGCTGCCTTAAGATCTGGGGTAAACCAGGGGGGAGAGTTGTTTTGAACCCTAACTTTGATGAGGGAGGCATGTTTATTTACCAGACTAATAAGGTTGACATTAAGGACAGAGATTGCCTCGTTGACATCTTTGGCTAGGTAAAGATATTGCCATCTGACCCTGTCTGGGTCAGAAAGGAATTTTGCTGCAATGAACTTGCGAAAGGACCATTTTGTTATAAACATAGGCTGTGTTGCGCCTTAATATGAGATATTATGCAAATAACCCCGCGATTGCTCATATCATTATGGAACACTGCTGAATGTGAAATTTTATGTTGTGAGTGGTTATTATCACATCTAGAAGGGAGCTATTGGCAGTGTTTAGGACATATGCGCATAACTTTGTAATTTGTACATATTTTGAATCCACATTTTCAACATAGCCTTCTTAATGACCCCACCTTATGAACAAGGATGGTGAAAATTTTCAAATCCCACCTGAAAAATGATTTTGCCAAGTGACTGTGAAATCATCTTTCAGGCTTGATTTGTGTAATTCTACCACCATTGGTCATGAGGTGGGGTCCCAAAAAGACCATATTGAGAATCTGGGGTCAAAATATGCAAAAGTGGCAAAGTTATGTATAACCCCCCTACAAATGGGGGTTCACAAAAGGCTTCCGTGAGCTTGCCCAAATGCTCGCTAAGTACAGGCTGGTGTCCTGCATTTAGCACTTGGAAGTATTGCCTGCGAGTGCCTGTGCGATCTCTGTGTACTGTCCCTTTAAGGGCTGCCTGTTTGCATTCATAATTAACTAAAAGGGGGGACTGTGTGTTTCTCTGCCCGGTCTGCTGAAAACTCGCTCCATTTCTGCCATCACTACTTGTGCAGAGGGAGCGCTGCTGAAAGATGTAACTACTTGTTGGTGACCATTTAGAGTAATAATAATAATGTGGCTTGTGCTAACCAGCCTTATTTGCAGCAAAGACTGTTCAGCTTGTACCCACCATTTTGGTCCCGAACTGCCGAATTGGACCAATCAGTATGTGAGGAATCTGAAATGGAGCCTGCTACCGTGGGACTGTGAGGATTACCAGTTGGGATTTGTAGTTTTGGACTGTTGGCACCTTTTGCACCAAAAGGGGAAGCTCTTACAGTGAGTAACAGTTGGACCAACCAATCAGGCCTTTTGGATCCAAGGGAAAACCCCAGAGCTGTCTACTGGCAAGCCAGATCGATGTTGGGAGGAAAAGAGAAAGGACAGCTCGTGATAGCCGAACCGGTGTGTCATGGTTCGTGTGGGAGAAGTGTGAAAGGCCCATCTTCTGACCTGTTTGCCTGTGTCTGCCCCAAGAGGGAAACAGGAGTGTTTCAAACTAATTCCGTTTCTGTGAGATCGAAGAAGCTACCTAAGTGAAACCAAGCTTAACCTATAGAAGACCGAAGATTTTGCTAAATGCAATTGGCCTGTCAGGAACTCTAGATATCTTTGCGCTCTCAGGTTTTGGCAGTGACTTTACGATCGGGATCGAGGATCAGTCTGCCTGGTACAGTAACCTTTCTTTACATATAAATGTGCTGCGATCTGGTTTTCCCCCAAGCTGAGTTGCATGCTGAGGGCTGGAAGCTGTACCCAGCTCAAATCTGACTAAATCCGCTGCTACTCAATGCAGCTGGGCCCTGCCATGAGGGCCTTGTCCCCCTACCCTGCTGCACAGAAAAGATCCATTGATGAGAGATCTGCCAGGGGATCAGCTCCCCTTCTCCATGTCTGAACAGGAACAACACCGTAGTGATTCGGGTGGGCCCTGCTTCATCTGGCAATCCAGCCAATCCATCTGTCGTCTCGACCATCATCCATCCTATGTTCAGTTTTGGGTATCATGAGTAACAAACAGGGTAGCTCCCTGCAACATATAGCTAAATCAAAAGTGTGTCACCTGATTGTCTGTCATTTCTTTTCCTTTGCATGAACTGAGCCTTCCAGCTCCGGATTACAATTAGGGTGGGTTGTATGTTGTTTCTTTCCTTCACAGGGCCCCAACCAGCTGCAGCGCCGGCCTACCCCGGGCAACGGACCTGGCTAGCCCCTTTTTCATCCACTGGGTACTCAGAGAGTGTAACTGTAGTAGGGACTGTAGATACCCGTGCCATAGATTAAATGATAGAGTGTTCCAACCAATTACCCTGATTGTGCCCCTCCCATGCTACTACTCCCTGAATAAATCAGATCTACTTTTTTCTGCAATTTACATTGACTGTGGTGTCAGTTTTTGTGCAAGGTATTGTATTGTTGCTTGTTGTATTGCCTCACCTTATTTTACAGGGGGTCCCCAGAGCCTAGCTGAAGAAACCAGTCCTGGGGGTAAGTGGCAAATAGATGTGTATGTACAGAGCATATGAGAGGTATTGTGAAGGTAAATACTGTGTATTGTGTGGACCACTAGTGGGAGACGAGGGGGGTCACAGTGTCCCAGAGGGCTGTGTCCTGATTAGTCTGACTAATGCCAACCATGACCTTTGGGTGGAGGCACCTGTCACTGAACCTAGGCCCCTTAACCTGCTAATAGCTAACCAGGCAGGGGTAGTAGCCCTTGGGATAGTGCCACCTAGGGGTTACATATGCATCAAAGTTAAAAAACCCATTGAAATACATTAAATTGCACTTACCTTAGTTTCTCACATTGCAGTCAGCAGTTCCAGCAGCAAGATGTGTCTTTAGTCGGAGAGTAGCTCTTCACCCTGGGACCTGTTCACGTGAGTGAGGTGTGTGTGTGTGTGTGTGAGGGGGTGCGGGGTGCTCAGTGGGAGGTCGGGTTGGGGGGGTCGTATCAGCAAGGAATGGTTTTCTTATCTACATGTGTAAAAAAACTTTGAGGGACAGTTTTCTTTATTGCAAGTTACTCAAATACGAGGATGGCGATTGGAGGGTGGGAGATGCCATTAGACGCCATAGAAACATTAATAAATATGGGGACAGTAATCAGAGGATGGGAACCATCACTAGACACCAAGAAAACATTAATAAATACAGAGACACCAATTGGAGAGTGGGGGTGCCGCTAGACACCAGTGAAATATTAATAAATAAGAGGACGGTAATTGGAGGAAGGTGGTGCCACTAGACACTGGAGAAATGCTAAGTAAATACAGGGATGGTGATCTGATGGTGGGAGATGCCACTAGACACCAGGGAAACAATTAAATGTGGGGATGGCAATCGGAGGGTTGGGGGTGCCATAAACACCAGGGAAACATTATTCAAATACAGGGATGACAATTGGAGAGTGGGGGGGGGTGCTACTAGACACCAGAGAAACCTAACATACATAATGGGACAGTGATGGGAAGGTTGGGGGGGTGCACTAGACACTAGGAAAAGAGCAGATCACTGTTCTCAGAGCTGCTTGTAGAACAAGCTCCAACTGCGACTGCAGGACTCAGGAAAGTCCCGCTGTTCTCATACAGAGAATGCAGGCGAATGGCTCCCCTTTGCTAAGCTAGATTTTGGGTACCTAGAAAACGTATTTCTGGCATCTTTTAAAAAACACCAGAGCCTAGCTAAATGGATCCCATTTAGCTAGGTTTGTGTGCTTGTTTTTTAAAAAAAGCCAGTATTTTTCTGTACTTTAAATGTTTGTAAGTCTAAAATGGCAGCCATACAAAAAGGGATTTTTTTCCTCACGGAAAAAGAGATCATTTTTCGTATGGACAAATTATTTTTTCATTTCAAACATGTATCCTGAAGTGCCCACTGAGCATGCTCAGAACTGAAATTTCAAAGCCTTACAACTCTGGAACAGATGATTATTTTTTTGCCAAACCAATGAAAGGCACTATTGTTGGCCAGGCCCTCTCTACCCTGAAACTTTCAGACCAAAATTCCAAACTGTCTGGACAACATGGGCCAACAAAAAAACAGCAAAAGGAAAAACTATTTTTACCTGTTTTGCACTGTCTGGGTCTCGGAATCCACACATCTGATTGGAAAAAACCTTGGCATATCAAGTGATCTTGGGTTTCTGACAGTGCATGCAAACTTTCATGCAAATCCATTGAACAGTTGCGAAGTTATTAAAACGCAAAAATTGACGTTTAACATTAAACAGCCTACTCAACCCTAACTATAGTGGCACGACCATGCCACTATAATAAATAGTGGGGTTTGTTGCCTGCAATTAGAATTGTGTGTTACTGCTGCTTAGTTCGCAGACTATGTTTTAGAGCCATATTAGTCAATGTCATTTTTGTATTGTATTAATAAATTATTGCTAAAGCACTTATTGGTCTGTTGTTGGTGTGGGTTTTATTATCAATGAGAGGTTTTGCCAAAGACAAGAAGTATAATCATTGTAAACAGCCAATTGGAATTATGCAATACTATGATGTCACAACTTGTTAGATTTAAATTTAGGTATTTCCTTTGATGTCTCCACCCTCTGATGGAGCCTAGTGTGGTGAAGCGCTAGAGCTATTTTCTTACAGGATGACTGGGTCCGTTCTCGGTCCACTGTTTATTTTCTTAGCTTATTAAAGCATGGCACTTTTGGAAGATATTTTGGCTCTGAGTCTGTAATTTTTGCAAGTGAGTTCCATGGCATTTTTGGATCCTGTAGTGACCTGGCCCCCAAGACTTGCTCGACCTTGGGTTTGCTGATCATTCCGGTGAAGTTGGAATGCAACCCCTCATAGGTCATCCATTTTATTAGGGCAGAGCTTGACTCCATCTGGGCCAAGGCCTGACTCCCAATGGACAGGGCAGCAGAATTCCTCCTATTCCCGATCATTTAAGGTTGGGCAGTCACACCCTACTTGGGACTTCCTGCAGCTGCTGGGGTATGGTGTCCTGCACCAGAGTGGTCCAGTGGGCCCATTGGCAGATGCACCATCTACATTGGAAGCTGGCCCACCAATGGTCTCAGTGCCTAGGTCACCTGAGCCAGTCATGGTGATGTAGCCGATGTGGGATGCCATCCAGTGGTGGCTCATCCCAGAACATCTAGAGGAAGGAGTCCTGTTTGTCTGCCCAGAGCTGACTCACTCTGATGACTGATACATCTCTGGTGAGATAGGGAGCACACCTGGGGGGAACCACAGGGACCACAGGCTCTGGTCCCCCAAGGAGTTGCATTACCATATCAACCTGCTGGAACTCCATGCAGTGCACCTTGCTCTGACAGCATTCGCTCCTTTTGTCTGGGGTCAGATTATACCAGTCCTGATGAACAATATCACAGTCATGTACTACTGCAACAGGAAGGGCAGAATGCATTCTCTACAGTTGTGTTGGGAGGCTTTCTGCACCCAGACCCCTTGTGGACAGCTTTGGTACAGATCTACTGGCAATTCATGTAGTTGAAGCCTCCAACCAGCTTGTAGGCACCATCAGCTGACTGGGTGAGGCCTCTCATGAGTGGTCTGTGCATCAGGAGGTTGTGGACCAGCTGTTCTTCCTGTGGGGCACTCCCATTGTTGATCTGTTTGCCTCCTGGGAGAACACAAAGCTGAGGCTGCTCTGTGCCTACCCTCCACCATGCAGGACATGGTTAGAGGATGCCTTTGCAAGACCCTGGACCCAAGTCCTCCTTTACACCTTTCCTCCCTTTCCCCTGATCCACAGAGTGCTGGTAAAGGTGCAGAGGGACAAGGGGCAGATGATACTGGTAGTCTCAGACTGGCTGCACCAGTTCTGATACCCAGATCTCCTCAGCGTCAGCAGCAAGCCTCTGAGGCACTTACCTCTATGCCTGGATCTGCTCTCCTGTCACAAGGAGAAGGTCTTGCACCTGCACCTTCAGTCCCTGAACCTGTCAGCCTGGTTCCTGAGGAGCTAGAGTTCCAGTCTTTGGGTCTCTCTGAAGAGGTTCTTTGTGTTGTGGAAGCCTCCTGGAAAGAGTCAAGCTGCCAGTGCTATGCCTTCAAATGGAAATGCTTTTCAATTTGGTGCCAGGACAGAGAACTAGACCCCCTGTCCTGCCTCTTGGCTAGCATTCCAAACTACTTGGGGTCATTGTCCCAGTTGGGTCTGAGGTGGATGACACTCATGGTGCACCTGGCAGCCATCTCTGAATACCTAGTGTGGGCTGATATGCCAGTGGTGGTGCAGGAGAAGGTGGTCAGGCACTTCTTTAAAGGCCTCGACCACTTGTCCCCGCTGGTGCATGAACTACCACCACCTTGGGACTTATTGCTGGTACTGGCAGTTCTCATGGGCAAGCCATTCAAACCAGTGCACAGGTGTGATATCTCTCAGCTGTCATGGAAGACTGCCTTCTTGGTCGCTATTACCCCCACCAGAAGGATCAGTGAGCTCTAGGCACTCTCGGAAGAGTCTCCATATTTGGTGTTCCACAGGGACAAGATTGTTCTCTGCCCCAGCCCAAAGTTCCTCCTGAAGATTGTTTTGGAGTTTCACCTTAACCAGGTGATCAACCACCTGGTGTATTTCATCAGTCCAACCTCAGAGGCCAAGCACAGGCTCCATATGTTGGACATGAGGTGAGCACTCGCTTAATATATGGAGCAGACGGCTGGAGTTCGAGGAGAGGTTTGCCAGCTGTTTATCACCTACAGTGAAGCTGTACTTGGCAGACTGGCAGCTAAACCAACATTTGAGAGGTGGATGATATCCTGCATTGATGCCTACTATAGGTTGGCTGGAAGGGAGCATCCTATAGGGCTTAGGGCTCATTCTATGAGACATACCACTGCCTCAGTGGCTGCTTCCAGTGGCACCCCAATCCAGGAAATCTGCAGGACTGCTTACCTGGAAGTCAGCACACAACTTCATTTCCCACAACCACATTGACTTTGAGTCATGCCAGGATGCTGGTTTTAGGGCCTCAGTTCTCCAATCCCTGTTTCTGAAGTAGGGGTGTGCACCTTGCTCACTCCTCCTGGAGAACTGCTAGGAGTATGCCACAGTGTGGATAAGTGCATCATATCAACATCCCTAGAAATGAAGGTTACATACCTGTAACCCTAGTTCTAGGAGTGGGATATGGTACACATGCACACAACCCACCCAACCTCACCTGGAAAGTGGCACACAGATCCCTGCTTCCAGCATGCAAGATATGATGTCATGGGGCAGAGCCAAGGAGAATAACACCCAGGTGGGTGGGATAGCTTAGCTTGAAGATGTTCTTGCTAGAATTAAAAGGAAAGGAAGACTGCCACAGTGTGGATGTGCACAATATACCACTCCTGGAACTATGGTTACATGTGAGTATCCCTCATGTATTGTTCATGGTCACTCCACAAAGGGTAAGGCCACTTCAGTTACTTATTTAAAAAATGTCCTTGCTGCTAACATGTGTGCTGCTGTTCATAGTTTCACTAAACTTTACAGTATGGGCATCGTCTCTCGTCGATGTGCTGGTTTTGTTCTTGCCATACTGCAAAGCCTTCTGTCCTGATTACATATTGGACTGTGCCATCCTCCCAGTTTACTTTATACTGTTTGGGAGCCATTCCAAAGGTGTGGCCTAATGGAAGAGATATCCTTGATAAAGATAGAACAGTTATGTAAGAATGTACAACAGCAGTTCTTCAAGAGAATCTCCAACATTAAGCCATGCCATACCCTCTCTCCTTCCCCTTTGATTTCAGTGAGGGTCATATCAGATGCTGTGCCTAAACCCTTACTCCATGCATCCTGTCAACAGACCCATTCCTCTCCTTGTATGCCTGGTGCTGGTCTCATCTCCTGGTTCCTCACAGATGGAGGTCCTCTGAGGTTAATCTCCAGCAGGGAACTAAGGAGTGATGGGGCCACCTACGTTATATATTTGTAGATGCTGCATGTTATTGTAGGTGGCCTCCAGCTAGCAAAAAGTTTCTAAGTGGTCCTGACACTGATGGTTAGTAGTTCCAAAAGTGTGGCCTAATGGAGGACAGCCTCTCGAAGATGTACTGTTATAGTAAGTTCTTACATAACTGTTCTTTATATGGGAAAATCTAAAAATAGTGTCTAGATGTAGAATTAAACTGCAAAAGGGTTGTGTACGTCTAGTGGCAAAAAAACACGAGATGAGGTCATTCATTCTGAAAATTACAAACGAAGATAAACAAATGAGAGTAGAAGTAGATGAAACATTGAAAAGATTTGCCATAATAGATGGAAATAAAAGGAAAAACATCAGGAAAAGAGAAAACAGGGTGATATATGGGTAAAAGGGAAAAGAAAGATGTGACAAATCAACAGACAGTTGTGAGGTTTTTAGAAAAAACAACAGAAATAGAGCATCAACAAAAAGGTTATTTTATTACCAGTAATACTATTAGAGAATAGCTGAAAGAGGATATGGACTAAACAGTAATGTTGTCTTAGAATGACACTCTGAGGAAGAGCTAGATATAGCAAGAATTTCCTTCTGTACTGAGCTAGAAATAGAAAACAAGCTTGAAGCTTTGGCCCATGATGACTCAGAATATCACACAGAGTCAGATACCAGTGCCTCGGAAACAATATCAGATTGAATAACTGTTAGGGCATCAAGCCACGTCTCCAGAATGGTATATGTTTGATAAATTGGAATATCACAGCATAGGCAATAAGTCAGATGATGGATTTTGGTTAGAATGCATGAAAAATGTATAATTTTACTGCAGGAGACATGGATTGGGAGTGATATAAAGAAGTTGCTACAAGGCTATCAGAAATTTGAAGTTCCTGCAATAAAAAAATAAATAATCGGAGGAGATGTGGAAGTGGCTTTATTACCCTGGCTATGTTTAAACTAGACTGTAAGGTGGAGGTATGGGACCTTAACCAAGAACCTTGGATTATAGTTGCTCTTACTGTTGGAAGTATTATTTATTTAGTAATGAATGTATATTTCCCACCTGCACATTTGGTGACAAACAATCATATTCTATTTGTGTTAGAGAAATTATTGGAAAAAAAGTTTTGATAAGAATAGCTATCATCTACTGATTACAGAAGATCTAAATGCAAGATCGGGGGATCGGAAGGAATATGAGTGTGCCCTTGAAAATGAAGAAATGGATCTGGCATTGGGTATTACAGAGAGATTCTCATTAGACCAACATTTTACAAAATGGGGAAGAATGTTACCAAAGTTGTTTTATGGAAACAATTTACACCTGTTAAATGGGATATAATGAAAATGACTATCCAGGAGAAATTACATTCCCTACAGAAAAGGGGAGGGTCATCTGTAGATATGGCAGTAGTTGATATAAGCTTATTTAGCTGCACAATAAATATTAAAGTTCTAAAAGAAGTGGTGTCTGACCATTATCCAATTTCGGTCACTGTACACCTAGGGACAAATCATGTAACAAAAATCCTAATAATAATATAGAAATAGAAAAGGAGTCTGATAAACACTTAGTTGTAATGTCAGACAAAAATATAAAGTGGAATCCATTTAGCTATAGAAAAAAATCCAGACTGGCAGCCTCAGATGAAGGTGTATGGTTAAGAGAAAACTTCCAAAGGGGAAATGATTGTGAAATAATAAAGATGCACCAGGATTTAATGCTCTTGTTTAAATTAAACTCTAGTGGAGCAATACATCAAACACAAGAAAGTAACCTACTATAGCAATCAGAGCATCTTGGTATGATAAACGATGTTTAAAACTAAAAAAAAATATTGTAAACACACTGGTAAGGAAGTGAAGGAGCACAAATGCTCCAGAGTTTAGGAAAGCATTGTTAAGTGTACTCAAGAAATATAGAGCTCTGATTCAGAAGATGAAAGATGGATTATAACAAGTATTTATGGGGGGAACTGCAAGATTTGGTACAATAGAAAGACATCATATTATTATGGGCACTGGTGACAAATGGTCAAAGACCAAACAATCTAAATTTAGATGTAATGATTCCAGCTAATATCTGGATAAAACATTACAGTAAACTATATGGTTGTGTAGATGCAGAGAAGTTGAAGACTAGCTGTATAGTGACTGAAAATATTGTGAATAGTTTACCAGATGGGGAGGAGGTTTTAACTTTGTAAGTGTCAAAATATATCAGAGAACAAAAATGAAACAAGGTCCCTGGCATAGACAGGATTCCAGAAGAATTATATCATTATAAATGTGATTGGTGGCCTGATCTATTGCAAAAACTTTTTAATCATGATCAAAAATGTTGTAGTCCCTAATGACTTGCTGACAGCTGAAATTGTCCCAATATTTAAAAAAAGAAAAACAAGGGGGACCCAAACAATTATAGGTAGATATCTTTACAGTGAGTGCATAGCTATAAAAAAATTCTTGACTGTTACTGGAAATATTAAATGACTGAATAGAAATTTATTGCATAAGTGCAAAGCTGATTAAATAATTAACCAATGAATAACCCCCTATTTTAAAGTATCTATTTACACAGTCCATTAATACTGGGGAAATTCCAAGGATGTGGAGGATAACAGAAAGAATCCCAGTATTTAACAAACTCTGGCCAGAGCTGTTAGGGCTGCAGCCAAGGAATTTGGGGTAAAAATATTGAAAATTACCAAAGTTACAAGCCTGCATTCGCAAAATATGACATAGGCTCATAAATTTGTTGTTTTGTAATATTTACACACTGAATTGTCAACATAACCTTGTTATGACCCTGCCTCATGAAGAATGGCAAAGAAAATGTTCAGCTCCTGGTCTAAAGGGGATTTCATGCAGCGACTGTAAAATCAATTTTGGGATGGAAAAAACATATTTTGGGCAGGAGTTGAAAAATGGCAGCGTCACATTCATGAGGTGCTGTAAAGAAATAGCTATGTTTAAAATTTGGAGTAAAAATATTGAATATTACCAAACATATGAGCCTGCAATTCCAAAATTCAACATAGCCTTATAAATTAAAAAAATATATATTTTTATACCAAATTTAGAACATAGCCTTCTTATAATCCTGCCCCATGAACAAGGGCAGAGAAATTGTTCAACTCCTGTCCAAAAGGTGATTTCATGCAGGGACCGCAAAATCACTTTCGGGATGTGAAAATCATTTTGGCCATGATTTGAAAAATGGTAGCTGTCAAATTCATGAGGTGCTATAAAGATACGGTTATGTTGTAAATTTGGGATAAAAATATTGAAAATTACCAAAGTTACAAGCCTGCGTTTGCAAAATTCAATGTAGGCTCATAACTTTGTTTTTTAATACTTTACTCCAGATTTTCAACATCGCCTTCTTATGACCTCACCTCATGAACAAGGACAGAGAAAATTTTCATCTCCTGCCGGAAAGGTGATTTTGCACAGAGACCACAAAATCACATTTATGAACAGATTAGCCTAATGTCAGTACAATTGGTCCCAAAAAAGACATGTTGAAACGTTGGGCCAAAAATATGAAAAAATGGCCAAGTTATGCCACTAAGTTCAAAACCCAATTGAAATTCATTGACCCGCATACCTGTTTCTTCAGTTTGCAGTCCAGCTTTGAAGAGTGAAGTTGTATCTGTGGTCCAGAGAGGATTACGATGTTGGAGCTCTGATGGGTAAGTAAGGGCTTGTGGAGGTGCGGAGTGATGGGTGCTGAGAGGGAGGGTCAGGTGGGGGTACTGTAACAGCCGTAAAAGACATTGATGGACTTTTTTTTTAATAATTAAAAAAAAAAGACCGAGAATTCCTGCACTGGGGGATTGGGCACCCCCCCATGTCACTATTACATTTCTGGGGAGTGGGATGTTAGGTGCTGAGAGGGAGGGTCAGGTTGGTGGGAGGAAAAAAAATATATATATATATATGTATGTATATTATAAAAAGAAATGCACAAATAACCGCACATGCATGGTAGTGGATGGGGGGGGATCACTAAGAGGATTTGTGATAGCAACACTGGGAGATTGGGCACCCCAGTGTCACTGTTATGTTTCTGGGGTGCAAAGACGTATGTGTGTGTATGTATGTGTATGTGTGTGTGTGTGTGTGTCTCTCTCTCTCTCTATATATATATATATAATTAATATATTATAGCTGCATGGCAGTGCAGCTATAGTTAGGGTGGGGTGCCCTGCCACTTCTATGTCAAAGACCCCAAATTTTGCACTTTAATACCTTTGCAACCATATGACAGATTTTACTGAAATGTTGCTGGCATGGTGTGGCACCATTGATCTCTTGATCTGGCAAGTTACGTAACAGTCGGATGAGCAGTTGCAGAGCTGGGGAGTGCCACAAAATGTGCAGAAACAAGGTTTCTGCACATTTCTTTGCTCGAGGCTATTGCCCAATTTGTCTGTCTGGTCTGAAATCTTCAGAAAAGATTCAGTATGGGTCACTGATGTGCCTTTTGAAGATCTGGTGAAAAAATATTACTCCATTCAAAAGTTATTCTAATTTTCCCATTATAGTCAATGGGGACAAAAATATATGTGCCTCACGAAAGCTGCCACCATTACATTTTACTTTTGCAAATAGCCCTTTTACTGTCATGCTGCAGCCATCTTGTTTCAATTAGTGGTGAAGAAAAATGTCTGTAATTCAAATTCTGCTACACCTAGGTAAACACTGACAGTTGTGTTTACCTAAACAGGGCATGAGGAACACAATGGTGCCATCAGTTTTTTTTCTAGGACCTCTAGAAATACCTTGTTTTAAAATCAGGTCCCCCGTAGTGTCACAAATCATGACAGTACATTTTCAAATCATGACACTGTCGTATCTGTACTGTTGCAATATGCGATAGTACTACACCAAAAAATACCATTTCTTTGCCACACTACTGCACTTCAACGGTTTGGGCTTTTTGGCTGAAATTTGCAGGGTGGCAAGCCCTGGCCCCACAGATGTGCCTTTTGGTGGTTTGGTAAAACAAAACTAGAATGGTTACAAAGTTACAGCACTCCGAATTTGAGAAATTTCCCAAGGCTAACATTGCGGCACCTCTGGCGCCTTTTGGAACCTGTATCTCGGAAATGATTTGAGATACAGATTTTTTGCTACCTGCAGCTTTGTCCACCTTTGGATAGACTAAGCCTGCAAGTAAGTTTCAAAGTCTTGATTACAACTGCAGTGGATTTTTTTTCATAGTTGCTATGGTTACTGAGATATTGCCAAATAAGTGTTACGAGGGTTGCTTTTCAGAACTATGGGGCTGCTATATGGCTCTGTACTTATGTGTAAGTGGGAGCACAGGGCTCAGAGGGCTCACACTCCCACATATACATACCATTATGCAAAAAATGGGCAATGTGAAGGGAGCACAGGGCCCAGAGGGCCCGCACTCCCACAAACACATACCAGTTACATTACACTTTCTCAAAAAGAAGGGAAATTCATTGCAAAAAAACTTTGTTAATGCATCAGGGTTGCTAGCACAGCAACAAAAGTATGGAAATGTGATGTTAGGGTTACCACCCCACCTCCTCTCCACACACCAACAGATGGGATGTACCATGGGGTCATCAGGCCTCACTCTTACCCCATTCTCCTATACTGTAGCATGTCAGCTTGTTTACACATGAAATGGTGTGAGAGTTGGGCCTGATGACCCCATAGGGCAGTGGGAGTGGGGTGGTAACCCTAATATCACATTTCCATACTTTTGTCACTGTACCATCAGCTCTAACTGATGCATTAACAAAGTTTTTTGCAATGAATATATATATATATATATCAAGACAGTATTATCCGCCATGGTCATGGTGGAACATGGCACAGTCCGCTGTGTCCACGATGGCCAGCAACCTTATTGTACGGACTGTGCCGTGTTTCACCATGACCACCCACTGAAGAAAAGAAATGCAATGCCACTACTAATGGAGTGAGAGAGAGGACTGCTTCATGGACGCAGAGGCGACTGTGAGGTCACTCCACACAGTTGTTCGTTCAGAAAAGTCTCTCCCTTTTCTTATTGCAGGTGGTCTTCAGGGCTCCACCCACTGCAGCCCTAAAAAGGGCAACAAAGAATTACCTAGTATTTATAGACTAATAAGCTTGACATCTATATGGACAACACTAATGGAGAAAACTGTTTAAAGACTTAAGGAGGAAGAGTGTGAGAGGCTAGAAAATTATGGCAAACTACAACATGGTTTTAATACAGGCAGTTCTTGTATTACTAACCTGCTGACTTTCTAGGAGCTCATTAGTAGGGACCTAGATAATGGAAATGCTGTGGATATAATTTTCTTGGACCTTAGCAAAACATTTGACATGGAGTTACATAAGACATTAATAGAAAAACTAAGATAATTGGAAACAGACATAAACAACATAAGATGGATAAGAAACTGGTTAAAAAAAGAACTCAAAGAATCAGAATAAAGGGTTATTTGTCAAAGGAGGGAAACATCACAAGTGGTGTGCCCTAGAGGTCAATACTGGTACCTGTATTATTTGTACTTTTTATAGGAGACTTAGGAAATAACTTACGCAGTGCATGTAACAAGTTTGCTGATGACACAAAAATAGGTGGGAAGGCAAACTCGGATGAAGAGGCAGGGAAAATCCAAACAGATCTAAATAATACCGTGGAATGGGCCAACAAATGCAAGATGACATTCAACAGCTCAAAATGTATGGTGATGCAGTTGTGGAAAAAACAGTAGAAAAACAATATTATATGGGTGGAGTTAAGATCAAAAGAACAATGTGCGAGAAGGACCTTGGGTCATATGTCACAGAAGATCTAAAACCAAGAAAGCAGGTGAATATAATACATGCAATAGCAAATCACATACTGAATAGTATTAAGAGATATTTTACCCATAGATCAGAAAAGGTTCTTCTACTTCTGTACAGGTCGTATGTTAGGTCTTTCATAGATATAGTTCCCAATTCTGGGGAAGTTTAAATGTAGGGGAGAATACAAACATAGAACAAATACAACACAGGGCAATACAAATATGTGGGCTTGAACACATGGCATATGAAAGACTAGCATACCTAGGCTTACACTATGGTACAGCGAAGAATAAGGGCGGATCTATTATTACTGTTTAATATATATGTAATGATAAGGAACTGATGAATGTAGTAAATCTGGGGAGAGGACAGGACAGCTATGCATTAAGATGGCACAACAAAGAATTAAGAACATCACCAAGACAAATACAAGGAACCATTTTTACACACAGAGGGTGCTGACTGTGGAACAACTTATTACAAGAAGTAATTGACAGTACTAATTTAAATAACTTCAAAAAGAGAGTTGACATCTGGTTGCAGGGGGATAAACACAGGGCATTCCTAATATGAATTGAGAGATGGATGTGTATGGACAAATTGTCTAATTTCATCTTTGAAACACAGTTATTAAACAAATAATATTTGAAGTAATAGTTCTGTTTTGGTGAACACTATTAGACACAAGATACAATTTTCATCCTAGACTACCTGAGAAGGAAACATGAGACTTACAATAGTAATGGTCTGTTTTTAGCATTTGTGGATATGTGCGCAGCCTTTGATAATGTCGATAGAAATATTTCATGGGAAATACTTAAAAGTTGGAACATCAGTAAGAGACTTTTGACACTCCTGCAGAGACTGCATACAGACACAACAGTAAAAATAAGGTACAGTTGTGATTGTAGACTGAGAATATTAGAACGTACATAGGTGTGAAGCAAGAATGTCTACTGGCTCCATTACTTTTTAGTATCTATATTGACCAGCTGGTTCATGATCTAGATAATGTACAGATGTAAAATGTTATGATGTAAAAATTAATGGCCAAACAAGAAACATCTATGTGGATGATGCAGTGTCAATTTCAAAAACTGTGTATGGTTTACAGAGCGCTTTAAAGAGCTCCTGACACAGTTGAGAAAACTTAGAAAGAATGTAATAATTGTTGCACTTATTTTATTTTATTCTGTAATTCTCACCCTTATTTCTTTATTACTAAGGGTAGTTGCATGAATACTGTATATCTGCCCTTTTAGCTTTGGCTGCCAGCCTGCATCTGACATCATAATTCTGTTTATGACATCAAAATATGTTGCTGTGGAGATACTTATGATGTCATAAATGGGATTGTGATGTTATGTATAGAGAAGCAGCCAGAGTATATATAGTCTAGGGGACAGGGATATTGTTTTCATGCAACTGTTTTCAGTACAGTTGACGCCACTTATAACGCCTGCGCTTTACATGGGTGGTCAATTATAGCGGGCAATTCCTGAAAATGATTTCCCATCTCCATTGACTACAATGATAGAACAGGGCTTTTAAATGCACATTGCCAGCCTGCTGTTTTATCCATTCTCTGCTCATTTCAACTGCTTGTAATATATGAAATAAACATATTTTAAACAGATTGACTGAGGCTTGCCACTGATTAACCTCTGATTAAAGATCATGTGTAATGGTTTTTTTACATATTTTTTATAAAAGCTTGAAAAGCTGAAATTCAAGTCCAATATGTCATGAATAGTGTTTCCTGAAAATGTCATGCTGTTTGGTTTTGCAGTTTTCTTTAAATCAGCATTTGTTAACGTGTTGTATAGTGGCTGAAAACAGTGGATTTATTTCTGTCCTCTCAGTCAAACTTGGAGTGCAATGACATCATTTTGGAGTAGCTTGCTGTTTCAGATTCCCAATCAGAGCAGTAGTTTGTAGAGTTAATGGTTTGCTGAGCTCTCCAAGTTTCTTACAAACACAGTCTCTGGCTTGTGTTTAGTTAGATCAGCTTAAAAAATAACATTACATTTTCATAAAAAGCTGATCATTTTAATTTCAATGCTGAATTGAAGTAGTGGAAATCTTTGTGCGAAATTAGCTTGTCTGTATCACAGCTCTCAGTTCTTTCTAATCAAAACTCAAATTGTTTTTCTAACTATAGAACACAGGGCTATCAAATGAATATAAAATAAATCTAAATTTTGTTCATTCACAGAAACAGTCTGTCTTTGATGTAGCCTCCATAAATAGATTTCATGTAAGAACATTTGTTTCATGCCAGATTGACAAACAGTATATGTGCTTGAAATACTGTAGCAGAGTGCAACAGGCACCTGTCAGAACTCACAAATTTCAGTTCTTTGGTGGTTTCTGTATGAAAATACATTATGTTAGGTATAACTAGAAACACTATGTGGCATCCTGATGCACCATGTCTCTGCCTCACAGTTGAGGCAGCTGCAGTCTGCTGCCACCTGTCCCTGCCCCACAAGCCTCCTTCCTTCTGCTCCACATTTGAGGCTGCTGTATCCTGCTTCCCACCATCTTCTCCCACACAGTCAAGAATTGTTCACCCTGCTGCCTCAATCCCCCTGCCTAAAGAATCAGGGCTGCTGTACCCTGTCTCCCCATGCCCAAACAATTGGGATTGCTGCATCCTGCTGCCGTCTGTCCCCAACCCTCACAGTTAGAGAAGCTGAACATGTTGCCCATGTTCCTGTCTCCACAGTCAGGGCTACTGTGCTGTGCTAAACCCTAGAGTGCCAGGTTCCCTGCCTCCACAGCTGGGACTGCTGTACCATGCTGCCCAAGCCACCAGAGGTGGGGTTTTTGCTACACCTTGTTATTCACTTCCATTGCCCCAAGTGGTCAGGGCTGCTGCACCATGTGTACCCCATTTCACAGTCAGGGCTGCTGTACTCTGATGCCCCCTGTGTTCTGCACTACAGTCGAGGCTTCTGCCCCATGCTGTTCTCTATCCCCTGTCATCAGAGTCAGGGCTACTGCACCCTGCTCCTTTCTACATAGTTGGGGTTGCTATGGCCTGCTGTGCTGTAGAGTCCCATGCCTCTGCAGTTAGGGCTGCTGCACCATGCTGCCACTTGCCACAAGATTCAGGGCATTTGCTGCACCCTGTTGCATGCCTCCACAGTTGAGGCAGTTGCACCTACTGTCCCCCTACCACCAGAGTCAAAGCCTTTACTACACCCTGCTGAGACAGGAACAGGGGGCAACATGTGCAGTGTCAGCTGATCTATCTAAACACAAACAAGAGGCTGGGTTTGTAAGAAACCTGGAGAGCTCAGCAAACCATACAGTAAATTCTACAGAGTGCTGCTCTGATTGGGAATCTGAAGTAGCAAGTGACTCCAAAATGATGTAATCACACTCTAAGCTTGACTGAGAGGACAGAAATAACTCCACTATTTTCAGCCACTACAGACCAAGTTAACAAATGCTGATTTAAAGAAAACCTCAAAAACAAACAGCATGAAATTTTCAGGAAATACTAATCATGATACAAGGACTTGAACTGCAACTTTTTAAGCTTTTATTAAAAATATGTAAAAACTGTTGCACATGATCTTTAAGTCATTCACTTCAACTAGAACCCAATTAAGTGCTGATTAACTGATTAACATCAGTTTGAAAATTCAGCATATAAACATCACCACTTGACAGTTGCTTAGTGAATGAACAGTGTGGATTGCAGCAATGGCTTTAGGAGGCATAAAAATTTGTTTTTTTTCCATCCCTTACAGCACAGCATGATGCAGCAGTGTGTACAGCATATGGAGTGATGACAGAGTGCAGCAAAGTTTTAATTATAGTATTTTGTAGTTTTCTTCAGTAATCTCAAAATAAAGATTTACTTAAGTGATTTAACTTAATTTAGTTGCTTGTGTGATTATGTGGGCAATATATGATTTGAGCAACAACAGTTGACTGTTTCAATCATGTACTTCTGTTTCTGTGGTACCGCAGCGTAAAAAACTTTTTTCCTTTAATCCATCCATTCTGTGTTGTTGGCAGAATGAAAGATCATGGATGTATCCAGTAGTATAAGTGGTTTTAACTGTAATAAAGCAAATGGGGAACTACAGTAATTACTGAAAATATATGCAGTAATAAAGAAAATGGGATGTAGGGCAATATAAATCTTCTTTTTTCAAAGTTTTCCTAATGGTGTCAGGGGCTCCTTAAATCAAGTGGCAGTAATTTTGGATAAATTGAATCCGCAACTGAATGTAGAAAAATCTAAGATACAAGGGAAAGTTAACAACAGAAAAACAGAAGAGGTGAAAATTTTCACCTATCTTGTCTAAATATGTGCCAACAGCTTATGGAATCTTCATTTAGACATAGCCAAAAAGAAAGGTAGACAATCGGTCTTAACAATTAATAAGTTCTCTAAGCAGTACAACTTAATATGGCCCTAATTGAAAACTCTATAAAATGAAAGTAAATTCATGTTTAGTATATGGTGCAGAAATCAGGGGTCTCGACAAAAATGTTAATTTTCTGGATCTGGTACAAAACTTGTACCAAGATTAATATTAGGACTAAAACAAATTAATAAAAAAAATGCTATAAACCCTGAAACAGATACAAAATAGAGAAAAGTATATAGATTTATGCCAGGATAAGTTGCACATTAAGACATTGACCAGACAGATGTTTGATGTTAATGCTGGAACTCAGACTTGCGTTTTAAACTGGAAGTGATGATGTAACAACTTTTGTGGGTTTTTGTGTTTAATTTTCGCTATCAGCTACACCTCTGTAATAATCACAGGCTCTGTTCTGAGTTTAAACAAATCCAGAGTAAGGGAAACGGAACCACATGGAAAGACAAAAGGATGGACATTGCAATCCACAAAACCAGGATCTGGAGTACAAATCCAGTTTGGACTAGTTTTCCAGGTGAAAGTTTTTCAGGAGACAAAAGGTGTGTAGGATCTAGGACTTCAGATTGACATATTTAATGATGTGTCATGGGGCCTGGTAGCTGGTGGTGGCATACCAAGGGGATCCTTTCAGGTATCTGAAGGGCTGAGAAGGCTAGTAACAGTTGCAGACAGAGTTTGGGAGAGATCAGTCTGTCACAAACTGGAGGCAGCGATTGGGATCCCAAAAAGTGTTGTCAGTAGACAGGGTTGTCTGTTCAGTCACAGAACAAGGTATACAAGAGGGGACTGTATAGTCTTACCAGTTTTATTTTGTTATAAGCAAGAGTAGACAGAAACATTATGTCTGGGCCTTATGAGAAATGTGCACTGCCAGATCTGCAGGAGCTGCACAGGAGGAGAGAATTAGGCTATAAGGAAAACCAAAAATGAGTGGAACTCGTAGACATCCTCTAAATAAGTGACCAGGGTAGAGGTGCAAAAGTGGTCACTGCTAGCCAAAGTGATGAGATGGAGGCTGGGGAGAAGGCAGATGAGCCAGAGTCCTTGACTAGGGCATCTGCACAATCAGACCAGCTACAAATGTTGGAGCTGGAGCTCTCTCTCTGATTAAGGTGAAGGCAGAAATTGAGAGACAAGAAGCAGATGCAGATCTGCAGAGGAGAAAGCTGGAAGCTGAGCAGCAAGAAAAGCAGTGCCAACACAAGATCCAGCTGTGAGAGGAGCTAGAGAAAAAGCATGCGCCTGTGAGACAGATGGAGATTCGGTGCTGGAGGACAATACCACAAACTGTGAGTAATGACATGAGGGGTTCGACCCAGGAAGCCAAAATTAGTTTTAAAATGTTTCCAAGCTATCAATAGGGGGATTATCTTGATTTGTTTTTAAGATTTTTTGAGAAATCTGTGTGCAATTTGAATTAGGGTTCATTGGGTGACTCACCTATTATCATTGTTCACAGGCAATGCATTAGAAGCTTTTAGAATTTTTTTTCTTTTTTTACCAGGAGATGGTCAGGGCACTGCCCTTTTTCAGCTTATGATAAAGTGAAAACTGTCTCGTTAAAGAATTTTGAGTTAACTGCAGAGGCCTATGAGCAAACATGTAAAGGGTCAAGAAAGGCACCAGGAGATAGCTATGCTGAAATGTATGTACAGCTAAGTAATTAGTTAGAACACTGGTTAGAGGGTGCAAATGCATGCTCTGTAAAGAAAAGAAAATATTTATTTCTTCTGGAGCAGTTCGTTAAAACTGTACCTGAGGAACTGAGAATATGGGGTCGGATTTTCTAAGACCCACTAGATCGCTGCAGGTTGCAGTGATCTAGGGATTTTGTCAAATCCCAGCTGTATTGGGGATGCTGCTCCATATTCAGGTAGAAGAGGGTCCCTGCACCAGAACTCAGGGATCTGCCGCACCTGCGGGTGTGTGGCAAAGACAATGATGCACCTGCGGGTAATGCCGCAGGGTTCTGACTACCCCCCTTGCAGCAACTACAGAAGTACTGGGATGGTCAGAGGTGGGGGACCACATACAAAGGGCAGACAAGCGGAATCTGGGATCGGTATTGGGGTGGCACGGATGCCTCTGGGGAAGGGGGTGGGTGAGCATCTGATTGCAGTAGCACCTGTCAGGTGCCAATTTGTGCACAGAACTGTGATGGACTCAGAATGGCATTTGAGGGGTATATAAATGGCCATGGCCCCACGTGGGCACAGCCCAGACAGCAGCCTCCAGGGCCATGCCCACATAGGGCCATGGCACCCTGAGTCTCCATAACCCCCCAAATGCTGTGCCCATGCCAACCCCCTACATGCCCATCAGGGCCCCCGACAGACATGTCTCCATGGTGGCCACAGTGGCACAAGGGGCTAAGACCACCTTTTCAGTGGTCTAACTCCAGCCCCTTGCTGTGGCCATGTCGAAGCTTCTGGCATCCTAGAAAAGGGGATGTTGCAGCCCCTCTGTGGTGCAAGCCCCCCAGGATGTGATGCATCCTGCTTGCAGACATAAGGGGGGTTGCAGTGCCAATTGTCTGTGGCGGGTCCTGATTCAGACACAGACTGCGTTTCTGAATCAGGAATGCTGCAAAGTATGATGCAAGGTACAAGATGCGTTTCGCCTGTTTGACGCAACCACCTTGCATCAGCCCTGGGGCTTTGAAAATCACCGCCCCCCCCCCATGGTTGTTGGATAGAACTCTGAGTTCTGCGAGGGAGGTAGCTGAGAGGGCTGATCAGTTCATATCCAGCCGACCATCCTCTCATCACAGAGGTGATGGGGGAGGAACATCAGGTGGCTTAAGGGGACCTGCCGGCGGGGACAACCTAAAAGGAGTCAGCCTGTGCCTGAGCAAAACTAGCGCAACCTGGTTTCAAATTCAAGGACACATGTGAATGTAGCTGCTATATCTGCTACAAACTGGGGTATTTATTGTACAATTGCCTGAAAAATTTGTTAAAAGGAAAGGTGCAGGTGCAGTTGGAAAGGGTAGCTTGGGAAGCCACCAGCAGTTAGCAGCCTGTACATAGAGTGCAGAGCCCTCTCACTCCACTGCATACATTCACCCTATGTTTGTAAATGGGAGGATAATCCAAGGATTGAGAGAACTCTGGCCTCCATTTCTGTTGTGAAGCAGGATTTCATTCATGAGGACCAGATCCTGCCTGGCTAGTTTTCTGAAGTTTTCTGTGGTCTCAGTGCCAATAGCCTGGATCTTTCTAAGCTGGGGAGGTGGGTGTTGTACTAGACTTCATCGTGGCTGTAATCATGGTAATGACTTCAATAGTAGGGCCAATAATGTGTATGTCACTACCCATAGCAAAGTGAGGGACCTGGCTTCTGAGGACACAGGGGGGTAGTGCATGAGGATTCAGCCACTACCTTAGTAGCAGTAGAAGCTGTAGCTGAAGAATGAGCTGAAAGCAGCAGATCTGAGCCACAGCTACAAAATGAGCAGAGCCCAGCTGTGGGTTGCTCTCCCACAGAAGACTGTGTTTTGGGGAAGGTCAGGCATGCAGAGCTAGGGTCAGCAAACTGACCCATCCCTATAAAAATTAGGTGAGTTAGCCACCAGTGTGGAAGGTTAGTGTCAGTGGCTCAGCAGGTAGCACACTCGCCTCTGAGACTGGGAGATCAGAGGGCTATGGATTTAATTCACACACCTAGTGGAGGGGTGTCAAAGGGCTCTGGGTTAAATTCCCACACCTGGCACTTAGGTGCTGCACTTTTGAGGTGCCGTCTTTTGGATGAGACGTTAAACCGAGGTCCCATCTGCCTGTTCTGGTGGTAGTTCAGGTGTATGTTAAAGATCCCATGGCTCTTATCGAAAAGATTAGGGGAATTTTTATTACAAGCACACTACAAATCTTATACATTGCGACAATACCACATTTTGTACAAAACCATACTTACAACATGCATAAATCTATATTTTTCCACAGTACAATATTTCATATTCTTCTTTTTCCCTTTCTTGCCCCCTTTACCCATGCTTCATATTCCTCCCTATTTCATTCTTAAAGTCTCACTACTATTTAGTCCTCTTTCTTGTAAGAATCTTCATTGTTACCTCCTAGTTGTCTAAGCATATTTTATAAAAAAGGATAAATCTCTCCACCACGTATTTACTTTACTTCTAGGGTGAGTTTTACACTCATTCACATATACCTCCCTCATGACAGAAACACACATTTTTCCTATACCCTCATATGAGATTTCCCTTTGTTGTAAAAGCAGCTGGCAATGACTCTGCCATATATATCTCACTACTGCATACATTTCGCCAAAGCACCAAAATCCGGCGATGTTATCCTTAACCGATTATCTTGCTACTCTCCAACACAAGGTTGATCACATCCTTGTGGGGGACCTAAACGTGAATTGGCTCAGCGCCTCCTCCTCCACCACCCGAGACGCCTTCTCGGCTATGGATCTGACGCAACTCATTTCCCAACCCACAAGAGTAAACACCAAGAGAGGTAACAGTACCCTTCTAGGTGTAATCATCACAAACCGCCCCCCAAAAAATTCAAGATATCCAGGTCCTCCCTGACTCACTTAGTGATCACTCCCCTATCCTATTCCGCTGGATGACCCCCACACCCCAACTTAAAGCCCAATCCACACTCCACAGGTCTGGTGGGCTAAAAAGTCTCAAACGACTTCTTGCCCAGATAAACTGGTCTCCCATACAGCATGCACCTGACATAGATACTGCTCTCACCTTCTTTTCCCAAACTTTCAACAAAGCCTGCGACCTCTTCGTGCCCCTTACCAGAACCCATACCAAAAAGCTCAGTGCGCCCTGGGTTACCCCTGCCCTGCATCAACTGCTCAAGCACAGGAATAACCTGTGGCACCTTGCCACTGAAACGGTCTGGGTAGCTGACAGAGAAGGCATATAATGCAGTGCGGAACAAGTGCACCTGGGCTATCCATAAAGCAAAGGCTGACCATTACCAGTCCATGCTCACCTCCTCCTGGGGGTGTGCACAAACCTTCTGGGACAACGTTAAACAATTGAATGGGAGTGCCCGCTCCCCCTTCCATCCCAGATCACCATGGACGGCTCTACCTCGACTGACCCGGCCTGCATAGCCAAATTCCTAAACACAACCTTCACTGACCTTAGCTCGGTCCTCCCCAGTAATTTCTTCGACCCTCCCTTCCGGCCTCTGACATCCAATGCCCTTGTTTCCATTTACGCAGGGTAACTGACCAGGAAGCCAGACCACACCTGCTCAAAGCTTTAAAGAGCAGTAGTCCCAGCAGTGACTCCCTGGACCCCAGCATTCTCTGTCGGATGCTGGATCAGGTACTTGCTCCGCTCACCACCCTTCTCAACAAATCCCTCTACCTGGGGCAATTCCCCAACTGCATGGAAAACGGCCATAGTTATGCCCATACACAAAGGTGGTGACAGGTCCAATGCCGGGAACTACCAACCTATCTCCATCCTCCCACCCCTCTCCAAAGCCCTAGAAAGGTTGGTGGCCACTCAAATCACTGAGTACCTAAACAAATACAACATCCTCTGCCCAGAACAGCACGGCTTCCATGCAGGGCACAGTACCAGAACAGCACTAATTGAGTTTTCTAATTTCATACACTCCTCCCTGGATGCCGGCGCCCTAGCCGGTGCAGTGTTTGTAGATCTGTCAAAGGCCTTCGACACTGTCTCCCACCCCCTCCTGCTGTAAGCCCTCTCCCACACTGGCCTATCTACTGGGCCAATCTCTTGGTGCACTAGCTACCTATCTGACCGCTTTCAATGTGTCAAAATCAACGGGACACTTTCCACAACCTGTCCCATCTGCTCAGGTGTCCCCCAGGGCTCCATCCTGGGACCACTACTCTTCTCAAGCTACCTTAACATCCTACCGAGTGCATACACTGGTAGAATTCTGTTGTATGCAGATGATGCCATCCTCTTTGCCACCCACCGCAACCCCAACGCCCTCCAGGACACCTTACAACTCGCCTTTAATGATGCTGAAACCTGGTTCAAAGAGCACAGACTTGTCATCAATCTCAAAAAAACCAAAACAATGCTCTTTGCCCACCCTCAAAACAAAGCCAGTAACTTCCCACTACACATCCTCCTCAGCTCCAAACAACTTCTTGAATTAGTCCGCTCGTATAAGTACCTTGGGATCTCTTGTGACACAGCCCTCCCCTTCCGCACCCATATTGATGCACTTGCCTCTGCTACTAATGTGTGGCTAGGTATCCTCTACCGCTGTAAAAACTGTCTCCCCCCGTTGCCCTCCGACTAGCAGTTACATCCTCGATACTGTCCCTGGTAGACTACAGCCTACCTGTATACGGTGCGGCTGACTCAACCGCCCTCAATAAAATCTGCCTTGTCCTGAATAAGGTGTGTAGGCTTATTGCAGGGGCCCTCAGGCTCACTCACACTTGTCAGCTATATGACATGGCAAAGCTGCTTAATCTGGACGAGCGACTTCAATACCAAACCAGCCTCAAAATGAAAAAAAAACCTTCTCGGGCTATCTCCCCTGGGCTGACAGCCTCCATCTGCCAAGCCCAACCCTTGGTTTATACCTGAACCTCTTGCAAGACCACCCTTCTGATCCCTAGAACCAGGACCACCCATGGACAGAGGTCCTTCTGTTACAGAGCCCCAGCCTGGTTTAACGTGCTCCCTCCAGCCATCTCAGACACCCCTACTATCTCCACCTTCAAAACTGTACTGTGGAATCAGCTATTTAATATACGTAATTGCACCTGTCGCTAGTTGTGACTTAGTCTACCACATACTGACAAAGCTCGCATGAGCGGCACCACTGTAACTAGAATGGTTCTCTTGCTCTACAAATGTTTGTAAATATATGTGGTTGTCAATATAAATGATTGTCATTTTACTACAACTTGAAACTCTGTGATGTAACAATGAACCTGTAATGTAATATATTTGTCCTTAATGTGACGAGGTATCTTTGGAAATGAGCCTCTGGCTCAAAGGTTGTAAACTGATGTTCAAATAAATAAATAAATATAATATTTCAAACAAGCAAAAAGAATCTGTAGCGTAGCACTATGATACCAATCTAATAATTACGGTACAATTCCCAACACCAAATTTGTATATGTAATTGTTTTCATCCAAGGCATCTTCCATTCAGCAGCTTGAAAAGGCCACAGGCCCTTCAAATATTTACATTGAAACAGAAAATGATCTTGTGTTTCTTCTATGTCACCACAACCTGGATATAGCCACTTGTGATCATTCACAGCCTTATGTTTGTGGTTTCTCCTCACTCTTATTTTGCCATAAGCCATCAACCACTGTGTGTCCCACATTGTTTGTTGTATCCTTGGATTATTCAACATTCTATTTACAAACCGATTTTCTCCTGGAGGTCCTGGAGTTTAAATTCTGGTTCTCCAATCCCTGTTTCTTCGACTAACTTCTTATACATTCCTTTCCTAATGTTACCCTCTATTTGTGGCCTTGTAATTTTCCACTTCCACATCTTTTTTAAATATATTTTATAATATTCCTGCATATCCATCTTAAAACTTCCTCTTACCCATTCCTCTGTCCTCTCCTTAATCCATTCCCCCATAACATTAACAATCCACTTACCCCCAATTTAATTTTGACTAACAAAAATCTTCTATAAGTTTGAATACCAAAAAATGGAGGGAAAAAAGATTACTGGATTTATCATTCCCAAGCCATCTTGTTTTTTATTTTTATAAGTTATTTCCCTTTTAATTGGGTTCAGTCGACTGCCCAATATTAATTGAAAAAATAGACATAATAACCTAGATTCCAGGTCCACTGGTATTGGAAAAACTCCTGCTATATACAGGAAACATGGTAATACAAATTGTTTCACTACAAAGACTTTCTTTAATTTGGACATCTTCCATGTTTTCCATCAGGCTACCTTCCTCTCTCCAACCTCTAATGCTTCTAACCAATTTTTCTTTGCCATGTCCCCTTTTCCAAAATAGACTCCTAATATTTTAAAATTATTATCTGATATTGTGATACTACCTTCCACCACGGTATTTGTTACTGTAGATCCTATCCACATATCTCTACTTTTATGGATATTTATCACTGCCCCAGATACCAGAGTGAATTTCTCCAGTTCTCTCATCAAATAAGAGACATCTTCATCGGATTGTAGAAATATACTCATCATCTGCAGAAGCAGATACCTTTAACTGATCCCCTTCTTATTGCCCTTTTACCTCTCAAATTTCTTTTGTCTCTATTGTTGTCCATATTAAAGGGTCAGTTGCAAATGTGTAAAATCAGACTCGGGGGCATCCCTGCCTGAACTGGAATACGTTTTCCATCTCTTCCCCATCTCAGTTCTTATTACTGCATCTTTATAAAGTAATCTTATCCATACCTGAAAGTCTTCAGGAAGCCTATATTTATCTAAAACTTTAAATAGAAATTCATGATTTACACAATCAAATGCTTTACTCTGCTATAAAGCTATCAAACACCCCCTACTCTGTGTTTTCTGACCATATTCTATTACATCTCTGGTTAGAGGCAGGTTTTCCTGTATATTCCTGCCTGGAATTGTGCAAGTTTGTACTATATGTATAACATCCCCAACCACCCCCTTAACCTTTTCTGAAGAACCTGAGTCAGAATCTTAAAATCAGAATTCAAAATATGGTTTAAGGAGCACAGACTAATCCTTAACTACAAGAATACTAAGACTATGGTGTACTCCAGCACCCACAGCAAACACAAGACCTTCCCACTATCCATCCTGAACAACAGTGGCAATGTGATGGATCTCGTGCAGTACTTTAAGTACCTGGGTATCACCCTTGACTCCACCCTGTCCTATGCACAGCATATAGATGATGCAGTCAAGGCCATCAGTTCCAGAATCTGGATACTCCACCACCACAAGCACAGCCTCACATATGAAGCCCTTAACATGGCCATCACCAGCTCAGTTGTTGCCCTCATTGAATATGGACTAGCAGTTTATGGTTCTGCATCAGACGCAGCCCTCCATCGCATCTCTGTGGCCCTTAATAAGGCCTGCTGACTCCTCACAGGTGCTACAAGGCTTACTCACACCTGTGAGCTCTATTCACAGGCAAGGTGGCTCCAGCTAAAGAGCAGAGTTAAGTACCATACCTGGCCAAACAAATCACACTAAATCTGATGCCACCAGGAGTACAGAATCTGCTCACGTGCCATGTAAGTGTCAGGCTAACCAGAGGCACCCACAGCCAAATAATCAGCGAACCTAGATGCTGCACTGCACAGGGTCAACGTGCATTCTATTACAGTGCATATCACTGGACCAATGCCCTTCCTTCAGCCACGTCTGATACTACAACCATTAGTGCTTTCATGCGAAAGCTCAGATAGCACCTTGCCACAGATGACAATTGTGACTCTGGTGGCCATTCATTTTTTTTTATTGTCATGTTTATTGAATATCAGATGTGTTTCACAATTCTGATTTACAGATGCTACAATTCTGTCATCTGACTGACAAATAGTTAATAAAAATATAGATACATATCAATCTATTGAAATCTAATGATCAATTTCAAGGTAGCCTTATCAACAGCCATACTTTCCCAAGGTGATAACTCTTACTGCTAGCTTGGTCTGTGGGTAAATATATTTTAACTTAAAATTCAGTAAAGGAAGGAAAACAGGCAAAAACTCATATCCTCTATTAATAATAATCTGGACTAGAAAATCTGGTCACATGTCTTATCGTGGGGTATCGGCCAGCCCTTGTAAGTATTGATGCCAGGGGGACCATGTTTGAATGAAATTCTCACTTCATAATCTCAAGGTACTAGTAATTTGTTCCATAGCTTCCAGTTGTATCATTCTGGATGACCAGTCCTGCACTGTGGGGGGGGGAGCAGAGATAACTATCTACATGTTATGCACTTCAGTGCTGCAACCCTCATCTTGTGAACTAATTTGGTGGACCGTCTGGATCCGTAAAGTAGGGTCGGAAGGCCCAATACCAGATCTGACCCCGTGAAGGGGATTTGTAGGCCCATAATATTTTGTATCAGGGTATGTGTTTCCCTCCAGAATGTTAACATTTTGGGGCAAGCCCAGAACATATGTGTCTGAGTTCCTATGTCCCTGCATTCCCTCCAACACAGATCAGACTGGCGGTGTCCAAAGTGTTTTACTGTAGTGGGGGTGAGAAAGTATCTTAGTACAATTTTCCAGTGGAACCCTCGCCAAGTTGGGGAAGTGGTTACTGGTCATCCTCTGCTCAGTCTTCTGTCCCAGATAGACTGAGATATGGGGATTGATAATTACGCTTCCCATTTTTGTTTTACCTTTTCTAACCCTGATTTGTTATTACTAATTAATATTTTATATAAATGCGAGAGTGGGTGGGTGTTATATTTAATTGTGATAAAGAAATAAAAAAAGTTTTCAAGTTCTGTTCTGTCCCTGCTCAGCATTTGCATCTTGTTAGATGATAATATATAATGATGGACCTGAAGATATCTAAAATGGTCTTCCTTATGAAGATGGAATCTGTCTGTCAGTTGTGCAAACAACAGACAAACTCTGTTGTCTATGCATTGTATAAATGTAGAGAGCCAGCGAGCAGCCCAGACCTGATATCCAGAGTTTGATCTGGATGGGATGAAGGATGGTTTAAACCTGATCAAAGAAAGGGGGCCTGGGCCTTCTGGGGTATGGGTAAGCTTTCTAAGTTTTCTCAGGATTGCTGAGTGAGTGACCCAGGGGTTAGTCAGTGAGCCTTGTATACCTAATGATATACTGTTAGTCAGTAGGGCCCAAAGCACCCATTGCTTGAAAGATTCTTCTTCTAGGGGGTACCAGCCAGAGTCTTCTCTGTGTTTGGCCCAAGTACATAATCGTGCCCCTCTAGCTGCTGCAAAATAAAGATAAAAATGTGGGAGAGCCAGTTCACCTCTTTCCCGGGGGGTTTGTAATATTTTTCTGGCTAATCTGGGATGCTTATTGTTACAAAGGAACCTCTGTGTCTCTTTCTGAAGAGCGGTCCAGAAATCTCTAGGAGGTTGCAAAGGGAGGGTTTGAAAAAGAAAAAGAAGCCTTGGTAAGGCATTCATTTTCAGAGTTTGTGATCTCCCATATAGTGTCGGGGTAGTAACTGCCATCTGGCCATATCAGCCTGAAGGTTTTGAAATAGTTTTAAATAATTATTTTTGTAAAGCTGGGTGAGGTCTACGGATACACTGATACCAAGGTAACGGATGGTGTTTCTACGAGCCCATGTGAAAGGGAAGGTCATCTTAAATTCTCGGGAGGGGGATCTACTCGGGTAAGAGCCTCAGACCTATTAAGATTCATTTTGTAGCCTGCCAGGGTGCCATAGTCTTCTAACATTCTAAGGAGAGCTGGGACAGAGGTCTTCAGATCTGAGATAAAAAACAAGGCGTCATCTGCGTATAACGCAATTTTTTGAATGTGGCCCTCCACTCACACCCCTTTTACGTGAGGGTGTGCTCTGATGTCAACTGCCAATGGTTCAAGGGATAGTGCAAAGAGAAGTGGGGAGAGGGAAAATCTGTTGGCGAGATGGCCATTCACCTTGATTCTAGCCTCTGGGGCATTATAAAGGGCCTTGATGATAGTTATAAATTTGTCTCCTAGGCCAAACTTCCTCAGGGTCTCCTCTAAAAATATCCAATTGACCCTATTGAAGGCCTTCTTGGCATCCATACTGATGACTCATTGAAAGTGTTTAGTAGTCTTTTGGGCCGAGATTACATTTAATAAGTGATGTATTTTATTTATTTATTTTATCTATTTATTAGATCATTGGTTTACAGACCTTTGAGTCAAAGACTCATTTACAAAGGCACCTTGTCAAGAGAGCAATGCATCTCAGCAAACAAAACAGTACAGTACATAACACTTAGATTAAAAAAGCAACCAGTGTTACAGGCATTCACTGGTGGTACGAGCTTGGTAATAGGTAGATCACAGTATTCTGTGGGTAGTGGCCAGAGATAAAACCTGTCTGGTCCTTATAAACCAGGGTCCTTACTATTTCTTGTAAGCCATCAGCCATAATCCCCGTAAAAATCTTTAAATCTACTGGGAGCAGGGAGATAGGTCGATAAGACCTACAGTCTTCTGAATCTTTGCCTGGTTTAAGAATAACTAAAATCTGGGCCTGATTCCAAGATCTTGGGACTGCCCCCTCTCCTCCCAACAGCTCATTAAAAGTACCTTGTAGTGGTGGTAAGAAAAGGTCACTAAACTTTTTACAAAATCCTGCCACATATCTGTCCATTCCCAGGGCCTTCCCATTTTTTAGCTGTTTAAATATATGTGTGATTTCTGTTTTAGATATAGGTGATTCTAGCCCTAATTTCTGTGCTTCAGTTAATTTGGAGAGATGGAGTTTGTCCAGGTAGGAGAGGATTCTCTCTTGGTGACAGGGGCCCCTTTTTGCCTGGTAAAGAGTTTCATAATATTTCTGACACAGCGGTGATGAGGGTAGGGGATGAGATTATAGAATTGTTATCTATAGTTCGCAGCTTCAGCACTGCCCGAGAAGATCTCTCTTTACAAAGCTGCCAGGCTAACAACTTCCCAGCCCTATTGCCCTGGTTGTAGTGCTTTTGTTTGGCATATCGAAGGTGACCCTCAATGTGCGTATCCAACATTTTAAGTTTTACTTTGAGCTTGTCTAGCTCTAGTTTGGTAGGTTGGTCTAATGTCTTTTGATGGGCTGATTCTAGTTGAGAGATTTTCTGTTCTAGTTCAAGCTGTTCTTTGGTTCTGGATTTTTTGTACCAGGAAGCATATTTAATAATGGCTCCCATTAAATAACATTTAAGGGCGTCCTATCTGACACCTGTCTCTGTGTCATCCAGTGGATTAAAGGCCAGAAATTCCTTCGTGGATTTCTGAATTAAGTCTTTAAAATCATTATGAGTCAGCAGGCTGACATTCAGTTGCCGTATAGACTCTGGGGGTCTGGGGGTCAGTTCTATATCCAAAGAGATTGAGGCATGATCTGATAGGCAGATATTCCCTATATCAGCCCTAGTAAGATATTATAAGGTGTTAGATGATATTAAGAAGAAGTTGATTCTGGAGTACATTTTGTACTTAGGAGAATAGGATGTGTAATCTCTTTCCCTTGGTCCAGTGAATCTCCAAGCATCCACCAATGACAGCTCAGAGCTAAACCTGGAGATAGCTCTAATGGTTTGGGCTGGACCTATAGATTTGGAGCCAATTCTGTCAAGATGTAAATCCAATGCAGAATTGAAGTCTCCCCCTATGAATATAAGACTATGAGAATCTGGGACAGAGTCTGAGATTATTTTGTTTGAAAAGGGCACCCTTTCTTGTTCATCATTCAGGGTGTAGAGGTTTAGGAAGATACATTTCTGACCCCTATATTCTCCCCTGGGTCTCACATATCTGCCCTCTGGATCTGAGTCCACCTGCAAGACTGAAAGGAGGACATCCCTTCTTATTAATATGGCCACTCCCCTCTGATTGGATGATTGTTGGTACTCAGCTGCAAACACCTCCCTCACCCAACTTCTACTCAGTTTTCTATGTTCTTTAGCACTTAAATGAGTCTCTTGTAGAAACACGATGGCGGTGTGTTTCTGTTGCAGTTCCTGAATAATTCTTGACCTTTTAACTGGACTGTTAATACCCCGTATGTTCCAAGATACTATTTTTAAGTCCACCATATTGATTTCTTATTCATATGTCGAACTGTCTGAGGATATCTAATAGCCTGTGGTAACAATCTAAACAGTTGGAAGTAAAAAACAAAACATCATAAACATTTCAAAACAATTTACAAGCTGCCATCGAAATAGCAGGTCGAGCGTATGTGGTACTTCAAGGTGTATATACCCTCTTCCACACCTCTGGAGCACTTCTACGAGGTGGGGTAGGAGACTATGTCTCTAGCCTCCCCGCCAGAACAAACCCAATGTGGAGTGTCCCAGCTGGGTTGTTACGGGTCGCTTTGGGAGTCAAAAATAGCCCATGGCCAAAGTCCGACTCGAGGAAATTAAGTAATTGTTTTGTTACTGTGGGGTGAGGTGGAAGCCGACCCACAAACCCCCCCCCCCAGCGAGTGGAAGTCGAGCCCCATGGGGCAGGAGATAACCCAGGAGAGAAACCAACTGTTTCTGTTTTGTAAAGAGGCTGCCTCAAACCAAGGTGGTAAACCCAGCCGACTCTTGAGGTGTGGCCACACTCCCTTCCCCGCCAAGTGATCTCCCTCCCCCATGCCCCCAGCTGCTCTTCCCAGGACACACTCTACCCATCATGGATTTCAGCACCTGTTCGAGGTATTTGGAAGTGGGGTGACAAACTGAGGGCCACCACGGTTAAACTTTCCCTGGATGTGCCAGAGTTAGGCATTAATACCATGGGCCATTAAGGGTCCGAACAGTTCCGATTTTGGAGAGATGTCGTGAGGCATCTCTCGGTACCTGAACTCCATCCCCTCATTGGTTACTTCTTTGCTCTGGATATTTTGGCCTGAAATGGAAAGTCGAGTCTTTAAAGTTGCACCATAGTGCCTCACACATAAGCAGCATCCACTCAGAGCCACCCCCCCACCGATCAGTTCAAATGTGTCCATTTGGAGAGCCAGGCCTAGAGCCACGGGAAGGAGGTCTAACCTTCTAGCATAAGGGTGCCATGCTGGCCCCCCCACTTCAATCCGGTCAGGAATCCCTGGGACAGACCAACCCCCCCAGAAACTCCTGCCCCCTTTAGAGCCCCCCACCCTGAGGGAGGATGCACATCTGCCAGCCAAGAACGCCCCTATAAATTCTATCCATGGGACCCAGCTTTGTTAAACTGAATTTTGTATAAAGCTTATCTGTGTACCCTGAAAAAAATTAAATGTTTTAACCAAAGGAACAAAGCTCAGCAGGATCAATTTGTGGAAAAATATCAAGGCTGCAAATTCAAAGGAATGTCCGTTCAAGTCCTCAGCACTGTTAATTAAGTCTCATTCTAATTATTGCCTGGTGGGCTTCAGTTCTTGTTAGAGAAAATAAAAGTTTGACTTATTCGCAGCCAGGCTCCAAGTCCCTGCTCAATCCCCCTCCCCCCTCCCATGGGCAGTTACCAGGATGGAGTCCCTAAAGTAGTCCCTTCTTCCTCGCAAAGGATTTTAACTAAGAAAAAAGACAAGCTTGTTTAAAGTGTAATACTCAACCAGTTCAAGTTGCAGCTTCATTGGTAGGAGAGTCTACGTGAAGAGCAGCTTGTTGATCGATTCCTTGGGGGGGGCCTCTTTATTGCATACACTGTCCCACACAGCATTGATTTCCTCTGCCCTTGTCGCACGCTTGTTTCTAGGGCCCTTCACTTGCCAGGCTTCCTCACGAGGGTTCTGTCTGTTACTCCGGCGCCATCTTCAGGGATAAGCGCGCCATGCTTTCTGACCCAACTTACTGCTTCTGCTCCTTCTTGGAATCTCTGCCATCCTTCTGAGGTATTTATTTTAATTTTAGCTGGGTACTCGAGTTGTGCTTGGTGACCCACTTGTCAAATTAGCTTTACCACACTGGACGCTTTCTGCCGGCAAGCCAGGGTCTGGGGAGCATAATCTTGGTAAAAAAAAAAGGGGAACATCACCAAGATCTGTTATGCATTGCCTGTCCTTCGTGGCTTTATGTTCTGGTCTGGTTAGGGTTTCATTTATTTGTTGAAGGGTGCTGCATAAGGTTTTAGAAATTATTGTGAAGTCCTCTTCTATGTTAATTTGGGCCACGGGAGCTTGGGTTATCAGGTCGGAAATCTCGGCACAGAGCACGTCCTGCTGCTGAGAACCTTGAGGAAATTTCAATTTAAGGTGAGAGCTGTTCGATCCATCTTTGTGCCTTGGTTTTGGAAACATGATGAAGTCCTTAATAGAATGTTTTTTTGACAGGGTGCCATTATTTTAAAGCTGGATTCTGATGGATTGATGCTAGTCGAGTCGGGAGCTCTTAAGTTAAGCTTCCATTTCTAGGCAACCGGAAGTCCTCCAGTGGCCATTCATGATGATCAAAACAACTCTCCTACATTTGGACCACCATAAAGCAGTAGCACTTAGTGTTCCACCTAATCCTAGGGGAACCTTCCTTTACAGCATTTCATTGTCCCACCCCCGTCACCCCCTCCCCTCCCCACTGAGCCCATTCCCCACTCTGTCCCCGCCTTCATGCCCCCCTGTCTGCTGCTGTCCTAGCCCCACTGTCTCCAACTTTCCTTAAATCTGTTCTTAACCCCTTATGCAGGCATACACTTCTCTATGCCTGTTCTCCACTCTGTTTCTCCTCCCACAAGTAGGCGTAACTCTGACGTAGGCACCTTCTCGCCAATGCCGAAGCAATGTCTAAATGTTATACCTTAAACTAAATGCTATCCTAATCTTGAAATCCACATCAATTTATTGTCTGCCTAACTTGTAATGTATTTTTTTTGTACCAATGCAATTTTGTACTTGCTTGTAATGTAATGCCTTGTATGTAATGCTATGTACCTGTTCACTTTCTTCTTGTAACTGACACGGAACCTACAAAAGATATTTCATGGACTTATTGTTAGCTGTCTGTCTCCCATAAGCTTTAAACCATATACAAATGTTTCTTAGTGTCTGTCCACCATTTATAAAAGTCATCATACAATCCAATTACTGAAGTCCTGTTAACTAACAGATCCCCTAAAGCTAATTTAACATCATCTACCAACAAGCTAGTAACATTCATTTTCCACCTTGCCTTCGGTTGTTTGATTCTTGTTTCTGTGCAAATAACACTTTTAATTATTAAATGGTCTGTCAAACCTGATGGGATGACCATAGTTTTACAAATTCCTGCCCTGTTGGATATAAAAACATAATCGATTTTAGAAAAAAGTGAACCTTTAGAAAAACTAAAGTTAACCGGAGGGTCGGCTTTATCAAACACATTTGCTAATTCAGCTATCTCAATACTCTTCTTTAAAGCATAAGAGTCACAATAAACCTTTTTTCCTGTGTTTTTTTCTTTCTGCAATGTCTAATGTACAGTTAAAATCACCTCCATAATAGATATCCTTTGAAGTACACAGAAATAGCTGTATTAATTCAAACAACTCCACTCTCTCAGCCTTTATTTGAGAGGCATAAACCACAATAAACCTACTCGGCTGGTCGTACCATAGGCCATCCACCACTGAGGCCCTGCCTAGTTGTACATCTATTATTTTAGTCTGTTTTCAACCCAGCCCTGAAAATAAAATTCCCACCCCATCTGCCCTCTCCAAACCATACGATCAATATGATGGCCCCCATACCCATTCTCTTTGTGCTTGTGCTAATGCGTGGACAAAATTAAACCAATTCTCCTGTACAAATACCACCTCACAAGCAAGGCCACATAACTCTGCACACATAGCTTCCCTTTTTTTCCCTTTCAAGATGCTGCTAACATTAGCAGATGCCACTGAAAAAAACATTTCCTTGTTTTTAAAGCAAAAAAACACACTCTTATTATCATCCAGTTCATATTACTCATGTAATTTTCCTTCTTTTCTTCTTTTTTTTCTCTCACATAATCCCCCTGCTGTTTATCTGGCACGTAGGGATTTTATTTTCCCTGAAGACACTACAGAAGACACACCCGATTCTTCACCCCCCGAGAGACTTTCTTCCCCTCCTTGGGTATCCAAGACTTCCTACATGTCCCTAAGTTTTATTTCCGGATTTATTTTATTACTCCTCAAACTCCTACACCTAGACAGGTCTTTATTACCGATGGGAGCTTTTGGGGGGTGGGGGGGCATAACCACATTTCCTGCATTCTGATTGTTTAGTAATTCCTTTTCCCCCTTCTTGTCTTCCACTACATTATTCCCTATTTTGGCTACTTCTGCCTCTGCCATTATCCTGACTGAGGGCATCTCGCCATCTTTCTCCTCACTTTTCTCTGTCTCCATGAGAAAACTCTCTTTTGTTTTTCTGATTTCTTTTGATTGGTGCCCTGAGGGCCCTGCTTCCTCTTTGTCTTCCGGGGGAGGGAAAGCAGATAGAGCTTCTCTCGCCCCTGACTGTTGGGCCCTATTTATCAGATCTTCTGGATTCATACTTCTATTATTATTCCTAGTTGCCCATGGGCAAAATGTGACCATATTCTTCACATAAGTTGCACCTGACATGGTTACAACACTCTGAATTACCATGGCCACTTTCTCCAAATAAACCACACCTAATAGTGTCACACACATTTGATAGGTGCGTACGAGACCCACACCTATAACAAGCTTTTGGTTGTCCTGGGTAAAAGACTACTCCCCTGTCCCTGCCCAGGAAGAAGCTGTTGGGGATGTGCTCAATACCCCTCTCATTCTGATCTAGTTTCACTTTAAATCTCCAACCCCTGTCCATATAAATCCAGCATCTATAATTGCTTCTGGAGGCCCCAATACTGTGGATTTCTGGTTCGGCCACTGCATGATATCACCCATGTGAACACATTAGTTCTTGAACGTCACTGTAATTGTCTTAATTAAAGGTTTGGTCAAAGGAATAGTCACAAAGGGAGACCACTGCGGCGAGTATTTTATTAACTCCTACTTTTGCCAGAAGTGCTCTAGGCCTCTCACTGACATAAAGCTAATGTCAAAAACATCTTCCCCAGAAATATGGATCAAAGCATATACTTCTGAGGCTATAAACTTCATGGAATTTTTTAAAAGTGTTCTCCCCACATAGAGCCTGTCCGGAAAAACTTCGAGGCCCCCTTTGTACCTTAAACGTACAGCAAATCTGCTGGGAGAGGGATCAATGTAATTTGATGAGTTTGTTTTCCCTGGTCTCCCCCTTCCCCTAGGAGGAGGTTCTTTGCCCCTCCTGTCCTGGTCTTTAGACTTTTCCTGATTTTTGAGTATGTCTGCATATGTTTTCACTGTATTTTTGTTACTGTTTTCTGCCTCTTTCAGATGGGGTCCTGAGGGGCCTGGTACATCCCTGTGTGGCACATTTAGGTTTTCTCCTCCACTCTCTGCTGTTTTCATGCATTTATTCAATAGGGGCCCATAATCAGGTTTCACACCCTCCTGCCCAATTCCCTGATTTGAATCCTCCACCTTGTCTCTATAACAGGCCTTGTAAAAATATCCCCCCTTGTAGTGGAAGCATATACCTCCACCACCATTCCTTTTACCTTCTCATTTCCAGCGGTTGATGGATTGAAACTTAAAATAGCCTTACCGCTCTGGAAAAAGGACACCCAGTCAGTCCCTGGTTTCCAACAGCCATCCTCCCCCTCTATCCACCAAGCACCTTGTAGGGATGTCCTGGGAGACCAGTTTCCATTCGGCTCCTTATTTGTTTGTATCCCAAATGCATGACTCACTGCCTCCCTGGCCATCTGACCTCGTGTACTCCCTTTCAAATTCCCCCGTCCCTTCCGCTTTCCTTCCGGAAAAAAACTCTTGCTGAGAACTCACACTTGGTTCCGTGCACTCCCTTCGCCCAAGATCCTTTCAGTGCTCCTCCATTCTGCGCTCATCGTTGTCCTCCAAGAGCCTTTGAATAGTCATTCTTTTCTCTTCCATTACTTGCTCCAGGTGAGCTGCAGCCAAATTTCTGTCTTGTAATGTAGTAGGCAAAATCTCTTCACTCTCCTCCATCATCCTGTTCTGACGAGCTGTTCTGAGGAATCAATCTTGGAGGTGTCAAGTTGCCGGAGCTGACTTGAAATTTTCCTCTTCATCCAATACCTTTCCTCCCTGGAGGAACCTGCCCCCTTGGGATAGCTATTTAGCTCCACCACATCCACGGAGCCATCCATCTCCTCCTCTGCCAAACCAACACTGGCCATCTCGACACCACATCACTGCTCCCCCTACAGCATAGTAGGGGAATTTACCCAGTGTCCTGGCCAAATTTACTCCATTCAAGGGAAATACCACCAACAGCTTAGTCTGGTTCAAGGTTAGTTGGCACTCATTTGTGTGTGAGGGGGTTAGATGGGGAAGGGGCAGCTGAAAGTGGGGTGCTAGCTGCACACTTAAGCAGACTTGATAGACCATGTGGCCTGTTTCTGTTGGCAAGTAGTAAGTAGGTAGGTGACTTTCAAGGGTCAGTGAAAAGGGCAGTGTACTGGGAAATGGACTCCTGTACCATGCATGGATTCCCAAGGGAGAACCTGAGAAAGGGGTACTCTGGCAGATAGTAGTTCTTAGAGAGGGTAGAAGGCAGCTTCTGGCTTTATCCCATGTCATATCCTTTTCTGGATACCTAGAGGTCAGCTGTACAAAAAGGTGGCAGATTAAAAATTTTTATTGGCCCAGTATTATTAAATATATGGCAAACTACTGCCAGACTCATCCACAATTCCAGAAGGTGGGAAAGTTGGGGGGAAAAGACTAAGGTGGCATTGATTCCCCTGCCTATTATCAAAAAGTGATTTCAGCGAGTTGCAATTAACATTGTGGGACCACTCAGTACACCAAGTCACACTGGCAAGTGGCACATCTTGGTGGTTGTAGATTACACCACAAGGTACCCAGTGACAGTGCCCTTGTCCTCTATCAAGGCTGAGAAAGTGGCCAATGAACTGCTGGGGATATGCAGCCAGGTGGGGTTTTCTCAGGAGATTCTGTTGGACCAGGGCATCAACTTCATGTCTTTTCTGATAGTTGGTCTATGGAAGAAATGTGGTTTAAGGCTGCTAAGTGCCTCACTATACCACTCTCAGACTAACTATCTGGTTGAGTGATTCAGTGGGTCTCTTAAGACCATGTTAAGGGTATTTGTTAACCAACATGTGAGAGAATGGGACAAGTACTTATCCCATGCCCTGTCAGAGTTTCCTGTGGCCAGCTTGAGTCCAGAGACTTTGGTCTTGGCCTATAACAAGGCCATCTCCATGGCCCTGGACTCGATTGCTCCTGTCTGTGTTCTTCCTCTTCCCCTTCGTTTGATGGGTCCTTGAGGAAGTTGCAGTGACTAGGACGAAGGTTAGAGCGGTGCTGGTGGAAATCCACCCTGGAGGTTTACCACCTTAGATTGGTAGAGCATTATCAAGTTTACCAATCAGTGATCTCCCATAAGAAGGCAGAATTCCTGTCCGGGGAGATTGCTGCTGCTCAGAACCGACCAGCTCAACTCTTCTGAACTGTGGACAGGCTGTGCAATCCAGCCTGTCTGCAGCTCCGAAGAGCTTTTTCACAAGTGGAGTGCGATGAACTTGCTTGATTCGTTGTTAATAAGGTGGCCGACATCAGCTCAGAGATCCTCTTGACTCGCTCTGCGGGGGATGCTGTTGATCGGTGCTCGGTCACTTCACCTTGTGCTTCCTGGAGTACCTTTGACCTGCCAGAGTTTGTGGATGTGATGTGGATTGTCCAGAGTATGCACCCTACATGCTATAGTTTGGGCCCAACTTCCCTGATTATGGGTTGTTGCGATATTATTGTCCCAGTCCAGGTACAGATAGTATGGTGCTCCCTTGATTTGGGTGAGTTCCCAAGCACCCTGAAGAAGCCGGTGGTTACACACCTCCTGAAGAAGGCTTCTTTGGACCTGGACTCTCTGGCCAACTACAAACCAATCTCAAACCTCCCCTTTATAGGGAAGGTTATTGAGAAAGTAGTGGCAGTACAGTTGGAGAACCACTTGACCATCCATAACATCTATGAACCTCTCCAGTCCAGTTTTTGAAAGAAGCATAGTACTGAGACTGCACTGGTTTGGGTGCTCAGTGATCTCTTGATGGCAAGAGATCAGAGAAGCAGTTCTCTCTTGGTGCTCCTTGATCTCTCCTCATCCTTTGACACTGTGGGCCATGGGGTGCTGCTCGGGCACTTGAGGTCCATCTGTGGCCTGTCATGTACAGTCCTCAGGTGATTTACATCCTTCCTCACTGGCAGAACTCAGAGAGTGTGGTCTGTTTTGTTTTCCTTGGACCCACTCTCTCTGTCATGTGGGGTCCCTCAGGGCTCAGTGCTGTCCCCCATGTTGTTTGCAGTGTACATGCTGCCCCTCAGAGACATTGTGAGATAGTATGGGCTGAGATTTCATTGCTATGCTGATGATACCCAGCTCTACCTGTCTTTTGCCCCTGACCAGGATAGTGTTCTATCGATATTTAACAACTGCCTTGCTGAAATCCAGGATTGGATGAATTCAAGCTGGCTAAAGTTGAATGTGGGAAAGAGAAAGACTGAGGTGATGGTTGTGGTCTCAAGTCACCGAATAGAGGAGATGAGGGCTGGTCAGCCTTCTGGACTTTGTCTGGGGGGGCTCCCAGATCCTTACCTCTGAACACGTGTGAGATCTGGGGGGGTGCTTGATGATGGGCTAAAACTATGATCTCAGGTGTCAAAGGTCATCAAGTCTTCCTTTTATCATCTTAGGAACATTGCCAGGATCAAGCACCTTGTTCCATCCAGGGATCTGCCTATGCTGGTCCACGCCTTTGTGACCTTGCGCCTTGATTATTGCAACTCCCTATACTTAGGGCTACCTGGGGTTGATATCTGCAGCTAGTGCAGAATGCTGCAGCATGATTGTTGATGGGGATTTCATGATCCTCTCATATCACCCCTGTGCTGCGCGATCTGCATTGGCTGCCGATTTGGTGGCAGATCACCTTTAAAGTTGGTCTACTGACTCATAAAGCCGTACATGGACTCGGCCCTGACTACTTGAAAGAGCTTCTTGTACCCTATTTCCCTGAGCGACAGCTCCGTTTGGCTGATGAGGGGTTGCTAGAGATTCCGAGGGTGTCTTTAAAATCTTTTATGTATGCGGCCCCTACCCTCTGGAATTCTACACCCTGTCAGCTGTGGGAGTGTGAAACTGTGGGGGGATTCAAACAGGCATTGAAAACATTTTTATGGCATCAGGCCTTTAGTGGCATGGAGTGATGGGACCTGTCAGACTATTTTATTACTGTCTTTGCTGATTTTATTACTGTTGTTTTAATCTTATTGTACAGTGCCTTGGCATTCTGAAAGGCACTTAAGTGAAATAAAGTTTATTATTATTATTTGCATATAGAGAAGACCTCCAGGAGTTTACAGGGTTCTTACCCTTTGAGCTTCTGTTTGGTTATAGGGTAAGGGGTCCTCCTAATTTGGTAAAGGATGAATGGGAATGTAAGCTTATTCCCCAAGGGGAATCTGTTGTGGGGCATGTCCTGAACTTCAGGTCATGGCTCAAGGAGCTCATGGGGTTTACCTAGGAGCACCTAGCCACTGCACAACAGAGGCAGAAGACATGATACAACTGTCGGACTAGAGCCCAGGAGTAAGAAGTTGAGCAATGGGTGATGGTGCTCATCCCTGTCTGGAAGAACAAATTACAGGTGGCTTGGGAGGGACCTTATTCAGTGGTCAGGAGGGTAAATGATGTAAATTGCATGGTGGAGCTACCAGATAGAAGTCACAAAAGGCAAGTCTACCAGTAAACATGATGAAGCCCTACCGTGATTGGGATGAGATGGTCCTGGCGGTGTTCAGCTATCTGGAAGAAAAGGCTGGAGCAAACCTGCTGGTGCATCTCTTGGGAGTTGTTAAGGGATTATCCTCAGTGTAAGCTGTCACCCTATTGGGGTGGCTGGCAATTGCCCAAGTTGTTGATATGCATGGGGTGCTGCATACATTTGGGGAAATGTTCATGGGGAAGCCAGAGTATACCATGTTGGCAAAGCACCATGTGGATATAGGGCCCCAAGCCCCACTGTTGCTGCCATCCTACAGAGTCCCACAAAGAGTAAGACATGCTGTAGAGGGGGAAATCAAGGAGACTGTGGTTCTTTGAGTGATCCAGGAGTTCAGTAGTCCCTGGGTCTCCCCAGTGATACTGATTCCAAAAAAGGATGGGTCCACATGGTTCTGCATTGACTACCACCAGCTCAACAGCTGCACAGAGTTAGATGCATACCCCTTGCTCAGGACAGATGAAGTCCTAGAGAGTTCAGGGTGAGCCTTTTACCTATCTGCCATAGACGTGGCAAAGGGCTGTTGGCAAGTATTCCTGACCCCTGAAGCCAGGGAGAGACTGGCCTTTGTCACTCTGTTTGGATTATTTGAGTTCAGAGTAATATCATTTGGGGTAAGGAATGCACCAGCCACCTTTCAATGGTTGGTGGACAGCATTCTGAATGGGGCAGGAGAATTCATTGTGTCTTACTGTATATGGATTACATCACCATCTATAGCAAGACCTAGGAGGATCATGTCAAGCACGTGACCGAGGTGTTCAGCCAACTGCAAGCCACTGGGCTGACAGTTAAGGCACAGAAGTGCTAGATAGGAGCCACAGAAGTGTCATACCTTAGGCACAGGGTGTGGAGTGGATGCAACTGGCCTCACACAGTGAAAATTGAGGCCATACAGTGATGGGCCACACCCATTACCAAGAGCAAAGTATAGGCCTTCCTATTGATGGCATGGTACTACCATAGGTTTGTGCTAGATTTCAGCAACATGGCCAAACCCCTGTCCAATCTCTTGAAGAAGAAAATGCTGGATAAGGTTCAGTGGATGGACACCTGCAATACAGCATTCCTCCAGCTGAAGAAGTCGTTGGGTCGAGCACCTGTGCTCGCCAGTCTGGACTGTTCTCTAAGGTTTATCGTGAACATAGATGAATCAGATCAAGGGCTAGGCATGATTCTGTATAAGGTTATGCACTCAGGAGAAGAACACCCAGTCATGTAACTGAGCAGGAAGCTGCAGCCCAGAGAGGAGGCCTACACCCCAATTAAGAAGGAATATCTAGGGATTGACTGGGCTTTGCAGAAGATGCAACCTTATTTGTATGGGAGAGAGTTCACCCTGGTCACTGTCCACAGTCCCCTTACATGGCTGCATAGGAGCAGTACCCAAAATTGCTGAGGTGGACCTGATGATGTAGTCCTATAATGTGGACATTAGGCACTACAGGGGGTCACAGTGTAGCAAAGTGGATGAGTTGTCCAGAAAATAGTTAGTACCCCTTTTTAAGTCGGAGAAGTGCTATGAGAAATTAATGTGGGGTTCACCCAGAGTCTGAATTGAGGGCATAGAAGGTTGAGCCAGCTGGCTCACATGAAAAACAAACATCATTTAGTGGTGTTAAATGATTTTTTTTAGACATATGAAGAGAGACTTAAGGAGCTTAATATGTATAGCCTCGAGGAAAGGAGGGAGAGGAGGGACATGAAAGAAACTTTCAAGTATCTCAAGGGAATCAACAAAGTCCAAGAGGGTAACATCTTTCAGAAAAAGAGGTGTGCAAGAACAAGGGGGGCACAATTTAAAGATGGGGGGACAGCTCAGAGGTAATATGAGGAAATATTTTTTCATGGAGAGGGTTGTGAATGCATGGAACGGCCTTCCTAAGGAGGTTGTGGAGTCAAAAATGGTGGAATTCAAGAATGCATAGGACAGTCATAAGGCAATTCTAGGGGTTGGGGGTAGGAGGAAGCATAGGCTGTTGGTTAACTATGATCTGCAGCTTATCCATTAGGTAGGGAAATGGGCAGACTGGGTGGGCCAAGCGGTCCTTATCTGCCATCAAATTCTATGTTTCTATGTTTATTGCTCTGGGGGAGGGGTTGATGTGATAACTTTTGTGTATTTTGTTTTTTCTTTTTGTGTTAAATTTTACTATCAGCTAGAGTTCTGTAATGTTTCAGCTGATACAAAACTGTATGGTGAATCTAAGGTTGCATGCCACTGGAGCCCAGACCTGAGGCAGTCAGCTAGGGGGTAATTTGAGCAAACAATAGAGTTCCTGTCAGCTACAGGGTACTTACACTTTAAAGTGGTGAATTGCTTTCATAATCACAGGCTTTTGTTTGGGTGTAAACAAAGCTAGAGCAAGGGAGATGGAACCCCATGGACTTTACCAGATGGGAAGATAAAATGATGAACATTGCAAGCCGTGAAACCAGAGTTTGGAGTACAAACCCAGCTTGGACCAGTTTTATAAATGGGTAGTTTCCAGGAGACAAAGGACATGCCAACTCTATGATGTCAGAGTGACATATTTGATGTTGCACCATGGGGGCCTGGCAGCTAAAGGCTTTTGAGGACTTGCCAGACCCTAGCCAGGGTAGTCAGGTTTGAGACTCTGAGCAGTTACCATCTAAGGTTTGAGTCTGGTCTGACTCACCATGGTGTCATGTGTGGTAAGCTGTTCTGCTTTGCTTAATGGAGAAGAGTGAAGTATTTTTTTCTGTGTGCTTTCTCCTGCATAAACCTTTTTCTTTTTATCTCTGCAGTATTACTGTTTCCCATAGTCTTAGTGTAGTATTATGTACTGTACATGCAAATATATTGATGTAGTAAATATTATTTCTATATTCTTTGTTTCTGTGACAGAGTCCTTGAAGGTAAGACAACCAGGTTATATTGACAGAAACTGTGTTCTGTCTCTGAAGAGAAGGCTACAGTTACCATATTAAAAACAAAGTGATTCTCAGCTCTGCAGTAGGGGTGGGTCACTTGCCATTTTGGTAGAGCACCGTACTATGTGAGCAGTGGCTCTGGTAGGATTCAGACCTAAAGATACCCCAAGTGACGGTGAGGCTGATTGGTGGCGGCATACCAAGGTGACCCTTTCAGGCATCTGATGTGTTGAGAAATCTGGTAAGAGTTGCAGGCTATGTCTGGGACAGACCAGTTTGTCACACTGGATAAAATATACAAGAGGTTTAGAATGCAAGAGTGGGTGCTCAGGTAAATGGTACCTCTCATATTTGACTAGAATGTTCCCTCCTAGATAGTTTTAGTGAGAAATGACTTGCTCAATATCTAAACAACTTAGTGGGTGCTAATGATGAAGAAAAAATGAAATGTCTGTTATGATCCAGTAGCATGAATGTTTTATATACTGTTGCCAAATTTGTTATAGCTGCTAATTCTAAAAAAGTAGCAACTGAGGACATGGAAGATGTTGTTTTAAGGATATCAAGTAAAGATTTTATAAGACTTATTTATGTACATATGTGAAAGTCTGATTTGTATGTACAGCCTTTGTACAGGCATTATATTCTAAAATAAACTTTTGACTGACTTTGACTAGTATGTCCTTTTTCTCCAACTACCAATCTAATTTTTGGGCACCTCACTCCACATCCACTTCACTACTCGGGTTCACTGACTTCATTCTCTTTAACAGAGATGCAGATCTTCAGACCGATGTTGTTTTCTTTGATATGGCCAAGCATTTGACACTGTGGACCACTCTCCTTCTAAAAAACTTGCTGTCTCTAGCCTCAACAGCTTCCTCCCATTTGCTTCCTACCTTTCTAACTGTACTCAGACTGCCTTTACTGGCTGTTCTTTGTCTGACCCCAGACAAATCTCTATGGGTATCCCTTAAGGCTTTGTTCTAGGACCTCTCTTTTTTACCATTTTTATCAATGATCTGTCACGCTGTAAAAACCATTATCCATACGCACATCAACAACACCATCCTTTACATCTCCACGCACTGTCCAGCAGACATATCTACTGCCCTTAAAGTAGATTTTAACTCTATCTTCATCTAGTTCACAGTAAATCACCTTGGTTTCATTAAATCCAAAACAGTGTCCATGCTCACCAGCACCAAGAAAAATCTTGCCACTGCCACTGACCTCATTATAAATTCTCCCGATGGTTCTTCAGTAACCTCTGTATCTGATCACAAATACCTTGGTGTCATCCTAGACAAGTCTTTTAACTTTTCTTTGGATATCCAATCAGTGGTTACCAAATCACATGGAAAGCTTGGAGCCCTCTACAGAGCTGGTGCTTGCCTTTCATTGGGACTGAGCAAACAGCTGGTCGAAAGGTTAATCCTACCAGTCATTGATTTTGGTAATGTAGTCAATGATGCTTCCCCAAAATGGCATCTATCTAAACTAGATACTCTTTGTGATGCCCTCTGTTAATTCAACCTGTGATCCACCCATTACTGCACACTCTATGACCACTTGAGATGGTCCTCATTGTCTGATAAATGTGTACAACACCTAGCCTTGTTTGAGTTTAAGTTCTGGTTCAACAAGCTCCCAAACTATTTGAGCTCCCTCCTGTCCCCTGCTTATCATCCTGGGAACCATCTCTGCTCTCATGCTAGCAACAGGTTTACAGTCTTATGTCAGAAACTAAGTACTGGGCAACTTGCCTTCAGTTACCATCTCCATCAAGTTGGGACCAACTTTAGCTTAGTACTTATATCTCTCTACTCTTACTGCTGCCAAACAGCTACTCAAAAATACCACTGTGCCCTACTGTGAGTGTACCTGATGTGTTATTGGGCTCTATTGTTATCACCTGTTTTCCTGGCTCCTAAATGACCTGGTGGATGTTGATATTGTTGTTATATTTATACCTTGATATATTGTATTCCTTTTTTTACCTGTATGTATTGATTGCTCTGTATCGTTGTATTGTTTCCCTTTTCAAAGTCATCAATAGCAAAGGCAGCTCAGAGATGTTGGGTGTCGCAACTGATTTAAATCACAGGTACATAGAGAAAACCTTTGAACTCTCCACCAGCAAATCACTGAAAGTAGCAACAGTTACAGTGACAAGGTGCTTTTATTCATGCATTTCATGGAGCATCAACCAGCTCCAACAACAATGCCCAAAATGTTTCATGTAGGTGCACTTTCTCAAGAGGACTGCAGTGCCCCCATCTCCACAAGATTGCAAATACAAAAAACAGATCACTTGTAAGTTATTTAGACAGTGGAGTAATAAGAAAAGATTGTACTGCATGTCTGGGGGTCTATGTGATAACGGCAATTGCGGAAAGGCGATCTCTGTTAGGGCGAATATACATTGGCGAAAATCCATTTTGCCGATGTACAATCCTGGTGCACTGCAAAGGACACGGGAACTTGAGTTTACGGAGGCTGCACCCCCACACCCCCATGGAAGGCTCATCACACACTCCCTACTAAGATTCTCAACTCCAGGGGGTGCATGTTGGGGAGGGTGAAAATAAAAAGTTTTTCTCAGACCGGCACAAAAATCCCGATGTGCCCAGCACCAAACCCAGCACCCTCCCCACCATAGCCTGCCACAAACCCACTACGCCACATGGCCAACTTGGCAACCCACCATTATGCTACAGCTCACAAACTCTCCTTCCCCTTCCACCCATCGCACAGCATGCTCGCCCCCCCACGCATATACATATAGCGACAGGATATCGCTATACCCGCATTCACTCCCCCCCATCCACTAGCCCTGAGAACAGGCACCACTATTGAGTTGCCCTTTTCGTAGGTGCTCAGTAGTGATCACCATTCTCATGGGATACCCATGTCTGGAGAGTTGTGGAAAAAAGGGTTTGATTATCACATGCATGATGTGACATGTATGTGATAACCAAAACCTTTTTTCTCACAGGTCTCCGGATATGCAATACAATCTTTGCTTATTAATAATTGTTTTCTTTCTGCAGGTGTGCAAATGGAGACATTGAATTAATTCAGTATCTAAATAACTTACAAGTGATCTGTTTTGTTTAACCTCTTTTTTGTGCATGTAATTGCACTTAAATGGATTTGTATAAATATCATAGAGACCAAGGGGCTCTGTGATCCTCTTGAAAGATTACGCCTGCAGGAAACATTTTTGGCATTGTTGTTGGAGATGGCCATTGCTCTGTGGACTGCACGAATAAAAGCACCTTGTCACTGTAACTGTTGCTGCTTTCAGTAATTTTCTCATGGAGAGGGTGAAGCTTTTCTCCGTACCTCTTCCCCTTCTTTCCTCCAGTCACATTTGTAAACAGTATATATATATATATATATATATATATATATATATATATATATATATACATATATATATATATTACTAGAAAGACACACTAAGCTGAATGTTTGTTTACAGGTGTGACCTGGGAGAACAAGGAAGTTAAGTGGCTTGCTCAGGGTCACACAGTATGCAAGTGGGGGCTGTTGGATTCAAACCCAGGTCTCCAGGTATGCAGCTCAGAGCCAACCACTGCTCTATACTGCCTCCAAATTGCCCAAGTTGTATTATATGTCTCTGTATGTCTACCTGGTAAAATATTTTAAATAAACAAAATAATTATACAATAGTAACAACATGGACTGCGGTATTCCAAGCACATGTGTAAATACTTTGAAAGTTTTATGGGCAGGTGTACAGGAAAATAGGTGCAACTAACATGAGTCACTGCAAACTGGACCATGAGACTGGAAGTATACTTACTAGAGAAGAGCTGCACACCGTCAATCAATCAATCAATTAATCAATCACTTTATTTAACCAGGCTGTGGGGCAGCAGGGTTGACTGATGGCTGACTCCACAACTGACACCCACAGCATGATGATGTTATGCTGCTGTTCTTGTACTCTGGCCCACTAAGGAGAAATACCTTTTGTGGGAGGATTGGAGCCCCACTTCTTACAGCAGTCAAACTGCTGGATTGGTAGATCACCCAGGAGGAGGCTAGGCTTCAACTAAGGAATCTCCCAGTCACTCATTTCAGGCTCTGGAAGTGGTGATCATTGAGAGTGAGGGGGTCTAGTAAGCAACAGAAACACGGTCACCCTCATGACCTTAGCAGCTCCCAACATGGCTCTGAGAAGCAGGAACTGGGTGGTGTCTTTGTTGACAGCTTGATTTCGGTTAGCTTTTGGAACCCCATCCCCTACAGCAGTCTGCCTGACTGCCTGATTGGCGGCTCATCTAGGAGGAGGTGCATCTTCTATTAGGTGGACAACCAGGTCACTCAGTGTAGTCTCTGGTGGCAGCAATAGCTGAGGAGGTAGTGTGGTAAGCAACCAAAATATGTTCACTTTCATGACCCTGGCTGCTCCCAATGTAGATCTCTTGAGCTCCAACTTTCTGAATGGCAGTTATGCAGATGTTAACAGTTTGGAAATGAACTAATTGATTGAAATGCTTAGGGGCAGCAGTGTCTAGCTGTTTTGAAATGGAATATATTTGGCTGCCAAAGCAGTTCCTTAAAGAGTTGCTGACACCTCAAAAAAAAAAACAACAACCTGTGAATAATATAATATTTAGGTACACTTTAACTTGCATTCTGTATGTATTATATATGGTAGATTTCTCCTCCCCATTATTTATTGTTGAAGAAATTTGCAAGAAAATGTGCTCTGTACCCATAAGTGTTCATCTGCCTGTTTAGCTTACTCATCACTTCATGTCATAATCATCTGCTGTGACATCATAATCTGTTGCCATGGGAGTAATTGTGATGTCACAAGCAGAGCATTATAACCTCAGGTAGGGAGAAAGTAACAGGAACAGGTGCACTCTTCAAGAGCAAAGATCCTCTTTTAATGCAAATTACCCCGATAATAAGCAACTGGGAGAAGAAATGCAGAACTAATATGAAATACTAGTAGAACCGTGTCTAAACATTGTTTTGTTAAAGTTCTCCTAATGGCATCAGCTGCTCTTTAACGAGTTCTTTAACACACATTTTACAAACCACATCACTTACAATTGATAAGGTAAATCCCTTGTTAGTCCCTCAGTCCATGTTTCCTTGATCTTGCACTGAGCATCTGTGGAATGGCTCTAAAAGCTATCATTTTCTCTCTGATATTGAAAAGTTGAGCATCTCTTAGATTTGCATTTTAAGGAACCAGGAGTATAAGCTCTGATGTTGAAAGGGGAAAGACTGACTGGACCAATATATTTGTAATATTTTCACTCCTGTGGAATGCGAGAAAAAGTTGAAAACTGAAAGTCATTCTAATCATTGAGCACTTTTGCAGTAGTCTGCCATTTTTTCCCTTTTCTTGCATCTGGTTGAAGTCTGCTCGTCTGAAATCTAGGACTTCAGTTTTTGATAGGGGCCTTCTTGTGCTGAAGGCCAACCTGAACCAAGTGGAGTTATGGTCACTGGACCCCAGTGGTTCCCCTACCCTCACTCCACTCACCATCTTTGAGTTGGTGAGCACCAACTCAAGAATGACCAGATGTCTAGTGGGTTCTTTAACCAGCTGTACCAGCAGACAGTCCTGCAAAGTATCAACAGGGCCTGACATCTGATGTACCTGGCCACTGGAATGTCCCGGTCGATATCCAAGAGGTTCAAATCACTCAACCCCACCACATCTCCCCCTTCACTCCCATTGCCAACTCTTCTCAAGCTCCCTTCCCTTCCTGCTCCTTATCCTGGTGGTCTGTAGATTACCCCATCTGTATTTTCTTGCCTGAGGGTACCATGAGGTGAACCCAAAACAACTCTGTTTCCTCTTTGCTTCTTATGATGTGTCCATCCTCCATAGCCTCTGTGCTCTCTGACATGTAGGGCTATGCCCTTCCCCCATCTTTCCCTCTATCCTGACTAAACAGTGTGTAACCTGGGACTGGTAAGTTCCAGTCTTTATTCTCTGTGGCCTACACTTCTGTGATGGCTATGAGGTCCATCTCTCTGTCTGCCACCAGTGCATGGAGCTCACTGATTGCATTACCCAGATTCCTGACATTAAGGCAATCCCCCTTCCAACTAGCTCCAGGTTTTTTTTTGTTTTGTTTTTTTGCTTTTTGCTGTTTTGCGATCACCTGTTTTCTGTTCACCTACATTCCTTCCTATTTTCCTTACTCTTATTTTTCATATTGCTTGCACACCCTGAGAGCCTTCCCACCTTTGCCTCTTGCACTATTCCTTTTTGAATCCCAACCTTATTTTTACCCACCTTGTTGCTACTGATCCCTGTATAGGTGAAACACTAATTAGGTCCCCCTCCCTCGCTCCCCTTACCATGGTTCCTCTAACCTCAGTGTTCCCACAGTTGCCACCAAGTTACTTTATTGCTCAGCAAAGCTATTACAATTTGCTAATTGTAGTCAGAAATCACATTAATACAATTATTCCCTAGATATATGACTGGCTGCTTATAGACATTTATAAAAATCTGAAAGATATAAAACCTTACATTTAATAATTTATTAAGTTTAGTTTTAAAGAAATATTGTTGATAAAAACTTTGTTACATTTTGTAATACAAATTTCTCAGTGCAAGTAAAAAAATATTCAATGATCTCATCTGAAGGGAGATTAAGTCCACTAAGTATGGAACCCAACCATTTTCTTCTATTTTGTTCAGAAAGAGGGCATAATAAAACAACATGTTTCAAATCATCTTTACATGGTTTACCACATTTACAAAAAGGAGACATAACATTACTTCTTTTTTGCCTGTGTAAAATGAACTGTGCATTATAACTTTCAGTTCTGAATCTTGAATATGCTCTCCTAGTTTTTGGACACATTAGATATGATAAGTATGGCTCAAAACCCCAAAGACTTTTGAATCATTTGTAATCATTGTGTAATTTAGACTGAGCCAATTTAGAGAATGTTTGATTTGAATCTAAATCTCATATTCTGTATTTAACTATGGAAGCAATCTCATCCCAAGATTATATATATATATATATATATCATAAAGAGTATGTCCCAAGCCTAGAGGAAAGATAATTTTCCTAATTATCTGTATAAAGGGATGTACAAAACCCACGTTTTCCATCTTAATCTCCTCCTCAAGACACCTTCTAGGAAATCGGTAATCCTGAAGTGAAAAAATGTTAAGCAAAAACAAAATTTGTCTTTCCTTTATTAAGGAACTCAGAGAATATTGACTGAGTTCCAATCTAAGGATACAGTAAGGAGTGCCAAGAGGTAGCATAAGAATATAACGGTATAATTTATTAAGTAAGGTTTCTAGTGGGTTAATATTGGCAAATCCCCATACTTCTCCTCCATATATTATACAGGTTTTAATTTTAGTATTAAGTACCCTTAGAACCCCTTTTATTGAGGTCTTCGGCAAGAAATATTTTGAATGCATTCACAGCCAACATTATCCTATTTTTAATGTATTCTATGTGCTTATTCCAATTTAAGTTACAAGAAAAACAAACTCCCAAACAATCATAAGTTTTAACTATCTCTAGTTTTTTACTATTTATTACGAATTTGGGTTCATATCTAGAAGTATTTCCGAAAATCAGAATTTTGGTTTTATTTAAGTTTACATTAAGATTTCTCTCTCTGCAGAGGGTATCAAAACATTTCATTTTTCCTTCTGAGTCCCAATGCAGTGGTAGATAATAGGACCAAATCATCTGCATATGCTAGACTATCAATTCTACTTTCATTAATTTTTGGCACATGAAATTCTGCATTTTTGATTTCAAGTAAAATAGAATTTAAGTATATATTAAAGAGTGTAGGTGCTAATATACAGCCTTGTCTAACCCCAGTGTTTGCCCAAAATGCCTCTGTGGTATGGCCATATTGATTGTATTGAATCTTTGCCCATGTATATTCATGTAGTCTTATGATAATGTCCAAAAGTGTCTTCTCAAGTCCAGGTTTTTCCAGTGTGGTCCAAAGTATTTTCCTACTAATGCTGTCAAAGGCTGCTGAAAAGTCCACAAAACAACAATATAATTTTGATTTCTGTATTTTTGTATATTTCCATGCTAGATGATGTAAAACATAGCAATGATGGATTGTGGACCTATTTCTTCTAAATCCATTTTGAGCCTCGTCCAGAATTGAGTTCTCTTCTAACCATGTTAGTAATCTACCGAGTATAATTTTTGAGAAGATTTTTTGAGACACATCAATGAGGCTAATGGGTCTATACATCCTCAGTTCCTTTACATTATCCTTTTTAAAAATCGGGAATATGATGCTACCAGCCCAACTCTTAGGGTATCTTAAGTTCTGAACAAATCCGTTATACATTAAGTAAATGAGTGGGGTTTACCATTCTTTAAAGGACTTGTAAACATCTCCAATAATTTTATCAGGCCCCCAGGTGCTTTGTTAGATTTTAGAGAGTTTAGGGAGTTAAAAATGTCTAATTCTGTGATCACAAATGGTTTTGGGAAATTTGCCTCATATCTTATATTTATTTCCATTTCTTCTTCACCTTTTGAAAAATATAGCTCTTGAAAATATGCAATCCAAGTTTGTGGTGTAATGTGACATTCTATTTTCTCTTGATATTTATTATGGCCTTGTGCTACTATTTTCCAAAATTCTTTACTATTTCTTTCAATAATCGCTTATCTTAATTTTTCCCATAGAAGAAAAGAGTTTTAATTTTTTTCTTCTTCTATGACTTTCTTATAGATCTCCCTTTCTTTCCCTAAGTTCTGATAATCCATTTTATTTTTATTTGTATTCTTCCTATGTTGTCTTAATATTTTAGAAAAACTAGCTTTTGCTGTTTTACATCTTTGATTAAACCATGATTTGACATGATTTGTGCGTTCTTTTTTAATTATATTATTTTTCCTGCTGAAGGCACTCAATTTTATTCGAATATTTTCCCAAATGTCATAAATATCAAAGTTAGCCTTATCTTGGGAGGAGATTGCAGTTATATCTCCAGAACAGAGTATTTCCTGCAATTGATTTTGATAAACTGGATTCCATCTAATTCTTTTTTCATTAATTATTTCCACATACTCAACAGTATTCCCCACATCTTGAATTGTTCCTGTAAGGTTATTGTTTATAGTAAGGGACAAAGGAAGACAAGAAGATTCTGATCGCTCAGTAATTTCCAGTTGATAAGTTATTTTTAATCCCTCCAGGTTTGCACATATTAAGTCAGGAATAGAGGATCCCAAAGGACCCCTGAAGGTTAATTGTCCCGTACTGTCCCCATTAGTTCTTCCATTTAAAATACAAAAATTCCTACTGGCAAGTGCTGTGAATAATTCTCTACCCCTAAGATTAAATCTTTTTTCCAATGTAGATCTTGATGAAGTCAGTCTAGGGCTAATTACTTCCAGAGCATCTGCTAAAGTTGAATATAGGCTCTCTGAGATTCCTCCCTTTATTCTAGCATTAAAATCTCCCAAAATAAAAATAGGCCAGTTTCCTTCTATTTCACTAATAGCATTTAATTGTAATTTAAGATTCAAAATATAGGGATCCTCTATTTCTGTAGAGTTGGGCTCTGGGGGAAAATAGACATTGCACAGTATTATTTTCTGGGAATCCTTAGAAAGTTCAAGTGCCAAAATATTATAGGTCTTAGGCGGTAGTTCTCTTATCTTCAGATTTAAACAAATCTTTATTAATAATATTAAACCCCCCTTATATCTACCAAATTTCTTATCTCTAATTGCTGGAAAACTATAAGGTGCATAACCAGGAAGTCTAGGCGTTACCTCTTTCATTCACCAAGTCTCTTGGAGAGCAATTATATCAAATGTTTCCAAGAAGCTAACTACCTCAGGGTCCATGATTTTCAAATGAAGACCTTCAATATTCCATGACAGAATGGTTAATTTTCCCTCTTTATTACTATTCCCCCAGACAAATGTATCAGATTCTGAATGTCATTCTGAATCCAGATTTATTAAAGTTTCAAAGCCATTTAAGTCCCTCCAATTCTCAAGGTCTATAAGGGGATAATCTATATCCTTTTCATCTTTCCTGATGGGTTCCTCCCCCATTTCTCTTCCCATTTCATATGGGTAGATAATATATATACCCAATTTGTCTAAACTTTCTGCCAAATCCAGAAATATTTTGGACTTTTCTGGGTTTTTGAAAGTACAGTCAATTTGACTAGAACTGGATACATTTTTATAAATTTTAATCTGATCTACCATATTCCTAGATATTTTAGATCCGGAAATTCTTGAGAGAAAGGATAGCAATTCTTCTCTAATACTAAAATCAGAATCCTGTCTGACTGTCTCCCATCCAAATATAACCACTGTTCTACACAGCCAACTCTCATTTTGTTTTTTCCCATATTTATCAATTATTTCAGTTATCTTTGCTATATCTCTTGCCTCATTCCTTTCCTTTCTTGTCCTTTTGGGACTTATTCTCATGGAAACCGTTTCAATAGGATTACAAAAAATTTTTAGCTACCCTAGATCCACTGTTATCAGATTTATTTTCTAAACTGGTACTTTTAGGGACTAAGAGAGGTAACTTAATTGTAATTCCTTTTCCCTCTAGAGACATTTTTTTTATCCATGATCAGTTTGGCCATTTCCTCAGTTTCACAATATAACAAAACTGCATCATAGAAGGACATATTTGGTGGTCTCATAATGAATATCTCTTCCTTCACTAATGATGGTGTAGTCTCCAACATATGTAACACTCTCTCCTTTAAATCCTCCCTAGTTTCTGTTATAGGTCTTAAAATTCCAGCTATTTCAATCAAGTATTCAATTTCCCCTTCTATTAACTTGATCTGGGATTTTATTGCCTGAGGTAGATCAGTCTTACTATCTTTGGCCATACTACTAGCTGATGTTGACATCATAAAGCTAGACATATCCTCATAAGTAAGATTAATCTTTTCCTTTGTTTCTGCTTTATTTGTTTTTTTCTTAGATTCTATTGGCTCTGCTCCAATATTTCCACTATCTTTTTTATACACTAACAAGGTTTTCCCTTTCTTTACTTCCTTGCTATTGTGTTCTATAGTCTTAACTTTCTTTTTAGTTGTTCTTTTCCCTTGCTTACTTTTTCCATTTTTAAGTACTGTAGAAATTGCTTCTTTTGCTTTGTCTGTTGTTTTGATTTGACAGAAACAGAAACTGTTTTCATTTAAGTCAAGAGGTGGTGGCGATGAGACTTGAACCCCCCTGTTCTCCATTTTTTTTAATTTTAGGTGACAAATTCTTTTCACTTGTAATCTCCTCTTGTGTTCTAATGTCTTTACTAAGGTTTTGAATAAGTACCCGATTATAAAATGTATCTGCCGTAGTATTAGTCAGTTCTTCTTTCAAAACTAAGATATTCTCCAGTACAGTAATATCTACATGATATCTGTTTTTGATTGTTTCCAACATTTGTTTTGATAATGAAGAACTGACCATAAAATGTCTCCTATTGTAAGTATGTTCTTCTTCATGATCAATGAATCCAATCTGAGGGGTATCCCTAATTTCTGAAATATTTATTTCAGGGCAATGGCTTTCAATGAGAATATCCCCATTTTGTTTAACCACTTTTTTAAGACCTTCTATAGTTGTACTTAGTTCTTGAATAATCCCCTTTAATTCCCTGTTACCTTTATTCCCTTTGTATGATACATCCAAATTGGAAGGATGCAAAGATGGTCCTTCAGACCTCAAGTCAGTATTATTTTTAGTTCTTGAGGTAAGATAACTTTCCATATTAGAGGGATTGAGGGATCCGTCAGCAGAAATGGCTATAATTGAATGGTTAAAACTGTTATTACTATTACTTTCTCCACTTTCTTTCTGAAAAAAGGTTTCCCATTCATAATTGTTAAGAGATTTCTTCTGCTTTATTAGAATAATTTTGGGAATACTCATTATACGCCCTTTCTAGAGAACAATAATCTTTTCCCAGATTGCCAGCTCCATTTATTTCTAATGAGGCAGTACATTTTGGAGTAGAAAGGTACCTTGGGCCTCCTTTCTTATCAGCCCATATGTGTGTTATTTTCAGTTGTTTCTTATTTGTACTACTATCAATATTGTTTTTATCCTGAGCTACAGACATAGGGCCAGATATTCAAAAGGGTTGCGCCTGCGCAAGACCAAACTTGCTTCATTCTGCGATATTCAGCAGGAGACAGTTGCGCCACAGAAAACATGCTGAGCAACAGCACAATGCAAATGAATGCATGCTGAACTGGAGGGGGAGGAACCATGCATAAACTGCACAGCCTGATATTCAGCTGGGCTGTACAGAGTTGTGCAGGCACAACCCCCAACCTGCGACTGCACAGCTCTGAGCCAAAAAAAAAAGGCTCAAGTCGAGGGCCACCCACAGGTGAGCTGCTGCATTGCAGGGTGCAACACAGCAGCTGCCACCTGTGGCCGGCCTCCAACCCACTCCCTTTGCTCCCCTGCAGCCCGATCATGGGTGAAAGAGTGAAAATCCCCACCACCCCCCACTGGCCCGATCGCGGGCAACAGCAGAAATGTTCCCCCCCACCATGAATCATTCACAAAACTGGACTGTCTTGTATGGTATGGGCTGCACACCCATTGGCTCTTGCTCTGCGCAATGGTGCGGTCCTACTGAACTGTCCAGTCAGCGGAGTGGCGGGCAGCAGGCAGGTGGGATGCTGCCGCCCTCGACTGCGGGGGAGCAGGGTGGTGGAGCTTCATGGGTGGGTGGGGTGGGGGACACTAGGCATCAGGGATGTGTTGGGGGATTTACTGCATAAATCCCGCGATCGGGAGTTTCGGTCCACTGGACCACCAGGGCTATGTTCGGGAGGAGAGGGGGTTGTATTTTAAAGTGATTCAGCCCGTGATCAGGCTTCTTGGTCCACTGGATCACCAGGGATGTATTGGGTTGTTTTTAAACTAATGCAGCCCGCGATCGGGCTGCAGGGGGCATCGGTCCCCGACGGCTGCTGCCTGGCAGGGTGCCAGGCGCAAGTCCTCGGGGATCGGCACACCTACATGCTAATGGCATGCAAATGGGGAAATAATCAGATGCAAATGGCCCCCCCCGCACCTTGCATGAATTATGGCCCCATTTGCATGTCACCTTTTGAATATCGGGATTTTGCGCATGGCACAATGGTACTTCGCCACCGCAAGTTGAATGTCCACTCTGACAACTTGCGGTGGTGCAAGTTCCACTGCACCATGCACAGTGGCTGTGTGGGGTGATATTCAAAGAAGTTGCTCAATAGCACAACTCCTTTGAATATCGCCCGGCCACACCCCTCGCAACTGACACTGCGCTTAAAGCATAAGGCTAGCGCTCAGAATGGCGCAGTTTGAATATCCAGCCCATATTTTTTAAGTTGGATGAAGAATTCAATGATTTAGACTGTAAACTAACTTTATTTTCCTGTATAGCGAGTTTTTTCCCTCTATTATTGCCTTTAGCTTTCTGTTCTTTATGGGCTAATTTTATTTTCGAGCCCAAGATACTATTGGTACCAATTGTTTCCTTAACTTCAATTTCAGGAGAAGTTGCCCCTAGGGTCAAACTTCCCTTTCCACTTCTAGTTTGAACCATATTGAAACAATAAATTCAAAAAAAAAAAAAAAACTTTTCCACAAATTCAAATTCAGAATCAATCTCCGTCAATAAAAATCTATAATTTAGTCAGTTCCAATAGTCAATAGACTGAAAGCATATTGGTCCAAAGAAAAAGACCAAACTCCAACTCCAGGATATTCCAGCACAATGTACCAGCACAATTAGAAATGATTTGCAGCGTAGTTCACTGAAGAGTCTTTCAGAGTCTTTATATTCCTGTTGTAGTAAATCACTGAGGAAAGTAAGAAAACCTTATCAAAACGTTGGACTTGTAATGTCTTGTAGTGACTTTGAGCCCCCTTTTAACTATGATCCTGGAATGGTAAACCATGTACAGCAGAAAGTTCTTGCACAGGGGCACCTCCTATCCTTCTCTGCATTCTCAGTAGTTTCAAATAAATCCCCTCAATACTCGAAAATATAATACCCTCTTGTCAACTCCTATGAATATAGAGAGATTCCAAAGTGCACGCCAGCCACTCAAATGGTGTTCTAAAACATTTTATCATTTTAAGTTATTTTAAAGAAAGCAGTGCCTTCTCAACACCAACACATGGCGTACAACGCTGACAATGCTAACTTCCGAGCGCTGGTTGCAATTTTGTATTTAGAATAAAATAAACCTAGAGAGAGGCAGTGCTTGTAGCTTAAACTGAGAATACAAGTCAACAGGTGGTTGTTCGCTTCAGTCTCCTTTGACTCCTTTGACTCGATGTCTCGCACAATACCAAATGAATGCAGTACAAAATGCGACCGTTAGCATCCATTCCCACAGTCACTTTAACTGTAATGTAGATGTCAAACTTCTGCCCTAGCGTGCTGGTCCCACTCTTGTCAAGTGAAGGCCATCACCTCTGAAAAGCCTTCTGTCCTGAAGTTCCCCCAAGTCCCCTACAAAGCTATACCTTTTCTCCTGACACCATTCCTTTACCCACCCATTTAGTTCCTCTATCTCTTCCCTCTGTACTCTTTATGTTATTCAAATTTTGATGAGCGGGTAGGCCCACTGAGACCGTTACAGTCCCTTTTTCAGGGGCGACCGGGATTAATTACATAAAACAGCATCAGGTATGAAGAGCATATTGGAACAGTACAAACATTATAGATAGCCCACAAATTGGTAGAACAGCAGGTTAATCACAAGTTGACAACAACAGGAGAAGCAATACATATCACACAATACAATCAGATATCTATAGAGATCCCTAGTTAAGGGCAATGAGCCGTTGCAAAGCGAGTGCATGAGCAGTTCACAAGCAGAGTTCCCAGAATCTCAGCAGTGGCAGGAGCAGAGGCTCAGCTTAAGGAGGTAGGTCTTAAGACCCTTCTTAAAGCCCCCAAAGGAGTCACGTTCCTGGAGACTTGGAGGTTGTTTCAGAGGACCAGAATATATGCAGTGAATGACTAGAGCCCCCTGGGAAGTCCTCACTCTGGTGACCTGGAGCAACTGGCGATCAGAGGATCTTAAAGTTCTTCCAGACCATTTGGCTGTTATTGAGCCAGTAAGGCTAGATGGGGTGTCCTTTAGCTGAAGGTTAAAGGCAAGGCATAATGATGAATATGCTAGTCTACCCTCAAGACAAGGCCAATTTAATGAACGTAGCACATCATGATGCTTCAGCGGCTGTGCCCCTGTAGCAAAGCATCCAATCCTATGATACAGAGTTCTTAGCTTTTGCACCTCTGTGCTCCATGATGAATGGAACAACTGGGGATCCATATAACAAGGTGGGCAAGAATGTATCAGTGGCTATTTTTAATTTAGATTCCTGAGAGAAGAATGAGCTCAGGTGGTAAAGAAGTCCTAACTTCTGGTTTACGGTTTTGGTTAGCTGATCAATATGACCCTTGAAGGTACAGTCTTGGTTGATGTGCACTCCTAAGTACTTGATACTGTTGCCCACCTCAATTAATTTTTGAACCATTGGAAAGAGATGGAGCTAGTAAGTGTGACCAGTCTGGGCCCAAACTTTTAAGTCTGAATAATACTGCCTTAGTCTTTTTACCATTAAGATTTAATATCTTGAACCAGTTCTCAAGAATAGAGAGGTCCTGACCAAGCAGCTGATTCAGTTGGGCGTCATGTGAAGACCTTTACAGCATGGCATTGTCTGTGTATAGGGTCACCATGACTCCTCCACAGTGTTTTGGTATGTTGTTAATAAATAGGGAGAAGAGATCCCAAGATTGAACCCTGGGGTACCCCATCAAGAATGGGGAATTTTTCAGAGTTAGCATACAGCCATCTGACAATTTGTGACCTGTCATACAGGTAGTCTGTGAACCACCATACTGAGTGGTCATCAAGACCAAAGGAATTCAGCTTCATAATAAGCAGCTGATGATCCACCAGGTTGAAGGCCTTAGTGAGGTCTATGAAGATCATACCAGTTTGTAGGCCACTATCCAGGGTTGAGAAGATGTCTCAGATGAAGCTGACCAGAGCTGTATTGGTACCATGATTTTTTCTATAACCATGTTGCCGCTCTGTAAACACGTTTTGCTGCTCAATGTATTCTTGGACTTGCTGATACACTATTCTGTCTAACATTTTGCTCAGAATGCAGAAGATAGAAATTGTTCTATAATTTTCAACCAGCTCATTAGAACCTCCTCTGGGAATGGGGGTGACAATGGCTATTTTCCATACTGTGGGGACTTTGCCTTCAAGTAGTGATCTATTGAATAGCCAAGTGACCAGGATTGTGATGACTTGGGCAGCAATGCTAAGCAGACTGGGTTCAAGATTGTCATACACATCAGAACCTGTGGTCTTGATTTTCTTTAAAAGCTTTAAGACCTCTGCTTTAGACACTAGTTTAAGCTGGGGGATGGAGGGAGTTTTGAGAAGCAGTCCTGGGGGGAGGGTACAGGGAGCTGGAAGGAAGGGTTTTAAATCTTCCTAGATCTGTGAGAAATGCATTAAATGCATTTGTGGAATCCTGCAAGTTTGTGTGGTGGACACCATCTGCAACAACATCACATTGTCTGGTTGGCATGTCCCTTGAAGAGAGTGTTTATTTGGGACCAGAACTTTTTTGGGTTTGAAAGATTTCTTGGTTTGCAAATTCTGGAGGTACTGGCTTTTGGTAAATTTTAACTCCCTTTTACACTTATTTCTGAGTTCCCTATAATTTATCCAATCCTTAGCCATATTTGTGGACTAGAATCTACACCATGTCTTATCTATCACTCTCATTAGCCTTTTTAGATCTTGTGTCAGTCACCTGGAATGCTGTCCTTTTACTCTGATTTGTTTTAAGAGTTCATGCTTATTTGTGGCCGAAAGGAAGTTTTTGATAAAGAAGTCAAGAGCTGCATCTGAGCTGGGGGAGAGCTTGATTTGGGTTGGGTCCACAGCCGATAGAGTGCCGAGGAAGGAGCCTGTTTTGAAGTTGGAATAGTTACGGGCCAAGAAGGTTCTAGGGGGAGGGGTAGGATGGTCATGGTCACTTAAGGAATCTGCAAAGGTGCCAGCCAGTTAAATCTAGTGGGGTTTAAAACCAGGATCCAGTCCAGCATGGTGTGGTTCCCCGACTTTAAGTTCATTCTTGTGGGTTCACGGATTGACTTGGTCAGATTGATCTCTTGTAGTCTGGATTTAATTTCACTTTTAGTTTGGGGGCCCCAATGGAGGTTAAAATCCCCAAGTAGTAATTTCTTCCATGGAGGCAGACCTGAGATTGTTGCCATAAGGGCCTTTAATGCATCTATTGCTAACTTAGATGGGTTGTAAACACAGCCTATTAACGGGGGGTTAGCCCCACCTAGCAGGAGTTTGACGAATACTGCCTCACAACCCAACTGAGCTAGGGTAGGCACTTCTACAAGGGAAGTGTTTAGGGATAAATTTACATAGATAAGTACCCCTCTGCCCTTTTTTCCACATCTATCTTATGGCTATCCAAGAAGCTCTATCTCATGTTCTTAGATATTCGGTTTAAGCCAAGTTTCCATAATGGCAATTACATCAGGGGAATATAGGTTAACCCAGGCTTCAAGCTCATGCATTTTAGGTCTGAGGCTATTGATGCTCATGTAGGCTAGTTTCAGACCTTTCGCATTGACCCAGGTGGGCAGGAAGGGTTTCACCATGGGGACATTAGTACAAGGAGGACCTGGATTTGATTTGATGTCTCCAGCTAGTAGCAGCTTTATAGTCATCAGTGTCTTCAGAAATGACCCACGAGGAGGGAGGAATAACTGGTGTCTGTGGGTCCTTATATATGCTATGTCCATATAGCAATTCACCCCTTTTCTAAGACCAAACAGGGAAATAAGATTAGGGTTGAGGTTGCTTTGGGGGTTAGCACATGAAAAATGAGTATACAGGGTACCGGTGGGTTGCCTGTCATCCTACCTAATGTTAATCAGTAATTGATCTGTGCATAGGACTGCGATGATCTAGGAACATCCTAATAATGCACCCAAGTACATTTTAGAGCTTTTTGTTTTGTAATGGGATCATTTAGGTGAAGACATTTAGGATCCCCAGAAAGCTCTACCAGGACCAAGGTGTAGAACAGTTAGTTTGGTGGGGATCAGAATAGTGGCAGTTCGGTGAGACTGACCCTTAGTGTAAGGGGATGGGGGGGCTCATTTACCAGCTCTACACAGCAGGTCCTGTAGGCTGAGCACCAAGCAATGGATTCTATCAAGCCCTTAAATTAGCCATTCTAAAGGTCTACAAGGTTAGCACAACATGCTTTCCCTTTAGAAATTTCAAAAAACCCTCTATACAGTTTCCACCTTGTTCCCTTTAGAAAATTCAGAAAAAAAAAACTCTGTACAATTTCCATCTTGTATCTATCAATCAATCAATCAATCAAATCTTTATCCAGGTGAACATCATCGAGCACAGCTCATTTGCAAGATGGACCTGGTAAGGTCAAGGTTCAATTTACATAGATACATAATAATATTCAATATACACACATTCTAGGATACAACATAGAATATTCAGTATACACACATTCTAAGGGTGGAACCTTATGAGTAGCTGGGCATTTAAAGAGTGCCAGTGGTGGAGGCAGGCAGGACAAATTATTAGCTGGAGAGGTTAGCTGACTAGCAGCAGCTTACTTCAATTTGAATTTTGCAATGAGTAATTAGCAGCAGCTTACTTCAGATTTAAACTTGCAGACACCAAAAAACTCAGAAGAAACAGCAGCTTAAATTAGATTAAATTGTGCAGGCACCAGAAATTCTGGGCATTTTGCACTCAGCAGATATACCAGTAAGTCAGCAACTGGCCACTAAAGCAGCATGAGACACAAAACTTTAAATTTACAATCCTGATTAAACGGGAACAGATAAAAAGGTAGAGCAGAAATTCATTCAGTTCCTTTACCCTTGCCATACTTGCTAACAAGATTCAGTCCTGTCAGGTTTCTTTCCTTCCCCCCAACTCTACACAGGAAGGACATTATAAAAGAGAGAGAGGGAGAGAGAGGCCAAGTGTGCCTGCAATCTGTCCCCCAGCCTCTGCAAGTTCCTCTTCACTTGCTCCACCGGCTGGTTCACTGGATTGGTGATACCAAGTGTACCAATGCCTGAAGTATCCCTTCCCTCTCTGCTATCCTCCCTATTCTGTCTATGTCTGGGATGGCTGATATCCCAAGAAAGCACCTGACCATACCCCCTCCTCCCTTACCCACCACCCTGTCTACTCCCCTGATCATAGAATCCCAGACCACTAAATTGGATTCTCACAAATAGAGAAGATAGGATGTTGTAAGTTGGTATGTTGCCTGACTCTATTAGTGACCACTCCCCAAACTTCTATATATGGTCTGGTAAATGTTACTGTCACCCCTTCCCCCAATCTGATCTGTGATTTTCCAAAATATGACCCCGGGCTGGTCTCTGACATCATGGCAGTTGATTGATCTGGCCTTGACAACCTGTCAGATGCTAGTTTGGCCCTTGGCTTCTTCTATGCTGCCTTAGCCTCCATCCAAGAAAAGCACTTCCCACCAACCACCAGGCATGCCTAAGGTAGAAACTCTCAGTGGCTCACTAGGGAATTTCTTGAAAGAATGAAACAAAAGGACAACAAGGTGTGGTTGGCCTTCAAATCCAATCCCTCACTCATATCCTGGAATGAATACTGGTGGAAGAGGAATCTCTGCAAGCAGGAAGCCAAGAAACTGCTAGTTATCCGAAAAAAAAATGACAGTCTCAGTGCTTGGGCAACCACATACAATTCTAGACAATGATTAACTCAAGTTAACTGCTTAATGATATCCAGCTTTGGTTCCTTGATAGTCAGTTAGCCCTCAATACTAAGAAAACAGTCTCTATGACTTTAGGCAGTAGGCAGAGACTTGCTAGAATGTTCCCCCTTCCTTCCTTTAGCACCCTTAATGGTTCTGCTATTGAAGATGTTTCCTCCTTCAAGTACTTTGGGGTTTGTCTTGATCGCCATTTAGATTTTTCTGCTCATGTGGATGCTATTCACAAGAAGCTCCACCCCAGGCTTGGGGTACAATACAGAAATAACAGAAGCATTCTGCTTCTTGCTTGCAAAAAAAAAAAAACTTACTAAGATGATTCCACCTTTTTTGACTACAGAGATATTGTTTACAGTGCTGCTCTGAAGTCCACTTTAGCTAGACTGGATCCTCTCTTTTAATCCTTTAGTTGCTTTGCCTTTGATAAACCCTTCTGTGCTCATCATTGTACGCTGTATTCTTCCTCTCCTTCCCCTCTCTTGATACCAGCTACCTTACCCACTGTGTTTCCTTTATCTCTAAATTTTGGTTTAGCTCTCTCCCTTTGTATCTTGCCTTTACTGTCCTTTCCCCCCTTTGTCCTCTTACTTTCTTTGCAATGGTTGCTTTTGTTCTTTTGGAGTCCCTCAAATGAAATCTACTGCTGGCCAAACTGCCTTCTCTTCTTGTTTCCCTAAACTATGGGATTCCCTTCCCCCTTCTATTTGTTCTGCTCCTTCCCTTCCTGCTCTTAAATCTCTCCTTTGAGATTTCTCTTCCCACTCCTGCAGTTGTTTCTGATTTTGGTTTGATCACCTTTCACCTTCAACTCTCAATCATTTTCATCAACTTTTTCCCACTTCCCTAGCATCAGTTATTCTCTATGTTCCTTATTTTAATGTGTGATTACTATTTAATTGATGTTGACTTTTCCACAATTAACTGTATGTAACCTGCTGATTGTCAATTTGTTCTTAAGCATTATTGTTTTATTTTTTTTGATACACTAACTTCCAGTCAATGTAGTTTTACTCTGTATTCTGTGTGTGCCCCTCGACACATCTGGAAATGTTTGTCTTTTCTGGTAAAACCTTCTAACTACATAAATAAATAAACTCCCTGACTAAACCTTGGAATAAGCAGTAATCAGCTAATTGGACACAGAGAAAGGAGTACTAACTGATCCTAGCCTCATAGCTGAGGCCTTCAATGTTAAATTCACAGATCCATCCTCTTATGAGATCTTACTTCCCCAAATGTCACTAGCCAAATTTTTGATGCCCTGGATGCCAGTCATCTGCCTTCTCACAGACCCCCCCTTCTACTTTAAGGCTACCTCCCCTAAGGAGATACAGGAGTCGATGGAAGGTTTGATACCTTTTATTGGACCAACGTATTTCTTGTACAAAAATGGTGTAGTATACAAGCTTTCAGGGCCTCACAGGTACCTCCTTCAGGTGAATAATAGCCTATTTGCCTGAAGAAGGGACCTGTGAGACCCCAAAAGCTTCTGTACTATGCCATCTTTGCACAAAACAAATGTTGGTTCAATAAAAGATATCACACCTTCCAGCGACTCCTGTTTTTAAAGGACCAATATGGCTAAAATCTCTTTTTCCTAAGGAGATACACAAACTCCTCATTGTACTACCCAATTATAGTGGGGCATGAAGTGATTGTTCCATAGGTTCCTTAAAATTATCTTTGGAGGCATCACATATCCTCTTACTGAAATTTTCAACCTGCCCTTTGCCACATCATCTGTACTGGGAAGCAAGCAAGGGTGGTGCCTATTCTCAAGATGGGTGACCCATCCCTGCTTGCAAATTGCCATCCTGTCTCTATCCCCCCCCAAGTAAGCTTCTGGAGAGGATTATTTTTCAGCAAATTACCAACTATATGTCCACGTACTCTTTTCCCTTACCCCACCAGGATGGTTTCTGACAAGAGTACAGTGCCACAACAGCCCTGGTCATGTTTACTGATGATGTCATCAAAAACACAGATGAAGGCAAGTTGACTGGGGCTGTTTTTGTTGACCTTAGTGGACCATTTGATTTGTTGGACCACACCATCTTCTTTGGCAACCTGTGCCACATAGGTGTTTCCCCAGTAGCCTCTTTCTGGTTTTTGGAGCTACCTATTTGGAAGAACACAGCAAGATAGTTCTGCAGGCTCTGTATCCTCCCCAAGTATGATTGCTAGTAGGATACTGCAGAGATCCAATCTTGGGCCCATACTTTTCTCCCTTATCATTGACCCCCCTCCCCAAAGCATGTCAGGGATGTCATACTCTATGTGGATGACCTAATATTGTACCATGGCGACAAATCCTCTGTGATCATATCCTCTACCCTCACCATAGAATTTGGCTATGTGCATTTGTGGTTCCTAAAAAACAGACTACTATTTAAAGGGGAAGTCTCCCATAGTTCCACACCAATATTTTCCCAACTCCATATGTGTAACTGTTGTGTGCCTCCTCCAGTTGCCAGCAGTCCTATTGCTGTCCAGATCTAGATTATGAATAAAAATATACAGCCCACAAAAGTTATCAATGTGTTTGTCCTCCATTTTACCATCAATGTTGCTGGAGGATGATGTCATTAGAGCAACAGATAATGGTGCTGCACTAAATGCAGTTCCACCAGTAGACCAAACCCACAATGTTTGGTTCCCCACTTGAGTAATGGAGGAACCCTTTAAGTGTTGTGCACATCCTGAAGTGCAGGTCTAATAGGGACTAGGACCATGTGAGTGTGATGCAGCACTGATTTGAGGTATATATAGTATTCACATAAGGAAGTGCCTGTATGTGTTGTGTTACTGTTTCTGTTAGCAAAAACAGTTTACCCAGTAAATGGCTCTGGGTACAACAACAGTTTTAAGTGGTATTATGCAGCTGTTTTATTAAGGTGTGTGTGTGTGTGTTAACATTCTCTGTTTTGATTGACACCAGCAATGAGAAGCAATTTTGCAAATAGGCCCCTTTCCCTTTGTAACTAGGCAGTCAGTGATTGGATGGCTGCTGTAAGGCAATAAAGAATTCAGCTATGGCAAGGAATAGGTTACCAGGAAAGCACAGGCACAAGCACTGGGGGACTCTGCTTCAAATCCTACTAGATTCCCTTACCTCCTAACCTCCTTAGAAACCGTGATGGCCCCACAGGTCCATGACTTTAAAAGTGCCCCAGTTCCCATTATAAATCATTAGCAGTGATGTGAGAGCGACAGCACTTCACTTTCAAGGTACTAAGGATAAGCTGTGACAGCCCCCCCACTTTGTGATGCCAGCATTTTAAGTAGGATGTCTCTCACAAATCAGATGCTACACCTAAGCTGTTGTAGATAAAGAAACTAATCAGTCTCTGTTTGTAGTGCTCTGTATTTGCTTAGCTCACTCCTCCCATGTCATATGCATTCTGTGTCTTGGTATTTCCAGTCAGAAACTCAGATTTAAGGAGCACTTGAAATGTAAAACAATACAGTTTATAAAGTAAATGATCTAGCTCTCCACTTTCAGGCTGCTGAAAGGGGATGTGTATAAGTCAGTCTTGTGTGATCCTTTGGTAAACTGCCCAGGCTCATCTTGTAACAAATTTTCTTAAGGGTGCTCATCTGATTCAATACAGAGTGAGTGACTGACTGACTGCTCAGTTGATTGATATGATTGGTTGATTGACTGATTCAGTCTACTGCTTTCCACAACATGTTACAACTGTCTCACAGAGAGAAATGAGCAGTACAGAGAAACAGCTTTTGTTTCCTGTGAATGAAATACTATTGGATGTATTACTTGCTCTACACATACAGTATTAAGGCTAAAAGTACTAATCCTTGTGTGAGTTGCATGACAGAACTGCCTTAAGCCACTGCAAACTTAAACCAAAATCAGGCTACACAGCATTGATACCCTTATGTTTTGTTCTGCACTGTTGCTGCAGTGACATCAAGGAATGGGAGGGGATGTATTACAAGTAACTCATTTTCATGTAAATGGAGGCTTGCTTGACATTTTACTACCTTGTGTCAGAGCCTCAAACTCTAGATATGTGTTGCAACAGAATAAATGGCTGATCTCTTATTGACATATGTGCAGTACTTGATGTAATGTATAATAAATACATCAGATATATCCAAATCATACACATACAGGAGTCTTCTCCTTTAATGCCAAACAAACAAATGCCATGTTATTTGGATCCAAACCCAGGCTTTACAAACTGATAGGAGTGGGTTTTCCAGGAACCCCCTTGGTGCTTTCATCCTCCTTTAAGCATCTGGGTGTTACCCTTGACTCCTCCCTGACCTTTGAGCATTTCACACTCGCTGTCAAACACATAAACCAAAAACTGGGTATCAGGTACAGACTAAAAGATCTTATGACCTTGGGAGTGAGACTTGCTATTACTGGGAGTACACTGCTCCCCTTTCTAGACTACTGCTCTTCCATCATCTGCCAGTGTAATGTCTTGAATGACCACATGCCTTGAATCTCACTGTGTTACCCCCAACACTGTTTCCATCCAATCATTTTATTTTTGGCTATTTTGTACTGAACTCTGTTTGTACCACATAACCTTATTTGACTAGTACCTGGGTATCCAGCTGTTACAGTAATTAATTCCCTGCTACAACTTAGACTCTTTAGCCAATATATTCTTGATCTGTTACTTCTCCACTATCTAGCCAAACCAGATAAGAACCTAATGTCTTATTCACTTTGGTAGCTGTTAGCCCATTTGTATCTGTCCTACCTAGGCTACATCATACCTAGGGCTGTAATAAATTCACGGCTGCCACAGATTTCACGATTGCCATGAAATTAGTTCAATGCCGTGAAATTGGTGAAACTTTTTTTGTTGTTAAATTCAAACTGGCACACCAGTCCTAAAGACAGTGGACTCACATTACTCATTCTAGCCATGACAGACAGTTGAAATAAATCAGTTTAGACACTTAAAGTGTCACTCCCAAAGCCAGGTCCTTCCTGCAGAGTTAATTGGACTGACACTACATGCTACCACTGCTAGCCCTACTCCTTACTTCTTAGCTAAAACCAAACAAGATGCAACAAGAGATTACAAAGTAATGAATTCTCAAAAATAAAATAAAAATAGGAGAGAAACTATATTTTTGGACCATACTGTGATGTGAAATTACTGTGTTTTTCCTGTACATGTGCTGTGAAATTGGCACATTTTTACCATGAAAAAATTACAGCCCTAATCATACCTACCAAATATTTAGGGTCAAAACTTAAGACTGTATTGACCTTGAATTGTTTCTAGGAGTACAAGGCTGCCTGGTATAGGTGTCTAGTTGATGTACGTCTGAGGGAACGGTAGAGTATAAAGTGGCAGGGGAGCCAGTTCACTCCTCATGCACACTTAGTAGGTGCAATCACTCAGAAATGAAGATGTCTTGGGGACTGTTATGTGCTTCTATGCATATCCTGATAGTGCTGGGCGTGGACCAAATATTACTCCATACATACCAGGAAACTGAGCAGCCTGCTGACCCCTTGCACTCCGAATACCAGAATGCTTATCCCCCTGACAAAATTAACTAATACCTAAGCATTATAAAGGGTCTACAAAAAGGAGGAAACTTTTATAATATAACAGTATATCTTAGAGCCTCCCCCTTCCTGGGCCATTAATCACAATTCTTTTGAGTCTAAAATTATTGCTTGGGGGTGACAAAGAATTGAACCCTGGCCCTCCTTGTGCAAATGTTAGGATTACAAAACCCAATAACTCAAACTGGGCTACCACTAGAAGGTTGAAAATAACCCACATGAATATTAACAATCTTAGACCTAAGATGCACAAATTGGAAGCCTGGGGGGTGTCTGTATTCTCCAGATGTAATTGCTATTTCCAAAACTTGACTCACGCCACATATCTTGGTGCAATTCAAGGTCGATACAGTCTTAATATCCACTTTTTGAAATTAATGGGTTTAAGACCTTTAGGCAGGACCGGTATGGGAAAAAGGGTGAAGGTGTCCTAATCTATGTCAAATCCTCCCTCAGTGTCTCTTTAGTGACAATACCTGACCTGAATGACTGATTATGAAATGGTGTTCATAAAATTGCTGTTGGGTGGGACAAAGCCTTTGGTGCCAGGATGTGTTTACAACCCCCCAAAGGTTGCACTCAGTGCTTTAAAGTCTCTCCTTGCTGCTCTACCTAACCTGCCCAAGGGTGAGAAAGTGATACTAGGTGACTTCAGTGTACATTGAGGGCTACATACCAATGGCAAATTAAAATCCATCTTGTAAGAGACAGCTTTATCCCAGATAATTCAAGATTAAATACTAAAACAAGCAACCACACCATGCTGGACTGGGTCCTGGTCTCTAAACCCAAGAGATTCAAATTGGCAGGAACATTTGTTGACTCATTAAGTGACCACTGCCCCACATTTGGGATATGGAACAACAACTTCCCAACCCCTCCCCCTAGAATTTTCTGGGCCAGGGACTACTCAAACCTTAATACAGCTTCCTTTCTGGAAACTTTATCTGAGGTGAATTGGAAACAAATCAAACTTGTGCCCTGCTTAGACATAGCCCTAGATTTCTTTATTAATAATTTTCTGTCAGCTGCAAATAAACATGCCCCCTAGAACAACCCAGGGTTAAAGGACAGGAATCTAGATGGCTATCTTGTGGTCTAAAACAACTAATGTGAGAGAGAGAGATAGGACTTAAGGTACTTTCAAATCCACAAATCAAACCAAAGACTGACAGAATTTCAGACAGCTAAGAAATAAGTGCAAAAAAGTGTTAAAACTAGCTAAAAACAGTACCTCAGAGATCTACAGAAGAAAAATCTCAGTAGCCCCAAAAAGTTATGGATACAAATTAATATTCTCCTGAAGGGACGCCACTCCCAGTACAAAAGTGATATCTTGACTAATGGTGTTCAGCATAGTAACCCTGAGGACACTGCTAAGGCATTAAATTAATTTTTTACAGCTCTAGATAGGTTTAAGACCCAACACACGGGGGTACCTCTTCCCAGCAGACTATACTAATGGCACTTCTCCTTCTCCTAGCTTCCATTTCAAGATAGTAACAAAACAATGGATCCTAAAACTAATAAAGAACATTAAAACCTCAGGATTGGCTGGGTATGACAAATTGGAACCTAGGCTACTTAAAATTGCAGCACTGGTTATTGCCACCCCATCACTTGGCTGTTTAATAGATCCTTCCTTGAAGGGAAAGTCCCGGCACTATGAGACATGGTCTTGGTCACCCCTATCCACAAAGGTGGGCCGTGGAAGCAAATGGAAAACTATAGGCCCCTATCGCTCCTCTGTATCCTAAGCAAAGTGTTAGAGAGGATCGTGTATAACTAGGTTGTGGACTATGTCGAGCTCCATAACTTATTAACAGCTCGCCAGCATGGTTTCAGGAAAAATGATGGAACAAACCCAGCTCTAGTCAACCTTACCACTGATATCTATTCAGCCTTGCATAAGGACCTGCTAACTGGTGTGGTCTTTATTGATCTTACTAAGGCCTTTGACTTGGTAAATCATCAACTGCTCATTACAAAACTGGAATCCCATGGCCTAGACTGTCTGACCTTGCAGTGGTTCTCAGACTACCTTCAAGGTAGGTCACAACTGGTCAGATGGCATGGCACCTTATTTGACAGATGTCCTATCCTAGGTGTTGTCCCACAGGAGTCTATTCTTGGACCATTATTATTTTCCCTGTTTATAAATGATATGCAAAAATACTGAGGATGGAGAAATGTGACACTGTATGCAGATGATGCAGTATTATACAGGTCCTCCCAGGATGTTAACCAATTGAATGACGCACTTGGGAAAGACCTACTACAATTTGAAGGCTGACTAGAAACTAACAAATTAGTTCTGATTGGCAAAAAGACTAAGGCATTATTATTTGTCCCTAAAAGTCTTGGATCAGACAGGTTACAATATTTAATACCTAATTTTTCTAATGATGTAACGGTGGAGGTTGTGGACTCCATTAAGTACTTAGGGGTTACCCTTGATCATGACTGCACCTTAAAGGCACATACTGACCAGCTGACCAAGTCTCTGAACCAGAAATTAGGTTTATTATATCAATTAAGCCCTTTCCTAACAAATGACTCCCGATTAAAGATAGCAGCTGGTATCCTATTACCCCCCCCCCCTTACAATGCTCAGAGTGCCGGCATTGCGGTGCTGGGAAATCAGGGCACCAAATGTGGAATAAGCCAATTTGCAGCATGTGTCCCACCCATGGAGCATCATTGTCAAGTGCTGCATTCCTTACCTGGCCCTTTTTAGAAGGCAAACTAACATATCCTCCCATGTGTCTAGCCTATAATCTCAGGATAGACAAGCCCCCCCCAAGTCTGGCTGCTACAGTAACCCCCAAACAAAATAGTAGGTCACTAAGATCCTCCAGCCATCAGCTTCTTCAAGACCCTAAAGTAAGGACCAACCAAGGGCTCTGGTCCTTCACTGCTTATATCCCACCTCTTTGGAATGCACTCCCAAGTAAACTCCAGGAAAGTACCTCTCTTGTGGGATTTAAGAGAGGACTCAAAGCTTATCCATTGGGGCTTAACCAATGCACTTGCTATGGCTGAAACTGGCTTCAGTAGATGTGAACATAAACTCTATAATACCTGATAAACCATCTATTTTTATCCTGTCAAGTTCCGGTTCCTTGGTGTACCATACTGCTGTAACCCACAAATGTTTTGCTTGGATTAACTAAAGTCAATTACTGTTGTATGTATTAATGTGAACATTTGCCTATCTGATGTGTTTAAGCTGTTTTGTTAATTGTTATTAATCCCTGCTTGCCTCTGAAAAGGGGACTGTAATGGTCTCAGTGGGCCTACCAGGTTACCAAAACTAAATAAATAAATAATTTGGTATAAGTGTTCCTTACTTTTGTCGACCCTTGTTGTATTTTCCCAGGTTGTGCCAGAAAATAGGTGTCTGATTTGTCTAGTGCACCTACCAGATAAATAAAAAGTAATATAGATTGTCCATTAATGATCTGGCGAGACTGAATGTGATGTACAAGAATGTCTGCAGATTTGCTGCAACAGTCCTGTTTGGTACACACCACTGCTCCTTATACCAAACCCTTGGCTGGCTTGCTCCCCAGGCCTACCCTAAGTATGTTTTAGGTTGTCTTATAGACAAGTCTGTAAGGGACAAAGAGCTCTTCTCTCTTACCAGCATTCTAAGACCAAAATTGTGACACCGTAGCCCCAGGTCCTCATCTCTCCTGCTTCTGGAGACACCTTTTGTTGCTACTTGTATGGATCAAAAAGCCATCTCAGTTGCTGCCCCCACCCACTGATATGGTCTTCCTAGCTCTTTACACTCTCTGTCATCAAACTCCAAGTTCACAATGCTCTATGGAGCTGCTGCATTGGACAACTTTACCTGTAAATGTGTCCCCTGATCAAAGCATTTTGACGCTGTATCTGTCTTCCAGCAATTTTTGAATAGTGTTTTAGGTATTAGTCATCTGCCAATCCTTTCATGTGGTTACTTCCTTTTGCTGTCTATGCAACCACATTGCTTTGGATGTCCTATTTGTGAACTATATTTACGTTTTTTGCTATATATATATATACTACATTCCTACTGCACTGTTGTGAGTCATCTTCTTGACCAGTCCTCCTACTCAGTGAACAAACAAATTAATAAATAAAAATCCTTGCACCTTCTATGAGAAGCAGATTCTTGAAAACAAATCCTGCAAAGTCTGAGTGCCAGACTGTATGGAATGCTTTTAATACCGTGTTTGAGATGGCAGAACATAGACCCCTACCTATAATGGGGAGCCTGCCTTTGTTTTCTTAGCTTTGTACTTGAGCATTTTTTCCTGCTGCTGCATGTATTTATGATTGATAAACTTTGTATTGACTGCAGTATTGTTGCCTTTGTCATGCTTTCCTTGTTTGCACTTTGAATTGCTGCACATTGTATGACTTAGTTCTTTATGTTTTTTAGGTGGCAAGTGATAGATCTTCCAAGAATTAACCTTCGCCATTGATTCACACTGATGGGTCTGGGGAAGGAGGCACTAGGACCCCACAGGAGCAAATATTTTTTTGAAGGAGGAAGTTGACATTGGGTTGTGACAGCCCCTGCACATGTGGTGCCATCGCTGACTCACTCACGTATCTCAGTTCTGTTATTTCAGTTGTTGAGTGCACACCATGGGAGCTGCAGTGCCTCAGTTCATTGACTGTCACCACCAAAAATTAAACTGCGTCACTGCTGTAAAGTTGGTTGTTTGCAGTGCTATCTTTCTTCTTTGTTATTTTCCATGATGGTGAAACCTGAAAAAGAGATGAAGGGGCAAAGAAGTCAAAGAAACACTGACCGACTCCTATCATGCATCAGTGCCCCTGTGGGAAACGCATTGCAGTGATGGATCATCAGTGTTGTTGAACCTGCCTTGGCTCCTCAAACAGCATGGATATTGTTTATTTGGAGTGAAACTGGCCCAGTGAAAGGGAGTGGGGGGGTGAGCAGTACCGATGGGGTAACAACTCTCCACAAGGAGGCTGGAAGGAAGGAAGGAGGCTTTACCTCTTAAGGCTCTCTGTAGTTCCCTGCTACAAGCTCCTCAGCTGGGCTGTGTTCTGAGGATATGTGCAATGTCTGCTTCTCCACGGACCGCCATACTTTAGAAATCCATGTGATGAAGAGGGGTCGCTTGATCTCTACCTGCAGAGGCTGGTGTCGCAGATGTGAGGCAAAGGCATAGTCTCTGAGCTTTTTCCCTGCGGTGCTTAAGCACAGGGTTCTCATTGACCTTACCTCAGTGATGCAACGGAAGCTCTGGGGGTGGATCTGGTGGACAGCTGACTCCTTCTTGGTGGCTGGCTGCATACTCCTCAGTTTTTCTGTCCTGGACAGCAAACATCCCCAGTAGTGAGGCCAAAGCTATACACTCCGTCTACACCAGTGAGCACCTCATTGTCATGGCCTGATACTGCCCTGGCTCCTAACACCATTCGCTGCCTCAAGGGGATTGTATGACTCTGCTCTTCACCTAGGTACCAACCTGGTCATTCCTCTTCTGTACGTTGACCTTGTTTGGGTGGTCCTGCCAGGCCCTTCCCTTAGGTGAAGACCCTTGAGCATCCCTGCAGCTGAGGCATAGGCCTGGAGCCTCTGGCTGCCACTTCCCTCTTGGGCCTTTGCTACCTCTGCCTGACTTCCCAGGGATTTATTTTATTTACTTTTTGTTGACCAGCAAAGGAGGACTAGGCAATTCTGCCTATTTCCAGAATCATCCCGAGGGGAATGAAGGATATAGCTGGAAACCAACTGAAACTGAACAAGATTAAGCTGTTGGTGGTATTTTAATGAATGGGGAAATTTGGCCAGGTCACTGGGGAATCTCCCACACTATGTGGGGAGTGGTGGTGGTGGTGGGGATGCTGTCCATCCAAGCATGATGGTGGACTTCGGTGAGGTGGAAGAAGTAGGAGTTAGGGAGCTGACCTCCTCCCTGGCTCCTAGTTTACTACAGGTCATGCCTGAAACAGCTGGAAGAGCAGATGCTACTGCAGTGACAAATGTGGCAGTGGACATTGCTAAAAAACATAGTTTGGAAAGTTCAGAAATGGAGACAGATTTGGCTAATGAAGAAGTCAAACTGACGCAAGCTCTAGAGATTAAAAATCTCACCCGATGGCTCTGATGGCAGAGGAGGAGGAGGTGAAATATATACATGAGAGGGAACATATGGTTGCAGCCCAAATGAAGAGAGATGCTGTTGCTGCCATGTCAATAGCTGGACACTGGAGAGAGTTTGTCTTCAGAATTGTATGGTATGGACTTTGCTTCCCCAGAATACTCTCCTGGGGTCATTGATACTCCCAGTTTAGCCACTCTGTGTAGTGGTTCAGAAGACAAGGAAATAATAGGTGCTACCCCAGGTACAGACTCAGCTGTAAAAATGCTGAGGAAAACTACTGTCATTTCCAAGCAACAGGTATAGCAGTTTGATGTGGCAGTTTTCTGACTGGAGCCACAGAAACAGAGACAGCATCTGATGAGATCAGGATGCAGGACTGGGTCCCAAAAACAAGGATGTTTTCGATGAGAACTGTCCCCTGAGAATGTTCTGTTAGCTGCTGGGTGGAAGAAATCAAAGGGCAGCACTACCTGGCTGGCTAACATAGGTGATGAAGACAAGAACCTGGATCACCTGCAGCAGTCAGCTGCAGCACCAAAATCGGGTGGGGGAGTGACTGATAGCTAAAACTAGGGTCCAAATCTGGTGGTACTCCAGGAGAACGAGATGACTGCAAGTCAGATCATCACCTAAGGAATGGAAACCATGAGTGGCAATGTGGAACCACCACTGTTAGACTTGGACATTAGTCTTACTGTCTGTAAGAACTGCACAACCTGAAAATGGTAGTGATGTAACTAAGGAAAGGCAGGTGGCAAATAGCATTGTTCATGATTATATTGGGGGAGGGGCTTGAGAGCTCAGCCTGTGTTATTAGGGGATGAAATAGTACATGATAATACTCCAGAAATTGTCACTGTAAGTGTACCAGAGCATACTGCAGGTAAGGGGTAGGTTGCTAACACTGATATTGAAAAAGCTGGTCCATCTGGGCTATATAGACATGCTAGTGATGCTGCTCCACTGTGTTCTAAGGATACTGCAGAGTCTACTACACAGGAGTGGGACAGGTTGCCTCCATATATTAATATAGGAGAAAATACCTTTGTGCCCCCCATGTCCAAGCAAGAATGGATCTTTAAACTCTCAGACTTGTTTGCCTCATAATGGGAACTGACCTAGTGATGAAACACAGTCAGACTGAAATTTAAAGGGGGTTTGGAGACCCCACCAGGCCACATTTGTGTAGCTAGGGACCTGCATAAAGATTCAATGTGATATTTTGCCTCAGAGATTTACGCATTGATTCATGTCTCTGGGGAGGCACATTATGATATCAGCTTTAAAATAGCCAATTATTTGGAGCACTTTTGGAAAATGTGTAATGAGCTGGAGGACACACCACTATTGGCCACATTCTTTGCTATACCATTCACAAAACCTGCTATCAAAGCTGTCAGTATTTTATTTAGGAATTAGGATGTGAATGTCAATAATATTTTCTATTGGCTTTGCCAAAAATGCAACATAGAATCATAGAAAGTGACGGCAGAAGGAAACCATATGGTCCATCTAGCCTGCCCATAGGCCTACCCCCCTCCCTTAAATGCTGGTCAGTGCGGTAGTGTCTTTGTACCTGCCCCAAGCGTTCTTGAAATCTACCACTGTTTTTGCCCCACCACTTCCTGAGGAAGGCTGTTCCATGCATCCAACACCCTCACAGTAAAGAAAAACTTGCATGTGTTCCCTCTAAATTCCCCCAGCTTCATGTTGTGCCCACTAGTTCTTGTGTGCTTTTTGACTTGGAACAGTTCCTGAACCTGCACCTTGTTTATTCTATTTAGGAACCTGTAGGTCTCAATCATGTCTCCCCTCTCCCTCCACTACTCCAGGGAGTACATGTTCAGATTTTGCAGACACTCTTCATAGTTTTTGTTCTGTATGCTGTGTATCATTTTTGTGACTCTCCTTTGCACTGTCTCACAGTCTCCAGTTGCTATCCTTTTTTAGGTGTGGTCTTCAGAACTGTACGCAGTATTCCAGGTGTGGCCTCACCAGAGATCTATAGAGTGGCAGAATGATCTCCTTTTTTCTGCTGGTGAGCCCCCTGCCTATGCAGCCCAACAAGCCCAATATGCCATTCGCCCATAGTGCCGCTTTCTTGCACTGTTTGGACATCTTTAGGTCATCCATTATAATTATTCCCAGATTCCTTTCCTGTTTGGAAGATTCCAGTTGTACTCCTCCAAGGTAGTAGTCCTCTCCTGGATTGGCCCTTCCTAGGTGCACGACCTCGCACTTTTTTTGCGTTAAACTTTAGTTGCCATGTTTCTGACCATTTTTCCAGACCCTTAAGGTTGGCCTTCATCTTTTCTACCTCACCTGGAGTGTCTACCCTATTGCTTATTTTTGTGTCATCTGCGAATAAACTCACCTTACCCTCTAGTCCCTCAGTTACGTCACTAATAAAAATATTGAATATCATTGGACAGAGTACTGATCCTTGTGGCACTCCATGATCTACTCTTTCTTCTGAAAGTGAGCCATTTACAAGTACCCTCTGTGTCCTTCCAGTGAGACAGTTCCTTACCCATTTCACTGCTTGCTGTCCTACTTCCATTCTGTCCACTTTGTTGAGTAGTCTTCTATGTGGAACAGAGTCGAAGGCTTTGCTGAAATCCAGGTATACTATATCTACTGCTCCCCCCGGCTTACTATTTTAGCTACCTAGTTAAAGAAGTCTATCAGATTGGTTTGGCATAACCTTCCTTTTATAAAGCCATGCTGTTTTGTGCCTAATTCTTCTAACCTTGTCCTATCCCCATGGGTATGCAATATAATAACTCTACTCTGCTCTCACCTAGGGACCTAGGCTCCTCTCCCCCCTCAATTGCATCCCTCTACCCACACCCTCCTCCCACTCTTTTCCCAGTCTTCCTCCCCACCCACCTGTGCCCCCCCCTTTTTTTTACCAGGATTACTGGGCTTAGCCCCACTTCTCCCATTCAGAACTACTGTATATCTATTAATTGACCGTATTCATATGGTCATCCTACCTGATGAGGCCCCTGGGCTGATTGCCTTTACCTTTCCTTTACTTGTGTCTGTCACCGCTCTGTCCCTCTTTTTGTTATGCACTTCGCAACATGGCGTACATTTTGCAATTGCAACTCTAACCAGGTCATAAGCTTCCTTTTGTTAGCAACAATTGTGCTTTGTTTCTAATCCAAATGTTTTCGCTGTAGTATTTGCTTGTTTGGTCCTTCTTGTTTGTATTTTGTACCTGTATTTTAACTGACGTGGAACCTATGTAAAGAGCTTATAGCTCACAGGTGTTAATCCAAGAAATCAATAAATGAATAAATAGTTTGTTGTTTTCTTCTAGAAAGGATATATTTTTCATTTATTGAAGCTTGGAATTAAGATCCTTTGAGCCCAGGGCTCATTTACAAAGGCTTTACAAAGGCGCCACGTCCAAACAAGAAATTATACAGAGGAGAAAACTAACAGGCAGAGAACACCAAGAGGAAGGAGCTGCTGTTATAACTATACTTCTCTACTGGGACTATATTGCCCTCCTTCCCTCCCCTCCACCCTAAGACAGTTCTACTTTTATAGGCACAGGATTTGACTGACAATTTGACTGACAACAGGAACTTCCTGTTTGGGAGCAGGAAGTGAGAGTTCACAGAGCCACAAAAGACTCACCATCCTAGAAGGAAAAGAGTAGCTCTATGTCCACCCCTAGCTGCCGGAGGTCTGACACTAAGCAAGCAAGGAGACTACTGAGAAATATAGGAACTTCCTGTCTCAGAACAGGAAGATTAGGAGCTTAAAGGGCACAGAGGCAGTAAGTAAGTAGGGAGAAAAAAAATAAACAAACAGAGGAAAGGGTAAGTATTCCAAACAACAGTTAAGGGGCCAGAAATAAGACATGATGGAGTGGTGCAGTGCAGTGGCTGTGGAGCAGCAGTCTTCTGGGAGGCGTTCTGGAGGATGTGGTGTTGTCCCATCTGCATGCACCTCTCTAGGCTCAGGGAGGAGGTTGCTTATCTCCAGGCTGAGTTGGTAAGAATTTGGAGGACCTCCTGTCCCACCCAGGGACCACCAGGGCCACTGCCATTGCCGCAGAGGTTGCCAAGAAAGAGGAGCAGTTGGACCACAGTGGGCTCAGGGAGGGTGAGGGTGGTGGAACAGAGGTGCATCCCTCCAGTTGTACCTCTCCAAAATTCATATGCTGTTCTGGCAAAGTGTGGTTACTCTATGGAGGCACCCACAGTGGAGACCAAGGAGGATGCTGGGAACCTCCACAAAGGAGACCCACAGGAGGTTGGCATGGGACCCCACAGGGGAAAGAAACAACTTCTGGTGGGGGACTACATTGTTAGGGGATAGAATTGGGGGAGGAAAGGGAGAGGGAGGTAAGGTGCCCACCTTGCGCCATGGCTTAGAGGGACAGGGAGAAAATCCTCAGGATCGCTGGAGCAGCTGCATGGGGGAGGGAGCTGGATGTCATTTTCCACTTAGGGACAAATGACCTGGCTCAGACAGGGATCAGAGCAGTGCAGGAAAAGTTTGTGGAGTTGGGGAGGGGCCTTAGACAAGTAGCACACGTGGTAAACTTCTCCGAGGTGCTGCCTAACTATGGCATGGGTGAGACCATGGTGCTTCACACCATGGGGTTCAATCAGTGGTTGAAAAATTGGTGTAGAGCTCAGGGATTTTGGCTTCATTGGGGACTGTGGGTCCACCAGGAGTGATGCAGGCCTATACTGGTGTGATGGTCTGCATCTGTCCAGGAGGGGAACTAGGATCCTAGCTGATAGATGTAAATGCTTTATTGGCAAGCATTTAAACTAGCCAAGGGTGGAGGCACTGGAAAGGAGCAGGGAAATCCTAACCCCCCCAAAAAAATCAGGGTAGTAAGTGAGGTAAACACCAAACTAGAGATGTCGATAGAGAGAAGGGCAGGGGTAAATGGAGAAAATGACAAAGGCAATAAGGACAGGGATGGGGCAAAAAGGGGTAAGACCATCAAGAAATGGAGGATATTGAGTACCAATGCTCATAGTCTGGGCAACAAGCTCCCTGAACTGGTGGCCTTGATGGAAGAGGGATGCCTGGATATCGTAGCAGTCATAGAAACAAAGTACACAGAGAACCATGACTGGGATATTAACATACCAGGGTACACAACCTACAGGAGAGACAGGGAGGGGAGAAGAGGGGGAGGAGTAGCTCTCTATGTAAGGGAAGGGATAAAAGCAACGGAACAAACAAGTAAATGGGGGGAGGCACTGTGGGTCACCTTAGAGACTGGAAATGGCACCACAATCCGCACAGGGTTTGTATACAGACCCCATGTCAGGGGAAGGGAATGGACAAGGATATGATGGAAGGCATCCTTAGCATGGCAGAAAGGGAGCTACTGTTGATGGAGGACCTGAATGTGCCAGATGTTAACTGGAGCACCTTTGCTGCAGCCACATCCAAGAGCAGGGCCATTCTCGATGCCCTACAGGTGGCATGCCTCAGACAGCTAGTTTTGGAACCCACTCATGAGGTAGCAATCTTAGACTTCATACTCTCAAATGGGGACAGTGAGAGGATCTCAGATCTAGAAGTGGGTAGCCATCTGGGAACAAGTGACCACCAAACAGTGTGGTTCACGATAAACTCAGCTACAGAGTCAAGCCATACAAAAGTGAGGGTACTGGAATTCAGGAGGGCAGATTTTGGCAAGATGGGAGAGTGCCATAGAAATGCACTAGCAAACAGGCTAGAAGGAGGGGTGGAGCAACAATGGGGAAACATCAAAACTGCCATCACAGAGGGAACAAGCCTTTGTGTGAAGCAAATAAACAGATCAAAATGAAAGAAAAAGCCAGTATGGTTCTCAAAAGAGGTGGTGGGGAAGGTTAGGGAGAAAAAGATAGCAATTAGGAAGTATAAGGAAACACAGAAGGAGCAGGACAGAGAACTGTACCAGTTAAGGCAGAAGGAAGCAGGGAGGGTAGTCAGAATAGCAAAGGCCCAAACTGAGGAAAAGATAGCCAACTCGGTTAAGAAGGGGGATAAAACCTTTTATAGGTACATCAGGGAGCGTGGAAAGACAAAGGGAGGGATAGTGAGGCTGAATAGAATGGATGGTGGGTGGGCAGAGAGGGACAGTGAAAAAGCAGGGATACTGAACGAATACTTCTGCTCAGTATTCACAAAAGAGGAGGAGGAGGTGCCTAATCCAGTTAACAGAAGCACTCTGGATAGGGGGGTCGATCACAGTCCTTTCACATAAGAAAGGGTTCAGAAAAAAACTCCTAAAACTGAAGGTAGAAAAAGCAATGGCGCCTGACTGAATTCACCCCAGAATTCTAAAAGAAATAAGGGGAGAACTAGTGACACCACTGACTACCCTTTTTAACAAATCATGGGAGGATGGTGTGGTACCTGAGGACTGGAGGAAGGTGGACGTGAATCCCCTTCACAAAAGTGGGACGAAGACAGAGGCAGGAAACTACAGACCTATCAGTTTGACCTCTGTGGCAGAGAAAGTGATGGAATCACTTCTGAAGGAAAGAATTGTTGAGTACCTAGAGGCCAGTGGGACACAAGACCCAAGGCAGCATGGGTTCACAGCAGGAAGGTCATGTCAGATGAATCTAATTGATTTTTATGACTGGGTGACTAAAGTAGTAGACCAGGAAGGGGCTGTGAACATGGCCCACCTAGACTTTAGAAAGGCATTTGACACAGTCCCACACAAAAGATTAATAATCAAATTAACCAGCCTGGCAGTGGGTTCCAGGGTGGTAGCTGGGTAAAACAATGACTGGACAACAGGACACAGAAGGTAATTGTAAATGGAATCCACTCTGAAGAAAGAGGGGTTACTAGTGGGGTACCGCAGGGTTCAGTACTGGGTCCAGTTCTTTTTATTGTCTTTATAAGTGACATTGCAGAGGGACTGGAATGAAAAGTATGCCTCTTCGCAGATGACACAAAGATTGGCAACAGGGTTGATACACAAGGAGGCGTGGTAAGGATGAGAAGGGACTTGGCAAGGTTGGAGGAATGGTCATAAATATGGCAGCTTGGATTCAGTGCAAAGAAGTGCAAAGTAATGCACCTGGGAAACAAAAACCAAGGGGAAGGTTACACAAAGGGGGGAAGGTAGTAACAACAACAAAAATGGAAAGGAACCTGGGGATAATCATATCAGATGACCTTAAGGTTAGCAAGCAATGTGAGAAGGCAGTAGGGAGGGCTGGCGGGATACTGGGATGTATAGGGAGAGGCATCAGCAGCAGAAAACAGGAAGTTGTTATCCCTCTGTACAGACAGTTGGTGAGACCCCATCTAGAGTACAGCATCCAGTTCTGGAGACCCCATCTCTGTAAGGACATAGACAGGAAGGAGGCAGTCCAGAGAAGGGCAACTAAAATGGTGTAGGGTTTGCAAGAGAAGCCATATGAGGAGAGGCTAAAGGAGCTCAATATGTATACTCTTGAGGAAAGGAGGGAGAGGGGGGACATGATAGAAACTTTTAAGTACCTCAGTGGAATCAACAAAGTCCAAGAGGGTAGCATCTTTCAGAAAAAGAGATGTGCAAGAACAAGGGGACACAATTTGAAGATAGAGGGGGACAGCTCAGGGGCAATGTGGGGAATTTTTTCACAGAGAGGGTAGTGGACGCATGGAACAGCCTTCCTGAGGAGATTGTCAAGTCTAAAACTGTGGGAGAATTCAAGAATGCATGGGATAGACATAAGGCAATTCTTGTGGGGGGCAGGAAGAAATAGGAGGTTGGTTAACTGGGATCTGCAGCTTATCCGGTAGGTAGGTAGGGAAATGGGCAGACTAGGTGAGCCAAGCGGTCCTTATCTGCCGTCAAAGTCTATGTTTCTATGTTCCTATAGGTACAATGTATGATTTGCAACATGAGTATAGACTGAACATCAAACTATAATGCTAAACATAACATAAATAGACTCAGACATAGAAACATAGAAGTCGATGGCAGATAAGGACCGCAAGGCCCATCCAGTCTGCCCATTTCTTTTTCTACCTTATGAATGTGCCATCGGCCTTTGCTCTGTCAATGGCTTATCTATTCACACTCATCTGTATTGCTCCCTTACACCTATCCCATGCCTGTTTGAAGCCCTGCACTGTATTCATATCCACCACTTCCTGAGGTAGGTCATTCCATGTATCCACCACCCTTTCTGTGAAATAGAACTTCCTCACATTACCCCTTAATTGGCCTCCCTCTAATCTCATGCTGTGTCCTCTTGTCCTGCTATTTTTCTTATATTGAAACATGTTAGACCCTTTCACCTTGTTAATGCCCTTAAGGTGTTTGAATGTTTCGATCATATAACCCCTCTCCCTGCTTGGTTCTAGGGTATACATATTGAGCTCCATTAATCTGTCCTCATATGTTTTCTGATGCAGTCACTGCACCATTTTGGTTGCCCTTCTCTGGACTGCCTGAATTTGGTTAATGTCCTTGTGAAGGTGTGGCCTCCAGCACTGTATGCAGTACTCCTGATGGGGCCTTACCAGTGTCTTGTAAAGAGGGATTATTACCTCCTTCTTCCGACTTGTGGTACACCTACTAATACACCCCAACATCCCCCTAGCCTTACCTACTGTTTTAGTGATCTGCTTGGATGATTTCAGGTCATCAGTGATGATGATGCCCAAGTCTCTTTCTTCCCTTGTGGCTGCCAGCGACTCCCCTCCCAGCCTATAGGTGGCTTCAGGGTTTCTCTTCCTTATGTGCATGATCTTGCACTTCTTTGCATTAAACCCCAGTTACATTCTTCCGACCATTTTGCTAGTTTATCAGATCTCTTCTCATTCTGCCCACCGCATCTGGATCATCTACTCTGTTGCAGATCTTGGTGTCGTCTGCAAACAGACAAACCTTACCTTCCAGTCCATCTGCAATGTCACTGATGAAGATATTGAAGAGGACTGGCCCCAGAACTGATCCCTGAGGCACCCCACTTGTGACTTGCATCTCTTCTGACTATATACCGTTTACCACTACTCTCTGTTTTCTGCCCGTCAACCAGTTTGCCACCCAGTTGACCAACTTCTGACCCACCCCAAGCATACCTAGCTTATTAATCAATATTCTATGTGGAACAGTATCAAAAGCTTTGCTGAAGTCAAGGTAGGCGACATTAACTGCTCCCCCTTGGTCCACCACTCTGGTTACCCAGTCAAAGAAATCTATGAGATTAGTTTGACAGGACCTTCCTTTTGTATACCCATGCTGTCTTGGAGCCTGTGCTCCTATGGATTCCAGGTGTTGCACTATCCTTCCCTTAAGGAGTGCCTCCATAATCTTGCCCACTACTGAGGTAAGACTGACTGGTCTGTAGTTCCTGCCTCCTCCCTGTTACCACTCTTGTGGCACAGGATCACATGAGCCCTTCTCCAGTCTTCTGGGACCTCTCCTGTGCTCATAGACTCACTAAACAGTTCTGATAATGGCTCTGATAGTTCCACCCTTAGCGCCTTTATTACCCTGGGATGTATGCCACCAGGTCTCATTGCTTTGGCCACCCTGAGCTTATCGAGCTCTTGTAGGACCCTTTCTTTTGTGAAGGGACTAGTGCACACCTCTACCTCCCCCCCCGTGTCCATGGTGCTGAGCTGTGGGCCCTGCCCTGCCTTCTCTTCAGTAAATACTGAGCAGAAGCATCTATTTAGGATAGATGTTTTTACATGGTCCTCCTCCTCACATGCCCCCTTATCCCCTTTGATCTTAGCAATACCCCCTCCAGACTTTTTCCTTTCACTAATGTATCTATAGAAAGTCTTGTCACCTTCTTTTACTGTTTGTGCTAGTGTTTCCTCGGTTTGAGACTTTGCCTGCCTTACTGCCTTCCCTGCTTCCCTTAGGGAAGTTTGGTATGCCTCTCTATCTCCATCCTGCTGCGTTCCCTTATATTTCCTGAAGGCCAGCCTTTTGGCTCTGACCTTTTCTGCTACCGTTTTTGAGAACCAAAGTGGTTTCCTTCTTCTTTTGCACTTCCTTTTCTCTCTAACACAGTGGGATGTTGCTTCAAGTATTGCATCCTTAATGCTTGCCCACTTTGCCTGTACCCTCTCACCTGTATTTCTTTTTGCCAGGGCTAGCTTAACTCTGTTGGCCATCTTATCAAAGTCAGCTCTTCTAAAGTCCCATATTTTTGCCTTGGAATGGGATGATTTAGTTCTTATGGTCAAATTGAACCATACCATGTGATGGTCACTGGCCCCCAGGTGACCTTCTACCTGGAGATTTGAGATCCTTTCCCTGTTAGTCAGTACTAGATCTAGGATAGCCCTGTCTCTTGTGGGTTGTTGTACCAGTTGTTTGAGACCCTCCCCCTGTAGGGAATCCACCATGTGTCTAGTTCTGGCAGATGTTCCTGCTGGTTTTGACCAATCTGTATCTGGCATGTTGAAGTCTCCCATTATCAGAACCTCCCCTTTGACTGTCATGTTTTGTATATCTTCTAACAGTAATGTGTCTATGTCCTCCCCCAGTCTAGAGGCCTGTACACAACCCCAGTTCATATGGCTGTCCCATTTCCTGTTTCCAGGGTGACTCACAGTTCTTCTGGCTCCTGATATGTATTCTGAATTTCTGTAGCTTTGATATTTTCATTGACATAAAGGGCCCCTCCACCCTCCCTTTTTGCATCTCGGTCTCTTCTGAATAGTACATAGCCAGATACTGAAGTCTATCAAAGTGTGGTTACTGGTAAACCAGCCTCGCTAATGGCTACTATGTCCAGTTTAGCCTCTGTCATTGTTGCCTGCAGGTCTGGGATCTTGTTTCCCAGACTGCGAACATTTGTGTACATGATCTTCCATTGGCCAGATTTCGGTGTGTTAGTTGTTGGGCGAGGTCTGGCATTTCCCCTGTGTGTTGTATGAGGAGCCAGACCTTTTTCCTTACCTGGTGATGCAAATGAACTACAAACATGCTGAACTCCTGTTTGACCACTAGCAGAGGGGGGAGGGGTGTTCTTCCTATTCGACGTATAGGATGCTTCACCCCTCTCCCCATTTGCTAGTTTAAATATTCTGCAAAGATGTCAAACTTCTGTCCCAATGCACTGACTCCTCCTTAGTCAGATGCAGTCCATCAAATTTAAAGAACTTTCATTCCCAAAACTGTTGCCAGTTCCTACAAATGTGCCCTTTTCCTGGCACCAGCCAGCCTTGAGCCACATGTTTAGCTCCCCTGTCTCCCCTTCTCTGACCTTCCATCCATCTGCCCCCCCCTCTCCCAGACTGGCAGGATCTCAGAGAAGGAGATGCTGGATGAAATGGATGATAGTTTGTCACCCAGCCTAGTCAGGTGTTCCTTGGTCTCCACAACTGACCAGCTGGCGAGATCGTTAGTCCCTATGTGTACCAGAATGTTAATGTTTTCTCCTGCTTCCTGAACAATTTTACCAATGTGGTCAGTGTCTCTCCATGCTGATGTACCTGGGAGACATCTGACCATTACCCTTGGCTGGAGATAGGTATCAACTCCCTGAATCATGGAGTTTCCTATGATCAGAAGTTTTTTGGATTTTCTTTTTGCTTTTTTTGTTTTGGTTCCTGTTTTGGGTGAGTTTTGTTGTGCTAGCTCCTGTGCTGCAGTGTCCTGCTCTGCAGTGTCCTCTGGCCCTTTGTTTGATTTTGGAGATAGAGGCAGATACCTGTTTGTAGTTTTTATATGGTTTGTGGAGATGATTTGTTGGAGAGCACCGAGTGATGAGGCACCCGATTTGCCCCTCCTAACCACCTGCCAACCTCCTGGACCAACTACCCTCTGCGGTCGAGGTGCTTCTATTGGATGTTGGGGAAATGACGGGCAGTTCTTATAATGTATTTCCTCTTGAATATACAGTTTGAGGCATGCAATCTCTGCCCATGCTGCCTGGAGCTGAGCCCTTAGATCTCCAATGGCCCAGCATGTAGGACAGTGTCCTAAATCCTGTAAAACTGCCCTTCTGAAAAGTGTTCCACAGTACCTGCAGTTAATGATATCCATTCCAGATAAGTTGCTGGGTTTATAACCTGGTCAGAGTAATTGGAAAAAAGAAAATGAAAGCAAAAGTTTGATTTTGTGTTTTGTTTGTTTTTGTATAACTTGTTTTAACAAGTTAAATTACTAGCGCCCCTGTAAATGAGGTCACTGTGTGGATACCCCACTGATCTGCCCCTTCCTGCTTTGCTACAGGAAATGTCACGACTGTGCTACCCTATAAAAGGAGTGTAGTGTGGGGTGGTTGGGGATGGGGGTGGGTGACTTGGCCCTTCCCCTGCTGAAAAAGAAGAACCACAGATGAAAAAAACAAGGAGGTAAGAGCATAAACAATCAGCCAGCAACAAATGCAGTAACCCTGAAAGCTTATCCTAATGACAGATAAAACTGTAACACTTGTAAAGCACCACCTGTAATAATTTCACAGAAGATACACCCTGTAAGAAACACTTTATTACCTATTCATATGGCTAATTGAACAATCAAATTGAAGAACTAGGCTAATAAAATATAAATTAAATGCTTAGTAGAAGTAGAACATCAGAGGTTAATATTTATTTAGTTGTTTAACCAGGTATAGCACACTAAGCTGAAAGCTTTTTTACAGGAGCGACCTGGGAGCACAAGGAGGTTAAGTGACTTGCTCAGGGTCACACAGTATGCAAGTGGAAACTGTGAGATTCAAACCCAGGTCTGGGCTGCTGGATGACACCAGATGTGCAACTCAGAGCCTTAGACCACTACGCTATACTGCCTCCAAGGATAGGAGGGTCAAAGTGCAGGGAGGTCTGAAGTAGAGAAGTAGTGAGTGGGAAAGCGGGAGAGGTTAGTTGGGAAATAGAGGGGGGAGGGGAGAGGGCAGTTGGTAGAAGCTGCAGTAACTAGTAAGGCAAGGAAGAGGGTGACTGGAAGCCTGGTAGTAACAAAGAGTAGCAGCCAAGAGGTGCCTTCTCAAGTGGGGGACTATAGGGTAATGTACTGAAGTTCATAAGGGTTAATTGAGACAAGTCGGGGGCTGCAGGGTAATGTACTGAGGGTCATAAAGGTTAAGTGAGACAGTCACAGCTGCTAAGGTTAACTAAGTGTTGCTCTCCTTAAGCAGTGTTTCCATTATTTTGCCCACAATTGAGGTTAGGCTTACTGGTTTGTAGTTGTTTGCACTTTCCCTGCTTCCATTTTTGTGCAGAGGAATAACTGTTGCCTTCTTCCAGTCTTGGGGGACCTCCCCCAGCTTGAATGATAGGTTGAAAATATCAGCCAGGGGCACTGCCACCTAGTCCCATAGTTCTCTTAGTAATCCATGGTGAATTTCATCTTGTCCTATGGCTTTGTTTGTATTGAGCTTCTCATTCTTGAAAAGCCTAAACCCAAGTTTATCTGGATGGGAGAGTGGACATTTCAGGTGAAACTACTCCAGTCAAATCATGGAATTCTCCATCTCCCCTGTAGTTTTTTTTTGTAGGCCAGGAGAGGTGCTTATTATTTTATCAGGGGCAATCAAAGACATGCCATTAATGTGGATCAAAAATGCATCTAAGCAATGCATGTGACAGTTTTCGCTGTAGTCTTGGAGTATGGACATGTAAATTTCCACTGCCCTAATTCCATAAAATATACTCTATGCAAGGATACTGGTCATACAGCTATAGCAATGTCCGTATGCAGCGCAACCCATAATGGATCAGCCAGGTTGCATCTGGTGAATGCCATAACTAAGGCCCAATAGAAGGGGTTGGATGCTTCATCACAGCAGCCACCAGCTGAGCCCCTCCTCCTCCTAATCCTGTCGATCCAGAAAAGGATCACAGCAAAAGTGACATTTCCAATGAGGAAGTCTGCAATCTCTCCCTCCTAGGACTTTAATACTTCCTGAACCCCAGTCTCAGCAGATTACTTTGACAGAACCAGATTCTAATGCAACAACCCCCCTCCCAAGATCACCTGAAGACTTGGAGACTGAGTCTCATGCAAATACTGAGGTGGTACATGTGATAGACAAGGTTCTTTTGCAACTTGATGCCCCTGCAGAACCTCCGGTGGTAATTCTCCTTCCCCAGCACCTCCAGAGGGAGAGGGGTCCACCATAGGCAGTCCAAACCCAAAACACCTAAAGCTCCCAGGGTTACCTCTACTCCAGTTAGGGATAGGTTTTCTGCCTTTATAATACCCAACAATAGGGAGGTACAGAAGATGAGGGAGACTCTGAAGCTTCTTCTCTCTCTTCTTCACCCTTCCTCTCTGCAGGATCTATCTTCTGACTAAGAATACTCTTCGTCACAAACCTCTGTTTCTAAAAAAAAGGAAGAAAAAGTCTGCAAACTAAGTGAAAATAGAAGTGTAGCCCCTTATATGTTTTCCTTTTTCTAATGACTGATACTATTCTTCCTTTGTCATGTGTAATGCAGAACGTGAATAATGTCAAAACTTACAAGAAAGGGTTAATTGCTTTCATGAGTTTGCAGTCCTCTGCTGGTGATGTTATCTTTTTATAATGCACCAGGCTGAAAACTTTGAATGGAATATCTCAAGCCAAAAACAATGGCATTTGGGTTGCTCTTTCTGGTCCACTGGTACCAATACCCGTGATGGTGTGGCTATTCTGTTTAGGGTTTATGATTTTTCAGTATAATTTATCTGAGTCAAGCATATTATTAGATGTAGCCCACAGAGAGGTACATTATTGGCTGATATGTGTTTATGTATCACAGACAAAAGTGGTAGGTATGGTGCTATATAGGGAAATTCAACTCTTTGTACATACCTCTAAAATAGTAATATTGGCGGGAGATTTGAATTGTGGGCTTCAAAGCACTGATTGAGGATTGCAAACCAATAAATTCCTTTGTGGTTCTGTTTTATTGCCCAAAATAACAGAAACTGCTGTCTTGGTAGATGTTTATATTGCCGTCCATCCTGTAGGAGGGATATCTTTTGTACAAGTAACAAGACTACAAGAGTAGACTACATATTTGCTTCAAAGTCTGTTCTGGTAAATTCAGCATAAATCATTCTGATGGAGATTTCAAACCATTTGTGTTTGCAATATACAATATATTTTGCTTTGGCTGAAAATATAGGGTCAGGCTGGTAGAAGTTAAATGAGAGTCTCCTCTTGAAAGCTGCCATTCAGAGAAAGTGGAACAAGCTGATTAGTGCTACAATTTCAGTTTTAGAAATGTATGAGGATATTACTACGTGGTGGAATGATACTAAAAAAGACTTTAATATATGGATTTTTAAATAATTCTGTCTTAAAGCATTCAAAACATTCCCGGTAATACCATCACTCCCAGAACGATAATTTCACCATTCACGAGTGATAATACTATCATTCAGGTGCTGTAATGGCATTGTTCAGGACCTGAACAATAGTATTATCAATAAAACTCAACAGTGCAACCACAAGTCTGCCACCTGACATCTTCCAAAGTATGCCTACCAATTGGCTACATTTCCTTTGTGGGTGGGCAGGACAACTTTTAAAACATGGCATCCATCTCTCACTTAGCAAGAGTGAATCACGTCCTTGGCATTTCCCCATATTTATTTTCTTTTAATTCTGCTGAAAATTGAATTATCTGGTTAATCATGCCTTGCCCAAAAGAAGAAAAGGTAGGACTGCCTACCGATTGTAGCATACCATGCTTACAGGGAGGGGAAGGGAGGGGGAGGGGGTGAATGAGACGGATTGAGACAGTGCGGCGGTTGGCCAGGGCTGAGACAGTCCCTCACTGAAGGAGCCGACTGCCCGTTACAAAATCTGGGAAAAACGAAAGTCAGATCCACATATTAAAAAAAATAACAAATAGGTTAGTGTACATTGCAAGGCAGTAATTCCATCTCAAGGTTCTGGGGAAAAGTGAAAATCTTAATGGAATTACTGGCTTGTAATGTACACTAATCTATTATTCTATTTTTAAAGGGACACTGCCAACCATTTTTGCATGATTTTATTTCTAGTTGAACCCCCACATTTTATGATTGCTTACCTTCTCTAAAATTCATTGATGTTGCTGGTTGTTTTATCTGCCACCTTTCTTAGTAGAACTGAAATGCATGGTGATGGTGTAATTATACCCAAATTCCTTAACCTTTTTTTGTTTCCAGACCTTGATAAACTCTTATTGCATTCATCCTGAACATTAGGAACACTCTAAGTAGTGCAGCCACTTATGATACCATGTGTCCTGTCTTCCCACAAATCACATTGTGAGTGTTCCCAATTCCCGAAATGATGCAGTGGAACTTAATCAAGGAATGTAAGCAAACACATTTGTGTGTGGTAACATTAGTATGGTGGTCAGTCTGTTTTTCACTTTGAAAAAGAAAAAAGGGATTCGAATCTAACAACCAGCTACATCAGCAATCTTTACAGAATGTGAGCAATCATAAAAAGTTTTTTTTTAAAAACTAGGGATAATCTGTGGCCTGCATGGGGTTGACAGTGTCCCTTTAAGTCTTTTTTCCAATCGTTTTTCAAAAGGAAATCAATGTCACAATATTTAAGCTAATTGGAGCTTCACCACCAGTTGTATAAACTTATCAGCTTCCACACAAAACAAAACCTCTTATTCAGCCCAAATTTCCAACGTAAAGACTCAGATGAAAACTGTGCAGTATGGTAAAGCTGCTTCTCTAAAAAGAGAGATGCAATTCAGCACATAAAACATATACAACTCTGTTTAGAAATAGTAACAATCGATGTAATATAGTGTTTGCCTAGTATCTGTCTGTAAATGTGCTATATATACTGATAGTTTACTTAATTACACCTTTGTGTGCACTGTTTACCATTTGATGACCTGTTGTCCAGTCTGTATCTGTACTCTGTAATACTCTGACATAGAAACATAGAAACATAGACTTTGACGGCAGATAAGGACCGCTAGGCCCATCTAGTCTGCCCATTTCCTTACCTACAGGATAGGCCGCAGATCCTAGTTAACCAACAGCCTATTTCTTCCTACCCCCCCACAAGAATTGCCTTATGTCTGTCCCATGCATTCTTGATTTCTCCCACAGTTTTAGACCCCACAACCTCCTCAGGAAGGCTGTTCCATGCATCCACTACCCTCTCTGTGAAAAAATACTTCCTCACATTGCCCCTGAACCGCCCTCCTTCTGTCTTTAAATTGTGTCCCCTTGTTCTTGCAAGTCTCTTTTTCTGAAAAATGCTACCCTCTTGGACTTTGTTGATTCCACTGAGGTACTTAAAAGTTTCTATCATGTCCCCTCCTCCCTTCTTTCCTCAAGGGTATACATATTAAGCTCCTTTAGTCTCTCCTCATACGGCTTCTCCTGCAGACCCTGCACCACTTTAGTTGCCCTCCTCTGGACTGCCTCTATCCTGTCTATGTCCTTGCGGAGATGGGGTCTCCAGAACTGGACACAGTACTCCAGATGGGGTCTCACCAACTGTCTGTACAGAGGGATAACAACTTCCTGTTTTCTGCTGCTGATGCCTCTCCTTTACATCCCAGTATCCCCCAGCCCTCCCTACTGCCTTCTCACATTGCTTGCTAACCTTAAGGTCATCTGATATGATTACCCCAGGTCCCTTTCCTTTTTGTTGTTGTTACTACCTCCCCACCCATTGTGTATTCTTCCCTGGGTTCTTGTTTCCCAGGTGCATTATTTTGCACTTCTTTGCATTGAATCCTAGCTGCCATACTTCTGACCATTCCTCCAACCTTGTCAAGTCCCTTTTCATCCTTTCCACGCCTCCTTGTGTATCAACCCTGTTGCAGATTTTTGTGTCATCTGCAAAAAGGCATGTTGCCTTTGTAAAGGAGTCTCTGACTCAAAGGTTGTAAATTCCGATATATTTCAATAAATAAAATCAGAAACAAACTCTTGATCCCTTTAGAGAGTGCCAGCATAGAACTGGAAAAAATAATTATGATTGCTCTTTAGGAAGATGGATCAGAAATTGTTGATAGGAGTGGCATACTCCAAAATGTAAATAATCATATACAGGACACCTTTGGTTCCACAGTAGATACTGTAGATATATCAGGATTTTTGAATACATTTTCTCCACCTTCATTACCTGATAGTATTTGTGATGCTGTAGTTCAGTGAATATATTCTGTAGAAGCCACAAATGCTACTAAATTACTTAAAAATAACACAGCCCTGGGAGTGGACGGGCATTCCTCAGGCTTTTATAAAATGTTTACAGACACATGGAGTCTTGTATTGATGAAATTTATGATCCGATATTAGAATCAGGCAAAGTGTTGAAACATATGACAATGGCTTTAATTATTTTTTTTTAATATAAGAAATGGGACAGACAGGACATGGGAAATTGGAGACGGTTAATCGTACTAAAGGCTGACATGAAAATTCTGTCAGAAATATTAACTTTGATACTGACAAGTGTGGCAGAACATCTACCAAGTCAGCACCAATCCTCTACTCTCCCTGACAGATTGATTTCTGATAATATGATATTGTTGAGAGAATTATGTGAACGTGGTAGACAAGGACCGGCTAAAGGCTACACATATTATCCATAGATCAGGCTAAAGCTTTTGCTAGCCTCTCACATGACTGTCTATTTGCAGTGTTGGAGAAATATGACATCCCTGCAGCTTTCAGGAACTGGATTTTTGTATTATACTTGGAAATTAGGACTACCCAAGTTGTTAGTGGGTGACCAAATCTCAGTACTCGGAAGTGTTAGACAAGGGTGCCCATAGAGCCCCTTGTTATATGTGTTATGTCTGGACCCCTTATTGAGAATTCTAGGGTGGCATCACAGCATAAGGGGAATCACATCAAACACTGTGCAGCACAAAGTTACTATTTTAGCATACACTGATGATGTATGTTTGTTATTAGGAGATGAACAATTAGGCAGAGTTGCAAGGGAGTTCTATAGTGTTTCTCCAGTGCCTCAGGTTCGACTATAAATTATCAAAAGCGTGAAGGCATCAAACTGGGACAGATTGGTAAACCTCATCCTCCCCTTGACCAGGAAAAAGTTACATGAAGCAATACTTAGTCCTGTGTTAGAAGCAGAAATTGTATTCCCCAACTGCTTTCCAGCTAGCAACAACATGGTGTTTGAAGAACTGCGGGACAAAAGACTACCAGTACACACATGGGATGTGATGCAGCTTACTAGTCATGAGATGTTAGGAGTTAAAAAAATTACAAACACCAGACGATGGTGTAGTGTAATTGCCCCAGATCTGGTTGTATAGGGGCACTAGAAACACAAGGACATTACTTTTTGAATGCCCTTATGTCACATGATTATGGGTAATCTTGGCCTCAAGGTAGAAGGTACAGTACCTCTGTTTTTGTCAGTAAGGTATGAGGACCTTGTACTGGGGATCATGTTTCCTGGGTGAGCCAAGTATAATAAATATAGAATAATACACGGGTGGGTGGGTGTAACCAGAATTTTAGATACACACTAGAGTGTGGGATGCACCCTCAGGGTTTATAAAAGCATACCACACCAAGGGTGTGTCTAAAATTCTGGTTTTACACACACTTGCCCATGTATTATTTTATTTAATTACTGATCAGCAGTTGTGTGTGTGTGTGTGTGTGTGTGTGTGTGTGTGCGTGTGTCACACAATGCCTGTTGTCTCTATTTAGTAGAGACATTCATTTACTTCTTTTTTTATTATTTCAGTGGGAATGTCGGTGTTACCAAGAGCCGTGGTGTGGATTACTGTGCTTAATGCTGCCTTTCTGTGCTTTTGGTCTCCCTCTCTCCCCCTCACCGTATTTTTACTGGGGGCTTCTACCACCTCTCACTACAGCGGCAGTTCAGGAAAGTTAGACGGAGGTGCTTCCAAAGGCAGGATCAGTCTGATGTGTGTGAAATTTTTTTTACAATTCTACCTTTCATGGGTGTGATGGAAATGATGAGTGCAGTACTTGCCATCACAGAAACAGAGCCGACATGTTGTGTGAGATGTTCAGCCCTCCCACACAAAATTAAATGGCCAGTGAGGTTTCTGAAGCCGAGTTTGATTGATGGGCACTGATTACAACCTCCAAGTTGTAACCAAAAATATCAGCTAGGAGGTTGTAATGGGAAAATAAAACTGCTGTTATCTAGATATAAAAAATACTGGTCAGTAATTAAAAATATGTTATGACCTTTCTTTGCATTGGTGAAATATATGGCAGACAAGATGTGCTTAAACAAGCCAGGAGAAAAGTATGGATTACATAGAAATTATTAGCTCCATCAAGTGTGGTTTGTCACAGGTACACAATCAAGAGTGCTCTGGCTTGCAAACAAAGAAGACAAATGAATTATCGTAGGCAGTGCAATGGCTTGAATTTGAATAAAAAGGGGGTAGGGATATATGTTACGGATTGGTTATGAGTTATAGCTCATTATACTTCATAGTGTTTCATGTCTTACATTTAGAGTTTCATGTATTTTTGTTATTTCACATTATACTTTCCTTGTTGCTTCTGTATAACTTCAGTTTTGTATAATCAATTATGTATTAGAACTCATGGGGCCAGATATTCAAAACTTTGTCCAGTGGAAAAAGTGATTGCACCATGTTTGCTTGAGGTTTATGCCTCAGACAATAATCAAAGGGGGCTGTGGCATGTGCTAAAAAGGTTAGCACATGCAAAAAAATAGTGTGTGCGGTGGGGAAAGGGAGGGACGTGGACATGTGTCCTGGCACAGTGCAATACATAGTGCAGTAGCACTGTGCAAAGAGAATAGTGCAGGCCACCTTGTGCTGTGCTGTTACGTCCGAGAAGAAGCCCAGCTTACTCTGGGCAGCCCTAGTGACCAACGGAGCTACTGCAGCCAACAGCACATTGGTGGTTGGGGGAGAGCACACTTGCTCCCTAGTGCCTAGTGACACCACCCCCTATCCTTCAAACCCTGTCCCCATCAGAATCACAGTCTGTCCTGGTGTCCAGTGGCCCTCTCATCCCCTATCCCCATCCTCAGTAAAAGCATTAATTTCCCTGGTGTATAGTAGTTCCCCAACCCTTTGAACTCTGTCTCCTATAGAATAAAATAATTCCCTGGTGCCTAGTCATCCCCCTGCCTGCCAATCGCTTGCCCCAGTGGAATGAAATAAGTTCCTGGTGTTCAATGGTCCCCCTGTCCTCTGATTGCCAGCACCGGTAGAATTAAATAAGTCCCTGGTGTCCAGTGGTTCCCCCGTCTTCCGATCACCAGTCATGTAGTAGAAAAGGTAGTCCCTGGTGCCCAGTGCTTCCATCTTCCCTCCAATCACTGGCCCCCATAAAATTAAATAATTTCCTGGTGTCCACTGGTCTCCTCCATCCTCTGATCGGAGGCCTTATATCATATCACATATTCCCTGGCATCTAGTGGCACCTCACACCCACCAATCCCTGTCCCTGTACTAGCTTAAGCATTCCCTGCTGTCTAGTGGCCCACCTGCACCGCAGGCAAGCCAACACCCCCCCACTCTTTGCCGATTTCACCGCAATCACAGGATCCCATACAGTGACAGGAACAACCCTCCCTCTCACCATCTTGGATGGCTGCCATATGATGACAGGGAAGCATCCCTGTACTGTAAAGGGAGCACCTGTACTGTCAACAGTAGACAATACATGCACTCCCTTTACTGTACAGGGGACATGCACTCTATGTCATCACATACAGTGGACAGCCAAGGTGGAGAGAGGAGAGCTGTGCCGGTCAGCATAGCAGCTCCTGTAGTGCCAGTGAAAGAGGTAAGATGAGGGGGGGTGGCAGGGTGGGTTGGCCAGTGCTTGTGGTTTGAAAGAACTGCTAGATGCCTCAGAATGCTTATGCTAGTACAGGGATGGGGACTGGTGGGTGGAGGTGCCACTAGATGCAATGGAATATGTGATATGGTATAGGGATGACAATAAAAGGGCAGGGGGACCACTGGACACCAGGGACTTATTTTATTCTACCAGGGCAGGCAATTGGAGGCCAGGGGGTCCACTTTGCACCAGGAACTACATTTTTTACTATGGGGATGATGATTGAAGGATGGGTAGACTGCTGGACACTAGGGACTTTTGTAATTCTACTAGGGTAGGTGATTGGAGGATGAGGGGACCACTAGGCACAAGGGACTACCTTTTCTACTATGGGGCCAGTGATCAAAGGGCTGAGGGGACCACTGGGCATCTGGGGCTACCTTTGTTAATATAGGGCTGGTGACCAGAGGATGGGAGGGTCCTCTGGACACTGGAAAATCTTTCATTTCAATGGGGATGGGCAGTCTAAGGGTGGGGTGGACCACTGAACAAAAGGAATACTTGAATTTTACCAGGGATGGGGACTGGAGGGTGCCACTAGATGCCAGGGGAAAATGTCTACTTTTTGGGACCCTGCAATTGTGGTGGGGCTGTTTGCAAAGTTGCAAACCAGCTGCCACTTCCCATGCAGATGTGCACATAATGGGCATGCAAATGACCCCTTAGCACCTTGCATGCCCAATGGGCTTATCTGCATGGTGCCATCTGAATATCATGCCAGGAGCTACTGGTGCTATTGGGTCTGGGAGCACTGCACCTTGCACTGCCAGAATCCATGTTGGGGCAGCACCACTTGACTTAGCACTGCGCTGACATACCCCTATATTCAGTCGGATAGTGCCGGTGCACTATCTGAATGAATATAACACCCTTAGGATTATGGGAAATGGCCAAGCACAGTGCAAACCTTTATGCTCCATTTTGCCAATTTTTCAATATCTGGCTGTTGTTTTATTATTGTATCAGTTGTATTTTGAATGAAAATTCCCCTACTTTTTTTCAAGAAGTGCCATGGGATTTTTAACATTCACATGTCTACCTGAACAACCATCTAAACAGGCAAACAGGACCTTGGTTTAACATCTCATCTGAAAGATGTCACCTCAGGGATGTAGCATTCTCATCATGCTGCACTACAGTGTCATAGGATCATGTGTCCTCTGGGGACAATCCTGTGGAGTGATCACAGAAGGGTAGCGGGTGCCTTGTCCCAAAACCGTAGGCATTCCAACAGAGTCAGTTCTAACCCAGCCCCATGGCACCATCGTCTTCTGCATCTAGCACCTCCTCTCCATCAGTGTCCTCCTCTGAGGGCATGGAATTACCTCTGCATACGTCCTTGACCTCCGTGTATTCCATGCACCAGAGATTACTGGTGGATGTACCTCAGGCACTGAATGTGGGCACCATTGCTCATCACGGTACCGTGTCCTTGCAGCTGAGGCTCCTAGGAAATTTTGGCGATGCAAATTCTGCCATTCCTCCCTGCCTAGACTCTTTGAGGAGTGTTCGATGGCAGTCTGGAGACATCCTTTCTCATGCCCTCCAGCCTTGAATGATTTCCACCTATGGTACTGTGCACCTGTGAGTTCTGCAGGGGCAGTGTCCCATCCCATATCAGGGATCAAGATTCTGCAAATCTTAACAGGGCCTCTGTACCTGGTACTTTACTGATCTCCTGAGGCTGTCTCTACTCAGGCAAATACTCATGGTAGGAAGGTATTTACCTCAGCAAGGCACCATGATGTGCATTGCAGCACATCACGGACATCAGGCAGCCTACAATAGGTGCCTTTAGGTGCAGCTAGGTCAGCTCCTAGCTGCCATGCCACACACAGAGTTAGTTGGGCAAGCCATCTGCTGTTCTGCCAAGGTCCTGGAGTTGGTGAGGCACCATTTTCAGACTCTTGGCCCCTCCCAAGCCAGGAACGGCTCTACGGCAAATTCGGGATGTGATGCTTCACCCGCCGCCGTCCCCACCGGCACTCCAGCCTACAAGACTCTGGGTGCCTCCCGAGCCAGAAGCGGCTCCACAGTCACTTTGGGATGCGGCACTTCACCAGCCACCGTCCACACTGGCACTCCAGCCCACAAGACTCCGGGTGCCTCCCGAGCCAGAAGCGGCTCCACAGTGACTTTGGGATGTGGCACTTCACCAGCCACCGTTCCCACTGGCACTCCAGCCCACAAGACTTGGGGTGCCTCCTGAGCCAGAAGTGGCTCCACGGGCACTTCAGGATGCAGAGCTTCACCAGCCACTGTCCCCATCAGCACTCCAGCTCACAAGACTCTGGGCACCTCCTGAGCCAGTAGCGGCTCCATAGCCACTTCAGGACACAGTGCTTCACCAGCCGCCATCCTCACTGGCACACCAGCCTGCAAGGTAGAATGCTCTACTTGGATCCAGTGTCGACTTGAACCCCGGCTACGGCTTTTTCCCTGATTGGCTCTGCACTCAGACACAGACTTCCTGATTGGTCCACTCACAGAACCCTGCATTGTGATTGGTTAGCACCCTAAGTTGACCTGAACTGAACTGGGGTCCCACTGATAACACCGACAGGGTTCAGATCTCAGCGGCCAAGGTAAGCTCTCTCCTCTGGGTGTCCTCTACCCCCTATATTTTTGCCTAACAGAGCTGTTTTACCTTACGGGGCCTACAGCCAAATGTTTGCTGTGTTAGATTAGCCTCTGTATTTGCATGTTCTAGTTAGCCAAATTGTAAAACTTATCTGCAGGATTTGCATAGAATCTTAGAGTGTTACAGCCCTTTATTGATTTTGTGCTACTGATGTTAAAAAAGCTGTGTTTTCCCTCTACCTACCCAGTGCTTCTGTCTCCTTCTCTCTCTCTCTTTCTCCCTTCCCCTTACTAGTCCTCTTCCCACAGGCTGCTTTTCATCACCCCTCCACCTGCCTCGCCATTAGAGGTAAGACCCCCCCCCCCGCTCCTTGCTAATTCTCTGCTACTAGCTGTTTCTGAACCCCTGCTGGTTCTCTGTCTCTCCTTTGTCTCCCCCCACCCACCGATTTGCACCCCTTTTCATGCCCCCACCCACCACTTAGCACACCACCAGTTACCTTAAATAACTGGCCTCTCTGATGTTTCCTTCCTTTCAGACTCCTGGTGCCTCCTGAGCCAGAAGTGGCTCCGCAGCCACTTCAGAATGTGGTGCTTCACCAGCCGCCATTCCAACCGGCACTCCAGCCCTCAACGTAGGTTCCTCTACTGGGATCCACCGTCTACTTGAACCCCGGCTATGGCTTTTTCCCTGATTGGCTCCATGAGCGGATACAAACTTCCTGATTGGTCCACTCACAGAACCCTGCATTTTGATTGGTTAGCATCCTAAGCTGACCTGAACTGAATCGTGGTCCCACCGCTAACACCAAGAGGGTTCAGATCTCAGTGGCCAAGGGAAGCTCTCTCCTCTGGGTGTCTTCTACACCCTATATTTTCCCCAACAGAACCTTACCTTATGGGGCCTACAGCCAAATGTTTGCTATGTTAGATTAGCCTCTGTATTTGCATGTTCTAGTAAGTTAAATTGTGATACTGTCTGCAGGATTTGCAGAGTCTTAGAGTGTTACAGCCCTTTATTGATTTTGTGCTACTAATCTTTAAAAGCTGTGTTTTTCCTCTACCTACCCAGTGCTTCTCTCTCCTTCTCTCCCCTTCTCTCCCTCTTTCTTTCTCCCCCCCATTACTAGTCCTTTTCCCACAGGCTGCTTTCCATCACCCCTCCACCTGTCTCGCCATTAGAGGTAAGACCCCCCCGCACCTCGCTAATTCTCTGCTTCTAGCTGTTTCTGAACCCCTGCTGGTTCTCTGTCTCTCCCTTTGTCTACTCCCACCCACTGATTTGTGCCTCTTTTCATACTCCCCACCCACCACTTAGCACACCGCCATTATTGTTAAATAACTGGCCTCTCTGCTGTTTCCTTCCTTTCAGACTCCGGGTGCCTCTTGAGCCAGAAGCGGCTCCACTGCCACTTCGGGACATGACGCTTCACCAGCCATCATCCCCACTGGCACTCCAGCCCATAAGGTAGGCTCCTCTACTGGAATCCAGCGTTGGCTTGAATCCCGGCTATGGCTTTTTCCCTGATTGGCTCCACGAGTGGACATGGACTTCCTGATTGGTCCATTCACAGAACCCTGCATTGTGATTTGTTAGCTCCCTAAGCTGATCTGAACTGAACCTTGGTCCCACCACTAACACTGAGAGGGTTCAGATCTCAGCAGCCAAGGCAAACTCGTTCCTCTGGGTGTTCTCTATCCCCTATATTTTGTCCTGCCCACCCTCCCGGCCCCAACCTCTATTAAATCCACTTAAGCCACTCCTTTTGCCCCTCCTCTATTCTCTTATTGGTCTGGTTTACCTTAGTGCTCTCCAGTTTCTTTACCTTCTTAGTGAAATCCCCTCTGCTCACAACTAGCCTATAATAGCTGCTATATCCACCCTGCAAAGAGTACAGGCATCAAATATTTCTATGAGTTGCTTTTAAATGCATGACGAAATCCACCTTCTTACTGATTATTTTCTTCCAACAGTTTCATGCTGGACCCTGCTCTCCTGAATTTTGTCTGGACAGTTTAGTCCACATAAGTGCCTCTCATCTTTATAAGAACTCATCTAGATTACTAATTGGTCCTCTGCCCTGGACTTGTCCTTCGCTGGGATAGCTCTCTTTAATCAGATACTGGGTGGTTTAATACCATCACTGATACACAAAGGCCCAGATATTCAAAAGAGTTGAGCCATGCGCAATAGGGTTCTGTCTCATAAGTCAAAAGTGCGCCCATTCTGGCGATATTCAGCTAGGAGACATTCGCCCGAAATCATGCTGAGCAACAGCCACAATGATAATGAAAGCATGTGTACAACTGAAGGGGAGGAACCATGCATAAATGGCGCATTGCGATATTCAACGACTTGCGCCATGCGCAATAGGGGAGCAAGCGGAAGTTGTGCCATAGCAGAAATGAGCCAAAATAAAAAGAAGCAAGGGAGAGGTGCAAGAACGCTAAAGGGAAGCCACATGAGGCAGAACTGTAGCCAAACAGACAGGGCAGGAGGGACACACAGGGCAGGCCAGGGAAAGGGCACCCTGAACACACAGGCACAAGGAAGGTGTGGGGAGCCACAGACAGTGCAGATGGGGGAAGTGCCACACAGCACAGAGAGGCCACCACAGGCAGGTATTCGATTGTAGGGTAAGTAGCAGGGAGGGACAGTGGGGGAATACAGTAACAGTTGCCGGGGGGGTGAACACAAGCCAGGGACATGGCCAGTGCCACCTTCCAGATGGAGGCCGTTATGAGGGGGGTGGGAAGGCGGGCAGCAGGGGGGCATGGCCGTGGAAGGGCCCGTCAGCGGTATGCCCCCAACAGGCAGTACCAAGCCTGCACCAGCTTTGAGCGGTACACTGATACTGAGATTGTGGGCTGGTACCACCTGAATAGGGCAAATCTGAGGCAGCTCTATGAGCTGTGCAGTGATGTGATGCAGGCACCCACACGACGGAGCCATGCCCTGTCAGTGGAGACTAAAGTAACAGCCTGCATCTGCTTGCTCACCACGGCTACCTTCCAGAGACCAACTGGGGACACCACAGGCATAACCCAGTCGGTCACGTCATGCCACCTCACCCAATTCCTCAGCGCATGCCTGCCACACGCTGCGGAGTACATCCATTTCCCCAGCACACTGGCGGAGCGCACAGTAAACATACAGGAGTTCCACAGGGTAGCATGTATGCCTGGTGTGCTAGGGGCAATAGACTGCACCCATGTGGCCATACGCACACCACCTGGCCCCGAGGGGGTCGCCTACATCAGTCACAAGGGCTATGCCAACATCAACTGCCAGGTGGTGTGCGATGCCAGGGAGCACATAATCAATGTCTGTGCCACGCACCTTGGGGGAGCACATTATGCCTTCATCTGGCACCAGTCAGCACTGTGCTACAGATTCGAGAGTGGGGAAATCCCCACTGGACACCTAGTGGGTGAGTATGCAAACCACATAGACAATCATAGGGCCTGGGGGGGGCATGGCCAGAGGTGACATGGGTAGTGGCCTATATGGCCTGGGGCAGGGTGATGCTGATCACCAAACTAACGTCCACCCTCTACACACAGGTGACAGTGGATGCCCACTCCGTCCCTGGCTGCTCACACCCTACCAGTGGCCCATCACCCCATCGCAGCAACGCTACAATGAGGCACACACCACCACACGTAATGTCATCAAGCGGATGTTTGGGATGCTGAAGGCACATTTCCGTTACCTGGACACCTCCGGTGGTGCCCTACAGTACAGCCCCTCAAAGGCCTGTGGGCTATTCATGGCTTGTTGCATCCTGCACAACATGGCCAACGAATGTGGGATAGCCGTACAGGTCGAAGAGGGAGACAGCGATGGGGATGATGAGGATGCCGGTGATGATGGTGATGGGCAGCCCCCCCTTGGCCGACGGGACCCCTGACTGATCCGGCTGGCATAGCTGCACCAGGACACCATCATGGAGGAGCACTTTAGCCAACCCAGGTAAGTCATTGGGCCATGTGCAACCACCAGTGGCTAAGGAACAACTCACAAACATGCATGGACACACACAAGGGGTGCATGCCGTCAAGGGAAGTGGCAGGGCACAGAAGCACACACACAACCAGGGATGGGTGAGGATTAACATGCCAACGTGGACGGACACACACACACTCACACACACAATGCACCAAATGCACACAGAGGGCAGGAGGCACACCGACCCAGAACACCAACCCTAGCAACACACATGTCCACAGGCCACCACGCCCACTGCTTGTCCATGTGCGTGTGTCAGGTGCTGAGTACCATTGCACATTGGTGTGCAGCGCAATGCAGGCATCATCATGCACACGTAACTGCAGACAGCAGCTGAGAGGGTGTGCAGGTGGACTGTGTGTCTGTGTGCAGGGCCGGGTATCCACCTGTGCACTGCCCACTGAAACACACAATGCACACAGGGCAGCACCAGACAGTAGCCGTGCTGGGAGGCAGGTCAGTCACACACGACACAGTGCCCCGGCCACCACAGATGTGTGGGTGGCCCCACCAAGACCTGCCAGCACTGACAGGCTGACCACTGGTCTCATGGGGTGGCACTGATGGTCCCCCAGGGGTTCCACTGCGTGAACACGACCGTGCTCGTGCAGGGATCTGTAGCACACCAAACATGCCTGCGCCAGGAGTGCTGGGGATGCCCACAGCTGAACCCGGTGTCGACAGGGTGGGAGTCACATGACGCTGGAAATGGGGGGTGGACAGTGCACTGCGTGGTGTCCGTGATGCATAGGCACCTGACTGTGTGCCCATTGTGGCCATGACAGCAGTGAATGCCTGTGCATGCCTGTCAATGGCAGTGGTCACATCCTCCCGCAAATGGTCCATCCCTGCCAGGATCAGAGCGGTGTCCCTGCTCTGACGCTTCTCTGCCCACTCCAGGGCCACACGCAGTGCATCCACTGACGTCGCCAGCCTCATCATGCTTCTGGACCGATGCTTGCAGGCGGTGTGCTCGCCCAGAGGTCATCTGCCTCCTCGGCATCCTGTCCCTCAGGGTGTGCACGGCCCTGATGATCAGCACCCCTTGAGGGTGGGTGCTGCGCACCAGGACCAGGTCTGGGCATGTCCACAGGTGGTGCACAAATGCCACCGTTGGACCCTATATCTCCAAGCCCACTGGCCGACTGCTGATGCTGCCCCTCTGGCTGCCGCTCCCCAGGGCTCATTGCTGCTGCCGCAGTGGCAGCAACAGTCCCACTGTCCTGAACAGACACCAGTGCTGCCCCACTGGTGCTGTCAGGCACAGGCTGGGACTGTGCTGACACGCAGGCCTCCATGGCAGCACCACCCACAGCCATGGGAGCGAAGTTCCCTGTTGTGTGGCCATCCCGTGGCACACTCGTGTCACTGCACATGACGTTAGCGTCGGTGATGGACTCTGCACCGGCCCCAGTCACAGCATGCTGGCATCTGTGGACGCTGGGACACAGGCAGGGCTTCCTCCACACCTGTTACAATGACATCAGTGTGGACAGCCAGGCGGCCCCACTGTCGCAATGATCCACGTATACCTGTGGAGGTGGATGGGCCCTCCTCCATCTCCAGCTGACTGTCCTCAGTGGACAGGCCCACCACCACTGACCCATGCAGAAGCTCATGTAATTGAAAGCAAAGTCGCGTTACTGCATGTGACCTACCCTGTCCCCCCCCATAGACAGAGCATGACTTACCATGCAGTGATGGGCCACCACCCGTCTGGAAGTCACCACCCGGAACACCCTCAATGGCACTGCGCTGCATGTTTCCAGCAAGCCTTTCATCCTGTGGGGTCAGCTGTACAACCTCCGGCTGTCCCCCACCTGTAGCAGCTCATGCTGCCCTGATGGCAGCCACCTTCTCCTTTATCCTCCTCCTGTCCATGCCCATCTTTTTCTTATACTCCTGCACAGAGCGCTGGTGGCTGCCATGCAGGTTCACAGCACGTGCCACCTCCTCTCATGCAGCAGCACAGGCTTGAGGTGTTCCCCGCCGTCCACTGAGAAGTGGCTCCTGATCCAGGTAGGCCTCAAACAGGGCTTTGGTTTCAGCCTTGGTAAAGTTAGGCCTCCTCCTCCTCCTCCCACCATTGTGTTCCTCCTCTCCAACAACTTGCTCGGTCATTATGTAGCCTGTAAGAATGGCAGTTGTGACCTGTGACTGTGCAGTCCCATACATGTCCCTAAATCCACAGTCCACACTCCCAAACAGCATGCAACTCACCAAGAGACTGCAGTAACTGACTATGGCCACTGCAGCCCAATGTCGCACTTTTGTAGTGCAACCCATGCAAATGAGGCGAGGCGCAACTTTAAGTAGATGCAAATTGCAGTGCTGCGCCATTGAATGGCTGATTAGATGATTTGCATATGACGGCTGAATATTGCACTGTTGGCTTTGAGCAATTGTGTTGAGCGTGTGAGCCAATGGCGCCAGTTCTGTGACATCGTGATACACACCTCATAAGCATGCCGGGTTGCTAGCGCGGAGTGTCTGCTGCACTGATGACGTGCTGTGCATGGTAGGCAATGCAGGGCATGGCTACCATTGTGCCAGTGGCGCTATAGCGATGGTCACTACATGGCGCTGTGGCACTGGGCCATCATAGGCATACTGGGCTAACTGCACGGTAGGTCACTAATGGCGGTGGCACACAGGCAGCCAATCGCGCTACATGCATTGGGTTCCAATGGCGCTGTGCATGTCCATGCGCCAGAGACTCTTGACCCTGTGCCCGACCTTTGCCCCCTAGGCGCCATGTGTCAGGCATAGGTGCACCTCACAGCACGATAGGGAATGGCAGCACTGTACTGCGCAGCATCTGCACGTGGGGAGCCACGCTGCAGAACGCCATATTGGCAAATCGAGCAGTGAGAATTTATTTTTTATTTATCAAGTCTAGGATTACAAATACCTTTGAGCCATGGCTCTTTTACAAAGGTTCCACGTCAGAGAAATACAAATTATGGGGAACATCAAGACAGGCATTACAACAATGTGGACATTGCAAACAGAGTACCGATTAATACAGTTTAAGGGTAGAATTGTAACAAGGCAGCCAGCAGCATTTGTCAGAGAAAATAGACAACAGATAAGTGCCAGAGTCATAGGGAGAGGGAAGAGGGTAGGGGGGAGAAGGAATGTAGGAAGGGTGGCGAGAGGGTGAAAAGTGCAGCATTGGATATACCAAGATGTGAGGGTAGAATCCAATGAGGAGGGGAGGAGGGGGGACAACTAGAGCAGAAAGGAAGTGGAGAAACAAGGTTAAGTTGGGCAGTCACAGGAGCTGTTGGTAGTGAGATAGTCCTGGAGCCTAGTTTTAAACATACCAATAGTTGGGGCAGAGGAGATGGTTGGGCTGAGGCCATTGAACCAGAGAATGGCACGCAGGAGGGCAGCCCAGTGTTCTGCAATAGAGCTGGCCAACCTAGTGGCCATTGTGGAGCCACAACATGGGCCACTGTTTGGGGAGGCACCCCTGGACAGGTCCAGGACCCAGGTGTGGGAAGTAGTGGCCACTGCACTTGAGGAGGCCACAGGATGGGGGAGGAGCACCGAGCAGTGCCGCCACAGATACAGGGACCTGCGGTGGAGGGAGCCGGAGCTACTAGCACGCCTGCGGGCATGTGCCAGGAGGGGCATGGCACCACAGCCAGGTAGGGGTTACATCAACACACTTTTATCTTCCATATGGGTAACACTATTGTATGTGTCCAGCATATTAGGGAGGGACAGTCTGGGGTTGGCTGTGTGTGGTGTTCACAGGGTGTGGGTGGGTGGGTCTGGCTGGGTGGGAGGGCACACACCTTGGGGAAGGGGGACTTTGCTACGGGATTGTACTGATGTTCCTGTCTCCATGTTTGCCCCACAAGCCAGGAGGAACACCGCCATGCCTATGAACCGCGGCGGCAGGAGGAGTAGGGTGCAGCAAGGCAGGGCGAGGGCCCTCACTGCCCACTGGACCAGCCCAATGAAGGTGAGTGCCATACCTCCATGATTACTATTGCATGCTGTGTGACAGGGTGGGCAGCGGGGCATGACCACCATCCATCGACACCACTGCCATGCACGTGACTTGTTACAGTCAACACTGTCCAGTGGCAATGCATGTCTGGGAGTGCATCAATGGTGGTCCATGCATGCACCAGGTACATGGTTGTGCCACTGCCTTTGCACCACATAGCCATGTCACTAAACGGCCACTGTGGTGCTGTGTGTGACTTGGCTGGTGGGTGTGTGCAGCGCTCCGCATGGCTGTATGCGCCTGGGTGGGCAGGTCGTGTGGATGTGATCACTGCGGGTTGTCACACACCATCACAGAGGTATGTCCCACGGCCGTATGCCATGCACAGTGGGTGGGCTGTATGGGGTTGTGCATTCACACCTACTGACTGTGCTCCCTTGTCCTAGGTACACGCCATCTCAGGGAAATAAGGGAGGCACTGCGGGAGATACTCCAGGTGGTGAGGGCTTTGCTGGACATCCTCTGAAGGATAGACAACACCGGAGTCCTGCGGAGGCACAGAGCTCGTAGGAGCCGGAATGAGGAGAGGCGCCCGCTAGGGATCCATCAGTCCCTGTATTCCCCTCACCCCTGACCCACCTTCACACCCTCCTTTCCCATCCCATTTGTCCACCCCTGCCCCTACCCACCCCACCTTGTTTGTTGCCCTCCCCAACCTTGTATATATCTTTTGTACATAATATTGTAAATAGTTGAATTTATATGTTTGTTCAATACACAGTTATTTTGATATGAATACTGTGGTGGTCTCTGATTTGCAGTGGGTATAGGTGCTCAGCTGCAGTGGTGTGCATGGCGTCAGGGGTGATGCGGTCATGGGTATGTGTGTGTGTCCGTGTGAAGGTGACTATGGTGTGGGGGTACCTATCAGTCAGTGTCTGTGGTGTGTGTTATGTGCCCTGTGCACTGGATGACTGTGTGCAGTGGTCCATGGTGCATGCTCTGTGTCCATGGTGCACCTAACAGCCTGTCCATGGCCTGTGCAGCTGACACACATACATGTCTGTGACCTGCACGGTCTGCTGTTGTGTCAGTGGTGGCAGTCCCTGCAGGGCAGCCACTGTACCCATCACGTTGCTGGGTTGCCTCCTGTCACTGGTGTGGTGCATGTCTGCCTTGGGTGACACTGTGGCCTTCACAGTTTGTTGTCCCACCTCCATGCTGTGCCTTGTATGTGTTGCAGGGGATGTGCACCCCTGTCTGTGACTTGCGCTCCGGGGCAAATGATGGTGGTGTACAGGTCCACAGTGCCTGCACAGGGTGGCTGGCACTCCAGTTCCATGGAAGACTGTGGGTTGTGTGTACACAGTTTACATGGGCCCACACTGGGGGCTTGGTTGCCCCACCACTGTGTCCCTGTGTTGTTGTGCCCTTGGGTATGGGTAGGTGTCTGTCCATACACTGTGTGGCATCTGGTGTGGTGCATGCCTCCACGCACGTGTCTGTGCTGGCTGTTGTGGCCAGTGGTGGGTTGGGGTGTGTCATTGGAATACTGTGCAGGGTGCTGTACTACAGGTGGTGGTGTCCGGGGCAAGCCCTGTCTCATGTGGGGTACCTCATGTGCCGATGCATGGTTGGTCTCTCAGCAGTATCTCGGAGGGACTGTGCGTGGTGGCACTGTGTCTGCCATTGTTGCATTGCTGTGTGCTGCCACCCACTGATGGGTGCTCATGGTGGGGCTGGCTTGCATGGTTCTGTGGTGCACAGGGTTGCAGTGTCACAGTGGGGGTGGTGGCATGTATGGGGTTTCCTGCAGTGGTGGTCACTGCACATGGGGGGGTGTCTGGGGTTCACAGTGCAGGGTGTGCTCTGTATTGGGGGGATGGTGTGGCACGGGGTGGTTAGCCCTCCTTGTATGCCAGTCACAGCTTGCTGGTAGGTGTGATGGGGCACCATGGTCTGGCTGTGGGTTGTTTGCTTGTCTCCATGGGCTGGTGGTTATTCCAGCCCTCCCCCAGTTGTGCAGTGCATGAGGTGTGGGGGGACAATGTCTGTTCTGCTGCATGTTCCTGTGCCCATCTGTGGCATGGGTGGTGGGCCCCTACCTCCCTGGTTGTGCAGTTGCATTGCTCTGCTGCTGGGGGGGCGTCCCTGGTTGTGCTATGGCACCTCTGGATTGCTCAGCTGAACATCCCTTGTTGCGCTATGGTGCATCAGATGTGCTCAGCTTCCCCTCCCTAGTTGCGCTATGGTGCAGGTGGTGCGATATTCAGTCATCAGCTGTAGGTGCAGTTTGGCCTGCTCCATTTTTGAATATCGTCTCTCTTGCGCATGGGCGCAATAGACTTGTGCTTGCTCCTGCTATTGCGCACTTTTTGGGTGCAGTTTGAATATCTGGACCACAATGTATTGCTCAGCCTTGGTTCACCTACCCCTAGTAGGTATTTTTTTGTGTCTTAACTTCCTGCCTTGCTCCTCTAAAGGCAGTTACTCCAACTTGCTTAGCATCATACACACTATGCCCCCGATAGTTTTGAGCCTGCTGCTCTATTTTTTCTTGAGGACAGCATAAATTATTTTACACTGTACGGTACATGAACTACTGACTGTGTAGGCCCCCCTGACCAAGTTATTCCTTCAAGCAGTATTGTTCCCATTTACATTATACCTGTTAAGGTGCTGTTATCTGCTACACTAGGTTACTTTGGGCCCTGTTCACTACAGTCTTCATGTCACAGTGGTACTCATAAGAGGGGAAAGATGCACCTACTAAGGCTACTTTTAAATGCTATTGAAAAACTTCTTCTGTTACTTATTTGTGCAGGCAACATTGAACTAAATCCTGGTCCTCCTCTCCCTATCCCAGTGCCATCACAACTGGCCAACTTAAAGGGTATAGAGTTACTTCATATAAATGCACGTAGTTTGCTAAAGCATTTCGATGCCATGCAAACATGGATTTGCTATGCACAGCCAGACGTTCTGGTGATTGCTGAGTCATGGCTAACACCCTCAACCCTGGACCATGAGATTAATATACCATTCTATAATATTTACAGGACTGATAGACAAACTTGGGGGAGTGTAGCCGTCTATATTGCTGACAAATTTACAGCATCTCTAGTGGATGCTACATCACTGCCTAACGAATATGAAACTGTTACCATAAAAGTTCAACTCCCGAAGACAGCCAACCTCCACATCCTTGGATGTTACAGGCCACCCTCTGCAGGGCATAAAATACTGCAATACTGGAGTGAGGTCTTACCTAAATTTACATCTGAACTAATTATTATGAGTGTCCTTAACATGGACTGGCTATCAGCCGCCTCTAAGCCTCTAAAGGATGCCTGTGATACATTTGGGCTCACTCAGCTTGTTCAGGGACCCACCTGTCCTAACCACAAAACCCAGAAAGCAGCACTCTGCTTGATCTAATCCTAGTGAACAAACCATACCTTATCTATCACTCTGGCACTCTTTTAAATGATCTTAGTGATCATTGTGCTACCACTTGTGTGAGATCTGCCCCAGAAACAATATCCACATCTAGGTGTGTCTTCAAGAGAAGTCGTCAGAACTTTGATCCTAACACATTCATTGCTGATCTTCAGTTTGCTGACTGGCAAAATTTCTACCTGGCCAACACTGCAGTCAAAGCCTTCAAGATTTTTCAAACCGTAGTTCTAGACACCATAAACAGACATGCACCCCTGATTGAAATATGCTCAAAAAAGAAATCCTGTCCTTGGTTCATGACTAGCCTTAAAACTGCACTTCTAAATTGGGATGCCCTATGAAAAAGTGCTAGAAAACTAAAGCACCCTGCAGACTGGGCAGCCTTTAGAGCTGCTAGGAACCAGTGAACCAAGTTAATCAGGACAGTGAAAACAAATTACTTCTGTACTGAACTCGAGTCCTCATTCAACTGCCCAACTAAATTATGGAAAATGCTAAAGGTTAAAGAAAGTTTCCGCCCAGCCAGCTCACTCCCGCCAAAAATTATATCTGGTGGCACTTCCACCAAGGACAAAAATGAGATCCTCAATTTACTCAATAACCACTTTGCAGTGGCTGGTTTGGCATTTGGCACCACCAGCATCTAAGTTCCATTCACAGATGAGTAGCCATGACCTTGTATTCAAAGCTCCAGCCACCACTACCCATGCAGGTGCATTCTCCTTCATTCCAGTTACCTTGAAGCAAGTGGAGAACTTATTACTGAGTCTAGACATTAGAAAGTCGTCAGGTGCAGACCTTATCGAATCATATTATTTAAAACTGGGATATTACATTTTGTCTCCCCCAAGCATCCATCTTTTTAATATGTCCCTTTCTCTAGGTGTACTCCCCCCAATTTGGGAAACAGCTCATGTCATACCCCTGTTTAAATCTGGATATCCAAGCGACTTGTACAATTACAGACCAATTTCCCTCTTGCCAGTCTTATCCAAGCTACTAGAAAAGGTGGTCAATGTGCAACTAAGGAGCCACTTGGAGACATTCAACTTGCTCAGCCCAGTTCAGCCAGGCTTTAGACCATGCCACAGTACTGTATCAGCCTTGACTAGGGGTCACCAATGATTGACAGATTGCCCTGGATACAAAACATTATGTGTGCGCTTTGTTTCTCGATCTGAGCAAAGCATTCGATACTGTAGACCATGACCTACTTCCGTCTACATTAAAAGGCATTGGAATGGACCATTTGGCCATGAAATAGTTTACTAGCTATTTTACAGAGTGACATCAGCTGGTCAAGGTGGACGGGGGAGTCTCTCTTCAGAAAACGCTGTTAAGAGGTGTCCCTCTAGGCTCTATTTTAGGCCCCTTACTTTTTGCTGTTTACATCAACATTAATTCTGGTATAATTTCAGCAAATATCCATCTGTTTGCTGACAATACTGTCCTGTACTTAGCCAGGCCTTCCACGGAACTTGCCTGTGGTGACCTTCAGCGAGAAGTTGACCTACCACAGAATAATCTAGTACAATTAAAGCTCCTCTTGAATGCTAAAAAAACTAAGGCCATGCTATTTGCCCCCTCCACCTTTGCATCTAAACATTGTTCCCATGGATCAGCTCCCCAAGTACATAGACTTCTGGGTGAGCCCCTGGAATTTGTGGAAATATTTAAATGCCGTGGGTTTTGGATAGACCACAGATTGTCCTTCATTGCCCATATTGATGAGCTCACAAAAAAGTTAAAACAGAGACTATGACTCCTTTTTCGTATCAAAAATCTTCTCACATCGGAAACCAAAATTAGTCTGGTTTGGACAATAATCATGCCCTTACTGGACTATGCAGATTTCCTATATAGCCAAGGCCCTAAGTTTGCCCTCTCTAAACTAGACACTCTGTACCATCGAGCCATTAGATTCCTCACTGGCTTACCTTACTCAACCCACCACTGTGAACGTTATACCAATATAGGGTGGAACTCTCTAAGATTCAGATGTTAAAAAAATGCAGTGCTCTGGACCTACAGAGCCATTATCAGTAAGCTTTTGGAATATATTGTGCACTGCCTGCCCACCTGCACTGTTGGAAATTATATGTTAAGAAGTCTTTCTTACATCTCACTCATAATCCCTAAGGTGAGAACCAGGTACGGTAAAGCAGCAAGTAATCACACTCTTTCGGCCATCTGGAACACTGTTCAGAAAACACTAAAGTTGTCAACCCCTGTGACACTGAGCTTCTTTAAATCCTTCTACCAATGTTTGTTTAGGGAAACATGTAGCTGCTCCTACTGAATGCACTTATCCTGGGAACTCGGATAATATGCCATAGGCTGTGTGCTGCTCTTCACTGCCTTCTTTACCTTAGCTATGCACCCCCCCACCCTTACTCTTGGCTCTCTACTCTCTTCGCCGCCCCCTGGCTCTTTGTGATCTCCCTCATGATTTTAGCTCAACTCCTTGTGTTACCCTAGTAGCTATTGTGCACAGGGTTGTGGGATGTTTTTGATGCTGTATGATATAGAATTTTTTTTAATATTCAGACTTTGCTCTTATTGTATGACTTTTTCATTGACTGAATTTTGTATATAATTTGTGTATTTAATTAGTTCTGTATATATTCCTTAATGTATGCATATATGTATTCTGTTACCTCTAGAAGCTATTGTACATAGGGTTATGTTATGTGTTGTTCTGTAAGTTATAGGGCCAGATATTCAAAACTTTGCCCAGGGGCAAAATTAGCACTGCCCAGCGGGCAAACTGAGCCCGGAGCACAACGCAAGCCATATTCAAACGGAATAGCCCAGGGCAAACAGCTTCTGAATATAGCATGGTAATGAGGCCATGCAAACTGGTCTGGGAGTGCAGGGCAAACATTGCCCTGGAATAAGACAGCACTGAATAAAACAACCAGGAGGTGCAACCCACAACAACAACACAGTACACAGCAACGTGAGGGCAGGTACAGACGAACGTGGCTATGTGTGCCAGCAAATGCATGGACTCAGTACAGTTGCAGGAAGCAGCAGATGAGAAAGAACAGTGATCAAAACTTTACAATATTCCCGTACCATTAGCGCCGCTAACACTTAGCGGAGCTAAGCGATTAACCTGGAGCAAACACGCTGCCGGAGCTAAAATGTGCCATATTCAAAAGTGCCATGCAAATGAGCCTACTTAGGTAGTCTCTGGGCAAACAACCGGATTAGCATCTCATTATACCCTGATTTGCACACAGTTTGCCTAACGTTACTGCAGGGTCCCATAGAGCCACCTGTAGGTCAGTCTGGAAGTACAGGGCAGACAAGGTCCAACCGCAGCTCCATCTGTAGGTCAGTCTGGCAGTGCACGATGATAGCTACAGGCTACAGGTAAACAGTACAGCATAGCATAGCATAGCATATTCTACCCCAGGGACAGGACAGCATAGGCACAGGTGGTGGTGGTGCAGCATGCAACTGTCACACTGTAGGGCATGCTACAGTGCACAGCAGACACTACAGTAGCAAGGGAGACAGTAGTGTGAGGACGGCACTGCCTATGGTGTGTAGGGCAAGTGATGCTGATTGCACTGTACACAGTGACAGGCCCAACCTGCAGGTGCTTACTGACAGTCGACATTACTGTTACACTGTTGTGTGACCCACAGATGCTGTACCTGTGGTATGTGATGCCCACAGTGACATGTACATATCTGGCTTTGTGTGTTGTGGCAGTTGTACAGCTGTGTGGTATGTGGCTGGGGGGCATATAGTATCCAGAAAGGCACACTAGTGTTGGGGGTATTCCTGATACTGGCCCATGTGCACTGCATGCTGGGTCCCAGCCTTGTGGCCACACACCTGGTCTGTGGCACAGCCCTGGCCACCCATACACACCCCTCAACATCCTCCATGCCCACAGTGCTGCATGTGTGTGCTGGCATCTGTTTTTGTCCACAGATATGTGTGGTCAGCAGGTGTGTGCTGTATGGCTACACTGCCATGCTGTCCACTGGCGGCAGGTCACCACTTACTGCCTGGCATGGCTGGGACTGGTGGCGATGATGGCATCATTGTGATGCCATTGGTTAGCAGCAAGCTTCCACTATGTTTGGCTTTATCTATGTGTTATATTTATGTATTAGGGTCGCGCAAGACCCGGCTAAACCCAGCAAATCCCGGCGCACAGCCATTTATGTTGCGCCAGCTGATTGCCCCAGGATTAAGACCAGCTTTTTCTACCGGTAATCTACCATGCTAACTGTCGGCGCTTAGGTCGCTGCTTAAACCACTTAGCGCGGCGCTAGCCACTGAATATCGCATTGCGCTTGTATTCATGTCAGTTTGCCCCTTGCATACATTATACTTTTGCCTGGCGCTAATGCAGTTTGCCCGCGCTATTTGGCCTTTTGAATATGGCAGACCCGCGCTAATCCCGCGCTAAACCTGCGCAAATGATTTTTGCCCAGCGCAAAGTTTTGAATATCTGGCCCATAGAGTTTTACATTTTAAATTTTGTTTTTTGTTGAATGACATTGCTTTGATTGCACTGTATCTTGCATGTAGTCCTTGTATTTACATTATTCTGTATGTATTCCTGAATATATTCCAATATGTATTTTTTGTCCAGGCCCATCTTGCAAATGAATTTTCCTCAATGATGTGTCACCTGGTAAAATAAAGATTGATTGATTAATTGATTGATTGATTTAAGGACTTCATATGATGTAATTGAGATGGTCTCCAGGTTGGTGGGAAATGCAGTGTGCATTCAGCAGATGGCATGGCTTTCCTTTTCATGACTGGCACCTCTGACCCTGTGAAAGGTGCTTAACTTTCCATTCTGGGAGAACATTTCTTCTCCCAAAGGGTCAAGCAAGAGCTATCGGGGTGCCCTCCTGCTTCTGGGCAACAGGAGCCTCCACGTGACCTTGGCCAGCTTCAGCCTTGCGTCTCACCAGACCAGTAAGGAGTCTCTTCCTTCAGGAGTCTTTCTCTTCCTTCAGGTGTTCTCCCCCACACAGAGGGCTGAGGCTAATTCTACCTTCAGTGTGAACCAGCTCCTCCCTTTTTTGTGAAGCTTGATACTTGGACCCATCATTGTGCATCAGTGGTGAAGATTGATTCTCTGAAGATACAAAAATGATGTACTTACCATAATTGTTCATCTTCTAGAATATATTCACCATTGATTCACACACCTGCCCACCATCTCCTGCTCCAGTAAGAGCCATGGCCTCTGGCTGCTCACCCTGTTGGTGCTGCCTATCTCCTTTACCATGGCCCTTGTATGGTTGTTTGTTTTTGTTTTATTTAAAAAGAAAATAAGAGACTTTTGCACCCTGGTGCCAACCCTCACCAAAAAAAGGGAGTTAGGGTCACTTGTGGCCTCCCTACCAACCCCCCAAAAGCTGTGTGTTTCTTCATTTGTGGAGTGGGTAGGTGGCCCCTTCCCTCCACTTTCTCTTTGTCTTCTTTCTCCCTCTCTGGAGTATATCCTGTCTAGAGTATATCCCTGTTAGCTGCTATATGCAACATGTGGCCAGGGCACTATCTAGTCTAACTCCACTGAGGAGAGGCTCTGTGAATAGAAATGTACAATGCACCTTGATTGGACTAATACAGTGGCTTCCACAGAGGACACACCCCTGTGGATGCAGGGAGAAGCAGGTATTGTGTAGCATTTCTCTAACAATGTTTGAATAGTTGGTTGGTATACTCTTGTTTGTTCTTCCTGTGCTTGGGTATTGGCCCATTAACCATTAGGGAATGCCAGAGGAGATTACCTATCTTGACTCCCTGAAAGTGTCAGTTCCATAACACAATTACTCTTAGCCCATTCTTTCCTCTTCTAGAGGAAAAAAGAGAGTGAATTTAGTCCATATTCACTTGATTCTTATCTGGCAGCATGGAGTTACCCTTTTTAGGAGTCCAGATCTAATTTTTTGCCTCTTTTTGGCACTTTTTGCCATGTTATTTGCAAGGAGGTCCTAATCTTGAGCTTCTCCTTTCCTTGTTTCTGACAGAGTCATATGCTTAGAGCTGCAGCCTTGTTATTCTGTATTACTACCCACCTCCTTTCTGGCTAGTGATATTAGGCTCTGGCTCTCCTAGCCCAACTACCATTGTGTCACCTATTATGTCCAACCCTTAGGTTCTATGTTGGTAGTCAGTTTCTATTTGGTTGTTTATTTTATTTCCTATACAGGGTTTTAAATAATTGATTAGCATTTTTTTCCTTGGGACAATACTAACTGTACAGAAAGCATTTATACAGGTTTTCTAGAAGTGTTATGTTTGTTAAACACACTGAGGCAAGTACTATGCATTTTCACAATGTTTTAGAACTTTTATGAGCAAAACGCTAATCAATTTTTAGAGTTAAATAAAACCCTGCTATATCTTTTTCCTATCCCTTTGGTGTAGAAAATATCTAGTCTTCGCTCATATTTCTCTCCACTTTGCTTCTCTCCTAGTGAATGGAACTGAGGTGTGTGAGGGAGCCGGAGACAGTTATTGTCTAGTGTGTGTGTGGCACCACATGGGATGCGCAGGTGGCATCACTAACTGACATTGGCTCCCTCCTGCAAAATAATATGCTCCCAAGTGGACCTACTGCCTCCAGCCCCAGACCCATCAGTGTGAAACAATGGTGACGGTACTCTGGGAGATCAACAATTATGGTAAGTACATAATTTTCATTTTCTCATATTGTTGTCAGGTGCACTCTTTGTGCACATTGTAAAGATTATTGATTAACATGGGAGAATACAGTGGCAGTTTAAAAATTCTCAGTCACACATTCGCGTACCTATGAGGCTTTGAACTGGGTTTGAGACTTTTGACAGTGAGTTTGCAGAACCCATACAAATTAGAAAGTATCTACATTCTTGTACCAATTATGCATCCTACATATTCTTCTTCTTTCCAGTTAGCATTTAGACTACTTCATCTCTTTTCACTCACTAAAACAACAGCAAGACTTAAACATTTCTGGTCCCAGGAAGCTGCAGCACTAATAGCTACCTATCCTTATCAAATTCCACTTTTCCTAACCTTGGAATCCTGGGTGTTGACCATAGTTAGAGGCTGGTTTTAGTATTGCCAACTTTTCCCCCTTACTTGAAGCTTAAAGTGTGCAAAAAGTGGTGCAGCCCAATGTTGTCTCAAGAAGAATACAGCTTTTGCCTGGGGTCAGACATCTGCAGCTGGTCAAGAAAGCTACATCATATCTTTTCACTCTGATTAGTGTGTTTTAGTGAGAAAATACTTCAAAGGTATCTGCTCTCATCATACAAGCAATTTGTTTTCACAAGATAACCTGTGATGCCACATCTCATTTCCACTGGGATCCTAATACTGCTTAGGGTAGCTCAATGACTCTAAGTACCATTGATACTGTGAGGTTTGTGTATTGACTTCAACTTAACAATACCAATGGTACCAAGGGTCATCAAGCTTCTGACTTATCAAACAATATGTAGTACCAGTTGAAACCTTCTTAGTCAGGTTACCCCCATGTACGCACACATACACACATGCAAGCAAAGATTTTCATAACCATGATGTTTTGTGCTGGGATCAAAACTTTTGACTGTGTGTTTACTGAAATCATTTAGATTGGAAAATCTCTACCTTTCTGTACATGTTGTTCTTCTTCTTACTAATCAACTTTTGAATTACTTCACCTCTTTTCACTCACTACAACATAAACAAGACTTGAAACATGTCTGGTCCCCAACAGCAGAAGCACCAGTACCTGCCCATCTTTATATGAATTTTCTTTTGTTGACTATGGAATCCCAGGTGTTGGCTGAAATTAGAGAATGCTTTTACCATTTCCAGATCTCACCTTTTACTTGAAGCTGAAGTTTGTAAAATGTGGTGCAGCTCTATGTTGTCTCAAGTAGTGTATAGCATTTACCCAGGTCAGACATCTGCAGCTGGTCCATAATGCTGCAACTAATCTCCTCACTCGAACTTGTGAATTTTGTCAGGAAAAGACAATAAAAAGACTTCAGCATTATCTACTCCTAGCTAACAAGCAGTTTATTTACACAAGATAACCTAACTGTGATGCCACATCTTATTTCCACTGGAGTCCTGCTTCTTCTTAGGGAAGCTTGATGCATATCAGTACAACTTGTACTTTGATTTCAGTTTGTTAATACAAAAGTCATTCTCTGCACCCCATATCTAGATGGCCATGTGATATGTGTATAGGCCACTCTCGCAGTTCCAACTGGTCTAAAGGCCCTGGAATCCTGTGAAGTGGTTGTCCATATCCCTGGTGTCTAGCACTTGGCAATGTCAAACCCTTCCATCTGATTTCCCCCTGGAAGAATACATTGTCCAGCTCACTATATATATTTTACAAGAAAATGTAAAATCAGTCATTGGTGGTGGCAGCCAGCTCTTGTTTAAATGTGCTATTGTGTTCCATTTCAACTTCATTGTTTCACTGTCTCACCATTTGTTTTCCCCCTATTCCTTTTTTAGTTATTTAATTTTTTTATATTTTGATCTATTTATAGTATTTTTTTGTTTAACTTTTCTATCTTTTAAAGACGCAATTAACTTGTAAAAAAGTATTCTATTTTATGTGTACATGCCCAAGCCCATGTTTGCTTACTTATCAGATAAGAATTAGTATCCTTTGTTTATTCTCTATTTAGTTGTATTCTTTGAGACCCATTTTGACATGTTTTGCTTTCAAATACTGAACTTTGATCATACTCCTGGACAGGTGGATCTGTGCTTTGGTGTTTTAATTATTTCTGATTATTAATGATATGACAGCAGGGACACCCTTATGTTTAAATTAAGAGGTGTGCTGCCAGGCCAGTATGTTGACAATATGATGAGGATATCATTATAATTAAAACTGATGGCAGTATGTTTAACTGCATGACTTGAATGTGTGAATTTGATGATACTGTGTTTTTTGTATAATGGTGTACATTACATATGCAATAACCAACAACACAGGGTAAGTAGCACCGATCTTACCTTATGGCCCACATGCCTCGTAGTTTTTCTTTCACCATGGTGAACATGTTATGGGCCACAAACTTTGACTCATCACTTTTATCTTCCATACTGTGCTCATATTGGTGGTTAGGCATTGCACCCACTTAACTACCTCAATGCCATTTATTGAGGACCTCAGAACTGTATGCAATACTCCAGGTTGGGCCTGACCAGAACCATGTAAAATGAAAGGATTACTTACGTTGCCCTACTAGTCACCTGTCTTTTTCATTCTGTTTTTTGTCCCTCTCTTGGCTGGTCTGTGGTCCCCTCTTGGGACCCTGTCACACCTTTTCCTGAGACTTAACTGTCCCCCATGTTTTCTTCATGGCGTGCCCTCCATAATGAGCCCTGAAGTTGGGTCAGGGAAGCTACATCCGGTCAGCAGGAGTGAGCCCAGATTGGTGGGTGAGAGGTTTTTGGGTGCGACAAAGCTGTCATTATGCATGGCCGAGGGCACTGGTTCTCTGCCCTCCCCACCACCACCATCACTTAGGGATGTGTTATTCTTTGGATGTTATGATGGACGTGCACACATTCATTGATGCTGGAGGCACCTCCCCCTTCTTTGTATCAGTATTCAACTAACATGTTGTGGGCCATGGCCCACTTTAGCTGGAAGTTATGTGACAATTGCAGACTGAACAGAAAGCAGTGCTGATCAAGCCAGCATAAGTAAGTGAATATCTAGAATGTCACGATCTGGGACTGTCAGAGCATCTGGATTGTATCCACCCAAGGAGTAATTGTAGAGTTGAAAGGGGTTATGGCTGAACCCACTGATGTATTTCAGGAGTGACAAAGACTGGATAGTGCTAGAAGACTGGAAAATAGTCAGTGTTGTCCCTGTATTAAGAAGGGGGCAAGGTTGGAGCAGTAGTGGCTCCAGGAATTAAGGATGACAGGGACAGAGACTGGGTACATAGGCCTTGTGCCATAGCACTTTGGTGTATTTAAGTCTGGACGATAATGGCAGCAATATATGTCACTAGGGTGCAGCTTGAACACAGAAAATTTGTGCTGTGTCCTGTGCCCCATCTGGCCCTGTTCTAGAGCCTTCCATAGGTCGGACCTAGTTATTTAAAGACATATGAGCTTTACTGCAGTGTTTGTGTCAATCATAAAAGATGCAGTCCTTAAGTACATAGTAGAGAACTGGCTGTTTTCTAGGTCACAACATGGCTTCACAAATGTAGAACCTGCAAAAGCAACTGGGTTGCTTTTTTCAAGCCGGTAACTACGGAAGTATATAAGTGCTGGTTGATGGATGTAGTCTGTCTGGACATCAGCAAGGCCTTTGGCACTATATCACTAGAAAACCCATGGAGAAAGTAGCATAATATTTAGCACAAAATGTTTTTAGGAGGTTTTTAAGAGGTGACTAGCCAATTAGTCAACAGGTAAGAAGCACAGAGTGAGGGTGTTTGATGGTCATCACTCACAGTGGAAGGATTTCCTAGGTGGAGTTTCCCTGGGGTTAGAACTGGCTCCATTACTATTCAGTTCAGTTTGGTTAAAACTTTATTTTTTGACAGGATAAGAACTTTAGGCCCAGTAAGCCTATTTACAAAGACTAAGAACATCATAAAGCATAAAAGCAATGTAACAAGGTTTACCCAAAGGGTATTGACAGTAAAGCCTGGTTTCAAAGAAATGTAATATTACACATATCCCATACTACAAAGCATCATGGGATGTATATGCAAATCACCATGACATGAATTGCACTGGTTCTGCTTTAAGCAAGAGAGCATGGTGCCAAATGGCGACTCACACATTCTGCAAAGACTGAAAACAGAAGATACAGACACATGTTTCGTCATGGTGAGCCCAAAATAAGAACGATATCTAAAAGACTAAGAACCTCCGCACAACAGCACTGAATCAAGGGTTACTTGAAAAGGGCATTGGCAATAAAGCCAGGTTTCAAAGAAGTGTAAAATTACACATATCCCATAATGCAAAGCATCGTGGGAAGTACAACAGAACCAACCACAATACAACGCAGTAACAAAATGCTGCATGACAAAAGCACTTCATTGCCACTGAATTACACTGTTCCCTGCAGTATACTGCAGAAGTACTGTATTGCATTCTGGCTGGAATTGCTGTATATGCAAATTACCAGAAAATAATTTAGGCTAGTTCTGCTTTAATGTACTTTTTGGAGTGCTACAGGGAATGACTCTTTGAGTAGTATCAATAGAGAATTGTATGTAGAAGCAACCCCTAGACACTTCCAGAACTGAAAACAAGGTCTTGGTTGGGGGGGGGGCTCACTCAGAAATTAATTTCTTAAGACCTCAGTTTCAATAGATGCATGTGATTGTATTGTATTGTGTTGACTTTACCCCAGTGTTTCTCCATGTTAACTCATTATACCCTGGTCGGTCATTTTGTGACAGGTAAACAATGGATAGTTCGGACTTCTGAAGAAGCTACTGGAGGTAATAAGTTAAGCATGGCTTCTTTAGGGGATTGCTTGGACATTCATCACCTTTAAATATAAAAGAACATACAATCAATTTTTTAAATATACAAAATATTCTTGGTAAAAATTGATCAATTGGCAATAGCAACTAATTGTGCATATACAGTACCTCTGTATATGATAGTGCTTTTTTCTTTGCCTGAAGATATCATAATAACAAACCATTTTTAAACATAAGAGGTCCAAAAACTACAATATTGCATGAATACATTTTATATTGTGACAACACACTGTGCCACCAGCAACACACTGTGCTGAACTGCATCGTCAGTAATCATAATATGCCTTTTTCCCTTTGACTAGGAGCTTCACTGCTGAAGGGCCTGTCAGTAGAGAGTTTGCAAGTTTTATTGTGTACAAAATAGTGTTGGCATTAATTTTCTTTTAGGCTTTGTAATGCTCATTTTCATATTTAAAAAAGGGACCTTTAAGTGCTTGGTTTTGTTGTAAGAGCCCTTTTCCTAGATCATGAGTTTCAAGTCAGGGAATCTCCTCTTACCATAATATGTACAGTAGCAACCTCACTCTATGCTGCCAATGATTGAATTACCAATGACTGTGCTACAAGAACTGGCCATACTAATCCTTATTAGAAACTAATTCTGTTTTGAAACAGATATTTTTGAACATTGCAGGAAAAAAGCTATGGGGTCAAAAATGGCCCCAGAATATATGAACTCTTTTGTCTATGCTTTTGGAAAACAGCATACTGTATATTGGATAAAGAAAAAAAAACTTCCATTGGAAACTGAGTGAATATTAAAGATTTATTGATGACATCTTCATAATATGGAAGGGAACTGAAGCATAATTAAGATTTCTATCAGTATATCAATGCACACTTTGAGGATCTGAATTTTTTTTTAACCTATGACTGTCAAAGTATAGCCTACCTGGATTTAAATATATATATATATTCAAACCAACAAGGTACACACAGATCTACAGTATATGGAAACCCAACAGACTGGAACATTCTCCTTCACTACAGAAGCTACCATGAAAAGCATTTAATGGATAACATCCTATTAGCACAATTTCTATGTGTTTTCAGAAATTGTACTACTCAGGAAGAATATGAAAAACAGTTGCAGATCACCATAAAAAGTTATGAGCAAAGGGGGTATTCTCGGGGAGTGTTAACCCCGGTTAAACAAAGACTCAGCACAGTGACACATGAGGAGACATAGTGGACAGGACTACAAGGCAGGATGGAAACAATAGAAAAGATGAGACAGCAGTGTTATCAGTGAAGAATAATGATAAAATGAAGGAAATTGAAAATATAATCAACAGATACTGAACTGTCATTCAACAATACTAGCCTAGGGTAACTACATTTGCCAGAAACTGATAGTGGCAGCCAGAGAGGTTGCCACTATAAAAGACACTCTGGTCTACACAGTCCAGCTACTGCCAGAAAGGGAATGAACACCCACACAACAACAGAAAATTCCAAACCAGGCAACACATCACCTGCAAAACATCATGGGTAACCTGCCTTTTGCAATGCTTCTGTGATAAAACCTATATACTGTTGGTAAAACTTTGAGACCTTTAAAGGTCTGCATACAGGAGTACAAGAGCACAATCAGAAACAAGGACAAGGACAGGGACTGACTACCAGTTGCAGAACATTTCAAAGAGATAGGACATAATAGAGCAGAGTTAAGGTTTTGGGATCTGGAAAATGAAATGTGCTTATTTTTCATGATGGACTATTTAAATTGTACTATAGAAATGAACAGAGATACAAGTCAGAGTGTGTACTGGTAAATTAACCAACTATCATACACAAGGCTGTGAGCAGGTGTTGTCTTTGGATTTTTTATTTAACAAGGAACAGAGGTTCAATACTGTGTATAACATTTCTCTATGAACCCTCTTGCTATGCCTTAGCCTTCTGTTGTGCATTTCCTACCTGATAATATGTATTTTATGGTGGATAATAGTGTAGGTGCATGAAGCAGAAACACTTGATAATTAACATTATTTATAAGTTTCAAGTTTCAAGTTTATTGTTCTTCCAATAATTTAACAACATTTTGGACATTACAAAATTATTAGATTAGGATCACTAAAAGAGGAAAAAGAAGTAAAGAACATAGTTTAACAAATCACTTTATCTCCATAAAAATCTCTATAAAGAGATATATTAAATGTAAACAGAGAAGGTTTAAAAAGTCTTTACAATATGTAAAGGTGATTATTTACCACTGAGCCTCTTTTAATATGCTTTTTTCTTAAAACTAATTACAGACATTATAAATTTTCCTATCAATATTGCATCTCCAACTGTCCTTGGGTGCATCAGTACAAATATCACATCATATGATAAATCTGCATATTTTGTCAAGATTTTCCCCAAGTATTTGAAATGAATATAGCTAAATAAAGGGCATTGAGTTATGACATGTATTAACAATTCAATAAATCCTTTATTACAAAAGGCATTTATCCTGAGGAGATTTGTGTGGTTTTATTAATTTATTAAAGTAGGTGTATTTTGATGTAATCAGCTCAAGTCTTGCTCAAGTTATTGCTTTTTGAATATGTGATAATAAAGGTAGTTGTAAGTATTCTTCCAAATTCAAATCTATTTTATTTTGAGCAAACCAAAGAGCTTGCCTTTGGCTCCTTACTTGGTTCATCTGATTTTCTATAGCCAAGGCAAAACCTTTTTTTTTAGGTTCACTTTGTAAGTTTCATGTATTTTTATATTAGCTTGCCAACAATGCCATAAGTGTGAAGACACTATGCTGTGTAATATTTGAAAAAGAGATTTTAAGCATGGAGAGAGGAAATCATCATTGTGCCATGTTTCTTTTTCTTTTATATAATTTAAAGGCAAATCATTATTTGCATTATTTATTAATCTCAGCCAACATGTTGCTATCCTTAGTTTAATGAGAAAAGTCAAGGGTAATCTACCTAATTCTGCTCTTACTATTGATCCAGCCGTTGAGGAAGGTACTTGTAGGATAGATTTATAATAATATAAAAGAGGAATTTTCAGTTGTGGACAATAATTGTATCCCCATATTTCTGCTCCATATAGAAGGAGTGGAGTGATTTTTGGCTCCCCAGTTTTAATAGTGGGAGTTACTGAAAATCCACCATATTTGAAGTTAAATCTTTGTAATGCTTTAGCAACATGCTTTGTCTTATTAATTTGATCCTTAATATGTGATGTCCAGAAGTTTCTGGAATGTAACATTCTGCCCAAGTATTGATATGATGTCACAGTTTCAATAGATATATCATTATGAAAAATCCTTGGTTTTGGTAGCTGACTTCCAAAAACCATGACTTTTGTTTTGTCCAAGTTTATCCCCAACTCTAATTTTTTACATTTATCCATAAGGGATTTGAATTTTAGTTTTAATCCTTTAGAAGTCAAAGAGAAGAAAATTAAATCATCTGTATATGCTTAATTATGTATCTGTTGATTCATTATTTTTGGTTAGTCCCATTGTCCTTTTGATTCATAATCTAATCAAGTGTCTATATAAATATTAAATAAAAGGGGAGCAAGTAAACATCCCTGTTTGACACCTTTATTTATTGAAAAATATTCAGTAATGTTTCCTTTTTGGTCAAACCTCACAGCTGTGTAAGTGCTAGTGTAAAGTAAAAAAATGGGCAAAATTAATGCTGGAGGGAGACCTCAAGTGCTGAGAATTTCCCAAAGGGTCTACCTTGCTACTGAATCAAAGGCAGCAGAAAAATCAACAAATAATGCAAACAGTCTCATTTTCCTAAAAGGTACGGATTTCTCTAGCAAATGGAATAATATGAAAACATTATCTGTTACAGAGAATCCATGGCGAAATCCAGCTTGGGATTTAGAAAGGGGGCTGTTTGTATCTATCCAAAACTGTAGTTTATTTAGCATAATGCTGGCAAACATTTTCCCTGCAATATCCAATAAGCTTATTGGGTGATAATTACTTGGATTGTAGAATGAACCTTTTTTATGAACGGGGATTATTATGTTTTTTTGCCATGAGGTAGGAATACAACATTCTTTTAGACAAATATTGAAAAGGTTGACTAAAAAAGGAATCCAAAAATTCAAATTTTCTTTGTAAATCTCACCTGGGATTTTATCCGGGCCTGGAACTTTGCTATTTATAAGTTTTAAAATCGCCAAATGGAGATCACTATAGTAAAGATCAGGGGCTTATATGAGAGTGAAAATACCCAATGTGGAAAATGTCTTTCATCTGTAGTGATAATATTTTTATTTAGTAAGGCTGAAAAGTAGGTGACACAAGCTTCTTTGGGAATATAAGAAGTAAGTGTGGTTTGATGTGATTTAACTCCTCTTGCAACCATGCTCCAAAAAGCCTTATTGTGGTTCATTACTATAGTTTGTTGAATAGTTTCCCATCATTTTTGAGTAAATTAGTATTTTTTTATCTTTAAGAATTTTTTGTATGCTTTCTGAGCTTGGTTTAGATGTACTTTATTGCAGTTTGATGGGTTTTTAAGATTATCTCTAATTAACTTTTCCAATTTCTTCTTTTGATACAGACACTGAGCATCAAACCATGTTATTTATAATAAAAAGGACAGACAGAATAACATGACAAAATGGGATGTAAATAAATGTAATTATACCCTCTGTTAGTCTGGATAATGTAATGAGATGTTTAAACAATTATTTGGCATGGTATAGTTTTTTTTTTATAACAGGTAAATAAGCAAACATGTTGTATATAGTGGCTAGAACCCACTGTTAATGCTATAATGGGAAAGTAACAGTAGTGGGACTACATGATAATATTATGGCATAAAGGAAAAACATGAGAACAGAAAAGAATCACTAGTTTTTTGTTGTCACTTACCTATGAAAATCAAATGACTAATAACTGGGTAACTGTAAAGACAGATAGCATAATAAGGATCTGTGCACTGGAATATTGTATATGTATTAACACATGGATTTTTGACAAATAACTGTCTTACAACCTGAGAGACCACAGAAGCAAATAAAAAATAGCTGGTTCTGATTTGAAAAACAGCCTAACTCATATAGATCTTGAGCTCGATTCACCCTGTGAATGAGCCAGAGAGGAAAGCCGGCCAGTATGCCTGCATGAGCAAGGTTGCCTAGCAACTGGCTTGCATGGGTACACATTTGTTTGAGGTGATGTCACATGCCACCTGACATCTTGACATCTCTTAGGCTCAAGAGGAGCTTGGGAGTGGTCATGTGCTCCTTGCCAGCATGGAATGAGGTTGCTACATTGCATGGTAAGGTGAGATTCTTCCACTTAAAACTTGTGATCTAAAAAAAAAATCAGCTTTTACAAAGGAATTGTGCACTTCAAGGCCCAATTTTTTTTTCAGTAGGAAAGTGAGCATTACAAAGCCTAAAAGAAAGTGAATACCAAAAACTATTGAGTGTACGACGACACTTTATATTCTCAACTGGCAGGCACTTCAGTGGTGACAGCTCCTAGCCAAAGGGGAAAAGGCATAATATAATTGCAGATGACACAATTCAGCACAAGGTGTTGGAGGTGGCACAGTGTGTGGCCACAATATAAAATGTATCCATGCAATATTGTGATTTTTTTGACCTTTTATTTTAAAAATGAGCACAGATGAACAGTACTGCACTTTGGTATCAGAAAATAAATCCAAAACAACAAAGCTTTTGTTTGAAAAATTTAATGCTGTCAGTTTGGACATACAAATGATAAACAATGGCCAGTCACCCGAGTGCTTCACCAGTCAAGGTTTCATCAGGAGGCAGGATTACAAAGACGTGATGTTTTTAATAGTCCCAAATTGGTGACATCACTTATTATATATTTATTTTTTGAAAAACAAAAAAGCATAAATAGTGATTAAACTCACTAGATTTCATGCCACAATAGAGGAAAGTAGAGCGGGAGAAGGAAATGCAGAAATTCATTCCTCAACTCTGTTGCCATTCTCATTTTAGTGTCAGAAATCATTCAGAATGTCCAGGCTTGCCCTATCCTTACTTTCTTCAGTCAAATGTGGGATCAGATACCCTGCCAGCTATGGCTGTGGGGTGCATTCCTCATTGGCTGTGATGATCTTATTCAGTTCCTCATGGTCCTGATCAGTTAGTTCTTCAAAAAATTCCATTTCATTTCTATTATGATTTTCTTTTATGGAGGTTCTGAAATAATACCTTAATCTTTTTTTTTAAATCTAAACAGATCAACATATATTTGAAAATTGTTTTTCCTTGGGGTCAGTGCAAAGTTCAGACCTTTCCTAAGGAAGCATGGACAGGACAAACCTGGACATTCTGAATGAATTTTGGAATGAAAATGAGAACAGCAAGAGTTGAGGAATGAATTTCTGCATCTCTTTCTTTCTATTGCCTTTCCTGTACCATGGTATGACCTCTAGTGGATCGCTGGGACTGCCAAGAAATTGCAATGGGTGATAGCTGGCATACAGGTTATGAGCTCAATCTATCATCACTTTAAATTATATATAAACTACTTAGCCCATGTTGCAGATTTAAGTTTGAGCAAACAAAGAGATATAGTGAGTAGACTGCAAATTCAGATTCTGTGCATTTTTGTTATAGCCGGTTTAATCACTGTTTATGTTTTTTGTTTTTCTAAAAATGATGTAAAAGTGACATCACCAGTTTGGGACTATTAAAGAATGTCAAGTCTCTGTAACCCTGCCTCCTGATAAAGCCTTGACTGGTGAAGCGCTAGGGTAGTTTTTCTTGGCTGACTGGCCGTTGTTTGTAATTTATATGTCCAAGCTGACACCATTACATTTTTCAAGCAAAAGCTTTGCTGTTTTGGATTTATTTTCCAGTAGTGGAGTGCAGTACAATTTGTGTATGCTTGTTTTCTGTGTGGGGGTTATCCACCCCTGGTCCCACACCCTCCACACCCAACCACTCAAGTGTGGTTGCAGGTTGCAGTAAGTTTAAAAATGATTTGTTATTATGATGTCTACAGCAAAAGGAAAAAAATCATACAAAACAATGAAAACAAACTTTTAATTGCTGTAATTGGCAGAGGTATTTCATTTACATAATTAGTTGCTATTGTCAATTAATTAATTTTTTACCAAGAATATGTTTGCATATATAAAAATTGATTGTATGTTCTTTTATATTTAAAGGTGATAATTGTCAAAGCTATCCATGCTTAATATGGTGAAATGTTGTGTTTAAAGCCAATAAACTGAAAGAAGCCCTCCTCAGGTTCCCCTCACTGCACACCCAGTCTGAAGTTCCCCAGCTGGCCATCGGAAGGGTCGTGAGGGCTAAACTGAAAGAAGCCCTTCCCAGTTTCCCTCACTGCACACCCAGTCCAAAGTTCCCCAGCTGACCATCGGAAGGGTCATGAGGGCTAAACTGAAAGAAGCCCTTCCCAGGTTCCCCTCACTGCACACCCGGTCCAAAGTTCCCTAGCTGGCCATCAGAAGGGTCATGAGGGCTAAACTGAAAAAAGCCCTCCCCAGGTTCCCCTCGCTGCACACCTGGTCCAAAGTTCCCCAGCTGGCCATCGGAAGGTACGAGAGAGAGAGAACTGCATCTGTTTAAATATTGGCGCCTTTTTCCTGCTCATCCTGGGCACTCTACTGAGAGACTGTATGGTTTTTATAGCTAATAGTACAGTCACTGCAGCCTGTGACTTTGTTACTAAATCCTGGCTGGTTAATATCACTAAATACAACTCTTGTTGCAGCCTGTTAGTTTTTAAAGAAAATCCTGTCTGCTAAGTGTAATTTATTGAAGCAGACACTGCAGCTCACTTGGACCTGCTGCTGCTGCTGGATTTTTTCGCCCTCACACCCATCCCCCACCCTCTCACAGTTTTAAATGCACCATATGACTCTGCCCATTGTAGATCCCTGCCAGTGCACATTCTGTCTCCGCCTTCTGCTGCTCTCTGCCTGATATTGATTGGGCTAGGCAAACCTGCCACTCCTCTCACCACTCAAACCTATATGCCTCTAATTTTAGAACTGCAAAAAACTCATGCCATAATCTAATTTCAAAAGGGTGTTTCTTGTTTACCTTCCTATTCCTAGGTTGAACTCGAACCAGGACTCAGCGTTTCTTCTACTCTCTCCCATAATTATTTTAAAACATACCTTCCCACTTGTCCAGTCAGTCCCTTAATTAGTTTATTTTTTCTTTTGACTTTCAGTCACTGGATACTTTAGGTACCTTTACAAAGTGATAGCCTGAATATTAACATGCAGCGCTGCTTTACTTGAGTACAGGCAGTACTGAGATTCTGTTTAACCTGCATATTTTGACTTATTGTGCAATACATCGACCTGTGCTTGCCACTCATTTTATCCTTAAGTGCCCCTATATTGTTGCATGGGATCTAAGAAAGGACATTAAGCTAGGTATTGTGAGACCAGGTCCCATTTTACACTCCTATAGTGACACCTGATTGCTGCTGGCAACTGTGATTTTTTTCCCCTAGTCTTCCACTAGGACAAGGCCGATGGCCAGGGAAAACAGTCACTAATATAAAACAAGGGGTTTCTCTCACAGGCACCTACCCCAGATTTCCAACTTAATAACTGATTCCACCAGGAGATATACTGGTCTTCCAACAAGGCCCCAGAATACTCTTTATACAACTATGGTACCACTTGCCTTAAGTCCTACTGGACTAGTAACTCACCGGCCTCTCTCTCAAATGATCAGTCAAATGAAAAGTCAGTGTCAGTGGCTCAGTAGGTAGCACACTTGCCTCTGAGGCAGGGAGATCAGAGGGCTGTGGGTTCAGTTCCCACATCTGGCACTTGGGTTAATATTCCAGTACTGACCCTGTAGTGCAGCACGAGAGGGGTGCTACACTTCTGAGGTGCCGTTTTTAAGATGAGATGTTAAACCGAGGTCCCATCTGCCTAGATTGGTGGTAGTTCAGGTGGATGTTAAAGATCCCATGGCACTTAAGAGAAAGAGTAGGGGAATTTCCCCGGTGTCCTGGCCAAATTTCCCTCATTCACTAAAATAAATACCACAAACAGCTTAATCTGGTTCAAGGTCAGTTGGCATTCATCTGTATCCCTCTCCCCCGGGTCGTGCCTGAAAATAGGCAGGATTTGTCTAGTGCACTTACCTGGTCAACAAAAACTAACTAAATTAAATAGGGGTGTACACCTGGCCCTCATATACATACTGTCTCTCCTCTGGGTGGACATGTGCTTAGGGGAAGGACTTCTTGACCCCATGAGGCAACATCTCAGCGATCCTGAGCCTTGTGGTCATTACTACTGGACCTCTCCCACAACCAAAAATGAAAGCCTCATAGCACACGAGTTGGTAAAGCATGGCTTCTACTATGTGGTAATCCACGATGCATGCAGAAGGCTCCACAGCCTCTTGAAACCTTCAATTAGGCCAGTGTTAGCTTGACTACATGATCTTCTTCTGCTCTGTGGAGGAGACATTCAGCCTAACTTGGGGCCTCCTCTAGACAATTTCCTTGTATCCACCCCCCCCAGGATCATCATTGGGCATCATTGAAAGGCTTAAAGATAGTGCACATGAACATATGCAGCCTTTGACCTAAAATCCATGAGGTCCAAGCCTGGCTTAACCTCTACAAGCCAGACATCCTTGCAGTCTCAGAGACCTGGCTCAAGGCCCATATTCATGACCATGAGATCATGATCCTTGGGTACAATACCTTCAGACAGGACAGGGCAGGAAAGAGAGGGGGAGGGGTCCTAAACTATATGAAAGACACCCTAAATGTGAGTCTACTAAAGCCCAACCTTGATAGCTGCCAGGACGGGGAGTCTATCTTCATCTGTCTAACCCTTGGTAATGCTAAACATCTCACCATCAACTGTGTCTATAACCCTCCTAAGAATACCCAACTTGCTCTTGAGGGCATCACCAAATTGGCTGGCAGTGAATTAACCAATGAACTCCTAATAATGGGAGATTTCAATCTGAACTGGGTCACTGACCCCAACAAGGTCCTCAAGGGTGCGATCATCTCTCTACCTACTAGGCTTAATTATAAAATGGGAAACCATACTACTCTTGACTGGGCTCTGGTATCTAACTCCCTCAACATACAGAAAGCAGTATATTGGCTGACACCATTAGTGATCACTCCCCAGTATTCTGTATTTGGAAGAACAGAGCACCAAAGATTCCCCCCAGGATACTCACAGTACATGACTTCTCCAATTTCATGCCAGCAAAATGTAATGACTACCTAAGTTGCCTGGACTGGAGCCTGATTAGGCTCCTCCCTACATTGGACAAGGCCCTTGCCTACTTCCAAAACTCACTCCTCAATGCGGCATCTCTCTTTGCCCCTTCAAAAAACTTCATACAAAAGGAGGCCGCCATGAATGGATCTCCCACATTGTGAAATCTCAGTTGAAAAGAAGAGACAAGGCTTGGAAAAAAATTCCGGCTCTCCCACCTTCCTGCAGACCTGGTTACTTACAAAACCCTAAGAAATAAATGTAAGCTAGACATCAAACTTGCCAAAAAGGAATATATAACCCATCTCCAATGGTCCACACTGGGGAACCCTAAACTTTTCTGGGCACAAATCAATGAACTGCTTAAGGGCAACTTCAAGGAGGCACAAAGTCAAATTGAGGTACAAGGACAGTGTATCAGTGATTGCCAGCTTATGGTCTCAGCAATCAACCACCACTTCACCAACCTTGATGCATACAAGGTAGGGTTACCAACACCCATGCCTGTACAGATCTTAGATGAATCCCCCCAGTCTGAACAGACCCCAATTTCACCTGAGAATGGTCAAGGTAAGTGAGGTCCATAAACTTCTGATAGCCCTCAAACACAAAGGCTCTGGTGATCCAGATGGAATCAGCCCAAGGCTACTCCAGGAAGATGCACTGTCCCTGGCCAAACCTCTGACCTGGATCATCAACAGGTCTTTACTTGAAGGGTATGTTCCATATCAGTGGAAGGCTGCCAACGTGGTCCCCATTTACAAGGGTGGCTCTTGTGAACAAATTGGCAATTACAGGTCCATCTCCCTGCTGTTTACCCCGGTCAAATTGCAAATGGCTAGTTTATGGGCAACTGAGAGACTACCTGGAGCTCCACCAAATCCTAGCCCCTTCACAGCATGTCTTTTAGCCAAACCATGGAACAGACACAGCACTCATCAAACTCACAGTGGACCTATTCAGGACAATGGATGAGGGCATGTTGACGGGTGCTGTCTTCATAGACCTGTCCAAGGCATTTGACCTTGTGAACCACAGCCTTCTTCTTACTAAGCTTCAAGGTATTGGGCTTGATGCCCAGGCCCTAAACTGGTTCAAGAGCTACCTCTTAGGCCACTTCCAGAGGGTCATTTGGAAGGGAGAGCTTTCCGCCCCTTTACCCATCAAGGAGGGTGTGCCTCAGGGCTCAGTTCTTGGCCCCCTCCTGTTCTCTCTCTTCACAAATGACCTAAACCAGCACTGTGGGGATAGCTCAGTTGTTCAATATGCAGACGATACTGTCATCTTCCGAGCCAAGTCCACACCACATGATCTGGGCCCTCTCCTACAAGGGGACCTAAACACACTCGAGGCCTGGCTTACATCGACAGAAATTTGCTCAGCACAGCAAAAACAAAAGTCATGCTGTTTGTTCCTAGATCCTTTGGCCAGGATCGGACCAGTTCCCTAAAACTTACTACCTTTGGGGATAAACGAATAGACATAGTTGACAACATAAAATATCTAGGGCTAACTATTGATCAGGGTCTCACCTTTAAGCCCCACATTGACCAGGTAACAAGGTCTATCCACATCAAACTTGGCACCATGTACAGGCTATAAAAACAACTTATCCCAGAGGCTAGACGAGCAATCGCCTCCAGTGTCCTCCTACCCACATTAACCTATGCTGCCCCGGTAATGAAGGGCATGGCAAACGGTGAGGTTAGCAGGCTTCAGGTACTGTACAGCAAGGTCATGAGGTTTGTGACAATGTGTCAACCAAGAAGCCACCCCTGCATCTCACTAGCCCAGCTACAATGGCCTTCTTTCGAGGCTCATCTACAGTATTCCCTGCTCTGCCATGCATGCAAATTGCAGAGCCCGGCAGCCCCACCAAGCCTAACAAGAATAATCATGGCTAAGCCTAACCCTCGAATGCTCAGGACCTTAGGTCTGTCCCTACTGGCAATCCCCAGAATCAAGACTCACAAGGGAGACAATTCCTTCACTCTCACAGCCCCTAAACTGTGGAACACTCTCCCACCTCTAGTATAGGAAGCCCCCTTACTACCAATCTTTTGCACTAGGCTTAAGTCTAATTTACTTGGGACAAGCTCATGCCACTATGAGGGTATAGGATAATCACCCCCGATCCTAATCACAAGACCCATCCCCCCTTCTCACCTTAACCTACATTAAATCAAGCCTTAAATCCTTAAATCTTTCAAGTGTTGCACTTATGGTCTACCATTTGAATAATTGCCTGTATTGTTATCCTCATTATCTTGTCTACTTCTTATAACCCTGTATCACCTGACTGTATGTATTGTATTGCTTCTGGATCACCTGATTGTATGTATTGTATTGCTTCTGTTCCCTGGGTCGCACCTGAAAAAGGGACCTTTGTGGGCCCAGTGGGCCAACCTGGTCATCAAAATTCAATAAATAAATAAATAAAATATCATCACGTACAACTATTGAAACTGAAGTCTTGAGAGAGTAATCTCTAAGTGAGCACCCCTCCCCAAGATTTTGCTTTTGGACTTCTGCTTTAAACAAGAGTGTGTGGTGCCAAACAGCCTCTCACACACTCTGCAAAGGCTGAAAACAGAAGACACAGACAGGTGTTTCTTTCTATACTGGACTCATCAGTGTGCCTTGTCTGTAACACACAGAGGAATGATGAACCAGTCATATTTTGATCTTACTGCTTTGGATAATAGTGAGCCCAACAGAGGAAAGTTATCACAGTGTGGCAAGGAATCTGGGTTGCACATGCACCCTGTGTAGCACAACTGTGGACAGCCCAGCCAAGGAGTAATGTAAACAGGTATGCTAAAGCCAGGCTAGCAATGTACTGCTGCACTCAAAAAAGAAAATACAATATTATGATGCATTAGGATGGGGGGTAAGGAGCAGGCCAAGGTATGTGACCCTTCCCTGTACAAGTTCCTTTTTATATCACACCTGGATTACTGTGTGCAGTTTGGTTCACGTCAATACAGAAATGACATTGAAGAGATCAAGAGAGTTTATCACAGGACCACTAAGCTATATAGTGGCTAAGGGGATAAGGGCTACTGAGGAGAAATTGGAATTATTGAAATGATTCCACCTATAGATGAAAAGGCTGAGTGGGTACATGATCTAGGTGTTCAAACTACTAAAGGAGGTAGACATAGTAGAGTATACAAATGTTTATGCTGGTTGGCACAAGTAGAATTACAGGACACGTACTCAGAACTGAGGATGGCAGGATAAGGGAAAACACTAGAAAGCATTATTTTACACAAAGTGTAGCTAACATATGGAATAGCCTACCTATCTGGTGATGTGCAATCTAGCACCATTTAGGCTATCACAGCAGGACTAAACAGATTCCTAAGGTAAAATGACACTAAGGGTAACATAGCATGAGAAGAGGCAGCAATCTGACTGGTAAGCTCGGAGTACTGTTAATACTCAAACTGAGTACCATCATGGCCGTGTTGCAGGAAGAGTTCATAAAATGGACCATAAGTCCCTTCCTTTATCACAATACTATTTTACATAAAAAAAGTGGTTACATTTTATTTTTTGTCTGTTTCAATGTAACTAATCATTAATTACATACAACAGGGTAATTACACTGTAGTTACATGCTTGTTGCATGCAGCTACTGTACATAGCTATTGCAATGTGGTTACAATGTAGTTACATAGTAACTACGCTATAGTTAACTGACACTTACAAATGTAACCAAAATGCTTTCATGGATCACTGGGTGGCCTGAAAGAAGCATGTCATGCTTCCATGCAGACTACCCAAGTTTAAAACTAGCCTTAGGTTCTTGCAGTCTGGCAGCTGGGGCTGCAAAGAATGCTATCTTTGGCAGTGTGGCTCAACTCTGGGTTGGTTGGTACCATAGCCCTATGCTGCTGTGGCTCCTAACACTGAGTCAGAGAGCTAGTTCCCTCACTAGGGGTTAGATATCCTGACTTTACTGTGTGCATGTTAGGCAGCTCTGCACAATGGCACTGGGATAGAGGGAGGATCAGAGGTCAATCCAGAATGTGCATATCAAAAATAATATATACTTGCAATACATAAGAGTTTAGGAGCTACAATCCCAGAATGCTGTCAGGATGATGGTCTGCATAGTAGGGGCTGTGCCAGTGGAGGCAACCCATGAAGGACAATGGGGGTGATGTAAGTGGTGTTGGGTTGGGTAATCACCCGAAGGGCTGACTCACAGGAGGGAAACAAACACCTAGACAATAAAAAAATGCTTTAATTATATCTTAAAAATAGTTTGTTTGCTTTGAAAAAGCTGAAAATGTTAAGGAATTCAAGTAACTCATACTCTGTAAACCATGAAATGTTCTCTTTATTTTGTGTTGACAGATGGCTCTAAAATTGAAGGGACAAGATTTGAACAAAAAGTCTTTGATGTAACCAGTATTACACAGAAATCATTCTCCAAAATGATCAAATCATACCTAAAATCGTAGAATTAGTTTTTAAATATGCCAAATGCCATAAAATGTGGCAACAGGATAAGTTATTATTTGGTGAATGGATTTCAGTAGTCCCTGGAGTTTGTTTTTAAAAACTTTGAGCAATTCTTTCTGTTTTTTTAACTTCGTTGGTCAGTTCCCCAAAAGTGTCAAAGAATTCCTCCATTTCCTTTTGTAACATTTCATTTCTTTTCTCAGCATCTTCTCTTGCACGTTCAGCATTTCTCATTTTAATTTCTACAACATTAAACCATTTTCTCTGCTGTTCCAAATTAGATTGCAAATCTTGAACTTCAATCTCAAGTTCCCGGTTCCGCTGCTCCAAACTGTGTGAATAAATAAACAAATACATAAATAAATAAAATGTATTTTTGATCATGATGCTTAACTATACAAACCATTTGGTGAACTTTACGTCAACATATGGAGCCTTGTATTACAGGCTACAAGCTCTCCTCTTTCTTGTCAGCAGCAAAGAAGTAAAACCTATTATGTATAACTGTCATAGCTTTATCAATATAGTCAACATAAAACAACCATAATAGTAGCACAATACTGTATATGACCCATTGCCTGCAAGTCTCATGATACTATGCCATTCCCCATAGACCCTTACACTCTGTGAAGAGCCTTCCCGCCTTGGAAATGGCCTCTTCTTTGCTGCTAGCAGCTGAAGATAGATGAATGGTATTTTGTCTCCTTATCTGAAGTGATTGGAGCCATGATACTTAATTGGGGCCCCTTGATTTAAACCTCCATGGAGGGTCCAGGAATCAAATGAGGTTGTCTGGCTGTTCTGATCAAGGCAGCAATAGAGAACAGAACCTGTGACTTGATAGACGGACATTGGGAAGCTGACTTTGTGGTTTGTATTAGGCATTATTCCTGAAAAACCTTTACCAGCTGCTGACATGCTGCTACTGGAACCCACCAGTCCATAGCAGGCATGCTGAAGTCACCTAGTAGCAGCACCTCCCAATGCCTTGCTGCCTCTTTTTGGCAGTCACATTAAGATATGTTTTTCCCCTCTGCTTTCTCTTCCTTGTCACTGTCACTGTTAGATTCATGACACAGCCTGCTCCACTGGCACTACTATGATTAGATGGGAATGTACCCTTTCTGCTCCTCACATGCAACTTTAGTTATTTTTGTAAATATCTTCCTTGTTGATTCCTTGGGTTTTGTACTTGTAGCTTGCCAATTGTTCTTCACTGTTTTGACAGTTGCCTTCTCACTGTGATGGTTACTACAACTAAAACATCTTGCAACCTTATATTTTGTATTATTTGACTGGATAAAACACATTACAGGCTAGATCATTGGATAAAAACAAAAATACAGCAGTGAAGTGCATTAAATATGAATTAACTTGGGATAACATGGATCAACAGTAGCAAATATTCATGCAGGGAGTGCAAGTAATGCATACTTCCCTGACACATAGTATGCTCTCTGCCTCAGATTTCTGGACCAGCAGACCTCATCGTGGGCTCTGCGGCAAACATCTAAAAGAACAATCAGGTGGAAAAAAGATCCTATTGTTCTCATAATTGTCATGTGCAATGATATGGTCTGAAAGTTCCTGGTGCATGGCAGAAATGTACATGCTACAGGTCAGAGCTGTGTTACCAGTAGGAATGCATGAATTTTCTGAGCATTAGGGTATTTTGTACAGAGATCTGAGTACTTTGTATTTTTCTCTACTCAGAGGTATATGAGAGAATATCTGGGGAGACTAAAATAAACTAAAAATAAAGAAACCCATTATCCCTCCTAAGGTGGTTAAGGTCAGTCCTGTATCCACATCCTCTGCAACTCAACATTTGCAGTGCTGCCCCATTCTTCAAAACACATACAGGTATTAAAAACTGCCAGGCTCCTGGCACTATGCCCAGAGCCAACAATGTGTTTTAAAGAGATCCTCTCTGTAACTGACCTTCTCTAGTCTGTGAATGGCCATTTATTTAAGTTTTCATTTAGTGGGTATGTGAACTACGCTGATATAGACTATTTTTAGGCATGACCCAGACACATAGACACAGTGTGAGACATCATTTACAGTATACAGATATGCGAGGTTGTTGACATTTGAGAATATCCACAACTTTGCTTCACCAATGACCATCATTTGCGTATTTTTCACCTGGTGAATTGCTCAGATTTGCAAAGTTCTGCTACATGAATTTGTGCAATTCTCCAATGAAAAATACACAAACAGCAGCCCTAAATTCAAGACAATAGCACCCCCACCCACTGTGCTCTAATTCCACCCCATCCCACCTCTCAGACATGTTAATGTATCAACCCCCCCAGACCCTTACTAGCACACTCCTTCATCATTCCAACCACTGCCCAGGAGAATTTGTAAGTCCACATGGAACTCCAATGCACAGAATCCCCTCCCTCACCCACATGCCAGACACCCCCCATCTCCCCAACATGGCCAAACCCTATTTTGCAAGATGACCTTGCCAGACCCCCTCACCACCCCTTTTGCTCCCCCTACCACCCTCCTCCCCCCACTAGTCTAGCAACACCTAGAAAAAAATTATTTACCTGATGACCAGTGTAATAAAGAAAATATTCCCCCAGTGTAGAGCATCTGCTCTATTCAGTGTCCCATGGATAATGGTGCTAGTGCATGAATGAATGTTGACATCTTTGCTTTTAGTAAAACCTGACTGGCTGAATTTCAGCCAATTAGATTTTACTAGGAACAAAGGCGTCAACATTCATGCATGCACCAGTGCCATCACTGATTGGACACTGAACAGAACAGATGTTGTACACTGGTGAACCAGTTTCTTTACTATAGAGATCATCAGGGAAACCATTTTTTCTGGGTGCTTTGATGGGTGGGGGGTTCAGGCCAAGTCATCTTGTTAAACAGGGTCTAGTCAGATGGAGGAAGGAAGGGGAGTTTGCTTGGTACTAGGATGGAGGGAAGGGATATATAGGAAATTAATATGTATACATAAACTATACTGTATACATTGGAGTCCCTTGAGGACTTATAAATTTGCCAGGGTGGGGTTGGGGGAGGAGAAGTGTGCTAGCAAAGGAATGGGTGGGTTGATACATTAAAGTGTTTGGGAGGTAGGAGGGGGTGGAATTAAAGCAGAGTGGGTTGAGGAGGTATTGTATGCAATGTAGGAGTTTTTTTTTACAAAAAGAAGAAAAATTGAACGGCGAAGTTGATGAGACAGCAGGAAATTTGTGAAGCTTTGCAAAGTGCCAATTTCCATGAATTTATAGTACCTTCATCAATGAATTAAAATCTGCTGCATCTCTAGTCATATATAAGTGAAAGTAATGCGGAAGTCATACAGAAAGCAAGTAATAAAATGTACGTAGTGCAGCTATAAGCATGTATACTCACAATAAGGAATGCTTTTTTAGTTCTGTTTTAAACTGTGTATAGTTTCAGTATTTTTTGGTGATATAGGTAGTATGACAACCAAGTTACCTTCCCCTTCCATGACCCTGACTCATGATTTGGAAGGGGCAATGGTATTGCAATATCTTGCTAATTCAGTTGGTCCCCATACATAGCTCATAGCACATCTGCCCCATAGATGTCTGTTCCACCATATGACTGTATTAGACTGTGGTATGGGCCATCAGGATGAAGGGGGTGTAGTAGTCTGCATTGCTAAAGACACTAGACAGATTGATTAATCACTGTTTAAACTTTACAGATAGAGAGGCTCTTATTCTTTGACAAACTAAATCCATTCTGGTGCACACTGTAGCAGACCTCAAATCTCACAACCTGTTGCCATAGCAGCACAAAGTAAGTAGCATACACACCTGTTTCATGGTCCTAAATAAAAGTCTTACAACAGCTCACCTCATCTTGAGTCTTTAAGTTTCAAATGACACACAGTTCATCATCAAATGCAGTACATGGATGTCATGGAAAGCAAATGAGGTGATGGAGCAAATAAAGGACCAGACACTTACATCATACAGTTGTAAACCAGACCGGTGGCAGTCACACAGTGCAAATGTTAGACTGTACATGCATTTGCTAAACTTTTGTACACACCTTCATCAGAGCTGGTTGGCTCACCCATAAGGCACTCATTTTAATATAAAATAATGTATATTCATAAGGTGAGAGTTACTATTTGCTGAAAAGCTGCTCCCTAGTAACAATGTGCAAACTACAAAATAAAAGTGACAGATGCATATAAAGTGACATTCCAAGATTAAAAACCTAGTGGAGCATTCAACATTATGCAATGGGCAATACAAAGAGCAGGTGGAAAAGGTGAGAGGAGGAGATGATGGGGAAAAAGAAAACAACAGAAAGGGATAAAAGTGGCAGTTCACAGAAATACAACCAGATCAAGTCCAGATCCCAACTACTATCCAATTCAATGAAAACACAGTAGAGGTAATTCTTAACCAAGTCCACACATCATCCTAGTGTTTACCTGATGGATCCAAAAACATTCCCTTTGGATGATTTTTTTTTTTGAGATAATGACCTCCTCTTAGTCCAAGAACCACTTTCTCAATACCTACAAAATGCAGGTTGGCAGGAGAGCAATGTTCCACTTCATGAAAGTGACAGTCGATGGAGTTTAAGAGCACCTTGTTTCTAATCACAGTTTTGCATTCTCAAACACATTCGTTTAGTTTCTGTTTCATTTTAGTCACATACAGTAGCCTAACCCACAGGGACACTGTAATAGGTGAGCTATGCCTATGGTAGAACAAGTAATAAATAACTTGATCTCTTACTCTTTGGTGGACCTTAAATGCTTGAAGGATTGTGTAAAACATGTATTGTAACAGTGGACACAATGTCTACATCTTGGAATCCATGGTAGCCATGTTAACATTTTTTTTGTGGGATTGTATATAAGCTATGTACAGTGTGGTTTTTGATCTTTCTACCTGTTCTGTAGCTGATTCTTGGTCTGGAGAGTTCCTCTTTTCAGAATGCTTTATTGTCTTGTAAGAAGGACCAATGTTTGTTAATGATACCTGCAATTGCTCCAACATGTTCATTGTACATCATGACAAATGTCAAACATTGTTCTTTAGATGGTTTGACTTTAGCTTTGTATCACAGTAGCATTTGCTCATCTGTGTATCATATATGCTCGCATACAAGTCAATTTATTATAAGTTGGGGGGTATAATATGGGTGTACAACCTGGATATGTTCTCACTGACCCTCATATAAGTCAGTACCCTAAGATCCCCCTCCCTAACAAAGATAACCCAAGCATGTTTCTTTATTCATCATTTTTGGTTTTTTCAAGTTTAAAAAAATGGTTGAAAATAAACAAAATTCTCTGGGCTTCTGTGTTTCACTGCACTTCAAGATACAGGGGATGGGTAAAGCTTCATTCACTTAACAGTCTTTTCAACTGCCAATAGCTAATTCTTTTTTGCGACTCAGCAAAATAAATTATTTTAAACTCTGCATTGTAAGTGCTTCTTTTCCACTTGTAAACATAGACACACTGAAAACAATCAAGAGGTACATCATCACTCAGACAGCAATTAGCCTGCGATCAAGAGGTGTGACATTCAAAGGGGGCAAATCTGTATGCGGTGCATTGTTCCGGTAATGAGGTGAAAAAGACCATTCAGTGGGGTATTTAAATGAGAACGGTCACAATAGGAGACATTTCTGTCTGACTAATGTGATCCTTAACTTTTACCACAGTGGGTTTTTTGCTCATTGTGTAGGACTTGCATATAAGTCGGTACTGCTTTTTAAGCCTCAAAAAAAGGTACCAAAAATCCGACTTATATGTGAGTATATACAGTATTTTCATTTCAGTTTCAAGAGGGTATCCTCTTAGTAAAACTCTTTTGGCCACTTCTTTTGACTCAGATACAAAGACCACATCCTCGCTGCAGTTGCCTCGCATCCTCAGCATCTGTTCCATACATGTTTCTTATGAGGCTCTGCTGGTGACAATTGCTGTAATGTAGCAGGCTGTTACACTCCACTGTTTTTCTATAGATGGTTATAGACAGCTGTCATAGGGTGTGGGAAAAGGATAAAACACACCAACAGAAATCATGTACAACACATCTCAGTGTGGCTTTATTTTATGAAAAAGTAAGAAAGAAACTAATAAACTAAAATAATAAATAACAGTAGCACAATGTACTATTTTCAGCAATATATAAACAGTTCTGATCTTGTAAAATGCTTTTGATCCTTTCTCCTGTGCTTTCCAGGATCCTTCTCCCTGTAAGTCCTCCTCTTGCTTTGACTTCAGATAAGCGAGACTAGCCACAGCTAATCTATCATACTCACTGTTCACATGTTTTTTTATACCCCTCCCCCTGAACATGTGATCCACCCACTTGTATCACGTAGGCATTTCTGGGGTAATAAACATACATTTATACAGAAAAGGAAAAGTTAGTATATTTATATGTACTGCAACAGTCATATTCTCTATTTACAAGTAGTACAAAGCATGTATTTCCCCAGAAAAAGTGCCATGAATACATCATTGGCAATAATGTATTTTAACTCCTCCCCTTTCTCAGCATGACTTGTGTTATGATTTCTATAAAAGGGGCCCCTAGAGGCCACTGTCACCTTAAAGGGAACAGTCATAACTCTCCTGCAGGTAAGCTCTGCAATTTTACTTCATCTTGCACTTAATTTCAGTAAAACATAATTCCACAGTATGTTCTATTTATTGATAAGATACAGCCCTCTAAAATACTTTGTAAGGGCTTAATAATGAGAAGGAGGGCACCTTTAGAGACATTCAGTGTCTCTATATATTTAAATTATTTGACATGTGTTATTTTCCTTGGTTTTCTGTTAAGTCACTTTCCATAACAAGGTGTGACCTTAGGGAATGTTTCTGTCCCGATTTATTTGCCGAGAGGCAGGTTTTGCTGGTGAAGCAGCTACTGCAAAGTTAAAAGTGAAAGTGAAGCTGCTTTGCTTTTACTGCACCATAGAACACTAAGGTCTGAAGAGAGAGAGGGAGAGAGAGAGAGAGAGAGGAGCGAGCTCTCTCATGGCAAAAATGGGCTTCACAAAATTATTTACTTAAAAGAAAAATCAGCCTTCTTAAGTTTCAGCCCTGCTTTACTCATATTACCCTTTTTGGCAATTCTTCCATACTTTTCAATGGGGAGATATACACCTGTAGCACAGAGCTGCCGGTAACCTTTGTAAGCAAATGCAACAGCTCTGTGTTTCATTTTAACTGTTTTGTTTTATTTCTCCTCATGTTGTGGCAACACTAAGCAAGCTAACCTCCAGGGTCTTAGTTTTAAATAAAAGAAAACAAACTGGAGGGCATTCCTTATAGGAGCGGCTTCTACATAGTAAAATGAAAGTGAAGCCGCTCTGTGTCAGAGGTTTTTCTCTCTCATTGTATTAACTCAGAATTGAGTCCATTCTCCAGGCATTCTAACACTGTCTCTTATTTTAAATAAAGCAAACATTTATCCTTGAACAGCTAAGCCTATTTTCATTAATTCTCCATCACAGAGACAAATGGGTACACTTTTACTTTCCGGAGTGTCTTGCTGCAATAACAATGAAAGTGAAAGCTGCTACATGCTTCAAACCAAAGCTCCATGCAGAACATAAGAACATAAGAAGTTGCAGGCAGAAGGAGACCTTGCGATCTATCTAGTCTGCCTGAGATGTCTACCCCCCCTCTCATATCTAATACTCTTGCTTTGGTGACTACACAGACTGTTCCATGCCCATTTAAATTCCCCAACTGTCTTTGCCACCACCACCTTAGGTGGCAGGCTGTTCCAAGGGTCAACGACCTTCTCTGTGAAAAAGTACTTTCTAACATTGGTTCTGAATTTACTACCTACCAGGTGTAAATTGTGTCCCCTTGTATGCGTAGCCCTGTTTTCATGGAAGATCTCTCCAGTTTGTACTGCGTTTATCCCTTTAACAAACTTAAATGTTTCTATCATGTCGCCTCCGTTCCTTCTCTGCTCAAAGGAGAATAGGTTCAACTTGCTGAGCCTATTTTCATAAGATTCATGCTGCAAGCCCTGCACCATCTTGGTGGCTCTCCTCTGCACTGATTCCAGATGGTCTAAGTCTTTTTTTTTAGGCGAGGTCTCCAGAACTGCATGCAGTACTCCAAGTGTGGTCTCACCAAGGACCTATATAGTAGGATGATTACTTCATGCTTTCTGCTAGTAATGCCCCTACCTATGTATCCAAGGATACCACTTGCTTTTAGCACTGCTTTTTTGCATTGCTTTCCTACCTTTAAATCATCTGAAATTATCACTCCCAGATCCCATTACAGTTTTGTCTCCTCCAATTGCTGCTCTTCCAGGGCATATTTATTTCCTGGGTTCCTCCTACCCAAGTGCATTACCTTATACTTTTTGGCACTGAATCTCAACTGCCAGTTCCTGGACTATTCCTCCAGCATCCTGAGATCTGCCTCCATTTCCACTACACCTTCTTGTGTGTTCATCCTGTTGTAAAGCTTTGTGTAGTCAGTGAACAGGCAGATCTTCCCCTTCAGTCCATCAGTGATGTCACTGATGAGTATGTTGAAAAGGATTTGGCCAAGCACTGATCCCTGTGGAATACCACTAGTCACCCTCCCCTCCTGAGACAAGGTGCTATTTAGCATAAGTCTCTGAGTCCTATCCTGAAGCCAGCTTTTAATCCAGTTGACCACTTTTCTTCCTATGTCCACTTGTTCCAATTTATTCACTAGCCTTCTTTGTGGAACTATATCAAAGACCTTGCTAAAGTCCAGATACACTATATCCATGGCTTCTCCTTGGTCCACTGTTTTCATAACCAGTCAAAAAATTCTGTCATATTCATTTGGCATGAGTGTCCTGCCTTGAAACCTAGCTGCTTCAGATCAAGATTTTGGCTCTGTTTCAGGTAATCCACTACCCTTTCCTTAATCAATGTCTCCATTACCTTACCTACCACTGAGGTCAGGCTGTCTGGGTGATAATTTCCTGCTACTTCTCTGCTTCCACTCTTCATCATATTCGTATGCAATGGCACCACTGTGGCCCTTCTCCAGTCCTGTGGTACTATGCCATATTCCAGTGACATGCTGAATAGTTCTGCCAGTGGGGTGGCAAGTTTCTCTCAAAGTTCCTTCAGAACCCTTAGATATACTGTATGCCATCTGGCCCCATTTCCTTGTCCACCCTCAGTTTAGATAGCTCCTTGAGGACCCTTTCTTTTGTAAAGGGACTGGTGTCAACTCCACTGGTGTGGTGATGTGCCTTGGCTTGTGCTGGACCATTACCAATGTCTTCCTAAGTGAAGACTGAGCAGAAGAACTCGTTTAGGACTTCTGCCTTGTGCTCATCGTTCTCCACCAGCTGACCCTCCGTAGTTGTCAGCTGGGTTATTCCTCTCTTACTCTTTTTCTTTTATCATATATACCTATAGAATGTTTTGTTCCCCCTCTTCATTCCCTGCACAATTCTTTCCTCTGTCTGGGCCTTGGCCGCCCTAATTGTTTTCCCGGTTTCCCTGGGTTAACCCTGTATTCTTCTCCATCCTTCTCTGATTTGGTCTCCTTGTACTTTCTAAAGGCTTTTTTATTTTCTCTAATTTCAGTTGACTCTTCTTTGGAAAACCAGAGTGGGTCTTTTGACTTTTGGGGCTTGTTGATTAGTTTTGTGCCGTGACTTCAGTACTAGCTGTTTTCAGCTTTACCCAAGTGTCTTCCACATTCTGTGTGGTATCAGTTACCAGCAGTGATTAATACTCTCCTTCATACTTTGGAAATTTGCTTTTTTAAAATCAAGCACCCTGAGTTTGGAGTAACTAGGGTCCTCTGCTTAGTTAACCAAGAATCAGATTGACCTGTGGTTATTGGTTCCCAGATTAATTCCTACTTGAATGTCTGACACCCTGGCACTGTTTGTGAGCACCAGGTCTAGGATAGCTGATTCTCTAGTGGGTGAAACCACCAATTGGTTAAGTCCCACCTCCTGTAGTGCAATGAGGAATTCATTGCTCCTCTCTGAGGAGGCAGTGGAGGTAGACCAGTCTGCATCAGATAAATTGAAGTCCCCAACCAGCAATAACTTTCCCTTGTCAGCTATACTCAGTATGATTTCCAGAAGGTCTTTATCCTTCTCAATCTCATGGGTTGGGGGTTTGTAGATGACTTCTACCCAGATAGGATTCTTGTTACCAGCTCCCAGAGTGATCCACTGTGCCTCTGCTTTGCTGTGCATGCCCTGGATTTCAGTTGCATTGATCCTGTCTCTGAAGTACATAGTCACTCCCCAGTTTCTTTCCCTTTGGTCTCTCTTGAAGAGAGTATATCCAGGGATAGCAACATCCCAGGTAGGGTTCTCCATGAACCAAGTCTCTGTGATAGCAACCCAATCCCAGTGGGACTCAGCCATCATGGCAGTAAGATCTGGGATTTTGTTAGGAAGACAATGAGCATTAATGCACATTGCTTTCCAGCCCTGGTTTATCCTGTTCGCTACTCGATTCCTTTATTCATGTTTTGCGTCTTTAGTGTAATTTGGTGTACTTTGTGTTTCCTATGCGTTTGGTTCTGCATTGTGGAACATCAGAACTGATGCCACATTCTATCTGAGCATTTGCTTTTTTTAGAGTTTTATGCTCTCAATGATAAATATATAGCTTTCCTGTCTATTTCTATGAGATTGTAATAGTTGTTTCTTAATGATCCAGGAGGTTTCTGACACAAACAGGTTTATCTTTTTCTCTCAGTGTACTTGCAGCATTTTCAGAAAGTTTTCTCTATTCCTCATTATATACGCATGTTGCACTTTAAGACAATGCTTTAAACAATATCAATTTTCAGTTTTATATGGCAATAGCAGCACTTTATTTCTAAAAGCACTTTATATAAGCACTTTATCTTTCTTAAATAGCTAGCAAGCAAGCTTGACACTATTCCTGTACATAGCCACAGTTGTTCTTTCATATGTACAGCAAGGAAGGTTGTTTTATGGTGAGGACCAGAATGGTGCAAAAGAAACTAAAAGATATAAAGAGATTTAGGGAGAATAAGGTAAAGACTGTCGTAGGTGGCCAATCTGCTTCAGTGTTGGAAAAAAGAACAGGATAGGATTTTAGAGATACTGTTACGCAACAGATTTAATAGTACAGAAAAAAAAAAGGAATATAGGAAAGTCATCCCTCTGTGCAATCATATCTTTAGGTCTACCACAATAGCCTGTTATTGTTCTTAAATATCTTCAGGCTGAGAAAGTTTACTGACCCCATACTACTTGTGGAGGTGACTCACAAATTTGGATCTATTTCATTCAGTTCTTTGATAGATTTATCCAATTGCTCCCATGTCCCATTCCATATCAACAATATGTCATCAATATAACACCATACCGCAGCCTTCCATGATATCAGTGTTGTACCACATTTCATGATGAATTGTGTATCATCTGAAAAATAAAGACTCTAGACAAGGTGAGCTGTTCTAAGAATTTTATTAATACAGTGAAAAATGGGTATGTGCTACTGACTTTTTGCTACTACTGCCATGTGGTTTGAAACCAGTTTGTCAGTCTACCTAGCATCATCAGTTATGCAAACTGCTCCCTGCCCTTCTAATCACATGTCCCATGTAGTTATACAGTCACATGACTGTATAAAAGTCTATGAGGCAAAGTAAGGCAATTTTATGTGTAGGTGCCCTTTTCCTGGAGCTCAGGGCACTGTAGAAAGAAACAAAACACATAACAAAGGAAATAAAATACATTACAGATAATCATGAATAAATTTAATACATAAATCAATGAATATGTTATTGATTTTTTTAATAGCTCCAAGGAGCAAAACATTCCATCTAGCAGCAGGAATTATGTATTAAATAAAATTTAATCAAATTAATTCAGGCGGTATGCTAGAACAAACAGGTGATACTTCAGGGTCCTTTTAATGACCTCCACCATGCTGGTGAAGCAGATTTGGTGAGGAACACAATTTCACAACATGGGGACAGCCGCCAAGAAGGCACTGCCCAGACAGCTTTAACCTTTATTGGGGCAAAAACAGTAAGCCAGCATTATGGAGCAGTAAGGGTAGATAAGGGTATGTTCAGTCAGGAGATCTTTAAGGTAATTAGAACTTGTGCCAACCCCTGACACCTGGTACTCCAGGGACATCCATAAGTAAAAAAAAAACCTGCACCTGCTCTCTTAGCTGCAAGAAGGCTCTTTCACTTCAAGTTATATGAAGTAAAAACATACTTTGTTTCATATAAATTATTAAAACAAAGTGCAAATATTCACAGGAAGAAACAGTAACTCTGTATACAGGGGCAAAGACAGTATGCCCAACGGCATTTCACACCTGTGCAGGTGCTTTTTTAAGGGAATAACGTGTCTCACAAATATAGTTATGTTGTTTTCCTCACTCTGTTCTGTCATATTTTCTCATTCCCCCATTTGATAACACATTTCTATCTTTCTGACATGCCCATGACTCTGCTTCTTGTACTGATTTCTCACCATACCCCCTGCTGCAAAACCTTTTTTTTCCATTTCTGTAGCTCTCACTTCATAACTTTTTTTACTACTACATTTAAGTCTTAGCCTAAGAAATTGGCTATGGAGGTTATTATGCACAATTAGAGATGCAGCAAATTTAAAATCCATTCATGGCCACTTCGCGTTAGCCTAACGCTATGCGAAGTGGCCATTGGAAAGTGCTCACTTCACCTTGTCATTATGACTTTGCATTGCCATTCTGCCTTAACATGAAGTAAGGTGAAGTGACAACAATATAGGCAGCCCCCTTCACATCACATGGCTTACAGTACTTAAGTCACATGCTTTAGCCAGGCAAGAAGGAAGTGAGTCATAAAAGCAGTTAGTTTCACTTTCTCCTTTGCAGTGGTAGAAGGAGGAAGCATTTTGCATGTAGAGGAGAGTTTGGAGTGGTATATTTGTTCCTGTCTTGCGAATTGCCTAAAAACAGCTTTTTTAAAAGCGAAATCTTAACTTTTTTTGTAGTGTTTCTTTCAGTTAATTTTTGCTACTGATTTGTTTGTTTTATAAGTTTTGTTTTGTGTGTGTGTGTGTGTGTATGTGACTGTGTACGTGTGTGTGTGTGAGACTGTGAGTGTGCGTGAATCAGTCTTTCTTTGCGTGAGGCATTGGTCAGAGAGGGAATTAGTGGGTTGTGCGCGATGGACCGTAGGTGTGGGTACAGGTGAGTGCGCATGACTGGGGGCAGTCAGGAGTTGTTGGACTGCTCCCAACTGTTTGGTGTTGCCTCTCCCCCTCTGGAAGCAGCAGCAGCATCACCAGTGCCACTGGCAGTGGTGGCACATCCTCCAAGTCCACCACCACCAGTAGCAGCTGCAGGGTCTCCAGAAACACCCCCTCCACCACCTCCACAGCCACAGATGGAGCCCCAGGTGTGTGACAGTGCTGCTGGCAGTACATATGCCCCTCCTGTGCCTGGTCCCCCCCCCACTGCTCCTCAGTCTGGCAGTTTTTTAACTGTGTGTGGGGGGGGCAGCACCATTGTGGTTTGTCATTTATGTGGTGTGCAGGTGTGCCGTGGCTCCCGGGGGACACATTTGGGGACCGGTGGCCAGTGCACACATATGAGAAACCACCACAAGATAGAGTGGCAGGCTGCCACCGAATGGGCTAGGCCTCCACCTGCTGGCCCTTCTGTGGCAGTGGCAGAGGATGCTGGGGGTGTTGTGCCTCACCACCGCAGCAGGAGGAGGGCAACTGCAGCAGCTGCTCCACCACCACAGCCACCACCCTCACCACCACCACCACTACCTGGCTTTCCCCTGCAGTGGACCCCATCACAGTGCCTGCAATGCAGACAGACATTGCACTGGTGTGGGTGGTCCTTGAGGAGAGCAATGAGAGGGTGGGTGCTGTGCAGCAGTAGGTGGAGCAGATCCAGCAACATCAGCTGCAGATAGTGTCAATGCTCCACCTGCTGCTGGAATACCATGGAATCCCCCATTAACTTATTTTTTCTGGACACCTCCCCCCCACTGCTGTAGTGTTTTGTGATTTTTTTAATGTTTAATAATAGACAATCATATATGCTCATATTGCCCTGTTGTTATAATCCAGTGCCCCTCTGTAATGTTTACTTTCTGTTGTGGAGTGGTTGTGGAAAAGCTGGTGTGAGCAGCGCAAGTATGATATGCTAAATTGTATGTATGCAGTCAGTGTTGTTTCCTCTGTGTGTGTGTGTGTGTGTGTGTGTGTGTGTGTGTGTGGTGACATCAGACATTGTGCAGCTTCTTGCAAACATATATTTCTGACTTGTTGTAGTGTTTATGGTATAAAGAATAGCGAGCAGAATAACATATTTTCTATTATCACCACCATCATCATCAGCAGACTAAGTGATATGATACTTTTTCAGAGGTGCCTGACCGGAGTGCACCTTAGTCACATACTGCAAAGATGACTTTTAGGAGAGCATGTGCTTTTTGTGCTATGATCTCCGCTAAGTTATGTGTACACTGTGAGTGACTGAGGTGCACAGTGACCCAATACCTCTGAAAAAATATATCACTTACTCCGCTGGTGCTGATGGTACAAATAAAAGATACGTCATGTATTCTTTGTTATCTTTATTCTTGAGATACTGCAACAAGTCACATCATATATATGTTTGCATGAAGCTGGACAATGCATGCACACACAAGAAAGAACACTGATGGCACACATGCAGTTTAGCACAACATACTTGCACTGCTCAGTCATGCTTTCTGCGAAATACTTCAAATCATGAGTCCTGACACAAAGTAAACATTACTGAGGCTCCATAAATATTTTATTTATGAAATAGATATTAAAGAGATTCACCAAGTTACAGCATTGCACCCCAAATATGGGCGCCTTACTTCCAGGGGAATCTTTCTTGCTCCACATGTCCTTACATAGTTCAATACTTTTCTGGCAAAAACACCTGTAATTTCATTAAAGTGGGTCATGGAGGACTTCCCGTTCTGAAGAGCTGCCCAAGTTCTGCCCACCGTGCTCAGCAACATTATGGTGTGATGCCAGGGAGAGCCTTGTTAGTAGAAATGTGCCCACATTTCACCACAAACTGACCATTATAACATAAAGAAGCATTCAGAAAGCTGCTGGCCATTTGGTATAATGGAGCACTTGGGCTGCTGTTCAGAACGGGAAGTCCTCCATGACCTGCTTTAATGAAATTACGAGCATTTTTGCCAGAAAAGCATTGCACTAAGGACATGTAGAGCAAGAAAGATTCCCCTGGAGGTAAAGCACTCATACATTGGGTGCAATACCATAATAAATATGTAACTTGGTGAATCTCTTTAAAGCAGCAGTGCAACAATCTGTTGAAAATGTTGACCTATACTTTTTAATACTATTTTACAGTTCCACTTTACTTACATCCTGACTTGTATGATACTATTATTTCCAGTATTTGAGTCTGCTTTCCTACTTTTTTTCATGTCTGAAATAACAAAAGGAGCACTCCTTTTATTACGATGCAGAACAGGGGCTAGATTCACAAAGCTTTCAAAATGTGCAAAACCTTGCCTGAGTCCCCAAAACTGACATAGCTATGGAAAAAAAGGGGAGATTGCTCTAAGTGCTATGCACAAAAACCTGCACAGCTGCAGAAAAAACCACTACGGACTGTGGAAAAAAGTGCAGCTGCGGAAGTCCCTGAGGAAAAAAAGTTGTGAGATAAGTAAGGCACATCCCCTGAAGGGCTATTCTTAGCAAGGTTTTTTCCGCAGTTGTGGAAAAAATATTACACACAGTGGAATGAGCTGTAACTCTCCCTCAGCAAACTCAGTAGTGCCCCAACAATTGAAATCAATTAAGGTGGAGGTGAGGCACAGATAATAGCATCCCAGATAGTATAGCAGTGGCAGATGTTACAGCAACAAAAGCACACATTGCAATGATACAGCAACAGGCAACAACCACCAGACTCAGTGCAGCCCATGACGGAGCCCCACAGACAGTAGTGCCTGACCAGCCTGCAGAAAATGCTACCCCTGCAGGCAACAGGAATGCCCCAGGCAGAATGACCAGTGGTGACAATCAGCCACTGTGGTACCATGGCATTGCTGGTACCTGTGGGGCTGCAGTGGTTCCAGTTGAGGCACTGGTTGCTGGTATCTTTGTGGGTGCTGTCAGCTTTATACTATGGCAGCAATGTTAATGTCTGCTGCTTCAGCTACTTGTTGTACTATTGCTGTGCCTCCTAAGCCATTTCCACATCTGTGGATCTGCAGCTGCAGATTTGCAGCACTTGCAGAATTCCTGCAGCTGCTGGAATTCTGCAGCTGCTGGAATTCTGCAGCTGCGGGACTTTTATGGAATTCCCTCAGCTGTGGGATTTTCTTTAAGAATATCACGCAACTGCATTTCCACAGTGCTGCAAGTCTTTTTTCCCACAGCTACGGGATTTTTACTGTTCTTTGAGAATCCTGCCCCAGGTCTTTGTCAGTATTTTCCGCTGCTTTTCTCTATCAGTTGCTATATATCACTTCTGTTGTAAAATCAACAGTTGTTCTGCAGGCAGTGTTTCATGACCTCACAGAACAATATTTATTCAAAAACAGCTGCAAATAGTGATAAAAACCTGGTCAGAATAATATTAAAAGGCATGCTCCTTTTTTTTTCAGACATGAAAAAAAGTAGTAAAGAAGACACAAATTGTGAAAAGAAGGGCATCATACAAGTCAGGAGGTAACTAGTGGCTGGCAATGTAAAATAGTATAAAAAAGTATAGGTCAAAATTATCACCACATTGTTGCAATGCTGCTTTAATTAATAATTTAAGTATGACATTATGTGCTCACAATTACAACACACAAAATGCATCTGCCTTGTGTGCAGAAAATTGACAAGTGCCAATGAAGTGAAATGGGAGCATTACACCACATTCAAAGTCCCTCAGAATGTATTGCACAGTCTCTCATGCACGCAGTAGTCATACAGAGTCCACAGATTTTTTTCTGCATCCCCAAAATGCATCTGTCTTCTGTCCAGAAAATTGACAAGTGGTAACGAAGTGAAATGGGAGCATTACACCACATGCAAAGTCCCCCAGAATTTATTGCGAAGTCCCTCAGGTGCGCAGTGGTCACACAGAGTTCCCAGATTTTTTTTTCTACATCCCCAAAATGCATCTGTCTTGTGTCCAGAAAATTGACAAGTGGTAACAAAGTGAAATGGAAGTGTTACACCACATACAAAGTCCCATCAGAAATGATAACCATGAGCGAACTGTTGCTGGTCCAATGTGTGCTGTGATTCCCGCAAATGTGATGTGATCATCTCAACCAGATGGAAGGGTGCCTTTTGTCTGTACACTATTAGTAGCCTTGGTGAGTTGATATATTATATTTTTGTATTTTGTAGGTGTGGGGGGGTTGACAAATATAGACATGTACTCAGTGTATTGTTTTGTATCACAGGTCACAGATACTGTTGGTTTGCACATTCTAGTGCTTGATGAGAACTTTTTGCATTGAAATTGGAAATGGATAACTCTCAAGCCAATGAAGGTAAGTATTTTTTTTTGGGGGGGGGAGCATATTTGCAGGTAGGTCTCACTAATGGTTTCTTATTTGGTTACTTCTTCACAGATCTCATCTGCATCCTTCTCAAGTCTGGTTGGTAATGATGGTCATGGTCATCGATTGAAATGACTTCTGCGTGTTGCATGTCTGCCCCAGCCTGGGGGTGGGGCTGCCTGATGTTGAAGAACTTCTTTGGATAAGGCAACTATGCCACAACAAAGCATCTAGAAGTTTCCTAAAAAAAGAAATGAAGGACTTATTACAACTTGATTGCAGCAGTAACACATTGGGCTGGATTTTCAAAGCCTCAACGCAAGCTGTGACAATGGCAGCTTGTGCCGAGTGTGGTTGCATCCGGGACCCTGCACCCAAATTTCCATCCCACAGGGTCTCTGTGCCAAAGTCCAGCAGCATGCGGCAAGGGTGGTGCTAATCCAAACGGATGGTGCACCCACCTGGAATGCCGCCCCCATCTGGAATGCCACAATGGCAGCAGGGTGTCTGCGGCACCCAAAGATGGGGGCATGATGCTGGCTAGAGCCCTCCTCACACCACCATGCTGCCCCCGGCCCCCCTGATATGGCGACCGGCACAGCCCTCCTCACCCCACCATGGCCGGCCACTGAATGCACTGTCAGTGCGCGTACTGTATACTGTATACAGTACACAGTACACACTGACAGTTCATTCGGTGGCTGGCCATGATGGGGTAAGGAGGGCTGTGCCGGTCCCTGAATCTGGGGTATGGATGCGGGTCAAGGTTGTGGGCACTATGTGCTGAGTGGGGGGGCACCAGGGCACCAGGGGGATGACGTCCAGCACATGGACAGTCAGAGTGGGAGGGGGCATTGAATCACCAGGGAGCACCCATCATGGATGGATTAGGCAGGCCACACAGTGGCATTTACCGGACAACCCTCCCAGGAGCTGTCTAAGTACCATTAGACCAGCCCATCGCTGGTCTTGGAGTACTTGGCACTTAGTTCCTGGGGATGTCTTTGAAAGTGTGGCTCTGAGGACTGCGGCAGTCTGGGTCTGCTGCAAGCCCCCTTGCACCATGCCACAGCCACTTTCATGGTGCAAGGTGGGCGCTAGCACACATTGGCACAGGCAGCCTGCTGGGTGACACAGGCTGCCTTTGAAAATAGCACTTGGCCCGGCCCTTGGCGCAAGGTGCCTTTGCATCAAGCCTGTTCAATGCAAGCACCTTGCATCAGTCTAAGGCCTTTGAAAATCCATCCCTTTATGTTTAAGCTGTGGCTGTTCCACAGGTATCTGGATTATTAATACAGATAGTAAGCGGTCACAGTGAAATCAGCAGATCAATCACCAGGCTGTGTAACAAATACACTGTGCCAGTGTCCCTGGTTCTCAATCTCAAGTTACATTTCAAAACCACATCTTGTTAAGTAACACAACCTGTGTGCAACTTTTTCAACACTATCATGGCTGCACAGCTGCAAGTTTGGAATACAGTACATGATATCTTGCAGAAATAGTTTTTGCGATGTACACGTCACCTGGTTTATGAATCCCTCCTCAGTCGGATTTGTTGCACTCTTTTAAAAAAATAAAAATTGAACAAATAAAATATATATACTTACCAGTATGGATTTGAAATAGATATTCCATAGGTTCCTGTGTATGGTATCGCTGCAGTAAAATTTATACCGATTTTCAGCGAAGGAGAGTCGTTTTTTGTTAACCTGTAAAAAAAAAAAAATAAATAAGTTACCATACATGTTTGACCACTGCAGCTCAGAAAAGCAACAGAAAACAAAACATACAGCTAAAGGAAGTTGAATAGCATAAAAAACATTAGTACACATACTCACTTTATAGTTTTAATATTAAGAAGCCTTGTGCCTGTAGCTGATGGATGTGGTCTCCTGTTCGACTCCCTCTGCCTTGGCATGATCAATGTAATGGGAAAACATTGTCAGAATGACACTGGTGGGGGGGCTGGTGGTGATAGCTGTGGCACATGATGACATTTCCTGTGACATCTTCCTGCATCTGGTGGTGGTGGCAGTGGATAACAGCAGTGGTGGTGGTCCGAGGGGGCACACAAAGTAATCCTCTGTGGTGGAAGTGTCTAACATCAGTCCTTGTGGTGGTGGTCTGGGGGGCACACAAAGTCATTCTCTGTGGTGGCAGTGGCTAACATCAGTCCTGGTGGTGGTAGTCCAGGGGAGCACATAAAGTCATTCTCTGTGGTGGCAGTGGGTAACAGTGGTCCTGGTGGTGGTGGTGGTGGTCCAGGGGGGCACACAAAGTCATTCTCTGTGGTGGCCATGGCTAACATTGGTTTTGGTGGTGGTGGTACAGGAGGACACACACATTCGTTCTCTGTGGAGGTAGTGGCTAACATCGGTCCTGGTGGTGGTCTGCAGGGCACACAAAGTCATTCTCTGTGGTCCCAGTGGCTAACAGCGGTCCTGGTGGTGGTCCAGGGGCCACGCAAAGTCATGAAAAAGAAAACGTATATCATACAGCAAATGTCACCACCTTTTAAATACTTCAGTTAAAACCTGCCAACATTACCCACATCATCATCCTCATAAAGAAAGCTGCCCTCATAATCATCTATGTCAGAAGTCTGACCACTGGGAAATTATTTCTCCATTGTGTCATCTACACCAGTGGTAGGCTGTTTCATGCTGCCACTGCCAGTGCCACCAGGATGGTCCATTTCTACATCACCAAAACCACCATGACTAGGCTGGGGTATGAATACTTAGGTTGCAGTCTGTGCTGGTATGTGCCTCTCATTAATTTTTATGAATGTTAGCAAACTAACATTTGCAGGAGAGAGGTTTGTCTGACGATCCCTACCTATTGCACCTGCTGAGCTGAATACATTCTCAACACATACACTCAAGGGTGGGCATGTGAGGTACTTCAGTGCCACTGCAGTCAGCTCTGGCCATTCACTGACCTTTCCGCTCCAGTACAAAAGAGGATCATAAGTTATTGACAGATGCCTGTTTTCAGACAAAAATGACTCAACCATTCTCTGTGCCATACTAAGTCCAGTGGTTGATGCATCATCCTGTTCTCCAGAATCATTTATTTCACAAATCCCCACTTGGGACAAAGCCTCCCAAAGTGGGTTGATGCCAACCGCTTTGAATGACAGACCACCTGGAACTGCAGTCCCCTTCCCCTTACAGGATATGCTTGATACTCCTCCAGGTGCACCTTCAGCCTGATTATGTTGCTGAGGTTTGCTGACCTTGGCACGTGACTTCTGTGCCCCATGAACCAAGTGCACCAGTTGCCCACTGACATTTTTTACCTGTTCAGGCCCTCCCTCCAGTACTGAGGCAATTCCACATTTGTATCAAGGGGTCAGCATTGTTGCTATGGCAAAGTTTTCACTATGCTGAATGCTCAATATGTGACAATTCTGGTCGAATACTGTCAGCATGCATTTCAGCAACATACTGCTGGCAATGTCTCCAGCAACATCAAGACCATGCTGGACATTCACCAATGTCTGCCTCAGCACCTGCAGCAGTGGAACTGATTGGCTAATGGAGGCAGACTCACCACTCACTGCCTGTGTGGCATGTTCAAAAGGCTGCAAAACTGTTATTACAGAGTCCATGAGGTGCCACTGTTCGGTCATTATAGACATGGAGGCCCTGGAACTGTCACAGCTAGTGTGCATCACAAGATATTCTGAGATAGCTTTGTATTGTTCATACAACCTCTCTGCCATATATAAAGTGGAGTTCCATTGGGTGACAATGTCCAGCTTCAGGTGGTGCTGAGGGAGGCTGTTTCGCATCTGCAACTGCTGAAGTTGGTCACAGGCCTTTGCAGATCGTGAAAAGTGAGAACAGATATGGCGTGCAGCTGTCAGCATTTCTTTTACATCAGGGTGCTGCAGAAACTCCTACACCACAAGATTTAAACAATGGGCCATACACGGAACCCAAAAAAGCCACCATTTGTGATGCACTTCACCACATTTGACCCACTGTCACTTGCTATGAATCCAGCTCTCAGGGACAGGGGGTTCAGCCACTTGTCAATTTCAGTCAGTACCATGTCCAACATGTTTTCACCAGTGTGTGAACTGGTCACAATGTGCATAGCAATCATTGCATGCTGTCAAAATCCTAGAAGATTGCTACACTCCACCTTACTGCACAGATTATTCACACTACCAACATCACAAACAACTCCCTGCACCTGCACCCAGTGTGCAGTTATACTCAAATATGAACTCCCCGCTGTTTTGCCACTTGTCCACATATCCATACTTAAATGGATGAATGGAGAGGAGGAATGTTGAAGGGCATGTATTACTGAGTCGGACACAGTACGGTACAACTTGGGGACAGCACGGGTCAAAAAGTATATACTGGATGGGACTTTCCATTTTGGACAGGCACGTGCAGCAAACCGCTGGAACCCTGAAGAGATCAATTGCTAGCATTTCAGCTACAGCAGCATTAAGTTCACATGACACTGTATGATTGGGTGGGTACTTCAGCTTATGCACAAAAACACTCTGTAACGTGGGCTGACTTAAACATTTTACATGGGGTGTGATGACAAATGTTTCTGCTCTGCAAATAGCAGGGGGTGGAGTGTGGATGTTTGATGAAGATGTTTGCACAGGTGATAATGACAAACCCACAAATGCAGTTATTTTGCCACATTTACCAACCTGGGTTGATGTGCCACTTGCACTAGACATACTGCATTCACCACCACCAAAACTGCTATTCTCACCAGCACTGGACAACATTTCAAAATCATTATGCTCCTCCACCTCATCATGCCTGTAGTAATCCTCTGCTCTTATATCCTTACTACTGCACACATTTAATTTCCTACTGAATTTAACAGTCATGGAAGGGGATAACATGCTCGTTATGGTTGATGCTGAGGGTGAATGCCCCAATGTGGTATTAGCTGCCATCTTGCACTGGGTCCACAGTGCCATGTGCCTATTCTTAAGATGGGCATGCTGTCCTCCTGTGCCTAGATGGCTCACTTTTTTTCCTCGACTCACATGCACGTGGCAAACCTGACAGATTGCAACTGACTCATCACTTGCATCATGCATGAAAACATCCCAAACCAGAGATTGTGATGCTCTACTTTAAATATGTCCCTGATGCTGCTTATTGGACTCTGTTCTTTTAAGCAATGAAGTGGGGGGTGGGGGCAGAACACACTTGGACTGCAACTGACCACCATGACTACCTTTCATTATTACTGGGTCATCAACATCATCATCACCATCAACTGAAACTGGTAAATCACATGTTTTTACAGGGGGGGGGGATTAATGCAAACAGACTCAGACACAGCCACCTTGAATTTCTTTTTCTCTGGTTTACAACAGGGATCAATTACATCACCATCATATTCATCAATGTCACCCACATCCACATCTTCTGCTTGGATGCTGGCATGTGGACTGCATGTTGCAACCACAGCAACAACATCATCATCAGATTCATCATCATCACCAACACCACCATCTCCTGATATTTTTTCACCACACTGTGAATCACTGCATGGAAAATACGTGACCTGAACCACGGTGGAAGAAATGTCACATTGTATGCTATCGTTGACATGATTATCAGAATACTCATGTTCAGTTACTGGGATGTTACTGGGAAGTATGACATCATTTACACCACCACTCACTCACACTGCTTCACACTTCACTATATTTTTTTGGAAAACAGTACACTGGTCTGAAGTGGAACTTGAGGCAGCAATACTTATACCACCACCAGCAACTGCGCTAACACCACCGTCTGGGACTACATCATCTCCTCCAACTATGAGTGAAGCTACTAATTTGGCTGCAAAAAAAAAATTGCAGGAGAAATACCTTTCCTCACATCAGCAATGCACTTCTGCATCTGCGTACTACCACTCCCACAGACAATCTTATCACAGGCAGCAGTGCCATGGCGAGAACCAGCTTTGCTTGCACATCTCTTTGCGGACATTTTGGGGGATAAACAACAATACTCTAAACAAATTTAGATTTTGGAACATTCACTCTGGGTGAGAGGATGCTGGATGTGAAGCCAAAAAAACAACTGTGGCTTTAGCAACAGATACAGATGCAAATTCACAAGTGAAAACAACACCTTAACTAATCAGTGGTGCTGAAGTCACAAACAATCCAATCTGGAAAACAATTCCTTTTGCTGGTGGGGGAGGGGGGGCACTGACTGCAGATTTTTAAGGCAGTGCAAGCTGCAAAACAAAGAAAAGATACCACAATGGCAGTACAAAATCATACAGCTGCAGTGGATAGCAGGTTCACATTGCTGCACCTGCAATTACACTGTGGCACAATAAAAGGTGTATTATTTGATGTCACACACCACACACACACTCACACACACACGCAATTTGTCTACAAGTAATGCGCAGCAAATTGAAAAGTTCAGTAATATACCATGTATTGTAAACAACCTGAAATTATGAACTGCTGCACCAGATCCTCACAACACACAATCAGCATAAAAATGTCAACAATTACTGACAATATTACTGTGTGTACATTAACACAGTCAGTTATATAACAAAAATATAACCAAAAAAACAAAGAACTCCCTATTTCTCCAACTTAAATCTACCTACACCACAGATACACCCCCCAAAGCACACTTTCACTGTCTCTTGTTACACAGACTCAATGTTGTGCGTTAACATTCAAAATCCACACACAAACAAAGACGTTCAATGAAATGTGCACAGGAGGGTTTCCTTCAATCGATGAATTAAAGTTTGAGCAAAAGAAATTACTCAGAAAAGCTTTTTTAACAGCTTTTGGAAGGTTTGAATCACAGACAGCTCTCAAAGCACACTGTCTTCTACAGCTTCTACACACTACCTCAAACTGAAGTTGTGCAGATCAGTACAGAGCCCATGTGACTTGAAATCCCATGAATCACTGCAAAATTTGCCTTTGGAGCTTATAAACAAGGCGAAGTACATGGTTTTCAATGCACTTCGCCTTTAAGATTGGTGTAGTAGTGGTCTAGGAAGATGGAGTAATGTGAAGTCATTGTTTTCAATGGACTTTGCGTTACCCATTATAGCACATTACTCCACACTTAGCATTGCGGGGGTACTCCATAGGTTACCTTAGCTCATGAATCACTTTGTGGAGCTAATTGAGGCCACTTTCGCCCAACTACTGATGCACAATATGACCGGGCTGCATAGGGGACACTTCCAAAACCACATTTTTGTCGGTTGGTTTTCTGAACAAATCCACATCAATACAACCTAAATCTCTCAGAGTTAGTTCTACATCTAAGTAATGAACCTTTGCTGGATCTGATATCACTGAGAATTTTAGATGTTCATTAGTACTATGTAGATACTGTACAAAGTTAAATGTGTTATTGAATAGGGGGAATGAGAAAATATGACAGAACAGAGCGAGGAAAACAACAATATATAGAGGTATATCACAAAATATACTCCGCAAACGAAGTACATTAGAGGTATTAAAGAAAAAAACTGGTACATTTTGGATGTTGATCCTGTGATGGGTAATGTTTTTAAAAACAGAAGACCAAAAACTGTTCACAAAAAGTGTCAAAATATAAAAGATAAAGTTTTACATTCACTACATATAGTTAATGATAAGCAACCTCTTCTACCTTGTGCCCCCCTCCAGATGGATGTATGAACATTGGCAGATGTAAATTTATTAAAAAAAGGGAAAATATTTTGAACATACTGTCACAGAAGAAATATCTAATTATGTGTGATACTCAGGCAGTAATTTATGTAGCCACTTGTCTTTTTGTTGGAAAACTATTGAGAACCTTTAAGCAAAGAATTGGGGAGCATATGAGGGATATAGCTAAGGAAGATGTTACGAACATTTTAGCAGCACATGTGAAGTATGCTCTGAAAGATGTGAAACATACATGGATGTATATGGGTGTAGAAATAGTAAGATTAGGACCCAGTGGGGGTGATTTAAACAACCTGCTGCTCCAGAGGGAAGCAAGGTAGATGTATATTCTTAATACCCTAAGGAAACCTGGATTAAATGGGAAATTTGTAATGAAACCTTTCCTTTAAAAAAAATAACAGCAAAAAATGTTGATATAGGTACTAATATTTGTTTCTCTGCTTCATGTTTACTAAGAATTAATGTATGCCTACCACTGTGAAAGTGACATTTGCATATTTAAAGAATGTATTTGCCTAAATCTGTTACCCTCTCCCTTCTATCCCTGCGAGGATGGCTACTACTAAATGCGTGTTTTTCCCTGAATATCCCTGCATGGATATCAAATTAGTTTTACATTATACTGCTGTGTACTTCACCATTGTACTATATCATCTACTGTATATTGTACTCTCCCGGGTTATGTTTGAAAATAGGCAGGGTTTTGCCTAACGCACCTACCCGATCAACAAAAGCTAATAAATGAATAAAGGCAGATGGCTCTCGAACAAGCTCAAAAGTCTGCAACTCAGTTGTCATTAAAACAGAAGAAGAAGCATTTTTGGTGTCCAGGACAATTAATTGACATGAACTATGGATTATCAGAATAAATGTGGTGTCTTTTGATAATATAATTAATGTGATGAGTAGAAACCAGCTTCTAAATAATAGTAAATAGAGCCATTCTGTCAGTCTATTTAAACTCCTAAGCAGAATACCTAAGGAGCACTGACAATGTTTTTAAATTCCAAATTGTAATCTAACTGAGAAAGTTAATTATGTATCAAGAAATAGATAGTGAGCACGAATTGTTGTATAGTAATTTAGAAAACCTTTTGCACTTTGTATTAACTGGAATCACTATATAAGGACCTGGTTATTATTTGTTTTAATAATCTATAAGACATAAAGTACGTTTTTACTTCTTATAACTTGAAGTGAACGAGCTTTCTTGCAGCTAAGAGAGCAGGTGCAAGGTTTTTTTCCTTATGGATGTTGGCTACTGATTTGAACCCAGATGCACTGTTGTTTCTGGAGTGATCCACTTCCATTTTCTTTACTCCAGGGACAGCCTGCAGTCTATAGTGACTCACAGATTTTGGACCTTATCTGCAGCTCCAAGGGTAACACAATTTAAACGTGGCAGCCTGGTACTGCTCCTTGTCATTGCTGACCCAAAGAAACCTGATAATCATCTCCTCAGTCTTGCTTGAGTTGACGCTTAGCCAGTTGGATGCCATCCAGATACTAATCTCTTGCAACCAGTGATACAGCACAGTTCCTGCATCCACCCTGTCTGGGACACATGACAAGCATAGCTGGGTATTATCTGCATAGCAGTGAAACTCTGATCCATACTGTCCAGTGATCTCACCCAGTGGTGCAGGTATATGGCAAACAACATGGGGAGCAGAATCAAGCCTTGAGGCACACCACAGTTGAGCACAGTCATCTTGGAGATGAACCAAATCAAAAAATAGAGCACACACCAGAGAATTTAGGGATAAACTACTATTTTATTGCCATGTACACAGGCACAGTACTACATAAACACTCCCACAAAACAACCACCCTACATAAACAGTAAAAGGGATATGACAATCACTATACTGGTTTAGGGGAAATTCTTCTTTTCTCAGTGGATATTCAAAATTTTTCCCCATGGTGGCATATTTGCAAATCTTACAGCATCTGCAAATGACAAATCCAGAGTTGTTATGGGTGGGCACTGAACTTGGTTTCACAAAATGACTGTGTAAGATCACTTAAACTCCATCATCTTTGAAATGTAACTCTGGGACTCGGGGGCCCACTAGGGGTCCCATTTAAGGATTTCATGTCAAAATTGCTCACCTTTCTATGATGATTCTATGTACCTCATTAGCCCAGTGGTTGAAATCAAAGACTACTGTCTCTTTTAAGTGTCATTTTGCTTTATATTCTTTGTTTTTGACTGTACAGTAAGAGATTCCCCCTAGGGGCTTTATCTGCTTTCTGTGGAGCTCTCTGTATCACTTCTGCCGTGTAGCCTCTCTCTGTCTCAGAACCTGTCTGACAACATCTCAGCCTCTCTGTTAGAAGTTGCTTGCTCAGTGGAATTTTATTCTGTTAAGAATTGGCCATATGGGATGCTGGTGCCCGGGCTCCGAAGATGAGGAGGATGAGAGCTTTCTGCACTTAAGAGTGAGTTTCCTGAAACTGGTTTCCCATATGGAGCACAAATCACTTTGTTTTGTTCATGAGCCCCCAGTCTGATGTCTAGCTATTTTATCTCTTTCGGATTGACACTATGTGTGCATTTCTAATTCACCACATTTTGTTTGAGCCATTCAATAAAGTTGGTGATCTGTCCCATGCCCCCTCTCTAGACACACACAATGCCATCAGTAAATCAATACCTTAACAATGTATCTGAGGTGGGGTTTGTTAACATCTCTCACAAACTTCTTTTCCCAAACTGATGAAAAAATGTTAGCATATGAGGGTGCTAATGATGCAGTCCCTGACCCATAAATTGTGACCCATAACTGATTTTTTATAATCACTGTCCTGAAGGCAGCACTTTGTTCACATGTATCATAACAGGGGTTATGAATATTCATAGGGTGTGTATTTAAAATTGCCTTGGAGAACTAACACCACCCCCTTGAGGAAGCTGTGTATATCGGGCACTATATAAGGGTGTTACCACTGTGCCCATCCATGGCAATAATCAGCAGTGTATTCCTAATTCCTCTTGTGTGCTGTTTTTTTCTTTTGGTTGGTATTTTGCAATGCTGTACCTAGTGCATTGTTAATAGAAACACCTTTAGAGGTGGGTGTGCTAAGGAATGTTTTTCTAGTCTTACATCTTGGAGATGAAACTGCCCAATACAACATAGAATTTGTTGGCAAAAAGGACAGGTGGGCCCATCTAGTCTGCCCTATTTTTCCTTGCCTATTACTGCGCCCTGGACCCTATTTGGTTACTGTTATCACATCACCCTCCCTTTCCTCTACTAATTATACCCATGTGCCTACCCCATGCATGATTGAAGTTCCCAACTGTCTTTGCTTTGCTCCATTATTCCAGACAAGTAGGACTCAAACCAGTAAAAAAAACAGTACCAGTGATTCCCATATAGTGCCTCAGGGGTTCCAAAAACACCCCATGGTCAACCGTGTCAAATGCTTATGAAAGGCCAAGGACAAGAGTGGAATGATGTTGTTTGTCATTCACCATGAAGAGATCATTGAGCACCTTGGTGAGAGCAGTCTTAGTACTGTGATGATGGTAAAATCCTGATTGGAAAGGCTCATAGATGTCATGCCTTTCCAGGTAAGCCTCCAGCAGCATTGCCACCATCTTCTCAATAACCTTCACCAAAAAGGGAAGGTTCAAGACATGCTTCTAATTCAGAAGAATATCAGAATCCAAAGATGGTTTCTTGAGGGTGGATTTCACCACTGCTCATTTCAGAGCTGGTAGAAAAACCTCTTCCCCGAGAGATGACCTGACAGTTTATGAAATAATCTGGCCCAGGGCTTCCTCACAGCTGATAAGCCATTAAGTAGGCCCTGGGTCTAATAGACAGTATGTGAGTTGTAGTCCCCAGATCACCAGGGATATGTCATCGTCCAAAACTGGAACAAATTCCTCCAATATGGCTGACTGCCTGGGGCCATCTAAGGCATGACACTGCCAGACCATAACCAGCCACATGAGAAGATGCAGTACTGTACAGTGGATACTTTATTAAGGAAGAACTGATTAAACTTACTGCATTGTTCAGCTGAAAAGACTCTTTGGGGCCATACATAGGGGCATTAAGCAACCTGTCTACAGTGTGAAGTAGTTGAGCCAGTTTTTCCCCTCAGCAATCACCACTGACTGGAATGCTGTCTTTTTCAGGGTGATGTCCCCTGACACTCATAGCAGTGAGTTTTTAGCACCAACTTGTCCTCTAGCAAGTGAGACCTCTGCCAGCAGTTCACCACCCTCTATGCCTTTTGCTTCAGCCACCACAGATCCACACAATACCATGGTGAGCTGTGGTGGGATACCAAGAGGGATGGACACAGTAAGATAAGTTGATAGTGTATGTAAGAGCCATATTGTAGCCCTCCATGGCCCCTTTAATCCTATTAGCATGGGCTGACATCATGCTCAATAAGTCCAATACCATCAAGAGTTTGTAATACTCCAGATTGTTTTTGGGACTGTATTGGACCATCTTCATGGGGAGAATAAAACAGGGGGAACACAGAGAAACAGCATGGCATGATGATCCAATTAAATACTTTAGCAACCTTGACTTTGCCTATGTCAAGACCTGATAAGAAGGCAAGGTCTAAGGTGTGGCCAAGCTGGTGAGTACCAGGGGCAACATCTTATACTAGGCTCAGCAATACAATCTGCTGGAGGAACTGTTGACCAAAAGAGGAGGCTTCCTTATCAACCCCAGGGACTGAAGTCCTCAAGAACAACCATTCTGGGAGACTCCAACTCTGGGTCAGCTGCAAGAATTGCTCTCATGCCCCAGAGGCTGACCGTCCCTAACAGACACACATTTAAAATGACCTGGCTGTTCCTGTGGAGCATGCCGTGGGTCCCAGAGTGGATTTAAAACAAATGATCCCCCCACCCCCTCTGAGCTTCCACCTCAGACAATGTACATGGAGTACCCAGCTGGAAAGGATTCCTTAAGCACAGGGCTGGAGTCATTCACCTACCAGGTCTCTGTAATACAAACAAGGTTGCCACGAAGTCTGTGATGAAGCCCTCCATCACCGAGGTTTTATTCTTCAGTGACCTTGCATTATATGGAATTATTTTAAAGGGAGGAGCAGAGTCAACCTGTCAGGTTTACTTTTGCCTTTTAATTATCAATGGAGTGCTAGGTATCAGAATCAGGCAGGAAGGAGACCACTGGGATGCAGGTAGTGTATGCTCATAACAACTTCTTTAGGATCAGTTTACTAGCCAAACGAGTAATGGGTGAGGAAGGCTGCTGATGCTGACTGAACTCTAATAGGTCAGTTCAGGGAGCAGGTCCACCCAGCTACATCATGGAGGGAAAGTGAATTTCGAGTATGCCAACCACCTGGAGGTGGATTTTCAGGTGATGCCCAGTAAGTGAACATCAGGGAATTAAGGGGGAGGGAACCCAGGCCAATTGCCACTAGCTAGAATGCACAAGAGAAAGACATGAAGCTGATTCAAATACAATCAAAGTATTTTTATTAGACTGTCCTAAAATGACATAGCACCTATGCTAAATATCTAAAATAACACAACCCTTATGCTAAATATCTACACTCTAAAATAATTCTAACCTCACTAAATCAGTACTCATGCTCTAGGTTCTATGCTCTAAATATTTGTAACATTAGTTAACTTTTTACTAAAACTCTAAATGGATTGTTCTAAATACTCATAGCAGGTAAATTATTACCAAAACTCTGAATTGTTTTGTAACACATTCAATGAGACATGCTCCCAGCCACCACTGTGTCAACCACCACTGTGTGTGTCCAAGGGGAGCTAGGTCAGAAGCCCCTCTTTGTGTCCAGACAGTTTCTCCTCCAGGAGGGACACTCAAGAAGAAGAGGAAAGAAAAATCAGTTCCAAGGATTCTTGTCTGAGAACACCACTGAGGTGTTGAGGCTCCTTGGCCACAATCAGGCCACCGGAATGAGTCACCCCTCGAAGAACACAGCTGAAGAAAGTCCCCAGCTTTTCGGACCACACTTCTGGGTCACTGGGATGCAAGAACGATGAAGGAAGAAAGTCCCCAGCCTTTCAGACCACACCAGGATTGCTGGGACTCAAGGATGAGAATGGAATCTCCTGGAGGAAACTTTGAGGATTCAGATGGCCAGGAACAACAGTACACACTGGGTACCACCTGCAGACAGGAGTGGTGGCTCAATAAAGATCCTTTTAAAAACAGTGGTTTTGGTTATTTCTATCAAGATTACAGGTTCAAAGAGTTTACACAGTTTGTAGCCATGTTGTTGGGGCATTGGGGCTTGTTGGCAGTCTCTTGGTGGGCACACACATATAGGGTAGAGAACAGTTCAGTTGCGGGGGTCCCAAAACATCATACAGTCTTTTACATGCATTTCTTGTAGGCAGTTCATAAATCAGGTACACTGTCCCTTTAAATTTGGCCTTCCATTGCCTTCATTCATATTTATTTATCTAATTTAAATAGTACTGCCCCTTTAGCTTAGCTCCATAGAGTTCTGTCCCAAACTGCACACCATAGGTGGTTCTGTAGGTGGGGCTTACCCACCCCCACAGTCTCTGGCTGCTATGGAGTTTTATTTTTCATTTATATACACCCCATTCTGTGGATGGCCTGTTAGATGGGGCCTACTTGCTCAAGTGGCAGTGTCACTTCCACTTGTGCCAGGAGGTGCAAGAGTTCATTTTCTTTTTTTTTTTTTTTTAAATAAAAAAACAAAAAATAGAAGTTTTCCTGGTGGACAGCACCTGGCTGTGGTGTTGCCACCCCTCACCCTTCCACCCATATTCACTTCCCTGGGCCAAATGGTGAAGGAGGCCTGAACCCACCTACATGGACTACTGCTGCTGCTAGCTGCTGGACGAAGGGGATGGCCTTTTGCTGCCACCACCCCTCCCCAACGGACTCTTACTGATGCTGGAACCTGGGCCATTACTGCAGAGAGATGGAGGAGGAGCCATTACATTTCCGGACCAGCCAGAACATCGGGAGGAACACAGTAGCAGAAGGTAAGTCCTTCCTTTTCTGGCTTCACCCGGCCAGCCGGCCACCCCCTTCACACTTGCTGCTCTCCCTTTCAGCTGCACTAACTGAACTGAACAGTTGTTGCTGTTCAAAATGGGCAGAGAATTCCACTGTGGAATCCTCACAAGCCTAACCCTACCTGCCTGCTCATGCCCCTGGGACCCGCGTGTGCAGGTTCCAGGCATCTGGCATGGGGGGGGGTCTGAGGATGGTGCAGGCAGGTAAGAAAGGAAGAAGAAAAAAAAAACATTTTAAAACAAGCCCAGTTGAGGTTTTTAGTTCTGGGGCACCTATCCCCTAATAAGCCCTGGAGCACCTGGATGCCCATTTCTGGAGGGCACCAGGAACTCTGGGACACTACAAATGGACTAGTGATCAGTTTGTGTCAAGAGATGTGTCTAACCACCAGCTTACAGAGCAGCAGCCAGAACAGCATAGTGGTTAGAGCATATGGCTATGTGCCAGGAGATCTGGGTTACAATCCCAAAAATGTCAACAATTTGTAAAAAAAATCCATTTTCATCAAATTTCACTGGGGTGTTGATCTGTTGTAACACGGTGTGAAAATAGTAACATCACACAAAAGGGAGTTAAGTGCAAGAAAGAATAGCTCTTGAAGTAAAGCATTCCTTCTCACAGTAAATGGATTATAGATCAGTTTGGCTGGTAAACTGATCCTGGAGCAGCTCTTGTGGGTATAGTCTAGAGTGAGAATGGGGAAGGGGAGGGTGGACAATGACTAGAGTTGGGTAGGGGTGTCCAAGGGTGTAGCCCTGACCACCTGGGTAGAGATAGCGCTAGCTTATTGTGCTTAATTGACCCCTAATTGTAGGCCTGAATATTGAGTTTCAAATAAGGAGTATAAGCAGGTGCCATGTTAGAATACGTACCATGTATTTGAAACATGGTACTCACATGTCTCTTGTGGTGGATATGGTATGGTTAATCCCATTATAATAGGGATATGTTCATTATAACAGTTTCCTTAATGCCCAGATACAGGTGGTTCTTGGGCTAGTTTTGAGATGATGGAAGAATAGTTTTGTTAAGGTTGAGATATGAGTGGCAGAGATCACCTGTGGGTCATGTACATCATATTACACAGTACATTTTCAAATATATTGATTTAAATTTGTGTTGTGCTTGCCAAAATAATCTGCTAAATGTCTTCTAGTTGACATTGTGAATTAACACATTTAAAATGTTATTCAAGCTTTATTCATAGATGTCAGCGTGGCTCAATTGGTAGCACATCCACCTCTGGACCAGAAGGTCATGGGTTCTCATCCCACACTGGGATTGGACTTGCACCCAAAGATCACTGGCATCCGAGTGCAGTATTGGAGGGTGCTGTACTGCTGGTGTGTGCCGTCCTTTGGATGAGATGTTAAACCGAGGTCCCTTCTGCCCATCCTGGTGTTGTCCTGGTGTGTGTCTAGGTGGAAGTAAAAGAACCCAGGGCACTCTTTGCAAAGAGTAGGGAACATTCCCAGTGTCCTGGCCAACATTCCCCTTCCCATAAACTGGTTAGTGCAATTATCCAGGCTGTGTGTGGGTGATGATTTGCGATATGGCCGTCGTCACACATTCAGTCACTACGCTACCAGTCTGGCATTGCTTGTAAAGCACTTTGGGATACACTGTGTATGAAAAGTGCTATATAAATGCTGATTCTTCTTCTTTTTCATATAGGGCCCTATTCAAAAATCAATGCCCAAGAGGTGCATATCAGGGTGTGCAGCTCCTCACTCAAGGGATTTCTGCACAGGGCCCACATTCATGAACATTGGCACCCACCCAGCTCCCTTATGAGGCCCCACCCCCCCAGCACACAGGTCCATGGGGGGAGGGTGCAGATGGTGGATCCTAGCGAGCAGCCAATCAGCTGCCCAGGCAGGGATCTGCAGTGGATCCCTTGTGCGCAATGGGTGCCATGTTGCTGGCCAGTGCACAGAACACCAACTGTGCAGGTGTGGGATTGTACCCCATTTACGTGACCCCCATCCTCCTGATGTTCCCTGATGGCAGGGGCAGCACTGTTGGGGGGGGGGGGGGAAATGCCCCCCCCCGCCGTGTCTGCCACTTCTGGAGGCAGCTTCCCCAGGGGGCACATAACCAGCCCCTGTGGTTTTCAGCTGCCTTCTGGATGCAGAGCCAGCAACCTCCACGCACAGCACTCTGCACATTCATGAATGAGTGGAGTGCTGTTTCTCCCCCCACCACCCCCAGGCCTGCCCCTACATGGAGCTCTGTGATTGGCTGGGGGATTGGGTGCATGGGGGGGCATATCCCCATCCTGAATAGGGCAGATGGGGTGCAGTAGGTGCAGGCATCTACGTGGTGGCTACGCACCTGAGTTACGTGGCACGTAGCCACATGATTCCTTAGTGAATAGAACCCATAGAGATTAGAAGTCCTTTTACTACAATGTTAAACCCTTTACTCCAGACACTCAACTTTTTTCTATTTTGTGGAGAAATATAGGGCCTATACAATGAATTTGGGAGAAATATGGAGTCAGTATAATGAATTCGGGAGAAATATGGAGCCAATATAATGAATCTTATTTTTTTTATATCAAGACAGCACACTTATCCATTCATTTGAAAGGTTTTGCTTTCTATGAGAATATTGGTTTCTTCTCAGAGAAAAGTCAACCTATTGCTATAAAGAAACAACTGATTTATCCATCCTGAATTAAATGCCTCTTCTCTATCACAGTATGCTAGTATATATAAGCAGTTTTTGTAACTGCCATATCTGGACGTTCACAAGTGTAGCTGATGTTTAAAGACTTGCTGTCCTGTCAGTTGGCCCTTGGTGCACTGCCAATTGGGCTAAGATGTCAAACTATAGAGCAGCGTAAAGCAAAATGCAAGTATTTAAGGTAAAACGTTCATGGGAGATAGGGCCATTAGAGTTTTTATATTTAACATCTGTCATAATTATGTTTAGCAATATAACTTGTTCACAGCTATTAATGTATTTGAAAAGCCATATATAACATACTGCTGATAACTTGAACACTTGTGTCTTGTATAAGGTCACCAGCCATCTATATATAGCAATAGCAAATGCCAGCTACAGCCATATGAAAATAGAGTCCTGTACATAGACTTGCTGTACATTAAGGGGCAGTTACTGTAACACAGTGCACAATGAGCAACCAGTTTTTATGTTTGAACATAGTCCTTTAATAAGTGTCACATGTGGCTGGCTTAAACATTTGCAAAATGAAATGGTCATCTTACAAAGACAGTCAGTCACTTTTACTGGAACACTTAAATTTCAGAACAAATATAAAACTTAAGCAATAAGGCATGAGTCTGAAGGCCTTTTAGGAGGATAATGCCCATCAGAAGATGGGAGGAGTTTTTATTTATTTAGTTTTTGTTGACCGGGTAAGTGCACTAGACATATCCTGCCTATTTTCAGGCACGACCCGGGGGAGGGAGATACAGATGAATGCCAACTGACCTTGAACCAGATTGAGCTGTTGGTGGTATTTTTAGTGAATGAGGGAAAATTTGGCCAGGACACCGGGGAAATTCCCCTACTCTTTTCGATAAGTGCCATGGGATCTTTAACATCCACCTGAACTACCACCAATCCAGGCAGATGGGACCTCGGTTTAGCGTCTCATCCGAAAGACGGAAATAAATATGCTTTGGGCCTTAAACCTATCAATGCGTATTTATGCTCCATAAAAGCTAGATGACAAGGGCTTTATAGCTACTATATAGAGAATAATGCATAGGTAACTGTGTTATGAGGTTTTTTTTGTTACAAACCCAAGGTGTATGATGTATAAGAAACCTCAAGAAGGAAGCTCTAGAGGTTTATAAGGTCATCACACTCTGAGGGTGTGTACAAAAACAAGAAAAAAAACCTCATAGCAGGCAGTGACTTACTACGAAAGTACATGTTGCTCAATGTACTTGTTGCAAATACAAAAAAGGGCTGTTGAAAACAACTTCAAACTGTTGAAAAAACACACACACACACACACACACACACACACACACACACGGACATAGCAGACAGAAAGACAGATGCACACTGGACAGGCAGTCAGGACAGAAGACAACTTGTCCCAAGTCGGAGGTCTGACTGCACATCGCCCTGGTGAGTGCCAAATATTAGACAGATAAACTACTGAGTTACCTTAAAGTTCTGTTTGAGTTTTAAGAAGCAAACTTATAAAATCTGTGTTTTGATGATGTCATAATTTATTTATATGGTTGTTTTAAATTCATGATGTCATAACTAATTTATTCATACTGTGATACAAATTGATGCTGACATAATTATGCTATTGGGGCAATATTTGCTGTGGCATAATAGATGATTAGCTTAGCTCATTTTGCTGGTGACTTCTGAAAGTTGTTCTTCTCACAGAACCATGCAGAATGTTTTTTTTTTTGAGAATTTAGAACCATGCAGAATGACTAGGAATGTAAAAAATTGATTTCCATAGAGACAAGGAAAACACATTATGAGCAATCACCCTTCATTTCCCCTCGTCATCTTGGGAACTTGAAAAAGTGCTCTGCTGCATAGTTCTTGACATTGGAAGATCCCCCCCTTCTCCTTCCTCAGAAGCTATTCAGGACTTTTAGAAGTTTTTTTTTTTTTTTTGGGGGGGTGAGATTTTCAAAGAGCTGCATCCACGTTTTGCTGGAAAGTATCCCCAGAGTTAGACCATGAAAGTTGGTCTATCTCAGGAATTCTACAATTGTGTCCAAAAAATGGATGTGATTCCTGCAGTTGCAGCAGAAATTGCCATACACTGCAGGAATCAGCAAAAATGCATCAAATGTCTGTAAATGAGGCACAGACATTTGGACACATCTGCATGGACACAGGATGCATCCAAAATATGAATGCAAGTGGTGCTTCCACACCGCTGAAAATCCGCCCTTTTTTTTTTTTTTAACAATTATGTTTTTTACGTTTGCTTGCGCGCATGTGCAAGGAACGTTTTGGGACAGTACAACATTCTGGAGGTGTGTTACCCTCCTGTCCAATGTACTGCTCCATGTAGCAGGCACGACCGTACCCCACCAATGGATGGACGAGCTGTCTCTGACAGCAGTTGGGCTGCAGTGGTCTTCAGTTCAAAGAAAACCACCCGCTGCAATCAGCGGTGGTAACGTATGTGTACGTGGCATATTGACATCACGATCCCTCCCGGTTTTAGACGTTTCCCTAACTCAATTATTTCTTTGCAAATATCCTTCTCATGAGAAAAACCTACATTGCTTGATCCAGTGTGTAAAATAACATTCAAAGGTTCTGTTATTAACATATCAGTTCTGTCGGAGATATCTTCTACTTTAGCACCAGGAAAACAATGGACTGTTATTTGATTGGACTCACTGTTACACAAATGAGAATCAATATATTTTATAATTGAATCACCTATAAAGATAGTTGGTAGCGCTGGTTCTGAATCGGGAGATTCATAAGGAGCCTCTAAATGAGTAGTTACTAACGGCTCATATCTATTTTGAGAACAGAAGGACCTCTGTGCTAAAATATATGTATTTTTTGATACAGAACTAGTTTGGACCGAACAAATTAACTCTGCTCTTCTGCCTTTTTTATATTTACGCTTCGGTATTGACTCCCAACCTACATCTACATCAGAATCATTAGCAGTTTCTCTTGCTCTTTTTGGAGTCGGATGTAAATCTGTTGAGGTGGCATTTTTTGAACAAGAATCTTCTAAAGCCACAGCATCTGAAAGTACAATTGGAGCTTTATTATTAGATGCAGTTTCATGTAACATGGGATATGTAGTTGAAATAATTGACATTTTCATGCCATCATTATTGGGTGCTGGACGGTTCCTAACCATGTCATCAACAAAACATTCTAAATGTCTTATATCTTTTGCCACTTTAAGTTTGTCCAACAGAAAGTTTATTTCTAATTTTAGCCGTTTAATTTCAGTGCAGTATGAACAATTAACAGTTGCAGGTAAATTAGGTAATAAAGTTGTGTATTGCAACACATGATTGCTTTCCTTACACATCACGATACACTGACCGTTAAATGTAAGGGTGGAAGTCTCAGCTTGTGTTGGTACCATCTTCAAAAGACTAAACCACAGTAAAATTTGTGACCAGTTTATGGGCTTCCTGCCTTTCCGTTTAAATGTTACAAAGTACTTGGTTTACTCCACAAACAGAGAGCAAACACGGTACCCGCTGTTACCACTGTACAACGCTGGACACACTTGATGTGCATGTGTGTCTCGGCACGCATCTCTGCGTGCGGTGCTCACCGTCAGACGCTCGCACCGCTCACTATGCGAGCATATTTGTAGCCGAGATCCTGAAGTCTCGTGACTAATTACAGGTGTCCCAGCTGCAAAGACAATGAGAGCTGAATAGTTTTAAAGTTTAAATGGAACAGTACTATATATCTGAGTGATCTGTCCCCTTTCTACCCTACAACAATACAAGGATTTGTAAAAGGCAGTAAGCGGCCAAACCTTAATTAAAAGTACTATGTTCTAAAAAGAACTATGCAGGCCACTCAAGATGCAGGTTTTACAAGCTCAGAAAGTTTGTCACAGCTAATATTATGCTCAGAGCAGTAGCTTGCAGCCCAGAGTGGAGCCTGTCTCATGGCTTTCAGCTGTCCCACAGGTTAGTCCAACTAACAGAGCTCTTTGCCAATCAAAGAAACACTTCACTCACTATGCAAGCATATTTGTAGCTGGGATGCTGAAGTCTCGTGACTAATTACAGGTGTCCCAGCTGCAAAGACGATAAGAGCTGAATAGTTTTAAATGGAACTAGCACAATTTAAAGGAGTTAAAATCCAAATGGGAAATGCTTGAAAACCAACTTGTAATCCAAATGATGTAACTGTAATTCAAACAGAAAAAGTACAACGACCCCAGCCAGCAATGACAGCACTCCGCATGGCTAACAGATACAGAAGCTTAGTCGAAGTGGGGAACAGCACAGAACAGCAGGTCAGGCAGCAGTCAGGAACAGGCCCCTGTGTCCTGAGGATGAAACACTTCAAACTCTCTCTCTAACATTTTGCCGCAACACAGCCCTTCTGGCTTACACCACTTAGGACACAGCCCTTCTGGCTCAGCTGTCAGTCACAGGAGTACCATGCAGTGGCTTCCCAGTTCCCAAGGAGCCCAGACTCCAGGAGCAGCCACCATAGTCCAACTCCCCTCCAGATTGAGAGTACCCACATACTCAGGGCAGCGCTCTGTGGCTCCGTCCTCCCTGATCCACCCCACTAGATAAGGGCTAGCAAGCCTCTCATCTGGCTCTGAAGCAACCTGGAAAGGAGCAGGACTCTATTTCCATTTGGTACAGCCCAGCAGCTTCAGTTTGCAGCAGTGCCCCACTGGCACAGACTCTTAGTAGTTTCCTTCAACAGGTGCTTGTCTGGCACAATCTTACAGCTTTCACTAAACAGGCACCTTTCCCTGACACAGTCTCCAAACAGTGTAAGCCCATAATAAGCTCACAGTGATTTTGCAGAATGAATCCCGGTGAGGGCTACTTAGAGTGTTGGCCTGGCTAGGCCCCTAGCTTGACCTCACCAGCAGTAGTTCTAAACACCTCAGTGTTTCTCTCAGACTGCCCTGAGCTCCTTGTGAGCCCAGAAACTTATTTCCTTAATTTAGTGTCCCATACATAAATACATAGATGTTGACTGCAGATAAGGGCCTTTGGCCCACCTAGTCTGCCTATTTATGCATGTAACTGTGCTTCTTCAAGCTTCCCTAGAACTAGGTTGTCCCCTTCTCCTGACTACCAGGATCCCCCTTATGTCTGTCCCATGCATTTTTACATTCACTTGCACGCATGCGCAAGCAACGTTTTGGGACAGTACAACATTCTGGAGGTGTGTTACCCTCCTGTCCAATGTACTGCTCCATGTAGCAGGCACCACCGTACCCCACCAATGTATGGACGAGCTGTCTATGACAGCAGTTGGGCTGCAGTGGTCTTCAGTTCAAAGAAAACCACCTGCTGCAATCAGCAGTGGTAATGTATGTGTACGTGGCATATTGACATCACAATCCCTCCCGCTAACTCCCTCTGCTGCTGTCCTCCCCGTTCCCTCATTCCCCGTCTCACCCACTGAACTTGCTCTGGCAGACATTTCAAATGCTCTTGCATTTCAGCCCAGATTAAGCCCTGCAGTTCTCACTCAGCTGCTGCCAGTGGCGTAACCATGCATATTTATGGTACGCCAATGTGTACAGAAATAAAATTGACTTTTTTTTTAATGCTGTTCTTAAAATCATTTTTTTATTATGTTTAATACAGCTTAAGCACTGTGCTGGTCGCGAACTCTGGTCCGTTGTTGCTGCCGCTCGGGGGGGGGACTAGTGGGAGGTGGTAACAGCAATGTACAAGCTCGGCACCAAGCGGGAAGGAAAGTGAGCACGAGCCCCACCACAGCAGGTAGTGTAAAATAAATAAAACAAATGGTCTATATAGAATAGAATATATCACATGTCACCATATCATGTAATAGCCCTAATCGTGAAGGAAGATGGACCATGTCTGCAACACTGTAGCATGGGGTGGGGGGTTGCTGTCGAAAAGTTACTGAAATCATGAAATGAACACATCAAATATGTTAAACAAAGATAATCCATAGTGGGAATGGGTCTTGTACTAATCATAAAGATAATACATACCATGGATCCCCCCGCCCGGCCTTGGGTGGTGGAGGGTGAAGCTCGGTCCGGGCCGTGGCCAGTGCCGATTATTAGAATAGATTCTTATTTGTAACAAGACTATTGGGACTCATTCACTTGCTGCTATACAAGTACTGGTTAGTCTCACTGGGTTTTTTCCTTGAATATTTTTTCTTATCCCCCAGTTTATTTTTCGCTGCAGTAGTGCCGGTGGTATCAGCTTTATATTCTGCCTTTGTACTGTTTGGGTGTTATTACTTTTATTACGCTAACATGGATTCTCTTCTAGTAAAATATTAATATGTGGGGTTATTCGTAGCACACTATTCTAAGGGGGAGTGCTCTCTTGGCTGCCTACTTTTTGGCCTTGCCACCGTTATTTTTCATTAGTTTTGCTACTATTAATAATAATAATAATAATATTATTACTAGTATTGACATTATTATTGTTACAGTTAATATTTGTATTCTGAGGGTAGTGCATTCTTAACAGACTTATTTTTGGGGGGAGCAGGGGGCAATTTTTACCTCTCCTTTCTTGTAAGTGTCTGTGATTTATTGTGCTTTCCTTCTGTTATCCGAGGGCTGGATCCCTCCCTTTCTCTATGCCTTTTTCTTCTTGTTATCTGATTTCTGAAGTAAAACATGCTAATGTTTAATTGTCACAAATGTCGATTTGCTTTTGAGAATAGTTGATTTCCCTTTGGAAATATTAGAAGCGAATGACCTGCACTGTTTCACGTAGATAATTTATTTTGGAAGAGCCAAGCCCTGACTTGTAGAGCTGTAATAGGGGATAAAGAAATGTGTCCCAATATTTCAGCCTAAACCTCATTTTGGTCTAAAACATAATGTGTTTGTGTAACTAATATTGATCTATGAAGCTGAATCATATTAAAACGTGAAAAGTTACAAGTTTAACTGAACCACAACTTGTAATATTAAAGTGTCTTTTAATATTTGTACTGATCATGTGAGTAATAAAAAACAGGTGTCTTAAGTGTCTGCAAGACAGAAATACAGGGATAGAGTTTAAATTACCCTTCTGACTATTCTTATCAGGAGGACAGGCCAAAAAAAATGCTACTGTGCACATTCCTAAGTGCAAACCTATTTCTTCCTCCTAAGACCTGAGTAACTGGTAATGACAATTATTATTATCCTTATATAGTAGTATAATTTGCACTATCAATACATTTGTGCTAAGCTCATACATGTACTAAAAAGAGAATTGCCTTTTAAGTTAATGTTTGTACTTGTTTTGTACCAATCATAGACAACCATAGTACTGTCTTCCACTATATAAGCAAGCCAGAATACACTGTTAGTTTGAAGAATTAAGAATGAAGAATTAAGAATTCAGAATTAAGGAATTAAAATGAAGGATGTACCACTTGTAATCTCTCGCTATGATTATTATTATAATCATTAAATTCTTCCGCCATAGCATCGTCTCCGTTCGTCTCCTTTCTAAGTATCAGTAATGGATAATTTACTAAATGGTAATTTTTGCCAACGTTACAAGAGCCTTCAGAAATTTAGGAGCCCCATTCTGGTACAATACTGTACTTGGAAATAATGCCTAGGAAAGTCAGTTTGAAAAGTTGGGGTGAAACATATGGTGCATCCTTGGACCCCTTGCTGTTATCAACATTTACAAAATTGTCAAGGGTCCTGGGACCCTTACTATGGGGTTGCCAGAAACACTTGTTGCTTTTGTTTTCCCCTTTTATTTATGTTGAGTTTCCTTGTTTCTTTATGTTGTTGTTGTTGTTTACACACACACTTGATTTAGTTTTTTATTATTTGTTTATCTGTGCTCTGCAGAACCTGCTGGCAGTAATAAGTGTTTGACAAATAAATACTGTTAAAGGAATCCCCTTCAGCAAGAGGTGGGGGAAACTGGTAGCCCCTATTTGCAGTGGGACTTCTGACAGCCTATTTTGTGGCACATATATCATATAGTTCAATTCCCTGCCTCCCCAGCCTGAAAAAGTTTGAGGTTCATTAGTTTTTTTGAACTACATCCTCCTAATTTCTGAGCACTGGAATACCTCCCCCGCACCCCGTGCTAGAAAGCTTCAAGAAAGATGAAAACAATTATTTGAACCCACACTTTTGTAACAGTATACTACGTAATATTTCTATATTGGACTCAGCTAATTGTCACAAATTATTTTATGCTGCTTGTGCACCTCAAGCGGCTACAGATTATGAAAGGTGCTAGATAAATTAACTTTGCCTTGATAAAACTCAGGGGGGTTTATGTACCTGTGCTAAAGGTGTGCACTAGAACAGGTGAGAGACTGAGAAACGACAGGTACTACAAAGAGCTGCCAGCACCTGGGGCAGGTTCCTCAGAATCTGCATGTATAGACAAAACACTGTAACAAGTACTGTGGGAACAGCCATTCAGTTCCTGACAACTCGAGTACTTTTTTGCTTTATTTATGGTATTTTGTTTTGGGGTGGAGTTCTTGTGGAAACTGCGGTGGGACAGGGTTGCTGGCACTTCTGTACATTTTAGAAACTCTTCAGAAAAACACCTGCTCCTCTTTTGTAGGCACATCACTAGAATATCTTAACAACTCTAAATTGTGGTGGTCGTACCCTTTGAAATTCTGGCACAAAAGGAAAGGAAGGGATTTTGGTTTTATATAGTGTCTTTCACACAAACTGTATGCCAGTGTGTTTTACAGTCTAGCTGAGGAAGGGTGAGAGGAAAGGACATTGCTGTTGCTTTCTGCGCACAGGGCAATTCAAACAGCACAGAGAAACTTAGAAACCTGTCAGCAGGAAATGACTCATAGTCCATGTTGTCTATTCATTTTCCTACCTGAGCTGACTGTATCAACTTACTACTGGGTGTGCCCAGGCCAAATGCCTCAGTGTCACTTCAGAGCTAAATTAGGGCCATCCTCTATCTAAGGAAACAGTGAGATTAAAAACAGAATTTGCCATTTTTTAAACACTGCTTAGAGTCATTTGTCCTATGAAAAAGCTATTTACACATCATTTACAACCACACTTGGCACCAAATCTGTATCTCCTCCACCCCATTTTCTGTTACATTCTGTTGTGCAAAATATGCTGATATGCACTCAGTATTTGGGTGGGGGAGTGGGAGAGGACGACAAAACAAACAAAAAAAAAAACTTAGGTATGAACATTTTGTAAAATGAAGTTACCCATTTTTAAAAACAAGAAATCAGTGGCTATAATACATTAGAGTGCAGTTACACAAGGAACAGAGTATATGCAAGTGTACATGAGGCTGTAATGGCACTGAGGGGTTTTGGTGGCATTTCTTAACCATGAAAGTCAAGCATGGGTTGGATTACATTTGGCACCAGATCCCCAAGATGCCACACCAGTCTGATTTATATATATAAGCTACTGTATATTTGATATGTTACAGTTTTTTTAAATTGTTGTTTACCTGTCCCTATTTTTTCTCCCCCAAGAAAAGCCCCAAAACTCACTAAAGAGCATGTAAACCCCCTAGAGTGACCCCTAGCCTTAGTGTAGAAATCTTTCACAGTATATTATAAAAAATGCATACAGGTAGGTGTTTGATGGCACTGTTTGACAGCCAGTTGTCCACAACCATTTAAATTGCAGACTGTAATGCCAGCCAAAGCCTCCAACACCTCTGATTCCATGGGGGGGGGGCATTTCTCTTGAAATTAGGGGTAGGCAAGATGTAACAAAACTGTGTCTTCAAGAAAAAAACATAAAACTCACCACAGAGCATGTAAACCCCCCAGAGCTTCTGGGGGCCGGACCCCCAGCTTTTATTTCTCCTTATTCATAAATATCATATCCAAGCACCCTCCAAAATAATTCTTGCCTACGCCCCTACCTGTTGTTATAGTTGGGATGGGAGGGACTCAGGAAGAATGGAGTTGACAGGCAGGTGGTTTAGGCAACTCAATGAACTGTGGGGACTGCAGAAAGGACTATAATGCAACTTACTAGGCATGGGGAGGGGGTAACAGGGTATCTAATTCTGTTTCAGATTACCCCCAAAATGCACCAGAATTCACCAAGACCCCCGGCCTATAGTTTAGATTATTGGTGCGTACACTTTTTTTAAGGCTGGTTACTCCACTGGCTGCTGCAGATACGAGGTACGAACATTGGATCCACCAGAGCTGCCATCGAACTATCTGGAGCATTGCTGAGGAGACTCACATGTAGGCAATTAAATTAAACAAGCCCTCGCATTCAGAACAAAAAAATTAATTACAGCTCTCATTAAGCCTTTGTTCTTTTCTCCAGTTCTTACCTTCTGCAGACACTTTAGACTACGACTTTTTTTGCAGGGCCCGCTTTTCCCAAGTATTCTGACACTCCATAATCCTCTCGCATCAGTCCTTTATCCTGTAGGGCACCAATTGCAGCTTCAAATTCATTGTAGATCTGTGGTCCCTCCGGTAAAATAATTTTCAAATGGGCAGGATACAACAGAATGTATTTTATTATACGTTATACATAACATTGCAGCAGTTGCACTAAAGATTTCCGTTGGCGCTGAACAATCGGGGAGTAGCAAATTCACAAACTATATTCTCTGGTCCCAATATTCCAGCTTTCCCAATCTCCAAGCCCTAGTTAAAATTTGCTGCTGGACCATATGATTATGAAACCTGACAAAGATTGGTCTGGGGAGACGTAGGATCCTTAGAGGGCTGCGTTACAAATGGTTCATTTTGCGTCATCTTCACAGTTGAAATTGTGTTTTTCATGGCACAGTACGGCAATCATCATTCAGGTGGGCATTAACTGGCTCTCATGCCTTAGACACCATGAACACCAGATTTGTAAGTTTTTATGCTTTAAATATATTTTTTTTCAGACAAATCAGACGAGTTTGGAAAGTGTAAATATCAGAAGTAAATATATTACAACATTTCGCCAGAAAGTCCCTCCAGCATACTCAGGTTGTAAACTATTTACTTCCGATATCTGTAACCTGCAGTGTGTGCTATTTATCCGCATTGCAAACCAATGGATGAGAGAGAGAGAATGTTTGTAACATGACGGGAGAGCAGAAGAGCAGGAGAAAACAATTCCACTACATTCTCATTCTCTCTGTCTCTCTCTCGCTCGCTCTCGCTCACTCTCTTGCTCTCCTTCTCACTCTATGTATCTCACCGCAGATCTCTGGATTTGTGTTTTGGCATGCTCCGATGCTCCATCAGCTGTTCACTTTCTATGCCACAGTACTCAGGAGCTGGAGCCAATCGAATTCTGGCTGGGGCTGAATTGGAATTCATGTGCACATTTCAAAATGTACAGTAATCTCACCAGCGGCGGGGAGCTGCTTCAAATGTAGGGTCCTCTGAGGCTTCTGACTCTTGTTGGATGTGTGTGCGGTGCAGGGCAGAATGGACAGCTGAGCAGCAAGTGTTATCATTCAAGGCGGAGAAGGGGATGAGAAGTGGTGACAATACAGCAGAAGCAGCCACAGCTTCAAGCAGCTTTTCAGGTGTATAATTATAGGGAGAAGGAAAGTGGGCCTTTCGGAGCTGGGGGAGGTTTAACAGTGCCCTATGGATGCAGATGGTGCACTGCGGAGCCTGCAGTGCCCCCTACCCCTTCATTTCCTCCACTGAGGTCATGTTTTGAGAAGTTGGCTGGGAGGAACAGGAGGATGACATACCTCTTAGACTTTCATTTAGTAGCAGGAGTATAAACAGGAGCTCATAGTGGCCATTTAAGAGCTGGAATTTTAAAAAAGCACTCCAGCAACTACAACATGAAGCTAGCATATATAAGTAATCTTGACCCCCACATTGGGAGCTACTGCATAATAAATTTATTGAGTATCCATTGTTTTAAGTTTATGTTCACAAGCTGAAGAGGTGACTAAGTCAGTCACAAAATGTTGATGACTTGAATGTTTGATACTATGCAGTTTAAATTAAAAAAATATATATATTGGAATATGTCACTGTTCAGAAGGACATTACATTTTTCTTGGCTGTCTCTCTGGTTTTGCCCACCAGTCCGGACCCTTGCTGACGGCACAAGAGGCCGCTTAGCTTTGTGTGTGCTAAATGCCAGTGCTGCCATTAAGGATCTGTGTGCTCTCTCAATCGGAAGCAGCAAGAGGTCAAAAAGATCAAGAATTCTTGAACAAAGTCACAAAATACCTCTTGGCTTCAGCTCCCTCTGGTACTTCAAAGATTCGGATGCTGTTACAGCGTGACCTATTTTCTAGGGCATTGCATTTTTCCATAAGGGTTTGGGTCTCTTGGAGAAGCCAAGTAAACAATCTCTCAAGTCGATCGACCGTGCCATCCATGCTAGTTGCATGCTGTTCCACTTCTCAGATTTTTCCCTTCAATATTAGCAACCGAAGATTTTAATTTTGCGTATAATGATTGAGTTTCCTGTTGAAAGTCCAGAAGCTCAGTTATAACAACTGCATTTGTGGGTTGCTGCCCTATTCCAAATTGCCCATTGCCATACTATTCAGAGAGGATGCATGCTGTGCTGCAGAAGAGGTATGTTTCTTTTCCTGTTACCAATTTATAGTTAGTTAGCCTCTGGTGACTCCCCCATTCAATCCAAACCTCTTTCTTAATGAAATTGTGGAGCTAATGAATTTAAATTAGTGTAAGCAGGTATTATGTCAGTGGACCCGATGGAGCTCAAATCTTAGCCTGCCATATGAAATGCAGCATCACCAGAAATCGCTGCCCCCTGTCAGTCTTGAACATGTGCTCCAATGTCCTTTTTACATTCACTTATGTGCATGCACAAGTAACGTTGTGGGACAGTATGACTTTTTGAAGCTGTGTGGCCTTCCTGTCCAATGCAATGCTCCATGTAGCAGACATGACCGTACCACACCAATGGATGTGCAAGCTGTGTATGACAGCAGTTCAGCTGCAGTGCTCTACAGTTCAAAGAAAACCACCATTGCAGTCAGCGGTGGTAACGTGTGTGTATTTAGCACATTGACATCACAATCCCTCCCGCTTCCTCCCACTGCTGCTGTCCTCCCTGCTCCCTTATTCTCTGGCTCACCCATTGAACTAACTCTGGCAGAAGCCCCTCTTAACTTACAGAGGAACATCTTTGACCTGCCTGTGCTCTGCCTTATGTTTATTTGTTGGGTTCACATGAATTTCATGAGTGACACTGACATACCTCACACATGCATGTCTCCCCAGTAATACTACGGTTGAGTTTAGTGTCTGAACACCTGCCTCCGCCCACTCCCCACCTACATGCTTTCCTACTGGCTAAAAAGAATGCCAGTTATACCTCCCAGACCCCGCGGCAGTTCCTATTTACAATTGACATATGAAGTTTCCTGAAGAAGCATCCTAGTGCTGGGCTATGTCAGTACTGACCATACGGAAGGGTAACCAAGATTTGCGGGCACCATGTGTGCCACTCTGCAGGACCTCCTCCTGATGACACTGTGTTGCGCCATGGTTTTACGGGGTCCAGTTGTTTCTGCAGCAGTTGAGTTTGAGATGCTGATGCATCTGAAGGGTTGGGCAGATGACAAGACCCAGATGGAGGCAGGGAGAGAGCTGCTGCTGAAGCTCATGCAGGAGAGGGTGGCCAAGTTCCTGGCTACTGTGAACTGGTCGATCGGGGAAGGTGAGCTAGAGATGTACAAGCTGCAGCCCTTAGGTGGTGGGAAACTTTTATTGGTGATGGGCAGCACCGGGGTCACCATAGCCACTGCAGTGTATTTCTACTTGAAATACTACTGTAACTGTCATATCTCATGGTCAGTAGACCAGCACAGAGTCCCACATCCCTTGTCATTAATCCAGAGGGTGGTCCGAGTCACCATGCCCAACAGGTTAAAGCAAATGGGCAGGTATTAATTGCTGTACTGGCTGAAATGCTTGGGTGCAAACCCTTTTGACTGTTGATCAGTGTGCTGTCAGTGGGTACCCTTGAAATATGCTTTTGAACACTAACTGTACTTCTTCTTGTGCATCATATGATGGGGTGGGTGTGAAATTAAAAGTCTGAGTGTGCAAAAAGGGAAGGGGCTGCAGCTTTGTAAACTGTACCCCCTAAAGACATTAAGTCATGTCCAAGTGCCACACCACTGCAAATACCTGCAAGGGAACGTTCGGCATTGACAAATGCTTGTTATTTTCTATGGCTGTTACAACATCCCATTCTCCTTGGCTTATCCCAAAGTCAGGGCCTCTTGACTGGTTATGCCCCTCAGGATGTTGTCTCACTGATGGGGGACTTTTTGGTGGGTGATGACCAATTAGCCTGGTGGGACCTGGGAGTGCCCTTTTACATTCTGCATAAGTTGGAGATTTTCTGAGTTTTCCTCTCTTCCCCATGACATCAATGCACACGTGCTTCAATCACATGCACAGTAAGCAAGCCATTGTGAAACCCAGCCAATTTGTTTCTTCTCACTATCCAATCCAGTACTGTACTGCTGCCAAGGCAGTGACCCTCCCTCCCTGAAGGAGGAGCATGTCCTCTGGGATGCAAAATTATCCTCCTCCTCCTCCTCCTGCTGGCTCTTGTGTCCCTGGCTTGTTCTTGTAACTTGGGTTGCCAGCACTCCTAGTGGCAGCCCTGCCACTGTGCTGATGACCCGGCCTGGAAGGTTTGGTGCATAAATAAATTGTTTATACATGCACAATGGGCAGACTATGTAATGAAAAACAGAAACAACTTTGAGTGTGCAGAACATGGTTGCTATACCTCAGGTTCCTAGTGACATCACAGTACTGCTTGAACTTCTTTCTCATAGTTTTCTGATATCACAAAAGACTCCCAGTGACTTAACTACAGTACCCTGTTTTTCACAGTAAGAGGTTAATTATTCTATTTGCAGTAAATAGACAGCCTTTCTGTATTTTTTTTAGTGTAATGATGGCATTTATTTCATTATTTTTATTGATCATCTCCTGGGATATCTTCCTCCAGTGCACCATACCTGTGGAACATAGGCATCATCAACACTGGATGTACTGTACCCTGAAACATTTGCCTCACAGGCTGCCTACGATGATGTGGATCATTGCTGCCTATATAATGTGGGTGGCCCCAAACCTCCTTAGTTCTTTCTTTTTCCACCATCAACTGCATGTTGTACCAGAGAACTCGCCTCTCTGACTTTGTTGCTGTGTGCTGCACTGGCCTTCAGCTCCTGTTTTTGGCAATGTGAGCTTGTTCTTCTGTTTCCAACATGGATCTTGTGTCCTGTGCTGCCTAAACTACCTGCTGCCATGTTGTCACTGGACGTTGGCTATTGATGGTTTCCACATTCATTGACCCCTGCTGGTCTGACCCTGCTGTCTGGGTTCCTGCTGCCGGCTTGGGGCCTGTGGCTCTCTTGGGCTGTTTGCTAACTTTGCCTCACTGACTGTTTAATGTTTGGTCACCGCCTGACATTGCCTCAGCAGCAGTCATTGTTGTTGAGTTTCCCATTGACATTGTGTTTTTTTTTGTGGGACCTGGCCTTGTTGACTTCCCTTGTTTAGATTGTGCCTGATCTCCATGTCCATACACTGGCCATGGTGTGTGTCTGCTTTTGATACTTTTTTTGCATCATTGGTTGTGGCTTCCAGGTGTCTTGCTCCTATTCCCCCCTATACTTGTTGGGGTCGCCCAATGGTGGCTCCCTTCTTATTGGCCTATGGGACACTGGCCTGCATGTTGGTTGGCTTGTATACCTACCTGCTGGCCTTCCCCTCATTAGCTGGGGTACTGCTTGGAAATCATTCCATAGGTGTGTCTCACAGGAGGGAGAGATCCCCGAAGATGATAGGGAAGTTACCAGTAACAGTAGATCTTTGAGGCAATCTCCACCAGTGAGCTACAGTACGCCCTCCCACCTTCCTCCTTGGTTTGGTTGAGTCTATTGTGGGTTTTGACTTCATCATTTCACCCTGTACTGGATTTGCTTTGCTGGTCATTGTTCTCTTTTAGGGCTTCAATGTGCTTGTCTTTCATGTTCGTCAGTCTGGCACAATGTTGTTTCTTTGTCTCCCATGGCCAGGCAGAAGTGAGGCTGCCCATATTATATTGCCACCAACAATGCATGTCATCATTGGAGGCCTGCTAGGAAAAAGTTTCCAGATAGGTCAGATGCTGATGGCATCCTTGTTCCATAGGTGTGCTCACTGGAGGAGATTCTCTCGAAAATCTACTGTTACTGGTAAGTAGTGGTCTTTTCCGCATTTTTGTACCTCTACCATTTAACTCTATTTTAGCTGCTCTTGTTCTCCCGTCTTGTAAGATGCCCTTCCCACCTTATTTAAATTCTTCTTTTGAAATTATTAAAGGAGCACTCCTTTTTACATGGCAACCCCCAGGTTTTCAGCAGTAGTCTCTGCTGGTTTTGTACAGCCATTGTGTAAAACTTTACTTTTCTTGTGACTAAGGAGAAGTAACAACATGCCAGCCAGAAGTTCAGGGTACTCAAGGGAGTAACTTGATAGAACTCTGTCAGCAACAAGTTTTGATGCAAAAATAGCTGCACAGTTTATTGTCTCACAAAAGTCAGAAATTGAAAGCAGCAGACATGCAGTGTAGGTGTCCTGGCACTTCTCTCTATCTGAGCTTCATCAGGGGGTCTGTCACTTTGACTGCAGCGTTATCAAGTTACTCCCTTGAGGGTACCGGACTGCTGGTTGATTGAGCGATAACAGGAGTTTGCTTCCCCTTGCTGTACTAGGTTGTCTTCACTGCTAGGAGCTCGGATCCAATCCTGGAACTGTAGAAATAATAACAGACACTGCTCTCTGTCCATATGGGATGCTGGGGATATCAGAGCTAACTCTAGAGCACAGAACTAAAGCTCTCCTTTAATAATTTCAAATAAAAAACATGCTGAAGAAGACTGAAACTGGAGGAAAGAAAATCTTACAAAACAGGTGAAAATGGCAATCTAAAATGGAATAAAAATGTTTAGCTACACCATTTTCTCAATAACACACACTGCTGCTTTGAACAGTATAAATGCTAATACTTCATTGGACTCAAGTGAATGTATCTGCACGGAATGGGGAACTGGATCCTGGTTTGTTTCAAGTCTGCAACCTATGTTTTTCCCATCATTTAAACTCCTCAAAACCCAAGAACAATGTTATTTCAGTAACTGATACTTTGACAGGAGAAAGACAAATGAAATAGATTTAACAGTGTTATACCACACGTATGATGTCTAAGCAAAAAGTGTTTAATCAGATTTCTAGAAGAGAAACAGACACCATGGCCTGGATTTTTAATAGTCTAGTCTTGTTTTCCACAGCTCCCGGGGTCATCGAGTAACAATGACTGTGTATGTAGAAATGCTAGTGCAATGTGCATTTAGTTGTTCACATTCATCATACCATGACTGGGACTAGTATCCATGTGGGGTGCCTCAGAGTTCAGTCATGTGACCAAAGGAACGCTAAACCCCTTAAAGGAGTCAGTGCCATAAGTGTCATGGGGTCTTATCCGCTTAGACTAAAGGTACCTTAAGGAAATGTGTGGATCCTATTCTAGTAAGGAAAGAGATGAAGCCACCAGGGAAGGAGGGGAGGTGGAGCAATGAAAACATGAGCGCCGACGGGGATGCTTTAAGTATGCTCTATACTGCATATAGCGCTCAGTAAAAGGATGTGTGTGAGCTGGCCAGCATCCAGCTGGACCCCAGGAAACTTGCCCTACAGTTATGTTCCATGCCACAAACTGGATTTTAAAAGTTTGAGGCTTTTTAGACAGCAGATGACTTTTTGGTCCCCTACCAGATGCACTAGGTTTTGGCCTTTTCCCAAAAACATTTTCCACAAAAAGCTGTAATTTGACTATAATCATTGACAGTTTATGTAATTCTGTTTAAATGTAACTACCTATGAGAGCAAGATTTCTGTGAAGAAATTCCGAGCATTTTTTTGCCACTAGCGAGGACATGCAGGGACTTTTCAGTGAACAATGAAAATATGGCCCAAGAGATACCATGCTCTAATGTTTTAAAAACAACATACATACTCAGCTGTGCTTTATGCCCCTTAATGTGTCACATTATGCCCCTATGGGGTGCTTAACATACTGTTACTCTAACCACTGGTCATTCATAATTGCTTAAGAATCGTACCCTTTTAGCTGGTCTCAGTCTCAGATCACTGGACTGGAACTTGCATCTGACCACCTTGTGTTTTTTTACTTAAAAAAGAACAGATTGCACCAAGGGCCCCACACACAAATGTGAGACTGGTCCTGATGTACACTTTGTGTGCAAATGCATTTTGGTTTACTTACTGTTTATTGTAGTATAGTAGATTATATTAGACTAATTTTGCTTACTTCTAGGTTACATATTCTGAAACTAAAAATCCCAGAATCCCCTGCAGCTGATATCAGAGCAGTGCTGGAGCAGTGGCGAATTCAATAGCCTGCAGTGCTTGCTAGAGTTTATATAGGCTCTGATATTTTGTTTGTTGGTCCTGCTGTCCTCCCAGGGCTAAGTACAGCTACAAGAGGACTGTACTTAGCCACTGGAGATAAGCAGACCAGGAAAACTTCTGATCAGAGCTGGTAGAAGCTCTAACATGCACTGCAGTCTGTTGAATCTCCCACTGCTACAGTACTGCTGTGATGTCAGCTGCAGGGGATTCTGGGATTGGTAGTTACAGACGATGTTAGCCTAGAGGTAAGCAAAGTTAGTCTAATACATTCTACTATAATACAGTAAACAGTAAGTAAACCAAAATGTTTTTTGCACACAGAGTGCACATTGGGACCTGCTCTACACTTGAGTGAGTGGCCCTTTGTGCTGTTTCCCTTTAAAGCAGCAGTACATTACAATGAAAATGTTGTAACTATACATTATTGTATCTTAGATTGCCCATTTACTTCTGTCTTGTTAGATGCCCATTTTTCCTGTTTTGAATTTACTTAGTAATTTTTAGATTTAAAATTGTGCAAGGATTGTTCCTTTAAATATGTTGCTCCTCGGGTTTTTATTAGGAGTCTTAGATGGTTCTGCTCATCCCATGATCAACACCCCTTTTCTTATGAGTGTGGTGTCCTAGCATGCAACAGACACCTATCCAAACAGCTAAGAATTTATTTTATGATTTTTTTTAATTTACATTTTATTGACCAGGAAAGGCACACTAAGCTGTGATAGGTTGTTTCCAGGTGCGTTGGGGCCGGGGGGTTACAGGGTCTTTTTTTTATTGACAGGGCATTGCTAGCCGTGAGACCAGGGCAACTCCCCTTCTCTTTCTGCAGGGGGATTTTCTGTTTCCTGTGTGGAGGATGGAGGTACCTGGTATTGTGGAGGAGGACATGGTGTCCCAGGCTGAGGAGCCTGCTTTTCTCCTCTCCCTGGTAGGCATGCTTAGGCCACATCTGGGACTCCAGTCATGTCAAATGCTGCACATTCAGAATTTTTATCTGATGTTCAAGTTCTCAACCTCCTATAGGCAGATATTTCACCTGCAGAGATTATGATTGCGGTCAAGGCTCTATCAATTGGTTCAGCCCCAGGTTTGGATGGGTTACCAGGAGACTTAAACTGGACTGTTGGGGAGTCTCTTCAGAATTAATTGGCATTGGTATTCATTTATATACTCTACAGGTAAGATGGGTGCTAGTCTGAAGAAGGGAATTCTGATGTACTTTTATGAAAAAGGAGATAAAGTTAACATTTCTAATTGGTGTCCAGTTAGTCTCTTGAACTCAGACCTAAACATTTTGACTAAAATTATGACCTCCAGACTGTCTCAGGTAGGCTCTTTCCTGATAGATGCCTCCTAATCTTGTGGAATCCTGGACCTCAGAATCAATGACAACATTCATACAATTAGGGAAGTGATGAGGGTAATCAGGGTGCGGTCCCTGGCCTTCTCCTGGCCCTTGACCAGGAGAAGGCCTTTGACTACATTTCTCACGAATATCTACTTAGTATCTTGCATTTTTATGGGACTCCTGAAAAATTTTTCTCATGGATTCAGATCTTATATTCAATAGTTTATATCATTCCAGTTTTTAATGGAATCATTTCACTTTTATTCCAGTTGGTATCATTCTAGTTTTAAGAAACCCACAAGGCAGATTTCCATTCTTGATGCAGTGCTTACCAAATCATAGGTGGTAGGAGATGTGAGAGTAGGGGAGCCACCTGGAAATAGCGACCATGACTCCATTTGGTTTGAACTGGCTCTTGGATCCAGAAAACCCCAATCGAGAACTGAAGTCCTGGATTTTGGGAGAGTGGACTTTAGCAGGCTGAAGGTAGCTGGCCAGGGAAAGTTAGTCGATGTAGACAACACAAGCAGAGTGGAAGAGAGAAGGAGAGTAACAAAGTGGACCATTCACGAGACTTCCAAGTTATGCATGTGAACGGTAACCAAAAGGAACAAGTTCATGAGACCATTATGGTTCTCGGCAAGAGTCAGGGAAACAGTAATGGCCAAGAAAAATGCCTTCTACAAGTACAAAGAAAAGCATTGGAGGGAGAATACTTATTCAGAAATAAGAAGATGAGGGGGGTTAAGGAGGCAAAAGTAGACCCAGAGCTATGTATTGCAGAAGGGGTTATGGGCAGAGGAAATAATTTCTTCAGATATATTAAGCAAAAAAAGAAAAAAGGGGGAATTGTTAGACTATCCAGGGCATTGGGTGATAAAGGAGGATGAGCAAGAGGCTGCTGCCTTTAATGATTATTTTTGTTTAGTTTTCAATAGGGAGGACAGGGGCCATTGCCTGAGAGTGGCATCAAAAAAGTCACTAAGGATGAGGTAGCCAATATTTACAAGCAAAAGGGTACAGAAAGAGTTGACAGCCCTAAAGATAGATAAGACCCTGGTGCTGGATGGGTTACATCTGAGGATACTCAGGGAATTGGCTGAACCCGTCACAGGACAATTCAACAGCACTATGGATGGAGATAGTTCTGAAGGACTGGAGGGTGGAGGACGTTGTTCTGCTCCATGGGGGTGGGCAAGAAACAAGCAGGGAACTACAGACCTTTCAGTCCAACCTCTATTTTAGGGAAGCTTATGGAGTCAGTGATCAAAGAGGACCTCATGGACAATGTGGAGAGCAATGGTCTCCAGGATATTAAACAGTACTGGGTCATGGAAGGGAGGTCTCATCAGATAAACCTGATAGTTTTCTTTGACTGGGTGATGAGAGAATTAGATTTGCTGTACTTCAGCAAGGCTTTTGACTTGGTGACCCACAGATACTTGCTGATGAAGATGGAGGGTCTGGATGTGGCTAAGGATTTAGTAAACTGGGTAGGTACTTAGCTAAAGGGGAGGCAGCAGAGGGTTGTGATCAATGGGGTCAAATCAGAAGAGAGGAAGGTCATGAGCAGGGTGCCGCAAGGATAAGTCCTGGGCTGGTCCTCTTCAATATGTTCATCAGTGACACTGGAGAAGGAATCCAAGGCAGGTTGCATCTCTTTGCAGATGACACTAAGCTCTGTGGGAGGGTGAACAGCAGCAAGGGAAATACAGAAATGCAGAGTGACTTACAAAAGCTACAGTGATGGTGTAAGGTTTGGCACTTGAACTTTGATGCCAAAAAATGCAAGGTAATGCGCTTAGGGAATAAGACCCATAGGACAGAGTACTGGTTGGGTGGGGTGAAAATGAACACTACAGCTGATGAACAGGACCTTGGAATTATCATCAGTACACCCTCAAACAATGGAGCCAGTGCATCAAGACCTATGGTAAGGCAAGCAGGATGCTGGGGTGTATTGGGAGGGGTATTGATAGGAGAAAGAATGAAGTAATACTACGCCTTTAAAGATCTTTGGAGAGGCCACACCTTCAGTACTGCAACTAGTTCTTGAGTTTTCACCTCAGGAAAGATAGGGACAGGCTGGAGATTTTGTAGTGCAGGGTAACAAAGCTGATTCAGGGCCAACAGGGTAGGCCTTATGAGGAGCACCTCAAGGCACTGAACATGTACTCACTGAAGATCAGAAGGGAGATTTGTTAGAGACCTTCAAGTTCCTAAAAGGAATTAACAAGGTGAACTGCATGGAACTATTTAGGTTGAGTACTAGTTCAAGGTCACAAATTCATCAGTGGAAACTGGCAGGAGGGAGGTAGGTTCAGGAGGGACAGGAGGAAGTATTATTGTACAGAAAGAGTGGTGGAGATGAGGAACGGTCTACCAGCCAAAGTACTGGACACTAAAACAGTTAATGGTTTCAAGCATGGTTGGGACAGATTGAAGGGCATAATGGTCACTCAGGGAGACAGAAACTGGAAGGAGAATGGGGGGAGGAGGGGAAGAGTTAGGACCGTGGATAGACAGTAGGTCTCAGGGTTGGATAGGGAACTCAGGTAGACTGGTTGGACCATTGTTTTTTTTTTGCAATCATTGTCTACATTTCTACATTTCAATGTTCCTATGTAAATGGGATGGCAAGGGGCCCTGGTTTGCATCAAAAGGGGGTTAGACAAGGGTGTCCCCTTTGTCCCCTTTATACAGTATGTCTTTGGATTGGATCCCCTGATTAAAAAAACTTAAATGGCCTCAAGATATTGTACAAGTAAAAATAGCAGAGGAGTTATCATTCCTACCCATTTTGGCCTATGCAGACGATGTCTGCCTGCCTATTAGTTCAGGGTTTAGTATCCATGTAGGTAATTTCTAGTGTATTAGAATATTTTTCTGAAGCAGCTGGAGCTAAGATTAACCTACACAAAAGGAAAGGAATACTCTTAAGCACTTTCAAAGATTGTTGCCCCAGAACTGTATCCAGGATTCAGGTGGAGGATGGCCCTCTCCCTATTTTAGGAATTAAAATTGGTAACAGTGATATGGATTGGTTTACTGAGACACAAACTTGGCAATTGCAAAGCAGAATTATGGCAGGGAGTAAATGGCCGATGTTGAAAGCCAAAAGAGTATTTTTGTTTAAGACATTCTTTATTCCTGTCTTTTTAGATTATTTGTCTGCCCTCTGAAAGTGACTGAGGCTAAACTTTCTAGAGTTTTTTTATGAGACTGCTATGGGGAAGCCATCTGAACTCCATTAAAAGGGTTCATACTTATAGAACTCAGAAAGAGGGCAGTCTGGGTATGTTTAACCCTCTAGTTTTTGTTTATTGTATTTTGTTTTTACATTTTTTTTTGTATTCTCTTTTTTCCCCTATGTCTTACCTCTGTCAGGCACTCCTTCAGGTTGTGCCAAGGCACCTCCGATCCATCCTGTTCCTGTGCCCCCATCCCTCATATTTGCAGTCATCCCCAGGGTGACCCGGACATGACCCTTCGCCATGCGGGTCCCCCCCCCCCTCCTCCTCCGAGGGGAGAGACACCTGTGGGACAGGCAAGCGCACTACTCAGCCCTGGGGTACTGCTGAGGGATGAATGGTTCCCGGGACATTGACGGCATTGGACTGCCAGGCAGCCATCATCCAGTCGAGCGCGGAGCCAGTTTCTGTTTTTCTGGTAATGTTCCCTCTCTTGCGTGTGTCTCTGTTACCCTCGGTCTCCACTGGAGGTCACTGCAGAGCAACGCATTCCTGCAGCCCACTCCAGGAGAGGAGAGCAGTCCTCCGGAAGCTCAATCCTCTCCTCTCCTCCCCTGCCAACTCCATCTCCCCGAGTCCGTTCCTGAACCCGGGTCACCAGTGCCTCAGCCCTCTATGCCACCGGGCCAGCCATTTTTTACATTTTCTAAACCAAATCTTGTTAGAGTCTTCCAAAATTTGAGTGTGGTGTCCCTTACTCCTATCTTCCTGAGAGACAAGAGGGAACAGGCTTCTAGGGCATACTTTGAAACCTCTTCCTACTTTTTGTTTTCTTGGTTTTTTAAATGGAGTCATAGGAACATATGAACATATGAAGACACCAAAAGAATAAGGTCTTTCCATTAATCAAGTCTGCTCATACTGCAGGGTCCCCAGCACTATCAAAGGACTCTGTCCCCCTTCCTGAACCAATACCCCCTCCTTCCTATCTGTACCCCCTGACTCTGATTCTCCCCTTTAACCTGTCCCAGCCCTTTTTGAAGTTATCCACTGTTTTGAGCGATATCACTTCCTCAGGAAGCCCATTCCAACCTGCCACTGCCCACTCCATGAAGAAATGCCTCCCAGGCTACTTCCTAAATCTCCCTCCCTCTAACTTAAGTCAGTGTCCTCTCATGTGTTTGTTCCCACTGAGCCTGAAGAGACTCTCCCTGTCCTCCTTAGTTACACCTTTCAAATATTTGAAGGTCTCAATCATGTCCCCCTCTCCCTCCTCTCCTCTAGAAGGTACATGTTCAGGGTTTCCAGTCTCTCCTTGTATGTTTTACCATGCTGTCCCATAATCCCCTTTGTTGCCCTCCTTTGGACTGTCTCCAGCAGTTTTATATCTTTCTTAAGGGATGGACACCAATACTGTACACTGTACTTTAGGTGTGTCCTCACCAGCAAGCTGGACAATTGCAGTATTATGTCCTCCCACCTACTGCTGATCCTTCTAGCTATGCAGCCCAACATTCTATTTGCCACTACTGTTGACTTACTGCATTGCGTGGAATGCTTTAGGTTGCTAGTGATAAACACCCCCAAGTCCTTTTCCCTCTATGGATCTAGTTACCAGGGCCCCTCCTAGTCTGTATTCCATCTTCAGGTTCTTAGCTCCAATGTGCATAACCTTGCCTTTTTTTGCATTGAAGTCAAGTTGCCAAATTCTGGATCATCTCTCGAGCCTTGTCAGATCTTGCCTTTGGTCCTGTATTCCCTCCTGCAGAACTTGGTGCCATCCACAAATAAGAACAGTTTGCACTTTATGCCCTCTTGGATGTAACTAATGAAAACATTAAAAAGAACTTGTCCATACACCAAGCCATGTGGGACCCTGCTGGTGACATCCCTAGCACTTGAATTTTTTTTTTTTATTTAGGTTTTGTTGACCAGGTAAGTGCACTAGACAAATCCTGCCTATTTTCAGGCATGACCCGAGGAAGGGGGATACAGATGAATGCCAACTGACCTTGAACCAGATTAAGATGTTGGTGGTATTTTTAGTGAATGTTCCTACCCACCATGCCCTGGGACCTGCCTTTCAGCCAGCTCGCTACCTACCCAGTCAATTTCTCACCTATCCCCAGATCCAGTAATTCCTTGATCAGCCTCTTGTGGGGCACAGAATCAAAGGCCTTGCTGAAGTCTAAGTACAGGATGTCTACCACTTGGCCATTGTCAACTGTCTTAGTGATCCAGTCAAAGAAGTTGATCAAGTTTGTTTGGCACGATCTCCCAGTCATTAATCCAGGTTGCTGCTCATCCCGAAGTCAAGTCTCTTCCAAGTATCCTATTAGCCTTTCCTTAAGTATGGCCTCCATGAGCCTGCTTGTAATCAAGGTCAGGCTGACCAGTCTGTAGTTGTCCAGACTATCTTTGGGACTGCTATTATGGAGTGGTACTACATGTGCCATTCTCCAGTCCTGCAGTACCTCCCCCAACTCTAGCAAACTATTGAACAGATCAGCCAGGGGGCTTGCAAATTCCTCTGCCAGCTCCCTCAGTACCCTTGGATGGATGCTGTCAGGGCCTAGGAACTTGTCCACCCTCAGGGCTACCAAACTTCTCCTTACTCTAGCCACCTCACTCAATCCATCCATGCTCTCTCCTCCCCTCCTTCCCCTTTGCAGCACCAGGCCGTCCTTCTCCTTAGTGAAGACTGAACAGAAGTACTTGTTCAGTACCATTGCCTTGTCTCCATTCACTTCCACCCACCCTTCTTCCTTTCTGAGCTGTATTGTTCCATCTATTTTGTCCCTTTTCTCATTGATATACTTAAAACAGGCTTTTCCCCTTTTTTAATTCCCTCAGTTAGCTGCAGTTCTTTTTGATGTTTAGCCCACCTGACTATTCTTCCTGCCCCATTGGCATAGTTCAGATAGTACTCCCTATCCTCCTCCCTTTGGGTCCTCCTAAACTTCCTACAGGCAGTCCTCTTAATTTATCCCTAACTGCCTGGGAAACCTCTATACTAAACCAGCTGACAATGGCAACTGTCCTTTGTATAGGTTACCTCTTTGACCTGAGTTAAGCTTTATAGTCATATTATTCATGTTTTCTTTACTGAATGGATTTTTTTTACAGCTGGTGGTATTCTTCCATCGGTCATAACTACAGTAGGCAAATTGTGGATGGCAGAATTCCAACAATGATTAAGGATCTAACTTAGTTGTGTGCACATGAAAAATTACAGGTCAGAGGAAGCCATAAACATAATAATGCATCTGACTGTTTCTGTCTTTGGCAAGTAGACTCTATGGAACATATATTCTTCTCCTGTTCCTCTGTTATGGCCTTTTGGCCAAATTGGAGTAGAGCTTAGAAAACTCCATTGTGGGTTGCTGTAGCAAACTAATGGCTTGGTCCAATTAATTGGCAGACTGACAGACTCCAGAAAATACTGGGAGGTCAGTCACATCAAATTCCAAAAGTCATTCACGTTGGTTGTTTTATGAGGGAGGTGGGTGTCAAATGTGCTTGGAGAAGACACTCTAGATTCTTGAAGGTGATAACATTTGACATGGATTAAATGTGTGTGTTTTTTTGTACTGCTTTAGGTTCTGTTCTTGTCAGAGCCCAAGGTTTTTCTTTGATGTGCAGGATTAGACTGTGTAGGTTTTACTCTATAAAACTGTGAATGTTGAGAGAGGGAGAGAGAGAGAGAGAGAGAGACCGAGACAGAGACAGAGACAGAGAGAGACTGAGAAGGGAATTAACATGTAGCATACACACAGGCTTAAGGGGCTTGGAGACCTAAGCGAGAGAACACAGTGGTAGTTTGAGTTCTCTGAAGGCAAGAGACTGTTTCTTGTCAACGTGTCTTTTTGTACGTTTTACCTATCAATCAGTAAGCTAAATGAGCGTTTTATGGCTTAAAACAATTTATTTTCCATGTTTTTTTCTTTAAGCCCTTTATTCTGTTTTGGGCCAGTGTGTAAATATATTGTGCAAATAAACTATTTAACAAAATATACAGACTGAATGTGCATTTTACATAGAAAGGGTATAGTTTGTGAATCTTTGGGGTAACCAGCATTTTGAAGAGGCATGTTAAATCTGGTATAAGCAAATCTTAAAACATATCCCGTCCTAATACAGGGAAAGGAGTGGTGTGAACTTTGATAAAGACAGAATCCACTCTTCATCTGGGGTTCAAGCAGTCGACCATGGCTTGATCCAGGGGGATTGGTGACTGGGCTCAGAGACTCCAGGACTCCTGGTTGTGCCACCTTTGCATGGGGTTGAGCATGACCACATGGACATAGTGAGGTACAGACACAAAGGAAGGTCTGTGACAGATGGCTGTGACAGGAGTGCTGGTTGGGGTGTGGATGGGTGGGTTTGTCACAGTCACAAACTCTATGGCATTCCCCCTGGCCCCAGTCATCTCAGGTAACTCTTCAGTTCTTACAGGCACTTTGGTCAGGCTGTAGCACTCACCTCTAGCTCTTCTCTCAGCAGAAAATTTGTGTTTCTATCCACCCATTGCAGGTAAATTATATTCCTTTATTTATGATTCTAACAGCTTTTAGATGATCTACACTGGATATGGTGACAGATAGAAGCAATTCTCATGACTTTTTACTAACCTACAACTTGAACTTCTTGACCCTCTGTCTAGATCTCCCTGCTTCCTTTCTGAGGTCCAGAACTGTGTTTGGCATTGACAGCTCTATCCATCACTTCTATTTTCACTCAGAGCAGGCAACTTACAAATGAATAAGTTTGGTTCAGCATGAGATTCATGCAATTCGAGTGATGCACCTGTTCAATGCCCTGTACACCTCCCCTAACCTGAATTATTAGAAACATAGACTTTGACGGCAGATAAGGACCGCTTGGCCCATCTAGTCTGCCCATTTCCCTACCTAGAGGATAAGCTGCAGATCCTATTTAAGCAACATCCTATTTCTTCCTACCCCCACAAAAATTGCCTTATGTCTGTCCCATGCAATCTTGAATTCTCCCACAGTTTTAGACCCCACAACCTCCTCAGGAAGGCTGTTCCATGTGTCCACCACCCTCTTTGTGAAAAAAATACTTCCTCATATTGCCCCTGAGCCATCCCCCCTCTATCTTCAGATTGTGTCCCCTTGTTCTTGCACATCTCTTTTTCAGAAAGATGCTACCCTCTTGGACTTTGTTGATTCCACTGAGGTACTTAAATGTTTCTATCATGTCCCCCCTCTCTCTCCTTTCCTCAAGGGTATACATATTAAGCTCCTTTAGTCTCTCCTCATATGGCTTCTCTTGCAGACCCTGCACAATTTTAGTTGCCATCCTCTGAACTACTTCCATCCTGTCTATGTCCTTATGGAGATGGGGTCTCCAGAACTGGACGCAGTACTCCAGATGGGGTCTCACCAACTGTCTGTACAGGGAGATAATAACTTCCTGTTTTCTGCTGGTGATACCTCTCCTTATACATCCCAGTATCCCCCCAGCCCTCCCAACTGCCTTCTCACATTGCTTGCCAACCTTAAGGTCATCTGTTATGATTACCCCCAGGTCCCTTTCCATTTTTGTTTTTGTTACTACCTCCCCCCCCATTGTGTAATCTTCCCCTGGGTTTTTGTTTCCCAGGTGCATTACTTTGCACTTCTTTGCATTGAATCCAAGCTGCCATACTTCTGATCATTCCTCCAACCTTGCCAAATCCCTTCTCATCCTTTCCACGCCTCCTTGTGTATCAACCCTGTTGCAGACCTTTGTGTTATCTGCAAAGAGGCATACTTTTCCTTCCAGTCCCTCTGCAATGTCACTTATAAAGACATTAAAAAGGACAGGACCCAGTACTGAACCCTCATGTACCCCTACTAGTAACCCCCCTTCTTCAGCGTGGACCCATTTACAATTACCTTCTGTGTCCTGTTGTTCAGCTAGTGTTTACCCAGGCTACCACCCTGGGACCCACTCCCAGGCTAGTTAATTTGACTACTAATCTTTGTGTGGGACTGTGTCAAATGCCTTGCTAAAGTCTAGGTAGGCCATGTCCACAGCCCCTCCCTGGTCTACTACTTTGGTCACCCAGTCAAAGAAATCAATTAGATACGTCTGACATGACCTTCCAGCTGTGAACCCATGCTGCCTTGGGTCCTGTGCCCCACTGGCCTCTAGGTACTCAACAATTCTTTCCTTCAAGTGATTCCATCACTTTCCCTACCACAGAGGTCAAACTCACAGGTCTGTAGTTTCCTGTCTCTGTCTTGGTCCCACTTTTGTGAAGGGGAATCACATCCGCCTTCTTCCAGTCCTCAGGTACCACACCATCCTCCCATGATTTGTTAAAAAGGGTAGTCAGTGGTGTCACTAGTTCTCTGCTTAATTCTTTTAGAATTCTGGGGTGAATTCAATCTGGCCCATTGCTTTGTTCACCTTCAGTTTTAGGAGTTCTTTCAGAACCCTTTCTTCTGTGAAAGGACTGGGATCGACCCCCCTCTCCAGAGTGCTTCTGTTAATTGGATTTGGCACCTTCCCCACTTCCTCTTTTGTGAATACTGAACAGAAGTATTCATTCAATATCCCGGCTTTTTCACTCTCAGTCTCTGCCCACCCACCATCCATTCTATTCAGCCTCACTATCCCTCCCTTTGTCTTTCTACGCTCCCTGATATACCTATAAAAGGTTTTATCCCCCTTCTTAACTGAGTTAGCTATCTTTTCCTCAGTTTGTGCCTTTGCTATTCTGACTACCCTCCCTGCTTCCTTCTGCCTTAATTGATACAGTTCTGTGTCCTGCTCCTTCTGTGTTTTCTTATACTTCCTAAATGCTATCTTTTTTTCCCTAACCTTCACCGCCACCTCTTTTGAAAACCATAGTGGCTTTTTCTTTCATTTTGATTTGTTTATTTGCTTCACACAAAGGCTTGTTGCCTCTGTGATGGCAGTTTTGATATTTCCCCATTGTTGCTCCACCCCTCCTTCTAGCCTGTTTGCTAGTGCTTTTCTAAGGCACTCTTCCATCTTGCCAAAGTCAGCCCTCCTGAAGTCCAGAACCCTCACTTTTGTATGGCTTGACTATGTAGCTGAGTTTATCGTGAACCACACTGTTTGGTGGTCACTTGTTCCCAAATGGCTACCCACTTCTAGATCTGAGATCCTCTCACTGTCCCCCATTTGAGAGTACGAGGTCTAAGATTGCTCCCTCACGAGTAGGTTCCAAAACTAGCTGTGTGAGGCATGCCACCCGAAGGGCATCAAGAATGGCCCTGCTTTTGGATGTGGCTGCAGCAAAGGTGCTCCAGTTAACATATGGCATATTAAGGTCCCCCATCAACAGAATCTCCCTTTCTCTGTCATCCTAAGTATGCCTTCTATCATATCTTTGTCCATTCCCTTCCCCCTGACATGGGGGTCTATATACAACCCCTGTGCGGATTGTGGTGTCATTTCCAGTCTCTAAGGTGACCCACAGTGCCTTCTCTCCTCCCTGTTTGCTCTTTTGTTCGGTTGCTTTTATCCCTTCCCTTACATAGAGAGCTACTCGCCCCCTTCTGCCCTCCCTGTCTCTCCTGTAGGTTGTGTACTCTGGTATGTTAACATCCCAGACATGGTTCTCTGTGTACCATGTTTCTGTGACTGCTACAATATCCAGGCATCCCTCTTCCATCAAGGCCACCAGTTCAGGGATCTTGTTGCCCAGATTACGGGTATTGGTACTCATTACTCTCCATTTCTTGATGGCCTTACCTCTTTTTGCCGCATCCCTGTCCTTATTGCATTTGTCACTTTCTCCATTTACCCCTGCGCTTCCCCCTATCGACATCTCTATGTTGGTGTCTACCTCACTTAGTACCCTGTTATTTTGGGGGGGCTAGGATTTCCCTGCTCCTTTCCAGTGCCTCCCACCTTGGCTAGTTTAAATGCTTGTCAATGAAGTATTTAAACCTATCACCTAGGATCCTGGTTCCCCTCCTGAACAGATGCAGACCATCCTGCCAATATAGGCCTGCATCCCTCCAGGTGGACCTCCAGTCCCCAATGAAGCCAAATCCCTGAGCTCTGCACCAGTTTCTCAACCACTGATTGAATCCCATGGTGTGGAGCACCCCAGCCTCACCCATGCCATAGACAGGCAGCACCTCCAAGAAGGTTACCGTGTGTGCTATTTGTCTAAGGACCCTCCCCATCTCTACAAATGCTTCTTGCACTGCTCTGATCCCTTTCTTAGCCAGGTCATTTGTCCCTAGGTGGACAATGACATCCAGCTCCCTCCCCTGTGTAGCTGCTCCTGCGATCCTGAGGATTCATGCCCTGTCCCTTAAAGCTATGGCACCAGGCAGGCATCTTACCTCCCTCTCCCCTTCCTCCCCCAGTTCTACCTTCCTAACAATGGAGTCCCCCACCAGGAGTTGTTTCCTTCCCCTTTGGGGTCCTATGCCACCCTCCTGTGGGTCTTCTTTGTGGAGGTTCCCAGCATCCTTCTTGGTCTCCACTGTGAGTGCCTCCAGAGAGGAACCACACATTTCCAGAACGGCATAGAAATTGTGGAGAGGTACAGCTGGAGGGATGCACCTCTGTTCCACCACCCTCAGCCTCCCTGAGCCCACTGTGGTTCAACCACTCCTCTTTCTTGGCAACCTCTGAGGCAATGGCAGTGACCCTGGTGGTCCCTGGGTGGGAGAGGAGGTCCCACAAATCCTGGCCAACTCAGCCAGGAGATGAGCAACCTCCTCCCTCAGCCCGGAGAGGCGCCTGCAGATGGGACAACATTGCATCCTCCAGAACATCTCCCAGAAGACTGCTGCTCCACAGCCACTGCACTGCACCACTCCCAACATGTTTTTTTTTCTGGCCCCCTAACTGTTATTTGGAATACTTACTGTTTCCTCTGTTTGTTATTTCATTCTTTTTTTTTTTCTTCTCTTCCCTACTTACTTACTGTCTCTGCACCCTTTTAGCTCCTGATCTTCCTGTTCTGAGACAAGAAGTTCCTATATTTCTCAGTAGTCTCCTTACTTGCTCAGAGTCAGACCTCCAGCAGCTGGGGGGGAGAGCTACTCTTGCCCTTCTAGGATGGTGAGTCTTTGTGGCTTTGTGATCACTCACTTCTTGCTCCCCAAACAGGAAGTTCCTGTTGTCAGTTAAATCCTGTGCCTATAAAAGTAGAACTGGATCAGGGTGGGGCGGTGGAGGAGGAGGAGGGCAATATAGCTCCAGTAGAGAAGTTTTAGTTATACCAGTAGCTCCTTCCTCCTGGTTTTCTGTCTGCTTTGTGGCAGAAGCTATCTAGGGCAGTGTTTATATCTGGTCTTAACCTGGCTCCTTCTAGCTAAGCCACTCCCCCTACTTTGCAAATCTTTCTACACTTAGTTAATTTCACAGATAACAATTCCCTTCTGACACCTGTGACAAGCACCAGTTACTGTAAAGCCCAGAACTGAATATGTTTCCTTCCCCTTCTGGCTTCTTCTGAGAAAACAAAACTCACTTGCTACCTCCGCTATTGTTCCTTCTGTGAGGTATGGTCACGCTAGGACTATAGTACTTTGTGTATTATAATAGCCAGCATCAAATGGTGTAAATGGCATGCGAGATGTTCATTTCTTTTCAACAAAAAAAACAGTTCCCATACATCCATTGGTCACAAAAAGTGAAGCTGATGCATCATCAAGAGCATAAGATTCTCACAAAACAACAAGTTCTGGTTCTTTGGAAGGGGGTCACGTGTGTATGAAGGTGATGCGACTTTCATGTTCCAGCGCTTTGACTAACATAACTCTATTGTTTTCTTTTTCTGTCTTTTTTCTGTTATTGCTTAGTTTCTAATTATTTTGGAGGCATCTCAGAAGAAGTGGCTTGTATGCTGTTTCATTCCCCCATGTACTATGTGTATAAATTACTTCACCTAACAAAAAGTTCATTATAATTTGTTCACTTTGCAGAGGTTTTGGGATAGGTATAATGGATTATTGGTGATATAATTGGTAGTTTGTGGTTGCATATATTTCTTTTTATAAATAAAGACATTCTTACTCTTCATCAATAAGTGCCATGGAATATTTTACAGTACTGCCACCTGGACAGTGACCAGAGAGGACTAGAAGGGACCTCAGTTTAACCACTTATCTGAAGGATGGCACCTCAACAGTGCAGTGGCCCACTTCGCACTGCACTGCAGTGTCAGTTATGGATGTTACCACAGGTACCTGGTATAGGGTTAGAACCCATGTCCATCCAATCTTCCAGCCTACAGAGGTGAGCATGCTACCTACTGAGCCACTTACACTGCTGTACTATACTATATTGACATTAAATACTGATGAAGACCTAGGTATAGCCAGCCATTCTCAGAGGAGTGCTCCTTTAATTATTTCAACCCTCCCAAATGCTAATGGAGACTTCAAAACAGGAATAAAAGTGTCAATATAAAATAAAAAGTGTACATACACAATTTTCAGTTAACGTGCACCATTGCTTTACTCCATAGTTACTAGCCAGCTAACCAACCACCATGAAGACACTTCACTACATTCAAAGCATTTCTATTGCATTGGTAACCATAGATAAATAACTTTTTAAAGCAATGTGATGCAGTTGATCCTTGTGAAAATGACCGATGTCACTAAGATCGGATACTCTCCCCTTATCTGTAAGCTAGAAATAGATGCATTAGGTACAGTGTTGACTTTCTCACATTGTTCTACCACTGGCCTTCTTCTCTGAGCAGGGAAGGCTGCCTTCTTTGGGGTTAAAGACAACAACTGAACCTGCATACCCATTCAGTGAGAGTCCTGTTGTGCAGAGAGGTTGCCAGTTGTGCAATTACTGAGGGGAAACAAGTAGCACTTTTTATAATAAAGGGACACTGTTAACCTCCTTAGCAAGGGCATAGTTTGTTATTTTTACAGGGGGGTAAAGTAATAAAAAAGTCCTGATTTTCGCGTATCACGACAATGAAGAGGGCGGGTGGCTTGCATAATGCAAACAAATCAACCAGCATCAAATAATGCCCAAAAAACATTTAAGACTACAGCTGAATAACTCCTGGGAGGGACCAGCCCAGGCCAAGTCAGAGCACTTGCCCACCCCACCAGTTTTACTGCAGCCTGCAAAAAGCATGTTTCAAGGAAGTGTGGCAAATGGCTGTGCCACCTCAGTATACCTGTAAACATAGATGGTATGGGAAACATCCCAGCATGTGCATCCTCACAGCATGAGCCCTTATTTGCATAGATTACATAAAAAAATGTGATTATACAATGACAAGACTGAATGCTGGCCTCTTATTGGTCAGTCTTGGGCTAGACCCATGATGTTATCCCAGTACATCCGATTCATCACAGGTCTAGTCTCAGCCTCTCCGTGAACCTCTTGATGATTGTTAGCATTAGTTTGTTTTTTTGTATCTTCTCTTAAAAATATTTTTACACACCAAATACTGTAAAACATCTTTAAAATTATTTTTTTTAATTCTGTATAACAACACACCATTGTATAATAGCAATAATGCCCTCCAGGGTGTGTGTCATGTTAGGATAACGTCATGCCTTATGTATTGGATGCACTCGTGCCCAACCACCTGAGGCGTGACATTATCCCAGCATGACACACACCCTGTTGGGCTTTATTGCTTACTTGCACCCAGTGTTAACACTTTTCTTTGTTATAACCAAGTTACTTCATTAGTCTCCCATCCCATCCCATATTATTCAGTAACACATGCCTGAATTTGGTTAGGTAAGGTGAGCGAAGAGGATAATGCTCTCCTCAAGCAAGCAAGCATTGCATACATAAGCATGAGACTTGCTGACATCCTTCAGGTGGTGCTCTTAACACGCATGCTGATGTACCTGGGACAGTGCAACAGAACAATGTAAATCCCCTAATTGTTCATGATGATCATGGGCATGGTGTGGTCACACCACAACCCTTCCCACTCTCCTCCCCATGGGCTCCTAAGGAATATGCATCTCTGTCCATGCCCGGGTTACACAACCCCATCCAAGCAAACACGGACTGCCCTGGCACAAAAATGGTCGCATCACATAACCTAAGAGAACAGATGCCACAGGAAGTTTGCTGGAACAACGACTGCAGATACCTGTGCACAGCCTCGGAGGACCCACCCTGAAAGGTAAGTACTTGGTTGGTGGTTTTTATTAGCATCACCTATGACAGTGTGTGGTGGGCCGGTTGTGGTAGCCCAGGTTGCCGTGGATGCTTCCCCCACACAGACTACTTCAAAATCATCTCATCTGACAGTTTTGAAGGGCACAAATGAAACATGGTTGCTTCAGTTTGATGTGGTTTAATACAGTTTTTTTTTGTCCAAGCGTGTATCTCTATTCTTCTACACACAGACACAGACAGACACACACACCACCAAAAATGAACTTTTTTTATACCATGTTTACATTCAGGATAGAGACAGGGTAAAGCAGGTCCAGGCAGTACAACACAGTAAATGAAACAATGCATTTTACAATGCCCAACAAACTACCAAAAGACCACAAAACAATGGACCTTCCCCCTGCCCTGGGGGGGGGGATGGCTAGGTCACCGGTCAGGGTACTAAATGAGGAGGAGAGACCACAGAACATCTTGTCGAACCACACAGTAAGGTGACACTACATAAACATGCACAATTTTTATACTGTAGGATTTCATACTTTCCAACAGTTCCTAATTTTGACACAGAAACGTATCTTTAGTGCTCAGAAGCCCCTTGTATGAGGGAGGTAAGCATGGCATGGACCCAGCAGACTGGCATATATGTTGAAAAAAATATTTCTGAGCCAGTATGCCCGTCCACCACTCCCTCCTCCATCACCAGTGGCCAGAACCATTTTTTTCAGCATGTGTACCAGTCCGCCCTGGTCAGCATAGCAGCACAAAGCTGGCAGGGCAGCAGAAGGCACAGCAAGCAACAGTGAATTAAATGTCCATGCAAAAAGCTACAGCCCACTCTCCCCACCCCAGACTTGCAAGGCCACTATCTTCACCCAGACTGGCCAGCTCAGCTACTCTCTGCACCCTGATGGACTTGCACAGCCACTCTCCACACTCTGTGTACACCCCACCAGCACAGTCACTCTCCCCACCCCACCCAACCAACACCATTTCCAGCTCCATTTATCTGGTACCTGCTCCAGACATCCAGGTCTGTGCCTCCCCATCACAGGTACACAAAAATAAATAAAACCACATTTTATACTGCATTTTGTTTATGTTTTTTTTTTTTTTGTCTGGAAAGAGAGATGTTGAGCTACCAGTCAGCACAGTTTGCCTGGTATACAATTGCAACCCCGCCCCACTGACACAATGCCAATGCCTCCACTCACCCACACAACAGTGCCCCCACCACACCCACACAATGCCTGTATCCCCAACCCCACCCACACAAATGACCAGTGTCCGCAACACCACACACACACACGACCAGCAGTGTCTCCAACCCCACACACACACAACCAGTAGTGTCCCCAACCCCACACACACACCCGACCAGTGTTCCAGCCCCCAAAAAAAAAATCATGGCCAGTCAGTAGGTGCTATAACAACAGCCAGGTAGTAGTATAATCATTTCTTTAGGGTGCATGTTTTAGGGCAAGATTTTTTTTTGCTAGTCTTGTAACACTGTACGGGGAAGAACACAAAAAGCTACCCCTTTGGTTGTGTTTGCCAGACAATGAAGACAGAGACAGCAAGGCCAAGGAATCTGTCTGTTTCACCCCCTCTTCAGTGGACGATCGGAGAAATCAAAAAAGTGAAAGATTACTTTTACAGCCAGGTAAAGGATGAGGGGGAAATAATGTTTCAACATTTACTAATGTTTGCATGCTAGCTGCGGGCACAGGTCAGTGAGATACATCCCTTGACAGGTAAAGGATGAGGTGGAAATGATGTTTTAACATTTACTTATGTTTATATGCTGACACCCAGTCAGCAAGCACAGAATGTCCCCCCTCCTAACCAACATGGACAGTCCACCAGAAACCCAGTCAGCAAACATGGACAGTCCCCCCCTTCACCCCACCTACAAGGACAGTCCCCCAGACACCCAGAACAGTCCCCCTCCCACCAGACACCGGGCCAGCGAGCATAGAATGCCCCCTCCCAACCGACAAGGACAGTCCCACCAGACACTCAGGCAGCCAGCAAACATGGACGGTCCCTCCATATCCCACCAAGGACAGTCCCCACCCCTGACACACAGCTAGCAAACACAGAATTTCCCCCGCCCCACCAACATGAACAGTCCCCCAAACACCTGGCTAGCAAACTTGGAGAGTTCCCCTCCCCAACAACACTGATAGTCCATCCTAGACACCTGATCAGCAATCACCGACATTCACCCCCATAAGCCAACATGGAAAGATCCCCCAGACACCCGACCAGCAAATAGTCCCCTCCCCACGAGACACCTGGCAGGCAAACATGGACAGCCCCCTTTCCACCCATTATGGACAGTCCCCAGACAAATGGCCAGCCAAGTCCACCAAACAATGGCTAGTGTCACCACCCCACCATCACAGCCAGTGTCCCCAAATCACCATGGCCTGAGTCTCCACCCCACCAGACCCCAGAATAGAAAACAGACTGTCCCCCTAGCCCCATAAAACACTGACGACCCTCCCAGTCCCAAATACTAACCACTCCAGCCCCAAACACTGATCGTCCCACCCAGCCCCACCAAACGCAGGCCCTTCCCCAGCACCAAACACTGATCATCCTCTCAGTGAGTCAGCCCAAAAACACACAGACTGTCTCCCCCAACCCCAACCCCACAAAACAGACCATCCCCCAGCCCCACCAAACACAGACTGTCCAGTGAGTTTCCCCAACAAATCCCACCACACCAGTAGCACAGTAACTGAGTGTCCCCACCTCACCAACATGACCAGTGTCCACACCATACCAAACAAATAGGCCCCACCAACATGGACAGCCTCAACAGCCAGCAAATCCCCTCCCACCCAAAGAAACACAAGCTGACCACAAACCTTCTACCCACCCCCCAGACACATGGCCATGGCCAAGACAACCCCCCCCAAAAAAACACATTTCTGGGATGTGAATGGTATTAATTTCTAACAACCGGCTTGCAGCACAGTTACTCACCAAATCAGTAAGGGCACAGACAGGGCAGCATGCAGCAGGGCACAGCAAAGCCAAGAAGGCAGGTCAGGTAGCTGAGTCTCTCCCAACAGTCCCATTCCTCTCCCAATTAATCCCCCAATGAGACAGTAACTAATTTTTTCTGACATTAGATGAATGTGTCACATTATGGGTCCGCTTTAGCCTGCATGACCGCCGGCTTCTTCACTGTTCTGGGCCTGGCTGTTCACTGACCTGAATAATCCCTCTTGGTGGACCTTGGAACTGGTGGGCAACGAGCATGGTGTGGGACTCGCCGACAACACGGTAAATCTTTTTCTGGCCTGCTGGACACAGGAGCTGGGTGTGCAGGCAAGCCTGGCCATGCCTCAGACTCACTGTAATTGTACTACTCTCTCCTCCACCTGGTCTGTCCGGTGGTAGAGGCCTTGTGGCTGCAGGCCTCCTAGGCTCTCGGGGATGGGAGGCTCAGGTGGCAGTGAGAGAGCCCAGAGCACAGCTGGCTGCACTGAGAAACAGAGAGTAGGTAGTCAGAGGACTCGGGTGAGGGATATTTAAACTGGGCTGTTCAGGACAGGAGGAGGGTGGGAACACTAGACTGGCTGAGACACTGGTGACACCTGACAGACAACCAACGACTGCTGCTCGACATCCTTGAATAGCTATCTCTCCTCACCCCTACGCTATATGGATGCTGCTGCTAGTCCTTCATGTAAGACACAGAGACAACTAAATGGCACCACTAACGGAGTACTGCTCACGCGATGGCGCCAGCTTGCAGTACTCTCTGATTGGCTGTAACATGTAGGCTACTATGATTGCAGGCTTGCAGCCAATTGGAAAAGGGGATAGTTTTTGTTTAAGAGACACGGTGCCGTGCTGCCACCCCCCCTCCCCCAGAGAGGTGCAGGCAGTCTGGGCATATCCCTGAGCCCATTCAATATTAAAAAAAAAAAAAAATGATAACCGGAGAACGGTGGCTGGACTCCTAAAAAAGTCCTGGTCTAATTTCTTAGGGGCAGCTTGCCCCTCTGCCCCTCCGCAATCTACGCCTATGCTCCTTAGGCTTCAAAGTGTCTATAGTTTAAATGCACATTTTGTGATTGGTTTCATTTAGTAGATATTGCTGATGTAGCTGATAGTTTGATTGTGAATCCTTTTTTTTTCCTTTTTAACTGTGAAAAACAGACTGCCCACTATACTGGGTGTTGCCACACAAAAACATGTTTGTTTACAGTCCTTGATCAACTCCCATTGTATCTTTCCTGGACTTGGGGACACTCACAACACCATCTAGCCATTCAAGATACAGTGGGAGGAGAGGAGACTATTGCATGATTAGTGGCTGCACTGTTTGGGGATGTTCCTAATGTACAGAAAGTATGCAATAAGAGTAGATTAGGGATCCGAAAGCAAACAAGGTTACATTTTTTGCATGCATTTCTGGTCTACTAAGAGAGGAAGAACATAGAACAACCAGCAACATTTAAGAATTTTAGAGAAGGCAAGCAATCATTAAATGTATGGTTTTAACTGGAGTAATATGATGTAAAAGGGATGGACAGTGTCCCTTTAAATCAAAGTGGCATTGTGTATGGAGTTCCCTAGGCTCATAAATGCTGCTGTACCACAGTAGAACTGTTGTTGTACTATCATAGTGATGTCAGAATCTTGTTATACCACAGTAGTGATGTCACTTCTATGGTGTAGCTTTTTCATTGAATAACATGCAACCTCATGTCATTTAAAAGATGTGACCATGAACAAAGTATCCATCCAGCATTGCTGCTGCCTCCCCTTCATAGGAAATTGCCAGTTTTGTGAGATTTCAAAGAAGAGTGCAGCACACCCTTCTGCTTAGTACCAATCCACCCAGTGTCACACATACTACCTGTTGTGTCAGCACAGTTATGTTTTACAGTACGTTACTTTTTAAAAGGTGCAACACTGGGTGATGAGCCTCACTTTATAACAGCTTACATTTGATTCAGTGTTTCAGTCATTCACATGAAAGCAATTAAAATGTGAGGATTGTTGCTAGATGTTTTATAAAACAAAATATGTAAAATACAGTTCTACTAACAGTAGCAAGTACTGTTTGTATCACTGGGTGGATAGATATGAAGCAGTTGAACTTGGGTTTCTGGTGAAACCAGAAACTCTCATTGGAAGCACAGCCATGTTTTACATTGCTAGCCCTATATGTATGCAGAAAGGTAGGTCAGGATTCGCAGAAGTAAGAAAAAAAAAAAGGAAGCAGCAACTAGTCATGTCCATTTCAGGAACTCTCCAGGTATACCTAGACCACATTCTATCTTTCTGGAGCTGTTTTCAAAGGTTGGACTTATCTGCAGCATTTCATGTTATTTTATGACATGTTACTTCCAATTTTTATAAAATGGCTAGACGCAGATGTAAGTAACAGGCCAGGTTACACTGCATCCAAAAACTGTGTCTAACAATTCTACTGGAACTGAATATACTGCCCCCCCTTTCACCACCGACTGAAGTATCTGATTATATGTTGATAACTCAGAGTAGATGGAAGAAACCTAAGATCAGAGCAGACATTTATAAGACATCCTTTTTTATGAGCGGTGTGTATGGATAATTCTCAGCCTATTAATTTATAGTTGTTAACAGTAAATGTGCTGTGCAATGCAATTGCTGGTATAGTTCATACACATAAAACATACGCAATGCATGTATGTCTAAAGCGCATGGTCTCCTCCTCCTCTCCCTTTACCTGTCTGTACCCCTTAAAATTCAAAATATGTTGGATGGTTGTGGTGTAGTTACTTTTCCTTTTTTAATAAAACTGTGCAATATGGTATTGTCTAGATACAGCATGAATGTATGGATGTGCTAACCTTTTCAGTACGTGTTTTTTAGATTACGGAGTATGCTGTTTGTACATACAGAAAATACTTTTTTATGATATTGTTGCAGCTTTGTATAACATCTGTAATGAACTTCGACTCATGAGGTCTCCTGGTAAATTACAATTGTGTTGTGGCAAATAAACTAAACTGTACTTCGCAAACTGGACATAACTAAGTCAGAATTTTGAATATTAGACTTAGCTGTGCCCTAGACTTGAAAGTTGACTATAGATACAATTTACTCTTCTATCCACATTTTCAAACTATAGAAAATTGCATTTAAACATACAGTAGGCTTTGAAATCACCCCCCGCCCCTTAGTATTTTGGGCTACGAATGCCATGCAATTGCAACTAGTCAGTTGTAAATGAAAAAAAAAGTAGCCATACCTTTTAATTCGACTTTCATACTCTGCCTTTTGCTTAGTCATTTGTTGCTTCAAGTCAAGAAGAAGGCATTGTAAAGCACTTTGATTTGATGAGATATCATTTGCTGAGATGAAGATACCATTGGTGTTGCTGTTGCTGCCGCTGTCTCCAAATCCAAAGTTCTCTGAGAAACCTGAAATTGTTGGTGTGCACATATTAGGCTCCAAAGTGTCCTCTGGGCAAGTAGTCCTGGAAGAATATTGGGACCCTGAGTTATCCTCATGTAATATTTCACAAGACAAATTGGAGCAGGACACACAGTCTGTATTGTTCATATCCTCAGAGTTTAGCAAAGGAGCAAACTCAACATTGTCATATATGGAAAGCTTGCTTTCATAAATATATCCTATCTCATTTTCCTTTGTACCATTAGACTTCTGTTTTTCACCCCAGCTGCCTGATGCACTCTGAATATTTGGAAATGGTCCATTTTGTTCACCAGCAGATCCCGTTTCAGTGTCAGTTTCTTTTAATGAGGAGTGGAGTGTGGACTCGCCCTCCTGTGCCAGTCCAAAGCAATAGTTGTCATATACATGGTGGCTTAATTCCCCTGTGGAGACAGCTTTGTCACTAGCTTCAGCATTTGCTGTACTGTTTTCCATAGTACTTGAATGACATCTGCATGCTGGTAGGTTTGTGTCAGTCCGTGAACTTCTAGTCACACCCTCCTGTTGCAGATTCTTTACTAATCCAGTTCTGGCACTCAGTGGCAAAGACAGAGATTTGGTATACAGACCATGAATGTGTAGCTCATTATTTAGGCAAGGGTCCTCTTTGCTCAAACTGTTAAAGGAGGTCATTAAATCTTTTCCGGCTGTGCTTTGTCCTACTAACCCAGTGTTTGAAAGAATGTCTGTTGGAAACAGCTTGCTATGCTCACTAATCATTACTGACATCAGCTGTTGTACCAGGGCTGTCCCTGAGGAGAATAACAGAGAGAAGTTAAAAAAGGAAATATTCAACATCTGAGCATAATTTTGATATAGCTATAGAAGACAGTGATAGTCAAAGCAGCATATCTGTCCCTTCCCCCATTTTATTATGTGAATCTTTGGTTGCAGACAAATCTCAGTTATGACGCTTTTAACCTCTAAAGATTAGTTTCTAACAGTAACACTATTGAAAAAAAAAACAATAATCAAAATGTGAAGGCCTCATTTTTCCTGAATTGAAATTATATTTTTGCAAAGGCAACTGCAGCTCTGTGTCCCCTGTAAACAGAGTAGGAAAGAGTGTTCTGATAATAAGTGATTGCATTTCTTTTCTCCTTTCTCCCCTCCCTTATTACATTTCTATTTTTAGTTCCATATTACAGTACCAGAGCCCATAGAAGCATCTGACTGCTGATTACATACTTCAGTACCACTAAAAGCTTTTCTGCAGTAGGGCTCATTCGGTGATGACTATGCAGTCGCCATGGCAGTCTGCATTTATTTTAAGATTTAGATTTTGTGTTTTACATAGAAAAAGGAGAAGGAGAAGAATCAGCATTTATATAACACTTTTTCGTTCACATTCTATCCCAAAGCACTTTACAAACAATGCTAGACAGGAAGTGAAGTAATTGGACATGTAGCGGCAGCCATTTCACACATCAACACCCTCACACAGCCTTGGACAATTACAAGTACAAATATACTTGATGAAAAAATTATAACTCTACATGCAGTAGTACAAAACACATTATCCAGTGCTTTATTTTTGTTGCAGTTCTATCTTCCTCCTTCTTACAGAGGGACTGGCTCTCCTTCAGCCATCTGCAAGCCCCAAGGACCTCTCCCCTGGATGGGACAGCCTATGGCAAGACACTGTGCCATTGTTCAACCCTCAATCTGCTGCTATCCCTGGGGACTACCGGCCTAAGGCAAGACATTGCACCATTGCTCAACCCTAAGTTTGCTGCTACCCCTGGAGACTACCCTCTCCTGTGGGGCCTCCCAACAGCCAGAATCAGGAGTGCTCACTCAGAATACAGTGAAGTGGGGGAGGGGTGAGCCAATCCTCTGACTCTGACTGTCCAAAAGAGGATGCTGGGCACTAGGGCATCTTTCACTCACTGCCCTCGCCACATATTTTCCTGCTGATTTACCCATGAAGTCACTTCCTCAAGGAAACAGCATGTCTGTTCATGTCAGGGAACCTGATACTCCAAGCTTGTGGTCCTCCAGTCACTCAAAGCACTTCCAGCTGCACTGCAAGAATAGTTTTCAGCCTCCTCTAGAGGATAAGGGCATCCACTTTCCTATTAACCCACATCAGTGTTCTGGACTTGGAATGAAACCCCTGGTTGCTGGCATAACGGTAGTGCCTGACACTACTATGCTTTCAGCCAGCCCTAATGGGCCATATTGATCAGTTTTACAAGGTTATATATAATGCAAGTATCTCTACCTCCTCCACCTTTTCAGTCTAGATTTTGAAAAGAACATTTACAGCTGTAATCTCCATTACATAGGCCATAATTCACCACAAACCCATTAGTGCACAAAAATGATTTCATAGACCTGACACATTTTATTAACAGTTCTAGTCACCAGTAGCCAGAAAATGTTCATGTAGAAGGAAAAAGATTATACTGATTGAAGGTGTTGAAAAACTATGCCTGCAATTTCAGAGTAACCCAGTTGTTTTGAAATCCCAATTCTGGCACTGGGCATGACTTTAACCTTGACCTGATCTGACTGATGTTTTGTGGGGTCCTTGCTGTTTTTAATCTTATACTGTATATCCTAATTTTGTATATTAAAGTTATTTGCATCAAAGAAACAAAGGTATGGTCTTTTTATGCCTGATGTAGACTATAGTACCTGGCTTTTTTGTGCACAAATAACTGTAGTAACATTTAGCTCTAAAAATGGCACTCTGACCTGCATAGCATACTCCAAATGTGTTGCCTGTCATTGATCCTCTGAACCACTGAGATTGTGCTGTGAGCTATTGTTAACTAATAAGTGATGAATTCCTCTGTATGAAGTGCCTATAATTGTTCTCAACATTCATAATGTCTATAACTGTTCTTAACACATAAAATGTACAATGTTGTGCTTCATGTGCTCTGTAATTAACCCAAGGTTGCCCCCTGAAAAAGGGACCCCTGGTCTCAGTGGGCCTGCCAGGTTACCAAAATTAAATAAATAAATAGTCCAGAGCATCCCCACTGTGGGAGTTATAGGGCACAGTCCATACATATGGTTACCCAGTGCACATCTTTGAAAAATCCTATTTCCAAAATCCTTATCACGTCGCCCTCTCTATTCCTAAGAGGTCCAAGGCCAAAAAATCACCCAAACCATACCTAACCAATATGTGAAATTTGTCTGTGAAAATAATTTGCTTTTTCATTTTGGAATGCTGCAACAGGTTTCCACAAACATTACAGTATTTCAACAGTCTTGTAGTAGTTTGTTATTTGACCATTTAAAAACAGTCATTACAATCCATGTGTAAAATATCTTAAAGTAACAAATGGATCATACTCCACATTTGACACACATCGCATACAATACTTGTATTACAAAAATGTGCACTATAATATATAATTGCCCACAATATGATACGATCTTTAAGCTGGGGCAATGCAGTGACAAAGCATTAGCTGATGCTTATCATAATTTAGGCATTTAAACTGAAAAATTGCTGGGTATGTGCTTAGGATTGTGACACACACTGCCGTGAATTTAACAATCTTTATACAAAAAGATGCTCATTGGCAAAACACGTTGACATCACTGTGTTGTGCCAGTTTTACTTGTGCAGCGTAGCTGATTTCTTTTTCTGATGAATGCATTTAAAATATTTGCAATAACCTCTGCTTCTAACAAAGTCACTGGATGCAAAAAATAAAGAGAATAGCATATAGATAATAACCGTATGTTTTCAACTTAGGTCCAAGATAAAGTTCCCGCTACTGTTTATATAGAGGATATTAAACTATAACATGATAAGTTGTTTCTTCAAATTCCATATTACAAGGGCATTCAATATCTAAAGCCACATTTTATTATTATTACGTCAAAAAATCTAACCATTTAAATAGGAAAAAGTCATACTCACTAAGGTTATTGCCCACCTTTTTTTCCACACTTATGGGAAGAAACAGATAATCTTCCAGGCAGTGGGATATGTTAACATGAAACCAGCGTTGAAATTAAGCTTTTTGAGCTTTGGAAGCTCGGGGGGGGGACTATAAGAGCACTATCTTTGAACTGAGCCCCCCTTCCCATTATAAGTCAGTTTATTAATTTATTTAGCTTTAGTTTGTCAGGTAGTTGAATGCCTATTTTCAGGTGTGACCCAGGAGAGTACAACCAAGAATGCAGATAGTGAAAATACAATATATCAAGACATACATTTGCAAGACAGTACATAGTAGTCTGCATTGCAATCAATTATAAATGCATCAAATAGGGACATACATAGTTCCGTAGTACACTCTATATGCCAGGGAGAGAGAAGAAATGTGTTGATTCCATGCCAGTGTGTTCATGAAGAAAACCATAATAATAGCGTATTTAGTGTAGAGAGACATAAATCATCAGCGAGACAGGAGAGAGTTATATTTATAGTAATTACTTGTGAGGAATGGTATTGACACATGAGCTACCGGGGCTCACTTCGGAGCTAGAGGGGCTGATCCCTGGCAAGCCCCCCCTGTAATTCCAACATGGCAGTAAACTACCTAGAAGCCTTTGGTGCCTTACTTCTCTTGTATAAGTTTAGTGAGTTTTCATAGACAATTTTGTTTTAATAAGATTTCCATACACCAGAAATATGTAATTTTTTTTCAGAATCATTCCAAGAGTGCATTTGGTGTGCATCTCTTAAGTAAGATCGCAAAGCTCTAAACCAGTCTGATTGTTTATCAAGATTGCCCAATTCTATTTTTTCAGACAGTTCAGTAGGAGAGAATTACTTTTGTTACTAATAAGTATTAACCAGCATGTTATCAATCTCAGCTTTACTTGAGCATATAAACCTATTCTGCCTTGATCAGCTCTAACTTACATTGTGGGAGCTGAGCGCTTTAAAACATAAAAGATATGGGATTGCTAAATTTTTAGGGTCTGAATTATCCCAAACCTCTGAACCATATAACAAGATTGAATAAATTTTCATTTCACTGACAGTAAGAGTGGGAGTTAAACAGCCTCCACTGTATTTTTGATTAACTTCAAAGGCACTTTTTTTTTTTTTTTTTTGCATTGAGCTTCTGATCACTGGTATGTTTAAGCCATTTACCACTGTTAGACATTGTTGAACCTAAGTATACATAATCCTTAACTGTTTAAATTTTTTCAGAATTTAGGAAAATGTTATTGGCTTATTACTCCCCAAAATCAAAGTTTTTGTTTTTCTTAGACTCATAGTGTACTACATAGGCAGCTAAATGTGGCAATTTTTTTTTGCAGGCCTGTAGCTGATAGTGAGAAAAGGACCCTGTCATCTCTGTAAGCAAGAACATGACAGAGAGTAGATTTAATCTTAGGAAGGTCAAATTCTTGGTCTCACATTTCACTTAAAATACTGATAACATATAAATTAAAGAGACAGAGAGCCAGAAGGCATCCCTGCTTCATTCCTCTGAGAATTGGAAAGGAAGAAGAGAGATTACCAGAACTGTCATACCTAATAATTGTACAATTTTCAGTATATAACTGTACTATTTGAGTAAGTAAGGCATGTACTATTCCTAAGGCAAACATCTTGTGCTATAGTATTTCTCTATTGAGGGAGTCAATTTCAGCAATGTATTTTTATCTGAGTCACTGTTAGGGTGACCAGGTATAGTTTTGCTCTGGACATTTTAACACATTCCATGGCAATTTGGTAAACAATTTACAAGTCAGTATGAATTCTGCACTGAGGGAAAAAAAGTTGCCTTGTTTTCTGATTTTTTTCCTTGCAATTCCGTAGCTTGCCTTACAGGCTCCCCCTTTTATTATCAGTTCATTCCATGTAACAACTGCACTAAGTAATGAGCCCTTTAGCCTGGCACATTGAAATCTGGTGATGGCTGAATTATTTATTTGCGTGTTAAAGTTGTAAAAGAGCAAGTGTGGTCTAGTGGCTAAAGCACACTGGCTTTGAAACCATGTGACGGAAGATACCCAGGTTCAAATCCCACTTTCCACAATCTGTTAAGAAATGGTTAAAAGCTAGACACTGAAAACAAGCTATTATAGCTTAGTTGACCTTTCCTGGGAAACCAAATTCTGAAAGTCTGTATACACAATTGTTCACAAAACTCAACTGGCATGGCTAGGGAATGCATTGTGATCTGGCTTCTTTACTGGCAATCTGCTAAAGTGTGCTAATTTTAAATTATTTTTGAAGAATGTTAAATAGGTTAAACTCCAGTTTTAAACACCGTGTTTTGTACTGAATAAAGATGGCACTGACCTTTGACAATGAGCTGTCCAGCTCACTTGTGCACTTGCTTAATAGGTTTCTACTAGAATTGTGCACAAGTGGTATGATGCCATGGGCTAAAAGGTCAGCAGTATCTTTATCACATACCAGAAAACAAACAGGGCCCAATTCTCAAAATGGGCTAGTTTCATTGCAAGCTGTGTCAAACAGCAGCTTTCACCAAAGCCTGGTGCAACAGGGACTCTGCACCAGATTCTGGTACAGGAGGGGTCCCGACACCTAAGTCCCCACAGTTGCCGCAACCTCACCCATGTAACAAACACAAGGTGCATGGGATAAGTTTGCTGCAGGCTCCCCTCCACCAATGGCTAGTGGTCTCCTACCCCTGGACCATTGATATCATACCCCAAAATCCCGACCCAGTGTGCTAGTGCCCCTATCCCCAATGCCACCCATAATCCAGATGTATACGAACTCCCCTTCCCCTTCCCTGATGCCCCCATGATTAATATTTTATGTATTAAAGCTCCTTTCCCCTTCCCCCTTCCCAATGCTGCCCGTCATTAATAATTGTGTGAAAGCCACCATCCCCCCTCCCCGATGCCTGATGCCACCTCTTGCTGTGCAAGTTAAAACTCACCCATGCCTGGCAGTCTAGTGGATCCCACCCCCCAGCAGGACGTACCCACCACCCCACTCCTCCTCATCCTAAACCCTGAGCTGGAAACTGGCTCACTGCATGTACTGTATTATCCAGTACTTGCTCACTGACATGTCAGTTGGCAGCTGGCCATGGTAGTGAGAGGATGTTTGCTCGGGGTTTAGGAGGTAGTGCCAGTTGTTTGTTCAGGGTTTAGGATGGGGGTAGTGGGGTAGTGGGCACTTCCTGCTGGGGTGCGCGCGGGATGGGGTCCACTAGACCACCAGACATGGATGAGTTTTAATCTGCACAGTAAGGGGTGACATCGGGCATTGGGAAGGGGAAAAGTGGCTTTCACACAATTATTAATAACAGGCAGCATCGGAGGAGGGAAAGTACAGTTACATAAGAACTTACCGCAACAGTAGATCTTCCAGAACAGCTCTTGCAGCAGGTTACACCATTAGGACTGAAGCCGGCCGGTGTCAGGACCCCACGGAAAATTTTCTAGCTAGCAGTCTTCAGCGGGGACCACCTCCGACATCGGTCCCGCCCCCAACGTCAGGCATAGTACATAAGGAGGCGGTCCTGCCAGAATCCCCAGTTCTCCCACCGGAGACTTCCGGGCCGCTGGATGACATCAGAAGAGGAGACCGAGGACCCGCCATCAGATGGCCAAGACTAAGAACAGACCTTTCCGATCCTAAGGATAATGTTAGGCTGGAACCTATTCCTCCAAGGGGGAATGGTGGGTGGGAAAGTACCTGCTGCAAGAGCTGTTCTCGAAGATCTACTGTTACAGTAAGTTCTTACGTAACTGTACTATCTTCTTCGAGGTACAGCTCTTGCAGCAGGTTACACCATTATGACTGATTCCCAAGCAATGGCACCTTGAAAAGCCATCGGGAGGAGGCAATACAGAGATTCAGACCCGTCCTGAGCCTAGGACAGGAGGCCCTGAAGGACAGCAAGGCCGAAACCCGCTCTTCGCCTTGAGGCGATATCCAAGCTATAATGCCTGATAAAAGTGTGCACCGAACTCCAGGTGGCTACAGCACATATGGCCGACATAGAAACGTTCTTCAGTGCCGCAAAGGAGGTAGCCACTCCTCTTGTTGAATGGCCCTTGACCACTCCTGGTAAGGGTTTCTGATGCTTGTCATAGCAAAAGGAAATACACTGGATGAGCCAGCGTGAAAGGGTCTGTTTTGAAACTGGGGCCCCTTTCATCCTCTCAGCGAATGAAATGAACAGCTGCTCCACTTTCCGGTGCTGTTTGGTTCTGGTCAAATAGTATCTGAGACACCTGTGTACATCCAGGGTGTGAAGCAGTGCTTCTCCTCGATTGGCGTACTTAGGGAAGTACACTGGTAAATCAATGTCCTGGTTAAGAGTAAGGGCTGAGACCACCTTAGGCAGGAACATAGGATTCATCCTCAGGGACACCCTCTCCTGATGAAAAATTAAATAAGGCTCCTTGCACATGAGAGCAAGTAATTCAGAGATTCTTCTCGCCGAAGTAACGGCAACCAAAAACAACGTTCTCCACGACAGAAAACACAGCTCGCAATCTGCGGCAGGTTCAAAGGGTGGCAGCGTAAGCTGCTCCAAGACGAAGGGTAAATCCCAAGGAGGGACGGGATCCTTGATGGGTGGCCTAAGGTGGAGGACCCCTCTTAAAAAGGCATGGGTAGTGTCCAGCTGGGCCACGATGCATTGGCCTATGGGGGTATGATAAGCAAAGGTGCACTTTAATCGAGGAGTAAGCTAACCCGGATTGAAAGCGGAAAAGCAGGTACTCCAGAACCAGCTTCTCGGAGCAGTATAGGGGCGAGAAACTGCGTGTCTGAGACCACAGGCAAAACCTGTGACATTTCATGGTATATGTTGCGTGTGTCGCCGGTTTTCTGGCAGCAGAAAGCACGTCTGCCACCTCTTGCGAGACCCCGTGTCGCAACATGGCTATGTCTCTAGGAGCCAAGCATGCAGGTTCAGTGAATGTAAGTCCGGTTGGACTAGTGAACCCTCCTCCTGAGACAACAGGTGGGAGCTGATTGGTAAAACAAGCGGAGGTTCCCAGGACAACTGACTCAGCAGCGGGAACCAAATTTGCCTGGGCCAAAAAGGCGCTATCAAAATAAGCATCGCGTGCTCCCTGCGAAGTTTGAGAAGGACTCTCTGGATCAACGGGAAAGGAGGGAAGGCGTAGAGGAATCTGCCTGCCCAGGAGAGGGACAATACGTCTCACCAGAAGACACCAGGCCCTGGATCTAGCGAGCAAAAACTGGGCAGTTTTGCATTGGATGGGGAGGCGAATAGATCCAATTCTGGAGTACCCCATCTGTGGAACAGATCCTCTGCCACTTCCTGTAGAAGTTCCCACTCGTGGACTCTGGCCCGGGAACGACTCAGGCCATCTGCGACTGTGTTGTCCACCCCGGGAACGTGAACTGCGATGAGGTTTGTGCCGTGTCGTATTACCCATTCTCACACCCTCATGGCCTCCCTGCAAAGGGGGTAGGAGTGTATGCCTCCTTGTTTGTTGAGGTAATACATCACTGCAGTATTGTCTGTTTGTAACAGGAGAGTACTGGGTGGAATTTCCGACTGGAAGGCATGCAGGGCATAAAGGACCGCCCTCATCTCCAATATGTTGATATGGAGAAGAGATTCCTGGGTAGTCCATGTTCCCTTAGACCTCACCCCGTTCAAGTGCGCTCCCTACCCCAGCCCTGAGGTGTCTGTGGAGAGTGTTAACACCGGGGACGGCACTGTGAAGGGAACCCCCACTGAGAGGGTTCCCAGATCTAGCCACCATTGCCAGTCCTGAACCACGGTCTTCGTGATTCTGACTGGCTGCTGCAGATGGTCTTGCCTTTGGTCCCACTGCACCCTTAACATCCACTGGGTTACCCGCATGTGGAGTCTTGCCATCGGGACCATTGGAATGGCTGCTGCCATGTGTCTGAGCAGGCAAAGGACCAACCTGGCCGGGACGGTTTTCTTCCCTGACATGTCCCTTATGAGGGATCGTATGCCTTCCGCTCTGTCTTCGGGAAGAAAGGCTTTCCCTATGACTATGTCCAGAACTGCACCTATGAACTGCAGTTTCTGGGATGGTACCAGGAGAGACTTCTCGTAGTTGATTAAGATGCCCAGAGACTGAAAGAGAGCCTGGGTGTGCTGAATGGCCAGCAGCAATGCCTCCTTGGAGGAGGCCATGAGAAGCCAGTCGTCCAGGTATGGGAACACGTAGTGACCCTGTCTCCTCAGAGACGCTGCCACGACTGCCATGCACTTGGTGAAGACCCTTGGTGCTGATGACAGCCCGAAAGGAAGTGCTCGGAACTGGTAGTGGCGACTGAGAAACTTGAAGCGCAGGAACCTCCTGTGTGCCTGAGCGATGGGGATGTGCAGGTAGGCATCCTGCATGTCTAGGGATGCCAAGAAAGCATCCTTCTTCAGCATGGGGATTAGTTCCGGAAGGGTCACCATGCGGAAGTGCTTGTAGATGACCGATATGTTGAGGTTGCTGAGATCCAAAATTGGACGGAGGTCCCCTGTTTTCTTTGGAACCAGGAAGAAGTGTGAATAATAGCCTGCTCTTATCTGGTTCCCTGGAACGTGCTCCACAGCTTCTTTCTGCAGAAGCATGAGCACTTCCTTCTTTATGAGCAGGGCGTGCTGACCCGAGTAACGGGAGAGCAGAGGAGGCCTCGTGGGGGGCTTGTCTAGGAATTCTATAAAGTGGCCTTTTTCGACCAGCTGTAGCACCCACCTGTCGGTGGTGATTGACCACCACCCTGGCAGGTGGTCTGCAATGTGACCCCGACCTTTGTTTCCCGTTGATCCTGAGGAGGGGCAGAGGCTGAGAAGGAGTCATGCTGTGGTAGCAGAGGGTCCTGCAGGCTGGGCCGACTTGGTAGCACGTTGGCCCCTACCTGAGGATGTTTTGACCTGGGCTTTCCAGGAGAAGGAGCCCCTCTGATGCTGTCCAGAATGGGGTTGTTGCCTCTGAGTCCGGCTGCGAAAATGACTCTGGTTCCTACAAAAGGAACTGAGTCTAGATCTGCACATGGCCTGGACCGATCTAACGGCTCTCCCGGCTTCCTGTAATTTGGTGATGACCTTTTCCGATGCTTCACCAAACAAAACTTCGCCATGAAAGGGGGCATCCAAAATGTTTTTCTGGACGTCTGGGGTAAACCCGGAGACACGGAGCCATGAGTGTCTCCGGAGACATACGCCTGAGGCTGCCACTCTGGCCAAAGAGTCTGCAGAGTTGTACGTGGCTCGGAGCACCTGGGTCCCCACATCTGAACCCGTGTGGAGGAGCTGAAGAAGTTCCTCCTTTGGGCCACCGTCTGGCAATTTCTCTACCAGATCCTGCCCCTGTTCCCACAGCGTGCTCTGAAACTGAACCATGTGGGTCAGGTAATTCAGGGATCTGATGGCACAAGTCGCGGCTGTGTAAGTGCGCCTACCCAGCACGTCCAGTTGCTTGGACTCTGGGTCCGGTGGCTGCGTGCTCAGATGTTGCAGTTTCTGAGACTGGTCATGAAAGGCTGTGATGACCTGGGAGTTGGCCAGAGGATAGTTAGCCAGGTACTGGTCCTCCCTTGGGGCCTTGTACAGGTGGTCAGCCTTCTTCGGCATAGCCAGAGTTGAATGTGGACACCTCCATGCTGCCTTGGTGATGCCCACGATGGTGTCCAACAAGGGTGGTACTACCACAGGCTTGGGATCCTTTTGCCTAAGATAATGGGCAAGGCGTAGTCTTTCGGGGTCTAGTTCCACCGCATCCCATCCCATGTTCTCTTGGATGTGTCTCATTATCTCAGAGAATGAGGGGTCATCCGGAGGAGACCTAGGGAGGTTGTATGGGTCCAGAGAAGGGATGCTGATCGGTGAAGGAGATCTGGAGCATTCAGAGATGTCAGATCTGGAGTCCTCCGTCGACGGCGAATACCGACGTCTTCTGGGTCTCTTGGGGCTGGGTGACCCTGAAGAAGATCTAGATGGAGGCCTTCTCTTCTCTGTAGCTCTGCCCCTAGAAGGTGCTACTGGCTTCTGAGGGGAAGGTGCTTGGCCTGCTGCCCCTTTTGGCGAAGGAGGGGGCGCAGGTGTCGGTGGTGCCATGGGTGCGGGAGGAGGGTGCGTGGTGACCACATCCTTTTTGATGGTGTCCCACCAGAAAGTAAAGAGCTCCTTCACTTCTGCCAAGTTGAGTCCCAACGATGGGCCGGGCGCCGGTGGTCTGTCGTTGGTGCTGGGCATTGGCTCTCCGGGGGTCTCCAGTTCTGGGGAGGGTTCCCGTGGGAGCTCGATGGGTCCGGAGTCGCCCACCTGGTCTTCAGGCTGAGTGGACTCCTACTCCGACAGCGCTTCCTGACCGATGTCAGTAGGTGGCGGTGTGGCTCTTCTGTCTGCGGTAGCAGACGCTGGTTCCCCCGCCGGCGTCCTGGGGGGAGAATGCCTGACCGGCGACAGGTGACGAACTGCCTCCGGCTCACGGGAGTGCTTGTGGACCATGGCCGATGTCGGGTGGGCTGACGTTGAGTCCGACGGCCACTTAAGGGTGGTCAGCTCCTTGGTCTTACGTTGGGGTGGCGGCGGCAAGGAGACTGACTGGACGTCAGAGGCTGAGTGCCGGGACGAGGACTTGTGATGCTCCCCTGACCTGGATGAGGTATAACAGAAGAAGAGGGCCTGAAGGTCTTGGCAGGCCGCAGAGTCGAAGAGCCACTGGCTGATTTGACCACAACTGGGGGAGGCTGAGAGTGGGCCCTCGACGGAGAGTGGTCCGACCTGGAGCTGCAGGAGTCCAGGGCCCTGGAGGGGGATCTAGGTCTCACCTTCTCCCGATGCTTCTCATGGTGCCTGTGGGACTTTCTCGAAGGTTCCCCCCTGGAGGAAGGTTCCATGGCCTTGAGCTTTTCTTCTAGGAGGAAAGCCTGGAGAGCCTTCTGTCAGCAGATTCTGATCCGGCTATTAAAGCCCTGGCAGAAGGAGCAAGCCTGGGTGTCGTGGTCCAGGCCCAGGCACCGAACGCAGGCTGAATGATGGTCTTTAAACGGAATCTGCTTCCCACAGGCACACTTAGAAGGATGGCCCTCCACTGAAGTTGGGGAGGACATCAGATGAAGAAAGGTAGTCTTGAAGAAGAATTTCTTCCAAAGTTTCTGATTTCGGAAAGGATTTCCTGGTCGTCGCGCGCTAGTACTAACCGAAGAGGTCGAGACATGCAAGTTGATGTCATGGAAAGAACTTCGACTTTGGCGGACCTCTTATGTGAATACGCCTGACGTTGGGGGTGGGACCAACGTCGGAGGCGGTCCCCGCTGAAGACTGCTAGCTAGAAAATTTTCCGTGGGGTCCTGACGCCTGCCGGCTTCAGTCCTAATGGTGTAACCTGCTGCAAGAGCTGTACCTCGAAGAAGATCAGGGCTTTAATACATAAAATATTAATAACAGGAGTATTGGGGATGAAGCTGTCTTACAAATAATAGTGGGGGCATTGGGGAAGGGGCTTTCATACAAATATTGATAATGAGTGGCATTGGGGAAGGGAATTTATTACATATATTGATGACAGGCAGCATTGGGGATCAGGGTGAGTGGCCACTAGACCATTAGGGCAGGGGGAATTATCACATATGTGTATTAGGGATGGCATCGGGTATGGGGGCACATTGGTGCAGCCCTCAAAGCCCTCCAAGAGGACAGTTCCGAGTACTCTGGCTGGTCTAAGGGATTTAGAAAAATTTCCTCTGGCTGTGCTTAGTGAATCCTGTTTTCAGGAATGTGGCAGCTTGCATCTGCCACATGCTCCCTAGCACCAGGTTGCAGCCCATTTTGTGATGCAGCGGTGGCGCAAGCCCCATTTGGGGTGGGCAGCCTGAGGTTGATACAGGAACCCTTTGACAATAGCTCAGGGGGAAGTTTTTGATGCAAGGTGCCACTTGTGCCATTTATGTTTGGCACAGGCATCTTGTGTCAATATCAGGGCTTTGAGAATCGAGCCCACAGTATTTAAAAATTTAAATGTAACCTATTTAACATTCAGTCAAGAGATTGCAGTCTATGATGGGCTTTGGTACAGCTGGGCCCAGTGTGCTGGTGCAAGTGTTCAGTATTCCTCCCCCAGCCAGTGCTGTTGGCTCATTCTGCAATGAATACTGACCCTACTGCTAGCTTCAGAGGTTAAAACCCATAAAGATTAACATCTGGATTCTGGTACCCAATTTTGACTATTGAATGTCATCATGTGCGTTTTAAACCCTTCATATCGCATATGTCCTCTTACGAAGGGTCTAAACCAAAGACAGGAGAGGCAGCATTATACTTAGATATTTATCTTCACTCAGGCCATGTAATGTTCTATTTATACAACATGTTTTGGGCCATTGAAAGAAAACTCCCCATATACACATAACTTCACATATTGTGCACCTATATAAGAGATGGCACATGCAAAAGAAATTGTGTGCTTCATCCTGTCATTTAAAATGTTTTTAAAAAAGGTTATCTGGTTGATCCATTATTTTACAATCAGACTGTAGAGACAGGACAGCAAGTGACCCTGCAGCTTCAGAACAGAAGAAGTAAGCATTAGCGAGTATTGCTATAGCAACATTCGCTGACACTTAATTCTCCCATTCTGAAGCTGCAGGGTCACTCCACTCACTGTCCTGTCTCTAGAGTCGGGAGCTTATTTTCAGAAAAGAGATTGAAAGTGTACAAATGCGCATAGTTTTTCAGGAGTACCGACACAGAATGCAGTAGTGGACGACTGTGAGGACCCATAACAGTGCAATTTACAGACCGCTCGGTCACGCTACATGTTGGGGTAGAAAATGAAAATTCAGTAGTGTTACTGAATATGACAGTGGCGGCATGAATGAGAGAGTTTTTTAAATAATTATTTATTGTAAAATAATGGCAGGATCAACCAGACATCAAAGGTTTGTGTGGGTGGAGGAGGTTGTGCAAGTGTGGGGCAAGTTCTAGGCAGAGAATCGCAAGGTATAGAAAGTGAAATGCTTTCATTTTCCTAAGAATGATGTATGGGAACATAGAGATATCTCCATGATGTATAGGAATGTGGAGTTATCACTATGACGTATAGGAACATGGAGATATCAGTGATATCTCCACTTCCTGCCTGAGATACAACTTTTTATCAGTATTATCAGTACATTTATACTAAGACACATACGTATATATATATATATATATATATATATATGTAGAGGATACACTAATGGAAGATGTGGAATATGGCAAATATTTGCATGAGTGCAGAGTGAACTGTGATAATATCACGGGTGCCTTTGGCACTTTCGTGATAATATGCAGTTCACTCTTGCAAATAAATGTTGCCATATTCCACAAGTCTGCCATCATGTGTGCGATTTATACAATAGGGCTAGTACATTTTAAGAACATTTTTTTCTGTGTTCTCTCCCTGTTTACTTTATTTTGGTAATTGCAAGTTTTTTTTTTTGGGGACCTGGGAGCACGGGGCAGTTAAGTGATTTGTTCAGAGTCACACAGTACTGAAATAGAAGTTGTGAGAATTAAACACTGGTCTGGGCTGCTGGATGTAGGAAGTTGGTTCATTGCTTGTTACTCTAACCTCTAGGCTATGCTGACAACACTGTTTCTGTGTGGTCTGAGTGTGTGCGTAAGGCCCTGTCCACACTGCAGCCCGAAAACCCTTCTGTAACGTTACAGAGGGTGTAAACTGCATTGGTAATGGCGTGCGTTTACACTGGTAACGTTACAGGAGGTGTTTTCGTAACTGTTGCGGAAACCACCTATGAGGTTATGAAACCGGTCCTACCCTGGGACTGTTACTGGCGGTAGTGTGGACTGCTGGTAACTGTCCCCTGCAGGGCACAAAACACAGCATGAGCTGCATTGTGGGATCGGGCGCCACTGTAACGGTCACCTGGATCCCGATGTGTGGACCGGCGGTGCCAGTCCTGTAACAGACACCGCCGAGGTGTGGATGCACTGCACCGCTTTGCGGCTGTAATGGACTGCATCCGTTACCGGGCGCGAGTGGTGTAGTGTGGATGGGGCCTAAGTGTTTCTGAATAGACTGGGAGTGTTAGATACTATGAGGAACAGGTGCACGTGATTTGCAATGATAATTGTGTTACCTGCAGCTAGGAGTGAGAAACAGACTGTTTATTCAGTAAGTTGCAGGCTTCACTGAGACAGAGAAACTGTTGCAGTCAGCACTCAGAAAGAGAAACTGGTTTATGATGGAGGCTGGTTTGAAGATTAGAGCAGCACTGTAATGTGCTAGGATTGTCAGAATAACTATGGGACACAGGTGATTGTCTTTTGCAATGCTAATTGAGTAAGTTGCAGGATTCAGTGAGAAAAAGAAGCTGTGAAGCTATTACATGCAGGTTGCAATGTAGATAGTCTCACTCTGGTGGCTTCACCATTGTGAGTATATTTGCTGGTGATGTAGACACTTTGGGTTTATCAGGAAATAAACCCACAATGTCTATGTCATCACAGAGTTATTCCACTGCAGTGAGAATACATGTTTTTATTGTCAAGGTTACATGCTCATCCCTATTTTGTAAATACATATATATATATATATATATACACACACACACACTGTAGATAGATAGATATAAGGTGCTTTTACACACAGGTTTTTAAAATGGAATCAGCGTTACCTGTGTGGCGCCGTTGTACTCTGTTGCGTTCAGGTTCCTTTCTACACACTGCGAGTATTCCAGCAACATTTGTCTCCATTTGTTTCAGCTCCCCAGGTTTTGCTCTACAAATGTTGTTTTCTGCTTTGTACCCGAATGGCTGTTTTACACAGCGCGACAAAGAAGCGGTACTGGCAATTGCAAACGCAATAAGCAGAGATTGCGGTTTGGACGAACGTTTGCCTAGGGACCGAAACAGATGCAATTTACACACAAGGGATGTAACGGAATACTGTTTCCATAACAGTTATTCCATTACATAAACCTGTGTGTAAAAGCGCCTACAGAGACAGAAAATAGGCAACAGGTGTGAAATTAGATTTCTTAGATGAACACATGATTTTTGGCAACATAAGCAAGATACATGAAGTTAGTTACTGAGCATGCTCAGACATTTATTCCACTCATTTTGGCCACCCTGAGCATGCTAAGAAATATATTCTCCCATGTGTGATGCTATTTATTTTTTGATTGCTCCTCAGTGGCCCCAAGACAGAAGTATCGATTAGTTGCTCTTATGCTAAGCCATTGAACAGAGAGTCATTGTTTATATTTTGTACATTTTTCTTTTGTAACATTTTACTATTTCTACCACAAAACCACTTAAAAACATTTATTTTTATTTTTAAATTAAAGGTACCTAATTACTAATTAATTTAAGAAAACCGATTGGCCAGTATTTACTTCCGGGTGTTTGTTCTGGGCCAACCCAATGCAGCACTAGAAGTTGCACTTGGCTGCCAGGGAGTTCTATTCATATAGACAGCGAGCACTGTTAATCCTGCACTACCACTCTGAATATCAGCCTGTGACAGCAAGCAAGCAAACTTTATTTGATATATCTCCTTACCCCAAGGGCCTGAAACACTGTTCATACAATTTCATTTAACCAAACAAAAACACTTAAAACATTTATAAAATCAAACAGCAAGCATAGCGGAATGCATCACATACATACCATATTTAAAATGAGCCCTCAATTGCCAGGAAACGAAAGATAAGTGTTAAGAGTGCTTTGAAAAACTTCAGCAGAGGAGATCTGATGAAGCTGATTTGGTAAGGCATTCCACATGCCTGGCCAGTCACAGAAAAGGACTTCTCACCTGAGTATTTTAAATAGGCACAAGGAGTCACCAGCAGATTCTGCCCTGCCAAGTCGAGTGGCTGAACCAGAGTATATGGGAGTAAGAGGTCTTTCACATAGCTGGGTCCCAACCACTGCAAGTGCCATGCATATGTGCATCGGTACCACTGCCCCTTCTGACAACAGGCTCCCTGGAGCAATGTGGGATAGTGCATCCCAAACAGGATCGTGGTGTCACTTCTGAGAGCCACATTAAGCTGCATGCCTGCTAATAACCACTTACTGTAAGGAATGCATGGCACCAAGAGACTGTTAGCATGTCATTATGCAGCTCTGCAGAATGCATCCATGCGCACATCTGGGAGGCATTGCGCAAAGTCTCCAAACCACCTCCACACCACTGCTCTATCTATGTCATCCCTGGTAGTTTAGTAGACCCCTCTCCCTCTGTCACTGTCACTGTTGCAGAACTGTACCAATGTCCTTCCCTTGCAGTCTAGTGGACCCCCTTCCTCACCTAATCCCTGTCGGTATTGCTAAACTCTAGTAAAGCCCTTCTCTGGCTGTCTAGTGGACCCTCCTTCCTTCTAATTTTCAACTGCAACCACAGTTTCAAGTTATGTGAGATTTGCAACCACGCTTTCAGCAGTGACATGTGAAAACACATGAAAAATACATTTTGGTAGTGGTGTGTGTGTAGGGGTGGGGGCGGGTGGTACATTGCACATCCAAAACTGCCTGCACTTTATTTTGCTTCTAATTTCTTTTTTAAATGCTTTCCAAAAACACTACTTTGGGTCCAGGACACTATCTGTTTGTCCAGCATCACTAGTAATGTAATTTCTCCAGCCCCTTCTTCCCTGTGACTTACCTGCTTGCTTCAATCAGACTGTAAGAAAATTATAAAGTGGGCCAGTCAAACTGGGCATGGGGGCTGACTGAGCTAGCTGGATTTATCTACTACTGCCCTTCCATTCAAGGATTGGGTTTAGGAGAGGATGGCACCTACTAAAAATTATGGGTTTTGAGACTGTGGAGGTTGGGTTCAGGGGGTTTCTTCAACAACATGCTGTTGGTTCCTAGCACAATGCCAGCAGTCAGCATTTTCTTATTGATAAAAGAAATGTCTTGGGGAAGAGGGGAAGGGAGAAGAGGATGGGAAGTCACTGGGGTGGGGGATAGGGTGATCACAGTGGCCTGGTCACCTAGAAAGATGTGAACAGATTTTTCTTAATTGGCCAAAGGGTTGAGGTGACCTGAAGTGGCCCATGTGTTCAGCAGACCCAAATCAAAGGTGAACATGCCAAATATCAGCACTTTCTTCAAACTCAAATTCAGCAGTGGCCCGTCCGTATCTTGAAGGACAGCTATATTCCACAATCTCCTACTCCACACAAAACAGGAGATCCACTCTTGTACCAGCACAAGAATCTAGTTGGATATCTAGTGGCCTTCCGTGTATACCTCCAACATGATTCTGTTCTCTCTGCATATAAACATAGAAACTGTCAGCAGATAAGGACTGCTAGGCCCATCCTGTCTTCCCGTAAGCCCTACACTTGTTTGCGGCCTCTGGTCAGTGGCTTTCCAACCCTCTGCCCACCTCTAAGGTTCCCTTATGCCTGTCCCAGGAATGTTTAGATCCCACCACTATATTCGCTCCCACCACCTCCTGTGGCAGATTATTCCGTGTGTCTATCATCCTCTCTGAGAGGAAAAATGTCCTCACATTTCCCTTTAACCTGCCACCTTCCAGTTTCATATCATGCCCTCTCGTTCTCGTATTCCTTCTATACTGGAAGATGTCTCCCTCCTGCACCTTGCTTTTGCCCTTAAGGTACTTAAATGTTTCTGTCATGTCCCCCAATCCCTCCTTTCCTACAGCGAGTACATATTGAGGTCCTTTAATCTCTCCTCATATGTTTTCTAGTAAAGCCCTGTACCATTTTAGTTGCCTTTCTCTGGATTGCCTCCACTCTGTCAATGTCCTTGCAAAGGTGTGGCCTCCAGAACTGCACACAGTACTCTAGGTGAGGCCTCACTAGTGTTCTATACAATGGCATCACTACCTCTGGCTTTCCTCTAGTGATACTTCTGCCTATGCACCCTAGCATGCCACTGGCACTCCATGCAGCCTTTTGTACTCTGCTTAGACAACTTTAGGTCATTTGAAATGATAACCCCCAGGTCCCTTTCTTCCTTGGTGATCATCAGCGACTCCACCATCCTGTAGCTCTCCCCAGGGTTTCCTCATCCCTGGTGCATTATTTTGTACTTCTTTGACCTGAACCTCAGTTGCCACAGCTCAGACCATTTATTAAGCTTCCCTAGTTCCCTCCTTATTTTCTCCACCCTCTGTGGAGTATCCGCCCTATTGCTGATCTTGGTGTCATCTGCAAACAGGCAGATCTTTCTCTCTAGCTCTTCTGCAATGTCACTAATGAAGATGTTAAACAGGACTGGCCCAGGGACTGATTCCTGAGGTATCCCGCTGGTCACCCCCTTCTCCCCGGATTGGATCCCATTTACCACAACCCCCCTCTGCTCCTGTCCATTAGCCAGTACCTAACCCAGTTTACCACCTTGTGCCCCATGCCCAGGCTACCCATCTTGTTAAGCAGCCTTTTATGTGGGACGGTGCTGAAGGCCTTACTGAAATCGAGGTAGGTGACATCCACCCCCCCCAATTTACTTCCTTCATCACCCAGTCACAAAAATCTATCAGATTCATCTGACATAACCTTCCTGCTGTGAATCCATGTTGTGTTGGATCCTGGGCACCATTGAATTCTAAGTGTGTCACTATTCTTTACAGTGCCTCCATGATCTTACCCACTACTGAGGTGAAGCTGCCCAGCCTAGAGTTCCCTGCCTTCTCCCTACTACTGCTTTTGTGTAGAAGGACTACATATGCCTTCTTCCAGTCCTCTGGAACCACTCCTGTGTTGAGTGACCCAGTGAACATGGCTGGCAGAGGCGCTGCTAGCTCTCTTTGCAGCTCCCATTAATATCATTGGGTATATGCCATCTGGCCCCAACACTTTGTCCACCTTCAGTTTTGTGAGCTCCTTCAGGACTCTCTCCACTGTGAAAGGACTTGTGTTTACCTCTCCCCCCCCCTTTTATATCTGTTACCTAGCTGTGATCCCTGACCCTCCCCCTCTTTAGTGAATACTGAACAGAAGTATTTGTTCAGTATTTCTGCCTTCTCCAGATCTCCCTCCTTACATTCCTCTGTATCTTCTCTGAGTCTTACAATCCCTCCCCTGGTTTTCCTTCTTTCACTGATATACCTATAGAATGTCTTGTCCCCCTTCTCCACCGTCTGCAGTAACCTTTCTTCGGTCTGTGCCTTTGTGCTCCTTACAGCCTTCCCCCCTTCTCTTAGATTCTTTAGATACACCTCCATGTCTTCCTTACTTTGAGTCTGCTTAGATTTCTGGAAAACCGACCCTTTTGGCCCTTACCTAGTCCACCATGCCTCTTAAGAACCATAGTGGTTTCCTCTTTCTCTTGCCTTTTTTAGCCATCTTGATGCATTAGTTCGTCACCTCCTCCATGGCTCTCTTCAGGTGTTCCCACAGCTCCTGAACTCCCCCTCTTTTCTCTCTCTCCTCACCAGGGCCTCTTTGATACACCTTCCCATTTTAGAAAAATCTGCCGCCCTAAAATCTAAGACCTTCATCTTTGTGTGGCTAGCTTGTGTTTCTGTCCCCATGCTAAACCTCACTATGTGGTGGTCACTGGATCCCAGTTGACCTTCCACCTGGATGTGTGACTCTGCCCTCATTGGTCAGTACAGGATCCAGAATCGCCCTGTCCCTAGTGGGATCAATCACTAGCTGTCTGAGGCCTGGCCCCTGTAGGGAATCCAGGATGTCACGGCTCCTGGATGAAGCAGCTGCTGGGATGGTCCAGTCCACGTCTGGGATATTGAAATCATCCAGCAGTAATACCTCACCCTTTGTTGCCATCTCATGAATTTGATCAATTACATCTCTTTCCCCCACCACCCTCTCTGCTGGAGGTCTGTAGATCACCCCTGTGCAGATTGTTGTGCCTTTACCTGGCTCAAAGTAACCCAAAGTGCCTCAGCCTCCCCCTGTCTACCCTGCACCTCTGTTGCTTTTATACCTTCTCTTATGTACAGGGCCACCACCCCGCCATTTTTTTACTCCACCATCTCTCCTAAATAGAGCATAACTCAGAACATTTGCATCCCAGTCATAATTTGAGGTGTACCAGGTCTGTGTTATTGCCGCTATGTCCAGGTCTACTTCTACTAACAAGGCCTCCATGTCTTGGATTTTATTTCCCAGGCTGAAGGCAATTGTAACCACGGCCTTCCATGTTTTGCTGCCTGTCCTCCCTCCAATCCTGTGTTTGCCCTTCTGCCTTTTTCTCTCAACCCTATTTTACTTTCCATGCTGCCTTTCTAACCCTGTCTTTCCCTTTGTATCTGATACTGGTGTCCTTGTCTGCAACCTACATTCATGTTCCTCATTTCTGGCTACTCTAGCCTGTGGTGGTGGGCTACTTTACTCTCTCTCTGCTCCCGTTGACCCCCTGGCTAGTTTAAATGCTCATCCAGGATGCATTTAAACCGTTCACTGAGGACTGCTGTCCCCCCTCTTGGAAGGATGCAGTCCATCCCCCTTGAACAGTGTTGCATTGTTCCAGGTGGTTCCCCAGTCCCTAATGAAGCCATACCCCTTCTCACTTGCCCAGCCCTTCAACCACTTGTTGAAGCTGCTGAAACCGAGATTCCTATTCTTCCCCATACTATGGATTGGCAGCACCTCTGAAAAAGTCACTGAGCTTGCTACCTGCTCCAGACACCCTACCAACTCTTTGAAGTCCTCCTGCACCTGTTTTATGCTTGCCCTGTCCTTGGATATGTCATTAGTTACTGGGTGTACAATGATCTCCAGCTCCCCTTTCCTTGCCACCACTTTAGCGATCCTCAGGATCTGCTCACCCTCTCTCCAAGTGGTGCCTACTGGAAAGCACGTAACCTCTCTCTCCTCCCTGCTATCTGTGCCCAGAACCATCCCCCAGACAACTGAGTTCCCCAGCAGGAGTAACTTCTTTTTGCTTTGGGGTCCTCTTCCTCCCACCACTTGATCTCCCTCTTGGAGGACATTCACCTCCTCCCTAGTTGCTGCCTCGGGTTCCGTTTTGGGACTCTCCTGCTCCTTCAGAACATCATAGGAGTTCTTAAGCTGAACCAGGTGGGGGATGTGCCTCTGATCAGCCTCCTTAAACCTCCCTGAGCCCACCATAGCCCATCCTGCCCTGTGCCCAGGTAGCCATTGTGGCAGTGGCTTGGGACATGGTGGCCTCTGGGTGGGGGTGAAGGTTCCCAGTACTCCTGCTAGCTCAGCCCACAAACTGGCAATCTCCCCCTTCAGCCCAGAGAGATGACTTTAAATGGGGCAGCATCGCAGTACCTAGCAAGTTTTCCTGAAGACTGCTTCCCCACACACAGTACACAGCACCACTCCCTGCATCTTCCTGTTCTGTTTCTTTCCTCCTCCTCCTTTTACCCTGCTCCCTGTGGTTAGTGCACTATCTAATTTTTTTCTCCTCTTTGTTTGCTGCTTGTGTTTTTGTTAGTCCCCCATTGTGTTACTAGGGCTGTTACGTATGCTTCTATTGTAAAGCGCTCCAACTAGCTGTTTGGCAGAAGCTGTCTTGTAGAGTTGTGGGTAGCCCCTTCCTGTGATGTAGCAGGAAGTAGTATGGGATCAGGCCCCTATGATGGTAGAGTAGCCTGAGGAGGGTGGGTTGAGGGGAGGGTGGGTTGGTGCTACATTCCCAACCCTGGTTCTCAGGAAAACAATCAGCCGACACATCACCAGGTAAAGAAAAAGGTCTGTCTCCCCATATGATGCACAGGGGAAATGCTGGACCTCACCCATCAACTAACACACTGAAATCTGACCAATAGAAAATCATGTACACAAATGCTCGCAGTCTGGGAAACAAGATCCCAGACCTGCAGGCAGTAATGACAGAGGCTAAACTGGACATAGTAGCCATTAGCAAGACATGGTTTACCAGTAGCCACACTTGGGAGACTTCAGTACCTGGCTATGTACTGTTCAGAAGAGACCAAGGTGCAAAAGGAGGGGGTGGAGTGGCCCTTTATGTCACTGAAAATATCAAAGCTACAGAAATTCAGAATACACATAAGGAGCCAGAAGAAATGTGGGTCACCCTGGAAACAGGAAATGGGACAGCCATATGCACTGGGGTTGTGTACAGGCCTCCAGAAAAGGGGGAGGATATAGACACATTACTGTTAGAAGATATACAAAACATGACAGGTAAAGGGGACGGTCTACTAATGGGAGACTTCAATGTGCCAGATACAGATTGGTCAATACCAGCAGGGACATCTGCCAGAACTAGACAGGTGGTGGATTCCCTGCAGGTGGAGGGCCTCAAACAACTGGTACAACAAGCCACTAGAGACAGGGCTATCCTAGATCTAGTACTGACTAACATGGGAAGGAGCACAGATCTCCAGGTCGAAGGTCATCTGGGGGGCCAGTAACCATCGCATGGTATGGTTCAATTTGGCCACTAGAACAAAATGATCCCATTCCAAGGCAAAAATATGGTACTTCAGAGGAAATGACTTTGATAAGATGGCCAACAGAGTTAAGCTAGTCCTGGCAAAAAGAAATACAGGTGAGGAGGTACAGGCAAAGTGGGCTAGCATTAAAGATGCAATACTTGAAGCAACATCCCATTGTGTTAGTGAGAAAAGGAAGTGCAAAAGAAGAAGGAAACCACTTTGGTTCTCAAACACAGTAGCAGAAAAGGTCAGAGCCAAAAAGGCTGGCCTTCAGGAAATATAAGGGAACACAGTAGGATGAAGATAGGAAGGCATACCAAACTTCCCTAAGGGAAGCAGGGAAGGCAGTAAGGCAGGCAAAGGCCCAAAATGAGGAAACACTAGCACGAACAGTAAAAGAAGGTGACAAGACTTTCTGTAGATACATTAATGAAAGGAGAAAGTCCAGAGGGGGTATTGCCAAGATCAAAGGGGATAAGGGGGTGTGTGAGGAGGAGGACCACGTAAAAGTATCTTTCATAAATAAATACTTCTGTTCAATATTTACTAAAGAGAAGGTAGGGCAGGGTCCACAGCTCTGCACCATGGACACAGGGGGGAGGGAGATGTGCAGTAGTCCCTTCACAAAAGAAAGGGTCCTACAAGAGCTCAATATGCTCAGGGTGGACAAGGCAATGGGACCTGATGGTATACATCCTAGGGTACTAAAGGAGCTAAGGGTGGAACTAGCAGAGCCATTATCAGAACTGTTTAGTGAGACTCTGAGCACAGGAGAGGACCCAGAAGACTGGAGAAGGGCTCATGTGATCCCGCTCCACAAGAGTGGTAGCAGAGAGGAGGCGGGGAACTACAGACCAGTCAGTCTTACCTCAGCAGTGGGCAAGATTATGGAGACACTTCTTAAGGAAAGGATAGTGCAACACCTGGAATCCATAGGAGCACAGGATCCAAGACAGCATGGGTTTACAAAAGGAAGGTCCTATCAAACTAATCTCATAGATTTCTTTGACTAAGTAATCGGAGTGGTGGACTAAGGGGGAGAAGCTGATGTTTCCTACCTTGACTTCAGCAAAGCTTTTGATACTGTTCCACATGGAAGATTGATTAATAAGCTGGGTAGGCCTGGGGTGGGTCAGACATTGGTCAACTGGGTGGCAAACTGGTTGAATGGCAGAAAACAGAGAGTGGTGGTGAAAGGTATACAGTCAGAAGAGATGCAAGTCACAAGTAGGGTACCTCAAGGATCAGTCCTGGGGCCAGTCCTCTTCAGTATCTTTATCAGTGACATTGCAGATGGACTGGAGAGTAAGGGTTGTCTGTTTGCAGATGACACCAAGATCTGCAACAGATGATCCAGATGAGGTGAGCAGAATGAGAAGAGATCTGACTGGATAAACTAGCAAAATGGTCAGAAGAGTGGCAACGGGGGTTTAATGCAAAGAAGTGCAAGATCATGTCCATAGGGAAGAGAAACCCTGAAGCCACCTATAGGCTGGGAGGAGAGTTGCTGGCAGTCACACAGGAAGAAAGAGACTTGGGCATCATCATCACAGATGACCTGAAATCATCCAAGCAGACCTCTAAAGCAGTAGGTAAGGCTAGAGGGATGTTGGGGTGTATTAGTAGGGGTATCACAAGTCAGAAGAGGGAGGTAATAATCCCTCTTTACAAGACACTGGTTAGGTCCCATCTGAAGTACGGCGTGCAGTACTGGAGGCCACACCTTCACAAGGACATTAACCAAACTGAGGCAGTCCAGAGAAGGGCAACCAAAATGGTGCAGGGACTGCACCAGAAAGCATGATGACAGATTAACTGAACTCAATATGTATACCCTAGAGCAAAGGAGGGAGAGAGAGGTGATATGATTGAAACATTCAAACACCTTAAGGGCATTAACAAGGTGAAAGAGTCTAACATGTTTCAGTACAAGAAAAATAGCAGGACAAGAGGACACAGCATGAGATTAGAGGGAGGCCGATTAAGGGGTAATGTGAGGAAGTTCTTTTTCACAGAAAGGGTAGTAGATGCATAGAACGGCCTACCTCAGGAAGTGGTGGATATGAATACAGTGCAGGGCTTCAAACAGGCATAGGACAGTCATAAAGGAGCAATACAGATGAGTATGAATAGATAGGCCATTGACAGAGCAAATGCCTATGGCACATTCATAAGGTAGAAAAAGAAATGGGCAAACTTTATGGGCCTTGCGGTCCTTATCTGCTGTCAACTTCTATGTTTCTATATTTCTATCAACGTAAATCTTAAACAGTAAGTTTAAGATAGCGTTCAGTCCCCCAACAGAGTTTAATCAGTGCACAATCTTAAATATGGAAGCAGTCAGTGTAAAGAAACGTTCTACTCCCACAGAATATGCTCAGTGCAAAACCTTAAACACAGTAACAATCCATTTAAACTAACGTTCTACCGTCACAGAAAAAAAACACCACCCTGCAAAGGATAACAAACCAGCAATGGAAACAATCCATTGCACTGCTCCCTGCACAAGGATCAGGGAGACTGGTGGTTATGGATGTTACGAACATACGAAATTGCCAGCAGAAACAGACCTCCCAGTCTATCGAGTCTGCTCGAGTGTGCAGCTAGCACCTCATCCTGCTGCTGCCACTCCTGCCCCCCCTCTTCCTAGTATCCCTTCCCCTTCCCCTGTCCCAAACCCTCTTGAAACTGCCCACCATCTTACAGGACACTATGTTGTCTGGTAAGGTGTTCCAGTTGTCCACCACTCTTTCAGTGAAAAAATGACTCCTCATCTCCCTCCTGAATCTTCGCCCCTCCAATCTCAGTCTATGCCCCATCATGTCCCTCCCCTTTCTCATCTGGAAAATCCCTTCTGTGTTGGTCTTGTTTATCCCCTTCAGATACTTAAAAGTCTCAATCATATTCCCCCCCCCATCCCTCCTCTCCTCCAGCAAATACATATTCAGCTCTTCCAGCCTGTCCTTGTAGGGCTTGCCCTCTAATCCCTGGATCATCTTTGTGGCTCTTCACTTCACCCCTCCAAGAATCTGATGTCCTTCAGGAATGGGTGCCAGTACTGCATGCAGTACTCCAGGTGGGGCCTGACCAATGACCTATACAGTGGCAGGATAACCACTCTCCTTCTGGAGGAGATCCCTCTTGCAGTACACCTCAGCATTTTGTTGGCTTTTGCTGTCACCTTCCTGCACTGAGCAGAGTTGTTCATGCTCCCTGTAGTGATCACTCCTAGGTCCTTCTCCTCTGTGGAGCTCCCAAACTGTAACCCCTTGAAGTAATAGTCCCTCTCCTGGTTCCTGGCTCTGAAGTACAGAACCTTGCACTTCTTGGTATTGAACCCCAACTGCCATGTTTCCACCAACTCCTGCAGCTTAGTCAGTTCTTCCTGCAACCTCTTCCACCCCTCCACATCATCAACAATAGCTCCCATCTTGGTATTGTCTGTGAACAGACTGATCCTGCTGCAGATCCTGTGTGAGATATCTGCAACAAAAATCCTAAACAGCACCTGTCCCAGTACCGATCCCTGTGGTACTCCACGCATCACCACTGTCAGTGACAAGAGGTCCCCCCCACCACTACCCTTTTCTGCCTTTCCTTTAGCCAGTTTGTGATCCATTTCACCATTTTTGGTCCCACCCCCCACATATTCCAGTTTCCTCCTCTCCGACATCCCATGCGGCACTGAATCAAAGGCCTTGATGAAGTTTAAATACAGGGCATCCACTGCATGGCCCTTGTCCGGTTCCCTCATCACCCAGTCATAGTACTCTACAAGGTTTGTATGGCAGGATCTGCCTGCTACAAACTCATGCTGTTGACCATCCTGGAGACTGTTTTCCTCCAAGAAGCTCATTAGTCTCTCTTTTGGGATGGTCTCCATGAGCGTTCCCATGATTGATGTGAGGCTCCCCTGGCCTATTTATTTATTTATAGTTTCCTAGTTCATCCTTTGTGCCACTCTTTTGGATGGGCACCACATGGGCCATCTCCAGTCCTGTGGTACACATCCCATGTCCAGGGAGATAGTCAACAGGTCAGCCAGTGGCACCTCCAGGACCTCTACAAACTCCCTTAGTACCCTAGGGTGAATGCTATCAAGTCCAGGTACTTTGTCCAACCTTAATGCCCTCAATCCGTCTAGTACTCTGCTCTCTGTAATCCCTACATCAGTTGTCTCCCCCCCCTCACCTGGGGTATCTGCCCCCCTGCTGCTGTGTGAATACAGAGCAGAAGTTTTCATTCAGTGCCTCTGCATGCTCCTCCCCTTTCTCCACCCATCCCCCATCCTTCTTAATCCTCACCAGCTGATACTTGCACCTTCTTCTCTCTCTGATGTAGCAGAAGAAGTCTTTTTCTCCACTTTTGATTCCCTGCGCCAGTCTCAGCTCCCTGAACACTTTTAATCCTCTTAAGGTTTTAATGAGGTTTTATTATGTTTTCATTTATTGCTGTAAGTACTCATTTTATGTTTAGCACTAGAGCATCTAGGATTTCGCGCCTTATAAATAAAATTGCCTTGTCTTGCCTTGGTTGCCCTGACCAGTCTGGTAGCTTCCCTGAACTTCTCCTTGTGTGTATCCTTATCTTCACCTTTCCTTGATTTCCTGTACTTTTGAAATGCTGCCCTCTTGGCCTTCACCACTTCCATAACCTCCTGTGTCAGCCAGCTGGGTTTCTTTGCTCTTCCCTTCTTGCTTTTCTTCCTAGTGCAAGACTCCATAGCCTCCGCCAGTCCTTCCTTAATGGTGTCCCATTTCTGGTCTGCATCCATGTGTGGTTGCATACCTGCCAGGTGCCTGCTCAAAATTTCCCCCATCCTCTTAAAGCCTGCCCCCGAACTCAATCACCCTTGTACCAATACCCCCTGTTTCCCTCCCCATGGTGAGCGTGAACCACACTGAATAGTGGTCACTCCCAGCTAGTGGTTCCTCCATTTCCAGATTTCTTATAGCTTCCCCATTATCCAGTACAAGGTCCAGAGTCCTTTCTAACTGAGTCGGCCCCTGGACCAGCTGTGTCAGGAAGCTGTCCTGAAATGCTTCTAACAGGACCCACTCCCTTGCACTGGTGGTGGATGGAGTGCTCCACTCCACCCATGGTAGGTTGAAGTCCCCCACCACCACTGTGCTCCCCTTCCTGCAGACCTTTCTAATTTCTTCAGCTAATTCCCTATCCAGGTCACTCCCCTGAGCTGGTGGCCTGTATACCACTCCCATCCTCAGTGTCCTATTCTTTGCATCTTGAAACTGCATCCATAGTGCTTCTGTCCTCCCCTCTTCCCCTTCCTCCCTTTCACACTTTATCCCCTCCCTTACATAGATCACCACTCCCTCCATTCCCCTTAGCCCTATCCTTTCTGAATAACCTGAACCCCAGGATCATCATATCCCAGTCCTGGTACTGGGTGGCCCATGTTTCTGTGATGGCCACAATGTTCACCCCTCCACCGCCATGACAACCATTAACTCCGCTGTTCTATTCCTTAGGCTTCTTGCATTCAGTGAGACCTCCCTCCAGCCTCTATCCTTCCTTTTTCTACCCCTATTCTTCCCCCCTTATCCCTTCCTATGCCGCTTCCCCACTGCCTTTACCCATAACTAGGGGGGTGAGCTCACTAGGCTCCCCTTTCCAGACCCTTTTCCCATCAGTGGTCCCTACGCCTCCCCCCCATCTAGTTTAAATCCACCTTTGTTGATATATACCCCTCTATTCCCCATTTTAGTACTCCCTTCCCCTCCCCACTCAAATGTAACCTGTCTCCTGCATATAGGTCACTATTGCCCCAGGTCGGGCCCCAGTCTGACACTAATCCGTACTCCCTGATACGGCACCAATCCCTAAGCCACTCAGTGAACTCCTCTATCCTTTTTTCATCACTGTACTTGCACATGTACAGGGAGTACCTTAGAGAATGCCACTGACCCCCCCACCTCCTCACACTGCCTGCCCAAATCTTCGACCCTCCCCTTTACCATCTCTATCATCTCTCTCCACCAAGTCATTTGTACCCACGTGCATCATTATGTGAGGTTTCTTCCTCCCCTTCTGTACGCACTTGAGAGTTGCCTGCCCCACCCTGCCCGTGGTCAACCCCAAAATAGCGTTGACCCAAATATGACTGTGCCTTTCTCCCCTTCCGTCCCATCTGACCCCTTTCAATATAAAATCCCCCAGCACTAGTACTCCCATCTTCTTGTCCTGCACCTCTTCCTCCTGTTTTCACTGTCTACATTTCCAGAGTCCACACTGCCCTGCTCCTTATTACCTTTATCCGCACAATTTGCGACTCCTACATATTCCCCCCTGTTTCCACCTCCTCCTCTGCCTCTACCCTGCTCTTCCCCTACCCCCTTCTTTCTTTCCCAGCCTGACTGCTGACTCCTGGGCTTTCACTACCCTTCTCCCCCCAACCGATCACTGACACCTCCCCACCACCTCCTCTGATTCCAACACTGCAAACCTATTACTTGCTACCCCCACAGTGGTGCCCATCTCCTCCTTCCCCCTGCCCTGAGCCTTCTCTTCACTTACTGCCCCTCAGTTCTCCTTACCTCCATCCTCCCCATATCCTCATGGGTTTTAGCCTTGCTTTTCGTCCTCTGCTTCCCCCAGCTAGTCCTCTCCTGGGTCCCTCCTCCTCCAGCCCTCCTCCCTCACCCTCTCCAGCTCCCTCCAAAGCCCCTGTACCTCCTCTTCCAGTCTGCTGAGCTGGTAACTAATTGGACAACTCCCCCAGTTTCCATAGTATATTCATCCAAACCACTGTTCCACAACCATTGCAACCCACTATCCTCCCTGTGCCTGCCACCCTCACTCCATGGTACCCCCATTCCATCCACTATTCCAATGTTTCCAGCCACCCTTATTTATGCCCCTCCACCCCAGTGCAATCCCCCATAATGCCCCATTTTCCTTCCCTCCATTATTTACACTTAACTTAAGCGCAACCTTAATTTCTTATCACACAGTCTATACAGCAAGAGCTGTATACCATATGTGACCCTACTAGCTTGCTTCTGAGTCCTTCTTTACCCTGTTGGTCCATAGCTTGCTAGCTCAGTAACTCTAGGTAACACATTTATACATGACTTTGTCAGTTTCAGCTTTAAACTTTTAACTTTAAATGTGCAGTTACCCCTCCTTAACCCAAACTTGTCAGTTTGACTTTCAAACTTGCAACTTTAAAACATTTAAATCTTAAAGTCCAACTAGTAAAAGCCTGAGTGTCTGAACTTTTCACCACATATTAACTTTAAGAGTTAGCTCATATGGAAAGTTTGCAGCTCCCCAAGCTCCTCCCTCACAGCCTTCAAACCACAGGAAAAGGGGTTCTTCCAGTACATTGGGGAGAGGAGAAAAACTAAGGGCCATCTCAGCAGATTGAGATTAGAAGGAGGGTGGGTGGAAGAGGCGAGGGACCTGGCAGAGGTATTAAATGAGTACTTCGCCTCTGTGTTCACTAGGGAGGGGGATGGAATATCTACAAAGCAAGGCACAATGGGGATAGAAGCAGCAGTGAGTGGGATCGGGAGAACAACAGAAATGGAGCAAGAGGGAGGGAGAGGTACCCCAGGGGTGTCCCATCAGGATAAGGATAAAAAGTCCAGTAAGGTGGAGGGGACAGATGATGCTATCTCCGCTGAAAGGGTGTGGTTAGCCCACAAGGCCCTAAAGAAAGACAAATCTCCTGGGCTGGATGGCATTCATCTGAGAGTACTATGGGAATTGGTGGACATACTGGCTGCATCCCTGGCGGAGCTCTTCAACCGGTCGCTTGAGACAGGGAGGGTACCTAGGGGATTGGCTACAGGCACATGTGGTGCCAATCCATAAAGGGGGGTTGAGGGAAGTACCAGGTAACTATAGACCCATCAGTTTGACCTCAGTGGTGGGAAAATTAATGGACAGTATACTAAAGGAATGATTGGGGGTGTACTTGGAGGAGGTGGGAGGTCTGGATAGTCGGCAACATGGGTTTGTGCCAGGTAGATCATGTCAAACCAATCTTGTGGAGTTCTACGAATGGGTAACATCAGAACTGGACAAGGAAAAGTCTGTGGATGTATTATTCTTGGACTTCAGCAAGGCGTTTGACTCTGTCCCCCACAATTGGCTGGTAGTGAAACTGATGGGGTTGGGAGTAGGCCCTTTGAAGATCAGATTGATTGAAAACTGGCTAGCTGGACACACCCAGAGAGTAGTGGTCAGTGGGGAGCTCTTGAACCCTAGAGAGGTCGGTAGTGGGGTACCACAGGGCTCTGTCCTGGGTCCGATCCTGTTTAATGTATACATATTGGACATCAGGGAAGGGATATGGTGTGAAATGAGTCTCTTCACTGATGACTCCAAGATGGGAGCAGTAGTTGAGGGAGAAGAGGGGAGGTTGGCCCTGTAAGGGGACCTGGACACCCTGGAAAAGCTGGGCTCACACATGGAAATTAAATTTCAATATCACCAAGTGCAAGGTGTTACATCTTGGGTGGGGAAACCCTAAACACAGGTACACCCTGGGAGAGGAGGCACTGGAGGCCTCAGTAGGGGGAAAAAGATCTAGGGGTCATGGTGGATGCATGTATGAATAACTCTGAGCAGTGCAGGAGACTGGCTAGCAAGGCAAACAGGATGTTGGGATGCATCATAAGGGGGATCACCTTTAGGAGCAGGGAAGTGATTCTGCCACTGTACAATGGACTGGTTAGACCACACCTTGAGTACTGTGTACAGTACTGGCGACCACACTTGAAGAGGACATACAGCTCCTGGAGAGGGTACAGAGGAGGCAACTAAGATGATATGAGGACTAGGGATTTGACGATGAGGACAGACTTGAGGAGCTCTGCCTGTTTTCATTGGAGGAGAGAGAGACAGGGGACATGATTGAGGTCTTCAGGTACCTCAAGGGAATAAATAGGGTAAACATGGAGGGGCTCTTTAGACTAAAGCAGGGAGGTATCACCAGAGGGTATGGTTTGAAGTTGGAAGGTGGAAGGGTAAGGGGGGAACAAGAGGAGGAGGTTTTTCACTGAGAGGGTGGTGGATCCTTGGAATGCACTGCCTGGTGAGCTGGTTCAGAGATCCACAGTGAAGGGCTTCAAGAGAGGGTGGGACAGACACAGAAAGTGGATGTATCAGATGACGGCCTGGCCCAGGGGGGTGGGGATGGATGATAGGGGTTTCTGGAACACAAGGGAGGGAGGGCCTTGGCACCCAACTAGGGATCTGAGGTTCGAGCAGACTCGATAGACCATAAGGCCTAATCTGCTGGCAATTAGTATGTTAGTATGTAAATTCAAAAACCACCAGCAAAACTTACAAGAAAACTCAGAGATAAATAAACTCTCACAGAGACAAATTCATCTCATATACAAACTCCCCTCTAACCTCTCCCCACAGTAAGTAGAATGAACAGACAATACCTCAGTGAACATTTAAAGATAGATTCAAACTAAAATCCAAACAAACTTGATTGGCTGCTCTGTTACTGGGCAAAGAAACCCCTCCCTCATCCAAGCGCAGTCCCCTGACAAGTCAGCAACTGTTAAAGATTTAATCTAAATTCAAAAACCACTTGCAAAACTTACAAAAAAACTCAGAGGTAAATAAACTCTTACAAGGACAAACTCACCTCATATTCAAGCTCCCCTCTAACCTCTCTCCACAGCAAGTAGAATGTTAGCAAATGCACTGGCATTTACAGGTGTGGAACCCTGTAGCCCAGGTACATGCAACTCCATTGTATCAGGGCCATTTTTGTGGATTGGACTCTGTGTTTTAAAATGATAGCTAGGAGATTTTACATGCTTTTGCAATAGACATAGAATAGGAAAAAACTGTCTGCAAAATCCCCACCCTTTTCACTGCGGTACGTTATGTTTGTTTGTCCATAGTTAAATAACTATGTTTTCAAATCCACAATTTGATGTTCTAATTTAAAATGAATCGCAAAGACTTTGAAATTTGCTATATGTGTTTGGGTCTTTGGTGTATTTGTGCAAGGGCAGATATGGGTACCCTCTCTGATGCTCTCGTTGATAACAGAATACTTTACTCCATCTGGAATAGCAAATTAGCTACAACTCCCTACTAACTGATTAAAACCTGGGCATTCAGTTAGGCTAACCCAGAAGACATTTTGGCTTACTTACGTGGCATAGACTGTGATTAACTCCAAATGATCCCAAATTCTGAATCAGCTCAGGTCTACATGCTGTACGTGGGAACCAATAATAAATAGTGGTATATCTAGATTTAATCACTGGTAGGGTCTGATATCAAACAAAAATCAGATACTGTAATCTCTTTATCAACCTGATCATGCCAGAGTCATAGGAAGAGACTCACATTTGATCTATCCACTGTGTAGCAAGCTGTTAAGATTTCACAGTAATTGACAACAGGTGTAACTATCTTCAGGCTTACTTACGTACTTCCAAGTTCTGAGTAAATCTAAAATGTACTGAATTGTACTGTATATCAGACCGTTACAAATATTATAACAAATAAAATATGGGAGAGTGTATGAATTTTTGTTTTTACACTCCCTTGGGGTGTGTTGCCTTTTAATAGCACTTAAGCTTTGCTTTTATGGTTTATATGGCAAAACATACTTGTGTGTAAAATAACACATACCCCAGACTCTCCCGTGCTTTATTCTGTGCATATCTAGATATTGCACGGAGAAATTACAGTTCATTTCAATGTTTTTTCTGTATTACATCTAGATATATTTAGGTATATAGTGCACTTGTCACTTGTGCTGCCACTGTACAGAATGAAGTATGGGCCATCTGTAATGTACACACCCCAATTAGATCCATTAGGCTCAAAGGATAATTGCAATTGGGCAACAGCAAATCTGCAATCTAAAATGCAAAATACATGGCAAAGCTTGCAGAAGCTGGAATTTTTTGTTTATTTACTTTCTTTCTTTTTTTTTAAAGTCAGGGCGTACTGACATGCCTACTGTTGCTACTCCAGTAGCTGCATGAACTGGATTAGAACAGCAAGGCACTGTTCCATGCAGAATACTTTTGAAGAACAGTGGTCAAATACCAAAATATCTGTAATTACATATGATCAGTGCTAGGAAAGGCAACAAGTCTAAAATAACATCAGTGGCAGACTATTCACTTACCTAGCTGAGATGGCAAATGTACTTAAGGTCAACTTAACCCACCTGACTATACCCACATAACTACCCCAGCCACTGCAACAATCCACATTATTCATTGTTTTTATTTAAAATATTTGACCAGGAGAGAACATGTAAGTTTTGGGTAGCTCATTTTACATGTTTGCTGGAGGAGTGTACAATGAAGAGAAGCATAAAATAGAGAAAATCATCATAAAATACAATAAATGTGATAAAAGTAAATCTTGAATACAGTTGGCAGGCAAGTAAAAACTAGGTTGCATTAAGCAAAGACTGTTATACACCATAAAACAAGCAATCATTTTTAAATATTTTGCAAAGAAAAAAAACATTATGGGTGTAGGAGATCAGGCAAGAGAGCATACAGTATACTAGTGAAGAAGCATTAGATTAGCACTAGATTATGTAGATGTGGTTTACAGCTCTGCTCCTGTAACCACCCTTGCCAGGCTGGATACACTTCTAAACTAATTTTGTCACCTTGCTACAAACTCCCCCCTATGCACCCACCACTGCAATCTTTACTCCCTCCTCGGACTAAACCCCTTATCTCACAGGCACTATATACACGCCCTCAACCTTATATCTAAGTATTGGTTTAACTTGCTCCCCTCCTATCTTGAGGACTGTCTATTCTCAGACTCCCTATCCCCTATGAACTCAGACACAGAAATGAAAGATCCTTCATCCAGCCCTGACCCTCTTCCACAGTGGGCAAAGCTGCTTTCTCCTACCGGCTTCCTTACTTGTGGAACAAACTTATCTGTGCTATCAGAAATTCACTCGCTCACTCTAGCTTCAAGTAACAGCTACATCTTCTTCCTTCATCTTTATGTCGCTGCCAAAACTGAACCAAACACACAACTTCTACTGACTTTACCTTCCTACAATTCCTCCCCCGGCACTTATTAAAGATTCATTATGTAGCGCACTTACTATTGTATAGTTCACCTCTAGAGATTCATCACGTGTCATGTTTTTGCTCTCACTACTGTATTACATTGATTATAATTAGCTGTTATTGTTCTGTTGACTAATTCTCTGTATTTATTGTCTGTATTTCCACTGCTCCTTCCCCCTGGGCCACACCTGGAATCGAGCCTTGGCTCAGCGTGCCTTTCCCAGTTACCAAATGTTTAAATAAAATAAATAAATAAAGAAGCATTAGGGCGTGACACATTGCAGGTTCACTACCAGCTACTGTGGAGAGTGGTCAGGTGTGGACCTGCTCAGCTTCCAGACCTGCCTCCTAATGGTCATCTATGAGTAGAAAGATTAGTGTTGAGATAGAATTGTGTTTCAGAGGGAGAGAAATCTCCTGGAGAACTCCACATGTCCAGCTGTGCAGCAGTATCTAAGATTAAGGAAACAGCAGGGATTAGGATGATCAAGAGGGTACACAGAGAGAGGGGTTGGCATGAAGAGGGAGGATAGATAGTCAAGGAGAGGGCTTGCCCAGAGTTTAAATATGAGCATGGCTCCATGCATGGACCACAACACCCAGAGGGATAATCAGCTCAGGCTGGGGTCCAGATCACAGATGTGGGTACAGGTAGGTGAGGGAACAGTAAAAGGTGAAATGGCAGAAAGCATTGACAAGTGTGTCCAGTCTGGTTAGTGAAGAGTTTGATGATATACCATAGACAATGTTGCAATAGTCAAAGACTGTGAGAATCATTTTATGAAATGTCTCCATTCTGGCACCAGGTATGAGGCAGGACTTGCTGCAATAGAGGACTAGAGCACATGGAGCTTGTGGAGAAAGTCTGAGGTGCTGTAATCAACATGGGTGAAGAGACGCACTGTTTTCCTGGCAAACAGGGTCAGTTGATGTAAGCTCAATCACCTCTGAGTAGCATCAAGATCAGGCTAAATTTGTAATTCAAGTGATGGCTGAATCTAGACCACTGCCAAAAGCATGGTGTATTCCACATACTGTGAGGAGGATGGAAAATAATATGGGACCAAGGATTGAACTTTAAAATAATTACCTATCAATGGGGGGGGGACTCACTGATGTGCACATAATTTACACAGTGGTGTTTCCATACCTCTGTAAAAGGGATGGTTTTGTTCAATTTCTGTGCCTAAGCATCTTTGGAGAAGAGGACAAAAGGTTTAGGAGCAACAAGCCATGGATAGCAATGGCAGGAGCAGCTAGAAATAGGAGAGTCAGATCCAGGCCATCAAAGATGCTCATTTTTAAGGTGTTAAAGACACAGCCTTGAGAGTGTCTGCTGGAGTGATTGGGCAGAAGAGAAGAGGTGGTGTGGGGAGAGGTGGGAAGGGAGGATTGCAAGGGTGGGAGGCCAGTGAGGAGGAACTTGACACAAAGTCAGCAGTTTCTATGGGGCATAGTAAATGGTATCAGCACTCTACAATATGGGGCGGATGTCCTGGGGAGGTGTGAAAAAGATTGTTAACCACCTTCTTGAATTTGTATGGGTCAAGTAGGTTTAATAGGAAAGTTGTTTAGAAATATTTAGCGTTTGCTGCCCACAGATGTTTGAGACACACATTGCTGATTTTCCTGTAGCTGAAAAGGCTAGTGGGAAAACATGAAACCTTGTGAGTGGACCAGGCTGCATCTCAGATGTTCCCAAGGACTCCCAGTTCTGCTGAAATCTAAAAGAGTTGCGTACCCTTCACTGTGGCCTTGTGAAGGGGTATGTGGTTGTCCCATTTTTTAAGAAGTAAAGTTGCTGTGGAAGTAATCCAGCACATCATGTTGGGGTTGGTGGGAATTAGTGTTCAAAGGTTGAATAAAAGAGAGGAGATATCAAGGTTGTGAGCGAATGAGAGACAATAATCTTAGTTGATAACTTAGGTCAGTGGGTCTTCCTCAAACAATAAGTGGGTAAATGTTCACTGAGGACATCTGGGAGGGTGCAAGCTGCAACAGTATGGTGGGGTAGGAGGAGAAGATCTATTTGATGAATGAGGAGATGAAGGACTTAAGGAGTGACATGGTTGGGCTGATTGATGTGTGAGGTTAAGCATGAGTGAACAATCAAATCAAGAAATGAATAATAATGAATGAATGCACCCTCACTCTACCATACCCCAAGTGATAGGACCCCATGGTTCTCTTCACCAGAATTACCAAAGTAGGTAGTCTCCAACAATTCAAAGGTCTGAACATCTCTAAGAGCCCTGGGGCTGATGGCCTTGAATAAGCCAAATTAATCAATCTTGTGGGTCCACTATTGGCTCACTGCTCATTAACCTCATGACTGGTGAGGTCTTATCTGTATTGAAGAATTTATGTATTGGAAATTATTTTACCAGGTGAGCAATAAAGATAGCAATCCATCAAAAAGGTCATGGTGGCTTCCCTCCACAATGCAGAGATCATAATAACTCCAATAACAGGCCAGTTTCTGTACCAAGCAACCTTAATAAGTTGCTGAAAAAACTGGCCCACTCCCAAGTCCTCTCCTTTGCCCTAAACAACATTCTTTCTGCTGAGCAGATTCATTTCAGATCACAACAGTCAACCATCACTGCTGTACTCAAAGTGAAAAATTACATTGACCTGGCTGTAGATTCTGACCAGTCCCTGTGTGCCATTTTATTGGCCATACAAAGGTGAAGCATCTGGCAAACACCTTTTTGTTTATTTATACATTGTTTGACTGTGAAAGGATCACGGGAAAATACTACCTATGTTCAGTCTCATTCTGGGTTTTTGGGGGAGTGGGATACGTATACAAGCTAACTGAAACTGAATCAGAGTAAACTGTTGGTGATAATCTTGGTGAACAGGTGACATTTGGCCAGGACACTGGGCAAATTCCCCCTAAAACGGGTTTTCTGGCTTGCCCACAACAAAAAATTGAGACTGCCTTGGCACAGCTAACAAATGACAGAATACCTAACTTTGCAACTGATATCCAGTGGCTTACCAGACATGGGAAGTTAGGTGTAAAGAACAGTTATACACATAAGCAGTTAGCTGACAGATATTGGTTAAGACCTTGTTGCAGAGATGTTCTAGAAACTCAGGAACATGTGTTTTTTGAAGTGACTGTTACTAATTTTTGGGGGTATGTAGAGCAAGTCTGGAGTGAACAGTTATTTAACTGTCTTGACATATCAGGATTTTTTTTTTCTATATACATTTTTGGCGTTTTTGCCCTGTTTATTCTCCTGGACCTGGGACCCTGGCAGACAAGTATGTACGCATGCGTGGAGGTGCATGTACATGCCGGGCACCAGCTTGGCTCCTTCTGCCCCACTCCTTGTTATCGCCGCTGCCCCTACCCACCTACGCTTCCCACCGGACCTCCACCCGGTGGGAGCAGAACCACGGGGGGGTGTGGGCAACCACCCCAGGGAAGGGAGAGCTGCCTTGTGGCTGCTTGATCCTGCTCAGTCTCTCCCCCCCCAACGTCGGTTCCCCGATGACCCGAAGTCATTCCCAAACCCGGGTCGCTGGCATAGCATGAGGTAAGGAGTCCATGCCTCAGTCCTCGCGCCACTGTGCTGGCTTGACATATCAGTACTTTATGTTAGAAATGTTTTCTGATTACTGGAAAAAGTATTATTCTGGAACTTTAGATCATATTTGCATTATTGAAATACTATATATGGCAGCCTTGCTGTGCCTGGGTTTTATAAGCAAAACTGGCAACTTATACGGAAGTATTAAAGAATGTTGTTATACCTGTACAGAAGGTTAAGGTGAGGGAGGAGGCACTTTTTTCTAGGCCTCAGGTTAGTTCTTTTGTAATAACTGTACAGTTATGTTCACAATTTAGACAATGTGGTCATTGTTTTGTGATATCTTCCAAACCAGATTTTGATTATTATTTTAGGTGTTTAATAGCTTGAACTAACAGTAGTTTGAAGAAGAAATTAGTTGTTGATTTATGCTTAGTTAACAGATTCTTATTATCTTCTTATTTTTCTTTCATGGCTTTGTTTTCCTATTTTTGGTTTTTGTTTTATTTATAGTTTCTGACTAGTATGATGCTTTTTGTACATACAGTATTTTCCAGTCTTTCCTTCTTTGCATGCCTCTGTATTGCTGATTTTATTTTAAATACAATACCCCTATTCAAGAATACTTATGGGATCTTTATCATCGTCCTGAGCACTTGCCAGAAAAGGCGGGGGGACCTCTGTTTAATGTCTCATCTGATGGACAGCAGCCCTGCAGCACAGAAGACCCAAGCTAATGTGTGGAATTGGACAATCTCATGCCCTTTGTGGTTACATAAAGGTCTGGTAATAGGATTATTTGGACCACTATTCCTCTCTTTACAAATGACCCACTTTCCTGCTGTTGCAACTCTTCTAGACATCTGTACTCTGATAACAACATAATTTATACTGAAGACACCATCATCTACATTTATGCACATTCATCCCCCTGAGCTTAACCAGATATTACAGAAAGATTTAGTGCAGTTTTGAATACCACAGTATGCCATAGCACTAAATACTAAAAGACTAAAACTACCTACATGCTCTTTTAAAAGAAGAAACCTTGGTTCAGGAAAGGGTTTAATTTTTTTGTGAGTGTGAGTTTTTATTTGGACAGTGGTCAATGTAATAAGGCCTATAGTAAGGATAATAGTATGCTGGAGTGTATTAGAAGGGGAGCTGACAGCAGAAAATAGGAGGTACTACTACCTCTACATAAGTCACTGTTGAGGCTGCACCTGGACTACTGTGCTCAGTTCTGGAGTCCTTGGCTAAGAAAGGACACGGATAGATTGGAGACAGTGCAAAATGATTCAGGGCCAACAGGGAAGATCTTATGAAGACTGTCCCAAGGCACTGAACATTTACTAATTGGAGATGGAGACCAGACAAGAGAGGGGAATATGATAGAAACCTTCACATTCCTGAAGGGAATAAACAAAGTGAACTGTGGGGAATTATTTAACAGGAATAGGCAGTCAAGAACCCAAGGTCATGAGTGGAAACTGATGGGGAGGGGTGAGGTTTAAGAGGGATGTGAGGCAGTTCTATTTTAAGGAAAGGGTGATGGAGCCATGCAACAACCTGTCAGTGGAGGTGGTGGGTGCCATGACGGTAACTGGTTTCAAGCATGACTGGGACAGGGTGAAGGGTATGGTGGTTGTTCAGATTGGTAGCAGTTGGGAGGGCAGCAGGGAGTAGACCAGGAGGGATAAAACCTCATATGGAGAATAGGTCCCAGGGCAGATAGTGAACTGTGGGCAGACTAGATGGACATTTGGTCTTTTTTGTTGTTATTGTCCATGTTCCATATTTCTATGAGACCAGGAGCTGGAGGGGAGGGGTACAACCAGGAACTTAAAGGGAAATAGTCAACACTAAGAGATCCACACCAAAGTCTGGGGCTGGTCCCATGTTTCACTTTTGGTGCAAAAACAACTTTTTTTTACTTACTGTTCACTGTAGTGTAGTAGATTGTATCACACTTATTTTAGTTACTTCCAGGCTGACATTTTCTGCAACTATAAATCCCAGAATCCCCTGCAGATTACATCAGAGCAGGGCTGCAGTAGTGGGAGATTCAATTGCCTTCAGTGCATGTTAGAGTACAGAAAATCTCTGATCATTTGTTTGCTGATTCTACTGTTCTCAAAGGGCTAAGCTCAGTCACAGAGGACTGGCTTAGCCCTTGGAGGACAGCTGGACTGGAAAACATCTTACTGCAGCTTATAAAGCTCTAACATGTAGTACAGGCTATTTACTCTCCCAGTGCTGCAGTCCTGCTCTGATGTGAGCTGCAGGGGATTCTGGAATTTGTAGTTATAGAAAATGTCAGCCTAGAAGTAAGCAAATGTAGTCTGATACACTCTACTATACTACTGTAAGCAGTAAAAAAAAAAATATTTTGCTCTTAAAGTGCAAATTGGGACCAGCCCCACACTTGGGTATGGGGCCCATAGTGCTGAACTGTTGCTCTTTAAACACTTTTTTATTATCATACTAAACCAATTTCCAGTACAAAATGCACTTTATATATAACTTATTACTGTAATAATTACTGAGTTTTAATTTTTATGATGGAACCATTATATAAGTGCAATAAGACATGTGAGAGATGTGTAGTTGTAGTCAAAAATCAGATTTCTATCTCATGTGTTTAAAGGCAAGAGTCTGATGCCTACCAACACACTCAATAGGTGAGTGATTATTGACCCATAATTACACACCCTGGTGTTTCTTACTGCACATGTATAAAGCATCTGTTTTTATTCTTTTAGATACACTTTTTAAATGAAACTTTAAATTTCCAAATATGTTTGTTGAAAGAGGGCAATCTCTTTACTTATTACTTCATGAAAACATTCAGTTTTATATAGTTATACTGTTCACTTCCCTTCACTTCACTTCACTTCACTTCACTAGATACAGCTGAAAGGAACACTGGCACACAGACCTATATTTTCTTATGGTAGTTCAGGATGTCACACATTAATACAGATATACTTTGTGTATGTGTGAGTAAACAGGGCTTTAATGAGGAGGAACAGAACATTTGACCGGGATAAAATACAGTAGTATTTAAATAGTAGACAGGGCAACTATTTTATATTTGGTCTTTAATCTAAGTTCTTGTGTGGTAATTCAAAGACCAGAAACTGTCCCAATATCAGCAACCTCTTTAAAGTGTTAGTAACCTCTTACACATTCTATATCCAGTTAAGAGGTAAGCATGTTTCTCAGCCTTTTATCAGAATCATATTTCAAAAGTGCTTGCTGTATGGGTCTGGCTGCAGTTTGAAGCACATGCTTTTGGCATGTTTACTGCAGATCAAATTCCTACACATGGGCCTTGTTGAGTTTGGAGCTAACAGGTGCATATTGTACAAAGGGGGTCTAAGATGATGTAATCGAGCAAATGTCCCATTTTACATAACATCTTAAATTACCATCATTCTTAAAGTGAAGCAATATGGTATGACATCAGAGATGGGCTATGTGGCAGAGCCTTTGGAATGTCTCTTAGGTTTTCCAAAAAATGTGTGAGTTTGGAATGGAGCTAATTATTGATTAGACTCCTATCCCATTTCAAAGTCATTTTGTGTAGGAATATAAGGTAAAACAATCGAGAATAAATAAGTAAAGATGGACATGGGTTCTAGAGCTGACTTCTAAAAAAAACCCAGAAAGCTCCTATACCATGAATAAATAAATAAGGCTAAAATAAATGCGCTGGTTAAATTACGCAGAAATACACAACATAGAAATAAGGAACACAGTTATAAACAGTTGTGTATTGCTCTATGTTGCTATTATTTTGTTGGTCAGAGCTGGACTTCAAAGGTAAAATGTAAGCAAAGATGTTGCTTGAAAGATATTATTCTTCAAGGTTTATACATGGAAATAAAACAAGAGTTGGCAGGCAGCAGCAATATTTGGTCCTAGGGCATAACTGCATAAAAAGGAACATAGGGACCCTATCAGGTTTGTTATACTAGAGCAGCCTAAAGTTATTATAATGGTGCCTATATTTCAATGTTTGTTACCAACCTTGCTGGTAATCAGTTCTGTGGACTTTTACAGGACTGTCCCCTGTGGTCCAAATTATTATTATTGTAGATGGTGTTGTGTGTATAATTTAAACAATCTCTGGTTACAGCCACAATATCTGCTAATGCGATAGTACTGCTATAAAGTGACTGACATGAACTGCATTTAAAAGTAATTAAACAGCAAAAATAATAGCTTATATAAGCCAGTGGCATCATTCAGAGGTAGTCAGGGGTTGCATTTGCAACACCTATCAATGTTGTGTGACACCTATGGTGTGCTTGTGGCCCTCTATCACTGTGAGCAGTTCAAGAAATTGCTTAGAATAGTGTGAGTGTGCCAAGTTTCACTTTTAATGCGTGTGCCAGAGTGACTTGAGGCAGCTGTCTATTTTTGTGTCAGACTGAGTAGTTTATGCCAGGCCATTTCCTCTTTCTGGCTTGCTCCCACTGTGGCTACATGAAGGCTGGTAGTGGGGTACTCCCTAGGTGCATGGCAGCCAGGCTGGGAATTGAGGGTGTCTGGCATGGTGCTGCCATGGTTTCTGGCAGCAGGAGGGAATGGTTTGCTGGTGTAATGCAAAGTACTAATAGCAACAGTGGTAACTGCAGGAGCTGCGCAGCCAGGAGCTGAAGTAATAAAAACTGTATAAGTCCTTCCACACTATATGCTTTGACATTTTCTTGAGTTAACTCTTTTTACAATGCCTGCAGATCTTGACTAGGTTAACTCACAGTTCTTCTTTAAGTTGCTACAGCTCAACTCAAAATCGAGAGTTGCACATGGGTATCCACTTTGGAACTGTCAACAATCTTCAATCACATAAAATATTTTCCAAAAAGTCTATCAAACTGAACCATTAGAGTTCTGATAACCAATTATATCTGGTTACAGTGATGCATGTTTAAAATAGATTTTTCCTATGGCTTAGGAGGCCAGAGGGAACAATGGAACAATTCAAAATCTGCAGTTTGTATTTAATGGCCGGCAACAACCTCCACTCTGAATTTATAAGGAGGAAGGGCTGGGTTATGTGTTTTTGGCTGGGACATGTGGAGTCACTGGGTCCAGATTTTAAAAGAATGTCTCCCATTCTTTGCATATCAAAAAACGACTTTGAAACAAATGCCCCAAGATGTGCTTGGTGTTAAAACAGTATGCAGACAGTTAAAAAGATAAAAAAAAAACAAAAAAAAAAACTACATTTTGGACTTACAAACAGTTGTTTCTTGGGTTTTGTAGAAAGAGCATGGGTGAATGTATTTCCAAAAGAAATGTTACCTGTATTAGGAGAAGGGATGGTATAATTTAAAAAAAAAAAAACAGGAAGCAGCACAGGATAGGCGATGGTGGGCCTGTTTTAAAACACTGGACCAGAAGTTCACATTTTTTGAATCGGGCACACTTCTTGATCTTGGGCTGTGGCTGTGTTAAAATAAATGCACTAAAATTTTTGATTGCTATTTTGAAATGCATTTAGAACAGTTTACTCACGTTATGGTAAAAAAAATTACAAATGACAACTTGCAGAACTTGCATCAAACAGATCTCATTTTAAGAGGTCTGACATTTTGTTGTAAATAGCACACTTATGGCACTTGTATCCTGGGGCACCTATGAAAATCCAGATCTGTATCTTTATCTTCTGTTCTCTGCCTGCGATAATCAACATTTTCCAAAATAATGCCATGTGTATTTAGTTTTTAGCTTCCGTACTATAAGGAAATACTTTGGTGGGCATTTAAAACAGCAAGCCACACTTGTGACACTTAAAGAAGTGCCCACTCTGGTGTTTTTTGTATTAACCAGTTTTGAGTAGGAAATACACATGATTTTATAGGGAAGGGTAAACATGCTGGGTCCCTCAAACTTTAAAAAACCATGAAAAGATATTTTAGATGATGTGCTGGGCTTAACTGTATCGTACAGTATTATCTGCAATCTGGAAATATAAATATCTAATTATCTATGAATGAAGTCAAGGTAGCAATCATTGTTATGTTATCTTGAGACAGAAAGTGATGCAACTGAGGGACAAACTGTACGTAACAACATAGTGTATCCCTCAGTGACATCACTTTCTGTCTCAAGACTCTATGAAATGACTGCTACCTTGATTTAATTTATAGATTATTTAAATATTTATTTCTCAGGACTGCAAACACATACAGGCAAGTCTAATGCCTCATTTAAAATATCTTTCCATGGACTTTAAGAATCTGCCCAATACACCAACATTTCTCTTTGGGGGGGTGAGAGAGAAAGAGATAGTGTATGAATGACTGTGTGTGTGTGGGCGTGATACAGAGACACAGAGATACACAGATGCTTACAGAAAGAAAAAGACATGGGACTCAATTTTCAAAGTGCCGCTTTTGATAGAAGTTGCCTGCGTCAAATGGAATTGACACAAGGGGCACCTTGCATCAAACATTGTGGCAATCCCAATTTGTTAATGCAGGATGCATCAATAACATGAGGCTGTGCAGCATACTAGCACTGCACCCCCCCCCAGCATCCAAAGTGGTGGTGCACCAAAGCAAAAGGGGGCTTTCCCCATGACAGGGCTGCAGCAACCCCCTAATTTGGGATTTTGAAAGCCCTACCATGGCTGCAAGTTGTGGCTGTGGTTAGATCAGCTGTGGTCTGTTCTAACAGCCCTTGTGCCACAGGTCGGGACTGTGCTGGGTGAGTGAGGGCAGAACCCTGCAATCTGCCTGGGACAGTTACTATGGTTGCGTAGGTGTACTGTATTAGGCAGTGTGTGATGTGGCATGGTGTTGCAGGGTACACTGGTGGCACCAGGCAGCTGTGCCCCTGTACAGTTCTGCAGATAGGGTACTCTGTAGTGTGCAGGAACCATCCCTGTCCTGGACCCCCTGGTGCTATCAGCCCTGCCACCCGTCCTGTATCTGTCAAACTTCCCAGCAAGTGGAGACTGTCTCTGGCAGCATGGCATGTGGTGCAGTTGTGTGACAAAAACGTACCCACTGGCAACTCAACATGCTACTGATGCACAGAACTCTATGTGCTGGTATACTGCATCTACAGGTGCTGTCGTAGCAATGGCAGATTGTTAGGGAACTTTATAGGCAGGTGGCATAAATATGTCTGGCAGATGGAATGATAACCAGACTGCTATCACATATGCAGGAGTGGGGAAGGTCTGTCCCTGTCACCAGACCCTGCCATGTTGGAATAGTGTCAGTGGCATATCAGGTTGGTGGCTGCATACTGTACAATGCCCATGTATCTAAAGGTGACAGTCCCCCACAGAATAGTACGGTATCTGCATGGATCTGCCTGTCAGAGGTCAACTGTGCTAGAGGGTACAGGCAGATCCATGCAGGTTATTCTCACTGTACCAATACAGAGAGCAAAAACAAGATTGAACGAATACAGATAAGGCAGCCTCAGAGGAGAAGCATGTAAAGTGAGAACAATGTTTGATAAGAAACAGACGCGAATGGAAAGGTGTATAAAAAGTGATTGAAATATGTATTTAGAGCAGGACTAGATGTCTAGTTGCAAGATTCAAAGGGAAGAATTAAACCTGAACAAAGGGCATTAAGCATGACATGTTTGTTAATGTTTTAAGTATGATTTTGAGAGCTTGAACTGGAAGCAGCATTAAATATTGAATGACAGCATACTAACATACTAATTGCCAGCAGATTAGGCCTTACGGTCTATTGAGTCTGCTCGAACCTCAGATCCCTAGTTGGGTGCCGAGACCCTCCCCCCCCCTTGTGTTCCAGAAACTCCTATCATCCATCCCAACCCCCCTGGGCCAGGCCATCATCTGATACATCCGCTTTCTGTGTCTGTCCCACCCTCTCTTGAAGCCCTCTACTGTGGATCTCTGAACCAGCTCACCAGGCAGTGCATTCCAAGGGTCCACCACCCTCTCAGTGAAAAAGCTCCTCCTTTTTTTCTCCCTCACCCTTCCACCTTCCAACTTCAAACCATGCCCTCTGGTGATACCTCCCTGCTTTATTCTAAAGATCCCCTCCATGTTTACTCTATTTATTCCCTTGAGGTACTTGAAGACCTCAATCATGTCCCTCCGTCTCTCCTCTCCTCTCCTCTCCTCCAATGAAAACCGGCAAGTCTGTCCGCATACGTCAAATCCCCTAGTCCTCGTATCATCTTAGTTGCCCTCCTCTGTACCCTCTCCAGGAGCTGTATGTCCCTCTTCAAGTGTGGTCTCCAGTACTGTACACAGTACTCAAGGTGTGGTCTAACCTGTCCATTGTACAATGGCAGAATCACTTCCCTGCTCCTAGAGGTGATCCCCCTTAAGATGCATCCCAACATCCTGTTTGCCTTATTAGCCGCTCTCCTGCACTGCTCAGAGTTATTCATACATACATCCACCATGACCCCTAGGTCTTTTTCCCCTGTTGAGGCCTCCAGCGCCTCCCCTCCCAGGGTGTACCTGTGTTTAGGGTTTCCCCGCCCAAGATGTAACACCTTGCACTTGGTGATATTGAGATTTCATTTCCATGTGTCAGCCCAGCTTTCCAGGGTGTCCAGGTCCCCTTGCAGGACCAACCTCCCCTCTTCCCCCTCAACTATTGCTCCCATCTTGGAGTCATCAGCGAAGAGACTCATTTCATACCCTATACCCTCCCTGATGCCTGATATGTATGCATTAAACAGGATCGGACCCAGGACCGAGCCCTGCGGTACCCCACTACTGACTAGCATATTCGTATGTATTCAGGTTGTCCAGAACATGAAATCTGAGGTTGACTGTCAACCAAAGGAATTAGTAGCCAAACAGGGACATAAGTAACTACAATACTGCATAGTTGTAATTTATTTATACAATCAATCCGCATATGTGAGTCTCATTATTTTATAGAAAGTAAGCTTATATTAATCATTTTTTGGTCCTTAAATGTACATGATGTGTGAATAATCTGAATTATATTTATTATAAAAAAGGTTTGTATTCTCCTGATGAAGCAGCAAGAATAGAGCTGTAAACAAGAATAGAGCTGTGAAATGAGAAATTTTAAATACTGGCAAATGTGGACCTCAATAAAAAAGAAATCCTGTATATTTGGTGAGCAGTGTGATTTATCCAGGACATTATCTAGTCAGATAAAGCTTTACCAGTCTTGGTGCACCTGCCTCCCAGTTTTTCTTTTTTTTTTATTTCAGAAGTGCTTTGGGTGATATTACAGCGGATTGGTTTTTGATCATGCTATGGTGATGCCATGAAATTTTGACTTTTAATTTAAAAAACAACTTACAGTAATGAACTAAACAGACATATAACATACATTTTTTGCCACACTGTGAACTCTCCATTTGAGTTTAAATTGGCAAAATCAACTTGCAGGGAGGTTATAATGTCTGTTTTAGGTATAGCATCACCCAGGTCTACAAAAGCTAACCCGCTATACAGAAGGAAGTATAGTCTAATGGTTTGAGAAAAAATATTGTTAGACGTCTCTGGTTCAGATCCAAATTTAGGTGCCCATTGGCTGACTTAGTGACACTGAATAGGTACTTCAAACTCCCTGTACTTCAGCCTACTGTTAAAATTACATTTTAGAAGTTCTAGGAGCTCTAAGGGCTCTGACTCGATTTTCAAAAGCAAAACAATGACACAAGGTGCCTGTGCCAAACAGGTATGATGCAAGTGGCACCTTGCATCATAATTTGTGGCTATCCTGATTTTCAAATGCCGGCTATGGTGAAATCATGATGCCATGTGGCAAAGCCCCCAATGCCATCCTCATGGCAAACACGCCTGTGCGCCAGGCCACATGGATGGTGCGCCACAACAAGGCTGCACCAGCCCCTTATTTGGTATTCTAGAAGCCCCACCATGGTTGCAACAGACAGTCTCAGGTTAGACCAGCCAGGAGGTGATCTAAGGGTCCTGCACCACTACTGGGCAGGGCAGTGATTGAGGGGGGCTGCAATATGGTGACTGGGGATAGAAGAGCACAGAGAGTGGCATAGTAGTGACAGGGACATGGCAGCAATGTAAGGGTACTGAGGCAGCACCCTGTGGCAGCTGATCAACCCAGGTATGGGGGTTAGGCAGGAAGGTATAGGGACCCGGCCTCAGATGCGTGCAGCCCTGGCACCTGCCCCATAACTGCCAATGACCCCAATACCATAGATGTGCAGCACCTGCTTCCACATGGGGAGTCGAGTACCAGGGCACTGTCACAGTGCCCAGGGACCATTCCATCCACCACCTGCACCCTGCAGCCACTGCTGCCTACCTATGGTGTTGGGGTCTTTGGTACCTATGGGGCAGGTGCCAGGACTGTGTATGCCTAAGTCCAGGTCCCAGTCCCTTTCTGTCAAACCACCATACCTGGGGTGATCAGTTACCTACACTTGCGCAGGGCACCCCTGCAGGGTGCCACCTCAGCACACTCACATTGCCACCATACCCACATCGCTCCCTATACTACATGCCATGCTCCTTCTGCTGCCGGTCCTCATCTTACAGCCATTTTCACTCCCCCACCTTTGTGGCCCCTTGAGTGCTGCATTGGGTGGGGTGGGGGTTGATGGATCCTTCCATCAAACCCTGCAGGTACGCCACTTCTTTGGCGCAACCCTGCAGCTGTGGCAAATCTTGTGTTTTGGGTACAGGGACCTTCCTTTTTATAAAATACGGTGCAAGGTCCCTGATGCACCCTGAGATTGCTGCAGCCCTAAATCAACACAAATTGTGGTGATCTAAGGGCTCTTTGAAATTTGAGCCCTCTATCTTTAAACAGTGCCCTCGTACTATTATATAAATGGCAGTGTTTCATAAGCTTCAGCACAGGTGCTCACTTCAGAGCTACAGAAACTCACTTAAGAGCTACAGTAAAAGGGTGAGCTGCTGTGGGCTCATTCATAATTCTAACACTATTTTAGCTCTCACTGTTTCCAAAACAAGGTGAAACAAGAATGAGATTGTACATGAGTTGCTGCATTTCGATATATGTTACAAAAAATACAGTGCCAGTACTCTTAGGGTTAATTTTTAACTGCCCTTGGGTACAAAAAATAGCTGCCTAGGCATAAACTTTATGAAATTCTGGAATTGCATGTTTCATGTTCTGGAAATTCTGAGATTTATTAATTCCTGCCACAAACTGTAACAGAAGATTTAAAAGCCCAGTTCATTTAGTTCTGGGAAAAGTAGACATGGAGGTCTTTTCTTGTCATTTTGACAACTAAATTAACTATCCCCTCATTCTATCACCAGAACTTATATTCCCCTCCCCATTTTCCCCATTCTGTTCACCCATGGGGCCCCCACACCCTCATCTTTCCTAGTTAGTATTCAATATTGCTGTACTGGTTTACCAAATGTCTTGGTGACAGTATGCTTATCTATTTAAAATTTGGCTACAGGATAGGTTTAATGAGACTATATTGCCTTGTTTACACAAATGCCCTGTGGTTCAGCTGCTGCACAAGAAGCAATGGTGCAGGAGTGATCTTGGATCCCTCAGCCACTGGGAAAGTATAGTGTGGGTGCATCTTGGAAGTGATGTGCTTGATCTGTAGGACTGAAAGGCCTGAGTGCATGTGCTGCAGTATCCTCTGTGACTCAGCAGTGAGTGGGTCTTCCTGCCTACTGTCTCAGTGCTGAATGGGCCTTTGTTTTAGTGACTCAATCTTTGAACACTGCTGTACTTACAGTAAGTCCACCTTCAGACTGAGTAAATAGTATGTAATAAATTGAAATCTGAATAGTGCTATGAATGCAACAGATGTAAATGTATTGCAGTATCCCCTATGACTTAACAATGAGAGGGATTTAGCGGGGTCTTGGAGGACGATAGATGCTGAAGTGCACTTAAGGGTCCAGGGTATAGTGATTTGGAGGGAAATGGGGTATCTGACCCTAGGAAGAAACCTACTTATAATGCACTTTTGATGGGGGGGTGTCATGACCTCTTTTCATTACTCAGTACGCAGTCTGAAAGTGGAACTTTCTATGTCATTATTGCTTGTTACTGTATTTGACTGCATGTAATATACAGCACTATATGGTAGTTGCAACAGTGTCATATCTTGTTCTTTTATTGAAACGTTTTAGTAGTTAGTGTTAGTCTTTAGTTTGTCTTTTTTAATTCACAACTACTGTGGACATTTGGTTTAGAAAGAGATAATGGGCTGGATTTTCAAATGTCCAATAATGCCACAAGCCCCCGGTGCACCGAACATATGGTGCATGGGGCTTGCGGTATTCACCGGCTGGTATTTGGGATTTTCCATCCCCTGCACCTGGTGCCACACCTTAGACCACAACTTTGTGATCTAGCGTGTGCCACTCCTGGGGGACAAAGTATTGGTGCTTGCACCAGATATCTGGTGCAAGCTGCCAGAAAGCAGGGAAACTGTCACAATTGCATCCAACATTGGAAAATCGGGTGCAGTTGTGGCACAGGGGTTTTGTGCAATGCCGAAGTCTAAGTCCCATAGTGCAGGGTGGGACACAAGCCCTGTGCCACCATTCGAAAATCCTGCCTAGTATATTTTTTATTGTGTTACTCAGCTTCAGCTTAGTGCCACTATTCGTGGTTGTGTCCTGTTCCGGAAAGCAGTGCCACTGATCATGGCTATTCCCTGTCCCAGAGTGCAGTTAGTGCAGCCCATTGTTGCTGTTCTCTGCCCCTGAGGGCAGTTAGCACTGCCAGTCATGGTTGCTTCTAGCCATGGAATTAGAGACACCAAAGATGGGGTGCCAATGTCACCCATCTGTCCAGATTGTGTTCTTGGAAGGGGGGTTAACAGTGCCACTAGGGATGACTGCCTGGTGGCATTTAAAAGAAATGCTTGCCAGCATGGGAGTGGGCTCCTAGTGTCAGAATATGAGGTGGTAATGAGGGCAAACAGGGGAAGTTCAAGTTTATTGTAGGAAAACTCCGTTGAGCAAGCTTGTTCACAAGGAGGTCCTTTGACACAGACAGGTAGTTACAGATTACATAATTGAAAGAAACAGTACAAATTCAAGTACAGAATTATGGGCAAGCATTAACATGTTGCACAAACATGACAATGACATAGAAAAATACAAGTACAGAAAACAAGGTACGGAGTGCTTGTTTTGGAGTATCAAGGCAGCTAATTTCTAAGTAAGTAAGAGGAAGCAGTGGGCTAGGGTTAGAGCAGTGAGCTGGGATTTAGAAGCAGTTGCACATATCTTTTGTTTTTGCAGCAGCCAACCTTTTAAATAGGCTGACAGGGACAGTACTGGGAAGCTTCAGTATGCCTTGGAGCTGGTTCCAGATGGTTGGGAGTATGTTTGATATGGCCCGCTTGCTGAGTGAGGTGCGAGTTCTCAGTACATTGAGGAGGAGGAGGTAATTTTCCCTAAGAGAGTAGGCACTATGAGAAATATGGAAAACGGTTGCGAAGTAGTTCGGGAGCTTGTTCAGAAGTAGCTTAAGAGTCCAGATACCAGCATGAAGCATGCATCTAGTTGAGAGTGATGTCCAGCCAGCGGCTAGGTACAAATCGCAATGGTGGGTTTGGTAGAGTAGGTTTGCCATGAACTGTATGGCATGGTGGTAGAGGATGTCTAGTTTGTTGAGTCCGGAGGCCGCTGCGGAGGAATAAATTAGATCTCCATAGTCGAGTAGCGCCAAGAAAGTGGCCTGGACCAGCCTAGTTCTGGTATCCAATGGAAAGAGGGACTTGTTATGGAAGAAGAAACCTAGCCTAATTTTTACCCTCTTTGCCAGACAGTCAAGGTGGTCATGAAAGGAAAGCTTGTTGTCTAGCCATGTACCAAGATATTTGAATTTGGAGGTGAGTTCAAGGGGTTCACCTAGGGAGGTAGTGATGAATTCTTTGTGCGTGTTTGCAAGGGAAGTGGAGGTGGTATTTGGGGCAAAGATCATGACCTTAGTTTTCTTGGCATTGAGGAGTAGTTTGGCATTGATTAGGTTGATTTCTAGTTGTGAAAAATCGGCTTGGAGTACATACCTCACTTCAGCCAGTGTAGGGCCTGATGTATACAGTACAGTATCATCAGCAAAGAAATGCAGATGGGACTGGGATATATGTGCGTCAAGGTTATTGATGTACAGGGAGAAGAGGATGGGACCTAATATGGAGCCTTGCGGGACTCCCCTGACAACTGGGAGGGATGCAGAAAAGAGGCCACCAGCTTTTACTTTCTGGGTCCTTCCAGATAGGTAGCTGGTAAACCACTGGGCAGCAAGGGGGGGGTGGTGCCTACTTTTATTAGGCTTGAGACTAACAGATTGTGGTCGACAGTGTCAAACGCTTTGCTGAGATCTAAAAATACTGCACCAGTAACTTTCTAGGAGTCCATTGCTATGATCCATTCATTGGTCACTTTGGCTAGAGCAGTACCTGTACTATGGTTGGGCAGGAAGCTAGATTGCACAGGGTTGAGGATTGAAGATGATTCGATATGGAGTTTGGGAGTAAACTAGCTTTTCAAGGATTTTGGAGAGGACAGGTAAGATTGAAATGGGCCTATAGTTGTTTAGGTCACATGGGTCCCCTGACTTGAATAATGGGAGGATGTGGGCATACTTCCAGCAAGAGGGAACAGTGGCAGTGGAAATGGAAAGATTGAATATGTGGAGAATAGGGGCAGTGAGGTCGAGATAGCCTAGTTTAATAAAAAAAGGCTCTAGACCATCGTCCCCTGCACTTTTTCGAATGTCCTCTATGTTAAGAAGTGAATCTTCGACTTCTTTATAGCTAAGCAGGCACAGCTGGATCGGGTGGGCCGAAGTTTGCCAGTCAATGTTATTACAGTCTTTGTTGCTACCATAGGCTGCATAAGGTGAAGAGTCAAAAGCTAGGCCAGTAGTTACAAAGTGATTGTTAATTTCCTCGAGGATTAGGCAGCTGTTTTCCACAGCCCTACCATTGCTGAGGATCTTCAGGAGGATGGAGGAGGCTACAGGCCGACCTTCGATGGACTTGAGTGTCTTCCAGATTTTTTGGAAATTCCTTTTTGCCTGTTCAAGGGTGGATACATAATAGCTGGCTTTGCTTGCATGGATTTGTTTAATGCAGGTGTTTCTAGCTACTCTGAATGCTTGCCAGTCAGCTGGGCTTTTGAATTTTCTAACCTTAGCCCAGAGTTTATCATGGTTTAGGAGTGTAGCCTTGAGATCTGATGTAAACCATGGGTTGGATGTTTTATGCACCCTGACTTTGATCAAAGGGCATGCTTGTTGGCCAGTGTGGTGAGGTTGTTGTTGAGGACAGTGACCACCTCATCGATTGCTTTGGCAAGGTAGAGGTCTTGCCATCTAATTTTGTTCAAGTCGGATAAGTAGTCTGATGCTTTAAACTTGCAAAAGGACCTCTTAGTTATGAGTGTTGGTTGCTGTTGGGCTATAATTTGTGATCTTGTACAAACAACCACCCCATGATCACTCATGTCATTGTGGAAGACTGCAGAGTGAAGAATTTTGTGGGGATGCATAGAAAGTATGACATCAAGGAGAGAACTGTTGTCGGGATTGGATGTATTGGTTCTAGTGGGTTCACCGACTAACTGGGCTAAGCCAACTTCATCACAGAAGAATTTCAAGCTGGGCGACTTGGGGGTAAGCCAGTCCACATTAAAATCCCCAAGTATTAAAGTTTCAGTGTTGGCAGAGGTGATTAAGGATTTAAGTATGGTGAGGATGTCAGTACCACCAGATGGGGGGCAATAACCACCATAATAGTGAGACATTCAGTGGATGGAAGGTGTAATGTGAGAGATACAATTTTGTACTCCTTAGGTTTAGATTTGCAGTGAATATCACTGACTATAGACTTAGACTTAGTGTAGATGGCCACACCGCCCCCTCTGACTTCCCTATCTGCCCTGTGCAGATTGTAGCCAGGAAGGGAGACTTGTTGATCACTGTTTGACTTTTTGAGCCAAGATTCGGTTATAATAATGAGGTCCAACTCAGTATGGGCAGCCCATACTTGGAGCCGATCAAACTTTTTTGTGAGGCTCAATATGTTGACTAACATTAACTTAAGTCCAGGTGCAGATGCAAATTCTGCAGGAGATGCACGTGGTAATGGGGGTCCAGGGTTTAGCTCCACATTACCTGAACAGAGAAGGAGCAAGAGAAGCAGTTTCTTGATCCAGTTTTTGCAGGATAGGAGCGCTTTTTACCTTTGCGACCTTCCGCAAGATGAAGATGGGTGCGACATAATGCTAGGGTGGCAGTGAAGGGAAGCAAAGGAAAGTGCTCTGATTGACATATATAAGGGAGCAGAAAGTATAAGGGTGAAAGATATGGGCTGAGGATAAAAGGAGGTGGACATATTAAATAAGGGGAGGTCCAGTGGAATGAGGTTCCGGTTACAGGATTGGAAATTTCCAGAGGTGGACCTGATCCTTGTTTTTTGTTGTGGTGAGCCACTATGGATAAGGTGGTTAGGAATAAGAAAAGGCTCAAGTATAAGGAGCGTGCCATGACACCTCAAATATGAGAGCTAGGAGAGTTAGGGACACAGTCGGTTAAGTGGATAGGAGAAGACAGGATTAGCAAGTGCCAGGCCTGCCAGAGACAGCAAGCCTGGTGTGCAGATCAGTAGCTCTAAGGAGTAGAAGCACACAGAAGGATTGGGTAGGAACTTGGCGGGTGTGGCCAATTAATCAATATCAATCAGTAGAAGAGGAAGGGGGCAAAGACGGATGAATAGTGATAGACTGATCACACAATAAATGAAATGAGACAGGAATTGTATTGTATTGTATTGGGTTGGATTGGGTAAGTGTGCTTATAACTGGGCCCTCTAGTGGCTAAAAGATATAATCTGCTAATGGAAAAGTCAGGCAGGGAGGTTCTGAAGCACGTTTGGGGAGGGGGCACTGCAGCAGCCTCAGTGAGACACAGAGGTCAAGGGTGCAGCCCACAGACTTACAGCTCTAAGAGAAGGGGCACAGGGCTCAGGGCAGATAGCATCACACTACCTTAAAACCTCTCTCAAAACTTAAATCAACTCTAAGAAATCTCTATATCAGACTAAACATTACTTAAAATGATTTATTAAAAACATGTCAAACAGAGGTCAGTCCTAGCATTAATTTCTTGGCAGCAGTTCCTAGAAGACTTCTGGATTGCTGTACATAGTGTGAGAAACACTGGCAAACATGAGCAAGTGAGATTCCTCCAGGGGGAAGATGCCAAAATTCAGAGTTCCAACCCATACCTTGCTTGGAGGGTAAGCTTTGGGCAGCTTCTCCTAAGTCTGCTTATCAAACTGCAGAATGCAGTTTGCTTGAGATGAAACATCCCGAAAGGGCAGAGTAGTCTCCTGGGGAGATAAGGTGAGAAGACAAAATTAAATAGCAGGCTTGGAGGGGAGGGCAGTCAGAAAACAAAAGAGAAATGAACAGGTTGGGAGGGGTTGAGAATTAAACAGAGAGAGTTTAAGCAGGGAAGTCCTGAAGCAAGTTGGGGGTTGGGGAGGACACTGCAGTATGCTCAACTGGAGAGAGCAGCAGCCTCAATACAGTTGTGGAAGGGGCCCTGACCAACACTGGGGCACAGAGCTGAAAAAAAAAAGAACAGGCAGGGAGGGAAGAAAGGCACACAAAAACATACAAATGACCACTTGAACTAAAAGAAAAAATAGCCAACATCTGTTATGCAAGTGGTACAAATCACTAGTACATGATCTATACCATTGCATTACAACTGTTATTAGGTCAGCACCTCTCTGCGATTCATCATGATGACACCAGCCACTGTATGGTGTATTGCCTTATTCCAGTTTATACCATGCCCATCTGCTCCAAAGTAAGACCAAAAAGACTGCTTTTGTTTATACCAACCAGTCATACTAATAATGGTTAGATCACAGAACTGTGAACCAGGAAGCCCAGGTTCCAAACCCAATTAGACCACTAACTCCCTGTGTGACCTTGAGCAAGCCTCTTACACTCCAGTCCTCACCTGAAAACAGCTGTTAAATAGGTAGATGCAAGACTGCAATGTAAAATGAGATGTTGAGTCTCAACAGGGATACACTGGGTATACATTGTAAGTGGTAGAAAATGTATTTAAAGGAGATTTTCTAGTCATGTCACACTCACCCATAGGTATTGTAAATATCAGCAGTCTACTGTGTCTCCAGGATTTCAGTTACTCTTTTAGTAGACCTCCTAGTCTTCCAGCATTACACCTTTCTATAGGCACAACCATGGTGGTGGGGGGGAGGGGTTCCAGTCCCCCTAAACTTTTTAAGTCCTGCAGAATTGCCAGTGGTATTGATATTAGTGTGAAAAGTTCAGTAAAGCCATGCTTCACCTAACGTTTCAGCCATGGTTGCACCCATGCACCTCTTTGCTGTATTTAGTGATACTTATTAGTTTTCCAATTCTCTTGAGGGTTCATCTCAGGTTGAAGACTGAACTGCCTTCACAGACTGCTTTCAGAAACTGAAATCACAGCATAGACAACCACAAAATACTAGGTTCAAACACAATATCCTGTGTAAACCAGGATCCAGAGTGGTATGGCCACTGTTTTTTTCTTAACTTATACCAAGTGTACTGGGGAATGGCATGGCATTATCACTTTCTTCTAAGATATCCTGTGCATACCAGGATCTGGAGTGGTACAAGTGCATTCTCTGTCTAAGCTATTCTGGGTACACCAGGATCTGGAGCAGCATGGCAACTTTTCTTTAAGCTGTCCTAGGTGCACAAGGATCTGGTGTGACAAGTCCACTTTATTTGTCAGTTATCCTATGCACAATGGGATCTGGAACAGCAGGCTGCTGTTCTTTAAGCTATTCTTGGTGTAGCAGGATCTGGAGCAGTACAGCCAGTGTTTTCTAGTCCAGCCCAGATTCACTGAGCTCTAGAATGACAATGCCACTGAGAACATATATACAGAATTCAGTTCGGTAAACACCAGTGATTTGTATTCCCAGATGATGTAGTTTTCAGTGCAGGGTCAGACTCTTTTTAGACATGTTCTTAATTTGGAATACAACACTATCACTGGTACAGTGGTTGATAGAAACCAGAACATTATAGAAAGATTGAGAGGTAAGACTATCTATCTGTCTATCTATCTTTTTTAAATATATTTTTCATTCTTTATTCATACACGTATCAATCATAAGAAATTAATTTCAAATTCAACCATTTCGTACAGATTCACAGTTTTACATAGCAAAATGACTACTATAAAAGTATACTTTTGATTTTGATCTGGGATAAAAATAGACTATTAAAACCATTGTTTTAAATTTTTAGTGAAGGAGGTAAAATATTAGTTAATTCTTTCCATGCTGTATTTTCATAATCATAAACATAATGACAATTCATGAACAATTTTTCACAACTTAATACTCTTTTTAAATTATTTTGCATTTCTAAATATCAGAAAGTGGAACTACAGGATTGTTCCATGTCTCCAAAAGCAATCTTTTAGTGGTCATTGTGACTAAAGCCAATAACACCTTTTGTTGCTTACTAAGATTTAATTAGAGACACAATTTAAAATGAATATTTCAAAGAATAGAGGTGTTTCCCTACCTAAAATTATATTTGCTTGTTCTTTTGTTTTTGACCACACTTGTTTAATCTTAGGGCAAGCCCATACTTGATGGAATGATGGAATAATTACTAATCTGAGAACAACTTCTCCAACACACAGGGATATGCCTATAAAACATTTTAAATAAATGGTATGGTATAAAATAAACCTTAGTAATTAATTATATTTTATTTTTATTGATTTGTGTTTGGTTAATTTGTATTTTAATATATTTTTGCCACTTAATGTCTTTTGTTGTTACCACACTTTCTTTTTTCCAGAATTTCAGTATTTTATTTTTTTATAATTTTCTACTTGATGTTTGTTTAACTTACATAAGAATTGTATATAATTTATTGATTGTTTTGTTGAAATTTGATATATATATATATATATATATATATATATATATATATATATATATAAAATAGAACATGACATTTATTATTCCACCCTGAATTGTTAATATTTAAATTCTTGAACAAATTAATGTATATATTTTTGCTCTGAGCATAATCCAACCAGTTCAAATACAAACTTTCATATTTAGTTGCTGATTGCTCCACTGTTAGCAATCCTGCTGAATTTCTAATGGCTCAGCAAAAGAAGGCCCCTGCATTATTTAGCCCCTGAATGTTTGGGTATTGCACATATTTATTATATTTTAATATGTCTAAACCAATTGATAGTCAGGTGTAAGGTGGATTTAAAAGATTAGATTTTTTTTTATTTATAAAAAATCTGGGCTAGTTCCTTGATGTGCACTACATTGCTTTTAGTAAACTTTTCTGGAAAGAAGTAAAGCACTTGTACTGGTATAAATATTTTATCATTCTGTAATAGTGTATTCAATAACTGCATAAGTGAATAATCTTGTTTGGCTATATTCCTTACACATTTCCAAAACAGAATTATTTTCACTGCCTGATAGTAAAGACTTGGATCCAGACAACTGAGCCCACCCCTTATCTCTTGGTATTGTTTCTACATTCCATGTGATATGTGTTGTACCCCCTCCATAAAAATTTGAAAAAAAAAATGACATGAAAACTGTTTAAGATGTCCCCTGGTATGGATGCAAAATTAGATTGGTATAGAAAAATTAAGTGTGGAAGAATCATCATCTTCAAAGTCTCAGCCTAGCACCACATAGAAAATGATAGATTGTGCCAATTATCAAGTAAAGTTGTAACTTTATTTTTAACATTTTGTACATTTAATTTTACCATATGTAGAGAGTTGTTTGTTATTATCATACCCAAATATATATAATAGAATTTTGCTTGGTAATTTATTTTGTAAGTAACAAAGTATTTTGTGAAAGCAAAGTTATTGGTAATATTACTGTCTTGGATTTATTAATGATATATCCTAATAAGTGGGAATATTTTTCAGTTTTGTTGCATACAGCTGAGAGAAATGTCTTTGGGTCACTAAACAGCAACATTACATCATCAGCATCAGCATTATTTTTACTAGTTCTATTCCAATGGACAAACTAGAAATAAGTTTATTAGTTCTAATATATTGCAATAATGGTTCCTGTGTCAATATAAATAAAAAACTGATGATAAGAGAAAACCTCTTGACACCACTTGTCATTAATAATGGAGAGGAATCAAATATTTATAAGTTTTGCTTTCAAAAATCTAATAAACATAAAATAAAAAAAGAAGAATGAAGTACAGTGCACTTGTTGTCTGAGTGCCCTCCCTATATGATGCTGGATTAGCTTTATGGTAAAGTGAGAGAAAATGAACAGAAGCAGAAAGAGCAGCTAGTGGAGGGAGAGTTTCTTTCACCTGCCTCAGGTGCACAGGGGTCCAGAATAGTACTGCCTTTTTTTCTAAGCCATCTTGGGTGCACCAGGATCTGGAAAGGCCCAGCAGTTTTTTTCTAAGCTATCCCAGTTGCAGCAGGAGAATAAAGAGCAAAATGTTTTCTATCACCTATCCCAAGAGCACTGGGATCCAGCGTGCCATGACAACTGTTTCATTCAACCTATTCCAGATGCATTGGGATCTGGAACAACACAGCTGCTGACACTGTGCCAGACTGGTGGGTTTGGGATGAGCACGGAACTTGCAGAGGAGTAAAACTGTGCTACAAGGGAATTGGTGGGTTCTGGATGAGTACCAGACCCACTGAAGGAAAGAAAAGCCTTCTGGGGTTGATACCCACTGTGCCAGGCACAGGGAAAAAAAGAAGAATCCTTCAGTGTCAATACCAGCTGTGGAAGGTACTGGAAAATAAGCACAAAAGATTGAAGGGATGAGGAGGGAGCAGTCTAGCAATCCAATGTATACTAGTCAGATAATCTGATTTTACTGTGGATGCTGAAAGTAATATGCAGTGGTTCCACTTTGCTTTCTCATTGTTCTCCTGAATGTATTATATCTTGGATAGTATGCTATGCAGCTATAACTAGAGACAGGACAATCATTTCAAGCTCATTGCAGCACTTTCATGCACATTGTCCCTGGACATTAATATCTTCCTCTGTATTCAAGGCACTTTCTTTTCTCCAGGTTTATAGAGAAGCAGGGTTTTATAGAAGTTTGTTAACACCACCTACTGGGGAACACTGCACAGTCATAAACCACCCAATAAATGATCAAATGTATCCACACTCTAAAGGAACAAAATATCAGTATCAGCCCTTTGTCTGCATCTCCTTGAAACACCTGAACACTCTAGCCCCCCTCAAAGTAGTTTCCTTCTCACACATAGGTTTTTGGCAATGTGATAGGGAATGATCCACGGATGCCAGTCTAATGCCCCTATCACAAAGCCCATCAATCTGTTGTATAACTGTACTGTGCTGTGGGAGATTGTACATCTACAAATCTTACCATCTGTTTCAGCTTGCAGCCTTATTAAGTTACCTTAATTAATTAGATCCAGCCCCCAATTCAAGTTTTGGAGGTACAAAACTTGAGAGCTCTCTAGGAATACATAGCAGACAACTTCATTTTTGAATTGAAATGTGCTTCCATAATATTTTCAGTTACCACCCCTAAAAATAAATAAGAATATTGTGAAAAGTGTTGCTTGCATAGAACAAAGAAATAATAGAAACATGGCAGCAGTGGTAAAAAAAGAAGAGCCCTTTGGGGCCAACACCTGCTATGGAAGGCATTGGAAACAAGCACAACACATTGGGAAGGGGAAGAGGAGGGAGCAGAGCAGCAATCCAGTGTCTACTAATTCTGTGATTTTTATTTAGCTTCAAATGCTGAAAGTAGTATGCATTAGTTATGCTTCTGCTTTCCCATTTTTGTGCTAAACAAATGATGTCTTGCAAAACTAGTCTACGTAGTTGTTAAAAAATGGCAACCTTTTATTTATTGAGGATAACACAATTACAATGCAACATCTCACTGTCTGGTGATCCTGCTGGCTGCTTCTCCCCAGTTTTACATTTGGGTGGGATTGAAGTACAAGGGGCTTGAGTGACTTGATTAAGTGCACACAGTGAATGAGTGGCTGTGGTGTGATTTAAAACTGGGAACTTCTAACTCACAGTTCTGGGCTCCAGCTACTGCAGTACACTGCAGTCTACAAAAGCATGTTTTCAAAATATCTGTACTTTGTTCAGGACCTGTGCAAGTGTGTATACAGCAGTTTTTTTTGTGAACATTTTGTTTCTATACTTTAACTTAATTTAATAATTTCTTAAAGATGTGACCACAACGTGCTTTTCAGAAAAGACACATATGTGAAGGAGTAGTAAACAATATTAAAAAAAAACTATAGTTTAATTACTAAATTATAAAACTCAGAACCCAAAAAACAGATATTTTGTTTAACAGAGATAATGGGATGGATTTGCAAAAGGGATGCCACAGGCACAGCTCCCAGTTTTGGGATGTGTCTGCAGCATCTGACATGTAGCAAAACACTTAAATGCTATTTTCAAATATTTTGTAACAGAGCAAGAAAGATATCAGAATTTATAACAGAGTTAAGAAATTTATATAATCTTGCTAAGTAAGCCTGCAGGACAACTATAACAGATGGAATAAATAAACTGCATATAACTTAGTGTAGTAAAGCTATTGAACCAGAGGAAAAAAGAGTATCAGAAATCAATCAGAAAAGCGACGGGTATATACTGTACATCATGGGCTGGATTTTCAAAAAAAGGAGAAAATTGTGCATGTGTGGCAAAACCTTTGTGCAAAGAGGGTTCCCTTGTGCATCTGCAGGTTTTATGAGCTGGTTTGCAACCAGCTTCATGATTTATGGCAACTTACAGCCATTTTCCATGCACAGCTGCATTAAAATGCTATGCCTGGCCGTAGCAGGTGTAACATCCTCTAAAGCTGTGGTTGCCACCTATGTGCGCCATGGGCTGAAAATTGGAATGTCTGCCAGTGCAACAGTGATTTTCCACACTGGCAGGCTGACATGGTAACTAGTCCCTGGACCCTCTTCGTCCCTTTAAATATCCATCCCCAACCTCTTCTTGATTTCTTAGTCCCTAAATTTTGTTAGATATGTGATGCCAGTTTCTGGACATCCTAGGCTGCCTTAAAATGTTTGTTTTTCCTAATTAGATGATTTTTGGTTAAGCAGGAAATTGTTGGCTATAGAAGATTCAGAGTTTCAGGAATGCCACTGGGAGGGGGCATCAAAGGCATTTTGATGATCCTGTACTAAGTGCAGCAGAATGACACAAGCCACTGTGACCTGATATTTATGACTCCTATACTAAGCAGGTACTAATTCAAACTTTACTAGTGTCAGTGCGTAATGTAGATTCATGGTACAATTCTCTCCTCTGAGCAGAAAGGTTGCAGCTTTACACCTCACACAAAAAAAGTGGACTTGTACCCTCTGCTGGCACTGTTATGCATTATTAGGGGGTGCTGCATAGTCAAGGTAGCACCCTTTAGATGAAACTTTAAATTGACATCTCTTCTGACCATCTCTAGTGGTTCTTCATGTGGATCTTAAAGATACCATGCACTATCTGAAAACAGAAAAATATTCCCAGTGCCCAAACAAATATTTCTTGCAGGAATAACTACTTCTATCTCAGCTCTCCGTGGCTGCGTGTGGATGTTGTTGAGGGTTTCATGGCACCTGTATACACAGCCTGTGCGGTAGCAGTATCTAATTCATTAGTTTATATGTTAAGAACACTGCTGAGACCACTCTTACAGTTGTAAGAGTCCTCTTACTTGCATTCTTAGAGTATTAGAACCTCAAACTGAAGGCGAATGGTTCTGATAGCCTACGGATGTGAGACAACTCTTATAGCCATAAGAGCAGTCTCAGCAGCAGAATTAATATATTATTGGTCAAAATTGATCAATAATATATTAATGTTTTTAAAAAACCTTCCCTGAATGTGCCCATTTCCAGGGCAGCTGCACATGAATCCCTCTTGACAGAGTAAGAGTATCTGACGCACAGAGGGAAGGAACACTCAGTTTAATTGGGGGCGCTTTCTCAATCTATAATAGTAAGATTTATGTGATACTGTAATTCCCATATGAGAGACATTTAAAATCTTATTGTATTCTGTTCATAAGCTCACAGCCTTCAAAATAAAATATATAGTAGAGCAAAGGTAAATACACCCAATTCATTGCCACCACCACCAACCACATATGTCCCCAGGTTAAAGCTTGGTTACTAAATTCTGGAAGTGAGCAGCCTGTTGTTCTGATATATAGTTTCCATATCAGATGTAAAAGAAACAGAACAGTTTTTTTTTTGCATTTGCTTGGTAGTTTGCCTGCCAATCCCTATATTGCTAGCTACATTTTGCATGGCATAAAATGGTTTATGGAGCAGCACAAAGGCAGAGCAAATGCAAATGAAAGGCAGAGTCATGCATGCATGGAACAATGCTATGCTGGGTGCCCACTGAAGGCACTAACTGGCTTTTCATCCTCACTGCTATTTAATACTTGGTAAAAGCATGTTTTAATAGTGCACATATTGCATGGACCATATATAATACTTAACTAACCCCCATAAAAGCCAGTTATGATGCAGTGGTGAAGCAAGAAGATGGACAAACACATGTAACAGAACTCTCTGCAGTACTGTTGATGGTTGAGTACTCATATGTGAAACCCACATGGTCAGTGAACCACAATATAATAGCATAATGATATAGTGGACCATGAATGAGCAGATCACAACTGTAATGCTGGCCTCCAAAGACACAGCAATACGTTGATTTCAGCCTGTCAAAGGTGTGCTGCATTCTCATGTCTCATCCTTCTTAATTGTGACTCTAGATTGCTTTGCTGTACTACACAGCTGCAGCCCCAAATCCACTGCAAGGAAAATTGTGCCTGGATAAAGACATGGAAATGTAAGTGGAAGGTAAGGAGCTGTTAGGGCCTTGCAAGTTGAGTGGGGCCACTAACACTTTATGAATCAATATTGTTCTGCGCTAACGGGTTTGTGCTTCACAAACTGCTCAGCTTGCTCAGAGTGAATAACCTAAGAGGTGCTTTACGAGTTCAGTCACAACTGTGGTTTGCACTTGTACAATGGTTTGTGCTTTCTGTTGTTCTCACAGGGAGTATGTTGAAACCTGATCACATTTGAAACCCTATTAGCAAGCTAATAGACATTTGTGCCTGAGTTTGTGTGCTGGTTTCAAATTAAGCAATAAGCACAACGTGGTGTGTGTTGTGGTGGGATAATATTGCACCTTAGGGGGTTAGGCTTAAGGCCACAGGTCAAGTGCATCCAACACACAAGAAGTGATGTTATCCCCATGAAACATAGCTTTGAGTGCATTATTGCAATTATAGACAGCTCATTTTTATACAAACATTTAACAAATTAAAAAAAATTCAATTTAAAAATCAGTTTTTGTAAATTTTTAGTGCAGAAGCATGTCTTTATTTCTTAATGGTATGGTGAAGATGCACACAATAGCAATAAATCATGACCTTCAAGGTGATATTGTCAATTAGGGTCTGCAGTGATGCTGCAGGTAGGGAAAAATGGGCAGACAAACTGGGCCAAATGGGCCTTATTTGTCATCAAAGTATATGTTTCTATGTTGTGCTGGGATAGCATCACCATTGAAGGTGGTCACTGATGAGTCAGGATGCAGGATTTCTTCTTGCCTTTGCATAATATGCTGTCCCAGCTCCCTTGATGTTCTGAGCTTACCAAGAATGTATCCTTACTATTGTACTGTAAATATCAAGTGTCTTCCAGCTCCTACCTCCGATGATAGTTTCTGGGTCCTCCACCTTGGGACGTAAAATATTGGGTCCAAAAACTGTGGCCAAGTTGCGAACACTCATTTTATTGACGTTTGAATAGGACTGAACCTCATCCAGAAACCTAAAACATAACAATACTGTTACTATGCAGGAGTCAGCTTAGCTTTAACAAATGATTTCAAACAGTTCTAGTAAGTGAAAACGAATTTATTAAATGGGCATAAACCTTGTTTTTCTCATTTTTAATAAGCATGGATATTTTGGCACATGCAAAGTCAGCTAAATACCCCCTTGTTCATTGTGTTGTGTATTTATTTTGAAATAATCCTAGTGGTTCCTTAATTAGGGTTCTTTGTTGCCCCTATCTCCAGTTGTTGTTCACATGGACAAACCAGATTGTCCATGGAAATCAATGGTCATCCCTGCTCCTCCATGATAACTCCATCCTAGTTTGTCCATGATTCATGAACAACATAATTCATGGCTGAAGCATGAATGCCTGGAAAAAACACAGTGAAGAGAAAATAATTAGTAGAACTAAATCCTTTTCAATTTGATAATGAATAAACAATTGTGATAAAATACTATTTTATATTATTTCAGGTAACAGCCATGACTGTCCACGGTCTAAATATGTTTTTAACAAACATTATCCAGTGTCAGTGGTTCAGTAGGTAGCACACTTGCCTCTGAGGCTGGGAGATCAGAAGGCTGTGGGTTCTATCCCCACACCAGGCTCTTAGGTTAAAATCTCAATACTGACACTGTAGTGCAGAATGAGGAGGGTGCTGTCTTTCAGATGAGATGTTAAACTGAGGTCCCATCTGCCTGTTCTGGTGGTAGTTCAGGTGGATGTTAAAGATCCCATGGCACTTCTCGAAAAAGTAGGGGAATTTTTTTTATTAAAATTCAATACAAAATATATACCTAATATGTACAAAAAATAATACATAACAAAAAGAACAGAAGCAAAGACATGAACACATAAACATTGCATCCAATAATGCACATAACCTTTATCCCTCAAATCCTACCTGTAAAAAAAAAAATATAATATATTAAAAAATGTTATATTTTGTAACTACATCGCCTCTGTTATTTGGTAATTCCAGGCAAAACCAAAGGAAAAATTAAAATAAACAAAGAACACTGTCTGATACCTGAAACAGTAATGCTCACATAACCCAAATCGTACATCACCAACCCTTAGGACGGGTAAGCAGGAACTCCCCATCCTCCTCACTAATATCCTATAATACTTATACTCTCCCCACTAACCCACCCCTGACAATACCTTTCAGACCTCAATCTGTCTTTTACCCACAGAAAACCTATGTTACCATAAAATCAGTTGCAGTAGCCCTTTCCACATGGCATTTGCACTCTGTACTGAATACTTTAATACATCTGCATTCTAAACTTCTATGCATGCTGCCTCAATCAATTTACTGATAGATAAATAGGTCATGTGTTATTGCTGCAGAACATATTTACTATGGGCTTGCCATATATAAAATGTAATACTTGCAAAAAACACCTCTAAGGTACTTCTATTATAGAAGGTGCATCTGCTAGTGTATTGACCTAACACCAATTGTTCATATGACAGTCTGCATAACCATGGCAATTGCCATTTGTGAGCAAAAAAAAAAAAAAAAACATAGCTGAGAGCAAAACTGACAGTTTAATAAAAAATGCGTCATTGTTTCCTCTGGTGCCATACACTCCATGTAGGGACACCCTTTCTCTTCCATGGCCTTATATTTCAAATTTCCCCTTACATTCAATCTGCCATGTGTGCATAACCACAGATTGTCCCACATGCATATGGGAATCCTTTTATTGTTTAACTGTGATATTGCTTCCTTAATATGCGTTGGGGAACAAAATTTAAATTCAGGGAGGGTTGGGCAAATTCTGCCCGTGATTACTTCATAAAGCTGTTTCCTCATAAAGCAGGTGAGTTTCTGCTTTGTTACCTGCCATAAACATAATTTCCTCAAGGTAGGTTTTATAAACCCCGGAACTTTCATTCTTGGCAATGATTTGATTGGGATATCCTGCCAACTGTTCAAATAATGATCCAAAAGCATGTGTGACCATTCCGTCATCTCTCTCTCATTCCCTTCCCCTAAAACTAACCTATGTATATTACCCCTCATAAATAGAACATGAAAGAACGCTAAAGGATTTAACATTCCAGACCCTCCATTTTTCCTAGATAAGTATGTATAATCTCTTTTAATTGGGTCAAGTCTATTACCCCATAATATCCCAAACAAATCTAATATACCTATAGCTTCCAATACAAAAGGTATGGGAAATACCCACCCAAAATACAATAAGAGAGGAACCAAAAATTGCTTCATCACAAATATTCGTTTATATTTGGACATTACCCAATTTTTCCATTTCTCTACATTCCAATCACATTTCTGTAAGGCTGTCAGCCAATTCTTGTGCACCATGTCCCCCGGGCTGAAACATAGACCTAGAATTTTTACTGGACTATTAGAAATTGTGATTCCAGCCACCTGAGTTATACCCGTTGGCATTCCTAATGCAATCCCCACACTCTTGTCTACGCTCAGCCGAGCACCAGACATCCTACCATATTTGCTTAATTCTTTTAATGCCTCGGTAACACTAGATTGAGAGGATACAAACAGACACAAATCGTCAGCATAGGCCGAAAGTTTTGTTATCGTGGACTGCTCTGGTGATGGTAATCCCTGAATTAATTGATTCCCTACTATGTGTCGAATACATATATCGAATACCAATGTATATAACAGTGGGCTGAGTGGACAGCCCTGTCTGACCCCCACCCATACCAGCAGTGGCTGTCCCAGACACCCTTTAATCATAGGTCTAACAAAAGCCTGAGCATATAAAGCCCGTAGGGTCAGTCATAATGTTTTGGGTATCTTATACTGCCAGAGCACTTCAAATAAAAACGTATGTGAGACCCTGTCAAAGGCCTTGCTCTGATCAAAAGAAACTAACAGACCCACCCCCCCCCAATTATTCAGTTGACAACCTTCCATAATATCTCTGATTAATCTTAAATTATCCTGAATTTTATAGTCCAGTATGCCACAGATTTGTGCAGGGTGTATTAAATCAGGTAAACGTGACTGTATCCTAGTGTGTATAAGTTTACACAAAATTTTCCAATCTGTATTCAATAAACAGATTGGTCTCCAATTATGTATTAAGGCTCTATCTCCCATTTTAAAAATTAATTTCAAGACCTCTTGTGCAAAACTATCATCAGGGTTATGATGCTCCCACAATTCGTTAAATACTAATAACAGGGGTTCCACTAAGTCCTCTAAAAAAGGTCAAAGAAAATTCTAATGGTAACCTGTCTAACCCTGGAGTAACTTTTTGTCTCATACCTTTGATAACTGATACCAATTCATCCCTGCCAATTAACCTATCTAGATGTTGCAGTGTGTCATCCTGAATCTGTGGGCAATACCATGTAATATAAGATTGCATTTGCTGTACATCTGGAGAGAGGGGTGGTGATAAAGGTTCCATGTATTCTTGTATTAAACATTCCAATTGTGGAGAATAATTAATCACTCCATTATTATCTTATAAGGATGTTATACTGGTGTTTTCCCATCTAACTTTAAAAAGATCCCTAATGGGGTCTTTTGAGTTCCAAACTGCAGTGTAGCCTTCAAGGAGGCTGCCCTGTCATATTGTAACAGTCTCATTTGACTTTTAATCTGGGTTATCTGGGTACTATAGTCCATTGAGGTGGTATTAACTAATGAATAAATATACTGTAAGTGTTGACGCAGGGATATTGTAAACATTTTGCATTATTGTGTTTCCTCCCTATGTGCATCATGTATTTTCTAATTTCCAACTTGGTATCCTTCCACCACTCCCCCATGGTGTCATATAAACATCTCACCGTATTCCGTGCCTTTAATAAATCTTTGATACCATTCTGTATAATTTTCTCCTGTAATACAGACACATTTAATTTCCAGCTACTTCTCGGAGGTTGTACCGCACCCTGAAGATTAACCTGTAGACATACCATGGAATGGTCAGACCATTCTACAGAGATCACTCGAAAATCCAGTAACTGTGTATTGGGGTTAATGAACCAAAAATCAATCCTGGTTACTAATCTACCTCAGACGTATGTATTATTCAATAAATGTACATTAAACAATTTAGCTGCATCCACCATATTGGTGACCTCAAGACAAGTATATAAGGCATGGGTATCACAATACACTTTCTTATTCCTTGCCACCCTATCAGTAGTATCTAGAGAACAGTTAAAATCCCCACCCAGAAAGACACATCTATTCATTATCAGGTATGGTTGTAAAGTATGGAACAAATCTACCCTATCTGCTTTTCCTCGTGGTCCATAAACAACAATAAATCTGCATGCTGTATTGTGCAATAATCCATCCAGTATAAACAAATACCCAGGGCTAATATCTATCAGTTTATGTAGGTGAAAAGTAGTCCCCTTAAACAATATCCCTACCCTGTCAGCCCTATCTGGACCAAAGGACAAGCATGACGGACCCCATGGCCAGTTGTTCTTACATTGGTTAACTAAGACTAATGAATTAATCCATGTTTCCTGCAAAAGAATCACATGCACAGGTTGTTGCTGTAGGTAGGGAAAAAACTGCTTTTCATTTACCCCCATTTAGAATACTACAGACATTAGCCATAGCCAAAGACAAGGGTCCCATAGTCAGTATTTTTTGTAAAGAAAAGACTATTCAGAGTCCATAATCACATTTTTCATTTTTTTTTTCTTTTTTTGCCCTTCTCTACAATTCATGGGAGGCAGAGAGTGCAAGGACTCCTCTGAATCTAACCCTTCAGACCCGATTCTCCCCATTCAGGGTGTTTAACTAGGGCCTCAAATTTATTCCTGCACTTTAAGTCCGCACTAGAAGCTGTCTGTAGTCTGGTACTACTGCGAGTACCTATCTTTATCCAAGGTTGCTGGGGTGGGGGAGGGACCACATCCCTTCAGGAGGTCCTGCCGTTGCTTCAGGGGTCTGCTGCTCCTCCATTATAATAGGTCTATGAGGGTGTGAGGGGGCTCTGTGATCAGACTGACTCTGTGATGATCCTCCTGGGGCAAAAGAAGCCTCCTTTTCAACATTTGGGCATTGCTCACCTGTCCCCGTACTCTGCCCCAAAGATGGGGGTTGGGGTTTGGGTTCAGTGGGGTCAGCCAGGGTTCTGTCTGAAGCAGCCTGGTTTTCATGCTGTTGGTTTGGGGTTTGTGCCTCAGAAACATCTGGTTGGCCCTCCGATTTCCTCATAGCTCTATGGATTAAAATATCTTGAATAACCCGGTCATCTCTATTGTGGGCTGCCCACTGGCACTTGTGGAACACATGCCCTCTAGCCTCACATAGATTACATTGAGCCACATTCCTGCAAGTGGTACTAATATGATCATATTCCTCACAAAGCATACACCGCAATTTGTCACATGAGCTTGCTAGGTGGGTTCTGTTGCCACACCTATGGCAGGCCTTAGGTTGTCCAGAATAAAAACATACTCCTCGATCTCTACCAATAAAAAACTGTTAGGTAGGTGCACAATGCTTGTTTCATTTTGTCTCAGTTTAATTTTAAATCATCAGCCCCCAGTCCAGAAGGATTCAGAATCAATGATGGGTTCAGGGGCCCCCAACACATTGCATCGTTTCTGTAGCCAATGATGTATATCCCCAATATGGATACACTCTGTGCAAAACATAATGGTCACAGTTTTGATCATAGGTTTGGTCAAGTGGATGACCATAAAGGGTGTCCATAATGGTGAGAATTTCTGCTGATTATACAATGTCCAAAACTTATCAAGGCCTTGTGTCGTATGGAAAGTAACGTTGAAATGCTCCACTCCTGAAATATGAAGCAAGGCATGGACTTTAGATGGGATAACCCATAATGAACCTTCAATCAGATTTCTACCCACATACTCTCTATCAGGGTAGACTTCCAACCCTCACTTGTATCGTATCCATACCTCATGTCTTCTGGGGATGGAGGGGATTTGTCAAATAAATCAGAAAACCTAGGTGCTCATGGGGGTGGTCGAGCATTGTCCCCTTCCTCTCATTCTTTGTTATGCTGTTTGCCAGAGGCATTCAGTGAATCATTCTTCTGATTTGACTGTACAGGCGGTACATCACCCTGTGATACTGTTTCTGACTCCATCACATCGTTTTCAGCTGACAGTTGTGGCCTGGCCCTTTCCTTGCACTGGTATCACCTTCGATTGTGTGTCAGAATTGGTCTCTGAGGTACCTTGCTTCGGACCTAGTGGAATGTCTTGTGCCGTTGAGCCCTCCACCTCCTTCTGGGTTACAACACTAGCAGTACTCTCAGTTTCCTCCTGTTTAACCACTGGCTCTTCTTCTCCAGATTTATTAGCAGGTATGGAATTTCTCTCTTCAATCTGCCTATATGTCAAATCATTCGGATTCCTCCCCTCTCGCACCTCTCCTGCAGCTTGTCCCCCACACACACCTCTGACTTGCCACTTGTGCTGTCCAAAATGACATTTTGTTCCCCTTTGTTAGTGTCCACCACATTCGACATTGAAAAATCAAGAACCAGGTCAGCTGCCCACTTACCCATGTCAGTCTGATGCCATTCTGTGTTCAATAATGCAGCCTCAGGGGTCCAACTGTCCTCCGTCACCTCAGGGGATGCTACCGCAAAGGCCTCCTTCAGCTGTTCTCTCACCTTCTGACATGAGGTGCCATCCCATTTTGTTTCTAGAGCATCCGACTTCTCTACTCAGGTTTTAGCTTTCCATTTCTGTTTTTTAACCATTGATCCTGTAGCGTTCTATCGGCGGTGACGAGTCGCGCTTCTTAAAGTCACATTGAGACCTGATTACACCATAGCCACCTCCTCTGGCAGCATACACGCATCCTGAAAATCTTCCAATGTCGTATCCATATCAGAGCCATCTTCCAAAATCCTGGGCTCTGTTGACATCTGTGCAGCCTGCAATAACTCATTTCTAGTTGCTTCTCTCAGAATAATTGCAACTGGAGTCCCTTCAGTTGACTCCACGGCAGGGGAGAGTTGCTCCCTCACCTGCAACATCTCCTCCTCCTCTAAGACTCCAGGAACCTCCATCTTGGAAATGGGTCAACAGCGCCCTCTTCCTCAGAGTAGGGGAATTTCCCCAGTGCCCTGGCCAAATTTCCTCCTTTAACTAAAAATACCACCAACAGCTTAATCTGATTCATTGTCAGTTGGCATTCATCTGTATTCCCCTCTCTTGTGTCATGCCTGAAAATAGGCAAAATTTGTCTAGTACACCAGGTGGTCAACAAAAACTAAATAGATAATGGTTTTCCATTTTTCTTTTATCAGTGGAACATGTTATTTAATAAATTATTTTAGTTCCATTTATGTACTGTGCTAGGTCAAAATTGCTCTAGAATTCTTCAGGCATTATCGCTGCATATGTTGGCCTTTCCCAATATGTTTTCTGAATATTTTGAACACATTATGCTCAACAATGGTTAACCATGGTTCAACCATGTTTGCTCATGGGACCAGATTTTCAAAGGACAACACAGGGCTTGCATCAAGCCCTGTATCCAACCCTTTTTGGGCACAGCTATCAATCAATCAATCAATCAATCAATCAATAAATCAAAGTCTTTAACCAGGTGATCACCATTGAGCAAGCTCATTTTCGAGGTGGACCTGGATTTGTTAACAAGGAACAAGGGACAATATACATTGGATGCAACACACAAGAAAATAGTAATAATACAAATAAAGTGAGATACAATAATACAGTATATACAAAGTATCAGCAGGTAGCATTGACAGTAGTATATGTTTGGAACAGAAGATACAGCTAGTTTTGGGTAGGACACAATTTTTCATAAAAGTAAAGAAATATACATATCAGGTGCACTGAACACAAATAAAACCTTATATAAAAACATATATAGTGATATGGTATGGAGAATTTAGACCTGGAACCAGGGTCAAAGGAATGTGAAGGGACAGATATGGGGGTAGAAAAAGAGGAGAGGGAAGAGCTATGCCAAACACCTGTACCACAACTGCTCCTATGTTCAGCATACCAGGGGCTTGTGGCACTCAGGGCAATTTGAAAATCTGGACCATGGTTTTTATAATAGTGTGGAATAGCAGCAACCACATTTTGCATCATGTATTAGCATATCTGAATACAGTGTTAGACACTTTACACCAATATAATCAAAATAATAGCATGTTTTTGCACTGAGTACAGAAAAAAACTACATTTTGCACACAAAAATACACATAAAATAATTACTATGAGAATTCACATTCTAAAAGTGTTTAATTGTGGTATAAACAACAATTAGGCTATTCTATGGTGAAAGAGGAGAGAATCTATTAGCAAAAAGAAGAGCAGCAATGGATAAGTAAATAAAAGCTGTTTCAAAAGTACATGTGGATAATATGCAAGGCCACTGTTTTGGGGTTTTTACTGGAAAATCAGGTAAAATTCCAGAGTTAGTGCTGCCTGAAGACCGGCAAAAACAAAGATTTCATGGAATCTGGCATTTTATGTCAGATCAGTAAATCTACAAAATTTGTTTTTTACTTTTAATTCTTTCCTGTACTGTTTTCAGTTTGCTTTATTTAGTGCTCCATATACTAAGCCTTCTTTAATTCTGATTTATTTATGCACATACTAAAAGAATGATAGCAGAATCTTGGTGAAATCTGAAAATTAGAGTAACAATCACCGGTGCAGTTCCGGAATCTGAAGTCTTTAAAATGGAATTTCACTGTTTTAATCACCGTAAATCAGTGGCCTTGATAATATGTATTCATTATAGAATGTTAATGCTGTTGGAAAAAATGAATAATCTAAGTATTGTAGACATTTGTTTAATAACACTGGTGATAGATAGATAGATAGATAGATAGATAGATAGATAGATAGATAGATAACTGTGGATAACAGTGATCAACTTGAATAATTCTCAAAATATCTTGACCATGGTCATCCATGGTTTGTCCCTGGGCCTTTTGCTATCAGTGGCTGTCCATGAATAAACATGGTTAAAACCATGGACAAACCACGAATAACTGTGGCTGCTGACCATGCACTACCGTGGTTTATCATTGATCCTAAGAGTGAGGTAATGCTGCATTTTTCCCATCCAATATTCATTTTTTAATTACTTATCAGTTCCAGAACTCTGTGACATCGGTTGCGCTCAAGCCCTGCATGGAAAGTTTGACTCTAGGTTTCCACCATAATAATGTCACTGGTTCTAACTAATTCAGAATGAATATTGGGTTGGTAAATTAGCAGCACTAACAAGGTACCCTAAATAAGGACAAAATAAAAAAGACTACACACAAACACCTAATAATACACTGGGGTACTGCACAGGACAAAATAAAAAAGACTACAAAAAACACCTAATAATACACTAGGGTGTTGCACAGACTTACCACGTCAAATGTCCAATTATTTATGAAAAGGTAAAACATGTAAAAAAAAAAAACAAAGGTTTATGTTCCCTTTAAGAACTGTGTAAGGGCATTGGCCAAGTGGTGTGGCTGCAGTACCTCACACTGCCAAGTAAGAAATTTGGGGGCATGCACAAGTCCTGAAATCCCACACTAGAGCTGGATGGGGGCTGAGCATTTGGTGGTTGTGTGGTGAGATGCATGTCTTCCAAGGAGGGAGGGAGGGAGTGACGGGGCTGAGCACATAGTGGTGGTGTAGTAAGCTGCTTGGCTCACATTGAGGAGGCTGAACACATGATGGTGGTTTAGTGAACACTTGTCATCCAAGCAGGGAGGGAAGGGTTAAACACATGGTGGTGCTGTGGTGAGATGCTTGCTATCCAAGGTGGAGGGGGTGGAAAATGTGGTGATGGTGTGGTGAGATGCTTGCCAACTATGGGCAGAAGGGAGGGGGCTGAACACATGTTGGTGGTGGGGTGAAACACCTGACACCCAAGCAGGAAGGGAAGGACTAAACACATGGTGATGCTGTGGTGAGATACTTGCCAGCCAAGGAGGGAGGGAGAGAGGTGACCGGACACATGGTGATGGTCTGGTGAGATGCTTGCCACTTAAGGGCAGGAAGGAGGGGGCTGAACACATGTTGGTAGTGTGGTGATATGCTTGGCACCTAAGAAGGGAGGGAGGGAGGACTGAACACACTGTGAAGATGTCATGAGATGCTTTGCACACATGGAGGGAGGGGATGAGGACATGGTGACAGTGTAGTGAGATGCTTGGCACCTAAGAAGGGGAGGGGAGGGGAATGAACACATGAGGGTGGTGTGGTGAGACACTTTGCCCCATTGGAGAGAGGGGACCCCCAGAATTCACACACATTCTGCCAGTTGTCCAAAGAGTGACAATTGTGTGGATCGTGAAGGTTGCAGTTCTTTCCTGACTGGAGGAAGGGTGAAGCAATGACAACCCAGATTGTAAGGGTGGGGAACAAGGTGGAACAATTGAATAAAAAATCAAAAAGACTCTTGTTTTCTTTTTGATTTGCAAAATCTCACCTGCAAATGTACTGTAACAGATTTAGGTTTGCAGTGGAGAGGTTTTTAAGCAGCTTCTTTAACTCCTTCATTCCCTGCAAATTAATGATATGTATTCATCAGTTGTTTAACATACCACACTTAATTTATAAATATTTTTTATAGATCAGTACATCTCATACAACTTGAAATGACTCAAAAGAGACCCAAAGTCTGGCTGTATATATAGAGCCTGACAAATAGTAGACAAAAGAAAACCAACATTTCAAATTAAGCTCTTTGACAGAAAGAAAATGAAGGAGTGGTTAATATATGCCAATCTGTTAACAGCTAAACCATTAAGACAGGTCATCAAAAGGTAGCCCCATGGTCACATAGCACATGATAAAAAAGAAGGATCAAACAGAAGAGAGAAAGTAGATGACACATGAACACCCATGAACACGAGATTATCTAGAAACCATATCCAATTAGCAAACAGAGAGACAGGTTCAGCTTTGCTACTTTGAATCTCTCTCAGGCATAAATAGGTTAAGTCAGTGCATGAGATACCATGAAACCTACAGTGGAATGCATCACTGCCTCCTCTATGACTTGACTAACTTCTTTTTCTTGATTTAAGGTGACAGGTTTTTACGTCAATGGTTTTGGAAAATATTGCAGTGAAATGCTTCTTATAACATGCTTACAACGGTTACAACAGTTTTAATTATTCAGACTGCAAACTATAACATGATCAAAGAAAAATCTGACTTCTATACCCTCTCTGGAGGCCAAGAACTGGACAAAAGTAATTTTCCTTTATGGTGGCTTAACATGGAATGCTCTGTCAAATAATATTTCTTGTACTGATCAGTTATCTCTTTTATGTACTTACTTTTTAACTAGCAAAATAAATTGTAATTTTGACTGATTTGTAACTATTTACTGTTTTTACTTTGGCAATGTTTCCTGTATGCTTGAGCTGTCTGTTGTCTGACCCCGGACACCTATGAAAAGAGGCATTTATGCTCATAGGCCTTTGTATCTACATAGATTTGAATTTGAATGAGTCACCAGGGTAGTAACTGACATATCATAGAAGGCTTGCTTGACTGTTTGTACTATATTTAAAAAATGTAAGTGAACATTTTCATTGTGTGTGTCTTTTTATGATTGGATGACATACATCTAAGGATACACAAGGAGATAAAAGATGTAAAAGCAAGTACTCTGGCAATGATGAGTTGTGGGACATAAACTGGAAACAATTGTATATATAATATGATGTATATATGCTTTGTAATTATTGTTGTCTCCCCCATTGTTACCCCCTCTCAGGATGCACCTAAAAATAAGCAATTGGTTCAGTGTGCTTTCATGGCCAAAAAGTTTAAATTAATGAAAATACAAGTAAACAATTATCAAGAATCAGAGTATGGGAACAGTGGATAGAGTCCAGCTGCTGAAGGAGAGGAAGCATGGGTTCTCTCAAGGGTCATTGTGCCATGATAACTTGGTCCTTTTTTTGGAAGTAACAAAAGAGCTAGACAGGGGAGAAGCAGCTGACATTGTTTGACTTCAGGAAATCAACATGATTTCTCGTGAGAAGTTTGTTCTGAAGTTGAGTAAATTTGGAATTGCAGGCAGTGAGACACAATGGGTAGAACATGAGCAGCAGAGATCAGCAGTTAATGGGTCAAAAAACATAATCTGACTGGAAAGATGTCACCAGTGTGGGTCCTTAAGGTTTAACATTGGGAGGACTGCTGATCACTATTTTTTCAATGACCAGTAGTTGGGATTCTCAAATAAAGTAATTAAATTAGCAAATGACACAAAATAATGAAGGTGGTAGATTCTAGGGAAGAGGCAGACAGTCTACCAAGGGATTTAATTGTACTGGGGGCAACAGGTGGCACATGAAATACAATATGGATAAGTGTAAGATCCTTTACTTAAGGCCCATGGAATACAAATTTGGGGCAGTATTTAAATAGTAAACAAATAGCAGCAAAATACCATGAAAGAGTCCCTGCGATCATGTTTGACGAGATGTACTAAAGCTGCCACAGCAATGTGCAGCAGCAGTAGTTAAGAAAAATAGCACGCTAGGGTGCACTAAAAGGGGCATATGAAATACAAATTATATGTGTTTTCAAAGTTTCTCTAGAGATTTCAGGGGTTCTTTAAGGGCCTCAAAACAAACATAGAGAAAGGAGCCCACCAGGATGGAATGCAACACTGCAGCATTTTGAAACACAAAACTATGAGACATAAACTGTATGACTTTAAGTCACACATCACACTCAATAGCATTAAGAAAGTAAAAATACACTTTTTCTGAATAAAAAAACAGCCAGAACAAGCTAAAATAGCAGATACCATAAATGGAAGTTAAATGACGGTGTTTGAAGGTATTGAAATTGTTTTCCATCTTCTGTAACCTGAATTAAATATCAAAATTTCAATGAGTTTCCTTTGCCACACTACGAATGTCCAGTACAAATATTTATTTATTTAAAGGTTTAACCAGGAAAGCATGCTGAGTAGACTACTGCTCGATTCCAGATGTGTCCTGGGGGCAGGGGGAAGAGGGAGGAATACATACATAATACATAGTCCAAAAAAAATTCCTAATACATAGTCCAAAAAACCTAGAGCTCAAGTCTTACAGTGTATAGTGCATCAGGCAGTTAAGCAGGTATGCTAATGAAATAAGCAAATACATAATATAAATACAAACTCTACATACAGTGCCTATATACAGTCTCTTAGTGGAGTAGGCAATGCCCTGGTGCAAAAGCTAACATAGGTCCATATGCAGGTGGAGGAGAAATGTGCTTTGAGAAGGGAGGTGAGGTGCTGACTGGAGGAGGCATGACGAATATCTGCAGAAAAGGAGTTCTAGTATAGACTTACGATATTTAAACACTGACTGGCCTGCCGTGGTGGACATGCATGGCACAGACAAGAGACATGAGTCATTATTCCTACATATGTATACTGGGGGTGTAGAGGCAGATAGGAAAGAAGCAATATATGGAGGGAGAGACTGGGCCCAAAACTTGTCTGTGAAACTAGCATAGTGGGAGTGTCACCGGTCCTGAAGTGAGGGGAGGTACATGGTCCGGTAAAGGTCACAGTAATGGGTGGTGGAGGACAATCCAGAGCAAAATGACAGAAAGAGTGGCAGAGGGGGTCTAGTCTGGCTAGGGTGGACTTTGGGGTGGCACTGCAGACTGCATTACCATAGTCAAAGATAGGGATGATCATCTTTTGCACAATTGGTCGGTGAGCCAGCAGTGGGATGCAGCCATGGTTGCAGTACAAAGCACCCAGCTTGGGGTGAAGCTTTTTGTGGATGGCATCAATGTGTGTGGAGAAGTCTAGGTGCTGGTCAAGCCAGACCCAGAGATATCTGCAGGAGGTGCAAGTCTCTATAGAAGTCCCATCCAGGGTGCGGAATGTGGGGGTGGAGGTGAGCTGAGATAGTCTCTGCCTTGTGCCGAAGGTCATGGAGGCAGTTTTCTTGCCATTGAGAAATAGCTGATTAGAGCGAAACTAGTGCTGGACTTCATTGAAGTCCTGCTGGAGTCTGGTCACCACATAAGGGGAGAAGGGGCCAGATGTATACAATACTGTATCATCCGCATACATGTGAATGGATATGTGTGTGTGCAGGCAGTGGGCAGATCACTGAGGAAGATGGAGAACAATAGTTGGCCAAAGACAGTGCCTTGGGGAACACCAGTGGTAACAGGGAGGGTGGCAGAGATGGAATTACCAATTCTGACAGATTGGGATCTGCCTACCAGATAGAACTGGAACAAAATGGTGGCCTCTCATGTACTTCTTCTGTATATCATACCCATACAATAACTTTAGTGCTTTCCCCACTAAATCATAACAGTGGGCTGTATGCACAACTGGGCCTTTTACTTGTCAGAAAAAGCACATAATTGGGTACTTATCTGTTTGCCATGCACCTAGCTCCACAGCAATGCAGGCTATCCTAATCTTTAAACATGTAGCAGCACAAAGAGGAAGGGAACCTCCTGGGTAGTGGAGTCAGCCACGATTCTGGCCTTCCAATTAGAAGCCCTGTTGGGCCCTGCAGTGGATTTTCTGCTTTGTGGGTGAAGAGGATCATGGGATATGGCTGTCCACATGAGGAATCTGTATCCCTGCAGTTAAGGACGCCTTTGTAATTTCAAAACTAATTGGCACCAGCAAAATACCTATATGTCCCAGACATCCATGACAAGGGAAATGTTGGTGTCCATAGAAGAGTGGCTCAATCAGGACACCCTTTAGGTGGTTCACAATGGTTATGTCAGCTCAGTGACTGGTGTAACCTAAGCCCCCCTGACACTGCACTGGCAGAATGTTAAGTTCTTTATACATGCTACTTGGTGCTGGATTGACTGCTGACATCCACCTTCCTGCCCTATGCCCCAACCTGCAGGGCAACTATGGATGGTCAAGTATGGCTGGAGTTTTGGAGGGCACTGCACCAGTGTAAAGTTGTTGGTGCATCTGCACGTATCCGATGGACACCCATGATGGATAATACTAGGCCGTAGGCACCACCTATCACAATGCACAGGGTCATATTTTATTAGTGCCTAGAGCCCGTTGATTGTTTACACTTGTACTTTACTGCAAATATAGGTAAAATAAATCAAAACACAAGTTTTGTAATTACCTCTTCTTTGTCTTCAATCAGCAGCTTAGCACAAAGTAGATAGTCTTCATACTTAGAAAAAGGTATGACAGGTTCAGGAAGTTCGCGCAAGTACAGCTTTAGAAGAGATGCCACTGTATGCACATCTGTGTTACTGAAATACAAATTAAACAATTAGATCCATTACTCAATATGGAAAGGCATAGTACAACACACTTGAGGTCTTAAATAGATTTTCAAACCTCATGTGCCAATTTGAATCCAAAACTAAAAGAGAATCACAATTTGCAAGAAATTAGGTAAGAGGGCAGCTCTACATTAGAATGTTGATCATGTCAGCAAAGCAGGTAGCTCACCTGTGCAACAACAATCTTACTGATGGCTTTCAAGCTGGGTTCTGACCCTGTTATAGCTCTGAGACTGCTCTATTAAAGGTCTGCACTGACTGTCTCATTACAGTAGACTCTGTTGCTCTGTTACTGTATTTCTGCAGAATCTTTAAGCAGCTTTTGATAGTTGATACTGTTGCCAACTGGAGACCCTTCTTGGTTGATACACTCTATCACAGTGGTTCTCAAGACTCAAATTCTGGTGGCCTCAAAGGGCCTCAAAGTGTGGCTACCAGAGCTTACATTTACTTTTGAAATGCCTTACATATTTAGAACTAAGAGATCAATTATAAAGAGCACTATCTAGACAAAAGAAAACAGGTTATGACTTTGCTGCACAGATGGGCAAATTTAAGGCTGATATTAAGGCTTTACAATATGCTAAAGCTACTTCTATATTGCTTGAACAAAAATTTGGTCTGCAAGGAAAGGCTCAACATACAAATCCTTATTATGACTGTAAATCTTGAATAGATAAAAGATATGTGGGGGCAGAAAGGGATACAAATGTCAAAGTACAACACAATGTGAAATGTATCCAAGAAATAGCCAGAGAGTATAGTATATATTTGTTTGGTTCTCAGATCTCTGAACTTAAAGACCCTAGTCCCTTTCTGGATTATATCCAATTTCCAAACCCTTCCCCGTTAGCATGTCAGGAGCTAGTAACTCCTGTTTCTAAGGCAGAAATATTAGAGTTTATAGGAAAACTACACACAGGGGTCTCCCAAGGCCCAGACAATTTCTCAAGTGAATTATATAAAATGCAGGTTTTGGAATTAGCTGATGAAATTGTAGAGCTGTTCAATTGTATACTTGGACAAAAGGACCTGCCACAAGAGGGTTCAGAGGGATTATGAAAATACCTAAACAAGAAAGGTGATAATGCTGACTTAAGTAATTGGAAACCAAATTGTTTATTAAACACTGATTGGAAAATCCTAACAAGAATTTTGAGTAGACGGTTAGCCAAAATGTCTCTAACGTTAATTTCTACTTCTGAAGCCTGTACTGTGCCTGGTTGTTCTATCCAGGATAATCTATTACTATTGAGAGAATTGTTTGAATGTGGTAATTCCTGTACAGCACAAGGTCTTCTTCTCTCTCTGGATCAAGAGGAAGCCTTTAACTCTGTACCACACAATTATTTATATGACATTTTGCATAGATATGGACTCCCTGAACATTATGTAAAATAGATCAAGTTATTGTACACCTCTGTCTCTATAGCTTCTGTTGTTAACAGAGCTGTGGAACTGAGTTTGGAAATAAAGAAAGGCGTATGACAGGGATGTCTCTTAAGTCATATCCTGTATCTTTTCTGTCTGGCCCTAATTTTAAGAAGACTAGAGCAGGAGACTAAGTTAAAAGGTATTTTGGGCCCATCTGGGGTGGTATTCCCCCATACTTCAGTGTATGCAGATGACTTATGCATTTTTGTTCAAAATTAAGTGTCAGGTAATATTGGTCATGAAACTTATGCATGATTTTTTTCCTGATCTCTGGATCAAATATTAATATAAATAAAAGTGTTGTTATGCAGGTGAGTAATGTGGATATAGGCTGAGTCATTGCAGTGGGAGGAATTCAGATATAGCAAGGACCAATCAAAATAGCAGGGGTCACACTTGGGGACAATAGAGTGAACTTTCTCTCTGCTTATGGTATCAATACACAAAATGTGATTGATGTGATTAAACAGAATTGGCATGTGATACAGTCAGATCCTGAATTGTACAGGCATACAAGAGATCCCCCTAAAATGATTTTTAGAAGAGCTAATAATTTATTGGACAGAGTGGTAAGCAGAATTCAGCCTCTAGAAAAGGGGAGGGGGATGGAAATTGGCTACCAGATCCACCATGGGGCATGTACAAAAGTGGTAATTGTACCCAATGCTCCCACAGTAACACTTGCAAAACTTTTATGGTTCCAACTAATAACAGAACTTTTCAGATTAGGAATTTCATAACCTGTGCACCTATTTGGCACTATGCAGTTGTCAGTGTTTTTATGTGGGGAAAACTGCTTGTAAATTCAGTGTCAGAATAGGTGACCATACTAGTGAAATCAGTGTGGTGGGGGTGAAAGAAAATGCCTTGGCATGCAGTATTTTGGAAAAGGGTAGTGGACATGAATTCACTTTTCTCAGCATTGAAAGGGTTCGATTAGGTCCAAGAGGAGGAAATCTGGAAAATCTGCTTCTGAAGAGGGAAGCCAGATGGATTTTTAATCTGAAGGAGTACAAAGCCCCAGGGTTAAATGGAAGAGTAGATTTTGCACTTTTTTTCAGAAACAGTAATTAAAGGTTTAGTTCATTAAATGTTCATCTAAAATGTAAGCATTAAGGAAGTTGCAGAACTTACAAGAACTACCTTTTGAAATGTATCATAACAATTGATCAGAATAATGGGATAAATATTTTACAAATGTATTTTTGTCTCAATAATAGTTGTTTTTAATGTATTTTTGTTACACTGGTGTTGTCTACCGGAGGGATAGATTTTAAGTGATGAAAAATTGTTAATTTGTCAAATAAAATTTCATCTAGTAAACACACTGATTTGGCTACTGGATTTTTGGGTGTTATGGCCCTGTAAAAATTGTTATTGGCAATAAGTTATATCAGCAGTGCAATATTATGAACTCGTATTGCACCTTCTGGTAATTTTTTTTTTGTTGCTATGTGAGTGTTTTTAAAAATGTGCACTGTCACTTTAAATATTTGGTTCAAATGTCTTTTACTATTTGGTGCTAGTTACCCATGATTAGGCACCAGTTTAGAGCAAGAAAAGTTGGGTGAACAGACCCCTGTTGTCTGTATTTAAGCACTTTACTTGAATAAACAGTTTTTTAACTTCAGTCAGAGCAAGACTGTTATGTAAATGACTGTTTCAACACTGAGCCCAGTTTGTTGTTTTGTCATGTAGTACATTTACTGTGTACCACAGGATGGCTAGGAGTGGTCCCTGGTGTTTTGGTCACATTTGGGGTCCCAGATTTGGCAGAGTATAATTGGAGGGAGAAACTGGAAATTGATGATAAAAAAATAGATAAATGGAAATCTGGCCTATGTTGCGAAAAAAACAAGTTTTTATGTTGAAAACTTTATAGTCCCTATTATTCATTTTATAAGTTATATCTTTCCATTACATCAATCCATGGAAGCTAAACTATATAATAGCTTTTTCAGACTGTTGTGAGTAGCCACTTAAGCCCAGAAGAGCGTAATGTGACATAAGGGGCCATAAAAAAGGAAGTTTAGTGATGATAAATCCTATTCTATTTTTTTTCAGCATTTTTTGTACAGTAAGGTCTCTCCAATTTTGAATGGGAAAAATAAGCAATGGCTCTTATATTTTCATATCAGATGTGCTTACTATTTGGGGAAGTGACAGACTGGGGTACTTGGGGTATTTAGAAATGTTCCAGCCAACACCCCCTTGTACCTCTGTGACTTTAAAAAAAATAAAACTTTGGCAATTAAGTAAGAATGATGTTCGCAGCTACACCAGACAACAGTTATGCAATATGATTTTTGATAACTTTTTCTGCTAAACTCCCACCTTTACATGTAGCCCCAGAATACAAGAACATGGCTACTGAACCAGCTGGTGGAAGTCCACATTCCACAAAAGATGTGGGACACATTATGGATGTGTATTTATGAAAAACAAAATGTCAGATACAACCACCATCATAAAGCACTTTAAGAATGTTACTGTCTAATGCCAGAATTAAATTTGAGTTTTGAAACCATGGAACACTTATTCTTTAGTTGAGTGCACATCAGACAGTTTTGGATGGAGGTGGCACATAGGTGGCAATGTATTCTCTTTGAATAGATGACTTATAGTGTTTTAATACATGGGGATTTCAGGGGAGGATGGGTCAAATTTTTCCCAGGGACTCTGAGACTATTAGAAAGAACTATAAAATGGTATATTTGGCAAAATAGGTGTCTGTGGTTTTTCCAACAAAAATTTACCTCAGTTCAAATCTTACTTGATAAGATTGATTAGAAAATACTGACCATTTACAACCAAGAGAAGCAATCTGTATCCAGGACACTGTTTCTAGAAAAGTGGAAACACTTGACACCAAGATCTGCAACAGCGTGGACACCCCAGAAGGAGTCAAGAGCATGAAATCAGATCTAAGGAAACTCAAGAAGTGGCGAGACACCTGGCAGCTGAAGTTCAATGCCAAAAAGTGCAAGGTCATGCAGTTAGGCAAGGGAAGCCCCAAGGTGGGATATTACCTGGGAGGGGAGCAGTTGGCATGCACCAGCCAGGAGCGAGACCTAGGAGTCATTATATCAGATGACTTAAAGGTGGGGAAGCAGTGCAAAAAGGCAGTGCTAAAGGCCAGTGATATGCTGGGCTGCATAGGGAGGGAAATCATGAGTTGCAGAAGGGAGGTGGTGCTGCCATTTTACAGGGCGCTGGTGCACCCCTCACCTAGCATACTGCATACTGTTCTGGAGGCTGCACCTTGGGAAAGACATCAATAGGACTGAGATGGCACAGAGGAGAGCCACAAAAATGATTCAGGGTCTGCATCGAATGGCATCTGAGAATACGTTGAGGGAGCTCAACATGTACTCCCTGGAGCAGAGGAGGGAGAGGGGGAACATAATTGAGACATTCAAGTATATCAAGGGTAAAAATAAGGTAGGGGTACAGGAGCTCCTTCAGTAGAAGAAAAGCATCAGAACTAGAGGACACAATACGAGGCTCAAGGGTGGATGATTCAGAAGCAATGTTAGGAAGAAGCTGAGAGAGTGGTCAACCCATGGAATTACCTACCCTGGGAAGTGGTGGAGGCCAAAAAGGTAAATGGGTTCAAAAACACCTGGGACAGGCACAAAAGTATAATTTCACAGAAAGGATGGGAAGGGTAGTTACCTATATCGGGCAGACTAGATGGATCTTGCAGTCCCCTTCTGCCATCAATTTCTATGGTTCTGTTTCTATGTTCTATGTTCTATGTTTCTACACTCCCTGGGTATAACTAACAAATTATCAACACTAACAAAAAAATAAATACAAAAGCAGTTTCATTGAAAATGAATTTAATTGTGTAATATTATCGCTTTTTAACATTCCTTGATTTTTCTTGAATGACCATGTGTGGTGAAGTGTGACATTATGGTTTGTAAATACTTGTTTTTTGTTTGATTTTGTTGAATAAAAAATTCCCCTGCACAGTCAGTGCCATGGTATCTTTAACTTGTAACTTAGAAGACAACATAAATGGGCAGAAGAGAGCTCATCTAAGCATCTCACACCTCACCAGTGCAGTACCATTGTGTCAGTACTGGGTGCTGGTCCAAGTTTCTGGTATGAGTGGACATAAAACCCACAACCTTCTGACCCAGAGGCAAGTGTGTAACTGACTGAGCCACTAACACTGCTCCACACTCTTACTGCCACAGTAAAGGAGCACATTATTTTCCAAAGAACAGCTGACTTTGCCAATCAGACTGATCTGTTGATCACTTCCTTCTATATGATTTCAGCAGTCCATCCACTTTTTAAATTGTCATTTCAGACTGAACCATACTTTTTTATGGTGCCAAATCTCAGGGCTAAGACCAGCCCTTGAAAGTTTGAGGCTCAAAGTAATGGAGACTCAGGTTACTCTTGTGACAGAACTATGTATTCCCTTCCTGATGTTTTGTCCTTGTGGGGAAGGTGCAGATGAAAATTTGGGTAAGTATTTACTCTACTGTTCCTTGAATGTATTCAGCAAAGCTAAGTTATCATGCTCTATCTTGCCTTTTTGGTTTACATTTTATTTAAAGTTGCAGTCGTGCCACACAATGGCGAGGGTCTTGGATTTCAGGAGGGTGAACTTTGCTAGGATGGGGATATGCATCAAAGAACCTCTAGCGAAGAGGGAGGTGGCAGAGGGCATACATAAAGGAAGTCATAGTGGACGTGACAAACCAGTGCATTAGGCTGAGGAACAAAGGCAAGAGAAGGAAGAAACCACTATGGTTGTCAAAAGAAGTAGCAGAGAAGGTAAGGGCCAAATGACTAGGTTTTAGGAAATATAAGGAGACACAAAAGGAAGAGGATAGGGTGGTATACCTAGATTGTCTGAAGGAAGCAGGGAAAGCAATTAGGAGTGCAAAGGTGCAAACATGAAAGATTAGCACAAACAGAGAAGAAAGGGGACAAGCCATTCTATAGGTATAGCAGTGAGAGAAGTAGGTCCAGGGGTGTCAGGCTGAGAGGGGAGGAAGTGGAGTGTGTGAAGGGAGACCTGGAAAAGGCAGAAATACTGAATAAATACTTCTGTTCAGTATTCACTGATGAAAGGGAGGGACAGGGACCGCAGCTGGACATCAGATACAAAGGGGGAAGGGAGGTGAACACCAGTCCATTTACAGTAGAGAGAGTCCTAGAGGAGCTCACTAAACTGAAGGTGGACAAGGCAAAGGGACCAGATGGCATATATCCCAGGATTTTAAAGGAACTATGGAAATAGCTAGCAGTGCCACTGGCAGCCATGTTTAGTGAGTCGCTCAACACAGGAGTGGTTCCAGAGGACTGGAGAAAGGCACATGTAGTCCCTCTTTACAAAAATGGTAGCAGGGAGGAGGCAGAAAACTATAGGCCGGTCAGCCTCACTTCAATAGTGGGGAAGATTATGGAGGCACTGCTTAAGGAAAGGATGGTGGAACACTTGGAATCCAATGGAGCCCAGGTTCTGAGGCAGCATGAATTCACAGCAGGAAGGTTATGTAAAACAAATCTGATAGAATTTCTTGACTGGGTAATGAAAGAGGTGGAATGGGGGGAGTGGTAGATGTCACTTACCTTGATTTCAGTAAGGCCTTCAACACCATTCCTCACAAAAGGCTGGTTAACAAGTTGGGTAGCCTGGGAGTAGGCCACAAGGTGGTGAACTGAGTTAGAAACTGGTTAGTGGGCAGAAAGCACAGGTTGGTGGTAAATGGGATGCAATCTGAGGAAAGAGGGGTTGACCAGTGGGGTACCGCAAGAATCAGTCCTGGGGCCAGTCATTTTTAATGTCTTCATTAGTGATATTACGAAAGAGCTGGAAGGGAAGGTATGCCTGTTTGCAGATCACATCAAGATCTGCAACAAGGTAGACACTCCAGAAGGGGTAGTGAAAATGAGGAGGGATCTAGGAAAGCTGAAAAAATGGTCCAAAGTGTGGCAACTGAGGTTCAGTGTGAAGAAGTGCAAAATCATGCACCTAGGGTGCAGAAACCTTGGAGAGAGCTACAGGATGGAAGGGGAGTTGCTGACAAGAACTAGAGAAGGAAGGGATCTGGCGGTTATCATCTTAGATGACCTAAAGGTGGCAAGCAGAGTACAAAGACTGTAGGGAGGGCCAGTGGCATGTTGGAATGCATAGAAAGGGGTATGACTAGCAGAAGGAGGGAGGTGGTGATACCACTATACAAAACACTGGTGAAGCCTCATCTAGAATACTGCGTACAGTTCTGGAGGCTGCATCTTTGTAAGGACATAGACAGGATGGAGGCAGTTCAGAGAAGGGTGACTAAAATGGTGCAGGGCTTGCACCAGAAGACATATGAGGAGAGACTAAAAGAACCTCAATATATATACACTGGAAGAAAGGAGGGAAAGGGGAGATATGATAGAAACCTTTAAGTATCTTAGGGGTATAAACAAGGTGCAAGTGGGTGACATCTTTCAGTATAGGAGAGGTACAAGAATGAGGGGGCACAATATGAGATTAGAGGGGGGCAGGATAAGGAGAAATGTGAGGAAGTTTTTTTCACGGAAAGAGTGGTGGATGCATGGAATAGCCTGCCCCAGGAGATGGTGGGGGCAAGCACAGTGGAGAGATCCACAGATGCATGGAACAGGCATAAGGGAACCCTAGAAGTGGGAAGGAGTGGCTTAGGCCAGTGACCAAATAGGGTCAATGGTCACTAATAAAGGTAGGATATATGGGCAGACTAGATCGCCTAGCAGTCCTTATCTGCTGTCAATTTCTGTGTGTTTTATGTTTCTAGGTCAGTTTCAATGTAACTAATCATTAATTACATGTAACAAGATAATTGCCCAGTAGTTACATGTTTGTTGTATGCAACTACATTGCAGTTACAATGCAGCGGTAGTGTAGTTACACTGTAATTACACTGTAATTAATTGAGAAAGTGTACTCCCCAACAGATCACTTGATAACCAAGTACTCTTAGGTGAGCTGGTCTACAAGAATCATTGCAACTTTGAGAGATGGTGAGGGGGAGATAAAAATGTGTAGTTCAGTTCTGAAGCTAAACAAATATGAAATTCAGAGTATGCACTTGGTTAATTTGATGTTACCTTGATGTTGGTAGCTATGCTTAACTATATTTCAGTCTGAAACATGGACCTCAAAGGCTCTTACTTTACTGAAGGTACAAAAAAAGAACTTTTTAAAGTTAAACATTTTTTAGGCCTTTTGGGGCCATGATTTAAGGTATGCACTATTTTGTATCTATAATAGAAGAACCATGACTCTGAACATGTATTAAAATTACATACCTGTCAAATGTAGGTTTCTCTCCAGCATCAAAGGCATCCTGTATATCTTTCACTAAATTGGCTTGGCCAGGCAATCGAAACAGTCCCACCTCCTGTAAACCTCTTTTACGAATGAAGTCCACACACTGCTCCACTATCATGGGAGTCTTCCTCTCACCATAGCGTCTTTCATATTGAACTATGTCTTCCAGCTTCTGACCAAATACACCTAGGAGATCAAAAGAGAGTCATTTGAGTTGCTTGGACTATTGGTGGTCCAACTATTAGGTATAGGGCCATCCACCAGGACCAAGCACTCATCACAGTCTGTGCTGTGATAGGTTAAAGGATACTGTAGGAACTCAATGTAGTCCATTGGCAATCACTCTAGTCTGTCACAAAGTAAACTTTGAAATCTCACACAGATCACTTGATCCTGGTAGCACTATGCCACCTGATGGGCACTGCCACGTATTCAACTTTGATTTTCTAAACTGAGATACTAACTTGAAACTAACTACTGTAGCTCTCAACCCAGGATTCTGCCATCAGGTGATCCCAATGCACTTTATCTTCATTCCTAATTTCCTTAGCCTTGTTACATTAATAGTCACAGATTAGTACTATACACCAAGGGAATCACTAGTATCTAAAAGGTACAGTACAACGAGTGTGCCCATCATACCTATTTCAGATTTTGTCCCATCTGTACACCAAACCAAAATCTGCTTTCACTCTGGTCAAGTGAAAAACATAATGCATTTTCTGGTTATGTTGCATGCATACAAGGAATACAACAATGAGCAAGAGGGATCTGGAATGATGCTGACACCTCTAAAGTTTTTAATGAAGTCAGAAATCAATAGAAAGAGCTAGGCTAGAATCTGGCTTGGTACTGCCCCTAACCAGCGTGATTCCAATAATACATATGAGCTCTTTAGCAGCACAACATTTTTGTCACTGTTTCAGTATGTGATTGTCTATGAAGCTGAACTGGCCTTATATTGCAATTCATGTCAACAGCTTATTATTCATATAGTCATTGTCTTTTTCAAGACTGGTAATATTTTTTTTTTTTTTTTATTGAAATTTAGGATTACAAATACCTTTGAGCAGGAACTGCTCGTTTACAAAGGTTCAACGTCGAAGGAATGGGGGGTATACATACATACAAAGGTCAACTTAATAATACATAGTTACACAATAACAAGAAGTAAGAGACTGAGGCTTAGGAAATTCCAGTAATTCAAAATGTGCCAAATGTTAGGTAGCATGACATAACCAGCCAAGGTCAATCTTGGAAATAAGCACTGCAGGTGAGAGGGAAGGGGGTATGCAGGCAGGAAGGCCATTGTCGGAGGGTAGAGGGTGAGGGTAAGAGCTCTAAAGGGGAGGGAGAGGAGGGATAGAAGTCAGGAAATGCCCCGGGGGAGGAAAGGAAGAGGGGGCAAGGGGGTAGGCAGGTAGAAGGAGGCAAGGAGGGGAGAGATAGCTTTCAAGACTGAAGTGGAGGGCAGTGAACCGTGGGCCCCCGACTAGACGAGGCAGTCACAACGACTAGATGAAATTAGAATAGAATTATTTTCAATAGTTTTAGGGCATGTTCAGTGTAAATCAAGGACTCACAAGGTTTACTTAAATACCACAGTTAAAGTGATTTTCATGTGGTAATAATGTGGTATTCTATGGAACATTGCAGACTCCATAGAAGGCAGCATTTTGTAAAGTTCAGTAACATTTGTGGTATTTCATGAAAATTCTACAGAAGGAGGATTTGCAAAATTTTCCCAGGCTTATTTGGTTACCCTTGTCTCTACCCCTACAGTTCTGTCATGGCACCAGACCCACCTGGCCATGGGGGCACATGCAGTGACAAGAGCATTATCTCCAAAATGTGCCTCCTCAGGCTGTTCTAGAGTCCAGATCTTCTGTATACTGTTTTCAAAGATTGATTCTAAATTCAGAAATACTTTCTTAGGAAGATAAATGCCTATTCTTAGCTTATTAATCAGGTAATTCTATAGTATATATGAGTGGGAATGCCTGTGTAGGGAGTGGCTGGCCAAGGGGGTGAGCAGAGATCTGTGCCAGTTACTGTCTCAACTGCCATAGACCAGCATTGGTGACTGGGCAGGGGGTGCAGGGAGGAGGGTCCTGAGCAGGTGGGTCAGGAGGGGTGCAGTTGACCTATGGGGGTTGAGGGTCACTGGATCACAAGGATACAAATATACATTTATGTCTATACTGCACTGTCAGATGATCAAGAAGGAGATGGGGGGGCACTAAACTACCAAGTTGAGGGATATATATATATATATATATATATACACTAGATGATGGGGGGTCCTCTAGACCACAGGGTTGGGATTTCATGCATAACTAGTACAGGACAGGTACTCAGGAGCCACAATCACATGCTGACGAGCTTATAATGTACATGCGGATGGCCCTGTAGTGCCTTGTATACTCAAAGAGCTCATTAGCATATTAATGCTCATTAAGCTGGTGCTTAGTGTAGCCCACTGGAGCCTTGGCACTATCCTGTTTGGGATGTGCCATCTCCACTGGGCTTCTGTGGGCCATTCTTAGTCCAGGGCTGTATCATGACAGTGTATAGTCACCATGTACTGCACTAGTATTGCCCCATATTCACAAAGCGTGCTCTGGTTGGAGTCTACTACTGTAACTGTCTGAATGTTGCCCGACGCAGGTCATGTGCTAACTGCCATGCAGTGCTCATGTCTGCATAGCACACATGGCTGGCTCTGAATACGGAGCCCTAAGAATCCTTGTTTGAGTAGTGGGAGGCTGTACTTGGAAATGCTTCAGAGATCAAAGATGCCCGCACTTATCAATGGGGCTGGTGTTACAAGGAACTTACTAATGACTTATTTAGCTTTAGTTTTAAAATGAAAGTAGCAGCTTTTTGTCCAAACTATGATAAGAGGTGTGACTTTGCCAGGATTTCAATTTTTTAATACCTCCACTCTGTCTGCTTTATTTTATTTATTGAACAGGTGCATCTGACTCAAAGCCTGTTCATTATTCATAAGATCTGTCTTTCTGTCTGTCTGTCTATCTATCTATCCATCTATCTCTGTCTTTCTCTCTCTCTCTCTGTCTCTCTCATCCTTTACTGTGCTGCCATATACTGTACTACAGATGGCAAAATCAATTGTTAACCTCATATGGTCTATGTTGTTCATATAATTTAAAAAAGCCAAAGTTTAGAGAGCCTGGGGCTCATTGTTTATTGCATGTCAGGTAATTATGTAATATATGGAAAAATATCTCATCTATATACTTCTGTTATGGGGGAGGGGTTATCACTTGTTTACATAGTGTAGATTGGGTAATCTTTATTCAACAATATTGAATACATAGAGGATATACAATAACCTGTGTTCAAATATGCCATTTATTTCCATGAGTGAGTGGCTGGGACCACAACTCATAAATCCTGCAACCTCATGAATGGAAATTAATGGCATGTTTGAACACAGTCCATTGTATATTCTGTGTATATAAGTGTCTGTGTTCTGTGTTAGAATTAAGGTCAGATTCATTGTAGGATTGGCAGAATGTGCTATCAGTCAAGTTGACTGTGATACAGGCAAGTGAAAAATAACCAGTGTTATTTACTCACTGGGTGAATAACATTGTTTATCTTTCACTTGGTTCAGAGTCTTGGAAAAATAATGCATTAATTTAAGTAGTGGAATCCCTACACACATTATATACTTAATTTTACTCTTGCTTTGGCTTGTTCAGAGTTGAAAATAATCTTATTATTTTTTTAATTATAACAGGTACATTGCATCACACCTCCCGAGTAAGCATGTACAGTACATTACAAAAACTATATAGGAAGGAAAATATACATTGTAGAGGCTAATTTAGGCAATTTTGCGCAGCAGACAGGAAGCAGAAGAAAGGAGGGGGGCAGGCAATATACACTGATGAAAATCTAATTAGCTTGGATGGTTCTTCAAATATGAATGGAAATAGCTGGCCCGGTGGCACTGAGAGTTGAGGTGCTGGACACCACACCTCTCACCACGTTGAAGACTTGTGTTTGGGAATGAGCACTGGCCACTGTTGGTCAGCAGGGAGTAGATGGATCAAGTGTCTGATGGACTGCTCTCCATCTCCAGGGAGAGGGGAGACCAGTGGCTGGTGCATGCCTGACCCCTAGTGGAGGCTGGGGCTGTACGGCACACAGCCTCAAGAATGTGGGGTGGGACTGCAGCAGACACTTGATGTGGGCATGCGTGGCTCCCATTGCATATGTCATTGCATGCCATACTCCCATAAGGGGAGAAAACTGGAAATAGTGGCAGCCAGGTTGTGTGGCTTGATGGCCATCTGCCCAGCGCACGCCATTTCCACTGGCACCACCTGATCCAGATCCGTGCCTGGTGGGGGAGTTAGTGGGCTTCCTCACCTCCCCTCAATGGGGGGAGTAAGCCATGGGGGAGTACAAGATGGTGGCCCAAGAGAAGATCAGAGTGGGTGGATGGGGGCCAGAGAAGGAGGAGGAGAGAAGAAGGAGCCAACCGAGGGCCACAGGAGGGAAAAAGTAAGAAAAAAAAATATGAATGGAAATGAGTCAGAAAAAGAATGTTTATGGGTCCAATTAACTCCAAAAATAGGAGTGCATTTGATAACTGAATTATTTTATAGGCCACCAGACAGCAATAAAAATCTAAATAAGAATCAGCAGATAAAATCTACAAGGTGAATGCTCAAAAATGTTCAATAATATTAGAAGATTTCAATTACTGACATAAAATCATTGACATTTTTCAGCAGAAAATGACCTCATAGGCCCATCTAGTATGCCTTTGTTCCCTCCCCATAGGTAGCCCTGACTTTACTACCATACACCCACTTCTGTGTCTTCCTCCCCCGTAGGTTCCTGGTCCCTCTTTCCCAACAGGGTATCTATTCCGCCATCTCTTGTTTAAACCCATGTAGTTATTCCATGCACTCTCAAATCTCCCCACTGTTGATGCCTTATTCACTTACTCCAGTCACTCATTCCAAGGGCCCAGCAACCTCTCACTCAAGTGTATATGTGGCACTCAGATTCTTGTGCCCTATGTGCATTATTCTACACTTTTTTGCACTAAATCTCAGTTGCCAACTCTCTGACCACCCCTCCAGCTTTAACAGGTCCTATCTCATGCTCTCCACCCCTTCCCCCAGTGTATCTACTCTATTGCAGATCTTTGTATCATCTGCAAGCAGACACACCTTCCCATTTAGTCCCTCTGCAATATCTCCAATGTAAATGTTAGAGAGTATTGACCTCAGTACTGACTCCTGGGGTACCCCCCCTTGTCTATTTTTCCTCCCTGGAATGAACCCCATTTACAACCACTCTTTGACTCGTGTCACCAAGCCAGTTTTCCACCCTATTTGTTATTTTTCCCCATACCCCTAGACTACCTATCTTGCTCACCAGCCTCCTATGAGGGATAGTGTTAAAGGCCTTACTGAAGTCCAGATAGGACACATCCACTGCCCCTCCCTGATCACACTCCCTTGTCACCCAGTTGAAGAATTCAATGAGGTTCATCTGGCATGACCTTCCCTCCATGAACCTCTGCTGCCTGTCATCCTGTAGCCCATTTTCTACCAGGTATTCCACTATCCTTTCCTTTAGGAGTGCCTCCATAATCTTTCCTACCACCGATGTAAGATTGACTGGACGATAGTTACTCAGTTCCTCCCTTCCTCCGCTCTTGTGTAGCAGCACTACATGACATATAGAGTGGAATTCAATGCAAGGCAAAACACAACCTGAAAATGCTTTATAAATCTTTTGGGGGGAAACAACATCACACAACATGTCAGAAAATTCACAAGGGAGAAAACACACTCTGTCTAGTAATAAGTAATACAGAGGGACTAGCATGTAATTGTAGGATTGGAGAAAATTTCTTCACTAGTGACAATACTAGAATCAGAAGGGCTGTACCTTTGTCATGGAAGCCAGAAAAGTCAAGGATTCCATGATTTTTCCCATTTTTATGAAAACTCCATGATTTTTTTGAATTTTCCATGGCAGCCCCATGATTTTTGGCATTTTATATCGCAAAACTATGATTTGTTTTGTTTTCATGAAAACACTTTAGTTTTTGGTGTTTGCAAATAGCAAATCCATTATTTTGTGCCTCACCACCACAATGTGCATTGTCCCCAGATGGCCACAGTGTGGGATTTTGGGGCTTGCACTTGAGCCCCGATCTGCCAGATGGCAGGACAATGTGTTGCCTTCTGCTACTGGACCAGGCTAACAATGCATTTTTCAAACATTTAATATGTTTGTATAAAAATATGATAAAATGGCTGTAAATTGTTTAACACACAATGTATTCATGATGTTCCATAACTTTTACCATCACTTCCATGATTTCTGTCATTTTGACCAAGACAATACCATGAGTTTCTCCCTAATTTTCCATGACAAAAGTACAGTCCTAATAATTTCCTTAGATATAGATTTCAAAAAAGAGCATGGAGATGGAATTATAATGCACTGTGGCTACAAAAGAGCAGATGTGGTTGGTTTAACATGTAGGGTTCAATTTTCAAAAAGCTGTTGGATGATGCAAGATGCTTCAAAGGACATGCTGTGGAACTGGTGGGTGTGCCACAGACCCTGCACTGGACTTTGGTAGAAAACAGGGCACAGCAGCAAAGGTCACCACTTTGCTGAAAGTGGTGCCTTGTGTCAAACAGATGATGCAAGGGTAGAAGTTGATGAAAGCTGTGGCATGAGCTAGTGGCAGTGCAACCAGTGACAGAGATCAGTCAGATGCATTGCCCAGGGGTATAGGTAGGTGGTGAGTTGCACAGTACTGTGACTGTGACAGAGACCATTGGCTCATATCATGACAGTGACAGGCCCACAAGTGATGAGCTTGTACCAGTACTGGCATCATGTTGGGGGGGGAGGATCTGAGGATAAGCAAGAGAGCTATGCAGTTAGTGTCAAACAAGCATGTATGACAGAACAGCAGGTTAAGGTGACAACAACAAGACCATATGGTCACACAATAGAAAAAATACAGCTCTCATCTGGTGTTGTGTCCATTTGCCTGACTTACAGCAGCATGTATGTTTGGCATTATGCACTGTGACTCATGACAGTGTCCAGTGTTCATCATAACACAAATCAGCCATGCAGTGTACTCTAGCAAGAAAGTGTCAATCATGCTCTGCCAAAGAGCTGTCAGACTGCACTACCAAGAATCACAACAAAACCGTCATCTCCTGCGGGCAGCAGAAGTAGCATTGTCACCATGCACTCTATATTGTGTATCTGTAAATGGGTTGTGATTGGAGGTGTCACCAATACATGAGTATATTACAATGCTGGGCACTACATATGTGGTTTTGCTGGGTTCACTGTCAGTGTAGCCAGTGTCAGTCACGGACCGATATGTACAGGACACAAATGGAGGAGCAGTAGTGCAAGTGTCTCAGTGTGTGTTTCAGACACACTGTTCTGTGCAGGATGCCAGCTGCTAGAGATGATCAGATGGTCTACTGGCAGGATGAGATATCACTGTTTATTACAGTGTTTAACACAGTAGCAGCAGATGAATGCATGTTGGACTGACACCGGCAACAGTGTTACATGATCCTGTACAAACAGATGGGGTGTTCAGTGGTCTCATACCATGCTGTCTTCAGTACAAGTCCATTTGTGACCCCTGTTAGTATTCACAATGTGCAATGCATACTGCAAAATGTCTGTCAGATGCCTGCGTATGCTGTCAGGCTGGTTCTGCAGTCTTAGGTGGTGCAGACCGACAGAGCTTTGGCAGTGCAGGGTGATCTGAATATTGGATGGATATGACAGCTGACATGGCATTGGTAAGTTGTGATATGCACATACATGGACACTACAGGTCACTTGCAGTGTGACAAACATGTGTGATGCATCAGATCAGGCGACCGGCCACAGTACAAGCATGACAGCCTTCATTCTAGAACTTGTGTATTTTGTCCTTTTGCTGTTTGTAGGGGTCAATAGCTTCCTGCATATGGTACTTTAGCCACACTGGTCTGTCACAGCTCTATTTGCTGTCATCATCATCTCCACCCTAACCAGGTGCCAGTACTGCTATATGCTTGACCCAATGTGTGACAGGAGGCCATACTGTGCTCCATGATCTCACTGGCCATCCAACAGCTAGGGATGGTGGTGGTGTGTGGGGCTGTTAGACCAGCTGTGGCTGGTCTAAACCCTGGTAAGCCCTGCAGCCTTTGGGGGGCTTTGAAAATCCTGTGGTTGGGGATACTGCATCACTTGTGGTGTAAGTCCCCACCCATCAAGACATACCCATGCATCCACTGCAAGCATGGTGCAAGTCTGTCTAGCACAGGTGGCCACCCTTATGGCACAAGCTGCATTAGTAAATCAGGAATGATGCACAGTGTGGTGCAGGGAGCACCTGTCTGTTTGGTGCAAGCACTGTGCGTCATTCCCTAGCCTTTAAAAGTCGAGCCCATAATCTTTTGGCATGGGACTGGAGGTTAGAAATTACAGGACTAGTTTATTCCTAAAATAAAGTGTTATAACAAGAAAGGAAAGCCACCCCATGGTTCACCAAAAAAAGGTTAACAGGTGTATGACTGCTTAAGAGAGGGCATATGATCACTCCCTGTATTTGTCCCCTTTATATACAGTCCCTGATAGATTATTTGGATGTTACCCTAAAACTAAATGAACTGGGTCAAATTGAAACTAGCCTCAATACAAAACCTCTGGATGGCAATAGTTTATTGACTTCATCTAGTTGCCATCCACTGTACATACGTCAGAACATTCCAAAGGGTCAGTTCCTGCAGGCCAGGTGTAACTGCAGCACAGAAGTAAGTTATCAACAGGAAGCAGTTGCACTGACCCGCAGGTTGCAAACATGAGGGTATGGAAATAACAACATTAAAAGAGCCAGAGCAATAGCAGATATGACAGACAGACAGAGCCAATTAGGATAAAAGACACAGGCTGATACAGATGAGTTACAGAAGTTTAACTGTGTCACTACTTTCTCACTGCAGGTGCAGCAGGTAAGTCAAATAGTCTGTAAGCATTGGAGTGTCTTAGGCAGTGATCCAGCTCTGAGTGATATAGCTAAAACCTACCCATGCATGTTGCACAGCCATTATGTTGAGCATAAAGAAAAGACATGGCTTGGCAGGGTCAGAGGCTGTCGTAGGTGCAGGAGGTGTCTGTACTGTGATTCAGTGGCCAATTGTTCTACCTTTATGAGTGTGAATGCTAAGCAGGAGTTTGAAATCAGGCAGTTAACCACTTCTGATACTGCTGGAGTGATCTATTTAGCACAGTGCACTTGTATGGCCTTTTATGTGGGAAAAATGAAAAGACCCTTCAAGCAGCATTTAGGGGAACACATGAGGGCCATAGAGAGGGGAAATCCCCTGTATGCAACTGCACTACATCTGAGTTTGAAAGGCAGGGAAGGGCATAGATTTACATTCAGTATTATTGATAAAAGTGAATCGTAACCCCAGAGTAATTTTGATAATCTTTTGGATAAAAGAGAAACATTCTAGATTATAAAACTCAGAGCTACACACTCTCCTGGTTTGAATACAGGGTTGGACCTTAAGCTCTGTTTAGAAAATAAATAATTTGAAGATTGCTCTGTCCTCTGCACTGTCAATATTTAAAAGGAGTTTCTGTATTTTTGCTGGAGAAGGTATTTAAAATTGCATATTCACTGAGCTATGTTCTGTATTTTTATTTTTTTATCACTATATTCTTTTTCCTCCTACCTCTGCGGAGTGGGCAGTGAGTCATCTGGTCACTGGCACCCACACCCCTGGACCCGGTCTGGCCAGTAACATGCTCTCCTCCACACAGGCTGGCATGCATAGCCCTCCCCTCAGGAGACCTGGATCCTGATACCAGGGGGGTGCACCTCTCATATCTGGAGGTGCAGCATATGGCCATCAGCCGCCATGACCTCCCCACAATATTCCTTATTGATTTTTCTCGCTCAAATGCCCACAACACTCCATCCCTTCAACTACGTGCACTTCTAGCAGTGCCCCTGGCTTCTGCCAGTTGCTGCTGCGGAGCGACGTGATCCCCTTCCCCACCCCAGAGGGAGGAGAGCTGTCACAGGATGCTCGATCCTCCCTCTACCCTGCTGACCCCTGATGGCTCGAGTCCATTCCTGAACCCAGTTCGCTGGCATGCCGTGAGGTGTGGTGTCCAGTGCCTCAACCCTCAGTGCCACCAAGCTGGCATATGTTGTGTATTTTAATTGGAAAAAGCTGGAGAATTGTTTTTCAGAATTACTCAGCTATGATGTTTTTAAAGTTTCTTATATTTCTCTTCCCCAACCCCCATTTAATCCTTGCTATATATAATTAGAGGAACACTATGCACTTTTTGTTAGCACATGTCTTGTATATGGTGGGAATTGATATAGCATTATGTGAGTTTTGAAGCACCAATGATATGTCTGTATTGATTGTGATATAACCATTGAATTTATTGCATGGGATATTTAAGGTATGGGTGTTAGCAGAGTAACTTAGCTTTTGAGAAAGGGTCTTTGGAGACCTGAAATGCATCAGGAGTTACTCTAGTGGAGTGTCAGTGTTCATCTTTTTATATAATAAAATACAATAAGTTTTGATACAATTGCTGCTGGAGTTCTTCCTGAAATGCCTGGTGTTGTGCCCAAATTGGTTTGTATGTACCTGATGTATACCTGACCATGTTTTTGCACTGGGATTTGTCATGGTATTTATTTGTGTACTGTGTTGTATACAGTAGGAACTATATTGTTCCTTTTAATATAAATAGAATAATACATAGGAGAGTGTGTATTACAAGGGAGTAATCTTATTGAAAGGTTCCTGGGACATGGGAACCTCAAGAGCTAAGCTTGAGAGGTTCCCATGTCCTTAGAACCTCGAGATGTGATTACCCCCTTTTGATACACACTCTCTTATGTATTATATTTTGTAATATATGGATCTGATTGAAAACTGCATGGCTCTGAAGTGTTTTTGTGTTATGCTGTGACAACTACTGCCCGACCACTGCACTGAACAGTTACTCACTTTGGGCTGTCTCCGTTAACTTCTATTTCTGTCATCAGCTTCGCTACTGAGTCCTACTTATTAGTTGGTTTGCAGTGCTGAGTGAAGGCAGGATCAATCAACTAATACTTCAAATGTGGAAAAAAAAGGTGAAAGTACAACAGCTACAAGTTTCTCTTGCTAGGCGCGAGACAGCTGCCATGGTTTCAAAACTGTTCTGTTCTCCCAGGCATGGGGTCATAGTGCCGCGGACAAAACAGCATGGAAAATAATGCCACAGGCAAAATGGTGTGTGCTGAAATAAGGTCGGGAAAAACATTGACCACGACAAAAACAGAGCACACAATTGAAAAAAATACCACTGTCTTTTTTTTGGTCCCCAGTCATATCTGTATATGAGATTTTCCATAAATCTTGGTATGTTTACCTGATAAAACAATTTTAATAAATAAATAAATAAATAACTACATATAAATAAAAGATAATGCCACCCAGGTAAAAATTAACAACTATAAAAGATTGCAGAATAAATGTTTGAAGCTGATTAGAAAGCAAGAAAGAAGAACGAAAGGAAGAAAATCAGAACTGAAACTAACAAACAATTAAACAGACCTCAAACTATTTTACCAATATATAAACTTGGCAAACAAAAATAACTAGGCAGGCAGACCACTAAAGGTAAATTGAATGATAACTAAGGAGGAGGATATGGCAGAGATCTTTAATAATTACTTGTGCCAGGATTTTACTAAGGATTATGTTCCCCCAACCATAAGAGAGAAAGGAAAATATCACAGATATTAACTTAAGTACACAGTTAAAAATAATAAAGGAAATGATTAAACAGAAACTAAACTGAGGCTTAATAAGGTGGGTGGCACTAAGAATATGTCAGCTCATTTTTATTTTATTTATCTAAAAGTTGGTAACTGGGAGAGGCACACTGAGCCGAGGCTCGTTTCCAGGTGCAACCGGGGTGGGGGGAGGGGGGAGGTACATTACATTACATCAAATACATAGTGTCAAGTCAGGTTACAGTAGAACAGTACAAGTACATTGCTACAAAACAGAAACCAGTAACAAAGTTGCCAGGGACAAGGGCAAATACATAGGTACAGAAATGTCATACATGGGTTTGCAGATGACATCAAGATCTGCAACAGAGTAGGTGATCCAGATGGGGTGGGCAGAATAATAAGAGATCTGGATAAACTGGCAAAATGGTAGGAAGAGTGACAAATGGGGTTTAATGCAAAGAAGTGCAAGATCATGCACATAGGGAAGAGAAACCCTGAAGCCACCTATAGGTTGGGAGGGGAGTTGCTGACAATCAAAAGGGAAGAAAGTGACTTGGGTATCATCATCACAGATTACCTGAAATCATCCAAGCAGACCACTAAAGCAGTAGGTAAGGCTAGAGGGATGTTGGGGTGTATCAGTAGGGGTATCGCAAGTCGTAAGAGGGAGGTAATAATCCCTCTTTACAAGACACTGGTTGCGCCTCATCTGGAGTACTGTGTGCAGTACTGGAGGCCGCACTGTCACAAGGACATTAGCAAAATAGAGACCGTCCAGAGGTGGGCAGCCAAAATGGTGCAGGGACTGCATCAGAAAACATATGAGGACAGATTAATGGAGCTCAATATGTATACCCTAGAGCAAAGGAGAAAGAGAGGTGATATGATCGAAACATTCAAACATCTTAAGGGCATTAACAAGGTGAAAGAGTCTAACATGTTTCAACATAAGAAAAATAGCAGGACAAGAGGACACAGCATGAGATTAGAGGGAGGCCGATTAAGCGGTAATATGAGGAAGTTCTTTTTCACAGAAATGGTGGTGGATGCATGGAATGGCCTACCTCAGAAAGTGGTGGATATGACTACAGTGCAGGGCTTCAAACAGGCATGGGATAGGCATAAGGGAGCAATAAAGATGAGTATGAATAGATAGGCCATTGACAGAGTACAGGCCTATGGCATATGCATAAGGTAGAAAAATGGGCAGACTGGATGGGCCTTGTGGTCCTTATCTGCCATCAACTTCTATGTTTCTATGTTTCTATGTTAAACAGCAGTGTGACAGGCACTGGTAATAGGCAAGTACAAGGTACAGGTTATACATACAGTGTGACAAGAATACTGGTTTTACATATAGTGTGACAGGAATACAAATGAACAGGTCATCCAGAAAACGTAGATGGCTTGAGCAACACTGCGGAGCAAATGATCAACAGTGCTATCAGCTATTAGTGGCTCAGGTGGAACTACTGGAAATAAGGTGTAGTTGTTAGGGACTTCAGAGGCAAAGGACTGAGAATTAGATGGATTGGAGGCATGAACAGAGTAGAGGCGGTGAGTGGCAGAGGGACCATTTAAAAAGGTTTAGCGATGGTAGCATATGGATTGAGGATGGGAGGGAGTTCCACAAACTCGGGAAGTGGAAGGAGAAGGTGGCCTTTCCAGAGTTAGAGTGTTAGAGTGGGGTCAAGAAAGGGTGAAGGAGTGGGGGTCATGCATGTGGAGACAGTAGGAAGTGTGGGGGGAAGGGATTAGGAAGGAGGCACGGTAGGGGGTGAGGGAGCCAAATCAATACTTGGCCAAGATGATAGAGGTGTGGTGGTTATGATGTGAGGCTAGGAAGGGGAACAATAAGGATGTGTAGAGGGTGTAGTGATGAGTTCTAGGAGGGGTGTTTAAGGCGAAATGGCAAAAGACGTTGAAGAGGACATCTAATCTAGAAAGAGACAGTGGATACAGAAGCAGACCTGCAAACCATGTCTGCATAATTAAAAAGGGGGAAGGATCATCCTGGTGAGGAGGATCTGGCAAACAGGGAGGGAGAGGGCATCTTTAATTCTGTAAACAGCACCTAATTTAGGGTGGAGTTTGGAATGAATATGGTTGATATGCATAGTGAAATCTAAGCAGCTATCAAGTCAAACTCCTAGGTACTTGTAAGCTGGACTATGTCCAAGGTAGTGCCATCAAGAGTGTGGGGTTGGGGGGTGGGAGTTTGACAAGATTTGGGGGGTGCCAAAATTCATGGAGACTGTTTTGGTAGTATTTATCATTAGTTGATTGTGCTGGAACCAGTTTAGGATGTGAGTGAAATCAGACTGTAGAAGGAAGGATATCTCTGAGGTTGAGGGGCCAGAAGTGTAGAGAATGGTGTCATCTATATAAAGATGTATGTTGGAGTGGGAGCATGAGGGGAGATGATTGAGAAAAATGGAAAGAGGATGGGACCCAGGATAGAGCCTTGGAGTACACCTGCAAGATTGGGAGTGAGGTGGGAGAGAGTATTGCCAGCCTGGATACACTAGAATCAACCAGAAAGATATGAGTGGAACCATTTGATTGATAGGGGGGACAGTTCAGCCAGTTCCAGTTTGAAGAGTAGGACTGGATGGGAGACAGAATCAAAGGCTATGACTAGGTCTATGAAAATAGCTGAGGTAAGGTGGCCTTGGTCCATGGTAGTGAAGATGGTGTCTGTCACCCGGAGCAATGAGGAGACCATTGAGTGGTTCTTTCTAAAGCCCAATTGGTATGGGGACAGGAAATTAAAGGATGTGAGGAAATGGGTGAGTCTGGTATGGACAAGGGTTTCTTGGAGCTTGGCCAAGACAGGGAGGAGTGAGATGGGGCAGTAGTTAGGTGGTAAGGCATGGTCGCTGCCTTTATGAAGGGGGGTCACTTTTTCAGATTTCCAGGCTTGTGGTACAGAGGCAAGGGTGAATGAGAGATTGAGCAGAGGGGACAGAGGGTGGGCAATGGCTGGAACAGAGATCTGAAGAAGGAGAGCTTCAAGCTCATCTGGACTGGATTTATGAGGGTTCAGGGATTGGAGGATATGGAGCACCTCCTCAGCAGTGACTGGGGAAAGATAAAAGGTGGCAGGGGTGGAAGGAGAAGGAGGTACAGTGTTGGGGGTTGCGAGACAGTCAGGTAATGGGAGAGGGGGCTGAGGTGGGCAGGGCTGGGGTGAAGGCAAGGGCACAGGCAGTAAAGAAGTTGTTTTTGGAGTGGAGGCAACAGTGAGAGGGTCAGAGACTAGAGTGTTATTGGTAACGGGGGGAGCAGTTAGGTGGGGGATTGAGAAGGGAGGAGAGTGTTTGCCAAAATGTATAGGGGAAGTTGTGGTTTTCGTGTAGTGTCTTTTTAAAGTAGCTTGACTTAGCCACCCTAATGGTCTTGGTAATATCATTAGACCAATAAGGGAGGGAACACTAAATCCTCTGACCTTTCTTTAAAAAAAAAATCAATTCAAAACCATCAAATCCAGTCAGACTGGTACACTGCAACTGTCTTCCCAATCTTCAAAAAGGGGACAGGAATACTACGTCAAATTATTGACCAGTAAGCATGACATTGATATTGGGGAAGGTACAGGAGTCAATTATTAAGGACAACACAGTAAACTACTTATAGGAAAAGGAAAAAAAAAGATAAAGCACAGCATGGTTTTAAATCTAGTAGTTCATGAGTCACCAATGTATTATCTTTCTGTGAGCTGGTGAACAAGTGTCTATATGGAAATAAATCACTGGATGTAGGCAAGGCAAGGCAATTTTATTTATATGGCAACCAGTCCTAAGAGCTGTGGGTGCCTTACATCAAATACAACACAACAAACAGATTAAAACAGTATAAATACAAAATAAAACTATATATCATTAAGCCAGGCCAAAACTTAATGTGAAAAAATGTGTTTTTAAGTATTTTTAAAAAGGGCCAGTGATAGAGCACCTCTTATCCCCCAAGGGAGGTTGTTCCAAAGAATCAGGGCTGCCACACCAAACGCCTTGTACCCTGAGGATTTTAAGGGAGATCTCTTTAATTCTTTTTAAGTTATTTATTTATTTGAAGTCTAGACGATACCTTTGAGCTGCAAGCTCATTTACCGAGGTTTCACATCAGGACTAAATAACATAGTGTACCATATACAAAAAATACAGAGAAATAAGTTGAGACAAGACAAGTACAATTGAAAAAAACATTTTTTTTACAACTGATACAATAAACATTATGGTCCAGGAGGATTCAATAACAGGTTATGTATTTAGGTATGCGGCAGACTAAACAAATTCATTACAGTGCAAAATAGAGAGATTGGGAGGGGTAAACAGAAAGCAGGTAAAGCAGGAGAGCAATTGGTGCTAATAGATACAATTGGAAAAGGGGGACAGTAAAGGGAAAAGCATAAGCAGGAAATCAAGAAACGGGCAGGGGAGTGCCAGCCAGTGAATGTCAGCCAAATAGGCTTGGTCAGGAGTTAGTGGGGTGGCAAAAAGGAGGGCAACAAGGAGGAACACAATTAGGAGAGCAGGATACAGGGGCAGGGAGTGTCAGCCAAAGAGTGTCATTCAACAGGCTTTGTCAAGAGTTAGTGGGGTGGGAGAAAGGTGGGCAGCAAAGGGAGTAGAAAAAGTATAACTTGGGAGGGAGGGATAGAGAGACTGGTCCGGCGTTATGTGCAGCAAGCTTTTAATAAAACTATCTGTTTGGTCAAAGGTCCGGAAATTAGTCGACACAGTCACAGCAGCTGAGGAGTATCTCAATACTGATCAGAGGTTTGTAATCTTTCTCTACTTCAGCAATGTCTTAAACTTGGTACATTATTTGGTCGGGGGCTAACATTGTATTTCAAATCACTATACAATCCAGGAAAAGGTAGGGAGAAAATAAATCAGATTCTTATCATATATAACAACACTGCCATCACATGAACAGCCTTGTTGGAACAAACATACTTTTGCCAATGTTCATATTCAGATAACATATAGAATAATATATGGGGTGGTGTGTGTAACAATAATTTTAAACACACCCAAGGTGTTGGATGCCACAGAAACCCTGAGAGTGAACCTCAAGGGGTTTATCGAGGTATCCAACACAGAGTGTAAAATTTGAGGTTCTGCACCACCCCATATTTTATTTTATATAATTGCTGGGTTTTGCTTTTTTGCCACAGAAATTATATAAAATAAAAGATGTTCCTGTGCAGCCATGGTCTGGTTGGGTTATAGCGCGGTCTGCGGTCATCTACTGAAACTTTTTTTTCTGGTAGTGGACTTTGTTTGAAATGTTTAGAGCAGTGATTTTTTTTTCAAATAAGTTATTGCTGAGTTGGTGTGGCAGTGCAGTTTTGGGCAGCAAGTGGTCAAGAATGGAAGAACTGCAACTGGCGCATACCTGGAGCGAGGGAAACCTGACACGTGTTTGCTGTTATAAACACTCCTTTATAATGGCAAATAATGCAATGGGTTTCCCTATGAGAAAAAGTGAAACCCAGTTAATTTTGTGATGAAAAGTTAATATGTAGTGAAGATTTATGCAGCACAGATTTTTATTATATGTTTTTAGTTGAAACTGTAGAACTAAAGTTATTACTTTTCAGGATTATAAAAAACTGGGCAAAGACAGGCGTGTTAACTACTTAAGGAAATTGACTGGACATTTGCTTTCCAAGTACATTGTTTCTCTCCTTTTTTTCATTCCCTGCTCTTGGCAGCATCCTCCAAGCCCCATCACAACAGACCTTGGTTAACCACCATCATGGCTAGACCTGTAGGGTTGGGTGGTGCCTATGGGGGATGTCAAGTGAGCAGCAGTATTTTCCTCAGGTTGCTTTCCTCAGGATGGTGTGCATGGCATGATGTGAACTCATGCATGTGAACATGGTGTGCGAATGTGCCACATCTTTTGACACCCTTCAAACTCCTACTGCTCCCCTCATCCCTGCAATCTAGCCTCTGGTGGCAGTCAAGTAGTGGGACACAGGAACCCCAAGCCACGAAGGAAAAGAGTTGTCCGAGAATGCTCAATCCTTCCTTCTCCCTGCCGGCACCTGAGCAGCCCTGGTTCATTCCTGAACCTGGGTCACCATTGTGGCTGGTGGTGTGGCATCCAACACATCAACCCACAATGCTACTGGGCTGGCCAACTGGCCATTTTTAAATACCATACCTGATGTTGATCTGCCTGTATAATTTATTGAATCTGAATTTCAAGAGGACAGGAAATAATTTCTGGATGTAAATGTATACTTTATTGTGTTTCACTGGGTAATAAACATTTTTAATCTATTCATTTAGTGTCTTGTCTTCATTCTGGTTGTCAGTTTTTCATTTTAACCATTACATGCTGCCACGTGTATTCTCAATATTCCTTTTTGGCACAAGCTAGCCTTTTCTGATGCGCTGGTATCTAGACGTCACCGCCTGGGCAGTCTAACTGCATGTGCCTTTGTTGTCAAGAATGTAGTAGCATCAGAGCCCTTGCAAAGAAATTGACATTCCTGCCTTTCTAATTTCAGTACACAGAGGTGCTAAGCATCACAGATACAGTTCACAACTACTTGGAACAACAAGCCGGGGGTTGGCATGGCTGCTTCAGACACAGAGAAAATTTACGTTTAACAGCTCGAATTGTAGGTTATTTATTATTCATCAGTATACTTTCCATGTAGTGTAAAGTGCAGCTTAGACAACCATAAAGAGACTTGACATCAAAAACAATAAGGTTGTTGAACCCACCAAAATAAACTTGCGGTATATCCAAAACCAAACAGATTCCAGAGATCACGTGTACACTTTCACTAAAGGAGTAAAGTGTTGTGTGCAGTGCAGTTTTTTTCATGCACTGTTTGTCTCAAGTAAAGTGCATAGTGTTGTGCAACAATAGTTAGAGTTACACTAGACTTAAATAGTAAAATGTTTAGACTGTTACTGACCTGCAAAAAGAACAGCCTTGTTCTCTGTTCCATTTGGATATACTGCAAGATTATTTTGGTTGGTTCAGCAACATTGTTGTTTTTGATGCTAAGACTCTTTCTGGTTGTCTAAGCTGTACTTTACACTAGATGGAAAGTATACCTGATGAATAATAAATAATCTACAATTCAAGCTGTTCAACATAATTTTCTCTATGATGTAACTCATTCTATCTGATGCCGCCATTTTGGGTCAGATTAAGCAATGGATGGTTCTGACGCCATATGGCGCTAATAAGTATAATGGCATTTTAAGCTGCCATGCTGACCTCCAGCCTGTTGTAGCAAGCAGCTGCAAACTGTCTCTGTGATTCCTTCTCAAGGGGTAACTGCGTTACCAGGTCGAGCCTCTGAACTTTTTATTTATGTTAAGAATCTCTTGTACAACATATTTTTGTCTAGAGGTAACCAAAACCCATACCCCCCCCACCCAGACACACGCACACACACACACACACACATATGGACTCCAACATACAATACTATATATGATTCTGGCTTCAGGCTTTGGTATGCTGTACAAACACAGAGCCTGGAAATCATTAATTGTGCTAGATTTGCAGTTTGATTTTTTTTCTATTTAGTCCTGGCGCACCCCCTGCAGCTCACCCACCCACCCTCTGTATGTGATAATAACAACACTGAGCCAATTGTATGGCTAGCAATGTGTTTGAGCATGGTTGAAGAGGTACAGTTGATGGGTGTGGAATGCTCAGAGCAGAGGTGGAAAGAAAGGACCTGCTGGCCAGTGCAAATAATTAATATTACAAGACAGCTTCAGGTATACAGCAGTAACAAAATGAGTTGGAAAGGCAATTGCTTATTAGGGGTGCCAAGTTTGTTTCATGTGAAATGATTTTGATTAGATCTAATGAGTATGTTGAGCAAGGGTGCATGATGGAGATGATGGGGTATAGATTTATTAAATACAATTTGTATGGTTTATTTTTAATTTCTACCAATTTAAATATAACACCCCCATCTCCCCACATGCAAACCTCCTTTGGCATAGCATTTATTGCTGCATTCTGATTGGTTCACGTGTTCCAGAAAATGGTCTGGGTATCTGTGTATTTTTTCTTTTAAAAGACCCCATTCAAAAAAACATCAGGAAATCTTGGTGACAGTAACTTGCAGGGTGCCTCAGTTTTCCTAGATGTATTGAGTGTGAGATGGGGCTCCGTTTCAAGGATTAAAACCATGCTAACTTCCAATGTTCTTCCAGGTAAGTGTGAACATTAGCCTTGAGGATACATATTAAGGAAAATAGGTTAGGCTTAATCACATCTTATTGTGGGATGTTCGGCGGGGGTGAGGGGGATGAATAACAAAGTAGCAGTAGTCCACCCTCTAAGAATTTTTACACTTGTATTCACTGTGATAGATCAGTCTGCCTGTTTTCTGCTGGTGTGCTTTCCAGATCAGAGAAGATTTTAAAAGTAAACATTTGGCCATGATAAACATTGATCCCGGGGTTCACAACTGTTTTTTCAGTCCGAACTGGATTGTGGATGACCCTTATTGACTTCTGAATGCAGCAGTATAGTAATTGGTTGCATTAGGGACTCTAGAAAAGACAGAAATCAGACTTGGGGTACTCCTTGGACTACAGTAATTTTCTAACAAAAATAATTCTATTTCTACCCTCATCAAACAATGTTTTCTCATTTGTCAGTCAATTGCATAACAAGTTAAATGTTGAAACAACATGACCTTAAAAAACACTACAAAAAGGTGTAGTGTGCAACTAATTTTTTTATTAGTAGTTTATTTCTTTTCACTGCTGATCTGACTCAGTTCATGACTGGTCCTCCCATCCCCATCACCCAGCTTTCCTGGGGCTTACCTCTGGCTGTTGCCCCAGTATTCGCAGCCAGAGGATATCGGGAAAGCCTGGTCACCAGTGTGGAGCCTGGGAGGGACAAGTCCACCATTCTACCAGGTCAGGGATTTTCTGCCGAGGTTTTCTGCCCTGGGCCCACATCAAGTACAATCACATGTCGTCCATATTCCACCTCTGAAGATGCAGCCCGTGGCAGTGATGGGCAGGTCACCTTCTCAGATACTGAACAGTGCTGCCAGCCAGAAACACTTGGTGTCAGCCATCAAGTGAGACATCCTGTCCCCTCACCATGGCGAAGAAAAGTTACCCTCAGGATGTTCAGTCCTGCCTCCCCGGCTGGCTCCATTTCTGAACCGGGGTTGCCCATGTGGCAGGAGGTAAGGCACCCAGGGCTTCAGCCCTCCATGGCACTGGGCCGGCTCCACAACTCTTTTTTTTTTTAAGTGGATTTGAGGCTATGTAAGTAAAAATCAACCTGCCACAAAAAAATAATTTTTTTTTCTTGGTACTTTACCACGTGGCTCCTGATCTGCACATTACATCGTGGCATCCCCAGTCCGCGGCCACTGCCTGGTCCACTTCAGCCCCTATGGAGCCCCCACTGCCAAATGTCCTGGTGACCTTCCCCCCACAGTGGGGCAGCAGAGAGTCCCCCTTACTCCTGCTGACACAGGATCCAGCATCACAGCGGTGCTCCCGAGGTCGAGCGTCCCGTGGATGGTCAAGCCGCCATGATCGTTACCATTTTCCTCCTCTACTAGTGGCTTGCGTGAGTGGGGTGTGCAAAGACGCCAAGGGGAGCGCATGATGTCCGCATGCACCCCTCCCAGGCCATGCTCCAAATCACCCCTTGGAACAGTGTCAGTGCAATGTCCCCCCAGCCTCCACAAAGGGCACCAATGCACCAACCACTGAAACCCCCCAGAGAGGGAGAGCAGCCTTCGGGTGCTCAATCCTTCTCTGTCCCTGCCAACCCCCGGTGACCAGAGTCCATTCCCGAACCCGGGTCGCCAGTGTGAAACGAGGTGTGGCGTCCAGCGCCTCAACCCTCAGCGCCACTGGGCCAGCAAAAAAATCATTTTTTAATAATATACCACTAAGAGGAACTGCAGCCACCTGCACCAACTTTTCATTCTCACTGAGTCTGACTGGTCCATCACCGTGCAGGCTTCTGCTAAAAATATTGCATATAAAATGCTGTGAAAAAAAACCTAAAAGCATCAGTCAGCATCACTTTAAGTCTAGTATCTTTTGAAAAATGTTACTGTACCCATTCAAGCCACTGTTGCTAAAATCAGTTCTATTGCAGCGGGCAACATATTAGAATAGTAGCAAACAATCCGTAAAATTCCAAAAATAATCACATGATCAACAAAACACAGACTCCTAACAATAATTATGAATCAGGCATTCAAAATACAGCAGCTATTAATATAACACAATAACACAAATAGATTTAGTAAGTTAGATAAGTAAGCAACAAAGCACAACTGGGTGTGTGTTATTGTGTAATAACATCATACCTTGGGTGGGTGAAGAACGAGGCCGCAGGCTGAGTGCGTTCAATACCCACAAAATGATGTTATACACAATAACACACATCCCTGGGGTGCCTTATTGCTGTTGTACAATGGCTCCTTTGTGTTAAGAAAAAAAGACAAAATACATTTAATATAGTTTTTTACTTCATTTTCTTATGAGTAGGTATACACATTAAAACTAAATGTCCATAGTTTCTGTTTTTCTCACTAGGTGGTGCTAGCAGTATATGCTGCTGCCCCCCCCAACCCCCTTGTGTAAAGAGAGTTTCCTTTTTGGCATGTGTTTCTCGGTTGCTCGTCTTACTCTGACCCCCCCACATGTCTGTTTCCCTGTGGGCAGTTATGTTCTTTTACTAAAAATCCTCTGGTCTCGCTGCCTACCCTGGGACCAGAAAACATGCTGTAATTTCATGATCTCAATCAGAGATTTATTGTGTGCAGAGAGGTATGGAGCTGAGACTGAAGGTTTACTGTGTGCCAGAGAGGTCCATGATGTTGTCACTGTTGGCAGAGGCACATTTCATATTTTATTTTGTGTTGGTTGCTATGGACTGAAACTGGGGCCCCTCAGGGGAGTACTCATTTGCATGAAGCACTGTCTTGCATTTGGGGGAGGAAGTGCATCAGTCACAGCTGTATGCTAAAGCCATTTTCAGTTATGGCTTTTTTAACTTTATGTTAAATGTTCTAGTGCTATTCTGTTTTTGTGTTTGCCTTGGGTGCTAGAGTGAGGGAGGAAATCACTTGGGGGAGGGGGAGGTTGCCATGATGGCTTCATTGTCCGGTTCTGGTAGTGTTTCAGTTCTCTGTGGACAGGGCAGTGTCAGCTTTGTGGTGGCTTGTGTGGGGAGGGAGGAAGGGATTTATGTTGGTGTTCTGCCATCCCTTGTGTGCCTGGACTCCTGGACTTCATAAAGTGATGTAATTGTGAAAAAACATCTCTGTTGAAGATACCCAGTGACCAATCAGAGGGCAGAAAATGTTCTTGCCATTGTATATTAAAGGAATAATGCATGGCAGGGTGGGTGCTATGCTGGGAAAACATCCTGCCTCGGGTGGTTGGGTCCAAGGCACAGGCAGAGGGTGTACAACACCTGAGAAGGGATGTTATCCCAGCATAACACTTGTCCTGGAGTGCATTATTCCTATTATACAATGGCTCCTTTGTAAAATGAAATAAAAAATGTTTACAATTTTGTTTTAGTAATTTTTTTCTGAGTAAGTACACATATTAGGAAACTAGGGCTGCTCTATTGTTTGAGCAGTAGGGGGTGGTGCTGCTTTGCTTGATGTATTCACTCCCCCCCCTGTCCATTGTGATTATTTGATAGATGTTCTGGTTGTCTGCACTGGGTGAAGATTTTTTTTTATATACTTAGAGTCGTGACAGGGAGACGGTGCTACAGTGTACACTTCCGGTTTTCCATGTTTATCGGTAAGTGCGTCTAAATTCAAGATGCTCTTTTTTAAAATTCATTGTTAGGATTCTGTGCTATTGGTGGGATTTTTTTTTTTTTATGTGTCCGTAAGCATTGTGGCCATTTGAGGAATGGAACACTCTTTCTACCTGGACAGAGCTTGGCAAGTTCAAAGGGCTCGCACTAGAGCTGATGGGGAAATTTAAATGCCATCTAAGATGATGGCTTTTTCTATTAGAAAGTGTTTTCTTGCTTGGATAATACTGTGTGGTGGCTGAGTTAGAAGTGGGTTTGGGACAATGACAGCAGGTTTCTCTGTTTCTGGTTGGAGCAAGTGAGTTGGGGACACTGTAAGCAGGCTGGACTGCTGAGTGGACATTACTGTAGCAGTCAGCGTGTAGTGATATTGGGAGACTTGCTGCAGTCATGTCTGTACTGGGACTAGAGTCTGGACATTTTGCTGGGATAACATGCCAGGCCCGGTCCTAGTCTAACCAATAAGAGACCAGCATTCTTTCTTGCCATTGTATAATTGTTACTCCCTCAATACAGCAAAAACTTCAGAGAAAACATGAGGTGAAGTAAACTCCTAGATGGTACAAAGAGTTAATTCAGTGCATGGGGTGAGGATCTTAGACTGCACCAAACAAAAGAATGTCATTAGAAAATAAGATTGTTGTGTATTACTCCATGATCAGCCATTACAGAAGAATTATTAAATACCAAGTTGTTAAAATTATGGTAACATCTAAAACAGATATTTATAAATGAAAAGGCTTTTATGATATGACTCAAGATGACATAAGATACTGGGGCTTGGATTCACAAATGTCCCAAAATATCTGCAGCTCTGGGAAAAACACAGCACAAGTGGATAGCCACTTGTGGATCCGCAAGTTGCTGCAGTTTTCCTGCAGCTGCCAATATGCACAAAGCTGGAGCCAGATTGCAACAGGCTCCATGATTTATGGTCTCTTGTGGGTAGTGTTGCTGGGGAAATGTCCCAGCTGCAGAGACATGTTATGTCCAATGGGACCGGCCATATCAGCTGCCGCAAGTGATGCGCTGTGGATAGTAACTTCTGCAGCTGTGGTGATTTTGGTCCGTAAGTGGCATTGTGGCATGGGACCTAGTCCCATTTTCATTTTTGAATCCAGCCCTGGATCTCTCACTGCTTACTTTCCATTTCCTGTCTTCTTTAATAAAGCCCCTGATACTTTCTTGCCTGTAGCAAGAAGAATCTTGGGTGCTGATTTGGGTTTACTTGATAGCTCTCTTTAAAGTTGGTAAAACACTGTGTTAAATCGTGTTACAGATATAAAAGTACAAACCTGCAATGTGACTGAATTATGTATAGCTGTTCCAGAAATCTGTGTAAAAAAGTAATAAATTAAACAAGCTAAAAGTTAATGTTATAATGCTAAACCTGTGTAAAGGTTGGTGAAACTCTAAGGCCCTGTCCACACTAGGACTTTTAAACTGCTTTCACTCTTAACCCTTGATGTGCCACAGACTGATATATCAGTTCAGAATTCCTATGCGTTCTGATTCTGTCGGCAGCCTAAGGGTTAAAATGGTTTAAAGGGTTTACGTCCCAGTTGTAGCATGGTAAAAACGGTGTTACAATCTGTGCTCTAAAACAGTGCTCTGAACCTGCTCACAGGTGAGCTAGAGCATAGCTGCAACATGATTAGTGCCTGTGAACTTGTTTGGGCAAGCAAGGTATTTGAACATAGTCTGGATAGTCCAGCATTTGGACTGTGCTCTGACACTGTGCTTGGAGCACAGTCTGGGTGCTCCTACATTTGACTAAACTCGGTAAGTGATATGGTTTTTGAAAATATTTATTTCTTTGCTTTATTTATTTACGCTCCTCCCATCCACTAGACTGGCCACTCCTTTGGGCCGCTTAGGACCCCCCGCCAGCCTCCTCTTTGTCATCACACCAGTCCTGATCTGTGACCCTCATGGTTTGCCTGACATATCCCTTCATGGGGGGGGCGGGCTCCTCCCCAGGCACAGGATACCAAGGAGGGGGAATGCTTTCCCATAGGCATGGAGAATTCACCAGGGTTTGCAGTGGAGTGGCACAGGCACTCCCAGGCATGAGTGGTGAATGGGGGGCCATCAGCCATTATCCAACTGGCTGAGAGGCATCTTTCTATTTGTGCCCTACCCACCCTCTCCCACAGGGGCTGCATGCTTATGGTGTCCTGGGTGAACGCACATGCAGGGCAGGGTCACCCACGCAACAAAGTGTACAGCCACAACCAGCCCCCAGGAGCCACTCAAGAGTGACACTGGCTCTGCCCCCCAGGAAGATCATCTTTTGGACGCCCCAAACCCTCCCCACCGGCCTCCACTCCTGTTGTCCCAGGCTCAGGCATGAACCCAAGTTGCTAGGGTGCTGGGCGATCCCCTATCACTCAGCTCCACGGAGCCAGCCCAAAATGTTTTTAAAATTAGCAACTAGTGTGGACAGGGCCTAAATATTTTGGCAATCTGTGAATGACTTGATAAAACATGTGAATCAGTATACACCAAATTGTCTTTAGTTCAGGAAACAGAGGTTGGTGATGAGTACAAACTGGTAACTCATCTTAATAATTGTTTGTCAGTTGGGTTTCTGTCCACCAGCAAAAATTTTAGTTGATATAAGCTGAACATAATTATAAAGCATTTGAAAATAAACTTTAAGCCATTCCATTGTTTTGTAACTAAAGGCATTTGAAATATGAAAACAAGAGCTTTGCCTCATAGAGTTCCTCTATTCCAGATTATTAATCCCTAGCTAAATCGTAATTTTCTGCTTGTGACATTGGAATGACAGCACTATCATGTTACCAAAAAATGGAATGGCTTAACAATTATTTTTAGGCCACAGCAAAAAAGCAAAATACAAAAAGACTGATCCTCAGATTTTTGGGATACAATCATGGAGCAGCAAGCAATAGTCTTTAAACAGTTTTCCCCTTTAAATGTTGATAATTATAAAATTATATTTAAGAATGTGACAACATCAAAAAACATCACTGATCATAATGCGCCACCTGATTATTGGTTAATTTTCTAGAAAATGCACAGTGTTACCTAACTTACCCAAATCTACCTAGCGGCTGCCAAACTAAATGAAAATGAAGACGTTTTTGATTTAAAACAAAAAAACATTTTTCACTTTTTAAACATAATAACCTGTAATGGGGCTTAGGCCTCTTCAAAATGAATGCACTTCATGGGTTCAACGGCACTTAGCCATGAGAGTAGCCTGGAATTTCCATTTTATACACACATTCTCCAACTTCTGCCCCATTAAAAAAAATGTATACATCCTTTCCAACAGCTGCCCTGTTATGAAACAAATCAGATTGTTGTGAGATGACTCATCCAATTTCTCAACGGGTTGTACACATACAGTATCTATCTCGTAAACAATAAAAGTTTAAACAGAGACACTATTCCATGGCCTACACTAACTCAAATACTCCAGATTAGAATGATAATGGTGACAAAAAGGCATACAGTTTGGGACAGATATTCAACAAAACTGTACACAAATGTGTACAGTGAGTATGCCTGCCTACACCCTTGCACTCAGCTTTCATTGCAAAACTTAGATATTCTACATAGCAACAGCCTATCTACATGAAAATAAAATCTTTTCCATTAAGAACAAAAAATAATTCATAAACACAATAACCCACTCCAGGGCAGGGGTTTCTTGAGAAGTAATGCACAGTTCCTAGGTGCATTGACAGACACTCATCTGTTGCTCAGTGCTTTCTCATTCACCAGGAGCATGCAGTAAGTCTCTAGGAAGCCAGTGCTCTGTTGTGGGTTATTGCTTACATATTTTTTTTTTCTAACTTAAAAAGAAAACTTGAGGAGGGGGTGACACATGTAATCCATGGACTCCACAACCCTTAGGGCTGCCAGTTGCTCCATCAAAAGAAGTCAACACAGTTCTGATTTATTTTTGTCCCAGCCACTCCTACATCATCCCACAACCAACTGTGGTACTGCAAAATACCAAACAATATTCCTTGTTGGTACAGTGGATTGTGAAACCTATTTTTTTCCCCAACAGATATTCCCAAATGTGTCCTGCAAAAGGCTTACAAAAAGATTATCTGATTTACTTATGTTAAGTACTCAAAACACTCAAATGGCATATGTTTCAGTCACGTTTCCTGTGCCATAAAATGCTGCATACAGGGTACCAGCTTCACATAGTATAATATCAATCAGATACTTCACATAACCTCCACCCCCCTCGTGATAAGGCTGAAAACAGACAATATTTCCTAGGCCTTTTCTGGTTAACAAAACACAAAACTAAGCAAAAAATAAAAATAAAACTGTATTCTCCCATAGCACCAGACTTCCTGCCATAATGTACATAGCTCTGGGGGCTTTGTGAATGGGTAATGCAAACAGAGGAAGTACACACGTGTGGTAGTGCACTAAACAGAGAAAAAAGTAAATGCGGGATATTGCTAGCCTGAATCTTAATGATCAAGACATGTTTATCTTCCAGTGCTGTTGTAGGTTTCTCCTGTAAAAGCACAGCAAGATTTGTGGCAAGTCGAGGGGAAATTATATTTTTGTGATGCAATTATACTACTTTAGAAAGGTGCAAACCACTTTATGCTCCACTCTTGTGACCACAAAGGTTCATGAAAACAGAGGTATTATCTCACAAAACGTTTGGGGCAAAAATGTGATATTCATCAGTTTCATAAAAATTATCTTATGAAAAGAACATTACAAAAATGAATAGCATGTTTGCCAAAACGGCACTCTATTTATTACTTGTACCAAATCTACAGGACCTAGAGATCCTGGCTCAGATTATGAGCATGCCAGATTTCAAATTATTCTGCCCAATAATGGCTGTGTTATTAAGGTGCAGGAACTGGGGTTTAACATTAACCTGCTTACTCAACCCTAATATCGGGGCACTACAACACCCCTAAATTCTACAGTGAGTGCAGTGAAGTAAGGCCAGGTTGCCCATCAAGATTGCCTCCAGTTATCCCAAAAATTATAACCTGAAGTGTCTTTTGCTTTGTATACCAATCAAGCCTAGACATAAAACTCTGTACCCTGTAGGCACTCATCACATCCTATGGTAATCTGTTCCGCAACCCTATCTGACACCATATAGACTTGTGTTTGCTTCTTGGGAGGGATTGGGTGAGATTTAAAAAAATTAACAGTTCACTTTTTCATTTCAGTTTGACTTAACAGTAAGCACATAAACATACCGGACTATATAGTTTAGCTGGAATAACTCTCATGGTGGCCCCGTGACATCCACCAGTCATGAGTAGAAGCTAGCCTGGGGTGAAGTATGTTTGTGTGGGGGAGGTTCGGGAATAGAGGAACTACTAAATAGGGACCCCAGATATGAGTATATGCTGTCATGCTATAGTTAGCAAGGTCTCTCTGTTCTCACTGAACTTCTAAGCAGTGAAATAAACTCAAAATACAACCAGAGTTCTCATACTGGGCATGCTTACAGTAACAACACAAGCTTCTGCAAAGTTACTGTTTAACAAGTTTTAATGCTCTCTGCAGGAGGGCACAGCAGGAGAATAAAACCTTGACTACTGGGAGGACATTTTAAAAGGTAAATTATCTATCTTAGTTATTTAATACCATTTTCACACAGGAGGGTGCATACTTTGTCAAGCAAATCTGAGCTCTATTAACTATTGCGCAGAGTAAAATAATTTCATCAACTAGTTTTACTAATTCTGCTTAGGTTTACGCTCACTACCTGAGTGACCTCAAGAAAGAAAGAAAGAACAAGCATTTGTCAATGCCGAATGTTGTCTTGCCGGCATTGGCACTGATAGTGCAGGAGTTAGAGAGATGCATAATAGGAATGGTAGTGAAGTACTGAACTGACGCCAACCCGACCCCCACCCTGCACAGACTGACAGGCATTGGGGTGTGCCTTTGGATTGTCAGTCATAATGCTTACGCCATTTCACCTCACCCTACCCTGCAGACACCGACAAGTGTTGCGGTCTGCCTTGGGGACTTTGGGCCTTAAGCTCACCACATTCCATAAGGAAATACACTGAGATGGTGCAGTATAGGAGAATGGGGTGAACTTTGGGGCTGAAGAGTCCAAGGCACACCTCGATGCCTGTCACTGGCTGCAGGGTGGGGGTGGGGGTGGAATGGCGTGAGCATTACAACTGACAAGCCCAAGTCACACCCCTGATGCCTGTCAGTCTCTACAGGATGGGGCATTATGGTTGGAAACCCTAACGCCCTGGGTGTTTGTTGGTATTTTCACTCCAAATTTTCAACATGGGTTTTTGTGACCCCACCTCATGTACAGTGGCCAAAAGGTGATTTTTACACAGCGACTATGCCATTTGGCACCACAGGTGTGAAAACACATGTTGGGCAGGATGACAAAAATGACAGCTGTACTTTTCATGTGAAGGTGTAAAAAAATGGCAATGTTGAAAATCTGGAGTGGAAATATAAAGAACTGGTGAAGTCATGGGTGTGCGTAGAAACTGTGCAATGCACGCCCGTAACGCAATTATTTGGGGAATTTTTTTAACCAAATTTTCAACATAAGCATTTTGGGACCTCTGCTCTTGAACAGTGGCACCGTAATTTTGTTAATCTGTCCTGAAAGTTGATTTCCCACAGCGACCGCGCCATTGTGTGCCAGATGTGTGAAAACACATTTCAGGCAGGATGTGAAAAATGACAGCTGTACTATTATTCATAAGGAGGTGGGAAAAAATGGCAATGTTGAAAATCTGGAGTGAAAATATTAAAAATTGTCGAAATTAAGAGCGTGCATGGAAACCGTGCAATGCACGCTCGTAACACAGTCATTTTTTGGAATTTTTTTCCAAATTTGCAACATATTCTTTTTGGGACTCCACCTCATGAACAGTGGCACTGTTATTTCATTACTCAATCCCAAAAGGTGATTCTGCGCAGTGACCGCAAAATCACCTTTTGCGACCGAATAATGAGATTACAGTGCATGTGTTCATGAGGTGGGGTCCCAAGAACTCCATGTTGAAAATCTGGAGCCAAAATAAAAAAAAAAAATGACTGAGATAGCCACCTAAGTTGAACCCCCCCCCCCCCCATTGATGCCTACCTACATGTCTTCATTTTGCAGTTCGGCTTTGAAGAGTCCAGATGTGTTCCTGCTCCACCAAAGATTGCAGTGCCGGACCTCAGAGGTAAGTATGTGGTGAGGGGATGTGGGGAAGGTGTGGTGTGCAGAGGGTAGGTGTAGGTTGGGAAGGGTGTGCCTCGGACAAAGGACCGTTTTCTTTTTTTTCAGGCACAAAACAAAAAATGGACACTGCGCCACGGGATGGTTTTCTTTCTTTACAGGTGACATAAAACAAATGTTGAGCACACAGGAGTGGGCTCCCAGTGTGCCCCATGACTTTCAGGGGGGATTATGTTGGCCGCACTGGGGTGGGCTCCCAGTGTGCCATACAATGGGGGTGGGGTGGGGGGAGGAACATGCTGATGTGGTCAGCTTTCTATGAGTGGAGGCACACTGGGTGGGCTCCCAGTGTGAGGGGTGGCGGACATGCTGACATTGGGATTGCATCCCTGATGTTGGCTTTATCCGCCATGTTTATTGAAATGTTTCACCAAGAAAGACACGTACGGGAAGCATGTCATCTGTGCCGCTGCATGATGAGCTTGTCTCTGATTGCAGTGGCACATTTCTTTCAAGTTGGTGGCACTTTGCATAATACTTGTGTCAGCACTAGCATGCTGGCTAATTGGGGAATGAGGGATGCTAAAGCATGCCCTGCAATTGCCAACACTGACACACCTCTGCATTTCTTCTACTACCACAAGATGTTGCTTGCACACGAGTAAGACAACATATTAAAGGAAGGAAGGCCTTGATTTGTACTGGAAGGACCATGTGATAACAATGAAACTCTTTTCAGTAGCCGATAGATGTTAGATTGACTTGTTTCTATTCAGGTAAAGGGCTACACTGTACTTTGAACATTCTGATGTTCCCCTTTCATTTGCAAACAGGCACACAAGCAGGCACACCAGGTTATTACAGGTAGAACTTTCATCTGAATCAAAGCTGGTTGGGTCCCCAGAAGTTCAATTCTAACCCTGGACTCTGTGTGTGTGTGTGTGTGTGTGTGTGTGTGTGTGTGTGTGTGTGTGTGTGGAGGCTTTGTGGATAAGGTTTGGACTCCCACATCAGCCTGATATTTTTTCTTTAACCCAGGTGGTGACTTTACTGTATTTTTAGTACATTCTATATTTTCTCTTTTAGATGGTAATTAATTATTGGTGCAATATTAGTGACTGCTAAACATTTCAAACACAAACTATAATAAAATATAAAATTATGTGACCTAACCAAGAATTGACAGTTCTCGGTTAGGTCACATAATTTCTTTCTCATATACCTCGGGGTCTAGCTCAACCAGCACCTCGATTTTTCTGTACATGTCGATGCCATCCACAAAAAGCTACACCCTAAACTGCGTGTGTTATTTCACAACTGTGGTTGCATCCTGCTGCCTGCTCGATGCTCTCTTGTTAATAATTTGTACCTTTCTATAGAGCCATGGATAAATGTGTAACTCTAACTTCTATATCCATGAAGGTTGTATATACCACAATAATGTTATGTGATCCCACGTGAATACTTGGAATGTATATATTGCACCTACCACTTATTTGTAAGTTTGCTTTTACCTTAGCACATTTTGTATACTGCACCTTTAATCTATGTATGTATAACTGTCATTTGACAACAGCAGGTCCACCTTGTAAATGAGCTTGCTCAACGGTGATCGCCTGGATAAATAAAGATTTGATTGATTGATTGATTGTACTTTGACTATGGGGATGTAGTCTATGGTGCCGCCTCAAAGTCCACCTTAGCCAGTCTGGACACTGTTTTTCCACTCATTCTGCCATTTCGCTCTTGATTGTCCACCCTCCACTCATCACTGCTCCCTATACCGGACACTCAACCTCCCCTCACTTCATGATTGCTGATTATACCACTGTACAAGTCTCACAGCCAAGTTCTGGTCCCAGTTCTTACCACCCTACCTTGCCTTGGCCCTGTCAGTACAGACCAATTCAGCATACTGCCTTCGAAATTTCGACACCCGTCTCCTGGCAATACCGTGTATGTCCTCCTCTTTTTGTCAGGCAACATTCAGATATAGAATGCCTAAACTATGGAACTCCTTCCCTGCTGACATCTGGCTCATACCTCCACCTCAACAACTCAATCAACTCATCAAAACACACTTCTCCTCCCCATGTGTCTGTAACATTCAGTAAATGTGTATGCCCAACTCTGCCGGTCCTGTTTCCATCCACATGACTAGCCACCATCCTCCAATTCCCTTGAGGTCTTGCTTATTATTGCTCATTACTGTCTCATTACCCCATTTGTTATGTATTTGAAATAACTGCAATGCTCTTTCCTGGTATATGTATTTATTGTATTGTATTGTAATGTTCCCATGATAGTATGTTGACTGTATTTGAATTTTTGTAACTCCTCTGTCCCCTCCCACAGGATGCACCTGGAATCTAGCAGTACTATGCTCAGTGTGCCTTCCTGGTAAAACTCTTAAATAAATAAAAATAAATATACATTCGCTATGGAACCTGAATTCCTCTGTTGTCATGCATAACAATGCAAGTTTGTGGTTACACTTTTGCTGTAGACTGCTACTTTGGCTGTGAAATAGAGGAATCCTTGTAGTTGGAAGGCTACACAGCCTGTAGTTCAAGGGGTTGGTGCAACTGGTCACACCCCCCCGTTGGCTTATTTAAGGGCTGTTCTCCTCACTCTGCACACAAGCATTTTTTACTTGCAGCTGGAGACTCTGTTATTCTGTCTTTTCCCCTGGAGCCTGATGGGGCCTTGCCCCCCCCCCACCCATGTTGCTGTGTTGTGGGCTGCTCGGTTTCTGCTGGACTTTTGTGTTTGTTCTCCTGCTTTTTGGTTAATATTGCTTGCCTCTGGCTGCTGCGTGCTTCTTTGTGTTGCTTGTTCCTGTCCTCCTGTGTTTGAGTTCTGTTTGCATTTTCCTTTTTGGGGACTTTCTGGTTTTCTAGCTTCCTGTTCACCCTTTTGTATCATGCTAATCCTGTACTGGTGCTATTTGGCTCCCATTTCCTCACTAGCTCTCAGAAAACCTTCAGTGCAACTGCAATTATTATCTGTATATTTCAGCTCAGTTCCTGCTTCCTTGCTTGCTGCCTCAGTGCTTATCCACCTTAATTGTTTGCATCTGTGCAGGCTCACACTGCAAAGCTAGCCCATGGCATTCAAACCTGCTTTCATGCAAATGCACCAAGCAATCCTTGCTGTTGTTTCAGTATATTGCCTCTCTCTGCAATTCTACTGTTTGTTTAGTTTGGCTGATCCTAAAAGCTATAACTATTTGCTGTTGGATGCTGCTCATTACTTTTATATACTGCTTCATTATACTTTGGAGGTCAGCACAGCTACAGCTGTCACTGTAAACCAGTTTTAAAATCTGCATGGGGGTCACGGTGCTTTACTGATGCATCTTTGTTTTTCCTACGGTGGGGACTGGGGATTGTGGTGAAATCATGGCCCTATGTGGTCCAAATTCCTCATGTTTGAATCCTACCTCCACTGCAAAAATCCTCTGAGTATTTATGTCACCTTTAGTTGGCTTCCTTAATGGAACTGGTTGGCTTGCCCCCCTGCAAGTTATGCGGATTGCTGCCTCTCTGACCTACGTATATTGCTTACTCTGCCTCACAGACCTACGTGCAGGTCCAATCATTGCTTACATGGACATTTTCTGCTATATGCTTGCTATAAAACATGTCTGACCTACATGAGGGTGTGCAATGCTCAGCACTCCTTTAAGCTCTCCATGGAGGCATGCCAACCTCGACTATTAGTTACCATGGTGCAGGGCTCACCCTGTAGCCGATGGTCTCACTCTGCACCCCGAAGTCCACATCTTGAGCATGTGAAGCTTGGGGCAAGGTCCTTCTCACCTGGTTCACAGCTGGGAAAGTCCTCACTCCAGGTGGACCTTCAGTCATCAACCGTGCCGACGGCACCTCTTGATGTAGCATTAAAACTTCAGCAGCAAAAGGATGGGGCTCTCATGAAGGGCCCCTTTAGCTGCCCGAGTGAGTTTGGAGGCACCCTTCAGAGCCATTCTCCCTATGACTGCCTCTGGTTCACCTGTTTTGTTTTTAAATCGGTAAGCCAGCTGAGTGCCTCAGCAGTCATTGGTCTCCTACTTCTCTCACCTTGGAGGAGCAGTGTTGCAGAGTTAGCCTAACAACCCTTCATGGCATTCCCATTAGAGGGATAGAGGACGGCTTTCCTCCAAATTGGAATATTTTCCACCCCCTTTAATTGAGTTTTCAATTGCAGCACCAGAGCTGTCACTAATCAAAAACATCCCAATCCTAGAGGGAAGGTGACCTAGGCCTTGGATCCCTAGAGATTTCCTTCTCAAAGGATTTTTTTTCTCTCCCATGCCACAGGTCATAATATTTAGTTAGCTTTAGGCACTAATCCCTAGGTCACTTAGGTGGGTTTCTGCTGTTGGATGGAGCAGGTGGCTGTCCTATAAGTGTCCTGTCTCACCCTTTGGCTATTCTCTCTGTCCTTAGGAAGCCAGGCCTCCACTCCTTATAGTCAGACCTCTGAGTGGGTCACTATTCACCTGTTGTTTCCTGCCTACTGTACTCAAACATATTACCAACTGACCCATGCTACCAACTGAACCCATACTACCAAATTACCTATGTACAGGTCCTCGACCCTGATAAGAGTTCACTACCTTGTATGCTTTGCTTGACACTCTTTTTGGGCTTCTTCCTTAGTTACCTTAACCACCACGGCATCTCAAGGGGTGGATCCCTCCCCTAGGATTCCTTGCCTTTGTACACCTACAGGGTGATATATCTCACAGATAGAGAGATAAAAAGCCAAAAATTATCTATGTTACACAAGTATGAAACCAGTTGCACAGGCACATTGAAATAATTTTGCCCAACATGGGATACCCATCAGAGGTTCCACTGCTTACGTGATCATGAGACTCAATCTGTGACTCGGCAGCTGTCACTGTTCTTCCTATCATTGATTGACTGTCTTGTCCCATATTTTGCTGATAATGCTCCTACCCCTTTTCCCAATATTATAATGTCAGCTGTGCGTGTTTTCCATGCTGCACTGTGTGCTAATATCTTGTGATAATGTTCCTCCAGAGTGCAACAGAGTTGATGCACAAGGTGGGGTGGAAAGGATGAGAAGGGACTTGGCAAGGTTAGAGGAATGGTCAAATGTATGGCAGCTTAGATTCAATGCTAACAAGTGCTAGGTAATGCACCTGGGAAACAAAAACCCAGGGGAAGAGTACACAATGGGGGTAAGATACTAACAACAACAAAAATTGAAAGGGACCTGGGGGTAGTCATATCAGATGACTTAAAGATGGGCAAGCAATGTGAGAGGGCACTAAGGAGGGCTGGAGGGATACTGGGATGCATAGGGAGAGGCATCACCAGTAGAAAACAGGACGTTGTTATCCCTCTGTACAGACAGCTGGTGAGACCCCATCTGGAGTACTGTGTGCAGTTCTGGAGACCCAATCTCCACAAGGACATAGACAGGATGGAAGCTGTCCAGAGGAGGGCAACTAAAATGGTGCAGGGTCTGTACCAGAAGACATAATAAGAGAAACTAAAGGAGTTTAATATGTATAGCCTCGAAGAAAGGAGGGAGAGGGGGGACATGATAGAAACTTTCAAGTACCTCAAGGGAATCAACAAAGTCTAAGAGGGTAGCACCTTTCAAAAAAAGAGGTGTGCAAGAACAAGGGGGCACAATTTGAAGATGGGGGGTGCGGCTCAGAGGGAATGTAAGGAAGTATTTTTTCACAGAGAGGGTTGTGGATGCATGGAACGGCCTTCCGGAGGAGGTTGTGGAGTCAAAAACAGTGGTTGAATTTAAGCATGCATGGGACAGTCATAAGGCAATTCTAGGGTTGGGGTAGGAAGAAGTAGGCTGCTGGCTAACTAGGATCTGCAGCTTACCCATTAGGTAGGCAAATGGGCAGATTGGGTGGTCCAAGCGGTCCTTATCTGCCATCAAATTCTATGTTTATATGTTTCTCCAGTAAAATGTACTGTCAGGTATGTTTAATGGCTATTTATTTAGTGCTGTTAATTTATTAAAGCTAAAGTAATCTACTGTACACATTATTCCCATTCACTATCTGTATATCTGCCTGTAATTAATCCAATACATTGTGATTTATTGTATTCTGGGTACCTGTTCACTGTCTGAATATCTGCTTGTAATTAACTCTGGGTTGCCTCAGAAAAAGGGATCTCTGATACCAGTGGGCCTTCCCTGTTACCAAAATTAAATAAACAAACAAACAATTAATTATTTAAATAAATAATTAAATAACTAAATGAATGTGACCCTATGCACCATGTATTGCAACCTGTAGGGCTGACAAGGGGTTGTGCACAGAGCCCAGTGTTTTCCCACTCATGATGTTCTTTGTTCTTCTGTTTCTTTAGATACAGGGCCTGATTTTCAAAAGACTTGTGAATAGCACAAGCCCCTGGTGCATCGAACATATGGTGTAGGTGGCTTGCGTCAGACCACGATTTTCTGTCCTTTGCGCCAAATGCTGTAAGTTAGACCAGCTCCTCCTTGGTCTAACTCGTGCCATTTCGAGGACCCTTTTTACGGGGCTTGCACCAAATTTGTGATGTAAGCTGCCTTAAATTGTGGACACTGTTGTAACTGTGCCCGATGTGCTAAAATGAAGTACTAAAATTGGGTGCAGTTGCATCAAAGGATTTTGGCACAGTTGCACCAAACAAATGGGTTGATGAAGGGCTTGATGCAAGCCCTGCATTAAACTTTGAAAATTGGGCCCACAGACTTTGCACTTATATGTTGGGGTTCTAACTAACATTAACATTTTCTGCAGTATGTACTGATTCCAGAAAATTTTTTTTTAATTTTAAAACTTTCTATGATACTGTCTCTGCCAACTCTTCCGCTTTTGTTAAAACGTTTACATAATCCAACTCTTTGTTTACATCTATGTTAGTCCAATAAAAGGCATCAAATCATTTGCTTCTGGAGCTCTACATAATCCAAGGCATTTTCTTTTGAAATAGAGCTACTGTATTTATACCTGGATGATAAATGTCACAGTATCCATTTATTGTCAAAATTATCCATCAGCAGTCTCAGTGCATCAGTCTCATAAGTAAGAATTAACCCACGACAGGAGCATTGGTCTATTAGAGAATTAATCTACACGGGGTTGGACCATGAGGACACAGGCTGAGTGGTTCCAACCACCCAGGCATGTATTAATTGTCTAGTAGAGCCACGCTCCAGAGTGGATTAATTCACTTGTAACATGGGCAAGAGAAAGGGTTCGGCTCCCTTGTTAGTATGTGTGTTTTCCCATGTTACAAGCTTGAAAGAGGAACTGTAGTACTCTGGCACGATACTTTTAGTGTTATCATGGAATGAATAGCGCAGGAATATGAGAAGATGGCAGAAAGTATGTTGTAGCTTCCATGCTACTACGGTGCGACAGTGTCACAGATGTTACCGAAGTGCAATAAATTATATATTTAACCTTACCTGAGTAGTCTTTCTCTGCTGTATAACTAGATGTTGAGTAATGCATAAATCCAGGTTTCTCTTTTCCTTTTATCAGTACTGCAGTTGAAATATTTGCATGCTGCGCTGACAGGAACAGCTTGCAAAAGGGTGAGAGACCAGTTGCACAGATATGCAAATGGCATGTGTCCACCGGCAGCATAGACTATTTCAGCGGGCAGTATCTGGAGATTTAAGTGTTGCGTTGCATGGAATATACATGACAAATCAATAGGTAAATGATAATATTTGCAACAATTGTTTACTGTGTACTTAGTAAATTCATATAAACATCAACATCACAGTAAAACTAAGTTGCCAACTGGCATCACATGGCAGTTACGTTTTGATTACTCTGTAAACATGCCTGGAAGGAATAAGGTTGGGGAGAACAGCATTCGAAAACTAGGTTTCCCCAGAATCGGGTTTCAATTTTTTTGAGCCACCGGTGCTGCTTGTTTCAGGGAACTGTGTGTTTAGCCATGTTTTCATCTACACACCTCCCCACACATTAAAACTAACTTCCATTTTCCTTTTCAAGACAGTCTGACTCAGTTCTATTAAGAACGTGTACTCCTCGTCACACAGTAACACAGACTCCACTACTTTCTTCTGCTGTACTACTGTGAGACATGCTAGGATGCTGGAGTTCTGCTGGGTGGTGGGTGGAAGAAACTTGTAGTAACATTGTCTGTTTGTGTTATATATTTGCAGAATGATCAGTGCTTATTCTACATCATAAAAACAAAGTATGTTGTTCTGTGTGCACTGACAGTTGCAGCAATGCACAGATCCATTCCAGGATAAATTGTACACAGAGTTTCAGATAGATTGCACAGTCTGTTCAACATTTGTCCTTCATGCAGCGGAGATTTTGAAAGTGTAAAGACTGGGTGTAAAGAGTTAGTGGCTGCCATGGGTACTACACCATGGATTAATTCAGGGCCAACCATGGATTAATTGTGAATTAATCCATGGTCACCTGATGCACTTCTTCCAATCAGGCGCAACCCTTTCTCTTCCCAATGTTACAAATATTTTTCACCACGTAAACAACCATCCCCCCATGCACTGCGATTTGCATGGCATTTTCTTTACAAACACCAGTCAAAAATGGCTTAATTAATGCATATAACCACTGATACCCTCTCACCCTCTCATGAAATGTAATCCCTTGAGGCCATATCTAACACTTACACTCAAAGCAATGTACCTGGACTTCATGGGACATAAAACTATTAGAGCCAGATATTCAACATTTTCTAGCCTGAGTTGCACAAGCAAAATAATGCTTTTTGTCCCTGCAAATTAAGCTTGTTATAGGTTATATCTAGCCTCTCAGTGCAAGCAACATGGGAAAGAGGGCTGGGACCTGATTTGCTTACTCGAGAAGAAAATATTCAGTGAGTTGATTTCCCTGCAACTGTGTGGTGAGCCTGGAAATGTGTAGGTTTGCACACACCAGAAAGATATCCCCCACCACCAATAAGATGACTTTCAAATTATTTTGGAAGCCAGAACATTTATGGAGAAAAAAATACTGCACAGAAGTGCACAAGAGTGTGGGATGGGAAACATATAGACCAGTGGGAGAGCCCAAAATATTAATGGGCATTTTAGTAGAATCTTGTTTGACAGCATAAGACACTGAATAAGACTTGCACTAGTGCCTTTATCATGCAGTCAGAGTGCTGAAAACATTTTGGCACTCTGACACCCGGTGCACAGGGCAACAGTGCCAGGGACATATGTTTAATGCTTTTTGGCAGAGGCCTTTCATGTGGGGAGCTTAGCCCCTCGCACCCCACAACTAAAGGATTCTTAGCTCCAGGTGGGTGCATGTCAGGGGGGTGAAAACTTGCAAAATTAAAGTTTCATGCTGGGCACAATAAAATCGCACCAGCACCTGGACCCAAACCTGGTACCTCACCCACCCCAACCACAGGCCAACCCCCGATGCCAAGACGCAGCTCGGCAACCCACTACAGCACCACCCCCTACAGCTCCTCTGCCTCCTCCCAACCCATGCTCACCATGCTCACTAGCCCCCCCGCACGTGCGTACATATAGCGACATCCTGTTGCCCATTTTGCCCACCCCCCATCCGGTCACCCTACCCTCCCATCGCCGTGAGGGATTTAACAGAGAATGAGTCACCGTTATGGATGGCGCCCTTTCGCATGTGCCCTCCTCATGGGATACCACCATATCTGGGCTCCTATGCCCCTCAAAATGAATTTACAAAAAACAGTCCATTAACATCAATGGATCAGCAATGGGGGTGATTCAGGTATGCCCCCTGTGCTCCAGCAAAAAGCTGGATGGGGCTCATTTGTCTGCTTTTGTGGGGGCAGGGAGACTTCTCCTTTCCGCTTTTGTGAGTTGGTTGAAATACAGTGTGAATGGCCTTTGTTGTTCATACAGTGGGCCATCCATTAACTATCTGCTCAATATATTTGTGGAGCTGCTGCATGCATTTTAAATTGAAGTCTTGCTAGGCAATCACAAGTAATCTTTTGTAAAATAATTTAAACAGTAAGGCACAATGGTAGATGGGTTATGTAAGCAATAACCCATGACAGGGTGTATGGTTATTGGGGATTAATGCACAGCCGGGTGTGTTGTGAGGCACGAGGCTGAAGATCGAGTGCCCTCACAGCACCAGGGTGTGTCTTAATCCCCACTAACCGCACACTCTGGAGTGGGTTATTGTGCTTATAACATGGGTTATTAACAGAGATTAAAAAAGTACTAGGAGTATTAGGAGCGTGCGATTAATTTAGGAAAATACACAGACTTTATAATGTGTTCTGCTGCCAGCAGAACTTCTGTGGAGCTCACAGTGCTGTGGAAAAGCCTGAACATGCAGCTCTCAGCAGTCATGATATGGTGCACCACTAGGGTGACACAGATGTTTAAGTGATGGCAGGGGTACTTGGGCACACAGTGCATTCAGCGGCAAGCACCTGCCACTGCCATGTGCTAATAGGCTGACAACAATTGTGGGACTGAAAAGAGAAAAACAGAGAGACACACAGAACAGGAGGAGTGGTAACTGCTGTTTGCACCATGGTCCTCACTATCTGTGTGCCTGTCTCTGTCTCTCACTTTACCAGGGCTGCCAACAACATGGTTTGAATGGGTGGACTTGGGAAAACACGCTTGCTCACTCTGTCTCTGTTCCGTTCACAGTATCCACACAAGTATGACAAAGACACAGACATTATCCAGAAAGGCAGAAAAGGAATACTCTTTTGGAGGAGCCACTTGCTGTTATATGGAGAGAGAGAGAGACAGACAGACAGACAGAGACAGAGACAGAGAGAGACAGATTGAAAAGGAATAGTCTTTCAGAGGAGCCGCTCACAGTCAGAACTGTGGAGAAACTCTCTCTGTCTCTTCTCTTTCTCTGTCTCTCTCACTGTTCAGTGACCCCACCACATGATTTATGACACACAGAGACACAGAGGACAGTCTGTGTTCTCTCTCTCTATACATGGACTGCACACCAAGTCTTTCTCTCTCTGTCTATCTAGGAACTGACCCAATCTCTCTTTGCACTGACTACATGAACTCTCTCTCTCTCTCTGTTTTGCTGTTTATCCGTTATCCACTCTGTGTCCCTCTCACTGTCATGGAGGACAAGTAGGAGCAAGTCAGGCTTCCACACATAACTCACTCGCTCTCCTTTCTTGCTTGTCACTCACTCGATCTCTGTCATCCCCCACCCCCACACACACACACGCAGTGTGGTAAGCAGCTCAGTTTCTCTCTCTCCCTCTCTCTCTCTCCCTCCCCATCTCCCCACAGCACCACTACAGTTTCATTCTACACTACGGGGGGGGGGTCAATCATGGGGAGGGAGAACACACTGAATTGCGGCAGAGAGAGAGAGAGACAGAGAGAGACAGACACACACACACACACACACACATGACACTGCAGGACTGCCGAGATGTCAGTCTTTCTCTCTCTCATCAGTTGCTGCAGTAATGATATGCCTGAGTTCCTGTCACACTGTATGCTCAATCGCACCGCAGACTGCAGCAACAGACAGGACAGTGCTGTTTCTCGCTGGAGATTGACACTGAAAAAAACTGGGGGGCGGGGTGCTGTTGTGCCAACAACTGGTGCTGCATGGGACACCTGCAAAGAAATGTGCATGATCCTCTACTGACACGGAGACACATGTAGATGTCCTGGTCCCATTGCTCAGTGTGCCATCAGCACCTGCATCTACCACTCGCTGTCTCTCTCCCAGATACATTGGGAAAGGCTGAGAGAGAGAGAGACAGAGAGAGAGAGAGAGAGAGAAAGTTTGAGAAACAGCAGTTTGCTGCACCTTTGGCCCACATTTCAAGAGAGGGGGTGCCGGTTGGGTGCTCACCCGAGTGACAGCTGAAGACAATAGGAACTGTGAGAAGGAGAACAGGGTGTGGCAACAATTACAGGTAATGTACTGCACCTTGCCCACTAAGTACTGTCTAGTGATTGTTATGGCACAGAGAGCAGATCGGGGACTGGAGGTGCAGGGACAGGTTGTGGGACAACTGCCATCTGCTCACAATCTTCCTCTCTCTCTCTCTCTCTCTCTCCTCTCTGACACAGCTCTGTCTCCCAGTTCACTGTTCACTCTCTGCTCCGAGATTCACGGGGTGGGTGAGTGGGAAGGGCACTACCAACGCTAACCTGAGAAATACAAATGTCTATTTCTCATGCTGCAGCCATCAGCTAGAAAAGAAGAGCAGTGTTGTCTAATGATTACCACTCTGAACTGCTGACAGTAACTGTGAGTACATGGTGCATTAATGCACGGTCAGGTAAGAGCCCTGGACCAATCAGCTCAGTTACTTTGCTACCCCCATGTTATAATGTGTGATGATCTCCCCATACCTAACCACACAAGCCAAAGGGCAATATGGCTTACTGTGCAGATGGGATTACTGGTCCATAAACCACCACCCCAAAGTCACCTTACTGCCGTTATGAAACAGGGTAAGGCAACTTGCAGCATTTTTTATTTTTAAAATAAGAAATAATGTATTTTTCTTTCCATAACCATGCCCTTTCTTTACGCAATGGTGATGTGTCTGTGTGTGTGTGTGTGTGTGTGTGTGTGTGTGTGTGTGATGTGACACGTGACTACTGTGTGGTAGTCACATCAGTCCCAGACAATCAAAAGGCTAGATTTCTGAGTCCAGTTTTATAATTATGAATAATTACTATTCATCAGGATTTCACCAGAGCCTATTGGAGACACAGCCACCTGTTTTGGTGGTGTGCAGTTTGAACTGAATGTTACAGAGGGGAGGACTGAAGCCAGTGTTGGAATTATGGGGTGCTTGCCGGGGCTTGGCTCCCCAGCTCTGAAGTGAGCCCCAGTAGTTTATTTATTTATTTATTTATTTATTGAAAATGTTTTACAAGGAAAGGCACACTGAGCAAAAAGATGCTCGTCTCACGGTGCGACCTGGGGGTCGGAGGGGGTTACAGAGGAGGCAGGTATACATACAATAGTTGAACTTACAGTAGCACAATATGGAAAATGTACATAGTTGGGAATGATTACATTTGAACTTGTTACATAGGCAGTGCAGTTCAGCACAGCACAGGCTCAGCAAGTACAGGTTATACAAATCGTGGTTAACCAACTAGGTAAGAACAGTACAGAACATGAATGTAAGGGCATGGTATACAATACAAAGGTACACATTGAGGCAAAACATGAAATACGTAAGTGCCAGTTACAGAACAGAGGTAGTAATAGCAGAACTTGAGTGCCAGTAGTGGAGGTTCACACATCACTGCCATTGAATTATAATGGGAAGGGGGTTCAATTTAAATAAAATCCCCTTGTGGGCCCCCCTAGCTTCCAAAGCTCATAAAGTGTAATTCCAACACTGACTGAAACACACAGAGAATATACACTTTTCTAAGTATCAGTGAGAGCCTTCAGCGTTGGTGCAATGTTAACCTGCGATTTTTTTTTTAACTGTTCATTGCTCTAACAACTGGACCACACTGCCTTTTGATGTTATGGCTGTGAACTAATAAGTGCTGCCACAACCACAGTTAATAAGGTCGTAACTACACAGTTTAAGGGCATCACAGAAACCTGACTGTTTCACATTGCCATGGTAATGCACTATGCTATTTTGTCTGTGTCACAGTTTTTTCTTGAGTATTGTTAATACTGCATAACTGTGCCATGTATTATGACAAATAACATACACCAAAATTGTGCATATTGGGGTAGTGTTTCCATCTTGGGGATTTTGACGCCATTAACCAACTATTTGAACTTCATTTTCATGGCTTATAATGTCATCATAAACGCTTGGTGGAAGTAAAGCCTTATTGTGTATAGCTGTGTGTACATTATTCCTTACATTACAATATTTCTTAATTTTCCCATGTGCCTCATCTACGGTAGGACACTTCTGAGAGCAGCATCTTTGCAAACTGTGACATTTTTCTCAGTTGCAGTACTCCTTTACCAATATACTTTTTAAAGTCCACCTACCTTTTTTGAAGTTAAGACACCTCTTAATCCTTCTGTAGGTAGTTTTTGTAAAGGCTTTTGGATATGTCAGAGACCAATAATAGGGAAATTCAGAGTTCTTGTTTTCAGGCATTGTTCCTCTCTAACATCCTGCGCCTGGCATGCACAGCTACTCTGGATGACACGCAAGGGATCCCATCGTGGCTGGCCTTCCCATCCTTTACTGAGGAACCTGTAAGAGCTCACGTCAGTTTTCAAACCACCTGTCTGCTTTTACGTAAACAGCTTCCGACTCGTGTCACTGTGTTCTTCAGGCTGACTGGCACTTTAATGTCTTTGCCTGAAGGATTTGTAGTTACATGCACAGGACAGTCTCTTTTTCACATAATCACATTCCTCAGAAAGTGTTGTTCTGGATTTCACTTTACGGATCCAATGACCTTTTTGTACAGCAGAGTCCTCATTGAACAGATTTAACTCCTTTTCAGTTTCACTGACAGTTATTTGCTACGCTGCATTTGCTTAAAGAACTGCCTCCCTAACCTAAAACGTAATATGTGCAGTCAAGCCATTGGTTAAATAACTGAAAAGCAAACTGCTGCTCACCTAGATCTAATCAGCAAAGATCAAGGTCTCTACCCAGAAAAAGCCCAACCTATTGTACATTGCTCGGTCAAGCTAAAGACATTCTATTACAGTGCTGTTTTTCTTCAATAACAAAACTCTTCTCTTTCATTTAGCAAAACTATTATCAGGTAACTCTAAGTATTTCCTGATCCCAGACCTGTAGAGTGACTATTTGTAGCTGGAAGAGTTAAGTAAATGGTTAAAATACTCAAAGTCGTCGCTCATAAAATCATATCAAAACAAGTGACTACTGTCCCTGGAATCTCAATTTTACCTGACTTATCACCTATCCCTAAAGAAGTGAAAACAATCCAACATTCCTTGTTTGTCCTTCAAAGCAGATATCAGTCTAATCTTTTCTGAAGAATGCATTCCTTTTGCTTCATCATTTCTGACAGGACAACCTTCACAACTTCTTTCATCACAACCTAATCACTGGGGGAGGGAGCTGTATTCAAACCTGCATGAAGGTTTAAGACTAGGCAGTTCTTGTTCATTAATTTTTCCCCTCCCCTCAAACTGCTTCACACAGTACTAAATGATTTATGGATAGCCAGTTTGCTCCTGTGGTAAACTGGCTTTTTATGCTTTCCAGATTAATAATTAGTGTGGGGATTCAAACGTACACACAGTATAAAAAAATCCTCATCTTGACCAACTGGTAACACATGGCCTTAAATTATGTCCTCGCTACTCTCTGGGTGTTAAAAATATCTCTGTCTGTTAGGCTAGCACCGTGGCTATCAGCTTGTTGTTTTGTGACCTACAGTAGTGGGTCAATAAGTTGTTTATGAACAATATTCTAAGGGCTTTGCAAAGGCCCAGCTCTGTTCCTATAAGTGAAAGTTTTGTAGGGCCACAGGATCCAGTTTTTGTTCTGTATAAATATACATACTTGAACATGTGGTCAGGAACACAAAAGGGCTAAACTTAGTGCACACTGAAAACAAGAAAAAAAAAACAAACAAAAAAAACCTGACACTTAAGCAATTAGGCCTGCCTTAAGAATGATATATGTACAAAACAACAAGCAAGTATAGTTGCTTTTGTATGTGCTGTATTGTGTGTACATTTCTGTGCATATTAACATACTTTCCGGAGTGTATTAGTTGTTTTAAATTTTAATGTTCTATTTTTATTACCTAGTTTGGGGCAGCAAAGGATTTTACAAGATATTTTTTTTACGTTTCTGAACACCAATTGGAATACTAATTACCATTCTCAGATTACAGAAAAACTGATATAGTTCTTTATAACTTCCATTCTTAGAATTCTTAGAAAGGTGGAAATGAGCAGATGTCTCATAGAACCTACTGTAGATCCTTGCCCAAGGGGAAAGAACATATTGAGATAACAAAGGTTTCTATGGAAACAAAAATAAAATCAACTCAGGCACAGCCATAGTTAAACTGCTAAAAGTTTATTACTTCTTTTAACTGCAAAATACTTTATTGCTACAAGGTCCATGCTAAGTCAACAAATGTTTAAGATCACAGATAGGGAGTTATTTCATTGTTACTCAGCACTAAGATAAACATATGCACAAGTTAAATTCTCTAATATATATTGTAGGACATTTTCTTAAATTAATTTCAAAACAAGTATGCACACAAACATAACCTCATTAGGGTTTATTACCTAGTTTTCAGATCATTCTGGGGAAAATGCAGCAAGAGCACTATTTGTATTGCAAGGATCCCTTTCTGACTCTCTCAGACTTTCTCTCTCACATCCTTCCTATTTCACTTCTCTATCTCTTACTCTTTATATGCAGTATACATTATAGTGGTGTAGTAGTGCCATTATAGTTAGAGCCGAATAGGCAGTTTTAATGTTAAACCTCGAGCTTTGCACATCAATAGCTTCACTCCTAGAACTGCACAAAAGTTTACATGCATGGCATTTTGGTATTTGGTCTGCCACTAGGACCACTTACCTCCTGGCATTCTGCTTTCCCATCTGGTGCTTCTGCTGCAGGAGTCACTAGGTACCAAACAAACTGAGTCAGACGCATAAAATGATGAATAAGATAATGTTTATTTAGGAGCTTAGGAAGGCACATCTCATCAGCACAGGGAACATCCTAGACTGACCAGAGGACAGAGGAATTTGCCCTTCCCTAGCCCCAGCTGGACACTAATTGGCATAACATGTGACCATAGCTGGCTGCCCATTACTGTTCCTAGTTAAAGGGGTGGCAGCTAATATTTAGCCCAATGCTCAACTCTGTACTCCACACATGCATGGTCTGGGGGCAAGGTCTCTTGATTTCATAAGTTTTGTTCTGGTCTGATGTGTGGATTCTAAGATACAGGTTATGCAATTTTAGGAACAATCACAAGGTTTTGCTTTTTTTGTCATTGCCTAAAGCCCAGGTAGTTTTGAATTATGTTCTGAAATGTTCAGGGTGGAAAGGGCTTGCCATAGAATGGTGCCTTTCATTGGTTTGGTGAAAAAAATATTAATCTGTTCCCAAGTTATAATGATCTGAAATTTCAATTCTGAGCATGCTCTGTAGGTTCTATTGGACAGATGTTTGAAACGAAAGAAGAATTTGCACATACGAAAGAGATTCCTGTTTCATGAGGTAGAAATCCTCTCTCATGAGATAAAATTCTTCTTTCTATGGCAGCCATCTTGTTTCCTTTTTTTTGATAATTTTCCAAAAAAGAAAAATTTTCAGAACCCTGTAATATGATGCCCTGCAGACACACAAACACATAAATATAGCTAAACAGAATGTGTTTAGCTTGATTCTGGACATTTTCCAAAAGCGAGCCGAAATGTGTTTTGGGGACATCCCAAAAATCCTAACAGAATCTTCTTTCATAAGCCAATTTTCTTCTTTCATGAGGCTCACAAAAGAGAACTAGGCCCATACGAAACAGGAATATTGTCTCATGAAAGAGGATGTTGGACTTAGTGTTTTTTCCACGTTCTTCTTTCATGAAACAGCATCTTCCTTCATAAGCTCACGAAAATCTTACTAGAAAGGTTAACTTCTCATGAAAGAGGATTTTGAACTTGGATTTTTTTCCACATTCTTTATTCGTGACAAGGAATCTTCTTTCGTGAGTTCACAAATATCTCACAAACGAGAATGCCTTCTCACAAAACAAGATGTTTTCCTCATTTTTGATTCCTGAGACAATACTTTCTTTCATCAGGTCATAAAAATGTAATGAAAGAAGAAGGTGGCCTCACAACACAAAAAATTTTGACTTACATTTTTTCCAGAATATTCTTTTCTTACACATCGACCTCTTTTGTGAGCCCTCACAAAACAAGACAGGTGTCTCAATATGCTTGTGCAGCCTGATACACTCCACATATGGTACAGGGCACAAAGGACCTTGCATGGCTGCATCTATGGAGACATGGAAGCCCAGGGCCTGGAGGGCCCTACACTTTTATGGCCAGATAGGTGTCCTCATGCAACCCCAAAGGGACCTGCAAGAATGAGGATACAATTCTACTATCTCAAAAAGAAAAATGAATTGCAAAGAAACTGCATTAATACACAGTTAGGGTCCAGGTTAAAGTTGACAAAAGTAGGGAAATTGGGTTAGGGTTTCCAATCGTAACACCCCACCCCACCCAATCAGTAAAAGGAAAAAATATTGGGGTTTTGGGTCTCTGGAGTCTTGATGAATCAGTGGTGAGGTCTTCCTTGGGGCTGTCAACCTACTGCTTACCCTTTTACCTGAGCAAACATGGTCAGACATTATCTTCTTTCTTCACACAGGCTCTACAGGGCCCTGTGTGAAGAAAGCTACAACAGATTGTGTTGGCAACATGTGGTGACTTATAATTCTCTAGCTTTGAACACTGTATCATTATGAGGCACTGGCTTTGTGCTGTACATTCTGCTTTGCACAGGAGGCTACAGACTGGGGGGGAGGGCTCATCATTAGGGTTCGCAGCCCCAAGGAAGACCCCGCCACTGATTTACCAAGACTCCAGAGACCAAAAACACTAATATTTTTTCATTTTGCTGCTAGGGGGTGGGGTAGTTAGGGTTAGAAACCCTAACACCACATTTCCCTACCTTTGTAGCTTTAATCTGAACCCTAACTGGTGCATTAACCCAGTGTTTTGCATATATATATATATATATAAAATACTGGCACAGTAGTGCCAGTATAATTAGGGTTGCATGGTCATTTCTATGTTAAACCCCAAATATTGCACTTTAATAACTATACTACCTATATGCACAAAACTTTTCATGTGTCGTCTGGTACCATAGATCTCTGGATCTAGTAAGTTTTTTTTTCCTATCCGTGGTGTGATTGCTGAGCTATGGAGTGCCAAAAAATGTGAAATTTACCATTTAGAGGCAAATTCTTTGCTTGGGTATAAGTCCAAAATGGTTTGGGGGTCTGGGAGGTTGAAGCATGATGGGCTTCGCTATCTCAGAGGCTGGCTTCACTTTTTGTCTACCTTTCGCCAGCATCTGGGATCTGACTGCCTGGATCAAATTAAGGGGTTGAAAGTGGAGTTGGCTAGATTACAGTCTCAGGTTTTGCAGAAAATGGAGAGGAAGCATAAATGTGGGGTCTGTGGTAAGAAGCAGGACACTTTACCTTTTGAAGCTCTGAAACTTGTTAGGGAATCCCAGGGTATGTTATACTGCGGAGGGTGGGCGTGTAACAACAACTGATGGTATTTTAGAAACTATACATATTTATGCTTCTGCCTTCTTTAGGAGTAGATTGATTTCAGAAGCCTCTGTTTGTGATTGGTTTGCTAGCAGACCGGTTCCTGTCTTGCCTCCTGATGAGTGGGCTAATTTGGTACAGCCCATTACGATGGAAGAATTAAAAACTGTTATTTGGTCTTTAAAGTCAGGCATTACTCCTGGATCTGACGGGTTACCTCATGAAGTCTATAAAATCCTGTGGGAAGTCTTGGGTACTGAACTGTGTAAGGTATTGAATGTTGGGTTGCAGGCTGGAGCTGTTCCAAAGAGCATGTTACAGGGTGTGCTACTCTTGCTTTATAAAAATAAGGGGGATCGTGGGGATTTGGCTAACTGGAGATCTTTGTCTCTTTTAAATACAGATTATAAGATTCTGATGAAAATCTTATGTATTCGCTTATGGGGGGTTTTAGGTTCCTTATTACCTCCATCACAGTTTAGTGGTGTACCTCATAGGAGAGTTCAGGATGCACTGATTCTTCTCAGGGAGCTTATTTCTAAGGCAGCATCTGGGGAAATATTAGGCAACTGGTTTGTTTAGATCAAGCCAAAGTTTTGGACCAGGTGGAATATAATTATCTCTGGGAGACCTTGCGTAGGTATGGTTTTCCCTTACAATTTGTGGGCTGGTTACAAACTTGCTATAAGGGCATCACTCTACTGCCAAGCGTAAATGGCTGGTTGGGAAGGGAAATTGAGGTGCATAGAGGAGTTAGGCAGGGGTGTCCACTTAGCCCCTTACTTTATGTGCTCTCCTTGGATCCCTTCCTGCATGCCTTAAATAGAATGGGGGATATTATTGGGCTGTCAGTAGGTTGTATGGATCCACAGATAGTCTCTATAGTGTATGCAGATGATTTAGTTTTGGTTCTATCAGATAGGGCTTCTGCTGTTGCAGTGAAGCTGTTGTTACAATCCTTTTCTGTCATGTCTGGTTCCTCCATCAATAAACTTAAAAGTGGGATATTGCCTTTAGGGTATGGGGCCACTGATGTGGCTCCGATTTGGGACATGCCTATTGATCCTGGGTATAGGAGGGTTCTTGGGGTTTATTTTGGGGGCGTGGATGCCCAAAGGCACAATTGGGATAGGCAATTGTTGGAGGCTCATAACAGAGTGATGCTCTGGAATAAAGGTCACATGTCCAAAGCTAAACGGATTTATCTGATTAAGACCTTTTTGTTGCCATATTTTTTTTATAGCTGTGTTCCCCCCCCCTCCTTTCTTTGGAATCATCTCTTTATGATGTGTTTTATCTTTGTTTATGGGGCAGTAGATTAAACCCGGTGAGGAGGGGTATTACTTATTTACTTATTGGTGAAGGGGGTTTGGGAATGTTAAATCCGATAGTGTTCCTGCATAGTATTTTTATTTTTTATAATTTAGTTCCATTGCTTAGAGGGGATACTAAGATCTGGTCCCCGTGGGTGGCTGATGGTATAGATCTTTTTCTCGGACATTGGGATTCTGATTCCTTTATTGCCCGTCAGGTCAGGCTGTGTACCTTGGCTAGTTATTTCCAAGTGATGTTTCAGAAATTGAAATCCTGGCATATTGTTTAAAAATCCCTTCTTCTCCAATCACGACGACAATTTTACTGTACTGTATTGCAAGATTTCTTTTTTGCAGATCCCTGGTTTCATGATTTACCTATTTCTGAACAACATTCTAAGTTGCAATTATTGGTCAGTAAGAGAGTTCCTAGGCACATATGGGATTTGTTATGGCTTTGTCTTCACAAAAGCTTGGGGGTGAAGGGTAACATGAGGCATAAAGAACTCTCAGAGAGGTTTTGTCCCAGGGAGGAAACTTGTACTGGGGTGGTTGAAATGATGCAACATTTTTTTATGGATTGTCCCTTTGTTGTTTCCTTCTGGTCCCATTTGCATGCTGTGTGGCCGCTGAACCCTTTTCAGGGTTTTTCATCTGAGATTTGGGTGGAGGGGGTCCTTCTGGGCTCCTGGGGTATTTATGATGCAGTCACATTTCGCCTGTTAATGGGTCATATTGGTTTTCAGCTGTGGCAGGCTTGGTGTGGCCTAACACTTAGGCAGCAATTGCAAACTGAATATCAGGTTGTCCTTCACATTTGGAAAACAGTACTTAGTTGGAGACTACAGGAAAGGGAGTAGGTGCATCCTGAACTGTATAAACTTTGGTGGAGGAAAATGACCTGGCTTGATACAGGGTAAGGGTTGTTGTGGAATGTCCCTACTCCTCTAGTGGTCTGGGTTAAGGGTATATGCCATTATAGTTGATTTAATTCTTCCATTTATTTTGTATGCTCTAGTATTTCTTTCCGGAAGGGGACTGTCTATGATGTTTTCCTTAGGTTTGGGGATATAGTATGCATTAAAAAACCCTATGGTTATGATTTAGAATGTTGTATACAGTTTTGTATATGATGCCTGTTCTGCTCTAAATAGATTCCCCTGCTCTTCAAGTGTGTGTGTGGGGGGGTATTCAGTAATTCTTACCCTATTGGGCTGCTAATACTAGAGATTTTATGCTGAATATCTGCTGTAGATACTTATTTTTGATTATTATTTGTTCTTGTTTATGATTTGTGTGCAGTAACGCTATCTTGTATATGTTTGTGTTTTTCTGATCTATTTCCCTACACTTTGAGTTGGGGGGGCTGGTATTTGTGGGGTTTTTTTGTTACTAGAACACTGATAGATTTTGAATGTATGATGTAATACTTATTTCTGCTAATTCTTATTTTATCTTATGATTTGTATGCTGTAAATACTATTGTGTATATATTTTGCTCTCCAGTTGTAATAAAAAAATTCACCAACTCTTTTCGAGAAGTGCCATAGGATCTTTAACATCCACCTGTACTACCACCAGAACAGGCAGATAGGACCTCGGTTTTAAGAGTTGGCACCTCAGGAGTGCAGCACCCTCCTCATGCTGCACTACAGTGTCGGTATTGGGATATTAACTCAAGTGCCTTGTGTGGGGATAGAACCCACAGCCTTCGGATCTTTTGGCCTCACAGGTGAGTGTGCTACCTGCTGAGCCACTGAAAATGATATATATTCATTAATTGCAAAAAAATCCATTAATACATCAGTTAGGGTTGATAGTACAGTGACGACAAGTTTGGAAATTGATGTTGGGTTCCACCCCACCTCCAGACACCACCAGATGTCAGGGTGTGACATGAGGTCATCGGGCCCAACTCTCACCACATGTTATTTGTAAACAAGCTGACATGCTACAGTGTAGGAGAATGCGGTGAGTGTTAGGCTTGATGACCCCGTGACACACCCCAATATCTGGTGGTATGTGGAGGGTGGGGATGGTGTGGTAGGGGTGGGAACCCTAACATCGAATTTACAAACTTTTGTTGCTCTACTTTCAACCCTAACTGATGCAGTAACAGAGTTTTTATGCAATGAATTTCCCTTTTTTTTTTGAGAAAGTGTAATGTAACTGGTAACTGGTTTGTGCTTGTGGTAGCACGGGCCCTCAGGGCCCTGCACTCCGTTCATGCTGCCCATTTTTGCATAATGTTATGCTTGAAATATGAAGCCATACAGCAGCCCTATAGTACTGAAAAGGAATCCTTGTAACACTAATTTGGCAATATCTCAGTAATCATAGCAACTGAAAAAAATTCCACTGCGGTTGTATTCATGGCTTGGAAACCTCCATGTGTGCTTAGTCCACCTAAAGGTGAAAAGCAAAAAAATCTGTATTTCAAACCATTTTTGATATGCAGGCGCCAAAAGGTCCATGGGCACTACAATGTTATCCTATGGGAAATTTCTCTTCTTTGGAGTGCAGTAACTATTGAACCCTTGTAAATTTTTTTCACCAAACTAGCAGAAGGCACATCTGTGGGGCAAGGGCATGCCACCCTACTAATGTCAGCTCCAAACCCCTAAACGTTTATTTGCTATGAAGTGGCAAATAAATTGAAGTTTTTGGGGTGGTGCTTTTGCAAATTTGCAATACTTTCTCAAATGAACTTTGCAAAGTATCATACTTTTTGCAAATATGAAATGTCACGAAAGTACATTTGTGAAATTTTCACAATTGCTAAAATTTTGCAATTGTACTTTCGCAAATTTGCAAAAGTACCAATGGCCAAATTGAAAAAAAAAACATATTTCTGACCATTGTTTTTAAAACCTAATGTGAAGAACATGTTCCTCAGGCCCAGATTAGACAAACACAAGTGTTGGTGTTTACCAAGGGGCAATATTTTTTTTAATTACAGTGTTTTTAGCCACTGCTCACTGAAAACAAGATGGCGGATTTGCAAAAATAAAAAGCCAATTTGCAAAAGTAAAATATACTTTCGTGCCGTACATATATTTTTTTCCCATAGGCTATAATGGGAAACCTCAAACTTTAATAACTTTTGAACGGATTAATATTTTTTTCACCAAATCATCAAAAGGCACATCGGTGCCACAGACCCCATCTAGCCTGAAAATTTCAGATCACAAACCCAAGCTGTTTGGGCTAGAGCCCCGAGCAAACAAATAGCCAAAAAGTGGTGTTTTACACATTTTTTGGCACTCTGCAGCTACGCAACCGCAGAGCTGATTGAAACAAAACTTGCCAGATCCAGAGACCTATGGTATCACACCACACATGCAAAAGTTCAAGCAAATCCGTTACACAGTTCAAAGTTATTACAATGCAAATGTTTGGCTTTAACATAGAAGTGGCTGCTCAACCCTAACTATAGTGACACTACCTTGCCACTGTAATATGTATGTATGTGTATATTTATATATATATGTATATATATATATACACACATACGTGTATATATATTATAAGGGCGCGGTCATGCCCCTATAGTTAGGGTCGAGTGAGCACTTTAATGTTAAACTTCAAATTTTGCGTGTTAATAACTTTGCAACCCTTTAATGGATTTGCACAAAATTTGGAATGCATGGTCTGGTATGGCAGTTCTCTTGATTTACCAAGTTGGGTTTCAGTAAGAAATATGGTTTCTGGGCAGCGAAACACCAAAAAATGCATTTTTTGCCAGTTTTGATATGTTTTTGGCCGTGGCGCTGCGACCACAGTGTATAGTCTTTTGGTCTGAAACTTGGAACATAGAAAGAGGTTGGGTCAAGGAACAATCCAACAAAGGTTTGATAAGAAATATTAATCCGTTCCAAAGTTATTGCATTTTTAATTTTTGAGTTCTGAGCATGCTCAGTTCCCTCAATAATGTATATGTCCATTTTGCGAAAGATAAATGGACTCACAGTCAAAGATTTTGTCAGCTTGTGAACGAAAAATCCTAGTCCATCAGAAAAATTCTTTGTTTATGAGCCGCCATCTTGTTTTTAGTTTTTCAGTCAAACAAAATGTCATAGCTTTCTCTACGGGTGACTTTTGGGCCAAATGAGGCATGGGTTTTGTTCAGGGTGACCCCATCTACAAAGCCATGCCTTTGGTTTGCTTCATTTCTGTCAAAAAATAGACTTTTAAGAATGTACAATAGTCCTTTTGTGATTCGTTAACGATCTTCTTTCTCGAGCCTGCAAAATCCTGGTCTGCGAGACGATCCTAGTCCGTGAGCTTTATTCATGAGGGGACAACCAGCTAGCTGAAGTTTCATAACCAGATGTCGCTGGGGATGACCAGATGTCCCAGTCTGGCATGACCAGATGTCCTCTCACGGACTAGGATTTTGTTAGGCTGTGGACTAGGATTTATCTTACGGCTGAGGATTTTGCTATCTCACGACTGAAAAATTGTTAAAGGTGTAAAAACTTTAGAATTGCATAGCTCATTAACGGTTTAGTCTTTTTATTTGAAATTTACAAGGTACTGAGGGGATGCCCTACAGGTGTGAATTATGCTGTTTAGGTGGTGGGGAATTAAGGGACTGCATACATATGCTGTGACAAATTTGACGTTTTCCCCATAGGATTACATTGCGGTGTCTGTCACGCCTTGAGGCGCAGTTACCTCGAAACCGAAGCGAGATACAGAGTTTTCTCTACATAATGACCTATGTCTAGGGATGTAAGTTTGTCATGGATGAGGTTTTAATGACTCATTGTTTGTTCACGAAAGCATTAGTAAACAGTAGTAAATGTTGTGGCACTGTCATCATTGCTACATTCTGATGACACTAGTGAAAGTCATGGAAGTTCTGAATGAAGATCAAACGTCATGGAATCAATGATGTGTATGATTGCCATGACAAACTTACATCCCTACCTATGCCACTGGAACAAGATTTTGAACCATGGATTAAGCCTGCAGTGGAATTCTTCTCATAAGTTGCATGGTTAATAAGATATTGTAAAATTTGTGTTACAAGGGTTCCTTGCTGTATAGGGCTGCTGTATAACTATGCGTAAGTGGGGCCTGTGCTCTCACAGATGCATATTGTTATGGTGCAATGGGCAACTTGGTCCCACCAATACATGTTTTTTATTAGTTGTATTACACGTTTTCAAAAAGTAAAGAAATTTATGGTAAAAAAACTGCATTTAATGCATCAATTAGGGTTAAAGTGACAAAAGTGAGGAAATCAAATGTTAGGGTTGAGCATCTAACCCCCCACAACCCACACACCCATCCTCCATAGACTAAACCAGGGTGTGCCATGGGGTCGTGAGGCCTAACTATCACCCCATTCTCCTTTACTGTAGCACGTAAACCTGCTTACACATGGAATGGGGTGAGACTTGGGTCTGATGACCCCATGGCACACCCTGGCATCTGTCAGTCTGTGGAGGATGGGTGTGTGAGTTGTGGGGGGTTAGGTGCTTAATGCTAATGTTTCATTCATATATATAGTGCAAAAATATGTTAATGCACTAGTTAGGATTCATATCATGCCTTTCAAAGTATGGAAATGTGGTGTTAGGATTCGCAACCCTAACACCCCACCCCACCCTCTCCCTTCCAATTGTACCACCCCATCCAGCCCCTCCACCCTCCACACACCAACAGGCATTGGGGTGTGCCTTAGGGTCACTGGCCCTAATGCTCACCCCGTTCCATAACTAAATAAGATGAGATGGATACAATATAGGAGAATGGGGTGAGCATTAGGGTCCATCTCAGGTTATATGGCTACCCCCAAAACCCCCATTGACAGCCATTATATTGCATTTACCTTGAATCCTTAGTTTGTGTAGTTTGGCTTTGAAGACTGCAGACATGTCCCAGTCCAGAGAGATTGCTGCTGCTGACATCCAGAGGTAAGTATTGGGTAAGGGGATGTGTGGGGAGGTGGATGTGCAGAGGGAGGGTCAGGATGGGGGAGGGAGATGACTGAGATGATAAGGGACTGTTTTCTTGTTTACAGGTAAAAAAAAGACTTCAGGGGATGTTATTCTCTTTGACAGGGATTATACTGTCCTGCAGTGTTGGGGGTGTAATCATTTTTAATTAAGGACACTGGGAGTGGGGTCCCCAGTGTCAGAACATGGCAAGATGGGGGAGGGGGGCTTACATTGCCGACATGGGGTGCCCATGTTTGCAGCTACATCGTGGGATGGGTTTCTTTTTATGTAGGTGTTTAATATGGGGAGTGGGTGGGACTGCATGGAGAGAGGGGCCGGGAATTTTTTTAAAATCAGAGTGGGACTGGGGTATGAGGGTGGTGGGTGGGACTGCACAGAGGGAGGGAGAGGAATTTTTTTTTAAATCAGAGTGGGACCGGGATACCAAGGTGATGGATGGGACTGCACAGAAGGAGGGAGTGGGAGTTTTTTTTTTTTTAAATGATCCTTCTTCAAAGTAGGATCACTAGGAAGAAAGATGGATAGTGTGGCTCTGCCTTCTATTTCTGGGCAGTATTGTTGTTGGGGCGGGGGGAGGGACATGGAACATTAAAACATTTCACTCTGGTGTTCATAACCCCTCCGCAACAAATCCAATTTCCAAGTTGAAAATCCTACTTCAAAGTAGGATCGCCAGGCAGAAGGACAGTATGGTGTTACTTTCTACTTCTGGTTAGTACTATTAGGGCAGGGAGGAACATGAAAGCATTTTACTCCAGATGGTTACAAAATGTTCACCTACTGTAGGTTTTCATTCGGAGGAAGATTCCGTAATGCACTGTTAACCAGCAGACCTGACTCAGAGCAGGATTCTGTCATCCATCACCGAACTCTGAACCACAAATCCTACTTCATGACTGAAATCTATTTTATCCAATAGGAAATAATTTTTTCCAATAGGAAATAATGGGAAATTAACTCAGGACGGGATTAATATTTTTCCACCAAATCTTCAAAATGCACATCTGTGAGGTCAAGGCTTCCTACCCTGAAAATGTTATCCAATTTTATTCTGCACCACGGCAGCATCATTCCATGCCACAGGCATGAAAAGACATTTTGGCCAAGATTTTAAAAAAGACAGCTGTCACAGTCATAAGGTGGTGCAAAGAAATGCCATTGTTGAAAATTTGGGGTGAAAATATTGAAAATTATGAACGTTATGACCGAGTGTAGCAAGATGACAATGGATGCACACAACTTTGTTATTTTAACATATTTTGACCCCAAATTTTCAACATATCCTTCTTATGATCCCACAACATGAACAAGTACAGTGAAAATTTTGAAATCCAGCTCAAAAGGTGACTTTACCAACCAACCACAAAATCACCTTTTGGTCAGGATTTGCAAAGTTACAGAAACATTGTTCACGAGGAGGGGTCTCAAAAAGAGATGTTGAAAATTTGGTGTCAAATTTAACAAAAATGACAAATGTATGCACAGAAGTTGAAAACCCCATTGAAATACTGTACATTGAACCACACTTACCTTATATCTCATATAGCAGTCGCCAGTTCCAGCTGCAAGATGTGTCTTCAATCAGAGAGTGGATCTTCACTCTGGGACCTGTTAAGGTAAGTAAAGGTGTGTGGAGGAGGTCTGGGGGGCTGCAGGGAGGTGGGCAATCAGTGAATGGTCCGGATGGGGTAAGGGGTGTGATTGGCGATGGACTTTTTTTTTTATTTACTGAAAAAAATTGAGGGACCTAGGAGAGGGGCCACTAGACACCAGGGAAACTAATGGAAACAACGGGAACCACAGTTGGATATTGGGGGTGGAGGGCACCACTAGATACCAGGGACAAATAAAAAGAAAATAATAGGATGGAACAGAGATCTGAGGGTGGAGGGATGCCACTAGACACCAGGGAAAAGGAAACAAGATTACATTGATGTGGTCCATGGATGGTGGGGGGCACTAGACACTAGGGACACATTTATTATTTACGGGATGCCATGGGAGGTTGGGGGTGCCACTAGACACCAGGGAAAAGGAAACAACATTACGGGGACATGATTGGAGGGAGGGCTTGCCACTAGACACCAAAGATAAATAAAATATTTACAGGACTTGAATGGAGGGTGTGGGGGTGCCACTGGACCCCAGGAAAAGCTCAATATTTCATTACTGTTTTTTTGCCATCAGCTTCAGCCAAAGGGTTTGTAATTTAGGTCTGAAAGGTTCAGGGTAGAAAGGATTTGGCCCACAGATGATTCCTTTGCTAGTTTGGCAAAAAAAATATGAATCCATTCTAAAGTCATTTACTTTTAAAATCTCGGGTTTTGAGCATACTCACAGAATAAGAAAAACCCATGTCATAAAAATGTATTTAAAATCCCAGACTTGAAATTTTACAATGAAATAACTTTAGAACAGATTAATATTTTCTCACCAAACCAGCAAAGGAAACATCTGTGGTGCAAGCCCATTCTACCCTGAAAATGTCAAATCAAAATTCCAAACCCTCTGGCTGCAAGGGGATAGCAAAAAATGCAACAAAAGACTGTCTTGCAGAGAGTTTTTCATATCACAGAATACAAAATGCCCACAATTGAGTCAAGAAACCGGGATTTAAAAAAAGAAAAACCACTTTGGGAGTCTTTTTTTTCAACAGTTAACTGCTGAATCCACCTACGGGGTCCCAGTGACCAATGTACATGTGTTCCTTTCCCCCTATGATGCCATTTTTGTGTGTTCATTTTTTTATGAAAACAAAAAACAAGATGGCAGCACATGAAAAGCCTGATGAAAAGGATTTCCCATACGAAAACTTCATACAGCTATTTTTTTTAGCTGAGTATGCTCAAAACCAGAAATTTTAAAATTTAATAACTTTGGAACAAATTAATATGTTTTCCCCAAACTGGTAAAAGAAATCCTTCTGAGGTGAGCCCTTTCTACCCTGAAAATTTAAGACCAAAATTCCAAACCATCTGGGTGCTAGGCGATAGCTAAAAAGCAGCAAAAAACTACATTTTGTGTGTTTTTTCACTATGCACAACTTGGAATCTTCACATTCAACCACAACAAAACTAGACATGTCATGAGACCTACCCCATGAGACCATGTGTGCAAAATTTTGTGCAAATCTATTGAATGGTTGTGAAGTTAATGTGCAAAGTGTGGGGTTTAACATAGAAAGTCCTGCTCAACCCTGAATCTAGTGGTGCTACCGTACCACTATAATATACTGCTATACACACATAGAAAGGTTAAGTAACTTGCCCAAGGTCACTCAGTGAGTATTTTGGCTCAAGCAGGGTTTGAACATGTGATATCTTGGATTCCAAGCTGATGCTCTAACCACTAGACCACACTGCTGCTGCCATTCCTTCTTCCTCTTTGTCATATTTGTATTCTAGCTGAGGAATAAAACTGTTGTAATGTTGGATTATATTGCTGATTCCTCCAGCAGTCTGAAATGTCTCATTGTTACCTGGCTTGGGGGTGATTTCAAGCCAGTCCTAGAGATGGCATTCCTGGGTGGGTTCTTGGTGGTGTGCTGCCTGAGATGGGAGTGCAGGGGAGGCAGTGTGGCCATCTGTTTTAGATCCTGCCTAAGACTTACAGCAAACCCACTTAAGTAGACAAGGCTGTTTGAATGTATGGCTGTGAAAGGCAATGACGCTGTGAGATATAGGATTCTCCTGGTGTACCATCCTCTGGTCTGGGAACAGGAGTTCCTACAGAAATTTGTGGATTTCATCATCAACCTTTCATCGGATGCATGCAACCAGATTGTGCTGGGGGATTTCAGTGCATGGGGTGATGATGAAAAGCAAAAATAAAATTTTGCTCAGTAGTTACTCCAAATAATAAACTCACTGAGTCTTGCATAGGGTCTTACCTTTGCAACCCATGAACACAGCCAAATCTTGGACCTCATATTCTCCATGGGACTGAACATTGCAGATGTTAGGGTGGAGTCTGTGGGGTGGATGAATCAACCTGTTGTAGAGTTTCTAGCAGGGGCTTCCATCTAATTCCTCAACTGCAGAGGTAATCCATTACTGAGCAAAATGAAATGTGGAGCCTGAGAAGGTCATGGCACTATTGAACATCTTGGGTGTGGTAGTGGTGTGTGAGAGAAGTATGATAGCTATTATGGGTAACAACAACATGGCCATCTCAAGCTCACTGGACTCTCTTCACCACCCCGTGTTCACCCACTAGCCTTCTGCTGCAGCTCAGAATGGTATAATGATGAGTTGAGGCAGAGGTTAGAGCATTTCTGAAGGAGGTCAGGCACAGTGGAGGACAGGTTACTTTGAGTTCCCATTACATAGACTATCGGAAGGCAAAAACCCAGAAAAAGGCAGAACTCTTTTCACAGCTATTGCCTCAGGTAGGTGTAGGCCAGATCAGCTCTTCCACACTGTAGACAGGGTCATCCCCTTCCTGTCTGCAAAATGAAGTGAGTAGTTTGGCAATTTTTCCTGGAAAGGGGGTGTCCTCCATTAGAGCTACAATCACCTTAAGGGTCCTGTCACAACCCTTTAGTGGTGGAGATGAGAGGTAATGTGGCACCCAATAGCTTGAATGGTGTTTAGACCCATTTCATTGGAGGAGGTGCTCAAGGTAGTCCTTGGGATGTGTCCAACCTACTATGAGTCAGACCCAATGATCAATGCAGCTGTTGGTAAGGCCTTGGGTCCAGTGTTAACTGGCATTGTCCGGTGCTCTCTCTCAGAGGGGTGTTTTGCCCAGTTCTTAAAAAGCTGTTATAAAGTCCCTCTTGAAGAAAACATCTTTGGACCTGGACAAGCTGGCAACTAACAGGCCTGTCTCAAACACTGACTTTTAGGGAAAGATTATCCAGAAGGTGGTGGGTATCCACCTTACTCACCACTTTAGTGGTTGCCACAGATGTGGCAGATGCAAATTTTGTAAGGTGGTGAGTAAGTTGGATAGCTATTCATTCCTAGAAACTGAGCTATCACTGGAATTGAGGACATCATAACTTGTACTACAGAGGGGTGATTTACTTAGTCACTTGTAGATGTGGCCTTTTTATGTGGGCAAATCCTTCCATCAGATGATGGTACACATAGGAAAACATTTGTGCACAATAAGTAGTGGAGATAGAAATAATTCCCTTGCTACCCACATGGAGGGATGGCCAGACAAAGAAAATCACTTTTTTCAATTCATTGGAGTAGAGAAAGTCAAAAAGAAATTAAGGAGAGGGGATTATGGCAGCTTTCTCTGCCAAATGGAGTATATTTGGATTTTTTTCACTAGCAGCCAGAAGGTGGCCAGGACTGAAATGACAGCCTTTTTGAATTAATGTCCCCCCCCAAACAAAGAGTCAAATTTATACGAGATAAAGTTTCTGTATTTGAATATAGAGTGCAGTAAGTGTATTAATGGGAAAAGAGGAAGTGCTATGCATTAGGATATACACAGGTTTTTGGTATCCTAAGATAACAAAATTTAAAAAAATATAAACTAGGTGTGCTGCTGAAATATGTGGAAAAAGGTATACAGTTAAGTAGTAAATATCAGAAATATATTGCCTCAAGAATTGGGAACTTTTGGAGAAAACAACATCTAGTATCAATTAAGGATACAGCATGAGCATATTCAAAATGGTTTGCCTGTAATAATTTTAAATTTGGCTGTAAGATCTACTTAGCCATATTAATTGACCCTGATATCCGCAGGGGATGTACTATGTATAAGTTTTAGCAATTCAATAGCAGCGTACTGAGGTACAGATAAAAGAAGACTGCTGAAGAAAATTTTAGTTGCTCCAGAGGTGATCGAGAAGACCTCATGCATGTCATGTGGCATTGCACTTGGTATAGTAAGAAGCGCACATATTGGCTAGGCCCATTTATGGATGCCAGATATGACTTGGATTTAGAAACACTGACTTCCATTTTAATTCATACTGAAGATGGACGGTCTATTGAAAGTTTGCCAATTTTTTTATGGCAATTAATAAGATAAAGAAAAGAATCAATAATACAGTGTTACCAGAAGGTTTCTAAGCCTTTCTAGTTTAAAACAATGGCTGGTTCTTATGCTTCTGAGACTAGGAATAAGGAGTAAGTAGCTGTGCAATATTTAGGAGAAATAAGAAGAAGACCATGAATAGGGAAATTTGTTAATAAGTGTATATGGAATGTCAGGGGTCCTAACTTATTTGGTAGGGTATGAAAGTTATGATTATGAAATATGCATTTAATTCTCTGTTTTTATTGTAAATAATGTATTAGATTATTTTCTTTGTTACGATGTGTGAATTTGTTGATGGCTTTTAAGTCTAACAATAAACTTTTTGAACTTGAAGTGTATTAATAGTGTTTGTCTCTCTCTCTCTTTCCCTTCCTAGGACAGTTAGTTTTTTCCAAATTCATCTTCAGGCTGATAAGGGGAACACCCCCTGGAACAACTGAAAATGTTATTTGCACATTATCTTCTCTCATGTTTTATCTCACTTAACACAATTTACTATCATTGATTTGGGGCATTGTAGTATGTTTTATATTGAGTTATTAGAGTATTTATTATAGTGGGCATAGCACCATGACTCATTAATTATATAGTATAACCAGAATTAAAGGAGTTCATCTGTCTTTCGGATGAGACATTTAACCGAGGTCCCATCTGCCTGTTCTAGTGGTAGTTCAGGTGGATGTTAAAGATCCCATGGCACTTCTCAAAAACAGTAGGGGAATGTTTCATTGAAAGAGAAAAAATTGGTACACTACATTCAATAAAAACATATAAACAAAATACTTTTCAACTGTACAGTAGTTGTAAGTAAGGTTGGTAAGAAAAAAAAGAAAGAAAATCAAACAACAAATAATAAATAGGGAAAAATAAAAGAAGGAATTCAATAATAATATAAGTGACTTCAAAACAAATGCTGGTTTATACAAGGAAGGGGAAACAAGAAAAACATCATCAAGAAACTGCAGTTTCAATCCATGCACAATTATTCCAACATGAACTAAACACAGATGAAGTCAGAAACAGTTTTTCCTTATTTTGGATTAACATATGTCTTGAGACAATCTGTGCAACTATTTGTGTTGCAGAAAACACTTTCTGTTGCAGGAGAAAAGTGCACCTAGCTTGCCATAAGTATGCAAAAATGAGACGTAAGGTCCCTTGATGATATTTACGTAATCCAGGGGGGTATATCCCACACACTAATACATCATATGTTATATTTGGAAGTGCCTTTTCTTTCCATTTATGTAAAAAGAGTGTCCAAATAACTTGACTATATGGGCAGTCAATAAAAAAATGATACATAGTTTCCAATACCGCTGTACAGGAGTCTTAGGGGCATATACACTCCTCTACTGATTTGTTTTAGGTTATTTTTTATACCTAATCTTCCATGACAAGCTAGCCAAGAAGCATCCCAGAATTATTTATGGATCCTGGGGTTGGTTAATTAGGAGAAAAGTATTTCTAATTCCAGAATGGAACTTTGCGTGGAAACTATCTGTGGTAAATCAGAAAAATTAGTATCTAGGATAAAGTTATAGAGCTGTCTCCTGGTTCTGGTCAATATATGTGCAGGGGAGAGTTTCCATTGATGGACCTTCAGAAAAGAAGGAAATAGCAAACTGGAAATAGCCAATTTTCTAAAATTCCTAGGAATGTCATATGGGTGTTGTTGCCATATTTGACATTTCTGAGTGGTAAAGGAGTGTATGATTAAATGCCAAAAAAGTGGTGGATCTTGCAGTAAGTGGGGTATCATGGTTTTCAGGAATAAGCTATGGAAGAAAATGATCGGATTTAGCACCCTTACCCCACCATGACACTAGTCCATGTATGTATAGAATCTTTTTATGGGGTTTAATCGGCTGCCCCAGAAACCTTGGAAAATAAAAAACACTACAAACTTGTGCTTCTAAAGTAAAGAGGACCAGAAACACTGATGCCACATGTAGGAAGAGAAGGAGTATTAAAGTTTTTAATAAAAACACCCTTTTCCCTTTTGCAATGCTTTGTCCTTTCCAAAAGATGAGGGAGTGTGCTGCTCTATTTAATACTATGTTCAGGTTATAACTATAATTGTCTGAAGTGCCGTAATGTAATCCCAGGATTTGTATTGGGGCTGTAGCCATTGGTAAATCTGTGCTGACCGATGTTGGCATCACTAGTGCTTTGCTTTCATTATGTTTATTTTAGAGCCTGACGCCATCTCAAATTCATTAAAGATAGGGGGAACTACTTCCCCCTGAAGAGAGGGGATAGTACAAATACACAGATCATCAGCATATGCACATACTGGAAGGAGAGGTTCTCCAGTGGGGGAGGAGAGTCTAGGTAAGGATGGGTGCAACCCTAGGCTTTGTAATAAAGGATCCAATTGGAAGATGTATAAGAGAGGACTTAAGGGGCAGCCCTGTCGCACTCATCTAAGACCTAGAAAAAGGGGACATGTGGAACCATTTATATGTGGTTGTATCGAGGCAGTGTTATATAAGAGCTTGAGCCAAGAGATGAATTGCTGGGGAACACAGTAGTGTGTGAGAACCTGGAATAAATAAACATGGCTGACCCAGTCAAAGGCCTTTTCTTGATCCAATGAGATTAACAGGGTAGGAGAAGAGGGGGTACTATTTGAAATAATGTCTCGAATGAAGAATAAATTAGAAAAGATGGCTCTGCCAGGGAGGGCACAAGTCTGTACCCAAGAGATAATTTGGGCAGCAACAGGGAGCAACCTATTGAGTAAAATGGAAGTGAAAATGTTATAGTCTATGTTTAGTAGACTTAATGGTCTCCAATTCGGTATATCGCCTCTGTTCCCCTTCTTGAAATAACAAAATCATGATAGCAACAGAAAATCTTTTAGGGGTAGAGTTAGTGCTAATAATTGTGTTGTATATTAACGTTAGGAAGGGGCCAAAAAATATCATAAATAGTATATTTAATTCTGCATTAAGGCCATCTGATCCAGGGGAAGTGCGTTTCTTTGGGCGTTTTATAGCCTGTTGGGTTTCTTCTAATGATATGGGCTTAAGGAGATGCTGTAATGTATCTTGGGAAGGAGAAGGAATAGAAATACCTGAGAGAAAAGTATTAATACTGTTTAGAGGAGCTGTGGTGCCAGATTAGAGCCAGCAATATGCTTTATGTCTGTTAAGGAATTATGGGGGTGGTAGAAACAGGATCACAAGGTTCCTCTACATGGGTTGCATGTACCATGTCAGTGCAACTTTTATACATATCTAAGGAGGGTTTAGAACCTTGCATACCATGTTAAGCCTCCATTCATAAAGAATGTGCTCGATTATATTGAAATTGTTCCATTTCTTCCTTTATGAACTTTATGGTATGAGAGTGGTCTATCTGGGACATGGAAGAAAGAAATATGACCTGTTGTAACTTTTGTCTGAGAGTAAGGTATCGAAGATATGCACTTATTGTCCTCTTCCTGCCAGTACACAGGAAGAAAGACTTGATATCACTCTTAGTGTCTTTGCACCATTGCAGAGGTGAAAGATATGCCTCCAGTACTGACAACCTGGCCCTGAGAAAATCTGTAAATTGCATCGTAATGGCTGGGTATGTCAGCAAGGAACTTTTCAAATTCCACCTAGAGTGAGGTCTGCCAGGAAAAGATTTCCCTGAGTGGGAGCAAACCAGAGACATCCCGAGATGGTCTGATGTCTCACAGGGTATAATGATGGCTTGTGTGACCAAAATATTCTGTGAAACAAAAAGAAATTCAATCCTGGTTGCGTATGGGCCTCTATGGTAGGTTTTGGCACCTGAACCATGTACTGCATTATGTCCATCTATAAGGGCTGCAGACTGGATGATTTTGTTCAGCGCAGTTGAGTCAGCAAAATGCTTTTGGGTGGAGCATCCCAGATCTGAGAGGGTAAGACCACAGCTGAAATCTCCTTCCATGTAAATTTTCCAAGTGGAATACAAGTATGGGTGTATTTTGTTAAATAAATCAGTTCTGGCAGCAGTACTTTGGGGGGCATATACATTAATGAGCCTGAGCTTGTGTTGTTGATGTGTGCAATCTATACGTATGGCTCATCCCAGTATTGTGTCTACCAACCAGGAAATTAGAAAATTTAAGTTTGCAAACAAAATACCCAGGCCATCACATCTCTCCTCTCCATGTGACCAATAAGAGGGGCCCTGGCACCAATGAGTTTTAATTAGGAAAAGCTGTTGAGGGAACTTCAAACGGGTGTTCTGGAGAAAATAGATGTCATGGCCTAAGTCAGAAAGGTACCGTATTGTTGAGATTTGTTTTCAATAGGATTTAACGCTGCATACGTTTAGAGTGAAGCAGCGAAGCCCTTTGTGATAGTGCATTCCAGAAAGTACAATACCATTCTGGAGGGCCTAATGTCAAGTGACTTTAGCCTGGGTCCTACCTGCATCTGCCGGGGGGGGGGGGTCAAGCTGGGAGTCAGATGAAAAGTCCATATGGGAGGAAGAAGCTAGAGAAGAACCCAAGTCTCCAACTTCCCCTTCCGTGTCTCCCCATTGCTGTCTCTTGGCTAAAGCCTGGAATTTGCCCTTGTGATAATCATTCTCCTAGGGGTAGAAACTTCAGCCTTCCTTTTACCTTTACCCCATTTGGAGGGGGAATACCACAAATTGTTCCGTATCCTTGAGGGGGGCATAGTAGCCTGGGTACTAGGGAGAACTGGTTTAGAGGTGGGTAATGTTGCTGTGGGGGCACCAGGAGATTTTGAACTGGCCTCTTGTTCTTCCATTGATTCCAGCCCTTGCTGAAGAGGAGGTTCTTGAGTCATTGTATCAGTGGCAGGGGCAGGGGCCTTCCTGTGGCATAAAGCCTGAGTCTGGGAATCTGTGATAAGAGCAATCTGGTCTTGGAGAGGGTAATGTAGCCTATTATGATCCGCCCAAGGGCACTGGTGATAGGAGTGGCCTGGCTCATCACACAGATTGCAGTAAAGAGGGCTTGGGAAACCCAGACTCACATATCTGTAAGATAAGCACAAAGAGCATCTGGGCTTGTCGCAAGTGCTGCTCAGGTGGGTGCGAGTGCCACACTTATGACAAGTCCAAGGTTGTCCAGGATAAAAACATAAGCCACGGTCCCTGCCTATATGAAAGCTCCCTGGTAAATGAAATATGCCTTTGTCCATATTTTTAACTTGCAACTTTATTTTCCATCCCCCAGTCCACACTAGGTCCTTGTCCAAAATAGGTCGAGGGGCCTCTAGTATATCGCAGTGCTGCTTGAGCCAGTACTGGACGTCCGCTATGCTCACCCCCTCACTACAAAACAGCAAAGTAATAATTTTCATAGTTGGTTTCATGAGGGGAATGACCATAAAGGGAAGCCAGAGTAATGGATGTTTGACATGCTCATATTTTTCCCAAAACTTTTCCAATGTGTATACATTCTTAAAACTTAAATCATACACAGATTCTCCATGCACATGAATAAAGGCAAAAAGTTCAGTTGCCCCTATCCCTAAAGAGTCCCACATCATGCTATGCAATACAGTTCTTCGGCCAGGGCTGGTGGCAATGTCCCCCATAAACTTCAGGCGCATAGCATTTCTTCACTGTGATGGTTCACCTAAGTTAGTTTTATTTATTTATTTATTTAAGAATCAGTTTACAACCTTTGAGCCAGAGGCTCGTTTACAAAGGTACTTCATCACATAAAGACATACATTGTGTTTCAGTTACATAGCAAAGATTTGCCAAAAATCAGTAGGCATTCACCAGAGGTGCCACGTCACATTGTGGTCAGACAGATACAATTGGGTACAGGGTACATGTAATCGATAGCAGGTATTAAACAAGTTGGTATCAAGTGAGCAATTCTGGTAGATAAACATTGAAACAGCTGGCACTGGCCAGGTTAAACCTAGGCATGGTGGACATGGAAGTGGTGGAGGGGATGGTTGGGTGGAGAGCTGCCGGGGCATTGTCAGGAGAGAAATAAAGAGGTGGAGGCTATGTTTGAGACAGGAGCAGTTCTAAAGTGCTGAAGATGTGGTTCAAGTGCAGTTTTGAATGTGGAGATGGTGATGGCATTGGTGATGGTGGCAGGGAGAGAGTTAAACCAGGTTGGGGCTCTATAGCTGAAGGACCTCTGGCCACGGCTGGTTCTTGTTCTGGGGACCTTTAGAGTGGTCTTGTAGGAAGACCGTGTTGCAATGGTGGGAGGGCTCTGGTGGATGGATGCTGTTACCCCAGGGGAGAGCCTAGTAGGGTTTTTGGTGAGGAGACAGGTCTGTATCGGCGCTGCTCATCCAGGGTAAGCAGGTTAGCATCGACATATAGCTGACAGGTGTGTGTGAGTCTGGGGGCACCAGTAATTAATCTGCACGCTTTATTCAGGGTTAGGTGAATTTTGTTTAGTGCAGTGGTGTCGGCAGCACCGTATACTGGTAGACCATAGTCTACAAGGGACAGAACGGACGATGTAACCGCTAGCCGGAGAGCATTTGGGGAAGGCAGCTTTTATGGCGGAATAGGATGCCAAGCCGTGTTAATAGTTAATAGGTCACTGAGTTTAAATGAGGTTGAGTTACTGCTCTCATCGGCAGGCTGAGGGCCAAGTGGCTCAGGTACAATTGCTGAAGCTTGTTCAGAAGACGAGGAGGATGATGTAGATTTGTGTCTAGCCGAGTCGGGGCCCATATTGGTGTCCATGATATCAGGCATTGCCCGGGAAACAGCTGGTATACTTGCAACTATGTCAGGAAAGTACCAGCTCCGGAGCATTTTATGATGGTAAATGCATATCTCCTGATGTCCAGAGATCATTTCATGTCTCAGAAATAATTCTCTGTGCTGAAACAGCTCTTGTGGAGGTCCAAGGAGCTCCTTCTGAGTTTTGTTGTCAGTCGGCAGCATGGAGTGCTGCCATGGGTGACCAAATGCGCTCAATGTCCTCCCTAGTGCGATGACTGTCTCTGAGGTGCAGAGAGAGAGAGGAGCTTCTGATGCAATGTTCGTGGTGTTAGAGGTGCTGGGAGTCAAATCTGAAGCAGCTGCTGCAGAGTGAGAAGATGCAAAAGGCTGTGAGGAAAACTGCAAGTCAGACTGCATGAGACCAATAAGAAAGTCCTTGTGTGCAGAATATAGGAGTCACAAATAACTTTTCATACCAGTAGAGGTATTCTGAGTATCAGAAACTGGGAGTTGTGTTACCTGAGGCAAGTTCTTTTGACATTTGTCTGGTGATGCATTTAAAGTGGTTCCTTCAGTATTGCTTCCTACAGATTGCAGCCTTCTGGTTTCGTCAGAGATAACATTTAGTATTATAGACTCTGAGGGTGTAACTCTAGGTGGGCCAGGATCCAAATTTCCAGCTAGAGAATTTTGCTCAGGAGATGTAGAGCTCCCTCCTGCTCCGCCATCTTGGACGTTGGCCATCTTAGACAGTAGGCTGACAAGGGCTCCCCCTACCAAAGAGTAGGGGAATTTCCCCTGTGTCCTTGCCAAATTTCTTTCATTCACCAAAATACCACCAACAGCTTAAAAAAATCTAGTTCAATTTCAGTTGGCATCCATCTGCATCCCACTTCCCTGGAACGAGGCTGAAAATAGGCAAAAATTGTCTACCCTCCTTCCCGGTCAACAAAAACTAAGTAAATAAAAATACGCAAATGTCAGGGGTGCTTCCAAGATGCACTGCTACTTTAAATTGGGACGTGCCCCTTTATATGTGTCTTTATCAGCTTGATGGACCTGTTACTAAGCCACTTCCTTGAAATGCACTATCCTTATGGTACAAAATGTGTCTGGGGCCTTTTTCGCTGAGGATGAGATTAAAACCAATATGTTCCATCTGGTCATTTTTGTATAGCACTTGTGACAGGACTTTAAAATAAATCTGAAAAAGCACTCAACTTTTTAGGTGCTGTGTTTTCGTATATTTTCCTGGATTGGGTTGCTGGGTGCAGTAATGTTTCTCTTGTTGTTCTTAGTGAGGACATTATGTGCCCAGGAGGGGTGGCAGGATTTTTGTTTCTTAGTTTATTTCCTTCCTCTGGTCCCTGTACCCAGCAGCATCCTCCCAGCCCCAACACTGACCCATCTCATGGACTTACAGGTTGACCATCCCTTACACATAGCCATGTTTGGCTGGTGGCTTGCCATGAAGAGTTGTGCAGTGCCTGAGGAGGATGCCAAGTGAGCCAGGGCTTTTGTTTCTCTTTTGCCCTGGGTGTCTGCATGATAAAAGCATGCATGTGTGTATTGATGCACTTGAACATTGTGTCGGCAAATTCCGTCATGTCTCCTGGCCTCGCTGTGTTGCCTCTCAGCCTTCACCAGGTGGTAGGCAAGTGGTGGGACTCAGAACCCCTCTCCCTTAGGGAGGAGAGCTGCCATTTGGGATGCTCAATCCTCCCTCACTTGGCCGATCCCTGAGTGAACCTGCTCTGTTTCCTAACATGGGTCACCAGTGTGGTAGGAGATAAAGTATACAGCGCCTCATCCCTCCACATCTCTGGGCTGGTTGGGGTGACAGGACTTTAATAGATAAGCAGCCTGTTTGATGCTATATTTAGACAGTGATAACATTAAATATCATGGCTGAAACTGTTCTCCACCAGTCAGATGATCGGATTTTTTCTATCCATTTCATGATAATGGGATGGATTACCTAGTCAGTTACGTCACTTATCTGCTATGCCCAGTCCTCAGCAGCTACTCTGAAATTGATTCCTCTTGAGTGTGATTGTTTTTAATTGAATCTGATTGCATTTGCATTTGTACTGAATGTCTAAATCAAAGTAGTTTCTCTGAAACTGGTTATTTTGACTGTAATTGTATTTGTGATTTTTTATTGTATTTTTACTTGTTTCATTTTATACTTGTTACCTTTGAACTTACAGTATTATGTTTTATGCAGGACAATCCTGAAAATGCGTTTACACCTAGTGCCCTTATCCTAACACATAAATTAATTAATTAATTAATTTGGGATATCATTTCCTGATTACCATAAAAAATAGAAAATTCATTATTTGGATTCTGAATAATACATTTCAACTCTGTTCAGCCAGTATTCATATTCAAATCATACCTCTGCACAAACTAGATAAAAAAATCAACAACTAAGAGATGCCTTTTTTCCTCCTCTAATTGGCCAGGGCTAGTCTCATGTCCATTCCCCGCCCTTTCAGCATTCTTCCTCCTTATCCTCACCCTAGCCCTCCTACAACTTAGAATAATTGTACCTGATCACCTGCTAGCCTCTTTTCCTATACAACACAATACTTTCAAGGCCCATGCCCCACTTCACGACCACCGAGTGCTGTAGCTCACATAGGGAAAATGTCCCTGTAGGTGTCGTCACTGGTTCCCAACCCATAATCCATGATGGGCTAGGACATGAAGGTTCATTATCCAGTGGGCACAGTTTATCATATCTGGTGGCCTGCAATTCTCAACTCCATCCAGGCACCATTGTTTCAAAGACCTGACCACAAAATCCAGTATTGTAGTGTTTACAGGTTCCTACAATATGGAACTGAGGGGACAGATTAGGAAAGGTGGGGACTGTGAAAAGGTGGTGTTGGGTGGGAGTCTGGCAGTAGGCCAGATGTGATTGTTTTAAGTTAATGGAGGATGGGGGGGGGAGGAAATGACTGATAAGGGTGGTAGTTGACATGCAGCCAGATGAAAATTTTTTCTGAACAGATGATGTTGCCAAATGTGAATATTTACCTGAAAGCATTCACACACCCCTACGGGGGACTCCTCCCATCACTTCTTTTGAATGTAGCACATTTGCACTTCCATACATCTAAAATGTGCATGTAGTGAGACAGGCTTTGACTAAACTGTCATACATTTTTCTTGTTGGTGTTGGGCTTATACTTAAAATATGGTATGAAGAATTCTTTTACTGTCTCATATACCTTTTTGTGGGTAATGCAGTACTGGTGAGGGAGGGGGGAAGGAAGGAAGGAAGGAAGGAAGAAGGTAGGAAGGAAGGAAGGAAGGTAGGAAGGAAGGAAGGAAGACACTTGGCTTTGTAGCTAAGCTAAGTACACCCATGTGGAATTCATGGGGACCCAGTTTAAATCCTAGTTGTGTTAATGTTATCTTTCTACTCTAGCCTTTACTGGGAATCAAATCAAGGATCCAGAGTCCTGAAGCAGCTACTGTAGCCATTTTGCTAATGCAGATTCTCCCTAGCTGGGAAATGAGAGTGCTTCTTTAACATTGATGCTTGCTAGCCCATGGACCACCACTGGATGGCTATATGACATTGACATTAGATTTACATGGAATGACATTGATCCAACTATTGAACAAATATTAAACAATTAGGGCCTGATTCCAGAATGGTAATGCATGTCGCAAAGTGACATGCACTAAACAAAATGGCGCAAGTAGCACTTTGCACCATGCGCCATGCTTAACAACATTTGGTATTCCAAAAGGCAGCCTGAGACATGTCACCGGCTGCCTATGCTTAAGGTGTCCTATGCCACTAGGTATACCATAAACTCCCTCCGACATGGCTCAAGCAGTTATGGCAGCAGTTGTACCCTATTCTGAGAGGGTGGCTGTTGGAACAGCACATGTGCTATTCCAAGATGACCCCCGGAGGACATTGGTCTAAGTACAGTTAGCTGGTCTAAGTGTACTTTACGTTCACTGGGGGTGCACCACTGCGCCATGTGCACCCAACAGCCACCCCCCACATTCCCACATAAGCCTCCCCACCAGTCCCCCATCGGAATCTGCTCTGTAAAGCCCTTCATGGGCCCCAAGCCCCGATCCCCGAGAATTGCCCCACAAAGCAGATCATGTCCTCCCCCATACCCAAGTAGTACCCCACAGGGCAGATCATGTCCTCCCCGCGTACCCAGGTAGTGCCCCCCAGGGCAAATCATGTCCTCCACCATACCCAGGTAGTGCCCTGCAGGGAAGATCATGTCCCCACCATCCCCAAGCCATGATCCGCGATCACCAGCCCACCACAAATATCATAACTGCTGTGCCACTTATATCCTGGTAGTCTAGTGGCCCCGCACCCCCCACCTGGTAGTGCCAGTCCCCCTCACATCTGTTCTAGTCGGCAGCTGGTCACACCACTCTTCACCTCCATGGCTAGCCACTGACAGAGTTTTCCTAGCACATATACCAGATAGAATATGAACTCAATAACTGATTGAGTGCATACTGTATACAGTAGTATGTGCCTGAGGGTGCCCGGTCAGCGGCTGGGCTGGAGGTGAGAGGTGGGTTGTCCCAGTTGCTGACTGGGAATGAGTGGGTGGGGTGACTGGCACTGCCAGGTGGGGGGTAAATACTAGACTACCAGGGAATAAGTGGCACAGCAGTTATGATATTTACGGTGAGCTGGTGGTCGTGAATCAGGGCTTGGGGATGGTGGGGACATGATCTCGCCTGTGGGGCTATTCTCAGGGGGTGGGGCTTTGGGGCGCTGTGTATTTGAAGCTACAGGGGAGGGGATCTGCACCCTGTCAGAGGGCACTGCTGCAGCTTGCAGCACCCCGTTGTGTGTGCCCTTCCTCTGCCGCACTGCGTGGGGTGCCGCAAGTTGCAGACCATAGCTGCTGGGGACACTTCCTGTTCTGGAAGTGGGCGAAGGGTCCCCGGTGTATCGGCATATGGTGCAACTCGCAAATGCTGGCAACTTGCGCAATATGTCTTGGAATTGGGCTCCTGGCATCTAAACCAATGATATGCAATACTACAATTAAACAGGAACTGAATACACACTGTATTTGTATAATATGTCAAGCAAAAATTGTAATTTTATATTGTTTCTTTTTTAGTACTTGTATTTACTTAAAAAATGTTGTTTGTAATATATATCAGTTATTAAATTCTTGTGTTATATAACTGAAAAATCTATGCTCAGACAGGACCACCTTGTAAGTAAGGATTGCTAGCTCTAATGGTGTTTGTACCAAATTTTTACCCGCAAAAAAATACAATTTTCCACTGCTATAGTGCTGTTGACTTATTTACAGTTTTCATTACTACATGACAGTGCTTTGCACATAATGCCTTTTCTCATACACAATAGTTAGACTACTGCTAAGAGAAAACAAATGTAAATCCCAGTTTAGCTAGCTTATAAAAACCCTGTATATCGCAATAAAGTTTTTTTTTTTTCATGTCAGCGGAGTTCCTCTATGTGTCAGTTTGCTGGATTCAGGTATCAAACTTATTTCTGATGAACTAACCTTTCCTGGCTCTAATTCTATTACTTTTCTGAGAATTAGTGGCACAAAAATAATCATCTTTGGAGTGCTAAACACTAGGTACTGTACATGCAGGTACATTCTATAAATGATTATGTTGCACAACAAGAAGGCACTATTTCTGCTGGAACAGTCTGAACTAAAGCAATGGTTCAGTGCAATAGATACAAACATCATGTGATCTCTTTAAGATGATCCTATCAAGTAGTAAAGAAACAACAAAATACAGTACATACATTTATGATACCGAGCATGATAAGAATACGATGATTGATTGTATGGTCCTCTCCTACAGATGCAAGAATGGGAATCATTTATTTTTTGTTGTTGTTGTTACAGTTTATTTACCCAGGATAGTCCAGCTTAGATGCAACATCTCAGTTGCAGTTAGGTCCTGTTTCTACTTATTTTTACAGTGGCATGGATAAGGTGCACAGCAATAAACCTCTGCTTTGCTGTACCTATGTGTGGACATCTATTCTACTGACTGGGCAAGTTGCCAGAGTGTGGAGTGCACAGTCTGCTTGTCTGTCTGCATGAACGGGAGCACTGCGAGGTTAAGGGACTTGCTCAAAGTCACGCAGTGAGTAATGCATATGGCTCTGGTGGGGTGTAAACCTCCAATCTCCTGGTTCCCAAGCCGGTGCTCTAACATTTAGGGCACATTGCTGCAATACTTCCTCCTTGCCAGTATTGTTTTTACAGTTAGATGGTTGTTTTTCCAGTTTATTTTTGTTCTGAAACTGGCTGTCAGAGAGGTATTAGGATTTTTTTTTCATTCAGTTGGAAATGCATGTGCACATTTTATCATATCAGTATTCCCTGTTTGTCTGAAGGGACTGGAAGAAATTGGGACAATGGCCATATTTATTTTAACAGTTCAAAGAATGCTGTCAATCACCATAGGTCTCAAATTGTCTGTAGATTAAAAAACATGTTATGACTGCTCGCATTCTGTAGAGATTGCTGCTGTAGCAGGTAGTTTGTGTTTAATTTATTTTTTTAATTTATTTTTTTTTTTATTAAAAGTAAAGAGCAGATTGCCCACCATACTTGTGCTACCACACAAAAGTGTGTTTGTTTACTTCCTTTGATCAGCTTCCAGTGCATCTTTACTGAACTTGGGAATGTTCCTGACACAGTCTTGCCATTCATGGTTCTGTAGAAGGAAAGGCGGCTATTGTATCATGAGTTGCTGCACTGTTTGGGGGTGCTCCTTATATTCAGGATGCATGCAGTAAGAGTGGGTCAATGATTGGAAACACAAGGTTGGGTATAATTGCACTATTCCCATGCATTTCAGTTCTACTAAGAAAGGAAGCACATAAATAACCAACAGCTTCAAAGAGTTTTAGAGAAGGTAAGCAATCATAAAATGTGGGGTTTCAACTAGAATAATATGATGCAAAAAGGGCTGTGTCCCTTTACGAATTATTAAGAGCAATTTTTTTTTGTAGTGGTGACCTGGACAAGAGGAAGACATGCTGGAGCAATACTATTCACCTTAATGTAACAAATACCATAAAAGATTCTATTTTTAAACAAGCAACTATTATTAAGCAAAGAAGGGACACTAGCATCCCCAAGGGCAGAAATTGTCCCTCCCCTATTTATCCAGCTTGGGCCAAGTTGGACTTGTTCCATCCCTATTCCATCTGATGAACAAACCATATACATTAAGAGCCTGTGTTACAGTATTTATTTTTAGAGTTTAAATAATTAAATTGAGAACTCTATTAAAAATGGCTGACCCCATATTTTTATCGGTGTACTTATCTATACTTAAATACATGGACTATGTTTTTTAAAAGCCCCAGACTATATCTATGTCAGATGGTGCCTTGGTTCATCTAGACCAGGCTCTGTATTACTGGAGTTAGTTTCAAAGATCGCACCTATTTACGGCACTTCAACCTGATTTATGGAAGTGTACATCCAATTATGGGTGCAAATTGCTAAAAGTAGATGTTAATGTTAGTCTCACCCCCTCCAATTGTTTAACATTGCTTTTCTTGATAAAGATGAATGACTGTGGCATGAGACATAAACTTCTTCATGACCTTCTTGAATATTAGGGACATCAGGGCTAGCTTTAGGCTATACACCTTAAGCTCTGTCATGGTGAACATAAGATGATATTTTATTTATTTAACATTTGGTGACCAGCATAGGCACACTGAGGTAAGGCTTTTACCCAGGTAAGACCCAGGAGAGGGGACTCAGCAGGGAGTGAAGCTGCAATAAAAAAATGACAACAATAGGTACATGAACACATATAATAAAATCACAATACAATTAATGAATTTCAGAGAGAAGACAAAAAACAGGTTAAATGTGTACATGTATGTTGGTTATGGAGTAACCAAGCTGAGAGCTGAGGGACCATGCCACCAATGTATGGCAAGATGTTTGAACAGAACCACTGAGGTATAAAATTCAGATTACAGAATACACTGACTTGTAAACTATATGGCTGAGAAGGCAAAAATGGGTAAAACCGGTAAAATAGCATGGAGGTATAGATAGGACATGAGTTGTTGAAATACAGAGAGAAGAGGAAGAAGTCTAGCTGCAGATGTATTCTTTTGAGAAATGGGTCAGTAACAGTAGTTTGAGCGAGTGCAGGGAGGAAGATGTATGGGGAGTGTGAGGCTGTTCCACAGTGTATGAAGTTGGACAGAGAAAGTGACTGGTTTGCTACAGATTTGCTGTGAGTGTTATGAAAAGAACAAGCAACAGACAAACAGAGAGAGTATGAGGAGGGGATGGCAGGTTTAAGAAGAGTGAGGACAGGTAAGTGGGAAAGTGGCAGGCCAGTATTTGGCCATGAAGGAGAAACAGTGCGTGAGACACGGGGCCTCAAGAGAGAGGGGAGAAATATCAGGATATAGAGATCAGTGATGGGTAAGGTCAATATGGCAGCAGGAATGAAAAAGGGGGTCCAGCCTGGCAAGTGTAGACTTTGGGGCAGAGCTATAGACTACATATGTGTAGTCAATACTGACATTATCATCAAAAGAGTTATCTCTTGGTGGACCTGGAAAGGAAGGTATGATTTGTTTCAGTACAGCTCACCAAGTTTAGGGTGAAGTTTCTTGAACATAATGTCAACATGAGTGGAAAAGCTGTGATTCTGATTTAGCCTGTAAGTACTTAAAATAGGGTACTTGTTCTAGTAGGTTGCCATCCAGAGTTGTGAAGACAGGTGTTTGTTGGAGCCTTGCTAATCTTTGCTTAGTGCCAATTGTGAGAGAGACACTTTTTGTGTGCATTTAGTGAGATCTGGTTTGAAAGGAACCTGTTCTGGACATTGTCAATGTCATGCTGGAGTGAAAACTCCAGCTCTGGGACAGGGACAACAAAAACAAATAGAACTCTGTCATCTGGATACATGTGCATGTGGGAAGAGACAAAGGTGTACGGGAGGTAATTTAAGAAGACAGAGAAAAGGACTGGGCTAAGGATGGAGTCCTGGGGTACACTGGACTTGATAGACAGCGAGTGGAGAGGGAATCACCAACTTGGAGAGACATGAGATGATCTGAGAGGTAGGAGTGGAACCACACAACTGTTAGGTCAGATAGACCTGCAGCACCTAACTTATTTAAGAGAAGATGGTGGGCCACTGTATTAAAAGCCTTTGCAGGGTCAATGAAAATGACTGTGGTGAACATGCCCTGGTCCATGCCTTTTAGTACAAAGTCAGTGAACTGGAGGAGGGAGGAGATAATGGAGTGGTACTTGTGGAAGTCAGAATACAAAATAAGAAGGAGAGGGAAGAAGAGGAGTCAAGATAATTAGGTAGCTGGGAGAGAACATGTTTTTTCTCCACCTTAGCCAGGACAGGGAGGATTAAGATAGGCTAGTAATTGTTTAGGGGAAGAAAGGTCACCCTCTTGGAGGAGGGGAATTACTGTACTTTATCCTGCTTCCAGAACTTAGTCCTAGTTGGAGAGAAAGATTGAAAAGGAAGGCAAGAGAGTCAGTGATGGATGGTGTATAAGAGATGGAGAAGATTAGTATATAGACTTTCAGGGCTGTGTCCCTTAGTGGAATTAAAAGAGAGTAGAACAGCAATGGTTGACTTTGCAGAGGCTGGGGAGAAGGAAAAAGATACTGGGGTTGAGTGTGGGGAGATAAAGGGCATTTAGAGAGAAAAACACAGCAGGCTGAAGGGGAGAAGGGAGGGAAGGAGGAAGTAGAAGGGGCACAGAGAGTTCAGAAATGGTTAAAAGTTTTAGCAGTTTTACTTGGGTCAGAGATAGATATTTTCTAGTTTGAGCATGGGGCAGGTAGACTGTGTAGGGGGATTGAGAAGGAAGTGAATAACCTTTGATAACCAATATGGAGATGTCATGTTGTCCTGCAGCTTGTAGGCAAAGTAAATTGATTTGGCTTCCCTGATGACCTTAGTACAGGTGTTATGTGGTTGGTTGTATCTCATCAAGTCCTTAGAGGGGGGCCTGAGGCTTTGTGGAAATGTCAGGCAGAATCATGAGCTTGAACAGGTCAATGACCTCTGTATAGATACAGGGACTGTGGGACCTAGGGACACTAGTCCTTCTGTAAAGGGTGTGTTTGTCCTATGTTGCAATGAATTTGAACATGAAAGAGGTTAGAGCAACACCTATGTCAATGGATAAAGTGAGTGCTGACCAGCCAGTGGCTCAAAGATAGTCTGGCAGGAAGGGGAGGTCAAGGAACTTGAGCAAGCTAGATCAGATACATTTTGGTGGGGCTTTAATGCTGTGGGTTTTACAGATGTAGTGAACCTTACAGTAGTCACTGAAAGCATCTAGTATGGTGTCAGCAGAAATAATGTAGTGCGGTATGAGGACAGGCTACGATCAATGAGGAAATGATTCGAGGAGTTGGAGTTGAAACAGGTTGGCTCAGTAATGAGCTATTTGAGCTTTCCACAGTCCTGTGAGCTGTCTAACCAGAAAGTCTGATTTCTACATCATTGGTTCAGGGACAAACTGGGAGCTCCAAAAGGGTCTGTGGTGTTGACTGATGTACCAGTATGGTGAGCTGTGGAACTATGTTTGTTCACTGGAGGGTGTTGGGTTATAACTAAGGAGCGTGGTATTATGTATATGATTGGCATATAACCATTCCTAAATAAGATCTTGTTCCCCAAATAAGTGTCTTCTTATTTGATTACGCTGACTGTGCATCTTGCTATTATTGTGCATTATTTATTTGCTTGGTTATTGTGAAAAGTGGGGAAAGGATCACATTATTTGGTTCCCTCTCACTGAAGGTTGGCTTCTTATATTTCTTCTGTGGGGAAACACCCTGGTGGTACTCTGTTTAAAGGATCCCTATTTAATTCCCTCATAATATCCCAAACTAATGCACCTTGCAAGCAAAGGCCTTACAGAAACCATCATACAGGTTTAGTCATGCACCTCATGGGTAATTACAGGAGTAAAGTGCGGTAATTGCACTGTGAAATCACACTCAATTCTACCTGATTGGTCTGGGCCAATTGGTCAGTGAGTATGAATCTAAGCTGCATTAGCTGATACTGCCTTATTAGGTTGCTTTGCTACAACGCAATATGTAACACTGCTCAGGTTTACCTCACATTTTAAGCTTACTGTCATGTGAAAATAGTATTAGTGCAACAGAGGATGATCAAAATGCTGTCATAAGGGAAACTACTGTATGGAAGATCTAGAAATCCTTAGCAGGAAAACATTTTGATAAGTCCTAGGAAGAAATTAAAAGATCAATTGCTATCATTAAATGCACTCATTTTTTTGTAACTTAATTTTTATTTCTCTCATCCAGAAAGTCATTAATAAGCATAACAAATGTTACTGTTATTGTAATACAGTCCATTACATAAAGGGTAACATTAATTGTTTCCTTGTTATCCTTACAATTCCAGGAAGTCATTCAAACCAGCTAGCCCCATATCACTTGAAGCATTTTCATTTAGAATCCTGGCAGAGCAACATCCACCTCATTGCATCACCAGCTTACTTAATGATGATATTAAACCATTATTTCAGAAGTTTCATGTCATGAACAGTAAACCCATAAATTCAGCAATTAAAGAACCAACTAGAAACAATTGAAATATGCGGTGTTTCTATACAAAGATTGCTACTATGAAGACATATATGTGCTTAAATGGATTGACGGAGTTCCCATTTGGTGGGACCAGCACCAAGCCGTAGTCTTACTTTTAATAATTAATTCAAAATGATATATCTCATAGGAGATTGGTGGACTAGAGGTCAATACACATAATAGAGAAGGCCCAGAGATGTGTGGGTAGACAGAGGTCGATGTGGATATCTACCTAAATAAATAAATGAATAGATAACTCAATAAGTCAATTTATTGGGAGAGTGAAAGGAGGTAAAGATGGACAAGAAACATATCTTACAGAAAAATAGGGTAGCACTCTTGATTTATGTTTAGCAGAAATTACAAACTTTATGTTAAATCAGATTAGCTAGGCATTTTAAACCATATTGACTGTGATCTAGTCCCTATCATATTATTTATAGACTCTACAATACCATATATGGAAGGAGTACAGCAAGAAAATAGACAAGAATACAGAAATAAAAAGTCAGAAAAATATCTGATGACAAAATAAGAAAAACTATTAAATGCACTAAGACATCATAAAAGTTTAAATTAAAGACAGATCACGGACACAACCAACTGAAAAATATGAAAATGTATCTCAAGAGCCTCCTATATATGTTATCAAAAACCCTGCATCTCTTGGAAGAAAAATTATAAAATGCAAGGAGAAAGACAGGCTAGGAAGGCAATGGGAAAATGGTTTACCAGGGAATGTAAGGAAAGCAAATTACCCGTCTCTGCCCTAAAACACACCCACAGAAACAAAATTATAATAGACGCATCAAAGCTAATTCTCATTCTGCAGATACTGAAGTCTCTCTCCCCCGCACCATTACTTTCCCTTCTCATTTGTCCCCTTATTGCCAGGGTCTGTATTAGTTCCCAGCTATGCTGAGAGTTTTACCTGCCAGTTCAGTGTTTGTATCTACCCAGTTTAGTTTATGTGCTTGTTTCATTGATCTGGTGCTTTAAAAAACAGATCAATGGAACAAGCACATAGCACACAGCAAACTGATTCCATTGAATGGAAACTTCTGCCTGGAAGTTAAGTATAGTGTTACTTAATACCATTTATTTTATCTGTGCGTTTTGTATGCTCCACATCTGCTTCCTCTGCCCACCTTATCCCTTTCGCCCTCTGCTAATTTTCCTTGTCACCAATGTACAGCTGCTACCTCTCTTTATTTTACTGTCACTTCTTCCCTTATTTTTCCTCTCCCCTCTCTGCTGCCCTTCCCCTCTTCTGCTCCATCCCTCAACTTTTTCCTACCCAATTCCGTTGTACCTATTCTCCTTCCCATATCTTGTGGTGCACCAATCCCTGACTCCTGGCTTCAAATGAAAGCTCTCTGGAGGATGAGCTCCCCTATCCCCCTTCTTTTCCACACCAACTAACATGTCCCCTCTCTGAAAATGTACAGGTCTAATTAAATTCAACATCATTATCCTGCTACTCTTCTTGGAAGCTGATGGCAAGTTGAATCCTAGCCCTTCCCCTTCCACCTTATCCTGCACTCTCCCCAAAGGACTGATAATCTTGCACCTTAACATGTGCAGCCTCCACCTCAAAATCAATGAACTACAGTTAACGATCCCCAACTTCCAGCCTGATTGTCTCTGAGACCTGGGACCAGATTCAGAAAAAGGACAACACAGGACTTGCGTCAAGCCCTATGTCGTACCTGTTGGTCTGGGAAATTGCACCAAAAACTTTGCCACACATGGAATTTGATTCAAGAAGATCAGGCACATTTACAATAATTTTACCAGCTTATGGCAGCTTGCACCAAATATTTGGCACAGCCCCATAAAAAGGGTACTTGAGATTGCCACAAGTTAGACTAGAGAAAGCTGGTCTAACTTGCAGCAATCAGCACACGGGACTGAGAATCACAGTCGCTGGCCAGGGAATGCCTCAAGCCCTGTGTGCCATAAGTTCTGCATACCCGGGGGTTTCAGCATTCTTGGAACTTTTGAGAACAGGTCCTTGGGTTTTCTTTTTTTTTTTAGTATAATTTATTAATAGTTGAAACACCAGTACAGAACACCAAAAACACACCAAGAACAGACAACATGCACTAACAGTACAACATGGTACAAACAGATACAAGCACTACTACCCCTCCCCCCAAAAAAGAGAAAAAGAAGACTATCCCTCTACCCCCGGGTGTGGCAAACTAGAAGAACAGGAAGTCTGAGGAAACTAAGGAAAATGAAGAGTAAGGAAGGCATAAGTGGAGGGCCGCAGAAACAATCCATAACCTATACACAGGAGTAAAAACCAAACCTGGAAATCTCCTACAGGAACAGATGATACTAAAGAATGGAATGATTCCCAGCAACCTCTGTTTTTCCTCATATCCAGTGACGCATCAATTTTCCTCCCAGACTTCACTGTCATCAGACAGTATAGAGTCAGATGAGGTGGTAGTATAACAGTTTATGTCTCTCTTGAGTTTTGGTTTAGGTACTGCTATGTTCTACTGCTACTACTCCCATGAGCTATTAGAGGGCAGCTACTAGTAGGCAAACTCTCCCTTCCTATATTCATTGCTGTATCTATTACTATCCTGGATCCAAACCAGACTCTATTCTTAAACTACTTACAAACTTCTCGATACTAACAGCCTCTGGTGTACTGGGTTTGAGTTGCTTTAGATATTAATATCAAGTGGTTAGCCCCATTCCCCAAAAGTTAGTGCACAGTGTTTAGTCCTTATTACTCAGAGTGCATCTCTGAGCCCATGTGTTTCTACTTTTCCGACACAAACTACCTCATACTACTAAGGTCATACTAAGGTTCATACTAAGGTAGGGGTGAAGGAGCGAGTAGGCCAAGGCCCATAATGCTCCTATACTATACCAAAGAATAATAGGATAAATCATACCCGGACATGATTAACTTATCCAAACGATGTTTGAAAGTCACTTTATTATTACCAGAAACTACCTCCAAAGGGAGCCGATTCCATGGCCCAATGATCCTAACAGTAAAAGAGTACTTTCTTCCGGTATGCTTGAAACATTTACCGTTTAATTGAAGAAAATGACCTCTCGTGTTATGAACAGATTTCTTAGAAGAAAAACCTAATTCAGACATAATATAAGGATCCTTAATGATGTCATATAAAAGAAGAAGATCCCCACGGTTGCGTCTAGTAATTAATGGCATTAATTTTAATGTATTCAACCTAGATTCATATGATAACCTTTCCAATCCAGAAATTTTTTTTGTATATTTTTTGTTGGACCCTTTCAAGTGAATAGTTATCTGATTTTTTAAAGGGGCACCATAATTGTGAAGCATACTCAAGATGCGGTCGAACATAAGATCTAAATAAAGGCAACAACACATCCTTATTTCTGGATCTAATATTGCGCAAAATAGACCACATGATTTTATTTCCTCTACTAATAACAGAGTGCAAATGCATAGAATAGGTTAAATCATCAGATATGGTGATACCTAAATCCTTTTCGTCCGTAGTAGAACTCAATGGAAAATCATCCAAAATATACTGAAATTTTTGGTTATTGGAACCCAGATACATAACCCTGCATTTATCAGTATTTAACTTCATTCCCCATTGTATTGCCCAAACAGATATAACATCAAGATCATGCTGTATATGGGAAATTTGCTCAAGGTTAGAACTAGAACCCCCGATCTTGACATCATCTGCATATTTAATAGTATTAGAAATGCAGGTATTGGTTAAGTCGGCAATGAAGGCCTGAAAAAGACAAGGACCAAGAACGGATCCCTGAGGCACACCACTAAGCACCCTACCAACGTCCGAGAAAGATCCATTTATCATCACTCTCTGAGTCCTGTCCAAAAGCCAATTTTGAATCCATCTAATAACATAACTATTAATGCCAAGAATGGAAAGTTTATGAATAAGGGCGCCATGAGGTATAGAGTCAAAAGCCTTACTAAAGTCAATAAAAACAATATCACAGGATACCCTGTTATCCAAATAGGAGCTAAAAATCCTCGTAAAAACAGAGCAGATTAGTAAGGCAACTTCTTCCCTTCCTAAAGCCATGTTGTTCTGGGTCCGAGTCATCAATTAAAGGAGACAACATATCCTTAAGTAAGCTTTCAAGGAATTGACTTAGATCCAAAGTCCCACCCCATTGTATTATGGATGCTGGCTTCCTCCATGATGCTCCCAGTGACCATCTGCTGGTCTAGTATGTGTGGAAGGTCCACTATCCCAAACTCCCCTTAAGGTCCTTCTGCTTTGGCTGTTCAAGTTCCTTGACTTGCCTACCCTGTTACAGGTAGTTGACCTTTACTCTGCTGATTGCTCCTTTATTCCTCACAACTGACATTGAAGATGCCCTTTTCAAACACCATCTAAATTTACAGAAGTTTAGGGCAAACACATCAAACTCCATTTGTATCAGATGCTCACACCTGCCCTGGGTTTTTGCTGAAGTCATCAGCTGCCTCAAGGCTCTGAAGTCTGCTTGATAACTCCACAAGGCTTCTGGGTCACCAGTGGATTTTGTACATGATAAACAGCTTTTTAAGACTTGTACAAGAGCTGCTAGTCTGGCCAAGGCTGAATACTTCACTTTCAGTTTTTAAAACAGCCTTAATAGCTTCTATCAGTTCTGAAAGATCATCCATTCGTTTTTTGATGTTTCTGCCCAGTCAGCCATCTTACTGTAGTCCACTAACTGGGTGATTTTACCATCTCTAATCCAGCTGAAGTCAGTTTCTTGTTTAACGATTTCTTCTCTACTTGTGCTCTCTCTACTACCCTCCTCTCATTCACCCATTTCTCCTTCTTCCCCTGCTATGTCCTCATTGCTACCACATATTCTTCCTTTTCATTCTCCCCCAAAATGCAATAACCCTCATGGATTGATTCCCAAACTACTCCACCTCTCTGCTGCTACTGTGGCCTCTCCTGTCTCCAAGCTTCTCTACCTTTCCTTTCCTTTGGGTGCAGTTCCTGGTGTTTGCAAGATGGTTAAATTTATTCCCCCCAAAAGAGAGCTGACCCCTCTGCTCCTGGTAACTACAGCCCTATCTCCTTCACCAGGAAAGTTGTTTGGGGGTGCAGCTTGAAAAAGCTTTCTCACACACAACTCTTCATATCCACTGTGTTTAATTATTCACGGTGTTCCAACAACTTTCCTGATACAGTCTTCATCAGGGGTGTGGCAGCGCTTATGAACTTAACTGAACTCTGTTTCCATTACCTGTGAAATTGCCTACCTAGTGTAGGAACCCTCTTGCTATTTCCTTCACACCTCATCTACTTAAACTTCAATAGCACCTAGTTCTTTCACTGCTCTCCCCGTTACGTGACTCTTCCTCCTGTCTCAGTCCTTTCAAGTCTGACTTTCAGAAGACTCACTCCACTCACATCCCTTCTTCAGCTCACTGATACCAGCCTGAAGGGGGTGGATCAGGGCCTGATCACCTCTGACATATTTGTTGTCTTTGCCAAGGTCTTCAGCACTGTTGTCCTCTTCCTTTAAGTGGACAAACTCTAAAAGGCTAGTTTAGTTGACCTACCATGAAATGATTCTGCTTTTAACAGGCAGGCCTCATCAAAGATTATCTTTGTAGGTGAATCCCTTTCCCCTCACCATCAGTTCAGGAATATCACAAGGCTTGGTCCTTGGTCCCAGTCTGTTTTTAATTTTCATTAATGACCTCTCTAATCCATGTGCTTCGTCTTAAATTAATTTGTATGTGGATGACAAAGTGTTCTTTGCTTATGGTTTCTCACCCTCAGAGCTGACTGCTCAACTCAAGCACGACTTCAGTGGTGTCCCATACTGGTTCTGTACCAAGCAGTTTACCGTCATTGCCAAGAAAACATTCTCTCTGACCTTTTGCACTAGGCAACGACTGCCCAAATTTCAGGCAGGTTTGTCATGACCCTGGATAGTTCCCAGATTGAAGAACTCTCCTCCTTTAAATACATGGATGTGTAGTTGGACAGTCATTTCAACTTCTATTGTCATACTGATGCTATCCATAAGAAGCTCCTCTACAAACATGGAGTATGTCACAGGATCAAAGCCTGTATCCCCCTCTCTGCAGGCTGGGAGACTGTCATAAAGATGATCTTTTCAGACTTTGACTATGGAAATGTGATGTATAGCATTGCCACCAAATCCAGTGTAGCCAGCTTTGACTTTCTATCTCACTCCTTCTGTTGCATTGCCCTTGGAAGCCCTTACCATATTTATCAGATTTTCTGTACTCATCACTCTTATTTCCCCCTTTAAGTGCAGATACCTTTTTCATTGTGCCTCACACATTTCCAAATTCTGGTTTGGGTCCTTCCCTAGTAACAGTACCTCAGCTCCCTCTTATCCTGCTCCCTACACTCCTACTATTATCTTATAAACTCTGATTCCTGAGCATTATCTCTCTCCCTCATGCCTAGACCTCAGGGGGCAGGCCGCCCTTTCCTATAGATAACCTAGGATTTGGTCTAGCCTCCCCCCATCTGTGCCTTCTCTTCTTACACTGCTGTGAAATTCCTCCTCAGGGATCACATTCAACAAGTCTGTTCCTGCACATAACTTCCTGCTTACTCCATTACATTTAATACTGTTTACTTTTTGCATTCTTTTTGCAGCAACTAGCTCATACTTAAATGTTCTTGCACAAATAGTCCTGTTACCACTAGTCTTCCATGACTGGTTATAATTTTTATACAGCTACTGTTCACTTGTTTTCGCACATGTATTCCTATATTACACCTGTTTATCCATTATATACAGTTATTGCATTTTGTCTGCATTAATTGTTTAATTATGTTTGCTTGCACGCATGTGCAAGAAACATAGTGCCATCATCTGAGTTTTCGGAGGTGTGGCAGCCCTCTTCCAATTCAGTCAGTGTGTTTGCAGGCGCTGCCGCAGTTCTCCAATGGCTACTGGAGCTGTCTATGACAGCAGTCGAAAATGCAGTGAGTACAGTTGAAAGGGGGAGCTACACTTCAGTGAGCAGCGATAAGATATCTCCTGCTCATCGCTCCCCTACACACCCCACACCTGCGCATGCATACTGTGTGCTCACCCCCTAGCACACACTGTATAGCCGACAGGGTTGCCCAATTCCCCATCGGCTGTGCCTGCGCTCCCCAAACAGAGTTCCACATGCCACGCTGGGTGCCACCCCACTGTGGCCTACACGATGTATAGCCGATGGGGTGCCCAATTCCCGTCCGGCTCCGCTGTTCCCGAGGTACAGGGTGCGCTGGGCCAAGCCCAACCCAGTGGGCAACAGATGCTATCATTGATGGTGGTGCCCAATCCTGTCAGCTCCCACACACCCCCAAACAGCTGATCCGTGGTAGCACGCTGGGAGCCTCCACCCCAGTGGCAATGTCCCACGTCAGTCGTTCTTTTAAAAAAACTGAAGCCACAAAGCAGTCCTCGCTGTCTCTGTCCCCACCACGCCCACCCACTGCGCTTACTCTGCCTCCCCACACCCCCCTCACCCCATACTTACCTCTGGACTCCAGCGCGACGATCTTCAGTGGACCAGGAACATGTCTGCACTCTTCAAAGCCTACCGTGAACTGAGGAAATGCCGGTAAGCTGTATAATGGGATAGGTAGGATTTTTTCAACTTTGCTGCATATCTCAGGCATTTTTTTGAATTTTTGCACCAAATTTTCAACATGGGGTTCATGAATGCTCTCACTGTCATAGCATTAATTGGGCCCGAAGGGTGATTTCACAGTCACTGCGCGAAATCACCTTTCAGGACTGAGTAATGAAATGACACTGCCACTGTTCATAAGGTGGGCTCTCAAAAAGCCTATGTTGAAAATTTGGTGGAAAAATTCCTAAAAATGACTGTTTTACGAGCATGCATTGCGCAGTTCCTATGCACGCTCGTAAGTTCATGAATTTTCAATATTTTCACTCTAGATTTTCAACATTGCCATTTTACCACACCTCCTTATGAGCAGTACAGCTGTCATTTTTCACATCTCACAGAAAATGTGTTTCCATGCATGTAGTGCACAATGGTGCAGTCATGGGCATATCCATTTTAAGACCTCTGCTCATGAACAGTGTCACTGTGATTTTCTTAATGTGTCCCATACATTGATTTTGCACACTGACTGCGCGGAAACACATTTTCATCAAGATGTGAAAATGACAGCTATACTGCTCATAAGGAGGTGTGGTAAAATAGCAATATTGAAAATCAGAATGCAAATATTAAAAAATTTGTGAACTTACGAGCGTGCGTAGGAACTGCGCAATGCACACTCATAAAACAGTCATTTTTAGGAATTTTTTCACCAAATTTGCAACATAGGCTTTTTGAGAGCACACCCTATGAACACTGGCACTGTCATTTCGTTAATCAGTCCCAAAAGGTGATTTCACGCAGTGACCGCGAAATCACCCTTCAAGCACGATTAACGCCATGACAGTGACAGAATTCATGAGGAGGGGTCCCAAAAACCCCATGATGAAAATTTGGTGCCAAATTCCAAAAATGCCTGAGATATGCTGCAAAGTTGAAAACCCTATTTATTACATTATACAGCTTACCGCATTTCCTCAGTTCGCAGTCGCTTTGAAGAGTGCAGAGGTGTTCCCAGCTCCACCAAGACTGCCAAGGCTTGGACTCTGGCAGGTAAGTATGGGGTAAGGGGGGGGAGGCAGGATGCCCAGTGGGTGGGTGCAGGGAGACTAAGAGGGACCGTTTTTTGTTTACAGGTTTTTTTTATTTTTTTATTATTAAGACAATGCTGGATGTTTGCCATGCTGGGGTGGGCTCCCAGCGTGGTAGCTGGAAAGGCTGTTTGAGGGGGAGCTGGAGCTGATGGGGGATTGGGCACCCAAGTCAGCCACAACAAGCTTTGCCACGCTGGGGTGTGCTCACAGTGTGGCACCTTGAAACCTCTTGGGGAGGGGCGTGGAGCCGATGTGGGATTGAGCACCCCCGTTGGCTATAACAGTTTTTACCATGCTGGGGTGGGCTCCCAGCATGCATTTCTACACAGCTTTTTTGGTGGGGCGTGAAGCCGTGGGGGATTGGGCACCTGTCAGGCTATACAGTGTGTGCATGGGGGAGAAGGACATGAGCACGCATATGCTTGCATGCATGAGCATCTGTGTGGGAGGGGAGTGCTGCTCACTCAAGTGGTGCTCTCTTTCAGCTGTACGGCACTGCATTTTGATTACTGTATGTTTCTTGCATTACGCAAAGGTAAACATAAACATTGGGGGTGTAATTTTTGTGTCATTGCCTAGTGTCCAGATGGTTTGGAATTTTGTTCTGAAATTTTCAGTGTAGAAAGGGCTTGGGCCACAGCGGAGCCTTTCATTAGTTTGGTGAAAACAATATTAATCTGTTTTAGAGTTATAATGATTTGAAATCTCGGTTTGGAGCATGTTCAGTACAATCTTTTGGATAGCTGCTTCATACAAAAAAAAAAAGAATTTGGCCCATACAAGAAAAGATTCTGTTTCATATGTGTGCAATCTTTTTTTGTGAGAAAATGACAATTTTTGTATTGCTGCCATTTTGTTTCTGTTTTAAATTTTTTTTTAAAAGTTTTTTTGAAAAGCCATAAATATCCTGCAGAGACACTAACATATGTATCTTGCAAACTGTGGCCCCCTTAGGTGGATTCAGCAGTTAGTTTTTGGAAATATCATCCAGAATTGTGTTTGAACACATTTTTAAATATTTTTTCTTGACCCAAATGTCCTTTTTTCACACTGCAAGATGAGCAATTAATAATTAAGACAATAAATGATTTAAATAGTTTTTCATGGGACTAGAAAATCATGAATGAGGTAACCCTTGACATGTGTTTGGTTGATTTGAAAACTACCAAATTAAAGAGAGCCTTGATTGATTTGAGAATGCAGGTAATGCTGTATTTAATGAATGTAGAAAAACGTTACAAAATTAAACCTGGAAAGAGAACATGTCTCTGTGATGGTAAATCAATAGATGGAATTTTATATTATCCATTATACTGTTCATTTCAAAATTTTACAAAGAACTCAAAAGAAAATAGATATATTCCCATAATTAAGACATTATACACTGAAGATAGTGATACAAATATGTTCACCTCACCCAGCTTGTTGAGTTTCCAACAAAAATGAACTACAGGACCAGAACTTCTAACTTGTTGGACTGGATACTTTCTAGCCACCCTGAGCAGATCTCTGACACCACTGTACTCCCAGATGGTATAAGCGACCACTTCCCTGTCTTATTCTGTTGATCTAATAAATTCACCAAGCATCCCACCAGAACAATTACCAACAGGGTCATCATCTGTGGTCACCTTGAACTTCTAAAATCTGACCTCCATTTACAAGACCGGTCCTTACTCTACTCCACCACTGATGTCGACGCTGCCCTTGACCATTTCATTTACCAATTCAACGTTGTGTGTTGCAAGCATGCCCCCTTTAAAAAATGGAAAATCAAAAGCCACTGTAACCCATGGATCTCTCCTGACCTGATCGAGCTTCTTAAAGCGAGGGACCATCTCTGGCAATGGGCTCAGGCTACGGGTAAACAAGCTGACATTCAGAGTTATAAAAGGCAAGGAACAACTGCAACAGGGCTATCCATACACTAAAAGTCAGTGCTGAAATCATTGGACTAAGGCATATGACTTCAAAGAAACACTGACCTTTGACCTTTGATGTTTCTTCCTTTTAGCAGCTGTGTAGAGAAGTCCTGATCTTTTTTGCTTGCCAATTCACTCAGTTGCAACTTCTGTGAGCAGTTCAGTGCAGAGCAGCATTTGCGTAACATGCACTGGCCTGTCAGTGAGTTGTTCATTTTTTGTTTTGTCTACTTTTCCATTTCCAAATTGTACTGTAAAGCCACTAGAGGGCAACAACACAAGTAGGTTGCAATCCTCTACTCACTACTCTCCCCTAACACTTCTAGTCCTGGGTCATTCATACCTAAAGCAAATTATCAACGTCCTAATATTCAGTGGTGTGATCTGAATCTGTAAGCCTGTACAAAGACTCTACTACCCTACCCAGAATGGTTTTATCTCCCTCCTATTCACACCCTTCCTGGTTCTTACCCTTATCCCAGTCTCCCCCTCTACACCCATTGCCACTTCTTTCTCCCCTTCCTTTCCAGATACCGCCTTCATACTGTCAATCACCCCTACAGCTCCCCTTGTAAACAGACCCCACTTTCCCTACTACCCTCCAGCATCTCTGTTTTCCCTTCCTAGTCACTTTGCCTTTCTTTATTTCCTTATCTCCTTCTCTCCACCCTACCCTCCCTCCTCTTCCCTCCCTCCATATTTCCTACTCAAATTACAAAAGTCGTAAACTTCACTATTACATCCTTGCCCTCCTCCTTCTTTCATCAGGGAACATCCACCCAAACCCTGGTCCTATTTCTTCTCCTACCCTGGCTCCTTACACAAATAACATGTCTCCAAACCCCACTCCCACTACAACCCACCCTAACGGGATGAAGCTCCTCCACCTGAACATCTGCAGCCTGCTACCTAAAATCAACCTTCTACAAACTCTTATGATTTCACACACCCCTGACATCTTAATTATTACCGAGACATTGCTCATAAAAAGCACCCCTTACAGTGCTATTGCTATCCCTGGGTATTCCATCTCCAGACAAGATCGATTGGGTCGTGGAAGGGGAGTGGCCATGTATATCCTGTCCTCGCTGCATTTTACTACCACCCTATCTACATCCATCCCAACTACCTATGAAGTCCTTGTCACCTGCATTACCCTTGTTTTCTCAATCCCAATCTTTGTGGATGGCATCTATTGCCATCCAAGCATTCAACCCTCGGTCACAACTGAACTCTTTGCCAGTATCACCTCCCTCTCACAATCTGGTGAACCTTTCATAATGGGTGACATGAATCTAATTTGGTTGTCTCCCAAGTTAAACAACCTACACAATGATGTCGCTGTTCTAAACCTCACTCAACTTATACTTGACCCCGCACACCCTAATCCCAAAACACAAAACCACACCCTGCTTGACTGGGCACTCACAACCCACCTGCACCGCATCATTAAATCTGGTCTCCTCCCCCATGCCCTTAGTGACCACAACCCCATTTTCATTGTTTGTAAGGTTCATCACCCCAAATCTCCCCTTAAAATCATACAGCTCCAGTTCTTTAAATCCTTAGACCTTACCCCAATTAGCTCTGCACTCACTTCCACCAGCTGTGCCCCCCTCTCCACTACCATTTCTGTTGACCAAGCACTTGACTATTTTAAGGATAAATTCATTGTCACCTGGAATGTCTTTGTTCCTTTCAGATGGACCAGAGTCCATGGGCTTAATCTCCCCTGGATCACCCCTGAACTACTAGCCTGCTTCAGGGAGCATGTTCGGGCCTGGAGAAAACACAAATCTACTAAACATCGAAACGACTATGCCAAGTACAGAATGCTATGCAATTCCTGTACTAAAGCTACTAGACTGGCTAAGTCTGATTATTTCAACTCCTCATTCCTGACTAACACTAACTCTCCATCTAAATTCTGGAGGGTAGTTCATGCCCTGTTCTCTCCCCCCTCTCCCCCTCCTCCAGTTCTCAAAATAAATAACTTCCTAGTTTCTGACCCTGGCTCCTTGGCCAATTAATTTAATGCCTACTACACCTCGTGTGCCACGTCTCTTCTAAATTCCATCTCCCCATTGCCACCTACTAACTTCAGCCCTTCGCCTCAGCCAGGTCTTACCCTTCCCCCAATTTCCTTTTCTACTATCTCCCCTGACGAAGCTCTTAATGCTCTCCTATCCCTCAACCCCACTAAAGGCTCCTCACCAGATGAGCTCAATCCTAAACTTCTCTGCCTTTCTGCTTCTGCAATTGCTTATTCTATCTCCCTAATCCTTAACCTGTCCTTTATTTCTGCCCAAGTACCCTCATCCTGGAAACATGCTGTAATTCTTCCTCTCCCCAAGGGTGGTGACACATCCACTCCTTGCAACTATCGCCTCATTTCCCTCCTTCCTACCCTTGCCAAACTTCAAGAACATTTAGTTCTCTCTCAACCATCACCATTCCTCTCTGATTCCTCCTTTTTCACCCCCTTCCAATCTGGTTTTCAGAAGAACCACTCAACAACCACCTCCCTCCTCAGGCTTACTGATGCCATCCTTTCAGGGATGGACGATGGCCTGATCACCTCAGCCATCTTTGTCAACCTAGCCAAAGCTTTTGACACTGTTTCCCATCCCTTGCTTCTTGATTCACTCTTGTCAGCTGGCCTTGCTCCATCAGCCACCAACTGGTTTAAATCCTACCTCATTGGCAGGACCCAGTCTGTGAGAATCCTTGATTCCATCTCCCCTCTACTCCCCATCAACACTGGTGTCCCTCAGGGCTCAGTGCTTCATCCCCTACTCTTCTCCATTTTCCTTAATGATCTTCCCTCAACCTGCCCATCCTCTTCTATCCACATGTATGCTAACGATACTGTTTTATACAGTTCTGGCAAAAACCCTGCTGCTGTGCAAACGAGCTTACAGCATGACTTCAACCAAGTTCAGCTCTGGTTTGCTTCTCACCAGCTTTTTCTAAACACTAAGAAGACAGTCTCAATGACCTTTGGCACCAGGCAGAGACTGTCTAGGCTCTCGGCCCTACCCATCTTCCACACCCTTGATGGGACCATCTTGGAGAACATCTCCTCATTTCGATATCTGGGAGTTTGGCTGGACCAGCACCTCAACTTCTCTGTACATATTGATGCTATCCTGAAGAAACTGCACCCCAAGCTTGTGCTCTGTACAGGAATCATAGTTGCATCCCACTGACTGCAAGGCGCGAAATTGTCCAGAAGATGATACTCCCCGTCTTTGACTACTGCGATGTAGTCTATGGTGCTGCTCCCAAATCTTCCCTGATCAAGTTGGACACTCTCTTTAACTCCTTCTGCTACTTTGCTATCACCTTCCCTTCCCACTCCCACCACTGTGAACTCTATCACTCTCTAACCTTCCTTCCTTCCTTCCACTGTCTCACAGACTCATCTCTCACTGTGCCAAACTAACCTACAGATTCTTGTTCGGGGGGCTTCCCTCCTATCTCTCATCCTCTCTGTCCACTCCACCTCACCCCACCCACTCTCTCAGATCAAATGACGCCCACACCTTGACGGTCCCTCGCCACTGCACCCTCATCGGTCAGACTGGTTTCACCCATAGTTTCCCTAAAATATGGAATTCCTTCCCCCCTGAAATACGACACTCCTCCTCCAATTACTCCCTTACCTCTGCCCTACACAATTACCTTTCCCTCAGCTGTTCCTGCTTTAACCCAGCTTAATACCTGTCCACAGTTTCTGCCTTCCTACCATGACCCCCCCGGCAGGGTTCTCAACATTCTGAAGGGGAAAATCAGAAAATGGCTACCCCTTCTCCTCATATTCAGTTCTTGCCTCTCCCCCCTCTCTTCTCCACCTGCCCTTCTGGGTCACCAATGTGCGCAACCTAACCCCATCCTTGTTACTCAACGGCACTTGTGTACTACCTCGAGCCTGCTCCTGATACACTCATGCACTATAAATGGTTCTATAGCATTATTACAGTTTTGTATGTTCATATGTTCTTTTGTATGATTTTGGACATGTATTGTAACTTACCCAATGTTCCACTATTGTTTATTGTACAATACCCAGGTTGTGCTGTGAGACGAGCAACTTGTTGTTCAGTGTGCCCTCCTGGTGAAACATTTCAATAAATAAATAAATAAAAAGTCAATATTACAAAGAAGCCCTCTCTCACACATGGAAGGATGGCAGAAAGTTTTTGAGTAACCTCAAACAAGTCACAGGGAAAGTCTTAAAATATCCCTCCTCCGTGTTAAACATTAATGGTTCACCTTCTCTCGATCCAAGAACCATTGCAAACACTTTTAATAATGCATTTAGTGTTCTGAGTAGTATTCCCCCCTGACTTCTTCAGCCTTTCCAAAGTGATTTCATTGGGAATGGTAACCAGCCCCCTTCACACCCACCCTTCTGCTTCAGAGCTGCCTCCAAAGGTGAAGCCAGGAAATACTTCCTTCAGGTGCTGGAGAAATCAAGATTCAGTGATGGTACCCTTGATCTGAAACTCATCGCACTCACATTGGAAGAAATCCTGGCATCTCTAACCCATATTATTAACTTATCTCTTAGGTACTGACAATTCCTGCAAAAGTGGAAGTCTGTATTAGTGATACCGGTTCATAAAAGTAGGGATCGTACCCTACATGGGAACTATAGGCCACTCTCCATCCTCCCTCCGCTCTCTAAAGCCTGGGAATAAATAGTGGCAGACCAGCTGGTAGAATATTTGGAAAACAAATCAACTGCAATGCCCACAGCAACATGGGTTTAGGAATGGACACAGCACCACTACAGCCTTGCTGAAGTTCACAGGCTTCATTTATAACTCCGTTGCCCAAGGTCACCTTGTTGGCACTGCATTCATTGATGTAACCAAAGCCTTTGACATGGTAAATCATGCCCTTCTGATAGACCAGCTCTGTGCCATTGGTCTTTCTAATGATACCATGTCTTGGTTTAGTAATTACCTACATAACCGTTTGCAGCTGGTGAAGATTGGTAATGTCATCTCTGACAGCAAACCTGTCCACTCAGGAATCCCACAAGGATCCATCCTGGGACCGCTCCTGTTTAGTATTTTCCTTATCAAGCTTCCCTACATACCTCTCAAGTGTCCCTCATTATGAGGGACATCCCTCATTTGGCCCCTTAAAATTGCTCTGTCCCTCATCTGCCCCTCATGGAAAAGGTGCTGCCCACACAGCGAATGTGCTGTAAATTCAGACTTTAAAGCAGAAACACTTAACATTCTAAAATACTAAATCCAAAATAAACTTTGTACCAGTAAACACTATGGTTTTCACAGTGTTGTGAGCTTGTATCTCCATGTTTGAGGATATGTCCCTCATTCTGAGGGTCTGTGTCCCTCATTTGGAGTGTCCAAAAATGTCCATATCCCTCATTTCAGTGACAAAAGGTTGAGAGGTATGCTCCCCTACTCCTGCCAGGATCATATCTTGTTATATGCGGACGATGCTTTTCTGTTCACCAGTGATCCTGATCCCAAAATTCTTGAGAAGCAGCTACAGAATAACTTTGTGGACATAGAAAGTTGGTTCGATAAACACAAACTAATAATGAATCATAAAAGGACAAAAACTATGTTGTTCTCCAGCCCCCAAAACAGGCATAGAACCTATCCTCTTTCTATCACTAACGAAGTAGGTGCTCTCTTGGAGCTAGTTCAGCATTTTAAATACCTGGGGATTATGGCTGACAGCACCCTGTCTTTTGCTCTCCAAACTGATAAAATTACTTAGGCTGTCAATTCACGTAAAGGGCTGCTCTACAGGCACAAACATAGTTTGACTTCTGAAACTCTCTGCCTACTGTAGCTATACACAGCTCAGTAGTCTCTCTCATTGTATATGGTCTAGTTATCTATGGGTCAGCCACAGATATGTCCCTCCGGCACATCAAAATAGCACTAAATAAAGCCTGCTGGCTCCTAACTAGAGCCTCACGAGTGACTCATATCTGTGACCTGTATGCTCAGGCTAACTGGCTCCAGTTCAAAGGCAGACTTATGTATCAAACATGTCTACTTGCAAAATAAGTCAACCTTGGGATGGTGCCCCCGGGCTACAGGAACTCCTCACCCCATACAGCAACCCTCATCACACCAGAAGCTCTGATAGCCAGATATTCAAAATTCCCCGTTGTTGTGCCTCCTGAGGTCAAAGGTCATTTGCTTATCAAGCACCGCTGTGGTACAATTCCCTTCACTTTGACGTTTCCTCTGTATCCACTCTGGGCTCTTTTAAATGGAAGCTTAGACAACATCTAGTTGCAAATGCCTGCTGTGACTGCTTCCATTAACCACTCCCATTCAGTGTCCTGCATTTAATACGTCTGACTCTCACCTCCCTCCCGGTTTCTCAGGACCCATAACACTTCCTGCCTTCCTTAATTCACCCTTCCTTCCCTCTTCACCACTCTCATTTTGAGTACCTAACCTCACTTTACCTCCTCACCCCCCCCACCCCATGACTAGACTTCCTGGGCTGATCCTTTTTTCAACCTTATAGTAGCCCCTGTCTACAAACATCCACCCTTTGACTAGGCCTCATAGTCCGCTTCTCTCTTGCCCTAATGTAGTAGTTTTTGTCTGTCTCTTATTGTCTCCCAATTTGAATTTTTGCACCATGGCATACATTGCACAATGTCTCGTAAACTAGGTCTCTTTAGTTCCATATGCTGATGTGACTTATTTTTACCCTTAAGCACAGTAGTGGTGCTCATGTGTTGTATTGTATTGTTTTCTCTACTTGTTTTAGTCTTCTGACGTGGAACCTATGTAAAGAGCTTTCAGCTCAAAGGTGTTAATCCTAGATCTCAATAAATAAATACAATTATGAATCTACTTTTAGAAGGAGTAAGACTGTATTAACATTTCTTTATACTCTGATATTATATGTTGACCTACTGTCAATTATTGTTCCACTTATTCCCTCACCTGGGATGTCATTCTTTTCCTTGATCACTGTGAGTCCCCTATTCCACTGTTTTGTTTTTTGTTGTTGTTTTTTTACAATTCTTTTTCTGCCCCAACTTCCGGGGAAACTCTCTCAGACATCCACCCCAATCTCGGCTCTACCTCTGGGCCTGAAACTCCTCCGTGACTCCTGGCACTAGCCCAGCTATCCCCCTGGCTCTGAGCCCCTCGAGGTAGGGCCACCCTATTCTCCCAGGGTGCTCTATCTAGAATTTGGGCCAGGCTGGGCTTGGCCCAGGAACAGAGAGTGTCCGGCCAGTGGAGTGTGGCCGAGTTAGATGGTGCTGTCGCCTGTCCACGGGGTGGGGATTTTTTCCTTAGTTAAGCCCTCGTCCATACCACCCAGGTGGAGCCTGAGCATGCCATGACACCAGGGGACATCTGTCATGACTCTGCATCCCTCTTTGTGTGCCCTAAGCATGTCAGTACCTCCGGTCACCACTGAAGGTCACTGCGGTGCTGGGCATACCCCTGGACCCCCCCCAAGGGAGAATAGATGTCCTCTGGATGCTCAATTCTCCCTCTCCCCTGCCGACCCCCAATGACCCAGGCTCATTCCTGAACCCGGGTCACCGGCGTTGCACGAGGTGCAGCATCCAGCACCTCAACCCTCAGCGCCACCAGGCCGGCACTCTATTCCACTGTTTTAAAGACACCTACATATTTACCCTTCTATCTGCACAACTACTTACAAGTGTTGCTGCCTAACAGATACAGGTTGGCACCTCTTCAATGGAAACAGAACAGTCCATCTCTGGGTAAGGTGGAGGATTGAGAGCTGACTCTTGGAGCAGATGAAGGATTCAGTGGGCATCCACGCCCAGGTGGCAAGGAGTTAGCTAATGGGCAAGGTGTCTATGTAATCTGTAAGGCTTTTACACACTCAGTGAGCTCTTTCAACTGTGTTTTCATGTCTTAGGCAGCACTTTCTTCGTGGCTACTGTCAATGTGAGGCTGCAGGGGGATGGCTTTCCTAGTAGGCACTCGCAGTGAATTGGCAGTGGTTTCCTGTGACTCTTCCTTCCTCACCTCATCGAGGAGCTGTCAGAAATTTGGGGATTGGCTCTCAGAGTGATCAGAGTCCAACTGGAATACATAGCACCTCATAAGATCTGGTTGAGTCTCATTTGGGCAACTTGTGCAGGGGTAACTCCTCTGGCCTCAATTATTCTTTCTTTTTTTTTATCCCTGCCTTACCTGCATCCAGCTGCCCACTCCTTTGTGAGACCAGCCTTCGCCCACCACTGCCTCTCCCATTCTGCCATCCTGCTGCTACATCGCCTGGCTAGTCTGAAGATATCCCTTTGCCGGGGAGGCACCCCTGCCACTGGATGCCATCGGGAGGGGAGACCTGAGTGCACCTCGGCACTCCCTTGCTACGTTGCTGGGTGAGGGTGCACAGCTTTGGGGGGCTTCCTGGCTTTGTGGCACAGGGAAGCAGGGCCACCATCATCCGGCCGGCATGGATGCCATTTTCACATTTTCCTGCCCCTTCCTCCATGCCACTCTTCTAGTGCTCCTCATCTCCACTGAGGGGGTGCTACAGAGTGAGGCAACCCCTACAACCCACCTCAGGAGAGGAGGGCAGTCCTCCAGATGTTCAGTCCTCTCCTTCCCCTGCCGACCTCCAGCATCCTGAGTCCATTCCCAAACTCAGGTCACTGGCATGGCATGAGGTGTGGCATCCAGTGCCTCAACCCTCAGTGCCACTGGCCAGACTCAACTATTTTATGAATCATTGTCTCCACTCGGGTCATGTAGTGGGACAGTTGCTCTCCCTCTTTCTCTCTTTCTGGGTGGTGGCTCCCAGCTGAAACTGCTCCAAAGGAACTTCTCAGCATGGTAAGATGGTCACTAGCAGTGCAGTCTGGTTGGCTGGCTCACAGTGATCGGATGACATCCAGTGCTATACCTCTCAACCTCTCTACTATACATTTGCATTTGTCATCATCGGACATTTCCACACTTTCTCCATCTGGGTGGCTTGACTAATCCAGCTTTCATAGTCATCCTTCCCAGAAGGAGTGGGAGTGGCACCAGAGAAAGTACGCAGTCTCATGTACTGTTCAAAAGGCAGGACCAAGTAAGGGGACCAGTCATGTCCTCCTTCCTGGGGTTCACCAGGGGGTTTTGTCAGTGTCAGGTCACTTCCTTGGAAAATTGTTCTAGCATCTTGAACAGTCTTTCCCTCAGTGGCCAAAAGCAAGTGCAATTTAATTTCAAAATCACTTGGTTCTTTAGGGTCCTCTGAAGGAGGATCCAGGCTTGCATGGGTGGTTAAGACCCAGGGGGTAGGGTCTCCATCAGTGGTGAGCTTATCAGGCACCCTGGTAGGATCACCATCCTCTCAGCATTCCATTAGAACACATAATGTCTGCCGAGCAGAACTGTAAATCCTCCCATGTACAGTCAGTTTTTCCAAACATTTTATACTGCCTATGACACTTTCAAGTTGGTCCCTTTGGTAGCTTCAGGGATCCCTTGCATAAGTCTAGCAATAAATTGTAATCCATCATGACTTTGGAAATTGAGGGATACCAGACTGTTCCCACCAAAAAGAGGGGTGCTGCAGAAAGGCACGGGGCCATAATGTTGCAAAACATTATGCCGCAGCAATGTACTGTGCTGCCAGTACAGCGCAATATATTGCCAACGGCATATGTCTTCATTTTGCGGATGAGGCTCCGCCCTCAGCACCCCCTGTTATGGGAGACCTGCCCCCCAACTAAACTAACTAACTCTGGGAGAGGGTTTTTTTTTCTACTTTCTTTGTCTCTCCCCTTGACTAGAACTCTCTCAGGCTTGCCCACTGGCCGAACTGTTCTACTGCCTGCTGTGCCTCCTGTCATCTTCAGAGATATTACGACTCTCTGGGGATGCGGGCCCTACAGCCCTGGAGAGATCGAAGGGCAGTGACGGGAGACCAGCATTGGGCATGTGTCGGTGGCTCTGGGAGAAGCCATCGCCTATCTGGCTGGGGAGGGCTTTTTTCTCCTCTTGTTATGCCCTCCACCCCCCTCCCATCCGTGGTGCATGTTTCCTGACTTCTTTGGTGCATGGCCACCCTGCCAGCATCAGGCCACGCTGTATACGTGCAGCCCAGTGCTCTATGGCACCCCCAGTATCTACCAGGGGCCGCCAGAGCACTGAACTCCCCAACACCCTCCCCTCAGGACAGGGGAGCAGCCCTGTGGGTGCTCAATCCAATCCCTCCCCTGCCGACCCCCGGCACCTGAGCTCGCTCCCAAACCCCGGTCGCCGGCATGGCGCGAGGTGTGGCGTCCAGTGCCTCAACCCTCAGCGCCACTGGGCCGACAGGAGAGCGGGGTTTAACAGCTAAATTTCCACAAGGTGTGAAAAATAAAACAAATCCATGCATCTGGGACCGGGAATTGAAACCCGTTCCCAAATGCAATGCCGGCCTCCCTAGCTGCCTGTGGTTTTTCCTGTCAAGCCACGGCAGCTGCTCACCAGCCCCCTGTCCCAGCAGAGGTCTTGTCCTTTGCCTGGGAATAGTGAAAGAGTACATTACCGTGCATACACCTTTTTGCAGTTTTGCACCCTTTCTCTTCCCTATCGTGAGGTTCCTGTTGCGTGGTTTTGTCATGCGCGATGAAGCATGCGACATATTGACTCAGTAGGATGTAGAAATGACCAAAAAAATCCCAGCAGTAGCCTCCAATTTTGTAACCACCCCATCCCTTCTATCTGTGCAACCACTCGCAAGTGTTGTTGCCTAAGGGATATAAGTTGGCACCTGGGTTCGTGGTTATAATTGGCTATGTAAATGGCGTGTTGCTTCCACCTATGGGGATTCATATAGCAACATAGTAACAGGATGCTTCCCCACAGAAAATGAATATAGCCCCCTCCCTCAGTGACAGGTAGACTAGTAACACAATCCCCTCCCAACTTATCACTCTAAACATACAAATATTATACTACATAATAATGGCAAATACTGCTGCTGGCCACCCTAGATGAAGCCCGCCTCAGCTTCAATTAGATTCCAAGCTGGCCTTCCAACCTATCCCATTGTCTGCAGCACTGTGGGGGTATGGTGCCACAACCCTGCCCTGGGGGGTAAGCCAGGGGGTATAGGAGGGTCGTGGCCAATCTGGAAGTGGAAGCCAGAGGTCCATGACTGGGCAGAGGTACTGGGCAGCTGGCAGTGGGGCAATAAAGTATAATAAATAAAAAAAAAAGAAATTGCAGGAAAATAAATGAAGGGGTTTATTTTGGGGTCTGGAGAATAAGGTAAGGAACGAGGGAAGCCAAAGGAGTAAAACATTCAAAAATCAGCTTAGAATAATCACTGTTGTCACTCAGATAAAAGAACACAGTACAAATTATAATCCAGTATTCTCTCTGTCCCAGTCTCTCTCCCCCCACTGGTGCACCAGTTAGCCCCACAGTCCCTGTGGGAGCTCCAAAATACCTTGTGTGCACACAACAAGGAGCTGCAGGCCCATATCGAATAGACACTGGGTGCAGCACCGTTGTAGTGGGTGGATGCTGCAGTTGCAAGTTACAAACTACACCAGTGGATGTACAATAAATACACAGATGATCCTGGCTGTAATTGCTACTGTGGGCTTAGTTTAAAGTCACGCAGCAAGCCCAGGGGGTAAACAATCTAGCTAACTATCTGGACAGTTAGAAAAACAACGGTTTGGGTAAAACCCAGTACTCATGACCTTTAGGTGAACAGATGGTGCAGGCGCTGGGAGACGTCTCCCCTTGCTGGCAGTTGGATAGAGCAGTTAGGTTGTTGTGGATGCTGACTATCCTCTTCACCTCACAGAGCGACTTGTCTTCACCCAACTCAAAAGGTAGGCAGGCACTTGTCTTCACCCCACAGAGGGACTTATCTTTACCCACCTCAAAAGGCAGGCTGGCAGTTGTCTTCACCCCACACAGGGACTTGTCTTCACCTACCTCAAAAGATAGTCCGGCAGTTGTCTTCACCCCACAGAGGGACTTGTCTTCACCCACTTCAGAAGGCAGGCCAGCAGTTAGGCAGGTAGGACCTGACAGCTCTGGTCCCCTGTCAGAAATCATAGTCTTTTGTGTTAGGATCAGAGAGGCAGTGGACATTTCATTTCACCTCACCGAAACAAACAAATGATTCTCACAGCAGTCTCTGCTATCTTTGTTGCCAAATTCTAGGAAATTCAGTCAGGCTGAGGTAAATCCCCTTGACTCTGGGATTTACCAGGCAGTTGGCACAAGTTCCACAGTTCTCAGTTTGTTTTGGCACAAACATTCAAGTTCCAGACTGTGACAGCTCAAGGAGCTGTTAAAATCAGTTGCTGTCTCTTTAGCAGCTCACACAGTCCCTCCCTGGGTTAAACTGTCAACCCCAGAATGTTAGTTTTGAATACACAACATCTCATTAGCTAACGGAAGTCTCAAGCTCCACCCCCTGATTGGACTACTGCAGCAACCAATAGGGTTCCTTGCTATCTTCAGGCAGACCACATCAAATATGGCTGCCCATTTCAGTCTTTGCACAGCTCAGTAAAATATAAATAGTAGAAAGTGTTGGCAGCATCTGATTGCAGGGTTAGGTTCCTTCTGGTCCCTTCTGGTGGTTGCTATGGCCAGGAGGCACTTTGATGGGACAGGAGCCCCATTGGGAGATTCGTTTTGTGAGCTGCCCAGCAGGAGCTATTTGAAAAAATGGCATTTTGGGCCACTAATGCTCATAGGAATTGTAGTCCCAGCTGCCATTTCATCCCCTGTACTCCTCGACCCACTGGAGGCTCAGATTGGGTTGGGGTGCCGTTTAAAACTTACTTATTTTTGTTTATGTTGTTCTCCCAAGCCTCAGCTGATGTCGGACAGGGCTGGAGAGAGGATTGGAAAAAACAACGCTTCTGCCATGGCTCTCTTGATGCATTAGGGCGCCAAAAACAAACTGCAGCCTTCACGTGTGCTCCCTGCCCTGCTCTGCAGCAGTTCAAAGGCATCAAATCAAATCAAATCTTTATTTATCCAGGCGATCATCATTGAGCAAGCTCATTTACAAGATGGATCTGCTGTTGTCCAAGACAGTTATACATACATAGATTGAGAATACAAAGTACAACATGTGCAAAGAGTTCCAAACAAATTTACAGGAAAGTGGTAGGCGCACGATGTACATTCCAAGCATTCTTGTAGGAACATACATGCATCACTCAACTTTGCTGTGGTATATACAGACTCCATGTATGCAGAAGTTGAGGTGGTATGTTTAGTCATTCTTAGTCAAGCCTCCATCAGAGGGTACAATTCTTTGCATTTCAGCCCTCAGTGACCGTTTACCATACTTGGGTGAGGGTCCTGGGCTGCATAGGGGCCCCTAATGAGGTCTGTATGTTCCTGCTTAAAAGGTGAGAGGAGAGTAATATTGGAGAAGTGGTGCCTTGAGTGCCGAGGGCTACTATGGCAGCTGACTAGTGGACTTGATTAAAATAGGGAGGGGTGGAACTAGGTTCGTGGCTAAATGTGGTAAGGATATGGAGTGAACCGTCAGCAGAACAGCTAGGAACTGTGGAAACACTTACAGATTTCGGTGAACATTTTGTCATAAATGATCCTAAACAGGGCAAAACTGACAGGAGAGCCGAGTCTCAAGGATCTTTGTACCCAGTTCCAGAGCATAGGCAAAGCGTGGCTTGTGGCAGCCCTGCCAAAGTGGGTACTGATCCTGGGGATTTTCAGAGAAATTAGCGAGTGGTTTCTTAGTGCGTAGCTACTGATTGGGCTCAGGGGGAGGCAGGCAACAATGTAATCTGGGAGTTTGTTGGTAAGGGCTCGGAATATCCAGAGTGCTGCATTTCTACACCGCCTGTATTGAAGGGAAGGCCACCCTATGGCTGCATATAATGAGCAGTGATGTGTGGAGGATGGGAGACCAGTTATAAATCTTAGTGCTCTGTGGTACAGGGCATGCAGTTTTGCAAGGTGTGAGATGGAGCATTGGCCATAGATAATGTCAGTGTAGTCTATTAATGAGAGGAAAGTTGATTGAACAAGCTGTCTTCTTGCGTCTGCAGTCAGAAAGTGTTTAATTCTGAAGAAGAGGCCAAGCCTCGGCCTAAGCTTTTTCATCAATTCTTCTGTGTGCTCTGCAAAGGAGAGTTTGTTGTCCAGCCATATACCCAGATATTTGAATTTAGGCACAAACTCAAGATCTTCACCTAGAAGGGTAGTTATGGGGGGAAGGGTACCAGCAGCAGCAGAGTAGGCCCTAGTGCTAGATGGGGTAAAAAGCATGGCCTTAGTTTTTTTTGCATTTAGCAGTAGCTTTTTGCTGAGAAGCTAATACTGCAGCTTATTGAATTCAGTTTGTAGATCTGTGCATGCGGCTCCAGGGGAGTCACGGCTTAGAAAGAGCACTGTATCATCGGCAAACAAGTGGATACTGGCTTCTGTAATGCCTAGGTCCAAGTTGTTAATGTAGATGGCGAACAGTAAAGGGCCCAGTATGGAACCCTGTGGGACTCCTCTTTTTATTGGTTTGAGAGGAGAGAGCTCACCTTCAGCCTTAATTTGTTGCTGCCTATCAGAGAGATAATCCTGGAACCAGTCCAGTGAGGTTCAGTCCATACCTATGGTTTTTAAGGTGGAGAGAAGTAGGCAGTGGTCGACGGTATTGAAGGCCTTGCTGAGGTCTAAAAACACAGCACAAACAAATTTTTTTGCTGTTAAGGTCCTGTTGCCAGTCATTAGTGACTTTGGCCAGCGCCGTAACAGTGCTATGCTTTGCTCTAAAGCCAGACTGCATGGGGTTAAGCAATGTAGAGCTGTCTAGAAACGATCTCAGCTGTAAATCCACGACTTTTTCCAGCATTTATGAGAGTATAGGTAGAAGATAGATTGGCCTATAATTGTTCAGGTCACATGGGTCCCCTGATTTAAATAGAGGGATAACATGAGCGGTTTTCCATTCTGCGGGGATAGAGCCCTGGGCTAGGGACAGGTTGAATAAGTGTGATATAGGTGGGGCAAGTATGTGGTATGCTATTTTCAGAAAGTATGGGTCGAAGGAGTCAGCTTCTGCACTTTTTCTGGTATCTAGCCGTAGCATAAGGTCTTCAACTTCTTTTATGGTGGTTGGGGAAAAGGAGAAGATCGTATCTTTGTTACTTTGGTCTGGAGGTTTGGCAATGAGCTGTGGACGGAGAATACTTACTGGTGTATTATTGAATGCCATGCCTGCAGTGGCGAAGTGCTTGTTGAAGGCTTGAAGAATTGCAGATTTATCACTGATAGTGACATTGTCGATGGTGATTTTGGAGGGTAGTGCACTACCTGGGGAGTGTCCAGACAGTTCCTTTATGGTGGACCAGAATTTGGTTGGGCTGTTGGATGCAGATAGTAATTCATTTTGATAATAATTGGCCTTGGCCTCTCTGACCATTTTCATGCGGGCATTTCTAGCTGTCCTAAACAGACACCAGTCTGCATCGGCCTGCAATTTCTGGGCCTTTTTCCATAGCTGGCCTCTTTTGAGTAAAGCATTCTTCAGATCCGGTGAAAACCAACAGCACATTCTGGTTTTTATTCGTGCTTTAACTAGAGGAGCATGGTTGTTTAGGGCACTGGCTATGATTTCATGGAGAACATTATTGGCATCACCCACTGATTTAGCCAGGTAGAAAGTCTGCCAGAGCAAGGAGTTTTTTAGTTCTTGTATGTAGGCCAGAGGGTCAAAGTTCTGTCTGGATCTTTTAGTAGAAAACTTTGATGTAGATAGTGGGTTCGAGATGGTTCTTATGCCAGCTATGAGACAGTGGTCACTAACATCTGCTGGAAGGATACCGGCATGGGAAAAGTAGTGTGGTTTGTTGACAAGAAGAACGTCCAGAAGTGTGCTTTTTATTGAATTTTTCTGGTTGATGCGTGTTGGTTCTGTAATCATTTGGGTGAACCCATGGGAGTCATAGAATTGTTTTAGGGGTAGCGATCAGTTCGATATCCAGTCATAGTTAAGGTCACCTAATATAATTGTTTCCAGAGGTGTCATGTCCGTTTGTGAAGACAGATGAGCCAGGAGCTGTGGTCCTGCTGCTGGGGGTCTATAGCAACCTATTATGCAGAGTGCCACAGATTGGGACAGTTCGACCCTGAGAGACAGGCATTCAAAGCCCCCTGCAATGGAAGTAGCATCTAGTATAGATACTGTAAATTTGTTTTTAACATAAATGGCTACTTCTCCCCCCCAGTCTTTCTATCTGCTCTGAAGAGGAGGTAGTTGGGGATATTAACCTCACTGTCTGGTGTGGATGCCCGAAGCCAGGATTCCAAGATCACAAGTATGTCTGGGGCAGTGTGGATAATCCAGGCCTGGACAGAATCCAACTTCTTTAGAAGGCTGCAGACATTGGCATGCAGAAAACTGATTCTTTTTAGGGTAGTAATTTTGGTTGGAGATGAAATCAACTTTGTGGGGCCAGGCATGGGGAAGCAACACAAGTGTGTGGCTCACCAGCTGCATTTTGTAGGCGCTCTGGTGCTGAAAACATTCTTGTGTGCTCCCCAGACCTGGCAGCAGTCCAAGAGAGGGCCGGGGGAGCGGATCGAGGAGGCATGTGGCTAGCTGAATAAATGCAAGGAGGTACCATAACAAGGCAATCTGCTCCCCGGCCCTGGTTGCAATCCAGGTGCAGGCTGGGTGAGCAAAGAAATAAGAGGCTCATAGTCCTTGAGCAGTGGGAGGCAGTAGGGTCATGTTGGGGCTCTCTGGTAAGCTCTTGACTTGGGAGGGGAGTTACATATGTATTATAGCTGACATTATTATCACTGTTCCCCATTACAGTATTTTGATAACTCAAATAATCAATTTCATCATCATCAAAGTTTATTGATCACTTTTAGGCATCAAAACGTTTACATAAAACAACTATTTAATACAAAAACATTTTAGTGTCTTAAATAATGCACTTTACACCGATCACAAATATGTACCACATATTAATAGAAATTCTCATCAGAGCCATAATTTATTCTAATGTCCACAAAAAATATTCAAATCAAGAAGACCCCCTAAGGAAGACTACAGTCAAAGCACAAGAGATTTTGTGTCAGTTGTTCACACTTCGTCTTTATTAATGTACCTGCAATAAAGTTGGAGAATTGTTTAACTTCAAAACTGACTCCTGGAACTCTTTCACAATAACTGCAGTGGATCAGTGAGTGCTTTGCCAGCTTGATTCTCATCCACAAAAAAATATTAACTGCCCACTATTTTGATATTTTAGGAACCCATTTATAACATAGCCCTACTCCATTCAATAGAAATACTGTATATTGTATATACTGTAGAACATGTGAATTAGAATATTAATATTCAGTCATAAATGAAATTCCAGACTCCCTCTTTAATTGAGTCAATAGTGTATGGTGGAATGCTGTTCCGCATGGAAATCCATGCCTGGAACAGCGTTGTTGTCCTTCACTCGGTGCGTCACGATCTTGTTGTGCTGCACCCAGTGCGTTACCGGTGCAGCACAACAAGATCGAACACATTCACACATGCGCAATACAGTGGCGCGCACGGCAACACGGAAGGAAGCCTTTGGTGGCAGACACAGAAGTAAGCTTTTTTATTCCCCCCGAGTGTTCACAAGTGCTATTTATGGTTGCCCATACACTATAAAAGATTGTGTATGAGCAAGCATACACAAACAAGGCAGTTGTGCGATCTTGAGGTTTTAAGTGGTAACGGACCTCTCGAGCTACGCTCTCGAGGTCTCAGGTTACCACGGAAACCTCTTGATCGCAACTGCCTTGTTGTGTATGCTTGTGCATACACAATCCTCTATATGTCTGAAATAGTGTCATGTGGATTGTGGAATTTCACTGGTGGAATTAACACGGGATGACCATTCTGTCAGAGGAATTTCCATAAGAATTTCACTGGTCATTCTGCAGAATTCCACCTGCAGTGATCTATGGAATTATATTCCATGATGAATCATTCTGTGACCATTTCCACAGAATAAATCAATATCCCCAGAATTTAATTCCATGATAATAGAGCCAAAACCTGCTCTGTATTATTCCACCATGGAATTCCATGGTTGCCTGTGATGATAGCACTTACAATCAGCAGTGTCAGTGGCTCAGCAGGTAGCACACTCACCTTTGAGGCCAAGAGATCAGTAGGCTGTGGGTTTTATCACCACACCAGGCACTTGGGTTAATATCTGCTGTACTCCTGAGGTGCCGTCTTTCGGATAAGATGTTAAACTGAAGTCCCATCTGCCTGTTCTGGTGGTAGTTCAGGTGGATGTTAAAGATCCCATGGCAGTTCTTGAAAAGAGTAAGGGAATTTCTCCGGTGCAATGGCCAAATTTCCTCCATTCACGAAAAATACCACCAACAGCTTAATCTGGTTCAAGGTCAGTTGGCATTCATCTGTATCCTCCTCCCCCGGGTCGTGCCTGAAAATAGGCAGGATTTGTCTAGTGCACTCACCTGGTCAACAAAAACTAAATAAATAAAATAAATGAATGAGCGACTGTAGAAACAGTGACTCATTTATAGCGCTATCATAATCCGCTACCCTGCAAGGATAGCGAAGGAATAACATACAGAGCGACGGAAGGGAGGATGGGAGCTGTAAGGAAAGGAGGGAGGGAGGGAGGGTTATGAGGATAGCTGAGCCTGTTGCAACCAAGCCAGCCCTGTGGTGTGGTGGTGAGGAGGGCTGGCCACAGTGCAGTAGTCACTGGGTTCGGGACTCACTGGGGGTAGTAGTCTTGCGTTGCTTTTGGCTGTGCATTATTTTTTATTTTAATCTAATTTTGCCCCTTCGGTGTTGCACCCCCGGGAGTTGGAGAACTTTATTAAGGGGATGCGGGGAAGCCCCCGAGAGGGGTGTGGGAGGGAAGGGCACGGCTCCCCCACGAAAACACTTTAATGCACCGGAAGTTTGTTCACTGAGAAATGTATAATCGCCAAAATGCTTTTTGGTGATATACATTCGCAATGATAACGATCGCTGTTTTTCGATCGTTATCATCACATGGAACCGAATTCTACCACTCTGTTTCTGACAAAATTCAGCTAAATTTTGTGAAATGTTATTCTGTTGGAATTTGAAAATTCCACACACCATAAGCCTGAAGTACTTATAGTATCTGAGTAATGTAAATAACATTATCAATATTGTTAGTATATCTAGGTTAACAGTTTAGGTGACTGACATTAATACTGTATATACTAAAATGTAATATTTTCTTCTCTTTTTAAATTGCTTTACTGTATATTTTAACAACTATTTTAAAACAATAAAATGCAGTCTGTCTGTCTATCTTTCTGTATGTCTGTCTCAAGATTGCACAGGAGAGCTGTTTTTGGCAGAGGGAGAAATGGGGGCCACATTGGTGGTCCGAGTTGGGGCTTGACGCACATTGGGGCCATATCAGTGGCAGGAGAGGATGGGAGTGTTTGGCTGGCGACTCGGCGAGCAGTGGAGGGGGACAGGTGAGCAGCGGAGTGGGCCAATCAGCGCTGAGGGTGCGAAATTTCTGAACTGAACTGTGCGACTGAGCTATAAAAGGCAATTAGCCCAATCGCAAACAAGATTGCACAGGAGAGCTGTTTTTGGCAGAGGGAGAAGCAGGGACCACATCAGTGGTCCAAGTTGGGGCTTGGCGCACATTGGGACTGCAATGGCGGCGGGAGAGGATGGGAGTGTTTGGCCGGTAACTCAGCGAGCAGTGGAGGAGGCCAGGTAAGCAGCGGAGGGGGTCAATCAACGCTGAGGGCGCAAAATGTGTCCCACACTACCCACCCTGGCCCCGACCTCTATTAAATGGTCAGTGAGGGTGGAGCCTTGGAGAGAGGTAAGTCAAGATTGGGTGAGCTGGAACAATAGGAGCAATAGGAAGCTGGACTGCTGCTGATTATTAATGCTGATTGGATGGAAATTGGGTCCTGAACACTGTACTGTGCTGATTGGACATTATTGACTATCACATTGACTTTTATCTGAACTATCACCGGGGAGAAGCAGACAGTATAAAAGACTTGTATACTAACTATAGCTGAGGGAGTAGGCAAACTGTGTGATCTGATTACTGCTAAGGCCGCTGGGATGGCTAGTACTGAGGGGGGCAAATTTGATTGTGAACTGGCTACTGCTAAGGCTGGAAATCTGATTACTGTCAGGAAAGAGTGAAAATTGCTGTAAACTGAATATTGCTGAGGAGAGGGGGCAAACTGCTTGGGCTTTTGCTGTAACACTGACTGAACTATTTCTGGTAGAGGGACACATTTCTCACACCCAAAATGAGGGTAGATGTGGGGGTGGCCAGAGCAGGCATCTTCGGTAGGGTGATTGGGTGTATAGGGTGTGGTGTGGCAATAATATTAAACTGGGCATGGAGGTTCAGAGGGTGTTCAGTGTGTTTTCAGTTGGCAGGTCTTAAGGAGGAGGTCGAAGGGATCAAAAGGCAGCTGGGATGCAGGAGGGGTGGGTTGGGGAGGAATGGGGAACAGACCTCATGAGAGTAGACAAGGTCAAAATGGCATACCCCAGGGAACAGGTGGACATGGATCTGATGGTTACTCCGGGACCAAGGGGCACGAAACAAGCAATGTACGGAAATCACTTCGTAGGGAGGCGGCTGACCAGAGGGAGCCAAGGAGAGGGGGGGACAGGGGAGAGTAAGTCGGGGCAAGTATCACACTCTCTAATCAATACACCCTGCTATATCTGGGAGATGAGGTGGAGGAGGCTGGTGGGAGGGGCGAGGTGGACGGAGGAGGTTTGGTCAGTAAGCTGGGGGAGGGGGCAGGAGAAGGAGCCAGATCCAAAGAAGGGATGGGAGGGGGAAGGGACATGAGCCTAGCATGGGGGGAGGTAAGGGGAGGGGGAAGAGCAGAGTGAGACCAGGGTGAGGGGGGAAGGGTTAGGGTCGGGTAGGCATCCAGGTTGGAGAAGACAGCCAAGGATAGGGGTGTGGTAGGGAGTACTCTAGATATGCCAGCTTTGGGGTGGAAGAAAATGGATGAGGTGGAGAGGAGAGGGAGGAGGGGGGTAGGGAGAGTTACAGCAGACGGGGTGGAGGATGCAGGACCTGAGGGGGGAGACAAGGAGGAAGCAGAACAAGGGTGCCTGGGTGGGGGATCTGTGACACCGGCCCAGAAAGTGAGTCCAGGAGAGATCTGGGGGGCAACCTGTGCTACTCAGGAGGTTGGGGGGTGAGAAGCAAGCTGGGAGATGCTGGTAGAAGACAGAGCATGGTAGGGCATGCACAGGCTTGTGATCCCCAGGCTGAGGGGGGCGGAAAGAGTAAGTTGGGGATGGATGACAGAAGTAACATATTTCAATATAAGAAAATTAGCAGGACAAGAGGACACAGCATGAGATTAGGGGGGAGGCCGATTAAGGGGTAATGTGAGGAAGTTATTTTTCACAGAAAGGGTGGTGGATGCATGGAACGGCCTACTTCAGGAAGCGGTGGACATGAATACAGTGCAGTGCTTCAAACAGGCATGGGATAAGCATAAGGGAGCAATACAGATGAGTATGAATAGATAGGCCATTGACAGAGCAAAGGCCAATGGCACATTCATAAGGTAGAAAAAGAAATGGGCAGACTGGATGTGCCTTGCGGTCCTTATCTGCCATCAACTTCTATGTTTCTATGAAAGAGCATGGATGGTATAAAATGGGCCAGTAAAGTTGTGGGGGTGTGAAGGTGATTTTGCTGGGTGACTCCATGACCAGGTGCATCCAGTGGGAGGGGGCGGGGGAGGGAAAAAGCAGCCCAATCAAAGGTAAATGTATCCTAGGCCTATCTGTACACAAGGCCAAATTCCAGCTATACTCAATAGCATTAGAATGTGGGGGATCCCCAGACTTCCTAATACATCTGGGAACAAATGACTTGGAGGGGAACAGTGAACTACAAATCCAAGCGAAAATTCCAGGAACTGGCCAGGGTTTGCCACTCTATAGGAAGCTCAATCTCCTTCGCTGAGATTCTACCAGTACCTAGGGCATCTGGGGAGACCAAGCATAAACTTAGGGGGTCAACCAGTGGCTCAGGGACTGGTGCAGGGCAGAGGGGTATGGGCTGGTGGGGGACTGGGGGGATACATGGGAGGATAAGGGGTTATATGCCAGGGATAGGCAGCACCTCAACCTGAAGGGGAGGGAGATCTTGAAACTAAAACTTGCTGGATTCATACTCAAGAGGTGGGGTTTAAACTTATAAAGGGGGAGGATTAAGTAAAAGAATGGCTCCAGGAGGGCTGCTTGAGGGACCAGGTCTAGGTCATGATAAGAAGGCAGGGAACTGTGCTGCAGTTCAATCCAAAGTGGCACAGGAAAAGGATTCTAGGGATTGCACAGGGCCAAGACGACTGGAAAAGGGGGAGAGGCAGGGTGGAGGACAGTCCTGATCAATGCCAGGAGCATAGAAAACAAAATGCCAGAGCTCCAGGCAATGATGGTTGAGGGATCAGCGTATGTGGCAGCAATTACTGAGACATGGGCCACCCAGAAAAATGATTGGGACCTAAATTTGGAGGGATACAAAATATTTGGGAAGGATAGGGAAGAGGGAAGAGGATGGGGTGTAGCACTGATAGTCAAAAATGACATAGTGGTTAGTGGAGTGGATGAGGCTGTAGGGGGAGAGGAGATGATTTGGGTAACCCTGCAAATGAGGGGAGGTAAAAGATTGAAAATAGGGGTGGTGTATAGACCCCCCGTGATGGAAGAAGCCCTGGAGGACAAACTAGTTGAGAACATCAAGGGACACTGTGACTTGGGAAAGGGTAGAGTGGTGGTCATGGATGACCTTAATATGCCGGGGGTGGACTGGGACACTATGACATCCTCTGTGGCCAGAGAACAGAGACTTATGGATGTATTTCAGGATGCCTTCTTGGTCCAGCAGGTGGGGGAACCCATTAGGAAGGGGTGGATACTGGACATTGTCCTAGCAGACAGTGACTAGATAAAGGGCCTGGAGGTGTGCAGCCCGTTGGCAGGTGGCGACCACGCCATGGTCTGGTTTCTGCTCTATCTCGGGGGGGGGGATAACCGCACTAATACAGTAGTAGTAGACTTCAGGGGGGCAGACTTTGTGGGCATGGGCAGGATTCTACGGGGCAGCTTGGACGAGATTAGGCCGGACATGGATGCTGGTAGCTTGTGGGAGACCATTAAGAAGGGGGTACAGGAGGCTACTAGGTCCTGTACAAAGGCAAGGTGTAAACAAGGTAGAGCCAACAAGCCATGTTGGTGGACAAGGGAGGTGCAGGAGGTGGAGAGGGATAAAAAGGCTGCCTATGCACATTTTAAGCACTCTAGGGGAGAAAGGGAGAGGGATAAGTACGTGTTGATGGCTAGGAGGGCAACCAGAGTGGTGAGGGGAGCCAAGGCGAGGATGGAGCAAAACCTGACTAGGGATATCCGAAGGAGGGGGGAAAGGGATTCTATAGATACATAGGGGAGAAGAGAAAAGGGAGGGCACAGATCAGCAGGATTAGGACTGGGGAGGAATGGCCCAGGAGGCAGGGGAACAGGCAGAGGTGCTAAATGAGTACTTTGCCTTGATTTTTGCGGAGGGAGGTGGGGGATCCCTTCAGCCTGATGGGAGGGAAGGGGAGCCAGCAGAGTTGAGAGGTCAGATGGAGTCTAGAGGACTGAAAGAGGAGGGGGTTCAGGCAGGGCCAAGTCTAGAAGGGGAGGGGAGGTTGAATGAGGAGGTGGACTGGGGGGAGAAATCACAGTGGATAGGGTGAGGGATGCCCTTCGGATGCTAAAAACTGATAAGGCACCAGGGCCGGATGGGCTGCATCTGTGGGTTATGAAGGAACTGGCAGATGAGCTAGCATCTCCACTGGCTGCACTCTTTAACACCTCTCTGCAGACAGGAGGGTGCCTCAGGATTGGAGGGTGGCTCATGTGGTACCTATTCACAAAGGGAGGTCTAGAGAGGAGATGGGGAATTATAGGCCTGTCAGCCTAACATCCGTGGGTAGGCAAAGTAATGGAGGGCATAATCAAGGAGAGGCTTGGGGGGCAGCTGGAGAGGATAGGGCACCTGGATGACAAACAGTGTGGTTTCGTACCAGGGGAGATTGTGTCAGACCAACCTCATAGATTTTTATGACTAGGTGACGGGGACCCTGGACCGACATAGGCCGGTGGATGTCCTATGCCTGGATTTCAGTAAGGCATTTGACTTGGTACTACACACAGTGGGCTGTTAACAAAGCTGGGGGGGATGGGGGTGGAAGGGCAGTTGCTCAGATGGATAGAAAATTGGCTAACGGGGCGAATACAGAGGGTAGTGGTTGGTGGGATAGTCTCCTCCCCCAGGAAGGTCATCAATGGGGTTCCCCAAGGCTCGGTATGGGGCCACTCCTGTTCAATGCCTATGTCTCAGATATGGGGAAGGGGGTTAAGAGTAGGATGAGTCTCTTTGTGGCTGACTCAAAACTGGGAGTACTGGTGGAAGGGAATGAAGCGAGGGAGGCAGTCCAGAGGGACCTGGATACCCTGGAGGGGTGGTCAAAGAGGTGGGGACTGAGGTTTAATGCAGGGAAGTGTAGGGTGCAGCATCTGGGGGTCAAGAACCCAGGCCATGTGTACACCCTGGGGGGATCGCACTGCAAGTCACAACGAGTGAGAGGGATCTGGGGTGGTGGTAGACGTCAAAATGAATAACACTGAAAATTGCAGAAGAACTGCGGCAAAAGCAAACAGGATATTGGGATGCATAGCCAGGAGGATTACGTCCAGGAGGAGGGAGGTGATCCTCCCTTTGTATAATGCCTTGGTCAGGCCGCACCTCGAGTATTGCGTGCAGTTCTGGAGACCTCACCTCAAGAAGGACGTAGCACTGCTGGAGAGGGTCCAGAGAAGGGCAACCCGAATGATTCAGGGCATAGGTGAGAGGCCCTATGAGGAAAGGCTGGAAGAGCTGGGGCTGTACTCGCTGGAGGAGAGGAGAGGAGAGACGGGGGGACATGACAGGGGTCTTCAAATATGTAAAAGAAATACACAGGGTGGAGCCAAAGAGCTGTTCAGACTAAAGGGGGGACAACCAGAGGCATGAGTGGAAGCTGGGGGGGGGAATACAGAGGGGAGTGCCGGAGACATTACTTCACTAAGAGGGTGGTGGATCCATGGAATGCACTGCCCGGGAGTCTGGTGGAGGAGGGCACAGTGGAGGGCTTCAAGAAGGGGTGGGATAGGTACAAGGGAAAACTGAAACTGACCCTCTCTGGGGCTGGAGGGGGTGGAAAAGCGAGCACCCATTAGGAAGCTGGCTACCAAGCAGACTCGACAGACCATCAGGCCTATTATGCTGCCATTTAGTATGTTAATATGTTTCTAGATGTCTGTCTGTCTATCTATCTATCTATCTATCTATCTATCTATCTATCTATCTATCTATCTTTATTCATTTATTTATTTACATTTTGGTAACCGGGTAGGCCCACTGAGACCTTGACAGTCCCTTTTTCAGGGGCGACCCGGGATTAGTTACATGTACCTAAGGGAAAAGAAAACCAATGCTTTGATAGAAACGGAGGAACAAGGCTTACATTGTGAATAAGACCATCAATTGCAGCATGTTATACATCATCAACAGAATCCCAACAACACCTGGACATTTAGTTAGAAAATGGGCAGATCAACAAAAACTGCTTTGATAAGTGCCCTTGCAGTAAAATTCTATTCTACTTTGCCCCCCTCCCCTCTTTAGGCTGTGAAACCACTATGATCACCCACTTTTAAAAATAAATTTTCAGGTGGCCTCAGTTGAGGCAGCATCAGCACAGACCCCCAGTGTCTAGGTGTGATTTTAGCACCTTCTTAAAGTTCTCAGGAGAGGTACAGCCCTGTATCTCTCTTGGTAGATTGTTCCAGAGTTTGGGTAGGGCTGCTCTGGCAGACCGACAGCGAAGGGATGATCTGGCTCTGCGTATTTCAAGTGACTTTTGATCAGTAGACCTGAGCTTTCTTCTGTTTGTTTTAGGGGCTGGCAAGTCCTGTAGACCTGGGGAAGCCCCAGGTTGCTGCAGTTTAAAAGCCAGGCACAAGGAAGGATAAGCTAATCTGGCTTCAAGGGATGGCCAGTCAAGGGCCTGGAGTACCTTGCAGTGATGCTCCATCCGTTGCGCCCCAGCTGTAAACCGTCCGACCCTGTGGTACAGTATCCCAAGGCACTGTCTTTCTGTTGGCCTCAGAGTTTGGAGCATGGTCGCCTTGTTCATGAAGGAGTTTAGCCTATAGAGGAGGCCCAGTTTTTGGTTTACCACCTTTGTATGGTGGTCCATATGCTTCCTGAAAGAGACCTCCTGGTCTAGGTACATCCCCAGGTACTTGATGTTGTCCACTACCTCAATCCCCGTCCCTTCTAGGGTGGTGAGGGATAGAAGGTGTGATCTGTCTGGGCCAAGTTTTTTTGGGCCAAAGAGCATGGCTTTTGTCTTCTTACGGTTTAGGACCAACCTGTGCTCCTGGCACCAAGCTTCAAGGGATTCAATGTCCTGTTGTAACTCCAGATTAAGGGACCCCGTGTCCTTCCCAGTTCTGTACAGCACTACGTCATCGGTATATAACGTGACTTTCACCCCTCCACATTGTAGGGGTAGGTTGTTAACATACAGGGAGAATAGTAGAGGGCCTAAGATTGACCCCTGCAGAACTCCATCAGATATCGGGCGCTCTCTTGATTTTACCCCATTCCAACGTACCATTTGTGACCTGCCATGGATGCAGTTTGTAAACTATTTTAGGGCTTGCATGTCCAGACCTAAGTCCCTTAGCCTTTCTAGTAGTAGCTGGTGTTCGACGAGGTCAAACACCTTTGTTAGGTCAATGAAGACAGCCCCTAGCATTTTGTTCTGGTCTAAGGGTCCGTACACGTCTGTGGTGAAATTTATCAAGGCTGTATTGGTCCCGTGTTTTTTCCTAAAGCCGTGTTGTTGATCCACTTGAAGGTTATTCTGTTCCAGATAGTTGTTGACCTGTTGGTAGACTACCTTTTCCAATACCTTGCTTAAGGTGTATAGAATAGAGACGGGTCTAAAATCTTTCATGTCTTCATATGCGGCGATCTTTTGGGATTGGGGACACAAGGGTGACCTTCCATAGGACAGGAATTTCCCCTTGGGTCAGGGATCTGTTAAATAGCTGGGTTACGGGTCCTGCTATAACTGGGGCTCCTATTTTTAGCAGCTTGGGCTCGAGGCTGTCATGCCCTGTGGCCCCATCTGGTTTCAGGCTCCTGAGCAATTTTAGGACTTCACCAGTTGAGACCAGGGTAAGGTGAAATTCTGGGCCCGGGAAGGGGGGGGTTTCCCTGGGTTCATCTGGCTTCCCTGGCCTTGCCCGGGATAATTGGTTCTGTACCTCTGTAGCTCCAAGAACAAATCGTTGAATGCATTTGCTGTGTCCTATGGGGAGGAAAGAGGTGTCCTGTTTTTTTGCTATGTCCCCTTGCCCTTGCTCTTGTTACCCTTTAGTAGCGAGTTAATTTGCCCCCAGCACTTCTTTGGATCTGAGAGGTTCCTGGTTTGCAGCCTGTGCAGGTAATTCTTTTTTCCTTTTTTGAGCTCTCTTTTGCAACTGTTCCTGGCTTCCTGGTATTTCACCCAGTCCTTTTGCAAGTTTGAGTGTTTGTAGTTCCCCCAGGTTTTGTCTCTTTCCTTAATCCTCTTCTTTAGGTCCGGGTTGAGCCACCTGGCATCCTGACCTTTAACTCTGATCTTTCTTAGGGGTGCGTGCTTGTTGGCTACCGACAGAAAGTGTTTGGTAAAACCTTCAAGGGCGTCGTCTAAGTTGGAAGTGTCAAGGGCCTGAGACCAGTCTATCTCTGATAAGAATCGAAGGAAGGAGTCAATGTTTAGTGTTGAGTAGTTTCTTGTCCAGAAAGTTCTGGGGGGTTGCTTGGGAAAGTTGATCCGCCATACCAGAAAGACTGGGGTATGATCACTAAGTGAGTCTGCACAAGTCCCAACCATTTTTGCCCTGTCCGGATTGGACACTAGTACGCAGTCAAGGGTGGCATGGTTTCTCGTCTTTTGGTTAATACGTGTAGGCTGTCTTATCAGCTGTGTTAGATTAGCACCCTTTAGGCTGCTCGTTATTTCCCCAGATAGCTTTTCACCCCAATTTAGGTTGAAGTCCCCTAATATAATTTTCTTACTGTTTGGTAGAATAAGTACAGTATCAGTGAGCGTCGTTATGGCTACAGTTGCTTTATTTGGTGTACTGTAGGTGCAGCCGACAATGAGTGGTTTAATTCCCCCCAGGAGAAGTTTTACAAATATAACTTCACACCCCACCCCTTCTAGATCTGGGGTAATAACCACTGTGGCATTGAGTTGGGATCTGACATAGAGAAGGACTCCTATGCACTTCTTGCCCTTCCTATCTTTCCTAAAAGTAGTAAAGCTTTGAAGTTCCACTTTATGCGGAAGTATGTTTGGCTTCAGCCATGTTTCTGAGATGCCAATTATGTCTGGGGAGTAGAGACTGGTCCAGGCTTCAATTTCATGCATTTTGGGCCTAAGGCTATTAACAGTCATATGGGCCATCCTCAGCCCCCTGGCACTGACCCACTTGGGTGTGGTGGGTGTTAGGTTTGGGATGTTAGTCACTGGGGGGCCGGGATCTGGCTCTATGTCTCCCCTTATAAGAAGCAGGAGGCCCAGAAGAGTTATTAGGACTTTCCCAGGGATACTGGAGGGGAGGTTTTTTTTTTTTAACTTATATGCCTGGATATACTTTGCAGTATGCATGAAAAGGTCCCTTTTTTCCAGTAGGTATACTGTTGTCATACTTGTTCTGAATTGGGGGGGGTGGTGGCACCCAGGGGTGAAGTGCCCTCCACCTGATTGATCACCTTTTTTGTAAGGCCCATCCTGCCCTATAGCACTGTGGTCAATTGTAACAACTGTTAGAATATGCAGGGCTCCTAGTACTATCCCCGCTCCTCCCATTTTTTATTTTTGTGTGATCCCACCTATCCCCACCAGTATTCTGGTGTAGGACAGCCTTTCCTGGCCTTGGGTTTTCGTTGTTAGACCTTCGCAATTAAACAGCTCACCCTGATCTGGAAGTGAAAAGCAGAGCTGCAACAAAGAATGCTGTTGTGTACTGGCACCGAATATTATAGTGTACTATAGGAGGGATACTAGTGGGTAGTACCGCCAAAGAAAACAAGATCCATTGAATGGGATATAAACATCCATTTTCTCCCCACCCTCCGGTATAAATGACCCTATCTGTGGGCTCCTACTGTCCAGTTCAGAGAACCGAGCTGTGAAATCATGTGTTTTGAGCACCAGCAGAGTCTGTTCCCCTTTAAGTTAACATCCTCCATGTGATACTGTATTGGTTTTGATACTGTATCAGTTTGCGAGGGGGCTAACTGTTCCAAGCCTATTAAACTAAAGAAAGAGATGGTGTGGGGTGGGAGGGATGGCAAATCCGCCCCATGCAGTACAGTCTCTCTCTTGCGTGGGGAGGGAGCCCGATTCAGGCTGCAGCTCCCTCTACCCCAATGGCTTTTCCTGTTAACTGGCACACTGGAGTGCCTGGCTGCCCTTCTTGTAGGGAGCCAGCACTTCTGAATCCAACTTGGTGCCTTTTTTCTCCATCTCCAACTTGGGGGAGGTCGCGCAGATTGCTGCCTCACTTGCCCTAGCCGACAACACCAAAGTCCCCAAAACAGTCTCCGTGGGTCGGGGGCAGCTTGCTCTACCCCCTCCATCGTAAACTCAGGCTCCAGATGCTTCTAAATTAAATTAAATAAGTAATCTGGCAGTCTCTCTGTTGTGGGGGGAGGGAGTCTGATTCAGGCTGCAGCTCCCTCTACCACCAATTGCTTTCCCTGTGGACTGGCGCTTTGGAGAGCCTGGCTGCCCTTCTTGTAGGGAGCCAGCACTTATGAATCCAACTTGGCATCTTTTTTCTTCCTCTTCAGCTTGGGGGAGGTCGCACAGATTGCTGCCTCACTTGCCCCTAGCCGACAACACCAAAGTCCCAAAGCAGTCTCCGTGGGTCGGCGACAGCTCGCTCTACCCCCTCCGTCACAAACCCAGGTTCTCGATGCTTCTAAATTCAATTAAATAAGTAATCCGGCAGTCTCTACATTGCGGGGGGAGGGAGCCCGATTCAGGCTGCAGCTCTCTGTACCCCCGATGGCTTTCCCTGTGGACTGTCTATCGTACACAAAGTAGCATATAGGCCTCTGTGAATCAGGTAAATATCATTTTCCTGAGTTTAAATGCAGAACTGTAGTTGTACAAATATGAGAGTTAAGGGGTACTTCACTCATATTGAATCATATATACACTTGAGACAATGTGTGTTACTTAAAGTAACTGATGGACTATACCCAGTCAGATTTAACCAATAAGCCATAGACTGGAGTGGTTGCTGTTGACTTTAGACAAGTGTGTTTATGACATTTTGAGAATTTTGCATTTTAACAACATTTCTTAATTTTGATTAGCACTGCAGAGATTCTTAAAATCACATTTCTAGCATTTTCATAGACTATTGCAGAATGAAACATGATTAACCTTTGAGATGTTTTCATTAGCCCTATGCCAGATTTGTTTAATGCAGTATCAGTGATAAGTCTGCCCTAACCCATGGGTTCATTTACCAGTAACATGAATTTAGAAAGAAAAATAGAGGCTGGAGGTTAGATTAAAACAAAAATATTGCAGCTCCAAGGCATAAACACTACTAGTGAGGCTGTAGAAGAGTCTCACCAGTCTGGAAGCAGATCCTCATAGTACAAACTCTGCTATATATACTGTATTCCAGTTCATTATAGTCTCTACCATTAGAAGGCATCTGGGGCCCGATACTCAAAGAGGTGCAAAGTGCAGTGCAAACATTAGCGCTATGCCTTGCAGTTGCCCAGGTGTCCAAAATGCTATATTCGGTGGAATAGCACACCGGTGCTATTTGACTGAATATAGGGCCATGTTGGCCCAGCGCTAAGCCACTTAGTGCTGGGCAGACATGGCTTCCAAAATAGGGTGCCACAGTGGCTTGAACCCATGCTTAATTTCCCATACTCAAATGGAACCATGTAACCTGGCAATTTAGCATGTCACCCCCCATTGCCTGGTCCCAGAGAAACATAAAACATAGAAGCTGTTGGCAGAAAAGGACCTTCTGATCCATCTAGTCTGCCCTAAAGTCCCTGCTTACTGTGCTACCATAGACCCTAATTAATCTCGGTCATTACCCCCCCCAGCCCTGCTACTAAGGTCCCCCTGTGTCTGTCCCATGCATGTTTGAAACCTGTTACCATTTTGGTACCCATCGCCTCTGCTGGGAAGCTGTTCCAGGTGTCCACCACCCTTTCCATGAAAAAATATTTCCTCACATCCCCTCTAAGTCCCCCCTCTTTGAGCGTCATATCACATCCCTTTGTCGTTGAGCATCTCTTTCTGTTCAATATGTCACACTCCTGTACCTTATTGATTCCCTTGTGGTATTTGAATGTTTCTATCAAGTCTCCCCCTCCCCTCCCACTTTCTCTCCTTTCCTCCAGTGAGTATGTAGTTGATTCCCTGAGTCTTTCCTTGTAGGGCTTCTGATGCAGGCCGAGCACCATTTTGGTTGCCCTTCTCTGTATTTCCACCACCTGATCTATGTCTGTCCTGAGATGGGACCTACAGAACTGGACACAGTACTCTAAGTGTGGCCATACCATTAATCTATACAGGGGTAACACTGCCTGCCCTTTTCTGCTGGTGATACCCCTTCCTATGCACCCGAGTATCCTACTAGCCTTTCCTACTGCCTTCTCACACTGCTTTACTACTTCAGGTCATCAGATATGATGACCCCCAGGTCCCTTTCCTGTTCAGTGGTTGTTAACACCTCCCCCCCAATCTGATACATTACCTTTGGGTTTCTGTGCCCCATGTGCATAATTTAAAATTTTTTGGCGTTGAAACCAGTTGCCAAACCTTTGACCACTCTTCCAGCTTTTTTAGGTCTTCCTTCATTTTCTCCAGCCACCCTGGTGTGTACACTCTGTTGCAGATTTTTGTGTCATACACAAACAAGCATGCCTTTCCTTCTAGCCCCTCTGCGAATGTTGCAGAAAAAGACATTGAAGAGGACCTGTCCCAATACTGACCCCTGAGGCACCCCGCTGGTTACCTTACCTTCCTCTGAGTGAACTCCATTTACCACCACCCTCTGAGTTCTTTTACTTAGCCAGCATCATACCCATTTTGCTATCTTTGGACTGGTGATAGCCATGAAGAGCACTAAAATATCAGCGTGGATGGGTGGGCGAGGCTCCGAGAACATATGCCCAAAAGATGAACACTCCAAAAGCTCGCCTGACAGTGGATGAGCAACTGAAGCTGCAGCCCCACTAAGGGTAAAGGCATGGGCAGCTACAGTCAGCAGGTGAGCACCTGGAGGATGGGGCCCAGACAGGTGAGGGTCATGGGTGGCCTGCAGCACAAAGGCACCCATGGCCCTGCAGAACAACCACTATGGTTGCGTTGGGGGGGGGGGCATGTAGCAGCACAGCACCACAAGGGAGCAACATGTGGCAACACTGAAGGGGCATGGGGTCAGTAGCAAAGTGCCACGGATGTAGGACACAACCCCCCCCAATCATGGACAACACAGGCAGGAAACTGACAACGTCTGGGGCATAGTGCCCCACAAGCAGAAGTACCACCCTCCCATACACCACTCCCCATCTGCCTGCTCTGGGGATTATGGTGGGGGTGGGAGCAGAGTGGTGATACACATGCTGAGATGGTGAGGTGGGGGGCACTGGATCACCAGGAATGGGTACTACCTGCTGGGACTGGGGATTGGGGATGGGGAGGGGGGGCTGTTCAACCACTAGTCCACCAGGCAATAGACTGATAACATGTACGGATAGAGATGGGGGTTCTAATACTTTATGTTTGGAGGGCTGAACGGGTGGAGGGGTGGGACCACTAGCCACCAGGGCACCAGGGCATTTGGGCTATGTGAACTGTTGGGCAGGGGATGGGGGGTCATGATTTACATGGGGATGAATGCAATGTCGACCTTCCCTGACCCCGCTTCTATTGTCTGCGTGCACGGGGTCCCGCTATTGTGCATTCACCCTGGTCACCTCTGCCTGCTGCCATTGCTCTCAACACTGGTCACCCTTGTTCCCCATCACCCTCAGTGTGCTCTCCCTCGTACAGTTGCCCATTGGGGACTTGCCCATCAGGAGGCACCCTTATCAGATAATTCCCTTTGGACCCACTCCCAGGATACCTAGCTTGTTTACCAGTCTTCTGTGTGGGATGATGTTGAAAGCCTTACTGAAATCCACATAGGCCACATCGATCGCTCCTCCCTGACCCACCTCCCTAGCAACCCTGTCAAAAACTCTATCAGATTTGTTTGCCAAGACCTCCCCCCCCCGTGAACCCATGTTGCCTTAGACGCTGCAATCCACAGGTTTTATTGTATTCCCCGATCCTTTCTTTTTTTTAAATTTTTTTTATTATCTTTGTATCACCTTCCATGGGCTCCACGGGGCTATGACCCTCTCCCTCAGAGAGGGAACATCCTACTGTCTGACCCAAGCATGTATGCCCCCCAGGTTCCCCGCAGACCCGTGATCTGCAGCAGGCTGGTGGGAGGGTGCTGGCAGTCCGCCACCCGATATGGCAATTCTGGTGGTGGGGGCAGACCTGTTGGAGTGGTTGGGCCATCACGGATCCGTGAGCCCGTCCTTTTCTGTTTTCTCCTCCTCCTCCAACATAAGCAAGTCAGCTTCTGAGCCTTCGGCCCTGCATTGCCCTCCAGCCATTGCTAGAGGGCAGTCAGCAGATGAACTACTCAGCCCCTCTCACCAGGGAGAGGAGAGAAGTCCCTGGGTGCTCAACTCTTTCCCCTGCCAACCCCCAGCAGCCCAGGCTCGTTCCTGAACCTGGGTCACCAGCGTGCTGTGAGGTGTGGAGTCCAGCACCTCAACCATCAGTGCCACCAGGCCAGCTACCCCGATCCTTTCTTTAAGTAGTGTTTCCATAACCTTGCCCACCACCAAAGTCATTTTTATAGGTCAATAGTTTCCTGCTTCCTCCATAGTCCCTCTCTCCCTGGTGCTATTGTCCCCCTCCCCAAACAATCACCAGCCCAAGGTTAGAAATAAAACATTCCCTGGTGCTAGTGGTCCCTCATCCTGTTGATCACTGGTCGATGTTTGAAATAAATCAGTCCCTAGTGCTAGTGGTCCCCAACTCAGCTGATAGCCGGCTCATTGTTTGACATTAATCAGTCCCTGGTGCTAGTGGTTCCCCTCCGTTGATCGCCAGCACAGTGTTTGAAATAAACCAGTCCCTGGTGCTAGTGGTTCCCCCCGCCGATTGCTGGCTGATGTTTAAAATAAATCAGTCCCTGGTGCTAGTGTTCCCCTCCCTCCACCGATCACTGGCCTGATGTTTGACATAAATGAGTCCCTGGTGCTAGTGACCCCCCCCCACCAATTGCTGGCCAATGTTTGAAATAAATCAATCCTTGGTGCTAGTGATTCCTTCCACCAAATCCCAGCTTCATGTTTGACACAAATCAGTCCCTGGTGCTAGTGCTCTCCCCCCACCCCATTGATCGCTGGCATGATGTTTGAGATTAATCAGTCCCTGGTACTAGTGGGAAGCCCCCATTGATAGCTGGCCCGATGTTAAAAATAAAGCAGTCCCTGGTGTCCAGTGGTCCTTCTTCCTTCACCCAAAACCCACCCAATATATACATATATAATGTTTCGTGGGGTCCAGTGGTCCCTCCCCCAACCTGATCCCCACCTGATCCTAACAATAGCTTTCTCTGGTGTCCAGTGGTCCCTCCCCCACCCAATCTCCACCCAATTCCTTAAAATAACTTTCTCTGGTGTCCAGTGGTCCCTCCTCCCATCTGATCCCTATCCTATTGTAGAAATAACATTCCCTGGTGTCTAGTGGTCCCACCCCCACCCATCATCCACCAGATGTATACATATAATGTTCCCTGGGGTCCAGTGCTCCTTCCCCCTACTCGACACTCACCTGATGTATAAATGTAATGTTCCTTGTGATCCAATGGTCCCCCCTCCAACCTGATCCCCTGTATTTGAAGATATACCATTCCCTGGTGTCAAGCCAATCCCCTGCCTATACCCGGCCCCCTGTTTTAGAATGTTATACCATTTTCTGGTGTGTAGTAGACCCGCCCACCCCAATGGATAGTGCTCCACCACCCTGCTCCTCCCATCTCGACCCCCGAGCAAGCAACTGGCATGTTTTCCACTCTCCACCATGGTTGCCCACTGACTGAGCTGTCAGTGAGTGCATACAGTATGCCCTCATTGACAGCTCAGTTGGTGGCTGACCATGGTGGAGAGCAGAGGGCTGTGCTGGTCACTGACTCAGTGTCAGGATAGGGGAAACAGGGTGGTGGGGCACCACCTGCTGAGGTGGGGTGTGGTGGGTCCTCTAGACACCAGAGAATGGTATAACTTCACATACTGGGGATTGGGACAGGGGACCACTGGACCTCAGGGAACATTACTTTTATACATTGGGTGGGTGTTGGTTGGGGAGGAGAGAACACTGGACACCAGGGAAAGGTATTTTTATGATTGGATGGGGATTGGGTGTTGGGAGGGACCACTGGACACCAGCGAAAGTTATTTTTAAGATTGTGCAGACTTTGGTGGGGGGAGTGACTACTGGACACTAGAGACACTGTTTTTTTTTTATTGGGACCAGTGTGAGTGGGGGCATCACACCTCCTCCACTAACCACTAGGGATGCGTGGGAGTAAGTCATATTGAAGGTCGGCAGTATCTGTGCTGTGCAAGAGGACTATGCAAAATGGCCTTGCACGACGCAGCGCACATACTCTGCGTATTGGACTGCACCAATATTCAGGTCCTCACCACTTCATTTGCATTGTGCTCCCCTCTGAATATTGCCTGAGTGCAAACCCTGTTCACATGCTCTAGCCAGATTTTTAAATACAGGAAATCCCTGCAAAGCCCAATTTGTGGGGGTAAACTGGGATTTACACCAGGGCAAAATTTTGACTATCTGGCCGATGGTGTATGGGTATTCTTCACCCTGCCCCTGTCTACATGCACAAACACAACATTCAACTTACTTTTCGGGTGTGGCACCATTTTGTTCTCATGGCCAATATTATGTGGCTCAACCTGCTGAGGACTTTGTGGGCATACAGAATTTAGAAAGTAAAGGAGAAAGAACTGAAATGGGACTGGACTAGTAACTGGCTTTTCTCCACTGAATGCAAAAAAGTAGCAGCAGTTAAGTCAACCCCTCCTCCACACACACACACACACACACTACAGAAGTGAGAAGTTACACAAAGAGATAACTGTTCCCTGGAAGCATTATCATTGCATGACAATTGTCAGATAATAGCACAGTGAAAAATTCTGCAACTATTTCTATAGTCCCTGATTATCCTCCTTCCATGTGACCTTTGCACTTAATGATATATTTTTCTCTTTGAAGCAGTTCATAATATTGCAGATAGGATGCAAAATAATGATGGTGGTGAAAATGATCCTACTTTTGTAACAGCAGATTTATTTTCTTTAGTCTTTCCCTTCTAGCATGATGGGATTAACACGTGTATAATTTTATAAAACTTCCTGCAAAGCCTAGATGAAAAACAAATTGTTTGTAATACATTTGTGCATTGAAATATTATAGATTTAATAGACAAGCAGGGATAATAGCAGCTTGAAAAAACACAGGGGTTTACTTATGAAACTCAAATTATGAAAAGTACTTCACTATAAACATATTTTTTTCAAAATTCCAAAGCTTTTCTGCATACCCTTATGACAGTCACTCATTAAATAAGAATGCATTTCTTCATAGATATAAGCCCAGAATGTTCTGCTTATTGAAATTCAGTATAACATTCTATATGAAAAAAACACTTGTAGCAAGGATTAACATCCTCCGTTCACCCCAAGAGCTCTAGTATTTTATTATACTGTAGACCTTCATGAGCTTATCTTGCAAAGCAGTTTGAATTTGGGTCCAGTATGATTAAACTGGAGTTTCCATTTATTGCATTTTTTTCTGTATTAGATGGATAAAACCAGGAATAATTACAAGTACAACTTTTTTAAGAAGCTCTGTCTCTACTGTATAACATTGTTGTTATAAGAACAATTTATTCAGTCAATCCAGCATTCTAATAGAATTCTACTTTATATTTATTATGCCAAAACCAAAAAACAAATATTTTTCTCTAAGACTGCCCTTTTTAATTTTGCCTCTTTTCTATGTGCTTGAGATTCTTTTCATGGGATCAGTCACTGGATCTTATTACCTGTTCATTGAATCATGACCAAAATAGTTTGTCAGACGCTCAGCTGTTATACGTTGGTTACTAAAATCCACTTCAAAAAAGTGTATAATTAATACATAACTTTAGGATATTATTAGGGCACAAATCTCAGTAGACATCAATTCACACTTCAAAAAAGTGCATAATTAATACATAACTTTAGGATATTATTAGGACACAAATCTCAGTAGACATCAATTCACTGGCAAATACATGTTTTCATCTGTACAGCACTTAGGTAGTCATGCATTACTCACCAGTGAATGGTACCCACATCCCCTGCTCAATGGCTTTCATCCATTCCTCCACTTCACCATGCTTGTTGGCCATGAAGAGATAAGCTTCATGACTGAGTGAAATCTGGGTCCCACTGCCATCTGAAAGTGAAGTTAAAATAGGATTTCACAATGTGACTTCAAAACAAATGTTATGGAATTCTCCTTAGCAAATACCTTGTACAAATCTTAGATCCTGGGTAAAATGACACAGAGCAGATGTTAGCAAATGAACATTAATTCTTCAGGTTTTCTATAGTAGATTTTTCAATTATTAGAGATAAACAATTCAATTGTCACCCAAGGACACTTTCAAATTTGATCTTAAATCAGAATATACTAGTTTGTAGGATTATCTCTTAACAGGCTTGGGGAACATTAATACATTTTATAATCCTTGTCATAGTAGAAAGACCCACTGGCATGCCTCCTTTCCTCTGAAAGTGAATGCATATTTTTTAATGTTGTGATGATGAATGTTATTCCCTAGTGACCCTAGATCTAATCAGGACATCTTAAAGTGTGGGGTCTGAGTGGTGCTGGATCACAAGTCCTGATTGACATAAAAAGTGGTTAAACCCCATCTCTACCAAGAAGCCCAGAACAAGCAACCTCAGATAAAAACAAGACAGAACAATATTTTGCATCATGGGGGCTGGGTGGGGGGCAGAGGAAAGTCCATTGAATCCTTTGTCTAGCATCTCCTCAGTGAACTCTTTATTTCAGCGTGCCCACCATACCCTTGCCCTAAACCTGAGGAGACGCTCCATTCCATTCTAGCATATTTTCTCAGGTGCTCCACTAAAGAAATATTGCTAAAACTGGCAATGGAGCATGACAACCTGATCTGGTTTGGACACAGAATTTTCTGTATCATGACTACTCTACACAGCTCACTGAAAATGGGCAGCCTTTACCGAAGTGAGACATTTCTTGCAAAAACGTAGGGTCTGTTATCGGATGGCATATTCTTCCATACTTAAAACTGTATGTAACAGGATGTTATACAGTTCTGATGACTCTACAGAAGTGACTGCCTTTGTTCAGTGCACATGGGGCAGGAATACACTGGGCTACCCCTCCCTCTCTAGCAGCCAAGCAGGTCACCCCACAGCAGGAGACTCCCAGCATATGCACACTATCCTATCCTCACCAGCCCCATCCACCATTAGCACAGTGAAAACAAGCAACAGAGCAAACTTTAATTAAATTTTAGCAAAGTACAACAGTTAGGAAGACACTTGGTGCATTACAATCACCTGTCTCTGCACACAGAAGGATTGGGTGGCTAAACTGATGTTATACACATGCCGTGGAAGCATGCATGCATGAGGCAAACACAAAGAATGCATAAGCACGACTGTGGATTTTGGCATCAAAAAATGTTTAAAAAATCAAATAAAGGTGCTATCTCTCCACAAATCAAAGTACCGGATCAGCAAGGCAGTCAGAAACACAGGTACGCTCATCTTTTATATTAAAAAAACACTCTGTTTATATTCCCTTTAAAGAGTTTGTTTCTTGGAATGAAACCCCTTATCCCTTGGTACTGTTGTATAAAAATACTACAGTGGATGAGTATCTGATTTCATGGAACTAGTTAATTCATTTCTATGTAGCACCTTTGTGAAATTGTATAAATGGCTCTGCCCTAGATTATTAAAAACTTTCAATCATATTTCAAACATATCAAGCTTGCCATTTTGTTCCAAAACTCCTATACAGGACTAAAATATGTTTAAGTGGCCTTATGGTCATTTCATTTGGGGCATCTATTCTGTACAGTTGCATGAAATGAGTACTAGCAAAATAACACTTGCCAGTGGCCACTACAGTGGTGGAAATGGGGAGGGGGACAAAGGGAAGGTCAGTTCCAGGAGTGAAATTCATAATGTGACTCAGTTCCTTGTGCAAAATGGAGAAGGGTTGCTCATATGTAAACTGTAGCCCCCCTAAAGGCATACAGCTGACTAAATGAAGTGTACAAATGCCACATACAATGAGAAAATCTGTCCTCAGACCCCTGTTGGATATGTTGGGATGCAAGCAATAGGACATGACAGGGTAGACTTTTTCACAGGGTGGGCCTTCTGCTGAGATAACCACCTGCCAAGGGGCATAGTGAGGCCTGACTGCAGGGGCGGAGGGCCTTACAGCCCCTGGAAGGGCAATATCTCAGCATAAGACCCACCCTGTCATGTCTTATTGCGTTTATAAAATGGTCAATAGGTAGTTTAAAAAACTAAAAGACAACAAATAAGAACATTTTAAAAAAACAAGAAAAAAATAAAAGTTTTAATTTTACAGATAAAATAGTTCCTCCACTAGCTGTCATTAGGAGGAGCTGTTTAGTTTTTTATCTCAGTGTTTCTCAATCCCCGCTGCCTAATCTGAAGACCAGGAGCAAGTGACAGACTTTGTTTTATTTTTATCTTCCCCTGCCCTTCGTTCAACAAGTTTGTCCAGTGTTGCAGCTTCTGGACATTTTCTATTGTTTCCTGGTTCTTGTTGCCTGCTCTGAGGACTGGGAGTAATAAACTGCTGTTTAAATTTTTTATTTTATTGAATGAAGTTTTCCCTCATAGCAGCTTCTGAATGTTCACTTGATTCCCGATCCTTGCTGCCTGATCTGAGGACTGGGAGACAACTAGTTTACAGCAAGTGATGCGTTTCATGGTCCTCACTGCCAGCTCTGTGGACTGGCAGAGACTTGTGAAGCACTGTTTCAAAAGCAGTGATTCATCTAGTGGGTAGCGGCATGTGTTTGCTTGGTGGGCTGTGTATGCAGTTGACTTAAATTTTTTTTTTTAATAATGTCTCATTGCAGCTTCTAGACATTCTTCATTACCATTTCCCAGTCACCACTGTTTGCTCCGAGGACTGGGAGTTAGCTTACTAAGACAGCAAGCATTGTCACCAGCTATCAGGACCCAGATGGAGTGACGAAACTCTATTCCGGCTGGTGGGTGACGACGTATGTTTGCTCAGGTGGGCGAGCGGGCAGGCAAGGGGGGGAGGTCTGCATGTCACAGTGGATTTTACTAATAATATAAAAAATAATAAAAAGTAAGAAGAATGGATGAAAATGTTCACATCCACAGACAGGCAAGAAGGCAACTGAACAAGGTGAGCAGTACATGTTAGGGGTGAGTACATACTGGTAAAAATGGTGTCCATTTACAATCAGATTTTTTGTCACACAATGATTTATTTTGTGACAAGACATGCTGGCAGTGATTTTTTTTCATACCTGGGCATCATGCTGAGGTAAATGAATAAGTGTCAGCCTGCCTTAGCCAATCAAATGACATGATTTTCCCTACCCATTTTATAACCTACAACAAAGACAGTGGGCTCCACCAGTATATTTTTTTCCATTGTCAGTACTGGGCCACCAATACAAATGTTTGTCTAGTGGCTACATGCCCATCAAAAATGAAGCTGCTACTTATACTTTGGGCAGCTCATGCAAGTTATCACAGAAATACTCACAAAGCATGTTTCATGCCCCTCCCCCATAGTGTGCTACTCACCAAAGCTCTTTCTGCTATCACAGTCATGACTGAAAGGAATATGTTTACTGATCAAGTTAAGACCATGCTGTATATAAAGTTGAAAATGATGCATCATGTTTAGAATACAGAAGGACTATTTGCTTCTGCATCTAGGGTTTTCAGTCACAGTGGAAAGTGTAGTTATTACACCATCACTGCACATCCAGTAGGGGTTATTGCACTTATCATAAGTATAAAAAGCCCCAAGGTGTTATAAAAAGTTATAAAATGGGTTCAAAATTCTGTAGTGATTTAAGTGATGTTATTGGCTGAGGAGAACTTGGCAGGAGCGGCATAATGTCTTATTACCCCAAAGCCTGATCTCATCCCCTTCATCAAGCTGTATGTCAAAAGTCCCTACACACTCCACCAGATTTTTAAAAATCAGTTTGGCATTATGGCTTTTTGAACGAGAAGGTTCTGCCTATAGTTCGATGGACACGCAGCCAGCCACTTCCACTTCCTGAGCTACAGTATATAAGCAGTTCTCCTCAGCCTCCTTCTGAAACACTTTTTCTTTGCTGGCTGGAGGCTCTGTCCATTTGCTTTGTGCCAGGCTGGGGCCTGCCCTGAACCCCCCCCCCCAGCCTTGCTGCTTCTTTTGGCTGGACTCTGTGTTTTGTTCTTCTGCTTCTGGTTTGTATTTTGCCTCTGGCTGTGTGCTTCCTTTTGTTTCTTCCATGTTTCTTCTGTGTTTGTGTTTTATTTTTGTTTTCTTTTTGGGGGGATTTGATTTCTCAGCTCGTACAATTTGCTTGCTCCTACCATTTGACTCTTTTGCAGCTCCAGCTTTTTGCTTTTAGTTACTCCCATTGCTGTTGTCACCAGTACCTGCGTTTTTACACAAACCGAAGCTGTTTTCCATGCTATAGGCTTAATTGCTCCCCATGCTATCAAGCCTAAATGTTTTCACCTGATTCAAGCTCCCTCTGAACCCTTGCTATGCAGCTCAATCATGTTTTCCCTGCTTAATCTACCTCCCCTGTGGTCATAGCTGTTTTCACAGCATTGTGCTTCCCTCATAGCTGATGCTATTCCCTGTTTTGTACACTGCTGTTCTACTCTGAGGTCAGCTAAGCTTCTGCTGATGCTGTAAACTAGTTTTAATATCTACATGTGGTTCTTGACCCTTCCATCATTTTCTTATTTTTTCTATGGCGGGGACTGGGAAGTGTTTGGGGAGTTGTGGCCCCATGTGGCTAATTACTTCTGTTCTAAATCCTACTTCCGCTGGTGAAAATCCTCAGAGTATTTGTCACCTTCATTTGACTTTTTGAATGCCTGGCTGGCTTGCCCCACTATTATACTGCTGCCCCCACTTATATTCATGTCCCATCATTGCTACTATGTTTTGCAGACCTACGTGAAGGTCCAGCTATCCCTACTGCTTACTGACCTATGTGTAGGTCCAACTATTGTTACCCTGCCCCACTGAACTTCCCTGCCTTACTGATCTATGTCCAGATCCACTCTGCTCATGGCATCATTGTTCAATGCTCCCTGCTATCTGCCCTGCAAGTTCTCAGCACTTCCGTGCCCATTCAGCTTCTCATCAGTCCCTGGGGCATGCCAGCCATACCATTCTGTTACAGGTGTCCCCCCGCAGCCATCAGTCTCACTCTGTAACAGAGTCCGCAGCTTGAGCATGCAAAGCTTGGGGTACGGTCCTTCTCACTTGGCCCATGGCTGGGAATGTCCTCGCTCCAAGTGGACCTTCAGTCATCAACCATACTGATGGAACCTTAAGTTGTAGAATTTATGACTAAGCCATGAAGGGGAGGTTACAGCAATTTCCTTTAGTTCTAGTGGTTTCCATTATAACGGTTGTTCATTGGCTTTAGTGGTTCCCTAGCAAGGCACCTTCACTGCATTCTTCCCTACGACCACCTCTGGTTCACCTAGTTTGTTTTTCTTATTTCGGTAGGCTGGGTGAGTGCCTCGGTGGTCATTACTCTCCTCCTCCACCTTGAAGTGGTGGTTGCAGAGCTATTGTCTTGCAACCCTCCACAGCATTCCTGTTGGAAGGATAGAGTGAGAGTTTCCCTCCAAATTGGAAAATTTTCCACCTCCCTTTAATTTGGTTTCCAAATCACAGCAGCAGAGCTGTCACTATATAACATTTCCCAAGCCTAGAGAAAAGGCAACCTAGGCCTTGGATCCCCAGAGATTTCCTCCTCAAAGGTTTTTTTTTCTCTCCTCCAAGTCTCAGGTCATAACTGTTAGTTAGGGTAGTGTTCCCCAGTTCCGTAGGCAGGATCCGCTATTGGATGGAATGGGATGGTGTCCTTATTGCCGTTTCCTCTCTCTCCTTAGGAGGTCCCTTCATTCTCTCTTGCAACCCATCAAACCCATGCCATTGCTAACCTGCACATCCCATTACGTTATCAAGCCCCCTGATGCTTTATCTAGTACTATGTCTCACAACTACTGATTGCTTATATGCTTCATGCTACTACTTTCTTTTTGGGGATCCCTCCTGAGGCACCTTTAGCCAAGGGAATCGTCCCATGGCACCTCTAGGGGTGGAACCCTCTCGAGGATTCCTTGCTTTGGTACCCCTACAGGGTGGTAATTCCTCTGGAATAGAGAGTGTGAATGGCCAAAACCTAAGTAATGCAGTTGCACAAGCATAACACAGTACTGGCTGCATAGGCCATTGAATTGGAAGGATCCACCTATGGTTTGATGGACAAGCAGCCAGCCACTCCCATTTCTTGAGCTACATCTGGAGTACTGTGTCCAGTTCTGGAGACCCCATCTCCGCAAGGACATAGACAGGATAGAGGCAGTCCAGAGGAGGGCAACTAAAATGATGCAGGGTCTGCAAGAGAAGCCGTATGAGGAGAGACTAAAGGAGCTTAATATGTATACCCTTGAGGAAAGAAGAGAGAGGGGGGACATGATAGAAACTTTTAAGTACCTCAGTGGAATCAACAAAGTCCAAGAGGGTAGCATCTTTCAGAAAAAGACTTGCAAGAACAAGGGACACAATTTAAAAGATAGAAGGAGGGCGGTTCAGGGGCAATGTGAGGAAGTATTATTTCACAGAGAGGGTAGTGGATGCATGGAACAGCCTTCCTGAGGAGGTTGTGGGGTCTAAAACTGTGGGAGAATTCAAGAATGCATGGGACAGACATAAGGCAATTCTTGTGGGGGGTAGGAAGAAATAGGCTGTTGGTTAACTAGGATCTGCGGCCTATCCTGTAGGTAGGGAAATGGGCAGACTAGATGGGCCTAGCAGTCCTTATCTGCCATCAAAGTCTATGTTTCTATGTTACATAAGTAGTTCCCCTCAGCCTGCTTCTGAAGCACTTTTTCTTTGCCCCGCCATCCTCCTCCAGCAGTACTGCCTCTATCCTGGGGATCCTTCCTAAGGTACCTTTAGCCAAGGGAATCGTCACGCGGCACCTCTAGGGGTGGAACCCTCTAGAAGGTTCCTTGCCTTGGTACCCCTACAGGGTGGTAATTCCTCTGGGATAGAGTGTGCGAATGGCCAAAACCTAACTAACACAGTTGCACAAGCATAACACAATACAGGCTGTGTAGGCCATTGAACCATCATTTGCAATGTAAAAAATATAGCGTCTGCTAGCAAGCAGTATACACAAGATATGCTTCCCACCTGACCACCAATCCCCCACTTACAATACTTTTTCATTTTGCATTAAAAAAATAAACTGGCCAGCTAGCTTGTTGGTGCAGTGGTACGGCTACCACTTGCTGCACCAGAGACCCATGTTTGGGAATGAACAGAGGTCATTGGAGGCTGATGGGGGAAAGGGAGGATTGAGCATTCCAAGGACAGCTCTCCTCCTTGGGGTGAGGGGATCCTGCATATTACCCTATGACTGCCAACAAGGGGCAGGTCTGTCAGTGGATGCTGGCTCACAGACATGTTGACACACTTGTGTGTATTCATCATTGCACACCAATGCACTCAGTAAGAAAACCAAGATGGAAAATGCCTCTGTTCTGTTTGACACTAGGCTCTATGAGATTGGTGGTTAACTGGTCCCCAAGAATGTTGGCAACAGGGGTTGGGGGGGAGGCTGATGGGACACCGGGGATGTGGCCAGCTCACAATCACAGTGGTAGTGCTACCACTAATGATGCCAATAACCCAGGTTAAATAAGAAGCCAAGGGCATTATTGGCCAGCCAGTGGAGGATGAACAAGCAACCCATGAAACAGTGTCATCCTCCAGGAAGGGAGGGTTGCTCTCTCTGCTACCACACCACAACCTCGGTGATCACAGGAGGTGGTGCAGCTGAGGAGTGAGGCAGGGGTGGATTCAGCCTGGCTCCAACATGTGACCATGCACTTACCTGTGCATGCATGCCTTACAGCCCTAGCTGGCATCAACCGTGAGAATGGAACTGAAAATTCGGTGCCAACTCTCTTGGGCCCTACCATTCTGAACTGCCCACCTGTCCCTATACCTTATAGGCCGATGGACAGCATGGCTGATGGTACTCCAGAATTAGCCCACCACAGGGGGAAATGCCCTCAGTAGAGGAAGTACCCTGTGTGGACCCCCTCTGTAACTGGGAAAGTGACAGAGATGGGAATGGATGGGTTGGGTGGTGGCCATGCAGAGAAGAGCAGTACTGAAGAATATGGGAAAAATAATATGTGAATAAAAAAGAATATTCTGTCACAGAAAAGTACACTGTGAAGAGTCAGCTCTAACCTAGGACACAGAAACTTTTCAGAAAACCCAATTTTATGAAGGAGAAAGAAACAAAGCTCAAATAAGAGAAAAAAAAGTATTTTACAGAAAAATTGCGAACTCATGCTGAAGCCTGTTTCTTGGAAAGTGAAGCATTTTGAGAAGCACCTCAAAAAAGGTTATGGGAGGAATTTTGCGTAACTGAATTCTGCTGATGCCTACTGGGATGTTTTACTTTAAATCAAAAAATGGCTTTAAGGCACAGCAATATTTTTCTTTTTTTTGGAACCTTATCCCTGAGGTTCAGGGCACTTTTCCCCAAAATGATGAATGATGCAAGCATTAATATAATAAATAATATAAAAGACTGTAGACTAAACATTCATTTTCCTCCCTCCCAAAAACTCAAACATTTTTAAATAACTAACAACTGTTTTTTTTTTTTTTTTTATTTCCTGAGGTCCTGTCCTGAGCCTCCTTTTACCAGAGTCCAATGTCCTACTACCATCACCTCAGACCCTGCAGCCTACACTCCTAGGACTCCTAGGCCCACCCATAGCATGTAACTATGCTGTACCTCAGGCTTACCCCACAGACTGGGGTTACTCTCAGCTCCTTTTTGGCTACTTCTTCACTCTATCTGGCCACCCATGGTGGAGTTGAAGGCTAGGGGCACCCATCAGGAGCTGCCTGCTAGGGGCCAGAATGGACATGATGGGACAGGTGAAGATTTCATGTGCCTATGCCAGACCCATTTTGCCTCTTTATGCCCCCCTCCACTCCCCACAGGAGCATGGTGATGTTATCGGATGCTGGCATGTGTGACACATCTGACAACAACCGTGCTCCAGCTCTCTCTTTCTCCACCCTTCTCCCCTGCACCTCCACCTGTGGTCACCCAGTTGGTGGTATAGAACTGGTATGTGGATCCACATCCCCCCAACCCTGGAGGAGAAGAGCAGCCACTATGATGCTTAGTTCTCTAATGCTGTGCATGGACCAAACATTTTTTCCCAAATACCACAAATCGGCTTCCCAAATATTCAGACTGACCTCACAAATACTGCAATGTTGAGCTGCTATTCAGGAAGCACTATTCAGTGTGAGAGATTGCAACATCTCACAGAGCTTTGTTGGCCAATCAGAGGCCATTTCTGGAGCTCACAGCCATGCACACCATGTGATTTCCTCACTCTGAGTTGGTAGAGGAGAGGGGAGGAGAGGAGACAGTCATTTGTGAGAGTCAGCTTTGCAGTACTTTCTGAGACTGTAATCTTGCGAAAAAAATGTTTGTTTTTTGTTTGTTTACAAAACAGACTTTTTTCTGGTCAGTACTGAAATATGATCAACATCAGAAAGTTTGGTTTATCTTTTCTGACTGCATTTTTGTGTTTCCATCCCTTAAGGCTTGGCTCAGTTACAGGGACCAGGAGCGCAAGTGTGTCTGCTGACATCCCTCCCCCACTGCTTTCAGTTTCTCACAGCTCCAGGGTGATTTTCTGCTGAAGCGCATTTTCTTTTTGCACAGGGTTTTTTATTGCCAGGAAAATCAGGTTTGGCCTTTCCGTGTACATTTATTGGGGACCTGTAAGGGATTAGTACCAGGGAGGGTTGTTTGCTGACTTCATCCACCCTTACAGCTTTCACTTCCACATAATCCAGTGGGATTTTTTTGTGAAGAAAGATTTTTTTTTTTGCCGTCGTCTGGTTCCAGGCTCGATTCCTTGCATGAATGAATAGGGTGTCATCTGTCCCCCCCAGCACTTCTCACCATACACATGCATTTTTACTGAGCATGCATGCAGTATTTTTGTGAGGTTGCGTTCTGCATGCGCATGGCTGTATTGCGTTCTGCATTCTCACGGCTGTATGAATGCACTGTTTTGTGTTTTAAAACTGCTGCAGTTTCTTTCAGTGGGTCAAGCTTGACTCACTAAATTTTTCATGCTCATCATCTAGCTCTGGGTTCAATTCCCGACTGAGAAGTGTGTTGGCTGACTCCCCCCCCTCTGCAGTTCACTGTGCACGTCATGTGGCTGTGTGTGCACAGTTTTTTTTGTTTTTGGTGTGAGGCTGCATCCTTTGTGTGTATGGCTGTATGCACGTAGTTTTTTTAACTGCAGCAGTTTTTCAATGGGTCAGGTGTGACCCACTGAATTGTTGTGTGTGTTGTACTTGTTCTGTGGGCCCAGTTCCATGTGCTAGTACTGGAGAGGTTGTCAGCTGACTGTCCCCAATAGCATCAAATCAGTGTTTTTTTTATATGCTACTTTTTGTGCTATATCGAGTGAGCTGAATTGTGTTTAGTTTATGTCCATGGTGGCATCATTCTTTCATAGTTCCACAATCAGCATATTACACAGACTGTTATTAGTAGTATATAGTTTACTGTGTTACCATCCTTCTATTCTTACAGTAACCACTAGTGACATTTATCATGTCTGATAATCAGCATTAGAAATGGGCAGATATCAAAATGTGCCTGCATATCGGATCTGTATACTGTGTTACAACTATCCGATCTGATCCAATTTTGTATCCAATCAGATAGTAGTATGTTATAAAAAAAGAATACAACTTGTTAAAAATTCTCTTAGTCTGTGGTACAGCAGTACAGTGACAAAGACACTGGCGGTATTAAGTCCTCTGTCGGCTCCCGACTGAATATTGTTCAGTAGCACGTCTCTTGAGCTCCCACTCCTGCCTCGAATAATTGCAGACACAAGAGCCTGGCCCTAGTAAGGGGAAGTTGCCTAGAGGTGACACCAAGCTGCCCAACAGTGCAGTATGAAATTTTAATTCTAAATTGAGAATGCCACTATTTGTTTCAGCTGAGACCTCCCACAGAATAAATTTGTGCAAAGCGGAAAGTACGCTGCCTGTACTTTACCTTCTTAGCAGGCGAACATGGACTCCATATCAGCACTGGTATGCCCATTTCTTAAGTCACTGCTGAATATGAAACAAAACTGCAGAATTAATCTGTGCAAAGTGGAAAGTGTGCTGTCTGTACTTTACCTTCCTAACAGACGAACACAGACTCTGTATCAATACTGGTATGTCCATTTCTTAAGTCGCTACTAAATATGAAATGAAACTGGTATGCATGGCTAGGAGACCCCAGAATCACTGAGACCCAAGCATGATACATCGAGTATGTGTTCTGATTCAGAACTTCTGAATCAGCCACTACCTAACCCGATATATACAGCAGTATCCGATTGGGTCAGATAGGGTTAGAGAGTGTAAAATCCGACTGGTTCAATTTATCGAGTCAGATATCTGCCCATCTCTAATCAGCATGATAGATAGGCACACAGGTGCCACTATTAGTAGTATATAGTTTGCTGTGTTACTATACTTCAGTCCTCACATCAATCACTAGTGACATTTATTATATCTGATAATCAGTAGCCCTGTAAAAGAGCTTGATCCAGGGGGCGCTGTGGAGCCCGAGCTGAACAGCAGCAGAGCTTTCTAGCTCCTCATCATACATATTTAAATCATAGAAAACTGTAATTTTGTGTTGTGGAATTAATTTGCTATTACAACCATCGGAAATATCACTATCGAAATTGGGAAAATGAACAACCCCAATGAGGAGAAATTGCAGAGCGGAGCAAAGAGAAGTAAAGGAGCTGGTGGGGCCTCGCATTCTTTTTCCATACAGCAGGCCGAAGCAGAACCCGGCTCCACAGATACCCTGGCATCTTTGGGGCAAAAACTTCTGAACTTAATTACCTCAATCTCCACCTTAAATCAGAAGGTGAATGACTTTAACAGTCGAGGTTTGGTGGTTGAGAATGCGGTAGATGGTCTCAAGAATGATCTGCAAGATATCTGAAAGCAACTGGACTCTATAACTACTGTGAATGCCCTCATAGTAAAGGAGAATCAGAATCTCTGCGCTAGGCTAAAGGCCCTGGAGAACCAGACCCGATCGGGAAACATCCGGATCATTGGTCTCCCTGAAGGTAGTGAGGGAGACCATCCAATTATGTATGTCCATGAATGGCCCACAGAAAAACTGCTGCCAGAAGGGGACTATGTCTCTTGGGATATCCAGAAGGTGTATCGCATCAATCACAGAGGCCGACCGCAAAATACAGAGGAACCCCGAACGTTGATGGTGGTGACATCAGGTGTTGGCCCCTGCGATCGCATCCTCTGATGTGATCAGAGGGCTAGCCCTCTCATGCAGGGTGATAGTCCTATCTACATCTTCCCCGACATCAGTTATTCGACTCGCCAATGCAGAAAGTGGTTTGATGGTGTGCGACGATCACTGAGGGAAGCGGGCATCACACATACCATGATTTTCTCAGCAAGACTCCGGATTACTCATCAAGTGAAGGTCTTCTTATTTTCAGACCCAGTAGAGGCCGGCAAATGAGCTACCTGAATGGCAGCTGTTTCCAGAAACTGTGAAGATGCCGCTTTGACCAAGGAGATGGATGGCGACACTTGAAAGCATGGACAGATATTTTTGTAGGCCTCATGCCTACTAGTACTTCCCTATAAGCCAAATGCTTCAGATTACTGTGTATTCAAAACGTACTATTCTGCCTTTTCTGATGGATGCATGTAAGGAGAGGGGTTAAATACAAGGCCTCATGTTTTTATATATGTAACATTAAGTAAAACGGCCCTGCCATACTCCTAGTCTTATTATTAGGGGTTCTTGGTATAATGCAGGGGAAAGTTTCAATATGGGTTTAAACTTTTTTGAGAACTTTAGTTTTTTTCTCATTTTAACAAATTGATGATGGAGGCATCAGTTTCTGTTTAACTGTTTTTAGCTAATTGTGCTGCAGAAAATTATGTTTGCACTGTAATTTTCACAATACAGTTAACACATGGCGCCACTAGTCCCTGCAGGTACATGTTCCCTTTATTAGGCTGGACGTTGATGGACAATCCTATATTTTTGAGCTAGCCATGTTGCTCCTGGACTCATAAACACAGCATCAATGGAACTTTCCCTGAGAATTATTATTAAGTTACCCTCCAGTATTGTAACACTATATGGTGGATGCATAAATCTTTGTATATCCTGTGATTAAGGGGTGCTTTCCCCAATGGGTGAATATCTAAGCGGTCTGTTCACTATATGTTCTATATATATTGCCATGATATATGATGAAACCTAAAAATAAAGTCACAAAAAAAATTAAAAAAAAAGAGCTTGATCCAGCCCCAGCAAGTCCTCTGCACCACCTGCATCAAGCAGGGATAGAGAGGGTGAGAGACGGTAAGAGACATTCATCTAGACATATTCGGTGAATCAAAATATGTTTCTCACCTAGCAAGCCTTTAGGCTGTGGCAGCAGTGGAAATGGGGAAGGCAGCTCTAGTCACAACACTGCCAGCACTGTCACCACCAGTACAAGCCACCCATTTGCTGCCCCATCCTTCTACAGGACTAGTAGGAGTGCATTACAGCTAAGTAGATCTCCTATTGAGGAAGCAGCAGACACTATCAGCAGTCTTCCCTTGGCTCCCACCATAGCTGTTACACCCCTAGCCAGTGCACTCTCTACCACCACCTGTACCACAATTGCAGTAGCCAGTACCACCAGTAGTACTTTTGCTGTCCCAGTTACTGTGACCACTGTGACCACAGCCACCACCACTGCTGTAACAAGTGTCTCATCTGACACTGTACCCACATGTACTGTAACCACTGCAGTCACTGTGACTGTGCTGACTGCTATGCCCATGGATATAGCACCACTAGGCAAATGGCAAGACAAATTTTATTTCTCAGATGCCCATTCCTGGAGGCTCTGGGCACCTCACATAAAATCATAAAAATCCAATTAACAACAATAACACATAACAAATAACGGGCATTAATACAGCTACAGGAATAAAGGTTGGAAACGGGTCAGCTGTCTACTCCATAAACTTAGAGGGTTGCATCCGGGTAAGCCAAGGCAAAGAGATGAGTCTTAAGGCGGCCTTTGAACATCTCAACTGAAGGGGCCTCCCTGATGGCTGGAGGGAGCAAATTCCACAGGACAGGGCCGGCAATGCTGAAAGCCCTGTCACCAGAAGTTTAAAGTCTCATCCTGGGAATCGCTAGGAGGCCCCTAGAGGAGGATTGGAGGGAGCAGACTGGGGCAGCAGGTGTTAGAAGATTTGATAGATAGCCAGGGCCTAGTCCATGTAGGGCCTTAAAGGTAAGCAAACCCACCGTGAAGAAAACCCTCCACCTGACCGGCAGCCAGTGCAGTTCACACAGCACCGGAGTTGCATGGCAAGACCTCGAAAGACCTTTCAGCAACCTGGCAGTTGCGTTCTGCAATAGCTGCAGCCAGTGGAGGGCATCTTCTGAGACTCTGAAGTATACAGCGTTACAGTAATTAAGCCAGGAAGTCACAAAGGCATGAACTAGAGTGGGCAGATCATCAAGCAGAACTAGGGGCTTGAGCCTAACAATGTTTCTCAAGTGGTAAAAATGACTTTGGACAATGTATGACTCCTGAGGTTCAAGTGTCAAACCATCGTCGAGGAGCATACCAAGGTCATGCACCCTAGAGGAAGTCATCAACAGTGTTGGCCCCAGGAAAAGTCCAGTTGTCACACCGGCAGCATTCCTATCGTGCCTTCAGCCTGCTCCCACTACCAGAACATCCATCTTGTCGGGGTTCAGTCACAACCAGCTGGAGGACATCCAATCATTGCTCTCGGCCAGGCAGATGTTAAGCACATTCACAGCATCAGGTGTTTCAGGGGCAAAGGATAGATGCAATTAGGTATCATCTGCATAGCAGTGAAAACCCACATTGTACTTCCTAATGAGCTCAACCAGGGGCAGCATGTACACTATGAACAACATCGGCGACAAGATCGATCCCTGAGGTACACCGCACGATGGGCTTCGGTAAGGAGGAGGAGAAATTCCCCATCCCTACCCGTTGCTTCCTGTCAGTGAGATAAGACTCAAATTAGCACACCAAAATCTGACCAATGGAAAATCATGTACACAAATGCTCACAGTCTGGGAAACAAGATCCCATACCTGCAGGTAATAATAACAGAGGCTAAACTGGACGTAGTAGCCATTAGCGAGACATGGTTTACCAGTAACCACACTGGGGAGACTTCAGTACCTGGCTATGTACTGTTCAGAAGGTGCAAAAAGGGGGGGGGTGGAGTGGCCCTTTATGTCAATGAAAATATCAAAGCTACAGAAATTCAGAATACACATGAGGAGCCAGAAGAACTGTGGGTCACCCTGGAAACAGGAAATGGTACAGCCATACAAACTGGGGTTGTGTACAGGCCTCCAGACCAGGGGGAGGACATAGACACATTACTGTGAGAAGATATACAAAACATGGCAGCTAAAGGGGAGGTTCTGATAATGGAAGACTTCAACATGCCAGATACAGATTGATCAATACCAGCAGGGACATCTGCCAGAACTAGACTCATGATGGATTCCCTGCAAGGGGAAGGCCTCAAACAACTGGTAAAACAAGCCACTAGAGACCGGGCTATCCTAGATCTAGTACTGACTAACAGGGAAAGGATCACAGATCTCCAGGTAGAAGGTCACCTGGGGGCCAGTGACCATCGTATGGTTTGGTTCAACTTGGCCACTAGAACAAAATCATCTCATTCCAAGGCAAAAATATGGGACTTCAGAGGAACAGACTTTGATAAGATGGCCAACAGAGTTAAGGTGAGGGGGTACAGGCAAAGTGGGCAAGCATTAAAGATGCAATACTTGAAGCAACATCCCATTACGTTAGTGAGAAAAGAAAGTGCAAAAGAAGAAGGAAACCACTTTGGTTCTCAAACACAGTAGCAGAAAAGGTCAGAGCCAAAAGGCTGGCCTTCAGGAAATATAAGGGAAGTCAACAGGATGAAGATAGGGAGGCATACCAAACTTCCCTAAGGGAAGCAGGGAAGGCAGTAAGGCAGGCAAAGTCCCAAACTGAGGAAACACTAGCACGAACAGTAAAAGAAGATGACAAGACTTTCTATAGATACATTAGTGAAAGGAGAAAGTCCAGAGGGTGTATTGCTAAGATCAAAGGGAATAAGGGGGCATGTGAGGAGGAGGACCATGTAAAAGCATGTATCCTAAAGAACTCAGTATTTACTGAAGAGAAGGTAGGACAGGGCCCACAGCTCTGCACCATGGACATGGGGGTGTGTGCACTAGCCCCTTCACAAAAGAAAGGGTTCTACAAGAGCTCGATAAACTCAGGGTGGACAAGGCAATGGGACCTGATGACATGCATCCCAGGGTACTAAAGAAGCTAAGGGTGGAACTAGCAGAGCCATTATCAGAACTGTTTAGTGAGTCTCTGAGCACAGGAGAGGTCCCAGAAGACTGGAGAAGGGCTCATGTGATCCCGCTGCACAAGAGTGTAACAGGGAGGAGGCAGGGAACTACAGACCAGTCAGTCTTACCTCAGTAGTGGGCAACATTATGGAGACACTCCTTAAGGAAAGGATAGTGCAACACCTGGAATCCATAGGAGCACAGGATCCAAGACAGCATGGGTTTACAAAAGGAAGGTCCTGTTAAACTAATCTCATAGATTTCTTTGACTGGGTAACCAGAGTGGTGGACCAAGGGGGAGCAGTTGATGTTGCCTACCTTGACTTCAACAAAGCTTTCGATACTGTTCCACATAGAAGATTGATTAATAAGCTGGTTAGGCTCGAGGTGGGTCAGATATTGGTCAACTTGGTGGCAAACTGGTTGACGGGCAGAAAACAGAGAGTGGTGGTAAATGGTATACAGTCAGAAGAGATGCAAGTCACAAGTGGGGTACCTCAGGGATCAGTCCTGGGGCCAGTCCTCTTCAATATCTTCATCAGTGACATTACAGGTGGACTGGAGGGTAAGGTTTGTCTGTTTGCAGATGACACCAAGATCTGCAACAGAGTAGATCATCCAGATGGGGTGGTCAGAATGAGAAGAGATCTGGATAAACTAGCAAAATGGTCAGAAGAGTGGCAACTGGGCTTTAACACAAAGAAGTGCAAGATCATGCACATAGGGAAGAGAAACCCTGAAGCCACTTATAGGCTGTGAGGAGAATTGCTGGCAGTCACAAGAGAAGAAAGAGACTTGGGCGTCATCATCACCGATGACCTGAAATCATCCAAGCAGACCTCTAAAGCAGTAGGTAAGGCTAGAGGGATGTTGGGGTGTATTAGTAGGGGTATCACAAGTCGGAAGAGGGAGGTGATAATCCCTCTTTACAAGACACTGGTTAGGCCCCATCTGGAGTACTGCATGCAGTACTGGAGGCCACACTTTCACAAGAACATTAACCAAATTGAGGCAGTCTAGAGAAGGGCAACCAAAATGGTGCAGGGACTGCATCAGAAAACATATGAGGACAGATTAACTGAACTTAGTATGTATACCGTAGAGCAAAGGAGGGAGAGAGGTGATTTGATTGAAACATTCAAACACCTTAAGGGCATTAACAAGGTGAAAGAGTCTAACATGTTTCAATATAAGAAAAATAGCAGGACAAGAGGACACAGCATGGGATTAGAGGGAAGCCAATTAAGGGGTAAAGTGAGGAAGCTCTTTTTCATAGAAAGGGTGGTGGGTGCATGGAACGGCCTACCTCAAGAAGTGGTGGATATGAATACAGTGCAGGGCTTCAAACAGGCATGGGATAAGCATAAGGGAGCAATACAGATGAGTATGAATAGATAGGACATTGACAGAGCAAAGGTCTCTGGCACATTCATAAGGTAGAAAATGAAATGGGCAGACTGGATGGGCCTTGCGGTCCTTATCTGCCATCAACATCTATGTTTCTATGTTTCTAGATGACAGTGCCGGCAAGTCCACAGTACTCTCTGAGATTATCAAGTAGTACAAAGTGATCAACAGTGTCAAATGCTGAGGAGAGATTGAGGAGAATGAGAACTAACCCATGTCCTCAATCCCTAGCCCTAAGGAGGTCATTATGCACCTGAACTAGTGCTGTTTCCATGCTGTGCCTAGCTCAGAAACCTGACTGGAATGGATCATAGATATCAAAGGTCACAAGGTGCTCCTCAAGGTGAAGTGCCACAAATTTCTCAACAACCTTTCACAGGAATGGGAGGTTGGAGATGGGTTGATAATTCACCAAGACGTCTGGGTCAAGAGATGGTTTCTTCAGGAGGGGCCTCACCAGAGCCTCTTTCAAGGAGTCCAGGAAGACCCCCTCTGACATTGAGCACCAGACAATCAATGCAAACACAGGTCCAACAGAATCAATGCATCCCATTAAGAAATGCGTCGGTACCGGGTCCAGTTCACAATATGTGTGCTTCAGTTTTGAAGCAACCTCAATGACTTCACCCACCTCCACCAGTTTAAACTCCTCCCAGACAGGCAGAGTGCCTCTGCTACCCTCAAGGCAATCACTGCGAATCATGGTATGATTCACTGGCATGATTCCCTGCAGCATTGAGGTCACTCTGTTTAAGAAGAACCGAGCAAACTCATCACACAAAGTGACAGAAAAACTTTTTTTGGCTGCAGACAGGCTGGATGTAGTAGCCTGTCCACAGTCTAAAAAAAAAACTTCTGGTCTGTTCTTCCCAGCAGCAATCTCCCTGGACAGGAACTCTTCCTTCTTACAGTTGATTGCCCCCTGTTACTTACCATAGTCATTGTCAGTCTCAGTGGCTCAGTAGGTAGCACACTCGCCTCTGAGGCCAGGAGATCAGAGGGCTGTGGGTTCAGTTCCCACATCTGGTACTTGGGTTAATATCCCAGTACTGACACTGTAGTGCACCATGAGAGGGGTGCTGCACTTCTGAGGTGCCTTCCTTCGGCTGAGATGTTAAACCAAGGTCCCATCTGCCTGGATTGGTGGTAGTTCAGGTGGATGTTAAAGTCCCATGGCACTTCTCGAAAAGAGTAAACATAACATCACCATAATCAGGACAGATATCATACAACATAATATTAATAACAGAGATTCTTACATAAATGAAAAAAAAACAGAAGCTATCACATAATTAAATATTTACAAAAAGAAATGATTCCAAAGAGAGCAAAACTTAATTTATGAAAATCTCTGCCTATCTTTACTTTTAACATTCAGCAATCAATCTTCTACCTGAGACATTATAGTTGAATGTAATACTAGTTGTTGTTGAAAGATAAACTGACAACGAGCTTGCCATAAATACAACTGAAGAAAAGCAAAAAAAAACATTCTATGTACTATGATGATAAATACTCCAGACCCCAGAATAATCCCCTAAAATTAATGCATTATAAGTAATACGTGAGAGTAAAGGCATATTCCAATGAATGGCAGCCTCATTCCAAACGTTTTTAATAAAAGAGCAAGTAATAAAAAAGTGTGATAAACTCTCCTCCTCATTAGTACACGAAAGCCTTGGACGAAATCTATCTGTTAAAGGCTTATATTTGAGGTTACCTCGAACCCCTAACCGGCCCTGAGCTGTCATCCACACTAAGTCCCACACAAAGGCAGGAAGTCTAAAATCAGTTAATTTACGAAGAGCAAAGGTCATTTTAGTTGGAACATATTCTGGCAAAAGTAACACAATGCCCTGCACTTCAGAAACTATATATGTATAAAAGGACTTTCTAGTGTGCAAAATCAAATTTTGAAATGACAATTTCCATTGATGGCATTTTTTCGGAGCTGAAATCCCATACACTGGTAAATGATCCTGAGATAAAATTTTAGGGGGCAAGACTTTCCATTTTTGAAAAAACGAGCCCAAACAAAATATGACCAAACTTGCCATGATAAAGTAACCGTCCCCCATAAATAACTAAAGGAATTAAACAAAAAAATGGAATGATAGAATACAATCGGATTTATCATAGCTAAGCCACCCAACTTCACAGGCAAATAAGTAATCTTCCTTCGTACTGGATTCAGTCTATTGCCCCATAACATTTGAAAAAAAAACACTGTATAACCTCGTTTCTAGATTAACTGGGGGTGGATAAAGATAACTTAAATACAAAAAAACAGGCAACAGAAACTTTTTAATAATAAAAATACATTTCTCTTTCCAAATTTCCATTGTTTCCACATGTTAACTTTACCTTCACCTATTTTTAACTGCTGTTCCCAATTAAAACTAGCCAAGTCACCTGGGCCAAACCATACCACCAAAATTTTTCAAGGTGTAGAAACCAGAGGGATACCCATAACATCCGAATTAACAACCTGGTCAGGATCTAAGGAGAAAATGAAACTCTTAGCCATATTTATCTGCACCCCAGAATATCGGCCCCCATGTGTTAAAACTGTGTAAAGCATTCTTAAGTGAATTCTCATCTTTCATCAATAAGGTAACATCATCAGCATATGCTGTAATTTTCTCTGATGGTAAAGAAAGATCTGGGGCAAGCCCTAAAATACAGTGATTCCCATGGATATATCTAATTACTGGATCTAAAACATAAGTGTATAATAAGGGACTTAACGGACATCCCTGTCTTACACCTTTAGCAAACTGAATCTCAGACCCCAACAGACCATTCACCATTGGAAGCACTTTGGAATCAGAATATAGCATAGCAATCCATTTCACAAATGGACTTGGAATATCATAACGAAGTAATAAATCAAACAAATAATGATGTCTAACTCTATCAAAGGCTTTTACTTGATCCAGTGCCACTACAAAGCCAGAGCCCTTTCCTAAATTACTACTTTCAAATAATTCCCTCAAAAGATAAAGATTATATTGAATCTTACGTTTAGGAATTGCACAAGTCTGGGCTGGATGAAAAAGAAAATCTGAAACCTGTAACAATCTGTTTGTGATAATTTTAGAAAGAATTTTATAATCACTATTAAGTAGGCTAATAAGTCTCCGATTTGTCAATAAGGACAGGTCACCTTTTTTATGAATGAATTTCAATAATGAAGTACTAAAATCTGAAAATCCTAAATCCGACGTTAACATAAAGTTAAACACTAGTGGCAAGAAATAACTCATATGGGGAAGAAACTTTTTATAAAACTCATTTGGTATTCCATCTAAACCCGGCAATGTTTTATTATTTAAGGCCTTTATCACTCCTTTCACTTCCTGAGATGAAATAGGCACCACTAAAAGTTTTCTAAGTGTGTCATCCACTACAGGGAGTAAGGCCATAAATTAAGCTGGCAATGCTTCAATAGACCCTGAATCCTTTCTAAAAAGATCAGAGACAAAACTCTGTACCACAGTTAACATCTCCAAATCAGTGGACACAATTTTACCCATGGTGGACATTAGCCCAGTCATAAGTGTTTTATCCAATCGTTGTTTACAAGCTTTGTATGGATCAGAAGCAGTCTGTGATTGTAATCCATATCAAAACTCCATATCCAAAGATTTTGCTCTGTCATATTGATAAAGGGACATTTGTTTCTTAATTTCAGAAATTTGGGATTGGAATAGTATTTTATGTCTAGGAGGAAAGGACATTAATTTATACAACTGATTCTGATATTGTTAAGTATTTTAAATACTGAGAATTACCTTTTTGTCTCCCTATTGTGAGCAAAAAAGACCTAATCTCAGTTTTAGTATCCTTCCACCAATCATATAAGTTCTCATAAAAACAGATTGTAGAATACTGAGCTTCAAATATTACTTCTAAACCATATACACAATCAAAGGACTCCAAAAGAGACACATTTAGCCTCCATCTTGGACAGGATGAGAATACCTTAGGAGGAACCCCAGCTAAACTAAAATGACAAATTAAAATCTGGTGATCTGAAAATTCTGTTGGTTTTACTGTACCCCAATGAGGCTTCAAATATTTAGAAACAAAAATTAAATCTATGCTAGTGGAAAAAATATGTCTATAATAAGTAGCACCCCCTTTAGTATGCAAAGCCCTATAGGCATCGGAAAGGCCAGCATCTCTAACAATCTGTATTAAAGCCTGTGAATCACAATACATTTTCCTCTGGACTTCTCCTATAAATTTTGAATCAATGTCACAATTAAAATCTCCCCCCAAATTATATGCCTCCTAGTATAAAGAAAAGGTTTAATGTCCTCAAATAACTTTATTCGAGCAGTTTTGATTTGTGGAGCATAAGTGTTAATAATACGAAAATCAAAATCTTGACGACAACAATCCAAATGTAAAGCACGACCAGGACTAATATCTACTAATTTAGATATTCTGAATAAAGTAGATGTAAACAAAATCCCAATCCCATCTGCCAAGTCAGGGCCAAATGTCCAAAAGGAAGGCCTCCAAACCCATCTTTTTTTTGCCTGATCAATTCCGGCAAGAGAAGACAATCTAGTTTCCTGAAGGAGAATAATATCAACCTACAGAGTGCTAAAAAAGGAAGAGAGAAAGCCTTTTCTTGAAATTTTTAAGACTACACACGTTGTAGGAAACTATTTTTAAGGTAGCCATGATAGGAGAAATTAGTATCAAGACCCACCCTTTTGACTAAAACTGGCCTTTCTTTTTTTCCCTTTCTTCCCTTTTTTCTCTTTGGCCAGTTCAGTAGCCCTGCTTTCCTCATCCCCCGAGACTAAATCAGAGCGATGTGAGGTATCAGACTCCAAATCTGAGTCTCTCCCTTCACTCTGTAAGGGAGAAAAAAAATTCTCTACTGGAATAGGGCTAACTACTGTTTGTTTAAGTGAGGCCCTGGTAAACCGTCTATTTTTAACAGTTTCAAAAGGAGGAGGCATAGAAGAGATGGCAGGCCTCAGAGCTGGAGTTGTATCCTTAATAACAGGGGACTCAGAAGCCTGTTGAACAGGAGGCACAGAGTCAGTAACTAAAGAAGACACATCTCCTTCAACAGGGTTCAGTCCTCCCTCTCCTTCCTGTACCATTCCCATCTCAGAAGCATGAGTGGGTGTAGATGGAGTATGATCCCTTCGTTTTTCCTGAGCTTTATTCACTAGGTCCTCCTGATCCCAACCTCCCGTCCTGTTATGTTTAGCCCAAGGGCATTGGTGAAAGGCATGCCCTTTTTCGTCACACAAATTACACTGAAATATATTCGCACATCTATCCACTGAATGCCCATACCCACCACAAAAGGAACATTTCAATAAGTCACAGGAACTACTTATATGTGTTTTTGCACTGCACTTATAACAGGCCCGGGGTTGGCCCCCATAAAAACAAACTCCCCTGTCTTTCCCTAAGAAAAATCTGTTTAGAAGATGTGTGATATCACTGTTTACCTGAAATAATTTCACCTTAAACCTCCAACTTCCTGTCCATATGCCTTCTAAATCTAACATAGCTTCAGGAGGACCCAAAATATCACATCGATTTTGTAATCAATGATAGATGTTACTGACACTAACCCCTTTATTCCCGAACATAATGGTGATATATCTGTTCTGGGGCTTAGTAAGTGGAAGTGCATAGAAGGGGGTCCAAAGTGGAGTAGATTTTAAGGTTGAGTATTTATCCCAAAATTTCTCAAGACTATGTGTCATTTTAAAGCTTATATCAAAAGAATCTTCTCCAGAAATATGGATCAAAGCAAAAATATCTGTAGGCAAAAAATTCATAGAACCCTTCAATAAGTTATTAGCTATGTAGTATCTGTCTGGGTGCTCATCTAACCCACCTCTATGACGTAATCTAACAGCATTCCTTCTTGGGGCTTGTTCTAACTTATTTTTAAAAAGATCAGACATCGGCACCCTTGGTTTGTGCTGACTTGCCCCACTAGCAGGCTTATCCTGATTAAAGCCTGCCTGCTGAAAAGAAGAAAAACCTTCCCCCTTTGAGGATGTACTCGGCCTAGACAAGGCCGAGAAACACCCATCTGGATGCTGTGCAGCTGTTTCATGGCCCCCCAAGCCCCCATTTAAGTCCATACCTGAGCTCAGGATTGAAACACTGTTGGCATGCTTTGTAGAAACCACAGGCTCTGTAGAGAAGTCTTTCCATTCTGGATCAGGAATCCATTGTCCTGTTGCAGTGGGCAGCCATCCGGAATCGCAAAGAGCATCCTCTGCTGACCAGTCTGTAGTGGGGAAAGTGGTCCGAGTCTGTGATAATTCAAACTGCCGTCGCACCGTCTGTGAAGAACTCTCAGCCACAGGGACATCCATAGCCGCTCCATCCTTTAATTCGCTTTGTCACAAACCCATAAGTTCATTCCTCTCCTCTCCCACATCGCAATCCACTTGTGTGCTACTCATTTCATCTCCACCCGCAGCCGACTGCTGCAACAAAGGTTCCGAAGAATCAGTCGCTTTAGGGGGAACAAAGTCTGCATTCTCCAGTACTGGCTTTGTACCAGTATACTCCGTTACAGACTGACACTCAGTTTGAGTAATCGGACCACTCCGTTGATCAAGCAAGCTCTCAGGTAAAAGAATCGCGCCAACCTCTTGAAAGTCCATACTGTGCTCAGGAGAGCACGAAACAGCAACTGTCTCCATTGCAGTTGTGAAGCACACTGAGCAAACCCAGACAAACGGTGAACAGCTCCCCCTACCGCCAGCAAAGCAGTAGGGGAATTTCCCCGGTGTCCTGGCCAAATTTCCCTCATTCACTAAAAATACCACCAACAGCTTAATCTAGTTCAAGGTCAGTTGGCATTCATTTGTATCCCCCCTCCCCCGTGTCGTGGGCTGAAAATAGGCAAGATTTGTCTAGTGCACTTACCCAGTCAGTAAAAACTAAATAAAATAAATAAATAAAATAAACAGTGAGTGCGAAGGGCCAGCTTGTCCTCCTCCAGCCTGATCCTCCACCAGCAATGCTCCAACTTCCGACCCTTACTCTTCATTGCCTTGAGCTCCTCATCAAACCAAGGAGACCTCAAGTGAGAAGATTTGAGTCATACATGGACTGGTGCAAGTGTATCGAGTGCCATGGACATCACCTTATTATAAGTGGCAACCACCACATCCATGCCACTTGCACATGCAGCATCTACTCTAAATAAATCAGCCACTGCCAGAAAAAACTCCAGGGACAATCCCCTCAAAGGGTGGTAGCTGACCATCTCAACAGGGGGAGGGCTCTTGTGGGGGGACCCAAACGAGAACTTCACCGTGCAGTGATCAGACCAAATGATTGGATCAGTCTTGAGGTTACAAACCTCAAGCCCCAGTGAGAACACCAGGTCCAGCATGTGGCCACCATGGTGGGTCACAGAAGAAACCTCTTGTGTCAGGCCCAGAGATTACATCATCTGGAGGAGGTTGGAACCAAGCTGGTTGGCCCAGGCATTGAAGTCCCCCAGAACCAAACATCTGGGGTCCTCCAACACCTTCCCAATGACAAGATCCACCACATCCTGCAGGAACTCCCTCACAGCCCCAGGGGGGTAGTAAACCAGGAGGATCCCGAAGCCTGCACCTGGACCCCCACACACTGCCACACATTCAAAGGACCTAGTAGCTCCCACTGGGAGCACAGTGAAGCCCAGTTTGGATCTAAAACAGAAGGCCACTCCCCTGCCCCTGCATTCCACCCTAGGGCAGTGCATTGCAGAGTACCTGAGGGGGATGGCTGCCTCCAAAAGCAGCCCAGTGTCATCACCCACCCTAGTCTCCATGATGTGAGCCAGATACCTACTTCCCTTGCGTCTATGACCATGACTACTGTCTCTGTCCTGCTGTCCCATCAAAGTGCTCATATTGCTTGTGTGCCAGATGTTGTAGATGAGGAGTATGTAGAGCACTCATCTGGCTCCAAATATGTTCTGGACTCTCAAGAATGACCATCATCATCATCATCATCATCATCATCTGACACTGATACTAATGCCCACCTCAGTGATTTTGGGTATGAGTCAGAGTAGGCATCCTATTTGACTAATAAAAAACTAAGAGCTGCAAAGAAAAGTAGGAAAGATGCTAACAGTGTCTTTTTTAGCAAAAAGAGAAGAAACTGGAGAAGAGGAAGAAGGGGAAAGAGAAGGGGGAAAGTATTGTTTAGAGGCTAAAATACCAGAGCAGAAAACATTTGTAATGAATGAGTTCACTATTAAAAGCACTCTCACTCCACATCACATAGGTTAATATATTTCTGCATAAAATTGCACCTAACAGGATCACGTGATGCGACGGAAGGAGTAGCAGCTTGGAGAGCCCATCACCGCCTCAGCTCTAAGTTTTACAGTACTTTTCACTAACTTCCAGTGCACTAATCTCGAGAGTGTACCTACTGCATACATTCTTAGCGGTTTCTCAAACTTACGGCGAATCAAGCGGAAGGTTTAGTGATATTATATTGGAAGTTTAGATTGAAAGAAGATTGTGGCCTAGTTGAGTATGGAGGCAGAGATGTGCCAGGCACCTCCCCTGCATACACCACCGCAGACGCTGGAGAAGAATTCGAAGCATTCCAGGGGGCAACCAGGATCCACTTCTAAAGTGGGCGTAATCTCGACATTAGTACCACCGGCTGTCCCCTTAACAGAACAGAAATTTTTGAAGGAATTAAATCCATTCCGTGCAACACTCCAGGAACTCACCTCAGAATTGAAGGCCATGCGTACAGAACTTACCGATACCAACCGTGCAATTAAAGATGTGGCGGCTAGGATGATCTCGCTGGAAGGATGGAAGATATCAATCGACTCCGAACTCCCTGTACTGCGCCAAAAAATTAGTCGCATGGAGGCCAAACTCAAGGACCTGGAAGGCCAAAGTCACCTCAATAACATCCTTATCTTTGGCCTTCCGGAGGGCTCAGAGGGAGCGGCTCCAATAACCTTTCTGCAGCGATTGTTAACTAAAATTGCTGGCCCCTCTCCCAACAACACCACATATGTAATTGAGAGGGCCCATCGTTCACTTAGGCCCAAGCCGGAGACAGGGCAACCACCAAGGCCCCAATACTAAAATTTCTCAATTACCTGGATAAAACCCACGTATTAGGGCAAGTCAAGAACCTTCAGGAAATTTTATGGGAAGGTCAGCAACTGTGTTTGGCGCAAGATTTCCCCGCTACCATACGACAGGGAAGGGCTGCATACCATCCCATTGCTACTAAACTAATTGCCGCCAGCATAAAGTTCAAGGTCCAGTATCCATCTAAATTATCTGTATACCATCAAAGTACCTGGAAAAGTTTTGATACAGCCGAGCAAGCTCAATCTGAGTTGAGGGTGCTGATGCCTGACCTATTCAAGCCACACTGAGCCCTAGAAATGATGTCATCTGTCACGGAAAGTGTACAAGCAATGGGAGAATACATACTTTATTTATGACATCAACTTAGCAATCTTTGTTTTTGTGACTTTAAGCCATGCATTTCCTTACTCCATTCTTATTCTCAATTTGAGGACTCTAGAAGTACAACTGAGGAGTAGAAATTAACAGTAATCGAGATGGTTCAGGAACACCAAGTGAGGTGTGATTTAAAATTGAATTTTTCCCTGATCCTTTCTTTTCCTTCTTTTGGCTCCCTTCACCTCCCCCAGAAGAAGAAGAAATTAGGAAACAAAGTGATTGAACAGTTAAGTTGGATACCCTACCCATGGATCGTTAAATTTTCTTCGCTTTAACATTCTCTGAGTACATCGTACCATCATTTCTCGTGTTAACCCAGGGACATTCGAGGCTACCACCACAAGAGGATACCCTAGCCCTGTGTACTGAATTGTGACCCGACCGATTGGTGTTTTTTTTCCCTTTTATTTTCAGCATTTATCTGAGGAACACCAACTTTTCAATACTTTGCACACAGCAATATGGAAAGTCACAATTTACAATGCTGATTACCTCCCTCCTGAGCTTAAGTGGGGAAAGTGTCTTTCTTTTTACTTTGAAGAGGACTATTTGTGCGACTATGTAATGCGAGATGCATCTGCTCTGCTTCATGAATGGAAAAACCTCTTTTGGTGGCTTAACAGCAGAGCAGTGTGAGCTCCAGACATGTTAAATGCCGCGATGAGTTCATAACGGCGTAACTATCTTACAAATATTTTTTTTATTTTTGATGAGAATCCAGATCAGTAGATAGTTCTCTAGACTCGTAAACTCTGGTCACCCCCCCTTTTTTATTTTTCTTTTATTTTCCTTTTACTATTTTTAATTCCCTCTCCTGCTACCCTTTCTTCTTTCTCTCCTAAAGTTAAGATGGAGAGAACACATAATGGGTCCAAATGATTACCATCGCATTACAGTTAAGTTAAGATGGTGAATGTGTGTTTATTTGATTATTGCTGCACTAATATTAGACGGTATATTAAAATTCAAAGTAGGTGGATGGGAAGGATTGAAGGGGTAGAAAGAGGATAGAGGGGATGGCTTGCTTAGGAAAACATTTAACTTATATATATCCATCTTGCTCCTCTCCCATTTGAAGGAAATTATAAATGGCAACATAACTCTGGATCGTAGGTGGCAGAGATAACAAGGCTTAACTGGGGGAAACAGGTATCTTGAGAGGGAGTACTGCTAAGAATTTATTGTGCAGACTCTTAGTACGAAGGCAGTTGTCTTTGTAATCCCTCATTATGGGGCATGATGACAAACATAATTAGGAAACAAAAGTAAAAAGATGTCATAGATCTCTTTAAAAGATAACTACACTCTGGTATAAGTAGGTAAGAGGAATAACTGTGTAATCAAATCTGGGGTCATATCTCTCCCCCTCCCCCCCTTTTTTTTGTACTGGACTCTCAACTCATCTTCTCTGGCTGAGCAACAATGGTGTGCAAATGTGTCGAGGAACTGGATTGTCAACCTACATGATGGCTTATAGAGGACTCTGCCAGTTCTATAAAGTTCTGAGAAAAAAAATTTTGCAGCTCACCAATTGTATAGGACGAATGCAGGGTTGCTGCCTTGGTGCACGAGAAATACTGTTTCATATGCTACAGTCTCATCATTTGGAGTTGGGGTGGGGGTGGGGTAATCTGGAAACTGCAACTTCAAAAGGGTGTTGCGAATCAGGAGGAAGGGAGGGGAGTATGTGTGGCTCCTCGGCTGAGCATTCACTAGACTGTCCTCTGGTCTGATGTCTGCCCTGATTGGGATCTTACAAAATGGTCCAACCAGGAGACAGTTTCCGGGGGATCCTCTGCCAAATAGCTGCATGCAGGAAAGCGTTGACACATGGCAAGGGGAGGGAGGGAGGATAATTGAGTAGTTAAGGGAAGTGGAGGGAGGGAGGGATCAGGTATGTGGTACGACAGTGCCTTAACAAGGGATGTTTTTTTAACAACCTGGAAAACAAGATCATTCCAGGCCTAGGGCTTAAAGGTAAGAAAAACTATCAATAAGGTGACCTCATACAAAGTATGTTCATGGAATGTAAAAGGGTTTCAATCCCCAATCAAATGGGCCAAAATACTGCTCCATCTCTGTAAACTTGGCATTGATATAGCATTTCTGCAGGAAACCCACTTGCCTCCTCCTCAGGTTTTGCAACTAAGACGGTCTTGGGTAGGCCAGGCCTTCGGGACTGGACTGGACACTTGTAAAGGGTGGGTTACGATTCTTATTACAAAGAATACCCCATTCCATCTCGCTGATACTATTGTAGACTCCCAGCACAGATACATTTTGGTTAAGGCCTTGTTGGGTCAATCGGAGGTAGTGCTTGGTTCCATATATGGCCCTAACACAGATGACCCGTCCCTTTTTGTCTCCCTCTTGAATGACTTGACCCCATGGTCCCGACTCCCTATAATGTTAGGTGGAGACTGGAATCTCATTTATTGTAACATTATGGACCACTCTCCAAGTCGTCCTTTGTCTCCTTCTCCAGCACAGGCTGCCATCAGAGAAATGATGGACTCCATTGGACTAATCGACCCTTGGAGGGCCCTGTATCCACACCAGCGAGAATACTCATTTCATTCTATTCCACATAACTCATTTTCTCATTTAGATTATTTCCTTGTTGATACGGGACACCTCTCGACTATAACATCCTGTAATTATCTCCCCAAGGTGATTTCCGACTACCACCCCATCTTATTAAATTGGAGCCCCAGTCCGCCCCTGTCCAGAGATAAGGTATGGAAATTCAACTGTCAGCTTTTTCGATCAGAATATCTGAAAAATCAACTGTCTGCTTTTATTACTAACTTTATCAAGATAAATACCCCCTCAATGCCTAAGGTAGATATGCTTTGGGGGGCTCTAAAAAGTTCAGTTAGAGGAGAAATAATTCGTATGACTACAGCTAAAAAAAGACAACCTCCAAGGTTACGTTAGCCTTGCTATGAGATATTAGAGCCATGGAATTGTCACTTTCTCCGGATTCAACATCGGATCAATTTAAGGCCCTAGAAGTTTTAAGGGATCGATATAATTCAATTTTGACTGAACATGTAGAATATCTTCTTGTACATTCTAAGATCAAGTACTTCGATCAGGGGGACAAGGCTGGAAAGCTCTTGGACCTACGACTCAAAGCACAAGCCTCCAACACAATTGTTCCAAGTATCCAACAACCCGGAGGACAAATAGTCACTTCTCCAAGAGAAATCGTTAATTGTTTTCAAAAATATTATAAAAACTTGTATTCTCACATTTCTCACCCTTTTTGCCTGGATATGCTAGAACAGTTTCTGCAGCCATTGCAGCTCCCACAGCTTAGCACATGTCAAGCGAACTTGCTCAAAGCTCCAATTTCAGAGGAAGAAATTAAGCAGGCCATTGACTCCCTTCCTACAGACAAATCCCCAGGCCCAGATGGGTTTACTGTAGAATTTTACAAAATTTTCAAAGAGCAAATAGTGCCAATCCTCTTAGACACTTATAATTATATGTTCAAGCAAGGTATCTCAGACCCTACTTTATTTGAGGCTACGGTCGTGGTTATCCCAAAACCTGATAGATACCCCCTTCAAGTTGACAACTACCGCCGAATTTCCCTAACCAATGTTGACATAAAAATACTAGGAAAAATTTTGGCCACTCGGCTATCCAGTGTCTGGCAATGTCTCATAATCTGCGAGCAAGTCAGCTTTGTTGCTGGCAGGCTCTCATCTGATCATATGCGTAAGTTGGTCTATTTGATCTCTGTATCCAGGGAGTCCCGAATTCCATCCGCCTTGGTCTCCCTGGATGCAGAGAAAGCGTTCGATAGGGTTTCATGGGAATACCTATTCCACTTGCTGCATCTATATAACATCCCAACACAGTATATAAAATGGGTCAGGATATTATATACTTGTCCATCTGCACGCATGTTATGTAATGGACACCTATCTCAATCTTTTCAGTTACAACAAGGAACTAGACAGGTATGCCCACTTTCCCCCTTTTTGTTCGACTTATATTTGGAGCTGTTGGTTAGATGTATTAATTGCTCCTCAAATATCTCTGGGATATCTATTGGGTCTAACCAATAAAAAATTTTGGTTTATGCTGATGATATCTTACTCCACATAACATATCCTCTTAAATCGATCCCTGCTGCACTTGAAATTATTAAAACATTTGGTAAATCCTCCAATTACAAGCTTAATATTACAAAAACAGAAATGATGCCTTTAAATGTTCACACATTTCAAGCTGAAGTCGCTCATTTTGGGTTTTGCTGGACTAAGGACAAACTAAAATATCTAGGTATATACCTTTCCAGTTTGGAACCCAAAATGAAACAATACAACCTAGACAAAATTCTTACTCAGATTAAAATGGATCTTTCTCGCTGGGCCATGCTACCACTTATTCTTTGGGGACGGATAAACATTTGGAAAATGAATGTTCTTCTGCGAATCCTGTACCCCTTGCAGATGACATATTTTTTCTTACCCAAAACATGGTTTATTCAGATTAATCAACTCATGTCTAATTTTCTATGGTGTGGCAAGACACCCCGGTCAGCCCTTTTTAAACTGCAGAGAAGTAGGAATAATGGGGGCTTGCAACTCCCGGATTTACTTCTTTATCAGTTCTCCATTACTTGCTCAGTTCTTGCATACTGGATGAAGGATGTCCCATATCAGCAACAGGCTCAATGCACCCCCTTGTGGTATCAAATTGAGCAGAGTCTTCTCTCTCCCGCATAATATATCCCTTAATACTCTCATTTTTTCCCCTCTCAAAAAATTGCCTAAGGGTCTCAGGACCCTTCCCATAGGAACAACACTTTGAGGGCATACCCAGATGTGTAATTTTTTCCAGATATCTCTGGTGAAGGATGTTTCCCAGCCTATAAGTGCGAACCTTAATTTTAGAATTCGGGGAGTGCCCTTATCGCATAATTTTTGGCCCGGAAATACTCAACTGAGAGTCGTGGATCTACTTCAGGAACATAAACTGATACTGTTTTGAACAGCCAGTTTTTTGTTTACTCTCCCTAACTCCTTTTGTTTCAAATACCTTCAATTACAACACATGCTGTTACGACACTTTGGAACGGGGTACTGGATGCAGTTTTTAGCTGGCCCTTTCTTACCGGCTATCGCCAACCTACCCTCCTCTCATATCATTTCCTATTTCTATCGTCTCCTTAGGGATGCAATTGAAGGAATATGAGGAATGCCATACTATGTCTGGGACCAAGCACTACCTCCAAACACCTCAACTCCAAGACCATGGTGCTAAAATCTGGTAGCACCTGTATCAAGATGTGAAATGGGTTAGATATCGCACTTTACAGTTCTACATAATAAACAACTTATATTATACTCCGGCCAGGCTTCACCAAATGGGGAAACTCCCCTCAAATTTATGTTCTCATTGTAAGCAGAAGCCTGGCACTTTGTTGCATATACTATGGGAATGTAATAAAGTTATACCCTTTTGGGATAGTATTAGGTCCAACTTGGACCCACTACTAGGGCTATCTGCGGCCTTTAGCCCGGAAATTTATATAATAGGAGATTATGGAGAGGTTTTAAGAGGCGCTCAATGGAAATACATGACATTAATATCCATATGTGCTAAAAAAGTGGTCATGCACCACTGGTTAGACCAAAATATCCCAACATATGCAGAATGGCTAAAAGAGATACTTTTTGCTTTACAGGTTGAAAACACGATCACTCACATGACAAAGAGGCCACAATACTATCAGAAAGTATGGGTGTCTTTACATACTTTACTGACCATGTAATGATCCACAGTGTATCGACCAATATTCTAATGAGGTAGAGGGGAGGAACTGTACTAGTGCTACGGATATACTAATTTGGATCCTCTCCGACTACTATACCTAGGCTAATGCAAACATAGGCAATTGCTACTACATACCTGATAGGGGCAGGGGGTATTTTGGGGGGGTGGAGGTGGTAGGAGGAGGAACATGGAAAGGTCTTGGTCGATTGAGGAGAACCTGTTATGTGAATAAGATTAAGACCAGATCTTTACCGAATATCTGTTATTATCCAGTAAAGTGATCCAGAGCAAATAATGTAATAAGACTTTATCATACAATGTGCTTCCATGTAATGCCAGCATGTACTTTTCTCTGTTCAGTGTCTGCTACACATGACCTGTCAACTTCTCCTACAAACAAAAATAAAATATATTTATTTTGAAAAAAATTGCACCTAACGGTTTGATAGACTTGCAGATTCACAATCACAAAGTGGTGGTGATGGTGAACATGTAAACGAGTCTGACACAGTCTCTTCTTCTGTCTCCACACCACTAACAGATCATCAGAAAACAGGATCATCTTGAACTGGGTTTCTCCCTTTGCCTTCTGATGGTTCACCTGTTATCCAGTCCACAGTCTTCCCCAGTGACCTGTGCCTGAAAACAATCCTCCAGCATCACATTGCACATCTTTAGCCCCCATTATGCAAGCCTTTCACGCAAGGACAAAATATCATCCCTCATGTCTGCCAGAACAACAGATAACACAGTTGATTGTAGAAATAATGGCACTGGATCTGTAGCCATTTTCACTAGCTGAAGATGTCGGTTTCTGGTGGCTGCTGCACATTTTCACCCTCGGTATCAGGTACCATCCCACACAACAGTTTCCCATACTGTTGTGCCCCATATATATGCAGATGTGTGCAAGGCAGTCTTTAGGCAACTGTCAGAAGCAGTCAGTGGTTTATTTAATTGCACCACAGACATATCAAGCAGCACCAACTCCAGCCATGCATATATGTCACTCATGGCATACTGGTGTGCAGCAGACTCAGTAACTGGTGGCACTAAAGTGAAGGTGTGCCTAGTACTGGTCATCCTCCTGGTGGAGCCTCCACCCCCTCTCATAGCTGGTCTGCACTGCTCAATGTAGCAGTTATGCATAGGTATTACCATGCTGTGAAAATTCTTACATTCCTGCAAGAGATGCTGAGTGTGTGAACTGAGGGCAGTGTGCTGCATGCTGGTTTCATGGTCACTGAAAATGCTTCAAATATGATCAAGGCCTTTTGGGATGGGCATTTAGACAACAGAGGCGGATCAAATGGTGAAAATAGCAAGAAGCATTTGTGGGCATTTCCACCATTCTGTTAAGGCCACATACAAACTGTGCCAACCGCAAGAGTGCATTCAGTTTCCACAGCGCAGGTTTATTCAGGACGTCTTGACCCAGTGGACTCTACCTACTATATATTAGAAAGGATACTGGAGCAGAAGTGGGCACTGCATGAGCTAAGTTTGGAGATAGACTATGTGGGAGTAGTCAGCCAAATGGACTGGGCTGTCATCAAAGGCACAATAAAGGTGCTTGCATCTTTTGAGTGGAGCACACGTGACCTTAGTGCTGGATCTGCACTGCTCAGTAGGGTTATCACCTGATTTGGGTAGCTTTGTCCTGCAAAAAAAACCCTGAAAAATACAACATGTTCTAGTCCTGACATTATAGTATAAAACATTTTTTCTAATTTTCCTCTAAATGTTGCAGAAAAACATATCTTAACTAAAATACCTTACAAAGAAAACAAACAACAGAAACAACTAAAAAATTGCAACATTTAGTCTTAATTCTGATTAGAGAAAACATGTCTGTTGCATTGGTTGCAGTTACATACTGTTCTGCGAAAAGGTTTCGGTAAGAAATGTCCCACTTTGGGCTTCCTAAAAGGTGGTAACTCTACTGCTCAGTAAGGTCATCTGTGCAGTGCAGGTACTAAAAAAGTCACTGCAGAGATTCTCCAATCAGACTGGTAAAGATCTTGCGAATAGTGCACGTGCAGTGAGGGACCTTCTAGAGAATCTCAGCCTTGAAGTAGACAGCAGACTGATGAACATTTGTGACAATATGCTGTATGTTTTCACCACAATGCTGGTCCCAAGATTTAAATGCTAGGTACTGCAATTGCTGATGCTATATGGAGTTCTTTATTTCTGGGCTTTTAGGCTAATATCACAATAGCAAAGTTTTATTACAGGGAACCTTTATCAAGCAAATATTTTCTTTTATAGTTAAGTGTCATGCTGCAGTGGATCTTTAAATGGACACTATTTTAAACACTGTTACATGGACATTAAGACATTGCGATGTATCCCAGCATGAAGTAACAAACTGGTGTATTATAAAGTTCCCTAATAAAGTATTATGCACATTGGATTCTTACGACTATGACCCTTTATTGGCATTTGTTTATCATTAAATCAATAAAATGAAGTTTTTTAAAAAAGTGTGAAGTACTGCACCTTGCGATGCCTGCACACTGGATGAATGAGTTTCACCAGCAGCCGTGCTCAGAGCTCAGCTTTAGCATGTGTGGGTAGGATGTGACACCTACTCAACCGTCTCAAGAAGGACAACAAGAGGAGGATGACCTTGAGGAGGATGCAGCTGCTGGGCACAGCTAAGTTCATCCCTACAGGCAGAGCAAAGGAAGAAAAAGAAGCAGAAGTCACTTTCTGCAAGCACTTTTCTCAACTGCTTCTTCACGGAGGCTCTGGAGCCTCTCTTTTTAGATCCTCTGGACTGCTGGTGTAAAAAGATTACATCATCCCTTCACTTGGCACATGCTGGCCATAAAATACATTAGCTGTCCCCCTAACCAGTGTGCCATCAGAGAGGATGTTTAGCACAGCAGGAGATGTGGTGGAGTCTCACAGATCCACTTAAGATCTGGAATGTGTTGAGCAGCTTGTGTTCATCAAATTGAATTACTGCACCTTGATTTCCATTACGAGCAGTGAAGAGTGACATTAAATGTTGCCTGTGCTGTTGCACCACATGCAGTGCATATGCATCCCTGAATAATATCTCCAGATGTTGTTGTAACCCCTAGGTGGCGCTATCCCAAGGACTACTACCCCTGCCTGCTTGGCTAGTAACAGGTTAAGGGGCCTGAGTTCTAAAATGGGTGCCTCCACCCGGAGGTCAGGGTTGGTAGTGGTCAAGCAAACCTGAGCACAGTCCTCCAGGACACTGTAACCCCTCTCTTTCCTTACTAGTGGCCGGAACAATACACAATAATCACTTTCATGATGCCCCTGATACACCACACAAGTACCCACACTGTCTGCACTTCCCACCAAGGCTTTCCTCTGGCTCAACCCTGGGGACCCTCTGTAAAACAAGGTTATACACAGCAAATAACAGCAGTACAGTACTCTTGCACAAACTGGAACCACAGTCAGGGTAAATACAAAAAGGAGTTAGATCTGATTTATTTAAGGGACTTAAACAAGGGAGGGGCGTAATCAGGTTAATTTGCTTAAAGGCTGTATCAATCAAACAGTTATGCATGCACTTTAGGGTCCATAAACAGTCACACACTCTGGGTACCCAAATGGAGAATGGTGGGCTAGTCAGGAATGTTGCAGCTGGTTGGGGTCCTGTGATGGAAGAAAAAAACATGCACCACACACACTAATTGTAATCCGGGGCCGGAGGGCTCAGTTCATGAAAAGAAAAACACACGACAATCAAATGACACACTTTTAGATTAGGCTGTTGTTGTAGGGAGCTACCCTGATGATTACTCACGATACCTAGGACTGGATACAGACTGGACAAAAATTGAGACTGCAGATGGTTGATCTGGAGTGCCAGGAGAAGCAGGGCCCACATGATTCACTGAGGCATCGTTCCTGTTCAAGCATGGAGCAGGGGGCTGATCCCCAGGCAGGACTCTCATCGATGGCTTTCTCTGTGCAGCGGGTGGTCTGGCTGGACCAGTGTGGCAAGGCCCAGGCCAAATGGAGACAAATTCGGATATAGTTCGTTTTGGGCTGAATACAGCTTCCAGCTAACAGAACACAGTTCACACAGTGGGGAACCAAATCACGACCCACTAACAACTCACCGCGCATTTACATGTAAGGAAATTCTATGTTACCAGGCAAACCGCTCTCCAGTCATGAACACAAAGTCTCTGCACAAACCGGGGATTCAAAAGCAGCTGGAAATCCTGACAGGCCGATCGCATTCAGCAAAATCTTCTGTCTTCTTCAGGTATGAGCCTGGTAAAAAAATCAGTGGCTTACTTCATTCTCACAAACTTGGATTTAGTCCAAAATAATTCTCTTCTCTCCCTCTCAAGGGCAGCAGGCAGACATGCAGGCCACAACTCAGGCCTTTCACAGTTCTCCCATGCAAAACTACATAGAACTCTTGCTCAAATCACTTGAGCTGTTACTTCTTCACTTCTCAGCCCAGAACTAACTGAAAATTGCAAGCAGTCTGGGAAATCCCCCAAGATCCAAAAGGTTTGGTTGGCTGATTTATCTGTCAGTCACAACAAAGCGCCAAAAGCCCAAAACTACAATTCCTACAGATTTTGACTCCAGACAGCTCCTGTAGTCCGGCTCCATTTTAGGTCACACCAGCACTGATTGGTCCAATTCGGCAGTCCAGGACCAAGATAGTGGAGTTAAACAAAACAGTCCTTGCTGCAAAGAAGACAGGTTAGACAAACTACATTATCATCTAAATGATTTTCAGCAGATAGTTACATCTTTCAACAGAGCTCCCTCTAAGATTACTTATGACTGCAATCCAGGCAGCTCTTAAAGAGACAGTGCACAGAGGCTATACAGGCACTCTCTGGCAATCACATTTAACTGCTAAAACGTAGGACACCAGCCTGGCAGTGAGCATTTAGGCAAGCTCAAGGAAGACTTTTTGGGAACCCCCATTTATAGGGGGTTACACCCTTCCCTGCCTGGAGAAAACTTGTCATCCACGTCAAATCTGTACCATCATGCATCAGTTAACATAAATGTATTACTTTACTATACATATTCACTACACTTCATAATACTATATCCATTCTGACAACACATTGTGCATATTTCACATAGGTAAATTGAACATTATTATACTGAAGCAGGTAATAACTTCTTGTACCTTAAACAATGCAAGAGGAGGCCCTTCCCTATCAGCTAACTTGGGGCTAGAGGGGGCAGGGGCACCATGGTGAGAGGGAAAGACAAGTAACCTGGAACTGGCTGTCAAGCTCAATTTGGGCAGTGAGCTTGGTGAGACATAAACACCTTTTTGCACCACATTAAGAGGCAAATCCACTGGCCTCCCGGGAGAATCATTACTGAGGTGTTCTACTGGCTTGACAGCTTGGCCAGTCTTTCTGAGGGGGACAACTACAGTCTCTGTACTCTCAGCACTGGTCTGGGGACTCTCGTCACTTGTGAGAGGTGCCTCCGCCTGGATGGGAATGTCCAAACTTAGAGCACTGTTAGCTCCTTGCTCTGTAGACTTTGTTTCTACAGCACTTGACTCATTTTGCGAAGGCTCAGGCACAATCAAGCTTTGAGGCACTGAAGGGGGGTGGTCAGCACTCTCATAGTGTTCTTCAAGTTCTGGTATGTCACTAGAAAGACTCATTCCATCAGCCCCTCCCTCAGGCAAATCATACATTTCCACAATACACAGAGACTCAGCATCTTCAGATGTGATACTTTGCACTTTACTTTCAGGAAGCATTGGCTTCAAGGACAAAGCTGGGGGGTTAGGCAGTTCAGATGGCCCAGTTTCATCCCCACAATTAATCATGGGGTTACCTCAAAACAGCTGACTCAGTTCATAAGAGGGGTAATAGGCATAGTCGCACTCACTTTCGTCAGAAGTGGACTGACAGTCACTATCATTCTGGGCCTGCTGCAGAGGAAATCTTAAATCTGTGACCACTGGGGTAGGTTGACTCTGTCTCTTTCTTGCAGCAGCACGAGTCACCGGCCCAGGGGGCTCAATTTCTGGGGGTTCAGCCTCAATCATGATTTGGCTGATGGGTAACAAGTGGTTACGGTGCACGGTCTTGACAGCTTTGGAGTAGTTCTCTGGGCGCACCTTGTACACAGGTAAATCATCCAACTTTCTAACTACTACATGGGGAAGATGGTGCCACCGATCAGCAATTTTGTGTTTACCATGCAGTCCCAAATTACGTAACAACACATGGTCTCCAGGTAGAAGCTCTTGAGCCTTTACTTTTTCATCATGCCTCTCTTTATTGGCTAGCTTTCTCTTGGCAGCTATTGTCTGGGCCAGTTGATAGGCATGGTTCAATTGAGCTTTCAGTTTTTGGACATATTGCAAATAGTTTTTGGCTCAGACCCCATCTGGATAGACCCCAAAACAGACAACTGACAGCTGGGCCTCTCTCCCGAACATGAGGCAGTAGGGGGAGGACCCAGCAGCATCATTTTTTGTGCAATTGTATGCGTGTACCAAGGTGCTAATTTGCTGGCTCCATTTATGCTTGTCTTTTTGGTGGAGGGTGCCTAGCATGTCTAGCAGGGTGTGGTTAAAGCGTTCTGGTTGAGGGTCCCCCTGTGGGTGATAGGGGGTGGTTCTTGAGTTTCGCACACACCTATAGAGAGAGCAATTCTTTGATTAGCCGACTCTCAAAGTCTCTGCCTTGATCAGAATGAATCCGCTGGGGAGCACCATAGTGGACAAATAAATTTTCTACTAATACCTTGCCCACGGTAGATGCCTTCTGATCTTTGGTGGGAAAAGCTTGTGCATACCGTGTGAAATGATCTGTAACCACGAACACATTGTCAATGTTTTGCTGATCAGGCTCTAAACTTAAGAAGTCTATGCAGACTAGTTCCATTGGGGTGCTGGTATTAATGTTGACAAGGGGGGCAGCCCTCTGAGGCAGGACTTTTCTCTGCAGGCAATGACTACAAGTCCTTACATAATGCTCAACATTGGCCCCCATCTTGGGTTAGTAGAATCAAGATCGTACCAGGTCAAGGGTTCTGTCAATACCGAGGTGCTCCATGTGATTGTGGAGGGATCTCAGTACCAAATCTTTAAAGGCCATGGGCAGGACCAATTGTTGCTTGTCTACTTTGCCACTATGATCTACTATCTCTCTATACAACAACTGATTGAGCAACTTCAATCTGGGGCCTTCTTTAAACAGTAAAACAGTTCACAAGTCAGTGGAACATAACTTAGACACATCTTTCCCTGCATGCAGGGCATCAAGTGCTGGCTGAATCATAGAATCTTGGGATTGAGCCCACTGAATGCTGTCATTGTCAAATTGAGGTAGTGCACTAATATCTAGAGCAGAGACGTGGGAATAAGCAGCCGGTATGCAGGTGTCAGAAGGGCCCAAGCAATCTACTAAACAGTCAACTGTGTCCGTAGACATCTGTTCATCTCTATCAAACTTTTGGCACAATGCTCGGATGTCAGGTTCAGACAGCCTGACCCAATCACTCTTGGAAGTGGGCCTACGTGATAGGGCATCAGCATCAATATGGTTCAGGCCAGGTCTGTATTCAACAGCATAATCATAGGTTGATAATGCAGAAAGCCACCGGTGCCCAGTGGCATCTAACTTATCTGAAGTCTGTACATAGGTCAATGGGTTATTGTCAGTCTTCACCAATATCTTTGCCCCATAGAGGTATTCGTGAAACTGGTCAACGAAGCCCATTTTAGCACAAGGAACTCCAACTTATGTACAGGGTAGTTTTGCTCTGACAGGGTCAAACTCCTACTGGTGAAAGCCACTGGTCTTAAACCATCCTCATGGTCTTGATACAGCACCGCTCCTAGACCCTGCAGATTAGCATCCGTATGCAGCACATAGGGTTTGGCGGGGTCAGCGTAGACGAGGATGGGGGCGCGGGTGAGCTGGTATATGATCTCATGGAAGGCTACTTCACAGTCAGGCATCCAGCGGGGCCCAAAGAGTTCACCTGGGTGGAAGTATACTTTTTATGATTCTTTAATTGCCCCTTTTTTGTATTTACAATTGGTAGGAGGGTAACCCTGGGTAAGGTTCAAGAGTGGGCTAATCACCTTGGAATAGTCTTTTATGAACTTGCGGTAGTAGCCACAGAACCTCAGGAAATGTTGTAATTCTTTCAGATTATGGGTCTGGGGCTAAGTAGTCAGTGCTTCAACCTTACTGGAATCAGTCTCTATCCCTTTTGTAGATACTATGTGCCCCACATACTTCTCGGAGGTTTGGAAAAACTGGCACTTGTCAATGGACAGCTTGAGGCCGAAGTCTTCCAGTTGGTCTAGGACTTTAAATAGTTGGGTCTCATGCTCCTCTAAGGTGCTCCCAAACACAATGACATCGTCCAAGTACACCAGGCATTCCAGCAAATTCATATCTCCCACCGCACATTCCATCAGTCGCTGTAAAAAGTTGGCTGGGGTGCCTGATATCCCCTGTAGCATCCTCAGAAACTCATAGAACCCCAATGGACAGATGAAGGCTGTTTTCTCATGGTCTTCTGGGGCCATCGGGATCTGGTAGTATCCGCTGCGAAGATCCAACACCGAGAACCATTTGCTTCCATTCAAGCAGTCCAGGGTGTCTTGTATACGAGGCATAGTGTATTGGTCTGGGATGGTCCACCAGTTCAGGGTTCGATAATCAACACACATCCTCACAGACCCATTCTTCTTATGCACAACCACAATGGGAGAGGCGTATGGGCTCCTGGATTCTTGTATCATGCCAGCAGCGAGCATTTCCTGCAGGTGTCTTCTCACATCATCTATGTCTGCTGGGCCTAGGCGTCAGGACCGCTCTCGAAATGGCCGTTCATTGTGCAGGTGTATGTGATGCTCCACACCCTGGACACATCCCACATCACATTCCTTCAATGAAAACACTTGGTCTCTCTGGGCAAGTCTCTTGCTAATTCTAGCCTTCCATTCAGCTGGCAACAGGGAGTCACCAAAGTCAAACAAGTCTGGGGTCAATTTCTCCTTCTCACCAGGGTGCTTGTTGCTGGGCAATACTGCAGTGTCTGCACAGTGTACCGTAGCTAGGGTGCACCCTCTGTTCACCTGGATCTCCTGATCTGACACATTGTGAATCTGGACCATCACTCATTGTGCATAGGAATGGGCACGGGCAGGCAAGATGCTGGGCTTGACCAATAATCCTTCTGGCAATTTTCCATTGCCTGGTGCATCCAACATCAGTATTTTGTTCTTGACATCTTTCCGTAGGTGGACCTCCCCTTTAATGGTACATTGGGCGTTAGGGGCCAGTACCATTGAATTGGGATCCTTATTCCACACAATCCCCACCAGTTCATCCTGGTCTACTTCCTTGGGTTTCTGTTGCACATCATAGGCCCTCTTGATCAGAACCAGAATTCTCAGGGCCCTCCCAGTCTGTCACCCTTGTTTCTCATGACAGAGTTGCACCAGTCTCCCAAACATATGGGCGTTTGTCCCAACTAACAGGGGGACCCCATCATACAGTCTGGTGGGGGGACACACTAGGGCCAGTGTCTCTACTTGGTCCTCTACGCCAGTGACAGTTGCAGGAAAAGACAACCAGAGGTGGGCATATCCTAGATATGGATAAGACTTGTCACTCAGCCCCCACACATGTAGGCCTTCCAGAGCTTGTAAGGGCACATCCGAAAAGTATTTGTCATACCAGTCCTGAAACACAATGGTCACTTGCGACCCACTGTCAAGCACAGCCCGAGTAGGAATACCATTCACAGCCACACTAGTCACCATTGAATGGCCCACTATCTTGGACCAGTCTGAAGGGACAACAGCAGGGGCCTGGACAGACGATTTGGCCACAGAGGGGTTTGAGTTAGGATGGCTGAAGCTTTTACTGTGGTCATTTCGTGCACCCCTTGACCACTGACTTGTTTTCCAAAGTGCTCCTTGAAGCTGGTTCACCACTTTCTTGAAGTCCTTCTGAGACTGGCATTCCCTATTTATATGGCCATCCTTGCCACAATTGTGACAAATGACACACTCTCGGGGCATCCTTGGGGAAAACATAGCAGGGGATGCTGGATCATCAATGGGAGATTGTGATCTGACTTCTGCAGGTAGTGTACCATGTCTCAAAAGTTCTTTTAGGGTGGCAGTCAATTCCTTGAGCTCAGCCAAAAAGCCACCCTCAGTAGCGGATGCCTGAGGATGCACCCCCACCCCCATGGCAGTCATGTCCTGTCAGGGGCCAGGGTCTTTGTCAACAGGGGATACCTCAGTGAGAACATCCGGTTGTACCTTTCTGACTTCCTTCAGCAACTCCTCTCCCCACCATTTAGCCCACGGCAGGACACCCTTAGTGTTCTCCATTTCTGAAGGGCCTTCCGGTGCCATGATCATTTGAGCTGCACTCACCCCATAATTACAATCTCCCTCTTCCCCTTCAACTTCCCGGAGTTCTTTTATCAAGTCACAGTAGTCAGGTGGGTTACCTTTCCTGTCCTGGAGCCTTAACTGGAGGATCTGCAATTTAGAATGCTTGGCAGGTTGCAGTATGTGCCCCAGTCTCACATGGTTCAAGTCACTGACGGCTATCCCACCTTTCTGGTAAGCTTTCTGCAAAGCTCTTTCTAGACGAGTAACATACGCAGACAAATTTTCCCCTTTCCATTGTTTGGTACCTCGGAATTTCCACATCAAATTCTCCCCTGACTCAATGCTCCCAAAATTGCCTTCAAGTGCAGATAGGTACTTCTGAGCAGATGCGTCAGGGTTTGTGGACCTCAAAAATGTAATGGCTTCGATGGTGAGACCTCTCAAACTTTCTATGATTCTTTTCTGCTTCTCAGCCTCCACACACACTGCCACTCGGGTACCAAGGGGGAAAAATAGTTTGTCCAGGTCTCCCAGTCATCCTCCCCCTGGGGGGGATGGGGAGGGTGTCCGAGAAGATTCTCAGCCTTCAGTAGGAGTTGTGACTAATGGCAGGTACATATATAGTGGCCAGCATTGGCATGGGCACAGAAGGCGGGGCAGTAACAGGTGCTGGAGTGGGAGGTGGTGTTGGGGAAAGAACACCCCCAGGTGGCAGGAATAGTTTCTTAAAGTCCTCTACGGTTTTCCCTTCCTCCAGCAACAACTTAGCAAATTTCTCCTCAAAAGTCTCAGATAATGGTGGGAGCTCATCCTCCCTGGGGTCTTTACTGTCTTTTGTTATCACTCTCCAGGCAGCTGGAACCCCTTCTGGGGCAATAGTCTGTGGCACGTTAGAGCTGTCCATGAGGTCACTACACTCTACCAAGGCTATGAAAGTTTGGGAGATCAGATCAGCCTGTCGACCCACCACAACAGGTTTTTTTAAACATTCTGCTTTGGAGAGTGCTCCCTCTACAGTGTCCTTACTGGTACCCAGGGCAATATCCAGTATAAGCAGAGCATTTTGGGGGTTGATCTCCTGCTCAGTACACCAACCCACCAACTGGTATACAGCCATTTTTACTGGGGTAGCCATTAATCTTTAACAATAATTCATAATTTTAGGCCACTAGAAGGCACAAAATCCCAGCGATGAGCCTCCAAGATGTAACCCTAGGTGGCGCTATCCCAAGCACTACTACCTCTGCCTGCTTGGCTAGTAGCAGGTTAAGGGGCCTGAGTTCTGAAATGGGTGCCTTCACCCAGAGACCAGGGTTGATAGTGGTCAAGCTAACCTGGGCACAGCCCTCCGGGACACTGTAACCCCCCCTCTTTCCTTACTAGTGGCTGGAACAATACACAATAATCACTTTCACAATACCCCTGATACACCACACAAGTACCCACACTGTTTGCACTTACCACCAGGGCTTTCCTCTGGCTTGACCCTGGGGACCCCTGTAAAACAAGGTTATACACAGCAAATAACAGCAGTACAGTACTCTTGCACAAACTGGAACCACAGTCAGGGTAAATGCAAAAAGGAGGTAGATCTGATTTATTTAAGGGACTTAAACAAGGAAGGGGCGTAATCAGGTTAATTTGTTTAAAGGCTGTATCAATCAAACAGTTATGCATGCACTTCAGGGTCCATAAACAGTCACACACTCTGGGTACCCAGATGGAGAATGGTGGGCTAGCCAGGAACGTTGCAGCTGGTTTGGACCCTGTGATGGAAGAAAACAACATGCACCACACACACTAATTGTAATCCGGAGCCGGATGGCTCAGTTCATGAAAGAAAAACACACGACAATCAGATGACACACTTTTAGATTAGGCTGTTGTTGCAGAAAGCTACCCTGATGATTACTCATGATACCCAAGACTGGACCCAGGCTGGACAAAAATTGAGACTGCAGGTGGTTGATCCCGGAATGCCAGGAGAAGCGGGGCCCACATGATTCGCCGAGGCATCGTTCCTGTTCAAGCATGGAGCAAGGGGCTGATCCCCAGACAGGTCTCTCATCGATGGCTTTCTCTGTGCAGTGGGTAGTCTGGCTGGGCCAGTGTGGCAAGGCCCAGGCCAAATGGAGATAAATTCGGATACAGTCCGTTTTGGGCTGAATACAGCTTCCAGCAAGCAGAACACAGTTCACACAGTGGGGAACCAAATCACGACCCACTAACAACTCACAGCACATTTACATGTAAGGAAATTCTACTGTACTAGGCAAACCGCTGTCCGGTCATGATCGCAAAGTCTCTGCACAAACCGCGGATTTAAAAGCAGCTGGAAATCCTGACAGGCTGATCGCATTCAGCAAAATCTTCTGTCTTCTTCAGATATGAGCCTGGTAAAAAAATCAGTGGCTTACTTCGTTCTCACAAACTTGGATTTAGTCCAAAATAATTCTCTTCTCTCCCTCTCAGGGGCAGCAGGCAGACATGCAGGCCACAACTCAGGCCTTTCTCAGTTCTCCCATGCAAAACTACACAGAACTCTTGCCCAAATCACTTGAGCTGTTACTTCTTCACTTCTCAGCCCAGAGCTAACTGAAAATTGCAAGCAGTCTGGGAAATCCCCCAAGATCCAAAAGGTTTGGTTGGCTGATCTGTCTGTCAGTCACAACAAAGGCTCCCCCCTTTAGGTGCAAAAAGGCGCCAAAAGCCCAAAACTACAATTCCTACAGATTTTGACTCCAGACAGCTCCTGTAGTCCGGCTCCATTTTAGGTCCCACCAGTACTGATTGGTCAAATTCTGCAGTCCAGGACCAAGATAGTGGAGATAAACAAAACAGTCCAAAATGCAAAGAAGGCAGGTTAGGCAAACTACATTATCATTATCACTCTAAATGATTTTCAGCAAATAGTTACATGTTTCAACAGAACTCCCCTCTCAGATTACTTATGACTGCAATCCAGGCAGCTCTTAAAGAGACAGTACACAGAGACTATACAGGCACTCTCTGGCAATCACATTTAACCGCTAAAATGTAGGACACCAGCCTGGCAGTGAGTATTTAGGCAGGCTCGAGGAAGATTTTTCAGGAATCCCCATTTATAGGGGGGTTACATTGTACCTTGCTTTTTTAGCATTAATATCAATTCTGAGTGCAGGTCTGTAAAGTGCACTGTGCAGACACACTGCAAAAATCCCCTTAGTTTATATATGACTATGTGCTGTGTGCTATATTATTACTGTATGTTATGTTATTACTGCCTCATTGTTTTGAATTCAGCACATATCATTGGGATTGGTGATGTCCACCACACATGACAAGCTGTTACTGCTCCCCAACCCCCCACCAACACTGGTATTGCTCCATCATCCTCATAACTAGTGTTGGAGCCCTAGCCATAACAGTACTCTGAATTTCACCCCACTTGGGACTATTGTTCTGCCACCCATCCCATGATTGGTGATGCTCTCCCCTGTACTGGACTGGTGGTGCCCCTACCATGTAAATGTTCTGGTTTACATCCCACTCAAGACTGTTGTTATCCCACCCACTCCATGACTGGTGATGCTCTGTCCTCCAGTATCTCCACAGGACTGGTTTTACCCCATCTCCATTATGATGGGTGCGTGTTTACTTCCTATTTGCTGCATTTTATAACTGTGCAATTAATGCATTATTCTGATTTTTATGTTTGCTTGCACACCTGTGCAAGAAACATAGTGCCACTATACGAGAATTGGTAGGTGTACCTCTCTACTTCCAATGCCCTGCTGCCTTTTGCAGGAGTGGCCCCATTGCACCAATGAATGCAAGAGCTATCTACAACAGCGTTTGCAAATGCAGCAATGTACAGTTGAAAGAAAGGCACTGCAGCGTGTAGGCAATGTGCATACTGATGTCGGCAGTATGCAAAGTGCCCACACGTCCGCACTGCAGTGCAAGAGCTGTCATAGACAGCTCCTCTCCCACCCCACAAACAAGTAACATGCTGGGAGCCAACCACAGTGTTTCACGTGTCTCCCACAGTATGGCTGATGGGGTACCAATCCCGGGCCGGTTGCGCTGTGCTCCCCCAACAGAGTTTTAGGTGCCACGCTGGGAGCCCACCTCAGCATGGCAACACTCTGTAAGGCCGATGGGGGTGCCCTATCCCCCATCAGCTCCACTGGCCCCCCAAACAGCCTTCAAAGTGCCATGCTGGGAGCCCACCCCAGTGTGGCAAGTGTCTGTTTGCTGCCCCCAACACACTTCCAGGTGCCATGCTGGGAGCTTACCCCAGCAAGGCAAAAATCTCTATGGCCTACGGGGGTGCCCAATCCCCCATCGGCTCTGCTGATCCCCCCAAAAAAACTTCCAGCTGCCACGCTGGGAGCCCACCTCAGTGTGGCAAACGTCCCGCGTCATCTTCCTAAAAGGAAAAGACCTAGAAAGAAAAAAACGGTCCTTCGTTGACTGTCTTGACCCCCACCCACATGCACCATGCCTCCCCACACCCCCCTCGCCCCATACTTACCTCCAGAGTCTGGCGTGACGATCTTCGGTGGACCGGGAACACGTCTGCACTCTTTAAAGCTGACCGCGAACTGAGGAAATGCCGGTAAACTGTATAATGAGATAAATTGGGCTTTTTCAACATTGATGCATATCTTGGGCATTTTTGGGAATATTTTCACCATATTTTCAACATGGGGTTTCTGGGACCCCGCCTCATGAATTCTTGCACTGTTATTTTGTTATTTGGTCCCGAAAGGTGATTTTGCGGTCACTGCATGAAACCGCCTTTTGGGACTGATGTATGAAATGACAGTGTCACAGTTCATGAGGTACTCCCTCAAAAACCGTATGTTGAAAATCTGGGGAAGAAATTCCCATAAATGACTGTTTTACGAGTGTCTGTTGTGCAGTTCCTATGCACGCTCGTAAGTTCATGAATTTTTAATATTTGCATTCCAGATTTTCAACATTGCCATTTTACCACACCTCCTTATGAGCAGTACAGCTGTCATTTTTCACATCTCCCCCAAAATGTGTTTCGGTGCATGTAGTGCTCAATGGCACAGTCGGTGTGCGAAATCAATGTTTGTGACAGATTAAGAAAATCACAGTCACACTGTTCATGAGCAGAGGTCTTAAAATGGCTATGTTGAAAATTTGGAAAAAATTCCCAAAATGACTGTTTTATGAGCGTGCGAGTGCAGTTCCTACGCACGCGCGTTGTGCAGTTCCTACGCACGCTCGTAAGCCTGCCAATTTTTAATATTTGCACTCCAGATTTTCAACATTGCCATTTTACCACACCTCCTTATGAGCAGTACAGCTGACATTTTTCACATTTCCCCCAAAATGTGTTTCTGCGCATGTAGCACACAATGGCACAGTCACTGTGCGAAATTAATGTTTGGGACAGATTAAGAAAATCACAGTGACACTGTTCATGGGCAGAGGTCTTAAAATATCTATGTTGAAAATTTGGTGACAAAAGTCCATAAAATGACTGTGTTATGAGCGACCAGTGTGCTGTTTCCATGCACCCTCATAAGTTCATGAATTTGTAATATTTTCAGTCCAGATTTTCACCACTGGCATTTTTCCACACTTCCTTACGAACAGTACAGCTGTCATTTTTCACAACATGGCTGAAATGTGTTTTCACACTTTCTGTGCAGAAATGCATGGTCACTGTGGGAAATCAGTGTTCGGAACAGGTTAAGAAAATGACAGTGACACTGTTCATGAGTGGAGGTCCCAAAATGCCTGTGTTGACAATCTGCTGCAAAAAATCCCCAAAGTAATTACATTAAGGGTGTGCGTTGTGCAGTTTCTACGTATGCTTGTGGCTTCACCAGTTTTTTTACTATTTTCGCTGCAGATTTTCAACATTGCCATTTTTTACACCTCCCCATGAACAGTACAGCTGTAATTTTTCACATCCTGTTCAAAATGTGTTTTCGCACCTGTGGTGCCAAATGCCGTAGTCACTGTGCAAAATCAGCTTTCGGCTAACAAACTGTTATTACCACTGTTCATAAGGTGGGGGTCACAAAAAACCCATGTTGAAAATTTGGAGTGAAAATACCAATGGATGCCTGAGGTGTTAGGGTTTCCGACCATAACGCCCCATCCTGTAGAGACTGACAGGCGTCATGGGTGTGACTTGGGATTGTCACCTGTAATGCTCATACCATTCCACCCCAACCCACACCTTGCAGCCAGTGAGAGGCATCGAGGTGTGCCTTGGACTCTTCAGCCCCAAAAGTTCACCCCATTCTCCTATACTGCACCCATCTCACCTTATTTCCTGATCGAATGGGGTGAGCATAAGGGCCAAAGACCCCAAGGCACACCGTAACACTTGTTGGTGTCTACAGGGTAGGGTGTGTCGAAATGCCATGGCCATTATGCCTGATGACCCAAAGGCACACCCTACCAATGCTGATGCCAGCAAGTAAACATTCGCCGTTGACAAATGCTTGTTTTTTTTGGATACAACATATATTTGTTTGCTCTGCATATTCCTGAAATTATTAAGTTGTTAATCATAACAAGGCTGTTTGTGAAATCATCTTGTAATAGCAAGACATGACACCATTCCACATCATTACATTCACTTACAAGGAGCCATGCTTTGGGTGTCACTCACTGTTATTTATTTACAATGATATTTTATTTCTATCCTTATACTCTACAATTCTTATAAAAAAGGCAGTGACCATGCCCTATGAGTCTCACTTACTGTTCTTTTCCTACAGCTGTCCATTTTCATGAAACAAGCATATTGTAAGCACGTTTGTACAAAACTGATTTCTCTGAAAACAATTGTTGTCAGTCGCAAATGTAAAAGCAGTTATTCCCATCAAACAGAAACATTAACATTCAACTCACAAGCACCTCTCCACAGTCTCTCTATGTGTTTAAACTCGTGAAATAAGCTGGCTATTATGCCCGCCAGTGTCACCAGTCACTCCAAGTGTTTCAGCTCCTGAAATAAGCCAGCTATTATGTCTACCAGTGTCATCAGTCTCTCCAAGTAGTTCAACTTCTGAAATAACTCAACTATTACAATGTATCTGCCAGTGTCACCAATCTCTCCAAGTAGTTCAGCTCCTCAAATAACATGGCTACCACTGTTGTTTTGCCAATTACCACTCCTGACCTTCCGTCAGTCTTTCTTGTTATATTTGAACATTCCTCTCATTTCTCTCTATATAACCTTACTATCTTATTAACCCTTTCACTCCACAGGTCGGGTCCCTGGTTTCTGCACTTATTATATATCTTACTGCCATTATCTGTACAATGCTTGCCATTATTTTTTGTTGTTTCTACCCATTGTATTTTTGTAGCACTGCTGTACTGTTCCTCTATTTGTACTATTGTACCCATGTTGCTGTTGTTCAACTGTTCTCCTTTTGTTGTGCTCTCCCGGGGCGTGCCTGAAAATAGTCATTTTATGGCTAGTGCACCTACCCGGTTAACAAAAACTAAATAAATAAATAAAACAAATAAAATTATACTTGCCAGTGTCACCAGTCTCTTTCAGTTGTTCAATGCCTGAAATAAGCTGACTGTTATGTCTGATAGTGTCACCAGTCTCTTCAAGTGTTTCAGCTCCTGAAATAAGCCCCACTATTATGCCTACCAGTGTCACCAGTCTCTCCTAGTGGTTCAACTTCTGAAATACACCAGCTATTCTGCCTGCCAGTGTCACCAGTGTCTCCAAGTGGTTCATCTCCTGAAATAAACTGGCTAGTATGTCCGGCAGTGTCACCAGTCTGCAAGTGGTTCAGATGTTGATGATGCTGATGATGATGAGGAATCACTCCATTCCCATCATCATCATTACTTATTTCCATGCCCAGTCTGCACAGAATTGAAAGGATGAATTTTCAGTATTAATGATGACCAGTCAAACCAGATCTGGGTGTTTCTGATCTTTGAGTAACACAGTGTGTCCTACTGGCAAAGGTAAGCATTCTGTACTATTTTATTTATTTATTTGAGTGGGGGACCATAGTAAAGTCTCATTGAACAGTCTGGCCAGATTTTCTAATGCTTGTGAATGCTGCAAGCCCTGGATGCACCGTACATATGGCACATAGAGCATGTGGCAATCACCCAGCCAGCAATCGGAATTTTTTATCCCATGTACCAAATGCTGCAAGTTAGACCAGCTTTTTACCGGTCCGGCTCGTGTCAATCCCGGGTACCCCTTTCACGGGGCTTGCATCATAGAATCGGTGCAAGCTGCCGTAAAGTGGGAAAAGTGTTGCAGCTGTGCCCGATGTACTAAAATCGGACACAGTTGTGGCAAAGGGGTTTGGTGCACCACCAGATTCCAAGTGTTGTGGCACAGAGCTTGACGCAAGCCCTGTGCCACCATTTAAAAATCTGGCCCACTGTCCCTAATCATTTTTTGTTCCTGTTTTTGTTGACTTTTCTAGTATTTTATCACAAGGGTGACTGAATCCTGTTGCTGTATAGGTCAGGCCCAAATCTGGTTAAATAAATGGAGGAAGATATATGCTGGATAATATAATATTGTATTATGTGACTTGCAAGTACAGTACCAAAAACGAGGATCTATTATGAGGAGGATGACGCATCATTGTAGAGGCCAAGGAAAGTTTGTTCAGTAATGCTTGACCAGTCAATCCAGATCCAGATGTTTCTGTTCTTCAAGTAATGCAGTGTGTCTTATTGGCAAAGGAAAGTATTCATAACTTTTTTATTTATATGTTTATTTATTTTTTGCAGGGGGGGAGGCATAGTAAGGTGTCATTGAATGGTCTGCCTCTAACCATTTTTTTGCTCCTGTTTTTATTGCCTTTTCAGATATTTTATCACCTGGATGACTGAATCCTGTTACTGTGTAGTCCTAGCCCACATCTGGTTAAATAAATGGAGGAAGACACATGTTGGCTAATATAATATTGTATTAAGTGACCTGAACGTACAATACCAAAAATGTGGTTTCCATTCTAAGGAGGAAAGATATCATTGTGGATGTCAATGAACATTTTTTAGTAGTGCTGACCAAGAAAACCAGGTCCAGATGTTTCTGATCTGTGAGTAACACAGTGTCCTTTTGGCAAAGGTATGCATTCTCAACTTCTGCATTTATTTATTCTTTGTGGGGGATGTGGAGTGGGAGGGAAGTGTTATCATATGAATAATCACTGACTGCAACCATTGTTTGCTTCTTTTTTGTCTTGTCTTTTGAACTAGTTTATGTTATTTACAAAAATGAGGATTAATGATGTGTCAGGATGTGAAATTATTACTGTGGAATAACCCAACTGGATCAGGATGTTTAAAAATTATCTTCAGGTAACACATACTCACATCAATCAATCAATCAAAATCTTTATTTATCCAGGTGGGCACCATTGAGCAAGGCTCATTTGCAGGGTGGACCTGGTCATGAATACATAAAAGTACAGTAAAGAAGCAGGTATACAAAAAGCAATAATATACAAGGAAGAAAAAGTATATACAGTACAGTACAAGGCTGAAATAAATAAAAAAAACAGCATTATTTTACAATTGAAGAAGTCAGCAGATGTACAATCAGCAATAAGCATACAGGGGTTATAAGCAGAGATCTTCTGAGTGAGGCAGCCGGCAACTACACATATAGGGGAAAGAGGCCATGTATGGAGTGGCAGGTTAGAGAGGTAAAGAAGAGGAGGGATATATTACCGAAGACTGGGGGAAAAATTGAGCTATAACCACAGAAAGTGACGATGGCTGTCGTGTACTTGTTTATTATGATAATGAAGGAGGACGGGTAGATAATTGGGACATTACTATGGATGGGGTGGGACTTCAGCCAGGCTGGAGTGGACAGAGAAGGGTGGGTGCAGCAGGAAGAGTTAATAGGGAAAGAGTGAGAGCTAGGGGTAGAAACATGGCAAGTGTCAGGATGGAAAGGAGGAGTTGCGGAATTAGTGGACTAGTGGTGAGGAAAACATTTGCAAGGTACTTTCGTGGAGCGATCATAGAGTGTCTTGAAGATATTCAGGCTAACAGGGCAGCTCAGCTTCAAGTTCCTTTGTAAACCATTCCACAATGTGGGTAAAGAGAAGCTTACAGCAGCTTTGCTGAAATGAGTTTTGACCCTTGGAACTTGGAGGGCAATTAGGGAATAGCTCCTTAGAGCGTAGGTGCCTAACACACTCCAGGGAATACAATCTGAGACATATGAGGGGAGCTTGTTGGTCACCACTCTGAAGGCCCATAGGGTGGCATTTCTATTCCCTCTATAGTGAAGGGAAGTCCAGCTTAATGATGAGTAAAGGGAGCAGTGGTGTGTGGAAAGTGGAAGGCTAGTAATGAACCTGATAGTTCTGTGGTAGAGGGTGTTCAACTTAACCAGTGCAGAGGCAGTGCAGTGGCTGTAGAGCAGGTCCGCGTAATCTATTAAAGATAGGAAGGTAGCTTGAACCAGTTGAATCTTGGCCTCCTTTGTGAGCAGGTGGTTAATTCTGTAGAATAGTCCTAATCTTTACCTTAGTTTCTCCTGTAGTTCTTCAAGATGGTCGTCGAAGGAAAGTTTATAATCGAGCCAAACTCCTAGATATTTGAATTTAGCTACATACTCTAGCATTTCTCTAAGAACAGTGGTAATTTGTGGGATAGCTCCCCCACCAGCAGGACTTGCTGCATGCAATGAGGAGGAGAAGAGCATGGCTTTTGTCTTTTTTCCATTGAGCAAAAGCTTTTTGTGTATGAGCTGGTATTGTAGAAATTTAAATTCAGCTTGGAGGTCTTCGCAGGCTGCTTCCAGCATTGGATGACTGAAGTACAGTACAGTGTCATCCACAAATAAGTGGATGTTGGATTTTTTGATGGGGTCATTGATGTTGTTAATGTAGACTGCAAAGAGGAGGGGACCAAGGATAGAGCCCTGGGGCATGCCCCTCAGCATAGGTTTTAATGGAGGAAGATCACCTTCAGCTTTAACCTGCTGTTTCCGTTCTCCGAGGTAGTCTGCAAACCAGTACATTGATTTATGGTCCAGGTCTAAGGTGCTTAGGGAGGAAAGAAGCAGGCTGTGATTGACTGTGTCGAATGCCTTACTAAGATCCAAGAAAACAGCACAGACATGCTTCTTGTTGTCAAGGTCTAGAAGTCAATCATTGGTCACCTTAGTTAGGGCTGTTATGGTGCTGTGCTTTGCTCTGAATCCGGACTGAACTGGGTTTAATAGGCTTCTGGATTCTAAGTATACCCCTAGCTGGCCTCACTCTATTTTTTCTAGTAATTTAGACAGGATGGGGAGGAGGGAGATTGGCCTATAATTATTTAGATCGCAGGGGTCTCCTGCTTTTAATAGAGGGATGACATGTGCTATTTTCCATTGAGGGGGAAGGCTACCCTGGGAGAGTGACATGTTGAATAGGTGGGTGATTGGCACCGCAAGCACATGGTAGGCATATTTTGGATAGTATGGCTCTATGAAGTTGGACCCTGCTCCCTTCCTGGTGTCCAGTTGTAGCAGTAGGTTTTCCACCTCTTTTAGAGAGACAGGCAGGAGGGAGAAGGCCTCCTCGGTAGAGGGGGACTCGCGGGTTGATGGGCCCTGAACTGTGTGGAGGTCATTGGCAGGAGAAGTATCAAATGCTAGCCCTGCTGTTGCAAAATGGTTATTGAGGGCTTCCAATATCTCTGATTGGTTAGTGATAACGCTGCCACCGGACTTAATTTTTGCTGGAATGGAATTACCAGGTACATGTCCAGACATGTCTTTTAATGTTTTCCAGAGCTTTGAAGGATTTCTTGAGGCAGAGGCTAGCTCCGAACGATGGTGGGTGGCCTTGGCTGCTCTGACCAACTTGGTGCACTTGTTATGTGCTCTCTTAAAAAGACACCAATCCGAGTCATTCTTGCTTCTTCGGGCTTTTTTCCATAAAGTATCCCTTTCTAACAGGGAAGCTTTGAGCTCAGGCGAGAACCAACGGCAGGTGCTGCTCCTGACCTGCACCTTAACCAAGGGTGCATGCTTATTTAAAGCCTCGCTTAAAATATTGTAAAAAATAGTATATGCCCTGTTAACCATTTTGGCTAGGAAGAATTCCTGCCATCGCAGTGAATGTTTCAAGTCATGGATGTAAGCAAACAAATCAAAGTTACATTTGCACCTCTTGATAGAGAATTTTGCCACAAACTGTGGGTTGTGCATGGATCTAATGGTGGTGATTATACAATGATCACTAATGTCAGAAAAATGTTCCGACGTGAGAGAACAGGTGTGGCTTGCTAACCAAAATTACGTCTAAGAGGGAGCTGTTGTTAAGGTTCTTTTTATTTGGGCGAGTAGGCTCACCAATGAGTTGCACCAGGCCTAGAGTGTCACAAAAGGATTTCAAGGGAGCTGATGCACTTGATAGCCAGTCGTAGGTCAGGTCACCAAGAATAATGGTTTCCAAGGATCTAAGCCCCAGTACGGAACTGAGGTGAGACAGGAGATAAGGTCTGGCAGAAGGGGGCCTGTAGCAGCCGATTACTCAGAGTGCACTGGAAGGAGAAAGTTCGATCTTTAGGGTCAAACACTCAAATTCTTTGGGGGAGGATGATGCGTCTATGCATGCGGCTGAGTATTTGTCCCTTACATAAATTGCCACCCCACATAGGATGAACAGCACATAGTAATTCAACAAGTAACTCCAAGGGCCCATAGATATCTCTGACTCTAAAAGCTTGTTAACTTTTGTTTTTTTTTCAATTTATTTATTTTCTCCAGAATTTACATGTGTCTACTATGTCTACGTACATATTGGGGATCAGACAGGAAAACATGAATGAAAGAACCTTGGCAATTCTGTTCCTTTCCATAAATTCAAGATGAAGCATATTACTGCTTTCACATTATCAGTAACCTAGAGATGCCCTTTGGCTGGGAGTGGACTTCCCTTATCAGCATCATGAGAGATACAACTGCTTAAATGGGTAAAGAAAAAGTACTTTAAGAAGTTCCCTTTGAAAAATACGGCATAACAAGACTTACACTATGAATTTTGGTGCAATGGGACTAATGGTGGTGAATGAAAGAAGAAGGAAGTAGGAGAAACTCAATGTGATGAGGCAACATCCAAAATCAAAAAAGGACTGTCAGCATCAGATGTGTTTATGTTCAAAAAACACAGATTACGCAGCAGACTAGATTTAGAAATAGAAGATTGTTTGGGTGATACAATGGCATAATGTTAAAGCAATATGCAGTTCAGTATTGCAGTCAAGGAAGAGTCAGGTTCTGCTAATGCAGCCTTATAGACTTTTCAATTCAATGTGTCACTCGGGTTGGCTACTCAATGCAGTAATGGTCAGCGTGTGATGGTGGATCAAGAATGCCACAACTATAGTACCTTGCTTTATGTTACTGACTGCTCTGTGTTGGTAATTGATATGCTGTGGATATGTTTATGGAATGCCATGTTCTGAGCAGATGGTATAAAGGTGTTGTTTAAGTGCTTTTGCTACTAGTTCTCACGTCTTTCCTGGTTGAATAGTAGCAAATAACAAATATTACATTGGACCCGAAGTACCTTATGCTGCATTACTGCCAAATTTGTGTTACTCATTGAGGTGTCTTTGATGTGTTTGTGGAACATGAGGTGTGGAACACCAGGTTCTTGGAAGACAAGTTAATGGTGTCATTTAACTACTTGTGAAGGCATCCTTTACTAAGTCACCTTTCCTAGGCAAATTCCAATACTAACAATAACAACCTGTGGGGCATGTCAAAATACCTTGCACTATGTTGCAGATAGCTCTGAGTGGGTTGTTGAGGTGTTTATGGATCATCATATCTGAAGAGGGTTTAATCATGTAATTTAAGGGGCTCTTACTTTATGCAAAGAGTGATAAACTATTGGAATAACTTGCTCCATGTATTATTGATACTCCAAGTCTGGATTGTTTCAAGAAATCATTGGATACCCTTATAGATATTTGGGAAGACAAATGGGTTGCCACTGCATAGTGTGGGAGTAGATTTGAAGTGCCTTTGGTGCACTTCTGCTCCTGATTTATTGAAGTATGGAAGTACTGACTTTTAGAACAATTCTTAAAAAAAACTGGCTGAATACTTGGGACCTGAATACCGAATATTTGGTTGAATATTTGGAAAAGGTATTCGCGCAGCCTTGCAGTCCTCTTCCCCCATGCTGGCCCTCCGAGAGCCCTGGCTAATTCCTGCCCCAGTTCATCAGCATCTTGAGTGGTAGTGCTACTGCTGTACCAGTTGGCTGACCCAACTAACAAATGTATTGAATCAGAATTTCAGTTTGGTATGTATTATCTTCTTCATCACCACATTTGGGAACAGAAAAATGTTTCAGGTCACTTTCACATAAAAATGATGAAACGTAATCTAAAGACTTACAGGGTAGAACTATATAAAGATTGCACTCATTGCACATTGAGTAGCCTTTATGTGCTCTCACTCTGTATTTGTTATTGATTTTTGCCTTTACTGCTTTATTGTATTCCCTGAAATTGGTATTGCACCACACTATGATGTTTGCAATGTATATCTTGTTTCAGTAACATATTTTTTTGTTTATAACTTGTTTTGTATCCTCCAGGGTCATACCTGAAAATAGGCAATACAACCACATAAATAAACAAATAAAAAGAGGAAACTATTCTGGTAGCTGTAATGATGTAGTGTTTATGGGGCTGAGATGACTATGACTCTACTGCTGAGTGTTTACACTTTTTTCATTAGTATCTGACTGGGTAAGTGTTATTCTTCTTTATTTGATCTAGTGGGGTTCAACATTTACTGTAGTTTCCTATGATATTTATTTACTTAGCTTTTGCTAACCAGGAAAGGAGGACTAGGCAATTCTGCCTATTTTCAGACACTTCCCAGTGGTATTTTAAATGAATGGGGGAAATCTGGCCAAAATACCAGGGAAATTCCATTACTCTTCGGAGGAGTGTGCTGTTGGCTGACTTGCTGCCCTGCAAGATGGCTGCCCAGGAAGATGTAGGAGGAGGAGGAGGAGGGAGTTTGTCTGTCTCTGCTTCTGAGGCAGTGCCTATGGTTCATGTACTGTATGTGTTTTGGCTGTGTTTGATCGGTCTCTGTCTGCTGATACTAAGAGAGCCCTGCTTCACGTTGCTCTGGAGCCTGCTGTTTTAGATGACCGACAAAGGCCTCCAGCTCACACTGAGGATACTGATGTTTCTTCTAAGACTGCTGATTTTGAGGATTTTCCAGCATAATATTTGTATCTAGGGATGATTAAGGAAGAAGAACAGAGAGTGCAAGTTGAAAAAGCATGACTTTTATCCGGGTGCATTAACTCAGGTATGGCTTTTGCTAGTACTATATGTAATTCGCAAATGCAGAGGGTTTTGTCAATTTCAGCCTTTGCAGCTACAGCTGATTAGCCTGTGTGGCTGAGCACAGCACCTTCAAAAGCAGCTTCTCATAGTCAGCAAATTCCAAGTGAAGAGTGCACTGTTTTTTTCTGACACTACTGGAGAACGTTCTGTTTTGCACCAGAATTTTACAGCACAATGGATTTTGTTTAACCCTGGCTGCACCACAAACAATGTTGCTCTGCAGAGTAAGCCTTTATCCCCTGCATGTATTGCACAGAAGCTTCATGCAGCTGGTTGGGAAACCAAGGTTGATGGCTCTGGGTGGCACTCTGGATAATACTGTTGACAGTGTGGCTTCTACCCCCTGGCAAATATGGGTACCTGATACTTTTCAGCTGCCACTGTTTTGTCCACTACACCTCCATGGGTGAAGATCCCCCCCTTGCTACTTTGGACAGTATGGTACCTATAGCTGTAGATCCCCAAAACAATATGCAAACCTATACCATTGATGAGGTACATTCAGAACAGAATTCTGTACCTAGTGAAGCCACTACCAGCCAAGGCTTCCACGCCCCCCCTCAGGAAAAAGTTTTCAGACTTATTTTGTACAACATCTGAACCAGCAAAGCTGCAGAGTGAAGAATGTTAAATATACAAAGGAGGATTACAAGAGATTCCTGACAGACTGTATGTGGCTCGTGCCCTTCTTAAAGGGGATATGAAGTTTTTTGCTTCAGAAATTTTAATCTTGATTCATTCAGTGAATGACATCTTCTATGATATCAGTTTCAAGTCTCCTGCTGGCCTAGACCATTTCTGGCACATATATGCTACCTTAATAAATACACCTGATTGGACCCCCTTTCTTGCTGTTCTGTTAAAACCAACAGTTAAAGCTATCACTATACTATTCAAGAATGAAAGTGTCAGCATTACATATATTCTGTACTGGCTTAAACAGCATTGTACTGTACTAAGCCCTCCTGACCCAGTTATGGATTCTGAGTTCATTTGGACTGGTGGCTGGAACATAAAAGTCAAGCTCTTTCATTCTGATGCTGGTATTCACCATCTGCATAATTGTTTCTCTTTGGGTTGAGATAAAGGTGAATTGTTTTAACCTGACCAGCTGAAGGCCTGTTTTAAAATGTGGCTCTCCCTCTCATCTGACTAGCTCTTGACTAGCTGATAATATTAAATATAGCATTTGCCTTGAACTTGGACATACCAGTTCTCATTGCACTAATCACATGAGCTATAACCTGTGTGGTGAATCAGGACATTCCTACAGAGAATGCCCATGGAATGAGCATAATAATACCCAAATGGATTTGGTGGAACAAGAGTGTTATATTAACAAGTCATGAAAAGATGACCCACAGAAGAATACTGTAGGCCCCCCCATACCCCAACAAGGAAATGCACTCGATATACATCTTTCTCCAGCCCTTGTACATCTGGTAGACAATGTAACCCTGCCAAACATCCCTGAAGGGGATATGGCTGACAATGTACCAGCAATTCAGTCTCTTTTATAGAACAAGATATGCATCCAGCTTTGGAGGACTCAGAAAAACTTCCTGTCCCATTGTCCCATACTTCAGCAATCACTATTAATCTCATTCATGTGGAATACACTGTGACAGTTCCTCAACCCCATAGTAGTGGAACTTCACATGCTATGCAGCCCTGTCCACACCTGTACTGGGAGTCCTCCCAGAGAATCACAAGATCACAGAGGTCAAGAGGTCAACGCCAGCTTCCTGCATCTGAAAAAGAAGATATCCTGTTACAAAATAAATATGAGCTCTTGTGTAAAAGATAGGGCTTGGGACACACTGAGGAAGATTGCAATGGGTCTTACATACTTTCCTCTCAGCAGGATCATTTCTCTAATGTGGAAGAAGGCACACAGGATCATGAAACCTCAAACAAGAAAAAAATGAAGATATGAGGTGGAAGAAAGAAGATAGCACAATGTTGGGACTTGTTTTTTTATTACTCCTCTTTTTTTATCCTTTCCTAATGGGAGAAGTAGTTCCTGAGTTCACTGTTGGTTCTTTAAACACCAGCAGTTTAAAAATTCCAAAACAGATGTTAGTTGCTATTTCTCTTCCCCAAAGTTTATCTTATGACATTATTTTTTTACAAGATATTGGCTGAATACTCTGACAGACATGTGTAATTTCCCAAATTTGGACATGTGGCCACATCTTTTGGTCTATGGGAGAAGACAGGTGCTTTGGTGTGGGTATTTTATCTTTACCCCCTCTGTCTCTTTAACCTAGTTGTTAGATATAATTCTGGGGAGAGCTCTATTACTTGATGTTACGTTGTCTGGTTTGAAGCTTTGATTAATTAATATATATGCTCCTCAATCAAACACAGAGACAGTATCTTTATTTAAACTATTCCTCCCATATCTATTTACAATTAGAGGGGTTATCCTGGTCGGTGAGCTTAACTGTGGACTCTTCCTCTCTGACAGGGGAGGGAAGACCACTAAGTTGTTTTGTGACTCTAATTGTTTTAAGTCTGTGATACAAACTGCTGGTTTGCTTGCTATTGCACAGGGGTCTGGAGGTCAGAAGACATATACTTTCTACAAAGCTAATCTTTCTACTTGAATAGATTATATTTTTTGTTCTGCATGGTTGTCTTGTACTGGCTCACATGTGATACCTGTGAAACTCACAGACCACAGGTTGGTGTGCAGGCTACCTTTGGAAAGACTACACATAACATGTTTGGTCCTGATTTCTGGAGACTTAATGTCTACCTGTTACAAAACAAACATATTCAGGATAAGCTGTTGTATTTGCTCAAGAAATTAAGGTTAGTATTTTATGATACGCTGGTGGAATGGTGGGAAGATTTGAAGGTGGAATTAATATCCTTCTTCAAAGTCCAGTCTCAGAAATTCTCATATAACAGACAGTTAAAATATCTATCCCAGAGAGATCAGCTTCATAAACTACTAGGTATAACAGCCAGCACAGTTCAGGATCTCTCTACACAAATTTCTAACATTAAATCTGAAATGATGTCCCTCCAGTATCAGAGGTTATCTTCACTACTTATGCAACCAAACCATAACACCAAAGGTACTGAATTTCAAGCTAACCCCTTTGATGATTGTAAAACATGTACTGCTGACTAAACCTTTTCATGCCTTTGGAATTCTGAGAATATTCTCTTAACTGATACCCGTGAACAATTGGCTTTTATTGAACAACATGTGAAGTAGGTTTCTATTGCCACTGCAACTAATCCCCACGCAGGCCAGGAGTTTTTCAAGGACATCCAGATTCCCTTCATGCCATTAGGTCTTGTTACACACTTAAAATCAGGGATCTCAGCAGATGAAGTTTCTGCAACAATTCAGTTCTTAGTAATTCTGCTCCTGGGTCTGATGGACTGACTAGTGAGTTATACAAATTGATCTGTAATTCTATTAAACATGAACTAGTGCAACTTTATGTTTAGTTCTGGTACTATTGGTCCAAGCCTTACAAAGGGAATTTTGCTCTTGATACGTAAAAAAGGTGATAAGGCTAATAAAAACAATTGGCAACCTCTGAGCCTTTTGAACATGGATCATAAGATAGCAACAAAAATGTTGGCCTCCACACTTGCTCGTGTTGCCCCCCTCTTATTAGATCCTGCTCAGTCTTATAGTGTTCCTCATAGAAGTATATAGGACAATATTCTAACCTTGAGGGAAGTAGTTGAAATAGGTAATAGGAATCAAATGTCTGGACTTTTACTCTCTTTAGACCAGTAAAAGACTTTTGATAGTATTTCTCATGACTTCTTATTTTTGGTATTACATACTTATGGAATTCCAGAAAATTTTTTGAGACTAATACAATTACTGTATGAGACAGCCCAGATTTCTCCAGCATTACGCAGATGGCATGGGAATTTGATTCAGATCAAAAGGGGTGTTCATCAGGGTTTCTCTGAATCCTCTCCTCTATGTATTGTTTCTTAATCCTCTCATTTGTAAAATTCTCTCATCCCCTCAGAGTCTCAGCATGGTCACCACCATTGGGTCAGTACTTCCCTCTATCTTAGCATATAATGATGACATTTGTTTACTGGTCCCAGATTTATGTCGTCTGCCTCAAATTTTTAAGATAGTACAGTCATTCTCAACAGTGTCTGGTGCTAAAATTAATTAAAAAAAAAGGTGAGGTATTGCTTTGGTTTCCTTAAGAGAGAGACTCATCTGGTTATGGTTCTGAATGTTTCGATAGTTGAGGAACCGATCTGAATATTAGGGATTCTTTTTGGACATACAAATCTTTGCCACCTTAACTGGGAACAACAATTAATACTTGCAGAAAGAAAAGTTTCTCAGTAGAATAGATGACTCAAGTCCAAGGCCAAGGCAATATTTATGAGCAAAACATTTTTGATTACACTTTTTTATATATCAGCTTTGCTTTTCTTCCCCCAAAGCCTTGGAAGCTAAACTGTGTAGTATTTTTTTAAACTTCTCGGGAAGTCAATTAAACCCCATTAAATGTGTACACACTTACAGGATTCTTAAGGATGGCAGGGTTGGGATGATCAATCCCCTATTTTTTTTTTCTATTGTACTTTTTTTCTTTCTTTGTAAAAAAGGTCTTATTAAATTCAGATAAGACTTGAGTTACACTTGGATGGAGTTGATGGTCTGACCAACAAACTAACTGGGAAACAGAGAAAGATAACACTGTAGGTAGATGTAGGCCTCATGCTCCTTCCTTTATATATTCTTGTATCTCTAATATTAGACTCTGGAAACTAACCTTCTTACAGCTCATTGTGTTAAAAAAGATCTATACAAACATATCCTCTCAGCTTTTTTCACTGAACCAGTTTATAATTATAACTATAGTTTTTGTTGACTGGGTAGGTACACTAGACAGCATGGCTGCCTATTTTCAGGTACGACCCAGGAGACTACAACAGAGGGCAGGTCGGCAACAGTATAGACAAATAATAGTCAAGTGAACATGGTACAGTACAGGAACAGGCATGAACAGTCCCAATACAACTATACAAAACATTCAGCAAATGACAGTAGTCACAAGAACAATCTAATATTATATTGGAGGCATTTCACCCTCTGTGGTGACAAAACAGCAACTGGATCCAAGAATGCAATGTAAAATGAAGGACATGTGGCTTTTGTAGGCATGGTAAATTACAGGTGAAAGGTGATAATAAACACAAAAAAAGAAACTGAAAGATTTTGCCTCTAAAATACCTGTGCTAGGGCAGAAGAAACTACACATCATTTGTTTTTTTCCTGTCCTTATATCATGACCTTTTAGCAGGAACTTAATTAAGCATGGCATTGTCCAGAGTTTGCAACTATTACTTCACTGGCCTATGCAGCCAGTATAGTGTTATGCTTGTGCAACTGTGTTAGTTTGGTTTTGGCTGTTCACACTCTCTATTTCAGAGGAATTACCACCCTGTAGGAGTATGAAGGCAAGGTACCCTCGGAGAGGGTTCCACTCCTAGAGGTGCAACGGGATGGTTTCCGTGGCTAAAGGTACCATAGGAATCCCCCTAAGGAGAGAGTGCTGCTGCTGGAGGAGGAGGGGAGGATGGTGGGGCAAAGAAAAAATGCTTCACAGTAAGGCTTAGAGGAACTGCTTATATAGTCCAGGAAGTGGGAGTGGCTGGCTGCTTGGCCACCAAACTACAGGCAAGCCTTTCATTTCTCTGGCCTACGCAGCCAGTATAGTGTTATGCTTGTGCAACTGTGTTAGTTTGGTTTTGGTCATTCGCACTCTCTATTCCAGAGGAATTACCACCCTGTAGGGGTACGAAGGCAAGGAACCCTCAGAGAGGGTTCCACCCCTAGAAGTGCAATGGGACGGTTACTGTGACTAAAGGTACCTTAGGAATACCCCCAAAAATGTAGTATCATCTCCAAAAAGGAGGCAACATGAAGCATATGAGCAAGCAGTAACTGTGACATAGGAGTAGTAACTGTAACATAGTAGTAGAGAAGTATAGGCAGTTTAATAATGCAATGAGATGTGCAGTTGTCATAATGACTGCCCAGGTCTGCGTAGCATGATACTGATGGTTTGCTCTAAGTGTAGGGGATCTCCTAAGGAGAGAGGGAATGGCAGGAGATCCTCCACCTCCATCCAACAATGGAACCTACCTAAGAAACTAGGGGAAACAACTAAGCTAACAAAGTGTTATCACTTGAGGCAACAGAGGAGAGAAAAAAAACCATATGAGGAGGAAATCTCTGGGGATCCAAGGCCTAGGTCACCTTCCCTACAGGCTTGGGATAGTTTGTTTAGTGATGGCTCTACAGCTGCAATTTAGAAAACACAATTAAAGGGAGGTGGAAAATATTCCAATTTGGAGGAAGGCTCTCACTCAAACCCTCTAGCGGGAACGCCATGTAAGGTTGTGAGAAAACAATACGTGCATCCAAGGTGCAGGAGGAGAGCAACAACTGCTGAGGCACTCACCTGGCTTACCCACCGTAAATCAAACCAGGTGAACCAGAGGCAGTCATAGGGCGGATGCGGTGAAGGTGCCTCGCTAGGGAAACACTATGTGGTGGAACACTAGAGCCAAAGGAGATCGTCGTAACCTCCCTTCACTGCTAGTCTTAAATCCTACACCAGAAGCTGCTGTCATGTAGCAGGCAGCTAAAGCCAAGCCCGGGGTGAGGACATTCCCAGCTATGGGCCAGGTGAGAAGTATCCCACCCCAAGGTGGACACGCTCAAGATGCAGACTAAAGCAGAGCGAGACCATCGGCTGCAGGAACCCTGTGCCAGAATAGAATGGCTGGCATGCCACAGAAAGTAATTGAGAGCTGAAAAACTGGTAAGCTGAATGAGCACAGTGTGCTGAGATTGTAATGAACATTGAGTACTGAGACATTGCAAGGTCGAATGCAGATTGAGTGCAGCAGAATCCCAGGCTGAAGCCGAGGGGATGGAAGTAGGCATGAAACAATGGTTTGTGTAAGCAAGAAGCAATGGTTGTGTAAGCAGAGTGGACCTGCACGTAGGTCAATAAGCAGTAGTAGTGATAGGAGAACCTGCATAACATATGGTATAGCAATTAAACAGCACTGAATTGGGGGCAAGTCAGCCAAACAGGAATAGCCAAATCAAGGTGACAAACACTCTGAGAATTTTCGGTAGTGAGGCAATTTTAATAACAAAACTATATTAACAGCCTCAGCAGGAGCTTAGTTGGCTGACCTCAGAGTTGTACTGTAAGTGCTATAAAACAGGAGACAATGCTTGAAGCAGGTGTAGCCAGGCAGTGCAATGAAGCTGCAAGAGAATGAGAGCAGCAATGAGCAGCACCACTAAGGTCAGTAAACTGTGTCAGGTGAAAATAATTGAGTATGCAACATGGAGCAGCTATGGCTGAGCTGAAACACACAGATAATAATTGTAGTCGCATTGCAGTAGTTTGAGCATGGTGAGCAGAGCGTAAAACACGGGCACTGGGTACAATAGTAATTAAAGTAAACAGTCAGCAGCACTGGCTGCAGTTGTAGATAACTGAAAGCAGTAGCATGTGCTCTGTGTAGCAGAATGCTAGGAGTTGCTGTGCAAGTAATTTGAGAGTTGCGAGTAAGTAAAGCAAGCAGTATAAGCTCTGGAGAAGCAGTATGCTAGGAGCTTAGAAACAAAGCCCCCAAAAAGACAAAACCAAAACACAGCAAAACAGAAAACAGGGAAAGGCCCAAAAACAAGAAACACGAAACACAGGTTAGCACACAGCCGGAGAAAAGATACAAACAAGAAGCAGGAAAACAAACATTGAAGTCCAGCAGTGACACACAGAAACAGCAAGCGGGGGTAGGCCCCAGCCAGCTCAGAGAACAAACCAACATAGCCTCCGGCTGCAAAGAAAAAATGCTTCACAGTGAGGCTTAGAAGAACTGCTTATATAGCTCAGGAAGTGGGAGTACTGGCTCCTTGGCCACTGAACTACAGGCAAGCCTTTCATTTATGATACCCTGATTTATTGTTCTTTTCCACACTCTTGGAAAAAATGGCATTATAGCACTTTATGTGTATTAATGGCTTGTGTTAAGTGATGTGTCTGGCACTCGAGATGTGCCTTTTTGTTTCATCAAAAAAATTATTCCACTGCGTCTTTTGATTTCCCAACTCACCCAACAATTATATAAAATATATCAACAAGTAAGAAATACATTACCACAGCCTACGTTTTGGTCTTTATGGAAAAAAATGTAATCTGACTATAACTTTTCTTTCAGATGCTGTAAGATTTGTCTAGTTTGATACATAAGAGGGGAGTAACACATAATACCACCCATTTTTTATCATATTTCTTTTGTCCTTTCTTGTGCAATTGTATTTGTTTGTTATATATGACCTTGTTTTGGTTTTTCCTTATCAATAAAAACTCCCCTACTCTTCTCGGGACATGCCATGGGATCTTAAACGTCCACCTGATCAACCCCCAGAACAGGCAGAGGGGACCTGGGTTTAATATTTAATCAAAAAAGATGGTACCACAAGAGTTCAGCACTTCTCCTAATGCTGCACTGAAGTGTCAGTATTGGGATTTTACCCAAGTTCCCAGTGTGGGAATGGAACACACTGCTTTCTGATCTTCTGACCTCAGAGGTGTGTGTGCAACCTGCTGAGACACTGACACTAGATAGTTTCCTTTTAATTAGTCCTTTCCATATACTTCGCATTTTAAAACATTTTAGCTAATTTAACAGTGCAAAGAGTATGAGCATATAAAAACCTTTTTATTGTGACCAAATATAAGTACTACTGGGAGGGCTAAAGTCTGAGGTTCAGTGTGAGGGAATGGCTCCTTCTACATCCCTGATAAAAGCCAGCCTCCCTCGGCAGTTCCCCGCTTAGCACATTGTGAAACACTCCCCCTTTGCAAGTGCCTGGCTCCTGCATGGCTTGTGTGACTGAGCCTCCTTGTTCTTCTGCCTACTCCTGCTGTTTCCCCACCACCTTCCTTCCCCTGCCTCTCCTTCCCCGTTACCCTTCTCCCTCATTTTTATTGTGTTTCCGGTGCTTCGTTTCCCATACCTTGTTTTACGCTAGCCCCACCACTTCTTGTTTTCCTGTCTTGGCCTTCCATTTCCTTCCTCTGAGTGTTTCCCCAGTTGTTCATTTCAGCCTCTGGGGCATCCTGCTCCTGTCCTACCCCTTGTCATTTCATGCTGCTCCCACAGCTGTGGTTTCCGTTTTGCACGGCACCTCTGTGCTCACCCTGCGATGGTCCTGTCCAGCCATTTGCATTTTGTTGTGGACCCACTGGCCCATCTATTCCTGTATTCCCTGTCTCTTTTTTCCTCTTTTGTCCTGTGCCCACACCTTGTCTGCCTCTAGGAGGGTCAGTTGGGCGGCCTTCGGCTCTTGGGGGACTTCTGGACATCGCCTTCGGCTTTCCATTCTGTCTGGTTGGGTCTGCCTACTGCTCATGTCTGGTAGCAGCCCTGATGGTGTGGCACCATTTTGTGACTGCATTTCACCAGCAGTGACATGGACCCAATGATCCTCTGCCTTCTGAGACTTTCTCTCCCGGAGGTTCGCATTGCATTTCTCATTGCCCCATTTCCTGCAATTCCCTACTTGTCTTCATGTTCAGGCCATGAATTGGAGCTGGTCCCTGACTATGTTTCTCCTGCCTAGTTCTCCTGGCCCTGGGAGGGGGGGGTTAGGGTGCTCCCAGCCCTGCTGTGGTGGTTGGACCAGGGTTCTTTTGCTGCAGTTCTTCATGGACCTCTCTGGCAGGGAACCTGGCTACAGGGGATTTCTGTTGTGCATTCCTTCCAATTTTTCCCCTTCCCACTCCGTGTTCCTGCTCCTTTGTCCTTTGTGGGCCAGTTCCAACTCACCTCCAGTCCCCTGATCTCTTCCTGTGACCTTGTTGCCGTGGGTTGCTGCCTTGGCTCTTTCCCTTTGCCAGTGAATCCCCTGTGCATTGTTGAGCACTGCTGGCTATTGTTCAGGACCACCCTGGCGTATTGGGGTGCTTGCTCATTCAGTTGGTGCATTCAACTACAACAATCAAAAAAAAACACACCTTCTTTCCTCCTCCTTGTTGTCTCCTGTCCCTCGTTCCTGTCCTTGTCCCTTGCTCCCTTGTCTTTTCCTTTGGGCTTATTGCACTTCCCACCAGCACTCTATCTCCATCACTGCTCCTTCCTATCCCAACAGCCCTCCATCATGTTCTCCCCTCATCTGGTGCCTGTATTTTCTCAGTAATTACTGTGCTCTGTCATGTATTGCAAGCAACCTTCCCTAGCAGTTTTGTCTGCCACTGATACCACCCATGCTTTTACCCAATTTGCTCCATTTCCTGGTCTCAGCATTCATATACCTTGCTAAGTCTATTGCTTCTGAATTTACCCCATGGTACTCCAGGACTTTATACCTTTCCAGCTCTCACAATCTCCTGTGCCTCCTCCACCATGCTGATTGGGATCCTGCACACTCCTACCTCTTCTCCTGATCCCGAGTGGTTGTTTTGTCTGTCCCTCTCTAATACAGCGCTCCTTCCAATATCTTTCCTGCGTTGTTTGCCATTGTCCATTCTATGTGCTTGATATGTTTCTTCTGTTTCCTGTTAGCCACTGTGCTCATCCTCCCCCGTTCCCTGCTTGCATTCCTTATGTCCTCTTTTCTGCTGCTTAATTTAATATGAAGTAGTTAGTGCCCTTTTCTTGCTCAGCCCATACCAGAAGTTTTCTGATCTCCGTCCCTAACTCTGCCTTTTGAGGCTTTGAGTGTAGGTAGGCTTGCCCTGTCTTCCAGGGATGGGAGTCTGTTTCAGTCCATCTACCATCTTACCCTGCTGGATTCTTTACCAACAACTACCAGTCATACCAGCAGCCTGACATCCTCTGTCCCTAACTCTGCCTTCTGCGAGATTAAGTGAAGATGGGCTTACCCTGTCTACCAGGGATGGGAGCACATCTCTTCAACCTCAGCTCCAACCGATTCTATTCCATACCATCTGCCTGCAGTCTCCATCTCTAACTCTGCCCAACGCGGCATTGAGTGAAGGTTAGCTCCCCCCAAGTGCTGGGGATGGGAGCCTGTATCTTTAGTCTATTGTTTCAACCAAATGCATTAAATACCAGCTATCCAGTTGCTGCTTCCCTTCGGGATTAGGACCGCCGAACACCATTTGCCTCCACACTCCTATCTCACCCAACTACATCCTATACCACCATGGAACCAATGTATTTCCCCTTGCCTTTGGCTCCTCATGTTCTGGATTTGGAGCATGCCAGCTTGTTCAGTTTTCAGCTCCCCCTGTCCATCAGACTCCTGGACTTCCTTGCTGCTTGCCTTCCACCTCCTCCTGTACTCCTGTGCATTGTTGTTGTGGTTTGCCATCTGACTCAACCACTTCCACGCTCAGCTCCATGTGGCCATCTCCTCCCTCACTGCTGCTCTGGATGATTCTGATTCACACATGCTTTCCTCTTGGACATGTCTGCCTGTGTTCCCTTTTGCTTTCTGATGGATATGTGACATTTGCTCATCTTCAAGGATGTGTGTCTGAGGCCTTCAACAGTTTTCCCCTTCAGCTGCCCTCGTCTCCAGCCAGAAGTCTACCATTGGTGAGTTAAGGATTCTTTTTCCTATCTGCAATTCCAGTTTGCCATCTCCTTCGGAGGTGGGACCCTATTTCCTGTCACCATAGCACCTTGCTACCTGCACTTCCAGTTCACCATCTCCTTCAGAGGTGGGGACCCATTCTCCATCAGTGTTGCACTTTTCTTGTTAACTGTTCCAGTTTGACATCTCCTTCGGAGGTAGGGACCCATTCCCCATCACTGTAGTGCCTTGCTACTACCTGTTCCAGTTTGCCATCTCCTTTGGAAGTGGGACCCTTGCACCTCAACTAAGTAGTGCCTTGTACCTGGATTCACATCTTGGTTTGACATGGTTCTCCCACTGAGGACTGATTCAGCATTCCCGCATTCTATTCTGGTATGCTGTGGCACTAGCCCTGGTCCTGTGCCTTCCTTGCATCTGCTGATGTTGGTGCTGCCTAGCTTCTGCCACTTCCTCAAGCTCCATCCTTCAGTCTGCAGTCTTCTGCTTGGACTTCTCTCTCCATCCTTGGACTGCTACCTTCCTCCTCACCACTCTGGTGGCTCAAGGCTCCTGCACATTTGCTGTGTCTGTTATTGGACCTTCCTACAACTATCAATGTACAGCATCCTTGCCTAATCAACTACTCCTACCCATTCATCCATCCACCTCATAATCCTGTCTTGGCCATCGTAAGAGCTCCCTTCCAATGCTTGATGGAGTACTTGTTTATCTCACCTGAAGAAACCTTCTTCTAGCAAAATCCCTTGAATGGCATACCCTATATACTCTTGCATCTCCGTAGAATCATCACTACTTCCCAATCACCTCCCTCGAACCCATTTCTGGAATCTCAGTCAACTGGACTATAGAAGATCTCATCTCTCAACTAACTCTGCAGGAGCCTTCCTTAGCTATCTTGTTAATTCAAGCAGTATGGGCATCCCTACCTCCCATATCTTCATAGGATCAAAGAATTAGTGGAGCCTTCTTCATTCCTATCATTTTACCTGGAAACATGACCCTAATTCCTTCTGAGATGTACCAACTCCTTAATAACCATCACTGTTAACGATAACGGGAACCACAAGACATCGCATAACAATACTGGCATCATCCATTTTACCTTCTCCTCATAGTCTTCTCTTACAAGTGCTGACTCAGTTTGATCACGATTACTCGACTCGTACTCCCTTAATGGCCATCGGATGTTCCTAAGGCCTTCTCCAGCTATTATCCCAGAACATGTCTCGTTGGATATCTGGTGCCTAGCTGCCTTGCTAAAGTTACTCTATCCGAGTCGCTGTTCCATGGCCCCTGGACATCACTATAACTCATAAAGTTATCTACATCTCTTCACCATGTTACCTTAAATCATGCCAGCTACCCATCCAGCTGTCCTTCTAACTCATCCCTCAGGATTTACCTCCCATACTCCCTCCAGCAAATACCATCACTAAGAGCAGGCTTCCAATGATTTCTCAATCTGCACATCTGCAGCTGACTTGGCTGTTTCACTATCCCATTCATGTCCTGCAACAGTCCTATATCTGACTAAGCATGCTAGGCACCCTTGGCATTCTAAGCTGCTTTCAACTTCCCATTGCCCCATCCGTCTATAGACTTATTCAAAGACCCATTCTTGGGTTCCCCTTCACTTTCCAGCACTGCAAAGCTACCATAGCCACTTCAGTTCCTGCCATAGGCAATTAAGCCACAGCAATACCCATATTCATCATTTTCCACTAGCAGTCCTTCCTCAATATGAGCCTATGCAACTCTCATTATAGTAAGAATAACTCTAGTCATCTCTCGAATTCCTTGTACTGAACTTTCCAATTATTCCCATCAATTTCCAGTTTCCATCTCTACAGTATATAACACCCTTCCTTCATTGGTCTAAAATCTTACATGTTACCCCTCCTACCAGGTACCTAAAACTTCTGTCTGAATCCTTCATCATCTCCATGGATGCCTACATAGTGACATATTGCACATTGCCGAACTCCAAGCCTTGAGACCCTAATCCAGATGTCAATCCCTCTACAAAGTCCCATAGATTACTTTAAGAATGTCATCATCCATCATACTTCCCACAGTTTAGAGTCTGGCAGCTCATTTAATCAACTCATGCTCTTCATGCTCGCATTGACTTTGTAACCCCATTGAACATTAACCAATACCACACTGGAATCCTTTACCACGTTCACCTCTTTTTCTCCTGGACTTAATCCATATTCGGAATCTGGACACTCCTTCAGAATGAACAAGCCTCTTCAATCTCAGAATCGACCTTCCAGAATTAATCATTCAATAGACTCTGAAGATGGAACATCATTTCTACAAACTGTCCACCTTATTAAAAATTAGAATATAATCATAAGCACCTAGGATCATATCCTCTTAGTTTGCCCTGAGGACAGGCGAGTCAGTAGCCATGTGTCCTCAGAGGTTTCCTCCACCTAGGGGGGGTTTCCTGTCTTGTGTGCTACTGGTCATACTCTCCATGAGTTGAAGGAGGTAATCCTTTTGGGCTTTCTATTCCCTACTCATTACCCGGCTTACCTACCAATGGTGGGAATAGAGAAAAGCAAAAATGTAAATGGGAATAGAGAAAAGCAAAAATGTAAACTACAGTTACATAAGCACTGCTAACCCCATACTCTATTCACCAAAACATTGAATGGGAGGGCTAAAGCCCGAGGTTCAATGTGGGGGAATAGCTCCTTCCACATCCCTAATAAAAGCCAGCCTCCCACGGCAGTTCCCCGCTTAGCGCATTATAAAACACCTTCCATCCATCCCTGCCTCCTCCTTATTCAGCACTCTACTCACCCTTGGTGCTGGGCTTTCTATTCCCTACTCATTACCTGGCTTACCTACCAAGGGTGGGAATAGAGAAAAGCCAAAAAGTAAACTACAGTAACATAAGCACTACTAACCGCATACTCTGTTCACCAAAACATTGAACCTGTGTGTGTCAGTGAAAATGAGGTGTAGCACTCACCCATGCAATGAGGACTATGAACAAAGTTGTTAGTTCAAATGAGTCTATATTTATTCAGCCATTCCAGGAAGATTTATACCCTCTGAGAAAGCCCCTATAGCAAGGGGTGAAACGTAAGAATGTCCTATTACTGCTGAAATCTTCCTGGAATGGCTGGATAAACTCAGGTTCATTTGAACTAACAACTTTGTTCATAGTCCTTATTGCAAGGGTAAGTGCTACACCTCATTTTCACTGAACTTGAACTGCTTATTGTACTTTAAGCACCACCATCCCAGTGCCTGCTCTCATCTACTACAGACTGCAATATCCTGTGTGTCATTGTCGCATTTTATTATCTCTGTCCACCCCCATAATATCTACTGAAATTATACTTATTTTTGAAATTAACTGAGTTGTGACGACTTGCCAAGTTACAACAATAAAAAGGATTAATTATGTGCTTACTGATCCATTTAAGCTGACCTTAATCTTCATGGTACAATAACATTAACTCCAGGCTATATGTTGCACTCGGAAACAAGTCTCTGCTCTGCTATCCTGGTTACAAAGTTTACATAAGTAAATAAATTAAAAAAAAAAAGATATGGCTTCTCCAACTCTTCACCATTGCACTTATTCAGGAAACAAGAACAGTAGTAGAAATTAAACGTGTACGATCTGGTCCTGTTTAAAATTAAACTTCCAAAGTGCCACATTATGTCCTGATTCTTGCCTAAACATGTCAAATGTCAGAAAACATACTGTGCAGTTTGAGTGATTTTCTTTCCCCATGTGTCTGCTTGCATGACTTCCTGACAATTAATCCAGAGGTTCAAAAGGGCATACCATGTTCTGCCATCAATAGTGATGTAGTTCAACAGCACTTACTTTTAATTGTGTGGGTGTGTTTTTTTTAGTGGTACCCAGTAATAAATCTGTGTCACTACAGGTGCAATTGACACAACCGAGGTAACTGCTGTAAGAGGCATACTCCTCGATTTAGTGATTTAATATGACAGCACAAGAACTGAAAATCATGACTATAGGAGTTCATGTGAGTTAATTTTCCTTTACTGTAGCATGTGTATGGGTTTTTAATTGGGACTTTTTTTGGTTTATTTAATAGACATGGGATTATTAATTTGAAAGTTGGTGACTGGGAAAGGCACACTGAGCTGAAACTTGTTTTCAGGTGCAACTTGGGGGTGGGATGACAAAAGGGAGAGGGCAATAAATGCAGAACATCAACATCAGATACAAAACATCAACATCAGATACATAGATACATAACAACAAGCAGCAATCCAGTAATGCTATGCAAATTAAAGTGCAGAAAAAAGATATTTTACCAGGGTGAAATAGTCAAAATGTAGCAACATTAGACAAATACTGTAGCTCCTATTACAGTACAAAATTGTTGCATGATGTTGGGTGAGGCTAAAAAGCAGAGTACCCAAGGTACACTGAAGGGAGCAAGGAAGTCACAGGAGAGCAGGAAGTGAGCAAAATTGATACACTAATGGGAAACATGGGATGGGCATGGATAGGCACTAAATGGACAGGGAGTAGGAAAGCACCAGTAAGGAAGGGACAACAAGGGAGGAAGGGTAACTGGACCTTTAAAAGAGGGAGCAGGTAGGGAAGACATTTAGTTTCTGGAGCAGGCAGGGGGTGAAAAATATATGATGGAGGATTTTTTTCCTATTATCTGTTTTTGCTTCCTTGGAGCCTGGTAGGCTGCTATGGCCTTCCCTTGGAGGGACTCATCCTCCAGCCTGTGCATCCCTGCTCAGACCAGCCCCTGGTAATTTCCCTGCAGCTTGCCCCCCATGGTGGAGCCAGGGAAGAGAGCATCGGATTTCTCCTCCTCCTGCCCCGAGCATTATCCAGAAGCCGGGAAGGGGGGGGGGTGACCAGGGACATGACAGGCCATCATGGAGTCTGCCAACTCCCTTTTCCACATTTTCTCCAGTCCCCCCTCCCACCGATGTAAGGATGCTACTACATGCCTCCCGACCTATACTGCCCTCCAGCCACTGCCAGAGGGCAGTCAATCAGTGGGATGACAGGACCTTCCTCCCCTGAGAGAAGAGAGCAGTCCTCTGGATGCTCAATCCTTTCTCACCCCTACTCTGACCCCCAGCGGTCTGGGTTCATTCCTGAACCCGGGTCGCAGGCATGGCCCAAGGTGCAGCAACCAATGCCTCAACCTTCAGAGCCACCCAGCTGGCCATGATGGAAGATTTTAAAGAAGATGAGGAAAGGTGAAGTCCAAAGGAGGATCTAGACCTAGACAGTGGGGGTTGGGGGGGGTCTTAGCTCATAAAAACTGCCATTCATTTTTCCAGAACAATGGGGTAAGTCAATGAAAAAATTAAATTTCAGGAGGACTTCAGTCTAGAGAGCCAAAGGAAGGCTGTTCCTGAGGATGGGATGGTGGGATGCCCATTACCCTACAGAGGTCTTGGAGCAGGGTACAACAAAGAAATGGGAGTTAGCAGACAAGAGGAGTAAAAGGAAGAGAGGAAAGGAAGGAAAGGTCTACATCTTTGCAGATGACACCAAAATCTGCAATAGGGTGGACAATCCAGAGGAGGTGGAAATGATGAGCAGAGACCTGAGAAAACTAGAGGAGTGGTCAAGGGTATGACAGCTGGATTTCAATGTGAAAAAGTGCAATTTAATGCACTTAGGGCACAGAAACCCAGGAGAGAGTACAGAATGGGTGTAGTGATACTGACCACCACAAAGCAGGAAAGATATCTAGGGGTAATCATATCAGAAGAACAATAGGTGGCTAGCCAGCATGACAAGGTAGTAGGGAGGGCGAGTGGGATACTGGGGTGCATAGGGAGAGGTATCACCAGCAGAAAGAGGAAGGTGTTGTTGCCTCTGTACAGATCACTGGCAAGACCCCACCTAGAGTATTGTGTCCAGTTCTGGAGACCACATATCTGTAAAGACATAGACAGAGTGGAGGTGGTTCAGAGGAGAGCAACTAAAAGGATGCAGGGTTTGCATCAAAAGCCTTATGAGGAGAGACTAAAGGACTTCAATATGTACACCCTGGAATAGAGGAGGGAGAGATTAGCTATGATGGAGACCTTTTAATACCTCATGGGGTTAAACAAGGTACAGGAGGGGAGTATTTTTCAGAAGAAAAGGTGATCAAGAACAAGGAGACATGCAATGAAGCTGGAGGTGGGGTAGAGAAGAGATGTGAGGAAGTACTTCTTTACAGAAAGAGTTTTGGATTCCTGGAACAGCCTTCCAGCAGTGGTGGTGGGGGAGAAAACAGTGGTGGGGTTCAAGAATGCATGGGATAGGTGCAAGGAAATCATAGTGGAAAGGGAGGGGGGAGGGAGAAAGAGTTGCAGATCAGGCGCTGGCTGTGTTGTAGAGGGAGCGGTGGTTGGTGCAGGGAGGGGACATTTTGTGAAAATTGGTGGACGGAGTGGGAGAAGTTATCCAGCCTGGCTTGGGTAGATTTTGGTGTGGCACTGTTCACCATATCAACATAGTCAAACACCGGATGGAGCCTGTTAAAGACAATCTTGCAGGTTAAAGGGAGGGGGAGATAGGATTTGTTGCAGTCAGGACTCTAGGCTTTGGAAAGAGCTTCTTATGGATGGTATCAATGTAGTAGGAGACGTCAAGGCTTCACTTTAGCCTGACACTGACATACTTCAAACTGGGGAACTTCTTTAAGGGAGAAGCCATCCAAAGTCCTGAAGACAAGGTTAGTGTGGATGCTTTTTCCTGTCAAAGGTCATGGAGACCATTTTTTTTGTTGTTGTTACTCTGTTTCTGCTCCTTTACCATATGGATCCCCCTTTGTCAGATACTACAGTCCATTACCCTGACATTCATCAGGACTTATCTACCAGCCAGTCTCCTCCCTGGGTTTGCATCCCCAGCAGTGTTGATGGGGTTCCCAAGCCCCGATGGAGAAGGATCCAGTTTCTGTCTGGCAAGCCCAGCTGGCTGGGTGTGGGGCCTGAGGGTGTCCAGTACCATCCTTCTGCCAGTAGCATTTTCCTCCCTGTGGTACCCCCCACAAAAGGTATGGTGTGTAATGATGCCATGACATGTGCTGCATGCTCCCGCCCACTGCATGTTGGCATCTGCCATGCCCCAATGCCTTCTAGACAGTCCTGGGTGCCTTTTCCCCAGCTTCCACTAGGGGCCAGGTAATCACCAAGCTCTGCAAGCCCTCCCCTGCAGATGAAGACAGCAGTCCTTCGGACATTCAATCCATCTCCCCCTGGCTGGCCCTCTGACTCCAAGAGTTTGCTGCTGAACCTGGGTTGTTGACACTGCAAGCTGTAGCACTACCACTGTGCCAGCAGGCCAGCCTGGAGACCACTGTTTAGCATTAATGAATGGGGAATTTGTGCATAACCAACACTGAATGGTGTCAAAATCATGCTGAAAAATAAGTTCCAAATTGGGGGCAGAGGCTCAGTAGGCAAAATTATGGAGTTGTCTGTATGTATGTGGATGAGGAGACACATATTGACAGGAGCTCATTAGGGAATATAAAGAGGAGAATATGGCCAGGACAGATCCTTGTGGTACCCCTGAGAAAATGTTAATGGGTAAGGGGGGCATCACTTATTTGGACTGACTGTTATGCAAAGCAGCGAAGATGGTGGCAATGAGCAGCCCCATGGTTCATCCCCTACTGGACAGAGTCAGTTAATACTGAAATGAAATGAAGCTGGAATAGGATTTATGGAAGCCAGACAGGATTGGCCAGAAAAAGAAAGAGAAGTTAATGAGAGAGGAGATGGGGAAGATGATGGCAGGAATCTAGGGCTAAAGGAGTTTGGGTTCAAACCCTTCAGAGTTAATACCCTTGAAGAGGTTAAGGGAGAGCATAGCAGAGTCTAGCAGTCAGACTGATATAGGTGAAAGAGAAAGCATCCGTGAGAGGGGGAAGGAAGGAAGAGGGAAAGTTAGGGAGTGGGACAGCTAGGGGAGAGGAGAGGAAAGCAATAGAGGGTGTGTCAGTGAGGGGGGGATCATAATGAGAGAGTGTTTTTAGAAACTTGTCATTTTCAAGCCCTGTGGCCTCAATGGATGACTACTTTTGGGTATGCTTGGAAACCCCCTCCTCTCAACTCTGTTTTCAGTTCTACACCCTTCAACCTCTGCAGATTTTTGATCCCTTTTTTGACATGTTTTATTACCTTCAATAGAAGTATACCAGTAAAATAGCATGGGTAAATATCTGGCAAGTTCCCCAAGCTATCAATATCCATTCTGTTACAATATTATTTCCACCAAACTGTCAGGTTCCAAAAATGTAAATTGTGTTCTCATTTTTCCCTTCCAGCCCAGCAACTTTTCTTCCATAATCTAGTCAGATTCATTCATTTTGTTGGGGATACACTGCAGTCCCAAAGTGTGCACTTCTACCCTATACCCCTACCAAAATGGATAACCTATACAAATGTGCTGTTCTATTCTGCATACCTCTCAAAATCTGTACCCTGTAATGTTTTTATACTGGGTGCAGCTTAGTTTTTGGGAACTGACAAATCCACCAAACAGAGAAACCCTCATTAATTGGTGAGATTACCTGGCCATGTTAGCTGTCAATAGCTATTTGCTGAGTAGACTATATGGCAATTTATATTACCTTTTCTTCTCTACCTCTCTCTGAATGTTCATGTACATATATACTTCACGCATGATGCAAAATTCTGCTATGCCCTGGAATAACCTACTTCTGAATCTCATCTCTGTTTTCTCTCTTTTCTCATTCAAAACCCCCCTCTGTTATCTTTCTGCACATGCAGCATTTGTCCCTGCAATAAGTCCCACTGTATGTGCTGAATATATTTGCCTTTAAGCTGACCTCACATTTAAGTCCACTAATTTTGCCATATCAATTTTAGCAGTCCTTTAGCCAGACTTTCGCTGCCCAAATTGGATACAGAAATCATTTTGTGACCAACTCTGGGCACTAAATCTGTCTTGAAAGGCCCCAAATGGACAATAAATCCGGTGTTCTCAGTTACAAAATTGGTTAACCCTTGTAAACACCCACATGAGGTCATCTGACATCTTTTGTCAAGGTCTCCCATGGGTATATTTTGCTAGCTCCAAACACTAGACTTATATGTGAGTATATACTTTAATTAGGTCCATGGCAGTCAGCTTTTCAATATAGCTACAACACTATATTCCCTCTCCTTTAGAATGTTTCCATATTTTTTTCACTTCATATGATTTTTTTTATTTTAAGAATTTAAAGAATGTATAGTTAATAAGGATTCATAAAGTAAGGAGATTCTTATGCATAATCAGTACTCAATTTCATATTTATATTTCAAATAATTAATATCTAATATCATATTCCTAATGAATCATGTTTAGCACGTTAAATGAACTCATAAGATATATTAATTCAAGAACAACAAAAAAAGGACCCACTTTAGACCTTTAGGGTGAGTAGCACAGCAAACCTCTTTCAGCATTCCCCTCAAATATAAATAAAATACATCCCATCAGATATAAATAAAATACATCCCCTAAGATGTATATAAAATGCATCCCCTCAGATATAAATAAAATACATCCCATCAGATATAAATAAAATACATCCCCTCAGATATAAATAAAATACATCCCCTCTGATGTATATAAAATACAACCCCTCAGATACAAATAAAATACATCCCTCAGATATATATATATATATATATATATATATATATACCTCAGATATATATAAAATACATCCCCTCAGATATAAATAAAATACATCCCAGCAGATATAAATAAAATACATCCCCTCAGATATATATAAACTACATCCCCTCAGATATAAATGAAATACATCACCCTGTACAGAAGATTACACTGCTTGTTATTGCATTGCTTGTTTAGATGCAGAAACATTAATGCAAACTTATTAGTGGAGTGATTTTTCACAACTGAAATGAAATCTTCCATTTCACAGTTGCACAGGTATATTATGTCATAACCTACATCTACTTCCCTGTTGTAGTTTTTATCTACTTCATAATGCACAGCTCACATGTAAATTTATCATATATGTCTACTTTGTACTACTGCACTTCTTTTTGATTTTGTATTTTTCTACAGTATACCCCCCCACCCCAATCATATCTGGAAATGAGCTTCAGCTCAGTGTTTTCTTTTCAGCACATATATCAAATAAATAAATAAAAAACTGCTTCATAGTATTGAGAGTTTTGTATTTTTTTTTTTTACACGGATTGAAAATACCCTCTGGGCCACATGGTCACCAGAATAAAGGAGGATTTGGGTCAGTTAGATGAATTAATTAACAGACTTTCTCATTAAGGTTATGGAGGAACTCCCTCAGGCCCCTTTTAGACAAATTAAAATACTTTATTTGTATTTTTGGTGCCTTGTCACTTCGCTGCAGGTGTCAGCTGATTTTTATAGAGCTTCAGCAGTCCTCTTTTTCAAATTCAGCTAATAGTTCTTTAGTGGTTTTGTAGTTTAAATATGAAACATTAACTGTCCTGTTTTACTCAGTTCAGTTAATAGTTCTTTAGTAGTACTATAGTTTGAATATGAATCTTTTTTTTACTTGATTAGGCCAGCACTTGTCCATTATCTTCCTACACGCAGCACATAGTTGTCTTAATCCCAATGTGAAACTCCCTTTAATTGGAGTTCAGTAGACTAGATATTGGCCTCATCATTTAGGTATAGGTTGCTGCACTGCAAGTGTCTCAGGTAAGGGTTCGGGACTCAGAAATCAACTGCTCCATTGGTTTCCCTTTTCTGTTTTCTTCTACAGTTGCATTGCTTTTCATCACCAGTGGTATCTGTCTGTCTCCTGGGCCAACCAGTGTTAGCAGAAAATAGCTGGGAACAGTTTGGCACTCTGGATTGAGTTGCTCAGTGTTCTCTGTTTGGAAGGGTTTTAAACGCTGACCTGTGCAGCAGCCACAGTTCCCTTTCAGCTACTCACACAGTCTTCACTGGCAGTTGTAGGAGGAGCTAGCCTAGTGGGCAGACTGTCTTTCTTTTATCTTATTTTCTTTTTTTAGAAAAACATTCTTGGGTTCCCTCCAACTGTAGCCCTAATCTTGTCCCATTGACGAGCCCACGAACAGGTAACCTGCTGGATTTCTGCTGCTGCCGGCAGGCAACATTGCAGGTCCTGACTGCCCAGCTCTCTAAATTTTTTCAGTTTGGATTAAAAAGTAAATGGCTCCAGAAAAGTAGGCTCTCCTAGTTAGTAGTCCATTCACTTAGCAGGGCCATGCATAATTGAAGAGAGACACTAACTTGCCAAACAGGCGTGTTTTGCCATACTACCTAGTGTTTACCTTCATGCATCATTGACATTTTGATTGGGGTGCTCACTATGCTGGGTACTCTGGAACATATTTTCCCCTGCTGGGGTCAATAATGCCGGTCATAGATGCACAGATGTAAGCACAGCATGAATTTGCATCTGCAGCCTGACTTTTGCCCCCTACCACAGAAATGACTGAAACATAGAAATATAGAAACATAGACTTTGACAGCAGATAAGGACCACTTGGCCCACCCTGTCTGCCCATTTCCCTACCTATCGGATTAGCTGCAGATCCAAGTTTTACCAGCAGCCTGCTTCCTCCTACCTCCTGCTAGAATTGCCTTATGTCTGTCCCATGCATTCTTAAATTCCCTCACTGTTTTTGACCCCACAACCTACTCAGGAAGGCCATTCCATGCGTCCACCACCCTCTCTGTGAAAAAATGCTTCCTCATGTTGCCCTGAATCATCCTCCCTCTATTTTCAAATTGGGCCCCCTTGTTCTTGCTCATCTCTTTTTCTGAAAGATACTACTCTCTTGGACTTTGTTGATTCCCTTGAGGTACCTGAAAGTTTCTATCACGTCACCCTCTCCCTCCTTTCCTCAACGGTATATATATATATTAAGCTCTTGTAGTCTCTCATCATATGGCTTCCGATGTATACTCTGCACCAATTTAGTTGCACTCCTCTGGAATGCCTCCATCCTGTCTATGTCCTTGCAGAGATGGGGGTCTCCAGAACTGCATGCAGTACTCCAGATGGGGTCTCACCAACTGTCTGTACAGAGGGATGACAACTTCCTGTTTTCTACTGGGGATGCTTCTCCCTATGCATCCCAGTATCCCCACAGCTCTCCTTACTGCCTTCTCACATTGTTTGCCTAGCTTTAGGTCATATGATATGACTACCCCTAGGTCCCTTTCCATTTTTGTTGTCATTAACCCCATTGTGTACTCATCCCCTGGGTTTTTGTTTCCCAGGTGCATTACTTTTCACTTCTTTGCACTGAATTTATGCTGCCATACTTTTGATCATTCCTCCAACCTTGCCATGTCCCTTCTCATCCTTTCCAGTTATGTATCAACTATGGTGCAGATCTTTGTGTCATCCGCAAAGAGGTACATTTTTCCTTCCAGTCCCTCTGCATTATCACCTGTAAAGACATTAAGAGGACTGGTCCCAGTACTGAACCATGCAGTACCCTGCTAGTAGCCCCCCTTTCTTTGGAGTGGACTATTACCCTCTGCGTCCTGTTGTCCAGCCAATTGTTTTATCCAGGTTACCACCCTGGGAACCACTCCTAGGCTGGCTAACTTGTTTATTAATCTTTTGTGTGGGACTGTGTCAAATGTCTTGCTAAAGTCTAGGTAGGCCATGTTTACAGCCCCTCCCTACTACTTTAGTCATTCAGTCAAAGAAATCTATTAAATTCATCTGACATGACTTTCCTGCTGAGAATCCATGCTGCCTTGGGTCCTGTACCCCGCTGGCCTCTACGTACTCAACAATTCTTTCTTTCAGAAATGATTCCAACATTTTCCCTACAACTGAGATTAAACTAACAGGTCTGTAGTTTCCTGCCTCTGCCTTGCTCCCAGTTTTGTGAAGGGGAATCACATCTGCCCTCCTCCAGTCCTCAGGTACCACACCCTCCTCTCATGATTTGTTAAGAAGGGTAGTCAGTGGTGCTACTAGTTCTCCCCTTAGTTCTTTTAGAATTATGGGGTGAATCCCATCAAGCCCCATTGCTTTGTCAACCTTCAGTTTTAGGAGTTCTTTCAGGACCCTTCCTTCCGTGAATGGGCCAGTATTGACCCCCTTATCTAATGTGCTTCTATTATTTGGTTTAGGTACCTCCCCTTCATCTTCCTTTGTGAATACTGAGCAGAAGTATTCATTCAGTATCCCTGCTTTTTCACTGTCCCTCTCTGCCCACCCACCCTCCTCTTTATTCAGCCTCAGTATCCCTCCCTTTGTCTTTCTTTGCTCCATAATGTACCTATAAAAGGTTTTGGCCCCCCTTATTAACCAAGTTGGCTATATTTTCCTCAGTTTCGGCCTTTGCTATTCTGACTGCCTTCCCTGCTTTCTTCTGCCTTAACTGGTACAGTTTTCTGTCTTGCTCCTTTTGTGTTTCCTTATACTTCCTAAATGCTATATTTTTCTTCCTAACCTTCCTCGCCACCTCTTTTGAGGACCATAGCATTTTTTTTCCCTTCATTTTGTTTTATTTGTTAACATCTGGCAGTGGCCCATTAACCTGCCAACTTCCTCTCCTGGTCGCACGCCTGCAATACTAACTGCCTATGGTGCTCTCTATCTCTTATGTTACCGCAGCCAGCTGCCTACTCAAGCTGCTCGTTATATGAATATTATCTCAAAGTATGTATAACTGAGTATCTTTATTTTTTCTTTTAGTTGTTTTGGTTGTTTATTATGCATTCTTTTACTACCTCTGTATGTATGTTGACCCTCATCCTTTGATGTGGAACCTTTGTAAACGAGCAGTTTCTGCTCAAAGGTATTTGTAATCTGAGAATTTAATAAATAAATAAATAAATTTGCTTCACAGAAAGGCTTGTTGCCTCTGTGATGGCAGCTTTGAATTTTCCCCATTGTTCCTCCACCCCACCTTCTTGCCTATTTGCTTGTGCTTTTCTGAGGCACTCCCCCATTTTGCCAGAGTCAGCCCTCCTAAAGTCCAATACCCTCACCTTTGTGTGACTTGACTCTACAGATGTGTTTATCATGAATCACACCATTTAGTGGCCGCTTGTTCCCAGAGGGCTACCCACTTCTAAATCTGAGATCCTTTCTCCATCCTCATTTGAGAGTACCAGGTCTAGGATTGCTCCCTCCCGAGTGGGTTTCAACACTAGCTGTCTGAGGCATGCCCCCTGTAGGGCATTGAGAATTACCCTGCTCTTGGATGTGGCTGCAGCAATGGTGCTCCAGTTAACATCTGGCATATACGGGTCCCCATCAACAATATCTCCTCCTTTTTTCTCCCCCGAGATACATATCTTCTGAAATGGAATAATTATTGCACCATATTTGGCCTTAATGAAATGGGGAATGGTACCCCATGAAATGCTAGCTTTTTTAAGGTAGAATTTGCATGGAAATAAAGAAACTGTTTTTTTGTGACCAGGCATCAAACTCTCAGGTCTTTTCTCATACACATCTTCCTACTAATGATTGAATCCCAGCACATAATCACTGGTAATAAAACAATCTTACCTAATAGATTTGTTTACTTCCAAAAAATCTGAGGCCCCTCCACCAAACCACAGTTTGCCCACACATGAAATGATTCCACTGGTTTCACTGCCTATTTTCTCACTACTGCTAAGGACCAGCAAGCAAGCAAACAAGCGAGCAAGCAATCCTTTATTTGTTATGCGCTATTCCAAAAGATCATAGTGCAGTACATTCTAAAACAAGATAAAATATCCATACAGATTTATAAAACATAACTAATACAACAAATATAACTAATTGAATCATAAATTATAATTCAACGTGCATAGATTAAAATTTAAAAATTCCCAGGGAATGCTAGACTGAAGAGGTATGTTTCCAATTCAGTTTTAAAATTAGACCAGACAAACAGTTTTTCTTAACTCACTCACAGTACTTTATCTCCTTCCACCCACCAACCCAAACCATCAGCGGCATCATTTTCTGTTCCGACTGCCACGTAATTTAACAGACAGCAGTACATGTCTCCAGACTGAGCAACAGTTAAACAGCCTCACTAAATCTCAACTATCCCTTGGTAAAAAAAAAAAAAAAAAATCACAAGCTGTACTGTTGCCTGTGTGTTGCCCCAACGGCCATCACCTTTGTTACTCCCAACTGGATCGTAACACTTTTTAACAACTGTGCTCTGGTTCAACGCTTCTGCAGTAAAAAAAATATATATAAATAAATAAATCACAAGTCGTACGATCACCTGTGCATTGCCCTGCCCCCATTACCCTTGTTGCTCCCAATCAGACCACAAAACTGTTTAAGTGCCATGCTCTGGCTCAACACTCCTTTAGACAGGAAAAAAATCCCAAGCTATACAGTCGCCACCACACAACTGTAAAGTAATTAGTGGTTGTGGTGGTGGTGAAGAAGCAGAAAACACCAACAAAATATGGGAAGAGACAGTGACAGCATAATCCTGCAGCCACTGTATTCATCAGAACAGCACCCTTTACAAGTCTAAACAAAACAGAACTATTTTTAAATGTATACATACCTATTAAAAATCACTATAACATATGTATACAATGACTGTGAGAATAACATTTTGCATTTATTTTTATGTGTGACAGGTCTGAAGTGGAAATAAATCACTTGTTTCAGCTTTAGGTGGGTCATTGGCATTTATTTCCAGTTTAGGCTGGTTACAAAGGCGATCTTAAACAATGGGAGAACAGCTTCTACAATGTCTGATGACATCACAATGGCATCTGCTAAGGTTAAAAACAGAGCAGTGAAATCAAACTGAAAGAGTAAAATCTTCATTGAAAGAGCTAATCCTGCACTGTCATTGTATAAATGACACATGCCATGGGCTGACTAAAAATATCACATTTATTTTTATCTACAGGGTTTGACCTCTACAGACCTCACTCATTACTCTGCCACTTGTGAGGTCATAGAGGTCAAAACCTGTAGATAAAAATAAATGTGATAATTTTAGTCAGCCCATGACACAACCCATATTTATATTTTGTTTTTCTTTTAAATGCATAAAAATAGATCCATTGCATTACATCAATAATACACTCCACAGTGTGGCACATCAATGAACATTGTCTGAGCTGGCAGTATAGCCTAGAGGTTAGAGTACCGAGCTGCAAATGAGCTTGTTACATTCAGCAGACCTGGGTTTGATTCCCACAACCTCCACTTGCATACTGTGGGACTCTAAGCAAGTCGCTTAACCTCCTCAGTGCTCCTGGGTCACCCTTGAAAACAGGCACTTGTGCCTAGTGAGCCTTACCTGGTTACCAAAGAATAAAACAAAAAAAATTGCTTCACTGTGCACCCAAGCTATGACAATATCCATAGACATATCACACCCTGTTATGTATTACTGCTCAGTTTTACTGTCCTCTGCATATGCTCATTAATACATAGTACACCAGTGCTCAATGAGCATTGACATCTTGAATGTGGCAGCACTGTCCAGCAGCAGACATGTCACACCAATAACAAATCCAGAAATAAGGAGATATAGCCAGGAAACAGATATTCTGTGGCTTGGCTCATTGGTAAAGAAAACAGGTTCCCTGTACTAAGGGCACAATGAAGATATATTTAATGGTTAGTGTAAATAATACACTAAAGTCGAGTACTTTTAAACTCTAATACACAAGTGTAGATTATAAACTGTGTATTATGGAGATTGTTACAGCTGTCTCCTCTCCTGCACTAGATTAACCTTAGCACCTGCTCGGAACTCAGTTTCACTTTTGCAGCAAACGAGACTTAACACTGAACCTTTGGGTTCCAAAACAGTAATAATTAGAAATAAATTATGGCAATAGAATTACTTTCTTTTTTATATACCCTTAATGTGCCATGATATGTCGACCACTTGAGCTTAGCTTTTGTGGTTTACTGAACAACACATCTTGGCTGTGTAAGAAAAGCTTGTAATGCATTACTGCCCATATATTATTCTCTAGATAGCATGTGGCATGGAACGACGGATGATAAACAAGGTAGAGCAAATGGATAATGATTAAGTTGGAGTGGTTAAAAATAGAAGAGCTGAGTCACTAAAGGTCTTTGTTTTTTAAAAAAGGGAAAATTACTGTAGGTGCTCCGGGGTTTGCAGTTCCTAACAGTAGCTTTTACCTTCAGGAAAGCAGGGAACTAGTTTTTGAGGATCACAATGGTTGTGAGGGAATAATAAACACACGGTCCTACTGCACAGTACTTGTTAACACTTTTGGCACACTGCATGTCTGAGAGTGACTGGAAAGACTATGTAAGGTAAAGGTATGCACCTCTAATGTATATAACCAACTGTGCCAGCATTTAAATCAGCACATTGGGCATGCAGTTTTCTTGCAGGTACTCTGTGATGGAGACCTTAATGGGGAGGGAGCTGCATAAATGCAACAATATGTCAATTTAGTAAGGTTCCAAAAAGTCACAGTATGTTATCCAGGGTGCCTACCGTGTTATGCATAAGCTTTCTGAAAAATCTAGGAAAATACAATTTAAAATTAAGATCTCAAAGGACAGTTGTTAGTTGCCACACTTGATTTCTTTGTTTATTTAATTAAAAAAAAAATACTCTAAAAGAAGTACAACAAGCATTTAAAGTGGCTGGCCAGTAAGGCAGACTCAGTTTACTTTTTTCCCTTATAATAGGATCTTGTTTGTCCAGAAGATGGGCTTCTAGTTTCTTTGCCCACAGCACTGCCTTCTAGGGCTGGTGGAGGTGGGAGCTGAGAGTTTCTTAAATCCAGCATGGGAAGTAGTATGTACAAACAAGTAAGATTTTAGACTGTCCCATACAAGGGGACATGCATAGCCGCCTTTTTGTAAATAGAGCTCTTAGATTTCAATCAGCTTATCCAGTCCTAATTTGCATGCGAAGTAGTGGAGCCTAATGGTTAATGCATACATTTCTGAATTTGTACACCCCATTGAATCACCTACCACTTACTTTCTGTGTCACCTTGAGCAAGTGACTTTATCGCCTTGTACTCATGAACATCTTTCTCCCTTCCTCCCTCTCTCTCACTCGCTCTCTGTCTCATGCTCTTAAACTCCCTAAGTTTTCCTTAACATCCTCAGTCATTTAACGTAATCTCTCCACATGTGTCAGTTGGCTGCTGCCAGCTCTTTATGGATTGCAAAGTCTTTGAGATATGGTTATATAAAAGGGCTATATAAAACCAAATTCATTTCTTCCTTCCTTCCTTCCTTCCTTCCTTCCTTCCTTCCTTCCTTCCTTCCTTCCTTCCTTCCTTCCTTCCTTCCTTCCTTCCTTCCTTGTGAAAGACCTTCTTACTGATGGCAGGACAACTTTTATTTGTATAATGCCCTGCCACTACAGTTCTAAGGCATTGAACACTTTATAAACCTAGAAATAACACAAGCAAAAAAAAAAAAAAAAAATTCAAATTCAAGAGGCAGAGTACTGTATAGACAGCTAAAGGCCTGATAAATTGGTAAGTATTAAAAATGTTTTAAAATTAGACATGATGGATGCCTGGTAGATATTTGGGGGGCATTGCAGCAGGGGCACTTGCAGTGGGGAGCATTGTGGCAGGTGGGCATTGTGGCAAGGGGGCACTACCACAAAAATGATCAACAGCTGATTTCAGTTTTGGCCTCAACAGAGCCAGGAACTCCCCCTCTTGAACATCTCAAAATTCATTTAGGAGTATAGGGTGTCAAGAATTCAGAGATATGGGAGGGACCAGTTCATAGAGATTTTTTTTTTGTCAACATTGAAGAGAAATACCACTTTCACAATTCTTTAAAAGACTGCTGTACTGCTTTTTAATCAAGTACATGGTATTAACACTTAATCAAGAAATGCAAGGAGTGGGCAATATTGTGTTATAAAACTACATTTTCTGTTTAGATTTAAAAGAAAAAAATTTGAATAAGCAGCAACAGCAACACGTTTAGGATAGTAGAACAAGTTACTGCAGAGACGCACGCCTGCTGTGTGCATAGTTCTTTTTGAGAATAGGGTTAGAGTCAACTGAAATCTGCAAACTACAAGTAAATATGTGTGGACAGCAACACTAAAGTTTAAAAGGTAGGGCTCCTTATGTTCTGCTCAGGACAATGTACTGTAACTAGACCACCCTTATACAGTAGCATGGGCTCAAAGGATTCCTAGCTTGAGCTCTTTAGGGTAACATCAATATTATTTTTCTGATATGTAAGCTCATGAGCTAGAGAAGCATGTACAATATGACTGCAACTATCATTCAATGCTATTGCCTGGGAAAGGATAGTGTCTGCCTTTTCCACTACACTGATCATTATGCTGCTGATGCCAAAACTGAGAGGTTATCAAATTAAGTCTACAACTGTGGGAAAAAAACACCTTCCCATTTAAAATCAGGGATTCTGACAACTACTGCATACAGAAAATCAATTGTAGAAACCTTACCTTGCTTGGTATCAGATGTCCAGGGTTTAGTGCAGTTAAGCCCCATTGCTCTTTTATAGCTCAGAGTACTGCACAGTATGTAGGTCCAACTGCTGAAAAAAGACCATGGCTTTTCTTTATCCTTCCACTACTTGCTTTCCTTGGCTATCAGTAATTAACATTATTTTTTATATAATAGTCATGTGTCTGTTCTAAAGAAATCAGTGTCTGACAAATATTCCTTTTTACTGGATATGGAGCCCGGATATTTCTTGGACTGCAGCCCACCGTCTAATAGCTGTCTTCATTGTCTATCAATAACTGGACATTAGACTCTCAACAGCGTTGACTGCAGAAAAGGCAGTACCAGGACACTGTATATTCAAGGGCAAGAGCCTTTCCTCTCCCTAGGGTTACACATTGCACACTGGCGTTTTACAAAATCAATTTACCTAATAAGCCTTTTTCATTAGGTAGGCACTGGAAGGAAAGTCAGAGCTATGAAAGTGTTAAATTTGTGCATTGTATTACGGTAAGTCTTTTCCTACAGTTTCACTGTTAGTTAAATTTATGAGCCAGAGTTGGCTGATGCAGTAAAGTATATTGATTTCCAGCTGGGATTCGTTTCAAGAAACTGGAGGCTTCGGTTCTAAGGAGGCACACCTTAATTTGCAGTCACCACATTTCAGTACTATATTGTTTCATTCAAAATTTGTTCTGAATCATGTTCACTTAGACAGACAGATGGGATAAACTAGATAATGCAATGGAGAATGACTGGTGCAGCACTTAATGCACTGCTTACATTTTCCCTGCTTGAAATCATGTTTTCTGATTAGAATCTAGTGAACAGTGGCACAGAACCAAGACTTAAACGTGCAATCACTGATACTGTAGTTCTAGTTCTAAAGAAAACACAGGGTGAAGGAAGTAGGGACAGTTTCCACATAGAGTAGACTGAGGGCAGGGTTAGGGATGGGAGATTTATTTAAAAAGTTGGTGTTGGGTGTAAGTGGATTGACAGGAGGCCAGATATGTATATATCTACAGTTTTTGGGCCCCATTGGTGCAGGTGCAGGGTGTTTGAGTGAAGAATTGGACAATAAATAAACAATAAAAGCTGAGGGGGGGCTCTTATTCATTGTAAAAATAAACTACATTAATGCATTTGTTACAGTTACAAAACCACAAAAGCATGGACATTTGGCATTAGGTTTTCTTGCAGCTAATGCTTACCCTCACCCCCAGTCCCTACCCTTGTGATCCCCATAGAAACATAGATTTTGTTGCCAGAAAAGGGCCATTAGGCCCATCCAGTCTGCCCCTTGTCCCTGCCTATTCTGTCACCACTGACCGTAGTTGGTCATAGGTGTCATTCCTTCCCCTGTTCCTCTACCTAATATGCCTCTATGCCTATCCCATGCAAGCTTGAAGCTCCCCACAGTCTTTTCCCCCACTACCTCTTCTGGCAGGCTGTTCCAGTTATCCACCACCCTTTGCAGGAAGAAGTATTTCCGCACATCTCTCCTAATCTTTCTCTCGGTATAGGGCGACTGCTATTAAGCACTTACAAAAAGGGCAACTCAGTAGCAATACCTGGTCTCAGGGCTAGTGGACGGAGGGGTGAATATGGGTATAGCGACATCCTGTCACTATATGTATGTGCATGCGGGGGAGGAGTGATCACGCTGTGTGATGGGCGGAAGGGGAGGGAGGGTTTATGAGGTGTAACGCAATGGTGGGTTGCCGAGCTGGCCATGTGGTGTGGTGGGTTCTTGGCAGGCTATAGTTTGAGGGTGCCAGGTTCAGTGCTGGCATGTCGGGATTTTTGCGTCGGTCAGAGAAATTTACTTTTTTTTTTCACCCCCAAACATGCACCCCCCCTGGAGTTAAGAATCCTTTAGTAGGGAGGTGCGGGGGGGGAGCACAGCGCACCGCATAAACAAAAACATTGCAAGTCCCCAGCGCTCTTTTGTTGTGCACTGGGATTGTACATCGGAGAAATGGATTTTTGCTAATGTACATTCGCCCTAATGGCGATCGCCTTTCCGTGATCACCATTCTCACATAGATCCCTTTCTCTCTCTTAGTTTCATTGCATGCCCCTTGTTCTTGTGCCTGCTTTTCTCTGAGATAGACTCTCCACTTGCATGTTGCTCACTTCTGTGAGGTACCTGTAGGTTTCAATCATGTCCACCCTTGCTCTTTTGTTGTCCAGGGAGTACATGCTGAGTTCCTGCACCCTTCCCTCATATGACTTCTAATACAGCCCCCATCACCATTTTGGTTGCCCTCCTCTGTACTGCTTCCACCCTTTTAATGTCCTTGCAGAGGTGCGGCCTCCAAAATTGGCAGGCAAGGTAAGGGAAGGCAATTTTAGTTCTATAGCACCCTTTCCTGAAGGCACTGGGTGATTTACAATAACTGCAATAAAACTTAATAACAGTTAGTAAATCACTAGGTAATGAGCAATTAATCATAAATAACAGCAGTAATTTAACATCAGGGAAAGGCTTTAGCAAAAACATAGATTTTTAAATTAGCCTTAATGGCCCCTACCATGTGGATGGATAAAATTTGTTGTGGCAAAGCATTCCACAAAGTAGGTGCCACAACACAAAAGGCTCTGTCCCAAGATTATCACAGCCTAGGTACAGGGACAGACAGCAGGCCCACATCGGAAGAGTGGAGGGGAGTGAGCTGAGAGGTAGGGAACTAAGAGGTATTGTAAGTAGTCTGGCCCCAAACTGTGTAGTGCCTTGACGTTGTCAAGCATATCTTGATGGTTATGTGCCACTGCATAGGCAGCCAATGCAATGCATGCAGAAACAGAATAATTTCCTCCCTATGAGAGGAGCCCGCAATCAGCCTAGCAGCAGAATTCTGGACTAGCTGCAGGCATTGCAACCAATCTCCAAATAACCCTAAGTATAAAGCTTTGCAATAGTTGAGCCTAGAGTGACAAAGGCATGAACTGACATTGCCAGTTCAGTAGGGTCTAGATGGAGTTTAATCCAGGCGATGTTATGAAGATGGTATTAGGGACATGCCTCAGAAAGCTCATGCTAGAGCCCACCCATGAGGGTGTGATTTTGGACCTGGTACTCACTAATGGCGACAGAATCAGGAAAACATTCAGTCCCATGAAATCAAATACAATAATACCAATTTGGAGCAAATCTGCCTAAAAATCACCAAACTTAGTAAACCTAAAATTGTCCTGGGAATAATTTACAGACCACCATCCATAACCAAGGAGGATGACCGTATACTTTTAAAACAACTACAGGATTTGAATCCTGCAGACAGATTATTACTCATGGGTGAGTTAAACCTGCCCGGTATAAACAAGAAAGCCCTACAAGGGACTAATAAAACAGAGAACACCTACATCAAGGTATTCAACCATGCAGGCCTAGAACAAAGTATGGAAGGAAAATCAAGAGGGAATTACGGGGGTGGATTAACAAGTTGTGATGCTCTGGGTAATTTTGAATTGTGGGGCCCCCTGTGACTTAACCAATAGGCCGGGGATTTGTGGGCCACCTAGGCCCCTAAAGCTGAACAATTTTTGATGCCTTAAAATGCATTTGGAGGGGTTTCCAGGTACTCTGAATGCCATTCTTGGGGTGGAACTAGAAGGTTATTGTTTGATGTTGGATGACTGGAGTACATTCTCTCTGAGTGTCCGCAATGAAGCAAAACCATGTGTCACTGGCCCCTCCACACCAACATCTCACTGCCGCAGCCAGAATAGATAGTAGCCTGCCCTGTGAGTGTGTGGTGGACAATCCTGACCCCCAAAGTTTCCAACCTGTAGTGGGGGCTCATACCTGACAGATAATCCACATTCCCAGGACCCTAGCACATATCAATGATTTAGGTCAAAGAAGTTATCAAATATTGCAGATGCATACTGTTCAGAGACAAACCTTGCTCCTCACAGCACCCAAAAATATCAGGTATGGATCTTCTGATTAGGAAAAGGGTAAAGACCAAATACTTCACATACTGCATAGAAAGTAATAGGTCACTATTCTTGAACGTTTCTTGCAGTACCAGATCTACCTCCCACCCAGGACACCAATTTGATGCCTCCAATACATCTGATTCAGCTTCCACCAGCTTTTCACTACTCCTGTGTACCAACTACCAAGGACTGCAGTTTGCTGTTGAAATGTTGCTGAATAACCCCCTACTGCTCTCCCTCTTGTCAACTCTGGACAGCCTGCCAATGCCATTTAAATGTGTTAGCCATCCTTTGATCAGTGGGCTGGTGTACCTGGTGCTGTGTCAGGCAGCAGGTAGTGGTGGGTGCTGTGTGGGTCATGAAAGGTAACCCAGCTACAGACTTGCTGCAGCTACTGTGAATGTTTGCTGGGGTCACACAACTGACCAGTGACCACAGCAATAGACCACCACAGTAACTTTGGCTGCCTGCCTTACAAAACTTCACTGACTGGTGGCACGATCACAAACAAAGCACTGGGGGATGAAGTGAGACAAGCTGGCTGGTGCAATGAGAGAGCCTGAATTTCTCCCACTCCCTCTTACTATTGGTATTTTAAATAAAATGAAGTGAGAAGAGGATCATACACTTGAGAAGAGGATACTATATGTCATACAGTATGATCCCCTTAATCTCACATAATTTTATTTAGAATTTTTTAAGTAACTAGCACACTTGTGTTACTAACACAAGCAGGAATAGTCACATTCACTTAATCACTTGCAGTCAGAGTTGTTCATCAGAAGCATTATTTTTTTTTTACCTGACAGAAGAACTAGGGAACTACTGCTTGTGCTCCTTGTCGGCAACTCCTACTGGTACTACTTAAAAAACAGCTGTCTCAGTCTGTCTCTCAGAAACGAGGCGGCAGTAGGCATGTTCTGTTCATTCTGCACTACCTTGGGTCTGGCTGATGATACTGTGCTGTTGCCACTTATGTTTATTTTTTTGAGGGGGTTTATTAAATTAAATATTTTCGATAGGACCTCTAGAACTGAGTCACCATTGGACTAGACTGAGTCAACGTGATCATCACAGTCAGGCCAGACAGTGGGCCTTGTGACAGGCTGCAGGCACATTCTCTCTCTAATATCATTGCCAACAGCAGGATGGATTTGCGGCTGTCTGAAAGAATGAGTCTGTGGTGGTGCATGGCACCTTTTTCTATTATCTGGGTGGGACTTCAAGTGAGTGGGACGTGATGGTACCACCACACAGTGATGCACAGACCACCTGAGGGCAGGGGGACAGAAAAGTTCTGGTCCGGGTGTGGGAAGGGGTGCAAATCATCAATGGACCTCATTTGGAGCCATTTCATTGGCTAGCATTGCCCCAGAGCCAGAGAGAAGTCCATGGGGAAGCAAAACTGCTTGAGCTGTTTGGACAGTTGAGGGAGGCAGCAGGGCAAATGGTTGGCAGTGCCGGCGGCCATGGATGATCAACACCCCCCTGATGTTTCAGTAAAGTGGTCAGGGAAGAAGAAAAAATACAAGGAACCAAGAAAAGAAAATGAAATCAGTGGCCCCTCAAACTAGGGGGCCAAGGGCAATTGCCCCTTCTGCCCTATGGTTAATCTGGCCCTGGGGAATAACACTGTAGATCTAATTTTAACCAGTATGGGTGATACGTTAATTGGATGTACAACAGCAGCTCCACTTGGCAAAAATGACTATGAAACCACACACTTTGAAATAAAGGAAGAAACTGTAAAGCAGTTGGGATGCACCAGAGTTTTAAACTTTGGAAGGGCAGATTTTGTGCAACTGAAGACTAGCATGGCTGACTGGACTTGGAAACAACAGCTCCATAACAAATCATTATGTAACACGTGGGACATCTTCTGGAAGAAATTAGACCAAGAAATCAACAAGTGCATACCATATAAAAATAAATGTAGCACAAAAGGCAGAACACCTAATTGGATGACTCCCAAGATCAAGGGACTAATTAAAAAGAAAAATAAACTGTTAAAAAAACTAAAACTTACACAGCAGGAATCAAGGTGGGGAGAGTACAAAAAAATAACTAAAAGGGTTAAAAGCAAAATTAAAAAAGCAAAATCAGGATTCGAACTAAAGCTGGTAATCAAATCAAAAGACAACTACAACGCATTCTATGCAGATATAAATAAAACAAAAGGGAGTAATAACTCAGTGGAGCCACTGAAAAATCAAGATGGTGACATCACATGTGCTATAAAACAAATAGCCAACATTCAGAATGCATATTTTTCATCAGTATTTAACCCTAAATCTAAGATAGACCAAGTACAAAACAAAACAAAACAAAAATAAAACAATCCATGCCAATTTATTTAGACCCTAAAGATGTGGAGGCAAGGCTAAAAAAAGTAAACCCAAATAAATCCCCTGGGCCTGATGGGATACACCCAAAAATAATCAAGGAATTGAGTGCTGAGCTGGCTCCACCCTTAGCCCACATTTTCCAAACATCCCTGGATGAGGGTGAAGTTGTGAATCATGGAAGGTAGCTACAGTTGTTCCACTCAATAAAAAGTAGACAAGAATGGATCCAGTCAACTACAGACCTGTTAGCTTGACAGCCATCTTGTCTAAAGTATTTGAGGGCATTTTAAAAGATCATATCACATACTTTTTGGAGCAGGAAAACCTTAGGGACAGGTCACAGCACGGGTTCACAAAAGGCAGATCCTGCCAAACAAATATGTTGCACTTCTATGACAGGGTGAACTGAGCACTAGATACAAGGGATTCGGTTGATGTAGTCTTTTTGGACTTCTGAAAAGCATACAGAGTTAGTAGATGCACTTCATAAAATAGGGTTACAGGATAACATAATCGACTGGATTCAGTCCTGGCTCACAGATGGAAAACAGTGTGTATGCATAAAGGGAGTATACTCAGACTGGGCTGAGGTATCAAGTGGAGTGCCCCATGATTCTGTACTGGGTCCTTGCTTGTTTAATATTTACATCTCCTCTATCCATTACGATCATGAAAAAAATCTGGTTAACTAAATTTGCAGATGATTGTAGGCTGGGGCCATAGTTCAAAATCAGGAAGATGCTGTAGCACTTCAGCAAGCCCTAGATTACATTCAGGAATGGACCACAAAACACAAACTACTTTTAAACCATTCCTAATGTACGGTAATGCACATGGGGAAAAAGAACTCTAAAAACTCATGTTCATTCAACACAGTAAATCGCAATGAAACATTAGAGGAAAAAGACCTGAGCATTATGATCTTACATGACCTCTCATTTAAGTCTCACTGTAAAAAAGTAGTTCAGAAAGGGAATAAAATATTAAACTGTATATTCAGGCACACTGAGAGCAGGAGCTGAGAGGTCTTGTTCCCTCTCTATTCATCCTTGGTGAGGCCCATTCTGGAGTACGGGGCCCAGGTCTGGTAACCATACAAAAAAGGGGAAATCCAAATGATTGAGAGGGTCCACAAAAGGGCAGCTAGAGCTGTCTAGGACCTAAGGGGGGAAAAACTATCAGGAAGACTGAGAGAACTGAACATGTTCACCCTGGAGTACAGGAGAACACATGGTGACATGTGCCTATTACATAGGGCATGGTCAGACAACAACTTATGGGCATACCTCTCAACCTTTTGTCACTGAAAAGAGGGACGTGACACCCAAAATGAGGGACAATGATGGACACAGACCCTCAGAATGAGGGACACATCTCAAACATGGAGATACAAGCTCAGAACACTGTGAAAACCATAGTGTTTACTTGTACAGAGTTTATTTTGGATTTAGTATATTAGAATATTAAGAGTTTCTGCTTTAAAGTCTGAATTTAAAGCAGCACCTTTGTGTGGGCAGCACCTTTTCCATGGGGGACGGATGAGAGACAGAGCAATTTTAAGGGCCAAAATGAGGGATGTTCCTCGTAATGAGGGACACTTGAGAGGTATGCTTATGGGACATTTTGCGGCAGCAATGTAGGGATCCGATTTATATCACTCATTCTCATCCTCTACAGTTGAAAAACAGTAATTGTAAACTGATGAAAAGTAATCAGTGGTACAATCAGAGAGTGGTATCCATATGGAATGGACTTCCTATTCAGGTCATAAGTAGTACCACCACAGATCAGTTTAAGCAAAATTTAGATAAACATTTAATGGGTAATACATAACAGATATCTGCTACTAAGGCACGCTTTATGGATGAAAGTCTAATTTCTCTTAGCTATGTACAAACCTATGAAACCTATGTCATGGTAGGTGGACATCTGGGGTCCAGTGATCATCATGCAGTGTGGTTCAATATAAGTACAGTGGCAGAGTCAAGCCGCATGAAAGTGAGGGTTCTGGACTTCAAAAGGGCAGATTTTTCAGAGTTGGGGGTATGTCTCAGGAAAGCCCTAGCAGAGAGGGAGGACCAGAGGGGAGTTGAGGAACAGTGGGCCCATCAAAAAGGAGTTATAGTAGAAGCAACAAACCTTTACATTATGCTAATAAACAAAGGCAAACAAAAAAGAGAACCACTATGGTTCTCAAAGGAAGTGACCAGAAAGGTGAGAGTGAAAAAGATGGCTTTTGGGAAGTACAAGGAAACACAGAAACATAAGGAAACATAGCTGCTGGTGGTCTGACACTGAGCAAGGCAGAAGGAGGCTACAGAAGAATATAAGAAGTTGCTGTCCCAGAACAGGAAGGGTGATAATTGTAAGGAGAGGAGAGAGTAAGCATACAGAGAAACAGGAGAGGGGACACAAGATAAGACATGATAGGAGTGGTGCAGTGCAATGGCTGTGGGGCCACAGTGTTCTGGGAGACATTCTGGAGGCTGCAATGCTGCCCTATTTGCAGGCACCTCTCTGGTCTGAGGGAGGAGGTTGCCCGTCTCCAGGATGACCTGGCTAGGATTCGTGAAACCTCCTCCCCCCACCCAGGGACCACCAGGGCCAATGCCACTACCTCAGAGGTTGCTAAGAAAGAGGAGAGGCTGGACCAGGGTGTGCTCAGAGAGGGAGAGGGTGGTGGAACAGAGTTGCATCCCTCCAGCTGTACCTCTCCACAATTCATACAATCCTCTGGTGCATAGTGATTCCTCTATGGAGGCACCTGCAGTGGAGACCAAGGAGGATGCTAGGAACCTTCACAAAGGAGACCCACAGGAGGGTGGCATGGGATCCCACGGGGAAGGAAACAACTCCAGGTGGGGTACTCAGTCATTGGGGGGTAGAAATGGGGGTTGAAAGGGAGAGGGAAGTAAGGTGCCTCCCTGGCACCATGGCTTGGAGGGACAGGAAGCGTATCCTCAGGATTGTGGGAGCAGCTGCACGAGAGAGGGTGCTGGATGTCACTGTCCACCTAGGGACAAATGCCCTGGCTAGGAATGGGATCAGAGCAATACAACAGGAGTTTATGCAGTTGGGGAGGGGCCTTAGACAAATAGCGCATATGGTAACCTTGTCGTAGATGCTGCCTGTCTGTGGCAGGGGTGATGCTAGAGTACTCCTCACCAGGGAATTCAATGAATGGTTGAAAAACTGGTGTGGAGCTCAGGGTTTTGGCTTCATTGGGGACTGGGGAGCCACCTGGAAGGATGCAGACCTATACTGGTGCGATGGTCTGCATCTGTCCGGGGGGGAACCAGGATCCTAGGTGAGAAGTTTAAATGCTTCATTGGCTAGCATTTAAACTAGACAAGGGGGGAGGAACTGAAAAGGAGCAGGGGAAATCCCAGCCTCCCCCCACAAAACATGGTAATTAGTGAGGTAAACACCAAGGTAGAGAAGTCATTCGGGAGCAGAACAGAGGTAAATGTAAAAAAAGGCAAAGGCATTAAGGACAAGAATGGGGCTAAAAGGGGTAAGGCCATCAAAAAGTGGAGGGTAATGAGTACCAATGCCCGCAGTCTGTGTAACAAGCTCCCTGAACTAGTGGCCTTGATGGAAGAGGGTTGCCTAGATATTATGGCAATCACAGAAACATGGTACACAGAGAACCATGACTGGGATGTCAACATACCAGGATACACAATCTACAGGAGGGACCAAGAGGGTAAAAGAGGAGGAGGAGGAGTAGCTCTCTATGTAAAGGAAGGGATTAAAGCAACAGAACTAAATAGTTAACAGTTAGCAGATGAGGCACTCTGGGTCACCCTGGAGACAGGAAATGGCACCACAATCCGCATGGGGGTTGAATACAGAGCCCCATCTCAGGGGGAGGGAATGGACAAGGAAATGATAGAAGGCATCCTTAGGATGGCAGAAAAAGGGGAGATATTGTTGATGGGGAACCCGAATATGCCAGATGTTAACTGGAGCACCTTTGCTGCAGGTACATCCAAGAGCAGGGTCATTCTTGATGCCCTACAAGGGGCATGCCTCAGACAGCTAGTATTGGAACCCACTCAGAAGAGAGCAATCTTAGACCTGGTACTCTCAAATGGAGAAGGAGAAAGAATCTCAGATTTAGAAGTGGGTAGCCATCTGGGAACAAGCGACCACCAAACAGTGTGGTTCATAATAAACACAGCCATACAATCAAGCCATACATAAGCAAGAGTATTGGACGTTAGGAGGGCTGACTTTGGGAAAATGAGAGAGTGCATCAGAAAAGCACTAGCAAACAGGGAAGAAGGAGGGGTGGAGGAACAATGGGGAGTAATCAAAACAGCCATCGCAGAGGCAACAAGCCTTTGTGTAAAGCAAATCAACAAAACACAACGAAGGAAAAAAATGCTATGGTTTTCAAAAGAAGTGGCAGGGAAGGTTAAGGGGAAAAGGATAACGTTCAGGAAATATAAGGAAACACAGAAGGAGCAGGACACAGAACTTTATCAGTTAAAGCAGAAAAAGGCTGGGAAGGCAGTCAGAATAGCAAAGGCTCAAACTGAGGAAAGGATAGCCAACTCTGTTAAGAAGGGGGATAAGATATTTTATAGGTACATTAGGGAGTGAAGAAAGACCAAAGGAGGGATACTGAGGCTTAATAAAGGGAGGAATGTGAGTAGAGGGTGACAATGAAAAAGCAGGGATACTGAATGAATATTTCTGCTCAGTATTCACAAAGGAAGAGGAGGGGGAGGTACCTTAACCAAACAAGAGAAACACTCTGAAGACGGGGGTCGATTCCAGTCCATTTACAGAAGAAAGGATTCTGAAAGAACTAATAAAATTGAAGGTGGACAAAGCAATGGGACCTGATGGGACTCACCCAAGAATTCTAAAAGAACTAAGGGTAGAACTAGTGACACTGCTGACTACTCTCTTTAACAAATCATGGGAAGATGGGGTGGTACCTGAGGACTGGAGGAGGGTGGATGTGATTCCTCTTCATAAAAGTGGGAGCAGGACAGAGGCAGGAAACTACAGACCAATTAGTTTGACCTCAGTGGTAGGGAAAATAATGGAATCACTTCTGAAGGAAAGAATTGTTGAGTACTTAAAAGCCAGTGGGGCAGAGGACCCAAGGCAGCATGGATTCACGATGGGAAGGTTGTGTCAGACCAATCTAATAGATTTCTTTGACTGGGTGACCAAAGTAGTAGACCAGGGAGGGGCTGTGGACATGGCCTATCTAGATTTTAGCAAGGCATTTGATACAGTCCCGCACAAAAGATTAATACACAAGTTAGCCAGCCTGGGAGTGGGTCCCAAGATGGTAGCCTGGATAAAAAATTGGCTAGACAACAGGATGCAAAGGGTAGTAGTAAATGGAGTCCACAGTGAAGAAAGGAGGGTTACTAGTGTGGAATCACAGGGTTCAGTACTGGGACTGGTCCTTTTTAATGTCTTTGTAAGTGACATTGCAGAGGAACTGGAAGGAAAAGTACGTCTCTTTGCAGACGACACAAAGATATGCAACTGGGTTGATAAACAAGATGGAGTGAAAAGGATGAGGAGGGACTTGTCAAGGTTGGAGGAATGGTCAAATGTATGGCAGCTCAGATTCAATGCAAAGAAGTGCAAGGTAATTCACCTGGGAAACAAAAACCCAGGGGAAGAGTATACAACGGGGGGTGAGATACTGACAACAGTAAAAATGGAAAGGGACCTGGGGGTAATCATATCAGATGACCTAAAGGTGGGCAAGCAATGTGAGAAGGCAGTAAAGAAGGTTGGGGGGTTGGGGGGATACTGGGATGAATAGGGAGAGGCATCAATAGTAGAAAACTGGAAGTTGTTATCCCTCTGTACAGACAGTTGGTGAGACCCCACCAGGAGTACTGTGTGCAGTTCTGGAGACCCCATCTCCGCAAAGACATAGAGTGGAGGCTGTCTAGAGGAGGGCAACCAAAATGGTGCAGGGTCTGCACCAGAAGACATACAAAGAAAGGCTAAAGGATCTTAATATGTATACCCCTGAAGAAAGAAGGGACATGATAGGAACTTTCAAGTAGCTCAAGGGAATCAACAGAGTTCAGGAGGGTAGCATCTTGCAGAAAAAGAGATGTGCAAGAACAAGGGGTCACAATTTGAAGATAGAGGGGGATGGCTCAGAGGTAATGTGAGGAAGTATTTTTTCATAGAGAGGGATGTGGATGCATGGAACAGCCTCCCTGAGGATGTTGTGGAGTCAAGAACAGTGGGGGAATTCAAGAATGCATGGGACAGACATAAGGCAGTCCTAGTGGGGGGTAGGAAGAAGTAAGCTGTTGGTTAACTAGGATCTGCAGCTTATCTGTTAGGTAGGAAAATGGTCAGACTAGGTGGGCCAAGCAGTCCTTATCTGCTGTAAAATTCTATGTTTCTATGTTTCTATGAGGAGGACAGGGTAGTGTATTGGGGTAAGCAGAAGGCAGCAGGGAAGACAGTCAGGAGTGCAAAGTTGCAAATGGAGGTAAAAATAGCCCAGGCAGTAAAGAAAGGAGACAAGATGTTTTATAGGTAAGCTAGTGAAAGGAGAAAGACAAGAAGTGGGATTGTAAGGCTTAAGGGAAAGAAGGGGAGTGTGCAGTGGAGGACTTGGAAAAAGCAACAATCCTGAACAAATATTTTTGTTTAGTATTCACAGAAGAGGGGGAAGGTGAGGGACCACAATTAAGTGGCAGAAACACTAAAGGGAGAGAGGTGGACACCAGTCCATTTATGTAGGAGAGAATTCTAAAGGAACTCGCAAAGTTGAAAGTGGACAAGGCTATGGGACCAGATGGGATACATCCTAGAATATTAAAGGAGCTCAGGGAGGTGCCAGCAGCATCAATGGCAGCTCTGTTCAATAAATCACTGGAAATGGGAGTGGTTCCAGAAGACTGGAGGAGAGCAGACGTAGTCCTTCTACACAAAAGTAGGAGCAGGGAGGAGGCTAGAAACTACAGAAAAGTCAGCCTGACCTTGGTGGTGGGGAAAATAATGGAATTACTGCTAAAAGTAAGGATTGTGGAACATCTTGAATCCAGTGGAGCAAAGGATCTGAGGCAGCATGGATTACCAGTGGGAAAGTCATGTCAAACAAATCTGATAGATTTCTTTTACTGGGTGACTAAGGAAGTGGATCGGGGGGGGGGGAGTGGTGGATGTGGTCCACCTGGATTTCAGCAAGACCTTTGACACTGTTCTACATAAGAGGCTTGTAAACAAGCTGGGCAGCCTTGGAATGGGTCATAAGGTGGTAAACTGGGTTAGGAACTGGTTGAGGCATAGAACACAGAGGCCGGTGGTAAATGGATCTCAATACAAGGAAAGGAGGGCGACCAGCGGGGTGCCAGAAGGATCAGTGGGGCCAGTCCTATTCAATGTCTTCATAAGTGATATTGTGGAGGGGTTGGAAGGAAAGGTATGCCTATTTGCAGATAATACTAAGATCTGCAATAGGGTAGATGCTCCAGGAGGGGTGAAAAACATTGAGGAGGGACCTAGGTAAACTACAGGAATGGTCAAGAGTGTGGCAGCTAAGATTCAATAAAAAAAGTGCACAATCATGCATTTCGGGTGCAAGAACCCAGGGGAGGCTTACACAATGGGGGGAGACATACTGATAGCCACCAAACAGGAAAGGGATCTGTGGGTAATCATATCAGGTGACCTAAAAGTGACAAAACAATATGCCAAGGCTGTGGGGAGAGCCAGTGGGGTACTGGGGTGCATAGGAAGCGGTATCTCCAGCAGAAGAAAGGAGGTGGTGATACCTCTATACAAATCATTAGTGAGACCTCATCTGGAGTACTATGTCCAGTTCTGGGGGCCTCATCTCTATAACAACATAGACAGGTTAGAGGCAGTTCAGAGAAGGGCAACAAAAATGGTGCAGGGCCTGCACCATAAGTTTTATGAGGAGAGACTGGGGGACCTCAATATGTATACCCTGGAGAACAGGAGAGAAAGGGGGAATATGACAGAGACATTCAAATATCTCAAGTGCATAAATAAGGTACAGGAGGGTGGCATCTTTCATAAAAAGAGATGTTCTAGAACAAGGGGTCATGATATGAGGCTGGAAGGGGGTACACTAAGGGGTAATGTGAGGAGGTATTTCTTCACAGAAAGGGTGGTGGTTGCATTGAACAGCCTCCCAGTGGAGGTGGTGGGGGCAAATTTAGTAGGGAAATTCAATAATGCATGGAATAGGCATAGGGGAACCCTACTGATAGGAAAGAGATCAAAGCTGGAGATCAAGTAGGGTCTGTGGTTTCTACAGCAGGTAGAAAACAATGGGTAGACTGGGTGGGCCTAGCAGTCCTTATCTGCTATCAGTTTCTATGTTTCTATGTAAAAGCCAGCCCGGATCACAGCCGACACCTGTTGCTTGAGTGTCAACTTGCAGTCCGGGATGACCCCAACATTCTTAACTGCATTTACAGCTTTGAGTGGTAGACATCTAGCAAAGGATGTAAAGTCAGTCTACTCATCATCACTGTGCCTTGACTTCCCAGCTTGATAATCATGACCTTCATTTTCCTGGGTTAAAACCAAGGAAGAGTGGGTCTGCTGTGACCTGGCTCTGATTTCGATTCTGATTTTTTTTCCAAAAGGTTCTGATTTACTCTGATGAACTGTTGACCTATTTTAAGTTATCTGAGTATGAGAAATGCATCAGTATTACTCTTTTAGTTCCCTCTGTTAAAAAAAGTGCAGTCTTTTTAAAAAAACATTGTGTCTGTATTTTCATGTCATGTGGTCAGCAAGCAGCCAACGGCAACAACAAAATATATAACAATCACCAGTACTAAAGTAGTGAGTAACTGAACAACCACCATAACCACAAAAATCAAAGCCTTTAATGATTGGCTTAGGAGATGGTGCCTCCAGCAGGGAATACTATGCCTTGCACACTGGGAGCACTTTTATCAAAGAGCACCCTTGTTCTGCTAGGATGGATTACACCTCAGCAGAAAGGGCAGCTCCGTACTGGGTAAAAATGCAGTATCAGCAATCAACAAGCTTTTAAACTAGATGACTTGGGGGAGAACAGGTCCCCTTCTTGTTCTCTAAAAAACTTTGACAGTAATAAATCTGTCTGCAAGGTACTTTTCCTGAATGCCAGATCACTAAATCAGGTTAAACAGGCTGAACTTGAAGCCAAATGTATTATGGATGATAATGGCTTATATCCATAACAGAAACATGGTGGGATTCTAACTCTGTATGGACAAAGTGTCTTCCTGGTTACAAGTTATACCATAGGGATCGTTAAAGCTGTATGGGGTGGGGGGGAGTCTGTTTATATGTTAGAGAGGATATAACTTCCTATCAACTACCCCAGTCTAATGGCGTAGAATTCATATGGGTAAACATTCAGATAAGGGGGCAACCTCAATTATGGGCTGGTACTTGCTGTAGACCCCCTACAGCAAATACCGAGTACGCTTCCAAACTACTCGATGAAATATCAAACATGGCTAATAAAGGTAATATGTTAGTCTTGGGAGACTTTAATTTGCCATGTATAAATTGGACTGCCTTGTCTGGGAAAACACATGATGAAAAAACCTGATTTCTCTTACTGTGGATCTAGGTCTGGAACAGCTTGTCACCGAGCCTACAAGGGGTGATAACTTATTGGACCTAGTAATATCTAATATAGGAAATAACATGTCAAATATCTGTATTGGGGACCCCTTGAGCATTAGTGATCATTATTCTATCTCATTTACACTAATTACTAACTCACTACCGAAATTAAGTCACGCAGAATTCAGAAATTATGATAAAGCGAATTTTCATATTATTTGTGATCAATTTGACAGTCTATGTTGGGAAGAATTACTACCCCCTCTATCTGTGGAGAAAGCCTGGGATTAACTGAAAACAACAGTCTATGACCTAGAAGAATTATTTGTACCGACCAAGAAGAAATATAACAAAAAGGGGAAAATTCCATTATGGCTAAACAAAACCATAAAAAAATGGATTAATAAAAAACAAAGGTTGTTTTCACTACTAAAAAAAACTGAGGGCACCAAAAAAGATCAATTACTACTTAGATATAAATCATCATTAAAGCAGTTAAAACATACTATCTTACAGTCCAAAAAGAAACTAGAGTTTCGTTTGGCACATAGCAAAGACAGCTATAAATCCTTTTACTCCTATCTTAATAATAAAAAAGATAATAACAGATATATGGGCCTTATAAAAGTTAACAACTCCTTAAAGTCCACAGACAAGGAAATTGCAGATGCTTTTAATGAGCAGTTCTGCTTGGTCTTTTCAACAGAAGAAGATCCTAAACTCAAGTTGTACAAAGCATGCACTCCTATAGATTATAACATATCTGTTACCGACATGCTTGAAGTTTTACAATTCTTAAAAAAGACTTCAAGTCCGGGACATGATAGCATAAATCCTAGATTTTTACTATAGTCATCTGAAGCTCTAGCTAAACCCCTAACTATTATCTTTAATAAGTCCCTTCAAGAAGGATATATTCCACAAGACTGTGCCAGGGCCACAGTCATACCCATATTTAAAAAAGGTAATCGCTCTAATCCTGAAAATTACCTTCCCATAAGCCTAACATCTGTAATAAGCAAATTAATGGAAACATTATTAAAAAATTCCTAGACCAGGAAATAATTAGTAAGAAGAAAGCTGATCATACACAACACGGTTTCAGGTCTGGGTACTCCTGCACTACTAACTTGGTTACTTTTTATAATTATACAAGTGAGGGACTTGATAGGGGAGAGCCTATGGATGTTATCCTTATTGATTACAGCAGGAATTTTGATAAAGTTCCCCATGGCAAACTTATAGACAAATTGCTGAACCTAGGGTTTTCCCAGACTTTAGTCAGAGGGGTTTTCTGCTGGTTGGCTAACAGACAGCAACAAGTTAGGATTAATGGTATTCTTTCCAACATGGGCTGTGTCACCAGTGGGGTCCCTCAGGGTTCGGTCATTGGACCTACCTTATTAAATCTTTTACATCAGTGATATGCAGGTCAGTACTGACAATCTTTCACTGAAATTTGCTGACAATGCTAAATTAGAGGGTGCAGTATCCATGGCTTCTAGTAGGATCACGCTTAGCAACAACTTAAAAGCTATAGAAGAATGGGCTGCTAATAATGGGATGGTGCTTAATCCCGATAAATGTACTGTGTTACATTATGGCAAAAATAACCCAAGACAGAGTTATTTTTTAAACAACACACCCCTTAAAGTTTCAATAACTGAGAGGGATTTGGGTGTCATCATAAATGACAAGCTACCGCTACAGATCATTGTATCAAGGTAGCCAAAATATCAAATTCACTATTGACCAGAATCAAACAAGCATTCGTCTCTAGGACTCAGAAATGCATGATCCCCATTTTTTAGGACCTATGTTAGGCCCCATTCTGATTACGGGTCTCCCTTTTGGAACCCATATCTCAAACAAGATATTGCTAGAATCAAGAGAATACAGAGGAGGACAATTTATCTAGTAGCTCGACTTGCCAATAGTGATTATCATACTAGACTGCAGGACACCGGATTACATTCATTACAAACCAGACGTACCAGAGGTGACTTGCTATTATTATATAAAATCTCAAATTCTCAGGATTTAATGGGTCAATGTGGCCTAAAATTCTCCAATAGAAGGAGTTCCCCTAGGCAACATAATAAACAGATTGATGTGGCCAAATCAAGACCTAATAAAAGACAAAACTATTTTATGGTAAGAACCCCGAGACTATGGAATAGTTTACCACAACATTTGGTAGACAGTAATTCCATCCAGTCCTTTAAAAGAGGTGTGGACCAGTGATTGGAGTTTAATAGCACCGGGGCTTAATTTTCCCACCATAGTGGTGGTAGATAATCCCGATGGGCCATGGCCTTCTTTTGTCCCTTATAACCAAATAAACCAAGTGATGAGATATTTTAAATTTTTAGAGGATTGTACTTTTCACATCTTTTTCAGGTGGAATACTATTGGGGGATTTTGCAGTAATTGATGGTGCCAGAAGAAACAGTCTGGGAAGACTGCAAGGACTCATTAAGGGATTCAATGTCTTTTCCTGCTTCCAGCTCATTGTCATTATGGCCACCGTCACCACCACCACCACCTCCACTACCACCCATACCAACCACACTGTCCCTTGCCCTGCCCCACACAATTGGGCGTATTTCCTTTGCATGTCATATCATTACTGATGTTCAAAAATGTCCTGCTTTGCCATGATGACTGAAACTCTGTTTGCACAGACTACACACAGCTCGAGAGTTGTCTGCAGGATCAATATAAAATCAACTCAACGCTAAAGATTTACTCTTTGTGCTTTGTACTACAGTACCTGGCACTATTTCTTGTACAGTCAAGGGACTTGCAGAAAACCCAATACTGCCATTTCCATCTTCACATGAATTTTTTCCATTCATGGTCATCTTATTCTTACATTTAGCATATGATTTTCTTTCTGCACTTGCCTCTCATGCCCTACGGCGGCATCCTCTCCAACCCCCTCATCTAAACTAATACTCACCTCATTGTCACAAGATTCAGAAGAACTGGAAGTGCTGTCATCATCAGGTGGGAGTCATGGGACATAGCCTGGCTATCACAATCCCAGTCTCCAGTATCACCACTATTTATATCAGCTTTTGCTGCCTCAGCATCTGAGGTTTGTTTGAGGAGGATGCCTTCCCCTCCTTGCGTATTGCTTCAGCAGCTGGAAGTCTCCTGGCACATGTGGCAAAATGTTTTGTACCTCCATGGGTAACTCCTGTCAGTTCTTTCTGAAATTCTACTGGGGAAGCAGGATGGGAGGGTGAGCTAGACATCATAGTCCACCTGGGGATGAATGACCTGGCAAGTGGTGAGTCTAGGGTAGTGAAGGAACAGTTCAGGGAGTTGGGGAGGGGTCTTAACCAGGTGGTATGCTGTGTAACCTTTTCAGAGGTGTTACTCATTGAGGGTAAGGGGGCGAACAGGGCACTCTGCACCATGAGATTTAACACAGTGCTGAAGCACTGGTGCATAGCAGATGGATTTGGCTTTATTGGGGACTGGGGTTCCACCTGGAGGGATCTAGGTCTGTACAGGGGTGATGGCCTGCATATATCCAGGAGGGATCCAGGATCTTCAGTGAGAGGTTTAAATATTTCATCAGCAAGCATTTAAACTAGCTAAGGGGGTGGAAATAAGCTGGGTGAAGCAAACAGCCCCCCCACAAAATGATACAGATGGCAGAGAGGACCCTAAGGTTAAGTAATTGCCAAAGATAACTAAAACCAAAATAGGTAAAAATGCAGAGAAAAGGCAGAATGGGAGTAAGGACAAGAGGGGTATAGAGGAAAGACTCGGGGATAGGAGGGGAGTTATTAGAAGAGGAGGCAGTAACAATTGGTGGGCTATGTGCACAAATACCCACAGGTAGAAGACTTGGTTTGCTGGCCAAGGCACCTAGCTTCATCTGAGCTCTTTCCTTCTAAGATTGCTTAAAAGGACAGAGCAGAGAACCTTACCAGAGCAAGGGGAAATGATTAAAACTTATTTTGGCTAAGCAGATTTACTGTGTGTTGTTATTTTTGTTTTGTACTCACAGTGATCGCTACTGTTTGTTGCTAACATTTCATTGCTTTATTTTTCTCTGATTCAAATTGTTGTTGCTGGTATACCTTCTTCTGCATTATTACAAGGTGTGTCTACAGGTGTGTGCTAACAGATTACTGCTGTGATCTTCTGATTCAAATTATATTTTGCAAGGTATATCTTCTGTTACTGCTTTATTTTTCTCTGTAACAAAGTGTTTCTTAGAGGGTATAACTTCTCTGAAATTATTACAGGTGGTGCTTTACAGGCTTGACAGTTTTATCTAACATTAGGATAAGCTTTTAGGGTTACTGCTTTTGTTGTTGACTGATTGTTACTGCTTTTGTTGTTGACTGATTGTTTCTGCTCTTACCTCCTTGTTCTTTCATCTGTGGTTCTTCTTTTTCGGCAGGGGAAGGGCCCAGCCACCCACCCCCATCCCCAACCACCCCACACTACACTCCTTTTATAGGGTACCACAGTTGTGACAGTTCCTGTAGCAAAACAGGAAGGGGCGGATCAGTGGGGCATACACAAGGTGAGCTCATTTACAGGGGCACTAGTAATTTAACTTGTTATAACAAGTTATATGAAAATAAAACACAAAATCAAACCATTACTCGCATTTTCTTCCTTCTAATTACTCTGACCAGGTTATAAACCCAGCAACTTATCTGGAATGGATATCATTAATTGCAGATACTGTGGAACACTTTTCAGAAGGACAGTCTTACAGGATTTAGGACACTGTCCTACAAGCTGGGCCATTGGAGATCTTAGGGCTCAGCTCCGGGCAGCATAGGCAGAGATTGTGTGCCTCAAATTTCATATTCAAGAGGAAATACATTATAAGAACCACCCGCCATTTCCCCAACATCCAACAGAAGAACCTTGACCGCAGAGGGTAGTTGGTCCAGGAGGTTGGCAGGTGGTTAGAAGGGGCAAATTGGGTGCCCCATCACTCTGTGCTCTCCAACATATTACCTCCAAAAAACATATAAACACTACAAACAGGTATCTGCCTCTATCTCCAAAATCAAACAAAGGGGCAGAGGACACTGCAGAGCAGAAAACTGCAGCACAGGAGCTAGCACAACAAAACTCGCCCAAATCAGGAACCAAAACAAAAAAGCAAAGAGGAAATCCAAAAAACTTCTGATCATAGGAGACTCCATGATTCAAGGAGTTGATACCCATCTCCAGCCAGGGGTAATGGTCAGATGTCTCCCAGGTACATCAGCGTGGAGAGACACTGACTGCATTGCTAAAATTGTTCAGAAAGCAGGAGAAAACATTGGTGTCCTGGTACACATAGGGACTAATGATTTCGCCAGCCGGTCAGTTGTGGAGACCAAGGAACACCTGACCAGGCTGGGTGAGAAACTATCATTCATTTTGTCTGACATCTCCTTCTCTGAGATCCTGCCAGTCTGGGAGAGGGGGGCAGATGGACGGAAGGTCAGAGAAGGGGAGATAGGGGAGCGAAACATGTGGCTCAAGGGCTGGTGCCAGGAAAAAGGACACAGATTTGTAGGGAACTGGCAACAGTTCTGGGAGCGAAAGTTCTTCAGATTTGATGGACTGCATCTGACTAAGAGGAGAGTCAGTGCACTGGGGCAGAAGTTTGATGTCTTTGCAGAATATTTAAACTAGCAAATGGGGAGAGTGGTGCTGCACCCCATACGTCGAATGGGAAGAACACCCCTCCCCCTCAGCTAGTGGTCAAAGAGGGATTCGACATTTTTGCAGTTCATTTGCATCACCAGGTAAGAAAAAAGGTCCGTCTCCTCATATGACACACAGGAGAAATGCCAAACCTCACCCAACAACTAACACACTGAAGTCTGGCCAATGGAAAATCATGTACACAAATGCTCACAACCTGGGAAATAAGATCCCAGACCTGCAGGCAATAATGTCAGAGGCTAAACTGGAAATAGTAGCAATTAGTGAGACATGGTTTACCAGTAACCACACTTAGGAGACTTCAGTACCTGGCTATGTACTGTTCAGAAGAGACCAAGGTGCAAAAAGGGGGAGTGGCCCTGTATGTCAATAAAAATATCGAAGCTACAGAAATTCAGAATACACATAAGGAGCCAGAAGAACTGTGGGTCACCCTGGAAACAGGAAATGGGACAGCCATAAGAACTGGGGTTGTCTACAGGCCCCCAGACCAGGGGGAGGATATAGAAACATTACTGTTAGAAGATATACAAAACATGACAGCTAAAGGGGAGGTTCTGATAATGGGAGACTTCAACATGCCGGATACAGATTGGTCAATACCAGCAGGAACATCTGCCAGAACTAGACACATGGTGGATTCCCTGCAGGGTGAGGGCCTCAAACAACTGGTATAACAACCCACAAGAGACATGGCTATCCTAGATCTAGTACTGACTAACAGGGAAGGGATCACAGATCTCCATGTAGAAGGTCATCTGGGGGCCAGTGACCATCACATGGTATGGTTCAATTTGGCCACTACATCTAAATCATCCTATTCCAAGACAAAAATATGGGATTTCAGAGGAGCTGACTTTGATAAGATGGCCAACAGAGTTAAGTTAGCCCTGGCAAAAAAAAAACACAGGTGAGGGAGTACAGGCAAAGTGGGCAAGCATTAAGGATGCAATACTTGAAGCAACATCCCATTGTGTTAGAAAAGGAAGTGCAAAAGAAGAAGGAAACCACTTTGGTTCTCAAATACACTAGCAGAAAAGGTCAGAGGCAAAAGGCTGGCCTTCAGGAAATATAAGGGAACACAGCGGGATGAAGATAGGGAGGCATACCAAACTGCCCTAAGGGAAGCAGGGAAGGCAGTAAGGCAGGCAAAGTCCCAAACTGAGGAAACACTAGCATGAACAGTAAAAGAGGGTGACAAGACTTTCTATAGATACATTAGTGAAAGGAGAAAGTCCAGCGGGGGTATCGCTAAGCTCAAAGGAGAAAAGAGGGCATGTGAGGAGGAGGACCCTGTAAAAGCAACTATCCTAAATAGATACTTTTGCTCAGTATTTACTGAAGAGAAGGTAGGGCAGGGCCCACAGCTCAGCACCATGGACACAGTGGGGAGGGAGGTGAGCACTACACTCTTCACAAAAGAAAGGGTCCTACAAGAGCTCGCTAAGCTCAGGGTGAACAAGGCAATAGGACCTGATGGCATGCATCCCAGGGTACTTAAGGAGCTAAGGGTGGAACTAGCAGAGCCATTAGCAGAACTGTTTAGTGAGTCTCTGAGCACAGGAGAGGTCCCAGAAGACTGGAGAAGGGCTCATGTGATCCCGCTCCACAGGAGTGGTAGCAGGGAGGAGGCAGAGAACTACAGACCAGCCAGTCTTACCTCAGTAGTGGGCAAGATTATGGAGGCACTCCTTTAGGAAAGGATAGTGCAACACCTGGAATCCATAGGGGCACAGGATCCAAGACAGCATGGGTTTACAAAAGGAAGGTCCTGTCAAACTAATCACATAGATTTCTTTGACTGGGTAAGCAGAGTGGTGGACCAAGGGGGAGCAGTTGATGTCACCTACCTTGACTTCAGCAAAGCTTTTGACACTGTTCAACATAGAAGATTGAAAAATAAGCTGGGTAGGCTCAGGGTGGGTCAGAAGTAGGTCAACTGGGTGGCAAACTGGTTGACGGGGCAGAAAACAGACAGTGGTGGTAAATGGTATATAGTCAGAAGAGATGCAAGTCACAAGTGGGGTACCTCAGGGATCAGTCCTGGGGCCAGTCCCCTTCAATATCTTCATTAGTGACATTGCAGATGGATTAGAGGGTAAGGCTTGTCTGTTTGCAGATGACACCAAGATATGCAACAGAGTAGATGATCCAGATGGGGTGGGCAAAAATGAGAAGAGATCTGGATAAACTAGCAAAATGGTCAGAAAAGTGGCAACTGGGATTTAATGCAAAGAACTGCAAGATCATGCACATAGGGAAGAGAAACTATGAAGCCACCTATAGGCTGGGAGAGGAGTTGCTGGCAGTCACAAAGGAAGAAAGAGACTTGGGCATCATCATCACCAATGACCTGAAATCATACAAGCAGACCTCTAAAGCAGTAGGTAAGGCTAGAGGGATGTTAGGGTGTATTAGTAGGGGTATCACAAGTCGTAAGAGGGAGGTAATAATCCCTCTTTACAAGACACTGGTTAGGCCCCATCTGGAGTACTGCGTGCAGTACTGGAGGCCACACCTTCACAATGACATTAACCAAATTGAGGCAGTCCAGAGAAGGGCAACCAAAATGGTTCAGGGACTGCATCAGAAGACATATGAGAACAGATTAACAGAGCTCAATATGTATACCCTTGAGCAAACGAGGGAGAGAGGTGATATGATTGAAACATTCAAACACCTTAAGGGCATTAACAAGATGAAAGAGTCTAACATGTTTAAATATAAGAAAAATAGCAGGACAAGAGGACACAGCATGAGATTAGAGGGAGGCCGATTAAGGGGGAATGTGAGGAAATTCTTTTTCACAGAAAGGGTGGTGGATGCATGGAACAATCTACCTCAGGAAGTGGTGGCTATGAATACAGTGCAGGGCTTCAAACAGGCATTGGACAGGCATACGGGAGCAATACAGATATGTATGGGCATTTCAGTCCTAATCTTCCGTCAGCTTCTATGTTTCTATGTTTCTGTTAACTCAGATGTTCCTAAAGCATGGTTGATCACATGAAGCAGATGTGCAATGCAAGGAATGTGTAAAAGTTGAGGATACAGCTCTTTTAAGTCCTTCACTAATCATTGCATATACATGGCAGAATCACTATTCATGGACTGGCAATTATCCCAAGTCTGACCATATTCAAGCATGACATCATGAAGAAGATTAGGAATTGCACCTGCATTGATGACTTTAGTAAGAGTGTGTATTGCTTTTGTGTTGCCACTGTAGAAAACAGCTATTATATTAACTGCAGGCAGTCCAGCTAGCTCAGACGTTTCATCTGTCACTAGGGAAAACCTCTGGTCACACAACATTTCCTTAGCCGCAGTTTTGTGATTAGCAAACACCTTGGGCAGGTATTTTTTATCAAGCAGATGCCATTCAGGGCACGTACGAGCAGCAGGAGCATATTTTCTTAAAAGTGCAAATAAGAAGCTGTTACCACAAACAGCATTCATCGGAATGCCCTCAAAGCACAGTGATCTCACCAAGTCGTGTGGAAAATCAGCCACATCTTCACTTTTTTGCTTCATTCTTCCCTGGTAAGCCTCTAATGAAGCCTGGCTAATCTTTTCTTGAGTTTACTTAAGTTTTTATATGTGTTTTGCTACTCAAGTACTCTGTGATTCGATTTGGCTGCCCAGTAATTTCAGTTGTACACTTTGCAACAAAGTATTTCTACATTTTCACCCAGCCCTGTATTCTTCACTGTTTTAAGTTCAAGTTCTGGATACTGAATGCAGTACTCATCTGCTGTCTTTCATTTTCGGCACATGCTGCCAGTGACAATGAGAGCTAATCCCATCTGAACACACTAAAAACTTTTTATGCAAGGTATAATAGGGCAATTATATTCTGATTGTCACATTGCTAAGAAATGGTGCGGTTTTCAGAGGAATTTAACAGTAACCAATTAATTTAAATTAATATCAATAGAAAAACAATTGCAGGAAATCAGAAGTGCCTGAAGATATAGCAAGCAGTTTTAAATGAGACCAAATGTTACTCTCTTTCAACTGACAAGCACTTCAATTAGTGCAGATTGATGTGTGTTACTGTGTGACTGAGTGCGAATGTGGCAAAATAAAGGTCGATATTTTTGGTCGAAATTTGCTAAAAATAAAAATCGAACCCTGGCAAGCATAGCTATACTGTAGAGAGACACAGAGTAGCTATGTCACAGACAAGGCTTGGTGCACCTAATAGACAGTGTGTAATACAGCCAAAATTACTTTCACTATACTGCAGAGACACACAGAGTAGCTATGTCACAGACAGGGCTCTTGGCAACTAACAGATAATGTTTAATACAGCCTAAATGACTTTCACCATACTGCAGAGACACACAGAGTAGCTATATGTCACAGACAAGGCACAGGGCACTTAACAGACAATGTGTAAATATACAGCCTAAATGACTTTCACTATACTTCAGAGAGACACAAAGTAGCTATGTCACAGACAGGGCTTGGGGCACCTAACAGACACTGTGTAATACAGCCTAAATGGTTTTCACCATACTGCAGAGAGACACAGAGTTGCTATGCCACATACAGGGCTCAGGGCACTTAACAAACAGTATGTAATACAGCCTAAATGGATTTCACTATACTGTAGTGAGATACAGAGTAGCTATGTCCCAGACAGGGCTCAGAGCAACTAACAGACAATGTGTAATGCAGCCCAAATGACTTTCACTATACTGCAGAGACACGCAGAGTAGCTATGCCACTTACAGGGCTCTGGGCACCTAACAGTGTGTAATACAACCTAAATGGCTTTCACCTTACTGCAGAGAGGCACAAAGTATATGTCACATAGAGGGCTCAGGGCACCTAACAACAGACAGTGTGTATACAGCCTAAATGATTTTCGCTATACTGCGGAGACATACAGAGTAGCTTTATATCACAGACAGGGCACAGGGGACCTAAAAGACAGTGTGCAAATATAAAGCCTAAATGCTTTTCCCTATACTGCAGAGACACACAGAATAGCAATGTCACAGACAGGGCACAGGGCACCCTACAGACAGTGTTTGATACAGCCTTAATGGCTATCACTATACTGCAGAGACACACAGAGTAGCTAAAGGTCTCATGTCTTCTAACAGACAGTGTAATACAGCCTAAATGGCTTCCACTATACTGCAGAGAGACACAGAGTAGCTATGTCACAGACAGGGCTCAGGGCACCTAACAGACCATGTGCAATACAGACTAAAATGGCTTTCATATACTGCAGAGATGAAACACATAGAGCAGCTATGTCACAGACAGGGCACCTCACAGTCAGTGTGTAAAATATAGCCTAAACAGCTGCTGCCAGCATTGAGTGCCTCGCTTCACCACTTTCTCCTTCTCTCCCGAGCACCACACTGGATCCCCCAATTATTCCCCCTTCAGTCTCCAACCCTTGCTCCTATGTGGACTAAACTTTGTGCTCTGTTTTTTTTTAGGTGTTAAACTTTTTTTCATTTTCACTGCAGCTGCAGAACAAACGCTGATTTCTCCCTCTCCCGAGAAAGTCTGCTTCTATCTGCATGCTCACACAGCAAACATGGACCACACACACCAGCACTGACCAATCAAATTGTCAGGCTGGTTTCATGTGCTCTTCTCTGCTGTCTGGACCCCACAGGCTGCTCTTTCATGCCTGTTTCCAACCTATGAAGAGTCCCAGGACCCCACAGGCTGTGTAATGCCTGTTTTTAAAAAAGTTATCCATTAAGCGACGTGCGAAGTACACTGATATGTTGAGTAGGGTAGTAAATTTCCCAAACTACCCTACCTAGCAAAAAAACGCTGATACCCGACCTACCCGCTCCAGCTACCCAATGGGTAGTCCATCCCTAGTATCAAACAGAAGATTTAATAACACCAAAAATCACCAAAATTGCTACAGAAAAATGTGACCTCCCCTTCACAAATCTGTATGGCACTATGACTTAGTAGTAGTTCAGGCACAGAGATAGGCAACACAGAGTTTGAGACATGATGCCTCCTTCACAATCTGTATGGTACCATAGCACAGAGATGGGCAACACAGAGTCTAGGGCAGTATGACCTTTCAGGACAGCACAGATTGAAAACACAGAGTCTGAGATGTGACACTCTCTTCTGAAAATAATAAAATATGTGAGGCACTATATGACCTGGTAGCAGTTCAGGCACAGAGATGGGCAACACAGAGTCTGAGACATGAGTGACACCCGCCCTCTGAAAATACATGAGGCAGTATATGACCTAGTAGTAGTTCAGGCACAGAGATGGGCAGCACAGAGTCTAGTGCATTATGACCTTTCAGGGCAGCACAGAGATGGGTAATACAGAGTCTGAGATGTGACACCCCCCCTTCACAATCTGTATGGCACTATGCACAGAGATGGGCAACACAGAGTCTAGGGCAGTGTGAGCTTTCCGGGCAGCACAGAGATGGACAACACAGTCTAGTCTCTCTTTCTCTATATACTCTCCCTATCTCTCTCTGACTAAACAAAAATGGATGTTTTATCATTTTACTGTGGAGTCTGCAACATCTGCAGCACTCTGCTGCTGTCTACTCTGCACTTTGCAGTTGAATTCGTTGGTCTCTCTCTCTCTTCTCTCTCTTTCTAATAACATTTTTTTTTAATGAGTACTCAGTCTGGTGCAAAGTTTGCAACACTCTGCTGTTTTCTGTTGTTGAATTTGTTGGTCTCTCAGTCTCTTCTCTGCATCTCTCCATCTCTCCCTCTTTCCCTTTATCACTCTCTCCCTCTCTAACAAAATTTTCACTGGTTCTTTTTTTGGACATCTCCACACACAAACACACAACTGTCTCCATTCACTGCAAAGCCCAAAATGCGCTCGATACTCAGTTTCCTAGGGTGGTCCTCCGGTGGCTGGCACAGAGGATTGGCTAGAACATATGTCAATCACAGAAAAGAGACCCTCATTGGTAAGTGCCCTTCAGTGCCCCAAGATCATGAGGGTTCCCTTTGTTGGTCATGTGACCACCCAGGGACTATGGAGTCTTTGGCTGAGATCAGGGGAAAAAAGAAACACTTTTTTCCCTGCACTTTTCTGCACCCTGCACTGCCTTCTCCATGCAGTACTGGTGGTGAGAATGTTATTCTGGACTGGACTGCACTTCAAAATGGTTCCACCAAGCTGCTTCAAAATAAATTTTGCCGACATCCCCTACAGCGACACAATGCCCTCGACATCCCCACGTCCAACAACGACTGGCGAACACACTGACAGACTGCCAAAGTTGTCAGTATCAATCCGCATGGGGGGGCTGTGCCCCCCATTTCATATAACAAGCTCCATGTTGCACAGACAGTGGAGAAACAGCCAGTTCTGCTGCCTGCACACCAGTCACCACAACATGCTGTTGGTGGTGAGTACAGTTCGCCGCAAATGCGGCTGCTGCTCTTGTGTCGCTGTGGGGATTTTGCTGTTACAGAACAATGGTATACCCTTCCAAACTGAGTCAACTTGGTAATCTGGGCTGAGCCACGGAAGGCTATTTTTTTCTGGTCAGAGCTAAGTCGGCCCAGTCTGTGGGAATTCAGAACTGCACCAGAACTGGTTCACCCATCCCTAGTTAAGGCATACTGTAGCTAGTTTGAGGCCATCCATTTGTGCATTTCAGTCAAGCACCTCTCCAGCACAGAAACCACATCTTGCCCACCAGAAGTGCCAGAGAGGAATAGCTGAGTATCATCTGCATAGCAATGAAACTCAATGCCATACCATCTAACAATCTCACCCAACTGCAACATATACACTGAAAACAACATGAGTGCAAAGACTGAGCCTTAAAGAACTCCACAGGACAGCACCAAAGCCCTGGAAAGAAAACTTCTCAGGGCCACTTGCTGCATTCTCCCAGTTATGTAGGGGGCACAGTTTGAAGATAGATGGGGAATGGCTCAGAAGTAATGTGAGGAAGCATTTCTTAACAGAGAGGGTTGAGGATACATGGAACAGCCTTCCTGAGGAGGTTGTAGAGTCAAAAACAGTGGTGGAATTCAAGAATGCATGGGACAGACATAAGGCAATTCTAGTGGGGGGTAGGAGGAAGTAGGCTGTTGGTTAACTAGGATCTGCAGCTTATCCGTTAGGTAGGGAAATGGGCAGACTATGTGGGCCAAGCGGTCCTTATCTGCCATCAAATTCTCTGTTTCTATGTTAATAGGCACTAGGGATGCAGGGAGTTAGGCAGCTTGTGAGGTACTGAGGTAATTTATGAGTGATTGCCTTATATGTCCATAGAATAGCATTATTTTGCATCATGGTCAACAGTGTTGAATGAGAGATCTAACAGGACCAAGATGGCACAAAGTCCCTGATCCTGCACCATGAGGAGATCATTCATTACTCTGATGAGGCAGTCTCCATACTGTGACATGATATAAAATTTAACTGGAGAGGTTCATAGATGTTAAACTGCTCAACACATTCAACAAGTTGCTCAACCACTACCTTCTCAATAACCTTCCCCAAAAAGGGGAGATTAGAGACAGGTCTGTAATTCCTCATCACAACAGGGTTCAATGAAGGTTTTTTAAGAAGGGGCCTCACCACTGCCTTTTTAAGGGCAGATTTGAAAACACCCTCCCTCAAGGAACACCTGACAATCTAGGAAATAACTGGACCCCAAACCTCACAGTACTCTAAAAGTAGTCAGGTAGAACCAGGATCCAGCAAACAGTTGATGGGATGCACACGTGCAATCCCTGAGTAAACCTTCTTCCAAAACTGGCCCAAACTCTCCCCAGGAAGGTATAACAGCAACACCACCCAGATCTTGACCATTATCAGCCCATGACAGACCACTTGAGCAGATGCCCAATCTAATGGAGGACATCTTGTCAGCTAAGAAATCTCTGAACTCAAAGCATTTTTCAGTAGAAAAAACTCAAGCAGACCACAGACAGGGTGGGTTTAATAACCTGTCCATTGTGTGAAAGAGCTGAGCCAGATGATTTCTACCTGCAGCAGTCATCCATGACAGGAACTCTGTCTTCTTCAGGGCGAGTGCTTGTTGATACTCACCATAGTGAGTTTTCAATGCCAAATTGTCAGCCAAAGACTGGGACCTATGCCAAGAATGCTGCAACCTCTATCTCTTAATCTTCAACTGGAACAGCTCATCACAATACCAAAGAGAGCTTCATCAGGAGGTTAAGTGACAAGCATAGTAAGGAATCCAAGGTGGACATATACGAACACCATTATTGTGCTCCACAGTGTTATCAGAGCCATGTGCACAAGACAGCATCATGCCTGGGACATCCAATACCTCCAGGAGTATGTGAGACTCCAAATCATATGCAAGTTGGTACCAGATCATTTCAACAGGGGAATAACAAAACAGTGGTCCATGCAGAGGAATGACACAGCATGATGATCCAACCAAAAGACAGAATCAGTCTTGACTGGACTTATGTCTAGACTCGATGAGAACATCAGGTCCAAGGTGTGCCCCACTGATTTGTACCAGAGGTAACCGCCTGTTTTAGCCAGTGTGAATTCATCAACTGGAGGAGCTGTTGACCATGGTGCAAGGTGTCATTGTTAGTCCATGCATTGAAGTTCTCCAGCACCAGAAGTCTAGATGCATTCAATGCCTAATCAAGAATGAAATCTGCCAGCTCCTGCATAAAATCACCACCATGTCCTGCTGGACAGTATATAAGGATGATAGTGCAACTAACACCTAGGACATTTCTAGCAGTGACTCACTTAAAGGACCTGAAAGTTCCCATGGGGTATGCAGTGAGCTCCAAAGTGGATTTAAAATAAATGACAACCCTGCCCCCACTACAATACCACCTCAGGCAATGTATCGCTGTATTACCAGGAGGGAGAGATGCCTCCGATACAGGGCTGGCATCATCCCCCAGCCAGGTCTTGGTAACACAAACAAGGTCAGCTAAGGAATTGACAATGTAATCATACATCACTGCCGCTTTATTCCTTAGTAACCTAGTGTTACAAAGCATGGCCCAAAGAGAGAGAGCAGAGCTAGCAGGACCCACTATATCCTTCTTGTTGACATTAAGTGGACACAGTACTCCATGTGGGGCCTCACCAGTGAGTGATACAACAACAGCACCACCTACCTCCTCCTGCAAGAAGAAATCCCTCTCCCAATGTACCCCAACATCCTGCTAGCCTTTTCCACTGTTTTGTCATACTGCCCAGCTATCTAGGGTCATCAAATATGATGGCCCCTAGGTCTTCATATGAACATACATATGAACATAAGAAATTACCAGCAGAAAAAGGCCCACAGGTCTATCAAGTCTGCCTGATTGTGCAGCTCTTAGTTTCATATTACTACAGCTGCCACAGCCCCACCCAAAACCCTCCCTTCCTCCCCTAACCCCACTTTGTGTTCTTGTCTGTACTAATCCTGCCCTTGACTCTATCCCAACCCTGCTTAAAGTTATCCACTGTCCTCAGTTCAATTAACTCCTCCGGCAGTGCGTGCCATCTCGCCACCACTCTCTCTGTAAAGTAGTACTTCCTCATCTCCCTCCTGAACCTGCCCCCTTCCAACTTCAAACTGTGCCCCTTAGTGGCCCTTCCCCCCTTTAAGCAGAACAATCCTCCCTCTCTGACTTTGTTTATGTTTTTCAAGTACTTAAAGGTCTCTGTCATGTCCCCTCTTTCTCTTCTGTCTTCCAGGGAATACATGTTGAGCTCCCTCAGTCTTTCCTTCTACGGCATTCTCCCAGTCCCATGATCATTTTTGTATCCCTGCGCTGCACCCCCTCCAGTAATCTCACATCCTTTTTGAAGTACAGGCACCAGTACTGCACACAGTACTTCAAGTGTGGCCTCACCAGTGATCTATACAAGGGCAAGATGATCTCCTCCTTTCTAGAGGTGATCTGTCTGGCAATGCACCCCAGCATCCCATTTGCCCTTGCTGCTGCCCTCCTACACTGTGCTGATACCATCATGTCCCCTGTGACTATTACCCCAAGGTCCCTTTCCTCCTCTGAAGCTGTTACCTGCACTTCCCCCAGCCAGTAGATGGTCCTGGGATTTCTTACTCCGAGGTGCATGACATTGCACTTCTTAGCATTAAATCCCAACTGCCACTCCCTAGACCAGTGTTCGAGTTTAGCTAGATCCTCCCTGAGTTCCTGCCTCCCTTCCTCATTGTCCACTTTTGCACAAATCTTAGTTTCATCTGCGAACAGGCTGATCTTACTCTTGACCCCCTCTGCATTGTCTCCAATGAAGATATTGAATAAAACAGGGCCCAACACTGAACCCTGCGGTACCCCACTTGCTACTCACCTTGGCTTGGAAGTCTCCCCCCTTACAACTACCCTCTGTTGTCTGCCCTGCAAGCAGCTCTCAACCCACCCCACAAGTTTCTCCCCCATCCACATGTCCCCCAGCTTGCTCATTAACCTCCTGTGGTGCACCAAGTTGAAAGCCTTGCTGAAGTCCAGGTACAAGACATCCACAGCGTGGCCTTTGTCAACCATCCTAGTGACCCAGTCGAAGAAGTTGATCAGGTTAGTTTGGCATGATCTTCCTGAGACAAACCCATGCTGTCTCTCATCCTGTAGACCCTTACTATAGAGAAAGGTTATCAACCTCTCCTTTAGAAAGGTCTCCATGAACTTCCTCACTATGGAGGTCAAGCTTACCTGTCTGTAGTTGCCTGGTTGGTCGTTGGGACTCTTGTGAAGGGGTACTACATGAGCCAACCTACAGTCCCTGGGTACCTTCCCTGTCTCCAAGGAGGTGTTGAAGAGGTCCGTCAGAGGTCCTGCCAACACTGCTGCCAGTTCCTTCAGGACCCTTGGGTGTAGACCGTCTGGTCCTGGTGCCTTGTCCACCCGTAAAGCTTTAAGGCCCTTAAGAACTCTGTCCTCTTGGATGACCACATCTGTCATCTCTGCCCCCCCTTCACCCTTGCCCCCTTTCCCCTGCAGTATTGGGCCATCCCTTTCTTTTGTGAACACCAAGCAGAAGTCCTCATTGAGTGTCTCTCTGCCTGTTCTTCCCCTTGTTCTGCCCATCCCCCACCCCTCTTGATTCTAACACTGTCATCTGCACAACTCCTTTTCTCTCTTATGTATCTAAAGAACCCATTTTCCCCCTCTCTGATCCCTGAGCCAACTTCAGCTCCTTTGCTGCCTTTGCTGCCCTGACTGACCTGGTCACCTCCCTAGATGCCTTTGTGAACACCTCTTTATCCTCCTCATGCCCCAATTTTTTGAACTTAATGAAGGCCAGTCTTTTTTCCCCCTCATCTTCCACTCCACTTCCTTGCTGAGCCAGCTAGGTTTTTACCTTCTTCTTGCTTGATGACTCTAAGCTCCACTCCCATTTTATACACAGTCCCTGGGTGCCACAGCCCTAAGTGCATGATCTTGCATTTTTTGGCATTGAAACTCAGCTGCCACCCCTTAGACCATTCCTTCAGATCCCTTTGCATTCTATCCACCCCATCTTGAGTGTCAACCCTGTTGTAGAGTTTTGTGTCATCCACAAAGAGACACACTGTGCCCCCATGCTCCTCTGCGGTGTTACTTATGAAAACATCAAAAAGGACTGGTCCCAGCACTGAACCCTGTGGCACCTCACTAGTCACTCTCCTATTGCCCGAGTGGCTACTGTTTACCACCACCCTTTGCCTTCTATCACTTAACCAGTCTGATACCCAGCTTTTCACTTTCTGCCCCACCCCCAGCCTGCTTAGTTTCTTAACTAGCCTCCTGTGTAGCACAGTGTTAAAAGCCTTACTGAACTCCAGAAAGGCCACATCCACTGCTCTCACTTGAGTCACTTCCATGGTAACCCAGTCAAAGTAATGTAAGAGATTAGTTTGGCATGGTCCCACTTCTCCATGAAACCATGCTGCTGCTGGTGGTCCTGCAGACTGCAGCTGTTTTGCTTCCAGATGCTTCATGAGCCTTTCCTTCAGTAGTGTCTCCATTAACTTCCCCATCATTGATTTGAGACTAACTAGCCTGTAGTTGCTAGCATCCTCCCTACTTGAACTTTTGTGTAGAGGAACCACATCAGCCCTCCTCCAGTCCTCTGGAACTTCTGCCATCTCCAGTGAGGCACTAAAAAGTGATGTCAGAGGGGCTGCCAGCATCATACTCAGTTCCTTTAGAATCTTTAGATGAATCCCATCCAGTCCCATCAATGTATTCTCCTTTAAGGTTACCAATCACTTCTGGACCATCTTCACTGAGAATGGACTTGTGTCCACTCCTGCCTCTCCTTGGTGCTTACTGCAGCATGCTGGTCCATCCCCCAACCTCCAAATTGGCCCCATGCCCTATGGGTCTTCTACTTCAAGCTACAGGGCCAGAGACATGCCCCACAAGTCATCACTCAATCAGAAAATAATAACCTTTTGATAAAAACCCATAAACTACACTTAGTTTCCACTTACATCATCATCACTCAAGGATACCATCCTAATCAATCAAATACTGTATGAGATCATCAGTACACAAATTAATTGTGACATAATCCACTGACAAGTTTCTTAAAAGTTGTTATCTCAATCAAAAAGTCAGTGTCACATACAAAGGCTTTCTCAACATTCTTGGCATCCCCATGTCTCAGCAAACTGAGAAAGAGGAGATCACATTTAAGAAACATTTCAAATTCCACCTCCCCACACATGACCAAACTGTAAATAAAACATTGAAATATGACTTATTTAAAAGAAACACCGAAATGCAGCTTTCAGAGCAAGACAAATTCACCTTTAAAGTGCACTTCAAATTCAGTGGATTGTGTGGGTGGTGACAGTCGGGATGGATTTCTTGATCATGTCTAAGAAGGGGAAGGGCAGTTCAAATTAAAAAACAAACTGTTCTTTGTCAATATCTTGTGTTTACTGTTCTTTTTTCCACAGCAGGATAGGCTCTCTCTCTCTCTCTCTCTCCAGGCTGGAGGCTATGGAGAAGCAGAGGAGGGTCATGTGACTAGGAAAGAACCAACCAGGACTGAGCAGGAAGTCTGCCTAGATCAATCATGGCTAAGCAGGAAGTTCCACCAAGAGGACATCCCACCTGTAGAATGTAAGGCGGCCAGTCCAGCATGTCACCTTACGCTTGTGTTCCAGCACATAAGTGGAACAGAGCAGGAGTGGAACAGGTTTAGTGACTGGTGTCTTAGGCATTGGCAGACTCCGCAGGTGACAGCAGGCACACAGGGGGCAGTGTCAGTCTAGTAAGGTAAGATAAGGTACAGTACCTGTTAACTTGCTGCTGCCTGTGTAAAAAGCATGGAAGGATGGTTAAGGAGGTAATTACAGGGAAGTAACAGTCCTTACAAGTAGTAAGTACTTATTGCTGGGAAAAGGGACAACACCATCTAGAGTAGGGGTACATAAATTAAGGAAATTCACAGAAGGGAGGGTTAAGTAGAAGGAAGGTAGAAGAGTATGAGAGGTGAGATACAAAAACAAGTAATGGGTAAAGCAAAGGGAAAAAAAGGGAAAAATAGAAACACCTTATCTAGGGTAGGGTGACAAAGTAATTACCAATAGAAGATGTAGGCAAAGAAGGACAAAAACAGGAAGGGGGGCAATAGGGGACAGGCACAGTCAGTAATAGTAGTTAAACACAGAAACAGAGAAACATAGAATCTGATGGCAGATAAGGCCCGCTTGACCCACCCAGTCTGCCCATGTCCCTACATAATGGATAAGCTGCAGATACTAGTTAACCAACAGCCTACTTCCTATTACCCCAGCCCCCTAGAATTGCCTTATGTTTGTCCCATGCATTCTTGAATTTCCCCACTGTTTTTGACTGCACAACCTCCTCAGGAATGCCTTTCCATGCATCCACAACCCTCTCTGTGAAACAATACTTCCTCACATTACCTCTGAGCCATCCTCCTTCTATCTTCAAATTGTGCCCCCTTGTTCTTGCACACCTTTTTTTCTGAAAGATGCTACCCTCTTGGACTGTTGATTTCCTTGAGATACTTGAAAGTTTCTATCATGTTTCCCCTGTCCTTCCTTTCCTTGAGGGTATACATATTAAGCTCCTTAAGTCTCTCTCTTCATATGTCTTCTGGTGCAGATCCTGCACCATTTTAGTTGCCCTCCTCTGGACTGCCTCCATCCTGCCTATGTCCTTGCAGAGCTTGGGTCTCCAGAACTGCATGCAGTACTCCAGATGGGGTCTCACGAGCTGTCTCTACAGAGGTATAATAACTTCCTGTTTTCCACTGGTGATGCCTCTCCCTATAAATCCCCATATCCCTCAGCCCTCCTTACTGCACTCTCACATTGCTTGCCCACCTTTAGGTCATCTGATATGACTACACCCAGGTCCCTTTCCATTGTTGTTGTTGTTGTTAGTATCTCACACCCCATTGTGTACTCTTCTCCTGGGTTTTTGTTTCCCAGGTACATTACTTTGCACTTCTTAGCATTGAATCTAAGCTGCCATACATTTGACCATTCCTCCAACCTTGCCAAGTCCCTCCTCATCCTTTCCACCCCACCTTGTATCAACCCTGTTGCAGATCTTTGTGTCATCTGCAAAGAGACATACTTTTCTTCCAGTCACTCTGCAATGTCACTTATAAAGACATTGAAGAGGACTGATCCCTATCTTGAACCTCTTCGGTACCCACTAGTGACCCCCCTTTCTTCAGAGTGAACTCTGTTTACTATTACCATCTGTGTCCTGTTCTCCAGCCAATTTTTTACCCAGGCTTCCATCTTGGGACCCACTCCCAGGCTGGTTAACTTGTATATTAATCTTTTGTGTGAGACTATGTCAAATGCCTTGCTAAATTCTAGGTAGGTCATGTCCACAGCCCCTCCCTGATCTACTAGCTCGGTCACCCAGTCAAAGAAATCTATTAGATTCATCTGACATGACCTTCCCGCTGTGAATCCATGCTGCCTTGGGTCCTGTACCCCTCTGGCCTCTAGGTACTCAACAATTCTTTCCTTCCGAAGTGATTCCATCATTTTCCCTATCACTGAGGTGAAATTAACAGGTCTGTAGTTTCCTGCCTCTGCCCTGCTCCAACTTTTGTGAAGTGGAATAACATCTGCCCTCCTCCAGTCCTCAGGTACCACCCCATCCTCCCATGATTTGTTAAAAGCGGTAGTCAGTGTTGTCACTAGTTCTACCCTTAGTTCTTTTAGAATTCTAGGATGAATCCCATCAAGCCCCATTGCTTTGTCTACCTTCAGTTTTAAGAGTTCTTTCAGAACTCTTTCTTCTGTGAATGGGCTGGTATCAACCCCCCTATCCAGAGTGTTTCTGTTGTTTGGTTTAGGTGCCTCCCCTTCTTCATTTGTGAATATTGAGCAAAAATATTTGTTTAGTATCTCTGCCTTTTTACAGTCACCCTCTGCCCCCCTCCCTTTATTAAGCCTCACTATCCCTCCCTTGGTCTTCCTTCACTCCCTGATGTACCCATAAAAGGTTTTATCCCCCTTCTTAACTGAGTTGGCTATCTTTTCCTCAGTTTTGGCCTTTGCTGTTTTGACTGCCTTCCCTGCTTCCTTCTGCTTTAACTGATACAGTTCTCTGTCCTGCTCCTTCTGTGATTCCTTGTACTTCCTGAATGCCATCTTTTTCTCCCTAACCTTTGCTGCCACCTCCTTTGAGAACCACAGTGGGTTTTTTACATCATTTTGATTTGTTTATTTGCTTCACACAAAGGCTTGTTGCCTTAGTGATGGCAGTTTTGATTATTCCCCATTGTTCTTCCACCCCTCCTTCCTGCCCATTTGCTAGTGCATTCCTTAGGCACTCACCCATTTTGGCAAAGTCAGCCCTCCTAAAGTCCAGGACCTTTGCCATTGTATGGCTTGACTCTACTGCTGTGTTTATCGTGAACCATACTGTTCGATGGTCACTAGTTACCAGATGGCTACCCACTTCTACATCTGTGATCCTCTCTCCATCTCCATTTGAGAGTACCAGATCTAAGATTGCTCCCTCCTGAGTGAGTTTCAATACTAGTTGTGTAAGGCATGCCCCCTGCAGGGCATCTAGAATGACTCCGCTCTTGGATGTGGCTGCAGCAAATGCACTGCAGTAAACATCTGGCATATTCAGATCCCCCATCAACAATATCTCCCCTTTTTCTGCCATTTTAAGGATACCTTCTATCATTTCCTTGTCCATTTCCTCCCCCTGAGATGGAGGTCTGTATATAACCCCTGTGCAGATTGTGGTGCCATTGCCTGGTCTCCAAGTTGATCCACAGTGCTTCCTCTCCTCCCTGTTTACCCTTTTGTTCTGTTGCTTTGATTTCTTCCCTTATGTAGAGAGCTACTCCTCCTCCTCCTCCTGAAGGAGGTTATGGGAATGGTGCAGTGTAATGGATGCAGAGCTGTAGCTTTCCAAAAGACTTTCTAGAGACTGAGGTGCTTCCCCATCTGCACACACCTCTCTTGGCTGGGGGAGGAGATTACTGGTCTCCAGGCCAAGTTTGCTTGGATCCATTGAGGACCTCTTCCCCTACTTTGGGGCCACTGAATCTACTACCGTTGCCCCAAATGTTGTCTAGGAGAAGGATGGCCGAATGGGCTGTGGTGGGCTCTTTGAGAGTGGGGGTGGAGGGTGAAGGGAACATTTCTCAACCTGTGCCAATACAGAATTCCTTTGCTGCTCCAGTGGAACAGAACTGTTGGGAAACGGCACCCATAGTACTGGCAAAGGAGGATGTGGGGGTGCTCCATAGTGGAGGCTCCATTCTGGGAGGATGAGTACCTCAGCAGAGGAGAAAGCAACTTCTGGTGGGGGACTCGATTGTTTGGGGGGTAGATTTTGGAACAGGAAGGGGGAGGTGGAGGGAGGTAAGGTGCTCACCTGGTGCCATGGCTTGGAGGAATGGGCAGTGGATCCTAAGGATTGCTAGGGAAGTGGGCAGGAGGGGAAGCTGGAAGTCATTTTCCACCTGGGGACACTAGCAAGGGATGGGGCTGGGATAGTGCAGGGAGAGTTCAGGGAACTAGGGAGGGGTCTGAGGCAGGTAGCACACACAGCGACTTTCATTGAGGACCTGCCTGTCTATGAATGAGGGACAATAGGGTTCTGCACATCAGGAGCTTCAATTCATGGTTGAAGGAATGGTGTGGAGAAGAGGAGTTCAGCTTCAGTGGGAACTAGGAACCAACCTAGAAGAATATGGGCCTATACAGAGGTGATGGCCTGCATCCATCTGGGAGGGGAACCACAGTCCTTGGTGGAAGGTTTACATTTTACTTTGATGAACATTTAAAATAGATGAGGAAAGTGGTGGAAGGAAAAAGGTATGCAGAAACTCCCCTTCCCCGATTGAAGCAGTAAGAAGGGAGAACCCCAGGGGAGGAGAATCCCCCAGGGTGCAGGATAAAGAAAACAACAGTGTAGTAGAGGACAAGGGGCATGGGAACAAAATTTGTAAATGGAAAGGGGAAAAGAAGGTGGGGCAAAAGGGAAGGAAGGGAGGTTGCAGGCAGAGTGGGACCAAGATGTGGAAGGCCATGTGTGCAAATGCACTTAGTCTTGGAAATACAATTCCTGACATAGAGGCCATGATGGAGGAGTCATATCTGGATATTGTAGCCATTTCTGAGTCACGGTGCACAGGCAACCACAACTGGACTGTGACATGGAAATACCAGGATATACTCAGTTCAGGAAGGACAGGGTGGGCAGGAAGGGAGGAGGGGTGAGGCTGTATGTAAGGGAGGGTATTAAAACAACAGAAACACAAGGAATCCAAGGAGGACTGAAGGTACTGTGAGTCACCCTGGAGACAAGAGCCAGGGCTGCTATTCATACTGGGGTGATCTACAGACCTCCAATACAGGAGGAGAAACTGGATAAGGAGCAGAGGGAAGCCATTAGCATATGGCAGTAAAGGGGATGTTCTGCTGGTGGGGAACTTCAATCTGCTGGATGTAGATTGGAGCCTTGCAGCCATGACCTCAGCTAGAAGCTGGAACATCCTAGACTCCCTGCAGGGGGCAATTCTCAGGCAACTAGTCAGGGAGCACACTTGTGATGGGGCAATATTGGACCTCGTGCTCACAAACTAGGACAGTATTGCAGACATCAAGGTGGGATGTCACCTGGGGTCCAGTGATCACGGTACAGTGTGGTTCAACAAAAATACAGCAGCAGAAGCAAACTGCACAAAGACAAGAGTCCTGGATGTCAGGAGGGTAGATTTAAAAAAAATGGGTGCATGCCTCAGAGATAACCTAACGGGGGGGGGTGGCCTGGTTGGGATGGAGGAATAATGGGCCAAGTAAAAGGATGGCACAGTGAAGACAACAAACCTCTGTGCAAAAGAAGTGAGCAGAAACAGGGGAAGAAGTGACCACTATGGTTCTCAAGGGAGGTAACTGAAACGGTTAAGGCTAAACAGGTAGCATTCAGGAGGTACAAAGAGATGCAGAGGGAAGATGATAGAGATGTGTACCAGGGGAAGTAGAGGGAAGAAGGGAAAGCAGTGAGGAGAGCAAATGCACAGACTGAGGAAATAATAGCCAATGGGGTAACTAAAGGGGATAATACCTTTTTATGTACATAAGTGAAAAGAGGAAGACATGAGAAGGGATTGGAAGATTAAGAAGGGTAGAGGAGGGGGACTGTGCAGAGGAGGATCAGGAAAAGGCAGAGATCCTGAACAGATACTCCTGTTCAGGTTTCACACTGGAAGGGGGTGGATCACGTGAAAGAAGCAGGAACACTTAAGGGAGGGAGGTAGAACCAAGCCCATTCACAGAGGACCGAGTCCTGAAAGGACTTGCAAATCTGAAAGTGGACAAAGCTATGGGGCCAGACTGAGTACATCCAAGGGTGTTGAGGGAGCTCAAGGAGATAGTGGCTGTACTTCTGACAGCCCTGTTTGACAACTCACTGGAAACTGGAGTGCTTCCAGAGGACTGGAAGAGGGCAGATGTAGTCCCGCTTCATAAAAGTGGTATCAGGGATGAGGCTGGCAACTATAGGTCAGTCAGTCCGATATCAATGATGGGGAAGTTAATGGCATCACTATTAAAGGAAAGGATTATGGAGTTTCTTGAATCCTGCAAGTTGCAAAAAACCAAGGCAGCATAGATTCATTAGGGGAAAGGCATGTCAGATGAACCTGCACAATTTCTTCAACTGGGTGACCAGGGAAATAGGTCAATGTGGTGTGGTGGATGTGGCCTACTTAGGCTTTAGCAAGGCTTTCAACAATGTACCACATAGGAGGTTCATAAGAAAACTGGGCAGTTTTGGGGTGGGTTCTAAGATAATAAACTGGGTACGGGAACTGGTTGATGGATAGGCAGCAGATGATGGTGGTAAATGGAACTCACTTGGGTGAAGGGAGACTGGCCAGCAGGGTACCTCAAGGCTTAGTACTGGGGCTAGTCCTCTTTAATGTCTTTATTAGTGACATTGCAGAAGAGCTGGAAGGGAAGGTATACTGTACCTCTTTGCAGATAACACCAAGATCTGCAATAGTGTGAACACTCCACAGAGAGTGGAGAGAATGTGCAGACACCTGAGAAACTCAAAGAACAGCCAAATGTATGGCAGCTAGGTTTCAATGCAAAACAGTGCAAAATCATGAAACAGTGCATAAAATGAAGTACAATAAGAGGTACTGACAGTCATCAAACAGGAAAGGGACCTTGGAGTTATTATATTTCACAACCTCAGGGTGGTGAGGCAGTGTGACAAGGCGGTAGGCAGAGCCATTGCCCCCCCTCATTCTTTATTGCCTCTCCTGAAGTTTTCAACAGGACTGTGGCCCAGGCATTGTTTATTTGTTTTGTCTGTTTGTAGTCAAGAGGGTTAAAGAAATGATTCCGAAAGCTCTCTTCACCCAGTTGGGGGCAGTGGAGCCTTTTAGATGCGTTGCTACATGCAGCGTTTGGCAGGCTGTGTAATATGCTTGAAGGTTTGGTAATCCAAGCCCCTTTTATCCTTATTTAGCATTAGTGGAGACCATTGGACTGGGTCTAGAGTTTTAAATATTAATGAAATTTGGCTGTTGCATCTCATGGAAACAGGTACTGCCATTGTGAGTTGCAAACCTGCTTTTGTGACTTGAAAATCCACATTTGTGAGTCCTAGTGGTCATGAAACTGGGGAAAGTACAGAAAACGTCCACATCAAAAACAAGAAAATCTTTTTTAAGTTAGGTCATAAACTTGTGAGTTTGACAGTGCAGGGAGTAAGGTTGATTCTTCGCATTTTTTGTAAAAAAAAAAAAAAAAATTCCGTTTAAAAATATTAATATAATTAGGTTGAAGCATGTCATAAAAACAATCAGCACTTTCATCACTCTTTAACATGTTTACTTGACTTGCAAAACCACGTTCGTGAGATACTGTACAACCTCACTTTTATGACACTTAGGCCAGGATATAGTGGGTTGACAGCCTAGAGGTTAGAATAATGAGCCAAGAATGAGCTGGAAACATCCATCAGATCTGGGTTTGATTCCCACAGTCTCCACTTGCATACTGTGTGACTCTGCGAGCAAGTCAGTTAATCTCCTCAGTGCTCTCAGGTCACCCCTGAAAATGGGCAGTTGTGCATAGTGGGCCTACCTGGTTACCAAATAATTATATATATAAATATATATATATATATATATATATATATATATATATATATATATATACATTTAAAAACTCCATTAATGCATCAGTTAGGGTTCACAGCACAGCGACAAAAGCATGGAAATGTGGTGTTAGGGTTACCACCCCTACCACCCTACCCCCACCCCCTCCACACACCAACAGACATGGGGTGTGCCATGGGGTCGTCAGGCTCAACTTTCACCCCATTCCATGTGTAAGCAAGCTGATGCTACAGTATAGGAGAATGGGGTGAGAGTTAGGCCTGACAACCCCGTGGCACACCCTGACATCTGTTGGTGTGTGGAGGGGGGTATGGGGTTGGGTGGCAGAGGTGGTAACCCTAACACCACATGTCCATGCTTTTGTCACTGTGCTATGAACCTAACTGATGCATTAATGGAGTTTTTTAAAATTAATTTCCCTTCTTTTTGAGAAAGTGTAATGTAATTGTTAACTGGTAAGTGTTAGTAGGAGCACTGGCCCTCTGGGCCCTGCGCTCCCTTCATGTTGCCTATTTTTTTCATAATGGTATGCAGATGTGGGAGTGTGGGCCCCCTGGGCCCTGCGATCCCACTTACACATAACTAATGAGCCATACAGCAGTCCTATAGGGCAAGGAACCCTTGTAACACTAATGTGCCAATATCTCAGTAACTGTAGCAGCTATGAAAAATATTCAAGTGTCGTTGTAATAATGGGAGTAAGATTTCCACACAAGATAAGTCAACCAAATCTGTATCTCACATAGTTTACAAGATACAGGCACCGAAATGCGCTGAAAAGGCACCCTTGGAACCCATGTGACACTAATTTGCTAATATCTCCATAACTGTAGCAGGTAGGAAAAAAATTCCACTGCTAGTGTAACTTACGATTTCCAAATTTGTGGGTAACAGAATATCCATATCTTACTTAATTTTTGAGATACGGCACCGAAAGGTGTCACGGGCACTACAATGTTATCCTATGGGAAATTTCTCAACCTCGGAATGCTGTAACATTGGGTCTGTTGAATGTTTTAGTACAAACCACCAAAAGCACATCTGTGCAAACAGGGCTTGCCACCCTACAAATTTCAGCCCAAAAGGTCAAACCGTTTTGTTGCAGGGAGATGGCAAAGATTTGCAGATTTTTTACAAAGTACTTAAGCAAATTGCAAAAGTTTCACAAAACCAGCATGACACTTTCATGATTTGCAAAAGTGTCATTCCCATTTCTTTCACAATTTTCGAAAGTACAAGGGCCCCGAGTTTTAAAACGGCATTTCTGGGAAGTCTTACCTCCCCAAAAAGATAGGGCTGGCAACCCCAGGACCCGACTAGGTAAACCCAACTGTCAGTGTTTATCTAGGGGTCCCAAATTCAAATGCCAGGCATTTTTCTCTCTTGCTAACTCAAAACAAGATGGCCACTGCACGAAAGTAAAAGGGCCATTTGTGAAAGTAAAATGTACTGATGGCAGCTTTCGAGAGACACATATTTTTTCCCCATTGGCTATAATGGGATATTTGTTTTTTGAATAACTTTTGAATGGTTTACTATTTTTTCACCAAATCTTTGAAAGGCACATCAATGACCGAGACTGCATCTTCCCTGAAGATTTCAGACCAAACGGACAAACCATACGGGCTGTGGGCAAGAGCAAAGAAATGCGCAAAAAGTAAATTTTTTTGCATTTTTGGGCATTCTGCAGCTCTGCAACTGTACATCTGACCGTAATGCAACTTGCCAGATCCAGAGATATATGGTACCCAGGGCCCCTAGTGCTCTGCGGCAGAATTTTCTGATTTCTGCGGCATGATTTATTAATTTCTGTGGCAGAATGCAGCCCTGCCATTGGCTAAAATATGAAGTGATGTCTGATGACATCATCTACCAAGCGTAGAGGAGGGGCTTCAGGATAAACAAGATGGGTGCGGGAGCCTGGCACTATGGAAAAACTGTATATTTTAATGAAAATTCACCAAAAACAATGATTTCTACGGCACTATATAAATTCTGCAGCACGATGCAAATTCTATGGAAAATTCCGCAACCGCAGAATTACAGAATTCAAGGGGTCTTGATGGTACCAGACCATGCATGCAAAATTTCAGGCAAATCTGTCAAATGGTGACAGTTATTAAGGTGCAAATTTGAGGTTTAACGTTAAAGTGCTTACTCAACCCTAACTATACTGGCACTACTGCACCAGTATATATATATATATATATATATATATGTGTGTGTTTGTATATAAATATATATATATATATATATATATATACACACACACATATATATATATATGTGTATGTGTGTATGTGTGTGCATATATATGTGTATATATATATATATATATATTTTATACCTAGGGTATAAAAACCAGGGAAAGAGCTACAGGAAGGGGGGAGTTGCTGACAGTCACCAAGTAAGAAAGGGACCTGGGCGGGAGTTACTATTTCAGATGATCTGAAAATGTCAAAGCAGAGTACAAGGGCAGCAGGGAAGGCCAGTGGCATGCTGGGGTGCATTGGCAGGGATATCACCAGCAGAAGACCGGAGGTAGTGATGCCATTATATAAAACCCTGGTAAGGCCTCACATGGAGTACTGTGTGCAGTTCTGGAGGCCGCACCTTCAAAAGAACATAACAGGCTGGAGACGGTCCAGAGAAGGGCAACTAAGATGGTACAGGGCTTGCACCACAAAACTTATGAGAAGAGATTAAGTGACCTCAATATGTACTCGCTGGAGGAGAGGAGGGAGAGAAGGGACATGATAGAAACATTAAAGTATCTCAAGGGCATAAACAAGGTGGCGGGGGGGGGGCATCTTCCAATACAAAAGGAATACAGGAATGAGGAGGCATGACACGAAATTGGAAGGTGGCAGGTTAAGAGGGAATGTGAGGAAGTTCTTCACAGAGAAGGGTGGTGGATGCAAAGAATGGTCTGCCACAGGAGGAAGTGGTGGGAGTGAGCACTGTGGTTGGATTCAAACATGCAGGGACAGGCATAGGGGAACCATAGAGATAAAACAGAGGGAGAGTCAGAAGCTGTAATCAAGTACAGGGCTTACAGGCAGACTAGATGGGCCTAGTGGTCCTTATCTGCCGAGAATTTCTATATATATATATATATATATATATATATATATATACACACACACACACATATATATATATATATATATATATATATATATATATACACATATACATATAGGATATGACATGGCCTGACTGAAGATATCATATTTATCTTCACGAGAGGCCAATGATATCTCATGAGTGGCGAAGCTCACGAGTGAGATATCATGATGTCATTGGCCTCTCGTGAAGATAAATATGATATCTTCAGCCAGGCCATGTCATGTTCTGTATATACAATGTATGTTTTGGGCCCCACTCAATACAACCCTCAAATGGCCCCCTTGATACAATCCGTCATATAGAAGTAATGGATATTTCACATCAAGTATGCATATGTGTTGTAACACAACAGATGGCAAATGTTATTTAAAAGGAAATGTGTGGTTGATTGCGCCACTTTAAAAATAAAAAAAAAAAGTGTTCTGGATTGTGGTTGACCCTACTGTGGCTACAGGGTAGGGGTGCTACAGGGCAGGGGTACCACTAGCCACCAGGGCACTTGTGACAAAATACTGGTGGGGTGTTCAGGGTGGGGGACTGTTAGCCACCAGGGCATTTGTGAACTAATACCAGTGGGATGTTCCAGGGTGGGGCAGTATGGCTAAGATCCACAGCTCTTAAGACATGTTTTGGCAAGGCAGTAAATACCATGGCACTAATGGCTATTTACCACCTTTCTAAACCTTCCAGCATGCCGGTGCAGCTATATGCAAGGAATGATCAGCTTCTTTACATAGGCACACCAGTATGTGTTATGACTAGTCACAGAAGGTAATTGACTCACTAGCTATGCCATCCAATATGGCATTTTGCAGTTCTTCCTTGCTTTGAGACTGCAAAGTGGTGTGAGTTGCTAAACCCATTTGTGACTGCCAATGCTGTTTCACTATTCTGGTCTTAGTCTCCAAATGACAAAAATCTTGATGGCTTTGTAGGATCATGTCTGTGAACATGTAGCCAAAGTCCACACCATATGTAGCTTGCAGCTGCATTATAAACCACCTGTAGGGCCACTCACACAGCTAGCTACAGGTCTGGCACAGAGTGCTTCACTATACAGCCACTTCATGAGTTCTCACAAAGCATGGCACAGGTCTGCTGTAATGAGTTTCATTATGCAGCAACTGCATAAGTGGGTAGTATGGCCACTAGTGAGGCAAGCTGCAGGTCTGGAACAAGGCACAGCACTAAGCAGCTGTTTCATGAGTGGCCTACAGGGCCAATAGCCAAGCAAGCAACAGGTCTCACACAGTACACATAACTATTGCTGCTTCCTGAGTGGACTGCAGGATGCACACAAACAAATACTGGCACCAAATAAATGGAGTGCAAAAGGCTTTATTTCTGTGTTCCAAACACCATACAGCTCAGGTAAAACATTGTCCTCTTGAGAGGATTGTGTTTTACCTGCGCTGTATGGCATTTGGATCACAGAAATAAAGCCTTTTGCACTCCATTTATTTGGTGCCGGTATTTGTTCTTGTGCAGTTTGGTTTGCTTATTGGGCACATTTGGAGCAGCTGGAGCAGAGATTTTTGCTACATGGACGGCAGGACCACTGAAGACGCAAGCTACAGGTCTGCTGCAGTTAACATCATTATGCAGCAGCTGTGGCAGTGTGCATCATTAAACTATGTTAATGCATCATCTATTAGGGTTGAAGCACAAAGTGTACAAAGTAGGGAAATGAAATATTTTCTTGTAAAAAGTCCCCAGAACCTTGGCACATCTATGGTATGGTTTTGACAATCATGCAAGGCAGTGCTGACATTACACTAATGTCTGTAATCTGTGTCACTGGCTCAGTAGGTGTTGCACTCACCTCTGGGGCAGAAAATTGGAAGGTTGTAGGTTTCAGTCCTACACTAGGTACTTGCGGTAATACCCATAACTGCCACTTCAGTGCAGTATGGAGGAGGGGGTACTGTACTGTTGAGGTGCCATCCTTTAGATGAGACATTAAACTGAGATCCCTTCTGCCCATCTCTGGTGACTGTCCAGGTGGAAGAATAAGTGAGTTTAATTGGTGTCCTGGCCAACATTCCCTGCTGTTTATAAAAGAGATCTACGCAACCTGCTCTTCTGGACACACCTGGAAACAATCTATCATAGCATTGACTTATCAGGCAAAGTTAAATAATGAGACAGCAATGCATGTATAAAGGTTGCCATTATTAGGGTAGTGCCAACACACTGCATCACATGATTGTTCAACAAAGGTACAATTTAGTAAGAGGCCTCTCTGCCAGAGCTCTCCAGCACTTTGCATCACTCCCTGAGGAAGGATGCTGGATGTCCAAAGTGCTGGGAACATCTGACTGAGAGGCCTCTTACTAAATTTTACCTGTATTGTTGAAAATACTGCAATAAATGCATTGTGTACATTAACAAGATTTCAAAAGTTGTTTGGTTTTGTTAGGGGTGCTGGGTCCATAGAAAAGTGAAGTGCATTCTCTGTAAGCTCCCTGTTAGTCCCTTTGACCAAGAAAAAGAATGACCAAGAAAAATAATTACTTTGACAGGCTTAAGGTTCTTTCCCTTGCACCAATCAAGCATCTCTTGATCAGTGCTGAAAAATGAAAATTGGGTGGGGGAAGGGGGTTACCACACAATTTATCGATTTCTGAACAGGTAGTTGAAGGTACTAGACTCTGCCTCATATCTCACAATATAGTCAAGGTTTGGCAGTATCCCATGATTGATAACACACACCCTGTCATATAAAATTGCTAAACTGTGTTACATGTAACCTTCTTACCATGCTGTGGAACTGTCCCTTTGGATGGTGCAACTTGTACATTAAAGCAACAAACACCATACCTAGCTGTTTCTCATTCATATCCAAAACATTGTTTTCTCTAGGTCAATAATGCTGTCTCCCTTCCTGGCTATGTCCTATTTAGGAATGACCGTGTTGGTAAAAGGGGAGGTGGTTGTGCTATTTACCTCCTGAAGCACCTAAAAGGCCAGGTCCTTCTGTTGGGTCATACTAAAAGCAACTTCCAAGTACTTGCAGTCCAAAGTACACTTGATCAATGTAATAAAGCCCTTACTATTATGTCGGTATACAACCCCCCACTTTGTGACCTGTCAAATGGACACAAAATGATCATTGACCTACTGGACAACCTACCACACCATGCTGAGACCCTGGTTCTCAGTGACTTTAATGTCAGTTGGTGAGCCCCGGAGGCCAACCCTCTCAAAGACACACTGGCTGCCATTGACATCATGCAGATGATTACCGCCATCATAAGAATTAATTACAAAATGGACTCAAGCTCCCTACTAGATCTGCTCCTCACTACCCACCCAAGCAGAATCATTGAAGCCCTAGTTCTCCCTGACCCCTTGAGTGACCAAGTGCCCATTATCTGCTGTTGGTCAAACAAGTCACCTAAACTCCTGTCCATAATCGCCTACCAGTGTGTCCTAAAAAAAGGGCAACTCGAACAATTCCAAACCTTCCTTACCCAATGTGACTGGTCGCCCCTTGACACTTTCAATAACACTGACTCCGCCTTAGACTATTTTATCAACTGGTTCAACACTGCCTGTGACAAATTTGCCCCACCTAGAAAAAGAAAACTGTGAAATGCCATAAACCTGTCGATTACACCATCCTTATTAAAAATGATGAAAGACAGGGGCAGTCTCTGGTACAGGGTGCAGGGAACTGGTCAGCCATGTGACTTGCAGCTCTACAGGGTGGCTAGAAATCACTATACCAATGAGATTCGTAGGGTCAAGCAGTATTCCTAAAAGACTGAGCTTATCAACTCATGGGGTGATAGTCAACAGTTGTGGGCCAACATAAAAAACTTTACAGGTGTGCCAGCCAAAACATCCCCTTCTACGCTTGTAGTGAATGGCACCACAGTTCAGGATCATAAGCAAATAGTGGATGCTTTCAATATCGTGTTCACGGATCTAAATGGAGTATTTCCCCCCGACTTCTTCAGCAATTCCACCCCTCCAACATCAGCTACACCTCACACCCCACCCTCCACTGCCTCCCCCTTTTACTTTAGAAAACTGTCATTAGCAGAATCTAGGAAATATCTGAAAAAGGTACTCAGAAAGTCCAGGTTCAGTAGTAACTCCCTGGATTTAAAACTTCTCAACCTCTCACTTGAGGCTGTCCTGCTACCTCTGTCCAAGCTCATGAACTTCTCATTAACCCTTAGGCAGTTCTCCTCCTGGTGGAAAGTGGCCGTTGTTACATCAGTTCACAAGATTAGGGATAGATCTCAACATTCTAACTACTGCCCGATATCAATTCTTTCACCCCTTTCCAAAGCGCTTGAGCACATAGTTTATTACCAGCTGTCTGAATACCTGGATAAATACAATATTCAGTGCCCTGCCCTGGGCCTCTGCTCCAAAGTCACCTGCTGGTTTGGGAGCTACCTCGAGGGTGGATCACAACAAGTTAAAATAGGAGGCACACTCTCCTGCTGTCTCCCCATGCGGTCAAGCATCCCACAAGGGTCCATTCTCGGACCACTACTATTTAGCCTTTTTATCAATAACTTACCTAAAGCCTGCAGCAACAAGATGATCCTGTATGCAGATGATGCTGTAATTTTCTCTTCCCATACCAACCCTGTCCTCCTAAACAGTGATCTTCAGTCCAACTTCAGCTCACTTGACTCCTGGTTTGAACAGCAGAAGCTGCCTGTTGAATTGTAAGAAAATGAAGGTGATGCTGTTCTCAAATCCCCACAGTAAACACAAATCTGCCTCCCTACCCATACTGAATAAGCAGCCCCAATCCCTAGAGCAAGATCATGATTTTAAATATTTTGGGATTACACTAGACAGTAATCTGACATACAACCTTCATATCAGCCTCATTGAAAAGACTCTTCTTGCCTGGATTGGCACCCTTTACCAGCACCAGCACTGTCTGACCCTGGAGGCACTGTGCTTAGCCATTTCCAGCTCTGTACATAGAAACATAGAATTTGACTGTAGATAAGGACTGCTTGGAACACCCAGTCTGCCCATTTCCCTACCTAATGGATAAACTGCAGATCCTAGTTAACCAGCAGCCTACTTCTTCCTACCCCCACCCCCTAGAATTGCCTTATGACTGTACCATGCATGCTTGAATTCCACCACTGTTTTTGACTCCACAACCTCCTCCGGAAGGCCATTCCAGGCATCCACAGCCCTCTCTAGAAAAAATACTTCTTACATTACCCTGAGCCACTTCCATCTTCAAATTGTGCCCCTTGTTCTTGCACACCTCTTTTTTGAAAGATGCTACCCTCTTGAACTTTGTTAATTCCCTTGAGGTACTTGAAAGTTTCTATCATGTCCCCCCTCTCCCTCCTTTCCTCGAGGCTATACATAAGCTCCTTAAGTCTCTCTTCATATGTCTTCTGGTGCAGACCCTGCACCATTTTAGTTGCCCTCCTCTGGACAGCTTCCATCCTGTCTATGTCTTTGCGGAGACTGGGTCTCCAGAACTGCACACAGTACTCCAGATAGGGTCTCACCAGCTGTCTGTACAGAGGGATAACAACTTCCTGTTTTCTACTGGTGATGCCTCTCCCTATGCATCCCAGTATCCCCCCCATTATAGATTATGGTTTAGTAATTCATGGGTCTGCTACTGACTTCATGCTAAAACAGCTCAGGATTGCACTGAACAAATGCTGTAGACTAGTCTCTGGGGCTAGAAAATGTACCCACATGTGCGACCTCTATGAACAGGCTAACTGGCTTGATCTTAGGGGCAGGATCCACTATCAGATGTGCCTTCTTGTGGAAAAAGATTAGCCCTGGCCTTATCCCTCTGGCCACCAGGGTCCTCGTAATGACAACTCCAATCCAGTGGCTCATGTGCAGTACAAGTAGGCCATCATACAGTATCCCTTTCTGTTGTACATCGCAGGACCAGAGTGCATTCATGGTGAGGGCACCCATCTGGCTTAATGGCCTCCCTGCTGCAGTTGTATCTGAACAGAAGATTGACCCCCTTTAAAAGTAAATTGCGACTGCACCTTGTAACCCTAAGTACCTGCGACTACTATCTCTAAGCTCTAACTGCATAACTGGCCATCCACCTGCCTCATCACCCTCTTGGGGTACTGTTTGCCTACTTTGTTGCTGCCATTCTGCCCTAGCCCTGATTCTTGCAGCTAACATGCCACCTTCCTCATGCTAGGTGGAAGGCCTTTAGCCTACCTCCCACATCCCACCCATCCTATTGCCCTTTTGCCACCCCTCCCTATTCTACCTCTACCTCCCCATCACTACTTATACCTCCCACTCTCCTTTCTACCTACAGTTCCCCTCCATAGCCCCTCTCTCTCTCCTCCCCACCTCCTTGCCCTACCTTGACCCCCTCACAGTACCCTTTCCACCCTTTACCCTCCTCTACCCCACTGTTTCCCCCACCAGCACTTAACTGCTTACCTGTGGCACTTCTCAGACAATTGCCACCATCATGGCTGCATTTCCTTATCTTGCCCACCCCCATTTTCTCTGTTCACAACCCCTTGTTCTCTTATGTCATTACCCTCCCCCTTCTGTGTTTGGTATTCCCCTGTTGCCTCCCCCTGTCTTAAGGTGTCTACATTGCCTTTATTCCCTATGTTGTTTCTAATGTGTGTAGTTTTGGTAATGTTCTATTGATTATGCTTGTACCTAACTCTATTTTGACGTGGAACCTTTGTAAAAGAACCTCTGGTTCAAAGGTATTTTATAATCCTAGATCTCAATAAATAAATAAATAAATAAAATAATATCCCATTCCCATAAACACACAAACAGATGTCTTATTTCAAATGATGCAAGTTTATCTAACTATCTGGCCACTACTTTCCTTCTGTTACTAATGCTTTTTCAGATCTGATTCTATTTTTATCTGTGAGGTGCTTATTAATATTTGATCATCACATAGCAAGGCTTTACTTATTCAGTAGCTAATTGCTGACAACAGTTCTGATCTGATGTGTTTGACAGAGACAAGACTAAAATCAAAAGCTGCTTTTCCTTTACAAGAATCTTACTCTCCAGAATATTCTTATCTATACAATGTGCATCAGATGAAGGGAAGTGGGCACTATGGTACCGTCTACAAATATAATCCCTGTGTTCCTAAAGACTTTTCATATCTGCTCATCTCTTGAACACTTTTGTTTTCATCTGCCTTGCATTTTACTATAGCCTATCACCACTTTCCAACTGCATTTTTAGTTAAACTCTTCATAAACTGAAATTGTATTACTTGGTCTATCCCACACTGTACTCTAGGGTCTAATATTTATTATCATTGTTTATTATTTAGCTGGTTCCAAATGTCACAGGTCATAACCATGGCATCCTGATACCTTCTGATTCTCATCTTTCTTTTGGACAACAATATGGGGTTTTGTATTAAATCTGTTTCCTTCCATCTATGAAACATTATCCAGTTACATAAAAATGTATATTTCCTTCAGATAAGGAAACAGTAATTTGTACCTTGGTTTCTACCAGGCTATACTATCACAATTCTCTTTTTGTGTAGCTTCCTGCTCCAGCAATTTCCAGGCTACAGGAAGACCAGAACACAGTTGATGCCCAAGTTTCAGTTCAGATGCAATGTTTGCACTCAAGGGTGATAGACTTATTCATCAGTGTCTACAGGCAAGGCAGCCAGGATTCCCATCACCAGATCTGTGATGGGAGCACAAATGGACCACCACTCTATTTACAGTATAAGCTCCCACCCTGTCATTAAGTCCCTTAGATTTCTGCCTGCCCCCAAATTAAAAATCCAGAAGCCTTCTTTCCTAAGTATCAAATCTGTGGATCTGTATCCTTTCTTATGTTAATATGATGCATTTTTATCTTGTACAGTCTTGGACTCCTGAATGTTGCGTCTCTAAATGTGGCAAAAGATATGTGTTGGATACAGCCGACATCATGAAGTTACTGCTCTTGTATTTTAGAGCTTGCACTGTGATGGGAGATTTTATGCTGTTCTAAAGAAGTTGTTCCAAAGAAGGACTTTAGTTAATATTCTTATAAAAATACACCTATAACCTAATCAGTAGATGTGTCCATGCTAATCTTTTCTTATATAAAATTTCTGGTGAGTGGTAGGGTGGTGCTGAGGGGGTTGGTCCCTGATGATGGGGTCAGCTGGTAGTGGAAGAATAAACAGCACTAGCTACAAAATTTCTGGTGAGTTCCTAATTATAGTTGATTCTACACTATTTAACATTGGGGCTTTAGTCATTCTAGAAACTCTTATTGACAAATGATCACTGCCAGTTTTTTATATGTACATATATATATATATTATATATATATATATATATATATATATATATATATATACAATAGGGGTGAGTGATAAATGAATGTGATAAATGTAGCTATTTCCACTAGAGTGTGATAAATACTGATGACATCACTAGAGTGTGATAAATGCCGTTAATACATACTGTGCTTATGTCATCACTCACTCACTAACCACAGCCTGCATTCTAAACTAAACTCTTTCACAAATCTGTTTCTCACTGCTGCTTGCAAGTAACTATTAACATTGAAAAGGACAAAAACATAGACTTTGATGGCAGATAAGGACCACTTGGCCCACACAGTCTGCCCATTTCCCTACCTACTGGAAAAGCTGCAGATTCTAGTTAACCAACAGCCTACTTCCTGCCACCCCCCACTACAATTGCTTTATGTCTGTCCCATGCATGTTTGAAGTCCCCCACTGTTTTAGACCCAACAACCTCCCCAGGAAGGCGGTTCCATGCATCCACCACTCTTCCGTGAAAAAAATTCTACATTACCCTGAGCCATCCCCCTCATCTTTAAATTGCGCCCTTGTTCTTACATCTCTTTTCTGAAAGATGCTACCTTCTGGACTTTGTTGATTCCTTGAGGTACTTGAATGTTTCTATCATGTCCCTCTGCCCCTCCTTTCATCAAGGGTATACATATTAAGCTCTCTCAGTCTCTCTCCATATGGTTTCTGATGCAGACCCTGCACCATTTTAGTTGCCCTCCTCTGGACTGCTTCCATCCTATGTCCTTGTGTAGATGAGGTCTCCAAACTGCACACAGTACTCCAGATGGGGTCTCACCAACTGTCTGTATAGAAGGATAACCACTTCCCTTTTTCTACTTGTGATGCCTTCTTATGCATCCCAGTATCCCCTGGCTCTCCTTACTGACTTCTCACATTGCTTACCCACCTTTAGATCATCTGATATGACTACCCCCAGGTCCCGTTCCATTTTTGTTGTTGTTAGTACCTCCTCTGCTATTGTGTACTCTTCTCCTGGGTTTTTGTTTCCCCAGGTGCATTACTTTGCACTTCTTTGCATTGAATCTAATTTGCCATATGTCTGACCATTCCTCCAACCTTGCCAAGTCCCTTCTCATCCTTTCTACCTCCCCCTTGTGTATCAACTCTGTTACAGATCTTTGTGTCATCTGCAAAGAGGCATACCTTTCCCTCCAGACCCTCTGCAATGTCACCTATAAAGATGTTAAAGAGGACTGGACCTAGTACTGAGCCCTGAGGTACTCCACTAGTGATCCCCCTTTCTTTGGAATGTGTTCCATTCACTATTACCTTCTGTGTTCTGTTGTACAGCCAGTTTGCTACCCAGGCTACCATCTTGGGACCCACTCCCAGGCTGGCTAACTTGATTATCAATATTTGTGCGGGACTGTGTCAAATGCCTTGCTAAAGTCTAGGTAGGCCATATCTACAGCCCCTCCCTGGTCTATTACTTTGGTCACCCAGTCAAAGAAATCTATTAGATTCATCTGACATGACCTTCCTGCTGTAAATCCATGCTGCTTTGGGTCCTGTGCCCCGCTGGCCTCTAGGTACTCAACAATTCTTTCTTTCAGAAGTGATTCCATCATTTTCCCTACCTCTGAGGTCAAACTTACAGGTCTGTAGTTTCCTGATTCTGCTTTGCAACCACTTTTTTTAAGGGGAATCACATCTGCCCTCCTTCAGTCCTCAGGTACCACCCCATCCTCCCATAATTTGTTAAAAAGTGTAGTCAGTGGTGTCACTAGATCCTCCCTTAGTTCTTTTAGGATTCTGGGGTGAATCCCGTCAGGCCCCATTGCTTTGTCCACCTTGAGTTTTAGGAGTTCTTTCAGGAATCTTTCTTCTGTAAATGGACTGGTGTCAACCCCCCTACCCAGAGTGCTTCTATTGTCTGGTTTAGGTAACTCCTCCTCATCTTCTTTTGTGAATACTGAGCACAAGTATTCATTCAGTAACTCTGCCTTTTCACTGACTCCCTCTGCCCACCTCCCCTCTCCCTCATTAATCTTCACTATTCCTCCCTTAACCTTTCTATGCTCCCTAATGTACCTATACAAGGTTTTATCCCCCTTCTTAACTGAATTGGCTATTTTTTCCTTGGTTTGGGCTTTTGCTATTCTGACTGCCTTCCCCACTTCTTTCTGCTTCAATTGATACAGTTCCCTGTCGTGCTCCTTCTGTGATTCCTTATACTTTTTGAATGCAGCCTTTTTCTTCTTAACCTTCTGTGCCACCTCTTTTGAGAACCATAGTGGTTTTTTACTCTGCTTTGTTTTCTTTATCTGTTTCACACAAAGGCTTGTTGCCTCTATGATGGCAGTTTTGATTTTTCTCCATTGTTCTTCCACCCCTCCTTTTTGGCCATTTGCTAGTGTATTCCTCAGGTATTCACCCATTTTGCCAAAGTAAGTCCTTCTAAAGTCCAGTATGCTTGTTTTTGTATGGCTCATATCCATGGTTGTGCTTATTATGAAGCACACTGCGCAGTGGTTGCTTGTTCCCAGATGTCTACTGAATTCTAAATTTGTGATCCTCTCTCCATTTGAGAGTACCAGGTCTAGTATTGCTCCCTCCCGAGTGGGTTCCAACACTAGCTGTCTAAGGCCTGCCCCCTGCAGGGCATCGAGAATGACCCTGCTCTTGGATGTGGTTGCAGTACATGTCATCCAGTTAACATCTGGCATATTCAGGTCCCCCATCAACAGTATCTCCCCTTTTTCAGCCATTCAGGACACTTACCTGTTTCCCATAGTGTTTCAATAACTCACAGCCCATTACTATGCTACTCACAAATTCAAGAAAGACTGCATTCTAAGGCCCTGTCCACACTACGCCTCTGTAACATTACAGAGTGCCCAAACCATTACCACAACGGTTTGTGTTTACACCTGTAATGTTACAGGGGGCGTTTTCGTAACTGTTGTTGAAACCACCTATGAGGTGGTTTCTACAATGGTTATGAAACCGGTCCCGCCGTTGTAACGTTACCAGCGGTAGTGTGGACCGGTGGTAACAGTCCCCTGCAGGGACCGAAGCACAGCACGAGCTGCATTGTGGGATTGGGTGCCACTGTAACAGTCGCCCGGCTCCCGATGTATGAACCGGCAGTGCTGGTCCAGTTACGGACACCACCGAGGTGTGGCCGCACTGCATCGCTCCCCGGCCATAACGGATTGCATCCGCTACCGGGCCAGAGTGGTGTAGTGTGGACGGGGCCTAAATCACAGTGCTGCACCACACCGTTTGTTTCTCACTGCAAGCTGAAACTAACTCAATTAGCACTGCCAAACACATTCACCTGTTTACCATAGTGTGTCTCCCAGCCCATTCAGAAACACTCACACACACATTGAGAACTCTCCCAAACAATGCTCTCAGGATAGCCTAGAGGTTAGAGTAATGAGCTTTGAACAACCTTGATACATCCAGCACACTAGACCTTGGTTTGACTCTCACAGTTTCCACACTGTGTGATTCTAAACAAGTCACTTCACTGCCCAGTGCTCCCAAATCACCACTAAAAACTTACCCAGTTATCAAATACTAAAGTAAAAGAGCAAACAGAAAGACATAACTATATTTCTGAAGCTCCCACCCTCATTGTATAAATAGCACATATGATGGTCAGATTGTTTGCTATGGAAAATATTCTCACTCCTGCATCATGAGCTCTGAATAATCTCACTCGTGCCTTCAGCACTCATGAGATATGCAGAGCTCACTCTGCAGGAGTGAGAATATTTTCCATATCACACGCCACCATCATGTATCCCACATTCATATATATATATATATATATATATATATATATATATATATATATATATATTATATTATGGTAGCACGGTAGTGCTACCATAGTTAGGGTTGAGGAGCCATTTCTATGTTAAACCCCAAAACTTTGCACCTTAATAACTTTGCAACTGTTTGACAGATTTGGCTGAAATTTGGAATACATGATCAAAAACCATTGGCCTTGGCATCTGCCAAGTTTCGTACCAGTCGCATACATGGCTGCGGAGTTATTAAGTGTGATTTGCGCGTGCATTTACGCTTTTTCTGGAATTCTACGGTCCCGTGTACAGGTCGCACGGTTTGTGCGACCGGCTCTAAATCTTCAGGGAACGTGCGGCCAGGGTCCCCGATGTGCCTTTTGAAGGTTTGGTGAAAAAATATTAAACGGTTCAAAAGTTATTCAAAAAACAATTTCCCATTATAAGTCAATAGGAAAAGTTAAGAAAAAGTTCAACACTTTCGCAAATGCATTTTTACTTTCGCAAATCAGCCATTTTGTTTTCAGTTGGTGATTAGAAAAATGCTTGGCATTTAAATTTGGGACCCTCTAGCAACCTAATTCTTTTTGTATTCACCTAGTCGGACCCTGAGGATGCTAGCCATGTCTTTATTTTGGGGTAAAACACCCCAGAAATATGTTTTTCAGATTTCTGGAAAAAGTACTTTCGCAAAGTACTTTCATGCTCATGAAAGTGTTAGCAAATGTTTGCAGCTTTTAGCAAATTAGCAGTAATTTTCTAGTCTGTGGAAAATGACAGCAATTCTTTGGCACTGCACTGCAAAAGAACGGTTGGGAGTTTTGGGCTGAAATTTGGAGGGAACGCAGCCGACATCTCACAGATGTGCCTTTCAGTGTTGTATTGAAAAAATATTACATGGCAGCAAAGTTACGGCACTCAAAGTTGACGGTGTTTCCCATAGGATAACATTACGGCGCCCGATGCATTACAGGAATCCTTTGGCATCCTGCTGCAAAATAACAGTTTGGTCTTTTTTCCTGAAATTTGAAGGGAAGACAGCCAATAGCCCACAGATGTGCCTTGCAGTGGTTTGGTGAAAAAATATTACATGGAGGCAAAGTTATGGCACTCCAAACTTCTTCTTTTTCCATAGGATAACATTACGGTCACCACTAGGGCCCGTGATCTCGAAACAGTGCAAGATACGGACTTTCATCGAAAATTTCTAGCCCCTAACAGGGCTAAGTGCAAACTAGCCAGAACAGTCATAAATCATATGACTTTTAAATTTTTTTTCTATGTCATACGGTTCCTGAGATATAACCTATTTAGTATTCCAAGTCCTTATTTTCTGCTCCGATACCCATTATTATGCATACATTCTTTGTACTCACTGTCTTTCTCTATTCAGCTTTTGGGGAAAACCAGCCTGTGTGCTTACATTACTGTTACCATTGCCCTTTCCGCTTGCGGTTCCATGCCCGTTTCACTTACCGTTAACGTCTACGCCACCACGTGTGTCATCCTTTGCGTTTTCATTTGCACTTGCATTTCTGTTATTTTTTGCCATTTGTGTCTACCGTACTGTTTCTCTTTCTGTTTCACTTTGCGTCACCATGCCCATTGACATTTCCATTTGCAGGCACCATGTTACTATGTGACAAGACATCACGTGGCAAACCGTTCCCGTCACGCCACGTGTTCGTTACCCTTTCTGTTCTCATTCGCACTGCGTTACCTTGTGTGTGCCACTGTTAGCGCTTCTGTTTGCATTGCTGTTTCTGTTACTATGCCACAAGACAGCATGTGGTGGGGAGTGCGGGGCCCTTTAGACCCCAGCGCTCCTGCATTATATGCCGGGAGCGGGGCCCCTGTGCGTTATCCTTGATGCTTTCATTTGTGCTTATGCTTCTGTTATTTTTGCCATTGTATCTACAGTACTGTTTCTCTTCTGTTTCACTTTGCATCACCATGCCCATTGACATTTCTATTTGCAGGCACCATGTTACTATGTGACAACACATCATGTGGCAGACTGTTCCCGCCATGCCACGTGTGCATTGCCCTTTCTGTTGTCATTTAGCTTGCATTACCATATGCGCCACTATTAGCGCTTCTGTTTAGTGCTCTTCCTGTTACTATGCCACTGGGCTGCTTGGCTCCACTTAGCAGATTACATTCACTATTTCTCATTATCATTCTCAAAAGAAGGAATTAGAGGCAAAAACTCCATTTAATGCATTGGTTAGGGTTGTTCCATGAGCGGCAAAAGTGAGGAAATTCGCTGATAGGGTTGAAAACCCTAACTCCGAATTCACCCCGCCCAGCACCACACATTCACACACACACACATGCAAGTATGGGGAAGTACCAAGTCAACACAACAAATGACAGACATCCAGCAGCAGGTGACAGAAATAACAAACAATTGTCTAAATGTACTACGAGACATCCCCACCCACTTGACCAGGTACTGCATGCTCAGTGGAGATCAACAGCAAAACTGAGGCCATGTACACCAAACGTACACATCCCTGATTGCAGCTGCACACAATGTACCACACTTGGTAGTTGCATGGCCTTACCTACCGATGCCCCACACCACACCACAACTGGTACTGTGCCGTTAGTATAAATGCTGAAGGTGCATGATGACAGTTGTAGAAAGGTTTAAACACTAGTGAGTATACATTAATTAAGAGAAGTACATAAATTAACTACAAGACACTAGCATGCTCAAGATAAAAGTAGTGTTACATTTAGTATGTGATTTACATAGTAGTACATTTACTGCAATGGTTTACTCAAGATAGAGAGGCTGATGTAAACGTATGGAAAAGCACTGCCTGTTCAATGCTGTGAAATTGCATCGCCAGTATCAGATGCATTCTTACTGATGAAGGTGTACTGCTGATGTACATACATAGACCTTCAGTGTGTTTCAATACTAAAGATGTAGTAAGTATTCTTTGTAAGAAACAATGTAATTGCATGGATCAGGCCAAGCAACTTCTAAATATCATAGCACTACTGAGCCAACAATGACGTACCTGTATCGGAGATGTATATAGGATAGATTTTCCTGTAGGTACTTACTGAGTATGTTGTACCTGATAAAGACAATCTCATTGCATCTGTGATGACTAACTTATTCAAATAGTAATACATTTACTATTGTTGCAATGAGTGATCTATGCCACTTATGGACACAGTGTAATTTTTTTAACAGTTGTTTCATACTCAGGCTGTATGCCTAGTGTTTGGGTTTGCCACACTTCTGTCACTGATGCTATCAAAGTGATAACTATGTTAATTGTGGTACAACAGGAATCAAGTAGGTATGGTGTAGATATAAACAGAATGTCTTTTAGTATTGATTTAACTCACAATGGGGTAAGTGTACTAGGACAGCAGGGGTTATTCTCTATCACTGACTCTGTCAGTTATAATCACACTAAGGTTTCGATGACTGTAATGCTCAAGTTACACTGTTCATCTTCATGAGTTCATATTCACAGCCATTCTCCAGTAACTAGACAGTGTATGGTGTAACTGGGTGGGACACTGTGTTGCAAAGCTGCTGCAGTGCCTAGCAGAGGGAGAGTATCTACTCATAAAGACAATTAAGCAATAAGGCATGACCAACAGTTATGTTAAATGGTCTGTTAATCACCCTGTAGGGGTTTAATGTTGAATGAGGCAGCCGAAAGTGCCACATGTCGCTAGACAGTGATAAACTGACCATTAACATAATACCTGGGAGTGGCTTATTGCTGTCATAATAAAACTGTTTTTTAAACAACATTAAACCATGTTCATCATATGGTTAGGCTCTACATGTATGTTAATAAAAACTAAACATAAGGCTGTTAAATGTTTACAGTCAATTAGAAAGCTGCATTTCTCAAACCCTTGTTATAATCAGAGATATTATACCTATACAACTCCTTGGTTTTGCTGAACTCTATTGCTCAGGTGGCCCACCACATGTGTGTGGTCTGGTGTGGGGCATCGGTAGGGACGCCATGCAACTACTAAGTGTGGTACGTTTGTGCAGCTGCAATCAGGGATGGTACGTTTGGTGTCATGGCCTCAGTTTTGCTGTTGATCTCCACTGAGCATGCAGTACCTGGTCAGGTGGGTGGGGATGTCTCGTAGTACATTTAGACAATTGTTTGTTATTTCTGTCACCTGCTGCTGGATGTCTGTCATTGGTTGTGTTGACTTGGTCCTCCCCATACTTGCATGTGTGTGTGTGTGTGTGTGTGTGTGGTGCTGGGGGGTGAGTGGAGTTGGTTTTCAACAACAGCGAATTTCCTCACTTTGTCGCTGTGGAACAACCCTAAGAATGCATTAAACGGAGTTTTTTGCCTCTAATATATATATATATATATATATATATATATATATGTATATAGACATATATATATATTCAAATAACTGGGAATATCAAATACCGGGAGTATAACATAATCTAAAATAGAATCTGCTATATTCCTGAAGTGGGTACATATTCCTTGGTCATACCTAGGAAATCCTTCATTAAGTACAGTAAGGTAATATTTTGCCCTCAGCAATTAAACTCCAAAAAGTGATATCTAAAGTCATGCACCATAACCAAACAGAATTTATCTGCAATATGTCTGAGTAACCATATATGAAGGCTCTTAAAGGGGAATAGTCAACACAAAGGGCCCCACACTCAAGTGTGGGGCTGGTCTCAATGCGCACTTTGAGTGCAAAAACATTTTAGTTTACTTACTGTTTACTGTAGTGTAATTGACTGTATCAGACTAATTTTGCTTAGTTCTAGGCTGACATCTTCTGTTAGTACAAATCCCAGAATCCTCTGCAGCTGACAGCAGAGCCATAGACGGTAGTGGGAGAGTCAATAGCTTGCACTGCATGTTAGAGCTTTTACAATTTCCAATCAGTTGTTTTCTGGGTCTGCTTTTCTGTAGCAGCTAAGTACAGTCCTTTGTGAGTGTACATAGCCCAGGGAGGACAATGAGAACAGAAGATCAAAGCTTACATAAATTCCAACATACAAAGCGGACAATTGAATTTCTCAGTGCTGCCTACTGCTCTGATGTGAGCTGCAGTGGATTCTGGGATTTGTAGTAAAAGAAGATGTCAGTCTATAACTAAGTCAAAACGAAAGTTATGCCGCACCAAGGAATGATCGTGCCAGGTAAAAAATAAATTCCAGCAAAAGTTAATAGAACCGGCACCAATCAAAGCACACTCATATAGTGTATTTTTTTATCTGTTTGCCCCATCAGTAGCTGTTCATAATGAAAGAAGTCACTCACCATGGAAATTGTGCTTGTTCCAGAAAGATTTCTTTTTAATCCGTAAATATTGAGTAAAACAGGAATTTAATCCATGAACATGCAGCAATACAGAAGACAAACAGCTCCCCAAACTTGTAAAAATGTTAGACCCGCTCCACAGTCAGCTTGACTATGCACCACCTGACATGTTTCGCTCCACTGAGCTTTCTCAAAGGTGTGCATGTAGGCAATTACCTACTACTTAAATACATCTTCCCTTTAAAGTGACACAGACCAATTTCAAGTACAAAACAGGTTCAGAGCCCACCACTTATTAAAATACACACAGAAATGTATACATTTATCATGAGGGGTGTCATAACCTGTTTCTCTAAATAAAACAATAATGACATATATAGTGCTACCAAAAATAAAGAAACATTATATAGGCACTTATACAGGGCAAAAAAACTAATTATATCTGTCCATTGTTTAATCAAAAAATCCATAAAGGCAATGCAACCTAAAAAATAAAAGAATTTTAGAACAGCATAATATATACAGCAACTGAATACACATTCATATTATTTATGTTTTAACACTTCGTCTGTTTTTCAAAAAAGGTTTAATTTAAATTTTTACATTTAAACCATTGCCTTCCGTACTTTGAAAAGCATAGATCCAATATTGCTCTCGTCTGAGCAGGAGATTATCAAAATCCGCACTCCTCCGACACAATACTGGTTTTTCAAGACCTTGAAAATGGAAGCCATGATCTGAGCCTACATTTGCTTTTAAAATATGCAACACCAATGCATTTTTAATATCTTTATTTTCAATAGCTCTAATATGTCCACCCATGCGGGTTTTAAATGCCCGCTTTGTTTTTCCGATACAGAAAGCTCTACATTTACATAAGGCTAAATATACAAGGCCACATGTAGAACAGGTAATAAACCCTCTGACCGGATAATCTTTCTTAGTTAATGGATTTGTAAAAGTTTTTGTATTGCACATCAGAACACAAAATTTACAATTACCGCAATGGTGACTACCATACAATATGTTTTACTAGGTAGCCACATACGATGTCACTCAGATGATGGCTGAACTGAATGTACTAGACAATCTTTTAAACTAGTACCCTTCCTATAAACTATCTTGGGTCCATTTTCTGAAAGGTCACGTAGACCTGGGTCCTGAAACAAGATATGCCAATGCTTTTTCACTATGGTGGAAATTTCTTTTGACTGCACAGTGAAGGTACTCACAAAAAAGTTTGAATATCATTATTGACTAGTTTGTTATTCTCTTCTTTCCTCTTTAATAGAGAACCTCTATCCAGAGCACCTACTTCATTTCTAGCCTTATTAACAATACTGTTTGAATAACCTCTTTCTCTCACTCTATTCTCTAAGTCGTCAGCTCTAAGTCTATATGAATCAGATGTGTTACAATTTCTTTTTTTCTGATGAACTGACCTTTAGGAATAGCTTATACCACATGTCGTGGATGGCTGCTGCTAGCTAATAAAAGAGTATTTCGATCAATGGTTTTATGAAATAAATCAGTAGATAATCCCCCCCCATTCCATCTTGAAAATGACTAAATCCAAAACATTAATACTGTCAACACTATAAGATATGCTGAACTTCAAGTTGGGGTTACTGAATTCAAGATATTCCACAAAATTATGTAGCTCAGCCACTGAACCGTTCCAAATTAACAATGCATTTTCAATGTAATGTCTCCATAAATCTATTCGATGTAAAAAGGGGTTACTGGATGATCTAATCACATTTTCTTCCCATCTTGCCATATACAGATTCACAAGGTTGGGGGCAAAACTTGCCCCCATAGCCTTGCCTTTAATCTGTAAAAAATACTCATCTTTGTAAAAAAAGATGTTATATTTCAACACAAAAGATGCTAAATCAAATAATACTTCAGTCCCTGGACTTTTAACTTCTACCAATATTCCCCATGAGGAGGGACTGAGTGCTTTAAAATACTTTTTGGATAAAAGAGAAGTGGTGGGCTCTGAACCTGGCTTGTACTTGAAATTGGTCTGTGTCACTTTAAAGGGTAGATGTATTTAAGTAATAGGTAATTGACTACACTCACACCTTTGAGAAAGCTCAGTGGAGCAAAACATGTCAGTTGGTGTGTAGTCGAGCTGACTGTGGAGTGGGTCTAATGTTTTTACAAGTTTGAGGAGCTGTTTATCTTCTGTATTGCTGCATGTTCATGGATTAAATTCCTGTTTTACTTGATATTTATGGATTAAAAAGAAATCTTTTTGGAACAAGTACAATTTCCATGGTGAGTGACTTCTTCCATCATGAACAGCTACTGATGGGACAGACAGATAAAAAATACACCATATGAGTGTGCTTTGATTGGTGCCAGTTCTATTAACTTTTGCAGTCTATAACTAAGCAAAGTCAGTCTGACACATTCTACTATACTACAGTAAACAGTAAGTAAACCAAAATGTTTTTGCACACAAAGTGCACATTGGGACCCACCTCAACACTTGATTGTGGGGCCGTTAGTGGTGACTGATCCCCTTTAAACATTATTGCAACAATGAAAGAGGACCCTGGGCAGCAGTTGGCCATTGCAATGGAGGTTGAGAAGGCCTTTGGCTGGTTAAACTGGAGTTTCGTACAGGCAACCCTGCAAAGGAAGGGTTTTGGCGACCAGTTCAGTAGGTGGCCGAGATAGCTTTATAAGGACTCATCAGCCACAGTAAAGGTTGATGGAACCCTGAAGGAGAGATTTCAGATCTACAGGCACAACAGACAAGGTTGCCCCTTCTCCTCTCTTTTGTTCTTGCTCAGTTTGGGACCTCTGGTTACAAGTATCAGAATGCACAGGGAGGCGGAGGGAACTAGAGTGGGACAACATGAAATGAAAATTATGTACTCACCATAATTCTTTATTTTCCAGAAATCTTCACCATTTATTCCCACCATTGGGTCTCTGCCAAAGGCACTAGGACCCAATGGGAGCAACGTATTTCTGTAGCCTACAGCTAGAGGGTTGACCTCAGTACTGGTGCTGCTCATGACATGAATGTATGATGTGGCTCTCATGCACTGGCCAGTAACTGATGCCAGCCCCCTGCCTTCCTCAGTTCTATATGCCTGGACAGAAAAAAAGAGGGAGACAGAAAAAAGGGAGAGAGAGAGGGACTAAGGAAACTAACCCAAAGGGATAGAAAAAGGATACAGGATACAAAAAAAAAAAAAAACATATCATCAAGGTTCTGCTTGGTAAATGTAAAATCTTCATCTATAAAAATCCTTAAACAATGGTTAATTGATTCAATGAAATCACAAAGTGTTGTTGTACTCAGCTTGGTTAACATTGTCCTAATATTCTCAAGATTGTTTATTACTGTAAATTATACAATGGCAAGAAAGAATCCTGGACTCTGATTGGTCAGTGTGTGCCTGAAACAGCGATGTTATTACACAGTAACATCACTGTATTGATATTCCTCTAGACACACTCTCTTTGTACATTATAAAAATCTACTAAAAACATTTAAATTTTTTTTTATTTTGTACAACATTGAGCCATTGTATAATTACAATAAGGCACTCCAAGGTGTGTGTTATCGTGTAATAATTACTGGTTCACGTTTTTCCCCCATAGTAAAAGCTGGTTATAATATGCCGTTATAACCAATGGTTTATCAATAACAAAACATGCGCCCGCTTTTACTATGGTAAAAGCACAAACCACAAGCGCCTCACTTCATCGGAGTTTTCTTTTCACACTGTCTGGGGCTGTAAATGAATATTTTTTTGTTAAAGAGGCTGGTGAGCCAGCTGCATGTATTTTATGGTGGCAGAGTGAAGGGCTGCTGGGGTCATTTGGGGGCCTTTCTGTTCTGCATGACACTCTTGTCTGTTTTTATTCACTGCCACGGCTCAGCTACTGTGCCGACTGCTTATTTTAATTTTAGTCAGAAAATTCTCAATGGCTAACCCGTCAATAAAAATGAAAATGAAATCAATAGAACCCTGACTACCCACTTAGAGAAAGAGGCTAAGTATGGATCTGAGGGTAGTGGGTTCAGGACAGCCCAATGGCACCTGGACAGCAAAGGTGGAAAGACAGAGCTATGAGAGAAGTTCTGGGCAGGAAGGATAGATGAAGGGATGTCCTAGCTCTTTTTCTGTAAAACAAACCAGAAAAAAACTTGTTCACGGTACAAGAGAGAAAAAAAAGAATAGAAGAAAGATAGAGTACCCCATTCTACTCTGATAGGAAAGGAGAACAGAGAAAACCAGATTGGTGTGACCACCCCTGAAATGAAGTCTGTTGTGACCCAAAGGGATGGCCATCACTGGCAGCATGTAAGAGGGGGTTAGACAAAAGCCTATCTATGCCCAGAGGGCTGGAGCAGTAGCTGCAAGAGCATTGATAACGTAATAACAGCTGGAGAAAATCGGGTCTAAAGGAAGGGAGGACAACTAAAGAAGGAAGTGGAGAAATCCCTTCAGAAAGAATGTTTTTTTCAGAATAGAAATCCTCAAAAAGTGAACATTCTCCCTCTTCCTTTTCTCTTGTTTTTTTATCTTTTCTTTTAAAGGACTCTCCAAAATAGGAGGATGCAAGGAAAAGAGGGGGCAAAGGAGTGGCAAGAGGAAAAAGAGAAAGAAGAATAGGGTAAGCTGCCCAGATGCCCTGGCTCTAACTGAGTGGGGGATGGTGGGCATGTGTGTGAATAAATGGTGAAGATATTCTGAAAGATAAAAAACTGATGGTTAGTACATAATTTTGTATCATCCAAGAATTAATCCTCACCATTTATTCCCACCACTGGGACAGAGTATTAAACATACCACCCAGAAAGGCAGTGCTGCTCACCCTGATGGAAAAGGCTTTTCCCTCAGCCCTATATGGGGGGGGGGGGATAACTACAAGAAGACAGGGACCTCTCATGGGTCTGCCAAGACCTGAGACTGACCAGGGGCAGATGGAGGCTCTCATGTTCTGAAAGCAGGAATGCACCCTGATAACTCATGCCTGACCCTTCAGGAAAAGAAGTGGGTCCCCTGGAAAGTGTGAGGTGATCAACCTATGCTATGGCAAGGGTGTCAACCTACATAGCCAAAGTCATGCTGTCCACAGAATGCAAACTGCAGTTCCCAACAGCCTGGAAACTACCTTACTGGTGTCATGAGATGCTCTTACTTGGTGCCTCGCCAGCTCCAGGCCCTGGGTGGAAAGGCGAATGGCCTGCCTGGTTGCCTCACAGTCTGGCAGTGACACTAGAAGTTGCCCCAGTGTCATTCACAGGTGCCTGCCATAAATCATCTTATGTGCAGAGATACACAGCATGGTGCATGTCACCTTCTACCTCAGACATCAAACTCCACAGAGTCAGAGTCTGGGGGGCGGTCATGCACTGGGCGTCTGTGCCCAAGAGCAGAATCCCAGAAGAGGGATGTGGCATGGCACCTGGAGATACCATGGGAGCACAATACCTGTGCTAGACATCCCTCTGGGCAGGAGAATGGGCAGAGGGACACAGCCAGGCATCTCTGCATGCCTCTGTGAATGGCCAAGGCCATGGAGGGATGATTTTGGAGTCTCTGCTGTATTCACTGAGGAATGACAGTGCCAGGTTAGCAGGACTGTGACCAACAAAATGGTGTAGGCTCAGCTGCTGCATCATCTCCCCCAAGAACTGCTGATATTAGATGTACTCAACATCAGAGGAGAGATGGACGGAGGTGTCTTCTTCCTTGGAGGACAAAGTGGGAGAAGAATGAAAAGCTGGAATCAGGGGGTGGAGTTGCAGGTACCTCATGCTAGAAAATGATCTGGGTAACCTATGGAGATGCTGGGGAAAAGCACCAGATGTCTCCCTAAACTGTTCCCAAGACAGGGGTCCAATAGAACTGAGAATACCCGGGAGAGGAGGTGAAGGGAGCAGAAGAGGAAAGGGAGGAGGAGGGTCATGCTAGATCAGGCTGGGTCCTCTACCAGGGCTACAAGAATGCTCAGGGGATATCTCTTGGGGGAAGGCCTGGCAAACTCACCCATCAGCAAACGGTCAATAGCTGAGGACCGATTGGGATGGTGCCCTTGGCGGAAGCCCCCAGGTGGGGAGAGCAGTGCCATGAAGGCCCCACAGTGTGTCCCTGATCCCCTCCAGTGACAGGGTTAACCAGTTCCAAAGAGAATCAAGGATCCAAGTTGGTGCTGTGACTCCTGCCAGAGCTGTCGCCTACTCTGGGCAAGGAGGGAGCCACTGATCTAGACCTTAAGTTCCCCTCCTCACCAAGACTGACCCTGACCCTTGGGAGAGGCCCAGAATTGAGAAGAGAGTCCCCGGGGCAGAGGTGCTGGAAGCAGCATTGCAAATGGCACTGCCTCCTCCTCTGACACTGCAAATGGTGGCAGGTCTAGAGGCGGCACAAGGAATGATGTCAGGACCTGTACCAGCACCACAAATGGTGCCAACAGGGGTCCTGGCACTGAAAATGATACCTGAACTAGAACTGGCAATGCAAATGGTATCAACAGGGATCCTGGTGCTGTCCATAGTGCCACCCAGAGGCACAACCAGCTGAGCAGACCATGACCCTGACCTAGGCCCAGAACCAGGCCCAGGCAGGCCTCATTCTTTGCTGGAGACCTCAGCAGTCCCAAGGTTGTCCCCAACACCCTCCTCCGGAGCCTGGTCTTCTGTAGTATGTATGCTGCTAGGTAGAGGCTTGGGGGAAGAGTCAAGGAACCCCACCTTGACATCCCTGGTGCAAAGTCTGCCTCTGAAAGTGGGGGCTCACAAACCCACTTAAACACATTGATCTCAAGGGTGCAGCAATCCATAGAAAAGCAGATGTCACATCTATCTATATCGTGGTCAGCGCTGAGGCAGGTCAAATAGGCATCATGCCAGTCCTGGATGGCAATGTGACTCCTGCAGGAGAACTGATGCATAGGGGTCCATCCTTGTTTTTCTTCTTTAGAAAAGACTTCTTGTTGGACTCCTTGGAACCAGGCATGGCACCAAACAAGAAATAAGAAAAATGAAGGAACGAAAAAGGTTTGATGCTGCCTGTGTGTAATATATATATATATATATATATATATATATATATATATATATAGAGAGAGAGAGAGAGAGAGAGAGAGAGAGAGAGAACAAATAAAAACAAAAGTGGTGCTAAAGTGGATACGGTGCTGAGGTATGGCAACAAATGGGGTGTTGGTAAACTGAGGAAGGAATATGACACAGATAAATATGACTGCAGTGCTGCCATGGTGTGCTCTCCATGGCAGGAAAAGCAGAACTGAGGAAGGTAGGGAGTAATGTTGGTTAGTGGCTGGTTCATGAGCACTATGTCATTGACTCTAGACCATCAGGTGTCGGCTGTCGTTCACAGTAGTTTTTACCACCAGCAAAATGCCACCCAGATTAAACCCTTTATCCCATAGGAGGACCACCCATCATTGGTGCATGCCTTCGTAATGTCCGGACTCAGCTACTGTAACGCCCTTTACCTCGGGGTCAGTGGAGATAACCTTCATTGACTGCAGCTAGTGCAAAATGCACTAGCCAGGCTGTTGATGGGCCATTCTAGGTCCACCCACATAACTCCTGTTCTGTGTGAACTGCACTGGTTGCTGGTCAGATGGAGGATTACCTTCAAAGTGGGTTTACTCACCTACAAGGCCCTATACAGACTGGGCCTGGGCTACCTGACTGACCCCCTGACACCCGCCTGCCCTGTGCGCTCTCTTTGATCATCCACATAGAGTTTTCTGGTGACCCCAAAGACGCGTTTAAAGACCACTGGTGATCCCACCTTCAGGGTCACTGGACCTGTTTTATGGAACTCCCTTCCTAAAACCTTGAGGTAGGCACCCTCTGTGGATGTATTTAAACATGGCCTCAAACAATATTTATTTGGATTAGCTTTTGATCATTTTTAATTAATTTATGCTACTAGAAGAATCAGTTTACCTATTTTGTACATGGATATTACTGATTTTTAATTGTCGGAATGTTTCTTTTAATGATCTGTATGGTGCCTAGAGCCTCCGGGATTAGGCGCCTTATAAATAAAGTTGACTATGACTATACCTCTGTCTCATGGGCAGCACCAACACAGATGTCAGCCCCCTAGTTGTAGACTGCAGAAAGACTTTGCTCCCACGGGGTCCTAGTGCCTCCAGCACACACCCAATTTTGGAAATAAATGGTGAAGATTGATTCTTGAAAAATCATAAGATATTTCTTCATGCAGATGACACTCTGATATATTCAAAGGAAAGTATACCCTCATAGCTTGTCAGTTTTATTTGTTTCCATGTCAACAGACAACTCTTTTAATGTAGCTTTTGGGGGTATATATGTTTGCTTTCAGTGTTCATGCTAGCCCCTGTAGCTGTCCTGGTGGTCTTCTTTTTCTGGTTGCTGAAATCTCATTGTCCATGAATGCTGCATTAAGAGATGAGAAGATGATGTCACAGCACTCATTTATACCATGTATCTATGTTGAAAGAATAAATATTCTAAAGAAAAAAACTCTGAAAACACACAAATTGAATCCAATGTAAAGGGGAATACCTTGCATTACAACTCAGTTAGAAACATAGAAACATAGAAGTTGACGGCAGATAAGGACCACAAGGCCCATCCAGTCTGCCCATTTTTTCTACCTTATGAATGTGCCATAGGCTTTTACTCTGTCAATGGCCTATCTATTCATACTCTTCTGTATTGCTCCCTTATGTCTATCCCATGCCTGTTTGAAGCCTTGCACTATATTCATATCCACCACTTCCTGAGGTAGGCCATTCCATGCATCCACCACCCTTTCTGTGAAAAAGAACTTCCTCACATTACCCCTTAATCGGCCTCCCTCTAATCTCATGCTGTGTCCTCTTGTCCTGCTATTTTTCTTATATTGAAACATGTTAGACTCTTTCACCTTGTTAATGCCCTTAAGATGTTTGAATGTTTCGATCATATCACCTTCTCTCCCTCCTTTGCTCTAGGGTATACATATTGAGCTCCATTAATCTATCCTCATATGTTTTCTGATGCAGTCCCTGCACCATTTTGGTTGTCTTTCTCTGGACTGCCTCCATTTTGTTAATGTCCTTGTACATGTGCAGCCTCCAGTACTGCATGCAGTACTCCAACTGGGGCCTAACCAGTGTCTTGTGAAGAGGGATTATTATCTCCCCTCTTATGACTTGTGATACACCTACTAATACACCCCAACATCCTTCTAGCCTTACCTACTGCTTTAGTGGTCTGCTTGGATGATTTCAGGTCATCTGTGATGATGATACCCAAGTCTCTTTCTTCCCTTGTGATTGCCAGCAACTCCACTCACAACCTATAGGTGATTTCAGGGTTTCTCTTCCCTATGTGCATGATCTTGCACTTCTTTGCTTTAAACCCCAGTTGCCACTCTTCTGGCCATTTTGCCAGTTTATCCAGATCTCTTCTCATTCTGCCCACCCCATCTGGATCATCTACTCTGTTGCAGATCTTGTTGTCATCTGCAAACAGGCAAACCTTACCCTCTAGTCCATCTGCAATGTGACTGATGAAGATATTAAAAAGGACTGGTCCCAGGACTGATCCCTGAGGTACCCTACCTGTGACTTGTATCTCTTCTGACTGTATACCATTTACCACCACTCTCTGTTTTCTGCAAACCAACCAGTTTGCCACCCAGCTGACCAACTTCTGACCCACCCAGAGCCTACCCAAATTATTAATCAATCTTCTATGTGGAACAGTATCGAAAGCTTTGCTGAAGTCAAGGTAGGCAACATCAACTGCACCTCCTTGGTCCACCACTCTGGTTACCCAGTCAAAGAAATCTATGAGATTAGTTTGACAGGACCTTCCTGTTGTAAACCCATGCTGTCTTGGATCCTGTGCTCATATGGATTCCAGGTATTGCACTATCCTTTCCTTAAGGAGTGCCTCCATAATCGTGCCCACTACTGAGGTAAGACTGACTGGTCTGTAGTTTCCTGCCTCCTCTCTGCTACCACTCTTGTGGAGCAGGATCACATGAGCCCTTTTCCAGTCTTCTGGGACCTCTCCTGTGCTCAGAGACTCACTAAACAGTTTTGATAATGGCTCTGCTAGTTCTACCCTTAGCTCCTTTAGTACCCTGGCATGTATGCCATCAGGTCCCATTGCCTTGTCCACCCTGAGCTTAATGAACTCTTGTTGGACCCTTTCTTTTGTGAAGGAACTAGTGCACACCTTCCTTCCCCCTGTGTCCATGGTGCTGAGCTGTGGGCCCTGCACTACCTTCTCCTCAGTAAATATTGAGCAGAAGTATCCATTTAGGATAGATGCTTTTCCTTGGTCCTCCTCCACACACTCCCCCTTATCCCCTTTGGTCTTAGCAATACGCCCTCTGGACTTTCTCCTTTCACTAATGTTTCTATAGAAAGTCTTGTCCCCTTCTTTTACTGTTCATGCTAGTGTTTCATCGGTTTGGGCCTTTGCCTACCTTACTGCCTTCCCTGCTTCCCTTAGGGAAGTTTAGTATGCCTCCCTATCTTTGTCCCACTACATTCTCTTATACTTCCTGAAGGCCAGCCTTTTGGCTCTGACCTTTTCTGCTACTGTTTTTGAGAACCAAATTGGTTTCCTCCTTCTTTTGCTCTTGCTTTTCTCTCTAACACAATGGGATGTTGCTTCAAGTATTGCATCCTTAATGCTTGCCCACTTTGCCTGTACTCCCTCACCTGTATTTCTTCTTGCCAGGCTAGCTTAACTCTGTTGGCCATTTTATCAAAGTCAGCTCCCCTGAAGTCCCATATTTTTGCCTTGGAATGTGATGATTTAGTTCTAATGGTCAAATTGAACCATATCTTGTGATGCTCACTGGCCCCCAGGTGACCTTCTACCTGGAGATCTGTGATCCTTTCCCCGTTCATCAGTACTAGATCTAGGGTAGACCTGTCTCTTGTGGGGTTTGTACCAGTTGTTTGAGGCCCTCCCCCTGTAGGGAATCCACCATGTGTCTAGTTCTGGTGGATGTTCCTGCTGGTATTGCCCAATCTGTATCTGGCATGTTGAAGTCTCCCATTATCAGAATCTCCCCTTTAGCTGTCATGTTTTGTATATCTTCTAACAGTAATGTGTCTATGTCCTTCCCCTGGTCTGGAGGCCTGTAGACAACCCCAGTTTGTATGGCTGTCCCATTTCTTGTTTTCAGGGTGACCCACAGTCCTTCTGGCTCCTTATGTGTATTCTGAATTTCTGTAGCTTTGATATTTTCATTGACATAAAGGGCCACTCCACCCCCCCCCCTTTTTGTACTTCGGTGTCTTCTGAATAGTACATAGCCGGGTACTGAAGTCTCCCAAGCATGGTTACGGGTGAACCATGTCTCGCTAATGGCTAGTATGTCCAGTTTAGCCTCTGTCATTGTTGCCTGCAGATCTGGGACCTTGTTTCCCAGATTGTGGGCATTTGTGTACATGATTTTCCATTGGCCAGATTTTGGTGTGTTAGTTGTTGGGTGAGGTCCGGTGTTTCCCCTGTGCATCGTATGGTGAGCTGGACCTTTTTCCTTACTTGGTGATGCAAATGAACTGCAAATATGATGAACTCCTGTTTGATCACTAGCTGAGGGGGGAAGGGTGTTCTTCCCATTCAATGTATTGGGTGCTGCACCCCTCTCCCCATTTGCTAGTTTAAATATTCTGCAAAGACATCAAACTTCTGCCCCAATGCACTGACTCCCTCCTTAGTCAGATGCAGTCCATCGAATTTAAAGAACTTTCGCTCCCAAAACTGTTGCCAGTTACCTACAAATTTTTGTCCTTTTTCCTGGCACCAGCCCTTGAACCACATGTTTAGCTCCCCTGTCTCCCCTTCTCTGACCTTCCTTTCATCTGACCCCCTCTCCCAGACTGGCAAGATCTCAGAGAAGGAGACGCCAGATGAAATGGATGACAGTTTGTCTCCCAGCCTGGTCAGGTGTTCCTTGGTCTCCACAACTGACCGGCTGGCGAGATCACTAGTCCCTATGTGTACCAGGACATCAATGTTTTCTCCTGCTTCATGCACAGTTTTAGCAATGTGATCAGTGTCTCTCCACGCTGATGTACCTGGGAGATATCTGACCATTACCCCAGGCTGGATATAGATATCAACTTCTAGAATCATGGAGTCTCCTATGATCACAAGTGTTTTGGATTTCCTTTTAGCTTTTTTTATTTTGGTCCCTGTTTTTGGTGAGTTTTGTTGTGCTAGCTCCTGTGCTGCAGTGTCCTGCTCTGCAGTGTCCTCTGCCCCTTTTTTGATTTCGGAGATAGAGCCAGATACCTGTTTGTAGTTTTTATATGGTTTGTGGAGGTGATATGTTGAAGAGCATTACTAAAAATCCCAGAATCCCCTGTAGATGACATCAGGGCAGTAGGCACCAGTGAGAATATTCAATAGCCTGCAATGCATGTTATAGTTTATATAAGCTTTGATCTTTTGTTTGCTGGTCCTGCTGTCCTCCATGGACTATATACGACATGTAGACCTGTACTTAGCCCCTTGAGAAAAGCAGTCCCACAAAACATCTGATCAGAGATTATAAAAGCTCGAACATACATTGCAGTCTATTAATCTCCCACTGCTGCCTACTGGTCTCATGTCAGCTGCAGGGGATTCTAGGATTTGTAGTACAAGAAGATGTCAGCCTACAACTAAGCAAAATTAGTCTGATATAATCTACTATACTACAGTAAACCAAAATGTTTTTACTCTCACCATGCACATTTTGACCAGCCCCACATTTGAGTGTGGGGTCCTTTGTGCTGAATGTTCCCCTTTAAGGACAATATTGAATAATTAACATCACAGGTCAGAGAAGATATAATTAGATGAGAGTTGTTACCCCCTCATTGTGGGGCTGAAACTATCAAGATGAACATCTTTCCCAGATTCCTGTTCGGCTTTCTCATATTCCGCTTAGAATACCACTGAGCTTCTTTAAAACTATGCAGATACTATCATACTTTTTGTGTATGTGTGTGTGTGTGTGTGTGGGGAGGGGGGACACCATGCCAGAAATGGGTCCTAGTGACTGCTGATAAGGAGAAAAGAGGTGTGGGGGTCCTGGATCTATATAAATATTATAAAAGCAGCCCATATTAGCTGTATAGTATAGTATCTGCCAGAAAAAGGATGAAATGTGGTGAAGGTAGCATGAGGAAGAAAATATTCTGCACTGCCCCTTAGTAGCAATTCCAGCCCATGACTGGTTGGTTGGGGAAATCTGCTCCCTCAAGAATCTGTGTGCCTGGGTAACCCTAGAACCAACAGCAAATAATCATCTCAGTGGGCAGATTTTCTGAGGCTCCTTTGTGGCCTTCCTCCCAGTAATTACATTCCCAGACTTCATACTGGCACAGCTTGATGCTGGATTTAGGAGCTGGGGTCACAAGGGCTTTGGATATTTAGGTCAGTTATTTGAAGGGAGTAGAATTGAAGATTTTTTACTCCTTAAAGGAGAACAAAATCTGTGGAAGTCAGATTTCTTCAGATACTTGCAGGTCAAAGATAAAAATCACAAAGGGATCACTGACTAAAGGTGTAACAGAAAGCCCTGACCAGGCCCCCTTGCCTTATATCCACATAGCATGGCTAATCAGGAACACAGTAAGCAACTGGTTGCCAATCTAGCACAGTTAATAAGTACCCAGGATGGAGGGGATCCTGTAGCCTCTATTTACAGTAAATGGCAAAAGGAAATGCAGATCCAGCTCTTAGCCACATAATGGGTATGTATTTAGGAAGAAATCCATAGAACAACTACCAATGACACCTTTTGAGAATTCATGTCTAGACCTTCTCCAGATTTTTTCACACATCAGTTATTACAAACCCCTATAAATTAAAAACACAGATAAATGATGTAGACAATATGGTAGCAGAGCCACCTACTGTCACATCTTCTGGGACTGTCTAGAACTGAGAACTAACATCCAGGAAGTAATTGAGGAGATCCAAAAACGACTAGGGGTGCCTCACTAACCTTGGGCCCCTTCCCTTGATATTGGGTTTCTAGTGGAGTGACTTTCTTCCACAGAAGAATCTATATAGAAGTTTATTGGCTGCCTTTGAAAAGCAGTTGCTTGTAGATGGTTCACCCCAGGTAACCCTCCCTCCATGAGTGGAGAAGTCATTGTAAATGAATAATGAATGTGAAGAAAATGAGTAATCAATTATCATTTTAGACAGGCCTATTTAATGCAAGATTATTGCCTTTCCTAAAATATTTGGAAGAAATAGAAGGGGCAGAAGTCCTGAACAACCCACCTGTTAGAAAAGTCTGGAGTGAAGTAGGGAGTGAGGTTCCAACTGTTGGAAAAAATTATTAAATGTATGGGACTAACCCCTCCAAATAAATTGAGAGGGCACTAAGTACGAACTCAGACCTAAGCCCATCTAGATAATGAAGGCCAAAGGGTGGCCCATAGGGAAAGAAACTTTTGTGAAAGGCAAAACATTGCAAGGAATGACTTCCACATGTCTTTTATTTTATATCTCTTTTTCATTTTGTTCAATTTCATGTACTTATTTGAATGGTTTGAGTAATGACGTTTGCATTTTTAAGAAAGATGAAGTAAGACTGAATAAGTAGATGCAATTATTGTACCCATATTACGTTCTTCAAAAGCTGAGTCCAGCAGTGTTTAAACATTGTATTATGTTCATTGCCTTCCTAAAATATTTGGAAGAAATAGAAAGGGCAGAACTCCTGAGTAGAGATGCAGCTAAGTTTAAATTCACTGGCATAGTGAACGCGGAGTGGCCAACTTCGAGTTCCATCCAATTATTTAACCAGGAGTGGCACACTAAGCTGAAAGCTTGTTTACAGGTGCGACCTGGGAGCACAGGGAAGTTAAGTGACTTGCTCAGGGTCACACAGTATGCAAGTGGGGGCTGTGGGATTCAAACCGAGGTCTCCAGATTTGCAGCCCAGAGCCTTAAAATACTGCTCTATACTGCCTCCGTAAATGGTACTGTGAGCATGAAAGTTGTTCATTCAGTTATTTAATTTGCAGATCACTATGTGAAATTCCCATAAAGAAGTCGAAATTTGCCTTAATGTACTTCGTGTTGGTCACTTCACGTTCACTTCGAGTTGTAGTTGGAGAAGGCAAAGTTGGTAATAAACAGGACTTTGGTCACATGCCTGACTGTCTCTGCAGGTCTGCAGGTCACATGATTCAGAGAGAAACTTAAATAGGCAGGAAGTGAGTGTTTTACTTTCACTTTCTCTTGTAGAAAGAGTTGTGCACATCACTGATCTGTTTAGAGCAGTTTGTGTGTTTGGGTTGTTGACGACGATTGCAGAGTGCAAAACTTTCTTGATTTTGCTTCTTTTAGTTTAAACCTTTTTAGGTTTAGTTTGTTAATTAGTGTAGGAAAGTTTAAGTTAATTTTACAGTCTTTTTTTTGTTTAAAAAAGTATTTTTTGTGAGCACTTTGTTTTTGATAGAGTTACTAGTACTTGTACTAGGTGTTTTTGGGGTGATGGATTGTTGGTGTGGCAGGAAAAGTGGTGGCCAGCAGTGGCCACAGATGCAGGGTGGCCTTGTTCACCCAGTTATGTTAAACAGGGCCAGTTTTGTGCTGTCAAGTGCAGGCATAGCAAGCTCTGCAGCAGCAGTGGTCTGCCAGCACAAGCAGCAGCAGCAGCAGCTGGAGGAGCAGCAGCAGCCAGATGCGCAGCAGCTGGAGGAGAGCAGTCAGATGACCAGCAGCAGCAACCGCAGCAGGTTGTTGCTGTTCCACCACCACCAGCAGCAGCACAGCAGATGGCCAGCGGTGCCCCCCCACTGCCTGTACTGGGTCCTGCATGGAGCTCTCCCATGTGGGAGTTCTTTACACATCTCCTTAGGGACCCCATTGTTGCATGATGAAATTTGTACCAGGTGCTTGTCCATCATGGGCCCAAGGGTGGGCACCTTGGCACTGGTGGTCAGCAAATCCACCTAGCTGGCCATCACCTGGTCGAATGGGAGGCTAAGCTGCAGGAGTTAGCAGACACTCCTGCATCTGTGGCCAAAGCACCTCTTCTACCTGTGCATCTGTGGTGGTGCAGGGAAATGCAGGCAGCAGAGCTGGAGGTTCTTGCAGCTGCACCCAGAGAAGATGGCCCACAGTGTCCTGTGACTGTGGTGGACCTGGCTGTGCTGTGGGTGGAGGTTGAGGCCATGCAAATGGTGGTGGAGGTGGCCATGCAGCACCTCTCTCATATTGAGGAGCAGAACGAGGAGATAATAGGCTTGTGTGTAATATCAGTGGTGGTCAGCAACCGCCCCCACAGACCCTTAAAAAATTATTTTATATGTCAATTTAAACCCCCCAAGCATTTCCTCTGGTTTTTTTTCCTAATTAATATTTTTGTTTTGATGCACACTAAGTATGTAATTTATGTTCAGGTAATATTTTATGTGCGATTTGTATTACGTGTTACTAAAGGGGACAGGAATTGATTACTGATGTGCAGCTGTTTGAAATGTCTTTATTCATAAATTATATTCATTCCTGAAAAAGATCCGTATTTAACTGTGCCTGAATAAAAACTGAAGCTGTCAGTTGTGTTTTGTGTTGTTTTCTTTGTATGGACAACATTCTGTGCAATTCCTTTCATGGAACCAAAAATTTGGAGTTTTAACTATGTCACTTCGTGGTTTCAGAACCGTGGACGCTTTATTGATAAATGCGTGCTCACATGTCTAAAACCATGAAGTGACATAGTCAAAACTCCAAATTCTTGGTTCCATGAAAGCAACTGCAAAGAATGTTGTCCATACAAAGAAAACCACACAAAACACGGCTGACAGCTTCAGCTTTTATTTATTTGCTTTTGTTAACCAGGTTAGCACACTAGACAGCAAGTGCCTATTTTCAGGTGCGACCCAGGAGGTTACAGAGTACATAGGAGACACAATACAGGGTCAGGGTGCATTCAGGCCCACGTACAAGTGGGTGGAACAGCAACATGGTACACTGTCATTACATGGTAAGGTAAGGTATACAGCAATCGGGATATAAATCAGCAGTAGGGAGGTGGATTAACACCAGGAAACCACAATGACAGAGAGTACAACAAAATACATGACATTACATGAGCGCCTATCATTAGAGAGAAATGCTACACTTATTCAGGCACAGTTAAATACAGATCCTTTACAGGAATGAATATCATTTTTTTTTTTAATTTCAATATATTTTATTCAAAATTTTTTATATGACGGTACAACTGAACAAGACAATCTACATAAAAACATAAAAGACACAATTATTACATACATACAGTTACATTTACTTATCCTTCTAAATCCCCACTCCCCACCCACCTCCCTTCTACCTCCCTTGGCATCTCAGAAGAGAGGCTAGACCAGTGTATACACCTCAATATTGAGGCAACATATCTGTGTTTTCCCATAGGTTAAATACTGTATAATGTATGAAATGCTTCCCACCGGATTCTGTAAGTAGAAAGTCAGTTATTTAAGCTTGCAATCATCTTTTACACTCTTAAGTTAAACTTTAATTCTTGAAGCCATTCTACATAGGTAATGACTGTGGATGACTTCCACTGCCGTAGAACTACTGCTCTGAGAGAAAGAGCAATCAGAGCCATTTAGTATCTCCTCTGTATAACCAGCATACCAGAGAAGTCTCCAATCTGACATGTTTCTGGGGTAAACACATCACTATACCCAGGAGGGGGTCTGCCTTTTGACGAATTCTAGCCCACAAGGCTGCAATGGGAGGACATTCCCAGAGAATATGATTTAAATTGCCCTCAGATTGGTTGCATCTTGTACAAATTGAAGAAGGGATCCTACCCATCTTAAATAACTTGACTGGAGTAAAATACGTGTCATGTAAAATAGAGAATTGCATTAATTTCAGTCTATCCTGAGTGAGGTACGAATGACAATCTTTCCAAAGTTTAGTCCAGTCAAGGGATTTCAGAGGGAAGGTATCATTCTAGTAATATGACACTCTGTTTACCACTGGAAAGATTAAGTTATAAAGAGCCTGATAAACCTGGGAACCTGCATGTGGATTTTGAGCAATGTTAGCTGGGGCTTTAACTGCTATGCCAATCTTACTATACACTCTTAGCTGCAAATCATTGGTTACTCAAAATGCCGGACTTGATATACCTTGAAGGCCCCACCCGGAGTTGGGAACCTTCTCATAATTTCTTCTGAGGATACATAAGAGGATCCTTCCAACAGGTCGCTAGGGCGGATATTTCTCAGTGTTGGGAGCCAACTAGGAGAACGGCATCTTCCCCCTATTTTAAAGTTTAGATTTCTAAATAATGGCTGATTGGGATCCTTAATATGCCCATATTTAAGATAGGAGCAGAGTTGAGAGTGGACTTTCACAGAAATTAAAAGAGGCGATTAGGAATGAATACGGTTTATGTAAAAAGAGACATTACAAGCAGCTGCACATAATTAATCAATTCCTGTCCCCTTTAATTTACTGTATGTTGTACATGACTGATGGTATGCAAAATGGCAGATGCTGCGTGCTTTCATTACAGGTGAAACTGTTGTGCCTTTACACATGCTGCAATAAAAGTGTTTTGAAGATGGCTTGTGGCCTGCACAATTGCAACTGTGCTGAAAGCATGCATTGCCTTAACAGTTGGCAAGCACATGACTTATTATTATTACATAAAATTAAGTAATGAAGGGTAACAAAAAAAAATTATTGCTATTGCGGGAAGCATAATGGCATGGGGTAGTTGAACATTTTGGGGAGTTGGTGAATTGTGTTTACCAGTATGAGGGTAAAGAAGAAGAATCAAGATCAAGAAAAACAAAATTAACAAAATGCCCCCCCCAAGAAATAAATATCTGCTTTGATTTATTTTCTTAAGCCCTATTTATTTTTATTACGTACTAGTATGACATTTATGTTCAGTTCATGTTTTCTCTGCAATGTTAATTTGGTTAATCCTGTATTTGTTTAGCCTCAGAATGGCAAATCTGATTTCCCACCTCCCCTAAGCCCCCAGGTCATTATGCTTGCTTTCAGCAGTAACAATTTTAAGTTCATACTCATTACTGTATTTTATGTAGTAAGTCTTGTGGCTGCCAAGTTTGCAGACACACCAGACACTGTGTGCTTGCCTGTAATTAAATCCTGGGTCTCCAAAACAGCATCTGCAAGACACTTGTATTGCAGTGTGCGTTGCGGCCTGACTGTTTCACCAGTAATGAAAGCATGCAGTGTCCACCATTTTCTCGACCATCAGTCATGTACAAAATAAAGTAAATTAAATAACAACCAAGGAAATACTTGTTCCTTTTCTGAACATGTAGTTAAAGCACCAGGGCAATATTCACAATACCATAACACCACCTAGCATGCCCCTCAACAATGTGCTATTTTGTATTTGAATGTCCCCATTTTTTTCATGAAAAGCCGAAATGAAAATTAATACCAGTTCAGAAATGCATTACAATATGTTAAATGACATCATTGCATGGTGACGACACTGCTGCTGCTGGTTTTGGCTCTTTCTTTTCATTTCATGAAAAGTCCTGATGAAGAAATAATCACATGAAAAGCTGTTCAGAAAAGTCACAAGTATTTCTTGATGCACTACTAAAAGTGTGCACCTATAGCCAGAACCCTGCATAAGTGTCCCAAGTAAGAAAATGGCTTGCTGGCGCCTGCTGCTGCTGTTTAAATGTCACGAAAAGTGCCGATGAAGAAAAATCACGTGAAAAACTGTTCAGAAAAGTCACAAGTATTTCTTGACGCACTGCTAAAAGCATGCACTTAGAGTCAGAACTCTGCATAAGTGTCCCACTCCCAAGTGAGAAAATGTCTTGCTGGCGCCTGCTGCTGTTGTTGTCCATCTGTTTTCTGCTACTGCTGGTGTACAGTGAGTTGCTAAACAATGATAGCCACAGATGACTATGGGGTTGAACTATAATTTGATGTTCTGGGAAATTCTTCTGCTGCGCTGACTGAAACATGCTGTACTATGTGTGTCTATTCATACCAACACTGGTAAGTTAGTGTACGTGTCACTGTCATGTTTTTTCGGACACTGTCATTTAATTTGTATTGAATCTTGTTTTTTCTTGTAAACACTGAGCAGTCTGTCATGTTGTTCCTTTGCAGGGAATCATCATCACCATACATATTGAATGTTTCCCCTTCACCGGTGTGTTGGCCATGGTCACATTTACAAGCTATGCATATGTGCCGCCATCTAATGTGGGACTGTAAAATTAAATTTTTTTCAGGGGGTACTGCTGTGAGTGAGTGAATTATTAGTATTTCTCATTACTGTTCTTTTCTTTTACATTCTCTGGTGACAACACACAGATATTCACGACCGTAGTGATGAAACCATGTTGCCACTGCACATGTGTTCCACATGTGTCTGTTGACTTCGGCTGTATGAACAATGTCAATCCATGAAAGGTAAGTATTTTCTTTTTTTTGGGGGGGGGTTGCATCGGCCATTTAGAAAACAATTTTCATTAATATTTTTGTCTTCTTTCCAGGTCTTCAGTGTATCCAAACTGTTGCCCGTCTTCAGATTGGAACATACCACATGTCCACAATACCTCGATGCTACCTGCAAACAGATGAAAAAGAAATTATTCTGAGTTCATTCCAGTACCCCATTCAGTAAATGTATACTGCTCAGTCAGGAATTCGCCCTTGCCTTGTTTCTCTGCCTATTTGAATCTTCGCTGTTGTGACTAATTTTAATAATATTTCTTGCTGCTATGTTGTGGTATCTCTTCCTAGACTGTGTAGGTTTACTCTGCCTAAAATGCTATGTGAATTGTACTGATTGTTATTGTTCTGGCTGCATGTATTCATTACTATGAACTGTTTTGACCTATGCTATTGTAATTTCATTGTACTCATGCTATGTACCTGTCTTTGATTGTTGTACTCTCCCGAGTCGTGCCTGAAAATAGTCATTTCATGGCTAGTGCACCTACCCGGTTAACAAAAATGAAATAAATAAATAAATTAGTACCCCATGGAGCTGTTCCTGTCTTTTTATATCTATCATCTGGCCTGTATGTCACCACTGTTAAATACTTTACACCAGTGGAAAACAAGGGAAAAAAAAAAAAGGAAAGCAGCCCTCGCAATCCTCAATACCGGAGTTGTACCCACTTGAAAATGTTTTTTCCATGATTGCATCATCAACCTCAATGGTACACTGTTTTACACTGTACCAGGATGGTCTGCTTTACCTGCATTATTCAGCACCACCATCATTGTGACTAGGTACAAACATAAATGTGATTGTCCTGCTTGGTACACACACATAATTTATTTCACACACCACCTATGCTAAGGTCTCGTGACTCGCAATCATGACATGATGTGGCTTAGTCATGATGAGCTTCCCGGGACTGTATAATATTCATGCCAAGATAATATCTTCTGGATTAAATAGGTCCGGCTTCCTGTGAGGACAAAGAGTCGAGTAGGGCATCTTACAGAATTGAACACAAACAGAAGCATTGTACTAGACCAAGGTTCTTCAGTGATGTGACATGATAACTGCGTGTCCTCTAGTCCTGATTCATGATGAAACTGAAGATTTAAAAAAAAAAACAATGTTGGACCAAAAAAAAGTTAAAATTGTGTGATTCATGATCGTGAAGATGAAGAACATGATCTGTCTTGTGACTCATGATCGTGACATGACAATGAGTACAACATTCGAAGTGAAATATGCACCACACTGGTACTCTGAACACTACTTCAACATTCAAAGTCCTCCTCCTCATGCCTGTGGTAAACCTCTGGTGTTAATTCACAACTTTTACCTACATGGCTACTTGCTGCTACTTGAGGACTGGCTGGCAGATTTTATTTCAAACACACAGCCAGAATTTATTTCACATACCACCTACGCTAAGGGAGATGCGGCAGACACTGCTGTTACCAACACAGATTCAGGGACCTTGCCTGGCCCTAACCCTCTCTGATGCAGTACTTTTTCCCCCTTCAAGGATTGTTTCTTTTTTTATTTTTTCCAAGTGATGTGATGGAATGCCCTGCCCACAGACCCAAAGCTTATCCCCCACTGTCTTATGTGGCTCATATGCCACAGTCAGAAACACCTTTGCCTAACTGTGTCTTTGTGGGCATTTTTTTAGATTACAGAGTCACCAAGAAAATAAATATGTTTCTTGCAAACAGTTATTTTTTCTAATTTTGTGGGTTGCTAACAAATTCAGCTGGGATACTGTCCTGTGGAGAACATGTTCCAAGTTCAACCACAGCCTCAGTATGATCATTCACTATTTTGTCTTCATCATTTGAATTGTTGGATGGACCAGGCATAACCTCAACAGCACTGGAAACATGAGATTGTGATTGTGAGTCATCAACAGGATCAGAATCATGTTCAACTACTGTGGGGACGGGGAGTGTGACATCAGTTATACTCTGACTCATATCTTTGGACTCCACAATATTTAACTTGTCACAGGCTGAACTTGGGGCAATACTCATGCCATCACCAACTTCACTATCACCTCCAGCAGGGACAACAGCATCTCCAACCATCATTGAAGCAAACATGATTTTATTTATATGTTTTATTAATTTATATTTGATGTTGTGGTTTTAATATGTTCGGCACCTTGATACGTTGAAAGGCGCTTTATAAATAAAACTATTATTATTTTTTTTTTTAACTGACTGCACTGTGAAAAACACAGTCAGAGAAATCCCTTTACTGCCATCAACTATGCCCTTATGCTGTGTACTACTGTGCACACACCCACAGCCACTCTTGCCAAATTGCCACTGGCAGCAGTGCTATGGCCAGAAACTTCTTTGCATGCATGTCTTTTTGCAGGCATTTTTTGGGAATTACACAGAAAATTAACAACAAATTTAGACTTCTGAACTTTGGGGTGGATGGGAAGCCAAAAAACAACAACTGTGGCTTACAGGTGGAGACTGGGCCCTAAACAGATGCAGATGCACAGATAGATGGAGACTGAGCATCCGAGATGCAGTTTCACAGGCACAACAACACCATAACCAGTGGTCACAAATCCAAAACTGGACAAATAATATTTTCTTTTGTGGGGGTCAGCTGCAGTACCAGCCCATTACCTAGACAGAATGAAGCAGTAAAAAATACCACAGACAGATATGAGATTCAGAGTGCTCCAATTATGATGTGGCACAATAATATGTGTCTGACTTGACGACATGCACACATGCACTAAAGGTAATGTGCAGAAAATTTAACAGTTCAGTACACTATAACCAAATCTTTTAAACCAGCTGAAAAAAGGCACAACACCACAGCAAACAGCAAGAAATTATATCAACTTACTGCAAGTATTACTGTGTGTACATGAACACACAAATACTAACACACTGGCTACCCAACAACAGTCAGAAAGACTGCCTTTCTCACTGTGAATCTCCCTTCACCACAGAACCGCCCCTCCCCCAAAGCACACTTCTACAGTGTCTGTCAGTACACAGACTGAATGTTCCAAATTAACATTCAAAATGCAACCAAAAACAATAAACACTCAATGATATAAGCACAGGAGGGTTTCCTACAATCTATGTACTAAATTTGGACCAAAATAATTGGATTAAAAGTTATTTTTAAAGCTATTTGATGGTTTGATTCTCGGAGCTCTGAGAGCAAACTGTCTCCAGCTTTCCACTACATGCACTACATAGAACTGAGGCTGTGCAAGACAATATAGAGCCCATGTGACCTGCCATCCCATGAATCAATGCAAAATTTGCCTCATATAGCAATAAACAGGCGAAGCAAAGCGAAGTCCATTCAAATCAGTGGCACTTCACGTTAAGATTAAGGGGAAGGCTGTAATATGAGGCGAAGTGTCGCAAAGTTCATTAAAACAATGCACTTTCTGTTCCTCATTATGAGGTGGAGTAATTTGCTTTGCATTGCAGAACACTATGTGGATTAAGGAACAATACATGAAGTGCTCCGTGTAGTGAAGTGGGGGCACTTCACCCACCTCTACTCCTGAGCAACCCTCTGGTAGCAAGGTCTGGAGTGATGTATGGAGTGAGGTCCAAGTTGATGGAAAAGATGATTAAATGTATGGGACTAATCCTTCCAAATAAATTGCTAGGGCACTAAGTGTGAACTCAGACCTAAGCTCATTTAGATAATGATGGCTAAATGGTGGCCCATAGTGAAAGAAACTTTTGTGAAAAGCAAAGCATTGCAAAGGATGATTTCCACATGTCTTTTATTTTATTTTTATTTTTGATTTTGTTCAAGTTCCTTTACTCATTTGAATGGTTTGAATATTGATGTTTGCATTTTTAAGAAAGATTGGATAGGCAAATAAGCACTTAGGAATTGTACATGAGGGTATTGTGATTAGCATTACATGTGGAGAAAAATGTTATTAAATTATAAATTTACTGTGATGTGATAAGGCCTGTATGATAAAAAAAATGCAGTATAAAGTAATATGCATGAACAATTCTGAAAACGTTTTAAAAAAACTAAAAAAAAAAAACAGAAAACAAGCTTAAAATAAACTAAAAAGAAACTGAAAAAAACTATACTGTGCATGCACAGGAATTTAGAGTTTTTTTGCAAAAAGAAAAGTTATGAGTGATTGACCCCACCTCCCCCCAAAAATGAACCGTGCATGTGCTGGGTCTTATTTTTTTTTTTTATGACCCAAATCTTTAACATTTCTTAATATTGTCATCCCAGCAGCACAGTGGTTGCACTGTTACACACTATACCAGCTGTCTACAGTATATTCAGTCACCAGTTGCTTGGCGGCTGGCTGGGGGAGGGAGGACTGAGCATCATCAGTGCCGTGGCTCGGAAGTTGCACACTTGTTTCTGAGGCTGGAAGATCAGAAGGTTGTGGGTTTTAACACTGCACTAGGAACTTGGGGGTAAATCCCAATCCCAAAACTGACAGTGTAGTGCAGCATGAGGGAGTAATGCACTCTTGAGGTGTCATCTTTTGGGTGAGATGTTCAGCCAAGGTCCCATCTGCCTGTTCTGTTGGTTGTTCTGGTGGATGTTAAAGGTCCCATGCAACTTCCCAAAAAGAGTAGAAATGTTTTTATTAATAAAAAAATATGTACAAATACAGACAAGAAAAAACATCCACACTATAATCCATACATTCCAATGTAAGTGACTTAAAGGGGAAAATAAAGAAGATAATTAATTATGCTATAATCCAAAACCAAATCCTACTGTTGACATATCTCAAGTCAATATTACACTATAGAGACAATTAAATACTAAGTAAGTAGATGCAATTATTGTAGCTATGTTACATTCTTCATAAACTCAGTCCAGCAGTGTTTAAGCATTGCATAATAACTGGTTCTTGTTTTTTCCCATAGGGAAACCGGGTTGTAATTTTATTGTTATAACCTGCTGGTTAAAACAACAAATACATGCCTGGTTTCCCTATCTCGGCACATGCGCTAACTGCACTCTTCCTCAGCTCTGCACATCCTCTGCCATCCCGCTCCTCAACTCTCTGCAGTTCGCCGACAATAGGAGTTGGCAGTAAGTTCTTTTTAAAAAAAAAAATATGACTGGGCATAGAAACATAGAAACATAGACTTTGATGGCAGATAAGGACCACTTGGCCCACCTAGTTTGCCCATTTCCCTACCTACTGGATAAGCTGCAGATCCTAGTTAACCAACAGCCTATTTCTTCCTACCCCCCACAAGAATTGCCTTATGTCTGTCCCATGCATTTTTGAATTCTCCCACAGTTTTAGACCCCACAACCTCCTCAGGAAGGTGGTTCCATGCATCCACCACCCTCTCTGTGAAAAAATACTTCCTCACATTGCCCCTGAGTTGTCCCCCCTCTATCTTCAAATTGTGACCCTTTGTTCTTGCACATCTCTTTTTCTGAAAGATGCTACCCCCTTGGACTTTGTTGATTACACTGAAGTACTTAAAAGTTTCTATCATGTCCCCCCCCCTTTCCTCAATTATACATAAGGGCACATAAAATATTTCTGTTTTTTCGATTGGAAAAAAAAAACGAAAAAGTGGTTTAGGTCAGGAGCTGGGCTGCTTTGGACCATGTTGAAACCCCAATTGTCCACGGCTTGGCTCCATAGAGATACACATTTATTTTGTATAATTGCTGTGGTGCAAAAACAGTCCCCAGCAATTATACAAAATAAAGGATGGGTAGGTGTGTAAAACTTAGATTTTACACACACCCTCAGGGTGGGATACCTTAATAAACCCTCACTCTTGGGGTTTATGTGGCATCCCACCCCTCGGGGTGGGGGTGAAAATTCCTTGTTATAACCACTTACCCATCCATTATTCTCTATATTATATTCATTGCAATAAGCTGTTCTAATTTTAGTGATATTCTTCACCAGAATTGGTAATAGAATTACTTTTTACTGAAAGATAAAAGAACATCTGGCCTGCCATATGCACTATATTACGCAACTCATGATTACCCACTGTGCACTGGGGGTGGAGCATCAAGATGGCTGCGATGCTGCTCCGCTACCCACCATGCTATGTTTCTCTGGGTGTTTTGAGCATTTTAACCACTAAGGTAATACGAACTTGCTCAAGGTTTACTTAAAATAGAATGAGAATTTTCTGTCAGTTTCATTGTATTAGAGCTGCCTTTTGATGGACATTGTTACGCCATATTCTGTTGCACTGTTACTTTTTATTGTGGTTGGAGGTGTGTAGTTAGCTCTCATAACCAATGGTGAAGCTCCTCTGGCTAGTGTAATATTATCACAAGTGCATGCTTGTGGCAGCTATCTGATTTTTGTGTAAAGTGAACTGTGTCCCCAGTGAGAGCAAGTTGAAGACTCCCGTTTTAAAAAAAGGAGCTGGAAAAATTATTTCGAGCTGGCTGGGCTTGACATTTTGCCCTGTGAGAGAGCTGGAGGATTGAAGTGATATAAAGGTGAAATTGAAGTGAAACTGACAAGGAAGGAATTTATATTGCCCAATATGGGAAGATATGCGCAAACAGATTAAATAAAATGTATACCACCATTGCCTAGGACTGGGAGTCTTGGTATTTCAGCCAGTTGAAATTTACTGCACTCAGTGGAGCATTTTCTTTTTACTTTTATAGGTATCCTCACCACTACCAGCTCAAAGAAGAACCAGAGGAAAAATCACATACCCAGAGAGAGACTGAGAAAGTGGATAAGGAGTTGGGAGAATTTGACTGCGTTCTATCTGCAGTGTCCCTTATTGCAACCTTTGTAAAGTTGCTATGGCAGTGATTAGAGGACGCTGGACAAGGGGTAAATCCCCCAAGAGTATTTCTTTTTTTCTCTCGTTTAGTTGGCAACCTAATAACCTGTGCAGTAACAAACTAAAAACACTAGGTTTGAACACTTTGGCACCCTTTCAGTGTGTTTTTGACTGTGGAGCATGAACCTTTGAGTTTTTGAAAGGGGTGCTTTGACCTCACGTCACAGTGCCAAGTTTACTTTCTAATTATGAAACTTCAAGTATGGTTTTGCCATGACGCTGTCATTCAGTGTCTAAAGGAGATCGCGGTACTCCTGATGGGGACTTCTTTTATGATGCCTAATATTTCTGATTAACTAAGTTATTTCTGTGAAGCAAAATCTCTCAGCTAATTTATAGGACTCATTTCTTGGAGATGACCTAGGCAGAGGTTATGGCTTGGAACTCCTGGAGATAATCAAAGAAAATTACTTATTGTGGTGCAACTGTTATGTGAACTATTATAAAAAAAGGCAATACTGGCTTTGGACTTTTGGGGTCAATCTGAGTTTCAAACCCTTATTTTCTGGGACATGCTGTGTTCTCCTTTTATTATGTTTTATGTTTTGAATATCCCAGACCTGTTTTTAGAAATGGTTGTTTTGGTTGCAAGGTATTTAGATATATATTATCTGACTGATTATATTTAATGTATTACTGCTGTATTACTGTTCATACAGTGAATAATACTGGATTGCTTTCAGGTATAAGTCTTTGCCTAATGTACAGTATGTATGGTTGAGTGACTCATTGGGTTTTGTGACACTGAGATGAGAGCCCCAGGAATTGTCTGGAAAGTAATGACAGAATTTTAGGTTAAGCCTTTTAAGTAAGAAGATTCCCTGGGACTAACCTCTTGATAATTAGGTACTAATACAGTAGTTTAGTATTGTCTTTCAGGGGGTAATCCCATGTATGTGATACAGGTGTCCAAAATTGGGCTGGACCTGATGCTTGCTGGCATTTAAAAGGCAAACTAGTACTTATGTAATTCCCCCTTGCAATTTACTGGTGTTAAGGGACTGTTAAGGGCCCAGATGTCTGTTTCGGCCTCATGGAAAATATATCCAGACTTGGGGACTGCAAGTACGAGGACTTAACCCCTAGTTGTCACCATTATGTAATGCTTGGGTGATTTTTGGTGCGTCACCCTTTTATGGGCTGGCTCTTTGTTTGGCAGAATCCTAAGTGAGGGCACAGAAGTATTACAGCAGGGACTCTTTGAAGATATTGAAAAACATGTTTCGCTGCCTGATAGATACGAGTGGGTCTAGGCTATTCCTCCAAACAATGGCTTTTTATTTTGTCTAACTTTTCCTAATACATCTAAGTGGGCCCAGCCTGGGGACTAACAATCTGTGACCTAATTCCAGATAATTGGATAATTTTTTGTAGCTCTGAACAAGATCGGAAGGATTAATCAAAGACTTTGCTGAAGAAGCTGTATAAAAAATTTAATAATTTGACAGTCAGATATTTTAACTCAGGTATGATTTCCTGAGCTTCTCAAAACTGTTAACTAGAATGCATATTATTAACATGAGTATTCAGTTTGTAAGGAATTTATTAGATGAAATACTTACAATATGTTTTTTAGTGTTCTTAATATCTGTAACAATGTCTGCCTATTAAATCCAAAATTAAAAGGAATCTCTGGAAGCATTTTAATGTATTATTGTGCTGTTTTAAAATTCTATGTACTGTATTCTTATGTTCTGTTGTAACTTTGTAAAGACTTATAGTCGAACAAATAAACAACTAACTGTCTACTGTAATTCCAACCAGACCACTCCTCTGAAAAGGAACAATAAACCAACTCATCAGAAGATGTTGTTACAAAGGTTAAAGTTTTCCAGGCATCTCACAGGAGTTGCCAAAAGTCTTCTATATATGGGAAAGTAAAGAATAAGTGTTACAATGTTTCTGTTTCTTGACTGCAAGAATTCTGAAGGCAAAAACGATCTGCAGAGCTTTTGTGCATGTGATTTCCTCTGACTTGCACTTTGTCATGAGCACATATGCAAATTAAGTCTTTCATTTTATGTGGAATTCTGGTATCAATTAACTCTTTTGTAATTACTGAAGGGCTAATGTTACCATCTGCAAAATAAATTGATTCGGTAAAACGTTCCTTAATGATGCTGTCATAAAGCTTCTCCCTTGAAAAAGAAATGGTTTAAAAAAAAAGAGAGATTCCACATTTTGATTTTTTGAAAACAAGATCACAGAAAACCTGGAAAATGAGAAGGGGTTGACTAACACATTTACCAACTCCCCTTTTCCCATATATTTAGAGAGGTCAAGCACCAAGCCCTTCAAAAGGTAACCAAATATTTTTTGATTGAACTAAAACCGGTTTTAGAAAATACTGACATATGAAATTGCTAGCAGAAAAAGGCCCTAAGGTCTATCAAGTCTGCTCAATTGTGCAGCCCTTAAACTGCAGCTGCCCCTCCCTCCCTGCCCCTCTCATGACCCTCCCTTACACTGTATCATCCCCTTTTGAAGCAGCCCACCATTTTACATGATACCACTTCCTTTAGCAATGTGTTCCACCCAGACATCACCCTCTCCGTAAAGAAGTGCTTCCTCATTTCCCTCCTGAATCTTCCCCCTTCCAATCTCAGATCATGCCCTCGAGTGTTCCTCCCCTCTTAATTTGAAAAGCCCCTCCATGCCTGTCTTACTTATTCCTTTCAAGTACTTGAAGGTCTCAGTCATGTCCCCTCCATCCCTCCTTTCCTCCAGGGAGTACATGTTTAACTCCCTCAACCTGTTCTTGTAGGGTATGTCCCCTAGCCCCTGGACCATCTTCATTGCCCTGCACTGCACCCTCTCCAGTAACCTAATGTCCTTCTTCAGGTACGGTCACCAGTACTGCATGCAGTACTCCAGGTGTCGTCTAACCAGTGACCTATATAGTGATAGGATCACCTCCCTTCTCCTGGAGGATATGCCTCTGGCAGTACAACCTAGCATCCTGTTGGCCTTAGCAGCTGCCTTTCTGCACTGTGCTGAGTTATTCATTGCACCCGTTTTGATCACCCCCAGATCTTTTTCTTCCATCTTGGCTAGTTGAATCCCCCTTAGATGGTTGCTCCTCCTGTTTTTATTGCAACAAAATGTAGCACCTTGCACTTTTGGCATTGAAACTCAGCTGCCATGTGTGCGACTAGGCCTCCAATTTTTCCAAATCATCCTGCAGCCCCTGCCACCCTTCTAAGTCATCCACTACTGCTCCCATCTTGGCGTCATCTGCAAACAGACTGATCTTGCTCTTGATGCCTGTTGAGATGTCCGCTATAAAGATCCAAAACAACACCGGCCCTGGTACAGAGCCCTGTGGTACCCCACTTGCACTGGCCTTGGAGATGACAGCTCCCATCCCACCACCCTATGCTGTCTCCCCTGCAGCCAGTAGACCACCCATCCCACCATTTTCACCCCTGCCCCTGTATCTGTCAGCTTATTTTCCAGTCTCCCATGCAGCACCAAATCAAATGACTTACTGACGTCCAGGTACAGGTCATCCACTGCATGCCGCTGTCTAATTGCCTGGTTACCCAGTCATAGTAATCAACCAGGTTGGTCTGAAAGAATCTGCCTGAGACAAACCCATACTGTCTACCATCCTGCAGCCCATTCACCTCCAGGAGGGAAACCAGCCTTCTCCTTCAGGATTGTTCCCATCAGCTTTCCCACAATAGATGTGAGGTCTATAGTTCCCTGATTCATCTTTGGAGCCCCTCTTGTGGAGTGGTACCACATGCACATTCCTCCAGTCCTGAGGTACTCTCCCCAAGTCCAGGGAGACATTCAGCTGGTCAGCCAAGGGTTCTGCCAGGACTACTGCCAGCTCCTTCAGCACCCTGGGGAGTATGCCATCTGGCCCCGGTGCCTTGTCCACCCTCAGCACCCTCAAGCCCTCCAGTACTCTACCCACTGGGATTTCCCCGTCTGTCACCTCCTCCCCCCCGCACCTACCCTCCTACCCCCCCTTGGGTACAGCCCCCCCTTTCTCTTAAGTAAGTACTAAGCAGAAGTATTGATTTAATGCTTCTGCCTGTTCTGCCCCGTATCCACCCACCCCCATCCTTTTTAATCCTTATGATTTGGTCCTTACAGCTACTTTTCTCCCTGGAAAAGTCCTTCTCCCCCTCCTTTATGCCCTGTGCCAGCCTGAGTTCCCTGGACACCTTAGCTGCCCTAACTGCCCTTGTCACCTCCTTTGACTTCCTTCAGGTATTCTGCTTTGTCCTCCCCTCTCCCTGTGTTTTTGTACCTCTTAAAGGTGGCTCTTTTCTTTCTTACTTCTTCCATGATCCCCCCTGCTCACCCAGCTAGGTTCTTGGCCCTAGTCCTCTTACTCTGGACCATTGTACATGTTTTGGTTGCCTCCTCAATTCCCAGCTTAATGACCTCCCACTTCTGGTCAGTGTCCATATTTGGATGGCTTCTGGCCAGATACCCCTGTACTATTTCTCCCATCCTCCCAAAGTCAGACATCCTGAAGTTTAACACCCTTGTGCCTGTTCTTACTCCCTCTTTTCCCACGTTTATCATGAACCACGCTGAGTGGTGGACACTCACTGCCAGAAGTTCCTTCACCCCCAGCTCTCTCACAAACTCTCCATTAGCTAGCATGAGGTCTAGGGTGCTCACTATCCTGGTTGGCTCATTGACCATTGGCACTAGGAAGCGGTCCTGGAAGGTGTCCAGTAGTTCCTGCTCCCTCCTATTTGTGGTGGATAGGGTTCCCAATCCATTCCTGGCAGACTGAAGTCCCCCACAATCACCGTGCTGCCCTTTCTGCAGGTCCTTCTGATCTCTCTCACTAGCTCTCTGTCTAACTCCTAAAACTGTGAGGGTGACCTTTACATAACTCTCATGCACAGAGTCCTATTTTTGGAGTCCTGGAGCTGCATCCATAGTGACTCCATGCTGCCCTCTTCCCCTTCTTCCCTGACACACTTCAGTCCCTCCCTCACATACAGTGCCTCCCCCCTTCCATTTTACCCTATCCCTCTGGAATATCCAATACCCTGGAATTGCCAGGTCCCAGTCATGGTAATGGGATACCCATGTTTTGGTGATGATCAACATGGCCACCTCCCCACCCACCACGAGAGCCTGTAACTCTACTGTTTTGTTCCCCAGACTCCTACCATTCAAGATTACCACCCTCCACCCTGCTTTCTTCTCCCCCCTCTCCCTACTTGCTCTCCCCTTCTAGCATTCTCACCTGAACACTCCCTAAGTCCCTTGTTGCTGGTATGTGGGGGGTAAGCTTGTTCAGCTTCCCTTCTTGTGGATTCTGTGTAACTCCAGACCACTTGTCACCTCTCCTCCCAGTTCAAATTCTCATTGTCTGCCAGGTAGTCCCCCAGTCTCTGTTTCAATACCCACCTTCCCTCCTCACTCAAGTGTTCCCTATCCTTAGCGTAGAGATCACTGTCCTCCCAGATCCATCCCAACCCCCTCACCAGCCCATACCCTTTGGGCTGACACAAGTTTCTTAGCCATGCATTAAATTCCTTTATCCTCAGTTTCCTTGTAGTGCTTGCTTTGGGCACTGGAATTACTTCTGAGAAAGTTATTGACCTTACCACCTCCTCACATAGCAGCCCCAGCTTCTCAAACCTCCCCTGCACTAAATCAACTGTACTTCTCACTAGGTCATTAGTTCCCAAGTGCAAGATTATATGAGGTTTCTCCCTACACTTCCTAGCATATTTCAGTACAGAAGGCCCCACCCTATCTGCTGTCATTCCCAGCATTGCCTCCACCCACATGTGACTATGCCTCTCCCCCTTGCTTCCCCATCTGACCCCTTTTAGTATAGAGTCTCTCAGCACTAAGATCCCCCCTTGTATTCATGCTCAATTTTTACCGACCTCCCTTTATTCTGTCCCCTTTTCCCCCTCCAGCCCTCCTCCAGCCCAGCTGCTCCCTCCCCACCCTTGCTGTACCATCCCCAGTCCCTATCACTGCTCTGCCTCCCTTGCCCCTGCCTTTCTTCCCTTCCCACAGGGCTCTACCTGCCTCCCTAGATGCAACCCTACCTTTTCTTCTCATACCTCCCTCCCTCCTCCTCTCTCCTCCACTCCCCACAGCCCCCTTACTCAACTCCTTCCCATTCCCCCACCAGCACCTTGTCCCTCCCACCTCCCATTCCTTTATCCTGGTCTGTCTTCAGCTATTCCACCACTCAATCCCCTATCTCATCCCCAGTTCTGCTAGTACAGCAAACTGAAATGAATGAAATGATACAATTAAAAAAAGAAATGTGGTTTATCATCCCAAGTCCACCTTCCTTTAAATCTCTATATGTATGCACCCTCTTGACTGGGTGGAGGTGACTGCCCCACAACAGCCTAAAAAAACACTATGTAATTTTGTTTCCAGTTCCTTTGAAGGGGAAGCAAAACTTACATATTAGAAAATAAGAACTAAGGATGTCTTGATCATATAAACACATTTTGCTTTGGTCATTGGCCACAGATTTCAAGAGTTTACTTTATTTTCTGCTATTGCTAATTTCCCCTACCAATTTATTTTAGCCATATTTCCTGGTCCAAATGTTATGCCCAAGACTCTGAGAGGACCATTTTCAATAGATATTTCTAAAATTTGACTTGCACAATCTTCCTGTAATTGACCCAAAGCCATACCTTTACTTTTCTTACAGTTTACCTTTTTTCCTGATGCCTTAGCATAGAAATCTGTTGCCTTTACAATGGGATCCAAGGATTTAAAATTCTGAATTAATAAGCAGATATCATCTACATATGCCAATACAGAACTAGCTGTTATATGTTTAATGCTCTGTAAACCATTAGTTTTCCTAATTAGCCCATCTAATCAAAAGATATATAGGAGCAGACTCCTTGTCTCACCCCTTTCCTGATCTTTATCAAGTCTTCTAACCAACCATTCAAAGTAATGATCACACATGCCATTGCATAAAATACCCAAAGCCATCCTACAAATTTCTCGGGGAATCTTTAATGTTGAAGAACCTTAAACAGGAAGAACTGTGAGATGTTATCACATGCCTTCTCCTTATCAAGAGTCATAAGAAGGCTGGAAATCTTACCCTGGTTCCCACACTTAATTACTACAGGTAAAACATGAATATTGTCCTGAATCTTTCTACCAGGTATTCCACAAGGCTGAGAGGTGTCAATCAGCAAGGGTGCTACTTGTTATAATCTGGAGGTAGTAATTTAAGTTAGTCTCTTCAAATCGGAAAGTTGTCCATACATCATCTGGTGCTCCTTTTGAAGGGGTGTGTACCTTTAGATACCTGGGCTTGACACTTGATGAGCATCTGTTCTTCTACATGCATGCAAACAACATCATCAAAATGTTCAACCAAAAACTTGGTCTCCTCTATCACACAGCCCCCTTCCTTACTCCTAGAACAAGGAATACTACCACTTTGGCTACCCTCCTTCCTGGCCTGTTCTATGGTGCACCTATAATTCACTCAGCCAGGAGCCCTATTCTTGTCAAACTTAAACAGACCTATCACAGAATCACTCACTTTGCTGCCATGGCACCTGCTGTGGCCTACCACTGTGATGTACTCAAGACCCTAGGCTGGCCATCCTTTGAGCCTAAAATGGACTTCCTCATAGTCTGTACCATCTTTAAACTCATCCATCTTCCTTCCCCACCCATCCTCTCCAACCTGCTCACCCAGAAATCCTTCACCAGGACCCTCAGATACTCCCATCTACCTTTACTAAGGCTATCTAAAACTCACCTTGCCAAAGGCAAGTGGTTCTTCACATCCTCTGCAACTCAAAAATGGAATGCACTGCCACACAGTATACTTCCCCTGTTTAAAAGTTGCTTCAAGGAACTCTTCTTTCCCCCTCCAGTTTGTGGTGGTAATTGCACCTAATAACACCTCTCTTCCTGTGCTCATGCCCCTCCCTCCACCTTCAGTCTTGGCTCATCCTAACTTCTCCTCCCCCTCCCCCCTCCTGACCACACCTTCTCTCCATTTCCTAACTTGTACATATGAACATTTTTGTATTACTTGATAGTATATGCTGTAATAGATACTTGGCTTGTTAATCCTAACTCCTGTATCTGGGTCTCCGAGCCTGCAAAGGATTATCCACTGCTGGACTGCGAAGGATCAGGAAGGGAGTCTATCATCCTACTGCTGTATATATTGCTTCATAGTACTAACTATTATACCTATATGCTGTTTATATTTGTTTTGTTAACACAACTTGTTCAGATACTGTATATATGTGACTCATATCACCTATGTGTGCATCTACTAGTGGAATGTCTCCATTCCCTGGGTCACCCCTGAAAAAGGGATATGTCTGTCTCTGGGCCCACCTGGTCAGCAAAATTCAAATAAAATAAATAAATAAAATGTATTACCTTAAGACTTCACAATCACATATGCATTTCAAAGCAGGATCCTTACCCTTTTAGACAATATAAAATCTTATTATAAAGTGCAGTAAATCCAGTCTGACAAGATTAAATATAAGAATATTTTGAAATTTCACAAGAAATTAAGAGGTGGTGGGTGGTATTTAACCCTATAACTTTAAACATTAATCTTTTGAGGTAATGTATGGGTATGAATTTTAAAGCTCTAACTCCCACTTAGTTATTGAGACCACACTTGAATGTATATTTTACTTACTTTTGAAGTAATGGCCCAAGAATCTGCATTAAGTAAGTGGAGCTGAAAATCACAAAATGTGTCAAGGTGTCAGTAAAAAATTGATGCAAACTACCATTTTGCCCCAGATGTCATGTGATCAACAGACAGAACACGAATTTTGAGTATATCTGCTACATTAAACAACCATCAGCATTTATTTAGCTCTCAGGTGACACCCCACCTCCATCTGCACTTAGTTTAATAATTCTTTGCGTGTATACAGAAGAACCACGTAGATGGACAGGGTTCCTTGTGACAAATGATTCCAAGTTACAAGCAAAAGTCATAGCACTCATCTCTCTCCAGAACAAACAAGTGAGACCAAACCAGCTGTATAATTCTTTCTTTATTTTATTGTTGAGAGACATTCGAAAAAAAAGCAGCACAGCAGCTGGGAGCAGAAGATACCTCCTAACGTTTCACCTTATAGCTTTGACAAAACTTATATAATTCTCTTGGAAGACTATCTGAACATGGGGCTGACACTGTAGAAAGGGATTTGTTAGCTGCCATTACCTCACCTAGAGAAATATTCAGCAGGAGCATATTCTGCTCTTCTGGGGACAAATGTGGAACTGTAATATCGGAAAAAAAAACAACTGCAGGTTCAGTGGAGGTTCTGAAAATGGCATGTACTGTACATGTGAATTCCAAAAGACTAATTGTTCTTTTGTTCCAGACAATGCTTGCCATCATGATCTGCTAACGGTGAAAAGGTCCTATTTTCAAAATATTTTTTAGAGCTGCCAGAAGGACTTGTTTGGAACGTTTGTCATTTAGTATTTTATACAGTAGTGATATCATCCTCTGCTATTGGAATTCAGTCATGTCCTCTTTAAGGACTGCAATGTGAGAAGAAAAGTCATGCCCAGTTTTTGTTGAAATAGCAGTTTCTGGTACTGCCTTCTGAAATCCAAGTATTTTATATACTTACCTGTTTCCAATTTTTTTACTCTGTGATTTGAAGAAAGAAGCCAAATCAACCTTAACCTCTTCTAGAAATTCTAGCGGTGAGTCATAAAAAACAAAAGTTGATTTTTTTGTGCCTTTTAAATAATGAAATTTATGGAGAATTGCAACATGTGTTAACAATGACACATTTAGTTTCCATAGCCCCTGTCTGAAAGTATTACTTGTACTATGGTCGATCTGAACTTGAACCATTCTATGAACCGATGTCACCAATGGTACTGTCTGAGGCCGAGAACTATCCAGCCATGGAGTACAAAATATGTAATCAATCCTTGTGGATAATTTTCCTTTAAAAAAAGTATGTTCCCCTGACCTTCCAGATTTACATCCAGAATCTACCAAACCTGTTTCCTTATAACTTCTTTGAGCAATTCATATCACAAATACAATGTTGATGTCCAAGCCCCTCTATCTGAGGGAGCCAGTCCACAATTAAAATCTCCATTGCAAATAACCCCATGGGACATAAATAAATATGACTGGACTAATTTAAAACATTCCATTCTTTCAGCCTTTGTTTGTGGGGCATACATATTTAATAAACAAAGGCATCATCCCCGGAATATGACAGCTAGCAGCAAAATCTGGCCTGGAATGATAGCTACCAATTTAATCAATTCAACTTGTTGGCTACAAAAAATATTCCCATCCCTGAGCATCTGTCTGCTCTCATTGATCGAAAGGAAGGGCCATATGGCCATCATTTTTAGTGTTATGTATGTCCATACAAGTATTTAACCTGGTGTCTTGTTGAAACTGAATATCCCATTAAGTTCCTTGTAGAAATCCCATACCTGCTGATAATATCATATTGTTCTTCCTACTATTAGTATTAACCAAACTGACTACAAACTTGTGAACTGATCCCCCATGTGGTTAAGAAAAGTAAAAATAAATCCACTAAGTAAACATTACATATGACTGTCACAGACAGACTCCTGGGGTCAGGACCTCTGCTCCCAGAGTGCCCAATCTTGAAGTGCACTATGTGAACAGGGGATAAACAGGGACACCCTCCTGTTTGTTTTGAGTCCTGGGATCAAATATGAACCCTTTTTAGCTAGTAAGCCCATGTAACAGATCCAAATATCACACCCTCTTCGGGGAAAGCAGCACAATGCTTGATCCCAGCTGGCATACAACCAACCTGGTTAAAAATCCCCCTTCTGACTCAGTTGAGACCTAGGTATTTCCTTACCTGTCTGGATCTTTACACAGGTCCTTGTTTGCATGGCTGCATATGGTGACACACTAAGCACTTTAAAAGTTATGTCAGAATTATCAATACTGTTCCAGCATTCACACTCAAAATGAGAAAATGTCTCAGGCAGGATTAAGGAAACCAAGTTTACTAAAATTAATAACAGTAAATAAATACAAAACACAGAACATATATGCATTAATGTTTACAGTCAGAAAGAAAATGGAAATTACAAAACAAAATGACTTATAACTGAATTACTAGTTCTAACTCAGTTTTGACCTGTGTGTTACCTAGCTTGACAAAAGTGCCTCTAACTCCAGAACACAAATGTGTCAGTTCTTTCAAAGATTGGAACAAGAGTGTCAGTCATTTCAGCAGGTTTCACCAATATCAAAGGTAAAGTTCCATCCTCCTTGTGATGTCATCGCACATGAGGTCACTTTTAGTCCTGTAATTAATTAGTAACCTGACCAAGTATAACCAAATGGCTCAGCTGACTGCCTGTTTGAAAACTGCAAAGATAGCAATATTTTAATTATAAACAAGATAGTCTATTTCCTCATCCGAGCATAGTTTATAATAGCATTCCCCCTTTGATCTTCAGAAAAAACATCCTAAAGAACACTTCTCTTAGCTGCGTGAATTTTTATAGGTATCCATCAGAACTGGATTCCCTCCTGATGTCATAAAATGCAATATTTTATGACCGGTTTTCTAGGTTCAAAGTTGTGGCTGGTCATAACCTGTTTTTTATAGCAGCTACATAGGCTCTGACAGGTAGGTGTCAAAAAAGGAAGCTCTTAATTAGCTTATACTCTCTTTTAAAATCCAAGGTCCCATGAGGCTTTGCTGCCTGGCCTGTTTCCTAAGCAAGACTACCATGTTTTCAAATGCGGAATTCTAAAACATATATTTATACCAACATTATATACACATAACTAGTAGACGGTTATTTTGTTACAATGATCATGTCTCCTCTCCTTCCTCTCTGGTAAATTCCTTTTAACTGTCTGTCTGGAATGCCTTCTTAATTTCCAAAGGATGGGTTGAATTTGAAAAACAAGACTGTTAAGAGTTCAGTAACTCTTTTCAGTCTTCTTTATTCTTCCCTTCTCTTGTAGATCCCATATTTGTTTCTATGGTATATGCTGATCTGGATATGGACTAGTCTCCTTATCCTCATAAATGTGAACAGATAACAAGGCATCACTGAGACTTTCTTCTGTCCCCTTTTCTTATTGATTTCCCTTTCTTTGCACTCTGTGGCTCAGAGAATGGTCCAATTCATTACATAAATTACATTTTACAGATGCAGTACACTGGGAGATCTTGTGTCCTGTTTCTGCATGTTTCTACATAGTCCAAACTGGATTTTATTACACACACTGTTTAAATGCAATTGTAATCCACATCTAAAAGAATATTTTGGTTGTCCTTGATAAAATAGGACTCTTCTGTCTCTCCCTAGGAAGAAGCAATTGGGCAAGCTCCTGCCCTATGAATGACAGTCATGTCATAACCCTGCAAGGCAAGGCTCCATCTTAAAAGCCTACCATTTGTTTTACCCATTTGTGCCAGCCAAACCAGGGAGTTATGATCCGTATGTACCTCAAAGTGCCACACATATAGGTATGTCTCTAATTTCTTCAGTGCCCTCACCATTGCAATGCATTCTTTCTCCACTGTAGAATAAGCCTGCTCCCTGGGAAGTAATTTCTTACTGAGGTACACTATTGGGTGATCTTTCCCTTGGTTAGAAGTCTGGCTAAGTACTGCCCCAATACTCATGTTGGAGGCATCTGTCTGGACTACAAATGGTTTACTGTAATCTGGACTGGCTAACACATGAGCACCACGTGGTGCCTCCTTTAGCTGTGTAAAGGCTCGTTCATAGGCTGGTTCCCAGTTTACCTTTTTAAGCTTTCTTTTCTTTAGCAGACCAGATAGGGGAGCTGTCAGGGCACTGTAGTTTGATTCAAATTTTCTGTAGTACCCTGCGGTCCCCAGAAAACTCTAAACCTGCCACACCTCGATTGCCTCAATCTTTGCTTGATTAGAATGGAGCTGTCCCTGCCCTACTACATGCCTTAGGTATGCCACCTCAGCCATGACCACCTGGCACCTTCCAGCTTTCATAGTGAGCCCGCCCCTCTGTATCCTGCCCAACACTATCTTAAGGTGGGACAGGTGTTCCTTCCAGCTGGCACTGAAGATGGCAATATCATCCAGGTATGCCATGGCGTATTCTTTAGTACCATGTAACACCTGGTTCAGCATCCATTGGAAGGTGGCAGGGGCATTCTTCACTCTGAAAGGCATTACCTTGAACTCAAATAAGCCTATCAGAGTGATGAAGGCTGATCTCTCCCTAGCTCTGGCAGTTAACTTTACCTGCCAATATCCTTTCGTCAGGTCAATAGTGGTAAGGTATTTCACCCCTCCCTACTTGTCCAGTAGTTCATCCATCCATGTCATTTGCTGGGCATCTGATTTCATGACTGCATTGAGTCCACGATAGTCCACACAAAAATGAGTAGAGCCATCTGGCTTGGGAACAAGGACTACGGATGAGGCCCAGGGGCTGTGGGATTTCTGAATCACCTCTAAATCCAACATTTCCTCCACCTCCCTCCTAATGTCCTTTTGGATAGCCTCTGACACCCGATATGCTGTCTGCAGTATGGGTGCTTGCATCCCCATATCTAGATCATGTGTCGCTAAGGGGTTAGTCCAGGTTTAGCATTAAACAATGGGCAAAGTCTACTAAAACCTCCCTTACTTCCTGGATCTGGTCCAGGGTCAACTGGGGTGACAGTTTGATTACCTCCACAGAGGACTCCCACTTGCTGTCTTCCAGCAAGTCCAGAAGGGGGTCTTCCTCGCTCATCCCCTTCCCAGGACTACACACTGCAAAGACCATGTCAGCCCTATTTGCATATGGCTTCATCATGTTGACATGGTATGTCTCCTGGAAGGCAGTTCTACAATGTCATCTACGTCATTCACTTGTCTGACTACTTTGCATGATCCTGCCCACTCGGCCTGCAGCTTATCTTTCTGGACTGAGATTAGGACCATGACCTCCTGACCCACAGTGAATGAGTGAGCTCTGGCTCTGAGGTCATACTATATCTTTTGCTTCTGCTGGGAAGCTGCCAGGTTGCTCTGGGCTGTTCCCATAAGCTCCCTCAGCTTTCCCTAAACTTAAGAACATAATCCACTATGGGAGTTCCTTGGGGGTGTGCACTTGCCTTCCCAGTCCTCCTGGATCAAGTCTAGGGGCCCACACACCCTGCATCCATATATGAGCTCAAAGGGGGAAAACCCTGTTGACTCTTGGGGCACCTCCCTGTATGCGAACAACAGGTGGGGAAAGTATTTCTCCCAATCCCTCCCACACTGTTCAGCAAACACTTGGAACATCAATTTTAGGGTATCATTAAACCATTTCACAAGCCCTTTGGCTTGCAGGTGATAAAATGTTGTGTGTCTCTGCATCACCCCACACTTCTCCCACAAACACTTTATAAGGTCCGACATGAGGGAACCCCCTTGATCAGTGATAACCTCCTGTGGGAACCCGAGATGGGAGAAAATCCCTAGCAAGGCATCTGCCACTTTGTCTTTACTCAGTGAAGATGGGTGACTGCCTCTGGGTACCGGGTGGCATAATCCACCATAGTTGGGATAAACCTCTTCCTGGAGGAGCTGGGGGTATCCAAAGGCCCCACAATAATCATTCCTACCCTCTGGAATGGCTCCTCCACTATGGGCAAGGGAATTAGGGCTGCTTGGGTTTTACCACCTGCCTTCCCTGTTTCTTGGCACCGGTGACAAGACCTGCAATATGCCTTCACCTGGTGGGTGAAGTTGGGCCAATAGAAATTCTGGGCCAGTCGCTGCATAGTGTGTGTGATTCCCAGATGTCGAGACATGGGGATATCATGAGCAGTCTTGAGCAACTGCTCATGGTACCCCTGGGAATGACAAGCTGCCTGCTCATCACCCCTCCCTCTGTCCTTATGTCCTGCGTATACAGCAGTCCACTGTCTCAATACACTCTATGTCTCCTGTCACCTGCCTGTGTCCCATCAGATTCTGCCCAAGCCTTCAACCTCTCTAAACTAGGGTAATTTTTCTGTGCAGCTGCAAAATATTTACATATTCCCAAGGCATGGGACATGTCCCCTTCAGTCTCTAAACTGGGGTCCATAGCTCTGGCATCACGGAATTCAGAGTCACTGCCATCCCTAATCCTCTGACAACTGGCTACCCTTTCCTCCTCAGAGTAACCTTCTGTAGCTGTTTTGTTAACTGCTACTTGGGGAATTTCTACCTCGGTTTCACTACTCTCCATGTCAGGAGACACAGGCTGGGGAACCAGCCTGCCCGTGTTTTGCACAGGGGCTTCTATGGGGCTCAGGGAACCACAATTGGCCTTTGCCACCTGACTGCCGGTAACTGCACACACCACCCCCTCTTGGAGATTGTTCCCTATAATCACATCCAGGGGAAGATTTTCTGCCACTGCAGCTTTTTGCACAGTCTCTCCTGTCTCACCCCAGTCCAGGAAAACACTAGCAAGTGGCAGAGTTTTGTCCTCCGCAGTGAATCCCCATACTGTAACAAACTGATTAGGTATAAGTTGTTCAGGCTCAACCAAGTCCCCTTTTACCAAAGTAAAGGATGCCCCCTGTCCCTTAACCTATGGGTTTGCACCCCATTCTTAATAACTGGGTGTATGTGCTCCCTCATAATTACTGGCATACTTTCAGGGATACACAAAAAAAAACACCTCTTTCCCAACCCAACTTTGTGCACTCTGTGCCTTTTTAGGACACTGTTTTGCAATATTCCCAGGTTGTTTGCAAACCCAACATTCATCATTTCTTTTATCAGGCAAATCCTTTCTTTGTAACCTGGGGCTGCCTGATTTCTGGGGAGGCAGTGAGGGTTTTAGCTGCCCTGAAGATGTACTTTTCCCTTTCTGTTCTGCCACACCTGCCCCACTCCCTTTCAGAGCAGGCCTGCTCCTGGTATAGCAGACCGAGAGCTCAGCATCCTCCTGCACTGTTTTTGGATCGCTTTCCTCTAGTCAGGTTTCCAGCTCTGCTGGGCAAGCCCAAAAAAATTGCTCCAAAAGTACCACATCCTCAATTTTCTCAACAGAGTCTGCTTTGACCCCCTCCTACCAATGTTTCAAAAACTGATGTTGTTTTTTGGCTAGTTCCTCATAACTCATGTCAGGGCTTCTCCTGAGCTTATGGAACTTAACTCTGTATGCTTCAGCTGTCAAGCCATACTTTTTTAGCAACGCAGCTTTGAGTTTGCCATAATCATTACTGTCCTGATTGTCCATTTGACCCACCATGTCACGAGCATTTCCTGTAAGTAGCAGGGCTAGCTGGAAGCTCCAGGACTCTCTGGGAATTTTTGCCTAAATGCATACCTTTTCAAATGAATTTAAAAATGCATCCATATCCTCCCTCTCTTTAAATTCAGCTATCTATTTAGAATTCAATTTGTAACCCAGTCCTGGAGGTCCAGGTTCACCCATGCCACTTACCAGCTCTGGCGCTGGTCTTTGGAGTTGTTGCTTCTCCAGTTAAAATTTCCTCTGGCACTCTCTCTCCTCTTGCTCGGCCTCTTGCTGTTCTCACTTTTCCTCCTCCTCACTCCCTCTCCATATGGAACATCCTCTGCTCCAATTCCAGCTCTATTCTGCTCAACTCTGTTTGCAGCCTGATCCCTTCTGGCTCCAGCGTTGTGGTGATCTTCCCCTGCTGCTGTGGCTCTCAGTTCACACTTGTCCCACTGTCCTCCTCCCTGGGACTGGATACTGTGGTGGACCCTGGCCCCTCCATGCCCAAGGTCTGGTCCCTTCCAGTCACCGACTGTGACTCGATGTCTTGGGCAGTCTCTTGTGCATCAGCTGCCACAAGAGCTTCCATGAGGTGCTGTTTGTTTTGCCCCTTACTCCAGACTCCTCTTTCCTGGCACAACTGCCACAGTTGGTCTGCAGTGTATTTGCTGTAGCTGGAAGCCATCTGCTTCCCTAATTTATGGCTACACTAGCTTGCTCCCAAAAAAAAAAAAAAACAAGTAGGGAACTTTGACTATAACAAAAATGATATATTTCTTTTTAAAATCTCTGTCTTGTTTGTGTGTGAACTGTTACAGTTTATCAATCTGACACACTGGACTGTTAATGCTTGTGTCACCAAATAATTGCATAGTATGCAAACAAGTCTTTTAGATTGCACCACTGCAAACCAAATGTTTTAGATCACACCACTGCCAACCAAATCTGTCACAAACACACTCCTGGGTCAGGACCTCTGCTCCCACAGTGCCCAACCTAGAAGTGCAATATGTGAACAGGGGACAGACAGAAACACCCTCCTGTTTGTTTTGGGTCTCAGCAACTGCTAGTCTTGAGACTGGGGTCAAATATGAACCTTTTTAGCTAGTACGACCAGGTAACAGGTCCAAATATCACACCCTCTTCAGAGAAAGCAGCACAATACTTGATCCTAGCTGGCATACAACCAACCTGGTTCAAAATCCCCCTTCTGACTCAATTGAGACCTAAATATTTCTTTACCTGGCTGGATCTTTACACAGATCCTTGTTTGCATGGCTGCATATGGTGACACACTAAGCACTTTAACAGTTATGTCAGAATTATCAATACTGTTCCAGCCTTTTGTTCAAAATGAGAAAATGTCTCAGGCAGGATTAAGGAAACCAACAAGTTTACTAAAATTAAAAATAGTAAATAAATACAAAACATAGAACATATATACACATTAATTTGTATAGTCAGAAAGAAAATAGAAATTACAAAATGCCTTGTAACTGAATTACTAGTTCTAACTCAATTTTGAACTGTGTGTTACCTAGCTTGACAGAAGTGCCTCTAAATCCAGAACACAAATGTGTCAGTTCTTTCAAAGGTTGGAACAAGAGTATCAGTCCTTTCAGCAGGCTTCACCAATATCAATGGTAAAGTCTCATCTTCCTTGAGATGTCACCGCACATGAGGTAACTTTTAGTCCTGTATTTAATTTGTAAACTGACCAAGAATAACCAAATGCCTCAGCTGACTGCCTGTTTGAAAACTGCAAAGACAGCAATATTTTAATTATAAACAAGACAGTCTATTTCCACATAAGAGCATAGTTTATAATAGCATCCCCCCTTTGATCTTCAGAAAAAACATTATGAAAAACACTTCTCATAGCTGTGTGAATTTTCATAGGTATTCATCAGAACGGGCTTCCCTCCTGATGTCATTAAATGCAATATTTTATGACCGGTTTCCTAGGTTCAAAGTAGTGGCTGGTTATTACCTTTTTTTTTATAGCAGCTACATTGGTTCTGACAGGTAGATGTCAAAAAAGGAAGCTCTTAATTAGCTTATCCTCTCTTTTAAAATCCAAGGTCCCATGAGGTTCTGCTGTTTGGCCTGTTTCCTAAGCAAGACTGCCATGTTTTCACAAGCAGAATTCTAAAACATATATTTATATCAACATTATATACACATAACTAGTAGACGGTTATTCCGTTACAATGACCATGACCCCTCCCCTTCCTCTCTGGTAAATCCCTTTTAACTGTTAGTCTGGAATGCCTCCTTCATTTACAAAGGATGGGTTGAATTTGAAAAACATGACTGTTAAGAGTTCTGTAACTCTTTTCAGTCTTCTCTGTTCTTCCCTTCTCTTGTAGGTCCCATATTTGTTTCTATGGTATATGCTGATCTGGATATGGACTAGTCTCCTTATTCACATAAATATGAACAGATAACAAGACGTCACTGAAACTTTCTTATGTCCCTATTTCTTATTGATCTCTCTTTCTTTGCACTGTGTGGCTCAGAGGTGCCTTTAGCCTCAGAGGAAGAGTCATTCTGGGGGGAAGAGACAGAAGATCCATGAGATACTTCCTCTGTATCTCCCCAGTCCTTTCTTTTTCTTCAAATTTCAAATTTATTCTGTAAAGGCAAGAAGTTCTTTCTTATAGCCTTTGGCTTTGGTTGACCTCTTAAAGTTCTTCTTTGCATTACAAAGTACAATGACTCTGTAACTGAGGTAGAAGGTGAAGCATAGCGCTAATGCTAGCTTTTTCCGGGGTCACTACAATTTTTTGGGATCAGGGTCTTCTACCTTTGGCAGGCTGTCAGTGATGGTTTTTGAAGGTGTCAATAGTTTTTATTCTCCCAGACTTATTCTCTCCTGTTTATCATGAATATCTATGTTGTCTGGTATCTTCTTCAAACTATCTTTGTAAACTTGACTCACCTTTTTGGAGGGGGATCAACTAGAGGCGAAAGAGGTATTTTCTTATCTGCTGGTTGGGTTTAAGCCTCTTTCAGTTAAGCTGATTCAGTTTCCATTCATAGTCCTGAGGCCTCTTCAGATCTTCCTGACTGCCTTTTATCTGATGGCAGTGGGCATGTGAACTTTTGTCATTTTCTTTTCTCCTTTTGTGGCCATCCCTCTGAGCTCAATTTATGTAAAAGTCATGCTCTGCCTGGTCCATAGTGTCTCTATTATTGTGAGATGCCCATGGACACTTTCTGTAGGAATGGTCCAATTTATTACATAATTTGCATTTTACAGATACAGTACACTGGAAGCTCTTGTGTCCTGTTTCTGTACATGGTCCACACTGGATTCTATCACACACATTGTTTAAATGTGATTGTGATCCACATCTAAAATATGATTTTAGTTGTCCTTGATAAAATAGGACTCCTTTGTCTCTCCCTAGGAAGAAGCAATTGGGCAAGTGAGAAATCCCACACATGGACTGCGGCAACCAAACTTTAATCCAACAACCCCCAGTGAACATATATTCGGAGCCCATAATGGGGTCTGGGTTCCCTAATACGGTACACCATTTCTTTAGCCAATACAGAATATTGAATGTACTAACCCCCTCATTCTTGAAGAGAATTGTCACTGTCTTGATTGTTGGGTTTGCAAGGGAAACCGCAAAGAAGGTGAGTGAGAGCTCCTAGCATATTGCTCAGTTGTTGTGTGGTAACAGTAGCTTGATTCTCCCCTTATACAGATTTTATTATCATTGGGCCAGCTTGACCTTCATCAGGTCTATGGGCAGACTCAGTTGCAGCCAAACTTTGTAACCCTGAAGTTGCCACAATGACTGGCAGCACTTTATAAACTGAAGAGTCACCAGTCTCTCTCTTTTTTAAATAGAATAGGGTCTGTGGAGAAATTTAATGAATTGGGTACTTCTAGGGCAAGCACTCTGGCATCAGTAGAGTTATCCAGACTTTCTGTCTGCAATTCCTATCCTGCAGAGACAGGTTGCAACACAGTAGCCTCCAATCCTGGAGACTGATTCACCTCTCTCTGAGTATCCAAATATGATACTGGTGAACCCTTTGAGTCAAATGGATCATCAGGGTGCCTTATTACAGCCATTGGGATGTGTACTGGATCACAGTGGATAGGTGAAGAGCAGGGGCTCCAGCCCTCACCTTCTTCATTTTTCTCCCAGCCTTCTGCTCTTAATATATTTTTGATAAAAGCAGGAAACAGTTTACATCTTCATTTTAGTCAGTGATTTTCCACTCTTATTTGTTTGGGGAGTGAATGTATTTGTAGTTGTGTCAAGTGAGACATGAGTCCTTAGCCATACTTGTTATTACTTGTGCAGTATATTCTATCCATTCTACCTGTAATTTTTCCTGATCATTATTAGGAAGAACAGTAGCCACATTGTCAGATTTGTTTGGCACGGTGACAGATTCGCACAATAATGTTTTACTGTCAACAGGGCCTGTGTCATTATGATCCAGGCTATTAGACTCTGCCCCTGTTTCACTAACCCTAGTCTTTTGAGATTTTAAATGCTTCCACCAAGTCAGTTCAACAACTCCATTGTCGAAATCCCCAACAGTGAGAGGTGAAATGCCGACAGGCAAAATTTCACCTGTCAGACATTCACTGGTATGTTGGGGGGGATTTGTCCCCCATGCCCCTCATGCGGGGGAACTTTGCCCCATGCATCCCCCAATTTTTAAATAACAAACTCTGAGTCAGAGTTGACTTGGAAGGGGGCAAAACACCAGCGAAAGTAGCAACATTTCTATATTGGATCATTACAATGATAATTTCAAATTAGTTTGAAGTTGTCACTGTAATGGTCTTCGATGTAGATATTTCACTGTTTCACTGGTATATGATTTTAAACATATACAAAGTGGTGTAACTCCAGGCTGCCATGTGCTACCCAGTTCTGTGGTTGTAACTTTTAATTACCCCTGTCATATCTTTGCCTGCATGTGTGCATGGTACATGTATGTGTATGCCTGCACACACTTCCGATGAGTATACTCACATGGGCATTCCAATAATGTGTGCACATCTTTTTTTCATTTTCTACAGATGTCTCTATCTCTTTCTCCTTCCACCATATTTGTCACCTTTCAGCCTGCTTACTAGGCCCTGTTAATTAGTACCCACTTGAGGACTCGTCAGCTCATTCACTCCTACTATGCATTTTCATACCCATCATCATCTTTTTGTTTTCCAGATTCTTTTCTTACCTTGACTATTATCACTTTTTCTCCAAGAGCATAGATAAATATAAATATATATATATATATATATATATATATAAACATATACAATAGAAGTGAGCTATATTTTTCACTGATAAAAGCATGTATTACTACCACGATGAGATAAATGCAGGCCCAGGCTAACACAGTGATGATAAATGCCATTTATACATACTGTGCTTACCTCACCAGCATTTATTCTCACTATGGTGATTTAAAAGACGAGCCCATTAACTCTCCCTCAGTGCTACAACTTGTTTCAGCTCAGTAAAAAAAAACAAATGAAATGTGCCTGTCTTTCAAGCACCTGCAGCCCCAACAACAGGTTTACTGCATTCAGTCTAACAGACACTCACATGCTGAGAAGATCTCTAACGTTCCTACTAGAAGAAAAAAAAAAGAAAGAGCTCTGACTGCTACATACATCAAACCATGCAGGCTCAAAGCAACAAACGTATTTTGATGCAGCTAAACTATACTGGAAGAATAAATTCTGCTAACAGAAGAAAAAAACAATGAATGTGGAAGAGGTTTTTCTGTCTTGCACACAGTTTGAAAGCAACAGTAACCCACTTCAGAAAAGCCTATTGTATAAATTGTACACATGATGTGCAGATCGTGTGATATGTGAAATATCTTCATTAGTGAATGGTGACTTTTGGACACTGTCACTCGTGCCTTCGGCACTCATGAGTATCTAGAGGTCACTGTTCACGCATGAAGATATTTTTATCGCACTCCTGCCCATCATGTATCCCATATATACATATCCCTTATTCCCCTTAACTCTCCACTAACTTTGCTTTTTCTATGGTTGAAACGTTGATTCTAACTCTATTTTCTATTTTCAGTCTGCATTTAATATTACCATTTTGTTTTGTTTTCAGACTACATGCTGATGCAGCACCTTGTTTTTTGTTTGTTTCATATCTGATTCTAGTAAAAGCTGCCTAGAGGACCCAGTCATAATGTTTGGTTCAGGGGTAATGTTATTCAGAAAAACAGTTCCTGTACCATCCAGCTGCCTCCTTATTTCAGCCTTCTCCTGTATGCAGCATTCTTCCTCCTCTTTTATCAGCTGTAACAGGGCAGCTTTTGTTTTCTGAAGTTCTGTGTTCAAACACCATTTTGCCTTGAATTCTTCTGTGTTTGTCATTGGTCATAATGCTCCTACTTTCAGCACTGCATTGCAAGCATTTGCAGCTTTCATATCTTCCAGACACAGACTGTTTTCTTTTTGGAGCTTCTTTGTCTCAGGTACCACTTTTTCAGTTTCCTCCAACTGCGTTTCCATGCATTTCTTTGACATGCACCTAGCATTGCCTTTGTTTGGAGCTGCTACTGCCTCACTCTGTCCAGGCACCAGGACCGCCATATCATTACTTGGCAACACAGCCTGTTGTGCTGAAATTTCTGAGGCCAGGACTTCCTCTTTACTTCGGTTGGGGAGGGAAGTGTGCTGCACCATCCCAGACTCCATAGCTGTCTCCTCCATCTCCCAGCCTCTTTCTCTGACAGGTATCAAAATGCCCCCTCCCCCCGCAGGAAAAGTAGGGGAATTTTTATTAGAACGCAAAAATCATACAAAGGTTAATGATCACGAGTAACAATTAACAGAAAGGAACAAGGAAAATACAATCAAGATTTCAGATTATTCCCCTGTTGAAATACAAAGAAAAGAAATCTAAAAGGCTACTTCAATCATATATAGGTAAAACAATGAATCATATAACAGAAAAAAGGAAAAAAAATGGGGTAGACAGAAAAAAATAATATTTGTGCATAGCCTAGAGCAAAAAGGTAGTGCAATGTTTCCAATACTGTAAAGCAGTTGAGTTTTTACACAATTTAACATCTTTACAATACTGTAACTCAGAATCAAACTTCAATAAACTATTTTCACCACCTTCGTTTGTGAAATGAACTTTTGTTGTGTAGTCAGGGTGCATCTAGCGTGCCATAAGTAATATTTACAGATAGCTAAACAAATCTGCAATGTGCCTACGTGTAATTTCGTCCAACCTTTAGCGTAAATTCCCAAAATAAGGATATGGTAAGTGATCTGAGAGAACAATGGCTCTTTCCAAATAACACTCAGTGTGTGCCAGAACAGTTGGCTATATGAACATTCTAAGAGAATGTAGAATTGAGTTTCCTCGGTGCCTGAGAGCAGGTGTCTCTGGGGCATGTTCTTTCAGCCATACTTGTATGTTTGTGGGGCCCCTAACTGGGATCCTACCATGAAGACTGAGCCATGTCAAATCCCACATTGAAACTAGTAGTCGCAGATTAATCAATTGTTTTAAGTCTCAGGCACAGTATGTGTGAGATAAAACTTCAATTCTACTGGAGGGACAACATTTAAAGAAATAATATAGTCATATAGACTGCTTCTGTTTTTGTTTATACATTTATTGGTGTCAATTTCCAAGATTTAATTTTGCAAAGAGTTGAATATATGTATGGTGATAAAAGGTGAGCTACTTCTGTTTTGGTGTCCATATAGCTATTCCGTTGCCAGAAATGTAATATTGTGACAATCCAGTGTTCTGTTACTGGGGCCCGTATGACTGGTGATTGACATAATATATTCTCAAGATTTCAATACAAAAATATGCTATACATGAAAACAATAGGGTTGATCATATTAACTATTCCTTTTCCATGTGTGTTATAAGTAATTTCTCTTTTAATAGGATTTAACTTTAATCCTCACAATCCCTGAGAAAATATACTGTATCATTTTATCTCTAACTGTATTGGGGGGGCATAGCTGAGTTAGGTAAAACATGGTAATAATAATGTTTTGATTAAATAAACTGTTTTTCATTTGGAAATTATGATTTCTCCAGGTCTTCATTTGCTTTTCTGTCTTTTGTATATTAACTTGCCAGTTAAGGATTTCAGGGGAAAACCCTTATTTCTAAAAGTTTGATAGGGACAGTTTGCAAAGGTACACTGGCTATATCAATACTAAGACTTGTGTCAGTAATTTGCTTAAGGGCTACAGCTGTACATTTGTCGTAGTTATGCCAGATCCTAATAATGCAGAATAAGCATTTAATGTTGTTTTTACGCTATCACCTGAAGTATGGTTGCATAAAAGTATACAAAGATCATCTGCAGTGTAACTCCAGTGATGTCTCTATATGTCTGTAGTAATCTTAGTAGGGAGACTGTGGAGAAGATGTATGAAGAATGACTCAGAGAGCACCCTTGTTTCACCCCTGTTTTGACCACTATCAGAGCACAATACCAGTCATTCACTATGAGAATTAAAGAAGCATGATTATATAATGTGAAGAGCAAATAAAAAAAAAATCTCTGGTATCGCATATTTTCTCCAGAGTAGCAAATACAAATCCAATGCCCACTCAGTCAAAAGCTTTAAACTGATCTAAAGACAACACATAGCCTGTTACAAAACTTCTCTCTTCCCACATTGAAAGATTTCTCTCAGCAGGATCAAATTATCCTGAATGTAACAGTGTGGAATAACACAAGTGTGTGCAGGTGAAATAACTAAAGGGGTGATCAATGCTAAATGGGATGTTAAGATCTTTGACAGTATTTTCTGGTTTGTATTACTGAGGCTCAGAGGCCTCCAGTTCTGCAGTAACTCTCGGTCTCCCTTCTTATGGATAAATATCAGTATTGCTTGTGACATAGATGGAACTAGACTTCCAGTTTTTAAATATTGATTAAACAAGAACTGGAGGGTGGGGCTTAAGTAGGATTTGAATTTTTTTATAAAATTCCAATGGAAGACCATCTGAACCCGGTGCTCTGTTACTATGTAAACTATCAATCTCTGCCTCCACTTCCATCACCTCTATGGGTTTTATAAGTTCAGATAGCACATTGTCTGGGATGGATGGTATATTTAATGAATTCAGGATGTCTTCAGGATCTGAAAGGTCACAAGTTTTACTAAAACTGTCTGTAACATAATCATGGATAATCTGCATTACATCCTCCTGAGCTGAGATTTGACAGGCTCTTGCAACTATTCTAAGACTATTCATGGAACGGGAGTTATTTCTTTGTTGTCTAGCTTTAAAGCAATCTAAAGATTGCTTCTTTCCCTGAGTGCCAGTTCCAGTTTCATTTTCTGAGATAGTGAGGATGCCCTGTCATTTTGAAAGTTTTTAATTTCCACTTTAATACTGTTTATGTGTTCCAGTTAGTTTTCTCTAGTCGTATTCATTAAGGAAATTAATCTGTGCAACTGAGACCTTAATTTTAAATAGGAGAAATATTTTTGTGCTTTCCTAGTGGTAATCCACTGTTAAAACAATTGTCTAAAATTGTTTTTTGTATCTTCCCACCATTGTGCAACACTGCCATATGCACCAAACACAGACCATCTATCTTGGAAAAGCTGTTCACACTTTTTGGATAGACGAGAGTCCTCCAATAAAGTGGTGTTCAATTTCCATAAACCATGGGCAGTAGATGAATGTGGATGTAAGGAAAAATAACATACCACAGCAGAGTGGTCTGAAGTTTCAACTGGGAGTGTTTTAAATTCAGTAACTTGTAGGTTATGGGAAACAAAGAGAAAATAAATGAGAGTGCCCAGTGGACCTTTGTGGAAGGTGGTCTCGCTTTAATTATATATTTGGGCACTATCTTGCATTGTTGCTATTATGATCATGTTTTTTAGAAACATGGAGTCACAGTATGTTTTTGAAAGTGTAGCTTTTGGATTAATAGTTGCCATGCTACAGTTAAAATTCCTCCCAGTATAACTGTCTTGCTTGTGTACAGGTAAGGTTGTATTTCTTTAAATGAATCAATCCTACCTACTTGGGTCTGTGGGGTATATATCTATATCTATATCTATATCTATATCTATATCTATATCTATATCTATATATATATATATATCTGTATCTGTATCTGTATCTGTATCTGTATCTGTATCTATATCTATATCTATATCTATCTATATATATATATATATATATATGATTCTAATAGGGGAGTAATCATAAAAAATGTCCAGTAGTAATGCACTACCTGGGATTAATTCCAATAACTGGTGGACTTGTAAGGAAAAAGATTTGAAACAAATACCTACGCCATCACATCTGTCAGGTCCCTGTGACCAAAAAGAAGGGCCAGAATGTCACAGTTCTTTTGCTGCTGATATTTCATGCAGAGTTTTCAGTCATGTGTCTTGTAAGAATACTATTGAACCAAGGAGAGTGGATAAGATTAAAAAAGTAATATTTCTCTTCCTGTAATTTTTAATACTGTTAACATTTAAGGACATGCATGAAAGTTTAGGTCCTGGCCACAGTGAAGGGTTATGAGGATGGACCAGATAGTTTTCTTGTTTGAGATCTTGTCCTGTTATGTATAGAGACTGCGTCCAAGGAAGTGTCTTCCTGGTCAGTCCTTAGGTCCCTAATAGAGGATACCACTGATGAGACTTCAGAATCTTGGTTCTCGTCCTCGGTATCCCCCCACTTCTTTGTGGTGGTCAGGGCAGCATATTTGTTTTTTATCTCTATGGTGTCCACAGGAAGTCTCTTAGAAGGGCTTCTTCATTGTCTCTTGTGAGGTTTAACTAATGTGAGAGGGGTGCCTTGTGGAGGAGGTGGGGCCATATTTGTGGAGTCATCTCCCTCTGGAGGGAGGGAGGGAACTAGTATTGTCAAGTGTTACAGCAGTTGTATCATCGCTCTGTTGTGGGGGGTGGTGTTCTTCCTTGCTTTGAGGTGGGTGCTCATCTGATACCTCAGGGGTATGAGTGGGTACTGGTGTTGGAGAATGGGCCATTTCAGGTGTAACAATAACCTGTGACATCCCAGTAACTGACTGATCCATCCCATTTTGAGGTGTGGCAACTCTCTTTGCACTGGCAGCTGCAGCCCCCATTGCCTGTCCCCTAGCTATTATGTCATCCTGATTCCACCCTCCCTCCCTCCTTGTTGTGAATGGTCTAGGGGCATCTTCTGAAAGAGTGCCCTTGCTCATCACATAGATTGCATCAGAAGGGATTAGAGCAGGTACGGCTAAAGTGGCCGAATTCAAGACAGTTATTACAGTGTTCAGTATCACAAGCAGAGCTAATGTGTGTTTTTGAACCACGTTTATGGCATGATTTTGGCTGTCCTGGGTAAAAACATACACCCCTATCCCTCCCCAGGAAGAAACTACTTGGTAAATGGTTTATGCCATTATTGTTCTGACGCAACTTGACATGGAAGTTCCATCCCCCAGTCCATACCTGTTCACAATCTATGATCGAGAGGGGTTTATCTAGGACCTCACAACATTGTTGTAACCAGTAAGTGATGACTGAAACATGTACTCCTTCATTGCAAAATAAGAGTGTAATCATTTTTATAGCTGGTTTGTAAAGAAGGATAGCCTGAAGGGGGGACCATAAGGAGGTGTTTTTAAGTTGGTCATATTTATTCCAAAACCTATCCAAAGCATTTAAAGTACAAAAACTGACAACATAAGTGCTCTCCCCTGAGATGTGTAGAACTGCATATGAATCAAAGAAAAAAAAAACCCATAGAGTCTTTTAACAATTTTCTAATGACAAAAAGGCTGTCCAGTATTTCTTCGAGGCCTGCTGAATATTTTAGGCAAACTGCATTTCACCTTGCTGCTGGTTCCCCAGAAGCAGAGAATAGATCGGACATCTTGTAACCTTGGCATATGACTCTGTAACATTCCTTCCTCTACTCTCTTCCTTCTCCATTAATCTTTCTGTATGTTCCGCAATCTTACTGTTAATGTTACAGGTTTCCTCACCCTTACAGTTAGTGCTATGTCCATCATCCCTTCCTATGATCCTCATATACAGCACTTCCTAATTTCATCCTCCTGTCCCTTCTATCCCATCCCTCCCTTCCCCTATTTATTTCCCCTCTTTCTCTAAAGCTCCCCCACCCATTACCTGCCCACACCCGGTGTCATCCCCTCCCATCCCCCACTGACAAATTCCTTGGAATAGACTTGTGTAAATTAATCTGCTACCCACATATTCTCCACACCCAAATTTATTATCCCTTTATTAGTTCTATACACATGTAAATATATGAAATCTTGCAAATGTATTATGCCTATCCTCACATATGTTATGTGTTGGCATCCTTAATGATTTGTATTACTTCATCTTTTATTGTATTCCTTGTGTTGTCCATTGTTTATGTAAATGACCTTGTCCTAACCAGGTCCATCTTGTAAATGAGCACTGCTTAATGATGTTTGCCTGGATAAATGAAGATTTTGATTTGATTGATTGATTGATCTGAAATGTTCTAAAACTGTAACCTGATGCTGCAGTTCATCCTCAAGCAGTAGTGTCCATCTGTTCCTTTTCTGAGTCTGAAGATGAGTCCTGTAAAGTTATTTGGGGGGCTGTAAGAGGTATAGACTCAGAAATCACAGCTTGGTTTATTGGTCTATGTTACTGGATAGGTACCCCATTTAGGGGGACTATGCAGCTGGTGGTTGCTGTGGTATATTGAAGGAGTCATAACAGTTTTTGTCAATGGGTTCCCAAAAGACTCCATCTGATGCTTTCTGCCAACCTGCTGCCAGTAATGAAGCCTCTACTGATCATTTTGCTAGTTGTTTACTAACAACTGTAGAGCCACGTCTTAGGCCGAGTCTTTGACCCATATGTGCTATTCCTAATGTGCTTGCACCCTGGTTTACAGCCTGCATATGCTTATGTGGGGTTTCAGTACAAGTGGGCTTAGAGAGAGTTGCGTTTTGCCATTTGGTAGTGGCCTGTGTTTTCTGTCTCTATATTTTACTGTTCAGGCTATTCCCTGCTTGCACTATAGTTTCAGGCTGGACAGAGTTATTTACTGACTGAGCAGCAGAGTTTTCGCCGGCAGTTTGCTGCACTATGTTTCCCCTGGGAGCCCGAGTGTCAGAGCTCTGTTCACCAGTTTGTACAATGTCAGTTCCCTTCAAAAGATCCCCAGCAGGTAATCGTTTATCAGAAAGAATGGTGTCTGTATTCTTACTAGGTGTTTGCAGTGAGTCAACAGGTTTGGCTTTGTTTGATGCTGGTATGTCACACATAGTTGTCAATTCCAGCTGAGATGGTGTGTCAGTTTTGGAGCTTGTCTGTGCAGGGGTGCAGTCACAGTATTGTTAGAATGTGCTTGATTTGGTGATTTCTGTAATTTTGTTTCTCATATAAATGTTCTTCCTACTCCAAGAGTAGTAAAATATGCTTTTTCCATTGAGCAACAGCAGCAGTAACTCATTGTCGTCATCCTTCTCATAAACAGACTGATCTGGAGTCTTCATATTGCTGGCAGCAGTTTGCAATAGAACTGCTCTTTCAGTACATTCAGAAACTCTGGCCATTTCTTTATGCAATGAAAATTCAGGTTGCAAATCAGCCTCTAGTGGGATAGAAACAGGAGTGAAGGCTAACTCCCCTGTCCTCACTGCATCCAGTATCTTCTCCTCGGAGACAGGTTTGAAGGGTTCCCCCTACTGACCAGAGTAGGGGACTTTCCCCAGAATCCTGGCCAAATTCCTCCCATTCAGTAAAATACCACCAACAGCTTATTCTGGTTCAGTATGTCAGTTTGCATCTGAACCCCCCCCACGACAAGACTGAAAATAAGCAGAATTGCCTAGCCCTCCTTTCTCTTCAACAAAAACTAAATAAAAAAATAAATCCCAAGGAGAGTTCTCTTCCTTCAGGGGGAGTTATGTCCCCCTACATGACTGTCACCTGGTGGAGGACTCGCAGTAGCACAAGCAGGTACACAGAGAAAGGAAAGGGGAAGCCACTGGATACCAAATCCAAATGCATACCATCACACATTGCACATTTATAAATTGGGTTGGGGAAAATCCTGCATCCTGACTGGTCATTAGTCATGCATTAGAATGCCTTATGCATGGCTAAAAACAAACACTCAGAACCAGGGCATATTACAAAAGAAATCCTTGTGCCACATAGAATTTGAACATTCAAAACAGCCGCCATTTTTCCCCGCTGCCAAGAAAAACTATGCACTGATTAAACTGCATAATCTCACAAAAAAAGGATTGCCTCACCACAACCATCACCTCACATTTCAAACAATAGTTTACTTGAGAAAATGTGCAACCATAGATGTCCAGTTGTCAGACATGTAGAATTTAAAAATCTCCATAAAACACAACTACTAATGTCATGCTTATGCTGAACGGCTCCCCGAACCCTCAGCTAAACACTTTGCATCCTTTACTGGTCACCTTTCTTTCCTTCCTTTCTTTCTTTCTTTCTTTCTTTCTTTCTTTCTTTCTTTCTTTCTTTCTTTCTTTCTTTCTTTCTTACCCATTATACCCCAACTCCAGTCTCTCCTGATTTTAAGCCCCTTGTGCACACACCGCTTTGCTTGCACACTCACAGCAGTCCAGTCACGTACACTGGGCATGAACAGCAGCTTCACACAGCGGACACAGTGGGAAGTATAGACATATCTGAAGGCTAATTCAGAGGGAGAACTCAAAATCAGGACACTGTGATCCTTCCCAGACATAAATTAAAACACTCACTCTTTCCATTCTGCTTCCCAACCTGCACATTATTTTTACTCTTTCTCTCTTGGGATGCTCTCTCAAAGGAATAGCTCTCTAACTTGCCAGCCTGATCTACACTCCACATCATCTTTTCGAACAATAATGGAATTGGGAAGAAAAAATGACAACAGTAGGTACTGATATGTGATAAACTATCAAAAACGAACCACCATGGCTGAGCAACCCACACCTACACAGCAGCAAATCATAACTGCCATGGACCTAATCAAGCTCTGCTACTACTGCATCAGTTGCCCTCCCCACACACACACACAATACTGGCTGGAAGGAGTTATGTAACAAGAGCCAGCATGAGTCAAGATGCCATGCAGCCACTAGCCTTTTAGCTTTGTAGTGGATGGCATCAGTTTGCTGTCCCTGCTAATGAGCATGTGTGCCATGACGTACTTAACACATCAATAGCTATGCCCTTGCCTTATGTGATTGCATAGCATAGCTAGCATTTCTGCGGCTGTGTGGCTGACTTTCCTGATTTCTGTGGCAAGCACTGATTTCTGCGGTCAGCCCTGATTTCTGCATTCACTGCTGCAATTGCAGAATCACAGAAAACACGGGGCCCTGCACCAGAGACAAGTGATGCTGTTGAAGTACTGAATAAATGCCTTGCCAAGATCCAGGACTGGATGAACTCTAACTGGCTGAGACTTAACCCAGACAAGACAGAGGTTCTAGTGATTGAGCCTGGTCGTGACTGTAATGGGAACACTTCCAGGACGACAACAGGTTTGGTCCTGGGGTCGACACCATTGATGGCATCCTCTAGGGTGAGAAATCTGGATGTGGTCCTCAATGACAGGCTAACATTTGAAACTCAAGTGTTGTCTGTCATTAGAAGTGGCTTTTACCACCTGAGGAACATCACCTGGATTAAACCCCTAATTCCGCCCAAGGATCTGCCATCACTGGTGAACACCTTTATAACATCAAGGCTCAACTACTGTAATGCTCTATACCTCAAGGTCAGTAGGGGAAACTCTGTCAGCTGCAGCTAGTGCAGAATGCAGTGGCCAGGCTGCTGACAGGACTACCAAGGTCCTGTCATGTGATCCTGGTCCTGTGGGGTCTGCACTGGCTGCCGATCAGGTGGTGGGTTCTCTTCAAGGTGAGCTTGCTCACTTATAAGGCCCTAAGCTAAGGATCGGGCCCTGGCTACCTGTCAGACCTCCTTACCCCCACCATCCCAGATCGCTCTCTCCGTTCCTCCACCCAGGGCTTCCTGTTGGTTCTGAGGACTGGGCTGAAAAGCTCAGGTGATCGCTCTTTTGGGGTGGCTGGCCCAGTCCAAGATCTTTGAGGGAGGCCTCTATAGTGGAGGTGCTCAGGAGGGGTCTAAAGACTCACCTTTTTAATCTAGCTTATCCTGCAGATGTCTTTTAATAGTGTTTTACTGTTGTTTAATTTTATGTAACTTATCCTCTGCTGGTATTTTAAATTGTGATGTTTTTATTACCCTGTTAAACTGTTTACTACTGTACGGTGCTCAGAGCCCCTGGGATTGGGCGCCCAGCTAAATAAATTTTAACTTACTTACTCACTTTGCTTTAACCCTGATGCATGAATTAACATAGTTTGTTGCCATATTATAGGGGCATGGTAGTACCTCTATAACTAGGGTTGAGTAGGCTGTTTAATGTTAAACCCCAATTTTTGTACCATAATAACTATGGCGTTGTTTGATGAAATAACCAAATATTTGACATGTGCAGTCAGGCTGTCAGAGTCTTAAGGTGAGACAAGTTTCATGACAGCATCTTGTTTGGTTTTCAAGAAATGGAGCACCAAAAAAGGGGAAAAAACACATTTGTTTTCCCTATAATGCACCTAATATTGCATCTTTTTGCTCTCACCTACAGCCAAGACAGTGTGGAATTTTTTCATGAAATTTTCAGGGCTGAAAGGGCCCATGCCAAGGATTTGCCTTTCAAAGATTTAGTGAAAAAATATTATATGGTTCCAGAGTCATAAGGATTTTTTAGTTCACCAAGAAATGTGAATGGTTAGAAAAAAAAGGATTATGAGTGCTTACTTTCATGATTTACCTGTCATGTCGAAAAAAAATATCAATTGTGTGGAAAAAAATAACCATTATGAGGGCTGCCATCTGTTTACTTTTTAACTCATAAACATTGAAAATACATAACAGTGATATATTTTCAAAAACAAACACCAGAACCAAGGTAAACAGGACCTGTTTGCCTGGATTCTAGTGTTTGTTTTCTGAAAAAAATTGCCAGAAATACCTTTTCTGGACACACCAAAATCCAGGGTGCCCAGTTTAGCAAGAGGAACCATTCATCTATGTTCTCTGTATGAGAACAGTGGGACTTTCTTGAATGCTGAAACTGCAGCTGGAGTCATGCTGCCGGCAAGAGCTTAAGCAGTGAGCTGGCTATCCCCTGTTCTCTCTATCTCTGTCTGTCTGTCAGACTATCCATCCATCCATCCATCCATCCATTTATCTGTTTAATTATTTCTTCAGTGGACTGGGGTGCCCACCCCTAGTACCACTTACCCCCCCATTCAGGTTGTCTGCTCACCCTTCCCAATCTTTAAATATGTTTATAATTTAAATGACTAGACTGGGGTGCCAAGCCCCAGTACCATTTCTTGTTTTGACCCCCTCACCTCCAGGACATCCCTCCTGTTCCCGCTAAGTATATGGCAGCACCAGGTGCCCACCCCTGTGTTTCCAAACAGTAGCCCATCACTGGGATGCCCTAGTCCCAATGTTGGAACATCCAATATATCCTGAAATAAAGAAAACTGTCTCTCAGTGTTTTTTTTAAATCCTGTAAAAAAGAAGATGGTCCCTCACTGATCTGACCCTCCCACACCCCCACCCACTCCACTGTGACCTGCCACTCAGCACCCAACATTCCCCAACACCCCCCATATACCCTCACTCATCAGAACATGTCCCATGATGTAGATTCACTCTCTGATCGAAGACACACCTTGCTGCTGGAACTGTGATGTGAGAAAATCAAATAAGTGTGGTTTAATGTATTTTGGTTGAGTTTTGAACTTTGATTCATAACTTTCTCATGTTTACACATTTTGACCCCATATTTTCAACATGACCTTTTTAGGATCCCACCTCATGACCAATGGCAGCAGGATTATGCAAATCTGGCATGAAAGGCAATTTTGCAATCACTTTGTGAAATCACCTTTGAGGCAGGATTTGAAAATTTTAACTACCCCTAAAGTGGGGTCATAAGAAGGCTATGTTGAACATTTCAAGTCAAAATATGTAAAAATGACAAAGTTATGATTGTACCTTGACATTTATCTACACTGGCTCATTATGTTGGTAATTTAAAATATTTTGACCTCAAATTTTCAACAAAGCCATTTTACCACACCATCTCATGAATGTGAAAGCTGTCAGTTTAGAAACCCTGGCCAAAATATGTTTTTGCACCTGTGGCGTGGAATGGTGTTTTGGCAGGGATTTGAAAATTTTCACCTACCAGGTTCATGAGGTGGAGTAGAAAGAAGGCTACGCTGAAAATCTGATGTGCAACTATAGCAGAATGGCCAGGTTATGAGTGAACATTGCCGTATTTCAACATTCACTGATAACATCACTAATTTTCAAAATTTTGACTTCAAACTTTCAACATAGCCATTTTTCCATACCACCTCATAAATACGACAAGTGTCATTCTTTAAATCCTGGATGAAATGTGTTTTCACACTTCTGGTGCAAAATGACACTTCAGCCAATATATTATAAATGTTACATGTCATGTTTATAAGGGGAGCCATGAAACTAATATCTTGAAAATTTGTGGTAAAAATAAAAAAACACATATGTAATTGTTAAGAAATGTTGCGTGTAGTGCCAGTCTTCACTCCAGTGGGTATGCATTGTGATCCCATGCCAGTGCGCTGAGTTCGGGACCAAACTCACTGACCCATCTGGATAGCGTGAGAGTCAGGGGATGGTGCTGTTATTCCACACTCCCAAGTGAAGGAATGAAAGCTGCAGGATTGTCTGCATGGGCCCAGGTACCATATAATGAAGTCCACTTCCTCTTGGCATAGGGCTTTGCACCAGTGATTGGCAGAGGGCCCTGCACATTGGCTGACAGCTGGACTTTTTTCCCTGTGTGCCTGTACCTGCAGCCACATGGAAGTGCAGGGACCAGAAGGCCCTGTGCTTCCGCAGTCCACCACACAGACCCATGACATCCATCACTGCATGGAAGTGCAAGGTGCACAAGGGCCCTGCACTTCTCTAGGCAGATGGAGTCTTCCCTGGGCACTGGTCTCAAAAGGTCCTGCACATCTGCATCTGTTCACTCAGGCCCCTTTGGGACCTGTGTGATTGAGGATACAATACCACCATCTCAAAAAGAAAGGAAATTCTTTGAAAAAGCTTCATTAATGCACCAGTTAGGTTAACATAATGCCACAAAAGTAGGAAAATGTGGCATTAGGGTTTACAGCCCTAACTTCCTACCCCACCCACAAGCAGTAAAAGGAAAACAAAACATTAGGGATTTGGATCTCTGGAATCTTAGTGAGTTAGTGGAGAAGTCTTCCTTGGGGTTGTCAACCCTAATGCCTACCCCATTCCCTGGGTAAACAATGTCACATGTGATCTCCTTTCTTCACACAGGACCTGCAGAGCCCTACATGAAGAAAGCTACAACAAATTGAATTGGCAACATGTGGCAAGACAGACTTCTCTACCTTTGAAGAGTGCATTGCTGTGAGGCACTAGCTCGAAGCTTACCTTGTGCTTCAGAGTGAAGTCTATGGGCTAGAGGGAGGAGTGAGCATTAGGGTTGACAACCCCAAGGAAGACCCCACAACTGATTTGCCAAGACTCCAGAGACCCAAAACCCTAATGTTTTTTCCTTTTGCTGCTTGGGTGGATGTGGAGATACAAAAATTGGATATGGGATGCCCAGTGATATACCTTTGGGTTTGGGAGACCCAGACCTCACCTATCCCATGGGAGGAAAAAAACCTTAAGACGCACGTGAGGTTGCTGGTCCACCCCCAGAAATCTGAAGATTTATTTATTCCATTGTCTTCAAGGAGATTGAGGCAATACTGGGGGGTATAATTTTGGAACAAAAAGAGGACCCTGGGTAATGTACCATACAGATTGTGTCTACTTTATGTATGAGAGTGACAGGTAATGTACCCAGTGAGTGAGATACTGAGTTAGTTGGACTGTTAAAGGCAAGTATTTGTTTTTATGAAAATTCCTTTGGGTTATGGGTTAAATGAATTCCAAAATACTTCGCAGTCTCTAACTCCCATTGAAATGGGAAACATGCCCGAATGCCTGCAGAAGGTCGGTAGTGGAATGTTAGGGGTTTGGTTTTGGAAGTGTTCAGCTTATAACTAGAAATCGTCCCAAAGTGTTGGAGCAGTTTAACAGCTATTGGAAGGGCAATGTCAGGGTCTCATATGTAGAGCAAGATGTCATCTGCTTAAAGAACTATGCAGTGTTCTTGTCCCTGAACCTGAATTCCCCTAAATTCTTGTGATTACCAGATGGCCAGCACTAGAGGCTCTATATAAAGAGGGGATAAGGGTCAGCCTTGCTGGGTACCATGCTTGAGTGAAGCTCTTATGGAATGGTGATGATGTACCTTAACTGCAGCTTGTGGATTCTGGTACATGCAGATCTGGTTAATCCATGCCTTGTTATTATGTATACCTGACTATCTGAACAGGGAATGTCTGAAATGAATTTTGTGCCAAGTTAATTGCTCCTTTATATATAATATGGAATCCTTCACTTCTGAATCGAAATCCTGTGTTCAGAGTGCTGAGAACATTATCCCCCTTCATTTTAACCTGGATAATTTGTTGCACATGTTAATGGCAGTCTTTGTAATCCCCTCTGGCATGTTAGAGATGATAAGAAATTATTTTTAGATTGTAAACTGCCCTCCCATTTCCCTTCCATGCCAGTTATGTGTTCTGATGTACTTTGACCAGTTTCTGATAAATAACCTAGTTTCGGATGCCCTCAGATCTACCTAAAGGAAGTTCCCCTTTCCTCACCAGTTACTGCTCTTTCATTTCATATTCCTAAAACATTCCATGGAATCAATAACACCATTACATGCTATCAATCTGAATGGCTGGAACAGTGTTACTAATGTCATAGAATGTCCAGACAGTATGAAAAGAGAGAACAGCAACTGCTGAGAAGAAAGGGATTCATTGTACTTACAAAGGCAAAAAATAAAATATTGATTTAACAAAAAAAGTGGACTGACATGAAGAAGAACAAAACAAGAAGACATCTGGAGTTGTAAACAGCTGTTTTGTATCACTTTAAACAAAGTGTGCTCCCTCCTGCCATTCCTCCCACTCTGGCAGTAACTCAACTCTGGCTGCCTACTGGCTCTGGCAACTTTCAAAGTGCTGTCCTATACAATCTAGCCCCTTTTCTCAAAGTGCCCCCTCTCCCACTTCAGCAGTACCTCAGCCCCATATTAGCTATGAACCTTGGCTGAAAGATCTGTTGTTAGCCATTGCTAATGTAGAGTTCATTTTAAAGACATCAGTACAGAAAATTCAGGGATCAATGGTAATGAAAAATTACAATAAAGAAAATTCAAAAAAATAAAAACTGAGCTATCTAATTGGAAATGGAAAATCTCTTTCAACCATAAGGATGTCGAAAAAATTTGGAACATATTCAAAAGTAAGTTACTTCTGTTAGAAGACAAGTTTGTACCAAATAATCATATGTATATTACCAGAGGCAATTTACCTGTGTGGTGCACCAAAAGGGTTATAAAACAGTGTAATAAAAAGAGGCATTCAACATAATGAAAAAAAAATGAGTATTCCATTTCAGTCTACAAAAACAAATTAAAGATATTAAATGGAGAATAATGGTTAGGTAAGTGTGTGTTATGGATTTTTTTTTTACACTCTCGAGGTGTATGATGACCCATTAAGCTCGAGAGTGAAGCTCGAGAGGTTTATGTGTTCATCACACACCAAGAGGGTGTAAAAAAATCCATAAAACACACACTTACCTATACTTTAATTTTTTTATAATCACTGGTGCAGGCAGTGAATAGCAGCATATGTTTAGGCAGTTCTGTCATACTGCCGGAGACAGAGACTCTGTCTCATACACAAAAGCAGTTCTTCTGTCAGACACACACACACACACACACACACACACACACACACACACACTCTCAGACACACACTCAGACACACACACACACACACACCTGTCTCTGTAAGGCTGTTTTTTTTTTACTTTAGTGGTTGAGTTTTGTTTTGTTTTTTCCCAATTACATGGCCGGAGTCACACGCGATTGATTCCCGACTGAACCACTCTCTTACCTTGCTCGTCAGGTACGAATGGCAGGATCAACCAGATTTTTTTCTGATGGTCAGATCAACCACATAAAGAATGTAAATTAGTAAAAAAATATGTACCTGACAATCGATGGATCACTGTAAATCATCTGGTGCTGGAAACAGGAGCTGCCATGTTATTTTACGAGTTCAGCCCAAGTAACGGCCAATAAGGCAGCGTGCTTCAAAACACTGACTCTGGAGCACACTACTTCTGCAAGAAAGTTTGGACAAATGCCGTAATAACTTGATTTCAGGTTATTATGGCATTTTATTGATCTAGCTAAACTGGTTGTTAAAGGGGGTCACCAGTAATTATAAAATGATTTGATCAGAAAGAAGTAAGCTAGAATTCAATATTCTACAGAGGAATGATAATGAAAAGAGTTTCTATGCCTACATAAATAATCAGAGGAGCAATGGTACTCAGATAGGACTAATACTTTTGGAAGGTCAAGAAATAAAAACTCAGTCAGCTTTAGCAAGTTGTTTAAATACCTATTTTTACTCAGTATTCAATCTAGGTAAATTGGTGGATAAAAATGCTGTATGTAAAGAATATTCTGAATTGCCCATTAATGTTAGCCTTTTAGAAGTATTGAACCTATTAGATAAGCTTAAAGAAAATAAATTGTCAGGGCCTGATTTGCTCCACCCAAGACTTCTGAAAGAAGTAAGATATCAAATAGCAGCACCACTGGCATTTCTGTATAATGCATCTTTCTCCTCAGGATTGAGTCCATTAGATTGGACAACAGCAACAGTTATACCATTACTTAACAAGCATTTGTGAATGCCAAACGTTTTGATGCTTTGCACCAATACATCCTCAGATGTCATATGGGCACTTGGGCTGCGAGTGCAAGGAATGCTGGGGACGGCCAACAGTTCTCTTACAGGGTGCTATGGACAACACTGAGTGTGGGGGATTCACTTAGGGAAAAATCCATTTTGTTTTTTAACACCTAGACAGATATTGAGGGTACTGAATAGACAGGGCATTTAGGAGAATAATAACTGTCTTGAGGCTAGCAGAGGGCTGATGCAGAGGATCACCATGGAAAGAAGGCAAATACTGGGATCACTGCAGGAAGGATGGCATGCAGAACAGTTGAGCACAAGAAAAAGGAGAATACATATAGGGATCTGCCAGTTAATTCTTTTTATTGAATTTCAACATATGTAACATAATAACAACAAGGATTAACCATGCTAAAATCTATGCATCACTGAGATCATGTCCGGTCTTGGTATACAGTATATACAAGGGCTAAAAAGGGAGGGGTAAGGGTAGCATACAGGGGAGGGTTATGGAGGGCTAGGGCATGAGGAGGGGAACATAAGTGTTATGGGAGGAGGGGTGATGAGAAAGGAAATAGGGAAGGGGCAGGAGAGGATTGCAAAAGACGGTGACATTCATATACTCACAGTTCTAGAAGTGTGGGTTCAGCTTTCAAATTTGTTTAATAAATATAGACACAAAAAAGTTTAGAATGAATATGTGTCTTTGTCTAGGTTAACTTTGTTTGCAATATACACTTGCTAGTAGAGAGAAACAGAGGTGTATTATGATTTTTTTTCCTGTATGTGAAAGTTGCCACAATAAGGAAACTAAGTTCCATACTACTAGCAACCAGAGAGGCAGGCAAGGGTTAAATTTTCTTTACAGAGTTGCTAGTTTAGCTGAAAGAAAGGGTGTATTTTGAGACATCATTGCTATAGTTTCAAACTGACTACAGAGTGAGAATAAAAAACATTGGCACAACACAGTTTAAACTTTCTGTAGCTCTTCCCCTGATGTTCCCATATAGTCTGGTCAGGTTGTCACTGCTGCTCAAGATGTTTTTCCTTTAATTTTTCAGGATTTTAAAGACAGGCTGCTGGTGTTGACAGCTGATCAGCTGTTTGTTGAGTGGCTTCATACAAATCAAAGGGCTGAAGCCCTCGCTGATTTCAGCGGCTTGGTTCTTTTGAAGTCCAAGCAGTTGAAGAAGAGTGGTGTCACAGTTAAAGTGCATGATTATTGGTCTAGACTGCTGAGCCCCTACCATTTTACACTGCATTAGGCTCACAGTGACACACCCCTGAGATCCCCTTACACTGTAGCAAAATGTTTGGTGCACAAGTGCATCAAATGTAAAAAGAGTGATAAAGCAATACTGTCCAATTATAGCTCCATGAGCTTAACACCAGTTGTCTGTAAGATTGCTGAAAGTCTTCTGATATTTAAACTAGAAGAACACTTAAAAATCATAAATTATAAGGACAATTAAGCAGCATGGGTTTCAACACGATAGGGCATCTATTAAAATCAATTATGTTTTTATGAAAAGGTAAATAAAAGCACAAATAACAATGTACCTGTTGATGTGCCTTATTTAGACTTCCAGAAGGCTTTTGATAAGGTGTCACACAGCTCATTGATTGATAAATTAATCAAGTTGCAAATAGATGTAAGGTAATTAGTTGGATTAAGAACTAGTTAAAAAAGAAAGCAAAAAGTTAGGGTGAGGTGTTCCTACTTGGGTGAAGGGGATGTGATGAGCAGAGTGCCTCAGGGCTCTGTCATGGGCCATGTGTTGTTTACATTGTTCATCAGTGATTTACATCAGGATATCAGCAGGTGGGTGGGGAAATTCGCTAGTGATGTCAAATTGGGTGGGCCTATTTATACGCCGAATAATATTGCCAAATTGATGGGAGATTTGGGCAAAGTGGAAAGATGGGCCATAGATAGTATTGACAAGTGTTCAGTTTTAAAAATTGGGAAAAATAATATTAAACTGGACTACTATCTCAATGCGACTACATTAAAAAAGGTGGAATCAGAAAAAGATTTGGGCATATTTATTGATCAAAATTTAAGTTTCAATGTGCATTGCACTAAACTAATTCAGAGGCTAACTTTTTAATTAACAATATTAAGAGAGCATTTATAAGCCATTCTTCAACCTGTATACTGCCCTTATATACATCTTTCATTAGACCACATCTGGATTATGGTTCTCCCTTGTGGAGTCCATATTTGAAGAAGGAGGTGAAACATGTTGAGAGGTTGCAACATAGGGTTATGAAAATGATTGGGGGGATGGGGGATTGCAATATGAGACTAGGTTGAAATGTTTGGAGCTGTATAGTCTGAAACAAACAAGGGTCATGGGATACCTTTTAATGATGTATAAACTCCTGTAGGAGGCTGATCTAATGGAAGAACTGGGTGTCCATATCCAGATCAAACCAAAGGGTTTGAGAGCACACAAGCTCCAGATTAAACTCGATAATGTGGTTAAGAGGGGAAGATATAATTTTGTCTTACATCATACAGGTAGGATTTGGCATGGACTGACAAAGGATATAGTTGAGAGTCAGAATTTGAATGTTTTAAAAGAAGACTCAACAATTTTTTTTCTAAATGGAAGAACCAGTTGGACCCGTTGATGCAGGTGAACAAATACAATGGGCATCCTAGCCTTCTCCTGTCCATAACCTAGTATGAGCACCAGTATGAACTGAAAAAATTATTGTTTTGCTCTGAACTCAAAAACTGATTTTCTGCTCTTACCTGGAGCAAAACTCCTTAGAGGAAACACAGAAACTTGTGGACTGTGTTTTTGACATTATAAAATGTGTATATGCTAAAGGGCAGAAACATCTAAGCAGAAGTCATACATTATTTTAAAGTGAACTAAGCATTAATAAATGATTAAAAATGGACAATGTAATGTTTTTAACTGCTCAGCACAGTATTTCTAAATTTTCCATTTTCTATTTTTCTAATAAAATAAATTAAAAAGCCCTTTGGTTACTGCGTACATTTTTATTATGTAATGAAATGGGCAAAAAAATGTTAACAGATTAGCCATGTTGGACTGTAGAACCTTTGCCGGACCTATACAAAAGAGCCACGCAATCCCAGTCTCTCCAGCACCCCATACAGAAAAGTGCAGGAAACCCAATCATAGGCCTTCTCAGCATCAAGACTGAGGACCACAGAAGGGAGAAGGTGGAGTGGAGGTGATGGAGAATATGAAGAGTATGGAAAGTATTATCAGTTGTAGTTTGTGCTTGGACAAATCCCATCCAGTCAATTTCAAACAAAGAGGAAAGGACTGTATCTAGGTGCTTGGCAAAAACTGACATAAAAACTTGTAGTTGTTATTGAGGCGTTCATGGTTTTGGAGCCTTGTAAGACTTCCTCAGTCTCTTCTGAGAGGGGACATGAAGTGTTCTTGGTGTTTCCGGGTCAGTTTGGAGAGCTGTAACTTTTGGAGGTAAACATTTACAGCTTGTGGGGAGGGGTCCTGTTCTGGTGTGTACAATGCTTGGTAGAAGAGAAGGAAGACCTCTGCCAAATTATGTAACCAGGTACATCTAGCCCAAGAAGTGGGGTATTACACCTCAGTTATGGTTGCTAGGCATTTCTGTTGGTGTAGCTAGTAGGCCAGTTGACAGGTGGCTCTGGTTCCAACTTCATGATATCTGTGCTGCAGATACATTCATGAGAGCTTGGTCTGGTGGAGGCAGAGGGCATCCCATTCTCTGTGCACCCCCTCCAGCTGTGGTAGCACTGAATAGTCACCCTGATGGTGTGCCTGTTGGAGGAAATGGAGGGTGTCCTCCAACTGCTGCTGGTGCTGCTGCCTCCTCTGCTGCTGCTCTGTTGAGCACTGTTTTAAGTGTCCTTGAAGAGCAGTCCTGGAGAAGGTAGAGGTAATGGAGGGGGTGGAGGAACAGTGGGGGAGACTAAAAGGAACCATTATGGAGGTAACTAACCAGTGCATTAGGATAGTGGCCAAAGGGAAAAGAAGAAAGAACCCACTATGGTTCTCTAAAGAGGTGGGAGACAATGTAAGAGCAAAAAGAGCAAGTTTCAGGAAGTATAAGGGGACCCAAAGGGAGGAGGACAGGGTGGTGTACCTTGAATGTCTAAGAGGCAGCGAAGGCTGTTAGGAAAGTCAAGGCACAGATAGAGGAGGGTTTAGCATGGACTGTGAAAAAAGGGGACAAGACATTTTATAGGTACATCAGCGATAGAAGAAAAACTGGCTGGGGGGATTGTGAGGCTCAAAGGGGAGGAGGGAGAGTGCAAGGAGGGGGATCTAGACAAGGCAGAAATACTGAACAAATACTTCTGCTCAGTATTCACTGAAGAGGGAGAGGTTCAAGGACCACAGTTAGGGAGCAGAGGCAATCGGGCAAGGGAGGAGAAGTGGACACCAGTCCATTCACAGTGGAGAGAGTTCGGGAGGAACTCACAAAACTGAAGGTGGATAAAGCCATGGAGCCAGATGACATGCACCTGAGGATATTAAGAGAGCTGTGGAGGGAATTAGCAGTGCCCCTGACCACCCTGTTCACAGACTCACTCAACGCAGGTGAGGTTCCAGAGGACTGGAGGAGACTGCATGTAGTCCCACTGCACAAAAGTGGCAGTAGGGTGCAATCAGGGAACTACAGGCCAGTTAGCCTCACCTCAATGGTGGGAAGATCATGGAGACACTGCTGAAAGAAAGAATAATGGCACATCTGGAATCTATTGGTGCCAAGGATCTGAGGCAGCATGGATTCACATCAGGAAGGTTTTGTCAAATGAATCTGATGGATGTTTTTGATTGGGTGACTAGGGAAGTGAGGGGGCCGTAAGATGTTGCCTACAGTACCTGGATTTCAGCAAAGCCTTCGATACTGTCCCACACAGAAGGCTGGTTAACAGGATGAGTAGTCTGGACATGGGGCAAAAGGTGATACAGTGGGTTAGAAACTAGCTGATGGACAGAAGGCAGAGGGTTGTGATAAATGGGATCCAATCCAGGGAGAGAGGGGTGACCAGCGGAGTGCTACAAGGATCAGTACTGGGACCCATCCTGTTCAATGTCTTCATTAGTGACATTGTAGGGGGCTGGAAGGAAAGGTCTACCTATTTGCAGATGACACCAAGATCTGCAACAGGGTGGATTCTTCAGAAGGGGGTGCAGAAAATGAAAAGGGACCTGGAGAAGCTTGAAAGGTGGTCAGAGGTGTGGCAACTGAAGTTCAGTATGAAAAAGTGCAAGATAATGCACCTGGAGGTGGAACCCTGGGGAGAGCTACAGGATGGGGTGGAGGTACTGACCATCACCAAAGAGAAGAGGGACCTAGGGGTTATCATATCTGATGACCTTAAGGTATCAAAGCAGAGTGCAAAGGCTGCAGGAAGGGCCAGTGGCATGCTGGGGTGTATAGGCAGAGGTATTACTAGTAGGAGGTGAGAAGTGGTGATGCCATTGAATAAAACACTGGTAAGGCCTCACCTGGAGTATTGTGTGCAGTACTGGAAACCACACATGCATAAGGACATAAACAAGGTGAAAGCTGTCCAGAGAAGGGTGACAAATATGGTGCATGGTTTGCACCACAAAACATATGAGGAGAGACTAAGATACCTCAATATGTACTCACTGCAGGAGAGGAGAGAAAGGGGTGAAATGATAGAAACTTTTAAGTACTTCAAGGGCATAAACAAGGTGCAGGTGGGAGATCTTTTCCAATGTAGAAAAGATACCAAAACGAGGGGGCATAATACGAAATTGGAGGGGGGAGATTACGAGGTAATGTGAGGATGTTTTTCTACCCAGAGAGGGTGGTGAACGCTTGGAATAGTCTGCCACAAGAGACGGTAGGGTCAAGCACAGTGGAGGTGTTTAAACATGCCTGGGACAAGCACAAGAGAACCTTGGGTGGGAAGAGAGTGATGAAAAGCCATTGACTACTTAGGGTGAATGGATGCATACGTGTATAGGGCCTATGAGCAGACTGGATGGGCCTAGCAGTCCTTATGTGCTGACAATTTCTATGTTTCTATGAAAGACTGATTTCACAGTGTCCCATATGACTGCTGCTGAACCCTCCATCTTGGAGTTCTCCCATTCTATTTCTGTTATTTTTTATTATATGAATGTTTTAAACTCCGCAGAGGGGCAGAGATGGTAAGCAAGCAAGTGTCATCTAATGTCACAACATTGTTCGCCAATAAGTGAGGACCAGGATGTGGTTGGAGAGTAGAATATATCTGATTTTACTATCCAGAATGTGGGACTAGGACTCAATCTGCGTAAAGCAGTAGTCTATCTTTGCATAGGTACCATGAACATGAAAATATTGCATATATGCTTGAGTTCTAGGAAACTAGGGTGCGCCATGTCATGTGTTCACCCATCCAAGCTCACGAAGGAGTCTCCAGCAGAATCTGTGCGTTGCTGCTTGGTGGGGGGTGCTGAAGGAATCCAGCTATGGGGAAAGGCTACATTAAAGTCCCCAGCAAGCATTAAAATATTGACTGTAAAAAATACTACTGTGTCGAAGAACCTTTTAATAACAGGGGAGATGTTGCAAGTAGGTAAAGTTTCACCACAGTTACCAGAAATCTGTTCAGTAAACCTTGCTCCAGTGTCAGGCAACCCTCTTTATCTGTAACCACATTTTGCTCTTAGAAGTTGGTGTGACACAGAATTAAAATGGCTACTCCACAGTGTTTGCCATTTGGCATGAACTGGGAGAAGTCATTAGTGAACCTACATTTAGTGAGCTTTAGGTGCTCTGAGGGGGTGAGGTGGGATTGCTATAGAAAACCACATCAGGATTAACTTTATAAATTTGTGCCAGAGGCTCGGCATGCTTAACGGGGTTGTTGAGCCCATTCAAACTGATTATATACAAAAGTAGTTTGGATAACATCATTACTCCCCAGGAAGGGAAGTGTCACCTTCTCACCCACCACCCTGCAGCCTAGAGCAAGCATCATTCAAATCTGTGTATTTTTAACAACATTTCTAACAGGGCCTAGTAGGAAAAAACTAAAGGAACTGGCTTGGAACAACTTTCCAGCTGTTGTAACTCAGAACTGATGAAGAGAGGACATACTGCCAACCAGGCAGACCGACCTTAGAACTGGCAACTAGGGCTTTCAAGGTAGAGACCTAGATACTAGGTCTTAGTACAGGTTGGAGGTACATGCAGAGAGGTTAGGCCTCAGAATGATGGGCCTCAGATGGAATAACCATACTAAGGGACTGGGATGGGAAACAGACATCATGCCTCTGTCCCAACATTATTGTGTTGTATCTCAGAATTGATAAAAAACAGCTGTACACAGTTAATACATGGTGCTAACCTTATACCCCCTGCCCCCAATGAGCCAAGGAGGGAGAGAGCAAGCAATAAAAATATCAGTACAAACATACAGTATTACCAATGAGTCTACAAATGAGCAGGCTAAACTGGAAATTCAAGCTACACAAATTTAGATCTGGGAGAGGTCGTCAGATCTGCATATCTGTTTCAATATAAAATGTCTATCTCCAAGTGCAGTGGTAAGCAGGCACTCAGCTGCAGCAGCATCAATTAACAGGGGAGGCAGTATAGTGCAGTGGTTTAAGGCTTTGAGCTGCAAATCTAGTGACATCCAGCAGACCAAACCTGGGTTTAAATCCCACAGCTTCTACTTATATACTGTGTGACCCTGAGCAAGTCACTTAACTTCCTGTGCTCCCAGGTCACACCTGTAAAAAGCTTTCAGCTTAGTGTGCTACTCCTGGTTAAACAGCTTAAAAAAAAAACAGTGACTGCTTTCAGTGTCCATATTAGTTGCCAGCTATATAGGAACAAATGTCAGGGTGTGTGCACTGACAGCCTTTGGAAAGATAGGTGCTGATAAAGTATCTTTATGTTTTGTCTCACTGTGTCATTGTTAACAACCCAGGTGCAACCAGGGAGGAAATCTACAGCCTTCAATGAGAAAAAAAGAAGTGGAGAGGGCCACATGTTCACAAAGCAGTACCCCCAACCCCCAAAGTCCCAGCCATGGTCAGGTACTTGGTAGGCCTCTCGGATCATCCCAATGGTGCATCCCTCTAGGGCCTCCCCTGCCACTGCCATGAAGAGGTCACTGGATATAGTTCTGGGCTTTGTAGTTTGGATAACCTTGAGCTGGCCTTCCTGCGAGTATGCGATAACTTGGTACCCAGGTATGGCTACAGAGGAAGAACTTGCAAGGCCATGTTTCAGCAGAGGAAGGACAGTGTCTCAGCATCCACTAGGCCACTGCATAATGCAACACCATGTGGAGGCCTCAGAATCCACTAATCTTCCCAATGATGTATTGTAAGGGATGGGCCACTTGTGTAGGAATTCTTAAGTGGGTGTGATGCTGAGCTACTACTACTAAAAGGTGCTACCAGCAATGAGCCCAACTCACATGTAGCTGATATAGTAGCATAATGGCTAAGTGTCCTGATCAGCCTCAGAGCACATTGTAGGCTGGGGGAGGAGGGGGGCAGAGAGAGGACATGTTACTCAACTTGTGCCCACAGCAAGAAACAATACAGCCTGCTACCCAAGGTAGTGGTGGCTAAGACTGTCAGAGAATTCAAATGAGCATGGGGCAGTCAATGTAGTCATCTCAACAAGAGCATTAGATGGGGGGGGGTAGAACAAGAGCAATAGATGGGGGGTAGATATTTCAGGCAGACTAGATGGACCACACGGTCTCCTTCTGCGGGCAAATTCTTATGTTCTTATGTACAGCGTGTGGTCCAGAGGACATCCTGAGGTGATTACCAGGTATAGTAGAAAGAGTAGAAACCATGGGCTAAGCACTGGGAATGGGGAAGAGGCGGATGTCCTGTGTGGTCTCAGGGAGGGTTGGAAGTAAGGGGGTGTACCATTTGGGTTTGTACCTTTAGCAGTTAAAAAGTCCATTCAAGTGTCCATTTCCTGAGTGTTCCCTAGCTTCTTCCCTTGCTGGCCCTGCTTGAGTTCAGCAACAATTTATTGGTGGGTTGTGGCTCCATGTTGTGTTCTTTGTGCTTGGTGTGTTGTGATCCACATCTGCTGGGAAAGACTGAAGGCCAGGGTCTGTTGCACCAGAGTACTTTGAGGCAGAGAGACAGAAATACCTATTTTGGAAAGTTCTTGCATGGCTGCTTCTGCAGTATCAAAGGACTGGGTTCCATCCTTGAAGTAGATGGTCATTATGTAGGGGTACAGGGTTCTGAATTTCAACTCCTGTGTTTTAATGGCTCTCATACATAGAAACATAGACATTATCAGCAGATAAGGACTGCTAGCCTCTTTCAGTCTGCCCGTAGGCCCTATACATTGTATGTGGCCACTGACCCTATGTGATCAATGGCTTTTCATCACTCCCTTCCCTCTCAAGGTTCCCTTGTGCCTGTCTCAGGAATGCTTAAACCCCTTCACTGTGCTTGCTCCCACTACCTCCTGTAGCAGACTATTCCAGGCATCGACTACCCTTTCTGTGTAGAAAAACTTCCTCACATTACCTCTCAATCTACCCCCTTCCAATTTCAAATTGTGCCCTCTTGTTCTAGTACTTTTTCTACACTTGAAAAAGTCCCCCACCTGCACCTTGTTTATGCCCTTGAGGTACTTGAAGGTTTCAGTCATGTCCCCCCTCTCTCTCTCTCGTCCAGTGAGTACATATTGAGGTCCCTTAGTCTCTCCTCATATGTTTTGTGGTGCAAGCCCTGCACCATCGTTGTTGCCCTTCTCTGGATAGTCTCCACCTTATTTATGTTCTTGCGCAGGTGTGGCCTCCAGAACTCCATGCAGTACTCCAGGTGAGGCCTTACCAATGTTTTATACAATGGCATCGCCACCTCCTGCCTCCTGCTGGTGATACCCCTGCCTATGCATCCCAGCATTCCACTGGCCCTCCCTGCTGCCTTTGCACACTGCTTTGATATCTTAAGGTCATCAGAGATGATAACCCCTAGGTTCCTTTCCTCTTTGGTGACAGTCAGCTCCCCCCCTCCCCCACCTGTAGCTCTCCCCAGGGTTCCCTCTACCCAAGTGCTTTTATTTGCACTTCTTTGCATTGAACTTCAGTTGCCACATCTCCAACCATCTTTCAAGCTTCTCCAGGTCCCTCTTCATTTTCTGTACCTCTTCTGGAGTATCCACCCTATTGCAGATCTTGGTGTCATCTGCAAACAGGCAGACTTTTCATTCCAGCCCATCTGCAAAGTCACTAATGAAGACATTGAACAGGGCTGCATGGATTCACAGCAGGACGGTCATGTCAGATGAATCTAATAGATTTCTTTGACTGGGTGACCAAAGTAGTAGACCAGGGATGGGCTGTGGACATGGCCTTCCTAGACGTTAGCAAAGCATTTGACACAGTTCCACACAAATGATTAATACACAAGTTAGCCAGGCTTGGAATGGGTCCCAAGGTGGTAGCCTGGGTAAAAAATTGGCTGGACAACAGGATGCAGAAGGTAATAGTAAATGGAGTCTACTGTGAAGAAAGGGAGGTTACTAGCGGGGTACCACAGGGTTCAGTACTGGGACCGGTCCTCTTTAAAGTCTTTATAAGTAACATTCTGGTGGGACTGGAAGGAAAAGTATGTCTCTTTGCAGATGACACAAAGATCTGCAACAGGGTTGATATACAAGGTGGGGTGGAAAGAATGACTAGGGACTTGGCAAGGTTGGAGGAATGATCAAATATATGGCAGCTTAGATTTAATGCAAAGAAGTGCAAAGTGATGCACCTGGGAAACAAAAACCCAGGGGAAGAGTACACAATGGGGGGTGAGATACTAACAACAACAAAAATGGAAAGGGTCCTGGGGGTAGTCATAGCAGATGACCTAAAGGTGGGCAAGCAATGTTAGAAGGCAGTAAGGAGGTCTGGGGGATGCTGGGATGCATAGGGAGAGGCATCACCAGTAGAAAATAGAAAGTTGTTATCCCTCTGTACAGACAGTTGGTGAGACTCCATCTGGAGTACTGTGTGCAGTTCTGGAGACCCCATCTTCGCAAGGACATAGGCAGGATGGAGGCTGTCCAGAGGAGGGCAACTAAAATGGTGCAGGGTCTGCACCAGAAGACATATGAAGAGAGACTAAAGGATCTTAATATGTATACCCTTAAGGAAAGGAGGGAGAGTGGGGACATGATAGAAACTTTCAACTACCTCAAGGGACTCAACAAAGTCCATGAGGGTAGCATCTTTCAGAAAAAGAGATGTGCAAAAACAAAGGGGCAGAATTTGAAGATAGAGGGGGATGGCTCAGAGGTAATGTGAGGAAGTATTTTTTTCATACAGAGGGTTGTGGATGCATGGAACGGCCTTCCTGAGGAGATCGTGGAGTCATAAACAGTGGGGGAATTTAAGAATGCATGGGACAGACATTATGCATTTCTGGTGGGTGGTAGAAGGAAGTAGTCTGTTGGTTAACTAGGATCTGCAGCTTATCCATTATGTAGGGAACAGGCAGACTAAGTAGGCCAAGCAGTCCTTGTCTGCCGTCAAATTCTACGTTACTATGTTTCTATGACTGGTCCTAGTACTGATCCTTGTGGTACCCTGCTGGTCACCCCCGCTCCCCAGATTGCACCCCATTTACCACCACCCTCTTTCTCCTGTCTGTTAACCAGTTCCTAACCCAGTTCACCACCTTGTCTCCCATGCCCAGACTACCCATCTTGTTAATCAGCCTTCTATGTGGGACGGTGTAGAAGCCTTTGCTGAAATTTAGGTAGGCGATGTCTATCGCCCCTTCCTGATTTACTTTCCTAGTAACCCAATCAAAAAAATCTATCAGATTAATTTGACACAACCTTCCTGATGTGAATTCATGTTGCCTCAGGTCATAATCACCCCTGGATTCCAGGTATGCCGCTATTCTTTCTTTCAGCATTGAATCCATGATCTTTCCCACCACTGAGATGAGGCTGACTGGTCTGTAGTTCCCCGCTTCCTCCCTACTGCCATTTTTGTGCAGTGGGACTACATGTGCCCTCCCCCAGTCCTCTGGAATCACACCAGTGTTGAGTGACTTTGTGAACAGGGCCACCAGAGGCACTGCTATTTCTCTTTGCAGCTCCCTTAATGTCCTCGGGTGGACACCATCTGGCCCTATGGTCTTATCCACCTTCAGCTTTGTGAGTTCTTCCAGAACTCTCTCCACTGTGAATGGACTGGTGTCCACTTCTTCCCCCCATTACCTCTTCAACCCTACTGTGGTCCTCGACCCTCTCCCTCCTCAGTGAATACTGAGCAGAAGCATTTGTTCAGTATTTCTGCCTTGTCCAGATACCCCTCCTTACACTCTACCTTTTCCCCTTTGAGCCTCACTACCCCCCAGTTTTTCTTCTATCACTGATGTACCTATAAAATGCCTTATCCCCTTTGTTCACATACCGTGCTAAACCCTCCTCTGTCTGTGCCTTCACTCTCCTAACAGCCTTCCTTGATTCCCTTAGACATTCAAGGTACACCTCCCTGTCCTCCTCCCTTTGGCTCCCTTTATATTTCCTGAAATTCAGCCTTTAGCCCTGTCTTTGTACCCCACCTCCTTAGAGAAGCATAGTGGTTTCATTCTTCTTTTCCCTTTGGCCATTATCCTAACGCATTGGTTTGTTATCTCCACTATAGCTCCTTTCAGTTTCTACCATTGTTCTTTCACTCCCATTACCTCTCCCTTACCCAGGACTGCTTGAATACATCTACCCATTTCCGTGAAATCTGTCCTCCTGAAATCTAATACCTGTGCCCTTGTGTGGCTTAATTGACTCTATGTCTCCATGCTGAACCACACCATGTGATGGTCACTGGACCCCAGCTGCCCTTCCACCTGTATTTCATTGACTCTGTTCCCATTAGTCCATACCAAGTCCAGAATTGACTTGTTCCTGGTTGACTCATGCACCAGCTGCCTGAATCCAACTCCCTGCAAGGATTCTAGTATGGCTGTGCTTCTGGCTGAAGCAGCCACCTGGGTGGCCCAATCCACGTCTGTCATATTAAAATCCCTCAGTAGCAGGATTTTGCCTTTAGCTGCCATGTCATGTATGTTCTCCACTAGTTCCCTTTCTACTTCCTCCCTCTGTGTCGGAGGTCTGTACATCACCCCTGTGCATGTTGCTGTTCCATTCCCTGGCTCCAGGGTGACCCACACTGCATATCTCATAATGCAGCTATAGGATCTGTGGTGGGTCATCATGGCCGGAGGGTAGTCATTGTCAATGTAAAGTCTTGTCCCTTCAAATGTGACTTCTTTGGCCTTCCAGGCTGTGTATAACACCAGTTCTTTGTACTGGTAGTGGAGGAACAGGAGGATTACTGACCATGGCCTGACCACATGTGTGGTAGATTTGGGGCTGAAGGCTGGGTTGGCACATTTGATCTGCAGGCCTCAGTCTGCAGGGAGCAATAGTGTGGAGTGCAGCAGCTTTTGTAGGTACAGGATCATGTCAGAGCTTCCGACCTCTCAGGAAGGCCATGGAGCCTGAGTTTATTGTGACAGTTCCAAGCCTCCAAGTCTTCAAGTTGCTACTGTAGGGCCTGGACGGCTTGGTGAAGTTGGATGATGGTCCATTCTGCAGTATCAACCCAGTGGTCTGTTAGACAAGGTAATGTTAGAAGAAACCTTCAAAATGGCAGAAAAGGGGGAGGTGTTACTGGGAGGGGAATTCAATATGCTGGATGTAGATTGGAGCCTCCCTGCTGCAGTATTAGCTAGAAGCAGAGACATACTGGACTCCCTGCAGGGTGCATTCCTTAGGCAACTAGTCAGGGAACCCACTCATGATGGAATGAGCGAAGTGATACAGGCAAAGACCAATCAGGAAAGAGACCTAGGGGTAATTTATTTATTTATTCATATATTTATTTATTTATTTATTAATATCTTTGGTAACCAGGTCAGTGCACTGATCCATTGGACCATTTTCAGACATGACCCGGGCCACAGATGTGGCTGCAAAATAACATAATCAACAGAGATGATGCATAAAAATAGCAGTAGTACAGAGTAATACATATAATACAATATATACAAGATTTGGTAACGTACCTCCAGATGAGGTAATTAACAGGTGATGGAGACACAGCAGGTCTGCAAGCATAGTTTCAGTGTTCAAGGCCTATCTAAGATGCCTACCTGCTGTAACAGTGGGCAGTAGGCTAAATTAGTAGGAGCATGGACGTTTACATAAAGCGTACAAGCTATACAAGCTGACAGTGATCTAGGATAATTAGGTGCATAGAAGCTCAGACTTGCTAGAGAAATATCAAAACAGTGGATCAGTAGTATTGCAAAGAGGTAAGAACAGGTTAGGAGAGCAGAGAGTATCATGAGGTACGATGCAGGTAGAAAAGGCTTGGGGCAATAGGAAGGTGAGTTGGAGGAAGGGAAGGGGTCCCAAAAGATGGCACAGCAGGTCCTGGTGCCACAATGGCCCACACCCACTGGTGTCATAATGGATGACTTAAAGGTAGCCAGGCGTGTGACAAGGCAGTTGGAAAAGCTAGGGGGATGCTGGGGTGCATAGGTAGGGGTCTCTCCAGCAGGAAGAAAGAGGTGGTTTTAGCCCTATATAAATCACTGATAAGACTGTGTACAGTTTTGGAGACCATATCTCAGAAAAGACATAGAGTTGAAGTGGTGCAGAGGAGGGCTGTGAAAATAATGCAGGGTCTACAACAAAAGTCCTACAAAGAAAGGCTTAATGAGCTGGATATGTACACCAAGGGGGGACATGATAGAAACCTTTAAATACCTTACATTAAGAAAGTACAGGAGGAGAGTATCTTTCAGAGAAAAAGGTGCTCTGTAACAAGAAAAATAATATGAAGCTGGGGGGGGTAAATTCAGGAGGGATGTGAGGAAGAACTTCTTCACAGAAAGGGTGATGGATACATGGAATAGTCTTCCAGAGGTGGTAGTGAGGGTGAAAACAGTAACTGGGTTCAAACATGCCTGGGATAGGCACAAGGGAATTGTGGGGATAGGGTAGAGGGGAGTAGAGATTGTGACACAGATTAAGCAGGGACTGGGAAATAATAATGAACAAAAAAAAAAAACATACACAACTGGGCAGACTGGGTGGGCCCAGTGGCCCTTATCTGCTGTCACATTCTATGTATGTATCTACGTATGTATGTACGTACAGTCAGTTGCTCCTCATGGTTGTCTAGCCATTGTTCTAGTTTCCCCATTTCGGTGTGGATGATGACTGATGTGGAGCAGATTTATTTTCTGAAATTCCAGAGTTTTTGCTATCATAATGTCCATTTGTTTTGTTTTTTTAAGAGTTGTTGTGCTTGGGGTTGCTGTGGCCTTGATACTTTGGTGTGTTGAGACTGAAGACACGGAGATCTAACTGATGGAGCCTCACTTGCTGCATCATCATCCATAGTTTTTGCAGGGGTCTAGGTTCAATGTATTCATTTCATAAGCTGTGCTGACCTTCTCTAATGCTGAACATTTTCTTTTGTAAAAGGATTGCTATAATTTAAGAGGTTTTCAAATGGGTTCAGGACTAAGATAATCATTCACATTGCCTGCTGGAGCATGATATCAGCGTATACTCAGTTATTTTTTTTAAAGAGGCAAGACTGGGAGCTGTTCTGTTATCTTTGGGGAGTGAATAATACAGTACAGATCCTGCATACAGATATTATGATTTGCCATAATTCTAACTTCAGGGATATATAGATTGCCATTTTCACTGCTATTATTCTCAGGAGTTGACACTTGATATGGACTGGAAATTTTCTGTCAGGTAATCGAAGCTAAACCATTTAGACTGCAGTACATCATAACTGCTAGATGGGTGTTCCTTCTTACATTTATTGGTTGCTATGTATATATGTGTATTGTGTGCGTGTGTGTGTGTATATATATATATATATATATATATATACACATACATATTTATTCTCTGCATTAGGGTTCCAGTGACAAACATTGGGAAATGTGGTCTTAGGGTTTCAACTCAAACACCCCACCCTAACCCTAACACCCCACCCCAATCTGCAAGCAGGAACAGGCATGGGGTGTGCTGTGGGGATGTCAACCCCAACACTCACTCCATTCCATGTGTAAGTAAGCTGAAATGGGTACAGTGTTTGAGAATGGGGTGAGCATTAGGGCTGACAACTCCACATCACACCCCATGCCTGTTCTTGCCTACAGGGTGGGGATGGATTGTTAGGGTTAAGGTGAGGTGTTATGACTGGAAACCCAGGGTTGAGGTGGGGTGTTAGGGTTGTTGGAAGCCCTAAGACTGCATTTCCCAACTTTTGATGCTGGAACCCTAATGGTGCATTAACAAAGTTTTTTGCAGAGACTTACCTTACTTTTTGAGAAAGTATAATCATAGGTTTATTTGCTTGTGGAAGTGTAGGGCCCTCTGGGCCCTGGGCTCTCAACCATCCATAATTGTTGAGAGATTATAATTGTATCCTTATTTCCCTGTGGGAACACACGGCCCTTTGAGCCCTGCACTCCCATCACTCCATAACCCTCTGCGTATTTGCATGTGGAACAGCCCTGTGCTACCATATATGCATAAGGCCTGTGCTCCCTTCACTCCATAATGGTATTCATATTTGCATGTTGGAGCACACAGTGCCATCCATCCATAATGTTTGAGATATTGTAATCATATCCCTATTTCCCTGTGGGAGCCCTGGCCCTGTGCTCTCATCACTCCTTAATAGTATCTGTATTTGCATGCGGGAGCACAGGACCCATAGGGCCCTGCACTCCCATACATGCATAATGTTTAAGATAGTGTAGTGCTGCCTTTCTTTTCCTATACTGTAGTGTGCAGACCCAAAGAAACACCTGACATTGCAATTTTTTCCTATAGAAACCACAGGAAAATTTGAAACCCGTGTAACTCAACATCAAATAAATATATTTTTACAAAACCAGCAAAAGGCACATTGGTGGGGAACGCCTTTTTTACCCTGAAAATATCAGAACAAAATCACAAACTGTTTCTTCACAGTGGAGCAACAAAAAAATTACTCTGTACACCTCTCATTGCAATGTTATCTTATGAGAAATGAATCAAAATGTAACCCCCCAGAACACAACAGCAAAGTAACATATTTTTCACAAAAGCAGTAAAAGTCACATCTGGGGGCAAGCCCTTTGTACCCTGAAAATTTCAAACCAAAATCACAAACTGTTTGGTAACTGTGCAGTGACAAAAAAAAAAGCTGTCTTAAAAATCCTTTTTTGCAAATTGTGAAAAATAATTATTTTCCGCAGTTCCTTTTTTCACAATTTGCTGCAAAAAATAATCTTTTACTACAAATTGCAGAAAAAGATCCTGTTTCATGGCATTTGTTTTCTGTGGTTTATGAAAAAGGATTTATGCGGCTAAAAATAACACATTTCTGAACAAGTTATCAAAAAAAATAACCCCAGAATCTGATTCTGTGGGCCACAATTAGGTAAACACAACTGTTGGTGTTTACTAAAGCTGGTATATTTTTATTAATTTAATTTTGTTGTCACTGCTAACTGAAAACAAGATGGCAGCAGTGTGAAAAAAGATTCTGCATTTGTGTCAAAAGAGCCAGCATTTGCAAGAAAGGATTCCACATTTGTGATAAAGAATCCTTTTTCAAGTGGACTTCTAACTGGTTCCATAGGAAATTATGGGAAATTTTAAAATTGAATAACTTTGGAACGGATTAATATTTTTTAACCAAACCTTCAAAAGACACATCTGTGACACAAGACCTATGTAAAGTACACATTTCGGACCAAAATTCCATACCATTTTTGTGTATCAGCGTGACAAAGATTTCACAAAAAATGGTAATTTTCACATGTTCTGCCACTGCGTATCTCCAAATCCAAGCATACTAGAATGAAACTTTCCATGCCAAGAGATCGTTGGTCCCTGATGGTGCATGTGATATATCATGTGAGTCTGTTGAATGGTTGCGAGGTTATTAAAGTCCAAAATTTTTAGTTTATCATAGAAGTGAAGACTAAACCCTAATACAGAGGTGCGACCTTACTCCTATAATGTACAGACACACACACACACATATTTAATATACATATATATATAGATATATATATGAATGATGCTAGCCCTCTCGGGGGATATTGAGCTCAACCCTAGCCCCGGCAACTCTCCCCCTTATCTGCGGGTTAGTCAAAAGGCAAAGGGCTGAAGATAGACCACCTTAACATTTGTAGCCTCCTGCCCAACCTGACTGACCTCCTTGAGTGGGTCATTCACCACAAGCCGGACATCCTGGGCTTAACAGAAACCTGGCTGAAGCTGGTGATCCCTGACTTGGCATGTGTGCTTCCTGGTTTCGATCTTGTCCGGTGGGACTGCTCTGGGGAAAAAGTGAGGGGCTGGTATCCAGGTCTATTACAGGAGTCACCATAACCTTATGGTTCTGACCAGACAACAGTCCATGCTGTCGCCCTGTGAACTCTTGCATGCAATTCTGTTGCTCGAGAATACAAAAAAGCTCCATATTGCCTGTACCTACAACCCTCCCATGGGGGGCATAACAGGGCTGTCCTCCCTTCTCGACACAGTTGGGTCACTGGCTGGGAACAATGAATTGTTGATACTGGGCGATCTTAACCTCAACTGGCTCGGTGGCAATACAAAGATGTACGAGCCACTGCTGGCTGGTCTCTCACTGTCCCAACTCATCAAGGATCCCACTAATTGGTCCTCTACTGGTAGCTTGGGTTCCCTCCTTGACTGGGTCCTGTCCAACAGGCCTGAGAGGATTAGCTTTTCTGGAACTCTCCCTGACTCCGTCTCTGATCACTCCCTGGTGTTTTGTGTATGGAAGGTCCCCGCTCTGAAAATTCCACATAAAGTCATCCAAATTCAGAACTTCTCCTGGTTTGACCTAGGGTCTTTCCAAGACAACCTTCGGCTTACTGACTGGTCTGAGTTTCAGAATGCCCAGGACTCAGCCTTGGCAATTAATAATTTTCTCAGGGCATTCGGGGTGCTGCAGGATAAACACACCCCTCTCATTAGGCGGAGGGTTAGGGGGTCTGCTATCAAGTGGTTGCATGGGAGCCTCCTCACCTTCATGAGGGCTAGGGATAAGTGCTGGGCCAACTTCAAGGTCTCAATGGACCAGGCCATATTTCAGTGGTACAGGAGGCTCTGGAACGAGTGTAAGAAATTGATTAGGGCTGCAAAAAGTGAATTCTGCAACGTGGCACTGCAGAATTCAGCGAAAGACCCTAGGACGTTCTGGAGAAACATAAAAAACTTAGTAAGTGGGTCCTCCAAAGTGGAGGCCACTGATATTCTCATTGATGGTACCAGCTGTAACAATCCACTTACCATTGTCAATGCCTTTAACAAACACTTCTCAGACCTGTCTACCTTCACCTCCCTCTTCTCCTCCTGTGGAGTTGATAGCTGTGGCCAGGACCCGCCTCACAACTCCCCCCCCAGTCACCATTCTACTTCAAGGCAGTGACAGCACGTGAGATGCAGAGATTGCTCTCTGATCTCTCCCCCTTCTCCAGTGCTGGCCATGACAGCATGGAACCTAGGCTCCTCCACCTTGGTACCTCACACATTGCCTCCCTGGTGGTCCATATCATCAATGTATCCCTTGCTTCTGGGGTCATCATCGATATTTGGAAGGTGGCCAGGGTTGTCCCCATTCACAAACAGGGCAACCCTAAGCTTCTGGATAACTACTGTCCCATAGCCCTACTGTCCGCAATCAGTAAACTCCTGGAGAAAGTTGTGGTGCGGCAACTCATGGAGTATATCCAGGCTCATGAACTTCTGTCACCTGAGCAGCATGGCTTCAGAAAAGGGCATAGTACATCCTTGGCCCTTGTCACTGCTGCATCTGGGATCAGAACTGCTATAGACCAGGGTAAACTCTCTGGCACCATCTTCATCGACCTGTCAAAAGTCTTCCATCTAGTTGACCATGCTCTGCTCGGCTCTCAGCTTAGGTCACTAGGCTTGTCACCCCCTGTACTCTGCTGGTTCTCCAATTACTTGCAGGGCAGACAACAGTTGGTCAAATACAGCAAGGTCCTCTTGGACACCACAGCTGTGTCCTCAGGTGTTCCCCAAGGCTCAGTCCTGGGGCCCCCGCTTTTTTTCCATCTTTGTGAACGACCTATATGCTACCTCTTCCTACTCCAGGTCCATACTATATGCAGATGACCTGGTCATCATGATCCACTCCCTGGACATTGAGGTTATAAACCACCAGTTGAGCGAGGACTTTAGGAGTATCCAATCTTGGAGCACATCCCACAGGCTAGTTCTCAACCTCAATAAAACACAGGCTATGCTTTTTGGGTCCATGGCCAAAATTAAGGCCTCCTCTGCCCCCCTGCATATCACTGGGCTTGATGGAGCCCTGGTCCATATCACCAACTTCATTAAATACCTTGGGGTTACACTTGACCCTCAGCTCGACCTGGGATTATATATCTTCAATGTCTGCAGAGCCGTTAATTGTAAGCTGGGTCTTGCCTATCATGCAAAGAGCAATCTTATGCCAGCTGCTCTCCTTGCATTGGCTAGAGGTGTGTTTTTCCCCTCCCTCTGGTGTGGGCTTCTCTGGTTTGCCCATACTTCCAAAGTCCACCTCGCCAGATGGACCATCGCATACAACAATATTTGTCATTTTGCGCTTGGTGCCCCTAGACTCACTCACCGCTGTGACCTGTATAGTAGGCTTAATTGGCTTTCTTCATCCAACTACTTAAATTTTGTCCTGGGCTGCTTCACAGGCAAGATCGTTGGTTCCGGCACCCCATCTGGGCTAGCGGAGCTCCTTGTTCCAGTGGTCTCCCCCTCCTACTCCCTCAGATCCCTTGGCAGTGCGGCTTTGAGGATCAAAGCGACATGCACCCAAATGGGTGACAGAGACTTTGCCTTATGTGCTCCCAGGCTATGGAACTCCCTTCCCACCCAGGTTCACTCTGCCCCCTCTCATGCTGGTCTCTGAACCTCCCTGTGGAGACACTTAAAGTTCTTGTTAGTGTGTGGATGTCCCAAGCCTCCGTAATCTCACCTAGCCCCCCGCACTGAACATTTCCTCCCTATGTTCCTGACTGCATGGATTCTGTCCTGCATATTGCCCTGGCCGCACCTTCCCTTGCTGGGGACGTATACTGTATATATTTTTGTATATAAATGGACTCATACTGTATAATGGCCTGTACATAATGTGCTGCTTGCAACTTGGTGTTCAGTTGTATTTTGTTATGACCATTGTACCTGCTGACTAGGTGATGTTTCTGTTTCCCCAGACACTGTGTAATAGCCTAAAGTGTATCATGTTGTACTATGCCCTAAGTGTATCTTGTTGTACCATATCGTATTTCCTGTACTCTCCCAGGTCGTACCTGAAAATAGGCAATGTGTCTTGTCTAGTGTACTTACCTGGTTAACCAAAGCTAAATAAATATATATATATAAATAGTCTGTAAAGTTTTGTCCTTCTCTGATGTGGAGCCTTTGAAAAGAAGTCTCTGACTCAAAGGGTTGTAATTCTAATACTGTTCTAATAAATAAATAAACTATATATATATATATATAGATAGATAGATAGATAGATAGACATATATACATACAGAGATATCTCTCTCTCTCTCTCTCTCTCTCTCTCTCTCTCTATATATATATATATATATATATATATAGTCTTTGCAAAAAACTTTGCTAATGCATCAGTGGATACTACAGTGATGAAAGCAGGGAATGAGGTGTTAGGGTTTCTAACCCTAACACCCCACCCCTGGGTTCCCACCCCTACCACCCCCCATCCCCCACCTTCCACACAACTGCAGGCATCAGGGTGTGCCATGGGGTCATAAGGCCCAAAGCTCACTTCATTCCATGTGTAAACATGCTTACACACAACAGTATAGGACAATGGGGTGAGAGTTAAGCCTTATGACACCATGGCACACCCCAGTGCCTGTAGTTATGTGGAGGGTGAGGTCGTAGGGGTGGGAATCCAGGGGGTGGGGCTTTAGGGTTGGAAACCCTAACGCCTCATTTCCCTGTTTTTGTCACTGTGGTATCCACCCTAACAGATGCATTAATGAAGTTTTTTGCAAAGAATTTCCCTTCTTTTTCAGATAGTATAATTGTATCCTCAGTGTACTGTGGGATTGCAGGGTCATTTGGACCCTGCACTCCCATCCCTCCATCCATGTAGTACAACAGTGTCCACATTCATGGTGGGAGCTCAGGGTTCTTTGGACCTTGCACTCCCATCCCTCCATCAACATAGTATAACATTGTTCATAAGTCATAGTGGGAGCACAGAGTCTTTCGGACCCTGTACACCCATCCCACAATCCAGATAGTACAACAGTGTCCATATGTCATGGTAGGGGTGCAGAGTCCCCATCCCACAATCCAGATAGTACAACAGTGTACATATGTCACAGTGGGAGTGCAGGGTCCTTTGGACTCTGCGCTCCGATCCCTCCATTGTGACAGTACACCAGTATCCATATGTCATGGTGGGAGTGCAATGTGCAAGGAGCGGAGGGCCTGATCCTTTCATCGAGATAGTACAACACTGTCCATATGTCATGGTGGGAATGCAGGGTCCTGCACTTCCATCCCTCCATCCAGATAGTACAACAGTGTGAAAAATGGGAAACATTGGCAAAGTTACAAGCGTGTGTAAAAACTGTGCAATGCACACTTGTAACGTGGTCATTTTTTGGAATTTTTTCACCAGATTTTCAATTTTCTGCATTATGGGACCTCCCTGTATGAACAGTGCAACTGTGATTTTATTAATCCATCCTAAAAGTTGATTTCACACAGCGACCGAGCCATTCTGCGCCACAGGTGCAAAATCACATTCCAGACAGGATTGCAAAATGACATCTGTTCTGTTCTGTTCATAAGGTGGTGTGAAAAAATGGCAATGTGAAAATCTGAAGTTATGAGTGTGCATAGAAAGTGTGCAACACACACCCACAATGCAGTCATTTTTGGGAATATTTTCACCAATTTTTTAACATGGGCTTTATGGGTCCTCTCCTCATGAACAGTGGCACTGTCTTTTTGCTAATCTGTTCCAAAAGTTGATTTCAGGCAGTGACTGCTCCATTCTATGACACAGATGTGAAAGCACATCTTGGGCGGTATGTGAAAAATGACAGCTGTACTGTTCAAAATGAGGTGTTAAAAATGCCAAAGTTGAAAATCTCGAGTGAAAATATTAAAAATTGGCAAAGTTACAAGCATGCGTAGAAACTGTGTAACACACACTCGTAACACAGTCATTTTGAGGAATTCTTTCACCAAAATTGCAACATGGGCTTTTTGGGACCCCCACCTCATGAACAGTGGCACTGTCATTTCGTGAATCAGTCCCAAAAGGTGATTCGGCACAGTGACCGCAAAATCACCTTTTGGGATGGAGAAATGAAATGACAGTGTCATGTTCATGAGGAGGGGTCCCAAGAACCCTATTTTTTAAATTTGGGGTCAAAATTACTAAAATTGTCTGAGATATCAACCTAAGTTAATCCCCCCATTGACTCTCATTATGCAGCTTACCTTGATTTCTTCAGTTTGCTGTTGGACTTTGAAGAGTGCAGGACGTGCTCCTGGACCATGGAAAATTGCCGATCCTAGCCTCTGGATGGTAAGTATGGGTGACGGGGTGCGGGGAGGTGGGTGTGCAGAGGAGGGTGGGTATGGGGACGGGGACTGGGGAGGCTATGAGGGACAGTTTCCTTTATTACAGGTATTTAAAAAAACAATCATTGGGATGTTTTTCTTTTTTTCTGCAGATTTTATTAGGAGTACTAGGCACACTCGGGTGGGATCTCAGCATACCTCATAAGTTTGGGGGGATTATCATGCCGACAGGTGGATTGGGCACCCCTGTCGGCAATAAGAGCGTGTTGGGGGGGTCATCCAACACTGGGAGTGGGCATCCAGGTCTTAGAAAGGTTGAACTTGTAAAAAATGTATATATTGGCACACTGGGGTGGGCTCCCAGTGTGCCACAATACTGGGGTAGGGATACAGAGCGACATGGGGATTGGTCATCCCCATGTCGGAGAATGGGGTGAGCAGACTAGATCGATGCAGGATCCTGTATCTAAATGTATGCAAATTTCAATGCAGGATCCTGCATCGAAGTACTGTAATGTGCCTCACAATGCATCAAAGAAAAGACCTCAGGGGACGGTTTTCTTCTTTTGACAGGTTTCCATACATAAATAATACATTTGGGGACACTGGGGTGGGCTCCCAATATGCCCAGTAGACATCATGTATTGTGCGCACAAAGTACACAGAGGGGGTCTTCTATAACTCTACAGCTGGCAGCACGAGTTCCAGCTGCAGCTGCAGAAGTCATACAGAGAATGGAGTCTAAGTCGTTCTCTGTATAAGCTGGCACCCAAGAGAAAAACTTATTTGGTTCCAGCTTAAAACAAAAAAATCATCAGAAAACACCTAAAGAGATTCTCTTACGCTGTTTTCTGATTTTTTAGTGTTTAAAATGTTTGGTACTTCAACATCCTCGCTAAGCGGCAAAACAAAATGGCAGCCACAACACAGCTCAATTGATCGCAGGACTGTGAACTGTGTGAAAAATACCAGCATTCTTTTATTTTTTACACAGTAGTTCTATTGTTCAAAAATAAGCTGCTATTTTTCGCACAATACTCCTATTGTGCAAAAAATATATCTTTCGTACCTGACATATAAATTTTCCCATAGGAAATAATGAGAAAATTAAAAATGACATAACATTTGAATGGATTAATATTTTTTTTACCAAACCTTCAAAAGGCACATCTGAGATGCAAGGGCTTTCTACCCTGAAAATTTCAGACCAGTACCTTAAGCCGTTTCTGAGATCCATGGTGACAAAGAAATGTTAAAAAACCTGGATGTTTCTGTTTTTTCAATACTTTATATCTCAGAAACCACTGGATGGATTCCAATGTAATTTGGCAGATCAAGAGTCATAGACCTGGAGATTCTGCATGCCACATTTCATATAAATCCATTGAATAGCTCTAAAGTTATTAAGGTTCAAAGTTTGGACATTAACATAGAAGTGCCGTTTCACCCTAACTAAACTTGTGCAAGTGCGCCAGTATAATATATATTGATAGACATACAGACATACATATGTATATATATATATATATATATATATATATATATATATATATATATTATAGTGGAGCAGTCATGCCACTATAGTTAGGGTTCAGCGGTGACTTACATACTAAAGTCAAAAGTTTGGGCGTTAATAACTTTGGACCCATTCAACAGATTTGCCTGAAATTTGGAATGCATGGTGTGGCATGGTAGATCTCTTGATTTGCCAAATTGTGTTTTGATCAGACTTACGGTCTTTGCATACAAAAACGCTGAATAATGCAAAATTATCCAGTTTTGGAGGCAGCTTTTGGGATTTTGGATGTGGTCCTGCATGGCCGTTGTGTGGTGTGCCACTCTGTGAGATGGCTTGTTTGAAAGAGCTTTGGTGGCTAAACATGCTGCCTTTTGTTTGGTGAAAACATATTAAGGCATTCAAAAGTTATGCCACTTTTAAATTCCCATTATAAGTCAAGTGGAAAATTTATATGTATGTTTTGCAAACAAAGAATGGGATTCTGGCCATCTCGTCCCACCTGGTAATCAAAGAATTTGCAGCTTTGTGGTTCAAGAATCTTTGTCCCTGAGGATTTTTAAAATTCTTTGATCGTGGGGTCTGCTATCTTGTTTTTGATTTTCCCGTAGGAAAAACACAAATATCTTGGCTTAGGGGTCACTTCTGAAGTAACACTTGGATGGGTTTTACTCAGGGGACTCAGATCTATTGAGCCATGCCTTTTGCTTGATCGAAATTGGTCTAAAAATAGAGTTCTGAGCTTTTAAAATCTTAGTTCACGGCTCGCTAACGGTCTTCGATCGTGAGCCTGTAAATTCTTTGATCACGAGATTCTTTGATCGCAATCATGCATCGCGAGCAAGGGATGAGATGGCAAGATTTTAAAATGTTTCTTCTCAGCCCAGGGGTGCCCTAGAAGCTTAAATGAGGGTGGGTTTTGCTCAGGGGGCTTCGTTCTGCCCCATCTGAATACAAATTATAGTTATTGGTCATATCCCTGGTAGTCTAGCACCCCCCCATCATAATAAAATAGATAAGGATTTCAAATTTCCTGGTAGTCTAGTGGCCCCACCCCCTTGCCCAGCCACGCCAGCCACCCAGCACCCCACCCTTCCCCAGACAGCGACTGGCACAGCCCACCTTTCACCTCCACGGCCAGCCACTGTGTGCATTACGAGTCAGCTAATGCAAAGAGGCACTCAGAAATTATTTCACAGGCCTCTTTGCATTAGAGCATTTGATCATGAGATTCTTTGAACGTGATCATGCATCGCGCATGAGGGATGAGAAGGCCAGATTAAAAAATCTATTTTCTCAGCCCAGAGGTGTCCTAGGAAGACAAATGAGGGTAGCTTGTACTCAGGGAGCTTTGTTCTGATGAACCATGGTGGTGGTTTACTACAGTTCTTTGATTTTTTTAAATTAAAAAAGTTTTTATTCTTTGGTTGTGACCCTGCAAATTCTTTGATCGCAAGCCTGCAAATTCTTTGATTGTGAGATTCTTTGATCATGATCGTGCATCATGAGCGAGGGATGAGATGGCCAGATAAAAAATTACATTTTTTCAGCTCAGGGGTGTCCTAGAAAGACAAATGAGGGTGGGTTTTACTCAGGGGGCTTCATTCTGATGAACCATGGTGGTGGTTGACTGCAATTCTTTGAATTTTCTTTAATTAGAACAGTTTTTATTCTTTGGTCATGACCCTGCAAATTCTTTGATTGCGAGCCTGCAATTCTTTGATTGTGAGATTCTTTGATCGCTATCTTTGATCGCGTTGTGGTCGTTGGCCCTAACTCTCACCCCATTCTCCTACACTGCACCACCTCAGCTTGTTTACATGGGATGGGGTGAGAGTTAGAGCCAATGACCCCAATGCATGCCCTAATGCCTGTTGGTGGGGGCAGGCTGGAGTGGGGTGTAAGGGGTGGGAACTCAAAAATTGAATTTCTTCACTTTTTTCACTGTAGAAGAAGCCTAACTGATGCATTAACAAAGTTTTTTGCATAGAATATATATATATATATATATTTCTATTATATGTGTAAAATATGAATTTTCTCCTTCTTCATGCAGGTCCATTCAGGACATAGAAACATAGACTTTGACGGCAGATAAGGACCGCTAGGCCCATCTAGTCTGCCCATTTTCCTACCTACAGGATAGGCCGCAGATCCTAGTTAACCAACAGCCTATATCTTCCTGCCCCCCACAAGAATTGCCTTATGTCTGTCCCATGCATTCTTGAATTCTCCCACAGTTTTAGACCCCACAACCTCCTCAGGAAGGCTGTTCCATGCATCCACTACCCTCTCTGTGAAATAATACTTCCTCACATTGCCCTGACACGCCTCCTTCTATCTTTAAATTGTGTCCCTTGTTCTTGCAAGTCTCTTTTTCTGAAAGATGCTACCCTCTTGGACTTTGTTGATTCCCTTGAGGTACTTGAAAGTTTCTATCATGTCCCCCTCTCTCCTTCTTTCCTCAAGGGTATACATATTAAGCTCCTTTAGTCTCTCATCATACGGCTTCTCTTGCAGACCCTGCACCATTTTAGTTGCCCTCCTCTGGACTGCCTCTATCCTGTCTATGTCCTTGCGGAGATGGGGTCTCCAGAACTGGACACAGTATTCCAGATGGGGTCTCACCAACTGTCTGTACAGAGGGATAACAACTTCCTGTTTTCTGCTGCTGATGCCTCTCCCTATACATCCCAGTATACCCCGCCCTCCCTACTGCCTTCTCACATTGCTTGCTAACCTTAAGGTCATCTGATATGATTACCTCCAGGTCCCTTTTCCTGTTTTGTTGTTACTACCTCCCCACCCATTGTGTATTCTTCCCTGGGTTCTTGTTTCCCAGGTGCATTATTTTGCACTTTTTTGCATTGAATCCTAGCTGCCATACGTCTGACCATTCCTCCAACCTTGCCAAGTCCCTTTTCATCCTTTCCATGCCTCCTTGTGTATCAACCCTGTAGCAGATCTTTGTGTCATCTGCAAAAGGCATACTTTTCCTTCCAGTCCTTCTGCAATGTCACTGATGAAGACATTAAAAGGACTGGACCTAATCTGAACCCTGCGGTGCCCCACTAGTAACCGCCCTTTCTTCAGAGTGGACTCCATTTACAATTACCTTCTGTGTCCTGTTGTCCAGCCAATGTTTTACCTAGGCTACCACCCTGGGACCCACTCCCAGGCTGGTTAATTTGACTAATAATCTTTTGTGTGGGACTGTGTCAAATGCCTTGCTAAAAGTCTAGGTAGGCCATGTCCACAGCCCCTCCCTGGTCTACTACTTTGGTCACCCAGTCAAAGAAATCTATTAGATTAGCTGACATGACCGTCCACTGTGAACCCATGCTGCCTTGGATCCTGTGCTCCACTGACCTCTAGGTACTCAACTATTCTTTCCTTCAGAGTGACTCCATCACTTTCCCTACACAGAGGTCAGACTGACAGGTCTGTAGTTTCCTGCCTCTGTCTTGGTCCCACTTTTGTGAAGGGGAATCACATCCGCCTTCCTCCAGTCCTCGGGTACCACACCATCCTCCCATGATTTATTAAAAGAGTAGCCAGTGGTTTCACTAGTTCCTTCCTTAATTCTTTTAGAATTCTGGGGTGAATTCCATCAGGACCCATTGCTTTGTCCACCTTCAGTTTTAGGGTTCTTGCAGAACCCTTTCTTCTGTGAAAGGACTGGGATCGACCCCCTATCAAAGAGTGCTTCTGTTAATTGGATTAGGCACTTCCCTCCTCTTTTGCGAATACTGAGCAGAAATATTCGTTCAGTATTCCTGCTTTTTCACTGTCCCCCTCTGCCCACCCACTGTTCATTCTATTCAGCCTCACTATCCCTCCCTTTGTCTTTCTACGCTCGCTGATGTACCTATAAAAGGTTTTATCCCCCTTCTTAACTGAGTTGGCTATCTTTTCCTCAGTTTGGGCCTTTGCTATTCTGACTTCCCTCCCTGCTTCGAACAGATGTAGACTGTAGGCCGTCTGAGTGCCTGTGCCAAAAGAAGAGTTCATCTTCCTGCGGGTTTGGATGTAAAGAATTTGTTCAGCTCTCTGCGGTGCTGCAGAATTGCAGGGTCCTCTGGGCTGTGCACTTCTGTGCACCTATTGTTGCAGATGTGAAGGGCCCTCTGGGCCCTATGACAAGATAAAACTTCTCTTCACTGTATAGTTACTTGTTGCCCATGTGACCAACACTACATTGTCCTTCCCCATGCTGGGGATGGTGCTGCACAGCAGTGCCATCTCCCCATCCACAGCCCATCCAGCTGGCTCACTGAGCTTATCCCTTAACTCAGCTCACCAGTATGGGATCACAACATACTACCAGCATGGTCAAATGCTGGCCTTGGGCCCACAATGTTACTTTATAACTTTTATTTTTACATTCTGACCCCAAAGTTGTAATACAGTTATTTCATAACTCCCCCTACTAAATATGACAGGTGGCATTTATAAAATAGTGTCCAAAATGTCATTTTGTACCACAAGTACAAAAACACATTTTAACTAGGATTTGAAAAAAAGTCACTTGCCGGGTTTGTGAGGTGACATGAGAAAATGGCTGTGTTAAAAATTTGGAGTCAATATTCTGAAAATTACCAAAGTGATAAGTAAGTGATGAAAAATTTCAATGTGCATTCATAACTTTGTTGTTTTTAATACTTGACCACATATTTTGAACATTATCTTTTTATGACCCCACCTCATGAACCCCTTTTGGTGAAAATTTTCAAATCCCACCAGAGAAGTGATTTTGCTGAGTGACTATAAAATCACCTTTTGGGGTGGATTGGAAAAAAATCACCCACCTTGTTCATGAGGTGGGGTCCCAAGAAGGCCATGTTGAAAATTAGTGAAAAAATGTTTAAAGATGACAAAGTTATGAATAAAAGTTTAAAACGCATTGAAAATACATTGAATGCACTTACCTTGTTTCCTCAGTTCACAGTCATGGTTTCAGGAGGAGGACATGTTTCATCACCAAGAGTGGATTATGGCACTGTACATTCTGTAGGTGAGTGAGAGTGTGGGTGATGGGTGCTGAGTAGGGGGATGGGCTAATGTGGGTGGGGTCGAGGAAAGCCACAAAGGACATCAGTGAATGTTTTTCTTTGTTTCAAGACTTTAATAAAACATAATGAGGAGGAGTTCTCTTTGTTGCAGGTAACAGGTGGGCTGGCTCTGGAGTATGGTGTCTGTCAGAAAGAGCACTGAGGGAATGTATCCAGGCACATTATCACTGAACGCCCCCCTCTAATTTTAGCAAATTGTAAAATCAGTTGGTTGGAAGTCTTGTGTCGCAGAGCTGTTGCAAAAAGTTGGGGAGGTTAAAAAAAAGTTTTACATTTAAATGTGGACATTTTCAATCAGTTGTTGGAGATGAAGCAGGAATATAACTGTAGATATTGTGTGCTTGATGTTTCTTTAGTGCCCTGTAAAGTATTTGCAGTGAGAAGCTGCTACATATAAAGTTTTTGAAGATGGGGCTCAATTTATCGACTGTGACAGATATATACAGTACACACAAATACAGTACATTAAAAGTAAAGAGATTTTAACCTGTAGGATTTTTCAGAATTCAAGATACATTTCTATACAGATTTACAATGGTTTCAGCCAGGAAAACAGAAAACTTGCCTTAAAATGAGTTCTGTTCATATAATGCGTCCATGTGTGTAGCAGGTAAACTTTTCAATTTAACTGTTCACTGTTATTTGATATTCGTCAAAGTTGACCAAGTCTTCATCCAGATGTAAACAATGTTTTTGGGTACCTATAGGTATAGTTCCCAAAAGCTTAAATTGAATGCTCAGTTATGAAGCTTGTTGGAATAATAATTATAAACCAAGCCCTATACTTAGTCCTTTAGAGTTAAAGGCACTTTTTAAGTTAAAAGGCACTCCAGATGCCACATATTGTATTTTTAAAATGAACACTTTTTCTTAGTTAAATTAAACTGATTGTTTAAGCCACTCTGGAGGTGGTTTTCAGAAAGAGCTGCTAACAGATGGGAAAAAGATTTGGGACAGCATTAGGCAGTGAGGAGGAAGGGGGAAGTGATGGAAAAATTTATCATTAAAGATGAACTTTGAGTGAACTTATTGAGCTGACCTAGGTAACAGGGCTGAGACCTGCGTGTGGATATTAAATATAAGATATCCTCTGAATGAGGGGCTAGAGTTGGCAGAGTCCAGATCTTAAGTTATAGTCAGCTCTTGGGGCACATGAATTACAGTCTACTAGGCAAAATGTTTTCAGCTCCACTGTTTGCAATGACTTTTTGCACATTTATGCTGCCCATTTTGCTGTTTCTTGTTGCTGGGAAGCTATGGCAAGTGTACTGTGTTAGTAGAAAGGAATTCCACCTATGGGAGCCCTCTTCCACCAGGAGCCATGTGATACAACCACATTTCATTTCCTGCCCCCTTTAAGTGCATATCAAAAATTATTTGGTTGTAGCACTTTATCTGGAACCAAAGAATTCTCAGCTCATATCAGAAATTGACCCCCTTGCTAAGCTGGGCACTCAAGATTTTTGGGGTACCCAGAAAATATATTTCTGGGCTGAGTTTCAACAAAGCAAACAGCAGAGTCTAGATAAATGTGTCCTGTTTATCAAGGTTCATGTGTTTGTTTTTTGACAAATCATCATTTTTATGTGTTTTCCAACAGTTTTATATAAAACAAAAAAAAAAACAAGATGGCAGCTGTCACATTCTAAATTTGTTTTTCATGACCCAAAAACATAATTAGTTGTGACCTAAAAATGGCTCGCAAAAGAATAATTATTGGGTCATATCAGAGGGTTAACCTGAAACCCTACTGAGCATGCTCAGAAGCCAAATTTCCAAACTTTATGACTATAGAAATGTTTAATATTTTTTTTCACAAAACCTTCAAAAGACAAACCCTTGGCAAAAGCACCTTCCACTACCCTGAAAGATCATTCCAAAAATTCCATCCCATTTTGGCCATAGGTCATGCAAAGAAATGACCAAAAATAGTGCTTTTTATGTACTTTTGATATTTCCAGATCTTGGAATCCAGATAAATGTTTGTCAGGAAACGTCCCAAGTCTTAAGGGCTTGCTTCTCAGATGGCACATGCCAAATTTCCCACAATTTCATCGATCGCTGCCAAAGTTATTAAGTCACAATGGTTTAGGTTAAACATTGACCACTCACCCCTAGCTATACTTGCACTACTGCATACATACAAGGGATATGCCATGGCCCCATCAGAAATATCTGTTATTTCTCTCAAGTGCAGCTTGACCTTATGACATCATGAGTGGTGAAGCCACAAGTGATGCCAAAGGTCAAACTGCACAAGGGAAAAATAAAGAGATATTCTGATGGGTGCCATAGCATATTCTATGTATTACAACACCTATAGTTTTTTGGTGGTTGTCTGATGTTTTTGTTGTTTCTATTTTAAAACTGGCCATGGCAGTTTCAGGATGGCAGAGTGGTTGTGCACATCTTGTCTGACATCATTACATCTGTTCTGCTGAAGATGTGCCTGCCAAGCAAGAGAGTAATGAAGTAGCTGAAAGTTGTGTACTTAACAAGGTGTGAACTTGCACAATGTAATGGGTTGGCTGGTGAAGCAGTAGTGATGGTGCCCTCAGAGGAACATCATGGTGTGCTAGGAACTGAGCTATAAAGCAATTTTTCTGGTAGATGTGTTGCTTCTGTGTTAGGGAATGTGGGTAATGGCAGCTTATGGCAGTTTGTAGCTGACACATAGGAAATGTGTTCTGTTGTTTAACAGAACAGTAAGTTCCTTTTTTTAGCTGGTGTTATTAATGCTGTGGGAATTCTAGTGTGCTAGCGTGAATTTATTTATTTTATTTATTTATGACTTTGATTACTGGTAAGTGCACTGGTCTGAGGGACCGCTTTCAGTCATGGCCCGGGCCATGGTGATGGCACAGATCATACAAATACAATCTAGAATAAAACAATAGTTACAGTGGGATAGTAGAAATGGGTTTGGGCACAGATAACAGCTGAGAATTGCTATAGACTTGTGTACAGGTACAGATATGCACTTTAAACTGACACTTATCAATTAACAGATCCTCCCCCCACTCACACACACCTCACTGCTTACAGGCAGGGAATTGCCATTAAATACTTGGAGAAATAACAGAAAGAAGTAAGAGTTAATGGGATTTTCTCCCAGAATAAAGGGCTGCTAGTTGGGAAGGAAGGTTAAGAGGGTCGGAGGGGGAGGCTACCCCAGTGAGCACCTGCAACTTGCTTCAGCCAGAAGCCAGTCTTTGAAGTGGGATTTGAAGATGAGGTGGGTATTGGATGATCAGAGAGATGCAGAATAGCATTCCGCAGAGAGGGGGCTGCAACTGATAGGGCTTTCCTTCCCATGTTGGTGGAGACTCTGGGAACCTCCAACTGAGCGACAGTGGAAGAATGGAGGCACCTAAGTATGGATTTAACCCTGAGGAGGGATGAGAAAGGGGACAGGTTGGCACTCCGGACAGAACTGTCCACTAAGTAGCCGAGGGCAAGATCAAAGCGACCTTGGAGAGGAAGCAAACCAAGCGGTCGATGGAGGTTGCAGTGAGGGGTCAAGAAAGGAGCCAAGAGGGCAAATCGGCAAGCACAGTTGTAGACTGATGTGAGTCTTGCCTGAAGGGCTGAGGATAGACAAGAATAGATAGGGGAATGACACAGTTTTGAAAACTTGAGAAGCGAAGCCAGCGCATGAGTCATCTGGAGGCTGCTAAAATGAAAGTATGCTGCTCATGCTGCTGACTCTGACCAATCATCACCTGCAGTAGGGATATTTTTAGTTCCTGGGGATATCACTGATATGTGCCCTTTAATATCCTCACAGGTGTTGCATAAATATGTTTATCTGAAACATGGATTGGACTTTTCACCATAGAAATTGTGAGCAGTTACACCCCTCTATACAATTTCCCTGTATACTCAATGCAATCAAAACCAACAGTAACCATCCAAATGTATTGCATAAAATAAAAGATGGGTAAGTGTTGTATACAAGGAAATAAACCCATCAAAGGGCTAACCAGATTAGAAAACTGCTCATCCTTTGGGCTTGTGGCTTCATAATCTGATTAGCCCCCTTGATGGGATTATTTTCCTGTATACCACATTTATGCATCATTAATTATGTGTGTATAAATATATATATGCAAAAACTACATTAATGCATCAGTTAGGATTCAGGATAAAGGACAAAAGTGGGGAAATATGAAGTTAGGGTTTTCAAACCTAACACCCCTGCCAAACCCTGAAGCAAATGAGGGGTGGAGTCTTCCTTGGGGTTGTCAACCCAAATGCTCCCCCGGTTACAGTAACAGAAAAGCTGAGATGTGATGGAGACAGGTGTGTATGTTTCATGAGTGCATAAAATGGGTTGAGTTCTAGGGTTGACAACCCCAAGAAAGACTCCACCCCTCATTGTCTTCATGGGTTGGGCAGATATGTTAGGGTTGGAAACCTTAACATCACATTCCCCTACTTTTGTCACTTTATCCTCAGCCCTTACTGATGCATTAATGCAGTTTTTTACAAAGAATTTCTTTACTTTTTGAGATAGTCTAATTATATCCTTATTTGTCTGTGGGAGCGTAGGGCCCCATCCATCCATAGTTTTTGAGATACAGTAATCATATTCTAATTTGCCCCTGGGGAGCATGGTGTTAGAGTTGAGCAACACGTTTTCTTAGAGTATTACCCTATGTGTGGTGTCCCCTTAGTGTTCACTTTTCAGGTATTTTTCTGAAGTTTTAGATCAGTGTAGGGATCTGTAGTTGTATCCCAGCCTCCCCGTGAGACGAGGTTGGTGTTTTTCCCAGCTCAGCCTTGTGCTATTACAAACCCAGGAAGCTTGTGGGATTTTGTTCTGTGTACACTGACCCATTGTTCTTCTTCTGGTATGCATTGGGGCACTTCCCTCCAACTTGTTACAACCATTGTTGGGGGGTAAGGCCCATCCAGTGGGCTCTCATGACCTGTTTGATATGTTAAAAGGGCTATTCTTTCTGTTGAGTTACTACTGCTACTACTTTTGCCCGCAGAGGCAGAGGTAAGGGTATGTTATCCTCGTGGGATCTTCACATGTGTGTCCCCTTCAGTATCCCACCCCAAGTATGGTAGGCATCTGGTACCTCTATCCTACCTGTTTGTGTGGTGTGGTGCATTTGCTGTGCCTCTTTACCCTATTTTGGGGGGGTCTCAAAGCTTAACCTGAAGGGGTTGAGACTTAGGGTTCAATTCTCAAAGCTCCTGGCATGGTGCAATGGGCTTGCACCACAAAGAACAGTGCAAAATGCCCCTTGCACCAAAAGATACACCGGGAATGATTCTCAAAGGCAGTCCAAATCAACCGCAGGCTGCCTGCAGCAAATGGACTTTGTGCTGCCTATACACCACAAACCAAACTCTGGCATGGTGCTTGGGGGCTTACGTCTGACACAGGCTGCCATATCCCCTAATGTGAGATTGTCAAACCCTCTCCGAGAGCAACATGCTAAGTACCCTTAGACCAGCCATGGCTGGTCTAAGGGTACTTAGAAATGTCCTCTGGGAGGGTTGAGAAGGCTGTGCCAATCTGCTGTGTCCCCCTGCCCTGATCCCCATTTATATTGTAATAATCACCATTGTGATCTATCAGACTCCCTTCCCCAATCCCCGATGTCACCTGTATATATTAAGAAATGAGTTCCTGGTGGTCTAGCAGACTGCCCTCAATGATCCCCGATGTTGCCTGTATATATTAGAATGTAGTCCCTGGTTATCTAGCAGACCCCCCTCCCTGATCCCCGAACCACCGTTATGTCATTTCATTAATTCCCTGGTGGTCTAGTATCTCCACACCCTGGCAGGCAGTATCCCACCACTGTGCTCCCCTCCATCCTAAAAAACAAACTGGTGACTGGCACAGCCCACCACTCACCACCCCAGACACACAGCTGGAGAAAGTGCAGGCATGTGAGCTGTGGTGAATCCAGTGGGGCTGGGATGAGAGACTTGGAATTAGCATTGATTTGTATATGAGTCCTGTATAAATCTGTCACTGGGTTAGTGGGGGCTCTTGATACTGTAGGCTGGTGGAGACATTGCAGTCAGTTGTGCAGTGTTGTTACACCCTGGACTCCAGGGGTTAGTGTTCAATAGCATGGTTGTCTTTAGAGTCCACCTATGGCCATTTTTGGTGTTGGTAGCTGGCCTGCAGTTAGTCAGAGCACCCTCAGCTTTTATTATCCTGCCCTGCTGTTAAGCCTTAAGGATGGATCACAGCCTAGAGGTATTGTGTGCCAAGAGCACCATGCAGCTAGCTGTTGAAACTGGGAGGGGGGCATGGTGTGGGTGGGTGGTTGGTGTGTGTGCTCTTGGGGGGGCCATATTATCATTAGGTTGCTGGTTGTTAATCTTTTTGTCTTGTTTTACCTTGCAACTTTTCCATTTGGGAGGCTCCTGCCTTCTTACATATGATGGGTGCCATACATACATGTAAATGGCCCCAGTGTCTCTTTATTCAATGGCAGTGTGCATCTATGCATCTATTCAGGAGAGATAGTATTCATGCTCATTCCCTATAGACATGGGTGGCAATGGGGAAGATGGAGTACCCTCATCTTGTCTGTTTGGATGGTGGGCAGTAATATTGTTGTAGGGTGTCCAGTTCCTGTAGAGTGCAGTGGAGAAGTTGATCTTTTGTGGATAGCATAGGATGGGATGTTGGGGTTTAACATATTGCAATTCTCAGTTCATGATGTGTGGATTCCTAGGTTCCTCTGGAACCATGTTGTCCATTGGTGTGCATTTAGCACTGCTCCTGACATCCGGTGGTTGGATGGTTGGGGCAGCAGTAAGAAAAGGTGTTTGGGAATGTTTCTGGGATATTAAAAGTTTGTATCATTTTTTTAACCACACATGCAGTCTAGCTGGATAATAATAATAATAATAAACTTTATTTATATTGCGCCTTTCCAAAACCAAGGCGCATTCCAAAAAGATAAAATACAAACAGAACAAACAAACAATAATATAAAAACTGTTAAAAACAAGGACGAGACATTAATCAAGGCCATATGCCTTGTTCCATAAGAAGGATTTAAGAGCCTGTTTGAAGTCCCCCATGGTCGAACACTCCCTTATCCAACATGGTAGAGAATTCCAAAGGGTTGGTGCCGCAAACATAAAAGCCCGGGCACCAGCTGATTTCCGTGTGATCCTAGGGATCTCTAGCAACCCCTCATCAGCTGAGCAGAGCGACCTCACCTCGGTCTTCCCAGAATTCAACTTCAACCAACATGACCTCATCCAATCCTGGATTTCCTCCAGACAGCTATTAAATACAGAGACAGCGCCTTCCTGGTCGGGTGCAAAGGACAGGTATAGTTGGGTATCATCTGCATAACAGTGAAAACCCAACCTGTACCATCTCACAATGTCTTTGAGGGGAAGCATGTACACCGCAAACAACATGGGAGACAGTATAGAGCCCTGAGGGACCCCACAAAAAAGCGAGAAGGGATCAGAGGAAAAAAACCCTGACACCACCTTCTGAGATCTTCTGGTGAGGTATGATGTAAACCATCTGAGCACAACCCCAGAGAGTCCACAAATACAACTCAGGTGCTCCAAAAGCACCCCATAGTTGACGGTGTCGAATGCTGAAGATAGATTCAATAACACCAGGATAGACAGTTTTCTCTGGTCTCTTGCCATCGGGAGATCATTGAGCACCCGAACCAGTGCAGTCTCGGTACTATGCCTCTTATGGAAACCCGATTGGAGAGGTTCGTAGATGCTATGGATGGTCAAGTGGTTCTCCAATTGGGTTGCTACCACCTTCTCGATCACCTTCCCTGCAAAGGGGAGGTTGGAGATAGGTCTGTAGTTAACCAGACATTCTGGGTCCAAAGATGGTTTCTTCAACAAGGGTGTCACCACTGCCTCTTTCAAGGACAGGGGATATACACCTGCGTCAAGAGAGGACCAGACTATCTGTGCTACAGCCAGTAGAATAGAATCTCCACACCCTAAGAGTAAGGGTGTGGGACCTGGATCTAAACTACAGGAGGTAGGACGCAGCCCCTGGACAATCTGCATAACATCCACGATTTCCGGGTGGTCGAAGGTACTCCAGGAAAACAAAGAGATAGTGACCCAGTCCTGGGCACCCGCAACTAGCATAGAACATGCCAAACTGATGTCTGCCCTAATGTCGGCCACCTTATCAGTGAAGAACTGAGCAATCTCATCACACTGTGATTGTGACAATGCTCTGCGGAGCTGTAGACAGGTTGGGTTGCACAATCTGTCCACAGTTCTGAAAAGCTGAGCAGGTCAGTTCTGTGTGGCAGAAATCTCCCCGGACAGGAACTCTGCCTTCTTACGGGAGATTTCTGACTGATAGAATTGATAATGTTCTAGCAGTCTAAGGCGGTCAGCATCCAGGCCAGACCTCCACCAGCAACGTTCTAACCTGCGTCCAATTCCCACAACTCCCTCAGAACCCCATCAAACCATGGGGTTCGAGGTCAGAGGGAGAGAGGACACACACGAACTGGAGCAATAGAATCCAGGGCAGAGGTAATGGCAGTATTATAAGCCACAACCAATGCCTCTGAATCATTGCTATGTACAGGAAGCTCTGATAGGTCAAGAACTGCCGCAAGGCCATTTGAGTAAACATTCTGCAAGGGGCGGAACTTGACCATCTCCACAGGGGTCGGCCTGCAAGGAAGGGGAGCAAAAATTAAATCTCACGGTGTAGTGATCTGACCAACTGACTGGTTGGATACATCAGATGAAACCTTAAATTCACTTGGTGCAGCCCCTCTTTATTGTCAGTATACTTATCTTGGTTCTCCTGAATACTGGGACTGTAGTAGCTGTATAATTTGATTTCAGACCCAATATATGACAGGATTTACATTCCTCTAGCCTTTTGCTGGGCAAAGACCTTTTCCTGAAAGTTAGCAAATCTGATGATGAAGAATGCCAGTCTTTCCTTGGGGCTCTGTTTAGGAGCTAGGCTGTGGTGAACTCTTTCTATGGAGTATTTTGATGCACCCTTAGGCAGACCAAATATTGATTTCAAAGTTGCTGAGTGAATTCTACTGTTCGTTTCCCCTCTTTCCCTTTGGGGAGCCCAAACAGCAGGAGGTCATTTCTCTTGGAGTAGTTTTCTAAATAGTCCACTCTTTCCTCCAATTTTTTAACCTTCCTGGAGTCCTTAAGTCATTCCCCCTGTACTTTCTCCACTGCCCTCTCAAGGTTTGTTATCCTGCCCACTGAGACTTGGACTTTGGTCTCCTGTTCCTCTGTTTTTGCTTTTAGTACTTTGATTTTGGAGATTGCATCAGTAACAGTTGCCCATAGTGCAGTCCTCTCATTCAGGAGTTTGGATAGTTGTTCAGTGATCATGCTGAGCCCCTCACAACTGCTGCTTGTTTCTTTGTCAGCAGATTCTGAGTTCTGGGAGTGCAAAAAGTGATTTTTTCTGGCATGTTCTGCTGTTTCTATTTTTTGCTTGAAACTACTACTCATATTTTGCCTGGCCTCTTTTTTTTGGGTTCAGCCATTCTAATGGTGGAGAGTACTTGTTTTCTCCTTGGCACCCCCACTGTCATGCATATCTCTAATTACAAGTTATATGGCATTTCACAATTATTTGTCACATTCATTTAGCAATAAATACAAAACAAAGTGATACAAATAACAAGTATTTAAAAGTTCTTGTGCTTTAGGAGCTTCCAGCCCTTCTTGAATAAAGTCTCTTGGAGATCAAGCCAGTCACTTTATACAGTGAGCAGTCAAGTTATCAGAAAGATAAATTTGGGTGGTTCCTGCATATTCAACAAACAGGAATCTCTCACCCTGGGCATGGTGGCAGGAACTAAATAAGAAAGTGTGTACCTACTGGAGCAGAATTACCATTTCTTTTCTGTCCTAGTTACTTTCTTTGGACACTTTCTGATGGATTGCTGTATTCCATCTTAATGATTTCTCCAAGTGGTATTAGCACAAGCTGGGTCCACTAAAAAGAAATATAAATGAACAACATACTATATAGCACACCTGAGAAGATATTAGTGCAGCTTTCCACAGCACTCCTATAACAGATACATTAAACTGTGCTTTAAAAACAATTAACTGCCAATATCCCACCACAAATAATTAATTTTGAAAACTTTCCACATGCATTTTTATTAAAGATAATTCTTACTTAGCAATAAACTTGAAGTTTAACAAGAAATGTGCTAGTGTGGTCTTAAAACTATAAAATATTTATACTCACACTTATACAGTGTCAGTGGCTCAGCAGGTTGCACACTCACCTCTGAGGCCAGAAGATCAGAAGGCTGTGGGTTCTATCCCAACACCAGGCACTTGGGTTAAATCCCAATACTGACACCACAGTGCAGCATGGGGGGGGGGGTGGTACACTCCTGAGATGCTGTCTTTTAGATGACATGTTAAACTGATGTCCTATCTTCCTGTTCTGGCACTAGTTCAGGTGTATGTTAAAGACCCCATGGCACTTCTTGAAAAGAGTAGGGGAATTGTTTATTGACACAAATCAATTAATAATAGAATACATACAGGCAAACATCACAAATAACACAGGAAAAACTAAAAGGACATAAACAAAAATGCATTACCTCATGCTTATTAATAAACCAAAGAGTAGGGATAAGAAGCACAAAATAAAATTTGGAAGGAATTGTAAAAACTGAAAGAAAAAAGAAAGGGAGAAATGAAAGGAAAGACCAAATTTGTCAAAACAACAAAGGAATTGTGTAGTGAAAACTAAATAAACTACAGCAGGGGGAAAAACAAACAAAAAAAATGAGAAGAGGAAACAAAAACAGGAAAAACTGAAGGGTAGGAGTTGGATAAACAGAAATTGTAACCTACTGTAATTCCATGAGAAGAAGGAAAACAAAAAACAACAACAACAACAAAAAAACACAGTATCAAGATCAGAAAATTGCCCACGAGCAGTGTTTCCAGTGGCAGATCCAGACTGATTGGGGGAGTCTGGCTCATTCTCCCGCATACAGGCTTTGTAGGACTGATTTTACCATCCGCAGCATGGTGGCCTGGTCCAAGAGCTGCTTTTGCAACATCAGCTAATTGTGGACTCTCCATACTGCCACACTGAAACAGGAAAAATCATAAGCAACATGTAAAAATCATGCATTAGGACTTGCTTGTCATGAAACCATAAATAAGGGCATCATAAGTAAGGGAATGCCTAAATGGGTCAGCTCACAAAATTCCCAAGAAGGACCAAAGATGATGAATGAATGGGCAGTCAAAAAATAAGTGCTGAATTGAGTCAGTCTTGTCTTTGCAGCAGTCCCTAGGGCAATATCTTTCTGTGGTGCTCTCATGTTTATTATTTCCTCTGACATTAAGCTTGCCATGGCAACACAGCCATGTGACATCCCAAAATCATGGGGGAAAAAGCGTTGGTTAAATTAAGCAAAGCCCGACTTCTAATGACAGGTGAGACCCCTGGCACAATCTCCACCTCTGTGGGGAACAATGCCTTATAAAAGGCTTTCCTGTGCTGGGTATGGATCACATCCCAGGACAAACAGCATCATTTTATAAATGTCAAAAAGGGTACCAGAAATCCTGGAAAACAGCTTATTGGCTAAAAAATGGATTTTGGCTTACTCCATTCCACTTGAAGGGGTGACATCCAGACTAACGCTCATTCCTTCCAGGGGGAAGAAGGTATGGATATCCAAGGGACTATTTTATACTGAAAAAATACACCAGAAAAAAAAAACAGGGTTCACCAGGTGCAAATCACCCTCATCATAAGGGAGGTAAAGAATATCTCTCTTTATTGGGTTAAGCCTACTCCCACAAACCATTGTAAAAAAAGATGCTTTATAATTTACTCTCCAGACTGTGAAGAAGGGGAAAAATATCACTGACATAGAAGAAAATTGGGAGCAGAAATGTTTTAACCACTCCCAGCCTCTTTTCCTTGGACATTTGGCAAGATTTCCAAAGGGCCACATGGGTCACCCTAATATCGGCAGCTTAAGTCCAGTTGAATACCAGCAAATTGGAGCTCCCAAAATAAATCTCTAGAATTTTGACCGGCTTCTGGGGCACAGTCATTTCTCCAATAGCCAAGGGGAATGACCCATGTATTCCAATACGAATTACCCAGCATATAGCATAGTATAAAACTGGAACCAGTAATCGTGGCAATGGAGGTGAGTGACTTTACTGCATGATCGCCAGTGGGGACATCTTTAATGAATAAACAAACATCATCTGCATAGGCTGATAGCTCCACAGGTGTGGAAGTTATAGGATGGGGGTTACCAAATATATGTGGTGCCTCAGTCATCACCCACAACAACAGATCCAAGGTGAAACTATAAAGGAGAGGACTTAATGGGCAGCCTTGGTGGACCTCCCAATATGGATAAACCTGGAGTCCCCACCAGCCATTTATGGTGGGATTATTGAGGAACATGAATACAGCAGATGAATCCAATCAATAAAAGTATGGGAAAAAATGTACTTCTGAAATATCAGAAAAAGATAGTCATAGGACACCATGTCAAAAGCCTTAGCCTTATCCAGCACAAAAAGAAAATGGCCTGTCTGGTGGGAATGACACAAAGCAATCAAATCCCTGATCAGTAGTAGATTATTCTGAATCTTGTGGCCAGGAATAAAGCAGGATTGTTGGGGATGAATAATGGTGGCAAAAATATGTGCTAGATGAGTACAAAAAATCTTTGTAAGAAGCTTTGCATCTGTATTAAGGAGGCAAATAGGTCTCTTCATCCAGTTGAATTATGATTAAGTCTGACCACTTTGGCAAAGTGACCACCTCCGTCAGTCAGGAAAAAAGCATCACATTTTAACTTGCCTTTCAGAGCTAAGATTCCCCTGCTTCTCTGTATTTTTTTGTGGGAAAACCACTCTCCTGGCTTTATTACTCATGTAATGGGCTCTGGCCAATAAGAGGCTCACAGGTGTTCAATGGGGAGCTCATCAGTTAGAAGAAGGCCCCAGTTTTCCTGCATTCAAATCAATATAAAGGTTTGTCAAGCTCAACCTCTGCATTTACAATGCATCTTGGTAAAATGTGTGGGGAGGCACCTGGTATGTAACCAGACACAAGCATATAGTTAAAGTACCAGAGCCGCCCCTTTTTGCTGCTTCATCCTGCGATCATAGTTCAACTGGATGATGAGACCAAGAACCCCTCCAAAATGTATGACAAGTAAGAACATTGGAGTTTCTTTAAAAAAATTGTAAGCTTTGAAGCAGATAAAAAAATATGGGAAGCTCTGGTACCTTAACTATATGCTTTTGTCCGGTCACACACCAGGTGCCCCCCACAAATTTTACTAAACTGCATTGTAAATACAGGGGTTGAGCTTGCCAAACCCTTTATATTGATTTGAATGTAGGAGAATTTTGGCTTTCTTCTAATTGGTGAGCTCCCCATTGAACACCTGTGAGCCTCTTATTTGCCAGAGCACACTACATAAATAATAAAGCCAGGAAAGTAGTTTCCTCACAAAAAAATACAGAGAAGCAGGGGGAGCTCAGCTCTGTAAGGTAAGTTAAAATGTGATGCTTTTTTCCCTGACCAATGGAGGTGGTCACTTTGCCGAAGTGGTCAAGCTTAATCATAATTCAGCTGGACGATGAGACCAAGAACCCCTCCAAAATGTATGACAAGCAAGAACACTGGAGTTAAAAAAAACTGCAGGATTTTAATTAGTAAAAGAAAAAAGGGGGAGGGAGAACTCTGGTACCTTAACTATATGCTTTTATCTGGTCACACACCAGGTGCCTCCCCACAAATTTTATGAGGATGCATTGTAAATACAGGAGTTTAGCTTGCCAAACCCTTTATATTAAAGCTGCAGATATGGACACAGGGTCCAGAGTTGGATGAGGAGGAGGCTGTAATGCTGATCCAGATGAAGAAGATATGTCCAAAGGAGGCTGTGGAGTATGGGTCACCATGGGAGATGTTTGAGTAGAAGAGTTCAAAGCTGGGGCAGTCCCAAGTTGAGAAGGTGGGATAAGTAAGCTGTCAGGTTTGGAACCATCTAGTTTGTTGAGGGCTGCACAAGACCAATCATGAAAGGAATATCCATCCATCTGACATAGGTTGCACTTCATGCGGTTCATGTATTGAGCAGCAGTATGTCCATGTTCCATACAAAAGCTACAAAGCTGTTGATCACAGATGTTGCTGAGGTGGTTCAATGAGCCACATTTAAAACAGGTTGACTGGAATAGAAACACTCCTCATGATCGCAGCCCAGAAAAAAGCTGTTGAGGAGATGAGAAAGACCCAAGTCGGAGGCACAGAGTTGCAATTTGTATTTCCAGCCATCCAGTCCAAATTCCATATTTGTCTAAGATGGATTGTGGGCTGCCAAGCACTTTGCAGTGTTGCTGCAACCAGTAGGTCACATTATGGTCAGCCACCCCTTCATTACAGAAAATCACTGTCACCGTACGAGTGGTGGGTCTTGTGAGGGGGGGATCACCTGGAAGGAGAGCCAGAGTTCAATGTATCATAAAGAATTATATTTCATCCAAAACCTACAAAGTGAGGAATGTAGCTGAAAACTGACATCAAAGAAAAAGGGGCCAGAGACATGGATGATAGCAAGGACATCTGCATGCACAAACCCCAGAGAATCCATTAAGAGTTTCTCAACCAAAAAGGAGTGATCAGGCAGTTGATCTTCTGTCCCCACATACTTAAGATGGACTATATTCTGCTGAGGAGCAGGAGAAGGCTGAGCCCGGAAGAGGTCCAACAGCTGAAAAGGGTTGTCGGACATAGCCCCCGAAATGACCTGGAGGTGCCTATGGGGCAGTCATGACATGGAACCCAGGACCTCCTGGTATGGGGCCTCAACCCAAGAGGCAGTATTAGGCCTTTGTACTTGAGAAGGTGCAGTTCCAAGCCTGGGATGTGAGGGTGGCTGAGGCAAGAGCAGAGGAGAATCAGCATACCTAATGGTTTCCAAGAGGTAGGGCTGTCACAAGCATCTATCCTAAAATGAGGTAGGTGAGCCAGATCCAGGATCCAGGACTTGCCATCCAGCCAAATAATCCAGCCAGCTCTCTTGAGGGCCAAACCACTGGGATCCAAACCACTGAGGCGGTCACAGGATTAGCAACTGGTCAGACCGGTGGGCTGGCAGTCCCCTGCCACTGTGTTCTAGGACAACAAAACAACATTATTAGCAAAGACCAGGATGGGCTTCTCAGGGAGCAGTACCTGGGGAGCTCCGCAGTATTTAACAGATCACTTGGTAAGGGTGGGTGATGCATCTCTTCAATCCAGAGAGAGTGATCTGAGGTGGCTGGATGAGCAGTAGAAGATATTAGTTCCAGAGTGGAGGCTACTGGTACTACACTTAGCACTGAAGAAGTCTCAGTGGGAGCCAGAAGCTCAGCTGCACTTCCTGAGGAAGCTCCCAACAGAACAAATTGTAGGTCTGGGCAACTGGCTGGGGGACCCCTAGTAAAAGGTTGTGGTGAGTGAAGTGCAGTGGGCCCAACCAACTCCATTCAGGACCCCATCCCAAGTAATTCTGGAGACAGCTGTAGTTTGGCTGTCATGCAGCAGTATTGCTGTTGAGCAACAGCCAGTACTGGATTTGGATTGAACAGAGAAACAGAAATGGGCAAAATGGCAATCCGACCTGCTGCTAACTCAAGTGGAGACACCAATAACCCAGCTGCAGAGGAGGGGAGTAGGGTCTGAGAAGATTCAAATCACAAGGTAAGCAAAACAGTACTTATAGACACACAGCTGGAAGGGTCAGGAGGCAACAATTCACTGGGCAATTATGAGTCCCTTGTCCACAATGTAAAAGTCTCTGGCTGGTCCTGACAAAGCGAAGTGGGCTGGGTTAAAGTGTACAGGAGGAGAACAGTCAGTTGTGGTGGCACGTTGGCATCCAAACTCATTGCTGCACAATCGATGGGAAGCTCCAAATTGTCCAACAACCATAAAAGGCATTCAGTTTGCACCTGCATACCCCTACAAAGCAGAGGATCCTCAGAAATGGAATCTGTATTTTTGGCGAACAGTGGCTGGTCTGGTTCAACGTAGGTACCATGGTTGCAATTATGTAGCAGAAACAGCTGAATCCTGCAGCAAGGGGTGCTGCCTATCCTCCAAAAAAGAAGCATCCATGTATTCTGACAAAAAAAGGTCCACTGGGGAGTCAGCCACCTACTGAGCATTCCCTGCTTCTCCACACACTAGGACAGCCATCTTTGCAAATGGCAAACAGTTCCCCCTACTGACTGAGTAGGGAAATTTCCCCGGTGTCTTGGTCAAATTTCCCCATTCACTAAAAATACAGCTAATAGCTTAATCTGGTTCAATGTAAATTGGCATCCATCTGTATCTCCCTCTCCTGGGATGAGGCTGAAAATAGACAGAATTGTCTAGTCCTCCTTTCTGGTCAACAAAAAATCAATCAATCAATCAATCAATAAATAATTTGATCTATGCATAGAAATAAAATGCCAGAAAGAAACCCCGCCACTCTGATTTCCCAAGAGGGATTCTTATGTCAATAAACTTTGCCTTACTTGTATCAGCTCTTTAACCTGACCCATTGATTATTATCTTCACTTGCTTGTACTTATGCTGTGCCAAGGCATTCATCAGAGTTTAAGAAAGAGGCACTTTTGGGATGAACTATGTCTCTGTCTATGTTACCCCAGGCTCTGTTACACTACGGCTGCTACTAACACACAAACTGGAAACTTCCCTCACCATCACTTGCTTCTGATCTGATTTGGTTAACACTGTCCAATGCCATATCTGTTTCAAGAGTACACATCCGACATGATCAAGTGTGCATAAAAATTGTGACTAGTGATAGGCTATTATGAATTTTTAAATGTTAACCTTGACAACTACTATTTAATTCAAGTAGGATTCTAACCTGAATATTTATACTTACTTTTAAATGTGAGTGTATTAAATTATTTTAAACTATTTGCCGAGCTATTTTCACCCACAAAGCTACCAAATTGCCAATGGTCCCTACACCATACTAAACTGAGACAACACAAAGTCTCAAGAAAAACAATCCAAATGTTAAGTTATGCCCACGTTAAGAAGCAATACTGTGAAATGTCTGCACCATCTTTAATCTTACCCTACCAGCACCCAAATACACCAGCAATATTTTACTTTTGCTGATAGATCTCTGTATAGCATCAAACTTCATTCACTCCAAGACTGTGCAGGTCTGTGCTACTTTCCCAGTCCACCAAAGAATCTTGAGCTGCTCGCCTGTTTCTCAATTGCCCACTGTCCAGCCAACTCACTTATTCTTATTCAGTGGCTCTTGGCTGCTTGTAGTGGTGCTTGTGAGCAAGACTGTCCGCTACTGTCACACTCAATTTGGGTGTCACTGTGGAAAAGAAAAGGAAAATTTTTTTTCTCTTCATGAAAAAGGATTTTTTTTGTGACTCCTGATAGGAAAAAATATTTTTTTCATATCACGTGTCACTAAAAAAGATTTATAATATAAAAAAAAAATAACAAATAACATTCAAAGGGCATTTCACCTACAGTGAAGTGCAGATTACACCTAATGGGGTCCAGATCAACCATATAGATGTGTTGGTCTCTCTCCAGGATGTCATTTTTGTGGTTTCTGAATTTTTTTTAGAAAAAAATGGGAACAAGGTGGCAGCAAACAAAAAAATATTATTCCAATATGACAAAGGATTCCTTTTTCATTTCATACAGCTATCTTGAAGTGCTTACAGAGCATTGTCATAACCAAATGTTTCTAAATTTCAAAATTAAATAACTTTTGAATGGATTATCATGTTTTCACCAAACAAGCAAAAAGCACATCTGTGGGCCAGCCCTTTCCTACCATGAAAATTCCAAAGCAAAAATCCTAACTATCTGGGCTGTAGGAAAGTTTGAAGAAAAAACAGCAAAACCTATGGGCGAAAATTCACTTTTTGCACTATCCAGAACTCAGATTCCACACATCCAACCAGAATGAAACTTGCCACATCCAGAGATCTACCCTATGAAATTGTGTATGCAAATTGTCATGTAAATCTGTGAAACAGTTGTGAAGTTTTTAAAGTGCAAAATTTGGGGTTTAACATTGAAGTGCCTACTCAACTCTAACCATAGAGCACAACCATGCCCCTAAAATTATATATATATATATATATATATATATATATATATATATATATATATATTATGGTAGCATGGTAGTGCTACCATAGTTAGGGTTGAGGAGCCATTACATGTTAAACCCCAAATTTTGCACCTTAATAACTTTGCAACTGTTTGACAGATTTGCCTGAAATTTGGAATACACAATCAAGACTCATACACCTTGGGATCTGCCAAGTTTAGTTGTGGTTAGATACACGGCTGTGGAGTTATTAAACATGATCTGTGCATGCGTTTACGCTTTTTCTGGAATTCTACGGTCACGTATACAGGTCGCATGGTTTGCGCGACCGGCCTGAAATCTTCAGAGAACATGTGGCTGGGGTCCCCAATGTGTCTTTTGAAGATTTCGTGAAAAAATATTAAACTGTTCAAAAGTTATGGTAGTCCGAACTTCTGTTTTTTTCCCATAGGATAACATTATGGCGTTCGCCGTGCCTTTGAGGGCCCGTATCTCGAAAACGGCGCGAGAAACAGAGTTTTTGTCAAAAAATTATAGCCGGGATATGTATAAAACTAGCCAGGAAAGTGATAATACATATAACTTTAAAATGTTTTTTCTATGTCGTACGGTTACTGAGATATAAGCAATTTACTATTACAACTACTGATTTTGTGTTCCGAAGTCATTATTTTGCATACATTCTTTCTACTCACTGTCTTTCTCTATACAGCTTTTGGGGAAAACCAGCCTGTGTGCTTACATTACTCTTACCATTACCGTTTCTGCTTGCGGTTCCGTACCCGTTTCACTTACTGTTCAAGTTTACGCCACCATGTATGTTACCCTTTGCGTTTTCATTTGCAGTTGCATTTCCATTGTTTTTAACATTTCTGTCTATGGTACTGTTCCTCTTTCTGTTTTGCTTTGCATTACCATGCGCATTACGATTTGCGTTTGCGGGCACAATGTTACAATGCGACAAGACATCACCCCCGCGCTCCCGCCGCTGCATTACATTCACTATTTCTCATTATCATTCTCAAAGAAGAGGAAATTAGAGGCAAAAACTCCATTTAATGCATCAGTTAGGGTTGTTCCACAGCGACAAAAAGCGAGAAATTCAATATTACAGTTGAAACCCCTTTGCACCCTCAACCCACCCCTCAACTGGAATCGGGGTTGCATTAGGTCATCGGTCCAACTATCACCCCATTCTCCTATTCCTCAGCTTCTTTCTACATGTGATGGGGTGACACTTGGGGCCGATGACCCCAATGTACACCTGATTCCAGTTGAGAAAGCTGGAAAGGTGCAAAGGTCAACCCTAACATCAAATTTCTCGCTTTTGTCGCGCTATGGAACAACCCTAACTCATGCATGAGAGTTTGCGCTCTAATATTAGATAGATAGATATGATAGATGAGATAGATAGATAGATGAATATCATGTACAACCAGTAGACTCTATAGGAGTCCCTAGTTTCTATATTTCCCCAGACTGTGCAAACACAATCAGACTGTTGTAGAATTAATGCATTGTAGATAGTAAGTGCTGTTTTCTGTGTGAGGCAATGACCAATTCTCCAAAAGAAAGACAATTGTGAAGACATTTTAAATGAATGTTTAGACATATCTGCTTTAAAGGAAAAAGAATTGTAAAAGAACTGTAAATTCCCAAGTATTAAATTGTGTTCCCAGATTCAAGGAGTATCTTGTTAGCATACATCTTACAGGTCTCAATTCTGGAGAGGCCTTTGTAAGACTCAATAAGCGGAGTTTTAGTTTGTCTGTATTTAGAGTCATTTACATATTTAAAAGCTGGTGACTGGGTGGGTGCACTGAGTCAAGGCTTATTTCAAGGTGTGGCCCTGGGAAGAGGGATAGGGAAAAAAAACCGATCACATAAATCTGTAGTATAGAGTAAAACATCACATGTTGTAACCAGCAAAATACAGATTTCACCAAAGAACTATAAATATGACATGAGCCGAACTGGGCCCCAAATACCCCAAACCAGGGTGCAATATGAAAGGAGAGGGTGGAGGATGGGAGGTAGGTGGGACTACCAAAAAAAAAGAGTAAACTGCAAGGAAACAGTCTCAAAGTGCCAGGTCTTCCATAGTACAGCATATCTGCTGTTTGAAAGCTCATTGATTTTGTAAGTAACCCTTTTTACAGTTAAACTGTATATTTCATACATCCCCTCTGCAAGGAGTGCTCCCTTCTATACTTGCCTAAGATTATCCATGAACTGAGCCCAGATTTACATGCACTACTAAATCTTTTGTGTTCATCTTAACCTGCCAAGAAAGTAGGGACAGGTGGTGGTGGGGGGTGGGGAGGGTGAAGTGAGCTAAGAGGAGAGGTTTGGGAGTGGAGGAGAGATGAAGATGTACGGGGAGGTTGTTCCAAAGGTGAGGGAGACAGACGAAGAAGTCAGACTGACCAATTGAGGTTCTGCATTGTAGGATGAAAAATTGTCAGGTGCAGGAGCAAAGGGAGTAGAAGGAGGAGGAAGAGAAAATGATAGTTGATAGGAAGATAAAGTAGAAAGCCCGAATTTAGCAACAAAGAACAAATAATGAAGCAGGCACTGAGATTCAAAGGGGAAGAAAAAGATTGTGATAGAGGAGGCAGTGATGGTTGCGAGAAGGGACATTAAGAGCAAAATGACAGAAAGTGGAACATAGGGTCCAGTCCTGCAAACTACATTTGGAAGCAGCACTATAAACACTGGTTAAATCATGTTCTGGATGATCTCACAGTGGACACTGAGTGTCAGGCCTGACTTGTTGTGGTACAGTATGCCCAGTTTGCAACTGAGCTTTATGAACATGGCATTGATGTGGGAATATAAGCCGAGAAATTGATCCAGCCTCACAGTGAGGAACTTGTATTAAGAAACATTCAATGGGAGCACCATGAAGAGTCTTGCAGACAGGCTTTGCTTGGAGCCTTGCTATTATATCCTTTGCCTATTGTCAAAGTCCATGGGGAATCTTTTTGGTATAAATAGAGAGTATATTTGAGACAAAAAAGGCACTGGACACCATCATGGCAGGCTGCAGCAACAATTCCTGCTCAGGGAGAGAAACTCTGGAGGAAAACAATTACAGTGTCATTTTGTAATGGACCCTGTGTAGATCCAGCTTGATGGAAATTTTCTGTACCTCTGCCTTTAACTATAAGGAGAGGCAGGTACCAATTTCATGTGCGACAACAAGCTTTATTGGGAAGTAAGTTAGTAGGCACAGGGGCAGGTGCAAAGCTGGTGAGATGGGTAGGGAACTGGCTTCAGGCAAGGCAACAGAGGGTGGTGGTGGGTGGAGAGCTCTCACACCCAAGGTTAGTGACAAGCAGTGTTCCACAGGACTCGGTGTTGGGCCCAGTGTTGTTTGGGATATTCATTGCAGACATATCATGGGACATCAAGAGCAAGATCAGTCTGTTTGCTGATGATACCAAGGTAGGGGCAGTGGTGGATGACCTAGGGGGATGGCAGGGGTTGCAGGATGATCTGGCAAAGCTTAAAACCTGGTCAGACACCTGGCAACTGGGCTTTAATGCCAAAAAGTGCAAGGTGCTGCATTTTGGGATGAAGAACCCAAGGAGGAGTTACCAGCTGGGGGGAGTGCAGCTAGCCCAGACAGAGGAGGAGAAGGATCTGAGGGTGCTCATTACAGGGTCAATGAACAACTCAGCACAATGTGGAAGGCAGCTGCAAGGCCAACAAAATGCTGGGTTGTATTGCAAGGGGTATATCCTTGAGGAGGGAGGAGGTGATTCTGCCACTGTATAGGTCATTAGTTAGACCACACCTGGAGTACTGCGTGCAGTACTGGCATCCGTATCTGAAGAGGGTCATTAAGTTACTGGAGGGGATGCAGCGCAGGGTGACAAAGATGATCAAGGGGCTGGGGGACTTATCATACGAGAGGAGGCTGAGGGAGTGGAACATGTACTTACTGGAGGAGAGGAGGGGCAGGGGGGACATGATTGAAACCTTTAAGTACATGAAAGGAATAAATAAGACAGGTACAGAGGGGCTGTTCAAAATAAGGGAGGGGAGGGACACCAGGGGCCATGATATCAGACTGGAGGGAGGAAGGTTCAGGAGGGGGATGAGGAGACACTTTTTTACAGAGAGTGTGGTGGCTGGGTGGAATGCGTTACCTGCAGAAGTGGTATCCAGTAGAACAATGGACTGCTTCAAAAGGGGATGGGACAGGACAAGGGGGCGGATCAATGAAGGGGAAGGGTAGAAGTGAGGGGCAGCTGCAGAATAAGGGGTGCTAGCTGCACATTCGAGCAGACTTGATAGACCTCTAGGCCTTTATATGCTAGCAAATTTTGTATGTTCATATGTTCGTATTACATAGCAATCTTATGTTTTGTGTTAACTGTCAAGTTTTTGTTGTGTCTCGAATGTTTGACATCCTGACATGGAACCTTTGTAAAAGAGTGTATACTCAAAGGTTGTATCCAAATTACCAAATAAATAAATAAATAAAAATGAAGCTGCATGCAGCAAACAGTGCTACATGACATAATGGAACAGTATCTGTTCAAAAATAGCTGGGAATGCTGATGAAAACCAGGTCACAGTAACATTACAATGAGCAGTACTTTTATTATTTCTCATTTAAAAAAATGGAGTAATGCAGAATAAAATAATTTGTGGAAAGAAGGGTAACATGCATATACTCAAGTTATTAGAGAAGGATCAATGTAAAATAGAATAAAAAAGTATTAGTCAAACTTGTAACAGCATTCTTGCACTGACGATTTACTTGTCATGCTGTGTTACTTTTTGGTTACTGTTTAATGTGTTACATACATTTTCACAGTATACATACCCACACCAACTACAATCAAAATATCCTAAAGTCACCTACCATGACAGTCAACCCCCCCCATAATTTCCTATCTTATGAATGTGACCAGATTATACTGATATCTTGCTATATCATTCAGCATGCAGCATTAGTGTCCACACGTGAAGAATAATCACCTGAAAAAATGTTCAGAAAAGTAACAAGTATCTTTGGAGTTGTTACTTAATTTAGTTTATTTTTTAAATGACCAAGGGTCGGCAAAATTAGTGGGTGCTGCGTGTTTTCATTACAGGTGAAACTATGGCACCGCAACACCCACTGCAATAAAAGTGTATTGAAGAGGGCATTTAGGTGCCACAGTATAAAAATGAAATGAAATGAAAGCATGCAGTGTCTGCAAAGTTGACGACCACATGACTTGTTAAATAAAATAAAGTAAGCAGTAAGAAAAAAATGTATATTGCAGAAAGCTTAATGGAGTTGGGGGACATTTTAGGGAGGTGGGGATTTAGCATTACGAGCATCAGGAAACACAGGAGTAACAAAATTAACATCAGGAAGAAAGCATTAATTGAACATAAATTACATACTTAGTCTGTATGAAAAAAATATTGATTAAGAAAAAAAGGAAAAGTGAAGGGCAGGTTTTCTTTGGGTAGAGTTGGTTAAATAATCATTTTTACTGGGCCTGTGGGGGCTGGGGCTGACCACCAGTAAATGTTTGTAACATGCTTATTGTTTTAGAGTTCTGACTCTCTATACAGTTCATCTGCTGGCATGCACCCTCCACAACATTCCATATGGCTTCCAACTCACTCCATAACATAGCCAGGTCAGCCCGTGGGGCAGGCATTTACGATGGGTCTCACTTGCAGACAGCTGTGGGAGCCGCCACTGGTTCTGCTGCCCCATCCATTTGTCATTGACGCTGCACACATGGACACATTCCCTCTTCAACATCTCCCACTGCAAGAGTGGCTGGTAGCTCCTGCAGCTTTGCATCCCATTTGGCATTGTGGCACAGTAAAAGGTGGGTTCTTTGCCCACCCATGCCCAAGTGGCTGCCCTTGTGACCATGATGTACACGCACTTCACATACCTTGCATTTAACCATCATCGGGTCGCTGGGGAGGGAGATGAAAAATTCCCAAATGGGTAAGCTGCAGGGAGGACCAGGCACAGGCAGTGGGGGGGGCACAAGATACTATTGCCTGCTGTGCTGCACTTGGTGGAGGGGCAACAAGCTGCTGCTGCTGTGGTTCCTGCTGCTGTTATAGTTCCTGTTGCTGCTGATGTTCTGGTTACTGCTGTTCCTGCTGATTAGGGTCCTCATCACTGGTAGCCACCAGTGTTGCAGGGCTAGCAGTGGCTGCAACACTCATCACCAAAGAAGCAGCAGCTACTGCTGCTGCTTTGGGCACCACATGGCCACTTGCAACATTGGGATATGACTATGAGGGAGCACTCAATGTGGAAATAGTACCGCGGTTAAGGCGAAATGGTCACTCCAGGCCGCCACGCATTCAGGGCCCCTGCTGCCCACCACTTTTGTCACCTCCCTCTATATTAACACAAATTAAATCTCAATCAAAACTAAAAAAACCAACAGTAAAAGTACTAGTACTCAAACTACAGTAACTAAAACTAAGTAACTAAAAAAAATGACTTGTTTAAACTAAAGTAAGGTTTCAAATCAACTCAAAGTGGCTGCAAAACTTAAACAAAAGAATCCAAAAACTTTAAATCACAAAAATCCCTAAATAGATTGAGTTAGTTAGCTACTGAAGCCATACCTCTCAACCTCTTGCCTTATAAATCAGGGACAGGGCTTAAAATAATCAGGGACAAAGACCCCAAATCAGGGACACATCTTAAAAATTGGTAATATTCACCCAGAAAGATGATAGAATAAGGGGACTAGTGTAAGATGCATTTTCTGAAGAACAACAAGTCTGTAACTTTAATGTTTGACATTATTTTGTGCTTGCAATCTCCACTGTTCAGTCATAAAAACACATATTGTATGAGCAACACTGGAGAATGTTGAGGCAAAATCAGGGACGTCCCTGAAAATCAGGGAGAGTTGAGAGGTATGACTGAAGCAAAAAGGCACACAGAGAACACACACACAGACTATCCATCTCCTTCTCCAAGAGAAAGTGAAACTAGTTTCCTGATTTCCTGCCTAATTAATTGCCTGCATCATGTGACCTGCAAACAGTCAGGCATGTGATTTGTGGGCTGTTTCATACCAACCTCGCCTTCTCAAACTGTAACTCGAAGTTAACTCGAAGTGCACAACACGAAGTCCATTAAAGGTGAATTGTGACCTTTTAATGGGAAATTCATGTAGTGCTATGCAAATTTGAAGTTGGACACTTTGAGCTAACTTTGTGGGTGTAGTAAAACTTTGCTGCATCTCTAGCTGGGACTACTGCTATCACTGGTGTTGCTTCCAATTAAGAATGCACCCATTCTCATAGTCTCTCTGATCCATTGTCCACATTTTTCTGTTTGCAAGCACTGTTTTTTTTAATCAAAATGTTCAATAGTTTGATTCAACTTAAGTGTGTAGCCATTGAACTCTGCAGGGCTGGAAAATGTATTTCATTGTACAGTAGCTGTTATGCTTTAAGGTCCTCTGACAACTGCTAGTGCACTTTCACTGAGTCATCCAAAATCAAACAGATAAGTTGCAAGGAAGAGTCATGAGCTTCTTTCTTCCAGGGACAAAAAAACTCCTCACTGTCCCATCCAAAACTCAGAAACTTCAAAATTCATAACCCACTAGGCACTCTCTCACATTCAACGTACTGGTCCAGGGTTGCCTGCTCTCACAGGTGATGGTGGATCTTCAGTGCTGCTCGCTCATAGATAATGAAGGTCTCCCTAATAGGCAATGGCTTCTCCACAGAGGTTTCAGGCTCCGAAGTACCATTTAGTATCCCAGAGGTAGTGGGCAGAGGGATTTCACCGAATACTAGTTTTAACAGCACATTATCAGATATACCATACAAAACACTTCAACAAAAACTAAAAAAAGCAATTCTGTGCTACATGTCAGGGATGCTGTGTGTCTCTTGCTTACTCTCTCTCAGTGGGGAAAACCGTGATAAGTCCAGAGACACACAACTGGAATTGCCTGTATGATGTTTGTGTCTTGAATACTGTCTCTTCTTTTTTTTTAACCCAACACACACCCTGTAGTGGTAAAACAAGATCAAACCCAGTACCACATTAATGATTAATTCATGATTTTATGCAAGAATTTAGTGCTATTTCATCCTCCAGCTATTTGAAAACACCAGTTGCCAGACCAGTGCGAGCTCCATTGTTGTAACAGTATCACTAGCACTGCTCAGTCTTAATTGACAACAACTGACAGAAATAGTAACTGATTTTAATTTATACCAGAGAAAAGACAGCATTCAAGAGATTTAGCTCAGCAGTTTCTATCAGTCTCACCTCGACTATGGAGATGTTATCTACCAGCACTGATAAAGCAACACACTGCAAGAGGATCGCAAAGATTTCAGTAGTACTGTCAATCAATTCGGGTCAGATGTGCAACACTCAGTCTGCTAAAATGGTGGAAAATAGTGAGAGAGAGAGAGAGAGAGAGAGACAAACAGAAAAGGAATTCTGTGCTGCATGTTGTGGATGCTGTGTGTCTCTTGCTGTCTCTCTCTCTCCCTCTCTCTCTCTGAGTGGGGAAACAGTGACAAGTTCAGAGACACAAAGGGAATGCTGCTGTGGATGCCGCACCCACTGAAGCCCTAAAAAGATAGTACGAGCGCGGAATGCGGCAATACCGATCAGACAGTGTTCCTTTAAGTACCACAAAGTTAAAATGGTGGAAAATAGCAAAAGAGAGAGAGAAAAGGAATTATGTGCTGCATGTCAGGGATGCTATGTATCTCTCTTTCTCTCTCTCTCTCTGAGTGAGGAAACAGTGACAAGTTCAGAGACTCACAAACAGAATGCTGATGTGGATGCCACACCCACTGAAGCCCAAAAAAGATAGTGCAAGTGCACAATCCACTTTTTTTGACACTCAACATGTTATTCATTCTCAAGATATATGGTAGTGCTGTTTTACTCAAAGCAAGAGGTCTGCAGGGATCCGCCCACTGCAGCCCAAAAAAGCACCCATATAAGCATTCTTAAATAACCTCAGCAGTTTTCACATACAGTAGACAGTGTTTCTTTACATTATTTCACTCTGCTGCCTAACTGGGTCAATTTACATAAATAAATATGAGTTTTATTATTTAGCTTAGTTCCACCCCTAAGGCCTATGGGCCAATTATGTTTGTCCTAGAGGGGTGCTTCCCATGTGACCCCTGTGCTACAAAGATAAAGAAAACCAAGGAAAGAGTCCTGTTCCAATCTATGACAGAAGTACCTATAAACAAATGATAGCTGGAAGAAATAACTCACAGCATCATGTTTGTCAAAAATCATAGTCTGTTAATAAACAAAATTATAATCTGTCCCTCAAAATTCAATGTTTTGCCATGTAGGCTTCATTGGGGAACTGGAACAGAAACATATCTGACTTGAAAAATTAAAAATATTAAAATGGTAGTTTAATCAAAAAAAAAAAAAGGAATACAGACACTAACCAGAACAATATAATCACTTAAGCTGGTGCAGACACCAAACCACTATTTTTAACCATATTATATTCACCCTTAGTAATTTAATATATTTAAGTACATTGGCCCAGATATTCAGACTGCACCAGGAAGTGGCGCAAGCCTGGGCGCAGCGCAACTGGGCTGTGCCGGGGCCAGGACCAGGCGATATTGAACAGTGATACGCAATGGTGCAGCACCATTGAATATGACAAGGTCAGCACACAAACTGTGCATAGCACAGTGGCACTGTGCCGGTGCAAGCCACAGAGATGGAGCACGGGGATCCACCAGTGCAAGTGCAGTTGTGCTAGGTGCATCACCAGCGATATGCAGCAGGGAGCATGCAAATGAGGCCATAAGATATGCAAGGCACAAATTGGGCCATTTGCATGTTATTATGGCCCAATTTGCATGCCATGCACAGGGCAGCCTGGTGACATGTGCCTGGCACCCTGTACAGCAAGACATTTGCAGTAGGGATCCCAGGGCATCCCCCACCCAAAGCCGCGATTGCTTCAATGTGCCAAAACCAAGCCCTGGCAGTCTAGTGGCCCCCCTCTTGAGTCCCCGAATCCCCAAATAATGTAATGACACCCCATCCCTGGTGGTCAAGTGGTCCCCCTCCCACCTGAGTCCCCGAATAATGTAATAAGACCATCCCTGGTGGTCTAGTGGAACCCCCCTTGCCCCTAGCTGCGATCGCATTAATCCACCATATGGACAAGCCCTGGTGATCCAGTGGCACCCACCACCCCTTCCACCCACACCACACCCCTTGCCCACTCCACTCCCCCCCATCAGCAGCTGCAACCCGCCCTCATACCACCCGACTGCCCACCAACTCACAGGTACAGTATGGACTGTAAGCCCATTGGTCCCCAGTGTGGACCAATGGGCTTGCAAGCCATACTGTACCAGACAGCTCCAAATATGTGAATGAAGTCATTCACATAATTGGGACTGTCTGATACAGTATGCCCTGCAAGCCTATTGGTCCACACTGGGGAGCAGTGGGCTTACAGCCCATACTGTACCTGTCAGTCGGTGGGCGGCCGATCGGTATGCAGCCAGGTTGCAGCCATCCGCCGCTGATGGGGGAGGGCAGTGGGGTGGGCAAGGGGTGCAGTGTGGGTCGGAGGGGTGGGGGGTGCTACTGGATCACCAGGGCTTGTCCATACAGTGGATTACCGCGATCATAGCTAGGGGCAATGGGGGGTTCCATTAGACCACCAGGAATGGTCTTATTACATTACTCGGGTACTAAGGTGGGAAGGGAACCACTGGACCACCAGGGATGGGCTGTCATTACAATATTCAAGGAGTCGGGGACTCAGGAGGAGGGTGCCACTGGACTACCAGCGATGTGTGTGCTTGCCGACAGTGTTCTGGGTGGGCGGGTGGCCACCCACAGCTAGGCTGCTGTGTTACACCCTGCAGTACTGCAGCCCACCTGTGGGTGGCCAGGAGTTGTGCCATCTTTTCTGGGGCTCAACTTTGAGCCCCCATGTGGCACAATGCAGGGTTGTGCCAGCATATGCGCTGCACATCCCAGGCTGAATATCGGGATGTGCCGCATATGCATGGGCATGCCCCCTGCATTTACACTGCATACATTAGCATTGCACCCCAGCACATCGAGGGTTGTGTTGCAGCAGTCAGCCTTCTCAATATCCTGCCGGGGCACAATGCGGGGTTACATAGATACATAGACAGTGTCGGCAGATAAGGGCCTATGGCCCACCCAGTCTGCCCATTTGAGCTTGTAAGTTCAGTTTGTTTTCCTAGAAGTCTGTTGCCCCTTACCCCTGACCTCTAGAATTCCTTTATGTCTATCCCATGCATTCTTAAATCCCGTGATTGTTTCAGCCCCCACCATTTCCTCTGGCAGGGTGTTCCACTTGTCCACCACCCATTCTGTGAAGAAATTCTTTCTCATGTTTCCTCTGAATCGTCCTCCTCCAACTTCATCCCATGCCCTCTAGTCCTGGAACATCTTTTCGCAAAAATAGTGTTTTCTGCACCCTGTTCCTCCTGTAAGATACTTGTATGTCTCTATCATATCCCTCTCCCTCCTCTCCTCCAGGGAGTACATGTTCAGTTCCTTCAACCTGTCTTCATAGGACTTGTGATGCAATCCATGCACCATCTTTGTTGCCCTCCTCTGAACCTTCTCTACCCTGTCTATGGCCTTACGTAGGTATGGTCTCCAGAACTGTACACTGTACTCCAGGTGAGGCCTCATTAGTGTCTTGTATAGCGGAATTATGACCTCCCTTTTCCTGCTGGTGATGCCCCTGCCTATACATCCCAGCACCCTATTTGCTTTACCTGCTGCCTTGTCACACTGTTTCCCTACCTTGAGGTCATCAGAGATGATAACCCCAAGATCCCTTTCCTGCTTGGTGCATGCTATATCCTCACCCCCCAACTGATACATTGTGCCAGGGTTTTTGTGCCCATATGCATTATCTTGCACTTCTTTGCATTGAATTTCAACTGCCAAACCCCTGACCATTCTTCAAGTTTCTGCAGGTTGCTTCTCATTCTGTCTACACCCTCTGGTGTGTCTACTCTGTTACAGAGCTTTGTGTCATCAGCGAACAGTGAAATTCTGCCTTCTAGGTCCTCGCAATGTCACTGATGAAGATGTTGAATAGGACCGGTCCCAGCACTGATCCTATGGTACCCACTGGTCACTCTTCCCTCTGTGGGTGACAGCCATTTACCACCACCTCTGTGTCCTGCCACCCAGCCAGTTACCTACCCACCACTACTGTCCTGCCCACACCCATATTCCCCAGTTTGTGTAATAGTCTTCTATGTAGCACAGTGTCAAAGGCCTTGCTGAAGTCCAGATGGCCATGTCCACTGCCCTCCCCTGATCCACCTCCCTAGTCACCCAGTCAAAAAATTCAACAGAGGTTGGTCTGACATGACCTCCCCCTGGTGAAACCATGCTGCCTTGGGTCCTGTAGTCCATTGACAACCAGATGTTCCACCAATCTCTCCTTCAGTAGTGCTTCCATGATCTTCCCCACTACCGAGGTGAGGCTGACTGGTCTGTAGTTCCCTGCTTCCTCTTTGTTCCCACTTTTGTATAAGGGGACTACATCTGTTGTCCTCCAGTCTTTGGGTACCTCCCCTGTTTCCAGTGATCGGCTAAACAGGATAGCCAGAGGTTCAGCCACCACCTCTCTTAGTTCTTTAAGGACCCTGGGGTGCACCCGTCTGGCCCCATTGCTTTATCAACTCTTATTACTTCCAGTTCCTTCAGGACCCTTTCTCGTGTAAAGGGACTTGTGTCCATTTCTGCACCATTCTCACCTTGTACTCCCTTCAGACCCATTACCCCTCTTCCTCAGTAAAGACTGAGCAGAAATACCTGTTCAATATGTCAGCTTTACTGTTGTCATCCTCCACGTGGCCCCCATCCTCCCCTTCAGTCTCACTATCCCTCCCTTTGTCTTTCTTTTTTCACTTATGTACCTGTAAAAGGTTTTGTCCCCTCTACCCGCTGATTTTGCAATGTGTTCTTCTGTCTGAGCTTTGGCTTCCCTTACTGACCTCCCTGCCTCCCTTTGCTTCTCCTGGTACTTCTCCCTATCCCCTTCTGCCTGTGTCTTTTTGTATTGCCTGAATGCAATCTTTTTGGCTTTCACTTTCTTTGCTACCTCTTTGGAAAACCATAATGGTCTCCTCTTCCTTTTCCTCTTGCTAACCTGCTTAATGCATAATTCTGTTGTTCTTGTAATCCCCATTTTAAATACTGCCCACTGTTCCTCAACCCCTGATTCCTGTCCCATTCCCCTTAATGCCTCTTTTAAGTATCTCCCCATTTTCCCAAAGTCTGCCCCCCTAAAATCCAGGATACTGTTTTTGTGTGGTTTTGTTCTGCTCTTTCTGTGATTTCAAACCACAATGACTGGTGGTCACTGTTTCCCAGGTGCTCCCCCACTGTTACCCCCATCACACTGTCCCTGTTTGTGAGCACAAGGTCCAGTATTGCCTTCTGCCGAGTTGGTTCCATGACCAGTTGCTTGAGGAAGGCAGCCTGAAGGGAGTCCAGGATAAATCTGCTCCTAGTTGATGCTGCTGCTGGGATGCTCCAGTCCACATCTGGAATATTGAAGTCTCCAACCAGTACTACCTCACCCTTGTCTGCCATCCTTTGGATGGCTAGCATCAGCTCCCTATCTGTTTCTTCCTCCTGGGCTGGTGGTCTATAGACCACACCTGTGTGGATGGCTGTCCCCATTTTCCTTTCCAGCTTAACCCACAGTATCTCTCCGCCATTTTGTTCCTCCTGGATCTCTGTGGCCCTTATGTCATTTTTCACATACAGTGCCACTCCTCCTCCCTTCCTGCCTGCTCTGTCTCTTCTGAATATGTTGTAGCCAGGTATGGCCATCTCCCAGTCATGGTTATCATTACACCAGGTTTCAGTGATGGCCACAATGCCCAGGTCCCATGACTGTACCATGATAGCCTCCAGATCTTCCATCTTGTTGCTAAGGCTCTGGCATTTGCACATGGCTTTCCATGATTTGACCTCCCTAGACTGCTTCACTGTTCTACTCAGCCCCTTCCTTGGTTGTCATTTATCCCTGGTTCTCCTTGCTGTCTGCCCTTCTGCTGAATTTTGCCCTTTCTGCTTATCCACCTCTTGGGCACTAATCTCCATCTTTTGCACACTGCTTTGCAGAGATAGCCACTCCTCTGGTTCACTGGTTCCACTGCTAGCTGTGGGGGTGAGCAAGTAGGTACCTCCTTGCTGGCCTACACACCCCTTTGCTAGTTTAAATGCTTGTCAATGTAGCATTTAAACTTATCATTGAGTGCTTGATTCCTCTCCAGGATGGATGCAGGCGTCAGGCTTGAACAAACCTCCATCCCTCCAGGTGGGTCCCCAGTCACCAATGAATCCAAACCCTTCCTCACAGCACCAGTTCTTCAACCATGAGTTAAAGTTCCTGGTGCATGCACTCCTATGCTCTCCCTTGCCTCTCACAGGTAGTACTTCTGAGAAAGTGACAGAAGTAGCTACTTGCTTCAGACCCCTCCCCAGTTTCCTAAACTCTTCCTGAACTTCCTTTGGCTCCCCATTTTCCAGGTCATTAGTACCTAGGTGGATAATGACATCCAGCTCACCCTCCCGTCTTGCCTTCCCAGTGATCCCCAGGATCTTCCTTCCATCCCTCCATGCCGTAGCACCTGGTAGGCACCTCACCTCCCTGTCCTCCCCCTCCTGTGTTCCTAGCTGGATCCCTCTTATGATGGAGTCCCCCACCAAGATTCGCTTCCTCCTCCTCTGGGGTCCACTGCTTTCCCTGCTGAGGTCACCTCCTTGGCTAACCTCCACATCCTTTCCTTCCACTTCTCTGGGTACCTCTATTTGGTTGTCATCGTTTGCCAGTGTGGCATATGAGTTCTTGAGTGGAATAGGATCTGGGATGTGCCTCTGCCTGACTGCTCTAACCCTCCCTGATCCCACTGTCATCCAAGTGCTCCTCGTTCTCGGCATCCTTTGAGGCAGCTGCATTGGACTGGGTGGTCCCTGGATGGGGTGATGGTACTCCTGACCCAGTTTACTTCGCTCTGAGTCTGGCTACCTCATCCCACAGTCCAGAGAGATGCATGCAGATAGGGCAGCACCTCAGTGTCCAGAAGGTCTGCCTGAATATGGCTGCCCCACAGCCACTGCATTGCACCACTCCCCACATTATACTGCAATTCCACTACTTGTCTGCTACTGAAGCTCTCCTAGTTCTCTTTTTATTAATTTACTGTACTAAAAATCCTGTCACTAATCCTCAGATATTTTTTTTAAAGGAAAAAGAAACCAATAAATAAATAAATGAGTCAAAACACTTGTTGTGCTGAGGGTGGGCTTTTTCCCCCTTATGCCCCTCCTACTTCACACCCCTTACTATTCCCTGTGTTTAGCTCCTGTCAATCAGATTTATCAGGGCATATAATTAAGAGTTGGGGGAAGGGAAGGGGGGGCGAAAATTTGCAGCAATTAAAGACAGCACAGAATTACACCACCACTATGTTTTAAATTTTCAACAGCCCAAAAACAATTATAAGTAAAGACAACAAAGAAAGTATAGTGTCACTAAACGCTCACAATCTAAGTTTAAAAGAAAAATAGCAATTACCAGTTACTCTAAAGCACTGAATTGAAAATGTTTCCTTCCTTCCCCTTCTGGCTTCAACACAGTTGCGCCAGGTGCAATCACTCTGAATATCCCGGCCATTATGTACAACAAAACACCACCTTAACCCTCAAATCAAAACAATTCTAGTCCCTTAAAGTTACTAAGGCAAGAACTATGTCCAGACTGCAAAGGCCACTCCACTAGATATAGGTCTGTGCTAAGATCAAACTGAAATGGCAATACAAACAGAAAAACTGGCACCAGACAACTGAATTGCATTGAAAAAAATGATGCTTTATTGAAATGCAGTAGTGCAATGCAAGTACACAAAAATGCTCACACTAATCTTGGCTAGTGTGCATGGGATGGATGGAAGCCACTACGTGCCTGACCATCTTTGTGCTGCATGTTCCGTTCTAATGAAGCCTATTGTGCAAAACTGGTCAGACATGTAGCATTATCCAGCCATCCCTTGCACATTATTTTATTTATTTATTTATTTATCGAGGAATCGGAAAACACCTTTGAGTCAAAGACTCATTTACAAAGGTTCCACGTCACAAAAATTTGGGTACATAACAGACTTTACATAACAATTCAATGAGGGCACAGTTCAGCGATGAATACAAGGAGAGAGTGAAGGCTAACAAACAGAAGCTAGGGAAAACAAGTACAGTTGGGGTTATATGGTAAAGCTCAGAGAAGTCTTAGTTCTAGAGGCCTAGGAAGGAAGTCCAGTGGCAATGGTCAGCAGGGAAGGGGAGAGGGTAGGGGTTAAGTAACAATCACAGGTATTAGAGGCCTGGAGGTGGTGCCTAAAATGTGTTTTGAAAGGGCCAATTCTATTTTTATTTACAAGGCAGGTTGGAAGGCTGTTCGTGACAGAGAGGGCTCTAAAGCTGAAGGACCTTTGGAATTGTGAGGTTCGGCAGGAAGGAACAGTGAGGAGTGGCTTGGCAGAACTTCAGGTGTGCTTAAGCTTAGGTGCTGGGTGGACTGGGGGGGGGTGAGACCAGGGAGAGAGAGGCCGAGGGCAATTTTTTGGGCCATGAGGCAGGTATGGAACTTGATCCTATTGTCAAAGTTGAGCCAGTTGGTGGTGTTTTACAGGGAGCAAGTATGGGTGAGGCGATCACATCCCAGTAGGAGGTGACACGCTTTATTTAGTGTAGAATAAAGTCTATGGAGGGCTGAGGTGCTAGTGGCACTGTAAATAAGTATGCCATAGTTAAGCAGTGAGAGGACAGAGGAGGAGATGGCAAGCCTAAGGGCGTCAGAGGTAAGGCAGTGCTTGAAACAGTACAGGAGCCCCAGCCTAACATTAAGGGCTTTAGACAGGAGGTGGATATGTTGGTGCAAGTTAAGCGCAGGGTCTAGTGTAATGCCCAGGTACTTGAAGGAGTCTACTAGCTCTAAGGGGGTCCAATTGGTAGTTAGGACTTGGGGGCAATGCGCCTTCTGGGTGTGGAGTGGGTGAGAAAAGAGCATAACTTTGGTCTTCTTATAGTTGAGGACAAGGTGTTGAGCAGAGAACCAGTTCTCAGCACAGCTAAAGGTGGATTGAAAGGAATGATGCAGCTGAGAGGGGTCAGGGTCAGAGGAGAGTAAGACACCATCATCCGCGTATGGTAACACATTACTAGGGCAGGCCATGGGAAGGGAGTTGAGGAAGAGGGTGAACAGTAGAGGTCCTAGTATGGACCCCTGTGGGATGCCTGAGAGGACTGGCAGCCTTTTGGATAGGGTGTTACCAATTTTGACCTGCTGGAAGTGGTTAGAAAGACAGTCAGAGAACCAACCATGGGTGTCCCGGGAGAAACCAATGTTGGACAGGGTGGTTAAGAGGAGGGAGTGATTGACGGTGTCAAATGCCTTAGTGAGGTCGATGAAAACTGCACTAGTGATATGACCCCTATCCAGGGCAGAGTGTATGTGTGAGGTAAACTGGAGGAGGGCAGTGGTGGTTCTGTGACCTTTCTGAAAGCCGTGCTGTTGCTCGCAAAGTAGGTTGTACTTGTTGAGATGATCGGTAAGCTGATCAGAGACAATCCGCTCAAGGGCCTTGGATAGGGAAGGAAGAATGGAGATGGGGTGGTAGTTATTGATGATAGTACGGTCTCTGTTTTTAAATATAGGAGTGATGGAGGCTGATTTCCACCTGGAGGGAAATATATCCAGACATAAGGAGCTGTTCAGTATATGGGTGGGGGGTGGAGAATCCCATGTAGGGTCAGCCGCAGGAGTTTCAAGTTGAGGGTGTCACTACTGTAGTTGGAGCAACGTAGGGCCTTCCTGAGGTATGGCTCTGCAGACTTGGGTGTAATGTGGTGTAGGTGAAGGGGGGCTTTAGGGGAAGCTGGCTGAGGGCAGGTCAAAGAAATTAGGTGGGAGAACATGATCAGGGTTTGTGAAGGCATTATTGAAGGCAGCGACCATGCAGGTAGGATCAGATGTCAAACACCCATCAACCATAATCTGGCTAGGGACTGGGTTGGGGTCTTTATCACAGATATCCTTAATGTTGTTCCAGAATTTGTGACCCGAGCCCCAGGTAGAAGTTAAGGAGGTTTTGTAATACTCCACTTTTGCTTTGCGAAGGGCCCATGTGCATTTGTTCCGGGCCTCCCTATATTTTTGTCTATCAGCAGGCAGACCAGTCTCATTGGAGAGATGCCACAGTGAATCTCTAGTACGCATAAGGGCCAGGATGTGGGCAGATATCCAAGGCACCTGGTTGTCTTTGACCATCCTTTTGGTAGGTGGGGCAAATTTGTTGCATATGAATGGTTTATTTTTTTCTCTCATATTGCACTACTGCACATGGCTGTGGGGTACCACTGGATGCCAACTGGATGCCAAGGATACTTGAACATAGAGCAGGGTGTGGGGGGGCATGGGATGAAAAGGATATTGGACATGCAGCAGGGAGTGGGATGTGATGCCGCTGTGCACCAGGGACTGCTTGGTAAAGGGGTGACAAGAGGGACGGCGAGTACCAGTGGATACTGGGAACTGCGTGGTAGAGAAATTGCGTGAATGTAAAAGTGTCAGTAGACTACTGGGACAGGTTGGCGCCGGGTGGAGTAGAGGTAGGAAGTGACATTGTGATCATATACTGCTTGCTACTAAAAACATGGATGATGCAAGCTGAAGGCCATCATTAATACAAAGTAATGTGTATCTATTATTAAAGTTCCCTTCTAAACTGTCAGTAATTTCATTACAAAAAAAAAAAAAAACACGTTTAGGCATCAATTAAGGTTGATCTTTAATGCCACAAAAGTAAGGGAATGCAAAGTTAGGATACAACAGTTCTCCTGAGCTTTGATATATCAATGGCATTGTCTTTCTTGAGCTCTGAACTATCTTGCAGCTCAGCATTGACATCACGCTAACTATGGTACCCTCTCTCCAAACATTTGCATGTAAGTATTTTTCTGTATGTGGAAAGGCTGTGCTGAAGTTAGGACAGTGCCAATGCTGCATCACACACAATTGCTCAAAGCCCAAGAAACACTGTGCCACAGATTCACCAAGGCTCAGGAGAATTTTGTTTTACTCTAATGTCACATTGCCTTACTTTTGTGGCATTAAGGGTCAGTCCTAAATGATGCCTAAACATATTTTTTTTGCAATGAATATCTAAATATATCTATATTTAGGCAAAGGCAGAATAAAGAAAACGTCCCCAATATTCAAGGTTATTTTTGATTTTCAGGCACCTACAGTGAGAATTTTGATATTCTGACTCTAAGTGGAAGACAAAGCAAATATGTAAGACCTTCAGAATAGAAGCCTGATGTAATTTCACTCCGGGACTTGACTGGTCTCAGAAAGTTCTGTTTACAGAAGTTTAGCTGTAACTTCTAGAGACAGCTGCACATTCAGATGTTTTACCAGTCAAACCCAAACCATTGCATAAATCAGGTATGGCATTGGCCCAATAAAATATTCCTGATATTTTACTTGTGATCCATGACTACTGTGACATCACTGTTGGATTAACTACTCAGGATGTCATGGAGTCACGGACCATGCATACAAATATCAAACATATTCTTACTAGGCCCGTGCCCATATCACACACACACACATACACACGCACACGGCCCATGCCATAATTCCCACATGTAGGTTTATTTATTTGTTTAGTTTTTGTTAGCCTGGTAAGTACACTAGATGATAAATGCCTGGTTCCTGGTGTGACCCAGGAGAGTACAAAACAAATAGCTGATCAAACAGTAGCAACACAGAATTGAATAATAATAACATAATGCAGAATGATGAAATGTATATCATATAACAGATATAATCAGCAATCACTTCTACAGTGAAATAAATAGCAGGAATAATACAATAAGCAACATAGCAAGGTAGCTGAAAAATATTAAACTGAACAAGGAATCATATGCAAAATAATGCACAGAGAATAGTGTAACGACTGGATCTAGACGTATAGTGCTACTAACACTGGCTGCAGCTGTATCATTTGTCAAACTTTGCAAACAGAAAGCAATGCTATTGCATTTTATTAAGATGCTACAGTATCTCAGAGTAATCTGCATTGCCTCATGTACAAGAAGTTGCATGGCTGAACTAGAATGTTGAAGTTATGGAGCAAATCAGAATTAATTTTTTTAACTTATGAAACAGAGTCGAGATAGATGAGTCTGTAGCTTATTAAGGACCTATGCAGGGCTCTAGGCTATTGGTTAATAGTGGGCCCGTGTAGAATAGATACTGAGTATAGACTTCTTTACTGCCACCTGTATTTCCATCGATAGTCTTCCTGGAACCTAATGAACTAAATCTATTGGGTTTAAGCAGCCTGACAAGCATCACTTTATCTCAGCCGACTTCTCATTATTTCTAAAAGCATTTAGTCTTGCACAGTCAATAGACATCCATCTTCCTTTGGCTTTGGAGACCAACACTGCTTTCCACTAAATGAAAGACTGTCTGTGGGTACTACTTTATTAATGCGGCCAAGTAAATCAGACAGGCTGTGGTGTTTTTACAGTTGCTGTGCAGATATATTTTCTATTTCTTCTTTCTACTGAGGGACCCATTTGAAACATTTATATGGTAGAGTGCAATCTTCAGACACCCTACAACTGCAAATTGGTGGTTTTGAGGAGATGGAGCTACAGCAGGAACAGTATATGAAACTGACCACTTATGTATTGTATATGAACACCATTTTACAGGAGAACTGTACTGAATCTGCAATTCATTTTTTTCCCTGTAGAAGCTGTTTTTTTGAATTCATTTATTTATTTATTTATTTCAGTTTTTGTTATCCAGCTAAGTTCATTTGGTCAAAAGCCTATTTTCAGGAAATACTGATTCCTATACTTTCATTGTTCCATCTTTACTGATCTTTCAGTAAGGACCGCTTTAGAATGGTACAAGCTAGTTAATATCCCTTTTGACTGCAGAGTTCTGTAGTAGAACAAGGATGTACAGTCAATTCCTCTTGTATTCACACTGTTGAGGACATTGATATTTATGCATACATCTGAAATTGCATATACCCAGAAAATAATCAAAACATTCTGAAAGCCTGCAGGAATGCATGTTTGTTATTACAGCAATTTTTTTAGGAGACACTTTTTATTTTCTATGTGTGCAGTGGGATGTGTCCCCTTAATCAGTTCAGTGACCCCTCTCCAACTCCCTCCACTAGGCATCCCCCAGCTGCCTACATGAGGAAGCTTGGGACTTATCCCTCAAGACGAGGCTTCCCAGGGGGCTTGGGGAAGGAACCAAGATCTATCTGATTCCCCTGACAAGCCAGCTGGGCATCATTTGGGTGGAGGAGATGAGGAGATCTGACTTGATTCAGCTAGCATTCACAAAGGGTTTTCACAGCTTGCAGATCCATCCCTGGTGGAGCGGATGTACACTGATGTCTGCTTGCATTAGGAGCACTCCTGTCCTCCATGTTAAGATTTCTGCCACTCCACCAATCACAGCATAAGCTCAGGTCTCAGGAGCACCAACCACCATCCATCACTAGGGGTCAGACTATTGCCAGGCGCTAGATCCCTTCATCCCCCAAGGAGGAGAGCAGCCCCTCAGATGCTCATCCTCCTCCCCCTGGCTTCCCTCCAATGAACCTGAGTTCACTCCTGAAACCTGGATCATTAGAGTTGCATGCAGTAGTGCTGCCATTGTGCCAGTGGGCTGCTATCCATACAATAATTAACTGTCTTATTTAATTACAGGCAGGGAAGGTTTATGAAGCAGTTGTAACTCATGCTTAGTGGAAGGCATTGTGTTCTTCGGTTTCTCAATTGTTTGGCAGGTAGCATACTGAGTGTACAGGTCTCCTCATATCTGTAAAGATGCCTCTACAACACTATTTAGTACCACATTTCACCCCACATCTGAGTAATTTCCAAATCAGTCAGGCCAAAAGACCTGGAAAAGAAGCAAAAAGGTTATGTGCAACTGAAATTTGCTATGCATACAACTGAACAATGGAATAGCAAATTATTTGGGACTGAAATAAATTGTGCATATACTGTGAAGCCCGCAACAATGAAGCACAGTGTCACAAGTTTTCTGCATGACAATAAGAATTAACTCCCATTGAAACTGCATTGTTTGCTGCAGTAATTCTATTGTAGAATTATGCAGAGTTGGGCTTCAACCTGGTGGGTTTCATGTATTCAAAACTATAATGATGGAAGAGCTAGGTAAAGAAATAAACTACATAATGACATTCTAAAACAGGAACCAGTATTTCCTAACAATAGGCCTTTGTCTTAGTGAACTGTAAGCATTAACCAAAGGGGACTTAGTGCTGGTGGGTGAAGTAAAACATGCTGGATGTAGACTGGAAAATCCTGAGAAGTCAGGTACTGGTAGATGTGATGCAAGACTGTTTTCTTATGCAATGGGCCAGAGAACTGACTAGGGAGGGGCCATCTTTGATGTGGTTCTTTCAAATGTTGATACAGTTGGAGAAGTAGGGGTGAGGGAACTACTGGGGTCCAGTAATCACAATTCTGTGTGGTTCAACATAACCACAGGAGTTCAAAGACTGTGGTCTTGGCCTTTAAAAGTGTTGACTTTGGCAAGATAGGGAAATGATTAAAAAAGAGCTAGTAGGGGTAGCTGGAGCAGAAGGGGTAGACAAGAAATGGGATGCCATCAAGAGAAGTGTAACGTAAATGACAGGAGACAGGTCAGGAAGAGCAAAAAACAAAACAAATGGATTTGATTTTTCAGAAGGGTGGGAGGGTCAGTAAGAACAAAAAGGTTTGCACTCCGGCAATGTAAGGGGGAATGGTGTGAGGCAAACTGGGAAGATTATCTGGGACAACTGAAAAAGTTCAGGATAATGGAATATTAGCTCAAGAAAACGCAGAGCTGAGAATAACAGAGGGGGGCAAGGAGGGACAGAAAACCTTCTTTAGGTACATTGGGGGGTGCAACTAAAGCAAACAGAGCAGGAAGGGGATCTAGGGATTATCTCAAACAATCTTAAAGTGAGAGATCAATGCAGCAATGTGATGGGGAAAGTGAACAGGATTCTGGCATGCAAATGGAGGGGCATAGCAAACAGGAGGAGGAGGGAGGTACTGATAAAAGATAAAATGTATAAAATCATGCTAAGACCACACCTGGAGTATGGGGTGCAGTTCTGGAGACCTCATATATGCAAGGACATAGACGGATCAAAAGAGTTCAGAGAAGGGTGACCAAAATGGTGCAGGGACTGCATGAGATGCTCTTCGAGACAAGGTGTAGGGAATTGGATCTATACCCACTGGATACTGGAAGGGAGAGGGGAGGACATGATAGAAACATTTAAGTATGTAAAGGAGATAAATAAGGTGAGGGAATGGAGCTTATTCAAGAGGACGGAGTGAACTAAGACAAGAGGTCATAATTTAAAATTGGAGGAAGCAAGATTCAGGAGCAATGTGAGGAGGTGTTATTTCATGGAGAGGGTGGTGGAGCCCTGGAACAGGCTGCCAGAAGAGGTGGTTGGGGCCAAAACAGTGGAAGGATTCAAGAGGGCATGGGACAGACATAAGGGATTGACAGGAGGGGAGAAGGGGTTGTCCCTGGGTAAAGGTGACAAGTAAGGGGGGGCACAAGGGGCAGACTCAATGGGTCAAGGGGTCTTTTTTAGCTGACAGATTTCTATGAACTAAGAAGGGTATAATCAGATTAAAGAACAAAGGGACATGGGTGTAAAAGGAGGATAAGAAAAGCATGATATACTTAATTAATATTTCTGTTCATTATATGCATTTGAGGAGAAGGGCACTGCTGGAGTGAGGGGTGCTGGCCACAGAGAGGGTGGTGGTGGTGGTGAAAGGACTGGAGGTAGGACCAATCTCAAAGGAGAGGTGCCCAGGGATCTCAAAACCCTGAAGGTGGACAAGGATGGATGAATTATTCATAGAGTGCGAATGGAGATTGGGGAAGGTACTGACAGCACTGTTCAGTCTTTTTAACCATTCCCTGGTGAAGAGGGTGGTTTTGTAGATTGCAGGATTGGTAATATGGTGCCTCTCCACAACAGCGGAGAAAGGTAGTACCCTGGAAATTATAGACCAGTAGTCTGGGACCTTGATTATAGGTAAGCTGCAGGAAACCATCATTAAGGTGCAAATGGCAGATGTCTTGGAGACAAATGGGTTGCAGGACAGAAGGCAGCATGGGTCTTTTGTAGGGAGATCATGCCAGACTAGCCTGATCAATGTTTTTGATTGGGTCACTAAGACAGTGAATAGGGGTCAAGCAGCGGCTATATTGTACCTCAACTTTAGCAAGACTTTTGCTTCTGTACCCCACAGAATGCACATGTGAAAAAAGACCTGGGGATAGGGGACAAGCTGACTGGGTGGATAAAGAACTGGCTTGGGGGAAGGTGTTCATTGGATCTATGATGCCGGTTTGACAAGAACTTTGTCAACCGACGTTACAGCGACAGATTTATGTTGACCGCAAATTGCGATTGGCATAAATCCATAAGGTAAACTGTTTTTTTTAGAGAGGCTCCTCCCCAAACCCTGCCATGCAGGGAGCTCTGCCTCTGGACCGCTTGGACTTTAGGTTTATCAACACCAAGTCAGAGTTGATTTGGGGAGGGGTGCTAGACTGGGAAAAAGCAATGCCGGGGTCCCGTGGGTACATTACAGTGGCAACATCGAACTGCCTGCTGTAATGTTGTTCACCATAAAATTGTTACTTTTTTAATTGGCATACCGATGGTCATCAATGGGGCACAGTCAGGGGCCATTGGAGTCATGACAAAGGGGGTACACTCTATAGGTGTGCAGAATGTATAATTCCACTGACAGAATTCCTCTGGAATGGAAATTCCACTTCTGAAATTCTTTTCAGGATTTCTTTTTTAATTCTGTGAAAGTCCATAAAGCATTTCTATGTAAACCCCTGAATAATATAACACAGCTTATGTAATACACGGAATATTATCCCATGGTTTGCAGAAAATGAATCCATGGTTTACGTAAACAGCTGAATGCCATTCCAGAGTTTCTGACAACCACAAATTATTAATCTGTAGTTAAAAAAAAATTTGCTTTTGAAATTCAGAATTCACCAAATTCTGTGAAATTTGGTGGAATTCTGGCAAAAGCAGAATTTGAAAATTCTGTACAGCTCTGACTTACAAAGATTGGTTCTGGGACCTGTGCTCTTCAATATCTTCACCTGTGATATAGGAGAGTGAATCAAGAATAAGGTGTGTCTCTGCAGATGACACTAAGAGTGCATACTAAAGAGGAAATAATAGAAATGAAATAAGACCTGGAAAAACAGGAATGGTGGTTCAGAAGATGGCAACTGACATTAAATGCAAGGATATGCATGGTAGCAGAAAGAACACCAAAGTGGACTACTGCATTGGGGATTGAGTGTAGTGCAGAGGAGAGAGACCTTGGGGTCACCATTGGTGACAGTCTCAGTTCTACAATTAAGTGTCACAAAGCATCTGGGAAGGCAAACAGGATGCTGGGGTGCATAGAAAGGGGTTTTGATAGTAGGAGAAAGAAGGTGATGCTGCCTCTGTGCATGTCCCTGTTGAAACTGCATCTGGAACACTGTGCACAGTTCTTTTTTAAAACTTTATTTTGATAATTTTCAATGAAATGCATACAAGCATAGTAACACAACTATTAGCTTTGTATATATTCATTGCAAAAAAGTTTGTTAATGCACCAGTTAGGGTTAAAGCCGCAAAAGTAGGGAAATGTGACGTTAGGGTTTCCAACTCTAGCACCCCACCCCTACCCTGCAGGCAGCAACAGAAGAAACCATTATGGTTTGCCCTCTCCTGTATCTTCACAAATCAGGTGTGGGGTGTGCCTCAAGGTTGTCAATACTAATGCTCACCCCATTCTCATGTAGTCCACACATCTCAGATTCTTTTTTTTTTTCCTCTTTATACTCCTCTGCTCCTCCCAGCCAGCACCTCCTTCGGGCCCTCAAGGTCCTATTCCATTTGTCTGCCATCCCCACGGCCTACCCCTACCCCAGATCGCAGCCCCCTGGAGGTAGCCCGGCATAACCCTTTGCTGCGTGGGTCCCCCTCCTCCAAGAGGGAAGGCACTGGTGGGGGTTGTCCAGCACACTACAGCATCGGCTCCAGTTGCTGCTGAGGTGGGAGATCGTGAGGCTATGACAGTAGTGAGGAGACCGGAGAGCCGTCATCTGGCTAGCCAGGGAGCCATTTTCCATTTTTCTCCCTTGGAGAGTGATGTACCTGATGTCAAGGTGAGCACCGATGTCCGTCACTCCCCCAGAAATTTGAGCCCTGACACTCTGCCATGCTCATGGCCTCTGTCAGGGGCCAGCAGGTGCCCAGCTCACATCCCCACCCTCCCCTCCGGAGAAGGCGAGCTGTCTACAGATGCTCCAACCTTCTCCCCTGGCCGGCTCTCCAATGACCCGAGTCCATTCCCGAACCTGGGTCACCGGCATCGCCAGCAGAAATCCAGCCGCTGTGCCAATGAGCCGGCCATCTCAGATTCTTTAATGATGGCATGACCAGGCCTGGAATTTTTACAATCGATACCCCATGCTGTAATTTGATATTTTCATTTTGCTCAAATCCCATGGTTCGAAAAGTGTCTACTTATCCTGGTAGTTTAATGGGTATGGGGGTGAGCAGGCATGTAGCTGTCTCTACCATGTATCTTCCTTTTGCACGTGCAGCCCTTCAGCAGATGCAATGTTGCTTTACAAGTGACTCAGCAAAAAAAGGGCACACCACATACGTCAAAGGTGAAATAAAGAGCTTTAAGACTCACAAATATCAGTGAATCATTCCCAGATTTTTATTCACATTCATCATTAGCCAGTAAAAGTAATTTAGACAAAAGTGGCACTTACAGAGCCAAAGAAAGATGCCCTTACTGCAGCCCTGGCTGCTTCTTCGCACTCTGGGACTTCCTCAGAGGGCAGAGCTTAATCCCTGCTACTTGACTTGAATACTGTCTTACTTAAAGGTATACCCCACATTTCACTTATTCCAATGGAGTTCATACACAAATTATAAATTTCATAATTTTTTTAAATAGTTACACTAATCCTGTATTGGATAAAAGCTCCTCATAGTAGTACTGTACCTAAGTAAATACAGTGGATAGCCATGACAGCAGTTTCCCAAATAGTGGTTACAACACTTACACACTTCAGTATCAAATATTAACACACACTAAAGGAGAGAGCATAAGAAAAAGGTATATTTTTTTGTCCACACCCTATATAATAGATAGCTTATCAAATAGAATATTGTGATGTCGTGTTGGTTCTGTCTTTTTGGTTTTTCTTTTTGTATTGAAAAATTCTTAATAAAGTGAAATCAGTTAAAAAAAAGAATATTGAGATGTCAATGCTCAAGTCCACTTATTTGGAAAAACCAAAAATAGAACAATTAAGTGTCCTTAAAGCAGACAAAACTAATGGTTGCATACTTAATTTATTAGACAAACAGTTGAAGATTATTTTCTTCATTTAATCCCACAGAGACTTTATAGCCAAAATGGAAAATCTAGCTAGTCTCCTTCTTGAGGAGGATTTTCAACCTATCACCCCCTCTATTTGGGATAAATATGTTCAATCCCCATAAAGTGAAGCAGATTATGGTCACCCGTGTGTCTCTCTAAAGTGACCTGCCTTGACACCCTACAGAGACCCATAGCCCTTTTTTCATTGGTTTGGGACTAGTGTGAGTAACCCACGTTCCTTGCACTTGGGGCCAGTCATGTGCTGAAGAGATCTGCAACTGTTGGCCCATTGCAAAAATTTCTGCTTAGTTTGTCTAAAAGCAGATTGAGGATGATGGACGGTGCGTGAGTGTATGTGTGGGTGGGGCACAGTAGGCAAAGCATGACTTTGAATTACAATACTGGATAAAAAACTTTTTGTACCAAACTAAAATTGGGCAAGCATATAATACATTTTAATACTGGAAGGCAATAGGCTGTGATCCCTAGTTTTCAGCATCATCATAAATCCCTGCCTCATCTCACTACTTAGACTTGGCAGCCAGTTCAGTTATTATCCCTTAAATACCATCAGCAGTGACATATATTAGTCTTGCATCAGCAAAACTGACCAGGGTTTGCTGAAAAAGGGAGACATATTAACTACATAATTTTACTGTGCAAAGTTAGGCTGCAGAAGAAATGTTATTTTGTTTTTGTTAAACATCTGACTAATTATCAAATTATCCAGAAGGGCAGTTTTGATCTGGGAAATATGTAAAACATTACAATGGGTTTTATTAGACAATGAACTGCACATGGCAACCCAGGTTCAGGAACAAGCCCAGGGCATTTGGGACCTGTTGAGGGGAGGAGAACTGAATGTCCCACAGGATGCCTTCTTCCTTGGAGGATGGAGGGTTACAGGGCCTGCTGCAACCCTGCTACCTGGATAACTACAGGTGGTGGGGCAGTCAGAGCAGCAGTTGGGTGGGAGGATGCTGGCTTCACTGGAGCTCAAGTGTGCTCAGCATGTGAATGTGCCACGTGATGCCATGCACGCCAGCATTTAAGGGGTGAAAACAAGGCAGCAGGCCACGGAAGCACGCAGCATGGCACCTGTCCCCCTCAGACTCTGTCACCCGACTAGCCACTCTGACCCCACACATTAGACAGGCCAGATGTGGGCTATTGTTCAACCCCTGGATGGAGCCCATCATGAATGTAGAAGCTGCACTGTGGACCCACTGTAGTACAAAGGAAGAGTCAGAGACAAGAAGGACATAGCTTGGTGGAGGGCAACTAGGCAGTGAGAGGCATCATCACTGAAACTGGGGATAAAATAATGATAAATATTAGGCAGTATAAAAAAAGATGAATGAAACCAGTAACATTATGGGCTACCATGAGGCAACCCGGGTTTGGGAGTGAAACCAATGTAGGAATACTGACAAGGCAAATAGGATTGCCACTAAAAGACAACCTGAATTGTCAGATGGCCCAGATGGAAATGGCCAGGTGGCTAGGTGAGGGAAGGGGAAGGGGAAAAGGAGATGTAGCTGGGGGGGGGTGGGGTCTACTGAGGCAGCCCTCAGATCTCCCTCTTCTGCTAAGAACTTGATCACATTTTCAGCACTTTGTGACAAAAGATTGGAGCTGGTGAACACCTGATAGGTAAGGTATAGGCATGCAGGCCTATGGTAGGCCTCTGGGCTACTTGGCGTTAGACATTAACTTGTTACTGTTTTTTGTTTGGGATGAGTGTATCTTATGCTATATTTTTGTAGAATCCTACTTTTTCCTCACAAACATGTATTACAGAAGCCACATGGTGTTTGCTAGTGGCTGGTTACTGTCGTGTAGTACTGTATTATTTGTTATATTTTCTACAGTGGAACATGGGGGCTTGGGATGTTAGTTGCTGCAGGATCCAGTCATTTCTTGCCCTTATTTTAAAACCCAGATTGTGAGCTGGATAGGGTCTAGGCTAGGCTGAGATGGGAGAGGTGGAGCACCCATTTTTTGTTTGCAGGGTAAGCCGTGGTTGGGTCTGCTGGAGTGCCTGCTGTGTCTGCACTTTAAAAAAAAAGTGTGAAATTTAGGGTTGGGTGGATACCAAATTTGGGCCATATTTCGGATCCGGATTTTATTTAGTCAATATCCAATCAGAATCGGATTTTATTGGTTCAGATCATTATTGAACTACATATACATGACTCACTGTAATGTTTATTTTTTCACCAAAGTCTGCCTCCGGACCTACACATATCCCCCAGATCCTAGTGCTTTCAGATGAGCCCCTTTAAATAGTTGATACTTTTAAATACCTAGGGTTCTGGTTGGATGATAAGCTAATTTTCTGTGCCACCTGCATGAAGTCTCGAAGAAACTAAGGCAGCGGTTAGGCTTATTCTATCGAATTAAACATCTGCTTACCTTAGAAGCCAGAAAGAGACTAGTACAGTCCACTGTACTGGACTATGCTGACTTTCTCTACAGTCATTGCACCATAACGATGCTTAACAAACTTGACACTCTTTACCACGGGCCCTAAGATTTATCCTTAACCTGCCCCATTGTACTCATCACTGTCTATTATACCAGTATTCGGGATGGCCCTCACTCTCAACCAGGAGGAAAATAAATGCTCTCCTCTAGCTCTTTAGAGCACTATCTGATAATCTCCCTGCATACATTTCGTGCTTCTTTGAACATGCCAAGGGATCTTATGGCTTGAGATGTTTCTCCATACTTTGTTTCCAGATTCCTAGAGTGAAAACAACCTATGGCTGGGCAGCAATCAATTTTTCACTCCCAACGCTTTGGAATGCTATGCGAAGTTCATTAAAGCTTTCCTCACTCCCTAGTATTTTCACATTCAAAGCTCTGATAATGAATTTTTTTGAAGGAAACCTGCAGCTGTTTTAGATGGCTATGAACCCTTAGCCACTGGTCCCTCCTGCAAATATTATGCTCTGAATCTTACCCGCCTCACACTCTCGCTCCCTCCTTCCACCCTTATTATTCTCTTTCCCCTCTCTCCTTACTTATTATTAAAAAGGTACTAACTTTTACTTAGTGGAGACAGCCTAGTATTGTCATCTCCTCTCACTCCTGTAAACCTTTATGGAATGTAGTTGCATGTAACTATGTTAGACCTGTATGTATAGGCCTATTTTGGCCTACACCTATTCAATGTTGCTACATTGTTGGCTACCATATCTGTAACTATGTATTGTATTATATTGTATTGTACTGTATTAATGTCCAGGACCACTTTGGAAATGATCTTGTTCAATGGTATTTATGCCTGGTTAAATAAAGTTGATTGATTGATTATTTTCAGTATAGAAATTATATAAAATATATTTTTAAAATCGAAGTGAGTTCACTGAAAATTGTCCAAGTTTTGCTTAATGAACAGAAGCATGTTGGCTGTGTCTAGTGACAGAAGGGACCTACGGTCTGTTATAATATCACCTGCCACACTAAATATCCGTTCGATGGGAACACTGGTTGGGAGTGGAGCCAAATAGCATTTTGCTATCCTAGCCAGAGTAGGGAAACAGCAAGAAGGGATCTCCAAAACTGCAATGCATCAGGTGTGCTTTTTTTTGGAACAATGTTCTCTGACAGATATGCATCCAGCTCCGGGTTGTGCTTTGGTACCCCATCAATTGCTGAAGTTTACAATTCGGAATACTCTTTTCTATGTTTGTTTCATAAATGATTGAGCAAGCCAGAGGTGCTAAAACTTTTTACAGATGAGCCTCGACTTATATAAGTTGGAGTGATACAGAGACAACACTTAGCTTTAGCCTCAGACTCTTTATCAACTACAAAAAAATTCCATACTAGACTTTTGTTTACCATCATAGAAGAAAGTTCCTGCTCACCTTTACATTGCCCTGAACGCTTTGCTTTATTGGTCTCTCATCCAACCCCCAGCACAATTCCCCTCACAGTAAAGCACCACTTATAAGGGAATTTAAAAGAGATCATGTGCATAATTAACAGGTGCTCATCTAATCAAAGTAAATAAAAGGGTCTGACCTCTTACAGGGCTACTATCTGCCCGGATCGGAACTTCAAAAAATCATGGATATCTGACTGGATTGTTTTATCGGGTTGGATATTCACCCATCCCTAGTGAAATTAGGAACAGTTTGGAGTGTGTAGAGCCTGGGAGTGAGGAAAGGAGAGGAGCAGTATGCTTAGTGTTGGTAACTCCAGTTGCTCATGCTCCACTGTCAGGTGTGGGGGTTTGTTTTACTTTGCAGTGCCTTGCAAGACTATTTGTTTGAGTGCGCCCGCTGGTCCGCATGGGTGGCCATTTGTGGTGGTGTGGGAGAGTTGGTTGGGCCTGTGTGGTGGGCCTGGTGGCCAGTCAGCGAGAACGTTGGCCAGGTGGCAGGCCACATGGTTTTGCCTTTGTGAAAATGTCTGCAGGGCCCAGCAAAGTGGGAAGCCTGCCCATCGACTCTAGGTTTTGGTTTTTTTGGTCTCTGGGTGGCCACCCAGTGCGGTGGCAAAGTGTGGCCTCTGGGCCACAATGAGAGGATCCTAGGATGGACATGGAAGTCGGGACGCATGCTATTGGAGTGCCGGGGAGTACCGGCTGGTGGTCATGTTCAGTGTGACTCAGCTGGGCCACCTGGGAAGGCTTTATGCTGGCTTGGAGAGCACTAGAGCACTTGGTTGGTGGCCATGGCATTGTGGCCTGTGGTCCCTGGGGCCACAAAAAGGGGTGAGCATGGTGCTGCTGAGTGGACAAGGGCTGTTGGCCCACATACAGACTGGGGCTGTTCAGAGCAATAATGGAGCAGGAACCATCAAGATTTGGTTGGCGGCCAAGAGGATGGTACAGCAGGGGGCCTGCTGACAGGATGGAACTGGTCTCAGCCAACAGGGCCATCTGGTGAAGGGAGTTCATGTGAGGCAGAAGGGGAAGAGGGCCAGCACCAGTAAGGGCAAGGCACATACAGCAAGGGGGCAAACACGGAAGACAGGGAGGCACAGGGAAGGAAAGGATATGGCTGGGGGGTGGTCCAGTCAGAGCATGGTAGACAGATCAAGGCCAGATTGCACAGTGAGTGGGGCCCCCCCTTGGTGGTACAGGGGTGCACAGCCTGCTTCATGGGGCAGTGCGGGAACTGATGGAGGTACATACAGGACCAGCTCCCAAAGGATCACAGGGTCTCCAAGGGGTGGCCAGGTGCATGGCCACGGTTTTGGGGGTCCCAGGTTGTGTTCAAGCTATTCACCCCTTTTATGCATCATGGGCTGCATATGCATATCACCACAGAATGATGAGGCATACTGATGAGTCCTGGTAGGACGAAATACGTGTCTATGTCTTCTGTTAGCACCCTTTGCAAACTGTGTGAGAGGCCTTTTGGCACCATGCAATTCTGCTTAAAGTTGGACCAGCAAAACATTCTGTGGTGATTTGCATATGCAGCCCATGATGCTTTGCATTGTGTGGGCATGTGATTTTGTATTTTCTTGAAACTTGGCTTCCCAGCCAAATGCCCTTTGGGGTAACCTTGCCTCAGTGTTTGCGCACAGAGGTTCTTTGTCTTTTAAATAGTTTTTTATTTTAATGGGTTCACCACAACATATCCAAGGCACACTGTCTTAGGGTAGCTGGTCCATTCCACTGGGGTGTCAAACAGACGAGGCATACTGAAGAGTCCTGGTAGGACGAAACACATGTCTATGTCTTCTGTTAGCACTCTTTGCAAACTGTGTGAGAGGCCTTTCGGCACCATACAATTCTGCTTAAAGTTGGACCTGCATAACATTCTGTGGTGATTTGCATATGCAGCCCATGATGCTTTGCATTGTGTGGGCATGTGTGATTTTGTATTTTCTTAAATACCATTGCCTCTGGGGCCCTGTGGATGGGAGCATATTTTAGAGGGAAGTGGATTTCAGAGGCCTGGCTGAGCGCCTGGGGCGAGGTGGGTTTGCTGAAAGACATTACTTTCTTGGAGATATTTTCCATTTTCATGGTGAAAAGGGTATGGGGGGACAGGATGAGGGGAAAGCGCATCCTGTTTTGGTGTAACAACAAAGGGATGGTGGAGGTGATCAATAGGCAAGAGGGACTTACGGATACAGTGGGCAGGATTATGTGACAACTGGTATTGCTGAGTTTACAGTTGAACTTGTCTTTTAAGGCACGGCACATTGAAGGGGTCCAGAATGACATTGCTGACAGTCTTTCCCACTTGCAGTTAAACAGGTTCCAGGACTTGGCTCAGTGAGCAGCAGTACACAAGGCCAAGGTTCTGGACCAGTTGTGGAAGATTGGCGTGAGAGAGCCCAATGGTTATACTGGAATTCCTGGTCAGCCAATATGCTAAAGGCATATGAAGGGGCATGGGGGTCCTTCCATGAGTTCCAGGCCCAGGAGGGGTTTAAGGTAGGTGTGCTAGCCACTGAGTATCAGGTAAAACAACACATGGTGAAAAGATGGGAAGAAGGGATGGCTTACACCACCATGGGGGTACAGCTGAAGGGGGCTGGATGGGCCTGTAGCGACAGGTCGTGGCCTCACCCAACTAAAGGTAGGGCTGTGAGATGGATGCTCTTGGTTTGGCAGAAAGGCCAAGGGGATGGACAGGAGGAGGCCCATCACGGGGCAGCTTTTGTTGCAGCTAATAGGAGCTATGCAGCAAGTGTGTACATTGGCCAAGGAGGCCTGCTTGTTTTGGGCCATCTTTGCACTCATGGCGAGAGGGACATTTTGGATCAGCAAGGTGGTGGAGCAGAGAAAATTTGATCTGCAAGGGGGGATTATAAGGCAGCGATGTCAGTTTTGGCCATGGCACCATGGTGATGCGGCTGCCCAAGATCAAAAACTGATCATCTCAGCAAGGGGGAGGCAGTGGTGCTGTGGTGGCAGGCACCCAAAGAGGTTTGTGCAGTTAGGGAGTTGGAGGGCTACAGGACAACCTGGGGGGAGAGGGTGAACTTGGTTCCAACATGGAGACAGGAGTCTAGTGACGGGATTCCAGGTTTGTGGAGTCCTCAAGAGGGCCTTAATGTTTGTAGGAGAGGACCCGGACCTCTTTGCCCCCCATTCATTCTGGATAGGGGCAGCATTGTAAGCCACGAGGAGGGGCGGGTCAGGGGAAGAGGTGAAGAAGGTGGGGAGGTGGAGGTCCAGCTGCTACAAAAAGTATGTCAGATAGTGATATTAATGGATATTTGTTTTTCCTTTACCTGGCAGGAGGAATGCAGAGACACATTTGGATCATGGGGCATTCCTTTATTTATTGGGCAGAAAAGTTTGCAGCAACCAGGCATGGTGGGACACAACTGAGGACGGATCTGGAGCACACAAGTACATTGTAAGGGGATCCGTGGCATGAGATGGGCACAACTGATGCCATTGTTAGAAGAGCTGAGGGTTCAGTAGAGCAGGCTGGACAAGCTAATAATACATCTGTGGGGGAATGATTTAGGGGAAACCCCATGGGGGGCACTGGTACAGGCCATAGCAGCAAATTTAGAAAGGGTGAAAGGGTGGTGGCTGGGGGTGATGATTGGCTGGTTCCAGATCACCTCCAGAAGGGTGTGGCAACATGCCAGAGAGATCAGAGCTGTTAATAAGGGGAGGAAGTGGCTCAATAGGAAGATAACCAGGCTGGTTATAGAAATGGGGGGGGGGTGCATATACAGCACAGAGACATTTCCTTTGAGGCTTCTGAAGTTTACAGGTTGGATAGCGTCCACCTCTTGGAGTTTGGCATGTGTGTTTTCCTAAGGCCTTTGGTAGACCTGGAGGGTAGGTGGGAGAGGAGGGGACCAAGGTGCTAGCCTGCAAGAGGGGGGAGCCCCATCTTCCAATGCTTGGTTGGAGATGGGTCAGTAGATTTGCAGGGGGGAGCAAGAGAGGTAATAAGGGGGGGCAGACAGAAGGGAAGGGGGCAGGGCAGCATGGACTGGGGTCAAAAGTCACCCAGGTGTGGACATAAAGGAGGGAGGGACAAGGGAGATAGCGCTAAGGGTCAGATCTCAGTGTCTGGATCTAGGAGGGAGGAGGTCCTGGTAAGTTGGTATCTGATACTGGTGATGGTGTGGGGGGTCAGATCTGGCATCCGGACCCTCAAGATAGGGATTGGAAGAAAAGGGTCAAGGCAGAAGATAAAGGAGATATAAATAATGGATTGGATTATGAATGTCTGATTTGGACTGGAACATTGAAATGTGGAATTTATAAATTGAGATGTAAATATTAATGGTGTTTAATAAAACTGTTGCCAATGAGCATCCAAGCTAGAGGTGGGTGAAGTCTTCATTTCCAGAAGGGATCAAATGACAAATAGGGTTGCCACTAAAAGGCAACCTGAATTGTCAGATGGCCCATATGGAAATGGCCAGGTGGCTAGGGGAAGGAAGAGGGAGGGGAAAAGGAGATGCAGCTGAGGGGTAGGGGTGGGGCCTGGTGACATCATTACTGAGGTCATATAGGTAGTGTCATTTGATGCTGGTGCAGGGCCAGGGTAGTGAATGGTCAGGGGTAGGGGACAAATGGGGTCCTGATTTGGGGTCCTGAGGGGGTTTATAAGGTGAGGCAGCCCTCAGATCTCCACTTTACTGAGAATTTGATCCCACCCACCCACCGATGGGAAATAGGGCAGAAGAGGGAGGTGGTATGTGCAGGTGTGGCCCTGGCTGCAGAAGGGTGGCAGGTTTGGTTGTGAGATGGAATGGGGCAATGACAGTGAGAATGGTGCTATAGAAAGGCAGTGGTGGGAGCTGAAAAAGCCTGGTCAGGCAGCATGTTGTCTGTGTTTTAGGGGAGAAAAAGATGGGGGAGGATGGATGGGCAGATGGGGGAGCAAGAGAGGGAATAAAGGGGGAGCAGACGGAAGGTGGCAGGGTAACATGGGCTGGGACCAAAAGACACCCAGGTGTGGATGTAAAGGGGGGAAGGACAAAGTGGATAGTGCTAGGGGTCAGATCTTAGTGTCCGGACCTAGGAGGGAGGAGGTCCTGTTAAGTTGGTACCTGGTACTGATGATGGTGTGGGGGGTCAGATCTGGTGTCAGAAGACAAGGATCAAAGGAAGAGGGCCAATGCAGAAGATCAAGGAGATGTAAAAGAATGGACTGGATTATGAAAGTGTGATTTGGACTGGAACATTAAAATGTGGAATTTATAAACTGAGAAGTAAATATTAATGGTGTTCATTAAAACTGTTGCCAATGAGCATCCAAGCTAGAGGTGCATGGAGCCTTCATTTCCAGAAGAGATCAAATGACAATGCTGTCTGTACAGGGGAGAGAGTGCCATCATGTAGCTCCCTCAGCGACCCCATGGCTGGCCAACAGAGTTTCTTCACAAGCATCAGACTAGAGCCCTCAGACATTTGTGCTGCACTAATGAGAATGTAATTGAATATATAAAGTGGTGACATTCCAGAATCAAGAGACTGACTTTAAAAGGCTACATTCTTCTGTAACACAAGGACCTCAGATGATTAAAAAAAAAAAAACAAGATCATGTGTGGATTCATCATTAAAGATAACTGCTAAGATGTTGTAAAGAACAGAACTTGAGCCATTGGCTGAGGCAGACAGAATGTCACTGTACTTAATGAGCATAACAGTGGGCACTAATAGTTCTAATTTTGAATACAGTCTAAGTGCTTTTTACATTTGCTTGTGTGCATGTACAACGCAAACATATTGGTGGTGCTCAGGCAGTGTAGGGGGTTGTGGAGGTATGTGCTGTATAAGCCAACAGATGTAGAAATGTACGAGACTTGCTACTTAAAAGCCAATGCTGAAAAGGCTGATGATGATGACAGTGTTCAACTGGCTAATGGATGTAAATGTTGTGTAGTTCAAAGGCTGCAGCCCCACCAATCATACTTGTTTTCTACTCACTAGCCAGCTAACAGACATCATGATCAGGCTTTGAAGATTAACATCAAGCCTCACACTGTGTCTGTGTGTGTGTGTTTCACATTTTTAGTAGTTCCCCATAGTAACATACAGGAGTCTGGAAAACACCTCTTTGAAAGCACTAAACATAGTGGGAGAAAAACACACAGGATGCAGAATGCAAATATAGCAGCATCAAATATAGCATATCAACAATGAACAAAAACACCAAACAATTGTTGATTTAAATTAAATTGTTTATGTTCCCTTTTAAGAGCCCCTGATACAGTTGAATAACTGAAAATTATTAGATTTAGACACAATTCAGTTTATAGTTCATTTATTCTTGCAGTACTTCCTTAAATTATTTTTAATATGGACTTTATCTTCCTGCTTCTCGCTGTTGACTCCCTTCTGTTGTTGATCACCAGCCCCATCACCCCACCTCCAGCACATAACCAGTCTATTTTTTATCTCATTGTGTGAGTAGGTGCTGTACATGGTGATGGTGTGGTGCCTGCAGGGTCGCAGTTTCATCCAGCTGACAGGGGTTCGTTTCCGCCCATTTCTCCCCTTGAGTCAGTGCCAGCAGTATGTAATGGCAAGCATGCAAACAGTGAACATGGTACATGCTCACAATGCTTGCCTCTGGTTTTCAGTTCTGGTGACCATTGCTGTGCTGCCTATCCTCTGTTCTTGTTCCTCCTTTAGCCCCTGAGCGATCCTGGTCTCTTCCCAAACCCAGATCACTGGTGTGGTGGAAGGTGGGGCATCCCGTGCCTCAGCACTCCATGCCACTGGCACAGCTACAAGTTTACTGCAGCTCAGATTTCCTCAGACAATATTGTTTGTGGCCTTGAGGGAGACTGAACCTGCAACCCATTGTTTTACAGTTCTGTGCTTTTACCCTCTATACCATTCAGCCAGAACTATACGTTTTGTAATTATTTCCCCTTTTTCTTTATTGCTGAGGGCAGTGACATAAAAACAAGATTAATATCCCTTGGACTTTATTTTCTTTGGCTGCTTGTCTACACATGGCATCATAATTATCTCCACAGCAACATATTGGGATGCCATAAATAGAACTGTGACTGCAGAGGTAGACAAGCAGACAGAGCAAATAGGGCAGAGGTCATTTCCACGCAAATGTCCTTAGTAATAAAGAAATAAGGGAGTCAATTACAGAAGTGTGAAATGTAAGCTAAATTGTGTGAAAATATACTGTAGAATTGATTTATTTCACTGTAAAAATATTCTAAAATTATCCCAACAACATCAGGGGTTCATTAAAGCTCTATGACACTGCAAACAAACATTCAGCATTGGCAAATGCTTGTTTGTTGGGGTATGAATCAGTGCCATTTCATTTTCATTTATTTCTAGTAAACTGGAATAAACTACAATTTCACCTTTGAAGAAATAGCTAACAGGTTTCACATATACCCGATCCTTCAGAGCTGCTAATCACATTACGCCATGGATTCTGTTTAGTGCAGAGCATTGTAAAGTTTTAAATGGTTTACCATATGCTATAGAGCCCTTTTATTAGATATTTGATTACTTGGCACAATATGAGTTCTGTATTATGAACGCATTGGTTTTATGTTGCAGGCCTTATTTTAACAAACATGCCAGTGTTCTTGTTAGAAGAAAAGGACTAGCTATAAAAAAAACTCTGCTGAAAATGCCCTGGGGATAAAAATCTAACAAATCACTTTCAAATGCCAATAATCAAGCAGATGAACTTGCATCTGACTTGCGGACACAGGGACTCAAATTTGCCCTGTATTTTCAGCTACCAGAAAAGACAGAATGGACCTTTGATAATTGCTTATTAAAAGTTCTTTTTTTTTTTAAATTACTTTTCCCTCTGATCACCAACTTCTGGACACTCCCTTATCACCCCCAGTTACTCAAGCCCTGCCTGAGACACTCCTCTGCCTGGGGACCCTGGCCTCTGACCCACCCATGACACACCTGCAGCCTACCCCCCGCCTTGCACCACCCCTTTCTGCTCCTCTGTGCTTCCTTACTTGAAATCCAATGGCCTGCAGGTGGAGATGAAGATTGGAAGTAGTTGGACCCAGAAGGGCAGGATCTGGTTGTGGGTGTTGGGCTGTGGTGTGATGTCATCCATCCAGACATCAGGGTGTAACCTTTGTTTTTGGCATGGTACATTCCTCCCCTCATCGGTGAGAGTGGAGATGCAATGATGTATAGGGGGCACACACCCTACCATGCATGCCACTCCGACTTCCACCATGGTCCACCATCCTTTACTTTGGAGGTCTATTGGCACAATACCTCCAGGCCGCTGCCAGAAGGTATAGTGTTGCTGGAGTCCTCTACCCACCCACCCTGGAGAAGGCAAGCAGTCCATCAGATGCTTGAACCTTCTCCCCCTGGTTGGCCCTCCAACATCCTAGGCTCGCTCATGAACCCAGGTCATTGGCACTGCAAGCGGTAGCACTACCACTGCACTGGCAGGCCAGCCTATTGAAAGTTCTTAATTGATTGACTGCTGAAAACAAAATTAGGACATAGAGGAGAACCAGAACTATGTTTTGAATCCAGATTATTTGTTCAGTCACTGTGACATTCTACAACTTTCTAACAGATTTGAAGCTGCCAATGGCTGCTGTCTCTAGAGGTGTGGATTGAATCTGAGAAGGATTTTGACGTAATTTTTATTTTTGGTACTCTATTGTTTTTAGCTGATTTAACTTTTAATGTTTGCTTGCATGCATGTGCAAGAAACATGTTGTGGCAGCTTGCTGGAGAAGCAGGTTGTGGAGGTGCGGCAGTGTTGTGGCCAATGCCACCGCTGCTTTTTGGGTCTCATCTGTGTGTCACCAATGAAAAGCACGCTGGCTATGATAGTAGTCTGCAAGTGTGCCACCAACCTGAAACGATTTCAATGCTACAATGAAGGAGCGCCCCCTCATTGCAGGATATGCCTTGCCTGGTGTAACATTTCAGTAAACAAGGCAGGGGCTGTCGCTGTCCACCTCTCACAGACCCCAGCAAGCCGACTTCGGGGGTGCCCAATCCCCCTGTTGGCATGCCCTCTCCCCAGTATGTTTGCTAATGGGGGAGCCCAATCCCTGTTGGCATATGTGCCCCTTTGCTGTGCTTTGTCTGTTGAGGGAGGTGTTCAATCTCCCTCGGCATCATCCCCCCCCAAACACAGACATGCTTGCTGACAGGGGCCCCAATCCTCGTTGGCTTCAGTGCCCTGTCCCCAATCTGCCAAGAGGGGCGCTCAATCCCCCACAGCATCATCCCCCCAAACACAGACACGCTTGCTGATGGGGTGCCCAATCTCCCTGTCGGCATGTTTAACTCCCCCCCATCGTGTCAGCATTTTCCTGACCCCGCCCCACTCCTATTGTGTGCCACACTGGGAGCCCAACCCACTGTGGCTAACATGACCTCCCAAACTCTTACACCTGTAAAAAAGGAAAACGGTCCATGGTGGTTTATTTATTTTTTTATAACCTGAAACACAGAAAAATGGTCCCTCGCTGTTGGGTTCCCTCCCCCAAATCATACCCACCCTCTGCACAACCCATCTCCCTGCACCCCCTCACCCCATACTTAACTCCGGGGTCAGGCGCGATGATCTTCGGTGGAGTGGGAACATGTCTGCACTCTTCAAAGCTGACTGCAAACTGAAGAAATGCTGGTAAGCTGTATAATGGCATAAATGGGGTGTTTTCAACTTAGGTGGATATCTCGGCCATTTTTGTGACTTTTGGCCAAAAATTTTCAACATGGGGTTCTTGGGACCCCACTTCATGAACTCAAGTCACTGTCATGTCATTATTCGGCCCCGAAAGGTGATTTCACAGTCACTGTGTGGAATCACCTTCTGGGACTGATTAACAAAATAACAGTGTCACTGTTCATGAGGTGGACTCCCAAAAAGCCTATGTTCCAAATTTGGTGAAAAAAGTCCCAAAAATTACTGTGTTACGTGCATGCGTTGCTCAGTTCCCACACGTGCTCGTAACTTTGAGAATGATTAATATTTTCACTCCAGATTTTCAATGTTGTCATTTTTCCACACCTCCTTATGAACAGCGCAGCTGTCATTTTTTACATCCTGCCCAAAATGTGTTTTCGCACATGTGGTGCACAATGGCACGGTGGCTGTGAGAAATCAATGTTCAGGACAGATTAAGAAAATCACAGTGACAGTCTTCATAAGGAGAGGTCCCAAAAAGCCCATGTTACAAATCTGGTGAACAAATTCCAAAAAATTACTGCGTTACCAGCATGCGTTGCACAGTTTCTACGCACGATTGTAACTTCGCCAATTTTTTATATTTTTACTCCAGATTTTCAACATTGTTATTTTTGCACACTGCCTTATGAACAGTGCAGCCGTCATTTTTCATGTCCTGCCTGAAACATGCTTTTGGACCTGTGGCACACAATGGGCGTAGTCGCTGTGCAAAATCAACGTTCGGGACAGATTAAGAAAAACACAGTGTCACTGTTCATGAGTGGAGATCCCAAAATGTCCATGTTGAAAATGTGGCGTAAAAAATCTCAAAAATAATTGCATTATGGGTGTGCATTGTGCAGTTTCTATGCACGCTCGTGACTTCACCATTTTTTTTATATTTTCACTCCAGATTTTCAGCATTACCATTTTTATACACCTCCTCATGAACAGTACAGCTGTCATTTTTCACATCCATCATGAAATATGTTTTCACACCTGTGACGCCAAATGGTGCAGTCACTGTGCAAAATCACCTTTCTGCTAACGAACTGATAGTGTCACTGTTCATACGGTGGGGTCACAAAAAGCCCATATTGAAAACTTGGAGTGAAAATACCAAGAAACGCCCAGGGCATCAGGGTTTCCGATCAAAACGCCCTACCCTGTAGGGACTGACAGGTGTCAGGGGTGTGACTTGGGATTGTCGACAGTAATGTTCACACCATTCCACCCCCACCACTGCCCTGCAGCCAGTGACAGGCACTGAGGTGTGCCTTGGACTCTTTGGCCCCAGAGTTCACCCCATTCTCCTATACTGCACCTATTTCAGTATATTTCCTTATGGAGTGTGGTGAGTGTAAAGCCTGAACACCTCGGTGTCTGCGGAGTAGCATGAGGTGAAATGACGTGAGCATTATGTGAGATGACCCAAAGGCACACCCCAATGCTTGTCCATCTCTGCAGGTTGGGGGTGGGGCTGGAGTCAATTCAATACTTCACTGCCATTTCTATTCTGCATCTGTCTAACTCCTGCACTTCCAATGCTAATGCCAGCAAGCAAACATTCGGCATTGACAAATGCTTATTTTAATTGTTTTTACACTATTTATTGTCAAGTCTGATATATTTTATCTTTAATCCTCTGTGGTCTGATTAGATTGTATAGTCTTGGCGTGATGGGTAATCAGAAAAGAAAGCACCAAAAGTTGGTAGAGGCACAGAGACACATACTCACATTAATCCCACTAAGCCACATAACAATAGGAGAATTAGTTATTTTCTAAGGGGTTAATTGACTACCTTAGAAAAACTGCATACTCTGCAGGGTGAAGCTCTACCAGTTCTTGACACAGGGACTGTTTTAGGTATCCTGGGTGAACATCCATTGTAAGACGAAATTAAAAGACTTGAAAATTCACTTCTAAAAGCATTTACCCCATCAGAGGGGATATTACAAAATGACATGTGTCCTGTGCCTAAAAGCCATAAAGACATGTACAAACAATGGGACCTATTTACTAAGCCCTGTCTGCAGATGTGTGGTGTATAAGTGACTTGTGAAATGGTATAAGACAGTATACTGCACATGTTCCACCATGGCGGCATTCATGCAAGACATTGTCCCTGAGCAAGGAGGGCAGATGCATAGCTACATGCCAGACACAGTACATGCATACCTGGGGGGGGCGCATGGCCTCATAGCAGTGTGCATGCAATGCTGTACATGCATGCACAGTGTGCACTATGTTACCCAGGTGCATGGACCAGGATGCACATCAGTACGTGAGGTGGAGGGTAGCCGTAAACCTCAGCTGTGTAACACAGGCACACAAGCTGCAGTGTGGAATGGCCATTGTGCACAGCTCCATGGGCACAGCACCAGGCAGAACCTGCTGCAAGGACACTCTACAGCATGAAGGACAGGGCAGCACCTATCAGGGTGCCCAGTCATGGACATGGCATATACTGGCAGCAGTGAATGTGCAGGACAGCTGGCACAATGTAGTGCAATAGACAGAAACGGAATATCATACCTACAGTTTGGCACACCATCCATCAAGAAACATTGGGGAGTGCCACAGAGGGTACCATGGACACAGTGTGATGTCCACATGGAGGTGCCAGCAGCCATGGGTGGGGGTGGCCATCCCCCCACCTATGCACCCAGTCGATGCCCCTGGAATGCAGGGTAAAGGCAGCAGAAAGGAAACCATGGTAGCAATGGTTCCCCCTGTCAGGAACATGACTGTCAACACAGATGTGCAGACCACATGTGGACCCAGGACAGAGTTAGTGTGGGCTGCTGGCACACATGGTGAGCACCACGAAGAACAAGGATACACCTCATGACCCAGGCATCTGCCCCACCGTGGGGACCACTGACACATGCCAATGGAATGAGCACAGCACAGACCAAAAGAATGAATACAGGGACAGTGCATCCCCTGCAGCATATCTGGACAACCCCCCACAGGTAGCGGCAGGTGCTGCAGGCTGCCAGCAGAGATGTGTTATGCAAGAACCCATGTCACCCCCACCACAAGCCCAGACAGCGGACACATACCACCACCAAGAAATGATAAGGACACCAGTATACATAGGAAAATACATTTTTATTGCGTGTACAATAACATAGCGGCCCCACAGGCCACACCCATCCCTAAGCCAATCACACATTGCCTTAGTCTTCATCTTCTTCTGAATCCACACTGGACTCCAATGGCATGGTGGCACTGTACCCTCTCAGCTCATGAACGAGGTGCCTTAGTGATCCACAATACCCCTGGAAGTGTGAAGAGAGAGGACAGCCATGAGTGATGGGGACATGGTGTGACAATGCTGACAACAGCAGACACACATGCACCACAGTCAACAGCACAACATATCTTGGAGGAATGGCCCATAACTCCCACACTTCATCCTTGTAGTGGATGTCATGGGTGCCCACCTGCCAGGAGAGGACGTAGGGGAAGTAGAGAGGAATCTTCCTCCAATGCAGCACTACCACTATGGATGCAGCCCTGTCCGGCTGCTCCCACTTTTTTAGAACAATGATGTCCAGCCACCTATGGAAGTCCTGTGGAGAAACAAGGGGAGAACAATGGATTAGCAACAAAGCACACAACACCCAGGACACACATGGACACCAGCAGTAGGAGCACCACACAGGTCATATCACACAGCAAAACAAAGCAAAGCAAATTTTATTTATGAAATGCTATTCAGCTTGACCGTAGCGTTGTACATTCATCACTAAAAACTTAAATAAAAACTGAGATAAATACATATCATTATTTATAAAACAAATAATACAGCAGCAGGACTTCAAGTAACAGAAAATGCAAATTATTTAAGTAAGACTTTAGGGCAGATTTAAAGGCCTCAGTGGACAGCATTCTCTAATCCGACAAGGTAGAGAATTCCACAGAGTCGGGGCTGCAAAAGCAAATGATCTAGCTTCAGAATTAGTCAGACGGACCCTGGGAATCTCTAGCAATCCCTCGTTGGTGGAATGGAGAGGACAAATGGGGCGGTAGGGACAAAGGAGGTCCTGCAAATACCGCAGTCCCTGTCCATATAGGGCTTTATATGTCAGTAATCTGACCTTGAAGATGATCCTCCACCACACTGGCTGCCAGTGCAGGCTATGGAGCACAGGTGTGATATGGCAAGATCTCGATAAGTCAGTCAACAACCTGGCAGCTGCATTCTGCACAAACTGCAGACGGTGAAGGTCCACACCTGGCAGCACTAGGTATAGGACATTGCAGTAATCAAGGCATGAGGTCACAAAGGCATGGACCAATGTTGGAAGATCATCAGGCGGTACCAAGTGTTTTATCCAGGCAATGTTCCTCAGATGGTAAAATAAGGTCTTGATGATAGCTGATACCTGGGACTTTAGTGTCACTTTGCTATCAAGCACAATGCCCAGATTCTGCACACAGTCAGAGGTCACCAGCTGGTTACCTCCAAACCAATGCCCAGAGAGTTGTCCAGCCACAAGCCCCTCTGCCTGACAACCTGGGTGCACAACCAACACCTCAGTCTTATTCGGATTCAACCTGAGCCAGTTGGCATTCATCCAATCCTGAATCTCAGAAAGGCAGTTGTTGAAGACTGAGGCAGTGTCATTGTGCTCGGGCCAAAGGACATGTACAGCTGAGTATCATCTGCATAGCAGTGAAAACTCAGACTGTACCACCTAATAATGTCTCCCAACAGCAGCATATACACTGCAAACAGCATGGGTGAGAGCACTGAGCCCTGTGGCAAGTCACATGGCAGGGGATGACGAAAAAAAACCCTGACTCCACTCTCTGCACCCTGCTTGCGAGGAAAGATTGAAACCATCTAAGAACTGTATCAAACAATCCACAGATTAGCTGCAGGCACTGTAGCAACACCCCATGGTCTACGGTGTCAAATGCTGCAGAGAGATCAAGGAGGACTAAGATGGAATCACTCCTCAGATCTCTTGCTATCAGGAGATCATTAAATACCCGAACTAACACCGTCTCAGTACTATGCATCTTCCTGAAACTGGACTGGAGATGATCATAGATAATGTGGGTGGTAAGAGGCTCCTCGAGCTGCAACATGACTGCCTTCACAATAACCTTACCCACAAAAGGCAGGTTAGAGACTGGCTTGTAGTTCATGAGACAGTCTGGATCGAGAGAAGGATTTTTCAAAAGAGGGGCAAACCATCGCCTCCTTCAGGGTGTTTGGAAACACCACGGTCTCTGACATACACCCAGCAAAATCCACAAAGACCGGTCTGATTACCTCCATGCACCCCACCAGGAGTCATGTTGGACCTGGGTCCAAACTACAGTACATCAGTCACAAGCCCTGGATAATCTTCACAGCTTCCCTGATCTCCAGCTGGTTAAAGTCAGACCAGACTGACTGGGTGGCTGTAATCTCCCACTAATCACCGTTCTGCCCATTTGAGTGAGCCATGCAGATCTCTGACCTGATGATGCCAACCTTATCTGCAAAAAAAAATCAGGTGAACTCCACACTTAGTTTGTGAAAAGACTCCCCAATTCTGGAGACAGGCTTGATTGCACAGCCTGTCCACAATTTAGAAGAGCTGAGCTGGTCAATTTTCGCGCAGCCACAATCTCCCTGGATAGGATCTCTGCCTTCTTATGTGAGACCGCATCCTTGTAATGGGACAACAATCTAAGTTTGTCATCAATCAGACCAGATTTCCACCAGTATCACTCCTACCTTCTCCCCACTCTCCTCATCTCCCTCAAGGTCTCATCAAACAATGGGGACCGAGGGCGAAGAGTGAGGGGGCGAACTCGGACAGAAGCTATGGAATCCAGAGCAGTCACCACTGACCTATTATAAGCCAGAAGAAGATCCTTTGGATCCAAGCTCACACTCGAACTCCCCGATAGGTCCAGGACTGCCGTAAGACCATCAGGGGTCAGACCCCATAAAAGGCAGTACCGGACCATCTTGATAAAGGCAGGTCTGTAGGGGGGGCCATGAAATTGAACCCTATAGTGTGGTGATCAGACAATCCAACGGGTTCCACAACCACATCAGGTATCTCCATCTCCAGTAGAAACACTAGGTCCAACGAATGACCTGGAGAGTGGGTTGCAGAGGTAATCACCTGTGTGAAGCCCAGTGCAGTCATCAGCTGGAGGAAGTCTTGTCCAAAATATGAGAGTGCATCATCAACCCAAGCACTGAAGTCCCCCAACATCAACCACCTGAGGGACTCCAATATCATCTCGATGATGAAATCTGCAACTTCCTGTAGGAAATCCTTCTCACCCCAGAGTGGACGGTAAACGAGAAGTGTCCTACAACCCACACCTGCAGCCATGATACATTCAAAGGATCTAGTGATTCCAACTGGCACATCTACAAGGCCCAGTTCTGTCTTAAAGCAGATGGCTACCCCCCCTGCCCCTACGATCCAATCTCGCACGGTGTATCACAGAGTACCCAGCTGGAACGGCTGACTCCAGAATGGGACCCGCATTCTTATCCAGCCAGGTCTTGGTGATGCATGCCAGGTCAGATGTTCCAACAAGATCAGCAATTACAGCTGTCTTGTTTTAATCGACCTGGCATTGCTTAACACTGCCCTAGTTGGATGAGTCGAGGTTGAGCGCTCTATTTGCCCACATAAAGTGGACCCCTTGGGTATGGGAACCAGGCAGGGTGGACCCCTCTTCTGGGCCCATTTTGCCACAGTGTGTCTCCTTGAGCCTATAACCCCAATTTGTCCTCCCTGCTCCACTCTCCCACCAGGTTCATGCCCCCCACCCCTCCAATGCCCCCTTGCTATACCCAAGGTGCAGCAATGCCTATACACTTCACCTGATAGTGGGGAGCAGTCAAAAGGGCAGAGGGCCTGAAGCTCAGCGGAGGAGTAGCACCTACCTGCTGAAGCCCTCTGCCAACACATCCTGCTGTTCCCTAACAATCAGCAGTTACCAATTCAACTAACAATCGCACACTCACACGAACAGCCACACACTCACTCTCACACATTCATAAATACCTCAAACTATCCCCTCAACCCACTAAAAAAGAAACTACCACCAAAATTTCTACCTAAAACATACAACACCTCCTCCCCACACCCACACAATATTCTCCCAATGTGCTGTTAAATAGCCACCAAAAATAGGGGTGTTCAAAGTCTGTATAGTGGCCATCCCCAACAGTATCAGTTTAGGGACCTTTAAACTGTAAAGTAAAAAATGGCCACTCTCCTCTCTCACAAGATATGTTCAATCCACCACTGTAAAGCCATTGTAAAGTCATTGACCAGCAATAAGGCCTATATACCTCAGGCACTGATGGATAAGATATGAGATACAGTTCTGATAAGACAGTAGAGGCTCTCACCCTTAGCTGCACACCTTCCGTTAAATTCAGCACATAGAGAGCTCCAACTCTCTCACAATTGAGAATTCTCTTCCAGGCTCTCTAAAGGTTCATGAATAGGTCTCACAAAATTTTTTTTTAAATACATTCAGTCCCTTAGTCCACCGTTACCAACAGAAAATTACTGGCTCATGACCTGTGGTGGCTCAAGCCCGGTCACAGCACCAGTTAACAGTTGACACTGATCCCAAATGATTTTTTGATGGAAACAACATGTACTCAAACCCTTCAGGTACAGTCAGTATGTGGATAAGCCAGCTTCAGAAAACAGAGTCAAACTCACCCCTACCTCCGAAGAAGAGCGTGGCAAAAGTGGTAATCCATGGGCTCAGGAGTTTTCTCTCTCAGTCCTCCTATGGACCTTCCTCAGCATTCTCCCTCCTCACAACAACCAGGGGAGCGCTCAGCCATACTGGATACCCCCACTAACTCTACTGGGACACCAGGTTGTTGGTACACCAAACAATCTGCTTCTCGCTCCCAACTTGAACCCCGGTGCAATCAACAAGCAGCAGAACAAAGTAGTGCTCCCAGCACCTCCAGCACTGGGACTCTTCCGAACTCTCTCTCCTTCCAACGACAGCTGCTAACTTCATGTGAGTCACATCTGACTCTATTCTTTCTGTTCTTGCTATTACTATCGTGCAAAGTGGTCTGTATTGCTGGACAGATAGGGATGCCACTTTACAGACAACACTTCTCTAAAAATAGAAAATGTAGCTTCTATAACTTACTTAATTCCCTAACTATACTACCCACCCTAAACTTAACTACTAGCTAAAAATATCAAAAAAGATAAAAATAAACTTAGAATATGCAGGCAGAATCCCCCCCCCTTACTGACAGCAGCTCAGTGTAGCCTCCATCTTGATAGTAAGGCCGTGGTGGACAGAAGAAGGATAACACTGCTGTACAGTGTTCAACATGAAACAGGTGTACACACCATGGATACCCTGTATGGCCCATACCTGTAGGACATGGACATGACAGTAGCACACAGTAGGGTACATATTCATCCACCTACCACCTCCAGCTCCATCACCGTCCAAATGCTGTCCCCCTGAGGGGGGTCATTAGTATAGGCTGTGGAGGACACCCTCCATAGCTTATGAAGGTATACCCCGTGCAACCCCACCTCAGGTGCAGAAGCACTGCAGAATGCCATCAAACCTTCCACTGCCATGCTGAGTCACAGAATGGCATGTTGGGCATTGATGCCTGCTGATGTGTGTGATCCCTTGGACATGTCAGGTCATGGACCACTTAAATGAGGACCTGTGGCTGTGACAGCAGCTGCTCAGCATAGTACGCAGCGTGGTGTAGAGTGAGTTGTAGCTGTCTGAATTAGAGCTGCTGTGACAACACGGGAGTCCACAGGATGTGCCCCTGACTACTCATTCATGTTCTTCTGTAGAAAGGAGAATGGGAGAGGAAAAGGGCTCTGAGGAGATGACACAGACCTTGGATATTCAGGCTACAGGCCACTGTGGCTCAGCTCCATAATACACAGTGTATGAAGTGGTTCTGCCAGTACCATGCTATGATCTCTGGCCTCTGCCACATGCTCATGGAACAGCTTGAACCCACAACACATTGGTCTCACACAATGTCCGTGGAAAACAAAGATCTTGTGTACCCTGTCTTACTATTCCATGGGGTCCTTCCAGAGGGTTGTAGAGGATGTCACAGGTGTTAGCCAGTCATCCGTGTCATGGGACCTGCACTTGGTCACAGACACCTTACTCTATCATAGCACCTACTGTGGACACAGAGGCATACAGAAACAGAAAGGGATTCCACAGCATCCATTGCCAGATAGTCTGTGATGCTGATGGTATCGTCACCAATATATGAACCAATTAGCGTGGGTCAGCCTATGATGTCTACATATTCGACAGCTCCAGGCTGAGTGGACACCTTATGGCATGTGGAGGTGTCAATGGCAGCTGCTGGGTGAGTACGGATTTGTAACATATGCTACACAGCTGTGCTCACTGCTATGGGACACTAACATGTCCATTCTGTACCCAGTCCATAGGTGATAGCGGATACGTACTTCGACTATACCTAATGATGCTGATCCTGGTGCCAAACAGTGGGGAAGAAGAGGCATACAATGAAATGCACAGGAGGACACATGCCATTGTCCAGAGGACCATTGGTGTGCTGCAGATGTGGTTCTGTTGCCTGGACTACACTGGTGGCACAATGATGCTGGCCCTATGAAGGCCTGCAGAGTGATCAGTACATGCGCCAAGCTGCAAAACATGGACATGCACAAATGATTACCAGTGCCCAAATACCGAGGTGCAGTCCCACAGGGCAAAGAGGAGGAGGATGACTCACAGCACTGTTGTCCTGAGACACTGTTTGACTGAGTGGCATGCCATACACTCACGCGTGGGTGGTTCAGGAGGCAGGGAGTATACCATACTGGTACGGTGATGAGACCAATATGTTCTGAGTGCCCATGGGGAGGGCCTGAGTGTCCCATCTCATGTGTACTGCATGGCACTGTCCATGTCAGTGGGTGGGTGGGTGGGTGTTTGAGGGGCAGTTTGTGTTGAGTCATGAGCTGGCTGTGTGGGCTGTGTGGGGGGGTGTGGCAGAGGCCCCATTATGAAGGTGGCAAAGTTGGCCCCCTGTGTCAGGGGGCAGGGTACACAGGTGTACCTGGGGGCAAGATGCATAGGTGAGACCCCTGCCCTGGGGTCAGGGTGCATAGGTGTGGCACTGTCTTGGGGGCTGGGGATCATAGATGTGGCCCTCTGGGATGGGGTTCATAGATGTGGCCCCCAATCTGGGGGTGAGGTCATAGGTGCGTCCCCCTCCTGGGGGGAATTGTCATAGTTGTGACTCCCACCCTGCGGGGGGTGGGGTCATAGTTGTGCAGGATGATCCTGGGAGGGGGGCTGGGATGGGTGTGTGTGCAGGGCTGTGTTATAGGGCTGTGTCAGAGGCAACTGAGGGGGGAATGACCACTGTGCAGTGTGTGTGTGGGTTGCCTTACAGCCTTCTGGATGTTTTACTCCCAAGATGTGTAAAGTAAGCAAAAGTAAAACTTTATTTTTAAGCACTTGTGCAGAGGAGTGTGTGCCTAGGTAGTGTGGTGTTGCTTTCTCCTTGCCACGTTCATGTCCTACAGTCTCCGGATGGCCCTGGGCATTGCTGTCCCTGTGTGACCCCAAGGTCCACTGGAGTGCAGGTGGCATCAGACCCCTTGGACACTGTGCCAGCCTCCTTTTCCTGTGTCCCTGGTGGGCTGGTGGATGCTTCCATGCCTGCACTTTGTACGGGTGTCTCTGGGCCTGTGGGGCAGGTGTGTGGCTGCTGGTGCGTGACTGTACCCTGTGTCATGGAATCCAGGGGACTTGATGGTGTTAGTGGGATGGAGGCATGTGTCTGTGCCTTGGGCCCTGTATATCCAGCTGGCAGCATCTGGGATGCCATATCCCGGCCTGCTGTGGGGACTGCCTGAGTGACTGTGCCAGCCCTGTATAGCAGATGGGCTTCTATCCACTCCAGGATGTCTCAGATTTTTTCATTGGCACACCGCAGCCCACGCACCTCCATGGTCAGGTCCCTCAGTGTCTCAGTGTTTTCCTGCTGTGCTTGCAGGTGATCATGTTCCAGCTCATGCAGTTTGGGATAACAGGGCTGCATGATAGATCTTTGTGTTGTTCTGCATGCCTGGCGGGTTGGGTGTGCTGAGGCCCCCTTGTCCCCACTGTGGGCTTGCCCTTGAGTGGTGGCACAGTGGCTCCCTGCATCCCCCAGCCATGCACATGGGATGACTTCCATGTCTGTGTCCTCAAGGGTGCCCATCTCTACCACTGTGGTCAGTTCCTTCTTGCACTGAAACTGTGGGCTACAGTACACTGTGCATTTAGCTGTGGGTGCATCGGCAGGTATTGGCATGTGTTCAGCTGGCCATAATGCAGTCTACATACCTGCACCATCTGTGTCCCCCTGTGGTTCCTGCTCCACAGAAGTCACCAGCAGTGCATGGGTGATGACCACAGCTTCCTGATCTATAGGGTGCAAGACAGGGATGTTGGTTGTGCCATTCAGTCACATACCTCCCACCCTGTGTCCCTGCACTGTGGCAGATACCTGGCAAGGTGCCAATGCCCTCCATCTCCCTGTGTAGGTTGACCTTGGAGAGGGTGTGGGCACTTGTGTGGGAAGGACCTCACCTGTACCATGCTGTACCCACTCAATGGCAACCAGCTTTCATTTCACGGCTGACAGGAGGTCATGCCACTTGTGCTCTATAGCTGCAAGTGTCCATGCCTCTGGACTGGCCACATTGACAGTGGCCTGGATGTCCATCCATATCCAGGTCTTGACCTTGACCAGGGTTTTCATGGACTTCTTACTGTACAGCACCCCATAGTGAACATGGGTGTCTGCCACCATGGCTGCCACCTTGCCACCCTTGAAGTTACTTGACTGTGACTTGGTGGTACCACATAATGTGCATTCTCCATGACCCTTGGCTATCCATGGCCTGGGCATGCGGCCACTTGTAGGGGTCCATGTGCCACTGCCACAGCACCTCCATCTCTGCTTCCAGCTGTTGTACACTCCTCTATCATGGTATTCACTTCCTTGTGTCCATGTGGCATGGCACACATGCTCCATTTATGGTTGGGTCAAGGGGTGGGGATGCACATATTCAGGCCACTCTACTGTCTCTGCACACAGCACTGTGCACATCCATTGGCTACACCTCTGCCTCAGTTCCCACTGTGTGTGTGTTTGTGAATGTCATGTATTTTTTTGGCAGGAGTGCACAGCCTTGTGCCTGCATTATGTCACAAGTATGTGCATTTTCCACACTTTTGTGAATGTGGCCCAACGACTGGGAGGTAATCCAATATATTAGTCTTAATGGTTGGCATAAGGGTGAATCTGCTCCCTCCAAATTTGTGAGAATGGATGTGTCAGTTCCTAGTGAATTAAGGACAGGATTAACAGTGCAAGAGTAAAACAAGCCAGGAATTATGAGACAGATTTACATAAAGTACCACTAATCCTCTGAAAAGATCAGGGTAGCCTTCAAATTTGTGAAATATATTTGGAGGACTATTAGAAATTTCTCACCCCCCTTTTTCTGTGTTCCTCTGCACTTGTGTAAAGCAAACATATTGGTATATAGTGGGTTCTGAGAGGTGTGACACTATCAGTATAATGCAGGGCAGTCTGCAAGGGGCTTGACAGTGTCAGACCAATCATCAGCCAGGCTGATCATAACACTCTTCTGGTCTTGCTTGGTTGAAACTGCATTCTTCAAAGAAAATAGCAGCCCGAATCATAGGGCACTTCTTTCCTTTGAACTGCATAAGCAGTGCAGCATGCATCAGCATTATAATCATCCTGCTGTGGTCCTCCTCCCCAACATAAAAACAATCCTTCCCACCATCTGCCAAGTACCTCTCGCACCTCCCATTACATTCCCCTTCTTAATTTTTTGACACTGACATGTCCAATCCCCAGTGTCAGTCATTACCCTCCACCTCACCCGTTTTCACTGTGCAACACTGAGGAGCCCACCCCTGCTGCCATCAAACATAATACTGACACTGGGGTGCCCAATCACCAGTGTCAGTACCTGAAATAAAGAAAAACGTCCCTTATAGTTTTTTTTTATTTTGATACACCCTGTAAAAAAGAAAACCGCCCATCGATGCCTGTTGCCATCAGCACACTGCAGCCATTACCCTCCCCCCCAGACACTCCCACTCAGCACCCACCACCCAGCACATCTCCCACCCCAGGGTGTCCAATTCCTGGTTCTGGCTAGTACCCCCACCACACCCATTGTCACTGTGTGACACTGGAGAGCCCATCCACGGTACCATCAAGCAAAATACTGATACTGGAGGCACCTAATTCCCTAGTGTCGGTACCCGAAATAAAGAAAAAAGTCCCTCATAATCTCTTTTTGCTTTTATATATCCTGTAAAAACCAAAAAATGTTCATTAATGTCTGTTGCCGTTGCTGGCACATTGCCACAGTTACCCCCCCCAACCCAGCTCTCCCACTCAGCACCCACCACCAGACACCTCCCCACCCCTTACTTTTAATTTTCTGATAGTGGGGTGCATAATTCCTGGTGTCAGCTAATACCCTCCACCCTTCCTATTTTCATTGTGCGACACAGGAGAGCCCACCCTCAATGCTGCCAAAAATAACACTGACATTGGGGTGCCCAATCCCTAGTGTCAGTATCTGAAATAAAGAATGTCATCTCTTATAGCCTTTTTTATTTTTATATATCCTGTAACAGAGAGAATGGCCTATTGATGCCTTTTGCTGCTGCCAGCACACTGCCATGGTTACCCTCCCCCACCAGATCCTCCTACTCAGCACCCCCCTGACTCCTTACTTACCTTCTGAGGGTCCAGCTCCGTAATTCTTTCTGGACTGGAAACATGTATTCAGTCTTAAATGCCAGACTGGGAACTGAGGAAATCAGATATGCAGTTTAATGTATTTCAGTGGGTTTTTAACTTGTCCTCATAACTTGGTCATTTTTTAATTTTTCTCCCATATTCTACTTATTCTGCTCACCCCGACTACCCCTACCTGGCAGATTCTCCCCCAAGCCCTATCACCTGGCTTCTCCAGGACTTACCATACCACTGTTGTCCTTTGCCACAGGACTGTGGTGGGTGCCTGGTCTCCAGTGTAGGGCGTGCCAGGGATTAGCCATCATCCTGTCACCAGGGAGTTTTTTTCCTCTGGTTTTCTCCCCTTTACTCCCTGAAGCTTCAGCAAATACAGTCATGCATGCTCTTGGAGGCATGCATACATGCCAGAACTGACAATGTCCCTGCTTCAGCCATCCGACCTAGCGTCAGTCCCCATCTGCCTGAAACTATCATTGAACCTCCACTCAGTGGCAGTCAAGGGCCGAGAAGGCTTACCTCCTTAGACCCGGAGAGGAGAGCAGCCTGGCGGCTGCTCAATCTTCTCCCAACCCTCCTCCCGTCTGACTCCCTGTCCCCCATGCTCATTCCCAAACTCATGTCGCTGGCATGGGAGAGGTGAAGTGTATGGCACCTCTGCTCTCTGCACCACTGGGCCAGCTTTTGTTTTAATTTTTTTTTTTACAAATTTTCAGCCTGGCCTTTTTAGGACCCCACATCATAAACAAGGGCAGTAAAATTATGCGCATCTGTCCCAAAAGATGATTTTGTGGTCACTGTGCAAAATCACCTTTTGGGCAGGATCTGAACAATTTCTCCACCCTTATTTATGAGGTGGTGGTCATAAAAAAGGCCATGTTAATAATCTGGGGTAAAAATATGAAAAAAAAAACAAAGTTATGAGCATGCACTGAAAATTTTCAATGCACACTTATAACTTTGGTAATTTTCAATATTTTGACCCTAAATTTTCAACATAGTCATTTTTTCACACCACCTCATGAATGTGACAGGTGTCATTTTTCAAATTCTGGCTAAAATGTGTTTTCACACTTGTGGCACAAAGTCACTTTTCAGGCAAGATTTTAACATTTTCTCCACCCTTGTTCATGAGGTGGGGTCACAAGAAGGCTGTGTTAATAATTTGAGATAAAAGTATCAAAAAACAACAAAGTTGTGAGTGTATGTTGACATTTTTCAATGCACACTCATAGTTTTGGTAATTTTCAATATTTTGACCCAACATTTTCTACATCACCATTTATTCACACCACCTCATGAAAGTGAAAGCTGTCATTTTTCAAATCCTGGCCAAAATGTGTTTTCACACTTGTGGTGAGAAATGACTTTTCTGCCACTATTTTACAAGTTGACACCTGTCATGTTCCAAAGGTGTGGTCATCAAAAGACTGCTGAAAATTTGCAGTCACAAAGCAAAAAACAACTAAGATATAAAGAAACATTGATTTGTTCCAATGTTTACTCATAACTTTATTTTTGCAGATTTTGACCCCTAATATTCAACATATCCATAGTGTTACCAAAACTCCTTCAAATCCCCTCAAAACTTGTTTTCACAGTTGCACTGTGAAATCACCTTTTGGATGAGATTTTAAAAATTCCACTTGTCTTGATCATAACATCATGTCATAGGAAGACTGTTGGCAATTTGAAGTCAAAATGTGGGAGCCCACTAAAAAATAGATATTGCCTCTCAGCTGGCCTATCAACTGTAAATATGTATAAATGCAATCTAAAAATGTGTAAAAGCAGGACACCACTGAAAATGAGATATTGCATCTTGTCTGGTCTATCTTGAATAAATATATAGTAAAAATGCTTACAAGCAAGACCCGGTACAACATCAGTGCAAGTCGTGAACATTCACCATTGACAAAAATAAGGTTTAACCTGAGAGGAATAGAGATACGATTTAAATTCCACTTACATGGCCTGAAAATGAGACCACTGTGACACCTTCATCTATTAAACCAGTACCAATGCCCCCACTTACTGTTCAAGATGAAGAGCATAATTCTGAATGTTGTATTTTCTCCTCTCACTGTTGGACTGGGTCTTTAATGGTAGAATAAATAAGTTGCTTGAAGCTGTTTTAGAGGCATTATCATGAAATATTGTTAGGGAGGCAGTATAAGTGGTTTAAGGCTCTGGGCTGCAAATCTGGAGACCTGGGTTTGAATCCCTCAGCCCCCCACTTGCATATTGTGTGACCCTGAGCAAGTCACTTAACTTCCCTGTGCTCCCAGGTCACACCTGTAAACAAGCTTTTAGCTTAGTTTGCCACTCCTGGTTAAACAATTGAAAAAAAAATTGTTTTTCATTTATAAAATGAGGAATATGTACAATTGTAAATAGTTGAAAAGTGATCTAGCCAGCAAACAGGAAGTGGCTCAGATAGATAAGTTAACCCTTGCTGTGTTGCCGATGTGTATACACATCCTGAAACCCTTTATGTTCTAAATCTTCTGGCAGCCTAAGGGTTACTAAAAAGAATTACATTAGAAATTGCCAACAAAGGAGATCTAGAGACAAAAAAAAAATCCTGTTAGGAAGTATACAAATGAGAAACAGAGCAAAGAGAAAGGTTTGCAGAAGGAATCCCAAAAGGTGCATCCTGACTGTAATATGATTTAGGATCTAACGTATTTGGGGGCATAAAATTAAGAACATATAGATGCCATCCTGATTGGGTTCCCAGTATGAATGGAAAATAGCACCCAAAAAGTTCAGGGGAAGCAATTACCTGAGAAACATCCTACCCCTCAAAAAATAAAGCTATTCAAACAAACGAGAAACTGACTTGATGAAAAAAGGGGTAATAATAACCACACAATAAAAGATAAAACAAAATTACCCACAATTTATCTTAAGGGGTTCCTTGCATGAATACTGAAAGTAGTGCAACTCTACAAGTAATACTATACAATACACTAAAGTGTGCCTAAAAGAAAAGAATCAAATGGGAAGCTATAATGTCAGTCTACTGTTATAAAGTTAAGGCCAAATAGAGCTTGGATATGTATTGTAGAGTGAAATCCTTAAGAAAACAGCTTTACTAAGTAATCTGGGTATTACTGTCTCAAAACGTATCTTAAAAAATCTACTTAAAGACCCAAGGGCTGCTCCAACAAATACATTGAAGGTAATACATGAAACTAAAAAGTCACTGAAGCATATTTATGGTAACATTCCATTACTGGGAGCAGACAACATCAGATACCAGAGTTCATGACAGTGAAAGCCCCTAGTATGAGTTAAACAGTAAAGAAGACTCTGACATATTTGGTTGGGGGGGAGTGGGGAAAAATTTATTCTAGCCATGTCTTACAGGTATTAAAAGCTGTCTTTTTTTTTGCAATTCAAACTTTATTAATAACATTTTCTTATTATATACAAAGGCAGACATACATGCATATACACAGAGTACATGAGATATCTGTTCCACCTAAATCCACCCCACCCAATCCCCTTACTACCCTTTTCCCCCTCCCTCAAATTACCCACCCCAACCCTAATAGAGCTACAACATATATAATAATCAGTTTATCAAGCATGTGTGAATATGACCTAATCTTTGGGGTTCAGAGGAGTCATATTTAAAGAATGATACTTTCTATAAGAAAGATAGAGCATATAGAAGGTCCCATATTCTTTTGAACCTGTCCATTGTGTTGTTCAAATTGGCAATGGCCTTCTCAGTTCTTAGATTAGCCAAAATTTCAGTCAGCCATTCAGTATAGGTAATTTCCAATTGATCAAGCCAATGTCGTAGTACTAACTTTTTGACTGACATAGCTATAAGAGTCATATAATATTTACTGTTACGAACTTTAATTTTGGCTAGCTCTCCCAGGATACAAATTTCTGGGGTAAACAAGTCCCTAAGGCCTAATAGAGGATCCGAGGATTGTTGAATGGAATTCCATACTGGGGACACCTTAGGGCAGGACCAAAAGATATGATCTAGCATTTCTTCTTCTTGCCCACATCTGACACATACTGAAGAAGCCTTTAATCCTAGTTTAGCCATTTTATGTGGCGTATAATATGCATTATGTAGGATATATAGTTGCATCATCCTTAATCTGTCTTGCGTTGCAAATTTATGACAATTTTGCCAGAGTATAGCCCAATCTATGTTATGTTCTGGAAAAAAGGATTCCCAGAATCAGGTCAGTCCGAAATTATCTGTGAATTTCTGCTGGTATAAGACATTGTAGATTTTTGAGACCATTTTAGGAACACCATTGGGTTCTGCCAGTTTCTTATAGAAGGGGATGACTTGGACTAACTGGGGTTTGTGACCAATAAATTGCTTTATTAAATGCCTCAATTGGATAATATGGAAAATATGTTTTTGTGGGATACCTAAATTAATTATGAGTTCTTTAATCAGAGTCCATGTTTCATCCGTCCTTATAAAGTGGGTAATATTCAAGTTTTGCACTGTTGGGAGCCAAGTTAAGGGAATTGGCTTTCCATCTAGTTTTAGTTGTAAATTACTGACAATTGGTTGATTAGGATATTTAATGTGATCATGTTTTAGATAGTGACATATCTGGGAATGGATCTTCAATGATGTAGAGATTATGGAATTTTTAAGTTTTATAGGGAGTAGACATTTTTTAGTATACAACAATCCCTTTGGGTCCAGTCCACAGGAACAAATTTGGGTTACTTCAATCTTAAGCCAGGCCAGGGCAAAGTATAAATTTTCATTAGAAAGCCATCTCAAGTGTTTATTTATGTGGCTAGCCCAGAAATATAATTGTACATGAGGAAGACGTAAGCCTCCTTTACTTTTGTTAGCCATTAAGGTCTGAAAGGCTATCAGTGAGACTTTATTATGCCAGATAAATTTAGTAAACAGAGATTGTAATTTTTTGAACCAGGATAAGGGCAACCAGATATTAAGCCTGGAGAGGGGATAAAATAGTCTTGGGAATATATTCATTTTAATCAGGTTTGTTTTACCCCAAAGTGAAATTGGGAGGAAGGCCCATCTATTTAAATCTTGAGAAATTGTGTAAACCAGAGAATCCAGGTTCAGTTTAATTGTCTGCCTGGTATTTCTAGCAAGCTCTATGCCTAAATATCTCAGAGAGTCTTGCTGCCAAGAAAGTCTGAGATCCAGTATGTCCTTCTTAAATACTTTATGGTTCAGCAGGAATACTGTGATTTTACTGATATTTAATTAATAATTGGATATTTTACTAAAATCCTGTATGATTTCAAACATCAGAGGAATAGAGAGGGAAGGATTGGATAGCTGCAGAAAAGATCATCTGCATAAGCAGATACCTTAATTTCACAGGGGTGAATGGGGATCCCCTGTATCACCTAGCAATTTTGCAAGTTACGAATCAGAGGTTCAAGATAGATATTAAATAATAATGGGGACAAGGGACAACCCTGTCTAGAATGAAGCATGAAGAGATCTGAGATCACTCTATTTCCTGAGATCCATGCAGTGGGAACTCTGTATAGTGTTCTTATCCAATCTATAAAATTGTGTGGAAATTCAAAAGCTTCCAGAGTTTGGAACAAGTATTCCCAGTTCACCCTATCAAAAGCCTTCTTGGCATCCAGAGAGATTAAGGCCGCTGGGAAAGGTGCATCTCTGGTCACCAAGAAGACATGTGACAGGGTTCTTAAGTGATCAGAGGAGGATCTATTTTTCATAAATCCAGCTAGTTCCAGTCCTATCAGGGTGTCCATCACTGCACTAAGATGGTTAGCCAACAGTTTAGTTAAGATTTGATATCTTGATTTATTAGAGAAATAGGCTAGTAATTTGCTACACAGTCAGGAGGTTTGTTAGGCTTTGGGATCAAAACAATCATTGCTTCAAATAATGTGGGGTCTATTTCCTCTCCAGAGAGGATTTGTTGGTAGAGAGGGAGAAGCATATTGATTAATTGGGTTCTGAATTTCTTGTAATAATTTGCTGTATAGCCATCTATCCCAGGAGTTTTATTCAATGGCAATTTATTAATAATCTCAGAAATTTCTGTTTCAGAGAAGCTGTCTTTGAGGACAGCACAAATGATTATTCATTGGTACAGTCTGAAAATATTTGGTCAACAAGTTATGTCTATGAACTCTTAAAGAGTAGAACCTAAGGCACAATGACTGCAAAACAGATCAATATAAAAAGTAAATGCAAACACATTAAGGGGCAAACATATCATCATAAAATATACCTGGGTTGCAATCAAAATTGGAGGATGAATCATGGAAGGCTTTTATTATAGAACGTGATTAATATTGTTAGAAGAAACATGACATACTGGTAATTGGGAGTTAAATGGATACCAAAAATTAGAAAGCAAGTAGGCATGGGTGGTTGAAGGGTAGATTAACATCTCTGCATGCTACATGTTTAAACGGTAAAATAGAGTATTTATCCATGGGTTCACCATATTTCTTAATGATTTTAGTTAAGATCAAGAATGCTTATGCATTTTGTACTGTGATTTGTGAATATATTATGTTCTATACATTCCCCCCCTTAATCCTGGGGAAGATTTTCTGCCATTGCCACACGTTGCTTCTTTATATAATAATAGTGTAAGAAATAACTGTTATGGGACCCCACTAATGATAGCTTGAGATGGTAATACTAGGATCAATGGTTTAAATGAGGTAAATACACAAGTTTGGAACCTGGAAGATTCATTGTTAGTCCCATGTAGGAGACTAAAAGTTAAAGCATAAAACATGATGAGAAAATGTTACTTACAATAGCAGAAGAGCAGAACTTAAAATTCTTCAATGGTAGAGTTAATGGGGACCTGCCTGGTAGAATAACCTTTCCCTCAAGTCAAAGTAGTAGTGCTATTGATGTTTGTTTAATCAACATCTTTGTGTTCCATGAGGTTTCCCATTTTGAGGAGGTTTGTCACTCAGAAAGTGATCATATACTAATCAAATATATGTTGTCTAGCTAGATGGAGGCTGTGGAAGATATGAATATACTGCAACAATCAAATGCAAATAGATTTTTGATCTGTGTAAATTCTAAGAAGATGGTATGGTGATCCCTGGTAGAAGAGCAGATAAAAGAAATGTTAATTCAAAGAGAGTGGACAGGTTTTCTATGTTATTGATCCAAGCATACAAGCATTGGCCAGTACCAGATGTTCCCTTGATTGTATTTTCTGTGTAGTTGTTTGACATAGATAATACAACACTTAAATTTAACAAATTAAGAACATGAGGTATAGTAGTTAAATTGTTATGATTGGGAGATGAAGAGGTACACACACAACTTTGCTGTTTTCTTAGATTGTGACCTTGAGTTGTCAAGAAGGTATTTTTATTACCATAGCATATGAACATGACAGGTGCCATTTATCAAATGTCACTGGAAATGGGATTTTGCAGAGTGACTGGAAAAACAGGTTTTGGAGGGGAATTTGAAAATGAACTTTCCATATTCAGCAGATGGGGTAAGCAATCACTGTGTTGAAAATGTGGGTTCAAAATGTAAAACAAGGAGTGCCATTCACTGTGGCAGTGTGAGTGAGATCAACTATTCTTAACAGATTGCTTGTGCTGACCAGACTTTTTTGCTACAAAATTTAGTGTCCTGATCATTACATGACTTTGTGGGGGAGTTCATATACAATATCAATATAATATAAAATGAATCTGGAGCTGCATTTATTTAGTATACCTACAGTAAAATACTTTTTGTCAGTTTCTTTATACCAATATCTTGCCTCACAAGACACCAAGCCCTTGAGAGCAGGGGTCTTAACAGGTACAGTCACACTGCAATCAAGAATCAGCACTAATAGTCTATAACAACAGTGTATTTTTGTAAATGTATTATAATATTATACACAAACTCCTCCACAAAGCATCACAGTAATCAGGATAATAAATGTTGCTAGGAAAAAGATCAGTCAGCATGACCAGTCTGCTAAAAAAAGTTGTTCTGACTCACACTGTCACACTCAATATCAATGCTTGCAGAACCTCAATGGCAGACTCAAACAGAGCAGGCAGGGCTGAAAATGAAAATGTGGAGATTGGTACAGACAGAGTCAAAGGATGCTTGTATATATATATATATATATATATATATATATATATATATAGAGAGAGAGAGAGAGAGAGAGAGAGAGAGAGAGAAAAGATGACAGTAGCCTTATAAATTTGAAAACATGAACATTTTAATTAACTAGTAATGAATGAAAACTGCACAATCAATTGAAAGTATTGCCATTGATCTAGTGTCCTATTTTGTTTTGCAGACAACAGTTAATAGTTTGAATTGTTTTTGGTCATATATATTTCTTACTTTTAGGTGTACTGGGGTGCATTCCATTTGTCTGGGAAACTAAATGCAGGGAAAATACCAGCATGTTGGTGGGGGGAGAAGAGACTGGGAGGGGAGTGATAGAAAGAAAATAAGGGAGAGCAGGTAATGTAAATGATGATGAATGGCAGGGTTTTGTAAGAAAAGAAATCAGGGAGGGGGAGAGAAAACAAGTGACACAGAGCTACAAAAATATACTGAGTACAGGAGGATTTTTGGGGGTCACAGATGGGGTAGAAGAGAGGTGAAAAGCAGGTGCTGAAAGTGGTTAATGTATAGTGATGATAAAAGCATTTTAGGGCTGAAGGTGTAAATGGAGGAGGGAAGAGATAGAGAGAAAGTAGAACACAGAGGGTAGTCTGAATTATTGTTTAAAGTTGTTAAATGGGGACAGAGATGGTAGGGGAGTGAAGAAGTGGCATATAGCAGGTTCTGTAATGTATGAGAAATGGCAGGAGGTGAGGGGAGGAATTAGGGAGGAGTGGAGAGAGCAACTGCCATAGAGCATGTGATATATTTGAAGAATGGCAGTATGTTGGGGGGCTGACAGATGGGGAGGGAAGAAAGACTGGTGAGGTGGGAGAGAGGCAGTGCCACAGACAAGCTAAAGTGTACCAAGAATAGCAATGAGTTGGGGGGAGCACAGATTGGTGAGGGGAGATGACAGAGATCAAGTGGTGAACAGCAATAATGTGAATCCTTAAGTTCAAGGGGACAGTCACCATTGTGAAGCCATTTCAAGCAGAGACATGGGATGTTGCAGTGAACTAGTGGAGAGGGATCTGGAGAGGAGCTATTGGTCCCGAATTGAAAGGCCAGCGGTTCTGTGGGATAAACTGCTGTGAGAGTAAAGTGTGGAGATGTAATTTGGAGCCATTTAGGCCCGGCTGTGATTGAGGACTTCTGCTGCCTGAGTTTCGGGGACATCTGAATTACACCCCGTGAAAGTGGATCAAACTCGGTGAACTGTTTGTTCCTGTGATTGCTGTCAATATGTATTCCAGGATCATAACCATTCAAGGTTTGGCCCACCCATTGGTGCTGAGGGTTGAGGCACTGGACGCCACACCTTGTGCCACGTTGGTGACCTGGGTTCGGACGCAAGCCCGGGGCACTAGGGGTTGGCAAGGGAGGAATGGGATCAAGTATCCGAGGACTACTCTCCTATCCTTGGGGAGGGATACGGGAGAACCATGGCTATGTAGCAGCCCCTGGTGATGACCAGGGGAACTACTGGAGTGGGGTTAAAACATGAGGGGTGGAATGTGGCAGACGTCAGCTTTGTGTCTGACATCATTGCAAGCTTGCACTCTGAGGGGAACAGAAAAATCTAGGAGGAAAATGGCAGCACAGGGTCCACAGCAGCATGATAGCTGCAGCTTCACCGGCTGTCGAATGCCCAGACTAGAGGAGTGTGCCTGTATTGGTTCATTGCCGGGTGCGGGGACATGGGGGAGGAGTCCTTTTTGACGGTATAACTGCATATGCCAGCTGGGCACATCCAACTTCAGGGTCAGAGGTGAAGGAGGAGTGGTGACTGGAGGTACCCAGGGGCTGTGGCTGCAGGGAGGATACAATATGATATGATAAAAACAAAATAACCGTCCAAGGTTAATATATGCTGTCTGCCTCAACACCCTTGATTTTTTCTGCTCCATGCAGTGTTATTAATTTGTTATTAAATGGGATCACCCACCATTGTTCTGCAAAATTGTGGTCTCCAGTTATTTCTGAACTGTTGCTAGGACTAACATTGGTTTCCTTGCAGTCCAGCACTCAAAGAACCTGGCACCCTGGTGCAGCGGTCAGAACCTGCAAACGTAAGCCATCTCTGGAACAGTGTCTGCTGTGGTCACATCTTCCCCACAGACTTTAACATCTGCATGCCCCTAGACAATGAGAATGGATAGGTTACAATGTGGGGCTCATCCAGGATGTGTTTTGGGGTGTTTGGATGGTTTGTGGCCCCTTTGAGATGCTGGGCAAAGGGAGTTTTCCTGTGGACTTGAAGAACTGGTGATTGGGATTATCAGTATGGCCCAGGAGGACTATGAAAATTCGTGCCTTGGGATGCAGGTGGGTGCCTGGAATTGTGGAAAACAGGGACTCATATGCTTGACCCATGTGCAGGCAAATGAACTGGCACCAGATCGGTTGATTGGACTGGATGGGCTGCTGGGGAAAAGAGATGGTTCCCTCTCTGCATGTGTTTCCACTGTTTTGGGCAGAACTGTTGTGAACTGAGCAGAGACAACACTGTTTGTGGAACCTTGGCATCTACAACTTTTGGAAAGTAATAAAATGGAGGAAGATGGCCAAAGCTCCAGCTGCTTCAGACATTCCTGTGCCTGCCAGCATGTTTAAGTGGATGTGTGAGATGGTGGCTAAGACCTCTACAGTTAAAAAGTGAGTTCTGTGCCAGCAGAGCACCTGTGAGATTGAACTTCACCCAATGTGTCATCAGTGTTATGGTGGTAGACCCAGGGGTCATGACTACCAGTCTGTGACACCAACCTGCCATTGGGCCAGCAGGTCTGATACCTCCTTAGGGTCCAAGGGATGGGAGTATGTTCAGCTGCCAGAAAGCCAGATGGACAGAAAGGGAGCCCCCCATTTCCAGTACCCCAGCAGAGAGCCTTGAGGTGTCCACTCAGCTAAGGGACCCTGTTGACCAGCCATCTGAGTTAGTGTGGCTTATGAATCCTGAGGACTTTCTAGACCATTACAGCTTGTGGATGAGGAGCAGCTTGGGACATCTGAGGCGACTAAGGCCCAGTCACTTGATCTGCAAGAGTTAGTTGTACAGGCTAAAGCAGAACTCCTGGTGGAGGACAGCTGGAGCAGTCAGAAGAGAGACCCCAGGGAGCGGGGGGGGGGTGGAGATGCAGTCAAGCAAAGTGATCTGGTAGTGGTGGATGTTTGGGAGGAAGACACAGATGATGACCTCCAGGGAACTATGCCCCCATGGTGCTGCCTACAAAGAAGTCAGCCAGTTAATCTCCTTCTTGCACTTCCCAAGCTGAGCCCTACGAAGACCATCCACCAAGTATGGGAACACAAGCAGTATGACCGAGAATACCATGAATGGTCATGGCTGCCTGAGGGGTAGGAGCCCCGGGGCCACCATTCAAAGTTTACCTGAGTGGTCGCAGGTGGAGAGAACTATGAGGTGTCACATATGAGAACAGTACCCTCAATATGAGTTCCCTTACCTGCCTGAAAAAATGTGGGATGAGATTGTGGGGAAGAGATGAGACTGGGTATTCCAAGGCATCCTGAGCAAGATATATCATAAACATGGACTAGACAGTTTCAGCATATTTCCTCCTTCTTCCTGCTGCAAGAAATTAAATTAGTGGCCCCACCAGATTAGTTCAAAAAGGGCATTTGAAGGATTGACCATCACTAAGCATTGTGCTTTACTCCAGGACATTGAAGGTGGGCACATACAATATGTAGTGGAGGTGACTGATTTGTATGACCACCCTTGTACAAAACTAGATCCCTGGTTTTATTTTGGCAAGTACGAATGGTAGGTAACCTGAAGTGAAATTTTGCCCTGGAGTTCTTCCCTCTGAGGTTATGTGGACTGATTTTGGGGTTCAATGCTTTAAATGTTTATTGTTTTGAAGTATGTTAATGCATTTACAGTTTGGGGGAGTGGGACTGTATTATGCAATTGACTGTATCTAATCTATTGTTGCATGCTAATGTTACTTAGTTTCATGCGTATTATGGTTATGAAAAGTGTCCCCATTTTGAGCCCCATTGGGATGTACTATTAGAATGTTCTAGGCAGCCTTTAGATAGTGTCCACATATATCTACAGTAGTGGGTGGGCTATGCATTGTAGGAGTAGGCATGGAATTAGTTTAATTAACTGGGTGGCATCGCAAAGCTTGGGCAGTCGTAGTTGCTAGCAGTTTGGGTCAGGCAGTTTTGGGCAGTTGTGTATAAAATAGAGAGCTTAGGACATTGCCCCTTGGGATTTTGGGCAAACTGCTCTGAATGACCAGGTGGGTGGGTGGCCAGGCGGAAGCTCGAGCATTTTGGTGAGTTGAGCTTCAAGTTTGAGGCCCCGGGTTTTGAATTCTAATGGATAGACCACCTCATGGTGGTGCAGCCTTTGGCTCACTGGATTCTTGGTGGAAGGGAAGTGCACATAACCTTTGGCTGGTGGCCCAGTGGAGTGACTGTTTGGGACTAGGGTGTTTTGCTGGGGACACCAAGTGTTTAAGTGGGAGAGAGAGTTGGAACCCCCTTTTGGAGTTTGAACCTAGGGCTGAGTACAGTTCATGCCTCAGTTAATTGATGCTTGGGGCCAGTTCGTGCCTGTAGATGACTAGTTGGGTTTCTGCAGTAGCTAAAAGATTAATCCTGGGTGGCCTGTGAGGACTTGCTGCTGGTGGGAGGTCTCCACTTGAGAGCAGGATAAAAGCATAGAGAGGTAGGAAATAGGTGAGTTCTCCTCAGGGAGATTGAGGTGGAAGGAAGACAGGGAGTGGGGCCTATTGCCTGCTGTAGTCAGTCACCATAATTTCTAGGCTAGGGCATGAAGACACAACCTGTAAGAGGACATGGTGATGGCTGCAGTTCAAGCCCCATGCAGACCCTCAGAGACCAGCCACACCAGTAGGATTAAGACATGATGCCCCTTAGGGAGAGCAGCTTGTGTGTGAGGCAAAAGGGGAAGTCAAGTGGTGAGCGGTGAGATGGGGTTCATTGGGAGCTTGCAGTTTCAAAAACCCTGCAGAGTGGGAGAGTCCAGGTGGAGGAGAGGGAGCACTGCTTACCACAGTTCTGGGATGTGTTGCCTGGAGTTCAAGGGGACAGTTGCCAATGTGAAGCCATTTCAAGCAGAGACATGAGATGTTGCAGTGAGTTAGTTGAAATCTGGAGAGGAGCTGTTGGCCCTGAACTGAAAGGCCAGCGGTTCTGTGCGATAAACTGCTGTGAGAGTAAAGTGTTGCGATGTAATTTGGAGCCATGCCGGCTGTGATTGGGGACTTCTGCTGCCAGAGTTTCGGGGACGTCTAAACCACACCCCATGAACATGGATCGAACTGTGTGAACTGTTTGTTAACTCCTGCAACCTTTCTAGTGCTCAGGAAATCATCACATATGGGTTAACCTCCATTCATTCAATTGGCCGATGCAAGATCATAAATCTTTTCCAGACTGCCAGAGTCCAGTTCTCGAGCTATTTCCAGAAATTCCAGTTTACTTCATACATCCCTTGAGGCTGGTCATGATTCTTCTCGTTCCCATACTCTAAGGTATTTATTTACTTTGACTCACTCATAATTTCATGACTTTCTAATCTAATGTTAGGGCACGTCGACAGCCTATGCCAGAATCTCCACTAGGGTTCCTACATTTTGTATGCATGCAAAAAAAGAGTTTTTTCATCCTGGTTGGCCCGGAGGGAGAGTAACATGGGCACACTTTACTGGATGCCTGGGCAGGGAATCAGGCAAAACCAGACCCTCATGTAGCGTGTGTCCTGCCCCCTGCCTAAGTTTGGGACTCTCAGGCAGCATCCCCAACATCAGCCAGTACTGAGGAGCAGACCCTCCTGTAGCGTCTGCTGCACTTAGGAAAGAGCAGGTTGCTCAGTGCCTGGGGTGGAAAAAATATTGAGACAGAGGCTGCATAGAGGGTGAGGAGAATAGGCTGTAACAGGTAAGGCATCTCCCTCCACCCCTGAGTTACCTGGACCTGTGGTTGCTGCCAACAATGTCCTGGAGGGCAGCCTGGGTGGCAGCCTCTTGTTGCCAGTCATTCTCAGGGCTCCACGGCCTCGCCAGACCCCTCAGGTGACAAATCGGGGGTGGAACAATTGTGCATTTTGCACCATTCAGGGCCACCTCACCAGACTGTGGAGCCTACTGCTATGTTGACTGAGAGTCTTGAGCTAAGAAGGACAAGATGGTAGCTCTCGCAGGGCTCAAAGGGCTCTGGATTGCCTGATTTGCATAGGGTGCATCAAAACTCCGCTGTTCATGGGTCTCAGGGGCGGTCAGTCCCAGAAACAAACAGCACAGCTGCAAAGTAGGTTTTTGGGGAGATATTTTAAAAAGTGAAAAACCCCAACAAGGCCAAGATCATGCAGGAGAGAGAACTCTCTCATAACTACGGACGGAGTATCCAGAGCTCCCGCGGAATCTCGCGGGACGGTGGCCATCTTAGGAGAGGTCAAGGGGCTGCCATTTTGAATGAGGCACTCTGTGGCATTACAGATCCTGCAAGATAGGGATTGAAGACTGAGGGCCTGGTACAGGCTGGCGGCCATCTTGTGTGAGTCTGATGGACACAGACACACAAACACACACTCTGAAAGACACAGGCCACATATTTTCTATATGGAGCACATTCTGCTGTTGTTGTATTGTTGCTGGCAGCTTGCAGAGATCATGTTCATGACAGTTTTTTCTCTCTGCCTCCCACAGATCAGCCAGCTCACTGTACTTTCCAGCCATGCCTGCCTGTCTGGAGTGCAGCACAAAACTAACGGAGCCCCAGACGAGGCAGGCCCTCTGTGCAGTCTGCACAGTGTTGGAGTTGGGTGGACGGCAGAGTCCTCACATTGATGTGGTAGCAGCCCTAGAAGAGACATCCTCCCCAACGACACTGCTGACCCACAACTACAAAAGAAGCAGCACAGGCATGGAGGGAGAAGATTCTGTAGATGCATCAGAGGAGGAAGAGGTGGAGCAGGATCCCAACCAGAACACAGGCAAGCTGTGCCTGCAGGAGGACATGGCTGAACTGGTTCGACTGGTATGAGAGGTCCTCCAGGTCCCAGAGGAACTGGAAGAACCCCACACCTCAACTGATCCTCTCCTCTCCTTTCTTCACACTCAAAGCCGGTGTGACACTATTTCCCAACTTGTATGGCCCATGACACCATTCTGGTTAAGGAACAGGAGGCGCTGGATTCATCCAGGATCCCAGAAAAGTGAACCATGGAGAAACTGTACCCCCTGGCCGAATCCTACAGGATGGCCTGGTACAAGGCCCCCATGGTGGACACTCCAGTGTCGGACCTCACCTGACACACGGTCATACTGGTCAAAAGCACTGCAGCTCTAAAGGAGCCCATGGACAAAAAGGTCAAAGAATCTCTAAAAAAGATTTATGAAATGATAGGGATGGATCTCTCAGCAGACACGGTGGTATGATACACCAGCAGGGCCCTGTTATGGTGGGTGGAGACCATTACTGATGGACTCCCGGAGGATTCCCCGCTGGCAGGGCAGGCTGACTTTGCCATGCAGACCACATGCTACATAGTGGATGCCACCTCGGAAGTCATGAAATTTGGCACCAGGGCCATGATCCTGACTAACTGGGCCAGGCGAGCCCTATGGCTCAAGCTGCGGCAGGTGGATGCTGAGTTCAAAGCAACCCTGATGAAGCTACCCTGCAATTGGGGCCATCTGTTTGGAGACACCCTGACTTCATTTCTCAGGGACCGGGCAGGGGCAACACAGATGATGGAAAAGAAGAACCTTTATCTACTGTCGGGTCGCCCTTTTCACCCAAGATTCAGGCGCAACAGGGGTCAAGCAAAGTCAGCATCAGGCCACCTCCAGAGGGGTCGGGCCTCAAAGTTCCATTTCCAATATAGGTTCAAGCAGTAAAAGTTCAAAGGCAACTTTGGTAAATGTGGGGGCTTCAGTGCCAATAGATCTGGTGGTGGCTCAACCAGATAAAAACAATGAAAGGAGGGGGGCCCCAGCAGACAGTTCTCCAGTGGGAGGGGGTGTCTTCTGTTGTTCGCTGATCAATGGACCCAAATTACCATAGACAAGTCGGTCAGAGAGCTAGTGGCACAAGGTTACGCCATAGAGTTCACTCAAAAGGCACTGCCACACAGACTGACGATATCCCCTACGTCATGAAACCCTTTCAAGCTGGCAGCTATCCAAGAGGCACTCGACAGCCTTGCCAGGAACCGAGCCATAGTGCCTGTGCCACCACAAGAGAGAGACATGGGAGTGTACTCTATGTTCTTTATGGTTCCCAAGAAAACTGGGGGACTCCGACTGGTTCTCAACTTAAAGTTTCTCAGCTAGTTTGTGGTCTACAAAAAATTCAAAGTGGAAACCCTTCAGTCAACACTAGCAGTAATTCAACCAGGCGACTTCCTAACCTCAACAGACCTCAAAGACACTTATCTACACAATCCAATTCACCCCAACCACCACTGTTTCTTGAGATTCCAAATCAATGGCCTTCATTTCCAGTTCACCTGTCTCCCCTTTGGTCTGGCATCAGCACTGAGACTCTTCACCAAGACACTAGTGGTGATTGCTGCGGACCTCTGTAAAATGGGGGTACATGTCATACCATACCTCGATGATTGACTAATTCAAGCCAGGTCCTCGGCTCAAGCCCAGAGGGACACAGAATCAGTGCTGCAGTGTTTACGGCAACATGGCTGGGTCATTAACTGGGACAAGAGCCAGCTAAGTCCCACACAAGCGATCACCTACCTGGGCACCAGGATCAACACGACCATGGGTCTCGGGTTTCCCATGGAGGAAAAAGTGACCAATATAATCACACTCCTGGGGTCATACAGTTGCAGCCACACAGGCCAGTGCATATGCACCTTCAGCTGCTGGAGCTTATGGCATCAGTGATAGCCATGGTACCATGGGCCCGCCTGCACATGCACCCTCTTCAACGATATGTCTTGGATGCATGGGATCAATCAGCCCAGGATTTCAAATACAAACTCAATCCTGAACCAGGCATACTCCAAAGCCTCCACTGGTGGGGCAACCAGTGCAATCTTACATAGGGTGTCCCGCTAACACTGCCAGCCATGGCGACAATCACAACGGACGCCAGTCTGTTTGGTTGGGGAACCATGCTGGGTCATTATATTACTCAGGGAAAACGGTCTCCAGTGGAAGCCCATCTCCCAGTTAATGTCCTGGAGATTTCGTTTTTTATTTAATTTCATTTATTCTTTGGTAACCGGGTAAAGGCACTGGACCAAAGGTCCCTATTCAGGCCCGACCCAGATAAAAAAACATACAAAAATACACAAATACAATCAACTGCAATACAAAACCCAAAAATGCAAATTACAAATTGCAGTTACAAACAGATTTATGTAATAAATAACTTTTTAACCTTTGTTTAAAAGTTAAAACAGAGGGAGCAATCCTAACATCAAGTGGGAATGAATTAAATACAATGGTGCTGCTATTGAAAAAGCTCTAGACCTTAATCTAAGCTGAGACCTGGGGACAAAATATAGGGGGCCATCAGCCAACCTCAGGCTGAGAAGCAATTCTCTCATTACAACAAAGAAAACATTACAACAAAAAGAGGAAAAAGGGAGCCAAAGTTAAAATATTTATACATCAGACAGCCAACAAAATATTCTATTCTGCAACTAGGGGAAAACCACTCCAACCGAGAATAAAGATTACACCGATATGTCCTATTGGGGCTCCTAAAATAAATCTACAAATATTATTAAAGACCACAGTCAGTGCTTGCATTTCTTTTGTACCTATGTTATAATATAAGCAAGAACTGTAATTAAAATATGGAAGAAGAGAACCAATAGCAATTGCTAATCTAGTTGCTTGTGAGAAGAATGACTTGAATTTGTATAACAACCCTATTCTTTGATTTACTTTCTTAACCATTGACTGAATCTGAGGTGAAAAGGTCAAACTGGGATCCAATAGTGTGCCCAAATACTGAAATTGAGACACTTGTTCAAGCAGACCACCCCGAAAATCAGATATTCTCAGTTCCGGGGTGTCCACCAACATAAATTGCGTGCCAAATAACATAATTTTTGTTTTAGCTGAGTTCAAAACTATAGCATTTAAAGTAAGCCAAGAACAGACGGCACCAAAATCCTTTTCTAGGGAACAAGAAAGTTCAGACACAGAATTTGACTGAGCACAAATTACAAGATCATCTGCATAAAGCAGTGATTCACTTAGCTTACAAACTCCAGGAAGCTGATTAATAAAAATAGAAAATAACAGGGGTCCCAAAATGGACCCCTGAGACACACCACAACTAATTGTCAAGACATCAGAAACCACAGAACCTACCTGAACAAATTGTTGCCTGTTACTCAGATAATCATAGAACCAAGAAACATGACATCAGAAAACCCCAGATCTTTCAATTTTGTGCAGGCCAAACCATGATTAATCAAATCAAAAGCCTTGGTTAGGTCTATGAACACTGCCCCGGTCATCAAACCCTTCTCAAACCCACATAGGACGGTGTTCGTGAACTCAACCAAGGCCGTGCCTGTACCAAAGTGCTTACGGAACCCACGTTGTTGCCTTGACAACAAATCATGGGTAACCAAATAGGCATCAATTTGCTTAGCCACTAAATGCTCAAGTAGTTTGCTAAGGGGATTCAGTATTGATATTAGCCTATAATCATCCATGGAAGTAGCACAGCTCTTTTTTGGAATTGGTACCACCTTAGCTTTCTTCCAGGACAGGGGAAAATCACCTGTAACCAATGACTTATTAAAAATATAGCAAAGGGGATCCGTAATTAAGGGGATAGCCAATTTTAAGAAGTGGGCATCCAACCCTTCCCCACAGATGAGGGCGGTATTCAGGGCCCTGACATTCTTTGCCCCCCAGGTGATAGGTCAGCCAGTACTGATTAGGACCAACAATCAGGTCACCATGGTGTACATCAACAAGCAGGGTGGAACCAGAAGAAAAGTTATGCTCAGGGAGGCACTGCAGACCTTACGCTGGGCAGAAAAACACCTGCTGATGACCTCAGCAACTTATCTGGTGGGGAAGCTAAACTCGCAGGCAGATTGGCTCAGTCGAGTGACCCTCGACCAGGCAGAATGGAGGTTGCACCTTCAGGTTTTTCAGGTTCCCAGCCAGATATGGGGACCCTTCCAAATGGATCTGATGGCATCCAGACACAACACACAGTTGCCTCGTTTTCACTGATGTGGCCCAGACAGCAGGGCAGAGGAAACAGACATAAATGGTGGTACCATGGAAATTCAAGAAGGCTTACATTTTTCCACCCCTCCCAATGATTACAAAGGTGTTTTCCAAGATCAGAGCCACAAGAACAACAGTACTGATGGTGGCTCCAGACTTGACGAGGAGACCTTGGTATTCTCTGTTCAGAGCAATGTAGATCGACGAACCTTGGCATCTGCACAACGCCTGGACTTACTAGTTCAGGGGCCAATACTTCACCATAATCCCCAGATTCTCTGCCTGATGGCATGGATGCTGAAAAGTCAAGACTGGTGAATGAGGCTGGGATATCTCTCAAGGGTGGTGGAACAACTATTGAAGCCTAGGAGAAACTCCATGAATAAGACTTACCAGAGACATTGGCAGATTTTCTATAAATGGTGTAATGTAAAGGGCCTGTCACCTTCGGTAGCAGGCCTTTCCCAGATTTTGGAGTTTCTTAATGATGGGGCAGAGAAGGGTTAAACCTATTCCTCACTGAGGTTTCAGGTGTCAGCTATCTCGGCCATAAGGGGATCCCTTCCAAAGGTGGGGCAAATAGGTTCACATTTTGATGTGGTAAGATTACTCAAGGTGGTTCACATCACCTCTCCCTGGATCAGGCCCACATGCCCGCCTTGGCACCTAAATTTGGTATAGGAGGGACTTCATAAGTCTCCGTTTGTTCCCCAGTCCCCTTATTGGATGACTCTTAGAACAGTTTTTTCTCACAGCCATGTGCTCTGCCAGATGGGTTTATGAGTTGCAGGCAGTCTCCTGCTGTGAGCCATTTCTGGCTTTTCATAATGACAAGGTGTCCTTTGTCACTGTTCCATCTTTTACTCTGAAGGTGATTTTTCCCCTTCCACTTGGAGCAGGCTATTCATTTCCCAGCCTTGATTGGAGCTCACAGGAGTGGGAAGGGGGAGCCACATCCTCCAGATATGGTTTCTCTACTTTCTCTATGGGAGGTGCTCATGGAAGATGCTGGTGGCACCACTGGTAGCCCTGTTCAATGAGTTACTTGATATGGCAGTGGTTCCAGAGGTCTGTAGGAGGGCAGATGTAGTCCCTCTTCACAAAAGTGTCAGTTGGGAGGAGGCTGAAAACTATAGAGCAGCCAGCCTCACCTCAATAGTGGTGAAGATTATGGAATCACTACTTAAACAAAGGATCGTGGAACACCATGAATCCATCAGAGCACAGGATCCTAGGCAGCATGGATTCACAGTGGGAAGGTCATGTCAAACAAATCTAATTGATTTCTTTGACTGGATGACTAAGACTGTAGATCAAGTGGGAGCAGTGGATGTGGCCTAGCTGGATTTCAGTAAAACCTTTGATACCGTACTACGTAGAAGACCTGTGAACCAGCTGGGCAGTCTAGGAGTGATAAATTGGGTTAGGAACTGGTTGAGTGATAGAAGACAGTGGGTCGTGGTAAATGATGCTCAGTCTGAGGAAAGAACAGTGACAGGCAGGGGTACCACAGGGATCAGTCCTGGGCCCAGTCCTGTTTAATGTCTTCATAAGTGACATTGTGGAAGGGCTGGAGGGGAAGGTGTGCCTCTTTTCAGATGACAGTAAGATCTGCAACAGGGTGGACACTCCGGGAGAGGTGGAAAAAATGCAGAAGGACCTAGGTAAACTGGCGGAATAGTCTAGAGTGTGGCAGATGAGATTTAATGTGAAAAAGTGCAAAATCATGCATTTGGGGTGCAAGAACCTAAGGGAGGATTACATGATGGGGGGGGGGACTGATGGTCACTAAACAGGAAAGGGATTTGGATGTAATCATATCTTATGACCTCAAGGTGGCCAAACAATGTATCAAGGCTGTGGGGAGACCCAGTGGGATGATGGGGTGCATAGAGAGAGGTATCACCAGCACAGGGAAGAGGTGGTGATGCCACTGTACAGATCTTGGTGAGGCTTCATTTGGAATATGGTAGCCAGTTCTGGAGGCCGCATCTCCGTAAGGATGTAGACAGGGTGGAGGCATTCAAAGAAGGGCAACAAAGATGGTGCAAGGCCTGCACCAAAAGTCATATGAGAAGAGACTGGGATACCTCAATATGTATACCCTGGAGGAGAAGAGAGACAGGGGAGATATAAGACAAACCTACAAATATATAAAAGGCATAAATAGAGTACCAGAGAGTAGCATCTTTCAGAAAAGAAGATGTCCAGGAACAAGGGGACATGACATGAGGTTGGAAGGGGGTAGACTAAGGGGTAGCGTGAGGAAGTATTTCTTCACAGAAAGGGTGGTGGATGCATGGAATAGACCTCCAGTGGAGGCGGTAGGGGCAAACACAGTGGGAGGATTCATGCATGCACAGTGGGATGATTCAAGCATGTGTGGGACAAGCATAGGGGAACCTTAGTAATAGGAACAAAGAGGTAAAGCTGGAGATCAAGTAGGGTCTGCAGCTTTTACAGTAGGCAGGGAAAAACAGGCAGACTGGATGGACCTAGCAGTCCTTATCTGCCATCAGTTGCTATATTTCTATGTTAAGGCCTATCTGGCCGTGTCTGAGGATTTCCGTAAGTCAAATAGATTAGTTGTGTTTATCTCTGGCCAGAAGAAAGGCGAGGTGGCATCCAAGGAAGCTATTGCCTGCTGGATCAGGGGGACAGTAGCTGCCACCTATCAAGGAGCTGGACAGGATCCCTCAAGGGATATTAGGGCACATTCCACTAGGGAACTGTCAGCCTCATGGGTGGAGAGGGGTGGTGCCTCTGTGCAGGATATCTGTGTGGCAGCCACCAGGTCATCGATCCACACCTTTGTTCGCCTTTACAGGATTAACATGGCTTCTGCTGATAGAGCCACATTTGGCAGGGCTGTGCTTCAGGCTGTGGTAGATGTGGACTGATCATGTGGGCTTGTCATTTCCCACCCAGGGTTTTTTCTGGGTACTGCTATGAAGTTCCATATGTGATGATTTCCTGAGCGCTAGAAAGGTTGCAGGAGATAATGGCATTTAATCACCTGGTAAAGGTGATTATACCTGCAACCTTTTTAGTGCTCAGGGTCCCTCCCACGATGGATGAACCAAACACTGTTGCAGCCAGAATCATAACTGGTCCAGTTCTTAATTGTTCGGGGGTGTTGGATAAGGATAATATTGATTTTCTGTGGTACCATACCTAATGTACTTTGGCAGATAGTGCCTAAAATTGCCTTATGCATTACTACATTTTCCCTGCATGTTTTTTGCTATTATCTGAATTAATTATCATAAGCAGATGCTTTATGACCTATATAGTATGTGTAACAATCAGTTTATCACTGATATTCTTAAGTAAATGGCACTTGATCAGTCCTAATCACTGTTGGTCTTGTTCACATTCTTTACTTCTTGCCTGTTTTTGGGGTCTATGGTTTTTCTTTTCTCTGCTAGGGAAGTTTCTTACTAGAATTTCTGGATTTATCTGGGGGATTGGCCTTTGGCAGTCCAGAAAAGATTTACGATCATGCATCAGCCAATAGTATGGATGGAGGTCAACCCATATGTGATGATTTCGTGAGCACTATAATGGTTGCAGGTATAATCATCTTTATCAGGTGAGTAAATACCATTCCTGTGATTGCTGCCAGTATGTACCCCAGGATCATAATGGTCCAAGGTTAATATATGCTGTCTACCTCAACACCCTTGATTTTTTTCTGCTCCATGGAGTATGATTAATTTGTTATTAAATGGGATCCCCTACTGTTTTTCTGTCTCCAGTTATTTCTGAACTGTTGATGGGACTAACACTGGCTTCTCTGCAGCCCAGCTCTCAGAGAACCTGCTGGCACCCTGGTGCAGCAGTCAGAACCTGCAAATGTAGGTAATCTCTGGAACAGTGTCTGCTGTGGTCACCCCTCCCCACAAGCTTTAACACCTGCATGCCCCCAGACAATGGGGAGTTGGTGGGCTACATGGAAATGTTCCAAATGAGAACAGATTAATTGGGTCAACATGAGAAATGCAGATAGAAATGAAGGGAGGTGTACCTAAATACAACAAGTATTTGGGGTCATTGTATTAGGAAGGGTATGGGAAAAAAGGAATGTAAGCAGTAAAAATGTGTCATAAAAATGACAAACAACAGTAGTAAGCAATAGAAAGTAACAGGCAATGTATATGGACAATGGCAGCATTGGGGGTAATTACTGGGGGGAAGAGAGCAAATGCTAGAGGTTGGGGAAGTGGGAGACTAACTACTACAGAGCAACTAATGTATAGGGAGAATACAGACCTGTTTGGGGTGCAGAGTTTGGGGGACAGGAGGGATAGAAAGCAAGTGCTGTAGAATGACTAATGGAAATGACAGTGAATGGTGGCATGAAATGGGGGCAAAGATTGGGGAAGGGGGAGCAAGTGCAGAAGAGCAGTTAATGTGAAGGGACAATGTCAGCATGTTGAGGGGTGCAGAAACTGGGGATGGGAGGATAGACACCAAGTGTCACAGAATGACTAATGTGAATGATGGTGAAGGGCAACAGGTTTGGGGAGGGGGTGGAGATTGGGAATGAGAGAGAGCAAGTGCCTCAGAGCATCTAATGTACAGGCAGAATACAGGCATGTTTGGGGGCAGAGACTGGGAAGGGATAGAGAGCAAGTGCCTCAGAGTGGCTAAAAGGAATGACAGTGAATGGTGGTGTATGGGGAAGTAGATATCGGGGAGGGCAAGTGCCAAAGAGCAGTGAATATGTAGGGACAATTTTAACATGTTTAGGGGCAGAAATCGAGGTGGGGAGGGATAGAGATCATGTACCACAGAGCAGCTAATGTGAATTACGGTGAATGGCGGCAGGTTTAAGGAGGAGGGAGAGAGAGAGAGAGAGAGAGAGAGCAAGGGCTACAGAGCGCCTAATGTGTAGGGACAATGCTGGAATTTTTTGGGGGCAGATATCGGGGAGGACAGGAATAGAAAGCAAGTACCACAGAGTGGCTAATGTGAATGATGGTGAATGGTGGTAGGCTTGGGGGGCAGAGATCATGGAGGAAGATAGAAAGTGCCTCAGAGTGGCTAATGTGTAGTGACAATGCTGGCATGAGGGTGGGGGCAGATATCATGGAGGGGAGGAATAGACAGCAAGTGCCGAATAGTGGCTAATGTGAATGACAGTGAATGGCAGCATTTTGGGGTAGGGGCAGATATCGGGAAGAGGGGGAAGAGCAACTGCAGTAGAGCAGCTGATGTATAGGGAAAATGTTGGCATGTTGTCAGTGGCAGAGATCAGGGAGGTGACAGATACAGAGCAAGTGGCACAGACTAGCTAATGTGAATGACACTGAATGGTGGCAGTTTGAGGGCAGATACCAAGAAGGGGAGAGGGCAGGTAATACAGAGTTGGTAATGTGAGTAATGGGGGATGGGGCCATGGTGGGGATAAAGACTGGAGCGAGGAGCAAGTACCACAGAGCAGCACATCTATATGGAGAATGGAGGCATGTTATGGGGTTCAGAGTTGGGGTAGAACATGGATAGAGCCAGATAGCATGTCATGTATATGGAGAATGATGGTATCTTGAAGGGGGAGAGCAGGTAAGGGAGGACTAGAGTATATGGCACATGGTGGGTAGTATGAAGTATCAGGAGTGGTGAGACATTTGAGAGTGGGTAGGAGACAGCAAATGCCATAGAGTGGCTAATGTGTATGGACAGTACCAGTGTTTTGGGAAGGGGCAGTTCTCTGGCTTGGGAGAAATAGAGAGCAAATGCCACAGAGCTGCCAAAGTGAGTGACAGTAAATTGCAGCATTTCGTGGGGAGCAAAGATTGGGGGGAAGAGCAAGTGCCACAGAGCTGTGAATGTGAATGACAGTAAATTGCAACATTTTGGAGCAAAAATTGGGTAGAGGGAAGCAAGTGCCGCAGAGCAGCTAATGTATAAGAAAAATGTTAGCATGCTGTGGGGGGAGGGATTGGGAAGGGGATGGATATAAAGCAAGTGGCACAGAACAGCTTATGTGAATTACATGAATAGCCACATGAAGAAGTCTCTTGTGAGTTGATACCTAGTGGTGTTAGCCCGATGCTTGTATGTGCTTGTGCACTATTGATCCCTGCAGGAATAAACTGATAAATATCTGCAGCCTGGTGCGTGCCCAGTTTCTTCTTCTTTAGTGTGAATTATTGTGAATGGTGGCAGTTTAGGGGGTGGCAGATATTTAGAAGTGGAGAGAACAAGTATACAGAGACGGTAATGTGAATGATAGGGAATGGGGGCACGTTGGGGCAAGGCAGAAATTGGTGAGGGGGGAGGAGAATAAGTGCCACCGAGCAACTAATGGATAGGAAAAATGTTGGCACATTGCGGCAGGGCTGAAACTGGAGAGGGGATAAATATAGAGCAAGTGGTGCAGGGCAGCTAATGTGAATACTGTGAACTGTGGCAGTTTAGGGGGCAGACATTGAGAAGTGGGGAGAAAATGAGTGATGCAGAGCAGGTAATGTGAATGATGGGGAATGGGGTATGTTGGTGGGAAGAGATCACTGAGATGGGGACAGAGCTAGTGCCAATAGTGGCAAATGTATACCAAGGATGGCAGCATGTTAGGAGGTCAGAAATGGGGTAGAACAGTAATAGATAAGCTGCAGGCTGAGTGGGCAGGACCGTACAAGGTAGTCAGACAGATGAATGACATAAACTGCATTATAGAACTACCTGACAAGAGACATACCCAAAGAATGTACCATGTCAACATGATGAAGCCATATGCAAATAGGGCTGACATGGTCTTTGCAGTGTGTAGTCCTGGGAAGGGGACAGATGAAGGAGACCTCCTTCTGGACTTGCTGGGAATGGCGGTATGTTAGGAGGTCAGAAATGGGGTAGAACAGTAATAGAGCCAGACAGCACATAATGTATATGGAGAATAGCAGTATGTTGGGGAGGAGACATCAGGGAGGCGGGTGAAGAGATCAAATGGCAGACAACGGATAATATGAAGACCCAGAAATGGCAACACATTTGAGAGTGGGTGGTAGAAAGTAACTGCCCCAAAGCAGCTAATGTGTAAGGACAATGCCAGCATTTTTGGGGGGATGGGGCACAGGTATTAGGGAATGGAGGAATAGAGAGCAAGTGCTGCAGAGAAGCTAATGTGAATGACAGTGAATGCCAGCATTTTGGTGGGGGGGAGGAGCAGATATCAGGGGGACAGCAAATACTGCAGAGCAGCTAACGTATAGGGAAAACGGCATGTTGCAGAGGGGAGAGATCAGGGAGGGAATGAATATAGTGCAAGTGGCACGGAGCAGCTAATGTGAATTATGGTGAATGACAACAGTTTGGGGGGATAGATATTGAGCAGAGGGAGAGGGCAAGTGGTACAGAGGCAGTAATGTGAATGATGGGGAATGAACACATTGAGGTGGGGCAGGGATTAATGAGGGTTAGAGAGAGCAAGTACCACAGAGCAGCAAATGTTTACAGAGAATAGAAGCATGTTGAGGAGGGGTCAGAGATGGGTTGGAACAGGGATAGCACTTGAGAAAATGTCATGTATGTGGAGAATGATGGTATGTTGTGGGGTGGGAGAGAGATTGGAGAAGAAAGGAGTATAAAGCAAAGGTCATGCAGTGGGTAATGCAAAGTGCTGGGAGTGATGAGACATCTGAGGGTGGGTGATGGGAAAGACTAAGTGCTGCAGAGTGGCTAATGTGTAGGAACAATGCTGCCATTTTATGGGGTGGATATCAGGGAGGGGAAAAATAGATTAAGTGCTACAGAGCAGCTGCTGAGAATGACAGTGAATGGCAGCATTTTGAGGGGCAGATATCAGCTAGAGAGGAGAGCAAGTGCTGCAGAACAGCTTATGTATGGGAACAATGTTGACACATTATGGGGGGACAGAGACTGGTGAGGGAAGGGGATAGACAGACAGCAAGTGGTGCAGAGCAGCTACTGTGAATACAGTGAATGGTGGAAGTTTGGGGGTAGATATCTAGGAAGGGGAGAGAGCAAATACTACAGAGCAGGTAATGTGAATGATGGGGAATGGGGCCATGTTGGGGGGCAGAAACGGGGAAGGGGGGGAGAGAGAGAGAGAGAGAGAGCAAGTGCCACAGAGCAGGATATGTATACAGACTAGATATATTGGTGGAGTCAGAGATGGGGTAGAAGAGGGATAGAGCTGGAGCATGTGCCATGAGTATAGAGAATGGCAGTATGTTATGGGGGGGGTGAATGAAGGAGGAGAGGAATACAGAGCAAATGGCACACAACAGGTAATATGAAGTACCAGGAATGGTGAGATGTTTGAGGTGAGTGGGAGAGTAAGTGCTGCAGAGTAGATAATGTGTTGCGACAATGCCGGCATCTTGGGGGGGGCAGATATTGGGGAGTTGAAGAACAGAGAGCAAGTGCTGTAGTGTGACTAATGTGAAAAACTGTGAATGGCAACATTTTGAAAGGGGCAGAGATTGGCAAGGGTGTAAAAACAAGTGCCACAGAGCAGCTAATGTATGGGGAAAATATTGGCATGTTGAGAGGGCAAAGACTGAAGAGGGGATGGATATAAGCAAGAGGCACAGAGTAGCTAATGTGAGTTATGGTGACAGCTTGGAAAGCAGATCTCGAAAAGGGGGAAAAACAAGTGCCACAGAGTGCCAAATGTATACAGAAAATGGCGGTATGTTGGAGGGATTAGAAATGGGATAGAGCTGGAGAGCATATCATGTATATTGAGAATGATGGTATGCTGGGGGAACAGGGAGGGGAAAAATAGAGAGCAAATGGCACATAATAGGTAGTATGAAGTACTGGGAGTAGTGAGATGTTTGAGGGTGGGTAGGAGAGATTAAGTGCCACAGAAGTGGCTAATGTATACTGAGAATGGCAGCAGTTGGGAGAGAGCAGAATTTGGTGAGGGGAAGGATACAGATCAAGTGGCGAATAGTGGATAATGTGACTTAGTAGGAATGGGAAGACATTCTGGATCTCAAAGATCATGAAGTGGGAAGAGGAAGGCCACGTGGCGAACAGCAGGTAATAAGAATTATGGGAATGGTGACATATTGGGGTGTAGGAATAAGCTGCAGAGTGGGGAGAGAGTAATTGCTGCAGAGTGCCAAGTGTATATGGACCATGGTGGTATGTTGAGTGGGAGGGTCAGACATCATAGAGGGATAGAGAGCATGTGGGTATGAGCAGATCATGTGTTTCCAAGGGAGAATGGCTGAGATCGAAGAGGGGGTATAAGGAGGAAGTAACACTGAGTGCAAATAGAAAGTAGCAAAGAATGCCACTCAGTGTGTTCACCACAGCATGGAGTGCATTGAAAGCACCTGTCAGAAGTGGAACTATGAACAGGGTAAAGGTTTCATGCAGGTCTTATGAATTCCACAAGAAAACCCTTTACATTTTCCAGCCTTGTGACTGGTCAAGCTTTTCAGTAAGTAGACAGAAACAGAAAATGGATGGAATTAAAAAAGAGATTCAGCATGCAGGAGCTGTGCCAGCAAAGTGAGAAAGTGAAATACCACAAAAACTCTGCTCACAGTTCAGACCAATACCAGTGTATTTATGCTCTTTACAAGATATCATATCTAGCTTGCTCAGAGTACTGTATATATGTTGAGCTTTGTGTATTTATGTTGTAATGACAAAAATGTTTTAAGTATTCAAACCACAGGTAAGCAGAGTAGCATAACTCCTTATCTAAAGTGACCAATGAGTGTGGAACATGTTAGAACATGTTTTTCTTGCTTTTTACCACATATGAGAATAGATGAATTCCATGAGTTGCAAGCACTGCATAGTGCGTATGCAAATGATATAAGCTGTGCAATATCTCTGCCATTTCTTTGGAAACAAAGCATTAAATGCACCCCATATGAAAGAAGTAAACTGTAGCACATATGTGGAATGGGAAGCAGGAGTAAGGTTTCAAGCATTCAGAATTAAGAGTTACACAAGAACACTGCAGCTTGCATTTTCCAGTCTTGTGATTTGTAAAGGACTTCAAAGAGAAAAGGAGGAGAAAAGCAGAAAGTGGGCAGAATTAGGGGGGAAGATGATATTCTGAAGCTGTAATAGATGGAAAAGGGGCACTCCCCAAAAAGCCCTTTCACAGCACACTGATAACCATATGTTTGCATGCTTTGTAAGCAAACATAAAAATGAGATTGGGGAAGGAGATAGCAGACAAGTTTTCTTTGTTACTGACACAAGTAAAATACAAGCATTTGTCAATGATGAATGTTTGCTTGCATGCTGTTGTACCAGGTTCTGCTTGTACACATTTTTACTATATATTTACCCAAAATAGACCAAATGCGATGTAATATGTAATTTGAAATAGAGCCCCAATTTTACATAGTTCTATATTCCATTTACCCAGGATAGTAGAGGTGAGATGCAATATCTCATGTTAGTGTGGTCCTACTAGCACAGATCATCTTAGAGGTAAAATCTCACAATGGGGTCCTGCCACAGGATCCTGTTTTTAGACAGTTTTGCAATATATTTACCAAGGATAATCCAGCAGAGATGCAATATCTCATTTTCTTTCTTCTTCTTTTTTTTAACAGATTTTATCACCCAGTGCTAGGGGGCTTGGTGGTGGTTATACCAACCATCCACGCTCCATCACCCCCTCCAGCTGCTGGGGAGCACGCTGCTTGGCAGTGTGGGCTTCTTACTTGTAGTTTGCTTCCCTGAATCTCTGCCCCTGAGGACACCGGTATGAAGGGCGTAAGTCCAGGCTGTAGACATGCTGACACATGTCTCAGCCAAGTGCCTAATGGTGTCCTTCCCGCTCCTCCCATCTCCACACCATGAGTCCTGTACTATATTTACCCAAGATAGCACAGCTTGGATGCTATCTTTTTTCCAGTGGCATTCTGCCTTTCCCAATTTTTACACAGTATTTACCCAGGATAGCACAGCCGAGATGCAGTATTTCATTTTTGATGGGGCTCTGCTTTTACCCATTTTTATAATGTATTTACCCAGGACAGTTGAGCTGAAGGACACATTACATTTTCAGCAGGACCCAGTTTTTACAGTATATTTTTCCCAGGATAGAGCAGCACAGAAGCACAGCTCAGTGGGTACGCTGCTATACTGGGGTCCTGCTTTTACACATTTTTTTTATGTATTTAGCCAGAATAGACCAGATGAGATGCAATATCTCATTGTCAGTGATGTCTTGCTTTTACACATTTTTAGATTGTGTTTACTCAGAATAGGCCTTCTGAGAGGCAATGTCTAATTTTCAGTAAGCTCTCACATTTTGACCCCAGATTTCAAACATACTGAAATATTCTTATGTTCTGATGTTATAATCAAGTCATGTGGAATTTTTTAAATCCCGTGCAAAGGGTGATTTCCCAGAGTGACTATGAAAATATGTTTTGGATGGGATTTTAAAAAATGACACAAGTCATGTTCATGAGGTAGGGTAACACAGGGATTATGTTAAGCATCAGGGACCAAAATCTGCAAAAATAATGTTACAAGTAAACATTGGAACAATTCAAAGCTTCTTCATAACTTAGTTTTTTTCACATTTTTCACAGTCTTTTTATGATCCTATGTTATAATCAAAACAGATGCATTTTTTAAAATCCTGTCCAAAAGGTGGTTTCATAGAGGGACCATGAAAACATGTTTCAAAGGGGATTTGAAAAATGACACCTGTCATGTTCATCAGGTCAGTCAACAAAAGGGCTAGGTGCACATTTGAGGTCAAAATCAGCAAAAATCACAGAGTTAGGAGTAAACATGGAAAAAATTCTACATTTCCTCATAGCTTTGTTGTTTTTTGGCATTTTGACCCCAGATTTTCAACACTGTCTTTTTATGACCCTATGTTATGATCACGGCAAGTGGAATTTTTAAAATCCCATTCAAAAGGTGACTTGGCAGAGCAAATGCCAAAACATGTTTCAGAGGAGATTTGAAAAATTACACCAGTCATGTTCTTGAGGTGGGGTGACAAGAGGGCTATGCTGAAAAATTGGGGGGCCAAAATCTGCACACATCGCAATGTCATGAGTACACATTGAAAACATTTGTTTTGTGATATTTTGACCCCACAGTTTCAACATAGTCTTTTTATGACATCGCCTTCTAAACATGACAGGTGTCATTTGTAAAATACTGTCCAAAATATAATATCACACCACAAATGTGAAAACACATTTTGTTCAGGATTTGAAAAACAACACCTATCACGTTCATAAGTTGATGTGAAGAAATGGCTATATTGAACATTGGGGGTCAAAATATTAAACACTGTCAAAGTTATGAGGGAGGTTGAAAATCTCAATATACCTTTATCCTTTTTTTAAATTCTGACTCCAGATTTGCAACTTAGTCTTCTTATGACCCCACCTCATGATTCCAGTAGGGGACAATTTTCAAACCCCAACCAAAAGGTGATATTGCACAGTGATTATAAAATCACCTTTCTGAATGAATTTGAAACATGTCACCTGCCTTGTTCATGAGGTTGGTGCCAAAACAGCCATGCAGAAAATTTTGGGGAAAATATTAAAAAATTACCAAGTTATGAGTACAAGTTCAAAATGCATATAAATACGTTAACACCAGCTTACCTGCTTTTCTCAGTTCCTAGTTCATTCAGATGTTGAAGAGTGAAGAAGTGGCCCTGGTCCAAAGAGGACTGCAATGTTGGACCCCTGGTAGGTTTGTAAGGGGTAGGAAGGGTGTGGGGTGGTGAGTGCTTAGTGAGGAGGTCAGGTGGGGGTTGGCTAATGATGGTGGCGGCAACAGACATCGATGGGCCATTTTCTTTTTTACAGAGTATAAAAAGATAAAAAAATAAAAGAAAGAAATTGAGGGACTGTTTTCTTTACTTCAGGTACCAGCACTGGGGACTGGGTGCCCCACTGTTGGGTTCATATTTACAGGGCATGGCAAGTGATGGGGAGATGGGAGGGATGCTTGACAGATGGTGGGATATTTTTAAAGGGGGCATGGGAAATAAACAGGGAGGTAGGAGGGATACTTGGCAGATGGTGGGATTGTTCAAAAAGGGACAAATCGAGGTTGAGCAGAAGCTATGTGCAATAATTTACATTGTGTGTGTGGGGGGGTGAAGCACAAGCTGATTATGATGCCAATCAGCTGCTTGCTGGGTGGCATCAGGCAAATCAAAGCAAAGAGCTGCCCTGTGATTCGGGCAGCCCTTTTCCTTGAACTTCACAAAGGTTCTGCCCAGTAAGTCTAGAAAAGTGTCATGATCATCTTGCCTGATGACTAGTCTGACAGTGTCGAGCCCACTGCAGACTACACTGCATTGGACTGACAGTGACACACATTCTCAAATCAACTATTATAGCAACATGTTGCTTTGCGCAGATGCAAGAGAGAACATAATGAGATGTGGAAGGATTCTTTTCGTAACATTTTCAGAGCATATGACAAAATTATTGGGGAACTAAATAATGAACTTCCTGTCAAAAAGGGAATGATTTTTGATCAATTCCCTGCAAGTAAAAGATGGTACAATGGTAAATATTAAAACAAAAAGAAGAATTTAAAGTCACTAAAGTAGCCTATTAAGCATCCAAACACTGAAAACTGAAAAACTCTGCAAAACCTAAGATGCGAATACAGTGATTTCAGGTAGTCTTAACTTGTCAGCGTGTGATTTCCCATATGCCATGACTGTCTTATTGACTTTATCTGTAACACTGTTTGAGCACCACCACATCTGTACCTAGCAAGTACTAGAGCTGTGCTAAATGTGGAATTCCTCTTGTGAAATTCATGCAGAATGGCTGTTCTGCTTTTAATATGCCTATCAGAATTTATTTTCTAATTCCACAGAATTCCACATTTTTATATATTATATGGCTCAGGCCAATAACCCACAGACAGAAACACTTCTAAATGTGATAATCCATGGTTTTTGATCCCTCAGGGTTCATGGAACATTACAATCCACTCGGCCGATTATAATGTTCCATAAATCCTTCAATTAAATTATCATCTTGTAACTCAACACCTCCCCGATTATTTTACATGTAAACCATAAAACAATATTCCCAGGATTACAGTTTGCAGAAAATAAATTGGTGGTTTACATAAACCTCTGAATATTTTTCCTCATGCTAATTACTAATCTGCAGTTTAAAAAAATCTGCTTTAGGAAATTCAGAATTCTAATTCTGATGGAATTGTGTGGAATTAGGCAGAATTTCTGAAATGCCACAGAATTCTTGTAGAAGAAAATTCTACACAACATTGATAAAGACTCCTTATCCTCCTCTGTGTGAACTCCAGTACTTTTCCGCCATGCTGCTTTGTCTGATAGCAACACTGACAACAACATTATTATCCTACTACAGTGTGGTATTACCCCTACTTGGACTATAGTCCCCCTGCTATGCCTTCTCTGGCCTATATCATCACCACTACATGACAGCACGTACATGTTTTGTTACTTTGTCACCAATTTCAATTTAAAACACAATGGCTCAGATATTCAAAAGGGTTGCGCCATGCGCAATAGGGATGCGCCAGCGCAAGTCCGAAAATGCGCCATTCTGCGATATTCAGCAGGAGGCAGATGCGCCTCAAATCACACTGTGCAAGAGTGCAATGATAATGAATGCATGCGCAACTGAAGGGGGAGGAACCACGCATAAATGGCGCAGTGCGACATTCAACAACATGTGCCATGCGCAATAGAGGAGCAAGCGGAAGTTGCACAATAGCAGAAATGAGCCAACATAAAAAGGAACAAGAGAGAGGCGCAAGAATGCTACATGGAAGGCATATGTTGCTGAACCATAGCCAGCCACACAGGCAACACACACACACAGGGCAGGACAGAGACAGAGCACCTGGAACCCCCAGGAACAGGGAAGGTGTGGGGAGCCACAGCCACAGTGCAGTGCAAAAGGGGGAAGTGTCACACAGCACTGAGGCCACCACAGGAGGTGTTCCGGTGCAGGGAAGTAGCAGCAGGACAGCGGGGAACACAAAAACATCTGCTGGGGAGAACACAAGCCAGGGACATGGCCAGTGCCACCATCCAGATGGAGGCAGTTATGAGGGGGGTGAGAAGGCAGGCAGCAGGGGGGCGCAGCCGTGGAAGGACCCGTCAGTGGTATGCCCACAACAAGCAGTACTGAGCCCGCACCAGCTTCGAGCTGTATACCGATACCGAGATCGTGGGCTGGTACTGCCTGAACCGGGCAATTCTGGGGCGGCTCTGCGAGCTGTGCAGTGATGTGATGCAGGCACCCACATGACAGAGCCATGCTCTGTCAGTGGAGACAAAATTGACAGCTTGCATGTGCCTGCTCACCACGGGTACCTTCCAGAGACCAACAGGGGACATGACAGGCATAACCCAGTTGGCCGCATCATGCCACCTCACCCAATTCCTCAGCGCACTGATGCCACATGCTGCGGAGTACATCCATTTCCTCAGCACACTGGTGGAGCGCACAGCAAACATACGGGAGTTCCACAGGGTAGCATGTATGCCTGGCGTACTCAGGGCAATAGACTGCACCCATGTGGCCATCTGCACACCACCTGGCCCTGAAGGGGCCGCATACATGAATCGGAAGGGGTATGCAAGCATCAACTGCCAGGTGGTGTGCGATGGCAGGGGGCGCATAATCAATGTCTATGCCACGCACCCTGGGGGAGCACATGGTGCCTTCATCTGGCACCAGTCAGCACTGTGCCACAGATTTGAGAGTGGGGACATCCCCACTGGCCACTTAGTGGGTGAGTATGCAAACCACGTAGAAAGACATGGAACTTGGGAGGGTCATAGTCAGAGGTGACATGGGTATTGGCCTAGATGGCCCAAGGCAGGGCGATGCTGATCGCCAAACTAACTTCCACACTCTACACACAGGTGACAGTGGATACCCACTCCGTCCCTGGCTGCTCACACCATACCGGCAGCCCACGACTGCATCGCAGCAATGCTACAATGAGGCACATGCCACCACATGCAATGTCATCGAGTGGGTGTTTGGGATGCTGAAGGCATGTTTCCATTGTCTGGACACGTCTGGTGGTGCCCTACAGTACAGCCCCTCAAAGGCCTGCGGGCTATTCCTGGCCTGTTGCATCCTGCACAACATGGCCAATGACTGTGGGATAGCCATACAGGTCGAAGAGGGGGACAGAAATGGGGACGATGAGGATGCTGGTGAAGATGGTGATGGTCAGCCCCCTCATGGGTGAAGGGACCCCCGACTGATCCGGCTGGCAAAGCTGCACCGGGACACTATCACAAAGGAGCACTTCAGCCAACCCAGGTAAGTCATGGAACCATGTGCAACCACCAGTGGCAAAGGCACAACCCAAAAACACGCATGGACAAACACCAGGGGTGCATGTCGTTAAGGGAATTGGCCAAGCATGGAACTGCACACTCTGCCAGGGATGGGCAAGGTCTAACACGGCATGTGGTCACACACACACACACACACACACCTCACAAGACATGCACAAAGGGCAGGAGGCACGCCAACCCCGACCACCACCCCTAGCCACACACACGTCCACAGACCACCACGCCCAGTGCCTGTCATTGTGCGTGTGTCAGATGCTGGGCACTACTGCACAGTGGTGGACAGCAAAACGCAGGCATCATCATGCACACGCCACAGTGGACAGCAGCCGGGAAGGTGTGCAGATGGAATGTGTGCATGCGTGCAGGGCCGGGTACCCAACCCGTGCATTGCACGCTGAACAACACAATGCACACAGGGCAGCATCAGATGGTAGCCGTGCTGGGAGACAGGTCAGTCACGTGCCACAGTGCCACGGCCACCACGGATGTGTGGGTGGCCCCACCGAGACCCACCAGCAGTGACAGGCTGACCAATGGCCTCATGGGGTGGCACCGATGTCCCTCAGGGGTTCCACTGCGTGAACGTGACTGTGCTTGTGCAGGGGTCTGCAGCACACCAAACATGCCTGTGCCAGGCATGCTTGGGATGCCCACAGCTGAACCCGGTGTCGACAAGGAGGGTGTTGCACGACACCAGGAATGGGGGGTGGACATTGCACTGCGTGGTGTCTGTGACGCATGGGCAAATAACTGTGTGCCCATTGTGGCCATGACAGCTGTGATTGCCTGTGTCTGCCTGTCAATGGCAGCGGTCACATCCTTCGCAACCGGTCCATCCCTGCCAGGAGCAGAGCGGTGTCTCTGCTGTGCCGCTCCTCTGCCTGGTGCAGGGCTGCACTGAGTGCATCCACCACCTTCACAAGCCGCACCTGCTGATTGACTGACTGATGCTTGGAGTATGCGGGTGTGCTCATCTAAGAGGTCATCTGCCTGATCGGCATGCTGTCCCTCATGGTGTTCGTGGCCCTGATGGTGAGCACCCCTTGAGGGTGGGCACTGCACACCAGGGCCAGGCCTGGGCATGCCCACAGGTGGTGCACTGATGCTGCCCCCTGACACTGTACCACCATGGCCATTGGCTGACTGCTGACACTGCCCTTCTGGCTGCTGCTCTCCAGGGCTTAACGGTGCCACCGTAGTGGCTGCAACAGCCCCACTGTCCTGGACACACACCAGTGCTGCCCCACTGGTGCAGACAGGCACAGGCTGGGACTGTGATGTCACGCAGGCCTCCACGGCGGCATCACCCACGGCCATGCCCGTGATGTCACCTGCTGTGTGGCCATCCTGTGGATCGCTGTCTATGACGTTAGCTCCATCATCATCAGTGACAAATCCGGCACCAGCCTGAGTCTCAGCATGCTGGTATCCATGGACACTGGCATGCTGGGACACGGGCAGAGCCTCCTCTGCACCTGCTCCACCAACATCAGTCCGGACATCAAGGTGGGCCCACTGTTGCCCTGACCCTCGTATGCCTGTGGAGGTGGACGGACCCTCCTCTATCTCCATGCTACCGCCCTCAGTGGAGAAGCCCACCACCACTGACCCATGTAGACACTCAGGAGCTGTAAGGGAAAAACGGTAGCATTAATGTATGTGACCTACCCTGTCCTCCCCCATTGACAGACCAGGACCTACCATGCAGTGATGGGCTACCACCCATCTGGAATCCACCACCTGGAACACCCTCGATGGCACAACGCTGCATGCTGCCAGCAACCCGCTCTTCTTGTGAGGTCAGGTGTTGCATGTCTGGCTGTCCCCCACTGGTTGCAGACCGTGCTGCCCTGATGGCAGCCACTTTCTCCTTAATCCTCCGCCTGTCCATGCCCATCTTCTTTTTGCACTCCTGCATGGACCGCTGGTGGCTACCATGCAGGTTGCGGCATCGCCACCTCTTCCTCCATGCAACAAGGGCCTGTGGTGTTCCTGGCGTCAGCTGAGCAGCGGCTCCTGGTCGGTAGGCCTCAAAGAGGGCATCTGTTTCTGCCTTGGTGAAGTTAGGCCTCCTCTTCTGCCCACATCTCTGTTCCTCTTCCTCCACCTCACGATCGGTCATTATTCCTCCTGTGAGAATGACAGGTGTTACCTGTGACTGTGCAGTCCCATGCATGTCCCAAACACCACAGTCCACACTCCCAAACAGCATGTAACTCACCACAATAGACTGCAGTAACCGACTATGGCGAGTGCAGCCCAGTGTCACATTTTTGTAGTGCAATGCAGTGTCTGCGCCATTGAATGGCTGATTAGCTGATTTGCGTATGCCGGCTGAATGTCACGCTGTTGCGCGTTGCACAATTGTGTTGAACGTGCTCAGCCAAGGGTGCAGTTCTGTAACATGCGCAGTACACACCGAACTGCGCATGCCCGTGGTGATGATGCAGATGCCTGCCATGCTGCTGATGTGCTGTGCACGGGAGGCAATGCAGGGCACAGCCACTATTGTGCCAGTGGTGCTACTGCGCTGTTCACATATATAGCGCTGTGGCACTGGGGCGCCGTAGGCGCACTGGAGCCACAGCACTGTAGATCACTACAGGAGGTGGCACACAGGCACCCAATCATGCTACATGCATTGGGTTACAATCGCGCTGTGGCTGTCCATGCGCGACAGACCCTTGAACTTGTGCCTGACCTTTGCCCCCTAGGCACCATGTGTCCGCATGGGTGCACTCCAATCGCGCTGTTTGGTGACAGCATGATGGGGAATGGCAGCGCTGTACCATGCAGCATCCGCACGTGGTGGACGTGCGCTAGGGAGCGCCATTTTGATTCTGAATTGGTGGAAAGATGGCATGGAGATGAGCACCTATCCGGAGCCAGGTGGAACTGGCTAACCTTGTCTCCTTAGTTGAGCTCCATGCTGGTGCTCTCTTTGGTGAGGCACCCCTGGACAGGGCCAGGAGTGCTGTGTGGGAGGAGGTGGCGGTGGCCCTGGAGGAGGTGACAGGGATCCAGAGAACTGCAGAGCAGTGCAGGCACCGGTATAGGGACCTCCAGCGGAGGGACCCAGACAGGCTTGCCTGCCCGTGGGCATGTGCCAGGAGAGGAGTGGTTCCATGGCCAGGTAGGTGCCCCATCCATACACTGGTTACGTCCGTACGGGTATCGCGGTGGGCATGTGTCCACCACATGGGGGGGTGGTCCGTCCAGTGTGGGCAGTGGTGGTGGTGGTGGTGGTATAGGGGTGGGGGGCTGAATGATTTGGCTGTGTGGGATCGCACTCACCCAGGGGTGGGGAGCCTTTGCTACTGGATTGTACTAATGTTCCTCTCTCCATGTTTGCACCCTAGGCCCTGAGGAATGACGCCGTGCAAGGGAGGAGCGGCAGTGGTGTGAGGCATGTCCTGATGCAGGAGGACCCTTACTGGCTCAGTGCCAGGACCAGCCTGATGATGGTGAGTGCCTTCCATCCAGGATTTTCTGTGCATGCTATGTAGCAGGGCGGGTGGCGGGGCATGGCCACCATCCCTTGACAACACTGCCATGCACACCACATAGTACAGTCAGCACTGTCCAGTGGCACTGCATGTCTGGGAGTGCATCACTGGTGGTCCAAGCGTGCACTGGGTACATGGCTGTGCCACTGCCTTCACACCGCAAAGCCATGTCACTGTACAGCCACAGTGGTGCTGTGTGGGACTTGGGTGGTGGGTGTGTGCAGCGGTCTGCATGGCTGTGTGCGTTTGGGTGGGCAGGTCTCATGGACACGATCACTGTGGGTGGTTGCACACCATCACAGGGGCGTGTCCTATGGCTGTATGCATTGCACAATGGGTGGGCTGCAGGGGGCTGTGCATTCACGCCTATTGACTCTGCTTCCTTATCCTAGGTGGATGGAGGATGGTCCGTATAGAGAGGGTGCTGCAGGAGCTGCTCCAGGTGGCCAGGGCCTCTCTGGCCATTCTAGAGAGGGTGGATCGGCATGGCATGAGGAAAAGACATCACAGGAGGTGCCATAGGAGTGGGGAGCAGGGCTCCCACTGAAGACTGTCCACATGGACTACTACAACCCCCCTGGAACCACCCTCACACCCCTCCTTCCCTCTCCCATTTGTTCACCCCTGCCTCTTACCCACCTCCACCCAGTTTGTGGCCCTCAACCCATTTTTTACTGTAAATATGTACATAGTTTTGTTTCTAATTCTAATACATTTGTTTAGTTATGCCTACTGTGGTGGTCTCTGATTTGCAGTGGGCTAATGGTGTTCAGCTGCAGTGGTGTGCATGGTGTCGGGGTGTTGCTATCATGGGGGTGTGTTTGTGTGTGTGTATGTCCATAGGGGAGGCAAGTTTGGTGTGGGCATAGCTCTCAGTCACTGTCTGTGGTTTGTGTGTTGTTCCCTGTGCACTGGATGACTGTGTGCAGTGGTACACGGTGCATGCGCTGTATCCATGGCACACCTGTCAGACCATCCATAGCCTGTGCAGCTGCCACCCTTGCATGTCTGTGACCTGCGCAGTCCACTGGCATGTCAGTGGTGGCCACGCATGCTGGACTGCCACTGTACCCAGCGCGATGCTGGGTTGCCTCCTGTCATTGGTGGGGTGCACGTCTGCCTCGGGTGGCACTGTTACCTCTGCTGTTGTTGTCCCACCTCGATGCTGTCATTTGTGTCTGTTACAGGAGATATGCTCCACTGTCTGTCACTTGTGATCCAGCCGCATGCTGGTGGCGTACAGCGTTGTGGTGCCTGCACAGGGTTGCTGGCATACCTGTGCCATGGAGAGGTTCTGGCCATGTGCACATGGCTGCCGTGGCCACATGCCAGGGGCTTGGTTGACCCACTACTGTGTCCCTGTGTTGGTGTGCCCTTGGGTATGGGTGGCAGTTTGTCTGTGCACTGTGTTGCATCCTGTGTGGTGCATGCTTCCATGCAACACTGCGTGTGTCTGTGCTGGCTGTTGTGGCCAGTGCTGGGATGGGATGTGTCTTTGGGAGGGTGTGCAGGGTGCTGTACTGCTGGTGGTGGGGTCCAGGGCATGCCCTGTTGCATGTGGGGTACCTCGTGTGGCGACGCATGGTCGGTCTCTCAGCTGTACCTCGGGGGGGGATGTGCAGGGTGGCACTGTGTATGCTGTTGTTGCATTGCTGTCTGCTGCCGCCCACTGCAGGGTGCACATGGTTGGGCTGCCTTGCATGGCTATGTGGTGCACAGGGTTGCAGTGTCACAGTGGGGGTGGTGGAATGCAAGGGGTGTCCTGCACTGTTGGGCGCTACTCCTGGGAAGGGTGTATGGTGATCGTAGTGCAGGGTGTGCTCTGCATTGGTGGGATGGTGTGGCACGGGGTGGTCGGCCCTTCTTCTGTGCCAGTCACAGCTTGTCAGGGGGTGTGCTGGGGCACCATGGCCCAGCTGTGGGTTGGTTGCTGGTATCCATGAGCCGGTGGTTATTCCAGCTCTCCCCCGGTTGTGCAGTGCATGGGGTGTGGGGGGTGATGTCTGTTCTGCTGTGTGCTCCTCTGCCCATCTGTGGCATGGGTGGTGGGCCCCTGCATCCCTGGTTGTGTTGTTGCATTGCTGCCCTGCTCCACGGGGCATCCTGGTTGTGCTAGGGCGCATCTGGACTGCTCCACTGAGCATCCCTTGTTGCACTATGGTGCATCAGAACTGCGCAACTGCACATCCCTGGTTGTGCTATGGCGCAGGTGGTGTGATATTCAGTTGTGTGCCATAGGGGCATCTTGGCCTGCTCAGTTTTTGAATATCGTGCTTCTTGCACATGGGCGCAGTGGACTTCTGCTTGCTCCTGCTATTGCGCACTTTTTGGGCGCAGTTTGAATATCTGGGCCATTTAGTTTATTTGTGGTCCACATGACTGACACAGAGAAAAAAACAGGGTAACAGATTAATAATCTTGTGTAGGCTGAAAAGTATCCTAAAAATGTGCCCCAGAGCAGAGCTACTCCAGATAAGGTTAACTTCCAGATAACTGAAGAATTGTCTGGAGCATAAAGGGTACGGTGAATGCATGAGCCACACAACTCTTCTGTGAATCCTATAGTATTACTTCTCATTCCAACTACAAAACTTCACTGATTGTAGCATTCATGTTACTACTGCACCACCCCTTACATACCTGCCTGACCTGACCTGTATCATCATCATCAACATCATCATCATCATCATGTGAACTCACACGATATTCCATCAAAATAATTGACTTAGATTATGTGACAGTACATACCTTCTTCATACTTCACCACCAAATTAAACTCACCATTAATCAGTTTAGTTTTTGAGGGGACCAGTATTAAAATGTAATGCCAAAAAGTGAGGTGATGCTCATGGGGTTAAAAAATCTGGAAACTGAGTACACAGTAGGGGAAATAGTCATGGAAAGCACAACAGAGGACTGGGACTTGGAGTAATATTTTCAGACAAATTGAAAACAACTGTACAATGTAATAGAGCAATGGGAAGGGAAAATAGGCTCAAATTTGAAATTTTCCCTTTGAGTATTTTAGAACAAATGAAAGTATTGGGCAATATTTTCAATGCCGTGTGTTTGTTTCTTGGACACTAGTGCAGGATTCCACCCAAAAAGTTAGACCACATAAAGTTGGTCTAACTTTTGGGATGGAATTCTGCAGTTGCATCTGACAAATAGACACAAGTCCTGCAATTGTGGAAACATTTTTGTAAACTGCAGGAACTGTCACAAATGCATCCTGATGTATGTAAATAAAGGAATAATGCACAACAGGGTGTGTGTCATGCTGGCATAATGCCATGCCTGGGGGGAATTGGGCACAAGGCTGCAGGCTGAGTGTGTCCAATGCGCCAGGCGTGGCATTATCCCAGCATGACACACACCCTGGAATGCATTTTTCCTATTATACAATAGCTTGTTGTTATAGACAGAATAAAAAAAAATATTTTAAAGAATGCTTCTGTTAGTGTGGGGAAATAATTTTGTTTCTTAAAAGAAGATGCTAACAAAGAGAGTGCCACATGCTACAAACAATCAGTCAAGAGGTTCACAGTGCTGAGACTAGAGCCATGATGTTATGCTGGGATAACACCATGGGCCAAGCCCCAGACTGACCAATCACAGTCCAAGATTCTTTCTTGCCATTGTATAATAGGATGCATATGTGGGGATGCAGCACACATCCAAAATATGGATGAAAAGCTGTGTCTACCCTTTAAAAAATCCAGCCCAATAAGTTGAAGGTGAACCAAGAAGTTGGTTTCTTTTGCACAGTAGGGAAATGGAAAGACCTGCTATATCTAATGTTTGACTGCAGTTGGTATTTGAAACCCAGGGAAAAGTTTTTAAAACCATGTACTGTATGAGGTACAAGAATATAGATAAAAAGGAGATTTTAGAGGTTTTGATATCAAATACTGCTAAATACACTATTGGGATGATGGTAGAATATTTTAATCAATGCTCAAAAATAAAAGAAAATAAATTAAATTGAAAGAATTGAAATGTACAAGGTTTCTGAAACTGTTGTATTGAATACAGCTAGACAAATGAATTTTTCTGTCAATCTACGAGGGATGTTTATTTGTTAGATAATTGTGTATGGTTGCCTACCAGTTTCTTATTATTCTTATTTACAGCTTGCCCTGTATATTATAATCAATGTAAACTGGCTATTGCATTGCACTTTACTTTTTAGGCACCAAATGAAGCCTGAAGCTTATTGTCATTGGTGTGACTATTTTGCATGTCAAGTGTCTGCAGTAGGGTGTGTAGGGGACTATTTCCCATTGACACCCCAGCAGAGATTTCGTTTTGTGATTGTTGTCCCAGGTTGCAATCAATGACTTGCATTGGCGGAAGGATATATGAAGGGGAGATAGGCTCTGGGGACCCTTTGGTGTTGCCATCAGAGCAGTTGGTTGGGTCCCAGTCCTTCTTGTGGCTGGGGGACCTGTTAATCTTATGCCTGAGCAGTGGGTCAGCTCCCAGTCACATTCAATGGATGGAGACTCTTCGATCTGTCCACCAGAGCAGTAGGTCAGCTCCTGGTCCCACTATTAGAAGGAGGACCCTTTGATTTTGCCACCAGAGTGGCAGTCAGTTCCCAGTATCCCTATTAGCAGGGGACCCTTTGATCTAGCTACCAGAGTGATGGGACAGCTCCCAGTCCCACTCAATAGAGGGCAACCCTTTGAGCTTTCAGGTAAAGTGGCAGGTCAGTTCCCAGTCCCATATCAGGAGGGGGACACCTTGACCTTGCCACTGGAGTGGCAGGTTGGTTCCCAGTCCCCTTATTAAGAGGGGGGACCCTTTGATCTTGCTGCTGGTGTAGTGGGTTGACTCCCTGATAGGAGGAGTACCCTTTGATCATTAAATCAGAGCTGCAGATCAGCTCCGAGACCCTCCTATTAGGAGGGAACCCCTTTGATCTTGCCACTGAAGTGGAGGGTCAGCTCCCAGTCCCCCTATTAGGAGTGTGAGCCTTTGATCCTGCTGCTGGAGTGGCAGGCTGACTCCCTGTCCCACTCAGTGTAGGGGATCCTTTGATCTTTCTGCTGAAGGGCTGGAGGCTCCCAATCCTCCTGTTTTTTTTTTTTATTTGCTTACTCTTTTCTCCCCTGGGTCCTGGTCAGTCAGTCTGTCTGCACTTCCTTGTTTTCCGGCCACCATCTGGTCTGCCCTTAGCTCCTATATGGGCCCTCACCTTTCCCCGCAGCAGGGTGGTGGGGAGCCCCCAACTCACCCACTGGTCCAGATCCAGTTTGGCGATGCCCCTAAAGCCAGGGCACCCATTGGATGGCCATCAAGCTACTGCGACATAGGATGCCATTTTCCTTTTCCTTGTACTCCCCTTATGTGAGTGAGGCATGCAATGATGCCAGTGGAAGGAGCGAGCACGCATCCGCATGCACTCCTCCTGGCACCTGCCCCATCTCAGCCCGCTTTAGTGCACAGCATCGGTGTACTGCCCCCCAGCCTCCACTAGGGTCCCAAAGTGCACCGACCACTGGAGTCACCCCTTCCCTGAGAGGGAGAGCAGTCACTTGGATGCTTGATTCCTGTTCTCCCCTGCCGACCCCCAGCAGCCTGTGATCTCTCCTGAACACAGGTCGCTGGCATAGCGTGAGGTAAGGCATCCAGTGCCTCAGTCCTCAGTGCCACTGGACCGCCCAGTCCCCTTGTTAGGAGATGGACCCTTTGTTCTTGCCACTGAAGCAGCAGGTCCATTTCTGGACTCCCTGTTAGGAAGGGGACCCTTTGATCTTGCTGATGGAGTGGTAGGTTCACTCGCAGTCCCCTTATTAAGAGGGGGGCCCTTTCATTTTTCCACCAGAGTGGCAGATTGGCTCCAACTCCCTTGTTAGAATGGGGACCCTTTGATTTTGCTGCTGCAGCAGAGGGTTGCCTCTTGGTCCCCCTATTAGGAAAGAGACAGCTGTAGGAGTTAGTTACTGTTTGGAGAATGGGGGCAGCTTCTTGACGGTAAAAAGAAGAATGTTCCTCCTAATGTATAGCGCAGTGGGTTAAGGCTCTGAGCTGCAGATCTGGAGTCCTGGGTTTGAATCCCACAACCACCTAGGTGCATACTGTGTGATCCTGAGCAAGTCACTTAACTTCCTTGTATGCCCAGGTTGCATCTGGAAACAAGCTTTGGCTTAGTGTGCTACTCCTGGTTAAACAATGTGTGGGACAGCTGAAATATATGAGCACAGAACTACTCATTCCTGATGGTTCAGAACTTTACTGCATCACCTGTGTCATTCTGCGCCCCACCCCACATCTCTCCCATCCCTCCCCCTAGTTTTATTTTTAAAATGTGGAGGCAGTGGCATTTCTGCCTGGAGCTGCAGCTAATAACATTCCACCAGGTGTGTGTGGGGATGGGCACTCACTGTCAGCCTGCAGCTCCACAGGCTGGGCAAAGTGGTTGCATCATACAGCAAGCACACAGACTCCTGGGGTGGGTAGGTGGTGTGTGACATAGACTTTAACATAGAAACATAGAATTTGATGGCAGATAAGGACCGTTTGGCCCACCTAGTCTGCCTATTTCCCTACCTAATGGATAAGCTGCAGATCCTAGTTAACCAACAGCCTACTTCCTCCTACCCCCCACTAGAATTGCCTTATGTCTGTCCCATGCATTCTTGAATTCCTCCACTGTTTTTGACTCCATGACCTCCTCAGGAAGGCTGTTCCATGCATCTACAAGCCTCTCCATGAAAAAATACTTCCTCACATTACCTCTGAGCTGTCCCCCCATTATCTTCAAATTGTACTCCCTTGTTCTTGCACATCTGTTTTTCTGAAAGATGCTACCCTCTTGGACTTTGTTGATTCCCTTGAGGTACTTGAAAGTTTCTATCATGTTCCCCCTCTCCTTCCTTTCCTTCAGGGTGTACATATTAAGTTCCTTTAGTCTTTCTTCATATGTCTTCTGGTGCAGGCCCTGCACCATTTTGGTTGCCCTCCTCTGGGCAGCCTCTACCCTGTCAATGTCTTTGTGGAGATGGGGTCTCCAGAACTGCATGTAGTACTCCAGATGGGGTTTCCCCAACTGTCTGTACAGAGGGAGAACAACTTCCTGTTTTGTAATGGTGATGCCTCTCCCTATGCATCCCAGTATCCCCCCAGCCCTCCTTATTGATTTCTCACATTGCTTGCCCACTTTTAGGTCATCTGATATAACTACCCTCGGGTCCCTTTCCATTTTTGTTGTTCAGTATCTCACCCCCCCCTTTGTGCATTCTTCCCCTGGGTTTTTGTTTCCTGGGTGCATTACTTTGCACTTCTTTGCACTGAATCTAAGCTGCCATACATTTGATCATTTCTCCAACCTTGCCAAGTCCCTTCTCATCCTTTCCACCCCACCTTGTGTATCAACCCTGTTGCAGATCTTTCTGTCGTCTGCAAAGAGACATACTTTTCCATCCAGTCCCTCTGCAATGTCACTTACAAAGACATTAAAAAGGACCGGACCCAGTGCTGAACCTTGCGGTACCCCACTAGTAACCCTCTTTTCTTCACTGTGGACTCGGTTTACTATTACCCTCTGCATCCTGTTGTCCAGCCAATGTTTTACCCAGGCTATCACCCTGGGACCCACTCCCAGGCTGACTAATTTTTTTATTAATCTTTTGTGTGGAACTGTGACAAATGCCTTGCTAAAGTCTAGGTAGGCCATGTCCACAGCCCTCTCCCTTGTCTACTACTTTGGTAACCCAGTCAAAGAAATCAATTAGATTTGTCTAACATGACCTTCCTGCTGTGAGTCCATGCTACCTTTTGTCCTGTGCCCCACTGGCCTGTAGGTACTCAACAATTCTTTCCTTCAGAAGTGATTCCATCATTTTCCCCTACCACTGAGGTCAAACTGACAGATCTGTAGTTTCCTGCCTCTGTCTTGCTCCCACTTTTGTGAAGAGGACACAAATGCTTACAGCCTGGGAAATAAGATCCCAGACCTGCAGGCTATAATGTCAGAGGCTAAACTGGACATAGTAGCAATTAGTGAGACGTGGTTTACCATTAACCACACTTGGGAGACTTCAGTACCTGGCTATGTATTGTTCAGAAGAGACCGAGGTGCAAAAAGGGGGGGAGGAGTGGCCCTGTATGTTAATGAAAATATCAAAGCTACAGAAATTCAGAATACACATAAGGAGCCAGAAGAACTGTGGGTCACCCTGGAAACAGGAAATGGGACAGCCATAAGAACTGGGGTTGTCTACAGGCCCCCAGACCAGAGGGATGACATAGACACATTACTGTTAGAAGATATACAAAACATGACAGCTAAAGGGGGAGGTTCTGATAATGGGAGACTTCAACATGCCAGATACAGATTGGTCAATACCAGCAGGAACATCTGCCAGAACTAGACTCATAGTGGATTCCCTGCAGGGGGAGGGCCTCAAACAACTGGTACAGCAACCCACAAGAGACAGGGCTATCCTAGATCTAGTACTGACTAACAAAGAAGGGATCACAGATCTCCAGATAGAAGGTCACCTGGGGGCCAGTGACCATCACTTGGTATGGTTCAATTTGGCTACTACATCTAAATCATCCCATTCCAAGGCAAAATGTGGGACTTCAGAGGAACTGACTTTGATAAGATGGACAACAGAGTTAAGCTAGCCCTGGCAAAAGAAACACAGGTGAGGGGTACAGGCAAAGTGGGCAAGCATTAAGGATGCAATACTTGAAGCAACATCCCATTGTGTTAGACAGAAAGGAAGTGCAAAGAAAGAAGGAAACCACTTTGGTTCTCAAATACAGTAGCAGAAAAGGACAGAGCCAAAGGCTGGCCTTCAGGAAATATAAGGAACACAGCGGGATGAAGATAGGGAGGCATACCAAACTGCCCTAAGGGAAGCAGGTAAGGCAGTAAGGCAGGCAAAGTCCCAAACTGAGGAAACACTAGCACGAACAGTAAAAGAAGGTGACAAGACTTTCTATAGATACATTAGTGAAAGGAGAAAGTCCAGAGGGTATTGCTAAGCTAATGGAGAAAGGGAGCATGTGAGGAGGAGGACCCTGTAAAGGCATCTATCCTAAATAAATACTTTTGCTCAGTATTTACTGAAGAGAAGGTAGGGCAGGGCCCACAGCTCAGCATCATGGACACAGGGGGAGGAGGTGAGCACTACTCCCTTCACAAAAGAAAGGGTCCTACAAGAGCTTGCTAAGCTCAGGGTGGATAAGGCAATGGGACCTGATGGCATACATCCCAGGGTACTTAAGGAGCTAGAGAAGGAACTAGCAGAGCCATTAGCAGAATTGTTTAGTGAGTCTCTGAGCACAGGAGAGGTCCCAGAAGACTGGAGAAGGGACTCATGTATCCCACTCCACAAGAGTGGTAGCAGGGAGGAGGCGGGAACTACAGACTGGTCAGTCTTACCTCAGTAGTGGGCAAGATTATGGAGGCACTCCTTAAGGAAAGGATAGTGCAACACCTGGAATCCATAGGGGCACAGGATCCAAGACAGCATGGGTTTACAAAGGAAGGTCCTGTCAAACTAATCTCATAGATTTCTTTGACTGGGTAACCAGAGTGGTGGACCAAGGGGAGCAGTTGATGTCGCCTACCTTGACTTCAGCAAAGCTTTTGACACTGTTCACATAGAAGATTGATAAATAAGCTGGGTAGGCTCGGGTGGGTCAAGTTGGTCAACTGGGTGGCAAACTGGTTGACTGGCAGAAAACAGAGATGGTGATAAATGGTATACAGTCAGAAGAGATGCAAGTCACAGTGGGTACCTCAGGGATCAGTCCTGGGGCCAGTCCTATTCAACATCTTCATTAGTGACCTTGCAGATGGACTAGAGGGTAAGGCTTGTCTGTTTGCAGATGACACCAAGATCTGCAACAGGGTAGATGATCCAGATGGGGTGGGCAGAATGAGAAGAGATCTGGATAAACTAGCAGAATGGTCAGAAGAGTGGCAACTGGGTTTAATGCAAGAAGTGCAAATCATGCACATAGGAGAGAAACCCTGAAGCCACTTATAGGCTGGGAGGGAGTTGCTAGCAGTCACAAAGGAAGAAAGAGACTTGGGCATCATCATCACTGATGACCTAAAATCATCAAGCAGACCTCTAAAGCAGTAGGTAAGGCTAGGGGGTGTTAGGGTGTATTAGCAGGGGTATCACAAGTCGTAGAGGAGGTAATAATCCTCTGTACAAGACATTAGTTAGGCCCCATCTGAGTATTGCATGCAGTATTGGAGGCCACACCTTCACAAGGACATTAACCAAATTGAGGCAGTCAGAGAAGGGCAACCAAAATGGTGCAGGGACTGCATCAGAAGACATATGAGGACAGATTAACGGGCTCAATATGTATACCCTTGAGCAAAGGAGGGAGAGGTGATATGATCGAGGCATTCAAACACCTTAAGGGCATAAACAAGGTGAAAGAGTCTAACATGTTTAAATATAAGAAAAATAGCAGGACAAGAGGATACAGCATGAGATTAGGGAGGCCGATTAAGGGAGAATTTGAGGAAATTCTTTTCACAGAAAGGGTGGTAGATGCATGGAATGGCTTACCACAAGAAGTGGTGGCTATGAATACAGTGCAGGGCTTCAAACAGGCATGGGATAGGCATAAGGAGCAATACAAATGACTATGAATAGATAGGTCACTGACAGAGCAAAGGCCGATGGCACATTTATAAGGTAGAAAAAGAAATGGGCAGACTGGATGGGCCTTGCGGTCCTTATCTGCCATCAACTTCTATGTTTCTATGTTTCTATGGAATCACATTCCCCCTCTTCCAATCCTTAGGTACCACACCATCCTCCCATGATTTGTTAAAAAGGGTAGTCAGTGGTGTTACTAGTTTTCCCCTTAGTTATTTTAGAATTCTGCAGTGAATCCCATCAGGCCCCATTGCTTTGTCCACCTTCAGTTTTAGGAGTTCTTTCAGAACTCGTTCTTCTGTGAAAGGACTGATATCAACCCCTTATCCAGAGTGCTTCTATTGACTGAATTAGGTACCTCCCCCTCATCTTCTTTTGTGAATACTGAGCAGAAGTATTTGTTCAGTATCCCTGATTTTTCACTGTCCCTCTCTGCCCGCCCACCCTCCTCTTTATTCAGCCTCAGTATCCCTCCCATTGTCTTTCTTTACTCCCTAATGTACCTATAAAAGATGTTATCCCCCTTCTTAACTGAGTTGGCTATCTTTTCCTTGGTTTGGGCCTTTGCTATTCTGACTGCCTTCCCTGCTTCTTTCTGCTTTAACTGGTACAGTTCTCTGTCTTGCTCCTTCTGTGTTTCCTTATACTTCCTGAATGCTATCTTTTTCTCTCTTAGCTTCCCTGCCACCTCTTTTGAAAGCCATGGTGTTTTTTTCTTTCATTTTGATTTGTTCATTTGCATAACATAAAGGTTTGTTGCCTCTGTGATGTCAGATTTGATGTTTCCCCATTATTGCTCCACCCCTCCTTCTTGCCTGTTTGCTAGTGCTATTCTGAGGCACTCTCCCATTTTGACAAAATCAGCCCTTCTGAAGTCCAGTACCTTCACTTTTGTATGGATTGACTCTGCAGCTGAGTTTATTGTGAACCATGCTTTTTGGTGGTCACTTGTTCCTAGATGGCTATGCACTTCTAGATCAGAGATCCTCTCTCCATCCCTATTTGAGAGTACCAGGTCTAAGATTGCTCCCTCCCAAGTGGGTTCCAACACTAGCTGTCTGAGGCATGCCCCCTGTAGGGCATTGAGAATGGCTCTGCTTTTGGATGTGGCTGTAGCAAAGGTGCTCCAGTTAACATCTGGCATATTCAGGTCCTCCATCAGTAATATCTCCCCTTTCTCTGCCATCCTAAGGATTCCTCCCATCATTTACTTGTCCATTTCCTCCCCCTGAGACGGGGGTCTGTATACTAGGATTTACCCACGCCTGGATGGTTTGGTCACTCAGCCTGTGGCCTTGTGACCGAATCATGCCAGGCATGGGTAAACCCAGCATCACCCACACCCTGTCATGGTTTATTGCTTAATTTTAGAATTGGTTTACTTAGGAGACCCAGCTTAGATGCAACATCTCACTGTCAGTGGGGATCTTGTCTAGACCCTGTTTTCACAGCTGGAATAATCTGAAGCCCAGAGAGATCAAATGACTTGTTTATAGTCACAGTGGATGCAGAACCACTAGATCATGCTGCATTCACCTTATGAGGCCACTCTCTTGTGTTACTACTGGGAGGCCTGCTCCCTCCCACATATGGTATAAGCTATTGTCCTGTCAGATCACAGCAGATAGGGCCATACCTCTCAGCCACTAGACACTCAAATGTGGGACACCAGCCCTAATAATGTGGGACTTAGCAAAGGCACATAATGAAGTCATGGATATTCAGCCTTGAAAACTCTGGACATTATTGCCTTGGAGTTGACAAGATTTATTGTAAGTCATCATTAATGCGTATTCATTTTTGCTTTAAATTCTTGGTGTACAGTGTGGGACAGCACCTTCTCTATGTAGGACACAAAGTGTCTGAGAAGTTTCACGAGAGATGATTGAGAGGTATAGACAGAGGTATTTTGAAGTAAAATGAGAAACTGTTGAGAGATAAAGTTATGGCCCTGAAGCAGCAGGTGGTGCAGGCACTCCATTTCTTAGGGCTGTGGGTGGAGCCTACAGCCCTTCTGTCATCTGTAGCTCTAAAACAGCTTTTCTTGGAACTTTCATTTTAGACATTTGTATGTATTCTTCCACAGCTGCAAAGCAGTGCACCCCCTCTGATATTTGCTATTTGTTGCTCTATGTTAAAGGTATCTGCGGGGGGGGGGGGAGGAGGATGCTACTGTATTGTACCTCAGAAGTTCTCAGGATATTAACAAAAAAACACTTTTTAAACTGATGTTTCTATCATCTGTCCAGTTCAGTCTAACAGATTTGTTCTATTTCTTTCAGCAACCTAGGGGACTCATTTCCTCTTAGTTTTTTCGAAAACGAAAGTCAGACTCAGTGTCAGATTACATACAGTGGAATGCAGATTACTAGCTGCCTGACATTCCTTTCCACAGGACAGATTGGAGGCAATTAGTGGAAACAGAAGACTTTTTTTTTCTCATTTTATAATATGATGTGCTGAGTGTGTGTTTAGTTGGAGGGTCCAGGCCTTGAAGAAAATAATACCATTTGTGTAACTCATTTAAGATTCCATCAGGTGGTCAGAAAAAATTCTGAGAGAATTTGTGTAAAAACTAACAAATGAAAGATGCAAAAAAAAAAAGCATGCACACTGGCCTCTGAGACTGGAAGATTAGCAGGCTGTGGGTTCTATCCCCACACTAGGCATGTGGGTTAAAGAGCTTGTGTACTGCCTAAAACTAATATTAGATTTTAAAAGCAGTCAACCATTACCTTTTATATTTGAGGTACTTTATCTTTTCCCTTTGTTTAATTAGAAGATTGTTTACCTGATGTTAATATGTGTGATGTGTGGAACAGCATTCTGTGTGGCAGCTGACATAGTTAGCTATACTGCCCCCACTACATCACCAGCATCGTGACCTCACTGAATTTGACATCACTGCCACTTAGGAACAGCAATTCAGTGACTGCCAGGTCATTCACATGTGATTTCACTGTCAGCAAAATCACAATGCTGATGATGTAGTGGGGGGCAGTAGAGATAGATATGTCAGCTGCTATGCTAAGAGCTGTTCCATACATCCACCACAACATTATGACATAGAAGACTCTCTGATGGGCAAAAAGTAAAAGAAAGGTACTTCAGAAATAACATATCATAACTGACTACTTCTTAAAATTTATATTATTTTCCTGTCTGCCTGATTTGGCTCCACTAATTCTTTAAATCCCAATACTGACACTGTAGTGCAGCATGGGGGGAGGGGAGTGTTCTTGTCTTTTCTGTCTGCCTGTTCAGGTGGATGTTAAAGATCCTATAGCACTTCTCAAAAAGAGTCGGGGAATTTCCATGGTGTCCTGGCCAAATTTCTCCCATTCAATAAAAATACCACCAACAGCTTAATCTAGTTCAAGTAAGGATTTATACTATGTTACAATTTCAGTTGGTTATCATCTGTACCCCCCCCCCATCAATGAAAAAGTAGTTAAGTAGTAGTGGTAAATATTTTAATTTTTATACAGGATTTACAAACTTTAGGTCGAAAAGACCTTTTTTCAAAGTTGTCCTGTGTGAAAGTAAACAATTTACAATAAATTATCAGGCAATAAACATAACAATACATATAAAGTGCTCACTCAAGGATAACACACAAATACAATACTTTCATTGTACAAAACAATATGAATTTCAATAGGCAAACATCTCACAATCATTTAAAAACCTCATTTAAAAACAGGTACATTCAGTAAAAAATATATCATTTAAACCTTTTTTGAACTGGGATAAATTTGTTACTTTTCTTAACTGAGGGGGGATTTTATTCCAAATTGTTGCCACCTGTGCCTTAAATGTCATAGTTCCATATGTTGTATTCATTTTTGGAAATCTGTGACCCCTGTACTTTACAACTCTTAAAACATGAGAATAACCCTTACAATCAGGGGACAAATCTAAATGTCCGTTTATCATCCCATTTTTAATTTTATAAATGAATACGGAATATTGTTTTTTCAACCGTACTGGTAAACTATCCCAGTTTAAGTCTTTGTACAATGTACAACGATGGGTGTTGAAACTACAATTTAAAACAAATCTTGCCAGTCGGTTGTATGATATGACTAATTTATTTAATACACCATACTCCCATATTCCAGTATAGGCATTATTAATTGGTTTGCAATTAACCTCCGAGTTCATTGATTTGAAATCCCTGATGACCTGCACAGTGCTCCTACTTTATTATTAACTTTTTTTTATTGTATTATTTACATGTGCTGAAAAAGATAAGGTATAATCTATCTCTACACCTAAGCATTTATATTGATTTGTAACTACCAGTTTTTTTCCATCCCTCATTATTATATCCCCACCTTCAATCTGTTTTTTGGGAAGCATAATTATTTTTTTATTAAAGCACATAACCTGAGTTTTTTTGTAACTTAACACAAGTTTAGAATTGGAGAACCAGTCCTGCAAAGTGTCAAAATCCATCTGTAGTTTTGCCGCCATTTCATTTTGAGATGCTGCTGATGCTAGAAGAACAATGTCATCAGCATAAAGCCTAATTTGTGTGTTATTTATTTTAGAGGGTAATTCGTTAATATATAACAAAAACAATAATGGCCCCAAGATTGAGCCTTGGGGAACACCTCTTGATGTACTACCCACTTCCGAAAAATGTCCATTTATTATTACTTGCTGATTCCTATGGGTCAAGTAGGATTTATACCATTGCAAAGGCCCAGGAGCTACCCCAGTCCTCTCCATCCTCTCACATAGTAGATGGTGGTCAACCAAATCAAAGGCTTTGGACAGATCAACAAACACTGTGCCCATGGACTCCCCCCTATCGAGGGCCACCGCCACTTTATCCACGAAGTCCACAAGCGCAGTGCCAGTCGAATGACCTGCCCTAAAACCATGTTGGTATTTTGTCAGTTTTGAATATTTTTCTAAGTAACAGTTGGCCGAACACCATCCATTCCATCAACTTGGAGAGGATGGAGAGGACCACTATTGGTCTGTAGTTAGAAGGATCATTAGGATCTCCCCCTTAAATATGGGTACTATTTTTGCTGTTTTCCAAAAAGAGGGAAAAACATTTTCCATCAGACTTTGGTTGAATAGGTCAGTCAATATTGGTGACAAAATATCTACAGCATCTTTAATAAATTTAGCTTCTCGGTTATCCAAACCACATGATTTATTTTAATTTAGTTTTATGATCTCTTTCCTAACTTCAGCAATTTTTATTTTCCTAAAATAAAAAAAGGGGACAATTTTCATTGTTAATTAATTTATTAACTGAATCAGTTTGTACTGGTAAACCAACTGGGATGGCAATATCCGGTAGTGTTAAAAAATAGTGATTTAGCAACCGAGCTGATACTTTTGAATGAAGGAGCTCTCTACTGTCATTATACATTTTTTTACGAGGCTTGGTTCTCATGGGGTTATCTAGTCAAAGTGGGCCTACCCGGTCAACAAAATTCAAAGAATAAATAAATTCCCCGATTATGCCTTATGGATTCCATATAAATCTGAATCATTTAAAGGCCATCTTGACATATCATTTTAATACCTAACAGCAAATGAGAGTCATTTTCCTGATAAAAGGCTGCCAACATATTACATTTAAATAAACAACAAAGTCACAAATAAGGAACTAGTGACTTCTGGAAAAATCTACAGGGATTTATATAGAGATTTGATGCTGCCTTTACAGGGAAGATACAGGAAAAATGAGGGCTTGTTACAGGAAAATGGTTATTTGGATCTGGGAGCACTGTGATGATTGTGGCTTGTTACAGGAAAACGGTTATTTGGATCTGGGAGCATTGTGATGATTGTGACTAAACAGCACTATATGGCACCAACAAGAAAATGACTGGCCATTTGGTAGCTTTTCACAGCCCTATCGGCTCTGGCTAGAGTTTGTTTTAAATGGCAGGTGTGTCTCAGCTTGAATGCTCTTCACAGGCAGCTCATTCTCAGTTTAAAGGCTTAAAGTATCTATTGTGTGTATTATTTATTTGATAACTGGGTGGGTACACTGGTCCCAGGGATAGTTTTAAGGCATGATCCAGGCCATTAAGATAGCACATAGTAGCATAGAAAAACACAATACATGTTTGTAGAGCATAGTCAAAACACAGTACATGACAAGGAGTACAGATTTGAGCAATACAGCAATACAGTATGAGATGATGCAGTTTGGTCACCCAGTCAGAGGTATGCAATAAGCAAATAAATAAATTACAGGAGTATCAGCTCAAGGACATTATGAACATGAATGGCCAAGAAACTGACCCCTGACAATAAGTAACAACTATGTACATCTAAAATGCAAACTATGAACTCAGTGAACTGAAAATATTACAGTAAAATGAGCTGTGTAATTAGAAGCTGCACATAAGAAGTTCCCACCACACCTTTTCAGTTGGAGCTCCAGCAGGCAGAGTGGGCTAAAAGTGTACTTTTAAAACAGGATTTGAAGAGAGGCTTGGTGTCTAGGGAGTGAAAGAGGGCTGGCAATCCACTCTAGAGTCTAGGGGTGGCAATGAAGGCTTTTTGACCCACACAGGTGGCAACCTGGGGATGATCGAGAAGAAGGTGCAAAGAGGACCTGAGGTTATGGGCACCATGTTTGGGATTGAGGAGTACTGATAGTGGAGCATTCGGCTTTTCTCTGCGAGACTTTTTGACAAGGCAGCCCAGAAGGTAATCACAATGTGTCTGGGGGGAGAGCCAGCCCAGCATCTGATAAAGGAAGAAATGATGGGTGGTGTAAAGAGCGAACAAGGCAAACCTACAGGTGCTGTCATAGGTTGAATTGTGACTAGAGAGGCTGAGATTAAATGTTTGAGTGTAGACAGTGGAACAGTAGTCTAAGAAGAGGAGAAGCGTACCCTGGGGTATGGCCAACCACACTTCAAGGATCATGAGATTCTTTAGCCTGAAACGGACCAACAGTTGCTGATTAATGCATTTTACTACTAACCCAATGTAACTCCAGAAGGTTAGTGTGGAGTCCAGGGTGATTCCTAGGTATTTAAATACAGTTACTTGTTTTAGGGAGGTTCCATCCAGTGTCTGCATGTTCAAGGGATATGGAGTACCTGTGCTTTCTGACCAGTTGGCAACCCTGGATTTGGACCTTGTGAAGGTGTGGGATGACAAATGGTCAAATAGTCAGGAAAGTAGTTTTGCATACAGAGCATGATATTTATTTATCAGAAATCCAAAAATAAAATAAATAACTTCCTAAATAAAATAACAACAATTTTCTCTCAAGAAAATAAATCAAATATAAATGCTGAAACATAGCAGTACTTCCAGAAACACTCTTTCTTCAGATTTTTCTCCATTCAGTCACTTTATTCAAGGCATGAAAATTCACATGTCCTCTCTCCTTGCAGGTCAGTATCCCTCTGACCATTGATCTACATTGCCTGTGGAAGCCTAGCCTTTTATACCCTGGCTCAGCATATCATGTGACCTACCCCAGTTTCCAGAATCAAATATTGTTATTTCTACAGTATTTTCACTTTTGCAGTGCTGATAATTATTTCAAACATGATACAACACTTTTACTAATTTTAAACAAGAGTAAGTTAGATACTCTGTAAAAAGTTATTACATGACTTTGCAAAACAGACTGGCTCCTCCCCTTTTTGTGAGGTCACTACACTTCTTTAGTATAAAGACATTGGGCTGGATTCACAAAGCTTTCTGAAGGTGCAAAACCTTTCCTAAGTCCCCAATACTGCCGTAGCTATGGAAGCAAAGGGGAAGTTGCACTGAGTGCTATTCACAAAACCCTCAGTGGCTGCGGAAAAAAACACTACGGAATGTGGAAAAAAAGTGCAGCTGCAGAAGTCCCTGAGGGAAAAAAGGTGTGAGATAAGTAAGGCACATCCCCTGAAAGGCTATTCACAACCAGTTTTATTCCACAGTTGCGGAAAAAATGTTACACACTGTGGAATGAGGTGTAACTCTCCCTCAGCAAACTGCAGTAGTGCCCCAACAATTGGAATCAATTAAGGTGGAGGTGAGGCACAGGTAATAGCATCCCAGTGAGTATAGCAGTGGCTGATGTTACAGCAACAAGAGCACACATTACCATGATATGGCAACAAGCAACAACCACCAGACCCAGTGCAGCCCATGACAGAGCCCTACAGGCAGTAGAACATGACCAGCCTGCAGTAAATGCTACTCCTGCAGGCAACAGAAACACCCCAGGGAGGGTGGACCAACAGTGGCAGTCAGCCACAGTGGTGCCATTGTATTACTGGTACCTGTGGTGCTGCAGTGGTCCCAGTTGATGGATTGGTTGCTGGTCTCTTTGTGGGTGCTTTCAGCTTCATGCTATTGCAGCAGTGTTAAAGTCTCCTGCTCCAGCTAATTAGGTACACTGTTGCTGTGCCTTCTAAGTTATTTCTGCAGCCGCAGATCTGCAGTTGTGGATTTTCAGCACTTGCTCAATTTCTGCAGCTGTGGGGATTTTACGGAATTCCGCACCTGCTCAAAATGTCTTTATGAATATCACACAACTGCATTTTTACAGTGCTGCATGCCTTTTTCTCACAGCTGCGGGATTTTTGGCTTTCTTTGTGAATCCTGCCCATTGTCACTGGGGCAGGCAGTCCCCTAAGGAACCTCAGAGGGAGCAGGTAAGAAAATAAGGCTCTTATTGTTTTATTTTCATAGAAGAACTAAATTAATTACAGAGCACATGAATAGGGCTAATGAATTACCCATATCTTAGTACTGTAATGAGCCCTGTTTCTGTTTATCTAGGGCTTTTTAACAATATACCAAAAGAAAAATAGCATTTTTGCAAACAGCAAATATGTGACACGTTACAACATAATACTTCTCTATATGCTGAAAAACAACAATTTCTGGTAGAATGTGCCAGATTTGCACTCACATGCAACTCCTTCTTGTTCCAAAACAAATTTTACCATCAAATCAATGGTACCGCATTGGGGGGCCAAGTTTGTCCCCAATTATGCAAATTTATATCTGGGCATATGGGAAAGGGATGTTGTTAACTCTTCAGAGGTCAGTCCTTACTACCAATGGATTGGCCTCTGGAAACATTTTTCTGATGACATCTTACTGGTTTGGAAAGGTGGGGAAAAAAACTCAAGGAATTCATTGTATTTTTGCAGAATTCCAACCCCAGCCCCCGTATTCAATATGAATCCAGCACTGTAAATGTACACTTTCTGGATCTCAGCATTACAAAGAATCAAGATGACTCTCTTAGTACTGACTTTTGTAGAAAAAGTACTGATAGAAACACTCTTCTGCTTTCTTCTAGCTGTTACCTCATCATTTTTTTTTCATTTCTAATTTTTCCCCTCCTACGTCCCTGCCAGAGCTGCACCATCGGGAGACACCAATTAATCCTGTTCCTGCCAAGTGCCTTGCCTGACAGCTCCCAGTCCCTCCATCCTGCCTTGGAATCCTCCCAGGTAGGGTCAGGGTAGGGGCCAACCCCAGAATCTTGTGGTTCTTGTCAAGGTCCGGGACTGCAGGCAGGCACTGGCACATCAGGACCAGGCTCAACACTCCATCTTCCCAGCTTTGGGGACATTGTGTGCCCATATGTCAAGGCACGCATGCCGATGACAGCAACGTCCCTCCCCCTCCTTCCACAAAGGAGCTGCCCCTGGAGCTGTCTGGTCCCAGTCCTATGCCTGTGACCAACCAGGCCCCAATGACGCCAGCTTGCTGTCACACCCCCAGCCTCCACCAGCGGTCACCACTTGCTGGACTGGAAAGCCATCCCACCCCCGGAGAAGGTGAGCTATCGTTGGACACTCCAGCCTATCTCCCCCGGCCAACCCCTGGTGGCCCGAGCTCACTCCTGAACCTGGGTTGCCAGTGTGGAGTGAGGTGTTGCATCCAGCGCCTCAAGCCTCAGTGCCACTGGGCTGGCAGGCACCTCATAATTTAATTAACAACATCCCTAAGGCCCAGTTCCTTAGGGTCTGAAGGAATTATTCCTTAGATATAGCTGATGAGATGTGAGCTGATGAGATACAGCAGTGATTCAAAGCTTGTGGCTACAGATCAGTATTGGTGGAGGAGTCTAAGGCAATAGTGGGTCATACAGCTAGAGATAGTCATTTAGTTTATAATCGAGCTTAAGTGAAATCTGATAAAGTGTTAAATTTTATCTCCACATTTACTAATCCTTCCAGGGTCATACAGTGGTGTCACCCAGGATGAAACCTAAATCTGCAGCATTTTGCAGCACTCTGCAGAATGCTGCAACAGACCTTCTGAATAAAGCAATGTCATTTCAATGGCAAATAGTCCCTTTTGTTATGCAGGAAAATGTGACACTGCCAGGATGAAGTGAATGCCAGTTTCCTGCATGACAAAAGGGACTAATTACCATTGAAATTACATTGCTTTATTTAGTAGGTCTGCTGCAGAATACTGCAGAGTGCTTTAAAAGTGGGTTTCATCCTGGGGGATACCACTGTTAACTGACTTATCAATAAACATGGGAGCATTCTCCAGACAGAACCTATCTTGGAATTGTGGAGGATGTACCAACACTGATGGTATACCATAGAGGCCAAAACTTGAGGGACATTTTAGTTCACAGCTTGCAACCCATGCCCACTATTAGAGCCACTTGGTTCCCAGATTCCCTGACAAATGATGTTTCAGATGTGGCCATTGCCGTTACTGTGAACACAAGGAGAAAACTACCACTTTCTATTGTATTAACAACCAGGAGTATAAGATCTGGCACTTTATCAATTGTAACTCTGTTGTAATTGTTTATCTAGCCACATGCCAATGTAAAGCCTTTCATAAAACATATTGTATGCTGAAACTAAAAATTGGGGAGCATCTCAGCTCAGTATGTAATAATGATAAAAATAATGCACTTGCTAAACACATTGCTGAGAACTCTAACCCAGAAAGCCATAAATTCTCTATGGCATCCTGCATAAACTTTCTGGTTTTAAGGACTTACCACCTGATACCCTTTTAGCCACGATGCATGTAACATCCCTCTGTACTAATATACTGCATACAGAGGGCATTTCAGACTGCCTTAAATACATGTATGAGAGAGGATTGGACCACAACATCGACCCTAACATTATAGGGGAACTTACTAAATTAATTCTGATACATAACAACTTCAGCTTTAATGGGAAAAATTATGTTCAAACTATGAGAACAGCTATGGGCACCAAGATGGCTTGCTTACTTCCATTACATTGATTATTTGTTTATAATTTGGACAGAAAGTATGGACACACTTAAGGATTTTCATCAGGGACTTAATAATCTCCACCCAACCATTAAGCTTTCCTTGAAATATTCTGCCACCAGTGTTAATTTTCTGGATGCCACTGTCACCATCAAGGATGGAACCCTACATACATGTATTTACAGGAAACCAATGGACAGACAGAGATACTTACACAAGAAAAGTAATCACCTGAGTCACACTAAGAAGTTTGTCATATATAGTCAAACACTTCGGTACCACCATCTCTGTTCAAATGAGGAAGACAGAGATAAACATTCAGTAGTGCTGAAAAACACTTTTACTGAGCAGGGACACTCTCCCAGAGAAATTGACAGAGCAGTGGAATGTGCTACACAAGTACCAAAAGAACACCTACTGCAATATAATGAAAGGACCACTACTAACAGAGTACCCTTAGTAGTCACATATCATCCTGACCTTGAACTTCTATGTAAGATTATTAAGAACCTACACCCCATAATCAGTGAGGATGAAACCCTTAGTTGTATTTTTCAAGAACTGCCACTACTATCTTTTAAACAACCACCTAGTTTAGCCAACCAGATTATTAGGCGTAAAGTTGAACCTGAACAGAGTGCCATGACATCATATGGCACACAACCCTGTAATAAACCCAGATGTAAAACTTGTGAGCACATTTCCACATCAGACGGTATGATTACCTCACAAAATTCAGGATATTGGGTAATTATACATGTATGTCGAGCAATGTTGTTTATCTTATTCAATGCAGGAAATGTCCTCGCACAGGGTATGTGGGGGAGATGAAATGACAGCTCTGCAAAAGAATAAATTCACACAGGTTTGATATTAATAGGAAGATGACTGACAAACCAGTGGCACAACACTTCTGTCAGGATAACCACTCAATCTCAGATATGTCTGTGATGGTCTTGAACTGACATTTTAACAGTATACAACAGAGATGTACTTGTGAGATCAGACTTATGTTGTTTCTTAATACGGGGGAAGATAGCTTGAACGTTGATGTTGGATTTACGACACATTACATGTAACTTGCATGGACCTTTACTTCAAAAGATGGACATACATGTTTTAAGTTTTCAGTGAGCCTTGAACTTTGATTCTAATACAATCCCTCTTACTATCACGGGTTATCTACAGGTTGGTCTTTCACATTAGTATTGTGTGAATGTGTGCAAGGGTGTGCGGATATGTCTGTGTGTGGGTTTGTGAATATATTTATGTGTGTGTTGTGAGGGTAGAAGAAGTGTGGCACATTGAATTTTTAATATGGATATTTGAGATGGGTAGTTATGTGAGTATAGTGGATGTGAATATTGTGGGGATATTGAGGTAAACTTATGTTCAGGTACATGACATTATGTTGTCTTTGTGGTTAGGCTCTGGACTCATATTAGAGTGGATATTTACTTCCTTATGCTAGTTCTGTAATTTGAGTATATGTTGTAATGTTTTTACACTCTGTACTTATTAGGAAGAATTCTGGTTTGGATTCCTTAGACTGTTTCTATATTTGTATTATTTTTATTATACACTGACATTTTCTTGAAATCTCTACATATCAGGCCGCATAGTCTCAGTTTCTTGGGAGTCCCTGACTAGCACTCTTTTTATCTGGCACTTACACTGACAATTGATATTATCATGTATAAAATCTTGTTACAACAAGGTCTTAACATAATTGGTTGTTGAGAGTATGTTGGGAATATATTTCCAGCTTTTTGTACTTTCTTCAGTGTGATACACTTACTCACCTTGGATATACATCATTTTCATCATTCTATATGCCATGTAAAGATAATTTCTGATGCTGTAATTTTGGGGATCATCATTTTTATTATGTTTTTACTTGGTTACATAGGTGCCGGAACCAGGGGGGCGGAAGGGGCGGTAGCCACTCCACTTTTTATTTCTGTATGTCAAAAACTAGTATAGAAAAAGTGCCCTTTGTTCCCTCATAAGTGCCCTTTTGATTCCCAGCCCCCTCAGCTTTTACCATCTTCCGGCACCCTTGCTTGGTTATATGTTACATTTTAGCTTGTAGTTGCTTCTCGAGGGTTAGCTCATTATGAACGGTTCTACTCTGAGCAGAATGATGTACTGTGGCCTCACGTGCAAAATGAGTGTCTTAGGGAGTTTTTCTTCACTTGACATGTAATTTACTAAACAAAGAATCTTAAGGTTCTTTTTTTTTATCCTTAGACTGATACATGGTTACTGCCTGCTGTTATCTTTAAACAACCTTTGACCTTTTAGTTTAGTGCAGCTGAAATCACTCTTTAGATATTCAAGTTCTCCAATGTCACTTTAATTATTTCTGAAGGCCTGTTTCAAACCAATGAAAATGATTTCAGTGTTTTCTGCATGTTCTAAGTGTTAATAATATGGGATTTTCTAAATAACTCTCATTAAGCTTCTGAAGAAGGATTTGTTGGTCTGAAAGCTAAAGCTTTGTTCTTTTTGTAATATCCTTGTTGGTCCAATAAAAGGTATCAAACCATTTGTTCCGGATTTGTTCTATGGCATTGAGAAGGTCAGTGTTGGAAGATTGGGTAGAGATCTGGAGAATTTTGCACAGAGAAGGCTTTTGGATTTTTCATCTTGGTGCACTTGAAGAAAAGTGCTTGAATGACTCCTTTAATATAATCCCTTTTTAAAAAAGAAAGTAACAGCTCATCCCTTAGTGTATCACTAGCCTCACTCTCTGCAATTCTTTTTTTTATTTTTTATTTTAGTTGTTTAACCAGGAATAGCACACTAAGCTAAATGCTTTTTTACAGGTGCGACCCGACTGGTACTAGGACTGGATTTTGAATCCCCTTTTCATGTGCTCCTCTATTCCCAATGCCTGTACATTCTGTTCTTTTGAAATGAGTTCTGGATCACAACTGTGAGGGCATATTATATTGGTCTAATTTGCTCTAGCTGGTCGAAGGGTTTGTAATATATGCAAGATTGGGCACTTGTGAAATTGACAAATACTGGCTAATATAATTTGTCATAGGCGTATTAGTACCCCTGTGATCTCCCACCTAAAACATATGAACGTGAATGAGTGTGTAGTTTTACACACCTTTGATGATTTTGTGGAAGTCACAGTAATACTGTGCTCTGGTATCTTTAGTTATTGATCACATCTTAGGTTAAAATGGATGTCTGAGTGCACCAATCAAATTCTACCTTTTGTAGTGAGTGATGAAATGAAAATACATTTTATTTTCTTAATTTCACTGTTTGGTTCTGCCCTTTGTCACATGTTGTGGTTTTGGAAACTTTTTTATGACTTTAATCACTGTAAAATATGTACTGCTCCTTTAAATTTATTATAGTATAAAAGCACTGTCAATGTGCTGGACAGACCTACCTGAGGAAGCGCCCATGCACAAAACCGGTCAGGGCTAGCAGCATTACTATGTTCCTGTATTGTGATACTGGACCTTGGGGTGTTTAAATTTGTCTTTACTGCACAGCACTAAACATGTTCTGGTAAGCCCAGTGCTTGTTCATGGTGCTGTTTTTTCTGTAGCTATATATTGACTGTAACCTAGCACAAGTGTGACTGGAGCCATTTTGTTTTGTTCTGGATATCTATAAATACCACAGCATGGGTGATCGGGTGTGTGGGAGCAGTAGACTAGCAGGGATCTCTATAATTATCATAGCATAGGTGATCTGGGTGGGGACTACTAGACTAGCAGGGATATCTATAAATATCACAGCACGGATGATTGGGGGTGGAGAGACCACTAGAATACCAGGGATATGAATAAAAGCTGCAGGATAGCTGACTTGGGGGTGGGAGGGAAATGCTAGACACAGGGGCAGATGGCTTCAATACAGCTGCCCTGCCTTCAGGAGGTGGGGGCATGGCCTTAGCACCACAATAAGATGTGTTTTTTTCAATAGTGGTGAACAGCTGTTTAGCTCTGCTTCAAACCTTTGAATATAACACTGCACCAGTATGCATGAGGGACTCCATTATTTGCATAGGTGCAGCAGTATGGTTAGCGTGATCATAGTGCTGGGTTTAGGTAGTGCTCCGGGGGCCTCTGACTATGGCCTCACCCAGAGTTCTGGCACAAACACAGGCTAGTGCTAGTGAAAACCATGTTTGCACTGCTGCTACCCTTTGAATATGGGTCCGAAAATGTTTAATCAAAGTACCAATGGTACTGAAAGGCACAACACAGAATTTTGTAAACTTTTAGTTTATGGCATGAACAGGGAAGGTTCTATTTCTCTGATCCAGATACTGTAGCTGGGTAGCTATTCAGCACTACCATCACCTCACAAGTATACTGCCCTTCCCACAGAACCATCACCCACCCTTACCACAGCACTGTCCCTCATCATCACCACAGCACCTCCTCCTCACCAGGGTCAGATAGCAATAGTGCAAAAACATACTAATGATTTTTTGCCCTATACAGCAGTGGTGGGGTTCAACAATTCCTAGGCTAGGCACATGGAGATAAGGAAGGGAGGGGAGGACAAAGAGCTGTAATTCAAGTGGGGTCTGCGGCAAGAATGAAGGGAGAAAAAAACAGGTAGACTGGGTGGGCTAAGCAGCCCTTATCTACCATAAGATTCTGTTTCTCTATACTGTGCCTGACTATATGATAAAAATTGAGTTTGCTGCCCATACTTTAGTCCACACACATTTGCAGTTGTGCACCTCTGTACTGAAGAAAGATAAATGTTTACCTTTGGTTTACCAATTAGGCTTGTTTGCTGGAAAATTAATAGAGTAAGGTGATATGTGAGGGCAGCCAATCTTCATTATCATTCTGTACCTAGGTGTATAAGTAAGCAATAAACCATGACATGGTGTGCATTTCTAGAGAATTAATGCATGTTCTGAGTGAACTGGAAGGCACTAGGCAAATTATTGTCTTTCAATACGCCCCAGGATGTGCATTAATTCTCAAGAAATACATATCCTGAAGCGGGTTATTACACTTATAAAATGGGGAAATTTCTTTTAATGGAAAAAAAAGGTTTTATTTTGTGTAGTTTGGCTGTTTCTAGTTACATTATGTATGTACTGGGAATTATTATTTTTTTTTTTTTAATTCAAAGTTTATTAAGTTTCAGCAGTGAGCACACAGGGGACAGGTAAGATAATTACAAACAGGTCATACATATTCCTCCCTCCCTCCTCCCCGCCTCACCCCCTGTCCCCATACTGCCTCCCCCACGACACCACTCTATTAAAAAAAACAGTACAGAATTGTGGTAAGTCTACCTATCAAACAAAAGATTGAGGCATAGCATATATAATGCATATGGCTTATCCTACATGGCTTTATGGTTTTTACCATGGTGAAATATATTACCGATCATTATTTCTGTGTTGAGGTTAAACAGTAACTCTTGCAACCATTCTAGATATGATAATGCCAGCTCATCCTTCCAGTGATGGAGAACAAGCTTCTTAACTGGGAGGGCTATTAAAGCCAGGAAGTATTTCCACTCTCTGATGGGAACCCCACTGTAGTCTCCTATTAAGCAGACCTCAGGGGTGAATAACCCATCAAGCCCTAGGAGGGGGTACACTTGTTACAGTGTACATTCCCAGAGGGATTGTACCTTAGGACATTCCCAAAATATATGAAACATGGAGCCCTCTGCAGCATTGCATCTGACACATTGAGGTGAGCTAGAGGCCCCCATCTTATAAAGTCTCACCGGGGATTAGATACATGTCATTGAGAAAATGCAGTTGCAGTAAACATAACCTGTCTTGTGCTATATATCCGTGGGAGTCTCTCCACACTGCCTGCCATTGTGTAGCAGTCTTAGGGTATAGCACAGACCAGTATGGAGGGATTCCCTCTATCTTGGGGAATACCTTGGGCTATAGTTGGGCATAGATGTTGGAGACTGCATGGGGAGTAGTGGTCAGGTGGTGCAGTGATTGGAAGAATTCAAGTTCCGAGGGGCTTGATAAGCTGGCTGAGCAAACCTGCACTAGCATATCCTGATTTGGTAAACTTTGAAGATTTGAATGTTGCCTAGTGAGAATTTACAAATAATTTACAGGGAGGTGAACCATGCACCTTCTGTCATGCACATTTGTCTCATGTCCATGCCTGCTAAGTACAGAGCGCAGGATGGAGATATCATACCACCCCCTGTTTTAAAATATGGGTTGTTGAGTAGGGGTTGTAGAGGTTCTTGAGATTGTTTGTACCCTATGATAGAGCATAACTGGGAGTGAGTACGAACTGATGTTTCTATCACTGAGTTACAGAGATCTGGGGGGAGCTCTTTGGGTCTAAGATGAATTAAAATTAATGGGGAGAGACATGCTGCTTCCATTTGAGTGCATTCAGTAGTGAGCCAGAGAGGGACATAGGGAAGGGAGTCGAGTTCGCTTTTCAGGGTGAGCCAGTGGAGATATTTACTGGCCTGGGTATGTACCGGGAATTAATAAACAGTTATAGGATGTGTTTCAACCAGTGAGGTTGCTACAATTATGGTGAATTCAGAAGTCCTTTTTATAAAAATAAATATTATTTAGTTATTGTTTTTATTGAATTTTGATAAGTGGGTAGGCTCATTGAGACATAAAGTCCCTTTTCAGGGGTGACCCAGAACTAACTACATTGAAACAGGAGGTCAATAAGCAACACAAATCATAACAAAAACATAGACATAGTCACTGGGTTACAGAGTTAGCAAACAATTGTCATGTACAACAGATAGAAAACAAGTTGACAAGTCATAAGTTATAAGGCAACAGTACAATCATTCAGACAGGTACAGTAGGTAGAGGTCAACTATTACAAGTGCACAGGCTATGCTCTTGAGCCCCTTCTTGAAGCCACCCAGTGAGGAGGAGTCTCGTAGGGTGACAGGGAGTACAAGTGGTGGAGCAGCAGAAACAAAGAAACCTTTTACCTGTCTGAATCTTGACCATGGGATTTCAAGTGTGGCACTGGAGTAAATGCTAGGCAAAGGGGAGGATAATTGAATCTCCTATTGGAGGAATGTGAATTTAAGGAGCAGAAGACATCACAATGGTATTCCCTAGGCAGGGATCCTGAAGCGAACAATCCAATTTTTTTTTATAGAGTACTATTAACTTGTTTGTTTCTGAGCACCTCAGGGTCTGTAGAATAGGGGCTCCATACAACAGTACTGGGAGCAGAGTGCTGCTGGCAGTAACTTGCTGAGAATCCTTACACATATAACTACTCAAATGGTACAGTAACCCAATCTTTTAGTGTAGGGACCTGGAGATATAGTTTACATGGAGTTTAAAAGTGGCATCTGGGTCTATGTAGATGCCTAGATGTTTAATGGTGTAGATTACCTTGATAGGGGCACCGGTAGATGAAGTTATACTTAGCAAATGCTGTCTATAAGTAACCAGATGCCTTGGTCCAAACAGGATGGATTTTGCTTTCTTTTAATTTAGAACTAGTTTGTTACTAATAAACCATTTTTCTAGCTCTCTGAAGTCTCTAGCAAGCAGACTATTGATCAGGGCAATATCATCTGAGTATCTATAAAGTATGGCATCATCTGTGTACAGAAGTAAGTTATTCCCTCCCCAGTGACCTGGCATATCATTACTAAAGAGGGAAAACAGCATATGACCTAATATGGAGCCTTGGGAAATGCCATCTGTGATGGATCATTGCATAGAGAGGGCACCTTTCCATTTGACCTGTTGATAACTGTTTTCCAGGTAGTTGGAGAACCACTGGCAGGATAGGCTGTCAAGACCTAGCCACTATAATTTGTTCAATAGTAGGCTGTGGTCCACCAGATCAAATGCTTTAATGAGATCTATGATGCTGCACCAGTAGATTTACCTTTGCCCATAGCCCACAGTATGTTGGTTGATAATCTGACCAAAGCAGTGCCTGTCCCATGATGTGTCCTAAATCCATGTTGTCTGTCAGTCAGGAGGTGATGAAGACAGTCCTGTAGTTGGTTGAACACTAGTCTTTCCTGTACTTTTGATAGGGAACTAAGTAGGGAAATGGGGTGGTAATTTTCCATGGATTCCTTGGCACCCCCCCTTGTGTACTGGCACCACAAGGGCAACTTTCCAAATTTTAGGGATTTTTACTTTAATTAGTGATGTGTTGAACAGCATAGCAATGGGGGAGACAATGAGAGGGCAGCTAATTTTAGGACTTTGGACTCAAGATTATCATTCCTCGCTTAACATTTGGCCTTTAGTTGTTTTAAAAGGGGCAAGACATCCTTTCTCAATATCCTTCTGAAGTGGAATTCATGGTATGGTCACTTAGTGGCAGGCAGATTCAGGGGGTTGGGAGGACCAACAAGAAAGAAGGGTCTGAACCTATCTAGGTCAGTAAAAAAAATATTAAAGGTGTTTGCCATATCCACTGGGTCTTGGCAGGGCTCGCCAACAGCCACAATTTCACATTCCATGGGGGTAGTATGACTATTTAGAAGTGTGTTAATTTGTGCCCAGAACCTTCTGGGGTCAGATAAATTGATATGGTGTGTCATCGAGGTACAGGTCAGGAAGCAAAGGAAAACCAGGGGCAATTATCATTTCGCAAGTAGTGTTTTTATCTGTAACAATAGAATAAAAAAAAAATTGTGCAGGATAGCTCTTGTACAGGCAGTTCAAACAAAACAAAGTCCTTCATCTGAGGGTATCTCTAATTCTAAATTTCAATCTCTCCCTCTCTTTCTTTATCTCTTTCTGTCAAAAGATTGTTCTCTTTATATATAATGTCTTTTCTGACAATTAACTTCTGCATTCTGAGCTTAAGTACATGTCCTGTTTTCACACAATGTCCCAAAACTTTATCAGTTTCTGTTTTTGCAGGTGCAACAAAATAGAACATTGTATCCCAGAACTTACCCCCTGTTGACAGCTCTGCAAATGAGCTTAAGGAGGTAACAATGCATCTCAAGATTATCCCATTGAGTTCCAAATAGCTTTCTGCAGTTATTTCAACAATATACCTACTGTATATACATTTTCAAACCAGAAAACCCAGTTTCACATAAAGAACCACATATATTTTCACAATGGCAGATAAACAAGGGGGAAAAGACAGAAACAGCAAGTGAAGGCAGAGAGATAGCAGGAGGGGGAGAATCATGAGACTGTCAGAGTGATCAGTTCCTAGGTCTCACAAGAAAATGTGACTGTGCAATCTGACAAGCAAGAGACAGAAATTGAGAGGATAGAACAGATCTTTGCTTTTAACTTTTTGTATAACAAATGGGACAGGATCTTATTCAATCCTGTCACATAACCCCCTTTTTAAAGGTGATAAGAAACAGTTTTGTACACTTCTAGATGCCCTTCTATTGTCCCGTTAGTGTCTATCCAATAATGTGAATTTTCTTTATCATTTTTGATAAATGAATAATCTAATTTTGTTATCTTTGTAAGTAAGAACTGCAAAGGCCGCTCCACTACTTCGAGAGGGTGCAGAGACCACACATAAGTAAAAGTCCACAGCAAAGACTCTGCACTCCTCAGTAGTACAATTCAAGGCTTTATTAAGTTTAAAAATGGCCACCACATGCAGACATACCAAGCAACCAGGCCCTGACTGGTTTTGTACCACTGTACATCATCGGGGGATGGGTTTGTCACTCACACATATGCCTCCTTTTAACGTGCATTTCTTAAAGTGATAGTGCATATTATTCATACAAAGAACAAGTTATTAAAAGTGCTCAGTGCTTACAGCATCCACATGGAAAATTTGGTAATCAGCCTAATAGATATAATGATTATAATTACAGGTAATAACAGTATTTATACACAAGAAATAATTTAAAGTGACCAGTTCCATGTCTCAATGCAAACATAGATGTTACTAGATATTTTCAAAAATTGGAAAGCATGCCATACATCTACCAAATACTATTTATATTAAGATCGATTTCCATCAACCAGGATTGCTAAAAACTCCATAGAGTTCCATGTGAGTGTGAGTGTGATAAATTATCATGTGCAGTAGGAATTATAATGAAAATATGTGACAATCAATAAAACATAGTACCATCGTTTCTGTTGTACATTTCATTAAAAAAAATTTATAACTCACTAGTCAAAAAGCATTATATGTTGATTTTATACCAGTTCCAAGGTACCCAATCAAGGCTGCTCATACCAGAAAAGGTCCAACTGCTTGTATTCTGACCTGCAAGGAGTAAAAAAGAATAAATATACACAAATGAGAGGTTCAGTATATAGCAAAAGAATGCAAGTGTATGTGTCCTGTTAATATATATGCACATACAGTACATACCATACAGTTTACTCTGTTCCATATATAACTTATACATATAGTCATATGCTCACTTATTATCTTGCATCTAGTACAAACTTTTTTAAAAAAAACAGCAGTGCCATATGTGTAATTTATATTGCTATTTTCAGACACTAGGGGCACTATTTTCTTCTTTTTATGCAAGGCATAAATTCTATTCTTTCATTAAGGCATGGGAGGTTAAGAGAGTTAAGCATAAATATCCAAAAGGACTCCCTTTCTAGCAGTTTGTCATCCAGGTTCCCACCTCTGGGGCCCAACCTTACCACCTCTAGTCCACAGAATTTAAAGACATGTGCCACATTTCTGTTCCTAGTGAGTCTACAGTGATTGGCTAAGGCACTCAATCCTGGCATCATTGTTGGTTATTGATCTAAGATGTTCACCAGTCCTGAGTTTTAGGGGTCGAGTTGTTTTTCCCATGTAATAGGCACCACTCTGACAGGTGGCCATGTACACATTTTCTGTACTGCAATTAATGAACTCTTTGATCTCATAATTTCGATTACTATTACAACTAGTGAATGTTGTGCACCTCAGTATAGAGCTGCAGTATTTACAATTCCCACACTGATACATACCACATGGTAAGGGGGGGCCTATTTTGTTTGGTTTGCTTTCACTTTGGTAGCTGTGCACAAGCTTATCTTTTAGATTCGCACCCCTTTTGTATAACATTCTAGGTTTGTTTCTCATTACATCTGCTAGCAAGGGTTCCCCTTCTATGATGTTCCAATTAGACTCAGTAATTTTCTTGATCTCCTCTACCTGCCTAGTGTAGGTAGTCACAGAATTTACGCTTGGAGTATCTACCATCCTGGTTTTCTTTTTTAACAACTCGGATCGCTCGGTGCTACATGCATCTTTAAATGCTTGGTCTACGGCCTGATTTAAATAGCCCCTACTAAGAAATCTCTCAACCATTTCTGATCCATTTACAATAAAATCAACATTGTCACTTCAATATCTGTGTGCCCTCAACATCTGGGCTTTGGGAATATTGGATACCATGTGGTGTGGGTGGCCATCAGTAGTGAGTTTCTATCAGTCCCCTTTGTAAATAAATTAATCTGCAAAGTGCCATCATCCCTTTTGGAAATTTTGATAACAAGAAAAGAGACATGATTAGGATCACAGTGCAAGGAGAATTTCAAATTTCTGTTGCTACTTTCTAAATATGTAACAAAGTTCTTTAATTCATCCAGTGTGCCACGCAGCACCATAAATATGTTGTCTATAAAGTGCCTCCAGATGTCAATCCTAAAAAGTAAAAAGTTTTTCTTTCCAGCATCAGTATCAGTACCCATGTCTAACCAGTACCTCAGGGCCTCCAAACTGCCATCATGTGGAATATTAGTATATAATGATACTATATCCATAGATACTAAATACCGCTCTGGCTCTATTTGCATATCATCCAGAACCTCTTTGGTGTATGAGGACAATTAAATTTAGTAAAGCCTTGAATTGTACTGCTGAGGAGTACAGAGTCTTTGCTGTGGATTTTTACCCTGTCTTTGTAAGTGCAGTGACTCTCTCTCTCCCCTCAGTGATTGCTGCTCTCTCTTGTCATACTGCTTGAACATTCTGTAACATCAATAACACCATTCCAGGCCATTCATATGAACAGCATAGAATGGTGTTATTGATGTCATAGAAAGTCTTAAGAATATGAAAAGAAGGAGCAGTAGCTGGTGAGGAGAGTGGAACCCTATCTCAGTCTGAGGGCACGCAAATCTGAATATATATATATATATATATATATATATATATATATATATATATATATATATTTATACAATAGAGTGGGAGCTTCTAGAGGTGTGATAAATGGAGGTATCTTCACTGGAGTGTGATAAATGAGGATGACATTAGCACAGTGAAGAAAAATGCCATTTATCCTTACTGTGCTGATGTCACCACTCACTCACTACAACCTGAATTCTAAGTGAAACTGCTTTACAAAACAGTTTTTCTTTCTCACTGAGGCCAGCAAGTTACTCAATTAGCATTGCAAAAGGCACTCACCTCTGTCCCATAGCGTTTCTGAGACTCCCAGCACATTATGAGGCTGATCTCAGCTTCACAACAGCTTGCATTCTAAATGAAACTGCTTCACAAAAAAGTTTCTGTTTCTCACTGCTACCTGCAACTTACTCAATTAGCATTGCAAAGGACACTCACCTGTATCCCAAAGTGCTTCTGAGACTCCCAGCCCATTCAGAGAAACTCACACACACACTCAGATGACACATAGAAAGAGCAAAAAGCACACAGAAACAGGAAAAGAACACAGGAAAACATAACAATATTTCTGAAGCTCCCACCCATATTGTATAAATAGCACACATGATGTGCAGATCGTGTGCTATGGAAAATATTCTCACTCCTGTAGAGTGAGCTCTGGATACTCTCACTCATGCCTTCAGCACTCGTCAGTATCCAGAGCTCACTCTGCAGGAGTGAGAATATTCTCCGTATTACATTCCTGCCCATGATGATATATATATATATATATATATATCAAAAATTGGTTAAAGCATTTCAGAAGACATAAATGGTATGGAAAGAAAGATGAAAGGACTGTTAATTATCCTTTAAGAGGGAGCTTGTTTAAAAAAAAGGTTTCCAAATTTTTTTTAATTCTAGTCTAACATTACCTTATAATCTTTACAGCACTGCACTGTTTTTCCATAACAACCAGTACAGCAAACAGTTAAGTTTAAATGCACACATTTTTTTTCAACTTGGAATTCTCAATTTCTGACCCATATCTTGATAGGAAATCAGCATTGACATTCTCTTTTCCAGATTTGTGCATGGCTTTGAATTTAAATGGCTGTAGTACCAGGTACCACCTTGTGATTCTGGAATTTTTATCCTTTATTTGATTAAGCCAAGAGAAAGGATTATGATTGGTTATAAGTACAAAGTCAGCTCCTATCAAATACAATTTAAGGGACTCCATGGCCTACTTTGCCACAAGGCATTCCTTTTCAATGGTGAAGTACCTTTTCTCTATGTCGTGCAATTTCCTATTGATATATAGACTGGGATGTACCTTTCCATCTATATTCTGACTCAAGACTGCACCTAGGCCTACCTCTGATGTATTTGTCTGTTACAACAATTGTTTCTTAAACTCTGGGCTTTTTATAACAGGGGCTGAACATAATGCAGCCTTGATGGCCCAAAAAGCCTCATCTCACTCTGGGGACCATTTCACATTATTTGGGTAACATTTTTTCATGAGGTCAGTGAGGAGGGTAGCTAACTGAGCAAAGCTGGGAACAAATCAAAGATGGTAACCAGCCAGCCATAAAAATGACCTGACATGTTTTTTTGTTTTAGGGATAGAACTGTTAGCTACAGATTCTACCTTAGAAATCTCTGGCTTTATTTCTCCATTTCCCCAAACAACTCAAATATCTGGTTTCCTGCATGCTTAAGGCACATTTGGTAGGATTAATGGTCAGACCTGCCTTCTTGATAGATTGTATAACTGCTCATAGGTGTTCCAGGTGGCTTTTCCAGTCTGGACTGTACACCATGACATCATCCAGGTAAGCAGCACAATTTTATTTATTTATTTAAAGTTTGTTAACCTGGAAAGGCACACTGAGTCAATAACATAACAATCATTAACAATGCTTTGAAGTGCAGAATTATGCATGTTTTTTTTCTTTCTCTTTTTCTCCCATCCTGGTTGGCCAATGTTCGTGCTATCCTCCCAGTCCTGTCCGACGACCCACAGGACTTATCTCCCTTCTCTCCCCATGACTTGTTCTCTATGACAGGGCAGTGGGGAGTCCCCCTCAACCCACTAAGACCAGATCCAGTTTGGGGAGGTGCCTACTATGGGGAGCAGAGCCTGCAGAGGATGGTGGTCATCCAACATGCCTGGGACCATTTTTCTACATTTTTTCCCTTGAGCCAGAGGTGGAGCGTGCACTATCCACAATGACCTAGCTGCATGCACATCCACATGCAGCATGCTAGTTGGCTAATCTGCCTCCTCCTCACATTATGCAGGACCCAATGTGCTAACACCTAGCCACCACTAGGTGTCAGGCAGGCATCAGTCTCCATTTCACACCCTCCCCAGAAGAGGAACGCTGTCTTCTGGATGCTCAATCCTCTCCCTCCCTTCCTGGCTGTCCCTGGCAAACTGCTCACACTGTGAACACAGGTCACTGGTGTGGCAGGAGGTAAGGCATGATGCCTCAGCCCTTCACGCCACTGGGCCAGTCTAGAATTATGCATGTTGGCATGAATACAACAGTTTACCAGGCGCAACCCGGGGGATGGGGTGAAGGGAACAATACAGCAAGATTGGATAACTTTACACTCATTGGTAGTGCTTTGTAGAGCAGTTATACTTGTTGGCATAATTACAACAGACAGAAGAGTGGTCTCAACACATTTCAGCTGGACTTGCAATCAAGTTAAGGAGCATTGGGGCAGGTGCAAGGAGCAGCAGGAGAGAGTCTTAGCAGGCCCTTGATGGGGGGGAGAGAGGTAGTTTGCCAAAGGGTAGGTGAGAGTTGATTCCATAGGGAGGGCAGACAAGAAGACAGATTGACCCAAGGTTGAGTGAGGGTAGGGACGGGAGAAGGAATGGGATTCTCTAGTGCAAAGAGGGTAGAAGGAGGGATAGGTGGGGGACAAGAGGTGGCAGAGATAAGACGGGATGGAGCCAAACCAGTACTTTTCGATTCAAGACAGTGAGTGGGACTGGAGATAGTGTGACAGTGGGGGGAGTGACAGAGAGGAATATAGGGTGCAGTGGTGTGTGTGGAAGGGGGAGTTTGTGGTGAACTGGAAGAAGGCATGAAGGGGGTGTTTAATTTGGTCAGGGAGGAGGCGGGAGCAGTGCCATAGATGGTATCTGCATAATCAAACACAGGGAGAATAGTTTTGATAACCAGCTCTTAGTGAACTGAAGGGGAGAGCAATTCTTATTATGGTACATAACTCCAAGCTTTAGGCAGAGTTTGGCATAGTTGGCATCTACATGTATGGAGAAGTCCAGTTTGTTAACGAGCCAGACCCCAAGGTATTTGAATGTTGTGACTACTTCAAGGGGAGAGCCATCCAGTGTGACAAATACAGGAGGGGTCGGGAGCTTAGCCAGTTTTTGTCTTGACTCAATGGTCATTGTGACTTTTTTTGTGTTGACTCTTAGTTGGTTGGCATGAAATCAGCTTAGCACCTTGTTAAATTCATGCTGGAGAGGTGCTTCTATGCCAGGAGTTGAGGGACCTGAAGTGTAGATGATCTTATCATCAGCATACATATGGAGATTTGAGTTTGAGCAAATGGAGGGGAGGTTATTGATAAAGAGGGAAAAAATGACAGGGCCCAGGATAGAGACCTGAAGAACCCTGGTGAGGATGGGGGGGTGAGGATGGGGAGGGAGAGAGGATAGGGTGGAGCTCACCTGAACTGACTAATGCCTGTTAATGAGGTAGAAGTTGAACCAGTTCACTGTAGGTGCCACCAGGTCAACTGAGTGCAGCTTGTTTAACAGGAGTGAGTGGGGTAAAGAATCAAATGCCTTCATCAGATTGGTGAAGATGGCAGCAGTTATGTGCCCTTGATTCATCCCTGAGAGGATAGAGTCTGTGAGATGCAGTAAGGAGGAGGTTATTGAGTGAGAAATTCAGCGAGCCTAGTGTAGACTAGGGACTCCTGGAATGTGGCTAGGGAAGGGAGGAGGGATATTAGACTGTAATTCCAAGGGGAGGCCAGGTCACCACCTTTGTGGAACAGTAGCACCTTGGCCTCTTTCCAGGCCAGGGGGACCATGACAGAGGAGAGGAATAGATTCAAGAGGTGTTTAAGTGGGAGGTCAATGGCTGGGATGGAGATTTGGAGGAGCTTAGGGTAGATGCCATCTGGGCTATTCTTGACAGAGTTAAGGGACATGAGTGCTCAGTAGACTTCCTACTGTAAGATTGCAGGAATTGGTAACTATTTGAGGAGGGGGAGTGCAGAGGTCAGGTAAGCCAATGAGGGGTGATCAGGGAGAGCACAAGTAATAAAGAACTTGATGAAGGTGTTCGTGACAGTTATGGGGGCAGAGACCAATGAACCATCCACTGAGAGGGCGGGGGGTTTGGGCTTCCTGGGAGGAGGGGTCGAGGAGGGAGTGGATTATTTTCAAGAAGCTAGAGGGGGAGCTGAGGTTGGAACACAGGTGGTATTAGAAGTACACTGCCTTTTCTGCCTGAATAGTTTTAGTACATGTATTTCTTGGGGTCCTGTATGCATGGTGATTGGCCAGTCTGGGAGGATTTGAAGAGGAACCAGACCCGATGTCTCAGCTTGCATTGGGCAATTAGGTTTGCTGTGATCCATGGGTGATTAATTCATTTAACCCTAAATTTTTTAGAGTGGCATGTGAGTTTCAGACTCTAGTGAGGGTGCTTATGAATATGTCTAGGGCAGAGTTGACATCAGAAGCAGAGAGCACAGGAGACCAGTCAGAAGTGCAGAGGTCTTGTAGCAAGGTGCTGGTGTCGAGAGCCCTGATGGAGCAGTGCCAAATGTATTTAGGGATCGATGGGGTTGGGTGCACCATCCTGACAAAATAGGTCAGGCACTGGTCGCTGAAAGCATCGGGCAGGGTACCTGCTGCAATGATGAATTGGGGCTGACAGGAGAGCACCCAGTCCAGCAGGGAGTGGTTTTTGGAGTGAGGGTTGAAGCAAGTTGCTTTCTTTATGAGCTGGGCAAGGTTCAACAATTCAGTGTTGTGTACTGTGGGCTTGGATATCAGGGAAAGCCAATTTAAATTGAAGTCCCCAAGAAGGATTAGTTCCCCATCGGAAGCATGGGCAGCGACTGAGGCAATACATGAGACCAGTGTGAATTGGAAGAGAGTCTTGGGGAGGCATATAAAGCTCCTATAGTAAGTAAGAAAGCAATTTATTTGTTTGTCGCCCAATCCCAGAGGCTCTGGGCAACTTCCAGTAGAAAACTGGACAGGGTGATACAGGAGTAACATAAAATATGCAGTTGGCAATAAATAAATAAGCAGATTAAAATCAGAATTAAATGAAAATACATCAGCAGGAAAGGCCTTATTAAAAAGATGGGTCTTCAGGACCCTCTTAAAAGCCTCCACCGGAGGGACCTCCCTTAAGGATCTTTGCAGCAGGTTGCAGAGGATGGGGCCAGCACCTCAAATGAGTGATCACCCGAGGTTTTCAGCCTGGTCCTCGGAACTGCCAAGAGGCCCTTGGTGAAGGAACAGAGGGAGCACACTGTAATGGCAGGAGTAAGGAGGTCTGACAGATAGCAAGGGCCTGATTCGTATAGGGCCTTACAGGTGAGCAAGCCCACCTTGAAGAGAATCCTCCATCTGACTGGCAACTAGTGGAGATCCTGCAGGACCGAGGTCATGTGACAGAACATTGACAGTCCCATCAGTAACCTGGCCACTGCATTCTGCACCAGCTGCAGCCAGCGGAGGTTCCCTGCACTGACCCCGAGGTACAGAGCATCACAAAGGCATGTACCAGTGAAGGCAGGTCTTCGGGCAGAATTAGGGGTTTAATCTGGTTTACTTACAGTGCTTCGACAGCGCTAGCGCCGACATCCCCTGCAGCGACAGCTACAATGCCGACCATTGGCATTGTAGCTATGGGATGTCGGTGCTCACAATCAGGGGGCTGCACACCCTGAACCCTCCCTTGTGGGGGTCTTTGCCCCCACACCCCCCGGTCTCTAGGATTCTAACTCCAAGTCGGAGTTGGACCGGGGGGCAATCACCTAGCGAGGCAGTCCTGATTGGCACACTATCCACCACAGCGATGGGTGGATTTTGCCAGATTCCTGCCGCTGTGGTGGTGTTCACTGTTGGGGTTTCACTGCAGTGATGGTACACCATTTAATCCTGGTGACGTTCCTCAAATGGTAAAAACCACATTTGATGACAGCCGACACCTGAGCCTTAAGTGTCAGCCTGTGGGCAAGAATGACACCCAGATTTTTCACCCTACAGGATGCCATCAATAGGGTAGATTCCAAGATCACGCTTGTTATCACCCTGGAAGCAATCTATTCATGCCCGTGACCCAGCTCAATCACCAGTACCTCCGTCTTGTCATGGTTAAGCCTCAGCCAGTTAGAGTTCATCCACCCCTGGGTTTCGGCAAGGCATTTATTCAGCACTTCAATGGTGCCATTTGTTCCCGGTACAAAGTACACTTGCTGCTGAGTGTCATCTGCATAGCAGTGAAAACCCAAAATGTATTGTCTAATGAGCCTCCCCAGGGGCAGCATGTGTACCATGAACAGCAACGGCAACAGGATTGAACCTTGAGGAACTCCACAGGTCGGGGAATCAGTGAGGAGGAGAAGTTCCCCATCACCACCCTCTGTCTTCTGCCCAAGAGAAAGGATGCAAACCAGCTGATGACAGTTCCAGTGAGTCCGCAATACTCTCTAAGATGATCCTACAGTATGATGTGGTCTATGGTATCAAATGCTGATGATAGATCAAGGAGAATGAGAACTGACCATTCTCCTCTGTCTCTTGCCCTGAGGAGGTCATTTTGTTCTCAAACTAGAGCTGTCTCAGTGCTATGCCTTGCTCTAAACCTGGACTAGATTGGCTTGTAGATGTCAAAGGTTGCCAGGTGTGCTTCAAGCTGCAGAGCCACTGTCTTCTCTACAGCCTTCCCTAGGAATGGGAGGTTGGAGACAGGTCTATAATTCGCCAGGACATTAGGGTCGAGAGATGGTTTCTTCAGAAGAGGCTTCACTAACCCCTCTTTAAAGGTGTCAGGGAAGACCACCCTGAGAATGAACACCAGACTATCCTGGCGAACACTGGACCAATAGCCTTGACACATCCCACTAGGAGATGAGTCAGGCCAGGGTCCAGTTCACATATACAGCATGTTCACTATATACAGTATAGCAGGAGAGTGGCAGACAGGTTTAGTTTGGCAGTAATAATTCTGTGAGAGAAGGGGAGGGATTCACAAAGGGAGATGGAGCAGGAGAGGGAGTGGTGAATCTAGAGAGCCACTCCACTCAAATGTTTTCCTCTATCTTGGAGGAAGAGGGTGTAACCCAGGAGAGACAGGAGTGAGTCAGGGACCTGTGAGGATAACCAGGTTTCAGAGATGCATAGGAAATCTGTCAAGTGCTGGGTCACCCAGACTTTTAGGGCATCCAATTTTGGGAAAAGGCTCCTGGCAATGAGGTGGAAGATGCTGAGGCCTTTAGGTAGGGCAAGGGGTTGGTGGCCCTGGGTTGGATTAAACATCCCCCAAGAGAAGGAGGAGGAAAAGTAGTAGGTGTAGAAGAGAGTTTCTTTCATCCTTTGAGTCGGTGGGTGGGGGGCAGGAGGAGGAGAGAAAGGTGGTGTGGCAGAGGCAGTAGAATGATTCAAGGTTTAGGAGAGGGAGCATAGTACTCTGGGAGGATGAAGGGCTTGGGTATGAGGGGTGAAAGGAGGGAGGGGTAGAGGGAGGGAAGGGGGAGGTGGAGGGAATGAGTTGGGGGGAATGTGGTGGGGCAGGTTTGGGAAGGGAGGAGAGAAGCCAGTGTTTGTGCTGGTAAGATGGAAAGAAGTCTAAGGCAAAGTGGGAGCAGGATTAGCATGATGAGGGGAAGGTGAGAAGGAGGGATAGGAAGGGTTTAGTCAGATAGAGAAAAGATCTGGTCAGGGGTGCAGAAGGGTAAATTGCTGCTACGAGGAAGAAATCTGGTGATAAATGTTTGGTAAGTAACCAGTGTGAGTAGCTAAAATTATATCCATGTACTGCTGGAATGTAGTGGGTGTGCCATGTAACTCAAATAGCATGGTGGTGAATGGACAGAATCTAGTAGGAGTGGCAAATGCAGTTTTTTCTCTCTGGCTTCTTTAGCTAGGGGAATTTTCCAGTAACCCTTGGTGAGATCAAGGGTACTGATGTACTTGGCACGCCCCAGTCTGTCCACTAGATCGTTTATCCTGGGCATAGAATACCTGTCAAATTTGGAAACTTTATTAAGTTTCCTAAAATCAAGGCAGATTCTTACACAATCACCATTGGTGATGACCAAGCACTTCTTGACCCTTCTATGATACCCAACTGTTTCATTTTTTGTATTTCAACCACACCTGCTTGTAACTGCTCTGGTAATCTGTATGTCTTTTGTCTGACAAGTCAAGCATTAAATGTCAGTATTATGTGCTCAACCCCTTTGCTCAGCCTGGCACTGTGGTAAAAGTACTGTTAGATGTCTTTACCAAGTTACGAGTTTCTGCGGTTTGTTCAGATGATAAGGAGACATTCACCTTTACAGCATCATAAGTTACAGTCTGTTATAGTCTGTCATAAGCTATATCAATATCTTTCTAATCAGTTTCTGATAATATTAACAAAGTTGCCTTTTTTCAACCCATTTCTTCAGGAAGTCAGCATGGTATATCTTGGTAGGATTTTTCCTATCGGGGTCTCAATCTCACAGTTAACTGTGCCATTATGTCTATGCACTTAATAAGACCCTTTCCGTTTCAATAACAGTTTATTGTCTGCAGTGGGTAACAGTAGCAAGACCTTTTTACCTGGCTCAAAAACTTTTTCTTTTACCTCATGATCTTGCTAAATTTGGGCCTCTTCTTGATTAGTATGGACAATTTCAACATATTTTGCCAGTTTCTTTCTCAGGGCACACATATAAGATGTAATAGATTTTTTTCTGAGTGGGGTGTTCTTCCCATGTTTCTCTTATTACATCCAGTGGCCCTCTAGGTTGTCTACCATACAGCATTTCAAACAGTGAAAAACCTGTTGAGGTTTATGACACTTCTCTGTAAGCAAAAAGCAGGTAAGGTAAGTACTGGTCCGAGTCTTTCTGTTCACCTTTCACAAATCTTTTTAACATGCATTTTAAAGTTTGGTTAAAATGCTCAACAAGACCATCTGTTTGAGGGTGATAAGGGGAGGTTCTTAAAGCAGTGATACCTAGTAATCGGTACAGCTCCTTCAGCAATGCAGCACCAAAATTACTACCAGGGCCGGATTTAGTTACACAAGGTGTACTCATGTGTAGGGCCCCTGCTTTCTGGGGGCCCTTTAGATGTTTTATGTGTGTATGCCCAGCATTGATTTCCTTTCTTTTTTCTTTGCTTGGCTATGCCCGGTGACTTTGGAGGACTCCTCTTTATATGGGGGGATGGTGACCATCTACCATTGTTGTCACATAATCACTGCTCTGGCTGTCTAGAACCAATCAGCTGCGAAATGACTCAGTACTTGCAGCTGCACAGGGTGATCAGGGAAGCGGCCATTGGATTTGGTGCCATTCTATACCCTGACACTTGCTTAATGACTTGAGAGTCAGTTTTGAAGTTGTCCATGCATGCAGCTTGCATCTGTTGATGAGGCCTGGTCAGAGCAGTGAGCAGAGCAGCCAGAGATGAGTGTGGTTAGAACTTAAGGAACTGCAGCCAGGACGGGAGTGATCAAGTGGAGCCCTGTTAGTGCCAGTCCAGAGATCAAGTTGTCTGCAGGGCAGGGGGTTGTGGCATTCAGTAGGTCTAGTAACTGTGGTATTCTGGAGGCCAAGGATGGCCCAGCATGTGGAAGACAGTCAGGATGGCAAGGCATGGTGAGTAGAGTGATAAGTGGGAGTGGAGGAACTAAGCTTGACTAGTCCAAGCCAAAGACTCAGATCAGAGGCAGAGGGCAAGCATTAAACAAAACAGGGTCCAGGGAGAAGGAAAAAGTTTTCTCACATTGTTCCTAATACTGTTTTTGCATGTTTACCTGGTACAGATAATATACTGTGGTATGTGTGTGTGATGTGATTTTTAGAGTTTTACCTTCCTTTTGGTTTTTGAGGGTAATTGTTGCATTGTGAATTGTGTGCTATCTGGTTGGCACTCTGTATGTGAACCATTCACACGTTAAGAGTCCTAACAACACAACTGTCCTTAATGTTTGTATATTGTTATCTTTATCCTTCACTACTGTACCATTTTAGTAGATTAGGGTGAATCTATGCTATTACTTTAGGCCAATACAGTATTGTTGTGTGTGATATGATATTATATTATATGTGCTGGTGTCTCCCATGGGTAAAGCACAGAGGCAAAATAATTTTTTTTTTTACTGTAGAAAATTAAAAAGTAATTCAAGTGAACAGAGAACCAATGAGCATGCAACAAAACTTATCTTGTGACATGGCTGGGGGGCACTGCTGTACCGCCTCTGGGTTGGGGCAGCAAAGTAGGGGACCCATGGATACCACTGTGCATAGGGCCCTTAACAATGTAAATCTGACCCTGATTACTACTCTGATCAGTAATAATCTCTTTAGGTATGCACACCTTGCTGAAAATTTTGGTCTGTTCTGCTTTCACTTTTGGGGTTGTCATAGTATGCATCGGAACTGTCTCTGGGTATCTAGCGGCATATTCACTTACTACCAAAATGAATCAGTTACCCTGTTTACTTTTGTCTAAGGGACCAACCACACCCATTGCAAGTCTCTCAAAAGGCACATCTGTCAAGAGTAGGGGCCCCAGGACACCCTATCTTTATTAGTCACTGGGGATACTTTTTGACATTTAGCACAAGAACTTCAAAAGTTAGCAACATTTCCATGAATCCCAGGCCAGTAAAATCTGTACAGCAATATGGCAAGGGTGAGATCCCTCCCTGAGTGACTAGCCATAGGACTATCATGTGCTATCTGTAACAACTCAGATCTATACTTCTTGGTTTGATCAATTGTTCTATCTGTTCCTGTGTCTGAGGATTAACACAACCTCTGTACAGTAGCCCATTACATTTTTTAAACATGGGTTCACACTCTTTTTGCTTCACCCCCAGCTGCTGAATATAATCTTGGAGAGAAATATTGTTAGCTTGCTCAGAAACAAAATCACAATCACTTATCAGATTAGTTGCACAACAGTATTTTCATACATTGACCCCTTATGTCCATTAGTCTTTTGTTGCCACTGTTTTGTCATGCAACGTCTTTCTTTCCTGGACTTCCAGATCTTGGAGCTGGCCTCAAAGAAATTCATATCAATGTCACCAAAAGGGATAGTCACCAACATCTGAGATTTTCTTTGCCTGTGCTCTTGTTATCAGAGTAAGATTTAGCTCTTCTGGGATTAACTCAGTAAATCCTGAAAAGTCATTTCCAGTAATCACAGGTACAGGTAACTTAGGGACTACCCCACTTTCATTTGGTGTGACACTCCATTAATATGGAGTCATATGGATAGTGGGATAGTATTGTGTGTCCCTGTGGATACAGATGACCTCAGTAACTGGTCCTTTTGCAGAGTGTTTTCCTAGCACTTCAACATGCACCAAGGTCTTTCTGTTCCCCAAATCTGTAAGTCCTTTCACAGTCTTATCTTCCACCTTGACATCTGTTAAATACTTGCCCCAGTTGACTAGGGACAAATCTGCTCCAGTATTACCCTCCTTAATGTTATGGCAGTTTCTTGCAATATGGACTGGCTTGGTACAGTTATAACAAATAAAGTCTTTGGGTGCGAATTTATTATCCCCACTAGAGTTCATATCTGACCTGGAGTTAAATTGGGAAAAAGAGTGTCTTACAGATCCCTGGCTGTTACTTTGCTGCTGCAGTGTCTGTCTGGCCATCTGATAGTCCTTAGCTAAAGAAACGGCTTTCCCCCTCTTTCTGGTCAGTGTTCTTTTGCACAAAGCTGTACATCTGTAGTCAGGATGTCGATGAATTGCTCCATTGCAAATATGCTGGTGATCTGTGGGACTGTGTTTCCCTCTGGTTGGAACAATTTAATGAGGGGTTCTCTGAGTTGTGTGAAAGGGATTTATGGAAGGTTGCCATAGCAAATGGGAGTAGTAAACTGTAGGAGTTGTGAATCAGTTTCCTACAATTCAAACTGCCAAAAAGTGATGTTTTCCTTGAAAAGAAATCCTTTAATTTCTGTGCTCTGCTTCATTTGTGTAACCTTGTCCCTTTTTTCTCAGTGCTGCAACCCCCAACTGTGACATCATGCAAGGGAAACAAAGTTTTTAAAGGGACATTGTCAGCTTTTAACTGACCCTTTACATTGTTTGCAAGTAGCTGCATCTAACATTATAACATGTAGAAAAACTCTAGTAATTTGGTTGGCTGAAAACAGTTCAGAGTTGTGTAATCATTGACCCATAATTATACTCCTGAACTACTTACGGCTATTCAAACCCTATAATGTAAACATAGAAAAGTATCATCACACTCCCATATTCTGACAGGAGTTGGCACTTCAGACCTGTCACGTTACCAGCAGGTAGTAAAAGTGAAACAACATCTACACAGAATGGCAAATGATCTTTTTGGTCTACCAGCATCACAAAAACATTTTTCCAGAAGCTTTTCTACAGATTGTACTGCTGTTAACACTAATAATATAGGTGGCTGCACTTTGGATTAGGGAGATATACAAATCAGCTATTTACTGTACCATAATGCCTCACCATGTAAATTAGTATACAGGCTATTATAGTTCTGTGCTCTTTACAGAAATAGGAGACTCCCTTCAGGGTGCCTTCCTCAAGCAACTGGTCATGGAACCAACTCGGCAGAAGGCAATACTGGACCTTGTGCTCACAAACAGGGACAGTGTGATGGGGGTAACAGTGGGGGAGCACCTGTCATTGTGGTTTGAAATCACAGAAAGAGCAGAACCAAACCACACAAAAACACGTATCCTGGATTTTAGGGGGGCAGACTTTGGAAAAATGGGGAGATACTTGAAAGAGGCATTAAGGGGAATGGGACAGGAATCAGGGGTTGAGGAACAGTGGGCAGTATTTAAAATGGGGATTACAAGAACAACAGAATTGTGCATTAAGCAGGTTAGCAAGAGGAAAAGGAAGAGGAGACCATTATGGTTTTCCAAAGAGGTAGCAAAGAAAGTGAAAGCCAAAAAGATTGCATTCAGGCAATACAAAAAGACACAGGCAGAAGGGGATAGGGAGAAGTACCAGGAGAAGCAAAGGGAGGTAGGGAGGTCAGTAAGGGAAGCCAAAGCTCAGACAGAAGAACACATTGCAAAATCAGTGGGTAGAGGGACAAAACCTTTACAGGTACATAAGTGAAAAAGAAAGACAAAGGGAGGATAGTGAGACTGAAGGGGAGGATGGGTGCGCGTGGAGGATGACAACAGTAAAGCTGACATATTGAACAGGTATTTCTGCTCAGTCTTTACTGAGGAAGAGGAGGAGTAATGGGTCTGAAGGAGTACAAGGGGTGAGAATGGTGCAGAAATGGACACAAGTCCCTTTACACGAGAAAGGGTCCTGAAGGAACTGGAAGTAATAAGAGTTGATAAAGCCAATGGGGCCAGATGGGGTGCACCCCAGGGTCCTTAAAGAACTAAGAGAGGTGGTGGCTGAACCTCTGGCTATCCTGTTTAGCCGATCACTGGAAACAGGGGAGGTACCCAAAGACTGGAGGACAGCAGATGTAGTCCCCTTATACAAAAGTGGGAACAAAGAGGAAGCAGGGAACTACAGACCAGTCAGCCTCACCTCGGTAGTGGGGAAGATCATGGAAGCACTACTGAAGGAGAGATTGGTGGAACATCTGGTTGCCAATGGACTACAGGACCCAAGGCAGCATGGTTTCACCAGGGGAGGTCATGTCAGACCAACCTCATTGAATTTTTTGACTGGGTGACTAGGGAGGTGGATCATGGGAGGGCAGTGGACATGGCCTATCTGGACTTCAGCAAGGCCTTTGACACTGTGCCACATAGAAGACTATTACACAAACTGGGGAATATGGGTGTGGGCAGGACAGTAGTGTGGTGGGTAGGTAACTGGCTGGGTGGCAGGACACAGAGGGTGGTGGTAAATGTGTCACTCCACAGAGGGAAGAGTGACCAGTGGGGTACCACAGGGATCAGTGCTGGGACGGTCCTATTCCACATCTTCATCAGTGACATTGCTGGGACCTAGAAGGCAGAATTTCACTGTTCGCTGATGACACAAAGCTCTGTAACAGAGTAGACACACCAGAGGGTGTAGACAGAATGAGAAGCGACCTGCAGAAACTTGAAGAATGGTCAGGGTTTGGCAGTTGAAATTCAATGCAAAGAAGTGCAAGATAATGCATATGGGGCACAAAAACCCTGGCACAATATATCATTTGGGGGTGAGGATATAGCATGCACCAAGCAGGAAAGGATCTTGGGGTTATCATCTCTGATGACCCTCAAGGTAGAGAACAGTGTGACAAGGCAGCAGGTAAAGCAAATAGGGTGCTGGGATGTATAGGCAGGGGCATCACCAGCAGGAAAAGGGAGGTCATAATTCCGCCATACAAGACACTAGTGAGGCCCACCTGGAGTACATGTACAGTTCTGGAGACCATACCTACGTAAGGACATAGACAGGGTAGAGAAGGTTCAGAGGAGGGCAACAAAGATGGTGCATGGATTGCATCACAAGTCCTATAAAGACAGGTTGAAGGAACTGAACATGTACTCCCTGGAGGAGAGGAGGAGAGAGGGATATGATAGAGACATACAAGTATCTTACATGGAGGAACAGGGTGCAGGAAAACACTATTTTTAAGCTGAAAAAGATGTGCCAGGACTAGAGGGCATGGGATGAAGTTGGAGGAGGGCGATTCAGAGGAAACATGAGAAAGAATTTCTTCACAGAACGGTGGTGGACAAGTGGAACACCCTGCCAGAGGAAGTGGTGGGGGCTGAAACAATCACAGGATTTAATAATGCATGGGATAGACATAAAGGAATTCTGGAGGTCAGGAGTAAGGGGCAACAGACTTCTAGGAAAACAAACTGAACTTACAAGCTCAAATGGGCAGACTGGGTGGGCCATAGGCCCTTATCTGCTGACACTGTCTATGTATCTATGTATCTCTCAGTAAAGAAATCTTGTCCACTAGATACTGTATGCACAATACCTTATTCTTGAAAATAAACATATGAGAGATTATATTGTTGAAGCCACTACAGAAATTGGAGACTGCACCTCACAGCTCAGAGTAAGGAAATTAGAAAACAGCTTCTTATTGCACCCATAATGCCTTGCTATGTACATCTACATACTAGGTGCTATACTGCAGTCACCACTACCAAACTAAGAGACTTCACCTCTGGGTAAGGAATCTTTAAGTCAACTTTACAATTTACTCAGAATTCTTTGTTCCTGTACGTAAAATATTGACAGCTCCCTTGCTTGACATCATTCTGGGGTGTGGCCACACAGGGAAAACTGGAGGGCAGCCAGAAACAACATGCTGATAACATAAAAAAATGACTATGACAGATTTTTTTACAAAACAAATTGCAGCTTCAACATCTGAAGCATGGCTGGCAATGGCATACTATCTGAAAAAAGCATTTGGGGAACTTTCACGAATCTCTTGAATGCTTCTTGAGGATTGTCAATTGAATGGTACTTCAGGGACTGGACTCTTTGCCTATAGGTTTCCCCTGAGATGTCATATCTTTTCAGGATTTCTCTTTTCACAGTGTTATAGTTTTCAGCATGTGCAGTGTCTATATTGCTGCAGAAAAGTTGGGCTTTACCTCTTAGGTAAAGTATAAAGTAACAGCCCGATTGCCAATTGCTGCTTTGGCCACTGGCAGGCTGTGGAAACTCTTTCAAAAGTTGTCAGGTATGCTTCAGTCTCATTCAAGTGATACAGCTTTGTAAGTTTGATGTCCTTTAAGTTGTTTGTGTTATGTTGCTCTGCTGGATCTGTACCAGATTCTCCAGTCTTCATAGCCTGCAAGGCATCCAGCCATTGCTGCTCCTGTTGCTGCACTCTTCCCTTCCTTCCCTTCCCTTCCCTTCCCTTCCCTTCCCTTCCTCCCTCCCTCCCTCCTTCCTTCCTTCCTTCCTTCCTTCCTTCCTTCCTTCCTTCCTTCTTCCTTCCTTCCTTCTTCCTTCCCTTCTCTTCCCTTCCTTTCTTCTCCATCTCACTTTGTTGTATAGCCCACCATTTAAAGAAGGCAGACATGCTTTCAGCTTCTGTCACTGCCTTTCTTTCTTCTTCCATCACTGGTTCCAGCTGTACTGTCTCAGTCTGGACTTTTGTTTCTGCTTCTAGTTTTACTTTCATTCTTCTGGTAATCACTCCGAGGCTTGCTGTTACAGGATCCATACCTTTCTTCTACACTTTCCCGGTACCAGGTCTAGTACCCATGCAAAGAACTCCTGGATTAGAGTTTGCACCATGTAAATGCCAATTAGTTTAACACAATCTGTTGTTGAAGCACAGGTCAGGAAGCATAGGAAAAGCAGGAGCAGTTATAAAATTTGCAAGTAGCATTTTATTGCCATCAGTAACAATAACATAAAAAAATGCATTATGCAGGATGGCTGTTATACAAGCAGTTCAAAAAAACAAAGTCCCTCATCTGAGGGCATTTCTAATTCTAAGTTTCTATCCCCTCTCTCTAAAACAACAAAAGATTCCTATCTTTATATATAGGGCTGGATATTCAAACTGTGCCATTCTGTGGCTCAAGCCCTTGCGCTGCTCAAAAAAGTTGAGCAGGGGTATGGCCGGGGTGATATTCAATGGAGTTGTGCTATTGAGCAACTCCTTTGAATATCGCCCCCGGCCACAAACACTGTGCATGGCGCAGTGGAATTTGCACCACCGCAAGTGGTCAGAGTGGAGCATTCAGATGCGGTGGCGCAAGTTCTATTGCGCCATGCACAAATTTCCGATATTCAAAAGGTGACATGCAAATGGAGCCATAATTTATGCAAGGTGCAGGGAGGGCCATTTGCATCTAATTATGGCTCCATTTGCTCTCTCATTATAGATCAGCGCCGATCCCGGACGACTTGCTCCTGGTGCCCTGCCAGGCAGCAGTCATCAGGGACCGCGCCCCTGCAGCCAGTCGTGGCATGAGTACATCTCCCCGACTGGCCCGATCATGGGCATATGTAAATGACACCCCTGACTGTGTCGATTGTGGGCAGAATGGAGTTCAACCCCCAAGACCAATATCCTGGTGGTCCAGTGGACCGTGAACCGAGTGGGCATAAGAGTCAAACCACCCCCCAAGTACAATTTCCCTGGTGATCGTGACCACCCACCACATGGAGCCACCACCCAGCTCCCCGTCAGCCGGCAGGCGGCAGCACCCACCCACCTGCCACCCGCGCCCACCGACTGACTCTCGGTAGGGCTGCACACCCATTGGTTCACAGCAGAACCAATGGGCATGCAACCCATACGTACAAGACAGTCCAGATATGTGAATGAATTTTCATTCACATATCTGTCTACTGCTGCTATGGGCTGCACACCCATTGACTCTTCTCTGAACCAATGGCGTGCAGACCCTGATCGAGCTGTGAGTTGGTGGGCGGCAGAATGCAGAGTGGGTGGGTGCTGCCGCCTCCGGCCGATGGGGTGGGTGGTGGGGCTCCGTGGATGGGTGGGGTGGGGCTACTAGATCACCAGGGAAATTGGACTTTGGGGGTGGATTTGACTCTTATGCCCATGATCGGGCTTCATGGTCCACTGGACCACCAGGGATATTGGTCTTTGGGGGGTTGAACTCCATTCTGCCCACAATCGGGCCAGTTGGAGGGGTCAATTACATTATGCCCGTGATTGGGCCAGTGGAGGGGAGATTTACTTCATGCCTGCGATGGGCTATGGGGGGTACTATTATGCCCATGATTGGGCTACAGGGGGGGTACAGGGAACAAGTGGAGGGCCACCCACAGGTGGCAGCTGCTGTGTTGTGCCCTGCAATGCAGCAGCTCACCTGTGGGTGGTCCTCGACTTAATCCTTTTTTTTTGGGCTCAAAGTTGTGCAGGCCCAGGTAGGGGGTTGCACCTGCACAACCCTGCACAGCCCAGCTGAATATCGGGCTGTGCACTTTATGCATGGTTCCTCCCCCTCCGGTTGAGCATGCCTTCATTAGCATTACGCCGTTGCTCAGCATGACTTGGGGGGCACAACTGCCTCCTGCTGAATATCGCAGAATGGTGCAATTTCGGATTTGTGCAGGCACAACCCTATTGCGCATGGCGCAACCCTTCCGAACATCCAGCCCATAGTGTCTTTTCCTGGCAATTAACTTCTGCATCTTGAGCTCATTAAGATACATGTCCTGTTTTCACACAATGTCCCAAAACTTTGTCAGTTTCTTTCCTTGCAGGTGAAACAAAATAAAACATTGTGTCCCAGAACTGATCTCCTATTAACAACTCTGCAAATGAGCTTGTGGAGGTCAAACTACATTTCAAGGTTAATCCACTGAGCTCCAAATAGCTTTCTCCAATCATTTCAACAATATAAATATATACATTTTCAAACCAGAGACCATAGTTTCACATAAAGATCCACATATATTTTCACAACCACAGACAAGCAAGAGGAAAAAAGAAACAGCAAGTGAAGGCAGAGAGATAGGAGGGGGAGAATCATGAGGCTGCTAGAGTGATCAGTTCCTATGTCTCATAAGAAAATGTGATTGTAAAATCAGACAGACACGAGACAAAAAAGTAGAGGATATAACAGATCCTTGCTTTTAAATTTTATTGCATAGCAAATGGGACAGAGTCTTATTCAACCCTGTCACAGTCTGCAAATGCCTTAGATACTTATATTTGGCAGTATTCAGGTTCTTTTTACAGACATTCTTGAGTGATTTATATTTATTCCAATCTGATGTAAGACCAGAGTTTTTAAAGACCCCAGGCTCTGTCTCTTAACTTCATGGACTTCCTGAGGTTGTGGTCAAGCCACCATGACTGTTGACCCTTCACTCTGAGCTGCATAAAGGGAGGATGCATGTTGTCAGCTGAGAGAAGGTTGTTGACAAAGATGTGGAGGGCAGAATTTACATCAGGAAGAACTCATATTGTGGCCCATTTTATGCTAGATAGGGTTGATGGAAGGAGCTAGTATCAAATCTGGAATAATCTCTGGCCTGGAACATTCTGGGAGGTGGTTTGGGAGTGTCATTTTTCCAAGTGCAAAATATTGGGGAGTGGTCACTTAGGCAGTCTCAAAGATGCCTGCAGGTCAGATCCAATCTGGTTTGGAGACGGCCCAGTTGAGTAGAGTATGGTTACCAGTTTTATACTTCTTCTTGTTAGCTCAGTGATAATTTAGGAAAGCTTGGCCTCTGATTATTTCATACACTTTTGAGTTACAGAACCCTTACCTGACCTTAGTGGGGAGAAGGTGCTGTGGTGCATGAGGGACAGTGCTGTAGTGACTAAGGGCAGTATACCGCTACGAGGGTGGAGAGGGAGACAGTGCTGTATGACTAACCAGCTGTTGGGTAAAAGGAACCTCTCTCTAATCATGCTGTCATCTAACACTTTACAAAATCCAGTTTTTTGCCTTTCAGTACCTTGGGTACTTTGATTTAATGATATGAAAAGACTTTGTTGAACTCAAATAAACTTAAACAGATTGAACCAAACACAGGCCAAATGGAGTCCCAGTGGGAGAGGTCCAATATAGGTGTGCAGAGGCAGGAAGTGAGGGGGAGTACTTCCAAGGTGTGAAAAATTAGAAAGTATATAAGAATACTTCCACAAGTGTAGTGCAGAGTTAGGCTGTCCCACCCAGATACCTGGAAATTTCCAGGTGCCCCCCACTTGGACTCATCTCTACCTTCCAAACTCTGAAAAGCTTTGGATATATCTTATAGTTTCTAATTCTAAGGGTTTTCCAGATCACTTCAAGTAAACATAAAATGCAAACACAGAGCCACTTTTTACAACTTAAATGGAATGTTGATATGAGTGTGCCACCCGTGGGCCCCCACGCTATTGATTTTCAGGTAGGCCTCCAGCATGCGCATTACAGGTGATCCCCATACCACAGTCTAATCCTGGCATAGTGAATCATGCATAGCGATTGTGCTACTCGATGAACTGCTATGAGCTTAAATGTCATAAGGACTTACTAGATGAGGGACTTAGAGGAAGATGGACTGGCCACTCTGCTCGAAGAAGGGGACACAACCAAACAAGGGCAGTAAGGTAGATCACAACAAGTACATTTCACTCCACAGCTAAGCTCATCAGTGAAACACATTAGCACCATGCTTGGGCAAGCAGACAGATGGGAAGGCGAGCTAGTTAGTTACAGGGATAGTGATACCGCTGTCTTCCAGAGACTGCTCTGGATGCATGAGGAATGCCCAGTCTATAGAAGGATTAGGGCCCTTGCTATTAAGGTCCCTGTCCTCAGGGGTGAAGTCAGGTTCCTGAGGAGTGACTCAGGGCAAGGCAGTATGGGAACCACAGCTTTACTGGCCCAGAGACACCAAGGGTCAATGTGGGTGGGTGGACTACAGTGGAATGAGGGGCTGCACCAGGGGGACTCCCAGGGCAGCAATCATGAACCAATATGAGCCACTATTAGAACTGATTCAGGTTGCAGACCTCCAAACAGGAAGCAGCACTGTAATCTCCAGGGTAGTACAGTAGCAGCCACAGACACTGCCAGCTATTTCCTGAAATTTCTGTGATATTTCCAGATATATCTCATGCTTTCTCCATTTCCACAGCAGGGGCAGCAGAGAGAAAATCTTTAGAAATTTCGTGAAATATTTGGAAATAGCTGGTAATGTCTGTGGCTACTACTGCAAGATGCACCAGAAAAGTACATACAGAAACAGGTGGGACATGCCACCAGTAAGATGAGTACTTTAGTACTAGGAAACTGTATAGTCAAAAGTATGGGGAGGTTGGTGTGTGCCACTGTCTGGAGAAACAATATTCCACTGCTTACCAGAGTAGAGTGATTGCTCAGCTGGAGAAACTCTTCAAAGTAGGGAATGGAAAGTCAGATGTGGTTATTCATATAGGCAACAATGACCTTCTGGGCAGCAGTGTAGATTGGGTAAAGGACAGCTTCTGAGAACTAGGCAGGATATTGAGGGTAGAATCAGAGATGGTAACCTCTTCTGAGATCCTATTGATGCTATATGAAGGTGAGAACAGACAGGAGAAAACTAGGAAGTTTAACACATGGCTAAAGGGATGTGGTGAGAAAGAGGGATTTTCCTTTCTGGGGGATTGGCGAATCTTCCGGGGGGAGCACTTATTGTTAGCTAGGAACAGTAGGCCTCTATGCAAATTTGGCACCAGAGCACAGGGGCTTAAAACAGATGTACAGTAGTAATTACCAAGTATTTACACTAGGGAGGGGGATCACTATCAACAGACAGATCTTCAGTCTCACACACACAGACACACACACACACACACACACGCACACACACTCACACACACTCACACACACACACACACACACACTCACACACACCACACACTCACGCACACACACTCACACACACTCACACACACTCACACACACACACACACACACACACACACACACACACACACTCACACACTCACACACACATAGTAGCTATCCCTTCAGCAATAAAAAACATGGAGGGACATTAGGAAGAGGATATTAAAACAGTAGGAGTAAGAGAAAAGGATGGGAAGGGGCAGCAGTCAAGGGGGATGGTGAACATAGCTAGAGGACCTTCAGGCAATGGTGGCAGAAACCCAACTGGGGGAGTTGAAATCACAGAAACAAAGGCAACACAGAACCATAACCAGGACACTCATATCCCAGGATATGCCTTATTCATGGTATTTATTTATTTATTTCAATTCTAGGATTATAATTACCTTTGAGCCCAGGGCTCTTTTACAAAGGTTCCACGTCAAGACATAGGTATCACATGACAATAGACAACATTGTTACACAAATAAGGGTAAAGGATATCAAATTAATTTTGAACAGACAGAGAGAGGGTAAAGCGGAAAGGAAGAGGACAATACGGAAGGGGGTGGTAGAAAGAAATGGAAGGGGCAAAAGGCGGAAGATAAGAAAATGAGAAGAGAGGAGAGGTGGGGGGTAGGTAAGGATAAGGAGGGAAATGGGGTGAAAGCAGCCAGGATGGTGGCATTGTCAGGTGCTGTGCAGCGTATAGGGCAGAGGCCAAACTAGGGCAAGTGCATTGTGTAAGGAGCTAGATATAGGAAGAGCGTTAGTGGAGCGGAGCTGCATAGACATTATCCATAACAGTCGCAGATGCTGGAAGCGACCAGGGTGTTTTGGAGCCTGGATTTGAAGGCCCCAGCCCAGTGGTATTGATAGTATCATTGACCAGACCGTTAAACCAAGTGGGTGCCCTGCAGGTGAATGAACGCTGGACAATGGCTGCATGGCAGTGAGGGATACGGAAAAGTTGTGGCTTTGAGCCCCTGGTAATTCTGGAGCTGGTTTTCATTTGAAGGAGTGAACAGACCCCGGGAGGGGCAGTTCCCAACTGTATTTTCTTAGCAACTATGCAGGTTTGGTGCTGAATTTATTATCAAGTTGAAGCCAGTTAGCTTGTGAGTAGAGGTCACAGGTGTGTGTGAGTCGTTCGGCCCCAGTGATGAGTCGACAGGCCTTGTTTAAGGTGGTAGTAATCCTTCTGAGTGCAGTGGTAGTGGCAGTGCCATAGATGACAAGACCATAGTCAATCTGGGAGATGATAGAGCTTTGAACTGTGGCAAAGAGGGCCTCTTTAGTCAGGTATCAAAGAAGCCAGTAGAGTAAGCCCAGTCTAGTATTCACAGTTTTAGTGATATTGGTTATATGGGTTCCAAAGGACAGGTGTGGGTCTAAGGTGATTCCTAGGTATCTGAAGGAGTCAACCTGCTCCAGAAGGGACAGTGGTATGGGCAGTGGGGGGGCACTTTACAATAGGGAGAGCATTAAGGTGATGAAAGTAAAATACCTGGGAGGGGGATAGATACAGTGTGAGTGCAGTTGGTTCTTGAAAAAATGAAAGAACCTTGGGTTGGAATGGTCTGCAGACCACCAAATCAGTCCACAGTGCAGGACATGGTACTAGGGGAGCATATCAGAAGGGCTATCGCTTACGGGAGTGTGGTTCTACTTGGAGATCTTAATCTTCCAGATACAGAGGACCTGGCAACATCCTCAGCATGAAGTGCAGAGAGCCAGCCCTTGTAAATTACAAGACAGCTTCCTTTTGGGGTAAAATAACCCACCAGCAATGGAGCCATCCTTGACCTGGTTCTGTCAAACCACTACTGGGTGGAAGACGTTACGGTAAGGGAAGCCCTGGGGATAAGTGATTCAATTCAGTTTGATTCACCTTGGCCCTAAAAGATAGGATGATTAATTCTAGGACAAAGGTCTTAGATTTCAAGAGAGCAGATTTTGGTAGAATGGGGGACAACCTCCAGGAAAAGCTGAAAGTGGGAGGAAGGGATAGATGGCATGAAGAAAATGTGTGTACTCATTGAAACTTGAAGTAATAATTGTAAGTAGGACAGTAGGAACAATGTTGTCCATTTGGACTGACCCTCCTTCTCAGTGGTGATAGCCATTTAAGTTGTTCTCGGTCATGTAGATATCTAATTCCTTTTTGAAAGAATTTAAACTAGGAGAGTCCATGATTCTTTCTGGAAAGTTGTTCCAGATACCAATCACTCTTTGCGTATGAAAATAATTACATATCTTCTTTTTTAATGTAGTACTATCTGAAATTTATGACTCTGTAAATTGTGATTTAATACCTTAGCACAACAAACAGATTACCCGCCCTCACTAAGCTCTGTATGCTTGATGATTTGTTACCTTTAATTCAAAAGCCCAGATCTCCCCTTATCTCATCATCATGAATGATTTTGTAAAGCAACAGTATACCCCCCCCCTCATTCATTAAGAGTAATTGTTTGTAGGCTACTAAAACTTGTCTGAAGCAGGTAAGAAAAAACAAAACATGAGAAGCCTCTACGGTGTCCAGGAACATTGGTGTAGCAGTCAGAGCAAAGAGAGGTACAAGGAGAATAAATCTGAGGTAATAGGGTGGCAAACTTATTGAAAATGAAGGAGGTAAGATGATGCAGAGGTAGCATTATCACTTGCCATCTAGATGACCTGGGTTTCTGCCTGAGCCTGCGACATCTGGTGCCAACCAGCAAGGTGGAGTTCTGGCATCAATTTTGGATGCTTCCTGCCTGGGGAGGGAGGGCATCTCCTTCCACTGCACAGTGGACCTCTGGTGACCTAGAGGGAGGGTGTGTTGTGCAGGAAGAAATATGTGGGCCTTCTGGAGTGGCCTTACCTTAACATGCACCTGCTCACCTGGTGAATGATGCGGAGGCATCACTTCCCAGAGTGGTGTCAGCAGTGGAGTTCCAAAGGTAGGGCGGGGCCCTCCTGACATCGTGATATGCACTCTGACAAGCTGCTGCTCAGGACCATGCACTGGGGAGAATAAGAGAGGTCTTACTGGAAAACATACCCCAGCAGCTCTAGGTAGATGGAGCAGCTCTTACCCACATGCCACAAGTGGGCTGTAATTTATTTATTTAGTTATTTAAAATTTTGGTAACTGGGAGTGGCACACTGAGCTGAAGCTCATTTCCAGGTGCGACTCAAGGGGAAAGGGGAAGGGGTGGTTCAAATAAACAGACTGATTACAATATAAATATGGCATACAGGTAATAAAAATTAATAGATAATAATGTGAGGTGAATTACACAACAAATTAGCATAGACAGGAAGCCATAAGGAAGTAACTAAGGTAGGCAGGAAGGAAGGAAGGGGAAGATCACAGGGAGTGAGGCAAAGAATTGCAGAAGGCAGCAGGAATCAAGGTGGTGAGGAAAAGTAAAGTGCAGACTCCTAATGACTCCTTCTGTTCCTTGTCAGCTCTTTCCTGGACCTTGAGTGTCAAATAAAAGTAGTCTTCTCCCAGATTGGGGAATCAGGGGTCCCAGCCACAGGGGACAAGCTATGAGTTACAGTCTGGATTCCAGACAGGATGTTGAGCAGAGGATGGTGGTAAGTTGGATCATCAGATGACTCCTACAAGGGTGCAGAATGACTTAGGCAGTTGAAAGGAGTACAGGATAGAAGGACTTGGCAGCTGGTGAGGAGAAATGGGAACAAAAATAAAAAGTAAAGTAAAGTAAAAAAAAAAGAAATGAGGCAAGCAGTCATAAAGAAGGAGGAGGAACAGATAAGACTGAGGATAGCTGAGAGTACAAAAGAAAATGATAAGCTGACAAAATGAAAAGTCTCCTTCAAATTAAGATGAGCAGCAGGACCAGGGGCATGCAATAAAGCTGGGAGGGGGAGGTTCAAGAGAGATGTGGGGAAATATTTCTTCACTGAAAGGGTAGTAATTGCCTGGAATAGACTGCCAGCACCAGACTGCTAGCAGAAGTGGTGGTGGCTAAAATGGTGGGGAGGGGCCTTTGTGCAGGCATGGGATAATCATAGGGGTATATTAGAAAAGAGGCAGGGAGGATGAGGGTCATTGTAAATCCGATAGGGTCTGTGGAAGTGGAATAGGTAAGGAATACTTGAGCAGACTGGATGGGCAAAGCAGTTGTTTTCTGCTGACAAATTCTATGTTTCTGTGTTCCTAATCCCTTCATTAAATACAGGGGTTAAATTGAGCAGAGCTCACAGGAACTCAGTTCCATCACCTCTTAAACAAACTCTGACCAGAGACGATAAGGCTGCAGCCAGGGAGTTTGGTGTAAAAATATTATAAATTACCAAATATGATGGACACTGATAGAGCATTATTGCATATTGTTTTGGGTTTGGTTTTCAGGTTTTTTGGAGGGGGAAGGGAAGGGGAGAAGAGAAAGCCAAAGCTACATTCCTAGTACTGAGCATTCTTTGAAGCATAAACCAGGAGGTAATGCAGCACTCAAGGTTCTTGTGTGGGGTGGGGAGAAAAGAAAGCAGAAGCCACATCTTGAGTATCAAGTACTCTCTGTGGCATGAACTGCAAGGTAGGACAGCATTTGTGATTTTTTTTTGGGGGGGAGGATGGGGTAGAGACCAGAAAGCCTGTAAAAATGCATATATGTATGTCACTGTGGAAGGGCACTGTGCTTCCATTTATAGGACAACAGTGACCAAACTGTCAGCATAGACATGTTATTTCTGAATCCCTGCCAAAATGTAATTCTGCACAACTGCAACTCCATTCTGCACCACAGGTGTAAAAAGACACTTTTTCCATGACATACATGAGGTGGGGTACTAAGACATCTGTGTTGAAAATTTGTGGTCAAAATATTTAATATTTCTGAAGTTACGAGTGTGCTTAGAGAGATCGCAATGAATGGTCATAACGCTGCCATTCTTACATATTTTGACCCAAAATTTTCAACATAGCCTTCTTATGACCCCACCTCCTGAGCCAGGTCAGAATAAATTGTCAAATCCCACCTGAAAGGTGAATTCACCTACTTATTTATTTATTGAAATGTTTCACCAGTAAGGCACACTGAGCAACAGGTTGCTCATCTCCCGGTGCAACCTGAAGGGAAGGGCTACAATAGGGATGAGATATTTTGCATTCAAGTTACAAAGATCAACATAGCATACAATTAATTAAGGCAGTTGTTATAAACGGTGTTGCATACATATGTAATTTGTGAGAACAGTTAATAAGTGCAATGGTAATCAGTGAACAAGTTCTGTTGTGAAATAAGGAGTGAAGGAGAGAGAGGATGAGATGACATATAGTGCAGAGTTGAGTCCTGGAGAGACACCAACCAACCATGGAATCACCTTTCGGGCAGGAGCTGCATAACTACAGTCATATTGGTCATGAGGTGTGGTCCTTAAAAGCCTATGTTGAACATTCTGGCCAAAATCTCAGAAAATGGCTGAGTTATGCATTAAAGTTGAAACCTCCATTGAAATATATTGTACCACATTTTCCTTAGTTTCTTATATTGCAGTCACTGGTTCCAGCAGCAAGATATTTCTTCAATTGGAGAGTGGATCTCAAACCCGGGACCTGTTCAGGTTTGTAAGGGTGTGTGGGAGTGTACTGGGAGTGTGGGGTGGTGGGTGCTGAGTGGGAGGTAGGGTGGGGAGGCTGATCAGCAATGGATCTTTTTTTTTCAGGAAAAAAAACATCAGTGGATGATTTTCTTGTTTTACGGGGATGGATGGAATGGGGGAGGTGCCACTAGACACTAGGAACATGAAAAAGGACAGCAGTGGGAGACCAGGGGAGAGGGGGAGGGACCACTGGACTACCAATGCAAATTAACATAAAAAATGGAACCATGATCGAGGAATGGAGAGGGAGAGTGGACAGCAAACATAGGGAGGGAGTGGGAGGGTTTAATTGAAAGCTGGATGTTGTTACAGGGAAAGGAGGGTGAGAGTGTGCAACACAGAGAGAAAGGGAGCAGAAGGGTTTAATTGAATGTCGGGTGCTGGGACAGGACAGATGGTAGGGGTGGACAGCACACAGAGGGAGGGAGCGGGAGTTTTGTTTTGTATATAAAGATTCCAATTATTTTAAACATGCACTACAGTCATGGAAGACAAAATTCCAAAATTACACTCAGATTGGCAAACACAGCATACCAAAGCAAACTATTGATGAAAATACAATGGAGCATATTTGTGAGATGCTAATGTTCTCTTTAAAGAAAAATGATAGCGGTTTGGGAAACAGAGGGTGGGGCTATGACAGTTGGAACTGTCATGGACCTTTACTGTTCCAAGTCTTTACTGTTTGAACAGTAAAGTTCAAACTGTAAAGAACTTCCAACAATTATTTTCTGATCAAACTATTTTCATTTACCTGCCTGTCTTGGCTTTTACAAACATCGTTATAATTCAAAAATGGTAACAAAATAATTTTCACCAAACCATCAAACGGCACACCCTTGGCTCATACCCCATCATCTCCTCTGAAAATTTCAGAGAAAAATGTTATTCAGTTTGGGCTGTAGATGATGGCAAGAAAAATCCTGTGTTATCCAATGAAAAATTTTGTTCTTTTTTCATTTTTTACCACTTTATACCTCAAAAACCATACAAGATGCTGGCAATAAACTTTTCACGTTTTGAGACAGTGGCAGAATGACTGCGCGTGCCAAATTTTGGGCTATTTTGTCAAAGTATGACAAAGTTATTAAGGTGCAAAATTTTGAATTTAACAATGAAGTGCTGCCAGAACATTAACTATAGGAGCACTGCCATGCCCCTATGATGAGACCAATCCCATAATGTGAGTAGTGAGGAAGGGTGTTAAATGAAGCATTGGTTTGAACCCCCCTCTGCATGTACTGACTTGTGCAACTCGAAGTCCCTGTGTTTTTGATCACTAACAAAGCACAATTACTGTATCAGTCCTCTTTAACTAAATATTGATGTCAACATTCATACTGAAAAGACTTACAGTTATGTGCCTGCCCACAGTGGAAGGAGGTCCCTAGGCAGCTGAGAACAATGAACGGTTCTCAGTACTAAGAAAGGGGGGTTTCACTGCCTTGGGAGAATATGAGATTATGGACATAGTGAAGGTGGGGTGGGGGTGAATGGGGGGGTCAGTCATGCTTACAGTCTTGTCATTGTGCTGTTGCTGCTGTAGCTACTTTATAAGGATAGGGCATGGAGCAGGGGTTAGCTGCATAACAAGTCCATAAGGTGTGGAGCTGTTTCTTGTTTAGCACTCTCCATACCCAGGTTGACTGTTTGTGGACTTTGGGTCTCAGGGAAGACTGTCTGGCCAACACTGTCTCAGCTGGAAAAAAAACACAACACAGTTTTCAGCCTCTCTCTCTCTCTCTCTCTCTCTCTCTCTGCATGTAGAAACATAGAAGTTGATGGCAGATAAGGACCACAAGGCCCATCCAGTCTGCCCATTTATTTTTCTACTTTATGAATGTGCCATCGGCCTTTGCTCTGTCAACGGCCTATCTATCCATACTCATCTGTATTGCTCCCTTATGCCTATCCCAATCCCATGCCTGTTTGAAGCCCTGCACTGTATTCATATCCACCACTTCCTGAGGTAGGCCATTCAATGCATCCATCACCCTTTCTGTGAAAAAGAACTTCCTCACATTACCCCTTTAATCAGCCTCCCTCTAATCTCATGCTGTGTCCGCTTGTCCTGCTATTTTTCTTATATTGAAACATGTTAGACTCTTTCACCTTGTTAATGCCCTTAAGGTGTTTGAATGTTTCGATCATATCACCTCTCTCCCTCCTTTGCTCTAAGATATACATATTGAGCTCCGTTAATCTGTCCTCATATGTTTTCTGATGCAGTCCCTGCACCATGTTGGTTGCCCTTCTCTGGACTGCCTCAATTTGGCTAATGTCCTTGTGAAGGTGTGGCCTCCAGTACTGCACTCAGTACTCCAGATGGGGCCTAACCAGTGTCTTGTAAAGAGGGATTATTACCTCCCTTTTCTGACTTGTGATACCCCTACTAATACACCCCAACATCTCCCTAGCCTTATCTACTGCTTTGGAGGTCTGCTTGGATGATTTCGGGTCATTGGTGATGATGATGACCAAATCCCTTTCTTCCCTTGTGACTGCCAGCAACTCCTGTCCCAGCCTATAGGTGTCTTCAGGGTTTCCCTTCCCTATGTGCATGATCTTGCACTTCTTTGCATTGTACAATGAGAGAGATTTGCTCAGTAGAGCTGTCATGGTAAAACAAATAAAAACCTCTATATCTGCATTTGTATTTGCATATCTGTCCACATCTACATCTACATCTATATCATCTATATCTATATCTATTTCTATATCTGTATCATCCATATCTATATCTACATCTATATCTATTTCTATATCTGTATCATCCATATCTAGATCTACATCTACATCTATTTCTATATCTGTATCATCCATATCTATATCTATATCTACATCTACATCTGTATCTATTTCTATTTCTATTTCTATATCGTCTATATTTACATCTACATCTATATCTATTTCTATATCTATATCATCTACATCTACAGCTACATCTATATCTACATCTATATCATCTATATCTATATCTACATCTACATCTATTTCTATTTCTATATCATCCATATCTATATCTACATCTATATCTATATCTATTTCTATATCATCTACATCTATATCTGTATCATCCATATCTATATCTATATCTACATCTACATCTATTTCTATATCTATATCATCTACATCTACAACTACATCTATATCTACATCTACATATATATATATATATATATATATATTTCTATATGTATATCATCTATATCTACATCTATATCTACTGTATATCTATTTTTGTTTCTCAATTGTTTTACCAGGTGAGACACACTAAGCTGAAACTTGTTTACAGGTGCAACCTGGGAGTACAGGGAAGTTAAGTGACTTGCTCAGGGTCACACAGTATGCAAGTGGGGGCTGTGGGATTCAAACCCAGAGTCTTCAGATTTGCAACTCGGAGCCTTAAACCACTGCACTATACTGCCTCCCAAACTATATATATATTATATAATATATATAAAAGACAAAGAACCTCTGTGCACAAACACTGAGGCAAGGGTTACCCCAAAGGGCATTTGGCTGGGAAGCCAAGTTTCAAGAAAATACAAAATAACACATGCCCACAAATGCAAAGCATCATGAGCTGCATATGCAAATCACCACAGAATGTTATGCTGGTTCAACTTTAAGCAGAATTGCAGGGATATATCTATATCATCTATATCTAAATCTATATCTGCATCTACATCTACATATATATCTATATCCATTTCTATATCTATATCATCTATATCTATAGCTACATCTACATCTATTTCTATATCATCTACATCTACTTCTATATCTATATCTACAGATATAGCTACAGTGACAACTTATCAATATCTAATTTTTTTGGAGGCGGGGGGAATAATTTGTGAATAAAACCATTCGTTTAAATGGATCTAAGAACCAGTTAACCCCTGAGTTTCGTAATTGATTATTTTTTTTTCTCATTACTTTTGATGTTCACCTCATAATTATTATTATTTAAATTTTTGCATAATTCCCTCTGGAATAGCTGAGTCTGTCAGGTACAATGTTTTGAAATGAATAGAGCTTCAGGTGTATTCTAACTATTTCCATGGAGGACAGTGCAACTGCAGTGAGTGGAGCCAAAGCCAAGACAACAAAATAACAACAGTCAGGCACAAGTCCTTACACTACCATGTATGTATGATGTTATTGTATTATGTTTCATGTATACTAGTTGCCTTTACTTGTATTTGCTTGTACATGCTCCTGTTATATGCCTTCAGGACCTCCTTGTGAATGAGCTTGCTCAATGGAGTTATTCCATCAATAAACTTGAACTGCAATAAACTTGAACTTGAATACCAGCTAAGTGGGAGGGGGAGTGGGGACAGTGGAAATGCAGCAGTAAGTAGAATGGGAAGCTTAGATTGAAACACAGTATTGTCAAGACATATTTAAGTTATTATTCACTTACGTGCATCTGCCTTTCCCTTTTCAAAATAGCAGTAACACACAGCACTAGCGAAGGCTGAAAACGACAGGGAAACATTTTTATTTTTCTTATGGTGTGGAGTGAGTGCAGTGTTTATAGCCTCATTAAGATTCTAGTTAAGGCTGCATAAAGGAACCTTTACCGCTACTGGATTAGAGGGATAATGCTTTAGGATGACAGATTCTAATGGTTCCATTCCTGTTCTTGGCTGTAGTGGTGGCCTTTATCTAAGATATTTGAATAATTATAACAGATTGGGATCCCCCCTCCAGTTGTCAGTAACAAAGTTCAGACACACTATAACCTCCTGATAAGTATTGGTACGGTAATTGGACATTTATTTGTATATAATAACTGGGGAGCATTTTCTCCCATTGGAAACCCAGGTTATAATTCATCATTATAACTCACATGTTATAATGGCAAATACGCACCATATTTCCTCGCTCCAACGCATGTGCCTGCCTCCGCTTACAGAGCCCGCCGACAGTTGGCCACCGTCGACTCCACTTCCACCACCATCACTAGGTGGTAAGTTAACACAAAATAAATAAAAAAAACTTGCCTTATAGTAGTCCTCTTTGACTCCTAAACTAAATTTAAAAAGATTAAACATAAAGTGTTTGGCAGTTGCTGGGTCGTGCAGGCAGCAGACCGTTGACAGCCTCCATTCCACCAGGACAAGACTGTGGCTGTTTATTTTATACAATTGCTGTGGCAAGAAAATGCCCTCCAGCAATTATATAAAATAAAACATGGGGTTGTGTGTTTAACGAGTTTTTACAGATACCCCTCAGTGTTGGATGCTTAAATAAACCCCTCGAGCTTTGCTCTAGAGGTTTATGTAGCATCCAACACCTTGGGGGGGAGGTGTAAAAACTCATTAAACACACAAACCCATGCATTATTCTATATGTATTATACAATGAAGTGATGTGTTTCTGTATGGAAATGCTTGTATTTTACACATGGAAAATGCAATAAATTTAAGTTGGAAAAAGGCTACATGAAGCATTAGCACACCGCAAGATTTGAGTGGCATTCCGATTCCTTTGTTACCATTTCAGTCCTCTGGGGCAACATCACTGAGTGGAGATTATGCAGTTTTTGTATTCGCTCATTCCCTTAGATCCCACAACAGCTGGCTCCAACAACTTCCCAAAGCTGAAGAAAAACCAAAGGGAAAGAACTGCAGCCCTGCTTAGATCCATTTTGCTGGTGGTCTCTGACTTGCACTGAGAATCTGGAAGGGGTTTGATGGTTCTGGGAACTGCCCCTTTGCTCTGTCCTTTAGGTTAATATCTCACACTCCCTGCCAGTAGCAGGGGAGCTGACCACAGTGCAGCACCCCGTAGTTGTGATCAGATTGTCAGAAAAAATGTTTTTTGCAAAACTTTGCCCAGTTTTGTCTCTGAAACTGCTGATGATGATGAAGCACATGCAGAATATCCCACTGACCAGCGGCGCTGCTGTGGTATTAGACATATGGACCTAAGATCAGATCAAACGTTGAATGGTCATTATAGTCGAGTAATAGCTCAAACACCATAGTAAAACTCTTCTCAGTGTCCATCCTGGTTTCTGCCAAGCTCTGAGGGGAATTCAAACTGAAGTAAAGCCCTCTGGGTTATAGTCGAGTTTTTGGTTAAAGTATATTACAGAAAGGGAAAGGCACATTTTTTTTTGGGGGCACTATGGAACAGTTCCAGTACAGTTCTGCACTCTTTAGGAATAAAACTTTACTTTTTTCTCCCTGATCCCATGGTGAGATCCTTTTTGTTCCTGTGTACAAAGTGCAATTAAGAAACTCCTCAAATCATCATTATCATCATCTCTAGCAGGTACTAGCTTGTGTCGCGCTTGTCATTTTTGTTTACTCGTTCAGGTTACCTCAAATTGCATTTACCGTCAGAAATACCCAATGCATCCTATTACTGGGTGTACTAATTCATTGTGCTTGATATCATTACATAATTTGGGCAAATTGCCTTTATTACAGCCTTTGGCTCCCGGAGGATATTCAGTTATTTGGCTGAATTTGATGCATGCTTGGTTCGTATATTTATACTGTTTTCTTCTTCCTACAGCCGTTGTGACTTCACTTAAGAAATGGTTAACCGCTGATCACCTGGGTGTGTTTATTGGAACATGAAACATTATGGGAGACTGCTAGTAAAAGTGTGGATTTGGAGAAGAAATACAATGGTTTCCATCCACTGGATGCATTTTTTGAAGCACTATAGACTTTTTTTTTAAGCCAGGAGCATTTGTTTCAATCACCAGAGCCTAGGGTCTTTTCAGGAGCAACTTTCAGTAACTCTCCTTCTGAGCAGCAAATCTGCTCCCGATAGTGAAGCCCTTGTCGTTAATTCCTTTATTTTTTCCTGAAAGGTTCAAAGGCACACTTTTACTAACGCACTCCGGTAATGGTTAAAGTTCCAATAAGCATACCCAGGGGATCACCGAGTAACCATTTATTTATTTTTAATTTTTTTCTATTATGTTTTCACCTGGTGTTTTTCCCCACTTTTGTCTGTCCCCCTTCACCGGTTGTGCACAAGTGCATGTGGAGGCATGTGTTAGCTGCATTCCAAGGTGCCCTCCCAACTTGCTGCCCCTCACACCTGCACTGCCACTGGACTTCCACCCAGTGGCAGCAGAACTACAGGGAGGGGGCTACAACCACCCCAGGAGAGGAGAGCTGCTGTGAGGCTGCTCCATCCCTCCCCCTTCATACTGGCACACCGTCAACCTGAGGTCATTCCCAAATCTGGATCACTAGTGTGGCATGAGGTGTGGCTTCCAGTGCCTCAGTTCTTAGTGTCACTGGGCCAGCTTGAGTAACCATATCTTATGTGAAGGCACAATGGCTGTAGGAAGAAGAAAACACTGTATAAATGTATGAACAAACATGCATCAAATTGACCAGATTAACTGAATGGAGAATGTGAGAAAAGATGGGGGTAAGGGTGAAAAAGAACAAATGGGGAAGGATATAACATTAATGTAAGCAGTGTTAGAACACCTGAGAATTTACCAGAAATTTAGAAAACTGAATAATGATTGCAAAAAAAAAAATTACATGCAAGCATAATGTTAAAGTACTGCGCATATACTGGAAATCTCTCCTAATAATTCAAATATGAGAAGATTTCCCCTTGCAATTCAGCTGCCTTAGTACAAACTGCATAGGGAAGAGAAACCCTGAAGCCACCTATAGGCTGGGAGGGGAGTTGCTGGCAGTCATAAGGGAAGAAAGAGACTTGGGCATCATCATCACCGATGACCTGAAATCATCCAAGCAGACCACTAAAGCAGTAGGTAAGGCTAGAGGGATGTTGGGGTGTATTAGTAGGGGTATCACAAGATGGAAGAGGGAAGTAATAATCCCTTTTTACAAGACACTGGTTAGGCCCCATCTGCAGTACTGTGTGCAGTACTGGAGGTCACACCTTCACAAGGACATTAGCCAAACTGAGGCAGTCCAGAGAAGGGCAACCAAAATGGTGCAGGGACTGCATCAGAAAACATATGAGGACAGATTAACAGAGCTCAATATGTACTGCATACCCTAGAGCAAAGGAGGGAGAGAGGTGATATGATCAAAACATTCAAGCACCTTAAGGGCATTAACAAGGTGAAAGAGACCAACATGTTTCAATATAAGAGAAATAGCAGGACAAAAGGACACAGCATGAGATTAGAGGGAGGCTGATTAAAGGGGTAATGTGAGGAAGTTCTTTTTCACAGAAAGGGTGGTGGATGCATGGAACAGCCTACCTCAGGAAGTGGTGGATATGAATACAGTGCAGGGCTTCAAACAGGCATAGGACAGGCATAAGGGAGCAATACAGATGAGTATGAATAGATAGGCCATTGACAGAGCAAAGCCCGATGGCACATTCATAAAGTAGAAAAATAAATGGGCAGACTGGATGGGCGTTGGAGTCCTTATCTGCCATCAACTTCTATGTTTCTATAAAACATTATAGTATTTGAAATAAATGGGGTGAATTTGTTGCAGTTTTGGTTCATACATTTATACCATTTTATTCTTACTACGATTGTGCCTTCACTTAAGAAATTGTTACACGTTGATCCCCTGGATGTGTTTATTGGAACTTGAACCATTACAGTAAAAGTGTGGATTTGAAGAAGAAATATACAATATTAGTTTTTGATTTTGCAATAGGTTTCACATTATTCTTGTCCACAGAAGGCTTCTTAATGTTTGAGTTTAGGCCACTGTCAATCAATAAGCATTAGTATTACTAATTATCTCTTTCCCAGCTGCAACCCTGTAATGGGGAGTTGTTGCATCCTACAAATATTTGCTCTCTGCTTTTTGTATCCTATCCATGTACATTTCATTTTGGTATCAAACATTTTAAACCCTACTGATGGGATCGGAGACACTATTAGCTCTGTATGTTAAATAATATGCAGAGTAACATATATAACATGGGGGCACCCTTTCTCCTTCATTATAATTAGTATATCTACAGGGCAAATTACTGCCCATGTGGGTATTAGCGCGGGAGGGGCTTCTATGTTGAAATTTCCCACTGGTAGCAGGAAATAATTTTGTATGTAGCCTGCATTCAGTGGTACTCTTTGGGAGGGGAGTGGGTTTGGAGTGGGTGGGGGTGGTGTATTTGGTGGACCTACTCTTGCAGCCTGCAAATCTGAACCAAAGGGGCTCTTTAAGATTGCTTTATTCCTGCTCAGAGCACATCTCAGCCATGAGGGCTTTACTTCAGTTTGAATTCCTCACTCCAAGAGGGGGTTTAGAGGTGAGGATGGGCACTTTGGGAAGCTTTCCTGCTCCATGCAGGTATTAGTCCAGGAGGGGCTTCTGTGTTTCAATTCCACGCTGACAGCAGGAAATTGTTTTGTATGTAGCTCAGACTCATTGAGACTCTTGGTTGAGGAGTGGATTTGGGATGGGGTAGGGGGAGGTGTATTTGGTGGATCTGCCATTTAAGTGAGTCTGAGACAAAAAGGCTCTAAGATTTTTTTTTCCTGCTCAGGCTGGGTCTTAGCCCAAGATGGCTTGTCCTCATTTTAAATTGCCCACTCCAAGTGGGTCCAACCCAGGGTTTTTTTGTTCCATGCTCTGAGGTCAGCTAACAGTGGGTTTCATAGTCAGGGGCTAGATGCATATGTCTGACCGTTAGCAGCAGTTCCAAGCCCTGGAGGTGATTTTTAATCCTGTTAAAAATGTCATTCAATTAAGCCTATTTAATTAAAAGAATTTCACAAATGGGATTGTATGGGGTACAAGCCCATAAGGGGTGGGGAGCCTGAGCAGTAGCACTGTGAAGCTATGACAAGTCAATCCTGTACTGCAGGGAGTCTGATACCCACAGCGACCCTAGTAGGCTAAGTGACTCAACCCCGCAGCTGAATAATTGTATCAGATGAATCTTTAGCTAAGAAGGATTGCTTGAATGAAAAAAATCATTGACTCACTCTTATCTTTTTCCTGACCCTCTAAAGCAGCGGGGCTTGGGCTGGCTATGGCAAAGTTGGACCTTTTATTAAGACCCTGTTTTAGCCCCTGTTTTGAGTCCCTGGTGGGTTCCCCTCTGGTGTTGGGCCCTGGGTAGTTGCCTATGTGGCTCTGGTGCTGACACTGGCACTGGGGATGGGGGGTCACTAGACACCAGGGAAGCTTCAATGACTATGGGGACAGCGATCTGAGGGGTGGGGTGGGGGCACATGACACCTTGGGATATGCATTGTAAACATGCTCGTTTTGCCATTAGCCCAGAAGGGCTTTATTTATTTATTTTTATTACCACTTGTAGTGGATCTTCATCCCAGAGGGCTTTACTTCAGTTTGAATTCCCCACTTATAGCAGGGCAGAGGTAAGGATGGGCAACTGGAAGAGTTTCCCTGTACCATGTAGGTGTTAGTGACAGAGGGGCTTCTGTATTGAACTTATGGTACTCTTGGCAAAAGTGTGGTTTTTGAGGGGTGTATTTCATGACCCTGTTCTTGCTGCAGGTCTGAGCCAAAGAGGCTCTTGAAGATTCTTTTATTCCAACTTAGAGTCAGTCTCAGCCCAGAGGGCTTTACTTCAGTTTGAATTCCTCGCTCTGAGTGGGGTAGAAATGTGAGATAGAGCATGTTCTATTTCACCAAAGGAAAAGGGATAAGAACTTGCATTTCCATATTATACAGAGCAATCCTCTGTACACATTTTGGTGGTACTCATCAATCTAGCAGCTGTTTAATTCAAAATGCCACTCAAACATTCTTGAGTGCTACATAAGTTCCTGACAATTGAAGTCATATAGCAACAGACAAAGCAGGTTTCCAAATGAGATGAAGTTCAGATAACATTCTATTGAATTACATTCTTGCCAGCAGGCTGCACAACTTAGAGATATGTGAAACTATCCATTTATCTGTCTGTCAGTCAAGTTTCAGTACCAGTATATAAGTGTGACCCCCTTGTTCCCAGGGGTTACTAGAATCCCAGTTAGAACCAGTGGCAGGCAGGGAAAGTCAGCTAGTGAAATTCTAGTTAAATGGATTTCACACTGTCGAGCTGTAGTGTCAGTCTCAGCTGAGCTAGAGGGTGATGTAATCTTTGAACTCTCACAGTGGCATAAGCCACATTTGTGCTAGCTCTAGGGATGTTAGCTTTAGAATGCCCAGTCAGTCCTGAGTAGAAATTTCAGGAGGAGGCTTCAGGTGCAGCTCCTCAGACAGCTCTGACAGAGAGCTAGCACTGTGTGTTGGGTAGTTTGTTCTCACCCTAGAAGAAGAACACAGAAGACAGTGACTGAAGTGATGGAGACCTTACCAATTGGGTTTTCCTTTGCCCCATTCCAGGAGATATGGGTGCGATCTTTAGAGTTCAGGGGCAATCCCCTCATCCAGTCTGTGTAGTAAAGCTGCCTGTGACAACTTCAGAAACTGTGAGTACTTTTGTGCCAGCCCAGGAGGGGAACCTGCAAACCATAGGTGAATTTTCTCTGACAAAGGGACCCTGTCACCTAGACTGTGTCTGTTTTTAAAAGTGTCTGCCTACATGGAGTCTAGAGCGAGAGACTGTCCAAGTATAGAACTTTTAGTCATGTAGTATGTTAAGTGTGAAAAACATTTCAAGATAGCATCCACAAGTTTTCTGTACCAGATTATTAACCAGATGAATGGCTGAGTATAAACTTGGAAGTAAAAGGTGGGAGACCCCCATCTGGAGCAAACAGTTTACCTCTCCGGGTTCAATTTGGGCACTAGTTCAATTGTCAGTCAGTGCATTTGGCCAGTGCCTGATAGAAATAGTTACCCAGACGTGGGTTTTGGATTCTCTGTTTTCAGTTCACCTCAGTGTAGTGGGTGCTGGAAGATTGTGAACCTGTATGTGCTCTTTAGTGGTCATGTGTGCTGCCAGTATTGCTCATGAAATATGAGAAAGTGTCCTAGGTCTGGCTGTGTGTGCCTAGTCGATGGGGAAAATGTACCTGGTGCCTGGCCATGTGTGCCATTCTTCATTTCAGAACCTGAGAATTTGCTGTGTGTGCTCAGTATGCTATGTTAAATGGGAAGTTCAGGAATGTCTGCACCTCAGTAATCTGCTTTACCAGTATGAGTAACCCTGTGGGGGTCCGTCTTCGCTTTGTGATTATCCTCTGTGTATGTGAATAAAAGCCACACTCTAGAATCTCAACCTGGTTGGACAGTACTGTTATTGCTTGCACTGTGTCTGGATTTACTTGGGTGCCCCTGTCCAGAAGTACGAACCTAGCACAATAGGAGGAAATTTTTTCTCCCAGGCACCTGGGTTGCTGACCATGGTAAATGGTCCCACACTTGGGTTTGCCTGTCTGCAATAGGCGGCTCAGAGAAAGATGTGTAAGATGGGTAATTTTTGATGAAGTGTTGACCCTGCAATCACAGGTGTCAGCCGTCATCAAATCTTCCTTTTACCATCTAAGGAATATCTCCAGGATTAAGCATCTGGTTCTGTCCAGCGACCTTCCTGTTCTGGTTCATGCCTTTGTATCCTCTCACTTAGATTACTGCAATTCCCTATACCTAGGGTTTTCAGAGGTGGAAATCCACCATCTGCAGCTGGTGCAGAATCCGGCGGCCCGGCTTTTGACAGGATTGTCTCGGTCCTGTCATATTACGCCAGTGTTGCGAGAACTGCACTGGCTGCCAGTTCAGTGGCAGATCACCTTTAAAGTTGGCTTGCTGACATTTAAAGCCCTACGTGGACTGGGCCCGGACTACCTGAAAAAGCTCCTGGTCCCCTATTGCCCTGGGCAATCACTCCGCTGAGTCGGTGAGGGGTTGCTAGAGATTTCTAAGGTGTGTTTGAAGTCTTCAGGAGCCAGATCTTTTATGTTAGTGGCTCCCACATTATGGAATTCTCTACCTTGTCGGTTATGGGAGTGCACGACTGCGGGAAGCTTTAAATCAGCCTTAAAGACCTATTTGTGGCACCAGGCTTATGGTAGTGATTAGTTGGTTGTAATGGTATATTGATGTCTGTTTGATTTTAAGATTGTTTTATTCTGAGCTGTCTGATTTTAACTTGTACAGCACCTTGGTTTTTGAAAGGAGCCTTACAAATAAAAATATTATTATTATTATTATTTTTTATTAAGATAAATTGTTCTGTAAACCCCCACCCCTCTCTTTTGCCGCCAGATGCTATGTGGTGAGAGGAGCAGCCCTGCTAGTTAAACAAGGGGGGCAGGTGGGGGTGAGTTACAAAAATGGGGGCTCGTCTGACAATGTGTTTTGATTTTGTGAGAAAACAGGAGATGTTTGCTCAGGTTGTGGCTAGGGTTTTTGTCTGTCTGGCAGTTGGTAGCCCAAAATTGGAAGCTTTGCGCATAAGGGATTTGCCCAGAATAGTGCCATCCGTATATGCCGCTGTGTGCCTGCTGTTCTTGTCTGCTGTAATTGTGCAAACATTTACCAAGGAGCTGTAAAGCCAGATTGTGTGTGCTTCTTGTCCTGCATCAAAAAGAACGTTTGCCAGCTTTAATTTTCAAGTTGTGACAGAAAAAAATATTGTGAACTATGGGAAACAAAGAGACAATTGTGCCCTGAAAGTTTTAAATGCTTGCTGTGTGAACTGGAGTATTCACTAGAGAAATAACCATGAGAAATGGTCCAAAATGGTACTCCTGCTGTGAAGTTATAGTTGAAAGAAAAAAGTTATTTTGCAGTTTAAATTTTGCCTGCTCAATGATCGCCATGAAGGAGAAGAGCACGAGAAGAGAGAGAGGCTCATTTGCATGGTGTCGAGTGATTGGTGAGACCGCAATCAGTCCCGTCCCCTAGCCAGCTTCAGAGTGCTGCCCAGTGTTTGAGAGAGAGAGAGTAAGTGATGTGCGAGCTGGTAGCAGGAGAATCGTCGCAGTGACTGTAAACGTTCGATTTCTGTAAAGACAGACTGTTTTCTGTGCTAAATCAGGCTCAACCCGTAATCTGATTGACTGGGGAGAAAGTGTGGTGCTTGTAGAGACAATCAGTGGTATCGCCAGCCGGCTTTGACCCTGAGGCCTTCCAGGATCGGCTTTAGGCTGAGATTTTCCATCAAAAAGCCAGATACTGATTCAGTGAGTACCATTCAGCAAAACTGAGCTCAAACTGTGTTGTGATTTTTAAAAAGCAGCGGGATCTGTGTGTAAACAGTGGGATTGTTTCACAAAGAAGGACTGTGTAAACTAATCAAAACCCAAGCAAGAATTCTGAGCAATATGCTGTGAGCATGTATTATGGATTCAGCCACAGTGTAATTTTCTGAGCAACTAGAGAGACTGTAAGTTGTATGAGAGGCTGCAACAAGCAGGCAATCCTGTTCAAGAAATACTGTGGCTTTAGTGACTTTAAGCAAGTAAAACTGATTGAAAGCTAATGGTAAAGTCATATAGATCTCCTGAGGAAGAAAAGCAGTGCAGTCAGTACAGTTTGAGCAAAATTTATCAGTATGCAGTAAATCTGATGTGCAGTGGCTTGAGTCAGATGCAGATTGTGATGTGCCAGGACAGGGTGGGGCAGTAAACACAGCAGCAGGGAGCCATTTTGTGGGACTGTTCCAAGTATAGTGAACTCAGTAATAACAGTGAACTTTTGCGTGTTCATCTACAATCATGGCTTCAGAACCATCCCGCTACCCAGATCATGCCCTGGCTATGACAGCTGAAGAGGTTACCAAACTTAAAGAAATAGTGCAATGTTTTTATGGTGGAAGTTTGCCTCCTCATGTTCAGATTCCCGGATACCCTGTGAGAGTATGAATAATGTGCCTCAAGGCTGGAAGGGACATATTCATGATTTCTCACTGTTCAGGGCACTTAGAGAAGCAAGGTCTGTCCAGAGCACCTAAAACTTATTTGGCTCCCACCTGGATAAAGCTGCGACATCCTGCAAGTAGCAGCACACAGCACCAGGTTGAACCTATTGGGGGATGCCCAGCAGAGTGTGGCACAAAGGAAGAGGGTGTAGACTTACTGCCAGAGCAGATTCCTTGAGATGTCTCCATGCCTGTGTTGCAGATGGACAGTGTGGAGGGAAAATCAGTGGATCCATGGAGAGAGTGTCCTAGTCCTAGGCTCGTGGGAGAGGATGAGGTTTGAGAAACCTTAGATTAGGAGGTGTCCACCTCCATACCCAGTGAACAGTGGACTATCTCAGGAGTGAGGATGACTGCTCACTCCTGGGCCCTGATCCTAAGTAAGGAAGAGGAGGAGGAGAAAGTGTATTTCTCTGTTGAGGGTCCCAGCATGCCGCCTCAAGTTCTTGCCTGGGGGAAACCATAAGAAGAAGAAGTTAGTGCCTCTACAACCCTGTCATCAGTAGTGGTCAGGGACAAGTTCTACATAGCTTTGAGTATGCGACATTGGCAGAACCAGGACTAGCCACCCCCAAGCCAGGCCGGGGGTAGCAGACTGATGATGAGTAGTAAAGGGAAAGACTGGTTCATAGGAAGGCAAACAAAATCTATGGAATGTCCTTTCCTACCTTTCTTCCTAAAGTCTGGGAGGAGATTGAGCAAAACAGGAAAACCTGGCTAGTGGAAGATGCAACCAAAAAACCTGCATCCAGGTGCAAATCATTATATCAGAAACAAAGTGATAAGAGACAAACTGCAGTTTTGGAAGTTGTGCAGGACACTGTTCATAGACACTGTACGTTATGTGGATGACCAAGGGAACGAGACTTTCCACAACATGCACCTGACCAATTGTGGTACTACCCACAATGTTACCATGGTCCTGTGAATGTGCCCATGCCTACCCAGAGGGAAGCAGAGCGGTGGTAGCCAGTGGTAGCCAGTGTCTGTCATCCAGCCGTTGCCTTACCTATGTTGTTCCGCCAGTCTGGTATTTCAGGATCCAAGGTGCATCCAGCTTCATCAGCCTTACAGTGTGCCTTTCCAATTTCATCACCCTGGCCTTCTAGATGACATCAGCTCAGCTGTTTTCCTGATTCATCACCTGGTATTTTGGATGACATCAACCCAGCTGTTCCTTTCCTGTTCCAAGGTTCCACCTCCTAGGTGACATCAGCCAGAGATGACATCTCCCAGCAGTTTCCAGACATCCATCCTGTTTTCCAGAAGATTTCCACCCAGCTGTATCTGAAAAATACTGCCAGGGAGAGTCTTTGGCTGGAGAACCAGGTGTTGCCCATTTTTTCATTCTTCAAGGGACTGGTAAGTCCAGACTTTTCTTACCTTATTGACACTGCAATACACATCCTACACCTGACAGACTACAGACTGTTGAACTGTCCACAAAGACTCTCTCCTTTGGGTTTACAGTAACGCAGGAACTGTGTTTCGCCGGCTTCAGCCCAGGAGAGACTCTTTCATGTACCCTGCCTTCGGGCACTGTTGTCACTAGCTGGGACATTTAGGGCATTCCATCCCCAAAAGGTGAATTGTACATAATGTTGATATTTTCTACTGTTTTGTACTTTTCTACTTTTCTTTTCTAAAAAAAAATATATTTTTGGGGTTCTCCAGTGTTTTGATGGTAAGGGTTTTGTTGTTGTACTGTGTGTTTTGCAAGTTTGGTGTGTTTTGTCTTTTCTCTTTCGGGTGGATCCTGGTGAAGACAAGAAGAGGATTGGAGGGACTCATTGGAGTTCCTCTGTGCTTTAAAGTGTTTTTTAAAGTACCGTGCAGTTGTTAACATGTGTTAACCTTTTTTCCTTCCACAGGTGTATTTGTGGGGGAGTGTGGGGTTTGCAGGTGTCCAGGTACGGGGGAGGTTCCCCTGTTTTGGGCAGGTTTGTTTTGGCTAGATTGGTTTTCCCTAGAGGGCTAGGGGGATAGACAGGTTGTGGTCCTAATCTGCAGTAGGGGCCACAGTGCTGGTCTATTAGGGCTATGCTCTGGACAGTTCTTCTAGGGCCACTGGTTCCCATAGTAAGATCATAGTGTAGGGGCTGATGCATCAGCCATTGACCTCAGGGCCCTTAGTGTTGCCTGCCTGTGCCTGACACATGGTAGGGAAGAAGGTAGTGCTACCTCCCCATAGTCAACACATAGTGTAGGATGGCATGGTGCCGGTAGATAATGACTGGGGACAGTCATTTTCCTGGCTGAGGGTGAGTATAACACCCTTTTTCCCCCTGGGGTTACTAGAATCCCAGTTAGAACCAGTGGCAGGCATGGAAAGGCAGCTGGTGAAATGTCAGTTAAATGGGTTTCACACTATCAAGCTGTAGTGTCAGTCTCAACTGAGCTAGATGGTGATTGATTCTTAGAACTCTCGCAGTGGCATAAGCTACATTTGTGCTGGCTCTAGGGATGTTAGCTTTAGAATGTTCAGTCAGTCCTGAGTAGGAGTTCCAGGAGGAGGCTGCAGCTTGCTGTGCAGCTCCTCAGACAGCTCAGACAGAGAGCTAACACTGTGTGTTGGATAGTTTGTTCTCATCCTAGAAGAAGAACATAGAAGACAGTGATTGAAGTAGTGGAGACCTTGTCAAGTGGGTTTTCCTTTGCGCCATCCCAGGAGGGATGGGGGTGATCTTCAGGGTACGGGGTAATCCCCTCACCCAGTCTGTCTAGTGAAGCTGCCGGTGACAACTTCAGAAACTGTAAGTACTTTTGTGTCAGCCCGGGAGGGGAACCTGCAAACCTTAGGTAAATTTTCTATGACAAAGGGACCCTGTCACCTAGACTGTGTCTGTTTTTAAAAGTTTCTGGCAATGATGGAGTTTAGAGTGAGAGATTGTACAAGTACATAACTTTTGATCATGTAGTATGTTAAGTGTGAAAAACATTTCAAGATAGCATCTACAAGTTTTCTGTACCAGATTATTAACCAGATGAATGTCCGGGTACAAACTTGGAAGCAAAAGGTGGGAGACCCCCCTCCCCCATTTGGAGTAACCAGTTTACCTCTCCTGGTTCAGTTTGGGCACTAGTTCAATTTTCAGTCAGTGTATTTGGCCAGTGCCTGATGGAGATATATACCCAGATGTGGGTTTTGGATTCTCTGTTTTCATTTCACCTCAGTGTAGTGGGTGCTGGAAGATTGTGAGCCTGTATGTGCTCTTTGGTGGTCATGTGTGCCACCACTATTACTCATGAAATATGGGAAAGTGTCCTAGTACTGGCTGTGTGTGCCTAGTCAATGGGAAAATGTACCAGTGATTGGCCATGTGTGCCATCTCCATTTCAGAACCTGAGTTCACTGTGTGTGTGCTCAGTATGCCTGTGTTAAATGGGAAGTTCAGTACCTGCATTACCTGTATGACTAACCCTGTGGGGGTCCATCTTCTCTTTATGATTGTTCTCTGTGCATGTAAATAAAAGCCACACTCTAGAATCTCAACCTGGTTTGGACAGTACTGTTATTGCTTTCACTGTGTCTGGATTTAGTTGGGTGCCCCTGTCCAGAAGTACAAACCTAGCACAATTAGGAGCAAATGTTTTCTCTCTGGGACCTAGGTTGCTTGCCATGGTAAATGGTCCCACCAGGAGTGTGCCAGGTAGTTGCCACACTTGGGTTTGCTTGTCTGTAATTGCAGGCTCAAAGAAAGATGTGTAAAATAAATTGTTCTGTAAACTCCTTCCCCTCTCTTTTGCCCCTAGACGCTATGTGGTGAGAGGAGCAGCCCTGCTAGTTAAACAATGGGGGGCCAGTGGGGGGGTTTCATAAGAACTTGCATGTATGTATGATTTATTTATGTATGTATATATGTATGTTTGTATGTATGTACGTGCTTACATATGTGTACATCTGTTTTCAGTGTCTGTCTGCCTGTCTGTCAGTCTATCACACAAGTTCCGGTGTAATTTTGATAAATTGGTTAGTCTGTCGGTAGTTTTGTAAGACTAAATGTTAGATACCATGTTTTCCCATGTGTGCCTTCCTCTGATACAAGCTGTTGCAAATCTTGAAGTGTGGGATTAGAAATGAGCCCCTGAAGGGGTTGATAGTCTGAAAACAGGCCATGTTACTGCCTTCTGTTGACTGTCAGATTAAAATGTAGTGCGCCCTGCCTGCAGAATCCCGTTTAACCATTATGAAATGGATGCTTTATTCCCTTACATATGGTATACTTCATTCTAACATTATCTGTCAAACTGTGTGACATAACCTGTTTCTTCAGACAACAATTTGTATTTTAACAGTACTGAAAAAGTGCCCGTAGCAAACCATGCAACATGGCTGATAAACAATAAGATAAAATGCACTATCACTGACTGTAGTCATATTAATGCGCCACCAATGCCTCTGTGAAAAAGTATGAAAGCATGTTATCTGAAAAACAACACAGTTTATAATTCACATATTTTCTGCATTTCCCCATCACATGTTCTCTCTAAGGGTATTTACAAATATGAGATAATTAGTACCTAAGCCTTCATCTGTTTTGCAGTATATTTCCTTACTTGGAGTTGCAATTGTTTGCCTTATGGCATAACAGCAATTTGCAGCAGATAGTGATGGCACCCAAAAAAATTAGTTCAGTGATTGATTACGTTCATCTGCCAATATCCACTAATGATAAAAATGATGGGGAAGGATAGTACTGAAAACATTTAAAATTTAGGTTATGGTTAGTCTCACTATTATTTTTATAAAAGTTTCCCAAAAGGTATCTGCTGCATATTAATTTGTCAGAACTGTTAACACATGTAGAGTGCACATTATCTTTTAGGAAGCCCTTTCCTCACAGTGGCATGCCGAAAACTGTTTTGATCTAGTGTTTTTTCACTTTGTCACCACTTCTCAAATAAATACAACATAAAAAGGCATTGTGTGGGGCAGATCTGAATAAATAAATCCAGTACCATGAGATGTGCTTCCCAAAGTATTCCTATCCCCTCCCCAATCGATACAGACTGAGAACTCTGATTACTATTCTGGGGACATTTGTTTGAAACTGGAAAGACTTCTCATTGTTGTGAGGTGCAGTGGATTTTTTTTTAATTTGATTATTTATTCAGGAATTGATAAAAGAGCCAGCATTTCCATCACCTTATTCCCACCTTAAATGTTAAAGTTAATGCCCTTATTTTATTTGCATTCCTTCACATACAGTATACTGTCTATACGGAGGAGTGTGTGGGTGGGGGAAGGGTACAGTGAGGCCTACCTACAGATCCTGTATTCTTTTGTGCTGAAAAAAATCTTTTTAATAAGTCACATCCCTGTTATTGGGTCCAGAATGCTAACAGAATTGCAATGTACCAGTTCTCTAATGTAACACATCAGTTTGACACAGTCTCACACAAATGATTAATATACAAGTTAGCCAGCCTTGGAGTGGGTCCCAAGGTGGTAGCCTGGATAAAAAACTGGCTGGACAACAGGACGCAAAGGGTAATAGTAAATGGAGTCCACAGTGAAGAAAGGAGGGTAACTAGTGGGGTACCACAGGGTTCGGTACTGGGACCGGTCCTTTTTAATGTCTTTATAAGTGACATTGGAGAGCACCTGGAAGGAAAGGTATGTCTTTTTGCAGATGACACAAAGATCTGCAACAGGGTTGATACACAAGCTGGGATGGAAAGGATGAAAAGGGACTTGGCAAGGTTGGAGGAATGGTCAAATATGTGGCAGCTTGTTATGATGTGGGAATAAGAGACACTTAGGCAGGAGGTATGATGCATAAAATAAACGCACGAATGCGTTTATGAGTTTTTATTCAAAATCAAATAAAATTAATATTTACAGAAATTAAAAAAAAAACAAGGTGTTCGTGAACACACCAAAATAAACAAAACTCTGAAGATGACTCTTCCCTAGTCACTTCTTCTCTTGATTTTACCACTTTTTTAAACCAATTCACTGGTGTGAAAACAAACACACCTTCCTCCTGCAAGACCAGCAGCTCACTGTCCTACCTCTCTCTCAACATCCCTCTAGTGGTGAGTTTTTATAGCCTTATGGCTGATGACATCATGGCCAGGTGACCAACATCAAGGAAACAATTAGGCTTTTGTTCTTTTATTTTACAGAATAAATGCATTTTATTTCATGCTTTTCCAAGTCCCTATACTCCTTTACCTGATAATAGACTTTAGTTTAAAAATACCTACAGGTAGGGATCAATAATAGCTCTTTTAGGCTTAATTGGGACTCATTTGGAAGCAAGCCCCTCCCTTATTCTGATGTCACTGAAGCCTGCATCTTTAAAACCAGCCATTTTGTGGGCAGCCAGCCCTATAGCAAGAACTACAGGGAAACCCGCAGGTAATTACATCATCGATACTCTTTCTGGTTTTCAGGTGTCTCTGTTTTGGCAAAGAAAATGGGAGCTAGAGGGTATGCTCTTCATATCCCTTCTTCTGCCAGCTTAGGAGACCTGTATCCTTATTTCAGTAATAATTACTACTTGTGTTTCTTTTCTTGTAGTAACCTTAGAACCATTTTAGCCCTCATTATGTTTAGAAATGCTGCCATTTTACTTAAACCTTGCAAGGGCTCTTACTGTGCTCCTTTAGCGGCCCCTGCCACTATGCAGCACTTTCCTCTATTGCTCCAATACCTGAAATGTGCAGCCATCAACAAAACATTTAATGTGGGCCTTTCCTAAAGTCATTTCCAACCTTTGGCTATTTCTTTTATTTATCAGCCTGGTTACAACATCGCTGGGCTGGTTTCTTTGTACATGAATGTTTTATTCTTTATCTAGACACTTCTGTTTTGTTCTGGGCACTACTGCTAAACTGGGAACACTCCAGGAAACTCAGGAGTGTTTTCACTATTTAAAAATAAAGTCCTACTCATGTTTGGACATATCTTCCACTAGGGAGAGTGCTTTACACTGCACTCAGCCCTATCTGGTGCACCGTAAGGGGGGTTTGAGAAAAGGGATAGCAAAGTAAGCAATGAGATATGTCAGGTTGGCCACCCTGACATGAAAAAAAAGAAAAGGACAGAAGAAAAGATGAAGAGGATAGGACAGTGTGAGAGAATAAAGGGGGGGGGATCACCTTTTTATATTAGTAGGGAAGTAAACCTTACAGGGAACAGGGACCCTGTTACACAGCTCAGATTCAATGCAAAGAAGTGCAAGGTAAAGCATCTGGGAAACAAAAACCCAGGGGAAGAGTACAAAATGGGGAGTGAGTTAATAACAACAACAAAAATCGAAAGAGACCTAGGAATTATTATATCAGATGACCTAAAGGTGGGCAAGCAATGTGAGAAGGCAGCAAGGAGGGCTGGGGGGATACTGGAATGCTTAGGGAGAGGCATCAACAGTAGAAAACAGGAAGTTGTTATCCCTCTGTACAGTTAGTGACACCCCATCTGGAGTACTGCGTGCAATTCTGGAGACCCCATCTCAGCAAAGACATTGACAGAGTGGAGGCGGTTCAGAGGAGGGCAACCAGAATGGTGCAGGGTCTGCACCAGAAGTCATATGAGGAGAGACTAAAGCAGCTTAATATGTATACCCTTGAGGAAAGCAGGGAGAGGGAGGGGACATGATAGAAATGTTCAAGTATCTCAAGGGAATTAACAAAGTACAAGAGGGTAGCATCTTTCAGAAAAAGAGATTTGCAAAAATAAGGGGGCACCATTTAAAGATAGAGGGGGATGGCTCAGAGGTAATGTTAGAAACTATTTTTTCACAGAGAGGGTTGTGGATGCATGGAACAGCCTTCCTGAGGAGGTTGTGGAGTCAGGAACAGTGGGAGAATTCAAAAACGCATGGGACAGGCATAAGGCAATTCTAGTGGGGGGTAGGAGGAAGTAAGCTGTTGATTAACTAGAATCTGTAGCTTATCCATCAGGTAGGTAAATGGGCAGACTAGGTGGGCCAAGCAGTCCTTATCTGCCATCAAATTCTATGCTTCTAAGTTTGGTCCCGACAGGGATAAAGTTATACTCTTTTAATAAAACTGGTAGGAAAACTCGATTTGATTAAATTCCATTAATTCTAAATTTGTTTTGCACGCCATATCCATAAGTAATAAGAGGTACACCCCCCAGAATCCCTCCACTCCTTCCTCCCCTTTTTTGTACCATTGTTTTACAGCCACAACCAATACATAAGCATAATTGCAATTCTGAACAGCTCTGCTGCAAATCACAAGAATCTGACTTATTAAAATGATTTTTTTGCAGCACAAGAGAATACAGGATCTGTATGTAGAAATAATTGCTTTTACCTGCTGGGTCTTTTGCTCAGTTTGACAGCTGCAAGAGAAATGCAGCTGATCACAGTGCTGGAAAACAGCATGTGTTGCTAAGTTAGCTAAATAATAAATCACACTGGCCACTACCTTGTGGTAATGTGAAGTCAGCCTTGAATAGTTTTAAGCGAAGGGTACTTATAAAGCACACCAGCTTGTGTGACAGTTTGTCAGATGGAAAGTTTTGTCCAACTGTTTGAATTGAATGAATGGTCAAATATTATGCTACTATAGCCACGATTCAAACTTTGTTGGGTTGCTCACTCTTCTAACAAAAGTTGCCTTGTCCATTCCTGTAGCGAATTTCGCTTTGTTAAGTATCAGTATTCTAAATGTATCAAACCTAATACGAATTTCACTTTGACAATTAATATTACAACTAATTACGTATCAGTTCTCTCTCACAAAGCAGAACACTACCAGTTGCTTTGCCACTTTTTTGCACGTAGTTGGAGCACATTTTAGCTTGCTACACTAATTTGAACTTTTTCTGCACTATATTTTGCACATTATTATTTTCTGTGCCTACCTTTTAAGGACTAGATTTGTGCCCTCTGGATATGAAAATTGAATTATTTACTAATAAATGAAACAGTGGATTTGTTTAAATGATGAATAAATATTAATTCATGAACTGTGACACAAGTTTTGGTGCTGGCATTACTACAGGCCTAATGTGTGGAGGGTGCCTGTTTTCGACTTCCTTCTGAGGTTAACCAGCAAGTATATTTTTTTTCTTCCCACTAGGTTTGCCTATCAGCTTAAGCCTGTGGAATTACTTTGAGAAACAAATGATAAGGAGTTGTACTGGATGCACATGTGGCAGTAGGGATTTTCTACATCAATTGCCTGTTTTTGGACAATAAAACCAAGCATCATATGCATTAGCAGCAATAATATAATAATAAGAAGAAGAATCAGCATTTATATAGTGCTTTTCATACATCCAAAGCGCTTTACAAGCAATGCTAGACTGGTAGTGAAGTGACTGAATGTGTGGTGGTGGCCATATTGCACATCATCTCCCACACACAGCCTGGATAATTGCATGAACCGGTTTATGGGAAGAGGAATGTTGGCCAGGACACTGGGAATGTTCCCTACTCTTTGCGAAGAGTGCCCTGGGTTCTTTTACTTCCACCTGGACACCCACCAGGACAACACCAGGATGGGCAGAAGGACCTCGGTTTAATGTCTCATCGAGAGGATGGCACACCCCAGCAGTACAGCACCCCCCAATACTGCACTCGGATGCCATCGATTTTTAGGTGCAAGTCCAATCCCAGTGTGGGACGAGAACCCACAACCTTCTGATCCAGAGGTGGATGTGCTACCAACTGAGCCATGCTAACACCTCATACCATAATCATTCTTACTAGTCCCAGTGAGCTGTCTGTGAGTAAAGCCCCTTTTGATTTGTGTGAGCTTTTGATTTTTCAAAACTGCTTTCCAAAATGAGCGTGCAAGTAGCACTTTCAATGAAGTTTTCCTTCCACTTGGTTCCCCGATCCACAATCAGCCCTCCCTGTATAAGTTTTGATTTGCTAAAGCCTACGTCCACAGTGCCTGATCAGCAGCAGTAAGGGGGGGGCAAGTCTAAAACCAGCACACAGGCAAGGGGGTGTCAGAAGAACTTAAACTACAACTGTTCTTACTTTGCCTGTTTCAAAGAGAACTCATGAAACCCTGAGACGTGTGCCTCACACGAGCACGGTGAACTCCAGCTGCTGTCTTGCTCTCTGGTATCTCATGCACTATGGACCTGCTGACATGGCTCACTGCAATGACACAAACCTCTGAAGCAGGGACTGTGGCTGGTCAGCAGGTTGCCTGTCTCACTGTCACTCCTGATGCCTCTCACACTGTAGAGGGAACAGGATATAGTGCTCATTCTCAGTGTCTCCATCACACTGCTGTTCCCACAGACTTTCGTCAGAGAGAGAGAGAGAAAGAGACAAAAGGAATTCTGCACACATGGTGCTTAGTTTCTCTGTGCCTCTCTCCTCTCTCTCTCTCACATGCTGCCTGCACAACAGGACTTACAGACTGCACCACACACTTGTGTATTCAGCAGTCTCTTTCTCTCCTGGAATACACTGCTGACAGCAGACTGCATGGATGGTCACACATAGCCAGTTCCCTCCCTGCTCACATAAACTAGCTTCGCCTATTTGTTCAGTTCACAGTTCAGCTTTGAAGATAAAAAAAAATTGAGGATTCCTGCACTGGGGGACTGGATACCCTCAGTACCACTGTTGCATTCCGGGGAAAGAGGGGGCAGTCCCTGGGGTACTGACCTGCTGCTCTTCCTCTCTCCACAGAATGAGTTAAAAAAAAATAGTGTGAGTGCTGAATGTTGTCTAACTCAGAGGTGACTTTTTTGTCACCTCAACATGTTTTCTTGGAAGGAATGTGGAGTCCTTTCTGTAAGTGATCCCAAAAGGACTTCAGAACTACACCCACTGCAGCCCTACAAATCTGTATGACATTGCCACCACCTCTGCCATCTTTCTCCATTGACTACTGTCTTCCACTACCTAGAAGTCTATATGTGAGAGTTCTCCCACCTAAACATTTCCAGTTTAAACACTGTTGAAATACATCAGAGAAATGAAGAAAACTAAGGAGGGTATTGTAAGGCTAAAATCTGGGTTGGTTTGTGTAGAGAAGGATGGAAAGAAAACTAATATTTTCTCAATGAATACTTTTGCTCAGTTTTTTATCTTCAATGAGTACTGTTGCTCATTATTCACAGTTGAGGCAGGTTGCCCACTCCAAGACTGTGGAAAGCAGACTAAAACAGGCAGGCTGAGGGAAATGAAATTGGATCTGGTGCTATTGGATCGAGTACATAAGGGACTATGGTCACTTAGGCTGGGTAAAACTCCAGGACCTGATGGGTTGCACCCCAGAGTGTTGAGGGAATCAGGGCAAGAATTAGAAGGCCCTCTGACAGTTTTATTCAACTGCTTCATGGAGATTGGGTTAGTCCCAGAGAACTGGAGGAAAGAAAATGATGTCCCCCTGCACAAGAGTGGGAGAAAGGAGCACCCAGGAAACTATGGTCTGGTAAGCTTGACTTCTATTGTAGGTAAGTTCTTGGAAACTATTACCAAGGAACAACTGGTGGAATTTCTTGAAACAAATGTGCTCCAAGACTGGAACCCATGTGGCTTCATGAAGGGAAGGTTATGACTGACTAATCTGTTTCAGTTTTTCAACTATGTATCAAGGGTAGTGGGCAACGGTCAGGCAACTGATGTGTTGTATTCAGATTTCAATAAGGCCTTTGACTCAGTGCCCTATAGAAAGCCTATCAAGAAACTGTGGAATATAGGGGTTAGAGCAAAGCTAACAAGATAACCAGAAAATTGGCTTGGAGGAAGTACCCAAAGGGTGGTTTTGGGTGGAGAACAGGGGTCAGGGTGGCCATGTGGTGGGTATCACAGAGGGTCACTGCTGGCACCAGTACAGTTAAAATGTTTTCACCTGTAACATAGGGGAAGGACCCAAGATGTTATTAAACTGTGTGACAAAGTAGACTCTGAGGAGGGAGTCAGGGCCATAACAAGGGACCTAGAAAAGTTGGAGAGGTGGTCTAAGGTATGCAACTAAAGCTTAATGTCAAGAAGGGCAAAGTTAGGTACATAAGCAAGAGAAACCTGAACATGGATTATTGGTTGTGGGGTGAAAAAATCTGTCTGACCAGTGAAGAAAGGGACCGGGGAGTCATCATTAGCGATTGCCTTATGTCAATGGCCTAGTGTACCAAGGCACTCAGGAAGGCAAACAGGATGCTGGGATATATAGCTGTAGAAGGGTTCTCTAGCAGAAAAAAAAGGCACTGTTACCCCTCTGTCAGGCACTGGTGAGGCAACACCTGGAGTACTGCATACAGTTCTGGAGCTTGCACCTGAAAAAGGATAAGGATCATGTACTGTAGTATCTGCCCAAAGGTGTGCTACTAAGATGACACAGTGTCAGCAGGGTAAATCATGTAATGATCATCTGATCAGTCTGAACATGTACTCGCTGGAGTCCAGAAGAGAGATGGGGCATGATAGAAAGCTTTAAATCTCTGAGGTGGTTCATGACCTGTATAAACATAGTTAAGGATCAGCAACTAGAGGACACGAGTATAAAGTGGTGGGGATAGGTTCAGGAAGAATGTGAGAAGTATTTCTTCAGGGAAAGGTTGGTGGATAGATGGAACAGTTTGCTAAGAGAGGTGATAAATGCCAAGACAGTGATGGTTTCAAGGGGGCTTTTGACATCTAGAAGGTGCTGGTGAAAAATAAGGCAAGAAAGGGGGAGGCGAATGGGGGCAGTGAGGCTGATCTACCAATGGGCATGCAGCCTAGGCAAGATCAAGGGTAGGTATAGTAGCCATGACTGAGGTAGGAAAATAGGCAGACATGATAGAATATAAGCCATTTTCTACTGATGCCTTTCTATGTCTCTAAGAACATTTGGATAGGCTAGAAATTAATATTATTTTACCATTTTTGTGAGGAGAGTGCCTTAAATGTTCTAAAGACTCAAATTTGAATGTTTGGTCAAAGGGTTATAGTTTTGGTCTAGAAAATGTATCTCACCTATTTTGAATCAGTTTTATTTTTTTCTAGAACATTTTATTTATCTAGTTAGTTACATAGTTATTTCTTGTTTGCCAGGCGGTGGGCTGGGTCACATGGGCCCATTTTCAGCTACACCTTGGTTTCAAAATTCACAGAATTACATGGAGCTTATTGAATTATATAATCATATGTTTCACATACAGGGACTGTTATCAGCTATGAAATAAGTTAGAGGCAGTTTTTCTAAACATGTTAAACACAGGCACAATTGCATTAGGAGCCACACTTGCATCGGGAAATATCACATTGTCCGTTCTCCCACCCCTACCTGAATTACAATGCCATAGTTTTATTTCTGTATAACTACATTAACCGCAGGTCTTCACATGCACTCCTTTCACAAGGCATCATTGATTTTTACTTGTAAGTTAATGGGGATGTATGTTTAGATTAGATGCAATATGATTTGCCTTTTATTTTTTCCCTTGACATTCAACTTTCCTGTTTTTGGAAATACAACTTGGAATTGCTTATGTGTGGGTAATTATTTTTTCTCTTTTTTTCCTATTCAGGTTACAGTAGATGTATTTTGAACTGTGTTTGCCTTTGGTATAGTTTTTTTTTTCCTGCTGATGCATTAAAAGAAGATGTGTGCTTGTGAGTATTCCCCCTGGAATTTAGGAGTTCGATTATACATCTGTCTTGCATGTTTTTCTCTGCTCTTGTGCTGTACTATTCTAATTAGATCTGAATTATTTAGACTATGTAAAAAAATGATCAAAATCAATGTCAGGTGCAAAGTGGTTGCAAAGACCCCTTTGTGCCAGTGCAACATCTGCAGTCACTGTTGAGCTGTGTTCAACAGGTTCTCAAATGCTTCCTGGCTCCCACAAAGTTGTGTGTGCCTGAGAAAAGGCCAGAATGCTGATGGTCAGCATGGCCATTCACAAAGCATTATAGCCCTCACAAACTGGGTTATGGCTTAGAACAGTCACAGTCACATGCGCCTTGGGGATGCCATGGACCGTGGAGGACTATTTCTAGGTCAAGGAGGTAATGGTCAGCTGTCTCACAGGTACATCAGCGTGGAGAGACACTGACCACTTTGCTAAAATTGTTCAGGAAGCAGGAGAAAAAATTGATGACCTGGCACACATAGGGACTAACGATCTCGCCAGCCAGTCAGTTGTGGAGACCAAGGATCACCTGACCAGGCTGGCTGACAAATTATCGTCCATTTCATCCGGTATTTCCTTCTCTGACATCCTGCCAGTCTGGGAGAGGGGGGCAGATGGACAGAAGGTCAGAGAAGGGGAGATAGGGGAGCTAAACATGTGGCTCAAGGGCTGGTGCCAGGAAAAAAGACACAAATTTGTGGGGAACTTTCAACAGTTTGGGGAGCAAAAGTTCTTTAAATTTGATGGACTTCATCTGACTAAGGAGGGAGTCAGTTCATTGGGGCAGAAGTTTGATGTCTTTGCAGAATATTTAAACTAGCAAATGGGGAGAGGGGTGCAGCACCACATACGTCGAATGGGAAGAACACTCTACCCCCTCAGCTAGTGGTCAAACAGGAGTTCAGCATGTTTGAAGTTCATTTGCATCACCAGGTAAGGAAAACGTTCCAGCTCCCCAAACAATGCACAGGGGAAATGCCAGACCTCGCCCAACAACTAACACACCGAAATCTGGCCAATGGAAAATCATGTACTCAAATGCTTACAGTCTGGGAAATAAGATCCTAGACCTGCAGGCAATAATGACAGAGGCTAAACTGGACATAGTAGCCATTAGCGAGACATGGTTTACCAGTAACCACAATTGGGAGACTTTAGTACCTGGCTATGTACTGTTCAGAAAGACGAGGTGCAAAAGGGAGGTGGAGTAGCCTTATGTCAATGAAAATATCAAAGCTACAGAAATTCAGAATACACATAGGAGCCAGAAGAACTGTGGGTCACCCTGGAAACAGGAAATGGGACAGCCATATGGACTGGGGTTGTCTACAGGCCTCCAGATCAGGGGGAGGACATAGACACATTAATGTTAGAAGATATACAAAATATGACAGCTAAAGGGGAGGTTCTGATAATGGGAGACTTCAACATGCCATAGACAGATTGGTCAATACCAGCAGGAACATCTGCCAGAACTTGACACATGGTGAATTCCCTGCAGGGGAGGGCCTCAAACAACTGGTACAACAACCCACAAGAGACAGGGCTATCCTAGGTCTAGTACTGACTAACAGGGAAAGGATCACAGATCTCCAGGTAAAAGGTCACCTGGGGGCCAGTGACCATCACATGGTATGGTTCAATTTGGCCAATAGAACTAAATCATACCATCCCATTCCAAGGCAAAAATATAGGACTTTGTAGGAGCAGACTTTGATAAGATGGCCAACAGAGTTAAGCTAGCCCTGGCAAAAAGATATACAGGTGAAGGGGTACAGGCAAAGTGGGCAAGCATTAAGGATGCAATACTTGAAGCAACATCCCATTGTGTTAGAGAGAAAAGGAAGTACAAAAGAAGAAGGAAACCACTTTGGTTCTCAAAAGCAGTAGCAGAAAAAGTCAGAGCCAAAAGGCTGGCCTTCAGGAAATATAAGGGAACACAGCAGGATGAAGAAAGGGAGGCATACCAAACTTCCTTAAGGGATGCAGGAAAGGCAGTAAGGCAGGCAAAGGCCCAAACCAAGGAAACACTAGCACAAACAGTAAAAGAAGGTGACAAGACTTTGTATAGCTACATTAGTGAAAGGAGAAAGTCCAGAGGGGGTATTGCAAAGATCAAAGGGGATAAGGGGGCACATGAGGAGGAGAACCATGTAAAAACATTTATCCTAAATAGATACTTCTGCTCAGTATTTACTGAAGAGAAGGTAGGGGAGGGCCCACAGCTCAGCACCATGGACACGTGGGAGGGAGGGAGGTGTGCACTAGTCCCTTCACAAAAGAAAGGGTCCTACAAGAGCTCAATAAGCTCAGGGTGGACAAGGCAATGGGACCTGATGGCAAACATCCCAGGGTACTAAAGAAGCTAAGGGTGGAACTAGCAGAGCCATTAGCAGAACTGTTTAGTGAGTCTCTGAGCACAGGAGAGGTCCCAGAAGACTGGAAAAGGGCTCTTTGATCCCACTCCACAAGATTGGTAGCAGGGAAGAGGCAGGGAACTACAGACCAGTCAGTCTTACCTCAGTAGCGGAAAAGATTATGGAGGCACTCCCTAAGGAAAGAATAGTGCAACACCTGGAATCCATTGGAGCACAGGATCCAAAACAGCATGGGTTTACAACAGGAAGGTCCTGTAAAACTAATCTCATAGATTTCTTGACTGGGTAACCAGAGTGGAGGACCAAGGGGGAGCAGCTGATGTCGCCTACCCTGACTTCAGCAAAGCTTTCGATACAGTTCCACATAGAAGATTGATTAATAAGCTGGGTAGGCTCAGGGTGGGTCAGAAGTTGGTCAGCTGGGTGGCAAACTGGTTGGTAGGCAGAAAACAGAGAGTGATGGTTAATGGTATACAGTCAGAAGAGATGCAAGTCACAAGTGGGGTAGCTCAGGGATCAGTCCTGGGGCCAGTCCTCTTCAATATCTTCATCAGTGACATTGCAGATGTACTGGAAGGTAAGGTTTGTCTGTTTGCAGATGACACCAAGATCTGCAACAGAGTAGATGATCCAGATTGGGTGGGCAGAATAAGAAGAGATCTGGATAAACTAGCAAAATGGTCAGAAGAGTGGCAATTGGGGTTTAATGCAAAGAAGTGCAAGATCATGCACATAGGGAAGAAAAACCCTGATGCCACCTATAGGCTGGGAAGGGAGTTGCTGGCAGTCACAAGGGAAGAAAGAGACTTGGGCATCATCATCACCGATGACCTGAAATCACCCAAGCAGACCACTAAAGCAGTAGGTAAGGCTAGGGGGATGTTGGGGTGTATTAGTAGGGGTATCACAAGTCAGAAGAGGGAGGTAATAATCCCTCATTACAAGACACTGGTTAGGCCTCATCTGGAGTACTGTGTGCAGTACTAGAGGCCACACCTTCACAAGGATATTAACAAAATTGAGGCAGTCCAGAGAAGGACAACCAAAATGATGGTGCAGGGACTGCATCAGAAAACATATGAGGACAGATTAACAGAGCTCAATATGTATACCCTACAGCAAAGGAGAGAGAGAGGTGATATGATTGAAACATTCAAACACCTTAAGGGCATTAACAAGGTGAAAGAGTCTAACATGTTTAAATATAAGAAAAATAGCAGGACAAGAGGACACAGCATGAGATTAGAGGGAGGCCAATTAAGGGGTAATGTGAGGAAGCTATTTTTCATAGAAAGGGTGGTGGATGCGTGGAACGGCCTACCTCAGGAAGTGGTGGATATGAATACAGTGCAGGGCTTCAAACAGGCATGGAATAGGTATAAGGGAGCAATACTGATGAGTATTAATAGATAGACTATTGACAGAGCAAAGGCTGATGGCACATTCATAAGGTAGAAAAAGAAATGGGCAGACTGGATGGGTCTTGTGGTCCTTATCTGCTGTTAACTTCTATGTTTCTATGTTTCTATGTAAGGAGTGGAAGAGGCATCACTGAACAGCAGTGATTGCACAATTGGGTTAGAGAGAGGGTAAGGGAGATGACTATTGGAAGAAGACCTGTATTGGATTATAGGAGTGGACAGAACCTACACTGGATGTTGGAGAGGTCCTACTTTGGATGTTGGGAGTGTGGGGGGCATCTGCATTGGATGCTGGGGTTGAGATTGCTGACTGGCTGTGCATGTGAGGTATATGTACAACGAGTGATCTGGAAAAGATGATTGGGAAGATCTTTGGGAATACCAGATGGGCAAGAGGATCACTAGATGCTTCAAACTGGCACATTGTGGTCAGGAAGGAGGATGAGGAGCTGTGATCTGCCAAACTGTGGGTACTACTAAGCATTACGGAGTGCTTGTGACAGGAAAAGGGGTGTCTGCCACAGATGCAGCACTATAGTATCACATTGCTAAATATAAATTCATCTAGGATCATTGCTGAGATATTACTGGCTATACAGTAGCCTCCAACTACACTGGTTAAGATTCGGATCATCAATTTGCATTGCAGTACATTTGTGGGGGTAGGGACTTTCACCTCTTGATGGTACAAGTACACCTTTGAGTGTGCTGATTTTGGGTAGCAGCGAATAATGTGCAAAATATGGAATTCCACTGGTGGAATTCCAGTGGGAATTGTAATTCTGCCTCTGTAAGCTTGGTGGAATTTTGTGTTAAAGTTCATGGAATTTCACCAAGTGAAATGCAATATTTGTAAAGTAAACCACTGTTTTTTCATTAACTCAGTTTTGTTGGAGAAACATGCCAAATACAGTCACCAAGATCATGACATACGAGATAAGGTTAAGAGCTTTAATATATCAGCATGTTCAAGCCTTCCATTGTACACTTTTGTTTGTTTTGCATTATGGCTTATTAACCTAAGCAGCTGTCATCTGGATAACTGTCACCAGGCTTAACATAATGAAAACATTTTTTTAAATCTGTATTTGTGAAGTTATTAAGAAACAAGAAAAACTAAATTCATTTCTGTGATATTTCAAGGGCATTAGTGTGTCTTTTATTTATTTATGACAGGCTCGGAATAATACCTTTGAGCCTACATGGTTCCTTTACAAAGGTTCTAAGTCAATTAACACAGATGAACATTACAGAACATGTAATATAGGATAAAAAATGTTTCACAAATTGACAAAGTCATGCTCACACAAAGTAAAAGAAGTTAAGCCATTACATTTGCGATAGAAAGGATCTTTAGGGTTTGTTTATAAGATAAAAGCATAGATTCGCAGTTTTTTCCAAGTGCTGGTAATAAGGTGATAGCAGCCAGAGAGGGCTTTGTCCAGGGGTGAGTTGGATGGGGTAGAGTGTCAAGGATAATAGGGAATTAGGAGAGACAGTCACAGCGGTGTGATTGGGTTAGGAATAAATGGAGGTCTCTTTTGAAAGGAATAATATTTTCGTGCTCTAAGAGGAAAGAGCGGAGATCATTTACCCACTGAGGCCCTCAGTAGGTGAGAGAATGCTGGGCAAGGGAGGTGCACTTGAAGGGGACCAGGAGCACACCTTTCACAGATCTCCTACTCATTTTAGTGGATAAACTGTGCTGGAACAGAGTTGCCATGGAATCTGGTGCTAGTCCAATAATGGCTTTTTTTCCAATCAGGCAGGCCTGGTACCTGGCCCTAAGGTGTGGAGGGAGCCACCCAGTGTCTGAGTAGAGGCTACAGGTGTGAGTCAAGTGCACAGCCCCTAGTACAAGCCGACAGGCCTTGTTTAGTAGTAGCTTTACCCTTTGTAAAGTTGATTCAGTGGCAGCAGTGTAGATGACTAACCCATAGTCTATGATTGAGAGTCTTGAACTCTGGGTTACTAGGCTCAGAGCATCAGGGGTCATAGCCTGTGTGTGGTGATATAGGATCCCCAATTTGGCATTTGCAATTTTAATTACATGGCCCATGTGCATGGAGAAAGAAAGGGTGTCATTGAGGTGAATGCCAAGATATTTAAAGGAAATTATTTGTTCAATGGAATCTCCCTTTTGGCTAAGGATAGTTAATGGGCCATAGTTCTTGGAATGTGTCAGTGAAAAGTGCATGATTTTAGTTTTTTGATAGTTTAGGAGTAGTTGGTTTTGAGAGAACCAGGTCTCAAGCATCCAGAAACTTTCTTGTAGGCTAGCTGTTATTTCTGTCAGATGGTTCCCTGACACAGAGATTACAGCATCATCTGCATATAGTAGCATTTTAGCTGGGCAAGTGGGAGGTAGCATGTGTATAAAATGCTGAAGAGGAGGGATCCTAGGACTGAGCCTTGTGGAACCCCAGTGTTACTTCCCTAGGATCAGATGTTATCCCTCTTATCCTCACAAATTGTGATCATTGTGACAAGTAGCTCATAAACCAGTAGACCATGTCACAGGACAGGCCTCGCGTTAAGAGGTAATCTAATAAGCTCTGGTGATTCACAGTATCAAAAGCTTTAGTGAGGTCAATGAAGATGGACCCCACTGTCTTCCGAGAGTCTAGGGCTTCATACAGGTGTGTAGTATAGTCTATGAGTGCTGTAATTGTGCTATGTTTTTGCTGAAATCCATGCTGTTGTGGGCAGAGTAAATTATATTTATTCAGGTATTTGGTAAGCTGATCAGAAACAATACTTGTAGGCCTTTTGATAGCAGGGATAGAATGGATATATGACGGTAATTACCCAGGCTAGTACTGCCACCATTTTTGAATACTGGGGTGGCAAGAGCTGTCTTCCACAAGTCAGGGAAAGCTTTTGTTCTTAGTGATACAGTATATTAAATAACATTGTTAGTGGGAGGGCTAGATAATTCAGGGAGAGGGTGACTAGCTTCATATCTATATTGTCGCTACTGATTCTGGTTTTGCCCAGGACCCTCTTGACATATTTAATAGTCTGAGTTCTTCATACTTACATGAAGTAAAAAGAAGGCCTTCCGGTGATGGGGGTGGAGGGGTTGGTATTGGGGGGCTTACAGGTGGTTTGTGTTTTTAGGTACTCCAGTGGGAGAACTGAGCTTATGTCCGTGAAGGCATTATTAAAGACATTTACAAGGTCCTTATTTATTTATGTAGTTTTTGTTGACCAGGAAGGAGGACTAGATAATTTTTTGCCTATTTTCAGCCTTGTCCTGGGGGAGGGGGACACAGATGGAGGCCAACTGAAAATGAATCAGATTTTTTAAGCTGTTGGTGGTATTTTTAGTGAATGGGGAAAATTTGGCCAGGACACTTGGGAAATTCCCCTACTCTGCTGTAGGGGGAGCTGCCATCCATTCTCAGGATGACCACTGTGTCTCAGAAGTCGAAGGGAGAGGATGCAAGTGAGGTAGGGTAGCAGGTCTCCTCTCCATCCTCAATCACTTCAGGGACCCAAGCTGAAGAAATTGATTTCTCTCCGATGATGTCTGAATTAGAAGGCTCTGCCTGTATTATGCGAGACGCCGATGTTGCAGTCAGTCTGAATGTGATTTATACTTCAGGATGCAAACAGGAAAACGTAGTGGTTGAGCTACTTAGTTCAGAATCGGGAGAAGCAGACAGAATGATGGCGCAAGTAAAGTGGTGGAGCCGGTACAAATTTTAATTGAAGGGAGTACTGGCGAGACCACAGAGATCCAATTGCCCAGATGCTCATCTGAGAACGAGACGGGTGAGTCAGTGATTTTTCAAACGGAAGATGTCAGTGGTTTGGGCCTCCGGGATAAATCACTGAAACCAAGGAGGAGGACTGCGGGTAAGACACTGGGGATTCCATGACAATCTAATAAAACAACTGATTCGATCCAGGTATTGCCAGAGCAGGATAGGACTACGGAGATAGTGGTACAGGGTGCAGGCTGGGTATGGTCACAAAATGGCTGGTCACCGGATCCAACAGATGACAAGAAACGTGAGTACGACTCTTTGAGAATTACAGACACGGGGAAATGGTGCCAAAAGAGGCTGTACAGGTATCAGGAACTGTAGTTATGAATGGAGAGATTAATGCTAAGGGGTGGAGAATGCAGATGAAGAGATATTAAATCATGAGAAAGAGAAGACTTCCATTCCTGGCCCTAGCACGCAATGGCTGTTAGGTGCAAATGATGCAGGGAGACATTTGGTACTGGTGATGCCTGCACAGCAGGCCAGTGATGAAAATTTACCTGTAGGCCTGGGGATCGATATACTGCAGGTTCCAAATCAACAAAAGATGTTTAAGCCTTTGTTGCAAATGGTGGACTTGTTTAAAACAGCTGCTAAAGAACCTGCACCGAGAAGAAATGCAATTAGATTAATGTATAAAGGGGGCTTAGAGGAACCACCAGATAGAGTGTATATAGGAAGAAAATTACTGAAAGATTCCCTGAAATTCTATGCCTCTGAAGTCTTTGCATTAATACATATGGATGATTTTAATTATGATGTCAGTTTCAAAACAGTAGAAGTTTTGGACAGATTTTGGAATAAATATAATGCTCTAAAAGATTCTCCACTATGGGCTCCCTTTTTAGCAATCCCTATCAAAAAGCCGGCAATGAGAACAATCTGTTTAAAAATGAAGGGGTGGCACTTACAAATATTTTGTACTGGCTTAAAAAGAGATGTGAAGGGCTAGAGCACTCAGTACCAGTGATTGATTCAGAACAGTTTTGGACTGGTGGTTGGAAAATAAAATGTAAATTATTTACGACCAATAATGGGATTGCTCATTTACCTGGGAGATTTTTCCTAGGAAAAGACAGGGGCTCATTATTTTATCCTGGGCAACCTAAATCCTGTCACAAATGTGGATCAAGATTGCATCTTAGCAATGCATGTGACAACCCTAAGTGCACTCATTGTTTGGAACCTGGCCATTTTTCAACTAATTGTAAGAATTTGTTCCGTTGTAACCTTTGTGGTTAAAGGGTCATTCATATATCAAATGCCCCTGGGCCTCTCACAGTTCTGGAGGTGGTCACTCACATGAGGCCTTGATAACCCAGGCCCAGAAAAAAGGACGTGCTCAGGCCTTGGAAAAACAGATGCAAGAAATCCAAAAAGAGAAAGAGGCTGCTTTGAGAGGGAACATGATGCAGATGGGATTAGTAGTACAAAAAGATAAACAAATGGAAAGAGAAGAGCAATCGCTAGCATCAGATAAAGAAGAAAGGGTGCAGCAACAGGAACAAAATAGTAAGCCAATGGAAGAATTACATGTGGAAGGGGTGCCGGAGGAACCTGAACAGGGAGTGCAAATGGATGGTATTGTGCAGGGTGCTATTGTGGATATGGAGGATAGGACTTATGAAGAGGACCGGGAGTTGAAAGATGGGGAGCTTCTCTTGGGTCAGTCATCAGTGCCTCCCCCCACATTGAATAAGGAACAACCTTTTACAAAAGTGAGCTATAAAAAATGGACAAGGGAGAAAGTAGGAATACTTCCAGAACCAAAGGGAAAAGAAAGAAAATGAAAGGGAAACAAATTACAATCTAATAAATATGCCCCTTTACTTCTTGATAAATCTACAGATGTATCAGAAGATGAGGCAGACTCGGGGTCTGATTCTTTCTCGGTTGCTTCTTGGAAAGGGACTTCATCAGACATAGGAGAAGGTGGTTCCAGGAGAAAACGATGGGCTACCAGATCCAAACTAAAAGGATTATAACCTTTCTTAACCAATGCATGACTTCTGAATCTTGACCATAAATGTCAATAGTATAAAGAATGGGGTACGGCAGGATGTGGTTCTGCATGAATTGAGTCACGTGAAAACTGATATTATTTTTTTACAGGATACCAGGATTAAAACTTTCCAAGAGATAGCACAATGTAACAAGTCATGGCATCAAGGGGTCACATTTTGATCTCAAGGTCAAGACCGATGTGATGAGTTGGGAATTTTATTTTCCAACTCTGAATTAAAAGTTTCCAGACTGGTTGATCTGAAACTGGGTAGAGCACTTATTTTGGATGTGTCTTATAGAAGGCAGAGACTTAGACTGGTTAATGTGTATGCCCCTCAGGGGAAGGCATTGCGTGTGGAGTTGTTTAAAAAAATTCAGCCATTCTTGTGTACTGCAGGCCAATAATATGGGGGCAACTTTAATTGTAGTATACAAAAGGAGGATAGAGGTTTAAAAACCAATAAAATGCTTTGTGACTCTAATGTTCTAAAAGAAATTACTGCAACGGCAAAGTTAAAAGATGCATATCTCTCATTACATGATTCAGGGGGATATACGTTTTGCAAAGGTAATCAAAAAACTAGAATTGATTATATCTGGGTATCACAATCAGTAGAGGTTAAAAGGTCAGTTGTTAGAGAGTTGGCCTTCTCTGATCATTCAGCAGTATATGTTGATTGCTTTTGAGGGTTGGGGCAAATCCAAGGGAAACATCCATGGAAATCGAATGTCTCTATTTTAGAACAGGAAGAAGCAGTTGTTGAGTTTAAGAGATTATGGGAAGCTAGACTTTCAGTGCAATGTATGTACAACACTTTGACAGAATGGTGGATGGATACAAAAAAGGAGGTGCATTTTTTTTCTCGGAAACTGGCAGGGAAAAAGAATAGAGATAAATATTTCTTATATTTGCAGCACAGAAAGCAATTGCATAGATTAATTTCATTGGCAGATCGGACAGGGCATGATTTTAGCTCACAAATACAGAAAGTGAAGAAAGATATGTATTTGTTTCAGTATGATAGGGCCAAGACCTTGAAGCAAGAATTGAGATTTGGCACTGTTAGTAAACAGCAGACATTTGATCCTTTTAAATATAGTTAAAGGATTGCAACATGAAAAAATATAGATGCGTTGAGAGATGGGAATGGTATAGTGTATAAAGATAAACTTTCATTATTACATATCATAAATGAGTATGTGGTGGATAACTTTGGTACAGAGCCAATGCTTAATAACATGGATTATTATATATTGTATATTGGAGACAAAGGAAATTTCTAAACTACAGGAAGATCAGATGGTTGCTTTAGTAACTGAGAAAGAAGTTACAGCAGTAATAAAGGCAGTAAGGAATAATTCTACTCTTGGTCTGGATGGCATTCTGGCGGAACTTTATAAGGTTTTTTTTGCGATTTATTAAGTTTAGAACTGGGTAAATTGTTTAATGAACTTTTGTAATCTTCAAATATTCATATTTTTTTTGTAGAAGCAGAGTTGATTCTTTTATTTGAAAAAGGAGATAGGTCACAGTTACAAAACTGGAGACAGATTTATTTAATGAATACAGATCTGAAAATTTTAAGTAAAATTTTGTCTAATCATTTGGCTGGATGTGCAAATGGCTTGATTAGTGAATAACAAGGAAGTGCTATACCTCAGAGGGGGATTCAGGGAAATTTGATTTGACTAAGGGAATTATTTTATAGAAGGCATAGAGGAGGAGACATCAGTTTGGTTCTAAGTTTGGACCAGAGGAAAGCATTTGACTCTCTTTCTCTAAACTATGTATTCAAGGTTTTGGAGAAATATGGAATTCCTCAGAAATATATCTCCTGGATTAAAAAGTCATATAAAGAAGCTTCAGTGATTTCAAGAGTGAATGGATGGCAAGAAGACAGAGTAAAAGTATGTAGATGTGTCAAGCAGGGCTATCCTATGAGTCCTTTACTATATCTATTTGGAATAGATCCTTTATTATGAAGTATACGGATTGACCCTGAGATAAAAAAGGTATGTCTTTCAGAATCTTTCCCCTCTTTGAAAGTATTAGCACATGCTGATGATGTAGTTATTGTGGTGCATGCTTCTACAAAGGAAGGACAGATACAGGCAAGATGTCAGGAATTTTCTGAAGCCTCAGGTTCTTGTATTAATAAAGAAAAGAGTATAGGATATCAGTTGGGTGGGGACCACTTGACTAGAAAACAATATGCGGGAATAAATCTGACTTGTGAGCCTATAAAAATATTAAGTATTTTTTTTGGTGCTGAAAATTCCACTTTGATGAATTGGGAAGAGAAAATAAAGCAGGCAGAAGTTACCACGGTAAGATGAGCCCATAGCTTGATTTCTAAGAAGAAAAGGATTCTTTTGATTAAAACTATGATTGTACCAATATTATTGTATGTAGACTATATCTACCCTCCTCCAAAGATAATACACACTAGATTGTTTAGTTATTTTTTAGAGCCTTGTGGAAGAGCAGATTAAATCCCATTAAAAGAAATGTGACATATCAGGGAACAAGGGAGGGAGACATAGGAATGATTCATCCCACTGGCTATTATTATAGTATATTTCTTTATTATAATATCATACAGCCAGAGATTAAACAGAATAGGGACTGGTATGTGTTATTATTGGAATGGATTGGACCTTGTGTAAGAGCTTGGTAACAGCAGAAAAGTAGGTTGTTAAGTAACATTCAGGTAGTTCCTAAGGAAGTAAGGGAAATGTTTTAACAAGTAATAACTTGGAAAGTGAACTATGATATTGCAAGTGTGAGCAAGAAGACAGATATTTATGACATGATAGTGAAATCACAATGTTCAGAAGAGTTGGTTTTACCATACTGTAGTATTCAGAACAGTCAGGGGATGTTCCAACAGTTGACAAATGAGAGACTGCCAGTATTTGTATGGGATGTTCTTTGGTTGACTATACATGGGAAACTGAAAGTCAAGAATAATAACAAGCACAAGGCGCTGCAGGAGAGATATTGCTTGAGACACAGTTCTCAGATTTTAGAGATGCAAGAACATTTGTTTTTGGAATATGAGTATGCCAAGCACTTTTGGGAATATGTAGCAATGTATTGGGAAATCCAGCAATTTCGTACTATTACATATCAGGATTTAATTTATGTAATATGGTCTTCAGTCTGGCAGCAGTTTTCAAGAGATACAGTGCAAGTAGTATTGGCAATTTTGAAGTATTATTTATGGCAGGCTAGGTGTAAATGGTTCCTGCAGCAACAATGTGTTCCTTATATGACTTTATTGTGGATGGTGCAAAATGAAATCAAAAAAGTATATGAAAAAGATTTGGGAAAATGTTCAAGAGGTCAGGTGTTGCAATTATGGAAAGGATGTGAGAATATTCTATGGAAGGAGTAAGAAGATAGAAGTAAAGAAAACAAAGGAGAGAGAAAACAAAGACTAGTAAAAGGAAATTAGTCTTTTCATGAAATGGAAATGGAGCAGCAAAGTGTGAAATGATTAGAAAATTTTACAGGATTATTAACCTCATGTTTTAGAAGAAACAGGAATGATTGTGATGTATTGAATTGACATGTATTACTTTGATCAGTTTATGAATTTTACCCCTTTTCCCCAACAAAATTCCCCTACTCAACTGTAGAGGGAACCCTTGTCAGTGAGATGGAAAAGTTCGTTCCAGAAGGCTTGTTGGAGGACAGAGGATGTGCTGGAATGACAATGCAAGGTGCTGTAGACACCTACAGATTTTAATAGCAAGAAGTTACTGCATAAAGTCATTTGGATCAGGAGTTTGAAATGTCTGTATCGGATTCAGAGTCTATGGCCAACAAGGATGAATTAAAGCTCTCTTTAGAGGAGAAAAAAGAGATTTTGCTGAAGGAACTGGAAGAAATTGAATCCCAGATGATATTGGAATTGATGAAAAGAGAGGAGGAGAAAAAGAGGAAACATCTTCTTAATGGCTCTACAGACATTGCTACATGGGCTTCTGTAAAAGTATTTGTCAAGAGCACACAGTTCCAAAACCCAGAAGAGAAAACAGCATCCCAACTTCCAACGGATTTGTCATCCGAGCGCGATGCGGAAGAAGGATGGTCTGCAGAGAAAGTGCTAGAGGGAGCAGGATGGAAACAAATTTCAAAGCGGACATGGCTATCAGAGGAAGAGGAGGTAGCTAGAAACAATGTTGCAGCAGCTGGAGGCAGTCAAGAAATGGTGCAAAAAAGAGGCAGCTAATGGTTCTCCAGAAATGGAGGTACAATAAACTACTGACATTACAGGTACCATCTCCTTTTCTCCTAATTTGTTGGGCCCTACTATTCATATTGATTCCCCTAATGTTGTACTAGGGCATAACCCTAAGGAGGTTTCTTTGCCTCCAGGTCCCCAAACGAATACTGAACGGGGGGGGGGACCAAGCAAAGAGACATTGGAATCCCCTACACAGCAGCCACAGACCACATTTGCAAGTTTGTTTCAAAAACCTGTAGAACTTGCAAAAAGAAGAAATGTGGTGAGTTTTCAATACCTGGGGGTATGTAAGAACACCCAGACAGGTTCTATGTGGGAAAAAAAAATTTACTCAAGCAGTCGTTGCATCTCAGACCTGCTGATGTTTATACTCGTATACATGCAACAGGGGAATCTACATTTGACGTCAATTTTCGGACTCCTGAGTTGTTGGAAAGGTTCTGCAATCCTTAAAATGAACCCACTATGGACCACCTTTCAGATAATCCCAACTAAGCAAACCTTTCAGGTGATTACAGTCCTGTTTAGGACTGAGGGGGTGAACATTCAGGACATTTAATACTGGTTGGAAAAAAGGTGCCCAGTTCAAGATATTCCTGACCCCATTTTGGATGGGGAAGGATTTTGGAATGGGGGGGTGGAAGATTAAAACCGAACTCCGCCTAGAAGGAACTGAGTTACAGCATTTTCCCAGTTACATGCATATTGGGCGAGACAAAGGTTCTCTGTTTTATCCTGGACAGCTTCGTCGCTGTTTTAAGTGCAGGTCAGCTAGACACATAAACCCAAATTGTGAAGCCCAAAAATGTACATCATGTGGGGAATTAGGCCATGCAAGTTTCCTCTGCCAAAAATACACAGAAGTGTAAGCTGTATGATGGAGAGGGGCATTCTTTTTCTTCTTGCCCATGGGCCTCCCACAATACAGTTGATGAGGACTATTTATTTATTTTATTATTTATTTGCTTTTGTTAAAAAGGTTAGCACACTAGACAGCAAGTGTCTATTTTCAGGTGCGACCTGGGAGGTTACAGAGTACAAAGGAAACAACAATACAGGGTCAGGGTACATTCAGGCCCATGAACATGCGAGTGGAACAGCAACATGGTACAACTGTCGTTACATGGTAAGGTCAGGTATACAGCAAGCAGGATATAAATTGGCAGTAGGAGGTGTGTTAGCACCAGGCAAACACCATGACAGAGAGTACAACAAAATACATGAGACTACATGGGCGCCTAACATTAGAGAGAAATGCTACACACCTTATACAGCTAGATGCGGGAAGTGCTAAGACAGGGGTGCCACCCCCTCCAGGAGGGCTTAAATGCATTTATGCAGGTAACCATCATAGATTAGCAGTGGACAGTGAAACAACCCACAGTTTCCCAAGAGTATCCGGAGGAGGGGGAGACTATTCTGGGACTATGTAGCACAAAGACAGGCAGCTGCGGTTTTGAGAAAGTTCCAGAGTGAGGTTTTGAAGCAGGGATTTTTATTTTATTTATTTATTTATTAAATTCTCGGATTACAAATACCTTTGAGCAGAAACTGCTTGTTTACAAACGTTCCACGTCAAAGGATGAGGGTCAACATACATACAGAGGTAGTAAAAGAATGCACAATAAACAACCAAAACAACTAAAAGAAAACATAAAGATACTCAGTTATAACATACTTTGAGATAATATTCATATAACGAGCAGCTTGAGTAGGCAGCTGGCTGCGGTAACAATAAGAGATGGAGGGCACCATAGGCAGTTAGTATTGCAGGCGTGCGACCGGGAGAGGAAGTTGGCAGGCTAATGGGCCACTGTCCGATGGTGGTGGAAAATGTCTTGTACCAGTGAAGATGTGAAGCAGGAAAGAAGTCACAAGGAAGGCCCAGTGCCAGAGGGAATGAGACTGGGAAAGGGCAGGCTGTGAGACATGAGTGAGTTGGGAGGTGTTTAGAGAGATCTCTGTTCTGAGAAGCAGTCACATTGAGTGGTAGAGGTGAGGTAAAGTTTGAGATTCCTTTTGAAGGGTCCAAGTGTAGTAGAGGAAAGTGCTTCTTTATTGAGGGAATTGAACCATTGAGCGGCTCTATAGATAAAGGATCACTGACCCATGGAGGTACGACATCTGGGAACTTGAAAGGTTAGAGATTGGGCACCACGTGTTTGTTGAGTGCCACTGTAGGTAGTAAGGAGTGAGCTAACACCAGGTGGCATGAGACCAAGGAGAATCTTTTTGGTAAGTAAGCAGGTCTGGTATTGTATTCTGCTGCATAGGGATAGCCAGCTGGCCTGTGCATAGAGGTCACAGGTGTGAGTTTGTCGGGCTGCACCCATCAGTAGTCTACAGACTTTGTTGAGAGCAACTGAGATCCTGCGGAGGGCACTTGTTGAGGCAGAGCCATAGATGGCAAGGCCATAGTCAATGATAGAGGTGACAGAGCTGTAGATGGCTAGTTTAAGGGCATCCGCAGGCATACAGTGCTTGTGTTTGTGTAGTAGTCCAATCCGTATATTGGCAGTCTTGGCAACAGTGTCAATATGCCGAGTGTAGGAGAGGGCACTATCCAGGGTAATACCAAGGTACTTGAACTCCTTGACATGTTCAAGTGGGTTCCCAGCGTGGTTCTTGATGGTGAGGGACAGAGAGTTGTGCCTGCTCTGTCGGTTACAGAAGGACATGGCTTTAGTCTTGCTGTGGTTCAGGACAAGTTTATGAGAATTGAACCAGTCTTCAATGCGGTTGAAGTCGAGCTGCAGCTGGGATTCAAGAACTGTAATGTCATGGTGGCTGGAAAACAGGACTGCATCGTCTGTGTATAGTAATATTTTTTGGTGGCAGGCACTGGGGAGATTGTTGATGAAGAGGGAGAAGAGTAGAGGGCCCAGAATAGACCCCTGGGGGACTCCAGAGCGGACCGGTTTCTCATCCGAAGAGATCCCTGCAATCCTTACACGCTGCATCCGATTATCAAGGTAGCTGGTGAACCATGGAAGGGCATCGCTGGAGATCCCAATGGAGGACAGTTGCTTGAGCAGTAGGGGGTGGTTAACTGTGTCGAATGCCTTGGTAAGGTCTATAAATACTGCCCCTCCACAATTCCTTTGTCAGCGTGGCATGGATGAAGGTTGTAAATTCCAGTAGTGCATTGGTAGTGCTGTGCCCTTTCTGAAGCCATGCTGCTCTGGGCACTGTACATTGTACTTATCCAGGAATTCAACTAGTTGGTCGACACTATTTGCTCCAGCGCTTTGGATAGTGGGGAGGAGTGAGATAGGTCTGTAATTGGTGTGCAGTGTCCTATCTCCGCTTTTGTGAACCGGTGTGACAGTGGCTTTCTTCCAGAGAGAGGGGAAATGGCCCAATCTAAGCGAGAGATTAAAGATCTTTGTAAGCGGTTCTAAGATTTCATCGAGGACTTGTGCCAGCAGTTTCAGGTCAAGGGAGTCACCACTGTACCCTTGTTTGCCGATGGCCTTTTGAATGTATTTTCTAGCTACTTGTGGTGGGACCTCCTTAAAAAAAAACTTTGGAGTTGTACTGCTCTAGTTGGGGGGTAACTTGGGAGGAGCTGGAGGGGAGGTCATCAAAAAAATTTGGTGGAAGGACACTGTCCAGGTTTGTAAATGCATTATTGAAAGTGCTGGTGATGGTACCTAGGTCGAGTGTAGGAGTGCCATGAAGGTTGAGCATAGTGGGTGGTGCTTTAGGATTCTTGCCTGTGAGTTCTTTCATGTTGTTCCAGAATTTGTTTCCCTGGCCCTAAGAGTTGGTCAGAGCCTCTTTGTAATAGCTGCATTTAGCATTCCATATTTTAGAGTGCAATCATTTCTGGCTGCTTTGTATAATTGTATGTTTACTTGCGCCGAGTTACACCAGCTAACAATGCCAGAGGTGGTCTCTGTGCTTGAGCAGAGTTAAAAGGTCAGTAGTAACCCAGGGTTGGTCTGTCCTTGACCTTCATCTTTTCACTGGTGCATAGATGTCACAGGCTTCATTGAAACGTTTGATAAATAGGTCCAGAGCTTTATTGGTGTCATTGAGGGAGTCAAGTACTGCCCAGTTCAGCCTGGTTAGATGGGATTTTAACAGCTGGAGGTGCCCTTGTTTGATAACCCTGGCATAGATAAGCTTGGGAGGGGGCTTGTGGTATTTGTTTGACCAGGAGCAGATGACAGGCGAGTGGTCACTTATTGTATCCGGGAGTACAGAAACACTGGAGATGCGTTCAGGGCGGTTAGATAGAATCCAGTCTAGAAGCGTAAGGGAGCCTGTCCTATAGTTACACCTAGTGGGGGCATTGACCAGTTGAGTGAGGTGATGCACCGCAGCTGCATCCTTATAGGTAGCGGCCTCAGCGGAGAGCCAGTTAATGTTAAAATCACCCATGATTATGGTTTCATAATTATGTTGCTGGACCCTTAGGTATTCCATGATGCTATGGAAGCCAACAGCCTGGTCTCTTGGGAGTAGGTAAACTGATATGACAGTGAGTTCCTTGTTATATGCACCAAGGAGGATTTTGATTGTGAGGACCTGAGAGGAGCTGCTCAGGCTAGGGGATGGGATGATGTGACCCATTAGGGTATCCTTAAGATAGATGGTGTAGCCCCCGCCCCGTTTAGCAATCCTGTCTTGCCTGAAAATGCAGTAGCCAGGGATAGAGACTGAGGTATCAGGGATTTTAGGGTTTAGCCATGTTTCCACAACTGAGAGGACATCAGGGCTGTGCAGTAGGATCCATGTTTGGAGGGAATCAAGTTTGTTGAGGATGCTGCAGGCGTTGATGGATGCCATGGTGAGTGTCCCTGTCCTTCTGCTTGGTGCCACTGCTGGCTGCCCAGGTGGTCCTGGGTTGGGGTGAACATTTCCTGAGAGCAGAAGCAGCATAAGGAGAATTTGTAGGAGAAAGGATTTCAGCATCTTGTAGATACCTAGTGGTTAAGTCATAAGCCAAAAGAAATTATCAACAGCTGAGTTCCAGAGTCACAGAATGTGTTAGAATTCCTGAAGGTGATGAACTGTGCCTGCACATATGCAGGATGTGAAATCCTTTTGTCTGCATGCTTCTTTGTCATTCAAAGAGGTTGTTGAAAAGCCCACATACAGATCATGGAGCAGGTCAGACGAAAATGTGGATTCAAGCAGACCTAGAGTCACTGAGTTTGTCAGACTTAATTGCTTGACTTATGTTTTGCTTGGGATAGCTTCCAAAAAGTTGATTTTTAAATGAAAAATGCAGATACCTGGTGATGATGTTTTGCAGAAATCCAGTTCAGGAGACTTTCATGGATGTAGTGAGCAAGAATGGTGTAGTTACTCCAAGGAGAAACCCATGTAAATCCACAAAAACTAAGCTACAGACACAGACAAGCAGTCACTACAAACAAACAAGGAGTCTCAGTGCATCAGATGGGAGGGAGATGCACGCACAAGGGCAGGAAGGGAGTTCCACAGCCTAGGCACACAGACGGAGAAGGCCTGGTCACCAGTGAGACTGCAGGTCTTTGGAACCTGGAGGACCAGTGTTGCGCTAGATCGTAGGTGGTAGGCAGGGGTATCATGTTGGAGGGAGAGGGCTAGTGCAGGAGGAGTGGATGTTCTGACTATGCTGTCAACAAAGTTGCCAAGGACAAATGCGTGTTGTTTTTCAGGGGGGAGCCATTCCAGCCGGAAGTAGAGCTCACAACAATGAGTAAGGCGAGGACAGGAGAGGGCAAAGCGGAAGATGTTGTTGTAAGCAGTATCCCACTTAGCTAGGCTAGAGTTCGGGACTATGGAGTCCAAGACTTTTATATTCACCAAACAAAAAAGACCTCAGGGTTCCCAGGGTTTTCTCCACCTGCAAGCCCTGACCTAGAACCTAGGGAGCCGACTATAGTAAGCTCTGCTATTATAGTTCTCTCCGGGCCACTGCAGGTACGTTTATCTGGGACTTCAACTCAGATACTTAAAAGAGAATTTCCAGATGATATGGCACCCCATCCCCCCTTCTGGTGGGGACGGGTTGCAGGAAGTAAAATCAAAAAAGGGATAAAAGGCAACAAAGCTGAAGCAAGGCCTCAAATCATTCCTGACCCAGTTCCTCAAAGCAACCCTTTTTCTGTCTTAAGAGAGGGTATTTCAGAGGAAGATATGGATTCAGATGGAGCTTCTTGGGCCTCCTCACAGGCTGAGGCCCCCTCAGAGACTGAGGACACAGAAGGCACAGTAGCTAGTAGAACTAGAAAGTGACGGATGGGAGTCAGAGCTGTCTCCAGAAAAGTTCCTTGAAGATGTGCTTTGAACTCTGATGGGGCACAACGATATAACTGTTTCCTCTTTGAACACTAATAGTGTTTTTTCAGAGAGGAAGAGTTTGGCAACTTTTGCCTTATTTTCTGATCAGGCTAATAATATCTTTTTACAGGATATCAGATTGAGGACACTTACAGAAATATCAGCAGTTAGTAATGCATGGGTATGGGGTTCTACTTTTTAGTCAGGGGGTAATGATACTTGTAGCAGAGTGGGAATATGTTTTCAAGAGCACAATATTAAGGCTGTTCATACGGTAGAAATAATGCCAGGTAGGGCATTATTGTTGGATGTAATATTGCAAGGGATAGATTTCAGGTTAAGAAACATATATGCACCACAGGTTAAATCAGGCTTTATAGATCCTTTGAAATTAATTTTGCCCTATCTATACACTTCATGGAATATTTTGTTTGGTGGTGAGTTTAATATCAGCAGATTTTTTTCTGATAAGGGCCCAAACGCATCCAAAATGTATTGTGACTCCTCCTATCTAAACCAAGTGTTACAAACAACACATTTGATAGATATTTAAGCAATAAGGCACAACAAGGTGTAGGTTATGGGGGATTTACCCACGCCTTGTGTGGTGAGTCACGAGGTGCAGCCAAGTGATTTAGCCACACAAGAAGTGGGTAAATCACCCAATAACTCACACCCTGGAGTGCCTTATTGCGATTATACAATGGACTCATGTGTAAAAGAAATTTAAAATGTGTTTAATTATGTGTTTTTATAAATGCCATGCTTCAACTGTGGGTTATGCAGGATTTACCAATGGTCATGTGACATGTTTTGACCAATGAGGTTACAGGATTTTCACACACCATTGTATAATTTTGCTTCTAAAAATTCTGACCCTCCCCATACTTTTCATAAAGGTAATCTGTCCACTAGGATAGATTATTGGTTTATGTCACCTAATTTATCTATCAGGAATAAAAGGGTTTCTCCTGTAGCAACATTTGATCACAGCCTCCTTAGTGTTACTCTTTCAGATTTAGCTAAAACATCACGGGGAAAAGGATATTGGGCATGGAGTCATAACGTCGCAAGACATTATGCCGCATGGCAAAATCACACTGCCAATACAGCACGATATTGCCATACGGCATAAGTCTTTTTTCTGTGGGGGGCTGTGCCCTCCCGGACCCCCAAAGATTCTCAACTCTGGGGGGTCCAAATCAGGGAGCGCACAATATATGGCAAAAATAAAATGTCTGGGACCGGGAATCAAACCTGGTCCCAGATGCAGCACCTGGGCTTCTGCTGCTGTGGCTCTGTCCAGTGAGCCACAGCAGGTGCTCGGTGGATCCCCCTCCCAGCAGAGGTCTTATCCTCTGTCTGGGAGTGTGTGTACAGCAGTCTATGTGATATTGCACTATTCGCTGTCATGGACAGCGCTGTGTCAGGTTAGCTATAATGTTGTACGCTATTAAGCATACGACATTATGACCCGGTAGGAGGATATTGGGGATTGAATGACAGTCTACTAGATAATCAAGAAATAAGAGAAGGTTTTCTATATTTATTAGAAGCTAGACAGTCAGTATTTTTTCTTTAAGATTCTTTAGGAGACTGGTGGAAGGACAGTAAGGAGTATTTCCAGAGTTATTTCCAGTTAATGGGTAAATTAAATTGGCAAATGAAGAAGGAAGAATATTTGGTATGACAAAAATGAGCTTTCTCCTTACTTCAGTTACAAAAAGACTCCAATATTTCATACACATACCAGATTGTAGTAGTTAAGAATCATTAATAGATGTACAGTATAATAGACTGAATCTTTAGAAATCGAACAAAAGTTTGGATGCACTGGGAAACAGGGTTTTATTAACCCTTTAGACTCTTGTTCATCTCAAAGTTGCCAAAAAATTATTTCTCACTTGCAAAGAACTAAAGGGTTTGAGATTTCAGGGAAAAAGGAAATTCTGAAAGTAATACAGAATTATGTTACTGATAAATTTTCAGTTACTGGTACTTTAAGAGACAAGGTAAAACATTGGTTAACCTCCTGTGATCTGCCGCAAATATCAGATTACTTGAAAAATATTCTTGCAGCCCGTATCACAGAGGTTGAGCTACAAACTGTTATAGCTGAGTTAAAGTCAGGGACTGCCCCAGGGCCTGATGGACTTTCAAATGAATTTTACAAACATATTTCCCCTAAAGTTAAAATAGAACTGGTTGGGAGACCCATTACTCTGTTGAATACAGACAGCAAAATCCTTGCAAAACTTCTTAATAATTGTTTAGCATTAGTTTTAGATATTATAATTCATCCAACTCAGTTTTGTGCAGTTCCGGGACAGAAAATAGGAGATGCATGTATAGTATTAAGATAAATTGTGCAAAAAGGTAATGATGGGGAATTAAGTGGGTACCTGGTAGGGTTGATCAGGCCAATGCTTTTGATAAAGTTAATCATGATTATTTATAGCTGACATTACAGGCCTATGGGTTTTCTGACCATTTTGTGGACTGGATAAAGTTGTATTATTTAAAAGCTTCAGTAAAACCTTAAGTGAATGGTTGGGTGGACAGAGCTGTTTCATTCATAGAGGGTATGACAGGTTGCCCTTGAGTCCTGCTTTATATATTTTGGCTTTAAATCCTCTGTTGATTAAAATACAAAGGATGATGACATAAGGGTGTTTGGTGCATAGTGAACACTGAGAAATAAAAGTATTAATTATGCAGATGATGTGTGCCTAGTATTAAGAGACTAAACCTCGGGCAGAGAGGCAACCAGGGAGATTTGGTTCTTTTCAGAACTTACTGGTAGCACTATTAATACTACTAAAAGTGTTTGCCTTCCTATTGGACAGGTAGGGAATGTTGGCCCAGTATGCTTTGATGTATCAATAAAATTGGAACCACAGAAAATTTTGGGAGTGTATTTTGGTCCTGAGGACATGAACTCATTTAATTGGAACCTTTTGATAGAGTAAGGTAAAGGGAAGATTAAAATGTGGAACTCATGGTACATGTCTAAACAATAGTGGGTGTACATTGTAAAAACATTTTTACTAACCATGTTTCTTCATTTATGTGTAGAATTTCCTCCTACAAAGCAATTGAAAACAGCTATTTATAGTATTTTTTTTTCAATGTATCTGGCGTAGTAGACTTAACCCTTTTAAAAGAGGTGTTACCTACAGATCCCTCAAAGATGGAGGGCTGAAAATAATACATCCCATAGTTTTCTTTTTTACTATGTTTTTATATAATAATTGAAAGCCAGTATTGCTTAAAAAGATACAGTATGGGAACCATGTGTGCTAGACCAAGTGGGACCATGGCTGTGGTAATGAGAACCAGGATCTGTCATTCCAAAACAAAAATCTCTCCAGGGTCTCCCCCCTTTTATGCAATATATCTTTGAGAAGATGAAACTGTGGGCTCTTAAGAAACAACAGATTTTAGATCTGTCCAGGAAAGAGCTATATATGTACACAGTGGGGAATTTTTTCATGGATCAACCTAGATTCTGGGCTAAAACACCAATGGAAATCCAACAGATAGTGAAAATGTTAACAAACAATAGACTGCTTGGAAAGATGTGGGAAGTTCTGTGGCTTTGTGTTCACGATAAACGAATTGTTAAAAACAGTTTAAAACATAAAGAAATTAAGGAAAGGGTATGTCCCAGAGATAGTACTTGTAATGAAATACTAGAAACGATGGAGCATTTGTTCCTGGAATGTCCCTTTATCCTTTCCTTTTGGAACATTCTTTGTTCAAAATGATATAAACTTCCCTTCCACCTTCTGACTAGAAATACTTCACTCCTGGGGCTTTTATCCCAGGAGTGGGCTAAGTATGAAGCAGGGACAATTCAGTTACTCCCTTTAATACTTAAATATCATATTTGGCATACTAGATGCCAATTGACTCTTCATAAGAGACAAGTGACAGCAGAACAACTTTTTTGGACAGTGCACAATACTGTAATAAGTCTTAGACTGCAAGAAAGACAGAAGTATCCTGAAACTCTTTTTCAGTCCTGGTGGAAAGGCATGGATTGGATGCTAGATATTGCTTGAACAGCATATGACTGAAGGTCTTCCGGCAGGAATCAACATAGTTTAGTTCATGAGATATAACACTATTTTGCATATTTTTCTATTGAGTGGTATTAAATATTCCCCTACTCTTTTAGTGTGGTGTGGGGTCTTTTTGGTATTGGGGTCTAATTTTGGTTTCTAAATATTGATGTGAAGGTAACTAGAAAAGGTACGAGTGTAATAATGTTTTGATTTCTCTGATGATTTGTATATCATTTTTGTGCGAGTTAACACTGTTTTGTATTTGTTTGATTTATGAAGTTATAATAAAAATTCCCCTACTCTTTTAGTGTGTTGGGGGGGGGTCTTTTTTGTATTATGGTTTAAGTTTGGTTTCTAAATATTGATTTGAAGGTAATTAGAAAAAGTACGAATGTAATACTTATTTAATTTTTCTTATGATTTGTGTATTATTTTTGCGTGAGTTAACACTGTTTTGTATTTGTTTGAATTTTGAAGTTATAATAAAAATTCCCCTACTCTTTTTCAAGAAGTGCCATGGGATCAACTACCACCAGAACAGGCAGATGAGAGCTCGGTTTAACGTCTCATCTGAAAGATGGCACCTCAGGAGTACAGCACCCCCCTCATGCTGCACTACAGTGTCAGTATTAGGATTCAACCCAAGTGCCTGGAGTGGTGTCCATGGGTTTCTGTAGTGAGCCAGAGAGAGAGTGACAATGAGGTCAGGAGGCACTCTAGATTCCTTGCCGATCATGGTGTTAACATTATTCCAGAACTCCCTCCTGTTTCCCCCAATTTCCTTCCATTTAATCTTTGTAGTTGGATGCCTTTGCATTTCTTACCAGCCTGGTACTCTGATTCTTAACAGCTTTGTAGGCAATGTAATCAGCCTGACAACCTGTAGCTATTACTTTGTGCCAGAGGTAGTCCCTGTGGTTCATATGATTGATGAGATGGCCTGTAAGCCAGGAACAGAAGGTGTCTTTAACTTTGAAGGTTCTGACCAGGGCATACAAGTCACAAGCTTTGTTAAAGATAGTGATGAGGTAGTCCAAGGCATTATTAGCTTCATTGCAGTGAAGCAGTGGGGTCCAGTCCACACTAGGTATTGTTTGAGGTGTTTCAGATTACCTTTTCTGAGTGATCGGTGTTTGACAGAGTGGGGGAAATTTTTTGGACCCTTGTTTGTCCAGTGACAAACTACTGGAGAGCGGTCACTTAGAGTGTCCAGCAGTATGGAAACATTAGTGATATGCTCAGGAGAGGTGGCGAACTGCCAATTGATGAGGGTACTGAAGCCAGTGCGGTAGTTCATCCTGGTCACTTCCTGAACCATCTGAGTTAGATAGAGGCTGTGGATTTTATCTCTAACAGCCACGGTTTCCTATTCCAACCAATTGAAGTTAAAGTCCCACATGATTATTTGCTCCCTTCCCTGTTTAACCTGCCTAAAGTGATCAAAGAAGTGTTCCAAACCTGGGCCTTGTTTCCCAGGGGGTATGTAGATAGTGGTTAGCAACAGGGTTTTATTTTGGCACCCAGTGGTGAGTCTGATGGAGAATATTTGAGCTTCTTTAGTGTTGATATTCATCAGCATCACCTGCCCTTTGATATTATTGCTCAGATAAATCAGGCAACCTCCCCCTCTTTTGGACAGTCTGTCCTGTCTGAAGATGGTATAACCCTCCAGTGAGACTGAGGTATCTGGGATGTTATGAGAGAGCCAAGTTTCAGTGAGCAAGATTATGTCAGCTTGTGTACTGCCACCCAGGCCTGGAACTGAGGTATTTTAGGAATGAGGCTGTGAATATTAATAGAGGCAATTTTGATGTGTCCGAGAGTCTTGGGGTTCACATGGCCAGTTGGACCAAGGTTTGGGTGTACGTTACCTGAGATGAGTAGCAGGATAATAATTTGAAGTAGTGCTTTAACCAGGGTTTCAGTTTTCGGACCTTCCTTCACATACAGGTTCTGTCATTCAAGGGGCCTTTTGCAGTGGGATGTGAGCACATCAGGGCTGCAATAGATGTAGGGATGATGGGTGGAGTACTATTCTCATGCATAAGGAGATTGAGCAAAGGAGGTAATGGTGTAGGGGTTACCTGGTCCTCGGACGTTCCAGGTTTTTCTAATAAGGGGCTGGCATCTAACTGAGGGCCACTTTGGAAAGGTGTCTCAAAGCTATTTCTAAAAACACCTGCTAATAAGGGCAGAAGTAGAAGCGCCATTGAGTGGAGGTACAGGGAGGAACACCCTTTAGTATGCAAGGTATACGTGTGCATAGTGTTACCAGTGAAGATGGTTCCTACAGGGTTCAGAAAGAGTGCCAGCGACAGGGGTGTGGAGAGTGCAGGAGAAAATTTGAGTTGAGAGCAGCAGCTGAGAAGCAGGCAGGGAATAAAAAAACAGATTAGTGGATAATGTGTCTGGGGGGTGAATAATGGATATTTTCTCTAATTACCCTCAAAAGGAAGTGGTGTCCTAGTGTACACCTAAAACATATGTTTGTAAGTTGCCACCTCCTCCATGTTTCCTGAAATCTGGCCATTAATAGATACTGTATAAATCTGCTGATATTCTCTCCATCTGATGTAAAGATTGAATGCAATCTCTCTATTCCTGTATTGGGGGGGTGGGGGCTGCTGAAAGTCAATGAGCTTTAATTCTCTTGGCAGCTATCAGACACATTCTATAAAGCAATTACCTGTATAGGCCCTGGCTACCTGGCTGCAAGACCAAGAAACATATGAATTAAGAAGGACAGGGCAAGCCAGATCTTCTCCAACTTACTGTGTATCTGCTGCCAGTAAACCTGGACTATGGGGCGCCACCAAAATATATAATAATAATCCCCCTGTTGCCCACAACCTCCTCAACAGTGGTCCATCCTTCCACTACCCTATGATTGACCTCAGGTCGTCAACAGGAGTTGATACTGCATGGAAGATGTATTCCTGCATTTAGTGTGCAGATACACTGTAGTACTCAATACCAGAAATTATGTACAGAGTTCAACTGTCTCTTTCATCCAGAGATAATGTCTGCCAAGAAAGAACCAGAATCTCATTTCAGAAGTTTATACTTGATTTTTTAAAATTCTAAAAAGAGAGACAAAGACTTTGCTTTGTAAATTGCTTGTACCTATTGAGTTTCTGCTGGTTGCACTGAAAATACCTAATGTTAATTTGAGGAGTGTGGAAGTCATGGTCACCTCTGATAATAGTAAAGGGGGATCAATGTAATTTGAGATGTTTGTTTTAGCTTTTGTTTTTTAACCTATTTCTGCACCCATCTTGATGGAACTCTCTCAGGCGACATCCAGAGCCCCAACTCTACCTCCTTACCTGAGAGGTCTCCTATCCCTGGCACCAACCTGGCTATCCCCCCAGCTCTATGCCTCCTGAAGCAGGGCTGCCCTATCCGCCCAGGCACTCTATCTTGGTTTGGGCCAGGCTGGGCTCAGCCCAGGGTAGGAGTACAACTGGCAGTGGAGTGTGGTTGGAAGGTGGATGCGCCATCACCTATCCACTAGACAGGTTTTTTTTCAAGTAGTTCTTCCCCTTGGGAATGCTGCGTGCAATGCCATCCACGCACGGCTGTCCTGCTGACGTCAGCCACACTCCCACCCCTTTGTTTCGGCTGATGCTCCTGGTGTACCTCTGATCTCCATCGAGGTTCGTCCAGGCACCAAGCAGCCCCAAGATCCCTCCCCAGGGTGAAGAGAGCTGTCCTCCAGATGCTCTATCCTCTCCCTCCCCACTGACCCCCGGCTCCCCGAGTCCGTCCCTGAACCCAGGTCTCTGGCGTGACACGAGGTGTTGTGTCCAGCGCCTCAACCCTCAGTGCCACTGGGCCGGCCTGCTTTAGCTTTTAATTGGGGAAAAATGTGTATTACATGTCAGATCCATATGCTGGCTGTACAATAAAGTGTATAGAGTAGCAGGAAAGGTTTCTCGTTATTTGGGTAGTTAACATACTATACAATAATGTGTGTGGAGGAGCAGGTACGGTTTCTCATAATTTGGGAAGTTAACCTACTGTATAATAATGTGTGTGGAGGAGCTGGCAAGGTTTCTGATTATTTGGGTAGTTAACCTACTGTGCAATAATGTATGTGGAGGATCTGGCAAGGTTTCTGATTATTTGAGTAGTTAACCTACTGTACAATCATATGTGTGGAGGAACTGCCAAGGTTTCTGATTATTAGAAACATAGAAACATATTCTTTGATGGCAGATAAGGGCCGCTTGGCCCACCCAGTCTGCCCATTTCCCCTACCTATTGGATAAGCTGCATAACCTAGTTAACCAACAGCCTACTTCCTCCTACCCCCACTAGAATTTTCTAATGTCTGTCCCATGCATTCTTGAATTCCCCCACTGTTTTTGACCCCATGACCTCCTCAGGATGGCCATTCCATGTGTACCATTTGGGTGGTTAATCTACCTTACAATATTGTGTATGGAGGAGCTGGCAAGGTTTCTGATTATTTGGGTAGTTAACCTACCGTATAGTAATGTGTGTGGAGGAGCTGACAAGCTTTCTGATTATTTGGATAGTTAATCTACTGTACAATAATGTGTGTGGAGGAGTTGGCAAGGTGTCTGATTATTTGTGTAGTTAACCTACTGCACAATAATGTGTGTGGAGGAGTTGGTAAGGTTTCTGATTATTCGGATAGTTAATCCACCATACAATAATGTGTGTGGAGAAGCTGGCAAGGTGTCTGATTATTTGTGTAGTTAACCTACTGTGCAATAATGTGTGTGGAGGAGTTGGTAAGGTTTCTGATTATTTGGGTAGTTAATCTACCATACAATAATGTGTGTAGAGGTGCAGAAAAGGTTTCTGATTATTTAGGTATGTAACCTACTGTACAATAATGTATGTAGAGGCACAGGTAAGGTTCTCTTTATTTGGGTAGTTAACCTACTATACAGTAATGTGTATACAGAAGCTGGTAATGTTTCTCATTATTTGGGTAGTTAACCTACTGTACAATAATGTGTATAGAGGAGCTGGTAGACTGGAAATAACAGGATTGGAATAATGGACCCCTTACCACATACTTTAATCTTCAAATATGTATTTATTGTAGCAACATAAAACAAAACCAGAATTACTTCCAATGTTTTGCAGAAATTAGTCTCCTTCCTCTGGGAAACTGGCATTTGTCTAAACATTTATACAAAGCAATAATTATACTGTAAGTAAACATACATTCAATTGTGGCTAGACTAGATATTGATAGGCAAAAGTGAATACCTAATAAATATCTACACTCACTTATCTTACAGCTTTAAAAAAGGGGAGTTTTATTCTCAACATGAAAAAATGATTTTCCTGTTGCATTCTGCAGAAGGACACATATAATAGTCTGAGTATATTATACATATTATCTGTAATGCTCCACAATCAATTAAGCACATAACCAATTAACTCAAAAAATGTTAAGCACCACGTACACCAGTTCATTGAATAGGTAATCCCATAATGAAATATAAAATAAAGTGTTTTGTTCTTTTAGTTAAGAAAGGAAAAACTGTATTTTCAACTGCTAGCACTCACAATTCAAATGGTCTGTTGTTTCAAATTATTCATTTCTCAGCAAATTAACTTCCTAGTCCCTCATTATTTGGGTGGTTAACCTATTGTACAATAATGTGTATAGAGCAGCTGGTAAGATTTCTCATTATTTGGGTAGTTAAACTGCATTGCAATTGCAATGTAGTTGCATGCAACAAACAAGTAACAGCAGAGTAATTTCACTGTTGCATGTAATTAAAGATTAGTTACATTGAAACAGGCACTTAAAGTATAACTTAATAATGTGTATAGAGGAGTTGGTAAGGTTTCTCATAATTTGGGTAGTTAAACTATTGTACAATAATGTGTACAGAGGAGCTGGTAGACTAGCCCTATTGTTTAAGGAATCCCAGCCTGACTCTAAGTTCTGCGTTGCAATGCTAACTAGCTTTGCAGTTTGGGCTGCCATGTAGTAAGCCTCAAGGTCTGGCTGACTCATTCCCCCTTTATCCTTTGGCTGGGTTAAGAGGGTTGAGCTTTAGCAACATTCTTTGTCTTGCCATAGAAACCTCAAAGTCTGTTTTCTTATCTTACTCCACAAGGTTTGAGGATTCAAGATAGGAAGTGCCTAGAATGGAAATATTTATCTAGGCAATGCATTCAGTTTTAGGTTTTACACCTTATCTCCTGGTGTTAAAGGGAGCAGAGACCATGTATTCAAATCTCTGGCAACTTCCTCCATGAGTTTTTCATAATTGAGATGAAATACTTGTGAACAGCATGATTTAAGCCCATATCCCATCAAGATGATGAGTACATTTGGTCACGGCAATTTTGTCGCTGCAACAAGGACGACAGCGAAAGGGGTGATCTTAATTTTAGATCACCCCTCACTCCTGTTGCCCTTTTCCCACACTCAGTTTCTCCCCCTCCAGGGCATGCCCACCTCATAGGAGGTTATATTAAGTTTTGGGGTGTGTGGAGGGGGGGTGAAGCTGTAACTCCTGGGAGATGAAATGCCTGGCACTGCAGTGTTTGGCGTCATTTTGCTGGTGCTATAATCAGCTTGGCAAAATGTTTGTCACTGCGCCATGGGTGAACCATTTAAGCTTTATCCCAAATAATGCATGGCGTTCTTAGGGTACCGTGTGAAAGGAAACTGCCCTTGAAAGAGGGAGAACAGTGTCCTGACACACTGCTAGCCTCAGATTTTGTGCAATTTTGTATCCCAAGAAGCCGTCTGCATGTAAAGCAGTTTTTTGTTCAAAGCCCCCTTCCACCATGCCTTTGATATCATTGTTGTTCCTAACTGCTTAAGCCAGTGATTCAATGCAGATAACAAATACTAATGGAAACAGAGGGCATCCCTGTCTGGACCCTCTAGTTATGGGACATCTGTCCGAAATTACTTCATAAACTCACACCATGGCTTCCAGGGATTCATAAAGAGCACCAATACTGTTTAAAATCATAAGAGCAAAGCCCATCCTCTCCAATGTATGTGTCAGGAAGGCCCAGTCCACTGGTCAGTAGCTATATTAGAATCCATAAACACTGTTATTTGTAATTTATTTGATGTGTGCTATTCTAAAAGGATATTACGGAGGTGCTGAATGTTATTATACAAGTTCTGCCCCACAATAAACTCTGCTTTATCCCGGTGAACTAGGCCCCCCATTCCCTGTTATAATATGTTAGAACAGTAGAGGCGAATAGCTTCAGGTCAATGTTAAATGGAGAAACTGTTTATATTATTCACAGAAGGTGCTGTCCTTTCCAGGCTTTGGAAGTGCTGAGATTTCAGCCTCTCCCCATGTCAGAGGTCCTCCATCTCTCCCTGAATATGAGCCTGTAGATCTTGTATTAACTGTGCCTAAAAATGTTTATAGAATTCAGAGGGGATACTATGTGCTACTGGTGCGTTCCAATTTTTAAGTTACATACGAACATACGAATGTGCCAGCAGAAACAGACCACCCGGTCTATCTAAATCTGCTCAAGTGTGCAGCTAGCACCCCTACTTTGCAGCTGCCCACCCCCCTCCCATTTGTCATCCCACTGCCATCCCCCACCTCCCCCACCCTCACTCTCCCTGTTCCCGGTCCCATGCCCTTTTGAAACTGTTCACAGATTTACATGATACCACCCATTCTGGTAGGGCATTCCATTTTGCTACCACCATCTTTGTGAAATAGTGTCTCCTCATTTCCTTCCTAAATCCTCCCCCCTCTATTCTTAGCGCATGCCCCCTGGTGACCCTCCCCTTCCTTAACTTAAAGACCCCATCTGCCCAATCCTTATTGATTCCCTTAGATACTTGAATGTCTCTATCATGTACCCCCTGTCCCTTCTATCCTCCAGGGTGTACATATTCAGGTCTCTCAGCCTGCTGTCATAGTCTGTCCCTTCCATCCCACATATCATCTTTATTGCCCTCCTCTGCACTCCCTCCAGTAGCCTGATATCATGCTTTAGGTATGGCCTCCAAAACTGCACACAATACTCTAAATGCAGCCTTACCAGCGACCTGTAGAGGGGCAAGATCACCTCTCTTTGCCTGGACGAAAAAAACCTTGCTATGCACCCCAGCAATTTGTTTAGTTTTGCAGCTGCTTTCCTGCACTGGGCAGTGTTGTCCATGGTCCATGTCATCATTACCCCTAGGTCCTTCTCCTCCTTAGTAATCCCCAGCTTAACCCCTCCCAGCCTATATTCTCTTCTTGGGTTCTTCACCCCAAAGTGCATAACCTTACACTTCTTTGCATTGAACCCCAGCTGCCATCTCTCTGACCACTCCTCTAGCTTGCTTAGGTCCCCCTGCAGCTGCTTCCATCCCTCCTCTCCGTTCACCACTGCTCCAATTTTGGTGTCATCAGTGAACAGACTTATCTTGCTCATCACCTCATGTGCAATGTCTGATATGAAGAGCCTGAACAATACTGGCCCCAACACGGAGCCCTGTGGCACCCCACACATCATCGGCCTTGGCGTTGAGAGCTCCCCTCTCACCACCACCCATTGCAGCCTCCCACTCAGCCAGCTTATAATCCAGTTCATCATTTTTGCCCCTACCCCTACACCAGTTACAGTAACTTCCCCCCAAGCCACCCATGAGGCACAGAATTGAAGGCCTTGCTGAAGTCCAAGTAAAGAACATCCACCACATGACCCTTATCCAGCTCACCTGTCACCCAGTCATAATATTGTATCAGGTTGGTTTGACAAGACTTCCTTGAAACAAACCCATGCTGTCTCACATCCTGGAGCCCATTATCCTCCAGGTATGACACCAGTCTTTCCTTTACTATTGTCTCCATGAGTTTGCACACCATGGAGGTGAGACTTACTGGGCAATGATTACCTGCTTCATCCCTTGGTCTGCTCTTGTGTAATGGTACTACATGTGCCATCCTCCAGTCCAGTGGCACATATCCTGACTCCAGTGAGGTGCTGTACAGATCCGCCAGTGGCTCTGCCAACACCTCCACCATCTCCCTTAGTACCCTGGGGTGGATACCATCCGGCCCTGGTGCCTTGTCTACCTTCAGTGCCCTCAGTCCCTCTAGGACTCTACTTGCCTAAATTCTTACATCTGTTGCCTCCTTTCCCCCTGTCCCCACCATCCCAGCCCATGGTGGTAGTGGTCCCCCTTTTTCTTCCTTGAACACTGAGCAAAAGTATTCATTCAGTGCTTCTGCCTGCTCCTCACCCTTTTCCATCCACTCCCCACCCCTTTTTATCCTCACTATTGTCTCCTTGCCCTTCCTTTTCTCCCTCATGTATCTGAAAAAGTCTCCCCCCTCGTTAATTCCCTGCACTAATTTCAGCTCCCTTTGGGCCTTGGCTTCTCTCACTTTTCTGGTCACCTCCCTGGACCGTCTTGCATTCTCCTCCCTGTCTACTTCCTTCTCTGTCCTTCTATACCTCTGGTGCGCCTGTCATTTTGCTCTCCCCACCTCCACTACCTCGCTGCTCAACCAGCATGGTTTTCTTGCTCTGCTCCTCTTACTCTGTGTCTTGGTGCAGGCTTCTGTTGCCTCTGTAATCCCCCTTTTAATAAAATCCCATTTTTGCTCTGCATTCATCTCCTGCCTTATGTCCTCTAGTTTCCCTTTCAGTACTTCCTGCATCCTCCCAAAGTCTGCCCCCCCTAACTGATTTCTCTGGCTCCCTGCACATCGTGATATTAAATCACACCATTTGGTGATCGCTGTCGGCTAGTGGGTAATCCACCTTTATTTCCCTTATTGCCTCCCCCATTCGACAACACCATATCTAAAGTGTTCTTTAGCCTAGTAGGTACACTAACCAACTGTGTCAGGAGACTGTCCTGGATTGCGTCCAGGAGCACTTGCTCCCTAGTACTGGAGGTGACTGGAATGCTCCAGTCAACCCCCGGCAAGTTGAAATCCCCTATGATGACCACCTTCCCTTTTTTACAAACCTTTCTGATTTTGTCCTGCTAATTCCCTCTCAAGCTCCTCAGATTGGGACGGTGGTCTGTATACCACCCCAAACCTCAGTTTCCTACCCCTTGAGTCTAGGAGCTGCAGCAGATTGTCTCTGTTCTCCTTTCTTCCCTCTCATCCCTTGTGCATTTGATCCCATCCCTCACATAGACTGCCACCCCACCGCCCCTCCCTCCCTTCCTTATGGTCCTTCCTGTATACTTTGTATCCTGGGATTGCCAGATCCCAGTTCCGGTGCTCAGTTTCCTACATTTCTGTGAAAGCTGCAATATCCACACTCCACACTGCTAAGAGTGCCTGTAGCTCAGCAGATTTGTTGCCTAAGCTTCTTGCATTCAGCAAGACCACCCTCCATCCTGCCCCCTTCCCTTCATTGGCCTCCATTTCCTTCCTTCTACTCTCTCCTTTTTTGGCCACCCTGCTAGCCTGGGGGGTAGGCTCCACTCTATCAGATCCCTGCCTACCTGCTGTCCACTTGCCATCCCTCCATCTAGTTGAAATCCACATTTGTTGCAATATACCTCCCCAGTCTTTGCTTTAATACATCCTTCCCCTCCCAACTCAGGTGCAGCCTATCCCTTGCAAACAGATTGTTATTGTCCCAGGTACTGCCCCAGCCACCCACAACCCCATATCCCTTAGTTTGACACCATTCTACCAACCATGAGTTGAGCTCCCTAATCCTCTCCTTTCTCACTGTGCTTGTGCAGGGTACTGGGAGCACTTCAAAGAATGCCACAGACTCCCCAGTCTCCTCACACAACCTTCCCACTTCCTCTGTCCTCTCCTTTGTTACCTCCACTGTTTCCCCCACTAAGTCATTTGTCCCCACATGTACCACTTACCCCTCCTTACGCACCCCCTCCTTATGCACCTTAGGATTGCCTGTCCTGCCTTGTCTGCCTTTAATCCTGGTATGGACTCCACCCATATCTGACTGTGCCTCTCCCCCTTGCTGCCCCATCTGATCCCCTTGAGTATGGAGTCCCCCAGCACTAGTACACCTCCCTCCTCTTTCCTTGTGCCCGTTGCCACCCCCCCACCCAGGTTCTCATTTCTGGGGTCACTCAAGACAGTGCTTTTACAGTGTATCCCAGTGTCTTCCCCCCTGCCCTTCTCAATTGAGACTCCTCCCCCTCCTCCTGTTTGACTGCCAACCTTCCACTCCCTCCTCACCTCTCTGAGTATTATCCCTCCCCCTGCCATGCCATACTCAGTCTCTCCACTAGTAATCCCTCTCTCTCTCCATTCTCTTTGTGAGTGCTATCTCTTGTGCAATCTCCTCCTGTGTCCTCTTTCCCATGTGTTGCTAGTACAGCAAACATTTTCCCTTCTCCCTTTGCCTTATTGTGTGTTTCCTCTTCCCTCCCTCCTGTCTACTGCTGCTCCTCTTTTTCTAGGTTCTACTAGAGTCCACCCTTCATCAACTGGCTTCCTGTCTACTGTGCCTCATCCCCCCTGACCTCTCCCTTGCCCCACTGTTCCTTCTCTGTGGTGCCCCCATAATACTCTCAGATGTCAGCCCTCCTACTGATGCAATCCTCCCCTCCTCCCTCAACCTCCCCACCTCCCTGCCAAGCCACTGAACCTCTTCCTCAAGCCTTCTTAGATTGTGGCATATTGGACACCCTCCCAGCCTCCACAGTATGTTCATCTGCATGTTGGGATACCATCCTCCCTTGTTGATCTCCTATTTTTTTAATTGGGAATAACATTTTAGAGTTCTCCTCTGACTGAGGCATCAAGGCCCTCCTTGTCTACTGGAGCCAATTCCTTAAGTTTCAGTTTAAGTAACTTGCAATGTTCATGTTTACAGATGACACCAAGCTAGCAGGAAGAGTTGAAAGCACAGAGGTGCTGAAGGATCTGAAGAGAGACCTTCATCGATTAAAATGATGGTCCAATATCTGGCAGCTGAAGTTTAATGCAAAAAAATGCAAAGTAAAGCATCTAGGGAAAGGGAACTCAAGGGCAGAATATCAGCTTAACAGGGTCCAACTAAGTGTCTCTCATGAAGAAAGGGATCTGGGGGTCATCATAAGTGAAGGTATTCCCATCCCACCACAGCTGGTGGGTGTCCTTTGGAGGGGGAGTGCATATACAATGTGACAGGGTCCTGTGGCATACCTTGCACCCCCTCTTCTGGCCCTCTGTGCCTTTGTGAATGGTGCATAGTGCGGGCACACCCTTGACATTTACCCAGACCATCAGCATGTGTAATTGCACAACTGGCAGAGGGGCTGAGGTGTGGAAGGGATGTAAGTTCCTTCCATGCACACATGCAGGTATTGGCAGGACCCCGGTGTACTGGAATAGCATGTAGGGGTGCCTACATGCCATGACTGCACAGCAAGTAGGCTTCGTACATAGAGCCCAATGATCTGCAAAGATTTGAGAAATTTCTCAGAAAAACTAATTACTTCACTTTGCTGCCCCAGTGCGCAGTTTCAGAATTGCCCATTTACAGTCTGTTTTCTACTGTGCCATGCTAGCAATTTCCCCACTTTATTGCCAGATTTGTAATACCCTTGTTTGGTATATTGAAGGTTACCCTCTAGTTTTTGTTCAATAAACTTTTGAAGAATATTCTTATATTCCTGTATACGGGGCAGAAGGTGTACATTTAAGCAACCAGTAACACCCGACAGGGTGAGTGGTTAATTACATACATACGTACATAGAAGGTGATGGCAGAAGGGGACCACAAGGTCCATCTAGTCTGCCCAGGTATTGTAGTTTGCTACCCTCTCCCTTTTTCCGGGCTCTGGCTAATGATGCTTTTATGCCTATCCCATGCTCACTTAAAGCCCCCGATAGTTTTGGTCCCGATGACCTCCCAGGGGCAGGCTGTTCCAGGCATCTACTACCCTTTCTGTGAAGAAAAGCTGACTGGTTTTTGTCCCGAACTTGTCCCCTCATAGCCTCAGATCGTGTCCACGCATTCTGCTGACTTCTTTGAAGTGGAAAAGTTAATTTACCTGAACCTTGTTTACACCCTTGATGTATGTTAATGTCTCTATCACGTTGCCCCTCTGCTGGTCACTCCACATTCTGTGGATAGTGCACCATTTACCTTCACCCTCTGCATCCTATCTTGTAGCCATTTTTTACCCACATTGCATTTTTCTGTTTAGCTTGCAGGTCAAAGAGTCTATGTTCCTGCTCCACTCTTTGAGCTTCTTAAGCCTTTTTTTTTCTTTTGCAGAGGTTAATTGTATAATCTCCCCCCATAATAATTGTCTTCAAGGCATTCTGAAGATCTGCTAAAGATACATAATTCATTTTATTTAAACAAAAATATTCTTTCAATTTAGTTTGTACAAGATCGTTAACATTTTAATCATTCAGCAACTGCGATGTCAAGTAGGATTCCTACATGGTGTGGTAATGTTCAGTCCCATGACCACAGGGGCATGGTCAGAAGCTGTTATTAACTTAATATTACAGTTCTGGGCCATATGCACCCAGTAAAATACCTATACAAATTGGGTGACAAGGCCACCCGAAATAATTACTGGGCTATTTCTAGTCTCCCTGTTTTGGTTAAACTACTAGAAAAACTGGTCAGCTACAAAAGCACCTCAACTACTTCAATATTATTTTTCCATCACAATCAGGATTTATACCTGTGCACAGTACTTCTGCTGCCCTGGTCAAGGTCACCAATGACTAGCTCTGACCTTGACCAGAAACCTACAAAATGCTCATGCTGCCATATTTATTTTCCTTTTGTAGCTTTCAACACAGTTGACTATAATGTCTTAGTCACAGTGTATAATCTCACTGAAATAGGTATCGGCTCCCCTGCTGTGTCCTGGTTTAGAAATTATTTAACTGGTCAACAATGGCGACTCATGCAGGAAGGTTTCTCATACTCCTGCTCTCTCCTATGAAAAGAGTCCCACAAGAACTAGTATAAAAGCTGCTTTTATTTATGATTTACATAAAATAAACTTGGGACAAATATATGGGATGCTAACTTGCATTGTTATTCTAGTGCCTCTGTTGTGTATGTTGCAAAACCCACTCTAAGGAAATGATCTTCTGTCTGTGTTTGATAGTTAGCAGCTCATTCTGTGCCTCCAAGCTTTTCAACCCCACTAAGGTTTATGATTTCATCTTTCATGGTAAATAGTCCCTAAGTGCCTCTTCTCCCAGCATCACAACCCTCATGGGTAACAAACTGGATCATGCAGCTAAATACAACTTCATCTAGGACCAGTGCTGAGATATTACTGGCTATATTCCCAACTGCAGTGTTAGGAACTGGGTCATCAATTTGCACTGCAGTGCAGTTGCAGGAGAGGGGGGAGACTTTTGCCCCTTGATGGTACAAGTACCTCTTTGGGTGTGTTGATTTTGGGTGGCAGCCAATTTCGTGTAAAACACAGAATTCCACTGGTGGAATTCCAGTAGAATTGCAATTCTGCCACTGTGAAGCTTGGTGGAATTGTATGTTAAAGTTCATGGAATTCTGCCAAGTGAAATGCAATGTTTGTAAAGTAAACTGCTGATCTTTTATTAGCTCAATTTTATTGGAGAAACGTGCCAGATACAGTCACCAAGATCACGACATAACAGATAAGGTTAAGAACTTTGATACTTCAGCATGTTCAAGCCTTCACTTCAATTGTACACCTTTGTTTGTTCTGCATTATAGCTTATTAACATAAACAGCTGTGGTCTGGATAACTATCACCAGGCTTAACATAATAAAAGCTTTGTTCTAAACCTGTCTTTGTGAAGTTATTAAGAAACAGTAACAAACTAAATTCATCCCTGGGATCTTTCAAGGGCACCAGTGTGTCTGGAGGTGAATAATGGATATTATTTCTAACTACCCTCACAAGGATGTACAGTGTCCTGACACCCTGATAGCCTCAGATTTGGAGTAATTGTGTACCTCGAGATTTCCTGGAAAAGTTGTAACTCTGTTCTAGGTGCAGAGATTGATGTGCTAGGGTCTCTCACAAAGAATGGGGAGTCATCTGTATACAAAGCAGTTTTTTTATTTAAAGCCATCCCATCATGCCTTTGATATCAGTGTTGTTCCTAACTGTTGTTGCCAGTGGTTCAATGCAGATGGCAAATAGTAATGAGGAGAGAGGGCACCCCTGTCTGGTACCTGTAGTTATGGGAAATCTATATGAAAGTACTTCATTGACCCACACTGTGGCTTCCAGGGATTCGTAAAGAGCACCAATACTGTTTAAAAATATAAGAGCAAAGCCCATCCCCTCCAGTGTACATATCAGAAAGTAGCAAGCAAGGAGGCTGGGCACCAGGAAACAAAGGAGGCTGGGCACCAGGAAACAAAGGAGGCTGGGCACCAGGAAACAAAGGAGGCTGGGCACCAGGAAATAAATACATTAATAGTTTATTTAGTTCCTTGTAGTCACAAAATCCATAAGAAATAAGCAGCAGCACACAACACAACAGCAGTGTAAAGGCAAACTCCCCTGACCGATTTCACTCAAGGCTTCCTCAGAAGGGTGTGTGTCTACTCACAGCTGGTGCTCCACTTAAATAAGGCAACAATTAAAGTGACAGTACACCAGTTTGATTATGAACTATTGCACAATACTGTACCAATATAAATATAAGATATCTTAACTAGCACCAAAAGTGATAAAAAAACACTAGTTACTATTACAATTACTACAACTCAAGCTACACAGGGGCACAATTGGAAATAGCAGAAGGAATGTTATTTAATTGAAGAGAGATTGGGTTTCCATGCAAAAATCCAAAGGTCTGCTTCATCACAGTTTTGTATAAATAACCGGTTTCTACTGATCCTTGTGACACCCTTGGTGTAGTGGAAAACCTAGAAAACTAAAGGCTGGAAAAAGAGAGAGGACGAAAAGAAGAAAGAGAGAAAAATCAGTTATTTACTATGTACTGACTTTTTGTTTGCAATATACCTATATTTCAAGGAATAAAACATTTCTGTTTTCTAACTGTACTTTGATTGATGGTGGTAGACTCAATCCTGTCACTGAGTCCTCATTTAAACAAGGCCCCCAACTGGATAATCCACGGGGGCTTCATGATTCAGAGTGAGGTTTTTAAGATTGCCACCTCTTCTACCCAATCTAACCCTTTCAGTACCACAACATGTAAAGATATAGTACTCCTGATTCTCCTGGGAACAGATGTGCTGGGCCAGAGCATTTGAGCAATCTTTCCTATCCTGCCTAGGTGCTCACTTACATGTACCTTTAAGGAGCGTGATGTCATGCCTACTTAAAATGATGAACAGGAACATCTGGCCAAATAGATTACGTTCTCTGTGTCACAATTTATGAAATACCTAATCTCAAAATTCTTGGTAGCATTTACACTAGTGAAAAAAGTTGTTTTTGTGATGCTTTGGCAGAATTTACAGTGGCCACATTTAAAAGTACCTTTGGGTAAGGGTGGTAACCATTGTGTCACTGGTGGCTCAGTGTGACTCAATGGTTGAAGACTTTGTACCAGTCTATCTTGTAAGTTTTTCCCATGTTTATAAACCATTCTAGGAGTATTCTCAGTATAGTTTCTTACGATTCGGTCAGTTCTCAACACATTATGATTTTTCTGTATGATGTTTCTAACTTTATTGCTTTGTCTGCAGTAAGTGGTAATGAAACTAAATTGGTTTGTTTGGACAGTCTGACTGTCTTGTGTTACCCTAGGTTGTAATAGTGTGGTCCTTTCTGTTTCCCTAGCATGATCTAATGTTTTTGCCAAAATGTCTGGCCTGTACCCTCTGTCCTGGAATCTGCAGTACAGTTCACTACTACTGCACTCAAAGTCTGATACATTGCTGCAGTTATGTTTTATCCTGAGAAATTGGGACTTACTGTAGTTATATTTTCAATAGTGTGTCTGGGGTGGCAGCCGGACAAATGAAGCAGTTTCTTTTCGATACAGATTAGTCCCAATTGTACCATCCAGGCAATTTGGTGACCACCAGATCCAAAAAAGTGACTTTCTCCTGGCTAGCCTTTATGGAGAAGTGTAAGTTTGGATTGCTGTTTTCTATGTACCACTCAAACTGGTCCAATTTGTCCCTGCTCCCCCTTCCACACTAGAAGTATGTCATCTATATATTGTTTCCAGAGGTCAACCCTATCGTAATAAGGATTGACCTTGGAATCGTAGACTGTTTCTTTTTCCCATTTTCCCAAAAAGTGATTTGCGTAATTGGGTGCAAAGGTCTCATCCATCACAGTACCCTTTATTTGCAGCCAAAAAATCCATCTGAAAGAGGAAAGCATTGTACTCTAACACATATTGAGAACATTCAACAAGAAAGTTCCTGAAATCTTCACCCAATACAGTTTTCTTTTTCAGATAGAAACAGAGTGCCTCCAACCCCCCACTGTGGGGCATATTAGTGTAGAGGAACTCCAAGTCTAATAAAACCAACCACCATTCTTGTTCTAGTTGCATGTCATCTAGGATATATAATATATCCCTGGTGTCCTGTATATAGGATGGTAGGGATGTGGCCAAGTGTTTTATGTACCAATCAACAAATTTTGATAATGGTTCCATAATCAAGCCAATACCCACAACAATGGGGTGCCCAAGTGGCCACTGCATATTTTTGTGTATTTTGGGGAGAAGATGTAATGTGGCATGAATGGGGTGTTCAACAATTAAGTATTTAAATTTGTTTGGTGTTAGAATTCCAATTTCACAGCTATGGGAAAGAAAATGGTCAATATCCTTGTTAAAACCTAAGATGGGATCCAGTGGTAGTTTCCTGTAAAACTGTACATTAGAAAGCTGTCTATTTACTTCTTCAGAGTAGTAATATGTGTCCATAACTACCACCAAACCCCCTTATCAGTTGGTTTAATGGTGACTGAGTAAGCTTTTTCTAAAGTCAAGAGAGCTTCGTGCTCACTGCTACTTAAGTTAATGAAAGTATTACTGACATTCACATTAAACAGATCTTCAAATTCCTGCTCACACATTCTTTCAAATATTGACACTGTCTGGTTATATGGTGGATTAAACATAGACACTGGTTTAAAAAACATTTGTCTGGACTGTGTCATATTAGGGTAAAAAAGACCGTTCTCACTTCCCATACTTGCAGAGAGTATCTCTGCTGCATCACTATCAGTAGCATTTATTTCAAGTTCAGGAGTTAAAGTTGCCAGTGCCTCAGAGTCACTGCCCATATTTCTTCTATGGAAGAAGGATTTCAAATTAAGGTTGCATGTGAAGCGATATAAATCCAGGAAAATATCATATGGCTGCAGGTCTTGAATAGGTATAAACTATAATCCACAGTGTAGAAGCGCAGTCGCTTGAGGTGTAAGGATACATGAGGAAATATTTATTACATTCACTTCTTTGCAGTTAATGAATGAAGTTCATTGTTCGGTCAAAAGACCATTATGATTAAATATTGACAAGTAAAAGAGATACATAATTACAGTTTTTAAGTTTTAAAATCACAGAAGCACATTTCACATCAAATGATTTCAAATTACAAATACTTTTACAGATTATTATCAATTCCACATTCTTACTTAACTTGTTATATATAATATTAATGTACTACTATGTGCAATATTGCATTAAGTTATTATGTTAAGTACCCCAAATATGTACAGACATCCTATACAGCATATTCTTTTGTTGCATATGCTTGCAGCTTTATATGTATTTTGGAAATGGCCTCCAAATAGGCAGCTACAACATTGATAACTGTTTCATCATTGGTAGTAAATAACATTTTCAACAGTAAACCTTGGTCATTCATTTGCAAGGTAGACCAAAGTGGGTCAGCCATTTTCCTCTGGGTCTGGCACACCATTTACAGGTAAAAATCACATGCTTTAGATTTTCCACTTGTATATTGCAAGCACAATAACAGAACTGAGTATCGAAAGCCCGACTGTACCTCGCACTTAACACTTTGTTAGGAAATAGTTCCATACAATATTTTGTATATAATTCTCTTTGCTTACTATCCATCAGGACATCTAAATAATATCTATATTGATGGAAAACATCATTCTGTACTAGCCAATGCGAGATGTGTAGCTTGGTTATACCCTTTAAATTCTGTGCATTACATTTCTTAATAATTATTTGCGTAACAAATGTTTGGTATTTATAACTTATATTAATGCCTTTATCAGCATAACTTTCTAGACATTCCAGATAATTTTCTTTCAAGATATCCAATATCTTTTTCAACCAGCTTAATTGTGACAGCTTGCTACATTTCGACTGGTATTTTTCTTTTAAGCACATTTGTGGAATTTGATGTTTCTCTTGATGCAGCAGTTTGATCCAGTAATTTATTTGTTTTTCTTGCATAAGAAAAAGCAATGATACTAGATATTCCTAATTCTGCCCTTATCAGTGGTGCAAGCACAGATTGCCCTAAACCTAAGCTGGTCCTTAATCGTTTAGTAAGTGGAATTTCTAAAGCATCATGCTTTTTAGTGTCCCAGACTTCTATATTACAGAGGGCCTGTGCATCATATTTGGCCTTTGCTGCCATTATAAGTGGCTTGATTGTACTGCCACCATATTTTTTGTTAAACAGGTTTAATTAACTTGCAGACTGTCTTAATTTAACTTTTAATAAATTAAAGTGCTTTTGCCAGCTGCCATCAGATGTAAAATTGACACCAAGATAGTTGTACTGATTTACTGTTTTCAATTTCTTGTTATCAATGTGCCAGATGTTTTTTTTATGATTTCTTGATCGAAGGATCATAATCTGGCTTTTTGTCTCATTTATTTTAAGTTGATGTTCAATAGCATAGGTATGTAAAATTCATAATTTATTAGTTAATCCTGACTGCATCGAAGAAACAAGTACTAGATTGTCCGCATAAGCAAGTGCAGCACAGTTCCTTGTCAGTATTTTTGGTGAATAAATCTCTCAAGTTGTTTTAGTAACTTGTTTATATATAAAGCAAAAAGGTAAGGGTGTGAGCACACACCCCTGTATAACACCTCTTTTAGTAGGGAAGTTTGAAGAAAGCTGTCCGCTGGTGCCCATCCTGATCTGTGTCCAAGTTCCTGAATATATCTCTTTTCTAATGTGTATTATGTGTATTGCTTTGCCCCAGTTTTTCACCTGAGTCCATAATATTTGTCATGAAATCATATCAAAAGCCAAGCTGAAGTCTACATAGGCTACATACATTTTCTGTTTTCTGAGTTTGACATATTTCTCATACTGATGATTGACTATGTAACAATTATCAGTGGTTCTGTATCCTCCATGGAAACTGGCATGGTATTCTGAAAAAACACCTAATAATGTTATTTGTTCTTTTAGTCTCTCTAGGATGATCTTTGAGAAAATCTTACCCATACTATCTATTAAAGATATGGGCCTGTACATAGGTGGGTTACTCTTGTCACCTTTTTTTGTAAATTGAAATGAGGTAATCCAATGGAAATTTACTCCAATGGTTCTTCTACCCTCTCCTGAGGATTTCCAAGATGGTGGCATGCTATGTGGTTGAGGGGGAGCTGCAGAAGTAAGTGCAGTGAGAAGCATTTTCTTTTTTTAGAATAGGTATACCATCATTGCCTTATTTATTATTTTAATACTCTCTGCACTTTCCAGACCTTCATTTTGCCCTTGGTATCCTGGTGTTTCTTCTGTTGCCATTTGTTTGTCCCTCCTCCACAGCTATCTGAAGAGTAGTCTGAGCAGTGGAGGAGCCCTGGAGGCTGTGGACTAGCATGCCACCCTGTGATGGGTCGGTGCAGTGGAAGACACCCAAGCAGAACTTTCATCTGGATTTAGATTTGGAAAGAGATTGTTTGTGAGACTGCCAGAGAGACTGAGAAAGAGAATGAGAAACACTGACAGAGAGCCCTTTTCTATTTTTCTCTACTCTTGGTAAAGAACTTGGTAGGATCCTGTATCTCACAGCTAAGCTGTACCCCTGAGGGAGATTCCCAGACCATTTAAACACTCTGAACATTTTGACTTGTTTACTTTCCTGGGCTCTGTGCTTCTGATTCTGTGTTTTCAATTCTGTGTTCTTGAGGAGACAGCACAGTACCTGAACTGGATTAATGATTTGATTGGCAACCGGAAATCTGAGAGCAGAAAGAAGAGAACACAGTCTTCCTCTTTTTTCTTTAACATATACTATCTACTGTTCACTGTCTGACCACATCTGCAATATTTACCTAGATGTAGAAAATCTGCTAATGACTGATCAGTTGATTGTTTCATTGTTTGAGCTTGGGTGCAGTCCAGAGTAGTGGTAAAAGCAGATTGCAAATGCTCTTGTGTTTATACGTGATTGCATCTGCAAATCTAAATTCTATATATCTGTGCTTTTATCTGACCCAGGGGTTGTGTTGTGAAAAAGTATGGAAAAGTGTGCAAGTGTGCTTATTATACCCCTTGTACTGTTTAGTATTTTATTACTGTACTACTCAGCTGTGTAGTGCTTGTCTTCTCCTATTACAATAACTATTTATACATAAGCTTATTTTGTTTATACATTTAAAAATTTATGCCATAGACAGCTCACATGGTCAGTTAGATAAATACAGCATGCATGCTTTCTTCATCTGGGCATCTTAATGTTCCAGCGTTCTCGATCTGGCTGGTGTATGTTTATCATTTGCTCACTCTAATGATTCAAATTTTAGCATTTTTAGCATTTCTAGTTTTTGGCTCAACAAACTTAGCTAAAGTATTAAGTAAAACATATTAACCTTAATGCCTTAATATTGGAGACAAAGGTTGGGTCCTGAAGCAGTGGGTGTGTATATGTAGGAGAAGTTTACCACCTACCATTTGCAACTTCTAATTTGGTCTGATTCAGATTGAAATACAGGGCATTGAGAGTATGCTCCACGGCACTGTCGGTGGTTGTGGTACCCCTAGCACCTATTTCTCTTAGCCAATTTACTCCTGATCTTGAAGCTCAGGCTTTTTGGACAATTACTGCAAGTAAGGATTAATAAGGCATTACTTGGGTTTAAGCATAACATAGTGAAGTACAAATGTTTGCTGATGTGTAAATATTTTCCCAACAGATACTGATTTTGATAAGATTAAATGGGTATAGACCTTACAATTTCTACCACTTATTTTATATTTTGTATGTTATATTTCATATTTTATTCTTACTAAGCTCCTTCTTGGATCAGTTTTTTCCTGGTACTCCTTTAATTTATGTTTTGATTTGCTTTTTAGTCTCTTAAGTAATCAAGTAATGAAGGACAAGAAAGAACATCCATACCTGTATGAATTGTTTCTGAGTGCTTTTATTATTATTTTTTTATATGTTTTAGTGTCTCATCAGATTTATCCATTATCTTCACATGTTTTGCTGGAAGTGTAAGTGGGCATTATTTTTAAAGAGGAAATTTAAGCTGAAGGTGAAAGCAATTATAAGGAACTAATATCCAAAGTACTAATAGAAACAAAAGACGGTCCCAAGGCGGTGGGTCCTGGACCTTTTATTCTGACCGAACAAGATGACTTGCAGCTGTTTTTACATGCTCTGCATCTATAAATCTATGTCTGTAGTATTCCTAGACTAAGGTAATTTATTACTGCTAACAGAATAGTTCCAGCCTCTACTGGGCTTCAGGCTAAGAGATTGTCTGAAGAGCCTGTCATTCTGTCCCAACAAAACGATTTGCAGCTGTTTTTTACTTGCTCTGTTCTTGTAAATTTTTGTCTGTGGTATTTCTGGACTAAGGCAATCTATTTATCATTGTAATCAGAATAGTTCTAGCTTTAGTTTTTACTGAAATTGTTGAAATTACTAAAACCTGAGCCTGTTTTTGCATTTTAGAGATATTCTATTTCCTGTTTTCTGTGTTATAAACTAATCTTATATTACACAGCAGCTATCCAGAAGCAGCTATGCCTGCCATAACTCACAGAAAAAATAGGGGGCCTACAAGCAATAGGTCAAAGGATGGAATGGGGCACAGGAAAAGATGCACCAGTAAACCTAAAGGCCCTCCTGTGTTGAAAACTCTTGCCTTAAGAGTATTAGGTAAGCATAAGAGCAAATCCCTTGAGGGGTCTAGTATTAGAAAAAAAGATCAGGGAAAACATATCAGGAGAGATATTCACAAATTCATGAATAAGCAATGACAGGGGGAGAAAATTCAACCCCAGTTTATATCAACACCTGCTGAAGATAATGAAGGTATCTATAAGTTTTTTGTTGCAGAAACAAGACTAAGAACTGGTTCATCCACCCAGGCTTATTCCAGCAATGTACCCCTAAAGGATTATGATAAGCCCTTATTAAATAAGATTGCCCCTAGCTTATTCCTTATGAAAGAAAAACAGGACTCAGATTTATCCCAGTCTATAGATCAGAAAATTGATTTCTATGAAATGTTTCACAATCTATTCATGTTGCATACTGAAGTAAGGTACATGAGAGAATCACTGCAGACCAAAAATAGTGAAATACAGAATTGTGAAACTAAACTCAATCAATCACAGCAACCTCACAGCTCTCTGCAGGGGGTTGATTTAAATACACCAAGTGGTAATATTAACCACAAACAATATAGCCCAGAAAATCAGATGGAACAAATTTAGGCAACATAGGAGGATAATTCACAAGAAAAGAATAACAAAGTCAGATTCAAGGATAACCTAGAAGAGACTTCAATTAATTTTAATAGTTCTTGCTCCTGGACAATGAACCCTGATCCAGTTACAATATCTGGTGCTTTCGATATAAAAGGTATATCTAGAGGTTTGTTGACTGTTGTCAGAAACCCAATTAATACTAATCTGTTTTTGATAAAACAGTTAACTGAGTTACAACATGATATATCTCATTTATAAAAGGGCTCTGTTTAGAAGACAGGATTAAATTAGAATCTTTGGTACTGAATTCTTCCCCTAAAACACCTAGAGTCCTTGAAATGAATGCCAAGCTTAAACTATCTCCTTTCCCTTATAATTCCATTGATACTAAGAATCAAATTACAGAAAAAAATGGCTGGTAAACTGGAACCCTCCCTGAAGTCTCTGATGGATGAGGCAGGAATTCCATTAGAAGATACACTATCAGATTGGGAAAATTCCATTAACCAAGCTGAATGTGTTATGTTACCAGCCAAACATTTTAGAGATAATAGTACATGTAGAGAAATGGCTGCCAAACATGCAGCGTTATGGCAGAAGGGTGAATTACAAGAAATAGTAGCTGAATCCCCAGAAGAAAGTCTCCCTGATATTCCTGACACAAATGGGAAGTCAAAACCAAAACCAGACCCATCTGACATAGAGAGGGTGCCCCCAGCATATACTAACAGGAGGGAAAAAAGCTGGCTGATGAAGTTAGTCTAGAGATGACAGTGACTAGCCAAGTGAAAGGGTGAAACAATCCCGAGCCTTGTCTAAAGCACCAAGGACCAAACAAAAAGGGAGTTAAAAAAAGAAACTTAAAGAGTACTGGAATAGAAAGGAACAAAAAAAGTTCAGTAAAATCAAAAAAAGGGAAAAGAAGAACATTCAACAGAAAGAAACTCAGAGTGTTAGGGACCAAATCAACCATGACACAAAACACATGCTTTTGCATGATAAGAGTAATCACAAAACCAACCCAACAGGGGAGAGCAATCTACCTGAGAAAACTTCTAGGGAATCACCAACTGTAAATCCTAAGTCAAGTACCCAGTCAGATCATTTTAAACTTTTTTTTGGTAAAAACCTTGGATACTGGTTTTGTATTACCCCTATAGAAGATGGCCTGTCTGCCTAATGAATCACAAGAGGAAATAGTGAATTCTGTAACCGGTCTACTATATTCCCTCCTGGATGGCTGCATTACAATGAAAGATAGGGTCAGTATTATCAGGCCTATAGTTGGCTCAGAACTAGTCCTGCTGGTCACTGACCAGTTTTATATTCTGAATGCCATAACTCAGAGAGCTAAAAATCTAACTAATTTGGGAATCATAACTGGAGACATCTTCCAACAAAAGGAACTCTTGCCTGAATTCTATACACATAAAGGTGTCAATAGGATAAAACAGGTAGAAATATTGTTCTCAATCTTTGGGCTTAAACAATTTCCAAAAGAGAATAAATCTAACATGGGGGTAAACTGACTGACCTTTTAAATGCATGCTTGGGATCACAAGCTAGCAGCTTCCAAATAAGAAATGTGAGTAGATTGGAATCGGATGGCCAGTTATCATTTTGTATAAACCAAGATAAAATGGCAAGGGAATTGTTCTGTAGGCAAACCATTTTAGACAAAATGGGGATCTATCTATACTCAGAGAAGGAAAATGAAACATTGCTCTGTAACCAGGATAAAATCCAAATGAACTCTGAGACCTAGGAATGTTTGGTTAAAACTTCAAACAGATATGAAATGCTCACTACTTGGAAGCAATGACAGAACTGGACTTGGGAAGGGAGATCACAGGGACCTATCATCAGATCGGAAGTTAGAGGTAATACTCATATTCTGGACTTAGAAAAATTGACCTTTGAACAAGGGGATATATGTAAAATCTTTTCATGTAACTCATCAGGACTGGGCAATAAAATTGGTGATCCTGATGTTAATAATTATTTGAATCAATTCCATCTTATTGCTATACAGGAAACTTGGACATTGAACAACCTGTTTTTAAGTGGTTATAGCTCTTACAATAAAAACATGCAAGAAATTAAAACACTATGGGAAGGGAGTTGGGGCTTAGCTATATTTATTAAACTGAACAAAGACATAGTGGCTGAGGAAATAAATACTAACAGCAATAGTATTTTGGCTACCAAAATGACTGAAAGAAATAGAGTTTGGTACATTGTTAATGTTTATTCACATCCAGCAGGAAATGGTAATGGGAACCCAAACTAATTTATTGCATTAGGTGAATTGATTGACAATATGTAAAATGACTGTCCAGAGTGATTTCTACTTATTATGGGTGACTTTAAAGCCAGATTGGGACAACTATAGGGATGTTCAAGAGATATTACAGAGGCACTTTCTTCTTTTCCTGAAACTAAACTTAAACTAGTCAGAAATACTAGAGATATAATTATTAATAAGAAAGGTACAGAATTACATGATACTCTGACAGGATGGGGCCTACTCCTTCTAAATGGCAGGACACCCTGGATTCAGAAGAAGATTATTCCTTCCTAGGAGGAAATGGTGTTTCTACTATTGACTATATCTGGATTAATTTACACTTAATTGATAGATGCTATTTACTAAAAATGGTGCCCAAATCAGAAAGCCAGCATTTGGTGCTCGAATTAAAAATTACTGTGAAAAATATTAATTCTAATATAGAAAAGAGGACTCCATATATACAATAAAATAGGAAGGGTATAGAATAAAAAACTATTGAGTGAGACACTTTTGAGGAACTCCTGGAAAGAAAAGGTATTTTATCAAATCTTCTGGCCCTAACAGATCAGTGTTTAGGATCTCAGCTGATCCCAGAATTCAATTCCATTATAAACACTATAGCATACAATGTTACTAAAAATGTCAAAATTAGGGATAAATAAATTTTTGCATTGTACAATACTGAATGCAAAACTGCAAAAAAACAGCTAAATCAAAAATTCTGATTATTGAAACAAAAACTGGATAAAAGTAATAATAAACTAATGAACGTGGCAAGAAGGGACTACAAAGAGATATTAATTAAAAATAAACAGAGACATATCAGACAGCTATGGTCAGATTTACAGAAAGCAGTTACCTCAAAAGACACCAAAACATTTTGGAGTATTGTAACTAATGGCACAAAAAATTATAATCAAACTTTAGCCTTGATTGAATCAGAAGATTGGATCAATCATTTCAAACAACTATTCTACAGAGAAGGTTAGGAATATCTACATAGATCCACTGAAGCCAGGGTAATTAGTACAGAGTACATCCCAGAGTCAGGAATAACACTCACAGAAGTGGAAATTGCTGTGGACTTGTTCAAAAGAAGAAAGGCACCAGGACCAGATGGAGTACCACTTGATGTAATTTTAAGAACAAAACTCTATTGGTTCCCATTTCTCCATAAATTATTTAATTATATTTGGAACACAGGGGATATCCCAAAAAGCTGGAAGCTAAACATCATTGTTCCTATCTTCAAAAAGGCAGACAGAAGGAATCCTGCCTGTTATAAGCTTGTAAGTCTTTTGGATACAACTGGCAAAATATTCACTAAAATATGGACAAAACTATGGGGCCTGATGGGATTCACCCCAGAATCCTCAAAGAACTAAGGGAGAACTAATGACACCACTGACTACCCTTTTTAACAAATTATGGGAGGATGGGGTGGTACTTGAGGACGGGAGGAGGGCAGATGTGATTCCCCTTCACAAAAGTGGGAACAAGACAGAGGCAGGAAACTATAGATCTGTTCGTTTGACCACTGTGATAGGGAAAATGATGGAATCACATCTGAAGGAAAGAATTATTGAGTACCTAGAGGCCAGTGGGGCACAGGACCCAAGGCAGCATGGATTCACAGCAGGAAGGTCATGTCAGATGAATTGAATTTATTTCTTTGACTGGATGACCAAAGTAGTAGACCAGAGAGGGCTGTGGACATGGCCTACCTAGACTTTTGCAAGGCATTTGACACAGTCCCACACAATAGATTAATAAACAAATTAGCCGGCCTGGGAGTGGGTCCCAGAGTGGTAGCATGGGTAAAACATTGGCTGGACAACAGGACACAGAAGGTAATAGTAAACAGAGTCCACTCTGAAGAAAGGGGGCTACTAGTGGGGTACCGTAGGGTTCAGTACTGGGTCCAGTCCTTTTTAATGTCTTTATAAGTGACATTGCAGATGGACTGGAAGGAAAAGTATGTCTCTTTGCAGATGACACAAAAATATGTAACAGGGTTGATACACAAGGGGGCATGAAAAGGATGAGAAGGGACTTGGCAAGGCCGGCGGAATGGTCAGAAGTATGGCAGCTTGGATTCAATGCAAAGAAGTGCAAAGTTATGCACCTGGGAAACAAAACCCAGGGGAAGAGTATACAATGGGGGGGTAGTAACAAAAACAAAAATGGAAAGGAAGCTGGGGTAATCATATCAGATGACCTTAAGGTTGGCAAGCAATGTGAGAAGGCAGAAGGGAAGACTAGGTGGATACGGGGAGGTATAGGGAGAGGCATCACCAGCAGAAAACAGGAAGTTGTTAACCCTCTGTAGACAGCTGGTGAGACTCCATCTGGAGTACTGCATCCAGTTCTGGAGACCCAATCTCTGCAAGAACATAGACAGGATGGAGGCAGTCCAGAGGAGGGCAACTAAAATGGTGCAGTGTCGGCAAGAGAAGTCATATGAGGAGAGACTAAAGGAGCTTAATATGTATACCCTTGAGGAAAGGAAGGAGAAGGGAGACATGATAGAAACTTTTAAGTACCTCAGTGAAATCAACAAAGTCCAAGCGGGTAGCATCTTTCAGAAAAAGAGATGTGCAAGAACAAGGGGCCGCAATTTGAAGATAGAGGGGGACAGCTGAGGTGCAATGTGAGGAAGTATTTTTTTCACAGAGAGGGTGGTGGATGCATGGAACCACCTTCCTGAGAAGGTTGTGGGGTCTAAAACTGTGGGAGAATTCAAGAATGCATGGGACAGGCATAAGGCAATTCTTGTGGGGGGTAGGAAGAAATAGGCTGTTGGTTAACTAGGATCTGCAGCTCATCTGGTAGGGAAATGGGCAGACTAGGAGGGCCAAGCTGTCCATATTTGCCATCAAAGTCTATGTTTCTATGTTAATGCAGAAACTGAAATGAATATCAGTCCCATCCTCAAAACTAAAATGTTAGTACTGTAAGTCCAACAATGAGGATTACTGGGACTCCAGTTTAAGCTGACCAGGGCCCGATCACCTCAGCTCCCCCAGCGAGCACCACCTCGGGCCGAGAAGAGGTAATTAAAGTACCTCTACCAGCACCTTTGTGGGGGTTAGCCCATCAACACGCTGCACATGTCGACTGCCCCACCCACCCTGGGTCATCATTACCTATATAGGCACTGGCCTATGACATAACTTCCCCTCTTTCCCATTTGCAGGTTATACCTGCCAGCCACTAGAGGGACCCATACCTATCCACCTCAGATCAACTACCTGTACTCTGCCTACCTTTCCTGGAATCCTCCTATCACCTTTTCCCACTCCTCCTCCAACATACCCACCTCTGCCCACACCCGCTCCTCCTTTTCTGTACCAATCCACCTCCTGACCCACCCCTCCTCCTCTGTACCAACACCCAGTGACCACTAGGAGTCACTATATCTCACCCCTGCTGAGGCCCAATCCCAGCCTGCTTTGGACTCCTAGATCGTGGGTCTCTGCCCTATCCCAGGCATATTTCTTGCTGCCCTGGCAGAGACTTGAACCCTGTACCTTGTCCACCAGAGTCCGTGTCACTACCACTAATCTAAAGTGGCAGCCACACTTTCTAGGAGGCAACCCAGATATTTCAACCTCCTACCCCACTACCACCTGCAAACCATGCTAGTTCACCTCCTACTAAACTCCCTCCCCGTCATCCTCCTGGTACCCTCCTCCCTCCAACCTGATATCTCCCCTGGGTCACAGAAAATTGCACCATTAACTCCCACTCACCCTACAATGTCCATGTACACTGGCCTACAGCATCCATCTCCCGGCCACTCCCCCTCCTCCCTCCCAGCCCATCCTGGGCGTCTCATCAACTTTGCCCTCCCCACCTTGCAATCCCTACCCATCCCCTGCTCCCCAATGGTCCCACCCCATCTCCTCCTAACCACAGGCAAAATTCATATCACCGTGCCCTGGCCAGAGCTGTTGTCCTTCTACTACTCTTAACAGGCAACATCCACCCTAACCCTGGCCCTACCCTGACCTCCACAGCAGGTGGGCGCCCCGGTCTGCTGATTGCCTCCATGAATATATGCAGCGTCTGGAAAAAATTTGACTCCCTCCAATGCTGGGTCACACTGCACAAACCCGACGTCATTGTGCTGGTGGAAACATGGCTATCTAAATCCACCCCTGACACCTTTGTCACCCTCCCCGGCTACACCCTTTACCGTGAGGATCGAGTAACCAAACGTGGGGGTGGCTGTGCTATCTACACCAGGAACTCTCTCACTGGTCTTGCCCTCCCTGCACCGGACCTTGTAAGTGGGGCTCAGGCCCTCACCATTAAGCTTACCCCGAACCCCGCCAGGGCACCCCTTTATCTCACCGCTGCCTATATACCTCCCAGGAACCAAAACCCAGCACTATTATCATTAACTGACTATCTTGCCACCTCCCTCACAGTGCTGATCAAGTCATTGTGGGGACCTTAATGTGAACTGGCTGAACCCTCCTCCTCCCCACCTGGACTCCTTCACAGCCCTGGATCTAACACAACTAGTCTCCCAACCCACACGAGTGAACCCAAGAGAGGTACCAGCACCTCCTAGATGTCATCACAAACCGCCCCCAAAAATCCTGATATCCAAGTCCTCCCTGATTCACTCAGTGACCATTCCCTGTGCTGTTCCGCTGATGGCCACCTCACCTCGACCACTCACTGCACAGTGCGCATCTCAGCCAGCGCTTTCAGACCGGTGGTCTGAAAACCTTAAACAATACCTTGAACAGCAAGACTGGTCCCCATTCACCGTGCTCCTGATATTGACACTGCCCTTGCCTTCACTACTCTAACCTTCGGTAAAGCCTGTGACCTCTTTGCTCCCCTCTCAGCCGTCCGATCCAAAAAACATAACCTGCCCTGGATTACCCCTGCCCTTTCACAGCTGCTCAGGCATAGGGATAATCTTTGGCACCATGCCATAGAAACTGGGCGACCAGCAGACAGACAGGCCTACAACACTGCACGGAATAAGTGCACATGGGCAATCAGGAAAGCCAAGGCTGACCACTATCAGGCCACCCTCACCGCCTCCTGGGACAACGTCAAACAACTGAATGGGAACACTCACTCCCCTCCCCCTTCCCAGATTACTACTGACAACACCACCGTTACAGACCCTGCTGACATTGCAAACCTCCTCAACACCTCCTTTACTGACCTTAGCCCTATCCTCCCCAGTGACTTCTTTGACCAACCACCCTCCCAACCTGCTCCTGCCCTCTATCGCCCTAGCTTCTACCTATGTAGGGTAACTGCCCAGGAAGCCAGACCGCACCTGACCCATGCACTAAAAGGCAACAGTCCCGGTGACAACAACCTGGACCACAGAATTCTCCAGCTGGTACTGGATCAGGTCCTCACCCCACTCACCAGCCTTCTCAACAAATCCCTCTGCCTGGGACAATTCCTCACTACATGGAAAATTGCCACTGTTACTCCTATCCATAAAGGGGGTGACAGGTCCTTAGCTGGGAACTACCGACCCATTCCATACTCCCACCCCTTCCAAGGCACTGAAAACTAGTTGCCACGCAAATCACTGAATACCTGACCAAATACAACATCCTCTGCCCTGAACAGCACGGATTCCATGCAGGACAGTACTAGCACAGCTCTTATTGAATCTGCATCCCACACTCCTCCATGGACGCTGGCTCATGCGGGCCGTGTTCCTCACCTATCAAAGGCCTTGGACACGGTCTCTCACCCCCTACTGCTGTAAGCCCTCTGTCACTCTGGTTTTGCCACTGGACCACTTGCCTGGTGCTCCAGCTACCTATCCGCATGCTCCCCAACGTGTCAATTGGTGGAACACTTTCCAATCCACGCCCCATCCTCCTCGGGTTCCACACGGCTCCATCCTGGGACCCTACTCTTCTCGCTATACCTTACACCCTGCCCAGTGCTTGCACTGGGAAAATTCAGTGATGCAGATGACGCCATCTTTGCCACCCATCAACCCCTACTCCTCCAGGTTTCTGCAATGTTCCTATAATGACACTGAAACCTGGTTTAAAGAGCATAGATTGGTCCTAAATCTTAAAAATCTAAACCATGCTCTTTGCCCACCCTCAAAACAAAGCTTACAACTCTCCTCTCTGTATCCTCTCCAACTCCAAACAGCAACTGGAGCAAGTCCACTCCTATAAGTACCTAGGGGCCTCCTTTGACTCAGCCCTCACCTACCACACCCACATCGAAGCACTTGCCTCTGCTACCAATATACAGCTTGGTATCTTGTACCGCTACAAAAACTGTCTCCCCCCGATGCCCTCCGGCTTGCAGTTACATCCTCCATACTATCCCTAGTTGACTATGGACTACCTGTCTATGGTGCTGCCAACACGACTGCCCTAAACAAAATCTGTCTCATCCTAAATAAGGCATGCAGGCTAATCACAGGGGCCCCTAGGCTCACACATACGTGCCAGCTTTATGACATGGCAACAGTGCTAAACCTTGACAAACGGCTGCAATACCAAACTTGCCTTATAACTGAAAAAACCCTGCTAGGACTTTCTCCACCCGGGCTGACATCCTCCCTCCTCCTAGCCCAACCTCTAGTCAGTACTCGGACCTCATGCAAGGCCACCTTCCTGGTTCCTCGATCTAGGACCTCACATGGACAGAGGTCTCTCTCCACCACAGAGCCCTTCTTGGTACAACACACTTCCTCGCTCCATCTCTGAAATCCCCACTATCTCCAAATTCAAAACAGCACTCAAAAGCGAGCTGTTCAACAAGCGCTGCTGCACCTGTGCATAACGGGTGTACAAGCACCCTTTGTCCTGACAATGCCCACTGGGCTGCACCCTCTCCTTACCACCTTATTCCTACCACCTACATTACTGCCATATCCAACTGCCTACCTTCTCACTACTGTCAAGATCGTACCATGTATGACTGAATCTTATTATACTGCTTGCTAAATTGTCCTACTAGTATGTACTACTGTTACCGAATCAAACTACCTGCTGTACTGTCCTTGTCACATGTTTTACTATCTCTGTAATCTAACACCGTGTAACCTGTTTGACTGTTTTGTTTTGCAAATGTCATACATTTATGCTGCTAAACCCTGTAACCAACCCCTTCTATCTATAATACCTGAATCTGCACCTTATAATACAACCAATGTAAACTGTAACCAGGATCCATGTATGCCTGCATCTTTATGCATATGTTCGCCTATAGTATGTATTTTGTACTTGTATTATCTTCTCTTCTCTTGATGAGGTACCTTTGGAAATGAGCCTCTGGCTCAAAGGTTGTAAACTGATTGCAATATAAATAAATAAATAAATAAAAACATCTGCTTGTCAATCGGTATTCAAAATGAGCCACTGGACTAGTGTGTACTCTTAAGATTAATATAGGAAAAGTACCATGGTCAGAGCGATGATCTCAATAATTATATGTCCCTCTGGTGGCAAAACTGTGACCAATAATCAAGAAATTGGGATTAATAAAGTAACAGGCCAAAAACAGAAGCTAAATACTTATCATCAATAAAGTTCTGATGGTTAATTTTCTTTTGGAAGTACAAAGGCAAGGTAAGGTGTAGTCCCATTTTCAAGCCTTGTGCACATCCAGACAACACAGCAAATATTTATCTGACCTAGAATTTTAACCATTGAAAAGAAGGTCATAGTTACATTCTGGGTGGGATATTCAGACTGCGCCAAGCAGGGGCGCAAGCCTGAGAGCAGAGCAACTGGTTTGAGCCAGGGCATGTACCAGGCGATATTCAACGGTGCTGCGCCATGGCTCAACACCATTGAATATGGCACTGAGAGCACACGCACTGCGCCAGTGCAAGTGGCAGCAGGGGAGCAGGGGGCTGCACCAGCGCAAGTGCAGTTGCACTAGGCGCAGCAACAGCGATATTCAGCCGTGGGCATACAAATGAGGCAATTAGGCATGCAAGGTGCAAATGGGGCCATTTGCATGTCATTATGGTTCCATTTGCATGTGGTGCACCGATCTCTGGTGACTTGCACCTGACACCCTGCCAGGCTGCAGCCGTCGGGGACCAACTTCCTGCCGCCTCTTGGCGGACGCTGCTCCCATATGCCCGATCGCAGGCATGTGTAGAAAAATTCCCTGGTGGTCCAGTGGACTGATCCCCTTTGCCCGATCATGGGCGTGAGTATATATAAGCCCTGGTGGTCCAGTGGACCACTAATCATTGCCCGATCATGGGCATGTGTCACCATAATTCCCAGTGGTCCAGTGGACCACTATCCAATGCCCATTCACAGGCAGTAGTGAAAACCATCCCTGGTTGTCCAGTGGACCGCTATCCAATGCCAGATCGTGGGCAGTCATGAAAACCTTCCCTGGTGGTGTGGTGGACCGCTATCCAATGCCCGATCATGGGCAATGGTGACATCCATCCCCAGTGGTCCAGTGATAACCTCACCCACCCACCCACTGAGTCCCCTACCACCCTGCACCCCGTCAGTGGTGGGCAGCAGCTCCCCACCTGCAGCCACCCGGCCTTACGCCAACTGACAGCATATGGTAGGGTTGTACACCTATTGGTCCAATGCGGGACCATGTAGTACAGTATGGTCTGCATACCCATTGGCCCATGCAGTGGACCAACAGGTGTACAGCCCAACCATATGCTGCCAGTCAGTGGGTGGCTGGGTGGCTTGTGGTGGGGAGCTGCCACCCACCGCTGATAGGGGGTGCAGGGTGGCGGGGACTCAGTGGGCGGGTGGGGAGGTGGGTTACCGCTGACCACCGGGGATGGATGTCACCGCCCATGATTGGACATTGCATAGCAGTCCACTGGACCACCAGGGAGGGTTTTCACTACTGCCCATGATCGGTCATTGGATAGTGGTCCACTGGACCACCGGGGATTATGAGGACACATGCCCACGATCGGGCAATGATTAGCGGTCCACTGGACCACCAGGGTTTTCTAACCTATGCCCATGGTCAGGCACTGGGGATTGGTCCACTGGACCACCAGGGCTTATATATACTCATGCCCATGATTGGGCACTGGGGATCAGTCCACTGGACCACCAGGGATATGGTTGACTTCTGCCCACGATCGGGCAGGGGGGTATGTTGCCCCCTGGGCAGGGGGCTTATGGACTGTGTCCTGGGTGGTCAGGTGGCCATCCACAGCAGGCAACTGCTGTGTTGCACCTTGCAGTATGGCAGCTCAAATGTGAGAGGCCAGGACTTGTTGCTGGTTTTGCCAGGCTCAACATTGTGCCCCCCTGAGTGGTGCAAGGAGGGTATGTGCCAGCATATATATCAGGATTTGCCACATATGCATAGGCATGCCCCCCACACTTGTGCCACATACACTACTGGTGCACCCCGGTGCATCGGAGGTTGCGCAGTGCAATCTGCCTCTTTGAATATCACACCAGGGCGCATTGATGGGTTACGCATGGCACAACCCTGTTGCGCCATGTGCAACCCCTTTGAATATCCCACCCTTTGTGTCTAACAGAGTAAGACACTTATATCCTTTACTAGTCCCATCAGTTGAAAATGTCAGGATAGAAGGATTTCAGGCCTGTGGAAGCTTGTTCCGCCGACTCAGAATTATGCCAGACATCTTGATGTTGCACTTGAAAAGTAGTTGGGTATTTCATCCAGAATTGAATCCCAGCTACAATTAGCTTGGTGACTGTTGGGTGCAGGTCGGTTCTCTTTTGCCTCACAGATTTGGGTAAGTCCTGGGCAATACGAATCCTCCGGCCCTCCCACTGCAGCTCTCTTATTTCTCAAATTTTTCCCAGAATATGTTGTTTGTCAAGAAAGTTTAACAGCCAGAAAATTAAAGGCCATGGAGGAGCCCATGGAGATGGTGTGGGGCACAGAGATCAACCACATAGTCGGGGCCATTGGGAAAAGGGCCCACAATCTTACCACATAGCTTTTGCACAAAAATTATAGGAGAGGATCTTTCCTCCCCCTCCGAGAGACCTAGGATCACCAAGTTGTTTCTCCTCGATTGTCCCTCTAGATCTTCCATTTTTTGCTCCATTGCTTAAAGCCTGTACCATATTTGGGCTAGTTCTGGGTCTGTTCTAGCCCTCCAGTTGTCCAAAGAAGTAATACGTGATTCATTGTCGCTAGTGCACTAAGTTAGTCGCCAAAGAGGAGGTAATAGTTTGGACAGAGGTCGCCAGGGCTTCTTGTGTTGTCTTTAGTGGGGGGATCCCCTCCAGGAACTTCTCCTCAGTAAGCACGGCCTGGGGACTTGTGCTGGCTACTGCCCCAGCCAGGGTTGCTTTGGAGCACTTTGTGGTCTTGTCCTGAGTCAGTGTAGGTGGTGGAGTGTAGCGAGGTAAGTTTTCTTGCATCTCTGCCTCCATGCTGACGAATTTCTTCACCAATGATGTTTTGGGTGGTTTTGGCAATGCTGGATGTGCCAGGATTGTCACTCGGGTAAGCAAAATTATGAAGTAATAAGATTTATCCAGAGAGTGGAGCGGGAGAGAAGTGAAAAGCAACTACTCAGGCGGCCATCATGTACCTCCACTTTGTTTGCAAATTTTGATGATAGGCCTGAAGCATTCCAAATTACAAATACATGTGAATCTGTTCCGCCATAGGTGCTATCACTTATTGGAATATTTGGTTGTCAATCTTTTGTATTTAGTGGTTCAAATTTGTTTGACACTGTTACACTGAACAATAAATCTGTATTTCCTTTTATTCCAGTTCTGGTAACTGCGTGTTGTCTACATTTATTTTTATCTGTTTTTATATCCTCACTAGTATTATTGCTAGTCTGATTTTGATTCGTGGGCACTATATACTGTACAATCCCATTGTATCCAGCCACTCTGTATTGTCCATAATTTTATTAAACAAACTTTGATAATGTATTGTAAGTACTATTTGGTCACAGTCTGGCTCTGTTCCAATTCTGGATACTTAGATAGCTTCCCAGTCATCAATGGAAACATTAAGTAGTTGTTCCATTAGAACTATAATGACTGCCTTTAGCTTACTATTACTTTCATATTTGGTTCTGCTTAGTCCAAAGAGTGTGAGTGTATTGGTTACTCTATCCTTTTTGTCAGTATGTGTACTGTTCTTTGCCTTAAGCAACATAATGCTATCAGTAATATGCAGACCCACTTTCTCTTAAACCGTCGCCGTCTGCAGAATTGTGTCAGCTAGTCCTGTGTTTTGAATCAGTACATCTACTTGGCCATTTGTTTGTTCATTTTCCCATCAGTAAACATCCTTAATTACTAACTCAGAGGCCTTTATTTTCAAAGCATGTGTAAATAAATTGTATAAGACATTCTTAGCTTTGCTTGGGGTTTCTTTTGGTATTAGTTTGAGACCAAATATACTGATTTGCTTTGTAGAATTCTTGTCCCTATGGGTTACTCCATTTATATGTTCTCTGTTAACATAATCAGCTGTGTGATCAAGTTTTCTCAAAGTGTCATTATCCAAATTTGATTAACTATTCTAGGAACTGTGCAGAAAATAAATATGCAATCCCTGCCTCTATCATCTCTGTCTTTCCACATTTGTACAACATCAACAGCAGTCATATCAGCACTAGTTGCTTCTCTGAATAGATTCACAATCTTGTTTTTTTGTGGTGCACGTGATGTTAAATTCCCTAATCCTGTAACCATAAAGTGCCAATATGGCACATTCATCTGTGTTTACCAAGTTCTCATCCACTTCCTGTTCTGTGTTCCCAATTGTGGCAGGTTTATGGGTTTTGTTACTAAAACTATTTTCTGTTTCCTTGTTATTGTGCCTCTTGTTTAATTCTTACCTAAAACTCTGTAGATCTGTGTCAAACTTTCTTAGTTGTACAGCTACTGTTTCCAGTGTGCTCATCTGTTGTTGCACTGGAGCTTGTACCTTAGGTAACCAAGCAGGCACATCAGATATTTGTGATGTAAAACTGTTGTTTTGTTCTACTACAAAAGGTCGCTGATTAGAACTCATGTGCTCAGCCTGATCTATAATAGCTGTTTTCATTTCACTTCTCATGAAGTATTTACCTTGCTGCTTCTTTCTGTTTTCGGCTACTTTTGGAACTTCAGCCTTTGCTGCAGCTTTCTTCTTACCCACTTTTTTTTCTTTATTTTTTTCCCTTGTGTGTTATTATTTATAGGAGTGTCAGGAATGGAAATGGTAGGGAACTCTGGTTGAATTTTGTCAGAATCTTTTAAGACATGTGATGGGGAGCCTTCCTGGGGCAACTGTTTTCCAATTTTTATTAGTATATCATCTAACCTACATCCACTGATAGCTATATTTTCCTCGAGAGTGTCTAGCTCTTATCTAAAATTAAAAAGTTGGTCTAAGATCATAAGATGTGTTGCATAAGGATTAAGCACAAATTTCTTTAGCTCCTCACTAATCCCAAATGGATAATTTAATAAACTCTCAGTTAACTGTTGGCAAACTGGGATGTTATGTATTTGTGCTTTCCCAGCTTCTGCTCCTTTGACAGGTATGTTATACTGTTTAAGGCCATTAATGGTTTCTTGTAATTCATTAGTTATATTTTTTTTAAGTCTGATTGACATATAGATTTTTGGTTGGATTCACTGAAATAGTCTGGTGAGAATTCTAATGATTGTGAGGAAGAATATTCATATGATCTGGGACTAACTATCTCATTTGTACTTGTATTCCCTTCTATATGTTCCACTGTCTCTGCCCCTGTCCTATTTCCCTTATTTATAGCAAGATGTGAAGATGAACTCTCACCTGAAATCTCAGGTGTTACTTTTGTGTTTATTTCAGAAAGGTCAGGGGAGGCAGATAGTCTAGTTTGGTCATTTGTTCCTGTCACTGTAATTGGCTGTGAATTTGCTGTTGTATCTAATTCAATTAAATCAGCCTGAGCAGATAATCTAATTTGGTCCTTAATTAGGCTATTAGGACCATTCTCATTTTCCTTATTTATTTGTGTTTCTGCCACTATAATTAGATGTGTATTTGCTGTTACATCTAATTCAATTAGTTCAGCCTGTGCAGACACAGTAGCGTTTTTTGGGTGCAAAGTGGTCCATTATTTTGGTATGTTTATTTTCACCTTTATTGTCACCTTGTATTTGCTTTTTAGTTTTTCCCTCTAATTTGTTTGGGGCTTTTACCTCTTTTGTCACCATTCATGAGTTTGTCCTCTTTTTTTCTTTTTTAGATCTTTTTTTGACTTCTTGCATCCCTTTACAACTGTATTGGGGGGGGTTGAATGAAGCTCTAAGCACTCCTGTAGTACTCCATTTTCTTCGGTATCACATAATAAGAGCAACCCAAAATGGGTGACTAGAAATACAGCAACTAATTTTGGGTGCTTTTATGATGGGCTACCCTGCCGAATAGTGAGGGTATGGGATAGCAACCAGGGGGAAGGGCGAATGGAAGGGGGGAGGAATAGTGAGGGGAAGGGGAGGGACAGGGAAATGGTTTTCAGGCAGTGGTGTACCTGTTGCCACTGAGCTAGCCATGTGGCATGGTGGTGTGGGAGGCTAGCTCTGGCAGAGCAGGTACTGGGTTCGAGACTGGGAGAGGGTTACATTTTGCCATAGCTGAGAGCTGTGTCACTTAAATTTTGCCAAGATCCAGATTTTTGCCCTCTCCTGGATATGCACCCCTTGAAGTTGAGAATGCTAAGTAAGGGGGGGTGCAGCCACCCCCGGCAAAAACACTTTTTAAAATTCTGGATGTCAGGTCGCCCTGAAGTGTATATCGCCTATTTGCTTTTTGCAATATACACTCACCATAATAGCGATCGCTGTTTTGTATTCGCTATTAATATTAATAATAATAATACGTTTATTTATAGAGCACCTTTCATTTTTCAAGGTGCTGTACATATTAAAACAGTAGAATCAAAAGTTAAAATTCAATAATAAACACAGATAAAACCACAACATAGCTAATAATTTCAATACAATCAGCCATCCAAAAAGGCCATTTGCCAAAAATGGGTTTTCAGGCTGCTCTTAAATTCCTCCATGGAGGTGCACTCCTGTATCCTGCGGGGTAGAGAATTCCAAAGAGTGTGTGCAGCATAAGAAAATGCTCTACAACCTTATGCTTTAAGACTCACTCTTGGAATCTCTAGCAACCCCTCGTCGGCCGAGTGGTGCGATTGGCCGGGGCAGTTGGGGACCAGAAGTTCTTTCAGATAGGCTGGACCCTGATCATGAAGGGCTTTGAAAGCCAATAAACTGACTTTGAAGGCACTCCATCACTGTATAGGTAGCCAGTGCAGTTCGTGCAGCACCGGGGTAATATGACAGGACCTACTTGTCCCAGTCAAGACCAGGGCTGCTGCGTTCTGCACCATCTGTAGGTGATGGATTTCAACCCCAGAAAGCCCAAAGTACAGGGAGTTGCAGTTGCAGTAGTCCAGATGTGAGGACACAAAGGCATGGACCAGCGTTGGTAAGGTGTCAGGCGGAACAAGGTGTTTAACTCTGGCGATATTCCTAAGATGGTAAAAGGAAGTCTTGATGACTGCAGACACTTGTGACTGTAGTGTCAGCCTGTCATCCAAGATAACACCCATGTTACACACCCGTTCAGAGGTTGGAAGTGAAACGCCACCAAGAAAAATTCCTGAGGGTGTACCAACAAACGACCCCTCCATCCGATGACCCGGGTCCACAACCCAAACCTCTGTCTTTTCTGAGTTCAACTTCAACCAACTAGAATTCCTCCAATCCTGGATTTCTTCCAAACAGTTGTTTAAACACCGAGAGAGCTCCATTCTGGTTGGGTGCGAAAGACAGGTATAGCTGGGTATCATCTGCATAGCAGTGAAACCTCAGCCCATACTGTCTTATAATGTCTCCAAGGGGCAGCATATACACCTCAAATAACATGGGAGATAGCACTGAACCCTGAGGCACCCCACACAACAAAGTATTTGGGCCTGAGGAAAAAAACCCAGACACAACTCTTTGTGATCTCCCAGTGAGGAATGAGGTGGACCATTGAAGAACGATTCCCAATATTCCACAAATCTGTCTCAGGCATACTATCAACACCAAGTGATCCACAGTGTCAAAAGCTGATGAGAGATCAAGGAGAACCAAGATGGAACATCTCTTCTGATCTCTCACCCTCAGAAGATCATTAAGCACCCGAACCAGTGCAGTCTCGGCGCTAGGTCTTTTATGAAAACTGGATTGGAAGGATTCGTAGATGCCATGGATGGTTAAATGGCCTTCCAATTGGGCTGCCACTACCTTCTCAATCACCTTCCCAATAAAGGGAAGATTTGAGATAGGTCTGTAGATTGTGAAAAAGTCTGGGTCCAAGGCAGCTTTCTTCAAGAGAGGTGTCACCACCGCCTCTTTCAGGGAGCTAGGGAACTCACCCGACTCCAAGGAGCATCAGACTATTCACACAAGGACTGGACTGATGATATCACTACAACCCAAAATTAGGGAGGTCGGTCCAGGATCCAAACTACAGCTTGTAGGGTGTACACTATGGATAATCCTCATGACATCCACAAAATCAGGTTGACTGAAGGAACTCCAAGAAAACTGAGGCACTGTGAAATCACACTGTTCAACAACATCACACTTAGAAATTGCTGGATGCAAATCCGCCTTGATATCGGCCACCTTAGTTGTAAAGAAATCAGTGAGCTCCTCGCACTCTAATTGCGAAAAGGCTTTTCGAACTTGCAGACAGGCTGGGTTGCACAGTCTGTCTACAGTTCGAAACAGCTGAGCCAGTCGATTCCGAGCAACTGCAATCTCCCTGGACAGGAATTCTGCCTTCTTATGGGTGATTGTAGATTGATAGACAGAATAATGGTCCATCAATCTAAGGTGGTTGGCTTCAAGGTGGACTTGTGCCAGCACCGCTCTAACCTTTGCCCCTGTCCCCGCATCTCCCTCAATGTCCCATCAAACCAGGGGGACTTGGGGTAAAGGGATAGGGGGTGCACTCGAACAGGAGCAATAGAATCCAGAGCCACTGTAACAGCCATATTATAGGCCAACACAAGGGACTCTGGACTACTGCTTGCCAACACAGGGGACGAGAGGTCAAGGACCGCCGAAAGCCTTGAGGGGTAATATCCCATAAGGGGCAGTACATAACCATCTCCACAGGGATAGGCCTTCTCAGGGGAGTGCAAAAACTGGACCTCATGGTGTAGTGGTCTGACCATGTGACTGGTTCCACCCCCAAGTCAGATGCATCAATCCCTAGGAGAAAGACTAAGTCCAGAGAGTGTCCAGGTTTATGGGTGGCAGTGGAAACTACCTGTGTAAGGACCAAAGAAGTCATTAATTGGAGGAAGTGATTGCCAAATTGTGAAAGTTCATCATGGATCCAGGTGTTGAAGTTGCCCAGAACTATCAATCTGGGTGACTCGTGTCGACGATAAGTCTGCTACCTCCTGTAAGAAACGTTTCCCATCCCTGGGTGAATGGTAGATGAGTACGGTTCGAACACCTACACCCGCTACCACTGTACACTCAAAGGACTCAGTGTCTCCCACTACTACATTCGTGAGGCCCAGTTCAATCTTAAAACAAACTGCAACCCCACCCCACCTCTGCGGTCCAATTTCTGGTGGTGTATCACCGAGTACCCAGCTGGAGTCATGGCCTCCAATGTGGGGCCTGTATTTTCATACAGCCAGGTCTCGGTGATGCAAGCCAAGTCCACCAAGCCAACAAGATCTGCAATAATGCCAGTCTTATTCCTGCTGGACCTGGCATTGCATAACACTGCACGAGTTGGATGAACCTCGGAGGCTGTCAGGCCCATCTGCCTACTGAATTCAGTAGTGCCCTTGGGTATGGGCACCAGGCATGGTAAACCATGATCTGGATTCTATTTCACCCCAAGGCACCTTCTGGATCTAACTACCCCAATACGGTGACCCACCTCGTCCATCCTCCCCTGTTCGCAGACTCCCCACCCTCTTCCCTCTCCTACGAACAATACGCAGCACTCTACAGCACTGATATGCATTATACTGGAGAGGGGGAGATTAAAAAGGGCAGAAGGCGGGAAGAGAGGAGGATGAATAGCGCACCACCGTGGGGACTGAGGGCCAACACATGCCGCTACTAAACAATTAAAACCGAAAACAATAAACCCAACAAACACACCAAAATAATCAAACTTAGCAGCAGAGAATAAATATCCCACCCCAACACAGAACAAATCAAAATAATTTCAAAACTTAATCAAACTAAATAAATAAAAATAAAAACCAACCCCACTCCAAAGAAATCAAGTCTGGACTAAGCGAGAGGACTCAAAATAAAATAAAAATAAATATAAATATAAGGGTTCTCTCACCACCCCAACTTAACCAAAAAACAGAAATTAAATAAAACAAAATGATTTACCCCTGCCCCCGGCTCTTTCACAGCCAGAGGAGAAAAAATATACTTTGGCACACTCACTACAAAAGTATAAATGTTATTCTTAACAAATCATAAAAAACATTTAAAACTTCAAACAGAACAAATAACATCCCTTCCACCCCAATCCTCTTACGACCAGGGAGTGAAGGGAACACTCAAGCTAAAATAAATAGACACAAGGTCCTCTCACCACCTCGTTGTCCAAATAAAAGAAAAAATAGGAAGTCCTCAGTTCGCCAGGCACAGAGTCAATTTTGTTTGCAGGTTTAAAGAATCAACATCCATCAAAGTCAAAAAGAAAACTCAGGCAAGCCGGTTATACTAACATACTAACATACTAAAATGCCAGCAGAATAGGCCTAATGGTCTTTCGTGTCTGCTCATTTGGTCAGCCCCCACCCTGGGTGCTGACCTTGCTGTCCCCCTCGCCTTCTCTGGCTTCTCCCTTCCCAGTTCTGGATATTCTTGCTGCATTGGATTTTGCTTCCAGAACCCTTCCCCTGTACCTGTCCCACCCCCTCTTGAACCCCTCCACTGTCTCTGCCTCCGCCAGCCCCTAGGCAGTGCATTCCATTGCTCCACCACCCTCTCAGTGAAGTAGCACCTCCTCCTTTCTCCCTGAATCTTCCCCTCCAGCTTCCACCCATGCCCTCTAGTGGCCCTCCTCCTTTCTTGAAGCATCCTGACTGTTCCTCCCTATTTACCCTCTTCATGTACCTGAAGACCTCTATCATGTCGCCCGGTCCCTTCTCTCTTCAATGTGTACATATTTAGCTCTTGAGCCTCTCCTCATGGTCCTGTCCCCCAAGCCCCAAATCATTTTGGTTGCCTCCTCCTGGACCCTCTCCAGAGATTAATGTCCCTCTTTGAGTGTGGCCTCCAAACTGCACGCAGTACTCAAGGTGCGGCCTCACCAAGCAGTTATACAAGGGAGTATCACTTCCCTCCTTCTGGAGGTGATCCCCCTAGTGATGCATCCCAGCATCCTGTTGGCCTTGGCTGCTGCCCTCCTACAAGTCTCAGAGTTGTTCATCTTGACATCCACCACCACCCCCAGGTCCTTCTCAGCCATCGAGACTTGTAGCATTCCCCCCCCAGGGTGTACACTTGGCCTGGGTTCCTGGCCACCAGGTGGAGTACCTTGCATTTCCCTGCATTGAACCTCAACTTCCACTTTCTAGACCATCTTTCCAGAGCCTCCAGGTCCCCCTGTAGGGCCACCCTCCCCTCCTCCCCATCCACCACTGCCCCCAGTTTCGAGTCATCTGCAAAGAGACTCATCTCACTCCTGATTCCTGTCCTTATGTCAGAGGCGTGGGTGTTGAACAGAAGGGGCCCAGGACTGATCCTGTGGGACCCCACTAATGACCCTCCTTGGGATGAGACTATCCGCCAACTACGACCCTCTGGGTCCAGTCCTGGAGCCAATTGCCTATCCATCTGATCATCTGGTTCCCCACCCCATTTCTCCCAGCTTATCCAACAGGCCCACATGAGGAACAGAGTCAAATGCCTTGCTGAAGTCTAGAAAGAGGACGCCCACTGGTCTACCCAGGTCCAAGGCACTAGTCACCCAGTCATAGAACTCCACCAGGTTTGTCTGACACGATTTCCCTGGGATGAATCCATGCTGTCTATCGTCCAGGCACCCTGACTTATCCAGGTCCCCCTAGCCTCTCCTTGACAATGCCCTCCATCACCTTGCCCACCACCGATGTCAGGCTGAAGGCCTGTAGTTCCCTACCACCTCCCTTGATCCCCCCTTGTGGATAGGCACTATATGCACCACCTTCCAGTCTTGGGGCACCAACCCTGTCCTCAGAGAGATGGTGAAAAGCTCCACTAGGGGGTTCGCCAGGACATCCGCAAGTTCCTTCGGCACTCTGGGATGTAATTTATCCAGCCCCGGTGCTTTCTCCGTCTTAAGGGAGCTGAGGGCTTCCCTCACTCTCTCTCTGCTTGATTTCCACTTCCGGTACCTCTTCTCCTGCTAGCCTCCCCCCCTGCCCGTGATGCCTCCCTTCTCCCCAGACCCACCGATCGGTAAGGGTCCCCCCCTCCTCAGTATCTCTGTCTCCTCCCATGTATGATGCAGCACCCCCATTTTCCTTGGTGAAAACTGAGGTGAAGTACTCATTTAGTACCTCAGCCTGCTCCCCCGGGTCTTGTGCCCATCTCTCCCCTGATTTAATCATGCTAATCTGCCCCTTCACCCTTCGTTTTTCCCCAATGTATCTAAAGAACCCCTTGTTCCCTCTCCTAATTTCCCTGGCCAGGTTCTGCTCCTTCCTTGCCTTAGCCGCCCTCACCACTCTAGTGGCCCGTCTAGCCATCAGCTCGTACTCCCCTCGATCCCTTTCACTCCTTGAGCACTTGAATTGCTTATAGGCTGCCTTCTTTCCCCGCACCACCTCCTGGACCTCCCTGGTCCACCAGCAGGGTTTTTGGGCCCTACCGCATTTTCATCTTACTCTTGCACAGGTGCTGGTAGCATCCTGCACCCCTCTCCTGATGATTTCCCACCTACTATCAGCGTGCATGTCTGACCCAATCCCATCCAAATGCTCCTTAAGGATCCTTCCCATTTCCTTAAAATCCACCCCCCTGAAGTCGGTTACTTCCGTCTTTGTGCAGCCTTCTACCCCTCCTAGGTCCAGGCAGAACCAGACCGTGGCATGGTCACTCCCGCCAATGGGTCCCTACCTCCAGGCCCCAATCTGGCCACTGTCTGCCAGGACCACATCCAGTACCTGTGCCTCCCTGGTCGGTTCCCTCACCTGCTGAGTTAGGAGCGTCTTGAAAGACATCCAACAACCTCTGTTCCCTGGTCACAGGAGATGTCATAGTCTCCAGTCTGTTCCTGGCATGTTTAAGTCCCCAACACCACCACTGTTCCTCTGCCCAGTCTGCAGTGTCTCCCAACATCTGCCACCAGACTGTCCTCCAGCTCCTCCGCCAGGGCAGGGGGTCTATACACCACTCCTATTTTTACTCTCTTGCCCCCCCCTTGTTATCAAGGTGACCCAAATTGCCTCAACGGCTCCCTCCGCCTCCTCTACTCCCCCTATGCCAATGCAGTTTTTGACTATCATTGCTACCCCTCCTCCCCTTCCCTCCCCCCTGTCCTTCCTGAACATAGTGTAACCCTCCAGGTTCAGGTCCCAGTCATGTCCTGCAGTGGCCCAAGTCTCAGTGACCGCTGCCACATCCACTGCTCCCTCAGTTAGCATCACCTGGAGCTCAGGCATTTTATTTCCCAAGCTTCTGGCATTTAGCAGGACTACCTTCCACCCTTTCCCTATAGTTCCATTTCCCCTGCTCATGTTCCTATGGGGATTCTGTTTTCCCCTGGTCTGCACTTTGCCAGTCGGCCTTTTCCTGCAATCCTCCTGGTCCCCAGGGGAGTGGAGACAGAGTCCCTCCTTTATCGGCACCCCCTTGACAGCCTTTTCTCCCATCCCGCCCCCCTTCACAAGTTTAAACCCCACTTTTCACCAATGAACCCCTCTATTTTCAACTTAAGGATTCCCTTCCCCTCCAAATTGAGATGGAGTCTATCTCTAGCATACAGCTCCTTATCCTCCCAGGTCTCCCCCCAATCCCCGTCAATCCATAACCTCTGGCCTCACACCACTCCCTGAGCCACTGGTTTATCTCCCTAATCTTCCTTTTGTGTTCCCCACTAGCCCTTGGCACCGGAAGGATTTCTGAGAAGGAAACTGTGCATCCTATGTCATGACAGACCCTGGCGAGCTCCCTGAATCTTGCCTGTATCTCTAGCTCGCTATTTCCCTCAATGTCATTTGTACCCAGGTGGACCAGTATGTCCGGGGAACCCCCACAATCCTTTGCCAGCTGATATACCTCGTGCTTAGCCCTGTGCACCATTAGTCCAGGGAAGCATCTTGTTCTAACTGGCCAGACTTCTCCCTCCCTATCCCATTTGATACCCCTGATCATAGAATCCCCCAACAGGAGCACTCTGACCGCTCCTTTTCCTCCATTCCCCCTTCCATGTCCCTCATCCTTATCCACAAGACTCTGGGGGCATCCAGGGTCCAAGTCAGGCAAGTCCATACCATATCCATGATTAATCAAAGCCCCTCACTCCCAACTGGGCAAACACCACAGGAAATAATATGGTCTAATAAAATGCCCAGAAACAGGCCACATTAGTAACCGAACCTGGGAGTCTAGGTGGCACACAGCCTCAGCCAATTCCTTGACCGAGAAGTCCCGGTACCCCCTTCAGACCACAAATCAAGCGGAGGGCCCAGTGGGATATCGTGTATCGGACCAGTTCTAGAAAGGTCTTATACACACCAGGGATCCAAGATAAACTTGATAAATCCCCCTCACTCCTTCTTCCAGGGTCTCGGTTTTAGCCTTAAATTCTCTTCATCAAGTGACCATCCTCCAATTTTAGTAGCAGCCCAACTCAGCAAGAAAGCAGGGGTAATTGCTCCAGTTCACTCCACTGCCCGATTAAAATCCCAGTCAGGCAATAGGGCAAAAATCATACCAAATGCCCAAAGCACAAATCCCGAACACCCCAGTCAAAACTAGAGTAAGGGGAGCCATGGGCTAAGGAAAACCCCTCAATCCACTACATGCCCGTTCGACATCCACTTCAGGCAGCAGAGCACAAATCACCAGGATGCCCTTCTCTTCATCCCGATAGATCCTGTAATGAGTGGCAACCCGGAAAAACTTTGTCGCTGGGCTGAAAACCCCTCAGACCACTCCACGACATTCCACATCCAATTTAGGCAGCAGAGCACTAATTCCAAGATGCCAAACTAGAGCGTTTTCCTTGTTTTGGGCTCCACAATGTAGAAAGACTCCACCAATACAACAATACAACAATATGGGAAAAAACGTTAAATAAAACCGCAGAAAAACGTAAAATAACTATGATCTATGAACTCAAACTACAAGTTCAAAACCTCACAAAGCGGCAGCACGCTCAGCCCAGTGGCCATCTTCCATCCCCTATTATGACATGGAACCTTTTCCTTCCTATCATACTCAATAATATCATATGAAAAGTGCGAGTTAGAACAATTTATCGGAGTTAATAAATTTATATCTGCATCTAGGGTTTGCTTCCTTGTTAGCACCATTATGCTGGGTGCAAAGAGAGAAATGCTAAAAAATTCCAGTCTAGCTTAATAAGTTAAAACACTCTATAAAATATTTTGTGCAACTTGTGCAAAATATACAAAGATTAAATGCAGTTTATAAAAAGCTATCCTCTTTTTTGCTGAATATCAATGAAACTATACAACAGCTATTAGTCATACTGTAGGTCACAAGTCCAGCACTTGTTGTTGTTCATGATAAGGCACTGCTTCACAATATAATTGACTAGGGCCTTAATCTTTAAATGTAACCAGAATGTTATTATTGATATAATATATATTTATAGATATTGGCTCACACAGTTACCTTTTCTGGGCCACAAAAAAAGCCTCTTTGCTCCTCGTTGCTCTTTATGTGGTGCAAGCCTCTTTCTTAGTTTAAGTTAGTCTGTAAAAATGTAATTGCACACGTTGTGTCTTTAAACAGCTTGGTAAAGCAGGCTTCCCAATTGTGGTGTTGTTAAATTATTTGTAAGTTCGTCAACCACTTTAAATGTCCTTCTGATCAGAAGCTCAGCGATCTTGAAAGTGCTTTATTCTAGTTGTCAAAACTCTGTGATGTTCTCCTTGTAGGATGATGATTTTAAAATGCTCACTAGGGTAAAAGAGAGAGAGAGAGAGAGTCTAGCAACAGAGAGAGAAAGTACATGTAAGGTAGTTTAGGTGTAAATGTAACAAATTTTAACAAGTTGAAGTAAGGACTTTCAGTCGTTTACTTTTCCTTGAAGAAGGGTAGCTATATTATAATTATTTCAATATTGTTTATAGTTTGCAGCCTTTTTCTTAATTTTCCTTGCACTGAAGGCAGCAGGAGTTTGTACTGGCAGTGCTGCTAAACTCTTAAATGTTATTTAACAGTATCTTAACATGAAAAATAACTTTCTTTTCCTTCAGATTAAATGGGTTCAGTAGCGTGCTTTTTGTAGACGTCTGGACTTCTATGTTACTTTTACTGCCTTCACTCCATGCCTCACTGCCACTTCAATTAAGCTAAGCGGAAAGCTAGCCATATTTAACATGCAGTAAGTGAATCTATAATTTATAATTTGTAGTTTATAATTTGCAGACTGTTAAATAATCTGTAAAGGCAAAAGTAAAAAAAAAATCTCAGTGTAAAACACAACATCCCATCATCTGTTGAAACAGCTGAACATAAGCTTTTTAGAATGGTCCAGTGTTTCTGAACCATTTCAAGTGGCCTTCTGCCACTCACTGCAGTCCCACTCCTCATCGGGGCAAGCCCCTGTACCATCCATAGGCAGATTTAGAGGGTCTAAGGGTGCTATAGCTCCCCCATCATGGAACTCTTCTATTAGTAACACACTGTGCTGCATTCTTAATCGGTATGCACCAATGTGTCCATGAAAGCCGCCTGAGCCATATGGGTCTCATCTGTCCTCCAGTGTCCTGGTAGTGCAGTAAACAACCACCCCCACCCGCATTACATAGCTGATCCCTCCCCCCAAGAAAAGCCAGTCTCCAGTATGCATTTCTTACTAACTTTCATCCTGCACCATGTGGTCAGGTCTCAGCACTGTGGCAGCAGCTGGACTTGCCTTGGTGAACCTGAGCATTCGTTCTCTACTTTTGCAGGCTTGGTGCAGCTCCTTTGTTCATGCATGGGGGGTTCATGTGTGTGGGGGGTACAGCTGCAGCAAAGCGGAGTGGACCTTAACAATACAGATCTCAACCAGGTCACCTGGTGCTCACTGCTCCTGATTTGCTGTTGCATCCAGTAGTGGATGTGGCTAGCAAGGGGCACCTTCTTTAAATGTCTAGGCGGCACCTTCTTTAAATGTCTAGGCTGCTAAAACAAGAGTGAGCTGTAATTCATTCACTCAGAAGATTAACGTTGGAGCAAGAGAGGAGTGAGTGTACTATTGAGGAGCAGATGGAGAGAGAGAGTGGAGCCCACAAGTGAAGAGCAGAGCCTGGGGTTTCAGGTGGCAGCAGTCCAGTAACGTGGGGTCAGTGTGGCCTTGGTAAATCAGCACAAGGAGTTGGAGTGAGGTTCAGGTCATCATCCAGTAGCTGAAGCAAGCTGTAGCTGAGAGCTCTGCTCATTAGGAGTCGTGGGGTCAGTGTGTGCTGTCTAGAGAGAAATAGTTCGGTGGCCAGGTGACCGGAGACAGTACTCAACTAGGGGCACATAGACTTCTGCCTGCTGAAAATGGATTAATTCTTCATTTAATCAGGTACTTCTTGCTTTAAAAAGAAAGGCTTTCACAGTCTCAAACTATGGTGGGTGGGGGCGGCTGCTGGGATGGGACAGGACATTAGTGTTCCATCAAACTGGGTGTGTAGTAAATGTAGTGCTAGTGTTATTAATTTCTAGTATGGGGAGCTCAAATTCATGACATTAAAATAGTTTAAGGTCACTACTGTTTTTTGTCCTATATGGCAAATTGATTTTGGTGAGGATTCACAGGAGCGGGAGCTGGAGGGTAGTGCCCTCAGGTAGCATGCTAGTCTGGTCTCAGCAACAGCATGAACCAGAAGAGGTAGAAACTGGTACATGAGACTTTGAACTGAGGTAAAAACTTCAGCATGTACTGTATGTCTAATCTGTGTGGTCTTTTCAGTCATGGTTGTACAGTGTGAATGAGCAAAGATGGAAATAATAGACACAGGGGTTTTAAAGGTGTTCTGCTGTATATTATGGCATGTGCAGGAGTTTCTGCATGCTTGGAGAGCAAAATTAGCAACAGAAGTCATAAGACCTTGTTGGGCACATCGACACAGGCAATTACAAAACCGGAGAAAAAAGTGATAGAATCAAATATTTAGTTTATGTAGTTATATGTGTTGAATGGGGAGGGGGTGCAAGTTGTGATGTACCCAAGCAAGTGCTGTTGCTAATAAAAAAATGCATTTTTATATTTGTTTAAAAACTGTGTTCTGCTGTCTGCTTACTGACTTCTTGGACCTATCATAAAAATGAAATGCCTTATACCATGGGGTTATTCCAGAAAAGGAAATTTTAAACAATAAAAAATATTTTATTTATTTAAAAATGTATTTTCTTTGGAATAAGTTGCTCTAGAGAATAAAATCTGTTTTGCAAAAATAGCAAGCAAACATGAAATTGTATTTTCAGAAACTAGATAGCAAAGTGACTTTGTTCCCATATTTCTGTAGTTATTGTATTTATTTTTTACTGAGGTAAGGTTGGGCTAAGGTTAATCTGTACTGCAGGACAAACTGAGATGGGCTGGCTTTGTGGTAATGTCATAACATGCTTGAGTGAGTGACATTTGTGAACTTGTTTACTTGGATTGTCATTTAATTTGCCTGCAGTTTGTCTTTATCACCAAGTCTCTTTCAATTTGTCTCATTTTTATGTGTTTCAGATGTGCTGCTGCCCAGCTGCAGTCTTTTGTATTTTATTTTATTTTTAGGGTGGGGGGGGGTATTTTGGGCTACATACTGTCATGTGGACTGTGGGGAGTCTGGGGATGGTGCTAGGGTGCAACTCACAAAGCATGGGGATGGAGGAAATGGGTAGAAAATGCATTAGAAATACCCTCCAAAATGCACCAGAATGCACCAAAATGTTAAAAAAATATCTGGGGGCATAGGCGGCCCACCAGACCCCCAGCCTATTATTTTTATTTTTTATCTGACTTGAACTCCCAAATCTATAGGACTCCTGGATCCACTCCTTAGGGCCTTCGTCCTGCAGCAGGACAAAATAACACCAACAGAATCTGCATGACAGGTGGCTAGCAGTAAGTTCTGATAAGTTACAAACTTCTTTAAAGAGTAGGTGGCATACCTTTCCTAAGCCTTCTGTTAGGCAACGTCTCCCTGCTTTTCTGCCCTTCTCCTCAGGACAGAGAGCGCATAGCAAAGCATCCGTCTCTACTCAGCTCCTCCAATCTTTGCAATTTTTCCCTTTGTCATCTTTTTGTTGACCTGTTTCTTCTCTGTGTTGGTTTTTTGTTGGTTGGCTGCAGCCCACCCACTGCGCCTGGTACATTTCCTCCTTCCTTGAATGTCACAATTCTGGGACTCTTGTGTGGCAGTTCAGGATTCCCCTCCATCTCCTGTTCATGGTCCTGGTCCTGGTCTTAGAAAGAATTTTCTTCTTCGGAATCTGTGGTGGAGTAATAGCTACTAGGAGATCTGTTTTCTTTATGTTTGCGGATTGACTTACGAGGGGTTCTACTTCTGCTACACCCTCTATTTTCTACTTTTTGCCAGGTATAGACAATATTACACTCATAGTCAGCATGGTCTCTGTTGAACTTTCTCAATTTTGTTGCCTTGATCTGCCTCTCCTGTCTTTCAATGGAAGTTTTTAAACACATCTCTAAGCATTCAAAATCAGTGTGCTCCTTGAATCGAGCCTCCTGATGTTTCTCTTTTAGGATGCCTTGTAACTCGGGCTCCTGTCTGTTGTAGTCTCTCACTATGCACCATACCAGTTCCAATGATGCTCCATGCATTGTATCTGTTCAATCACTGTAGAAAAGTTCTCTCTCTCTCTCTTGGCTGTAGCCTGTTTGTTTAGTGCTTTAGAGCCCCCATGGCACCCTGTTAACTGCTAAATAAGCCTCAAGGGATGTTTTGTTCCAGTAATATCTGCGGATCTTAAATGCAATTTGCTCCAATTCCTTAAAGGCAGTCTGAATGTTGTTTTCAGTGTTAGTAACACCTTCTGCACTGTGGCTTATATCTGCAGCATTTTTGACTGCATTCTTGGGGGCATCTGTGAACAAATTTTTGCCAAGTTCTAAGCAAATCGAGTTAATGAACTGCTCCCCTAATATAGCAACACCAGTGTTCCCATTTGGGTCAGAGGAAATTTCACACAGTGTTTATTTATTTATTTATTTAAAATGTTTCACCAGGAGGGCACACTTTATTTATTTATTTATTTATTGAATTGTTTCACCAGGATAGATACACCGAGCAACTTAATGCTCATCTCAAAGTACATCCTGGGGGAAATGGGGAGAGGGATGTATAGAGTGAGAGTTTTTAGATACGCACATAACAGATGGTGAATACATACATACAATTTCAAAACCAGTTCAAGGCAATTGAATACATAATAGGCTGATGCAATAGTTACTGTACTGGCAGTTCATAGGAGCAGCATACATAAAGAATCAGTACAGGGACAGAAGCATAGGATGCAAAGTTGACAATGCATACATTACAGGCAGTTCACTGGTGGTGCAGATGTAGCAAGGGTGAACACACAGGAACCAGTCACCTTTTAAAAAGCTAGTCTATAAGCGGCAGTATAAGTGCAAGTGAAGTAGGGGGGATGAAAGAGAGGAGAGTGAGAGGGAGAGCAAAAAGTGAGAGGGAGACCGGTATGCAAGGAGGGGTTCAGGAGCAGGTGCAGGTGGGAGTAAGGTAATTGTGCAGAGCAGAGGTAAGGGAATATTGGGAGGAGGAGTGGCGGATCTGTGGAGGAAGCGCATTCCACATTTTAGGCAAGTGATAAGAAAAGGCTTTTTAGCCAGAGGAAGTAGTTCTGCAGGGGACTGAGAGGGTACGAGTGTCAGCCTGGGATCTCATAGAATAGAGGGAGATGGTAGGAGTGCCAAGAGAGGATGAGATATATGAGAGGAGAGATCAAAGCCAGAATTTAGAGATGAACTTAGCACCATGAAGCACATGCTGGGAGTGTAGGGGAAGGAGATTGAGAGAGCAGTAGAGGTCACAATGATGGGTGTGGGGGGGCATCAAGAGCAAAATGACAGAAAGAATTGAAGAGAGGGTCCAGTCTGGATAGGTGGGACTGTGGGGCAGCATCATAGACTATGTCGCAGTACTCGAAAATGGGCATGATCATCTTCTGTACCAGCTTATGCCTGGCGGCAAGTGGGATGCAGCTACGGTTTCTGTAAAGGGCCCCAAGCTTGGGCCTACATTTTTTCAGAATGGCATCAATGTGTACAGAGAAGTCAAGGTGTCTGTCCAGCCAGATGCTGAGATACCTGAAGGAGGAGGAGGAGGAGGAGTCCTCCAGACCAGTCCCATTAAGGGTGTGAAAGGTGGGGAGGTGACTTAGCCTAGCGAGTCTCTGCCTTGTGCCAAAGGACATGGAGACTGTCTTCTTGGCATTTAGAAAAAGTTGATAAGAACTAACCAGAGTTGGACTTTAGTGAAGTCGGACTGGAGCCTGGTAGTGACATCAGTGACAGTATTGCCAGAGGTAAACAATACTGTATCATCAGCATACATGTGGATGCTGGATGCAGTGCAAACCAGGAAAAGACATTCAAAAAGATGGAGAAAAGAATGGGGCCTAGCACTGAGCCTTGGGGAACACCAGTGGTTATAGGCTGGGGGGGGTAGAGATGGCATCAGCTATTCTTACTGATTGCGACCTGCCAGACAGGTAGGCACTGAACCATCCTGTGGCAGAAGGGGATAGTCCAGCAGCTGAAAGGCTGTGACGGAGGATGGGGTGAGAGACAGTGTCAAAGGCTTTGGCCAGGTCTACAAAGATAGCTGAGGTAATGTGCCCTTTGTCAAAGCCTGAGGATATGGTATCAGTTAACCGTAGCAGAGAGGTGTTGGTAGAGTGGGATTTCCTGAAGCCAGACTGGTGGCAGGTAAAGAAAGCGGAGTCAGAGAGAAATTAGTAGAGTTGGTTGAGGGCTATGTGTTCTTGTAATTTAGCCAAGGTAGGCAGTAGAGAGATAGGATGATAGTTCCCAGGAGAGGAGGAGTCACTGCCCTTTGGGAGGGGGAGGATAACAGCATGTTTCCAGACAGAGGGAACAGTGGCAGTCTCAAAGGAGAGGTTTAGTAACAGGGAGAGTGGGAAGGCTGTGGCAGGAGCAGAGAGGTAGAGGAGCCTAGGGTCAAGGACATCAGGTGAGGAGCCTTTAGTAGGGTTTAGTGGCAGGAGAACTAGAAGAGTAGTGTCAGTAGAGACAGAAGAGAAGGAGAACAAGGAGGGGGTGTGAGAGGTTCGGAGGACGGGCAGGGCAGAGGAGCACAGGGGGAGGGGACAGAGTGGGGGGTGACATGGTGTGGGAGGAAGAGCAGTGGAGGGTGAGTCTGAGTGTGGGGCATAAGAGGGGGTCATTGGGGCAGGGGATGGACTTGGGAGGGTACTTAGCAGAGAAGAGGCACAGGTGGCGAAGTGGGAGTTGAAGCATTAGGCAATGGTGATAGGTTCAGTGAGTACAGAGTGATTGTGCCTGAGGATAGGTGGCAGAGGGGTAGAGGATGGTGAGAAGAGGGAGTGAACAACCTTCCAGAATTTAGATGGGTTGTTTGTATTAGTTTGGAAATTAGACTTGAAATGCTCGGCTTTGGCAAGGCAGATTGCTTTATTGCAGCCATTCTGAAGTTCACGGCAATGTTGGTGATCACCAGGGCAGTTGGAGACTTTAGTTTTGCACCATGCAAGATCACAAGCATGTTGGCACACCAGAAGCTCAGGAGTGACCATGGGGAGTTGCCTGCCGCGGATTCTGGTTTTACGGGACGGGGCTCAGGGATTCCAAACCTGGAGAAACTTAGAGGTGAAGTAGGCAAGGGCTTTGTCAGCTGATGCTGCTGTGATAAGGGAGGACCAGTCAGCATGTGCAAGGTCATGGAGCAATGATTGCAGGTCAAGTAATGTGAAGGGTCTAGTGAAAATAGTTTTAGCTGAGAGTTTAGGCCTATGTATTTTCCACACTACAAAGGTCATGTGGTGGTCGCTGATAGAGTCAGGTAGTAACCCTGAGGCCACAATTCAATGGGGATGGGAGGTGAGGACCAGGTCAAGCAGGGAGTGGTTTAGTGTTTTAAGGTTTGCACGAGTGGGTTCCAGAATCAGCTGATGGAGGTTTAAGGCTTTGATAGTGGAGTGGAAATTAGCCAGCGATGGGGCCAGCCAGTTTAGATTTAGGTCACCCAGGATGAATAGTTCACCACCGCTGGCATACGAGGAGAGCTTTGAGACCAAGTTAGTGACATTGGAATGTGGCTGTCCCATGGCGACAGTAAACTCGAGCAATGAAGATGGGGACTGTGTGAGGGTAGGAGATTTTTAAAAGGAGAGCCACATGGGAAGATTGAACAGAAGTTGTGAAGGAGGGAGTGATCTGGAGGGTGGAGGATGTATAGATAGCCACACTGCCACCTCGCCCGATCCTGTCCTATCTAGATATTGTAAAGCCAGGGATAGCAATAGCATGGTCTGGAATGTTTTTGGACAGCCAAGTTTCAGTGATCACAATAATGTCAGGGGCATAGGCATGTAACATGGGTTGCAATAGGGAGATTTTGGGAACAAGACTTCTTAAGTTTAGGTGGATGATTTTAAGACCATTTGGTAGTGAAAGTGGATTTGTGGCTGGGTGGGCACTGGCTGGTGGATGGGCAAGTACAGGGCCAGGGTTAGGGTGGATATCACTGGATGCTAGTAGGAGCCAGAAAATAAGGAGCTGGGGTAGCCTAAATCCCTTGGTTGAAGGATAGAGTAATCATTTACTAGTTTTAGGGGGTAGCAACAGAATGATAGGAGAGGATACTATCTTAAGGAGGGTAATAAGCTGAGTGGGTGCCGAGGTGATCGTGGCACAGGGGAGTGTAGGGCAGTGGGGGAGTAAAGTAGCAACCAGCTAGTACAATGTTCCAGTGGGACAGGCCGAGCTGTTAACCACCGTCGGTGGTGCTAGCAGAATAGGTTGGTCTTCTGGCAGCTCAGTACAGAGTGAAAGAAGTATGAACGGTATGAACCAAATTTTTGAAGCTGGCCAAGACTCCATGGTACAAGCAGTGAGGGCGAGAGAACACTGGAGGGGGAAGTAGAGGGTTAGCGAGCTGCAGCTCGTGTAGGGGGAGCCGTACCTGGTGCCTCTAGTGGTAGAGAAATATACGGAGCCAATGGGGAATTGGGTAGATAGAAAATCAGGTGATTAGTGTTGATTATAAATATGTGTCGAACACGGGTGGGTGGGGAGCTGACTCACAGCACCGGCGGGGCAGAAATGTTGGCAGCTAGGGCTGTACCTGGAAAGCTGAGGATCCGTGCAGGAGGACTCGTGCTGTGACTTGAGGAGCGCCATCAGTCCAGGGGCTGAGCAGGTCAGTGGTTGGAGCCTGTGGTCCCTGTGAGAGGGGGCCCAGCTGGAGAGAGAAGAGAGGAGGAGAGATTAAGTATGCTGGCCAATGAAAGAGGCACAGTCAGCTCAGCAGGGAGCCCAGTTTACACAACAATGGGACCAATAGTTTAGGCACCAAAAAGTCTGGGCCTGAATGGAACAGCACCAAAATTCACTGAGAGAACTATAATCACAGCCCTTTTTTGAACTCTTAACAACTAAAAACTCTAAACAAGCTGTAACATGGTATACAATTCAGAATAAAATATCTTGAATCTCTTAAAATGCCGTTTTTTTGGAGGAGCAGAGTCAAGAACAGCTTCGGACCAATTGGAGCAGGCCCTGGAAAGGCACTCATGTTCTGATTGGCTGGTGGCTGGGGCCATACCTGGAAGGCTGAGGATCCAGGCAGGAGGACTCAGGTGGAGGCTTGAGGAGCACAGTCAGTCCGGGGGCAGAACGGGTCAGTGGTTGGAGCCTGAGGTCCCTTTGAGGGGGGACCCAACTGGAAGGCTGAGGATCCGGGCAGGAGGACTCAGGCAGTGGCTTGAGGAGCACCATCAGTTCTGGGGATGAGCGGGTCAGTGGTTGGAGCCTGCGGTCCCTATGAGGGGGCCCCAGCTGGAGAGAGAAGAGAGGAGGAGAGGCTTGTTTCCAGTTGTGACCTCGGGGAAGGGGGCATGGGAAAGTACACAATAAATATACATACAGCTAACATACAATTATATATATATATATATATATATATATACACACACTACCGGTCAAAAGTTTTAGAACACCCCCATTTTTCCAGCTTTTATTGAAATTTAAGCAATTCCAGTCCAGTGAATAACCTGAAATGGTACAAGGTAAGTGGTAAACTGCTAGAGGTTAAAAAAGTTTACGTTAGCAAAAACTGCTTTAGAGGAAATTGCAAAGAAAGCCAAGGTGTCAGTGAGTACAGTTTCCTACACCATCAAAGGCACTTGGAAACTGGAGGAAACTCTGACAGGAAGAGGTCTGGCAGACCCAAAGCCACAACAGAATCAGAAGACAAGTTTCTGAGAGTCAACAGCTTGCGTGATAGGCAGCTCACAGGACAACAGCACAGAGTGACTGGCACCCTGAACCAAAGGGGCTACCACAGCATTTTGCAGCGCCATGCAATACCCTCTGGTCTATGCCTAGTTGGTCAGGGGTTCATCCTACAGCAAGATAATGACCCAAAACATACCTCCAGGCTATGTCAGAACTACCTTTGAGGAAAAGAACAAGGCGGTAGGCTTCAAATCATGGAATGGCCAGCACAGTCTCCAGACTTAAACCCCATCGAGCTGGTTTGGGATTAACTGGACAGAAGGATGAAAGCAAAGCAACCTACAAGTGCAACACATTTGTGGGAACTTCTGCAACAGTGTTGGGAAGAACTTCCGAACAATATTGATATCCATTTTAGGAAGAATGCCACGAGTGTGTTTGGCGGGTTACAGTATATCTACAAAAGGTAGCTACTTTGATGAGTCAAAGTTTAGATTAAATTTTGTTAAACAAAATGATTCTATGATTTCTTTTTATCTCAATTGTTTATTTGTTCTATGCTTTAATTTCAAGTACATTGAGACATTAACCAGCGTAACTTTCAATAAAAACTGGTAAAATAGGGTGTTCTAAAACTTTTGACCGGTACTGTATATATATATATTATGGTAACGGTAGTACTACCATGAATTAAATTGAGGAGCCATTTCTATGTTAAACCCCAAAACTTTGCACCTTAATAACTTTGCAACCGTTTGACAGATTTGGCTGAAATTTGGAATACACAATCAAGAAGCACTGGCCTTGGCACTGGCCAAGTTTTGTACCAGTCGGACACAAAGCTGCGGAGTTATTAAGCATGATTTGCGCGCACATTTACGCTTTTTCTGGAATTCTACGGTCACACGTACAGGTCGCACGGTTTGCGTGACCGGCCTGAAATCTTCAGAGAACATGCGGCCAGGGTCCCCGATGTGCCTTTTGAAGATTTGGTGAAAAAATATTAAACGGTTCAAAAGTTATTCAAAAAACAATTTCCCATTATAAGTCAATGGGAAAAGTTAACAAAAAGTTCAACACTTTCTCAAATGCATTTTTACTTTCGCAAATGGGCCTGTTACTTTCGCAAATCGGCCATTTTGTTTTCAGTTGGTGATTAGAAAAATGCTTGGTATTTAAATTGGGACCCTCTAGCAACCTAATTCTTTTGTATTCACCTAGTCGGACCCTGAGGATGCTAGCCATGTCTTTATTTAGGGTAAAACACCCCAGAAATATATTTTCAGATTTCTGGAAAAAGTACTTTCATAAAGTACTTTCGTGCTCCACCAATGTCAAAATGTTTCTGGCTTTATAAAATGCGACAGTAATTTTCTAGTCTATGGGAAAATGACAGCAATTCTTTGGCACTGCACTGCAAAAGAACGGTTGGGAGTTTTGGGCTGAAATTTGGAGGGAATGCAGCCGACATCTCACAGATGTGCCTTTCAGTGTTGTATTGAAAAAATATTACATGGCAGCAAAGTTACGGCACTCCAAAGTTGACAGTTTTACCCATAGGATAACATTACGTTGCCCGATGCATTACAGGAATCCTTTGGCACCCTGCTGCAAAATAACGGTTTGGTCTTTTTTCCTGAAATTTTGAGGGAAGACAGCCAACAGCCCACAGATGTGCCTTTCAGTAGTTTGGTGAAAAAATATTACAGGGAGGCAAAGTTATGGTGCTCTGAACTTCTCTTTTTTTCCCATAGGATAACATTACGGCGTGTGCCGCGCCTTTCAGGGCCCGTATCTCGGAAACGGTGCGAGATACAGACTTTTCGTCAGAAAAACAAAACTAGCCAGTACAGTCATAAGTCATAGAACTTTTAATTTTTTTTTCTACATCGTACGGTTCCTGAGATATAACCTATTTAGTATTCCAAGTCCTCATTTTCTGCTCCGATACCCATTATTATGCATACATTCTTTGTACTCACTGTCTTTCTCTATTCAGCTTTTGGGGAAAACCAGCCTTTGCACTTACATTACTGTTACCATTGTCCTTTCCGCTTGCGGTTCCATGCCCGTTTCACTTACCGTTGACGTCTATGCCACCACGTGCGTCATCCTTTGCGTTTTCATTTGCGCTTGAATTTCTTATTTTTGCCATTTGTGTCTACCGTACTGTTTCTCTTTCTGTTTCACTTTGTGTCACCATGCCCATTGACATTTCCGTTTGCAGGCACCATGTTACTATGTGACAAGACATCATGTGGCACACCGTTCCCGTCTACGCCACCGTGTTCGTTACCCTTTCTGTTCTCATTCGAGCTTGCGTTACCTTGTGCGCCACTGTTAGTGCTTCTGTTTGTGTTGCTGTTCCTGTTACTATGCCACAAGACATCATGTACTACTATGTAAATCACATACTAAATGTAACACTACTTTTATCTTGAGCATGCTAGTGTCTTGTAGTTAATTTATGTACTTCTCTTAATTAATGTATACTCACTAGTGTTAAAACCTTTCTACAACTGTCATCATGCACCTTCAGCATTTATATTGACTAACGGCACAGTACCAGTTGTGGTGTGTGTGGTGTGGTGTGGGGCATCGGTAGAGTAGGCCATGCAACTACTAAGTGTAGTCGTTGTGTGCAGCTGCAATCAGGGATGTGTCGTTTGGTGTACATGGCCTCAGTTTTGCTGTTGATCTCCACTGAGCATGCAGTACCTGGTCAGGTGGGTGGGGATGTCTCGTAGTACATTTAGACAATTGTTTGTTATTTCTGTCACCTGCTGCTGGATGTCTGTCATTGGTTGTGTTGACTTGGTCCTCCCCATACTTGCATGTGTGTGTGTGGTGCTGGGGGTGAATCAGAGTTAGGTTTTCAACCCTAACAGCGAATTTCCCCACTTTTGTCGCTGTGGAACAACCCTAACTAATGCATTAAACGGAGTTTTTTGCCTCTAATATATATATATATATATATATATATACACACACACATACAGATAAAGGTAAATGTACGATGCACTAAACAAGGGGGGAGGGGAAATAACTTAGTAAATATAAACATATTTGCAAGTAGAACAGTTACATAATAATCCATAGCTGAAGGAGGTGCAGGGAAGGAATTTGTAGGGGGTTAAGTTAGATGGGAATAGAGATAAAAGTTAGTTGCAAGTGCAGGTGTGGGAGGGTGTTTGCAGAGGAGAGCGGTGAGAGCAGAGGGTGAGGGGGCATGATGGAAGGGCAGGAGAATAGTTCCACAATTTAGGCTTAGCTGTAAAACTGCTGTGTGTGAGTGCTGCTGCAAAGTGGAATTCGAAAAAAAAATGCCAGGTAAGGGATTGCTTCCATTTTGATTCAAGGAGGCAATGGTGACTATGGCATTTCAGCAATTGTTCACTGTGAGCATAGAAAGCAAAGTCTAGGTATAAGTAAAGAGAACGTTCCACTGTGAATCCTGTGCTCCAGGAAACAAATGGGGAGGCAGTATAGTGCAGTGGTTTAAGGCACTGAGCTGCAAATCTGGTGACATCCAGCAGACCAGACCTGGGTTTGAATCCCACAGCTTCCACTTGCATACTGTGTGACTCTGAGCAAGTCACTTAACTTCCCTGTGCTCCCAGGTTGCTCCTGCAAAAAAGCTTTCAGCTTAGTGTGCTACTCCTGGTTAAACAACTAAAAAAAAAAAAAAAAAAAAATGAACCAGCAAGGAGGCTATGCACCAGGAAATAAATGCATAAATAGTTTATTTAGTTCCTTGTACTCACAAAATCCATAAGAAAGAACTATTTATGCATTTGTTTCCTGGTGTCCAGCCTCCTTGCTTGTTAGTCTGTTTGTTTTCTGGGAGCACAGGATTCACTGTGGAGCATGCTGTTTGCTTGTACCCACTGCATGTGTTAGGAAGGCCCTGTCCACATGGTCAGAAACTATTTTAGTATCCATAAATACTGCTATTTGTAATTTATTTGATGTGTGCTATTCCAAAAGGATATTATGGAGGTGCTGAATGTTATTATGCAAGTTCTGTCCCATGATAAACCCTGCTTTATCCGGGTGAACTAGGGCCTCCCATTCCCTTTTGTAATATGTTAGAACAACAGAGGTGAATAGCTTCAGGTCCATGTTAAATGGAGAAACTGTATTACATGATTCACAGAAGGCGTTGTCCTTTCCAGGCTTTGGAAGTACTGAGATTTGGGCCTCTCCCCATGTCACAGGTCCTCCATCTCTCCCTGAATAACAGCCTGTAGATCTTGTATTAACTGTGCCTGAAAATGTTTGTAGAATTCAGAGGGGATACTATCTGCCACTGGTGCTTTCCAGTTTTTTAAATTGGGATATCATCCACCACTGGTGTTTTCCTGTTTTTTAAATTGGGAATAAAATCTAAGAATTCTTGTCCTCTGACCAAGGCATCAAGGCCTCCATATCTGCCTGATCCAATTCCTTAAATTTGATTTTAAGTAAGTTGTAATGTTCTCATGGTGATGTAGCGATCTCTCCTCCATATATAGCTGCTTATAATGATCTGCAAAAATCTGAGTAATTTCCCAGGATGACTAATTACTTCACTTTTCTGCCCCAACTGTACAGTTTCAGAATTGCCCATTTGTAGTCTGTTTTCCACTTCACCATGCTAGCCATTTCCCCACTTTATTGCCAGCTTTGTAATACCCTTACCAGGTTTACTAGGTAAGTGAGGACAAAAGTAAGCTATGAAGCCTATCTTGATTGTCCCCCACATTTGTGGGAAATTACACTTTGTTGTAGTTTTTGGAAAGCCAATGATCTACGCCCCTTTTAAAGGATTAAAAGGTATTACAGTCTACTAGCTCTTATGGTAGCTGGTTCCAGAGCCTTGGTGCTCTTACCGAGAAGAAATGAAGCCTCCTGTTTGTTTTTGCTTTACACACCATTAGTTGTTGATTGTGAAGTCTAGGTACTATTTTTCTTTGTGTTTTAACAATACCACATTTGTCCATCAGAGAGGGCAATTTGAGAAGTTTATATAAGAACAGAAGATCACCTCTGAAGCACCTAAACTCCAGTGAATGTATGCCTGTTTTTTGAAGCCTCTCTGGATATGGTAGTGATGCTAAATGGGGCACCATTTTTGTTGCCCTTCTCTGAACTCTTTCAATCACTTGAATGTCCCTGACCATGTATGGACTCCACACTGGTGACCCATAATCTGTATATAGTCTGATGTATGCTTTAAACAATGGGATAATACATTCCTCTGTCTTAGATATAAATGTACTGTTAATGTGCCTAAGTAGTGAATTAGTGGTTTTAGCTACATGATTACAGTGATTGGAGGAGGATAATTTGTCATCTATCAGGATGCCCAAGTCTCTTTCACATACTGAAGATTTAATGATAATATTGTATAGTGTATAAATTTGTTTGGGATTATTGTAACCTAAATGGAGAACAGAACATTTGTCTGTATTGAATGTCATTTTGTTTTTCTGTGCCCAATGCTCCAATACTGAAAGGTCGTTTACTAATAAGTCCATATTATAGTCTGAATCCACCCTACCACCTAATTTTGTATCGTCTGAAATTTTGAAAGTATGTTCCTGGAGCTAATCTGCATGTCTGAGATGTAAATATTGAATAGTACTGGATCCAGAACTGATCCCAGCGGCACACCACTGGTCACACCCATATTACTGGAATAGGCACCATTGATCCTAACGTGCTGTGTCCTGTTGGGTAACCAGCAATTGATCCATTTTATTATGTTACAAGAAAAACCTAGGTCTGATACCTTAGCTAGGAGAATATTGTGAGTAACCTTATCAAATGCTTTGCTATAATCCAGGAGGATGATATCCATGGGAATCTTATTGTCTAGTTCTTGGTTGACAGTATTATAAAAGGCTATTAAATTGGTAGTGTAAGAAAAGCCTTGCTTGAACCCATGTTGTGAGTGGTCAATAATGCCTAGAGTTTGCATTTCTGCCTCTAATATGCCTTTAATCATTTTTTCCATTACTTTACATGGAATGGAAGTAAGGCTGATGGGCCGGTAATTACTCACTATGGAACGGTTACCCTTTTTAAGTATAGGCACAACTGTAGCAGTTATTCAATCAAATGGAACTGATCTTTCTGCTAATGATTTATTAAAAATAATGGTGTGGCAATATTTTCAGCTGTTTCAACCAAAAATCTAGAATTAATTAAGTCTGGTCCACAGCTAGTATTTGGTTTTAAATTTTTAACAAGCAAACTACTTCAGAAATAGTTATGGTGTGGTCATTTTCAGTAGAACTTGATATGATAGTATTTGTATCAATTAGGACTGTATAATTTGAGAATACTGATGCAAAATAGGTGTTAGATGTGTCAGCTGTCACTTTATCAGATGTAATGGTGTTTGTGCCGTTGGTCAATGGCCCAATTTGTCTGTTACTGCCTTTTTTACTATTGAGATAAGAAAATAGGGATTTGTGATTGTGTTTGGAATGGACTATGCAGAACTCGAGGTTGCGCTTTGCCTTCCTGATAGTCCTTTTTAGTTCTTTAACGGCTGTTCTGTATTGTCCCAGTATGAGTTCTTTTGTGTCAGTTGTGCGTTTTTTTAAATGAGTAAATAGTTTTTTCTTCTGTTTGATTTTCCTATGAATATCATTATTTAATCACAAAGGAATTTTACCTTTACCGTTATATTTTATCTGGGCTGGAGTATAAGCTTTTTCTAGGTCTATTATCTTGTTTTTAACAAATACCTAAGAGTCTTCCAGGGTTAAAGGTGATAAAATTGCTTTTCATGGGGTATTTTTTAGGCTGTTGTTTATTGCCTCAAAGTTGGCTTTGTGGTAGTTATACTCCTGAGCATTATTAACTATTATGCTAGATTCATACTGTAGATCAAAGACAATGGTATGGTGGTCACTATTCCCTAGTGGGTCTGATATTGAAAGATTTAAGACTTTGTCCTCAATATTGGTAATCACAAGGTCTAATATAGTACATCCTCTAGTGGATTCTTGAACAATTTGCTCAAGCCCTAATTAATTTATTGTTGAAATAAAAGTTTTTTCGACAGCTGTTGTGCCGTTAGTAGTAAACCAATTTATGGATGGCATGTTAAAGTCTCCCAGGATCAGGATATCACCTTTATTCATCGTGTGGCCGATGTCCTGTATTAATGTGTTTGTATACTCTGAATCAGAGGATGGTGGGCGATAACATGTGCCCAACATTAGTTGTGGGTGTCCCTGAAACTGAATGCCTACCCATATACTTTCTGTTGGGGAAGTATGTGGATATTCATGTGAGTGTATTGTGTCTTTAATATAAAAGACATACACCACCTTCTTTTTTGTGAAATCTATCTTTTTGGTATAATTTAAAGCCCGGTATGTCTTTCTTCCTGGTTGAATCTGGGTCCCACCATGTCTCTGTTACTGAAATGATGTCAATATCCTGTAAGTCAATTTTGGTTTCAAGCTCAGAGATTTTTAACAAGTTTAAGGACCTTGCATTAAGAGATAATATTTTGCAAACCTTAGATGTTGGAGGCTTATTTGCTAGAGTCTTGCGTGTCGCCCCAAACTCCCCCTTGATGTCAGTTTAAACAGCTGCTAATGTGTGAGAGAATTCTCCTGCCTAAGATGGAATTACCTCTCCTGCTCAAGTGGAGCCCATCCCAACAGAAGAGAGAAGGGTTGTCTACAAAATTTTCCCAATGCGTCAGGCATTTTATTTCCTGTGACAAACATAATTTCCTCAGCCACTCATTGTAGGATTTAATTCTGTTAGTAACATATTCAGTAGCTATCGGTACTGGCAAAACCTCCAAAAAGCATATTTCACAACCCATTTCGGTCAGGATGTTGTTAAGGCAGATAGTATTTAACTTCATTTGGTTTAGGTGGCATCTATTGATATCATTTGTACTAGCGTGTATTATTATCAGGGGGTTTTCACCAGAAAGTTTCAGTATGTTTGGAACCATCAAGGTTATATTGGATATAACTGCTCCCCTGAAGCTGGAGCAGGTATGTTTACTTTTATCTGGATTACACACCGTCCTGACCATGTGCCTAATAATGGAGTACCCTAATACAAATACCTGTCTGGGAGAATTCGCCTTCCTAGTTATTGTTCCAAGGTTAGGTGTAGTCAATACTAGGGGGACTGGGCATTTGTTGTTGGATTTCACTTCCATCTGAGTGAGTGTAGGTACAGAGGTAGAGATATTTTTTTGCTGGTGGTCATAAGAAGTGGGGGTACCTAATGAGTCTGGGTTCAGAGTATCATCGTCTGGTGTTAGGACCTCAAACTTGTTATGTGTCTGCACCACTGGGGCACTATTGAACACTTGGCTACCCCTATGCTTTGTTTTACCTTTGGGGACCTATGATCATGTTTCATCCTCTGGGTTGGGTACAGGTACTAATACTGAAGTGGCTACTGAATTTGTTGGTTCTAATACTGTATTAGTGCACTACAGGGATAGTATAGAGATGCCATTTTGTCAATGTATGACTCTAATGAGTGCAAGTCTGGGTCAGAGGGGCTTTTAATGTGCAGAATGTTTAATTTGTCCTGCAATACCTTGAGCAACAGACATCTATCACATGCAAAATTCTCAATTTGTGTCCCAATGACATGCATTTGACAACTACCACACAGATTTTTGTGGGTCCCCATATTATGTTATGTTTGGCCACACACTTTCACTTAATATACTCATGGTCTGCCTCAGGCCTTTCCTAGCATCTATAATACTTGCTATTGTTGTGAAAGATATATACACAGTTATAATTTGTCTGACCCACCACCCTGCTGACCCAGCTGAGACAGCAGACCAAGTGCTAAAGAGATCGCATGTCTCTGTGCGCGCATCTCCATACTAGCGCGCCTCCACTCACGCTCACTCCACTCACTGGAGCTGTGCCTTATAAGGAGTGGGGGCAACAGAAAGTAGTGTGTCACTTCCTGACGACCTCTCACCCCAACACAGAATGTTTTAAAGTTCAAAACAGTTTGTTTTAAATCCAACACAGTTGCCACCTCATGTGGTGGTCTTAATATGCTGTTGCTGCACTTCTCCTGCAAAAAAGTCAACTAGCATAGAAGGTGCTGTAACTGGGATGTGGCTAGGTCCTCCACCTTTCCACACTGCCTTTGGGCAAGCAGCTAAGCACCTTTTGAGACAGAATGTCTCACTTGTTTCTAAGGTAACCTGAGCCCAAACACAAACCTCTCTCTAGAGGCATGTACTGTTCCAATTAAAGTTTAAAACGCTGCAAAGTTAAAAGAACAAGCCAGAGTCAGACAGAATGCAGGAAATAGTGCAGACTCCTGTGCACTCTGTTTATCTCCTCCTCTGCTCACTGGAGTTGTGCCTTATAAGGAGTGGGGGCAACAGAAAGTAGTGTGTCACTTCCTGCCGACCTCTCACCCCAACACAGAATGTTTTAAAGTTTAAAACAGTTTGTTTTAAATCCAACACAGTTGCCATCTCATGTGGTGATCTTAATATGCTGTTGCTGCACTTCCCCTGCAAAAAAGCCAACTAGCAATGAAGATGCTGTAACTGGGATGTGGCTAGGTCCTCCACCTTCCCACACTGCCTTTGGGCAAGCAGCTAAGCACCGTTTGAGACAGAATGTCTCACTTGTTTCCAAGGCAACCTGAGCCCAAACACAAACCTCTCTCCAGAGGCATGTACTGTTGCAATTAAAGTTTAAAATGCTGCAAAGTTAAAAGAATAAGCCAGAGTCAGACAGAATGTAGGAAACAGTACAGACTCCTGTGCGCTCTGTTTATCTCCTCCTCTGCTCACTGGAGCTGTGCCTTGTTTGGTATAATGAAGGTTTCCCTCCAGTTTTTGTTCAATAAACTTTTATAGAGCATTCTTATATTCTTGTGAATGGGGCAGAAGGTGTTTATCTAAGCCAGGCATAATACCCGACAGGGTGGTAATGTTCTGTTTGGCTTGCAGGGTAAAGAGTCTATGTTCCAGCTCTACTCTTTGAGCTTCTTAAGCCTTTTTTTTTTTTTGCAGAAGCAAATTGTATAATCTCAACAATGATAATTGTCTTCATGGCATCCCAATGATCTGCCAAAAGTATATAATAAAGTATTCTCTAATTTGGTTTGTATTAGATCTTTAAAATTTGAATCATTCACATTTGGGATGTCAAGTAGGGTTCCTACATGGTGTGGTAATGTTCAGCCCCATGACCACAGGGGCATGGTTAGAGGTTATTATTGACTTACTATTACATAGAGAATAATGGATGGGGAAGGCTTTGATATGAGAATTTAATGCACACCCGAGTTGTGGGATGCTACATAAACCCCGAGGGCGAAGCCCGAGGGGTTTATCAAAGCATCCCACAACGAGGGTGTGCATTAAATTCTCGTATGAAACACCCTCCTCATCTTTTATTTTTTATAATAACAGGCCAGAAATTTTTCTTCAGCAGTTTGTGAGATCGTTTGGCCCCGCCCACATACAGAATGTTGGCCAATGAGGCAGCAGCATAGTTTGACTGGCATGGCTCATGAATGTCATAACAACCAGCCGGTTGTTATGGAAAATATCAACCTGGTCAGTACATTGAGAGAAATTGCTGACCAGTTATTATAAATAGAATAATAGATACACGAGTGTCTATTACAAGGGAATAATACCATTGAGAGGTTCTGGGGACAAGAGAACCTCGAGAGCGAAGCTCAAGAGGTTCCCTTGTCCCCAGAACTGCAAGATGGTAGTATTACAGAGTGATAGACAATCGCCTATTTTTTATTTTTCGTAATATATGGATGAAAGTTTTTTTTTTAATAGCTGTTTATGTGGTGCTGTGAAACTATGTTCCCGCTGCAGTGAGGGCTCACTGTCTGCATATACACCCCACTCGCTCATCTGTCGACATGCCCGCTAGTTTGGTTTGTTTCATGCCTTTTCTTTAGTAGTCAGTCTTACCTTTAGTTCTTTTTTGCTGAAGCGTGTGAAGGATAGGTAGAAGACAAGGCATGAGCAGTGAACTCAAGGAACAATTTTCTCTCACTAAGCGAGAGATGCCCGCTATGTTTTTTTTTAATTATTGGCCCACCCACAAAGAAACTGCATCCAATCAGGAGGGGCGGTTTTAGTAACGTCATCACGCACAACTTTGGAGATGTCAGGAAGAAGACTACGGTCTTGAGTTTGCACTCTTCAAGTTTTGTGATAATACTATTGTTCAGAGCTCAAACGATAGTATTACGAGCTCTGAACAATAGTATTATCACTTTTCAATGATAGTATTATCACTTTGACTCCGGTGTATTACCGTAAATTTTTTGTATGCTTTTCAATTATATTATTTTCACTATCCACATATTGCAGTTCTAGAATATATGCATCCAATAAAATACATGTACTCTGGAAAACAAGTCGGGTGATAAGGTCACTCAAAATAATACAGGCTTACCTCTGTTTCCCTGTGCTGGCTAAACTACTAGAAAAACTGGTCAACTACATGAGCATCTCAAACAGTTCAATATTATTATTCCACCACAATCAAGTTTCATAGCTTTGCACAGTACTTTTACTGCCCTAGTCAAGGTTACCACCAACTGGCTTTTTACAATTGGCCAGAAACTTACAAATGCTGCCATTTTTATTTTCTCTTTGTAGCCATCAACACAGATGACCATAACATCTTACAGTATAAGCTCATTGAGGTAGGTATCAACTCCCTTGCTGTGTCCTGGTTTACAGATTATTTAAATGATCAACACTGGCAAATAAAGCTTGCCAATTTCTCATCCTCCTGCTGTCTCCTATAAAAAGGAGTCCCACAAGAATTAGTATAAGGGCTGCTTTTATTTATGATTTATGTAACATAACCTTGGGGCAAATATATAGTAGCTAACTTGCAGTGTTATGCTGGTGCCACTTTTCTGTGTATTGCTAAACCCACTCTAAGGGCTGAACTGAATAGTTTTCTGTCTGCTTTGGATGCTTAATACCTCAATCTGTACCTCCAAGCTTCTCAACACCACTAAACTTTATGGTTTCACCTTTAGTGGTAAACAGTCTCTAAGTGTATCTTCTCCCAGCATTACCACCTTTATGGGTGACAAGCTGGTGCTGGTGGATATATTTAATTATACAATGGCAAGAACATTTCTTGGACTGTGATTGGTCAGTGTGTGCCTGAGACAGTGATGATATTACACAATAACATCACTGTGCTGATTTTATGGATGAGCATATGGCCGATATGGCTTTTTTTTTTCAGAAACAAAGATATACTGCCTCACTAAAGATCTACTAAAACATTTTTATTTTTATTTTTGTTTTGTATAACATTGAGCCATTGTATAATTGCAGTAAGGCACACCAAGGTGTGTGTTATCTTGTGTAATAATGTCACTTCTGGGGGGGTGGAAGCACTTGGCTTCGCCTCGTGCTTCAACCCACTCCAGGAGTGACGTTATTACACGATAACACACACCTTGTCGTGCCTTATTGCTTAAATATCTGTGTCTTGGTTAGATTGTAAGTTATCCTGTAGCTTATCATGGCAGGCGACATTGAACTCAATCCTGGCCCTTTCCTGTTTCAGCCTTGCAGCTCCCAATATGACTTGAGGGTGGCCCACCTCAACATCCAGTCTCCTCCCTAAGCCGGATCAGTACAACCCCTCATGGTCAAACTCAAGCAGGATGCCCTAATTAGCTTAGAGTCTTGGCTCTCCCCAGTTGCCCTAGACTGCTCAGTTGCCATCTCAGTTACACTGTAGCTAGGCAGGATTAGCCCAAAAGGGGGGTGATGCAGCAGTTTACCTCTCCAGTGGTATCCTGTCTGAGCTTATGCTTTCTACCTCTTCTCCTTCTTACTGTGATCTGCTCCTTTTCAGATTCTCCCTCCCTACTTCTCTGTCCCTACTGTTGTTACAGGGGTCTACTACCATCTTGGCTCAATGTCTACATTTGTCACTGAACTTCTCCCCTCCATCTCTTCCCACTCCATTCAATATCCATTGCCTCTCTCCCTTTGTTCATAAATTTTAATAAAATTTCCTGGGTGCATGGTCTAGCCATTGAAGAAGATGGCAGCATAACTCTCTAGCTCTATCCAGACCCCAGTCTATCCGCGCTCAGACACCATGATCCTGTGGAGCTCCTACCACAAAACAATCGCTTGATGCATGGGTAATAACCCCCCTCACTGGGCAGCGCATTCTTTCAGCAGATTTTGGAGGATTTCTTATTTATTGGTGGTGCCGGGATCTGGTACTAAGTGGGCCTGTCTAGGCCATTGAAGTCTCATGCACATCGTAAGCCAATCTGACTACTCGGCACTGCGGGTCATAGCTCCCCTGCATCCACAACTGAGACTTCTGGAGGGGCTGCTACTACCAATCGGATCGAATCCTTTAATACTCACTCTCTTCAGAGTTCGGACTGCCTTGTCATATAGGAAAATGGAACCGCCAGTAGCCGTGGGGGAATCTTTGCAGCACATTACCAAACTTTTAGAAACACTAATTACCAGAGTTGATGATATCAGTATTTCTTTGTCTGGCACTACAAAAGATGTTCAACAGCTTCAGGACAGGATGAATGTTGCAGAACAAAGAGCTGAGGCCTGTGAAGTGCAGCAAGCACTGGTTTGGCAATGTCTGCAAAAACATGAGGAAAGGTTGGCAGTATTCTGAGAGAGGACCGAGGATCATGAAAATTGGAGCCTCCGGAACAATCTCCAGATTATTGGGCTTCCGAAGGGAGCAGAGGGTCAGTCTATGGAGAATTTCCTAAATGAGAATCTTCCACACATATTAGGAGACAGATGGAGGGGACCAATAGAGGTGGAAAGGGTCCATAGAGTCTCAGCTCACTCAAACAGGAACACCAATATCCCCAGGCCAATTGTGGCATACCTGTTAAGATACATTATGAAGGAGAGGATACTGCAGGTGGCACGGGACTAGGGGGAACTTTCTTGGCAAGGCACTGCAATTGCTATCTATAGAGATTTTGCTCAAGAAACAGCTGCAAAAAGGAGATCATTTGGCCCCATCAAACGATTTTTATATCAGCATGATTTTAGATTCAAATTTAAAAATCTTACTGGACTGAGCATCTTTAAGGAGGGTCATGAACTCACAGCTGATCACCTTGGAGAGATTGAACATTGGATTCACAGATTCTGGCCAGGCCTACAGTGTCCTACTGCAAATCCCAGAAGGCTCTGGGAGCCTTCCCATGTTGCACCTCCTGGTAGGAACCTTTTTCTAGCTATGGTTCCCCCGCGACTCTGTTACCAGTAGGACAGGTCCTGTGGCACACCAGTCCCCCACTGAGTGATTGCCCTCGAGCTGCTCATACTGTTCACACTGTGGCCCAAATCTTGCCCCCTGCCTCACCAATTTCTAGAAAGCAACCCTCTCTCCCTCAGCATGCACTAAACCCTCCTCCTAAATCTAGGCAGAGACCTAGAAGTGGGCATCAGCATTCACCTTCTAAGCTTTCAGCAGCACCTCCTGCAAAGATCTCCTGGGAGGATCTCTCTCCACTGCCTGATCAACTTTACAATGACTCCCTCGGTATGGATACAGGGCACCCCACCGACTGGGCTGATCTGCCAGAGACGTCGCTGGTGGAACTTGTGGATACTTTTGCCCTGTAAGACCTGGACTCATCAGTTATGCAGCTGTGGTGGTGAAGATGACCACGGAACCTGGATGTACCCCTCTGGGCTCCCACAAGTCAGTTGAAGGCCCAAATATTGGACCCTAACTTTTTTCTATTTTTATTATCAGCTGTTCCATATCTGAGGGGTGGAGGGGCTGTGATTAAGATTTCTCCCCCCTAAATTCCCCCTATGCAGTGGCCATAGCGGAAGTGGCTTCTTGATCTACCACCCCCCATTGGGACAGACAAGGCTACACGCTCCTTACCAGAAGCATTAAACCACTAATTAGGTGGAGGTCTAACCCCCCCTCCCCGGGTGTGGTTTATATGCTATGCCTGGATAGTTAGTGTGGCACATACAATCTCTTCACCCTAATCAGGGTGTAGCTCTTACTTCAAGAGCTTATGGGTGATTATAGCCCCCCCAACCTGTGGCCTGAACCTGTGCCATATAAGGCCTTCCAATTTAGTGCTTAAGCCTCAGGCTTGCTTCTGGGCTTACGCCCCCCCCCTTCTCGTTCATCATACCATGAGGGATGGCTCAATGCTATTGATTAGTAACCAGCAGGTGGGTGTACCCACCATCCCTCCCCCTTTTCCTACATCCTTCCCCCTTCCCCCTCTCTTCTCCTTCCCCTTCCTCCTCCATGGGTTGCATTGTCTGACCTATGGTTAGGGTGGGTCTAGGATGAGTTGTGTTGATAGCTCACTCCTATACTACCCCCTCGAGTTGAGTGTTGAAGCTAACACAGCTGTAGGGAACACATTCGTGTGTATCACCCTCTCGTGCATTGACCTTCAGACTCACAGTGTTATTATTGTAGTGTATTGTAGTGTCTCTCTCAGTGGACATTTGTTAAATGTTGGGCTATTTGCCCACTTATCCTTGTTTTTTGTATATATCATTTATTTATTTGTTTCCCTTCTTCTAGAATTGCTAATACTGTTACAGCCTCCGAATAGCTGAAGACCTGTAGGTGGAACATAGCAAACGATGCTTACATCTCCCTCTGAATTAGGGCAGATATTGGTAGCCCCTCCTCTTTCTCTGGTATCTAGTGGCTTTGTCACCTAATATCTCCTCCTTTGACTCTTTAACGGGACAATCTGTACGTACCTCCTCTTGTCTATTGTGTGAGTAGATGCCTGCTGCCACTTCCCCACCCCAGGGATATCCTGGAAACTCTCTCACCTTCAGAAGGACAATATGCCTCTCTACTATAAGAGATGGGAACCTTATCTTAATTCATCTTTTTGCAAACTCCCAGTATCACCCTCCAAACCCCCCCCCTTTTTTTGTGAATGGGCTATCTTATAATTCCTTTATCTCAGTTTTAGACTAATACTGTCCTAGCCTAGATATCAGAATCTACATGTAAGCATTGTCTTTCACTTTTCATAATCCTTCTTTATCTACTTAGAATATATTTTCTAGTAGGTATTATACCTCAGATTAGAGGCATCATAACTGTTATGAAGTGAATGATTAGTATAGGACAGATTGTACAATGGATGGTACTCTTTATTGATGTTGTACTACTTCACTGTATCATGGTCATTATGTGGCTGGCTGTACGGCTCGTCATTTGTTGTATAAATACTCAAAATCACTCAATAAAATATTATACAATAAAAAATAAACTTTCCCAAAATTTAAATTCCCTCAAACTATCGCAATTGATTTCAGACCCCACCTGTTTCAATCATAAGTCCCTTCACCACTCCCTCCTGGTCTGGGTCCTCTATTCTCACTCCTTCTATATTGTGGATGCAGGTATCCTCCCAGATGCCCTCAGTGGCCACTATATGGTCTACTGTGTACATAAGGTCCACCATCCTAAAGCTCCCCATAAATATATACAACTCTTCACATACTGTAGATTCTGGTCTGTCTGCAAGGCACAGAGGTAGCATGGTGGTCCTACAAGATCACTGGCTACTTTTCGGACCTGACAATCAAACTTTTAACAATGCCTGTACCAAAGCTAACAGGCTTGTGAAATCTGAATATTTTGGATCTACAGACCAGAAGAATCTGAGTTACCCCTCCTAGTTCTTAACCCGAAGAAGGGTATGAGCTCCGTCAGTCCCAAGCATTTTCATCTGTCTGCTCCTGGCATTGGCATCCCTATTATCCACCTCATCAGCCTCTTCTTCTCCTCAGCTGTGGTCCCTGACACTTGAAAGCAGGTGACTGTCATCTCTCTCTCTCTCCCTAAGGGGGATGATGCTGCCTCTCCTGGTAACTACTATCCAATCTCCCTGGTCCCCATCCTTGCTAAGCTCCAGGAGCACCTTGTACTCTCTCAGCTCTCTCCCCTTCCTTGACTTCTCCTCCTTCTTCACTCCCTTCTAGTCTGGTTTCAGAAAATCCCACTCTACATCCACTTCTCTCCTTCAGCTCACTGACTCTATCTTTTCTGGTATGAGCCAGGGCCAGTTCACCTTCACCATCTTTGTTGATTTGGCCAAAGCCCTCAACACTGTTGCCTACCCCCTTCTCCTGGACATGCTTAAGGTGGAAGGGCTCTTTGTCTCCTCAGCCATTTGGTTCCATTCCTACCTTGAATGCAGGTCTCAAGCTGTCCATATTGGCAACACCTTATCCCTCCACTGCCTATCTGTTTAGGCATGCCCCAAGGGTCAGTCATTGGGCCTATTCTGTTCTCCATCTTCCTGAATGACCTTCTCTTTGACTCCAGTTCCTATGTCCCTACCTCACTTCTTAAGTCCAGCTGGACTTTGACACCATCCAGTGCTGGTTCTGGATCAACCAGCTGTTCTTCGATGCACAGAAAATGGTCTCCATGACCTTTGATTCCAGGTAGAGGCTTGCCAGGCTCATTCCTCTCCCCTCCTTCCTTACCCTTGATGGCACTGTGATTAAGGATGTCTCCTTTAAGTACCTTGAGGTCTTGATTTCTCAGTGCATGTGGATGTCATGCACTACAAGCTCCAACCCAGACTTGGTGTTCTCTACAGGAATAAAGTGACTATCTCATGTCCTGCCCACTATAAGATCATCTAGTAGATAACCCCCATTTTTTTATTATGGTGACATTGTCTAGAGAGTTGCTACCAAGTCCACCCTTGTTAGACTGGAACCCTCTTTCACTCATTATGCAATTTTACCCTTGACTGTCCTCCTCACACCCACCACTGCTCTCAGTACTCCTTCCTCTCCCTCCTTTCTCTTGATGCCAGGCACCTCGCTCACTGTGCCTCCTTCATATCCAAAGTCTGGCTTGTCTCCCTTCCTCCCTGCCTTACCTCTCTCCTCTCACTCCATCCTGCCTCCTTCTTCTCACTTCTCAACACTGACTCTAATTTACTTTCCCTCCTTTCCAGGAAAACTACTGCTGGCCAAGCTTCTGTCTCCTATCATTTCCCTGTGCTCTGTGTTTTATTCCCTATCTGCTCTGCCTCTTTCCCCCACTTCCTGGAGTATCTCCTGATGTTAGCCTCCCCTAAAAGTCCTTTAGTGTCTTCAGGTGGCCATGGCTAGTCCTATGGCCTCCAATCACCCAGTCAATATCCCCTATACATCCCCGCCCTCTCCTCCCATGAACAATAAAATGCAATGGAAAATACTATTAAGGAGATCTCCCAAAATCTTACTTTTATAACCCTCAGCCAAATCAATCAGTCTGCTTAGTGTCACCAGATGACATACAGACCCTTCTGACTCACCTTCTCAGTACAGGCAGTGTACTTGACAATTATGTCATTTTGGGGCTGAGGTAGTGGGATTATAAAAAAAAAAGATGCTCTCCAGATCTGGCACTGTGTTACTTCCCCTTAAAAACATAATTTCAATTGTATTTTACTGTGTATGAGAAGAAGAGGGTGGAAAGAGGTTCCTGGTGTTATGGGAGTAGCCCTAGCACCTGGAAGAAGGAGGAAGGGCTTTTTAAATGGTTTGTTACTCATTATACTATGCATAATGAATAACAAACACCAGAATATTTGGACCCACAAATTAAGACAAATATTCAAATGAATGTACTCATACACACCCTACAGCTGGTAATGTAGAGGGAACATGAGAATACAGGTGTATAAATGTAAGAAGTTTGCTTGGAGTAGCAGAGAAATAAATAGCACACTCAAGACAGTAGCTTGCAAGGCAATGTGCTAAACAGGTTAATGGAGTGCAAAATAGCAAAATGGGTTATCAGCATGAAAAACACCCCAACATCTCATGGCATACTGCCACTTCATCAGTGGATGGATCTGGTGGAGTCTGCCTTACTATATAATCTTGAATTTAAAGTGACACTGCATTTTTGTAAACCAACACAAACAGGAACAAAAATAATATGGTTAAATTGCAACTAGCAGTCAATATCGGCTAAATGAGATTCTTATACCTGCATATGTGATCATTTTAAATCACAAGGGATAAAGGAGTGTAAATATCAGGTTATCTGCCTTAATTTCTACTAAAAGTACCCATGTGAAAAAAAGTAAATGGGATGACAGTCACCAAAGTGAGACCTGGAATAGTATAATAAACTCAGTGAATGAATAAATAAAATGGGAATAAGCAACAGAAAAATGAAACGAGGCTAGCAAGAGGAAGAACAAATTAGAGAAACACAAGTAACTCAGAATAAAGGCCCAAGGGCTGGGGCACAAGAATAAGGTATGGTGTGTTAGGCCCCGATATAGTGGCTCTGAAATCTGAGAGCCACCCAATAAAACAGAAGGAAAGAAGCACAGACAAAACCCCTCATTCAGCCATGAAGAGCAGACTGTGGAAGTGATAGCGGTTCCACTTACAGACATATTCAACTGCTTGCTGGCCACAGGGGTGATCTCTAGGAACTGAAGGATAGCAGATGTGGTCCCACTGCACAGAAATGGAGAGAAGGATGAACTGGGGAACTATAGATCTGGCAGCCTGATGTCTATAGTGGGGAAGGTAATGAATCCATTCTGAGGGAGAAACTGGTGAACTTCCTAGAAGGCAATGGGCTACAGCACAGGACCCCAGGCAGCATAGGTAAATAAAAGTGAGGTCTTACCAGATGCATCTTACTGACTTCTTTGACTGGGTGACCAGGGCAGCTGACAAGGGACAGGCAGTCAATATCGTATGCTTAGGTTTTAGTAAGGCCGTTTACCAGTCCCGCACAGGAGACTGGTCAAGAAGCTAAGGGATTTGGGGATGGAGGAAAAATTGCTGATTTGGGTAGGACTGGCTTAGGGGAAGGATACAAAGGGTTGTAGCAAACAAGGAGTTCTTGGTGGTAAGGATGTTATGAACAGAATACAGCAGTGATCGATGATGGGCCAAGGTCAAGGTCTGCCTCTTCAGAGGTGACACACAGATCTGTGCACAGGTTGACATGGAGGAAGAGATAAGGGAACTCAAGGAGAATTCAGGCAGACTGGAGAACTGGTCAAAGATCTGGCAGCTGTACTTCATTACTAAAAAATGCAAGGTGATGCATATTGGGGAAAAATAACCAAAGGTGCAATACAAAATGGGGGTGGTGGTACTGGACTGCACAAGGCAAGGCAAGGCATGCAAGGCAAATTTTATTTCTACGGTGCCCATTCCCAAGGGCTCTGGGCATCTTACAAATAAAAACATGCAAACATAATACAAAGATATAATTAGCATAGCATAATATTAGCATATAAAATCACAAAACTAGCATAAATACTTAATTCTTATAAAATCAAGACAGAAAAACCAGACTAAAATCAACTATCTAATATAAAGTGACAAATTAACAGAATCAAATCTCAAAGTCCGGGAAGGCTAGTGAAAAAAGGTGGGCCTTGAGACAGCTCTTAAAAACCTTGACAGATGGGGCCTCCCTGACTGATGATGGAAAGGAATTCCACAGGACGGGAGTGGCAGCACTAAACACCCTGTTGCCAGATGTTTTCAACCTCATCTGTGGAATAGTCAGGAGGACCCTTGCTGAGGAATGGAGGGAGTGGACCAGGGTGGCTAGTGTTAGGAAGTCAGACTGATAGCTGGGGCCAAGTCTGTGTAGGGCCTTTAAGGTGAGTAATCCCACCTTGAAGATAACCCTACACCTGACCAGCAGCTAGTGCAGTTCACACAGTACCAGACTGATGTGAGAAGACAAGGGAAGGCCCATCAACATCCTGGTAGCCACATTCTGCACTAGCTGGAGTCTACGGAAGGTACCTCCAGAGTCCTGGAAGTATAGGGCATTGCAGTAATTCAAGCCTGGTCATGACGAAGGCATGAAACAAAGTAGGAAGGTCATCAGGCGGAACAAGAAATTTGATCCTGGCAATGTTCCTGAGATGGTAAAAACCACTATGGATGACAGATGACACCTGAGGCCCAAAAGTCAGTCCATTGTCCAGGAACACACCAAGATCTCGTATCCTAGAGGAGGCCTTCAATAGTAGGAAGAAAAGGACTTCAGGATCATGATATCAGAAAGCCTAAAATGCATTGCACACTGTAACAAAGCTTTAAGAAAACAAACAGCATGTTGGGATGCAGAGGGAGTGAAATCAACAGCACAAGTTGGGAGGCAATTCTCTTACTGTAAAGGTTATGGGGGAGACTGCATCTAGAGTACCGTGCAAAGTGCTGGAGTCCACACCTAAAGAAAGACTGCAACAAAGTGGAAGCAGTTCAGTGCAGAACAACCAAGATGGTCCAGGGACTAGGGGCATGCCATATGAGCAGAGACTGCAGGACTTGGAAATGTTCACCCTCAAGAAGAGAAGGGAAAGGGGTGACATGATAATAATGTACAAGTATCTGCACGGGATAAACAACATGGACGCCAAGGAAAGTTTTCCCTGAGCTGAAATATAGAGATGAGGAGGAACTCACTCAGTCTATTAGGGGAGAGATTCAAAAGAGATGTCCAGAAACACTTTTTCATGGAAAGAATGATGGACAAGTGGAACATGCTACTGGAAGAAGTGGTAAGGACCAAGTTGGTCAGCAGTTTCAAGGGGGGATCGGACAAAGATATGAGCTTAGAAGAAGGAGAGACAAATGGTTGGGATGGCTACTAGGGCCAGAGCAGAGTAGTTAGGTAGTGTAGGTAGACATAATGGGTTTGTGGGCCTTTATCTGCTAGCAAGGTTTGTGTATCTATGTATCTGTGTATCCATCATGTCTTCCCCCTCCTGCTTTATAGGCAGGAATAAATAAGAATGTTTTGCAAAAATATACTAATTTATAAAGAATTTCCTACCCACTCTACAACCCAAAGGCAACATCCTGCCTAGGGAGGAAGTCTGCATTTCCCCAGGTTAATGCTGTTCCTAGGTGGATAATGAACTGATGTCTAAATACAGATGATCCATGGTTTGAAATTGTTCCAGTAATGACATTATGCATGGATCCAATGAAGGGGATGCATCATCTGTGACCAGGACAAAGAAACTGCTCATTAAGTAACAGAAATGGACTGCCCTCTGCCCACTGGACTTCAGGCACTTCTATCTAAAGGTAGTAAACCTATATTCATGAGGAAGGAGTTTCCAACTCACATACATGATGGGGTGTTCCATCCCCTTGAACATCTGTGAAAACAAAAACACCCCAAAACCTAGCTCAGATGCATCCATCTATTGGATAAATCATCTACAAAGTTAAGTATTCTCAGATACAGTATTTATTTTTAGAAAATGGCAAGAATTGATTCTGAAACGTGATTGGCTGAAAGCTGTTCCAACCCAGGTGTCTATTTTTTGATAGACGCCTGGTGAAAAACAAGTGCCAATTCAGGGTGCCCCATTACTGGGGGTATTATTGGGCACCCTGAATTTTCAAATGTAGTGACCGCCATTTTTTTCCTCCTGCTTAGCGGTCGTCCACCCACTGTCCCATCACCAATTCTCTGCCTGCCTTTTTTTAAAATTTTGAACAACACAAAAAACTCAGAAATGTAGGCTTACTTTTCTTTTTTTCCCCTGGCACCTCTCTCCTAGAAAATGTATGGCCCTTTCATCCGTATTCACTTTCTCCACAGTGCAGCCATCACCCCCTACCCCAGGAGTCACTGATGCTCTGCTGTTTTTGTTTTAAATCAACCTACTTTATGCAGGCTTACTTTTTGTTCTCACTCCTGTCTCTGGGACAAGGACAGCTCTCCTACAAAATGTACAGACCTTCCCATACTCAATTTCTCCACAGAGTGGGCGCCCACTGCCGATTCTCCGATGCAGGTGCTGCTGTGTGAGTGAAACTGAAAGTTTAAACAACCTAAGAAGAAAACCAAAAAAACACACACTCCAGCTAATTTTTCAGGTGAGGGAGAACAGTGTTTCTCCCACCGGTGGTCATATGTGGTGATGGGGGGAAGGTAACCTCCTGTGGACCACCCCCCACCTGGCCTCTTCACCTCACCACTACCTCTCAAACCCTCCAACTGCCCTTGGCTGTCTCTCTTACCACCTCATCAGGACACTAAACTCTTCCTCCTCCTCTCCTACCCCAGGCTCTCTAGCAAGCATACATCTGTCACGCGAGTTAGACGCTCAAGGCTCCACAAACCAAGGTCACTACCCCTCATCACAAGGTTTTCCAGGACCCTTACCCTCCTCCTACTCCTCACTGGAACCATCCGTCCAAACCCTGGTTGAAATAACCCCTGCCCCTTTCCTGTTCCATCCCACATCAATAAAGGGAAAAACATTAGCATAGTCCACCTGAACATATAGAGTCTCCCAGCTAAAATAGATGCTTTCCAGACCTGGATAGCTGTAAATGACTTTGATGTTATTGCTGTCTCGAAAACCTGGCTTTCTCACAAAATTGCCAATGAGGAGATCAATCTCAGCAGATTCACCTCTGTTAGGATAGACAGACAGGGAAAAAAGGAGGTGGCTGCATGTTCTTTGTTTCTAGCAAGTTCTCTTTCACCAAACACAGTCTCAGCTCTGATTTCATACAGCTTGAGAGCCTTTCCATAGACCTAGTTCTTGGACAAAATAAAACCCTCACCCTCACTACAAGCTGTCTCCCCACAGGAACCCCTGCCTCTGATCTGGAGTCCTTGTTAGGCCTCAAACACTCCCTCCCTTTTAACAGGGAATGGGTTCTTCTCAGGGACTTCAATATAAATTGGTTCTCCAGCCAAGCTGACACTGCCAAATCCTGCATCACTGACCTTGGCCTTGATCAGTTTATCTCCACAATCACAAGGTCAAATTATAAGAAGGGGACTCAATCGCTAATCGACTGGGTCATTGTCTCCAGCCCCTTCTGCATCACTGACTCAGGAGTATTGCCAGACTGCATCAGTGATCACTGTGCCAACTACTGTCTTTTGTCAGCCTAATGCCCCAAACCCACCCTCAAGTTCATCTTCTCTAGATGCTGGACAAATAACTCCGTCGAAAATATAACAAACAATCTCAGTCTAGTTGACTGGTCATTCACTGCTGCACCAGGTAACCTCGACTCTATCCTTGACAGATTCTCTACCATCCTCAATAATGTTTGTGACAAATACGGTCCTCTCAAAAAAATCAGGGTTAGGGGACATGCTAATGAATGAGTATTGTCCTACATCATTAAACTTGATGAGAACCAGAGACAAGGCCTGGGCCCATTACACCAAGCGCAGAGGCCCTGCCCAGCTGTCCCTCTACAAAGCACTCAGAAACAAGTGCAAATCAGTCATCAGAAAAGCCAAAATTGAATTTTTCAATAATAAACAACTTGGGGAAACATCCATCTCCCATCAGCTTTGGGTTACACTCAAATCACTACTTGTGGAAACACTAGAACACCGAACCTATCATTCTTATCCATGGTGGCAAGCAGATCAACAACCCCTCAGAAGTAGCAAACATTTTCAACTCATTCTTTGGTGATCTTATTAAATATAAAAACTCACCCTCCTCTCCCCTTCCCCCCCATCCACCCCCTACACCACCTGCCCCATTACTACATCTGAGCCCAGCCCCAGATTCTATTTTAGGGTCCTAAAACCCTTGGATACCATAAAGCTCATCTGAAGTAACAACCCTAAACCCAGCAAAGGGGTGGATGGAATTAACTTTAAAATCCTTAAACTGGCCATTAATTCATTAGCAGTTCCCATCACCAATATAATTAACTGCTCACTCTGCTCCAGCTATTTCTCTAGCACCTGGAAAACCACCACCATCAAACCATTGTTCAAGTCTGGGTCAAGGAATGAAGTAGGGAATTACCAACCTATCTCCCTCCTTGTTCCCATCTCCAAAATCATTGAAAAAGTTGATCATACCCAGCTCATCGTCTTCCTCGACTATCATAACTTTCCATCTGTTCCCCAGCATGGTTTCAGATCTGGATATAGCACTGAAACTGCCCTGGTCAGGTTCACCAGTGATATCCTCAAGGCAAGTGATTAGGGCCAGTACACAGGCTCTGTCTTCATGGACCTGACCAAGGTGTTCTATTTGGTCAACCATGGCCTTCTCCTGGACACCCTTAAGGGCTGCACATATCTGAAAATGTTGTCAAATGGGTTGGAAGCTACCTCTCTGGCAGATCATAGAAAACTAATGTTAATGGACATTTTTCTGCTGAATGTCTGATTAAATATGGGGTACCCCCGGGCTCCAACCTGGGTCCACTCCTGTTCTCGCACTTCATCTCAATAACCTCTCTTCCATCTGCTAAACCACCCAACTAGTCCTTTAAGCTGACGATGCAGACCTCTACTGCAGTGATAACTGGATACAACGTTCATTGACTTGCAGGCTAACTTTAGCAAGCTATACACTTTGTTCTCTGACAAAGGCATGGTTCTCAACTTCAAGAAGATCAAGTTTATGATCTTTTGTGGTCCAAGAAAAGCCCCAGTCATGGGCAGATCCCTCTCAGACAATCTTGGTAACATCATAGAACAAGTCTACGAATTCAAATACCTTGGACTGTACTTAGACCCTCACCTGACCTACAATATCCATATTACTAACCTCATCAAGAAAATCCATTTGAGGCTAGGTCTCTTATACAGAATCAGAAAGTTCATTCTCCCTGTCTTCAGACTATGCCTCACTAGCTCCCTTCTCCTGCCCCTACTTGATTATGGCTCTATTGTCTACTCCCCCCACCAACACATCCACCCTTTTCTCCAAACTCAAGACTTCATACACTCCACGCTTCGTGACTGGCCTCCCCTGGATGACCCATCACTGTACCCTCTATGCCTCCCTCAACTGGCTCACACTTGAAGGCAGGTTCCAACTTAAAATGCTCTCTTTCCTACACAAAACTCACCGTAACCTGCTGCTGTTCAGCATTAATTCCCTTTTCCCCTTATCAGTTCCCAAATGCAGTACAAGAGGGGCCACCTGTCATATCTTCAGCACCCCTTTTTACAACACCAAGCATGCGCAGAACTCCATCACATACAAGGGCCCTAAGTTTTACAGTGAACTGCCCTCTGAATTTCAGGCCTGTAGCTCAATTGGCTCATTCACTGCCTCCCTCAAGGACCACTTCCTCCTTCAGTTCTCCACTTGTGCCTGTCCCAGTAGGCAACCCTCCTGAATGTCCACCAACCCTTGAGTTACCTTAGAGTTTATTTGCATCTGTTTATTGGCTCTTTTGTTGTGTGCTCTGTATTTTATTATAATCTAGATGATTCTTTCATATACACTGTTCCTATTGTAAATACAGTAACATTTTGCAGATTTTGTTTGACCTTTTTCTCTGTATTATCAATATTCTGTACCACTGGACGTTTGTGAAAATGGGCATTTTTGCTCACATATTGTCCAGTGTAAAAATAAAAATTGAATTGAATTGAATTAACCATGACAATGAGCTGTACGTGTTATGACTGTGGACGCTCCACTAGGACAAGAGTCCCTACTTAAAAAGAAAAAAGTCATTATTCAAATAAGGCGGATGAACTATTTTATTATAAATTAAAGCTAACACAAAAGAGTTGAAACATTTGCTAATATTTTATTTCACACATGTAAAATACACTGGCTCATTTTCTAAGTGTACTAATACCCTAAAGGGTGGGCGGTATTGGGAAATATTGGACATTCCAGGGGCTATATGGCTGTACACCTGCAGCATCAGGCCTCATTATGTCCTTTGGAGGTCTGGTATTTCCCAATACCCCCCACCTTTTTGGGTATTATTGCTTACATTTATTTATTTATTTGAAATTTGGATTATATGGCTGTTGGGATGTCCCCACGGGATGTAATATATCATTTTAATGGGGATCCCTTGACATATCAGAGTACAAGGTATGATATTTAAAATACAATAAAACAATAAAATTGGTGTTAAAGATACTAGAGCACAAAGGATGCACAAATTCAAAATTACAATACAGTAACATCATAGTAACAATGCCATGAATCTTATAAGCTGGTGACAATCACAAACAAAAACAGTTACCTCAACATACTTTACAGACAGAAACCACAGAAAGATGAAGAGAAAATAGATAGCAGAAGTATATACACATAAATAACTATGTGAGTGTCAGCTAAAAAGGGAATTCAAGTTGGAAAAGAGCTGCAAAAATCAGTGAGCCGATTAACAAGCAACCTTAATTTTTTGAGGGTAGGGGTGTAGTATACTAATCCACTCTATCCTGCCTGAGAAGAATGAGATCCATCTGCTGAAATCTTTTCAGTTTCAATATTAACCAGTTAGTTGCTTCATTTGATCTTAAGGAATAGTGGGTTAGAACAGGACAGCAGAAGGATGTTATAAATGCAGGAGATACGGAATGAATACAATTATGAAGCAAAACACTCGAATGATAATTTGTGCAAGCAGTGGAACTCCACAACACAAGTTGATTGTGCAACTGAAAGTGATGGGACTTGAGCCACAACAAACCGACAGAGCCTATCCAACAGGGCATCCAACCTTTTGTATGCAATGTTACTTTGGAGGCAGAGTGATATACTGTACTTCATCACTATAATCTAGTAAAGCGAGTAGGTCTTTTTTAGTGATTTGGATTCTTGTATGAGAATTAAGGTAATTTCTGTCTTAATAGGGAACTCCTAGCCTTAGTGGTCAGCTGAAACCAAGGCAGAATTTTGTGGAACACCCAACAATCACAATTTTACATTCTGGTGAAGTGGAAATGATATTTATGGGGCACGTCAGCACTTTGGCTGAATGGACTTTAGCACTCATCAGGTATCCAGGGCAAGTCTCTTGACCATTCCAACCCAGTCATTTCCCACCCTGAATCCTCTCCCCCCATTTTCCCACATGTTTTTTAAAAAGCCATCGCCGGGCACTGAACCAATATTTGATGGCATATTTTAGAATGTACAATCCTCCCTAGTTTTCTCCCAACTTTCAGATATATGTATTTTCTATTGTGTCACCAGACTGACCTCTGATCCATGATTTGGGAGACCAGAAGTCTTCAAAATAGTCATCCCCCACCACAACACGCCCACTCCCATTCAGTTGGTGGGGCACAGGACCTGGTGGGAGTGGGCATGTTGTGGCTGGGGATGACTATTTTGAAGACTTCTGGTCTCCCAAATCATGGATCAGAGGTCAGTTGGCAAAAAAATCAAAAGTTGGGGATTTTGTATCAACACATCAGAGACTGTGGATTTTGTATCATTTGAATTCCTTGTTTTTCCTTGACACCAGGAAACTACTGGCACATAGTTTCCTTTTGCCAGTATTGGATGTTGGCTTGTTATTCTATGGGGCAGCAAGAGAGAGTGCATTCTCAAGGGTAAGAGTGTTACAGGTATATAGCAAGGTAGCCAAATTAGCATAAAATCTCCCCCCCAAAAAACCCAACATCATTGTATTCTTTTTTTTTTCTGCCCTTCAATGGCTATCCTTTGAGGAGAGATATGGGTCTGAATTGCCAATGCTCTTCAAAACCTCACAGCTGCGGGAAAAACTCTATGTAAGTGGATTGCCACTGGCAGAACAGCTGTTTCTCCTGCAGCTATGGTATTTTCAAAAGTGAAACTGGTGTATGACCAGCTCCACGATTTATGACAGCTTGCGGGTGGTGATTCCATAGAAATGCCTTCAGCTGCAGAAAAATGTTGTGGCTGGTGGGACCAGCCATAACATCTTCTGCAGCTGTGGTAGATGAGAATACCACTCTCTGCAGCTGTGGAGATTTTGGTCCACATCTGGAGCTGCAGTGTAGGACTTAGTCTGAAATCCTTGTGAGAATAAGGCCCATGTTTTTTTTTCTCAGCTCTGTTCTTGAAAAAGGTGACATTGGGCTAGCTACCCTCTTCTCTGTGCACAGGACATTTCACCCTTTCAGTTCCAAAGGGAGGACCAGGTATTGCCTAAACAATATACAGACCCTAACAAGTAGAGCAAGTAAATACCCTCCATCGCTAATTAACATCAAGGGAGTGCTTACCCAGGATCCCAAAAACATCGCAGATGGCTTCAACAAGGCCTTCACAGACCTCAGTGTTGTGCTGCCTCCAGACTATCTTCAACCTGTGCATAGCTCTGCCACATGTTGTACCAACATCCCTTCAACACACATAACACCTCCCTTCTACCTAAAGGTTACCTCTATGACTGAGGCTAAAAAATACCTGGAAAAAGTCTTCAGGAAAACTAGATTCAGAGGGGATTTGCTTGATCTAAAGCTAATAGCTGTCACCCTGGATGCTTTACTCTCCCCCTCTAACCTGGATCCTAAATCTCTCACTAACCACGGGCAAGTTTCTCCAATGCTAGAAAGCTGCAGTGGTCACCCTGGTCTTTAAAAGTGGGGACAGAACCAGCCAGGCCAACTACAGGCCTATCTCATTCCCCCCCCCCCCAAGGCACTAGAGAGGATAGTGTACGATTAGTTAGCTGCATACCTTGATGAGTACAACCTTCAATGCCCGGTACAGCACGGGTTTCGGAAGGCACACAGTACTTCAACAGAATTGGTTGAATTTACCGGCTATATTCATGAAGCACTTTGATCGAGGGCTCTTGGTAGGAGCCACTTTCATCAGCCTCACCAAGGCCTTCGACACAGTCAGTCATGACTTGCTTCTCACCCAGCTCTCCAATGTTGGAATATCATCTGTCTCTCTGGGCTGGTTCCAGAGTTACCTCTCTAACAGGACACATCAGGTCAAGATTCAAGACGTTCTATCTGACCATCGGCATGTCAACACCTGAGTGCCCCAAGGCTTCATATTGGGCCCCCTGCTGTTCTGCCTGTTCCTAAATGAGCTTCCTAAAGTTTGCCAGGATAAGATCCCTCTGTACGCATACAATGCTATACTTTATACTTGCCACTCTCTCTGAAAGAGCTGGAAGAAGGGATGCAAGCTGACTTTACTGCCATGGAAAAATGGTTCCTTCAGTCCAAGCTCTTGCTCAACTACTCTAAGACTAAAATAATGCTGTTTGCCTCTTGTCAAAATCATCATAAGTCCCATCTCCTCAATATCTACAATAATAAGTTTGATACACTCAAAATGGTCAACACCTTTAACACCTTTGGGGTCATCCTTGACAGCTCTCTTTCATACGGCCAGCACATAGACTATGTAGCCAAGGTTGTTAGTGCCAGACTAGGTCAGCTCTACCAGCACAGGCAGTGCCTCACAGACAGTGGCATTAAACTCGCAGTTAACAGCTCTGTGCTTTCTATCATTGATTATGGTCTGGTAGTCTACAGAGTCGGTACCGATACAGCACTAAGGAGAATCAAGATCATCTTAAACAAAGCCTGCAGACTAGTCCTGGGCGCTGACCATTTAACTCAGACATGTGAACTGTGCTCAGGTACTGGCTGGCTAAACCTGTATAGCAGAATACAGTACCAAGTCTGCCTATTAGCTAAAAAAATCCACCCTTGGCCTTTCACCCCCAGGTGTGCAGCAACTGCTAAGAAATCCATTCACTCCAGACCCACCATGGGATCGAGTAAAGCTGCCTTCATTATTCCTGTCTGCCAGACCTCACTAGGGCAACGGTTCTTCGAGTACAGGGCCCCCCTCTGGCTAAATACCCTTAGCTCTGAGCTGATTGTGGAAATAAAACTAGTCCCATTTAAAGCCAAACTGCTACAGAACCTGGCCACTCTCAGTAACTGCGACTGCGTTACTAGTGCCTAACCCTGCCTGTTTAGCCACCTTATTTGCCCCACAGAGCATTTGTCCACCTTCTTTGTTTTCTATTGTTTGCAAAAAAGGCAATATAAATTCCACTTGTTTGGTGGTTGTTGTCTTCAAGTCTAGGCATTTACTGGATATTCTGCTACAGAACACACTTGTCCCACAAACAACAGTGCCCATGAGCACCCATGCACTTCTACCCGTGCCACACGCACACTCCTCTCTGTGCCCTCTGTAAACACTTGTGCACCCCAGCACACCTGTGTACCCACGAACACAGCAGTGCATGCCCACCACATTCATACACCCACAATTCCACCAGTGCACCCCTAGTACACTTGTATACTCCCCAGCACACCAGTGCACCCACTGGCACACCTGTGCACCCCAAAAATGCACCAGTGAAATCCTTCAGCCCTTCTGTATACCATGGAACACATCAATGCATCCCATGCCACACCAGTGCATTCCCTGGCATACCTGTGCACTGGTAGAATGCAACAGTGCACTTTCTCACTACACCCATGCACCCTACCCAATAATAGGCCAGACACAGGTAGCTGTGGCATGCCATTTGGCATATATTTTGTGTAACAACAGGAGTAAAAGTAGCATGCATGCTGCCAGAACTATGCTTACCACATGGGGGTACCTCCCACCCAATCATATGCCCCTTCACTGGGGTGCTACCTCACACCCTGGCATATATCCCTTTACTGGGGTGTTATCACGCACACTGGCACATGTCCCTTCACAGGGGTGTTTCCTCACTGCCCCTGACATAAATCCAGTACTCAAAGGGATGCTGGCTGACTGCCCATATGTCTGTGCTTGATGTACCTGGCTATGATCGTCATGATGAAGGGCCAGAACACCTACTCTCTCAGTTCCTACCCATAGTTAGGCTGGCCCTCCACTGGTCACTATGGGCCAGCACCTGTCACTCTCCCATCTCCACTGTCATCATCCTCCCATGGTAGCTAGTTGTTCTTCCCCAGTCCAGAGCCAGGTTGTACACCACCAGTTCATCCTGCAGTTTCCTTGGCCAGCCCCTCCTGTGCATTAGGGTGCTACTAACCATGGTTGATCCCTGAAACAATACAGAAAATACTACTCCGAATCCTGAAGGACATGCATTGGAACAAAGTATTGCCAAGAGGGATTCATGACTGCTACGGCCATTGCTGCTGAACACTTACCCATGTTGGCTCCACCAGGCAACAGTACCCCTGTCCTGATCCTGGAATCCTCCTTGGTAAGCGTGTGGGGCATGAAGGCCTCAGTGGCACAGGAGTGGGCATGGTTTTGTCAGCTTAGTGTGAAGCATCCTGAAGGGTGTTACGGATGAAATGGCAAGCCATTGCCTACATGGGGCATCATGCCCATGGTGGTATGATACCATACCCTCATGGCCCGCCAACATCTGTCTGCTGGTAAGGGGCATGTGATGCACAGCTGGCATTTAAAAGAGCCACCTGGTGGTCCCAAATGATGCTGTGGGGGACGTGTGGAGCAACTGGTACATTCGGGGGACTGACAGCCTGCTAATGTGTCCAGACATCCTGATAGACATAGTACTCCTGGAGCTGCAGAATGAGGTGTTGGAATGATGCAGATGTTGTGCAGTGAAAATATATTTACTGGCTGAAGACTGACATGGCAATACTCACAGAACTGCAGTGCATTGGCAGGTACCAGTTCGATATGGGGACCACAGAGGAGCTGTGCCAGCTGCTAGGGCCATATCTGCAGATGAGGACACACCACAGTCATGCATTGTAGGTCTAGATATGCATGCTCATTGCCCTGGCATACTAAGAGATGGTTAACTTCCAATGCATGATGGGGCCATGGCTGATATGAGCCAGTCATCTGCTAACAGATGCCTGTGGCAGGTGACAGATGTGCTCTTGTAACACTGCTGTAATTACATCAGGTTCCTGTGTTCAGACCACAACCTGAGGGAGACCAAGTTGGCCTTTTATGTCATGGCAGGCATGCCAATAACATCAGTGCCATTGAGTGTACACACGTGGTGCTCATTGCCCTGTTCCACGAGGAGTGGACATATGAGAACCACAAGCCATTCCACAGCATAAACATGCAGGGTGTCTGTGATGCTGCAGACATGAGTATGCATATCTTTGCGGATATACAGGCTTTACACATGATTCACAAATACTGGAGAATTAAGGACTGTGGGTGCTGCTGCTCACCATGCTGGCCAACCAGGGGTGACTCATTGGAAAGTAGACACAGGCAGGTGGGTGGGCAACTGCAGGTCCAATGTAGGCACACAGTAATGGTCTTCCCTCTTCACAGGTGACAGCGGACACCCATTATGCATTATTCTGACAACACCATTCTTGCAGCTTACAATGAGGCACATCATCTGACAAGAAGCATCATTGAGAGGAGATTTGGCCTGCTGAAGATGTGCTTCAAATGCCTGGCCAGAACAGTGGGGACAATACAGCTAATACCTGGCAAGGTGTGCAAAGTGTTTTCTGAATACTGCATGCTACACAACATAACTGTTTGAAACCTGTATCTAAGGGTGATAGACCACCATCCGGTAACATGACCTGTGGCAGAGAGGCCCACATGCCTGATGGTGGCAGAAAGCCTGGTGAACATGACCAGGGGTATCTTGCAGGGCATGCATGCAGGGCAAGGGTTGTGCAAAACTACTTTGCACAGTATTAGTGATGTTTGTGCTGGTCTGTGCTTCAATAAAGTGCTGTGCATTTAACATTGCTTATTTCTCACCATGGTATGCGGTGTGTGCCCTGTTACGTGTTCCTTGGAGTGTGTATGTGCTCACTTCTGTGGCATGTCTTTACACTGGCATGCACTGTACCATCTGCTGCCCAGTGTCTTGGCCATTCATTTCCCTGTGGCCCACGGTACACTCTGACCAATGGTGCCATTTAAGGGTGAGGGAACTGAGTTGGGTGTCTGCACCTGTGCCACCACATCATCCCCCTGCGCTGTTGCCACTACATAGAAACATAGAAACATAGACTTTGACGGCAGATAAGGACCACTTGGCCCACCCAGTCTGCCATTTCCCTACGTACTGGATAACCTGCAGATTCTAGTTAACCAACAGCCTATTTCCTGCAACCCCACACTATAATTGCCTTATGTCTGTCCCATGCATGTTTGAATTCCTCCACTGTTTTAGACCTCACAACCTCTCCAGGAAGGCGGTTCCATGCGTCCACCACTCTCTCCATGAAAAAGAATTTCCTCACATTACCCCTGAGCCGTCCCCCCTCTAACTTTAAATTGTGCCCCCTTGTTCTTACACATCTCTTTTTCTGAAAGATGCTACCTTTCTGGACTTTGTTGATTCCCTTGAGGTACTTAAAGGTTTCTATCATGTCTCCCTGTCCCTCCTTTCACCAAGGGTATACATATTAAGCGCTCTCTCAGTCTCTCTTCATATGGTTTCTGATGTAGACCCTGCACCATTTTAGTTGCCTCCCTCTGGACTGCTTCCATCCTGTCTATGTCCTTGCATAGATGAGGTCTCCAAAACTGCACGCAGTACTCCAGATGGGGTCTCACCAACTGTCTGTACAGAGGATAACCACTTCCCTTTTTTTACTTGTGATGCCCCTCCCTATGCATCCCAGTATCCCCTGGCTTTCCTACTGACTTCTCACATTGCATACCCACCTTTAGGTCATCTGATATGACTACACCCAGATCCCTTTCCCTTATTGTTGTTGTTAGTACCTCCCTGTTATTGTGTATCTTCTTCCTGGATTTTTATTTCCCAGGTGCATTACTTTGCACTTCTTGCATTGAGTCTGTTGCCATATGTCTGACCATTCCTCCAACCTTGCCAAGTCCCTTCTCATCCTTTCTACCCCCTTGTGTATCAACTCTGTTACAGATCTTTGTGTCATCCGCAAAGAGGCATACCTTTCCTTCCAGACCCTCTGCAATGTCACCTATAAAGACGTTAAAGAGGACTGGACCCAGTACTGAGCCCTGAGGTACTCCACTAGTAACCCCCTTCTTCAGAATGTGTTCCATTCACTATTACTTTCTGTGTCCTGTTGTGCAGCCAGTTTTCACTGGCTACCACCCTGGGACCCACTCCCAGGCTGGCTAACTTGATTATTAATCTTTGTGCAAGACTGTGTTAAATGCCTTGCTAAAGTCTAGGTAGACCATATCCACAGCCCTCCCTGGTCTATTACTTTGGTCACCCAGTCAAAGAAATCGATTAGATTTGTCTGACATGACCTTCCTGCTGTGAATCCATGCTGCTTTGGGTCCAGTGCCCGCTGGCCTCTAGGTACTCAACAATTCTTTCTTAGTGATTCCATCATTTCCCACCACTGAGGTCAAACTAACAGGTCTGTAGTTTCCTGCTTCTGCCTTGCTCCCACTTTTGTGAAGGGAATCACATCTGCCCTCCTCCAGTCCTCAGGTACCACCCCATCTTCCCATGATTTGTTAAAAGTGTGGTTAGTGGTGTCACTAGGTCCTCCTTAGCTCTTTTAGGATTCTAGGGTGAATCCCGCCAGGCCCCATTGCTTTGTCCACCTTGTGTTTTAGAAGTTCTTCAGTACTCTTCTTCTTTAAATGGACTGGTATCAACCCCACTATCCAGAGTGCTTCTACTGTTTGGTTTAGGTAACCTCCCTTCTTCTTTTGTGAATACTGAGCAAAGTATTCATTCATTATCTCTGCCTTTTCACTGTCTCCTCTGCCCACCTCCCTCTCTCCTTATTAATCTTCCCTATCCCTCCTTAACCTTTCTATGTTCTCTAATGTACCTATAAAAGGTTTTATCCCCTTCTTAGCTGAGTTGGCTATCCTTTTCTCGGTTTGGGCCTTTGCTTTTCTGACTGCCTTCCCCACTTCTTTCTGCTTTAATTGATACAGTTCCCTGTTGTGCTCTGTCTGTGATTCCTTATACTTTTTGAATGCAGCCTTTTTCTCCTTAACCTTCTCTGACACGTCTTTTGAGAGCCATAGTGTTTTTTTATTCCGCTTTGTTTTCTTTATTTGTTTCACACAAAGGCTTGTTGCCTCCATGATGGCAGTTTTGATTTGTTGGCTTGTTGAAGGGGGAAGTTGGCTGTGGGCTATGGCCTGCCAGCACAGCCTGTGTTAGGGACAGCAAGGCCCTAGCAGAGGACGTCAATGAGGTGGTTGAAACCACTATCCACAGATGATAGATGGCTGCTAGATCATCCCACATGCCTACAACCTGTCTGCATTGGCCACCAACAATATGAGCCATGTGCTGCAAGTGTTCATGACAGACCATCATCTGCTGGATATGCTGGTGCTCCAGCCAACCTACCTCAACATACGTGTGCAGAACTGCCACCTGAGGTGGCATGCAGGGGGGACCCTTTGATGGACCCTCTTTGGTCTGTGTACCTGTCCAGTGACCCATCTAGACTCTGTGCACCCAGTGACATGTCCTCTGTCTGTGCATGATTGGCAGGGTGCAGTGTGAATAACATGGTAACTGCCAGTGTCCTCTGAATATCTGCCATAGGGAGACTGTGGTGTGGGTGGTGGGGCCATGGATTGAGGGTGGCACCTGGGTATCTTCGGCCATAAGTGTGTATTCTGTGCTCTGTGCTGTGCTGCATGGTCCACAGTGCCATCCTCACCTACTGTCCATTGCCTAAGTCCATGGCACCGTAGAAGTCCTGATGTGGTCTGGGTGTCCTTGGTATCTGAGCCTTCCAGGGACATAATGGGTGTGAGATCTGTGGAGAGGAAGTGGAGTGGTTATTGAAGTACTTTGTGGCATCCAGTCTCCATTGCATGTAGCCATGTATGGGTGCCTTGCACCCCAGGCAGTCCTACTTGTATCACTTCATTATTCTTGTTCACATCCACTTCCAGGGCTGGATATAGTAGTCCCTGGGGACAAACGTGTGGTTAGCACTGGTTTGTGTCCATGCTCAACCCTGCCTTGGTGGTGCTCTGTTCCTGTGCCCACCACTCATCCACTCCACCAATGGCCTGCTGGCTTATGATGTTGGCCATGATAATCTCCACCTCGGTGAACTGTGGGTCCCCCTCTGGACTGCTGCCGTGAAATGCCAACTCAACCCACTGGGGATATGCTATCTTCCTCTTCACTGCCCCCTCACACATCCCACCACTTGTGGTTCACTCTACTGATGGTGCATCGTGTGTTTCTTGTCATGTTTACAGTATCCTGGAAGCTGACCATACCAGCTGTTTGCTGGCCAGCATCCCCTTTAGTGCCTCAGAGCCATATAGGGTAGCTCAATTCACCCCTCACCTTCATGGTCAGTATGGTGGTCTCCTCAGCTGTGAAGTTTGGTGTCCATGGCCTCATACAGAGTCACAGTTACCTTGGCCTCCAGCATCCCTCACATGGACATGCAGTGACTGATCAAGGGCCCCCTTCTGTAGGCAGGCGTGCCATAGTGGCAGTGCTATTGCCAGTGTCCATGTACCATTGCTCTGCACCAGAGGCATCCACAGCTGATATTTCTATGTAGCATTCTGTGGGGGATGGGCTTCACTTTATATGGTGGGGTCAGTGGGTGTTCCATGGATGCATGCAGTCCCACACAGATCCCTAGCCTGTCCCCTCCTCACACATCAATGATCTCTTCCACACCTGTCAGGTGCACCCCCGGCCTGTGAGAACTGCACCATAAATGCAGACAGTGCATGCCAGTTTTGGGGGTATCCACACTTTTCTGTGGGTTGGGCCCTAAGTATTATAACTTCTTACCATGGAATGTACTTAAAATGGTCTCTGTTTAGTATTTAATGTACTGTATGTCTAGGATTTTTTTTACAGTCTGGCCAGGCATGCGATTGTTTTGAGCAACTTAGTATTGTATTGGTATTGTGCTAACTTGTATTGCATTAAGGCAATAGTTCTTAGACTTTGTCACAGTGAGCTTCCCCAAATTCATGGAAAAGATTTTGAGCCTCCCCCATAAATTGAAAATAATCTTGGGCCTCCTCAAAGAAAGATAACATACTGTACTTTGCACAGTACACCATGAATAAATTGAAACCCCTTTGAGTACTTGGCTCATATTCAGTTCTTTCTTTCAGTTCTTTGTCTTATACTGTTGTGGAAACTCAAAATTTAAATACAGTACTTTTTCAGACCTGCTTGAGCCTCCCTTGGAACAGGTTGGGGCCTCCCCAGGGAGGCTAGCCTCACCATTTGAGAACCCCTGCATTAAGGTACATCTATTTATGTCTTGGTTGTCCTCAAAGATGTGCTTGATAGCTTAAAGACTTACCAGGTTAAAAAATAAAAGCAAACAAACACAATGCTAGATTTTAAGTAAAAAAAAAACAAGTAAAGTAGAAGTACTTGTTAGCACCATTTCTGGCAAAAACAACAATATATCCATTCTCCATTCATTGTATTTCATTCCTAAACTGAGATCTTGAGATTTTGAAGTAACGGCCCTCTGGCAATGCATACTGGGGCCTATTCATCAATGTTACGCAACACTACACACCCCACACAAGCCACGCACGCAGGTGCATACATGCAGAATGCACAGAAGCCACCAGCACATGGCATACACAACCAGCACACAGAGACATGCACCCATGCGAACCTGCGCAGCAAGGGGCCTATGCAGTAGCAGAGGGGCAGAGCCATGTAAGCGGCATACGCGGAACAGCGGCTGTGCATGCACAACACCAGTTATGGTAGAAGGGTATGTGGCCACACCGTGAGCACACTATGCAGACAAAAAACAGTCGTAAGCAGCCCTACATGGTGCACACCCAGGCGACAGAAGACAGTGAGGTAGGAATCAGGGTACCAGGCCCCAGCGGCCGCACATGCTAGCAGTGCATGCACCAAATGCAGGGCACGGTGACAGTGCTGCAACATGGGGCAGGCACAGTCCACATGTCAGTGTCACACAATCAACACCCATCCAAACACGGGCACCAATGGGCACACCCCCCAGCCAAAAACCACACAACCACCCCACACGGAACCCCCACCCAGACAGGTTGGAATGCCTGTAGACGTGGCCCCAAGCACTAAGGAAGACACTCATGCAGCAGGCACTGGAACAACAGGAGTGGAAACAGGGACACACCTAGGTGGGCCACAGCAACTCACATACCACTGAATGTATGTAAACGCCAGCAGCAGTACACAAGGCATGTGACAGGCACATAAGTAACCCATACAGACCTGCAGACAATGCACATGCCAGTCCATACCCAAGCTAGGCACACACACACACACACACACACACACACAAGCACACAAACACTTAGAACTACCTGTGCACACTGTGCCAGGGCAAGAAACCAGACAGCGAGACTAGGTAGGTAACACATGGCTTTACTGTGGCAGCACAGTACACATATCATGGCAGAAAACAAAGCACACTGCAAACAGTCCCGGGGGGTGGGGTCACTGTACAGGTGCCCTCTCAATCCGAGTCCTCCTCTGAGGGCAGGTCTGGGCTGGTGGAAGGTGTCAGCTCCAGGGGGTGGTGGGAGTGGTGTTCATGAAGGCCCACTTCTCCAGAACCAGGCACCTGACAGGGCCACGATAATGCTGCAATGAGAAGCGCAGACAGAGGGAACTGACATCAGTGCCACAGCAGCATGCAACAGCCCCACCATGCCAACACCACAGTCCCACACGCCACCCCCCCACACACATACAGACAGCCACAGATCACCTACTTTGGAGGGGGCATGTATGGCCCACAGGTCCCCATCCAAGTCCTGATACACATAGTTCTCCATGCTGCTCTACAGATCAAGGGGCCATGGCAGGTCCTGCACCAACTGCCGCCGCGGGGTCACCACATGGGCTGGGCCCGGCCCGCCCACCTCCCTGTGCTCCAGGACCAGCACTGCCTTCTGATGCCAGCTCCCCTGCAGAACAGATCAGAGACAGTGATTTCCAGACATGCTCATTGCATGGACCCCCTCGCGGCCACCATACAGGCCGCAGGACCAGTGCAGTGTACACCCACCTGACACCGCTCCACGACCTCCCAGATCTCACCGGATGGGATCCCGTCCTGTTAGGTGACATCTGCCACCTGGTGCAGCTGACATGGCAGGGTGAGCCTGCCATGTACCACTCCTGCCTCCGTAGGTGGTGCCGCCGCCACCATGCTCAACAAGACATGAATGGCACAACGCGTGGTGCATGCACACACACACATCATGTGTCCATGCAACACCCATAAGAGCATGTGCGATGCACCACATGCTATGCACGGCACACACGTGTGGACGTGCAATGCTACGGAGTGGACACAAGACGTGGAACACATCAGAGGCATGAGATGTGCCATGGGGCACTACTACATGTCATCCTCCTTGAGGAGATGGATGCTGCACAGTGTGCCAGGGCACGGCTGTGGACAAGGACATTCTGGGCACACCTCATCGCCATGTCGCTGCACCCCACATAGCTCCTACAGCACTACAGGGTTGACCACAGCACCCTACACTATCTCTGTGAGCTGCTAGAGGCTGAGATCACCCCAGCCAAACAGTGCTCCACAGCGATGACTGTGGAGATCAGGATACTGTGTGCCCTGCAGTACTACACCACAGGCACATTCCAGTGGGTGATGGGTGATGTGACAGGGGTGAGCCAGGTGTCCGTGTCCTGGGTGCTGCACCAGATGACTGATGCCCTGGTGTGTCACCGGGAGAGGCACATCACCTTCCCCACAGTTGCTGCGGATGTCAGGACAGTCAAGGGTGCATTCCTCGATATGTATGGCATGCCAAACATCATTGTTGTGATTGACTACATGCACATTCCCATCCTAGCACCACCTGTCAATGAGCAGGCCTACAGGAACCACAAGGAATTCCATGGCGTCAACTGCCAGGTAGTGTGTGATGCCAACGGCATCCTCACTAATGTCCTGGCATGGTACCTGGGGTCCTGCCACGATGCCTACATGTATGACAACAGTGCACTGAAATGCCATATGGAATGCCAGCTGGAGGGCTATGGCTGGCTGCTGGGAGTCCCCATGCACAGGTGCATCCTCAATGTCAACATGTGTCCCACCACACTACTAAACATGCCTGTCCACTCTCCCCCACAGGTGACAGTGGATACCCCATGATGACAACACTGCTGATACCATACCTGGTGCCACAGCACCCGGTAGAGACAGCATACAATGCAGTGCTCACGCAGGCACGGGGCATCATGGAGCACATGATAGGGATACTGAAGATGTGTTTCCAATGCCTGGACCACATAGGTGGCACAATGATGCTTGTGCTGGGAATGGCGTGCAAAGTGTTCACCGCTTGTGCCATGCTGCACAACATATGCGTGCGCTGCAGGGTGCCTGTGCCACAGGACAGAGGCCAAGAGGGAGGCTGGGAGGAGCCACTGCAGCCACCCCATGGACCAGCACTGCCCGGGGAGGGTGCGAGGGCACCGCCCGTGGACTACTGTGTAGCGGGATACATTGCAGTGAGGGCCATGGGCCATTGTGTGGCCCATGGCACATTTTGTAGGTGAGTAAGGCACTACACTGGCAATGATGACAGTGCATGACTGAGCCAGCAAGTGCATGGGGCATGCACTGTGCTGCTACCATGGCCATTGTGCCCACTGGTGTGATGCGATGGGGGCAGGCTGTACTGGGCAGCATGCCCAGTATCCAGCGCAGGGGCCATGCCATGGTGACATGCCTGATGTCACCACATGGTGCATTCTGTGTGGTAGTGGTGTGTCGGGCTGTGGTTGGTGCACTGTGGCAGCTGTGGCAGGGTGTGGTGCACCTGGTGCCCACCCTGGATGGTGCCGGTCCATGGGATGTGGCTGGGGGAAGTGCTGTGGGCATGTGGGCGTATGGGGGTGCATGTGTCAGTGCCTGGTGCATGTGGATCATGCCATGTTCCCCCGTGCACACTGTCCTGCCTGGTCTCACACTGTGCCTCAGGTGGCCACTGTACTGCTTCATGTCTGCACCTCCTCCCAGCCACCACTGTGCGCATTGCGTGTTAGAAGGGGTCTGCGCCACCCCGTGCCACCTGTACAAGGCATGATCACCAGGTCCCGGTGTGCATACCAGACCCTGTTGCCTGTGCCACTGGTCTGACACTACCGCTCTGCTCCCATGGCGCCATGGGCACTGGGACCATCGCTGTGTCTGGGGCCATGGGTGCTGCCTCTGTGGCAGGCTGTGCCTGCTGGGCGTCAAGGTGGGCCACAATGGCCTGGAGTGCATTGGCCATGTGCCCCATGCCCTGGCACCTGCAGCAACCTCTTCAGCCAGGAGCGCCTGTGCCTCTTGCTCCTGCGGCCATCGCCTTGGCCATGCACTCCTGTGCCCTCAATCCCATGGCGATGTCCTCCGCGATCTGCTCCTGTGCCTGCTCAGCTGCCAAAGGTGGTTCACTGCCTCCATACATTCATGTGCCACCTGCAGGCAGTCACGCTCCAGCCCACAGAGGTCAAGATAGTAGGTGGCAAGGAGAGAATCGCCTGTACCCAGGTGGCGGCACCTCGGCGGTGGGTAGTCGGTGTCCCTGTCATCCCACTCCTGTGTTCCCAGTGGCTCTTGAGGTGCTTTCTGATGCATCACTGTGTCTGTCCTCCCGTGTACCTGTACTGCTGGCTGCATCCTCTGCTGCTGATGGTCCGGTTGGGGTGCTGTCCTCCCACACCAGTGCCTGCTGTCCGCCGAGTGTGCTGTGGTCCTGTTCCCTTGCTCCACCATCCTCGACTAGTCCTCCTCCTCCTGTGCTTGGTCCGCCATCCTTGTTGCAGTTCTGCTGCCCCCTGAGTCCATCCATTGTCAGAGCCCTGGCTGTCCTGTGGCGCTGTGGCAGGCTGGCTGTCATCCCTCTGCATGTCCGGTGGTCCATGCTGCTGCGTACCTGTGTGTGGCAAGGGCGACACCAGTTACTGTGTCTGTGTCCAGCATTTGCGCATGTGCAGTCCACGGTCTGGCAAACACCCACCTCCCTCATCTGCCCTCTGCGTGGCACCTCCCCAGTCAGTTCCTAGGTGGGATGGTCCCTCTCTGGATCTGTCTGCATTGGGTACTGTGGGGATGGACATGACAGTGTGTTACTGACAGTCATCATTGCCTGGTTCACTGGCAGTGGCTGAGCCCTTTGCACTCCCACATTGCATGTACCTGGCATGCTGTCCAGTCCTTCGGGCCCCCCCTCCGTCATGACATCACTGATGGTCTTGGCGACCTGGCGCTCAATAGGTGTCAGGGGAGGGTCTGTGGGTGGTGGTCCACCGCCTGTGGTGAGCTGTGACCGGTGGGCCTGGCTGAGCCACTGTTTCACATGGGAATGGAGATTACGCCACTTGTGTTTGATTGCTGCGAGTGAGCATGCCTCCGGTTCTGCTGCATTGATGGCCACCTGAAGCTTCAGACATATCCTGGCCTTGGTCTCTGGTGGGGTGCTCAGTGCCCGCCACCTGAACAGCATGTCATAGTGTTACCTCACCTCGGTGATGAGGATGGTCATCTGTTGCCCTGTGAAGTTTGGGGACCACTGACACCTCCCACCACCTCCTCTGCCCATGCTGCATCTAGTGGCGGAGCCTTACCCTCTCCCATTTGCACTTCCTGCACCATTGCGGACATACCTGTTCCACACCATGCATTTTGCTGGTGCGTTGCATGTCCACAGTGCCTTTTATGGTGGGGTCAAGGGGCATTCCCATTACCCTGTGCAGACAGCGGCCTGCCCCAGCGTGTAGCTATGTGCCTTTTCTGTCTCCGCCCCAGCCTCCTGGGGTGTGTCAGGTTGTGTCGTGAATGCTGTGTTGTTCCGCATCACTGTGCAGTGCACAGCTGCGCACCTGCGTTTATGTCTGTTCTGCATGTAGTGGTTCCCCTTCGTGAACAGGATCCACTGTGAACAAATTAAACATTTTGGTGTGGTGTTTTGCTACAGTATTTACTATCAGTAATGTGTACTCGCATTGTCCTATTACATACACAGTATGAAACCAGCTTGTAAAGCCAAAAGGTAACCTCAACAGAAGGGATTTTTTCAAAATAGATAGTGGTGGCCATTTTTAATGACTTATGTCATTAATTATCAAATTAGTAATAAAAACAGTTTTAGAGCCAGTCCACCAGCGCAGTGGTAGCACTACAGCTTGTAGTACTGATGACCCAGGTTCAGGAGTAAACTTGGGGTGTTGGAGGGGGTTTGAGTGTCTGCGGAACAGCTCCTCTCCTCCAGGGAAGGGGAGAGAGAGATGTGGCACCCAGCGGAAGCCTAGCCCCTTAAGGGTGGTTAAGGGCAGGGCAGGGACAGCAACACTGGGAGAGAGGTGGAGCAATAGCTGCTAATGTCCTGCATGCAGTAGCACATGCAGGACTATCTTGAACAGCACTGTATGTCTGCTCATCCTGTGGAGAAGGAAAAGGCTTTGACTTGGTGAGGGTGAAGGTCTGACCCTTAACAGCCCCCACACCCAGCAATGTGGCATGCTCCCTTCTAATGATCCACTCTGTGGCCTTAGGGCCCTCACCACCAAGGGGGTAAAGCCATGGGAAAGCACAGTCTCAATGGTAAGTCTATAGGATGCTGGGATGATGGGGCTTTGGTGTTTTCACCTGATAGAGTGAAGCTTAGCCGGAGTGGCAGGTTAAAAAAAAGGACTAACTAACAAAAAAAAAATAAAAGATGTTTTAGAAACATCAGAGAGAAGCAAAAATATACATGTAATTATGAGCTCAGGGAAACTGCCCCAACAGCTATGGACATGCTAAGAACAAACAACCAAATCACAACAAAAGTTCTAGCACCATCCTCTCACCCCTAAAATGAAGCCAGGCACCAGTACATTTTAAAGTGCAAATAGTAACATTTTTATTGCACACATAACCAAAAGGTCAGACATACATCCTACCTTCTACATCCTACTTCTCCAACACAGGAAGCCAAGCAGCAACCTCTGTAGACAAGCTCCAACTGGTTTCACCCTAAGGCATCATCAGGGAGTGAATGTAATTATGTCAGAAATCTGTAATTGCTAAAAAAAAAAAAAAAAAAAAAAAAAAGTGATGACATTTTTGTCAACTAACAATTACTGCTGCTTTAAGTTTCTAGCCCTAGCAGTTCCAATGTTAGCCCTATTCTAAAGCAAAATTATTTTAAAAGACCTAACTTTGGAACAATTTGGGCTAGAAACAAATTTTTTTTATCATGTGGATTTCATGTATTAATGCACATCGAGTCAGGTGTCAAACATTTTAAAGGAAACATCCATATAGAGGGCATGGGGTAGTTCCCAGTTCAGCGTTTTGCAAAAAGAGATAGCTTACTTCTTGTGGTGGTTTTGTTATTTTCTTTTATTTGGCTGATCCTGCCATCCATCCCACTGACATTTTGTAAACTTCACATCTGGGGTACATCCGGGGCCTCCATGGCTGAAGTCATTGTCAGGGATCAGTTGTGGGAGAAAGCATGTAAAGGTATTAACAGAAAGTGCTATTAATAGCTCCAGTTTGGCCATTACTAATCTCCGTGCAAAAACAAGACTAAGTATAGCTTCACTAGTACTCCCAGGGACTCTCACAGCTGAGTCCATTCATACCTGTACTGGCTATCTCCTACGGTTAATTCATGGTTCTGATGTTTGCCATAGGGAGGCTCTGGAATGCACCCCTGGGGTGCAGTTTACAAAATGTCAGGTGGAAGGGATGGCAAGATCAACCAGATCAAGGAAAATTGTGTACGTTAAGTGGTCCAGCGGTCCCCCATTAGGAGCCCAGTTGTGACATCTGGGGCATCCGGGTCCTGTCTACCTGCTGCTGCAACTGTGTTTTTTTTTTTGTTCCGACTCCATCCCCTGAGAACACCAGCACACAAAGGGAGCCAAGGAGGCAGGGCACATTGAGACGTGTCTCCGCTCTTGCTCCTGACTGATGTCCTCCCCTCCCAATCACTCTACAAGCCTGCTGCACCACCACCTGTGGTCACCCAGGTGGAGATAAAGTGGTGGGGCCTGCAGTCTTCCCTCCCCAGTGGATGAGAGCAACCCCTCAGGTGCTCAGTCCTCCTCCTCCTCCGGCCGACCCTCCAGCAACCTGAGCTTGCTCCCGACCTTGGGTCTCTGGCATCGTAAGTGGTAGTGCTACTGCTGTGCCAGTAGGCATCCTTGCACTACTGAGTAAACTGACTTTATTACTCAAAGTTATTGTCATCTTCTTCAAAAGATTTTGTTTTCATCAATCAGTGTTTGAATTACATTATCATTTTTCACATTATAACCCTAGACACTGAATAGCAGTGCTCCGTCCTAGAGGTTGAGCCACTGTGACTTACTACACAGCTGTGTTTTATGTGGTACTAAGTCCTGCCCCCATGTAGTTCCAACAGTGATTGCCATGAACAAGTTAAAAATAAACTGTTACTCTGACACACTGCATGCAGTGTGAGCCTTTTTTTCATAATTACATTGAGATAACAAAATGTGAGGAACAGGAAATAGGTCTGTGTGTTGATACCGTAGTTGCCTGTGGTGTCATGCATGATCTATGTCCCTTGAACTGACTACAACCCCTCTTTGATGGTGATGGGTGTGTGTGTGTGTGTGTGTGTGTGTGTGTGACATCACAGACATACTTTATCTGTAACAGTGCCATCGAATTTCATGTGCTTGCCAGAGCATCACCTCACACATACATCTTCAAGGACATGTGCATGAACTGAGCATGTTGCATCCATTTTGGCCTGCTTTCTAATTTGTTGGTGTGTTAACTTGTCCAACCACGACATTGTTAACTTAGCACAGTTGTTAAGCCTGCATTCATGTGCATAGCAACTGTCTCCATTGTGGCTATATTTGACTTGCCGTGTGTGTCATGGCTACCATCTGCATCCTGATCCATATTGTCCAGTGGGAGTGGTGGTCAGGTCAGTGCGCAGGACTGCCCAGTGCCCACTGCTCCATACATCCCCTCATGGCATCCCCTGCAGCAGAGCGTGATCAGTGCTGTGCTATCCAGTGCATATGTGTGCTGTACTGTGTGTATCTGGATTTGCAATCCTCACCCTGAACAGTCATGTCACTCCATCATGGCCATTTCCAACAGCACTCCTTTTTTGAGTATGTGATGATGTTCAGTTTTCTGGAAGGGAAGTGGACCTCTTAGTGTGATTCCTCTTCACCTCCGTTCATGTGATTATTTGTTGTATTCTGTGGTCAAGTTGGCAGTTTGTCTTCCCCACAGGATGGAATGTCTTTGATTACTGCAATGCTGCTTTACTGTTACGTGTTCCAACTTCCACCACTTATTTTAACAATTCCTCTTCATTTGGAACAGGTGCTGCCGGAAGGTCTACTGATGCTGCGGTCAGCGGGGATGCCAGCAGCAGTGTGGCAGAAACCGGAGGACCAAGCAGGAGTAGTGGAGAGCCAGTGTCTGGTAAACTATGTATATTGTTAACAGATTAAGTTGAATCATACGAACGTACGAATGTGTCAGCAGAAACAGACCACCCGGTTTATCTACGTCTGCTCAAGTTTGCAACTAGCATCCCTAGTCTGCAGCTGCTCCACCCCCCCTTCTCCTTTGTCATCCCACTGCCACCACCCACCTCCCACACCTTCACTCTCCCCTGTTCCCTGTTCTATACCCTTTTAAAGCTGTTCACAGATTTAGATGATACCACCCATTCTGGTAGTGTGTTCCATTTTTCTACCACCTTCTCTGTGAAATAGTGTCTCCTCATTTCCCTCCTAAATCTCCCCCCCCCATTCTTAGCCGGTGTCCCCTGGTGTCCCTCCCCCTTCTTAACTTAAAGACCCCATCTGCCCCATCCTTATTGATCTCCCTCAGATACTTGAATGTCTCTATCATGTCCCTCCTGTCCCTACTATCCTCCAGGGTGTACATATTCAGGACTCCCAGCCTGCTCTCATAGTCTCTCCCCTCCATTCCTCATATCATCTTTGTTGCCCTCCTCTGCACCCCCTCCAGTAGCCTGATATCATGCTTCAGGTATGGCCTCCAAAACTGCACACAATACTCCAAGTGAGGCCTTACCTGCGACCTGTAGAGAGGCAAGATCACCCCTCTTTGCCCGGACGAAAAACCCCTTGCTGTGCACCCCAGCATTTTGTTTGCTTTTGCAACTGCTCCTGCACTGGGCAGTGTTATTCATGGTCCCTGTTATCATTACCCCTAGGTCCTTCTCCTCCTCAGTGATCCCCAGCTTACTCCTCCCCAGCCAGTATCATGTATTGAAAAGCTCAATTGAATCGACAGACTACCATCTGTTGTGTTTCACCGCTGCAAACCAATGGAACATGGCTTGCGGCTACTGTGAGCACTGTATTTATTCTAGAGGCACCAATGTAAATAATAGTTTTTATCTATTGTGTTGCGAAGTTGAAGTGCTCCTTGTCCTAAGGAACAGCTGGCTTCCCGACCCCTTCCACCTTCCTGGTGCTTAGAAACCCACCGATATTCTCCATGTCAAAATGGAGCACATTTCCAGCAACAGTAGCCTACTATCTGGCCAAGCAAGGCTCCTTTAACCAGCGCTTCCAAACAGAGCACATTTCCAGCAGCAGGAGCCTGCTATATGACCAAGCAAGGTATGGAGGCGTTCTTCAGGTTATTCAGGGCTACACTAGTGTAAAAGGATTTATTTCCAGTAGTTCAGTTCTTAGTTCTAAATACTGCTACCTCACTCTGCCTAATTGTTTGCAACTGCCTCTACCTGGTGCTTTAATTAATTCATGTTGGCAGAGTAATACTGATAGTATTTGTTGAACAGATTTAGACCCTGTACTATTGACTGTTTTTAGAGTTTAGTGCAGGTTACCCTAATTTGAATTCTTGCTGCTTTGTTCCTTCTTGCTTGATCTCTCCCAGCACGAGTCATGCATGTGCAGTACTCACTTCCCCCCTCTCACATTGTTCAGCTTCTCTCTCCTCTCTCCGGCTTCTGCGGTCTTTGTTGTCTTGGTCACTCCTCTATTTTAACATACATCTCCTTTATCCCCTTCATTACAGGCTCCTTTAACCAGCACTCCCGAATGGAGCACATTTCCAGCAACTGGTGCCTGCTATCTGGCCAAGCAAGATACTGAGCTGTTCTTCAGGTTATTCAGTGCTGCACTAGTGTAGTGCATCGAAGCACAAGTGCATCGACTTGTTCTCTAACTCCTGGGGTCACAGCCAAAAATTCTGGGAGAACATAAAAAACCTCACTGGAAAGTCCAACAAATCCCTCTCTCAATGGTCAATACAAATGGCACTACCACCGAGGATCCTAAAGAAATAGCAGATATATTCAATGCTGCCTTCACTGACTTGAGCAGGGTTCTTCCTACCAACTTCTTTGATGACCCCCAATCGAGGTTGCAGCCACTATGTTAACCTAAACCCTAACATTCCTCCCTTCTATTTTAGGACAGTACAGCTGTGGCAGCAAAAAAATACCTACTGCGAGTACTTGGAACGTCATGGTTTAGTAGCTATATCATTGATCTCAAAATGCTCCACCTCACTCTTGACGCAGTCCTCTTACAGTACCTCTCACCAAGATCATCAACCTATCCCTCCAGCTAGGTCAATTCCCTACACTCTGGAAGACAGCTCTTGTGACACTTGTTCACAAGGCTGGAGACAGGGCTTCTCATCTAACTACTGTCCAATCTCCATCCTGCCACCCCTCTCCAAAGTGCTTGAGTGCAATGTTGTTGACCAAATGACTGAGTATCTTGCCACCTATAACTTACAATTTATCCAACAGCACTGCTTTTGTAAGGGGCATAGTACCACAACTTCCCTACTGGAGTACACTGACTTCATTCATAAGTCCCTGGACTGTGGACACTTTGTGGGGGCAATATGCATTGACCTCACAAAGGCATTCAGCACTGTTAATCACACCCTGCTACTTAAGTCCCTACCCACACTTGGGCTCTCACAAGATGTTATAGCTTGGTTCAAAAACTACCTTGAGGACAGAACCCAGAGGGTGAAAATACTAGATACCCTCTCCATAAGTCGCTCTGTTCGCTCAGGCATACCTCAAGGCTCAATTCTGGGTCCTCTCATTTTTAGCCTCTTTCTTAACACCTTTCCCCAAGCCTGCCCCACCAACCTGCTCCTTTATGCTGATGATGCTGTTCTTTTCACCAGCCAACCCAGTGCAGAAACCCTTGTCACCAGCCTATAGCACAGCTTCACTTCAGCTGAGGCATGGTTCTCTGAACATAAATTAATCATAAACTATAAAAAATGAAGGTGATGCTCTTTACTAGCACACACAATAAGCACAAAAATGTCCAATTACTGATCACAAATAATCTAAGCACACTTCTCAAACAAGTCTGTAGTTTTTAATATCTGGGTATAATACTTGACAGCTACCAATCCTTCAATGAACATGTAAACCTAATATCTAGAACTGTCTGCATCAGGCTAGAGCTGCTAAATAGACACAGACGCAGCATGTCTAATGAAGCCCTCCGCCTAGCCGTAAATAGAGCCATCCTATCGATTATTGACATTGGGCTTATTATTTATGGTTCCACCTCCAATACCACACTCTGTTGGCTAAGTGTTGCTCTTAACAAAGCCTACCGACTTATCACTGGGACCCACCAGTGCACCCACACTTGCGATCCATATGCCTCAGCAAACTGGCTGAACCTCCAGGTCAGGATTTCCTCTCAAAATTGTTTGTTTGCAAAGATTAGTCTTGGACTTAACCGCCCCCACTACTCCAGCTCCAAATAGGACACATAACCAACACCGTACAAGAAACACATCTATCCACACATTCCGCGTCCCTTTTTGCTGCACTAACATGCCCAACGGGCTTTCATGTACAGGGCATCCAGCTGGCTAAACAACCTTCCTCCCAACCTCCTAGCTGGCTTAAAATTTGGGCCATTCAAAACCAATCTTCAGCAGCATCTACTAGAAATCAGCAGATGCAACTGCCCCACTTAACCTAAGTCTGTAACCTTTTCCCTCCACCCTTTCAAATCCCTCTATTCTCAAATTTCTCCTCCATTTAAGCAGCTCATGACAAGGTCATCCTTTCTGACTGCCACAGCTTAAGTTAGAACAACATCTGTTATCTTGTAACTCATGTTCCCAATCTAGCACTTACGAACATACGAACATACGAAATTTGCCAGCAGATAAAGGCCTAGAGGTCTATCAAGTCTGCTCGAATGTGCAGCTAGCACTCTTTATTCTACAGCTACCCCTCCCTTCCACCCTTCCCCTTCATTAACCCTCCTCCTTGTCCTGTCCCATCCTTGTTTGAAGCAGTCCACTGTTCTACTGCATACCACTTCAGCAGGTAACGCATTCCACCCAGTCACCACCCTCTCTGTAAAAAAGTGTCTCCTCATCTCCCTCCTGAACCTTCCTCGCTCCAGTCTCATATCATGGCCCCTGGTGGCCCTCCCTTCCCTTACTTTGAACAGCCTCTCTGTACCCGTCTTGTTTATTCCTTTCATGTATTTAAAGGTGTCAATCATGTCACCCCTGTCTCTCCTCTCTTCCAGTGAGTACATGTTCAACTCCTTCAACCTCCTCTCGTATGATAAGTCCCCAGCCCCTTGATCATCTTTGTTGCTCTGCGCTGCACCCTCCAGTAACAATGTTCCTCTTCAGATACGGATGCCAGTACTGCACGCGTACTCCAGGTGTCTCAACTAATGACCTATACAGTGGCAGACTCACCTCCTCCTCCTCGAGGATATACCCCTTGCAATACAATCCAGCATTTTATTGGCCTTTGCAGCTGCCTCCCGACGCCAGCCGAGTTGTTCATTGACCCTGTAATGAGCACACCCAGATCCTTCTCCTCCTCTGTCTGGGCTAGCTGCACTCCTAGCTGGTAACTCCTTCTGGGTTCTTCATCCCAAAATGCAGCACCTTGCACTTTTGGCATTAAAGCCCAGTTGCCAGGTGTCTGACCAGGTTTCAAGCTTTGTCAGATCATCCTGCAACCCCTGACATCCCCTGGGTCATCCACCACCAGTGCCTACCTTGGTATCATCAGCAAACAGACTGATCTTGCTCTTGATGTCCCATGATATGTCTGCAATGAATATCCCAAACAACACTGGTCCCAACACTGAGCCCTGTGGAACACCGCTTGTCACTGCCCTTGGGTGTGAGAGCTCCCCACCCACCACCACCCTCTATTGCCTTCCTGCAGCCAGTTTCCTACCCATCTCACCAGCTTTGCATCCGCCCCTATGCCTACTAACTTCCTTCCCAGCCTTCCATGTGGCACTGAGTCGAATGCCTTACTGAAGTCCAGATACAGGACATCCACTGCATGGCCCCTGTCCAGTTGCCTAGTTACCCAGTCATAGAACTCGACCAGGTTGGTTTGGCAGGATCTGCCACATATGAAGCCATGCTGTCTGCTGTCCTGTAGTCCTTTGGCCTCTAGGAGGGCCACCAGCCTCTCCTTCGGGATAGTCTCCATTAGCTTACCCACGATGGATGTGAGGCTCACTGGTCTGTAGTTTCGAGGTTCATCCTTAGGGCCACTTTTGGAGGCACCACATAAGCCATCCTCCAGTCCTGAGGTACACACCCCAAAGTAGTGAGGCATTAAATAGGGTCTGCCAAAGGTCCTGCAAGGACCTCTGCCAGCTCCTTCAGTACCCTGGGGTGGATGCCATCTGGGCCTGGTGCCTTGTCCACCCTCAGTGCCTTCAAACCCTCGAACTCTGCTCTCTGATTTCCCATCTGTCACCACTTCCTCCCTGCTTCTGCCATTTCTCCCACCTTGGGTGTCACCCCCTCTTCTCTTTAGTAAATACTGAGCAGAAGTACTCATTTAGTGCTTCCGCCTTATCGCACCCTGCTTCCACCCAACCCCCTCATTCCTAATCCTTACTATGTGGTCCTTACAGCTCCTTTTCTCCCTGATGTACTTAAAGAAGTCCTTCTCCCCCTTCTTAATGCCTTGTGCCAGCCTGAGTTCCGTAGATGCTTTGGCTCCCCTTACTGCCCTTGTCACCTCCTTCGATTCTGTCAAGTACTCCTCCCTGTCCTCCCCCTCCCTATTTTCTTGTACTTCCTAAAGGCAGCTCTTTTCCTCCTTACCTTTTCCATGACCTCCTTGCTCAACCAGATCGGTTTCTAGCCCTAGCCTACTTGCTCTGGGCTTTGCAGCAGGTTTTGGTTGCCTCCACTATCCCCAGCTTTATGAGCTCCCACCTCTGGTTAGTATCCATACTAGATTGAATTCTGGCCAGGTACCCTTTTACCACATCCCCCATCCTCCCAAAGTTGGCCCTCCTGAAATCCAGCACTATTGTGCCAGATTCCACTCCTTCCTTGCCCATATCCAATGTGAGCCATACTGAGCGGTGGTCACTTCCTGACAGCGGTTCCTCCACTGTAAGTTCTCTCACAAAGTCCCCATTTGCCAGCACAAGGTCAAAGGTATTTCCTAACCTGGTTGGTTCACTGACCATTTGCAGCAGGAAGCTGTCCTGGAAGGCATCCAGCAGTACCTGCTCCCTTCTGTTCCTGGTTGTTGGGGTGCTCCAGTCCACTCCTAGCATGTTGAAGTCCCCCACAATCACCACACTACCCTTCTCGCAGGTCCTCCTGATCTGTCGCTCAGTTCCCTGTCTAACTCCTCCGTCTGAGATGGTGGCCTGTACACCACTCCCATTCTAAGAATCCTATTCTTGGAATCCTGGATTTGCATCCAAAGTGACTCCAGCATCCCCTCCTCCCTTCCTCCCTTACACACTTCAGTCCTTCCTTCACATACAGTGCCACCCCTCCTTTCCCAATCACTCTGTCCTACGAAATAATCTGTACCCTGGTACAGACAGGTCCCAGTTATTGTATTGGGTGGCCCATGTTTCCGTGATGACTGCAATGTCCACCTCTCCCTCTGCCATGAGAACCTGTAACTCTGCAGTTTTCCTCCCAAAGCTCCTAGCATTAAGGGTAACCACCTTCCACCCTTTCCCCCCCTCCCATCCTGCCCTCCTTTCCTAGCATCACCAACAGTACTTGCCATTTGTCCTTTGTCATTGTTATGGGGGATAAGCTCATATGGTTTCCCAACCTGTGGCCTCTGCATATCTCTTCCCCAACTGCCACCCCACTCCTAGTTTAAATTCTCAGCTTCCTATGTACTCCTCCATCCTCTGTTTCAACACTTTCTTTCCTCCTCACTCAAGTGTAGTCTGTCCTGGCATAGAGACTACTGTCCTCCCAGGTCCCTCCCACCCCCCCAACAACCCATACCCTTTAGCACAACACCAGGTTCTTAGCCATCCGTTAAATTCCTCTATTCTCAGCTTTCTTGTTGTGCTTGCCTTTGCACAGGAAGTAACATAGAAACATAGAAACATAGAAGTTGACGGCAGATAAGGACCGTAAGGCCCATCCAGTCTGCCCATTTCTTTTCTACCTTATAAATGGCTTTCTTACCTTATAAATGTGCCATCGGCCTTTGCTCTGTCAGTGGCCTATCTATTCATAGTCATTTGTATTGCTCCTTATGCCTATCCCATGCCTGCTTGAAGCCCTGCACTGTATTCGTAGCCACCACTTTGTGGTAAGCCATTCCATGCATCCACCACCCTTTCTGTGAAAAAGAATTTCCCACATTCCCCTTAATCGCCCTCTAATCTCATGCTGTGTCCTCTTGTCCTGCTATTTTTCTTATATTTAAACATGTTAGACTCTTTCACCTTGTTAATGCCCTTAAGGTGTTTGAATGCCTCGATCATATCACCTCTCTCCTCCTTTGCTCAAGGGTATACATATTGAGCTCTGTTAATCTGTCCTCATATGTCTTCTGATGCAGTCCCTGCACCATTTTGGTTGCCCTTCTCTGGACTGCCTCAATTTGGTTAATGTCCTTGTGAAGGTGTGGCCTCCAATACTGCACGCAGTACTCCAGATGGGGCCTAACCAGTGTCTTGTAAAGAGGGATTATTACCTCCCTCTTACAACTTGTAATACCCCTACTAATACACCCTAACACCCCTAGCCTTACCTACTGCTTTAGAGGTCTGCTTGGATGATTTCAGGTCATCAGTGATGATGATGCCCAAGTCCCTTTCTTCCTTTGTGACTGCTAGCTCCCTCCCAGCCTATAGGTGGCTTCAGGGTTTCTCTTCCCTATGTGCATGATTGTGCACTTCTTTGCATTAAATCCCAGTTGCCACTCTTCTGACCATTTTGCTAGTTTATCCAGATCTCTTCTCGTTCTGTCCACCCCATCTGGATCATCTACTCTGTTGCAGATCTTGGTGTCATCTGCAAACAGACAAGCCTTACCCTCTAGTCCATCTGCAAGGTCACTAATAAAGATGTTGAAGAGGACTGGCCCCAGAACTGATCCCTGAGGTACCCACTTGTGACTTGCATCTCTTCTGACTGTATACCATTTACCACCACTTCTGTTTTTGCCCGTCAACCAGTTTGCCACCCAGCTGACCAACTTCTGACCCACCCGAGCCTACCCAGCTTATTTATCAATCTTCTATGTGGAACAGTGTCAAAGCTTTGCTGAAGTCAAGGTAGGCGACATCAACTGCTCCCCTTGGTCCACCACTCTGGTTACCAGTCAAAGAAATCTATGAGATTAGTTTGACAGGACCTTCTATTTGTAAACCTATGCTGTCTTGGATCCTGTCCCCTATGGATTCCAGGTGTTGCACTATCCTTTCCTTAAGGAGTGCCTCCATAATCTTGCCCACTACTGAGGTAAGACTGACTGGTCTGTAGTTCCCCCTCCCTCCCTGCTACCACTCTTGTGGAGCGGGATCACATGAGCCCTTCTCCAGTCTTCTGGGACCTCTCCTGTGCTCAGAGACTCACAACAGTTCTGCTAATGGCTCTGCTAGTTCCACCTTTAGCTCCTTAAGTACCCTGGGATGTATGCCATCAGGTCCCATTGCCTTATCCACCCTGATCTTAGCAAGCTCTTGTAGGACCCTTTCTTTTGTGAAGGGAGTAGTGCTCACCTCCTTCCCCCCTGTGTCCATGATGCTGAGCTGTGGGTCCTGCCCTACCTTCTCTTCAGTAAATACTGAGCAAAATGTATCTATTTAGGATAGATGCCTTTACAGGGTCCTCCTCCTCCTCACATGCTCCCTTTTCTCCATTAAGCTTAGCAATACCCCCTCTGGACTTTCTCCTTTCACTAATGTATCTATAGAAAGTCTTGTCACCTTCTTTTACTGTTCGTGCTAGTGTTTCCTCAGTTTCGGACTTTGCCTGCCTTACTGCCTTCCCTGCTTCCCTTAGGGCAGTTTGGTATGCCTCCCTATCTTCAGCCCGCTATGTTCCCTTATATTTCCTGAAGGCCAGCCTTTTGGCTCTGACCTTTTCTGCTACTGTATTTGAGAACCAAAGTGGTTTCCTTCTTCTTTTGCACTTCCTTTTCTGTCTAACACAATGGGATGTTGCTTCAAATATTGCATCCTTAATGCTTGCCCACTTTGCCTGTACCCCCTCACCTGTGTTTCTTTTTGCCAGGGCTAGCTTAACTCTGTTAGCCATCTTATCAAAGTCAGCTCCTCTGAAGTCCCATATTTCTGCCTTGGAATGGGATGATTTAGATGTAGTAGCCAAATTGAACCATACCATGTGATGGTCACTGGCCCCCAGGTGACCTTCTGCCTGGAGATCTGTGATCCCTTCCTTGTTAGTCAGTACTAGATCTAGGATAGCCCTGTCTCTTGTGGGTTGCTGTACCAGTTGTTTGAGACCCTCCCCCTGCAGGGAATCCACTACGTGTCTAGTTCTGGCAGATGTTCCTGCTGGTATTGACCAATCTGTATCCGGCATGTTGAAGTCTCCCATTATCAGAACCTCCCTTTAGCTGTCATGTTTTGTATATCTTCTAACAGTAATGTGCTATGTCCTCCCCTGGTCTGGGGCCTGTAGACAACCCTAGTTCTTATGGCTGTCCCATTTCTGTTTCAGGGTGACCCACAGTTCTTCTGGCTCCTTATGTGTATTCTGAATTTCTGTAGCTTTGATATTTTCATTGACATACAGGGCCACCTCACCCCCTTTTTGCACTCGGTCTCTTCTGAACAATATATAGCCAGGTACTGAAGTCTCCAAGTGTAGTTACTGGTAAACCACATCTCACTAATTGCTGCTATGTCCAGTTTAGCCTCTGACATTATTGCCTGCAGGTCTGGGATCTTATTTCCAGGCTGTGAGCATTTCATGCAATGATTTTCCATTGGCCAGATTTTGGTGTGTTGGTTGTTGGTGAGGTTTGGCATTACCCCTGTGTGTCGTATGGGGAGACAAACCTTTTTTCTTACCTGGTGATGCAAATGAACTGCAAACATGCTGAATCCCTGTTTGACCACTAGCTGAGGGGGGAGGGGTGTTCTTCCCATTCAACGTATGGGGTGCTGCACCCCTCTCCCCATTTGCTAGTTTAAATATTCTGCAAAGACATCAAACTTCTGCCCCAATGCACTGACAAAGTTACTGATCTTCCTGCCTCCTCACATAACTGTGCTAGTTCCTCAAACCTCCTCTGGACTTTATCTACTGTCTTGTCAGCCAGGTCGTTTGTCCCAAGATGTATAATTAAATGAGGCTTGTCCTACCCCTTCTAGCATATTTCAGAACAGACTGTCCCACCCTTTCCGCTGTCATTCCTGGCATGGCCTCCACCCAAATGCGACTATGCCTCCCCTTGCTACCCCACCTAACCTCTTAGTATTGAGTCCTCCAGCACTAAGATTCCACCCCTCTACTCCCTGCTTGCTTCCATTCCTCTCCCTCTCATTTCCAGCTCCTCTTCTTCCTCCTGCACATTATTCCCCTTTACCCCTGTTGCAATTCTCCCAGCAGAACTTCCCCCCGCTCCAGTTTGGTCCAGGCATTTATCAATTACTCCTCTAATTTCATCATTTCCCTGCTCTACCTTCTTCCTCTCTAGCAGTGCACAACTATTTTCTGAAGGCCCTTCACAAATGCCTGCTCCCTCTCTCTTCATAGTAAGCTGTTCTCTCCTTTCCACTCCATGACTTTTTCCACTTCTTCGCCTCCCACACAAGTCCCTATCTCCTCCTTCCATTTGTCTTTTGTCTCCTAACCTGGTTTCCCCGGCAATTGTTCTTCCTGGCCTGGGCCCCTTTGTCTCTGCTTCCCTTCTTCTGACCCTCTCCTCACCACTGTTGGCTTAAATCGCCCTCCCTCATCTACCCTTCTTCCTCCCTCCAGTATTGGGCTAAACCCACCCCCAATCTGCCTTGCCTGTCTTAGTTCCTCCTGCAGACCCTCAATCTCCTTTCTAAGTTTTTCTATGTGGTTGCACACTAAACATCCTCCCACACTCCAGGCAATTTTTAGAAAGATTGGTGCACCACAGTTGTTTCAGCCTACCACCCTACCCATTGCTGTCATTGCCCACCAGCGACCCCCCACCCTTCCAGATGCAGGATACCAAACACTCCCCCAAGTCTCCCCTCTCCCTCCTCTATCAGTGCAAAACATTTTCTTTATTTCCCTTACCTCCTTTGTTGCACACGTTTAGATATATTGAGCAACTGCTTTTTATATTCCTATCCTTCCTATCCACACTCAAAAACAGACTTTAAGTAGCCATTGCACAACCTTCTTCAAACTCCTACTCCTCCTTTCCCCAATGCAATATCAATGCGAAGAAGTAATAATGAAAGCTCCTAGATTTGCATTTACTTCCCTTCCAGTGAGAGAGCAGTCACCTCTTCACTTGCTGCTGTTCCTTTCCTGGATGTCTGCTTTTGCTATGACAGGTGCATATCCTTTGCCTGTTTGAGGAAGTGATGTCTGAACCCCTAGTATAAAGGAAATAATGGACCAAGGGTGGGACCAGCCCAAGTCTTCCAGAAACAATCAGGTAGCTGAGGCCTCTGGCCAGACTATTAGCATTTACTATGCACTGCATGTACATCTTTGTATTTTTTCTGTATACTCTATGTACTATGTATAGTGTGAATGCTATGTATTTTCTGTATACACATTCAACCTTTGTACCATGTTATATGTTACCTTGTCCCAATGTTTGGTACATTTATGACATGGAGGCTTTGTAAATGAGCCATTGGCTCAAAGGTTTTGTAATTCCGAGACTTCAATAAATAAATAAATAAATAAATACAGCCTTGTTTAAATAATGGCAAAAGTCATTTGAATTTCGCAAAACACCCTTGCACTGTAGTACATGCAGTAGGGTGAAGGGTGGTGGCGGCACGCACTGTTGTTGATCATGCTGGAGGTAAGTGTGTGCACAGATCATCATTTATGACAGACCAGGCAGGGTAGGGGATTGGGTGTTCAGTTTGTCTATGTGAACCTTATAAGTTTACACTGGTCATAAAATACCAAATAACAATTGTTGAAATCATTCAGTGCCTTAACAGTCTAGTTCATGACATCCAGACTACCTGTTTGACAACATGGTCACTGGAAGAGTAGCAGGGGGTGGCAGTAATTAATTCCATGTCCAATTCCACTGTAAGAAGTGGCATAGCCTTGACTGCCCCAATCAGTGTTTTAGAATCATTATGAATCATCACTTGTGAGCACCGTGTCCACTTGACTAAACTGCAGCATCGTGGTAGGCACTGGTGGTGATGTGTCATTCCTTCCCCAGTGGAGTACAAGGCATCATCTCCAAAACTGTGAATATAAAGAGTGAATGTACAGTGGGTTGAGGTGGATGGTGTGCATGGCCTCATCATTCACTGACTGTAGAGTTGTGTCACAGTGGTCAGCATGTGACAACATTAAGTAGAAGGGCCATGACAGGCCATCAGGTGGATATCTACAAATAATAAGCAGAACCTGCTGTCAGGGTGATAGTGTTAGCATTGCCATGTCTGGGTGATGTCAGGCAACACTTAAATCATGATAGTAAATGATGTTTGCACATCTATGTATTTCTATGTTAGGCAAACAGGTAAGAGGGCTACTGTGCAGTACTGCTGTTGCAGTACTGTAAGCAGCTTACAAGAGTGACCTCAGAGCAGAGATAGGTCCAGTTTGATGCTCAATGCGGGCAACACAGTTTGTAATTGAAATGATCAATGGAGGCTGTGAAAGTATTCATGAAACCCCATTCTGCTGTTGTATCACTGACATATAGAGATAGAGAAACATAGAAGGTAGGTGTCATCACATAAAGGCCTCACGGGCCATGGCCAACCAGTCTGCAATCATTTTACTTCTCTTTTACAATACTGTGTCACTGTATACCATACCCTGTCTCTGGACTTGTTCCTCCCCTACCCTTCACTTCCAATATCCTCTAGCGCCTACCCCAAGCTTTCTTGAATCCTGTAACTGTTGCTCATATGACCAACTGCACTAGTAGGATGTTCAACCCTTCTATCTGGGTAGGCTCAGTGTGGGTCAGATGTTGGTCAACTGGGTGGCAAACTGGTTGACGGGCAGACAATAGAGAGTGGTGGTAAACGGTATACAGTCAGAAGAGATGCAAGTCACAAATGAAGTACCTCAGGGATCAGTCCTGGAGCCAGTTCTCTTCAATATCTTTTCAACAGTGACATCGCAGATGGACTGGAGGGTAAGATTTGTCTGTTTGCAGATGACACCAAGATCTGCAACAGAGTAGATGATCCAGATGGGGTGGGCAGAATGAGAAGAGATCTGGATAAACTAGCAAAATGGTCAGAAGAGTGGCAACTGGGGTTTAACGCAAAGAAGTGCAAGATCATGCACATAGGGGAGAGAAACCCTGAAGCCACCTATAGATTGGGAGGGGAGTTGCTGGCAGTCACAAGGTAAGAAAGAGACTTGGGCATCATCATCACCGATGACCTGAAATCACCCAAGCAGACCACTAAAGCAGTAGGTAAGGACAGAGGGATGTTGGGGTGTATTAGTAAGGTTATCACAAGTCGGAAGAGGGAGGTAATAATCCCTCTTTACAAGACACTGGTTAGGCCCCATCTGGAGTACTGCGTGCAGTACTGGAGGCTACATCTTCACAAGGACATTAACCAAATTGAGGCAGTCCAAAGAAGGGCAACCAAAATGGTGCAGGGACTGCACCAGAAAACATAGGGAGGACAGATTAACGGAGTTCAATATGTATACCCTAGAACAAAGGAGGGAGAGAGGTGATATGATCGAAACATTCAAACACCTTAAGGGCATTAACAAGGTGAAAGAGTCTAACACATTTCAATATAAGAAAAATGGCAGGACAAGAGGACATAGCATGAGATTAGAGGGAGGCCGACTAAGGGTAATGTGAAGAAGTTCTTTTTCACAGAAAGGGTGGTGGATGCATGGAATGGCCTACCTCAGGAAATGGTGGATATGAATACAGTGCAGGGCTTCAAACAGGCATAGGATAGGCATAAGGGAGCAATACAGATTAGTATGAATAGATAGGCCATTGACAGAGCAAAAGCCAATGGCACATTCATAAGGTAGAAAAAGAAATGGGCAGACTGGATGGGCCTTGTGGTCCTTATCTGCCATCAGCTTCTATGTTTCTATCACTCTGTCAGTGAAGAAGTGCCTCCTCACATTCCTTCTGAACCACCCCCCATCTAATGTCATAGTGGGAGCCCTCGTAGTTGTGCATATTTTCCTTTCAAATATGCTTTGCCTCCCTGTGTCTTGTTTTTACCCATGAGGTATCTGTATGGTTCTTTGAATCATATCCCCATGTGAGGCACAGTTATCACTGCTGGAACCACTGGTATGCAACCCCTTACCAATTCCTTGATCTTCCATGTCAGTCTTGTATTGTGAAAAAATTATTGACATAACCACTTGGGTAGAAACTGATCATCATCCGCCATGTTTGGGTGTCTTTCTGTAACAGCACTGCTTCGGTACTTGTCCCTTAAAGTGGCCCTTGACTGCTACTAGTGCCTACTACTGTTTCATTTTTATTTCACATGTCAAATGCATGACACAACCACTGACTCTGACAAATACCACCACATCCTTCAGCCCGAGTCTAATACTGTGTACAGTGTCCAGTAAGGGGGTACTCTAGAGGAGAGATACATGCACGGTGTACTGCATATGTTGCAGCATACACTGTTTGGTAGTGCTCTAACTTAGTACTGGGTCGAGTGAACCACACCATGCGCATCACGCATGGTATGATTCCCTTATTTTTTTAACACTAAACATGTAGTCATCACATGATGGAAAGGATGGTTCATGCTCTTTTGTTCCAATACCAGAATGGGCTAAACAGCATTGTGACATCTTCACATTCAACTATATATGTGGACTTCATTGTCTGCAAAAACACAATGTAGGTGACTGTATGTATGGGGGGGTACCTTCCAATGGGTGTCACACCATCGTCTATGAGACACAATGGTGGGCATGCACATGACAAGAGGGTATAGTATACCGCAACACATAGGTGCTGTTCCAACATTGCTTCAACTTAAGTTTTCACACACTCATGGCCTTTATACTTCCCAACCTCTCTAGATATGGTGGGTTGGGGTGTAACATGTACAACAGTGACCAAGGAGAGTTGTTGAATGAATACGCATCGGAGACTGGAAACCATGGCATCAGCTGAAGGTCAGAGTACAATGAGGTGACACTGGATATTAGGTAGAGTAGTGTACTACAACTACTGATGACATTACTCTGACGTTCACACACACTTGCACGGTGCATTCGGCTAAAACTGCATATCTCTTTCTGTACTGCACACAATACCAACACACTGCCACAACCGGTGCCTTCCCAGCAGAAGACAACCAGCACACAGACCAAAAAACCATTTGCTGAAGATCCAGCGGGAGCTGAAGAAGCTGGCAGACAGAAAGGAGTGGCAGTAGCAGGGACCCTCACAGCCAGGGACAGTGGCAGCAGGGCAACAGCCATCTGTGGCACCACATGGGCAGGATGGAGCAGCCACCCCAGCAGCCAGCCAGCATATCGCTAGCCCTCCAAGGTTGGGAAGGAGCAAGGACATTAAAGTTTTAAAGAAAAGAATAGTGGCTCTGGAGGCTCACCTAGTTTGAATTGAGGCAAACCAGGGGAAGATGAAGTGCCTCCTTAGAAAGATGGCTCAAAGGAGGAGGCCGTGGAACCTGCCATCACTTGACCACCGACGCTGTCAGTGATTTGGCAATTTTTTTTTTATTAAGTTATTTCTCCACACTGCAAATAGTTAATTACCACCTATTGTTGTGACTGTTGTGTGTGTTTTGTTTTGTTGAGTACAAATAATCTTCCCATGTAAATAGTTTTTTTTGAATTTGTTGTTGACTTGCTGTTGTTTTCATTCCTTCTCTTCCATAGTTGTTTTTTCTTTGTTACTATCTTCATTGTTGTTTACTTTGTCCTTGATTTTCTTGAAAACATAAACGTTTATCTGTTTTGACACAAGACTTCCTTGTCATGAGTCTATTCACTGGGTTTCAAGGCTCAGTTATTTTTGGGAGGCCTTGGGGGAAGAGGGCCTGAACAGCAGCAAACTGGGAAACTTGTAAACACTCAACATTTCAGGACAAGAACAATGTCCACAAAAATGTTTTTGGTTTTTCTTGTTTTTTGGTGGGGGGAGTGGGGCCTGAACAGTGGCAAACTGGGAAACTTGAAAGTAATGCAGTGTTAAAACTACAGAACTGCTGCTGATGTCAGTGTGAATTTTCAGCACATATCGGGGTATAATAATCCTTTGCTTCACCAACATTTTGGGTAACACAGCAGTTTATGACTCAGCCTGGCGTTGCACACTGACTCCAGGTGCAAGGCTCTTTATTATTCTGGTAATGTGATTGAAGATACAAGGTCCTAGGGTACCTAGTAACACAATTTCTGCCCACAACACACATGCTCTGTGACACTCCATCTCCAACTCAGGAGAACTCAAACCTCTCAGCTGTGTCTTCATCAGATGGCACTGTCACAATTTTCTCATCCTCTGATGAGTTCTGCTGCTCACCGCCTTCTTTGGCAGTATCATGGAATTTTGCTGTTGTTGATACAATGTACTGCTTGACGAGGCACTGTGAGTTCATTTTGACAAATGTTAGATACTCAACATTCTGATCAGGGAGGCAGCTTCTGCAGTCAGTCGCAATAGCACCTGCAGCACTAAAAAAACTTTCCGAGCTTACACTGGCACAGGGGCATGTGAGGTACTCCATGGCGATAGCAGTAAGTGCAGGCCAGATTTCCAGTTTGCTTTGCCAATAATCCAGGGGCTCATCATCAATGCTTAGCTGCTGTGGGTCATCCATATATGACTGCACCATATGGCATGCAGACAACTGTAGTTCTGTGTCGCCGTCCAGAGGCTGACACTGAGACACCAATGTTCTTCAGCATGAACCAGAAGGGGTTTGTAGCACCAATGCTACCACATGATGATGAAGGTAAAGGTACAGACACCATACTGGTGGAGGAGAAGTCCAAGAGAGGGTCTGTTGCTGCTTGCAGTTTCTGTACTGTAACCGATTTTTCCACCCTTACCTCTGAGTGCGTCATCCAGTTTTGGACCTTGCCATGCAAGATGACCACATAGTGATAAAGATCAGCCTTCCCACCTGGAAGAAGTGCCATCATGCCATGCTTGTACCTGGGATCAAGCAGGGTTGTCAGGAAGTATGCCTCTGAGTTGTTAATGTGAATGACCCGAGAATCATCATCACACATCTGCATGATGCAGTCAGCCAGCTCTACTCCAACTGAGTCTACAGCCACTTCAGAATACTCCCTTACATTTACCAGCACCTGGTGGAGTACATGCAGCAATGGTATCACCTGGCTCAAACATGCATTTTCTGCACTCACAACTTGTGTCACCTGTTCAAGTGGATGGAGTACTTGGATAACACTGTCCATGAAAAAACACTGGGATGGACTCAGCAGCATTTCTTCCTGTGCTTCCCGATCATGCTTGTGCATTATATACTCATTGAGTGGCTTGTGCTATTCATATAGCCACTCAAGCATATAGAGTGTTGACTTCCATTGGGCTGGCATATCAAGCTTCAAGCAGTGCTGTGGTACATTATTGGCCTTCTATAGAGCCCTGAGCTCTGCTCTAGCCAGTGCAGAGTGACTGAAATGGCTGCAGATTTTGTGGCTTTAGCCAGTGTCTAATGGTCTTCAACTCGGTTCCACATAGAAGGCTGGTAAAGAAACTAGACCACACAGGAGTGGAAGGAAAAGTGGTAACATGGGTACAAAATTGACTGCAGGGAAGAACACAGAGGGTACAAGTAAATGGTTCACTATCATCAGAAGGTAGGGTGGTCAGTGGAGTGCCCCATGGCTCCATTACCGGTTCCTCTGCTCGTCAATGTTTTCATGGCAGACATCGCTAATGGACTAGAGGGAAGGTGTGTCTGTTCACAGACGACACCAAGATGTGTAACAGAGTGGATGCCACGGAGTGAGTGAGCAAGATGAAATCAGACCTGAAGAAACTTGAAGAATGGTCTGGATCCTGGCAGCTGAGATGCAATGCTAAGAAGTGCAATGTCATGCACATAGGAAAAAGGAACTCAAAGAATGCATACTACTTGAGAGGGGAAAGACTAGCTGCCTCCAACCAGGAGTGTGATCTGGACATCATGATTTTGGACAACTTGCAAGTGGGAAAACAGTGCAAGAAGGTGACACTGAAGGCCACTGGAATGCTGGGCTGCATTGGGAGGAGAATCACAAGCAGGAGGAAGGAGGTGGTCCTGCTATTGTACAGGTCACTGGTCATCTCACACCGGGAGTATGGTGTCTATTTTTGAAGGTCCCACCTCAAAAAAGACGTTGACTGGTTGGAAACAGTGCAGAGATGGGCAGCAAAAATAATTCAGGGACTACAGGACATGTCCTATGAAGAAAGACTGGGAGAACTGAACATGTATTCCCTGGAACAGAGGAGGGAGAGGGGAGACATGACTGAAACATTCGAATACATAAAAGGCATCAACAAGGTACAGACAAAGAAACTATTTACCTTCAAGGAGGGCAGCAGAACCAGAGGACATGGTCCAAGGCTGAAGGGAGGGAGGTTCGCTACTAATGTCAGGAAGCAGAGTGGCAGATGCTGGGAATAGTCTGCCCCCAGAGGTGGTGAGGGCTAACACAGTCGGGGATTTAAAAATGCATGGGATAGACACAAGGGAGCAATCACACCAATGGGTAGCTGGGGGGATAGGAAATGAGATAAAAACACCAGGCAGACTAGATGGACCTTGCGATCTCCTTCTTCTGTCACCTTCTATGTTTCTATGTTAAGCATATGATTAGAGCTACATGTGGTGTAATTTGACCTTTCCATGGGATTTCTGTGCTGAACTGCAGAATTTTTCATATGCCACAGAATTAAAAAGAATGCATTTCTTTGGTTCTGTGGAATTCAAAAGAAAGAAAAGTGAAATAAAACAAGGAAAGAAGGAAAAAATGAAACATTTCAAAAAAACGACAGGTTACTTGCTGACCCCACACTTAAGGTGTTCGACAGCTTGGGTGTTTACATTCACTATGTGTGCTTAAGACTGACTATAGCACCTGTAGAAAAACAAATATAGTCATACATAACTGGTGGAAAAAAAAAATCCACAGAATTATATTGAAAACCACAGATAATTACATGATACAGCGACATAAGTGACAAGACACTGGATACACTTTTTTCTGCATTTCTTGAGTAAAATTCTGCAATTACCCTATAAGTAATGCAGTATGATGTTTCCCTCAACACCCCAGGCGACTGCAGAGCTGCAAAGCATGTGATTTCAGCTACATGCGTTAAAAATGCACCTTTTTGTGGAATTTCTGTTCTAATCTGCGTATTTTTTGATATGCCGTGGAATAAAAAAAAATTCTTGGATTCGGCAGAATACAAAAGAAAGAAACGCGAAATACAACCAGGAAAGGAGGAAAAAAAGAAGCAATTACAAACCACAGAACGGGTTAATTGCTGACACCACACTTAAGGTGCTCTACAGATTGAGTGCTTAAATTCAGTATGTGACCTTAAAATTTGAAATACCGCCTGTAGAAAAAGAAATATGGACACACATTGCTGACAGAAAAAAAATTGCAGAGTCACATAGAAAATTGCAGATAATTACATCATACGGTGAAATAGTTAATAAGACATTTTATTTCCACACTTCATAAAACGTCCGCAGTTCGTAATCAAATATGGCAGTACTAGGTGGAAATCCTCTGTAATTTGCCAAAAGTTCAGAATTCCACCACAGGCGAAAGAGCAGAAATTTCCACAAAAGTTTAGAAATTTTCGTAACTTCCATGATGGCGGAAATCGGAACTTTCACCCATGCCTATCCAGTGTAGTGTGCCTTTACTGGTTAAACTATTTCCCCTCCCCTTCCCCCCTTCCTATTTGCTACTCGTAGCTTACAGTGTTTTAGTGCCTACCAAGCAAGATTGGTACTGGCTGTGTCACTGCAGAAATGGGCTAATGTACTTAATAAAAGTAGTAACAACATATACATGCACTAGACAACCCCTCAGCATCATTGGATACTCAGCTGCAGAGGTTCCTGGGAGAACTAGTGGCCAGCATGGTGGTGATGGTGGGGTGGGGTGGGGTGGGGAGAATTGTAGAATCAGCTAAATAAAAAAATAAGGCTAAGTAAGAGAATGAACTCTGTTTTCCTGAGCAAATTTCATAATCATGACATCTAGATCCCATCAGAAGAGTATAGGGGATCTGAGAGTTTAAAAGGTGGATGGTACCCCTAATCAGCAAACTACTCAAGCATGGTCTTGCCTCTAAAAGTCACATCAGGCAGTCTGACACATCTCTAACCATGCTTGTTTTCATGGATAACCTACTCCTGGAGTGCTTTATGTGTATGTTATGCGTAATAAATATCTGCATATCTGTCAGTCATTTTAACTTTTTATATTTAATTAACAACCTTACCTGCAAATAAAAAAAAAAAACTACTCTAGACATGCCTGTCTTTCATCAATGGCAAGATGTGTGGGTTACTCCTATTGTAATTACAGGGTATCCAGTCAATCAGATCATTTAGATAATTAGCACAGTTTTATAGCAGAATTTGTCAAATAGGTGAAGACATTCAAGCAATCTGAATGCCCAAGGACATTGTGTTTTTGTCAGGTTATCACAGCACAACTGGATACCTTAGAACTCATGGCAGATTTCTCAATAAACATGTTGTTTTAAAAATTGTTATACCTATTTTGTAAAAGGGATAGCACACCTCATGGTGTCCCATAGTTCTAGGAATATGGACATGTCCAGTGGTTGAAAGCACTTGGTTGCACTTGTGGTCTGCAATGCACCAGAGTGTCCATATAATGTAGCACAACTGGACAACCTGGCACGTGTTATTCTTTATATGCTACAGATAGCAGTATCAGTGGCTCTGTATGTTGCATACTCAGTTCTGAGACTTGAATATTGGAAGGTCTTTTGGGGTTTCTGTCCCAAAGGAGGAGCTTAGGCTAATGGGTTTTTACCCAGTGCTGACAATCCAGTGCAGCATTAGGTGGTGTTTCACTGTTGAGTTTCCATCCTTATGAGATGTTAAAATGAGGTCCGTTCTGTCTATTTCTGGCTGTTGTTCAGGTGGAAATGAATGATCCCTTGGCACGTATTATAATAGCAGGGGACTGTTCCAAGTATCCTGGCCAACATTCTTGTCAATAAAACAGGTGCTGTAACCCACCCTCCAGAACACAGCTGAAAACAAGTTGTCACAGCTCACTATTCCTTTCATGATTCGAATGACAAATGAATATACTCAGCTTTTATTTAAAACCATCAGAAACTGAAAGGCATATAACAAATGTTTAAATGGGTTTAACTGGACATTGGCTTTTATTACCTAACCACCATGTAGCACTGAAATTAGCTTTCTAATTTTTTTTTAAATGGAGCTCCATCGATGCTTGGGTGAGTTACACTTCACAGGGGTCTCTTTCTTAAAGCTCTGCCTGATACCTCTCTTATTCGAGTTCATCAAACCAACAGTTATAATTTTCCAGCAGATGGCACTCTGATCACTGTCATGCAATGTATTAACTCCACAATGTACCTCCCAAAGCAGTTACACTGAAAAACAGTGCAGTTGGGTCTTTTTTTTTTTTTAAAGGTAACAGGCTTTATGGAACCACTGTACATTTTTCTATGGGTTTTGTAGATAGAGTGAGTTTTTCTCAAATATCTACAAAATGTAGGTAACATGAGGCAGGGGTTGAATTAAAGATACTGTGGTTTAAGTAGAAATCGAATATAGCTTTTGGTTGCATGCAGTTGTTTCATCAGTTTATTTTGACAGATCCAAGGCTTCTTGTTTAGTTGTGTTGCTCTGCCGTGCAGGAGATGTGAGTTCAAGAGCGAACTCAAGTCACTCTGTCGGGAGGCAGGTCAGGCTGGGGTAGTTGCTGTGCAGAGGATTGCTTCAGTCAGGGAGGGTCAGCAGCAAGCTTTGGCATCACAGTGACCCCTGTGGCTGGGTCTGGGAGCTTGCTTCTGCTGTGGGGTCCTGCTGTGTATGAGCAAGGGCAATTGGGCAGTTGTGTTCACAGACATCAGGGAAGAGGGGAAAGGACCATAAAGGGTATAAAACATCAAACCTCACATCTGTCTATATGGTGGTCTGGACCTCAATGACTCTCCTGCTTCCTAGACCCTGCTGGCACTGGATCCTAGTCTACATCATAGACTGCCTTTGGGGGGAGTATGTCTGTTCCCCTGAAGTTACTGTCATGGATAGGAAGCTGTGGGGGTAACCAGTGAGTTACCAGGTTACCAGTGGTCTTCATTTACTGACCGCAGACACGTAAGGCTACTACTCCTCCTACTCCTCATCTCAGACTCCATCCACCCCAATCCTGGCCCAATGCCCTCCACCCTTTCCACCCCTCACTCCTCCTCCAGACCCTCTAAACAGCTTAATTTTGCCCACCTTAACGTGCAAAGCCTTATGGCAAAAACACCCTCGATCGAGTCCTGGGTAGCGGCTAACACTTTTGATGTCATTGCCCTCACTGAAACCTGGTTGAAGGACGATATCTCTCCCAATGAAATCCACATTGCAGGGTACTCAATCTTCAGAAAAGTCAAGATGGGGAAATGCGGGGAAGGCTGCCTCATCTGAGTTGCTGAGCACCTTCTTGCCACCAAATTCGATCCCCCACTTCTCACCTCTTCCCTGGAGACCATCTCGAGTAACCTCCTCCTTGGTGCTGATAAAATCATCACAGTCAGCATTGTATACCTGCTGCCTTCCTCCTCGCCCCATGATCTTGACCACGTCCTCAAAATCAAAACCTCCCTTCCCCAAGGGAGAGATTGGATCATCCTTGGGGATTTCAACCTTAACTGGCAGTCTCCTTATTGTGACTCCACCAAGGAATCCTTACTAGGCATTGGCCTTCACCAGTTCATCACTGAACCCACCAGAACCAACTACAAGACTGGATCTCAGTCCCTCATCGATTGGGTCCTAGTCTCACACCCCTCCCATGTCACTGCCTTCGGAGTACTTCTGAACTCAGTCAGTGAAAACTGTGCTGTATTTTGCCACTGGTCCACAAAAACACTCCCACCCCACCCACAAAAATTCATCCTAATCAGGCACATGAAGAAGCTGGATGCCGCCAAGTTTTCCAAAGCTGTCCTAGCCCAAGACTGGTCCTTAACAGAAAATATTTCAGACATCTGCTATGTGCTGTATGCCTTCAGCAATAAGTTCCTCACACTCTGCGACCATTTCATCCTGCTTAAGAAAATCCAGGTCAGAGGATTTAGCCAAGAATGGGTCACCCCTGAGCTTCGCAAACTAATGAGAGATAGTGTTGCCTAAACACTCTTGGTGTGTAGGGCAAATAATATAAATACTAATAATACAGATTCTTATGTCTTTGGAGTCTACCAAGAAACATTCATAGACAAGCAAGAGTACTAATAAATGTTTATTTGACTACTTACGCCAAGCATGTGACAAAGAAAATCACAAGGGAGATGGGTTTCTCACCACACTCCTGAAGAATGTACATAACCTCCAGGATTGTAGGATCTCAGGTTCTCCAAGATCTTGTTCTCTCTCCCTGTGGAACTGGGTTGCAGAAGGCTAAATACTACAGATAACAGCATAGCAAGAGATTATCTCATAGTTACAGATATGAGAAACAATATGTATTGGTCCTAAGTCATTCTGCATTGGATGATGACTTAGGAGACAGAATTACTAATGAGTATCATACAAGACAAATAATATGCTTCCGTTTGCATTATAGTTTGGACAAAAGAAATGCTGACGGTTCAAACTACAGTACAGGTGGCATTTCTTGCATATGTATAATATAAGACATAACAAAGGATTTCTCTGTAATGAGACAAAGAGAAGTGCTGATAGGGTTCTATTATACATGGCATATCTGTCTGAGTGTAAAACACACACTACATATAATTATATGAGAATATAGGTATACAATAATCACTGATGAGCCCTCAGAATCATCTTATCAGTGATTAGGTAGATTATATATGAAATATATGTAAAATACAAACATAATGCCTTATAGTGAGGTATCATAGTCATGCATGTTCTAATCCTCAACCACTCCCTCTGCACGGGTCCTTCCCCAAAGCATGTAAGTGCACTATTATTTAACGTCTACACAGATCTGGTCCAAAGGATCTACTGTAGTATTCAACAATCATCCCGTCTTCCTCCTCGCTCCTCTTTCCAAAATATTAGAGAAAGTGGTCCACAAGCAAACCACGGAATTCCTCTACAAGTACAACCTGCTCACAGAGGCCCAACATGGGTTTCGTGCTCGCTACAATACTGAAACTGCCCTCATCAAGTTCACCCACTCCATTGACAAAGCCAACAACAAAGGCCACTACACTGATGCTGCGTTCTTTGACCTCACCAAAGCCTTTGATCTCGTTGATCATGAAATTCTCCTCCTTACCCTGGCTGGCCTCCACCTCTCTTCTGAAGTTTGCCTCTGGTTCAATGATTACCTAATGGGTAGCTCTCATCACACCATTATCAGCGGGGTCCTCTCCGGATCCTGCCCCATCAAATACGTTGTGCTCCAAGGGTCCATCCTGGGCCCTCTTCTCTTCTCTCTGGTCGTCAACTTCCTGCCTGACATCTGCACCTCCTCTGAACTCATTCTCTATGATGATGATGCTACCCTTTTCTGTCAGGACAAAAAACCCACCACTCTCATTAACAAAATCCAATTCAATTTCAGCAGACTTCACGCCTGGTTCATGTCCAAAGATCTAGTACTCAACTTCAAAAAAACTAAATTCATAGTTTTCTCCAGCCCCCACGAACCCCTAGGCCTTGACCTTTGTCTTTATGATAACCTTGGCAACTCCATTGAAAGAGTCAATTAATTCAAGTACCTTGGCTTACTACTTGATAGCCACCTCAACTTCGATGCCCATACAAGCCTCACAATCAAAAAAGCCCACCAATGCCTCGGTATCAAGCACAGAACTAAGCAGTACTTTAGCAGGGAATCCAAATCTCTCCTAGTATCCAGCTTCCTCATTCCCATCTTTGATTATGGTTCACTTGTCTCCTTCCCCTGCCTCTCCATTAAAAATTTCTCCAGACTCTGAAGCTCCTACCACAACGCTATCTGCTTTGCCGCTGGTCTCCCTAAACTCATTCACCACTGTTACCATTATAAGCTCACTGGTCAGCCCTCCCTTGAGGCCTGTCTCAACTGCAAGATGGCCACCTTCTTCTTCAAACTCACCTGTGAGCTGCTCCCAGACAGCCTCACCTCATTCCTCCAGACAGCCACCATGACCAGGACCACAAGACTGTCCTCCTGTCTCTGTCATTCATCATTCCTTTCAGCCACACCACTCACATCCAGAAAACACTCTCTTTTATGGGACCCAAGCTATTTAACTCTCTCCCTCCTGAACTAAAATTCTGCCCCTTCACAAATTCCTTCAAACATAATATCAGGAGACATTTCTTCCTCACATACTCCTGCACCTGCACACACAACTAAAATGGCTCCCTCCTGCCCACTTTCCCCTGCCTCAGATTATCTCCCTCTAGCACTTATCCTCCCTCTCTTGTTCAGCACTTTAGTATTTTTTATAATTTCTCCTAGGCTAGTTTTGATTGTCCTTAAATTTATTGGCCCTAATTATTTTTTGTTCTATTGTTTAAACCACTGCTGAATGCTTATTATCACCTGCTGTGTTATTAATTCACCTAGGCTAGTTTCCCTGATTCCCTAGGTCTTCAATGCCCTCATTTTATTATACCATTGTCTAAACCCTTGCTTAATGTTGAATGTCTCTGTGCTCATGTAATGTATTTTTTATTGAATGTAACTGGATACTCTTATAAACAGGCAGCAATGCTCACATGCCTTTCCAGTATAACCAATAAAATGAAATGCTGAAATGAAATGAAGATGTCAGATGACACAGGCCTGAAAAGGGTATATCCTTGAGATCAGGATATATCCCTGGAAAGGCATGAATGGCTGGGGAGGGAAAACCTCTATAGAAAAACTGAAAAGTAGAAAAGGAATTTGCTCATTTGGTTGTTTTTATTCCCAGTGGGGTGGCTATGCATGAATGGGAGCCAGGTATATGCAAGAGGCTCGTACTTGACCCATGCAGCTCTGCACCCATGGACAGGCACATGGGGTATGGCATGCACCAACACAATCCACAGCATGGTGCCTGTCCATGGCCCTGCCCCACTGTCACTCTGCAGCATGGGGGGGGGTGGATCATAGGACACAGGTGGTCATTCAGTCAGATGCCAGACCTGGTCCAATAATGGATCTCCTGCTCTGTGCAGTGCAGGGGATTCTGGGATGGTGTGGGATGCCCATTTTGTAAAAAGATGGGTGAGTGCTTGAATGGTTGGCCCAGCCCTCCTAGTCAGCCAAGAAGGCAGGGGTAGCACGGTGGGGGATTCCTCATTGCCCCACAGCTGGAGATGTGTTAACTGAGGGAGCATACAGAAGATACAGCAGGCTTTCTGCCACCATATCCTGCACCCTCTTGCCCAGCACTTACCAGCTCTGTGAATGGTGCAGAGTGCAGGCACACTACCAGAAAGGCTGTGCGTGTAGCTGCATGACCAGCTGGGGGATCCTGTGTGGAAAGGACACCGTCCCTTCCAAGAATGTGCACAGTGGTCCTCAGGGCCCCTGGTTCATGTCATTCAGACATAGGGTCCTATATGCTGCAAATCTGTGGCACGTAAGCAACCCATCCCTCAAAACATAGGAGCCAATAAGCATATATACTACTACTAGTTCATTATGGACATTTATTTTCTTAATTATCTTTCATTAACATTTTGAAAATGTTTTCGAACATTTTTTAAATATGTGTTGTTTTTAAGTAGAAATTTTCTGTAGAAACATAGAAAAGATTCATAAGTATGAATCCTTTTCTATCTAATTTCCAACTCAGTTCTTTCTTCTTTTGCAGTTTATCAATTAATTAACCACAGGAAGTTCTTCTGTGAAATTAATAATATGTCATGTCTTTTTTTAGTTTCATTAATAAGGATCCCTTTCTTTGTTAACTTAGCGATTGATTCACAAAAAGTCAGGGAAAAATATGAAGCTGTGTAGCAAAAGTGCAAAGGCAGTTTTGCACCAAAGTCATTACATGCTGAGTGGAAATGCTGTCTGCATACCTCCACACACTGTACCTGTGGCGTACTGTCTGGGGGCGTGGCTGGATGTCCATTCATTCTGTGTATGTGAATGATGAAGAAATAGGCTGTTGGTTAACTAGGATCTGCGGCCTATCCTGTAGGTAGGGAAATGGGCAGACTAGATGGGCCTAGCGGTCCTTATCTGCCATCAAAGTCTATGTTTCTATGTTTCTATGTGTTTCTATGTTTCTATGAATGAGAGCACAAGATAGGCATTCACATGTGTGGATCTCAGGCTCAGAGGCCTTACCATACTGGGGGATGTATTAGTGATGGCACATTTCCTTACCAACAGTGCACTGCACACATGAACTGTGGTGAGCAACCATGTAATACCATATGTAACCCCCCCTTTTCAGAGTTGTGATTGTCATCCAAACATTTCTGACCCCTCAGAAGTTCTGGTGAAAAGTGGAGGTTCAGTGGGGAAGATATTTGTTGGAACAGTGTCCCTAGGGGGTTTAATACCCAGGTGTGTGCCTGTCAGTAATCAGTACAATCTGCCATGTTGGTCATTGAGGACAACAAGTCAAGTGCTAACAAGCATTTGTCAATGCTGAATGTTGTCTTGCTGGCTTTGGCATTAGTAGTGCAGGAGTTAGAGAGATGCATACAGGAATGACAGTGAAGTATTGAACTGACACCAACCCAACTCCCACCCTACAGAGACTGACAGGCATTGGAGTGTGCCTTTGGGGCTTCAGCCATAACGCTCACAGCATTTCACCTCACCCTATCCTGCAGACAAGTGTTGCAGTGTGTCTTGGAGTCTTTGGGCCTTAAGCTCATCCCATTCCATAAGGAAATACACTGAGATGGGTGCAGTATAGGAGAATGAGGTGAACTTTGTGGCCAAAGACTCCAAGGCACACCTCGATGCCTGTCACTGGCTGCAGGGTGGGGGTGGAATGGCATGAACATTACAGCCGACAATCCCAAGTCACACCCCTGAAGTCTGTCAGTCTCTACAGGGTGCGGCATTATGGTTGTAATCCCTAACATCTTGGGTGTTTGCTGGTATCTTCACTCCAAATTTTCAACTTGGGCTTTTTGTGACCCCACCTAATGAACAGTGGCACTATCAGTTCATTAGCGGAAAGGTGATTTTGCTCAGCGACTGCACTAATTGGTGCCACAGGTGCGAAAGCACATTTCAGGCAAGACTGTGAAAAATGACAGCTGTACTGTTCATGAGGAGGTGTAAAAAAATGGCAATGTTGAAAATCTGGAGTGAAAATATGAAAAATTGTTGAAGTCATGAGCGTGTATAGAAACTGTACAACGCATGCCTGTAACGCAATTATTTTGGGGATTTTGTTAACCACATTTTCAACATAGTCATTTTGGAACCTCAGGTCATGAACAGTGGGACTGTCATTTTGTTAATCTGTCCCGAACGTTGATTTCCCTGAGCAAGCTCGCCATTATGCGCCAGATGTGTGAAAACACTTTTCAGGCAGGATGTGAAAAATGACAGCTGTACTTTTCATAAGGAGGTGTGAAAAAATGGCAATGTTGAAAATCTGGAGTGAAAATACTAAAAATTGTCAAAGCAACAAGTGTGTGTGGAAACTGTGCAATGCACGCTCATAACACAGTCATTTTTTGGAATTTGTTCACCAAATTTGCAACATAGGCTTTTTAGGACCCCTCTTCATGAACAGTGGCACTGTCATTTTGTTAATCAGTCCCAAATGGTGATTACACACAGTGACCACAAAATAACCTTTCAGGACTGAATAACGAGATGACAGTGCATGTGTTTATGAGGTGGCGTCCCAAGAACCCCATGTTGAAAATTTGGAGGCAAAATTCAAAAAAAGGGCTGATATATTCCACTAAGTTGAAACCCCCCATTGATGCCATTATACAGCTTACCGGCATTTCTTCATTTTGCAGTTTGGCTTTGAAGAGTCCAGCCATGTTCCTGTTCCACTGAAGATCACAGCACCAGACCTCTGGAGGTAAGTATGGGGTCAGGGGTTGTGGGGTGTGCAGAGAGTGGGTGCAGGTTGGGAAGGGGGGTGTCGCGGACATGTTGAGGGACTGTTTCTTTTTTTCAGGTACCAGAAAAAAATGAACATTGCAGGACCATTTTATTTCTTTACAGGTGAAAGAAAACAAATGTTGGGCACACTGGGGTGGGCTCCCAGTGTGCCACACAATGGGCTGGGAAGGAACCGGTTTTAGTACTTTGGGGGCCTCTAGCAAACTCCATGACTGGGGCCCTACTTAGCAAATTTAGTAGCAGTTGCTAGCAGGGCAGCAGTACTGTGGAGGATCTGGAAGATCTGGCTTGCTTCTGCTTAAGGTGGGCAGGTGGTACTCTGCACTGTCTTCCTCTAACTCAGCTGTCGGCACTGGTGGGTGCAATATCAAATTTCTCTCCCATGGTCTGGAACTCATGCACCCGAGGGGCCGCTTTTATACTGTGCCTACGGATCTGAGAGGGGGACAGATATTTTCAGGTCCGAGTCTTAGGAGGTGCAAAAATAGCAATGGACTGAGTGGAGCCCTCTGATTGTTTCCAGCACACAATGTCCGATGCCAGCACATATTAATGGTGCAGCAGAATAGGGGAACTGGAAACAAAGCTTTTTAAGATGTGTGTAAAGCCTGGTTTGACAATGGCATTTGGGGTTGAAAAATTGGGCAGCCGAAAACCGCAAATAAATGGCAAGTTACACCTCCATCCAACAGTTGTTCAAATCAACAGTCCGGGGGAGAACAAGGAGGATTATTAAGGTATGATGCTGCTCTGCTCACTCAGGAAGCCATGTCAGACAGACTGAGACAGTATGTGTTGTTGATCAGGGCAGGGAGCCAGCCAGGGAGTGTGTGGGAAAATGTTGTGCACCTGGCTGATGATCCGGGGAGTAAGGCAGTTTGCTGCAGTGCTTGCCCACCACCGGACTCACTATATGTTCTTCTGAACTTTGCTGTGTGGCAGGGCCTGGTGCCGCTGCCATGTTTATTGAAATGTTTCACCAGGAAAGGCATGTATGGGAGGAATGTCATCTGTGCCACTGCATAAGGAGCATGTCTCCGATTGCAGCAGCACATTTCTTATAAGTTGTGTCCACTTTACATAAGTTGTGCATCAGCTCTAGCATGCTGGCTAACTGGGAAATGAGGGACGCATCTGAAGCCATGACTCATTAGTATTCTTTAATGGACATTCCTAGTTGGTTCATTGTATCTCTAAGTGGACTAAGCACCCTGCTAGAGATGAGTTGGAAATGCTCCCCAAGCCTTTTCAGTGGACAGGCTTTGGACTGTACAGGACACTGATCCCACTAAGGAAGAACCCTTTATAATGCCCCCCCACCCCCGCTCAAGGGCCTACAGAGGTTTGTGACAAAGAAAGCACAATCAGTAACACTGGAATTATTGAAAGCCAGTTGCCCCTCCTTGACATTTTACCTATCCTTTTCAGTCTGTACTAAAGCTCAGTTATGATGCTTTTGGGGACCCCGTGAATCTCTCCCTTCATGTTATTCACAGGGACATATATGGTACTCCCTGATCCCTCCCTTGGACACAATTTATTGGGGCCTCTAAATTACCTCATATTGAATGGGACGATGTTGACTAGTTGTTGCTAGCTAGTGTTCTATTGTCTAAGCAACACTTTTGTAAATTGTCTTAGACTAGGATGAGTTGTCTAACCAGATATTGTTGTACATGTGTTTCTTGTTGTAGAAGTCGACTGTGTAATTTGACAAATTAATAGCTGGGGAGAGCTATTTCTTCAGCTGGGGAAAGTGTAACCCCATCTTTCACAGTTGCAATTATCATCAGAGCCAGATTTACCTTTTGTGGGCCCTGGATCTAAAAAGTTCTGTGGACTCCCATGCCCCCCACCCCCCACCACAGACCCCATTTTTATGTGTTTGATTTCATTTTTCTCAAGTTCACCTTCATTCAGATAAGATGGAAATAGGCTATTTAACCATTTTTTTGAATCATCAAACATTTAACAATGTAATATTTGATAATATAATTATATGAAAACATATAAGACTGGCAGTGTAGCCTAGAGGTTAGAGTAATGAGCTTGTTACATCTAACAGACCTGGATTTGATTCCCACAACCTCTACTTGCATACTATGTGACTTGAAGCAAGTCACTTAACCACCCCGTACTCCCAGTTTGCCCCTGAAAACAGGCAATTGTGCCTAGTAGACCTTGACTGGTTACCAATGAATACACTAAAATGTTGATTACAGAGACCTACATTTTCAGCATGCCTTTGCTGCTGCCAAACATGTTTATTAAACTTGTTCACTCTAAGGAGTGTAACATCTCAGAGTCATTGCATAACAGAGTAATAAAGTTGTAATATATCTAATATAAACAGTCATATTATTTAGTACTGTATGTACAGTAGCCCACATCCCAATTGCTTTGATGCCATTGCACAAACATACACTGAGAGTTCATTATTGCATTCCAGTGTCATATTTCCAAGATTTACATTACAGTCTGGTATGTGACAGGGTTGAATAGGGCCCTGCCCCAGTTGTTCTGGAGAAAGAGTTTAATTGCAAGGATCTGTTCTACTCTCTCCTTTTCTCTTTTCTGTCTGGTTGCGCAACCAAATTTTCTTGTGAGACCTTGGACTTGATCACCCCGACAGTCTTGCAATTCTCTGCCTCTCACTATCTCTCTACCTTCTCTTGCTGTTCTGTTTTTTCTCCCTCCTTACATATCTGCTGGCATAAAAATATATGTGGATCATTATGTGGAAATGTAACTGATACTGGGATCCCTTTGTTTAGAAATGTATACAGTTTTACTGTTGAAATGTATATAGGCATACTGTTGAAATTATTGTAAAAAGCTGTTTGGAACTCAAGGGGTTAATCTGAGAAATTAGTTTGCAGACTCTCTAAGAAACTGTAAGCAAGAGGTCAGTTCTGGGTCACAATGTTCTTTTTGCTGCACTTGTTGAAACTTACAAGAACACTGTGTGAGAAGCATGCTGTTTTCTTAATGAGTGGGGGTTGCAAAGACTTATAAAAACAAAGCTGCAATTTCTTGCAAAAGAGAAAACACAGAGACTGAGATTGGAAATTGAGAAGAAACCAAGATGGACCTTCTCTGTTTATACTGCCTTTGTAAATAGTTATACTGAACAATTTTATTTTTTTTGTTTTACTTTTATTAACAATAAATCACTTGTTACGAATTTTACAACTGCTTCTGGTTTTACTATTCGTCCTGACCTGTGCCTCGATGACATGGTACTTATGTGATGAAGCAGCTTGTATGAAGTGCCTCAGAATACAGCTGTTCTGGATCTGGTCCACTGCCCAACCATAGTAGTTTGTTTTTTCTAGGAGTTTATTGAATCACACCAATGAGCTCATACAGTATATATTACAGTTCTAGCAAACCTCAGTAAATCGACTTGTATTTCCAATGCTTGGCTTGATTTATTGCTCTTTACTTTGTTTACTTCTTTTATTTAGCCCACTCTCTTTGTAATCATCCTATTGAATGTATAGCTCACCTCCTTAATATCAGCAGCTGCAGAACCTCACCACCCTAGCCCAGTCCTCTATCCCTGTTCTTTATTTCCTTCAATCTGTAACGCACCAGCAAGCTGCAGGAAATGGGATATCACCTGAATGCTTACACTGACACAGACATTTTTAAGCTGATCTATTAGTAAGTTATAGCACCAGCCAGCCTGGCAAACTAGAAAACAATGTGAAGTACTGTAGGGAAGGGTTCATGGCCAAACTGAAGCCCTGTTATTAATGGAAAGAGGACTTATCAACAAAATGAATCTCACTTTCTTGCTCTAGTTTTCCTGTCTCAGTGAAAGTGCTTATCTGGCTATCTATGTGTCCTAATCCTTTTCACTGGGGTGATAGACGTCTGGTGCAAACACCAACCAACACTCACTACCCTGTCAGCACATCCTGACAGTGACTAGTCTTCTGAGCAACTTACCAATGGCAACCAAGTGGAGATGTAGGGGCTGGAGAATAGACCAGGGTAGACCACTGCCCTCTTCGGCTGCTCCTGTTGACAGACCTGACCACTGGAGGGCTCAGAGCATGATGATGAGGAGAGGTTGCCAGGTGATGATCAGTTGTTTGACTGTTTTGGGTTTACTTTTAATGCACGGCTCACTGGCACCTAATACTTGGGATTGAACTTGAGTCAGGATTGCCCAGGATCCAGGATTAGAGAGTGAATGTCTCCGTCTCCATGACGGGTGGTAACAACTTGAGAGTCTGACTCCGGACATCACCGTGACCGACGACAACTGACCACTTGAATGTAAAGCCAAGCCACAGGAAAAAAAAGAGTCTGCAGCTGAAATTTACAAAAAATCATGGTATCAGACTTGCACCATCCTGCAGCTCACATGCTCTTTCTCCAGTCCTCATCATCATCACATGACATGACTGGCCTGATGACTGTAAGGAAATGGAGTAATGTTGCTTTAAGTATTACTACTGTTTAAACTGTACTGTGTCTTTAATCAATCAATCAATCAATCAATCAAAATCTTTATTTATTCAGGCGAACATCATTGAGCATAGCTCATTTACAAGATGGACCTGAGTGGTCATAACAATATAAGGTTACAAGTTTTACACAAAAAACATGGTACTGAATAAACACAGATACAATGATTTATGAATGAGACAGATATACAAATATTTACATATATACAAGGCAAAATGACAGTAAACCTAAATCATATTAAAAGGAAAGAAACAAACAGTATAGTAGGGATAACTACTTCTTTAAGAAGGCCTCTATCTAGGGATCTTTTCTCTCTCTCTTTCTCTCTCTCTCTCCCCGAGTTATCTTCAGGCAGCTTGATTGGTTAGTCAGATAAGCAAGCTCGCCAGCTGTACGGGTCTTATTCTTTGTGCTGTGCCAATCTACAGTAAAGCAATTCAAGCTAAACCTTTAAGTCTGCAGTCTGATCATTACATGGTGTCAGAATGGAGAAATTAATGACACTTCCTGCCTTGAAGCTGCATGGCTATATGAAAGAAAACTGACAGAGGTTTAAGCAACATTTCAACATTACATAGTAGCCAGTGGGATTGAAGAGAAATCCAAGAAAATTCACGCAATGGCATTTCTTTATCTAACCGGGCCAGCAGCAATGGAAGTATACAACACATTTGCATGGCAGCAAGCAGCAGACAAGGAAGATTTGGGAAAAATCATGGACAAGTTTGAAACATACTGTAACTCCAAAAGAAACCGGACCTATGAAAGACATCTGTTCATGAGCAGAAATTAAGGTCACGGTGAGTCCATAGATGCCTATGTAACAGATTTAAGATTGAAGGCACAGTCTTGTGAATATGGGTAAACTGGCAGAATTTTACACAGAAACGAACAATGACCTGGTACTCCAGAAACTTAAGACAGTCATACTGCATGGTTGGCCCCATGAGAAAGCCAAGCTCGAGTCAGAACTCCAACCATACTGGCACTTTCAGGAAGACATCACCATAGAGAAGGGACTCCTGTTGAAAGGTGAAAGGCTCATTGTACCAAGATCAATGAGAAAAGAGATGTTGGTCAAACTATATGGCAACCACTTAGGCATTGGGAAATGCAAGAGAAGGGCAAGGGACATTCAATTCTGGCTGAATATCAATAACCAGATAAGTGACCTGGTTGCTAAGTGTGACGTCTGCAATAGTTACAGGAGAGCTCAACCAAAGGAACTGATGTAGTCATGAAATACCTGAAAGGCCTTGGCAGAAGATCGGAGCAGACATCTTCGAGTTTGACAATGAAAACTACCTAGCAATGGTGGATTACTACTCTAAGTTCATAGAGATCTCGCAGCTGCCCAACCTGACCAGCAAAACTGTTATAAGCCAGATCAAATCACAGTATGCACGACATAGCATTTCGGAAGGCCTTATAACAGACAATGGGCCCCAATTTTCATGTACTGAATTTGCAAGTTTCACTGAAACTTCCGATTTCCAGCACATCACCTCTTCACCTAGGTACCCGCAAAGTAATGGGATGGTAGAAAGAGTCATTCAGACTATTAAGAAGCTCTTCAAGAAGGCCAAGAATGATCAAATGGATCCTTACCTGGCATTACTGGACCCGAGGAACACTCCAATAGAGGGTTTGGATTCTCCAGCTCAGCTGCTCATGGGCAGGAGAACTAGGACTCTGATGCCCACTAGGTCAGCCCTGCTCAGACCACCCTTCCCAGCCTGTCCCCTGGACAGCCGGTACAGATGAAAACAAAGGACAAGGAGTGGACACCTGCAGTAGTTTTCACACCTGCCAAGAAGCCACGATCATACATCATTGAGGTTAACGACAAGAAATATTGGAGAAACAGGAGAGATATAGTGCACATTCCTGACTCCCCAACCGAAGTGCTGATAGAAGCAATGGAGACGCAGACTAAGACTGGGACTCCCTCAATGCATAGACCTGACTTATCAACTACAATTCCAATAGCTGCAGCAAAGAAGCAGACTGAGGCAGATACATCCTCAGAGGCTTCACCAGTGAACGATGAACCAACACCCGCAATGGAGTTGGTGCAGGGCCCACCTCACCAGTTGATAAGCCATGAACCCAGCCCGGTCATGAGTTGTGTGAGCGGCAGGGTGATATGGAAGCCAGCAAGATATCTGCAGGACTGAATTACAATGACTGTTAACCACTACTGAGTTATACATGTGCCTGTTTAGCTCATGGTAGACTGTTCAGAATTTTAGTTCCAGTAGTGCTTATTATACTACTTAGATTGCATGGGATGCTAGGCTTATAATGTTACTTTAAGTATTACTGCTGTTTAAACTGTACTGTGTCTTTACGAAGGCCTCTATCTAGGGGTCTCTCTCTCTCTCTCTCTCTCTCTCTCTTTCTCTCACACCTCCAGGCAGTTTGGAGGGTTAGTCAGATAAGCAAGCCCACCAACTGTATGGGTCTTCTTCTTCTTTGTACTGTGCCAATCTAAAGTAAAACAATTCAAGCTAAACCTTTAAGTCTGCAGTCTGATCATTACAATGACCATGTGGAGCGTGGGGGCTGACACTTCTGCATATCCCCGTCCACCCACTCTGTTTCTCATACTGGCTCACTAGTCAGGGGGAGGGGGGCTATCTCTCACTACCACTGCCAGACTTGAGCCTTTTTCAGCAATGAATTTAGACAGGACCCAGTCGGACCCCTTTCCACTGTGGGCTCTGGTGCCTCGGCTCCATTGGCACTATTGTAAATCCATTATAGATTGTCATCTGAGGGCTCCAGACCTCCCAATCTCCTGGTGGGAAGCAGGGGTTCAGTGGTGGAAGATGTTTTTTGGAACAGTCGTTATGAGAGAAAACTGAACTCCATGGGTCTGTCATTTTGTGACCTCTTGATCTTGGAGGTGGCCAACCAATAGTATTCCCAGTTCCAAGTAACACTGAAGAGTCTATTGGAAAGGTGGGACATTGTAACCCTATCATGTGCTGAGGATGGTGAATGACAATTGACAAGACCAATTGCAAGTATGGTTCAAAGTCCTGAATATTAGGCAGAAGGTTCAGGATGAGTCAAATCTGTGAGGGATTACAAAGTGAGCAATGGCGTGTTGCAACTGTAAGAGAGAATGTGAGATCCTGAGCCTTGTATCTGGAAGTAGCATTAGTTTGAGTGGCAGAAGAATGCTAGCCTCTGCATGAGATTATAGCTGAAGATCAGCACGGAGCCGTCAGTAGAGGAGTGCAGATTCAAACATTGCTGAATCTGAGAGAGAATCACAGAAAGACCCTGTGAGCCTTGTCTGATGTACAGGTACAGTGGAGACCCAGGCCTGGATTACCGAAAATCATAGAAGTCAATGGACAGAAATTAACCATTTAGGCTGCCGCCGTTGCAGAACTGTTACTGGTTGCTGTGAGTACTGTGGGAAGTGTCCCCTTTTTCTCACCATGAAGCTCTTTTCCCTCCCTTGCATTGCTCCTTTGCTATCTGCCTCCTCCCTTGGGACTCACCTGCCAAAGAAATCCTTTACACATTATCCCCAGTGTTGGGGCTGGGGAGGGAGGGCCACTTCCACACCCTGGAGACACATATCCAGATTGTCAACTGGGAGTCCCAAGTAGTGCAGCAGGCAGGAGCGGGTGAGCAAGGCTTCATATGCCTGCTCCCACTTTTTTGTGTTCTGGTTCCTGCCATAATCAGTAGTGTTCAATGATGCTTGGTATATGTGCTTGAGGAGGTGCGCATGCACTGCAGTATCTTCTGCCAGCCATCCTCTAGATAATCACTCCTGCTGACCTGCCACCATGCTCCAGAGAGGCTTCACAGTGGCTGAAAAATGGTTCAAAGAGCAAAAACTGGTTGTGAACTATAAAAAGACCAAGACCATGCTCTTAGCCACTGCCCAAAACAAGCTAAAAGGCTATCCCTTGGCAATTCAGAATGATTCCAGTAACACCCTGGAACTAGTCCTCCATTTCAAGTACCTGGGAATCACACTGGACACTGCCCTGTCTTACACACAACACATTAACATCACTGCTAAAGCCTTTATCCTCTACAGGCACAGACATTGCCTAACCTATAAAGCTCTAAACTTGGCAATTAACAGTTCACTCATCACCTTGATTGACTATGGCCTAGCTGTCTACGGCTCGGCTACTGGCACAGCAATCCAATGCCTCTCAACAGCCTTAAACAAAGCCTGCCACCTGCTCACTAATGTCCCAAAACTCACCCACACCTGTGAGCTTTATGCACGATTGGGCTGTCTTCAACTGAAGGAGAGAATACTTTATCCAACCTGCCTACTCACAAAAAAAGGTCTCACTAAACTTACTTCCTCAAGGAGTTCTGAGCATTCTATCACCACCTATACATGCCAGGCACACCAGGAGCTCGACTACACAAGTATTCCATATGCCCAGGTGCTGCACAACTATGGTCCAGCTATCCTTTGCTCACTGGGCTCCTCAGTAGACAAATAGTCTACCACCTGACATTGCTGAAGCTACAACCCTTGGTTCCTTTAAGTGCAAACTCCGTCAGCACCTCACTAACAATAGTACTTGTAGGTACCCCCACTAGTCTACGCCCGTAGCTTTAGTCTGCCTCAGCACTTCCAACTCCTGCCTCCAGGTTAAGTCTCACCAAGCACTTGCCTCCCACCCCTTTGCCCTAGCACTTGCCTCCCACACCTACCCCTGCGGGCTCTTTCTTTCCCATGCCTCCCTATCCCAGCTCCCACTGCCCCTCCCTACCCCTCCCAACCTCACCCTAATAGTCTGCCTCTGCCTCTGCCTCTCATTCTTCTGCAGGATGCTGGCATACCATGTACAATGCCTTAGCACAATTTGTGAACTGCTTGTCATTGCAACCTATGTACTGTTGAATTTTTTTGTACTCGGTATGTATAATTTACTATAACTATATTGTGTCTTATTGTGTTAATGTATCTGATGTGGAACCTCTCAATGAGCACCCACTCACAGGTGTCATCTAAGACTTCAATAAATAAATAAATAAATAAAATAAAAATGGTACAGCAATGTTGGAGTGCTGCAACTGATCCCCCTCTGCTGGAGAGGAGAGCAGTCAAATAGATGCTCAGTCCTCTTCCCACCTGAGCTGAACCTTAGAGCTCAGTTTACAAAAAATCAGAGAGAAATAGGCAGCTGTATAGCAAAAGTGCATAGGCATTTTTGCATCAAAAGTCACAATATGCTCAGTGGAAGTGCTGTGTGCTGTGAATCACGTAGAAAGACATTGCTGTTGGATCACTTTTACCTCATTTTGATTATATATCTAGTCTTTTTTTAATTGGGTTCTAAGGAGTTACAAAACCTTTCTGTCGTCTACAATAACATTTGCAATTTTGTTTTAATGACTCCTTCTCATACCCACCATGTCATTTATATTCACAGCTTGGTTGGTTATCTCCAGTACAATGCATACTATATTCTTTCGGCTGTATAGTTTTAAAAATGCTTTTCTCTATACCCCATCACTACTCTCTGATCTTTTCTTAATCAGGGATATGTGGCCTAGTTTACGGCCATCAACTGTGATTGTTCATAATGTTGGATCATGTAAAACTTGAGCTAGTTTATGTGCTTTTTCTGAAGCTGCTCCTCGATTTTGGAACAGTTTACCTGAATGTTTACATATAAACCGTTCTCTTCAAGTTTTTAAAAAGTGACTAAAATTGTACTTGTTTGAGTTATGTACTTGTGACTGTAATTTACTGTATGTTGCACATTTTTTTGAATTGCATAATTTGCCCTGATCAAGCCTGAAACAGGACCCTTGGTTCAGTGCTCTTACCTGGTTAACAAATTTAAATAAATAAATAAATATAAGTGTGCTGTCTGGAAGCATGGCTAGATATACACCTATTCTGTGTCTGCGAATGCTGATCAACAGCACAAAATAGGCATTCACATGTGCGGCTCTCAGGCTCAGAAGCTTCACCACAGTAGGGGCTGCAGTAGTGATGACCAATGTCCTTATCAACTGTGCACTGCACACATAAAATGTGGCAAGCAAACCTTGTCATACCAGGTGTAACCCCCACCTTTTCAGAGTTGTGATTCTAACTCTGCAGAATGTCTGGTGTGAAGCGGGGGCTTTGTGGTGGAAGATGTGTGCTGCAATAGTGTCCTAGAGGGCCTAATACCTAGGAGCGTGCTTGCCAGCAAACAGTACAATTTGCCACGTTGGTCCCTGAGGACAAAAGTCAAGTGATGGAAAAGAAGCTCCAACTCATTCCCATTCTCTAATGGACATTCCTAGTTGGGTCACTGTGTCTCTGTCTGGGAGCACCCTGATAGAGATGAGACACTGGTGAGAGAAATGCTACCCATGCAAACACTGGACAGGCTTTTGACTGTACAGGACATTGGTCCCTTGAAGGAAGAGCCCCTTGTAATGGACCTCTCCCTCTTGTTCGAGAGGCAACAGAGGTTTGTGAAAGAGAATTCCTAACCAGTGATACAGGCAATATTGAAAGCCAGTTGCCCCTCCTTGACATTTCACCTATTCTTTTCAGCCTGGACTAAAGCTCAGTTATGATGCTCCTGGGACCCACACGGATCTCCCCCTTCATGTTGTTCACTGGGACATATTTGTTACACCCTGATCCCTCTCTTAAATTCAGTTTACTGGGGCCTCTAAAATACCTCATGTTGAGTGAGATGATGTTGACTGAATGTTACTTGCCAGTACTTATTTGTCTAAGCAACACTGCTGTGAATTATCTTAGACTAGGAATCAGGGGCCAAATATACAAAAGTTAGTGTGGGCTAAATGGATGTTTGCCCACGCTAACCTGGTTTTGAGCTTGATTCCTGGGTGGAATCTATATTCAGAGACCCCCACAGCATGGGCAAACTCTGTTAGTGTCTGAGTGCTAACTTACTGCTGTGCCCATGCAAATGAGTGGGTCCTACACTGCATACGGGTGCAGCGGCAAATTCAGAGGTTTGCATCAATGATAAATGCTACCCAAACAGGCACAAGTTGCTGCCTTTGCAAACTCCAAAATAACAGGACACAAGATTCTGGTGGTAGCAACAGTACTGCAGCCTCTCACCCCTCATCCCCCTGAACTCCATAATGGAGAATCAAGGCATGTCCTGGTGTCTAGGGGCACCCCCCAACCCTCCGATCACACATCCCACTATTCTACTGTAGTCATTGCCTTGGTGTCTAGTGGCTCTCCCCACCCTCTGATCATGCATCACTATATTTGTAGAGCATTCCCTGCTGCCTAGTGGCACACCCCACCCACTTATTGCCATCCCTATAATTGTACATTATGTCCTGGTGTCTAGTGGCACTCCGCACCCTCCAATCACCCATCACTGTATATGCAAAGTATTTCCTGGTGCCCAGTGGCTCCCCCCACCCTCCAGTCACCCCTCCCTTTATCTGAAGAGTATGCCTGGTGTCTAGTGTCACCCCCCACCCTCTGAGCACACATTCTCATATTGTTAGTAGTTGCTCTGGTGTCTAGGGCTCCCGTCAGATCCCCTAGCCTGCAATGCATAGTCAATCCTTCATGTCTAGCGGTAGCCCCCCACCTGCCAAGCACCTATCCTGGTGCCAACCCCATGTCCCCAGTGACTAGAGGCCCCCTCCACACCACCTGCACAGAGCACACCATCTAGACAATCATCCCCCTGTACCTAGGTAAGCCAGTGCTGTAGTGAGAGCCTGATATGGTGACTGGCACAGCCCTCCTCTCACTTCCTCAGCTGCCCACCATAGGGGGTGACAGGGAATATGTGGAGTGCTGCACCAGTCACCATATTGGGCTCTTTGCATGGCACTGGTTTACCTGGGTACAGGGGAGGATTAGCTGGGTGGCATGCTCAGTGCAGGTAGTTCAGAGCCCGCTAGCTACCAGGAACTCAGAGTTGGCACCAGGATAGATGCTTGGTGTGTGTGTGGGGGGCAGGGTTAGACACCAGGGACTAACTATGCAGTGCAGACTGGAGGATCTGATGGGGACCCTAGACACCAGGGCACCACTAACAATACAGGGACGGGTACTTGGAGGGTGAAGGGTGCCCCTATACATGAGGGAGTACTCTACTTATACAGGAACAGATGATCAGAGGGTGGAGGGTGCCACACAGGGGTGGGTGATTGAAGGGTAGGGGGTTCCACTAGACACCAGGGAGGACATTTGCTTTTAAAGGATGGGGATTTGGGGTGAGGGAGCTGATCACCACCATGCCTAACATGGTGGGCAGCCACAAGTGGGGTGCAAACCTGCCGCTGCTCACATACAAATGAGCCTGTAATGGATATGCATATGGCCCCATAGCATCTTGCGTGCTCAATGGGCTCATTTGCATTTTGCAGCTGCATATTGCGCTGTGGAGGATACTGGTGCTATCAGGTATGGGGCACAGTTCCCTGTAGGCTGAATACAGCATAGGTTCACGTCAGAGCAGTGCTATTTGACTTAGTGCTTTGCTGACTTGGCCCTATATTCAGTTGGATAGTGCCACTTCACTATCTGAATGAATATAGCAATCTTGGATCAGGTGCAAGGGCAAGCACTGCACAAACCTTTGCACTCTGCTTTTCCCCATATTTGACTCTAGGCATTCTCTTGGCCTTATGTTACTCTTTGACTAACATACATGTGGAGCCTATGCATATACCAAACAAGGTTTAACACTATTCAGAAAAATATTTTTATAATAATAGAAATAAGGCATGTTCAGAGGTTATGTTAATGGTCTGTTAATCACCATCTAGGGGCATGTGGTACATGGCTATGCCTCAGGCCACACTGCACCCTAGAGAGTGATTAATGGACCATTAGCATAACTCCAGGTCATGCTTTATTGCCTAAAAAAGAGACACTTCTGGGGGCACAGAGGCACAGAGTTGAGGCATTGGGCACCACGCCGGTGACCGGGTTCTGGAATACACTCAGTTTACTGGGTGTCAGCCAAGGTGGGACAGGGTTGAGTATCCATAACAGATGATTGACTCCCCTCTCACCAAGTGACCCAAGCTCATTCTCGAACTCGAGTCACCAGCATGGTAGGAGGTAAGGTGCCCAGTTCCTCAGCCCTCCATGACACGGGGCCATCTCTTAATCACAGTTTAAAAAAAAAAACTGTTACTCATACCACCCTCCCCCCACAGCCACCCCAGTACATACTTGTTACTTTTCTATGCTGGATGACTAGCAGAGTTCTCCTTCCAACACAGCCAGTAACTCTCTTCTGCTCTGGTAAGCCGACCTACCAAAAAATCCTTAAAAAACGAAAGTGCGGAAAAAAAACACTGCACAAGGACTTTTTCTGGACAACAGAAAGGTTCAATTTGTTGTCCCCCCAAAACATATTCTGGGACAAAATTGTATCATGATAATTGGGTGGTTGTGAGGGCGGGAGGTAGCCACCCAGTCTCTCAAATTTGGTAAAACAAAAAAATGTAAATAATAAAATGTTATGGGTGATTTAAAATAAAACCTTACCCCCCACCCCCCCAAAAAAAACAGAATTGTGCATGCACTTGGACTTTTTTTCCAGTATTTTTTTCTATCATTTAGTGCAAATTTTAGAGATAGCTAGTTACAATCCCAACTCACAACCATCCAAGTGAAAAATGTCAGACCTGCCCAATGGGTATTTCTCTTTCCTGGCCCTACATGTCACTGATCCAGAACAATTCCCTATGGTTCTACTGCTTTGGGCTCTGTACAAAGCAACCTACAGGTCTGCACCTGTGCCTTACAGGTATTCTGCCTAAAGTTGGGCCCTGTGTAAAGAACAAAACACGTCCAAGGCCCTGCCCAGGGGCCCTGCTATTATAGGTTTCAGTTGTTTAAATTTGTTTTCAAAAAGTAAGGACATTCATGTAGGGCCGCCTTAGTCCCTTCGGAAGAATGGACTTGCTCGAGGATCTTGCAACTGGTCACCTTGATTGCAGTTCTGGCCACTTGTCACCTTCAGCTGCTTCTGGCCCATTGCAGAGCTCTGTGGCAGGACAGCACCAGCCCCAGAAGGCCCAGACCCAGGAGTGGCTCCCCAGCCCAGCTCCCCCGATGGGTCGCAGTTGACCTCCTGAGACAGTGAGTCCCATTTGATAGGAGTTAGGAGGTTCCCTCACTGGCTCTGGGTGAGAACTCCTGAATGGCTGAGGTGCTATAGTCCCAGCACTGAGTTCCAAGCAAGAAGAGTTCACAGGCAATCCCTCCAATAAAGTCCAGTGCCAATTTGAGTGGGTACTAGTCTTAATTCCAAGAAGCACAGATGCAATCCAACAGGGGAACCCCAGAACAACAAACCCCTGCACACCAGTTCACACTTTCCAGTTAAGCAGTGTACACAACCTTTTCTTCAGCTGCAGCTAGGCCTTAGCTCTCAGTCACTTTCACCAGTTCACTCAGGACATGTACAACACCTGCCTAGCACCCCGATGTCCTGAGACACTTTGCTTCTCTATAAAATTTCAATTTCAGTCCCACAAAAGCAATGACCTCTCAGCAGTAACTGTAGCACTAGTAATTCACACAGTCCTCTCTCAGCCAGTTCAGCTTCTAGTGCAGGGTTTCTGCAGCATTTATTTTCTCCCAACAATTAGCAAGCAGTTTCAATACCTGGGGAATCAGGATCACAGTTCAATCTCTTTCTCAGTTTCCCTTCTCACTCCAATTCTGCAACACAGCAGTCTTCACATGGGGCCTGGGTAAACCCCTGACATCCAAAGACCACTCTCACAGGGTACTCCTGACTCATACAGAGCCTGGGAACAGACTGAAGAAATCCCATAAAATCCACACAATTTCATTTTTTTTATACTTCATCTTTATTGAAAGTATTAAAAGAGTAATACATATCTGCATAATACATTCACTTTAAGAATGTGTTGTTAAACAAGTACATAACACTGTGCCTAGGAGTTCCCACAATCTAAATTAGGGATTACTCAAGGCTTTTGTCCACTTCATAACACAGATATCACTTATTAAACAATATTCAGGTTAAACATTCACCAAGTGACTTGATATTTATCATCATAATAAAAGATCTGCATCTTATACTGCATACTACAACTAGATAGCTGTTTAATACTTTTAAATAAAAAGAAAAGGAAAAGCTAAAAGGTTAGAAAGAGATTAAAGTAGAGATGAGCTTAAATACTGCTCATTAAGAATCAGGCTACTTTACAAACAATCCAGGACTAAATACTGGGAAGCAAGGTTTGATATACATGGTTGATAATTCTTTCTAAACAGAGATCCACCTCCATCAGGCATGTTACTGACCTGTCATGTCAATTATATCAGTATCAACAAGGTACCAGTCTACCTAAAAATGGTATCTAACTTTTCCTCACTCCTTTCCTTTCTGGTATCCCTTATAAGAAGCTCCCACCTGGTCCATTTGTTTATGAAATGTGGGTCCTTAAGGTGAGGGAGAAAGTTATTCTTTCAAGGGTTTTACATTGTTAACTAATTCTCTCAGTCACTCTCGGAGGGTGGGAGGGACAGCCTCCTGTTGGTGATTGCCTTACAGGCGGCAACAATTACAATATTCCAAAGATATTGGCATCTGTGCCTTTATCTCCAGAGGATAGAGGCCAAGAATTAGATGTTCAGGTCCTAAGAGGGTTGTAATATTAAAATCTGTCACAGTTGTTGATGTATACTACCCCAATATTTGCTGAGTATAGGACATTGCCAAAAACATGGGCCTGTGTGGCCTGGGAAGTACCATATTTTCACCAGCAATCAGACCCAGCCTCTGGGTTCCACTTGGCCACCTGTGCAGGTACTTGAAAATGTCTACTCCTGAGCTTCCATAGAAACTCACGCCACCCCGGTAATGAAGTGGAATGCCATGTATTTCTTATTGACTGAGACCATCTCACATTATTTAGGGTAATCCCTAAATCCTTTTCCCATTTCTCTTTAATGTATATTGTTGAGTACTGCATATCCACAAGGTAATTTTTATACAGCAGGGAGATAGCTTTCTCCCCTTTCTCTTCACCCCAAATCTGTTCAAATACCATTGTCTGCGGGAGGTTCCTCATCAATAGGGAGGGTCTTCGGAGTTGCTTTGTTATGTAATCTCTGAGCTGATAGTAAAATATAAGGTTTCTCTGCGCCCAGTGAAATTTTATCTGTGCTTCCTCAAATGCCATAACCTGTTCTCCTTTCAATAGTTGCCATGGTGCCCTACATCCTTGTTTTTCTTGTGTTTTGTACCATGGATCTCGATGGGTTACTGTATGGTGTGAACTAAGAGACCATCCCTGGTACTTCCAGAGGTATTCCTTAGTGGTGCCTCTAACACAACCTCTTCTACATCCCTCTAGAGCAGCTGTGGTGCCAGTGAATGGGGGGGTCATATATAGGGGAATTTTGTGCAAATATCTGAGTTATTAAAGGAGGGAAGCGGGGGATAGCCAAATCAATAGTCTTCCATTGGGCTTGATACCTTGGGTGTTGTAATAAGAGGACCACTCTCATCTGGGCTGCCACCAAGTATCCAGCCAGGTATGGTACCCCATAACCACCCTCTCCCTTTGGAAGGATGAGAGTTTGTTTTCTTATTCTTGAACGTTTTCCAGACCAAATATATTTTAAAATAATGTTTTGCCATGTGTCTAAGCTTTCCTTAGAAATCATACAGGGGACACATTGGAACACAAAAAGGAATCTAGGCAAGAGATTCATTTTAGTGGTTTGGATTCTTGAGGGAAGGGGGAGTGGCAACAGTGACCATCTTTCAATGTCTACTTGCATTTGTTTTACCAAGGGGGTAATTCAGTTGATACAGATGTGAATTGGGGGATGATAATTTTATACCTAGGTATTTCATATCAGAGAGGTCCCATCTCAATGGGTATCTGCTTCTCAGGGTTTTAGATGGTTTATAATTAAAAGTAATTACTTCAGTTTTATGTGTATTCAGAGTATAACCAGACAGTTCCAAGAATTCCTTTAGGTGCTGAAATAAAAACGTGACTGATGTTTCAGGTTCAGTGATATACAATAAAATGTCATCTGCATATAAAGCGAGTTTGTATTCTTCTTCCCCCACTCAAATCCCCCTTATATGCAGGTTTTTCTGATGCTTTGAGCTAGGGGTTCTAGGTATAATTCAAAAAGAATAGGGGACACGGGACAACCCTGTTGGGTACCTCTGCTCAGGGTAAAAGAAGGAGAGGTGCAGCCATTTGCTCTAATAAATCCTTTTGGAGAATTGTACATTTTAAAGATAGTATTAACAAAGTGAGTAGGGAAACCGAAATTAAGAAGTACTGCCCTCAGAAAGACCCATGAGACTTTATCAAAAGCCTTTTCAGCATCCAAACTTAATACGATTAAGGGCGAGTGGGTGAAATTTAAATAGTCAATTAGATGGGTGGTCCGCCTGAGGTTATCTTGGGCTTGTCGGCTGGGAATAAATCCAGTTTGGTCTAAGTGGACCAATTGGAGGATTATTTTTGCAAACGCCGGTAAGGACTGCCATAAAGTGCTTGTAATCCGTGTTAAGGATGGAGATAGGCCTATATGAAGGACAAAGCGTGGGTTTTTTCCCTGGCTTCAGAAGAACTGAAATAACAGCCTGTTCCCATGAGATTTGGGGGCACCCTTTCTCTTGAATTACTTCATTAAAGACTGTCAACAGTAGCGGAGCTAGATTCTCTTTAATTTTTTTATAAAACTCTCCCAGAAGCTCATCTGTGCCTGGGAATTTGGCAGTCTTCAAGTTAGAGAGTTCAATTTGTAGTTCTAAATTAGAGATAAGGGAAATCAGCTGTGTCTTAGTCTGTGGGGATAGGGAGGGTAAGGAGATCTGTTTCAGGTACTCCTCAATTTTATTGTCTTGTTCGGGTGGGTCCGGTGCAGCATATAAAGTAGTATAAAACTCCCTAAATGCTGCTACAATCTCAGAGGTCTGCTACAATTTCTGCTTGGTATTTGGGTGGATCAGGGTGGGAATCACTGCCCTAGCTCTCTGAGACTGCAGCTGTACCGCCAACAAGTGGAGGGATATGGGGCCTCCCTCAAAATATCTTTGCCTGAGGAAAAGGACCTTCTGTTCTACCTGGTACTCTAGCAGTTTATTAAGTTAATTCTTAAGCTGAACAAGTTTTTTGTAAATTGCAGCTTCATATCTAGTTTTGAGTTGGGACTCCAAGGCATCTATCTCAATTTTTAGAGCAGCTCTTTTGGCTTCCCTCTGTCTTTTTTTGTAGGCCGAGATAGAGATAAATTTCCTTCGAATTATGGCTTTGATGGTGTCCCATAACATTGGTGCTGGGATCTCTGGGGTGGCATTGTCAGATACCGCTTACTTAAAGGTATCGTCAATTATTTCTCTCACCTCTGGGTCTTGAAGCAGAGACGTATTAAGTCTCCAAAAGGTTCGTTTATTAAAATCCCCAAGGTGGAGCTGTCAAAAAATAGGGGCGTGGTCCGACAAGGCTCTATCCCCTATCCAATTTTCTGCAATCTGTCCCACAGTTTCTTTGGTATTAAAATAGTCCAACTGGGAGTGAGACTTATGGGGTACCAAGAAGAATGTGTAATTTCTCTGGGTTCCATGAGTCACTCTCCACACATCTGCATAGCCTAATTCAGTAATAAGTCTAACAACCTTCTTATTAAGTGTCTGACTGCGAGGGAACTGTAGAGGAAGAGTCTAATATCGGGTTAAAGGCCAGATTGAGGCGCCTCATAATCACTCTACCCTCCTCCCACTCTTTGTAGTTTTAGGAAAATCCACCGATAGACTTGAAAATCTGACCCAGGCGGTATGTAAATAGAGGCAAGGGTCAGAATCTGTCCATAAAACGGCCTTTAAGAAAGGCAAACGTCCCTCCCGTCCACTAACTGTGCCGTTTGTTCAAATAGGGTTTAGTAGATACAAGTACAGCTGCCCTCGCCTGCGGCCCCTCCCATATGCTTGTGAGGCAGTTGCGCAAAATCCAAATTTCTCAGTTTCTGATGTTCCTGTGAAGACAGGTGCATTTCCTGCAGTAGAATAAAGTCTGCACCTGACTTTTAAGGAAGGTCAGAGTTTACTGATGTTGACTGGATTAGTCAAGCCATTGACATTAAACGAGCAAATAGTCAAGTCTTATCCGCCATTTTAATATACAAAATGCTCTTCCTGTAGAGTGTCCTGCTTATTATATTTCCTGACAGGTGGTTCCCAGCTAACACATTTTAAGTAATAGCCTAATATTTTAGTCAGTATAGAACTGATAGGAGACAGAAGAGAAGAAAGGCAGAGGGAAAATCTATGAAGATCTAGTAAGAAAATATTAATAACCAAATAAATTGTATATTAAACTTTTAAACTTTACTAACTACAGCTCTAAACCATAAAAACCTAGTAGAGCTGATATTTAAAATTGGCTTCCAAGGCGGGGGATCCAAAATTTAGGATCCCTTACCTTCCCCTCAGTATGCTGGTAATTCGAGCTGGGGGGTAGAAGAAAATTTTGTCTTGAATCAACAGGGCCTCTTCCACAAGATACTCCTGAGGAGAATTTTTGTGTGAAACTGCCACATGTCTAATCAAACAGTGAATAATAGTAGGCATTACCCTTCCCACCCCCCAAGGGACTCAGCCTCCTTAATAATAAAAATATTTAAACATCATATTTATGCCCCATCTACAATCTTAAATCTGAAAAGAAGATCATATATTGGCCAAACGAGAAACTTACATTTGTGGCCCAGGTCCCTGATGCTCGTTACATAGCGTCTAGGGTAAGTAACCCTCAGTTCCACAAGGGCTGTTAATTATTTTATTACTCATTTGAGTTAAGAAATTACTAGGAACAAAAGACCTTAAAACATAAATTTATCGCCGGATGCATACCACAAGCATTGATTTTTCTAGTCTCAGTGTGTGACTTATCAGTTCGACCAAATGTCCGTTCAAGCTCTTGCAACCACAACCTGTTTCAAAGTCTTACCCTGTTGTGGAACGATAAGGATCAGAAAATTCACTGTGGGAACCCTTAAGTTAGGCTGCTCGTATCTCCTTCAGCTACCCAAAGGTAAAAGGCCACTCGCTTGCCTGGCGTGTCTCGGAGTACGCAGCTGCTCCAAAGCTTGCTGAACTTTTCTCAAAGGCGAGATGCCACCGCGTCTTTGTGTTGCTGGAAACCACATCGGGGGGGGGGTATTTTTGCTTCAGTATACGATCCGCTTCTGAAGAAGGGACTTGAATGTCTCATTTTCGCAGCTCTTCCATGGCCTTCCCTGGATTAAGGTATATTTGAGGGCCATCTTCCCAATGCACCCAGAGCTTAGCTGGGAATGGGGTCTGGTATTTAACACCCTTCGCTCGGAGTGCTTTCAGGATTGGGGTGTACATTTGTCTGGCCTGCTGCACTTCTGGTGAATAATCGTGGTCCAGGGAGATCCTGGATGATAGGTATTTCAGTTCTTTTTTGCCCATGCCCTCCTGAGGATGTCTTCTTTAACTTTTAAGCTGCTCAACTTGAATATTATTGAACGGGGTTGGGCATCCATTCCGGTGGGCCTGGGGCCTAGAGAACGAAGGGCCCTCTCGATGGAAAGTGCATAATTGGGTGGCAGGTCCAATATATCTTTGAGCATATTTTCTAGGAATGCTGTCATGGGGGCTTTTTCAGCACCTTCCATTAAGCCGTATAATCACAGATTACTTTGTCTCGAACGACCTTCCAAGTCTATGCATTTGCTTTGCATAGTATACGCATGTTGAAACAGAGCTTTCACTGCCTTGTTTAGAAAGATATTATTTTCCTCCACCTCCGTTATTCTGCCTTCTGCTTCTTGCACCCTGGCATCGATTTTGGAGATCTGTTGTGTAAGGGATTGAAATTCATTTTTAGAGTCGGCTCTAGAATCGTGGATTTCCTTTAATATGGTTTCAAATCTAGTACGTGATAAGAGATCCACCTCGGCCTTTGTGTCATATCCTGAACCGCGTGTACTGCTCCTCGAGCTGCTTCTACAACGCCTTGACTTGATCAGGGGTATTTTATCTCTTTCACCTCTTTTTGATGGAGTTCGAAGCAATGAGGTGGGTCCTTTATCTTTTTTGTGACCTTCTTTAGACATACTGTAGAGTTTTTCCGTAGGTGAGTGAAATTATTGCCCTTAGGGAGTGGAGGTTTGCTCTCAAGCTGTTGTCTTCTCTGTGGCAGAACCAGAAGTCCCCAAAATCCACACACGTTCAGCTGAAAACCCAGCATTGTGACTGGCTGATGGAGCCTGTCAATAATCAATGTCCATAGAGATCAATATTTCCTGCTTATTTATTGGGGCATGATTTAGGCACCTGAATTAGTCCACTACTTTTCCAAGGAATCCATCATCCAAATTGTTTTTTTTTTGTTAATTTGTTTCTCTCTCTCTCTCTCTGGTCCTGGGTCGGCAATCTAATCCAGCTGTTCTCCCAGCCCCATACCCCGACATCAGGCAGATCTTCCCCTTCTTCACCCATGATTTCCATTCCATGGCAGGGCAGTGCAGAGGACGACTGCTCATGTGGCTCAACCTAGGACCCATTTTTTCCATGTTCTGATTGGTCCCCTGGGTGGAGCATGCAATGTCAGCAATGGCCGAGCTGTGTGTGCATCCGCCCACAACATGCCGACCAGTGGCTCCACCCCCCCTTTTCGCCTACGGGCTCATTGGCATGCTGACAACCAGCCTCCACTAGGTGTAAGGGAAATGCTGACCCTGTACTCCCCCCCTCCTTGGGAGAGGAGAGCTGTCCTACAGATGCTTGATCCTTTCCCTCCCCAGCTGACCCCCGGTGGCCCGAACTCAGGTCACTGGTGTGGCAGGAGGTGAGGCATGGATGCCTCAGCCCTCCATGCCACTGGACCAGCCAAACCTCTGTCCAAGTTTTGGGAGCCTAGGTTACTGATTGGCTGCAATAATGGGGTTAAATGTCACAAACATGTCAGCTCCCATTCAGGTCTATGGAGTCCATACAGTTCCCCAGTCTTATAGGGTGAGTGCAGCCCAACATATTACTTTTTGTAGCAAAACACCCCACTGGATCATAGCCTCAACTGTCCCCTGTAAAACAAGCCCAAAGATTAAAGAATAGCCCTCCATCCCTCTGTCACTGCTGCCACAACGCAATGCCCCATGGCAGCTGGTAGCGGCTCTATTAATATTCATAGGGCACTCATTAATATGCATAACCCTGAGCGCCCCTCCTTGTTCAAACTTAGGTTTTAAACATTGCTGGGGCTTTTACAAACACCTTCAGGTCTCCGGTCCCATTTAGTTCACTGGCACCAGGACCGACAAACACCTCCCTGTTTTGACTGCAACTGGCCTTCTCCAAGATCAAAGCACTTTCTAGTGCATGGGGGTCGCTGGAAGCTCAGGAGAATGCTGGTGACTCACAGCTGGTGCTCCATGAGCCCAAATAGGCTGAAACAAAATATGGGAGATGAGGGACCTTTGGGCACACCTAGGGCTAGGGCTATTGCAGTGGAACTAAACAGGGGTGGGGATGTCAGAAAGCAACCGAAGAACAGGAGAAATTGGGAAAATAAGGTAAGACCACAAAGGGGATTACACTAGTGTTACAATAAATAGCAGAACGTGATCTCTTCCTTCAAAACTGGCACTAGAGCTGTTAATTATAAGGCCAAGAACTGCCAGCAGTGACACACACTCATATGGTGGCCCCCATGACAGAAAGTCATTACATTAAAGTCTAGTCTTAATGTACACAACAGATCTTGTGCTCAGAATTACATTTACAGTATGTGAGAATAAATAGGGTAAATGGGACACTGACTGATAATGTTTACTGTGCAAGTACATGGAGCAGTTTATAGCTTATGTGTTAAGGAATTGAGATATTTATATTATTCACAGATTTACAAGGTTTGTCCTGTGGCTCAGTGGGGCCACCAGACTCTTCCTTTTTCCGGACTACAAAAGCCCACAATTGCTCCTGGTCCTCATCTAGTGTTTTATTTTTTTTTTGTTTTGTTTTTGACCTTGTATTTATGCACCCTACTTGCCTCTTTTCTCCACTCTGTCAGACATCCTCTCCTGTAGGCTTCATTCCCCATCAAGATCTGCCCCTAGAGCACACGGTTCCACACTGTCTTACTCCCGGTATATCCCCCCCAGTAGGGGTGAGGTGGGATGCCCCCCATGCTTACCTTCCCAAACCAACATACTTGTGTTGTGGAATTGGTGCAGCAGAGTCTGTCTGACGAACCAGGAGACCTCCCAGCGAGGTGTCGTCACCTAGGAGAAACCAAAGTGTGTTTCTCTTGTTCTTCCCAAGACGTCGGTGTGCAATGAGGGCCTATGAGCTAGGAGGCATGCTGAGATGTGCCTCCCACTCTGCCCCTCTGCTGACATCTGCCCAATGCCCTTACTACTTCTCCACCTACCCCACCTTCCACCCAGGTGACCCCAGATGGCAGTATTGTAGCGGGAGCCTGCAGTTAACCCCCCCCAGAGAAGGAGATTAGCCATTGGGCACACCATCCTTCTCTTCTCCGGCTGACCCCCGGTGGCCCATGCTCACTCTTGAACCCAGGTCGCCGGCATGGTGCAAGGTAAGACATCCAGCGCCTCAGCCCTCAACACCACTGGGCCACCCTCACCTAGTGTTCTGCATGTACCTTCCTTCTGTGTGCTTCTTGGCTTTATTGTTGCTTCATTGTTTTATCTCCTGTTGCTTGCTCCTCTCTTTTGCTTGTTTGCTGCCTTCTGTTTGTTGCCATTTTTGTTCCTCCTTCTGGGCTCCTGGCTCTGCTACCCTTCCCTATTTGCTATTTCCTTATTCTTTTGCTGCCCTTTCTGTGCCCCTGCCACCTCCTGTCCCCTTTTCTCATTGTTTCTCAGGTTTTGGCTCCACTGCCCCACCCCACCCCCTGCTGCTCTCCTCCTTCTTCTTCAGCTCTGCTGCTGGTTCTATGTGACTCTTTACCAGTTGCAGCTCAACTGCCCCCCACTGTCTTTTGTTTGTTGATCCTCCTCTTGTTCTGTACTGCTGTGTTTTCTGTCTCCCCTTCCTTCTATGCGGCTCCATCCACAACTCTCCTTTTCTCACCTGCTCTGCTTCTGCGGCCTGGCTCTTCCAGTCTTCCCTGTTCTGAGCCCCCTCCGTTCTGCCTCCTCTGTGTTTTTGTTCCATTTTGGTGCTGCCAGCCTTCCTGCCCTGCTGCTCTGGCCTGCCATTCCTGTCTGTCTCTTTGTGTGCTTTTGTCTGCATAAGTTGTGCTTTGTTTTGCTGATGCCTGCTGGTTCTGCTGAATTCCTAGTTCTTTTGTTGTACTCTCTACTCCCCACTGGGTACTTGTCTTCATTGTTTTTCCTCTATTTCCAAATCCCTGCATTTATAAGCTTGCTTTCTTTCTCTTCTGTTTTTTATGGCTTGTTACATTTCTGCTGTCTTTGTCCTCTAATCAGTGCCTTGTCTTGCAGCTGTCCAGGTAGTAACAAGAGCTGCAGTGTATCAATGGCATCACTGTCCCTGGACCTTCTCTGACACACTCTGGTGGGTGCTGGTTTGGAGTCCTTCACTCTTTAATCAGGAATTTTATAGCTTTCGGTCTCAGGGCTCCTGGGTAAGTGTTGTAAAAGTAGTGCAATGGCCATGAGAAGCACAATTGCGTAGCCAATTGACTAGCCACAGCTTGTTCTTGGAACTGGGTCCTACAATTGTGCATCGCTCAGGATGTTGGGGGTCATCCACCTTTACCTCCTAGTGACAGGCTTCCACCATGAGCCTTCCAGTTCTTTGATGATTTTTTTTATTTTCTAACTGCCCTGTCTCTACCTAAGGATGGAACCACTGGACCCTCAGACCAAGAACATTCAGATTCACCTCTAATTATCTGAGAACTGTTGCATATTAAAGGAGGACTAGTCCCACATTTGTGGCTACCTCCACAGTCTCAAAGTCCCATTTTCTGCTACTGCTAAATATCAGGAACTGTCTAACATTTGTCTGCTTGTTTCTGCTAATCCTTTCCAGCCTCCACTCCTAATGTATCTCAGCCTCCTGATCAAACTCCTGCTTCCTCTCACTTTTCAAAATGATATGATTTGCTGCATCAAATCAATGCCACGGTTTCTAACATAGATTTCAGAGTAGCTGCTCTCAAATCTAGACCATCTGGCTGTCCGGAACTGCAACCTGCTCCTATTTTCCCTAGTGCTCCAGGGGCTCCTTCAGTAACTCTACTGGTCATTACTGCACCACTGGCACCTTCGTTTATGACCTCAACTCCACCATCAGGTCCATCTATGACTTCTCATGTCTCCATACACAATACATCCATCTCAGGTACTACCCCACATCTCAGACTCCATTATCGATTACTGCTTGTCCTACCCATCTGGTTGCAGATCATGTCAGGAGGGCATTATTGAAGGGAAAGATATCAATCTCATTGACTTCTTATATCATCCCATGATATTATAGAAAACAGGATCATTTCCTGCAGTGATGTATCCATAGTACCAAAGGCTAAAGATCCATGGCTGCTAAAGAAATTAACAGTAGTAGAATTCATTGCTGTCTTTTCCATTTGCTATGAAATTGTCTGTGAGGCATTTCAATCTAGGCATAAAGAACTGGACTCCTGCCTTTACCATGTTGTTCATCTTGCAATATGCTATGGTCAGTACTCATTTATATGACTATCACAAATTCTTCTTCTTAGTTAAGGTGGCTGCTTACCTATCAAAGTTCAATTTGTGCATTTTCTTGAGCTTCTCTAGACAATGAGTTGTTTTGCAAATGTTTTGCTGGGCAGAGCTTTGACATCGCATGATCTGTGGCTCCTTCTCTCATTTTGCTCCTTGTGTCCTTCAACCATTACTGATACTTGTTCATCCTAATTCACTTCAACGTGCCCATCCATTTCACACATGTCTTTTATGCACCAGAAATCCCAGGTATAAGCAGGGACATCAAACAGTCTTTTCTGTTGGGAGAGTGGTATGTAATAATTTCAGTGAAACTGCCTGCTTTGCACAGTGTTATACTCTTCTAAATGTTTGTATCACTGTGGAGAAGTTAAGCTAAAACTGGTTTGTCACCAGAAACCACATTCCACACCAGCTCCAGGCCACAAATTACATCCTGCCCATCCCTCAACTCCAGTACACATTTCTCATTTGCAGCAGCTTTTATCAACCAATATTACTCAGTCTCTTATGCAGTTTCTTATTCTGGGCCCATCCAACATATTTCATACAGGACTTCATGCAGTTCCTACCATATCCATTCAGTGCCCCAGTCTCAAATCTACTAAAGCTGAACCTCAAGTTGTTGATACCTTACTGGCAAAAGAATTGTCTAAAGAGTTTATCATTGCCCCTTTGCAGCTCATCCTTTTCAGTTTTTCAGAATAAATCCTAATGGTGTAGCCACCTTAAAGTATTCAGGAAAGAAAATTAGCTCATTGACCTTTCAACTCCTTATTCCATGACATATCCAACCATCAATTCCCTCATTCCATTTCAAGATTATTCACTTTCCTGTGTGCGAATTGATGATGGTATTAAATTCATTAAACTCACTGGACACAGTGCTTGGTTAATGAAAGCAGATATCACAGATGCCTTCAAATTACTGCCTATTCATCTTTCCCTATGGCATATTTATGGAATCTCTTGGAGAAACCAGTACTACTTTGCTCTATGCCTAATTTTTGGATGTGAAAGCAGTCAAAGTCTCTGATACCTTCTCTAGTTCTTTGCATTGGATTTTACTGAATGTCTTTTGATGTCCATTCATTTTGTATCTTTTGGAGGATTTCCTTCTCATTGACACCCCAGAGTCTCCTCCAGTCTTGTGCATCACCTGCCTTCAGAGCTTATTCTCCACACTTAACATTCCTTTGGTAGATGACAAAACAGACAGACCATTTCATACACTAGAGTTCCTAGGTATCAAATTAGATACCTTAGACTGCATGAGTCCACCTTCCTCAGGAGAACTTAATAATAATAATAATAATCAATTTATTTATAAAGTGCCTTAACAAAGGCCTAACAATATAAAACAGATCAAAATCATACAAACATCAGACATCAATTCAGTTAAAATACATAACTATAACAATGAATCAGAAAAACAAAACATTCAATTGGCTGAGAAGGCTTGGTGCCACAGAAAGGTTTTTAAGCCCTGCTTAAATCCCTCCACAATTGCGCACTCACGTAACTGATGGGATAGAGAATTCCAAAGGTGGGGCTGCATACCTAAAAGTTCTGCACCAGATGATTTCAGATTCACCTTGGGATCTCTAATAACCCCTCATTGGCCGAGCGGAGTGATCGACTTAGGGCAGTAAGGGACCAGGAGATCTTTCAGATAGTCTGGGCCCTGTCCATGTAGGGGCTTTGAAAGTCAGTAAACTGACTTTAAAGGTGATCCATCATGTACTGGCAGCCAGTGCAGTTCGGCAGCACCAGAGTAATATGACAGGATCGAGCAGATCCTGTCAAAACTGGGCCACGATTCTGCACCATCTGCAAGTGATGGATTTCAACCTCACAAAGCCCTAGGTAAAGGGAGTTGCAAAATCCAAGTGTGAGGACACAGAGGTGTGGACCAAGGTAGGAAGGTCATCAGACGGAACCAGATGCCTAATCCTGGCAATATTCCTAAGATGATAAAAGGATGTTTTTAAACAAAACCAACACCTGAGAATGCAGGGTCAGTCCATCATCAAAAACTACCCCAGGTGCACCCATTCAGAGGTCAGTGGTGAGACACCACCAAGAAAAATTCCAGAGGGGGCACCAATGCCCAACCTCCCTATCTGATGACCTGTGTCCACAACCAATACCTAATTTGTTTCCGAGTTCAACTTCAGCCAGCTGTTATCTGTTCACTCCTGGATTTCTTTCAGACAGTTATTAAAGACGAGAGAGCTCCATCCTGGTCGGGTGCAAAAGAAAGGTAGAGCTGGGTATCATCTGCATAGCAGTGAAACCTCAGCCCATACCTTCTTACAATGTCTCCGAGGGGTAACATATACACCGTGAACAACATGGGTGACAAATGAACCCTGAGGCACCCCACATGACAGAGGAATTGGGCCTGAAGAATGAACCCCAGACACAGCTCTCTGTGTTTTACCCATGAGAAAAGATGTAAACCATCTGAGGACTGTTCCCAACAGTCCACAGATATGCCTCAGGCACCCTATCAACACCACATGGTCAACGGTGTCAAAAGCTGAAGAGAGATCCAGAAGGAGAAAGATGATATGGTTCTTCCACTCTCTCACCATCAGAAGATCATTGAGCACTCAAACCAGCGCTGTCTTGGTACTATGTCTTTTGCAAAAATCAGACTGGAGTGGTTCATAGATGTCATGGATGGTCAAATGGTTCTCCTGTTGAGCTGCCACTACTTTCTCAATCACCTTCCTTACAAAGGGAAGGTTAGACAGGTCTGTAGTTTGCATGGCAGTCAGGGACAAGGTAGATTTCTTCAAGAGTGGTGTCACCAACGCCTCTTTCAGGGAGCTAGAAACTCACCAGATTCCAGGGAGCACCACTATTCACACAAGGACCAGACCGATGACATCAGTACAACCCAGAATTAGGGAAGTTGGTTCAGGGTCCAAACTACAGCACATAGGGTGCACGCTCTGGATAATCCGCATGACATCCATGAACTCCAGTCGACCGAAGGTACTCCAGGAAAGCTGAGGTACAGTGACCCCATACTGATCAAAAGCAACACCTATAGAGTGTTCTGGCTGAAGTACCGCCCTGATGTCAGCCACCTTATTTGCAAAGAATCAAGCAAGCTTGTCACACTCTAATTGTGAAAAGGCTTTCCAACATGTTAACAGGCTGGGTTTCACAGTCTGTCCACAGTTCAGAGTTGAGCTGGTCGATTCTGAGCAGCCGCAATCTCCCTAGACAGGAATTCTGCCTTCTTATAGGTAATTGTGGACTGATAAACTTGATAAAGGTCCATCAATCTAAGATGGTCGGCATCAAGGGCAGACTTGCTCCAGCAATGCTCTAACCTTCATCCAAGTCTCTGCATCTCCCTCAAAGTCCCATCAAACCGGGGGACCTGGGGCAAAGGGAGAGAGGGTGAACACGGACTGAAGCAATGGAATCCAGAGCCACCGAGACAGCTAAATTATAAGCCATCATGAGGGTCTCTGTGTCATTGCTTGCCAACGAGAGGGATGAGAGATCAAGTGCCACTGCTAGGCCATGAGAACTTACATCCCATAAAATGCGGTACCTAACCATCCCCACAGGAGTAGGCCTACGGGAGGGGGTGCTAAAACGAAACCTCACGGTGTAACGATCAGACCACCCAACTGGTTTCACCCTCAAGTCACATGTTTCGATCCCTAGGAGGAAGATTAAGTCAACAGAGTGTCCGAGTTTATGAGTAGCAGTGGAAACCACCTGTGTAAGGCCCAGAGATGTCATTAACTGGAGGAAGTGTTGACCAAATTGTGAGAGTTCATCGTCGACCCAGGCATTGAAGTCACCCAGAACCATCAGTCTGGGTGACTCAAACTCCATGTCAATGATGAAGTCCGCCACTTCCTGAAGGAATCGCTTCTATCACTGGTGGATGGTAGATGAGGCGATTCTATAGCCTACACCTGCTACAACGGTACACTCAAAAGACTCAACCTCCTCAACTAATACTCTCGTGAGGTTAAGTTCAGTCTTGAAACAGACCACTACCCCCCCCCGGCGATCCAATCTCTTGCGGTGTATGACTGAGTACCCAGCTGGAGTCAAAGCCTTCAAAATGGAGCCAGAATTTTCATCCAGCCAGGTCTCGGTGATGCATGCCAGGTCCACTGTTTCAACAAGGTTTGCAATAATTGCCGCCTTGTTCTTAATCGACCTGGCATTACACAACACTGCCTGAGTTGGACGAACCTCCTGGGCTGCCTGAGCCATCTTCCTACCACAAATCAGTAATGCCCTTGGGTATGGGCACCAGACATGGCAAACCACAATCTGGATTCCATTTCACCCCAGGGCGTCTTCAGGATCCTACCACCCCAATACAGTGAACCCCCTTGTTCATCCTCTGCTGTTCATGATCCCCCGCCCCCCTCCTTCTCCTACACATAATACCCAGCACTCTACAGTGCTGGTAGGTTAGAAACTGGAGAGGAGGAGTGAAGAAAGCGTGGTGGGCACGGAGAGCAGAGGATGAATAGCGCACAACTGTGGGGGCTGGCATCTAACATTCTACACCACTAATAAATAAGCAAAACTCCAACCCCAACCAAAACAATGATCCCAAAACTTAAACTATAAATCACAATAACAAAATAATAAATAGATTAAAACAAATCCAAAGTTACTCAAATAATCCACTCTAACACAGTAAAAAATACCACTTTAAAATATATTGCCTTATCCCACTTATGCTGTATCAGTCAGTCCTGCACTTAATTTTAGAAAAACACTGCAATCTTCCCTCATAAAATACCATTTGTAACAATTCCCCCCTCAAGTCCTCTCACGGCTCAGGAGATAGGGGAATTTAGGCTCTCTCACTGGCCTGAAAATCCAAGTCCACGCAAAGAGTTCAGAAGTTGTTTCAGTCCCCTCTTACTACTGTAAAAATAATATTATGAGTAATGAAATAAAAAAAATCAGGCACTCTCACTGCCCGAAGGAGTCCAGGTCCACACCCAAGTCCTCTCACGACCAGGAGGGCAGATAAATTAAGGCAGTCTCACTACCTAAACTAGAAGACAAATTCCACAAAGAAAATAAGAACACAAAAAAACAAACAGTACACAAAAAGAAAAAGAATCAAAATAAATCAAAGAAAATGTGGACACCCAGGTCCTGTCACCACCAGGGATCCATCATAAAAATTAGTTTTAAACCACAGAGAGGATGCACATAGTTCTCAATATCGTCGTCCAAAAAGTGCAGTCAATCCATAATCCAGCACAGGGAAAGTCACAATATATCCAACCAGAATCATTCACGTAAATCAAGATTTCCTTAAGGCTCCCCACTCCACCAGGCCACAGCCACTCAGTCTCTCCACAAGCAGAATCCATGGGCCCAAAGTCAAATCCAGCTCACACCAGGGAACAAACACAGGTCCAAGTGTAAAACCAGGAGCAGGTCAAAATTAAAGGGGATACCCCCCACACCGCTACAAACAGGCTCTGATCACTCCTGAAACCCACAGCTACAGAGACCTCAAAAACTAGGGCATCAGGACCAAGCTCGAGGCCTCTTAGGAATGGCCACCGATAGTACCTCCAGCTCCCTGGAGCAAAATCTAGCCAGCTCCCACTCGGTCCCTTGGATCAGGTATAGTCCTAAAATTGGTGGAAATTCAGGGAGCTCCCCCACCCAACACTGCCCACTGGAATCACAGCCCTCGATCTCAAAGCAGCTGTCCTGGATCAAATCTCCAGCATGTTAATCCGAAAGCATTTGTTAATCCGAAAATGTTTTTTAGCATCAATACCGGTGCCAGCATCAAACACCGAACCAAAAGTAAGGTGGGTAGTCCAGGCAATGAAACTGGCAGCAAATGGGTAACAGACCACCAGTTAAAGACACTGAATTACATTAAGGCGACTCTACTCCACAATCACCCTCCATATGTTATGAGATGGTCTGAGCAAAATAACAATGGACTGCCACTACACAGTTCTTTACGATGTTGCTGATTTCTTGCCAATGACTTCTTGCAGCAATTACACACAAAGCACCAAAAGAAAGAATTAAAAAAAATGTAACTAAAATCGAACACAAAAACGAATATTAAAATTCTGCTACACAAGAGCTATTGTGAAGGCTGGCCCAGCGTGGCCGCCGTCTTGTCATGATTTACACAGAATTTCAAACCAGGTTTCACTCTTTTCCTCAGAATGATCCTGTACAAAACTAGAACTCCTTTCTCTAGTGTGCTATCTCACTTTCGCTATGAGAATCATTCCACAACACCAGAGTTTTGGTTTACCCATGCCACACCGACATTCATCATGGAGACATCCCCGACAGCGACAGCCGCAGTGCCGACTGTTGGCATTGTAGTGTCGAGGATGCCTCTGTGTATCCATTGGGGGGCTGTGCCCCCAAACCCTCACACCCCTCAATCTCTAGGATTCTAACTCCAAGTCGGAGTTGGATCGGGGGGGCAAACACCCAGCGAGGCAGTCACAATTGCCATATAAACTACCACAGTGACTGGCGGATTTTGCCCGATTCCTGTTGCCATGGTGGTCTTCGCAATCTGGGAGTTGCTGCAGCAACGGTATACGCAGAGTTTCACATCCTTTCTGCTTACTCTAGCTCATTTGGTTATATCTTTGGACCATCATATTACTATCACTGCTGCCACCTAATTAGACCTGGCTATGTGGCCTCCTTTTCTATCAGAATGGAATGTAATGTCTATGTTCTATAAGGATCCACCTCACTTGAATCATCTCACAGTCTTCACAGATGCTACTCCTTCATTTGGCTTTGCTGCCTTTCATGGAACCACCTGGTTTGCTGCACTTGACTTCCAGAAATTGACTAACTTCCCCATTTTCACTCAACTTCATCTTTGTTTAAAATCTACCCCATCATGGATGTCACACTTATTTTGGGACATGCATGACCAATCACATCATAGCTATACACACAGATAACTAAGCAGCCGTAGCCATCATAAATAAATGGTGTTCTTCTTCTCTTTCCATAATGGACTTAATTGAATTATTTTAACTCCAGATAACATGTATTCTGTTGTAAATTTTAAGACGTTATTGTAAAATCAGTCACCTTGCAAAACAAAGCACAGTCCATAGACAAAAACGTAATGTGAATTTTGGATCACCTGTATAACAGGAAACACAGCTGTGTGTCTATGACTCAGTGAAAAGAAATTCATCAACATTTATCTCATGGAACACACAACAACTCCATCATCACTGATAGGCCAGTGTCCACTCCTTACTCCAGCCCTCCCTCACCCAGTCCATTTTATATCAGTCACCCTGACCATGGCTCCATATAATTTACAACACATGCAGGGGAGTAAGAAAGCAGAAATCAAGTATAGCATAAATTCAAGTACATAATGCATGCATGTTCATGCATGTACCAGCACACTTGACTCTCCTGACTGCCTTGGAAGATTGTGATGAGAGAGGTGGTGGCAAGATGTGGGGATATTAAACCTTGAAGTGTGATGAGATTGCCAAGCTAATATACCATTACCTCAAATAATAATAATAATAATAATTGTTATTTATAGGGCGCCTTTCAATTGTCAAGGCACCATACATAATAAAAATTAAAACAGTTAACATCATTAAAAAGTCCAACCAGACCAAAACAATAAAACAATCAATATTCAGGAAAAGCAGTTTCCACAGAAAGGTCTTCAGACCCCTCTTAAAACCCTCCACAGAGGTGCACTCCTAATCGACAGGGTGAGAGTTCCAAAGGGGGCAACATACGAAAGCCCGAGCACCCAAAGATTTCAAATTCACCTTGAACCTCTAGCAACCCCTCATCGCTGAGCTGAGAGATCGATCGGGTGATAGGGAACTAGAAGTCCTTTCAGATAGGCTGGGCCCAGGTCGTGTAGGGCTTTGAAAGTCACAGCTGACTTTAAAGGTGATCCACCACCAAATGGCAGCCAGTGCAGTTCACGCAACACCGGAGTAATATGACAAGAAATACTAGAACCAGTCAAAAGCCGGGCTGCAGCGTTCTGCACTAGCTGCAGATGACAGATTTCAACCCCAGACAGCCCTAGATAGAGAGAGTTGCAATAATCCAGGCACAAGAACATGAAGGCATGGACTAGAGCAGGCAGGTCGGCAGACAGAACAAAATGCCGAACCCTGGCAATGTTCCTAAGCTGATAAAAGGAAGTCTTGATGACTGCAGACACTTACGGATGCAGTGTCAGCCTTTCATCAAGAACTACCCCCAGGTTCCGCACCCATTCAGAGTTTGGGAGAGATACGCCACCAAGAAAAATTCCTGAAGACGCACCACCACCTGACCCCCCTATCTGTCAGCCTGGGTCCACAACCAATACCTCAGTCTTATCAGAGTTCAACCTCAGCCAGCTGGAATTTATCCGCTCCTGGATTTCTCTTAGGCAACTGTTAAAGGCCGAGAGAACTCCCTCCTGGTCAGGGCAAAGAAAGATAGAGCTGGGTATCATCTGCATAGCAGTGAAACCTCAGCCCATACCTCCTTACAACATCTCTGATGGGTATCATGTGCACCGCAAATAACATGGGTGATAATACTGAACACTAAGGCACCCCACACAACAAAGCTGTTGAATCCAAGGAACCCCCCCCAGACACAACCTTTTGTGATCTCCCAGTAAGGAAAGAAGTGAACCATCTTAAAACGATTCCAGATATTCTGCAAAGCAGCCTCAGGCATTCTAGCAACACCATGTGATCTACGATGTCAAACGCTGAAGAAAGGTTGAGGAGAACCAAGATAGAATGGCTCTTCTGATCTCTGGCCATCAAGAGATCATTTAGCACCCGAACCAGCGCTGTCTCAGTACTATGTCTTTTATGAAATCCAGACTGGAGGGGTTCATAGATGTTATGGATGGTCAAACGGTCCTCCAGTTGTGCAGCCACTACTTTCTCAATCACCTTCCCAATGAAGGGAAGGTTAGAGATAGGTCTGTAGTTTTCGAGACAGTCAGGGTCCAAGGTAGCTTTCTTCAAGAGGGGTGTCACCACCGCCTCTTTAAGGGAGCTGGGAAATTTACCAGGTTCCAAGGAGCACCTGACTATCTGCACAAGGACGGTACCAATGATATCAATACATCCTAAAATTAGGGAGGTCGGTCCAGGGTCCAAACTATAACACGTAGGGCACATGTGCTGGATGATCCTCATGACATCCATGAACTCCAGCTGACAGAAGGAGCTCCAAGAAAACAGGGGCATCATGATCTCACACTGATTCAAGGCAACTCCCCTAGAGTGTGATGGCAGCAGTTCCACCCTAATGTCGAACACCTTATTTGTGAAGAACCGAGCAAGCTCATTGCACTCCAATTGCAAAAAGGGTTTCCGAACTTGCAGACAGGCTGGGTTGCACAGTCTATCCGCAGTTTGGAAACAGCTGAGCTCGTTGATTCCAAGCAACCGCAATGTCCCTGGACAGGAATTCTGCCTTCTAATGGGTGATTGCAGATTGATAGACTGAATAGTGATCCATCAATCTAAGGTGGTCGGCATCAAGGGCGGACTTACGCCAGCTATGCTCTAACCTTCGCCCCTGTCTCTGCATCTCCCTCAACATCAAAAGGGAGTTTGTTGATGGTTGGTGAGCTGGGTCCAACATGGGGTGTCAGTACTTAGAATTCTACAAGAAAATACTGTGGAAAGCATTGCACACTAATAGCACAGACAGGACCAGAAATGAAACCAAATAACATGAACTGCCTATACGATAACAAAACAAGAATACACCAGCACACACAGCCCTTCAGATTCAATTGATCTCATATTACTGGGCACACAGCCCTGAAATAAGGCTCCAGCAGACCACATGGTCTGAAGGAGGAGCAGTACAGGGCTCTTGGCATACTACAACACTAAAGAAAAGATTAAATAATCTTGCTTCTGACAGATAATTATTATCACAGAATGAAAAATTGGGCAGATGACCACATAACAGAAAATGGAGGGATGTAAACTGTTAGATGCCATATGGGGAGCAATAAAGACAAGAAGAGACCGACCTGCCCATCTAACTACATAACTAAGTAAGCACCCACAACAGCAATTACTAATTTACTTACCTGACTCACCACCAGAGTAGAAATGTGTGCAGACCTGGTCTGGCCAACCAGCAAAATAAAAAAATACACCTAATACCAGGGGATTGGCAAATGGTCATCAATTATCCATGCACTTTAGGCAGTGGCACTGATGATAGTTGAGGCCAGATAGCAGCAGGTAAGTCAGTTTGAAAGCCTCAGCTTAACATGTACAATTTCTAACTTTTGCGGGTGCTCCCCGACAACTGGCAGCCATCCACAACTGCCAAAACAAATGAAACATAGTGATTGATATAATGTGGGTCAGGTGAGGTGGGGAACACTAGACTACCAGTGACTGAATAAGTGAACTTTGCTCAGCAAATTTGTTGCATCCCATGATTGGATGTTTTGTTAATGTTTGTTGACTGTGACCTCAGTGAACAATTACACTAAGTAAATAGCTATCAACAATATGGTTAAAACAGAAGTGATAATGAAAACAAATAAGTATCAGTCACACACAGCATTAAGAGCACCATTTTTTTGTGCAGTCACCATCCACTAGCCTAGGCAACACAGTCAGACTCACACTCCAAAAGTCATTAAATGCAAGAAAGTTCAACATCCAAATGATTGCTTTGAAATCAGACAGGTGTAGTTTATTTATCACAACTGTGAAAAAACAAACAAATCCTTCGACCACAATTCTGGTACCCTGGTACTTCACCAAGTAAGGCTTCATTGTGGAGGGTACTTGATATCAAATGAGTCCCCTTTGTCCTGGTTCCAAACTTTACATCAGTTTAAGACAGCTGTGAAATCCCTGATGCAGGCAATATTTTAGTTTTTACACTTATGGACAATAGCAGCACTGGTCCAGTTGTTGCCCTGCAAAAGTCAATCAGAAATTTTAAATATCTTTCTACCTATTTATTGAGTATTAAATACAGCGACAAGTATAGTTACACTTGGACATATTGTTACTTTTATTTTTTTTTTAAATTGACATACTTTATTAAGTATAACCAAACACAAAATCATACAAAGATAGATACATTAATATCAGCACATACTGCATAAAAGACTATGCACAAATTGATAACAGGGAGAAAGGAGCTTTCGGAGAAAATAATAGCAACACTACCTTGAAAAACAAAATCAAAAAGCTACCCCTCCCCGTCCCCCAGGGTGCACTTTCCTATAGCTTATTACCACAAAACTAAAGTGAGAACGAAAATGATAACCGTTAAAGTATAATTCAGAAGGATGAGAGGCTCGTGAACCCACCAAAACATCCTATCAAGACAAATAGAGGGCATATAATTTCCCCAATTTTTTATTAAAAGATAAAAGGTGATGGCATACACTCACAATTAAATATTCAAGACGGAGCGCGAATGATATTTCATGCAACCATTCCATATAAGAAATGATGACTTGATCCATCCAGCTTTTTGACTGCCATTGAAATTAGAGTCATATGAAACCTTCTCTCCTTCACCAGAATTCTGGAATAATCTCCCAGAATACATATGACGGGAGAGAAGAGGCCCTGCAGTCCCAGCAGTGGGTCTAGAGTAGATTCAATTTGTTTCACAAAGGGGATATTTTTTCATACAACCACAATATATGAAGGAGCTAGCCTTCCTCCTTGTTGCACCTAGAGCACGTGCTGGAGGGAAGTCTCTTCATTTGGGCCAGTTTGATAGGAGTATAATACATGTTGTTTAAAATACAGTATTGCATAAGCCTGTATTGGTCCTGGCTGAGGTATGTGTATAGGCCTGTCCATACTGAATACCAATTAATAACTTCGTCAGGGAAAAACACCTGCCAGATCTGAGAACCAGCAATCAGGAGGCTGTAGGAATGTGAGAACCAATTTATATATGGTAGAAATGCCATGGGATTTGCAAGCAAGGGTCTTAATTTGCTGGAGAAAGGCTCAATATGGGAGGGGTTGCACTTTTTCCCAAACACCTTGGCCAGTATGTGCTTAAGCTGAAAAATTTGAAAGGCAGCCCATGACGTTAAGTCAAATTTAGTGAGAATCTCCTCAGTAGACAAGATAGCATCCTGTGAGTAAAAGTCAGCCACAGTGAGCTCAGGAGGAGAGATAACCAACACAGAGATATGGGAACTCCACCTATTTAGAGATTCAAGTTGGCATAGATTGGCTGAGAGAAGTCAGAACTCAGGACTACCTTATAAAAACTGAACATTTGAGCGAGAACTCTTTATGAAATACCAATCGGGAAAGACTGCAAAGCTTTTGGTAAATTTTTAAAGGGCGTATAAAAAAGCGAGGAAGGAGCTAAATTATGTGCAGTAAGAATATCAGACTCAATATGCAACCAGATTGGGACATAATCGTGATGAGTACAGAGTTCCGATAAAGAAAACCACTTCCCACACTTATAGAGGTGACAAGCCCAATAATAAAATAAAAAGTTAGGGAAACGCAAGCCTCCCAACTCTTTAGGTAGGGAGAGCTTAAGATAAGATCTTCTAATTGCTTTATCCTACCAGATAAAGGAGTTAACATCAGAATGGATGCGCTGAAAAAAAGACAAAGGTAAACAAACATCCAGCATGTTTAGTGGATAAAACAGTCTGAGTAGGACATTCATTTTGACTGTGTTAATTCTGCCCCATAACGAAAGAGGGAGCTTTTTCCATCTTGATAAGTCCTGCTGAATATTAAACCACAGATCCTCCAGATTAAGCTTGCGGAGTAAAGATAAGTCAGAGGCAATATAAATACCCAGATACTTAATGGACTTGGGGGTCCATTTCATACCAAACTCACTGAAAGCTGAGCTATATGTTAGACAATTAAGGGGGAAGATTTCAGTTTTGCCAATATTGAGTTTGTAGTTCGAGAATTTCTCAAAAGTATCAATAATATACAATGCTTCTGTTAAAGAAGAGACCGGATCTGAAAGATGAAGCAATATGTCGTCTGCATAAACTGAAAGCATTGGGACCCTATCACCTATTGGAATACCAGTGATTAAAGGGGAGGATTTCAGCTGCCTAATCAGGGGTTCGAGATATATGTTAAAGAGAAAAAGAGAAAGTGGACAACCTTGCCATGTACCCAAAAAGAGAGGAAAAACCTCGGATAGCACACCATTGCAGTGTATTCTAGCCTGAGGGGAGGAATATAAAGTCTGGATCCATTTAATAAAATTATTAGGAAAACCCATTGTCTATAACGTAGCCCACAAGAAATTCCAATCCACCCTGTCAAATGCTTTTTCTGCATCAAGGGATATCAGGGCCATGGGGGAAGGGGAGGTTTTGGCCACCTGAACCAGGTATGCCAATTTACGAAGGTGATCAGCAGGGTTCTACCTGACACAAATCCAATTTACTCTGGGCTGAGAAGCTGAGTCCAGACTTGTTCGATTCTACTAGCGAGTATCTTGGCTAAAATTTTAATATCACAATTTAACAGAGAGATAGGATGGTAGCTCGCAGCAGACTGGGGTGGCTTGTCTGGTTTAAGGAGAAGGATAATAGAGGCTTCCAACAGAGATGGATTTAGAGTTTGCCCTGAAAGCATATATTGATACATACACAACAGGCAGGGAGCAAGATCTTTGGCGAAAACTTTATAGAAGTTCGAAGGGAAACCATCTGGGCTAGGAGCCTTGTCCAACGCAAGATTATGAATAGCCGATAGCACTTCTTGGAGGGATATAGCAGCAGATAAAAGGGATTGCTGCGTGAGAGAGAGAGAGAGAGAGTAGGTAAGGGTGAGGCAAACAGATAATCTAGTAATTCAGCTTGAGACGGAGATGCGGGATGCTGACTATAGAGACAGAGAGAGATAAAACTGTCTAAAAACAGCAGTTATGTCTCTTGGGTGTGTTTTGGTAATTCTGTCAGGATCATTAATGGAAGAAATGAATCTTGATGCCTCTAATTTCCTCAGGCGTAAGGCTAGGAGATGACTCGCCTTCTCACCTTGCTCTATATATTTTGCCTTAGTTCTTAGTATGAGAAATTCTGCTTTTTCCTGTACTAGACAAGAATACTGATTCCTTAAATTCAGTAATGATTTTAACAAATTGGAAGAGGAAGGAGAGGTGAGAGATTGCTCAAGTGTATGGATCTGATCCAGAAGTGAAATGATGGCAGCCTCTCTCTTCCGTTTACGGGTGGAGGAGAACCTAATAAACTTGCCTCGCAGAAAGCATTTCAAGGCACATCATTCATGATCCGTTCTTGTGACAGAACCCTGATTATTTGCAATAAAGAGTTGAATCAAGTCGGAGATCCTAGTAATAACGTAGTCTTCCTTTAAGAGCTGCGTATTTAAACGTCATGCTGAGTCCCTTTGGAGATTTTGGTTTAGCATGACAGTGACCCAGGCCACAACGTGGTCCGATATAACAGTCGGTTCTATGGCAGAGTCATTAAGACCGTGTATAAGAGAATGGCTAAGTATAATATAGTCCAGCTGGGACCAGGTGGAGTGCACCATAGAGTGAAATGAAAAGGCGCGGGTCTTGGGATTTAGCAGGCACCAAGGGTCGCACAGTCCAGCAGAGTCAAGAAATTCAGCAAAAGCCCACTGGACATTGGAAGGGGACTTGGGCAAGGAATTAGATTGATCTAAGTCCTGTGTGGGTGGTAGGTTCCAATCCCCCCCGAGAATTAAGGGAAGCACAGAAAACTTTTGTAATTCGTTCAGTAAATCCTGGAAAAATTCAGAATTTCCCCCCACAGGCCCATATACACTCCGAAGGACTAATTCAGTGCAATCCAGTAATCCTTGAACTAAAACATATCTCCCTTGTGGATCAGCAATTATTATTTTGGGTTGAAAGGCGATTGACTTGTGAATTAGGATGGCAGTGCCGCCACTGGTGGATGAAGTGCCGGAAGTGAAAACAATCCACACTGGAAACAACTAGTTGCACAAAATTAAAAAAGTCTGTGGGAAAATGGTGCCTCAATGCAGTGTGGGTTCTTCCAGGCCTACAGGCCACTGCTCGCCTCCCTCTCAGGCCATTGCCGTCCTCTCCACAGCGGGAAAAACCTCCCCACACAAGGATATCCCTTGGACCGGACATCTCAATGGTAAGCCAGCTGAAAAGACATTTAGACAGTTGTTACTTTTAATTGTTTGAAAGGTTGCATTCTAATTGGTGTTAAGTGTGCTCTTTCTACTCCTTTCTTTCAGTGATTAATTTGATTACTGAACATACTTGTTACCATTCGGATCATTTTTATGTTTGCTTGTGCATGTGTAAGAAACATTTAGTTATAATAAGCAGCATTCCAAAGGTGTGTCACTGTGGCGCCCATTGCAGTTCAAGCTGAAAAGAGGCTCGGCAGTCCAGACCAATGACAATGCACTGTGGTTGTGACATCACTCTTTGCTTACTGGGTGGAAGTTCCATGTAGTTGAAAGGACCAAAGCCACTCCCATCAGAGGGGGCTTTGGTCCTTTCATTTGCATGAAGCTGGGCGGCAAGCAGCTGAGTGGCTTTCTATATGTCTATCTATCAATCTATCTATCTAGTAAGTGGACAGTGGTGCCCACTCCTGGTACTGCTTCTTTCTTTCCCTCCTCCAGGTGGCTTGCCTGTCTGCTTTTCCTAATCTCATATATTTCGATATATAAGCAGACCAGGGTCCCCACCCCCAGTACTGCTTCTATTGACCCCTCCGCCTCCAGGTTGTCTGCTCCCATTCCCCTATGAGTCTGACACTAAGGTGCCCAATCCCAGTGTCAGAATATCCCTGAAATAAAGAAAACCATCCTCAATGGTTTAAAAAAACAACTATAAAACAGAAAACAGTCCTTCACCGATCTGACCACCACTCGCCTCAACTCACCCACTCCGAACTCCCACTCAGGATCCACCACCACACATCCCTCACACCCCATACACACCCTAACTCACCTGAACATGTCCCAGGCTAAAGATCCTCTGTCTGATCAAAGTCATGTCTTGCTGCTGGAACTGCTGACTACAATATGAGAAACTAAGGTAACAGTGGTTCAATGTATTTCAATGGATTTTGAACTTTAAGTGTAACTTCATCATTTTTGCATATTTTGACCCAAATTTTCAATGTGGTTTTGGGACTTACCACATGACCAATTGTAGGAAATTAAGCAATCAGCCAAGAAAGGTGATTTTGCACCTTTAGCAGGATTTGAAATTTTCACCACCCTTGTTCATGAGGTGGGGTCATAAGAAGGCTATGTTTTAAAATATGCAAAATGGCAAAGTTTATGTGCATACATTTTACTTTTTCTACTATCGCTCATAATTTTGGTAATTTTAATATTTGGACCCCAAATTTTCAACATATTATATTTTTCACACCACATCATGAACATTAAAGCTGACAGTTTTCAAATTCTGGCCAAAATGTGTTTTTGCACCTGTGGCATGGAATGACATTTTGGTGGTATGGAATGACATTTTGGTGGGGATTTGAATATTTTCACTAAACAGGTTCAAGAGGTGTGGCAATAAGAAGACTATGCTGAAAATTTGGTGTACATTTATGATAAAATGCCCAGGTTATGCCCAAACACTATAATATTTCAAAGTTCACTCATAACCTTGCTAATTTTCAATATTTTGTCTCCACCCTGTGAATGTAGCTATTTTCTCACACTACCTCATAAATGAGACGTGTTATTTTTAAATCCTGGATGAGACATGTTTTCACATCTGTGGTGCAAAATGACATTTCGCCAATATACTATAAATGGTACATGTCATGTTTATAAGGTGAATCACAGATAAGTATCTTGAAAAGTTGGGGTCAAAATAAAAAAAAAAATTTAACAACCTTGTGTGTAGTGCCACTCTTCACCCCAGTGACCATGCTTTGTGATCCTGTGCGGGTGAGCTAAGTTCAGGGGTGAACTCAGTGACCTAGCTGGATGGGGTGAGGGTGGGAAAATGGTGCTATTATGTGATGCTCCCCCAGCCATGGAATGAAAGTAGGGATGGGCGAACTGGTTCATCCAAAATATGAACCAACCTGAGCATGCCGAATTGTACAGAAAGAAATGGCTTCCAAACACTTTCCGCTATTTAGATTGGTTCAGATGGCTGCTGTATCATGGAAAAATGCAGTGTGAGAAGTGCCAGAGCAGGAGAAACCCACAGGAGGGACCAAAGACAAGACTCTGGTTCCTTATTGATGGTCTAGCTGTCCGACTTTCTAAGGTGGCACCTGATTGGGTTGCTGCTCTAGTAGCCAGCGTGGTCCACCTTAGAGCTACACAGAAGAATCAGGATGGAGAAGGAGCAGCAGCTTCTGTAGGCTGCTCCGTGAGGATTGGGATTCTGTTTCTGTGCTTGTGCTGCCTGTGTGTTTTTTTGCCCTTTGGGCAAGAGAAGAAACTGATTCTTAAAAAAATAATTTATTTATTTTTATTTATTTATTTATTAAATTTTGGTGACCGGGTAGGTCCACTGAGCCCCGAAGGTCATAATGAAAGAAGATTTCAATTTGTTTTATAAAACTAAAAGAAATGAATTAGAAATTTAAACTTGAAGCCAGCCCAGTGGTACTGACAGTTGAGGCACTGGACGCCACACCTCACTCCACGTCAGTGACCTGGGGTCTGGGAATGAGCCTTGGGCCACTGGGGTCAGCAGGGAGAGAGAGGATTGAGCATCTGGAGGACAGCTCTTCTCTCTGGGTGGGATCCAGGCTTACTCCTGCACTGCAGTGGCTTCGGTGGTGACCGGAGGTACTGCACACACCTGGGCAACACATAGAGGGGGACAAGAGCTGGCAGGTGCCCTGGGTGCCATTGCATGTCTCAGCTCTTGAGGAGAGGGGCTTCAATGGTGTAACAAGTAAGGAAAATATCCCCTGCCACCAGGTGAGGCAATGGTGAACTTCAGGCCAAGGCCCACACACTCAATGCCGGACGCTTCCCCGACTCTACCCTCTGGGGACTTTCAGTCTCTTCATAGGGCCTGGGGGAGAGATGAGAGTCCTGATTCCGATACAGTTGTCGGAGAGTCGTGGTTCAGGAAGGTGGTCAGGAGATGTAGGCCATGAGAGGGATCTTGAGAGATGCTCTGGTGGATAGGGCAAACAAAAAAAAAGAATTGTAAAAAAAATGTAAACTTGGGGAAGTTGGGGGTGGGAGTAGGGGACTGGGAGTCAGGGACTCAGGAAAGGACTGAGCAGAGGACTTGGTGTGGAGTCAGGGATTGGAGTGGGAGCAGCTGGAGAGGAGACTGGGAGGGAGGAAGAACTTGAGACTGAAGGCAACTTGTGTGAACATGAATGCAGACAAGAAAGAAGAGAACAAGAGATTGAAGAGAGACTTCATTATTAAGTGCCAGAGCCAGACTGTCTGTTTTTTTTTGGGGGAGTAGCAGTCTAGCAGAGGGGGTTAAGTTGAACCATGCCAGTGTGTCACTTAATACCACACCACTCCCAGTTAGCCTTCTTACTGTTTGCCCAATTGCCCCCAATAAGTCAGCTCTCTCAGTTCTCCTGCTGGTTCAGTCACTTCAGTGGGGATATCTATTTTCTTATTTTATGTTTTTATACAATCTGTGTGCATAATAAAATCTGCCAGCCAGTCATCAGTGCACCAGTGCCACTTCTTGCATACTGCATGACCGCCCCCGGAAGCCAGTCATCTGTCACCTTCCTACTTGTGTGCTCACCAGTGGCGTATAAGTTTTGGCTCAGTGGGCAGGGTATTCTGTCACATCATGTGGAATAAATAAAAAATTATTAAAGGGAAAAGGTACTGTGTCAGAGAGGGTTTGGTCAGGCAGGGTCCCCGAGTCTGTGTGGGTAGCAGCAGTGCCTGCAGCATCACCCGCAGTGTAGGTGGTGTATGAAATAAATTCTGTGTGTGTGTGTGTGTGTGTGTGTGTGTGTGTGATAAAATCTGCCAGCCAGTCATTGGTGCACCAGTGCCACTTCTTGCATATTGTCTGTTTGACCCCAACCCCCAGGATGTCAGTCATCTGTCATCTTCCTCCATGTGCTTGCTTAGTGAGGTATAAACTTTGGCTCAGTGGGCAGGGCATTCCATCACATTAGTGGAATAAATAAATAAAAATTCTTGAAGGGAACAAGTACTGTGTCAGAGAGGGTTTGGCCAGGCAGGGTCCCTGAGTCTGTGTGGGTAGCAGTAGTGCCTGCAGCATCACCCTTAATGTAGGTGGTGTGTGAAAAATTCTGCGTGTGTGTGTAATAAAATCTGCCAGCCAGTCATCAATGCACCAGTGCCACTGCTTGCATACTGTCTGTGTGACCCCCCCAAGAAGTCCATCATCTACCATCTTCCTCCCTGTGCTCACTCAGTGGGGGTATAAGCTTTTGCTCAGTGGGCAGGGCATTCCATCATATCACATGGAATAAATAAAAAAAAATCCTAGAAGGGAAAGTACTGTGTCAGGAATGGCTAGGCTAGACAGGGTTACTGAATCTCTGTGGGTAGTAGCAGTGCCTGCAGCATCAGCCCTTAGCCTAGGTGGTGCACGAAATAAATTCTGTGTGTGTGAAAAAAAATCTGCCAGCCAGTCACCAGTGCCACTCCTTATATACTGTCTGTGTAACCCCCCAAGAAGTCCATCATCTGTCATCTTCCTCCCTGTGCTCACTTGGTGGGGTATAAGCTTTGGCTTAGTGAGCAGGCCATCCCGTACATTATATGGAATAAATAAAAATAAAATAAAACTTGAATGGAAAGTACTGTGTCAGAGAGGGTTAAGCCAGGCAGGGTCCCTGATTCTCTGTTGGTAGCAGCAGTGCCTGCAGCATCAGCCCATAGCCTAGGTGGTGTGTGAAATAAATTCTTTGTGTGTGAAATAAAATCTGTAAGCCAGTCACCAGTGCCACTTCTTGCATACTGTCTGTGTGATTCCCCCAAGAAGTAAGTCATCTGTCATCTTCCTCTCTGTGCTCGCTTGGTGGGATATAAGCTATGGCTCCATGGGCAGGGCATTCCTTCACATCACGTGGAATAAATTAAAAATAAAATCCTTGAAGGGAAGTACAGTACTGTGTCAGAGAGGGTTAGGCCAGGCAAGGTCCCTGAATCTCTGTTGATAGCAGCAGTGCCTGTAGCAGTGGCCCTTAGCCTAGGTGGTGTGTGAAATAAATTATGTGCCCATGTGTGAAATAAAATCTGCCAGCCAGTAAACAAGTGCCACTTATTGCATACTGTCTGTGTGACTCCCCCCAAGAAGTCAGTCATCTGTCATCTTCCTCCCTGTGCTCACTCAGTGGGGTATAAGTTTTGGCTCAGTGGGCAGGGCATTCCATCACATCACATGGAATAAATAAAAAACAAATCCTTGTAGGGAAAAAGTATTGTGTCAGAGAGGGTTAGGCCAGGCAGGGTCCCTGAATCTGTGTGGGCAGCAGCAATGCCTGCAGCATCACCCTTGGAGTAGGTGGTGTGTGAAATATAAATTCTGTGTGTGTGTGTATGTGTGAAATAAAATCTGTGAGCCAGTCATCAGTGCACCAGTGCCACTTCTTGCATACTGTCTGTGTGACTCCCGCAAGAAGTCAGTCATCTGTCATCAGGGAAGTACAGCCACAGGTATTTCAAATTTTCCATGGCAATCGTTTGTGGAAGCTCAGTTCCATCCAGTTTCTGGTGCTCTGAAAAGTGCTGCCAGTGCCAAGTTCATGACTCACGTCACAATGAACCATGTTCTTCAAGGTCATCACAAATCACACTTCAACTTTTTTTAGTGTAACCCTGTTTTGGTTTTTTTTAACTTCAGTTTCATCATGAATCAGGACACCCATTTATTATGTCACATCACTCACGAGCCTTGGTCCATTATAATGCTTCTGTTAGTTTTCACAATCTGCAGGATGCCCTACTAGTAGATGGACTCGAATCTTTGTCCTCACAAGCTGGCTGTATTTAATCCAGTAGATATAATTTCAGACTGAACATTGCAGCAGTTCAGGGAAGTACAGCCATAGGTATTTCAAATTTTCCATGGCAATTGTTTGTGGAAGCTCAGTTCCATCCAGTTTCTGATGCTCTGAGAAGCGCTGCCAGTAACAAGTTCATGACTCACGTCACGTCACAATGAATCACATTCTTCACGGTCATCACGAATCACACCACTTCAACTTTTTTTGGTGCAAACCTGTTTTTTTTTTTTTTTTAAGCTCAGTTTTATTATATGACCAAAGCATACAAGTCCATTTACACATATTCATACATATAGTTAGGTATATCAATCCATTACACTTAATACATTCCTTACAGACAACCCATTATAGTCATGGCTGTAATGCATGAAATTCCTATTCACTCATACCCACTAAGTTAATACATTGCAAAAGTTTAATAGAGATAGTTAGCTTTGGCTAGTATGGAAACCAACTCAGGAAGTCTTCTGACATTGTTTCTTCTGGTCTGGAATAACTTTGCATGTAACCATACCATGTTTAAATGTCCTTTATATCATACTATGGCTTGGCCCTGCTAGGGTTTGATACACTAACTTGGTGAAAACCAAAGCACCAACAGGTGCCTCAAGGTTGTAGGTAATGACTCAACAAGAGTCTGTTCCTCAAATTAAAGAGACCATGTTGTATTCCAGTATGACAAATCCTTTAGTGGATTAAGACAAAGGGATGATATGTGTGTGTGTGGGGGGTGGGGGGTGTCGAGGCTTCCCTGTCTGCCCTGAGATGTTCGGTTAGCCAGGTGTGTTGATTTGGTCAGTGCACATCAGAGTTACCCACTTCCCCACTGCTCTTCATGGTTTTCTAATGTTAGCCTAAGTTTAGCTGTCAATTCTTCCATCCTCCTGATCCTGTCTACCCTGAGCTTCCATGAATTTAGGGAGGGGGGCCCTTAACCAATCAACAGTAATTTCTTTCTGGTCAGCTATGCATAATATCTGAAAGAGACTCTGTTGCTTAGTATTACCCACCATTGGGACTCCAACCCCCAAGACCATGGTATTGAATGTCAGTGGTAGCTGAGCTCCCCATAGGCTGTGCAGGACCTGCCTGACCCCCCTCCAGAAGTCTGAGTCCTCTGGAAAAGACCAAAAGATGTGAACATGTGTCCGCATCTGCCCACACCCTCTTCAGCACAGGTCAGTGGATCCCACTGCAAAGTGCTTCATTATTGTTGGGATGTGGAAGAAACAAATGAGGCACTTCCAGTGGAATTCCCTCCAACCCAGGGATGAGGTGGTCCTTCAGCCTTTCTCCCAAGTTGAGTTCCACTAGTCAGCTGGAATTGGGTCACCAGTCTCCTCCTCCCATTGAAGTCTCAGGGCTTTGAATTGTACACATTCATCCCCCTGGAGAGTTATATATGGTCCGGAGATTACTTTGCCTCTGCCCACCAAGCGCACCTCGTTGCATAGTAAAACCAGATGATCACATGATCATCAGGTTTTACTATGCACCCAAGCATGGTACTTGTTCATTCAGAAGGTGTCTGACCATGGAACAAGGAGGGTGGGCTGCTGTGTCAGATGCCTTCTTCTCATTCTATTTTTCTGTGTAGTTGCCTGGCTGCTGGTGGTGTGTGTGTGGGGGGTGTCTCATATTGAACATATAAAACCAAGTGTGGTAATTCTTCATTTAGAAGGCATCTGACTGTGGAACGAGGAGGGTGGGCTGACATGTCAGAAGCCTTCTAATCTTATTATTCTATGTTTCTGGCTGCCTGGCTGGTGGTGCAGTGGTGGGGCTACTATGTTAAATTAAAGAAATACTGAAAGACAAGTTGGCAGCTGGCTGTGTGGGTGGGCGGTTGTGCTGGCTGCCATTTCTTTTCAATATATTATATTTACTTTATTCTGTTACCGCTTTTGTGTGTGCTGCTGGGGGTATCTTGTTGTTACTTGAGGGTAGGGGGATGGGGGCTACTTTATTGACATGATCTGTGTGAGGCTAGGGAGGATAACAGGCTTTTTCTTGTCCTTTTCCCCCTACAGCCAATACCAAATAGTTGTTGTAATAATGAATACTCATGTTAGAATACCTAATATTCGGCCAATATTCGGAAAAAGGTATTCACAGAGCATTAATCCAAACCTATTTTTGCTTATCAGTACCTTTTAGAACCTCAGACTCTTTAGATGTTCTTATATCCCTAAATTAAAGGTGCAGGGTTGTCCACATGAGCCTGGGTACCATACAGTGAAGACAACTGTCCTCTTGGCATAGAGCCCTGCACTTTTCCTCCTGTGGGTGGCAGAGTGTCTTGTGCATTGGCTGGCAGATGCATTTTTTGCCCTGTGCATCTGTATCTGCAGTCACATGCAAGCGCAGGGCCCTGCACTTCTACAGCACACCAGACAGCCCCATGAATTCTTCACATCCATCACTGCATGGAAATGCAGGTCCCTTGGACGGAGTCTTACCTTGGTACAGGGCATCTGCTTCTGTGCATGTTAAGTACCAAACACCTCCACAGCACATGCATGCAAGCAAATGTTCAGCATTGACAAATGCTTGTTACTTTCAAATAGTCATCTGATCATTTGTTATGATAGGTAGATTCATAGGTTCATAGGTGGATTTATGAGTTCAGGAAGCTGTAAGGACTTTTGTAGAACTCGCGCCAATTCGTATGTATCATGGGTGGAATTCATATTTTATGTTTCCCTATGTGCATCTAGTCTGTTTTAAATATTGTCAGGTTTTCACTATTGACTACTTGTTGGGGAGTGTGTTCCACATTGTAACTACCCTTGGAGTGAAGAACTTACTCCTTTTAGATGTCATATTTTTTTCACCTTTAATTTTAAAATTATTACTCATGAGCAGATCTAGTACTTTTGTATCTTGTGATCCCTATTGTTTCACTCATGTAATCATCTTTTATAGTCTTGTATATTAGGTAGAGGTCTCTCTAATTTGCCTATATTTAGTAGAGAACACATTTAATTTGGTCAGTCTAGCAGTATAATTGAAATGTAACAAATTAACTTTTCTAGTGATCTTTCTCTGTACAACCTCAATCAGTTTTCTGCTTCTCATAGTAGTTGGTGCACTAAATTGAGAGCAGTACTCCAAGTGGGGGCATACCAAACTAGTGTAGAGTGGCACAATTACTTCAGCTTCTCTACTTTTTATATTGCCCAATATAGATCCTATGATTTTCTGACATTTTTACTATTACAGAGCTATTTCTGTTGAACGATAGATTGTCAGTGATCATTATCCCTAGATATTTTTCTTCCACTGTACTCTGAAGTGTAATGTTATTTAATTTATAGTCAAGTTGAGGATTTTTCTTCCCAAAATGCATAACTCTGCATTTGCTTTTGTTAAATGTCATTTTGTCTTCCTTTGCCCAGCCAGATAACTGTTCATGCTCTTTTTGCAACAGTCTACTGTCAGCTTCTGAGCTTCCAAGGCCCCCAACCTTGCAGTCATCAGCATACTTGCTTATCCAAGTGTTATCTGTGACTGTCATTGTGGTCACCATAATATTAAACAAAGTAGGGCTGAGTACTGATCTCTGGGGGACACCACTCATCACATTTCCCCAGTCTGATAAGTGTTCTTTTACTGATACTTTCTGTCGATGATCTTCAAGCCATGACTGTACCCAGCTAATAATATTAGGATGCAACTTTATTCTTTTTTGGTGTTGTAAGAGTATTAGATGGGATGCTTTATTAAATGTTCTGACAAAATTTATGAAAATGACATTGACAGATATTCCTTTATCCAGTGCAACACTAACCGGTTCAAAGAACTGAATTTTGGTTAGTAAGGCAAGATCTACCAGATAGAAAGCCATGTTGAGTGGTCTCCACTGACCCTGAACTATTGATATCCTCTATTATGTGTCTTTGTAGCAATTTCTCCATTATTTTACCTATAACGGAGGTAAAGCTTATTGACATAATTACTTAGATCTGTTTTACTACCTGCTTTGTGAATTGGAGTGACCAGATCCTCTCTTCATTGTTATATAGTTTTACCTTCTTTTAAGGAGATATTAAATAGAAAGGCAAGTGATCCCACAATTTCTTTGTTTAATTCCTGTAAGAATTTGGTGATAATGCTGTCAGGCCCAGCTAAGCAGTTAGGTTTGAGTGTTTTTATGATTTGTTCAACCTCATTTATATTGGGTTGTTATCCACATTTTTGGCACCTGTATGAATGACTGGTTCTTTCGAGTTGTATACACTCAAAAAATTGTCATTCAATTCACATGCTATCTCTTTCTCATTGGTTATGATTCCCTTATTAGTTGCTAAAGGTCCAATGTCCTGATGTCCGCCCTTTAATGGTTCTGTATAATAATAAAACTGTTTTTGTTATCCTTAACTTTGGATGCTAAATTGGTTTCTAGTCTACTCTAGCTTTTTATCATGTATTTAGTTGTTTTTATGCAATGCCTGAATTTACACCACATTCTAGGTGAGTGATTCTTTTATACTAGTTACTAGTTTTATATATGGTGCCTGGTGTTCTTTATATGCTTTCTTATTTTATTTTTTTTAACTTTACTGCTATCTTGCTTTTTTATAGGAAACTTGTACTTTATTTCCTTTGACTCCTGTCTATAATTTATTTGCTAGACAGGAAAAGAAGATGCTTTAATGTCTAAATATTTTAAGTTAGTATCATGGAATGTTCAGAGTTTAGGGTCACCAATTAAAAGAAAACCTTTTTTAATCTATCTTTACATGTAAAGACAGATATAGTCTTCCTACACAAGACTCATTTGCTACCTCTGGAGACAGAAAACTTAAAAGAGCATGGGTGTCCTACATAGATTACAGCTCATTCAGCTCTAAAAAATGGGGGAGTCATAATAAATAAGGGAATTCTATTTGTTAAACATTAACATATTACTCTATTCTGTTATTGCCAATACCTTCAATAAGGCCTTCACCAATCTAACTGGTGTACTACCCTCAGAATTCTTTGAACCTCTGAATGACAGTAATCTTGCACATAAAGCAGATACCCAGTCTGGCTCAACACCCCTCTCTGCCTCAAAATTATCACCCTAACAGTGGCCAAAAAATACCTCATGCAAGTTCTTGAAAATCCAGAGCTAGCAGTGATATGTTGGACCTCAAACTTGCTGAGCTCGCTCTTGACATGATTCTCCGACTCCTTACAAGGATCCTAAATCTATTATTTGTATCCTGTAAATTCTCCAGGCTCTTAAAATCTTCAGTGGTAACTCTTGTATGCAAAAGTGGTGATAGGTCTAGTCATTCAAATTACTTACCTATCCCTATACACCCCCCTCTCTCAAAAGCACTGGAATGCATTGTGTATGATCACATTTTGAGTGTCTTGAAAAGCATCAGCTTCAATGTCCACAACAGCATGGATTCTGAAAGCAGCATAGCACACCTACTGCCTTAGTTGAATTCACTGGGTATATACACACGATGCGTTACATCAGGGGTTCATGGTGGGGTCAACCTACATCACAAGCTACTCCTGAACCAGCTATCCTCTACATGACTATCCCCCGAATCAGTGTCTTGGTTTAGGAGCTACCTCACTGGTAGAGAACAACATGCAAAAATCCTGGATACCCTCTCAGAAAATCGGAGTGTAAATACAGGGGTCCCCTAAGGATCAATCTTGGACTCCCTTCTTTTTAGTCTATTTTTAAATCAACTTCCACTAGCAACCCAAGGTAAAGTCCTACTTAATGAGAACAATGTGGTAGGTCAGACCTGGTTAATCCGTAGATTTGTGTTTGCCAATTTTTCTTTGTAATAAAATCTACGTAGTAACCAGACAATGACCAGTTGATAAATTTTTAAAGATTTATTACTGTACAGCAGGGTATTTTTCAAGTTTGGCCAAGGGTAGTCTTTTAATGCACTGTACTGTAGCTTAATTCAAACATAGTCAGCATTAGCTTTCAGTGGAACAGAGATCAGTTCTGGACAATACAGCACTGTGCAACCGCAGTTTAGAAGTGTGTACTGTACAGCAAGCAGCTTTTAAAATGAGCAGCAGGAGGACTGAGCTTTTCAAGTTAATAAATCAGCAGTTAATTTCTAAAAAGGAGCAGAATTACATGTGACATTCAGTTCTGAAACGGCTTACAATTTCAGTTCATGTCAAATCAGTGCTACAAGAAGCAACATTACAGTTTCATTCATTCAGCAGTGTAGCTTTTAATTTGCAGCAGTAGCCTCCGCTTTAGTGTGGCAAGTTTTCAGCAGCATTAACTTCAAATGCGGTCAGTTCGGACTTCAAGACTTGCTGTCATATATGGAAACAGAAGCTGTGGCAACAGGTTAGTTCGGGAGCTTTACATTTTAAGCAGGAGCTTTTTTAATAAAAGGAGCCTCCGTTTTAGTGTGGTAACAGATTTGGCAGGGGAAAGGGGGACATATGAGCAGCAGGAGCCCTGTAAACCTTATTTTCATTCAGCGGTAAATTTTCAGCAGCTTCAGGCAAAATCCAGCTTCAATCAAATATGAGCAGTATTAACTCTGAATTGCGGTCAGTTTGGGATTTCTTCTCAAGTTAAATCAGTGCAACAATGGGCAGCTGGTAGTTTTCAGAGTTGGGGGCAAACAAGCAGCAGGATCACTGGAAACCTTATTTTAACTTTACAGTGCAAACAGTTTCAATCAGCAAGGTAGTTCTCTACAGCTTCATGCGAAAGGAGCTGCGGTCAGAAACAAGGAACATTAACTTTTAATTGCAGTTAGTTTGGGACTTCGGGACTTGCTTTATGTGGGTTAACAAAGCTGGCATTTAGTTTTAATTTACAACCTCTCAAAGGGAGCAGCCTGAACTTTTCAGTCGTAGTAAGTTCGGGAATTGCTTTTTAACAACCTTTCAGTTCGGGACTGACTGTGAAATTTACAAACTCAGTGCATTGTAACACGTGGGGATTAAGAGGTCGAGAACTGTTAACACTGTATTGACACCACTTAGCGACTGCATCAGAAACGGATTAAGGAGGCAAAAAACAATGGAACTTAATCAGCCTTGTTAATGAGAACATGCAAACGGATTCGGAGACTCAGGTTTACGTAATAAGGAGGTCATTAACATTACTAAGAATCCGCTTGCATTGTTTCTCATTCAGATAATCAGACATACGGAGTAACAAGGCATGGATTAACCAGGTCTCACTGTACTATACACCAGCCAATCAGACCCTGTGGCACTACAAAAACAGTTGCAGACTAACTTCGTAGATATTGAGGCATGGTTCATAAAATCAAAATTACTGTTAAATTATAAAAACTAAAATGATGGTGTTTGCCTCTATTCACAACAGACATAGATCCCACCAACTAAAAATACTAAACAGTCAAAATACCCTAGAAATGGTTTAAACTTTTAGTATGTAAGCGTAATGCCAGACAGTTCTCTTTCTTCATACCACACATAAATCTTGTAGCTAAATCAGCAAATGCTAGACTAGGCTTGTCACACAAAACAAACACTGCCTTATGCAATAAACACTAAAACTAGCAGTAGCTAGTTCTGTGTTGTTTGTAACTGACTATGACTAGTGGTATACAGTGCTGCAACCCCACAGTTCTCAAGTGGGTAAATCAACCTTCAATAAGGCCTGTAGGCTTATTCTGGGTGCACATCACCCAGCACACACTTGTGAGCTTTATGCACATTCCAGTTGGTTAAACATGGACTGCCCTATACAGTACCAGATATGCTTACTTGCAAAGAAATCCACACTTGGATTAACACCCCTGGTGTGCAGAATTTCCTGAGCTTGTTGTACCAGAGGAACAAACAGTCAGCCACTTCATGTCCCTTTCCAGCGGACATCCCAAGGGCAACGGTCCTTTGAGTACCATGCACCCTACTGGTTAAATACGCCAGTGACCTCCTTCTGTCAGAATCTAAACTAGGTCCATTTAAATTAAAGCTTTGTGCACATCTCGCATCACATAGTAGTTGTGACTGTAACTCCTAACTGTACCCAGCTTGGCCTGAAAACCATGTTCTACCTTTGCACTTACTGTTTCACACTTTACTGCTCCTCCTACCTACCATCTGGAAATTCACCCCTCGAACTCAACACCTACACCCCTCCTCACTACCGCCTGCAGACTTCCTTTCCTCACTTCACTCCACCTCCCAAGGACCATACCAGCACACGGTCCCACTCCCCCCATCAACTTCAGTACATAGCCATTGAAACTGTAACCGGTCTCTCATCTCTATCCATCCAAATGTTGTCTGTCCTATTCCTTGTAATCCTTCTAGCTCCACTGGGCTAATCCATCTCTTCATCTGTAAATGTCTATTCTGCTCATCCAACAGCCACAACTACACCTGAACTACATGTACTGCACTTAGACAAAAACTGTTTTCAAACATGTTTTCTAAACCTCTTTGAAACAATGTAACTAAGACTTCCTAAATACTATATGCATGGTTATGTCTTGCATTGTATTTCTGTTTTTTCTCATTAGACATAGAATCTTTGTAAATGAGATTCTAGCTAAAAGGTATGTAAATCCAAGATTGAATAAATAAATAAATAAATAAATACATTCTGAAGGTAGGTTGCAAATGCTTACAGGCCTTCTTGAAGGCACCCCCATAGCACTCTATAACATTTATGCCCATAACAAAGACCAAACGCAGCTCTTTAATTATGTGGTGTCACAACTTAATGAGCTCTCAGGATATGAAATTGTTCTTGGAGGGGACTTCAACAAAGTCCTTGAACCTATCTTTGATAGATCCTGCTTTAGGTTAATAACCAATACAACACCTACCCCAGCTAGGAGAGCCATATGTATAATACAAGAGGTTTCTGGATTAATTGATTCTTTGTGAATTTCTCACAATAAAGGTAGAGATTATACTTTTGTATCAAATAGACATGGTTCCAGCAATAGGCTAGATTATTTTCTTTTATTGTCCCTTTTGTCCCTTTTGATAAACACAGTTTCCACTTCTGACATTCTTAGCATATTGATTTTGGACCATGCCTCTATTAGTGTAAGTCTCAACCTTAGCAATAGAAGGTTCAATATTTTATTAATCCATGACAAGAACTTTTGTGAATGGATTCAGAAAGACATAGCTGAATTCCTCAGTATTAATGATACGGAGAAGTGACACAGTCCTGTTTATGGGACATCCTTAAGGTGAATTTGAAAGGAAGGGTGATAAGTGATTCCACATCTAAGAAACAGAAAACTCAAAAACCTTTAACAGACCTAGATGACCAACTTAAGAAGTAAGAAGCCCACTGCAATAGGGACCCCAGGAAAGCAAAACTTCTGAGGTATAAAATGAACCTCAAATAAAAATTAATCATATTAATACACAAAAATAGAATGTGCCTTATTCCACATTAAACAAGTCTTTAGGAGTCAGGAGAAAGTGTTAGCAGACAAAACATGATTGATCCATCCAGTCTGCACCGCTTTCAGGTCCTTTTGGTGATTTGCTAAAAAAATGTTAATTCATTTTAAAGTTATTAATAAATTATTGTTCACACATACCCAGTTCATCAGACAAATAACTGAAACAAAACACAGCAAAACTATAAAGAATTAAGTTATGAAGCCTACAGGTTTATTATATGTTATGGAGCAACAGGTCCTATGGATGGTTTGGTGAAAAAAAAATTTCATTTTGAAATTATTAATTTTATATTGTATGCACATGCTCAGTTTGTCAGTAAAAATAGCTGAATACTGTATTCTATCAAATAGAACTGGCCCTGAGATAGAAGCCATCTTGGAATAGAATCTACTCTTTAATAAGAGCCTATTTTGTCTCGACAACTCTTTTCTCCCTGATGTACCAAAAGAATTCTTCTCCCTTCTTGATGCCTGGCGCCAGCCTGAGCTCCTTAGATGCAATGGCTGCCCTTACTGCCTTTGTCACCTCCTTTGATTCCTTTTAGGTAATCCTCTCTGTCCACCCTCTCCTTGTTTTTACGAACCTCCTAAAGGTGGCTGTTTTATTTCATACTTTCTCCATGACCCCCTTGCTCAACCAGCTGGGTTTCTTGGCCCTAACTCTCTTACTCTGGACCGTAACGCAGGTTTTGGTTGCTTCCTCAATCCCCAGTTTTATGACCTCCCACCTCTTGTTAGTGTCCATATTAGTCTGGATTCTGGCTAGATACCCTTTAACTACCTCACCCATCATCCCAAAGTTGGCCTTCCTGAAGTCCAACACTCTTGCACCTGTTCCTACTCCCTCCTTACCCATTTTCAACGTGAACCACACTGAGTGGTGGTAGCTCTCTGTCAGTGGTCTCTTCCACCCCAGCTCCCTCACAAACCCCCATTTGCCAGCATGAGGTCTAGGGTGTTCCCTACCCTGCTTGGCTCGCTGACCATTTGCTTTAGGAAGCTATCCTGGAATGTAACCAAAGTATCTGCTCCCTTCTATTCATTGTGGCTGGAGTATTCCAATCCACTCCCAGCAGTTTGAAGTCCCCCACAATCACCATGCTACCCTTTCTGCAGGCCCTTCTGATCTGTCCCACTAGTTCCCTGTCTAACTCCTCTGTCTGAAATGGTGGCCTGTACACTACTCCCATCCTGAGAGTCCTATTCTTGGAATCCTGGATTTGCATCCATAATGAGTCTCTACTACCCTCCTCCCCCTCCTCCCAAACACACTTCAGTCCTTCTCTCACATACAGTGCCACCCCCCATCCTTTCCATTTACTCTGCACAATATCTTATACCCTGGTACCACCAGGTCCCAGTCCTGGTAATGGGTAGCCCATGTTTCAGTGATGGCTACCATGTCCACCTCCCCTTCTGCCATGAGAACCTGTAGCTCTGCTGTTTTGTTCCCTAGGCTCCTAGGATTCAATGTGACCACCTCCACCCTTTTTCCTTCCCCATCCCCCTCCTGCTCTCCCTTCCCAGCATCCCTCTAGTACTCCCTTTTTTTTCATTGCTTCTAGCACGGGGGTAAGCTCATACGGCTACCCTTCCTGTGGATTCTGCATGCCTCCTGCCCACTTGCCTCCCCCCGCTCCTAGTTTAAATGCCCTTCTTTTGCTATGTAATCCCCCATCCTCTGCTTCAATACCTTCTTGCCCTCCTCACTTAGGTGAAGTCTATCCTTATCGTAGAGATTACTGTCCTCCCGGGTCCCTCCTCACTCACCCACCAGCCCATAACCTTTGGATTGACACCAGGTGCATAGCCATTTGTTAAATTCCTCTGTCCTCAGTTTCCTTGCAGTGCCTGCCCTGGGCACTGGAAGTACTTCCGAAAGCTACTGATCTTCTGCCTCCTCACATATTGGTCTTAGCTCCTCAAACCTACCTGAACTACTGTACCTCTATTTTCTCTCTCGCTAGGTCATTTGTCCCCACATGCAGAACTATATGTGGTTTCACTCTAACCCTCCTAGCAAACTTTGGAACAGACTGACCCAACCCTTTCTGCTGTCATTCCTGGTATGACCTCCACCCATATGCAACTATGCCTCTCTCCCTTGCTTCACCATCTGACTCCTCTTAGTATTGAGACTCCAGCACTAGGATTCCACGCTTTTTCCATGAGCCACATTCCTAGTCTCCCTTCATCCCAAGCCCTTCCCGGACTCCCCTTTCCTCCAGCACAATTGTTCCCCTTCTGCCCCTGTTGAATCATCCCCAGTTGTTTTCCTGCCTGTTCCATGTTCCCCTGGACTATTTTTAGTTCCTCCTCCAATCACACCCTCAATCACATCACCCAGTCCTGCCAGTACTGTGAACTGATTTTTCGATGCCCCCTCACTACCACATACTTCCTCCTTCCTATTACCAGCCCCCCTTCGTCTGCTTCTATGTCCATTATCTTCCCTTCCCCATCCTCCATTCTTTCCTTTTTCTGCTCTCTTTTGACCCTTAACCTGTGTCCCCATCTCAGTTCCCTATCCGCCACCCTTTTCCCACTGCTTCCCCCAATTGGTTCTATTCGTCCTTCCTCTTCAGTTCCCCATCTACTTACTCCACCTTTTGGTTTGTTATCCACTGCAGCCTGCCATTTTATTTATTTATTTATTTAAGAGATTAACCAGGTAAGCATACTGAGCGGGACCACTCGCTTCCAGATGCGACCTGGGGATTTACATAGAATACAGAACAGTACAATGCAGGGTTTGACAACAGGTCCATAATAGATACAATACAGGGTACGACAACAGGTCCAGAAATAGATACAGGCTGGACTTTACATTAGATTCAGTTAGTGAAATACAAGGTTTCCTGTTCCCTCCTTAGCTCCTTCTGTAGACATCTGATCTAATTTTTAAACTGCATTATTTGCCTGCACACCAAACAAGCCCCCACTCTCCACAAAATTCTAATAAATAATGATAAATTCATATGAATGAATATGAATAAATTCATAATGAATACTTACATAAATTCTGCCCTCACATACAAGCTGTGGCTTCTAGTCAGGGATGAAGTCATGTCAGCTAAAACAGTGTAGGTGGGACACTGAATTTTTATCTCTGTAAATATGATAATTATTGTATTTTTAAAACATATTACCTTTGTCAATGTTTGTTATGTTTATTTTGATGTAAGTAGACCAATGATAATAAACTTATCGAATCCAGGACATGAAATATTTTAAATACTTAAAAATTTGATTTTACAAGACAATCCGCCCGTGACTACAAGCTGCAGCTACTATAAAAATATAACATCTTAATATAAGTCATGGTTTCCATTCCATGAACTGTGTCACATTTGTTCTTGTGAGTGGTACACAAAATTCAATGCCCATAAATGATCTTAGATTGGTCTACTTCTAATTACCATTTTTCCAAAGTACATACTGGAGAAAATGGTAATTATTAAGTAGACCAAACTTAAGATCATCTATGGGATTGAATTCTGTGTACAGCCCACAAGAACAAATGTAGATAGAGCCTCTTTTTATAGAGGGCCGATTTGTGGAATTTTTGCCAATCCATTTTAGAGCAAATGCAAAACATGTATATTTTAACAGCATAAGAAACTAGCTAATGCAAGAAGGCTCTGAACCACAAATCGCTGCCTGATTATGATGTTGGTAAACATAGTGTGTGTCAGCTTTAACTTTAAAGAGCAGATAGCTACTAAAATTGACTGTGCTAGAGTCGGTTTTGTACCGTGTGCTAATAAAACCCAATCTTGAAACCTGTGTACTGTGATATTTCTTTGTCTGATTAGGTGAGGGTGGGGTAACTGACAGATGACCTTACCAGCCTGTGACAGTATCCATTGCAATTTCTCATGCAAGGCAGAAAAGCAAGCTGCAATGATGTAAGCAGGTACTTTAAATTAAACTCTGCCACATCTCTCGTGAAAATCTTGTGTTCCCATAATGTCTATGGTTCAAGGTGTAATATGTGTAATCTGAGTATGCAGACATTGGGAAACCATTTGTAAAGCTGAGGCTGAGAGGATGGTTTTAACATAAACATTTTTTATCACTCTCAGCAACTACCTACATTGTGCTGGAGTTACTACCCTCTCAGAGTCTGGCATCATACTTTTCTTTAAGAAAAGATCAATAAATTTCACAGTAAGTTAAGTGTGGGGGAGAATTAATAAAATAAATACCATGACAGCAGTGTTTTTTATATTACACATTGAAAGTCAAGTCCTTATTACTGTGTGATAGAAGTTTCACAGGGATCAGCTGTTCCAATGATGGCCCTTCTTTGAGGTAAAAATATGAGCCACTATGTAGGAACAGATGATTGTCTGATGAACACATAGATGTGTACCCTTACCAGAAATCTATACAGTTTAGCACCTGAAACCACGAGTTACCTTATTGTAAGCAATGTCACTAAGGCTCTGCCTTCAAAGCGCATCTCAGCATTTTTTGTTTACTGGCTCCAGCTTCCCTTACATCAGGTTGCCATGCAGCTCACCAGTAGCCCAAATCAGACAAAGAAACCTCACAGTCACAGGTTTCAAGATCAGGTTTTCTAGCACAGGGTACAAAACCGGACTCTAGTACATCCAATTTTAGTAGCTAACTGCTATTTAAATTAGTCTTTATTTCACTGTATGTATTGAACATTATTGTAACTGAAACTTGTATTATAACATTATTGTTTTCATCTACATGTGTTTGTAAATGCTTATATTTATGTACGTGTTAATGGTACCCACTGAAAATGAGCTTCTCGCTCAACTGGGGTTGACCATGTTCATGGTATTTTGTAATTCATGAATAAAATTTTATTTCTACTAATAATAATTATGGTACTAATTAGATATCATTATTAAAAACTAAAACATTCACACAGGAATCTCTCACACTCCTTTTTTATATACAGTTTCTAGCTCCTCTGCAGAGCCAACAGGTGGCTCCGGCCCTCCCTTGGAGGGCTCCTCCATCTCCGGTTGTCCTCCATTCCACTGACCCCTGCAGTTCCCCCACCTATTGCCCACCACAACGGGGCCAAGATAAAGAGTGCTGGCTTTACTCCCTCCCCAAGCACAAATCCAGAAGTTGGGGGCAGCATCGTGGAGGAAAGCACTGGGCCATCATGGGTCCTGTCGTCTCCTGGCTTTTTCCTCTGTTTTCTCCTGGAGCCCACATCACAGCAATGGGAGGAGCAACTGTCCCCCCCTCCATGGAGGCATCCTAACTCCCTGGATGTGGGCCCAACCCGTGTGTGGCTGTGCACCTGTGCTGACACCCAGCCACCACTGGGTGTCAGTCTGCAGCTCACATTACTAGTCCCCTCTCCCTGAAGAAGGAGGAGCTGTCTAAGGATACTAAATCTTTCCTCCCCTGGTCGACCCCTGAGCAACCCGAGTCTGTTCCCCAAACTCCAGGTTGCCACCATGGCATGAGGTGTGGCATCCAGTGCCTCAACCCTCAGTGCCATTTGGCCGGCTTGCACAATATTTTTTTTGAAACTCAATAAACCTTATTGAAAAATCAATGAAGTAACAACATGATCAGTTAACAGCCAATAATAATGATAATAAAATCCCAAATCCCTTCCCCCACCCTCACCACCCTGGTGGAGTGACCAACCAAATACCTGACCAAGCTACAGTAGAGTATCAGAGAATAATATCATGAGATAATTGTAAATCACCCTGTGAACCATATTATAAAAAGGAAAGAAGACATTAGGTGCAGAACCCATAAATGTTCCAATGATATAGCTTAGTTTTAAAACCCCACCCCGAAGAGGCAATCCTAAGACATATATAAAGTATGCAACCTGCTCCATCTTTTATCAAATGCTATAGGTTTATTACAAATACTTGCAATCGTATGCTCAACCCTGAGGTTGTAAAGAAACTCTTGAAGCTATTCTTGAGAAGAAATAGAGATATGATCAAGCCAATGATGTAAATAAAACCAACCTCTTGACAGATAATGAAATTAAGGCCATATAATAACTCCTTTCCTTTGCAGAAACCACATTACAGTCACCAATTATACAGATCTCTGGCATAAAAAGGCCAGTTCCTAAGAGAGGGTTGGCCTTAGACTCAATAAGTTTCCATAAAGGGGCCACCTTTGGGCAGTCCCACAGGATGTGCATTAGAGTACCATTGGCCTGATCATACCTCCTGCATTGAGGAGATGTTAACCTACCCATCTTGACAAGCTTCACCAGTATAAAATACAAATGATTAAGTATATTAAACTGCATATGCTGCAGCTTGTCCTTGGAGGTATATATATACATATATAATCTTCATAAATTTTCTGCCACCAGAAATAATTATGAGGCAGATGGTTATCCCAATAGGGGGATTTCCCATCCAAGTTAGGGAATAAATGAGGAAATATAATACAGTATGTACTGGAGCCAACATGCGGTTCCATCACCATGTCTCTAATAGATTGAAAAAGCTTTGATTAATCTCCCAAGAATCTGATCCAAACCATTGAATAAGAACGTGGTACAACTAAAAAATCTTGAAAATTATCATGTTACTTAAATGATAACATTCCTAATATCCTTAGAAGACCACAGGACCCCCTGATGGAGCAAGTCACATACCTTGCTAGTAGCCAACTTAGGAAGTCAAGCCTCAGACAGGACCTGGCCCTCAATTTTAAAATTAGGGTTCTGTAAAATTGGTTGTGTAACATCTTTACTGTGCTGTTATCTCATAAAAGAACACAACTGGGAGTGAACCTGGATTGATGTACCTATAACAGAATTTCTAAGACCCTGCAGGGAGGGTTTTAAAAGAGATAAAAAACAGAGCAGAAACAGATAACCCAGCCCTCTGAATTAGCTCCAATTCCAAGTCCAGTCAAATAGAATAATAATTAAAGGCTCTGTCTTGGGAAGGTAGACAAAGCCATTTAAAGTATTTACTAGCATGGCTTGCAAAATAGTAAGCTATTATGTAAGGGAGCTTCAAACCGCCACATTGTTTTGTAGCTGCCAGTTTCTTATAGGAGCTCCTCTGGGTTTTACCGGACCAAAGAAAATCCAACAAAAGACTATGAACCTGTTGAAACCAAGTGAGAGGAATCCAGAGATTAAGCGTGTTCATGAGATAAAATATTCTAGGGAAAACATTCACCTTTATAATATTAATCCTCCCCCACAAGGTCAAAGGTAGAATTTTCCATCTATTAAGATCTTACTGTACAGTCATTAACAAATCATCTAAATTAAGTTTCCCAAGGAGGTCGTATCTCTTGTCAAATAAAGACCTAAATATTTGAGCTGTTTAGGAGCCCAACTGAGACCCAGAGATGTAATATCCACTTTTAGAATCTTTGAGTTGAGGGGCATAACCTTGGTTTTCCCTAAATTAAACTTGTAATTGGGAAGAAGACCAGATTCCTGAATGTCCTCTAAAGTGGTCGGAATGGAGATCTGAGGATAGGTAACGTAACAGGATATCTTCTGCATATACTGATATTTGAAGCTTCTTGGCTCCCACATTAACTCCAAAAAGGTCTGTATTAGCTTTTAACTTCCTAAGCAGGGGCTCCAGCTACAAATTAAATAATAGAGGGCATAAGGGACAGCCCTGCCTACTGCCAGAAGACAAAGCAAAGTTAACAGAGAACACTCCATTGCAATAAATTCTAGCACTAGAACAGAAGTAAATGACCTTAATCCATTTTAAAAAGGCCAAGGGGAAGCCAAAGTTTTCCAGGGTATGAAATAAAAAATTCCAATTTACTCACTTGAAAGCTTTTTTTGCATCCAGAGAAACCAACACAGCAGGAATTGCAGGATCCCTGGATGCAGAGAAGATAAAAAAAAAAATTAACATCTATATGCTGCAGATGTATTATCAACATCCACACAAACCAACAGTTTGTAAATATTCCTGCTGCATAATAGTTTTCAAACTCTAAATGCTGCATTATGGTTTTTAAAATCTTTGTGGTGCATGATGGTTTCCAAAATTGACATGCTGTGCAATGGTTTTTGGAAAGATTTGCACATATATCTTTCATGAAGTTTTTGACAATCAACCTGTTATGTGAACATTTTCAAAATCTTCATGCTGCAGGATGGTTTTCAAAATCTACATGCTGTGTAAAGGTTTCTAGTCACTGTAGTGTTGAAGTTCCACACAAACAAAAACTTCAAGGTGATATAACTTGTTAAATACTGAAATGTTAAGGGAGATACTTTAGTATTTGTGAGGGAGGGGTCGAATAAGACACAAAATGCTTCCCATATCATGAAGGTCAGTATGGATCTAAGAGGCATAGTACCATACTAACTGGACACAGTGCATCTGGATAGGGCCAGGACTATATCCAAAGGGTCACCTAACACTGCACACAGTAGATTGTGGATAGTGCTAACATGTGGAATAAACAACGTGCTCATGCAAATGAGGGTGCCCTCTTTCATACAGGACAGAGTGGTATATTAAAATGGTTTTGTAAGTGTTAACAGGCTGCTTAGGAAGCACTAATTAACACTTATGAAACCCTACTTTTATCAGTGTGCACAAGGTTGTGTGACTCCTCTTCCAGCAACACTTGTGCTGGTGACACTCACTTCTACCTACCAAATCCCCATTTGTACAAAGAAATATTGCAGATTCTGACCCTGACAGTATAGTGGTCCCCCCACCCTGATTGCTGTCAGTGCTGTGCAATAATTTAACTGTGCATTATTGAAGATCCCAACCCTGGCAGTCTAGTGGACATCCCTTCCTCGCCTAATCCCTGTCAGTATTATGGAACTGTACTAATGCCCTTGCCTGGCAGCCTAGTGAGCCCTGCTCCCTCACCTGAACCATGGCAGTATCGTAGAACTGTACTAAAGCTCCTCCATAGCAGCCCAGTGAACCTCCCTCCCTAACATGATCCCTGTCAGTACAGTGAAACTGTACTAAAGATCTTCCTTTGCAGTCTAGTGGACTCCCCTGCATCACCCAATCCATTACTATGGAAATGTGCTGAAGCTGATCCCTGGCATTTAAGAGTTACCCCCACTAGATCACTGTCAAAGCCCCGGCCGAACCCACCCACTGAGCATTCACCACCCAACCCCATCAGCACCTGATTCACCCATCTATGCATAAGTGAGCTCCATCAGGTCCATTGATGGCAACTGTTACATACCTTGCTAGCCACCACCTGACTGACCGGGAGTGAATACACACATACTGTAAAACAGCAGTTTGTACTCTGTGTGCACTCTCTGTCAGTCAGGTGGCAGCCAGCTTGGGTGGTCAGTGGTGGGCTTGTGCTATTCAATGTCTGAGGACCTATGGATTGATAAGAAGAGTCAGGGACCAATGAGGGTGGGTGGGGTGGGTGCTCAATGGGTGGGCTGAGGAGGGGATTTGACAGTAACTGGGTGAGGGGTAACACTAAACTGTCAGAGATGGTCTTCAGCATATTTCCACAATAACAGATCAGTTGGAGGGGCTTCACTAGAGTGCGAGCGAAGAACTTTAGTCAAATTATTAAATAACAGCCCTAATCCCCAGTCTCTTCCCATCCTGTACCTTTGTGACTAGAGATGTTGCAAAGTTTTAATTAGCCAGCAAAGTTCTGGTGAAGTTGTCAAATTTGCCTCTGTGGAGCAATTCATGAATTTGTGATATTAGCATAATATTTCACCTAACTGCAAATTGTGGAACTTTGTCTGCAAATCAAGGAATTTGGCCCAAAAACAGTGGAATTCAGTCTGTGAATGGTGAAGTTCTGCCATTCATGGACAAAATTTGGCAATTCTCTGGTGAAATTTCACTTCATGGCAAAATTCTGCACTTCTCCAATTGAGCCTCGCTTCACAAATTGTGTGAAATCCATGAATTAATTCATGAGCACATTTTCCAACTTTGACCATCTCTAGTTGTGACCCAAGGCCAGGCTATAGATTTGAGTCATGCCACACAAGTCTGGTGTTTCATAGATATGTTAAAATCCCAACAAAAATGACCTCACCAAATACCAAGAAAGGATGAAAATGTCCACAAGATATTTTGTTGTAATATTAAAACAGGCTTTATTTAAACAAGGCACAGGGTAACAATCCCAGGGTAAAAAAAAAAAAAAAAATGACGATTGTTTCGCACACTTGCATGTGCATTATCAAGGGATATCTAATATCCTATGCATTCTAGGTTTGTGCTTAGAATGTTTGTGGGGCACCGCTAAAGAGTTTTATATCCATTTATGATGTGGCTTAATTTACATACAGAAATGTGGACCACATGCAAAGTAGTAGACTTGTTACAATTTTGGAAATACAATACACACTGAACACTTGTAACATTCTTTCTTTTGGACATACACTTGGAACTGGCCAAAGCAAGTTATGTGTCTAGGACATGTATACTACAGTATTATACACAGAGTTTTGTTTAAGCTGTATGAAACAGGTTGTAACTGGATGGTACATATCCTACTAGGCAATATGTGAAGGAAAACACTGCTGTTAAATGGATGTTACACAATGCTATACTATACTATACTACACTACACTACACTACACTACACTACACTATACTATACTATACTATACTATACTATACTATACTATACTATACTATACTATACGGTCCACAAGGCCATCTAACAACAAACAGACTGTGTGGTAACTGTGCAACTTAGCATTGGACCTACAGAGGCTCAAATGAATCGGCACAGTTTTGTAGCACAGAACCAAATCTGTATCTTGGTCTTCCCTAAAGCACATCAAATAATGAAGGAAAGGCAAGGAATATGATTTTATATAAAGGCAAGGAATATGATTTTATATTGTGCCTTTCACATCCCAATGTGCTTTGCAGTCCAGAAGAGGGAGGGGTGAGAATATTGCAGCCATTTTCAGCACACAGGAAGAGTCAAAGAAGAAAAAGGCAAATTGGAAATAGAGTGGTTGTTATCTTATAGAGGTTTATGACTTTCTCATGATAACACACTGAATAAGTGGACATTGTTTTCCAGCTTCACAGCTCTGTGCTCCAGCCACATACAGGCCTTAACTGCCTGATGTAAGATATCCCACTGGACCTCTCTCTAGGTTCATATCACCAGCTGGGCTATCATACACAGATAAGGAACATCATGCCAGAGTCCAGAAAATGCTGGACCTTAATCCAGCAGCACTTGCCTAAATCTGAAATCTGGTCTCACTCACATGTTTTATTATCCTACTTATTATTACTGAGGGTAATAATCCTCCTCTTCCATTTACTAAACTGAGTGTCTGCAAACTTAATCCTTCACTGTGAAAATGCTTTCTAATGGGGGGGGGTTGTGAATTAACTCAGCTGTGCAGATGTGCAGACCCCTCTCCCTGTGTGGGTTATGGATAAAGGTACATGTAGGAGCATGTGAATCGCTATAGCTAGAATGACAGAGATAGATTATATTTGCGCTAAGAAAAGTGCTACAGACCTTTCATATGTCTTTGAATACCTCAATTACACAAGAATCTCAATGTTTCAAAAACACAGGAATACTGGAGTCTAGATAACATGTTTTCTCACCACTAAACATCAGGACAGATGTTTATTTTGATGTCTGTGTAAGATTTAATAAAAAAAAATTACAACTATAACAATATGTGTCAGGTAAGTATGCTGCCTTTCTCCATTTTCCAATTAATAGAAACATAGAAGCATAGAAATTGATGGCAGATAAGTACCACAAGGCCCATTCAGCCAGTCCATTTTTTCTACCTTATAAATGTGCCATTGGCCTGTACTCTGTCAATGACCTATCTATTCATACTCATCTGTATTGCTCCCCTATGCCTGTCCCATGCCTGTTTGAAGTCCTGCACAGTATTCATATCTACCACTTCCTGAGGTAGGCTGTTCCATGCATCCACCACCCTTTCTGTGAAAAAGAACTTCCTCACATTACCCCTTAATTGGCCTCCTCTAATCTCATGCTGTGTCCTCTTGTCCTATTTTTCTTATATTGAAACATGTTAGACTCTTTCACCTTGGTAATGCCCTTAAGATGTTTGACTGTTTCGATCATATCACCTCTCTCCCTCCTTTGCTCTAGGGTATACACATTGACCTCTGTTAATCTGTCCTCATATGTTTTCTGATGCAGTCCCTGCACCCTTTTGATTGCCCTTCTCTGGACTGCCTCCATTTTGTTAATGTCCTTGTGCATGTGTGGCCTCCAGTACTGCACACAGTACTCCAGATGAGGCCTAACCAGTGTCTTGCAAAGAGGGATTATTATCTTCCTCTTACGACTTGCATGTCTGAGCAGGCACCTCCTCACGTTCTTTTCCTTAGCCTGGGGACACTGGGCTCCTGGACTCCATTCTTCAACAGCATTGAATATACCCATTTTTCTTTTCATTTTATTTTCTTCCAAAACAGAGATACTTAGTTTTAAAGTTGATAAAAGTTCTAGCTGTCTTGCCATGTCAACCATGAAAAAATGAAAAGCTTTGAAATGGTGCTGTGCAGTTTCCCATAAGTCATATCAGAAAGTACCATCTTAATAAAGCCACAATGTGAGCCCTATTTTTACTGTCAGAAAGTAACCTCAATGGAAGAGATGTTTTAAAATTGTTGGTCTCATATTTGTCATAAATTAGAAAATTAATACTAAAACTGTTTTAAAACTTTTTAAGGGAATTAGAAATATACCAAAATGAATCTAAGGTTGTCAGAAACATTATTGCTAAAAAGGACATGGAGTTTCAAAGGCTTGGACACAGGACTTGTGGCAGTTGTTCTGCTTCACCTTGTATTACTGCAATGTGCCAAAAGGTGTTTGAGCTATTTTCAAACATTTAGACCCATTTGTGATACAAAACTCACTTTGTGGCAAAAAATGATGTAGGCATCATAATCGTGGCACATGCTTTATTTCCTGTGTATATCTTGCAGCACTTGCAACATGAAGTTAGAACATGTTTTCTTTGGTCTAACAGTCCTGTCTCAAGTTCAATACGTACAGCTGAACTGGATCACAGGTGTCTGAAATCCAGCCTAATATACTGAATGTTGTTTTGCCATTTAACACATGCTGTGCTTTAAGTGACTTGCTCAAGGTCACACAGTGAGTGAGTGGCAGCAGAAGGATTCATACTTGGGTGTCACTTCTTTAACTTGCCATGAGCATAACAAGAGTTATAATGTTTCAGGATCTATACTGTCAGTGAACCAAAGTGAAAAAGAACCAAAGAACCAAAGTAATAAAGGCCACCCGCTCCGTATGGTATTTAGCTTGAACTAAAAAGGGCACGATGAATAACAGTCCTTGAGAAAAGTCTGATTCTGAAATCCCAGTTATTTTTTGTTTTACAATTTTTGGCCAGGAAAAAAACAGTCTTGTTTCCAGGTGTGTCTTGGAAGCACAGGGAAGTTGAGTGACTTACTCATGGTAACACATTAAGCACGTGGTGGCTATGGGATTCAAACCCAGTTCTTCAGGTTTGCAGCTCAGTGCTCTTAACCACTACAGTATACCGCCTTTATAGTTGTTGACAACAGTTAGTGACAGCTTTTACCATTGCCAGATTGTATCTCTTTTGTGAATCTCGCTGGGGCAGACCTTTGTTGCCTCATGTCTCGATAACTGTAACGTGTTCTACAAGGCTTACACTGTTGCAGATCTGACACCTGTACTATAGGTGCAGAATGTTGCAGCTTGCCTCCTGACCTCCTTGTGGATTCCAAAGCATATCACTACAGCATCCCACATCCTATTGGTGTGGGTTTCAGTGGAAAAAGTTGTGCATTTCAGTAAGATTAAAGTTACCTTTCACTGTGTGTGAGTAGCTGTGGTGCAGTCTGCATAGAGACATGGTCAGCAAAATACTGTACCGGGTGAGCTTTTTCCTATTCAGCACCCCCCCCCCCACCAGGATTTGCAGAAACATGATGCTGGTCTGCAGCATTACACAGTACAGTAAAGAAAACAAACATATTGGAAATTATCTGTCTTCTTGTGTCATTGATGCATCCTACATATTGTTCTTCTTCCTTTGTATCATTGTTTAAATTACTTTACCTATTTCTGCTCATATGGGCATAACAAGAATTATATATAATGTGTCTGATTCTATGCTCCAAGTGAACCAAATCAATAGAGGCTACCCATCCTGCTTCAGATTCATCTTGTGTTAGACATGGCTGTCAGCAGTTTACAGTAGGAGCAGTCCATTATGAAAATCTAACCGTGGAATCTCAGCTGTCAGCTGTAGTTATGGATTACTTTTACCACTGCAATTTCCACCCTGTTAAACCTCATAACCTCAAAACATTGCTACATGCCTTTGTTGCCTCAAGTACTGTATCCCACTCTCCAAGGGCCTACCCAAGGGTCAGAGCTAACACCTGCAACTGGTACAGAATGTTGCTGCTTGCCTCCTGACCTCCCTGTGAAGAGCATGGAATATTACTTCAGCACTGCATATCTTACTGCTGTGACTGTCAGTAGGAGCAAAGGAGCAGTTTTGGGAAAACATTGGGCATGTATCTGGGACAAACACATACCTCACAATTATAAACAACAGATAGGTTCCCGGGACAAACAAATGTCTCAAAATGATGTATAACAGACAGCTCCACTGAAAAATAAGTCTCCCTATTAAAAAGCAGCCATTGTTGGCTGCAGCCAACTCTTGCTTTATATGTATTTCATTTCTAGTCCTTTGAGCTTTGGCATCTCTCAGCACCATTAGTACTTTGATTTCATTTGAGGTGCAGTCAGGACAGAAAAGTAATAATATAACACGAATGTATTGTTATAGTGTATGACGGAATGTGATTGTGTTTGAAGATCCATACACTGTAAAAAGTTGTTCTGCTGTAGCAGTGATGTAGACACTAATGCAGAATGACTTTTCATTCTGCGTTAGTACCTCTGTCACAATGCAAGTAACCCCATCAGCACTTTTCATTGGTTAGTGGCAGCTGGAAAGTCACATGCATGAGCTGGCTGGTGGGCGGTTGTTGGCGAAGTGGGGGCGACAGAGCAGACAGATTGGGTGCTGAAAACATCTGAACATCCGAAGAAGCCAGCAGAAGAAGGCCATTTGGTCTATTAAGTCTGCTCGTATTGCAGGGTCCACAGCTTGAGCTAATGTCCCTGCCATCCCTCCCCACTCCTCTCATCCTCCCTACCCATGATCCTTACTTTCCCCATGCCTATCCCAGCCTCTCTTAAAACTGCCCACTGTCTTCAATGAGATGACCTCTTCCAGTAGTGCATTCCAAGTGTCTACCACCCTCTCTGTGAAGAAGTGCTTCCTGATCTCCCTCCTAAACCTCCCACCCTCCAGCTTAAGACTGTGCCCCATAGTGTTATGGTTGCCACTCAGCTTAAAGAGACTCTCCTTATCAACCTTATTTATCCCTTTCAAGCACTTGAAGGTCCCAATCATGTCCCCTGTCTCTCTCCTGTCTTCCAGGGAGTACATGTTCAGTGCCCTCAACCATTTCCTCATATGCCTTACCCTGCTGACTGGCTATCATCTTTGTAGCCTTCCTCTGACCTTCTCCCATGGGTTAATGTCTTTTTGTGGTGTGGGCACCAGTACTGAACTCCATACTCCAGATGCGGCCTTAGCAGTGACCTGTACAAGGGCAGTATAACCTCCTCTCACCTACTACTGATCCCCTAAATATGCATACCAGCATCTTGTTTACCTTTGCTGCTGCTTTCTTGCACTGTGTGGCATGCCTTAGGTCACTAGTGATCATCACTCCCAGGTCCTTCTCCTCCTCTGATGCAGATATTTGGATTCCACCCAGGTAGTACTCTGTCCTGGGATTCTTGGCTCCAGTATGCATAACTTTGCATTTCTTGGCATTGTAGCCAAGCTGCCAGATCCTGGACCAGCTCCCCAGCTTTCCTAGATCTTCTTGTAGGTCCTGTATCCTTTCAGCTGTGTTCACTCTCCTGCAGAGCTTGGTGTCATCTGCGAATAGGCACATTTTGCCCTTAATGCCATTCCCAATATCATTGATTAAGACATTGAACAACAGATGGCCCCAGCACAGAGCCCTGTGGGACCCTACAAAAAATAAAAAAAGTAAGTGGTTCTGGGCTTTTGTACACCATATATAGAATAGTGTGTGGTAGCCTTGATGCACAACAATGCTCTTCTTTTTTAACTTTATCTTTTTATTGCATTTAAATGTAAAAAGTATACAAACACATGCAGTGAAGAGTATCCTCCATATAAAGTATATAGAAATAAATAACTTTATATGCAAATTGTATGGGTAAGTAAAACAAAAATAAAGGGCTTTATAAACATATGATAGTGATAAGAGTTAACCTTATCTGTACTATAAGGATTGAACTAAGGGGTTACAATTATTAAGGTAATTGTGAATTCAAAAAGAGAGGTAATCAGTTACAAAATGTATACTGGGATAATTATGGCAAAACCTTAATAATTTACATAAAGTGATATCGCTTATGGGATATGGGAGTACATACATTATATATTAATGGAGGAGGAAGACAAAAGAAGGGGTGAACAAGAAGCATAAGAAGGGGGTAGGAAAAAGAGAAAGAGAGAGAGAGTAATAAAGAAAGAGAAACGGAGATATCTGAGCTTAGTAGTATCGAGAAAGAGAGAGGTTTGATGCATCTAAGGATTGGGTCTGGAAGATCCAGAAGATTCAATGTTTTTTAGGTAATCCTGCCAACACTTGTCATATACAGTGAGTCGGTCATGAATAACATGGGATAAACGATCTAGTGACGCATACTGAGAGAGACTTTGAAGCACATCAGAAAGGGTTGGGATAGATGGGGATTTCCATTTCATAAAAAGCAGACATTCAACCAAAAGAAAAAGTATGTTGAGCCATCTAAAATGTGCATGTGAAAGGGAGAGTTTATCAGGAATAGGGATGCAAAGAAGGAATAGTTTGGGGTCAAAGGGTAGTTTTTGTCCTATTACTCTGGAAGCAAATAAACAAACTTTACGCCATAGTTTATTGACAGGGACACATGTCCATAAAATGTGCAATAAATCCCCATTGATTTGATTACAACGCCAGAAGTTATTATTATTTAGGAGGCTCATACACTGAAGAACAGAGGGAGTTCTATACCAAAAATGTAGAATCTTAATTTGTATTAGGGAGCTACGAGTATCTCTAAATATGTTATGAGCTGAACACCAGCACTTACTCCATGGTAAAGGTGATATATTGTAGTTAAGGAGAGCACTCCATTTATTCTTAGCAGATATGGACTGATCGGAGAGATTATCAATAATGTCTTTATAATGTTCTTCTGACACCTTGTGGTTACTATGGTTACTATGACATCAAAGGGACCTCTTGAGCTTCACTATCAAGGTCCTTGATGTCATATTAACCACTTAGTGTAGGAAAAGTGTTGTTGTGTATCAGCTACCATACTCTATCCTATATGTAGCAGGCAGGATTTAGACTCCACCTTGTCTGTCCTCCTGCTGCATGGCATAGACTATATCAACATTTAAGTACCACAACACATCGAAACCTAGCAGCCAAAATGTCACCCTCCTCATGATGCATTATAAGGGTGTGGGAGTAATTAAACATTAAGGCACAAGCAGGGGTTGGTTACAAGCAGTTAACCTAACCCTAGGAGATCATGGGTCATGAAATGCAAATGAGGGCTTTCAGCTTCTATGGTTAGATTTTTGAAAGTAACCAGCCCTAGACTGACTTGCTGTTATTAAACTAAAATGTTTTTATTTTCTTACAATTACTCTAGTCTTTGAAATTCTAATGTTTTGGTTGCAAATTAGAGTTTCCAGCTATTAACCTGTCCCTTTAAAATGCTAGTAAGTCAGAATGTTCCATTTCTTGCAATTGTTTTATAGTCTATTGGAGGGGGTTATTATTAATGGAATTCAATTGAATCTCAGTGTTGTTGTACCATCAACACTATGTCAAGAGGTTGTTGTACCCTCTTGTGTATGTCACGTTGATGGTACAACGACATCAAACACTGCTGCTGCTATCTTGGTCTCAGTGCTGCTGTTCAATCAGTCCTAATGCGGTCCATTACCTCCGTCGGCGAAGTACTAGGAGATACGCATCAAGAAAGACCCAGAATGACACTGCAGACTACAAAGTACTCTTTACCAAGGCTTGTGCTGATTTTTTTGTTTAAAATAAATTCAGTATATGTGAGTCAGGAGCAAGCATGGCTAGAACATGGAGGGGGGGCATAGTCTGATTGGGGAAGGCTGGGCGCGGGTGGAAAACATAGTAAAACAAACACATTTCTCGAGAAATGCTCACCTGGTGTTTAACTGATGCCCATACACTATACAAGACAATGGATGGGCATCGGTAACCCGTGAAGTGGGTGCATGAGGAAGGTCACCGTCCATTGTGGTGACACCTTCCTCACACAATCCTCATGGTGACCAATGGGTAGGGCGACCAGATGAGGGGTGGGCGGAACAAGCACAGGATGTTGGTATATGTCTGGCGCGCCACGGGGAGCGAGCATGGTGGCGTGGGCTGGGGGTGGAGAGGCTGTAGGGGGTGGCGCTGCAGTTATCAGTCGAGCTGTGGCATGGTGTCAGGGATTGGGCAATGGCTGGGGTGGCTGAGATACTGGGTTTGGGTTCAGGCACTGGTGTGATTTTATGCGTCCAGCCAGAACCTTTTTTTTACTACTTTCACCCCCAACATGCACCCCCTGGAGTTGAGAATCCTTAAGTAGGGGGTGCAGGAGGTGAAACCTCCCATGAGGTGTATAGGCACAGCCCCCACAGAAAGTAGTAAAATATGTCCTGGCGCCATTGTGCTGGTGCACCAGGGTTGTCAGAGTGCCAAAAATGTGTTGAAAATCTAACTGATATACGGTGCCTTTGGGGTCGCCCGTTATTATGAACCCATAGGCATCAGTTTGCAACAAGGCGGAATTCACTTCTGAGGTTGCCATGACAACAGTAAACCTCTCAAGCTTCACTCTCAAAGTTTCCCATGTTGTCATGGCAACCTCTCAAAGTGAATACATTTTTGTTGTTAACTGTTGCCCATCCATTATCCTCTATGTAGTATATGTTTATTTACGCAGGAATGACAGACCCCCCCCCCGAAGTAAAAACAAAAACGCTTGTAATTACTTTGCTCTGTCCTATGATCAAAATCAAATTTACAGACTTTTGCAAGTTAAAAAGTACAACTTTGGGCACTGGGTGGTTAGTAAGCAGCTGGGTGTGGGGTGAATGAGGAATTTAAAAGTTTATGACCTTTGAACTGTGCAGAACAACTGTTTAGAATGCACACAACAGCACTTTGAAATGTGAACAATGGTTTAGAATGTGCACAACAAAGATTATGAGTAGGCTGATTTTTATGCAGAACAGAGGCTAACCATATTCTATATAAAATAAAAAAAATAGGCAACTACACTCAACTCAGCATGTGTTTCCATCGAGGTGTTAAGATGACAGCTTATGAACCTTGAGAGAGTCCATCAGAACATTCCATTTCTAGCAATTGTCTTATAATGAATATTATTCCTAAATATCATGAATAATGGGTTGACTGGACAGCCTATGAGCATGTACAGAATGCTTGTGCATGTTACTTTTGGTGGCTAATGGACTTCCCACCCTTTGGGGGAACTGAAATACTCATAGGGGTTGTGTGCAGTAAAGGAGGAGGACAGGAGGTGTAGGGCATAATGCAACAAACTCTGAGGGGCTGGAATCACTGGGTTATATAGCAGATGGAGGCGGGGCTCCAGAGGTTCATGGGCCACCCAGCCAACCAAAGCCCTGATACTGACTGTATGGTCCATTAATAGGTATGGAATGCTTGCATACTATTACTTTTAGCAGATAGTGGAGTTCTCATCCTTTATGAGGTACCCAAGTGAAACAGGCTAAAGGGAACTATTATACCCAAATGACTGGATGTGATGCAGCTGAGCTCTTGTAGGATTGGCCAGCCAGGGGGACTCTCTGGGGATGGATATGTCAAGCATTCTGAAAGTTGGAAGTAGGCATTGTGCAGCTCTACAGCTGGATCCTTGATGCAGCTTTTGAAGCAAGAAGAGGTCCATCATCCCATTGTCTTGAATGTTCTTCTGTAATGCTGTGGATGCATCTCCCATGCAAAACAAGTGGCCTGAATGGGTGGCTGGGTTGAATCCCAAAGTTGCTTGGAGGTTTTTGAATCGGAAGGATAAGTCTGTTGATGGTTATGATAGAATCAGCTGTATTTAATCTTCCATGAATGCTCACTGGTTGTATCTTTGCTTTATTGTGTATTCCTGTATGCTCTACTATTGTACTGTGTATGCTGTTGTTACTTTGTTCCTACTCTGCTCCCTTGTACAACTGAATGTTATGCCCTCAGTATTGCTCTATTATTTTGACTTTATCCTCCTGGGCAGGGCCTGAAAATAGGCAAACTTTGTCTAGTGCACTTACCTGGTAACCAAAAACTAAATAAATAAATTGTGTTAGGTTTTGAAAAGTGGTTTAGGAATGGAAGAAGGAGCTTGAATATGTAGATATGTATTAAATGCTGCTGTAGGACAGAATTCATTATGGGTGGTAAAATACTAAATTGCTATGCCCCACTTGTTCCAGTTTGCTTTGGATGAAGAGTGATGAAGGAACTATGTTTCGACAGTTGATTTCTGTAGAGCGGACAGATTCAGATGCTTAGTAGGTTACAAAAATAGTGATGCAGAACATAATTCGCCAGATTATCAAAATCTAAAAAGGGCTAAGGTAAAGGTCATTTGAAGAAGCAGATCCAAGTAAGGAAATACAGCCTATTTGGAAGTGCAAAATTATCTTCTAGATGATGAGAAGAATGACTGCCTTTCTCTGGAGTGTGGGAGGATGTTGAGTATCTCAAGCCTTGGAGAAATGCTTTGATGGATTGTAGAGTAATGAATAAAGGGAGACTTAAGAATCTAGATATTACCTGCCAGATATTGTTTTATGGCAGTGTAGATGAAGTGTCAAACAATATTGCAGAAGGTGGGGAATGCCAAAATAACAACTGTAGCTACGTGTATCTGGAGAGGATGGGTGGATGCCTTGGAAGGTGCAGAATGGAGAAAATGTTTTCTGTGTAACAGATAAGTAGGAGTAATGGAAAGTAAGATGGTTTTATGACCTTTGGAGATGTAAATCTTTATTTATTTATTTATTTATTTATTTAGCTTTTGTTGACCGGGTAAGTTCACTAGACAAATCCTGCCTATTTTCAGGCACGACCCGGGGGAGGGGGATACAGATGAATGCCAACTGACCTTGAACCAGATTAAGCTGTTGGTGGTATTTGTAGTGAATCACTGAATCACTTTAGATCTGGATTAATTCCTGGAAGGATGGAAGATTCATCATTGATTCATCCACTTCAGGAATAGATGTTTTGAATGCCTGCAAATTAAGACAGGACAAGGTGTCAGCATCTGTGTTATCCTTTTCAGGAATATAAGTGTAACCAACCCTTCCCTTCTGCCTGCACACCCACCCGCAAGTGGTGCTGCCTAAGAGAAACATAGAAACATAGACTTTGATGGCAGATAAGGACCACTTGGCCCACCCAGTCTGCCCATTTCCCTACCTACTGGATAAGCTGCAGATTCTAGTTAACCAACAGCCTATTTCCTGCAACCCCCCACTATAATTGCCTTATGTCTGTCCCATGCATGTTTGAATTCCTCCACTGTTTTAGACCCCACAACCTTCTTAACTGAGTTGGCTATCCTTTCCTCGGTTTGGACCTTTGCTTTTCTGACTGCCTTCCCCACTTCTTTCTGCTTTAATTGATACAGTTTCCTGTCGTGCTCTGTCTGTGATTCCTTATACTTTTTGAATGCAGCCTTTTTCTCCTTAACCTTCCCTGACACTTCTTTTGAGAGCCATAGTGGTTTTTTATTCCGCTTTGTTTTCTTTATTTGTTTCACACAAAGGCTTGTTGCCTCCATGATGGCAGTTTTGATTTTTCTCCATTGTTCTTCCACCCTCCTTTCTGGCCATTTGCTAATGCATTCTCAGGTTCACCCATTTTGCCAAAGTCAGCCCTTCTAAAGTCCAGTATCCTTGTATTTGTATGGCTTGTCTCCATGGTTGTGTTTATTGTGAAGCACACTGTGCAGTGGTCGCTTGTTCCCAGGTGTCTACTGACTTCTAAGTTTGTGATCCTCTCTCCATTTGAGAGTACCAGGTCTAATATTGCTCCTCCCAGTGGGTTCCACCACTAGCTGTCTAAGGCATGCTCCCTGTAGGGCATTGAGAATGGCCCTGCTCTTGGATGTGGCTGCAGTCCATGTTGCCCAGTTAACATCTGGCATATTCAGGTCCCCCATCAACAGTATCTCCCCTTTTTCAGCCATTTTGAGAATGCCCTCTATCATTTTCTTGTCCATTTCCTACCCTTGAGACGGGGGTCTGTATACAACCCCTGTGTGGATTGTGATGCCATTCCCTGCCTCCAATGTGACCCAGAGTTCCTCTTGTCCTCCCCTTTACCTTTTAGTTCTGTTACTTTGATCCCTTCCCTTATGTAGAGAGCTACTCCACCTCCTCTTTTACCCTCCCTGTCCCTTCTGTAGATTGTGTACCCTGGTATGTTGACATCAGTCATGGTTCTCCGTGTACCATGTTTCTGTGACTGCCACAATATCCAAGTGTTCCACTTCCATCAGGGCTACTAGCTCTGGAAGCTTGTTTCCCAGACTATGGGCATTGGTATTCATTGCCCTCCATTTAATGTTGGCTTTATCCTTTTTACCCCATCCCTGCTCTTATGCCCTTGTCCATTTTCCATTTACTCCTGTCCTGCCCTCTGTCAAGCTCTGTACCTCAGTGTTTACCTACTACCTGCCATACTTTGTGGGGAGGCTTGAACTTTCCTGTTTCCATCAGCACCTCCCCTTGAGCTGGTTTAAAAAGCTTGCCAAGGAAGCCTTTAAACCTGTCACCTAGGGTGTGTCCCCTTCCTGGACAGATGCAGACCATCATGCCAGTATAGACCTTCATCTCTCCAGGTGAACCCCCAGTCCCCAATGAAGCCAAAGCCCTGTGCTCTGCACCAGTTTGCAACCATTCATTAAACCGCATGGTGTACAGTACCCTAACTTCACCTGCCATGGACTGGCAGCACCTCTGAAGATTACCGTGCTTGCCTACCTGTCTGAGGCCCTCCCAACTCCACAAATTCATCCTGTACTGCACTGATCTCATGCCTAGCTAGGTCATTTGTCCCGAGGTGGACAATGATATCTAGTTTCCTCTCCTGTGATGCTGCTTCTGCAATCCTGAGGATTCACCTCCTGTCCCTCCAAGCCATGGCACCAGGCAGGCACCTTACTTCCCTCTCCTCTCCCTTCCTCAGGTCTACACCCCCAACAATTGAGTCCCCTATCAGAAGCTGTTTCTTTCCCTTGTGTTGTCCCTTGCCACTCTTTTGTGGGTCTCCCTTGTTGCTGTCCCCAGCATCTTCTTGGTCTCCAATGAGGTGTCATCATGAGGAACCTTGATTTGCCGACTGACATATGATTTGTGTGAGAGTGCAACACGGGGCTACGCCTCTGTTCCACCACCCTCACCCTCCCAGAACCTACTGGGTCCATATGCTCTTCACACATGGCAACCTCTGAGGCAGTGGTTGTGGAACTGGTGCTCTTTGGGTAGTAGAGTCCTCCTTTGTCCTTGCCAGTTCAGCCTGGAGGTGGGCAACCTCCTCCCTCAGAGCTGACAGTTGCCTGCAAATAGGGCAGCAACACAGATTCCAGAATGTTTCCCAGAAAATTGCTGCTCCACAGCCAGTGCATTGCACCACTCCCATGTCCTTCTTCCTTATAATATACAATGAGTAATATACAAATTATTATTATTTTTTTGTGTGTGTGTGTATACTACGCTTTATGCACTGTGCTGGGTAATTAAAAATATGACAGTTCTGCTCCAAGACCTGTTGAGGAAGTGATGTCAGAACCTTGGCTATAAAGGAAATGCCACGCCTGGGGTGGGTGGGGTGAGGGTAGGGTGGGTGGGTGGAGGCCACAACCACTGGTGACAGTTAGAAAAATCAATTACACCACTGCTCCACCACCCTGGTGAGTACTGCCCTTTATAGTAAGTCAACCAACACCACAATGTACTAGACCACTGCTCCTACACAAACCACTCTACTGAGTCCAGGGATAAAAACAAACTCACTGTTCAGCCAGCAGGACACTTCCAAAATATTGCACAAATATCCTTCCAAATCCTATGTGTCTAGCCCAGAAATCAAGCAACTTCAGAGATATAGGTTGGTGCCTGGGTTTGTGGTTGTATTTGGCTTGGCAAGTGGCATGGTGCCTCCACCTATGGGGATCCTTCTAACAGTGTACTGCCAGGGTGCATCCCCACAGGAAATTAAATACAGCCCCCTCCCTTGGAAACCGGTAAAACAATATATAGTCCCGGCCCCACTTATCACTCTAAGCATGCAAATATCACTCAACACAATAATGCAAATAATTCAGTAATTGCTGTAAAATAAAGAAGGGGGGTTATTTTGGGACTGGATAAAGAGGTAAGGGGCAGTGGAAACAAAGGGGAATAAAAGCATTCAATAACACAGACCTTATACTCTATGAAAATCAAGCAGAATAACAAACACATTGGCATTCAGAATAAACAGTAGTTTGAGTTCCAGAATTACCAACCCCAGATCCACTCCCTTCACTGGTGTACCAGTTAACCCCACAGTCCCTGTGAGAGCTCTCTATATGGTGTGCACACACTGAGCAGTTGCAGGCCTGTGATGTGGAAAAGTTGGGTGCAGCACAGGTGAAGCAGTGGCGTGCTGCAGTGCAAATTACTAACCACACCAGGGGTACAGTGAAAACAGTTTTATTCCTGGCTGTACTTGTTACTAAGGGCATTGCTAAGGTCATGCTGGAAGCCCCGATATAAAGTTAACCAGCTAGCTAGCTGAACAGTTAGAAAAGTATTTGTTTGGTTAGAACCCAATACTCATGACCTTTGGTGAAAAGATGCAGGCTGTTGGGGGACGTCTCCACTTTGCAGGCAACTTGGAAGAACAAGCAGGAAAGGCATGGATGCAGGCGATGATCCTCTTCACCCCAGAGAGGGGACTTGTCTTCACCCATCTCGACTGTAGGTAGGCAATCTTCACCCCACAGAGGGACTTGTCTTTGCCCACCTTGACTGTAGGTAGGCAATCTTCACCCCACAGAGGGACTTGTCTTCACCTACTTTGACTGTAGGTAGGCAATCTTCACCCCACAGAGGAACTTGTCTTTACCCACCTCGACTATAGGTAGGCAGCAGCAGATCAAGCTAGCAGGCAGGACCCCCAAACACAGGTCCTGACAGGAAACACATCTCTTTTTTGGTCAGGAAAATAAGGCAGTAGCTTTTATTACCTCAATCTCCACAGCAGAAAATACTTTCCTTCAGCAGGCTTTGATATTTGGGGCACCATATGTCCAGTTAATACAGCTGAGCAGAATTCGATCTCTGGGATTCACCAGGGGTTGTAGTAAGGAAAGTCAACAGTTCCTAATTTGTGCAGAAGGCACAAACTGCAGGATTTCTCTCTGGCAGCAGGGCTATCAAAAAATACTCCTTCTCCTAAAACTCTCACAGGAAAGTCACACTGGCCAACTGTAAAACTTAGAATCTTCATGTTCAAAACTCAGCTTCTCATTGGTTCTTACAACTCATGAGCCCTTCATCCTGATTGGAGGTACTGCAGCTACTAATAGGATTCCATGCTGTGCTCAAGCAACCTCTGCAAAGATGGTGCCCTTGAACAATTCTCTAAGCTCAGTCTCTTCTCTAAAGTATAACATGATATTGGCACAGAGTTGGCAGCATCTAGCTACATGGCTAGCACCCCCTGGTCCTACTGAGGGTTGCTAGGTACAGGGGTAACAATTAGGGAACAGGAGCTGTATCGCTATCTCCGTTTGTGGGCTCCCCAAGAAGAGCTGTGTCTGAAAATGTCCGTTTTTGGCCACTGAGCATCATGGGACATGTAGTCCCAGGCAGGTGCCATATTGTTCTTTACTCCCAAACCCTCTGATGGCAGAGGCAGAGTAGGGGAGTTCTTTAAAGTTATTTGTTTTTTGTTCCCCCAGACCCTTTTGCATTCCGGTGGGGCTGGGGAGATGAGTCCCATCACATGGTGCTTCTGCCACTTCTTTATGGGCTCTTGAGGCACCAGAACGACTGTGGCCTTGACCTTGCCCTTGCTCCCTGCCCTTCTGTGCAGCAGTTCATGGGAGAGGGAGCAATCTGTGCTGTATGGCTCACTGGCCACTCCTCTATGGTGCTTGAGACACTGGAACAGTCTGTTACACTCGCTGGCAGTAGTCCACAATTGGGCTGGGGAGCAAGGAGGCCCTTGGAGGTGCCGTAATAAAGTTAATTTGCTCCCTGGCCTCTGTCGGAAGTCCAGGAGTGGGTCGGGAAACAACACAAGGGCGGGCTATAGCAGGAGGCATACTGGGAGGCAGCAGGAGCTCCAGGTAAACTCCCAACTTGGGAGTGGGTTACATTCTCCTCCCACTGAAATCCTTGGTCTCCTTGTCAAGGCCTTAAACATCAAAAACATTTCTAACTAATACACTTGATTCCTCTCTAGCATGAATATGGCATTTCGTTAATACACTAGGCATGCACTTAACTGATGATTTTCTAACCATGGTTTACATGTACACCCCCTTATTATGACTTGGCATCACAAGGGGAGCAGCAATAGTGGGCTTGGTAGCAGATTAACCTTTTTATGTATCACATTGACAGGGAGATCAGAAGGGACACCAGGGACATCATAAGTATGTTTTGCTCTTTGTTTGACTTCTCTACCAGAGCAGCGGGTACTACAGGTTCTTCAGCAATGATTTGATCAAGATCATTAATAGGTTCTGCACACTCAGCCACAGAGGGTTTGAATCTTTCAGTGTCCTGGATCAGCTCTACTACTGGAGTCTCAACATTCCCTGTATTTGGAACATAGTTCATGACTATGGGCCAGTATCAATCGAAGATAGGTACTGCAGTGAGATTCAATTGCCTGGAATGACTCACATTACTCTCTTCAGGTGCTGAAAGTGGAAAGTCAATGGGATATGGTGCAGGCCGATACTGGCATGGTCGAACAAATGTAAGGTTCTTCATCTTCAGAAATGCTGTTGAACACATCAGACTGCGTCACGGAGGGCAACAGGTACTGGCAGTTGAACTTGACTGTGACTCTTGTGCCTTGTCTCATTTCTTGTGACAGGTCTCCGTGAATGTGAGAGAGGTACTGAATTTATAACTTCTGGCAATAGTTGATGAATTGGCAATAGGTGGTTTTGATGCAGAGTTTTCCCACCTTATTTCCTTTTTCCATTCTTAATCTGTATACTGGCAAATTTGGAAGCTGTTTCACAATTACATAAGATCAGATTTCCAACAGTCATCTATCTTGTGTTTGCCTGGTATTCTCAAGTTTCGAATCAATATTCAGTCTCGGGGCTGAAGAGCTTGTTCTCTGATTCTCTTATCATATCTGTTTTTGTTTGCTAGGCAGGACTTTGCAGCTGCTTATTGGGCTACTTTGTAGGCTTCTGTGAGTTGTGCTTGCAGCCTCCTGGTATACTCCAAGTGTGTCTCTGGTAAGGCGCCATCTGAAGATACCCAAAAACATAAGTCCACTGGAAGTCTGGCTTCTCTTCTGAACATCAGGAAATAGGGTGAGAACCCTGCTGAATCATTTTTAGTACAGTTGTAGGTATGGACTAGGAAAGGTACTTACTGGCTTCAGTATGGCTTTCTGTTAGGATTCAATGTTCCCAGCATGTTGAGCAGTGTTCTATTGAATCTCTCTGGCTGATGGTCACCTTGAGGGTGGTATGGGGTAGTATGAGACTTCTCTATGACCATAATGCTTGTGAGTTCTTTGATAAGGTGACTCTCAAAGTTTCTTCCTTGATCATAGTGCAGGTATTTGGGAGTCAATAGTGCACAAAATACTTTCATGACGATACTTTAGCCACAGTGGTTGCTTTTAATCTTTTGTGGGAAAGCCTGTCATAGTGGGTGTTGTGGTCAGTTACTACTAGAATGTTACTGATCCTCTTTCGGTCAGGTTCAAAGGAAAGGAAGTCTATACAGATCAAGTCCATCAGCCCACAGCTGGTGATGTTTACAAGAGGTGTTGCTCGTTTGGGTAAGGTCTTAAGGGTGATGCACCTATTACCACTTTTGCATTGTCTTTTCATATCCATAGCCATATGAGGTCAGTAGAAGTGGTCTTGTACCAGGCCCAAAGTCTTATCCATTCCCAAATGTCCCATGTCTTCATGAAGTGCTCGCAAAACCATTTGGCGATACTTTTTGGGCAGCACCAGTTGCTCTTTGGGAAACTGAGTTTGTGTTTTAGAGATATGATACAACAGTCCATGCTTTAATGAAAACTTGTCCCACTCTCTCATGAGAAGTGATACATCTGGCAGGTTTGCTTTAACTTGAGAGGAAGAAACACCCCTTTTTTTGGCTAAGATAATGTCTCATAAACTAGGATCTGCTCGCTGTGCTTTTCTTAAATCTGTAGGAGATAAATGAGGCAAGGAGATGTTGTGCAGTATGTTAAATAGTGTGTACACTTCTGGTATGGTGCCAGGATGTATTCCAAGTGGATCCACAGTTTGGTCTGGGTTGGTGATGGCAGGTCAGTCATCAGGCACCATCATTTTAGCAAACAGCGTTCACTCCATCTTTTGTAAGATAGGTCCAGGCCCCTCCATGGGAGGAGTATTATGGGGCATCTGCATCTATGTTGTTTTGCCCAGGATGATATTGCAAGTGGAAATTGTAAGCTGATAGTGCAGAGATCCATCTATGCCAAGTGGCATCCATTTGGAGGTTGTTAGCACATGTTAGTGGGTTATTGTCCATAAGCACCACGAATCTGCCTCCATACAGGTACTCATGGAATTGATCAGTCACTGCCCATTTCAGTGCAAGGAACTCTAACTTATGGACTGGATAGTTCTTCTCAGAAGGAGTCAAAATGTGACTGGCATAGGCAACGGGTCTCATACCTTTGTTGTGTTCTTGGTGAGTATGGTGCCCAAACCTTCCATGCTGGCATCAATGTGAAGAGTGCATGGCTTAGTGTAGTCAGCAAAGGCTATAACAGGAGCTTCTGTTAGGAGGCAATTAATTTCTTGAAATGCACTCTCACATTCATCAGTCCATCAGTCCCCAAAAGGTTAATTGGATCTGAAATATTCATTTGGGGAGGGCTTCATGGCTCCTAAATGTTTGCTCTTCTGAGTCAGAGGATATCCCTGAGTTAGTCTGAACAAAGTCCCCACCACCATAGAATAGTCTTTTACTCTCTGTCAGTACCCACAAAATCCTAAGAAAGACTGAGGTGTTTTCAAGTTGGTGGGTATAGGCCATGTGGTAAGAGTTTTCACTTTTCTGGATCAGTGCTGATACCTTGATCAGAAACAATATGTCCCACATACTTCAGGGAAGTCTGGCAAAACTGACACTTGTCCAGGGAGAATTTCAGGCCACGCTCCTTCAGTCAGGCCAGTACCTTGAGCAGTCAGGTTTCATGTTCTTCCAGTATTCTCCCAAACACTATCAAGTCATCCAAGTAAACTAAGACTTCTAAAAGATTCATGTCACCCAACACCTTTTCCATCAGGTGCTGGAACATTGCTGGGGTGCCAGATATTCCTTGGGGCATTCTCTTGAACTGGTAAAATCCAGTGGACAAATAAAAGCAGTCTTCTCCTTATCTTCCTCAGTAATCAGTATCTGATAGTAACTGCTGTGCAAGTCCTGAACAGAAAACCATCTACTACCTGTAAGGCTGTCTAAGGTATTTAGCACTCAAGGCATGGTGTATTGATCAGCTACTGTTCGCTGATTCAGGGTGCAATAGTCAATGCACATTCTTTCGGCACCATTTTTCTTCCGGACCACCACTATAGGTGAGGCATAGGGACTGCGAGACTCAGATATTATCCCTGTCTTCAGGAGTTCTTGCAAATGTCTCCTAACATCTTCAATATCTGCAGGCGCCAATCTTCTTGACTTTTCATGAAATGGGCAATCACCATGTAGGCGTATGTGATGCTTCTCTCCTTTCAGACAACCCACATCCCATTCGTGGCAGGAAAATACTTCTGATCTGTTACCAGCTCCTTCTTTAATAGATTCTTCCAGCTGGTGGAAATGGGAGATGAACCGAAATTGAACACCCCTTCATCCAGTTGAGTAGTCTTCTCTGGAGAGGATGTGGCCATGACCACATCAGCTGCATACAGATTGGCTATTACTGTACCAGCATGCACCATCAGAACCTTGTGAGTCTCACTCTTTAGCTTTATATTGATTTTCTTGACCATCACTTCAGTTCCAGGCAGCACTCTTCACTGGACCATCAGACCATTTAGCAGACCTTTTCCTGGTGACTCCACAATAACGATTTGGTCTGACAGAGACTCCTTGCAATCCACTGTTCCTTTCACTACACACTCAGTGCCAGGGGGCACAATTACAGGATCTTTCCCTTCTCTTTTGATAACTCCAACAACCTCCTTTGGCTGGCTGCAGACATTGGTCTCGCTCTTTAGGTGGGCAGTACTCACAGTGGCATGGATTGGTAAAGTCTGGTAGATTCTTTCCCCTGCTTTCTGCAGGCACAGGTGAAACCAGGCATCCAAACATATTGGCATTCATTCCAATCAACACTGGTGTCTTGTCCAATATCTGGGCATCAGGACAAATGAGGGCTACGGTGTTGATCTTTTTTTTTTTGCAGATAAAAGTTTTTATTGAGTATTCAATGCAAACATAATAAACAATGGTACAGTAACAGGAATATCAGTCTACAAAACATATTAATACTTGTACATGTATGGACAGGTCATATTCATATTATCAATTCATTAGACTCAAGCTGTGTTCTGGGGTGTTACAATTCCCCATGAGCTCTTTCTCATCTGTCTACAATCAATAGTCTACAATCAATCGTCCTTCAGTATGCAGTTTACCAGTTTAAGGAGGCTTTAACAGGGCTTTGGTACATGGGGGGGGGACCTTACCTTTGCCTTGTCCTGTATAAACTGCAAGTACTGCCCCCATTCATCTAGAAACTTAGAGGGTGTGTTGTTTGAGAGGTGTAGTAATCTTGTATGTATTGCAAGGGCTTCTATTGCCAGGAGCCATTCATTAAAAAACAGGGCAGTTTTGGTACGCCATTTCCTCAGTATCACCCTCTTGGCCTCCACTGTCACCTAGAGCAGCCACCTTCTCTGTCGACCTTAGCATTTGGCATCCTGGTTGTTCCAGGCCTAGCAGGAACAGGGCCGGTGATGTAGGGAGAGGGACCTGCAAAATCTGGGAGCAGCTGTTTACTATTTTATCCCTGAAGGCTTTTATGAATGGTCAATCCCATAGTATGTGCAGCAGGATTGCCCCAGAGGAGCTGCATCTCCAGCAGTTATCATGCTGCAGGACCCCGATTGCTTTGAGCCTTTCAGGGGTACGGTACCAATGATGAAGAATTTTGTTTTGAATCAGTAGGCCCTTCTGATCCTTGCAAGTCGTATGTGCTAGAACCCAACATTTTTGCCATTCATCCTCCGAGATGTGATTACTTAACATATTTTGCCCTTGTAATTTAGCAGGGGTGGAGGGGTCTGGGGTAGAATCCCTCATAAACTTATGAACCAGTCCCACCCTCCCTTTGGTGGTCTTCACCCACTTAAATATAGACATGGTACCAAGAGTTGCAGGTCCCTGTGTTTTGCAGGATGAGCAGGTGTACTGTTCTTTGGCTCTGGCTGCTAGTAGGCTGCACATCTGGCGATATTTTCAGAAGTCCCCCTTGCCTAATTCATACGTTTCTTTTAGGTCTGTAAAGGACTTCATTGTATCACTCCCTGAAATTATCAGGTCCCTTATCTTGAGAATGCCTTTTCCTTCCCACTCCGTCCATCTAATGGGTTTCTGGTCTACGCTTAGGTGTGGATTATTCCATAGGGGAGTATACTTGCCTAAGCGCTGGCATTTTTTTTCACGTTTAGCTGTGTTAAGCCATGCAGAATGTTCTGCTCTTAATGTATACCATTTGGCAATCTGTTTAGGTAAGGGGTATCCCAGGTGATAGGCTAAGGAGGACCCTTGCAGGATTTCTGATTCTATTTCTAGCCATGCTGGAGAGTTTTCTCCTGTGGCCTGGAATAGTCGGCAGGTCTTGGCATTGTGAAAAGCCCATGCATATTGCAAGAAGCTGGGGAGCTTCCAGCCCCCTCTAGTCCAATGGGCTCAAAGCTTGACTCTACTGTATCTAGGGGTAGTGGTTTCCATAGGAAATTACCGATGAGCAAGTCAATTTTTTTAATCTGCAGTTCGGGGACCTCTATGGGTAGGTGAGATAGTAGGTAATATATTCTCAGTGCCATTATCATTTTAATAGTGCTGGTCTTCACTACCATTGTTAAGTTGTTTCCAGTGCTCTAACTGCTTCTGCAGTTTTTGTATGAGGGCTGAAAGTTGCTGGGTACCCACTTTGCAGGTCTGGAGTTTCTATAACTCCTAGGTATTTGATGGCAGTAGGAGACCATGTTAGGCCAGTGTTGTAGCTAAATTTTGGATGGCATGCTTATTGAGGGTGAGAAGCTCTGATTTACTATAGTTTATTTTTAGCCCGGATATGTCGGCAAAGGCTTTCAGTGTTTCCAGGATATATGGAGTGTTATGGGTGGGATTCTTTATTAAAATCACAGTCATCTGCATATAATTTTGTATGGTATTCTTTAGAGCCCATCCTGATTCCTTTTATGTCTGGATGACCCTGTATCGCAGCCTCCAGTGGCTCAATGGCTAACATGAATAGCATGGGAGAGAGCGGGCACCCCTGGCACATGCCTCTGTACAACTGGAAGGAGTTTGACAGGGTCTGATTAGTTAAAATTCTTGCTGAAGGAGTGGTGTACAGAGTATGTACCCACATGGTAAAGATATTCCCAAAGTTGTACCCCTTCAGTATAGCATGCAGAAACTCTTACTCAACAGAGTCAAATGCTTTTTCAAAATCAAGTGTTATAGCTACTGCCAGGGTTGGGAGCTCTACCACCGACTGAAAAGGGTACCTATTGCCCTTAGGTGGTCGAACTGATTCTCCCTCATATAAATCCTACTTGTCGGGTGGATAATGGATGGCAGGAGCTTTTCCAGCCTGGGTGCAAGCAATTTGCTATTATTTTATTTATTTATTTATTGAAATGTTTCACTAGGAAGGCTCACTGAGTGACAAGTCGCTCATCTCCCAGTGTGACCTGTGGGAAAGGGGTACAATAGGAGTGAGACATTAAACATTCAAGTTACAAGATCAACATTAACATACAGTTGTGAGGCAGGAGTTACAAGCAGTGTTACAACAGTGTTGCACATAATAGGTAGAAGAGTGGACAATAATAAGTGGCAGGTTAATAAGTAAACAAGCGCTTACATGAAAGAAAAGGGGGGAAGGGGAGGGATGGGTGAGGCGGGGAAAGGGGAAGAGTCGAGTTCCAGTTATATTTAAGTTACAAGATCAATATTAACATACAGTTGTAAGGCGTTACAAACAGTGCTAAAACAGTGTTGTGCATAATATGTAGAAAGAGTGGACAATAATAAGTGATTTTAGGATCAGCATTTATTAAAGAAATGGGCCTGTAGCTAGCTGGTAGGCTAAGATCTTTCCCTTCCTTCAGCAGCACACTAATTATGGCCTCCAAGAGGGTTTTATGGAGGGATCCTCTCTGAAAGACCTCCTGTGCCATGGCTAACAATGGCCTAACTATTGTACATTTTACCTGTTGGTAAAAGTCTACCGGAAAGCCATCACTTCTGGGGGATTTGTGTGGGGCCATGTGTTGTATAGCTGATTTAAGCTCCTCTTCTGTGAAAGGGGCCTCCAGCTCTTCTTTTTGGGTAGGTTCAAGTGTTGGAAGAGACAATCTGACATGAAATCCATGAATGTCAGCTGCTCCCCTGCTTTCCTGTAATGTATAAAGCTTTTATAGAAATCAGCCATTATTTTGTTAATCCCTTCAGGGGTGGCGCATTGTTGCCCAGAGGAATCTGTCAGCTGTGGCATGTGCCTTCGGCCTGCCTCTTTTTAGCCTGTAAGCTAGAGTTTTCCTGCCTTTTTCCCCTTTGGCCCAATACCTATGCTGAGCTCATGGATTTGCAGCTCAGCTTTCGTATAGCCAATTGAGCTGAATCCTGAGGAGATGTAATCTCATACAGCAGCTCTATGGTTTGGAATTTATGGGATTTACTTTATATTCCTGTTCCTTTACTTTCAGTTTGGTTTCTAGCTCGGAGGCTTCTTTCTCTCTCTGCCTCCTTTGGTGGCACTGCATACTATGATTTTACCCCTTAGAGTCACTTTAAATGCTTCTCATATCATACCGCAGGGGCTGACCCTGAGGGTTGTCCTTAAAATAGTCATCTGCTTCTTGTCCAACCCATACTTTGAACTCTTTGTCTTGCATTAAGAGTGTAGCTAACCTCAAGTTAGGAACCTCTAACCTGGCAGCATACGTGCAAAGTTCATGGTCATAGAAGTATGGTCTGGTAGGTATGGGGTAGCTATAGATATGTCTACTATGTTAGCCATAATTTTTGGAGATGTTAGCCAGTGGTGTAGCCTGCTGGACATGGCATTTACCAGAAGTATGTGTAATCCCTTGTCCCAGGGTGTGTTAGCCTCCACACATCTATAAGCTGGTGCAGGTCCATTAACTCTTATTTGACTTTGGGAGTGAGTGTGGGCCTCTGGTCTGAAGTTAGACCTGTCTAGCACTGCGCCCATCACCAGGTTGCAGTCCCCACCCAGTATCACCTCTGGGTTGTTGAATGAAATGTCCAGTATCACCTGGGACACCTCATCAAAGAATCTGGGGTTGTCCTCATTTGGTGCATACACATTGACTAGGAGCAGTAGAAACCAAGGTTCTGGCACACACAAACTCAAAAAGAGAAACGCATAATAAAATAACATTTTATTAAGACTGAAATAAAGCAAAAGCCTGACATGTTTCAGACTGACCAACAATCCTTTCTCAAAGGCTAAAGGACATCTAATGAACACTAAGCTTAAATAGGACTACTAATCAAATCACACTAGGAGCACCGGACAAGTCTGAGTTCCAATTTTTACTACTACCCACCTCCCTTCTTTGTCTGATTTCTACATTATCGGTGTCCACCCCAGTCTCCTGTGGCACAGGATGGATGCCCCCTCTTTGCTTTCCAACTGAGCTGGTGCTTCCCATCCTACCCAGTCTCCCACCAGTTTGGCGGCTCTCTTTGGTGAGCTTGGTCTCTTGAAGAAAGCTATCTGAGTCTTCAATTGCTTCAGCTGGGATAGAATTTTCTTTCTTTTAACTGGAGAGTTTAGGCCCTTTACGCTCCACTTAGTGGCCACTATTGAGTTTAATGCAGCCATTTGAGCTGTTCACTTTTCTTTGGCAAATTACGAATGGAAATTGTTCCTAGTAAGAAGCAATGAAGACTCTTTTCCTGTATACATAGGGCACCCAGACTTTTAGAACCTGGTTTATTGATTATCCCTTGACCCTGCCATACCATAAGACTGTAGTGACTGACATGCCATGCCCAACCCATGTCCTGAACACTCTGTTTTCTGGTACCGGTGGCCAGAGCTGCAGCTTTCTGCATGTCTGCTCACCTTCCAGGAATCCAAGCAAGACTGGTACAATCAGTACATTATTGAACCAGCACCTTAAAATAAACATATTCAGAATCTTGACAGTTCTAGGTTACTAAACCACTTAAAAGAATGTCTAAGTAGCTGCTACTGTAATTCTGTGAGTGGTTATGCCCTTTTCCTCTGAGGAGTTGTGGCCCCTTCTCTGATCAAGCTGTGTTATCAGCCCGCAACACAGCTGACGATCCACTAGGGGTCCTCCACGGGGGAGGGGTGGAGAGGGTGGTCCCATTACTAGCTGTTTTACTTTATCGTTGTGGGGTTATACACCCACTCACTTCTACTCTTTAGTATACCTCAGGGGAACTGAGGCCTCCTCTGGGGACTAAATGTGTTCATAACCCTGGGTGTCATTTTTTTTTTGATCTCCATATTATAGTGCTATACTACCTTGACCCTGCTTGTACACCTGCTCTCTAGCCCTATGGCCCGCCATCCCCTCCAAGTGCCAAAAGGGGGTGCAGAGTTTTGAGGCTTTCCTGGTTGGGGCTTAGTTGAATGTTCCTGCCCTTCATGTCACATGTCAGGCAACCTGTTTGTGTGTTTCATACTATTGGAGCTGGGGTTACTCACAACCCTTAGGTGGCCCACTCAAGCCAGGGATGGAGGGATTGGCATCTTGAGGTGTATCATTCCCTCTAACCCAACCTCTCTGAGCACCTTGATATTTGTTCGCAATTGTCGTTATCTCGGCACCTGATGTTTATGTTTGAAGGTAATAACGTGGGTTGGGGGGTTAGCGTGTGCTTGCCCCTCATCTCCATGTTTTCATGGGAGAGGTATTTTACCTTCCTACCCTCCATTGCTATAATACCCCCTTTTGAACCTTTAGGGAGAAGCTGTTTAAAGCTGTTGTTGGGGTGTGTGTGTGTGTGCTATGCACTAAACTGGAAACTGTAATAAAGCATAGGATTCCCCCCTCACCATATTATATGAACTCCAACATCAACTTTGCAAACACTTATTAACAAACCTTAGCTCTGCAAACTGAGCTTAAACTAGCAAGACCCTCTGATGGGTGTTAGTCCTTGATCCATCTGTGGAATGAGTTGTACCACCAGCACTATCTTTCTTATTACAGCGCTTTTTGTAATACAGGTCAGCATCACATTTTGGGCTCAGCGCCTTCTGATTCAGGTAGGCTGGCGCAATAGTTCAAGAGCTTCTCATCTGATATGGAATCTTGCCATCAAAGGAGATAAGCTCCTTGGGATTGCTAATGGACCCTCACATGCGTTTGGCTTTTCCAATGTTCATTGGTGGTCTGCAGTGGCATTGGTCAAAATATTTTTCCGTTGGCTGGGATGAACTGTATGCAAAGTATCAGGGGATAGTTACTTCACAACAAAACAAAGAGTACTGGCCCTTTGGTGATCTACTGGTGAGCTCACTTGTCCCATTTTGCAGCTCCCATTGTGCTTCAGACTTATTCCTGCTCCTTGGGGGCCTTCAGCAAAGTTGCGTGGTGTGATGAGTGCAATGAACCTGCGATGTTGGTGTTCTCCTCAATGCAGTTCACCCATTCATGGCCAATGGAGGCCCAGTCCATTTCTTCTACCTCCGGTGCTTCCTTGATCTCCTGTGGGTCTGTTGCAGTCCCGGACAGGTTGAGGGGGGCTGGCATTAGCTCCCTCAAAGGGATATATCTGTTGCTGACTTTAATTGGGGTGTCTGCTGGGGAGTTGCTGCTGGTCCCCGATTGCCACTGCAATCTTTGACGGCTGCGGGATCGGGCTCTACGATTGGCCGCCTTCTGGGATGGGAGATTCTTATTTCTCTTTTTCATCTACCCCTGTTTACAGGTGTCCACTGCTCATCAAGCTGCTGAACAGGTGCTGTAAGTGGTCCTGTACCAGCCCATGCAACCTGCAATACTTCCATAGGCATGGAGTTGGGCCATGTGGTTTGTACGGGAGCTGTGCGGCATCATTTTGATTCCTCTGAATATCCCACAAGAATTGTTGTGCCTCGGTTGGATAATTAAACATAACAAGGTTCCCTCGGTATTGAACCCTCAGGAGGGCTGGGTATCGTATAGAAACATAGAAACAAAGAAACATAGACTTTGATGGCAGATGAGGAACGCTTGGACCACCTAGTTGGCCCATTTTCCTACCTACAGGATAAGCTGCAGATCCTAGTTAACCAACAGCTGAATTCTTCCTACCCCTCCACAAAAATTGCCTTGTCTGTCCCATGCATTCTTGAATTCTCCCACAGTTTTAGACCCCACAACCTCCTCAGGAAGGCTGTTCCATGTGTCCACCACCCTATCTGTGAAAAAATACTTCCTCTCATTGCCTCTGAGCTGTCCCCCCTCTATCTTCAAATTGTGTCCCTTGTTCTTGCACATCCTTTTCTGAAAGATGCTGCTCTTGGACTTTGTTGATTCCACTGAGGTACGTAAAAGTTTCTATCATGTTCCTCCTCTCCCTCCTTTCCTCAAGGGTATACATATTAAGCTCCTTTAGTCTCTCCTCGTATGGCTTCTCTTGCAGACCCTGCACCATTTTAGTCACTCTCCTCTGGACTGCCTCCATCCTGTCTATGTCCTTGCGGAGATGGGGTCTCCAGAACTGGATGCAGTACTCCAGAAGGGGTCTCACCAACTGTCTGTACAGAGGGATAACAACTTCCTGTTTTCTGCTGGTGATGCCTCTCCCTGTGCATCCCAGTATCCCCCCAGCCCTCCCTACTGCCTTCTCACATTGCTTGCTAACCTTAAGGTCATCTGATACGATTACCCCAGGTCCCTTTCCATTTTGTTGTTGTTACTACCTCCCCAACATTGTGTAATCTTCCCCTGGGTTTTTGTCACCCAGGTGCATTATTCTGCACTTCTTTGCATTGAATCCTAGCTGCCATACTTCTGACCATTCCTCCAACCTTGCCAAGTCCCTTCTCATCCTTTCCACGCCTCCTTGTGTATCAACCCTGTTGCAGATCTTTGTGTCATCTGCAAAGAGGCATTCTTTTCCTTCCAGTCCCTCTGCAATGTCACTTATAAAGACATTAAAAAGGACTGGACCCAGTATTGAACCCTGCGGTATCCCACTAGTAAGCACTTTTTCATCAGAGTGGACTCCATTTACAATTACCTTCTGTGTCCTGTTGTCCAGCCAATGTTTTACCTAGGCTACCACACCCTGGGACCCACCCTAGGCTGGTTAATTTGACTATTAATCTTTTTATGGGACTGTGCCAAATGCCTTGCTAAAGTCTAGGTAGGCCATGTCCACAGCCCTCCCTGGTCTACTACTTTGATCACCCAGTCAAAGAAATCAATTAGATTCATCTGACATGACCTTCCCGCTGTGAACCCATATTGCCTTGGGTCCTGTGCCCCACTGACCTCTAGGTTCTCAACAGTTCTTTCCTTCAGAAGAGATTCCATCACTTTCCTACCAGAGGTCAAACTGACAGGTCTGTAGTTTCCTGCCTCTGCCTTGCTCCCACTTTAGTGAAGGGGAATCACATCCGCCTTCCTCCAGTCCTCAGGTATCACACCATCCTTCCATGATTTGTTAAAAAGGGTCAGTGGTGTCACTAGTTCTCCCCTTAATTCTTTTAGAATTCTGGGGTGAATTCCATCAGACTCCATTGCTTTGTCCATCGTCAGTTTTAGGAGTTCTTTCAGAACCCTTTCTTCTGTGAAAGGACTAGGATCAACCCCCCCTATCCAGAGTGCTTCTGTTAATTGGATTAGCCACCTCCCCCTCCTCCTCTTTTTTGATTACTGAGCAGAAGTATTTGTTCAGTATAGAAACATAACATAGAAACATAGAAGTCTGTCGGCAGAAAAGGACCTCCTGGCCCACTTAGTCTGCCCTAGGGTCCCTACCTACTGTGCTACCGTGATCCTAACTGATCTCTGGCCTTACCCCTCCCCCCACCCTGTTGATAACGTCTCCCTGTGTCTATCCCATGCATGCTTGAAACCTGTTACCAATTCAGTACCCATTACCTCTGTTGGGAGGCTGTTCCAGACATCCACCACCCTTTCCATAAAGAAGTATTGTCTCACATCCCCTTTAAGTCTTCCCCTTCCAGCTTCATATCATGCCCCCTTGTCCTTGATCACCTCTTTCTGTTCAAAGTGCCACCCCATGGCCCTGTTGATATCTTTGATTTATTTGAAGGTTTCAGTTACGTGTCCTCTTTCTAACCCCAGGAATCCACTAATATTATTACTTCTTGCAGTGATCCTTTACGACAGCACTGCCCTGGAGCCAAAATGGAATGTATGCTAATGATGGAATCTTTAGCTCATATATTCAGTTCAAAAGCTGCCCAGTTCAACTGCCTCTATTCAGACCTTCAGATTTCTTCACTCCGCTGCAAAGACTAGACACCTGGAGATTTTCTCTCTCACAAGTCATTCCTCAAATTACATTTGATAAAAAAAAGTAAGTATTTTTTGATTTTATTCATAGCTGCCTAGTTTTAGTGTTTAGTTCATTAAGTAAATGTTAGCATAGTTTTTTTTATATTTGCAGTTCCTCTCGGTTTCTGGGGACCGGGAGGTAACCAACTGTTGTTTACCTCAGATCAAAACTTTTAAACTTGGTTCCAATCACTTTTCCAGAATTTTTATTTAATATTGTTTACTTTTGAACCATGTTTTTCAGTTCCTTGATCAGTTCCCTGTTTTGAACTGATAAATTTAACCTTTTTCTCGGTTCCTTAACCAACTGCAAACTGATAACTTAGTTTCTTTTGTCGGTTCTGTTTTCTTCTTTTCATCCAGAAATGTCAGATAAACTCAAGAAAACAGGACCTCTTGGTTTAAAACTGTCTAAAATGTTCAGAAGTGTTTGTCCAAGCAGATAAGCATGATTTATGTTTAGTCTGACTTGGGCAACAACATTTCTCTGTTGAATATGAAATCTGCAAGTCTTTTCCTCCTAAGGCGATTGAAAACATCGGGAAAGACTGCAAGAAGAATGGAAGAGGGGTCCTTGGGCTCTGACCAGTCCACCTCCTCTAAGTCTTTGGCTGAACCTTCCAGGGCCGCAAAAATCACCCCTGATACAGGTGAGGGCCCTGGTAAGAGAGGCATTGAACTGGCTGACTCTCCAGTGCCTGCCAAGAAACTTAAGAAAACTAAGTACACTGAGACCCCAGCTGGAATGCCACAGGTGCTCCTCAAGTGCCTGCTCCTACACCAATGCCTGCTGACTTAGCTCAGGCTTTGGTTTTATTACAGATGCTGCAGGTTATTATCCCCTAAGCAGCCTGTTGCTACTCCTGTAGAGAAATTGTCTGCCTTTGCTCCACCCTTAACTACTGAAACAATGGATGTTGAAGAAGATTGTGAGGCAGAGGAGGTGTTGAACCGAAGTCTCCCTGAACAAGAATTTAGTTCACCTCCCAGACCTACTGAGGATTATTCCTTGCAGTTTTCTTTTGTAAGGAAGATGGTTTGAGACTCTATACCATGTCACTGCAGAAAAGGTGCAAAATGAGGAGGAAGCTCAGTACATGGAGTTAATGGGGTTAACACCCAATAAATGGCTTCTGCTGTCTATTTACAAGTTTTTCAAAAAGGTTATATTAGAAATTCTTAAAGCACCTAACACTATCACACCTACTGATAAAGTGTGATAAAGTACCAGTTGGATAGGTCAGGGTCGGAGTTTTTATTCACCCACCCTGACCATCAGAAGGTAATGCAGCAGGTTGCCTGTGAAAGAGCTAAAGTACCTCTATGCTCGCATCCCCCTTGAAGATTCTAGAAAAATTGATAGCATGGCAAAGAAAGGGTATCTGTCTGCCTCTCCTGCAGTCAGACAAGCCAGTTATCGTCATATGCAGCCCTCTATCAGAAGCTCGTGGCAGTCCCTCCTGGATGTTGCTGAAACTAGCCTTCCACACCAGTGTCAGAACTAGTGGATACTGTTAAGTTAGGCTTGGAAGCTTCCAAGTATCCGTTTCAGATGGCAGCTGACACAAATGATACAGCTGCAAGGTGGGTGGCAGTACTGTGGCCATGAGGAAGGTTTGCCTGGCTTAGAGCAACTAACCTCACTCAGGATACCCCGGAACAAGGCTATTGACTTTCCAGTCGAAAATAACTCATTTTTTGGAGTTCAGACTAAGGCCTACATGAAAAAGGTGGATGACTACAAAGCCATCTATCGCAGTAACTCTGCCAAGAAGAAATCTTCACCTTCTTCTTCTACATATGGAAAGGGTGGCAGGGGTAGGACTTCTTATAGAAGACCTTTTTACCAGGTCCAGGCTGTGACACAGCAGCAGTACAAGGCCCAGCAGGTATCCCTGCTTTTTCATTGTCCTCTCTGCCCATCCACCGTCCTTTCTGTGCAGCCTCACTATTCCTTCCTTTGTCTTTCTATGCTCCTGATATGCCTATAAAGGTTTTATCCCCTTCTTAACCAAGTTGGCTATAGAGGTGGGGATATGCATATTGTACATCTGCTGTTTAACAGCTGCATATACCTGACATTTTTAGACAGTTCTAGTGAATAGTCCTGAAAATTATGATATCCACTCCCTCCCACTGCAGTCACCCTTTTTCTCTGGCAGGCCTTAATAAGCTCTCTTTCACTGGATATTTCAATAGTCTGCATAAAATAGGCCTGGGTCACTCACCTGTGCTGGGCTTGGGGGCGAGGGAGTGGGGAGCCCTCTCAATCTCTATTTGTGTTCTGTTTGGCAGTGTAAGCATGGTGGGCAATGCCCTCTGCAGAAAGGCTGACATGTCTCGTCCTTCTGCACTACTGGGCATCCCCACAATTCTAATATTTTGTCTTCGTGCACGATTCTCCATATCGCCTACTTTTGATAAGAGATATTTTATGTGCCTCTGTTGTTCCTAGAATTGCTCCTGGTGTGCTCGTAGTTGGTCATCGTGCAGGCCGGACGCCACGTTTCATACCTCGACCCTTGTTGTCAGTGACTTTAAATCTATATTAATCCTTGTGGTGGTGGCTTTTAGTTTGACAATGTCATTCAGGACTCGACTGAGCATACTAGTAATTTCAGCCAGTTCAATAGCCATATCCTGTACAGGGTCTGGGATTTGTGACATCGTTTCACACAATCACTGACAGTTTCAGTGCTGCACGGTGCCATTGTAAGTTTCTCCTCAAAACAGTGGTTGGTAAATTTTAATCAGTGCTTGCTCAGTGTCAGGGCCCACAGCGTGGCACCAGCTGCAGGTTTAATATTTGATGTAAGTTCCTTATTTTTCCATGCCTGGTCTCTTGCAAGGTCTCAAACTGATGCAAATAATGTAATGTTGTCTCTGATTCTCTTTTGACTCCCAATGGTTGAGTGGATTAATGGATGGATGTAGTTAGATTCCCCAGTGGTGCTGTCTGTTCAATTTAAGGTGCTACCATCTTGGTTGTAGCTCCACCCTAAGAGTGTTGATCTTTGGAGAGACTCCAGCAAAGTCTCTGGAAATTCAATTTGCACAGCAATGTAACCATCAAAGGGGTAGCTGGCATTGCTCACCCCCCACATAGAAAGTCCCTCTAGAGGCTGCAAAGGCAGATGCTGTAAGTAGCTCTGGTAAAAAGATCAATAAATGATGGAGACCTGTGACCCACTGTCCAGAAGGGTGTCACATGGGCATCCTTCAACAGAAATCTTGATGGTAGGAGTGGGACCCATCAGTCCAGAGGGTAACCTGTTTCTGACAGAGGCATTAGGGCTGTTCCATCTTACGGAGCTGTTCAATCTTCGAGTCCCAGGCTGCTCCCTCACTGGGCTCCATTGTCATTTCTCTGCAGCTGTTGCTGTCTCTCCCATTTCTGGTTCACTAGCTGCTAATTCTCAGGACTAACACAACCTCATGCAATATGTCCATCTTCACCACAATGATGACAGAACCAGTCACCTCTGGGTACAGTTGTGGATTGAGGGTTGACGCTTGAATCAGAGGAAGGATTCAGCGGGTGTCCATGCCCAGGTGGCAAGGGGTCAGCCAGTGGGTGAGGTGTCTGTGTCCTCTGCATGGCTTTGACACACTCATTGAGTTCTTTTGCCTGCATTTTCAGGTTCGAGATATATTTTTGTTCTTGGCTACTTTCAGCTTGAGGCTGAAAGGGGAAGGCTTTCCTAGTAGGCACTCGCAATGAATTGACAATGTCTTCCTGTGACTCTTCCTCTCTCACCTCATCAAGAAGCTGTCTGAAATTAGGAGGGTTGGCTCGGCATCCTTTTAGGCTTAACATTATCAGAGTCCAATGGGAATACACAGCACCTCATAAGATTTGGTCGAGTCTCATCTGGGCAACCTGTGCATGGGTCACTCCTCCAGCTTCAACTATTTTACGAATCAATGTCTACACATGGGTCATGTAATGGGACAGTTTCTCTCCCACATTCTGGGTTGTGACTCCCAGCTGAAAAATTAGGTCTTCCTTACCCTCAACTGCTCCATAGGAACTTCTCAGTATGTCGAGATGGTCACTAGCACTGCAATCTGTTTGGCTGGCTCGCAGTGATCGTATAACCTCCAGTGCCATACCTCTTAAACTTTCCACTATGCATTTGCATTTCTCGTCATCTGAGCATTTCCATACTTGCACCATCTGGGTGGCTTGACTAATCCAGCTCTCATAGTCATCCTCATCAGAAGGCATGGGAATAGTGCCAGAAAAGTATGCAGTCTTCTATACTGTTCTGAGCTGGCATCAAGTAAGAGGACCACTAGGTCCTCCAACCCAGGGTTCACCAGTGGATTTCTTCTTTATCGGGTCACTCTCTGGGAATACAGCTCTAATGTCTTGATCTGTCTTCCCCTCAGTGGCTAACAGCAAACATAACTTCTTTTTAAAGTCACTTGGTTCTTTAGCATCCTCAGCAGGAGGATATGGGGTGGCATGGGTAATTAAGACCCACGGGGTGAGATCTCCATCAGCAGGGAGCTAACCAGGCACTCTGGAAGGATCAACATCCTCTCACCACTCTATCAAAACTCTATGGGATTTGCTGAGCAGAACTGTAAATTCTCCCACGTTCAATAACTTTCCCTAAACATTTTATGCTGCCTAGAACACTTTCAACATGGTCCCTTGGGGTTGCGTCAGGGATCCCTTGTACCAAAATTGCTTTTTTTCAGATCAACATCCACACTCTTGCACCAGTCTTGCAATAAGATGCGATCGATAATGACTTTTGAAATTGTGTGTGGGGGGTACCAGACTGTTCCCAATATAAAGAGAGGGGTACTGAAAAGACCAAAAATTCCAGCAGTAGCCTTCACTTTTGTAACCACCCCTTCCCTTCTACCTGCACACCCACCCACAAGTGATGCTGCCTAAGGGATGTAGATTGGCACCTGGGTTCATGGTTATAATTGGCTCGGCTAGTGGCGTGGTGCCTCCACTTAGGGGGATCCTTCTAACAGCATACTGCCAGGGTGCATCCCCACAGGAAATGAAATACAGCCCCTCCCTTGGAAACAGGTAAAACAATATATAGTCCCTGCCCCACTTATCACTCTAAGCATGCAAATATTACTCTACACAATAATGCAAATAATTCAATAATTGCTGTAAAATAAAAAAGGGGGTTTATTTTGGGACTGGATAAAGAGATAAGGGGCAATGGAAACAAAGGGGAATAAAAGCATTCAATAACACAAACCTTATACTCTACGAAAATCAAGCAGGATAACAAACACATTGGCATTCAGAATAAACAGTACTTTGTGTTCCAGAATTACCAGCCCCAGATCCACTGCCCCCACTGGTGTACCAGTTAACCCCACAGTCCATGTGAGAGCTCTCTATTTTGTGTGCACACACTGAGCAGTTGCAGACCTGTGATGCAGAAAAGCTGGGTGCAGCACAGGTGAAACCGTGGGGTGCTGCAGTGCAAATTACCAACCACACCATGGGGTACAGTGAAAACAGTTTTACTCCCGGCTGTACTTGTTGCTAAGGGCATTGCTAAGGTCACGCAGGAAGCCCCGATGTAAAGTTAACTAGCTAGCTAGCTGAACAGTTAGAAAATTATTTTTTTGGTTAAAACCCAGTACTCATGACCTTTGGTGAAAAGATGCAAGCTGTTTGGGAACATCTCCCCTTTGCAGGCAACTTGGAAGAACAGGCAGGAAAGGCATGGATGCAAGTGATGATCCTCTTCATCCCACAGAGGGACTTGTCTTCACCCGTCTTGACTGTAGGTAGGCAATCTTCACCCCACAGAGGGACTTGTCTTCACCCACTTTGACTGTAGGTAGGCAATCTTCACCCCACAGAGGGACTTGTCTTCACCAATCTTGACTACAGGTAGGCAGCAGCAGATCAAGCAAACAGGCAGGACCCCAAAGCGCAGGTCTTGACAGGAAACTCAATCTCTTTTTTCGTCAGGAAAATGAGGCAGTAGCTTTTGTTACCTCAATCTCCACAGCAGAAAAATACTTTCCTTCAGCAGGCTTTTATATTTAGAGCACCAAATATCCCAGTTCTTATAGCTGAGGCAAATCACAGATCTCTGGGATTCACCAGGGTTGTAGCAGGGAAAGTCAACAGATTCTAATTTGTATAGAAGGCACAAACTGCAGGATTTTCTCTCTGACAGCAGCAGGAGCTATCAAAAAATACTCCTTCTCCCTAAAACTCTCACAGGAAAGTCACACTGGCAAACTGTAAAACTCAGAATCTTCACGTTTAAAACTCAGCTTCTCATTGGTCCTTACAACTCACGAGCCCTTCATCCTGATTGGAGTTACTACAGCTACTAATTGGATTCCATGCTGTCCTCAAGCAACCTTGGCAAAGATGGTCACCCTTGAACAATTCTCACAAGCTCAGTCTCTTCTCTAAAGTATAACATGATATTGGCACAGAGTTGGCAGCATCTGGCTGCATGGCTAGCACCCTCCTGGTGCCTACTGAGGGTTGCTAGGTCCAGGGGGAGCAATTAGGGAACAAGAGCTGCGTTGATAGCTCAGTTTTGTGGGCTCCCAAGGAGTAGCTGTTTCTGAAAACAACCATTTTCAGCCACTGAGCATCATGGGACATGTAGTCCCAGACAGGCACCATGTTGTCCTTTTCTCCCCAAGCCACTGGTGGCAGAGGCAGGGTCAAGGAGTTCTTTAAACTTATTTGTTTTTGGTTTTTTGTTCCCCCAGCCCCTTTTGCAGTCCAGTGGGGCTGGGGAGATGATTCCCCTCACATGGCGCTTCTGCCACTTCTTGAGTGGGTGCTTGAGGCACTAGAACAACTGTGGCCTTGCCCTTGCTTCCCACCCTGCTGTGCAACAGTTCAAGGTGGCGGGGGAGTAATTTGTGCTGTACAGCTCACTGGTCACTCTGCTATGGTGCTTGAGGTGCCGGAACAGTTTGTTATGCTCCCTGGCCCTGGCGGTAGTCCAGAATTGGGCCAGTGGAGCGAGAAGGCAAGTGGCTCACTGGCTGCACTGAAGAGGCACATGGAGGTGCTGCAATAAAGTTAATCTGATCCACAGCCCTGTTGGAAGTCCAGGAGTGGGCCAGGAAACAGCACAAGGGAGCAGCTGCAACAGGAAGCATTCCGGGAGGCAGAAGTAGCCCCAGGTAAGCTCCCGACTTGGGGGGGGGTTACATTAGTACAGTAGCTTGGAACTAAAAATGGTATTACAAGGACAATCATGTTAATGTTGCAAGAATGTCATAATAAAAGACATTGTGGATCTCCTTTTTGTTTAAAAAGTGCACTGTTGCTGTATTGGAAAAGAAGGTTACCTTTTTGGAATTCCAGAGGTTCCCCCATGTGGAAGCCAGTACTACTGTTGTAAAAGGTTTGAAAATAGCTGACATGATATTAGCTTGATGGAGCACCAGGAATAGTTTGGGCTAGGGGCAGTGAACCAGGAAGAACTGAATATGGATGTAAAACCAATGTTTGCTGTTGCACTGGTTAACACCTGCAGAGAGTGACAAAGGGAGTCACCAATTAAAACACAGAAATGTTATTCCTCTGGGATAGAAAATTATAACACTTGAGTAAATTAAATGTTGCTAACAGCTAAATGGAAACAGATTAGTCCAACTTTTTCAATAGTTCTAATTGGTTACAAGGCATAGGTGATAAAGGTGTGACTTTGAGGAATACATTGCATTGTGAAGCTGAGATAACTGAGAAGTCAGAGCAGCTCCCATTAGTGTATGAAGACTTTAAGATAAAAGAGGGTATTATTTCTGTAATATTTGCAAGTTTTCTTAAGACAGTCATCATTCCATGTTTTTCAAACACAGGATTAGGAGCACTAAGGACAAGGCAGGGCCATACATTTCACTAGGAAATAGTAGAACTCCTAAAAAGTAGAATACATCCTTCAGTATCTCAATTATCAGAGCTGGAGGAGATTTTCAGATAGTCAATGAGAAGAAAGTTATTGAGAAGATGAAGGACAAAGGGATGTTGGCATACTTAAAGTAGAATACAACATAACGCTTCTAAAAGTACATTAAAAATGTTCGGACTACTTTGCAGCAGGGCTGTGCAAGGTCCGAATATTTTTTCCTGAGAACTGTATCACAGATAGACTATCTGAATATTTTGGACCAAATATCAAAAATATTACTATTTGTATTCGAAACAAAATTTGTAGGGGGTGCCTTATGCCCTCCACTGGTGGCTAGGGAATGTCCCTGAACCACCACCTCCACACAGACAAAATTAAACAATTTTCCCACTCTCTACCTCCCCTTCCATAGCATGCAGTTTATTTATTCCTGACCAACAGCATACCTGCTCACATAGTCTTCCCCAGGCAAAGTTTGACACTTTGGGTGAACTTCGCAAAGTGGGAAGTGATGCAAATTTCTCCAGCTTCGCCCAGCTCTGTCTCATTGCCAGATTCACACTAGAGGGGCAAAGACTCCTCTCTCCTAGTGTGATGCTATACAAATTGACATTCCAGATGTTGGCAGGGGCAACTAATCTCTTGCTGTGCACAAAGAGCAATGAACACCATAACAATGGATAAAATATGCACTGTGTATCCAGCCTCAGCTATAGTCCCTCACTCCTGTTTCCCATGGAAGAGTTAAGTGGTGACTCAGCAGTTACCTCGCCATAGCCCATTATCTTTTGAACATTCTCCAGTGGTCCAGTGGTCTTCCACTAGCACAGTTTTCAATTGCTCCCTAAAGGTAGTGCGATCAGCCCTCCCATACCACTGCCTGTGGCTCCATGGTTATATTGACTCAAGAGGACCTGGTGAGGGAAGTTCTGATTGAAGGCTAGGTGGCCATGGTGGGAGTCAGTGAGACAGACCTTTCTGCAGAGCAATGTTGGCCCTGAGATCAAGTCCTTTGACAGGAGGGTTTTCATTCTCAGAAATTTGCCCAGTAATGAGGGTTGTCTGTAGGAGTGGTGGAGTCATGGCCTGGTTGGGTTCAGTGGAGCTGGAGAACAAGCTGGGGTATTGATGACTGTATGGCGGTACCTCCCATTGGATTCTTTGTGGTAGTTGATCAACAAGGTACTAGTGAGACTATTTGTTATCAAGTTTCAGCTACTGGATGAATTGTGTACATTGGGATCTTTAAGGTTTGGCTGGGTTTGATGTCTTGGACTTATGTTCTCCTATTCTAAGGCAACTTGGATTAATCTGGTTGTTTCTTCACCGGTATTTGATTCCCACATACTTTAAATCTAAATTCTGACTCTTTGAAAGCATGGTTTTGCTTTTAATTTGCATGGATGTCCTATTTGTGTCTGCTGAAACTACTTTGTTTCTCCCCATCATTACCACTCTTCATCGAGTAGCATTTTAAGTGTTTCCAATTTTTAAGTTTACTGAAGAGCAAATTGAGAATTAATTCTTGTTTACAGTTGAATCCAACTATTGTATAAATAATGACAATACAAATATTAAATAGTAAAATATATATGGGATAAATGCATAAGTTTTAACATACAGTACATATTGCACATAGGTATCAAAAGTAAAACAGATAACAACAGATAGTACAACAGCTCATCCAAAACATTCACATTGCTTTGTGTTTATACCTATAATACTGATTTAAATCTAGAAATGGGGATTAAAATTTGCATTTTAATATTTTTAAGGTTCTCCCAAGTTTGAGGGACAGATACTGACAAAATAAAATTATCTAGCCTAGTATGAGATCTTGTAATAATGTTTTTTAATGTACTTGATCTTAAATTGTATTTATTTGGTTTCTCCACTTGTAACAAATTTGCAAGAAATGAAGGGATTTTACCCATCACAAAGCTGTAAACAAATACATACCAATGGGATAACTAGGCCTGTGCAAAATTTTTATTCTGCCTGTGGAATTTATGTGAACCACAGAATTCCGTTTCAGTGGAATTCCGTGAATAATTCTTGCAATGTTCATGAAATTTTGCCTTTAATGTGCTGTGGATTTCTCTGTTCAACATACTTAAATTGTGCAATATATTTCCGCGGAACAGCCTAACTGTTCTGTGGAAATGTATTCCATAATTGAAGCATGCCAAACAGAAATCCTGAATCATGATGCGAGATATGAGAATTATGTCGCAGAATTCTTGTTAAGTAGTACAACCGCTGTAGTGTGTGCGTCTACAATTCTGTGGTTAATGTGTTCTGCTGTTCATATGATGTGACAAAGTAACGTATCATTTTTTTGTTTTCCATGTGGTTTGAGCCAATGAAAAATTGTCTTGTTTAAACATTCCAGAATTCTTTTGGCTGTGTGCGAGCCATGCACACTATGCATGCTTAGTGTCACATGGTGATACACACCAGCACTGCTGCCATATGTGGTTTTCAAATGGCAATCACTTGCAGGACAAGGTGAAGTACTATACACACCAGGGATGTGTACCAATGTGCTGTAACACACATGAAGCTGACTGTGGATCCCAGACCACTGGTCACACTATCAGTGATCAGATTCACAGTGCTGACAGCAAAGTGTGACAACGCATGAGAAATTGTACAACAAAGTGTGTTGTACAGCTCAGGGACACCTTTCATTGAAAAGTATGTATGTTCACCTTGAAAGTTCATATTTGGGTACTGCTTTATTCATGAGCTGCCAAAAACTCAGATTTATCAACAAATGAATAAGATAGAAGATCCATTGCAGCAATGGTACTTGATATTCTTCTACGATGCCTCCTTAATGTTTGGTTGCCTCATAGTAACCACCTCCTTGGAAACTGTCAATTGAGTGTGGGTGACTCAAGAACTGAAAGGAGTTTGTGGCAGGAAACTGTGGCAATAGAAGTCTGAAAATGCAGAGGAGAAAGAGGTAGAGGATGATGACTGACTTAGCACTACAGACTGCTTGGGAGTGGAGGTTAGTTGAGATACAGCAACACTACTATCAGTGTGAACAGGATCCAATAAGTACTTGTGTAGAGGAACAGAATCACTGCTTTCTTCATTTGAGGCCTGGTGTTTATGCTGCTGCCAGCAAATGGTGTGCTTGGTTTGCAAATGTGAGTGCTGTACCACTTGCACCTAAGTGTGACCCTGTCTTGCCACTACTCACTTTAGCTCTGCATATCTGGCAAATGACTGTACTGTTGTCATTTTCTTGCAATGAAAATATCCCATACAAGAGATTTGCCCTCACACTGCTTTCTAGAAGGGGACCACACTCTAGATTTGTGCTGACTGGGACTGCTGCTGCCCTCGCTGTGACTCATTTTCACTTGCTGCTGTGGGAGCTTATGCTGCATACTAGTGACACCAATTTTTTTTTGTGATTGCATGTTAACAGGCACTGATCTTTCAGGCGTTGCTTGTGACGATTTGCATTCTGGGGACAGGTAGAGGAATCCTTCACAGGGACATGGGGAGGTTGGTAATCAAGGTCTATAACAGGGTCATCTTGAACATCAACAAAATCCTCCACACTGTCACTGTCACTGACAGTAATGTCTTCTGTCATATCCTCCTTTTCCTCACTAACCATCAGCAAAACGTCATTACCAGTCAAACCACAATCAATTACAGGTTTACTATCACTGCACTCAACATTTTTATTGACCACCTTGTCTCTGGGAGCATCATCCTGAGTATCACAAGTGCTACTTAAACACTGTGAATCTGTTCTAGATAACATCAAATTCTGACTTTCATGCTGAGAATCATCCTGCGACTCAATCATTAATGCAGCAACATCAGCTGAAGATGTCAGTTCCCCCCTAGTACTGGTACTATTACTGCAGTCTGAAAAAATAACTGATACTGATTCTGCCCTTACCTACTACACCACCAGAAGAAGACTGAGCTATCGGAGAAATGGTATACCTAACTCGCTACTACCTGCAGCCACTGTACTGCTGACCACAGGACCTACAGTGCTGGTGTTGGAAGAACCTGCACCAGAATCAAATTCCATATCCATATTACCAGAAATTTCAGCAGAAGCTTCAGGAGGAGAGTTACGAGTTAAAGGAACCACTGCACTGCCATGCCCACATCCACGTCCACGTCCACCACGCACACTACCTGCCCTCTTTTCTACTATGTGTTTTTAAAGTCTGATTTAAGTAACAGACAAAAATATACCAATACGGTATATACCAGTAAGTGTATCACAACCAAATCGGTATATCAATCTAAGAAGATTAAAATACTGTTCAGGATTAATAAGAACACACTCTCACAGTATTTCCAGTCAAAATTCTAAACTGCAGTTTGAAAGTAAAACTGCAGACTCTATATCCTGTACATACCTACAGTATATTAACTATTGATTGAAGTTAATCAAGATCAAGTAGGATCTACAACAAAAGATTTCAAAGTATTTCTATCAAAGACTGAAATGCAAAGGTTTTTTCCTCTACTAGAATGCAAAATGCAGACACATAGGCAGCAGAACTTTCCACTTTACCAAACTCTAAAGAACTACACAGAAAGCAAAAAGCAGCAGTCACTTGACTGAGATTGGGAGGGTGGTTGCTACTGTATAGTAACATGAACCTTGATACCAAAACCTCACCTAATGGAACCTAAATCAGCCAATCAGGTAACTGTGGAATTTTTGAAGGTGTTCTGTGGAATAAAATTATGAACGGTGGAATTTCAAGATAAACTGCAGAATATTTTCACGAACATTTTAAAATCTGAACGTTTTGAATGAACTATAATATTCAATAGGAAGTCTGATTTAACTCCAGAAAAATTAGAGCATTTAACTGACAGAGAGTGACAGTAAAAGGAGTACTTTTCTAATGAATGTCCTGCCTAAATTCTGAATCACATGATCAAACAGCTCAAGGAATCATTATTCCATGATTTAACATGAACAGAAGATTCTTTCAATAACAGAGCCGAGTTCCATGATTCACCACATATTTTCCACAGTACTACAATTATTTCCACAGTTTGGCAATAAATTCTGCAAAAATTGTGGAATTAGGGATGGCAGCTATATGCGAATTTACCTAAAATTGTGGAATTTTACAAAACTTCTGTGTGCTAAATTCCACAACATTTGCCAAGGCATAGGAATAACCTTCTCTGATCTAAAGAACCCCACCCACCTGATTATGTAAACAGCAATAAGTGTATTCCATGGTGACCCTGTAATAAAATATAATGAACCGTGATATAATGGATCCAAAGCTTGCAGTATGATTTAGTAGTATTACAATAAACAATATCCCCATAATCAATAACCAACATAAAAAGAGAAAAAAAAAGAGAATTAACCAAAGTTTTCCTGATGATAAAACTAAATAAGGACCTATTTTTATAAAAAACATACTAATAGGCATTTTAATTTTAATGAAACGTTATCTATGTGTGCGTTGAATGTTAGTTGGGAATCTAGAACTAAACCAAGGTATCTGTAAGTGTGGGTTCTAATAATTTCTGTACCATTAAATGAATGTAGTTTTAGATAAGAAGTATCAATATATTTTTTTGTGGGTTTTTTTGTATTTAATAACAGCCTTAAATCAAATAGTAAAGTCTGTATTGTGTTAAAATCTTTTTAAATATTTGTGACTGCAGTATCAGTGTCTTTATGAGAAGTGTACAGTATAGCATCATCTGCATATAACAAGCATTTGTCAATGCCGAATGTTGTCGAGCAGGCATTGGCAGTGGGAGTGGCGTAGCTAGAGATGCATAGTGCTGTGATTTTGTGAATGTGTCTGAAAAGGTGATTTTGCACAGAGAGCACGCTATTGTGCACCACAGCTGTGCAAACACGTTTTGGGCAGGCTGTGAAAAATGGCAGCTGGACTGTTGATAAGGACATGTGCACAAATGCCAGTGGTGAAAATGTGGCATGAAAATATTGCAGATTGACGAAGTTACAAGGGTGTATGGAAACTGCGCAATGCACGCTTGCAACACAGTCATTGTATGGAGTTTTGGCACCAAATTTTCAACATAGGCATTTTAGGACCTCTGCTCATGAATAGTGTCACCGTCATTTCCTCAAACTGTCCCAAAAACTGATTTTGCACAAGCGGCAGTGCAATTCTGTGCTAGACGTGCGAAAACACTTTTCAGGCAGCTGCAGTGTTCATAAGGAGGTATGGAAAAATGGCAATGATGAACAGCTGGAGTGAAAGTATTACAAATTCACAAAGTCATGAGCGTGCGTGCAAACTGTGCAATGCACACTTGTAAAACACTCATTTTATTGACTTTTGTTCCCAAATTTTCAACATAGGCATTTTAGGGCATCTGCTAATGAACAGTGTCACTGTCATTTTCATCATGTGTCTCGAACACGGACTTTCCACAGTGACCACGCATTCTGCGGAACTACGAAAACAGATTTTGGTCAGGATGTGAAAAATTGACAGCTGTACTGTTCATTAGGAGGTGCAGAACAATGGCACTGTAGAAAATCTGGAGTGAGAATATTAGAAGTCTGTGAACATGCGAATCGTGCAAACTCGCAATGCTGCGCTCGTAACACAGTCATTTATGGAGTATTGTCACTAAATTTTCAACACAGGCATTTTAGGACCTCTGCTCATGAACAGTGTCACTGTCATTTTCGTAATGTGTCCTGAACACTGATTTTGCACAGTGAATGTGCTGTATTCTGTGCGAAAGTGCTAAAACACATTTCAGCAAGGATGTGAAAAATGACAGCTGTACAGTTCACAAGAAGGTGTAGTAAAATACCAAATTTGAGAATCTGGCTTGAAAATATTGCGAATGCACTAAGTTATAGTGTGCATTAGCGGTTGCTATGCACCTCGTAAAAGCGGTCATTTATGGTATTGTCACCAAATTTTCAACATCATGAACAGTATCACTGTCATTTTGTAATGTCCCGAACACTGATTATGCAGAGCGACCAGCTATTCTGTGCGGAAGTGTGAAAACACATTTCGGCCGGGATGTGAAAAATTACAGCTGTACAGTTCACAAGAAGGTGTAGTAAAATGCCAATGTTGAGAATCTGGCATGAAAATAGATGCGACTGCGCTAACGTGTAAGGCGTGGGTTGTGCAGTTGCTACATGACTTCAATAAAACAGTCACTTTATGGAGTATTGTCACCAAATTTTCAACACAGGCATTTTAGGATCTCTGCTCATGAACAGTGTCACTGTCATTTTCGTAATGTGTCCCGAACACTGATTTCACACCACGACCGTGCTATTCTGCACGGGAAGTGCGAAAACACATTTCAGCCAGGATGTGAAAAATGACAGCTGTACGGTTCAAAAGAAGGTGTGGTAAAATGCCAATGTTGAGAATCTGGTGTGAAAATATTGCAAATGTGCTAAGTTATGAGCGTGCGTTGTGCAGTTGCTATGCACCTCGTAAAACAGTCATTTTATGGAGTATTGTCACCAAATTTTCAATACAGGCATTTTAGGATCTCTGCTCATGAACAGTGTCACTGTCATTTTTGTAATGTGTCCCGAACACTGATTTTGCTCCACGACCACGCTATTCTGCACCGGAAGTGCGAAAACACATTTCGGCCAGGATGTGAAAAATGACAGTTATATGGTTCACAAGAAGGTATGGTAAAATGCCAATGTTGAGAATCAGGCATGAAAATATTCTGAATTAGATAACTTATGAGCGTGCATTGTGCAGTTGCTACGCATACTCGTAAAACAGTCATGTTTTGGATTTTTCCCACCAAATTTGCAACATAGGGTTTTTGAGAGCCCTCCTCATGAACAGTGGCACTGTCATTTCCTTACGGTCCGAAGGTGATTCATGCAGTGATGCGAAATCACCTTTTGGGACGGGCTCTTCATGACAGTGCAAGAATTCATTAGAAGGGTCCCAAAACCATGTTGGTTAAATTGTATTTGCAAAATGCCTGAGATATTACTAAAGTTGAAAAACCCTATCTATCCCATTATACAGCTTACTGGCATTTCCTCAGTTCGCGGTCGGCTTTGAAAGTGCAGGCGTGTTCCGTTCCACGATGATCGTCGGCGCTGAGCTCGAGTAAGTATGGGGTGGGGGTGTGGAGAGGCAGGGTGCATAGTGGGTGAATGCGGGTGGGGAGGGGGCAAGAGACTACGAGGACCGTTTTCCTTTACAGGTTTAAAAGGAAGAAAAACAAAACATCGTGGGACAGTTTTTTCAGGGATTGACATGCTGTGGTGGGCTCCCAGCATGCCACCTAACTGTTTGGGGTGTCTGTAGCCGACAGGGATTGGGCACCCTTTGTCGGCAAACAACGTGGAGGGCAATTTGTGCTGAAGGGGATTGGGCACCCGTCGGCACACAAAGAAGAGGCGGCGAGCCGAGGGGATTGGGCACCCTTGGCATTAAACAATTGGGGGTTATTTCTGCCAATGGAGAATGGGCTCCCTGTCGGCACACAAGGAAAGGGAGCGAGGTAAGAGCCAAGGGGATTGGGCACCTCCTTGGCATTAAACAGTCGAAGTGCTTTATGCCACAGGAGTGGGCTCCCCATTTGCACATTCACTGGGGGCAGCTGACAGGAGTTGGGCACCCCAAGTCGGCAGTTCTACGGCTAGTGTCCCGCCATGTACATAGCGGCCGAGCACAGCAAGAAAAGGACCGCTGCATCTGAGCGAGCTTTGCTGCAGTTGCAGTGGACACTGTAGATGTGCTAAGCACGAGCACATTATGCGTGGTGTGTACCCGGCATGCAGACTGCTTGGGAATACGGAACGCACCTACTGGTGCATGCCTGTATTGCTCAACAGCGACTGGCGCCTCTAAAGCTGCACTGTCCCACGATGTTGGCTGTGCAAGCGTAACATAAAAGGTGTTAGTCATCTTAGAACAGTGGTTAAAAGCTCATTGATATACACAAAAATAAAGGGACCTCAAGACTTAGCCTTGAGGGAACCCCTTGTGGAAAACGATGGTTCAGAAAATATATTACCTGGTTTATACTCAGATGATACTATACTGCCAGCAGATAAAGGCCATACGATCTATCAAGTCTGCTCGAGTGTGCAGCTAGCCAGCCCCTTAGACTTGCTGCAATACAATATCTTTGAGCTCCTTCAATCGGGTTTCAGATCTTGACACAGTACAGAGTTCCCTTGGTGAAAGTGCTGAATGATCGCTTTCCAGCAAGGGCCAAGGGGAGTAGTCTTTTCTCATTTTCCTAGATCTTTCTAGTGAACATGGGGTTTTGATGGCTCCCATTAGGAACTAAGAGCATTTAGTGGTATGGTGTTGCACTGGATTACGTTCTTCTTGAATGGCAGATGTCAGTAGATACAGTAAAAACTGAGACTTTTTCCTCTGGGGCTTTAGCCATTTCTTCTACTGTCTGCAGGGTTTGATTCAGTCCTCTCTATTGTTTGCGGGGCAGATGTTGCAACTGGGATAGACTGCTGAGATGGTATAACCCGGTTTCACTGGTACACAGATGATATGGTGTATCTCTCCTTTGCACCGGATGGACTGAGGGGATACTGTAGCTGTGACAAATCAAGGCTTATCTAACCTCAGTGACTGGATGGCTGCTAGTTGTTTCAGCCTGAATCTGGGAATGATGGGGATGCTTATTATTGATCAAGAATCTCAGAAGTCAGCAGTGAAGAAGACCAGTCTCACCCTTCCTTCTTTGGGTGATACCACCCTCCAAGCTGTGGATAGTACAAAAAAACCTGGGGGCCATAATAGACAACACACTGACATGTATCAGCTGTGGTCCATTGTGTTTTTTTCTACTTCAGAAATATTGCCCTGCTGAAGCTTCCTTTGTGACCTCCCAGCACAATTCATGTAACACTTTTTTATCTTGGGCTTTTGGGAGATTTAGTGAACTGTCTCCAGCTAGCACACTGCAATGCATGGCACTGTTGATATCTGGTATAAGCAATTATGATCACATCACACTAGTGTTGCATGATCTGCACTGGCTACTGGTGAGATGGTATACCTCCCTCAAGATTTGCCTGATGGTATTTAAGGACCTGTACAGTTTAGGTCCTGATTACATAAAAGATCTCCAGCACCCATATACTCTGAACTGGCCCCTCTGCTCTGCCAGGGAGAATGTATTAAAAGTTCCACGTGTCTGTTTGAAGTCCTCAGTTGATAGCACTGGAGCTCTCCACCTCCCAACTCCCACCACAGCCAGAACTTCAGGACACTACTCCCCCAAGTACACAGAGATCCTACTTGGCTGTGGTGCTAACTTTGAACTAACAGCTGGTAGCTGATGCTATACCATGTTGTCTGGAGGATCATCGTAGTATTGCTGATAGAATTTGTACTGTTCTTAAAGGTCGTTTTAGCAATTCTACAGTAGTAATGGGGCTTAACCTCCTGTTGTATGGTTGAGTGATGTGAAACATATTGTGGTTTTTGCTGTTTTGTTAGCTAGCAGGTGATGTATTTTACCTTGGACTGATGCTCAGTTTTAGACTGCACTGTTCCCTACTATACAGGTGACTTTAGCACCAGAGGCTGCTATCACTTCTTAGTTAATGCTATTAATACTACTACATTCTGCAAACACTATTTAAATTATCACCAGGTTTCCCGAAAGGAATTCCATGGGTCTGTGTTTCAGCAGCTCTTAGTTTACCACCGCATTAGAACCATTTAGTGTTTAAATACATTGTAGCAATACTTCTAGTGGGAAACGTAGCTTAGGCCACAGTCTTTCTGCATTACAGTCTGTAGAGTGTTTGTAGAACTAAATTACAGATTAACAGTCACAACAGAGGCTCTTAGAATTTCTTAATTTGCCTTCTCCCCACCAGCCTGGTCTGTGCAGCAACAAGAAGGCAGTCTCTGTGATGCAAATGGTGTCTGATCCCCCTCCACTCTGCCTCCCAGCTATCTCTCCTGCCTAACTTCTGAATATCGGTTCTCTCCCCAGCTCCAGCATTCACACAGTAGTGTTTGACCTCAGGAGGTTGTGGGATGGGCACTTTAATCTGCCCTCTAACTCCCAGCCCAGCCAGGACTTCAGGACCTGCTCCCCAGGATCAAAGAGATCCTACCTGGCATGCACACGCACTCGCGTGGCACCACTAGCTTCTACCCGCCCACCCGCCTTACCTCTTCACCCAAAGGTGGGTGTCCTTTCATACATCTCTAGAAAAATAATCAGTGAACTTTCACCCCCCATCAATCCCCCCTTGGATACCTCACCCCACCTCCCCTGCACAAATGAGTCAGTCCATTTGAATCCCAGGTGCTACACTTGCTACAACAACTCACTGAATCCTATATTAAAGTGGCAGTACAATTTCTCCGGCCCCCTCGATGTAAAGACCTCTATTCCTCCCACTCCTCAGTCCTATCATTCCCACAAATGAGCTCAAAAAAGTACAGTCCCCCCTCCTTCCCTCATTATCTGGCTCCATGTTGGACTTTAAACATTACTGATAATTATATAATAGTTTAGCACATAGTGATAATTATAAAATAATTTAATACAGCAGTTTCCGTCCTTATACCTTGCTTCTATGCTGACAGTTCTAACTATTAGTTATACTGTGGAGCCCATCCACTGCATAATCTAACCTCATCAGCCTGAGGTTTCCTACTGTGTCATTGTCTCACAATCCAGACATAATCATGCTCGCCTCACTTCTACCGTTCTTGAAACATAGAAACACAGACTTTGACAGCAGATAAGGACCGCTTGGCCCATCTAGTCTGCCCATTTCCCTACCTACAGGATAGGCCACAGATCCTAGTTAACCAACAGCCTATTTCTTCCTACCCCACACAAGAATTACCTTATGTCTGTCCCATGCATTCTTGAATTCTCCCACAGTTTTAGACCCCACAACCTCCTCAGGAAGGCTGTTCCATGTGTCCACCACCCTCTCTGTGAAATAATACTTCCTCACATTGCCCCTGAACCGCCCTCCTTCTATCTTTAAATTGTGTCCCCTTGTTCTTGCACGTCTCTTTTTCTGAAAGATGCTACCCTCTTGGACTTTGTTGATTCCAGCGAGGTACTTAAAAGTTTCTATCATGTCCCCCCTCTCCCTTCTTTCCTCAAGGGTATACATATTAAGCTCCTTTAGTCTCTTCTCATACGGCTTCTCTTGCAGACCCTGCACCGTTTTAGTTGCCCTCCTCTGGACTACCTCTATCCTGTCTATGTCCTTGCGGAGATGGGGTCTCCAGAACTGAACACAGTACTCCAGATGGGGTCTTACCAACTGTCTGTATAGAGAGATAACAACTTCCTGTTTTCTGCTGCTGGTGCCTCTCCCTATACATCCCAGTATACCCCCAGCCCTCCCTACTGCCTTCTCACATTGCTTGCTAACCTTAAGGTCATCTGATATGATTACCCCCAGGTCCTTTCCTTTTTGTTGTTGTTACTACCTCCTACCCATTGTCTATTCTTCCCTGGGTTCTTGTTTCCCAGGTGCATTATTTGCACTTCTTTGCATTGAATCTAGCTGCCATACTTCTGACCATTCCTCCAACCTTGCCAAGTCCTTTTCATCCTTTCCACGCCTCCTTGTGTATCAACCCTGTTGCAGATCTTTGTGTCATCTACAAAAGGCATACTTTTCCTTCCAGTCCCTCTGCAATGTCACTGATAGAAGACATTAAAAAGGACTGGACCCAATACTGAACCCTGCGGTACCCCACTAGTAACCCCTCTTTCTTCAGAGTGGACTCCATTTACAATTACCTTCTGTGTCCTGTTGTGCAGCCGATGTTTTACCCAGGCTACCACCCTGGGACCCACTCCCAGGCTGGTTAATTTGACTATTAATCTTTTGTGTGGGACTGGGTCAAATGCCTTGCTAAAGTCTAGGTAGGCCATGTCCACAGCCCCTCCCTGGTCTACTACTTTGGTCACCCAGTCAAAGAAATCTATTAGATTCATCTGACATGACCTTCCCGCTGTGAACCCATGCTGCCTTGGGTTCTGTGCCCCACTGGCCTCTAGGTACTCAACTATTCTTTCCTTCAGAGTGACTCCATCACTTTCCCTACCAGGAGGTCAGACTGACAGGTCTGTAGTTTCCTGCCTCTGTCTTGGTCCCACTTTTGTGAAGGGAATCACATCCGCCTTCCTCCAGTCCTCGGGTACCACACCATCCTCCTATGATTTATTAAAAAGAGTAGCCAGTGGTTTCACTAGTTCCTCCTTAATTCTTTTAGAATTCTGGGGTGAATTCCATTAGGACCCATTGCTTTGTCCACCTTCAGTTTTAGGAGTTCTTGCAGAACCCTTTCTTCTGTGAAAAGACTGGGATCGACCCCCTATCAAGAGTGCTTCTGTTAATTGGATTAGGCACTTCCCCCTCCTCTTTTGTGAATACTGAGCAGAAATATTCGTTCAGTATCCCTGCTTTTTCACTGTCCCCCTCTGCCCACCCACCATTTATTCTATTCAGCCTCACTATCCCTCCCTTTGTCTTTCTACGCTCGCTGATGTACCTATAAAAGGTTTTATCCCCCTTCTTAACTGAGTTGGCTATCTTTTCCTCAGTTTGGGCCTTTGCTATTCTGACTTCCCTCCCTGCTTTCTTCTGCCTTAACTGGTACAGCTCTCTGTCCTGCTCCTTCTGTGTTTCCTTATACTTCCGGAATGCTATCTTTTTCTTCCTGACTTTCACAGCCACCTCTTTTGAGAACCATAGTGGCTTTTCTTTCATTTGATTTGTTTATTTGCTTCACACAAGGCTTATTGCCACTGTGATGGCAGTTTGATGATTCCCCATTGTTGCTCACACCTCCTTCTAGCCTGGTTGCTAGTGCTTTTCTGAGGTACTCTCCCATCTTGCCAAAGTCAGCCCTCCTAAAGTCCAGTACCCTCACTTTTGTGTAAGCTTGACTCTGTAGCTGAGTTTAGGTGAACCACACTGTTTGATGGTCACTTGTGCCCAGATGGCAACCAATTCTAGATCTGAGATCCTCTCACTGCCCCGTTTGAGAGTATGAGGTCTAAGATTGCTCCCTCATGAGTGGGTTCTGAAACTAGCTGTCTGAGGCCTGCCACCTGTAGGGCATCAAGAATGGCCCTGCTCTTGGATGTGGCTGCAGCAAATGTGCTCCAGTTAACATCTGGCATATTCAGGTCTCCCATCAACAGTATCTCCCCTTTCTCTGCCATTCTAAGAATGGCTTCTATCATATCCTTGTCCATTCCTCCCCTGACATGGGGGTCTGTACCTAACCCTGTGCGGATTGTGGTGCCCTTTCCAGTCTCCAAGGTGACCCACAGTGCCTCCTCTCCTCCCTGTTTACTCTTTTGTTCAGTTGCTTTTATCCCTTCCTTTACATAGAGCTACTCCTCCCCTCTTCTCCCCTGCCTGTCTCTCCTGTAGGTTATGTACCTGGTATGTTAACATCCCAGTCATGGTTCTCTGTGTACCATGTTTCTGTGACTGCTCGATATCCAGGCATCCCTCTTCCATCAAGACCACCAGCTCAGGGAGCTTGTTGCCCAGACTACAGGCATTGGTATTCATTACCCTCAATTTTCTGATGGCCTTACTCCCTTTTGCCCCATCCCTGTCCTTCTTGCCTTTGTCACTTTCTCCATTTACCCCATCCCTTCTCCCTATCGACACCTCTATGTTGGTGTTTGCCGCACTTACTACCGTGATTATTTGGGGGCTAGGATTTCCCTGCTCCTTTCCAGTGCCTCCCCCCTTGGCTAGTTTAAATGCTTGCCAATGAAGCATTTAAACCTATCACCTAGGATTCTGGTTCCCCTCCCGGACAGATGCAGCCCATCATGCCAGTATAGGCTTGCATCACTCCAGGTGGACCCCCAGTCCCCAATGAAGCCAAATCCCTGAGCTCCACACCAGTTTTTCAACCACTGATTGAATCCTTGGTGCAGAACACCCTAGCCTCTCCTATGCCATAGATGGGCAGCACCTCCGAGAAGGTTACCGTGTGTGCTACTTGACTAAGGCCCTTCCCCAATTCCACAAACTCTTCCTGCACTTCTCTAATCCATTTCTTAGCCAGGAAATTTGTCCCTAGGTGGACAATGACATCCAGCTCCCTCCCCTGTGCAGCTGCTCCGGCAATCCTGAGGATTTGCTCCCTGTCTCTCCAAGCCATGGTGCCAGGCAGGCACCTTACCTCCCTCTCCCTTTCTCCCCCAGTTCTACCTTCCTAACAATGGAGTCCCCCACCAGGAGTTGTTTCCTTCCCCCGCAGGGTCCCCTGCCACCCTCATGTGGGTCTCCTTTGTGGAGGTTCGCAGCATCCTCCTTGGTCTCCACTGCGGGTGCCTCCATAGAGGAACAACACTTTGCCAGAATGGCATAGGAATTGTGGAGAGGTACAACTGTATACCTCCTACCTCCTCTTAACCTCACCTCCATCTCCCCAACAATAGCTACATATACCTAGTCCCCTCCAGCTCCAATTGCCCCCTCTCCCCTGCACTCAGACGTAGCCCCAACCCCCCCTCCTCATCCCTTCACCCTACTCACGTCCTATCTGATCTTCTCCAGTGCCATACCCCTACAAATGGAGACTAGTGTAGTATTCTTATGGGGCTTCTGCACAGCACCCAAATCCATCTTAACCACAAGGGGGCGCAAACTTCCTGTCACATTCTCCTTATTCCTACTCTTCCTACTTCTTGCAGGGGATGTCGAACCCAACCCAAGACCCCCAATGGGACCCCAGCAAATGAAGTCCCACAAAGGGCTCTGCATCATTCATATGAACATTGGGAGCTTTGTGTCTAAACAGGACCTACTAAACTGCTGGCTGACCCATCACTCCCCAGACATTCTTTGTCTCACTGAAACCTGGCTTTCTTCAAAAACCTCTGATGCCTCCTTAACATTTCCTGACTATGCACTCTATTGGCAGGATCGTGGCAAGAGGGGAGGAGGGGTAGCAGTTTATGCAAGGCAATCACTGTCATGCTCAGTCATCAAAAAAGACTCCTCCCCCAGCTCCCATGAACTGATCCTAATATGTATCACCTTCCCCTCTACTCTCCCAATCTTCACTGGTGTGATCTATGCTTCCCCTCCACTAGCTCTAGACTCACTCGTCTCTTGCTTAACCACCCTACCACCCCTTGCAGCAAGCGATGAGTTACTATTATTGGGCGACTACAACCTGGACTGTCTTTCCATCTCCTCCAAGAATGCCATCTCCAAAATTGAGGCTGTAAACTTCACCCAGTGAATCACTGAGCTCACCCATACAACCCCCTTACATCAAACCATTCCCTGATTGACTGGATCCTCACCTCCCATCCCCATAGAATATCTGCAGCTGGTGTAATGGTCGAAGCCTTAAGTGACCACTGCATCACCTTCTGCAATAGGAAAACCCAGTTACCCAAATTGGCACCCAAATACATTAAAATCCATCCTCTGAGCTTGCTGGACACTAACACTCTCCTTTGTGATCTACAACACGCAGATTGGGACCCAGTCTACTCAGCTTCAGATGTAAATATGGCCTTTGACTGGCTCCTGCATATTTTTACCCAAGTCTAGGACTCTCATGCCTCCCTAATCAAAGCTAGAGTCAAAAAATGCCATCACCCTTGGATATCAGCCCCACTTATTGTCTTTTGCAAAGCCCTCAACAAGGCCTGGACTCAATTTAAAACTTTACAAACCCCCCCAAACTAGGCAAGTTTTTAACACTATCAGAAAAGCTTGCACCAAGACCAAAAGGCAAGCTAAAGTTGCCTACTTCAGGTCACACCTGCAGACTGCACAGCCTTCCTTCTTCTGGAAGGTGATCCACTCCCTCATAGACCACCCCCTCTCAATCCAACACATCTTCCCTTACGCAAAATGGCCTACAAATCTCAGACCCTGTAAATATCGTGGACACCCTAAATAAATCCTTTATCATGTGTGCTATCCTTGATGATCCCAAACCCCCCCTAGGGACACACAAAACCTTGCAAAACTCGCCCTCAACACTTTTATGTTTGCTCCCACTTCTGAGCAGGAAGTCCTAAATGCCCTCTACTCCCTAAACATCTCTAAGTCAACCCAGATGGGATCCATCCGAAATGTCTATGCATGTGCACTTCAATAACCTCCCCTAGCCTTCATATTAAACCTGCCTTTTTTTACTTGGCTTGTGTTATTCCCCTACATAAGGGCAGCAACCCCTCAGTGCAAGGAGATTACCGGCCGATCTCCCTCCTCCCAACTCTTGCCAAATTAGAAGAAACCTTAGTCCAAGCTAAGCTGTCTGAGTTCTTCACAACCTTTAAGTTCCTCTGTCTCTACCAGTCAGGCTTCAGAAAGCATCACTCCACAATATTCTCCCTGCTACGAGTCACCAGACGCATCTTACCCACCTCAGACCAAGGCCACCTAACTGCAGCTGTTTTCGTAGATCTGATGAAGGCCTTTGGTTAAGTCTCTTACCCACTGCTTCTACACTTGAAGCAGTTGGACTAGCTCCCTCTGCAATCCAGTGGTTCAGCTCCTACCTTGTAAACTGGCACCAATCAGTCAAGATAGCTAACTCCACCTCCTCTTAGCTTCCCATACTCACAGGCATGCCTCAAGGATCTATACTTGGCCCCATTCTGTTCTTTATATTTATAACTGACCTCCCCACCATCTGCTCAAGTTCCTGCATACATATGTATGTTGATGATACCATACTCTTTACATTCGGGCCAGTTCTAAATGAACCCAATCCCTACTTCAGCAAAATTTCCTCAACATGCAGTCCTGGTTCCAGGCTAATCAGCTCAAGATAAACACCTCTAAAATTGTCTCTATGCCTTTTGGGACTGCACAAAAACTATCCAGAGCACCCCTTCCTCCTGCCATCACCTCCCTGGATGGGAACCCTCTAAGCGCTGTCTCCTCATACAAATATCTAGGAGTATGGCTTGACCCCCACTTAAAGTTCTTGACCCACATAGATGTCATCTCCTCAAAACTTCATCCAAAGCTTGGTGTTCTATACCAAAACAGAGACTCCCTCCCACTGCCTGTGATATGCGAACTACTGACAAAAATTATTTCACTTATTTTTGACTATACAGATGTAGTGTATAGCACAGCTTGGCATCTTCCATAGCCAGACTTGACTCCCTCCTAAATGCCTTCTGTTGCTTTGCCACTAACTCCCCCCTTAGAACACACCACTGCTCTCTTCTCTACCCTTGGCATACCACCTTTGTCCAGCCACTGCTACATCCACTCTGTCTCCCTATCCAAATTCTGGTTCATCCTGCTAATCACCTTACTCTCAGAAAGCCACCCCCAGTGAACCCATCACCTTACATGCTAAGATCAAGGGATGTATGCACCTTCTTGCTGCCCAAACCATTGTTGACCTCTGGCAAATCCTCCTTCACATACAGACTCTCATTTCTATGGAATCAACTGTCACCACTCCTAAGAAACTCACCTCACACAATGATTAGACAACTTTGCTGCCTCCACCCCCACCTGCTCCTGTTTCCCACCAATTCAGCCTCTCACCCTGCCTTCCCTATCCATAACACATAAGGTAAATCATAGTAGGATGATGAGCTTCTCTTTCAGGAAGCAATAATACTCTTGTCCATATGTATCTGCAGTCTGAGTAATATTTGTATATAAAGGCACTGTACCAGCTCAGTATCAATGTCAGCCCTTCCTTTCTAATTAATTGTGGCTAGTATGTCTGTTCAATTTTTATAAATGTTTCTATTGAAATATTGCCTAGTCTAGCCATTCTTGTCTTGACTAGTCCTGTGTTCTTATATAGATCTGTAATCTAATTGAATATTCTCATGTACCGTTTGCATTATCATATATTGTAATTCCCTGTACCCTTGCCCCCGTGTCACACCTGGAAATGAGCCTCGGCTCAGTGTGCCTTTCCCAGTTACCAAATGTTTAAATAAAAAATAATAATTATTAAAAAAAAAAGATAGTGTCTTTTTGTGACTGCCTCAAACCCGTGGAACTCATTATCATCTCAATTAGATTGATCTCCTCCTTGGAGGTTTTCAAAAGGCTAAAGGACCATCTGTTCTCCTTGGCTTTTGAAGCTAAATTTTAATTTTGTATTGTGATTGGAGAAAGTCTAACCTATATCTGTTTATGGTAATTTTATATTGTTTAGTATTTTTATGTAGTCATCTGTTCAACACTTTGAGCCCTTGGGATGAGGCACTTTAAAAATATGACAGTGATGATGATGATGATGTTCATTGCTCCTGGTGGTCCATTGATTCTTCTGCCACACCACAAATTCATTGCTCCCTGGTGGCACTGTAGTCCCCTCCAGTACCACTATTTTACAGCACCCCTCATCACTTCATTTTTGCATTACACCCTGGTAGTATGGTAATTCCTCTTCCCACTACTGTTCCACTGCTCCTTAGTAGAATAGTGGTCCTTCCCCACACACCACAGTTCCATTGCTCCCCAGTGGGACAGTAGTCCCCCCAACACCATTGTTTCATTGCTTTCTGGTAGTACTGTGGTCCCCCTTCCCTATTCCTGCTCTAATTGCTCCATGGTGGTGCAGTGGTCCACCCTGTCACACCACTGTTGTATTGCTCCTTGGTGGTGCAGTGGTTGCCCTTCCCACACGATAGTTTCATTGCTTTCTGGTAGTACAATGCCCCTCCCCCACACACTACTGTTACCTTGCTTTATGGTGACACTGGGGTCCCCTTCAACGCTATGGTTTACTGCTCCATGATGGTACAGCAGTGTCCCTTCCCACACCACTATTCTATTGCTTTCTGGTGGTATAGTGGTCCCCTTCCCATACCACTGTTCCATAGCAGCCCCTCCCACTGCACTGTTTCATTGCTCCCTGTTGGTATAGTAATTCCCATTTCAGCACCACTGTTCCATTGCTCCTAGTGGTACAGTGTGCCCGTCTAAACCACAGTTCCAGTGCTCCTGATGGTACCGTGGTCCTTGTCCCACCCCATTGTTTCATTGCTTTCCTTTGGTACAGTGGTGCCCCACTGCTCTGTTGTGGTACAGGGTTCTCCCCTCCAACACTACTGCTCCCTTGCTTCCTATTGGTACAGTGGTTTACTTCCAGCACCACTTTTTCATTACTACCTGGTGGTACAGTGGTCCCCCTTTTGCACCACTGTTCCATTACTCCCTAGTGGTACAGTGGTCCCTTTCAAACAACACTGTTCTGTTTCTCAGTGGCAGTACAGTGTTCCCCTTCCAATGCTACTGTTTCACTGCTCACTACTGGTACAGCAGCCCCCCTCCAACACCACTGTTTTATTGCTCCCTGGTGGTACAGTGAGCTCCCTATCACATCACTGTTCCATTTCTCTCTGGTGATACAGTGGTCCCACTCCCACATTGCTGTTTCATTGCTCTCTGGTGGTACAGCGGTCTCATTTCAACACCACTGTTTTCTTTTTTCTCTGTTAGCAGTGTAAGTAACACAAGGGACATGGCCTGTTTTCAGGGGCAACCTGGGAGCACTGGGGAGGTTACATGACTTGTTTAGGGTCATGTAGTATGCAAGTGAAAGTTGTGGGAATCAAACCCAGGTCTGCTGGATGTACCAAGCCCACTCACAGCTCGTTATTCTAACCTCTATGCAGTACTGTCAGCCTGTTGCTCCTTGGTGGTACTGTGGTTCTTCTTTCCCTAACCCCCTTACAAGCTTTCCCTGGAGGTCCAGCAGCCCCACCAGTGGCCTCTGATGACCAGGAGTAGCTGCTACACTTCATATCCATTTGCATCCCTTGTTCTGGTAGTGATCACAGTAGCATAGGAGTCAGGTGCTGAGCAAAACACTGAAGGTCAGTTGTAAAGCAGCCCTGACTTCCTGTCATGAGCACGTGCAGCAAATATTTACAGGCCCAAAGGAAAGGTGTGTGACTCCATTGAACATGGCTCATCAGGACTGCAAAGACTGCCTGGCACAAAGTGACCTTTGTGATCGCTTAGTGCTGGACTTTGCAACTCAGAGTTGGGCCCTGTTGTCTTGGACCTAAGGACCATGAGTTCTGAATTCTCAGTGTCTGCTGCAGACTGATGAAGTGATGTGCTTGTTACAGTCCACCAGATGGAGCCAAAGGGCTCAATAGCATCCACTGTATGAGATATTGAGAGAAGCCTGAGCATGACTAGCTCTTAGTGTTGCCTATGACACACTGTGACAGTCTTTTATAGGGCTGCTCAAAGGGTCAGTTCTAGTGCCACTGCCAAATGGTTTGGGAAGGGGGTGGGGAGTCATGCGTCTCAGCATGACTGCTGTAAAAATAAACTAATCTATGAAAATGCCGTGTCTTATTGCTACTATGCATGCTACTATGCATGATGTGTGTATTCATGTGGTCTCACATGATTTTTTTTTAAAGTGTTATACACTAAGGCCAGATATTCAAAGAGGTTCATGATGGTGCAACAGGGTTTCATCATAACCCCCAGTACTCCCCAGCACGATGTTCAAGGTCAGTTGCATGGCATTGTCCAATGCACCGAGTGCATTGGTATGTAGGCACAGATGCAGGGAGTGCCATGCATATGCGGCACATCCCGACATATGCACGGGATGTGCGCGCATATGCTGGCGCAACCCCTACATGAGCCGCACACTGGTGCTCAAAGTTGAGCCGAACTTAAAAGGCTCAAATGCTGGCCACCCACAGGCAGGTGGCAGTATTGCAAGGCACAACACAACAGCAGCCAGCCATGGGTGGCCACCCACCCAGCAGGAACACCATCCACAAGCACCTGGACCCTCCCTGGTAGTACAGTGAACTCCCCTCCTTCCCTGTATGCCCGATTGCAGGCTGTTGTAATGATAAACATTAACCTGGTGGTCTAGTGGTTCCCTTCCATAGCCTGATCATGGGGCTCTGCCATTAGTCACCCAGGGTTCCCTCCCCGCATGTCCCGGCTCAGGCTTCTGTAATACAATAACTCCAGTGGTTTCAGGTTCCCCAGATGCTCGGGGCTGTCAGCAATTATTGTCTGTGGTCCAGTGAGCCTTCTCCCATCTCACCCACCCACAGAGGGACCCCGCCACTCCAGCACCCCCATGATCGGCGGTGGCAGCACCCGCCAGCATACTGCCCGCCACCTCTGCTGAATGACAGCGTACAGTATGATTGTGCACCTGTTAGTAAACAGTGTGGGACCATGGGCTTGCAGACATACTCTATACAGAGACCAGATATGTGAATGAACGTTCATTCATCTCATCATCTGTCCCAGGTAGTATGGCATGTTCAAAGCCCATTGGTCCACACTGTGGACCAATAGGCATACAGATCATACTGTGCACTGTCATCTCGTGGGTGGACGGCAGTATGTGGGCGGGTGCTGCCGCCCACCGGTGATGGGGGGTACCTGGTAGCCAGGGTCCCCTGTGGTGGGTGGTGGGGAGAAGGTACCGCTGGACCACCAGGCTAATGTTTGACATTACAACAGCCCACAATCAGGCATCCTGGGAGGCAACCACTAGACCACCAGGTTACAATTTACTATTTTTAGAAGCCCGTATAGGAGCATCCGGGAGGAAACCACTAGACCACCAGGTTAATTGTAATATTACAACTGCCCATGATCGGGCATACAGGGAGGGAACCACTGGACCACCAGGTCATGTTTAATATTACAGATGCCTGCATGTATTGGGTGTACGGGAGGGAGGGGTTACAATAGCCTCCAGGGACCATCCTCCGACAAAAGCACGCTAGACAGGCGCCAGGCGCCAGTTCACTGGGATGCCCTGTGCAGCACGCATGCAATGGGGCTATAATGACATGCAAATGGACCCATTTGCATCTTGCATATATGATGAACTCATTTGCATGCCCCTGCTGAATATTGCGGGTGATCACGCCTAGCGCAACTGCACTTGCGCTGGCGCATCCCCGTGTTCCCTCTCTGTGGCTTGTGCTGGCGCAGTGCCACTGCGCCATGTGCAGTATGTGTGCTGACCTTGCCATATGCAATGGTGCTGTGCCAAGGCGCATCACCGTTGAATATCGCCTGGTCTTGGCCCCGGCACAGCCCAGTTGCGCTGCGACCAGGCTTGCACCACTGCCCGGTGCTGTCTGAATATCTTGTCCTAAGTATTTTAAAATACAAAGCTTGATTGGCTCCCACCATCATCCACATGTGACTTCACTCTGGTTGGCCTGATTTATAATACTATATGCAATCAATTGCCATTGCTACTTAAATTACTCCTCCAGATTGCTCACAGTACCTACTCTTTGAGATCTAGTGAGAATGCCCCTTTAGCCATCCCTGAGATGAGCACCAAAACAAGTGGGATAGCATTCTCCAGTTTTGCTCCTAGGCTATGGAAATCTGTTCCTATGGAATTTCACCTTAGCTCATCAATCCAAGCATTCTGTAGTATGTACCATACCATGTACCGTGAGTATCTATATAGTGCATTTACCTGCTTCTGCTCATAGCTAGCACTGTTCACCTTGCATCTTGATGTAATATAATTCCATTGACATCTCTGTAAAATCTTTTTTGAATGTAATGTCTTTTTTCATATCTGACAATTTGCCTGTACCTTTAACAATGTCACATATTGCATTGTCCTGTATGCAGTTATTGTCATTATGCCTCACTGTATTGTTACTGTGTCTGTAATCTCCAAGGTCATGCTTGAAAAAAGGGATTTGCCTACTACGCCTACCTGGTAAATACAAACTAAATAAATAAATACATTTCAGAAATTGCTTTTTGTCTGTGTAGGTTTCTATATGAGTCAGCTGACTCTTTTTAAAGGAAGGATGAACCATAAGAAATGCGTGTGCAACCACTCTGTGTTAATCCTCTTGATGTACTTCTGTGGACTGAGGTACTTTTGTGCTTCCCTCTACAATACTCTCCCCCATAATAGTCACCTCCCACTCCTCCCACCCAAATTGCTATTCCACTTCTTTTTTTTTTTCATTCTTCATTGATGCCTTTTCTACTGCACTGCATGAACTTCCTCTGGAATCCCCAAGGTGCCTTGACTCCACTGGACGGTGGACCCTGTCCCCTACATCAGCATCCTAACTCCATTCTGCCTCAGTTGTTTCTCTTGGTGGGGGGTAGAGGGGATACACCCTTTGGGCTGCTTCGTCTACATCAGGCGACAAGCTGTGGAGGCCAAGACCAGTCATCTTTGGTCCACCGGAGTCTGTCATTCTTCGGGTAGTGGGGCCATCAATTCCTCCATTCTAGGGATGTGGATATGTTGTTCAATCCACACTTGTTGGCAGGTACCTTGCTGCTTTAAGATGGGCCAGAAGGTCTTCAAGCTGGCTCCTCCCACCCACCTGGGTGGTAAAATCCTCGGCTCCGCCCCATGACGCCAGATCTTCCTTACCGCTTGGAAGCTCAGGTTCCCTCCTTAGCGCTCCTGTGTTTTGTAGGCCTGGATCCTAAATCTTCAGATTTTCCCAAACTTATACTCAAGTTCACTCGAGTTCGGTCTTCACTCAACTCCCTCGTGGCTGCGATGGATGTTAAATCTGTTCCCGGGTTCCGTCAGTGCCCTTGCAGGCAGGAGACGTCTCGCACCAATCCTCATGCCACATGCGTTTACTGCCTTGGACTCGACCATGACCCGCAGGCTTGTGGTCTCTGTCTGTACTTCTCCCCTTTGGTGCTCAAGGACTGCGCTGCCCAACTCCAGCTGGGGCAACCAATGGTTCCTGCCAGTTAAATCAAAGGAGGCCCGTTGGGCGGTGTATCCAGCTGTGGGCTCCGCGGAGTAGCAGGAACAACTTACAGCCCTCGAGGAGGAGGCAGCCCTGGCCCGGCTTCATTCTCCTCAGCGTCGGCCTTTATCCCCCTCTTCCTGAGTTCCTCCTACATGGCTTCCTTTCGGGAGCTTTGTCAGTCCCTCTCTACCAAGGGAGAGGGTCCTTCTGGGTCTCACACCTCTCGGTCTAAGAAGAAGAACCACAAAGGTAAGTCCCAGCATTAACGTTCATGGGAGCAGGAGAGGTCCCGCTCCCCAGATCGTAGTCTCTCAACTTTGGTCGAGGTTGCAGCATGGGCTACTGGTTTCTTGGAGTCCCCAATAGACCAGCCGGCTGAGACTCCTGTCGATGAGGCCGAGATTTTCCTTGAGCCCACCGACAGGTTGTCGACCTAGGAGGTTGACAACTCTCAGACACTGGTTCCCCAGGTGCCCTCCGAGGACTTGTCTCGGCTTCCAGTGCTGACATCCCCGGTCAAGGACCCTGAACCGGAGGAGCTGCCAGTTCCCCTGCTCCCTTCTCGGCCCGCTGTCAGCACCCCTGATGGTCGAGGTCTCAGTCTTGGTCCTCTTCTGCTTCAGGCAAGTCCCGCTGATGTCGGTGGTCCCGGTCCCGTCATCACAGAAAGCGGCTCCGCCGCTTATCCTCCTCAGCTGAGGAGAGGCTCCAGCGCAAGTTGCGTCGGCTCTATGAGGATCTTATGTGGCAGCAAATTCTTTTAGCTGGCAACAAGCTGACTCTGGCTCCTTCACCGGCGATTACGTGGCTGTCACCTGATTGGCCAAAGCTATCGCCGGCCCCCGGTTCCTTGGTCAAGGAGCCGGCCCCGGCGTCGATTGCTCGGCCTAAACTGGCTGCTCCAATCATAGTGCTGGAACTCCGCTCTTCAACTGAAGAATGGGGGACCGACCAAGGATTCTTGGTTGGGTCAAGGCTTGCTCCACAGGTTGTCGGTCACTCTCACCCCAACCATCCTCGGCAAGTGGAGAGTGGCTCAGGTGGTCAGCAGCTGTTTGCAGACTCTTCAGAGTCCGACGATTCCTCGCTGCATTCCCGGCCAGTCGACCTGGAATCTTCAGGGTGTCTATCGGTGGATGAGAGCCCATCCTTGTTCCTGGGTATCCTTCGACTCATCTCAGAGTCCATTGGGATGAAGCTCGAACCCGTGCAGAAATGGCTCAAATACCCTCTCATGGAGATCTTGGATAAGGGGGATTCCCCCTCGGAGGCCTTCCCCTTGGCCAAGGCCACAGTGGGCCCGGCCTTGGAGCTCTGGCAGCAGCCGGCCTCTTGTCCTGCACCTTTGGCCAGGATGGCCTCCAAGTATGCGGTCCCTACTGGCTCCCTCTCCGGTTTCTCGGAGCACCCCTCGGCTGAGGTGTTGGTGACCGATAGCGTATTCCAGCACTCCAGAAATGCTAGGGACATGGACAAACCCCCGGAAAAAGAGTCCAAAAAGCTGGACTACTCTGGGAGGCAAGTCTGTGCTGCCACCTCCTTAGGCCCTCGACAGGCTAGCTCAGCTGTTCTGATGGCACACTTCTCCCACGCCCTTTTAGGCTCCCTCAATGAGGTGCTTCCACATCTCCCGGCCGACCTCCAGACCACGGTCAAGCAGGTTCAGGATCAGGGAAGGGCGGTGGCTAAACAACAGCTCCAGACTGCTCTGAACATCAGTGATTCTTGTGCCCGGTCAGTAGCGGCCGCAGTAGCCATGCGCTGCAGGGCTTGGCTGTGGATCTCGACCTTCATGGCAGATACCTAACACAAGCTAGCAGATGTCCCATTTTTGGGCACTGACTTGTTCAGGCCCAGGGTGGAGGGCCACCTCCAGCAGATCGAGAAGTCCAATGCCACCTTGGACTCGGTTGCATCTGCCCAGAAGGACAAAGGCAGCCGTCGGCATCGTAAGCCCTTTTGTTCTTCCACTCCTGCGGCACATCCGGCCCAGTAACAGGGCCAGCAGGCTCATTCTTGGCACCCCAAGGCCAAGTCTACCACTTCCTCAGTTAGGAAGCCCAGAGGTAAAGGTCCGGGTGGCTCCTCCACTGGTTCTTCCTCCAAGCCTGCCCAGTGACGGGTTGTGGAGTGCCGCCCCCAACCCCGTCACACCTCCCCTGGGTCCCCCCATGGGGTGCAGGCTCAGCCACTTCCTTTCCACCTGGTTCACTATCACCACGGACCACTGGGTGCTGGAGGTGGTCAGCAGGGGCCTGCCTCTGGAATTCGAGCAGTTCCCTCAGTTTTGAGATGACGCCCTGCGGGGAGCTACCGGATCAGTAGCCTCCTTGTCGGCTCTCTGAGATGACATAGTTCTGCTTCTCCACAAGGGGGTAGTCAGCTGGGTGGCAGATCCTCCTCCTTGCCCAGGGTTTGTGTCCAGGTACTTCCTGGTTCCAAAACAGATGGGGGCTGGTGCCCCATTCACGATCTACACAACCTGAACAAGTTTCTAAGGCCGCATACTTTCTGAATGGTCACTCTGGCTCAGATCATACCATCCCTGGAACTGGGCATGTGGTTCTACTCCCTGGATCTTCAGGACACGTTCTTTCACCTCCAAATCTGTCCATCCCATCAGCTGTTTCTCCGCTTTCAAGCAGAAGGGAACTCTTCAAGTTCTGGGCCATGCCCTTCGCCTTTCTTCAGCTCCCAGAGTCTTCACCAAATGCATGGAAGTGGTGGCAGCATTCCTGCAGTGCTGAGGGGTCCAGGTCTACCCTTACCTGGACGATCAGCTGATAGCAGCCCCCTCTAGGTTGGAAGCGGAGCAGTCCAGGGATCTGGCCCTCCGGGTTTGCTCTCAACTAGGCCTCCTAATCAATGAGTCCAAGTCAGAACTCATGCCTTTGCAGGTGATCCAGTTCATCAGGGTGGAGCTCGACTCTCTCTGAGCCAGAGTCTGGCTCACGGCGGAAAGGGCCAAGGTCCTTTCCTCCTTTGCTCAATCATTTCTGGTTGGGCAATTGTGCCCTGCCCAGGACTTCCTGTGCCTTCTGGGTCTCATGGCAGCCTGCACTAGCATGGTCCATGGGCCAGCTTGCATATGCGCCCCCTGCAGTGGGGGCTGGCCCACCAGTGGTCTCAATGCTCAGGTCTTCTAGACCAGCCAGTCTCCGTGATCCAGGAGATGTGGAATGGCCTGCAGTGGTGGCTTGTCCCAGCTCATCTGCAGGAGGGTATCCCATTTGTCTGCCCTGAGCTGATGGTCATCTTGATGACCGACACCTCTCTGATGGGTTGGGGTGCCCATCTGTGGGAGCACAGGGCCCACGGTCTCTGGTCCCCTCAGGAGTCCCAATGCCACATCAACCTGCTGGAGCTCTGAGTGGTCTGGCTAGCCCTGACTGCCTTTGATCTGTTTGTTCGGGGTCAAGTGGTCCAGGTCTAGATGGATAACACCACGACCATGTACTATATCACCCGACAGGGTGGGACACACTCCTTGGCTCTGTGCAAGGAGGCTCTTCGCATATGGTCTCTCATGCTCAGTCTGGAGGCGGATCTCCTAGTCATCCATGTGGCAGGAGCCTCGAACAGTCTGGCCGATGGCCTCAGCTGGATAGGTGATGCATCTCACGAGTGGTCTCTCCAGCCGGAGGTAGTGCAAGACCTGTTCTCCCTCTGGGGCACACCTCAGGTGGACGTGTTTGCCTCCAGGGAGAATGCAAAGCTAAGGCTGTTCCACGCCTGCCCCCCTCAGCAGAGCTCGCTGCAGGGGGATGCCTTCTTGAGGCCGTGGACCCCAGGCCTCTTTTATGCCTTGCCTCCATTTCCCTTGATCCACAAGGTGCTTCTCAAGGCAAGGAGGAACAAGGCGCAGGTGATTCTGGTAGCCACAGACTGGCCTCGCCAGTTCTGGTATCCAGATCTCCTCAGCCTCAGCTCCATGCTACTGAGTCAGCTTCCAGCCCACCGGACCTGATCTCCATCAACAAGGGAAAGGTACTCCATCTGGACCTTCAATCCCTGCACCTGATGGACTGGTTCCTGAGCGGCTAGAGTTCCAGGCCTTGAGTCTTTCCGACGAGGTCCTCAACGTCGTTGAGGCGTCCCGTAAGGAGTTGACCAGAAAATGTTATGCTTTTAAATGGAAGAGATTCTACATTGGGTGTCAGGGCAAGGGGTTGGACCCCTCGTCCTGCCTGTTGGCTAGCATTTTGGACTACCTATGGTCTTTTTCTCAGCAAGGGCCTCGGTCGACGACCCTTAAGTTGCACCTGGCAGCCATCTCTGCTTACCGGGTGCGGGCCGGCAAACAGTCAGTGGTGCAGGAGAAGGTGGTCTGGCACTTTTCCAAAGGCCTAGATCACATATCCCCTCTGGTGCGTGAACCTCCACCTCCATGGGATCTACTGCTGGTATTGGCCAAGCTCATGGGCAAGCCATTCGAACCGATGCACAGTTGTGATATCTCCCACCTGTTGTGGAAGATTGCCTTCTTGGTGGCTATCACATTGGCCAGAAGGATCAGGGAGCTCCAGGAGCTTTACATCGGATCTCCTTACCTGGTCTTCCACAGGGACAAAGTTGTCCTGCACCCCCACCCGAAATTTCTTCCGAAGATGGTGTCGGAGTTCCACCTGAATTAGGTGCTTACTCTACCAGTGTTCTACCCAAATCACACTTTGGAGGCCGAGTACAGGCTCCATACCTTGGACCTGAAAAGAGCGCTCACCTACTATAAAGAGCATACAGTGGAAGTTCAGGGAGAGGTTTGCCAGCTGTTTGCCACCTACGCTGAAGCCACACCTGGCACACCTGCAGCCAAGCAGATGATTGGCAGGTGGATCATTTCCTGCATTGATCTCTGCTATAGGTTGGTGGGCAAGGAGCCTCCCAGAGGGATAAGAGCTCATTCTACCCGCCATACCACTGCGTTGGTGGCTGCTTCTGGGGATGTCCCTATTCAGGAAATCTGCAGGGCTGCTAGCTGGAAGTCAGCACACATCTTCATTTCCCATTACCACATCGGCCTCAAGTCACGCTGGGATGCTGGTTTTTGGGACTCAGTTCTCCAGTCCCTCTTTCCTAAGTAGGGGTGTGCGCCTTGCCTCCCTCCTCCCAGAGAACTGCTAGGAGTCTGCCAGCAAGTGTGGATTAAACAACATATCCACATCCCTAGAAATACAGATTACTCACCTGTAACAGAAGTTCTAGGAGTGGTATATGTTGTTCATCCACATGGACCCACCCGACCTCCCTGGCTGTGGGCGCACACAACCTGCCTTCCAACGGGCTAGATCTGGCATCACAGGGTGGAGCCGAGGATTTTACCACCTGGGAGCCAGCTTGAAGACCTTCCGGCCCATCTTAAAACAGCAAGGTACCTCCTAGAACTTCTGTTACAGGTGAGTAACCTGTATTTACTCCCCATCCCCTCAGATAGATGTGCACTAGAGAGATTCTAGGTGCATATGCACACAGCATGTTCTGCCACATCAAAGCCTGGCCTTCATCTGTCCTTCCCATGATGCACTCGACTGCACTGACATCTGTGGTCACCCAGGTGGCAGAACTGCAGTGAGGACAGCAACCAACCCTCCCCAGAGGAGGACAGCATCCTCTGGGATGCTCAGTTTTCCTCTCCTGGCCATCTCCTGATGACCCAGGCTCATTCTTGAACCCAGGTCACCAGTGTCACAAGCGTAGTGATACTGCTGCACTGATGGGCCAGCTGCTCTTCCACTTCTGACCCCTGTCATATTCCCAAACCCCTCCATCACCAAATGTGCTGTTACCTCCTGACCCCAGTTTTGTTCAGGGCCCATTGACCCCGATCAGAGCCCCTACCCCCCCCGTCAAGCTGGCAGTTCACTTTGTGGAAACAAAATGCCAGGTGACTGTAGAAGATCCATGTCTGCAGCTGAACAAAAATACTACTGCACAAAACGAGATGAGTGGCTCACAGACACTGGCTCAGAAAATAGACCACTTGTTTTGCCATAGGATAATATTAAAGACTTTATTTGCAGAGTTAAAAAGTAGCATGCACCACCACAGAAAATGCCAAATATTTTCATGTTGAACATGCACTTTTTCAGTGCATATAATTAATATTATCCTATGGCCAAACAAGTGACCTATTTTCTGAGTCAGTGTCTGTGAGCTGTTTTTCTTGTTTTCTGAGTTCACCCCTTTATTGCCATTACAGTCCCTTATCCCCTTCCCAGCCTACAGTTCCCTCCTAAGCCAATTACAGTCCCTGTGTACCGCCTCTTGAGTCCTGACCCCAACACATCATTCTCTCCCACTGATCCAGGCAACCACTTACTGATAGGAGAAGATATTCACCATAGTAATGTTGTTTCTTCTCAGGGATCCGTCACTACGTTTATAATTTTAGCATCACCTTCCAGGGTGAGAGTGATGCCTTGGAGGTAGAACGTTTTGCTAATTAGAGAATTTAGAATGAAGGTTGACACTCTGCACTGTGGTCATGTTCCACAAGGGCCTTCAATGGCAGATTTGTTTCCATTGATAGAGGGAACTCTGAGCTACTAAAACTAGCTAAATGGCTACCAACATTTCTAAAAACTGTTAATATAATTTTGAAAAACACCAAACAAAAGACAGTCATGTTGAAACTATTTAAGAACAGTAAAACAATATTTAACTGGCTACATTTTACAATTCTCAGTAACTGCAATAGTAATGCTTAAGCAACATCAGTGAAAAGTACTGATTCGCGTGTAAACCTATTTTCAAGTTCTGGATGGGGAGGCAAGGTTAGGGAGTGTAAACACAGTGAGGGATCCCTGAAAAGAAACAGCATTATTACAGCAAGTAATGTTTTTCTTCTAACCCTAGGAATCCCTCACTTAGGGTTCACACCTTAAGCAGACCCTGTTGTAGTACCTGAGCTCAGAACCTACTTAGGTAAAAGGTTCTGTAAGACAGCAGTTCCAAAGCTGGCATCCCTTCTGGACTGTATGTTCAGGCAATAGTGCTTTGTGAAGGTGCACTGTTTTCCAGGTAGCTGCTTTGCAAATGTCTATTGGTGGGATGCCCCATATGGATGCCACAGAGGCAGAGGCAGAGGTACCCCTTGTGGAATGTGCCCTTAGACCACTGGGGGTGTTTTCACAGCTTTTTCAAAGCAAAACTGTATGCAAGAGACTATTCAGTTAAAGACAGTCCTTTTGGTTGCTAGTTTGCTTCTGTCTACTTCATCATAGGTAACAAAAAGTTGAGTGGTCTGAAACCTAACATCCCTTGTCTGGTCCGGGCCGATGCCCAGTACTCACTTCAGATCCAGGCTGTGTAATGTCTGCTCACCTGGGCTTGAGAACTCAAGATACAGTACAGGAAGGGCAACTGACTGGTTCAGGTTATATTCTGATACCACCTGTGGTATGAACATCCTATTGGTTCTAATGATTACCTTGTCCACGTGGAAGATTATGTAGTTTGGTTCTCTGCAGAGGGCTTGCAGCTATCTTACCCTACTAGCAGATGTCATGGCAAATGGTTTTCCATGCGGCATATTTTAGGACAGCAGTAATCATGTGCTCAAAGGGGGCCTCCATCAGCTGGGGAAGGCAGATATTCAGTTCCCATGGGGGGGCTGCGTCCCTCATTTTTTTTAATTTATATTTATTTAGTGATTCAGAAAATACCTTTGAACGCAAGCTCTTTCACAAAGGTTCCACATCATAGCCTTTGCTGTTCTTTGTAATAAACTGAACTTTATCTCCGAATTAATCATTGTAATGTTTGTATCTAATCTATGTGATGTGGAACCTTTGTAAATGAGTCTATGACTCAGAGGTATTTTCCAAATCCGAATAAATAAAATAAATAAATAAACAGATTGCAAAATAAAGTACAATAGGAGAAAGCAAAGGTACATCACAATGAATGACGCAACTTGGATTCAGAACTTACAGAACAACTCAAAACATAGGTACAAGTTAAAATAACAAGACAAACATTTCATGAGGGTGGGGGGGATAAGCAGCCACAAAGTGCCTTGTCAATAGTTCAGAGGGACGGGGATAGCTGGCAGTGGGTGAAGAAAGAAGGTATGAGAAAGAGGTAGGTACTGCAGTGGAGGTGAAGGGTGGGGAAAGAAGGGTGATAAGGTATAAAGAGAAATGGGGTGAGGGGAGTCTGAGTGGAGAAGACATGCTAGAGTAAATGGTGGGGTGCGAGGGGGCATGGCCAGGCAGCTTGCATTAGTAGTGAGTGTTAGGGAAACTCATGGGACTGGGAGTTGGGGAAGGGGAGAAGATGGAGTGGTGGATGCCAAAGGAGCATGACGCAAACTGATTGCTGAGGCAAGTCATGAGAAGGGACAGAGGGAGGGGGTACCTGAGGCCTGCCTAGTGCTTGCTGTGGGGCAGAGAAAGAGTGGATGTGGCTGGACATGGGGGCAGGTGCACTTAGAGAGTTTTATTAGGTGCTGTTTGAGGTCAGTTTTGAATTGGGCCAGACAATTGGTGGCCAAGAGGTGCCCGGGGAGTTCATTCATCCATGGGGGGGCCCGGTAGACAAATGCACGTTGCCCAAGTGAGGTGCGATGGAAGGGGATAGCCAAGGCCCCTCTAGTCCTCCACCTGGTGACCTGTCATGAGTTGGCTGCCTTGATCAAATTGCCTACACAAGGTAGTGTTTTACCCAATAGAGACTTCTTCCCTAGAATGCAAGTCTGGAATTTGACCCTGTTTCTTAATAACAGCCAATTTGCACGTTTGTACAGAGTACAGGTGTGTGTGCCATGTTCAGCATCCAGGGTGAGTCTGCAGGCTTTGTTGAGTGCAGCCTGAACCCTCTTGAGCACTGTATCTGTTGCCGCCCCATAGACCACTAGTCCATAGTCAATAGTGGATATGATGGAGCCATGGACTGAGAGGTGGAGGGCCCCCAGAGAAGGATATTGCCTGTGCCTGTACAGGACACCAATCTTGGTATTGACTGTCTTGACCAGAGTCAATATGGTGTGCAAACATGAGGGTATCATCTATTATGACCCCCAGATACTAGAACAAGTGGACTTGTTCCAGCAGCTCACTGCATGAGTTGGAGATGATGAGGGGGTGGTGCTTATTTTTGTTGTGAGGGCTGGATATAAGCATGGCCTTGGTCTTCTTGCAGTTTAGTAGCAACTTATGACTACAGAACCAATCCTCGAGTTTGGAGAAGGAGTTCTGCAGCTCAGATTGTAGGGTAGCCTGAGACATGCTGCTGCTCAGGAGCACAGCATTGTCTGCATATAGTATGAGTTTGGTGTCACAGGCTGTGGGAAGGTAATTTAAGAAGAGGCTGAAGAGTAGGGGTCCCAGTATTGATTCCTGGGGTACCCCTAATGATACCTCTCTTGTGCTGGATACTGTTGGCCCAATTTTGACACATTGATTTCTCTGTATCAGGTAGTCTTGGAACCAGCAAAGGGTACTGGGTGCCACACCCATGTTTTGCAGTTGAGTCAGTAACAGGGGGTGGCTGACCATATTGAAGGCTTTGGTGAGGTCAGTAAAGACAGACCTCACCAGTTTGCCTTCATCCAGGGCCTTATGTGCATAGTCCATGTAGTCCAGCAGGTCAGTGGTGGTACTGTGATTTTGTCTGAAGCCATGCTGGTTGGGGCATAGCAGATTATACTTATTGAGGTAGTCGATGAGTTGACCTGCCACAATCTTTTCCAGTACCTTGGACAGGGGGGAGAGGATCAAGATGGATCTGTAGTTGGCTACCAGAGACTTGTCACCTCCTTTATGCACTGGTGTAACTAGGACCTGCTTCCAAACCGCTGGGAATCAGGCAAGGGCCAGGGACTTATTGTATAGCATGGTAATGGGCACTAAAAGAATGTCCAGGGTGAGGGATAGAAGTTTCATGTCTATCCTGTCACTGCCCAGTCTGGTCTTACCTGTACTTTCTTCACCATAGTTAGGGCCTCCTTCACCATCACTCTTTTAAAGTAGAAGGTCGGGTGAGAACATTCAGTAGATACGTTGTTGGAATGGTTCAAAACAGGTTGACAATAGGCAGGTAGTAGCACTGGGGTAAGATCGGTGAAGGCCTTATTGAAGGCTTCCGAAATAGCTAGAGGGTCTGTAGTGGGGGTGTTACTGATACTGAGCAGCTGAAGGTGCTTCTTGTCCTCCTTTCCAAGGATGCTTTTGAAGTTATTCCAGATTCTTTTCCCATCACCCCAAGAATTGGAAAGCTGGATCTTATGATAATTGGCTTTGGCAAACCGGATTAGCTTGGTGCAGCGGTTCCTGGCCATTCTGTAACATTGATAGTCATGCTTGCTACCTGTGTTTCTGGCCTTCTCCCAGAGTATGTCCCTTTCTTTCAGGTGGGAGAGGAGCTCCCCATCAATCCAGCCATTTGCCTGCCCCGAATCTTTCTTTTCGTGAGTGGGGCATAGATGTCACAGATGGAGCTAAAGCCCTTAATGAAGTAACTGAGGGCCTGATCAAGAGTAGGCACCAGGTCGATAGGAGTCCAGTCATGTAGGGCAAGGGCTGATTTGAGGGCTCCAAGTTTACCCATCCTCAAGATCCTGCTTTCAATGAGGATGGGTGGGCTTTTGGTAAATTTATTAGACCACAGGAAGGTGATTGGGGAGTGGTCACTTAAAGTGTCTGAGAGAACCGTGATCTCAGAGATCCGGGATGGTGAGCTTGCTAGGACCCATTCTAGGAGGGTACCATTTCCTGTTTTATAGTTCTGCCTGGTGGGGCAGGTGACAAGTTGTGTCAGGTTGGAGGTGACTATCAGATCCCTGAAAGGGGCAGCCTCCTTTACATCCCAGTTTATGTTAAAGTCCCTCTGTAACGATGAGATCCATCCCCTTTGGAAGGGTGCTGATAATGTCCATAATTGTGGGAAGGCCTGCTGTGGCTTTCTTGGGGGGTAGGTAGATCATGACAAGGATGAGAGTTTTACTAATCTGACTGACCTGTGCCTTTACTACTATTATCTCATGGTCCTCAGCCACCCTGGTTCCAGGGAGGAAGGAGCACTGCTGAGAGTCCCTGGCATAGATGAGGCATCCCCTGCCTCTCTTGCCTATTCTATCAATCCTGTATGCTTGGAAGCTTTTGAGGGCAACTTCACTATCTTTAATCCTACTGGTCAACCAGGTCTCCGTTAGGCAGAGGATGTCGGGGGCATGGAGGGCCATCCATGCCTGTAGTTGGTCAAATTTTGCGGTTAAACTGCAGATGTTCAGTGAGGCTATCTTTAGGCCTTTAACCTTATGAACACCAGGACCCATTGAAGTGAGTGGGCCTGGGTTCAAGTGAATGTTGCCAGAGAGGAGCAGGAGCATAAAGATTACCTTTCTGGCAGAAAGGTTTATGCTAAATTCGGCTCGTACCTTCCACTGCCGAGGCTTTAGGTGATTCAGGTGGCTGGACACCAGTTTAATTATTAGGGTGTAGCTAACCATTACTACCCCAATGCTAGGGGAGGGCATATGGCCACCCGTGTTTGTAGGGTAAGGCCGAGCGAGTTGCTGCCCACAGCTAAGTCAGGCAGTTTCTGAAGGTGCATTTGACAGCCATGCACTACCCAGTAGTGGTTCGGGGGGGGTAGCAGTGGCCCAGCTAGGCATCAGGTGCCAGCTGTACCAAGCCAGGTAGCAAGGAGCAGAACGAGATAGCACCCCTTGATAGGGGACATGGCAGCTTGATTCAGTCGTCAAGCCTGACACACTGGTGCCAAAGTGAGGCTGTAAAGCTAACCACTATACTTGGTGGGTAACGAACAAGCAGTACAGCTTTAAGAGGCCATTGGCAGTTTGTAGCTGAAGTGGGTGGAATTAGCAAGTGTGGGTGTGGCTACTGTGTATTTAATAGAGGCCAGGGTCAGGGTGGGTGGTGTGGAACAAAATTCTGGCTATAAAATTAAAATTGCAGGCTCTGGTTCCCAAGAAAAAAGCCATGAGACAGAAAGCACCAGGGAGAGCAAGGCAGGGAAACAGATCTAGAAAGAGAGGTCTGAAAAAGGCACAGCACAACTAGCTGTATAGATAACGGGCAACTCAGACCCAAGAAGGAGAGAAAGGCAGGTGCGTCCTGACTGATACAGCACCAGTAGAAAGTTGATGTTTAGTAGCTGCTTGCCTATAGGATAGGTTGTAGGAAGCCAATGAAAACCAAAAGGAACACAAGGGCATGGCCTATTGTGTATTTATTAGAGGCCGGGATTGGGGTAGGTGGAACAAAACATGCAGATGTCCATGAAAAGCCGTAAAAGCTAGCAAGCAGAAATCTGAGTAAGCCCAACATGCAGGTATATTAATGGTATTTTAGAAATTAGGCATCTGCTTGACACTAGTCGGGGAGAAAATGGAGGAGAGAGAACAGAGCTAGGGAGGAGGAATCCTAGCTAGCAGAATATGCTTGTCAGGAAATAGAGGAGCTGGAAACTTTGAGTTTAGGCGCCAGAGAGGCAGTGAGAAATAGGTGGGCAGATCAAGTCAGGGGACCAGTACGAGATGGGAATGCACTTGGCAGGTGATAAAGGTAGCTGTCACTTTGACTTAGAGAAGCAGAGAGGCAGAGAAAGAGTGTGGAGAGATGAAAGAGTGAGCTCATGGGTAGTTATAAGTGGCTGAGACCTTTAAACACCTTTCAGAAATAGGTTGAAAGACCAGTGATTTGTCCCTGCCTGCTGATGTGTAGGCAGACTGCTGCTAGATGCGCCTTTAGTGTTGATGACCTCAGGCCTAAGGACTGCAAGTGTGGTGGATGAGCTGTGGTGGTTTGTACCCTTATAGTTTAGGGTGATGCCAGATAAATCTGGAAGGAGAGGCTGTAGGCGTACTCTAGAGTCAAGATGTAAGGTTTATTAGCAATAGTTGGAGCACACAGAAAAGACATAGCATTCACTATCACTATTACACAGGAGAAAGAATGAATAAGATTACAGGGACCACAAACTGGCCCCACTAATGTCATACAAAAGTCCAGGTGATTCAAGTCCTAAGGATGTAGAAATCTGATGCACCAAGCTTGGGTTTCTAGTGTTTGGGTCAGCCGAATGCTGGGTGTGAACCCAAGGAAGCACTTCCTATACAGGCCATAAAATGGGGCATCCCCCAGTGAGCCAGAAACAGAGTAAAGCACGGTAGACCTCCTGGTCCTGGGAAGAAGGCGACTCCTGGTGTCACTGAGGCAACATCGAAAGGGAAGTGACTGGTCAAGAATGGGTGTTGATGCCTGGTTGTAGGTGAAGAGAACCCTTATCTGGAATTGTCAGCTACGGTGACCTTAAGCAGGAGGGCAGGTGATATCCAGTTGAGAAAAGGACGCTGGGTGCAATGAGCCACTGGACGACTTCTGGGTAGGTCTCCAGAACCCTTGCCACTTCACCCCTGCAGCTTCAGAATCTGGTAATCTTCAGTGTAACCTCTTGATGAGCCACTGGAACATGAGACACCTACGGACAATACAATCCCGAGTGTGGCCACCCTTGGTGTGGCCTCTTGCATTGGCCACCTCAGGGAATGAGGCACAGAGCTGGCAATCCTCGGCAAGGCCTTGGTATAAACCACTGGTACTAATGGCATCTTGGGATAACGTCTATGTGGGAGAATGGTCAATGTGACTCCGAGTTTGGCAGACTGACTGAAGTCCCTCAAGCTAGAGCCAGGGCGGCCCCTAACCTGATTCACTTTCGTGGCCACTAGCTACCAGCTGGCTACCATTTACGACCAGGAACTCGAACCTGGGGCATCATGGTGAAGACTTGGGGTTGGTGGAGGTCAGTGGATATGGGTGCAGGTGATGCTGGGCTTCCTGTGGACCCTCCCTGGGTTGAAGGAGAGGCACCGGAGGAATCCTGGATGAGGTGTGTGCAGGAGTCCCTGGAGTTCAACAAGGATTTCTGTACCCTGGAGAATGCACAATAACAAATGAGTGATAAGGCCTCTTCTGCTGGAGACGTCTGCATAAAAGGTTCACTGGGTCTGTTTCCCAGCCAAATAGACTGATTCGCCGCAATGGGAACCTAACTAGATGGCAAATTTCTGTAGAAAACTGACCGAGGCTGCTACTGGGGATCTTCTGGAGGGGAGTTACACTGAAGGGATCCAGGGATTCCCTTCAATCTTCTAACGCCAACATCCATTGTCTTGCCGTCCTTCACCCTCCCTGGTCAAACTCTTTCTCCTGTTTCCAGCTTGTGCAGAGCCTCCTCTAGGCTGGGGTGGTCCTGGCTACCTGCCAGGGGATTGTCTTCTTTGTCCAGGGGTCAGCCTCCTGAGGCTGGGTCAGTGGCTTAAAAAAAAAGTCTCCAAATTTGAATCTACACTGACCACAGGGATTGGCTGAGAGGGCTCAGCCTGGCTTCCTTCTCCCCTGCTGGGACAGGAATGTGGCCCAACTGGTTTGGCCTAGGCTGACTAGGTGTCAGTCTTGGGCAGGGGAAAGGGAGGACAAAGGAAGGAAAAAACATTGTTGTCTTTTAAAAGTCTGAATTTAAACTGCTAGGACTGTCTGCTGGAGAGGGGCCTGTTCTGTGCTTCAGAGGGACCCCTAAGCTTTTCAAGGGTTTCTCAATAAGCTATCACGGTCCCCATAACTGTCTGACCCCTAGTATCCCTGAGGATCCCCTATTTTCTGTGATGCCCCCAATTCCACTATTTTCTGTGGTGCCCCCAATTTCCCTGGGATACTACACAAGAGCTCTAGGTAGTCCAGGACTGTGGGCAACCCTGCCTGCATTGGGATTATCCTTCTGTGAGTGCACCAGTATGAGACTCTCTTCCACTTAAAGGAATATGTTTTCCTGGTTGCTGGTTTCCTGGAAACATTAAGCACTTTCAGGACCTCCTCTGATAGATTGAAGTCAGCGTACTCAAGCTTTCCAAGAACCATGCCCTCAGGTGTAAAGTCTTGGGGTCTAGGAATGTTATCTTGCTCTGAGATATGGCCGGCACGTTGCAACAAAGTGGCAGGCTGATTAGATTCATGCTGGACAGGGACAAGAGCATTGCATACCTGGCCTGCCCGGCCCAGTCTGGGGCTATTAGGATCATTGTTGCAGGCTCTCTTCCAGGAGAGCTCCCTGTATGAGTGGTTATGGTGAGAACTCATACAGAAACCTTCCCATCCACCTCAGGGCTAGGGCGTCATCTGGAACTGTGTCCTTGGCTGGTGGCCTGCAAAGCTTTGGGAGATGACTGTTCTCCCAAGGTGCAGCAGGTCTATTTCTGGAGTGCCCAATCCTCTGAAAACCCTCGCCAGAGCCTGCTGGTTTGGAGTCTACTCCTGGTTTTCCTGGCTGATTCTGCTTAGGGAGTTTGCCAGGACATTGTCTTTGCTTGACAGTTGTACTGCAGAGATATTTATATCTAGGGAGTAAGCTAGGTCTCAGTTCCTCACTGCCTCCATGCAACTCTGCCCAGCAGCAGAGCCTGAACTCGGGGATTGCCAGAGCCTTTAAGAGGTAAAGCCTCCTGCACTACAGCCTGCCTGTTGTGTAGTGCTTTCTGCCCACCCAGGGGAAGCACTTCATTTATTGCTGCTGGCAGGTCACATGTCATATCACATGACCTACCCTTCATTTTACTAAAGTGTCCACTTTCCCATTTGCAGCTTATACACTCCAACCACTAGGGGTTGCTACTTCCCACTCTGGCACCTCTATCACTCCTAGCAACTATTTAATCCCTGTCCACTAGAGGTCTCTGCAGTTCCCTCCTAATCCTTTCTGCTATCTTCTTTCCTCACTCCTTCCCATCAGCCCACCACTAGACCCCCTGCAAGCCTCAAACCTTGCACCCCTTACTCCAAAGTCTGCAGCCTAACCACCAAGCCAATGAACCAGGCCAATATCTTCCTCTACTTTCAAGCTCTTAACCCTTCCTTCTTAGAAACAAAAGTTTCTGTCCTCTGTCCCAAACCCAGTACCCTTGTTATCAGAGTTAGCAACTCCACCTCTTAACCATTTTATCTGGCTATCTTATGCCTACTTTCTAAGACTTTCATAGTCTCTTACCCCCCCCCACTCTGCCAAAATATTTAAAACACTTCTCTTTTGCTGCTACTACAGGTATTGAACCCTGCACTCTCACTATTTCAGTCAGCAACTCCACCACTCAGCTATCACATCAGACTATTGTTTATGATAGGTTTTAAGACTCTAAAACCCGATAACCCTCATAGTCTGCTAAAATATTTTCTGAGTGTTACTGCAGGCTTTGAGCGCTGCTCCCTGCTGCCGCAGCTGCTGTCTTGGGTCCTTTTCTATCACCCTGGACAAGCCTTGAACCTGGTACTCTACACACTTGAGGCAGGGGATCTGCCACTGTACCAAGGTGGCAATCTCGCTTAGAGGTAGACCCTTACTACCATCTTCCCTCTATCATCCAAGTTCCCCATCTTTCTTCACTTCAGCTCTCACACCTTACCAATCATGCATGCACACCTCCTGCCTACCTGCCTCTCTCCTCCTCCTCCTCCTTTGCCTTCCGCTAACCCTAATGTCCCTGTTAACCCTCAGCCTCACTACTCTAGTGCTCTCACCTGCCCTCCTGCCTCCCTTCTCCTATGCCACTGCCCCCCTCCTCCACTCACCCCATATGCTCTCTCCACCTCACCCCCATCTAGACACTACCTTTCCTCCCCTTGCTCCCTCGGCATCTTACCACTCAAGCCTTCTCAGCCTGTGCTGCCCTACCCACCCCCTGTGCTGTGAAACCCCCCTTCTATTCCTATCGCTCCCGGCGTAAACTCTCCTTCTGCTACCCTCTGTCCAGAGCAGCTCTCCTCCTACTGCTCCTGACTGGTAACATACATCCCAATCCTGGTCCAGCTTGCAAAGGCTCCTCAAAGGAATCCACTGGGCTTCATATTGCTTCCATGAACATATGTAGCCTCCTTAAAAAATTCAACTCTCTCAATTGCTGGGTTGCGGTTCATAAACCTGACGTTATCTCAATAGTTGAAACTTGGCTGTCAGACTCTACCCCTGACTCCCTGGTCTCACTCCCTGGCTACACCCTCTATCGGGAGGACCGTGTTGGTAGGCGAGGTGGGGGCTGTGCCATTTATGTCAAAGACCCTCTCATTGGACTAGCCCTCCCAGCCCCGGTCCTTGACTTCAGGGCTCAGGCCCTAACCCTAAAACTATCTCCTGATCCCTCTAGGAGTCCCATCTACCTGACTACAGCATACATACCCCCAAAAAATCAAGCACAAGCACTAGGCCCACTAATCGATTATCTTACCTCCCTACCCCACTCCTCCGACCAAATCCTTGTGGGGGACTCGAACATCAATTGGCTCAGCCCTTCATCCACTTCCTCCCGTTATGCCTTTACAGCCATCGACCTAAACCAACTAGTCTCCCAACCCACTAGAGTGAATCCTAGAATGGGCTGTAGCACACTCCTGGATGTGGTCCTCACAAACTGACCCAACCGCATCCGCAATATCCAAATCCTCCCAGACTGCCTTAGCGACCACTCCCCGGTTCTCTTCTATTGGTCAACCTCCTTGCCCAAACCCACAGCACAAACTACCCTTCGGCGACGTCTTAGACCTGGTGGGCTGAAAGGCCTTAAGCAACTCCTAGCCCTCATAGACTGGTCCCCTATACTAAGCGCCCCGGATATTGACACAGCCCTTACCTTCTTTATCCACACCTTCAACTCTGCTTGCGACATTTTTGCACCCATAACTGCACGCCGGTCCAAAGTAAGGCATGCCCCTGGATTACCTCCACCTGCAACTTCTGCAGCACAGGGACAATCTATGGCAAATTGCCATGAAACAGGCCACCCAGCTGACAGGATGGCCTATGCTGCTGCGCCGGAACAAATGTACATGGGCCATCCATAAAGCGAAGGCTGAGCACTATCAAGCCTCCTCACTTCCTCATGGGGAATGCTAGGACCTTCTGGGACAACAGTAAGCAGCTGAATGGTGGCATGCGATCCCCCCACCTTCACTTATCAACATTAATGGTTCGGTCTCCTCAGACCCTGTCCTTTTGCCAACCACCTCAACAAATCTTTCACAGACCTTAGCCGGTGCTCCTGATCATTTCTTACTCCCTCCCTCCAGGTCTGTCCCTATTCTCCCACGCCCTTGTTCTACCTCGCCAAGTCACTGCCAGGAAGTCAGACCTTACCTACTCAAGGCCTTCAAGAGTAACACAATTGGCAATGACTCCTTGATCCCAGTCTTCTCCATCAGGTTCTGGATCTGGTTATCTCACCAATCACCAGCCTCTTTAACAAATCCCTCTGCCTAGGGCAACTCCCTCTGCCTGGAGATAGCTACTGTCACCCCAATACACAAGGGTGGTGATGAGGACCCTCCCTATGCATGTCGACCTATCTCAATCCTCTCTCCTCTCTAAGGCCTTGGAAAAAATTGTGGCCACCCAAATCTCTGAATACCTCAATAAATATAGCATCCTCTGCCCAGAACAACATGGTTTCAGAGCAGGCCACAGCACAATACTGCCCTCCTGGAGTTCTCTAACTTTCTTCACACTCACTGGACTCTGGCTCCCTAGCAGGTGCAGTGTTCATTGACTTATCAAAGCCTTTGATACTGTCTCCACCCCTCCTGCTAACTACCCTTAGTCCTTAGGCTTTGCCACTGGGCCTGTTTCCTGGTGCTCCAGCTACTTGTCGGCCGGCTCACAGCGTGTGAAATCTCAGGAAACTTTCCAGCACCTGCCCTATCCGCTCTGGAGTCCTCAGGGCTCCATTCTTGAGCCTTGCTCTTTCCTTTTCTCAACTCCCTTCCCAGTGTATGTACTGGTAAATCCTTCTTTACGCAGATGATGCTGTACTCTTTGCCTCCGACCGTAATCCCATCTCACTTCAGGATTCTCTGCAGGAATCCTACAATGACGCATAGAACCTGGTTTACTGAGCACAGGCTCGTAATTAATCTAAAGAAAACCAAAACCATGCTCTTGCCCACCCCAAAATAAATCCAGTAACTATCCTCTGCAGTCCACTCCACCTCTAAACTCCTATTGAGCTAGTTCACTCTTATAAATACCTAGGTATAACCTTTGACCCTGCCCTCTCTTTTCATGCCCACATCTCTGCCCTTGCCTCAGCCTCTAGCTCTCGGCTGGGTATCCTCTATCGTCATAAAAACTGCCTCCCCACGGATGCCCTCCGACTTGCAGTCACATCCTCTGTTCTATCTCTGGTAGACTATGGCCTACCTGTGTATGGTGCAGCATACCAGACTGCCCTGCACAAGATCCGCCTCACCTTAAACAAGGCCTGCAGGCTCATAACTGGGGCTCCTAGTCTAACCCACACTTGCTGTCTTTACACCATGGCTAATCTACTCAACCTAGATGAGCGCCTCAAATACCAAACCTGCCAACTAACAAAAAAATCACTCCTTGGGCTATCCCCACCGGGTCTGTCAACCACTATCCACTGTGCAAACCCTACAGTGCATACCCGCATATCCCTCAAAACTGCACTGGTTATACCAAGGGCAAGAACCTCGCAAGGTCAAAGGGCTTACTCCTACAGAGCCCCCTGTTGGTATAACGCCCTCCCCGCCGGAGTCACTGGTGCCGCCTCGTTATCTTATTTTAAAACTAGTCTTAGAAATCACCTGCTCTCAACACGCAGTTGTACCTGCCTCTAAGCCTCCTCCTGTCCTCCCAGACAAGGCTCGCTGAGCCGCTCTCTGACCTTCTGTCCAGCTCTGCCTTTACTTGCTACTATCTTCCCCACACTCCTCTTCTGATGTCTCCCACCCAGCCTTACCTTTATTCTTCCCACTGAATCAATCTCCATGTAACTACTGTATATTGTCTACTCTGTAAAGTGCACATGTAAGCCAGTTGTATACTGTGTTTGACAAATGCCTGTATTTTTTGGCTGATTCCTAAATGTACTCAAATTTTTTGTCTGCCTTGATGTTTGTTTCTTGCACTGTTTTGTCCTCACTGTGACGAGGTACTTTTGTAAATGAGCCTCTGGCTCAAAGGTTGTTAAACTGATGTTCTAATAAATAAAAATAAATAAATAAATAAATAAATAAACTGTCTTGGGATATTACGAACATGTGAAATTGCCAGTAGACATAGGCCTTATAGGTCTATCAAGTCTGCTCGAGTGTGCAGCTCAGTCTAGTTCCCTAGAGCTGCTCCAAATTCCCTCTCCGTAGCGACGTTTTGAAATTGAAGTACATTACAGCGGCAATTGCTGTCGCCACTGTAATGTACCCATGGTACCCTGGCACTGCTTTCTCAGGGTCTTGCACCCCCTCTCCGAATCAGCTCTAACTTGGAGTTGATTATATTTATTACAGGGGTACAGGGGTAGAGCCCCCAACATGGGGGGTTTGGGTGCAAAGCCCCACTTAAAGAAACAAAGTTTTCCTGGAAGGGTTTATGCCAACTGCAATTGCAGTTGACATAAATCCCTCACTGAAAGGTCACGCTGCAGTAAAGTTGTTGCTGTGGTGTCATAGATCTGAGCTGCTCCACCTCCCTTTCTCCTCCTGGAGCCATCCATCCGGCCCCTTTTCTCCCCTCATTCCACTTCTCTGTACTGATTCCTCCCATTCTAATTGTCTTTTTCAACCTGTCCCACCCCCCCTTGAAACTGGCCACCATATTCACCGCAACTACCTCCTCCAGCAACTCATTCCACCCCGTCACCACTCTTTCAGTGAAAAAGTGCCACCTCATTTCCTTCTTGACTCTACCTCCCACTAGTTTCAGGCTATGTCCCTCGTTGTACCTTCCCTTCTTAAACTGAAGGTGTCCTCTGATCTAACCCTGTTTATGCCCTCAAGGTACTTGAAGGTTTCTGTCATGTCCTCCCTTTCTCTTCTGTCTTTGAGGATATGCATGTTGAACTCCCTCAGCCTCTCCTCATATGTTTTGTTCGCCCATGCCCTGGATGATTTTGGTTGCCCTCCACTGGACCCCCTCCAATAAGTTGCTATCCTTCTTCAGATAAGGGCACCAGAACTGAACATAGTATTCCAGGTGTGGTCTCACCAGAGACCTGTACAGAGGCAGAATAACTTCCTCCCTCCTGAAGGTGATTCCTCTGGCGATGCAGCCCAGCATTTTATTTGCCTTGGCTGCTGCCTTACGGCACTGCACAGAATGTTTCATGTCACCCCTGACCATCCCTCTAAGATCCATTTCGTCTTCTGAGATGGACACCTGTATGCCCCCAGCCAGTAACTGGCCTCTGGGTTCCTAGCTCCCAGGTGCATGACCTAGCATTTCTTAGCACTGAATCCCAACTGCCAGATGCCCAACCATTTTTCTAGCCTAGCCAGATCTTCCCTTAATTCTTATTTCCCTTCCACTGTGTCCACCCTCCTACAGAGCTTGGTATGATCTGCAAATAGAAAGATTTTACTTTTGACCCCTTCTGCTATATCATCAATAAATATGTTGAATAGCACAGGTTCGAATATTCAGCCTTGTGGGACCCCGCTGGTTACAGATCTAACTTTGGATAGTCCCCCCCCCACCACCACCACTCTTTGGTTCCTGTCCTGCAGCCATCTCTCAACCCACCCCAGCAACTTGTCCCTTATTCCCAGGTCCCTCAGCTTGCTGATCAGCCTGCCATGTGGCACTGAATCAAATGACTTGCTGAAGTCCAGCTGCAGGATGTCCACCACCTGCCCCCTGTCCAATTACCTTGTAACCCAGTCAAAGAAGTCTATTATATTTGTTTGGCAGGATCTTCCCCTGACAAACCCACGCTGCCTGTCATCCTGGAGACCATTAACCTCAAGGAAGGACACCAGCCTTTCCTTAAGAATGGTCTACATTAACTTTCCCACTATGGAGGTTAGGCTAGATGGCTTGTAGTTACCCTGCTCATCCCTGGATTCACTCTTTTGGAGTGATACCACATGTGCTGTCATCCAGTCCTTCTTCACATGCCCCTTATCCAGTGAGGAGTTGAAAAGGTCCATCAGGGAGGCTGCTAGTATGTCTGCCAGCTCTCTCAGGACCCTCAGGTGCACTCCATCTGGACCAGGGGCCTTGTCCACCTGCAGTTCCCTTACGGCCCTTAAGACCCTGTCAACCCCAGTCTCCCCATCATATTCCTCCCCATCTCCACATCTCTCCCCAGTCACCCCCGGTGGCATAGGCCCATCATTTTCCCCAGTGAAGACACAGCAAAAGTACTCATTTAGTGCCTCCACCTGATTGTCACCCTTTTCTGCCCAACCTCCTTCCCTTCTTATCCTAACAATCCTGTCCCTTCTGCTTCTTCTCTCCTTTATGTACTGGAAGAAGCCCTTTTCCTCTTCCTTAATCCCCTGCACCAGTCTTTGTTCCTTTGCAGCCTTGGCTGCCCAGACCACTCCCCCTGGATCCCAAGTTTTCTCAACATATACCTCTCTGTACTCCTCCCTCAAGGTGCGCTTGTACCTCTGGAAGGCAGCCCTCTTTTTCTCTCACTTTTTCTGCCACCTTCTTGCTAAATCAGCTAGGTCTCTTGGTCCTGGATTTTTAGTTACGAGCTTTCATGCAAGTGTCTGTGGCTTCAATTAGACCTATCTTAATGATGGACCATTTCTGATCCGCACCCATCTCCGGTCAGAGCTTTGCAAGGTGCCCAACTAATATGTCTCCCATCCTATCGAAGTCTGCCTCCTTGAAGTCCATCACTCTCATTTTGGACTTGACTACTTCTTTCCCAAGTTGATGTGAAACCACTCCATGCAGTGGTCACTGCCCTCAAGGGTTCCCTCACTACTACTTACTGGACATGTTCCCCATCTGACAACACTAGGTCCAGTATGGCCTCTTCCTTTGTTGGTTCCATGACTCCCTGTGTCAGAAAACTCTCTTGGATAGCATCCAAGAGGACCTGTTCTCTGCAACAGGAGGTAGCCAGGGTGCTCTAGTCTACTCCAGGTAGACTGAAGTCACCTATTATTACAGTGTTCCCTATCCCTCCTACCCTCCTGATCTAGTCCCCTAGCTCCCTGTCCATATCTATGCCCTGTTAAGGTGGTCTGTACACCACCCCCAAATGAATTCTTCTCCCAGTGGTGTTCTGGAGCATTACCCATAGGGCTTCTGGTCACCCTGCTCCCCCTCATCTCTGGTGCACGTTATCCCTTCCTTTATGTGCAACGCCACCCCACCTCCCCTTTCCTCTGCCCTTACTGTACAATTGGTACCCAGGGATCTCAAGGTCCCAGTCGTAGTACTGCATTGCCCAAGTCTCTGTTATGAGAGCTATGTCCATCTCACTTTCTACCATCAGGGCTTGTAGGTCTGCTGACTTGTTAGCTAGACTCCTTGCATTCAAGGACACTACCTTCCAGTGTGACCCCTTTCTCTTTTTGCTTCCCGACATCCTTTTGTGTCCCTCCTCTTCACCTGACGTTACTATCCCTCCCACTTGCTCCCTCCTTCCTTGTGATTACCTACTGGGGGGAGGCCCGGAGACCCACCTTGCCTTGTGCTGAGTGCCATGCCCTCTTTTACCCCCCCTTCAGTTTAAAAGAATTGTCTGATTTAAGGTATTGGGCTTCATAGCCCAATATCTTATGGCAATGTTAGCTGATTGCTGCCAAAACTAACATTTGAAAGTGTGTCCTGTGATTTATGGAAGGGATTATAAGTACAGCCGAACCCACAGCCAGCCAATCCCTTCCAACTTCCTGGTCCAGCAGCTCTTCCCCTGAGCTCAGATGTTTTGTGATGTTTCAGCAGGGAGAGCACGGAGCATGCCCGATACAAGGCCATGGGGGCATTTTTTAAATGTTTTTAATGGACGTTTAAGCAACCTTTAGAGGCAAATGAAAGCCACCGTTCAACCAATAGGGGCCTTAAACACTGCAGACTGGAAATTCACTTTAAATTCAGTTTGTTTGACAAGTATCCTTCCAGTTTGTCTTTCAAGACCATTGTGCCCTCCTTATTTAAATGCAGCCTGTCCAGTGTATATAGGTCCTTGCATTCCCATGTCCTGCCCCACTATCCCACCAGCCCATACCCATTTGCCTCACACCATCCCCCCAGCCATGAGTTGAATTCATCTATTCTCTGCTTTCTAACAGTACTAGCCCTTGGGATTGGCAGTACCACAGAAAATGCTACTGATTTTCCCACCACAATGCAGATGTTTCCCAGCTACATGAACCTTTCCTGCACCACTGTCACCTCACACCCTGCCAGATAATTGATGCCCAAATGGACCACAATATGAGGCTTCCCTTGGTTCTGTCCCACACACTTTGGTATAGTTGCTCCCACCCTCCCTGCTGCCATGCCTGGCACACACTCCACCCACCTGGTGCTTTTCCTTGTATTCTTGTTTCCCCAGTGTACTTCCTTCAGTATTGAGTCTCCGAATATTACAACCCTCTCACCCACTTCCTGACTCTCCCACTCATAATGCCTACCCTGTTACCCCACTCTTTCGTATTTCCCTACATTTTGATCAACCCCCAGAGCATCCCTTCTTTGCCTAACCCTAGCTTCCCCTTGTTTACCCCTGATTAGCCTCCTCTTGTGGTCTGATTTCTCCCCCTTGGGCTCCTCTCCTGGAGCCACCCTATCCTCCCCCTACAGCCCTCCTCCATATTCTCCTTTCCCAGGGTCATCTTGTTCTCCCCTCCTCCTGGCCCACCTGCCCCCCTGTTGCTGTCAATTTTCTTGACCTCTGCCCTTCCCCATTCTCTCCTGCCCCCTTTTTCTATATTTGGCCTTTGCCCCATCCTGCTCCCTGGTCTCCCCTCCTTTCCTGTGATTATCCAAACTCTCCAATACTAAGAATCTGTTCAAGCTCCTTTTCCCCTTGTCCAAAATGCCTTCTGTTTCCCCTCCCTTCTCTCTTGTCCTCCCTCCTCTCCCTGATTCTTCCCCCCTACATCCACCCCTCACCAGCTGCCATTTCTCTACTCCATCACCCCTTGGTCCCCATAGTGATGGTGTTCCTGGACCCTGCACCATCTTCCTTAATTCTGTTCTTAGTCCACCCGCAGTGCTGCCTGGTGGTGACATCCCCATACTCATCTTCCATTGCACATCCCCCCAACCTTCCCCCTTCCTTCCCAGTTCCTATCTCAGCCTCTCTATTTCTTACCTAAGTTGCCCAAGCAGCCTACAGATTACACATCTCCCTACACTCCACATTATTCCCAGGAAGATGGTGGCATCACACCCGTTACATCTGACCATCCTCCCAGTCCCCCCCCCGTGCTCTCCATCTACTCTCCCTGCCCCACCAACCTTCCTTCATGCTGTCCCGCTGCCCCCCCCAGCTGTTTGGGTGCCACATCCTCCCCTGTACTATGCTGTCCACCCCAGACGGATAGAGTGACTTGTTTCACCGTATTCAAGACCCCTCTTACTGTGTAGGCAAGAAGGCCTGGGCCTATTTCCTAGGTACCCTAACTTCCCCGCCATTATTTACTCTCCTTTACTGCCCTACCTAAGCATGGCCTGTGGCCTGTGGTCCTCCCTGTGGATGCCTTGCAGACACCACCAAGTCAGACGTCACAGTCCTGCTTTGTGGCAGTCATGCTTCAGGGTCACTCACGCTTCGGGGTTGCTTGGCCCCCAGGTAATAAATATGGACCCCCGTGGACCTATTTACCAGGTAGTGTCATGTGGTCTGAGTCGTCCTCACTCTTTGCTGTCCATCCCTCAACCTCTCTCAGTCAGTGTCCTCCCACCTCCCCATGTTTCCCAAATCACAGCCCCAAAAACATTTGTAGCCCAGCATACAGCAACAAAAAGTAGAACACACTGTTTCAGCCCCTTACAAGAAAAATGGAGAAATACTCCCCCCAACCCCCTGAGAGTCCGCTCCACCTCTCCGCTCTATGGCTGCCTTCCGAGTGAACTTGTACCTCCCTGCCTGTTTATGTAATACATTGCTGAGGTGTTGCTGTTCTTTTTTTCTTTTTTTTTTTAAACTCAGCTTTATTCAAGTGATATGTAGCCAATGACAGGCATACAAATTGGTAGACATTGAATTGTAAAACATTATTACAACAAAATAAGGTGCCAAATGGGTGTCCATCAGACCATTCGAAGCCTTCACAGTCTTAGTCTTGAACGTAAAGTCATTAATGTGGCTAAAATGGATCACGCGATGTGCTAGTGCCGTGAAGACGTGCGGAGCGCTACTCCCGGGCCGACTCAACCTCTAAACCAGCCTAAAATCCCCGATTAGCATTAACGGGCTGACACTCTTCAATAGAACCGGCAGCTGATTGTTGGACTTACCGAAAAGTCGCTCGGTTCGCTATTCTGCTTTGGCAGCGCGAGTGTACCCTCCTGTGCTGCAGTACCGAGGATGGATTCAGGAAGCCCCGAACTCCTCCCCAGCCTGCAGCGCCTCAAACGCCCCAAACCCCCCTCACCAGTGCCAGATGACCAGGAGGCATGTATGGGTGCGGAGGAGAAAGGCCAGATCCCTCCGGATGATTTAGTTGAAATTAAATCGCCCCTCCGAGGGCTGGTAGCTGATTTTGCTACTATCAAACCTACTCTTAATGTTCTGGCACAGAGAGTAGGGGGTCTGGAAGCTAGAGCTGCCTCGCAAGACAGGAAAATGTCTGCACATGAGCAGGAATTGGTGGCCCTAAGGAGACAGGTGAAAAAACTGGAGGAGAGAGTAGATGATCAAGAATCTCACAGCAGAAGAAATAATTTAATTCTGGCTGGTCTACGAGGCGCTCTGAGGGTGCGGACTGTATCACCTTTATTCAGGGGCTGCTTTTAAAGATCCTGGGCCCTACTCATATGGAGGCATATAATATTGAGAGGGCACATCGGTCTCTGAGAGAGACCCCAGGGCTCGACCCAGGGTTATCATAATCGCTTCCTGAATTTTAGGAGAAGACCCACGTTCTTATGAGGCGAGAGCACTTAAAACTTGCATTGGAATGGAGCTGCAATCTGGCTTTTTCAGGATCAGACACCTGCCATCCGTGAAAACAGAAAGAATATATTGACATTAAAAAAGCTCTATTTAGCAGGTGTGAAGTTTGGATGCAACATCCTGCTACTCTGGTGGTCAAGTTGCAATCGGAGACCGGAGGTTTTTGACAGCGAGGGATGCTGCGGAGGGGCTGAAAGCTGAACTTCCAGATCTGTTCAGGCGACGACCTGAATTTATGTCTTGGGACAAGTCCATGGATGTGGCTGAATTCTGTTTTCTCCAGTTATGTTACTTTGGAATAAGACTTTCTACTAGTACTACAGCACAATGCTTTCTGAGGATCATGGAGACTGTGACTTTTGATTTAAAACCTTAATGAGGGTGGAGTTATGTGTTGGGACCACAGAAGAAGTATGGGGGAGGGCTTTCAAATAAAAATATTGATTTTCCTGGTAAGGGAATAGATGCTTGATTTGGGTTATTTAGGGTTGGAGGGACTAGGAGTGCGCTCAGTGACTGGCTCATCTCGTTTTTGGCGGTGGTTGGGAGGACGATCAGCGGATCGGGGTAGTGCCAAAAGGGGTGGGGTCTGGAGGGAGGGGAAGAGAGTCCAAATTGCAGATTTTGAATGTTTCTTCCTTTTTTCCTTAGCGGCAGCCGGGCTGGGAGGTATGGGGTGTAGTACATTAATATGTTTACGGTCAACATTTTATCCTGGAATGTTAAAGGCCTTAGAGGAGGAAAAAAGAGACTAGTGATTCTAAAATTTATTTCACAGATAGGGCTCATATTGCTTTGCTGCAGGAAATACACCTGTTAAAGGAAGAGTTAATGCTCTTGAGAAGGCTTTGGGTGGGTCAAGTTTTGGAGAGGCACGCCAAAGCCTCAGAGGCGTTCGATCTTGATTGCAAGAGCTGTCCGTTTACTCCTGTGCAATATAAATCTCGGGAGGATGCTGGGGAGTTTTGTCACGGGTACTATTATGGGGAGGCTAATAACAATCACTTCTGTATCGGGCCAACTCCCCTAACCCTGAATTTTCTCCTCCTGAATTAGACCTCACCAGCTTTTCAGCTCACCCCTAATTATGGCAGGGGATTGGAATCTCTGCTTTAGTAACTTGGTGGATAGGAACCCCCTCCTCTAAAAACCACCTTCTAGGCGCAGGTATCTCTGGCTAGATTTTGGAGGTGCAGCACTGACAGATCCCTTTTGGAAGTTTAAACAAGGAGATGATTATGACCTTCTATTCAGGGGTGCATAAAACTCAAACACGTATCGATTTCTTCTTGGTTAATCAGGAGCCCTACGAGGGTTAAAGCTGTTTACTCATAGTAGAATTTTGTCTGACCATTCTCCATTACAGATGTGTTGGATATTGGAGTCTGTTCCGACAAAACCGCTCAGATGGAGATTGGATGAATCTCTTTTTAGAAAGACAATATGTTATCTCGTCTGGAGGAATCTCTTAGGGATATTATTTGACCCAGATCCCTACCCTGGACAATAAGAATTTAGCATGGCCTACTTGTAAAGTCCTATATACCAGTATAGCTCAGACCCTTTCCATTAGGAGGAATAAGATGAGGAAAGCAAGGAGGAATTCATTGAGGTGCTATTAATTCACTTGCTCTTGAGGGAACTGATGAGGAGGTGGATAGGGAACCGTGAACTGAGGGACGAGCTGCGGACATTATGTACTATAAATTGGGCTTGGACTGAAGGCTTCAAGCTGAATATCTTTGCAAGGGGACTTGCCCAGTAGGCTTCTTGCAAGCAGGGTTAGAGAATGGGAGGCTCATGCGATACCATATTTGGAATACTGGGAATTGATCACAGACCCACAGGATATGGCAGATGCTTTTGCCAATTACTTTACAGATTTATATCAGGGGGTACCAGGTAGCACTGAGGAAAATGTGTGGGAGTTTCTGGAAAGTATTGCCTTACCAAGACTGGAGCAAGAACAGGCCCAGGCCCTGGTAATACCTATATCGGAGGCTGAAATATGTGATGCAATTAACACCATGCCTAGGGGTAAGACTCCAGGTCCAGATGGTCTTTCAGCTGGGTTTTATAAAGCCCACTTGAAGAGTCTCATACCTTTACTCCTTGAGCTTTTTCTGGTATTTTGTCTGAGGAGTCCCCATTTGCCGTTATATCAGGCTTATATTAGACTTATTCTAAACCAGATAAGCCCGAGAAACACCAGGAGTTATAGGCCTATTGCCCTCTTGAACCAGGACATCAAATTGTTAGCTAAAATATTGGCTAATAGAATTTTAAAGATAGCTCCTCGGATTATTAGCCAAGACCAGGTTGGTTTTATGCCGGGCAGGGGGCTCATGATGCCATGCGTAAGCTTACCATGTCCTTGTGGGCTTCAGCTCTTGTTTGGATATGGCGCTTTTCTCCTTGGATGCTGAGAAGGCCTTTGACCGGGTCTCCCATTCCTTTCTATTTGCCACCATGGAGGATGGGCTTCCGGAGGGGCCTTCTCAGGGGTATTAGGAATCTATATGCTATACCTAAGGCCAGGGTCCTCTGTAATGGCTTTTGTCAAAGGAATTCCATCTCGACAATGGGACCAGGCAGGGTTGCCCCCTCTCCCCAATTTTATTTAATATTTACCTGGAGCCTCTTTTTAAGGCGATTCAATCAGACCCTGAAATACGGGGGATTGAGGTTAAGGGAGGAACTGAAGTTTTCGGTTTTTGCAGACGATATTCTTCTGCATCTTTGTGACCAGTGAAGAGTTTTGATAGGGTTCTGGAGGTTATAAAGAGATTCTCGGTAGTTTGAACTATAAGTTAAACTTGACTAAGACCCAGGTCCTCCCCTTACCTCACATGTATTTAAGGCAGACTTTGACCATCTCCACCTAAAGTGGGCTCCAGATGGTATTGACTATTTAGGGATTAGGTTACTCCTAATTTTCAGCAAGATGTATGAAGCAAACCTGAACAAAGTATTAGTAGCAGCTAGGGCTGACTTGGATGAGGTGGAACAAGCTTCCCTAAATTTGACAGCTAGAATAGGATTAATTAAAATGAATCTATTGCCTAGATTTTTGTATCCTATATATTTGTCCCCTATAATATTCCTAAGTCCTGGTTTATTAGAATACAAAACTTTTTTCTAATTTTTATGAATTCCAAGCCTCGAGGAGGAAACATGTGGTTTTGCAACTCCTTTTACTTCAGGGGCTTAAAATTCCAATCTCTACTACATTACGTAGCTGGGCAACTATCGATAATGACACGGTGGAATAGCATTCAGGAGGAGAGGCTATACGCCAACTTGGTTACATATTGAACAGCAAATTTTAAGAGATAAGGGTATCTCTCCTGAGTCATTGCTCTTTACTAATCGGGATCTCTCCTGATGTGGGTAATGATTCCCAGTAGTTAAGACAGTCCTGGCTGGTGGGCTCTTTGTCCCCACTCCGTAAGAAGCTGCAGAAGAGCTGTAGAGGTCAACCTATTTTAGGTAATCCCAACAAGATCTATTGGTGGCCGACTTATTAGGGACTCCTGGGCTCCACAGTTAGCTAATTTTGTTTGGTCAGACTTGATTCTAGACGACAAAGTCATGTTTCCACCTCAATGTAGTGGTATTAATTTTTTCAAGAAGATTCAGATTACCAAAATGTTACAGAGAATGAAGAGGGATAATATTTGTCCAGTAGGGACTCCATTTACCTGGGATAATCTTAAGGGAATTAACTGTGCTCGTAAGCCTCTGTCAATGATGTATAAGGTGCTTCTCGACTTCTTCAGTAAGGAAGTCTCGGCTAAGGTGGCCTACTGGGAGAAGAAGGATACCCTACTGAGGCCGGACTGGGAGATAATATGGAAAAGTGTGGCTTATATACCTATACCCAAATTTAGAACTATGCAATTTTCATTTTTTCTAATTTGTATTTCACCCCTACCAAACTTTGTACTAGGAAGCTTGGACAGACAGATCTATGTTTCAGGTGTGGTTTGACTTCGGAGATACATTACATATATTTTGGGACTGTCCTAGGATATACCCAATTTGGGTTTTAATTAAGCAGAATATGGACCCCTTCTAAACTATGTAGACTACATCTCACCTGAGGTCTGTATTTTGGGGATATGACTCAAATCTCGGATCATGATCAAGTATCATATTGCCCTGATGTCCATCCTGGTTAAAGCTTATGTGTTGAGGCACTGGAAAAGTGAATGCATTTATTCATATGACCGCTGGCTAGCGGATCTTTTGAGGGTTATAGGAGGATTAGCCCACTTGTTTCGGAATAAAAAGGAACATATGATAGAGGTGGCGAATTTTAGAGGCTATCTACTCGATCCAGCTCTAGCCTCCCTGCCATCGGTCTGTCTGTCTAAGTGTAGCTTTTTGAAGTGGTGGGTATTCATATTATCTATGATTGATTGTTTACAGTACATTAATTAGATAGGACCTGGACTGCCAAGCAAGGGATTTTAATTTTTTCTTTTGGGCTCTCTCTCTTTCTCGGGACACAGCTGAGGAACATCCTCCCCTGACTAGAGGGTTTGGGAATTATAGGACTGGTGGACTAATTCTAGCTTTTACACTTTGGGGTTCTCTTTTTCGTTAATATCCAGTCCCAACTTGGTACTTTTTGTTCTTTTTCCTCAATGTGAGGTGGTGTCCTGGTTTTTATGTCCGGATAGGGGCTGGCGGTTCTCTGCAGCTGTGATTGTATATTGTTTTTGTACATAGTTTGCCTACCCAGTTATAGGGGTGGGCACCCGGGATTCCGGGTTTGTTATGTATGTTTGTTTGTATGTTCATGCAAAATACAATAAAGATACTTTTAAAAAAATTGATGTGGCTAAATTAATCTGATTTACCATAGAGTAAAACTAACAACACACAAGGCCTCTAAACTTGGCCTTAACAATTAATTCAATCTTGGCTGTGCACTTAAAAAAGGGAAATAAAAGGGAGTAACAGGGGAGCGTCTTCTGGGATCCAAATTAGGCTGAAATTACTCCTAAAGTATACCCCTAACGTGTTCAAACCTCTAACCTCTAGGAGGGGAGCAATAAGCTGGGATCCCAGGAGCTCCATCTTCCTCAGATGTCCTGGAGCCAAAGGCAGCGGAGGGAGTCCAAGGTCTCCCCACCAACCCCACTAAGAGGCGTGGCCTAAATAATACTTTCATCATAAGACATCCCTGGTGACTTGGCGCTCTCCTGAAGAATTAATTTTCCAAGACTCCCACGACTGCCAACAGGTTACATGCTGGTCATATTTCAATCTTATTCTAGCTGTCTGAGATTCCATTAGAACCACTTCCTCCACTCGCTTAGCCCATTCTGATATTAAGGGTGGATTCTGAGTTAGCCATTTGGCAGTAATACTCTTCAAGCCCACTGCTAAGAAAATCAGTAATATTTTCCTTAGGTTACCTTTTTGATGGACCACTGTGGGGAAGCCTAATACCCAATCAGTAAAGGTAGGGGGAATAAGCACCCCTGTTATCTATTTGACAGTTTCCCCAAGTTGCCCCCAAAAAACAGATAGTCTAGGGCAGGCCCAAAAAATGTGCCAGTGAGTGCCTATATTTCCACATCCTCTCCAGCAGTCAACTCCCCCTCCCAAGTAATGGGATGTGACCCGGGGCACTCGAAAGAATTGAATAAGAATCTTCCAGAAGAACTCTCACCACACCTGGGAAGATGTCACCTTCCAACCGAGCTTTAGTCTATAATTCCACTCAGTTTCCAAAATACTTGTATTGGTTTCCTCCTCCCAGGCCCTACAGTGCCTCTCTAAAGAATCCCCCCACTCTCCGACAGAATTTTATAAAGCTGCACCACGAGTCTGATCGGGGTTGAGATAATAACTGCTCCATATAAAAAGTTTTCACAACTGAGAGAGAGAGAGAGATCTAGACAGCCTCTCCATGTGGTCTGAGGATTGTATAAAATACCTCACTTGGAGATATCTATAAAATTCAACATTATTCCACTGAAATTTATCTTTGGCCCTCTGAAAAGAGATACAACTGCCTCCCTCCACAAATTGCGTGATATGTGTTATGCCCCTGACCTCCCACCTAGCATAGCCCTCATCTAATAATGGTGGGAACAAATTTGGTTCGTGTCTGATAAGAGAGAGGGATCCCACTCCCTCCGGAGTTCCCAGCAATGTCCTGACCTTCCCAAGAACTTATAGCCCCTGTCTAACCCAACAGTTCCTAATTTGGCAAACATATTCTTTGGAAGGAGGTGACAGGGCTAAGGAACAAAGTGGTCTCCCCTCCAGAAGCACATCCTCCATATCGTACCTTCTTGACTCTCCTCTCTGTTTAGCCCATGTCATTACTGGACCCATTTGTGCTGCTAGGTAATATAAATAGAAGTTTGGTAAAGCTAATCCCCCCTTTTCTCTGGGTAGGCAGAGGTAGCTTCTAGCCACCCTAGGTCTCTTGTGATTCCAGATGAATCTCTGGGTCACTGTCCCTAATTTGTTCCAGAATGAGGTTGGTGGTCTCAAGGGGAGGGACTGAAACAGGACCAGTAGTTGTGGCAAGATATTCATTTTGAGCACTGAGACTCTACCTGTCAGGGTGAGAGGCAAGGAGTGCCAGCTTGCCAAATCTCTCTCCAGAATCACCCATAATTAAGTGAGAATAGTTTCGACAAATCCACCAAAATTTGAATTCCTAAGTATCTTATGGTTCCCCTGGGGCCCATTTAAAGGGAAAGTTGTTCATGAAACCATTCGGGGCTTTGCCACTTAGAATCAAGGCCTCGGATTTAGAAAAATTAATTTTGTAACCTGAGACTTCCCCAAAGCTGTTCGGAGTGTCACATAGCCTAGGAACTGATTTTTCTGGGGATGAGAGAAAGAAAATGGAATCATCTGCATATAAAGAAAGTTTATGTTCTGAATGTCCCCCCTGGACCACTGAAATCCTAAGATCCTGTCTATTTTTGGAGGCAAGGGGTTCTAAACACAGGCAAATAGGAGAGGGGAAAGGGGACACCCCTGCCTGGTCCCCCTAGATAAGGGGAAGTGGGGGGAACTCACCCCATTCACCCTCACCAGGGCTTGAGGGTGGGAGTATAATTTAGAAATAGTATGCAAGAATTTAGGGCCAAATTTCATTTTCTCCATGGATGCTTTTAGAAATTTCCAATTAACCCTATCAAATGCTTTTTCTGCATCCATGGATATGGCTATCTGAAATGTGTTAGCAGTTTTCTGGGAGGATATAATATTTAGTAGCCTCTTAATATTATCATAAAGGTAGCGCCCCAATATAAAGCCTGTCTGATCTTCGTGGATCAGGGTGGGGATATGAACTTGTAACCTATGGGACAAAAGTCCTGTGAACAATTTTAAATCCACATTTAATAAGGAGATTGGTCTATATGACCCACACTCCAGGGGGTCCTTACCAGCTTTATGAATGACAAATATACGTACTGTCTGCCAGGAGGCTGGGGTCTCCTCTCCATCCATGATCTCTTGGCATACTGGTAACAAAAAAGGTATCAGGGAGCCATTTTTCATATTAGAGAACTTGTTAAGGAGTTCAACTTTTGTTATGGCACCTTCCAAATAGTCTACCACTGGCTGAGAAAGGGATCGCAGCTCCAAGCTCTCCAAAAGAACGGAGAGCTTATCTTCAAAATCAGGGATCAATTCTTGGGTGTATAACTCCTCATAAAAGGTTGCAAATTCTTTAGTGATTTCCTCAGGACGGTATATCATTTTACTGCCCTGGGCATGGTCTCTAAGGTAGGGAACCAGTCTGCTGACCTGTTGTTTCCTTAAAGTGGCTGCTAACAATCTCCCCACCCTATTACCATTCTCATAAAAATGTTGTCGGGCTCTCTTGTAAGAGTCCTCTATGTGGGATGTCAACAGTTTCTCCAAAGCTAGACGTCTGTCTGTCAAAATGTTTTGGGTTTGGCTATTCAATGAAATTTTGTGCTGGAATTCCATCTCCGCTATTTCACTCTCCAGTTCCTATCTCCTCTGTTCCTTCCGTTTCTTATCTGCAGCAGAATATTTAATGATAATTCCCCTTAAGACTGCTTTTAAAGCATCCCATCTGACAGCATGTGAAGTGTCCTCTATCGGATTGTCCTGCCAAAATCTTGAATTGAGGATAATATCAGGTCTTTAAAATTTTGGTCATTTAGGAGGCCTACATTAAGCCTCCAGGGTGAGTTTCTGATTGTGGGGAATATATCTAATTTTATTTTTACCGGAGCGTGATCTGATAAAGTATGGGTCATCTTTTGGCAATCAGAGACAGTATGTAACCATTCGTGAGGGAGGAAAAACAGGTCAATCCTGGTGTAGCATTTGTGTCAGTCTGAAAAATGAGAGAAATCTGTAAGGTTACCATTAACCTTTCACTAGATGTCAGTCACACCAAAAGTATGAATCCATCTGTTCAAGGTCTGTCCCACCCTCCCCAGGGAAACCCGTGAGGTTCCTCCCCTTCAATCCTTGAGGCAGAGAGAATGGTATTAAAATCCCCGCCTACTATGCCAAGCTGGTCTGTAGGTTGGAGTATATGAGTGAAAAAAATATTAAAAAAGGAGAGCGCTTCCCTGTCCTCGTTAAGGCGTAAATACACGCTATCGTGCAGGGGATGCCAACCAGAGTGGCCTGGAGAATAACATAATGCCCCTCCAAGTCCATCTGCGAAGAGATGACCTGAAGTGGACAGGATTTGTGGATAAGGAAATCTGTGCCTCTATGGTGTGGGTGGTTTAAATAAGAGGAAGCATATACTTTGCCTACCCAGCCACGACAGAGCTTATGGTGCTCTATATCTGACAAGTGGGTCTCCTGAAGCAGTGCGAGTTGTGTACCCATCCTGCCCAATTCCTGGAGCACCCTGGACCTCTTTATTGGACTATGAAGTACCCTTACATTATATGTGGTAATAATTAATTCCCCCCATGTTTTTAAACCTGCGTGAATAGATCCAGTCAGTAATGAGTTCCCTTCTCCTCCCCAGGTCCACCACTCCAGGAGAATGAGTAGGAGATAGTACACAGCCAAGAAGAACAAACATCAAACAGCATGTTAACAAGAACATAATAACCTTTGTGAACTTGTAAGGTTATAACATCAAAACAGGTGGAAAAAACATAACTAGCCACCGGAAAATACGAAACCATAATTGGCTTCAATAGTGACACGCTAAGCCCCACACACTGGGCTTGGAAAATGGTGAGGGGAGGTTCTGGAGTAAATCCTGCACTGTGCTGCTTGGCCCTATTCCAAGGTAGCTATAGCAACCAGTGTGGGGTCATCTTACTCAAGGGGCAGGTATCAGAGAAGAAAAAGAAAAAGGAAGTTCCTGCACATTAAATATCTTAATATGACAAAGGTATGGGGGGGAGAACAACCCCGACCCACCCAGCCTTAGCTGCATGCTTCTTAGATCTGTACATTCAGATCTGAGCTGGATCTTGAGTAAGATTAAAAGGCAATCTCCAAGATTTATACTCTAATATCCCGACTTATATTAACTATCAGCATTATGGCAGGAATTAAAATCCCCCACCCCACGAAGGGCCAGGCCATTGGTGCAAGAGAAGTCTAAATGATGACAATTGAAAAATCCCCATAAACCAAGTCCTTGGACCTCCCCTATTAACCTTGGCCCCCCTCATGATGGATGTCCAAACTATTTAGCCCATAGTCAGACGATTGTCTTCCTTAGTTAAAAGTAGAAAGATAAAGGATACAGTTCAGTCTCTGAAGTCATCTCTGTTTTCTGCCCGCAAGCCTGGTGAGATGGCACCCCATCTACCCCTTTTTCTCACCATGTCTCTTGCTTCTAAAGTGGGCCATAGGTTGAGGTTCGAGCCTGAAGAGGCCTGGGTGAATTGTCTAGAGGCTGGGAGCCATTGTCGTCACTCTATCTCCTTTACTAGTCCTGGCTCGATGAAGTCATCCACTGAGATTCCCAAACCAGATAAATACTTTTTTGCTGCAACTGGGGTTTCAAAAATCTTGGTCCCGGAGTCTGAGAAAATCTTCAGTTTAGCCAGAAAGTCAACTCATGCCTTAAGGCCTTTGGTACGCAGCTCCTTAAGCACTGGGAACCAGGCCCTTCACTGCGCCATTGTTGTTGGGGCATAATCCGGTTCAACAAAAAGCATGGTGTCTCCAAAGGTGATCTCTTTCAGTGACCAAGCCTTCCTCAGTACTAATTCTTTGATCTGATAGTCCCAGAATGCTATAACTATTGAGCGGGGTTTAGCTTTCAGATCTTTTGGAGGAGGTATTAGGACTCTATGTGCTCGAATGATGCCTAGTTGTAGAGTTTTGTCCAGACTCAGTACTTCCTTCAGCAGGCCTTTGATAAAATCAGGCATGTTCCTGGATTCCATATGTTTGAGCAAACCATGAATCTGTAAGTTAACCCTCCTGGATCTGTTTTCGAGGTCCTCTATTTTGTCAGGAAGAAATTGTGATATGCGGTGGAGCTGCAGTATAGCGCCATTGTGCAGGTCCACTGACTCTGATTGAGAAGTTAATGCATCCTCCATAGACAGAATCTTCTGCTCCTGCTGTGCCAGCTTTTCTGTTGTCTCCTTCATCTCCCCTTGGAAGGTGTCCACTGTTCAGGTGAGACGTCTGAGTTCACGACACAAATGGCAAGAGGTAATAGTAACCTCTTCCTCCTCTTCATCATCTGTGCTATCCCCCGCTTCAGCACCTTCAGTTTCTGGCAGCCTAGCCAGAGGAGCCTGCGAAGCATTTTTATTTAGGCCACGGGAATTTAAGTCCAGTTTTTGTTGTTTGAGACCGCTCAACGTGCCTGATTTGCCTTTTGGACGACCCACCATGGCTTACGGTGTAGCTCAGGTATATTTTCCCTTTGTGCCACAGATGTTTAAGAAGCCTTTATTTTATAATTTATTTTGTGAGGATGTGGAGCTCCGTTCTAGTGCTGCTCCATGAGGGATGACATCACCGGAAGTCCCGAGGTGTTGCTGTTCTGATCTGTATTGGCTGACCTTGCAAATGGGAGGAGAATGGTTGCATGGCTAGAAATACTGCCCTGAGTTCCAGGAGGCTGATGTGTTCTTGTGTCTCCTGTGGGCTCCAGATGCCACTTACTGTGAGGTCCTCCAGGTTAGCACCCTTCCCTAGGAATGAAACATCTGTTGTGAAGACATCTGTTGGAGATTGCTGAAGGAATGGAATGCTGTCTTTGAGGTTGCTTTCTTCCTTCTGCCACTCTAGTGCATTGACCAATGATTTTGCTACAGGCACTTTTTTTTGAGAAGGACTCCCATCTTTGAGACCAATGTTCTCTTAAGTGGCACAGCATATCCCTCATCTGAAACCTGTCCCATGGGACCACAGCTGTGGAAGTGGCTATGTGGCCTAGTATTTGTAGAAAATCCATTTCAGGCCTTGGTTGGCCCATTGTGAAGGATTTTGCTGTGGTGATCAGAGTTGCTACCCCTCCTTGAGGGAGTAGGGCTTTCCCTTGCATGGTATCCAGTCCTGTGCCTATGTAACCCAGCACTTGAACAGCTTCTGTTTGTGACTTCTGCAGATTTATCATGAACCTCAGTTTTTCCAGAGTGCTTTTTACCTTCTGAATAAAGCACCTTATCTCTTGTTCTGTTTTCCCTGAGACTAGTCAGTCTTCTCGGTAAGGAAAAATCACCACACCTTGCCTTCTCAGGTGTGCTGTCACCACAGCTAAGCACTTTGTGAAGACCCTTGGTGCTGAAGTGAGGCTGAAGGCAAGAGCTACAAACTGGTACTGGCAGTTTCCTAGCCTGAATCTGAGATATTTTCTGTGGCTAGGTCTGACTAGAATGTGAAAGTAGGTGTCTTTCAGGTCCAGTGAGCCTAGCCAATGACCTGACTGTATGGATGGGATCACTGTGCCCAATGTGACCATCTTAAACCTCTATTTTTTTGATGTGCTTGTTCAGGTATCTGAGGTTTAAAATGGGTCACCACTCCTCATTTTTCTTGTGGGTCAAGAAGTACATTGAGAAGAGGCCCTTACCCCACTGTGAGGCAGGGGCTTTTCCACTGCTTTTACTTGTAGCAGTGTGTTTACTTCCAGTTCCAGTGGAATTCTTTCTGTGGGAATGTGCTGTAAAACATTTGTGTTTCTGCAGCATTGGAAAGTTTCTGAACTGCAGGCACAACTCCTGACCCACTACCTCCAGGACCCACTTGTCTGTGGTAATGTTTACCCAATCCTGGAAGTAGTGGGCCAGCCTCCCCCACTCCGCCCACTGCAGTGGTCGGTTGACCTGGGCAGAATTGTGAAGAGTTTTGTTTTAGCTGAGACTTTGGGGCTGGTGCTGCTGCACCACACTGTGAATCCCATTAACCTCTGCCCCTGTGGTAACCTCTTTGGGGCTGTATTCATAGTAAGGAGCATATGCTCTTGAGAAGTAGCCACTGCCCCCTGCCTCTCCTACCATGAGACCTGTAGAAAGTGGAGGACTTTTATTTCTCAGTATTGTTTTTATAAGTAGTTTTGCACTCATCCACTTTTTCATGTATGCCTCTGTTTTGTACCAAAAAGTGAATCACCTTCAAAATGAAAATTTATGGCCTTGGTCCGAGTGTCCTGGGAAAGGATAGATGACCTTAGCCAGGAGAATCATTTCAATGACACTGCATGGGCTAGAACTCTTAAGGCAGTGTCATTAGTGTCCAGAGCAGTGTGGAAATGGTACTTGGTGGCATTCAGGGATGACTTGGTTGCCTGGTTACTTGGTATCATGAAGACAGAAGTAGGTGGCAGCCATGACACCATCTCCCATACAGTGCAGATCATATTGGACTTAATAGCCCATGGATTTGTCTAGTTCCCTTTTAAATGTATCTGCTGTGGCAGTCAGGTCCTGTGCCAATTCTTTATCAGTCTTGTCAGTCAGTGCCAGCAGTGTATTCCACAGTGCCTTATGATACTGGGCTATATGAGCTGAGTAAGCTGCCTGCCTGATGAGCAGGGATGCTGATGTATAAACTTTTTTGGCCATCGTATCCAATTTTCTGGAGGCCATCTTAGGGGGCTGTGCAGAGAAAGGGAGCTTAGCCCTCTGACAGGCAGTCACCTGGACTATACCTTGATGATACGGGTTGCATACAGATAAAAAAGGCTAAAAATTGGAAGGTCATGTGCACAAATGCCCGCAGTCTGGGAAACAAAATCCTGAACCTAGTGGCCCTGATTGCTGAGGTGAACCTGGACATTGTTGCTGTTACTGAGGCATGGTTCATGGGGAACCATGACTGGGATATAACAATACCAGGTTACACTCTATTCCAGAGGGACAGGGTGGGTAAAAGGGAGGAGGAGTGACTATCTACATCAGGGAAGAAATTAAGGCAACTGAGGTGCAGGGAATGCAGGGAGAGGTAGAAACACTGTGGATCACCCTGGAAACAGGAAATGGCACTACCATTTGCACTGGTGCAATCTACAAACCTCCTGCACAAATGGCAGAGCTGGACAGGGTACTTGTACAGTAGAAGCCATCCACAGAATGACAGCTAAAGGGGAGGTGTTGCTGGTAGGAGACTTCAATCTGCCAGATGTGGATTAGAACAACTAGGCTGCAACCTCAGCCAGGAACAGAGACATCTTGGAAGCCCTGCATGGGGCATGCCTAATTTAGCTAGTGACGGAGCCCACCTGAGAGGGAGTAACTTTGGACCAGGTACTCACCAACGGGGACAGAATTACTGATGTAAAAGTGGGTAGCCATCTGGGATCAAGCGATCACAGTACAGTGTGGTTCAATGTGAGAACAGCAGAAGAGTCAAACCACATGAAAGCAAGGGTCTTGTATTTCAGGTAGGCTGACTTTGAAACGATGGGGAAATGTCTTAGGAAATCACTAGCAGGGAAGGATAAAGGATGGGGGGGTGGAGGAACAATGGGAGAACCCTATGGGAGCCATAGCGGAAGCAACAAGCCAATGCATTAGGCAAGTAAGCAAAACAAAGACAAAGAAAAAAACACTATGGTTCTTTAAGGAAGTAGCCGAGAAGGTAAGAACAAAAAGGGTGGCATTCAGGTGTACAAGGAAACACAGAGGGAAGAAGACAGGAAACTATATCTGGAAAAGCAGAAAGAGGCAGGGAAAGCAGTTAGGAGTGCAAAGGCACAAACAGAAGAAAAAATAGCCCAGGCAATAACAAAAGGAGAAAAGACCTCTTTCATGTACATTAGTGAAAGAAAAAAGATTAAGGATGGGACTGTGAGACTAAAAAGGGAAGGAGGGAAGTGAGAAGGGACCAAGAAAAAGCAGAAATTATGAACAAGTATTTTTGTTCAGTATTCACAGAAGGAGGGGAAGGGGAAGGACCAAAGTTGGGCAATGGAAGTTCCGCTGTGGGGGGAGGAGGAGTTGGACACTAGTCCATTTAAGGAGGAGAGAGTCTTAAAGGAACTCGCTAATCTGAAAGTTGACAAGGCAATGGGGCCAGATGGGATACATCCCAGAGTATTAAGAGAACTCAGGGAGGTGCTGGCAGCACCACTGACAGCCCTGTTCAACAGTTTGCTGGAAACAGGTGTGGTACCAAAGGACTGTAGGAGGGTGAATGTAGTCCATCTCCACAAAAATGGGAGCAGGGAGGAGGCTGGCAATTATAGGCCAGTCAGCATGACCTCGGTGGTGGGGAAACTAATGGAATCACTACTAAAAGAAAGGTTTGTGATATATCTTGAATCCAGCAAAGCACAGGATCTAAGGCAGCATGAATTCACAGTGGGAAGATCTTGTCAAACAAATCTGATTGATTTCTTTGACTGGGTGACTAGGGAGGTGGATCAGAGAGGGAAGGTAGATGTGGCCTACCTGGATTTCAGCAAGGCCTTTGACATTGTCCCACATAGGAGGCTTATAAACAAGCTGGGCAGCCTAGGAGTGGGTCCTAGGGTGGTAAACTGGTTCAAAAATTTGCTGAGCAATATTACACAGAGGGTGGTGGTGAACGGAGTTCAGTCTGAAGAGAGGGGGGTGACCAGTGGGATCCCCCAGAGATCAGTTCTTGGGCCAGTCCTCTTTAATGTCATCATGAGCAACATTGCAGAGGGGCTGGAAGAGAAGGGGTGTCTCTTTGCAGATGACACAAAGATCTGCAACAGGGTTGACACTCCGGGAGGAGTACAGAAAATGAGAAGGGACCTAAGCAAGCTTGAGGAGTGGTCAAGGGTGTGGAAGCAAAGATTCAATGCAAAGAAGTACAAGATCATGCATTTTGGGCACAGAAATGCGTGGAAGGAGTACATGATGGGGGAGGTACTGACAGTCACCAAACAGGAAAGGGACCTGGGAGTAATCAAATCTGATGATCTAAAGGTTACCAAACAATGTGAGAAGGCTGTGAGGAGAGCCATTGGAATGCTGGGCTGTATAGGGAGCGGTATCTCCAGCAGAAGGAAGGAGGTGGTGATGTCATTGTATAGAACATTGGTGAGACCTCATCTAGATTTCTGTGTCCAGTTCTGGAGGCCCCATCTCCAGAAGGACATAGACAGAGTAGAAGCAGTTCAGAGAAGGGTGACAAAAATGGTTCAGGGGCTGTACCAAAAGTCCTATGAGGGGAGACTGGTGGATCTCAATATGCATTCCCTGGAGGAGAGGAGAGAGAGGGGAGATGTGATAGAGACTTCCAAAAACCTCAAGGGTAAAAATAAGGTGCAAAAGGGTATCATCTTTCAAAAAAACAAAGATGTTTAAGGGAATTCAAAAATACATGGGACAGACATAAAGGAACTCTAGCGATGGGAAAGAGAGGATAAGCTGTAGTTCATTTAGGATCTGTGGTATATGAAACAGGTAAGGAAAATGAGGAGACTAGGTGGGCCATGTGGTCCTTATCTGTCATCAAATTCTATGTCTTTTTGTATTCTATCTTCTGTCTGTCCACCTGATACTTTTTTTTCAATCTTTTTACCTATGGCTTCAGCTGAAGTAAATGCAGACATGATTTCTGAAGTGGCTTTTTGTAAAGATTTGTATTCAGGGACCAGCAGCCTCCTTGTGGGAGCTAATCCCATCATATCCATAAATGCTGTTTCCTCCTCATCCTCCTCTGTTTCCTCCAGGGGATGTTGAGGGTGTTCACTGTTTGCCTAATGAAAGCGAAAAAAAGATGAGTAATCCTGTATAGGCCTTGTAGGGGAGCCAAATCCTGTTCCGATGAACCATCTTGTTCAACACGTTCACCTTCCTCCTCCTCTTAATAGTACATATCTTCCTCCTCCTCCTCCTCCATAGGCTGGTAGACTGGAGCATGAGCCTGAGGAGGGGAAAAGGCATATTCATAAAATTCCCCATGACCTGGAAAGCCTGGAAAAATTGCCACATTTTTGTTATGTCCTCTGTTGAGGGCATTTGTTTTTGGTCCAAAAAATGCTCCATTCCCTTTTTCAGGAGGAGTGGTAAGGACATTCTTTTCTTTTTTTTTTTCCTTGGCAGACGCTATTTCCAGTGTCTGCTCTGAGGCTCTCTTATTTGTATTTTTGCCATCACTGACTCAGGGTTCTCCCTTTCGGACATCCTGGAATCCTTACCATCTTTACCATGCCTTATCCAATGGCTGAGCAGCTTTATTTTGTTTATCTTTCCCCTTTCACAGGGACTGCTGATGTATTCGAGCAGATGAACCCTCTGATGTGTGCTTGCCACCATGATTAGGAATTTCCTCAGAGTCTTTATTATTTTTCAGAAATAGAGAGGCAGAACTCTTCTGTTTTCTTAGCTCTTTTCTTTTGGGTTTTAGGGCAAATTTTATACAGAGCTCACAATTAGTAAAGTCGTGATCTGGACCCAGGCACCTTAAACAGAGTTCTTGGCAGTATGCCTTTGCCAGGAGCTAGAAACAATTTTTACAGTTTTTAAAGTCGGTTGGCCCTGTTTTCTTTTTCATAGGTCTATCAGTCATGCCAAATGCTGAAAAGCTAAATAATAGAGACATTGATTCCCAAAACACCTCAAAACCTCCCTGACAGAACCTAATTTGGCCCAATGCAGTTCTGTAGAGGAACAGCTTTAAAATCCAGTTCTTGAGTAATAGAACCACATTAAAAGTAGAGAGACTGCAAGTCTGACAGAAAAATGGGAGCTTTTCTCACTAAAATCACTTGGTAGCATAGTTCAATGTTTGTGGAACAGCAATGGGGAGAGATGGGATACGTAGTGCTTGTGTAACTTGTAGTACATTTTGTGGCTTTACTCAATTCCCACCCTTAAGTAGTAGGTATGTAGGCAGTAATTTGTAGGGAATAGAAGGCCCATGAACAAGGGTGAAAAGAGTGCTGGAGAAGGAGGTGGAGGGGATGGTGGTGGACAAAAAACACTCCCTAAGCAAGCGAGGTGTGTTAGTGGAGGGTCTAAATAAAGGTTGTGGGAGGAGCTATTCCCCACATTGAACTTCAGTCCTAACCCTCCCATTCAATGTTTGTGGAATAGCAATGGGAGAGATGGGGTATATAGTGCTTGTGTAACTTGTAGTACTTTTTGTGGCTTTACTCTATTCCCACCCTTGAGTAGTAGGTATGTAGGTAGTAATTTGTAGGGAATGAAAGGCCCAAAAAGACACCTCCTCCAACTCATGGAGAGTAGAATCTCCTGGCACTCAGGAGAGGAAAAAACCCCAAGTGGAGAAAACTTCTGAGGATCCATGGCCGGAGGTCTGCCCTTCCTTGGGCATACTAAAAGGAGAAGGACATAGGTTATAGTAACCATAGCTAATTTGAGGTTGGTGAGCAGCTTGGAGAGATGATGATCCATCCTCAATTCATGGATGATGCAGATTGAATAATGATCCTGAGGTTGAAGAGTAGGTCTTTTCTGAAGGAGCAATAAAATCTGAAGTGTGAAGTAAATCCAGGTGAAGGAAGTCCAACTTTCCAAGATGATGAATGATGCTTGTCCCATGGAATTGCAAGGGTATAATTAGCAGAGGAAGCATGACTTGATCGATAAGTTACTAGATGGAGAATGGTGGAAGTGCTATGGTACAAGAAGTTATTGGTGAATGATTCAACTTATGAAAGGTTTAAATGTCAAGGTGTGGTTTGGAGGCAAGGAGTTAAGTAATGAACAAGGAGTCACTAAGGAAGCATCCATGAAGTAGAAATAAGTAGAAATGAGTAGAAGAGAGTCTTTGAGTGCCCTGGAGATGATGGTTCATTTTCGATCCAAGGACGATTCAGACTGAATGATGATCCTGAGGATGAAGGGTACTTCTTTTCCGTAGTGATGGTAGAATCCTATGTGTGGAGCAGATCCAGTTGAAGAAAGGCTAATGCAGTTCATATTTCCAAGGTGACAAAAGATGCATGTCCAAAGGGATTGTAGGGGTGTAATGAGTTGGGAGAGAATAATTTGATTGATATAAATCCAGACAATACACTGTGGGATCTGCGATGATTTGTAAAGTTATGGGTGACTGATCCAATTCGTGTAAGGTTTGATGTTCAAGGTAGTCTGGAGGTAAAGAATCGATTAGTGAGCGATAAGTCGCTAAGTAAGCATCCCAGAGTAAAATGAGTAGAGGAGATTTGAGTGACTGATGAGAGTAATGCCATATGTGATGAGTAAACAAATAGAAGAAGATTTGCGGAGCGGTCCAAATGGTAGCCTAATGTATATGAGGAATGATTGGAAATTCAGCTTAAAGGATGGATGGCTTCTTTGGTCATGATGTTTATGACTTTATATGTAAATACTCTGCTGGTATGCTGCCTGAAGTAAGTGCTGGTATTTCTGTGGTGTGATCATCTAGGAGATGCACTGTAGTGGCATAGGTTGGTTAAGTTTACAGGTAATCCTGATGCTGAAGTACTTGAGAGAAGCTTGGAGGTGGAAATAAGGAAAAGTCTGTAGGCTGAATTGGTAGTGAGATCAATTAGTGCAGGATGTCATAGGATCTTAGTGATACGGCTGATTAAGACCGATTGGGGAGCCGGCCCGGTAGCACTGAGGGTTGAGGTGCTAGATGCCACACCTCGCGCTATGCAGCCGGGTTGAGAAACGGACTCGAACGCCCGGGGAGTCGGTGGGGAGGATCAGCATCCCAATGGATGCTCTCCTCCCTCAGGGTGGAAGTGACCAAAGACGCTCTGCATTCTGCATCCCTTCCATAGCCGGGTGGAAGCACGAGCAGTAGGAAGGATGGAGGTGGCTTCCGCTCGTCGGAGCCAGGGAGGGGTTGACATCAGGAGCATGAGGGCCTGGCATGCATCAGCAGCCGCAGGGACGCACGTCCCAAGCGCACGAGAATCCCAGGGCGTGGGCGTAAGGGAGAAAACCAGAAAACACCTCCGGCTGCCCTAGATGAAGAGTCCGCCCTAAGTCTACTCGGACCACCTACAAGGACAGACCCCAATGTGCCAGGGAGAGGAGGAAGGGCACTCTAGGGGCAGATCCCTAAGGTGGGTGCCGGGGGACATGAGCGGATGGAAGGAGGGGGCACCGGGGTAGGGAAGGAGGATAAAGATGAAAAAAAAAAAAAAAAAAAAGACCGATTGGGAGGCAAGACTGAGTTGGTGAATTTGTCTTGACTGTTATGGATTGCCGGATAGAATTCAGGAGAGCCAGTTCTCAGAGATGGTCTGTACTGCAGAGATTAACAAAGGTAATTCAAGAAGAAAAGGCTGAAGGAGCTGCTGGAAGACTAGTTGACCCAGCTGAAGGTACTAGGTAAAAGGTGTAGATAATTGTATGAGCAATGGTGATGTCCAGGAGTGAAAATGATGGTTTGGATGGCGTAGAGTTAGTGATCAGCTAGGCAGTGGAGATCCCATGATGACTATTCTGGAAGACATCTGTGAAATTTTTAAAACAAGCAACAACTGTTGAGGAGTAGGAATCGAGTAACATGGTGAACAGAGTCGGTGGTAGTAGGAGAGGCTGCAGAAGGTAAGACAGATAATGTTTGTAGTTGAATGGGTTATCTTGTGATTCCCGGTATCCATAGAAGGGATACTAATTACAAAGTCAGAGCATAGCAGAGGGATTTGCAACCTTTCCATGTAGAAGGATAACCAGTGAGACAAAGTAGACAGGGAAATCACGGTAATGGAACGGACAGGAGTTGGAGGGTATATCTGTTAAAGACTGATAAGATCTTCCTATGTCCAAGCGAATGGGATTTCATGAATGATTCTGAGGCACTGATTGGGCAGCATATAAAAGTCTATGATGACGAAAGAGTCTATGAGGCATGTTAGCCAAGGGATGTTTGCTGACAGTAGTTTTTCACCAGAGTAATGAACGAGTGATCCAATGTTAAGTGGAAGGGTACTGTTAGAATGGCCAGAGTAGGAGTATGAAATGAATAATATGGAAGAACAGTTGACCTGGTAGAAGTATTGGTCAGAGATAAGGTACTAGGCCCAAAAGAGCCACAGCAAACAGCACAAAGCCCAGAGCCTGCAAGGCAGAGTTGAGAGGCAGCCAATTAAATGAGAAGAAAACCCAGATCGAATCCTGAGGAACTGGAGGAACTATCCAGAGAAGGCAATGGGTCAGGCAAAGCCGGATGAAGAACTGTGCAGGAAGGAACAGAACTGGGTCGGCCCCCAGCGAACAGCAGCAGGAGACAGGAAGGCTGTAGCATTCACAGGAAGACAGTCCATGGAGGCTATTGATTGAAGCACAGTACTCAGATCAGCTGGGGTGAGACACAGAAGTCCTATGGTGTCAACCAACTAGGGAAGGAACAGGAGTTGAAATGAAGAAGGGTAAAGTCTCACATCTGAAAGAGAAAATAAACCCGGCCATCAACTAGGAGGATGATCCACAGCAAGGAAGTCCCAGAGGCAGACAACCCAGAATTAGGTGGATACCAGTCCTGCTGGCAAGATCCAAATTGTGAGGGAATAGAGGCCAAGAGTCCAGACATATGCATCCAAGGAAGAGCGGGGTGGTGAATGGCGAGGAAGGATGCAAGGCATTCAGAGTAACTGGGTCTTGAGCTGGAGGGAAGTGGTAATCGGACAGGATAAGGCAACGCTTGCAGAATAGATGCAGACTCCCAACCAAGGTAGATGAGTTGGGAGGACGAGTCATGATGCTCCAGAGAGTGACAGAAGATGTGGGCACTGGTAGTACATGCTCAGGTGTAGGAGGGAGCAGCAAGTAATGGGCCGGTGGAGAAGAAAAAAGGTCAGAATGGTTGATTGGAGCACGAGCTTCCATGCACAGACTAGGAGCCCTGTCGTCAACAAGACAACCTGCAATCCATGTCGATAGGCACAAAAAGGAGGTGGAAGGCAGGTGGAGTATGATGGTCCCATTCCCAAAGGGAAATGGTGACCCATATCAGGTAAAGGATACTGGAAGAGGAAACAGCGAGGTAAGCTCAGGCTACTGACGAGGGAAGGCAATGGGATGTAAGGAGGAGAAGGTGAGTCGGGCAAAGTCAAGTTCCAAAAGGGAAGCAGCGTCTGGGTAGCCAGCTGAGAATGCATTAGTGCAGCAGTAGAATATAGACTCAGACATCTGTTGGGGTCAGCTGAGGCAGACGATGGTGACGTGAGGCAGCCAGGTATAGGCAGGATGATGAGGACACACGGAGCAAGGAAATTCCGTTCCCGAAGGGAATCAGCAACCAGTATGAGGTAGAGAAGTCATGGCATAACTCAGTAGGTTGTAGACATGGCTCCCACCCCTGGTAGTCAGGGTGAGCTAACCCGCATTCAATGCTGCAAGCACAGTTAGGGATGGAGGATGTCAGGTTGGTAAGTAGGAGGTAGTGGTTGTGACGGACTCCCATCCCCGGTAGATGGGGGAAGCCTACCTTCACTCAGCATCTCAGAAGGCACGAGTTAGGGATAGAGTCCGGAGTACTGCTGGTATGGGCTGGCTGCAGCTCTGAACACTGCTGTAGAAGAAGATCACAGTAGGGAACTGAGATGCAATAAGTGTGATGACTAGAACACAGGAATGGGAAGATGTACAGATCATAATGGAAATGATAGGCACAATACGAAGCAGGCATGATGACAACTGAGGGAGCAGTGGTTAGTATGAGTGCTGTGCAGAGGAAGCTCAGAGTCAAAAGTGCTGAAAAAGGCAAAAATCAAGGGAGGTTTACGCTGGGCGCATGTGCAGTGCTCATCGGATTAGGATTGGGGAGTCAGGGAGTCCATGGACGGGTGAGAGGCCATGACCAGGCCAAAGAACAATATGTTGCCATAGTCATTCTGGGAGCCACCGACATGATGTGCTGAGCAAGTCGGAATACATAATCTAATTACAGGAATGAAAGATGGACTTGTTAGAAGTTTTACCAGGAGATGGGATTTCAAAGGCAAACAGAGATAGGGAGCGATCACAGTGAAAGTAACAAAAGGCAGTGTAAATGAAGTTGTTTTAAATGGCTAACCATCTGATATGGGGGCCTTTTACCTTGTGGGACAGAACCATATACAATTTTCAAAACACAAAGAAAATGCAAATTGTTGTCTATATTCAAGTGATGTATCAAATTATTCGTGCTACACATAGTACAGGAATGTACATACTGATAGTAAACACAAGGATAGGAACCCTACTCTTGCTGATCTCTCAGGCCCTGATCGGGGAAACATCTGAGTGGCCGGGGCTTCTGGGCCAGCCGTCCACACCACCACTGCTCGACACCAAGGAACCCTACTCTTGCTGGTAAGCTCTCAGGCTGAACTGGGAAGTGCTGAAAGGTTCCCACTGGCTGCCACCTGTTGCTTCCATCTCCTGTTGGACTGTTGTGCCCCACGTGACCACTGATTGGCCTGCAATCTTGACTGATTCAAACTGTTCTGCTGGGCTCTGTGCCCATAGACTTCAGTGGGTTTCGGAAGAAAATTGTGGTTAAATTGCTAGACTACTTGCTTTTTTTTCTGTTAGAGTCTCAATTAATGTGTAGACCAGCCTTGACATTCTTAGCACTCGACTTCTAAAAACTCCAGGTCTCAGCCGAAAATCTGGGCTAATTTGCTAGGCTGCTTGATATTGTTTGTCAAAGTCAAAATTAATTGTGTAGACCTGCCTAAATGTTTTAGCATTGAACTGTAAAGTGCAGTTGGAAACTGTTGTAATTTAGAGCTGTGAAGTGATTCCTGCCCCTCTGCATTCACTCTTTCTCTCCACCCCCCGCTGCTAAACCCTGCATCTCTCTTCTCCTCCCCTTGTAAATTTCATATTCTACTAAATCTCTCTTCTATCCTCCCTCTGGTGCCAGTTCAAGCTTATTTCTCTTGTCTGTGGCTGCCTCCTCCCCACCCCTCTGCCTAATTCCCCTCTGTCTCTCCACCGCCCACACTCCTGATTTACTCTCCAGCATCCCCCTTTGTTATTACTGTGACTCACAACCTGTTGCTCTGTTCCTTCCCTCAGATCTCTCAGCCCTTGATCGGGGAAACATCTGAGTGGCTGGGGCTTCCTGGGCCAGCCGTCCACACCACCGCTGCTCGCCACCAAGGAACCCTACTCTTGCTGGTAAGCTCCCAGGCTGAACTGGGAAGTGCTGAAAGGCTCCCATTGGCCGCCACCTGTTGCTTCCATCTCCTGTTGGACTGTTGTGCTCTGCGTGGCCACTGATTGGCTCTGCAATCTTGACTGATTCAAACTGTTCTGCTGGGCTCTGCACCCATAGACTTCAGTGGGTTTTGGAAGAAAATTTTTGCCCATCCCCCTCTCCACCTCCCACACCTCCCACCTTAATTAAATAGGCCTTAGCTCTGCCCACTTCTGCCTAGGGACCCACCCTCTCATTTCCTATTGGATACTCTCTCTCTCTCCTGTACCTCCTTTCTTTACCGCCCACTCTCCCTCCCCCCTGGTCCTCCTCCCTATTTACTAATCAACTCCGTCCCCTCACTGCCCCGCCTCCTTTCTGTGCCTGACACCCTCCTACATCTCCTGCCACACCCATCGCATCCCCTCCCCTGTTTTACCTCTATCCCTGACTGTTTTTTCTCCCCCTCCCTCAGACATTTCTTACCTCTACTATCCTCCCCTCTCTATCCACTATGCCCCGCCCCGCCCCACTGTCTGGTTATTGTCTCCTTCCTGTTTCCCATGGCACTCCTGCTTGGAGCCTGCCATCCCAATCTCCCATTGTGCTTCCAGCTGGACAACATCTACTGGCACTCAGGGTCAATACCCACTGGGCTATGCCCTCCATATCTAACCACCACCAGGACAGGCTTGCACCACTCCTGGAATCAAGATAAGGTGATTTATGTTCGCCTGTTCCCACTCTCACGTCTGGCCTACGTCACCACTTACTGGGATCATTGTTTACAGAGTAGCTTTCTCTCCAATAAGGAATGGTCGAATAAAATCTCCATCAAACAGCTACGCTGGTGCACCCTGAAACTCTTGCTTCTACTACTACTTCTATCAATATTCACCCTAACCCTGGCCCCACAGTCCCAAGCTCTGACCTCCAACAGAGTCACTCTGGGGGACTCACCTTTGCATCGATTAACATCTGTAGCCTTCTACCCAAACTTGATGCCCTACAATTATTTGCACACCAACACAACCCTGATGTTCTTGTGATTGTCGAAACCTGGCTCACTCCAAAAATACCTCACAGTGCAATTACCCTACCAGGATACAACATATTCAGAATTGACAGGACCACTAAAAAGGTGGTGGATGTGATGTTTACCTCAAAGACTCTCTCCTGGGGCACCGTGTTCAACCCCCCTCCTCAGTCTCTACCACCCAGATACTACCCATCAGAATTCTACTCCGGGTTCACAAAAAGGCACTGACTATTGCTGCTGTATACATCCTTCCCCAAGGATCAAGGTAAAGGTCTCAACTCCATCCTTGACCTTGTCCGTTCCCAACCACCAGGCACCGAGATAATCCTAATGGGCGATTTTAACATAAATTGGTTTGGATCAGACACAGGTGGCTACAAAGATGCCATCTCAGCTGCCAACCTCGCTCAGCTGGTCATCTCCCCCACTAGACACAACTATAAGACTGGGACAAGCACCTTCCTAGACTGGATACTGACCAGCCTCCCATCCCGCATCTCAAAAGTCTCTGTTCTCCCAGATACGCTATATGACCACTCCCCAGTCACATGTGAATGGTCTAACAAATTCAGTCCACCACCACCCAAACTAATAAACAGCAGAATCCTTCTATGTGATCAACTGAAGCACCTCAAATTACTCCTTAGACAACAAGACTGGTCATCTGTCTTCCATGCATCAGATGTCAACTCTGCGCTTGACTTCTTCATCAACTCCTTCAATGCTGCCTGTGATGTTTACGCCCCCTTCAAAAAGAGGAAAGTAAAAGGCCTTAGAAATCCATGGCTCACTGCTGATCTTCTTACATTGCTGAAAGCTAGGGACCACCTCTGGTTTCAGGCTCAGGCCACTGGTAGGCAAGTAGATATGCAAAATTACAAACGTGCCCGAAATGGCTGCACCAAAGAAATACGCCTAAAGAAAAGTAACTATTACAAAGATGCCCTCACAAACACCTGGAGAAAGGGGAAGTCTTTCTGGAATAATCTCAAGGAAGTTACAGGAATACTGCCCAAAACATCACCTTCAATGTTGGATGTGGATGGGACTATAACTCTTGACCCTTCCACTATAGCTAACACATTCAATAACGCATTCACTGACCTCAGTAATGTTCTTCCTCCAGACTTCTTTGATGAAGCTCTCCCTCCTGCATCATCCCCACAACCTGCCCCCTTCCTCAAGTTGCCCCCCTTTTTACTTCAGAGCAGTCAGGACACATGAAGTCCATAGATACGTCTGTAAAGCTATCGCTGGATCTAGAATAAGTGGCAACTCACTCGACCTCAAACTGCTGTCCCTTACTCTTGATGAAGTGCTATCTCCTCTAACCTGGATTTTCAACCTCTCCCTTGCCCTTGGCCAGTTCCCCGACAGATGAAAATCTGCCACCATGACACCAGTCCACAAGAGTGAGGACAAGGCCCTTCATGGGAATTACAGGCCTATATCCATACTACCCCCCCAAAGCCATTGAACATCTGGTATCTGACCAGCTAATGGAATATCTGGACAAGTACAACATCCTTTGTAAACAACAGCATGGCTTCAGAAGAGGCCACAGCAGCACATCTACCCTCCTTGAATTCACAGGAGCAATTCACAACTCCCTGGACAATAATTACTTCACTGGTTCAGTCTTCATAGACCTGACCAAGGCTTTTGACACCATCCATCATTGAATACTCCTCACAGAACTGCTAAAAGCTGGGCTCCCTCCTGAGTCTACAACTTGGTTTAAGAGCTACCTGGAAAACCATTCCCAAAGAGTGAAAATTGCTGATGTCCTCTCAGATGCTAGACCAGTCACTCAGGAGTCCCCACGGGATCCATTCTCGGCCCTCCTCTTCAGCCTGTTTTGAACAGTTTTCCACAATCCTGTCCAGAACAAATCCTACTCTATGCTGACAATGCTGTCATTCACACCACCCAGCAGGACCCCCACCTACTCCAAAAAAGCTTCAGAAGGGTCTCACCACCATTGAAACATGGTTTAGTAGTCAAAAGGTGGTTCTCAACTATAAGAAAACCAAGTCAATGCTTTTCTGTGGCTCCCACAACAAACATAGGCTTCACCTCCTTAATATTGGTACTTGATATGGTTTGATAACTGGAGCCACCCTGTTTGGGCATAGAGGTCTCACGTATGGGTGAATCGGTGGGATCCTGTGATGAGTCGGCAGGCTTTGTTTAGGGCCAAGGATAGCGCAGTGGTTTAAGGCTCTGAGCTGCAAATCTGGTGACATCCAGCAGACCAGACCTGGGATTGAATCCCACAGCTTCCACTTGCATACTGTGTGACCCTGAGCAAGTCACTTAACTTCCCTGTGCTCCCAGGTAGCACCTGTAAAAAAGCTTTCAGCTTAGTGTGCTACTCCTGGTTAAACAACTAAATAAAAAATATTATAAACTGCCTTGGTGCTGTCCTCGAACAGGTTCACTCATTTAAATATCTGGGGATCACCATAGACAGCAACCTGTCCTACAGCATCCACATAGATAGCGTTGCCAAAGCTGCAAACACACGCATTGGTCTCCTCTACAGGCACAGGCGATGCCTTAAGGATAGCAGTACAGAGCTCAGTGGTCTCTCTAATTGACTATGGTCTGATTATTTATGGCTCTGCAACTGACACAGCCTCAAGCGCTAATCCTTGGCCCTAAACAAAGCCTGCTGACTCATCACAGGATCTCACCAATTCACCCATACGTGTGACCTCTATGCCCAAACAGGGTGGCTCCAGTTATCAAACCATATCGAGTACCAAACTTGTCTAATGGCTAAGAAAAGTATGCTACATCTTGCTCCCCCCAGAGTCCAAAGTCTTCTCCATACAGCATTCAACTCCTGCCTCACCAGGGCTTCAGAAAATCAAATCCTGCACATTCCTTAGTGCCGCACCACACAGGGCCAAAGATCCTTTGAGTACCGAGCTCCTAGCTGGATTAACGGATTCACCAAAGACATCTCCTCTCTGCAAAAGCTAGGCCCGATCAAAGCCAACCTTCGTCTCCACCTAGCTGCCTCTAGCTCCTGCGACTGTCCCTCATAATCTAATCTACCTCTTAGTACTCCTACTCCTACCCCTTCTCTTCCTCTAACTACAGCCTACCCTCCCCTCCTGTTTTGGCCCCCATCCCCAAGCACTTTTTTGAGGCCTGACAAATGCCCACGGTTGCACCAATCTTTTTGTGTCCATTCCAAGCCTCAGTTACCTCTGGCTACCCTGCCCCCTGGTACTCACTTTCCCTCAGTGTAAAGTATTTCAGCTGCTTAAAAATGTCTGTGTACCATTTCTGCATTGTTACTCAACTCTATGTAATGTTTGCATTGTACCTCAATTGACGTGGAACTTTTGTAAAAGAGCCTTGGCTCAAAGGTACTTGTAATCCTAGACTCTAAATAAATAAATAAATAAACAGAGTTAGAAATGTACAGAATACGGTAGAAAATAGCTGGAAGGGGATAACCTGATCTTCAGTGATGGGAATGTTCTGCGTAAGTCTGGTGGTGAGGCACAGAGCTGTTCCTCTTGGCCTGGAGTCAATTAACTGAGTTCAGCATGTAGGTATTAACTGGGGGAGAGAGAGCGCTGCAGAGAAAGGTGGTGGAGAATCCCACATGAGCGCTGTGGCGAGGTGGCATGCAACAGGTGGGGAGATGGCAGGAAGGTTGCCTGATTCCTAGGCAAGTCGATGTTCATTCTCAGGATGGAGGTGCACTTCAAGGATCCAGTCCTTAAGCCTGTAGATCGGAGTATGTTGGGGAGTAAACTCTGCTGCCCGAGCGGGCCTGAACCAGTCTCTTGTAGCCTGCATGATGGAGAAGTCGCATGCTCTGACAGAAGGAGGAGGAGAATGAAATGCCCACAAGGGGTGGCCAGTAAGCAGCGTGCAACAGTGGGGAGATGGGGGAAGCACCAAGTAGAGATGAGCTGGGGTGGTTGTAGGCATCGGCGGCAGGCGTCGGTGGTAGTGGGAACAGAACACGTGTGCAAAAGCCCCAAAAAAGACAAGAGATGGGGAAAGCACCCAGGAACAGGAGGAGGACGACAAGAAGAGGAAGGGGGGGCAGAACGGCCTCCAAAAGGGAAAAACAAGCAAGGACAGAGATGGCAGGTGAGACAAAACAAACCACAGGAGGGTGAGGGGGAGCAGGAAAATAAAAGAAAGAGCAGCAGGAGCTGATGCAGCACAGCCACATGAGCCACGCAGGGGCCAAGGGAATGAAAAAACACTCCCTAAGCAAGGGAGATGCATTAGTGGAGGGCTTAAATAGAGGTTGTGGGAAGAGCTATTCCTCACATTGAATCTCGGGCCTAGCCCTCCCATTAAATGGTCTGGTTCCTCTCAGTGGGAACTGCAACCGGGAAAATAAAAAACGCTTGGTTAAATTGCAGAAATGCTGTTTTTAAGTGACTTAAGTATACAAAAAGTGATAATATGGTAAAAAAGATGCAGTTCCTTTCAGGTGGGAACTACATTATTCTATGGCTTTTTCAGGCTCCTGGGAACCATTTGCGAACCGGAGAAACCTCAAAAATACACAAAATCTAAAATCAATATCCCTATCTAAAGCAAAGTTAACAAAGCGTAGCTAATAAAACTTATAAAAATAAAATAGCATGGAGATCAGGTGTACCGGAGCTGACTTTGGGGCAACTGCTCTTTTCAGGCGGAGAAACAAATCTACCATTGTAGTCCAGAGTGGAGCATGACCACAGTGTAGTGTTTTGAACCTTCATTCTAAATTCCCTAACTGGCATAAGGTTTTATCTCTGGGGCATCACTCTCACTCAGGAAGATGATGCTTAAGTTTTAAGCACTGAGTGAAGGATTCCTGGGGTTAGAGACAGGACTGCTGATGTTGGGCTCATAAGTCCACATGTTTGTGTATGTAACTTGCATGGGTTTTTGAGTTTGTGCCTGTTTCTATCTTCATGTCACTCTCTTTCTCTCTCTCTCACCCTCTTGCCATATGCTTCAGTGTGTGTGAAGGCACTGGAGATCATTTCTATAGACTGGATGTGTTTCACATGGGCTCTGGCCCTCTCAACTAATAAAATCAAACTTTATTTTTTAGCTGACATTCTGAGTTATGGAGAATCTTACTCTGGAGTTTTCTGGGCATAGCCTGATAACAAAATGGGTGACATGTGCCATATGAATAATCTAACAGCTGGGGAAACTCCAAACAGCTGCAACCAGCCTCATTGGAGGTGGCAGGTAGCAATGGAGCCAGCATATCTGCCCAGCATGGAACACAGCCTCCCTGGCCAACCATGTTGAAGTCCACTCATGCAATGGACACTAACATCACATGGACTCTGACTCAGCTGGAGAGTCATGATGTGCAGATTAAGGATTTGACAGCAGTGTTCACAGAGATTGTGGGAAGACTCACATAGGAAAATGAGGGATATTGGAGGCACTCAAAAATGAAACATGATCCCCTAATCTGCATGTGGCTAGAGCGCATGATGGAACCAAGAGTGACGACCTATTGGAATACTTCAAAATGTGGATTAGAGCCCTGTAACTACTGGACAGTTCTGACTTTAATAACTTTCGAAAGGCCAGCCATATAAATCCATGATTAACCTCTGCTGCTGTGGCTGTTTATTACTCCACAGCCATTTTGCTAAGGACTGGAGAAGTGGAATTTCAAGTCTTTGTCCTACCCATAGCATGCTCCAGTTACCTCATCACAGTTGATAGGAATGATGTTAAATTGTTCCCTGGAAATCTGAAACTCAGTCATACTTATAGCATGCTCCAGTTATCCCAATACAGTTGATAGGCATGATGTTAAATTGCACCCTGACCTGTCCTTCCAAAAGTGGGAATAGTGCAAGCAGTTTGATGCTATTAGAAGCTGCCTCTGTACTCTGGGAATTGTGAATTCCTTCCTCCTGCCTGCATAACTGAGGATCATGTATAGTGGTAAAAGTTTCCAATATAAGGGTATCCCATTAATGTGTCGAATGATTACTGCCGCCATTATGTTGTCGGCAGAATAATGTCACATGCTTCTTGTGCGACTTTGGTTTTTTGACATCAGGCAATGTTGCCGATTCACAGGTCACCCTTCTTGACACAAGGGTGCGACCTGGGGTTTATTATTTAAATAAGTGGGGGGTGTGAGGACAAAGCCCCCCGTGATTCGGGTCACTCCTACTGCCGGATGGCAGATAGTCAGAGCGTGGTGTCTGGTGTTGGTGAAGTGCTAGCGCTGTATTTTACACCAGCAACTTCATTGCCACTGCAGCATGGGTGAACCCAGGACAGAGACCCTTAAGATGCATTTAAATAGCTAGGAAAAGCTGAAAAAATTTCCAAGCTTTGGAAGGCAGTGAAAAAAAACTCAAGGGAGGACTGAACACAAGACTGTTCTCTCTTTATAACTCTAGTTTAGGACTTGGCTACTGATGGATAAAATAAATATTGGGGAGGTAAAAGACTAACTGTCTGGACTATTTGGAATTTTGGCATGCTTCTTTTTAAGTTTAATTTAATTCCTATGTAGTTGATTGTCTTTAAATGCAGGTAGGGGATAAAAACTTTATTTAAATGCAGTATTGGGAATTCTGTTATTGCCACAAGCTCGGAATATTGTGCTGGTGGCAAGTTGCATCAGTAAGAAACATCTAGACTAGTAAGCAATAAGACATAACAGGGCATTGGTTCTCTGGAGTTAATGCATGCCCATGTGTGTAGTGAGGCATGAGGTGTTGGTACTGAATGCCTTCAGCACCTGGATGTGCATTAGCCCCAGACAACCAACCACATGGAGTGTCTTACTGTGCTTATAAAATAGGTATACTGAGAAACAATTGAAAAAAAACACTTGCTAACATTTTTTATTAAAAAACAATTTTTTGTGAAAAGTAATCCCTCCTTGTCAATCATCTGTTATTCCACACATACAATAGAGGGAATTTTTTTCATGAAATATAGGAATTAAATTTTCTGCAGAATTAATGTGGCAGAACATTTACCCCCTACACACAACGGGAGGCCTTCTATGGAGCCAAGTTTTTAATTTTATTTGTGACCTGGATTTTGTGACAGGAAAAGCAGCAGTGTTTGCCCTGGCAAGCAGGTAAGGCTATAATGAAGATTTTTCATGGTTAAAAAACAGCACCAAACTGTGAATAGTACCTCATTTTCTTTCATTTGTTTAGGTATGTAAGGAGATCATGAGGGTAAAGTATGTTTATTTATGTTTTAAAGTTTATTGGAGTTTTACTTTTTAGGGCATTGTAAGGTTTTCAGTGAGTAAAGTGGCAGCCATGTTTGTGATGGCAATCAGGGATGAGTGAAGTGGATCATGAATTATGCATATGATTTGCCCAAAGTCCAAGACCCACAGCCTGAACTTGTTCCAACCTATGTATTTCTGGGGGATTAACATATGGGTCTCAGAACATAGTTAGACAGTCAGGAAGCAGTGGAGCTGCATCCCATTCTGGAACAGGTTTTCATGTAATGCGGTATATCCTTTTAGTAACCACTCTGAAAAATGCAGAGTGCAGTGATTTGTTGGCATCCCCATAATCTTTATCAGGCTGGGTGTTAAATCTTAGTTATTATCCAGTAAATTGGTATAAAGGTACAATTTACAGTAGGTTATTTTTTTTTTGCAATTTAAGTGGGATTTCCAGGTTGTAATAAATAAAACCTGTACATTATGCTCTAGTTTGATGTATAATAATCCCTCTTATGTTTTTTACTGAATTATAAATGGTTTAATAGCAGATTTGCTAGCTGTGGTCAAAGAATCATTAATTACAAATACCTTAGTACCTAAGTCATTGAGAGAGGCTGTCATTAATGTATATTTCTTAATAGTTGCCATACTGTAGTATATTCCCTTATTTTCTCACTTGCAAAATGATGTGGAGATGTGTTCTTGTATAAACTTTTCTCTTGGGTTGTGTAATTATACTGTGTACCGCATATGTGACCTGACTGTATCTTCTTGTTTGTTTTATATAATAAAATATAAATTTAAATATGTTTCAGAATGTATATGAGTGTGTATTGTATATTTGGAACATTGTCTCTACATGAGTTTGACCTCGTGCTGTTTCTGTCTGCATGACAATATGTCTGTGCACATCTGTATGGGTGTGTGATTGACTGCAATGACTAGGGGTGGGCAAAAGTTACGAATTCTGGTTTCGTGGAACTTCTGCGAAATTTCAGAAATTTCACAGAAATTTTGGAACTTTTGCCATTGGCAAAACTGGGATTTTTCACTGAGTTTTGCTGGGTTCCACTGACCTTTTTATGAACTGCAGAATAATGCATATAAACTGATGATTTATTCTATCCACAGTTTAATGAACTTTCAGTGAATAAGCGCCTGCTTGTACAACCACGTGGTCATTCACTGACAGTTCAGTGGGCCACCGGCAGTGGAGGAGAGAGGAGGGCTGTGCCAGTGGCATGCTCAAGGGCAGGGTGGGGGAGAGCGGGGTGGTGGAGGATGAACTGTCGGGGGGGTCCACTAAGCACCAGGAAATTGGGATTACTTTTTTTATAAGGGATTGGGGATGGGGGGTCCACTAGACACCAGGGAATACTGGGAATAGAGGAGGATGAGTCGGCAGACTGCCGGCTATTTTTTTATGGATTTAGAGCATCCAGGATAGGGATGGGAGTCTGCTAGACACTAGGGAAATACCTTTTGGGGGCCACAATCAGTGGGTGGGGGCCATTAGACACCAGGGAGGGATCCAAGTTTTTTTTCTTCTTTACCAGGATACACGGGCTGCAATCCCTGGGTGGGGGTGTAGGGGTGTGGTAACCACTAGACACCAGGGATCAGTTTTTTTTTACTTTGGACCCATGACCGGCAGGTGGGGGACCACTAGACACCAGAAGGGTCTAAGGGAGGGATCAGAGTTTTTTATTTATTTATTTACTGGGACCCCTGATGAGCAGGGGGTGGACTAATGGATTAAACTGCGGTTAAAAAAAGCTTCAGAACTGACCACTGGCAGTGATCTATTCTGTGGATTTTTTTAATTCCGCAGTTGTAAGGCGGAATTTCCATGAAATTTGCGAAAATGATTTCTGAACTTTCGTGGAAATTCCGCCAGCAGAATTTGCTTTCTGCACACCGCTAGCAATGACTGCATGTCTGGGTAAGTGCTCCTCAGTCTCACTCTTCCTTTCAGGAGTGTGCCTCTGTACATACGTATGTGTATGGCTTTGTTTATGACTGTCTGTCTCTGTGTCTGTATGGATGTTTGAATGCATGTTTTTGTGTATGTGTGTAAATGAATATATGTGTGTCTGTGTGTTAACCTGGGCCTTGAATATATGGGTGTCTGTGTGTCACCCTGGACCCCTGTTGGTATGTGGTACAAGAGTACTCTATGGCCAGGATGTTTAGATAAGCCTTGGGAATCCCTTCACTATTACAGTGAAGGGTGAAGGATCAGGGGATCTGGAGACCCTCTTAAACACTTTCAGCTTCTGGTGATTCATCTTGCTCTCAATGCAGAATGCCTGCACCTGATGACATAAAAACATTTCTCTGATAAAAATGCAACAGCAGCTTAGCATGACTGGAGATGGAGCTAGGAAAGTAAATAGGGAGTTTTGTTTTAAAAAGGTAACAAGAAAGGTTGTTGTCTGATACCTAAATAAAATGAATAATAAAATAAGCAGTAATGGACAGAACACCAAATTGCTGAAACTGGTTATAGATGAGATGCTGTTTCCAATTATGAAGACATTTAACCTTTCTCTGTGCTAGAGATGTTGCAAAGTTTTATTCTGCTGGCGAAATTCCGGCAAAGTTGCCAATTTTGCCCCATGAAAAACTTTGCAAAATTTTCTGTTAATGACAAAACTTTGTCAGCTAACTTCGACGTTATCTTCAACTTGCATTACTAATGTTGAAGTTATTGAAAAAAAGCTTTGTCACGTGATTCGCTTTCTCCAGATCACATGGGAGACTCTAGTCAGGCCTGAAGTGAATGATTCTGTTTCATTTCGGCAGTTGCAGCTGACTGATCAGACTTCAGATTGTAGGAGACCTCAGTGCTTTTGTGCTTTTCTTTGTTGTTTATCAAAAAATAGTATTTAGTTTCCCATTTCCCAATAATTTCTTTCTTTATTTTTCTATAGTGAGATCTGTTGTTTGTTTATAATCTTTATTTTTTGTAAGTTTAGATAGTTTTTTGGTGTGTGTGTCTCTCTCCCTCTTATTCTCTATCTTAGTCTGTTTTTATTTTGTTTTCTGTAAAGAAAACATATTTGTTTTCTATTATAAAGAGAACTGTGGGACAAAGAGAAGAATGTTGCTAAAGGGGTGGGGCAGTTATTCACCTCAACCGATGCACATTTGAAAGCTGGACTGAGGCACCTCCCCAACCAGCCTCAGCTGAAGATGGGAGTGGCACTGCTCCCTTGCAACAGCAGCAGCAGAATCCTGTACTTCTCACCCCACAGCAGCAGCAGGAGCCATTGATCTCTACCCCTCCAACTGACATTACCACCACCCGCAGCTCCACCACCAGCACTGGCAAGCACCCCACTGCCACATCTTCTGGAGCACCCCCTGCCACAAATATCTGCTATATGGGAGTTTTTCTCCATAAATCCTGCAGATGACAGTGTTGTCATCTGCGAGGTCTTTGGCTGCAGTGTCTGGCATGGGGGAAAAAGGTAGCTGCCTGGGGACTGGTGGTCATAGGATGCATCTGAAGATCCACCATAGGGCAGAGTGGCAGGTCAAGGAGCAGGAAGTACAGCAGCAGCAGCAGCACACAGTGGGGGGGGACAATATGGAAGGAGAAGGGGGGCAATGGGAGGTAGGTTGTGCTACTGTAGGTTAGTGATATGGTAGGACTTGCAGCAGTCCTCCACCAGCACCACAAGGACAGCAGGTGGCAGCACCTGCACCCTCCCTACCACTGAGTGACCCCAGAGCACCTGTAACCCAGGCAGACCTGGTTGTCCTGCTGGACGAAGTGTAACTTCTGCACCAGGATTTTGAAGAATTCTACCTGAAATTTAGGAATGATATCCAGAAAATGATGGCCAACCAGGAGAAGGTGTTGAACCTCCTGTAGGAGCTGCATGGTGGTAGTGGGCTTGTGCTACTGGTAGTGATGGTGGGAAAAATAAACTTTTCATGTTATTTTTGTTGATTATTTCCACACAGTGTTATTAATAGTTTACCCCAAAAAACACACACACAAAAATATAAAAAGTAAAAAAAAATCTTTTCTATCGTATTCCTCTCTATCCACTTATTCAGTTCTATAAAATTTTTCTTCTCAATGTTTTGTGTTATATGTTAGGGTCCATATTTCATTCAATCCTTTCCCTTGTTCTCTCCCTGAATTTATCCCTCTTGTAGACTACAGTATTCCCCTTGCCCTGATGACCATGCCCTGTCCTGTGTTATAGTCTGTACTCAAGAAAAACTTTCCTGACAATTTTTTGTGTTACTGCGTCATGTGTCCTCCTGCTATCCACAGATGTCAAGTATTGTCCCCAGTAGAACAAATGTTTCCCAATGCTATGTGATGTTGCGGCAGTGGTGATGGTGGTGGTGTACAATTGCCCAAAGAAATGCACAAGAATCACACAAACATAAGCAATTTTCCTGAGAAGTTAAACATAAATCTGGTTTTAGTGCTTAACATGTCTCCGGTACACGCCACAAATCTTAAGTTGTGTCCCCAGTTCAAAACTGCCTTTCTGCTGCTAGCTGCTTCTTGTTGCTGTGCTGTGCAACAAGCCAGAAAAGTCTCAAAAAACACATGAGAAAATTTCCAGAGAAGTGAAACATAATTTTTGTGGAAGGTATGAATTTTTTTTTCCTGCCCCCAACCCCACCCCCACCACCACTAGCAAAAAATGTTAAGTTGGGTCCCAGTTCAAAACTGCTTTCCTGCTGCTAAATACTGTTGTTGCACAGGCCGGAGAAGTCAGGAAAAACCACATAAGAAAATTTCAAGAGAAGTTAAACATAATTGTGGAACTGAGGAATTTTTTTTCCTGCCACCCCACCACTAGCCAAAAATGTCAGCTGGTGGCCACAGTTCAAAACTGCTTTCATGCTGCTAAATACTATTGTCACATAGGCCAGAGAAGTCAGGAAAAAAAACACATGAGAAAATTTCAAGAGAAGTTAAACATAATTGTGAGACTTTGGATTTTTTTTTCCTGCAACCCCACCACTAGCCAAAAATGTCAACTGGTGGCCAAAGTTCAAAACTACTTTCCTGCTGCTAAATACTGTTGTTGCACAGGCTAAAGAAGTCAGGAAAAACCACAGGAGAAAATTTCAAGTGAAGTTAAACATAATTCTTGTGGAAGTCATGAACTTTGATCCTTCCACTACTTGACACAAATGTCAAGTGACTGTGTTTACAGTGAAAAACTGCTTCCAGGCCAAGAAATGGACTCAAATGAGGAGAAGCATAGTTTCACTATTTTTGCGTGAAGAAATTGTGGTGTCAATGTCCATATACATGAGAAAACGTGTCCTCCTGCAGTGCTGGTACAGTTGAGAGGGGCGCTGTTTGCTGCACTGCTGCTGGATCTGCTTTTGATGATGTTGGCTGAAAACATTGTGGTGATAAGTACTAGAGGAATCAAGACAGAGAAGTCAGTCATCCTCCTGTGATGTCCTGCCTTGTTGTACAGAGTGGAGGGAATAGCTGAAGGAGATGTTGTTGTGCTGCTGCTGTGTGCTGCTGTGGTTGCTGAGAGAAGTACTCTTGCCTGATGTGGCTGTATCACACATACTGCACAAGGAAGTATTTTGGTTTTTTTCTTTCTTTGTATTGTAAGGGGGTTGTTATTGTTACCACCTGAAGTCTAATATGTTTGTATTGCTGTTCCATTAATTTTCAGGCATGGGTGATGATGATGACATCATAATGCTGGAAAGCTACAATGCGGATGTTGGAATGCAACACATTTTCCAACCACGAAGGTAAGTATTCTTTTTTTTTTTTTCAGGGTGGGGTTAAGTCAGTAAAGATGTGCGGCTGTGACAGTAATTGTTTTCTATTTGTGTTGGTCCACTTTCATATACTTTTCTCCACATATGTCTGTCTGTTGCCGCTGCTGTGAACACAAACGTGTGACCTTTATTTAGGGGTAGAATTGTTCACATTTCAGAGCAAGTCCATGAGGTAAGTAGTTTTTCTTTTAATTGTGGGGGGGGGGGCACTTGTAACAATTCTCACCATTCTTTCTCTTTTTTCTCTCTCTGATTTTCAGGCACACAACTCTTTCTGCCAATTATGTTACCTGCTGCTGTGCTTCATGGGTCCAGCCTGTACCTTTTTGGGGGCACTCTTAGAAGTTTAAAGTAACCATTGAAGATAAGTATTATTTTTCTTTTTCTTGCTTTTTTTTTTTTGTCCTGTAATTCACTGCTACAAGTTTTTCAGATAGCTGAGTGTTGTAAGTGTTCTCTGTCATTGTTCCTGTAATTGTAGGTCATTTTCCCCATGCGGCTTTGGCTCTGCTGTCTGTGGCGTGAATTCCTCCAGGTCAGGAAGGAGCAAGTGTACGGACGATGGATCATGATGGTGATGGATGGTTGCTTGAGCTGTGCCGAGGGCTACTAATTTCAGGAATGATACAACAACACAGCCAGGAGATCTGTGAAGAAAAAGAATAAAGAGAAACTGTCCTTTTCTCAGCTGAGTCACCTCTGATGAAAAAGAATACATAGAAACTGTCCTTTTCTCAGCTCCTTGCGTCATCCAGCATGAGCTAAAAACCAGCAATTAATTTGCCCACATTTTGCCACTGTCATCTGTGCAGTGAGGAAATCTCTGTACCATCATGTATGCAGCCACTGTAGCTCTCTACACATGGAATTAAAAATGACTCAACTATGCTGTCTCCAAATTTGTCCACTGGAGCTGCTGGACACGTGTGCCTGCAAAACAGAAAGAAAAAAATTATAACAATTTAGAAAATTAAATTGTGATGACACTTACCTGAACAGAATAATATAGAATTATAGAATCATAAAGGTTTGATGGCAGAAAAAGACCATACCGGCCCATCTAGTCTGCACATTCCCCCCATACCTCCCTCCCTCCCTTCCAGCCCCCACCCTCCCTCGATACTCAACCCCATATGCTTGTCACATGCCCTCTTGAATTCTTCCAGCAATTTATACCCCACCACTCCATCTGGTAGTCTGTCCCAGGGCTCCACCACCCTTTCCATGAAGAAACACCCTCTCACATTGCCCCTGTATCTTTTTCCTTGCAGTCTGAGGCTGTGCCCTCTAGTTTTGACCCCCTCCTTCCTCTTAAATAAACCCTCTTCTCCCACTTTATTGAGCCCCTTTACATATTTAAAAGTTTCAATCATGTCTCCCTTTCCTCCTTGTCTCCCATGTACAGATCCAGCTCGCCACCTCTGCTGTTGACTTTCCTGCATACCACCATTTTGGTTGCCCTTCTCTGAACCCTCTCCAATGCATCTATACCCTTGCGGAGATGTGGCATCCAGAACTGAACCCCATACTCCAGTTATGGCCTCACCATGGCTTTGTAAAGGGGCATTTTTGAAATTCACACTTTATTCATTTTAACGAGTAAGAAAATGAACAAGGATCAAAATACAGCCAGTAATAATTGACATAGTAGGCCAAAGAAAAACAAAAAAGCATCAATATGAATTACAAAAGAGACCACTCACCAAACTCCCCAGCAGGAAGATGTAAGCCACAACAGCAAATACCCCTGAGTAGAATCAACAATGCCCAGGGACAAAGAAGGAAGAAATAGAAATTATTTGAATCAGTATCTAATCGAATTTTAACACAGAATAGAAATAAGGAAAAGTAACTAAGAGTGAGAATAATTAAAGGGAGAGGGATTACAAGGGACCCCAAGAAGGGTCCTAGTGAAGATACAAGGCATATAATTTGCCCCACTTTATGTGGAAAGTTGACATAGCATGCCTGGAACTAGCAATTAATTTTTCAATTTTGAAACCTTGAGACATTTCCGCCACCCGTTCCTGGTATGAGATTTCCGATTGATCTAACCAATGATGGAGTACTAATCTTTTAACAGCCATTGAAATTAGGGCCATGTGGTATTTCTTTTCATTAACCTTAATACTGGAGTAAATACCTAGTATACAAATTTCAGGTGTGAATAAATCCTTTAAACCCAAAAGTGGATCCATACTGCTACAAATGTTCCTCCACAAGGGGGCAACCTTCTCACAGGCCCAGAATACATGCAAAATGTTGCCCTGATCCTCACCACATCTGGTACATTTAGCAGAGCTAGACCTCCCAAATTTAACTAGTTTCACCGATTGTATAGTTGTATGTTATTAATTATGTAAGTTGTGTAAGCCTATTCCTGTCAAGGGAGAGAAATCTGTGTACATCTGCCCACACCTGACTCCAGGATATAGGAGACCCAGCAATCATTGGTGCCCACACCTTGGAGCTGGTTAAAGCTTCAGGAGCTTTAATGAGTAGAAGCTGTGCATAGAGTTTGGCTATGCTATGAGGCTTAGTTACGTGGATCCTAAGCTGATCCAGAAAAGGTTTAATACTGGAAGTAGTCCTCACCAAACCAAAAACCTTGGCTATGAGGTGTCTCAATTGATATACCTTAAAAATGTGCTGTAAAGGGATGTTAAATTTGGTCATCAGGTCCCTGGAGGAACCAAGTGAGTCCTGTATATAAAAATCATCCACAGTACAGTCTTGGATTTGCGGCAACCAAGGTGGGAGCAGCCATTGAGGTCCAATCCTAATGTTAGGATTGAGGATCAACGGTTGAGCTGGGTCTCTGGAATATTGAATTCTAGCCGAGGTACAGTATTGGTTGAAAATCTTAACTGAAGTCCCTATCACGGAGTTACCTATTCGAGCAGGTAGGGCCGAGAAGTTACAATAAAAAATGGATTGAGGATCTATATTATATTCTCTCAAAATTCCAATCTCAAGCTGCAGCCATTTAGGCATATAGTAGTCATTAGGAGGACAAAGCCATTTGCCCATTTTTGCTAGGTGACTGGCCCAATAATAAAGTTCGAAATTGGGTAAACGAAGGCCTCCATTTGCCTTAGACACACACAGTTTGAAAAAAGATCTCCTTGGTTGTTTGCCTTTCCAAGTGAATTTAATTAAGGATGAGTGGATCTTTTGAAAAAGGATTTGAGGTAACCATATGTTTAAAGGCTCAGGGGTAAAAAATGCAGCGAGTATGTTCATCTTAATTATGCTAATTCTCCACCTATAGATAAGGGGAGGCTCATCCATCTGTTAAGGTCGCTGTGAACTCTATCCATCAAATCTTCCAAGTTAAGTTTTTTAATAGTGTTTATGTCATGGGCTAAGTAGATACCCAGGTATTTAAGGTGGCCTGGAGCCCATTTCATTCCGAATTGGGTTACGTCGGCGTGGAACATGAGTGGATTGAGCTGGAAAACTTCAGATTTGGTCAAGTTCAATCTGTAATTGGACACTTCACCAAATTGCTTGACAATCTTTAAAACCTCGTGGAGAGATTTACATGGGTTGGTGAGGTGCAAAAGGATGTCATCTGCAAATACCGATATGGTCAGCATTTGTTGGGCAATAAAACAACCTGTGATATCAGGGGAAGATTTGATGCACACCAATAGGGGTTCCAAATAAAGGTTAAATAAATACGGTGATAATGAGCAACCCTGGCGGGTGCCCGAGTGTAAGGGAAATCTGGAAGAAAACACCCCATTGCAATAGACCTTTGCTGAGGGGGAGCCATAGATCGCCTTGACCCACTGAATAAATTGTGCCGGAAAGCCCAACCTATCTAAGGTAGCCCACAAAAATTCCCAACTGACCCGGTCAAAGGCTTTTTCGGCATCCAGGGCTACGAGAGCCATAGGAGATTGGGAATCCTGGGCAGAGTGAAAAATGTGCAAGAGTCCTCATGTGGTCAGATGCTGATCTCCCCTGGACAAAGCCTACCTGTTCCACACTTAGAAGTGGTTGCCAAACTTGTTTGATCCGCAATTAAAGGATTTTGGTCAAAATTTTGATGTCATAATTTAGCAATGAAATTGGTCTATAATTGGCTGGGTCTAAGGCCAAATTATTTAATTTAGGTATTAAGATTATGGTTGCTTCTAACAAAGAAGGGTCCAAAGGTCCAGATGCGAGGATATAATTGAACAGTTTTAATAAAACAGGAGCTAGCTCACTACAGAAGGATTTGTAAAATTTGAGAAAACCGTCTGGGCCAGGAGCCTTGTCCAGAGGCGAGGCCTTGGATAGCATCTATAACCTCCTCTAGAGTGATGGGGCTGATAAAACTTCACATTGAGCGGTGTGGAGTTTGGGGAGAGGTGTTCTCCAGGAAATCTGTTATTCTTGAGGAAGTAACGATGGGGAGTTTAAGTCCCGTAAAGGTCCATGTAGAGGCCTCAAAGACTTCAGCAATGTCTCTCGGTTTGTTTTAATGGATCCATCTCTAGCTCTTATACCAGGGATCAATCTTGAACTCTCCACTTCCTTAAGTCTAAGGGCTAATAATCTACCAGGTTTTCTCCCTGATCAAGGTATTTCGTTTTGGATTTCAAAATGGCATATTCTTTTTCCCGGATCAAATCCTCGTATTCGTTTTAAAGCTTATATAAATTCTCCAAGACACCTTGAGAATTTGAAATAGAAAGTTTCTCCTCGGCTACCTTAATTTGATTAGCTAAGGAATTAATTTTCTCGACTCTCAGTTTTTTCCGTCTGGATGATTCTTTTATGAATTCACCCCTAAGGAAACATTTCAGTGAGCACCAAACTAAGTCGTATCTAGAAACCGAGTTTTGGTTAATATCTAGGAAAGATAAGATCAGAGATTTGAAAAGTGAGATGAGTTGTTCATCCTTTAAAATCTGGTTATTGAGCTTCCAGGAGGTATCTCGTTGTCCGGGAGGTCCCGGAGCAAGTTTGATCCATGTCATAGCATGGTCTGAGATAACAATGGGCTCAATACCGGTAGAAGAAATATTGGCTAAAAGATTGGTGCTCACTAGAATGTAGTCTATCCTTGACCAGGAGTTATGGGTTGGAGAGTAAAAGGTGTAACTTTTAGTAGAAGGATTCAGAAGTCTCCAGGGATCTTCTAAACCCAACAAAGAACATAAATCAGCTAGCGTTCTCAGACCTATCTAGGCAAGTTGGGGATCTGGAAACCAATGTCACTTCGCTGGACCGTTGGAGAAATAAAGCAGAGCCAGAGATTGTCAAATTAAAACAACAAATACAGAAACTACAGGCTAAAACAGAAGATCTTGAGGGAAGGAGCAGAAGGAATAATGTTCTTATTTTGGGGCTACCGGAAGCTGAAGAAGGGAATGACACCATCAAATTTGTCCAGCACTTTCTAAATAAAGTCGTCGGTCCCTCTCCGATAAACCAGTGCTATCATATCTAGAGAGCCCACAGATCACTGAAACCTAAACCTCCACCGAGCTCTCCTCCCAGACCACTCATCATTAAATTCTTAAGCTATATTGAACGCCAACACGTCCTAACGAAAATCAAAGAACTGGACTCTATACAATGGAGCCATGTTAAGCTGAGAATCACTCAAGACTTACCTTACGAGGTTCAAAAGAGGAGAGCTGCATTCCATCCAATTGTTAAAAAATTAATTGCTGCCGAAATCAGATTCAGGATGGTCTACCGGCAAAATTTGTGGTCTCCTGGACGGCAGTTGGCAATCCCTGAGGACCCGGACCACGCTTTGGCTGATCTCGAACAGGCTCCCAAACTTATTTAAAGGGGACTGATTTGCTTAGTTATGCTATAGGATATTTGTGTTTTTACATAAATAGGTACTTTTGTCCCAAATGCTACCCTTCCATTCTCTTTCCCCAGCTATGCGAGGTTAGCTACCGGTCTGGCTTACCTGGGCCCGGGAGGGTCACGACCAATCTGGGGCAGCTGATTAGTGGAGGCCGGGATGGGCCGCAAGGCCTATGTAGTTAGCTAGGCCCGAAGCTCGGAGGTTCCACGTTTGCTGGCTCAGTCTGGGGGGCCGGAACATGAGTGTGGGTTCGAGTTTCCGGGGGGAATCTTTAGCGCTCGGACCGTTTTAGTCAGCCCCAGTTAATTCCGACTTGCGCTTCCTCCTTGGCACCGCTCCGATCTAGGGTCTAGGCCTTACGGAGGTCATCTTCTGGCCAGCATGCTTGAGGGTCTCCTCACAGGTAAAGACTCCATCCTATTGGTTTTGCTGTTTCGATTCAGCTGCTGTTTGTTGTAAAATTTGCCTTTCTATCGGATCAACGGGCGGATGTAGTCTGCGTACCACTTTCTCGATCCATATAGTTGTTACTCTGGAATATTTTTTTTTTTAAAGATGTTGCTTACTTAGATTGTTGTGGGGGGCGGAGGCGAATCAAGCTTTTGGAACTTGCCTCACGACTGTGGATGGGGTTTGGATACCATGGCCTTCCTATGTTATTAAACCTAGCTGTTTTAATCCTGAGCCTAATGGCTTGGCATTTGGTATCTTAGTTTAATTTTCATTCAGGTACTCAGAGAATCAAGCGCCATGCCATGGTATTGAGAGGGTGGGATTCTGAAACCAAGTGTGATGTTTTTGGCCTTACAATGTTATCTGTTATGGGGGTGGTTTGTATATAGATGTTTGTGTTTAAGTGGGGGGATAGGGAGGGATGGGTTAGGGACCAGAAGAGTAAACTCAGTGTTTTACGAACTAATTGTACTTTGGTCCATAACTTTGAGGATATTCTGTTTAACCAGTCTATGTTACGCTTTATTATGCTCTGAAGCTGGTTTTATCTTGCAATATAAGTATTTTGGGTTGGTCAAAGCTGTGTATTCTAGGGGGGGAGGATGTCACGCCATTCAACCTCTTAAGAGGTACCAAGTATTAATCTCAATTTGAATAGTTCGTTTACTAGTAACGATGGCGTTAAACCATGTTAAGTTTGCCACCTGGAATGTGAGGGATTAAGGGATGTGTCCAAGAGGGGTCAGATTTTCTAAATTGCTCATTGGTAGGGGTAGATATACTTTTCCTTCAAGAGACTCATATCATAGTAGCAGAAACCAATTTACTACGGTTTAAAGGTTTCTCACAAGTTTTAGCGTCAGGTCAGACTACCAACAGTAAAGGGGTTGCTATTTTGATCAGACGCAATGTACCCTTTGCGATGAAGAAGCTTATCCAAGATACAAATGGCAGATATGTATTTGTTCAAGGTATGCTTTATAACACTGAGGTTGTGTTAGGTTCTATATATGGTCCTGTTGGGGGTGACCCCGAATTCTTGATGGGTCTGGCTGACCTACTGAGTGTTTTCCTGCCATCTAACTTTGTTTTAGGGGGGGACTGGAACATTGCACCTTCACAGATACTAGATAGGTCTGTTGGTTGTACTAGAACCACGTCGTCCGCTCAGCTAGCTCTAAGCGGTTTATGTTCGATTGTTGGGTTTGGAAGATCCCTGGAACTCCTGAACCCTTCTACCAGGACTTATTCCTTCTATTCCCCAACTCATAACTCTTGGTCACGGATAGACTACATTTTAGAGAGCACCAACTTGTTAGCTAATATTCCTCCACCAACATTGAGTCTATTGTTATCTCGGATCATGCTATTACATGGGTCAAGCTTGCTCCGGGACCTCCTGGTCAGCAGGACACCACCTGGAAGCTCAACAATCAGATTTTAAAAGACGAGCAGATTACTTCACTTTTCAAAGCTTTGATTTCATCCTTTTTGGAGATTAACCAAGGCTCGGTCTCCAGGTACGATCTAGTTTGGTGCTCACTGAAATGCTTCCTCAGGGGTGAATTTATTAAAGAATCATCTAGACGGAAAAGATCGAGGGTAGAAAAAATCAATTCCTTAGCTAATCCGATCAAAGCAGCCGAGGAGAAACTCTCGGCCTCACACTCTCAAGGGGTTCTAGAAAATTTGTATAGGCTTAAAGACGAATACGAGGATCTAATCCGAGAGAAAACAGAATATATAATTCTGAAATCCAAAACAAAATATCTCGATCAGGGCGAGAAGCCAGGTAGACTACTAGCTCTTAGGCTTAAAGAAGTGGAGAGTTTGAGATTGATTCCCGGTATCAAAGCTGGTGATGGATCCATCAAAGCCAACCCGAGAGATATCGCTGGGGTCTTTGAAGACTTTTACAGGAACCTTTACAAGACCAAAACACCTCCAGCGGTTCTTCCAAGTATAATAGAGTTCCTTGAGAATACCCCCCTTCCCAAGCTCAATGCTGGCCATTGTGAAGTCTTATTAGGTCCTATCACTCTAGAGGAAGTCACAGAAGCTATCCATGGTCTCACTCTGGACAAGGCCCCTGGCCCAGACGGATTTTCTCCAAACTTCTACAAATCCTTCTGTGGCAGAGCTAGGCCCCGCATTACTAAAATTGTTTAACTATATTCTTACTTCTGGACCCTTAGATCCCTCTTTGTTAGAAGCAACTATCATCTTAATACCTAAATCAAATAAGTCGGCTTTAGACCCTGCTAACTATAGACCAATTTCTTTGCTTAATTATGATATCAAGATTTTGACTAAAATCCTTTCATTGAGAATTAAACAAGTCTGGCAAGCACTCCTAAGTGTGGAACAAGTGGGCTTTGTGCAGGGGAGATCTGCAGCTGATCACATGAGGACTCTCACACACATTCTCCACGCCGCCCAAGACTCCCAACTCCCTATGGCTTTGGTAGCCTTAGATGCCGAAAAAGCCTTTGATCGTGTGAGATGGGAATTTTTGTGGGCTACCCTGGATAGGATGGGCTTTCCGGCACAATTTATTCAGTGGGTCAAGGCGATCTATAGTTCCCCCTCCGCGAAAGTCTATTGTAATGGGTGTTCTCTTCCAGATTTCCCCTATACTCGGGTACTCGCCAGGGTTTGCCCATTATCACCGTATCTATTTAACCTTTACCTGGAACCTCTATTGGTGCATATCAAATCTTCACCTGATATTACGGGATGTCTTATTGGCCAGCAATCACTAGCCATATCGGTATTTGCAGATGATATCCTGTTATACCTCACGAATCCAGCTAGATCTATCCAAGGGGTGTTAAAGATTGTCACACAATTTGGTGAGGTCTCAAATTACAGGTTTAACTTGACCAAATCCGAAATCTTTCCGCTTAACCCATTTGTTTTCCAGGCCGATGTAGCCCATTTCGGTATGAAATGGACGCCTGATCACCTTAAATACCTAGGTATCTATTTAGCCTGAGATACTAACACAATTAAGAAACTTAATCTGGACGATCTGATAGATAGGGTTCAGAGTGATCTTAGTAGATGGACAAACCTTCCCTTATCTATAGGTGGGAGAATCAACATAATTAAGATGAATATACTCCCGCGTATCTTTTATCCTTTAAGCCTGTTAAACATATGGCTACCTAAATCCTTTTTCCAAAAAAAGTCCACTCATCTTTAATTAAATTCATCTGGAAAGGTAAACAACCAAGAAGATCCTTTTTCAAACTGTGTGTGCCTAAAGCTAATGGGGGCCTTCGCCTACCCAATTTTGAGCTTTATCGGGCCAGTCACCTGGCAAAAATGGGTAAATGGCTTTGTCCCTCCCATGATCTTTATAAGCCTAAATGGTTGCAGCTCGAGATCGAACTTCTGAGGAATCATAACATAGACCCTCAATCCTTGTTTTACTGCAATCTCTCAGTTCTACCAACCCCGAATAGGCAGCTCCGTGATTGGGACCTCCGTTAAGGTTTTCAATCAGCACTGCACCTCAGTCAGAACTATTAACTCTAAGGATCCATCCCAACCTTTGGTTCTTAATCCTAACATCAGGCTTGGTTCACACTGGTTGCTCCCCTCTTGGTTACCGCAAATCCGAGACTGTGCTGTGGAAGATTTCTATTTTCAAGACTTACTTGGTTCCTCCAGAGACCTGATGACCAAATTTGATATCCCTTCACAGTACATCTTTAAGGTATACCAATTGAGACACCTCATAGTTAAGGTTTTTGGTTCGGTGAAAATGACGTCCAGTGTTCGACCCTTTCTGGAATCGCTTAAATCTCAGGCAAATAAGCCCCATACCATAGCTAAACTCTACACGCAGCTTCTTCTTAGTAAAGCCCCTGAAGTTCTATCTGGCTCCAAGGTGTGGGAACCATTGATTGCCAACTCTCCTTTACCCTGGAGTCAGGTGTGGTCAGATCTACATAGATTTTTCTCTCTGGATAGGAACAAGCTTACACAATTCTACATAGTCAACAACATGTATTATACTCAGTGAAATTATTTAAACTTGGGAAAGCAAGTTCCCCTAAATGTACTAGATGTGGAGAGGATCAGGGTAATATACTACATATATTCTGGGCCTGTGAGAAGGTTGCTCCTTTGTGGAGACACATTCGGGGTAGCTTGGATCCACTATTAGGTTTAAAGGATCTATTCACACCGAAATTTGTATACTAGGAATTTATTCCAGTATCAAAGTTAATGAAAGGAAATACCACATGGCCTTAATTTCAATGACTGTCAAAAGATTAGTTCTTCACCATTGGTTAGATCAATCAGAAATCTCATATCAGGAATGGGTGGCGGAAATGTCCCAAGGCTTTAAAATTGAAAGATTGATCGCCAGTTCCAGGCATGCCTTGTCAGCATTCCACAAGAAATGGGGCAAACTATACGCCCTGTATCTCCACTAAGACCCTACTTGGGGTTCCTTATATTTCCCCCTCCTCCTTGTTACCAGTACTATAAAACCCGACTTGGTTAGTCTTCTTACCCCCCTTTCCCTTTTTTATACCTAGACATGAATTGCTTTATTGGGGCTCATTGGCTGTTGGTGGCGTCATCCTCCTGGGAGGGGGAGTGGGGGGTGGTGGGTTTGGGGGTTTGTTTTTGTTTATTCCTTTTAGATGTTCTGTTACTTTTTTTTATTTCACTGTTCTACCATGTTACTTGCTATGTAGGTATTTCGATTTATGCTTGTTTACCTGCTTGTTAAAACAAATAAAGTATGAATTTCAAAAAAATAAATCATCTAGCGCAAGTTGGGCAGGTGACGGGGTTTTCATGCATCTAAAGGTTCTATCTAGTAATTGTGAAGGTGCAATGTTCCAGTCCCCACCCAAAACGAAGTTTGATGGTAAAAAGGCACTCAATTTGTCAGCTAAACCCATCAAAAAGTCGGAATCGCCTCCGACAGGACCATATATGGATCCTAAAACAACTTCAGTATTGTAAAGCATTCCATGAACAAATACATATCTGCCATCTGTATCCTGAATATGTTTCTTCATCATAAAGGGTACACTACGTCTGATCAAAATAGCAACCCCTTTGCTACTTGTAACCTGACCTGACACAAAAACCTGTGAGAAGCCCCTAGACCGTAATAGTTTGGTTTCTGTTATGGTAACATGAGTCTAATGTAGGAAAAGAATATCCACCCCTGCTAAGGAACAGTTTAAGAGAACTTGACCCCTTTTGGATGCTTCCCTCATCCCTCTAACATTCCAGGTAGCAATCTTAACGTGGTTTAACACCATTAGTAACAGTAAATAAAATATTCGTATTCAAGAAACACCCCTGGTATGGTCTAGAAGGCTGTTTGGTGGCAACATCTCCCCCAAAAAGAACAACTTTGACCTCCCAAACATTCCTTTGCTGCAGGAGAAAAACAGCTTCAGGAAAAGACAGAGTGTAACATAAGACAGTTAAGCGAAATATCAGGAAGGTCATCAGCCAAAGTACCAACAACTTGAGAAACGTAGAGTCTACCCACCCAGTCCCTATCCCACCCATTCCTATCCCACCCATCAAACCCAGGAAACTATATACAAACCCCCCCCATGGCGAGTAGGACCGCAAAGCTAGGGATTTAACACTTTGTTTCAGGTCCCCCCCGATACCATGGCGAGGCCTCTGGCTCCTTAGTAGCATAGACGTGGTCCAAATTAAAAGACTCTTTACCAGGACCATTGAACTCCTTACTGGGACAATTAAGTCTGACAGTTGAAAGTAACCATGGTATCCATATCCCCCGACCACAGTCATGAGGCAAGATCCCGAAGCTTGTCTCTGCCTCCGGGCCCCCCCCCACCTACAGTTATCTGAACAGCCAGCTTCATGAGAATTTCAGTAGCATCCCGAAAAGTTATGGCGATATAGCCAGACAGAGTAATAACCTTACCACTCCCAGCTACTCATCTATAGTAAATAATCGGAAAGGAGAACAAGCAGCAAATTAGAGTGAACAATCAAAGTGGAGTCAGTACCTGCAAAAAGACACAGAAAGTGAAGGAAGGCTGGTCAGAACATAAACCATGGCAAGGCATGGGTGCTATCTACCGGAAACCTCCGTAGAGGAAGCACAGATCGGAAGCAACCGGGACGGACCAAAATGGTCCGATCACTAATCAGACCCCCCGGAAACCTGAACCCTCCCTCGCGTTCCGGCCCCATAGACGAGGCGAGCAAGCATGGAGCTCCTAAATCCCCGGGCCTAGCAGGCTTCACAGGCCTCACGGCCTATCCCGGCCTCTTCATACCCACTGCCCCAAATCTGACAATACCCACCAAGGCCCAGGTAAGCCACAACAAGGAAATAGCCGCATTTTAGTTAGAAGAAGGGAGCATAGGGGAACGTTTAAGACCGAAACCATAATGCAGGAAACTAAAAGGAACACCAAACATCCAAAAGTCCAGTAGGGCATTTCAGTCCCCTTTGAACAAATTTGGGAGCTTCTTCGACAGATCTGCTAGAGTGTGGTCAGGATCTTCATAAGCTTGCCAGTTGCCATCCAGGGAGACCAGGAGTTTCGCCGGGTAAATCATCCTGAATCTTTTATCGGCTGCAATTAACTTTTTGACAATTGGGTGATATGCTGCTCTCTTTCGTCTAACTTCGTACGGTAGATCTTGGGTAATTCTTAATTTTACATGGCTCCACTGCACAGAGTCCAGTTCTTTGACTTTGGATAATACGTGTTGGCGTTCGATGTAACTTAAGAATTTGATAATGAGTGGTCTGGGGGGAGAGCTCGATGGAGGTTTAGGCTTCAGCGATCTGTGAGCCCTCTTGATGTGGTAATATTGGTTTATCGGTGAGGGGCCAACAACTTTGTTTAGGAACTGCTGGACAAACCTGATAGTATCATTCCCTTCGTCGGATTCTGGTAGCCCCAGAATGAGGACATTATTCCTCCTGCTCCTTCCCTCCAGATCTTCCGTTTTGGCCTGTAATTTCTGTAGCTGCTGTTTTAATTTAATGATCTCTGGGTCTGTTTTGTTTCTCCAGCGATCCAGTGAGGTAACATTGGTTTCTAAGTCCCCAACTTTCCTTGATAAATCTGTAAAATCGCTTCTGATGGATTTAAGCTCACTTGATATCTCCTGCAGTGTTTCTCTGAAGGGTACCATTTCTTGAAGAAAACGATCTTCGGTTAATAAGGCACTTGAAGTGGCAGGAGTTGTTTGTTTTGGTGAATGACCCAGGTTAGTGTTCCTAGCCTTTTTAGGTGCTTTTTCAGGCGTTGTAGGAGGAGTGTGTTTCACACTGGCTGTCTTCATATCAGCCTCCATCGCTGCTGCTCGCTGTGAGATCATTAAAGCGCCCCAAAAATCAGCACAAAGAGACTAGAGATAGTCAGAAAGCCTTTAGGGTCACTGTAGAGTGAATTAGTAGCGATATTCCAGTAGAAAAATAGCTAATTTAGCAGGTGGAGGACGGGAGCCCAGGAGAGAGCTGCTTTCAGTCACACTGCATCACGTGACCAGTAAAGAGGCATTATTATCTCCCTCTTTCTGTTAGTAATGCCCCTGCCTATGCATGCCAACATTTCATTGGCCTTTCCCACAGTCTTACTACATTGGATTCCTACCATAAGGTTTGAGGAGACTATGATCCCCAGATCCCTCTCCTGTTCTGTTACTTTAATTTCCTCCCCACCTAGGGTGTACCCTGCTCTTCTGTTCATACTCCCCAAGTGCATTACAATGCACTTCTTGGCATTAAATTTCAGTTGCCACATCCCAGACCAGTGTTCAAGTGTCTTTAAGTCCTCCCTCATGTCCTCCACCCCTCTTGGGGTGTCCAGCCTATTGCATATTTTTGTATTATCAGCAAATAGGCACACCTTTCTCCTCAAACCCTTAGCAATATCACTAATGTAGATGTTGAAGAGAAGCAGACCCAAAACTGACCCTGTGGCACTCCACTCTTCACCCTCACTGTCCCAGAGTGCACCCCATTTAGCACAACCCTCTGAGTTCTTCCTGACAGCCAGGCCTCCACCCAGCTAGTTATTTTCCTACCCAACCCCAGGCTTCCCATCTTGCTCACCAGTTGCCTATCGATGTATTGATGATTGCTATGTTGGTGCCAGCAGTGCCATGTGTCAAGAGGATTCCTGGCCTCACATGGTGTGCTGATGGCAAAACCTGCAGGGAGACAAACGGAAAGACATGAACTCATTTTGAAGTAATTTCTGCATAAGGTGGTGGCCTTTCATCCTCTGCCTGCTCAGGCCAAGGACTGGAATGGAGGGATAAGTACTGTGAACACAACTGAAAGTGACTTGTCATGCATTACTAAAGACAAAGACAGGCCATGGAGGTGAAGCAGAGATCTTTATGCTTTGATGAGCTGTCTGGCTGTATGGTCATCTTGAGGGCCAACAAAACAAGTGGGCTGGCTGGTAACAAATGGCTGCATCACTCTTCTGGAGGTACTGGCCCAAGGTGTGCTGTCATCATGGCTGAGTGGTTATAGGTACACTGGGGGAGGAGGAGGGAGGAGGAGGAGATGGAGGCAGCATTGATGTAATGTAACTGTTGTTTATTGAGGAGCAGGCATCATATCATCTGTCTATGCCTATTTAGTTTTCAGTGTCATTTTTTCGGCAGTATGACAGTGAATGCCCTTGCTGTTACAGTCTCTGGCATAGACAGGATGGAGGACAAGGAGGAGGAGAAGGTGGTGGTGAAATGTATTCCTGGAGTGGGGCATTGTGTCTCGACATCTGAAGCAGCAGAACAGTAGTAAGGAAAATTTAAATGACCAATGGCCTGGCAGTGAACATGTCCACCCAGTAGGGATCAGCAGTGTCTCTGTACAACTACTGTAGTAGTAATTAATAAAATTTCCCTTTTTTATCTGGAACTGGGGTTAAACAACTGGGTAAGATGGTAGGGTTAAGCTAAATTACACTGAACAACAACAGCAGTGAACACCTCTCCCAGTAGGGATCTGCAGTCTCTCCATACAGCTACTGTACTGGTAGATAATAAAGTGTGCCTTTTTTATGTGGAATGGGGATTAAACAACTGGATAAAACAGGGTAGGGTTAAGCAAAATTAAACTGAACAACAACAGCAGGGTGATCAGTTTAAATGCTTCATTGGCAAGCTTTTAAACTAGTCAAGGGGGAAGGCACTGATAAGCAGCAGGGAATTCCCAGCCTCCCCCTACAAAACGGGGTACTAAATGAGGTAAAGACCAAGGTAGAAAGGTCAGTAGGGAGCAGGACAAGGGTAAATGGGGAAAGCAAAGTTAGTGAGGACAGGGATAGATGGCTAAACATACTTTCTCTTCTGGTCAAACGTTTGATTCTTATGAAATGGAAATCAACTCTGATGCCTTCTCTTTCAGATGTTCTTCAAAGCCTCTCTCAGTATCCCTCTCTAGACCGATTATCTTATGTTACTCATAACCGACTCACTCTATATGACAGATGTTGGCAGGATTTCTTTAAGTACATGAACCTAGTTCTTCTAGACCCTAATTCTTAGGGAAATTTAGCCCTCCTTTTTATTTTGCTGTCAGATTAGGTTTTCTCAAAACTTTTGTGTACAGATTTCTCCTCTTCTTCCCCTTCTTCCCTGTTTTCTCCCTCTCTCCTTTCTTGCTTTTTTCTCTCTTCTTTCTTTCCTTCCACACTTTTCTCTTATCTTCACCTCTCCATTACTGAACATTGTTCATATTACCACATTTATCACTTTTTACAATTTACTGAATGCCTTGCCATAGCCTGCCCTAGCATGTATTTCGTACATGGTTGCTATTTCTAATCCTATAATACCCTATTGATTGTAATCCTTCTGCTGTCCACTTACATCCTGTCTAGGTTTGTGTTTTATTATCAATACATGTATATAAGGCTTCTCCAATATGTTTACCCTAAATACTGTGTTTTGTTAAGTGATATTTTATACCTTACATGGAGGATAGCCTTCTATTGTATAGAAACATAGAATTTGATGGCAGATAAGGACCGCTTGGCCCACCTAGTCTGCCCATTTTCCTACCTAATGGATAAGCTGCAGATCCTAGTTAACCAACAGCTTACTTCCTCCTACCCCCCACTAGGACTGCCTTATGTCTGTCCCATGCATTCTTGAATTCCCCCACTGTTCTTGACTCCACAACCTCCTCAGGGAGGCTGTTCCATGCATCCACAACCCTCTCTCTGAAAAATGACTCCTCACATTACCACTGAGCCATCCCCCTCCATCTTCAAATTGTTCCCCCTTGTTCTTGCACATCTCTTTTCTGAAAGATGCCACCCTCTTGGACTTTGCTGATTCCTTGAGGTACTTAAAAGTTTCTATCATGTCCCCTCTCCCTCCTTTCCTCAAGGGTATACATATTAAGCTCCTTTTAGTCTTTCTTCATATGTCTTCTGGTGCAGACCCTGCACCATTTTGGTTGCCCTCCTCTGGATAAGATGTGTGCTTTCTTATATACTCGAATTTCAATAAAAAGATAAAGTGAAAAAAAAATGAGGACAGGGATGGTGCTACAAGAGGTAAAGCCATCAAAAAATGGAGAGCAATGAGTACTAATGCCCATAGTCTGGGTAACAAGCTTCCTGAATTAGTTGATGGAGGAGAAACATCTGGATATTGTGGCAGTCACAGAAACATGGTACACACAGAACCATGACTGGGACGTAAACATATCAGGATACACTATCTACAGGAGGGACATGGAGAGTAAAAGAGGAGGAGGAGTAGCTCTCTACATAAGGGAAGGAATCAAAGCAACAGAACAAAAGGGTAAACAGGGATGAGAGGAAGCACTGTGGGTCAATTTGGAGACAGGCAATGGCACCGCAATCTGCACAGGGGTTGTACACAGATCCCCATCTCAGGGGGAGGAAATGGACAAGGAAATGATAGACAGTATCCTTAGAATGGCAGGAAAAAGGGGAGATATTGCTGATTGGGGATCTGAATATGCCAGATGTTAACTGGAGTGCATTTGCAGCAGCCACTTCTAAGAGTGGGGTCATTCTAGATGCCCTATGGGGGCATGCCTTAGACAACTAGTATTGGAACCCACTCGAGAGGGAGCAATCTTAGACCTGGTACTCTCAAACGGAGATGGCAAGAGGATCACAGATTTAGAAATGGGTAGCCATCTGGGAACTAGTGACCATCGCACAGTATGGTTCACGATAAACACAGCAGTAGAGTCAAGCCATACAAAGGCAAAGGTACTGGACTTCTAGAGGGCTGACTTTGTCAAAATTGGTGAGTGCCTAAGGAATGCACTAGCAAATGGGCAGGAAGGAGGGGTGGAAGAACAATGGGGAATAATCAAAACTGCCATCACAGAGGCAGCAAGCCTTTGTGTGAAGCAAATAAACAAAACAAAACAATGTAAGAAACCACTATGGTTCTCAAATGAGGTGGCAGTGAAGGTTAGATAGAAAAAGAAAGCATTCAGGAAGTACAAGGAATTATAGAAGAAGCAGGACAGAGAATTGTATCAGTTAAAGCAAAAGGAAGCAGGGAAGGCAGTAAGAACAGCAAAGGCCCAAACCAAGGAAAAAATAGCCAACTCAGTTAAGAAGGGGGATAAAACCTTTTATAGGTACATCAGGGAGCGAAGGAAGACCAAGGGAGGGATAGTGAGGCTTAATAAAGGGGAGAAGGTGGGTAGAGGGTGACTGTGAAAAGGCAGAGATACTAAGCAAATATTTTTGCTCAGTATTCACAAATGAAGAGGGGGAGGTACCTAAACCAAACAGTAGAAACACTCTGTATATGGGAGTTGATACTAGCCCATTCACAGAAAAAAGGGTTCTGAAAGAACTCTTAAAACTGAAGGTGGACAAAGCAATGGTGTCTGATGGGATTCATCCCAGAATTCTAAAAGAACTAAGGGTAAAACTAGTGACACCACTGACTACCATCTTGAAAAAATCATTGGAGGATGGGATGGTACCCGAGGACTGGAGGAGAACAGATGTTATTCCACTTCACAAAAGTGGGAGCAGGGCAGAAGCAGGAAACCACAGACCTGTTAGTTTAACCTTAGTGATTGGGAAAATGATGGAATCACTTCTGAAGGAAAGAATTGTTGAGTACCTAGAGGTCAGAGGGGCACAGGACCCAACGCAGCATGGATTCACAGTTGGAAGGTCATGTCAGACAAATCTAATAGATTTCTTTGACTGGGTGACCAAAGTAGTAGATCAGGAAGGGGCTGTGGACATGGCCTACCTAGACTTTAGCAAGGCATTTGACACAGTCCCACACAAAAGATTAATATACAAGTTATCCAGCCCGGGAGTGGGTCCCAAGATGGTAGCCTGGGTAAATAATTGGCCGGAGAACAGGACACAGAGGGTAATAGTAAACGGAGTCCACTCTGAAGAAAGGGGGGGTTACTAGTGGGGTACTGCAGGGTTCAGTACTAGGATATGTCCTCTTTAATGTCTTTATAAGTGACATTGCAGAGGGACTGGAAGGAAAAGTATGTCTCTTTGCAGACGACACAAATATCTCAACATAGTTGATACACAAGGTGGGGTGGAAAGAATGAGAAGGGACTTGGCAAGGTTAGAGAAATGGTCAAATGTATGGCAGCTTAGATTTAATGCTAAGAAGTGCAAGGTAATGCACCTGGGAAGCAAAAACCCAGGGGAAGAGTACACAATGGGGGGTGAGATACTAACAACAACAAAAATGGAAAGGGACCTGGGGGTAGTCATATCAGATGACTTAAAGATGGGCAAGCAATGTGAGAGGGCAGTAAGGAGGGCTGGGGGATACTGGGATGCATAGGGAGAGGCATCACCAGTAGAAAACAGGAAGTTGTTATCCCTCTGTACAGACAGCTGGTGAGACCCCATCTGGAGTACTACGTGCAGTTCTGGAGACCCAATCTCCGCAAAGACATAGACAGGATGGAGGCAGTCCAGAGGAGGGTAACTAAAATGGTGCAGGGTCTGCACCAGAAGACATATGAAGAGAGGCTTAAGGAGCTTAATATGTATTGCCTCGAGGAAAGGAAAGAGAGGGGGGACATGATAGAAACTTTCAAGTGCCTCAGGGGAATCAACAAAGTCCAAGAGGGTAGCATCTTTCAGAAAAAGAGGTGTGCAAGAACAACGGGGCACAATTTGAAGATAGAGGGGACAGCTCAGAGGTAATGTGAGGAAGTATTTTTTCATGGACAGGGTTGTAGATGCATGGAACAGCCTTTCTGAGGAGGTTCTGGAGTCAAAAACAGTGGTGGAATTCAAGAATGCATGGGACAGTCATAAGGCAATTCTAGGGGTTGGGGGTAGGAAGAAGTAGACTGTTGGTTAACTAGGATCTGCAGCTTATCCATTAGGTAGAGAAATGGGCAGACTGGGTGGACCAAGCTGTCCTTATCTGCTGTCAAATTCTATGTTTCTATGTTTCTAGCACCACCCCCTAGGGATCAGCAGTGTGTTTTTAGACAACTACTGTAGTAGTGGTTAATAAAATGTACTTTGTTAATACAGAATGGGGACTAAACAACGGGGTAACAGCCAGGGAAAGGGTAATCAAATGTAACTGAATAACAGCAGATAACACTGCCCCCCACAGACACCCAATAAAACAAAATCAGGGATCAACAAACTTTGTATAACAATAACTTAAAAGTCTTTACTGAGTGGAAAGGGGGAGGGCTATCCTACTTCAGCCTTCTTCCACTGCCACATCAGCCAGGAAGCAGCCCTCACAGTCTCCAAGACTTGAGTTGTCACCGGGTGGGAATCCTCTCTGCATTGCTGCTTCATCCACCTTGATGCTGGTAGAAGCCTTGGGAGTATTGAGTCTGCTGACATCTTCATCATTATTACCATCATCACCAAGAAAAGTTTGTGTGGCAACACCATTGACATCACTGTGTTATGTAGAATGTGCCCCTCATTCATTTTTATGAATGTTAGCATGGACACATCCTTGGCTGACAAATTGGTCCTCCTGTCATGCACAATAGCCCCAGCCAAACTAAATACTCATTCGACCCTGACACTGGATGGTAGGCAGCTCAGGTATTTAACAGCAACTGATGCCAGTGCTGGACAATCAGTCAATTTGCTGCTCCAGTACAGCAATGGCTCTTCAGTAATGCCAAGGTGCCTTGTGTCCCCCATGTAGGCCTCTACCATTCATTGCACTGCCCTAAGTCCAGTTACCTTATCAGTCTCCTCCTTTTCTTCCATGGCTTTCACTCCCACCTGATACAGAACATTCCGAATGGGATTACTTGTCATTTTCTGCTGTAACTTGCAGGGTTCTCAGATGGATTTCTCTGTGAGCTGCTGGTGGTAGCAACACCCAATCTCTGTGCAGTTTGTGCCTTCTGTGCCTTTTGCCTCTGTGTACCATATACCCATCTATTGAGGTACTCTGTCAACTTTTGCAGCCACTTATGACCTCCTTTAATTATTGATGGCAGGCCATGTTTGTAGCGTGGGTCCAGCATAGTAGCAATTGCAAATTCATCGGACTCTAGAATGCCAGAAATATGGGTATTGCTATCCAACACATGGAGCATGTGTTCCATTAGGTCACAACTTCTACCATCCCTGCTTGCCTCCATCTTTTGCCAGACATTAACCAGTGTCTACCTCAGCACATGTACAAGGGTTATTGATTGACTTATACAGGCAGTGTCCCCACTAACTGCCTGTGTTGCATGCTCAAATGGATGGAGAATACATATTAGGCCATCCCTTTGATGCCACTGCTCTGTTGTTAGAGCCATGGGCACTCCAGCACTGTCCTGGGTGGTGTGCAGCAGCAGGTAGTTTGAGACTGCCTTATACTGTTCATATAGCCTGTCTATCATGAACAGCATGGAGTTCCACCTTGTCACAACATCCAGCTTCATACATTGCTGAGGCAGATGGTTTTTAAGCTGGAGCTCCCATAGCTGGTCACAGGCCTTTGCAGATTGAGCAAAATGCACACAGATGTGACTCCCAACAGTCAACATTTACTTAATTTCTGCATGGTTGAGAAAGTGTTGCACAGCCAGATTAAGGCAGTGTGCCAGAGGCAGGGCACCCTTAAAAATACAGCCATTATAGCTCACAATAAACCCTGCTGAAAGTGAGTGTGTATGTGTAGCTACTCATCAATCTCGATAAGCAGCACATGAAGCATTTTCTCACATGTGAGAACCAGTTACACTTTTCTTACTGAGAGTGGCATGCTGCTGAATCCCCGGTGTTGCTACCACCACAGGTTTGCTTCATGCAGGTTTTGCCAGGCCCCACATCAACTACCACTCCAGGTACCTATACCCAGCGTGCTGTGATGCATAAATATGAACTTGAAGCTGTTTGTCCACTGGTTCACATATCCATGCAAAGATGGATATATTCTGATGCAGAATGCTTCAGGACATATATTATGGACTCTGACAGTTTCCCATAAAGTTCTGGCATGGCATGTTTATAAAAATAGGTTTGCTATGGAACCTACCATTTGGGACTGGCACAGGGCCATCAATCTACGGAATCCAGCATTTCAGCAGTGGCTGCATTTAACTCACATACAGCAGCATGATTGGAGGGTACTTTGAGTGACACTCAAAGATGCCTTTTAGTGTGGGCTACATCTTTGGGGCTTGTCTGCCAAAATGTGGCAGCATTGTTGTCCTTGTTGGGATACTAGTTGACCCTTGGGGATGTGCAGCTCACATGAAACCAGTTACTTTGCAGTTTTTTGGCTGTGGTGAGTGTACTTTTCTGACTCAAGGGAGTGGTGCCACCACTGTTACTATGCCCACTGCTAGACAGAGAGAGAGAAAGAGATAGAGCAAAGGACTGCTCCTCCTCCTCCTCCATTCACCCACTCAGCCCTCCCTCCTCCTGCTCTATTGCACTGCTCTCAGTAACATTTTACATGATGGGGAACTGACATCCCCAGCTCTGACTTCCTTCTGGTGTTGCTGCCAGCACAATGGGTGCCTGCTTTTCAAGTGTGACTGTTGGCCACCGTTGCCTTGGTGGGCTCCCTTTCTACTTTGACTAATATGTGCTTGACACAGCTGACATATTGCAATGGTATCATCAGCTGGTTCAAGCACATGATAGTCCCAAACTAGGGGCTTCACACCTCTGGACTTCACATGGTGATGGGACTGGGAGAGCTGAGTAAAAGGTGTGAAAGTTTATGCTTTTTGTGCTGCTTTCATCACTTCCATAATATTACTTTTAGGAGGGGGTGACATAAGTAATGCTTGGAGACTTGATGATACCTTGACCTTCAGCATCTGAATGGGCTGCAGCACCCTTGCTCTTTTTCACCTCTGGCTTCCATAGGGGATCAACACGTCATCATCATCAGCACTGAAAATGAAGATGTCCTCCTCCTCTTTCTCCTCCTCCCTAGCACTCTCTTCTTCAACAGCAACTTTTTCTTGCTCTATAACTAAAACCCTCTCCTCAGGGGGCTGACTTTCCATATCTCCCTGATTCACCGACTTCAATGCAGTACTGTCACCACCACTACCACCACCACCAATGGAGACAGTCACACCAGCAACCTTCCCCTCTTCCTGGACCACTGTTCCTGTACTGGTGCCTCCCTTATTCTCACTTTCGTCATCCCCCACTAGCATGGATTCAACACATTTGGCTGAAGAAAATTTCACCACACTTATGCCACTGCTGCTAACTACTCCTTTGCTGCTGGTACCTGCCATGGGGCCGAAGCCCACAGAAGACATTGATGCAGACATACTTTGGCTTTGGGGAAGTGAAACTGCACTGCTTTCCTCCACAGACTTCTTTGCTGCCTCCTTATCTCCCCTGGCAGTTGCACCTCTCACTTTACTGTATAATTTCTTTTCAGGGATTTTTATATGCTTACTTCAATGTTTGCCTTGCTCTCGGATGATCTATTACTATCTGTAAATAAAGCCCTGATGTACTGCCAACTAAAAATCAGGACAGGTATCAGCACTCTGTAAAACTACTACAGTAGCCTATTCTATTAAAACAACACAATTTTCCCCTTTCCCCAAACAGGAATTAAATAATGCAGGGTAACAGGGCAGGGGTGAGCAAATTTAAAGAAAACAATGACAGACAAAACCTCCCCCAATAGGAATCAGCAGTGTCTGGACAAGTCGACTACTGTAATATGGCAGTAGTTAGTTAATAAAATGTTTTACAGTATATATATATATAACATGACAGGGCAGGGGTAACAAAATTTAAAGTGAACAATCCCAGATGCCTTCTACAATCGGGATGGGACAAGCACAATCTCTGGACAACTACTGTATTAAAACGTACTCCTTTATCTTGGTTTAAATGGATTCATGGAATGATTTCTAATTTTATTTTGAGAGGGAAATCACCTAGAAGAGCATATAATTGGTTATCAGCCCCAAAATGGCTTGGTAGACTTCACCTTCCACATTTTACTGTTTACTATCCAGCAAGTCATGCTAGTAAACATTTAAGATGGACAATTCATACTTCCTCTGATGGTGACTCTCCATGTATCCCTATCTGGCTTCTGTTAGAAAGAGATTTGATTAAGGTGGCTGCACTGTCCCCTGCAACTGTACTCATAAAAACTATGTTTTTTGCCCCCCTCAAGCATCTTCCTGTGGCTCTTCGGGACTCTGTTATTGGTATGGTGGTGTGGGTCCATATGCACTTATGCTCGCTTATGCATTATAAGTCTATTAAGGATGTTTCTCTGCCTATTTATTTATTATCTCAATTTTAAAATAGGTGGCCAGGTGTTGCCAGAAACATGTTTACCTCAAATGGGTGCTGCTAGGGTGTGTGATTTGCTCCACAATGGCTTATTAAAGTAAAATTGTGCTTTGCAGGGTCCGTCTCCCCGTATGACGCACAGGGGAAATGCCAGACCTCTCCCAACAACTAAAACACTGAAATCTGGCCAATGGAAAATCATGTACACAAATGCTCACAGCCTGGGAAATAAGATCCCAGACCTGCAGACAATAATGTCAGAGGCTAAACTGGACATAGTAGCAATTAGTGAGACATGGTTTACCAGTAACCACACTTGGGAGACTTCAGTACCTGGCAACGTACTGTTCAGAAGAGACCAAGGTGCAAAAAGGGGGGTGGAGTGGCCCTGTATGGCAATGAAAATATCAAAGCTACAGAAATTCAGAATACACGTAAGGAGCCAGAAGAACTGTGGGTCACCCTGGAAACAGGAAATGGGGACAGCCATAAGAACTGGGGTTGTCTACAGGCCCCCAGACCAGGGGGAGGGCATAGACATATTACTGTTAGAAGATATACAAAACATGACAGCTAAAGGAGAGGTTCTGATAATGGGAGACTTCAACATGCCAGATACAGATTGGTCAATACCAGTAGGAACATCTGCCAGAACTAGACACATGGTAGATTCCCTGCAGGGAGAAGGCCTCAAACAACTTGTACAACAACCCACAAGAGACAGGGCTATCCTAGATCTAGTACTGACTAACAGGGAAGGGATCACAGATCTCCAGGCAGAAAGTCACCTGGGGGGCGGTGACCATCACATGGCATGGTTCAATTTGGCCACTACAACTAAATCATCCCATTCCAAGGCAAAAATATGGGACTTCAGAGGAGCTGACTTTGACAAGATGGCCAACAGAGTTAAGCTAGCCCTGGCAAAAAGAAACACAGGTGAGGGGGTACAGACAAAGTGGGCAAGCATTAAGGATGCAATACTTGAAGCAATATCCCATTGTGTTAGACAGAAAAGGAAGTGCAAAAGAAGAAGGAAACCACTTTGGTTCTCAAATATAGTAGCGAAAAAGGTCAGAGCCAAAAGGCTGGCCTTCAAGAAATATAAGGAAACACAGCAGGATGCAGATAGGGAGGCATACCAAACTGCCCTAAGGGAAGCAGGGAAGGCAGTAAGGCAGGCAAAGTCCCAAACTGAGGAAACACTAGCACAAACAGTAAAAGAAGGTGACAAGACTTTCTATAGATACAATAGTGAAAGGAGAAAGTCCAGAGGGGGGTATTACTAAGCTCAAAGGAGAAAAGGGGGCGTGTGAAGAGTAAGACCCTGTAAAAGCACCTATCCTAAATAGATACTTTTGCTCAGTATTTACTGAAGAGAAGGTAGGGCAGGGCCCACAGCTCAGCACCATGGACACGGGGGAGGTGAGCACTACTCCTTCACAAAAAAGGGTCCTACAAGAGCTCGCTAAGCTCAGGGTGGACAAGGCAATGGGACCTGATGGCATACATCCCAGGGTACTAAAGGAGCTAAGGGTGGAACTAGCAGAGGCATTAGCAGAACTGTTTAGTGAGTCTCTGAGCATAAGAGAGGTCCCAGAAGACTGGAGAAGGGCTCATGTGATCCCGCTCCACAAGAGTGGTAGCAGGGAGGAGGCAGGGGACTACAAACCAATCAGTCTTACCTCAGTAGTGGGCAAGATTATGGAGGCACTCTCCTTAAGGAAAGGATAATGCAACACCTGGAATCCATAGTGGCACAGGATTCAAGACAGCATGGGTTTGCAAAAGGAAGGTCCTGTCAAACTAACAGATTTCTTTGACTGGGTAACCAGAGTGGTGGACCAAGAGGGAGCAGTTGATGTCACCTACCTTGACTTCAGCAAAGCTTTCAACACTGTTCCAAATAGAAGATTGATTAAACAAGCTGGGTAGGCTCGGAGTGGGTCAGAAGTTGGTCAACTGGGTGGCAAACTGGTTGATGGGCAAAAAACAGACAGTGGTGGTTAATGGTATGCAATCAGAAGAGATGCAAGTCACAAGTGGGGGTACCTCAGGGATCAGTCCTGGGGCCAGTCCTCTTCAATATCTTCATCAGTGACATTGCAGATGGACTAGAGGGTAAGGCTTGTCTGTTTGCAGATGACACCAAGATGTGCAACAGAGTAGATGATCCAGATGGGGTGGGCAGACTGAGAAGAGATCTGGATAAACTAGCAAAATGGTCAGAAGAGTGGCAACTGGGATTTAATGCAAAGAAGTGCAAGATCATGCACATAGGGAAGAGAAACCCTGAAGCCACCTATAGGCTGGGAAGGGAGTTGCTGGCAGTCACAAAGGAAGAAAGAGGCTTGGGCATCATCATCACCAATGATCTGAAAACATCAAGCAGACCTCTAATGCAGTAGGTAAGGCTAGGGGAATGTTAAGGTGTATTAGTAGGGGTATCACAAGTCATAAGAGGGAGGTAATAATCCCTCTTTACAAGACACTGGTTAGGCCCCATCTGGAGTACTGCATGCAGTACTGGAGGCCACACCTCCACAAGGACATTAACCAAATAGAGGCAGTCCAGAGAAGGGCAACCAAAATGATGCAGGGACTGCATCAGAAGACATATCAGAACAGATTAATGGAGCTTGATATGTATACCCTCGAGCAAAGGAGGGAGAGATGTTATATGATCGAAACATTCAAACACCTTAAGGGCTTTAACAAGGTGAAAGAGTCTAACATGTTTCAATATAAGAAAAATAGCAGGACAAGAGGACACAGCATAAGATTAGAGGGAGGCCGATTAAAGGGTAATGTGAGGAAGTTCTTTTTCACAGAAAGGGTGGTGGATGCATGGAATGGTCTACCTCAGGAAGTGGTGGATATGAATACAGTGCAGGGCTTCAAACAGGCATGGGATAGGCATAAGGGAGCAATACAGATGAGTATGAATAGATAGGCCACTGACAGCAAAGGACGATAGCACATTTATAAGGTAGAAAAAGAAATGGGCAGACTGGATGGGCCTTGCGGTCCTTATCTGCTGTCAACTTCTATGTTTCTATGTTTCTGCCTCTGCAAAGCTTACCCTCTGGTTTGCTTTTGTAAGAAAAGTGGCTTTTTTCCTTGCACCACAAAGTAGTTTAATTTAATTATCAAAAATATGCTACCCGGAAGTATGGCAGATGTTGGGGGAGTTCCAATAACTGTAAAGGTACGGCGCCCCACCATATGCTTCAATACAAAAGTGCACAGTATGATGCTGTGCCTTTACAGTTAATGGAGCCACTCCGGCATCTGCCATACTTCTGGGTAGTGGACTTTTGATAATTAAATTAAACTACTTTGCAGTGCAGGGAAAAAGCCACTTTTCTTACAAAAGCTAAAGTGGAGGGTAAGCTTTTCAGGGGCGGAAGTCCCTGCAAAGCACAGTTTTCCTTTAAAACCATGTCAGGAGATCCTTGCTGCATATCAGTTAAATAGTAAGGGTATAGTTAACATTTTTCAACTCCATCATGTACTCCTTCAGTTGTTTGGTTCTGGGTCATGGCTTATTCATTTTAGTGAGTTTCTGCAAACAGCAACTGATATTACCTTGCATCCTCATGCTGTTTCCAGGTTATATTCACTATTTTTTCTTAAAATATTCCAAGATATTACTGGTGATTCTCAGTACTGGAATGTAGTGTTTCCACAATATACAGTTAATTGGAGTAAAATTTGGGAGGATCTTCATACATACATTGCAGATGATAGTTCCACATTTTTGCACAATATGTATTTTACACCATTAAAATTAGTCATGATTGGCAAGTTAATCTCATCTCTTTGTACAAGATGTCGACAAGCAAAAGACTCTTTACTGCATATTATTTAGGAATGCACCAAGGTGGCTCTGTTATGGGCACTGATTAAATTTAGAGTCAACCCCCTTCTAGGATAAGGAGATGCTTTTACCCCTAGATTATGTATAGTGGGGGGATTATAGTAAAATTATGCTTAGGGAAAGGAGATATTATATAGCTTTGATTTCATTATCAGTGAAGAAGGTTGTTCTTCGCCATTGGCTGGATCAAGCCTCAGTTACTTATCAGGAATGGTTGCAGGAACTTTTATTCAGTCTCCATTTAGAGAAATTAATTGTGAGTATAGGTCATGGACTTCCATCTTATAATATGTGGCAGAGGAAGTTACACACTTTACAGTATATACTCTATAGTCTACTCTGGAGCATCACCTGTATGATAATTTCTTGACCTTAATTATTTTTCATTGTTTAGTAGGTATCTTTTTCCTTGGCATCCTCACAGCCTGGAAAATAAGATCCCAGACCTGCAGGCAATAATGTCAGAGGCTAAACTGGACATAGTAGCAATTAGTGAGACATGGTTTACCAGTAACCACACTTGGGAGACTTCAGTACCTGGCTATGTATTGTTCAGAAGAGACCAAGGTGCAAAAGGGGAGGGAGGAGTGGCCCTGTATGTCAATGAAAATATCAAAGCTACAGAAATTCAGAATACACATAAGGAGCCAGAAGAACTGTGGGTCACCCTGAAAACAGGAAATGGGACAGCCATAAGAACTGGGGTTGTCTACAGGCCCCCAGACCAGGGGAGGACATAGACACATTACTGTTAGAAGATATACAAAACATGACAGCTAAAGGGAGGTTCTGATAATGGGAGACTCTACATGCTGGATACAGATTGGTCAACACCAGCAGGAACGTCTGCCAGAACTAGACACATAGTGGATTCCTGCAGGGGAGGGCCTCAAACAACTGGTACAGCAACCCACAAGAGATAGGGCTATTCTAGATCTAGTACTGACTAACAAGGAAGGGATCACAGATCTCCAGGTAGAAGGTCACCTGGGGGCCAGTGACCATCACATGGTATGGTTCAATTTGGCTACTACATCTAAATCATCCCATTCCAAGGCAAAAATATGGGACTTCAGAGGAGCTGACTTTGATAAGATGGCCAACAGAGTTAAGCTAGCCCTGGCAAAAAGAAACACAGGTGAGGGGTACAGGCAAAATGGGCAAGCATTAAGGATGCAATACTTGGAAGCAACATCCCATTGTGTTAGACAGAAAGGAAGTGCAAAAAGAAGGAAACCACTTTGGTTCTCAAATACAGTAGCAGAAAAGGTCAGAGCCAAAAGGCTGGCCTTCAGGAAATATAAGGGAACACAGCGGGATGCAGTTAGGGAGGCATACCAAACTGTCCTAAGGGAAGCAGGAAAGGCAGTAAGGCAGGCAAAGTCCTAAACTGAGGAAACACTAGCATGAACAGTAAAAGAAGGTGACAAGACTTTCTATAGATACATTAGTGAAAGGAGAAAGTCCAGAGGGGGTATTGCTAAGCTTAATGGAGAAAAGGGAGCATGTGAGGAGGAGGACCCTGTAAAGGTATCTATCCTAAATAGATACTTTTGCTCATTATTTACTGAAGAGAAGGTAGGCCAGGGCCTCAGCTCAGCATCAGGACACAGGGGGAGGGAGGTGAGCACTACCCCTTCACAAAAAAGAAAGGGTCCTACAAGAGCCATAAGCTCAGGTGGACAAGGCAATGGGACCTAATGGCATACATCCCAGGGCACTTAAGAGCTAAGGGTGGAACTAGCAGAGCCATTAGCAGAACTGTTTAGTGAGTCTCTGAGCACAGGAGAGGTCCCAGAAGACTGGAGAAGGGCTCATGTGATCCGCTCACAAGAGTGGTAGCAGGGAGTAGGCGGGGAACTACAAACCAATCAGTCTTACCTCAGTAGTGGGCAAGATTATGGAGGCACTCCTTAAGGAAAGGATAGTGCAACACCTGGAATCCAAAGGGGCACAGGATCCAAGACAGCATGGGTTTACAAAAGGAAGGTCCTGTCAATCTAATCTCATAGATTTCTTTGACTGGGTAACCAGAGTGGTGGACGAAGGGGGGGCAGTTGATGTCACCTACCTTGACTTCAGCAAAGCTTTTGACACTGTTCCACAAAGAAGATTGATAAATAAGCTGGGTAGGCTTGGGGTGGGTCAGAAGTTGGTCAACTGGGTGGCAAACTGGTTGACGGCAAGAAAACAGAGAGTGGTGGTAAATGGTATACAGTTAGAAGAGATGCAAGTCACAAGTGGGGTACCTCAGGGATCAGTTCTGGGGCCAGTCCTCTTCAACATCTTCATTAGTGACCTTGCAGATGGACTAGAGAGTAAGGCTTGTCTGTTTGCAGATGACACCAAGATCTGCAACAGAGTAGATGATCCAGATGGGGTGGGCAGAATGAGAAGAGATCTGGATAAACTAGCAAAATGATCAGAAGAGTGGCAACTGGGATTTAATGCAAAGAAGTGCAAAATCATGCACATAGGGAAGAGAAACCCTGAAGCCACCTATAGGCTGGGAGGGGAGTTGCTAGCAGTCACAAAGGAAGAAAGAGACTTGGGCATCATCATCACTGATGACCTGAAATCATCAAGCAGACCTCTAAAGCAGTAGGTAAGGCTAGGGGGTGTTAGGGTGTATTAATAGGGTATTACAAGTCGTAAAGGGAGGTAATAATCCTCTTTACAAGACACTGGTTAGGACCCATCTGGAGTACTGCATGCAGTATTGAGGCCGCAACCTTCACAAGGACATTAACCAAATTGAGGCAGTCCAGAGAAGGGCAACCAAAATGGTGCAGGGACTGCATCAGAAGACATATGAGGACAGATTAACAGAGCTCAATATGTATACCCTTGAGCAAAGGAGGGAGAGGTGATATGATCGAGGCATTCAAACACTTAAGGGCATTAACAAGATGAAAGAGTCTAACATGTTTAAATATAAGAAAAATAGCAGGACAAGAGGACACAGTATGAGATTAGAGGGGGCCGATTAAGGGGAATGTGAGGAAATTCTTTTCACAGAAAGGGTGGTGGATGCATGGAATGGCTTACCACAAGAAGTGGTGGCTATGAATACAGTGCAGGCTTCAAACAGGCATGGATAGGCATACGGAGCAATACAAATGACTATGAATAGATAGGCCACTGACAGAGCAAAGGCCGATGGCACATTTATAAGGTAGAAAAAGAAATGGGTAGACTGGATGGGCCTTGCGGTCCTTATCTGCTGTCAGCTTCTATGTTTCTATGTTTCTATCCTTTAAATTAGCTCATTTAGAGTATTTGACAAACTGGCATGTCATTGTACTATGATATATTCCCATTTGGTTATATTGTCTATACTCCTCCTTTGAGGGGGTAAGGGGGGAGGTATTTGTTCCTTCCTTGTTTATTGTATTGTTGTTTGATGTTGTTGATTTTGTTGTGTTGTATTGTTGTTTATTAAATTTTTTAAAAATTGCTCTTTTTATATAGGGTGGGTAGTCAACAATGGTGTAACAGGGAAAGGGTAAGCAAATTAAACTGAATAACAGGCATGCTGCAATGCAGAGAAAAGATCCCCAATAAAATAATTTCAGGGAGCAGCATGGCAGTATCTCTGGACAACTACTCAACTTGAAATTACAAAACAAAAAATATATATAATTTCATTTCACAGAAAAATGAATAAAGAGCTGGGGTAACACAGGATGGGTAAGCAGTTTTAACTGACACAACTCACGCCAAAACCACTGAAATAAAAATGAAAAACCACTGGCAAAGGCTTAAAAGAAGTGCTAGCAACTCACTGAGAATTTGTGAGAAGTCTGTTTTAAAAGATTAAAGGATACCTACAGTAAACAACATTTTGACAACAAACTATTCAAAAATCTGACTCCGTAGATGCCTAAAGGAAAGGCTGCTGTATTCATTAATGCTAGAACTACATTTATATAATTTTCCTAAATGTAGTTCCAGAGTATTTGAAAATTGTAAAATCAGCCTTCTAATTTAAAAAAAACTGTCCTACCTGTTTCCTAAAATGACCGCCAAATGTGTCATGTGATGACATCATTGGAGTCAAAGTCAGAGAGAGATATATGGCTCTCTATAGTGCTAACTAGTTATTTTTTTACCTTTGTATAGAATTGTTTCACCCTAATGGTCAAAACCATGTGCATCATTTTGTATACTACACATGTTAGGCTATGTTTCTGTTCATTTTGTTTACTTTAACATGCTGAAACTGTGTTTTAATCCAACCTACTTTCTCTGTGGCAAACCACAGTGCAGTATAAATCTTGAATAACCCCTGGTCTAGTGGTTATGGTGGATCCAGGATGCTACAATGGGGTGCTGGGGTGGTATGAATGTTTAATATGCACTTTTAAACATTTTTATTAAACCTTTATATTGTTTGCTATTATTCTTTTCTAGTACATTTTTGACAAAACCTACAAATGTAATCCATAGTTTGAATGTAAACATCTGTACAATCAATAAATCAGACTTCTTCAACAAAGTGAAATACAGCAGGCAGCAGCAGCAGGAAAGTATGTTACTATGTGGGAGGGGGGTTGCAGCCACACCCTTCACCACCCCCTAGAGCCACCACTTTTTTGTAGCAAAGTTATTGTGTAGTCCAATGTTAGAGTTCATACTTGCTCAAAACTCAAATATATGCTTGTCTTGTCTTCTTTTTCCATGGGAAATAATAATAATAAGAAGAAGTGGTGTTCATACACATTGTATCCCAAAGTGCTTTACAAGCAATACTAGACTGGTAGTGAAGTGACTGAACATGTAATGACAACCATGTCATACATTAATATCCACACACAGCCTTGGACAATTGCATGAACTGGTTTTATGGCAAGGGCAATGTTGGCCAGGACAATGGGGTCAAGTAGTGATCAGGGTGCTGGCAGTCCCACATCTTATTTCTCACAGTAATCTGCTCATATTTCTCTCCTTTTGTGTTCCCCCTTCCCTGAATATAGCAGTACCTTGCAAGAGTGGCCTTCTCAGTCCCTCTCTGGTATTCATTCTTCACTATTCCTCCTCACACTGAAAACTGGTGAGCTCATTTCCCTTCTGCATCATGAATGCAAGTAGTACAGTTCCTGTTTTGTTTTGACATATCAAATATAAACATATCTTTCCAGTAAGTCAGGCTGATAGCAGAAGGGAACAAGGGGAATGATGGGCTTTCCTATCCTTAACAGATCTAGGCTACCTTTGATTAGGCACTATTAAATGATGGGTGTGCACATCATTATGCACGTCATTTAATAGTGCCTAATCATAGGTGACTTAGATCTTATATGGGTAGGAAAGCCTATTTTCCCACTTGTGCCATGCTGCTATCAGCCTGGCTTACCAGAAGATCATGTTTATTATTAATATGTAAAAATGACATGGTAGACTGCACTAACCACATTCATGATGCGGAAGGGTAATGAACTCACCAGTTTTTGGTTTGGGGAGCAGGTGAGAAGAATGAATGCCAGAGAGGGACTGAAGAAGCCATTCCAGCAGCATACAACTATATTCAGGTTAGTTGAAGACATGAAGGAGGACGTTGAGCAGATCACTGTGAGATCTGAAATGTGGGGCTGCCAACATCATGATCACTACCTGACTGTGAATGAGAGTAGCCAGCGATGACAAATATTCAGAGTGGCAGGGCTGCACCTAAACTGTTACTTGAATTCATTGTAGGGAGATTACCCTTGGTGGGGGGGGGGTTGACGTTTGTTAGGACAGTATTGAGAGAGTTGTGTATAGCTCATTCAAGATTTGTAAGGGTGGTAGCCAGCCAACTCGCATTGTGGAGTAGAACACAGAAAAGTACTGGAGACAAATTGCTGGGAACTGTCCTGAGGGGTTCTGCAGATCACAGGTAAAGGAGCAGACTGACACTTGAAGTTGGGTGGATTCGCTCAAGGTATTCGTATGCCTCTCCTACTAATAATATTGTTATCCATTGTAAGTGCAGCCCTTATGAGGGCATGAACAGCAGTTTTTCTGGTGGGCCTAGATGCTTATTGCTTGGCCTTCCAGGAAGACCAAGTTGTTGGTTAATGGGGTGGGAAAAAAAACACAGCAGAGGCACTGTACATACTACCTTCACTGTGCAGAACGGTGGTGATCCACTCAATGTTTACTATGGGAGCAGAAGTCAAATATTGAGAATGTGGACTGGAAAGTGATTTGGGAGGCATTTTTTAAAAGTGCCAGCTGATGATGCGTATCAGTATAGGTGCGCACAACTCTCTGAGGTACAAGATTACAATCTGAGGTGTGATAATTCTCTGCATCAGACTGTAAGCACATATGCGGCCCCAGGCAGGGACAGGGTATGGATGGCGGGGTGTTCAACAGAAGGCAGGCTAGGTGCAGGGGGTTCACATGGAAAAAGACAGCCTTATTTGTGGATTAACAAGTGATCATGAGCTTTGGAACTGAGCCAGACTGGTGCTTTGCTGTGTGACTCTGAGCAAGTCATTAAACTTCCTTGTGCTCCCAGGCCACACCTGTAAACAAGTTTTCAGCTTAGTGTGTCTCTCCTGGTTAACCAAAAACAAAATACAGTGCATCACATAACCAGTAGATCATCAGGTATTTGAAGTGTTGTACTGTAATGTGGATTGCCAAAGAAAAAGTCAGCTGGATTGCAAAACATTTTTCGCAAGTTAAAGTAAATAACATTATTTATTTATTTAGTTTTTGTTGACCAGGTAAGTCAGTGCACAAAATCATAGCCTAACAAGTGTACTGATCAAAATAATCCACGAGTTAATACATGGTGTTGATCATTCTGGTAAAACAATTCAAAACAAAGAGAGAAAGAAGAACTAGTTAGCACTATAGAAATATATGTGGGTCTCTGTCTCTGTCTCCGATGATGTCATCATGACTCATCACTTAACACACTTGGCAGACATCTTAGGGAGAAACCAAGGCTGTTTTTTGAAAGTGAAAGGCTGATGTTTAAATTTTTCAAAAGCTATGAAACTGCATTTATGTTATTTGCATAAATGCAGTTTTAGCATAAATGTAAACAGCAGCCTTTACTTTACCTCGTAATGAAGCCAGATTTTGGAGTTTGCAGTTTTAAAAAACTGCTTGCTGAGGTGCCCTTTAAGAACTCACCAGCCCTGTTTTTACACACCTACCCTCCCCCACTTAGCTACTTCACAGACACAGACAAAACTGAAAACACTGCTTAAACTAAATATTATGCAAAGATCTAAACAAAAACAAATGTCCCCTAGTAGCACTAGGACAAACTGGTTATTTTGGGAGCAATTAGCTCTCAAATAAATAGTTTAAAGAGGTTTTAAAAATTTTTTGGCTGTGATGCACAACACATGACTGCTCTCCAACTCTTTAGATGAGAGACTGTGCTAGAAAATGCCCCCACATGATATTTGACCTAGTTGCCCATAATGCATTGCAAAATTTGCCCTCTGAAACAAACTTCACTGTCAAAGTTCAGCAATATGTAATCCATGATGTTTTCACATACCTGCAACATTTATATGAATGGTGAAGTTATGCCTTAGAACCTCATTCTCCGAAGTTTTCTCAAAATCTGCAAAATTGCCATCAGTGGTGAAGCTGAACTTCACATAGGTGGAAAATTTTGTGGAATGTGAAAACTCCATGAAATATTTCAAGGAATTAAGTTTTCGAACTTTGTTCACCACTACTCTGTGCATACAAGTAGCACCTGAATTTTGGAAAGAGACCATGGTTGTCCTATTGCATAAAGGGGTGAGGCGATGGGTACAAGTAATTATAGGCTGTTCTTGGTCCTGTCCCTAATGTCCAAGGTATTGGAAAGAATAGTCTATGATCAATTGATTGGTTATATTAAAGAATTTAATCACATAATGGATACTCAGCATGGTTTTGGAAAACATGTAGCACTACAACTGCTTTATTGAAGTATACACATTTCTTGAGGGATGCCTTGGGCAGAGGGGACATGGTTGGGATGGTCTATATTGATTTATTAAAAGCATTTGATTTGGTAAATCATACGATATTGATAAACAAATTGCTTACACTTGGTTTATCACAAAACATTTGCAGTGGGTTTCAAGATTATTTGAATAATGGACAGCAGAAGGTAAAATTGGATAACATTGTTTTCCTATCTAGGCCAATTCGTATAGGTGTCCCACAGGGGTCCATATTGGGACCACTACTTTTTAGCCTTTTTCTGAACAAGATCCTCTCAGTTTGCCAAGACTGCAGAGTCATCCTTTGTGCTGATGATGCAGTCCTGGCAACTAGAGGCAAAAGTGTCCCAGCCATAGAAAAACTGCTTCAGGGGGATTTTACAAGAGTCCAAAATTGGTTTGATCATAATAAACTAACAGTGAATACCCTCCAAAGAAAAAAAAAATCAATGCTTTTGGTAGTTCAAGGAAGGTTGTACACTGTGAACAACTAGTAATAATGACTGAGGCAGGAGATATTTGGGGCAGGTACAACATTTTTAATACTTAGGAGTTGTTCTGGACAATATGCTTCCTATGCTAAATATACAGGCCCAGATATTCAAAAGGGATCATACATCTTTTAACAGAATCGCCTACACAAATGCAATGCGCTATTCTGTAATATTCAGTGGGAGGCAGCTGTGTACTGGAATGTTACAACCAGAGGGGAGGAACCATGAATAAATGGCACAGTGCTATTATTCAACAATCGCGGGCGCCCATGCGCATTAGGGGAGCAAGCAGAAGTTGCACGATAGCAGAAATTATCCAAAATAAAAAGGAACAAGAAAGAGGTGCAAGAACACTACAGGGAAGCCAGAGGTGGGAGCAAGGTGACAGCAACAAGGAAGATGGTAGCAGTGAGTGGGACTGGGCAGGAGCAGGACAGGGTACACCTGGAAACAACCAGGAACAGGACAGGAGTGGAGAACCTGTGCAACTGTGCAGGAGAGACAGGGAAGTGCCACAGTGGACTGAGGGCAGTGGCAGTAGGCAGGACAGCCAAAGGCCGGAGGTGTGCTTGGTGCAGGGGGAGCATCACAAGGGACAGTGGGAGGAATGGGATAACAGCTGCTGGGGGGACACCAGCCAGGGACATGGCCAGTGCCACCTTCCAGATGGAGGTGGTAATGAGGGGTGTGAGAAGGCAGGCAGCAGGGGGGCGTGGCCATGGAAAGGCCCATTGGTGGTACACCCCCAACAGGTGGTACCGAGCCCATACCACCTTCGAACACTACTATGACACAGAGAGTGTGGGCCGGTACTACCTGAACTGGGTGATCCTGAGGCGGCTCTATGAGCTGTGCAGTGATGAGATGCAGGCACCCACACAACGGAGCCATGCTCTGTCAGTGGAGACAAAAGTGACAGCTGTCATGTGCCTGCTCACCACGGGCACCTTCCAGAGACAAACAGGGGACACAACAGGCATAACCCAGTCGGCCGAGTCACGCCTACTCACACAATTCCTCAGCGCACTGCTGCCACATGCTGCCGAGTACATCTCTTTCCCCAGCACACAGGCGGAGTGCACAGCACACATAAAAGAGTTCCACAGGGTAGCACGTATGCCTGTCATGCTCGGGGCCATTGACTGCACCCATGTGGCCATCCGCACACCACCTGGCCCAGACAGTGTATCTTACATTAACTGGAAGGGGTTTGCCAGCATCAACTGCCAGGTGGTGTGTGATGCCAGGGGGCGCATAACCAATGTCTGTGCCACGCACCCTACGACAGCACATGATGCCTCATCTGGCACCAGTCTGCACTGTGCCACAGGTTCGAGAGTGGAGACATCCCCACTGGCCACCTAGTGGGTGAGTATTCACATCCCACAGGATGACATGAGCAGCTGTAGGGGAGTGCATAGTCAGAGGTGCCATGGGTACCGGCCTTGATGGCCCATAGCAGAGTGACGCAGACCACCATACTAATGTCCACCCTCTACACACAGGTGACAGTGGCTACCCACTCCATCCCTGGCTGCTCACATCATACTGGCATCCCATGACCCCATCGCAGCAACGGTACAATGAGGCACATTCCACTACACATAATGTCATCGAGTGGATGTTTGGGATGCTGAAGGCACATTTCCGGTGCCTGGACACGTCTGGCGGTGCCCTACAGTACAGCCCCTCAAAGGCCTGTGGGCTATTCCAGGCCTGCTGCATCCTGCACAATATGGCCAACGACTATGGGATAGCTGTAGAGGTCGAAGACGGGGATAGCGATGGGGACGATGAAGATGCTGGTCCAGATGGTGATGGGCAGCCACCCCTTGGGTGAAGGGACCCCTGCCTGATCCAGATGTCACAGCTGCACCTGGACACCATCACAGAGGAGCACTTCAGCCAACACAGGTAGGTCATAGGGCCTTGTGCAACCACCAATGGCAAGGGCACGACCCACAGACAGGCATGGACTGAACCTCAGGGGCGAATGGCAGCAAGGGAATGGGTCTGAGCGTGGAACCGCACACGCCGTCAGGGATAGGCAGGGCCTAACACGACACGCGGTCACGCACGCACATGCGCACACACACACACACACACACACACACCCCTGCAACAAGACATGCACAAGGGGTAGAAGGCACACCAACCCCGACTGCAACCCCTAGCCACACACAGGTCCACACATGACCACGCCCAGTAGCCGTCACCGTGTGTGTCTCAGACACTGGGCATCATTGCACACTGGTGGACAGTGCAGCGCCGGCATTATCATGCACACGCCACAGTGGCCAGCAGCCGGGGGGGTGTGCACATGGACCGTGTGTGTGCAGGGCCAGGTACCCCACCCATGTGTCGCACATTGCACAATACACTGCACACAGGACAGTGTCAGACAGTAGCTATGGTGGGAGACAGGTCAGTCATGCAGCACAGTGCCACAGCCACCATGGATGTGTGGACAGCCCTGCCGAGACCTGCCAGCCATGCCAGGCTGACCATTGGCCTCATGGAGTGGCACCGACGGTCTCCCAGGGGTGATGCTGCGAGAACGCAACCATGCTCGAGCAGGGGTCTGCAGCTCACTGAACATGCCCACGCCAGGCGTGCTCAGCATGCCCACAGCTGAACCCGGTGTCGACTTGGAAGGTGTCGCATGATGCCGGGAATGGGGGGTGGATGTAACACTGCATGGTGTCTGCGGTGCATGGGCAACAAACTGGGTGCCCAATGTGGCCATGACAGCTGAGAATGCATGTGTCTGCCTGTCAATGGAAGTGGTCACATCCTCCCGCTGCCGGGCCATCTCTGCCAGGAGCAGACCGTGGTCTCTACTGTGCTGCTCCTCTGCCTGGCGCAGAACCACACTGAGTGCATCCACTGCCCTCACAAGCCACAACTGCTGCTCCACAGAAGCCTGGAGTAGGCGGCTGTGCTCATCAAAGAGGTCATCTGCCGGATCGGCATGCTGTCCCTCATGGTGTTCCTTGCTGTGCTGAGCATCACCCCTTGACGATGGGCGCTGCACACCAGAGCCATGCCGGGGCACACCCACACGTGGTGCAGTGACGCGGCCCCCTGACACTGTCCCCCCATCACCATTGGTTGACTGCTGACACTGCCCCTCCAGACGCCGATCGCTAGGGCTCACCGGTGCCGCCACAGTGACCACAACAGCCCCACCAGCCTGGATGCACACCAGTGCTGCCCCACTGGTGCATACAGACACAGGCTGGGACTGTGATGTCACGCAGGCCCCCACGGCGGCACCACCCATGGCTACGCCCATGCTGTTTCCTGCTGTGGGACCATCCTGTGGCCCACACATATCGCTGTCCAGGATGTTTGATCCATCATCATTGGTGCTGGATTGGCACCAGTCTGTGTCACAGCATGCTGGCATCCATGGCCACTGTCATGCTGGGACACAGGCAGGGCCTCCTCCACACCAGCACCACCATCTTTAGTCAGACAGACAGGTGGGTATGCTATGGTCCTGACCCTCGGACACCTGTGGAGGTGGATGGGTGCTCCTCCGTGTCCAGGGTATTGCCCTCAGTGGACACACCCACCACTGCTGACCCATATAGATGCTCAGGAGCTGTAAGGGAACACAGTACCATTACTGTCTCCACCCTACCCTGTGGCATTCCCCCCACCCCCCACACAGTGACAACACAGGACCTACCATGCAGTGACGGGCTACCACCCAGCTGGAAGCCACCACCTGGAACACCCTGTAGGGCACAACACCGCATGCTGCCAGCCACCCGCTCCTCCTGTGGTGTCAGGCGTGGCACATCGGGCTGTCCACCACTGGTTGCAGCATGTGCTGCCCTGATGGCAGCCACCTTATCTTTAATCCTCCTCTTGTCCATGCTGACCTTCTTTTTGCACTCCTGCATGGACCACTGGTGGCTGCCATGCTGGCTGATGGCACGCGCTACCTCATCCCATGCCGCAGCACGGGCCTGTGGTGTTCCCCTCTGTCCACTGAGCAGTGGTTCCCTGTCAAGGTAGGCCTCAAAGAGGGCATCTGATTCTGCCTGGGTGAAGTTGGGCCTCCTCCTTCTCCCACGTCCCTGTTCCTCCTCCTCCTCCTCACGTTCGGTCATTATAGAGCCTGTGGGAATGACAGGTGTTACTTTTGAATGTGCAGTCCCATGCATCTCTTACACACCACAGTCCACACTTCCAAACAGCATGCAACCCACCACAATAGACTGCAACACCAAACAATGTCCTCTGCAGCCCCATGTCACATTTATATAGTGCAAGGCATGCAAATGAGGCGAGGTGCAACTTTAAGTGGATGCTAATGCAGTGGCTGCACCATGGAATTGCTGATGAGTGGATTTGCATATGCTGGCTGAATATCGCGCTGTTGCACCTTGTGCAATTGTGTTGAGCGTGCTCAGGCAAAGGCACAGCTCTGTGACGTGTGCAGTAGGCACCTCATGGCACATGCCTGGGGTACTGATGCCGACGCCTGTCATGCTGATGACATGCTGAGCACGGGAGGCAGTGCAGGGTATGGCCACCACTGTGCCAGTGGTGCTAGTGCACTGTTCACATGTGTGGTGCTTGTGCCCTGGAGTGCCGTAGGTGCCATGGTGCCACAGCGCGGTAGGCCACTGCAGGGCATCACACACAGGCACCCTACCGCGCTATACGCAGGGAGTCCTAATAGCACTGTGGCAGTCCGTGCATGACAGACCCTTGACCCAGCGGTCGACCTTTACCCCCTAGGTGCCATGTGTCTGCATGGGTGCATCCCTATCGTGCTGTTCGATGACAGCACAATGGGGAATGGCAGACCAGTACCGCGCAGCATCTGCACGTGGGGAGGTGCACTACAGAGCACCATTTTGTGATCCTGGCTGCACGAAAGATGGCACGCAGGAGGGCAGCAATGTGGAGCCTGCTTGAACTGGCCAATCTGGTGGCCATTGTTGAGCCCCATGCTGGGGCCCTGTTTGGGAAAGATCCTTTAGAGAGGCCCAGAAGCGCTGTGTGGAGGAGGTAGCAGAGGCACTGGAGGAGGCAACTGGGATCGCCCACAGCATGGAGCAGTGTCGCCACCACTATGGGGACCTCCAGCAGAGGGACCTAGATAGGCTGGCTCGGCTACGGGCACATGTCAGGCGACGCGCAGTGCCTCTTCCAGGTAGGTGCTCCATCCATACACTGGTAGCATCCATCCATCCGGGTATCGTGGTGTGCATGTGTCCGCCGTGCAGGGGTGGGTGCCATCCAGTGTGGGCAGTGGTGGTGGTGGTGGTGTGGTTGGGGCATGGCTGGGCTGTGCAGGATTGCACACACCGGGGGGGCCTTTGCTACTGGTTTATACTGATGTTCCCCTCTCCGTGTTTGCACCCTGGGCCCTGAGGAGAGACACCATGAGTTTGAGGGACGTGCACAGTGGGAATGTGATGCTGCCCAGCAACAGGTACAAGGTGGAGGGCCCATAGTGCAGCAGTGCCCGGCTGCTGCAGATGCAGGTGAGTGCCTTTCTTCCAGGAACTTCTGTGCATGCTGTGTTGAGGGGTAGGTGGCGGGGCATGGCCACCAGCCCTTGACACCACCGATGTGCACACCACACAGTACACTCAGCACTGTCCTGTGTCACTGCATGTGAGGGTATGTGTCACTGATGGTCCATGCATGCACTGGGTACATGGCTGTGCCACTGCCTTCGCACCGCATAGCCATGTCACTGTACGGCCATGGTGGTGCAGTGCGGGACTTGGGCGGTGAGTGCGTGCAGCAGTCCACATGGCTGTGTGCACCTGGGTAGGCAGGTCTTGTGGGCACGGTCACTGTGGGTGGTCACACGCCATCACAGGGGCATGGCCTATGGCTGTATGCCATGCACAATGGGTGGGCTGCAGGGGGATGGACAGTCACATGTATTGACTCTGCTCCCTTGCCCTAGGTGGTCATCACTGGATGGCCTTGGAGAGAGGCATACATGAGCTGCTGCAGCTGGTGAGGGTGTCCCTCGCAATCCTTGAGAGACTGGAGCGGCATGGGGTCAGAAGGAGAAGGACACATAGGCACCACAGGAGTGGAGAGCGGGGCAGCCAATAGGATCTCCATGCCTCTGGACCCAACTTACTCCCCCGGACCCACCCTCACACCTCTTCTTCCCTCTCCCATTTGTTCACCCCTGCCCCATGCCTGCCATTACCTGGTATGTGGCCCTTCCCCCCTCTTGTAAATACTTGTAACTAGTTGTTTGTTACCTCTTTTGAATACATGCATTTGTTATGACAACTGTGGTGATCTCTGATTTGCAGTGGGCTACAGGTGCTCAGCTGCAGTAGTGTGCATGGCATCAGGGGTGGTGCAGGCATGGCCGTGTGTGTGTGTCCGGCAGGGAACTGCCTATGGTGTGGGCGGGGGAATCGGTCACTGTCTGTGGTTTGCGTGTTGTTCTCTGTGCACTGGATACCTTTATGCAGTGGTCCAGGGTGCATGTACTGTGTCCATGGTGCCTCTGTCAGACTGTCCATGACCTGTGCAGCTGATACCCTTGCATGTCTGTACTATGCATGGTATGCTGGCATGTCAGTGGTGGCTGTCCATGCTGGACAAGCCCTGTACCTGGCACAATGCCGTGTTGCCTCCTATCACTGGTGTCATGCATGTCTGCCTCGGGTGGCACTGTGGCCTCTACTGTTGTTGTTCCCCCTCCATGCTGTCGCTTGTGTCTGTTGCAGGAGATGTACTCCACTGTCTGTCACTTGTGCTCTGGCCACATGCTGGTGGCATACTGATTCATGGTGCATGCGCAGGGTGGCTGGTACACCTGTGCCATGGAGGGGTGCTAGCCATGGGTACATGGCTGCTGTGGCCACATACCAGCGGGTTTGTTGCCCCACTACTGTGTCCCTGTGTTGGTGTGCCCTTGGGTATGGGTGGGTGTTTGTCCGTGCACTGTGTTGCATCTTGTGTGGCGCATGCTTTCATGCACCACTGTGGGCATTGTGCTGGCTGTTGGGACCAGTGCTGGGATGGGGTGTGTCCTTGGGAGGTGTGCAGGGTGCTGTATCACTGGTGGTGGGGTCCGGGGCAGGCCCTGTCGCATGCGGGGTACCTCGTGTGCCAACGCAGGGTCGGTCTCTCAGTTGTACCTCGGAGGGGGCCATGCAGGGCAGCACTGTGTCTGCAGTTGTTGCATCGGTGGCTGCTGCCACCCACTGCAGGGTGCTCATGGTGGGGCTGCCTTGCATGGCTCCATGGTGCACAGAGTTGCATTGTCACAGTGGGGGTGGTGGCATGCATGGGATGTCATGCACTGTTGGGTGCTGCTCCTGGGCAGGGTGTCTGGGGATCATTGTGCAGGGTATGCTCTGCATTGGTGGGATGGTGTAGCATGGGGTGGCCGGACCTCCTTGTGTGCTGGTCAAAGCTTGCCAGAAGGTGTGCTGGGGCACCATTCCCCGGCTGTGGGATTGTTGCTGGTGTCCATGGGCCGGTGGTTCTTCCAGCTCTCCTCAGGTTGTGCGGTTCATGGGGTGTGGGGGTCGATGTCTGTTCTGCTGTGTGCTCCTCTGCCCATATCTTCCGTGGGTGGTGGACCCCTGCATCCTGTCCCTGCACATCCCTGGTTGTGCTCATGCACTGCTACCCTGCTCCACTGCACATCCCTGGTTGTGCTACTGCGCATCAGACCTGCACCACTGTGCATCCCTGGTTGCACCATGGTGCAATTGGAGTGATATTCAGTTGTGTGGCACAAGCACATCTTGGCCTGCTCAGTGTTTGAATATCACGCTTGTTGCACATAGGCACACTGAACTTGAGCCTGCTCCTGCTATTGCGCTACTTTGTGGCACAGTTTGAATATCCAGGCCACTGTTTAAATAGTTCAGAAAATTAATCTGAGATTGGGCCTATTATATAGAAATAAAAGGAATTTTGATCAAGAAACAAGAAGTTTAGTTGCCCAGAGTCTAATCATGTCTATTATTTATTATCAGCTACCAATTTATGCCTTGGCAGCAGACAATGTGCTTTGCAGACTAAGGATAGCATACAATCAAGTTTGTAGGTTCATACTGGAAGCTAGAAGAAATACTCATCACTGTGAACTTTATGAATGGATAGGGTTGCCCTTAGAATTTCATATTATGTATTTTTATGATGTCTGGTGCTAGAAATGTTTGCACAAACAATGTACTCAAAGACTGCATACAACGTTGTTGAAATGCTCAAATTTGTATACTACAAGATCAGTTATGAGTCTGAAATTAGTAATACCCAGTTACAGAACAAATGTGGGACAAACGTGTTTTAAATATAGACAACAAAGGCATGGAACTCATATCCTGTGAATGTATTAGATAGGCAGCAATTGGGGCACTTTAAAAATGGTATTAGAAAGTATCTTCAGGATCTTGCTGTGTGCAATTGTTTTAAATGATAATGAGTTAAATCACATGCATCAATGAACTATAATTTAAACTACATATTGTATGTACTGTAAATCATGTACTTGTATGACCGGGTTGCCTCTGAAAATAGGCACTTGTTGCCTAAAGGTGTTTTCCCAAACAATAAAATCTAACTTCTAAAAATCTAAATCTAACATTTATTAAAGCACCCTAAAGCAATATTTGGCAATTATGGATGGTAAAAAAAAAAAAACAGTTACAGAAAGAACAGATGGTCACAAATGAGTGAGAAGATATGAATCAGTATAGCATTAGTCATATTGTACCTTGGGACCATCTAATGAAATTAGTAAAGAAGCTGTTTGGGAGTAACTATACTAATGGGAGACTTTAATCTACCAGACATACTGGGATATTCCAATGGCAGTAAGTCAAAAAAGTCAGAGGTTTATTGAGGTATCACAGGACTGCTTTCTTACACAGGGGTGAGAGATGCAACAACGGAGAAACAATTCTGGACCTAGCAATGCCAGCAAGGATATAATAAGGGATATCCCAGTTGAGGACACAATTTGACAGTGACAACAAGAGTCTTACATTAAACTTTGTACTAAAATCTTGGCTACTGAAATACAACGCTATGGTCCCTGACTATTGGAAGGCTGAGTTTGACAAAACAGAAGTAAGAATCAAAGATCAGCTAAATGACATAAACAAACTGAATGGGACAGAGAATAAGTGGGTAGCAACAAGGGGCGATGTGCCACATTTCATAAAACTTGTCAAAAAGGCCAAGAAATGAAAGAAAACACTTTGATTAGACAAGCAGGTGAGGGAGATAATTCAGGACAAAAGGAAACCTTTTAGGGTATACATGGGTGTAACAAAATGAGAATAACAGGACTCCGTATAAAGCTTAGCCTGAGAAGTCAAATAAAGTCATTTTATTTCTTTAGCGCCCAATCTCAGAGGCTCTGGGTGCTTTACAAATATGCAGAACAGGACAATACACACATTTTTAGATCAGGTCCATACAATTTAAAAATATACCATAAATAATCATAAATACTATACTTAAAAGATCAGTTCAATTTCAATAAAAATCAGTGTATATTAAAATCTTGATTGAAAAGATGTATTTTCAGGCCTTGTTTAAAACTTTCTATGGAGGGCGCCTCCTTCAGTGCCCGTGGGAGGGAGTTCCATAATACAGGGCTCACAACTTCAAAAGCATGATCCCCTGATGTTTTAAATCATTCTCTTGGGACCACCAGGAAATCCTTCATAGACAACCGTAGGGAGCACACTGGGTGACCAAGTGTCAGGAGGTCAGACAGATAGCCCGTACCCGATCCGTATAGGTCCTTATAGGTGAGCAAGTCCACCTTGAAGGCAAGGACATCATAAGGAGGGCAAAAGTGAATGCGTAACTAAAAACTGTGGAGGAGAAAAAATTATGATAAACATAGTCTTGCAGACCCTGTGAAAGAAAGAAAGTGCTTCTAGGCAACTTGCAGTTACTTCATCTGGCATGTCTGTTGTGCTCCATCCTCTCCTTTGGTTCTTGTCACTGGTCCAGCAAGTCCTCCTCTGGCAAAAGGACATCAGTTGCCTACTGCACCGATTCTCTTCATTCTCCACTGCTTTTCTTTGGCTTTGCCAGCATCCTGATCTCATGCGGCACCAGTGATGTTTCTCTCGTGCCATGCTGCCCCTATGTGGCGTGCTGCCTCGTTTAATCCTCCCTCTGCCTCAGGGTCCATATGATCCTGAGGCTGTCCTACCAGTCTGTGGAGCAGGAACTTCTAAGTTTCTCTAGGGTAGGTAAATACTTGATTACTTCTGCCACATAATATGCAAAGGACCAATGGCATTCTCAGTGAGTATTTCAAGCATCACTCTTGTGACAAGTCCTGGACTCTGTCAAAGGCCTTCTTTTGATCTACAACTCACTTTGGGAAGTCAAGGTAAGGACAAAGTTATGACCAACTTATTCCCCCTGCCAAAGCATGCCTTTGATTTCTCGGGCTTACTGGAGCAGTAATTCCTGGTCTTCATAGCGCAGCAACTGAAATACAAGTGGCTTTACTGGGCCTTGATTCTACCTCAACTTCCTCTGTCCCAGTATATGGTAGGTCTGATCAACTTCCTCTGTCCCAGTATGTGGTGGGCCTGATCAATTTCAACTTGGGCCTGCCTGAAGCAATCCAGAGCTTGTGGTAGCATCTCTTGTAGGAATTCCACCAGATTCTCTCCCTCCTCCCCTTTAGGCAGTCCAAACAGGACAAGTTGTTTCTCGTGATCCTCAGCTTGAAATCATGGACCTTCAACTGCAGCTGCTTCACCTGTCTCTTTTCTACTTCACCTCTCCAATCCAAGGTTTCAGACTGCTCTCTGCCTTCTCTACTTGCCCAGTCAGACCCCAGACAGCCTCCTTCACTTGTTCCACGGCATTACCTACTCAGGTTAGTTTCTGGTTTATTGAGGCCATAGCATTTTAATTGCATTCTGTTCTGCACATATTTGGAGGCCTTCTTGCCCTGCCCCATCAATGCCATCTTGCCCTTGTGGGCCTGAATATTTTTTGTGGAGTTTTGCATTTTTTGCTTTTTCTGAGGTTGAGATGCTCCTGAGGACTCAAATCCACTTTCTGTAACCCTTACTGCATCAGCTGATGTACTTTGAGACCACTACTTGTGACTCAGGTGGGAGGATTCCACCAAATTCACAAGCACAGATGAGCAGCTGTAAAATCTAGCCTGTTTCCAGTCTAGCCACCACTGGGTGCTCTCATTTTTTTGCACATTTTTGTAACTTTATTTAATTTGTAATATTATAGTTTAGACATTACTACAGTTTTTTATCGTAGTTTTTCCAGTATTTTCTTATTTTTATGTTATTTCACAATACAGTATATTTTTGCATTTTTGCTTTTTATGTTGTAGTTTTATTTTTACAGTACTTACTTTTTTATTTTATGTTAGACAATTATGTTTTGTGTTTCATTGTGCTGTAAATGGCAGCCCTGTGATGCCCTTCCCAATCTTAGATACAGTACTGTAATCTGCAGACTACAGTAGCCTTATGTTGCAGATAAACCTGTCTGCACTCTAATGAAATCGATCCTCCATCCAACCCCCAAATTGTAAAACAACTGGTAATTTTGCCTTTTGTCATTGTTGGATTTACTCATGGATAAAAGACTCAAACTGACCACAACTAACCAGTATTATTGAAACTGCTGAGCTGAAATGATCAACTTCATTACAGTGCCTGAAGTGTAATACAGAGGCAGGGCCCTGAATTCAGGATTGTATATCTCTTTTGTCCTCTCAGTCTAGCACATACATTCTACAAACAATACTGAAAATGAGAGGTGAGTATCATCGACGTACTGGCTTAGACAGAAATAGGTATAGCACCACAGCACAAATGCACAAGGATTTTGATACACAGGAGTTCTGGCCATGGCATTCAGCAGGACCATGAAATCCAGTGCCAGCAGAATCGGACATGCAGCATGTTGCGACTGGTGGATGAGGAATAAGGGACGCAAATAAAAGTCAAACACATTCCATCCTAGTTTAGAGCTTTGTCGAGTTGTGGAGCAAGGCATTTAAGACTGATCAGCATATATCTTGTTAGTCTACCTATGTGACCATGTAAATACTGTACATTTCCTATCCATTTTATTTTTAGTTGCTCAGCAGTTTTTGTTTTGAGAAGCAATACTGTGCCAAGCATTTCTTCTCCTTTTTTTATCATTTAAGATTTTATTAGTTTTTCCAAGTACAACAAACCAAGGTAGAAACACCCAGACATTCATCATACAAGTGAACAAGAATACCACAGCCATGTTTGGAACATTCCATAACTACAACTGCTAGGAGGGATTTACATATTTCTTCCCATCACTTTTATGGACCATACAAACTTACATTCTGCTTGAGCTAGTTTTATAAATATCTAAATATAGCAGACAGTTTTTAGATTAATACCTCCTTCAGCCAGGGGAATCTCTAGAAACTAACTGCTCAGAGGATAGTCATAAGTATCATAGGTCAGAGTCCTCATGCCTCTTCTTATTAGTCGGACTGCCTAAGTCCCTTCTGATTGGACATCTGAGACCTATGACACGTAGATAGCTAGTAAAGGTAGGTTGACAATAGTATGGACAGTGTGAGGTAAGTACACAATCTATACAGACACTGGGCAGCAGTAGTCTGAATAGGGAGTAGATATAAAGGAAAAAATAGGGGGAAAAGGAGGAACCATGGTTTAGAATAACAGCGGGTTTTGGGAGGGAGGGTGGGACCGCACAGATGTGTAAGTGCAGATATGAGTCCCATTTCTTGTGAAATCTGGAAAGACGGCCTTTCCCGATCGCGGAAAGTCTTTCAAATGTGGCCAGCCGAGCCATTGCTGCCCGCCAGTGGGAGATCGGGGGGCGAAGGCAACCTCCACTTCATCAATATAGATCTCTTCACTTCTATAACTGCCATCAACACCCAGACCTTAGTTCACGCAGGCAATGGGCCCAGGGTAGAGACATCCCCCAGCACCAGTGAGGGTTGGGCAATTAATAGGGGTCTACTGATAATTTTAGAACAGTCCTCTAGCACCTGCTGCCAAAACCCCTGAATTACTGGACATGTCCATAGTATATGGAGTAGATGGGCAGGGGAGGTATTACACTTCCAGCATTTATCTTCATGTTTCATTATGTTTAGTTTGTGAAGCACTGCACGTGTCTTATACCACCTGAGGAGGATTTTCAACTGAATCAGTTGACTTTTGGCATCCTCATATGCCAAGTGGGAAGCTTTCAAACATTCATTCCATTGTTGCTGTGAAAGGGAGCATCGAAGTTCAGCTTCCCAAGCTGTTTGACTAGTCAGAGTAGTGTTGGGTTGGGCATTCCTAATCACCTTATACAAAGTTCCAACCAAACCCCTACCTTTTCTGGGCTCGTGAAGGGTTGCAAGGCATTTCCACCTCCCTGTACTGGTTGGAGTTGCTAAAAGGGAAGCAGTTGCACTTCGGATTTGGAGATATCTCCAAAAATCCTGTGCTTTCAATCCATAAGTCTCTTGCAACTGCTCAGAGGACGTAAGTGTCATACTACCCGGGAGGAGGAGATCCCTCACCACTCGAATACCTTTAGTAGCCCAGTGATACCAGTACACGGGTTTACGGTCCACTGTTATGAGCTGGTTGTCCCACAAAGGGGTGTAGGAGATCAGAGGGAGGTATGCTCCACTTGGAGTACCAGTGAGGGCCATTGCCCATCGCCAGGCCCTACACGTTTCTGTCATAATAGGGGTAAGCAAGTCTCCCAATGGCTTCTTGTTAGTAAGCAGAGAGAAAAGTGAATTGTCAGGTAGGAGAGCTGCTTCTAAGCAATCCCATTGAGGAGGAGGGGACAAGGAAGAAGCAAACCAATTGGTAGCCTGGGCCATACGAAAAGCTAGGTGATATCCCATGAACCATGGAAGTCCCAACCCTCCCCTGGTCCAATGTGCTCGTAATTTGGCTTGGCCGCAACGTGCCGTTTTGCCTTCCCACAAGAAGAAGGAGATCAATTTATCCAATTCTAAGAAGGGCTTAGGGACAAGGGGATGGGGAGGTTACTAAGGAGGTACAAAACTCTGGAAAAAATAAACATACGAATGGCCTCTATTTTACCCTTCAGGGAAAGCTGTAGCTTTCTCCATCTCTGAACCTTGGCTGTGATGGTTGTTAGAAAGGGAGAAAAGTTAACCTTTTCTAGATCTCTCCAAGTGGAAGGAATAAAGATCCCAAAGTATGAAAATCCCTGAGGTGCCAGATAATATCCGTATTTCGTAGACAGATTCTTCCACACCTTGCCTTCAGGGGAGATAAAATTGTCTTCTTTTGGTTAATTACCAGGCCAGAAAGGGAGGCAAACTCCTGCAACACCTGAAGAATTGTAAGGATGGAGAACTCCGGATTAGACAGGGTGAGCAACATATCGTCCGCATAGGCATTAACCAGGAAGCAATGTTCTTTCACTGGAATCCCAGTAGTGCCTGGGGTGCTCAGAAGTTTCCATATCAGGGGATCCAGGGCTAGAATAAAAAGAAGAGGGGAGAGAGGAAGCCTTGTCTAGTGCTCCTCTGCAAAGGAAAGGGCTGGGATACATCTCGGTTGGTTACAATTTTAGCTGTGGGCAAGTGATAAAGGGTGGAGACCCAGGAACAGAACCTTGGCCCGAACCCGTATAGGGACAGCACCGTGCAGAGATAACCTCGCTCTAAAGAATCAAAAGCCTTGGCAAAATCTATCGCCAGGGCTGCCATAGGCATGTCAGAGTTCAAGGCTAACCATTTTAAATTAAGGACTAATCGAAGATTGTCTGCCCCCGACTTCCCCTTAGAAAAACCAGCCTGCGAGGGGTGTATTAAGGTTGGTAAAAATGGAGTGAGCCTATTCGACAGAACTTTAGCTAACAGTTTGGTATCCACAGACAGCAAGGAAATGGGCCAAAAATTGGCACAATCCATTGTGTCAGAGGGTTTTTTAGGGATTAAGGTTACCAGAGCCTCCTGCATGGTAGGAGGGAGAGCTGTAGATGCCTGGGCTTCTTGCAAAGCCTGTAGGAGTGGGACTATAATTTCTGCTTGCAGGAGTTGGTATAGCTCCACTGTCATTCCATCTGGTCCTGGTGCCTTCCCTTTGGCCAGCTGGAATAAGGCAGAATGGAGTTCCTCCGAAGTAACTGGGGCACCTAAGACCGCACATTGCTCCTGGGAAAGTTTAGGGAGAGAGACCCCATCACACATCTTGGGTAGCCGGGTAGAGAGCTCCGTGTCTGATAACTGAGCTTTACACTGGTATAGCTCCTGGTAAAAGTTCTGCATCACTTCATTAATGGCCTTAGGTGTAGACACTACTCTGCCCTGTGGATTTTTAAGAGCAAGGATCCTAGACGATGCTTGCTGCTTGCGGAGGTAGTACATAAGAAGTTTGCCCCCCTTGTCCCCTCCCTCCCAGGATTTGTGCTTGGCACAGATTAATTGCCAAGCAGCCTTTTCATTTAACAAGGTGTTTAGTTGGTATTTTAGGCCAGTGATAGTGGACAAGAGAGGGGAATTAAGCGGATCTTGAGTTGTCACTTTGAACTGTCTCTCCAGGGTCACAAGCTCTGCTTGCAGTGAGGAAATGGTCTTTGTTCTGGCCTTATTCTTGGTGGCCATAAAGGATATAATTCTTCCCCTTAGGACTGCTTTAAATGCCTCCCATACAACAGAAGCCGTAGTTTCCCCAGGGGGGTTAAGAGCAAAATAACTCTTGGCTTCCTTTTTAATATAGGCTTGGAAGGTTTTGTCTTGCAGCAAGGATGGATTACATTTCCACCTTGTAGTAGGGGCACCCTGACCCAGTGGGGAGTACAAGATTGAGACTGGTGCATGGTCTGAGAGTAATATGCTGCCTATAGAGGCATCTGTTACTCCCTGCTCTGCTGCATAATTGGTGAGCCAAAAGTCAAGTCTACTATGCGTATGATGTACTGCCGAGTAAAAAGAGTAGTCTCACTCCTGTGGATTGGCCCTCCTCCATAAGTCACATAGATTCCATTCTGTCATCAAGTCGGTAAGACTGGCTAATGCCTTGGGGTGGGTTTGTGGGGTGGGTAGGGATTTATCAAGAAAAATGTCTAGGACTAAGTTGTGATCCCCTCCTAACAGAATGGGGACATCAGAGAAGCCACTCGTCCAATCCGAGAAGGCCTGGCTGAAGTCTGAATATACCTCCCATATATCCATATTGTGGCAGTACACATAAGCAATCAAAATTCTTCCTCCTGGATATGATATCTGAGTTACTATCCAATGCCCTTGTGAGTCTGTACGCTTATCCTCTATTACCCATGGCACAGATTTATTTTAATAGAATGGCCAGTCCCCTGGATTTGGTAGTGGCACAACTAGAAACCACTGTACCAACCCAGAGCTTCTTTAGCCATTGTACTGTCCGGCTGGTAAGGTGCGTCTCCTGTAGAAGGGCTACATCCGTCCCCATAGAATTCAGATATTGTAGAACTTTAGTTCTTTTAGCTGGATGATTAAGTCCCTTAATGTTCCAGGAGAAGCACCTCCAGCTGTGCCCTGACAAAGGTATTGCAATCGCTGTCATCCCTCCGAGGTTCAGTGAGAGAGAAAACAGAATAGGTACTCACCCTGACACCCCCTGGAGGTATATGGCAGAATGACAACAAACGTGGTGTGAAAGAGAATACCTGCCTGACGCTGTATATACCAGGTAGCAAAGGCAATAGCAAGGTAGAGAGATAGGAGGTATGAGCAGTTGTTATCCCACCTGAGCCCCACCTGGTTGGAGAAAGAAAGGGAAGAAAACACACACACAAGATCTAATATATATACAACAACCTTGAAAATACAATACTCAAAACTGTAACAATGGAGCTAAGGCTCTTATTAGAATGCACTAAGAAACAAAAGTTACTGATGTTGAGGTGAACGTGTGAAAGGAGTCGCCCAATAAGAGGGTGCCCCACACCACACTGCTTCAAACACCAAAGGTATAAGGGGGGGGGTTACACCAATATATGATTAACCTGTCCCAACCTGGCCTCATGGATCACTGTGGTTAGTTGGGATCCAGAGGGTCCAGGAAGGAGAGAAGAACCTATCCTAGTGGTAGGGCAAACATCAAATGTATATCCATTGGGGAGGGGAAAAAGGGGGGAAAGAGAGTCATAGAGGAGGGATAGTATTTCCTGTACACTATACAGACCAGGAAAGAAGATGGGGGGTCTGATGCTAGCACTAGACTGTAAGTGCCTTAGGAGGTTAGAGGGAGGCCACGGAAAGTTGTTGCCGGGGAAGGCAAGTGACATGTACACAGTGTGCATCTCAGCCATTTGGCAGAGTCCCCTCAGTCAGGTCTTAATTGCCTGCCCAGGACTTTATGCACATACAGAGTAAACCAAAGGGTATTCATAACCTGAGGAATATTGAAAGAAAATGAGGATTGCACAGAGTGGGGGGTGGCTACTCTCAGCTACACCCCTGAAAATGGGAACGTCTTCACCCAAGGGGAAGGGAAGAGTGTGACAGCAAGACAAAATACTTTCTCATGCTACCCCTTTCCCCTCAGACCCTACTCAGCAGAAATAAAACAAGAGTCATAGTTATTCAGCCAGGGAAACCAAAAGTCCATTCAGCTGTCTGTCTCCGATAAAGTGGGTTGCTCCTTACACATTGGACTGAGTATGTTAAAGGGAGAGGTGAGTGCCTCCACTTATGATTTAGCCCCAGGTTTCAGGAGGCCCGCCTCTGCAGCAGCTTCTTGCTCATTTTCTTCTACTTCAGCGGCCCAGTCCAGTGATTCCACAGCATCTGTAGATTCCTTGGTGTCTTCCATCCAGGAGGTTAAAGCTGTAGTTGTTGCTGCTGCAGCCGCTTCGGCTCTGGGGAGTTTGGCAGGGGGAGAGGCTTCCACGTTGTCTGGAGCTATCTGACGAGGGCTCCTAGCCCGTTGTTGTTGTCGGCCTGGCGCTGGCAGAGTTGTTCGGTCTGTTTGCCCACTGTTGTCAGCGCCACTAACTGGATACACATCTCGATTTGGGGGGGAGCTCGCACAGGAGCATTTATTTGCCTTTTGTGATAAGGATGGAGGAAGCAGAGGGGTCTCCTTTGTGACTGTACCAGACCGATCAGAATTACCACCTCCCTGGAATCTGTTTCCCCTCCTGTCTGTTCCCTTTAGTGGGTGTTCTCTCGGGGCCCAGAGGTGTCTGGGGAGTGTAATCCTTGGCAGCGAGCCTGGCCACTGGTTGTTGATCCAGGCCTCTACCTCCCTGGGTGATTCTGCCAGAAACATTCTGCCATCTTTGGATAGTTGCAAGGCAGTCAGCCTCCTGAATCTGTACTGAACGGAGTTAGCGGCAAGGTTCTTCTTCAGTGGCCCATATGCCTTTTGCTTCATTGCCACCTTTTGGAGAAGTCCCAGTAAAAATAAATTATGTTGCTGTTCCAGGTGATCTCCCCAAGCGCCCTAGTAGCCCTCAGAAGTTTTTCCTTGGTGGAATACTTCAACAAATATGCTATGATCGTTCTGGGCCCGTGGGCACCATCAGGCCTACCAAAGAGGCAGTATAGCGCAGTGGTCTAAGGCTCTGAGCTGCAGAGGCAGTATAGTGCAGTGGTCTAAGGCTCTGAGCTGCAAATCTGGTGACATCCAGCAGACCAGACCTGGGTTTGAATCCCACAGCTTCCACTTGCATACTGTGTGATCCTGAGCAAGTCACTTAGCCTCCTTGTGCTCCCAGGTCGCTCCTGTAAAAAAGCTTTCAGCTTAGAGTACTATACCCGGTTAAACAACTAAATAAAAAAAAAATACACGATGTGCTCTTTCCACCCCCACAGGCTCTTTCCATCTTTCACCGAGGAGCCGCGGCAACCATTCATTCAAAAACTTCTCCATATTTGACCCCTCAGCCCCCTCCGGCACCCCCAGGATCCTGATGTTATTTCTCCTGCTCCTATTTTCTTGATCCTCTGCTCTTTGCCACAGTCTGGATAATTTATCGTCATGGTCTTTAAGCCTTTGTAGCACAGTGAGATGCTGTATCTCTAGTTCCTCTGTCTGCTGTTCGAGTACATTCTGATGGTCCTCCAGCCTGCGTACATCTGCAACATTCCTGGCCAAGGTTGCCCCTATACTGTCCACTCTAACCAAGAGCACCTCTAGCATTTTTGTAATGTTGGCTAGTGCATCTCCTACTTGGGTCTGATCCTGCGAGGGCTGTGGGGGCTGTGTGGATTGCCCCATTGCGATATCTCCCTATGCCTCCATCCCTATTACTATGGCACCAGTGTACAGAGGAGCTATATCGCACTTTGTCAGCGATCTACCAGCTAATCAGGGGTATCCAATGTTCGCGACCCATGCTGCACGGTATCTAGCTGATCTGAGCTAGTGGTGTAGATTTACAGTGCTGCTGTTCCCTCCTGCTCCTGTCTATACGGCCTAACTCCTCAGGCAACTCCGACCTATGCGCAATTGTTTTTTTTTTTATACAGGCGTGACTTCCCTCAAATAAACTATTAATCTAGCATCAGTAAGGTTAGAGCTGGAATCCCCAGTGGATATTAGTAATATTCAATCTGGCATTCCGATGGATCATACGAAGGATAGCGCCAGTCCGGGGCAGAAGAAAAAATTACGCTGCCATCTTTCAAGGGTCCAAGCCACGCCCTCCATTTCTTCTCCTTTTATTGTGTAGGACTTAGTGAGGTGCATAATGATTGCTTAGTTCAAGTAGGAACTTCTGTCTGAGCGAGAAATTAAATATTATACAGACGTTAGTTCCTTGCACCATTCTCCAGTCTTATTTGTCATACTGTCATGTTGGGCTGGAACTGTTGGATTCTTGACACATTATTTGAGGCGATCAATGTTTGTGATGTTGCATTATTTTGTCTGCCAGATCTGTTGATTTCTGGTGAGTTCATTTTAGCATATTGACACCACTCTGTTTTTGATTTAGACTGGCCTAGTACAGTAACTGCTAATAAACCAGGAGAGTTTTGCACAGACCACTATCTCTCGATTAGTGAAATGTTTTCTGTGTTAGGCTGCCAAGTTTGAATGCTCCTGAATGTTTCCTGTAATGCTGATTTTAGATTTACATAAAGATAAAACCATTGGTCTTGATGCTTAATCCCAAACCAGTATATCTCCCTTCCACAAGGGCTGAGGGGCTTGCGCATCCACGGGCTGCCCTCACAGCATGTGTCAACCTGAAAAGATGCATACATCCCCTCAACACCCAATTCTGTGATCAAATGCTGCATTTCTTGCATGACTAGGACAAGGGTGCAGTGCACTGCCCCATGAACAAATACATTTCTGCAGTTTGGAGAGTGGGCAAAGGGGGCACAGACTACATAGCCCAAGGCCCTGCCATAGCACTTACAGGCCCCCTCTTACCAGCAGCAGGTTACCTCTGGGGGTGGGGGGGTGGCAAATCAACCTCCCTTTCTCACCCCAGCCTTCTGAGCTAGTGTGAGGTTTGGGGCCACTGACACGTCTGGGTCTGTGTTTTAGACCCCCACTGTGTTTGCTCCCATTACCTCCCCTTGTAGGCTGTTCCATGCATCCACCACCCTTTCTGTGAAGAAAAACTTCCTAACCTTGCCCTTAGCCTGTCCCCCTCTAATATCATATCTTGTCCCCTCGTTCTTGTACATCTCCTAAACTGAAAGATGTTACCCACTTGTACCTTGTTAATGCCCTTAAGAGACTTGAAGGTATCTATCATATCTCCCCATTCTCTCCTCTCCTCTCTTCTCCTCTCCTCTCCTCTCATCCAATGTATACATATCAAGGTCCTTTAATCTCTCCTGGCAGAAATTTCCTGCTTCCTGATTGGCTAAATAAGTTCTTAGACCCATATGTTAACCCTCCCACCAAAAGCATAGTTTGGCACAAGTTCTGGAAGTGGGATTTGGAATTTGTGCAAATCACATACAGAATTCATGACCCACTTTACTCTTCTCTGATTGCCATTACAAACATGGCTGCCACCGTTAGTCACTGAAAACTTTCAACAAGGCCCTAAAAACTGAAACTCTCTTAAATTAAAAAAAAATAATAATGAAACCTCTCACGATCTACTCCTAACAAATATGAGCAGATTAAAACAAATGAAGTACTCTAGTTTTACTTCCTGGTGTTTCTTTGCAACTATTAAAAATCCCCCTATTATTCTTACCAGCTTGCCTGGGCAATCTCTGCTGCTTACCCTGACACAGATAAAACTGAGGCGGTGGCTCCATAAAAGGGTATGCATTGTGAGTGAGGGAGTGAACATTTTGCCAAAGGAATTCTGAAGAAGTTTAAATTACTGTAATTCATAATAAACAAGTATTCTAGATATCAAATGTGTAGAATGGTAGTCATGTGAAGTGCTCCTCCCCCATCGGCACCCCCCCCTTCTACTTTAGAGCCATCAGCCTAAGTGTTCTCTCAAGCTCCTGAAGCCCCTCCCCACCAGGGGATGCCCTGGCAGTGATGGTCTTTCCCCTCTTTTCTTAGGCTCATCTCTCCTGCTATCATAGAACCCCTCACCTTCATTTTCAATCTTGCCCTATCTACATCCACCATGCCTGACTCACGGAAGCATGCCAATGCTGTGCCTATTTTCAAAGTGTGAGACCCACTTTCTCCTGACAACTATAGGTCAATCTCCATCATCCCCCACCTGAGCAAGCTACAGTACTGGAGAAAATTGTTAATTTCCAGCTGTCGGAGCATCTCGGTAAATATAATCTGCTGTGCCCACAACAGCATGGGGTCCGTAAGCACCATAGCACCACATCAGCCTTAGCCCACTTCACAAACCATGTCCTCAAAAACATGGACTTGGGTGAGGTCACATGTGCTGTGTTTGTGGATCTGACTAAGGCCTTTGACCTTGTCGATCACCCCCTCCTCCATTCTACTCTCCTCCACCTTGGCTGCTCCACTGAGACATCCTCTTGGTTCTGGAGCTATCTCAAGGGCAGGTCCCAATCAGTTAACGTTGGTACAGCCTCCTCGCTTGCCCTTCCTGTTTCCATGGGGGTCCCCCAAAGCTCCATCCTTGGCCTCCTGCTATTCTCCATCTTTATTACCTCCCTTCCCACTGAGAACCTATCCTGTGAGGTGCTTCTCTATGTGGATGACCTCGTCCTATTCCATAGTGACAAGTCACTTGTGAACATTTCTTCCATTCTAACCCTTAACTATAGTGCAGTCTTCAATTGGTTTCTTTCCAACAGGCTCTTGGTTAATGAAAAGAAAACAAAATCAACACTAGGCGTCCAAACTATTCATCACCAAGGTCTCCAAATCTAATTCCTCCCTCCTAGTGCTCACACTTGAAGGCCCCCCCTTGACAATGTTCCCAGTTTCAAATACTTAGGTGTTACCCTGGACCCCTCCCTCATGTTCACAGAAAATATCAACAATACTGTACATAGGGTAAACTAGAAACTAGGGGTTGCCTACTGACTAAAATTGTTCTTAACCTCCAAGGTGCACCTTGCGATTGCGCAAGGTAACCTTCTCTCCCTTATTGATTACTGTTCCATCTATTTGCAAATGCCCTCAGCTCTGCACTTCAGGCTGAACTCCATCTACAACAGTATCTGTCGCATCATGCTCCTTGCTCCTTACTCTACTCATCACTGCGATTTGTACCAGTCACTAGGTTGGCTCCCACTCCAAGGATGGTTTGACTATGTCCTTGGCTGTATAATAGACAATACACTCAGAGGTGGCCACCTGTCCCCTTACTCATTCCTCCTCATGGGCAGAATGGCATCAAGGAACCTCTGTGAATCATCTATCCCCCCTCTGGAAGTCCCTAGAATCTCCTCTGCCATGGGCAGTAAAGCCTTTTCTGTCTCTGCCGCCTCCCTATGGAACAAACTCCCTATATCGCTCTGCTGGACCGCCTCCCACGCCTCCTTCAAAACCTACCTCAAAGACATGCTAATGTGGGCATCCTCTTCCTTCTTGTCCCTCCACCCTGATGCGGGGTCCCACCCCTCCTAGAGGCTCCTCACCCTACCTAGCTCTTAACTCTCCCCCTACCTGGCTTATGCACTCTCCCCCCTCCTCTCTAAGCAGCAGCACTTCTCTCACAAGGATTATTGTACTGACACTGTGTATTGACCTGATTACTGACCACTTACTGCACCATATACCTTACTGTAATTTCATTTTAGTTATTGTAATTGTGTATTGACACGTTTTGTTTTGTAAACTGCATTTTGTGACTATGTATTGATCTGATTACTGACCTGTTTTACTGCTCGATGTACTTTACTGTAATTCACTTTACGTTATGTCCCTTTGCACTATTGCTGCATTCACCTAATTATTGATGCCTGTAATACTGTTATGTAACCTGTATCTGCTGTACTCAATGTGCCACATGAGTGACTCGGGTTGTGCCTGAAAATGATCCATTGGATCGGTGCACCCACCCAGTTATTAAAGACATACATACATAAATAAATAAATAAATAAATAAAATAAATAGGACAAATGATTGACAGTTAGGGAGGGATTACATTTTACTAGTTACTTTTAACAAAAGAAATCTTTTTTAATAAAAAGAAATTTCGCAATTTTAATTTTTTGTTTTTTATATGGTTTCTCATGTTACTGATTTTGTAAGCACAATACACTAGGGTTGTCAGAACCCTCTCAAGTTCTGGGTTCTAGTTCCAGTCTAGAACTTTTGAAAAAGTTCTAGGGTTCTAATCTTTTTTAGAACTTTTTAGAACTCGAACCCTATTTTTTTATTGTGCTGCCTGTAACGAAGATAGTAATAAAATACATGTAAAGGAAAAACTGTTCAATATAAGGGGGAGAGAAATTATCATGTGTGACATTGATAGGAATACAACTAGGTTTATCTATGGTTTCTTCTGTTTGCTAAAGCCAGCAACTTAATACGTAACAGGCCCACCCACCCACCCATATGTTAAAGTTTTCCTGCTGCAGCTGCATCATAGTTCCTTAGTGAAAGAAAGAGGCACATTAGCCATTTATGTACTCAGTTATATATACTCATCGTCATGAATTATGAGAAAAAATAACTGATATTACCTAATTTCAGCTATTTGCTACTTTCTGTTTTAAATGAGTAAATCAAAAGTTGCTATGTTTAAAAGAAAGCTTTTATAACAAAGTCAAGCCAAGTACTACAGCAGCAGCATGTGGAACTGTTGCAAAACATATTATGTCATAACGTAGTCAGTCAAGACATTTGAATAAAAAAAATATGCCAGTCATTGTTGCTGGCAAGAAATGCATGCAATTTTCTAAGGTAATGCATACATATACCAACATTTTTGTTGGCAAATTGAAGTAATACATACAACTTTCTAAGATGATACATTTTTGCAGCTGATACTAAAATAAATAAAATCTGTATTTCAGTCATATAAATAAAAAAAGTGGTTTTCTCACCACATACTAAGGAACATTTAATGTAGCTGCAGCAGTTGGCATGTGATGTTTAAGGGACAGCGTCTGTCAACCCCATTATGTATCAAATAATCACTACTTGTAAAGCAAAAACACTTTATGATACGTCACATTCTGTGAAAACTGCTGATGCAGATTTTCTTTTATTTCTGATTCCTTTATTCTTTTTAAAGGGACAGGACAATTGTGTAGGTGGCAGCAGTTTGCAATGTATTTAATAAGAATATAAATTATGTGTACAGTAGGTTCGGTCTGTCATTATTTTTTTCCTCACCATCCCCAGCTGATCACGAATCTGTAAATGAAAGAACTAAAACAACACCCACCTTTCACCCCATCACCCATTCCACTTTTCTTCCACCACCCTCATCTGTGCAGTAGCACCCATGCCACCCTTACACCCATGTTAAAACCAACCCACAACCCTCACCCATTTACTAGCATCCATTTTTCATTTATGGCTAACATTTCTGTAATTGAAAAAATAATAAACAGCTACCAATTAGAACTCATTGTTTTGTCCTCTTTAAAATTGAAAAATAGACCGTCTCCTGTCCCAGCCCATGCTGATGCACCACAAAGTCACAGAAGGTAAATCCAAAAATATATGTTTGCACTTTAACTATAAATAATATGATACGGAAAGGATTGACGTGACAGTGTCCCTTTTATGCCAAATGTGGGCCTCTTCCCACTGATGTTAAAATTGCCCTGTATATAAAACTTGTTGACTTTAGTTTAGACCCTAGCTACAAAGCAGTTTGCCATGAAATGGTGAAAGTTTTGGAGGGTATATAGTCCAAGGTAGTAGATCGAGAAAGGAGAGAGACGACAACCAAAGTCATCACAGTCTGTAAAAGTTTTCTTTTTGGTGCAGAGAGACTCTGTCCCACACAGTATTTACCAGCCACCACCATCTGAGTTGTCATCACCATCAACATCCACAACATCAATCACTTCAGGATCAGTTTGTATACTCTTGTAGGGATACGAAAATCTTGACTTATTAACTTTAATAAAAGTTAACGTGTGTACATTTTCTGGCAGCAACCTATTTCTGGTGTCTGTCACAATATTGCCAGCTGTACTAAACATGCATTCTGAAGAGACACTTGTTGCACGACAACCAAGATATTTACAGGCTTCATCATACAGCTCTGTCCAAATTGACTTTTTGATCTCCAGTATTCAAGGGCATGCATCAATAGGAATAGGCAGTTCTTGCAGGTAACTGTCTACCATGATGGACAGAGACCGCTCAGAAGAGGAATCAGCAGAAGCTGGTATGGCAGCAATTTGGGAAAGGTTTTGCCACAAATTTAGCTTGCTACTAAGGGTTGAAGAAGTGGCAGTTGTGGAACAACTACTGTTAATGTTTGGTGACTTTTCCAATTCTGTATCCCTTTGTGAAGATGAACCTGCATGTTGTGGGGATGACAACCTGAGGGTACTGTGCGTGTCTGTGTTTGACTCCTGTGAGTGCTGCAGCTCATCTAGCAACATACATTTGTACTGCTCTATATCATCTGTTTTTGGAAGATGTATAGCCTTGAACCTGGGATCTAAGAGAGTTGCAAGGATGTAGTGTTTTGATTCGTCATTGCAACTAATTTGTCATTGGTTTTGAAGCGTCGCTCATTCTCTTTATGAGATTCCCAAGATACAGGCTACACGTTGTCTGTGCTTCAGAGATCTGTCTTTTCTATTTCTAGATTTAGAACACTAAGATGATGTGAAATGGGCATTATGAGTGGGATAACCTGACTCACAGATGCGCCTTCAGAAGACATGTCCCTTGTAGCTGTCTCAAAAGGAGCTAGGATACAGCACACTGTCTCCATTAATTTCCACTGCAGCACAGACAGCATAATGCCATCTCCAATAATGTAACTGGAGCAGTACTCATGTACAGCTTGCCTTTGCTCCAAGAGGCGCTGCAGCATATAAGCGTTGAGTTCAATGAGTGAAACATTTTGAATCAGCTTTTGTTGGGGCAGCTTGTGGTTTTTTTGCAGTTCGGACAATGTCCGTATAGCCTTGGTTGAATGTGAAAAGTGAGTCACAATTTTTTTGCAAACAGCAATCATACCATCCACTTGTGTTTCGTTGCTGAGAAATCCTGTGACAATTAAGTGTAAGCAATGTGCAAAGCAAGAAGCATGCAGAAATCCTCCATCCTGTACTGCTTTCAAGATGTTGGCTCCATTGTCACTTACTATGAAGCCACATTTTAGACCGTGAGAATAAACCCATTCGTCAAGGAGGTCATTTAGTTCCTGCAAGATGTTTGCAGCAGTATGACTTTGCCCAAACTTCTTTATATGCAGCAGCGCCATCTTTTGGGGTGTCTTTGTTTTTGAAGAAGCACAAGAAAACGTGACCCAATGAGCGGTAAGGGACATGTAATCTATGTTTTGAGTGCTGGTCCACATATCTGTTGTGACATGAATAACCCCACCCTCCGCAGTTTTAAGTGCAAGCATCACTGTCACTTTTAAAGCCTGATAAGTGTTTGGTATTTCAACATAGGAAAAGTACCTTCGATGAGGAACATTGTAATGAGGCTCTGTTAATGTCATGAGCTCCCTAAAATCCTCATGATCTACTAAAGAGTATGGGAGAAGGGCTCCGGCTAACAGTTCACCAATTCGGTGATTAAGATGAAGGGTCTTTGGATGATTTCTAGTAAAGGCATTCTTCCTTTCAAATGCCTGAGACAGTGTTAGCTGTTTGCAACATGTCCCTGCTGGTTTATTATACACCGTGCTTCGATGGGCAGATGGATGCAGAGATGGTGGACTAGGACTTATACATTCAGTGCCATCACTGGATGTGCAACTGGTACTAATGGTGCTGGCATTGGTGGTAACAGTGATCCTAGGGCTGGCAGTGGTTATGCCCGCATTAAGTTCAGACAATTCAGTATCCATTTCAGATTCCTGACCCTTCTCACGTGTGGTCTGGAAGATGGAGGACATGGGTTTTGGATGATCAAGCAAAACCAAATGCTTTTTCAGATGGCGTTTAACAGCTGTAGTGCCAAGGCATGACACAACTTTACCACGGCTTACACTCTGTTTACACAGGAACAAATTGCTCTGCATGGATCAGTTTTACCAGAGAAATAATTCCACACTCACATGTGACAGATTTTGTTGGAAGTGCTAGGAAGATAGCTAAAGACTGTTTGTGTCTTTTCACCTGTCCTAACAGAACCTGGGACATGCTCCTTGGTGCTAGAAGAGTGGGCAGAAGACTCTGATGGATTTTCATTGCTGGCTAACACAGAAGTGGTGGATTCAATGGATATGTCCTTTTCATTGCCAACAGTGCTGGATGTATTTGCAAGTGCACTACCTGATTCATTGTCAGCAGACTTGCTCATTTCACTTTGTTGAGGAAGTAATGATTTGTCGTGAGACACAACAGTGTCGGACTGAGACAAAGAGCTACTGTCTGAGTCAGAGAGGGACTCACTGTCACTTGCATTATTGTTGCTAGTCACAGGGATCTTAACAGCATGAATGGCATACCTTATGGTGCCTCTCCATGTGACCCCAGCAGCTGTACAGGTTTTCTTAAAAGGTCCCCTTTTACCACACTTCACTGTTGCTCTTTTGCTGTTTGTTGAATTTTTATCATGTGAAACATTTTGGTTATTTCTGCTAGCACCAGGATTACCACTACCACCAACACCTGCTCCAACACCAGCACTAGATGCTTCATGTATGTTGGTGTCAGCCATAAAAGACAGTAAGTACCAGTACTACCAGTATACTGCAGTGAACACACCCACACCCAAACAATTCCTGTGTAACAAAGCAATGTGATCTGTGATCGCTGGCTACAACTCCAACATTTTTTATTTTGGTTGTGTGACACTGTGATACCGTGGACTGAAAGTAATTGAAGAATATGACAGTTTGCAACTAAAGGATCCCAGGTTCAAGGCTTACAGAATGATTGGGCTGCTGGGCATAGGCATACACATAGCAATCAAGGGGTGCACAGCAGCAGGGTGATGGGCTGACCACAGGAGACAGTCACATACACAACCCAGGGAATGAGAATTATATTTCTACTTTTCTGTCATAAGGTTAATGCCACCACACAACTGGCCACTGGGCTTCTCTCTGTAACACACACTGGATAGGGTACAGTGCAGTCAAGGGCACACAGCAGCAGGGTGATGTGCTGACCACAGGAGGCAGTCACATCATAACCAGGAATGAGAATTATATTTCTACATTTCTGTCATGTAAGGTTAATGCCACCACACAACTGGCCACTGGGCATCTCTCTGTAACACACACTGGGTAGGGTACAGTGCAGTCAAAGGGCACACAGCAGCAGGGTGATGGGCTGACCACAGGAGACGGAGTCACATACATAACCAACAACTCAGGGAATGAGTATTATATTTCTATGTTTCTGTCATGTAAGGTTAATGCCACCACACAACTAGCCACTGGGCTTCTCTCTGTAACACACACACTGGGTAGGGTACAGTGCAGTCAAGGGCACACAGCAGCTGCAGTGATGGGCTGACCACAGGAGACCGAGTCAACACGCAACCCAGGGAATGAGAATTATATTTCTACGTTTCTGTCATGTAAGGTTAATGCCACCACACAACTGGCCACTGGGCTTCTCTCTGTAACACACACTGGGTAGGGTACAATGCAGTCAAGGGGCACACACTGGGCTTCTCTCTGTGACACACACACTACACTGGGAAGGGTTCAGATTTATTTGCCTTTTTGTGCCCCCCTTGTATGCTTGTTGCTGGCAGCTGCCGAGTGTGCAGTGTGCACCACTGACTGAGCAGTGCTGCAGTTTCAAATAATCACATTTCACAAAGGTTCTTCACTTCTTCTTATTTTTTTTATTCTCTCTCCGAGTCCTCCTGAGTCCTCCTCCAGTCCTGATATTGATTGATCTCGGTCTTGATCCCTCCCTATTCCCCAGTCCCTTCCCAATTCTTGATTAATCCCTCCACCTGTCCTGAACCTCCCCCTAGTCCCACTCCTACCCGATTTTGAGCTTTTTTCAGCCTTTCTCTCGTTCTCAGTCTCACAGGAAAATGGATGATGGAAGTGGCCAGTATTGGACAAGAGTAGCGGTACGCTAACCACTAACGCTAGTAGTACAGTTTAGCTAGGCTGCTGCTGCCTCCGCTCCGATCCTCAGCAAATGGCACTCCTCCTCGCGACACATCTGCCTACATACCCCCACAGATCCCGTGGCTCGTGCAGCTTACTCGACCCCACCTGACCCGCATGTAGGCACGCAACCACGCAGCTGCTAAACAGACAACGCTCAAGACGTGATTCAACCTTTTGCGACCTTTAGTGTTCGAGTTCTAAGTTAGAACTCGAACACCAGGGTTCGAGGAGGGTTCGAATCTTTGAAGAACTAGTTCTGACAACCCTACAATACACACTTTAAGGTATGTGCTTGACTAGATAACCACCCTTCCAGGGGCTATAAGGCCCTCTGCCTGTGGCTTTGGGCCTTACTGCTTCCCTGGGCAGGTGGTTATCTCAGCCTAACCCACACCCTATTGTGTCTTGTTGCTTGCATACCATACCATGCCATGCAATACCATGCCACACCACACTGCACCATGCCACACCACTCCATGCCACACTGACCACACCACCATACCATACCATACCATACCATACCATACCATACCATGACTTGGTAGGTTAAATTACTGTTCTGTACTGTACCATACCATACCATACCATGCCATACCATACCATACCATGCCATACCATACCCTACCATACCATGCCATACCATACCATATTGTACTGTACTACATTGTACTGTTGCTGTTTACTACTGTATTCCCCATACATGTATAGTAAACTGTTATTGTAACATTCTGAATTACAGACCAGGTTAACCAGACAGCACACAACACTTAAAAGAAACAATCTTTGAACCTTCAGAAAATACAATATCACAGATGCTCAAAAAAATAACTAACATTTACTAGTTAACATTTAAAAAAGATAAAACTTAAAACTGATTTTTAGTCTTACGCAACAAAGTCATAAATTTCAAAACAGGTAGATTCGATGGGACCTGTACACAGAGCTCCCTATGTTGGAGGAATGAATACCTGCCTCATAGCTTGGCTCATGACTTGCCCCCTCGATTAAGTTTAAGTGTAAACATTTCAGCTGTAAAGTAACTAAGGTGTCTGAGATAAATATTCTAGGGGCCAGATATTCAAAAGGGTTGCGCCATGTGCAATAGGGTTGCTCCTGCGCAAGTCCACACTTGCTCCATTCTGCGATATTCAGCAGGAGGCAGTTACGCCACAGAAAACATGCTGAGCAACAGCGCAATGCAAATGAATGCATGCTGAACTGGAGGGGGAGGAACCATGCATAAACTGCACAGCCCGATATTCAACCGTACTGTGCAGAGTTGTGCAGGCGCAACCCCCAACCTGCGCCTGCACAACTTTGAGCCAAAAAAAAGCTCAAGTTGAGGGCCACCCACAGGTGAGCTGCTGCATTGCAGGGTGCAACACAGCAGCTGCCACCTGTGGCTGGCTAACCCACTCCTGTGCCACCCTGCAGCCCGATCATGGGCAAAAGGTGAAAATCCCCACCACCACCCCCACTGGCCCGATCGCGGGCAACAGCGAAATGTTCCCCCACCAGCCCAACCACGGGCTGCATTGGTTAAAAACAACCCCGAATACATCCCTGGTGGTCAGTGGACCAAAACTCCCGTTCGCGGGATGTAAGCAATAACCCCGAACATAGCCCTGGTGGTCCAGTGGACGAAACTCCGATCGCGGGATGTAGCCAGTAAATACCTCCCCACACATCCCTGGTGCCTAGTGTCCCCCACCCACCCACCATGAAGCCCCACCACCCGCTCCCCCTGCAGTCGGCAGGCGGCAGCATCCACCACCTGCCGCCCGCCACCCGCCCGACTGACTGCCGGCGAGGGCTGCCGCCCGTTGGTGCAGAGCAAGAGCCAATGGGTGTGCAGCCCACCCGTCAAGACAGTCGAATTGTGAATGGAGACATTCACAAATCTGGATTATCTTAATGCGGTATGACTGCACGCAATAGCTCCTTTAACTCTATCTCCCGAGCGCTCTCGGCGGTGGCGAATGGCAAGTGAGATACTGCCCGCTGGCGCGAGAGGCAGGTCGAGAACTGCACGGAGTGAGGTGAGGTGCAACACCAGATGTGAGGCCTACGCCACATCAGTGATCAACACAGGTCCACTGGACCACCAGAAAACCGGGGGTTGTTTAAACAATCCGGCCAGCGATGAGCACAGTGAAGCATTCTGCTGTTGCCGAGTGCTTACAGTGAAGATGATGAAAATTTCACTCTTTGCCATGCCGAGCTGCAATCGTCTAACGGCTGCTGCCTGGCGCCAGGCGCGGAGTCACTCGGGATCGGAGCACCTGCATGCTAATGGCATGCCGATGGGACCATAATCAGATGCCAAATGGACCCCCTGCGCCTTGCGCGAATTATGGCCCCATTTGCATATCTGCTGAATATGGGGATTTTAAGCATAGGCGCAATGGTACTGCTGAGCCGCAAGGTTGTATGCTCCACTCGCGACTTGTGGTGGCGCAGAGTTCCACTGCGCCATGCACGGTAACTGTGGCACAGGTGATATTCCAAAGGTTGCTCAATGGCGCAACTCCTTTGGATATCGCCTGCACACCCCCGCAACTATTTTGCGCAGCACAAGGGCTTGCGCCTAAGAATGGCGCAGTTTGAATATCCAGCCCTAGGTGTAAAATACCATGGACTAGAGAAAAGGAGCACTTTTATTTTATTTCCTTTATAAGCCTGCATGATTAATTTGTAAGGGGAAACTGTTAACCATGTTTCACTTTAATCTTCCTTTACTTAATAGACTTGATTTTAATCATAACCTGTCAATTTATTTTGAAGTTTCTATGGTGTACTGGTTTTAGACCACCTTGTTTACCTGAGACCCACACTGTTCTTTTTGTTGAAAAGCTATCTTTCTTTCACCTGTTTTGTACTCCAGTCACAGAGATTGAACTTTGGCTGGTTGATGTTTGTTGATGTAATTTTATACCATGGAATTTTAATAAAAAGAGTATAAAAAAAATGAAAAAGATAAAACTTGATAACATCACGGCAGCATCAGGTGAACTTGGAAATGTGTTTGTCCGCTAATACACCAGATGATAAAGTGGGACTTATCCCTTAATTGTTTACTTCCTTAAAGGAGAAGGGATTTCTTTACATTAAGTTTCATTAAGGTATTGTTAGTGTTGCCAGGCACAAAAAGTAGGCACAGGAGGCTAGTCTAAAAACTGGGGATACCTGAGGGTTGAAGAGAAACTGACATGATAAGTAGAGAACTGTCTGGTGGAGACACTAAGATTAGTGATTAGATGGGGAATTCTTAGGGATAAGGGAAGTCAACAGTCAGGTACCACGGGTACTGGGGCTAAGGCCAGTACTTTTTAGCATGTTCATTAGTGACATTGTTGAAAATATCAGGAGGATAATCTGCCTATTTTCAGATGGCATCAAGCTCTGTGGCAGAGTTAACTCAGTGGAAGAAGTCTGGGAGTTGAGGGAAGCCTTGTACAATGTAATTGTAAATGGAGTCCACTCTGAAGAAAGAGAGGTTACTAGTGGGGTACCTCAGGGTTCAGTATTGGGTCCAGTCCTTTTTAATGTCTTCATCAGTGACATTGCAGAGGGACTGGAAGGAAAAGTGTGGCTTTTTGCAGATGACACAAAGATCTGCAACAGGGTTGATACACAAGGAGGCATGGAAAGGATGAAAAGGGACTTGGCAAGGTTGGAGGAATGGTCAGAAGTATGGCAGCTAGGATTCAATGCAAAGAAGTGCAAAATAATGCACCTGGGAAACAAGAACCCAGGGGGAAGAATACACAATGGGTGGGGAGGTAGTAACAACAACAAAAAAGGAAAGGGACCTGGGGGTAATCATATCAGATGACCTTAAGGTTAGCAAGCAATGTGAGAAGGCAGTAGGGAGGGCTGGGGGTATACTGGGATGTATAGGGAGAGGCATCAGCAGCAGAAAACAGGAAGTTGTTATCCCCTCTGTACAGACAGTTGGTGACACCCCATCTGGAGTACTGTGTCCAGTTCTGGAGACCCCATCTCCGCAAGGACATAGACAGGATAGAGGTAGTCCAGAGGAGGGCAACTAAAATGGTTCAGGGTCTGCAAGAGAAGCCGTATGAGGAGAGACTAAAGGAGCTTAATATGTATACCCTTGAGGAAAGAAGGGAGAGGGGGGACATGATAGAAACTTTTAAGTACCTCAGTGGAATCAACAAAGTCCAAGAGGGTAGCATCTTTCAGAAAAAGAGACTTGCAAGAACAAGGGGACACAATTTAAAGATAGAAGGAGGGCGGTTCAGGGCAATGTGAAGAAGTATTATTTCACAGAGAGGGTAGTGGATGCATGGAACAGCCTTCCTAAGGAGGTTGTGGGGTCTAAAACCGTGGGAGAATTCAAGAATGCATGGGACAGACATAAGGCAATTCTTGTGGGGTGTAGGAAGAAATAGGCTGTTGGTTAACTAGGATCTGCGGCCTATCCTGTAGGTGGGGAAATGGGCAGACTAGATGGGCCTAGCGGTCCTTATCTGCCGTCAAAGTCTATGTTCTATGTTTCTGTGAGACTTGAGAGGTAGTCATAAATCTGACAGTTGGGATTTAATGCCAAAAGGTGCAAGGCCATCTACATGGGGAACAAAAGTCCAAGGGCAGAATACAGGCTGAGGAGTGACAGTTGCTGTAACTGAGGAAGAAAGGGATTGGGAGTGGTGCTCTCAAACAGCCTTAAAACATAAACACAATGTGATGATTCAGTATGGAAGCTGAAGAGAATGTTGTGATGCATTGATAGGGGATTCAGTAGTAGAACAAAAGGTCCTTATCTGCTGTCAAATTCTGTGTTTCTATGGTATGGGCAGGGACAAATGGGCAGACTAGGTATGCCAAGCTGTCCTTATCTGCCATCAAAGTCTATATGTGTCCATGTTTTGGTAGGTCATATTGCCCCAGTACAGAATTCTGGTGAGGCTGCACCTGGAGTGCTGTGTACAGTTTTGGAACACTCACCTAAAACAGGATATCAATAGGTTGGAGTCAGTACGGAAAAGGCAACAAAGATGATTCAGGGACATCAGGAGAGGACATACAAACTCAGATCAGAGAGCATCCTCATGTACTCACTGGAGTACAGAATGGAGATGGTGGACATGACTAAAACATTTAAATTCATGCAGGGTATTAACACTGCACCGGGGGACCATTTTGTTTATTTGCAAGTTATATTTTGTAGGTGCTGGTGGGGGGAGGAGGAGGGTGGTTGGGACCAGAGGGCAGTGGGTGAGAGACTGACAGTAACTATTAAAGACAGTGGGACTCAGGTAGGGGGAGGTGGGGGAGACAGTGTATTTGGCAAGTGGCTGGGGGAAGGGATTATATTTTATTAACTTACAGGAAAGCAGCAGTGTGATGTTTGCAGGGGGAAGGAGGGTGGAGGGTGCCAGCTGGGGGATAGGTGGGTGGTGGGTGTTGAAACCTAATTCATCTTGGGAATCGGTGGTGAATTGACCATTTGCCATGCAAATTTGGTCAATCCGCCTGGGGATAAGAATGCAAATTGCAGTCCCCAGCTCCACAAATTTGCCAATATTTGTGTGTTTGTTTTTTTTGGGGGTGAATTTCAGCAACTTAACATATCTTTGCTGTGGACCACAACAGGAATCCCCAGAACAGAGTTATATCTACATCCTATTAGCTTTTAAGAAATCCAGTGTTATGTTAACATGGTAATAATAAAATTCAGTTTCAGAATTATTAAACATGAGATATAGGGTAAATATCTGCAAGGAAAAAATGTTCATGCGAGGATATCATTAAACACATTTTCAGTTTAAAGTAGACCTTTGCTGAATCTGTAAGTCATTTTTCCCAGTAGAAGCTGATTTTTAAACACTGGTTCATGTTCTTTTATCATTCCATCTATTTAGGCTGTTTAGTTATCCCAGTGAGAGTCTCTGATTTGCACACAGCTGGTAAGAACCAATTTAGAACTGTATAATTAAGCATTAAGGCATGGCAGGGGGTGCATTATGGTGGGATAATGGCCCACCTCAAGTGGGTTGAAACACAAGGCCAAGCAGAGTGCTTCCACCACCCAAGAAGGACCGTTAGCCCACCATAATGCACTCCCTGGAGTGCCTTATTGTGATTATGAAATGGATTCTTTTTAGTACGTTGGATGCATTTTTTAAACATATTTCTGTTGAGCTACTTTCAGCTGGGCCATTGTGCTGGGATAACAGCCCAGCTGAAAGGACCTCTTGGCCAATCAGGAGCTGGCAATCTTTCTACCCATTTCTTAATGAAGATTGTGGCCTGGATATTCAGAAATGTGCCAAAGCCCGGCGCAAGTCCAGCGCAGCACAAATCCAATGTGCCATGGCACAACAGAAGCCATAGTCAGAGATTGTGCAGGATGAACTACGCTAGCACAACCCGGCTGAATATGGTAGAGTTGCGCCATAGCACAGAGTTGCACCATGGTGCAAACAGAGATGCTCCATTGCAACTGTGGGAGCAGAGCAGCAGAGTAACAGAGGGGGGCACGGCACAGAGAACAGACCCAGGGACAGAGCCATGGAAGCACAGTGACAGGCCACAGGAGGCCTCCACCAGCAGGGCACAGCAGGGCACACACAGGCACCCAGACAATTGGCCCCAGAACACAACAGTGGCACAGATAGCAGATGACAGGAGGTGCCAATGGCCAACAGAGGGCCATCAAGGGAGCCCCCCCCACTGGCAGTGCACCATTTCCCAGACCGTAGCAGGCCACACCCAGGACCATGCAGTCAAGCACACACATGCCACACAGGCACACAGGAAGACCACACAGTAGGCACTGAACATGCCGGGTGGCAGGTAGCATGGCAGACCACATAGGACAGGCCACACAACACCAAGCAGGGGCCCTAACACAATGTGCAGACAGTACCTGACCAATGACCATGGCTGTGTGCCACCACCACACACACAACCACCACACACCCCTAACAGCTGCCCCATGGGCCCCCCAAGGCACAGCCACAGACCCAGGGATGGACTCCACCACAGTGGGACACACCAAAGCACACAGCAGTGAATCACGGAAGCCCAACATGCGCCTCATCACTTGCACACCACATGGACAGACACTGGGCCACTGCAGCATGGCTCCTGATCCCACCTGCAAAGCAGACACAGACACAGGCAGGTAAGTCAGAAAAATATATTTGTAATCAAACCATTTACAAAACACCAGGGGCTGGGAAAGGGTAGGTACAGCAAGGGAAGGGGACAGAGAACAGGGACTGTACAGTGGGAGGGGAGACTGAAGGGGAAGGTACACTGGGGACAACAGGGGCAAAACTAATGGCGGCCCGTGTGGCCGTCCTGGCAAGCCAAAGCACCCTCCAATTGGCTAGCGGCATCCTGCATATCTGCATCACTGCCTCTATGGTTGCTGAAGCCACAAGCAGTGTCTGGCACAGCAGGTGGCTTAACATCACCTGTGGTGGTCTTCGCTGCTGGACACCTATAACAAGGGACAGAACAGGTGATCAGTGCAATGTCCCAAGGAACCATGCCCACCAACAGTGCGCAATGGGCAGTGTGAACACACACCTCTGGAAGGCCCGTAACGGCCACTTGCAGGAGGGTGGGCCAACGCCAGCCAGCAACTCGGCGCACCACGACATTGCACAGAGGTGGTCCCCCACTGCACAATGGCCACATGACTGTGCAGTGACAGTCACATGGCACAGTGCACCAGAAGCACCACCACAGCAACAACAGTGGCAGCCGGACATACGCCCACCCCACCAACAGCTGGCACACGTGTCCAATGGACACACCACAGTGTCATGTAGCATGTACAGTGCGACACACACAGCTGCCATGGCACATGGCAAATAAGTGGCCATGCCTGCACCTACTCCCCTGCCACCCCCAATGTACAGTGTGAAGGACCATAACAGTGCCTACCGGCCCTCTGCGGCCCTGCTGGTGCTGGGCCTGCACCGTCATGAGCCTGCTGCGCCCTGCTGTGCTGCTGCAGCCTGGGCCCTCCATCAGTCCTTCTATCCTGGGAATGGAAACAAGACAGGTGCACATCAGGAACCGATGACAGCAGCTGCCCCCCACCTTCATCCCTGTGCACAGGGTATGCCCCTGCCCGATACATCCTGCATGCCTTCACAGCTACATCACAACACAAACAGAAGCTGGCACTGCCACTCCATGATGCACTCGATGACAGTGTACCCCTCAGCAGGGCATGCCAGGCAACCAGGCCAACACCACCTGGTACAGCACCAGGGCAGACATGCAACATGGGATGACTTATCTGGCTGTGGCACAGCCCCATGCCTGGCACGTGCCTGAAGCCTCCTAAGTCTGTATGGGTCCCACCGCATCAGGTCACCGTAGAGGTGTCTGCACTGCTCCCCAGTCCTGGCCACCCCAGTCCTCTGCTTCAGCCTGGCAGCTATACCCTGTCATATAGTGCCCCTGGCCTGCTGCAGGTGCACCTGCCCAAAGAGTTGGGGTCATGGGGCTCAACATAGGCCATGAGGTTCGCCATTTCGACTTGTGTCCAATTGGGGGCATGTATGACTTGTCCCTGCGCCATGTTGTCAAATGTGATATCGGTGGCAAAAATGGCAGAAGGAGGCACATGTGCCCACGACATGCATCTGATGCATGATGCACAGTAGCATGCGCAGTACCCACCCATCACGCAGTGCTGGAGATGAGCGGAATGGGTGTGACCATGCAGGGTCACAGGGTCAGACGTCTGACCCAGAGGTGGGTGGTTGTGTGTGTGTGTGTGTTGCTGTGTGTGGTTGTGTGCCACTGACTCCCCTACCCCTGCATCACACCTCTGTGTGTGCATGCTGAGTGCCATGCATGCCCCTGCATGTGTGCTGTATCTGGTTGTGTAGCCCATGCTTGTGTACCGCACCACCTACCTCTGTGCACCATAGTGCTCCTGTGCGATGGTGTCCCGGTGGCGTCATGCCTGCTGGAGCAGCCGGGGTTCCCTCAACCCAGGAGGTGGCTATCCACCACCCTCTGGCCCATTGCCTCTGTCATCCCCACTACTGTCACCCTCATCAGCCTCAATGGCTATCTCATAGTCAATGGCCATGTTGTGCAGTATGCAGCAGGCGAGGAATAGACCATAGGCTTTTGACGGGCTGTACTGTAGGGCACCGCCTGACCTATCTAGGCAATGGAACCATGCCTTCAGCATGCCAAAGACCCGCTCAATGATGTTGAGCATGCTGGCGTATGCCTTGTTGTACCGGTCCTCTGCTGGGGACGATGGGCGCCGATAGGGGGTGAGCAGCCAGGGCCTCAGTGGGTATGCACTGTCATCTGTATGGAGATTGACATGGTTAGCCCTCTGCTATTCTGTGCTGCACCCTTTGCCTGTCCCTGGTGCCCATGCCACCATGCACTCCCTGCCCACCCCATCCCCAGGTCTGCTCTGCCCATCGCCCTTTTCCCATGCCATACTCACCCACTAGGTGGCCCATGGGGATGTCCCCACATTCAAACCTGTGGCCCAGCACAGAGCTGTGCCAGATGAACGTGTTGTGTGCTCTCCCAGGGTGTCTGACACAGACATTGGTGATGCAACCCATGGCATTGCACACCACCTGGCAGTTGACACTCTGGCTCCCCTTCCTGTTGATGTATGCCACACCCTTGGGGCCAGGTGGCATGCAGATGCCCATGTGGGTGCAGTAAATGGCCCCAATCATGCCAGGCATGCATGTCACCCTGTGGAAGTCCTGCATGGTTACTGTACAATCCATCTGTGTGCTGGGGAAACGTATATAGTCTGAAGCACGTGGCAGCAGTGCATTGAGGAACTGTGTGAGGAGGCAGGATGTGGCCGACTGGATTGTGCCTGTGGTGTCCCCTGTTGGTCTTTGAAAGGTGCCTGTGGCAAGCAAGCACATGAGAGCGGTCACTTTCATCTCCACGGACATGGCATGGCTCTGTCTGGTGGGTGCCTGCATCTCCTCACTGCAAAGCTTGCAGAGCTGCCTCAGAATGGCCTTATTCAGGTGGTACTGGCCTACAATCTCTGTGTCGCTGTAATTCTCAAAGGTGATGTGGGCACGGTACCACCTGTGTCGGGCATACCACCAACAGGTGCTTCCTTGGCCACATTGCTGTTCCTCCTCCCCCCTCACACCCCTCATTATGGCCTCCATCATGAAGGGCGCACTGTCCATGGCCCTTGTTGTCCACTGTCCACCTGGGTGGTTGGTTTCTGGCTGTGTGGCACCCTGGCACATGGTGTGTGTGTGTGTGTGTGAGTGTGTGTGTGTCTCTCTCTCTCTGCCCCTCTCTCCCTCTTCCAGGCCACCTTTCTGTCCCTGCCCCTGTATGTATGGCCTTTGTCTGTCTGTCTGTCTCTCTCTGTCTCTTCCACTCACTCTCACCCCTGGTGCTGTCTGTGTGTTTGTGCTCTGTATTTATTGGAACAAGTCTGCTCAGAGCAACTTCGATTTGCTCCATACTTACACCATGGTTTCATGGTTGAATATGCCACTGTGCTGGATATTCATGGGAATGGCTCCCTGCCCTTGTGCCTGCATTCATTATAGTTGAGCATTGGCACAATGGATTTTGTGCGGAGCACTGGCTCCCGCTGAATATGGCTCCTTGGCGCAATACCGCACTTGCGCTGGTGCAACTCAGTTGCGACATGCGCAGCTGCTCTGAATATCTGGGCCCATGCCTTTGCTCTGTTCTTCTATTGTTAGCACAACAAATCTGTGTTCTACTGTAGAACACTGTGGCTGGAAAGGATAAACTACATCATACAGTTGTAAAATGGTACTTACCACCAGAGTGTATATCTGTGGTTACTGAAAGGCCTGCATAGATAAAACAATAAAATAATTGGAACTAGTTTTTAAAATCAACTTCTGCTGGGAAATTTACTAGCAGGCTCAATGCAGTTCTCTTTCAGAGAAAGCAAACCTGCAGAAGTTCACTGTTGCACTGTATGCTACTGGCCAGGAACAATGCAAGCAGTAAAGGGGACCCCTTTCTTGAGAAACCAAAGCTGCAATATGCCTTTGAAATAATATACATGACTAAAAAAGGAAGTTGAAAAGAATTCAAAGACTGAGTTTTTTATTATGTAAAATATTCAGCCTGCATGCTTCATTTCATATATTTCTGGAACACTGAAGAATACAAGAGTAATGGAGATGTCTTGGTACTAATATTCATCTTCCAGGTTGAGACTGATGTGGTACAAAACCAAGTTAATTAACTACCCAGACTTTGATGACTGAATCATAAATATATAATTTGAATTTCACTGCAGAACATGATGTTTCTTATGATGCATTAAACCATTTGGGATTATGAAACAGAAGTGTGGCCCAGTGGACTGAGAACAGAACTGTAAAACAGGAGCTCACAAGTTCAAATCACACCATAATAATTGGTTCACAGTATGTTCTTTAGCAGGTCATATGCTCTCCTTTTGCTTTACTCCTCCTGGCTGTAAAGCAGTGCAGAGGCTAGTTCTTCACTAAGAATAAGATCTGAGACCTCAGTTAGGTTGCCCTGGGTAAATACATTTGAAAATAAAATTGCAGTTGAATGCCACTTGGCTGGGCTGATTCAACACAATCTGGGGCAAACTGGGGCTGTTGTGACCTGACTAAGTTTTATTGTCTGCTTCCTAATTTAGATTTGCTACCTGGAAGATCTTCAATGTCCTGTTTTTGGCCTGAAGTAGGGATGGGCAAATTAAAATGCCACAAGCAAACATTTGGGGAATTCCATTTTTTGCATTCATGAAACAATGCAGATTTAAAAAAAGAATGTATTTGTTAAAGTTCACATTATGAGATTTTTGACACCAGGATAGCATCATTTAGATGCGTTATCTAGTTTTCAAGAGGATCCTAACTTGGCATTTAAAAATGAAGAAACAGCAGCAAATTTTATGTAAATTACTTAGCTTTCATGTGAACAGTTGGCAGGTGCAACGGCTAGGAATCCATTGATATAAAGATATAATTAATACATTATCTATGGAACTCCTCAGTTACATCTTACACATACAGTTACAAAGCATTTAAGAGGGAATGGTCTTGCAAATTAAAAACATACGGATACACAGAGAACCACGACTGGGATGTGAACATACCAGGATACACAGTCTACAGGAGGGACAGGGTGGGTAAAAGAGGAGGAGGAGTAGCTCTCTATATAAGGGAAGGGATTAAAGCAACAGAACTAAAGAGTAAACAGGAAGTTGATGAGTCACTATGGGTCACCCTGGAGACAGGAAATGGCACCACAATCCGCATGTGGGTTGTGTACAGACCCCCCATCTCAGGGGGAGGAAATGGACAAGGAAATGATAGAAGACATCCTTAAAATGGCAGAAAAAGGGGTGTTATTGTTAATGGGGGACCTGAATATGCCAGATATTAACTGGAGTACCTTTGCTGTAGGCACATCCAAGAGCAGGGTCATTCTTGATGCCCTACAGGGGGTATGCCTCAGACAGCTAGTGTTGGAACCCACTTGGGAGGGAGCAATCTTAGACCTGGTACTCTCAAATGAGGAAGGAGAAAGGATCTCAGATTTAGAAGTGGGTAGCCATCTGGGAACAAGTGACCACCAAACATTGTGGTTCACAATAAACACAGCCATAGAGTCAAGCCATACAAAAACAAGAGTATTGGACTTTAGGAAGGCTGACTTTGGGAAAATGAGAGAGTGCTTCAGAAAAGCACTAGCAAATGGGCAAGAAGGAGGGGTGGAGGAACAATGGGGAATAATCAAAACAGCCATCGCAGAGGCAACAAGCCTTTGTGTGAAGCAAATCAATAAAATAAAATGAAGGAAAAAACCACTATGGTTCTCAAAAGAGGTGGCAGGGATAGTTAAGGAGAAAAGGATAGCATTCAGAAAATATAAGGAAACACAGAAGGAGCAGGACAGAGAACTTTATCAGTTAAAGCAGAAGGAGGCAGGGAAGACAGTCAGAATAGCAAAGGCACAAACTGAGGAAAAGATAGCCAACTCTGTTAAGAAGGGGGGATAAAACCTTTTATAGGTACATTAGGGAGCGAAGAAAGACCAAGGGAGGTATACAGTACTTAATAAAGGGGAGGGAATGTGGACAGAGGGTGACAGTGAAAAAGCAGGGATACTGAATGAATATTTCTGCTCAGTATTCACAACGGAAGAGGAGGGGGAGGTATCTAAACCAAACAAGGGAGAAACTCTGAATAGGGGGGTTGATACCAGTACATTCACAAATGAAAGTGTTTTGAAAGAACTCTTGAAACTGAGGGTGGACAAAGCAATGGGGCCTGATGGGATTCACCCAAGAATTCTAAAAGAACTAAGGGGTAGAACTAGTAACACCTCTGACTACTCTGTTTAACAAATCATGGGAGGATGGGGTAATACCTGAGGACTGGAGGAGGGCAAATGTGATTCCACTTCACCAAAGTGGGAGCAGGGCAGAGGCAGGAAACTACAGACCAGTTAGTTTGACTTCAGTGGTAGGGAAAATGATGGAATTACTTCTGAAGGAAAGAATTGTTGAGTACCTAGAGGCCAGTGGGGCACAGGACCCAAGGCAGCATGGTTTCACAGCAGGAAGGTCTTGTCAGATGAACCTAACAGATTTCTTTGACTGGGTGATCAAATTAGTAGACCAGGGAGGGGCTGTGGATATGACCTACCTAGATTTTAACAAGGCATTTGACACAGTCTCACACAAAAGATTAATATACAAGTTAGCCAGCCTTGGAGTGGGTCCCAAGGTGGTAGCGTGGATTAAAACTGGCTGGACAACAGGATGCAAAGGATGATAGTAAACGGAGTCCACAGTGAAGAAAGGAGGGTAACTAGCGGGATACCGCAGGGTTTGGTACTGGGACCGATCCTCTTTAATGTCTTTATAAGTGACATTGGAGAGCACCTGGAAGGAAAGGTATGTATCTTTGCAGATGACACAAAGATCTGCAACAGGGTTGATACACAAGGTGGGGTGGAAAGAATGAAAAGGGACTTGGCAAGGTTGGAGGAATGGTCAAATATGTGGCAGCTCAGATTCAATGCAAAGAAGTGCAAGGTAATGCATCTGGGAAACAAAAACCCAGGGGAAGAGTACACAATGGGGGGTGAGTTAATAACAACAAAAATCGAAAGAGACCTAGGAGTAATTATATCAGATGACCTAAAGGTGGGCAAGCAATGTGAGAAGGCAGTAAGGAGGGCTGGAAGGATATTGGGATGCATAGGGAGAGGCATCAACAGTAGAAAACAGGAAGTTGTCATCCCTCTGTACAGACAGTTAGTGAGACCCCATCTGCAGTACTGCGTGCAATTCTGGAGACCCTATCTCTGCAAAGACATAGACAGAGTGGAGGCTGTTCAGAGGAGGGCAACCAAAATGGTGCAGGGTCAACACCAGAAGACATACGAGAAAAGACTAAAGCAGCTTAATATGTATACCATTGAGGAAAGAAGGGAGAGGGGGGACATGACAGAAACTTTCAAGTATCTCAAGGGAATTAACAAAGTACAAGAGGGTAGTATCTTTCAGAAGAAGAGATGTGCAAGAACAAGGGGGCACAATATGAAGATAGATGGGGGATGGCTCAGAGGTAATGTTAGAAAGTATTTTTTTCACAGAGAGGGTTGTGGATATGTGGAACAGTATTCCTGAGGAGGTTGTGGAGTCAGGAACAGTGGAAGAATTCGAGAATGCATGGGACAGGCATAAGGCAATTCTAGTGGGGAGTAGGAGGAAGTAAGCTGTTGATTAACTAGAATCTGCAGCTTATTCATCAGGTAGGAAAATGGCAGACTAGGTGGGCCAAGCAGTCCTTATCTGCTGTCAAATTCTATGTTTCTATGTTTCTATGGATGTGGGCAACACAGGAGGTATGTAGTGTTAGGTAATAGAGTATAATAACTGAGTGGCAGAAATTCACTTAAGATGCAGTGGATCACCTTTTATGCCCTGTGGCAAGCTGCATGGTTGGTCTAAATGCTTATCCACAGCTGGCTTGACTTGATTAAGGCTGCCCACACACTTCGACAAAACAAATGAAAGAGCACTCTGGCTCTTGATGAGAGCCACCTTAAGAGAAAGCAATGAAATGAATGGTGCTGGTACTCAAAGGTTTTTTATTTGCCAGACAAAACTGGTGATACACTGCATATCTCCAAATAACAGGTAATTAGCAGGTATTGCAAGGTCCTGACCCTTGGTGACTGGTAACTAGCTCCAACATTTCATTCTCCTGAGCTTCCTCAGGGGACATGGCCTGTTACAACACAGAATTCATTTTTATAGTCACAGATTACACATGATGCACAGTGTTACAGTAAATGCTGTACAACATAGAATCAGTATAACTATTCAGCACTAAGTCATCATTGCTTCAAAAACAGAAAATATTTTTTTTTAAATTTATGAGTACAAAGATATATTAACACAATCTACATACCATCCTCTGAAGCAGAAAGCACATTCAATCAGCATACTTCAAATAATTTGATTCCAGTATTTTCTCTATAGGTAGCCCTCACCATGAGACCAAGTGCTTTGTATTTTGTTTTGCTGGCATGTTAATTTAGGGGCTTGCCAGCTGAACGTGCACTGGGGATGTCTGCACCACAAGTGCATAATGGGTTTGTTTTCTGCCCACATACTGCATGTGGTCTGGCCATGCATTCCAGCTTCAGGTGCTGCAATGCTGAACACCATTCACCTAATATTTGTGTTGGTTTTGGGACCTGGAGAACTTCCCTTGTCTGTGCCTTTAGCCTGTAAATAGAGATGGCTTTGGTAAGTAGAGTGAACAAACTTTTCAGGTAGTCAGGGGGGTGTTCTCTGAGTACATTAATATAGAGACATCATCCAGTGCAACCCTATTCTGTTCTTAAGAGCAAGGGTGCAATGTGACTTATACAGGGCACAGTGATGGAGTGTGTGACACACATCCCATGTAAACCTGCTTTCTTGGTTGTAGATGACTGTTAAATTATGCAGTACTGCATGGCATGTTATCTTGTAGACCACCCCACCATACACTGTGTCAGAGCTGGCCTCAGCATGGTGTGAACTGTGCATTCATACAAGGCTCCAAGAGCAGAGGGGCCCCTAAAAATCCTCAGCTGTCCAGTTGGCCTCCTTTCTTTCTGGTCCTCTATGTTCTAATTCAAGCAAAATGCAACAAGCATTTGTCAATGCTGAACATTTGCTTGCAGGTATTTGCAGTGGTGTTTGGCATGTATGGTGCTTTACCCTAATGCCCTGTGTGATTGCTGGTATTTGCACAATAAATTGTCAGCATGACCTTTTTGTTACCCCCATTGTGCGCTACATAGGCGGAAACATGTTTTGGGCAGGTTGTGAAAAATGACAGCTGTACTGCTCATAAGGAAGTGTGGTAAAATGGCAATGTTGAAAATCTGGAGTGGAAATATTGAAAATTCGCAAACCTAGGAGCGTGTGTGGGAACTGTGCAATGCACGCTGGTAAAACAGTGATTGTTAGGAATTTTTTCACCAAATTGTCAACACTGGCATTTTAAAACCTCTGCTAATGAACAGTGTCACTGTGATTGTCTTACTGTGTGCCATACATTGATTTTGCACACCAACTGAGCCATTGTGCAGTACATGGGCGGAAACACGTTTTGGGCAGGATGTGAAAAATGACAGCTGTACTGCTCATAAGGAGGTGTGGTAAAATGGCAATGTGGAAAATCTGGAGTGAAAATATTGAAAATTCGCAAACTTACGAGCGTGCATAGGAACTGCACAACGCACGCTCATAAAACAGTTATTTTTAGGAATTTGTTCACCAAATTTTCAACATAGCCATTTTAAGATCTCTGCTCATGAACAGTGACACTGTGATTTTCTTAATGTGTCCCATGCACTGAGTTCACACAGCGACTGTGCCATTGAGCGCTACATGGGCGGAAACACGTTTTGGGCAAGATGTGAAAAATGACGGCTGCAGTGCTCATAAGGAGGTGTGGTAAAATGGCAATGTTGAAAATGTGGAGTGAAAATATTGAAAATTCGCAAACTTACGAGCGTGCATAGGAACTGCGCAATGAACACTCGTAAAACAGTCATTTCTAGGAATTTTGTCACCAAATTTTCAATACAGCCATTTTAAGACCTCTGCTCATGAACAGTGTCACTGTGATTTTCTTAATGTCCATACATTGCCTCGACGGACTGCGCCATTGTGCGCCTACATGGGCAGAAACACATTTTGGGCAGGATGTGAAAATGACAGCTGTACTTCTCATGAGGGGTGTGGTAAAATGCCAATGTTGAAAATCTGGAGTGGAAATATTGAAAATTTGCAAACCTGACGTGCGTGGGAACTGTGCAAACACACGTCAGAAGCAGTCATTTTAGGAATTTTTCACCAAATTTTCAACATTGCCATTTTAAAACCTCTGCTAATGAACAGTGTCACTGTGATTTTCTTACTGTGTCCCATACATTGATTTAGCACACCAACTGCGCCATTGTGCACTACATGGGGGAAAAGACGTTTTGGGCAGGATGTGAAAAATGACAGCTATACTGCTCATAAGGAGGTGTGGTAAAATGGCAATGTTGAAAATCTGGAGTGAAAATATTGGAAATTCGCAAACTTACGAGTGTGCGTAGGAACTGCACAATGCACGCTCGTAAAACAGTTATTTGTAGGAATTTTATCACCAAATTTTCAACATACCCATTTTAAGATCTCTGCTCATGAACAGTGACACTGTGATTTTCTTAATGTGTCCCATACACTGAGTTCGCACACCGACTGTGCCATTGCGCGCTACATGGCCGGAAACACATTTTGGGTAAGATGTGAAAAATGACAGCTGCAGTGCTCATAAGGAGGTGTGGTAAAATGGCAATGTTGAAAATCTGGAGTGCAAATACTGAAAATTCGCAAACGTACGAGTGTGCGTAGGAACTGCGCAACTCATGCTTGTAAAACAGTCATTTTAAGGAATATTTTCACCAAATTTTCAACATAGCCATTTTAAGACCTCTGCTCATGAACAGTGTCACTGTGATTTTCTTAATGTGTTCCATACATTGATTTCACACACGACTGCCTTTGTGTGCTACATGGCGGAAACACATTTTGGGTGAGATGAAAAATGACAGCTGTACAACTTATAAAAGGTGTGATAAAATGGCAATGTTGAAAATATGGAGTGAAAATATTGAAAATTCGAGAACTTACGAGCCTGCGTGGGAACCGCGCAATGCACGCTAGAACAGTTTGATTACCATGAACAGCGTTTGGACTCTTTCGAATGATGTCACTGTCATGGCATTATTCGCCCAAAGGGTGATTTCACGCAGTGACCGCGCAGTGCCCGCGAAATCACCCTTCAGGCCCGAATAACACCATGACAGTGACATCATTCGAGAAGGGTCCCAAAACCCCATGTTGAAAATTTGTGCAAAATTCCAAAATGACTGAGATAGTACAAGTTGAAACCCCCATCTAGCCCATTATACAGCTTACCGGCATTTCCTCAGTTTGCAGTCGCCTTTGAAGAGTGCAGATGTGTTCCAGTCCACGAAGATCGTCGCGCCAGAGTCCGGAGGTATGGGGTGAGGGGTTGTGGGAGGCTGGGTGCGAGTGGGTGGGTGCGGTTGTGGGAGGGGCTGGAGACGCAGCGCTGGACTGTTTTTATTTTACAGGTGTAAAAAAAAAAGCGATGGCGTGGGACGCTTGCCACGCTGGGGTGAGCTTGCAGAGTGGCAGAAGATGGCTGGGGGGTCCGAGGAGCCGACGGGGGATTGGGCACCCCCGTCGGCAAACTATGCGGGGGGCCGAGGAGCCGACGGGGGATTGGGCACCCAGAACGTTTGCTAAGCTGGGGTGGGCTCCCAGCGTGGCAGCAGGATAGCTTGGGGGGGCCGTGGAGCTGACAGGGGATTGGGCACCCCATCGGCAAACAACGTTTGCCATGCTGGGTTGGGCTCCCAGCGTGGCACCAAAGCTTTGGGGTGAGCGGCGTGACATGCGTGGGGGGGCAGTGCATGACGCAAGGGGGATAGCGTTACGGCGGCGCTTAGTATGGCAGCAGTGCTTTCCTTTGAAGCAGAGGAACACCGCTGTCATACAGAGCTCCTGCACCCATTGGTGCAGGACCGCCACGCCTGCTCAAGGGAGCAGTGCATTGGATGGGAGAGGCACACCTTCAAGTGTGCTACTCTCCCAAAACGTTTATGCACGCAAGCGAATGTAAAAATGACACAAAACTAGTTGAAATTGAAGATATAGGGAGGCCATGGTAAGGATGAGGATGTTCCTTGGGGGTTTCATGACTTCTGCTATGTGGTCCCAGCAAGGAGGTTCACACAGGGCCCTGGGATAGCTAGGGCCAGTGCTGCTGTGTGTTGGGGGAAGACATTACATTGAGATTCATTTTCTGGTTTGCATGTTCAGGCAGTGCTCGTGTCCATTTATCATGTCATTCTTTTGGTGCTTTTGGTTTTTGTTACATATTGTTTATGCTGATCAAAGGCTAGACAGAGATCTAGTCATACCCCCGATACTTGAAGCTTTGGACTTTTTCTAATCACTCCCTTTCATTTTTATAGATACTAAAGGCTACATGGTTTTCCATGGTTATTTAAAAGATGATTGCTTTGGTTTTCTTTGCATTTAGTAGCAACAAGTTCACAAACATTCAGTGCTGCACATTATTAAAAACATACTGTAATTGCTTATTTAGATCCCTCTTACATCTAGAGCTAGTCAGTGCTTCTCAAATGAGGCTACTAGCACAATTATCTGTGGTCACAGAACTCTTCAGAGCTCTAACTGCGAAGATACTGTAATGGGACAATTTCTTACCATTAAAAGGCACAGGTGATATATTTCAATTGAAAATACATAAGGGATTTGATTTACTGTGAAGAGAAATTATTATATCAGGTTTGAGGTATGGTGAACAAAATAAGGAGTGAGGCCATCATTACGTTCTGGTGGTCACACTTTGAGGCCACTGGAATATGAGGCTTGAGAATCACTCAGCTACTGTACAGAACTGTGTAATCTGCAAGTACAGTAGGTGGACACTTCTTGCCTGTGCATACCATAGGGAGGTCACTCACAAATGATGTAAATGAAAGTGGTCTCAGAATAGACCTGTAGTACACCAAGTATTTGTCATCTGGAGTCTGATGTAATTTCATTTACTTTCACTACTACACCTGTGTCTTCCCTGTCAGGTTGTTTTCCATGCAGACTATTGTGGTTCTAAATATTCCTGTCGTCTCTAGTCTCTAGTTTTATGAGCAGTAGTATGAAATCCACTGTGTCAAATACCTTTGTAGGATCTACAAAAATTGCACCAGTGAAATTTTCAGAGTCCAGTGCCTTTATGACATTATTTGTAACTTTCAGCAAAACAGCAGTGGTGGAATGCTTTGGTCTGGAACCAGATTTTTCATTTAAAAGGCTGGCATTGTCAAGGCAGATTGATGGTTTTATTGAGTTTTTAGCATCTAAACAAAACCAAACAGGCTTAGTAATCATGTTACAGAGTTATACCGAGGACTGTAAATAATGAAGCTATGATAAACACAAGGTCAGGAGCAGAGACAAAAATCAGAGCAATATCCATGTATACAACACTTAGTACAAAAGAGTAGTACATCAGACCATATTAGGGAGGGAAAACCTACCAGGTGGGTATGGTAATATGCTGAATAAAGGGACAGCCGGATAGCTACCAATCGGATAAGTTCAAACAAATCTGGGTTGACTTCTCTGCCCTGAACAGCAAATAACAACAAAAATTGACAAGGTATACATAAATATCCTATTAAGGGGTCGGTAACAATTACTGAGGTATATAAATCAACTTGCACTGGCTCAAGGACATCGGATAGCTGCCAGGGAATTACACAAAGTAAATACAAGCAGTAATCATATACTGTTCTCACCCAACTCTGGTTCTTGGTTTTAGATAGGTGAGGAAAGGGTCCCAACAGGCAAAGTATTTGATTAGGTTGTTAGTTAGAACATGTGTCATATGGTCTAATGATGCCAGCTGTGGAAGTGAGTGAAAAAGTTCTAAAAAAGATGGAATTTCAGTAGTTCTCCATCTGCACAGAATAAGGCATTTGGCTTGAATGCTAAGGAGAGCGAGCCAGTGATATTGATGAACATCAAGGTGAACTCCCTGAGGGGGGGAGACCCAGGATCCAGACCATGGGATCTACTTGTATCACGAAGCCTAGAATTTGGGTAGCCAGTCGGCATATAGCTGACCAAAAAGGGGCCAGCAACGGGCATTGCCAAAGGATATGGTATAGGTCCCCCTGCTGGGCCAGACATCTCCAGCAGAGATTATTACCTAGAAACCTGGCCTTGTATAGTACATCAGGCATTCTATACCAATGATGTAGAATTTTGTTTTGAATGAGTTTGCTCTCTAAGTCTGGATATCTCACATGTGCCAGTTTCCAGCACAAGTTCCACTGGGTGCCTTCTATGGTAAGGTTCAGAGCTTTTTCCCACTGAAGTTTGGACTCCCTGGATTGAGAGGGGATACTATCTCGTATAGCAGCATAAACCTTACTGGCTTGACCATTGGGAAGCATGAGCCACCCAGTTAGCTTCTGAGATCCAGCAGCACTGAGGGGTGAAGCTTGAGATAGCTGGTGAGAGAGCTACAGAGCTGTAGATATCTCCAAAAATCCAGCTTCCCTAGCCGTTTCACAGTGGAGAGCTTTTAGAATGACTGAATCCCCTGGCCAGTTTTGTCAAGGACATCTGACAGGAGCATAATGCCTTTTCTCTCCCACTGTGGCCATAGGAAAGGTTTATTATCGACCAGAATGTGCCTATTATTGTATATTGGAGTATGCGAAGGGGACCTAGGATTTGCTTTAATCTTAGTGTGAACCTTGTTCCAGAGTTGCACTGCTGGAGCAATAGTAGGATGTGCCAACAGTGCTTTAGGCAAAGGATCATATATTAATAAAGATAGACTATGAACCTGGGCCACTGATTTTCCCATGTGCAGGCACTGCAGTGATTCAGGAGACACTGTAATAAACCACTTTAAGCTTTGGGAAATGGAATAGGCCCACTCGTAACCCTCCAACTATGGCAATACCCAGCCCCCACCTTCCAGTGGGACTGTAATTTATTCCTACTGTATCAGGGTTTTTTTCTGTTCCCATAAAAAAGTCTCTATGGTCGGATCTATGGTCCAAAGCCACTTGAGAGGAGGAGCCAGTGGGATGTGAGAGAGAGGATATAGGATCTTGGGGGTCAATATCATTTTTAGGGCTAAAATTTTCCCAGCAAAGGTACGATAGAGGGCTTTTCATTGGTCTAATTCAGTTCCGAGTTCAGATACCAGTGGCTTTAAATTAAGGTACCACATTCTGGGTATATCTGGAGAGATATGGATGCCAAGATAAACCAAAGAACCTGGTGTCCATTTCAGTCCAAAAGGAGCTACCAAGGGTTGGGTGCATCTGGAGTTAAGGGGAAGTACTTCAGTTTGGGATTTATTCATCCTGAGGCCTGAGAAGCCAGAAAAATCTGCTAGAAGGGAAAGAAGGGCCAGGAGGGAGGTACTCACATCTTCCACTGGAACCAACAGGTCATCAGAATACATGAGGCTAATGTATGAGTGGTTCCCAACCAGAATCCCTCGAATAGGGAGATGTTGCCTGATGGCAGTCACCAGAGGTTCTACTGCCAGGACAAAAAGTAGAGGGGACAGGGGACAGCCCTGTCTAGTGCCTCTTCCCAACTGAAAGGGGCTAGACAGGACAGTGTTTGTTCAAATTCTAGCCAGGGGATGCTGATATAGTGCCTGTATCCAATTCCTGAAGCGGTCCCCAAAGCCCAACTGGTTCAAAACCTGCATGAGATAACCCCACTCCAGAGAGTCAAAGGCTTTTTCAAAATCTATGACTGCAGCCACCACTGGAGTGGGAAGTGTCTGAGCTTGGTGCACAAGATTAATCAAGGACCTAATATGGTCCCTACTGAGATGGCTGGGGGTGAAGTCCACTTGCGATGGGTGGATAAGGGAGGGGAGTAATGGGTTTAGCCTGGAGGCCAGGACTTTGGCAAACAGTTTGCAATGTACATGTTTTTTTCAGGATTCTGTTTCAGGTGGACAGGACTAATATTGTCCTATAATTGTATGGGCCCCTGGAGTAACTTGCCTGCACAAGTGTAGTGACAACAGCACATTTCCAGATGTTTGTGATTTGTCCACTTTCAAGTGATAGATATTATTGGGTTGTAAGGGGAGAGGATAGCTGGTTTGATGTGATTCTGAGTAGCCTTTGGTCAATCCCATCTGCTTCAACAATAGTAGATATGTCAATTGAGCAATAATGACTGAGAAGCTGGTCAGTTCCAAGCGATTAACAACCAGTTGGGGAGATTGGTGGCACAAGGCACAGCTGAGGGCCACCTCTTTCCAGCTGGTTGTTAATCCAAGGAAATGATCTGCCTTGAGGTTGCTATTGTGATAGTAAGTTTAATCACAATAACAACATTATTTTTTGCTGTTTTTGTACTTACATTTAGGTTTTAGCTTTGTGGTGTGAGCTGTGAGTATCACACAGCATCAGTTGACAGCTGGGGTGGTCATTTCTAAGACATTAATTTTATATACAAACCACAAATAGTGCCTTTTAAGGTGATAAAAACAGCTTTGTATTTTGAAAATGTTACAGTGCTTTCACAATGGTAGATTTAATACTGAAAGGACTGCAGTTCTCTTCTTTAGAACTGAGTCCAATGTTATATATAGGGCCCATGGTTCTCCATGGCACTTCAGTCCTGATTTCTGCACGTGGCTCCTAGGCTCCTGCAGTGGCATCACTTGTTCCTGCGGCACGAACTGTTAATTGCTGTAGCAGAGTGCAGTCCTGCCATTGGCTAAACTATGATGTGATGGATGACATCGAATGCTGAGTATAAAGGAGGGGCTTCAGGATAAACAAAGAGGAGAAGAAATCCAGGCATCATGGGAAAACTGAGTTTCAATGAAAAATCCCCAAGGGGAATGAATTCTGCAGCATTACATATATTCAACTGCTTAATGCAAGTAATGTAGAAATTCTGTGGCTATGGCATCACAGAATTCCAGATGACTTAATGAGAACAAAATATTGTAGAAGTGCTCCAAATTCACTGTTTTAGAGGGCCTAGCTAAATCCTGGTGAACAAGGTTTGAATATTAATTTATTTTCTTAACTGGAAAATGCACAATAGTAAACTCTCTAAAAATACTGGGAAATAAAGAAAGAAAGTACCTTTATTTTGAATTAGCCCTCCTACAATGCATTTGAAATCTTAAAGATTCTTTTTCATTTCCAATAGCTTCCGCTGGTCTGTTGAAGTACAGGTTTAACAAATTGCTTTTGTCATACTGATGAAGCAGCTAGGTTCTATCTGGCTCTGTTTCCCTTTGAAAATTACCTCATATAACAGACTTGGTTACTGCTTCATCATTAATTTTGAAACAGAGAGGTTTGGGATTAATCTTAATGTCACTTGTTTGGCAAACTATCACGTATTTGAAACAAAATAAACATGAAGCACCCCGACCCAGCAAAATAGTCCTGCAGCTGTCAGTTTAATTAATGTAATAACCAACAATGTATCTTAAAATTACCAACATTTCTTAATAAATTATGTAAACTGGTAATCTTTCACTTGCTGAAAGGCAGTTGTTGCACAGATGTGATTCAATTTGCATACACTATTTTATCCTAAACAAAGAGGAAGCAAATACGATCTTCATATAAATATAGTTAAACACGGCCTGCTAAAATGGTCATTACTGTGAGTTAATGGACCTTTTTTGGGCCATTAAAAGTCTCAAGATGAACCTGAGGAAGCTTTATATACAAATGCATTCCATTGCCTAAGGGTCACATCCTGCATCGCAGAGTTTTATTACTATTGTAGTATTAGTCATTATTAGTCCTGTATACTAAAACATAGAAAACAATGATAGCTAAAGGCCTTGCTGCCTGTTCAGTCTGCCCAAGCATGTCTAATGTCAGAAAAAGAAGGCTATAATGATGTCTTTTATTTTTGATAAAAATGTCTGTCTCCCTTGGACTTCGTATCTTTCAACATCCTAGCTCAAGAAGTCCATTGTAATGGAGTAATTGTGTAAATACTGAAATTGTTTTATAATGACCAGTGGTTGGTCAAATAAAGAATAAATACTGAATATTAAAATTTGATTCTAACCCATGGAAGTTTATCATTCAGATTATAAACAGTCCCTTGATTTAGAAAGAACATCTGAACTGCCTTGATGATCTTCAGAAATTGCATAGACTGTAAATATAATTAAAATAATTACGCACATTAGTGTTTATTCTCACTGACATGGTACTGTATACATTATATGTCTTACTCCATGAGACCTTTTGCTACTGTCAGCTTGTCTGTGTACAGTATGCAGAGCAGTGGAGATGGGCAGAGGTGGTCATCAGTCTAATGCAAGAGGGCTGTCTATGTGAATCATAAAACAATATATTTTAATTATGATCAGAGCTGATCTTAATATAGTGTGAACCATTTATCCACATAGGGCACAAGGGGCAGCGCCCCAAAAAGCTTCAGCTGTCCAGTTGGCCTTCTTATTCCTGGTCCTCTGTGTCTGTCCAAATTTCTCCAGAATGTATTGCTGATGTGTACATCTCCTCTTCTCCTAGTGATTACAATCTAATCCATGAAAACTGCAGAACTATAAAACATACCTAGCTGAACCAGAAGGCATGAGAAGGTCACCATAAGGATGAGGCAGTTTCTTGGGGCTACCTGACTCCTGATATGGGGCCCCACAAAGGGGGTTCATGCAGGGTCCTGGGATCACAGGTCACTGCTGATTACAATTGCAATTTAAAGCATCAGTCACACAAATAATATCAAGGCACTTGTAATAAAAACATTTTTTTATGTGAAAAACTCAGCTATTCAGCTATAGGCAAGTCAAGTTGGAGTTGGAAGGGGAAAAGAATGAAAGCCATCTGAACAAGTTGATGGTTGTCTTCTGGGACTAATGCAACTGAGGTGACAGTTCAGGTTTGCCCTGTCTCTATTGATAGTCATAGCAGTGATTCCAGTCAAAACAAAAAAAAGGTGTCACAGAAGTTGGGAGGCAGTATAGCGCAGTGGTTAAAGGCTCTGAGCTGCAAATCTGGTGGCATTCAGCAGACCACACCTGGGTTTGAATCTCACAACTTCCACTTGCATACTGTGTGACCCTGCGCAAGTCACTTAACTTCCCAGTGCTCCCAGGTCGCACCTGTAAAAAAGCTTTCAGCTTAGTGTGCTACTCCTGGTTAAACAACTAAAAAAAAAGTAATTACTGGTTCCACCGAGCCGGTTCGACAAAAAATACTCTGTCATCCCCTACACTGATGCAAGTACTCCAATATTCACTACAACAGCGTGGCAGAACAACCACACACCTGCAAGCACCATTAAACACCTATCATTGCAGGAGACTGTACCCCCGCACCCTTCTTAATTATTATAATCAACTCCATGTCACACATACAGTGGAAAAGAATGAATGTCTGCAACCCACAGCACTACCACCCCTCTTGACAGCAGAAATGGACCCAACACGCCACTCCCAACCGACAGCAGAAACAAGACACACAATACACACCTGTCAACACTTGCACCTGTTGACATACAGCACCTATTTCTCTGATTGCAGTCGCTGTAACTGATTCGCTGTAAATGCATCGCTGTATTAATGGTATACCACTACAGTGACTATAGAACCTCATTTTTGGGGGGGAAAGCTAGTGTCAGACATGGGGAAGATACTTTTTAAAAGTAATAAGTTATAGTTACAAAGTACCCCCAAATATTTCTAATACATTACAGCTACTTATTACTTTTTATTAAAGGTAACTTAATGCACATTACTTATTACATTACTTTTGAATAATTGCGTGGGGCTTTTTTTTGAGCACCTCTCTGCTTCTCACTATTAGCACCACCACTGTCTCCACTTCCTCTACTGGATTGGGCAACACTTTTCTTTATTTATTTTAGTATTTGGTAACCGGGTAAGGCCCACTAGGCACAAGTGCCTGTTTTCAAGGGTGACCTGGGAGCACTGGGCAGTTAAGTGACTTGCTCAGAGTCACACAGTATGCAAGTGGAGGTTGGGAGAATCAGACTCAGGTTTGGTCTGCTGGATGTATCAAGCTCGTTCACACCTCATTCCTCTAACCTCTAGGCTATACTGTCAGCCTTTTAGACTCCACTAGTTCTCTCACTAATCCCCCCACCCCATGGCAGTATAGTGCTCTACCACTCACTAAAAACACCACCAACAGCTTAATCTGGTTCAATTTCAGTTACTTGCCATCTGTCTCCCCCCCTCCCCGGTCACCCCCAAAAAAGGGACTTCTAGGCCCAGTGGGCTTACCGGGTCAACAAAATTCAATAAATACATTTCTCTCCTAGATGGGAAATAGTACTATTGCAACCTACAACCCATTCAACATACTCCCCAGCCTGTACTTTCGTAGGCTTGTTAGCATTTAGCCTACTCATTGTCTAACCCCATCTCTTCTCCCCCAAATTCTGTCACCCACCATCTCCATGAATGTATCCCAGATGCTTTCCACCAAGGCTTGTCCCCAGAGGTGGTGCACTGGGTTCTGTTTTAGAACTCCTCTGGGAGTCCTTTTGGAGATGAAGATCCAGTGGAGGTGGGTCCCATTGTAGGTGGCATGGGGCCTACCATGGGCAGACCTTCATCTGGCTCCTGTCAAGTTTTTCCACCATATTTGTCCCTGTCCCCAGTCAGCACATCCAGGATCAGTGGGGGGTGTGCATTGTGCACATACAGTGTGTTCCTGCTTAGAAACCAAGCTGCCCAGCCCACCAGCAGCAGATGCAGCAACATGCTGCCTCTCATCTCCCACCTGGGATATGCTGTCATTGGTAGTGTATTCTACCAGCTGGCTGCCCATACTCCAATTCCTGAGCTCACTCTGAAGCGTGGGTCACTGGTGCGGAAGCATGAAACTCTTCTGTTGTACCAGCAGGCAGCTCTACTTCTGCTGGCTTTAACCATATTAAATTTACTAAAACCCTTTCCTGCCCAACTAAGCCCCCCCAGCCTCTCCACTGGCACCCTGTTCTAATACCCCTTCTTGTGACACCTACAGTACTGCACCTGTAAAAGTCTTATACTAGGCACTATTGTCACAAAATACCAGCATTCAGACCCAGTAGTAAGATCAAGAGCATGAGGATCCTTGCCCGGCAGTGACTTTTTGAAATAATTCAGCTTGTGGTAGTGTGGGTTCCAGTAACAGATCTTACAACCAGTTTAAGATGCATAAAAAACACATACTTCTGTGTTTATCATTTTATTGTCTCAATAAATCAAAAGGAAAATAAATGGTGTTAGTCCTTCACGCCTTCAGAACACAGGATATTATTCTTCTTCCTTCAGACAACATAAAAGAATTCCTGCAGTCTCTCCTTTCCATGGAACAATGTGAAAACTGGCACACTCTCACTAGAACCTTCCCTCACTGTGATCAGAAAGCTACTGATCACCACACCTGTCTGAGCCACCTAGAGGAGCGCTTTTTAAGTCAATCAAGGGTGACCTCATAAGTCATGTGACACCCTTATTAAGACAAAAAGATCTACTGGAGCCTTTGGATACACCATACATACATTTTACATCATCAAACAATGTGTTCTAGTCCTTATCATTTAAACAGATATTCATTTAATGCAGCACACTAAGACAGAAGGGAGCTAAATGCTTAATTATAGGGCTAATGATGTCAGAGCAGTAGCTTAGCTCCTCCCCCCTCATGACATCACTCTCTCCTGGGTCTATAAAACCTGTCAATCTGTGGGCAGCCAGCCCTGTAGCAGGACTTATCTCAGCTACTGATGACCTATCTCAGTAAACAGGGTAACTATACTTGATATTTCTATTGAATCATGTTACCTTTTATACCTTTTTTTCTTTTTACTAGAAGAAGAAAAAGGCATTTATCTTGGAAACCCAAACAGACAAGGGTGCACTCCTTTATCTGTTTGTTTTTTGCAAGAGTATGACTTTCTATTCCAGAACCATTAAGAAGGTAGAATCAACATTTTCATTTGCAAAGGACTTAGGATACACATGGCAGCTTAACTAAACAAAACCATGTCTCCTTTCTTCATTTGGAAACAGAAACCTAATGATAACTTTTTGAACAGCAGCCTTGGACTCTCAGTACACAGATACCTTTGTTTTCTTAATTACGACTAAGGAACTTGTGTAATGGGGAACATGTTTTAAGGATGCCTTTAAGACAAAACGGGAGGGGGGGGGAGTTCAGGCTGCATTTCAGACAAGGGATAGATGAGAATGAAGAGTATCAGGTTGGCCACCCTGATATGAATAAAAGGATAGTCAGAAAAAGGAAAGAAGATAGGAGATAGGAGAGAGTGAAAAGGAAGTTTAAATTTTAAGCTATGGGTGATGTTTGTTTATCAACATCCTAGCACAGAGCTGAAAGGTACTCTGTGTGCCATAAGATAGGTTTCTTGGATTGTGTTCTTTGTGGGTGAATGGTGAAGCTTAGATGGCAGGATTGGGTTTTACTATATTTAATGATGGTGCAATGTTGGGGCTCAGGAGGTAGGAGGGTGGGCAGTCAGCTGGTGGGTTAGTCTCTGGTGATTTGTTGATTATTCAGTGGGCCAGATTAGTGGGGTTCCTGAGGGGAAAGCAATAAACAAAAAGTTGCACTAACCCATTTCTTGACAAAAAATTAGTATTGAAACTGTCAATTTTTTATACACAATGAGATACTGTTATTTGTTACTTGAAATCTTAATAACAATAAGCAAAACATTAAAAGTGTCACATTACTGCCCAACACTGGCTAGGGTGCTGCCAAGACAACACTAGGTGCTCAAACTTTTTTCTTTTAATGTGTCTGTATAAGTTAAATCATTATAATATCATATACTAGAATCATTCTTATAGGTGGTCTACTTTTGGGGGGAAAATAGTGTAGAGCCAAAAGTTGAAACAACTCAGTGTTCTCTTTCATGCTCTCCTTGTTGAAGTAGCAAAACAGATAGTAAAGGAAGACCAACATTCAAAAATATTTACATGATAACAGAGCAGGTTATGAACTAGGGTATGCAGTATATTTGAATTCTTTAGCCCTCAAGGACATATTTGAATTAACGTATTTGCTGGTTTTAACACAATCTATTATATGCCTTAGATTGGGATGCTTCATGATTTTTGAACCCTGCCATATTTAGAGCTGCTTTGCTCAGTATTTCATAGCATTATGGTTATTTGTGCTGGGAAAAATTTCTAGTACTCTTGCAAAATTGTGCAAAATCCCTGATTTCGCATTCACATCATTTTCACAAAATTATTTCAAAATCCAACATAATTTTGTTTCCCCATTTTCCCCGAAATTGCATATTTTTTAAAATGTGAGTTCTTAAAAATGTGCAATTTCAGCCAATAACACCCCTTTCCCCAAAAGTGCTCATTTTTAAAAATGGGAATTGATGGAAATTTTTACAAATGTGCAATTTCAACAACTAATGCTATAAGCTGTGCAAAAAATCAAAAGTGTGCATTTTTATGAACAATCAATCTGCAAAACTGCATAACTTCGCTCATTTTGTGCAAAAAGCTACATAGTACTACATAATGTGCTCAGTTCACAAAATTAATTTTTGCAATTTCACCTGGCATTAGTGTTTCTGAAAAATTGCACATACCCCAATAATACAAAGCATCATGGGAAGTGTATGCAAATCACCATGAAAGACTGTAGGCTTGCTCTGCTTTAGGTTGGAGCATATGGTGCCAAATGGCCTCTCGCACAATGTGCAACAACTGCCAAATAAACTACAAAGACTGGGACATAGTAGTACCATTTCTGTAGTCTATTTGGTAGTTGGATAAGATTCAAAAACTGTTTCCTTAATGCTCGCTTTCTGCTTGTGCTCTGTTTTCTAGGTACTGTATCTTACAAGAGGAACATTTTTTTATGGAGAGTCTCTCTAAACTATGATAGTTTTGTAGTAAATTTGCATACTTAAATGCAGTAGTTTGCTGTATTTTTTCACATGTATTTTTCTATGTCCAGTTGCAAGTGTATTTATTTTTCACTTACCGATGGGATGGTTTTATTTGAATTGATGGTTTATTATCAATTATTAGCATTTTAAAGTATGTATTAGCGAGGGGCAGCATTTCCTTAAATGTTGATACAGCTTAAGATCTACACTATAAAAGTTAGATTGTCACTGCTGTCCCCCATCCCCCTAAGGAAAGATTGGTAGAGTCATAATGCTAGGGTTGGTGTGTTGCTCCTCTCTGCTTTCAATAAATCTGAACCTGCTCACACTGGCAACTTAGCCTCTGTTGAACTTTGTTTGCATCACTGCAACCTTCTCCTAAGGTAGACTTGGAGTCCTGTTAATTTGTTATGCAAATGATGTGTCTAATGAGAGTGCAGGAGTCAAACCAGGATGGAGTCTATATTTGGTTTGTGTGAATGTGCTGCCAGATTAGATACTTTATTTTCTCTCCAAATGTGTTGTGTGGTAAATATAATTATCTCTGTTGAGTTCAAATGTTTATTTTCAGTTTAAACAGTGTTTTGTACTGGAAAATCAATTCAAAGGTCTTAGAGATGTGATGCAACTTATTTTCAGAGTCTTGTATTTTTACTTATTTCCTCAGTTGGGGTTAAATCCTGCATTTTGTGTGTTTTTAATCAAATGCTGTGACAACAAGATGGGTCAGTTTTACTTTGAGGTTTGCTCATGGAGGGCTGGAATTTGAATGGTTTGTAATACCGTGGAGTCTGCCAGGATGCTATGCAATACTGCAGCATTCTGCAGTAGTTTCTGCAGGAAACAAGCCAGTCTGAATAGCAGTTAATCCCTTTTGTCGTGCAGGAATCTGTGACACTGCTTTGCATCCTGGCAGACTCCATTGTACTGTACGTGTTGTAATGCTTTTACAATGCTATTTTTAAAACCACAATATCCCTACTAAGAAACAAGACTGTATTTCCATTTGAGTCCTGTTTTTATTTATTTTCTCAGCTGAGTAGACTGCAGAACTGGGAGGTCAAGTTAGCTGTGAAAGGTCAAGCCATAAATATTTGGCAGGGTGTGGCAAATGTGTAACTGTGTAGAATTAAAGGTCATAAGCATTTTAGTGAACGCAATTAAAAGACAGGAACATTTAACTTGATTCAGTTATTAGGGTGTTTTTAATTGCTGACATCACAATTGTTTAGTGTTGTTTGTCATGGGGTGGTAATTCTGTTATTTTGCATCGGGAAAAGGCAGAACCATGTATTATTAATTGTGTAATACAAAATACTGAATTGAAGCAATACATTCTTACAGACTAAACACAAGTTGTCTGGGGCTAACTGTTTGTTTGATGCATTAGTCAGAGTCTCTCATACAAGTACTATCACACACATTGATGGGGCATACACATCCTAAAGAAAAGACTGGATATTTATTCAAACTCCATTTACCATAAATCCTTCCACCCTTACAGTGTATACATGTGGCCACACAAGGGTGGGACTTATGCAGTCTCATAGGTCAACTCTAGCATAATGGGACTAAATCTCTGTGTAAAGACTCCACATACAAAATGTGGAGATATTCAGGTTTTCAAACCCTCCCCCTTGGCTGTACTGAGGATACTTCCCAGGCTCAAAGAATTTAACAAAAAGAGTTTTGTTTGTTGATTTACCAGCCCACATACATCTAAAAGGTTGAGCAGACAACATACAGTATTTTTCTAGATAATTAAATATCTAGATTGTAATCCAAGATCTTATTTTACTCCTTAACTGTTGAAAGTCATGTAGATTGGTTGGTGTCCTCTGTTTCAGACTGCTAGCTGGTTCCAGATGTAGTGTAATAGTTTTCTTCTACACTTTCTATTTTTGGCCCCATTTCTCCCTGCCACCTGCCAAGTATTCTTACACCTGCCCAAGCCCTTCTGCCTATCACAGGAGTCCTTCAAAGGTTCACTGCACTACCAGCCTCTGCTCGACATCCTCTCCAGAATCTGGACCGTATCTCACAGTTTGTCGCCTACAGGTTGGAAACCCCATTTCCTGCAAGTCAGGAAATGGATACTTCCCTTGACAGACAAGGTCCAGGAGGAGACATATGAGGAGTTGGTAGAACCCACAATGATGTTAGAGGTGGGATGGGTTCATCTGCATGGGGTGCTGGAGTATATTTACCCACTAAGTGCTCCACTGATCTTTCCCGTGGACATGGTCTTGAGGAGTGACATAGTAGAACACCTAGCAGGGCCATCAGAAAGGGGGATAAACCCTACACTACCTTTGGAACTCTCCCACCAGCCCCACTCTAGACTTATGATGCCTCTGCATCACTTGCCAGGCAGGCAGGAGCAAACCAACATAAGACTGCAACATAAGGACACCTTATTCCTTCCAGAACAACACACCCGCCACCTAAACGTATCTATGTAAATTGTAGTTACCTTCCTACCCAAGTTGTTAATCTACTCTTGTACTGACTGTTTTGATTATATCTGTACTGTTTTCTATTGTAAGCCATGTGCTGTTCTGTAATTGCCATTTTTGTCATGTACTATATACCTTGTTGTAATCTTCCGGGTTGTGTCTGAAAATAGGCATTTCTATGTCTAGTACACCTCACCCGGTTACCAAAAACAAATAAATAAAAAAATAAACCATGATAGGGCAGTGGCGCAGCAGAAGGGCATGCCTTCTCTCTCTGAGGCAGGAGGTGTCCAAGACAGATGCTTGAACCCTGTGGTGCCAGTCAGCACCAAACATCCCGAACTTGGGGTGCAAAATCTGGGTCATCTAGATAGCAAATGATAGCACTACCAACCAGCCTGCAATAATTATTTTTAATGAACTATGAATTACATACAAACATATGAAGGTGCCAGCAGAACAAGGCCTATTGGTCTATCAAGACTGTTCATTATGCAGGGTTCCAAGCACCAGCTAAGGACTCTGCCTCTCCTCCCCAACCAATGTCCCCTGTTGCTATCTACCCCCCTCTTCACCCTGATTCTCCCATTCCCCAGCCTCTTTTGAAACCATTTGCTGTTTCAAGCAATGCCACCTCATCAGGAAGTCTACCCCAACTTCCTACCACCTTCTCTCTGAAGAAATGCTTCCTAATCTCCCTCATGAACCTGCCTTCCTCTAACTTAAGACAGTGCCATGTCATATTTTTGTTCCCAGTGAGCCTAAAGAGACTCTCCTTGTCCACCTTATTTATACCCTTCAAATACTTGAAGGTCTCAATCATGTCCCCCTCTTCTTTCTCTCCTCTAGGGAGCATATGTTCAGGGCCTTCTGTCTCTCCTTGTATATCCTACCATGCTGACCCATAATCATTTTTGATGCCTAGCTTAGGACTGTCTGTAGCAGAGTCATACTTTTCTTAAGGTATGGATGCCAGTGCTGTACACTGTGTTCTAGGAGTGGCCACACTAGTGACCTGTACAATGGCTGTATTACCTCTTCTCACCTACTACTGATCCCTCTAGCTGTGCAGCCCAACATTCTATTTGCTTTTGCTGCTACTTTCCGGCATTGTGTGGAACACTTCAGGCCACTACTGATCAACACCCCCATGTCCTTTTCCTCTTCAGATTAAGTTACCAGGACCCCTTCCAGGCTATACTCCATCTTTGGGTTTCTAGCTTCAGTGTGCATAACCTTGCATTTCTTTGCATTGAAGCCAAGTTGCCAAATTCTGGACCACCTCCCGAGCCTTGCCAGATCTTCCCTTACATACTATATCCCCTTGGCTGTGTCCATCCTCCCACAGAGGTTGGTGTCATTGCAGTTGCTATGTGTTTTGCATGCTTTTAGCAATAAAATAACTCAGAACTACCCTAATGGCAGCTTAGGACTGTCTGTAGCAGAGTCATACTTTTCTTAAGGTATGGATGCCAGTGCTGTACACTGTACTCTAGGTCCTAAGGGCACAGAGGCAGAAAGTAAGTAGAGAGAGAAGAGAAAGAAAAAAAAAAACAGAGGAAAGACTAAGGATTCCAAACAACAGTTAAGGGGCCAGAAATAAGACATGATGGGAGTGGTGCAGTGCAGTGGCTGTGGAGCAGTAGTCTTCTGGGAGACGTTCTGGAGGATGTGGCATTGTCCCATCTGCAGGCATCTCTCTGGGCTGAGGGAGGAGGTTGCTCATCTCCAGGCTGAGTTGGCCAGGATTTGTGGGACCTCCTCTTCCATCCAGGGACCACCAGGGCCACTGCCGTTGCCTCAGAGGTTGCCAAGAAAGAGGAGTGGTTGGACCACAGTGGGCTCAGGAAGGGTGAGGGTGGTGGAACAGAGGTGCATCCCTCCAGTTGTACCTCTCCACAATTCCTATGGAGGCACCTGCAGTGGAGATCAAGGAGGATGCTGGGAACCGCCACAAAGGAGACCCACAGGAGGGTGGCATGGGACCTCACAGGGAAGGAAACAACTCCTGGTGGGGGACTCCATTGTTAGGAAGGAAGAACTGGGGAGGAAGGGAGGCGAGGTAAGGTGCCTGCCTGGTGCCATGACTTGGAGGGACAGGGAGCGAATTCTCAGGATTGCCGGAGCAGCTGCACAGGGGAGAGAGCTGGATGTTATTGTCCACCTAGGGACAAATTACCTGGCTAAGAAAGGGATTAGAGCAGTGCAGGAAGAGTTTGTGGAATTGGGGAGGGGCCTTAGTCAAGTAGCACGCACGGTAACATTCTCAGAGGTGCTGCCCATCTATGGCGTAGGAGAGGCTGGGGTGTACAGCACCATGGGATTCAATCAGTGGTTGAAAAACTGGCGCAGATCTCAGGAATTTGGCTTCCTTGGGGACTGGGGGTCCACCTGGAGTGATGCAAGCCTATACTGGCATGATGGGCTGCATCTGTCTAGGAGGGGAACCAGGATCCTAGGTGATAGGTTTAGATGCTTCATTGGCAAGCATTTAAACTAGCCAAGGGGGGAGGCACTGGAAAGAAGCAGGGAAATCTTAGCCCCCCCAAAAAATCATAGTAGTAAGTGTGGTAAACACCAAGATATAGGTGGCGATAGGGAGAAGGGTAGGGGTAAATGGGGAAAGTGACAAAGGCAAGAAGGACAGGGATGGAGCAAAAAGGAGTAAGGCCATCAGGAAATGGAGGGTAATGAGTACCAATGCCCCTAGTCTGGGCAACAAGCTCCCTGAGCTGGTGGCCTTGATGGAAGAGGGATGCCTGGATATTGTAGCAGTCACAGAAACATGGTACACAGAGAACCATGACTGGGATGTTAACATACCTGGGTACATAACCTACAGGAGAGACAGGCAGGAGAGAAGAGGGGGGAGGAGTAGCTCTCTATGTAAAGGAAGGGATAAAAGCAACTGAACAAAAGAGTAAACAGGGAGGAGCGGAGGCACTGTGGGTCACCTTGGAGACTGGAAAGGACACCATAATCTGCACAGGGGTTGTGTATAGACCCCCATGTCAGTGGGAGGGAATGGGCAAAGATATGATAGAAGGCATTCTTAGGATGGCAGAGAAAGGGGGAGATACTGTTGATAGGAGACCTGAATATGCCAGATGTTAACTGGAGCACATTTGCTGTAGCCACATCCAAGAGCAGGGCCATTCTTGATGCCCTACAGGTGGCAGGCCTCAGACAGCTAGTTTCAGAACCCACTCATGAGGGAGCAATCTTAGACCTCGTACTCTCAAATGGGGGCAGTGAAAGGATCTCAGATCTAGAAGTGGGTTGCCATCTGGGAACAAGTGACCATCAAACAGTGTGGTTCACGTTAAACTCAGCTACAGAGTCAAGCCATACAAAAGTGAGGGTACTGGACTTCAGGAGGACTGACTTTGGCAAGATGGGAGAGTGCCTCAGAAAAGCACTAGCAAACAGTCTAGAAGGAGGGGTGGAGCAACAATGGTGAATCATCAAAACTGCCATCACAGAGGCAACAAGCCTTTGTGTGAAGCAAATAAACAAATCAAAACGAAAGAAAAAACCACAATGGTTCTCAAAAGTGGTGGCTAGGAAAGTCAGGGAGTAAAAGATAACATTCAAGAAGTATAAGGAAACACAGAAGGAGCAGGACAGAGAGCTGTACCAGTTAAAGCAGAAGGAAGCAGGGAGAGAAGTCAGAATAGCAAAGGCCCAAACTGAGGAAAAGATAGCCAACTCGGTTAAGAAGGGGGATAAAACCTTTTATAGGTACATCAGAGAGCGTAGAAAGACAAAGGGATGGATAGTGAGGCTGAATAAAATGAATGGTGGGTGGGCAGAGGGGGACAGTGAAAAAGCAGGGATACTGAATGAATATTTCTGCTCAGTAGCCACAAAAGATGAGGGGGAAGTGCCTAATCCAATTAACAGAAGCACTCTTGATTGGGGGGTCAATCCTAGCCCTTTTACAGAAGAAAGGGTTCTGCAAGAACTCTTAAAACTGAAGGTGGACAAAGCAATGGGGCCTGATGGAATTCACCCCAGAATTCTAAAAGAATTAAGGGAGGAACTAGTGAAACCACTGACTACTCTTTTTAATAAATCATGGGAAGATGGTGTGGTATCCAAGGACTGGAGGAAGGCGGATGTGATTCCCCTTCACAAAAGTTGGACCAAAACAGAGGAAGGAAACTACAGACCAGTCAATTTGACCTATGTGGTAGGGAAAGTGATGGAGTCACTTCTGAAGGAAAGAATTGTTGATTACCTAGAGGCCAGTGGGGCACAGGACCCAAGGCAGCATGGGTTCACAGTGGGAAGGTCATGTCAGATGAATCTAATAGATTTCTTTGACTGGGTGACCAAAGTAGTAGACCAGAGAGGGGCTGTGGACATGGGCTACCTAGACTTTAGCAAGGCATTTGACACAGTCCCACACAAAAGATTAATAGTCAAATTAACCAGCCTGGGAGTGGGTCCCAGGGTGGTAGCCTGGGTAAAACATTGGCTGGACAACAGGACACAGAAGGTAATTGTAAATGGAGTCCACTCTGAAGAAAGAGGGTTTACTAGTGGGGTACCGCAGGGTTCAGTACTGGGTCCAGTCTTTTTTAATGTCTTTATAAGTGACATTGCAGAGGGACTGGAAGGAAAAGTATGCCTCTTTGCAGATGACACAAAGATCTGCAACAGGGTTGATACACAAGGAGGCGTGGAAAGGATGAGAAGGGACTTGGCAAGGTTGGAGGAATGGTCAGAAGTATGGCAGCTAGGATTCAATGCAAAGAAGTGTAAAATAATTCACCTGGGAAACAAGAACCCAGGGGAAGATTACACAATGGGGAGGTAGTAACATCAGCAAAAAGTAAAGAGACCTGGGGGTAATCATATCAGATGACCTTAAGGTGGGCAAGCAATGTGAGAAGGCAGTAGGGAGGGCTGGGGGTATACTGGGATGCATAGGGAGAGGCATCAGCAGCAGAAAACAGGAAGTTGTTATCTCCCTGTACAGACAGTTGGTGAGACCCCATCTGGAGTACTGTGTCCAGTTCTGGAGACTCCATCTCCGCAAGGACATAGACAGGATAGAGGCAGTCAGAGGAGGGCAACTAAAATGGTGCAGGGTCTGCAAGAGAAGCCATATGAGGAGAGACTAAGAGAGTTTAATATGTATACCCTTGAGGAAAGAAGGGAGAGGGGACATGATAGAAACTTTTAAGTACCTCAGTGGAATCAACAAAGTCCAAGAGGGTAGCATCTTTCAGAAAAGAGACTTGCAGAACAAGGGGACACAATTCAAAGATAGAGGCGGTTCCGTGGCAATGTTGAGGAAGTATTTTTTCACAGAAAGGGTAGTGGATGCATGGAACAGCCTTCCTGAGGAGGTTGTGGGGTCTAAAACTGTGGGAGAATTCAAGAATGCATAGGACAGACATAAGGCAATTCTTGTGGGGGGTAGGAAGAAATAGGCTGTTGGTTAACTAGGATCTGTGGCCTATCCTGTAGGTAAGGAAATGGGCAGACTAGGTGGGCCAAGCAGTCCTTATCTGCCGTCAAAGTCTATGTTTCTATGTTTCTAATGATTATTTGGGACTATTATAGTGTTCAGGCAGCTCCACACACTGTTATCTGGGTGACCACAGGTGGGAGTGCACAGAGAGGGCTAACTGGGTGGGAGGGGGAATACCAACTGTGATGCACTCCTCTCATTCATGTGTGTAGTGCTTACACATTCCAATGCTGCCATCCCACAGGTATCAGAACATATCTGAAAAATACCAACCAGAGGCAGGGTGAAGGTCCACCCCTTGCAGGCTTTGCACAGGTGATGTGGCCCTCTCCAGAACTGGGTCCAGATCTGCTACAATTTGAGGGTACTGCTGCCACCTCTGTCATGTGGGCAATCTGTGGGGAAATCAGGAGTGATTGTTAAGCCCATGAGAAGCCATTTGACAGGCTGGAGGGATCAGACTGAAAGTGGCATGGTCAAGTGTCAGGAGAACAAAGAGATTATTATAAAAAAAGATATGCTTGGACCCATGCAGGATTTGTTTCCTTAATAGGCAATGAGAAGTTAGAAATAAATGTTCTTTCTATAAGTTAAACTGCAGAGTTACACTGCTGTCACATGGTACCTTCCTATCTGGTGGACAACGGTACCTGCCAGAGACTGTTAACTAATGGTTCAGTGCCATTGTCTGTATTTGTTCAGATAATGAACTGCCACAGCGGGAACCACTGATATGCCTGCAGCACTGTGCTGGCAGATCTGAAAGTGCCACAGGCTGAAACTGTAGTGTATCTGGATCTAGAATTTAAACATGATTCTAGCCAGCCCGCTGCTGCATTGGTAGAGCTACTCCTCCCAGTGCTGACAAGCTGGGTTCAGAGGAGACCAGCGTATCAGAGTGCCAGCCGCGGGGGGGCGGATTGGATGAGCATCCCAGTGACAGCTCTCCATCTCTGGCAGGGGGTAGGGGTGTTGGCTCCCAGCATTTGAGTGACAGCCAGTGGTGGCTAGGTCTATACCTAGCCAAGGACCACAAACAACAGGGAATGGCAGCAACTGCAGGGCATGCATGGGAGCACACATGCACGCACATTGATGTCAGTGCATGTCTGCACCATGGAGAATTGACCCAAGGTAAAACCCTGTGCAGCAGTGCACTGTAAAGTCTGCCACCTCTGCCAAATGATGCCGGTGGCATAAGTTTTGGGTGGAATCAAGGTGGATCACTATCTCTCCATTAGGAATCTTGCCATAGGGGGCAAGCAATGCGGCTTCTGACCTGGGCAGCCCACAGGAGATGCTATGAAGAAGTTAGTGGTCTGAGAGGGGATACCACCCCACCTGCAGCCAGAGCCAAAAAAATAGTTAAAAAAACCTACAAAAACATGATTTATTGAGAACAAGGGGACATCCATTTCAGATACAGGGGAAACTACTTCGGAGTGAAAAAACAAAGAACTTCTTCACTTAAAGGGTGATATGGGTATGGAATAGCCAACCACTAGAAATAGTGATTAGTAATGATAAAAATAACTTTAAAATTTATTTGGATAAATACATGTACACCACAGCAAAATCTAGGTACTACCACTGAAAAGTGGGAGACCAATTAATATAGGCTCAGGCCTGTTTCTGCTCTTAACTCCATAGTATGACCATAGTATTGGGCACCATCGCAGATCATCTCTCCACTGAATGCCTGATTAAATTTGAGGTCCCCCAGGGCTCCATCCTGTGCCTCTTCCCACTGTTTTTCAATAACCTCCCCTCTATCTGTCAGACTACTCATCTTGTCCTTCATGCCAATGATGCAGCTCTCTACTGCAGCGACACCAAACCTGTCACCATGTTCCTCAACCTGCAGTCAGAGTTCAGGGAGCTGCACTCATGGTTCTCTGACAACTGGATGGTCCTCATTTCCAAGAAGACCAAGTTCTTGGTCTTCTCAAGCCCCAAGAAAGCACCTGTCTCAGACCTAACACTGGTCGACAACCTGGGCAACCTCATTGAATGAGTAACATAATTCAAATATCTTGGCATCTCCCTGGACCCTCACCTCTCCTTTAGTAACCATTTTAGCAACCTCACTAAGAAGATCCATATGAGGCTCAGTCTTCTCTACTGGATCAGAAGGTTCCTTATCCCCACATCCAGACTATGCCTTTCAAGCTCTCTTCTCCCGCCTCTTATTGATTATAGCTCTATTGTCTACTCTCCTCCCAGCTCTTCCCTCCTCTACTCCAAACTTAAGTCCATGTATAACAACATTGCATGGTTTGTCACTGGATTCCCCTTTAGAACACACCACTGCACCCTCTATTCCTCCCTCAACTGGCCCACCCTTGAAGGGAGGTACCACCTCAAAATGATATCCTTCCTCCATAAAATTCACCTAAATCTACTACCGGTCAGCGTCAACTCCCTTTTCCCAACCTCAACCCCTGGGTGCTTGACCAGAGGTGCCTCCAGTCTAGTATTCAACACCCCTTTCTAGTGGACTGAGCAAGCTCAGAACTCTATCACCTATTTGGGTGCAAAGTTGTACAACAAGCTGCCCCCCGTAATCCAGACTTGTCAGTCCATATACTTCTTTAACTCCTCCCTCAAGGATCGCCTCCTCAAATCATCCACATGTAGCTGCCTTGGCTAGCCATTCTGCTAAAAACTGTTTAAACCCCTCTACCTACTCCTCACCCCCTCCTCCTGGCTTTCCCCATTTGGCTCCACCCTGCATTGGAATTCTGCCCCTTAACCCCTTCTACCCTGCCATGTCTCCATACCTACCTCCTTTAACCCTGCCCTGTTCTCTCCACACCTATATCCTAGCCTTTCCTTTTTTTCTTTCCTTGCCCTGCTACTCCCCTTATTGTAGTGCACTATATCTTGACTCAATGCACTTTAGGTATGTGCCATATGTGTATCTTGCCTCTCATCTTACCATTATCTATTGTTACATTTAACCACAGCCTTTGATTCTGTAGTTGTCCGATCATCCCACTGTTTCTTTTGTTTTCACTGGGCATCCTGCCTCTTAACTGATCATCATTTATTGTTAAGTTTAATTACGACTTTTCTGTAGTTATCCGGTCATTCCACCGTTGCTTTTGTTTTCACTGTAATTATGTACTGTATCCAATTGTTCCTTAGCATTTGTTTCCATACTTAATAGCACTGCCTTGTACATTTAATCTTATTAATTTCTGTCTCTGTAAATTTTGTACTCTTTTTTTTTACTGGCTCTTTTGTTCTTTTAAACTGGACATTTGTGAAAATAGGCATTTTTGCTCACATATCCTCCAGTATACAAATACATTTAAATTGATTTGATTATTTGAGTTCCCACACAAAGACTTTTGCAGTATTATGATAATTTATCTACTTGGCTTCCACCAAATCTACTGCAGCTACATTAATACACTGTAGATTGAGTGCTTATCTGAGCTATTCAACACTCCTTAGTTATAGTCTCATGGACCAAAATTAAAATGCATGCAATGCAACCCTGGCAGGATGTGAAACGCTTTTTTGACTTGTAACATGCACAATATTGCATTTATTGTTTAAGCTACATAAAATAAATGGTTCAGATGATATTATATATATAAAAATAACCTAATTCATACTATACTGTATGTGAATGAACTGCTATAACTTTTAAAACTATGGTGATATATTCCTAAAATGCTACACCACTTACATGTCATGATTAATTGCATTGTTTATTTTATAAATAAAATCTAAATAAGGGTAAATTATTTTGCAGTTTGAGTAATGCTGAAATTGTGGATATGGCATTTACCTTATACTGCTAATTCTGTTTGCACTTGGAACCTGGGAAGCACTGCTAAATGTTTCCTAAATCAGGCAGTGGTCTAAGACCGGAAATATTTTCATATCAAGCCAAGCCGATCATATGACTCTGTGGGAACTGGACTATTTATATATTCTCAGTGTTCAAATGCAAAGAACACAAACAGTGTACAGTAAATAAACCATTCAAAAGTAACATTTTTGTAGCATAAGTAATTATCGTAATACACTATATAGGTCATGAACCATAGCTATCCTGTCTGCCATCAGCAAATTGCTAAAGAATGTTGTGGTATCACAGTTAATATTGAGCACCTCTACAGATATGACCTGCTGTCCTCAACACAGCATGGCTTACAAAACTGACGCAGTACCTCTACTGCCCTTACTAAAGTCACCTATGAGGTCAGGATAGCCATGAACCATACCAAGCTCAGTGGAGCAATCTTTGTAGCTCTCTCAAGAGCTTTCAGCCTAGTAGAACATAAACTCCTTTGCTGCAAGCTATGTTTTATTGGGCTGTCTGACCATGCACTAGCCTGGCTTCCAAATTATCTGCAGAGTAGACAGCAATTAGTCAAATGCAACAGGATACTCCCTGAGCTTACTCATGTTGGAGTTGGTGTCCCTCAGGGTTCCCTCCTGGGACCCATCTTATTTTCCCTGTTTATAAATGACTTACCCAAGGTGTTTGCCTGCTGTAGTTCCACCCTTTATGCTGATGACTTGCTGATCCTAGTTAGCACCCAGGATATTGATGTCATCTACTCCAAACTGATTGTTGAGTCCCACCAAATCCAATCCTGACTTAAATTAAATATTAGCCCTTAACCTTAAGAAAACACAAGCTGTACTGTTTGGCTCTCGGGATAATATTAGAGCACATCTTGAGCCCCTGGATGTGTCTACTGTTGCTGTCTCTTCTGTTACTATTACTGACTACTTTAATATCTTGGAGTCACCCTTGACCCCCAGATAGATTTCTCTCTGCACATCTCCAATGTATGCAGAGCAGTTAATAACAAACTTGTAATGGGGTGCTAGGCCAAACATATCATCGCTCCTGTGGCACACCTCACCCTTGTTAGAGGAGTGCTCCTACTGCCCTAAACTATGGGCTTCTTACTTTCACCCATACTGAAAAGTCCATCTTATCTAAGCGGAATGTAGCTTATAAGAACGTATGTTGATTGGCCCTCTCAGCAGCATGTTTTGCACGCCATTGTGAGCTTTATTAGAAACTGAAATGGTTGTCCTCTGGGAACAGTTACACAATTTGTCGTGGGTTGCTTTGTTGATAAAGTGATTAGAACTGCCACTCCTCCCTTCCTGGCTTACAACTAAGGGCTGTCAATTCAAGTTATCTTCTTAGGTCTAGTGATTTGTCTCTTCTCTTTGTTACAAAAACATGAACAGCCATTGGAGACCAGGCCTTTGCTGTCTGTGCACTCATGCTCTGGAACTCCTTCCTGCTACCCATTTAGAAACATAGATTTTGTAGTGCCTCCTTTCACTGCTTCTTTAGAAGGGCCATGTGAAACACCTGAAGGTCAACTCAGCTTGTAATTGCATTTAATTCTGGTATCCTCTTCCTTCCATGATTGTGGGTTCTAGTACTAGCCTGGTCTATGCAGAAAAATGATTGTATACATTGTCATATGCATATGTTGTACAATGCTGTGATCTTTACTGTTACTGTACTCATAAGTTATTTAATTCTATGTACTGTTATACCTGTTTGCCTATACACCTTGTAATCTCCTCAGTTGTACCTAAAATTGGCATTTTTATTTATTTACTTATTTGAACAATTGATAATTTGTCTAGTGTTTTTACCCATTTAATAAAAAGTAAATAAATACATTTTAAAAAGACAACCAGATCCCATGAAAGGTGATATATACATTGTGGATACATGTTCAGTTCATTATACAGAAACAAACACATTTGTATTAATCTGTAACACATACATGATAGCATTTTAGAACCAAAGCTACTGTATGTTGATCATTGTTTACCTTACGAAGTGTTACTCTATGCTACTTTTGTAAGCCCTACCTATGTTCTAGAAACATATTTTCTTGTTAAATAATGAATACACTGTTTAGTCAACAAAACTAATTTTGAAAAAGTACTGAATGGCATGGACTCATGGGGCAGAATTTTCAAAGAGCCCTGAGAGCAACGCAGTTTGCATCACTCTAGGGTTTCGGCGAACTCCAGGTGCATCAGGGATCCTGCACCAAATTTTATAAAAAGGGTCCCTGCACCAAAAATCCAGGAGTTGCCACAGCCACAGGCTTGTGCCAAACAAGGCACACCTGCAGGAACTGCCACAGGGATCCAGACCCACTCTTGCCGGGATGGTTGGTGGGGGGGGTGAAGCTGCTGGACAGGAGGAGGCTGGGGGCAGAAAGGGCACAGGAGGTGGCATAGGGAGTTTGGGAGACAGCTGGCAAGGAAAGGGAGTGCTGTGGCGCCTGGTGTCAATTCATAGTAGATTACTTCACAGTACTGTACCTCTTATTTAGAATGTACATACATAAACAGATGAAATCCAACATAGCCAAGGAGGGACAAGTGATATTTCTGAATAATACAGCATCATAGTGAAAAGTAACCCAGTGAGCAGACCTTACAGCTGTTAAAGAGGGACTCCTGGCAAAAGTGCTACATTGCAGAAACATAATAAGCATATCCCTAATAAATCTCATGCCAAAAATTAGGCTGCTACGTTACTTCATTTTAAAGGTATGAGATATTTTATAACCCTGATTTCACTGCTTATTCAAAAAAGCCAGTTTCAGTGAAGAGCCACTGATGATGTCACCTCTTGAACTAACACACTCTCATCCTCCCTGTCAGCAGTCTTATAGGACCTGCTTCTCCAAAGTTTGGTTGGCTTCAGTGCTCGAGTTTCCAGAATGTTCAGATGCATGGCAATGTACTTTAGAACATGTCAGAAGGTGTCTTTGGAATGCAACACTGAACCAAGGCATAGAATGTCAAGGTGGTACACAATTTTAAAATGTTGGAGGAGGGGGGCACACAATCTTAGAATGTGACAGGGATGTGCCACCTCAAAATGTGGTGTGACAATCAGTCTTGGAATGTAACAAAGACACACATCGAGGAATCTGGTGGGGACTGGCAATTTCGGAATATATTGGGGATGCGTGCTATTGGAATGTGACAGGACCCACCTTTTATTCTGAAATTGCTTGTCCCTGCCACATTCCAGAATTGTACACATTCACCATATTTCAAAACTGTAAATCACATCCCCACCACATGCCAACATTATGCATCCCAGCCACATTCTAAAATTATGCATCCTTGCCAAATTCTGAAATTACACATCCCTTCCCCATTCCCAAATTGTGCATCCCTGCCACATTCTGAAATGGTGCATCCCAGCCAAATTGTGTTTCAATGCCACATTCCAAAATTGACACTGACTCATTCCTAAACTGTGCATCATATCACATTCTGAAATTGAGCGTCACCATCACATTCTGAAAAAATGCGTTTCTGCCACATTCTAAAATTGTGCATCACTGCTGCATTCCGAAATTGTGTGTCACTGCCACATTCTAAAAGTGCATTACCACTGCATTCTGAAATTGACCATGACTACTGCATTCCAAACCTGTATGTCACTGCTGCGTTCCAAGCCTGTACATCTCTGCAACATTTCAAACCTTTGCATCATCGCTGTGTTCCAAAATTGACCTTCACCATCACATTCTGAAACTGTGTCACCACCTCATTCCAAAATGGTATGTCACTGCCACTTTCCAAAATTGTTCATCACCACCACCACATTCTAAAATTGTGTGTCACTGCCACATTCCAAAATTGTGCATCACTGCCACATTCTGAAATTATGTGTTCCAGCTACAGTACTGTCTGAGACTGTGTCATTGCTGCATTCCATAATTGCAACCTAGTAACATTTTGAAATCTCATACCTGCAGTATTTTAAAAAATTGCACACCACTTTGTCATTCTAAAGCCATGTTTGCCACTGCATTCTATCTGCCCCTTCACATTCTGAAGTACTGTACCTTGTGTGATATATTGTGGGTCAGTGCAGGAGAGACTCATACATGGTATCAGTTCAGTGGCCATCTTTTATTCTACTCAGAGATACTGGTCTTGCATCACTGGACATACACAAAGAAAAGCTTACTGTGCATGACAGGAACTTACATATATAATGGACTACAATATCCATATGTATAAACTACAACTCTAATCCATTCCCTACCTTATATATCCATGTATATACTACCATACATGTCCATGCATATACTACACTCCTCCACCTCAGACAGAAACTTGTCTAAAATACTTCAATAGTAACATTTCTAACTTCTGGGCCAAAGTAGACTGTTCGGTACCCAAAAACAAGTTTAGGGGATTATTCTGCCCCCTGGGTAGAATTTGTCACTAAGTAACAGTGCAAGTAAGAGTTCAGTTACACAGAGGTACACATTCATTACATGACTTTAAAGGTCAAGTCTTTGTAGTGGTCTTCGGTGCCTTGGGGAATATCTGTGGGCTGGAATAACCGCTGCTGGTGGAAAGGTGATTCATTATTATTTGGCACCGGCCTCGGTGGAACTTCACAGGTAGGAGCAAAGTCCTCTGTGTCACTGTCCTCAGCTGGAGTGACATCTTCTGCTGCACTTGCTGGAACCTTGGAATGCAGCAGATGATCCACATGTATGTGAACAAGTCGCTGTCCCACTTGAACTGCATAGGTCAAAGGTACACATGTTTCAATCACCACCCCAGGAATCCAAGAAATCTTGGGATGTCTACAGTCTTGAACCATCTCCCTCTCCTCAGGATGAAAAATCCATACTGTATGACTGACTTGTCATGACCCTTTTGCTGTTGTAGTTGATGCTATGTGACTGTGTCGGCCAAGTCTGGCTTCAGAAATGACAACTGGGTATGAGGCTTATGTTTTAGGAATAATTCAGCAGGTGTTTGCTCTGTGACTGAGTGAGGAGTGTTTCTGTTAGCAAACAGAAAATGAGCCAGCCTTTGAGCTGTAGGTATTTGCCATGAATCTGGTTTATTCCAAGCTTTTTCTGAATGGCTGTTAAAGCTCTTCTGGGTGTATCATTTGATGCTGGATGATAAGGTGGAGCCATTCTGCTTTAAGAACAGTTTGAAAACATGGGAAGAAAATTGGGGACCATTGTCTGATACCACCTCCCATGGTAGACCATAAGAGATGAAAAGTTGCCTCAAAAGGTGTACAGTCTTTTCAGTAGTTGTGACTTGTGTAGACAACACTTCCAGTCATTTGGAGTGGACATCAGTTACTACCAAAAAGTGTTGTTTGTCCACCACAGCATAGTTGACATGGATGTGATCCCATGGTGTGGTAGCCCAGGACCAAGGTGCAGGGATGCGGTAGCAGGTTGGTTGTGGACAGCCACACACGTTGCATATTGGTTGACAAGATGTTTGACATCTTGATCAAGTCCTGGCCAACAGAGGTATCCTCTGGCCAATGCCTTCATTCAAGAGATTCCAGGATGACTGTCATGTAAATCAGAAAGTAACCTATTGTGGAACTTTGAAGGTATCATCACTTGAGCTACCCACAGAACACAGCCTTGCTCTGTGGACAACTGGTCCTTCTTGTCTAAGAAAGGTCAGAGGGTTGGGTCTCTTGAGAAGTTTGGCCAACCGTTTAGGGTGAAATCTAGGACTTTAGAGAGGACAGGATCTCACTGCATCTCTGCTGCGACATCCTGTGAAGCAACTGGTAAGTCCTCGAGATGCGAAAATGGAATATTGTTGTATCATCTTCCTTTGCATTAGCATCCTTGCATGGCAGTCTCAACAATGCCTCTGCATTTGTGTGATCTTGAGAATGTCTGTATTCGATGTCATTGTCGTATGCCAACAAAATCAGGGCACATTGCTGCATCTGGAGAGCTGCGAGAGTTGGTATTGTGGCCTTTGGCCCCAGAATTGCCAGTAGAGACTTGTGATCTGTTAGCCGGGTGAATTTCCATCTGTACAAGTACTTATAGAACTTCTTGACACCAAAAGTATGCTTAATGCTTCTTTCTTGATCTGAGCATAGTTTCTTTCACTTGGGGATAATGTCCCAGAAGCAAAAGCAATCGGGTGTTCTTCTCCAGAAGGTAACACATGTTTGATGACAGCCCCCACTCCATATGGTGACACACTGCATGCCAGCCTCAGAGGTTTGGCTGGGTCATAGTGCACTAACCATTTGCTGCCTAGAAGACATTTCTTGCAAGCTTGGAATGCTTCCTCAGACTGTGGTGACCAATTCCATTGAACTTATTTCTGTAGCAAGTCATGGAGTGGATGCAGCAATGTGGACAGATGAGCTAGGAACCATCCATAGTAGTTCAAGATGCCTAAGAATGATCTTAACTCTGTCACATTTGTTGATGCAGGTGCCTTGACTATAACATTCACCTTGCTGTCTGTTGGGCGTAGGGCTTGGGCGTCGATCCGGTGACTCAACAGAAGTTTGCAGAAATTGGCATTTTGCTAGCTTTACTCTCAGTCCATACCATTGCTGTCTGGTCAGAACTTGTTCCAGGATTGTCAGATGCTCTTCTGCTGTGGGTGCTGTTAACAAGATATTGTCCATAAAGCATACTACATGGTCCAGTCCATGCAGTAGCTGGTCCATTGTGTTCTGGAAAATTGTTGGCACTGTGGAAACTCCATATGCCAAGCAATGATACCGGTAAAGTCCCTTGTGGTTGTTGATGGTTAGATATGGCTCTGACTGTTTCTACTTCCAATTGCTGGTATGCAGAGGATAAGTCCAACTTGCTAAAGAACTTTCCCCCTGAGAGTGTAGCAAACAAGTCCTCTGCTTTGGGTAATGTGTATGGATCTTGTTGTATACAATGGTTCACTGTAACCATGTAGTCACCACACAACCTCACTGCTTTGTCTCGTTTCAGTACAACAATGATAGGAGCTGCCCAGTTGCTCCTCTCTACTCGTGAGATGATACCATGACTTTAGAGACAGTCCAGTTCCTTCTCTACTGCTTCCCTTAAAGCATATGGTATTGGTCAAGGCTTGTGAAAAATTGGAATGGCTCCTGGTTGCACTCTGATCTTTGCCTTGAAATCCCAGATTGTGACATAACCGTCCTGGTAAATAGGACCATGTTTGTCCAGTACTTTCTTTAGCACATCTTGCAGTGCTTTGCTCACCATATTTAAGCTGAAGATCTTTTCCCAGTTCAATTTGATCTACAAGAGCCAGTCTCTGCCTAGTAATGCAGGTCTTTCTCCTTGTACCACCACCAGAGGCAAGGTCCACATTCCTCCCTTGTAGGTGACTGGCACTTTGATTTCACTTAGTATGGGGATTTGCTCACCCATGTAAGTCGAGAGCTAAATAAATGATGGTTGCAATGGACACTGAAGAAGTTTTTTCTTTGTAGATGTTCTCTGGCACAAGAGATACTGAGGCTCTGGTGTCTAGCTGCATGCTCACTGGGTTGCCTGCTAGCTCAGACTGGAGGTAAATTTCCTTTCCAGTTGCCTGTGTTGCATAAACCATGAGCAGGTACAATGCCTCATCTTCTGTTTCAGTGATTGCAGTCCCATCTGTGACATACCGTGCAGTAGCAGTCTGTGATATACTTTTACACAACCTTTGTATGTGACCCACTTTTCCACAGCTGTGGCATTTCTCATGTCGAAAGTGTCATGTGCTTTGATGGTGGTTACCTCCACATCGGTAACATGGTTTTGACTTTGTGGAAATGCCCTGTGGTGCTGGCTTCCTAAACATTTGGGGTTGCTGATGAACATGCGAAGGACCACTGTGTGGTGTGACATGTCCCTTTTGTTCTAGGGTATGGGTAACCTTGTGTACTTCACTTCTTTGGGATTCAGAATGTCCCGCCAGTGCTTGGGAGCCTTTTGAGTGAGCTCCGTAGTGATTGTAATGTCACAAGCTGTCTTAAAGTCCAGTTTCTTTTCTTGAAAAAGCTTTTTTCTGTAAGCTTCCCCTCTCAGACTGCAGACAAAGTGATCCCGGAGGGCATCATCCAAGGACTGGCCAAACTGACAAGTGCATGCTAAATGCTTTAATGCGATGATGTAGTCAGCAACAGGTTCCCCTTCCCCTTGGTTGTGATGATAGAATGTGTAAAGTTCAGCAATGAGAAGGGGCTACGGTTTGAAATGTTTTGCAAGTGCCTCAATGACTTGCACATATGTCAAGGTCAGGATGTCAGCTGGGGCTGTTAAATTCCATAGACGGGCATACATCTGTGGTTGCAAGACTGCTAGGGAGACATCTACTTGTTTGTCTTCTGCTATTTTGTTTGCCTTAATTCAGCATTTGAAACGCTGTAGATATAAATCAAATGTTTCCTAGTAATCATCAAATTCAGGTACTCTGCCAGTTGTAGTCATAATGTCTGTAACTAGATGCTCTATAGCTGCAGTGTCCACACACAAAAACAAAAGTGTCTTTTTCTGGCTTTTTTTTCTCTTAGTGTGTAATGCAATTGCTCTGGTGTGCCTCAAGAGACTTCTGCTTTGCTACCTGTGTGTGCTGTGGTCAGTCTCTAAGTTTGTAGACCAGTGAGGGGGACAAATGAAATTTTAGCTTTCAGTATGCAGCTATAATTCATGTGCCTCATGGAGCCCTGCTAGCAGCTGTGTTCTATCTTTTTTAAGACATCAAATTAGCCAAACAGTGCACGGTTGCTCATTTGTTTCTGTTTTGTCTTTCTTTAGACGAATCTGTGCCCAGAATGGTGCACCTAAGCAATCTACGATGTTTTAACTAGTCAGGCAGAGAGGGACAGATAAGGAAGCCCCAGCAAACGAAGATAGATGCAAGGTAGTTGGAAAGATTTACTGAGCAGTTTAAATAAAAAAAATCATGCATTAGTTTATATGACCCTTCAGTTGCACTTGTAGAAGTTTTAGCGTTGATCCCATTCTCATCGCCAATGTGATATATTGTGGGTCAGTGCAGGAGAGACTCATACATGGTATGTCAGCTCAGTGGCCATCTTTTATTCTACTCAGAGATAGTGGTCTTGCATCACTGGGCATACACAAAGAAAAACTTTCTGTGCTTGACAGGCACTTACATATATAATGGACTACAATACCCATATGTATATCTGTCTGACTTCCTGATGCCTGCTACATCAACCCGCTCCCTCTGATCCTCCTTGAGGGGCCTCCTAGCTATTCCCAGGATGAGGTTAAAAACATCCGTCATCAGAGCATTTAGTGTTGCTGGCCCCATCCTGTAGAATTTGTTCCCATCAGTTATATAAGAGGCCCCTTCTGTGGAGGTTTGTAATGCCCGCCTCAAGGCGAATCTGTTTCATCAAGCCTTTTCTGATCCCCCAGACTGAGTTGTTCAGTACTTTTCTTCCTCTCCCCCCACCCCTTTTTGGTTTTTACTGATTTTAATATATATAAGAGAATTTGTAGACTGAAAAATGTTTTCCTTTTCTCATGTTTTATATAATTTTATGATAGATTTGTTGTTATTGTGTGGCACCTAGAGCCTCCAGGATTGGGCACCTGAAAAATAAATTTTTCCTTGCTTTGCCTAAACTACAACTCTATTCCATGTCCCAACACATACACTACCATATATATCCATGTATATACTACACCTTGCATCTACACATTATGGAAGTGCATGTGCTGACCCCCCCACCAGTGTCGGTTTTCCTTTTTCAAATGTTTACTACACCTGCAGTTTTAAGTAACATACGAGAAATAAGTTATATAAGGTAGTTTGCAGGGAGGACTAGGTTGTAAGTTCAGGAGATAACACCCTCAGCAGCTCTTCACTGAAACTGGCTTTTTTGAAAAGGCAGTGAATTAAGGGTTACAAAATGACTTGTACAGATCTGATTATTGGTATGAGGCTGACTGAGGATATGCTGATCCAAATTCTGAATTTATTGATGCCAAAAATGTTGGCTCAGTCCCTCTTTAAGTTATGCAAACCATAACAATCATACGGCACCCCCAATAATAGGTATGTAGTGGATGATTGTTACGATATGTTTCACTGTGATGCCGTGTTATTCGGAAATATCATTTGCTCCTCCTTGCCTGTGCTGGATTTCATCTGTTTATGTATGTACAATATAATTAATAGGTACAGTACTGTGTAGTAATCTACTATGACTTGCTAGACATTACCAAATTAATACAAAAGCAAATGCACCCCGGCAGGCACCACATCACTCCGTTTCATTCCCAGCTGTCTCCCCTTATCCCCCATACCACCTTCTGTGTCCCTTCTACCCATCACTCCTCATTTAGATCCCCTCATTCACCACAGTGTCTGGCACGGGCACAGGTCATTTGACTACCTCTTGGCTGGTCTAAGTTGAACGTCTTGTTGTGTCCATTGCTGGGCTTGCAAAATCTCAAAAAAAGGGATGCTGCAGTCCCACAGAGGTGCAAGCTGCCTTGCTACATGGCACACCCTGCTTTATGGCACAAAGGTTATGCAGTGCCACTTTGATGCAGTGGCTTGCCTTTTTGATGCCGACTGCATTAAAAAATTGGGAATGCTGCATCTTTTGACACAAGGTGCCACTTGCATCATTTATATTTGATGTAGGCACCTTACATCATTCCCTGGGCTTTGAAAATTTAGCCCATGGTCTCAAAAGTAAACAACAGCTGCCTTGTGCAAAAAAGAATGACCTTATGATGGCAATGTTGTTAGATCTCTATCCTGGCTTGAATGGAGTTTTGGGATACTGTGTTGGTCCCACCATCCAACCTCATGGCTGCAGCATTCTGTCCTTCCCTCTACTGAACTGTAAAGCAGGCTGATATACAATGTTGGCCCCACTCCCCAGATACACATAACAGTAGCAGCATTGAGCCTCAGCCTCTTGAATAATAGACGATTTGAGGATGCAGTATTGGTCCTTTCCCTGCAATCTGAAAAATATTCTGATCTCTTGGCTCAGTGTCGGGAGCCACTGGTGTCTTAAGTGTCACCTCCTTAGCCTGCCTCTGGACCTCAAATGCTATTTCTTAAAAATTAATAGCCCTACTATCTCCAGATCACCAAGTAGAGGGGAGCAAACAAAGCTTGTTTTAAAGATGAAGTTGACAGAAAGGAAAAAAGAGATGCAAAACATAAAGAGTACAAAAAGTCACTAAATATGACATGGGAAAGTTGCAATGTTTCTGTTCCCCTAAAGGCACTGGACATAGGTAACATACTCAGCAATCAGTGAACAAGTACAGTCTGGGTGAAAGAAAAAAAACTGCTACACCGAGAGGCATTGGGTACAGCAATTGAGCTGAACATCGACTGAAGAAAGAAGGCAGTGCATTCCAAGATATACATACTGTATAACTGGAAAGTTCTTTATTTATTTGATCCACTGGCTACTGATTAGCAAAAAGGGTGGTAAATTCTGCTCAGCACAAAAAGCACCCTTGCCAACCAAACTTTGGCATAGCGTTGGAACTAGATTTGTAAGGGAAGATGTTACCTTTTCCCTCCTAGTCCTGTGCAGAGAGGAAACTTATACAGGAAGAGTTTACATGAGGTTCAAAAGAAGAGAATAAGTGTCAAAGGCACAAATTAAAACTACCAAACATATATAGACATACAGTAATTACTGCTGCATATAAATGGAGCATTATTTCTGAATACACACTGAAATTTAATTAACTCTTTTCATGCATTAAATCCACTGCGTTTAAAAATCATCCTGTTTACTTCAAATATCACTACATCTCAGCTTCATGCTGTATGTACAGTAATTTAAAGTTGATATGCATGTTTGTGTTTTTCTTAACTACCTGCCCATTATGAAAATCTAAATAATGGATCACTTGGCTGATGACAAGGTTCTCGCCCCCTCTCAGCATGGCTTTGTGGGGGGCAGATCTGCCTGTATGACAAGATGTTCAAAGACAAAGGCCTATCTCAGTTCTACTAATTTTCCTCACCTACGGTACTTGCAGTGCATTTTAAAAACAAAGATTTAAAAAGACCTGACTCAGGCAGCAATACTTCCCTAATGATTCTGCATGGAAAAGCCCATCTTGGTGGTATGGATTTACCCTACCTACTTGGTGAGATGTTTAATTAAAAAGATTTTAAAAGATTCAATAACCAAAGAAGGAAAAAGCTGTCCCTAGCTTCTACTAATAAATGCACTACACATAGGAAAACATGTGCAGGCAAATGTATACTACAAAAGAGGGTAACAGCCCCAAGAAAATAAAACAGTGTTTCACAATGCATGTGATTCTTGTTAGCAGCATTTTATTTAAATAAAAAGTATCAGCATGTTCAATCGGAGTGCCTTTAAAAGCCAATGCAAGTGCATGATTTTTCATTTTTTGATTATTGGCTTTTCAGCCTAACACTGTTTTGTGTTAGAAATAGCCCCTCTCTTGTTTGTATTTAAGGGGAAAGTGCCCTCAACCTATTTCCTATATACCTGTGTAGTTTCTAAGCGTGAACAATGATTACCTCGCTTACATCACCTAATTTCATACTAATTTAAATGTAAATGAGGTTGCTTCACTCTATTTTGCCCTGGTGTGAATAGCCCTTTACCTTCATTCTGAAGGTCATGACCCCACTCATGTAAGGCATCATGGGAGCTGATGATGCTTACATGCACAAGCCAGCAGAAGTTAGTCTTATTCAGTTCTGTTGCATGTCTTGTGAAGTCCCTGTATTCTTTAAAGGCATGTTTTCTAGTTCAGATACACTTTAAACTACAGAAAACAGCAGGGCACTTACTATACCTTGAAAAATTTCATGGCCAGCATAAGACAAGAACATAGGGACTGCAGAGGACAGCAACAATGCTAACTAATAATGTTGAATCATTATTTATTATTTTATAATGATAGATATATTTTAAATTATTGTTGTCTGTTTCACCTGATTGAGATTGCTATAATGACTGTGTTTTCATGTTGTTTTAATTTGTTAATGTTAAGTGCTCCAAGTTTCCTGAAAAGGGGCACTATATAAATAAAGTTTCTGTCTGTCTGTCTGTCTGCCTGCCTGCCTGCCTGTCTGTCTGTCTATCTATCTATCTATCTATCTATCTATCTATCTATCTATCTATCTATCTATCTAATACAGTGAAACTAATGCAGACTTTAGCACCAAAACACCATACAATTCCAGGATGCCTTTCATTAATCAGGTCATGACCTTTGTGATGGAGTTAAGCAGGTTTTCACACCAGACTTATGTACCTTTATTTACATTTAAATCCTGATAAAATTAGGAGGATGCAATAGAGGCAATCATTGTGTAGGCCTACAAACTACACATGGAAACAGAATAAAAGGCTGAGATGACTGTCCCTTTAAAAGACCCATCTTATGCTGCAGTAAGGGGGCAAGAAGTGAGCCACTTGTAAATTCAGTTTGGCTTCATGTTGGGACACTTGAATTTGGTTCAGCTTCGAGAATTCAGATGAACCACTTTGAGTCCCAGTACAATAACTTTTAAGGGATAAAGCAGACTACAAACAGAGGGCTAACAAAAGCCTTGCAGTCAGCAATGGATATTTGTTACTGTAACTTACTTGTGGCTGGTTATGTTGGCATGCCACTGCTGCAGATTGCTATTTTTTGTGATGCTGTGACAGAAAGTGCAACCCAGTAGGACCACCATCACCTAATGTTGTGCTATAGTAATAGTTAAAGCAATAGTACACTTAACCTCTCTCATTAGCTGTTTTAAAATAACAGGCACATTCATGTGCAATTGCTAACACTAGTGATTTGCAGATAACTCTGCTTTTCCTAACAAGTACTTCAAAGTGCCAGTACTGCTAGCATACAGACACACCACTGTCACTTATCTCTAGCAGCTCGTTTACTTACTGCAAAGAAATGCCCTTTGCAGGAGGGCAGAACTGATGACATGCCCTCCTTCGTGTCTCCCTATATGCTTAGTGGGGAGAAACAGCAATCTAGCTGCAGTTTTCAAAATAAACATATTTTGCTACTTTTGAGCATGAACAAGTTATTTTCAAGACTCTATAAGAGTGACACACACAGTCAGAATTGTGAATGACTGTGTCATCACCTCATCAGGAGGACTTGCAGTTGTGGTGTGTTTCAGTGTAGTCCTTGTGCTGAAACTGCTGCTGGGAGTTATGAGCCAGACTGGGATGCCAGTGAGAGTCCAAGGAGATGTGCCACCAAGAGATGTAGGAGTGGGAACAGTGGTACAGTATTTCCCACTTGTTTGGCAGGTGAATAATGACATGGATAGTTAAAGTTGGTTCCTAATAAGCTGAGTTTGAGATAGGCAAATTTCTGTTAGGGTCAGTATTTGTGTTAGGCAGTGACTAAATAAGCCTGGAGCATGTATGCTGATGCTTGCAATGAGTATCCAAAAGATCTCAAATGTCCTTTGTTGTCTTAGGATCATCAGTATTCATGTCTTTAATTACATGTTTGTTCCTGGCACTGGCACCATGTGAAGAATGCAAAAAAAAAAAAGGAGCAGTAGGACCAGGGGATTGTATATTCTTGCTGGTTTATTCTAGCTATTCTAGCTGCTCCATCATAAGTGTATGCAATGGTATCCCATGATAATAACGCTAGCATATGGGCGATCATCAAAATGGTGACTCATATGAGGGTGCTATTATCATGAGTGACCTCCCAGGATAGCTACGACTGCAACTGCGAGGGGAGGGATGGGTGAGTGGAAAGGGTTTATAGAGAGGGGGAAGGGGAGGGATAGGGAAGAAGGTTGTTACCCTCTAGTGTGCCTGCTGTGCTGAGTCAGCAATGTGGTGTGGTGGGTAGGGAGGCTGGCTCTGATGGAGCAGGTCCTGGATTCAGGGCTGGGGGCCAGAAAATGTTGCTTGGTCCTATGACTGCAGGGCTTACATTTTTTTTTTAAACCAGGCTGTGCCCCCTCCTCGACATGCACCCCCCCTAGAGTTCAGAATATATAATTAGGGTGTGTGAGGGTCAAAGCCCCCCCCACACACAGTTACTGTACTGTGTGCCCAGTCACCTTTACCTGCATATCACCAAACTGCTTTTTGGTGATAATGTACTTGGCAGAACAGCGATCACTATTATCACATAGAACCTATGCAACAGTTTCTGTTTGATGAAGTAACTTCAATGCCTGGGTCTATGAGAAAACCTTTCTGTTTGGAATGCAGTTCTTCAAGTTGATGTCTTCACTGGGCTTCATACAGGCAGTTGCCACTGGTACCCACCAACATGGCCATGCCTTGGATCAGGTTTTCTCCCTGGGTCTTGATATTATTAATGTCAAGGTTGATCTGGTTGTTTGGTCGGATCATCACATCATGCAGTTTCTTTGTTGGGCTCCATATTTAACCACTCTGGTGGAGATGGTCAGCTACTGCCCTATTCATAATCTGGAGCCTCAGAATCTCCTGGAAGTGCTAGACATCTTGGGCATGGAGATGGCTCGTGCAATGGGAATCAAGGTGTCCATAGAGGGCTACAATATAGCTCTTACTATTTGACTCCCTAGCAGCTCTTTGTGTCCACCCCTTGATTTTCCACCACAGTTCATCATGGTTTGATGGTGATCTGAGGAGGCTGAAGACTAGGGGGCGTTGGAGAGTATTGGCAGTGGTCCCAGTCAGAGGACGACAAATTGGCACTGAGGGCTCCCTATGATGAGTACCAGCAGACAATCACTCTTAAAAATTCAGCATTCCTGACATGAGTGATTGCAGCTGGATAAAACTGACCTGCTCAGCTCCTCAATACTGTGGACAGGTTATTAAATCCAACCTGTCTGCAGTCCTATAGAGCCTTTTCTATTGATAAATGTGATTAGTATTATTGGTTCTTTCTTGACTAGATGTATTTTGTTCATTCAGGGATATCCTCAAGTGGCCTGTTATTGGCTGGCAGTGTCCAGTCTTTGATGATGTGCAGTAGCACTCTGTCCTTGGGGATGGAGTTTGAGCCAATGTAGGTAGCTAATGTTAGCTGGATGGTTTCTGTACTGCACTCCAGCTACCGCATACTAGATCCTGGGTTAAGCCAGCTTCTTTTAGAGTGCTGGGGGAAACTCAGTCCGGTTGTTGTGGAGATCATCAAGTGTTCTCTTACGGAGGAGATTTTTACTTCCACCCTGAAAAGGGTGATGGTGACGCCCCTCTTTTAAAAACCGTCAATGGACCATAATGATCTCTCAAATTACCTGGTATCCACACTTCCATTTCAAGTCAGTATAAGCCCTGCAGTGGTGTGACACATCCGAGGAGAAGTTCTAGAAAAAGTGTATAGGGTGGCCTTTTCAGCACAGTGGCCTTCATTCCCTGGTCAACCATAACATATTTTCCACAAGTGGGTATCAAAACAGCTTTAGCAGGATGGGCCTGGACCTTTCCTTGGGCTTGTGAAAGGGAGTCTGTGGGTAGTGAGTAGGCTTGATTTTGACTGGAGGACAAGTAGATGTATTAAGCAGAATTGGCAGGGCATGTTTCAACTCCTTTAGGCATTCCCACAAGGTGTAGATTGTTTCTATGTGCTTGATTTTCTAGGTCATTGACTTTCAAGAGCAGATAGTCGATAGATCTTTCTTGCTCGCAAAGTGGGGCCTGCCTGCTGTCTTCCCTCCCTTCAGTATGATGGATCCACTGTTGTGCCATGTAGACTACAGCCCTCATTGCTGTCAGATCTCAGTTGGCTTGGACCATTTCCATCTTCAGGTCTGCTGCTGTCCTTGAGGATTTGGCTCAACATTTTACTTACATGAGCCATGTCTGAGGATGCTGTAGCAGTTAACCATGATAGCTGCTGTTATGTGGAAGTGTGCAGGCTGAGGTATTGCTGAGCGTCATGATAGTAGTGAGCATCACCCAAGAGTGAGAAAGTGTAAGTGCAGTTACTCTCAGTCCCCTTGTAATGGAACTGATCTACCTAATTTAAAAAAAAAGGGCTCAAGTGGTGCACAGTAGCAGGCTGAATTGGTATTTTGGTGTGCCAGTTGCAGATAGACTAGTTAGGGATGGATGGCTAGTGAGTTGTTCTAGGGGCAAGCTCAGCCAAGAAATTAGGCTGCCATCTTGTTGGTGGTTAGCCACGCCCTCATGGACAGAGGCACATCCTGAAATAATAGTGCACCCTTGGGAGGGTCATCATCCTGACAGAATGCATCTGTCTTGTGAGACTTAGCGGGAGTGCTTCCATTGCATGAAATCCCAAGTCATCTGCTCCACAAACAGGCAGTAGCTGTTAGAATATGTTTTTAGTAGGTATTTTAATTTGGTGATAGTCCACTGAAAAGGATGGGAAAAATAATATGGAAGAGGCTCTGTCTTCAAAGCATTTTAATTTATATATATCCAGATGTTTGGCCAAATTTGTGCAGAATCTCAAAGGCTGCTGGCAAGGTATCTTCAAGACCTTATACATAAAGGAACATATCATCTGCATATAATGTGATGTAGTGTTCTTCCTCCCCCACCCGGATGTCTTGTAAATAGGGAGATTCCTAGATTGCCTGTGCAAGGGGTTTAATATAAAGGGTGAACAGAAGTCGGAAGAGTTAACACCTCTGCAACATGCCACATAGAAGGGCAAAATCTTAGGAACGGTGAATATTGACTCTTTACTGAGTCCCTCAGAGATGAATAAAGGCATAGCAGAAGTTGGATAAAAGGGACTGGGAATCCTAGTGTACCAAGTACAGGAAAGGCCAGGAGACCCTGTCAAAGGCTTTCTCAGCATCTAGGCTGAGAAGGATAGAGGGTGTACTATATGCTGCATCTGCTGTATGATATGTAGAGTCTGTTGGGTATCCATTGCAGTGTGTGATAGGGGAAATCCAGTCTGGTCAAGTCCTATGAGGGAATGTTGAAGCTTGTCCACACACCATGCTATGACAACATAAACAAATTATAGTCAGTATTTAATACCAAAATCTGCCCATAGGAGCTACAGTATAACAGAGGTTTCTCCAACTTTAGAAGGAATGAGATGGCTGCATGTATCCAAGATGGTGGGGGGAGTACCCCCTGCATGATCTCCATAAATGCCTTGAGAAGGATGGGAGGGGCATCCTCCTAATAGATGCTTGGAACAGCATCCCTACAGAGGTGGTGGAGACAAAAATGGTAGGGGAATTCAAGAATGCATGGGACAGACATAAGAGTACTCTCACAATAGGGAAGAGAGGGTAAGCCACAGATCAATTAGGGTCTACGGTATTGCATTAAGTTGGGAAAAGGGACAGACTAGGTGAGCCACATGGCCCTTATCTGTCATCACCTTCTATGTTTCTATGTTTCCTGGCCTTGTAAAATTTATTTATTTATTTTTTGTTAACTGGGTAGGTACACTAGGCAGAAACTGTCTTTTTTGAGGTATAATCCTGGAGATAAACATCACAGACAAGCATACATATCACATTATTACAGATCTCAGTATACAGAATTAGAATAGATATAGAAGTAGTGGTTGGAGAGCGACGTAAGCATATACAACAAGGAACATGTGTCAGCATATGGGAGGCAATTACATAGGAAATTAATAGATGTAAGGACTATAACCCAATCACATGCACAACAATGATGGGCATAGCGGCAAGACAATGACTACAGGGAAAAGGATACAAACAGTAAGTAAAGTGCAATCAAGGTACAGCAAAATATTCTGCCCTAAAGCCATCAAGGACAGGGGCCTTCATGGTCTTGGAATTTCTAACCATCTCCTTTAGTTCCTCGAATTACACTGGCATCATCAGTTGCTCCTGGTGGGCCCTAAAAAGGTATGGGAAGGTCAGGTTGGTTAAGAAATCCTGCATAGCCAGGAGGGAAGGCTCTATCTCTGGAGTGTATAACATCAGATAATGTGAGTGAAACAACTTCACTTTTCAGAAAAAGAGGTGTGCAAGAACAAGAGGGCACAATTTGAAGATAGAAGGGGAACAGATCAGAGGTAATATGAGGAAGTATTTTTTCATGGAGAGGGTTGTGGATGCATGGAATGGCATTCCTGAGGAGGTTATGGAGTCAAAAACAGTGGGGGAATTTAAGAATCCATGGGACAGGCATAAGGCAATTCTAGGGGTTGGGGTAGGAGGAAGTAGGTTGTTGGTTAACTAGGATCTGCACCTTATCCATTAGGTAAGGAAATGGTCAGGCTGGGTGAGCCAAGCAGTCCTTATCTGCCATCAAATTCTATGTTTCTATGTTTCTATATCATGAAGACTGGTGTGTTGGACTTTTGTGGTAGGGTGAATTACTGCAGGAATTGTCACTTGGTGACGTTCTTGATGAAGTTAGTATGCTAAAAGATGTGACACCATCATGTCTGCTTCATAGTATCTCAGCCAGAGAAATACTAATGCCATTTCATTTTTTTGGAGGCAAAGTGAGTCCAATACCGATTTCACCCTGGTCATCTGAGGCTCCACTTAGGTGTCACCCTGCTTATGCGCCATTTACAAAAAATGGAGATTATCCTACAGTTGCACTTGGCATTGGTGGTGTTTCTTTTTTGGAGTGCTGTATATTGGAAAATATGTCCAAGAAAGACAACTTTCAGGGTGTCCCTTTTAAAAGTGCACAAGAACTTAGTGGACTCATTATTCTGCATGATCTCCCCAATTTTATCCTTCAAAAAAGTCTGGAATTCTGGGGATTTTAAATGGTATGGGTTAAGGCACTATCTCATGTCCCTTCTCCTGATATCCATTTCCCAGAAACCAATTACTGGAGCGTGATTTGAAAGGAGCATTTCCCAATTTTGTAGTCCACCAAAGAATTCTGGTGTTTGACTTGAGTAAAGCACTAATCTAATCTCAAATATGTACCATGTACTTGAGAATAATAAGTACATGACAATTACAAGTATAGTTTGAAGATCTGGGGTGCATGAACTGTCAGGTATTCATCCAGACTAGTTCCTGCACCAAGCTGTTGCAGAATTTTGGTGTGGCTGACTGTCTTGAAGGATTGGGAATAGAAGAGTTGTGACTGGGAAAAAAGGCTAAATTAAAATCTCCGTCTAAAGGCAATATCACCTTGCTGTGGGTGATGATCAAAATGTATTTATTTATTTCATCATCCGGATTATGCCTTTGAGCACAAGCACTCATTCTGCAAAGGTTCCATGTCTGAGACAAGAAGAAGATTCATAGAACAGTAATCTCAAGTTTATTACAGTTAGTAATACAGTAATGACAGCTCTCATGGAGTGTAGTCATCAGCAGAAAACAGCAGCTCATGTAGAGCATTGTGAACAGCACATATGAAAGGTACAGTAACTAGAAAACAGCAGCTCCAGGGTAGCATAATGAGCATTGGAGGCCCTAGATACCTGTAAGTGCACAGTTCATAAGACGCAGGGGGAGAGAATGCACCAAGGAGAATCTAATTAGCTATAACTGGTGCATTTAGTACAATGGGTTTCCTAATCTGTGCAGTGTTTAATTCAATGAATTAGTAAAAGTTTAGTATTGGTTTGCATTTAGCTGTTATGTACTATAAGCTTTATTTTCAGCTGAGTGCTTATGAGTTTCATTTCAGAAGGCAGACTAAACAACCCTTAAAGAATGCTGTGGTATTTATAAACAATGCTCTTGAGGAATGCTGTGATATTCATAAACAATGCTCTTAAGGAATGCTGTGTTATTTATAAACAATGCCATGAAAATGCAGCTACTGCCATTTCACTGAATAGTTACAAGTGAGTTGAATAGGTAGTGAAGGATGGTTGGAAAATAGTTGAAAGCTTCAACAGTTCGAGCTGCCATAGCAGTAGCATCACAAAAAAATGCTACACCAGTGAGTTGATGGAACAGTTTAATGTGACTTGTACTGTACTTTTTCTGAGTTCTGTTCTCAGTGTGTTCTTGAATTGAGCAATTTTAGGGAGTCCTACAAGGATTTCAGGCAAGTCATTGAGCCATTTAAATGCCAACTGCAAAGGAGCTCTGGCCAAGGCTAATTTTATGGAAAGATATATCTAGGGAATTCTTAGACATATTCCTGGTAGTGTATTGGTTGTTAATGGGGTGGGAGAAGTTACAAATTGCTAGTGGGGTAAGGCCAAATACTGCTTTTTTTGCATGCAAACAGGTCTTATGTCTCAGCCGTTCATGAAGGGGGAGCCGGTTAGTCGGGGTATAAAGGGAGCAGGTATGTGCAAGCATGTCAGCACCAAGTGCAAAGCGACAAGCCTTGTTAAGCACTACCTTGTCATTTTTGGAGTCACTAGCTGTTGCATAGACAGGGAGGCCATAGTCCAGAATTCATAGGACCATGCAGGACACTATAAGACACCTTGCTTTGGTGGTGAGGTTCAGGCAATTCCTGAACAGTACACCTAGCTATCTGTTTGCAAGGCCAACAATGTTACCCATGTGTGGACAAAAAAATAAGTTGTCATCCAGGGTAATGCCTGAATATTTGAAAGATTCAACCTGTTCCGATTTATCTCCTTTATAATTTAGGATTACTAGGGGAGGGATCTATTTTTTCACTTGCAGCCCTGAGAACAGCATGTTCTTGTTTTTTTTGAAGTTTAAGACCAGTTTATTTAGTGAAAACCATTTCTCTAAGGACTTAAAGTCATCTTGGAGGTCAGTACATAGTTTAACCTGTTGTGCACTACTGCTGTAAATAACAGCATCATCAGCTTCAGCAAATAAAGTAGTTTTTTTTTTTGTAGTGGGTATATTTGACCCAGAAAGAAGGTATAGGCATGCAAGAGTGACCTCTAGGCCATGTAAGGATCCTTGTACCATCATAAGGCATCCCTCCTGATCAATGTGTACCATATGTCCCTGAGAGGGGTTGGGGTGGGGAATGTGGATTGCCACACACTATCAGTGTCAGTGGCTCAGCAGGTAGCACACTTGCCTCTGAAGCCAGGAGATCAGAGGGTTGTGGGTTCAGTTCCCACATCTGGCACTTAGGTTAATATCCTAGTACTGACACTGTAGTGCATCATGAGAGGGGTGCTGCACTTCTGAGGTGCCGTCTTTTGGATGAGACATTAAACCGAGGTCCCATCTGCCTGGATTGGTGGTAGTTCAGGTGGATGTTAAAGATCCCATGGCACTTATCGAAAAGAGTAGGGGAATTTTCCTGGTGTCCTGGCCATATTTCCCTCATTCACTAAAAATACCACCAACAGTTTAATCTGGTACAAGTTCAGTTGGCATTCATCTGTATCCCCCTCCCCCGGGTCGTGCCTGAACATAGGCAGGATTTGTCTAGTGCACTTACCTGGTCAACAAAAAATAAATAAATAAATAAAATAAAACTCCCCTCCTTCTCCCCCCCCCATACTCAGAATGAGTCAGATGTGTCCCCTGCATGTATACAAAGTCTGGTCTTGATTTTCTAATTTGAGATAGAATTCTGGAGCACTTGATGGGACTGCTCAGACCATTGACTTTTAAGGAATAAAGCTGCAGTTTAGGATCACCTACCTACAGTATATGAGAAGTAAACATTCATAGCTGTGGGCCACCACCCTTCCCAGGCCACCCCTCACACACCCTGCCCTGTCCCCCTATTGTGTCCTGCACGGTATTCCCATGCCTGCACTATACAGACTATTTTAAATGACAAACAAGGGGAGGAACAGCCTACAGATGTTCAAACTAGGGAACAGTTACAATCATTAGGTAGCAGGGAAAAATAAAACAGACAGGAAATAACACCAACTGGGTGTCTACCTACTGTAAATAGGAACTCTAAATGTGGGCTCCCAAGGTGGAGGTGCAGTAGAATTTGATCTTTGTGGGCAGGGCACTGTTATCTGTATGGAGGTAAAGCCTCGCTGTGAGGGGCATCTGACTGAAGAACAATCAGGTAAAGGGGTAAAGGGAATGATCCATGACGGCAGATCAACAACAAAGTTGTCGACTGATGTTACAGTGATGGTTTTATGTCACCTGCAATTGCAGTCAGCATAAGTCAGTCCTAAAAGACTTTGTTTCTTTTGGGGTGCTTCACACCCCAAATGCTCCATGCAGGGGGATCTACCCCTCACACCCCATAATTCATATAATCAGCTCTGAGTTGGAGTTGATTCAGAGAGAGAGTGCAAGAACTTGAGAAAGCAGTGCCAGGGTCCCGCGGTGACAGTACTATGACCTGCCGCTGTGTCGCTGTACTGTCATTCGCAGTACAGGTGTCGCTGTTCTGTCAGCATATGAGGGAATATCAGAGTCACAACCTCTGCCCATCCAGCTAAATAACTATAAGAAGCAGCATGTCTGGGAATGTCCCACATGTTATAAACTAGGGCCTAAGCGGTTGTCTGGTTGATCATCTGTGTGGGATCAGACAACTTGCATTGTCCTCATGGTAGTTTTAAACATTCTAACAGGTCCCCATGCAACAGAGGAATACAGTATCACTAACTTCAAATAACAGACAGCATCTGGACAAACTTGATAAAGATAATGTAAAGCACATTGAGTCCCTTCCCTCTCTGAAACAAGGTAGAAACTGTACCCAACTGTGTGGGAAGATACAAGGCTCCTGAAAATCAAGTCCAATAGTCATTACTTCTGGCAACGGTGATAGGTACTGCAGCCACTTCTCTTGTAATCTGTAGCACCACGAGGCTAGTGAACAGGGGCACAATGAGTGAGTCCTCCTATAAATGCCCTAGATCAGATACTGTGTCCCTGGGCAGAGCAGCAAACAGTATAGGAGGCTGTTCATCCAGTGAGGAAAGAGAACTGGGGCTTTAAAAAGAATGTTACAGTCATGCCCAAGTGACAACAAGTATCCTGGCATAGTTCTGAACTGCATAGAGGGGCAAGCAGTCAACACTAAAGGTAACACCATGTTCACCATTTTTTAGTATTTTTTATTTTATTATACTAGTCTTGGCCAAAATGCTGGCCGTCTAGTCCATCTTACCCCCAGAGCAGGTGAGAATCCCCAAAACCTACCTGATGTGCTCCACACCCATTCCCCCCCACCCCAACTCCTAGCTGGCACATTAGAATGAACCCTCATCCTCGACCCGTCTGTCTGCTTTGAGTTGTACTGCCCCAGTCTCTATACACTCACCCTAGCTGCCACAGACAGTTATTGCAATCGGAGGCCAATCTACCCTTCAAAAATGCAGATTACCATGTCCATCTGCCAGATCTGATTAGTTGCACATGTCGTCCACAGACAATTGCACGTGAGGTGCCAATGTTGCTGCAGTACAGACTACTCAGCAAAGAGGGTGAACCACATGGCAGTGCTGTTCAAAGTCAGACTACTGCATTTGAGAGCCCTAATTTCCTGATCATGTACAACATCGTGTGTAGGAGAGGGCATCATGTGGGGCCATGACCTGAAGGTGCTCTGCCAGTGGGGCCCTCATCCCAGCTTGGTATTACTATGTATCTAGGCCCCTCAGTTAGCATGGGATTGTGTAGTTAAGCAGACATGCTTGCAGCATTGAGGTGGGCAAGAGAGACTGCACAGATGAGCTGAGAATACAGCATACTTTGATTGCAGACTGTGAGGCTGAACAGCAGATCAAACACCTAGTGAACTGGGAAGGGGGGGACAACATGGCAGAAGGCCACAAGGAGTAGGGGGGTCTCAGTGGAGGAGGAGGAGTGAGCCAGCACCACACTGACTGTGAGTAGTAAGTTACAACAATTCAACAAGTCAGAGCAGACCATGAATTTGAGGCAGACTCAGCAATGGGCTGTAAAGACTGTAGATGGCCCACCATTTGATACATAGTGGCTGCTGCATGTAGTCACCATTGTTCCCACTGAGATTGTGGGGCCTACTTTTCCACATCTGTTTAGCCAATTTAGATGCCAGTGACTGGGCTGCTGTTTCTGCTGGAGGTCCAGGAGTGGGATACCTCTGTTTTGGAGTTCCTTTTGCATTGCATCAGCATTTTCAAACAAGCGGATACCATCTGCAAACTGGATCACAATTCTAGCAGGATATGGTATGTGAAACTCAGTGTCCTGGGACTAGAGTGCTTTCATAATAGGTATGTAAGCCCATCTCTTTGCCATCATCGTTGGGGATAGACATGGAATAGATGAAATCTAGAACCTTGATACATCACTTCATTTTGTTGTTGGGCTGTATCTAAAACCGTTTCTTTTTCAGAGTAACAGGCACCATGGAATCACAGAGTGGGGCCCTAGCTTTTGGTGTGGTGAGTTTTGAGCCCAAGGCCCAGTGTGCTTGTTCCAGCTCAAATATGAGGTCCTCTGCTAGGGACAGGGCTGTGCATAGGAGAGTCTGCAAGAAAAGAGATAATGTCCTGACCCTTGGATTCCTCAGGCAAGTTATAGGTTCATAAATTGTTGCACCTATTGCTACACTCAGCATCCTCTGCTCTATCCAGCAGGTGTTGTATGGTGGAATGTAAGTGAACCACCATTTGCTCTGTTACATCAAGTAATTTATCCTAGACCATGAGGAACTCGTCTGTCTCTGTAAGTCTTATTTTATTTTATTAATAGCAGTCTGGAGAGCCCGTGAAGTTAATCTCATGTCCTTCTGGCACCCTTGTAGCTCAGTCAGAAGCACATCCATCTATCTTTGAATAGTAGAAGAGTTGGGGGTCATGACTTCTTTTTCTTTTGCTGTGTAGGCCTGAAGACCTAAGAGCACTTGCTGTACAAGCCACTTCCCTCAAATCAGTCACTATCCAGTGAGTCAGTCAGTGACCGGGCAGGGTGTGTACATCCCATTCATTCAGAAAACCTCTAGTGCAGGAATGAAATGCAAATTTTGTGTTTTGGAGCAAATTAGAGGCCATATTCAGATGAGTGAAATGGAGCTCTGAGTTTAGGCTGCAGCTTAAGTCATGACATCACTGTAAGTTGGAGGAGTTGTTTTAAACATCTTCTTTCTTTCACTGATTTATTTCCATTTGTACATGTAAGTTTTCAAAACTTAGCACATAACTTCTTATTCCTGAAAGAAAACATGGTCATATGTTTTTTTTAACAATCCGGTCCATAGGTTTGGAATGAGGATTGCGAAATATGAACATGTAGACCGACTATGAGTCCTGTATCCTCCAACTATCCATATTTTGCTATATTACTGATACAATGTAAAATAATATGAAAACTCTGGGGATTGTGTTATTCTTGTTGCAAGCTGCTGGGAACAGATGGGTGGAATTGCAGAAGGAGTATTTTTAGTATACCGTTTTGCTATCTGAATGTAATTAGTTTTCATTCCAGCAATGAAATTCTGTCTTTGCCTCTGAGGGCACACAGCAATGACTTCTTTCCCAACTACTTTGGAGGCTGTGTTAATTATGCATGCTGTTTATTCCCTAAGTGGTATAATTGAATGAGGGAGCAATAAACTAAAGCTGTGCAACGAGCATGCAAATTACAGACCTGACTTTTTGACATCTTCACCTGCTGCTTATATATATATATATATATATATATATATATATTCCATTATGGTTATATATTCCATTATGATCTCCTATGATGCTTTTCTTGATGTTGTGACACCATCATAGGAGTTACAACATGGCAGCACTATAATTGAAAGAAAAAATATCTTCTCCTGTGTAAACGTGTGTGGATGTGTGTGTGTGTGTGTGTGTATTACTTTATTTCCATTAAAGGTATAAATATGGGGACAGTTAGAAGTTCATACAGTAGTTGCATATAATCAAATCACCAGGGTTAACATGGCATATGACACACAATGACGTTAGATTTCTGTAATGATGATAATAATATACAGTACAAAATGGGCAAGGAAATCGCTATGACTTGACTGGCTGAGACTTGGTTCTAGCCATGGCAGTAAGAGAGTACCACCAACGGTTAAAACAAGTCCCTGCCAACCAGGGCAACTCATGGAATTCATAAGTCACCTATTTCCTATTTTCCATCACAAACACGGCTACAGCCTTTACTCGTATATAAAAAACTTCAACTAGGCCCTAAAAATAAAAGTCCATTAAATTAAATAAAGTAAGTAAATAATGTAATGTTATTTACACTCAGGATACCTTTCCCCCTTACACACATACACACATTTAAAAAATCAAGTACTATTCAGAGTTTCAGTTGTTGGTATTTCTTTGATGACCATGAAAATTCCCCTCCTATCCCTACTACTTTGCCACAGAAGTCCCTGCTCCTTACATAGCAACAGATAAAATTGAAGTTCTGGCTCCACTTGAGGCCTGTGTGTTTGTCTTTGTATGTATGCCAGTTGAAAACTGAAGAATATTGAATTCATGTATTCCATGTTAACATTCTGTGAGTGTGGGGGGGGGGAGGATTCTACTACTGGAATAGTACAGGGATTTGAATTATTCTGTTCTGTGGTAAACAATCACACAATGTATTGAGTGTAAAGAAAGACAGATGACTGACAGGTGAAAAACATCTGTGAAGGGAGAATTTAACATTATTTAGCAACATTTTTGCATTTTTTTTGTAGTTTTGAAAACTTTTAGAATGTTCTTTTTTTAAAAGTTGCCTATGAGCCCATTTTATATAAGCAATAAGACAGGGATGGGTGTTAGTAGTACTGAGATACCCGCACGCCAAGAGGCATGCCAAGAGGCTGAAGGCAGTCGGCCTGCAGCCCCATGCCTCGCTATGCCTCTGGGGGTGCGGGTATCTCAGTACTGTCAACACCCTGCCATGTCTTATTGCTTTCGTAAGACGATGGGGTCTAGGGTTTAGAGCATTGGACTTTGAAACAGGAGATCCCAGGTTCAAATTCCACCCAGCTATTGGCTCACTGTGGGAGCATGGATGGATACAGAACACCACTGAAAATTAGTTGTCACATACCCAGTTGAAATGCCCTGCATAGGGAAGACACACAGATAGTTTATGGAGGAGTGAGGTAATGTCTGCTTTGTTTTTTTTTTGTTTGTTTTATTTTAGTTATGCATTTCATTTAAAAGTGAATATTTTTAATTTCTGTTTCTGATATAGGGGAAGCTTTTTACAATGTATGGGGCTGTACATTTGTTCTGGATTTTCACAACTATGGATGAATCACTTGCGTATGTTTCCCAACACAGTTGTGTCACGTTAAATGTGTCAAGATGTGTGCACCTCATTTTTAGACATCCTGATGGATTTACAATACTCCTTGACCCAATTTATGGCAATAACGTGATTGAAATATGATTCGTCAATATGTGATGCACATGTTATGTTTCCATTTTTGATGCAACCATAGTAAATGCAACATAATGTTAGACTACCTCTTTTGTGGTCTAGCAGTTATGACACAACTGTGCATTGTGTCCAAAAAACAGACAAATTTCTCTGAAATCTTCCCTCTCTGGCCAGCCCAGTGGTGTGGAGGGTTACGGCACCGGATTCCACATCTTGTGCCATACTGGCAACCCGGATTTAGGAATGAACTTGGGTTGCTGGGGCTCAGCCAAGGAGGGAGAGGATTGAGTGTCCGGGCTTGGTGGTACAGAGAGCTTGGCAGCAAAGAAGGGAGGTCTACAGCCTGGTGAGTAGTGCATGCCTCCACACGCATCTTCACATTGGCAGCAGGAGAGTGGGGAAAGAGGAGAAAAGTGGGAAAGGAATCTGGGGTCCCTTCTGGCCATCTGTGCACTGGTCAGAGTGCGCCCATCATTAGGGCTCCAAACTTTGAAATTCACCCCCGAGGTCCACCCGCCTGGAGTTGGAATATTTAGTTAGGGTGTGTATGGGAGGCACTGCCCCCTGCATATAGAGTGGTCAGTGAATTTAAATCCTGGTGTCCTAATGATGGGCACACTCTGATGGGTGCGTTCTGATGGTGGAATCATCTTGGGCTTTGTGAAGCCCTGCATGCTGGTCCATGGACCTGCACTGCTGCCTATGGCCTGGTGGTCCAAACTGGATCATATACTTGGAAGGGGAGGATGGCTCTCCCTCCCCTGACCCTACCATGGAGGGAATCTGTGGGTATGCCCGAATGCACCAGCCCTTGGAGAAGCAGACACCAGTTTGTGGGGTTGGGGGACAGGGCTAATAAGCTGCCCTGAAGCTCGATATGGAGAAATCACAATTTAAGAGTTTATTGTAATTTAGCCATTTTAGTAGAGTTGTAGATATTCTTGCCTGGTTTTAGTCACAGGAAAAGTCTATTTGCATACAGTAGCCATATGTGTTCTGTGGATTAATATTACTGACCCATCTTTGTGTTCAAGGGATATATTCTGTTAGACAATCCTGTGTTATCATGGTTTGACCACTCAGGAAGCAGAATTTTGTTAAGTCCATGTTATAAGAAAGCAATTTAGACAGGGCAGAAGGGCAGATACATTGGTTGCTGTATAGACCTATGGCCTTAGTTAACTGGGTGGCATGAGGTGAAACTAAATGCATTTGACCATCAGAGGTGTTGGGTATTTAAGCAGGAATCCGTGATGGTGAGGGTTATGGTGGGATTTACCCACACCTGGTGTGGTACATCATTAAGCTGCAGTCTGAGTGACTTAACCACACCAAAAGTGGATAAATCCCACCATAACCTATACCCTGGATTGGATTATTGTAATGATACAATTGGTGGTTATTAATGGTTTAAAAAATATCAAGATGCTTTTATTAAAAAGAAATGTTGATTTATTTTTTGTGTAATATTCTTCCTCTGTGTGTTAAATAGTACCCTGTTGTCAAGTAGGATAGTGTTGGAGGAGATGTCATCCCTCACCCCCCAACTCCCTGCTGACTCAGCCACACAAATATGTCTGAAGGATGTTTGTTATTGTATTTTTATTTTTAGATAGAGAGAGAGAGAGAGAGAGAGAGAGAGAGAGATCAGATGCATGCTTCTCCTGTGTGTGATAGTAAAGGATTGAATCTGTTGTGAGGTGTGAGCAGCTGGCGTCCCCCAGGTTTGCAGAGCATGGTGCAAGCGATGAGCCGCACACCTACTATTTCAATGAAAATGGTACAATCTGGTAGAGGAATTACTTGGGTTGCTGCCACCATTACACAATTGGAGTGTGGGCAAGCAGTTGTGATTGGGTGGTGTTGGTGCTGCAGTTGCAGAAGGGGAGTATGGGCGAGCAGTCGTCTTTAGCAGGGAAGGAGTGGAGAAAAAGCTGCAGTCTGACTTTAGCCCACATTTCATTTCAGAGGTACATTGCATCTATGTGAAATGAAGTAGCCTAATAAATGTATGGTAGAATTGTTAGTGGGGTTTGAGTATTTTTTGTTTTACATTTTGGAGGTTTTTTAACTTTTAAGAATAACGGTTTCAGTTTAAGTGATAATCAAGATGGTGGCTGAATCGAAACATTGTGAAGATATGAATGTACCGATTTTTTTTTTTTGTTATTGTAAATTGGTCTGCTGATAATTTTATCTGTGGGTTGTGGTGAGATTTATCCATGGGTAAAGATGCCAATTGACCAATCAGGGATTGGAATTTCAGATCCCATTGCGTAATACAGCACAATATACAAACCTGAAATTATCATATTATATATATATATATACATATATATATATATATATATATATATAGATATAGATATATAGATATATATAATGGCTAAGCAACCAATCTGAAGTCAAACACAAAATTCCATTTAAAAGGCCATGATTTGTTTGTTAGTAAAATGGGTTTATCTGGCTGGTTCCATGACACCAGACACCATTTGTTCGTGTAAAGCATAAAGAGGAATTCCTGCAATGGTAACTACTGTGTGGGAAATTAAAATATTAGAGTTTGGAGTTTCAGGAGTCTTGGCGAATCGGTGGTGTTGTGTGGTGGTCCCTGGGGTGGTCAACCCTAATGCCCCCTCAGCTGCTCTCCTCTTGCCTGAGTACAAGGTATAGCTCCAAGCCCATGTCTCACAGTCATATATTGTTTGGAGGTAGAGAAGTATGGCTGGCCACATGTAGTCAACAGAATCAGTTGTAACTTTTTTTATGCAGGGCCTTGTGGGCCCTGTGTGAAGCAATAGATCATGTATAACTTTGTTTGCTCAAGGAAGGGGTAGGCATTAGGGTTGACAACCCCAAGGAACACCACACCACTGAACAGCCAAGACTCCTGAGATTACAAACCTTAATGTTTTAATATCCTGACTTTTTGACTTTTTGGGAACCCTAATCTCAGCATTAATGCAATTTTTTGCAATTAATTTCCTATCTTCTTGCAATAGTGGAATCAAATGCAAAATATGTGGCTACAGATGCAGGCACATAGGGCCCTCTGAGCCCTGTGTCAAGGGAAGAATATGTTTGACTGTAAAAGCACTGTGTCTTCTGGGCCCTGCGTTTAAGTTTAAGCTGCTTAAGTTTAAGTTTCTTGCCCCTGAACAGGGCAGCTTCAGCTCACCCACAGTCGGCCGGCACCCAGCCAGCCACCGACCAAGACCACGACACCCGCCTGCAGCTCCTTGGAAGCTGCTTGCCCCTGAACAGGGCTGCTTCAGCTCACCCACGGTCAGCTGGCACCCAGCCAGCCACCGACCAAGACCACAACACCCGCCTGCAGCTCCTTGGAAGCTGCTTGCCCCTGAACAGGGCTGCTTCAGCTCACCCACAGTCAGCCGACACCCAGCCAGCCACTGACCAAGACCAGAACACCCGCCTGCAGCTCCTTGGAAGCTGCTTGCCCCTGAACAGGGCTTCTTCAGCTCACCCACGGTCGGCTGGCACCCAGACAGCCACCGACCAAGACCAGGATACCCGCCTGCAGTTCCTTGGAAGGTACGGGACAGCGCAGCCAATCGGAACACGGGTGCTTCCAGCAAACCCACTCTGATTGGCCAGGAGTTTTCCCCTGCTATAGACACCTGGCACTTTGTTAGATTTTCGATAGAACTAAGCACATTTCAACTGTGTTATTAGGAGTTTTTCACTGTATTAGCTGGATTGTAATTTCTACTACTGTTTTAAAGTGCTTACACTCTTCTGTCTGACTGCTTTTCCTGCAGCGCCCCATCCAAGCACTCTGCCTTGGTGCCGATAAGTCTAACTACCTTTTTCCATAAGCAGGTTATACAGACCTGCCACTAGAGGGATTCTTGGTCTTCTACATAAATCACTGTATTCATTCGTGGGCAATATGGCCTGCATTATCATTCTACTTCTTTTCCGGTGCTGCTACAAGGGGACTTGAGTCTGAAGGGTGGATGGCCACTAACTAAGCTGCTCCTGCTCTCCTTGTTCCCCTTTCTGCTGTATTTTCTCATCTAGGTTTTAAGTGAGTACCTAGGTGGGCAAATTATTTGCCTAGAAGATATTGCACTAATACAAATCATGAGACCACTCAATCTGGGACCATGGCTCTCCTTATTGTGTTTTTATTGCTCCTAAGATGCAGAGTTTTCAGCAATACAGTGCAATTCGAAGTACATCAATGCAATTCAGTTCTCCAATGTACCTTATCAATACCTAATGTTATAACTGCTCACCGTGCAGACACTATGTCATTCTCTCCTTTCAGCCTATTTCCCAGTTAGCCTACACCCCTTGCTACTGTCCTCACCTATGTCTACCCAAAGCACTTACATTGATCACAATCAACTGTCATTACAGTGGTGCCGCCTTCATGCAGCACGATATGGGTTGTCACAAGAAATAAAAATTCAGTCTCCATTCTTATAAGCTCCTTAAAGAAAGTTATACTTCTGCTTCTTCTCTGCTCAGGAAATGTGGAGCTCAACCCTGGCCCCCTACAACTTACCTCGCCTATCGATTTTGTTGAGGCCACAGGTCTCAAAATGATGATGGTCAACATTTTAAGCCTGCCTAAAACTTGTACAGCTGCAAGCCTGATTGCACATGTTAACCCAGACCTTATCATAATTACTGAGTCGTGGTTAAAAAAGACGAATACTGATCAACAAATATCACTGCAGGGCTATAATTTATTTAGAGCAGATAGAGAGTCTAGAGGCGGGGGTGTGGTTATCTACGCCAAATCTAAGTACTTGGTCACCAATATTAGTTGCAAATCTCTAGCCAAGGAATTTGAGTTAGTTTCGCTGAGTCTTCATCTCCCCTCCTTGGAATGTATCACTATCTAAGGTGGCTATAGACCCCCATCTGGTGGTGATGAAGTCCTTAATCTTTTGAAATCCATGTTCATAGATGCAAAAACTGAAACAATATTTCTAGGAGATCTAAATATGGACTGGCTGTCACCTAAATCACACAGCCTCAAATCCCTTTGTGACAAGCTAGGTCTTGGGCAATTAGTCAGTGAACCTACTAGGAACAACACTCTAAATACTGCCAACAGTTCCATTCTAGATGTGGTACTAACCACCCATCCACACAAAATATCTCATTTGGCAGTGTTTCACAACGACATGAGTGATCATGGAATTGTTGCTTGCATAAGATCTCAAATTAAGGCCCGGCCGCAACCCATCTTTATAACAAAAGATCCTTTTCAAATTCAGTGCAGTAAACTTCCTATCTGACCTGAGCATGATCAGATGGCAAGATCTTTACCTAGCCAAAGATGTCAACAAGGCAGCTTGCATCCTTAATGGCAAACTCACTACAATAATAAATAAGCATGCCCTTTCATCAAAGTAAGGGTAATGGAACAATTCCAACCCCTGGTTCACCTCGATCTCAAGGCAGCCCTTATAGCTCGAGATAAGCTCTGGGCTAAAGCTAGACATTCCAAAGAATCTTCAGATTGGCAGGTATTTAGAACAGCCAGGAATAACTGTGTGAAAAAACTTTGCTCTGCTAAAGCTAACTATTATACTTCTACTCTCGAACAAGCTAAGGGTAACCCTCATAAAATATGGAAGACTATCAAAGCTATAGAAGGACAGCCCATGGCCCCCTCTGTCTCAACAAAGATAGTTGTAAGTGGCAAGATTGTGGAAAACAAGTCCCTAATCCTGGAGGAACTTAACTCCCACTTTGCCACAGCTGGATTAGCTTTTGACTCGTCACCTTATGCTGGTGCTGCAGTGAGCCAGCATACCCCTCCCACCACATCTAGTCCTGCACCCAGCCCCTTCCAACTGTGCGAGATAACTTATAAAGAAGTAGAAGATTCTCTTCTTAACTTAGACACCAAAAAAAGCGCAGGGGACGATGGCTTGGAACCCTTTTTCGTAAGGTCAGGCTACGCCCATCTCACTGCCCCAATTCTCCACATCTTCAATCTTTCCATTACATCTGCTACTGTTCTGTCCTGCTGGAAATTAGCACATATCCTCCCTCTATTTAAATCTGGTGACCCATGCGATGTAAACAACTATAGGCCTATCTCCATATTGCCTATCCTTTCTAAAGTTCTCGAAAAACTGATCCATATTCAGTTAAAATCTCACTTGGAAACCTTCTCTCTCATTAACCCAGCTCAATCTGGCTTCCGTGCTAATCATAGCACAATCACTGCACTAGCAAAAGTAACCAATGATTGGATCTCTGCTATAGATGCTAAGAAGGTAACTGGTGCAGTCTTTTGGACCTCAGCAAAGCTTTTGATACTGTTGATCACAAACTATTAGTCAATTGCCTTGCAAAGTTGGGTGCCACATACCATACCACCCAATGGTTCTCTAGCTACCTAACTGGAAGATTCCAAAAAGTAAAGGTGGAAGGCTTTTTTTCCTGCTGCCTTGCCAGTTGCAAGAGGAGTCCCCCAAGGATCCATCTTAGACCCTATCTTGTTTTCTCTGTACATTAATGACTTACATGCTAACATATCTATGTCTAATCTGCACTTTTTTGCAGATGATACTGTGTTGTATACTTCTGGCTCATCGTTATCTGAAGTCAAGGGAGTGCTTCAAGTGGACTTCGCACAACTTGAGCATAACCTAATAAAGGCAAAGCTTCTGCTCAATGCTAAGAAGACTAAAGTGATGATATTCTTTTGCAGTGCTGTCACAGGCCCCCCCAATACCCTTGCCCAAGACTTCATTGTCACCACGCTAAATGAGCCTCTGGAAGTTGTAACCAAATTTAAATATCTAGGTATCTGGAGCGACAATAAATTATCTTTCAGTGACCACGTTGAAGATGTATCTAGAAGGTTAAAAGCAAGGTTAGGTGTCTTCTACAGAAATAGGCCCCTTTTCCCCCTTGACACTGAAACAAGCTTGTACAGGCCACTTTTCTCCCCCTACTCGACTATGGTGATGTAATCTATTCCTCCACCACTCTTGCAAATCTAAGTAAACTGGACATCCTTTATCACCGTGCTTTACGGTTCATTACCGACTCCCCTTACTGTTCGCACCACTGTGACTTATATGCAGCTGTTGGTTGGACATCTCTTACTACTAGACGCCTGCTCCATGCTGGGCTATGGACTCTTAAATTGCTTCTGCAGAAATTGCCAAGCTATCTCTCTTCCCTTATTAGTATCTCACATAGTGCATACTCATTAAGAAAATCTGACTTTATCATGCTTGACATACCAAGGACGCGGACTTCCTTTGGTAAACGTGCTATTGCATATGCCCTTCCCTCCATTTGGAACCAATTACAAACTGTACTGAAACTAACTAGCACAGTTTCAATAAACTTACAAATCACTAAGTTCAGCCAAAATAAAAGACACCTGTAACTGTCATTAAGCCTCTTCCTTCCCATGTGTGCCATATTTATCCACTGGTAAGGTATAATTGATTTGTCATATTAACTGCTTTCCCTTCCCCTTCTACTCCTGGCTTTATCTTTGCTTACGCTCCACTGCTACTCTATCAAATCACTCCTCCCCCCCATATCAGTTGTAGACTGTTGTTTGTTCTAGCTGCCAAAATACTGTATATGTATTGCACACACCAGTCATCATGTTTCATTTATCAGTATGCAACCTGAAAGTCACTTCCCCTCTCTCATATCAATGTTTACCACCTGCGGTCACCCTATGTGGTACCCTTGTATGTATATCCAGCCTGTATCATGTAACATGCATTTCATGTATATACTGTTATTACCTATCTGTGTTTGTACTTTAAGTGTTTATGTCACAGGACCTCCTTGTGAATGAGCTTGCTCAATGGAGTTTTCCTGCAATAAACTTGAACTTGAACTTAAGTGTGGCTGCAGATGCTTATGTGCCAGCTCAGTGGGCCCTGTGCCAAAGGAAGTGTCTGTCTGGCTGTGGAAATTTTAAAACCTTGTAACTCAAGAACTGATAAATATTTCTTCCTTTTTTTTTTGCAAAAATAATTTTCATTGAGACACATTATTTCCCATATCAACACAGTAATTCCATAGGTTATTAATCTTAAATTTGTATTCAGGCAAGAAGATCATAAATATCGGAAGTCTCAGACATCAGAAAATTACAAGTACAAAGGATAGGAAGAGATATAATAATCCTTAAAACACAATAGAATCAATTTTTACTTTCTTATTTTACATTGGAAACCTGCCATAATTTTCTGCTTTTTAAGATTTAATTTATCAAAATCTTCTTTTGTCCAATCTTGGCATTTCTTTTTGTATAATTCCCACAGTGCTTCATAATCAGATGCATACTCATTATTGTATAAGGAACTTAGAAACAATTGCTTCCACTCAAGTAATGGAAAACTGGGATTACAATCTGTTGAATTCCAATATTTCAAAATTAATCTTTTAATAGAAATTGTATTAGCCTTTAAAATAAGCCTTAAATAATTTTAATGTATTCTACTAGAAAAATCCAAAAGCAGATTTGGATAACATAGAAAAATTGAAACATAGAAGATGATGGCAGATAAGGACCGCAAGACCCATCCAGTCTGTCCATTTGAAGGCCAACCCCCCCTCAGAAATGAGAAGGACTGGTCCCACTAGGCTTTACTATGTTTACAGTATATAAACATATGCATATAATCTGCGTCTGAATGGTCACAGGACCAGCATTGGCTAGAAGCTTTTGTTTTCATTCTATAAATCCTAAGAGGTGTATAATAAGCTCTCATCATAATTTTACTGATAAATATTTCTTCTTGAAGTCTTTGAAAGGCACCTCCTTGGGCCAAGTCACTTCTGCTCTGAAAATGTCAGAACAAAATTCTAAACCAGTTCTGCTCTAGATGCAAGCTAACACATGGGCCAAAAAGAACATGTTTTCCCTATTTTTACACTCCCTGGGTTTTAGAATCTAGAGAAGCATTGATTATGAAACTTGCCAGATCATAACAACCTGGTACCCTGACCACGCATGCAAAATTTCATGCAATTTCCTCAAACAGTGCCAAAGCTACTAAGGTTCAAACTCATGAAAGTAAACTTTTCTCACTAAAGTAAAACACAATTTCTCATGAAAGTAAAACAGCCTGTGAAGTAAAATTATTTGTATCAGAGGGTTATCTCAAACATCCTAGTGAACTTGCTCAGAAGCCAAATTTCAAAACCTTATAACTCTGGAACTGATTAATATTTTTTCACAAAACCTTTGAAAACCACACCCTTGGCACAAGTCCCTTTAGCCCTGAAAGTTTCAGAGCAAAATTCCATACTGTTTTGGTTGTAGGTGAGAGAAAAAAAGGCCAAAAAAACTGTGCTTTATATTTATTGTTGATGTTTCTGGAATCGGATTAGGTGCCCATTACAAAGCTTCCCATATCTGGAGAAGTTGCCACCCACCAAATTTCTCACAATTTCATGAATGTTGTCATAGCTATTCAGGTGCAAAGACTGGGGTGTAACACTGAACACTCTGCACAACCCTAATGTACATGCATTACCATACATGTATAATATTCTTTGCAAAGAACCTTGTTAGGGTTTATGTTAATGCCACACAAGTAGGAAAATGTGGCATTAGGGTTTCCAACCCTAACTCCCCACCCCCACCCACCAAGCAGTAAAAGAAAAAAATTAGGGTTTTGGGTCTTCAGTGTCTTGGAGAATTAGTGGTGGGGTCTTTCTTGTGGCTGTCAACTCTAATGCTCACCCCTTCTCCCAGCCACAAAGGACAAAGCCAAGCCAGTGCCTCATTGTGCTACACTCTTCAAAGGTAAAGAACTTTGTCTCTTCACGTGTTGCCATTACAGTTCATTGTAGTTTTCTTCAGGCTGGGCCCACAGTGCCCTGCATGAAGAAAGGAGATCATGTCTGACCTTGTTTACTCAGGGAAAGGGGTGTGCTTAGGGTTAGCAACTCTAAGGAAGACCCCACCACTGATTTGCCAAGACTCCAGAGACCCCAAACCCTATTTTCTTTCCTTTTGATACTTGGGGGGAGTAGGGGTGAGGAATTAGAATAGTAGGGGTGGGAAATTAAGGTTGAAAATCCTAATGCCACATTTCCCTACTTTTGTAGTGTTAACCTGAACCCTAACTGGTGCATTAACAATGTTTTCACAAAGAATTTCCTTTCTTTTTGAGATTGTGGAATCGTATCCTCATTCACGCAGGTGCTGAAATGGACGTGTATGAACATATACAGATGCACAGGTCCCTTTGGACCCTGTGCCAAGAGAAGACTCTGTCTGCATACAGACATTCAGGGGCCTTGTGAGCCCTGCATGTCCATGCAGTGACAGATGTCAAGAATTCATGGAGGTTGGCTGGTGGACTGTAGAAGTGCAGGGACCTCTGCACCCTGCACTTCCATGTGGCCCAGCTAGAGACACACATAACAAAGAGACCATCTGTCAGCTAATGTACAGGGACCTCTGCCACCCATGGTGCAGACATGTAGGGCCCTATGCTAAGAGAAGAGCTGTCTTCATTATATGGCACTCGGTCCCATGCGGACTACACTGCAGCTTTCATTTTCTAGCTGGGGGGGTGTCACATAACAACACCATCCCATCACCCTCAACCCATGTAGCTAGGTCACTGAGCTCACCCTGAACTCACTGAACTCTGCTCACTAGCATGGGCTCACAAAGCATACCCGGTGTGATGAAGAATGGCACTACACACAAAGTTTCTTAAAAATAGTTTTTTTTTATTTTGACCCCAAATTTTTAAAATAGTCATTTTATGACTCCCTTATAAACATGACATGTGATATTTATAGTATATTATCCAAAACATCATTTCACACCACAAGCACAAAAACCTGTCTCATCCAGGATTTAAAGAATGACACCTGTCATGTTTATAAGGAGGTGTGGAAAATGTCTATGCTGAAGGTTTGGAGTTAAAATATTTTGAATTAGCAAAGTTATGAGTGAACATTGAAATATTGCACTCATAAGCTTGGCATTTTGCCATATTTGTACTCCAGAGTTTCAGCAAAACCTTATTATCCCACCTCACGAACCAAGTAGGTGAAAATTCAATTCCCCGCTGAAACATCATTCTGTGCCACAGGTGTGAAAACACATTTCTGCCAGGATTTGAAAAATGACAGCTGTCACGTTTATGACCTGGTGTGAAAAAATGGCTATGTTGATAATCTTGGGTCAAAGTATTTAAAATTATCTAAGTTATAGAAAAAGTTATAGTTATAGAAAAATGTCTACATATGCTCATAACTTTATCATTTTTTCTTATTTTGACCCCACAATTTCAATGTATTTTTCTAATGCCCCACCTCACAAACAATGAAGTGAAAATCTTCAAATCCACCCACAAGGTGATTTTGCAAACTGATGGTGAAACTGGTGAAAGTGGATTTCCATCACTCTTGGTCATGAGGTGGGGTACCAGAAAATCCATGTTGAAAATCTGGTGTAAAAACATGTAAAAATGACAAAGTTATGAATCAAAGTTCAAACCCCATTCAAATAAATTAAACCAGACATACCTTTTTTTTCTCATATCACAATCACCGGATCCAGCAGCAAGAAGTGACTTTGATCAGAGCATGGATCTACATCATGGGACATGCTCAGGTGAGTGATGGAGTATGTGTGGGGAGTGTGGGACGGTGGGTACTGAGTGAAAGGTTGGGGGGGCAGGTTGGGGTGTGTGAGTGGGAGTCAAATTGTTGAGGGATTGTATTTTTTTACATGTTAAATATTACAAAAAAAACCAATGAGGGATGATTTTTCTTATTTTAGGGAACTTGATACTGGGGGACTTTGCACCCCACTGTCAGGCTACCATTCGGCACACCATGGGTAGGCACTAAAGTGCCACCAGTAGTGGGAATGGGGAAGGGGAGGGGAGTCAAGGTGGGCACCCCAATCTGCTTATATTATATTGTAGGCCTTTGAGAAAGCATTTTTATAATATGAAATGCTTCAGGCAAATGTTTCCTTGTGGGGCCTGGTTTTAATTTTTTGTATCTTGAGACACAGACACAAACTGAATAAAAAGGATTGCACAACTTTAAGTTTGGCTACAGCTGTTTATTCCAGTGGTGAGTGCTCTTTTTCCCTGGTGTGGTTTATTTTTTTGCTGTTGTGGATCTCTCCCTCTCTCTCTCTGTCCATCCATCTGTCTATCCAAGTGGACTGGGGTCTCTTCCCCCCATCTCCAGGTTGCCTGTCCCCCCTTATTAAAAAGATATACATGTGGCAGTACTGGGGTGCCCACATCCAGTGCTGCCAAAGATCATCCCATCACTGCAGTGCCCAGTCACCTGTATCAGCTTCTGTCACCCTACAATAAAGAAAACTATCTCTCATTGATAATTTTTTCAACCTGTAAAAAAAGTAAACTATCCCATGCTGATCCAACCCCTCTCCACAGCCCATCCATTAAATATAAGCAGTGGTACCAGGGTGCCCACCCCCAGTGTCAATGAACATCATGCTGACACTAGGGTGACCAATCCCCAGTGTCAGCTTCTGTCACCCTGTAAGAAAGAAAACCATCTCTTGTTGGTCTTTCTTTTTTTAACCTGTAAAAAGGAAAATGGTCCTTCACTGATCTGACCCCAACACACCCCCGGTCCATTAAATATACGTGGTGGCATCAGGGTGCTCAACCCAGTGCTGCCAAACATCATGCCATCACTGGGGTGCCCAATTCCTGTGTTGGCTTCTGTCACCCTGCAATAAAGAAAGCCATCTCTCATTGATCTTTTTTTTTAAACTGTAAAAAAAAGGTCCCTTGCTGGTCTGACCTCCCACCCACCCCCACCTGTTAAATATAGGTGACAGAAGCAGGTGCCCAACCTCAGTATTGCTGAAGGTCATCCTGACAATGGGTACCCAATCCCCCAGTGTCAGCTTCTGTCACCCTGCATTAAAGAAAACCATCCCATTTTACTATTTCTTTAGAAGCAGTATATTTTGGAGAGGAACAGGGGAAAGCAACTACAGCTCCCCATCACTTAACTGCTAGCTCAGACAGCTAAATGGTATGGGTCTGTGACCTGTGAAGTAGAGTCAGGTGGGAAATCCTCAATGGTACAATAAATAAAAACAGGAACAGCAGAATGGTAGAAATGAAGTGGAAAGGTAATGACGGCAGAGGACATATAGAGAGTAGACAAGATGGATGAAAGGGGGATAAAAAGAAGGGTGGGAACAGAATTTGGGAAGTCCATGTGTGCAAATGCTCATAGTCTGGGAAATAAAATCCTGGATCTGGTTGCCATCATGGCAGAGTTGACCTGGATATTGTCATGATTTCCAAGTCATGGTGCAATAAGAACCATGTCTGGGGTATAACCATACCAGGCTATACCCTGTTCAGGAAGGACAGAGTGGGTGAAAAAGGGTGACAAGTGACTCTACATGAGGGAGAGAATAAAAGCAACTGAAATGCAAGCAATACAGGGAGGGGCAGAAGTACTGTGGGTCACCCTAGAGATGGAAATTGGAGCCACTATTCATACTGTTGTGATCTACAGATCTACAGCACAAGGGGAGGAGATGGACAAGGTTCTGGTGGAAGCCATCCAATAGATTGTGACTAAAGGGGAGGTGTATGCCAGATGTACATTGGAGCATCCCAGCTGCAGCTTTAGCTAGGAGTAGGGACAACCTGGACTCTCTGCAGGGGGTGTCCCTCAGGCAACTAGTAAGAGAGCCCACTTGTGAGGGAGCAATATTGGACCTTGTACTCACCAACGGGGACAATGTTGCAGATGTCACAGTGGGTGGCAACCTGGGGACCAGTGATCACCATATGGTGTGGTTAAATATAAATACTGTAGCAGAATTGAACCATGCAAAGGTGAGGGTCTTGAACTTCACGAGGGTTAACTTTACAAAGATGGAGGAATGCCTCAGTGATGTGCTGGCAGGGGCAGGACATAGGTGGAGTGGGGGAACGGTGTGAAAAACTAAAAGGGGCCATAGTGAAGGCAACAAACTTCTGTGTTAGGCAAGTTAGCAAAAGCAAGAGGAAAAGAGACTGCTATGATTCTCAAATGACGTAGCTGGGAAGGTTAGAGCAAAAAAGTTAGCATTCAGGAGGTATAAGGGGACACAGAGAAATGATGATAGGAAAGTCTATCAAAAGAAGCAGAGGGAGACAGGGAAAGCAGTCAGGAGCACAAAGGGAAAAATGGAGAAGAAAATAGCCCAGGCTGTGAAGAAAGGGGGCAAGTCATTTTTCAGGTATGTGAGTGAAAGGAGAATAGGGGAGGGATTGTAAGGCTAAGGGGGGAGTGTGTGGGGGGGGGGACCAGGAAAAAGCAGACATCCTGAACAAATATTTTTGTTCAGTATTCAGAGAGGAAGGGGAAGATGGAGGCCACAGTTAAGTGACAGGAGCATTGAAGAAAGGGAGGTGGACACCAGTCCATTTACAGAGGAGAGAGTCCTAAAGGAATTCACAAATCTGAAAGTGGACAAGGCACTAGGGCCATACGGGGTACATCCAAGGATACTGCGGGAGCTCAGGGAGTTTCTGGTTGCACCACTGATAGTCCTGTTCAACCTCTCACTGGAGACAGGAGTGGTCCCAGAGGACTGGAGGAGTGCAGATGTAGTCCCACTTCACAAAAGTGGTAGCAGGAAGGAAGAACTCCTGGGTCTTTGGCAAAGGGATCCCCCCCTTTTATAAAAGTGGGTGCAGAGTTCCTTACACACACAGAGTTTGCCACAAACCTAGAGCAATGCAACTTGCATTGCTCTAAGGGCACTTTTAAAATCTGGCCCCATGTTTTGATGAAAATCTCTTCAGTAATAAAGAATGGAGGGTCTTGATGTTCAAAGTTACGGGAAATTTTGTTTAACTGAATTCTACAGATGTTAACTGTGAATTTTATACTGGAAACCTGGAGCTCTCTTTAAACAGCATTAATGTTTAGGAGCACCCTAAAGAGACACCATTAGCATCACAGCAGGTACAATACTGTATGAGGGTTAGTTGTCATTTAGGTAAATATGCAGTCCCTTAATTTGACAATGGCCATTAAATCTACTTGCATGTTTTCAATTATTTGTTAAACATTAATAACTTGTATTGCCTCAATTTGGTTGATAGGTTTTACACTTTGTACTTTTTTGCATTCCACATGGCCAAGTCATTCCTAAAAATGGGCATCATTCTTAGTAAACTTACCTGGTTAATAAAATCAGTAAAAATAATAACAAATTGAATAAATGAGTCAAAGAAATCCTATGCCTTGTCACATACTATACAAAATGTATAATGAATGTCAGAAGCTTTAAACAGTGCTTTAATGATTCATGTAATATATGATTAAAAAAATATACAACTTGAAAGCTTCAATATGAAATATCAGCTCAGCAAAAATTCTCAATATTTTGTCATCCATGATGAGTAAGTACAAGGAACATTTTTCATAAAATCATGTATACACAAAGGACTTGCTGCAGATGCTTTTCTTCCAAAATATAATGCTTCCAACTGTTTGATTTTGTGGCATCAGTTAAGCTTAATTAGATTTGATTAAACAATTAAACCAGGCAGGCCATGCATTATGTTGTGTAAGAGTACTCCTCGAGTATGTCGTTAGCCTTGATGCAACATGAAGTGCCTTCAACTTCCCAGGAAGAGCATAACCTCATGTGACACATGCCCTAAGGTGCCTTACTGGGATAATGAATGTTTCCTAACTCTTTTTCATGTTTGGTGGATTAAAGGAGAAATGTTTTTAATCTACAAACCTTTACTTACTGTAGAAGCTGTAAATGCTGAGCACCACACCTGAAAATTGACATAGGTGCTTAGGCAGAGTTCAAATTATAGCAACCAAAATGATAAAGGGATTCAAAGGAATGAAATATAATCAGAAGCATGACAACCTAAAGAGATCTAGTCTTGGAAAGAGGAGATAAAGAGGGATCTAATCAAAATATACAGACAACAAAGGATAACCTACAGTACCTGGCAGTGTCAAGCTAGTACATAAAAATGAGAACATAACTAAGGGGTACAAAAAACAGCTGAGGTGGGAACTATTCCTAGAAGAACTAAGAAAGCATGTATTTTCTTAGAGGGTGGTAAAATATGGACTAGTCTGGACAGGCACATGAGGAGGGTTGAGTTTAAAGTTATAACCATTGAGTAGGGGCAGTCAGGATGGGCTTTATGTCCTTCCTCTATCCATAATTCTTATATTTCAATGTTAAGTACCAGTCCACATTTCGTAATTGCTGCATATTTACTGGCTAATCTGTAAACTCATTAAGTGCTTCTGATGTACACACTGCTGGTATTTTATAACTATATGATGCACCATATGCCCTTGCTCTAGTGTACTTTCCTTTTGTTGCTTTTCAAATAAAGCCAGGCTACATTCCTGATTCCTAACAGATGGGTAAGCCATGAGTGCTGATTCATGAGGGGAGTTTCATTTCTATTATTCAAATATTTGTCCAGAAAAGATACACAGAGCTTTAAGCAACTCTTTTCCAGAAGTGTACTGGGATCTATTCCATGTTCATTGAACTTAGGCTTTAGATCTGTAAGATGGATTAAATAATTAATTAACATATTACTTAACAACAGATATAGAAAGTAGTTTCATAGGGGAAATATTACACAGTTTCAGACTTTATTCCATAAGCTGGGATGAAAAAATTGGTTTATTTCACCATTGTCTTGTGGAGTCTCTTCAGCAACATTACATTTAGTTTTAGATATTAGTTGCAGTCAAATCTGAACATTTTTTTTTTTGGGGGGGGGATAGGATTGTTTACTATTTATTCTCTTTTTTTAAACCTAGAAGTGTATGCTAGACAATCACCAGATGATAGCACACACCAGAAGAGGAAAATTTGTACAGAACTTCTTCAGCTTATAACTCTGGACTGAGGTTTTGCTGAAGACAGTGGTCCATGCCTGATAGAGGGTAGGGTAGATGACTCATTAAGTAAGCAATAATATATGGCAGTATGTGCAGGTTTGCTGTTTGCTGTAACAATAGCAGTGCATGCCTTAGGTGGGTTGATAGTATGAGGCATATCTGCGGGCCATCAACCACAAAATAAATGTGGTTATGACAACAGAGCCACACAACCTAAAGTGTTATCATACTTACAAAATGGTAAAAAGCATCAAAGGCTCAAAAAGAATATTCACTCACCCCAGCTCTGACCTTTATAGCCATAGGTGTCCCTCCCCCTGGTCATCTTCATTTGTGGGAAAGGTTTTAATAATTTAGCCCAAATTAGTTATAGAGGCCTTTTTCTCCAAAACTCAAGACATAGGCACAAGTCCATATTTTGGAACTGCTTACATCATGGCAAAGCAAACAAAATGCTTGTGCCCCATTTTCAAAAGTTTTGATGAGTTTTTGGAAGTTTCTTCACTTTCAGCAAAAAAATAATGCATGCATCATTTTTGGAGCACAACTCATGGCACTTCAGACATGATGTTAGACATTTTTTATGGTCTAAACATCATGTCAAAAGTGCTACAAATGTTCCACTGTTCTTCAAAAATCTATCAATTGTCTAATTTCCATAATGATCTTGTTTCTACCCAGTTTTACAGTTGCAAGGATGGAAACACACAGAGGTCAAGTGACTTGTACATGGTCATTGAGTGATGCAGTTGCTCTGATAAGATCAGAACTTGGTGTATCTTGGGCATGATTTTTCTCTTTCGCCAATATGGTGGATTTAGTGAATTGTTTGTCAGCTCTGATAGTGGCAGATGACCAACCATTATGACTGTCAGTGGATTGGTCCATTGATACAGTTCCTCCCTAGAGTAGAATTCAGCAGTGAGCTCTGACTCTGGACTAGGGTTGGTAGGACCAGTACCAGATGCAGTTTTGTCTGATTAGTGAGTACAGCTGTAGCATGTGCTGCTTTTCCCCTTCCCCTGATCATTCTTCTTCCCAACTGCCAATCCTCAGCATCTTCTTTCTCCATAGTTATGGCTGGAACCCAGCTCTTTAGAATCATACCAGAAATAGTTTACAGAGTGTCCCAATGAAACCAATGGATGTGCAACAGCAGCAGACAGAAAGTGATAGACTACATATGAGGGCCCAAAGATGATGCAGTTCTCATTCACTTCCTTTTCCAAATTCTTATCACCCATTTCCAAACCTCAGACATTCAATTTTTCTCTACAGTGGGTTCTTGTCTAGGTAGGAAAGGGCCCTTGTTGGAATAGTCCATCACTAGTACACCAACCAATCTCCTATACACCATATGCTGTACTCGGAGTTAAACCTCAGTGTTGCTGAACGCACACTCCCTCCACCTCAAGTTAACAAGGTGCTTTCTTTATTCTGGAAGTAGGATATGTGCAATAGTGGACAGTTTTTTTGTGTGTGTTATTAAGTACCCCTCGGTAAATTGGTTAGCATCGTCACAATTAAATATTGTTAATTATGGAAATTTTGTAATATGCATGTCTTTTGAAATGTTGCTAAGCACTGTTTGGTAGTTTGGTTACCAGCACTGTGAATGCAGAATTATGTAGTATCTACTTTGAACCCTGATTTTTCACTTTTTTTGTTTCAGAGTGTTAGTTTATGAGGAAGTCAATGCCCTTTCCACCTTCTCTCAACAGAGCACTGGTGGACAGTTTTTTAAGTTTAGTTACTGGATTTTGGTAACTGGGTAGGCTCACTGAGACAAGCTGTTCCCTTTTCAGTAGAGATCCAGAATTAATAACACAGAATACACAGACAGTATACACACAGATACTAATTACTACCAGTAGTGAGCAGGATATTATTAACCGCCAGACTCATCTAAATGAGATATATAGGTGGGCAAATGAAAATAAAATGCAATTCAACACTAACAAGTGCTGTGTTATACATTTCATAAAACACAATAAACTTGCTAAATATTCACTAAATAACCACATATTCAATTCCTCAAAAGGAGAAAGAGACTTGGGGGTATTTGTCACAAATGATTTAACATTTAAACAACAAAGCACTGAGCTGTTAAAAAGAGCAAATAAAAGGATTAATTGCATTTTAAGAAGCATCAAAAGCAGGGATTGTTCCATACTAATGCCACTGTGTAGCTCTTTGGTGGGACCTCTTGTGGAGTATAGTACCCAGTTCTGGAGTCCATCCCATAAAAGAGACATAGGGTGTATAGAGAAGGTTCAGACAATAGCCACTAAAATATTACCAACTTAAACACTTGACTTATGAGGAAAGACTTAAGGAACATAGATTGTACTCTCTGGAGTACTAGAGAAAAAGAGGGGGGGCTCTGTCTCATTTTCGGGGCTTTCAAAAACTGGGGACTTACAGTATGGGAATGTCAAGGTCTACAAAAGAAGGCACCAAACAAAACTACAAGAACTCATAGGTACCAGTTAAAGAAAGAACTGTACAAAACAAACAGGAGAGGGTCGTGGTTTAATCAGAGGGTGGTGACTCCTTGGAATGGTTTACCTAATGATATAATTTAAAGTGACACAATAACATTTAAAAATAAAATAGATGTACACTTAGGAAATAGATCAATCTATTAAAAAATGGCAAGTCTTCTTGGCGCAAGCTATAGACCTATGAAACGAAACCAATGAAACATACAGTGCATAAGTAAATGACATACCGGTGTCACTAGTCAAGCCATGCGAGGCAGGCCTTTACATGGAGCTGGCAAGTATCTATACTTTCATGTAGATTATCTCCTCAAAACTGGGTCAAATGAAAAAGCTGTAACAGAATTCTGTAGTGGTTTTAAAGAACTTCATAGCTGGGTGGGAGAGACTGAAAAGTATATTGTGATTAATGAGGAGGGAATTAATATTTGAAAAGCCTCTGAGAAAAGAAGTGGATAGTTTAACCATTAAAATGAAAGACCAGTAAAGTAGTAGTCAGCACAATAATAATCAGTATGCTGCTGGAGTGGAGGTAAGCGATATAACAGTATGATAGGCTTTTTCAAGAGTATGCTCCCTACAGCTTTGTACCCGAACAGCACAATAAAGTTACAAATAGAAGAGCTCATAGCACCCCTAGACCACAATCTCAAGCAGACAAAAGCCTCAGCCAGTTATTGTGTGTTTTCTGAGATTTCCCAGTAAAGAACTGATACCGTGAAAAGCATGTGGGAAGGGAAAATAGTTGTTCAAGGCCATCAATTAATGTTGTCTGCAGATTGCTCCAAAGATGTTCAGGAAAAAAAGAAAGAAATCTGATAATATTAAAGCCTCTGCAAATCTGGGTGTTAAATATTTTATCAGCTTTCCCACTGCATTGCATATTAGAATTAATGGTGCCATTCTTTACTTTCCCTCATCCACTAATGTGGAAGAAGTTATGAAATATCTCTGGCCATCTAGGTCAGATGGCAGAAAAGGCACATCTGCTCCCCTGCCTTCAAAATGAAAGGTTGCTTTATTATAAATAAAGTTGCTGGATTATGGATATCTTTCTCCTTTTTGGTCTTTATTATATTGTTTTTAATATCCTTTTTAAGTTTCTCAAGCTTCATTTACACTGATAAACATTGCAAGATTAAGATTTTACCTTCCTATAATGCAAATATAGCATGCTTGTCAAGATCTAAATACTAATAGGAGGGTTATATTTGAATTGGTTTGCAATGAAAACCAAAAAGGCACTAATAAACATATGGATAGATTTTAAATGAGGAAGATCCTATTTAAATATATGAACTCCCATTTAAAGGAAAAAGGAAGATGATGTCTAAAAACAATTGTCAGTGTCAGTGGCTCAGTAGGTAGCACACTCGCCTCTGAAGCCAGGAGATCAGAGGGATGTGGGTTCAGTTCCCACATCTGGCACTTGGGTTAAGATGCCAGTACTGACACTGTAGTGCAGCATGAGAGGGGTGCTGCACTTCTGAGGTGTCATCTTTTGGATGATACGTTAAACCGAGGTCCCATCTGCCTGGATTGGTGGTAGTTCAGGTGGATGTTAAAATTCCCATGGCACTTATCGAAAAAAGAGTAGGGGAATTTCCCCGGTGTCCTGGCCAAATTTCCCTCATTCACTAAAAATACCACCAACAGCTTAATCTGGTTCAAGGTCAGTTGGTATTCATCTGTATCCCCCTCTTCCAGGTCATGCCTGAAATTAGGCAGGATTTGTCTAGTGCACTTACAAAAACTAAATAAATAAAAAATGGGAAAGACACCATTCTAGAAAGGGCGACTTGGTAGGCCTGATACAGATACTTGATCCTCCACGCATCTAGCCATAAATTAATATTATATTGTATCATTCAAAACTCACTACAATTACATCAATATCTTGAATTATACAAAAAACATTTACACTGAGAAAACAGCACCAGATGAAATGAAATTGTATATGCCACCATAATCATTTTATAACAGCATATAAACACAAAACCCGCAATGAAAATTTACATTATGCAGAGTAAAAGGACATAGCCTCTGCTGCACATATGGATTCATTTCTTGTGGATGCACTAAAAAGTATCTTAAAAACAGAAATGCTAAGTTAGCCGGCCTAGTGGTGCTGAGGGTTGAGGTACTGGATGCCACACTTCGTGCAACACTGGCAACCTGGGTTCAAAAGTAAACTCAGGTCCCAGGGGACAGCAGGGAAGGAAAATGACTGAACATCCAGAGTACTGCTCTCCGCTCCTGGGGATGGGGGTCCCAATGCACCACTACTAGACTGCCTGTGGAGGCATGATGGCAGGGCAGTGGATGAGACAAGCTTGGGGACTGCTGGCTGCAGAGCACATGGTGTGTGGGTGTCTCCACATGCAAGTGCACTGGCACCCATTGCATGCTGTCAGGTTGGGGACAGAAAAAGAGCCAGTGGATGACATCATGGCTCATCCCCTGGCTGCACCACCACACTGGGACTCCCAGATATGTCCTTGGGGGGGGATAACCCCTCTCCCTCCAATTCCCTCCACAGGGTAATCCATGGGAGGATTTCTGTGGTTGAGTCCTGGGGACAGGTGGCAGTCGGCAGGGATGAGCTGGATAAGAGCAGGAGATGAGTGATTAACCATACAGCAAGATGACTTTATAGATGTGTGTGTGTTCATCAACAGATGCCTACTTTTATTATTCAGGCACTGAAGCACTAAAACAAAATAGCCAAAAGCCTGCAGTAAGCTGTATAGAAACTGTCACTATGCTCTTCCTATCTCAACAGTCTGTTTTCTGACAAATTGTTATTGGTTGCTACAAGTTGGCACCACCGGATTCAGCTGAATCTGCAGTGTGTGGAAAGGCATCTTCAAAGGCTAGGCTACAAATATCGTCATCTCCCTTGATACATGGGGAGGGGAGGGGGATATCATGGAAAGTTAATGCCATGGTAAGGATCCAAATGCCTAGAAGAATGCAGTAACCATTCAGTTCTAGTATCAACATACAAAGTGATTTGATTTTCCATTTAAAATATGAAACAGGGCATAATTGGTTAAAATACTAATGAAAAGAAAAGGCTAAATGCATTTGCAGATGATCTTTAGATATGTGCATCTTAGTCAGTCAACACTACAGAGTGTAACAATTTCAATCTTTAGTATTTATAATATTTTAATGTAACATAATATTTACAATATTGTTTATTTGGCTGCTGAGTACTATGGGTCCCACTCCACAGGGTGAGCAACTGGCCAGGGTTCTTAACTGTGTCTATGTATTGGGGCAAATGAAGGTGCCCCTTCAAGCTGCTACTAAATGCAATAACTATGTACATACATACACAGATTCCAATGTCCACTTAGGGAATTAGAGTCAAGCATAAACTTATTATATTGGACTTCACATTCACAGACCATTACAAATGCCACCCAGCTACTCAGCTGCTATTCAGCTATATCAGCTATTCAGCTACAGCTACTCAAAAAGGGCTTACATATTCCCCAGGGCCCCTCACTGATAGGACCCTGCTAAGCTACAGAGCTAGCCCTCACTCTTACTTTTGATATGGGAAACTTTTATTTATTTTTATTTTTATTTATTTATTTATTTGGTTTTTGTTTACCAGGTAGGTGAGCTAGCCATAAAATGACTATTTTCAGTCACGACCCGGGAGGATTACAACATGAGAAGAAAAACACTGCAACATTACAAGTACTGTATGGACAAGACCGGAGAAATACATGAAAAACAAAATACAAATTGACTGAGAGAGTATACATGGTGAAGATAACATGTAGGGCAGAGTAAGCATATACAACCAAGATCAGCTATCTAACATGTAGGGAGAGCTAGGCAACAGTTATATTAGGCTAGTGAGTACATAGTAAGTGCAAAGTTTAAGCTAATACAGTTCATTGTACATTAGAAAGAGACAGGAATGCAGTCATTCTTATGAGGCAGATAGTAGTGGAACACCACCATCCTGTGAGAAGAAAGGATAAGACATTTCACTGGACGCAGCAATAGGGAGTGATGTGGGTAGGGATGAAAAAGCAACCATTCATGTTGGGGGAGGAGGAAGACATAGAGACAGATTGGTCATTAAGAACACAGCTGGCATGGGAGGTAGGCAGGGAGAGAGATCAAGGGGGTTGAAAACAGGTACAGGAGTTAGAAGTAAATAGTCTGGCACGGAGCTCTTTCTTAAAGAGTGCATGGGACGGCACTTGAAAAAGTGCTAATGGTAAAGCATTCCATTGCAGTGGGGCATAGTGGGCAAAAGTTTGGGGGCCTTTTGAGGTTTTACACCTTGGCACCTGCAACGGGGACTTATCTGCTGAGCGAAGACCATAGGAAGGTGTTTGAGGGGACAGTAGCCTTGCAAGACTATCAGGAGATTTCGCTCTAATAACATTGTCCACTAGGGAGCCAACTGAGTAGAGTCTCAGTGCAGCAGGTGACAGCCATTTTAGGCCTGAATAGAGTTTGCAGTGGTGTACAAGTCTAGGGGATGAGGAGGCATAGTGGAAAATGTTATTGTAGGTGGTGTCCCAGGCACGCAGTGATGACTTAGGTATGGCTGCATATGTGATGACTCCATAGGTCAGGGCTGGTAGAAGGATGCCATGGGGAACAGCCAGCCTGGCAGATGGAGTAATTGTATCTGTAGCTCTATACGCAATGCCTAGCTTTGAGTTTACTGATTTGCAAGTGGATTTGACATGGGGATCAAAGCTAAGAGATTGATTGAGGACAACCCCAAGATATTTGAATGAGGTAACTGGATTTATGGGAGGGGAGCCAGGGCAGGAGACAGAGATGCTATTGTTGCAGGATTTTAGTTTGGTAGCAGAGCTCAACATCATCACTTGGGTTTTTGTTACATTGAGGACCAGTTCATGGTCGGATAGCCAGTTTTAAGTTCTCTGGAAGTCTGATGAGAGGGATGAGTTTATGTCAGACAAGTTTTTGGAGCTAGAATATAGAACAATATCATCCACATACAAAAGGGCTGAATAGGAGGTGAGATCCAAGGTGATGCTGTTGATGAATATAGAGAAGAGAAGGAGCCTTAAAATTAAACCCTGGGGTACCCCAATGTTTATAATGGCTTTGTCCAAGAGGGTGGAGGCATATTTCACAAATTGGGCACGGGTTGACAGATAACTGCAGAACCAAGCCACAACACCTGTCAAGAACCCAACAGACTTTAATGTTCCGAGGAGAATAGGGTGGTCAACAAGATCAAATGATTTAGTCATATCTATAAAAACTGCCCCTGTGAGAAAGCCTGTGTCCATGGCAGACAGGGTGTCTGTGGTGAATCTGAGCAGGGCCATGGTGGTGCTATGGCCCTTATGGAAACCATGTTGGGCAGGGGAGAGAAGATTGTTTTTGTCTAGAAAAGCAGTGGTTTGAGTAGCAACAAGCTTCTCAAGAATTTTGCTTAATACAGATAATATCACAATGAGTCTATAGTTGACAGGATCTTTAGAGTCACCATTCTTGAATACCGGAGTGATTCTGGCAATTTTCCAGGCATCAGGAATATGGCTGGAAAATTGTACAATTTCTACATGTGACAGAGGGATAAAGTAAAGATTTGGGCAAGATGAGAGGCTGTAAATGGGCTGCTATCTTCAAAAGTCTAGGTTCAATACCATCGGAGCCAATACTAGTGCTGTCTGAGATAGAGTTTAGGAGTTTTAGTACCTCTGACTTACAGATGGCTTTGAAGTAAAAAGATTGCTTTATTGTATCCTTGTGTGGCTCAGTGTGAATGCATGGTGGGGGAAGACTGAGGTGTATTTAGACAGGTCTGAAAATTGTTGGTTGAAGAAATTTGCAATTACCTGCAGATCATTACAGTGGATCCATTTTAAGATCATGTTATTTGGAGTAGGGGACTGGGTAGATCCCAGGAAGGACCTAACATGCATCCAGAATTGTCTAGGCTCCCCTGCTGTATCAGTGAGAAGACTTTTGCAATATTTGCTTTTGGCAAGACTTATATGCTTTTTACAGTCATTACGCTGTGCCCTATAGAGGTCATAGTCAGCTGGAAGATCTGAGAGTTTAAAGCGTTTCCAGCTCATGTCTCTCTTTTTAAGTTTGGAAAGGAGGTCCTTTTTTAACCATCTAGTTTGTTGTCCCTTCACTCTCCGTGTAGAGTAAGGGGTATGATATCCTGGAGAGCCAGGAATTCATGAAGGAAGAAATCTAGGGCTGTCTGGGCATCATTTACTCTGTATTGTTTATTCCTGTCAATTTGAGAGATATTTAGAAAGTGTACTGGATCTAAACTTCAAAAGTTCCTAAAGGTGATATACTTTGGAGACGGGGTGGGGTTTGTAGACTATAGATAGAAAATAGGGAAATGGTTGGTGAGGGCATCAGCAAGTATGCCAGAAGCAGTATGTATGTGTTCAGGCTGACTGGTTAGGGCCCAATCAATTAGGGTGCTAGAGTTACTCTTAGGGAGTACATAGTAGATGGACCCCTCTACTGAGGCACCTTTCTACAAAGTGCTAATCCTCTTAACCCATCAAAAGCTTATACAAGGCTGTACCCATTGACAAGGGATGTTTTGCTATAAATCTAACAGCTACCCACCCTCTGGCACTATATGGGATCAGTATTACCTTCCACTGGGTGGCCTTGCCTTATAGGGGACCTCACCCCAGGCTTCCTCACAGCTTACCCTCAGCTCCAACTCATAAAGAGTGAACATTTTTGAGCTTATTAAGGCACTGACACAGTTCTGACAGGCTGCACTCAACACATGTGTGGCCTCCTCCAAGAGCTTACAGCATTGACAAGATGGAGGGCTTTTCCTGTAACTCCACCTTATGTCTTGTGCTGCTCTACACCTCCCTTTGAAGCCTGGAGGGATCCTCATAGACCCTGAATTATTCACTTGAGGGGAAGCCATGATTTATAAAATGTAGTACTCGCTTCTGAGTGAGACTGCCGGAATCTCTGGACTCCCACTTCTTTCTTCTTGGCTCTATTTCTCTTCATCATCTCTACCAGCCTTTACATATTCTTAAGGTGGTCCAGCTCTGTATCCCTGGTTACCATTTTATTCAGCTCTTACTTTATGCAGCTATCTTTTCTTTTTTTTCTATAGGCTTGCTGTCTCAGGAAAAGGAGTACTCCCCCGGGGGTGGGAAAGCTTCTGGACTCTTACTTTGCTCTCCCTCTTTCTGTCCTCCTCTGTACACTCCTCAGTGTAAACTCAGACTAGATTTGGACTGAATATTCGCTGTCTGAACATATGCTGTGCCTCTCCCTTTATTAAGGGTGGGGAGTTGCAGGTAGCAACCATACTTTGCCTAGCCACTAAGAACACATACAGACATGCACAGTGACTCAGCAATTAAACAAAACTACTCTTAACCCTTTGGCAACTGGGCTCAAACAGGCAGGGGGAGACAGCCTAGTTATAGTAGTTTTCCTTTATACCCCTGGATGTGCATTGTTCAACACTTTCTCTTATTTGGGTTTTTTGTGAAGTTTTTAATACCACAGATAATTTTCTTTTTACTGTATTGGTTGCCAAATGATAGATAGTAGGGTAGAAGGAGAAAAAAGTGGATACAAGCTCTATATCAGATGAATTAATGGAATTATTTATATATGCTAAAAGCACCTGTAGTATATATTGACATTTTCTTCGATGTTTTGGTGGCAGTTTAAAACTGTATAGTTGAGCTGTGATGGGAGGATGTATTTATTTTATTTATTTTATTTTATTTAAACAGCAGTTTGGAAAACCTTTGAGCCATAGGCTCATTTACAAAGGTACCTTGTCACAGTAAGACAAACCAAAATACACAGTATAGCAGTACAACACATAAGTATAACAGTAAAATTAAGACATAGATACAAACAAGCTGGTACAGGTAGGATGGATGCAAACAATACCAGAGTTATGTCGTCCTTAGGAGCTTAGTAATAAGCTTTGTCATAAGTATTGAGTACGGCTTTGACTAGCGGCAGTTACAGCATCGGGTGTTAATAAGGTGGTTATGTAAGGAAGTTTTGAAGCACGATATAGTTGGAGCTGGTCAAGATCCGTCAGAATATTATATATCTTGTTAACAATGTCTGTTGGTACATATAACTGCAAGATCATAACCTGGAATGTTATTTGCTGCCATAGTCCAGTCACATTATTTAAAATATTAGCCTTTCTGAAGTCTCTCAGAATAGATTTTGCATTCATTTAAGAAATACATTTGTCAACTGAAGAAGCTGATAAACTCAAATGTTCTTAGGTGGGCCAGGTACTTTCTAGTTCCTACAATACTAAAAGTATAAGGGTGAGTATTCTCTGGGATAGAAGCACAGTTATGGACCCTTTCCTAATTAAATCTTTCTCAGGCCCTCCACACAAGATGTGTATGGCTTTAAAACAATTATGCTGTGATTTGGGTCTTCATGACAACTGTCACCTTGTAAATCTTGTAGACAGGGATTAAATATTTTTCTCATCTTTCTGCAGCTCATGTAGTAGATTTGACTATTTGTTTCTTTTTCCAAACTGTTGTCTGATGTTTCCATGACTGCTATTGGTAAGATAGTCATTTCTGATCATGCACCAGTAATAACATTCTTGTCTATGGACTCAAATTCTTTTACTAGTTTATTTGATCGATTATAACAAAGTGTGCCATAGTTATTACAAAGGTACCAAGACATTACATAATACAAACATGTTAAAATATTCAGAAGAGCATCATTTGTTAAAATATACAGCTTATTATGACTGATATAGAAAAAGACAATCATGCAATCTTTAAAAGAAACATATAAGGTTCCATGAGTACCCTTACATTTTGATATGACCAAAGAGAAAAATTAAAAAGAACCAGTTGTGCTCTCCTTTATGCAAGTATAGGGAATGATCACCCATGTTGTAGGTGTCTATCCTAGCTGCTGCAGGTAAGTATATTAATTTTGGTCGGATATGGATTTTTTGTTTACTCATTAGTATTTTTTTTTTTTGCATTTGACAACTGAAGCATAAACATTAGCTATCATTTCTGCTTCTTTAGTAGGGAGAGGGTGTAATAATATCAACTTTTTGTGGTAATTAAGATCAGCATACCGAGTTAAGATGACGTGTAAGTATGTATTCCTAATATCGGTATATAAGGGACATTGGAGTGTGAGAAATTGTTCCAGTAAATTCAAAATTGCAAGGGCAGTTAATCTCTGTAGTTAACAAATCTGATATTAGATTTTTATTAATGTAAGAAAACTTTGAGTTTATTATCCTAAACCTAGCCCTAGTAAAAATCTTTCTATGATTTGGAACAAGTTGAAAAGAAAATAGTCTTCTAGGTTATGAGTCATTTTATTTATTTTGTTCCAGGGAGTACATTTTTGTTCCCCTTATGGCCTCCATGTCTATTTTCTGAGCTGCTTTTGAGGCCAGTTCTATACTGAATGGAAATATTGATTTTCTTCTGAAAGTCAGTTCTGAGGTGATGAAGTTTTATTTTCTTTAAGATGGAAGTTAGAGACGTAAGCCATTTGGGCCAGGATTTTCAAACTGTGCCCAGAAAGGGCACACGTGGTTGCTCCATTCAACTGAATTGCGCTGGAGTGCAGAATTGTTATGTACAAATGAGATATGCAATTGGACATCCCATCTGATTATAGCAAAATATTCAGGCTGCGCACATGGGAGCCTCCGAAGATGTGCCACCTTATCCATGAATGTCATTCACAAAGTTTTGTGAATGAAAGCTTACAGTACACACTGCAAGCCATTTAGTTGACAGTGTCAAGTAATGGTATTGCAGTGCTTACTGTAATCTGTAATTCAGTGACAGCTCAGTTGGCAGGCAGCCGTGGAGGTGTGAGGGTGGGTTTGTCTGCCCACTGGCTGCATTGGCCATACTGGCATGAGGGAAGTGGGGTGGGGTGTGGGTGCCTCAGTGGGTAGGTGGGTGGGGGGGTCCACTGAACTACCAGGAAAAATATCCAAATTGATTTCTATGTTGTGATCAGGACTGAGAGGGGGGCTACTAGACTACAAGGGTAGTTCAGTAAAGGATTATATTTTGGATGAGGTTCAGGAAGGGAAGGGAAGGGAAGGGTTTCCACTAGACTACCATGGATGAATGGGGTAGTATTTTAATACATGGACAGGGTTCGGGAAGGGGAGTGCCATTAGACTACCAGGGGTGAATGGGATCACTTTTAATATACAGATGGGGTTCAGGAAGGGGGGAGCCACTAGGATGAATGCAGAGGTATTTTACAATATGGACAGGGTTCAGGGCATGGGGGGACACTAGAGTACCAAGGATATGAGGGGTATAATTTTTTATTTTATGACCGGAACTGGGAGGGGGTAGCCACCCAGGGGCTGGGGGCTGCTGTGTTGCGTGTGCAGTACAGTACAGTACAGCAGCCCACTGTGGGTGACTATGACTTAGGCATGGTTCTTCCATGCCTAACTTTGTGTGGCACATCTCTGAGATGTGCGGGCAGATGCATCACACATCTCGGCTGAATATGGAGATGTGCTGCATATGCAAGGGAACACCCTTCTGGATGTGCCACATACATTATCTTTGTGCTACAGCACATCTGAACTTTTGTGGTGCATCTCTGCCCTTTGAATATGACCCAGGATCACATTTTGGAGATGTGCAGATGCACCTCAGTTTCTCCATGTGCATTTCCTTTGAATATTTGAGCCTAGGATTTTAAATTTGCCTATGACCACTTTATTAGGGGTGTGCAAAAAAAAAATTCCGCCAGTGAAATTTCAGCGAAACTGTGACTTTCACTACCATGAAAGTTTGAAAGTAACTTTCAAAACTTCCATGGAAATTCCACCTTAAAACAGGCAGAATAAATGTATCAGTTGTGATTTAATAAAGATTAAACTGCAGCAAAAAATCCAAAGAAATGATCATTGTCAGTGGTCGGTTCTACTGATTTTTTACCAGCAGTTTAATACATTAACAATACCCCCAACCCCCACCCACTGATCTCAGGTCCCATTAATATAAAAAAAGGAAACCTGGCCACTTCCTGGTGGCTAATGGTCCCACACCCACCCGCTGATCATGAGTCTCATCAGTTAAAAAAAAAGGCCCAGCTCCCTGGTGGCTAACAGACCTCCCCATGATCCCACCCCTTAATAAAACAAGTGCATTATGCAGTCCATCACCATAATTTCAATAATTTCCTGGTGTCTAGTGGCCCCCATCCCTATTCCTGAACCCCAGTAAAAAAAAAGTAATCCATATTCCCTGGTGTCTAGTAGACCCCCACCCACCCACCAAACAATTAGTCATACCATCCTCACTCCCCCCATCTCAACCCCAAGTGGGCCACTGGTGCAGCCCTCCTCTCTCCTCTATTGCCAGTGACCAATTGAGCTATCAATGAATAAGCACATGCTTGCTTGTACAAGCATGTACTCATTCATTGCAGCTCCTGGTCATCTTACAGCACAATTTTCAGGGGTAGAGGAGGGAAGGGGGCTGTTCCAGTCACCTGCTGGGGCAGTGGGTTGGGGGAATGGCATGCCACCGGAACAGTCCCCCTCTCCTTCTCTACACCACTGAAAACTGTGCCGTAAGATGACCAGCAGCTGCAGTAAATGACCGAGTGCTTGTACAAGCAAGCACACATTCATTCATTGACAGCTCAGTGGGCCACCAGCCATGGAGGAGAGAGGAGAGCTGCACTAGTGGCCCACTTAGGGTCAAAATGAGGGAAGCGGGTGGTGGCCCTGGTGGACTGTCAGGGTGGGAGAGTGGAGGGTCCACTAGACACCAAGGAATGAGAATTACTTTTTTTTTACTGGGAATTGGGGATAGGGAGGGGGGTCCACTAGATACTATGGAATAATTTAAATTACAGCAATGGACTACAATTGTTTTTATAGGGGGTGGGATCATAGGAAGGGGGGTTCCACTAGGAACCAGGGAGTGGGACGTTTTTAAGCATGATGGGACCCATGATCTGTTGGTGGGGGTGGGAACAAGAACTAGCCACTGGGGAGAGGGATGGGTTTTTTTACATGATGGGAGTGAGACCCGTGATTGCTGGGTGGGGGTGGGACCACTAGCCACCAGCGATTTCTTTTCTTTTTACTTTTGGCCCCCAATTGGCAGGAAGGGGAGGGGCACAAGAAATTGGATTTCAAATAATACATCTAAACTGTGAATGGAATCAATTCCACAGCTTAGATATATTATTCTGCAGTTCAGCAAAAAAGTATGCTTACTTGGCAAAAATCTGTGGGAAACCCCAATTTCGCTGATGGCGAAGTTTGAAAAATTCCGTAAAATTTTTGAAATTTCACAGAAGTTCCATGAAAGTGGAACTCACAATTTTCACCCAGCCCTATGCTTTATTTCTTATTTTAAGTGCATGTAAAGAAGTAGATTTTGTTTATTATTAATTATCATTAGCCAGTAAGCAAAGAGCCTGAATTCCATGACTGCTTTGATAGAAATTCTGTCCAACTCTGCTCTTACCATTACAGCTGATGTAGATAATGGGAGTTTGAGAAGGGATTTGTAAAAGAATGAAAGGGGAGTTTCCAGCAAGTTTGAGTAGTCAGCACCCCAGACTTCAGCTCCATATAATAAAATAGGATTGATCTTCATCTCGCCTGCACAGAGGGCAGCTCCTATTGTGTTCCACCCATAACTGTTATTAAATTTAAGGAGAACTTAAGATAATTGTTTGGCTTTTAGAGTCTGAAGTGTAATATATTAAGTCCATTTGTATTAGAAGTAACATTAATCCCCAAATATGTGTATTCTTTTACTGTCTCTATTTTTTCCTTGTCAAGAAAAAGGAGATATTAGTACAATTAGAGCCAACAATTATTTTTTTGAAAGTTTATACTGAATTCTAATTTGTCACCCTCTTTTTTGAATGTATTTATTTTCTTTTCTAACCCTTTTCTAGATATTGAAAATAGAACAGTATCATCTGCATAGGCTAATAAATAGCAAGGGGTCTCTGTGTTTCAGCAGAAGATAGCAGAGGGATGGCTCAGGGGAACACGAAGAAGTATTTTTTCATGGAGAGGGTGGTGGATACATGAAATGGCATTCCTGAGGGGATCATGGGGTCATAAACAGTGGGAGAATTCAATAATGCAAGGGACAAACATAAGACAATTCTAAAGGGGGGTAGGAGGAAGTAGGCTGTTGGTCAACTAGGATCTGCAACTTATCCGATTGGTATGGAAATGGGTAGACCAGGTGAGCCAAGTGGTCTTTATCTGTTGACAAAGTCTGTGTTTCTATGTTTCTATTTTTGGTGGATCCTATTGACATTGATCTTCAAGGACTAAAATATCATTAATGTAGATATTAAATAGTAGAGGAGCTAATAAGCATCCCTGTTTAACTCCTTGATTTGTAGGGAAAGGGTCTGGAAAGTTACCATTTATGTTATATTTCACCCTTGTGTTTGTTCCAGAGCACAGTTGGTAAATAAGTGCAAGGAGTGAGTAATCCAACCCTTTCTGTAATAGAGTTTCCCAAAGTAGGTTATGCTTGATGGAATCAAAAACAGTTGAAAAGTCTATAAATAAAGCATAAAGTTTCATCTTCTTTATATGAATGCATTTTTTCATTAGGTCCATAAAGCAGAAAATATTGTCTACAGTAGAAAATCCCAACCTAAATCCTACTTGAAATGGAGAAAGAGTAACATCATTGTTAACCCAGTTTGTTAATCTAGTTGGTAAAATTCTTGAAAATATTCTGGGTACTATATCAAGCAAACTAATGATTATTAGTAATTATTATCTTATAGTGTATTAATTATTATTATATATTATATAGTAACTATTAATAATTTAAATATCTGGGTGTCAGGGTCGACAGCACCATGTCCTTTGCCCAACACATTGATGATATGACCAAGGCAGTAAATACGCGTATCCGACTGTTATATAGGCATAAAAATAGCCTGACCCTTAAGACCCTTAGTCTTGCTGTTCCAAACTCGGTGGTATCACTGGTTGACTATGGTCTAATAATTTATGGCACCGCTACTGATATAGCTCTACACCACCTCAAAGTGGCATCAAACAAAGCATGTCGACTGTCTACTGGCGCAGCACGGCTCACGCACACATGTGACCTGTATGCCCAGGCAAACTGGCTCCAGTTCACAGGTAGACTCAGGTTCCAATCCTGTCTTATGGCCAAAAAAGCAAGTCTAGGCCTGGTGCCACCTGGGGTGCTGAACTTGTTCACTCTTTATGAACCTAGTCTCTGCACCAGAAGCTCTGAAAGTATGATTTTTTAAATTCCTTGCTATCGTACTGCTTTAGGCAAAGGTCATTCACCTACTGAGCTCCTAACTGGCTTAATACTCTTCCTCCTGACATTTCTTCATGAGACAAATTAAGCCCCTTTAAACAAATGCTTAACAACTATCTAGTTGTGCAGGCCCATTGTGACTGCTGTCTATAACCCTCTTCTGACAATACCTGGGAATTGACTCCCTCTGCTTGGGCCTGTTCTTGCCAGCTCCCATCCCTTTCTCACTCTCCCCTATACTGCCCCCCATTTACCCATCATCTACCATTTTTCCTCCTTTCTACCACTTCCAGCCCCCATCCCCACCCCCACCCCATGGGCCTGATCAGGCTTGGGTTCCTGTACTCTTTTAAACTTCTTTTCTCCCCTCTTATGATCTCCAAAGTCTTCTAGACTGATGTTTTACCCCTCCTTCACTTACCTGACAAAGTCCGCTTGACTGATGCCCCTCCTCTGCACAGTTATTGATACTAATGTAGTCTGAGAGGGCCTTGTACCTTTTGAGACCAAGTTCCAGAAGGCTTTCTGATAGTTGTTTTCAATGATATGGAACATCATCAGCCACTGATTTTTCAAAACTTTTATTTTCTTTGTTTTTAGAAGTTCTATATATGCTTTCCTTTCCTTATTTAGAATATTGAAGTTTGCTCTACAGGGATGTTTCTTAGCTCATCTAAATTTTTCATAAAACTCTTCTTAGCTGTGATACATACATTATTATAGCAAGTTTTGTTAGTATTATTAGTGTTGTTATTTTTATAATTTGTTATGTATGTATTTGACCTTAATAATATGAATAATGATTGCATAGTGTTATCTACTTCTGTGGGAGACAGTGTTTCATTAATATTATCTTTTAAGCCTTTGACTGCAGAATCATTTAAGTTATTAACTTTTTCTAATACTGTAGCAGAAATTCAGAATTTTTGTTTTCCTAAAATAAAGGCACTGGCTAATGGGTCTATTCTATTACCCTCAGGTGATTTAGTTCCTTGAGAGATATATTTTTAAACTGGAGGGGGGGCATAGTTGCTTTCTGGTCTGATATTAATTCATAGATATTCTAGGGTCTGAAAGCTGTCCAGGCTACAAAAAATGTAGTCTATGGTGCTTAGGTCATTTGGGCCAAAATATATTGTATTTCCTTGTTCTTCCCCTTTTAATCTGCCATTTTACATCACTAATGAGTTATCAGTAATGAAAGTTTGTAATTGTTTACCATTTTGATTGGTAATTTTATCTTTGTTTACATGTTTACCCAAATCCCCAGTTTCCATGAAAGCTTCCCATAAATCAGCATTAACAAAATCAGCTATTCTTGCATTGAAGTCACCAACCATCAAAAGAAGAGCAGACGGTTATGTTAGATGTTGTCAAGATCCATTGTAAGGCTGCTAAAGATTGAAGCCTGAATATTAATTTTTTGGGGATGTATACGTTAACAACAATGACAAGATAAATATCCCAATTAAGTAATATTATAATGTTGTTTTCGTGTACTTTGCAAAAGTGGTTTATCCTTACCTTATTAGTAATTTTAGTATAGATAGCCCAACCTCCCCTACCTCTTTCAAACTTTTTAATTTTGGTTACTGGTGAGCTCACTACCTCATAGCCATTTAAATTCACAGGTTCCTGCATCCAGGTTTCCTGAAAAGCAATTACTGTATGCTGTGTAATAAATGCAAATTCATTGCAGGGACTAGACAATGGAGAATAAACACTTTGTTGTCAGACTCCAAAGTCGCAGGAAATAATCTGTTTTGCTGCTAATGATAATGCATAAGAGTTTGCCAGTATTTTATGTGACACATGCAAGACTTACAGTGGAGCCAACCAGAATGTAATGGAGTGTCTTGCAGTAAATGACATGTCACAAAGTACTGCATGACAGAAAAAGCTTATTTGCCATTGAATTGTACTGTTCTCTGCAGTATGCTGTAGTACTCTACATTAATACTGCACAGTACTGTGTTTCATCTTGGTTGGCATTGCTGTATATTTGGGGGCAGGATTATTGGTTTTTCAAGTGCTAAAAATACATTTTATGTTGTTAAATTTGAAGAATTGTAGCATAAACTAAAGGCAACAATACAGAGTTTTAGGGAATCCCAGTGCTCTAATGCCCAACTCTTATTAGAGACAGTGGTATATGAAATAGCATTAATACATATCTTCCTGTGGTCACACAGTATGCAAATGGAGGTTGTGGGAATCAAGCTCAGCTCTTCTAGATGTACAAGATCATTCACAGTTTGTTAGTCTAAAATCTAGGCTATACTGCCAGCCTTTTATAATGAATTGTATAGATCATAGGTTCAAATGGCTCCTGAATGATTTGATTTATTTATAAAATATATTAATATGCCCTTGCTATCTCATGATGATGAACACATATTGGACAAATGCATATGTGAAACAAATTTACATTCATACATCAAATAATTAAAACCTTGGGGGAAAAAAACATCTGGTAATATGGAAATTTGTTTCTGAGGGGTCCTGGAGCTTACAGCTTAGACTAATGAGAAGATATTCAGGAAGATCTTAAATAAGTGTAAGTGCTATAAATTTTCCTTCCAACAACAGGAGTCTAACAGTGATGTCATACAATTCTGCAATCATCTTGTGCCTCAGTTGTTGCCCCAGACAGTGGTGGATCGAGGGGGCAAAGGGGACAGCCTCACCCCCCCCAATTGTAACTTACTTGCTTATTACTGCTGCATTTCACTTCACTGAGGAAAGTCTGATTTATTGATTATAAGAAAATAACATTCACAACTGTAGATTACATTTGTATTTTCTGTCAAAATGTAATGAAAAAGATAATAACAGACAATATGAAGAATTAAAAAAACTGCATATCAAGTATACACACCACCCCAGCACCCCCCCCCCATTGTAAAATCCTGAATCTGACACTGACCACAGAGATGGACTTTGGAATACAGAACAAGTTTTAAACTCTGCAATGCAGTCCCACTTCTGCTAGTATTCCACCATCAGATATGTTTTTTCCTCTGAAGACAACAGATGCACTGGAGTCCTGCCCCAGTCGTAGATGGCTAACTTTATAGTTTTTATATAATATGTAAAAATGAAAGCAAAGTTTTAGATTGGAAAACTCTGCATTACTTACTAGCCTATACAGTTTACTGTACTGTATTATTTTAGTTTTATATTTTTGTTGCACCTTCCATTCTTCTACCATATATACTTTGTATATCCAGCCTATACATTGTATATTTTGTCTCCCCATTTTCCTCCCCCTGGGTCACACCTGGAAACAAGCCTTGGCTCAGTGTGCCTTTCCTAGTTAATAAAGGTTTAAATAATAAATAAATAAATAAATAAATAAATAACAGAGGTCTTACATACAAATTTTGCAAAGTATGGTTCAACAAATTATACCAATATTACTAAGAGTCTACAAAACAGCAAATATTGAAGGAAGATTACCTAATGCTATGCATAATTCTGCAATTACAGTATTGCAAAAAAAAAAAAAGAGGGCAAGACCTACTGGCTTGTACTAACCATAAGGCCTATTTAACTGACCAACACAGCTTGTAAATATCAGCTTAGGTGCTGGCTGTCTGGGTCAGTGGGGCCCTACACTCTTTAATTCACATACAGCAGGTTGGATATATTGGTGGGGGCACATTTAAAATAATTTGAGATGGGTTTGCAAACTAATACATCTGTCTGGGGGATCTGCTTACCAGTTATACTGCTATCTGTTGATGCTAAAAAGCCTTTGAGTAGATGTGATCCTACCTACAGGAAGTTCTACAGACATTAATTTCAGTCCAAGCTTTCTACATTTGATAGTTACACAATATCACTGAGCCTGTGTACAATTTAGAGACAAAGCAATCACTATAACATTTATTGTTTTTCTGGGTACTCATCAGGAGTGCTGCTTTCTCTATTATTTTTGTACAGTGCTTGCTATAGAACCTCTGCTTGCTAAAATTATCTCTCTGAACATTTATGATATAAAAACTATATGATGCACAAGATGATCACTTACACAGCTGGCATCCTGTTAGCTGTTTTGTTCCCAGCTAAATGTTTTCTGACCCTTATAAAAATTGAGCACTCCTTTCCATTTATAGAGGGATACAAGACCATAAAGCCTACAGCTAAGGAACTCCCAATCTCCCTTTACTTTGAAACTTTTCCATTTAACAAGTAGAATATTTCAGTTCTACAAACTGGAATCACTTATCTAGGCATTTAAATAACAGCCAGTCTTTCAAGTATCCCTAAACAATTAAATCTGCAGTTCTTCCATAGATTGAATAGATGAAGTTGGACTCAATAGATGGGAGACAATTAGAGAGTCAGCAAATTAAAACCTCATCAGCAAAGTTGGTACATAGTGGCCACTTCACACTATACAAAACTTTACATACTTTTTTTTTTTGACTACCTCCAATTTTGCCAACAAAACTTTTCTTTATTTTATGTGTCTATGCTACCTGCTAGGTTGCCCCTTGTAATCCAACACACCAAACCCTGACACCTGCCTTTCTCAGGATTTACCCCATCTCCACTGGTAGTAGCTCCCCTGGTGGGTGGTTTTGTCCTCCTACTCCTCCAGGGCAGGACTGTGCAGATGAGACATAAGCAATGGTCAGTGATGCAAGGTCTACAGAGGGCTAGATCATCAACCTGCCATAAGCTGCTTTCCTCCTGTTTCTTCCTGTTCCTAGGCAGCATGCAGTGCTGATGTAGGGCTGTTTCAGACACACACAGTGGGCTGTTGTGAAGACAGCTAGCTCTCTTGCCCATCAGCAGAAGCTGCTGGAGCTGGCTGCCTCTTTTTCCCCAGCTTGAACATGTTGCTATAGGCAGTGTGCTTCCCAAGCTTGACCACCCAATTGCCAGCTCCTGGGTTTGGTCCCAAGCTTGGGTTGCCACCATGGAATGCATTGTGTTCCCACTAGGCCATCAGGCAGTCCCTGATATTTTCTTTTTTAGGTAAAAAATTAAGATAAACTTCACCCTCCCTCACAGCACCATTACCAGCATTGTCCCACCAGCTCTGACCATAACAAATGGCCTCCATCTACTCACATCCTATCATTAGCTCCAGTGAAATAAAATGTATTTATATAGGTAATAAAGTATTAGTCAGGCTGGGTACAGTGGGTGCCACTTATACTGGACCCATTTACAGCAGACAGTTAGTTTAAATGGACAAACACAGTAAACTGAAACCAAATTGTACTGCCCGCTATGTTAATTGTACCTTATACTACGGATATTGTGGACCATGTATAACAGATGCCTGATTACCCATTCTCACTCACTTTATCAAGCAAAGACTGATATTTTAAGGAGACAGCAGAAAATGTCATAGCACACAGTTCAGAACAGTCTAACTTTCCCAGATTAGTCAGCATCAGATGGTTCTTATCTAAAGGATAAAATGTCTCCAAAAATGTTTTTACGAAATAGAAAATCTTTTTCTTATAATCATTAATTGCTTTCAAATACATACATAAGTAGAGCATGATCCAAAATACTTCCACAAACAGAATAACAATAATAAAGAGCAATACAAAAATAAATAAACAAAACTACTTGTAAGTAAAAAATAAAAAATAAAAACTGCTCTGTGACAAAATTAGAATGCAGCCCTGGCCATCTGTAACAATAATTGACCATATTCAGTCAGACTTTTGCTGTTTGCCGTTCACTTAAATGATCCATATCTTGCCATGGCTTGTCGTAACTAAGGATATCACTGCAGATGTCAGTAGCTGCCGTTGTAAGCATCATGCGATGCACGACTAAAAAAAGCGCTGGAGTTGAAAAAGAGGAAGATTTGATCAGGGGGAAGTAGAAATATAATGCAACAACTCTTATAATGTTATTTTCCAAAATATATCTCATAATGGGTAAAGTTCCCATTGTGGAATTTTCAAGGAGGTAAAAATCCATGAAGGTGTTCTGGTAGCAAAAGGGAAGAGTGGAATGTTGGAATAACAAGCGTGAACAATCACATTAAAAATTATACAAATGGAGAGAAGGATGAAGAAAAGTACAATACTTATCTTACTCAACATCCCCACATGAAAGGTTTTGCAGAAATGGGAGATAAGGGGGAAGCAGCTGATGAGATGAGTCAAAATGGGGTAGCACACAGTATAGAAGGAGGAGCCAGCCCACCACCACAGTGATAACACTTCTGCTCATAACACCAGTGATCCAGGTTTGGGAGCAAGCCTGAGTCATTGAGAGGTGGCTGGGGAGAGGTTAGATTGAGTATCCTATCGGGCGCCGTCCTTCTCCAGGGTGGGTAGGTGACAGAGGCTTCTGCGTGAGCATTACCTGGGTGTCAACAGGTGGTGCAGTAGGTGGCTGTTCTGGGAGGGCAGATGTTGGTTGGTGCCATCCAAGTATGTGTGAATGTGTACCCTTAGCAGCTAACATCTTATGGGAGTGGGAAAAGCCAGAAAAACTGACCACAGCAGGATAGCTGATGATGTCTTGCAGGCTCCACATTGTCCCCTTGGCTACCTCCAATACCTGAATTTGACTTCTTTGGGGGATTAATGGCACCCCTGTGATCTGACCAGAGAGGACACCCCTGGAGGAACCAAGGAGCGGGGTAAGTCCAAGACAGGATGGATGATGGGACTAGCTGGAACAATGTAATTGGGGGTGGGCAGTTAATGATAAAGGTGCAAAAAGAGTGATGACAAAAGAGACTTGGTGGAGGAACTTACTACATATTTAATATAAATAAGAAAAAAATAACACTTGTGTCAAAATTTACAGTTTTATAATTTCAGACGGGAGACCAATAAACAGACATGGTAAAATAGAATTCATTGAAGCAAATAACTGCCCGAAGGAATACCAGGGCCAGCCTGGCTATCACTCACAATGCTGGTGGCCAGGGTTGAGGAATGAGCATTGGTCATCATGGGCCAACCTGGGAGGGAGAGTCAGGCATCTCAGGGACAGCTCTTCTTCCCCTCTTGGGAAGGGGGAACTGTGTGTCTTGCTGTGAGAAAGCCAGGAGGAGGCTCAGGCGATAGTACATGCAAATATACCAAAAGGGGAAAGGCTGCCAACAGATGCTGGCAAGCATGTGTGCCAAGGTGTGCAAGCATGCACATCACTGAATGCTGGTACCCTGGAAAACAACAGAGGACAATGTCCATGCCCTATCTGACACCCCTCACAGGCACTGCATGACTGACATGGCTGATTACTTACCACCATGTGTCATTCTGGGCAATTGATGGATAATTGGTAAATCCATGAGGAGGTCAGTTGTTGGGCTGGAGGGGGTGCTATAGGGACCAAAGGATGGTGGAGCAGAAACACATAATGGAAAAAAAAGATGAAATGTAGAACTACAAAACTGTTTGACCATCATGAAGTCTATCATCTTTGTTACTCTTTGACCTTATGGACTTGAGGGATAGAGCCAGAGGCTGCTTGCAAAACCAAAATACCTGTGAGCTTGTGAGAAGCTGGGGAGGGATTTCGCAAGGCATGCACATTGCCTGCAACTTGTATGAGGCATTTTCTCACAAATGTCTGGACAAATAAGAGGGGTCCCCATTAGTAGCACTGACCCTAGGACTGGGGATTGAGACAGGATCTGCTGCAAAAGTGCCCTATACTGATCAGATCTGCTCGATTGCATGTGAGTGACACACACTTTACTGCTCAGCCTTTGGCTTGGGTTTGAAACCAGGTTTCCCTGCCTTTGAAGCCACTATTACAGATTCTGAATCTGAAGCCTGAATCATCCAATGGGTACATCAGTCATTGGCACTAAGGCAGAGTTTGCCTTGTATCACTCACAGTCTGTGGAACAAACTAGCCTGCTTTTCTCAGAGCACACTGTACTGCAGTGAGAATTCATTCTAATAGATGACCTAGCTTTACAAAGCCTTGTAGGATTGCCTGTCAGAGAAGGTGAAGAAAATCCCCACCCCCACCCACACCGTTGGGTTGAAGAAGACTGACCAGATACTTGAGAGGATTCATCATGGCTACACCTCTTGCAACCAAAGAAACCATTAGGTCTAGTGCACCTTTATACCAACCAGTTTGTAACACAAGCATGGATGATGCCCCAAATAAGTTGCTGTGCAGGTGCCACTTGGTAACCATGAGTGGAGACCAGGACATTACTTCACAACTCTGATAGATTAGAGAGTAAGTTTGTGCTGATACTGCACAAGCCATAGAAGTGCCCATTGAAAGAGATTTCATCACATACTAGAGACTGCTATTGCCACAGTGTACTGTTACCAACTTATTCTTATCATGCTCTCCTGTATCAATATTTTTTTGTCTTTGTATTATATTGAATTGTATTATATTGCACTAATATAATGACTGTAACCTCACAGGGTATGTCAGAAAATAGGGAAATCTTTGTCTACTGCATTTACCTGGTAACCAAAAACTAACTAAATAAATATATTTTTGCTTGAGAGACATTTTATTAGGGACAATCATCACCTAGACTCCACCAACTGGTACTCTTGCTCCACCTTTTTAGATATGCAACTACACATTCAGTCTGCGGTGTGTGTGCGCATGCAGTGCATAATGCTGTGTGTGTGTGTGTGTGTGTGTGTGTGTACTTAGAGATGGTGGGGGATCCCAAAAAATATCATTGGGAATTTGTACACCAGTAGGAATAGCACTGTGGGACTTTGGAGAATTATATCTGTTCTTGAACCCTGTTAACCTGAATTTAAAAGGTGCAATCATTTAGGAAAACAGGATTTACACAATAATAGAGAAAACTTAAAACTGATCATGGTGAAGGGAGGGATATTGGAAGATGTTAGTGAAGCCATGAACAGTGAGAAGAAAACAAATGCATAAAGTATTGAATGATCTAATTTAGAAAAGGTGATAATAACATATGACGCTAAAACTGGAACAAAAAAAAAAAAACAGAAACTGGAGTGTTATAGCATGTGTAGTGGTGCCCAACATGAGGGTCTCTCATGTCTTTTTGTCTCAATGAGTATACTAAGAGTGGAACAGTTGAGAATAGTCAATACTACCACTTTGCAGTTGTATGTCTTCATGCAATGTGCCTGCTGGCTGCTAAAGGCTGCTGGGTAATGGGCTGTTGGAGGCATACACATGTTCAGCACTGTTGCTCTACAACACAGTAGTGACACCAAATGACACCAAGAACTGCATCTAGTTGCAGATGAAGACATCTTGGCAGTAGTGTCAGGATATCTTAAGTCATGATGGTACCTGACTCTGGTTAACACTGTAAATCAATACAAGAAGATAGAAACAAACTGAGAGATCTAGAGACATTGATCACAATGTAAGAACTGGAAAGAGTAGAAATAGCAGAGACTTGCTGAGATGACAGTGACCAGTAGGTAGGAGGCGGACAACTACCATGAAGACTAGACAAAATGGACACATTAGGTTAGAAAGGAGGAGGAAGGATAGTAATGCATATCAAAACACAATTACAGGTAACTGAAATGCAGCACCTTTGCAGAAATGAGATTGAGACACTGGCTGAGAGTCTTAAATGGGACATAAACCCTGTTGTTTACATTTGATTACTATAAGTGTAAATGTGGGCATGTGTGAGGTCTGTTAAATCACCCCAGTGTTTTGTTATGCGTGTTTGTTTTAAAATAGTTCCATTTCTTCTTAGTTTGAGCAGCTTATTAATGCAGCCTTTTCCTCACTCAATATACTTTTTTAAATAACTAGCCATTCCTGAACCCAGTGACATTAGTTGAGCTGAAGACTACAATAAAGTGGAACCGAGTGACATCAGCTCACTGTGTTACAAACAAATGTTTATTTACTGTTTGTTGTAATTGACAATATACATTTTGTACTATTGATATTGCATGTTTTGTTTTACACTGATGGAGCATGCCTATGAAAATGTGTATCTTATTTCAGTAAACATGACATGGAAACTTGAACATAATCAGATTCACCATTGGTAAACAAACAGGGAATGCCAAAAAGGGAACATGCACCATACTCCTGCACAAGGCATTTTGGAAAAAATGAAGGCACTCACGTTGTAGGTACCTTAGGAAAGCCAGTTCATGGGCAGAATCATCCAGAAACAATGGAGTACCCTCAAAATCAATTTATACAGTATACAATGAGAATGTATATTCCACATAGGAGAATGTACAGTAGTAGGAAATGTAAACCTACAGTATGTAGATGAATGAGGTTCTCAACATAATCAGGGAAAAAAACAGGCATACAAGACAAATAATCTAATAGTGAAAGCAAATACACAATGACAAAAGGAGCTGCAATCTGAGTCACCATCTTTATTACAACTGATTACTCCAGTACATGCAAAACAGGAAGCTCCAGCATGGAATACAATACATTTGTCACATAAGTACAACATATATGGTGCTCCAGGTATGTCCAGATAACTGGGGCACAGTAAGGTATATGGTACAGAAGTCAAATCTAATATAAAGTTCTTCAGATATGTAAAAGGGAAAAGAAAAACGTAAGACACCTGTTGGACCACTAAAGGATCAGGAAAGAGTTAACAATACCAATTTGGAAAATATGACTGAATTCTAAATGACTATTTTGCATTGGCATTCACAGAACAAAGAGATTAATTAATTACAGATCGTGAGAGGTTGTTTACAGGGAAGCAGCAAGAAACATCACAGGAAATATATGTGACACCTGAAGGGCTTGAGACCATGTTGAAGCTGGTAAATGTAAACAAAGCAATCAGGCTTTTTCTCTTTATTTAAACATTTGGTAAAATGGAAAGGCACACTGAGTCAAGGCTCATTTCCAGATATGACCCGGGGACAAGAGTAAACAGGGTTGTAAACACATGAGGTATGTCCATGATCAAATATACATAGAGGTAACATATTTACAAAAGGATATGTACAGACTAATACCTATAATAGCCATGAGGGTTTGATTAGAGAGGCAGCATTTCATGGCAGAGACATATTTACTAATGAATACATGAAATAGTCACGGTAAGTGAGCTACAGAGGATGACAATCATACAGAGTTGATACGGTGCAGTTATTCACATAATGGGTGTTTACTCACCTGGTAAAGGTGATTGTGTTGGTTGGCATCCATGGCACTCCAGACATTACCTCATGGGTTAAAGCCCACCTGATAGGCTAATTATGCACATGACCCAGATCAGATTTCCAGTATATCCAGGTCCCAGGAACCCCTGCTCTCCAGTTTGAATTTTCCATAGCTGAAAGGAAGAAAGTAGAACACAAGCAAGCAATGCACACAATAGAGACTATTAAAGATGAGATATGCAATGACAGGGTACAATAATGGGGCCAGAGGCCTGAATTTATTGCCTATTCTGTACACACTACCTCGAACCATGGTTCGACTTGAGTTCTTGCGCGGATAAGGTTGAAGGAGTAGGGACCTCAGATTCTCTTCTTTCCTTTTCTTGTGGTATGCCCGATCATACCCGAGGGGTTTCGAGTGCCATGGATCCCAACCAACACAATCACCTTTACCAGGTGAGTAAACACCCATTGTGATTGGTTGGCATCTCATGGCACTCCAGACATTACCTCATGGGAGATAAGAAGCAGTTTAAGTCTCCGGGTGGGATTCAGATGGATCGGAGGGACTGAGAGGTGGGGCCGCTGCGAGGACGTGAGAGGCGAAGGCCGGCCTGAAATCCTGGAGTTGCTCTAGTCTGTAGTGCCTCGCGAAGGTGTGTAGGGAGCTCCAGGTAGCGGCCCTACAGATGTCCTCAGAAGATACCAGTGCTCGTTCTGCCCAGGAGGTGGAAACCGCCCTTGTGGAGTGTGCTCTGATCCCCTGTGGCAGGGTCAGATGCTCCGTATAGGCGTGAGCACGACTCCATTTGATCCACCCTGCGATGGTGGTTTTGGAGATGCTAGCCCCTGTCGTGACCCTTCGAGATGATGAAGAGTTTCTCTGTCTTGCGAGATGGGTTGAGACCTGGCCAGGTAGACCGAGAGGGCTGACCCAATGTCCAGAGAGTCCGGGAACTGTTCTCGTCCCTGTGGAGTAGGGCGGGTCAGGGTGGGTAGGTCTATTGGTTGTTCCCTATGGAACTTCGTGGGGATCTTCGGTTGGAATGCCGTGACAGTCCGAAGTCGTACTCCTTCGGGGGTGAAGGTGGTGTAGGGCGGTGCACAGGACAGTGCACCGAGCTCCCCAATTCTCCTGGCTGAGCAGATGGCCACGAGAAAGGCGGTCTTCAGACCTACCCAGAAGAGGTCTGCTTCGGCGAGGGGTTTATGGTGATGCTCTTAGGGAGTCCAATACCAGAGGTAGGTCCCAGGGTGTGACCCCAGGTCTGGCCCTGGGTTGCATGAGGTCCACGGCCCTTAGGAACCAGATTGCGTCCGGGTGGGCCCCTGGTGGGTGCCCATCGACCAGACCTCTGGCCACCCCTATGGCTGCCAGCTGCACCCTCAGAGAGGAGGGTGCCAGTCCCTTATCCACCCCCTGCTGCAGGAACAACAGGATAGTGGGGAGATCCGCTTGTTCCGGTACCGAGCCTCGGCGGTGGCACCACTGTGAGAAGACGGCCCATTGCCTCTCGTATGTGGAGGTGGTGGAGGCGCGACGAGATCGGAGAAGCGTGCCTATGACCGACTCGTGGTACCTGGAGGCCGATAGTCGTTCCCTCTCAGGAGCCAGGCCGTGAATTTCAGAGTTCGAGGGGACGGGTGCATCACGGGACCCTGTGACAGCATATCTGGCTGGGTCGGGATCCGGAAGCTGGCTAGAGCAATCTCTGTGATCGCTGCGAACCACGATCTTCGGGGCCAGTATGGGGCCACCAGGATGACAGTGACTCGGGATTTCGGATTTTTCCACGACTTGAGGAATGAGGGGCATGGAGAACACGATGCGCCGTGCCGAGGCCACTCCTGAGACAGGGCGCTGTGCCCTGGGCGGCATCGCCCCTGAACCTGGACAAGTACCTGTCCACCTGGGCATTGTTCCTTGATGCCATTAGGGTCTATGGACACTGGGCCCACATCGCCTGGATCAAGCAAACAGGTCTGGGTGCAGACGCCATTCTCCGGATGAATCTGTTGGCGGCTGAGCCAATCCGCCCTTATGTTCAGCTTCCCGCTAAATGGACGCCCCAGGTGGGATAGGTGAGTTTGAGCCCAGCTCATTACTCTTGCGTTTCGTGACATGGCCTTGCTTCTGGTACCCCCCTGTTTTGCTATGTATGCCACTGTCACGCGGTTGTCTGATTTGATCAGAACCGACTGTCTCTGTATGATGTGGCGGAAGGCCCTTAGCGCGTGGAACACCACTCTTATCTCCAGTACGTTTATTGAGAGTAGGGCCTCCGCTGGGGACCAGGTGCCCTGCGCTGACTCGTCCCCCAGGCAGGCTCCCCAACCAGAGAGACTTGCGTCCGTCTCGATGGGAATCGGGGGAGGTGCTTCCAGTGGAACTCCTCTTGTCAGATTTCCCGGAGTGACCCACCACCTCAGGGAAAATCTCACTTCTGCGGGCAGCTGTACCGGGTGGTGCAAGTTGAACTCGTTTGGCGCTCCGCTTGCCAGGATGAAATTTTGGAGTGGACGCATGTGCCACCTGGCCCATGGGACGAGGTCGATGCAGGAGGCCATGCAGCCCAGGAGTTTCGCGACCTCTGCCACTGTGGTGCGAGGGTGCGACCTTAACTGCCCTGCCAGTTTTCGGAGACTGCGGATCTGCGCTGGGACCGGCTTTGCCCAGCCATCTGCTGAGTTGATGATGGCCCCTAGATGCTCGATCTGCTGGGTTGGACGGAGCTGGCTCTTCTCCTCGTTCACCACCCAACCGTGGTCCCTGAGTGCCCATACGGTGAGCTCTGTATGAGCGTGCGCCTGATCCCTGGACCATGCGCGTATGAGCCAGTCGTCTAGATACGGTACTATGTCCAGCCCTTGTTCCCTGAGCCTGGCCACCAAGGTGATGGAGACCTTGGTGAAGACCCTGGGAGCTGAGGACAGACCAAATGGGAGTGCCCGGTACTGGAAGTGCTGACCCAGGATGCGGAAGTGTAGAAACCTTCTGTGGTTCTTGATGATGGGGATATGTAGGTAGGCGTCCTTTAGATCGATTGAGGTTAGGAAGTCGCCTACTCTGATCCCCCGTAGGATGGACCGGACCATCTCCATCTTGAACCGACGTGGGATCACGTATTTGTTCAGGCGTTTTAGGTCCAGGATGGGCCTGAGCTCCCCCGACTTTTTGGGCACTAGGAAGAAGATGGAGTACATGCCTTCCCCCTGCTCCTGAACTGGGACTGGTTGAATGGCCCTGTTCTGGATCAGATCTGCCAGGATACCCTGTACCTGGTGTGGTGAGGCCCTCCTTTTGGAGATGGGAGATGAGACGAACCGTTGGGGTATGGACTGGTGAGCCAGCTCTATGGTGTATCCCCTGGAGACCACGTCCCGGACCCACCTGTCTGACATGGTGATCTCCCAGCGGTGGGCGAACAGAGCCAACCGTTGGCCGACCGGGGCGTACTGAGGGGTTCTCGGGGAAACGGAGTCACTGTTTTCCCCTGAATCCTCTTTCACGGCCTCCGGACCTTTGACCTCGAGGTCTGAAGGAGGAGGGGGACTTGTAGCTGTTGAAGGTGGGAGTGCGTGAGAAGGATGTGGGGACCCTACTCCAAAAGGAGTGGTTTTGCGAGTAGGGTTCCCTGCGGATTTGGCTCTTGGCTCCGGGCCGAAACCCGCGTCTAGTAGCTGGTAGATGTGAGGGTCTTGACCTATTCCTTAGGAGGTCCCTACCCTCTTCCCTCTGTTTCAGATAAGCCTGTAGGCCGTCCCCAAATACATGACCCCCCTTAAGGGGTAAATTTTGAAGCAAAGTCTTAGATTCTGAGTCAGCGTCCCAGAGTTTGAGCCATAGTGCTCTGTGGGCCCGATGTATGATGGCGGCTGCCCTGGCCTGGAGGCGTAAGGAGTCCACTGCCATGTCCGCGAGGTACTTGGCTGCATCGAGGGTACAGTCTAATAGTTCAGTCTCCCTCGACTTCGGGCTTGCCTGCTTCTGCAGTTCCTCCAACCAGCGGATCTGGGCCCTCGAGGTATAGATCGCCGCTGTCATTGCCTTGGCCATGGTACCCTCGATTTCGAAAGTCTTTTTCAGCATGTCCTCAATTTTCTTGTCGGTAGGGTCCTTGAGTGCTATGGTGCCGCACGGCAGCACGGTCTTCTTACTCAAGGCTGCCACTTGGGGGTCGATGGAGGGGGCCTTGCACCAGGCATCGGACTTGTCGCCCTGAATCGGGTACATTTTGAGTAAGTTCCTTCTGTTCGGCATTCTGCCCGGATCCGTGGATTGCCATTCGGTGTGAATCAGTTCCTCAATGGCCGGGCAGACTGGGAAGGTCTCTGGGGTGGTGGTCCTTAGCTGGATCATAGGGTCTAGCTTGGATTCCATCTTCTCCCCTTCCTGTTCCTCTGTGGCAAGGCCCATGGTGGCCTTGATGACCTTCATGAGGCCGGGAATTGTCTCAAATGCGCACAGTTTAGAGGTCAGGGATGGGGTTGGCTGTTGGTCGAGGTCCTCTATGTCCGAATCCATGCCATGTTCCTCCTCCTCCTCCTCATCGAACTCGTCCTCTTTCTCTCTCTCCTCAGTGTTGCCATCCTGGGGAATGCTGGGGAGCGGGTCCTCTGGTGCCGGTGGCTCTTCTGGAGGGTCTGTCTGATGGGAAGGCTCCGCGCTGGATGGTCTAGCTCTGTTTTGTGTAAGTGCCTCCAGCTTCTCCATGATCTTCAGCATGAAGTTTTGCTGGCTCTCCATCATGGCCACCGCAGCTTGTTGGTTTTGAATCAGTAGGGGGCCCGGGTCCACCCACGTCAAGTTGCTGGGGCTGGGGAGAGAAGGAGCTAGTGGTGGAGTTCTCTCCATTGAAGACAGCTCGTCGTCCATGAGGCAGGCTGCGCATAGGGGGCCTGGAGTTTGAGGGAGGAGGGCGGCGCTGCACGTGGTGCATTTCTTTGCCTTAACCATCTGCAAGATAAGAGAGAGAGAGAGAGAGATCTGAGCGGAGGAAAAGACTCCGGTGGTTTTCCCCCCTAGACCCAGTTAGAAGGCTGCTGTGGTAAGGGCGCTGTGCGAGGGCCCTTAGCCTGAGCGGCGAGGGTGGAGACTTCTATCCAAAACCTTTTCCACTTATCCCCAGACTGGCAATCCTGCTCAGGAGGGCGGGCCCGCTGTGGGAGGGGGCCACGACCAAGATGGGGATGGGGATCGCAGGATCTGCCTGGGTCGCTGTGTGAGGTACCCGGGCAGTAGCTCTGCGGTGTCCTACTGGGGTCGCTATGAGAGGGACCCAAGTGAACCGTGAAGTCTCCCAGTTGTCTCTTTCTGGCCTTTTTTTTTTTCTCTTCTTCTTCTTCTTCGCAGACAAATTGAGAAATGATTTGGAGTGGCCTGAGGCCCCTGGAGACCAGGTTGCTTCCCATAGATGGACCCCCCCCCATTGCTGGAGTCGCAGGAGACTGTGGAAATCCATCCAGGAGGAGCTTAGGGCCGGAGGTGCACTTCAGGGCCCGAAACCACTGGCCAGACTGCCTGCCTGCTCGTGAGGAAGAGTGTGGGGGAGAGACGTGGGCCAGACAGAGGCCTGCGCGGGCGTGGGCCCGCTCACGAAGAGGAGAGGTGTCCATCAGTTCCCTGAGTCGTGTCCCCGGGCCTCGCTCTGCTAGATGCCTGGGAGAGAGAAGGATGGACGCCCCCGGTGGATCGATAGGCCGGAAGGTCAGCCTGGTATAGAGCAGATGGCCCAGGAGCATCACGCTGGCATCACCCCCTTCCAGGTAGGCCTTGGGGGGGTGAGGCATTTCTAGGTGAGTGCGTGATCGGGCATTGGGGAGAGGCCGTGGAGTCGCGGGGGACAGAGGCGACTCGCGGCTGAGCAGTAGGCCGAGACCTGAAGTAGTCGGGCGGCGGGAAGTGCCGGAGTCGGGAGTCGTGGGAGCAGAGGCGCATCATGAGGATAATAGGCCGCGGCCTGAGGAGGTGAAGGGGCTGCGTGGCGTCCATTGCCGCGGGGTGGGCCGGTGGTCCCCGGAAAACACGTTTATGCGCCATGAGTGCCGGGAGAGGTCTTGGACGACCTACGGAGTTGCGGGCAGCAGAGGTGACTCGCGGGCCTAGCAACAGGCCGCGGAAAAACCGGAGGAGGTCTAGGCAAGCCGCGGAGTTGCGGGGAGCAGAGGCGACTCACGGGCCGACCAACAGGCTGCGGGACAAGGCAGCGGTTTACAACGGCCGGGGATCAGGGAACGCGGAGTCGCTGGGGGCAGAGGCGACTCACAGGGGACACTGGTAGGCTGCGGGGTCGCGGGGAAAGAGGCGACTCTCGGCAGGGAACGAGGGAGAAGGCCTCTGAGCGGGAGGCCGAGATAGGACTGTGAGCCTGGAGCAGAGGCGACTGCAGAGCGCTCCTGGCGGCGTGAGGCCTGCTAGGGGGAATGCGCGCTGCCGCATGGCTGCAGGGGGAGGCAGCACGCTGTTTGGCCTGAAGGGCCCACCAGAGAAACGACGATTTCATTTTAGGAAGGGCTCAAAACGCCTGGAGAGGCCTCCAGGAACGAGGAAAGCATATAACAACGATTGCAAAAGGGAAATCCCGTAACACAAATGGATTTTAGCCATGCAGAATTTCTGGGAGCCAGAGGCTCCTTCTTAAACAATAAGCACAAAATGCTATCCAGAGTTCCTGAATATCAGCACATGAAAGGTTAAAATAAAATACATTTCCTACCTTAAAAGATAAGAGCAGACAGGGGTTCTCTGGATGCTTCTTGCCTATTCAGATGCACAAATTACAACTGGAGAGCAGGGGTTCCTGGGACCTGGATATACTGGAAATCTGATCTGGGTCATGTGCATCATTAGCCTATCAGGTGGGCTGTAACCCATGAGGTAATTTCTGGAGTGCCATGAGATGCCAACCAATCACAATGTTATTTATTTAGTTTATTTATTAAAAGTTTGTTAAACAGGTAAACAGCACTGGGCCACATGGCCCTTTTACAGGTTTAACGTGAATCTAAAAGACACACTCTATAATACAGATAGTAACACTTTATTTTAAATGTCCTTAACTACACTGTAATTACTGTATAACTATGCTGTAACTTCACTGTAACTTCAGTGTAGTTACATGTAACTACTATGTAGTTGTTACTAGTTTCACATGTTTATTTATTTATTCAGTCTCAGATTATATATACCTCTCCGCGCAGGGCAGTTCATTTACAAAGATTCCATGTCATTTTGGGAGGGGGTAACAAAACAGACAAAGGGTGAAACAATTCCATTTACAGTGTACAGCAATAACTCATAATACATAGTTATTAGCAGTCTGAATACAGTTGCGATAACATAAGAGGATAATCTGACTAAGAGATAGAGAGGAGAGGTAGAATTAGAAGTATGTCAGGAAAGGGGAAAGGTTGCAGCTAATTGGCATTGTCAGCATGTGAAGAGAGGTAGGAAGAGATAGGTTGGTTTAGAGGGAAACAGGGAGGCAGACACCAGTGGGGACAAGGTGTGAAGGAGGGTATGGTGGGTGGGTGGGGGAGGGATAGAATGAAGGGAGGAATATTAGGAGGGGAAGACAGGCAGCCAGAAGCCTAGTCAGTGCAGCTAAAGGTCAACTAAGAGGAGATAGGGTGTAAAGGCAGGGGAGGGGTAGCATAGAGGGAGGAAAGAGAGGCAGCCAAAAGCCTTGTCCTTACAGCAGGTGTCAACTGAGGGGCAAAAGTGGGCATGTAATATGATTATTTGAGGCAATCACATGCACTTTCATTCATAATGTGCTGGTGAAGGAGATGCTTAAACTGGATAAGATGAGGTAGGATAATCAGTTCACAGCCCAGACATGTGGGTATGGTGTAGTTACACAACTTGCAGACATGTGCAGCTACTATAGTCTCCCTTTCGACAAAAATCATTTCATTATGATGAGTATAACTACACATGTAGCAGCTGTTGCAAAGTGTAAGGGAAATTGTATTGTGCAACTACAACTCTATCTCTTCTGGCATTGTGTTATTTGTTCATATAAGGGCACTTACACTTGTAATAGCTATTACAAATTGTAAGAGAAAATCTGCTGTGTAACTACTATGTTACTACTTTTGGCATTATTGAATCTGTTCTTACAAGTGTAACCACATATAAATGCAAGCCATCTGCACTGTTTCAACTGTCTATGTCTATTGGACATTTATTTAAAAGGTAATCACACAAAAATATGTTAAAGTGTAATCAGAATGGTAACTAACATATGAATACAATACAACTTCAGTCTGCTACAGTTAAAAGCACTGACTGGCAACTCTTTAGATGATGCTCCATGTCTGTATTCTAGTTTTTCATGAACCTACGGGTTAGTAAACATGCAGTCTAATATTATGAATTGATATGTAACCGTACACAAAAATATTTCATTTGCATAATTACTAATTGGTACTATAAAAATATTGTGGCTAAAAAATAATGGTACTGTTTTCACAGTTAATGCCTAGGTAACATGTATTTGCAGTTGCACACACTTACATGTACCATATGCCACTACTATAGCTGTGATGTAAGTTCTCATTCAGAAATCAGTCCCTCATGAACTTACTGTTTACTAAATATGCAATCTAATATTAGACCCTATTCACACAGGTGGCAGGGAATGTGCCACATGTGCATTCCCAGGTCTGGTGATCAACAGCAGCCATCCAATCAGATGGACTGACCAGGAGCAGACTGGATCCTGCAATGTGTGTGGAGTGGGGAATTGTGGGTTATGGGTGGTCTTCCCATTACTGCTGTTTTCCAGTAAGGGGGACCTACCGGTCTGCCTATGTTTACTGCCTTGCCCCAGCCCTCATGGTATAATCAAAGGGCAGGGATAGCTTGATGTGAATGATGGTGCTATGGCAGACTCATTGTTCAGCCAGTGGGAAGGCCATGTAATAGCTAAGGAAGGTGCCCTGCCTGTGTGTCTGGCACCTCCCACCACCTCTCCACACAGCAGATGGGTAATAAGGCATTGTATGTAGTCATGCCCCACTCCCAGCCACCCACCTGGGCAATAGCAGGCCAGGAGTTTGGATGTGGAGGATGTGTGGGTCAATGCCACAGAAGCAGCACATTTTTAGTAACTACAGCACTGTTACATGCCAATAAGTAATTATGTAAATGAATAATTATTTATTGTATAGCAATTTACAATATTGGATTGCAAGTTTATTTTTAGGTTTGGTTTTTTTTTGCACATTATACAAGTGGTGGCTTTGAGATTCAAACCCTGTTCTCCAGGTTTGCAGTTCAGTGCTTTTAACCACTATGCTATACTGCAGTAGGTTCATGAGGAAATGATTTCTGAAGGATAATTTTAAGTGTCACTAACTACACTGTAACTACTGTACACTGTAACTGCACTATTACATAGTTAATTAGTTTCACAATGAATGTTGTGTACTTACATAACTATGAATGTGCTGCTTTTGTGAGATTGACCCACACCTCAATTGTACCCAGACCCCCCCCCTTCTGCTGTTGCCCAGGTAGGTGGCTGGGGTTGGGGCTGCCCTTGGATAAGAGTCCTAATTCTTCTGTGCCTATGATTAAACTGTCCCATTGTACAATGCTGAACAGTCATAAGACTGGCTGATTATACATCATGTATATTATACCCGCACTTTAGTTGCTACTTTATTATGTTTCAGTTGTATTCTTGTGCTTAATTGTACCAAACTGGACTCAGTATAGTGAATATATTCTATTTCCTGTACCTTTCTGCAGTATAACATAGTGATTAAAAGCACTGACCTGTAAACCTGGAGAACTGGGTTCCACAGCAAGAAGACACAGGGCCTGCTAGCTGCTGCAGCACAGGTAAACACAGTATGCCTGTGTTAACCCATCACTGCTGTACAGCGACTGCCCCACCCTGGGCTGTGCACTCATTTCTCCTCTCTCTCTCTCCCTCTCTCTTCACTGGACTTCTTACCATCCTTCCCACTCCACTCTATCACTTTTCCCAGCCAACTTACATGACCTCTCCTTTATCTCCCTCTACTCTCCCCTCTTTTTCTCACTACCTTCCCACCTGGGATTTGAACCTCTGACTCTGATCATGATAGGCGGACACTCTAACCACTGCATCATCCACAGAGTCCCAATGAAACCTTGCCAGTTTGTTTACCTTACAGCTGATGCCCAGTTTCCGAGATTATCACTGGCCTCCCCTCCAACCTACCTGCACCAATCCAGGTGCTTAACCACCCACCTATTCTTCTTTAATACTTTAGTCTACTACTCTCAAAGATGGTCTCAATTAGCTGCCTTGTACCCCTAGCTCTCCTGGTTGCAACCCTACCCCTCCAGTACCTGGCCAACACCAATCAGGTGCTAACCCACCCTCTTTCTCCTTTGCAAGCTGTTCCCGTAGCTTCCATGACTGTTAGTGACCCACCACCCCACTCCGTTGCCCTGACTAATTCTGTGATAATCACTTCTAAACACCTTATTCCTCACATCCTTCTAGCTCTGCCCAATCTTGCTGGTCCGTCTACCTTATCTATAGTCAGTAAACCCAAAAAACACAAACCTTTATCCATACTTCAGATGTTCAAGTACCTTCTTTTCTGGAATGCCCTGTTACTCCTACTTTTGTGAGGGAACATTCACCCTAACCCAGGGCCTGAACAGCACCCTTACCCTTGCAGCTGCAACCAGGGAGCCATTAAACTGGCATCGGTAAACATTAAAGTCTACTTGGAAAAATTGATCTCTTTCAGGTCTGGGTGACCCAGCACAGATCCAATGTCCTGGCTACGGCTGAAACCTGGCTCTCCCCCAAGGTGCCTGACAATGCCATCTCCCTAGATAGCTACACATTACATAGTGATGATAGAATTTGGAAAAGGGTTGGGGGATGTGCAATATACATAAAAGACTCCCTCGAAGGACACATCCTTAATAAAATAACCACTGGTATCAGTACCCAAGCCCTTGCAATGAAGTTGCTCCTTGGGCAGCATGGAAAAATGCTCACAATTCTTGCAGTCTACATCCCCCTACATGACCATACCAAAGGGTTCACATCAATGCTCGATTATCTCATCGCCCTACCCCCCTGCTGTGAGGTAGTGCTTCTTGTGGACTTTAATATTAATTGGCTTGCCCCCAAAGCTGACACCTACAAAGATGCTACTGTAGCCATTGATCTTGCTCAAGTGGTGACCTCCCTGACCAGAATCAACCACAGGACTGGTAATAGTACCATGCTTGACCTCATTTTTACCAACTGGCCAAAAAGGATCACTGGCTCTTAGGTTCTTCTGGACTCCTTTACTGACCACTCTCCCATCACCTGTCTTTGGTGCAACAAGACCCCCAAACTGCCAAACAAAACAAACTTCCAATGTGTCCACAAGAAAGGGAAGCTTAATCAATTCAAGTCCATCTCCATAACCTAGACTGGTCATTGCTGGACTCTACAACTAGCATTGATAATGCTCTGGATTACTTCATAACCCATTTCAATGCAGCCTGTAACATCTTTGCCCCTCTCCAGAAAGTGGAAGGTAAAAGTTGCTAACAACCCTTGGATTTCTTCCTTGCTTCTAATGCTTATGGTGAATAGAGACCACCTTTGGCACAAACCTTGGGCCTCGGACAACCAAGCAGACTGGCAACAGTACATAGTGCCCAGAAACTCTTGGACATGAGTCAATAGACACACCAGATTGGTCCACTACAAGGACGTACTCTCAGATTCCTGAGGAGACAGCAGGAAGTTTTGGGACAACCTTAAAGAAGTAACTGGAAAGCCCAGCAAATCCCCTCCCACCATGCTCAGCATTGATGGTACAGTCATCCAGGACCTGCTGTGAATAGCTGACACTTTCAACTCAGCATTCACAGATCTTAGAGGAGTTCTCCCCCCTGAGTTCTTTGATACATAAACCTCCCCAATTGACTCCGAGGGATCGGGACCATCCTTGAACAACCCACCCTTCTACTTTCAGATAGTCTCCATTAGTGAAGTCAAAAAATACCTCTTAAAGGTGCTTGGCAAATCCTGCTTCAGCAGTAACACCCTTGATCTGAAGCTACTACACCTTTCACTGGACACTGTTCTGGTACCTCTCACAAACATCCTGAACATGTCACTCTGTTTTAGTCAGTTCCCCTTGCAGTGAAAAGCAGCAGTGGTGACCCCGATCCATAAGAGTGGAGACAGAGCCCTTCACTCCAACTACTGTCCAATTTCTATCCTCTCACCCCTCTCCAAAGCCCTTGAATGTATAGTTGCAGACCAGTTCTCAGAGTACCTGGCCAAATATAACATCTTCTGCCCAGAGCAGCATGGCTTCAGGAAAGGGTGCAGCACCACCTCTGCCCTCCTAGAGTATACCAGCTACATCCACAAAGCTCTTCACCATGGTCACTTAGTGGGGTCAGTTTACATTGAACTCACTAAGGCATTCAACACAGTCAATCACACTCTCCTTCTTGAGACTCTCCATGATATTGGTATCTCTGCTGGTACAGTGGTCTGGTTAAAAGACTACCTAGAGGATAGACCCCAACAAGTAAAAATCTTTTATGATCTATCTTCCAGCCAACCTGTCTGCTCAGGAGTTCCACAAGGCTCCATCTTTGGCCCCCTACTATTCAACCTTTTTCTTAACTCCTTCCCCTCAAGTCTGCTCTGGTAATCTTCTCCTATATGCAGGTGATGCAGTGTTATTCTCCAGTTATTCAGAACCACTCTCACTAGCTAGAAGCTTACAAGATAACTTCAAAGCAGTAGAAATCTTGTTCCCCCAGCATAAATTGATTATGAATTATAAAAAACAAAGTCCATGCCCTTTGCTAGCCCCTATAATGAACTCAAATCAGACCCACTAACCATCCTCAACAACTTCAACATCCATATTGAGCAGGTTCACTCCTTTAAATATCTTGGTGTAACTTCCAACAGCACCCTGACTTTCACAGAACATGTCAGCATAGTTTCCAAGGTGTTTAACTCGAGATTAGGGATCCTGTACAGGCACAGGTGCAGTATGACCCAAGAAGCACTCCAAAGAGCTGTCACCTGCTCGATACTCTAAATAGTTGACTATAGCTTAATCATTTATAGCTCTGCCTCTGACATGACACTTAAAAGAGTGTGTACTGACCTCAATAAACCTTGTCGCCTGGTCTCAGGTGCCCACAGATGCACCCATACATGTGACTTATATACCATGGCCAAGTGGTTGCACCTCAAAGGCAGGATCTCATATCATACCTGCTTGAAAAAAATCAGCTTGGTCCTTGCTCCACCCAACTCTCTGCACTTTCTCACATGCACACCCTACTCACATTGTACCAGGAGTGCAACAAGACATGCATTCCATGTCCCCTTCTGCTGAATCTCGCAAGCCCAATGATCATTTAGTTTCCAGGCCCCTAGTTGGCTAAATGGCCTCCTCCTGGACATACTAGATGCACCCAGGCTTGGTCCATTCAAGCATCTACTAAAACAACATCTGACTGCACTCAGCAGCTGTGACTGCCTTGCATAACCATCATACCAATACTGCCCTTCATCCCTCTGACAATAGCACTATCATGCCCTCTTAACTGTCTGTCCCTCTCACCTTCCTTCCCCTTCTTTATCCCATCCTACCCCATTCAGCCACTGTCTACCCCTTATCTCTGTCTTCACTACCACAGTTTTCTTTCCCTGTCCCTTCTCCTATTATGACCTCTCCCTGTCACCTCGCGACCCCTACACACATCCTTCTCCTTCATTCCCTAGCTGGTGCCATGCAATTGTCCCTCTGTGGACAGCTGTACTCCCATGCACCTCCCACATTCTCCCATCAGTTTAAAGTCTCAAGGATGGCACCGTTGTCACTTCTACCTTGCCCCATCTCACTTATTTTGTGGCATTAATGACTTTTTCCATTTACTCTGCTCTGACAAGGGCATCTGATTGCCTGCACTCTCTGGCCCTTGATCCACTATGTACCCACCAATTGAACCAATTGCAGCAATGGCATTGCCTAGACTGTACACTTTTTATTGCTTGCTATGTGATACTTATGACTGCTTCCAGTATCCTCTGCTTGACAAGGCCATCCTAGTGACTGCTCCTTCAAGGCATTTAGACTGTTGAATCACATGTATCGGTGCATCTGTGGCACCTGTGGGTCATGTCTTCACTAAAATGTCTCTTATATTATTAACCTTTGTAACTGTAATATGTAAGCATAGTAGATATGTTAATTAGTTCACTGTTTGTATTATACAGTTCATTCTGACGTGGAACCTCTGTAAAAGAGTCTCTGACTCATAGGTACTGTAATCCGAGAATTCAATAATATTAAATAAATAAAATGTAAAAAATCCCATAATTACTGATTGGATTTTAACAGTGCAGTAGTTACTAAGGAATGTGCTGCTTCTGTGGCATTGTTTCCACAGTTAATGCCTAACTAACATGTACTCAGAAACTGACACTTAAAATAAAGTGTAAGAAAAAAAGTGTAACAGTGCTGTAGTTACTAAGGAAGTTAATGACTAACTAACATGTATTTGCAAAGTAAGTACACAAAAACTGATACTAAAAGTGTAAGAAGAAGGGTGTAGCAGTGCTGTAGTTACTAAGGAATGTGCTGTTTCTGTGGCATTGTTTCCACAGTTAATTTCTAACTAACATGATTTGCGAAGTAAATACACAGAAACTGACACTTAAAAAAAGCATAAGAAGAAGTGTGTAACTACTATACACTTACATTGAATGTCAATGCTGTAGTTCTGATGTATATTTTCCTTCAGAAATCATTCCCTCATGCACTTACTGCATAAAAAATATGCAATCTAATATTGTTAATTGCTATGCAACTAGATTAAAATAAAGCATAAGAAGAAGTGTGTAACTACTATACACTTACATTGAATGTCAGTGTTGTAGTTCTGATGTATATTTTCCTTCAGAAATCATTCCCTCATGCACTTACTGCATAAAAAATATGCAATCTAATATTGTTAATTGCTATACAACTAGATTGTTTACTTATACAATGCTAATCATTTACATAATTACTTATTGGCTTGTAACAGTGCTGCAGTTACTAAGAATGTGCTGCTTCTGTGGCACTGACCCACACCTCTTCTACACCCACACTTCTGGTCTGCTACTGCCCAGGTGGGTGGCTGGGAGTGGGGCATGATTACATACCATGCTTTATCACCCATCTGCTGTGTGGAGTAGTGGTAGGTGGCACCAGATACACAGGCAGGAAACCTTCTTTAGTCATTACCTGAACAGTGTGTCTGCCATAGCATCATCCTTCACATCAAGCTATCCTAGCTCTCTCACTATACCATGAGGCATGGGGGCAAGGTGGTAAACATAGGCAGACCAGTAGGACCTTTTACTGGAAAACAGCAGTAATGGGAAGATCACCTATGACCCACTATTCCACCATCCACACAGAGTGCAGGATCCAGTCTGCTCCTGGTCAGTCCATCTGATTGGATGGCTGCTATTGATCACCAGGCCTGGGAATGCACATGTGGCACATTCCCAGCCGCCTGTGTGAATAGGGTCTAATATTAGATTGCATGTTTAGTAAACAGTAAGTTCATGAGGGACTGATTTCTGAATGAGAACTTACATCACAGCTATAGTAGTGGCATTAAGTGTGAGCAACTGCAAATACATGTTACCTAGGCATTAACTGTGAAAACAGTACCATTATTTCTTAACCACAACATTGTTATAGTGCCAATTAGTAATTATGCAAATGAAATATTTTTGTGTATGGTTACATATCAATTCACAATATTAGACTGCATATTTACTAACCTCTAAGTTCATGAAAAACTGGAATACAGTCTTGAAACATCATCTAAAGAGTTGACAGTCAGTGCATTTAACTGTAGCAGACTGAAGTTGTATTGTATTCATATTTTAGTTACCATTCTGATTACACTTTAACATTTTTCTGTGTGATTACCTTTTAAATAACTGTCAGATAGACATAGACAGTTGAAACAGTGCATACAGTCTGCATTTATATATAGTTACACTTGTAAGAACAGATTTAATAATGCAAAAAGTAGTAACACAGTACTTACACAACAGATTTGCTGTTACAATTTGCAATAGCTATTACATGTGTAGTTGCCCTTATGCGAACAAACAACACAATGCCAGAAGAGATAGTGTGATAGTTGCCCAATACATTTTCTGTTACACTTTACAACAGGTGTTACATGTGTTGTTATGCTTGTCAGAATTAAATGATTTGTGCCAAAAGGGAGTCTGTAGTATTTGCACATGTATGCAAGTTGTGTAACTACACCATACCCACATGTGAAACTAGTTAACAACTACATGATAGTTACATGTAACTACACAGTAGTTACAGTGTAGTTACTTCATGCAAATTGTGTGTAACTACTTAACACACAACTGTGAAACTAGTTAACAACTACATAGTAGTTAAATATAACTACACAGTAGTTACAGTGAAGTTACAGCATAGTTATACAGTAATTGCAGTGTAAAGGACACTAAAATAAAGTGTTGCCATACAATTTAATTTAAATGCACCAAACAGAGTATACCCACACAGTATTTACAGATGATTAGAAAGTACATAATATCAAAGAGACAATATATATCTTAAAGATTACAAAATTCAATCCTTACAATATGACAGGGGTATTTAACTTATACAGACAATCAAGAGTACATTTCCTATTTCATTACATGTATTATTCACATCAAACACATCTACACTGTGCATCTTAAGTAAATTTTTTAATGATAACTTGAAGTAATGGCAATTTTTTTGGTTGTGTACAGTAAGTTATCTGAAAGTGCATGCCACGTTCTTGTGGAAACTTGCTTAAAAGTGTTCTGTTTCTTTACTGATTTATACAAGGGAATGGTTAATGTAATTGTGTCCCGAGATCTTAAAGCTCTATTAATTTTCACTCAGAAAGATTTATTATCGGATGATCTGGTGTACAGTGTAATGTATTGTACATAGAACATGACATCTGGAACCTATTTCTCTGCTCCACTGACAACCAATTCAGTTTGCTAAACATACTACAATTATGTTCCCTTTGTTTTGTCCTAAGGACAAATCTACATATAGTATTATATAGACAACTCCTTTGCTTTTTAATTTTTTTTCTGATCCCCCATACTAGATTCCCATATTCCAGCATTGCGATAAGACAAGTTTGTGCTATTGTGCATCTTGTTTCATTTGCCAAAAAATCCCTAACTGTATATAGTGCTCCCATCCGCTGATGCAATTGTTTTGTTATATTATCTATATTTGATGTAAAGTTCAATTGGCTATCTAAAGTTACTCCCAAGTATCAAAATTCTGTTACCATATCCAATTTAGATCCATCTGCAATGAGAATCTCAAATAGTTTTGTTACTGTTTTAAGTTTGTGATTTGTACAGAATAACATCCCTTTTGTTTTTGATTTTGGTTCATGATGAGCCTGTTTACTTGAAACCATTTAGTCATTTTGTCAGATTCACACTCTAAATCATGTTTAAAGTTCTTTAAATCCTTATCTGCAGTGTATATTACAGCTTTAACACCATGCTTGATTTAATGCAAATGTTAGGCAGTTCATTAATGTGTAGTAAAAAAATGGTGGGTCCCAATATTGAGACCTGTCTATCCCATAAATAACATCCCTTGACTCTTACATAACGCCATTTGTACAAACTTGTTGCATTCTGCCAGTTAGATAACTATGCATCCAGTTCAGTACTAGGGCCCCAAAGCCAATATCAGACAGTTTTGCTTCCAACAGAGTGAGGATCACTAGGTCGAAGGCCTTGGTTAGGGCCAAAAATTCTGCTCCTATATATAAACCTTCTTCCATATTCTCCTGCAGGTTATCTGTGAACCTGCCTAAGGCTATCACAATGTCACACCCCCTCTAGAAGCCATGCTGTGAAGTTGTTAATTTGTTGTACTTCCCTAAGTACTGAACAATTTGTGAGTGTAACAGCCTGTCTTGAATCTTCCCAGTCAAAGATAATTAGAATTAGGTCTATAATTATTCATTTTATCTATTTGACCTTCTTGGTGTGGTGATACAAATGCCTTTTTCCAAATGGCAGGTACGTACTACATGAGTTGTTAAAGATTTATTATATATTATTTGCAAAGAATAGGCAAGTTCTTCAGCTGCAAATGTTAATACTGTTGCCACTATCAAGTCAGGACCTTGTTGCTTGGATTCATCTACTCTTTTAAAACTCTTTAAAACATCCTGCTTTGTTATTTTTTTTAAGTAGAACATTGGGGAGGTTTCAAGTTTTTTAGTTTTTATTTGCTGTTGTTTATCCTCATTTAATATTTAATAAATATTTGGAGAAACCTGTAAACTTTTCATTCAGAAGATCTGCTATTTCCTTACTATTGGTTATCTCCCTTTCTTCCTTTAAACAACTGGAAATAGTACTTCTTTTTTTTTTGGGAGTAAGTAAATTATTTACACTTAACAATTGGTAGGAAATATATAGAAGCTAAGAGGTTTACTGCTTCCAAGATGAGAGGCCAGGAGTCCTGCACTGATTAACCTTTTGAGGGGAGGATTGGGTGATCTGTAGGTAAGATTGGGAAGGTGAGAAGCAGGAGCAGGTAGGGGTGGTAGCAAGCAAAATTGTTGTTTGATGGAGTCGTGTAAGAGGGAGTTTCTTAAAAGAGGAGATAGTTGGTTCCATAAGAAAGGGTGCCTGTAGGTGAAGGTGGATTTGCCAGTGGTCAAGGATGATTTGGGCAACATGAAGGAGCGGGTGTCCCATGAATGTAACAGGTATGGTGATGGGTCTGCAGGGGATAGCCTCTCTGAGAGGTAAGGAGGTAGTTAGGTAAACCAAAATTTGGATATTAAGGAGATAGAGTGGATGTAGCAGTGGCAGGACAGGGGTGCTATATCGAGGATGGAGAAGAGAGTGCAATGGTGGATTCTGAGTGGGGAGTTAGTGGCAGAATGGCAGAAGTGTTTAGGAGGGAGTCTAGCCCAGCTAAGAAGGAGGTGGGGCTATGCAATATACTTCATCTGCATAGTTGAAAATAGGTGTAATAATTTTTGTCAGTAATTTGCGTCTCACTGGTAGTGGAAGGGAGTTTCTGTTATGGTATGGCATACCAAGCTTAGGGTGGACCTTCAAGGCGATGGCTTCTATGTGGGCTGAAAAGTTTAAATGGAGGTCTAGCCACACCCTCTGATGAAGGGTTAACTCCTGAAGTACAGGGGCAACTGGTGTTTGTTGCTGCATTTGGCACAACACTGTATTTAAGTAATAAAGCTTGACTAAATCATGTTTTGAGTGTTGTGCCATCTTTTGACATCGTGAAGTGCAATCTTATTTTTTTATTTGTATGATGAAACATCACTTAGTGGGGTTCCATCTAGGGAAGTGATGATGAGGGAAGGGGTGTTCTAGATAGTTTTCACACAGTTTCAAAAGTCATTGAAATTGTTTTGGAAGTATTTATTTTGATCTCGTTAGCCTGGAACCAGGACTGTATGTTATGGAAGTCCTGTTGTAGTAGGGATTTGATGTCATTCAGAACTGGCCCAGATGCAAAAAGGATGGTATCATCTGCATACATGTGTATGTGAGATCTAGAGCAAACAGTGGGGAGGTCATTTATAGATAAGGAGAACAGGATTGGGCCAAGTATCAATCCCTGGGGCATGCCTGTAAGTATGGGGAGGGGGGAGTGGAGGAGTTTGCTACCCTGATTGATTGAAGCCTGTTTGTGTGGTAGGACTTGAACTATTGAATTGCAGGGGGTGTAAGACCAGCTACCTCAAGTTTGTTGAGAATCAGGGGATCAGAGACTGAATGAAAGGACTTGGCAAGGTCTACAAAAACTGCAGCAGTTAGGTGGCCTTGGTCTGAGGCAGAGCGGATGTGTCCGGTGACTTGAAGCAGGGAGGATATAGTGGAGTGGTGCTTTTTGAAGCCCAGTTGGTAAGGTAATAGGAACTCAGAAGCTGTGATGAATTCAGACAGCCTGGATTGGACTAATGCTTCTTGTAATTTGGCAAGGGCTGGGAGGAGGGAGATTAGCCAGTAGTTCCATGGCACTGAAGGGCCACCACCCTTATGAGGGATGACACAAGCAGTTTTCCAGGTTTGAGGGACTACTCCCGTGGAGAAAGACAGGTTTAGTAGGAATGTTAGAGGTGAGGTGATTATTGTTGCTGATATGTGCAGAAGCTTAGGGTGAATACCATCAGGGCTGGATTTTAAGATGTTTAGGGAATAGAGAGCTTCCCAGACTTCCTGCATGGAGGTGGAGGTGAACAGGAAAGTACTGAGAGGTGAATTTCAGGAGGCATCTTAGGCTCCTTGGGGGGGTGAAGGATGGTCTGGGAGAGCACAGGTGGTGAGGAATTTATTTAGAGTGTCAGCTACTATCAGGGTCTGTAATTTGTAGGCCATTTTGGTTGAGGGTTGGTGTGTTGTTTTGAGAAGGGGGATCAATGAGGGAGTGGACCACCTTCCAGAAGGAGGAAGGATGTGTGGTTTGCAGGCATGACCTAAAGTAATCAGCTTTAGCTTGTCTTATGGCCTTGGTGCAAGAATTCCTGAAAGTGTTATAGGCTTGCTTGGCTTGTGGGGCCAGTAAGGATTTAAAATGAGAACAGGCCTTATCATGTGCTTTGCATAGGGCAATAAGCAGGGCAGAAATCCATGGGTGGTGGCGTTTCTTAACTCTGGCCTTGACAAGAGGGGCTTGATGAATCTTTGAGAACTGCATTCATGTCTGATGATTGGTTGGTGGCCCCTTCTTTTCAAATTTCTAAAAATATTGCCTGGGAACTATAGGACCCATCAGTTTAACATCATCACTATGGAACACACATGAGGCAATCTCCAGTAGTGGATCTCAGAATATATATATATATATATATATATATATTGTGGCTCCCATGCTTGTCTGCACATTTAGAAAATAAGCACCCCAATTTGAGTAATCACATAGGCTAATCACTGCAATCTGCTAATCTGAATACTCCAATTACCTTGATTTGACAGATAAGGATGAGTATCTATCATTAGTGAAACTAAAATATGTTCTTGATGCAATAGTGTTTGATGTATGTTCTGTAAATGTTACATTCTATGCATTGCTTTTAAGTCCAGCATTTGTAAGCTCTTAGAACACCAATTTTTTTTTTTTATTTTAGTCTTTGGTAACTGGGTAAGACCCACTAGGAATAAATGCCTCTTTTCAGGGGCAGCCTAAGAGCACTGCAGAGGTTAAGTGACTTGCTTAGAGTTACACAATATGCATGTGGAGGTTGTGGGAATCAAACCCCAGTCTGCTGGATGCACCAAGCTCATTCACAGCTCATTGCCCTATCCTTTAAGCGATACTGCAGATGTTAAATGAACACCTTCTTAGCGAGTTTCCTACAACAAAATGAAATGAAAAGAAATTAGTGAAAGGAACACAAAATAATAACTCAGACTCTATGGCTCAGTATAGATTCAGTAACAGGAAATCATGCCAGGCCAATATTATTGTATTTTTTTGAAAATTTTGCTAAGGAACTTAATGAGAGGAAACTGGATGTTGTGTATCTAGACAGCATCAGTTCCTTCTACACTGTGCCCACCAGGAGACAAGTTAATAAAATGAAGAACCTTTGTATATCAAATATTATAAAATGGACAGAAGTCCTGGAAGCTGATTGGCTGAAGCAGTCTTTGACTCATGACGATTTCTTACAATATCATCATGGTACAAATGTGATTACCAAGATCAGACATTTACTAACACATTAGGGCCATTTTATAATCACAATAATACACCACAGAGTGTGATATACCATGGGATATTGTCACTTCATGGGTACATGAGACACCCGGCCTGTGGTATCATGCCTCACAAAGACTCACAAACCACCTGAGGCATGATGATATCTCTTGATATAACACACCTTGTTGTGTATTATTGCTTAAATATAATGCAGTGGGTTAGAAAAACTGGTTTTAGGAAAAGTAGCAAAAGGCTATATTAAATGATAATCTATCCACATGGAAGCAAGTAGGGCTGAGTGAAATTTATCTTCCACTGGCAAAATGCTGGCAAAAGTATGATTTTGCTTCCACTGAGTTTTGAGAAATTTCTGTAAAAATTTCACAACATTTTGCCAAAACTGTGACTTCAGTTATTTCCATTTAATTTTAAAAAGTATTTGTCCAAACTGCACCAAGTTGGTATGACGACTCTACCAACGACCATACAAAAGTGTACCAAGTTTCAAATTTCTATCCCAGTGATTGAGTTGTAAGCCTCCAGACTTTCAGAAATTATAAAATTGCATTTTGCAATTATGTGAACTGTAGAATTTTAAGTCCCTATAACTTTAAAACTAAAGAATGGGATATTACCAATTTTGTTAGGTTCACTGAGCATATATATTAGGCTTTGAGGCCACCCTTATGGTCCAGCAGCAGAGAGTCATGCTGACATGCTCATCACCTGGGTTTGGAAGCAAGCCTGGAAAGTCACATCAGGAGGTAAGCAACAGCTGAGACAGCTGCTGGTCAGGACTGCATCTTGGTCAGAGAGGGCTGGTAGTGGGTTCCACCAAAACAGGGACCCCTGCAGCTGGACCAGGGAGGCACCAGTCCCCACCAGGGGAGGTTGGAGGAAACAAAATGTGGGGGAAAAACAGCAGCCAACAGAAAGATGACTGGGTTCAGCCTGATCAGGGTACATTCTTATGAAGAGGGTATATCTCTGTGAGATAAGCTGTCAACTGGGAGAAAAACCAACATGAAAAAAGAGACTGTGTGTGTGTGTGTCAACTCTCTAATCTTTTGCTCAGAGACTGGCCTGGTTATAAGCAGCCAAAGATTCCAAAATAACATCAGTAATTAAAGTTTAATTTCATGAGATTTTGTGAAACTGTGGAATGTTGTGATACTTTTGTCAGCCATGTCCATATATTTTCCATTCATTTTGCTCAGTCATACACTTGAGTTGCCATTGTAGAGGAAAGCAAAGGCTGTGTAAAGTGGCAATAAGATAACATTCACAGGAGGCTCCACATTAAGGCTCCATAGTAAATGAATAGTGGTGCCAAGTGTCAGGTCACTGTCTTGAGTGACAAACCATGAAGAATAGTCATGGACATCACTGTGCACTAGCCTGTCTTCTTGCAATATACCAGCTAACCTCTACAATGTATTGACTTGTGGAAGCACATGTGTGTGCAGCACTGTTTCTGTACAATGCCACATGCTGTCTCTTTAACAACCCTGTAGATAACAGTGTACCTGTATATGTTTACTACTTGAAAACTATGGCACCAAGTAATGCCAAGCCTTACAACTAGTTGGTACTCAGGCCACTGTGACAGAAGTACCTGGATATCTCTAGTCATGATGGAGTATGATACTGGGCATCACTGTCACAGGAGAGTTGGAGGGACATTGCAGGGCCATGATGCCAGTGCAGGTAAGGTGATTCAGTGGTGATAAATGCTTTATTAAAGTTAAATTCCACAAGTGGAATTCTAGTGGCATTACCTATTATGCGTCCATGAATCTTTGAGCAAAGTTTGCTAATTAGTCATTTCTAAAGTATCCACAATGCACTGTGACCTACTAAGCCACATTTATCCAACTTAATTAAATTCTAGGGCATATTTACATTAGGTATGCATGCCAAATCTTGAGTGTATACCTGCAATAGCAATGGAGCTATAAACATGCATAATTTGAAATTTTCACACAATTTAACAAATAATTACATTTCAGATTTTGAACTCTTGTAACATACAATTAACATAACCAGCTACCTGTCTATTTAGCAGTTTCTATGACTCTTCCAAGAAAGTATGCATACACTGTATAATTCCAATTATTTAGCTCCAAAGGTCACTAAGTTGTAAGCATAAAAATATTTTCAGAAATGTTCTCATGAATTATAAATTGCCAGACTTTGAGCCCCTATAACTTCTCCGCCCTCATTTAAATGGCAGGGCTTCTTCCACACAGCATACATGCCAATGTTTATATCCTTGTTCTAAGGCTGACTGAGTTATGACCAATGAAATAATTTTAGATACTTCTGCAAACGTTTGTGAAATTTTGTGAAGGTTTGTAAAATTTTGTGAAAAATTCAGCAAAATAAGGATATGCTAATTTTGCCCAACCATAGAAGCAAGTGACCAGTGAAATCCTGCAAGGTTCTGTACTGGGACAACATTTTTCAATATCATTATAAGTGATTTGGAGGTGAGCACCAGTACAGTAGCTTGATTTCCAAATTTGCTAATGACATCAATGCAGCAAGGGAAGTTGTGTCTCAGTAGGAGGCTGATGAAATGCAGAGGGACATGGACATGACCAGGAAATACACGGAAAAGTGGCAGCTAAACTTGTGTTGAAAAATGCAAATTAATGCATCTAGATAAGAACAGAAAAGCAAAATGCTACCTAAACAACACAAAGACTGATGAAAGCAGCAGGAAAATGACCTGAAAGCAATGATTAGCAACAGCTTTAAATGTGGCAATATCATTGGGTGCCAGCACTTCAAACAAAACCATGGTATGTATTAAGAGAAACTTCATAAGCAGAACAATATATACTGTATAGTGCACTGGTAACACCCCATCTTGAATTTAGTCTACAGTTCTAGTTCCCATATTTGAGAAAAGATATCAACAGGATTGAAGGCGCAGATGAGAGAGTAAGCAAAGTGCTTGATGTATTGGAAAATACGGGTTATAAAGACAGATTTTTGGAATAGGGAATGTTCTCCATGGAAAAAGGAGGACTCAATGGTGACAAGATTACAGTATTCAAATATCTTAAAGGAATAACAAAATCAGACAAACATCTGGCTCTAGAGGAGGGCATGCAACCCCATGGTGTTCAAGAGTCTTGCAAAAAAGTATATAAACCAATGCACAAACAATAATCTTTGAATTCTTACACATTTCTTGAATAGTAAAAGGAAATGTCTTCATTTTGCTCCCTTGTGTTTATTAGTTTCATGATAACAATTTTAAAAGAGAGTTCTACTTTCAATTTGCACCCCTTTAATAACTTTGAATTTGAATTCAACCAAAGGATTTTAATCTAAACCTCTTGGTTCATAGTTTTACCCTGTAACCTGGGAGCAGAAAGAATACATTTTCTTTTTAAAATGTAAGAAATACGTAAGACTTTATCAAGATTGTTGCTTGTGTACTTTATCTGTTTATAGACTTTTTTAGAAACATGGAAACATAGAATTTGTCGGCATATAAGGACCACTTGGCCCACCTAGTCTGCCCATTTTTCTTACCTACTGTAACACAGCAGACCTTACTTGATCTCTGGTTTTCCCCCATACCTTACCACTAAAGTACCCTTATGCCTATCCCATGTCTTCTTAAATCCCTCTACAGAATTTGCCCCAAAAACCTCTGCTGGGAGGTTGTCCAAGGCATTCCACCACTGTTTCTGTGAATAACTACTTCCTTACATCTTCCCTGAGCCTATCCCCCCTCTAGCTTCATAGCATGACCCGTTGTTCTTGAGCTTCTTTTTCTCTGAAAAAGGCTTCCCTCTTGAACCTGATTTATATCCGTGAAGTATTTGAACATCTCTATCATATCCTCCTCTCCCTCCTTTCCTCCAGGGTGTACATACAGTATTGAGGTCCTTCAGTCACTCCTCTTAGGACTTTTGATACATACCCTGCAGCATTTTAGTTGCCCTCCCCTGGACTGCCTCTACTCTGACTATCTCCTTCCAGAGATGTGGTTTCTAGAACTGGATTAAGTACTCTAGGTGAGGTCGCACCAGTGATTTATACTCTTTCTGCTGGTGATATCCCTCCCTATGCACCCTAGCATCCCACTGGCTCCTCACACTGCCTTGTCACATTGTTTGGCCACCTTTAGGTCACCAGATATTATTACCCTCAGGTCCCTTTCCTGTTTGAAGGTTGCCAGAACCACTCCACCCCTGGGTTTCTGCACCACAAGTGCATGCTTTTGCACTTATTTGCAATAAAATTTAGTTGCCACACTCTTAACTGCTCCTCAAGCTTTCTTAGATACCTATTCATTCTCCCCCTCCCCGGAGTGTCTACCCTATTGCAAATCTTAGTGTCATCTGCATAAAGGCAAGGCAAGACAAAGTTTATTTCTTCGAATCCCCATTCCCGGAGGTTCTGGAAGCCTTACATAAAATTATAAAAGGAAGTAAAAACTTAAAACAAATGTACAGTGGCGTGAAAAAGTATTTGCCTCCTTCCTGATTTTCTCTATTATTGCATATTTGTCACACTGGATGTTTTCAGGTCTTTAGACAAAATATAATATTAGATAAAGGGAACCTGAGTGAACAAATAACACTTTTTTTTTTTACTTATTTCATTTATTTAATGAAAAAAGTTAACCAACACCAACTGGCACTGTGTGAAAAGTAATTGCCCCTAGTTAAATCAACCCAATCAAAATGATAATTAGAGTCAGCTGATTGAACACAGCCAGGCTTGATTACAGCCAGCCCTGCTCAATATAAACCTCACTTATTTTGACCCTTACCATCAGAGTCACGTTGCCAGCACGAAGATTCAACCAGCACATTATGCCATGATCAAAGGAAGTTCCTGAAAAGATCAGAAAAAATGTGTTGCCCTCTATCAGTCTGGAAAGGGTTACAAAGCTATTTCTAAGGCTCTGGGACTCCATCGAACCACAGTGAGAGCCATAATCTCCAAATGGAGAACACTTGGAACAGTAGTGAATCTTCCCAGGAGTGGGCGGCCTGCCAAAATTACTCCAAGGGCGCAGCGTAAAATCATCCAGGAAGTCTCAAAGGATCCTAAAACAACATCCAAAGAACTGCAGGCTTCTCTTGCCTCAGCTAAGGTCAGTGTTCATGACTCCACAAGCAGAAAGAGACTGGGCAAAATGGCTTCATGTAGAGTAGCAAGGCGGAAACCACTGCTAACCAAGAAGAACATAAATGCTTGTCTCACATTTGCCAAAAAGCACCTGGATGATCCACAAGCCTTTTGGGAAAATGTTCTATGGACAGATGAGTCCAAAGTGGAACTTTTTGGATGACATGGATCCCATAATGTCTCGCGTAAAGCAAACACAGCATTCCACAGTAAGAACACCATAGCAACAGTCAAACATGGTGGTGGTAGTGTGATGGTGTGGGGATGCTTTGCTGCCTAAGGACCTGGATGACTTGCCAAAATTAAAGGAACCATGAATTCTGCTCTGTACCAGAAAATTCTTAAGGAGAATGTCCGGTCATCCTTCCGTCAGCTGAAGCTGAAGCGTAGTTGGGTCATGCAGCAAGACAATGATCCAAACACAAAAGCAAGTCCACATCAGAATGGCTAAAAGAAGTAAAATTAAAGTTTTGGAGTGGCCTTAGTCAAAGTCCAGACTTAAACCCAATAGAGATGCTGTGGCAGAACCTGAAACGAGCAGTTCATGCTCGAAAACCTACCAAATGTTACTGAATTAAAGCAGTTCTGCAAGGAAGAGTGAGTTAAAATTCCTCCACAGCGATGTGAAAGACTGATATTGAATTATAGGAAGTGTTTGGTTTGCAGTCATTGCAGCTAAATGTATGCGTAACCAGTTATTAAGTGTAAGGGGGCAATTACTTTTCACACAGTGCCAGTTGTTGTTGATTAACTTTTTCATTAAATAGGTGAAATAAAAAAAACAAGTGTTATTTGTTCACTCAGGTTCCCTTTATCTAATATTACATTTTCTCTAAAGACCTGAAAACATCCAGTGTGACAAATATGCAATAATAGAGAAAATCAGGAAGGGGGCAAATACTTTTTCACGCCACTGTATAATGAAGCCATACCTTCCCTTCTAGCCCCTCTGCAATGTCACTAATAAAGACATTAAAGAGGTTTGATCCTTGTGGCACCCTGCTGATCACCCTTCCTTCCTCAGAGTGAACTCCATTTGCCGCCACCCTCTGTCACCTAGCCCCCAACCAATTCCTTACCCAGTTTACCACCTTTGAACCCACTCCTAGGCTGACTGAATTGTTTACGAGTCTCTTATGTGGAATGGTGTCGAAAGCCTTACTGAATTCCAGGTTGGTCACATCCAGCATTCCATGTTGACCTAATTCCCTGGTCATCCAGACAAATAAATCTATCAGTTTTGTTATACATGGTCTCCCCCAGTGAATCCATGCTGCCTCAGATCTTGCAAGCCACTGGATTCAGGATATTCCACAATCCTTTGCTTCATTAGTGATTCCATTAATTTCTCCACCACCGAAGTCAGGCTGACTGGCCAATGTATGACAGTCTCCTCCCTGCTACCACTTTTGTGAAGCAGGACTACATCTGTCCTCCTCTAGTCCTCCAGGACAACTCCTGTTTTCAGTGAGTGGATGGACAGGACTGTCTGAGGTGCAGCCAGCACATTTCTGAGCTCTCTCAGTATCCTTGGATGAATCCCATCTGGCCCCATTGCCTTGTCCACTTTCAGATTTGTGAGTGCATTAAGGACTGTCTCCTCTGTAAATGGACTTGTGTCCACCTCCCTTTCTTCAATGCCCCTGACACTTACCTGTGGTCCTTCTCTTTCCCATTCATCTGTTAACACTGAAGAAAAGTATTCATTCAGGATGTCTGCTTTTTTCTTTCCCCTTCCACCACTCCCCCCTTTCCCTTCTTAGCCTTACATTACCTGCCTGGTCTTTCTCCTTTTGCTTACATACCTGAAGAATGTCTTATCCTTTTTCTTTACTGCCTGAGCTGTTGTCTCCTCTGTTTGCACCATTGCACTCCTGACTGCTTTCCTTGCCTCTCTCTCTGCTTCTCCTGATACACCATCTTATCCTCCTCCCTTTTGCAAGACACTTGAAGAGCGCAGTGTTTAGACTGTAGGTTCTAGCTCCACATTAGGTGGCAAACCAATACTGTGGTGCAGTAACCCCACACACAGTTCTTGTTGCATCTCATGATATTGGCAAACAATGTTCTTGCATGAAGAAAAATATTTTTTGCATGATTTTTTCATGCAAGGAATATGTTGCAGTCCTTACATATTCCTTGCATACAATTCTTGCCTAAATTTCTACATAAAAACTTGCAAGTAGCTTGCATATGCAGTCATGTATCCTTGCATGTTGTGCCACTCAAAATATTTACAATGCTCTTGCCCTTTTATTTTTATATTATTTCTTTATGCTTTCCCAAGCATCTCAGCTGGCCACTCCTTCAGGCAACCTAGGGCCCTGTCACCAGTCCCTGTCACCAGCCTGCTGCCCTCAGTATTGACACAGCCCAGTTGATCTGACGTATCCCCTCACTGGGGGGATCCTCTCGCAGGGCAAGGGAAGTGGCAGAGGAGACTGGCCCGGAGGCTTACTTCTACTCTGGAGATATGGTGAGGGTTGCTGAGGACACTTATGGGCTTCATTGAGAACAGGGACTGTCTGCCATCATCCAGCCAGCTGTATTTTCTCACTTTGCACCCCAATCCCCCCTCCCATGTAGTAGTCCAACTGCAGTGGCATCCTGTAGGGGGTGGTGTTTGACAACATGTCAAGGCTTCATGCCACCATGAACACCAGTCAGAAGCCACCACCAGGAGCCACCTAACAAGTGGTTTGGGACTGTCCCACACCCCTGCGAGGGAAGCATCCATATGACGCTCATGACTCCCTACCTGCCAGATTCCACACCTGATGTCCAGGCTCAGGGTGCAAACTTGGGTCACCAGCATGCTGAGAGAACACCCATTGCTCGGCACCATGGAGATGGCTTTGCCCCTTTTTTTCATAACAGTGTGCTAGTCACTGCTGCTGGGGAAGAGAAAATGAGGCTGCAGTATCACTCGACATCAGGGAGTACTTAAGATGGGGTGAGGAAAGGTTGAACAAGATGAATTGCTTGACAGTGGACTGAGGAAAGGAGTGGGTGCCGAGCACCAAGGATTTCTTTGCATAGGATGGATTAAGGGAAATTGGTACCACTAGATACCAGAGAGTGCTTGACATGGATAGGGTAAGGTAAGGTATCACAGAGCAGTAGGGAGTACATGGCATTGTACCAACTGAGGGGGCACTGGATGCCAATATTGCTTAGCATGGAATCAGGCAAGAGAGGTTGTGCCACTGGACACCACAGGGTTCATGGAATGGGAATGGGAGAGGAAGGGAGGTTTCACTATGCATCACAGAGTACTTGACATAGAATGGAGTGAGGAGAGTACACCACTGGACACCAGGGAATGCTTTGTACTAGAGAGGAGGTGGTGAACCATGGCACCAAATGACAGAGAGGGTGAGTAGGTGTTACTGGACAAAAAGGACTGTTTGGCAGTGCATAATGAGAAGAGAGAGGGGTTTCCACTGAATACCAAGAAGGGCTTAGTAAGAGATTTGGTGAGGGAGGGGGTGTCACAGGTCACTAGAGACTACTTGCATGAGACAAGAGAGAGGGAGTGACACTGGACACCAGCAATGCTTGGCAAGGGAAGAAATGTTGCCTTGGAAACTAGTGAGTGATGACATGATACTGGGTGAGGGAGGGGCTTCCACTGGATGCCAGGGAATGCATAGCGCATGTAGCACTTACAGTATCAACAATTGTTGTTTTTTTTTTAAATATAACTTTTTATTTTATTTTGAGATAGAATATCACATACATAGTCACATTTTATGCAACATATTAGTTGTTGAGGTTCCTTGTTACAGCATATACAGGCAATTAATTGGCAGGCACTTAATTTATACACATAGAACTGTTTAACATATCCCTGTAGTAGCATCCTACTATATTTCTCTGTTTGGTAAAGAGACCAGAATAAGATCTCATAGACTGTAGTCTTAAATAAATATTGTTCCCTAGCTTCCCCCTCCCATGTTTTCCAGATCAACGTTCCTCTCAGTCTGGGTCTCTTCCCCTTATCAGCAAAGACTCTAAGATAATATACAACCCCAAGTATGATTAACTTGAAAATCATAAGATATTCATCCTTTTGTTTCATGGTACAAAATCTGGATAGGTCTCTAATTGATATGCAACCCATAGTCCCCATCTAGTATTAAAGGTGTTTATCCTGCTGTTTATCTTATATGAGAGACATTCCAAGTTATACACTTCATAGGTGAGGTTTCTCCAAGAGGCTTTATCAGAGGCTGTTTTAGTGAGCCATAGTCTGGTAATAACTTTTTTAGCTATTAAAATTAAAAGTGTGACAAGTTTATATTGAGACCAGTTGATCTGTATATCCTGTGGTGTCATTGCTGTCAGGATAAATCCTGGGGTACATAGATCAGGGGTGCCAAAAATGTTGTTAAGTTCCACTATGATATCCCTCCAATAATCAGATAGGAGGGGACAGGCCCATAATATATGTTCTTGGCCTGCAGGGGAATATCCACATCCTCTCCAGCAAAGACTTCCATCTGGTGCCCCCAATTTTACCTGGATATCTGGAGTTCTAAAGAATCTAACCCTGGTCTTCCAGGCAAATTCCCTCCAATAAGACGTTGATGAATTCTTAGAATAAAAGTAGGTGGATTATAACCATCTATCTGGCTCTAGTTCTAATTTATGTTCCCTTGCTCATCTAACTCTCACTTGGTCATGTTCCTGTGTGGACATAGGGTGCATTGCCTGACATATATTACTAATGATGTGTTCCTGTGATCTACCTTCTATGGCCTGGATAATCAGTTGTGCCTTTTTTAGATGGGGCTTTTGCTACACCAGTTAAAGAGTCACCCATCTCAAGTAGAGTAGCATGTAGTGCCCCATAAGTTGGGAGCTCTCTCTGGGGTAATCCATATAAGGATTGTAAATATGTGAATGGATGAATTCCGGAAGGGCCCACCAGTTGGAATACATATCTGATGGAGTAATGCTTCCATCTTAGTAGATCTGTCTCCAGCGAGAAAGGAAAAAGATCTTAATTAGAGGCTAAGGCATTTAAAAAGTATTTCTCCTGAGAGGTTAACCTATACCGAGTCACATAAAGCCAGTTTTTTAAAAATTCTGCAGTTATTTTCAGAAACTGGGTCAGGGGATAGCACCTGGTGAGATCTCCCAGTAGGTACCTTGGTAAAGATTCCAGTCCATTTAAAGTTATCTCTATTGTTTTCCAGTGTGCTTTGTAGTAGGAATTAATGAGTAATAGGTCTGTACGGGTTTGAGTTGCTCTGGAATATTCTTTCAGGTTAGGTAAATTTAGCCCTTCCTGTGTCATAGGAAGTTGTAATAAGGTGTATTTTACCCTTGGGGGTTTTCCTCCTCAGATAAACCTAGAGATGAGCTTATCCCAGGATTGAAAATGAAAGTCTGAGGGAACAGTTGGCAACGTTTGTAGGAAAAATAATAAATGAGGAAAAATATTTTGTTGGATTGTTTCCACTCGATTAATTAGACCCAGGGGAAGTTGTGTCCACCTAGACATATCCAAAGTGATTTGCTGTGTAATTGGTTCCATATTCACCATTTCAAGGTGTATTAGCTTGGCTGGGATTTTTATCCCTAGGTACCTCATCTCAAGTCTGTGCCAGCAGAAGGGAAATTCCAGTTTCATTTGTCTGGAGGGGGAGGAGGAAAAATTAAGTACTTCCGATTTTCAACAATTTATTTTATAGCCAGATAAGGTGCTAAAAAGCTGAAGTTGTTCCCATACTGCCAGGACAGATGTCTCTGGGGAAGTCAGGGTCAACAAACTGTCGTCTGCAAAAAGAGATAATTTAAACATTTTGCCTCCTAGTGGAATCCCTGAATGTTACTGTTTTCCCTTAATTTGGCTGCTAGAGGTTCCAAATAAGTGCAAAAAGTAGTGGGGATAGGGGGCACCCTTGTCATGTACCTCTATATAAAGTAAATGGTGAAGAAATCAAGCCATCTAGTTTCAGATAGGCCACTGGGGAGTGGTACATGGCCTGGATTTGGGATATAAACTTTTCAGGGAAATTAAATTCTTTAAGGGTAGCCCATAAGAAGGGCCACGACTCCCTATCAAAGGCTTTCTCGGCATTGAGCCCGAGTAAAATTAAAGGAATTTTTCTTTGAGTGGCATGTTCAGCTAATAGTAAAGCCCTTCATACTGCATCATGGGCTTGGCGTGTCATAATAAATCCCACTTGATCGCTATCAATTAGCTGAGGTAGAAATCTGTCTAATCTGTGAGCCGGAATAGACATAAAAACTTTATAGTTACAGTTTAATTTAGATATGGGATGATAGGAAGCAGCCAGGGTTAGGTCTTTTCCAGGTTTTGGAATAGCTGTAATTTCAGCATATCACCAGGATTTGGTGGGGGGGACCTCCCTCCTGTGTTTCTCTGAAAGCCGGTAACAGAATGGGTATAAGTAATTTGTGAAATTGTTTAAGAAACTCGTTCTGGTATCCATCTGGTCCCAGGGCCTTTTGTGTCTTGGTCAGTTTAAGAGTGGCTATAATCTCTTGGTCGGTGTATCAGGGACTCAGCTTGGTGAACATTTAGACATGGTAATTTAGTGCTCTGAAGATATGTGGCCAGTTGATGTGGGCTCGGGGAAATATCTTCAGTATATAAAAGTTTTTAATAATCAGCCATAGCTTGTCTGGCAGTGGGATGGGACAATAATTGGTTAGTTTGTGGATGCCCAAGTTCAACAACTGCTGCCCTGCCTCTGGATCTTGGAAGACGTCTCGCCAAGTTCCTGGCTCCCCGGGGCCCCCTTCCACTGAATTTAGTTTCAAGTATAACAGTTGTTGCTCTATTTTTTGGTCAGTTAATTTTTGAAGTTTTTGCCTAATTATTAACATCTCAGGTTTGACAGAGTTGCCACCCTGACATAACTTAGCTTGTAGCCTCGATAAAGCCTCTTGCAACTCCTGTTCTTTTTTTTTCTCTACCTCTTCTTTTCAAAGAAGCATATTTGATAATATCACCCCTGAGCACTGTATTGAGAGTGTCCCATTTAATGGTAGCTGCTGTATCAGGAGAAACATTATTTGTCTGGATAATCGGTATGAGGGAGTTAACCAGTTAAATGAATTCTAGATCCTGTAAGTGGGTTATATTAAACCTCCAAAAGTTTTATTTTTTAGGTCTCTCCACATCTATTTTTAAGAAAACAGGAGTGTGGTCTGATAAAAGGGATGTCCCTATATATATGTCCCTAACATACTCAAGGTGTTCACTCGAGGTTAGAAAATAATCTAGCCGTGCTGAGGTATTAGTTTTGGGTGAGTAATGCATAAAAGTTCTTACTGAGGGGAAAAGTGGCCCCAAGTATCTATGAACCCCAATTCAGGGAGGGTTTGTCTTAAATATTTCTGGATAGCTGATCACCGATGTTTAGTGGGATTAGATTAATCTAACTTAATATTCAGGGTGATATTTAAGTCCCCTCCAATAACACACATGCCTTGAATGGCTGGCAATAAGGTATCCAGGAATCTTCAGTATCTACAATTATTCTGTGGGGCCAGCTTTTGATGGTGCCAGCCCTCTCCTTTTATGAAGATATTCTCTCTCTCTCTCTCTTTCTGATCCTTACCTTTTCATGCATACGTTGATGATTTAGTACTCGATGTGTGCAACAAAGGAGGCATCTTTCTCAACTCTGAATATAAAATGCTGCTGATAGCATGCCAGTGCTGAAAATTCCTGTCTATTTCTGTCTCCAGCCTTTGTTTCATTGACAATCCAAACTCATCTCCATACTCATCCATGGCTCAACTTATTGTGTGATTTGTCTGCTGTCACTGGTTTTCACAGAAAAACAAGACATGTAATGAAGTCTAACTCATCTCTAAGTAGAGAATTAAATCTTCTGAAATCAAATCTGTAGCATGCCTCTTGTGCCACCTCATTCTTGTTGAGTCTGGATTTTTCCTCTCTGACTCAACACAGTTCGCTCACTCTTTGTCAATGATGAGTGTGTCAGTCCTTTTGGAAACATTGCTGCCTCCAGCACCCATTTACTTATGGGACTGCATACCCTCCTCTTTCTTCTCAGACCAATAATATGTATTTTATATATTGTTTGTTTACTAAGCTTAGGCAAAGCTACTGAATTAGTGGATAGAAAATAACTATTTTTGCTTTTCAGTATTTAGTGCTATCCCTGTTCTGGCTGTGCAAGAGGTTGAGAAATCTGAATATTATAATTATCATCTTAGTACAGTATATAGCCCAAAAAGGTAGAAGAACCACCTGCCCTACATAGACTGCTTGCAAAGCTGAGAACTATCCAGATGCCCTTTTTCAAACCCCATTTTCTTTTCTATAGCAGGTCTCATTAAACATGCTATTTACTTCTCTCATGACAATGTATTCTACCTCAGCTGAATTGGGCAGCTGATTTATTTTTCTGTATGGGTTTTTGTGCCATTTATACTTCCATGCAGTATGCACAATATGAGACTATTGGAAACTTTTATACCTGTGTCAGAACATATTCCTTTCCTTGACCATTATATTTAGGACTTGCCACCTGGAGAACAGTGACCACCAGTCATTGTGGTTTGAAATCACAGAAGGAACAGAACCAAACCACACAAAAACATGTATCCTAGATTTTAGGGGGACAGACTTTGGGAAAATGGGGAGATGCTTGAAGGAGGCATTAAGGGGAATGGGGCAGGAATTGGATTTAGGAACAGTGGGCAGTATTTAAAATGGGGATTACAAGAAATACAGAATTATGCATTAAGCAGGTTAGCAAGGGGAAAAGGAAGAGGAGGCCGTTATGGTTTTCCAAGGAGGTAGCAGAGAAAGTGAAAGCCAAAAAGATTGCATTCAGGCAATGCAAAAAGACACAGGCAGAAGGGGATAGGGAGAAGTACCAGGAGAAGCAAAGGGAGGCAGGGAGGTCTGGATGTAGACAGAATGAGAAGGGACCTGCAGAAATTTGAAGAATGGTCAGGGGTTTGGCAGTTGAAATTCAATGCAAAGAAGTGCAAGATAATGCATATGGGGCACAAAAATCCTGGCACAATATATCAGTTGGGGGGGTGTGGATATAGCATGCACCAAGCAGGAAAGGGATCTTGGGGTTATCATCTCTGAAGACCTCAAGGTAGGGAAACAGTGTGACAAGACAGCAGGCAAAGCAAATATGATGCTGGGATGCATAGACAGGGGCATCACCAGCAGGAAAAGGGAGGTCATAATTCCACTATACAAGACACTGGTGAGGCCACAACTGGAGTACAGTGTACAGTTCTGGAGACCTTACTTACAGAAGGACATAGACAAGGTAGAGAAGGTTCAGAGGAGGGCAACAAAGATAGTGCCTGGATTGCATCACAAGTCTTATGAGGACAGGTTGAAGGAATTGAATATATACTCCCTGGAGGACAGGATGGAGAGAGGGGATATGATAGATACATACAAGTATCTTACAGGGAGGAACAGGGTGCAGGAATACACTATTTCTAAGTGAAAAAGATGTTTCAGGTCTAGAGGGCATAGGATGAAGTTGGAGGGAGGATGATTCAGAGGAAACGTGAAGAAGAATTTCATCACCAAACGGGTGGTGGACAAGTGGAACACCATGCCAGAGGAAGTGGTGGGGGCTGAAACAATCACGGGATTTAAGAATGCATAGGACAGACATAAAAGAATTCTGGAGGTCAGGGTTAAGGGGCAACAGAGTTCTTGGAAAACATAAAGTAAACTTACAAGCTCAAATGGCCAGACTGGGTGGGCCGTAGGCCCGTATCTGCTGACACTGTCTATGTATCTATGTACCTCTTCTTCTACCTAATCTCCCAGGCCGGGTCTGTGGAGATGCTAGCTCCAGTACCTCACTTCTAAGCTCAGTTTGTGACAGTTCTCCACAGTGTTCACATATTTATCTGAAAAAATGTTATGAAATGTTTCAGCAGACATGAGTAAACTGTGAGTTTTATAGTCTGGGTCTAGTTACTCAAACCCAGACATGGACCCAAATACTGTATGTGGAAGGCAACTTGATTTTCTTTATACTAGACTAACAGCAAATCTTAGTCACAGTAGTAGACCTCGTATAAATTCCACAATATTGTGACTTTCACAGGACAAGCAGACAACAAGAAACCCATACTATACCATTCAATAGATTTTTTTTAAGTAACAGGCTTGAATAGAAAAAGATGACATATAAGCAGTTTGCAAGTAATTAAGCAACAGCCTCTTTCAAATACATTTGTACATTTTGCACTCTTGTTAGAGGAACCTGACATTGCTGACAAGCATTTGCCTTCCCAAGGGAAGGGGTTGTTGCTGGAAAGGTATGTTCTTTGAATGGTTCCTTTCCGGCCAGCCCAGAGGCACTGGAGGTTGAGATGCTGGTCACTACACCTCACGCCATGCTGGTGACCCAGGTTTGGGAATGAGCCCAGGTCAGTGGGGGGGGAGAGGATCGAACATCCGGAGGACTGCTCTCCTCTCTTGGGGTGAGGGAGACGTGCTGTCCCACTTATTGTCTGCCCTCTGGCAGTGGCTGGAGGGCAGTATGGGTTGGGAGGCATGGTCCAACATCCTTATATTGGCAGTGGAGGGGGAATGGGAGAAAATAGAGGAAAAAGAGCCTGGCAGGCTCTGTGATGGTCCACCTCTCCCAAGGGCCATCCCTGGATTCTGGAATTGGTCTCTGGGAGGGAGGAGAAGCTGGCAACATCCTTCCTGGCCCCACTGCAGGGAGGGGTAATCCATGGGGGATTACCAGGGATCGGCGAGTACAGGAGTGGTGGGATCAGGGAAAGAGTCCCTCTATCAGGAGGGCTGTAGCCACCTGCCAGGGCTCTGGAGGATTAAACTCTATATTGATGAAAAAGAACTGTTCCTTTTTAGTTGATACAACAGTTCCAATTTCATCTTGGCATATAACTAGTCCAGATGATGACACTTTATATAGTTCTTTGCAGAACATGCACACACATTAACCACTCAATGAATCCACAGCCCCCAAGTAAAATTACACTCATACCCTTTTATTCTCTTGCCAAAGAGTAATTGTTTAGCTAAAGATTTTACTAGGCAGGGGCTTGTAGCCATTGAGAAACAGTTGTTGTTACCTTGTCCATGGGGGGGTGGAGGGATAATGCTTTCTGGAATTCTTGCCCTCGATGGTCTGGTGTAGATGTTTGGAGCTAGTGGGAGTATTGTTCCAGAATAACTTGTCACATCAAGATTTTTAGGGATAATAGATGGTACAGGATTCTACATGTTGTTGTCTTTCTCCTAAGGTCCTGCAACTTGTAGTTGTTACAGAAACAGTTTGCTGCTTACAGATGATGTGATGATGGTATCAGATGTTGAGAAATATCACATATGTTGATGCCATTAGATGTTGAAATACCATCTTGATGGTATTGTTGTTTAGACATACAACATATCTTGATGTTGTGAGATGTTCAGAATACCATAATCTCTCTTGAGAAATGGCTGTATTTTTATACAGTACATTTTACATAGCAAACATTTTATATCTCATGTTATCAGACATTAAGACGGCTAAGCTGAACTTTGCAAACATTTCAGCCAGGAACATTTGATAAACATGTTTTCACCTAAGTCACCAAAACAGTTTGAACCTTCCCTAATTCACTACTTTTCAACACACATTGGTTCTGTAACAAGAAATGCTAGGGAGCATTAGTGTTTCAAAAACTCCACTGAGCAAAATTAAATAATACCTATGATGCACTTGTTTACCCATATTCAGTGCCACTCATCTGGTCCGTTCCAAAACAAAGTTCCAAATGATATTGAATCTTACACAAACATATAAAAATGTGCAGCATTTCAACCTCAAAATGGTAGGATTGCTGTAACAGAAATAATGAACAAGACCAATGTAAGCAATAATACCCGACAGGGTGGGCATTATTGGGAAATATCGGATCCCCACAGGGGCGTAATGAGGCCCGACGCCACAGGCATTTTAACATTTTAGGCAACTCTGCAGTCACAGAGCATAGGCTCTTCCTTTGTGGTTCCTATACTACAACTGATAGACCCCCTATGTAGTAATGTACTATTGATGCCTCACCTTGATCCATGACATCCTTTCTGCTCCATCAGGTCTAATGGCTTTGTGAGCATATAGTAGCAGAGGCTACCTAGTTTTCCCCTATGTCACAAATCAAAATTACTACTTAAGCACACTGAACCTTTGAATTATGCTGGTTTTGCAAAATAGTGGATGGATGCTCTCTAAAGATGATACGAAAAGTAAAACGTCTTTGTGAGAACAATTTTTTGGTCATAATAAAAATAGTATTTTCCTGTGATAGAAATGGCAATTTAAAGAAATAAGCAATTCCAAGTATTCAATTAAAATTCCTGTATGTGGTGCTGTTGTAATTGGGTTTAAAGCTTCACTCTATATATGCCCAACAAAAAACTCTATCTTCTCTCTCTCTCTCTCTCTCAACAACAAACTCTTTCTGTTGCTCAACATAAATAGGTATTTTATCCTTTCAATTTTTCAATAATTATTGTTTATTAGCTCAAGTCAGACATTGTCTCACACCTTGGTTTCTTCGTCAGATGAGTAAGATGACTTCATAGTTTGTATTTCACATGAAGTAGCAGCTGGAAAGTTTTCTAGTTCACTCCAGATACTTTATCATATCCCAGCCCACTGGACATTAATTAGGTGTTATAATTTTTTCTGCTACTCCCAAAAAAGTAACATTTGTCATTTAATGGACACACATGCAATTTTTGCATTATTGTGACCCAACTGGGGCCAGCTATTCAAAACTTATCCCGGGGCAAAATTAGCACTATATGGTGTGTTAAATTAGCCCGGAACCATTAGCATGCTATATTCAAAGTAATAGCCCTGGGGCTAAAGCAGCTGAATATAGCGTGCAAATGAAGCCGTGCAGTGCAATAATAGCCCAGTGAATAAGACAGCTCTTAATATAGCATCTGGGATGTGCAAATCACAACAGCAGCCCAGAACACATAGATGTGGGGGAAGGTAAAGGTGAACTACGTGGCCAATGTGTGTGCTAACAAAGAAGTGGATGCATTAAAGCTGCAAACAACAGTGCAGGGCAAATACTTCAGAACCGTTGTATGGTTCAGACAGGATTGCATGGCACAAAGACATTTGCGCAGGGCTTGTGCAGTGCTAACATGTTTTCCCAGCGCTAGGACATTTGCCCAGGGCAAAAATCTGCTGTATTCAAAGGTGACATGCAAATGAGCCTACTTAGGTAGTCCATGGGCAAACAGCCACATTAGCATCTCATTATAGCCTGATTTGCATTAGATTGCCCAGCGCTATTGCATGGTCTGACAGCTCCTCCTGTAGGTCTGCCTGGAAGTACAGGGGCAGGCTGGGTCTGCTCACAGCTCCACCTGTAGGTCAGTCCAGAAGTACAGGTAGGAAGCCACAGGCAATGGGTATCAGCAGGATCATGCAGTGCAAACCTCCCACCAGGCAACACTGATAAGTGGGACCCAATCACCTGTAATAAGGGACACTGTGGGACACCAATCCCCTGAATGAGGGACACAACTTCACACATGGAGACACAAATCCACATCCTATTGCATGCCAGGAAAGCTGACTGTACAGATGCTACAGTTTAAGTAGCACTATCGCCTATGGCAGTGTCCGCTGGGACTACAGGATGCACAGCACATCCATTGTGTGTGCACCACTGTTCCCATAAGTGACATATGCAGGGCAGGGTAAGTATGTGGGGTGCAATGTGGGGTGTCCTCATACTGAGGGACACTTGGGAGGTGTAAACATAGCTATATATAAATATATATATATATATATATATATATATATATATACATATATATATATATGTATAGTTGTCCAGGTAGTCTAGAGACCCCCCCAGCACAAATCCCCGATCCCCCACATAGACTGCAGTTTGTCCATAACAGTGCCCCCCCACCTCTCCAGTGTCACTTATTATAAGGGACATCCCTCAGTGTACCCCTCAAAATTGCCCTGTCCCTCATTCGTCCCTCATTGAATAGGTGCTGCACACACTGAGACTGTGTTGTACAGTCAGACAATAAAGCAGACTGTTAAACAGTTGACAATGCTGAAGGGGGAATAAATGATGTATGAATGAGGGCAATGGTTCCCACAGTGCTCTGAGCATGTATCTCCATATTTGAGGATGTGTCCCTTAGTTTGAGAGGTAGTCTCCCACAGTGTCCCTCATGTCAGTGTCCATTTCCCTCATTTCAGTGACAAACGGTTGACAGGTTTGCCCCTTCCCCTACCGAGATTCACTCCCAGCCCCCATTGTGCATTGCTGCCTTCCTCAGTACATAGCCATTTCAGTTGCAAAAACAAAACTCTCCCTGGTGGCTAGTGGACCCCCAGCCCTGTCTGGTAGTGACCCCCACCCTGCTCCCCCACAAATCATGACCCCATCAGGCCACCAGAACAGCCCTCCACTCAACTCCATGGCTGGCAGCCCGACTGAATGCTGGCAATGACAGATCCTAACTGAGCGCTTACAATGAATGAGCACATAGTTGTACATGCATGTGCCCATTCATTGCAAGCACTCAGTCAGGATCAGTCATTGCACATAATTAGTCGGGCTGCTGGCCTGGAGGTGAGTGAAGGGCTGTGCCAGTGTGGTCCGACAGGGCATGGATGGTGGGGAGAAGTGGGGGTCACTACCAGATAGTGGTGGGTGGGGGCCACTAGACACCAGGGAATAATGGGTTTTATGCATCATATTGTGCAACTGGGGACCAGACAATGGGAGGAGGAATGGGGGTAAATCTTTGGGGGTACATGCAACATAACAGGCCAGTGATCGGTAGGGGAGGTGACCATTAGACACCAGGGCAATTGGGGTCAGTCCCATGCACTCGCTGAACAGGAGTTGGGGTGCCTCTCGGCAGGGGGTTTCAGTTGACATACTGGGCAGGTGATTGGTGGGGGGCCTCTACAGGGTTATCAGATCCCTATCGTGTTTGTGGTGCTGTTGGTGGGGGGGGGGTGCCTTGGGGACAGGGAAATCCACCTCCCCTTGCTTGCCCTGCATTACCACCTGCTTTTTGCAGGCAGTAATGGGCACTGCACTACGGGTCACTCAAACACCTGTAGCACAGCACTGGTCTTTGAATATACCAGTGCCCCAACATGCATGGCATCTCCCCGCATTCCCTCCCCTGCATACATTATAATTTAGCATCAACACTAAAACCTAGTGCTGGTGCTGATTGACCTTTTGAATATTGCAGTCCAGCACAAATTCGGTGCTATTCCAGTACAACAGATTTGTGCCAGGTGCAAGGCTTTGAATATCTGCCCAATTCATATCATAATTGTATATATTCTGTTTACAGTTTTTGGTCTCCCTGCAGTTTTTTTGAATTTGATCTTGTTCACCGTAATATACCGCAAGAAAAAGATCTGTTCATTAGATGGGTCTGATCATTTCTTGAACTAAGTCACAAGGCAAATCACAAAGGATAGGAGGTTCCAGGGGATGAGGTTGGGACCCTTGCTATTTGATATCATGATTAATGGTTTAGCCTTTTGGCATTCATGCCATCTATTTAGATTACAGCACTCTATAAAATAGCCACAACAGGAGTGAAGCTGGCATTTTACAAAGAGATTTGGATTGGATTGAGAAGTGCTCAGAAGAGAATAACAGAAAGACTAACAGAACTAAAACTCAAATGTAATCAGTCTCCCTTGCAGGGAGTGAAGAAAAAACAAGTAATGACATGGAATCATTTGGAAGTAATAAATAAAGCAAAACTGCAATGTGTTATTGTTTCAGATATCTGTTGTTGGGGTCCACACATGGATGATTTGTGTACCAAAGGAAATAAAAAAATACATTTTCTATTGATCTTGAAAACAGCGAGCCTATCTACTGCTGTGCATGGATGCTAACCAAAAATTGGATATTATTAAGAATGGGCTGGTGGAGGCTACTGGGACATGTACAAGAACAAGGAGTAAAAAGTGTAGGGCATAAAAAAAACCTAGCTGGTTGACGCAGGAGGTCATGGAAGGAGTGAGGGCCAAAAAGAAGGCATTTCAGAGACTCAGGAAACTGGGATAGGAAAGCAGGAAGGAGTATATGAAGAAGTCCAGGGAGGTTACCAGGCTGGTCAGAGTGACTAAGACTTCCAGGGAACAAAGTTTGCCGCAGGGCATTAAGAACGAAGAAAATGACTTCTTCAGATACATCAGTGAAAGATGGAAAAACAAAGATCAAATTGTGAGGATTAGAAAGGATGGGGACAGGGTAGAAAAGGGGGAGGACCAGGCAGATGCACTGAATTACTTCTGCTCTATGCTCATGAAAAAGAAAGGGAGGCAGACACCACCTGGGAGAGGAAGAGTGGACGGGGGGGAGGAGGAGGAGGTGACTGATATAGGGATTACAGAGGATAGGGTGCTGAAAGGATTAAGGACCCTGAGGGGGGGGATAAGGCACCATGTCCAGATGGCATCCACCCTAGAATATTTAAGGAACTAGCCGAGATCCTGCAGGACCACTGGCTGACCTGTTCAATACCTCCTTGGCCACTGAATGCGCACCACAAGACTGTAAGAAAGCACATGTGGTGCCCATTCATAAATGTGGACCTAAGGATGAACCAGGCAACTACAGACCAGTGAGCCTCACATCAATTGTGGGAAAACTCATGGAGACGATCCAAAAGAGAGGCTGGTGACCTTTTTGGAGATCAATGATCTCCAGGACAGTCAGCAGCATGGATTTCTCTCAGGAAGATCCTGCCAGACAAATGTGATTGAGTATTATGACTGGGTGACAAGGGAACTGGACAAAGGCCATGTGGTGGATGTCCTGTATTTGGATTTCAGCAAGGCCTTTGATTCCATGCCACATGGGAGGCTGGGAGGGAAGCTGGTATATATAGGAGTGGGAACAAAAATGGTAGTTTGGATCACCAACTGGCTGAAGGGAAGGCAGCAAAAGGTAATGGTGGTGGTGTGGGGGAACTTTCATCACTGAGGGATGTGACAAGCAGGGTGCCACAGGAATCAATATTGGGACTGGTGTTGTTAGGGATATTCATAGCTGATATCTCTCATAGGGTCTGGAGTAAGATCAGTCTCTTCACAGATGACACAAAGATGGGAGCTGTGGTAGGTGACATTGAAGGGCGGAGGGGGCTGCAGGAGGACCTGACCAAACTACAGGAGTGGTCAGATGCATGGCAGTTGGGGTTTAGCACCAAAAAGTGCAATGTATTGCACTTCAGGGCTAACAACCAGGGGAGGAGCTATCAGCTGGGAGGAGAACAGCTGGAATGCACTGAGGTGGGAAAGGTTCTAGGGGTGCTTATAAGAGGAAGTATGAACAACTCAGCTCACTGTAGGAAGGTGGCAGCAAAAGCCAACAGGATGCTGGGGTGTTCAAGGAGGAATCTCCTCCAGGAATAGTGAGGTGATCCTGCCACTCTACAAGTCATTGGTCAGGCCGCACCTGGAATGCTGCATACAGTACTGGTGCCCATTCCTGAAGAAGGACATCAGATTATTGGAGGGTGTACAGAGGAGGGTGACAAAGATGATCAAGGGATTAGAGGCATACTCCTATGAGGAGAGGCTGGCAAGCTGAACATGAATTCCCTGGAGGACAGGAAGGATAGGGGGGACATGATTGAAACCTTTAAGTACTTATAGGTGATTAACAAGACTAGTACAGAAGGAGTTTTCCAGATTAGAAGAATGAGGGTCATGAGGGGGCACCAGATGAGATTAGAGGGGGGCAGATTCAGGAGGGAAGGCAGGAGACATTACTTCACTGAGAGGGTGGTGGAAAAGTGGAATACTCTGCCAGAGGAGGTAATAGCCTGTAGCAAGGTAGACAGTTTTAAGAGGGGATGGGACAGAGTGAGGGGGGTAATAATGAGGAGAGGAGGGGTGAGTGGGGCAGCTGTGAGTTGAGGGGCTAGCTGCATAATTGAGCAGACTCGATAGATTGAGAGATCTGTTTCTGCTGATGTTTTCGTATGTTTATACTGGTAAGATACTCTTGGTATCAGCAAATCCTAATTAGTATAGTTTTTAAATATACTGCAGTTTAGCAGAGTGTAACTCACGCCTAAGAGTGAGTCAGACCAAGAGAAGTCATTCCAGGACCGAGTAACCTGAAGAATTGTACATTATCCCTCTAATGCACAATGGAAAGAACAACTGAGATCTGTTTCCCTTTTAGGAAGAAGTATTGTGCAATAAATTGTGTAAGTTTACTGTATGGAGTAGGCAAACTGCACACTTTCATTGACCTAATCCCCAAATAAACTACTGTATTTGACAAGAAACACTGTAGGGAATGCTGAGTCACAAAAGAGGGAAGGATAGTTTTATCCCTTAGGCATTGAAAATATCTGGATACACACTGATATTGGCACAGAAGGAACTATTCTCCTGATATTAAGAACAAGGATGCAGAATTTACTGTCATCTTCTTTTTTAGGTTATTTTATTTTATTCTTTGGTAACTGGGTAAAGCCCACTAGGCACAGAAGCCTGTTTTGAGGGGCTACCCAGAAGTACTGTGGAGGTTAAATGACCTGCTCAGAGTTGCGCAGTATGCAAGTGGAGGTTGTGGGACTGAAACCCATGTCTTTCTGCTGGATCGAATAAACACTGCTTGTCTCGGCATAACAGCCCGAATTGTGGCATATGTAAACCTGAGCTAAACTAATTGAGTGCTAGAGGGGATACTGTTGTGAAGAACACTGGAAAACGCATTGCAGATAGGGGATTGTTGTCCACTGACTACAGTCTGTGGGTGACGAAATCGGTGGGAGATCAATTATTGTTTCCCCTACTGAACTACTACACTGTAGTTTTGCCTAAAAGTAATCTGGGAGCTTTGACAGTTGTGTGAAATAGTGTACAATTGTGAATTAAACCTTTTGTAGTTCTTTCAGGCTTTGCAGGGCCGGTTGACGTATTTCCGGTCCGCTGGGCTATTTAAAGCACTCGTGCCAGTGAGCGGCGCAAGTGTGAGCATGTGGCGGTGCACGCAGAGACACACACATCTGAGCATGTGTCTTGCATGTCAGCATGCACAAGTGGGCAGTGGGAACCCAAAAGCAGCTTGCAACTAGGGGGTACTGAGGTAAGCACACCACACATTAAGTACTGCACCCAGAAATGATTTCCTGAGAGCAATAGGGGTTCTACAGTGCTGTATATGAGACACAGGTAAAAGGTAGCTGACCTATTAGGAATTTTAGCAATTGAACTTGGAATTGAGGACTCAAGTAAACATGTGCAATGTGGATTGGACTCTCTCTGTCAGAGGGGGAACTTGGTGAGATGCAACACCTGTAACATGTATGAAGTACCTAATTTATGCCCACTGCAAGGCCACACTTGCAACACGTCAGGGAAATTTTACACTAATAGAGGAATTGAGGGTATTGGAAAGTAAGGATCCTTAGGCCAGTAGTTCACCAGGTGTAAGCCCCCCCCCCATAGTCTGCAGGGATAAGGCTAGCACAATACTAACTTGTAGCAGGCTACCCACTGATATATAGGACCATGCCTAATGATGTGGAGTCTTGGCCTACACTAATTTTCTTTTGCTGTATCATGGAAGGATGTAAATGATCATGTATATTGTATTGTAGGTCATTCTTATTTTTGGATTTCTCCATTTTGTTGGCATGATGTTATTCAAGTCATCCCTGCTGTTATAATATTTTCACTGTATCACTTGCAAGTATGCATTGGGTTCTTACAATATGTTCATCTTCTATGTTTGTTTTAAGCCATACTGCTTCAAACATGAGAGAGAATTTACATAGGCATGTAAGATAACCCTGCATTGAAGCATAGTTTGGAGAACTAGTCTATCTGAAGTAATTATTTTGTATGATTATGAGAATGCCCAGTGAACCACAACAAATCCCTGTACCATTTAAGGGAACTAATACTTAGCAGTTGGTGAACAAAGATCAATACAGAATTGCATCAGTGCACAAATCAATCAAAAAGCTATGAGCAACAATATTTGTAAATTAGATGTGCGTCTGTTTTACGCAACTAGGGATGTGACTATTATATGCATGGGAATAAGGAGAAAGATGGAAAGAAAATAAATTGGGCTGCATCCATCTACATGACTAAGCCATGTTGCTATGGCAACATATACTTAGCCTCAGAGGATGCCTTTGTACTGACAGAAATACCTTTCGAAAATGCAGTAAGAAAAGCAAAACAGAGAAAAAATAATAGAAATGATATGGCATTTCTTTCTTTCGGGTAGTTTCGGCATCAGCCAGAAAGCCTTGAGAATGACACTGTGATGCATGACATTTACAATGTACTCTGCTATCCAAGGCTTTCTAGGAAACTTGCCATGATAAATGTGTCTCTAGTATCTAATTCTTCTTGGGATGAAGGCTAAGAATCATGTCACTGCATAGGAATGCAATTTATTGAAATACTACTTCATATCACAGTAGCTCTGTTAGCTTTGTCTGTGTGAGAGTTTCTGAAAAAATTAACTTTCATCTTGCCATTTTGGAACATTTTCCTCCCAATGTAGTCATATTGATACAGAATGAAAACCTGGTCAGATTAAATCTATGTGAATTATCAAGTATTTGCCTGATCCTAAGACAAAAGGATCTTTTTAAACAAAATTAGTAATGTCAGCCCCCTTTCAGCAATCTTTTTTCTGCACTTACATGTGATCCTTTAATGCAGATAATTATTTATTTGACTTGTGTAGATGAAAAGAACTGGGTGGTTGCAATGATTTTTGTATTCTCTTTTTGAGCTTCTAAAATGAAAGTAAACAACATCCCCTAAAATATAACACAAGCTAGGTACAAGCTATATACAGTATGCATACCACTGAGGAAGAGTCAGGCACAGGTTTGAACTCAGTCAACTGGAGATTCAAAAACAAAAGTCATGGATGATGACCCTCCCCAATGAATAACCACATCTACCCCTCAGTTTAATTCTGGGTCCTAGGGACATACTACTGAAAGGACAGTGGTTCCAGAAGGCATGGGTAAGGTACAGTTCCCATGGTGAGAAGGAGTGGTAGAAAGGAAACTATTACTTTAGAAGTCCTTCCTTCAATGGATGATGGAACCAGCACCAGTCACAGGTAGCATTAAAGAGCTAGTGTGCTGCCTGGAAACTGCCTGCAATTAATTATAACGTTCAGATGTAGTCAGCTGTCACTTCTTATATCTCAAGTATTTATTCTTTTCTGTTTGCTAATTAGAAGATTTTCCACCTGGCAGTACTGGGATCATGTGTGGAGCAGCACTCTGCCTGGAGGAAAACAAAAGTCAGTTATGTTCCTCCCACTACATCAACACTGAAACCACACTGACTATGACATCACTAGTAACCAATGAGAGACATTTCTCACCACCAGGTTGCACTTTCACATGAAGCAGCAGGGACCGTCTTCCCCTGGTTACTAGTGATGTCACAATTTCCTGCATTTTGATTGGTAGTTGTGAAAGTCACTGCTCAGGCTGCAAGGACTGTGGTGCCTCAAAGTGTTTGGTCTCATTTCTGTTGATGTAGTGGGAGGAACAGAACTGACTTTTGTTTCCCCCAGACAGAGTGCTGCTCCACACATCTCCCCAGTACTGCCAGGTGGAAAATCTTCTAATCAGCAAACAGAAAATGAAAAAATACTTCAGATACTGGAAGTGATAGCTGATTGCATCTGAAAATTACTATTAATTCCAAGCAGTATGCTAGCTCTTTAAAGGATTTTGCCAAACCCTGAGAAACAAGATATGGATCTGGTCCCATTCTGCTCACTGGAGCAGACCAGAACCTGAACCAAGTGAGAAGGAGGCCACTTAAAATATAATGGTCAGCTTCTTCTTCCTATGATTCTCCTTTTCTAAGACAAAGCATCATGGCCTAGGCAATACAAGTATAAGAAATTGTGATGAAGAAAATTAGGCTGGGGGAGGGGTGACCACTGTAAAATGTTGATATTTATCAGCCATCCCAGTGGTGCTGAGGGCTGAGACATCTTGCCTTACCTTGAGTTACGCTGACGCTATGGGTTCAGGAATGACCTCGGGTCGCCGGGGTGCCGGCACCGTGGGTGGGGGTGGGAGCAGGATCAAGCACTGGCTAGCCATAGTCCCTCCACCGCCAGATGGAGGTCTGGTGGCTGGTGCAGATGGTAATGGAGTGACTGGTAGGGTATGGCATCCTGCAAGATGCGACTATGCATGCCTCCACATGTGTGCATCACGCCAGGGATGCTTGGGGTGGGACTGGGAAACAGAAAGAAAACACGAATCAACTACATATATAAAAAAAATGTTAAAATTTCTCTCAAACAAAATGCAATGGCTAGAACAGCAAATAACAGACAGTGTAATATTCTGGTTAGCCCATATCAGTGTAGCATAACGCAGCATTGTGTAGCATAGCATAGCATAGCAATCAGCTTAGTCAAGCATAGAAAGTCAGTCATGATGCATTGTGTAACAGGGTTATGCACAGTTTGCAGTTTCAATTTCTGTTTAATTTACTATATTTCAAAAGGACAGAAGAAATGTGCAGTGTCAACATCTTCAGAAGAATTGCATACAGAAGCCTGTTATGGCACATTACAGATTTCTTCTCAAATTAATATAAACAAAATCATGGATAGATCATGAATGGTGCTTGTTTATTTGTATGATATGGTATTGATCCCCTTTCCTAGCAGAGATGATTTGATCATTAATTTAAATTAAGTCACCATGTAAGGGAACATGATTCAGTAGTGTAGCTAATGCATTACTAGTAATTCTAAACTGATATGCCTGTGCTCAGAATTTCTCTGAAAGATAAGGACAGCATGCTTGTGACAAGCTTTAAAAACTCTGAAGGGACAATTTCAGTCCCCACCCTGAATTCCAATTGTCTCTAATTTAAGCAAGCATTTTTTTAATGCCATATGTTTGCTTGCTTGTATTTTCTGTGTAGTTGTTTAGCACAGACAACACAGGGGGTAAAATTATTAAATTAATTACACAAGTTGTAAGAGTAAGATTATCTTGACTGGGAAATTGAGAGGTTCTCATATTGCAATCTTAATAAAGTACTGCCTTGTAAACAGTGCAAGTCTTTCTGATGTCTTGATTGTCAGAAATGTACAAGACACTTGAACTGAAAACCGGCAATCAGAGTTGGAGTTTGAAACTGAGATCACAATCAAGTGGTGGCCCCAATTACCACTCACAAAAATGTACATAGACGGTTGTCCAGTTTTTATCCCTGACTGAACTGTTTAGTAAAAAGAGGTTTTAGTCATCGTGGTCCTTGGGAAACAGGAGTTGCTGGATTGTTTGATGCCTTTTATTGGACCAACATATGTCTTGTACAACGGTGGTATAGTACATAAGCTTTTGGGACCCACAGGTCCCTTTGTTCAGCTATTATAACAAACTAAACAAAAGAAGCTGAAGGCATATACACTGTGATGCATTGTTTCAGAATAATTTATGACAGTATTGTGAAAAGACTTGAGTCATCAGACTGACTCAATTGTTGTGAAACAGCGGGCTGAAAGAGCTGTCTCCTAAGGTAAAATAGAAATGTTTTAGAGTACCTGCATAATAAAAAGAGAGCTAAATATGGTGCATTGACAAGGGCCGGCATTGGTGTTGAATAAGTGCAGTGAGAGAGGACATCCTGGCTGTGTCTTATAGAGAGGCATGGATGTGCAAGGAGGGGTCGCCCACCAGTAAAACAAATAATTGAGCTGTGGAACCAGGGGAGGAGTTTACATGTTTTTCATGGGGAAGGGAAAGCTGATCCACTGTGAGGTAGCATGAGATAGTCACAAACAATATTATGTAATTGGAATACACATTTGTGGTTTACCAGCGCATACAATTGAGGACAAAACCTACACATGTTCTAAATATCATGATTCATTTACTGATACTAGCAATCACATAATATGAACATTGTACGGTGCTCTCTAACATTTTTAATAGGGATAAAGCAGAACATATTCAGACACCTGTATGTCCACAGAACAGCTGTTTCTCAAATGGTTATATACCTCCCTACTACCTATTCTGTGTACAGAGCTGAACCTTTTACTTAGCCATCACTTTAATAATTGAAGGAGAAAAGGAGCCCTTTAAAGGGAGTAAAGTCATTGATTCCATTCATTTTGCATGGGGCAATGAGTTGAGCTTAGTCTGCAGTCTCCAGGCTCAGTGCAGGGTTACAAATGGAAGTGGAACAAAACTGACAATGGTACAAAAAGAGAGAGACTTTTTTTCTGAAGAACTGTAGGGAGAAAAGAATTTAACTTGTTTACTTAAATTGAGTCTCCATATCATAGGTAATCCCTTTAAAAATCAAATTACCTCACCAGCACATCAGAATAACATTACAATTCAAGAAAAAGTTTTGCAATGTATCCAGGGCAGTCAGACATACCCCCATGATTGCCAAGTTCTGCCTCTCACTTAAGCCTGCTGATATGGAAGACAGAAGTGAGAGCAGGAGTGGCCTGTGATAGACAGGGGTGGCAGCCAGTCATGAAGTGGATACCCTCACAGGAGTTTGTCTGCAGGCCGTCAGCCTTTTCTGTCACTCAGCTAGCCATTAAGTTCATGGTGGGAAGGCTATCAAGTGCTTTGTATGTGTTGGCAAGTGCCATGCACTAGACACCTTTTTAGTTCTGTGGCAGTGGGCACGGTGCATAGTCTGGAACAGGGGAGCTAAAAAATGGCAGTTGGGAGAAGTGGCATCAGCAGGATTCAAGATGTGGGGGGGCACATGCCCCCATCAGTGACTTCAGCCAAAAAGGGGGTCCAGGGGGAATTGCCCCTCAGAATAAATGTTGAAGAATTTGGTGCAAAATGGTACATTTTAGAAGCATCTTCCATGAAATCTGTAGCAAGAAAAGCATAGGGATTTTGTAGCTGAAATCCTGAAAAACAAAGCAGGTGACTTGAATCAGGGAAGTGGAACATATCTGGTGTACTGCCTTAGTCTTGATTGATTGATTGCCTTAGTCTTAGAACCAAATGATCACAGACACAAACAATGATTAACAACCAGAACATACCTGGTTTAGTGCCTTTGTCTGAGAATGAAGTGCTCACAAACACGGACAGAAAAAGATTAACAATGTTTTGTCCAAGTCAAATGGTGCCTGGGGCCAGACATGGGGTAGTAACCATGGTATTTGATCCTGCAAGAAATTATGAAGAATTAGATGGCAAATTGTACATTTTAGAACCATTTGCTATGAAATTTGCAGCAAGGCAAGCACAAGGATTCCATAGCTGAAATGGTGACGTGACATACACAGCAGGTGTTAAGTTGAAGTTGAACCAGGGATTTCATAGTTGAAACCCTGACATAAATACACAACAGATGACTAAATGGAAGAACCAGGGAACATACGTATTGCATTAGTCTCAGAACTATCTACACACAAAGACAGAAGGAAAACAGTCTTAAGTAATGATTAACTTTTCTTTTTTTTCAAAACCAAATGTGGAATGGTGCTGGGCGGGACACTGGGGGGATTTGACCATTGGAAGAAATCAGAACAAAGAAGAATATGTGGCAAATGGTGAACTTTAGAAACAAGCTACAGTATGTAATGTGCATCAAGCCAAACATAGAGAATTAGTAACTCAACACCCTGCAATACAGAACATGACTTGAACAACTGAAATAGTTGTTGGTCTCAGTCTTTATCAACTGTTAGATTCTGTCATATAATTTAGGAATTTTCTGCAGTGCTGGCTGTAGCAGGGAGCAAAAGATCAACATGTCTGTTTGACAAATTGGAAAATCTGTCAATTATTTCATCTACATTTATTAGTTTTGTGACCTCGCCCTCAATTGCTAATGTAGCAAGACCAGTTAGTCTGTCCTGACCTATTGTGTTTCTCAGGTATGTCTTTATTCATTTTAGAGCACTGAAGAATCATTCACATGAACATGTAGTGACTGGTATGGTAAGTGCAATAGTATCCAACTGGTGGATGCCAGGAAACATAACCAGTGGCAGTGAGTCAAGCAGTGAAGAAATGCTCCATGGGGAGTTTTCAGCAGGCAACCTTTCAATAAACCTTTGTGTTACAAACAATTCTTCTTCAGGAAGTTGTACTCTGTAATGATTGCACATTACATTTAGTGTTGTCTCATCTAAAAATAAAGGACTTGTTGGTATCAAAGCCTAAACTGCTTTCATTTGGTCTACTGTCTCTTTTGTGAATCACTGTATCAATTCCGAAATCATGTCATCTAATGCTGGATAGTAAATTTTAGTTTGGTAATCTGTTTCTGACTTAACTGGCTGCTGTTCCCCAACTATTCTGTCAATGACATATACACTGAAATGAGCAGCTAAGTGATGGGTATGTCATGGATGAGTCCTTTGTTCTGTTGTAGCACCGGGAGCTATGTTAAGTGGCACAGCAAATGCTGTAGCTTCACAGAGTAGTTCTTTACATTTGTCTTCATTTCGGAATGAAACCAGAGTATCAATAAATGCTTATACTGCAATGCCAGCACTGGCTAGATCCATATCTTCAGTCTGCAGTAGATTGTGGAGTCCTTCTACAAATCCAAGAATGTGACCAAACAGGAAAAGACAAAAGGCAGTGCTGAATGACATAAAGAAGTTGTACAGTTCCAGAGCTTTGGGTGTATTTCCATGGTGACATTGTGAGAGATAAGAGATTGAGGATTCATATGTATGCTTCAGTGCTCTAATAGCTCTTTTATGACATCCCCACCTGGTGCTGCTCAGAGCTGTGACCTGGAATGTTCTGTCAAGTCCCATTTCTGCTTGTACCTGTTTCAGTTTGTCACTGTGCACTACAGATGTTGAAAAGAATGTATGCAAGAATTGCACCAATTCAAAGAAATCTTTTACTTTGGGAATGCACTGACATGAATCCACAAGAGTTAGATTTAACTTATGTACATAACAGTGAACATACACAGCATGAGAGTGGTCCTCTTTGAAGTTTTCCTGAACACCATTGAGATGACCACTCATGACACTTGCACCGTCATAAGCTTGGGCAACAAAAGCAACATCTGGCTCAAAGATATCACATTTTTTCAAGGTGTCATTAATGTTACTACATAGTCCCCTTGCATCTAGTTCTGAGACTATAACAAAACACAGAATATGTTTGACAGGTTTATGGTTATGAACATATCTGACATGTATGCTCATTTGTTCCTGACGTGAAATGTCTCGAGAGTCATCACATAAGACTGATACAAATTTAGCATGTTTTGCTTCTTGCACAGTTGCATCTGTAATACAGGATGCAGTGCACTGAATCAGACCATTCTGTGATTTGGCTGATATGCATGTTGCATTTGATGGGATGGACTCATTAACTTGGAGAACTCTATCAAACTTTTTAATCAAGTCTAAAGTCTCCCTGAAGTTTTCTTCATTAACACTTATCTCGTCCTCATTGTGACCATGGAAAGGTAACCCTAGCCAACCCAAATGTAGAGTGACTTCTACTAGTCTTTTCCTGTAATCCCTTCTTTGCTGAATTTCCTTAATCTTGCCCTTGTCTACCTGTACCATGATGTTACCCATTTTCTGCAAGCATGTATATGCAGACCAAGCAGCCATTGCACTTCTATGAGAGTGACTCGGTGTGTGTGCCCTGAATTTTTCCAATGCCCTTTTCCAGTTCTGAAATCCTCGCATAGTGAAGGCTTCATCAGCACATCCCTGCCCGTACATGAAATATCTACATGCAAAGCAGAATTCACTCTGTTTTTCACAGTTGAACCCCAACAAACAGAAATCTTTGAACCAGTGATTGCTAAAGCCCTGTCTTTTACCTCCATACATTTTGGTACTGAAATTAGTCATAGGTTGAGTGGGGCCTTTCTGTTTGTTGCCAAGATCAGTGTGGGGGGGTTATCTTCAAGGTCAGGTACTGGAAGGGCCTGGGACAAGACTAACTCAATAGAGGGGGTAGTACAAGACTGTTCAATGCATGCACTAGTAGTGCTGTTAGTACTAATACTCAGTTCGATGACCTACTGTCTCACTTGTTTGCTTATTACAAGATGCATCATTATCAGTTACTATAGAAACATAGAAACATAGAAGTTGACGGCAGATAAGGACCGTAAGGCCCATCCAGTCTGCCCATTTCTTTTTCTACCTTATAAATGTGCCATCGGCCTTTGCTCTGTCAGTGACCTATCTATTCATAGTCATTTGTATTGCTCCCTTATGCCTATCCCATGCCTGTTTGAAGCCCTGCACTGTATTCATAGCCACCACTTCTTGTGGTAAGCCATTCCATGCATCCACCACCCTTTCTGTGAAAAAGAATTTCCTCACATTCCCCCTTAATCGGCCTCCCTCTAATCTCATGCTGTGTCCTCTTGTCCTGCTATTTTTCTTATATTTAAACATGTTAGACTCTTTCACCTTGTTTATGCCCTTAAGGTGTTTGAATGCCTCGATCATATCACCTCTCTCTCTCCTTTGCTCAAGGGTATACATATTGAGCTCTGTTAATATGTCCTCATATGTCTTCTGATGCAGTCCCTGCACCATTTTGGTTGCCCTTCTCTGGACTGCCTCAATTTGGTTAATGTCCTTGTGAAGGTGTGGCCTCCAATACTGCCGCAGTACTCCAGATGGGGCCTAACCAGTGTCTTGTACAGAGGATTATTACCTCCCTCTTACGACTTGTGATACCCTACTAATACACCCTAACACCCCCTAGCTTACCTACTGCTTTAGAGGTCTGCTTGGATGATTTTAGGTCATCAGTGATGATGATGCCCAAGTCTCTTTCTTCCTTTGTGACTGCTAGCAACTCCCCTCCCAGCCTATAAGTGGCGTCAGGGTTTCTCTTCCCTATGTGCATGATTTTGCTCTTCTTTGCATTAAATCCCAGTTGCCACTCTTCTGACCATTCTGCTGGTTTATCCAGATCTCTTCTCATTCTGCCCACCCCATCTGGCTCATCTACTCTGTTGCAGATCTTGGTGTCATCTGCAAACAGACAAGCCTTACCCTCTAGTCCATCTGCAAGGTCACTAATGAAGATGTTGAATAGGACTGGCCCCAGGACTGATCCTGAGGTACCCACTTGTGACTTGCATCTCTTCTGACTGTATACCATTTACCACCACTCTCTGTTTTCTGCCAGTCAACCAGTTTGCCACCCAGTTGACCAACTTCTGACCCACCCGAGCCTACCCAGCTTATTTATCAATCTTCTATGTGGAACAGTGTCAAAAGCTTTGCTGAAGTCAAGGTAGGCAACATCAACTGCTCCCCCTTGGTCCACCACTCTGGTTACCCAGTCAAAGAAATCTATGAGATTAGTTTGACAGGACCTTCCTTTTGTAAACCCATGCTGTCTTGGATCCTGTGCCCCTATGGATTCCAGGTGTTGCACTATCCTTTCCTTAAGGAGTGCCTCCATAATCTTGCCCACTACTGAGGTAAGACTGACCGGTCTGTAGTTCCCCACCTCCTCCCTGTTACCACTCTTGTGGGCGGGATCACATGAGCCCTTCTCCAGTCTTCTGGGACCTCTCCTGTGCTCAGAGACTCACTAAACAGTTCTGCTAATGGCTCTGCTAGTTCCTCCTTTAGCTCCTTAAGTACCCTGGGATGTATGCCATCAGGTCCCATTGCCTTATCCACTCTGGGCTTAGCAAGCTCTGTAGGACCCTTTCTTTTGTGAGGAGTAGTGCTCACCTCCCTCCCCCTGTGTCCATGATGCTGAGCTGTGGGCCCTGCCTACCTTCTCTTCAGTAAATACTGAGCAAAAGTATCTATTTAGGATAGATGCCTTTACAGGGTCCTCCTCCTCACATGCTCCTTTTCTCCATTAAGCTTAGCAATACCCCTCTGGACTTTCTCCTTTCACTAATGTATCTATAGAAAGTCTTGTCACCTTCTTTTACTGTTCGTGCTAGTGTTTCCTCAGTTTGGGACTTTGCCTGCCTTACTGCCTGCTTCCCTTAGGGCAGTTTGGTATGCCTCCTATCTTCATCCCGCTGTGTTCCCTTATATTTCCTGAAGGCCAGCCTTTTGGCTCTGACCTTTTCAGCTACTGTATTTGAGAACCAAAGTGGTTTCCTTCTTCTTTGCACTTCCTTTTCTGTCTAACACAATGGGATGTTGCTTCAATATTGCATCCTTAATGCTTGCCCACTTTGCCTGTACCTCCTCACCTGTGTTTCTTTTTGCCAGGGCTAGCTTAACTCTGTTGGCCATCTTATCAAGTCAGCTCCTCTGAAGTCCCATATTTTTGCCTTGGAATGGGATGATTTAGATGTAGTAGCCAAATTGAACCATACCATGTGATGGTCACTGGCCCCAGGTGACCTTCTACCTGGAGATCTGTGATCCCTTCTTTGTTAGTCAGTACTAGATCTAGGATAGCCCTGTCTCTTGTGGGTTGCTGTACCAGTTGTTTGAGGCTCTCCCTGCAGGGAATCCACTATGAGTCTAGTTCTGGCAGATGTTCCTGCTGGTATTGACCAATCTGTATCTGGCATGTTGAAGTCTCCCATTATCAGAACCTCCCCTTTAGCTGTCATGTTTTGTATATCTTCTAACAGTAATGTGTCTATGTCCTCCCTCTGGTCTGGGGGCCTGTAGACAACCCCAGTTCTTATGGCTGTCCCATTTCCTGTTTCCAGGGTGACCCACAGTTCTTCTGGCTCCTTATGTGTGTGCACATAGTCTCATTCAAAGATAAAGAGGATGCTGATGAAGAATTTATTCTTGGCCTTTTGCCGGCTGTTCCCATATTAAAGAAAACGTTATGTCATGACTCATTTTGTTTTGGATGTTGTTGTACTTTAATTCAGTTGTAAGACAAACTAATAAAAGTGATGATTTATTATTTTATGGTAGTACCCACGTAGGTAGGCTAGCAAGTAACTGTAGTCACAAAGCCTGCCGGTTTACTTATTTCTGGGGTTATATCCCAAGTCTGTAAGCAACCAAGTAATTTGTGACAGTAGTAGGCAGATAGAAAACCCTGTCTCTTTTTTTGTAGGGTTATATACCCCAAGACCATGGGCAATCTGGTAATTACTGACAGTGGTGGGTGAACAACAGACCCTGCCTGATCATTTTTTTCCATGGGCTATATACCCCAAGACTGTGGGCAATCAGGAAATTACTGACAGTGGTGGGTAAACAACAAACCCTGCCTGATATTTTTTTCCAGGGGCTATATACCTCAAGACTGTGGGAAATCAGGAAATTACTGACAGTGGTGGGTAAACAACAAACCCTGTCTGATCATTTTTTCCCTGGGACTATATACCCCAAGACCATGGGCAATCAGGTAATTACTGACAGTGGTAGGCAAACAACAAACCCTGCCTGATAATTTTTTTTTTCAGGGGCTGTGTACCCCAAGACCAGGGGCAATCAGGTAATTACAGACAGTGGTAGGCAAACAACAAACCCTGCCTGATCATTTTTTTCCAGGGGCTGTGTACCCCAAGACCAGGGGCAATCAGGTAATTACCGACAGTGGCGGGCAAACACAAAACTTCTTACATAACTACACACACAGGTTGCCAGCTTGAGCTACCAGTTGTCAGAGTGTTCCCTTTGACTCAGGCTCAGCTTCTTCTCTCTTGTTTTCTTTTTTTGGGGTTGGGGCTATCTTAAACTGTAGTGTGCACTGTGGCCTGCCAGTTAGTGCAGCAGAGACTACTCAGCTCCTCTGCTGTTGCTTGGCATTGGCTTGCTCACTTGTTTCACAATGCACACCAACCACTCACTCCCAGTCAGTTCCTAGCCACTACAGCAGCTCCTGCTTTTTTTAATAAAGATTCACACACACATATGTAATAATCTCACTCTGTATTAATATATGTTGATTTGTTTTTTTATTGCAGCCCCAGGGCAGGTTCCTCTCCTCAGCAACTCAGCTCAGGGCTGCTGCTCTTCTCAGACTGATACAGCGACAGAGATTAAATAAAATGATTACAATCTCCTCAGTACATCCTCCGACCTCCTCACCAACCCCTGAGTCCCAACTTTCTCTCTTACTCCTTCCCTGTCTCCTCTCCTAGGACCCTGCCTACTATACTCTCTCCCTTCTCCGACTCCCACCTCTCCTTATTTTTTTCCTGATATAATACATTTTATACGTCAGAAAGACAGACACTGTCTTGCTCTCAGCTCAGAATGATGTTATTTTTTTTAAGATAAAGACAATACAACAATAATAAGCTAGCTAGCCAAAGCCTTGGCTACAGCTAGCTACTAGGCCCATAGGCCTCCACCTTTCGCAATTGCTGCTGTACTCACTCAAACTCTCAGTATGAATCCATAGGCTCACAGCACAAAATGATGACCATGCACTGAAGATGCAGAACTAAAAGCCATCCAAACAGTAGTCCAGCTCCACCTCCAGCCCCACCTGCTCCAATCAAAAGCCATTACCAACCCACATGGCCACACAATTGGAGCAGGATTATGCTAGTAACTCACTGACTCCCCACGGCACCCATCGATAGCCCCCCCGACTGTCCCTTGTGATGCAGGAGCCAAACAGTCTTGGCCCCATGTGATCACCGCACGGCTGATCCCTGAGAACAATTGTAGAATCACCGGGTGAGGTTGTGCACTCAGCAGTCAGAAGGACTCAGTGATTTGGGCTGGCACTGGATCTTCTGTCTCGGCTAACCACACAGTGTGACAGCAGAGATCTGTGAGTGATGACTGCCAGCAGTGAGTGACTGAGTGCATGCAGATGCCTGGCTATAGCTGAGGTAGGGGAAGGCGGGATGAGGCAGAGATGGGGGGGGGCCGAGTAGAGGTGATACAGTACTACAGCCAGCTGCCTGCACCAACTGACAGGTACTAGTAGTCTGTATTGTATCCCTATAGTCTTGGGGCATGGAGGTGCAAAGTGGGCTGCTCATCTGTCTGTACCAAATTCAGTATAAATTGGTTCCCAAACCCCAGACCAGGCCATCAGGGTTAGTATTCATATAACTTTCTGAACTAAAGTCCTAGTCAGACCAGCACTTTAATTCAGAAAGTTATTCGAGTACTAACCCTGATGGCCTGAACACTAGTGCAGCCCTGCCAAACAGTTACTACCAGCCTCAGCCTCCACCTCCACCTCCAGTCATTAATGTAGTTCAAATTCGTAGTGCGAAAAAGGGCAGAAGTTTAATCCACAGTGTCACCTTTTGCTGCATACTGCTACCCAAAGTCCAAATTAATTTTGCTAAGTAAGGCATCTGCTTCTTGGGGCATGGTAAGTAAATACTTGTTACCAGAGGTGCAGCAGATTACTCAAAATTCTGTCGGTTACAGCAGTGTGTGCCCCAGCCACCACCCCCAGCAGAATCTCTCAGAGAGCATGGCAGATTCAAAACTTCCTGCTGTCCCCAGTGGCATGGCTCAGTGATCGAGATAAGGTAAAAGTTTGTCCCCAGCTGCAGCACTCAAAGTGACAGTTGTCTTTGCAGCTTCAGGTACGTGCTCCCTCACCTGGCCAGCCTGGGGAACTGTTAACTTGATCAGCTTAGTACGCGGTGCGTTCCCTGCCTGTTGCTGTCAGGGGCAGTGTTGCTGCTGCACAGTATAATTGTTTATTATGCCTGTTGGCTGTGTAAAAACAGTGAGGGGCACCAGCATAAACTGGGGGGGGGGCAGGTCCTCATTTTTGGGGCTAATGACACCCCTGGTTGGGAATTAGGACTTCTGTGCATTTTTTAAATTAATATATAAATTACAGTAAAAGCTCCTCATAATGGGCATATTTGGTTACTGGTGATTTGTCCATCTTAAGTGGCTGTCTGGAAAAAGTAAAATGTGCTTTGAACACTAAATGACCAGCCAATCTTGTCACTCACCTCCATTCTTTCACCCACACAATAAGCCTACACTTTAAAATCACTCACTCACAGTGAACTCACAGTAAACTTTCTCTTTACTTTCTCCGATCTCATACTGTGGCTATCATTTAGAAAAACAATGTTATGTAAAAAACAAAACAGCTGCTGGATGATGCTTCCAACAATTCTTCATTCACCCATTAAGGCTACATCATAAACAAGGGATGGCACATGTTCAGAATGGTGGGCTGAGTGTGTCTCAGTGAGTGGCTGCACACCCGATGAGTAGCAAGCAGACACATACAGATCTTGGTGAATGAAAGTGGAATAACTAGGACATTATCTGACTGCTGTTCCATGCATTATCAATTTTAATGGGGAATGAATGATGAGTTTTGCTGATCACCCCCGATACCGGACCCGACGGATTGACTTGTTAGAATGTCCAAAAGGATATGAGGATTAAAAGGCATGGACAAACAACCAACCACTTCTTCGTGCTACACCAGGAGAAAAGCTACCCATTTGCCAACCAGTGCTGCATCTACTGAACAGATTAGTGGTGCTGTTCCTAATTTTAAAGCAAATACTATTAAAGAAGCAGGGCAGTCAGCTACAACTAGTAAAAAATCCACAGGCTGAAAAACAGACTTCAAACTGAATTATTTCCTTAAGCCGCCAACTCGCTCTTCTCACAGTGGCTCAATGGATTCTTTTGTGCTGCCTTCCACTTTGGGCAAAACAGGCATAGAGGAGATAGCGAACAAAATTTACATTCCTCTTCTCCAGCCATCGACTGTGAAACAAAGCTCTGAAATTTCAGGCGCAGTAAATAAGGGGGAATATTCCTTGCAGAATGAAAAGCAGTTACTGTGATTGATACCTGTTGAAAAGGCAGACAGAATCCAAACTCTCTTTTCTCAGCCTTTGGCTACAAAAAAAAGCATTGAAATCCCATGCTTAGAAAACAGAGAAGAAGCCCATTTACAAAAGGAAAACCAGTTACCATGCTCACTGGCTGTTGAAACAGAAGACGCAGCTGAATCGTTACTCTGGCTATGGATTCAGCTTCAAAGAATGATCTGGCCAAGAGCCAAGACATAGCAGACAGAAATAATTTAACCCACACCTTTAGCACTGCAAATACTTGTAATAAGAATCTGCAACAAAAGCAGAAGAACAGAGCAGTACGTAAGCGTTAATGATTGAGACAGGAGGTCATTTCCCAGGAATTAATGCATGGTTGGGTGATGAGAAGCCTGCGGCCTAGGGCACCCCCCCAACCATGCATTAATTCCTGGGAAATGACCTCCTGTTGAGGTCATTAATGCACTTGTAATATGGAAGTGTTACAGAAATTGACTGCCAATATTATTATTTAAACCGCGAACAGAGATATGTATTTTTGTGTGAGTTACTGTATGCTAGTTAGCGCCGTATGTTTTGGAACGTCTAAGATTAGTTTATACTGTGGATGCAGCCTGCTACGAGTTCAACATTTCAACATTTTGTTTGTGATCTGTAATCTAATAGAGCCCATGTTTCACTGTCGGGTAAGATGCCGTTTGCGCTGCTGCTCGAAACCGCCAAACTATCGTCACGGCTCAGTGAGTGATTGGAAACTTTTTTGTGTGTGCTCAGGTAACACTTTTCGTGTGGAGAGTGTATTACAAAATGAAGTGGTCATTTCTAGGGAATTAATAACCGCTTAATTTGTACCATGGGATGTGTTTCCACCTATCATTGTGCTGGATTTACAGCAGAGATTTTAGCCATATTACAATGGGTGGTACTTCTCAGGCGTATTACGTACATCTGCCAACCAGGAGAATAAAAACACAGATGAACCAGCTGACAACTTCACAACTCAGCAAAGCAAATCTGAGGCAGAAATTATACCCAACACTAAAGCTGATCAAACAAATATTTGTCACTGTCGAATGTTTGCTTGCTGGCATTGGCATAGGTAGTGTAGGAGTTAGAGAGATGCATCATAGGAATGGCAGTGAAGTATTGAACTGAAGCCAACCCCACCACCACTCTACAGAGATTGACAGACTTTGGGGTGTGCTTTTGGTTCATCAGCCATAACAGCCACACCATTTCACCACACCCTGCCCTGCAGACACTGACAAGTGTCACGGTGTGCCTTGGGGTCTTTGGGCCTTATGCTCACTCCATTCCATAAGGAAATATGATGAGATAGGTGCAGTATAGGAGAATGGGTGAACTTTGGGGCTGAAGAGCCCAAAGCACACCTCAATGCCTTTCACTGGCTGCAGGGTGTGGGTGGGAGTGGAATGGCATGAGCATTATAGGCGACAATCCCAAGTCACACCCCTTATGCTGTCAGTCTCTACAGGGTGGGGGGTTATGGCCAGAAACCCTAACACCCCAGGCGTTCATTAGCATCTTCACTGCAAATTTTCAACATGTTTTTTTTTTGTGACCCCCACCTCATGAACAGTGGCAATATCAGTTTGTTAGCTGAAAGCTGACTTTGCACAGTGACTACACCATTTGACACCACAGATGCAAAAACACATTTTGAACAGGATGTGAAAAATGACAGCTGTATTGTTCATGGGGAGGTGTAAAAAATGGCAATGTTGAAAATCTGGAGTGAAAATATAAAAAACTGGTGAAGTCATGAACATGCGTAGAAACTGCAACACACACCTGTAATCTAATTAGTTTGGGAATTCTTTACAGCAGATCGTCAACACAGGCATTTTGGGACCTCCAGTCATGAACAGTGTCACTGTGATTTTCTTAATCTCTCCCAAACACTGATTTCCTACAGCGACCATGCATTTCTGTGCCAGAACTGCAAAAACACATTTTGGCCAGGGTGTGAAAAATGACAGCTGTACTGTACATAAGGAGGTTTAGAAAAATGCCAGTGTAGAAAATCTGGACTGAAAATATTACAAATTCGTGAACTTATGAGGGTGTGTGGAAACTGCACAATGCACGCTAGTAACATAGTCATTTTATGGACTTTTGTCACCAAATTTTCAACATACCCATTTGAAGACCTCTGCTCATGAACAGTGTCTCTGTGATTTTCTTAATCTGTCCTGAACATTGATTTCACACACCGACTACACCATTGTGTGCTATATGCACAGAAACACATTTTGGGTGAGATGTGAAAAATTACATCTGTACTGCTCATAAGGAGGTGTGGTAAAATGGCAATGTTGAAAATCTGGAGTGAAAATATAAAAAATTGATGAAGTTACGAGCGTGCGTAGGAACCATACAACACATGTTCGTAAAACAGTCATTTTTGGGAATTTTTTCACCAAATTTTCAACATAGGGTTTTGGGGGGCCTACCTCATGAACTGTGACACTGTCATTTTGTTACTTGGTCCCGAAAGGTGGATCCATGCAGTGACCATAAAATCACCTTTCGGGACCAAGTAACAAAATGACAGTGACTGAGTTCATGAGGCGGGGCCCCAAGAACAACTAGTTGAAAATTTGGTGAACAAATTCCCCCAAATGGCCGAGATATGCACCAAAGTTGAAAAAAAATTGATGCCATTATACAGCTTACCAGCATTTCTTCAGTTCGCGGTCAGCTTTGAAGAGTGCAGACGTGTTCCTGGTCCACTGCAGATCATTGTGCTGGGCTCCGGAGGTAAGTATGGGGTCAGGGGTGTGTGGGGAGGTGGGTCCACAAAGGGTGAGCACAGGTTAGGGGAGGAGGACAAGACAGTCAATGAGGGACCTTTTTTTATTTATAGGTGTGTTGTTTTCTTATGCAGGAAGACGACACAGAACTTTTGCCATGCTGGGGTGGGCTCCCAGCATGGTAGCAGGAAATTTATTTTTTGGGGGGGAAGTGGAGCTGAATGGGGATTGGGCACCCCCGTTGGCCATTACTGACTTTTGCCATGCTGGGGTGGGATCCCAGCATGGCACCTAGAAGTCTGCTGTTTTTGGGAGGGGGTACAGTGGAGCTGACAGGGGATTAGGCACCTTCATCAGCCATATGGACTTTTGCCACACTAGAGTGGGCTCACAGCATGGCACCTGGAAGTCTGTTTGGGGGGACAGTGGAGCCGACGAGGGATTGGGTACCCCCGTCGGTCACATAGTGTGCAGGGGTGGAGGGGAGCACATGAGCACACTGGGGCAGGCTCCCAGCATGCTACATAGTTATTCATCGGGGGGACAAACTGTCTGTGATAGTTCAGATGCAGTGCTGACGTGTAGGCAATTTGCATACTTCCGACAGCAGTATGCAAATTGCCTACATGTTACCACTGCTGATTGTGGCGATGTTTTCCTCAGAACTGTACACCACTGCATCTGAACAGCTGTCATAGACTGCTTGGACATTCATTGGTGTGGTGCAGCCGCACTTGCAAAAGGGAGCAGGGCATTGGAAGTGGAGGAGGCACACCTATGAAAACTCGTATGATGGCACTATGTTTCTTGTGCATGAATGCAAGCAAACATAAAAATGATGGTAAAGCTAGTACAAGTACAGACCATGGAGGCAACAACTCGGGAACAACACATTCTAATGTGCAGGAGTGTTCGCAAAAAGCTGCTTTTATGACAAATGCAGACACGGCGGGCAAAACTCCTAATATGTTAAAATTCCAACAGGCTCAAGAGGCTATGCTTAAAGAGATTTGACAAACCTTTCAAAGCATGCCATCAAAGGCTCTACAGCTACACTGGACTTCAAAATGGACTCCTTAACTAAAAGGGTAGCATGCTTAGTCAGGGGGCCAAGTTCTAATCATTTGGCAAGTTACTGTACATGATGCCCGCTTGTCTGGATTCCCAGATTCACAGTGTAAAAACAGTAAAAAAGTGCACTTTGCTCACCTGGTGCTGCTGAGAGTTGAGGCACTGGATGCCACACCCTGATCCACATGGTGACCTGTGTTTAGGAATGAACACGAGATGCCATGTGTCAGCCAGGGGAAGGAGAGGACTGAGTGTCCCAGGGACTGCTCTACTCTCCTGAGGAGGGAGGACTACTGGCTCTGCTCAATGACTGCCACCAGCTGGAGGCCTGGTGGCAGTGCAGGATGGGAGAAACAGAAGTGGGAGGTGCTGCAGGACTCCCCTTGCAGAAATAATTATATGTAATGTTTTCATGCTGCACACATAAAACTACCCAAGTGACATGGGTGCTGCAGGTATGATTTAAATGTTAAATTGGAACCAATTGCATGCATATGGTGCGTGCAGCAAGCAAGTGTGGAAAACATGATTTTTATGTGAAACTGGGAAAGACTGCATGCATGTAGCATGCATGCAAAAAGCAAGTGATCACTGCACACATAAAAATTAAGTGTCTTGCTCAGGATCACACCATACACAAGTGGGGGTGATGAGATTCAAACCCAGGTCTTCATGTCTCCAAGTCTCCTGGTTTGCAGTTCAGTGCCTTTAACCACTAAGCCATACTGTCTGCACACATATGGCTCACTTGTACTTCAATACATATTGTATCTGACTACATCTGCGCACATGCAGCATGCTTGTAGCCACTGTTATGCTTTTCAGTTTTCTTCTTTTACTCGTCTCAGTTTCATAGTTGAACTGTAGCACACATACCAATGGAAACACATGTGGTTTTTCCCACCCCAATACACAAACCTACCCACTTAATCACTTAATTACTTCTGTTTGGCCAGTACTCCTATTTTCTCTCCATAGTTTTGAATGCTTCCATGCAAACAGACTTTAAGGTGCAAACACAAAAGTAGCAATAACTCAACACACACCAACATGACCAGTCCCCCCGCACATGCACCCACACTGTAGCGGGTATGGCCATGCTGCTACAGACAACCCAATAAGTATAGATATTAGTAAAAAGTCTCTTACTTAAGTACTAGGGAGCCAGAGGCAGGAGTCTTTAAGAGATGATGTCCATGGGTCAGAGTGCTGGGGCGTACCACCTCGAAATGAATGGAGTTATTTTTTATTACTATTTTATATGTTATGATGGTGAGTTAGAGAGTAATGAAGGCCACTGTTCTACTAGCAAGGCCCTTGTTAGTTGAGCAGTGGCCTTCATTAATCTCTAACTCTCCATCAATAATGTATAAAATAGGGGCCGGCCCAGTAGCACTAACAGCTGAGGTGCTGGTCACCGTACCTTGCACTATGCTGATGACCCATGTTTAGGAATGAGCACGGGTCACCGGGGGTTGGCAGGAGAGGAGAAGGATGAGCATCTGATGGACTGCTCTCCTTCTCCAGGGAGGGAGAGAGGTCCTCAATAGTTGGCACCTGTTCACCCCCTGGCAGAGGCTGGGGGACAAGGTGCCATGCTGTACCATGGGGAGGAGTTGGGGCAGAAGCCTGGAGGGAGTGCATGCAGACATGTGTGCACTCCCCTATGCTGGCATCACTGCATGCCCCCAGCTTCAGGGAGAAAACAGGAAATGGAGAGGCTTCCTGGTCAAGCAGCTTGATGGCCATCCAACAAACACCAGCACTGAGGACATGCCTGAATCTGGATCTGAATGGGTAAGTGAGTTGCAGGCTCCCCACCACCCTGCTGTGGGGGGTAAGCCACAGTGGGTTAAAGATGAGACCCTTATGGTGTGCGGATGGATGGACAATGGCTGGAGTCCCAAGGCAATTTCCAGGAAAGATGGTAGCAGATCAGGTATGCCAGGAGGTGGAAAAAAGTAATAGCTAAAAAAAAGAAATAATGTATAAAATAGTAATAACCTCCATTCATTTCAATGGTGCACACCCCTGAAGTCTCCTTTGCCCTTTGTCATAATGTGCCTGAGTGTGGGGATGTGAAGATCAGCTTCATGGGGTGGGGGTGGTCATAAGCCTAATTATAGTGGGGCTCCAATAGTCTGTGCATTCCATACTGCTCAACTGTCCGGGAATGCAAGGGATAGCTCTAGAATGTCTGTAACATCTCCAGAAAGGTACAACTTATTTGTTTTGACTGAAAAGTGATATGCAAATCAGGAAAACTTCAAATGTATAAGATTCATCTGTATATACCCCAGAGCAGTGCATCAGATTTGGGCTTAAACCCACCCAGTTACTAGCCAATTTCTTTCCTGGCTGAAGTTCTGCACCTCCCCCCCAAAAAAAAAGAACTCTGATTTTTCTCCGCAACTCCATTCCATTCAATACCCATCCCCTATGGGTCATGAAGCTGCCTAAAGGTGAAGAAACATGAAAAACACATCAATATTTCAGTCCTTCCTCCTTCCCCAATCTCCCTGCAAAAAAAAATATTTACTTTTACTTACCCAGCCATATGGCCAGAACCTGCAGCCTGGCAAAGTGTGCCACCAGCCCAGTTTTCAGTCCGCTCCCGGTCTCTCCTTCTGCCAGAAGTTGGATGCTAGAACTGACCATCACAGGTCCCCAACATGGTCCATGACCAAGTCACTGCGCCAACCGAACCCACCCAACCTGAGTTGCTTGCCTCTTGCTTGGTTGCTGCTGTGGCTGCTGCTGTGCTTTACTGATGAAGGCCTATGAAGGCCACCCATATCACTGTCACCACTGCTGCTAAGCCTAGCTTACTGCCGTGGGGGTCTGTACTGTTATTTTTGCAAGGTGAGCCTGGTAGAGTAAGTAGGTAGCCTAGTCTTGAGTTAGCTTCTAGCACACCCTCTGCCCCTTCAGCCACCAGGGGATATGGAGACTCACTAAGAGTAGACCAACAAAAATATGCTGCCACAGGACTGCTATTGGGAGTTCAATGTTCACTGATTCCTCCAAGCTGTAGTGTGCAGTCTGCCTACTCTGTGGCAGGAAAGACAGTGTCACACTTGCAAGACTCATGTGCTCTTTCTTGGTGGAGCTCATCCACATCACATGTGATTGTGCCACTGTTAATAGGAGGAGAGAGTGGACAACACAATACAGACATAACTGAGTCTGGAGAGTACCTGCAGCGTGAGCACACATAGGCCAGGTGGGCACTTACTGTGCAAAAGATTAAATCCAAATTTAATGCCATTATTGCCACATAATAAAAACAATGTAGGCACAAATATGGGGGGACTGTCCCCCTCTGCCCTACCTAATTGGCACCCCTGCTTAATGGTAGAAATTCATTCTCAGGTGCTAATGCAATGGTTTCCACTGTGTTCTGAGGTACTGTGTCTCCATGTTTCATGATGTGTCCTGATCATCATGTGGGTTAGTGTCCCTCATTGTCCCTCATTTTGAGTGTCCATATCCCTCATTTCAGTGATGAAATGTGAGGTATGGTGCATGCTTCCAAGACTCTACTCAGCATAAAGAGTGCTGAGCATGGTCATAGTGTATATGCTCAATACAGAATGACAAAGGGGAAGTAAGTGAGCTGAAACAGTCATGGAGAAACACATTTGCAGCACTAAATATGCATAAGGGATTTGAATGGTCCAAAACAAAAAGGATAGGCTTCACAACACAGAGGCCCCTCTTCATACATCTGGAATGGGGGATGTTGATTGGCTATGTCCTAGGCATTTAATGCAGTAAGCAAACAATACAAATTAATGGCAATTTCATGACAAAAATCAAAAGCCATTAAACAACTTGCAAAAGGATCAGAATGAATAAGTTTACCTAACTGTTATGAAAATTCAAATAAAAATGTATTTTAATGACTCTAATTGCTAGCGGTAGTATAAGAAATAGAAACTGATGTGTTTTTTAGATAAGATTTGTACCGACTTAGCTGCTGCACACATGGCAAGCATGTAGCATGTGAACCTGATGTAATGTTTAAATGATGTTCACACCATCTTAACTGCTGCACTCAATGTCAAGTGTGCAACGTGAACCTGATGTAAGTTTTAGAAGATGTTCACAGCAGCTTACCTGCTGTGCACGTGTCAAGCTTGAAGCATGTAAACCTGATTTGCTTTTTAGACCTGGTGCACTTAGAATCACTTTATGTATGTGAACTGCATGCAAACATTGCACAATTAAGCATTTGGCATGCATTCTGCATGTACACAGCACACCTATATTTCTGTAAGGGTCTGTGGCATGAAATGCTTCCACGCATGTGTACCGTTGCACATGTCCCAGCAACAGGCTTGGGAGAAAAATTGGAAGATAATGGTGGCAGGTGTTCATAAAGCCATGCCCACCAATCTCTCATTCACCTCTCCACATGGATGTCGACAGTCAGAACTGGATTGTTGGACTCTCTGAGGGTAGGACAGCTCTCCCTCTCCTGACTCCACCATGGATGAGGAATCATTGGGGAAAACAGACCAGTCAGGAAGTTCTGGGAAGGTTGGAGATGGTGGGAGTCAGAGGAGCAGGATGGAAGGGAGCCCAGCCCGTCCTGGCTGAAAGGGAACATAAAAACCTATATAAAAAAAAATATTTTTGGCCATTTATTTGCTCTCATATAGAGCAAAAATGATTTTGAATTTCATTCCAAAATTTATAGAGTAGAAGCAGTTTCGTCCAAGAAAGTGCTGTCTAAATATTTTGTGAAAAATATTTATCAGTTCTCAAGTTGTAAGGTTGTAAATGTTTGGCTTCTGAGCATGCTCTGTAGGGTTTTCTGGTTAACTGTTTCTTGCAACTTTAGAATTTTTACACTGTAAGCTCAGATAGCCTGTTCCACCAAGACATAGGGATAGCCTAAATGTTGCTGTATTTACAAAATAAATAATGAAGGATGCAGGTTCAAGACATAGGTAGGAGCTGCCAGAGAAATATAGGATAGCTCCTGCAGTAAAAAAAAAGACTAGATTCAATGTTCGTAATTATACCACAGTAGAGAATAACATTTTTAGATAAGACCGGTTGAAGAATACACTAGGAGTATATCATAAACTAAGGACAGTGGGATGTGGCGGGGGGGGGGGGTGGAAAGGACTCCTGACCCTGCTGTTTCTCAAACACACATGCAGTTTTGCATAGATTGTAGTGATTGGCATCATTTTTGTTGTAAATAATATTTTGTTGGTAATATATTTTCAGGAATATTGGTAGCCAGAGGGCTATTAACTGAGTGCTGTGGCTTAACTGCACAAGTTCTGGTAGCCCAGTAAATAATTCAGACTGCCTGAGTTGCCTGCTGAGATTTTTTGTAGTAATGTTAATATTTAATAAATATGCAATTGCTCCAAAATTGTTGCTGCTCTATGAGTTAAATTTAGATGCAGATTGGCAGCTGCGGGTGCTTCAGGCGCCAAGTGAAAGAATGAGAGGGAGTGTGAGAGACCAAGAGTTGGTCCCACTGTGGAGCACTCTCGCTCTATTGGGAATTCTTAGGTTGCTCTCCTGGGTGGTCACCTCACTCTAGAGACATACAGAAACTAAATTTTGGCCAAGGAGTATTTTCTTGCTTCATGCATAACCAAAAGGCAGCAGCAGCATTATCCGCTCCTCTCATGGCAGGATCAACCAGATATTTTATTCCCTCTTAAATAGTTGTCAAGGTGAAAAGCATCAGGGAATAAGAAAATAGGGACTGGCTCCTAGAAATAAATAAAAATAAAAGGAGGCACAGTTGGAAAATTGGGGCTCAGGAAGCCCAACTACAGTAACTGCACAGCTGAAGAGCTCAGTAAGGGAGCCATTTTTTTGCATCTGGAGTCTGATTGTGGCACAGGTGCTCAAGGCTTTGCACACAGAAAAACTACATGTAGAATTAACAAATAAATATTTAAATAGATGTGCGGAGGTCTGAGGAGTCCTATGCACAACCCTTATACAGAGAAATCATATGAAAGTGCACAGAAGTTAAAACAGAGCACTTTTAGCAGACACCATCAGGAAATAAAGCCAGACATGCTACAACACATTAGTACCTTTAGCATTATGTTGCCAAGTCGATTTTTGTCAGAATTAGCCCAAACATAGCACACACATGCCCTAGAATGTCATACACATGGGAAAAATAGTAGCAGTTGGTAAAAATAAGAAATAAAGGAGTTGCTAACCTTAATAGGAGAGTGGGTCCCGAAGTGAGGTATGTAGGCAGTTACCCTGGAGGTGGGGCTTAGCACGGGAGAATGAATATTTAATGTCGGAGAGGAAATAACTGTTGAAAAAAGCACAATTAAATGGAAAATTATTGTTTTGACTAAGGAAAAGACAGAGAAGTGTTCAGAAATTATTATTTAAGTGTTCTAATGATAAAAAGATAGTAGTCTTAGTGACTCAGCTCTCCTAGGGGCAATTGAGGACAAAATAATTTCAGTAGAAAGCTCAGGAAGTCAGCTGTCCAGTCATTATATTGAAATAGTGCTTAACCCTTGGGAAAACATGATTTTAGAGTGACAAAGAAAATGTATTTCAAAATGACTAAAAGGTATAAAAACAGGGGAAGCTTTAGAATGTTCATAGGGGCAGTTGAGCTTCAAATTTGAGAATTTCATTGTGGCTTATGCTGCGGCAGGGAGGAATTTTATTGGTGCTGAGCTGCTGGACAGGTCAGTGTCCACTTAGTGACCATAAATTTAAATATGCTAATGAGGTTTTTGGCTATAAAAAGAGCTTCCCAGCCAGTGTGCACTCAGTCTGGCAGGGAGAGTGCCAATCAAGGAAGGTGCTCATGCCAAGGGGTATCTGTCTGAAGAGGCCTAGTGAAGAAGAAAAACCTAACAGAACCAGTTTAGTTTAAATACAGTGTAGGAATAGGGAGACACTTGTATCCCAGAATAGGGTTGGATAGAGCAGTAAGTGAGAACAGGGCCTAGAGCAGAAAGCATGTTGTTTCAAGTGCCTGATGATCCTGTGTAAATGTTTTCCTTACAGAAGAAAGCTACATGTCTGAAGAAATAATAGCTTCTCATCACAATGATCTACATCCTGCTGACTCAAAAGGGGGACCTCCAACTGCATCAAGCTGCAACACCATTACACAGAATTTCTTCAATAAGCCAAAGGGAGTGGTGTATAGTAAAAACCTTATTGATACAGTTTGGGGGTTATTTTAAAGCCACAGTGACACTGTTTTACAGAGAATTGACCTCAATCCTTCTGAATATAAAGAGCAACTGACACCATCTAGCAAAAAGTGCTACATTGTGGAATTAGAATAAGCATACCCCCAGTAAATGTCATACCAAAAACTAGATTTCTACATTACTTCATTTTAAGGTCATGAGCTATTTTGTAACCCTGATTTCACTATCTGTTCAAAAAGGCCTGTTTCAGTGAAGAGATGCTAGTGATGTCATCTAGGGGACTCACAGTCTAATACTTCCTGGCAGCAAGCTTATAGGTGCTGTTTCCCCAAAGTTGTAAAGATCATATGCAATGGTTTTCACAAGTAAAACAGGCAGCACCAGTCAGTAAGCATTGCTTTACAAACTGTGTGTTTCAGGTTTTGTAACTCAGCTGGCATTAGTTTGTTTGGGTGCCTTTTTGTTGTGGTCCTTTTTTCCTGGTTTGCTGAATGCTGGGTCATAGCACACAGTTGTGAGGTTTGCAGACTGAATAAGTGTCTGATGTGGTAAAAAACTGAGATCATTCACACCTATCATTCAATTAAGGTGATTTCTAAGAATGGCACTTTAAAACAATTATTCCATCTCCTTGTAAATGGGGGTGAGAGAGATAATGCTGTTTTGAAACCTTACTAGTAGTTTCTAATTTAGCCAGCACATTTTTTTCTCCCTGTTAGGCTGTTTTGACCTACATTCAGGCTCATCTATGTTCTTCTCTAAATTAAAATTATCATTTTACCAGAGCTAACACATTCACCTCGGTAGGAATTAACACATATAAGGTTCCTGGTAAAACGTATTGTAAAGCAGACAATGACAAAGAGCAGTGAAGTTACCAATATTACAATACTAGCAGCAACACAAATTCCTAACAGGCACTATACAGGAGCACTCCAAATGGCTTCAGCAAGCAGGCTAGAGGCATGCTGACTTAATATCCAGCAACCCTGGATAAATGAACCACATCAACAAGGCATTAAACAATACAATTTTGTCAATCTTGTTACAAAACCTGAAACACATATAGTTTTTATAGCAATGTTTTGTGCATGGTGCTGCCTGTTTTACTTTTGATGACTATTTCACATGATCTTTAAAACTTTGGAGAAACAGATCCTATAAGATTGCTGACAGGAATACTAGACTGTGAGCCCCTAGATGACATCAGCAGCAGTTCTTCACTGAAACTGGCTGTTTTTAACAGGTAGTGAAATCAGGGTTAAAAAATGGCTAATAACTTTAAAATTAAGTAACGTAGATATCTAGTTTTAGGTATGAGATTTACTGGGGGTATGCTTATGCAATGTAACACTTTTTGTGTCACTGGCTCACTATTGTCAAAGTGAAGGACTGAACCTGAAGGGACTGAGGGGGAATTCTGTCACAACTTTTAATGTACCAGTATACATTATTGTTTAATACCATTGCTTACATTTAAATGTGTTACAGTAATTTAATGATTTAATGGAATGTCAACTGATTTGAATGATTTTAGAGTATAAGAAATACAGTATTGTGAATGTATAATTGGATACCAGGGTGGGTCTCTAGCAAAGGGATCAGTGGGCTGACTGAGGTAGGTACTGTAGATCTAGTAGTCACTTTACACCCTTAAAGGACACATGAACTGGATACCAGGAAAGGGTATCTGGCAGAAGGATTTAGTGGACTGACTGCTCAGAGGTATGGCCCAGTATTTGCTGATTATCTTTGTTCTAAACAGAGTGTACACAGTATTGGATGCCAGGATGGGTATCTGGCAGAAGGGGTTGGGGAACTGACTGCTCGGAGGTGAACCCAGTAGTCACTGATTGCTTTAGTTCTATGGTAAAATAAGCTTGGGGAGTAAGGCCTAAGTGTGCGCTTATCCTGGGAAAGTGTGCTATCTGGAGGGCTAGTGGGTGGTGAGTGCCTGCAGTCTCCAGGGGTGATTACAAAGTGAATAGTGGGGTGGAGGTGCCCTGCTGGGATATACAGTATACAGCAATTCTAATTTAGGTGTTCAAAGTGTTGTTTTTGCCTGAATTTAAACTGTGCCATTCATGGCAGTGATTTTAAAGCTTTCGTTTACAATTTCAGTTAACTTTTACCTTTTTGCTCAACTACTCAAGTGTCAGTCTTCTTGTTTGCAGTACCAGTGTCTCACATTCCTGCAGGTCCCAAGGTCAGTCTGGTGCAGCATTCCCTACTCTTGGCAGCCCTTAGCTCCTCTAGTTGAGGAGGTAAGGTATTGTACTCATGTAGTAGCCAGCTGGAAAAGGGTTGGTACAGAGGAAGGAACAAAGGATCTTTGATGTCACCTATCTCTGTGTGGAATGGTCTCATCTGTGGCCAAAGGATAATACAGTAGGTGGATGGTCCATCATAACTTCATAAGCCAATTCTTAGGAAGTGAGAAAATATTTTAGATCTTGAAGACAGACATGTTGTTTTTGATTTGGCCCCCCCAAAAAATCTGGAAAAACTGCTGAAACTGCCTAAACATGACCTGTTTAGCTAAATTCTGCAGTTGGTTTGATGAAAAAATGATGAAGAAATACATTTTGGGGCATCCTGAAACTGCAGCTTGCAGAATTAAGGCTCACAACATAAGAATATCAGCTTGTGATGTAAGAATTTTTGAGTTGATGCCAAAACACAACTTCTTTTCATAACTCAAGAATTTTCTAAGATTATTTTTGCCAAATTTTCACAATGACCCTCTTTTGGACCCAATCTCATAAACTAGGGAGGGGAAATGTTTCAAATCCATAAAAATCACCTTCTGGATGTGATTTGAATAATTTCACCTGCTCAAGAAGTGGAGTCATAAAAAGAAAATTTGGGGTCAAAATCTTAAAAAACAACACACAACAAAGGGACTGGCTGTAGGAAACTGTGTCACTCACTCTGGAGGCAGAAGATATTCTGGGCTGACAAAATGTACAGTGGTGTCCACCAGGATCAGATGCAGTGTCACAGTGTGTCTGTTTCTTGCATGGCAGCTGCCATTGAATTGCAGTGTTTCCTGAAGAATTCTGGAAAATTCTGCAGACTTCTGCAGGATCAGGCATCTGATCCTGGTGGCTACATTTGTATTGTAAAGGCCTACCTAGCTATTCAGAACAAGGTAATGTGCCCAGGACTTTTATGATTGTTACAAATTAGGTGGCCATTTGGGTCTGGCTGTTTCAGTAATATTGCCTGGTGCTTTCAAAAGATCAACCTATATTGTTTTTTTTGGACATCTTATAAGCTACATGCAAGTGTAAGGAAAACATTGATGCTGTCTGGACTATTCTGAAGACAACTGGCAGAATTCATTCCTTTGTTTTTCCTCTAAGGCACCATCCAAATAGTAGATGCTTGCAAAACATACATTTTTACTAATCCCTTCAATGCAGGTGAGTGGGTTGAGCAGGTATTGGCTGTCTATAGAAAGGAGAGCAATCATAAGTCACCAGATGAAGGGGCTATAAAATGAAGATTTTCTTCTATTCCAGATCTTGTTTGGGCTTACTTCGTGTTTCCAGGCATCATGATCAGTTGGTTTGGTTAGGAATTTCTTAACAGAGAAAGATTACTCTTTAAGAGGAAATTAAGACAAGCCCTTACCCCCTGTTCTGTGACTACCACTGGTTTCCCTCAAACTATGCTTGTGCAACCTTCCCAGCACCTGACAAAGTTATTGTAGTTTGCTATTGCCTTGCTCCGAGTACGCTCTCTAGTATTCTTGACTTGTACTTAGACAAAGCCACATGTGTGCTGCCTTGTTCTACATCTACTGTCATGTAAGCTATTAGTTGAAAAAGTGCTTTAATCATCTGATGACAAGAAACCTTTGTAAATGAGCACTTGTGCTCAAAAATGTATGCCTGAATTGAAAAAATAAATAAATATGTAATTATTAATTTACTAATGTATTTATTTATACTGATTGTTATATTCTTTGCCAGCTTTGAGGACTGATTTGGATTTTCTGTATTTCTGTGCCTGTTTGACTCATAGGGCTCAATTTTCAAAGAGCCCTTAGAGTGACACAAGTTGCATCGCTCTTAGGCTGCGATGAACCCCGGGTGCATCAGAGACCCTGTGCCCAGTTTTATAAAAGGGGGTCCCTGTACCAATGCTGCAGCCACAAGCTAGTGCCAAACATCTGGCACACATGCGGTAACTGCCATAGGGATCTGCACCTCCACCCAGCACAAAACTAGAAGTGAGAGTGTGGGGGTGGGATCTGCATGCCAGGAGGGGTCTGGAGAAGAATGGGCATGGAAGTGCCCTCTGGGGTGTCTGGAGAAAAAGTGGGCATGACAGGGAGTGACATGACACCTGGTGGGGGTGCCCTTTGCAGAACCTGACAGCTGATCGCATGGTACCACTTCATGGGGGGTTGCCAGCATTGAACACTGACATGGCCCCAGGTGGGTATAGCCTTAGCAGCCATGGTCTAGGTCCACAAAGGCAGAACCATGTAGGAGGGAAGCTGGAGCTGCAGGTTGAGGGCTGCCAGTGGTGGTGAGGGACCATTCTCCAGGCACCACCTCAGTTCCCTAGTTCTCACCCTCCCACGATGTGGCAAACTGCCTCCCATCTACAGGGTCCACCTTCGAGGACCTATGTGGCAGCTGCCAGTGCTGTGCCTACCTGGGGCCAAGTAAGTGTTTGGCCCTGTCAACCCAGGATGAAGTGGTACCATGTAATCAGCTGTTGGGCTCTGCAAAAGGCACCCCTGTTGGGTGTCATGTCACTCCCTGTCATTCCTGCTGTCTTCCCGATGCCCCCTAGGGCACCTTCCATGCCTCTTCTGCCCCGGACCCCACTTTCAGATCCCACCCCCAATTCACCATAATGTGTCGCACTGGTGCAAGTTGCTTAGACCACCTCCTGGCTAGTCTAATTTATGCCCCTTGCTGCATCCATGGTAGGGCTTCCAGAACATCAGAAAAGTGAATGTTGCAGCCCCGCCATGGTACAAGTCCCCCTGCAACCTAGTGCATGGACATTTCTGTCGCACAAGTGATGCAGGGCAGCTTAGGAACAAGGCATCCCAATTTTGGCATAGTCTGCGTTTGAAAATCTGGATTTCTACAAACTATGACACAAGGCGCCACTTGCGACATACACATTTGGCTCAGGCACCTTGCATTATAGTTTATTCTTTGAAAACCTTGCCCATAGATTTTAATCAAACTACTGCTGTTTAACTGTTTTATTCATGTTCATGTTTTATTCCTGGTTGATGGATTGAACTCAGAGAGCAGTCCTGAATGGAAAGTTTTTTGATGTCAGGGAGCAACTGTGACTAGCAGGGTACCTCAGTGGTCTATCCTAGAGAGTTCCATGTCATAATGGCTATCGCCATTTGGGAGAGTGTACATCACCAAAAATAAATAACGGCGATGTACACTCGTGGTGACTCCAAAGGCGGCAATGGGACTGTAACGTATGTGGGGGCTACACCCTGCACACCCCTAACTAGAGATTCTCAACTCCAGGGGGGTGCATGTCGGGGGTTAAAACTTAAAAAAAAAAAAAAAAAACCTTGGCCCCAATGCAAAAAGCGACACCCGCCCCAGAACTAAACCTGGCACCCTTCCAACCCCAGCCAGCCACCCTCACCACCATACCACATGATCAGCTCTTTAGCTGACCACCACACTGCCTCCCACATATCCTCCTTCCCCTTCCACCCCCTCATGATGTGGTCCCCTCATGTGTGTATACTTCCTGTTGCCCTCCTTCGCCCACCATGGTATCCTGTGGCTACCCTGCCAGGTAGCCCAGAACACAGGTGCCGTGATTGAGTTGCCATTTTTACAGTTGCTCAATCGCGGTCGCAGTGTTCACAGGATACCTCCCAGGGTTGCAACTATTCAACATGTACATAAGTGACATCAGGGTAGGGATACAGAGGAATGTGAGTGTTTTTTATAGAAGACACAAAACTGTTTGGGAGCATAGAAGGTGGTGAGGGAATTAGCTACAAGAAAAATGATATAGAAAGTCTAAAGAAGTGGTCCAGTATTCTGTACTCTGTAGAGGACAGGAGGAGGAGGGCCTTTAAAAGAAAAATACAAATACTGGGGGGGGGGGGGCATGGCCAAGCCTTGAGCCAGTATGGCAGCATAGTTATACAGCTTCACGAACATTGGGACTAAATCCGGTGACATCCTGCATTTGGGCACGACATACCTGCATTTAGAGGTTATTTAAACTTGGGAGGAACTGTTCTGTACCTAAAAATGAACTTTGGTAGCGACATTACTCCCTGACTCTGTGTTTTACTACTCTTCTCCAGCAGCTATACTAGGCCCAAAGGATGGCATTCTCTCCTCCTCCACGCAAAGACTCAGCACGAACAGAGCAAATGTTTGCACAACTTTTAAACCAAATGGCACAAATGACTACTGCCATCAATGCTCTTACTCAAATGTTGCATATTATAGAAGCATGAATGTTCCAGTCTGAATGGCGGATTAGATCCCATGAGGTGGCCCTGCAAGAACTGACTGCTACTATGCGAGACTAGGCCAGGACCATCCACCTCCTGCAAGATAAAGTAGATGACTTGGAAAATTGCAGTCGTCTAAATAATCATAGATTTGTGGGATTTCCAGAGGGGGCTGAACAAAAGGACCTGATTCTCTTTCTCCAACAAACTTTACCTCAGCTATTCGAGCTACCAGCCGATACAATGCTCCAAATCAAAAGAGCCCACCACTCATTCGCTCCCCTTCCCTGGCTCGGAGAATGACCATGGCCCCTGTTGGCATGAATTCTGGACTTTTGCAAGTAAGAAACAGTTGCTGCGGCTGCCAGAAACTTGCGACAGATGACTTGGAAGGGAAACCGTGTACAAATCATTCAGGATTACTCAAAAGAACTCTTGGAGAGACGGAAGGCCTACCCTGATACTCGCAGGATAATGCATAAATTAAATGTGCCCTTCTCTCTCCGCTACCCTGTGACTATGCGGATGATACACAACGGATCCTCTATTCAGTTCGCCACACCTGAGAACTTGATGGACTTCTTAAAAAAGATCTATCCTGCAGAATTCAGAGGGCCTATCAACATGGGTGGGACATGGCAGGGCATGCACCTTTAGATGAGGACATAGCAGATATGGGATTTCCCCAGTTAAGGTCAGCGAACACTCCAGAGGTGCAGATTTTCGAAGCCTCCCTTCTGCCTCAATCAAAATAACGACATCCCTCTCACAGACATGCCAGAAGGCAGCACCCAGCTTACAGGACGAGATCTTCTAGCCCAAAGAATGGAGTTGACCAAGTGGTGGCATATGGATCCAGCTTTCAGGCCTTCTATACACTGAACCGCTATGTGGTGCTCCAGCAATCCCTGCCCAAAATGTCTGTGCCAATTGAGGTGGACGAGAATCAGCCAAGAGACTCGAAGCAGCAGAGTCCTTCACCAGTAGATAAATCCTGGGCTGAAGTGGTGGCGACAGGCCTTGCGACTGCCTCAGGAAAGCCTCTTACTGCCCCTATTAGCCCGAAGCAGACAGTTCTTGATCCCGGACCTCAGCCGGTGGAGAGCACAAGCTGCAACTTGAGCACTGACCAGACCTGAGATGACAGCAGTTAAGTACTTGTGAGTTTACTTTTGAGACTTGGAGATGGGGAACTTGAGAGAGGAAGGGGGAATGGAATGAGATCTCAGGTGATTCCTGTGTGGCATATTCTCTGGGATGCATTTTTCCATGCCCTTCCCCTGGCTGCTCTTTGGCCAGCAGCTGGCTTCACTAGCTGCTACCTCAGACCTTTGCCCATTCTTTGATACTGGACTGGTTAAACTTATATTATCAGGATGGCTTATCACAAACTTGCTCCATATGATATCTGGGCTATGGCCTATGAAGGGCCATGAAGACGTTTGTTTCATATAGACTTTTTTGAACTGAAACTGATGGTTTAGTAAGGATACAGGGGTATATAATTATGCCTTCTCTCTTATTTTATTTTATTTATTTATTTTTATTTATTTTATTTATTTTATTTATTTAAGTCTTTATTTAACCAGACGTTCATCATTGAACAGAAGCTCATTTGCAAGATGGACCTGGGTGGAGCATGAACAATTGTATATACAGGTCAACACAGGTATTTACAAGGCAATACAGATAATACTGTTTACAGAGAGGAAAAAAAAGTTCATATGTACATAGAATTATACAGACTTTGTACAGATTACAGGATATCTACATACATAGAAGTGTCTATAGGAAGATAAAGCAGGTTATCTAAGGTTGCAGGAGGAAGTAACAGAAGAAAAAATAAATAAAAATATACACCAGGTAGAGGTGAAGGTAGGGGGGAAGGGAGGGAGGTAGGGGAAGAAAGGCTTGGAGGGCACGGTGCACAGAGAAGAGTTGGTAAAGCGGGATGTAGAGATGGTGGATGGAGGAAAGGAGTATGTGTGAGCCCCGGGATTGAATGCTATAAAGTATGGGGCATGGAGGATGTCACAACCCAGGGGTAATGAGCGCCTATCCGAGGTTGGGGAAAAAAGGATTAGGGAAAGGACGGGCCTAGTGCTGATAAGTCAGGGGGATAAGAGAGAGAACAATTAGGCTTGTGAGGAGCAAGCTTCTTTTCAGCTCTATCAGGGTGTCTTCTATATTCCTCCTGTCGTGGTAGCACTCACTCCTGAAGAAGCATATCAAGAGCCCTTGGCCCCTGCCCCTCACTCCAGAATGCCCCTTAACTAATCAGCTGGCTCTCTACCCCATTGAAAAAAACTGCTCTTTATCTGTCCTGGCCAAGGCTGAGAAGCCTCATAACAGTATTTGTAGCATTGTTTACAAGGGCCCCTCCTAGCAAATATACTGCAAAGGGGTACCATTCTTAACAGCTCCCTGCTCCTATCCCTATATGTTTTTGTGACCTCCGCTGTCGGCTTTACCTGGGGGAACCCCCTGGGGTGAGACCAAGCTACTAGGCATTTCAGGAGGGTAAGATTGTGCCCACCTTTTCTATCTACCCAGATCTGGGCCTGCGGCCTGTATTTCCTGGGGTCTTACTCATACTAACTGAAACCCTCTTTTCTGGAATAAGCCCTATCTCTTTACCTCCCGTTGTCTATGTGGTTGACCCAGAAGGTGATGGATCACACCTCACAGGACTGCGTGGCCAGCACTATATCCCCCATGGGAGATGAAGGCAGTCTTGGTGGATAACCCACCGGCCTCTTGCCTTCAAGCTTCTTAGAAGGTTTGATTGTGCCTGCATTTGTACGTTGGAGAGCATCTGGAAGGAAAAGTATGTCTCTTTCCAGACGACACAAAGATCTGCGACAGGGTTGATACATAGGATGGGGTGGAAAGGATGAAAAGGGACTTGGCAAGGTTGGAGGAATGGTCAAATGTATGGCAGCTCAGATTCAACGCAAAGAAGTGCAAGATAATGCACCTGGGAAACAAAAACCCAAGGGAAGAGTACACAATGGGTGGTGAGATACTAACAACAATAAAAATTGCAAGAGACCTGGGAGTAATTATATCAGACAACCTAAGGTGGGCAAGCAATGTGAGAAGGCAGTAAGGAGTGCTGGGGGGATATTGGGATGCATAGGGAGAGGCATCAACAATAGAAAACAAAAAGTTGTTATCCCTCTGTACAGACAGTTGGTGAGACCCCATCTGGAGTACTTTGTGCAGTTCTGGAGACCCCATCTCCGCAAAGACAGACAGAGTGGAAGCTGTTCAGAGGAAGGCAACCAAAATGGTGCAGGGTCTGCACCAGCAGACATACGAACAAAGACTAAAGCAGTTTAATATGCATACCCTCGAGGAAAGAAGGGAGAGGGGGAACATGATAGAAACTTTCAAGTACCTCAAGGGAATTAACAAAGTCCAAGAGGGTAGCATCTTTAAGAATAAGAGATGTGCAAGAACAATGGAGGTACAGTTTGAAGATAGAGGGGGGAAGGATCAGAGGTAATGTTAGAAAGCATTTTTTCACAGAGAGGGTTGTGGATGCATGGAACAGCCTTCCTGAGGAGGTTGTGGAAGTCAATAACAGTGGGAGAATTCAAGAAAGCATGGCACAGACATAAGGCAATTCTAGTGGGGGGTAGGAGGAAGTAAGCTGTTGGTTAACTAGGATCTGCAGCTTATCCATCAGGTAGGGCAATGGGCAGACTAGGTGGGCCAAGCAGTCCTTATCTGCTTTCAGATTCTATATTTCTATGTTTCTATTTGTAAATATGTTAATGGTGTTATTGTTAGGGCTAGTTTCCCTAGTATATCTAGTGAATTAGACCTGAACCAGACCTTAAAACAAATGTTGCTTTTTATTGTTATAGGTGTGAGAATAATAGTCAAAGTTTTATATTTAGGTGATGTTACATTTTGGGGGAAGTCGGGCCAGACCTTAGCCTCTTATCTATTTTTCTACATACCCACTACTTAGCTCCAACACCCTTTCCGTAATCCTGGGTGACTTATATGCTCACACCTGGAATGTACAGGGCCTCAACACCCCAGTAAAGCATAAACAGGTATTGTCACATCTGAAGAGGCTGAGGTCTGGTCTGGCTTTCCTGTAGGAATCAAAATTAACCAAGCAAGATCATGATAAGCTGAGCAGGGATTGGGTGGAGCAGGTTCTATCTACATCTGCCATCACTAACAAAGCTGGGGGACGCCATCCTTCTGCACAAAATCTATAAATGATCTGGGTTCAGACCAAACATGATTCTCAAGGGAGGTGGATACTGGCCCTAATGGAGACTCCAGAGGGACCATTAGTCTTGGGCAATGTTTATGGGCTGAATGAAGGTTCCCCAGAGATTTTTCATGAGGTGGCTCAAACATTAGAATCCTTAGCACAACCCTCTACCTCGATTATCTTAGGAGGAGATTTTAACCTTGCTTTGGATCCGCAAACTGACTGAAGCTCCACAAGTCTAGACTATCACTCTAGAGCTAGGCTCTCCCTGAACCAACTTATGACAGATATAGGGCTCCAAGACATATGGCGAATTCATCATCCCCAGGACAGAGACTATACCTTTTTCTCCCTTGTCCATACCACCCACTGTAGAATAGATTACTGGTTGGTTTCCACGGACATTACTCAAAGCTCCATTGGAGCAGAGATTCTCCCAATGGTTATTTCAGACCATTCACCGGTCCACCTGCATATCCTCTGGGGAATCAAACCCTTTCTTTTCCCTCTTGGAGACTTGATCCTTTACTCTTAAGGGATTCTGAGTTCCAATTGTGGCTAAGTTCGGAGGTGAAGCACTTTCTTAGGGAGAATTCAATGTCGGACATGTCACCGAGTACCACATGGGAAGCCCTTAAGGTCACTCTCCGGGGAGCTATAATGGGGTTTGCAGCTCGATGCAGAAGGCATAGGGAGCAGCTTGTTAAATCTTTGGAAGAACACCTAAAAGGTCTAGAAACCAAATTTAAAGCGACTCCACACTTCAATATTCACTCCTCATTAGGCTATAATATTGTTCGAGTGCATTTGGAAATTAATGATCTGTTGGCCCGGAAGGCTGAAGTGGCCATTTTACGATTAAAGCACAAATATTGGGAAGGGGGGGAAGGGGGGCATATTAGCATACAAGTTAAGGAAACAGCTGATCGAAAGTCATATCCATTGTAGGATCACACGAAGAATATCCATACTAAGCCACTGTAGGTAAGTAAACTTATGGGACAATTTTACAAATAACTTTATACCTCTTCTATATCCCTGGATAACCAGGTTGTGCACAACTTTTTGGCTTCACTTACACTCACCCAACTCACTCCCCCCCAGCAGGCAGCCACATTAGAGGCTCCCATAACCCCGGCAGAAGTAGACACTGCACTAAAAGACTTGAATGTGGGGAAAGCACCAGGTGGGGATGGATTTCCCCCTGAAATGTGATGGCTTGTTTTTCACCAAATAGCCCCATTGCTTAGTTCTGTATTCAATTTGGCCTTAACAGAAGAATCCTTCCCCCACCATCAGGGAGGCTGTCATACCCGTCTTTCCTAAAAAAGGGAAAGACCACACACTACCCTCAAGCTACCGCCCAATATCCCTCATAAATTTGGACAGCAAATTGCTAAAATTTTAGCTGCTAGATTAAACCCTTTTCTTCCTTCCCTCATACACCCCTCTGAAGTTGACTTCGTGCCTGGGTGCTATAGTAGGGATCATATAAGGTCCATGCTGACTATATCGTATCATGCTAAAGATAGCCCACTCCAGCAGCAGCTGTGGCCATAGATTTCGAAAAAGCCTTTGATTTCCTGGAGTGGGACTACCTGCAGCAGGTACTGCAACATTTGGGCTTTGGGGTACAATTTAGGGGTTGGATCTCGGCTTTATATCATTGTCCCATGGCTATGGTGTTGATCAATGCAATCTTGTCTGAACCCTTTCCCTTGGGTAGGAGACCAGACAGGGCTGCCCACTGACCCCTCTTTTGTTTGTCCTGGCGGTGGAACCCCTAGTGGTGACCATACAACAGCATCCCAATATACAGGGAGTCATAATTGGAAATCACTCTTACACTACGTTTATGTATGTTGATGACCTTCTGGTCCCATTAGCAAATGTAGAGTCATCACTCCTGGTTTTAGAATTTGATGGCAGATAAGGACAGCTTGGCCCATCAAGTCTGCCCATTTCCCTACCTAATGAATAAGCTGCAGATCCTAGTTAACCAACAGCCTACTTCTTCCTACCCCCACCCCCTAGAATTGCTTTATGGCTGTCCCATGCATGCTTGAATTCCACCACTGTTTTTGACTCCACAACCTCCTCTTCCAGAAGGCCATTCCATGCATCCACAGCCCTCTCTGTGAAAAAATACTTCCTTACATTACCTCTGAGCTGCCCCACCATCTTCAAATTGTGCCCCTTGTTCTTGCACACCTCTTTTTCTGAAAGATGCTACCCTCTTGGACTTTGTTGATTCCCTTGAGGTACTTGAAAGTTTCTATCATGTCCCCCCCCCTTTCCTCGAGGCTATACATATTAAGCTCAAAACAAGTATTCTGAAAATAATTGCCCTATTGACAGATTTTACAAAGCACTCTAGCTTAAAAATGAATCGCTCAAAGACCGAGGTACTCCCCTTGAACCCTGCCTGCACCTTGGCCCATGTGGCCTCTCAGGTCTTCACTGGTCCCCAGAGGTTCTGGTGTACCTAGGGATTCATCTGTCCCCTGATTTGACCAAAATATGGGACTTAAATCTGAGGCCTCTTGTGACAGAGCTGAAAACTGAACTCCAGAGGTGGCAGGCCCTGCATCTCACACTTGCAGGGAAAATCTTTACGATCAAAATGATTTCAGCACCTAAACTCCTATATACCATTTCTCATATCCCCTTAGATCTACCAGCTGCATGGTACAAGACTGTAGACAAACTATTGGTAAGTTCCTTTGGGATGGTAGCAAACCCTGGTATAGTTGGTATAAATTGAGAGCTCACTGGAAATCATGGGGCTGGGGCCTACCATGGCTAGAGGGACATAAGTGGGCATACTCTGTCACCCAGACACTGAAATGGTTTCTTCCTACTAAGTGGGATGCCCCACAATGGATGAAACTGGAATTATCAACATCTCAGGTACACTCCCTACCCCTTCTGCTCCATAACAGCTGCTCAGGAGATTAGGTCAACATCCCAACATAGCCCCTATGGTTCAAATTTGGCATAAAGAGTATAACAAGCTGAAAGCTAACCCTTGCCCCTTATCTCACACACCTCTATGGGGCAATGAGTGCCTCTGGATTGGAAACAAAGCCCTGCATTGGCCCCAGTGGGAGGAGAAAGGTGTCACTATATTTGAGGATGTGTTGGTGGCAGATGGGACAGGCCTTAAATCCTTTCAGGAACTGGATCAGGAGCTGGGGTTAAGTAGGTTAAACTTTTGGAAATATCTATAGCTGCGTAGCTCCATGACTGCGTATTTGAAACATAGTACAGGGAATGAAGGTCCCACCAGTGACCTTAAATAGGTTGCTCACACACAACAAAAGACAAGCCAGCTTGATTTACACCGAACTGTGAGACAAACTTCCTTTCCAGTCTACGGAATCCAAAATAAGATGGGAGAGAGCCTTGCAGTTACCCATCACGGGTGCACAGTGGAGAATCTGATGGAAACAGGCACATGCTGCATACCCAGATGCCCAATGTAAACTCATTCAAAATAAAATCCTCCACCACTGGTATCGGACTCTGGATGTGCTCTTTAAATTTAAACTAATAGACAATAATTTATGCTGGAGATGCCAAACAGTGGTGGGGGACCTGTACTATATCCTTTGGCAGTGCCACTTAATTAAGCCCTTTTGGACATCAATTTGCGGTCTTGCTACCCAAGTCATTGGCTCCAGATTGGCTCCTGACCCCCAATTTGGGTTATTGAGCCTCCCTATTCCACACTTGTAGCTAAACCTACACCAAATGCGCTGGCTTTCCCTTCTTGGTCTCCAAGCAAAAAGACTCATCTTGTGCCATTGGAGAACTACATAGGTACCTACCTTGTCAGAACTGCTTAACACATTTTCTAAGATTGCTATACTAAATCACTTATCTCATGTAATTTCTAACACCTCAACTAAATATCATGCTTGCTGGGATCCCTTTCTTGCAAATCTGAAACCCAGAACTGGCATAGGTTAAACAGACCCCCCTTGATATCTGTCAAATCTTATTTGTGAATCTCTGTGGCTGACTTTGGTAGGTTTTAGCTTGTTTACACTTTATATGTCACCTTCACATTTGAGACTTTAAGCGCCTTTTAGAACAATGCTTTTGGTCTGGTTCTCAAGGTCCTTAGTTATTACTTGCAGGTAAAGAGAAAGCACCAAAGGATCTGTCTGTTAGTTAATCCACATAGCATGTTTTGCCTAAGACAGGTTGCAGAATGTCAGATCTAGGAGGTGCCACTCCTACTTCTGTTTTGACATTCAACTATCCTCATCTGGTATGTACCTATGTACTTTTGTACCACTCTCTAGACCTGTATATTGCTCAGTGCTTCTACTTCATTGGAATAATGCTCCTATAGCTCTGTATTTAGTTGAAAATTTCAATAAAAAGCATTAATGACAAAAAAAAAGAAAATACAAATACTGTACATAAGGGGTACAATAGGGTGATGTCCACAGGGTTCAAATCTGGGAAAATTTCAGCCACCACAGTCTCAAGCTAGTTCGGGGATAATTCAAGAAGGACATTAGGAAGCTTTTTGTTACAGAGCGGGTGGCCAATACAGAGCTACATAGCACCTTGCATCCCTCATGAAGGGCTGGGGCTCTTAATATAGACTTGCTGTTTTCTATATTTTTTACTTGTCATGGGATCTTGGATTTCTATATGCAGTAAAATCTGGGACTCTTTGTTAGTATTTTTAAAATGTATGTGATCTCCTGTTATGCTGTATCAGCTCTTGTAGATGCAACATGTCTTGTTGGGGTAGTCTCCCCATAAATGGCCTTTTCCTTTCTTTTGTATGGCAAGTGGGAAATTTCTCATGTAATATTGTAAACTGGGGCCATGATATTCAGACTGCACCAGGCAGTGGCGCAAGCCTGCGTGCAGCGCAACTGTGATGCGCCGGGGCCAGGGCCAGGTGATATTCAATGGAGATGCGCCATGGCACAGCACCATTGAATATGGCACAGTCAATGCACATACTGCACATGGCACAGTGGCACTGCACTGGCACAAGCCACAGATACGGAGCACAGGGGTGCACCAGCGCAAGTGCAATTGCGTTAGGTGCATCACCTGCGCTATTCAGCAGGGGGCATGCAAATGAGGCCATACGATATGCAAGATGCAAATGGATTCATTTGCATGTCATTATGGCCCCATTTGCATGACTTGCATAGGGCAGCCCAGTGACTTGCACCTGGTGCCCTGCACAGCATGACGTGTGCAGTGGAGATCCCGGGGCATCCCCTGGCCCATAGCTGTGATCATGGTATATGTATAAACAGTAATCCCTGGTAGTCCAGTGGCCCCCCACCCCTGATTCCCTGATGAATATAATAAATGACCAGCCCTGGTGGGCTAGTGGTCCCCCCTCTCACCCAAGTCCCCGATTCCCTGATATATGTACAATTGCTGGTCCCTGGTGGTCCAGTGGGACCCCCCACCCATTGCCGTGATCACGGTAAACATCCAAATGTAATGCCCTAGTGATTCAGTGGCACCCCACCCTCCCACCCACACAGTACCCTTGCACCCTGCACCCCTGTCATTGGTGGGCAGCTGCAGCCCACCCACATACTGCCCAGCTGCCGCCGAATGACAGGTACAGTATCAGGCTGTAAGCCCATTGGTCTCAGTGTGGACCAATGGGCTTGCAGGGCATACTGTATAGATGATCCCAAATATGTGAATGACTTCATTCACAGATTTGGGCTATCTAATACAGTATGCCCTGCAAGCCCATTGGTCCACACTGGGGACCACCGGGCTTACAGCCCATACTGTACCTGTCATCTGGTGGCCGGACGGCTGGGCGGTATGGCAGATTGCAGCCACCCAATGACGGGAGGGAGGCAGGAAAGGGTACTGTGTGGGTGGAGGGAGGGGGGGTGCCACTGATCACCAGGGCATTTAATTTGAGGTTTACCGTGATCACAGCAATGGGCGGGGGTGTTCCACTAGGCCACCAGGGACAGTCAGTTGTTCATTTATTGGGGAATTGGGGACTCAGGTGGAAGGGGGGACCACTAGACCACCAGGGATGGTCATTTATCATATTTATTGGGGATACAGGAACTTGGGAGGGGGGCCACTGGACTACCAGGGACTGAGCTTTACCTCATCCACCGCAATCGCGGCAGCGGGCAGGGAGGTTCCACATGACCACCAGGGTTGTGAGTGCTTGTGGACAATGTTCTGGGTGGGCGGGTAGCCAGCCACAGCTGGGCTTCTGTGTTGCACCCTGCAATACAGCAGACCACCAATGGATGGCTGGGATTTGTTCCTACTCTGCACAGGCTCAACTTTGAGCCCCCCCTATGCGGTGCACTACAGGGTTGTGCCAGCTTAGGGCGCTGCACATCCCTGGCTGAATATCAGGTTACACCACCTATACATGGGTACGCCCCCTGCATCTGCAATGCATATGATTATATTGCACCCCGATGCATCAGGATTTACGTTGCGCTGGACAGCCTTTTCAATATCTCACTGGTGCGCAATATGGGGTTGTGCTGGTGCAACTCTGTTGCACCAGGTGCAACCCCGTTGAATATCTGGACCTCAGTAAACATAACATTTAAGAAAAAGGACTGAAATAAAGCTCTTGGATCTACAGAGAGGCCATTCTGAAAAAGGAGGCACTAAATGCAAAAAACACATATATCACATTCAAACTGAATGCTAGAGACAACCAGGAAGGGACACTAGGAGTTCTTACCAAGTACACAGTTACAGCATTTTCAACTGTTAAGGGAATTTGGTAATCCATCATGCCTCTGTAAATAAAAGTAATTGGTGAGTCTCTCTTCTATCATGCAGTGTATACTGAGAGTTCTGTACGTACAGTATGGCAGTGACATTGATAGAATGAGCGGCTAAACATACTCTAAAATGTGCCATATAAGGAATAATGTATGGATGGCCATGCACAATGAGCCTGTGTTTCCACTGAGGGATTGAGATAACAGCATATGGACCTTAAGAGCGAATTTCGAGGGGTCCATTGAGTTATCTCAACCCCAAGATGGAAACATGTGCCGAGTTGTGCGTGGCCATGCATGTTTTATTTTTTATATTATATGGTATTTAAATTTTCATTGTACAGAACATGAAAGCCTTCAAATTGGAGATCACTTTGCTTAAACACTTGGAGAACTAAATGGGGAACTGTCACTAGCCTTTTATTTTTATCTGGTAGCTAAGTGTTGGCAAAAGGTCTGAATATGAGATTTAAAACATTTTAAAATCATTATCCAACTGCTTGCTCTGTCCCTGTCTCAGAAAGGCAGAGCAGTGGTATTTTTATGAATGAAGTAACTACAGATGGAAGTGAGCCACCAGGAAGACGGTTAGTGAACCTTGGTGTTCCTGCAGCTTTGAGTACCAAAATGTAATTACTTATTGCCGCTGCTTAGTGGTTTATTTTGGTGGTGAGAAGTTGTCTTAATAAAACCATCACTGAAAGTTTTTTTTTGTGAAGAGTCATGTGTGTTTTATGGAGTGGAGGATGAAGGAAAGCACTGGAAGTCAGTGCAAGGAGGAACACATGTGCTTTGAAGATCAAATGTGCATGGTAACATTTAGAACATGTAAAACAGCTTTTAGAACATGGTAGGTAGGTAAAATTTTATTGCTCATCAATTAGACATTACAATGTCTACATTAAATACCAAAAAAATGCAGCAATGCTTTTATATTAAATAAATACAAATCATCCTCACATAGATATTTAGATATATACATAATAAATTGAAAAAAACAAACTGCATTAATGCTTTAGTTAGGGTTAAAGCCACAAAAGTAGGGAAATGTGGCATTAGGGTTTCCAAACCTAACACCCCACCCCTACGCTGCACACACCAACAGGCATCAGGGGTGTGCTTTGAGGCCGTCAGCCCTAACTATCACCCCATTTGTCTATACTGTACCCATCTCAGCTTATTTACTTATGAAATAGGGTGAGGGATAAGGCTGATGACCCCAAGGCCCACCCCAACACCTGTTGGTGTGTGCAGCATGGGGGTAGGGTGTTAGGTCTGGAAACCATAATGCCACATTTCCCTACTTTTGTGGCTTTGACCCTGACTAGAACATTAACACAGTTTTTTGCAATTCATGTCCTTACTTTTTGAAATAGTATAATCATATCCTTATTTGCCCATCCCCTCCATAGATGCATATATGTATGTAGCTGTGCAGGCCCTGTGCTTCCAACTATAGAACAACAGTGACCAAACTGTCAGTATAGCCATCTTATTACCCCATCTCATGTACCCAGTAAATAAATATTTCTAATCCCCACCACAACATTATTTTGCACCATAGTAACACCATTCCATGTCATAGGTGAGAAAACACATTTGGCCAGGATTTGAAAAATGACAGCTGTGACATACATGAAGTGGGGTAATAAGAAGGCTATGTTGAAAATCTGGGGTCAAAATATTTGATATTTTCAAAGTTACGAGTGTGCATAACAAATTTGAAACAAATGCTCATAACTTTGGAATTTTTACATATTTTGACACAAATTTTCAACATAGCCTACTTATGACCCCACCTCATGAACAATATAACTGTCATTATGCAAATCCTGCCTGAAAGGTGCATTCACCAAATGACCGCAAAATCACCTTTTGGGCAAGAGTTGCATAGCAACTGTCATATATTTCATCAGGTGGGTTCCCCAAATGACTCTGTTGAAAATGTGGGGTCAAAATGTCAAAAAATGGCTGAGTTATGAATAAAAATTGAAACCCCAACTGAAATACATTGAATCGCATTTGCCTTATTTTCTCATATTGCAGTTGCCAGTTCCAGCAGCAAGATGTGTCTTTGATCACAGAGTGGAACTTGAACCTAGGACCTGTTCAGGTGAGTAAGGGTGTGTGGGGGTGTACTGAGGGGTGTGGAATGATGGGTGCTGAGTAGGAGGTGGGGGCTGATTGGTGAGGGACCGTTTTCTTCTCTTACAGGTTTAAAAAAAAAATATTGAAGGACCTTTTAGTTTCACCGTTAGATTAGTTTGCCATGAAGAGACTTTAGATATTTCAAAAGTTTGTAAACATTCTTCAGTTAGACTAATAAAAGGTATTACCCATAAAACATCTGCTAGATTTTCCTTAAAGTAACACAGCACCACAGACCTGCATAACAGACCCATAACTTTCACTTATCTCATGTCTCAATTGTACAAAATCTGGACATTCTCCATTGCTCTGCACTACCATTCTACCATTCTGCTGCAGAGGTGCTCTTCAACTGGGACTCCCAGTGGTATACAATTACAGGCGGACTGTGAGGTAGAATCAAGAGGTCCTTCTTTTTTATTTTTAGTTCAGTTTTTGTAATTGTGTATGTGCTTCCGTATCACCGGAGCAGCATTTTGCAATCTGGATGAGAGTTGAATGATAGAGCCGATTGGAACTGTAAGTGGCAGGACAACAGAGAGGTCCCGTTAGCAGTAGGACAACTGTTAACTGGCTGAATGTAACCTAAAGACACGAGTCTGTAGTTTGTTTCTGGAATCAGTGACAGCTTGTTGGGGGGCAGGGTGTTGCAAATAAGCCACCATCCTATTTCCTTCACATAGGGAGAAGACTGTAGCACAGAAGTTATAGTATGGGGAAGGAAGGGGTTTGCTCACTCTAAAGAAATCACCATATCCCCATTTCTGCTCAAAGGTTCTCTGCTGAAATAATGTAATTGTTGAAGCTGAATGTCAAGGGAACATTATATCAATCAATCAATCAATCAATCAATCAATCAATCAATATCTTTATTTACCCAGGCGGGCACCATTGAGCAAGCTCATTTACAAGGTGGACCTGCAGTCCTACAGTAATAATGCAGAAAGACAAGTTACAATAGTACAAACAGTAAAAATAGCTGCTATTATAGTAAAAATGCACATTTACAGGTAATATACATTGAACATAGAACTACAAGGAGTCGTGGATAATGAACTTGTGCTAGATCCAAGCCCAGAAACTGTGCATTTTGTAGTGGGAAATGTTAGGGAGAAGGCAGGCATACCAGATAGAAGATATCAAGCGCATAATGTAGGGAGAGGTGGGGAATAGGGGCACAAGCGAAGAGGACCCAATTATTAGAGCAGAGGAAGGGATTGGGAGGGCGGAGGACCATACGAAAGGCCCCAAAATGCGGCGACATATGGAGGAGAAAAGCTGCCGTTGTACTAAGTGCAAGAGGAGGAATATAGTAGCAGGGGCATAACTGGGAGGGTCCTGGAGGTTGGGGCAGAGGGAGGTGTTGGATGGACGAGGGACCGAATAATTTTTGGGGTGAAAGACAATAATTATCCCCAAGTGCGGTAGCATGTTCTAGAATCAGACTGCAGCTGTTCAGAGCATCAAAGAATAATATATGGGAGTTCGGCAATAAATCCTGTGGATCTGTTGGTGGGCATGCTAGAGGCAGAGGCACGCAGTTCAGCTGGGGGGCCGCCGTTTGAGGGAGGGAGGTTAGTTAGTGTCTAGTAAAGCAGCTGCAAATTTCCGTAATGCCATCATGATAAAGCCTTTTGAACAAAAGGGTGCTTACTGGGGTTTTCAACTTAAGTATTTTTGGGTTTTATTCCATATTAATGGGAGTGCGAATCCAAAGGCGGCTCTCCCGACTCATGTGAGTCCCCTGGGTATATGTTGCAGAGTTGTTTTATATTGCCTCTCCCGCTCCCCGCGTTCCTGTCAGCTTTCAGATGTGAATGCAAAAATTGCAAAGGTAAATATTCAATTAATAGGGACTTATAAATAACTGTTAGGATCATTTCAGGTTGCACAGACTGCTGATAGCAATTTAGTGTGCAAATTAAAACTGGCATCATATCTTTGGGAGAGAGGACAAATGGAGATGAAGGTTAAAACATAATCAGAACTAATTTCTGTCTACCCCCATCAGCCGAGTTATAGGCGACTATTTGTTATTTATTTCGTTATTTATATTTTTATATATTTGTCGGTGTGTTATTGCTATATCCTAGAGCTGGGTATCCTGCATCAGTGATCCTCGGGCTCATCACCGTGACAGTGATAGCCATTTTAGAACTGCTCAACTGTCAATTTCACCAGGAGCGCTACGAGGATCATTCCATTTTCCATATGCACTCACAGCACACACCCCTAAACATGACACCTAACAGGATCGCTTGGCCTTGATGGGAGAAAATCAGCAGCTGGAGACCTAATAACCCCAAGCTCTATCAATCGCCCACCCTCGCATCAAGGAGTGGTGGTTTAAAAGAGACTCAAAATTTGTCTTATTAATTTCAATTTCAGTGGCTGACCCCCTGTCCCCTTCACCTCAGAGAAAGTCACCCAACCTCTCACTCTGAATGCTTGCAGTCTGTTATATGGCCAATTGTATCTCCAATTACATATATTAAGCCTGGGGGGAGGGAATGGAGTCTAGTTATTTGAGGGGAGAGATGATAATTAGTGTATACACCCCTGTTGCATGCTAGAGGGGAACAACACCATCCTTCAGCTGCTCTACCCAGTCTGTAGGGAAAATTGTCCATGGCACTTGGCTTGTAATTATTATAGTTTACTGATCCCCACAACAGTTATGAAATTATTTTATTTTAAAATCATTGTACTATCCCATGTAGATATGATTATCATGGTAAGTGGTAAGTCCATAAGTACTTAGCCCTTTCCTCGCTAGGAGTTGCAAGTTGCTCTCCACCAGCCTCCCCCCACAGCAGGCTAGTATACCTCATGGCTTTTTGCCTGCTTAGGGCCACATTTTTAATTGCATTACAGGGCCTGCATTTTCTTGATAGGAAGAGCTAACCCCCCCTCTTTTTTTTTTAGAATAAAACGTTAATCATAAGCCCTTAATAATAGCCCTAAAAGTAGGTAGCTATGGTTAGTGTGGTGCAATGATGGTGGAATATGGAATTCTTCCCTGCACCATGTGGTTTAGAAAAAGAAATAGTATCACTATCACTATCCATACATATTAGAGACATCAACAAAGAACCAGAGTTAACCGAAGGAATGCTTCAACCGAACAGGTTGCATAAAAAAACTAGTCGGTGTTTACATAAATGACACCTTCTGTATACGATAACTTTGAGGTATTTAGAGCAAATTACACATGTTTAGCTCATAACATCGCTCAACTGAATATCTCCATGCCAGTGGTTGTCCCAAAGGTGCCTTACTAGCGAAAACCCAGCAATACCATATTTAGTCTTGGTATAAAGATTACCTCCTGCTACCTGGCACAGCATGAGAGAGAAATTACTTGAAGTCCCATTCACGTCTTCTTGCGGATTATTACCCCGATCTCTGAAATTTGATGACGTGGTTTCACCAATAGTAGGTTGCAGCACTGCTCTGTCGGCTCTTTCATTTTTGTCAGTTTTAGTGGGCAAGGCCTTATTTGTCGATCTCACAGAGGCTGTCAGCACTTCAGTTATTTCATTTTGCGCTGTGAAGGAGCACGTTCTCCCCTCATTATTTTTGTATGTTACTTCTACAAGGGGAGAACAAGGTGGTACTGAGAATGGGCTCTTAAGAAATAAGCTAAAAATACCTCACCATTCTCATTAAAATATACAGCAATGTCACAGACAATGTGTATGCAGTTGTCAAAATTTGCTACTGGTATTGTGCTAAACACTGGAATTTAATAAAATTAGTAGAATTGGACAACATGGAGTGCAGATTGTGAGACTGAAATGACTACTGCTGTGGGACATCTCAACCTGAACCCTTCTGTGTAGTCATGCTGTTGGCCACTCCTCACTAGAACACTTTCCAAATCAAGCTATTTTTTTTTTTAGAGGGGGGAGGTTCTGTAAATAAACACTCCATATCCCATATGCAGTAGCAGAACAGGATTTTTTTTTCAAATAAGGAGAAAAATAGCATACATATTTATGGACTTGCATTGCAAGTGTGCTGCTAATGGGGAAGGGGAGGGAGGGGCACCGCCGAGAGGAAACCACAATCCACAGCAGCAAAAGATCAGAAAACAGGAAGGCAGCAGTGTGAGAGGAGGGATGAACAAGCAGAGGACAAGCACAGCCACACAGATAATTAAGACACACTGAGCAGTTACATATCAATTAGGGTGACTGGACATGGCTCACTTCTTTTGCTCTCACTTGTTTTGTGCCCTCTCTCTCTCTGATGGGGGAAACTTAAGATCTTGCAGTAGAGAATATAAATCCCAGCAAATAAAAAAGGAAAGCTGTTAAAAAAATAATAAAGAAAGAGCAGAATCGATGAAATATATCACTGCTCTCACTGCAGCCCACAGCACGAGTTCCAGCTGTGGCTGCAGAAGTAAAAAAATTCCCACAGTTATACAGAAAACGTGGGGGAAGCCTACTCTCACTATGGTGAGCAGCTGGGATTTTGGGTGCCCAGAAAAGGTATTTGTAGCCATTCTTTTAAAAAACAAACATCAGAATCTAGCTAAATGGCTCCCATTTAGCTAGGTTCTGATGTTTGTTTTTAAAAATTCTAGCACTTTTATGTATATTCCATGTTTGTCAGTTTGTAGAAAAAAATTAACAAGGTGGCGATTGGCACAGCACAAAAACGTTTTTACTGCTGTGACAATTCAGTGGAACTAAACCAAAAACCAACATTGATGGCATCAAATGTTTACTTTCACCACAAAATGTTATCTGAAAAACCCTACTACACATATGCAGGTTGGAAAACACAAAAATGTAAAGCCCAATAACTCTGGAACCCTTTGATATTTTCTCACCAAATATGTCAAGGGCACTACCTTGGCGCATGACACATGTCCCTTGCAAGTTTGTGGCAAAACAATTGTTTCCATGTAGTGTAAGCTGTAGGTGAGAGCAGAAAAAGAAAACAAAGTTAAGTACAGGAAAAAAGGTTTTTTTTTTCCAAAAAATTACACATGCAGAACTCAGAAACGGCACAAGCTGCCATCACAAAAATATCCACACATCAAGATCTTGCCTCCTAGACAACACAAACAACATTTCAGCTCATTTGTCAAAGACAGCCAGACATTAATTGCAAAATTTGAGGTTTAACATTAAACAGGCTATTCAACCCTAACTATAGGGGCGCTACCGCACCCTATCTATCTATCTATCTATCTATCTATCTATCTATCTATCTATCTATCTATGTAATGCCAGTGAGGAGAAATCCTGGCAAATATTTTTGATATTTCCAGAGTGGTCTGACCTATAGTGAGGATATCACGTTTATCCTCGCTGTAGCCCATTTATCCTCACAGTAGGTCTACCAGAGGCACTATCTGCAGTTAAACACAGCAGAGCCACAAACTGCAGTCAGTCTGCTGTAACAAACAGCTGCAACATCACCTACAGATTGATCCCTACTGTGAACCTCATCAGTGTGAAAACAGCATTCACACTGAGAAGTTATTTTTTTTGTTTTCATAAAATTTACTTCAGGCAGTCTCACACCCTGCCCAAAGCCTAAATTACCACAGCTAATACCTCTGTCCCTTCCCACCCACAACTGCCACTTTGTACCTCACACAGTGCTTCTGTTGGCTGGCCAGCAACATCCTCTTCTGCTGAACAATTCTTCCACCAATCAGCAACATCCTCTACTGTCTTCCACAGCAACATAAAGCAGAATCAACCGGATATAACACATTTTAATTAAATTTAAAAAAAAGTAAAACTAGTGGATGGGAGCAAAACTTTGCTCCCTCACTAAGCAGGAGCTGAGCCGCCATATTTACAAGATTGTTAAGTCTGCCCACATAAAAAAGCAGACAGTTGAAAGCCACGTTGTCAACTGACATAGGTAGAGACCCTAACTACCATGCTAGCATCCCTACCAACTAATAAGAGCAGTGATGAAACACTGGGGGAATAAAAAAAAAAATGTATATAAAGAAAAAAAATTAAATGAAAAAGAAAACAATGGCATTACATAAATGAAATATGCAATGGGGGGAATGGATTAGTTGCGCCGCTATAGTTAGGGTTCAGTCTTCACTTCTATGTCAAACTCAAACATTTGCACTTTAATAACTTCACAACTGGGGGTGTGGCTTGAAGCTGAACATGGTGGATGCAGCTTAGCCCGGCTCCTGAACGCACTCAGCTTTTTTCACCTGTATTAGGAATCTACCCCAGAAAATCACACTGCAAACTCTCAAATTACCTGGTGGAAGTCGATGGCATCTGGACAAAATAAGCACAAGCAATCCAAGCTGTATTTCAACTCTGTTGAGCAGCCTAAAGAGTAATGCCACAGCCTAGAGGACACTGGCAACCCACGGGATTCAGGCATGGTGCAAGAGGGACTCATGGAACTAGAGTGATCCCTAGCATTGGTCCCAACAACTTTGTCCCTCATACAACATGACATGAAGGCGAGTTTTGCCAACATAACCTTGTAAATCTCCCATCTTCAATCAGTAGTGACAGGGTTATCTGATACATCTGCAGCCCACACTACTCAGATATTGGAGCTCCAGCAATGGGTGAGGCTCTTGGAGGACTCCTTGTCAGAAGCCACGAGGGAAAAGTAAGCACAGAGGGAAATGGTAGAGGAGGTATCAGGCAGAAAGGATGGCCAGGAGAATAGGTTGCACCTCTCTAATTTAGGAATCATTGGGTTGCCAGAGAGGACCGAGGAGAGGGACCCGGAGAAGTTGCTCCATACCTGGCTGGTAGAGCATCTGAACATTGCCCCTGAACTTAACTGATTGCGAGACTGTACAAGCACACAGGGTGGGCCCGAAGCCTCCCGTCGGTAACAGACAGAGACATTGTTTAATTAAATACTTAAGGTACTCGGATAAGGAAGCCATCCTGAAATGAGCGAAGGAGCAGGGTTTGATCACTGTAGGCACTGTGTACCAAGACTACAGCTCCAGCTCTGAAGACAAACATTTAATGAGATTAAGAGCAGACTGCACTGCATGGAATGGGCGTTCACCTTCCTCTATCCAGCTAAGCTAAAAATAGACAGGCCTGGTTGCGCACCACAGTTCTTCTCTTGCCCCTGAGAAGTGATGGAATGTGTTGATGAAGAGGCCAGGAGAGAAAATGTGATGAACTCGCCTTGGAACTAGGCGCCAGAAGAACGCTAGGTTTGCAGGTACTGCTCTGTTTGGTTTATTTTTACCTCACATGGGCTGTCTTTTCCTAAAGTGGGGAAGTGGGACTGAGCTACTGTATGTTTGTGTTTCACCCCCCTGGGTCAGTGCAGTGTCTGGTTAAATTTGCCCGTGGCAGAAGACCTTGGCCACCATTGAACTACTGCCGATTCAGAGCTCCACTTGCATTTCTGGGAGATCACTGAATCCTACTTGGTCTGCTTATGTAGGTCTTGCAGGCCGCCCTTTAACACACAGAACACTGGTGCACTGACTTTGGTATGCCTGGCCTACAAGTGGAAGAACACAGCCTAGCCCAGCGGCCTGCAGGGTGGCTTGCCCGCAACCTGGTCTGGGGGCAAGGGTACAGGCAGGGGGAGCTGCCAGTTGATACAGCAGAATGGAGCTAACCACCAGATCTGTGTAATTAATGTGTTAAACATGGTGACCTTGGCAAAAATTTTTTTTGACAAGAAGTCGATCTGGTAAGGTCTCTATGGCACACAACCTCTTGCGGATCCACATGTCTACAAGGTGTTGTGGTGCAGTATGTATTTACTGAATGGCAGTGCTTCAAAAGTGACTTCACTGCTGGTTTGTATCTAAACTCTGGCCAGACCCTACAAAGTTTCCTGGTGACCTTGCCCGCCCGTAGGTGGGGTTGTCCCCGACCTGATCCGGAGATCAGGGTAACGGTGGGGGCAACCTCAGAGCGGCCCTAGTGCTGCAGCCACCTGTTCCTTGATCGCTGCTACCTTTTCTTCTTTTCTCTATTTACGCAACATTCAGACACCCTAGCGGACCCTAAACTGCCGGGGTTAATGATGGGGGGAGGGGAGATGGTGGCTCAAACTTGTTAGGCTGCTGTTTGCAGCTGGTTACTGTTGCACTGTTAAATAGTTATTTACTGTTCAGAAGTTGGGGGTACTCCAGTCTGTTTGATGTTTATAAAGGGGAGTGCATTATAATGAGTTCACTGCCTAAAATGCTCACTATTAGTTTGCAGGGGAACTTAGATAGGACCAGTTTTGGTCCTTCTTTTGGAGGGAGGGGGTACTGTTTTCTTTACTGTTTTCTTTATGGTTGCCCCTTATGCCCTGAATTTTAAACTATTGGTCAGAAAGGTCTCTGAGGACTGTGATAGATGTACTGCCCTACCCCATCCCTAATGGGTAGAATGGGAATACCAAAAATGATGATTCTACCCAGGTGCCTTTTCTTATATCAGTCCCTACCTATAAAGTTGCCCCAGGCTCATTTTCAGTGCATTCATGCCCTGATATATAGGTTCATATGGCAAGGTAAATCTGCCCGGGTAAGTAGGGCGTCCTTCAGCTGCCACTGAGATGGGTGGGCTTGGCCTCCCCAATTTTCACTGGTACTATCTGGTGGCCCAATTAGCTGCACTTGCCCTGGAAGGGGAGAGGGATGCATGGGGGTGGCTCAAGATGGAGGAGGGGGATAGTGGAAAGTCTTTAAAAGGGGGATTGTTGGCTAGTGCCCTATGGACTGGTGATATGAATGAGCACCCTAACCTGTTTCTATCAGCCACCCTCAATGCTTGCCACATGGTTCATAATACCACTGGCAGGCAACCAGCTCCTACTAGACAAACTCTGTTATTAGATGTGATAAAATTAAAGGGCTCACATACAGTGGCCATGGTACAAAGGGCGAATGACTGGCAGTGTAGGAGTTTGAGATGGGTGGGTCAGCTTTATGAAGGTGACCACCTCGTGAGTTTTCATTATTTGTGTACTCAGTGGCAGATCCCCAGGAGAGATTTTTTTATTGACCTGAAACTCAGGAACTGTTTTGAGCTCTCTTTGGGTCCTGAGGATGGCTGGGTCCCCTTTCCCCATTCGAAGAGGGCTTATCTTGCCCCCAGCCAGGTAAAAAGATGGTGTCAACCTTTTATTAATCTCTGCAGGGAGGGGAGTGGGGAACCCTGCAAAGAATCACTCTCAAGTGGGGCAGTGACTTGGGGTGTGAAATGGGCACTCACCTGTGGGAACGAGCTTGTAAGCACTTGACTTCCTGCTCTAGAAGTAATAAGCTGAGACAGGTACAGTAAAATTTTTTACATCAAGCTTATTACACCCCTGTTAGGCTACAGCAGTTAGACCCTTCAAAATACGATGAGTGTCCAAAATGTCTGGAAGCACCTGGGAACTTTACCCATATGACTCTCTTGTGTCCAGAAATTGCTCCTTTTTGGCATGAATTTCATGCAGTCATGTCAAGGGTTTGGGGATTTAGCCCACTGGGTAGCCCTGCAGAACTCTTGCTGGGAGATGACTTGGAGCATCCTGGGGGGGGGGCACTGGAGCACTTTGGTCTTTGGCTTTTGTGAATGCAAGAAAGACTGTTGCACAGTCCAGGTTGTCGTCATCCCAACCCCCCGACTATACAACAATGGGCTAATAACTTGAAAACCTGTATGTCAATTGAGACAGCACAGTACACTGCTATAGGAAAGCAGCAGTTCTTTATGGAAATGTGGGGTCCCTTGTTAACAGCAACAGAAGTGAACAATTTTCCTTATTAGGCTGGGGCTGGTGGGACCCCCATGAATGGTCTATCTCTTAGAGCTCACTGTTATGTATAGTGTCTCCCTTCCAGTTCTAACATAGCTACATAGACAGTGTCGGCAGATAAGGGCCTATGGCCCACCCAGTCTGCCCATTTGAGCTTGTAAGTTCAGTTTGTTTTCCTAGAAGTCTGTTGCCCCTTACCCCTGACCTCCAGGATTCCTTTATGTCTATCCCATGCATTCTTAAATCCCGTGATTGTTTCAGCCCCCACCACTTCCTCTGGCAGGGTGTTCCACTTGTCCACCACCTGTTCTGTAAAGAAATTCTTTCCCATGTTTCCTCTGAATCATCCTTCTTCCAACTTCATCCCATGCCCTCTAGTCCTGGAACATCTTTTTCGCTTAAAAATAGTGTTTTCCTGCACCCTGTTCCTCCCTGTAAGATACTTGTATGTCTCTATCATATCCCCTCTCTCCCTCCTCTCCTCCAGGAAGTACATGTTCAGTTCCTTCAACCTGTCTTCATAGGACTTGTGATGCAATCCATGCACCACCTTTGCTCCTCTGAACCTTCTCTACCCTGTCTATGTCCTTACGTAGGTATGGCCTCCAGAACTGTACACTGTACTCCAGGTGGGGCCTCACTGGGGTCTTGTATAGTGGAATTATGACCTCCCTTTTCCTGCTGGTGATGCCCCTGCCTATACATCCCAGCATCCTATTTGCTTTACCTGCTGCCTTGTCACACTGTTTCCCTACCTTGAGGTCATCAGAGATGACAACCCCAAGATCCTTTCCTGCTTGGTGCATGCTATATCCTCACCCCCAACTGATATATTGTGCCAGGGTTTTTGTGCTCCATATGCATTATCTTGCACTTCTTTGCATTGAATTTCAACTGCCAAATCCTGACCATTCTTCAAGTTTCTGCAGGTCGCTTCTCATTCTATCTACACCCTCTGGTGTGTCTACTCTGTTACAGACCTTTGTGTCATCAGCGAACAGTGAAATTCTGCCTTCTAGGTCCTGCGCAATGTCACTGATGAAGATGTTGAATAGGACCAGTCCCAGCACTGATCCTGTGGTACTCCACTGGTCACTCTTCCCTCTGTGGAGTGACAGCCATTTACCACCACCCTCTGTGTCCTGCCACCCAGCCAATTACCTACCCACCACACTACTGTCCAGCCCACACCCATATTCCCCAGTTTGTGTAATAGTCTTCTATGTGGCACAGTGTCAAAGGCCTTGCTGAAGTCCAGATAGGCCATGTCCACTGCCCTCCCCTGATCCACCTCCCTAGTCACCCAGTCAAAAAACTCAATGAGGTTGGTCTGACATGACCTACCCCTGGTGAACTCTGCCCAGCAGCGGAGACTGAACTCAGGGATTGCCAGAGCCTGTAAGAGGTAAAGTGTCCTGCTCTACAGCCTGACTGTTGTGAGGCACCCCACCCCAGCCCAGGTCAGCCCTTCATTTTTTGCTGCTGGCAGGACACGTGTCACATCACATGACCTGCCCATCTTTTTACTAAGTGTCCACTTTCCCATTTGCAGCTTATAGACACCAACCACTAGGGGTTGCTGCACTCTCCACTCTAGCTCCTCTTTCAACTCTCTACCCCTCCTGGCTACTGTTTGAAATCCTACCCACTAGAGGTCACTGCGGTTCTCTTTGAATCCTTTCTACCACCTACTTTCTTCACTCCACCCATCAGCCTATCACTAAGCACCTGGCAGCATCAAACCTGGTACTCTTTTGCCCAAAGTCTACTGACTAACTGCTAAGCCAATGAACCAGGCCAACATCTTTCTCTACTTTCAAACTCTTAACCCTTCCTCCCTCCTTTCTGAATTAAAAAAAACTTTCTACACTCTGTCCCTAAGCTGTGCTCAAACCCAGTACCCTTGCAGTCAGAGTCAGCAGCTCTGCCTATTGACCAAATTGACTACCTATTTTATTCCTACTGTCTATGCCTTTTAGTCTGTCAAAACATAAGTTTACCACTTTTCTTTTGCTGCCTTTGAATCCTGCACCCTCACTGTCAAAGTCAGCAGTTCCACCACTCACCTAAATACACCTATCTATTTATTTCTGCAGGATTTAAAAACTCTAATAACGCTCTAACCCTGCTAAAGTGTTATCTGATTGTTTTTGCAGACCTTAAACCCAACTCCTTGTCGCTACAGCCACTGGCTGGGCTCCATCCTGCTACCCTGGGCAAGACTTGAACTTAGTACTCTGTGCACCTCAGGCTCCAGCCCTGCCACTATACCAAGCAGCAACTAGGCTAAGAAGTGACCTCTCACTACTATCTCCCCTCTATCATCCTAGTTCCCCCATTCTTTCTTCACTTCAGCTCCCCACCCTTACCAACTATGCATGTGCACCCCCTGCTCACCAGCCTCTCTCTTCTCCTCCTCCTTCTTTTGCCTTCCACCAACCCTATTGTCCCTATTAACCCTCGGCCTCACTACTCCAGTGTTCCTACCTACCCTCCTGTCCTCCTCCTCCTTACCACTGCTCCTCCCCTCTCCTCCTCCACACACCCCATATGCTCCTCTCCACCTCACCCCCATCCAGACATTACCTTTTCTCCCCCGGCCCCTTGCACTTCAGATCCACACAAGTCTTCTATGCCTGTGCTGCCCTACCCACCCCTGTGCTACAAAACCCCTTCCTCATCCTATCACTCCCCCAAGTAAACTCTCCATCTGCCATCCTCTGACCAGAGCAGTTCTCCTCCTTCTACTCTAACAGGAACATGCATCCCAACCCAGGCACTGCCCCTCCCACCCACCCACCCAGCCCACTGGTCTTCAAGTAGCCTCCATGAACATATGCAGCCTGTTGAAAAATTTGACGCCCTACAGTGCTGGGCCTTGGCTCATCAACCAGACATCATAGCCTGGTTTGAAACCTGGCTGTCCAAATCCACCCCTGACTCATTTGTTTCCTCCCAGGCTATACCTTATACCGGGAGGACCAGTAGGCAAGCGAGGGGAGCTGTGCAATCTACACTAGGGACACAATACTTGGACACGCACTCCCACCCCGCCCTTGTAAATGGGGCCCAGGCTCTTACCCTCAAACTGACCCGGACCCTCTAGGAGCCCTCTCTATCTCACCATGGCCTACGTTCCCCCAAAGAACCAGCACCCAGCCCTGGTATCTTTAACTGACTACCTGGCCACCTTCCACCATAAGGCGGAACAAATCCTAGTTGGGGACCTTAATGTAAATTGGCTCAGCACCTCCTCAGCCGCAATCAGAGACTCATTTGCAGCCCTAGACCTGACGCAACTCGTCACCCAGCCCATGAGAATAAACCCTAAGAGATGTACCAGCACCCTTCTGGATGTTATTATAACTAACCGACCCCATAAAATCCAAAACATCCAGGTCCTCCCAGACTCCCTAAGTGACCACTCCCCTATCCTATTTCATTGGGCAGTCTCCAATCCCAAACCCAAAGCCCAGACCACCCTCCACAGGCACCTCTGCCCTGGTGGGCTGAAAAACCTTAAAGTATTCCTCACCCAGATAAACTGGTCCCCCATTCATCGTGCAACCGACATTGACACTGCCCTTGCCTTCTTCACTCACACCTTCAACATGGCCTGTGATCTCTTTGCACCCCTCACCAAAATCCGGTCCAAAAAGCAGAATGCACCCTGGGTTAGCCCTGCCCTTCTACAATTACTAAGAAATCGGGATAACCTCTGGCACCTTGCCACTGAAACAGGTCGTCTGTCTGATAGGCAGGCTTACAATGCAGCCCAGAATAAGTGTACTTGGGCCATCCGGAAAGCCAAGGCCGACCACTACCAGGCCACCCTTACCTCCTCCTCCTGGGGCTCAGCCCGGACTTTCTGGGATAATATTAAACAACTTAACGGAAAAGCTCGCTCCCCTGCCCCCTCCCAGCTCACTAGTGATGGCACTACCACCACCGAGCCTGCCACCATAGCTAACTGGCTCAACGCCGCTTTCACTGACCTTAGCTCAGTCCTCCCTAGTAATTTCTTTGACCCTCCCCCCAACCAACCTCCCCCTGTCCTCCAGCACCCCAGCTTCCACCTGCGCAAGATTTCCACCCGGGAAGCCAGACTCATCCTAATCAAAGCTTTGAATGGCAACAGTCCTGGCAGTGACTCACTGGACCCCAGTATCCTCAGGCTGGTGCTAGATGAAGTCCTGGCCCCACTCACCAGCCTAATTAACCAATCACTCTGCCTGGGACAATTTCACACAGCTTGGAAAACAGCCATTATCACACCAATTCATAAAAGGCGACAGGTCATCAGCCAACAACTACCCACAATCTCCATCCTCCCCTCTAAAGCCCTGGAGAAGTGGTGGCCATTCAAATCACTGATTATCTGGCTAAGCATAACATCTTATGCCCAGAGCAACATGGCTTCCGTGCTGGTCACAGTACCAGCACTGCCCTAATTAATTCTCAACTTCCACACTCCTCCTTGGATACCAGCTCCTAGCTGGTGCAGTGTTCATCGACCTCTCAAAGGCTTTCGACGCTCTCCCATCCACTTCTGCTGAATGCTGTCTGCCACACTGGTCTCTCAGCTGGCCCCTAGCATGGTGCACAAGCTATCTTGACAGCTCGATCACAGTGTGTAAAATCAATAGCACACTCTCGATACCCATCCCATTCACTCGGGGTCCCCAAGGCTCCATCCTGGGCCCCTTCTATTCTCGTCCATCTGAACACCCTGCCCAGTGTGCCCTGGCAAAATTCTACTGTATGCAGACGATGCTGTCCTTTTTGCCACCCACCGCAATCCCGTCTCCCTCCAGGACACCCTACAGCAGTCTTTCAACAGTGCTGAAGCCTGGTTTAAGGAGCGCAGACTCATCATCAACAAGGCCACTGTTTTTCGGTTTTAACCGGAAAATCCGGTAAAATTCCGGAATTAGGGCTGCCTGAAAACCGGTAAAATTGAAGATTTCATGGAATCTGGCATTTTCTATCAGATCAGTAAATCTATAAAAAAGTGTGTTTTTCTTTTAATTCCTTTCTGTACTATTTTCAGTTTGCTTTATTTAATGCTCTGTATATTAAGCCTTCTTTAATTCTGATTATTTATGCATACTAAAAAATGATAACAGAATTCGGTAAAATCTGGAAATTAGAGTAAGAATCACCGGTGAAATTCGGAATCTTAAGTCTTGAAAACGGAATTTAATTGTTTTAATCACCGTAAATCAGTGGCCTTGATCATCAATCTTAAAAAGACCAAAGCTATGCCTTTTCCCACCCCAAAACAAAGCTAGCAACCACCCACTCTATATCCTTCCAAGTGCCAATCAGCCACTGGAACAAGTCTGGTCCTACAAATACCTTGGGGTTACCTTCGACTCAGCCCTCATATTCACAACCACATCGATGCCCTAACATCCGCCACTAACACGCGGCTTGGCATCCTCTTCCGCCATAGAACCTGCCTTCCCCCAAATGCTCTCCAGCTCGTTGTTACGTCATCCGTTCTGTCCCTTGTAGACCATGGTCTACCAGTCTATGGTGCTGCCGACACCACTGCACTCAAAAAAATTCACTTAACCCTGAATAAAGCCTGCAGATTGATTACTGGTGCCCCCAGGCTCACACACACCTGTCAGCTGTATGTCAAGGCTAAACTTCTTACCCTGGATGAACGGCTCTGATACCAAACCTGTCTCCTCACTAAAAAAACCCTACTGGGCTCTCTCCTGGGGTAGCAGCATCCATCCTCCAGAGCCCCCCACTATTGCAACACGGTCATCCAACAAGACCACTCTAATGGTCCCCAGATCAAGAACCAGCCATGGCCAGAGGTTCTTCTGCTATAGAGCCCCAACCTGGTTTAACTCTCTCCCTGCCCCCATCACCAATGCCACCACCATCTCCAAGTTCAAAACCACCCTTCGAAACCACATCGTCAACACTCGTAACTGCTCCTGTCTCTGAAAGCAGCCTCCACCTCTACTTCTCATGACAATGCCCTCCGGGTGGCTCTCCACCTAGCCATCCCCACCACCACTTCCCTGTACACTGTGCCTATGTCTAACCTGGCCAGTGCCAACTGTTTCAGTGTTTACCTATTAGATTGCTCACTTTTGATACCAACTTGTGTAACACCTGTTCTCAATTACATGTACCCTGTAACCTAAATGTATTTGTCTGACCACAGTGTGACGTGGCGCCTCTGTTGAATGCCTATTGTTTTGCAAACCTATGCTATGTAACCAAAAACACTATGTATGTCTTTATGTGATGAAGTACCTTTGGAAATGAGCCTCTGGCTCAAAGGTTGTAAACTGATTTTTACAAATAAATAAATAAATAAATAAATAAACCATGCTGCCTTGGGTCCTGTAGTCCATTGACAACCAGATGTTCCACCAATCTCTCCTTCAGTAGTGCTTCCATGATCTTCCCACTACCGAGGTGAGGCTGACTGGTCTGTAGTTCCTGCTTCCTCTTTGTTCCGCTTTTGTATAAGGGGACTACATCTGCTGTCCTCAGTCTTTGGGTACCTCCCTGTTTCCAGTGATCGGCTAAACAGGATAGCCAGAGGTTTAGCCACCACCTCTATTAGTTCTTTAAGGACCTGGGTGCACCCCATCTGGCCCCATTGCTTTATCAACTCTTATTACTTCCAGTTCCTTCAGGACCCTTTCTCATGTAAAGGGACTTGTGTCCATTTCTGCACCATTCTCACCCCTTGTACTCCCTTCAGACCCATTACCCTCCTCTTCCTCAGTAAAGACTGAGCAGAAATACCTGTTCAATATGTCAGCTTTACTGTTGTCATCCTCCACGCAGCCCCATCCTCCCCCTTCAGTCTCACTATCCCTCCTTTGTCTTTTCTTTTTTCACTTATGTACCTGTAAAGGTTTTGTCCTCTACCCACTGATTTTGCAATATGTTCTTCTGTCTGAGCTTTGGCTTCCTTACTGACCTCCCTGCCTCCTTTGCTTCTCATGGTACTTTTCCCTATCCCTTCTGCCTGTGTCTTTTTGTATTGCCTGAATGCAATCCTTTTGGCTTTCACTTTCTTTGCTACCTCTTTGAAAACCATAATGGTCTCCTCTTCCTTTTCCTCTTGCTAACCTGCCTAATGCATATTCTGTTGTTCTTGTAATCCCATTTGAAATACTGCCCACTGTTCCTCAACCCTGATTCCTGTCCCATTCCCTTAATGACTCTTCAAGTATCTCCTCATTTTCCCAAAGTCTGCCCCCTAAAATCCAGGATCATGTTTTTGTGTGGTTTGGTTTGCTTTTCTGTGATTTCAAACCACAATGACTGGTGGTCACTGTTCCCCAGGTGCTCCCCACTGTTACCCCATCACACTGTCCCTGTTTGTGAGCACAAGGTCCAGTATTGCCTTCTGCCGAGTTGGTTCCATGACCAGTTGCTTGAGGAAGGCACCCTGAAGGAGTCCAGGATAAATCTGCTTCTAGTTGATGCTGCTGCTGGGATGCTCCAGTCCACGTCTGGAATATTGAAGTCTCCAACCAGTACTACCCATCCTTGTATGCCATCCTTTGGATGGCTAGCAACAACTCCTATCTGTTTCTTCCTCCTGGGCTGGTGGTCTATAGACCACACCTGTCTCGATGGCTGTCCCATTTTCCTTTCCAGCTTAACCACAGTATCTCTCCCCATTTTGTTCCTCCTGGATCTCTGTGGCCCTTATGTCATTTTTCACACACAGTGCCACTCCTCCTCCCTTCTTGCCTGCTCTGTCTCTTCTGAATATGTTGTAGCCAGGTATGGCCATCTCCCAGTCATGGTTATCATTACACCAGGTTTCAGTGATGGCCACAATGTCCAGGTCTGACTGCACCATGACAGCCTCCAGATCTTCCATCTTGTTGCTAAGGCTCCTGGCATTTGCACACATGGCTTTCCATGATTTGACCTCCCTAGACTGTTTCACTGTTCTACTCCAGCCCCTTCCTTGGTTGTCATTTATCCCTAGTTCTCCTTGCTGTCTGCCCTTCTGCTGAATTTTGCCCCTTTTCTGCTTATCCACCTCTTGGGCACTAATCTCCATCTTTTGCACACTGCTTTGCAGAGATAGTCACTCCTCTGGTTCACTGGTTCCACTGCTAGCTGTGGGGGGTGAGCTAACTATACTAAAGTTGTATGTGATCCTCCCCTCAGTTTTGGGCCCCAAATATGAGATATGTTTTAAAAGTAGCTAAATAAGCTGACCTTAACAGGAGCTCACTGCAGATCCTTATTTAAATCCGATTGGTCCTGGCATGGTGTCTCACCCCCTGACCTTCTTTCAATACGCTACTAGTTATTGTAATTGACAGCTCAACCCATTACCATTACTATGACAATGATTATGAGCTCCCTGTTTGTGCTATGTTACAGTATTGGAAATGTGTGCATACCTCTGGAGCATATCTTATGACATGATATTATACACAGTATTGATGTGCTGTAATGACCTTTATCTCGTGTTTCAATAAACTGTTGGAAAATTTTTTTTTATTTCATAACCGTTCAAGTGATTCACATGCAATTTTGCATACACCATCAGGGACCAAATATCTTTTGATGTCGCATTTTTCATTCTGGTTGGCTGTGTAGATGCGGAGATATGGAGTGTCACAAAATGTGAATATTACCATTTTTGGTCAAATTGTTTGTCACGCTGCTACACAAAAACAGCATGGAATGTTGGTCTGCAATTTTTACAGCAGAAACGTCTTGAGTCACAGATGCTCCTTTTGGAGATTTGGTGAAAAAACTTTAATCTGTTCTAAAATTATTACATTTGAAACTTTCCTAATATTTCCTATGGAACCAGTTAAATGTGAGCCTTGAAAAAGGATTCTTTATTACAAATGCAGAATCCTTTTTCGCAAATGCAAGATACTTTGCCGCACATACAGAATCTTTTTTCGTGCTGCCACTATCTTGTTTTCAGTTAGCAGTGACAACAGAATTAAATAACTAAAAAAATACATGGATTTAGGAGACAACAACAATTGTTGTTACCTCATCGAGAACCATCAAATCTGAATCTGGGGTAAGTTTTTCGATAACTTACAGTACCAATGTGATTTTTTTTGCATGTGAAAATCACAGATTTTTATTAAAAAAAACACACTACACCTAAATATTTCTCTTAGATTAGCATTAAAATATATTTTTTATAAGTTGAGTAATTAGTCCTCATACATGTATATTTGGAATATTTTGTCCATATTTTTCTCAATGATTCAAAAAAAAGGTTGCTAAAAAATTGTGAACAATCTTCATTGTTCATTTCTTAAATCTTCACAGTCCCTTTGCTCCCATAAAAATCATAATTTCTATGTGTAGTATAATGTATTACATTAAGGGCATTTGCTGCTTCCTGACATGACAGCCTCATCCCTCTCTATTTCATGTATTTGGAGCCACACTCCTGTTTTATTCACTGCAATGTAAAATTTATGATGAAGGGTCCAATTATATTGTTTTTTATAATGCAAGAAATCTTGAAATCTGTTTTGAAAAATTCCAAACTCCTACCTGGTACCAGTAGGGAAATAGCCATCCTGCAACTCCCCACAGAATAGTGGAGGGGCTTGACCAGCAGGCATGCTCAGTTTAAATACTGCATTGAATTGTGGGGTGGATGACATCACCAGGACAGCTCAGACAGTTCTGCCTACTGTCTCTCTATGGTTGCTCCAGAAGGAGCCAATACAGCTATCTCAAAGTGGCTCAACAGGCTAGGAGCCTAGCAAATCCTGTTGTAGCCATTCTGGTTATACTGTAAGGTGGGCAGTTCATTCCCCCACCATCCAGGGCTTTTCCTTTTTGTTTGTGATTTTTGCTTTCTCCTAGATATTTTAACGTACTGGAGTATTGATTTTTCTTGATTTCCCTGGATGGAACAATTTTGGCCATGTCTAGGATCCATCAAAACCTGTGGTTCCTTTTCTTCTTCCAGAGACTTAATGTAATCCAAAACTGAATGATCCTGGACCATATCAATTTCCTACTTACTTGTGGTAAATAACTGTTCATGAAGTAGATCTTTACCTTAAATAGGTGTGGAGGCCTTGGGGCAATTTCTCTGATAACTTGAGTCATGACTAGCTTTTGTTTTTTTTTAATGGTGTTATGGGGAAGCCCTCTGTATCCAATGTTTCCACTTGCAATTTTTCCTTTGTACTTCTAGTTTCCATGCTAAACAACTGAATAGTACCTTATGAAAAATGCAGTGATGTACCTAAAAGAAGAGAAAAACAAAACCCATGTTTCCCTGTAGGTGCACAATCAGTGATAACATTTTCATAGTGGGTAATCTTTCACAGAGATTTGCAGGAAGAATCTATATGTAAACCTTATTAAATTGAGTCTCTCACCACCATCCAGAGATGGCAAATTATTTTTAAGGTCTATGCAGTGATAAAAAGACAAGATTTTTATAGGAAGCAGCACTCTACGTATATGCTTTTGCTGTGGTATTCAAGTATCAAGTCCCCAAGCCCTCTCAGACTCAAGTTCAGGATACCAGTAAAATGAAAAACAATCATATGTAACAACAAATGATCCTGACTGTCTCAATTTACCATGCTTAAATTTTAACTGCAGCAAACATCTTTAAATATAATAAATTGAGATAAGCTAATACTCACATGTTCTTATTCCATGTTTTCATATAAAATATTGCAATGCCTTATGCTTTGTAAAATTGAATAAGACACTTTAAATACTTTAAAACTATTTGCTTTCAAACTTTTTATAAATCTGAACATAAAAGGAGAGAGAAAAATTGTGCAAAACGTTGGCTGGATAACAGATTCAAATCTGTTTATCCCTTTTGTTCCAGCGTGGCAGTGCTAACTTTTTCCATGGCTAAAATGCTGCTTTTTGCATGTCTAAAATACTTTTATCATTAAAAAAGAAGGCCATCTGCTCCTTTCCAGAGTTCTACAGTGTTGTTCTCATATCAAGAATCAAGCAAGTTCTAAGAGCCCAACATTACCTGGCAGTTCAAATACTGGACAAGACTGTGATGTCATACACTCACTGTGTTCTCTATGCTCACAAAAAAAGCTTGAAAATTAAAATTCCAGATTGCAACCTACTATTTTAAACAGAATGAATAACTCATTGAATTTAGACATTAAAAATAAACTAATCATATAGACAAAGCAATTCTTATTTTAAAGATGTTTAAACTGCTCATGCTAGCTGCTGCTTATATCAATGTCTCAGTATCTCATTCTTTACATATTTTGTTTTTTAGTTTTCTTTATATGTGACCATAGTAGAGCAAAGAGAACAACTTTTAGAATGTGCACAATGTTTTAGTAGCATCTGATTTCCATAAACAATAAGTCCTAACTATGTACTATAGAATTATAATGAATCTCTATAATATTTTAACATTTAAGTATTGGTGTCCCCACACTATCACACTAGCATGGCAGAAAGACTGGAAATGTGAAACCATAAAGGATGCTGGTATTGTTGGTATACAGCAGGTGAATTCAGATTCTCAGGTTTTCTTATCAGTTAATCTGGAGGTACTGTACCTAGAGTAACATTTAAAGGACTGAGCAAGGCACAAATGATATTCTGCCTAGGATACTGTAGTCTACTATGGTACCTGATGGGCAGACTAGGTGGGCCAAGCGGTCCTTATCTGCCATCAAAGTCTATGTTTCTATGATATAAAATTAGGTTGTTAATCTATTATAATGCCTAAACTAAAATCGGGGTGAATAATGGCAATGTGATGCAGCAGAAGAGATGCAAGACGTAAGGGAATATCTGGAAAAGCTAAAGAGTTGGTGTGAGATTTGGCAACTTGGCTTTAATGCAAATAAATGTTTTGTAAAAAGAGATTTCATCCATATTAGTCCTTGCAAAATAGGAGAAGATGGAAGGTTTGATACCTTTTATTGGACCAACAAGTGTCTTGTACAAAGATGGAATTATGCACAAGCTTTCGGGCCCACACAGGTCCCTTCTTCAGGTGAATAGCAAAACTGAGCAACAAGCAGTATTTATAGCCACTGTGGAGCAATTAAAAATCAGGAAGTGAAGTAGGAAGGTGATAAAGGGGACTAGAGATGAAAGTCTAAGATGCAAAAATTAAAAACATGAGAAGAAATGGGAAGGGGGCATAGTAGAAACAGGTCAGTAGGAGATGAAAGGAAGCTAAAGGGAAGACAAAAGCATGCAGATAAGATCAGAGATCAGAGGCTGGCTGAAAGAGTAGAATGGACAGAAGATGCCTAATAGATGCAAGGAAATCAAGAAATTAGGAGAAACAAAAGAACATAGGTCTAGATAAACAGAGGTGTGAAAAAAGAGGGAGTAGGTGGGACTGAGCTCAGGAGTTAATAGGAGAGGCAGGGAGGATGTGAGGTATAGGTGAAAAAAACAGAACAGGCAGAACTCAGAGAAAACATAATAATAAGAGAGATACAGAACCAAAGAGTGATAAACAGAGACGTGATTTAGTACATAAAAAAAAAAATTACAGTTTACCATAGTGGGTCATGAAACCGATGTCCCAGTTCAAATTATTTTATATATTTCAACTTCCATGTCCTTCTGTCCTGTGTGTTTCTGAAGTTGCCTCTTAGTATCAAGACAGATAAATCAAAGAGAGAGTGATATTTTTGTGAAAAATGGTTTCTGACTGGAGTGCTGATAATCTGGTTTACTATAGTGTGATGGTGGTGCTTCATCCTGGCTTTCAGTGGTTGGCTAGTTTCCCCAATATAGCAACCATTTGTGCACTTCTTGCATTGAATTAGATAAACCACATTGCTGGATTGACGTGTGAAGGATCCATTAATTTATATTATGTGGTTCTGGCTTGTCTTAATGGTGGCCTGAGAACATATGTAGGTACAGGTCTTACATCTTGCCATGTTGCATGGTGTTGTCCCTCTTGTTTTCTGGTTATTTTGATCTGCTGGGAGTTTGTTATGAATCATTATGTTCAAGAGGCTGGGGGGCTGCTTATAGGCAATGACAGGTGGTTCAGGAAAGATGTCTTTCAGAGTTTCATCTTCTCTCAGCATGAGTTGTAGCTCTTTAATAATTTCCTGAAGGGGTTTTAGCATGGGTCTGTAAGTGACAACTGGGGGTGTGCGGTCAGTTTGATGTCTTTGCCTGTATTCCAGCAGTTCTCTCATGGTATTTCTATGGCCCATTCAAATTCTCTGTCAATTTGTCTTGGAGAGTGGCCCTGCTGAATTAGGCAATTCCAAAGTGTGGAGAGATGTCTGTCTCTTGTTCTTTCATCAGAGCAGATTCAATGGTATCGAATCACCTGACTGTAGATTACAGATTTTTCTGTATGATTAGGGTGGAAGCTGGAAGTATGCAGATAGCAGCGTCTGTCAGTGGGGTTTCTGTAAAGCGCAGTTTGCATATGTACATTTTTAGTGATACTGACTGTGGTGTCAAGAAATATATGCTGGTGGTGGAGTATTCAATAGTGAGATTTATAGAATGATGAAAGTTGTTAAAATCATGATGGAATTTTGTGAGAGAATCTTCACCTTCTGTCCAAATCAGGAATATGTCATCAATAAATCAGAGGTAGACAGATAGATTATAAGGGTGGTGTTTAAAACAATCATCCTCTAAGCAGGCCATGAAAAGATTAACATATTGTGGTGCAATTTCAGTGCCCATGGCTGTCCCCATGACCTGTAAAAAGTACTTGCCATTAAAAGTGAAGTTGTTGTGTGTCAGAATGAATTTATCAGGGTGTTGATGGTGGTTTCTGGAATGTCTCCTGTGGATGTGTTTTCCTTTAAAAATTTCTGACATGCTGCTATGCCATCTTCATGTGGGATGTTGGTGTACAGGACAGTGACATCAATTGTGGCTAGGATAGTGTTTGGTGGCAGTTGTCCAATTTGTTTCAGTTTCCTGAGGAAATCGGTGGTGTCCTGAATAAAACTATTAGTAGCTCTTACTAGTGGTTTTAAAATGGATTCAATAAGTCCTGAAATGTTTTCAGTGAGTATGCCAATGCCAGAGATGATGGGTCATCCTGGATTCCCTGGTTTGTGTATTTTGGGTAGCATATAGAATAAATGCAAGTTATGCACATTAGAGCCAAGCATATGAGGACTGAGTGCAGCCTGGGGGGTCCGGATATTTGCATCTGAGGAGGAGAAGTACCTGAGACTGATGATCACTAGTGACATGAAGCACTCAATGCAATGTGGGAAAGCAGCAGCAAAGGCAAATAAAATATAGGGTTGCATTGCCAAGCGGACCAGCAGTAGGTGGGAGGAGGCAGTACTCCCCTTGTACAGGTCATTAGTGAGACTAGATCTAGAGTACAGTGTACAGTACTGGTGCCCAAACCTTAAAAAGGACATAGACCTGCTGGAGATGGTCCAAAGGAGGGCAAGTAAAATGATCATGGGCCAGCATAGTAGGACATATCAGGAGAGTTTGGAGGCCTTGAACGTGTACTTCCTGGTGGGGGTTCATGATTGGGATCTTCAAGTATTTGAAAGGAATGAATAGAGTGGACCAAGAGGGTCTCTTCATGCTTAATGGGAACCAAACATGAGGGGACACATTCTCAAGTTGGGGGGGAGGTTTCAGAGAGAGACTAAGAGGCACTGTCATGGAAAGGGTGGTGGCTGGTTGGAATGGGCTTTCTGAGGAGGCTTTTTTTTTTTTGAAAATTGTAGGCAGCTTTGAGAGAGGGTGGGACAGAGTCAAGGAAAATAAGGATCAAGAGAGGTGTGGACAGAGAGTAAGGGGAGATTGTGAATGGGGGCAGTGTCAGTAGCTGATGCTGAGGAAAATCTTGGTTGTGCTACTGCATTCAAGTAGATCACAAGAGGTTGCAGCACTAGGGATGGCTAGTCTCCACACAGCAAATGCAAGCACCAGACAATACTGCCCTCCTACCACAAAAATGAGTTCTACCTGAAGTTTCTTCACAGAACTTCACATCAGTTTTCTTCAATTTAAAACTATAAGTGTGAAATTAGTTATTATTTCTGTTAAAGTTTTTTTTCATTTCAAATTAATTTTGCATGTCAGTTGTGATATAATGAGTGATGTCACTAGCATGGACCTATTTAAAGGATCTGCAGTCTCTGGAACTCTGCTACCTGATGAAGCCTTGACTGGTGAAGTGCTGTGGCATTACCTCCCAGGTGATTGGCCAGAGTTCTATTCATCTGTATGCCTTTTATGATGAACAAACCACAGCACACTTTGAAACTTCATGTGGAACTCATTTTTGTAGTGCAAGTGCAGTACTGTCTGGTGTCTGCTGATGCGTAGGACCCTGCAATATGAGCAGACTCAATACACCTAATGATCTTTATTCTGCTGGCTTAGTCATATGTTCATATATTCGCATTATAATATTTCAGTCTAGTATGTCTTGATAGAAAAATGTAGTATAGTATAGTATAGTATAGTATAGTATAGTATAGTATAGTATAGTGTAGTCATCTATAGCTCAGCAAGCAATATACTGTACAGTGGTGTCTGCCAGAGTCAGCCACAGCATCACAGTTTCCTGCATGAGTCATGACAGCTGCCATTGAATTGCACTGTTTCTGCAGAGTTCTGCAAAATTGTGCAGAATTCTACAGGATTTGGTGTCTAATCTTGGTGGAATCCTTTGTGTATTGTATAGCCCTGTAGAGCCATTCAGAACAAGATAATGTGCTTAGGCCTTTTTATGATCTTTACAAGTGGAGTGGGCATTAGAGATCAGCTGTTTGAGGGCTTCAATGATATTGTCTGCTGCTTTGGGAAGGCTAACCCATATTAATTTTTCTTGAACCTCTCATAAGCGACATGAAAGTGTAAGAAACAGTTTGATGCTGTCTGTAATATTCTGAAGACTGCTGGCATAATTTAGTCATTTTATCCTCTGATACTACAGATAGTCAATGACAGGAAAACTTGCCTCTATACCAGTTTCTTCAGTGCAGGTACTTTATAGGGGCTGACTAGGTTGGCTACCAGTAGAGAGCAGGGTAATTAGAAGTAACCAGATGAAGATGCTATAAAATGAAGAGTTTTGTTTATTCCATATCTTGTTTGAACTTACTGTGCACCAAAGAAAGCATCATAAAAATTACTTTAAGTTGCAGAATCCATAAGATTGAAGTTAGCGAATAGGCATTAGAAGGTGGTGGTTAACAGCACTCACTCTAACACTGGAAGAGTGGCCAGTAGTGTGCTGCAGAGCTCAATACTGGGGTTGGTCATCTTTAATGTCTTGATAAGTGACATGGTAGAAGAACTGGATGGGAATGTATGCCTTTTTGAAGATGATATCAAAATCTGTAATGAGGTAGACACTCAGGAGGGAGCCAAGAGAAGGTACAGGGATCTTGGGAAACCTGAGGACTGGTCAAGAGCATAGCAGTTAGGGTTCAGTGGTACAAAGTAGAAAATCATGCACATAGGGCATAGGAACCCAGGAGCTGAGAACAAGATGGGGGAGGTACTGACAGTCATTAAGCTGGAAAGAGGCCTGGGGTTATCATAACTGATGACCTCAAAATGGTAAGGCAGTGTGACAAAGCATTGGGGAGGGCTAGAGGGATGCTGGGGTGCATATAGAGGGGTATCTCCAGCAGGAGGAGGAAGATGATGTTGCCACTGTATTGCCTGCTGGTGAGACTCCACCTGAAGTATGATGTCCAGTTCTCAAGGCCACACTTCAGAAAGGACACAGACAAGGTGGAGGCAGTCCAGAGGAGGGCAGCTCAAATGGTGCCAGCTTGCACCAAAAGCCCTATGAAAAGAGCCTGAGAAATCTCAACAAGTACACCCTGGAAGAGAAGAGAGCAAAAGGGGACATGACAGTGACCTACATGTACCTCATAGGAATGGAGTCTTTTTTAAATGAAAAAGTGCACCAGGATTAGGGGCATGCAATGAACTGGGAGGGAGTTTAAGAGGGGCATAAGGAAGACTACTTCACTAAAAGAGCAGTAAATGCATGGGACAGACTGCCAGCAGAAGTGGTGGAGGCAAAAACAATGGGGGCTTCAAACATGAATTAGACAGACATAGGTAAATATTAATAAATAGGTAGGGTCGCTGGGGAACAGTTAGGGTCTGCAGAGACAAACTAGGCAGGGAACATCTGGGCAGACTGGTTGGGCCAAGTGATCCTTTTCTGCCAACAAATTCTATGTTTCTAGGAGCCTTTTGTTTGGCTAAAGTTCTTTAATAGTATTTTGCTAGGCAGTCCTACTGTCACATATAGAGTCTTTTTTTTAATTTAAGTTTCTAGTTCTGCTGTATTGCATTACCTTTTGAGGAAACTGATTTGAAACATGATTAATAAAACTGAAATGTGTTTTTTTTACTAATTTCTAAAAATGCTTTTATCATCAATCAACTTACTGTAGCTTGTGAATTCCCTTTAGGTTTGTGTTGTAGTCATCTGTCACTTTTGTAAGCAATAAGGCTTGAGGAAGCAGTTTTTACTGCAAATGTGAAAGGCTTTTTTTTTTTGATTGCATGATGTGGATATGTCAGATCTTCAAACCTTACTTTAGAAACATTTTGCAGGTTTTCAAATGTCTCTTCAGATAAAGAATGAAGGTACATGTTGATTCAACATGGCCTAAACAGTGCAACAATGAGAAAAAAACATTTTTCACCCTTGGATCTGAATTATACTGTATGGGATATTCAATTAAACAACAGCCTGCAGGCATGTTTCCAAGAAACATTCATAGTGGTTTTGAAAGTTATTTTAAGTTTTTTAACTAGTAATTTAGCAAACTGAATGTCTGTCCAACTCTTCAAGCCTTTGCATCTTTTGTTGTGAGCCTGAAGACCTCAGAAATGTAATTCATAACTTTATATGAGCTAAATAGGTTTGTATTCTGAACTGTGTGTGTTAAATACAAACTCAAATAACACAGTAAGTATTCATTTTCATTCAGTGCTGTCACAGAAACATAGAAACATAGAATTTGATGGCAGATAAGGACCGCTTGGCTCACCTAGTCTGCTCATTTCCCTACCTAATGGATAAGCTGCAGATCCTAGTTAACCAACAGCCTACTTCTTCCTACCCCCAATAGAATTGCCTTATGTCTGTCCCATGCATTCTAGAATTCCCTCACTGTTTTTGACTTCACGACCTACTCAGGAAGGCCATTCCATGCATCCACAACCCTCTCCATGAAAAAATACTTCCTCACATTATTTCTGAGCAGTCCCCCCTCTGTCTTCAAATTATGCCCCCTTGTTCTTGCACATCTCTTTTTCTGAAAAATGCCACCCTCTTGGACTTTGTTGATTCACTTGAGGTATTTGAAAGTTTCTATCATGTGCCCCCTCTCCCTTCTTTCCTTGAGGGTATACATATTAAGCTCCTTTAGTCTGTCTTTGCATGGCTTCTGGTGCAGGCCCTGCACCATTTTAGTTGCCCTCCTCTGGACAGCCTCCATCCTGTCTATGTCCTTGTGGAAATCGGTTTCCAGAACTGCACGCAGTACTCCAGATGGAGTCTCACCAACTGTCTCCAGAGGGATAACAACTTCTTGTTTTCTACTGGTGATGCCTCTCCCTATGCATCCCAGTATCCCCCCAACCCTCCTTACTGCCTTCTCACATTGCTTGCCCACCTTTAGGTCATCTAATATGACTACCCCCAGGTCCCTTTCCATTTTTGTTGTTAGTATCTCACACCCCATTGTGTACTCTTCTCCTGGGTTTTTGTTTCCCAGGTGCATCACTTTGCACTTCTTTGTGTTGAATCTAAGCTGCCATACATTTGACCATTCCTCCAACCTTGCCAAGTCCCTTCTCATCCTTTCCACTCCACCTTGTGTATCAACCCTGTTGCAGATCTTTGTGTCATCTGCAAAGAGACATACTTTTCCTTCCAGTTCCTTCGCAATGTAACTTATAAAGACATTAAAGAGAACCAGTCCCAGTCCTGAACCCTGCGGTACCCCACAGTCAGTCTCCCTTAGGCCTGAAGAGCATTTTTTTCTTTTAACAAGAAGGGGTGTTTGAATCTTCACTGAATACTAAATATTCAACTTACTTTTTAAGCTACTGTATATCTTGTGTATGATGCCACAATATGATGCCACAATATTTATTACAAGAACAACAAAGACATATTCAATAGTATGCTTGTTGCTAGTGGTGTCAGAAACAATATTAACATTTTATCCAATAAATTAGTGCTCTCTCTCATTCTCTCTGTTTCTGTCTTTATCTTGGTCTTTCTCTCTCTCGTGTTCAACCATCGTATTGTGTGATCTGCCTTTTCACACATCCAGTGGGTGTCTCTGCCTGAAACATTTAAAGTGACTGCAGTGACCACATTGATTTGACTGGGCCATTGCATGGCTCTTGAGTGAGCTATTTGTCAGTGCTGGGTACTTTTTAAAAAAGTGAGCCTTCCATTTGGGGACCCTTTGCAGAGAAATGCAATATGGGCTTGAAGTACAAGTGATATCTACTTTACCACTGGACAACATGGTATACAACTGATTATCTTTAACATAGTATTGTCAAGAGTGCAGATTGTACAGAAAGTAAAGGGAAGGAGAGGATGAAACCTGGTGTTAGGCTGTCAGATGCCCTATATTTGGGTTATTAACTCTTGCATTTCATTTTTTATTTATTTACTTAAAATTTTATAACTGGAAAAGGCACATTGAGCCGAGGCTCTTTTCCAGGTATGACCCAGGGAAGATAGGAGTAGGCATACAGGAAATTACAGTCATCAGAAGTGCAACAAGAGCAAAAACAAGTGCAAAAACAACAATAGGCAACAATATAGACCAGCGGATATACAAGGGTGGCAAATGAGCTAAGTTGCTCACATGTAACAAGGGTAGGCAGTTAGTAGAGCACTAATCATGCTGCTCAATGAATACAACCATATTATAAAATTACTAGTATCTGATTTAATGATTTAATGTATACAGTATGTATGTCATGTTGGGGGGCATTCTGAATACAGACAAATCAGTGATATGTAATACTATGTGCTCAGTTCTGAAAAATGCACCAATTGCCTATCAGTTAAAATGGTTGCATTTCACTCATTTCTCAAGCCCTGATCATAGTTACTCTGACGCAGAAGGCTGGGAGGGTTTCTGCTTACATGCCCTCTTCTCTAAGGAGTAATGATTAACTGCTTTAGGTGTGAAACTGCTGCCTCCTGGGGTCCCATGGGGAGGGAGGTATTCTGCAGTGAAACATGCTTAGTTTCCCTCCCAGTCCCCTGGCTTGGTCATAGAGGGGGAACATTGGTGGGAGGGAATGAAGACACCAGCACCATCCCCCTGCTTTTGCATCAAGAGAGTTATGCTGCATGAAGCATTTCTATAGTGGTGTCTGTGATCCTGTGGCGGCTTGATCCTCCAGGTCCTGCAAGTTACAAGCCACCATCAATCGGAGGTGGTGGAACTAACCAAATTACCACTTCCTAGAGGTGCTGGGGCTCAGTTATCAGGCACAATTTGTGGTGTCAGAGTTTCACAGTGAAGACAGCAGAAATGCTCAAGAAGCCAGTTAACATGTCAGTCATAACAACATGAACCCATTTCTGGCTAGCAAGAGAGGTTCTGATGTCAGTATCCATCAAGGCAGATAAGGATAGAACGTAGAATGGAGGGGTATAAGAGAAAAAACTTGAAGAGACAGATTGATAAAACAAAGTAAATTAAAAAAAGAACATCCACAGGCTTCACTGACACAAAGTAATGATTTATTTCCACAGATCAGGTCTGCATAAATATTCCATATTTAGGGTTTCAGGCTTATTTGCTTGACAAAATTATGACATTACAAGAATTAAAATATAATCAACTCTACAGGTTTAAAATAGATATAAAACATAAATAAAAAAATAATTCTAAATATACCTAATAAATACTAACTAATGTTATTTATTTCAGTACACAATTATGTGCAAACACGATAGAGATATTAGTAGGACCTGGAGGTTGAGAACATTAGCTAACGCCCATCAAGTTGGGCATATAAATTGTTATAGTGTAAGCTATCAAAGGTTTGGGTTTGTTACCTACATTCCATTAATTCTAACTTTTTTTGATCAATAATCTCTATACCAACTGCTGATTTTCCAATGAGCTAAAACTGCATCAACCTTCAATTCATACTATATTAGCCCCATCCAAATATGTAAAAGTTATTTATAAGTAACATAAATCATTCCTGCAATTGTATACTTCAACTCCCATCGTTGTTTCTCTGCTGTCTCCTGTGCACCAGTTTAATTGTTTGCACCTGATACTGGCTTGCTCTGCAAAGCTAGCTGCTTCTTCCTGTTCTGTAGTTCTGCTGCAGTTTATTGTTGCCCTGCTGCCTCAGCAGCTGCCATTATTTGGCTGTCCTTAACTGGGACTTTGCCAGTAAAAGCATCTCTATTTTGGAGGTTCCTACCCTATCAACATTACAGTGCTGTTTGGTCTCATGGTACTCAACTATGGCTTCCTGTTATTCCCATGGCATGGGACCTTGATATCATGGTGGGGCATTGTGACTCCGAGTAGAGAGAGCATGCTTTATGTAACCTATAGTATATGATTTTGCCCTGCTTTCTTGCCTTCATGGCTTTCAGTTATTTATGTATAAGTCAGTAACCTCACAGCCTGCATGACTTCAGATGTTCATTGCCTTCCATTACTGTGCTGCATGCTATTAACTGGAATAACATATCTCCGCCTTAATTGCATTTAAGGTATTCCTGCCAATCATATTAAATCACTATTCATGCTGAAACCATAGCATCAAATACTTTCATGTAAACTATGATTTACACCTTTATGGAACTGGTTGGTCAGGCATATATGTAATTCAGCTTACCCAATATGCTATGCATCATCCTTACCTATGCTACTGCCCATTTTATAGCTGTTGCAAATGCTGTTGCAAATCCTGCTATGTATCACCTATCTGCTAAACCTCATTGATTCAATCACTGGCATCACAGCCTCTCATTGCCTAAATGCCAACCTTTTATGTCACCATCAATTTGACTTCCGTAATGGACTTGGCTTGTTTTTTACTGGTTACTACTACTATCGGACCACCAAATGTTGGCTCACACTGCAGCCTCCTATCTCACCCAAGACCCACCTGGTAGTTCTCATGGTTGCAGAGTTTGCTCGCAAACTTTCAATCTCATGGTTGCAGATTTTGCTCACAACCTTTCAAGGCCTGCCTCCTTATCATACACAGCTGATGGCTTCACCCAGCCTCCTCATCAAATATCTGCTACCTAATCAACGGCCACTGACTTCACCTGGCTTTCTCTTATCTAGCACTCAGTGTTGATTTATGCTCTCATTAATAAATCTGAGGAATGCTATTCATCTCCAATACCTTTTCTGGCTCAGGGCTCACCCTGTAAGCCAACAGTCTCACTCTGCACTCACAAAGTTTGCATCTTGAGCATATGAACCTCAGGGTGGGGTCCTTCTCATCTGACCCAGAGTGAGAATGTCCTCACTCCATGTGGAGCTCTAGCATGCAGTTATACAGCACACCTTTTGATGCAGAATTTAAGACTTCAATTGCTGAGGGGTGATGTACTTATGGTCCAGGGGTGCTCCTTTGGCAATGGCATCGTGACACCTTCAAAAGCTATTTTCCCTATGACTGCCCCTGGTTCAGCCAGTTTGTTTTAGTCAGTAGGCCAGCTGAGTGCCTCAGCAGTCATTGCTCTCCTCCTCCCAACTTGGGGATCCACTCTTACTACATAGTGCACATTGTTGAAGAGGCCTCTCACAGTGCCTCATGGTGTTCCCATTAGAGGGATCAGGAGAGCTTTCCACCAAATTTTAATATTTCCCCCATTTTAATGAGTTTCTGAATTGCAGCAGCAGAGCCATCACTAAACAAACTACCCCTAGCCTGGAGAGAAGGTGACCTAGGCTTTGGATCCCCAGAGATTTCCACCTGTTAAAAGGGTTTTTTTCCTCTCCTCCATGCCAAAGGAGTAATCCTGTAGTTTTGCTTTTGCCGACTGGTATATCATCCTTTCCTGGACTTACACGGACCACCCAGACTAATTCCTTTTATTAGTATACTCTGATTGATAGTAAGATTACTCCAGCCTATGGAGGTAATGGTAGTAGTTTGCAAAGTAGTTTGCCAAACTAATATGTAATTAGTTGTTTATAGTATATTCCCTTGTTTCCATAGGTAGGTTTTTGCTGTTGGATGGAAATATATGGTGGCCCTACTCACCATTGCCTCTCTCCTCAGGAAGCCCACTGATGTCATCAGTGCATCCATTTTATCAGTGCAGTCCTCACAACCTGTGCTTCTTATTTGTGTTTCATCCAGCTGTCTGTTGCTGCAATCTACTTCTCTACCTCGTAGTCAATATTCACTGCTCAATGTTCTTTTTGGGGCTCCTTCCTAAGGTACTTTTAGTCAAAGGACTCTTTCCCACTGCACCTCTATGGATGAAACCTCTTTGAGGGTTCCTTGCCTTCCGTACCCCTACAGGGTGGTAATTCCTTGTGGAATAGAGAGTGTGAATGGCCAAAGAGTTATCACAATAGCACAAATATAACACTATTCTGGATGCATATGCCCAGTGAATTAAAAGGCTATGCCTGTAGTTCAATGGGATGAGCAACCAGCCACTCCCTCTTCCTGAGCTATATAAGCGGTTCCTCCCAGCCTCCTTCTGAAGCACTTTTTCCTCTGCCCCACTATCCTCCTCTCTTCCCCTAGCGGCACACCTCTCTCCTTGGGGGCTCCTTCCTGAGGAACTTTTAGCCAAGGGACTCTTTCCTAGGGCACCTCTAGGGATGAAACCCTAATTGAGGGTTCCTTGCCTTCGGTACCCTACAGGGTGCTAATTCACCATAGAATAGAGAGTGTGACTGGCCAAATAGTTATCACAGTTGCATAAGCATAACACTTCTCTGGTTGCATAGACCCATTGTACCGAATTAACATGGAGTATTTACTACATTCTTTTTTTTAATGTTCCATTGATTCAGCCAGCCCAGTGGTGCAGAGGGTTGAGGCACTGGACGCCACACCTTATGCCACACTGGAGACCTGGGTTTGGGAATGGACTTGGGTCAACAGGGAGGGAGGGAGGGATCAAACATCCAGAAGACTGCTCTCCCCTCCTGGAGTGGGTTCCGGGGTAGCCTCACTCCATAGTGGTCCCTGGTGGAGACAAGAAACCTTACTGGTAGCAAGGCTTGATGCAATGTCAGGGGTGGAGTGGTTGTGGATGGCTGCATGTTAGGTTTGCTGCCATCATTGCAGGTCCATGCTCTGGGAGCAACTTGAAGAAAAAAACCTGGTGGCCTAGTGGAGGTGAAGGGGGCCCAGAGACCTGCTGATATCCTGACGCTGGACCTTCCTCCCTGGATCTCCAGCTCTACCGGTCACCACGGCTGTCCCTCTACTTACAGAAAGGATGCCAAGGGTGGGTGGGGGGTGATCTGGGGGCAATCCAGGAGGCTGGACAACCTGTGGGGCCAGGTGGAGACCAGTAGAGGAGGTTTCAGGCAGGGAGTAGAGGCAGTAATCGAGAGGCACCCTGGAGAGGTGCCCTGGGTCTCCAGTGAATAAAATAGAATTTTTAAAAATATATAGATATATGTTCCATTGATTTTATAAATCCTATGACCCTTTCAACAACTCTTCTGATTGTAAATTCATAAGTCTACTAAGCAATTTTTTCAGGGTTTCCTAAGAACTCTGATAAAAATATAGATCTTTGTTGAGGATATCTCCCTTCATTGAGCAATTTAATGGAACTGTAAGCTATCAGTATAAGGCCCACCCAGAAACTTTGCAAGCTGGGGCTTCCTGTGTCGATATGCATCATCTCCACCTACGTAATGTGGGTGGTCCCATCATGCCTCAGTTCTTTCTTCCACCTCCAATAGCTTATTGATCCACCACTGCTGAGGAATGCTGTCAAACTTTGCATAAAAGTATTCATTTATTTAGTTTTTATTGACCAGGTAAGTGCACTAAAGAATTAAATGCCTATTTTCAGGTATGACCCAGGAAGTTACAATAGGGTAGTACAAATAGATGAATTACAACACAAGATAAAATCAAAGGAACAATTAACAGGGATACACATGAACAGTACAGCATAAGAGTAATACAAAAGAGCATGAGTCAGGGTACCAGAATGAAAAACAGTACAGTTTGACTCAAATGTATCCATGAGATAGATACTAGGCACAAGTCCTTGCTAATGCTTCTTTTAATTTTTGTTTACAATTTAATTCACTAACGTTTATGCAGCTGATGAAAGACAAGGAACCACTGTTCCACGACTGTTATTGCAGTAAAGATTTAAATGGATGATGCTCATGACACATGCATCCGTTGCTTAGGCATCTGCACAACAGTTTCAGGTGCTTCAAGTGCACTCCAGGAAACCCCTTAGGTGCAGAAAAAGGGCAGCCATCCGCCAAAAACAATATAAAGAAAATGAGCTCTGCACACAGTTTGCCATGAAAAAATAAGCTCTCACACTATAAGTACGGTGAGGGGACAAAGGGTGCTAACCTAGGCACCTTGGCCACAATAAACTGGACTTACTCACTATACTTCTAGTATGAGAGCTTATTCTTTCATGGTAAACTGTGTGCAGAGCTCCTTTTCCTTGTAATCTTCACAATAGGAAGGCCTGCAGCACTGCCAAGGGTTTAACAGGTTACACAGAGACATCACAGAACGGTCTTGGAAGTTGATTTGAAACATAAGGCAATGGAGAATAAATGGCATGCGATGATGACCACATTGCCTTCATCACTTGCTCCTTCTCCACACAGCTCACCATCAACCCACAGCACCTTGTGGTCAATGGTAAAGTCATCAAAAAAGGACAAAAAGAGAAAGCTACCAAGTCAATGGAAAAACACTGCCATGCTGATAAAGAAAAGCAGTGGCACTGTGAAAAGGATGCCTCTCTTGCCAGGTCTCATTTGCCTCTTAAAAGAAGTCATCTGGGGACAAGTGACCATCAAACAGTGTGGTTCACGTTAAACTCAGCTACAGAGTCAAGTCATACAAAAGTGAGGGTACTGGACTTTAGGAGGGCTGACTTTGGCAAGATGGGAGAGTGCCTCAGAAAAGCACTAGCAAACAGGCTAGAAGGAGGTGTGGAGCAACAATGGGGAATTATCAAAACTGCCATCACAGAGGCAACAAGCCTTTGTGTGAAGCAAATAAACAAATTAAAATGAAAAAAAAGCCACTATGGTTCTCAAAAGAGGTGGCTGTGAAAGTCAGGAAGAAAAAGATAGCATTCTGGAAGTATAAGGAAACACAGAAGGAGCAGGACAGAGAGCTGTACCAGTTAAGGCAGAAGGAAGCAGGGAGGGAAGTCAGAATAGCAAAGGCCCAAACTGAGGAAAAGATAGCCAACTCAGTTAAGAAGGGGGATAAAACCTTTTATAGGTACATCAGCGAGCGTAGAAAGACAAAGGGAGGGATAGTGAGGCTGAATAGAATGAACGGTGGTGGCAGAGGGGGACAGTGAAAAAGCAGGAATACTGAATGAATATTTCTGCTCAGTATTCACAAAAGAGGAGAAGGAAGTGCCTAATCCAATTAACAGAAGCACTCTTGATAGGGGGGTCGATTCCAGTCCTTTCACAGAAGAAAGGGTTCTGCAAGAACCCTAAAACTGAAGGTGGACAAAGCAATGGGTCCTGATGGAATTCACCCTAGAATTCTAAAAGAATTAAGGGAGGAACTAGTGAAACCACTGGCTACTCTTTTTAATAAATCATGGGAGGATGGTGTGGTACCTGAGGATTGGAGGAAGGTGGATGTGATTCCCTTCACAAAAGTGGGTCCAAGACAGAGGCAGGAAACTACAGACCTGTCAGTCTGACCTCTGTGGTAGAGAAAGTGATGGAGTCACTTCTGAAGGAAAGAATAGTCGAGTACCTAGAGGTCAGTGGAGCACAGGACCCAAGGCAGTGGATTCACAGCGGAAGGTCAGTCAGACAAATCTAATAGATTTCTTTGACTGGGTGACCAAAGTAGTAGACCAGGGAGGGGCTGTGGACATGGCCTACCTAGACTTTAGCAAGGCATTTGACACAGTCCCACACAAAAGATTAATAGTCAAATTAACCAGCCTGGGAGTGGGACCCAGGGTGATAGCCTGGGTAAAACATTGGCTGGACAACAGGACACAGAAGGTAATTGTAAATGGAGTCCACTCTGAAGAAAGGGGGGTTACTAGTGGGGTACCGCAGGGTTCAGTATTGGGTCCAGTCCTTTTTAATGTCTTCATCAGTGACATTGCAGAGGGACTGGAAGGAAAAGTATGCCTTTTTGCAGATGACACAAAGATCTGCAACAGAGCTGATACACAAGGAGGCGTGGAAAGGATGAAAAGGGACTTGGCAAGGTTGGAGGAATGGTCAGAAGTATGGCAGCTAGGATTCAATGCAAAGAAGTGCAAAATAATGCACCTGGGAAACAAGAACCCAGGGGAAGAATACACAATGGGTGGGGAGGTAGTAACAACAACAAAAAAAGAAAGGGACCTGGGGGTAATCATATCAGATGACCTTAAGGTTAGCAAGCAATGTGAGAAGGCAGTAGGGAGGGCTGGGGGTATACTGGGATGTATAGGGAGAGGCATCAGCAGCAGAAAACAGGAAGTTGTTATCCCTCTGTACAGACAGTTGGTGAGACCCCATCTGGAGTACTGTGTCCAGTTCTGGAGATCCCATCTCTGCAAGGACATAGACAGGATAGAGGCAGTCCAGAGGAGGGCAACTAAAATGGTGCAGGGTCTGCAAGAGAAGCCGTATGAGGAGAGACTAAAGGAGCTTAATATGTATACCCTTGAGGAAGGAAGGGAGAGGGGGGACATGATGGAAACTTTTAAGTACCTCAGTGGAATCAACAAAGTCCAAGAGGGTAGCATCTTTCAGAAAAAGAGACTTGCAAGAACAAGGGGACACAATTTAAAGATAGAAGGAGGGCGGTTCAAGGGCAATGTGAGGAAGTATTATTTCACAGACAGGGTAGTGGATGGATGGAACAACCTTCCTGAGGAGGTTGTGGGGTCTAAAACTGTGGGAGAATTCAAGAATACATGGGACAGACATAAGGCAATTCTTGTGGGGGGTAGGAAGAAATAGGCTGTTAGTTAACTAGGATCTGCGGCCTATCCTTTAGGTAGGGAAATGGGCAGACTAGAAGGGCCTAGCGGTCCTTATCTGTCGTCAAAGTCTATGTTTCTATGGTGACACACACCTCTCAAGTCACAGGAACAAGACATGGGTGCATCGGAGGGTCCACCACCCGAAAGGCAGCCACGATGGGCTGTACCAGGCACCCTTCTTGCAAACTACTACCATTACCTCCGTAGGCTGGAGTGGGATAGTCTGCAGGCAACCAGAGAGTATACGGAAGCTGTGGGGTAACTCCTGGGTTCTTGTTTCCAGGTGCATTATTTTGCACTTTTGCATTGAATCCTCAGCTGCCATACTCTGACCATTCCTCCAACCTTGCCAAGTCCCTTTTCATCCTTTCCACGCCTCCTTGTGTATCAACCCTGTTGTAGATCTTTGTGTCATCTGCAAATGGCATACTTTTTTCCAGTCCTCTGCAATGTCACTGTTGAGGACATTAAAAGGACTGGACCCAATACTGAACCCTCGTGTACCCCACTAGTAACCTCTCTTTCTTCAGAGTGGACTCCATTTACAATTACCTTCTGTGTCCTGTTGTGTAGCCAATGTTTTACCTAGGCTACCACCCTGGGACCCACTCCCAGGCTGGTTAATTTGACTATTAATCTTTTGTGTGGGACTGTGCCAAATGCCTTGCTAAAGTCTAGGTAGGCCATGTCCACAGCCCCTCCCTGGTCTACTACTTTGGTCACCCAGTCAAAGAAATCTATTAGATTCGTCTGACATGACCTTCCCGCTGCGAATCCATGCTGCCTTGGCTGCCTGAAGGGGATATTGAACTGGATAAATGGATCTTTAATTGCTTGGAATATCGGGGCTCTACATTAGTGGGTGGCCTGCTAGCCGGAATCTGCTTTGCTCGGGAGGGCTGGGCCTGGACTGGTTGGGGAGCTGGCTGGTAGGTTCCAAGTTCTCCAAGGCCCCTTGTTGGGCCAGCTGGGGGGCTGGCTTAGGCGGGGAGCCGAGATTGCAGGGCAGATATTTCTGGCGACAGCCCTCTCGTGTAGGGCCCGTGGTTATAAAAACTGTGAACAAGATCTGGACTGGACTATCACTGCAATATCCCTTTTCTGTGGAATTTCATCAAGAAAACAAAAATGGTCAGATCTCAAACTTTTATGTTTTGGATTACTAATTGGCAGTGAGAGTGCCTCGCATTGTTTCTGGTGTCCCCAGGTAGTAAAAGGACCTGGGGCACCATATCTCAGTTACATCATTTCATTTTTGATACACCCAGTGAGAGGGGGTGTATTTAAGTACTGGAATATTGAAGTTTTATTCTACTGGTTTTAGTTTAGTCTATACTGCATTTTTTTTTTCTGTGAACTGTAGTTTTGTTTTTGCCAACTGGTATATCATCCTTTCCTGGACTTACATGGACCACCCAGACTAATTCCTTTTATTAGTATACTCTGATTGATAGTAAGAGTGTATGGGGAGGGGTTTTATTACATTTTAGTTTTATATTTGTGGGGGGCATTTTAAGTTCAGTTTAATATATTAATGAAGTTTCTCCCCTTTGTGGGGGGAAGTGGTAAATCAGGGGGTTTAATTTGTTTGGTTATTTGTGGTTTGTTTATTGTTATTGTATTAGTTTTATTGTGAGATTTTTGTCTAAATTTTTGGGAAATTAGTTAGTTATTTAATTGGGGACTTTTTTCAGGGGTGTTGTATTGTTATTGAGTCTTTAATATGTGTAGGAGGCCCATCCCCACGGTCGCGTGCTATTTGCCCTTCATGCTCTCCGCCATTCCCCCCCATTACAGCTATCGACATACCAGCACTGTAGAGCACTGGGTATTGCTCGTGAGGGGGAGGAGGTGAGTTGGGGGGTGCGAACAGTGGGGGTCGGATGGGTGGGGCCATCATATTGGGGTAGTGAGATCCCGAAGATGCCCTGGGGTGAAAAAGAAACTGGAACATGGTCCTCAATGTCTGGTTTCCATACTCAAGGGCACCACCAATATTGGTGGGCAAATGGCCTGAGCAGTTCCAGAAGCCCGTCCTACCCGAGCGGTGTTGTGTAATGCCAGATCCATCAGAAATAAGACTGCAGTTATTGCAGATCTTGTTGGGTCAGAGGGTCTGGCATGCATTATTGAGACCTGGCTGGATGAGACTCTAGACCCCATATTAGAGGCTGCTATTCAAGCCAGGTACTTGGTGTTACACCACCCGAGGTTGGACCATGGGGGAGGTGTTGCGGTCTGTTTCGAGACTGAACTGGGCCTCACGAGTGTACCAGTTGAGGAGGCTGAGTCATTCGAGTGCACTGTAGTGGCAGGTGTGGGTTGTAAGATCATCCTCACCTACCGTCCACCAGGTGATGAGAAGCGGTTCCTGCAGGAAGTGATGGACTTCATGATCGACATGGTGTTCGAGTCACAAAGGCTGATGGTCCTGGGCGACTTCAATGCCTGGATCGATGACTAACTCTCACAATTTGGACAACACTTCCTCCAATTGATGACTTCTTTGGGCCTCACACAAGTTGTTACTTCTGCCACTCATAAAGGTGGTCACTGCCTTGACTTAGTCTTCCTCCTGGGGATTGAAGCTTTCAATTTGGGGGTGGAACCTGTTGGATGGTCCGATCATTACACAGTGGGGTTCAGTTTTTGCACCCCCTCTTTGTAGGCCTACCCCTGTGGAGATGGTCAGGTACCACCTTTTGCGAGATGTAAGCTCTGAGGGCCTGGTGGCAGCACTTGACCTATCAGAGCTTCTTGGAGTCAGTAATAATCTGGATGCCTTGATCTTGGCCTATAATAAAGCCATCTCCTCGGCTCTGGATATCATTGCTCCAGTCCGTGTTCATCCTCTCCCCCTTCACCCTCGGTCTCCATGGTTTGATGGGACCTTGAGAGAGATGCAGTGACAAGGACTAAGATTAGAGCTTTGCTGGTGGAGATCCGCCCTTGATGCCGACTGTGATGGTGTTTTTCTCCCCAAAACTGTTTTTGCAGAACTAAGACCTGAAGTTTCTTTTTCTCCTATTATATATATATTTCTTTGTTAGTCTGTTACGCAACAGCATATTTATTTTGTTTAAATTCTCCCTTCCTTCTCTTATTTCTATGTCTGTACTTCTGTGCTTATTTCCTAATTAAATAGCGTGTTGGCCACTCACTATCAAATCTATTCCTTTCAATTCCTCTTCAGGTTCTTGTAATGTAAAACAGCTAATTCTAAAGCCTAGTGCATTCCATGATTATGGACACAGAAAACTGGATAAATCTATTTAGTAAAACCCTTGCCATACCCATGTGGGAAGCTAAAAGAAATATTATGAATGTATGGCGTTTTTTCAGTGCATTCTGAAAAGTCTAGGGAAACAGGTGACGCAGAGCAAGATAACAAGCTCATAATCCCATACTAATATTTTATCTTGTGTCTATCCTGCATCCCTATGGTAAAAGTATGAGCACCCTTAAGATTGTATAGTCTGGGAAAGAAAAGAAAGGTTAACTTCCTAGTGAGCAGTATTTATGCATCTCAAACTGCACAGTAGTATTTCTGTGTACATTTGTACATTCTGTGTTGTGAGTACATGAATTAAGGAAGTTGAAATACATTACTGTTCTTTGTGAGCCAAGTCCTGTTAGCAAGCTAGGTAACCCTGTGTCTGCATGAAGAAACCTTCTGACTCTCCAGGTGTGTCCTATAGGGAGGAGTGAGCGCACATCTTGGTCATTGTTATACAAGAGCCAAACCTCCTTCTATTTAAGTGAGCGGTACTCTTGCCTAATTACAGCTCATATTCCTATAATTAGGAATAATCACTCAAGATCCAATGTTTAAAATAAACATAATGGTTTATATTGATTATTCATACAGGAGAATCTGATTGTATGTAAAAGAAATTAATACTTGGAATTATATGTATAAATTCAGTATTTGTATTAATTGATAGGTGGAGTTTCAATTTGTGGGTGGGATCACAGTCCCATATCAAGGCAGAATTGATGTTGTAATTCAGATAGTCGTTGGGAGAGGACCTGTTTGGTTCTCCCAGAGAGATCTCTGAGAGGTCAGGCACAGTTTGATGTTGGTAGAATAGCTCTAGTTGTTCATGCCAAACCTGTGCTTTTTGTATTTGTTTTCTTTACTTTGAACAAAGTGAGTCTCTAACTTTTATTATTTCAAATTTATTTTTTTTAATAAAAATCATACCTATTCAAGGTATGTTGTACCACTTATGCTGTCTCTTGTAAAAGTCTTTTCTTACACCCCACGACAAATTGGTACCAGAAGTGGGGTACTCTGGTGATTCACACTAAAAGATCCCAGAAATAGATACTGGTTTTTAGTATCTCTGACTTAAATTTGAGACAGCAGGTACATGGCCCATAAAATGGAGGAGCCATCTGGAGCTGTAACAAGAAGCCAGACACTCTTAACTGGGGAACCACTGTTGTCAGGGACTTCCTCCTGTTGTTAGACTGAAGAGTAAAACGGGTATGGTCCCTGATGACCTTGAGGAACTTACTGCTCAGTATGCAGGTCAGAATATGGAGGAGCCAGGGGAACGACCTGATAGTGTACCCCAGATGATTTACGGAGCTGTTACGCTTGGTTGGCACTAAGGCAAGTGGAGCAGGACAGACAAAGAGATCGGGAGTACCAGGAATGAGAGCAGGAACGCAGAAGACAGGACCAGAGGTGGGCAGACACCATACAATTGTTACAGACCTTAGGGGCAGGACAGGGGGCTCAAACCACTCCAAAAGACATAAAACTAACTAAAATGACACTATCAGATGATATTGAGTCCTATCTAACAACATTTGAACGAATAGCACAAGCATGTAATTGGCCTCCAACACAATGGGTGGTTCGTCTTGCCGCTTATTTAACAGGAAAAGCACAATTAGCCTATACCAACATGGACAGTGCTTCTGTTAATGACTATACAGCAGTTAAACAGGAGATTCTGAAACGTTTCGATATCAGTTCAGAAACCTATAGGCAAAGATTCCGATCCTTAAACCATGTGTCTCATATTCCACCTCGAGAAACATACACCAGACTCCAAGACCTCTGTGGCAAGTGGATCCAACCAGAGGGGAAGACAGTGAAGGCCGTCATGGATATGTTTATCTTGGAACAATTCATACAGATTATGCCCGCTGATGTACAGCTATGGATCAGGGAACATAATCCAGATAATGCAGATCTTGCCATCACGCTGGCTGAGGATTTTCTTGCCGCCAGACAGTCCCTGCAGAAAGGATTCCAAAGGACAGACAGTAACCCTGTTACTAGACCTACTACTACAACAACACCGGTAAGACCTTTCTTTCCAACTAATCATAACATCGGGGGTGTTAAAAGAGAAAATATGACTGTTCCTTAAACAAAAAGAAACTACAATAGAATGTCATTATTGTCATGGCTTGGGACATATTGCCGGTTCTGTCCTAAAAAAGAAAGGACCCGCCTATTTTGCTTCTATTACTTGGGTAACTTTGTTATTCCTGTACAGGTTAATGGACAAACTGTTGATGGACTTGTAGACTCTGCAGCAAACAAAGCTTCATTTGAGCAGATTTGGTTCATTTGACAAATCCTGTTTCCACAACAGGTATAATTTGTATTCATGGAGACATTCATCAATATCCAACAACTGCAGTACCAATTGTTATAAATGGACTTATGGACACTGTTACTGTGGGGTAGTTCCCACTTTACCTGTTCCTTTTATATTAGGTCAAGATTATGACAGATTTTCACAAATAGTATCTTCCTGTCAGAATGTAAATGTTGATAATTTAGTCGCAGTTGCTACTAGATCTCAGATTGCTACTAATCCTGAACAGAATGATTTACCTTTTTCCTTCCAGGATGAAATCTTTGGGAAGTTAGGAAAATAGGAAAACTAAGGCAGAAAAAGGAAAGTACAAAACAATGGAAAAAGAGAAAACACCTGTAGAATTGATGCCCGAACTACAGATGTACAATATAGCTCAGGAACAAAAGAAGATACCCTCTTACTTCTATATTTACACAAGCAGGATCAGATAATCTAACCAAAACCCTATAGTACCAAAAGAAATTTTGTACAGAATTTGTGTCCATCCTACCACCCAAGAACAGGTTGAGCAGTTAATAGTCCCTAAGAAATATAGGTCTGACTTATTATTTCTTGCTCATGATATGCCCAGTGCTGGTCATGCAGGGAGGGAAAGAACTTTAGCTAGGCTCCTACAATGGTTTTATTGGCCTGGTATCCATGATTCCATTGCCGAATACTGTCGTAGTTGCCCAGAATGTCAACAGATTAACCAGGTAACCAAAAGAGACCAAGTACCCCTCAGACCTTTACCTCTAGTTACACAGCCCTTTGAGCGAATAGCAATGGATATTGTTGGCCCCTTGACTAAAAGTTCTAAAGGAAATAAGTTAATCTTGGTTATTTGTGACTATGCTACCAAGTATCCGGAGGCTTATCTCTCCGGACTATCACTACAGCTAAAATAGCTGAAAAGGTTCTTGATTATTGTAGCAGATTGGGAATACCAAAAGTAATATTAACAGACAGAGGAGCAAATTTTTGTGCAGCTTTTCTATCAGAACTTTATAAACTGCTTGGTGTTACTGCCATACGAACGACCCCTTATCATCCACAAACAGATGGCCTTGTAGAAAGGTTTAATCAAACATTAAAATGCATGTTACGAAAATTTGTGGATGATGAAGGGAAATATTGGGATCATTATCTTCCACTGTTCCTATTTGCTTATCGGGAGGTCCCTCAGACCTCCACTGGATTTTCACCATTCCAGTTGTTGTATGGCCGTAATCCCCGTGGACCTTTAGATGTAATAAAGGAAGCTTGGGAAGGTGATCTTTACATCAAACATGTAAATGTTTTAGAATATATATGAAGAAATACGGAAAAACTACTTTTATACACTCAACAGGCATATAAAATGCTGTAGAAGCTCAGGTAAAACAAAACTTTGTATGATATAAAAACATGTGACAAGGTTTTAAACCAGGGATAAGGTGTTGCTTCTCTTACCATCATCCGAAAACAAGTTACTAATGAAGTGGCAAGGTCCCTACAATATTGTAGAACAAACTGGACCAGTCACGTATAAATTGGAAACCCCAGGAAAACGCTCCCTTACAAAATATACCATGCCAATTTGTTAAGAGCATGGCAGGAATGAGCAGAACCAAAGCCCTGTTGTTATACTCTATACAGAGAGTCAGAATACTGACTTAGACTTGGCATATCAAAGATTGGAAAATGACAGGGAAAAGACAAGACGGTGATCATTAATCCGGCTTTAACAAAAGAACAAAAAAGATATTGATCACCTTCTTGATCAATTTTCCACAGTATTTACTACTAAACCAGGGCGTGCGTAAATGTAACACACCAAATCAAAACCACTGCTTCACCTATAAGACAAAAACTTATAGATTACCTGAAAACTTCGATCAGAGGTAAAACAAGAGATCGATAAATTATTGGCCTTAGGGATCATAGAACCTTCAGTAAGCCCATGGTCATCTCCCATGGTTATAGTCCCCAAAAGGAAGGAGGAAATTTGCCTCTGCTTAGACTTTAGGAAACTAAATTTGGTGTCTCAATTCAATGGCTATCCTATACCTAGGGTAGATGATATTATTGACCAAATTGGCCAAGCCCAATATATCACTACCTTAGACCTTACAAAAGGATATTGGCAGATTCCATTAGCTCTTGAATCCAAAGACAAAACTGCTTTTAGTACCTCTTATGGTTTATTCCAGTTCAAATATATGCCTTTTGGTCTACACGAGCACCAGCAACTTTTCAACGATACATGGATCAGTTATTGGCACCACATTTACAGTATTGCTCTGCTTATTTGGATGATGTAGTTGTCCATAGTAGGATTGGCCATCCCATCTTGTCCAGTTAAGCAAAGTTATACAAACTATAAAGTCAGCAGGGCTTACGATCAACCCTTCCAAATGTTGTATAGCTATGCAAGAAGCCAAATATCTGGGTTTCATCTTAGGCAATGGGATCATTCGACTTGAAGTGGACAAGGTAGCAGTAGCAAACTGTCCTGTCCCTCAAACTAAGACAGATGTAAGATCTTTCTTGGGGCTTGCAGGATACTACCGCTTCATTCCCGACTCGCCACAATTGCTACACCTCTCACTGAGTTAACAAAGAAAACTGTACCTAATAAAATTCCATGGTCTGTGACTGTGATAAAGCTTTTATTCCATCAAAGCTGCTTTATGCGCATCACCCATATTACGTTCACCTGATTTTTCACAACCATTTGAAGTTCACACAGATGCTTCAGATACTGGGTTGGGAGCTGTACTATGTCAAACCATCAAAGGTGAAGAACATCCAATCCTTTATGTCAGCCATAAATTATTTCCAAGAGAACTCAAATATGCCACCATTGAGAAGGAATGTTTGGCGATTAAATGGGCAATTGAAGCTTTAAAGTTCTGTTTATGGGGTAACCATTTTACATTAGTCACTGATCATAATCCCTTATGCTGGCTACAGCAATGAAGGATAAGAATGCCCGTATCCTTTGATGGTATTTAGCTCTGCAACCCTATTCCTTTGAGATTAAACACAGGTCTGGAGCTAAGCATAAAATGCTGATTTTTGTCCAGATATGGTAATGATGGATCAATTAAACCCCAGGGCAAAATGAAGTAATTAATGTACTTAAAACAGATTAATGTAGGTTGTTTAAAATAACATCCTACTCGTGTTATTTAGGTGCCCTGGGTGGGGTTTCTGTGAGGGTGGTGGAAACTCATCCCATTCCTATAGGAATGTGGAGATATTAACTTTCATACAAACCAATAGCACTTGGTTTGTTTTTGAAAGGGGTATTTGTGATGGTGTTTTCTTCCCCAAAAAACTGTTTTGCAGAACTAAGACCTGAAGTTTCTTTTTCCTATTATATATATATATATATATTTTTTAGTCTGTTGCGAACAGCATATTTATTTTGCTAAATTCTCCCCTTCCTTCTTCTTATTTCTATGTCTGTACTTCTGTACTTATTTCCTAATTAAATAGCGTGTTGGCCACTTGCTATCAAATCTATTCCTTTCAATTCCTCTTCAGGTTCTTAAGTAATGTAAAACAGCTAATTCTAAAGCCTAGTGCATTCCATGATAATGGACACAGAAAACTGGATAAATCTATTTAGTAAAACCCTTGCCATACCCATGTGGGAAGCTAAAAGAAATATTATGAATGTATGGCATTTTTCAGTGCATTCTGAAAAGTCTAGGAAACAGGACACAGAGCAAAATAACAAGCTCATAATCCCATACTAATATTTTATCTTGTGTCTATCCTGCATCCATATGGTAAAAGTATGAGCACCCTTAAGATTGTATAGTCTGGGAAAGAAAAGAAAGGTTAACTTCCTAGTGAGCAGTATTTATGCATCTCAAACAGCACAGTAGTATTTCTGTGTACATTTGTACATTCTGTGTTGTGAGTACATGAATTAAGGAAGTTGAAAACATTACTGTTCTTGTGAGCCAAGTCCTGTTAGCAAGCTAGGTAACCCTGTGTCTGCATGAAGAAACCTTCTGACTCTCCAGGTGTGTCCTATAGGGAGGGAGTGAGCGGCACATCTTGGTCATTGTTATACAAGAGCCAAACCCCTCCTTCTATTTAAGTGGGTGGTACCTTGCCTAATACAGCTCATATTCCCATAATTAAGGAATAATCACTCAAGATCCAATGTTTAAAATAAACATAATGGTTTATATTGATTATTCATACAGGAGAATCCGATTGTATGTAAAAAGGAAATTAATACTTGGAATTATATGTATAAATTCAGTATTTGTATTAATTGATAGGTGGAGTTTCAATTTGTGGGTGGGATCACAGTCCCATATCAAGGCAGAATTGATGTTGTAATTCAGATAGTCGTTGGGAGAGGACCTGTTTGGTTCTCCCAGAGAGATCTCTGAGAGGTCAGGCACAGTTTGATGTTGGTAGAATAGCTCTAATTGTTCATGCCAAACCTGTGCTTTTTGTATTTGTTCTTTACTTTGAACAAAGTGAGTCTCTAACTTTTATTATTTCAAATTTATTTTTTTTTTAATAAAAATCATACCTATTCAAGGTATGTTGTACCACTTATTCTGTCTCTTGTAAAAGTCTTTTCTTACACCCCACGACACCGACCATCTTAGATTGATGGAACATTAGCAAGTCTATCATTCTGCAATCTCCCGTAAGAAGGCAGAGTTCCTGTCCAGGGAGATTGCGACTGCTCAGAACCGACCAGCTCAGCTCTTTCGAACTGTAGACAGACTGTGCAACCCAGCCTGAATGCAGGTTTGAAGAGCATTTTCACAAGTAGAATGTGAAAATCTTTCTCGCTTCTTTGTGGCTAAGTTGGCTGACATCAGAGCGGCACTTCAACCTCCATTTTCTATGGGAGAAGCGATAGAGCAGCACCCGGTTGTTGTTCCTGGGTTCTCCTTGAGTTCCTTTGACTGGCCGGAGTTCATTGATGTCATGCAGATTGTCCAGGGTATGTGCCCTACATACTGTAGTTTGGATCTGGGCCCAACCACCCTGATAAAGGGTTGTTGTGATTTTATCGGCCCGATCCTTGTATGGATAGTCTGGTGCTCCTTGGAGATGAGTGAGTTTCCTAGCTCCCTGAAGGAGGCGGTGGTAACGCCCCTCCTGAAGAAAGCTTCTCTGGACCCAGACTGCCATGTTAACTACAGACCAATCTCTAACCTTCCCTTTGTGGGGAAGGTGATTGAGAAAGTAGTGGCCATACAACTAGAGAACCATTTGACCATCCATGACATTTATGAACCACTCCAGTCTGGTTTTCGAAAGAGGCATAGTACCAAGACTGTGCTGATTCGGGTGCTCAATGATCTTTTGATGGCAAGAGATCGAAAGAGCCATTCTATCTTCGTTCTTCTCGATCTCTCTTCAGCATTTGACACTGTGGGCCATGGGGTACTTCTCGAACACCTAAGGTCCATCTGTGGCTTGTCTAGTACAGTCCTCAGGTGGTTTAGAGCTTTCTTCACTGGCAAAACTCAGAGGGTGGTGTCAGGGATAAATTCCTCTGGCCCAATCTCTCTGTCATGTGGGGTTCCTCAGGGTTCAGTGTTGTTCCTCATGTTGTTAGCAGTGTACATGCTGCCCCTCGGAGACATTGTAAGAAGGTATGGTCTGAGGTTTCACTGCTATGCTGATGACACCCAGCTCTACCTATCTTTTGCACCTGATCAGGATAGAGCTCTCTACATATTTAACAACTGTCTCACTGAAATCCAGAACTGAATGAATTAGAGCTGGCTGTGGTTGAACTTGGAGAAGATGGAGGTTATGGTTGTGGACCCAGGCCGCTGGATAGAGGGGATGGGAACTGGTTTGCCTTCACAACTATTTCCGGGTGACTCCCAGCTCCCAACCTATGAACAGGTGCAGAACCTGGGGGTGATTTTTGATGACGGGCTGATGCGGAGATCGCATTGTCAGCAGTCATCAAATCATCCTTTTACCATCTGAGGAACACCTCCAGGATTAAGCATCTAGTTCCATCTGGTGATCTGCCTACATTGGTCCATGCCTTTGTGACCTCGTGCCTTGACTATTGCGACTCCCTCTATCTAGGGCCAACTGGGGTTGATATAAGCCACCTGCAGCTTGTGCAGAATGCTGTGGCCTGGTTATTGATGGGTACTTTTCGTACCTATCATATTTCTCTGGTGCTGCGTGAACTGCACTGGCTGCCAATACAGTGGCAGATCACCTTTAAAGTCGGTCTTCTGACTTATAAAGCCCTACATGGACTGGGCCCAGACTACTTGAAAGAGCTTCTTGTACCTTACTGCCCTAAGTGATCGCACCACTTGGTGGATGAGGGGTTGCTAGAGATTCCGAGGGTTTCTTTGAAATCTTCGGGGACCCATGCTTTTTGTACGTAGCCTCAACTCTCTGGAATTCCCTACCCCATCCGCTTTGGGAGTGCGCATCTGTGGAGGAATTCAAACGGGCCTTAAAGACCCATTTGCGGTTGTCAGCATACCCCTGATGATGATGTTTTAATGTATTTTATGAGTTTAGTATTTATTGTATTTGTGTCTAATTTATTGTTTTATGAAGTATATTGTTAAGGCACCTTGGTTTCAGAAAGGCACGATATAAATAAAGATTATTAGTATTATTGTTATTATCCACCTGTGACCCATCCATGGCCTGCTGCTGTGTTTCTGTGGGGATGTTGAGGGGACAGCATTTAGCTCACCTGTATGTCCACCATGTACATGTCATGTCTGTTGTGTTGCCATACCCATCATTTCCAGCTGGCCTCTTTGTCCCTCCTCTGCCAATGCCAGAGGGTCTCTCCCCAGCACTGTCCTCTTCATGCACTGTATGTGGAATGGGGCATGTAGTCAGTGCCTGTTCCATTACTACAGTGCTGGTCTGGTGCCCTGTGTGTGCCCTCGTGCATTGTACTCACCAGGCATGCTGTCTAGCCCATCTGGCTCACCATCCATTAGGATGTCGCTGATTATGTCAAACACTAGACATTCTATGGGCATGAGGGGTGGTTCTGGTGGTGGTAGGCCTCCATCTGTGGCACCCTGTGACTGTCTTATCTGGCTGAGTTTTCGCTTTACCTGGGACCAGAGGTCCCACCACTTGTGCTTGATTGCCACAAATGTGTGGACATCTGATCCAGCAGCACTGATCACTGCCTCAGGTTCAGTCAGATGCGGGCCTATGTCTCTGCAGGGGTGCTCAAGGACTGTCTCCTGTACAGCACATCATAGTGCTGGCAGATGTCTATGATGAGGACTGCCACCTGGACACCTGTGAAATTTGTAGAATGTTGCTGCCTACCACCACCACCGCCTGTTGCTTTTCCACCTGCGTTGATTGGGGGCCACAGATCCACAGGGCACCACTGCTCCAGGCCATTGTTGCTCTCCATCTCCTCAGCAGACATTCCTCTTCCACACTGTGCATAAAATGGGTGCATTGCAGTTCTGCAACACCATATATGATGGGGTCACGCGGCATTCCCTGGGACACACGCTACCTCGGTTCTGACCATGCGCATTGCTACATACCTCTTCTTTCCCCACCTCTGCCTCTTGGGGCAGTGCAGACATCTTTGTGAATGCTGCATATTCCTGATGCTCTACAGGGCACACAACTGTGCTCCCTCATTTACGATGTGCACCCACGTAGCGAGGCTGCCTTCATGAATAGGGCCCTATATGATTAAGAATCAGAATAGCCTGTGGAAATTTGTGGCTTCCATGGTCAACAAGCTGCCTGATGGACCAGAGAAAACTGAAGTTTAACAGACAGCCACCCATGACCTGCAGGCTGGTAAGCATCTCTTACAGTTGTTTAATGATTCTTCTGATATTGCAGCTTGTGCGGCTGCTTCTGTCATCTGTCTATACCACCACTCATGGCAAAAATGACCAACTGGATTACAAGCTGGCTGAATGGGAGGCTGCAATGGGTGGTAGTGGGAGGGGAGCTCTCAGCTCCGAGGCCGGTAATGAGCGGGGTGCCACAGGACTCTGTGTTGGGACCAGTATTATTTGGGCTCTTCATATCAGACATTGCACACAGGGTGGTGAGCAAGCTAAGACACCAAAATGGGAGCAGTGGAAGATGGAGGGGAGGAATGGAAGCAGCTGCAGGGGGACCTAATCAAGCTAGAGCAGTGGTCAGAGAGGTGGCAGATGGGGTTCAATGCAAAGAAGTGTAAGGTTATGCACTTTGGGATGAAGAACTCAAGGAGAGAATTCTGGCTGGGGGGGGGTTAAGCTCAGGATCACTGAGGAGGAGAAGGACCTAGGGGTAATGGTAACAGAGACCATGAACAACACTGCCCAGTGTAGGACAGTGGCTGCAAAAGTGAACCAAATGCTGGGGTGCATAACAAGGGTGTTTCATCCAGGCGAAGAGAGGGGATCTTGCTCCTCTACAGCTGGCTGGCAAGGCCACTTTGGAGTATTGTACAGTTTTGGAGGCCATTCCTGAAGCATGATATCAGGCTACTAGAGGGGTGCAGAGGAGGGCAACAAAGATGATATGTGGAATGGAGGGAGAGACTATGAGCAGGTTGGGAGACCTGACTATGTACACCCTGGAGGATAGAAAGGACAGGGGGACATGATAGAGACATTCAAGTATCTGAAGGGAATCAATAAGGATGTGGCAGATGGGGTCTTTAAGCTAAGGAGGAGGGGCACCGGGGCATGGGCTAAGAACAGAGGGGAGAAAGACTTGGGAGGAAATGAAGAGACACTATTTCATGGAGAGGGTGGTAGCAAAATGGAACACACTACCAGAATGGGTGGTATCATGTAAATCTGTGAACAGTTTTGAAAGGATATGGAACAGGGAACAGGGGAGTGTGAGGGTGAGGGAGGTGGGAGGCGGCAATGGGATGACAAAGGGAAGGGGAGCAGGGCAGCTGCAAACTAGGGGTGCTAGCTGCACAGTTGAGCAGACTTAGATAGACAGGAAGGTCTGTTTCTGCTGGCACATTCTTATGTTTGTATGTTCGTATGTTCATGAGGCTGGCTTTACTATAGTTGTTCAGCAATCAGCCCTTAATGCTCCCTTTAGAGGGAAGCTACATTTTGGTTCTGATGTGGAATCTGCTTTGCAGGACCTACAGATCTCTAGAATGACCTTCAGATCTCTTCCTACCCTCAAGACAAAGACTAGGGGGTCAGGGCAGTGTTTCCTTTCATAGGTCCTATGTCAGCCCTGGTAAAGGCTATTCCAGAGGACCTAGATGTGGTTCACAGTTGACCCAGACTGCCCCTTAGGCACCTTTGCTGCCAAGTGCTCATGCCAGGGTCACCAAAAGTGCTGGTGTTAGTGGTGTGCCAGCTGCCTCTGGAGCCTTTGAACTCCCTTATGCCTCCCCCAGCCCCTGCAGATCAGGGGATCCTTATAGGAGGCTTCATCTCCCTCTTCCTCCCAAAGTGGAGGGATATAATGACAAATGCTTGGTGCTGAAGTGATTTAGAGAGGACATGCCCTAGTACTCCTCTCTGTCCCTTCCGTGCATCCTCTCTTGCCAAACCATTACCCTCAAGGATGTCCCACCTTCCTGCTGAAGGAGGTTCAATCCTTCCTCTGCAAGAGGACCATCAGCCTGTCCTAGCTGAATAAATGAATCAGGGCTACTATTCCCAGTACTTACTCACACTAAAGTGGACAGGAGATTTATGTCCTATCCTAGACCATTGGGGTCTCAACCTGTTTATAGAATACAAAAGGTTCAGCATGTCTCTCTAGAGTCTCTGCTCCTACAAGGGACTTGACTGTATCCTGGATAGTAAAGGTACTTGTCATGTGGCCCGTATACAACTGATGGTACACCCCACCTGGAACATGTACATATCATGCTGCACATACACACACACACAGCAATGTGACATGCATATATAACCACTGTTATGCCCAAAATGTACAACATTCTGCATTGACACTACCATCAAGTGTGGCCTCCCTGTTGCAACATGCTCCTGCAGCTCCTCCAGGTTATCCTCATTCAAGTAACACAGGACGTCCCAGTTGTGGTGGGATAGCACCCCAGTGGGAGTGACACCAGCCCTCCATGTCAGCCTGTGGCCCATAGACTCCCACACCTCTGTCCTCAGTGGGCAGGAACTAGCACTGGTGGGGGTTGGGACCAAACAGCAGGACCTTATGGGCCTGCACCAGGGTCACCAGGTGGTGCAGCTCCTCATAACTAAAGTGGTGTCCCCCCGGTGCACTGCCTTCCTGCTATGTTGTTGCTCTCTATCTCTCTCTGTTGAATCAAATGGGGAGATACTGCAGGGCTTGCTTGCATTTTTAAGTTGTACAGTGCTATGTTTGGTGCCATTTGTGCTGCACAGATGACAGTTTGTGCAGAACTATTTTACCATCTGTGTGGAGGTTTGTCTGCACATGTGTGTTGCATGTGCCAGGTTTAGCCAACAGCGGAACACTGACAGTGCTATATGTTTGATACACATCCATGGTGAAGCTGCAAGACATCACAAGCAATTCACAAGACAGACTCTGATGACATGTTGTCAGCAGTATAGCCTAGAGGTTAGAGTAATGAGCTGAGACCTGGCTTTGATTCCCACAACCTCCACTTGCATACTGTGTGACTTTGAGCAAATCACTTACCCTTCTCAGCGCTGACAGGTCACCCTGAAAATAAGCACTTGTGCCTAGTGGGCCTTATCCAGTTACCTAAAAGACTAAAAACATGTAATGCAGAGTGCATGTATAGCATGTTGGACCCATGGTTAGGGCATCACTCTTTGAATACCATGCTGCACACTGTGTGATTTTTTTTTGAGTGATTGTATGCAGATACGCTTATTATACAGTCAGTGCACAAATGCTTCATCAGCATCTCATGAATACTCATTATTGCACAATTTACATATTATTAACACAGCACGGATAAAAGAGGACAGTGCAGGGCCACAGTCATCCTCAGGATGATGCAGTTGAGTCAGATAAATTAAACTCATGTTTACTGACACTGAGCAATGGCTTATTAAAGGACCTTCAGGTCAGGCTGCCTCTACAGTATATGGATTAAACATGTGTATATACATGTAGCCGGAGTAGATGCTAGGGCTTGCAAGTGACTAGCAAGTCAGTCATAGGGTAGCACTAATCATGGTCTCTTTACAGGGCAATGCAAATACACTAGATATTGCTTGCAGCTGTGTTTGATACTGAATCCTGTGCAGTGTTCCAATAGGACCACCTGTTGTACATCAGTGGATGCCACGCTAAGCACATGAAATGATGTTTGTTGGCAGGAGGGTGTCACTGCTGGAGTGAAGGGATGCAAAGGGGGTAGGGGGATGATGTTGGGAAGGTAGCAGTAGTGGTGGGTCTCGATAGGAAGCATGTATGGTGGGGGTGCCAGGGGCACATGTCTGTGTGCAACACATTTCAGGGAACTGGAGGTGTAGAGTCTGCAAGTATGGTTTGCATGGACCACACAGTCTACAGTAATGCTGATATACAGTTGTTGCACACCAGAGATACAGGACACTGCTGATTCAGAATAGTGGACAGTCTAAGGTGACCCAAGTTTACCCAGGCTGAGTTTGATGTGCTCAGTCTTGATCATGTGGCCTGGAAAGAGGTACTGGGCTGCAACAGGTCAAATGCTGTGGTGCAGGAGAGGGACTGGGCAGATGTGATGATAGCAGTGAATGATGAGGGGGTGAATGTAATACACTGTCACTGATTGCAAGAACTGAGTGAGCAATATGAATGACCGTAAGAAGGGGAGGCTGACTACAGTGCATCACAGCAAGACCCTCACAGGTGAAGGAGCTTTGACAGTGGAGCCCCTCAGACCTGTAGAGAAATGGATGACTTCAAACACTATATGAGGTAGAAAGACATTGAGGACATGCCTAGGTCAAGAAGACCAGCATGCTCTGGAGAGTGTGATAACATATTACCACATCCTGTGTACAACACAGGGTTATATAGTAGTGTGTTCCACTGTACTGTGTACTGCACATTACTGTTGTTCTGTCACCATCTGCATCACATGTTTGGATGGCTGTGTGTTTGGTGTAATCACAACAGGATGTGTACTTGTTCTACATACTGCACATTTGTGATACTGCACATGTACACCTTTCATTGCTGCAGTGAAGGTAATGTATTGGAAACAGATACACAAGGGTGCATCTCTGGAACAGTGGTACATGGCTCTGTACCTGTGTTAGTTTTTGTGCACTGCTTTGCATTTGTTGGCAAGTGCATCACAGGAAAAGGAGGACAACCAGCAGAGACCATCTGGCCTGGGCCGTGGAGGGTAGCTGTGTGCAGGAGAGGATACCTAAGCAGCTGCAGCAGTGCACTGAGTCAATTCTCCACTTTTCAGAGGAAAGGACTTTGCCCTGCCAAGGTCCTGCTCTCAAACAATGATGAGGAGGAGGATGAAGACAGCCAGGTTATCTATGGTTCTATCTGATAATAGCGACCGCACAAAGGCGATTGCTAATATCCCAAACCTTACAATATTGCCAAAAACATTTTTGGTGATATGCACAATAAAAGGCTACTAAGGAATTTGCCCCACCCAAATAAAGATTCTCAACTCCGGGGGGATGCATGTCGGGAAGGGGGGAAAATCCCGGCTGCCAAAAAATCTAAGTCCCGCAACTGCGGGAATAGCAAAATTTACACACCCGCCCCAGTCCCGAACCTGGGACCTGCTCCTTTGGAGCCATGCACCCTATCCACCACACCACATTGCTGGCTCAGTGGAAGCAGGTTCCCCATGGGTCACATTCCTGTCCCCCATCCCTCCACATCCTGTTGCCCGCCCTCCTTCCCATCATGTATCCTTCAGTCACCATGTAGGCAGTCACCATCCCCTATGGTCGCCCATGAGGAAAGCGCCATTATATAGGCTCACATGTTACTGCTATCTATCTGCCTGATACAGTTTATTACATCCCAGGGCATGGAAAGGGTGCAGGGCATTCAGGTGTGCCAGCATCAGTGATGGTGGAACATAACTGTCTACTCCATACCCACCCTCTGCAACTTTGGCACAGGGCAAGGATACAGGAGCCTGGCTATAGGGGGATGACCAGCCATACCTGAGAATACCACACCACCAGCACAGCAACAAGGCCAGGTAGCATAGCAGGCAGCTGTGGCCCAGTGGCAACAACAGATGCTGTTACCCCCAGATGAACAACAGGGTGATCCAACCACAGAGGCACGGTGCATCCTGATGGCTGCTGTGGAAGTACAGGATGCTTTCATAGTTCCGCTGTACATGATACATGCCCAGCTTCATGACTAAGACTATGCTGCCACCCAGAGTCACTGGCAGCTGAAGGCTGCTGCCGCCCATCATGGTTAGTTGAGGGAGACCATCACTGAGGGGGACATCTCTTGTTGTTGGCAAACTCCAGAGGCTGACTAACAGCATCAGGGTGGTTCAATAGGTAGTCCTGGCAATGTCAGTCATCCCCACAGCTGCACGTGGGCTTCTTCATGCCCCAGAGGTATGGGATACCCCATGTTGGATGCACACCTAACACTGATGCCTCGAGGATGTTACCCCCAAAAAAATGTTAGGCCATGGCCCACTGCTAATATCTCCTTCCCAAATACAGTCGGCAGAGGTAGGGTCAATCTGCCCACCCATGTACACAGTGTGGGCACAGTCACAGAGGTTCTGGACACAGTGGGCGTGTGTATGGAGACAGCCCCTGTGTGTTCTAGCCTGCCAGTGCCTTTTCCTCCCCATAGACACATTTCTGTGTCTGGGCTAGTAGGGTAACATTCCCAGCAGCACATGCCACAATGACCTGGCTGTGCCATACCATGGGCCACATTCAACAGCATCTGCTCTGACTGTGGCTTCAAACATAACCTCCTGGCATAGGATTCCTATGCCTCTTGATTTACTCCCTCATCGATGTTTCATTTTCATTTCATTGATTCTTTGGTAACCGGGTAAAGGCACTCGACCAAAGGTCCCTTTTCAGGCCTGACCCAGTTAAAAAACATACAAAAATACACAAATACAATCAACAGCAATACAAAACCAAAAAATACAAATTACAAATTGCAGTTACAAACAGATTTATGTAATAAATAATGTTTTAACCTTTGTTTAAAAGTATAAACAGAGAGCACAATCCTAACATCAAGTGAGAGTGAATTCCAATACAAGGATGCTGCTACTGAAAAAGCTCTAGAGCTTAATCTAAGCCGAGACCTGGGGACAACAAATAGGGGTCCATCAGCCGACCTCAGACTGGGAAGCAATTATTTAGGGGTACTGTTTACAATTCCCTCATCATCCCTCATGTTGTTGTTCCTCTGGTTCCCCTCCCATTGTGGTACAACCTCCCTTCTGCATGTTCTTGCCATTCAGGTGTATGTGCTTGTCTGGTCCTAGTTATGTTAATGGTTATCACCAGTGGCTGTGCCTCTCTGTCCTACTCCCACACCTGTATCCATATGTCTTTTTTTTGTGTCCCTACCCCCACACATGAGTGCTATTCTTTTGTTACTTCACCCTACATGCCACTTGTATGTATATTTTTTGCAGTCCCCTTTGGATGACTGTATATTTTGATGTGTCATTTTTCATTTCTGTTTTAAATTTTGTATTACAGCCTATTACTTGGCATACAGACCTGTGTCCTGTGTCATTGTTTCTTTGTCCTCCAAAGTTAGCATTAATAATTTGCTGCCTGATAGCCCTGATGTGTATAGCCAGGCTGCTGCCCCAACCAGAGGGGATCTTCATGCATTCCCTGGTCTATGGCATCTGTATCTGCTACATTGTCCTCGGAGTGGCATTATAGGGGTATTGCATGGGTCAATGCAATTTTGTGCAAGACGTACTGTAACATGCAACTACATTATTTACATCGTTGAAGGGGTATACTGTAGAGCACCTCAGACCTGTCCAAATCTGAAATGTATCTTAAGTTCGCCAAACAGATGCTTGATGCCATATTACTTTAGAACTAGTTAGTTTTACTCAAAGTAAATTTAGCGCAAACACAAATGCAGCCATAGTTGCGTAAATTTATTTTAGCGCTATGTCACAATTACCACATTCACTATAATGGAAAAAAAAAACACTAAAGTACTAGTTAGCGCCAAATTTATTTTCATGCAAATTGGCACTTCAGCGAAAATATTGGAAATAATTTTACAGTGAAATTTCAAGTTCTACAGGACATGTTTCCTGTTGTGCCACATTGTAGCACTCCTTCATGGCAGTTGCAGGCTGCAGCACTTGTGTTATGAGCCATGGACTCAGGTGGTAGGCACTGTCTTCTGCAAAACAGTACTGCATTGTGTAAGTCTATACCACAGAGGAACACATGAGGGGTGTCTCCCTGCTCAAAGTTCTAGGACAGAATAGAGTTAAGCCATACTGTATATTTGCACTGTTTGATGCCTCTGGAAAACATGGTAGCCCATTTATAATCTGCCCATTGGCATCACACACGACCTGATCATTCACGGAATGAAATACCGTGCAGTTGATGTATGCATCAGCCCTGTCTCCTACAGCTGGTGCAAAATGGCCACAGGAGTACAATCAATGGCCTCTATCACAGATGGCATGCCTGCTATGTGGCAGAATGCTAGGACAGTTACTGTCTGTTCTGCCTGTCACTTGGAAAAATTATGTCTTGCAGGGCATGGGGCAGGAGCACACTCAGAAACTGGGACTGTACCCATTTTATACCCAACTGGCTTATGCCAGTGGTGTCTCTAGCTGGCACCTGAAGCTGCTGTGGCAAGCAGGAACATGAATGCCATCAACGTTAGCTCTATGCTCATTGTCTGGTTCACCTGTGTTCAAGTTCAAGTTTATTGTTTGACATCAAGTCATTACTAAACAATTAGTAAGAAAGGAAATACAGACATAAATAACAATAAAATTCAGCAGCATACATAAATAGTCATAGCCCACCTCTCTATAATAAAGTCCAATACAAGGTTAAAATGACAATAAAGGATTAATAAATCAAGAAATTTCCATCATTATGTAACCAATAAAATAGGAAGGATTCAAGAGGAAAAGGTCCTTAGAAATCCTATTAAGTTTACAAGAGTAAACAGGACTCATCTGGGTTTGGGTCTGGTTACTTACACCCCCATCTGAGTTACTGTAACCCATAATCTCAATATTCCAAATGACTATATCAAATTGGAAAAGAGCCAATTAAGGCAAAAAGACATTTCCCTCTAGTACACTTCCAATAAGTATATCATTAAAAGGAATAGCCATAGGGTTTTCTGAAAATATAACATTCCCAATTAACTACCCAGACAACATTGATAATTCATTATAAATTGAGAGTACTAGTCCGAATGGCAGCCTAAGTGTAAACAGCAAACTCCTACCGCTTTGTCCTGCTCCCACGTTAACCCACTGCTTAATCACTATATTGGAAGAAAATTCATCATATAAATCGTGGAACTAATACTAAACGACTTGCTGGTGCTTGCAGCTTCTTAAATAATGGAAGTCTATATGCATAAGGTGCCACCTCGGCATTCTCCACCGCCGTCTCAGAGAAGGACAAAGCTCCTAAGCGGCCTAAACAGCAATCTGCAAAAGGCGGCTGCAGAGCTACTCCACTTACGGAAGAAAGATTTCTGGAAATAATGCAGCCAATACAGGAATCAATCTCTGGCATTAACGAAGAATTACATCACATCAAAACCACAACTGACTCTCTTACAGTTCGAATGGGAGACTCCGAAGTCCAACTATCTTCCATAGAAAAAAAAAACAAGATAAAATGGCACTTGACTACACTGCTACCACTAGGAGAATCAGAAAACTGGAGGAAAACTTAGAAGACTTAGAGGGCAGAAGTCGAAGAAATAACCTCTTGGTCATCGGAATCCCGGAGTTAGTAGAAGGCAACTCCCCAATCCTTTTCCTGCAAAAACTCTGTAAGAAAATTGCAGGCCCCTCACCGAATGGGCCTAATTATGTGATTGAGAGAGCCCACCAGGCACTTTGCCCACCACCACTGCCTGGCTCCCCACCTCTTCCTCTCATTTTTAAGCTGCTCAACTTTTTGGATAAGCAGCATATCCTGGCCAAAGTAAAAACACTTCAGGAGGTGCAGTGGGAAGGAAAAAATATTCACGTCACACAAGATTTTCCACAGTCCATTCATGTCAAACAGCAAGAACTGCATCCACTAGTGTCCAAATTAATTGCTGCAGGGAAGCCATTCCAAATGAAATACCCTGCAATCCTCCAAGTTAAAATCAGAGATCAATGGCAAACTTAGACATGCAAGAACAAGCTCTGCATGAGCTAAAGAAAGCACTTCCTGATTTGTTTAGGTGATTGCACTGTCGGGTTATGAAAAGACTAATTGAGGAGAAATAGAACTGGGACTTCACAAGTGGAAACGTTAAACTATCTTGAACACTCCAAATATTAAACCTTGGAAGAGTCAGTATTTGTTTAATGTCCTGTGGCCTCACTGGTTTTTAAATCTGTCTGGATGAACAGTTTGGGCTGACTGACATAATAAAAACAGCTGGACTCAAGATGTCACAGTGTCACAACAGAGCTCACTTCAGATAAGTGATTGGAACTTCTATTTCTGATTTTGGGAACTTTGCCTTTCTGAATACCATCAAGGAAGATTTAATTTAACACTTATTTCTGTGATTTGGTATGATGCCCTGCCTTGTTGGATTACAAATATTTCTTTTACTTCCATTATTCGTTCAATGTTTTTGATATGATTCGTTTCCTCAAAACCCTCCCCATATCAAAGGGGTAAAGGAAGGAAGTTTTGCTTAATAGTTCATTATTAATGGCTCAAATTCTAGTGTAAAAAGAAATATAATTCATGATTTACATAAGGTGTATTTTAGTTAAATGCTAAATTGATGACATCCTGGAATGTATTATTGAGGATTATCTTTCAATTATGCATCGGGGAGCTGGAAGGAATGGGGGGGGTGTTGGATACTTGAGGGCTTGCGTTGCTACATTGCTTGACAGTATAATAAGTCAGTGCAGTTACACGAACTGGGGGTAGTTATTAAAATTATTTTGAAGGGTTTTTAGGGAGGGTGGATGGGAAAGGGAATCCTCTTTCTATCTTACTGGTTTAAAATAGGTGCCATGTGTTCAGATATCAGATATTTGGATCCATTTTCCCTTTTGTATTATTCATGTTACTGATTTTCTTATAATAAATGTGTGGCATGTACTATAGTAAGTTGGAATGTTAAAGGTCAGAGATAGATGTAAAGGCAAGTCATCCTAAAACACCTGCTGCATTTAAAAGCTGGTATTGTATGTTTGCAAACGCATCTCAAAGGAAGATACCTCATTACTGTGCAAAGGTTGGGTTGGGCAAGCTTTTGGGTCCAGAGGGTCTACTAAGCGGGGAATGCCATATTAATTAATAAAATATTCCTTTCAAACTAGAGCAGGAGATATGGGATCCTAATGGCCACTACCTGTTACTTCGTGGTCTCTATATTCATCAGGTCCTATTAGGTTCCATATATGGTCCTAATGTGGACTCCCACATTTTTACATTCCTGTTGGATCTGGTAGTCACTAATTCACTTGGAACTGTCTTCCTAGGTGGAGACTGGAATATTACCCCTCAAATCCAACTAGATAGATCAGATCCTAAATGATCTGGCCTATCGCTCAGCACAAAACATTAAAGATCTTTTATTAGAATTGGGATTAATAGATGTGGAGAGTCTTTAATCCCTCAGAAAAGCAGTATACTTTCTTCTTCTCCCCCATTGTACCTGCTCACGAATAGACTACTTTTTAATTAGTTCCCATATTTTACCTGGAATATTGGATGCTAATATACAACCACGCGTTATTTCGGCTCAATCCTCTGTCTCTCTTACTTACATTTTAGGCCCTGGAATAAAGAGACACTCTCTTTGGCATCTCAATAATCAACTCCTTCAAATTCCTCGCATTAAAGCTCACCTCAAGAACTTCATCTCCAACTTTCTGGAGATGAACCTGGGAACAGCCTCTCGAATTGATCTTGTCTGGTCTACTTTGAAATGTGCTCTGAAGGGTGAATGCATGCGGCTTGCATCTATTAGGACCAAGCTATTTAAGTCACAAATTGAAGCTCTCCTCCATTCAATTAAGACACTTGAAAGGGCTATTAGCTGTTACTCATTAGAAGAGGATTGGATTAAATTACATAAATTGCAGGCACAATTTTCAAATTTGATGTCCCAAAAAGCAGAGCTTTCCCTAAAGACAACCAAACTTAAATACTTGTAATCTGGAGAAAGGGCTGTCAAACTCCTTGCTATTCAAATTAAACAGGCGGAAATGGAGCTGTCCATATCAGGCCTATACCTAGCTAAAACTGGCCCTTTAATAACAGACCCGAGAGAAATTGCTTCGGGATTCAAACAATATTTTCATAATTTATACACTGTCTCGGAAGAGGAAGTCCCAATGGAACAACATATTCAGAATTACTTAGATCTCCTATCTCTCCCTAAGTTATCTCCAAACAAAACCTCTTTATTAGGAAACCTCATTGAGGAAGGGGAAGTTAAACTCGCAATTCAACAACTCCCTTTTGATAAATCTCCTGGACCAGATGGTCTTTCGACTAATATATATATATATAAAAATTATACAGTTCAAGCTTGCCTCCTTGCTGATGAAGGTGTTTAACTCCTGGTTTGAGAATGGGCTCTCTGACCATCCTTATCTGGAGGCTCTCATTGCTCTTATCCCCAAACCGGTCGAGAGCTTCATTATCCAGAAAACTACCATCCCATATCGCTGCTCAATGTGGACATTAAAATTTTGGCCAAAATACTTGCTAATCATTTAGGACCCCTGATGAACAAGCTTGTACGTAATGAGCAAGTAGGCTTCATGTCAAGTAGATCCTCTAGTGACCACATGCGAAGGTTGCTCCATCTCCTCTCCCTAACTAGTAATTTGGATTCAAAGGCTGCTCTTATTGCATTAGATGCGGAAAAAGCTTTTGATCATGTTTTATGGGACTTCCTCTTCACAACTCTCTCCTGTTTTGGTTTGCCACACTCATTTATTAAGTGGATTAAACTGCTTTACACATCCTCAACAGCCCGAGTTTGGTGCAACGGCATTCTCTCTAACTCTTTCCCATTGCACAAGTACCAGGCAAGGCTGTCCCTCTCTCTCCTTCTTTTTAATTTATATGTAGAACCCTTATAATGGAGATTACTTGTATCTCAAAATCTCCATGGAATTACTGTGGGATGCAGCAACATCTCCTATCAGCTTATACTGATGATTTATTACTACACATGGAAACCCTGAGGTTGGCATACCAGTCCTTTACAGGAACTTGAATCCTTTACAAAAGTCTACTTCTATAAGCTTAACCTTTCCAAAACTAGTGTCTTTCCACTGAATGGTAATCTGTTGCCATCAATGTACAAACATTTGGTTTGAAATGGGAATCGAAGTCCTTGAAGTACTTGGGTATTAAAGTATCCAGAAACGTTCCCACAATGAAGAAAGAAAATTTCACCAATATATTAAGCATAATTAAAACAGATCTTGATAGGTGGAATTCACTCCCAATTTCTTTATGGGGAAGGATCAACATAGTTAAAATGAATGTGTTACCCTGAATTCTTTACCCCTTAAACATGTTGGGCTTCTTTTTCCCCAAATCATGGTTGTTATCTCTACAAAAGATGATAAACCAATATATATATATGGAAAGGGAAAAGTGTTAGAAGGGCCTATCATAAGCTTACCACACCAAAATCACAGAGTGGGCTCTCCCTCCCATCCTTTTTACCTATTACAGAGCTAGTCATTTCAGTAAATTAGCATATTGGGTAATGCCATCGGAGAGGAAATGCAGGATCATGTCTCCTCCCTCCCTCTCTGGTTAGATATTGAGAAGGCAGTAGCTCTTAATAATTCCTGCTTGCTCCCAGCTCTGCTTTATGCTTTCCCAAAACATATCCCTCGAAAACTGTGGAAAACTCCAATAGGATGGTCCTTAAGAGTGTTACACCAGGTGCAGAGACACTTGAACTTGGATTGGCATAACTCTCCGGATCAACCACTACTAAATAATCCCCATTTCCAAATTCAGAATAGACCCATTTCTGCATCCTACTGGACTCCTTTGGTAGGACATCACTTGCAGATATTGACCCCAAAGGCAAAGCCCTCTCCTATCTCCAATTCCAGTCAAACTTCCTTCATACAGCTGGAAACTCCTTTAAATACTGGCAGGTCAGACATGCAGTAGTCTCTTTCCTAAATAAAATAATATTACCTGGTCCCCCTAAGACTGAGCTATCCTCCCTCTTACATATTGCTGACCAGCCTCACTCAGTCCCCAAAGCTGATAAAGAATTACAGTCTCTAAACTCAACTGCCTAAAGGGATTTGTAATTATTGGGTTCATAAACTCTCTCTCTCTCTCTCTCAAGGAGAACACCGAAATCTGGCAACAAATGTGGATGAACCTATATAAATATGTTAAGCAAGACCAGCTTTGCCTAGTTCAATATAATATTATGTGTTACCTATATTTTACTCTAGTTAAGCACCATAAGATTGGGAAACTAAATTCTTCACAGTGTCACAGATGCCTTGGAGCAAATGGGGATTTATATCACATGTTATGGATTTGGCCTAAAGCCCAGGCATTCTGGCAATCCATTAAAAATTCTCTAGATCCCCTATTGAGCTTAGAGCCATTATTTCTGCCAAAAACCTGCTTGCTTAATTGTTTACCTTCAGGAACAATTAATCTAAGACAAGCCTATATGGCCTTAATAACTGGTGTAGCTAAACTGGTCATAACGAGACATTGGGTGGATGATTCATTGCCTACTGTGTTAGAATGGCATAAAGAAATGCTTCTGGCTCTCCAACTTGAAAACATATGGCTATGATGCATAACAGACTGCAGTCATACTTTAATAAATGGGGTGCTCTTGATGCTCTACTAATAGCATGGAAACCATAGATCTTTATATTATATATTCATTGTTAATGTTTAATGTATTAACAGTAATATATTCCTACACTTGTACCAGTAAGGAGGAATAAGTTAAGATTTTATATATAGGGATTTTTATTTCTAATTTTGGTTATAAATTAGTATATTATGTTTAACACTGAGTCTCATAGCTCAAAGCGCAGCTTATGTTTCTGTAGCTCAGACTGATTTTGGAATCTACTTCTGTATCATGTGCAAAACTTGAATAAAATATATTGAATTATAAATTAAGAGTACTCAGAAATTTAGACAGGCAACACAATATGTTTATGTCAGTAGAGTTAAACAATACATTAATTATTTGATCAGAAGGAAGACACAGATCAGCCAATTTATTTATTTGAAAAGTTTCACCAGCAAGGACAAACTGAGCTCTAACAGGTTGTTTCCAGGTGTGTCCTGGGGAAGGGAAGTGGGTAAAATAGAGACATAGAAATTTGATGGCAGGAAGAGACCCCTTGGGTAAGTACATCAGATTTAAAACAATATAATACAATATCTGAGGTAACAATTGAGTACAGAGATACAAGGTAACAATGAACAGTTGTATACAGTTAGAGTTTGAGCATACAACCAGCATATACAGTTATCAATAATTAAACAGCTACAATTAAGATAAGCTTAGGCATGAGAGGCACTTCCTTTGGAGCAGAAGGGAATAGCATAGCAGGAAGGAGGGAAGGGTGAGAAGGAAGGAGAGGAGAGGTAGAGGAGAGATAGGATATTTGACCATCTGGGATGATAACCAATGGGGCTTTACCCAGAACAATGAAAACCGAGGCCATGTACAGTTTTCCAGGCCTAATAGAAGTAAATGATGGGGAAGGGAGAGGCAGACCAGGTACTCTTTGAGATCACAATCCTACTAGAGCAAAGCGCACAGCTGAATGAGCACCAGTCCGTGAACTAGTTTACTGGCTCACCATGAGGCAGCAAAGGTGGGGATACAGCAGTAGGAGAAGAGCCACTGAGGATGAGAACACAGATTAGCCAATATAGGCCCGATCCAAAACTCTCTTCTACTATGGTATAAAGGACATACAGTACCACATGTTTCAAGTCATCATATACATTCATCCCACATTTACAGAATTCTGAGACAACACCAGGTCTTTTTGTTTGAATTGTATATAATTTGCTTTATATAGCTCCAATCTGAACTTGGTGATGATAATCTAGTCTCAAGGGTTTGAAAGATGAGGTAGATGAAATTTGAGTCTGGGATGCACATTGATATTTCCGTACCACTGAAATAACTGCAGGCTTCTAATTCTGGATAAATCCAGATTGATTGCCATGTCCCTAATCTTGGTTTTAAAATCTCTGACTATATCCTTTCTGGGTCTAATATAAATTTCATATAGCAAGTTACCTAATCCCATTGGCAACAATTGTTCCCTAATAGAGGCTTGAATTTTCTTCTTTCTGAGCAGCCCACCCCTGCAATGGGGAACATAGGAATATTGCTTTAATTAATTAAATAGAAAAACACAAAGAACCTTTGCAGGAGACCCGCTCCTGCAAATGCCCTCAATGATACTAAACTCTGGATTTTAAAAAGACAATCAGCCAGCCATTGGAGAGCTTTCTCTTTGGTGCCAATTTTAAACTTTAAATTCAGCAACGGAACTGAAAGAGCTCCTCTTTTACTGGCACTGAGCTCATTTCCAATGGGATGCTGACTGTGACTCATGGGATTTAAGGGCTTGAATTTACTTCTTTCTGAGCAGCCCTTCCCCACAATGGGGAACACAGGAATATTGCTTTAATTAATTAAAAGGAAAAAGACAAAGAACATTTGCAGGAGATCTGCTCTTCTGGATTTCTTTGCAGGAGACCCACTGCTCTGGATTTTTTTTGCCCTACCACCCCCACCTCCATAACCTATTAAATACATGCAGAGAGCCCTGTACATAGGCTGAGCAAGGGAAGGGAACATTGTTTACCCAGAAGTAGCACACTAAGCTGAAGCTTCAAGCTTCTTTCCAGATGTGACCTGGGAGCACAAGGAAGTTAAGTGACTTGTTCAGGATCTCACAGTATGCACCTCGGCAGCTGTGGGATTCAAACCCAGATCTCCAGATCTGCAGTTCAGAGCCTTAACCCACTGCACTATATTGCCTCCTGCCAAGGGAGAGGGAGGTGTTTGTTAATAGAAATCTTCTTGTCTGCCACAAATCTAGATACTATTAAGGCAAGTTTAGCCTTGCAGTAATATTAGTACACTGATGCCTGTCCTAGATAAAAACAATGGGCAACTGATTTATGCATTGTCTCTAGGTTAGGAATGACTAATTAAATAGACATCGGGAACTTTATGTCTACTGTAGACACCCAAGTGGGTAACTACTGTAATTATTTTGAAAATCAGGAATTGTGTCTGAGATGATTACCACTCTGTACTGTTGTTCTCTTAATTAGAGTTAGCTGCTCTTTGCTTCAAAGTACAAAATTCTAGGTTAGGTATGTTTATGAGATTCGTATAGTTAAGTACTGCAGCTTGCTACAGTAACTGTATTCCTAATGACTAATCCCATGTTTTGCTGTTCTTTATGTAGTTGCTAGATGGACCAAGGTTAGGAATGTCCTAGTGAAAATAAGATAACTTCTAGCCTTATCAAATCTATTGTGATGACTTAAACTGTAGATTCTTGACCTATCCTAGCACTGTGGCCAGAGGCCTCTCTCTGTCCTTGAACCTTAGCCAGATCAAACTACAGGATGGGTTTACATGGTGCTATAGCTGCTCTTGCCTGTATTCTTGTGATCCTTTGCATGGACTAATGCCACTGCACCCCTACCAGAACACATGCATAGACCCTACACCCTGTATCACCCCTTGAGTCAATGCTACCCCCTAGCAGACTATCACAGCCCCTTTCTGATCATCCTACATGGATTGCACAAAAAAGCAAAAATGCTATAAGTTAAGCTCTTTTCTATCTGAATACAGAAGGAAAGACATATTGCCCACCATCAATGCTGCAGAATATATCATAGCAGTCCTGCTAAATGTGCAAGGTGAGACATTGAGCTAAATATAGGGCCTATCGGGAGGAACACAAGAATTGATTCTCCTGTGGACCCAGCTTGGAAAAATACCCATGGATTACAAATAGTCCACATGAATGTGAACAGCCTAAGATCCAAAATGACCAAGCTAGAAGGATGGAACAATGTATACTTGCCAGACATAATCGCCATCTCAGAAACATGGCTCAAGCCAAACACACTACCCCAAGAAGTAGAGATGCCATGCTTCACAACATCCAGGGTGACTAGACAAGGGAAAAGAGGTGGAGTTCTAATTTACACCATGTCCACAGTTCAGGCCCGTACAGTCCCTGCGATGGAGCTTACGAACACAGAATATGAACCATCTTCATCCAACTGCAGATAGATAGGATAAAACCACTCCTGATAGGTTGTATTTACAACCCACCTAAATAGCGCTACCTGACCTTAAAACTTTGACTGATGCGATACATAACCTCCTTCCTGGATGCAATAGGATAATACTGGGGGGACTTCAACCTGCGTTGGTCCCAACACATTAAGGGCAGAGCAAAGGCTGCCCTCCATGCTGCCCAACTCAGCCAACTCATGAGCGAAACCACAAGACTTAATACTAAAACTGGAAACCATACAATCCTCGACTGGCTACTAGAATCAAAACCTGAAAGACTCAAGGTGGTAGGGATTCTTTCTGATTCAGTAAGTGATCACTCACACATCTATAGCATATGGAAGAATGACTTTCAAAAAACTCCCTCCAAGAACCTTCTGGGCCCGGGACTTCTCCAGTTTTGATCTTGGTTCCTTCAGAATACTAAATGGAGTAAACTGGGATCAATTAAAGATACTCCCTATTCTTGATGAAGCCCTAGACTTCTTCAAAATACCTTCCTGTCAGTAGTAAATAAGCATGTCCTCCAAAAGCAGCATAGAGTCAGATGGCTACACTCGAAATGGCTGTCAGGAACTGAAAAAATCATTAAAGAAAGGACAAAGCCACTCTTCAAAACCTCCATCCTCCAGAACAACAGGCAAAAATATAGAATGCTATGTAACAAATGCAAAGGAAATTAAAATAGCAAACAGGCTTATCTAAGGAACCTACAAGATAGAAATCCATCTGACCCCAAAAAGTTCTGGACTCAGATTAATGCCCTCCTAAAAGGTTCGACCAAACAAACTGACTGCAAAAAGCAATCTGGTGACAAATGCTGCAAGAACCCTAGTGACTCAGCCATGGAACTGAACTCCTTCTTAATTAATCTTGATAGATTCAAGAACCATCCCCCAGACAGCTTGCCAGGACCCCCCAAACCTAGTACAAGAAATCTCTCACATCCTAATTTCCACCTTAGGCTTGTGAAAAGGAAAGAAGTACTAGATCTTCTCAAGAAACTTTACCCACAGGATCTGTAGGCAACGACAATCTGGATCCAAAACTCCTCAACCTCGGAGCACTGGCAATAGCTTCACCCATAGCAACAATATACAATCTATCCATCCGTGAAGGAAAGTTCCCATCCTCCTGGAAAGTTGCCCTAGTAACGTCAATACACAAAGGAGGGGAGCTAGAGAAAGTTGAGAACTGCCAACCAATTTCCATTCTCTGCACATTAAGTAAACTGCTGGAAATTTTTATCTGCTACCAAGTCATCGACTACATAGAACAGCACAATGTACTCCCACAAATCAACACAGATTCCATAAGTACCTCGGGACATACACGGCCTTAGTCTGCCTGACCACGGACAGTCTAGAAGCACTAGACAAAGGCCACAAAACCAGAGCAGTATTTGTTGACCTGACAAAGGCCTTGGATCTCATAGAACATCAGCTACCTCTCTAAGCTTACCTCTATAGGTCTAGACAATCTGGCACTAATGTGGTTCTCAGATTATCTAACAAGAAGATTCCAATTTGTTAAATGGAAAGGAGCTCTGTCAGACAAAAGTTCCATTAATGAAAGTGTCCCACAAGGATCTATATTGGGCCCCCTTTTATTCTCACTTTATATCAATAAATTATCGAACAATTGTTGAGAAACCCAACTGTTGCCCTATGCAGCTATCTACCACAGTACAAATGATGTTGATAAACTAAACGCTTTGCTTACAAAAGACCTGCTCATGCTTGAAAACTGGCTAATTACCAACAAATTGGTCCTTAACAGGAAAAAAAAAAAGGCCATCTTATTTAGGTCAAAAAGTCTAGGTCCCCAAAGACAGAACTTGCTAAAACCTATTTTCTCAGATGGCTCCCAGATTGAGGTTGTTTACTCTAACAACTATCTGGGAGTCCTCCTCGACCAAGATATCACCTTCAAAGACCAAGTAGATAAACTTACCAATGTCTTAAAACCCAAAAATAGGGTTCCTGTACAGAGCAAAGCCTTACCTCTCAATGAGTCATGCCTAAAAATCACCAACTGTACTCTCCTGCTCTCTCTACTCTATAGCCCCTGTCCTGTACATAGACAGGAACACAGAGTGAAATAAACTCAAATCCTTATATCATGCAGTTGGCTGGTTTATTACAAGAGGAGCTCCAAACACAGAAACATAGACTTTGACAGCAGATAAGGACTGCTTGGCCCACCTAGTCTGCCCATTTCCCTACCTACAGGATAAGCTGCAGATCCTAGTTAACCAACAGCCTATTTCTTCCTACCCTCCACAAGAATTGCTTTATGTCTGTCCCATGCATTCTTGAATTCTCCCACAGTTTTAGACCCCACAGCCTCCTCAGGAAGACTGTTCCATGAGTCCACCACCCTCTCTGTGAAAAAATACTTCCTCACATTGCCCCTGAGACGTCCTCCCTCTATCTTCAAATTGTGTCCCCTTGTTCTTGCACATCTCTTTTTCTGAAAGATGCTACACTCTTGGACTTTGTTGATTCCACTGAGGTACTTAAAAGTTTCTATCATGTTCCCCCTCTCCCTCCTTTCCTCAAGGGTATACATATTAAGCTCCTTTAGTCTCTCCTCGTATGGCTTCTCTTGCAGACCCTGAACCATTTTAGTTGCCTTCCTCTGGACTGCCTCCATCTTGTCTATGTCCTTGCAGAGATGGGGTCTCCAGAACTGGACGCAGTACTCCAGATTGGGTCTCACCAACTGTCAGTACAGAGGAATAACAACTTCCTGTTTACTGCTGGTGCTGCCTCTCCTTATACATCCCAGTATCCCCCAGCCCTCCCTACTCCTTCTCACATTGCTTGCCAACCTTAAGGTCATCTGATATGATTACCCCCAGGTCCCTTTCCATTTTTGTTGTTATTACTACCCCCCCATTGTGTAATCTTCCCCTGGGTTTTTGTTTCCCAGGTGCATTATTTTGCACCTCTTTTCACTGAATCCAAACTGCCATACTTCTGACCATTTCTCCAACCTTGCCAAGTCCCTTCTCATCTTTTCCATGCCTCCTTGTGTATCAACCTTGTTGCAGATCTTTGTGTCATCTGCAAAGAGGCATACTTTTCCTTCTAGTCCCTCTGCAATGTCACTTATAAAAACATTAAAAAGGACTGGACCCAGTACTGAACCCTGCAGTACCCCACTAGTAACCCCCTTTCTTCAGAGTGGACTCCATTTACAATTACCTTCTGTGTCCTGTTGTTCAGCCAATGTTTTACCCAGGCTATCACCCAGGGACCAACTCCCAGGCTGGTTAATTTGATTATTAATCTTTTGTGTGGGACTATGTCAAATGCCTTACTAAAGTCTAGGTAGGCCATGTCCACAGCCCTACCCCTGGTCTACTACTTTGGTCACCCAGTCAAAGAAATCAATTATATTTGTCTGACGTTACCTTCCTGCTGTGAACCCATGCTGCCTTGGGTCCTGTGCCCCACTAGGCCTCTTGGTACTCAACAATTCTTTCCTTCAGAAGTGATTCCATCACTTTCCCTACCACAGCGGTCAAACTGACAGGTCTGTAGTTTCCTGCTTCTGTCTTGCTCCCACTTTTTTGAACAATCATCATTGTGGAGTGCTCAGTACCCAGAACTGGCCTACACTTGACAGAAGGCTGGAATATGCCGCACTATCACTAGTCTTTAAACTTAGTAACAACAAAGACCCCCCTAGTCTCAATGACCTACTAAAGACCAAACCAGACAGGCACCCCCTCAGATTATCAAAAAGATCTCTCCTCAATATCCCCCAAACTAAGACTCAAGCAGGGGCAGGGTCCTTTGCCATAGCAATTCTGACTCAGGAATGTTCTTCCCAAAAACATTCAAAAATTCCCTCACTCGGGTCTTCAAAAAGGTCTAAAAGGGCACTTACTAGAATGCAGCTCCTACAACTGCTACTTCTGACAGGATCTTAGATGTTATAAAAGGTTTGCCTCAGATACACTGTCTCCATGCACCCAAATAGTCACACAAGGCTAGACTTAAGTGCCAACAGGTCACTAAAATAATATATATCCCAGCTGGTTCTGGGACTAGATGACCATCTTACCTTACAGTATAGGATCTATCAAATGTCAAATATTGTTAACTATCATTACCTTACAGTATAGGATCTACAAAATGTGCAGGATTGATTGTCTTAGTACTATACTGTATCATTGTATCTAATTTAATGAAATGTATGACTGACAAAACTATCCATGTTTATTGTACTGATACAGTTTGTGACTTATCTCTGTAACTGATCCCGGGTCGCCCCTGAAAAAGGGCCTGCTGAAGACCCAGTGCGTTTACCTGGTCAACAAAATTCAAATAAAAAAAAAATTATAAATAAAGAAGTTTAGTAATTGGGAAAATAAAACCCCAAATGTGCATAACTGATTTGTTCTTCCAAGCACTGCCTAGGCAACCACTCCTCTGGTGAATCCCCCCGCATCGGTATCTCCAGGTCATCATTATACAGCAGCTCACAAATGTTGATGTGTATTGCCATGTCTAGCCTGTATCTGCCCACTATGTATTCATCAGGGAGGTCCCTGAATGTTGTTCTTTTCTGATGCAGGTTGTTGGAAGCACATTGCCCCCTGTGGTACCACTCTGGTGGCATAGCACAGCCCTTCCCCACAGCATGTGCCTACTGCAGCCTGTGCATGGCTTTTACTACCAGTACCATCTTGCTAGTCTGTTTGGCCTCCCGTTATCTCTCTGTGTTGTTTCTCACTATGTCCTGCTGACTGCATAGCATTTGCACATGAAGGACAGATTTTTGTAATCCTTATTTTACTCTTCACATTGGTGCCATTAGTGGAGGGCTGAAAATAGTGCTGCACAATGTATGCAGGCACTGATCCACATGCTGCATGAGGAATATATTAATTCTGCAGGTACGCACAATTAGTTTAATGCAGTGCTGTGTCTGGCTCTGAAAATAACTCTCAGTTTTAGTGTGCGATTATCAGTGTGCTGTTATTCAGAGAGCATCATGCTATTCCAGATTGTATTGTGCTATCCCTCAGAAAATGAGGCTCAGATATACAAACTTGTGCCTACAGCTTAAGTAGTAGCAAATCTGATTGGACAGAGCAGGAGGGGTAGTTGGTGGGTATTCATAGACCTAGCATTTCTGCAATCTAAGCTGTTTACAACAGTAGTCAGTAGTGTTAAGAGAATGCTGGTAGCAATTTAAAAAGTGGTAAATAGTAAGGAAATAGAGGTGAAAAAGTTGTCAGTGCACCGGTTAGACCTCTTCTTGAGTATTGCATACTGTTCATAACATTGTATTACAAAAAGGAAATACATGAGTTGTAATAAGTACAGCCCAATGCTACAAAAATAATAGGTGGAGTGGACAACATGACATGGAAGGAGTGATTAATAAACCTGGGGCCTGTTTCATGGAAAAAAATATATCATGCAAAAATACCCTGGCAATCTGTTTAGCAGTCTCTAAAATGGCAGGACAAAAAGCATGAGCACACATTAGAGGGATAGCAATAAGAAGGGGCATACAAAGTGTTTTCACACATGTAGAGTGACAATGTTGTGGAAAGGGTTGCTAAAATTTCAGAACTAGGCTGGATAACAAGCTGAAAGATTATTACTCTTAAAATGACAACAGTGAAGCAACTGTTCATGGTCAGAATCAGTCTTCCTGCACCTAGAAACCAGTGCATTTTGGAGTATCCATATTTTCTTATTTATTTATTTAAAATGTTGGTAACCGGAAAAGGCACCCTGAGCCAAAGCTTGTTTCAGGTACAACACAGAGTAATAATAATAATAATAATAACATTTATTTGTTATAGCACCTTTCATATTTCAAAGTGCTGTGCAATCAAGATAAAAACAGAATACAATAAATACAATAAAATCAGGAAAATACAGAATAGGGTAGGGGATAGGGTCAATGACATCATATACAGGAGCATATACATACAAAGAAAATGCCATAAATACAATATTTACATAGATGTGGAAACAATATACCTTGTGGCTAATACATAGTGTGGCTAATACAGCAATGAATACAATATTTACATTGATGTAGACAAAGTCATATGCACAAGAACATGGGAACTTTTTGAAAACTGGTCCAGTGTTTTTTTATTGAGAATGCTCTATTCACTTGCTCACTTTCTGTATCAGAAATTACATTTAATGGATGCTTCATTTTCTCTTTAGTCCACATTTAGCTGATTCAGACATATTTTATTGTCTGTGCTCTGAATGGAAAGGCAATTTTATGCTTTGTATTTTCCAAATGTAAATGTGTTCACTTGGATAAACTCATACTAATAGCCAATTTGACCATACAACCCAAAAACTTGCACTGGAGGAGGTGTAATACAATGGCTGATGTTACTGCAGCTTTTAGGATTCAACTACTGTATGTAGTTGAACTGTCTACACAGGAAGCACAACAGTTCCTGGCAAACAACAGTTTTTGTTTTTCTATTTGAAGTCTGTAGCTTGGTGTATGTCTGTATTTTGAAGAATAAGCAAGTCTTTGCATTATTTGCAGTACTTGCGAGACCCCTTACTTAGGAGTACATGGTGTTAGAAGTGAAAGCTCAGTACTAAGAATGGGGACAAATGAAACCTCTGGAACCTCTGAGCTTTGTAAGAAATACAGCAGATAACTGGAAAAGATGGTGCTAGCATTTTCAGTTCTATCTGATAGGCTGCAGGATCACAGAAAAATGTGAGACATGCAAGGCTTCTACATGCTATGTGGTCAGAGAAGGTGCTACTGTTTCAATCACATGCACTTACAGTATGTTTACTGTTTCTTGACTGTTTTAGCCAACTTGTTTCTTCTTTGCTGAGTCTGCAGTTTCTTGTACTATTTTCTTCCAATTACACTGCACCTATGTCTCACAACTTGTAACTTTGCAAATGATTTACCTTCATGCTCCAAAATGTTATGTATGATTTGTTTTATTTTTCCTTGTTGCTGTGTATTTACTTACTTCAGTTACATTTGTGTCTTGTTACTAGCCTGTTTTCCAATTATAATATTTTGTTTCTTTGCACCATTGTGTTATGAGTGTTTTGACTTGTACTCTCCCGGGTCATGCCTGAAAATAGGCATATCGTATTTAATGCCTAGTACACTTACTCAGTTATCAAAAAACAAATAAATAAATATATTGATGCATACAACCCTTTTCAATGGTACTATACGTTGAAGGCAAACTGAAAATGGACAAGATTGTTAAGCTTACTACAACCCTTGTAAGAATGTAACTTGGGAAAGACGTATCTTTTCATCAGAAATGAACAGCTGGGAGTGTCAGTTGACTACTGCATTGCTGAGCTGAGAAACAAAAATCATGTGAATTTGACAATCCCAAAGACTGCTTTACAAGGACCGAGTTGTGTCTTGCATTATCAGTGACCACAAACAAGCTGGATCGGTATGTGAAACTAAGTTAACATTGTTAACTTACAAACCAGTTGTCTTTGGTTTGTAGCAGATATTCTGCAGGTGGAGGCTATTTCTAACGGAAAGGTGAAATAAGGAACTTAGAATTATCAGGAAAAGACAGTCTTTCAAGCAACAGAGGGAGGTGGATCTAGCTTTACTTTTGTTACAATTCTTAAGATTTTCAGTGCAGGAAGAGTTTAAAGCACAGCTGACTTATTTTGGGGCTGACTGCTTAAAGAGCACAAATCACCAGGTTGTTTTGGGGCTGGGGAGGTTTACCTGTGTCTGACTTGGATGTCTGGATTTTTCTCTGTTTGATTAGCAGGGTATTTTCTCTGTCAAATTGTTGTGTAGGGCATCTTGCTGACAGGAAGGCACTCATCGCAGCGGTGGGTCAGAGCTTTTAGCTGATTGTTTTGTGAGGGCACAGATTAGGCCCAACCTCTTCCAACCCCTCACCCCACCCACCCCTGGAAATAGTTCCTTTATACCTGGGGTTCTGACATCATTTCCTCAAGAGTGCAAGGTGCATATCGCTGTCATATCCTCTCTAGCACACTGCACTGACAATATAAGCATACACATTGCATAATATATATATTTCTATATAACAAACCAATCACACACACACACATACACAACAAAAAAACAAGTAGATAAACATGTGGGGAGTAGTGCAATGTAATGGCTGTGGGGCAGCAGTCTTCTGGGAGTCTTTCTGGAGGCTGAGATGCTGCCCTATTTGCAGACAACTCTCTGCCCTGAGGGAGGAAGTTGCCCATCTTCAGGCCAAACTGGACAGTAGTAAGGGAACCTTCCACCAGGCCACACTGGATGGTAGGAAGGGAACCTCCCCCATCCAGGGAGCACCAGAGTCACCACCACTACCTCAGAGGTTGCGAAGAAAGCACAGCAGTTGGACCACAGTGGGCTCAGGGAGGGTGAGGATGGTGGAACAGAGGCACACCAGTTAGTTGTTCCTCCATAATCCATACACCATTCTGGGGCATAGCTCCCTATGGATGCACCCGCAGAGGAGACTAAGGAGGCTGAGGACAACTGTCACAGGAGGCCCACAGGAAGGAGGCAGAGGACACCACAAGGAAAGGAAGCAGCTCCTGGTGGGGGACTCAATTATTAGGGGGATAGAACTGGGGTGAGCAGGGAAAACTGAAGTAAGGTGCCTGCCTGGTGCCATGGCTTGGAGGGACAGGAAGTGCATCCTCAGGATCATGAGAACAGCTGCACGGGAGTCTGAGCTGGATGTCATTGTCCACCTAGGGACAAATGACTTGGCTCATCATGAGATTAGAGCAGTGCAGAAGGACTTTGTAGAATTGGGAAGGGGCCTAAGACAAGTAGCACACACAGTATCCTTCTCAGAGGTGCTGCCTGTCAATGGCATGAGTGGCGAGTACTTTGCACCATGCAGTTTAATGAGTGGTTGAAAAAATAATGTGGAGAACAGGGTTTGGCTTCGTTGGGGACTGGGGTTCCACCTGGAGGACACCAGCCTATACTGGCAGGATGGGCTGCATCTGTCCAGGAAGGAACAAGTCTTTTGAGCAATCGGTTTAAATGCTTCATTGGCAAGCTTTTAAACTAGTCAAGGAGGAGGCACTGATAAGCAGCAGGAAAATCCCAGCCTCTCCCTACAAAACAGGGTACTAAATGAGAAAAGACCGAGGTAGAAGGTCAGTGAGGATGCTGCAACAGAAGGTAAAGCCATCAAAATTGGAGAGCAATGAGTACCAATGCCCGTAGTCTGAGTAATAAGCTTCCTGAATTAGTGGCCTCGATGGAGGAGGAACATCTGGATACGTGGCAGTCACAGAAACATGGTCACACAAAACCATGACTGGGACATAAACATACCAGGATACACATATCTACAGGAGGGGCGGGAGGGTAAAGAGGAGGAGGTAGCTCTTTACATAAGGGAAGAATCAAAGCAACAGAACAAAAGGGTAAACAGGGAGGAGAAGAAGCACTGTGGGTAAATTTGGAGACACGGCAGTGGCAACACAATCCGCACAGGGGTGTGTGAACCCCCTTCTCCAGGGGAGGAAATGGACAAGGAAATGAAAGAAAGTATACTTAGAATGGCAGGAAAAAGGGAGATATTGCTGATGGGTGATCTGAATATGCCAGATGTTAACTGGAGTGCAGTTGCAGCAGCCACTTGAAGAGTGGGGTTATTCTAGATGCCCTACAGGGGCATGCCTTAGACAACTAGTATTGGAGCCCACTCGAGTGAGCAATCTTAGACCTGGTTCTCTCAAATGGGGATGAAGAGGATCACAGATGTAGAAGTGGGTAGCCATCTGGGAACTAGTGACCATTGAACAGTATGGTTCACAATACACACAGCAATAGAGTCAAGCCATACAAAGGCAAAAGTACTGGACTTTAGGAGGGCTGACTTTGCAAAATGGGTGAGTGCCTAAGGAATACACTAGCAAAAGAGCAGGAAGGAGGGGTGAAAGAACAATGGGAATAATAAAAACTGCCATCACAGAGGTAACAAGCCTTTGTGTGAAGCAAATAAACAAAACAAAACGATGTAAGAAACCACTATAGTTTTCAAAGGAAGTGGCAGTGAATGTTCAAGAGAAAAAGAAAGCATTCAGGAAGTACAAGGAATCACAGAAGGAGCAGTACAGAGAACTGTATCAGTTAAAGCAAAAGGAAGCTGGGAAGGCAGTCAGAACAGCAAAGGCCGAACCAAGGAAAAGATAGCCAACTCAGTTAAGAAGGGGGATAAAACCTTTTATAGGTACATCAGGGAGCGAAGGAAGACCAAGGGAGGGATAATGAGGCTTAATAAAGGGAGGGAGGGTGGGCAGAGGGTGACTGTGAAAAGGCACAGATACTAAACAAATATTTTTGCTCAGTATTTACAAAGGAAGAGGGGGAGGTACCTAAAACAAACAGTAGAAACACTCTGGATACAGAAGTTGATACCAGCCCATTTACAGAAGAAAGGGTTCTGAAAGAACTCTTAAAACTGAAGGTGGACAAAGCAATGGTGCCTGATGGGATTCATCCCAGAATTCTAAAAGATCTAAGGGTAGAACTAGTGACACCACTGACTACCCTCTTTAACAAATCATGGGAGGATGGGGTGGTACCCGAGGACTGGAGGAGGGCAGATGTGATTCCCCTTCACAAAACTGGGAGCAAGGCAGAAGCAGAAAACTATAGACCTGTTAGTTTAACCTCAGTGGTAGGGAAAATGATGGAATCACTTCTGAAGGAAAGAATTGTCGAGTATCTAGAGGCCAGAGGGGCACAGGACCCAAGGCAGCATGGATTCACAGCGGGAAGGTCATGCCAGACAAATCTGATAGATTTCTTTGACTGGGTGACCAAAGTAGTAGATCAGGGAGGGCTGTGGACAGGTCCACCTAGACTTTAACAAGGCATTTGACACAGTCCACACAAAGATTAATATACAAGTTAGCCAGCCTGGGGTGGGTCCCAAGATGACAGCCTGGGTAAAAGTTGGCTGGAGAACAGGGCACAAGGCGTAATAGTAAATGGAGTCCACTCTGAAGAAGGGGGTTACTAGTAGAGGTACATGAGTTCAGTAATAGGACCGGTCCTCTTCAATGTCTTTTATAAGCGACATTGCAGAGGGACTGGAAGGAAAAGTATGTCTCTTTGCAGATGACACAAAGATCTGCAACAGAGTTGATGCACAAGGTGGGGTGGAAAGGATGAGAAGGGACTTGGCAAGGTTGGAGGAATGGTCAAATGTATGGCAGCTTAGATCCAATGCTAAGAAGTGCAAGGTAATGCACCTGGGAAACAAAAACCCAGGGGAAGAGTACACAATGGGGGGTGAGATACTAATAACAACAAAAATGGAAAGGGACCTGGGGTAGTCATATCAGATGACCTAAAGGTGGCAAGCAATGTGAGAGGGCAGCAAGGAGGGCTGGGGGATACTGGGATGCATAGGAGAAGCATCACCAGTAGAAAACAGGAAGTTATTATCCCTCTGTACAAACAGCTGGTGAGACCCCATCTGGAGTACTGCGTGCAGTTCTGGAGACCAATCTCCTAAAGACATAGACAGGATGGAAGCTGTCCAGAGGAGGGCAACTAAAATGGTGCAGGGTCTGCACTGGAAGACATATGAAAAGAGACTTAAGGAGCTTAATATGTATAGCCTCGAGGAAAGGAGGGAGAGGGGGACATGATAGAAACTTTCAAGTACCTCAAGGGAATCAACAAAGTCCAAGAGGGTAGCATCTTTCAAAAAAAGAGGTGTGCAAGAACAAGGGGGCACAATTTGAAGATGGGGGGTGGCTCAGAGGTAATTTAAGGAAGTATTTTTTCACAGAGAGGTTGTGGATGCATGGGCAGCCTTCCAGAGGAGGTTGTGGAGTCAAAAACAATAGTGGAATTCAAGCATGCATGGGACAGTCATAAGGCAATTCTAGGGGGTGGGGGTAGGAAGAAGTAGGCTGCTGGTTAACTAGGATCTGAAGCTTATCCATTAGGTAGGGAAATGGGCAGACTTGGTGGACCAAGCAGTCCTTATCTGCCGTCAAATTCTATGTTTCTATGTTTCTATATATGCAGAGCAAATGAAATATGTGGTTTGCAAATAAAATCGCTGTCTCACAGTGAAAGATCAAATGTGAAAGTATGGACTAGAGGCCAGATTAAGCAAAAGTGGGTACCAGTAGCAACTTCCAGTAAAACTTTTAGGGTGCTACAAGCTACAATAAATGTGAAAATGTGCACAATAAAGCTCAGATGTGCCCTGCTGCACCAGAGTAATCTATCATGCATGTGATAAACTAAATCATTTTGCAAAAGTCTGCCATTCAAGGACAAAGATAACAAGGCCTAAAGTGAAGCTGTGCATGAATATATCACAATGCAAAAAAGCATGCACCTTATAGCAGAGACTGAGTTATTGATAGGAAATTTAAAAGTCGGAAATTAAAGAAATGAAAAGGAATGGAGAGGGAAACTTAATACAAATGATCAAGATGTTTACAAGATAGACACGGGCTTGAATATATTGTAATGTAGTGACAGAAGAGGTGTACCAGCAAGTTAGCAAATAGAAATGCAAACATGAAAGCTAACGTAATTGAAAATATCACCAGGTAAACAATGTAGGTAAAGTGACACTAGTATGGTTATATAAAGGCAAATACTTGGTGATGGAGTTTGCAATTCTATGTTGAAAATGGACCCTCTGCTGGAGTTTCATGTGTACTAGGACTAAGTACATGTTTAGAAAAGAGTTTGCTTAGAAATAGGTTTACAGTTGCAATGTTGTGACAGAAGCTCAGAATATATTAAACAGCCACTGAGATGTTTTTGAAGGAGTGGGTTGTATGGAAGGAATAGTTCGTCATATTAAGATTACTAAGAGGGTACAGACTGCTGTACAGACAGCCCACCAAGTAACAATCAAACTGAGAATGTAAGATGAGCTGGACTGTATAGAAAGTCTGAATGTAATTGAACATGTACACATGCCTATTCTACAGTATGGGTCAATAGTATGATTACTGTCATAAAGCATAGCAAAATCTGAATATCCCAAACATCTGAGAACCTGTGACATGAGAAAGGTACCCTATAAGAGCAATAAGAGAAGTTATAGCAAGAGAAATGGCTCATTAGCCTAGAGGTAGCACTACCACTTGTGACACCAGTGATCCATGCTCAGGAATCAGTGTGGGGTGTCAGGGGCCACCAGGGGAAGGAGGAGGATCGAACCGTCCCGAGGATACTCTCCTCCTCTCTGGGGGGAGGGCAGCCAGCTCCACTGCGATACTGCCAAGTGGGTGACCACAGGTGGTTGTGCAACTGGAGCGACTCATAGGTGGGAGGATGTTGACAGGTGCTGCACCATGCACACCTATGTGCAAGTGTGCTTGGTGCACCCTTTCATCAACATCATGGAGTAGGGGAAGAAATGATGAAAAATCACCTTGAGTGGCTTGATGAAGACAGCCTACCTGCAGGCCCCGCAGCTGCTAACAAGCTGGACCCTACTTACCAACTCAGATCTATGTGTGGCAGAGATATGGGGGGGCTCACCACTCCTGCCAGAGGGGGAAGCACTGGAAGAACACCAGAGGCAAGGTAAGTACTGGGGGACACCAGGGTGGCAGGGCAGGGGTCAGGCTGAGCAGATGGTGGCTGACCAGAGATAAGGGGGCAAAAAAAAAGTTTTAGCAAGAATGCCAAATGCTAAAATATTTTCAGTCGTAGATACAAGTCAAGGATTTTGGTAAGCAGCACTAGACAGAGAGTAAAAAACCTTTAATATGCAATTTGGGAGACATCTGTTCAAAAGGCTACCCTTTGGCATTGCATCTGCCTCTGAGGTATTGCAGAGAATTATAACACAGTTCTTTAAGGACTTAGATGGTGCTAAAGTTATTGTGGATGACTTACTGATATGGGGAAAATGAACAGCACAATGAGAGGATGACTCAGTGTTTCAACTTAAAAGAGAAGTACTCTAAGGCTGACTTGCTAAAGAAACAGTACTCCAGTAGCTATCAAACCATATTGGAATTATAAAGAAGACCAGCAGAGAAGTCGTGGCAAGGCTTTCAATAGTCCAGCTTTTGACTTTGGCCATCCTCTTACCCACAGGGGATCCGAGAAGGGATACAGCCTCTGGAGGGACTTCAGCCTCTGGGACATAAGGAATGGCCAATTAGGGCCATGTGTGCCTTTTCATTGTCAAATGCTGCTACACACATGGGCCATGCCCAAGGAGGATGTCCCCAAACTTTGCCCTGCAAGGGGAACATCAGCTATCTGAGCTCTCACTTCTGGCTGCCTCAGGGAGAATCATCTACAAGAGACACAAGAAAACCCATTCACTCTTTGTACACTGCTTGTGGGACTACCATGCTGCTACAGGATGAGCACTGCTCCCAGTGCTCAACCCCCTAATCACCTCAAGCTAGACATTTCTGCACTGCACTTTATAGGGCAGCTAAAAACTATTGCAGCCTATGTCTGACAAGTGCACACCAGCCTGGGCATAAAACTGAGGTACAGTACCAACTATATAATTGTGCCTAAAGACAGTATACCAGCTGAATCCATAAAACTCCACATTGCCATGTTGGTCAACTTGCAGGCTTTCACAATTGAGCGGGGTCGCTCACATGTAATAATTCTATGTACATATGAATTTTACTGTAAAAATGTAAAAATGTATTATCTGTATTGCCTTGTAAATACCTGTGTTGACCTGTATAAACAATTGTTCATGCTCCACCCAGGTCCATCTTGCAAATGAGCTGTCTCTCAATGATGACCGCCTGGTTAAATAAAGACTTGATTGATTGATTGATTGATTGATTGATGTCACTAATGCCTCCACTGGATGGTGTGAGACAAGATGATGTGCACCCCAGGCCAGGCTTTTCAAAGCAGAAACAGGACCTACTTCACCTTGCTACAACAGTTCCAAGGACTTCACCACTTCTAAGTCATTTCCTCCCAGATGTACCACCAAAATCTTGGGAAGACCCTACCTCTGAGCTACAGCAATAACCCAAGGGAGCAGGTCACCCAATTTCAGGTAGTGCTTTAGTAAGGTGATTCAATATTGTCACCTTGATGTTAGTGAAGGAATGCTGCTGTTACACGAGGTCCCTGCACCCTAATTGATACCCTCAGGGGCACACCATAGACAGCTAATGTTTAGGCATAGGCTATACTAATATATAGGGCATAGGACATCTACCGTACAAGAGTAGATGTCAGGATATGAATACATGTTATTGTAACTCATTTTGCTTGCTAATGCAAACACATTATATTATGTACTTCTGTCTATTTCTTACTTGTCAGATGCCAAGACACCTGTCCTTGAAGTGATTATGATGTGTAAGAGCAACATTGCCATCTTTTGGTGATGGACACCACTTCACCTTGTTATGTAAGACTTTGTATAAGAAGGTCTTTGTTCTAAAACTGATGACTTTACAACTTTATATAATGTTATCTTATACCGCTGAATACCTCTAATTTAGCCAATAGGGCTCATCTCTGTAACTAGAAATGTTTCTATCTTTCAGTAACCATAGTAATTATCATAGGTATATAATGTTATGCACAGGCTTTACACCTCGGAGACCCGAGAGACCCCAAGAGACAATAAAGAAACTTTGAGGTGTAGGGAACGCTTAGCATTGGCTCCCGGTTCGTATTGGTAAGAACTGCTTAGGGCAACTGTGATTTATCCCTATTTTGTAGTAATAAACTTGTTTATTACTCGAATGCAACTTGTCTGTGATTATTTGCAACTCCAATATTGCCAAGAACCTGAAAGTGAGATTTAGATCACTTACAATTGGCGACCGCATGCAGGCGATATTGGCTGTTGTGAATTTTCACTTGTTGCTAAAAGTTTTCCCTTTCCCACGGGGACTGTAGGTGTACATCTCTGTATCACCTCTCCCGTCTTTTTCTACCAGTTGTGGATAATTGCAAAGTCTGGCTGATTTTTTTTTGGGTGTGGTCAATGCCGTCTCGACCCACTCCATAGCGGCTTTGAATTGCAAGCCTACAACTTATACAGTAGCCCGGCTGTGCTAAAAGTACCTGTGTTGTGGATCGATATGCAACGCATGGTCTTTTTCACAGTTTGAATTTTCGTTCCCTCCCACGTAAATGGCCACCGTATCAGATATCTGCGCCAGAACTGAGACTCGATGTCTCAATTTTCTTACCTCCCATGGAGGATGGGCTGACTTGCGTGGGGACGCAAGTCAATCTGATAACCCTGTACTGGGGATCTCAACTCAGTACACTGAGATGACGATCAACCAACAGGCGTTCTGCTAAAGGGTTGATGGTCGCTGCTCTCACGCTTGCTTGGAAGCCTCCGAGTGAGGTTTCGAACCCTTGACCTGCAGATCGCATCTCTCAAACAGCAGATGGGTTTGCAGGAGACAGAATGTATTAAGATACAGCAGAATTTAGAGGCTGAACTCCAAAAGCTGCGTAATGAAAAGGATTCACTATTGCATCATTCTGCACAGGCAGGTGAACAAGAAATGTGTACTTTGAAAACTGAGTGTGAAAGTTTGAGACAGGATAAGAGTGAAGTTGTACAAATGAATGATTTGTTGAGTGCTGCGAATGCACAGATGAGTGATGAGATGGGTGAGCTACAGGACGAGATCAACCAAGTACGTAATGATTTAGAGATAGCCTATAGGGACAATCGCGAATTGAGCGCCGCGTACCGTGTTTTGCAGAAACAGAAGCAAGATCAGGTTGATATGGATGTTGCAAGTGTGAGTCATGATGAATGTAAGGTTAAGATGGATAAACTGCGCCATCAGCGAGAGGTTTTGACTGGCCATGTGAAGGCGATGGGTGGCGTAGCCCCCGCCTTTCACTCGTCGTCGGAAGGGGAGCTATCCGACGATGACATTTCACAGTACAATGCTCAGTCACACCCCTACTATGGCCCAGATACCCCACCCAGCCATCCACAGCATGGCGGGTCCCCACCTACTCCCCAGGTCACGTCGGCCGACGTCGTGATGCTCATCATGGGAGGCGCCATCATGGTGGCGCCCATGATAGGGGAGCAGGCCCAAGCCTGGTCCCGACGGCGCCTCCGGTAGCCGTTATTGGTGTGGAAGACAGACAAGAGATTGAAACCATGATTGATAGGGCACTAGGAATATTCCTCTTCCTGAAAGAAGCATGAAAGCCATTAAAAGTCAAATTCGACAAATTTTTCAAGAGGCTGGCACTCAGGAAGGCGTTGTACGGACGGCAGCAGAAGCTGCAGCCCGTGCAGCATTGGATGGTGCACGAGATGTGCTGCCCTTGCCTGATCGACCACCAACTAATCCCCTACAAATGGCCTACTCTGTTCAGCAAATTGCTGACAGTATCGGTCGGATGACCCTGTCCGACAACCTCAGCTGCCATTTGGAAAAGGTACGCTCCAAGTGCGAGATGCTCAGTCTCGCTGAGGAATACCAAGTCCAAATACTACGCCAAACCATCGATCCTGGCTTATGGGCAAAACTCCCCGAAGTTGTTCGCCAGGGTGGGAACGCCACCTTTGATGAAGTGGCAGCTGAGCTCATTTCCGCTCATAGCCCTGGCATGGTTGGAGTAATGCTAGCATATCCCGTGAAGCAAAATGCTAAAGAAAGCCCAGCGACTTACCACCAGAGACTCTGGATGGCTTACCGAGCAGGAAAATATCTGGCACAAGAGGCCGCAGATGTGGACCTTATTGAATATAAGACCCTGTTCCTTAGAAACATGATCCCAGCAGTAAGAGATAAAGTAGAGCCCACTACTTACCCAAATACGGATAGGTTTGCCGATATTCTTCGGAAAACCGAGAGGGTGTACCAGTTGTATATCAGATTTGGGTTCGGTTCCAAAAGGTTGCTGCCGTGGAACCCATTCCGGGGGCCACGACGCACTACACGGTGGAAGGACAGGCCCAACGACAACAGGCCAAACCTCCATCGGCCCCTCCAGCTGGCACCCAACAAAACCCTCAACAACAGCAGCAGCAGTGGGGTGGGAACCGGAATTTGGAACAAGAACAAAAAGTATAAGGGAAAAGGGAAGCCATTACAAAGACCGGGTCCCTCATATAAACAAATAGCTGAAGAAAATCAGAAATTTCGGGAGCTCCTGGGGCAAGTGCGTTCTGTAGCAGATGCCGTTCCTGCACAAACACTTGCAACAGTGCAGCCGGTGATCCATGACACTACTGGTCATGGAGACTCCGGCAGTGGGAGTGCGCAGACCCACAGTCTGAACCCAGAAGTAACACCTTACATTGCATCAGTGCAGCACGGTGAGGTTATCCATGCAAGCCAGGCCCAACCACTGCATGCCCCAAATGATATGGATTGACAATTACAGGCCCCAGTCCGCATTGTAAACAAGCTGGTCTTGGATACAAATGGAAGGCCCTGCACCGAGGCTGAGGTCGGGGGCCGCCACTTAATTGTACTTTTAGATACAGGTGCAGCTGTATCTGTGTTCCTGACGATCACCTGAAAGCGTCTCCATGGTCTACCGGACGGAAGACCAACATGTCAGGAGTCGACGGTACTAGGCTGCCTGCATACCGCTCCCTGCCTTTACCGGTAGAGCTAGGTCATCTGAAGGCCTCCACACCTTCCAGCTGATGGTGTTGCACAATCATCCCAGCATTATTGGGATTGACTTTCTGGCACCACACGGCTGTGTGGTGGATCTGGCAAATATGCTGTTGATGCAAATCCAGGGTCAATCCCATACCGTCTTGATTCCTGACTCACATGCTGTGGCAACCGTCTCTCTCAACAACAAAAATATGATGTTATAGATTTATTCAAGAATCATGAATTTTTCCCAAACTCCTGCCCATTCTGCACGACATTTGGAGCGTTTGCAGTTAACAAACACGATTGTGGCAGAATGCATACTGTCATTGAAGTGCCAGGTCCGATACATGAAAGACAAAGACAATAATTTCCCCCTGAAGCCTTACCTCTTGAGAGAAACGATTAAGTCACTCCTTAAACAAGGAGTAATCAGAACTTGTGTCTCCACTGCCAATTCTCCTGTTTGGCCGGTAAGAAAACCTACAGGTACCTGGAGACTTACCATTGACTACAGGAAACTAAATCAAGTCACTCCTAGTTGTTCCCCAACTGTAGCATCAGCACCAGATGTGCTTCGATTACTGACACCAGACCAGAAATGGTTCAGCGCTCTGGATATCTCCAATGGTTTTTGGTCATTACCATTGGCCCTCAAGAGTCAATACAAATTTGCCTTCACCTTTGAAGGAAGACAATATACGTGGACTTGCTTGCCACAGGGATTCCATAATAGCCCATCCCTCTTCCATCTCCATATGATGGATGCCCTACAAGGTTTCTCAACCCCCCAATGTCTCTTGCAGTATGTAGACGACCTGTTGCTGGCAACTGCCACACAGGATCAACATCTGGATCTCTTGGATGAACTATTGACTCTTATTCAGAGAGCAGGCTTGAAGTGTAATCCTGCAAAAGCACAATTGTGTCAGAAAGAAGTACTCTTTCTAGGTTTGAAGATAACAGATCAGGGTCGGAGTCCTACTTGGAAGAAAATTCAAGGGTTGCAGGACTTGCCATTACCTACCAGTGTGGCAACTCTTAGAAGGTTTTTAGGTATGGTAAACTACTCCAGGGATTTCATTTGTGACTTTGCACAGAAAGCCGCTCCACTGTACGATTTGCTCAAAAAGGACGTTCCATGGAATTGGGGCCCTGTCCATACCCAGGCTGTGACATTACTGAAGCAGACCCTGGCCTCCACCCCAGCACTGGTGAACCCCAATCCAACATTACCATTTCACCTAGAGTGTGCCACCTTCGACATTGCTATGTCAGCAGTACTGGCCCAGAAGGTACATGGCTCCTTGAGACCAATTGCATATGCATCACAGCTCTTGACTCCGTGAGAACAGAAGTATGGCCTTTGTGAAAGGAACCTTCACACCTATTGGGCAGTTAACACTTCCTGTATATCATTGGGTACTCTCCACTGATTCTTAACACCAATCACACTCCCACCACATTCTTACTTTCAGACCCGAGTGAAGGATGGTCGGTCTCTAATACCAGACTGACACATTGGTCACTTCTCCTCCAGGATAGGGACACACAGGTCCACCAAACCAAATTCCATCTCTATTGCACGGTCTCCTTTTTCAGGAGAGCCCCACGACGCGCCTGCAATCACCTGACCTTCCAGACCCAGGTCCATTTTTCCCTGCCACCCCTGAGGTGCTAGAAACAACCTCCTTGTGTCGTGTTTTCACCGATGGTTCAGCCTCCTACTATCAAGGTGAACAAATTGCAGGGTTGGGTATCATGGTAGCATATCCTTTGGAAACACTGTCAAGATATCTAAATGTTGTACTGTAGCTTCATCACAGTATGCAGACTAGCAGCAGTGGCCTGTGCATTAGAGTTTATCCAACATGGAACTCAGGATACTGTCATCTTTACTGATTCTAATTGGGTTTGTTGGTCCCTTACAGAATTTCTCCTTTCTGGCAGAAAACCCTTCCTCTTTCTGATGGCAGTCCAGTGAAATACAAAGAGTTGGTAATTTACATACATCGTTAGGTGAGAAATACCCACACAAACTTTATGTGCAAGGTTAAAGCTCATTCCTTGCATGATCCCTATCATGCATTTAATGACACAGCAGACACCCTTGCCGAGGAAGGGCCCGAGGGGGATGTTGGGAGATGGAACATCCAGAGGCCAACGCAGCTGTCCAAATTGCAGCTCTTAAAGGAAATCTGAATCCTTTACCCCTTAGACCTCCTCAGCAGCCCAGCACTTGGACACTGAACTCAAAGAAGTGTTCAGATTCTTGGACAAAGGTACTGAGAGAGACTTCCACACATAACCCCTACCATAGACATGAGAGCAGACTACATTTATCTCCGATGATAAACTCATTTGGTTCCAACAGAGGATACCAACATCAAATTATGGGTAGTCCCCAGACACTTGAGATCTGAATTCTTGCATCAGGTCATGATACCCCCACTGGTGGACACCAGGGGCTGGAAAACACACTCCAAAGACTTAAAACTACTGCTTGGTGGCCTGGAATCACCAAAGATGTTAAACAGTACATTGACAATTGCCTTGTTTGTGCACAGAACAATCCCATACCTACAAAACGGAATGCAAACTTTTACCACAACGACATACTGACCTTGGCATGCCATCCAAATTGATTTTATTGGCCTTTGACCAATACCAGTAGAAACAACAAGTACGCACTTGTAGTAACAGATTTATTCTCTAAGTGGTGAAGCTTTCCCCACTAAGACTTGTACTGCAAAACAACTGCCAAAATCCTGGTGGAACAAATTTTCTCCAGGTGGGTCTGCCTCTCAAAGTAGACTCCGACAAGGGAACCAGTTTTACAGGTGAGTTGATGAAAGAGTCCCTCGAACTCCTTGGGTCCAGCAAAAGTTCCACATCCTTATCACCCTCAATCCTCCAGGTCAAGTAGAAAGAGCTAACAGACGGATTAAGCAAATGCTTTCCAAATTCATTGAGGACAACCCAAGACCTGGGATTCTCACTGCCTTTTACCTATGGCAATTAGGGTGTCGCCCTCAGCCACTACCCAGCTCACACCTTTGAGGTGATGACTGGCAGACAAATGAGGTTACCTGAACATTTGCTCTTTGACCTACACACCCCACTGCGGACCGAGTGTCTGTAGATTGGTATGTGGAAAACTCAGACAAGACCTCATACACACACACTTGTATGCTGCAAATTGCATGGGCAAGGCCCAGCAACAATCCAAGATACAATCTGACAAACACGCACAAGAAGTGGATTGGCAGGTTGGAGATCAAGTAATGGTACTTTGAGTTACATATCCCACCACTCCTTCTCCAACAAGTGGGAAGGCCTTACCCCATTGTCAACAAGCTCAGTCCGGCAGTCTATCAAGTTAGATCCTCCACAACAACAAACCGACTGACAAATGGTTACATGCAAACCAATTGAAATTGTACAAAGGAGTTTAAACTTACTTTTCCTAACCCCATTGGGCTGGAACTGTACTAATATACTAATCTTTTATCTTCCTTTTCAGATGCATTGACAGATGGTTATCTTGTTCCTCTCAATACTCCTTGCAGAGTACTCCCAACACTCAAGGCACGGTGCCGGACCTCCTTCACCACCTTGATCATCCATCACCTCCTCCAGAGGAGTTTCCATCAAAATTCCAGACACCATGGTCACTGTACAGGAAGGTTCGATGCATACCTCACTGCCTCAGTTGTTGCTTCTGATAAATCTACCCTCCAGATTGAATGGCAAACCACATCACAAGGACAAATTCTTCCGTGGCCAAACTTTCTAAGGAACTTTCCAAGGCCTAACGCTTAAATTGTCCTCAAATGGTACTCTGGCCTTGTTACAAACTGCATTAAGACACTCTGGGTTATATAACATTACTGCTTTAATTGACCCTTCCTATTGTAATTCTCTTTCTCAGGATGCTGCCCGAAAATTTTGTGCTATTCACCACATGGCCTCAGCTGCCATGTATTTATCTGTTTTACCCCCCACTGAGAAACAGCTTATGGAATGTCTGAAACATAATCCTGGCCCTCGTAGTGGTCTCACTGCCACTGCCCTCCCAGGTTCTCTGATTAATAATTTACAATTTATGCATGTACCGGTTTTGTTTAATCTTACTTATTGGAACATGAAGGAATTTGGTATGTGTCATAATACTAACACATCTGCCTTTTTCAGTACCTTATTGTGACAGTTTAGCTATCAAATACGTACTAAAGACCCCTTTACTGGCGTATATTCAACTGAACATAGAGGGAACTTTAGGAGGAAACCTCCTCCTCCTAGCACACATACTTATAAACGTACTAAATGTGAAGTAGATAGTTCTGATGTTACAGGTGCCACTGGCACAGTTACAGGTATTTTTGGTACTGCTATGTCCATTTAGAACAAAGCAGACATTGCTGCTGTAAAGAGTCACTCAGCGAAATTCTCCGCTGGCTTGGTAAATGACGCTTTACCACCGTTATTGCATGGTGTGGATGGTCTTAGCTGTGAAGAGAGATACACTGTATATAACATGCACGACATTGCAAAGGCATTCACTGATTCCAAGGATAAGATTAATGCACTCATACAACAGAACAATAGAGAAGCTGAGAAACAATACATTGGCAGAGAAATACTTTGCTCTGCATATGGATCATACATAATCACTACCATCAACAACCTTTTTAGAGATTTAGAAATTGGAAGGATTCCCGACATAATACATGACAGACGCCTCTCTAAATGGTATTGTCCCAGATGTAAATCTCAATCATGTATTGATTTGTGTATGCAACAAACTTTGTCTATTCCTCTTTCCACAGCTCGCAACTTGGGGTTTGTGACCAGACATCCAAACACTGGTCCTTGTTTTTCTGTACAGAAATGTTCTATAAAAGATACCATGTTTGTCTCTTTACTGTCTCCTTACCAGCTGACCCTACTACAGCTTTGTTCGACAAGCTTGCATTGGCGCACTCTATTGGGCATTTGAGAAGACATCTACCGAAACGCCTGGATCTACCTCCTCTACTGGTCTACCATTCCTTCTTGACGCCTGCGGCACCGCACACAGACTGTTGTGAAGAAGCAGCACATCTACTTGTGCCGATGTGATGTGTTTGATGTTATATGCCCTGTATGTGGTTATTCACCAGACAGCATCGTTGGACTTTCACTATGGATGCTGACATCACTGAAAATGGCACCGACGCTTTTGCACCAACGCAGTCACGGATCAATTCTATCAGTCCTATCGTGAGGAAGCTCATCACCTGTCAACACGGATCTCGATGACGACCTACTCATGCCCTGTCCAGTTGCAAAAATGGAGACTACCTACTGTGCGCTCTCAGTATAACTCTGAAGGGGAGTACTGCATTGTCACAAATATTAAAACGTACTCCTATGGTTCTGTTACTTGTCAAATTGATTACCCCAACTTCTGTTTTGTCCCCCATCAGAAAACTGTTATTGGACATACTGTCATAACCCCCGTTCCCCTTGTAGAAGCAGACATCATTGATGGGAATCCAGATTATTTACTTACCTTAGAAGAATACCTACCTTACTTTAACGTACACATAGATCCACTGACACTCACACTGAAATCACTTTTAGATAGAAAGGACACACACCTCATCCACATCAGCAATAATATAACCAAAGCCAATGAAGCCATTCTTGATCTGATGAATGATGGAGATATGAATAATGCTTTGACTAACACTTGGTTAGAGATTACTTTTAAAGGTTTTGTTATAATACAAGCATTTTTGATATTTACTTCGATTATTATGCTTTGCTGCCTACGACGTACCCTGCGTCAACACCGTGAGCAGTTTGAGTTTCTTTACAAGGCTCACGCCCGATTGTAAAGAACCACTGCTCCTAACCACCTCACATTTAGCCTGCGCCTTTGAGGGCAACAAGGGGAATTGTTACACAAGGTCCCTGCACCCTAATTGATACCCCTCAGGGGCACACTGTAGACAGCTAATGTTTAGGCATAGGCTATACTAATATATAGGGCATAGGACATCTACCGTACAAGAGTAGATGTCAGGATATGAATACATGTTATTGTAACTCACTTTGCTTGCTAATGCAAACACATTATATTATGTACTTCTGTCTATTTCTTACTTGTCAGATGCCAAGACACCTGTCCTTGAAGTGATTATGATGTGTAAGGCAACATTGCCATCTTTTGGTGATGGACACCACTTCACCTTGTTATGTAAGACTTTGTATAAGAAGGTCTTTGTTCTAAAACTGATGACTTTACAACTTTATATAATGTTATCTTATACCAGGAGCCACCTCTAATTTAGCCAATAGGGCTCATCTCTGTAACTAGAAATGTTTCTATCTTTCAGTAACCATAGTAATTATCATAGGTATATAATGTTATGCACAGGCTTTACACTCGGAGACCCGAGAGACCCCAAGAGACAATAAAGAAACCTCGGGTGTAGGAGCGCTTTAGCATTGGCTCCGGTTCGTATTGGTAAGAACTGCTTAGGGCAACTGTGATTTATCCCTATTTTGTAGTAATAAACTTGTTTATTACTCAAATGCAACTTGTCTGTGATTATTTGCAACTCCAATATTGCCAAGAACCTGAAAGTGAGATTTAGATCACTTACACTGCCATAGGCTTCCTTCACAAGTTTGATTTTTTGGCGAGCTGTGTTATGGGGTTACCTCACAGATGGCACCTTCTCCCTGGAGTTGATTATATTACTACATGGGGGTGTAGGGGCAAAGCCTCCCCCACATGGGGGGGTCACACATACTACCAGATAGAAAATATTCATAGCACCGTAGCTTCTGTCAGTAGATTGCTGGTGCTGTGATTTATGTTGGCAGTTTGAATGTCACTGCAGCATGGGTATATCCACAGTCTCATCCCTTAACATCCTATTCAGCATATTCATAGTTGCTGAAGGTCCAGGAAGAGGTTCATCTGCCAAAGTTCTGTCTCATCTGAAAAGCTATCCAATGGATGAAGGAATGTCTGCTCAACTAAACTTGCCTTATCTGAGAAGCGGCAACTTCCAATAAACAAAACAAGAAAGTTAAAGCAAATGTGGTCACACATACCCTTCAAAAGCCTGTGACCTCCATTGGCCAAACACCTCAGTGTCAGTGACTCAGCAGGTAGCACACATCTCTGAGGCAAGGAGATGAGAAGGCTGTGGGTTCTATACCCACACCAGGCACTTGGGTTAATATCCCAATATTGACACTGTAGTACAATATGGGGGGGGGGCTGCACTCCTGAGGTGCTGTCTTTCAGATGAGACGTTAAACCAAGGTCCTGTCTGCCTGTTCTGGTGGTTGTTCAGGTGGACGTTAAAGATCCCATGACACTTCTCAAAAAGAGTAGAGGAATTTTTTATTCAAAAGGCAAAAACAAAACATACAAATTGTATTTCCATCAAACAAAATCATAATAAAAGAAAGTCAAAAACATAAGTAGTACATCATATAGTAAGTACAGAACTAAGGAAATCATATTGATACAAACCCCACTCCCCCTCCCCATGAAAAGGAGTAGAGGAATTTGTTATGCAATGCACAAAAATAAAATGTACAAAACAGCATTACATCATACTAAAAGAATAACAAAAAGGAAACAAAAGACCAAAATATACAGTATTCGTACTTCAAAGAATAGTTCTAAAACAAAAAGAAATCAAACAATTTTTCTGCACAGAAATCTACCTACCCCTCCCTCCTTAAAAGCAGAGGAAATTGTGTACTACAAAATTAACTCAAAATATAATCAGGAGAATTCTCCTATGATGTAATTGACCTAGATCTAATCAAAATGCCAAGGAACAGTTATAAACTAGGCCCAACAATAATACTTGCAAAGTACTCCAATCTTCTGCAAAAGAGGCTAATGAACCCTTTAAAAAGTACATTTAAAAAAAAGCGAGAGAAAAGAAAAATAAAAGAAACCTCTGCCAACCATCCCACCCAATCCACATTTTTCCATATAGATTCACATATAGCTTGCCCCATGAACATTGTATGATATTCATATTGATAAATTGCATCTAGTTCACTCTTTATTTTAAACAACACTTCATGGGCCAGATATGCAAAACTTTGCACCGGGCAAAAACCATTTGCGCAGGTTTAGCGCGGAATTAGCGCGGGTCTGCTATATTCAAAAGGCCAAATAGCGTGGGCAAACTGCATTAGCGCTGGGCAAAATTATAATGTATGCAAGGGGCAAACTGACATGAATACAGGTGCAATGCTATATTCAGCGACTAGAGCAGCGCTAAGTGGTTTTGCAAGACTTAGCGCGACACTTAGCACGGTGCACATTACCGCCCAGGAAAAGCATGTCTTAACCATGGGCAATCAGCTTTGCATGACACTATGGCTTTGTGTGGTGTTTGTGTGGGTTTAGCGTGGGTTTTGCACAACCCTAACAAATAAATATGACACATAGATAAAGCCAAACATAGAGGAAGCATGCTGCTAACTGATAGCATCACAATGATGCCATCATCTGCCACCAGTCCCAGCCATGCCAGGCAGTAAGTGGTGACCCTGCCGCCAGTGGACAGCATGGCAGTGTGGCCAAACAGCACACACCTGTGGACCACACTTCTGTGGACACCAACAGATGCCAGCACACACATGCAGCACTGTGGGCATGGAGAATGTTGAGGGGAGCATGTATGGGTGGTGAGGCTGTGCCACAGACCAGTTGTGGCCACAAGGCTGGGACACATCATGCAGTGCACATGGGCCAGTATTGGGAATACCCCAACACCAGTGTGCCTTTCAGATAATATATCCCCCCCCAGCCACATACCGCACAGCTGTACAACTGCCACAGCACACAAAGTCAGAAATGTACATGTCACTGTGAGCATCCCATGCCACAGGTGCAGCATCTGTGGGTCCTACAACAGCATAACAGTAACGTCCACTGTCAGTAAACACCTGCAAGTTGGGCCTCTCACTGTGTATAGTGCAGTCATCATCACTGCCCTACACACCATAGGCATTGCTGTGTCCACACACTACTGGTCCCCCTTGCTACTGTAGTGTCTGCTGTGCACTGTAGTGTGACCTACAGTTTGACAGTTGCATGCAGCACCACCACCATCTGTGCCTATGCTGTGTTGTCCCAGTACAGCTGCAGGCAGCAGTGCATGTGGAAGTAGTGTTCAAAACTGTATAATATTCCCCAAGCTGTTTGCGCAGCGCTAACACGTTTGAGCGGGTTTAGTGCAGGGCTAAACAGTTAGCCCAGTGCAAACTGCATGCAAATCAGGGCATAATGAGATGCTAATCTGGATGTTTGCCTACAGACTACCTAAGTAGGCTCATTTGCATGTCATTTTTGAATATGGCAAAGTTTAGCACCGGGCAAATGTATTTGCACCGGGCTAACGGTTTAGCCCTGTGCTAAACCCGCGCAAACGTGTAAGCGCTGTGCTAACAGTTTGGGGAATATTTTACAGTTTTGCACACTGTACTTTCACATACACTGCTGCCTGCAGCTGTACTGGGTCCACACATTTGCTGGCACACACATTGGCCACATAGTTCATCTCTACCTACCTTTACTTCGCTGTGCACTGTGTTGTTGTTGTGGTTTGCACTTCCTGGTTGCCATATTCAGAGATGTCTTATTCCAGGGCTAAGTTGCCCTGCACCCCCAGCCCAGTTGCCTGGCCTCATTCCCATGTTATATTCAGAAGCTGTTTGCCCAGGGCTATTCCTTTTGAATATGGCTTGTTTAATGTCCGGGCTAAGTTTGCCCTGCGGGCAGTGCTAATTTAGCCCCAGGGAAAGTTTTGAATATCTGGCCTCATGTCTGCTAAATTCTGCATTCTAGAATTTTAAATAACGAATTTGCCTCAATGACCACTAAGGCAGGCTAAAATGACATAGACTGTGCTCTTCTTCCACTTGTCCCACACTGAGGCAATTTGTTCCAATATTAAGATTTCATGTGACATTTCTTGAAAGACATTCTCACCCCAAAAAACAGCCAAGTCCTTCCAAAAATGTTTAATAAGTACACATTCAAAAAATAAATGCAACATAGTTTCTATTTGCCCTGCACATTGCAATTCTCCACAAATCCTATCTTCCACCTTCTTGGATTTTTGGTTTCCTTTTACGTTAAGTTTCTGGTGACCACAAAGCCATATCACATCTTGCATTTTTAAAGGAATTCATAGCTCTGTTATACTGCTAAGTAAGTCTTCACAAACAACACCTGCCTGGACCTGAAATATAGGCTGTTCCCAGTAACACTTCTCTATTATTAAAACATAAAATTTCTTTCTATCCTTAGAGGTAAACTCTGATAATTCTATACCCCACTATCTTATATATTTCAGGGTGGTCTGCACATAACCCAGTAGCTGTTTATCAGCAATATGCCATCTACCTCTTCCCCATGCTGTAAGAAACTGGATACCCCATAATTCCATACATTGTTTCCCCATTCCTTCCTTTTTCAATATTACTGGTTTTATGGAGGAATAAAAAAAATTCCCAAACATTAACCCCAAAGGGTGTAACATATTTAAACCTTCTGTTTTGCATGACCTACAAGTATGAGCTCTTTTTACTGGATTAAGTCAGCTTCCCCATAGAAGTAAAAAAAAATAACCCCATTATCTTGGTATGCATAGCTTATGGAAGTGGATATACATGTGAAACATGTAAAAACAAAGAAGCCAAATAGGCCGGATCAAATATGCTCTTTTTTTCCTTTGTCATCTTCCTTGTTTTCCAGATCTGCACTTTGTCTAATGCTTTATTATATGCCAAGTCCCAATTTAATAACTCCACTTCCCTACTACCAAAAAAAAGGCCTCAAATTTGAATGTGACCTGTTACCAGTGGGACAGGGAAATCAACCAATCGGGGGACCTGTCCCAATCCAATCAGTTTACTCCTACCTCTGTTTAACCTTATTCCAGTGGTGTCTTCCAAACTTTCCAATAATGTTAGTACCTGTCGCCCAGACTTTAAATCTGCCACTGCTACAGTGCAATCGTCAGCATAAGCAGTAATTTTCTGAAAAAAAAATTCCTACTTTGTTACTAATGGGTCTAATCACTGTTGTGTCTTCTATGAGTCTTAAAATGGGATCAAAACCAAATACATATAATAACAGACTTATAGGGCATCCTTGATGTACCCATTCGTACATAAACTGCAACCCAAAATGCCCATTAATAAGTGGTGTAACCTGAGCCTCTTTATAAATGATCTGCAACAATTTAATCATCTGGTCAGGAATGCCATACTGTTTAAGAGTGGACCATATATGCTCCTGTCTGAGCGTATAAAAAGCCGTCTCCTGATCCAGTGTCATAATGTAGCCTTCCATCTGCATAACCAAGCCCTGTTCCACAATCTCCTTAACATAATTCAAATTTTGAGCAATATTCCTGCCCGGTATTGCACAAGTCTGTGCTGGGTGTATCAATTTTCTAGCCACTTTTGCCAACCTAACAGTCAAGATCTTTGTCAGAATCTTATAGTTGGATGACAATAAGGTTAACGGCCTCCAATTTTTTATATTTTGCTGATCTCCCTTTTTACAAAGAAAAGTCACTTCCCCATAATTCATGCTAGGGACTAACCACTCTTCCTGCTGAATTGCCCAGAACACAAACTGCAGCTCTGGGGTTAATATGTCAAAAAAAGCTTATAAAAATCATTTGGAATGCCATCCTTTCCTGGTGTGGTACGAGCTGATAAGAGCACAATTGCTTCTTGAATTTCTTCTAAACTAATGGGAGGTATCAACTCTTGTTCTTCCTGAATTGTCAATTCAGGCACCTCTATAAGCTGGAGTAAAGGATCTATTTCACTCCATCTTTCTTTCTGAAAAGTGGCCTGTAAGTGGTCTTGAACTATTTGCTGCATCCTCCATCTATCCTGACATTTTTGTCCCATATCATTCACCAGAGTTGTCATAGTTACTCTAGAGGATGTATGGTCATCCACACTAAATGGATTAACCTGTTTATTTGTCCCTTTCATCATGAACTGCTGCTTGTCAGTTATGTTCTTCTTTCTCTCTAAGGTAGCTGCACATTTGTTCTTTAATCTCAAAAAAGCTGCATCCTAAGATCTCGTCCTGTTGTTTTTATTAACGTTAACATTTTTAAATATTGAGCCCTCTGGCTCAAATACTATAAATATTTTGTCTTAGCTCTATGACAGGATATAGATATGAATAAATGTTTTAAATCTCTTTTTGTGTCTTCCCACCAATAAGACTGTCATATAGAAATTTAATATCAACCCTCCCTTCTAAAAATCTCTTATTTCCCTTCTATATCCCTCCTCTTTTAACAATTCCATATTCATTTTCCAATAACTTTTCCAATGGAAGCCACTGGGTGATGCCCTATCATAGTTTTCAACCCTAGATGCTCCGACGTCTCTAATGGAAGTACTGATACTGCAACTGGTGTCATTCTATTTGACAGAAAGAAAAACATCTATCCTTGTAGATAGTGATCCCTTATAAAATGTATGCGCTGTGGTTATTTTTAGCATATCATAAACATCCCATAACTTATAAGTATTAAAAATGTTATTGCGAGTGTTAGTATCACTATATATTGTTTTAGTTTGTTGTCCCCAATCCCTATAATCCAATCCACAATTAAAATCTCCTCCCCATATAATCTGCTTGGAAGTGAGTAAATATGGAGTAATAGACTGGAACAATTTAGATCTTTCTGCCTTTAACTGAGGTGTGTAGATGTTAATCAATCTATAAGCAATTCTGTTTAATAGAACATCCATCAACATGGCTCTCCCTGGCTGTATATCTATAACTTTCAATACCTCCACTTCTAGCCCCGTAAACATAATCCCTAAACCTGAACATTGATCCTCACCAATTGACCAAAGCGAGGGGCCCTACCTCCATTCCTTTTGTGCAGCTGTCATCTTTGGGATTGGATGAAGTCTGGTATCCTGAACAAAAAAAACTGCCCCTTCCCCTCCTTTGAACTAGCAAACATAACAATCCTCTTGACCTGTGACTTAATGCTATTAATATTAGCAGTTATTAAAGTAATACCCCCATCCATACAAGAAAGGAAGAAAGAGATTCAAAAGAACAATACATGGAGCTTAAAGATCAAACAATCAACAAAAAAACACTCATTTTGGTTTTTTTCCATTGCTTTGGTTTTGATTTCTCCTTCAGTTTAGAGTCACCAATATCCTGATGAACCGACATGACTCAAGACACATCAGAATCCCCCTCTATGTCATCATCTTCCAGTTCCATCAACACCTCATATGAGTTTGCCACAGGAAAATGTCCAGCTTCTCCAATCGTTGGCAAAGTCCCCATAAATTGCCTTGCTGCCTTCAATTTGGTAACTTTTTTAAAGGAACAATCAGTTTTTATTTCTGGAGGTAACATAACATCTGAAGCTACCTTTCCGCCTGATGAGGGGGTCCACTATGGTAGTAGTCCCTACTTCCTCTGTGTCAAGGAGGGGGGTCTCATGTCTCTCTGGATCAGGCACTGCACTGTTCTCAAGTTCCTGGGTACCTGCATCAGCTGTTTCTTCATCCACTCCCTGAACCAAAGGTGCAGTCTGAAGAATAATCTCTAAATTTTGATCTCTGACTTCATCAGATACAGACCCAGTGTTCCTGGCCTGTATTATTCTCTGGGGCAACGGTACACTCACATTAGGCCTTGACAAGAGCTCTTGCATCCTCAGTCTGTCTTTCTGTGAACTTGTCACATGGCCATCTTGCTTGCATTGTAAAGTAGTATCTAGACTATTGTGGGCTGCTCAGGAGCAATTTCTATATGTATGCCCTTGCTCCTCACATAAGTTGCATCCTGGGGGCAAAGTACAATGCACAGCAATATGCCCAATAGCATCACATAGACCGCATTTCTGTTTTTCACAGACATTGCTGAGATGACCTACTTCTCCACATTTGTAACAGGCCCGTGGCTGCCCTGGGTAAAACAGCACACCCCTGTCTCTGCTCAAAAATAGACAATTTGGTAAATGTTTAGTAATGCCAGATTCTTGGTGCAAGGTAATTTTATATCTCCACCCCAGTCCATAAATGTTCATCATCCAGGATGGGCTCTGGAGGGCCATTCACTAAACAGTGCTGTTTCAGCCAGTATGTTATGTCAACCACATTAACTCCTTCATTACAAAAGAGCACAGTTATTTTTTAAACCTGGGTTTCATCAACGTTATTGCTAGAAAGGGTGTCCATAATGTAGTACTTTTCAAATCCAAATATAGTTTCCAAAACCTATCTAGGCTAACGGATGCTTGAAACTGATGTCAAAAATAGAATCTTACAGTATGTGTATGAGGCGTATATCATATGCATAATACTTCCTGCTATCTTTAAGTAAAACACTACCTACAAAAAGCCTATCTGGTAAATCTGCCATGTCACCCTATATCTGAGATGCACAACATTACATCATGCTGCTGGCATTAAGACATTACAGACATTGTCAGGAAACAACCTGTCCCTTACATTAGAATTCCATATACTTGGGGCAGGACCAGAAGGCATTGCTATCTGCTCTACTGGGATTGAGGGAGCAACAGAGTTTCCAGAATGAAGGTCATTATGTGTATCATGGGTATCTTCCTGTCTTGTTCCTGACAGGAGGGAGGGGTTCCATCATAACCAATTCTGAGGGTTGACTCATTTTCTAACCCTAGTATTTGTTCTAGCACAGGATTTGGACTAGAGCCTGTGGGAGATCTTATCTCTATAAACTGTTGCTGACCTGGGGTAATCTGGGTTCTCATAAGAGCTGCCACATCAATATGCTCAGGTCTCTCAATGACCACTAAATCATCATTTGCCTGAACATTTTCTCCAAATTTAATCTGGAGATTAGCATCCCAGTCCAGTCCATCTGAGCTATGCTTCCAGCCTGCACCCTTTAATGCTTGAGCTACCCAAGGTTGCCAAACCGGGGGGGGGGTCTACTTGTTCCTGTGAAGCTTCAGGAGATTTTAACTTTCTTTTAGCCCATTTCCCAGTCCCTTCTGTAACTGGAGTTTTTTTTAATTCCCTCTGGTAGATACCCCAATGTTAAAAGAAATACATTTTCCCACAGCAAGTTATGGTCAGTAACTTGTGAGGTGTGTGGCAGTGCAGGGCAGTCAATTGTCTTCCGCACATCAGTGCACCCTGTTTTTCCTGTCATTAACTCACTACATGCATCAACAAGTACATCATGGCTCCCATCTGAGATAGCTGCCACCGTAAGTGTATTTACCTACGGTCTTGGAGAGTCAAGGTTTACTGCTGTCCGCTCTTCACCCTATTGCTGAACAAAACCTTCCTGCGGCTGTTTCTCTTGCTTGGGGTCCGATCGCTGCATCACATTCTCGGCCTCCAAAACAGATGCTTTCTTCTGAGCTCTGTTTCTTTCTCACAACAGCACCTTCTCCAGAAGGCCTTTTTTCCCAAAAACCATTGCTCTTCATCTGCCAACAGTTGCTGGATATCCTCTGCCATTATCCAACTCTCTTTAGCCACTACTCGCTGCTCCATCATCGTGGTGTCTTGCTGATTATCCACATTCGGTTGATCCACTCCTTCAACTGTTAATACAAAGTCCTCTTCCACCATATTTTTGATATTCATCAGAGCCTCTTGAATTACACCCTGCATTTCCACTGCTGGTACAGAGGCCTGCTCCTCATCCATCTTCCCTGCCACATCAGCACTTCCTCCTCCTCCTCTGTTCGGTTCCAAACTGGGCTCCTTCATTCTGCTCCCAGGAAGTCAAGCCCTGTGCTGGAAGAAACATAGAAACATAAAATTTGATGGCAGATAAGGACTGGTTGGCCCACCCAGTCTGCCCATTTCCCTATCTGATGGATAAGCTGCAGATTCTAGTTAATCAACAGCTTACTTCCTCCTACCCCCCACTAGAATTGCCTTATGCCTGTCCCATGCATTCTTGAATTCCCCATTGTTCCTGACTCCACAACCTCCTCAGGAATGCTGTTCCAGGCATCCACAACCCTCTCAGTGAAAAAATACTTTCTAACATTACCTCTGAGCTGTCCCCCCTCTATCTTCAAATTGTGCCCCCTTGTTCTTGCACATCTCTTCTTCTGAAAGATACTACCCTCTTGTACTTTGTTAATTCCCTTGAGATACTTGAAAGTTTCTATCATGTCCCCCCTCTCCCTCCTTTCTTCAACGGTATACATATTAAGCTGCTTTAGTCTAGTAGGGGAGTTTTTATTGGAAAAATAAACATAAACAACAACACAGTAAAATCACAGTAAGCAAGAATAAAATTAAAGTAAATCCAGTTTCCAAAAACAAAATCCTATAAACCCCAAAGAAAAAATAATAAAGCAGGAAATAACTAAATTACTTAAACTTTATAAAGGGTAGAAACCCTTTCCACCACCTCCGGAGTTTAGCTGGAGCCAACCTCTGTGCATCCTGAGAATAAATTCTTGAGAGTTCATTTGAGATCAATACACTAACACAAGAATAGGGTATTTTTCTTTGGTAGATCACCCATTGACACCTAGCTTGCCATAAATAATATCTTAAGCAACATAAAAATAAAGACAATGTCCCATCATGAAAATGCAAAAGGTTTCCTGAATAAAGCCCAAGAATTAATACACCATAGGTAATAAAGGTCACCCATTTAAAACCCCATAAAGCTGCCAAATAAGCCTACAACCCCTTTGAATAAAAACATTGAAAGAAAAAATGATCTATTGTCTCTTCAACATTAATGCAATCTAAATAGGGACAATTGCGCTCCTCTATTGCCTTATATTTGGCATTACCCCTAACATTTAGGTGACCATAGAAAATCAACCACTGTGTTTCCCATAGAAATTGAGGCAATCTGATGCAATTCAATTGTGCGAATACCTTAGGATTGAGGACAGAAGGACAGTTTTTAAAGCATGGATCTTGAGGGTACAAATTTCCCATTACTAATTGGTAAAAATGTTTTACATTATTATTTAGGATCATCTCTTTCGTGATTCTCCATCTATATAATTTTTGAGCAGCAGACCAAAAATATTGTGGCATATGGATATGAGGATTCAATTTAGGGGCCAAAATATGCCAATTCAAAATATATTTACCCAATGACCTGGAAATCCAGTTTATCTCAATCCCTTCTGTTGAACCTAAAACACTTTTAACTGAACTCATAAAAATAAAGAATATACAAAAAACGGGATCCACCATCCCAAGACCTCCTGATTTTGTACCTAAGTAAGTATAACACCTCTTAACAGGGTTCAAACAGTTGCCCTAAAGCATTTGAAAACATAAACTATAAATTCTTGTTTCTAAATGAGCCAGGAGAGGAAAACCATGGCCACATGCTGTAGTCCAGGTAAAAGAAACTGTTTGATCACCTGTATTTGTTTTAACTTAGAAAGTTTCCACTGCTTCCACCTAGTTACCTTATTTTCCATCACCTGGAGGGCCATTTCCCAGTTATCCACTGGCATATTTTGGGACCAAACAGAATACCCAAAATTTTAAGAGGGGTTTGTGAAATGTAAATACCTTTTTGTATGACTGCAACTGGCCCAGCTGCTCCAATAAACAACCCGTTTGTTTTATGCAGATTTAATTTTGCATTGGAAACTTTTGAAAAAGAGTCAAAGGCTTTCAAAAAAATAGGAACAGATGACTGATCTGAAAAATATAATACTAAATCATCCACATAAGCCTGTAAGACAAGGTGATGATCTTTAGCCAAATTATCTGGAATTCCAGTCCAGTGCTGGAACATAGTTAACTGCTGCAAAAATGGATCCAATGAAAATATATAAAGGAGAGGGCTTGGGGACAACCCTGACGTACCCCTGTAGAAAGGTGAAAACTTTTCTCTGTGCGTCCGTTCAAAAAAGGAAACACTATATTGCATTTATAAAGTATCTTAATTAGCTGAACCAGTTGCATTGGTACCCCATAATGCTCCAGAGTTAAAAAACAGAAAGGGTAAATGTACCCTAACAAATGCTTTGTCAAAATCTGCAATAACCATACAGCTTAAAATATCTGTTAAAGAAAGGTGCTCAATAACATCACGTATAACCATTAATGCTGATTGTATCCATCTATCTGGAATTCCACAGAATTGGTAGGGAGAAATTACTAATTTAGCATAATATTTTAACCTATTGTTCAATATACTAGTAAAAATCTTATAGTCGGAATTTAGGAGAGCGATAGGCCGCCAATTCTTAATATCTTGTCTATTCCCTGATTTAGATAAGTAGATTAATAATCCGTCAGCAAATGAAGGAAAAATAACTGAATTCTGAATAAGGTATTTAAACAAAATAAAAAGACATTGACTCAATTCAACAGAAAAAGCTTTGTAGAAAGTATTAGAAAGGTCATCCGTTCCTGGAGAGATATTTGGTTTTAGTTTCCGAATAACATTTACAATTTCCTCTTGAGAAATAGGTTCCAATAATTTGGAGGTTTCTGCCAACTCAGAATGGGAGTGAATCATACTTAAATATGAGGTCATAGTTTTATCTAGGATTGGGAAAGAGGGTTCTAAAGACCGAAAGGGGTCTATAATTAATGCCCTTAGTTGTACCTCAGACGTGGCTATAGAGCCATCAGGCCTTTTTAAAGAGCCAAGAGTTGAAGAATCCTTCAAAGTTTTACACATCTCAAAGGATCCCCTATAGGGATTTTTTATATACCATTGGTAAGAATCGTCTGTAGGGTCTTAGCCCTATCATACTGAAAAATCTTCATACTCTCTTTAAGTTTGGTAATTTGCTCAGAATAGTCATATCTAGAGGTATATGCCATTGATGTAAGTCTCTGAAGCTGCTGCCTAAGAGACAGGTATTTCAGAAAATTATGTTTTTTAGCCCTTACCCCTTATTTTTTAAACCAATTACACAAGTCCTTCTTGGTCTCCAGCCACCAATCCCCTAAATTAGAATAAAGGAAGGCTACAGATAATCTGGCTTTTAAAATACATTTTACCCCTAGCTGAATATGAGGTAACTCTAGGATAGAGGTGTTAAGTTTCTACCTCACCTGCCTAAACTCAGGGAAGCCTGAAGACTTAAAGGTGCATAATAAAAAAATGGTCTGAAAATTCACTGGGAATCATTTCAAAGGAATTTACTTGCATAGAAGGGGAGACTAACATATAATCCTATTAAGGAAAAAACTTTCCCTTTTACAAAGGAATATTGGGGCCCAAGAGAGGAAAAAGAAATGCAATTAGTAAGCCCAGCCAACTTGACAATTTTGGCCAGCACATTTGAGTCACAATAAATTTTTTTATTCTGTTTTGGTGAGTCAATGATTGTGCAATTGAAGTCTCCGCCCCATAATATTTTGATTGTTGTCATCAAAAAGGGCTGAATAGCTTTTAAACAGGCCACTCTATTGGCCTTAGTTTGCAGATTATATATGTTAATAACATGATAGCAGATATTATGCCATTTCCCGTCCAATATCAAAACTCTACCTAGTATTAGGTCTATTAAATTATGCAATGTAAATGCAAAAGAGGGAAATAATATGCCTATATCATCAGCTCTGTCCATTCAAAAGACCAAAGGAAGAACCCCACACCCAATCCCACCTGAAAGAGTTTAACTGTTCTATCGAGTGCATCCAAGTTTCTTGTAAAAAAAATCGAAATCTGCAAACCATGTATATGATGAAAATGTTCTTGCCATTTCATGGTATTCAGCAAGCTATGGGTATTAAGAGAACCCCAGGACAACCGCACTGCAAGTTATAGAAATGCCAAACCGACCTCTATTTTTCCTTTTTTCTTTTTCTTCTCTTTATAGTTATCTACTGGTTGTGACAGAGTAGATAATGAGGATTTTTGGGAGTCTGAGTCCCCCAACTCCATCTCTGTGTCCCCCCATGGGGTAAACAAGGCCACATAGGAATTACTGGTTTCTAGAGTGGGGACAGAAGGTGGAGTTTTGGGATGTAAATGTCTCGATGATCTGCGTCGAGGCAGAGAGGACCCAGGAACCAAATTCTTGGGCTCTTTCCCAGAAACTGCTGATGCATTGTCAGTATAGCACACTGGAAGAAAATCAAAGGGGTCAGGTGGGCCCATACAAGGTGCTGCATCCTTCACCGAACCTGAACCAAAGGTTTGGTCAATTTTACCAGGCTCAGTAGAAGGATTCATGGCAGAGGAGTCTACACCAGTAGTCTTATTTTTTGAAAAAGGAGGTGAAGAAAAGGAGGAAGGGGATGTGGGGAGGGGAGGAACAAGAGAGAGGGGGAGGAGAGCTTGAAGCATCCTGAGCCTTCTGTATTAATAAATCTGGACTAATACAAGATGCTTTATTCTTAGCAGCCCAAGGACATTCTCAGAAAACATGCCTGAATTCCTCACAAAGATCACACCTAGAGTGGTTGGCACATTGCATAGTGATGTGACCCACTTCCCCACAGTTGTCAGAGCGTGGCTGGTCTCATACACTAGAAAGATATGTCCGAGATCCACATTTATAGCATGCTCTTGGCTGACCACTATAAAAGCAAACCCCCCTATCCCTGCCTAGCAAAAAATAATTAGGTATGTATTCTACCCCTGAGTCAGATTGCCTCAATTTGATTTTATACTTCCAACCCCAGTCCAGAATTGTTCTGAATCCAAGATGGGTTCGGGGGCACTCAACACCTCACATTTCTGTGACAACCAAAAGGTGATATCTTTCACATGGACCCCCTCATTCCTAAACATAACTGTTACAAATTTTATTAGTGGCTTGGTTAAAGGTATAACCAAAAAGGGGTCCAAGAGGAGAAATTTCACCTGCCCATATAGGTCCCAAAATAAGTCCAATGCATATGAAGTCCGAAAACTGATATGAGTTGTCTTCTCCAGAGATGTTGATAAAAGCAAAACCTCTTGGGGAGCAAAATGAAGCGAGTCTTTTAGCAGAGTTCTCCCACATAGTATCTGTCTGGCCTGTTCTCCAAACCCCTTTGTAGCGTATCGAACCGCATTTGATGTGGCGCTGCTTCCCTCTTTGCTGTGTTAAAAGTTCAGACATCAGAGGTTTCTGTTGAGGGATTTAGGCAAAGAAGAATCTTTTAATGAAGAAATATCATCCAGGAGAGGATGGTCTAAGGCTGGTATAGGTGAGGAAGGTGGAAGTACCTGCACCTCAGGAGCCATGAGAAGAGAAGGAGACTGTGCCGGCTCAGCTATCACTTTATTTCCATGCAAACTGCCAGTCTTACCCTTATGTTTAAAGTCAGGTTTCCACTCAGGGGAATGCTGTGTAAGGGAAAAATCAGAATCCCAAGATGGATCAGGCTTCCAGACGCCTGTCGGAGCCTGCTTCCAGCCTGTCCCTAGAAGAGCTTTGCCTGGAGACCAGGCTTCCTGAGCCAGTGAAGAAACCCCTGCTACAGCAGGACGTATGGATGTTTGTGGTATTTCTTTTTTACTTGGGGAAAAATAATTCAGTAGCCCCCTCTTGGGAAACTACAGCAGACTGATAAATTACTGTAGGCTGTGCTTGCAATTCCTCGATAACAGGGTTTTTTAAAACAAACCCTGTCATTTAATCTAAAGGAGCAGTCCCACTCTGAACAAATGCAGGTTTAATTATTTTTCGTAAACTGTCATGTTGTGAAACAGTAGAAGAAGCCTTTACTTTTGGCCCCAGTAATGGAGTAGCAGGCTGTAGGCACTCGTAACTGTTTACAATTTCACTGCCTGCCTGCGTAGTAACCACTGTAGCATTGTATGCACCTGATGCTGCAGGAATATTCAGCGTAATCTGACCGCACCCTTCAGGGCCTTCAGAAGCTTTCACTGCAGCTGGGAGGATGACAGGGGAAGTGTTGCTGCTGTCAGCCAGTAACTCCCCCTGCTGACATTTGCCAGCCAAATTACTGTGAACCATTGAACTCTCCAAACAGCTTGAAGGAGAGTGAGCTGCTTGATTTTTCCCTGCTACAGCCACAGCAGAGGCTGGTCACACCAGAGGTAGGTTTCCGAAGCCGAGCACTGCTATTGAGCGTAATTCTCTTCACAAACTGTGGCCATTATATTATGAGATAGACAAATGTTGGGAGTATGCAGAAAATGACTCACCGCTCTCTGCAGGCTCTTCTAAATCATCCAGTACAGCTGTGGAAATGACAGAAGCAGCTGCTGCTGACAAGGATAACTGCAAACTTGTTTGAAGGTGTGCTGCTGCTGGGCTTGTTATTAACCCATCCTCCATTTTACCATCAACATGTTCTTCTATAGGTTGTAATGAATTAGCAAACTGCTTCTCTGAGTTGACTGTGAATGATCTTAAATCTTCCAAATCTATAGGTGCATCATGAAATTTGATGTCCGAATCCACTTCCACGATAAGAGAAGAAAATGTCTCCTTGTTGCAAGTAGTGGGAGCAGAGGCCAGAACTCCAACCACACAGACGTCTTCCTCCTTCGGTGTCCCACACAGAGTGGCCATCCTGACAATGGCCTGTCCCCCTACTGGCAGCAATGCAGTAGGGGAACTTCCCTAGTGTCCTGGCCAAATTTCCTCCATTTACTAGAAACACTTCCAGCTGCTTAATCTGGTTCAGTTTCAATTGGTTACCATCTATATCCCCACCCCGGGTTGCCCCTCAGAAAGGGACTTCTAGTCTTAGTGGGCTTACCCAGTCAACAAAACTTAACAAACAACAAGCACCTGGGTCTGACCACCTGTCAACCCCTCAGCCCTAGCATTTGTGGAAGCCCCAGGTTAGAAATAATGAGTGTTGAACTCCATCAAGTCCAAACATAACCTCCTCATGGCTTTTTTCTAGACTGTGATACTTCTAGAACATCATTAGTGAGGTCCCACCTTCATGGTGAAAGAATGTGACCCCCCCAGTAGCCCTTCTGGCCATGTATTCCTGATCCCAGGTGTGTACATCCCTTGCACTCCTGGGGGAGGCCTCAGGCTGCATCAGCACCCCTGAGACATCCTATCTATGTTGCTCCTTCAGAATCAGATAAATAAGCCTTCCTGAGTCACTATCACATCCTTGTCCCCCAAGACCACTGCAATGTGTGGCCATTACTCAGCTGGACCAACTTGGACACCCAAAAGATTCCACAGAAGGCCACCAAGAATGCCATTTGGAACCACCACTGGTGAAGAGCATAGCTTCAGCAGTTCATCCTACACTTACTCTAGCAGTGCTGGGCTAATCATTCAATGTCTAGCCATTTTGGAGCATCACAGGATGTCCTTCCAACATTCTGAGGAGGCAAAATGCCTGAGTGTTGTCCTCCAGCCCTGCAACCTTGAAGAACCATGAAATGCCTGCCAAATGCTGGCCCACTGCCCCTGGCATCAAACCTCATTTCATCTGCACTTAATAGAGACATAACTGGTCCATTGGGATGAGCCAAGTGTTTGGCCACCCCTGGGCCTGCTGTACAATCAGGAAGTTCTCAACACCTCTCTGATAGGGTGCTAATGAATTCCTGAAAAATTCCCAGGCTTCTAGATCCCCAATTCCCAGAGGTAGGCTGGGACTTCTCTGGGATGCTCCTCACTTATGGGCCAGCTCTGGGAATCTCTGCCACTGCAACTGAGAAAGAACATCAACAGTACTGTTATCGACGCCTGGTACATTCACAGCTTTAAACTGGATGCCAAACAGCTGAGCATAAAAACCCACATGAAGTCGCCTAGAGGGCCCTTGGCCCCTAACTGCCCATTAATGCCATGGACTACCCCACTATTGTCTGACTTGAAGGTTATCCTCTTATTTTGAAAGCACATGCCCCACACCACTAATGCAGCTACGATGGGAAAAAAATTCCAATAATGTAATCTGCTTGGTCAAGCCTTCTTCTTCCCAGGATTGAAGCCACAGTCCTGCACATCACTCCCTCTGAAAGTAAGCTCCAAAGCCAAAGCCCCAAGAAGCATAAGTGAATAGCTCAAATTTCTGGCTGGTGGTTACTACCAGCCAGATCAGCACCCCATTAAAACAGTTCAGGAAAGTCAGTCATACACTCAGGTCCTCTCTCATGTTATCAGTCACCCAGATTCTGTGGTTAGACTTTTGGAATCTCATACCTGCCTTCACCAAATGGTGCAGAAATGTCCTGCCCATAGAATTACTTTGCATGCAAAGTTGAGGTGGCCCAACAACTGCTGTGGTTCATGCAAGGTGATCTTACACAACTTTGCTGCTTTGGCCAACAATTCTCTTAGAGCCACCACCTTAGCATGTTGTAGGCAACATTCCATAGCTACTGCATAGATTTTAATGCCCAGGAATGACAGCATGGTGCATGGTCCCTCTGTCTTGTCCTGTGCTGGGGCACCCCCAAATCAGCACACATGACCTGAAAGGACCTCATAATTGCCTGCAGTGTCTGGATCTAGGGCTACTCACAAACAGAAAGTCATCCAGGTAGTGTACTACTGCAGTACTATCCACCTTGCATGTTGTTACCCAGTGCAAGAATGTGCTGAACTGTTCAAATGCATCACAAGCCACAGCACACCCCATTGGTATGCAGTTGTCAAAATAGTACTAACCATCAAATTTCAACCCAATAAATCCCTGTCCTCTGGGTATACCAGCAAAAGATGGAATGTGGACTTTATGTCTACCTTAGCTAGCCCCCATCCCACTGCCTGGACTACCTCTACTGCCTTCATCAAACAGCGCATAAGACACTGCTGTGTAGTGGATCAATGTGATCATTGACACACATCAGAGGGTGTGGATAGAAGGAGAGAGATCTGCAGAAGCATGAGGTCAGGTCAAGGCAGTGGCAGCTGATATTTAAAGCAAAGAAATGCAAAATTGTCACATGGGGCACAAAACAGCAAGAACAACATACCAGCTTGGGCTGAGACCATAAAATGCTCCAGGTAGGAAAGGGACCCAGGGATATCTTCTTTGATAACCTCAAGGTAGGCAGTCATTGCAACAAGGTGGCAGGAAAAGCAAATTGGATGCTGGGTTGCATTGAAAGGGGTATCACCACTGATGGAAAAGGGAGACCATAGTTCCACTATACAAGACGCTAGCGAGGCTACACCTCAAGTACAGTATCCAGTTCCAGAGGCCTTACCTATGTAAGGGCATAGACAGGGTGGAGGCAGTTCAGAAGAGGGCAACCAAGATAGTGCAAGGATTACATCACAAAACCTGTGAGGACAGGCTGAAGGACTTAGATATGTACTCACTAGAAGAGAGAGGAGGAGGAGGTGATCAGATTGAGACATGTAAGTACCTTATGGGGAGGAACAAGGTACAGGAAATCACAATTTTAATAGAAAAGATGTTCCAGGACTAGGGGCTTGGAATAAAATGGGAGGGAGGAGGGAGGTTCAGAGGAACACGAGGAAGAATTTCTTCTAGCGAGTGGTGGACAAATGGAATGCACTGTCAGAGGAAGCAGTGGGGTTGAAATGATTACAGCATTTAAGAATGCATGGGATAGGCATCAGGGATCCTGGTAGTCGGGGAAGGGGACAACCTAGTTCTAGATAAGCTTGAAGAAGCAAAGTACATGTGCACATGGGCAGACTAGGTGGGACGTAGGCCCTTATCCACCATCAACATCTATGTATCTATGTAAGTAAGACAAATAATTATCCTAATCTTGCCCATTCCTTCTTGGGGACTAGACTGATAGGTGACACCTTGAGGTGTGGTTGGAGTGGTGCAGCGAATGGCCCACTACTTTTCCTGGCTGCAGTCTCTTTCACCAGCTTGACCTGGACTACTTCTGGTCATTCCCTGGCAGACATCATGTTCTTATCCTCCAGTGACTTTCAGGGCCCTTATGCAGTGTATTCTTAAACCTTCCTGAAAACCATCTGCCAGGGCATGAGTGGCCACTCAATCTGGGTAAATGCTCAGCCAAGCAGCCACATGATGCACCCTTATTGCTGTTGGTAGACCGGGTGAGCCACTTCCGAATGGGCCGCGGTGTTGTGGTTACCAGTTTGCACTGAATGAAAGGGTGCGGTCAGCCACACACCATGCACTCATGCTTCTCCCTATATTTTTCTACCTTACACATCCCTTGATTAAAATGATAACAGTACTCTTGCCCCATTCCCACTAGTACCCTGCCCTGTTATTTGGTGAAAATGGTCTTCTGACTGGAAAGCCACTGTTGGTGTGTTGATCCTCCCCTTCTGAGATCAATGGTCAACAACAGTGGATGGCCCAGCATGTCCCAGGTCCTAGCTGGCCCATTTGATTTTCTGCAGCAGAATTCTTTGTCATACTGTAGGCAACCCCACAGGGTTTTCTGGTGCATGTGGCTATCATTCAGCTATAGTAATTCCATGGGCCAACCACTCTAACCAAATTAACCTTCGACAAAATGTCTGCAAAAATTGCTAAGCCAGTTGACCAGTTCTCCCAGGTCTGGTGTACACTTACCCTTTTCTTAACTTCACTTCAGGAACAAATACTCCAAGTGCTGAGTGCTAAGATAACAAAGCAAAGTAAACAGATCCTCATACTTCCCATCGTCATTGCTGCCCAACCTTGTCAGAGAGGTGAGAGCCCATTGGTTCTGCAATGCTTACATAACTCGTGGTGACTGGTAGTTGCAAAACTTGTGCTACTTGAGTAGGAGGTGAAACCACCATATCTTGTACCACTGTTGGCACCGACCCACCCGCTGGAGTTCAGGCTGCTTGCCTCTGCTTGCTAAAGCACCACAAAGTTGCTCTCATGAGAGTTATTGTTAGACATAATATTGTTTTGTCAAACCTGGGCTTACTAGGAGAGGCTTTGCTGTGGCAACCCGGCTTTCCACTAATGCTCCCCCAAGAGGTCCTCCCAAATACCTTGCTCCTTGCTTGTGAATTTTTGTTTAAATAAACAGCCTTTGCTATAGGTGGGCATGAGAAGTGCCACAACCCCTTCCTGTGGCAAGGTTATGTTTAATAAAAGAACACACCTTTCTTCTAGTTATTACTAACTGCTCAGAGATCCCCAAAAATTGCACAGAAAAAAATGCAGTACTCCAGGTGTGGCCTAACCAGTGGCCTATACAATGGCAGGATCACCTCCCCTCTCTTTGAAGATATACCCCTGGCAATACAACCCAGCATTTTGTTGGCCTTTGCAGCTGCCTTTCTGCATTGTACTGAGTTGTTCATTGAGCCTGCTATAATCATCCCCAGATCCTTCTCCTCCTCTGTCATGGTTAACTGAATCCCCCCCCCACCAAGCTGGTAACTCCTTCTTGTTTTTTTTTCACCAAAATGTAGCAGCTTGCACTTTTTGGCATTGAACTCCTACTGTCAGGTGTCTGACCAGGTCTCCAGTTTTGACAGATCATTCTGCAACCCATGCCACCCTCCTAGGTCATCCACTACTGCTCCCATCTTGGTGTCATCTGCAGACAAACTGATCTTGCTCTTGATGCCCATTGAGATGTCTCATATGAACAATCCAAACAACACCTGTCACAGCACTGAGCCCTGCGGTACTCTGCTTGTCACTGCCCTTGGACGTGAGAGCTCCCCTCCCACTACCACCCTCTGCTGCCTTCCCTGTAACCAGTTTACTACCCATGCCACCATTTTTGTCCCTGAACCTGTACCTGGCAGCTTACTACCCAGCCTCCCATATGGCACAGAGTCGAATGCCTTACTGAAGTCCAGAAACAGAACATCCACTGCATGGCCCTTGTCCAATGTCTAGCTACCCAGTCATAGTAATCTACCAGGTTGGTCTGACAGGATCTGCCCATGACAAACCAATGCTGCCTAACATCCTGCAGCCCATTGGTCTCCAGAAGGGGCACCAGCCTCTCCTTCAGGATTGTCTCCATCAGTTTTCACACAATGGATGTGAGACTTACCGGCCTGTAGTTTCCTGGTTCGTCTTTGGGACCGCTCTTATGGAGGGGTACCACTTGAGCCATCCTCCAGTCCTGAGGTACACTTCCAGGGACCAGGGAGGCATTTAACAGGTCTGCCAAGGGCTCCACCAGGATTTCTTCTAGCTCGCTCAGTACCTTGGGGTGAATGCCATCCAGCCCGGGTGCCTTGTCCACCCTCAGTGCCCTCAGGCCCTCCAGTACCCTTCCCTCTGTGATTCCCCCATCTGTCACCTCCTCCCCCCCGAGCCTGACCTCCCACTCCCCCTTGGTAACGCCCCTCCTTTCTCCTTAGTTAACATAGAGCAGAAGTATTCATTAAGCATTTCTGCCTGCTTTGCCCCTGTTTCCACCCACCTCCCCATCCCTCTTAATCCTTACTATTTTATCTTTACAACTCCTTTTCTCCTTGATGTACCTGAAGAATTCCTTCTCCCCCTTGTTGATGCTTTGCACCAACCTGTAGCTATTAGACACCTTGGCTACCCTTACTGCTTTGTCACCTCCTTCAGTTCGTCCAAATAATCCTCTGTCCACCCCTCTCCTGTTTGAACCTCCTAAAGGCAGCTCTTTTATTTCTTACTTTCTCCATGACCCCCTTGCTCAACCAGCTGGGTTTCTTGGCACTAGCTTTCTTACACTGGACTGTGATGCAGGTTTTTGTTGCCTCCTCAATCCCCAGTTTAATTACTTCCCACCTCTGGTTAGTGTCCATATTATTTATTTATTTATTAAATTTTGGTGACCAGGTAGGCCCACTGAGCTCCGAAGGTCCCTTTTTAAGGGGCGACCCTAGTTTGCATTCTGGCTAGATACCCTTTAACTACCTCCACCATCCTCCCGACGTTGGCCCTCCTGAAGTCCAATACTCTTGTACAGTACATGTTTCTACTCCTCCTAACCATTTTCAATGTGAACCACACTGAGTGGTGGTCGCTCCCGCCAATGGTTCTTCCACCCAAGCTCCCTCACAAATTCCCATTTGCCAGCACAAGGTCTAGGGTGTTCCTCACCTGGTAGGCTCATTGACCTTTGCATTAGGAAGCTATCCTGGAACATGTCCAAAGTATCTGCACTCTTCTATTCATGGTGGCTGGGGTACTCCAATCCACTCATGGCAGGTTGAAGTGCCCCACAATCACTGTGCCACCCTTTCTGCAGGCCCTTCTGATCCGTCCCGCTAGTTCCCTGTCTAACTTCTCTGTCTGAGATGGTGGCTTGTACACTACTCCCATCCTGAGAGTCCTATTCTTGGAATCCTGGATTTGCATCCATAATAACTGTGTACTACCCTCCTCCCTCTCCTCTCGAACACACTTCAGTCCTTCTTTCACATACAGTGCCGCACCCCCTACCCTTCCCATTTATCCTATCTCTGAGGAATATCTTATACTCTGGTACCACTAGGTCCCAGTCCTGGTAATGGGTGGCCCATGTTTTGGTGATGGCTGCCATGCCCACCTCCCCTTCTGCCATGAGAGCCTGTAGTTCTGCTGTTTTGTTCCCTAGGCTCCTAGCATTCATAGTGACCACCCTCCACCCTTTTTCCTTCCACCTCCCCCCCTCCTGCTCTCCCTTCCTAGCATCCCCACTAGTACTCCCTTTTTTTCCATTTCTTCTAGCACGGGGGTAAGCTCATTCGACTACCCTTCCTGTGGATTCTGCATGCCTCCTGCCCACTTGCCTCCCCCCGCTCCTAGTTTAAATGCCCTTCTTTTGCTATGTAATCCCCCATCCTCTGCTTCAATACCTTCTTGCCCTCCTCACTTAGATGAAGTCTATCCTTATTGTAGAGATTACTGTCCTCCCAGGTCCCTCCCCACTCACCCACCAGCCCATAACCTTTGGATTGGCACCAGGTGCATAGCCATTTGTTAAATTCCTCTGTCCTCAGTTTCCTTGCAGTGCCTGCCCTGGGCACTGGAAGAACTTCTGAGAAAGCTACTGATCTTCTTGCCTCCTCACATATTTGTCTTAGCTCCTCAAACCTATCTGAACTACTGTACCTCTATTGTCTCTCGCTAGTCATTTGTCCCCACATGCAGAACTATATGTGGTTTTACCCTACCCTAGCAAACTTTAGAACAGACTAACCCACCCTTTCTGCTGTCATTCCTGTCATGGCCTCTACCTATATGTGGCTATAACTCCTCCTTGCTTCCTCATCTGACTCCTCTTAGTATTGAGTCTCCCAGCACTAGGAATTCACCCTCTTTCCATGAGCCACATTCCTGGACTCCTTCATCCCAACCCCTTCCTCCAGACTCCCCTCATCCTCCAGTACAGTTGTCCCCCTTCTGCCCCTGCTAAATCATCACCAGTTGTTCTCCTGCCTGTTCCATACTCCTCCGGTATATTTTTATTTCCTCCTCCAATCGCCCTCTATTACATCACCCAGTCCTGCCAGTACTGTGAATCAATTTTCGATGCTCCCTCGTTACCACATTCTTCCTCCTTCCTATTACCAGCCCCCGCTACTGCTTCTATGTCTGTTATGTCCCTTTCCCTCCATCCTCCATTCTTCCCTTTTTCTGCACTCTTTTGACCCTTGACCTGTGTCCCCTATTTTGGTTCCCTATCTGCCACCCTTTTCCCACTTCTTCCCTATTGTTTCTATTTATCCTTCCTCCTCAGTTCCCCATCTACTTACTCCACCTTTGGGTTGTTATCCACTGCAGCCCGCTGTTCACTCCTTAGCTCTTCCTGTAGACCTCTGATCTCATTTTAAGCTGCATTATTTGCCTGCACACAAAAAACCCAACTCTCCACGAAATTCTAAGAAAGATTGGTGCTCCACAGTTGTTTTAGTCTTCCACCTCCTCATCTCTCTATTCACCCAGCAGCATCCCCCCACACTCTCAGAAGGAAGCCCAACACACCCCCATGCATTCTCCTTTCATCCATTTCCAGTTTTGTTCATGTTCCACCAGTACAATGAAAATTGTAGCTAAAAAGATGTATATACTATCTGTTTAAGCTATACTGTAATTAAAAATTGACTAATATTTTCTTAAATCCAAGATTATCATGCACTTTTCTTATCCCTCTGACCTTTTCTTTTCTCAGAAAATTAATGCCCAGCCAAAACAGTTTTGCAATATAATATTTACAGAATATAATTTAGATCCCTAGAAAACAGTCCCTTATAGCCTTAAATATTTTTGAATTTGCAAGGGCCACCTATAGGTGGTACCTAATTGTTCCACCCCTTTTAGATGAGCATTTAATATGTGAGGTGGAGGGGGCTCGGAGGGTGGGCCAAAAATAACTTGAGTGCCCAGTGTAGCTCCTTAGTGCCCCACAAAAACAGTAATGATTACTTAATGCTGTAAGTTTCAGTTTCGTAACCCACAATATATTTTAAGTCCAGAACTGTGTATGGAGATGACTGCTCCACTCAACTGCAAGGTTATAACTTAGAAAGTACTGTTCCTATTCATTTCCTTTTACCCCTGATGCTGCAAAGCACTATCACAAATTGCTCATTACACGTCTCCACTTCATTGCGGGGGTACTTCACAGCCACTGCCAACAAGATAAATCCTTCTGTGTCCTCTAACCTCTGATGGAAAGAAAACACTTTGTTTCAGGACCCCATCCCCACTTGTATACATTATACATTGGTATCAATTGATATTATTTGTGTCTGAGGTGGGGGTTGGAGTCCATTCTCCCTTATAAACTGACTAAACTGTAACAATTTAAACATCAAGTGCATTTATCATTGTGGCGTGAATAGTATAGAATTTTTGGATGTACACTTCAGCAAGGGCTGCAAGAATGTGACTGATAATGAACATTGCAGAAAGACCGTTTTGGGCAACAATTTGTTAAGAGTTAAGAGTGGTCCACCCCAGGTGTCAGATGGACAGCATCCCTATGGACAGTTCTTGAGGATACATAGAAACTGTACATCTTCAATTAAATCTGAATAGGAGGCAGGGATGCTGTCTGCCAGATTTAGGAATGTGGTTATTCAAAAGAAGTGATTGAAAAAAGCTAAGAGAAAAGCTAGCAGTAGAGATAGAGCAGGACATTTGGTCCCCAAGTCATGAACAACCTCCTATGAGGACAGGATTACTTTTGTAACAAGCTGGTACCTGAATCTAACAAGATCAAAGAGATTATATGCAACAGTAGGAAATTCAAACTTCGGACCCAGAATTAGCTTGTGTAGTACAACCAGACCCAGAATGTCATATCGGAGGGGACAAAACATATCAGACATGGTCACTCACAGTCATTACGTTGACAACTCTAATCATCCAACCTTCCCAGAACTTTTCAAAAAGACATGAATGTAACATCTTCAAATATGCAGTGCAGGGTCCATTTATTTTCAGCCGATCATTGGTGACTCATTTCCCATTAATCTTTGTAAATTAAACCACATATATAGTATATGTTGGGTGGTATGATTGTGGGTTATTGTACATAGGGACACTACAAAGGCAGCTTAGATTCTACATCCAAGAGCATGTGAAGGCAATTTGTGCAGGAGATAGCCAAAATGCTCGGGGACAAATAGTTTTAAACTCAGACTCTTAGAGGGAGGGACAGAATAACAGCTTTGGACAGAAAGGAATTGGCCTGTATACTGAAACTGTCTTTGGTAGCCCCTCTTGGGTTAAATGAGATCTTTGGTTTAAAACCATATTTATAATGATGTCTCCTTGTATATTTCAGTGTTTATACTTTCATGGAGGGTTTGTCTGCATAATGGCTGTGGTTCCATCAAGCCATATCTTTTTATGTCTTCAATGTACTCTTAATTATAGAAAAAATCTTGTTTTTCAGTCTTAAAAACATCTGACTATGGCCTTCGTTTATGGTTCAGGGCAGTTCCTTTCATCCAAATCAACTTAGGGGGCTGCTACATGAAGTTCCTGTAAGGATACTCCGTTTGGATCCTTTTCTCTCCCCCATTTGCACTGTTTAGCATGGAACATACAATTGGGACCTGCTCAATAGGACACTGTTCTTTTAACATTTATTTTGTCATGATTGGTATCTTCCATATTTACATGCATATGCATGAAATTTTATTTAATCTTCAATAATAACTATATTTACAGTGTACATATTGGTTAGCTCTTGTTCTGGTGATTTTTTAGTAGATATAAAATACATGTTTTACTATATTGTTTTATATTTCCCTAATTCACATGTTATCATGTATTTACACAGTGTTCCCCTTGTATTAGTTTTTTTCTTTTCCTATTTTTTCACATTCCCTAGTCACCTTTCCTTCACTCCTTTCCACCCCTCAATTTTACTCTCCTTGTTATATACCAGTTTCAGTAGCCATTTGGCATTTGAATACTGGAGAGCCCCCCTTTTCAGCTGATTCAGATATAAAGATTTTGAACCATCTGTTGGTGAGCCTCCATAATTTGTTCAAAACAGGTAGGTTGCCTTTACTATAGAAATACAGCATTGTTTTTTTTGGAACCAGTTCAGGGAATTACATTGAAAGTTTTTGAATATTTTTAAACAGTAGTGTCACTATTTATTTGATCAAGGCCTTGTCTTTGCATCACATATTGATGGTGTTTCCAAAACTATTAATCAGCGGCTCGGGATACTCTACCGTAACAGACAACTTTTCACCCATCCAGCGCTGAAGCTAGCTATTCAATCCTCAATCATCTCAGTCATCGACTACGGCTTAATCATTTATGGATCTGCCCCTCCAAGCGCACTGAAACGGGTCACAACCTCCCTAAACAAGGCACGTCGGCTGCTTAAAGGTGCTCATCGACTTACTCATATCTGTGAACTCTATGCTGATACTGGGTGGTTACAACTATCAAACCGTTTAAAGTTCTTCACCTGCCTAATGGCCAAGAAATCCATCATGGGCCTCACCCACCCTGCATTCAAGACCTGCTATGCCAGAACTCAAGTACGATCCACAGAAGATCAGAAACCCAGCTTCTACAGGTCCCCACTGTCAGACCACACATGGTCATCGATCATTGCCTATCGTGCCCCAACTGGCTAAATACTCTCAGCACCTCTATTACCTCCTTTAACTCATTAGTTGCTTTTAAATCTAGACTATTCTCTCACCTAGCCACTTCAAACTCCTGTGGCTGCCTTGTTTAATCTCCTAATCTATTCTCACTCCTCCTCCCTTGCCCTCTTACTTGACAAAGGCCTACTAGTGGATCCTCATCTCCTACAATTGGTCTGCTCCTTCCTCCTACCCCCTTTCCTCTTTTCTTACTTACACTGCCTAACTTACCTCCCTTACCTATCTTCCCTCCCCACTTGTTTTCTATATAGTGAAAGTGCTTAAGTGATTTATCTGCTGTTCATAAATGTCATTAGATTTAGCTATTTTTTTTTCTTTTTGTTTTGTCTCTGTCTATTTCCACAACGTTACCTACTTGTGCAGCCCTGTACCCCTATTTGTTTGTAACTGATTTTGACACGGAACCTTTATAAAAGAGCCTTGGCTCAAAGGTATTAATTCCTAGATTTTACAATAAACAATAAACAATATTTACTGAATAATTGTTTATGTCAGTTACTGATTGTCATAAGTCCACCTAATGGAACAGGATTCTCTGTCTACACAAATCCCTCTTGTGGGTGGGGGTGTCAGAAATACCCTTTCTCCATGCTAGGGGACACAAATACAGTCTCAAGTCTGTGTTCCTGGGTAGAACTTCTTCAGCCACTACACCATGAACCAGAAAGCCACAGGCATGTATAGGCTTGGGGGGGGGCTATACACCATATTATTGTGTCTTTCCCCAGAAATGCAGCACTCCATTCAAACCCCCCACAGACTCATCTTGAGACCTTTCATATTTCCTCCCCTCCTTTCATCATGAAGTCCCTAATGGTACTTCACTTTTGGTAGTGTTTTGGCCCTTAAACGATCACACAGGTGTAGTATAGTCTGAACAACTCTTACCCAGGCAGCACATACAAACACCATAGGCAGGATTATTTTAAAATAAGCCAAAGACTTTACTAAATAAATTTTTAGAAATCAGTAAATAACTTAAAGACAAAATAATTTGGAGATTGGTTACAAGATATTGAAAATAAAAGGAAAGTATACCTAAAAAACCTACACTTTAAACTCTGAGATTAAAAGTCTACTTTGAGTCCTTAGTTGGAATTTTGAAGTGCAAAAGTGTCCTTAGAAGTGTGGTACTTGAAGTCTTGGCTCTCTGTGATCCAGAAGAAATTGTCTCTGCTCAAGACAGGTAGGTTAGAGAAAGTCCCAAATGCAAAATGGCAAAACAAAGGCTTCAGCAAAAAGGCAACAAAAGGTTCAGATACCCCTCACGTCCTGGTTTTAAAGGGGTTCAAAGGGCAGTCCAGTGGATAGTAGCTGCCTGCAATTGACTAGTATTTCAGTTTCTATGGTTGCCAAAGCAATCAAAGTTCAGTATTTTATTACAATAACACAGATATGTAGTTTTCTGAATATAAAAAAAAAACATGAGGTTAGTCAGCTCAAACCAAATTTCTGGGGATAGTCCAGCCTCTCTTCTGGGAGATAGCTCTAGTTAAACTGCACTTAAATACATAGTGTCCAGCCTGAAAAATCATGTAGCACACCCCATTTCAGGGCTAAAAACTGGAGTCAATAAGCAACATCAGGGACATGTTAAAGTAGGGGATCACAATCCCTTGCTTGGGATTTTTTGTGCAAGATGCAAATGATGAGTCAGTTCCAATCTGCCAGCTTTGCCATGCATGTGTGAGTCGAGGTAAAAAGGGGAGTCATCTGGGCCTGGGAAGCCAGCATACACATCTTAAGAACAGGCACATGGCACTGTAGACCCAGTACCAGATGGCAGCTAATGCCATAGTGGGGTATTCACCCTAGTCATCAACCTTACTGAGCATGTTATCTCCTTCCATGAGTGTAAGACCAAGTAGGAATGTCTGCAGTAGCGATGAAATAACACCAGAGGATTACTACAGGCATGATGAGGGGGGGAAGATTATGATTTAGAAATCTTGTCAAGTGGTGGTGGTCAGAGTAGCAGTGGTGGTGGTGGTGGTGATCATCAATGCAGTATGCTTAGTGCAAGTGGTACATCAACCTCTGTACATAAAATGGGGAAAATAACTTAATTTGTGGACTTTTGCCCATAACCTCCTGCCTACCTGCCTGAAACATGTGACCTACACTGTGTAAGCCATGTGATATATGTGGGCTGCCTGTGAATTCACACTCTGCCTTAAAGCGGAATAAGGTGAATTACACAACGCAAAGTCATAATTACAATGTGAAGTGGCAAAGTGAGGGTTTAAAATGAGGAAACACCACCTCCCTCCTTCTGCTGGTGATATCCTCCCCATGCACCTAGCATCCCACTTGCCCCTCCCAACTGCCTTTTCACTCTACCTGGCCACCTTTAGGTCATCTGATATGCTCACCTCAAGGACACTTTCCTGCTTAGTGGTTATTAATACCACCCCATTTTGTACTCTACCTCAGGGTTTCTGTGCCCCAAGTGCATTATTTTGCACTTTTTCACATTGAAACCTAGCTGCCATACCTCGTCAAGTTTTCTCAGGTTGAAGTTCATCCTTTCCAGGAATGGAGTTGTGGGAGCACACAGCAGGACAAAGACAGCTTAAACTAAAAACAAAGGCAGTTTCATGGCTAACTACCATAAGTGGAAGAGAGGGACTTGCTAAACAGCCCTAATTAGCCAGATAAAAATTGTAACAGGCTGATCATGACAACCACAAATAACACTAATTAAATATATGATTTGTATGAATGTGCTTTAGGAATACCCCACAAGTCTACCTGAAGCAAAATCTTACCAGAAATATGTGAAATGAAAGTGAGGTACTGCTGGATTCTCAATTCTGGGTGAAATGGAGGGGGAAAGAAGCAATACCAGTCAATGTGAAGAGCAAGGGCTCTGCACAACTCTGCTGCTGGCTAAGTACCCTCTTGCTTCTCCACTTCAGTCACAAAACCTCCACTTGGGAACCTCTCACCTGCTGCCTAACCCCTCCACTTGTGGGAGTTTACCTATACCACCTCAGGTATCAGGAGAGGACCAGCCAGAGACAAATCCCTACCCACAGCAATCCTTCACAGTGTGTCTAATATCCCTCAGTTACATGGATTGGCAGAGAAATTAGTGCACATTGCAAGAACATTTTAAAAGGCTATGGTGGATGTCAGAGATCTTTTGGATTACAGTAATAACTCCTCCCTGAGATGACTATCTTGGTTACAGTACAAAGTCTAAGGTATGGGACAAAAACACTGCTGTTGCCGGCCTGGTGGCGCTGAGGTTGAGGCGCTGGACACCACACCTCGCTCGCTGGCGACCTGGGTTCAGGAATGTACTCGGGTTGGCAGGGGTCAGAGGGGAGAGGGAGGGAGGATTGAGCGTCCCAATGGATGCTGTCCTCCCTCTGGGGTGGGATACCAGGGGTGCAATATGCACCCAACACTGAGAGCTGATGGGAACCACGAGCTCTCAAGGGGCTAGCAGCTCCGTTTCCACGGAGTTGGGGAAGGAGACACTGTTAGGCTTGAGAGAGACGTGTAGCGCCAGCACATCGCCTCTGGGCATATGTCCTTGTGCAGCGTCTCAGGGGGCTGGGAAAGGGGACCACAGGAAAAATGGATAAACCCCCTCAGTAGTCCTAGATGATGACCGTTCCACCCAGACCACCAATATCGGGACAGACCCCGCTGTGCAGGACAGAAGGAGGAAGAGGCACTCTAGGGGCAGATCCTGGAACGGTGGGCTGGAGTGCATGAGCAGTCCGAAGGAGTGGACATTGAGGGTAGGAAGGAGGGATAAAAAGAGGAGTAAAAAAAAAACCACTGCTGCCAACAACTAGGCAGTTGTAAGAGGCATGAACATAAAACACTGAACAAGTTGTGCAATGCCGTCTTCAAAGAAAGCATAAAAAGAAATGGTATGATAGAAATGCAAGATCCATGCCTGAATCAAACCAGGATGAGAGTGATAGAATGCAATCTACATAAGGACAGAAACCAGTTCCTGTGCCTCAAGTATTGCAGGCTCCAACATTCTATATAGTGACAACTCTTTTTTTTTTGTAGACTCTTTTTTCGCCACCGCCGAGAACTCTCTCAGCCAACCCTGCTACCCGAGTGCTCTACCTCCTACCTGAAGCCCTCCTTACATCCGTTATGGCCAGGCAGACCCCTGGCTCTGCACCCTCTGAGATGGGGCTACTCTATCCTACCAGGGCACTCTATCTGCTAATCTAATGTGTCCGGCCTAGATGGAGGAGAAGCCCGGTTCTGGAGTGTGGCACATTGGGATTTAACAACATGATGGATGTATAACAAGGCCAAATAATCCTCCCATCTATAAGGAGCACTCTGGCAGTCTATTCTGAACTTCATTGGTCAGATTTATTGACTTGAAGTATTGTACCTTTACAGCTAATCAGATTTGTTGACTTAAAGTACTGTAGATTTATAGCTAATTATAAAATGACTTATTTAATGCAGGATCTTCATTTCAAAAGATGAGGATTAACATATGGGTTAATGCTATTGTAGCTGAATGACTCAACAGGTTGTACAACTGCCTCTGAGGCTGTAAGATCAGAAGGTTGAGAGTTCTAGCCCCACGTCAGGAACTTGAAGTAAACCCAATACTGACACTGTAGTGCAGGGCGAGGGTGATGCACTCCTGAGGTGCTGTCTTTCAGTTCGAGAGGTTGAGCTGCAGTCCTGTCTGCCTGTTCTGGTGGTAGTTTAGGTGGAGGTTAAAGAGCTCATGGCATTTCTTGAAAAGAGTCGATGAATTTCCCTGGTGTTCAGGCCAAATTTCCACCTTTACTAAAAATACCACCAACAACATCATCTCTGGTTCAATTTCAGTTGGTTTCAATCTGCATACCCTTCCCCCCACACCAGGATGAAGCTGAAAATAGGCAAAATTGCCAAGCCCTCCTTTCCCAGTCAATAAAACGAAACACTCTGCAGAGGAAATGTAGCAATTTCTGGTAAACAACAGCTTGTTGCAGTTCTGTAGTTCAGTGTATGTCTGTAAGTACTGTATGTTGAAGAATTAAGAAGTCTTTATATTGCAGCACTTGTGAGACTCCCTCCTTAATAGCACAAAGGAGAAACTGAAGATCATAGTTCATCATCAGCATCAGCACCATAGCACTATTACAATTAAGAGTATGATAACCGGTAAACATTGCACTAAGCCCCATGCAAGTATTTCCTTACTACAGTAAGAGCTTGCTGTCACTTTCGACATTTGAAGAAATAAATCTTACAGTGTGCCACTATTTGCATGTGGAAGCTACTCTGTAGTGCTTTAAAATCCCAGCAGTAGGCCCTAAACTGATATCTAAGACCTGAAAAATACTGTATAACATGTGAGACGTTCATATTACCGTTGAAATATTTTATGAGCTATCTTACTGAATGACTGAAGCTATCTAATACAAGGCATTATTTGAAATATAATTATGTTTCATTCTAATCTGTGGGATCCAGCATACAAATGCTAGTGTTGTCTGTGCTCACTAGAGTGTGCACAGCTGAAATGAATGATTTTTATCTAGTTTCTTTTGCTGAACTGAAAATTTTGATTTTTAGCTTGAATATTAATTACATTTTGCCCACTAAGAAAGAAAGGATAAATTTACTTCAGATCTCAGACTGAACTGCTTTATAAACATAATGTTAGCAGCTGCAGGTTTTTCATTTACATATAGATATATATATATATATATATATATATATATATATATATATATATATATGTGTGTGTGAGTAGTAGTAAGTAATAGTAAACATTTTATTCTGATATCAGAAACAGGATCTCCCAGTTTAGCCGAGGCTCATTTTCAGTGGGGCCCTACTATACTAAAATATCAGTTACACACTAAAAAAGGCTATTTTATACACACAAGCAAAGTCATACAAGACAATAACAAATTATACAATAAATATACATTACTCAGGTACAACAACCTTTTGGGGAATGTACAACATTTTCAAGCCATGATCTTAATACATTCCAAGGTGTTATTTTATTAGGCTGGGAGATCAAGGACTGTGGGTTCAGTTCCCACATCTGGCACTTGGTTTACTATCCCAGTAATAACACTGTAGTGCAGCATGAGAGGGGTGCTGCACTTCTGAGGTGCCATCTTTCGGATGAGACGTTAAACCGAGGTCCCATCTGCCTGGATTGGTGGTAGTTCAGGTGGATGTTAAAGATCCCATGGCACTTCTTGAAAAGAGTAGGGGAAAATCCCCGTTGTCCTGGCCAAATTTCCCTCATTCACTAAAAATACCACCAACAGCTTAATCAGGTTCAAGGTCAGTTGGCATTCATCTGCATCCCCTTCCCCCGGGTTGTGCCTGAAAATAGGCAGAATTTGTCTAGTGCACTTACCCGGTCAACAAAAACTAAACAAATAAATAATTAAATTATACAGCCTCAAAAGGCCTGGCAAAGAGTTCCACACAGAGAAATGTGGTAAAATAGTTAAGACAAAATTAATAAATAAAGCAGGACATGTTACAAATTAAAAACTTAAAACTGGCACATGGTTTAAAGATAATAAAATTGATCATAATATCGAAGAATATCTAATGAATAGGACAACCCAGATCAAAGAAAACTTATTACCTGGGCTAGAATGGGACTGATCATGTCACAATTCATATATTTGAATAAAATACAAGGCAAATCAGAACATTTTGTCCTTTTGCGATAGTTTAGACTACCCCTTTTGGAAATAAGGCTATGGCATTTTTCTTTGTCCCTACAGTCTACTGCAGTAGCATTTCTTAAACTTTTCTGTTTAATTAAACTTTCATTTTTCTACTACTATGGTTAGGCTACCCATAATAGTACCTCTTCTCCCTTGTCTATTCCCTCTTTGTATTCCTTTTCCTCCCCTACCATATGCCCTTAAGGAGAACAAATACTAGAACAGCAGACTGACATAAAGATTAATGAATAAATAATAATTATCAGAAATAATCCGCACAGAGTTGGTTTGTGTCCTTGTTTACTATGTTATGCTCTGTTAAAGAATTTAATGTAATGTTTAGTCAGAGACAGGATGATGTATTTGTGAGCACTGTTGTGTTTTATAATATGTAACAAATGTATGTGTCCTGCAGGAATATGAAAGCAGTGAATAAAAGTTGTTTCCGACGGCCTGAAATTGCATCCGTCGGGTGTGTTGAATACAGACGTGGGATTTGTCTTTTTAAAGCAGTTTGTATATAAACACCCTAAAGAAGGCATAATTAATGTGCAGAAACTAAATATAGGAGTGTTTCCTTTAGTATTCTGCGCGGAGAGAGTCTCTTACCTGTGCTAAGCCTTCTTGGGAAAAAAATGTACTTCTAGGAGCCAGCAGCCCCACGATAAGGCTGTTATATAAAAATCTCCTCAGCTGTCACTCAGCTGAAAAGGGGTGGAGTTTTCTTGTTTACAAGCAATTAAGAGGTTTTATTTATTTATTTATTAGCTTTTGGTAACCGGGTAAGTACACTAGGCAAAAACTTGCCTTTTTTCAGATACGACCCGGGAGAGTACAAACTGCAAAATACAGCAATGACAACAGTAATGTATCACAGTGACAATAAAATTGTGACATAATTAGGATATCTGTCAGGACAACAATGAGTCAGCATTATAGATCACATAACTTATACAAGACATGGATAACAGTAATACAACAAATTAGAGTAAAAAGACAGTTACAGCATGAATTAGCCAAATCACAAGTCAAATAGCCTATTTAGAGGAGAGAAAACGTACAGGTAAAATAATATACTTAAGTTAAAACATTACAGTCGAGGGCATCAACACATCAGACAACAATACATTAAGGTGAGAAAACAATGAATGCTTAAAAATAAGGTGAGATGAGGAGTTCTGAACATGTAGGGGGAGAGAATTCCAGAACCTAGGTGCAAATTAGGAGAAGGCTTGCTCACCCATTTTCGATGAACAAGGCCTAACGGAGAGCAACGGGAAGGAGGAGGACCTGAGGGGGCGGGAGTGTGAGACAGGGGTAAGCGTGTCACCCAGAGTGGTGGGGCGAGGGGTTCTAGTCAGTGAGACAACAAAACAACCTAGGGCATAAGAACGGAGAGCACTGGGAGACAGCCAGTTTAAGGTAGAATACAGTAGGCAGTGATGGGTTAGGTGAGGAGCATTCTCCTCTACTGCTTTAGTGGCAGAGTGTTAAAAGGAGTATTAAATCATTCCTTATGATTATATGTTTTCCCTCTGTATATACAGTCAGTCTGACCCCCCATATGTTTGTACTAGCCAGAATATTCCCCTGTATTAGAATAGGGGTGGATCAGCTAACACTGGTGTCATAGGAGGACTGTTCTATAAAAGCTACCACTGAGCTAAGGTTAGTCAGATCATCCTGGGAGAGTGTCCTGAGAGGCTGGTCTGGGAGCACAGAAGTTGGTAGAAAATTGTACTGGTTAAAGTATTTTACACTGTGGCAGAATCACTGGAGGGAAGTGATTCTGGAGCTCGAGGAGAGTTCATTTATTTCTTTATTGTTTTCTTTTGTTTATAGTCTGAAGTTTAAGACATCATTACTTTATTATTGATTTGTTTTTTATTTTTGTATAGCATGATTTGCTCTATAGTATTTTTACAAAAATAAACATCACACAGAATTTGTGTGCTGAAGAAATCTCTGAGTACCGTGTATGTTTTCATTACCCTACCCCACAAACCCTACCACACTTGTAACAAAGGATTTGTTGAGACTATTTCTCATATTATTACTATCTGTCCTCTATATTTTAAACCAAGAAAATGATATCTTTTGGCATTTCTGGAAAAGTATGCTCAGGCAAATTATGATCCTGTATTCATTCTTTTGCATCCAAGCACAGAAACTGAAACAGAAAGAAGTGCAAAGTTTCTTGCAGGTGTAGTCAAACAAAAAAACTGATCTATAGAATCAGTACTCAGCAAATGAAGTAATGATGTCTTGTAGCAAATATAGTGCAATGTAGTAGGGTTTAATCAATTTGACAATCAAGAAATATGAAAAGCATTATACTCCTTTTTCCATACTCCTATGGGGTATATGTTAAATTATGAATATGTATGATAAATTAAATTATACTGTAATGTTTAACCTGCCAATAGTAAGCCTCTGTGGAATTGTATGATTTGTAAAGTGATAATGTGTAATGATTGTATTCTATTTTGTAATAATCATTTTGATTATTCAAATGGTTCAACAATAAACTTATCCATTCAGAGTTTCACAGCCTTGAACCCTCATGTATAAAACAATGTTGAACCTTTACTGTTTCAATAGATGGCACCCTATAATTTATCTCCCTGCTGAGTGCAGCCTTTCGTAACTCTCACTCCTCCAGTAGTTCTATCAAATAACCAGGTACTTTTTAAGGTAGCAGCAGTGGGTCAGGTGTAGCACATGTATATTGTACCATTCCGTCAATGATATCCAATTTAAAGCTCTATAAAGAGACAGTGATGCATATTCAAGGTGCATCTAGAACAAAAGCACATACCTATTAAAATTACATCAAGTCTACCCAAGGCTCCTCCAGCAGCTCCATTATACACTACATCACCATAGTCAATTAGGGGTATTATCATAGAATTCACAATTTTTAATCTAATGTCTGATGGAATACAACCTTTATGTTTATACAATACCCCCAATTTCTCAGTTAATTTTTTTAATTAGGTTATCAACATGAATATCCCATTTACAGCGGGAGTCTAACCAGACTCCCAAATATTTATAGGAGTCAACAAGGGCCAGACTTCACCCATCCAGGGTTTTTATATTTAGATTCAGTGACACTTTTTTGTTAGAAAACAACATAATTTGTGACTTTAGGGCATTCAAGACCAGGCCATGTTTCAGAAAATATATTTGCTGCATGTTGAAATATTTTTGCAATTTTTCCTGTATTTGACCAATAGATTTACCTTCAAAATAAAGTATTGTATCATCTGCATACAAATTATGTCGGACATCACTCATTAGATGTCTGACACCATTTGTATATATGTTAAACAATACAGGTCCTAACACTGACCCCTGTTGTACCCCAGATTTAATATTTAAATAATTAGATACAAAGGTATTACCCAATCTGACCTTCTGCTGTCTTCCATCTAGGTAGCCATGGAACCAAGTTAGGGCATCCTGGCTGAGGCCAATAGATTCCAGATTGTAAATCAACACCTGATAGTTTAAGGTGTCAAAAGCTTTTGATAGTTCTATAAATATGACCCAACCAGGAGGCCACTACAGGGCATGGATTATGCTGAATTAATGCACACACTGGCTGCATAGTAAAGCATGTGTCAACAGCCAAGTACCTCAAGTAACCAGGCTTTGCATTATTACGCATACACCCATGCCATGGACTGCCATTATACAATGGTAACCATGTTGGTAAAATCAAAAAAACTATAGACAGAAAGGTATTTAAACTGTTGAAAAAGAAGAAACTGATGACATGTTCATCCACTTGCTAAAATAGTTTATATTATGCTATTGTAAAACAGTACAGATCCCCCCCTTACTATCATGGTTCCTCATTAATCCCCCCTTACTGTCACGGTAACTCATTTACAAAGGGCTAGTTTGCTCCCTACATAGGCTAGATGCAACTCAGCTAAGTAGAAGTTCATGTCAGTGAGAGCCAGCAGGGCTCCTTCCCACACAGGCTGCATGCAACTCAACTAAAAAGAAGCTCTGTTCAGGATGAGTTAAAGTAGTAGCAGTTATTCTGGCAAATCATTTTCCAGAATCACTGGAGATCTCTAAAGATATTTCCAGGAGATTTTTTGCAGCATGGGCAGTCCCAGAGATTTTTTTCTCTGTGCATTTTCAGAGATATACTATAATGTGAATCAAATGCTACCATTGAAGTACCTGAATTGGTAAAGAAACTGTGATATACTGATCTTATGTATAGTGATTTTATGTTTTGTCATGAGGTTAGTACTACAGTAGCTTTAAAATATAGTGCAATTACACAACTGTTGATTTAAGTGGGAAACTAATTGTCAGGTGATTTGTTTAGAACAATAACATGAAATGGTAGTGCACCTTAATAATGTAGCCACTGTGATGTAGACAGCCAGTTCTGAGTGCTGTATCATTTTTTAATATAAAATGTATTACTGACTGTCACTGCTGAAAATCTGATGCTCTTAGAATGACCTCACTCATCTCCCCCCCCAGGTTTCAACTGAAAGATGCAAGCCAGGAGAAAATGCTGACACAGCATGTGTATCACACACACTCAGGTTTTAGAGACAATGTGTTACATGTAAGGCTTTAATCAAGGATTCTGTTTGTCTGAGTGTATTACAGCCATAGTTGCTATATCATATTCATTTTATGACGTTGGAGGAAAAACCCGGTTATGACATAAAAGCGAAAAATCATAAAGATGCTTTCATGTCCTGGAAGGAGGAAGCTTATTATGAGATCAAAAGAAGTGTCATTTGAAGGACATGAGTCATGCTGAGGATTGCAAAATGTAATACTTTGAAAAAAAAGACATCCTGTTTTTTTTTATTAGATATATTTTTTTTATATATAATCTGACAGAGGAAGAGCTAGGTGACATCACCCAAAAAGGGGTTGGCAAATACAGTTTGCTTTAAGGAATACTCTGTTTTACTTACTCACATTTTTGCCTAGACTCTGACTAGAAAACATCTTTGGAGCACTTGTAAACAGGTAGTTAGAAGAGAGTTAAATCTAAGTACTGTAAGTAGGAATTTGCACTTTAAACCTTGTTCTTTTAAAAGATTTTTATGTCTTGTGATATAACAGTTCTGTATTTTGTAGTTTGACATATTTTTAACTATTTTAGTAAAATTCTTTTTAGAACTTACTTAGTCTGTCTTTGACTTTTTTTTGGTTGTAAGAAAAGTATATGGTTATTGCAGATACTAAACATAAGCTTGAATGGTGGTACCAAACTGGAAAGAGAAGCGTTTTAAATCTGAGGTCTTTATTAAAGTTTTTAAGGATTCATCTCTGTCTATCTGGTTAGGTGCCTGTAGGCAAAGATATCTGGCCCCCCAAAGACAGATATATCTGAGCCTGTGCATTGGGTATGCTAGCAAAAGCTTCACAGTTTGAATCCCTCCAAGACTTGAGACAAAAGGTTGAACTGAACTCACAAAACAGACAGGAGGACTACCTTGTTCTGTTAAACTGTTCACAAGACTGCGTTCATAGGTTGGCACTTTGGGAGTAGAGGGCCTGACCTGCTTAGTGGGTTTGTGACAGATTGGTTGACAGCAGTGGCATAATTTTGGTATCCAGCTTTTAGAGCTCTGTGTCAGCTGAGACCGTAAGCTCTCTTACAAAGAAAGAAAAAGACAGAGTTTTATTTTAAAAAGGAAACAGAACTATATATCACTTGGCATACAGTCAAGTTCCTACCTGTTTAATTTTTTTTTCCTAACATGCAAGTCAGTGTAGCCATAGTCAGGGAAGAAGAAGATGGCTTCCAACTACAGCAGGCACACTGTAGATTACTTGAAACAGTTGTGCAGGGACAGAGGAGTCCTGTTCAAGGTGACAGCCAAAAAGCAGAACCTCATAGAGGCCCTGATGGTAGCAGATACCCAGAGCAGCAAGTCACAGACCATGACTGAAAGAGACAAGACCTCGAGTGTGGTAGGACTAGAGGCCAGTGCTGTGTCCAGATCCGGTGAGGAGGGCAACAGGGCCACTGTCAGTGAAGGGCCACAGCAGCAGAGGAAGGTCACCAGTATCCTGAATCCAGAGGTACTCAGGCTGCAAATTGAGTTGCACAGGATGGAGCTGGAGTTCCAGAGAGAGGCAGACCAGGAGAAGCGAGCAGTGAACCATGAGGCAGAGTGAGAGAAGCCAGAGGCAGAGGAGAAGAGAGAGGAGTGCCAGTGGCAACACGAACTGGAGAAGCTACGACTCTGACCAGCGGCACTAGAGCAGGTAAGTGGCTTGGGTTTAACTGGGACTGCAGGACTGGGTTACAAATTGAACTCCAAATTAATAGCCGAGTTTAAAGAAGGGGAGGACATGGATGCCTTTTTAAATTCCTTTGAAAAAGTTTGTATTCTAGCTAAAATTCCTAGAGAGTCCTGGAGCTTCCAGCTATCCCCGCTACTTACTGGAAAAGCTCAGGATGCATTGGGTCAAATGGACAATAAGGACAGCAACAATTACAGTAAGCTAAAAGCTGCACTGTTAAAAAAGTTTTAATTAACTGCTGAATCATGCAGAGCTAAATTCTGTAAGCTCAGGAGAAGCCCTGATATGAGCTATGAGGAGCTAGCCATGAAACAACGTCAGTTTTTAAAACATTGGTGGAAGGAACTGAGGCAAACTCTGTTGATAAAATTGAAAATGTGATTTTATTAGAACAGTTTTATTGGGCTTGCCCAGCAGAGCTAAATAACTGGCTAGAGGACCGAGATCCAAAAACAGTGCAAGAGGCTGCTGAACTCTCGGACCGCTATGCCAAGAGCAGACCTGCTCTAAGAGCAAATGGGGCAGGCATGGCAGCACAGAAAGGGAAAAGCACACCTTCAGGGCAGCTAAAACCCTCACTGCCTCCACTGAAACCAGTTAGCCCCAGGTTTCAGAGAAAAGATTTCTCTAGTAAGAAATGCATGTTGGCTGTGTAAAGAAACTGGGCATATTGCCAGACAGTGTCCCAAAAGGTGAGCCATAATACACAACCGGTACTAGAAAAGTAGATTGTTTGTGTGTCCCTGGAAGAATGCCAGTGAACATGAGGAACACATGCAACCAGTCATGGTGAATGGTGTACAGACACAGGGTTAAGGGACTCAGGGTCATCCTGATGTTAGTAAAGGGGATCTGGTACAGCCTGGTCAGCTTATACCCGATAAATACGTCACTGTACAGAACTTTGTGGGCGAAGAGAAAACATTACCACTCACTAGCATTCTCTTAGACTGGGGTGAAACAGGGGGAACTGGGCAACAGGTGGCTGTAGCCAGAACGTTAGCTGTGGATGTGATCCTTGGTAACAATCTCCAACAGGGGATGATATGTGCAGTTACCCATAGCCAAGTGGCAAGGAAAAATTGTAGTTCCCTGGACTCCACAGAAACCAGTATGAAAACCACTGAGAGGCTGGTTCCTCAGCCTGTGTCTCCAGAGGAGGAGACTGATAAAAATGGGGTAGAAATTTCCCGGTAGCTAGTAACCACACAGCTACAGAGGGTTATTCTGAAGAGGAGGGTAACTCCTTGTCAGAGGGTTGGGATTGACAGTGATCCTGGGGCCCTGATGCTAGTGGTAGGGACCGTAGTTTAGTGACTTAAGGGGACCTGTTCCATGCCTTGGGAATGTGTGAGGGGTTTGCAGCTGATCAGAGGGGTGACCCTAGTTTAGGGAAGCTGAGGGTTTGGGCAGTCTCGGACGGCACACAGGGCGGTGACGGCAGACATAAGGTTTATTGGGAAAATGGACTTATGTATACTCAGGCAGTACAGACAGAGAAAGGGATGCTAGGCAGGCAGCTTGTCATTCCCTAGGGGTATTGTGAGCAGTTGCTCAAAATTGCACATGATATTCCCTTGTCTGGTCATCTGGGAATCATGCGCACTACACAACAGTTAGCCCAGAATTTCTACTGGCCTAACTTCACCCAGCAGGTGAAGGAGAATTGCAGGTCTTGTCACTGGTGCCAAGAAATAGGGAAGGTGGCCAAGAAAACCCAGGCTGCCCTGATTCCATTGCCCATACTAGAGGAGCCACTCCAGAGGGTGGGAATGGATATTGTGGGGCCTTTAAATACCCCAGCTCCTCAGGGAAGAGATTCATCCTGACTGTGGTGGATTATGCCACCTGGTACCCAGAGGCAGTCACCCTATCCTCGCTGAGGACAGACAAAGAGGCAGGTGCCTTACTTGGGATTTTATCCCATGTTGGGTTTCCACAGGAGGTTATCACAGATCGAGGGGGTTCCTTCATGTCGGACCTGATGAAATGTTTATGGGAGAAGTGTTGGGTGGTGCAGAGATGCACAACACCGTATCACCCACAAGCTAATGGACTTGTGGAACGATTCAATAGTACCCTAAAGTCAATGCTCCGGGCGTTTGCTGAACAGCATGGGAGAGACTGGGAGAAATACCTTCCCCACCTGTTGTTTGCATACAGGGAGGTGCCCCAAGAGTCGACGGGATTTTCCCCCTTCAAACTCTTATATGGACACTGGGTACGTGGGCCCCTAGACTTGATCCAGGAGGACTGGGAATGTAAGCATGCCACCCAGGGAACTCCCATTGTGGATTACGTCCTTAGGTTTAGGGAAAGGCTGAAGGAGCTTATGGGGACAGCCCAGAGCAACCTAGCAGCTGCCCAACAGAAACAAAAAGTGTGATATGAGCACAGAGCGAGAGCTCGCTCATACATGGTGGGTCAGGAAGTCATGGTCCTTATTCCAGTCCAGAAAGACAAGCTGCAAGCTGAGTGGGCAGGACCATACAAAGTGGTTAGGAAGGTAAATGACATGAACTACATTGTGGAGTTACCTGACAGAAGACAGACAGAAAGGATGTACCATGCCAACATGATGAAGCCATATGCAAATAGGGTTGACATGGTGTTTGCAGTGTGTAATCATGGGGATGGGACGGATAAAGGAGACCCCCTTCTGGACTTGCTGGAAGAGAGTAAGTGGGAGTTCTCTGTGGAGGCAGTAAAATTGTCTCCCCAGCTGAACCCAGACCAGGTCCAGAAAGTAAGGGAGGTTTTAGCAGACTTTGCCCTGTTGTTTAGCGTCAAGCCTGGACTAACCCCCTTAGTGACACATGATGTGGAGACAGGGACACAGATGCCCATACAGTGGACAGCATATCAGGTATCAGAGGCTGTCCAAAAGGACATTAGGAGAGAAGTGGAGGAGATGCTGGATTTAGGGGTAATCCAGAGATCCCACAGCCCCTGGGCCTCACCCGTAGTTCTTGTGCCCAAGCCAGAGGGCTCAACTCATTTCTGTGTGGACTATCATGGACTGAATGCAGTCATGAAGTCAGACGCCCACCCGATGCCCTGGACAGATGAACTCCTGGAGAAGGTTGGGAGGGGCGACCTACCTTACGACTATTGACCTGACAAAGGGGTATTGGTAGGTAGAATTGACAGACAGAGCTAGGGAGAGGTCGGCCTTCATCACTCAGATAGGCTTACTTGAGTTTAAAGTAATGCCTTTCAGAATGAAGAACACCCTGGCCACTTTCCAAAGGTTGGTGAACCAGGTGTTAAATGGTGCTGAGGAGTACACTGTGGCATGGCTGGATGACATTGCCATCTTTAGTACCAGCTGGGAGGAACACCTATCCCACCTTAGGGAAGTGCTGGGCAGGATACAGAGGGCCGGGCTCACTGTCAAAGCCGAGAAGTGCCAGGTGGCCATGGGAGAAGTGGCATACCTCGGGCATGTGGTAGGCAGGGGACAGCTCCATCCTAAACAAATAAAGACAGAGGTGATCCAGGCGTGGCCCAGACCAGAAACCCAGAAGCAGGTCAGGAGCTTTCTAGGGACAGCAGGGTACTACAGGACATTTGTACCCAATTATAGTGCCCTGGCTGCTCCCCTATCTGACCTGACAAAGAAAAAGATGCCAAAGAAAATTACCTGGGGCCCAGCCTGTGAGGAAGCCTTTACCAGACTGAAAGAGGCACTATGCAGTGCTTCTGTTTTGACAAGTCCTGACTATAGCAAGATCTTTATAGTTCAGACGGACACCTCAGATGTGGGTATTGGGGCAATACTGAGCCAGACGACCAGCCATGGGACAGATCACCCAGTAGTGTACCTGAGCAGGAAGCTACTTCCCAGGGAGCAAAGCATACTCCACGGTGGTAAAGGAGTGTCTTGCCATAGTGTGGACCCTAAATAAATTAGAGCCATACTTCTATGGGCAGCATTTTGTGCTGCAGACTGATCACAACCCCCTGGTTTGGCTGACGCAGATGGAAAGAACAATGGGAGATTGCTACGATGGAGTCTTGCTTTGCAAGGTTATGATCTGACAATTGTACATAGGGCTGGAGCAAAGAACCAGAACTCAGATGGGCTGTCTAGCGTCTATGAGGAGTGAACTGATTTGGGAAGCTCAACCCATGTAGGGGATAGAACCCCCAAATTCAGTCTTGGTGGGGAGGAATTGTGATGTAGACAGCCAGTTCTGAGTGCTGTATCATTTATTTTAGTATAAAATGTATTACTGACTGTCACTGCTGAAAATTTGATGCTCTTAGAATGACCTCACTCATCTCCCCCCTTCCCCGTTTTAGCTGAAAGATGCAAGCCAGGAGAAAATGCTGACACAGCATGTGTATCACGCACACTCAGATTTTAGAGACAATGTGTTAAATGTAAGGCTTTAATCAAGGATCCTGTTTGTCTGAGTTTATTACAGCCATAGTTGCTATATCATATTCATTTTATGACGTTGGAGGAAAAACCCGGTTATGACATAGAGCGCGAAAATCATAAAGATGCTTTCATGTCCTGGAAGGAGGAAGCTTATTATGAGATCAAAAGAAGTGTCATTTGAAGGACATGAGTCATGCTGAGGATTGCAAAATGTAATACTTTGAAAAAAAAAAGACACCCAGTTTTTTTTATTAGATATATTTTTTATATATATATAATCTGACAGAGGAGGAGCTAGATGACATCACCCAGAAAGGGGCTGGCAAATCGGTTTGATTTAAGGAATACTCTGTTTTACTTACTCACATTTTTACCTAGACTCTGACTAGTAAACATCTTTGGAGCTCTTGTAAACAGGTAGTTAGAAGAGAGTTAAATCTAAGTACTGAAAGTAGGAATTTGCACTTTAAACCATGTTCTTTTAAAAGATTTGTATGTCTTGTGATATAACAGTTCTGTATTTTGTGGTTTGACATATTTTTAACTATTTTAGTGAAATTCTTTTTAGAACTTACTTGGTCTGTCTTTGACTTCTCTTTAGTTGTAAGAAAAGTATATAGTTATTGCAGATACTAAACATAAGCTTGAATGGTGATACCAAACTGGAAAGAGAAGCATTTTAAATCTGAGGTCTTTATTAAAGTTTTTAAGGGTTCATCTCTGTATACCTGGTTAGGTGCCCATAGGCAAAGATATCTTACCCCCCGAAGACAGATATATCTGAGCCTGTGCATTGGGTACGCTAGCAAAAGGTTCACAGTTTGAATCCCTCCAAGACTTGAGACAAAAGGTTGATCCAAGCTCACAAAACAAACAAGAGGGCTACCTTGTTCTGTTAAACTGTTCACAAGACTGCACTTGGAGGTTGGCACTTTGGGAGTAGAGGGTCTGACCTGCTGAGTGGGTTTGTGACAGCCACACCTTGATGGAATAGATTAAATTTGGAATGTACAGATTCTCTACCACAGTATCTAAATCCTGCAAATTTGGTTGGTCAGTTCAGTGATTTAAAAGTTTCATAAGGTTGAATACTCATAAAAATATGGAAATTTCTGGTGGCATTGCACACTCTGCAGGGGAAGGAGGGTACAGGGTAGGGGTGGGATGGGATGGGAAGGAAGTGTTGTTTTCTCTGGTTCTATGTTCTTGATGTAATGTTCTATTGTTTGACTGTGGTATACATAAAATTAATAAAGCCTTTTCAATTTCAAAAAATAAAAATATGGAAATTAAGACTGTTTATTTGCTGTCAAATAGCACAAAATGGCTTGGAGTTAAATCCTGACACTTTCAGAATCATTCGTGTGTGGCTCAAGGTCAAGAATAATTCCTTGGTAGGGATTTTAAATTATTTAAAAAATAAAGTGCCATTTTCACATACGCATAGAACTGTTTTTAATATTCTATGCCCAACTCAATTTTTCTGAACCTGATATACCTCCATTCTGTGAGTGTCTCAATTTTGCTGCATGAAACTACAATTTTTGTGCAGTTTTAAGTCATGATAATGCCTCCCTCCCGCTGTCTTCAGACTGCTGGCATTGGGAATCTATCTCTGCCACCACCACTAGCCCCCCCCAAAGTCTGCCCAGCAACAGGGACTCAATCCCTCTGCCAGTACCACTTCCTGCCACTCACTAAAAAATCATGAAATTAAACAGCAGGTGTCCAACACTGCAGCTGGGACATCTCTGGCCCACCACAAATTTAAGAAAGCCAACAGTGGGTGCCCATCCCCAACATACCAGTTCCCCCTACCCACCCACTAGCAGTTTACAGTATGTAATGCGTAGCATAGTGCACAAATTTACACAGTGAAATTAGTGCAACTGCATGAATTTTGCTGTGCAGAGTGACACAGTAAACACTATTTGGAGAATTTTACTACTTGAATTACTGCACTTGGCATCAAACATTTGCAGCAAAGTGCGAATTGCTGCAATTTAAATAGTAAAATTTTCTGCAAGTGTGGTGAATTGCATAAAGCACATTTCACAAATGCAATGGGTAGCAACCAAATTTGCCACAATTTGCATGCAAATTTTACATTTGCAGCACTTCTACCACCCAATACAACTTGTAAGAAACTCAAAGGTGGGGTCCAACCCTACTGCTGGTGCACCTCTTCCACCTGCCTACCAAAACTTTAATAAAGCTGGCAGCTGGTACTCAACCCCACCATCAGTTCCCCCTCCCACTGACCCACCACAACTTTAAGAAAGCTACTGGATGATGTCCAACTCCACCACTGGTACCTCTCCCACCCAAGTGTAAAATAACACAGTGGTGGGTGCCAAACCCCACCACAGGTGTCCCCCCAGCTACCAAAAATTCCATATATCCAGTGCCAGGTTCCAGCTTTCTCAACCCTACCATCTGTATCCTAAGTCAACCCTTTCCCCCAATTCTCTGGTCAACTTCACCTCCCCACCATCTTTCCTCACCACTTCCACAGGCGTTCCTAAAGAAATTTGTGAATTTCATCATTGATCTACCATTAGATGCCCCCAACCTAATTGTGTTGGGGGAGTTCAATGTGCGGGTTGAAAATGGAACCTCACAATTTTCTCATCAGTTCCTCCAGTTGATGGAGTCACCTGGCCTCACACAGGTTGTTTCCTTTGCTACTCATGAACACAGTCACACCTTGGACCTCTTCTTCTCTCTGGGGCTGAACATCTCTGATGATGGGGATGATGTCAGGAGGATCCAGTAGGGTGATTGGATTACCATGCTGTTAGTGTTCCGGCAGGGGTCATGGAAACCATCACCACATGGAGATGAACCAATAGCATCCTGTATGTCCTCTACATTGTACAGGCAGGAGTCAGTTATTGTGCTTGAGTGGTCTCTTGAAGAATTGCAAATTGGATGGCCTGCAGCTGGCTGAGTCTCATCCTGACCAAGATGGAGTTGTTGCTGGTGGAACCGGGGTGCATGAGGTAGTCAGAATACAATCTCTGAATGGCACATTTCTGACAGCTGTGAATAGGGTTACGAATCTAGGAGTCATTGCTGACTCATGGCTGGCACTAGAACATCAGGTATCGGCTGTTGCCGCAATGGATTTTTCCAGCTAAGGAACATCTCCCAGATTAGACTGTATCTAATGCAAGAGAAACTGGCAACCCTGGTACATGCCTTCATGACCTCAAGACATGATTACTGCAATGTTCTGTACCTAGGGCTATGTGGAGGTTTGGAGCACCACCTGAAGCTGGCACTGAATGCTGCAGCCAGATTGGTGGCAGGTGTGTCTTACCCGTAAAACTGACCTGATAAAAGAACCTTATGTAACTGCCACACTTGTGAAACTAGTGTTTACCCCATGTTATTCTAAATGTTACCTAACCTGCCTGTGATTGTACTATATGTTCTGATTTTAATGTCTGTATATGCACACTTTCCCTTGAATTGTTCCTACTTCTTATTGTACTGTTGACTGTAATTAACCCTGGGTCGCCCCTGAAAAAGGGACCATTATGGTCTCACTGGCCTACCCGGTCACCAAAATTTAAATAAATAAAAATAAATAAATAAATAAATAGGGATCATAAGATCATATTACACCTGTGCTGTGGCAGCTGCACTGGCTTCTGATTAGGTGACATGCCACCTTTAGGATTGCTTTGTTAATATACAGATTCCTGTATGGATTGGACTCCAACTAACTTAAAGAATTCTTCACTTGGTATGCTTCCATATGCTCTCTTCTCTCCACCAAAGAGTTGTTGTTAGCCATCCTGAGATCCCATCTGAAACAATCTGCTGACAGGGCTTTCTGGGAGCTGATGTTAGCAATTTTAAACTCTCTGACATACCATCAAAGGAATTCCCCCTAGATGAAGGCATTCGAAAGGTGCCTGAAAAGCCATCTTTTCAAACCAGTATACGGACCTGATGTCGAAATTATTTGGTCCATAGCTCTGATTATATTTACATTTAATGGCATTGAACTGGATTATTTTATTGTGTGTTCTATTATTCTCTGTATGTTAAGCACCCTGAATCCTTGGGATAGGGTGCTATACAAATACAATTGCCTTGTCTTGTTAAATAATTACAAAATAAAACCCAGTCTGTCCCACCCTATGGCACACCCCACTACCACCACTAGTGCCAACAATACGGTCCCTTGTCATACTTTCTCAATATCTGCTACTGAAATTCCTCAGTGTCCCTTGATAGTCTCCTATACCTGCAGGTAAAAAAAGTAATGTGAAAGTATCCTAACCAGGACCTAGTTTTATTAAAAGGAAAAATAGTGGTGTCTGACACTGAATTTAAGGACAATTTGGGAAATTGCCAATTGGGTGTTTGAGGGGAAGAGCCCTTATTCTTAAATTTGGTGAAAATAAATTAAAAAGCATGGGTTTAGAAAAATGATGTAAAAACCCTATGTCCAATAAAATGAGCACTGTGTGTGAATAAGGACTTAATTTTTTTCTGCTTCAATTCTTTACTATTTTTTTTTGTCAAGCACTTTATGTCTTTATATTTTGTAATATGTTTGCACCATGTTTTAAGGATGGGGTATTTAGAACCTCTGCTCATGAGCACTCCATTGGCAAGTTTCACACCTGCTTGATGGATGAACTGCTTCCTTTAGGGCCTACAGGACCATGCACAAAGCAAGCAAGAAGTCTTGGGCTGTACCCAATGGTTCTGCTGCTTTGCACAGGCTCCATCAGGCCTTCCCTGCTCAGTGGGATCACAGCTTCACATACAATCCTCAGGGCCACTCAAGAAGAAAGTTACAGGTCTGCTTCATAAGTCACCTGCAGGGAGATTCATAAAGTAAGCTATAGGCCTGGTGTAGAGAGCACCATTATGTAACTGCCTCTTGGTGGCCCACATAAGTGCAGTGCACTTCACTATGCAGCTGCTTCATCAGTGGCCTACAGTGTCACTCATGAAAGCAAGGTACAGGTCTAGTGCAGTGCACATCATTATACAAATTCCTAAATGAACACACTCTGATCTTGCTTTATTCACAAAGTTAAAATCACATTTCTGATGGGGGTGCTATTGGCTTTGTGGCATGTAACAACAGAGTCCAGTGCACCACTCCACCATGGTAAATATGAGAAGTTAAGATTTCTTTCTGCCTAAATTGGCTAGTTTCTTATTTTTTTCTCCATGGAAAAGGGGTTCTCTTAGTCTTCATATTAGAGATCCAGTGTCAACAAGCCGTCAGATGCCAAGGTGGAACCCCACAGTTTGGTCCTAAATATGAAACTCCTGCAGTGACCATTCTTACATAGAGTGCATTCCCCAAATTGGCTCCTTTACAGTAAAATGCTTCTACATATGTAATTCACAGGTGATCAAATGGAGCATGCTATGGGAGTACAACACACCACCCAAACTCTGTAAAAATTCCAAAAGTAACATGCTCTACCTGGGATGGCTTTCCTATGGGGGTGTGGAGGACCACTGGACACTAGGGAAATCAATAATCATACCAGCGGGGAGATAAGGGGTAGAGGAGACCACTGGACACCAAAGAAACTTCATTCATACTAGTTGAGTGATCAGGGGCAGAGAACACATTGGCTTTCACCAGCTCTGAAAGGCACTGTGCATGGGGGTGTTGTAAGCTCTGTTTGTTTCAGGCCTGTAATGAGGCCCTAATGAGATGCAAATGACCCCATACTGCATTGCTAATGGTATGGGCTAATTTGCATGTAAAGGTACAAATATGACAAATTGCTTCAGAGGAACAATCATCATTAGTGGGCACTAACAGATTGATCCTGCAGACCACATGGCAACCTATGGAACACATGCCTCCTGTGGACAGTAGGGACCTGGGGTTTGTAGGTGCAACTGGGTTAGTGTCTGGCTGATATATTTGAACATGCCTTTGGTGCTTGCAATGTGCTTCATCATGTTTCGACATACATGTAGGTTGCTTCAGGCACTTATTAGCTCTGAAGCAAATATTTATTCGGCGCAGTCCTGGATCTTTGAATATCATGGCTAAAGTGTGCAATGTAGGAGATGAAAAATTTGAGTTCAAAGTCTCTGGAGCCTTTGACAATTGGTGATGTGATGTTCCTCAAAGTGAGTGTTACCCTAATTCTAGCACTGTCTTGTCACAAAAAGTAAATGACACAGCAATGTTTACATACAGAGTGCTGATAATAGGGTAACACAAACTCTCCATCACATGATTATTTGAGCCCCAAGGAACACCACACCACCAATTTTCTAAGGCTCCATAGACTATGAATCCTAGTTTTTAATTTCCCTACTTTATACACTTTGTAGTTTAATCCTGACTGATGCATTATCCCATTTTTGTTTCAATGAAATAACCTAAGATTTGGCATGTGCATAGCTGGTGCCAAGTTATCTGGATCATGTAATATTGCCAACTATCAATTAAGAAGCTTCAAAGTTCTTGAGGTGTTTTTTGGTCAGATCATTGACACAATCCCTTCCCAAAGGTGCTGATAAGAAATTTTGTAATATGGCTGTTATAGACATTAAATAACGTATTGCCAGATTCTGGAAAGATCCCATTCCTCCAACATACTGTATGTACTGTGGAAAAATTTAATTTTAGAGTGCATGGTACTGGAAAGAACTCGTTAACATTTGTTACCTTGAAATAAAGTACAGTATATCAGTCAGTGTGGGTTCCTTTACAAAAGGCATCAGAAAATGCTTTATTTTAAGAACTTGTAGAACATATTCTTAAACTGATTTAATTTTTCTCTAATATTTATGGCTGTGTTTACTGACATTATATATTGTATAATGTATTTGTTTCACTGCATAATATGTATACTGTTATATGTAAACATACTTAGACAATTAAAAAAACTAAATATATTTTATTGATTTTGACAACAAACACAGACATAACATTGTAAATACAAACTCACAAGTACTAGTCCTGTTTCTCTTCAATGACTTTATTAGCAACATTGTGGAAGGGCTAGAAGGGAGGTATGCCTGTTCATGGATGACACAAAAATATGCAACAGAGTACACACACCAGGGTGGGTGACACAATGAGGGATGATTTGAACAATTTGGAAGAATGGTCAAGGGTTTGGCAGCTGGGTTTTAATGCAAAAAAGTATAAAATCATGCACCTGGGGCACATAAACCTGGGGCTATGTATCAATTGTGTGGGGAAATACAGACAACCTCCAAACAGACAGGGATCTGGGGGTAATCATTTCTGATGACCTGAAGGTAGCCAAGCAGTGTGATAAGGCAGTGGGGAAGGCTAGCAGGATGCTCGGGTACATAAGGAGGGATATCACTAGTAGGAGGAAGGAGGTAATATAACCCCTGTACAAATCACTGGTAGGACCCCACCTCAAGTACTGTGTCCAGTTCTGGAAGCCCCACCTCTGGAAGGATATTGATAAGGTAGAGGCAGTACAAAAGGGGGCTACCAAAATGGTGTAGGGCCTGCATCAAAAGCCCTACAAGGAGATACTCAAGAAACTGAATATGTACTGTCTAGAGGACAAGAGGAACAGGGATGATATGATAGAAATATTCAAATACCTAACAGGTATTAATAAGGTACAGGAAGGTAGCATTTTCATAGAAAAAGAAGCTCGAGGACAAAGGGTCATGCTATGAAGTTGGAGGGTGGAGGCTCAGGGAAATGTAAAAAAAATACTTCTTCAGAGGGTGGTGGGTGCCTGGAGCAGCTTTCCAGTGGAGGTGGTGGGTCCCAAAACAGTGATGGGATTCAAGTATGTATGGGACATAAGGGGACCTGGGTAGTAAGGCAAGGGGAGGAGATGACTGGAGATCAAGTAGGGTCTGCGGTGGCACAGTAGGCAGGAAAACTGGGCAGACTAGGTGTGCCAAGAGGTCCTTGTCTGCCAACAACTTCTATGTAAGTTTATATGTAAGTGTAATACATAGTGTCTGGCTACCTGTCAATGTTCCTGATGGTCAGACACAAAATTCATACAAATACAGTGGGTATTATATGCTTAAATGATCCAGCAATTTGTCCGACTGTGATATGACATAACTCATTGTACATTCAATAAATCCTTGCCCTAATGTTCTATATGGGAAGCTTAGTCAATTAATTGCAATATCCCATGTAGCTTTTCCCATCTTATATTAAAGCTATTCAGTCTACAGTTGCAGCTGGCTATGTTTTCTTTCCATTCTGAGTGCTTCTAAAATTGCATAAAGCCCCTTATGTAGACAAATTGTTATACATCTGTACCAATGATTAACTCTTGCACTTTTTGTCTATTTGCTAACAAAACAAAATAAAAAGTTTCTAAAGAGTTTAATACCATTAACAATATATTTCTTAAGATCTTGTTTTGCTCACCAGTAGCATGAAAATGACTGTGAGTTGAAGTCTGAAACATTCAGGTCTGTAATATGTGAGTGATATTTTGTTGTTTCTTCTAGATAAATGGCTATAATTGTTCACAGACTGTAGAGTGTTTTTGTTTTGTTCTTTTTGCCTAAAGACTTGCGCTAACTTTATTTAGTGAGTCATCAAAATCTACCAGTTTCTCTATAGCTGTTTTCCTAATAGTGTGATTAATAATCCCATGTCCCACTTCTAACGTTTTCCAACCTCTACACTCATCCTGTCTACCCATCTCAACCTCCCTCCTTCCTGTTCCCCACCTACCCTAAAGACCCTCTCCCTTCAACAACTCCTCTCTATTTCCTCCCTTCTCTCTCTCTCCACTACTACCTCAACCCCATTCCCATTCTTCTTGGATCCACTTCCTTCTCCCCTCTACCTTCTCCTCTCTCCTCCCCTTCTCCTTATCATATCCCCATCAATTTGTCCCCCTTCATTCCTCTATACTTGCTATTCTCAACCGTAATCCATCTTCCTCCTTCTCTTCTTTCCCTCCTCCTGTCTCCTCCCTGTGGCCCCCTCCTGTTTTAATTGACCTCTTCCTACCCTGCCCTGTGCCTAATATTGTAGCCTGGGAGTGCATGGTACCACACAATCCTGATGTAATCAATTTGTATTGTTATTAATTGTGCCAATACATTACTGTGTGTTACTGTACATTGCTGTGCCTTATTGCATTATTATATTACTGCACTTTTACTTGTTATTATGAAATTATCCCTTCCCCCCTTCCCCAAGACACATCTGCAAATGAGCTATATGCTCAGTATGTCTTTCCTGGTAAATCTATTTTAAATAAATACATAAATAACAATAAATAAATAATACTTCTGCCACTTGGTAATCCTGCACTGTCCTTAATCAATTTCATTAAAGATCTGATTGTATTTTGACCACTTATAATTGCCCTATGCCAGTATAAAACTCCCAGCTTGTAATTTAGGTCAGGGGCTAGACAAAATGGAGAATTGTCAATCAACATTTGAGGTGGTCTATGACAGAGTATATTTTATTTATTATTTATTCATTGAAATGTTTTGCCAGGAAGGCACACTGAGCAACAGGTTGCTTGTCTCCCAGTGCGACTTGGGGAAGTGGTACAATGGGGATGAAATATTTTAAATTCCAGTTACAAAGATCAACATAGCATACAATTAATTAAGGCAGTTGTTACAAACAGTGTTACATACATATGTAATTTGTGAGAACAATTAATAAGTGCAATGGTAATAAGTGAGCAAGTGCTATTTTGAAATAAGGGGTGAAGGGAAGAGAGAGAGAGAGAGAGAGAGGGTGAGATGACAGATAGTGCAGAGTCATATCATGGAGAGACCCCTTCAGGATGCAGTGAACCCTGTAAAGGGACAAGGGGACTGGAGTAGGGATTAGAGAGGGAAGGGGAGAGAGAGAAAGAAAGTAAGTGTGATTGACACAGAGGAAGGAAGTAAGACCTGACCCAAAAAGAGAACCCTTCAGGATGCAATGAACCCTGCAAGTGGGCAGGGAAGTTCAGGTGAATGTTAACCCTCCTGTGGTTAGGTGTTGTAATTATAGAGGGATAGTGAGAGGGAGGGAATGAGAAATAACACCTGGGAGGGGATGAGGCCTGATCCTGGGAACCCTCCAAGATGCTGGGACACTGCAAGGGCCCTGGAAGGCCAAGGATAGGTAGATGGGAAAGAAAAGGTGGCAAGCCTAGGCACTATAGGACCCCCTCAGGATGCTGATAACTCTGCAAGGGGAGTGTGAAACCTAGGGAAAAAGGGGACGAGAGTAGGGCAAGAAAGAAAGGAATGAGAACTAGCACCTAGGAGGGGCTAGGGTCAGTAGAGGCAGTAGAGTTGATAGAGGCATTGGGTACATTCTGAAGGGGGATGAACTGTAAGGAGAAAGATGAAGGAAATTAAGGTGGGTCATAACAGGAACAGTTAGGTGCAAGAAAGTTGGAGACGGCAGTGTTGATGGAATAGAGGGAGGAGGAGTGTCAGATTTGGGAAGGTAGAGAGAGAGTTCCATATTTTAGGGAAATGGAGAGAATACCCGGACTGGTCAGAGAGGGTGGAGCGGTGGGGGACAGTTAGTGTCTGAGTGTCAATAGAACTGAGGGAGTGGAAAGGAGGAGGGGATGTTATAAATGAGGGGGAGAGGTAGGAAGGGAGTTCACCCATCCATTGTTTAATGATGAATTTAATGCAGTGTGAGAGGCGTCTATTTGTAAGGGATGGGAAGGAAAGGGTTTAATAGAGGTCACAGTAGTGAGTGCGAGAGGGAGCATCAAGGGCAAAGAGGCAGAAGAAGTTAAAGAGAATGTCTAATCTTGTCAGGAAGGACCTAGGAGCAGCACCATAGACTACTTTGCAGTAGTAAAAAATGGGGAGGATCATTTTCTGTGCAAGCTGACACCTAGCCACAGGAGGGATGCAACTGCAATTCCTGAACAAGGCATTGAGCTTGGGGTATAATTTTTTCTGGACGACGTCAAAGTGTCCAGAGAAGTTGAGGTGTTGGTCTAACCAAACCCCAAGGTATCTGAAGGATGAGGTGTCCTCAAGTAAAGTCCCATCAAGAGTGTGGAAAGTGGGCAGGGAGGGAAGCCTAGAGAGTCTCTGCCTTGTGCCAAAGGTCATGGAGACTGTCTTCTTGGCGTTGAGGAATAATTGATGGTTTGCAAACCAGAGCTGGACCTTATTGAAGTCATGCTGCAAGCTGGATGTAACCTCAGCTGGGCATGAGCCAGATGCATACAGGACAGTATCATCAGTGTACATGTATATGTCCATCATGCTCCCTACATCAGTAAAATCCATCACAACTCTGCAGCACTGGTTTTGACAGGAATGGGAGAGGATCTGAACAAAACCGCTCTCTCTTGCTTTAAAGTTAGCCCTTTAAAGAGCTGCTCACGCCATCTGGCCAAAAGTGCTACATTGCAGAATTAGAATAAGCATACCCACAGTAAATCTCATACCAAAAAGTAGATTTCTATGCTACTTCATTTTATAGTCATTAGCCATTTTGTAACCCTGATTTCTCTACATGTTCAAAAAAAACCTGCTCCAGTGAAGAGCTGCTGATGATGTCATCTAGGGACCTTACAGTTTATTCTTCTATGTCAACAAACTTATAGGACCTGTTTCTCGAAAGCTGTAAAGATCACATGCAATGATTTTCATAAGTAAAACAGGCAGCATAAGTTAATAAACATTGCATTAAAAGCTTTGTGTTTCAGGCTGTGTAACAAAACTGACAATATTTAGTCTGGATGCCTTTTTATTGAGGTCCTTTGCTGAATGCTGGTTCAAAGCACACTGTGAGGTTTGCAGATTGAGTAAGTTTCTGATGAAAGGCTGAGCTCATTCACACTTATCACTTAATTGAGGCAACTTCTAAGAATGGCAATTTAAAACAATTATCCCATCTCCTTGTTAATGGGGGTGGAGCAGACTCCTCTATGTTCTACTCTAAATTACAATGATCATTTTACCAGAGCTAACACTTCCACTCCTAGTAGGAATTAACACATATAAGGCCCCTATTAAAACATATTGTAAAGCAGACAATGACAAACAGCAGTAAAATTAGTAGCACTCTTAATTGGCTTCAGCAGTTTGGAGGCACGCTGACTTAGTATCCAGCAACCCTGTTGAAATGGACCACACAAAAACAGCATTAAATAATACAATTGTATCTACTTTGTTACAAAACCTGGAACATATATAGTATTTATAGCAATGTTTACTGACTGGTGCTGTCTGTTTTACTTGTGAAAACCATTGCACGTGATGTTTACAACTTTGGAGAAATGGGTCTTATAAGCTTGCTGACAGTCATTACTAGACTTTGAGCTCCCTACATGACATCAGCAGCAGCTCTTTACTGACACCTGCTTTTATTGCACAGGTAATGCAATCAAAGTTATAAAATGGCTAATAACTTTAAAACCAAGTAACGGAGAAATCTAGTTTTTGGTATGAGAATAACTGGGAGTATGCTTATTTGGATTCTGCAATGTAGCACTTTTGGCATCAGTAGCTCTTTAAGACTTTACTGCATTGTATGCACAGGTTGTTGGCTGCCCTCAAGGGAGAAGTAGTGTTAACAAACAACACCTGGACCCAATAAAGGGACAAGAGAGGGATGCTGAGATGGCTGGCTACAGGCAGAGACTAAACTGCAAGAACCTTGTGTAAAGCTGAATGTAAGCCATTTGTTTTCCTTTTTAATCTAAACTAGAGTCTGGAGTGTTCTGTCAATGAGTATTCCTCAAGAAGTCACCCATTTTGCTACTCTGTCATAGGGTCTCTAACTAGAATAATGTTCTAACTTAAGCTGTTACTGGGTCTTACTCTTGATTTTCATACATTGTGGGCCTGACTGAGCACACAGCTCTGGTATTTTCCTTGGTTCATGTCTTTGTCTGCCTTCTTTTATATATTGTATTCTATAAATTGGTTGCATTCTGTGTTAGTCATCAAGTTCAGATCTGGCTTACACTTCCCTATGCTTGGCTTTCAAACTTCTACAAACGGATGCTCCCCCCAGCCTGAGTCGTACCTTAGCACTCAAGCAGCCTAAAAAGAACACTTAGATCCTCGTATGAATTGACTCCTCCATGTCCCAAAAGTCGAAACAAGCCAAGATCTTCGGTTGTTCAAAAATTACATCCCGTCCCTATGGAATGGCCTACCTAGCAAACTTCAAGACTGAAGCTCCTTTGGGGATTTTAAAAAAGGCCTAAAGATGTACCTTCTAGAGCTAAGCATCTGTGCATGCCACTGCTGAGGATAGAAAACAGCACTCCACCTCTGATACTAAAAACCTGCCTCCTAACAGGTTGGTATCCTATTTCAGTTGAATCTTATCACTTCTGAAACACTTGAAATTGTAACCCGTAAAACTGACCTGATAAAAGAACCTTATGTAACTGCCACTCTTGTGAAACTAGTGTTTACCCCATGTTATTCTAAATGTTACCTAACCTGCCTGTGATTGTACGATATGTTCTGATTTTAATGTCTTTATACGCGCACTTTCCCTTGAATTGTTCCTATTTCTTATTGTACTGTTGACTGTAATTAACCGCTGGTCGCCCCTGAAAAAGGGACCATTACAGTCTCAGTGGACCTACCCGGTCACCAAAATTTAAATAATAAATAATAATAATAAAATTGAAGACTGCACTGCTCTAATGTTTGTAGTGCTCAATACAGTCCTATATTGAAGACTTGAATTTGAAGTAATAAAGATAGAATGTGTAATCATAGTGTGGCACTGTTGTATAGCTGATCTATTTCTGTGCTCGATAAAGCCTCTACCTTCATTGTTTTTACCCATTCCAATCTTTAAAAAAAATTTGCTTTGCAGCATTGTTTTTAAATATCTCAAAATTGTTGCGTTATTCTCCTGCAAGCTGAGTAAAGGATGGATCCATAAAACTGAAGGTGGATAAAGCAATGGGGCCTGATGAGTTCACCCCAGATTCACCCCAAATTTTTTTTTATCATAGAATAATTTTTATTGATTTCCTATAGATCCATACCTTAGTCAATAGACCATGTACAACATTAGATAGAGCAGGATATTCTGCATGTAGCACATTGTCTATAAACAGCTGAAAAGAAAACCATGAACAGTAACCTGACATTTCTACTAATAAAGCTCCCAGTAGTCTAAGGTCTACAGTCTCCATTCTCCCAACATTGGTACAGATGACAGAAGGATAGATAGCAGGAGGAATAGTCCATATAGGCAAATCTCTCAGGTCAAGACTGGACAGGAAAGTACAAGTGAGAATTATAGCAAGGGGGAGTGCCTTCACACAAAGCCAAGGTGACATGCTCCTCACAGAAATCCTCTCTACAGGTCTGCATGTTTGAGAGCTAAGTTACCTAATCTGCTGATCCAGGGAGGTTTTGGGGAGGAGGAAGGGGCACCCGAGAGAGGGTTGAGTTGAGGTATGCCTCCCATTTGCTGTGATATAGGGACAATTGTCCCCTGCCGGCATAAGTAAGCCTCTCAAAAGTGGCCAGCTTGGGCAGAGTGCCAGAGGGAGATAGCAGGTGGCAAAGGTTGTCGCCAGGACCTCAACAAGATGCATTTGGCTTCCAGCAAAGCTACTATAACCTTTTCCTGCTGCTGTGGTGAGATCTGCTCCAAAGGAGTGGCATCTCCCAGTAGAAGCATGGGGTTGGAAAGGTCAACAGGCTGCCCCAGCACACCTAAGAAATCCATTTCCACTGCGGCCCAAAATGGAACCAGGGTGGGACTTTGCCACAATATATGCAAAATGTGGGCTGGACTCTTGCGGCATCTCCAGCATTCAGAGTGAGGGAGGATGCTCCATTTATATGAAAGCCAACAACGCAGTACCAGTGAAGCAAGATCTTAAGTTGTATCAGTTGACTCTTGGCATCCTTATATGAGGTGGGCTTGCGCAAACAGTACACCCATCTGTCTGGCGTAAGTTGGCAGTCGAGATCACTACTCCAAGCAAGTCTGCAGTCTTTTGTGTAGTCAGGTTGTGCCTCCCGCCAAGTACTATAAAACTTAGCTGCAAGGCCCTAAGACATAGGTCTTAAGCGCAAAGTGGAGAATCAGAGCCATTTCAGGATCAACCGTCTGAGACCAGTTAGCGGACTGCATTGCTGCCCATAGCTGCAGGAATTTCCAGAAGTCTTGGGATGGAAGGAATAGCGAACTTTGAGTTGCTCAAAAGACGTGAGCGTGGAAGAGTCAGGGAGATATAAGTCCTGGACTGTATGTATACCATTTTTGGCCCACAGCTCCCAATTAAATGGTTTGTTATCCATCACTAGGAGCCAGTTGTGCCAAAGATTAAGGTATTGGAATGGCATCCAGCCCTTAAATTTTTTAGTTTGGGCTGCGGCTATGAGGCAGAACCACACCTTCCTAGTTTCAGCCATAACTGGCAAGTGCAAGTTGTGCAGGACCAGTAATTTGGTCAAAAGCAGACTGGGGGGCGTCTCCCGTAATACTTGCACTTCCAGCTGGGCCCACAATACCAGGGGAGAATGTGTGGGTAGGAACCATTTTGTGGCCTGAGCTGTGAGAAAGGACCAATGGTATCCTTGCAGCCAAGGGAGTCCCATGCCACCCTTAGACCAGTGTGCTCACAGTTTATGCATGCTCCATCGTGGTCTCTTGCCCTCCCACAGAAATTGCAAGATAATTCTGTCCATCTTTCTGAAGAGTTCTTTTGACAGGGCAAAGGAAGGTTATTAAGAAGGTATGTGACTCTAGGTAGGAAAAGCATTCGGATTGCAGTGATTTTCCCTGACAGAGAGAGATTGAGCTGGAGCCACCGAGATGCTTCAGTGGTTAATTGCTCTAAGAGGGGAGAAAAGTTCCTAGATTCAGTATGCCTCCATTCAAATGGTATATGCATGCCCAGATAGGTAAGGTTACTGGGGGCCCAAGGGAGTCCAAGGCCCTGTAGGCAGTCCTGGGAACATGCAGCATTAAGAGGGGTGACACTGGTTTTCTGCTGGTTAATTTTCAGGCCAGAGAGGCAGGCAAATGTGTGCAGAATATCCAAGGTTGGGCATAGTGAGTCCCATGGGTGCGAGAGTGTGATGAGTAAGTCATCCACATAGGAGGCCAGTTAAATACACATGCTTCCCTACCGTAATGCCTTGGATCTCCCTAGTAGACTGTAGTTTCCGGGTGAGAGAATCCAAGGCAACCGGGAACAGCAGTGGTGACAATGGACAACCTTGCCGGGTGCCTCGCTCCAGGGGGAAAGGTCAGGATATGTTCTTATTGGTAAGGATGCGGGTTGAGGGCTCATTATATAACACTTGGATCCACTGCTGAAAGTGCGGGCCAAAACCCTATTGCTGAAGTACCGCATGCAGATAGGGCCATTAGACGGAGTCGAAGGCTTTCAAAAAATCCACCGCCATTGCAGCCATAGAAGTAGTAGATTGTAGAACCAACCATTTAAGATTGAGGAGCAAGCATATGTTGTCCACAGCAGCTCTCCCTTTAGTGAACCCAACCTGGGATAGGTGCACTATGGAAGGCAAAACCTCCATCATGCGACTAGCAAGCATCTTGGCTGCTATTTTTCAGTCCACTGATATTAAGGACAAGGGATGATAGTTGGCACAGTCCATTGGGTTGTCTGACTTTTTTGGTAACAGGATAATGAGTGCCTCACGCATGGTGGGCGGAAGGGTACCAGACACGTGGGCCTCCTGAAATACAGAGATCAATGGGGTGGCGATTTCTGAACTTATGGGTTGGTATAACTCAGTGGTCATGCCATCTGACCCAGGGGACTTCCCCTTAGCAAGTTGGGACAGTGCCACCTTGAATTCTGGCTCCGTGAAGGGCTCATCCAGGGCAGCCCTCATGTGTTCTGCCAGTTGGGGAGTTTTGACTTTAGAGCAGAAGTCCCTCAGCTGGGTCTCCAATTGGCTCTGTCCCAGGGTGGTATGTGACTGATAAAGTTGTTGATAAAACTGTTGCATGCAAGCATTAATCTACTTAGGGTCAGTGACTGTGTCTGCATTATGATTCCTGAGTGCATGGATACGTGAAGAGGCCTGTTGTTTCTTTAGCCGGTATGCTAGGAGTTTGCCCCCTTTGTCTCCTCCCTCCCAGTATGCATGCTTGGCCAGGAGCATCAACCACTCTGCCTTTTGATGTAGTATCATTTTGATGCAATACCATAGTCCGACTATTATTCGGAGAGCCACTGCATCAGGCTTCCCTGTTGTAGACAATTTGAACTGGGCCTCCAATGTAGATAGTTCAGTTTAAAGGTGGTGTAGTTCAGCTCGCTGAGCCTTGTTCTTTTGGGCCACATAAGCGATGATGTGGCCCCTCAGCACTGCTTTAAAGGCCTCCCATACCGTAGCTACCAAAGTATCAGTAGCCTTATTAAGGGCAAAGTAATCCTGAGCAGAGGTCCGTACCATCGCTTGGAATGCAGGCTCCCTAATCAACAGGGGGTTGCACCGCCACCTAGGACTAGAGCCGGGTTGCCCCAATGGAGTATACAAACAAGAAACCAGGGCATGGTCAGAAACCAGGATGTTGTCTATTTTGGAGGAGACAACATCATGAGCTGCTGAAGTATTCACTAGCCAAAAGCCTATACGACTGTAAGTAGTGTGTGTCGATGAAACAAAGAAATAGTCTCACCCAGTGGGCTGGTCCCTTTGCCATATATCAACCAGCCCCATTCTTTCATTACCTCCTGCAGGGTAAGCACAGCTTTGGGATGTGTCTGTGGGGTCGGTTTAGATTTATCCAGTAATACATCTATCACTAAGTCGAAGTCTCCCCTAGCATAATGGGAATGTTTGGATGCCCCATGGATAGGGATTCAAGAGCTTGATTAATGTCTAAGAAAAATCTGGGAGTCCACATAGGTCCATAAATGTTGGCCAGAATAACTAGCCACCTGGGTAAGAGAACCGAGCCACTATCCAGCAGCCCTGAGTATCAGTGAGTACCTTGTCTGTTACCCAAGGACATGATTTTCGAACAAGGATAGCTACCCCCTTGGTCTTGCTTTGTACCGAGCTGGCCAGAACTGACCCCACCCAGGATTTTTTGAGCCATAATACATTCCTTGCAGTGGGATGTCTCTCTTGTATAAGTGCCACATCTGCCTGCAAGAAGCGTATATGTTTAAGGACTACTGACCTTTTGGTTGGATGGTTCAACTCCTTAACATTCCACGATATAAGATTAATCCCAACCGCGGGGTTCTGCATAGTTAGGCCCAAAATAAATAAGTGTGGAGGTACTCACCCCAGAAGTCCAGCAGAGAAGAGTAGGAACAGGTGGAGAGAATACTTGTGACACCCCCAGAAAGATCAAGCCCGAGTAAGGATCAATATAGACTGATGGCAGGTAAAGAGAGCTGCAGCACCCTGGCAGTAGATAAAACAAGCAGGTATAGGTGAGTAAAATATAACAGAGAACAACAATTACAAATACAAATGACAATGTATTGCAAACACTCAGACAACAAGAAATACAGCTATTTAACAGGAAATCTAGATTTATATTGAATACACAATCCAGAGAGAACAGAAGGTGGAAAAACCCCAACAAAGTAGTAACCTCAGTAACAACTTCCTAGATTAATTCACTTAAACAACAGTTTGCAGGTACTTGGAGGTACACACGTAAGTGCAATTTTCCCACAAAGTGAGGCGGTGACACACAGCTGTGCTGCCCCAGTACCTAAAATGGGGGTTGAGAATTTAACTGATATCGCCTCTAAGGCTCTACCCCAGCTAAGACATGGCACTACTAAACTGTCACCCTTGTCCAAAGGAGCTATGGGGTGTGGTATCCAGGAAAGGGGGGGGGGATTAAAGCCCAAGCCTAAAGGGAGTGCTACTACTGACAGAGGGCAATAAAGTTACCCTCTACAGTGGGTCCTACATTATGCATCAGGGAGGATGGGCCCCTCCTGAGTGTGTGTGAATTGACCGTCACCAATCAGGAGATGGAGCTTGGTAAATTAAGTTATACTACCCACATGGGGCATATTCTTATACATGGAATGCACCTATAGGATGGACACCCACCTGACGGTGAGGTAGGATCTTCCCGGATCCCTGGCATTAAGAGGTGTGGGCAGCACATTCACCCACTAACCCTGGTGAACGTCACAACCAGTTCCTACGGTGCTACATGGGGGGCTAGTGTGTTCCCTTGCTATGATAGCAGTCTAGTTAACAGTAGCATGCACCCCAATGCCCAAACACATAACAGTGCCAGCAAAATATTAGAGGAAAAAAGACACTTATGGAATAAATCAGTCCAGTGGAGCATCACATCTGATGGCAGCTGAACATGTAGTAGGATTGATCAGACCCTTGGAAAGTGCTTCAGCAAATGATAGGAGGCCAGGCTTAACAGGCAGTGAGGCAATGTCCGTAAATTCTTCCATTTCAGATGGGAAATCAGCCCAAGATTCTATCAAGCCACTTCCATAAGCAGAGCATCAGAATATCCATTGGTTCCAGTGGAATCTGTGAGGAGGTATCATCCCTTGTTTGTTTTGCTGGTGGTGCCATCTCCTGCCCTTCAGGGGGTAAACTAGGGTCACCATTTGAATGGTGATGGATCCTCATTGTTTGTTCCAGTCCCCGCTGTGGCTTGGGAAGGAGATAATTAGGCATGGACTGCTGCTGAATACTGGGCTTACTATCTACCGGCACAGGCGGTGCTGTATGATCAGAAGACCTGGGGGAAGCATTAAGGCGTGTGGCAGTCCATCTGTTAACTTGGTCTCCAGGACACGCTGCTAGTTGCCCAGGTTCTTCTGACATATGTGGCTGTCCTGGGCTCCAATGCTTCCTGGGATTTGGAGTTCAAAAGGTACCTGCTGCCAGTACTTATGAGCCATTCCTTGAACTCCTGAGGATTTAGCCACAATCTCTCTCCCTTCTCCAGAAACATGCAGGTGAGCCAGGTTCCTGAAACCATATTTGAAGCCTTGCTGTGCTAGGATTTGTTTTATTGGGATGAAGGCTTTCCTATGGGCCACCACCTCGGCAGAGAAGTCTCTGTAGAAGAAGATTTTCACCCCATGCCACAGGATTTCCCCTTATCTCTTGCTGCTCACAGAACCCACTCCTTTGTGGAATATCTAAGGATGTATGTAATGATAGGCCATGACTGTGAGTTTAGTGATCGGGGACCACTAGGTATCTTATGCACTCTCTCTACCTTAACTGGGCCATGCCACCTTTCCCCTAACATTTTGGGGATTTCTTCATTAAGAAAGCGCTCTGTATTGGGGCCTTCCAGCCCTTCAGGCATGCCCAGGATTCTAATATTATTTCTCCTCCCTCGATTCTCCTGATCTTCTGCTGTCCACCATAACACAGCCAATTTAGTATCATGCTCCTGCATACGTTGTAACATTTTTGCCTGGCTGACCTCCAGTCCCTCTGTCCTCTGTTCCACCACATTAATTTTGTCATTGAGGGTACGAACATCAGCTACTGTAACTGCCAGCATGGCTGAGATAGAATCCACCCTAGTAAGTAGCATCTCCAAAAGGGTTGTTATGTGCTGGAGGGATGCACCTACATCGGGCGGCTGAGAGGCGGAAACTGCGGTGGCTACAGCCTGTGCATTCTGAGAGGATGAGTGGGATGCCATCTGATATCGGGGCTGATTACATGACTTTCCAGAGGTAAGTGAGGAAGGGCAAGCCTTCCGACTACTGCGTAAAAACAGGTAATAGCTCCCAGTGGCTGACACAGGAGGTGGCGCAGCAGAGGTCCGATTGCATCAGGATATATCAGCCTAGCGAGTCTGGAGAAGGTCGTGAGAGGATCGGCACCAATCAGTAATTAGCCAGTTTCCACGTGCAATGAGATCTACCCGAAACACACGTTCAGTTGTTGAAGAGGCATATTGTGGCTTCAGATGTGGGAGAGTTCCCTGGATGCCAGTATTTGCACGCAGATTGTCTCAGCTATGGAGCGAGCTATGAGCTTAGTCGGCCATCTTCCTCAGCATCCAAGCCAAGCCCCCCACCCAAGAATTCTAAAAGAACTAAGGGAAAAACTAGTAACACCACTGACTACCCTTTTTAATAAATTATGGGAGGATGGTGTGGTACCTGAGGACTGGAGAAAGGCGGATGTGATTCCCCTTCACAAATTGGGAGCAAGACAGAGGCAGGACACTACAGACCTGTCAGTTTCACCTCAGTGGTGGGAAAATGATGGAATCACTTCTGAAGGAAAGAATTGTTGAGTACCTAGGGCCAGTGGGGCACAAGACCCAAGGCAGCATTTATTCACAGCAGGAAGATCATGTCAAACAAATCTAATTGATTTCTTTCACTGGGTGACCAAAGTAGTAGACCAGGGAGGGGCTGTGGACATGACCTACCTAGACTTTAGCAAGGCATTTGACACAGTCCTGTGCAAAAGATTAATAAATAAATTAGCCAGCCTGGGAGTGGGTCCCAGGGTGGTAGCCTGGGTAAAACACAGGCTGGACAACAGGACACAGCGGGTAATAGTAAATGGAGTCCACAGTGAAGAAAGGAGGGTTACTAGTGGGGTACCACAGGGTTCAATACTGGGGCCAGTCCTTTTTAATGTCTTTATAAGTGACATTGCAGAGGGACTGGAGGGAAGGTATGTCTCTTTGCAGATGACACAAAGATCTGCAACAGGGTTGATATGCAAGGTGGGGTGGAAAGGATGAAAAGGGACTTGGCAAGGTTGGAGGAATGGTCAAATGTATGACAGCTTAGATTCAACGCAAAGAAGTGAAAAGTAATGCACCTGGAAAACAAAAACCCAAGGCAAGAGTACACAATGGCAGGTGAGATACTGACAACAACAAAAATGGAAAGGGACCTGGGGGTAGTCATATCAGATGACCTAAAGGTGGGCCCACAATGTGAGAAGGCAGTAAGGAGGGCTGGGGAGATACTGGGATGCATAGGGAGAGGCATCACCAGTAGAAAACAGGAAGTTGTTGGCCCTTTATGCAGACAGTTGGTAAGACCACATCTGGTGTACTGTGTACAGTTCTGGAGACCCCATATCCGCAAAGATATAGACAGGGTGGAGGCTGTCCAGAGGAGGGCAACCAAAATGGTGCAGGGTGTCTGCACCAGAAGATATATGAAGAAAGACTAAAGGAGCTTAAGATGTGTAGACTCGATAAAAGGAGGGAGAGGAGGGACATAATAGAAACTTTCAAATGCCTCAAAGGAATCAACAAAGTCTGAGAGGGTAGCATCTTTCAAAAACAGAAATGTGCAAGAACAAGGGGGCACAATTTGAAGATAGAGGGGGGACTGTTCAGAGGTAATGTGAGGAAGTATTTCTTCACAGATAGGGTTGTAGAGGCATGGGACCACCTTCTTGAGGAGGTCATAGAGTCAAAAACAATGGGGGAATTCAAGAATGCATGGGACAGACATAAGGCAATTCTAGTGGGGGGTAGGAGGAAGTAGGCTGTTGGTTAACTAGGATCTGCAGCTTATCCATTAGGTAGGGAAATGGGAAGACTAGGTGGGCCAAGCAGTCCTTATCTGCCATCAAATTCTATGTTTCTATGTTTTTCATGCAAATATCTAGGGATTTAAAAAGTGAAATATTAAAGAGCAGCTGACAACTTTGGGAAAACATTAAAAAACATATGTAGATGCAATTCAGTTGTTATTTCATACAGCATCTATAGTTTTCTATAGAGATCTACTCTCCGTTATGTATTACTGAAGAAATACCATCAAAAGCTAGATCTTTATCCTTTATAGTTTACCTACCTTTATAGCATATTCCCTACTTGAAATTATAATACTCTCTTGTGACATCACAGTTTATTGGCATGAGAATAACTGTGATGTCACAATCAATATTATGATATAAAGTTGGGAAAGAAACAATAGGAGCTGATGTACCTTCAAGGAACAGAAATGTTGTTTTCTTGTATATGACCTCAGTAATAAAAAATGGGATAAGAAATATAAAGTTAATGAGAAATATAAAGCTGCTTTGTGTCAAAATATTACATTTCTCAAAATTCTTCTTGAGGCGTTGGGGGCTTTTTAAGTATGATTAAAAACAGGAAACTTTGTAATACATATTTGAATTATAAACAAGTACAACATTTAAAACAAATATAATATCCATCCCCACAGCATAAAATCGCACGTACTGCACTTTGTTCATAATAGGTCCCATCTTGCATTTTAACTGCAAACAGGACATTCGTTTATTTTTTATTTGAAAATTGCTAACCAGGAGAGACACACTGAGCCAAGGCTCATTTCTAGGTGTAACCTGGAGGTAAGAGAACAAGAGATACAATAAGACATTCCTCAGCCACATTACTCAGCACAAAACCAAGTGCAATCAAGGTACAATAATGAACACAAATACAAGTGTATGACAAAGCAGCAAGGCACAGCGAGTGGCAATAATGTATAATACAGATACCTGTGAACGGGAAGGATGGTAGTGCAGAGGTAGAGAACTCTGGAGCCTGGATAAAAGCTATGAGAGAACCCAGAAGGAGGTCTGACACATGGACAGTGGGGGCTCCAACAGGAGAAGCATCATGAAGAGGGATGACAAGTGCAGGTGGGGAAGGGGATGAGTTTCAGCTGATGCTTTAGGAAGCAAGGGGAGGTGATGAGGCAGAGGGAGGAGGAGGAGAGGAGGTTCCAAAGTGTGGGAAGATGATAGGAAAAAAGCTGATTAACCAGCAGAGGAGCGGGGATGTGAAATGGAGAAAGTCCAATGACGCTTGTAGCAGAGGGAGCATTAGGCAGGAGAGATGGGAGAGAGGAGTAAGGAAAGGTATGAGGGAAGGGATCCAAACCAGTATTTGGATATGAAGGAGGTACAATGGAACTGGCAACATGAGGGTAAGGGGAGGATGGATGGGGAAGAGTACAGGGAGCAGTGGTGAGTACAAGAGGGTGGTTAGTAGCAAAGTGGCAAAAGGCATTAGAGAGGGTGTCCAGTCTGGCAAGGGAAGTGGGGTGATGGTGCCACAGACCACATCTATGCAGTTGAAGACTTGGAGCACAATTTTGGTAAGGTGCTCCTGGTGGACTTATGGAGACAAACAGTCCCTGTTATGGTACAAGGTACCAAGTTTGGGGTGGAGCTTGGTATGGATAGCATCAGTGTGGGCTAAGAAGTCACATCAAGGTATTTGAAGGACTGAGCCACTTCAAAGGGGAGCCATCCAAAGTGGAGAAGGTGGGGAGAGTTGGGAGTCTGGCCAGTTTCTGGCTGGTGGCAAAGGTCAAGGACATTGTTTTTTTAGTGTTGACCAGGAGTTGGTTGGAGTGGAACCAGTGCAAGACGTTGTGGAAGTCTTGCTGGAGTGGGCCTTCCACAGCTGCAGTAGAGGGACCTGAGGTTAAGATGACTGTTTCATCTCCATACATGTGAATATGCAAGTTGGCACAGGAAGTCACTAACAAAAATGAAGAAGCAGATGGGACCCAGGATTGAGACCTGTTGGGCACCAGCCTGGATGTGTAGTGGAGGTGACAGGATAACTCCAACCTGTACCAACTGTTGATTGCCCATGACATAGGAATAGAACCAGTCAACAGCGGGAGCTGAGAGACCAGCAGAACTCATCTTGTCCAGGAGGCATGGATGGGACACTTAATCAAATACTTTGGCCAGACTGATGAAAATAGCTGCAGTGGTTTGCCCCTGATCCATCCCAGAGAAGATGAAGTCAGTGACACAGAGCAGAGAGGAAATGGTGGAATAATGCTTGCAGAAACCAGACAGGAAGGGGGAGAGGAAATTAGAGGAAGACAGGAAGTCAGACAGTCTGGAATAGACAAGTTTCTCCTACAGCTGTGCAAGAGAGGGGGGGAGGAGTGAGATATGATGGAAGTTACCAGGGTAGGAGGGGTCACCCTTTGTGAAGTGGAAGAACTTTAGCAATATTCCAGGACTGAGGAACACCACAGAGGGAGAATGACAGGCTAAGGAGGTGAGTAAGGGGAGAGGTGATGGCAGGAGCTGAGAGGTGAAGGAGTTTAAGATACAGTCCATCAGGGCTGGACTTGGATGGGTTGAGGAAGGAAAGGGTAAGCAGGATTCTTGTATTTGCCTGCATAGGATCCAGATCCTGAACAGGTATTTCAGAAATGTCAGTTTTCATTGTGACCAGTTAGGTAATTACTGGCAAGTTCTACGTAAAGGGTAGTTTTTGAATAGTTATTTTATTTTCGTGCTGTTGAACAAAACTCTGCCTTTTAGCAGATATACTACTGTGTAACATAAAAACTGTTGCTGGCCATAATTTTGTCACCTTTACAGATGCATCTTCTCCAACCTAATAGGCGAAGAATGACAGAAGTTGTGCTCAGAGTTTTTGAAATTATGTGGCTCGCGAATGTTTGTTAGTCATCTGCTATATGATTTTTATTGAACAATCAGCCCAGACACAGTAGTCTGGGGGCCCAAATGGAAAACCCCACCTAAATTTGAAATTGGTAGCACCCCCAACACACACACAGAAAAGGTTTAACACTTTTTATGAAGGAATGAACCCCAAAGAGTGATTTTGGGGGATGTGGTATTATGCAGTGGTGACTTTGAGAAACATGGATGTTTTCTAAATCATGTCAAGTGCCTTCACAAATTTCATGAAAAAGTCAAAATAATGACTCTCCTTTAAAATGTGTATAATTTTAGCGTGTTCATCCTATATTGATTTCATTATGGCAGATTTTCTTTAAATATGTTCTCTGTTGTTTTGTCTATATGTTTAATTTATGAACCTCTTCACTCGTAATTTATAAACAAAATAGCTCATTTCAACATCATGTTTAGAGCTATAAAACATGGACAAAGGTGCTTTCTTTTCATAATTTTACAAGATGAATAATGTACTAATGAAAATATTTCTAATAGCATTTCTATTTTTTTAGGTAATAACAACTGAGAGACAACAAAATGGCTGAAGACCCTGCTGAGACTTTGACCCACCTCACCAAAAAAAACCTACTGACTAGTGACTGGTCCAAGTGTATCATCTGCCAAATACCAACACAGGAACACCTGAGGACTGCAACGCCTGGAGGACTAAAACATTTTATAATGCATGCCATGTTAGAAAATATCATGTTTATCAGTGATTGCAGCCATTAGACATTGACACATTATTAGCTTTGCCTGCAGTACATTATCATGCGATGTCATCAGTCCTACACCAAGCAAAACAAACCTGAAGCATTTTGAAGGTCGAGGAGATGTCCTGGATCTTCTACTGATACTGGTCAGAGTTCAAGCTCACAGAGTAGGCAATTGACTCACCAGTCTGTTATATGGAATTTGTGTATAATATGCCAGAAGGTGCATCACAAAAGACAAAAATCTATCACAGATTGTAACCTTCAGCAGGCAAGAAACTCTGCTTGATGCGACTGAAGCCAGAAGACAACACAGTCTTAAAGTGAAAAGCTGGACTGGACTTAAATGCATTTGAAGCAAGTACCACACACACTGGCATAGTACTTTCACCAGCAAAAAACACAGACAAAATGTTCACTATCCAGTGACAAGAACACAGTCTGTGTATAAAACATGTTTCGGTGAACTGATTTCTGAAATTGAGAATGACCTTGTTATCAGCAGAAAAGCCTTGTCTGTGTCTTATCTGTTACAGAGATACCAAGATATTCTGAAAGGCTAAGTTCCTACCAGTGAGAGTTACCAAAGTGAGAAGCTAAATAAGAGACTAACAAACTATTTTGGTGACCAAATTGTTTTCAAACACAGCACGACCAAGTAAACCAGAGCTTGTGTACTGCAGTGCTGTGGCTTTGGAAGATGTCATCAACATAGCTTCCCAGTTGCAGTCAAAGCAACAGTATGAAGGAAAACTCTCTCCCTACTGAAAATAAAGATAAATATTCAACGCATTTCGTTGTCTCATGAAACACAGGTCCTCCCTAGTGAATTCAAAATTTGTGATGGACTGGCTATCAAACCAATAGATAACTCCACTATCAATTTAGAAGAAACATTTGAGATGTTTTCTGACAATAGTATAGGTTTCTGAAATGGGTATTCCAAGAGGATGTTGGTGATGATCCTGTTGAAGATGGCAGTCCTTTAGTAACAGCTACTAACAAGACCCTTAACAGACAGATATTATCATTTGTTCAGGACTTCATTCATATAGTATCAAGGGTGCAAAGCATAAACGTAAACATGTTGGGCTTGCAATGTCCATACACCATATGACAGGCTCAAAACAGGTACTAACAATGGTGGACATGCTAGCACACTGTGTCAGTTATGGAGCCTTAGACAGAACTGACACAGCTATTGCAATGGATCAGCATGAAAAAGCGGCCAGGGACAATATCATAATTCCATCAAACATACAGCATGGGGAGTTTGTTCAGTTTGCTGCTGACATTAATGACATAAATGAGGAAACGTTAGATGGAAAGCACACAACCCATGTTGTAACTATGGTAATATATATCAGCGTCAGACTCCCACAATTCTGGAATGCAGCTTTGGCACAGTGGCAGCTCAGGCTCAAACAAAGAAAATAGCACTACGAACACAATCACTTGAAAATCCTGCAATGTGCCAAGCCATTCTGCAGTACAATCATCATGGCAGATGCCTGTCGTAGGGTCACTTGATCAGGAGACAAATTGCAGGCGGACAACAAAATCGGTGCATAAGAAATGCTAGGTTGGCATTTATCATTTTATTTTCTCTCCATAAAATGATTCAAGATATCACAGGAAATAAGAAAATGATTGTTAATTCTGCAAGGATTCAAGGCTTTCTTGTGTGTAGCTTAAGGTCTTACACCTCACACAGCCAGCTCTAGACTGACTCTCTCTATCTAAAAAATCTACCCTATTGGTAGGCTTTTATATCTATCTATTGCTGACATCACTGTCATGTGACATCCAATCACCTGTAATTAGTACATCCTAGGCTCACAGCCTGCACCTATACATAACATAAAAAGTTGCTTCTAAGCCTTATTGCTTTAGTAATAATTTCTTTCTAACAGTAATATCATTCAACATAATCCTGTTTAGAAAATGGTTCTATATACTTAATTATCATCAATTACTGTAAGCTCCTCCCTCTGAGAAAAATGCATTGCCTTCAGTTTAGTATAAATATAGGCCACTAGGGGCTGCTGCTTCCCTGTAGCCTTCATACATTCACTATGAGCTCTCTTGCAAACAGGTAAGACACTAGGCCTTTGGTTTCTTTCCTGGGTTAGTTACAGTTTACTAGCAAAACCTACACAGAAGGACCCTTGAAACAAAAGTTCCTAACCTCTTACTTGTTTTAATAGGAAGGGCTAGGCTGCTTATGTCTGGTCCTGCAGCTTTCAGCCCTTTATCTTTACTTGTATGAAACATCTCTTTATGTTTTGTTTGTTTGTTTGCAAGAAACAGCCTTCCATTTTCTCTCATGGGGCTTTACCTTTAAGGGGAAAATTTAAACAGTGATATGTACTTTTTTTCCTTCTTCTCTCCTTTTATTTGCTTGAGTGAACTTTCCTAAATAACCCAATATATAGTAATACTTTTGCTAAGCCCTTGCTTCATGGTTTAGAGGTCTCTGTGATGTCATCAACTCCCTCGATGGAAACACAGCCTTGTTGTGGATGTTCACCCATCCACTGTTTTTTATAGTATATGTTTTGTTTTTTTTGTTTTTACATTTATTTTTTTCATTACTTGCCATAGGCGCTGCTCCTGTTTCCCCTCTGGTGCTTCTGCTTGCAGCCGTTCCCGCTTAGGCTCCGTCCTGCTCCTCAGCACATCATTTTTTTTTTTTAAATTGGTGAGAAAAAATAGAAGCAATTGTTTTTAGAAAGGAGCCATGTATGGCTCTCTGTGTCCAGATTCCCGACTTCTCAGTCAGTGGCTCCGCTGCTCGGCGCTCGCTAAATCGCGCCGCCATGTTTTTTTTTTTTATCTATAGAGCGTCCTCTAAGCCAATCAGTCAGCAGGTCAAGGGTAAAAAGTTGTTGTACTATCGATGTGATGTCAGAACGATAGTACAACAACTTTTTTGACCTTTGAACTGTACTACAACAAGATTTTAGCAGTTGCTGAAATCCATTGACAATAGGCAGCACCCATATACTATAATTACATACTGTATATCCCATGGCTGGAAAGTTAGCCCGATGGCTAACTTTTCATTGTGGCACTTAATTACTTTTGCAGCCTTCTCTTTATTGTGTTTTATTTATTTGTATTTTCATTTTAGGGGGTTCCCATTCCCTATACATGCAAATGCTTGCTTATGTATTTATTTAGACCCACAGGGTCTTTTCTCTTGCAGTCCCTTAGTTGTTTCCTATATAGCGTGACCTGTACTTCTCCAGTGAAACAGGGGCATATTTTATTTTAACTGTAAAGCAGGGTGGAAAGAGCCATCATAAAACCTTTCATTTTGGCTTTCTTTTCCTTTTTTCATCATATAACATTTTTATTGAGTTTTCAATTTTAACAAGCCATGTATGAGATATAGGATATCAGACCTGCTCATAGTCTTCAATCCAGGCATACAGAAGTGCTAACACCATTTAATACATCTAACTGAGAAAAACTAGACTATAGTAGTGCAAACAGTACCGAACATTCAAGAAACTCAGCTAATCTCCAGAGAGGCAGTTCTTAGAAATCCAATACTTATAACAGGCTTTAAACAACCATACAGGCTGGTAGGATGACCTCAGTTCACTTAGAGAATGTATATTAAGTGACCAGCTATACTGGTATTTATATTGTCAGAAAACCAGAGAAGAAGGAATAGTGAAAAAGAAGACATAAACAGGGGTGGTGGGGAGCAAGTCAGTGGCCAACAAGAGGGAGAAAGGTCCTCTATGCTGTTTCATGAGCATGTCACAAAGGTAGGGGGGTTCTGCACTGGGGGAGGTGCCACCAGGCAAATGTGGGAATGCAAGTAAGCTTCCCATTTCAAGTGGAAGTCAGCAAGTTTCCCTTTGGCTACTGCTGTAAGCTTTTTGAAAACAGCCAACCTAGCCATGGCTGCCCACCAATGCGAGAGAGGGGGGGGGTTGGATTGCCTCCATTTCACCAGGATAGCTCTTTTCACTTCCATAACTGCTACAAGAACCCATGCCTTATGAGAGGTGGGGAGTGAGCCTATCATGGAAGTGTCCCCGGAGCATGAGAAGATAGTGCTGAAGGAGATTGGTTTGCTTACTATTGTGGAGCAATCATTTAAGACTTGTTCCCAAAATATGCGGATGGTGGGGCATGTCCATAGAATGTGGAGTAAATGGGCAGGGGAGGAGTGGCATCTCCAACAGCTATCCTGTGGTGTTATTTTAAGATTATAAAGAACAGTGGGGGTTCTGTACCATCTAAGAAGGATTTTCAGTTGAATTAACTGACTCTTAGAGTCCTTATATGCCGTATGGAGCAGTGTGAGGCACTCTGACCATTGCTGTTGGAATAGAGGGTGGGGGAGGTCACGTTCCCATGTGGATTTTGGCTTTCTTTATCTTAAAACCACTGAACAAGGAACAGGAGAAATGAGTACAGAAAATAACAGAATGCTACTCCTGTTCTGAATTCATTTCTAACCTGAATACAGCATGCATATACAAATTATACATAGCCCTTAGGTTAAACACAGCAGCATGTTTATGGGCATTTGAATGCTATAACCTGCCTTATCTTTCTTGTACCTAGTACATTCCCTTAGGCACTTTATTATTTTATTATTTCTTGGGTAGGGTGGGGAGGGGTTTGTAGGAACATCAGGTTACCCATCCTTGACAGGGGTCACCTTGTCACATTCCTCCTCACCTAAGAGGGCAACCATCTACAGGTTGTCCAAGACTCATACCCATCCCAACACAGGGTATGGTGGAGCTCCAGACCACCTTCACCTTACAGCTACACCCCAGGGTCCCTTTAATCAGATCATACAGTATTTATCATTCCCACATAACAATACTGCATTTTCATTTACCCTGGGGCCATTATGCTGTTCAACCTAGTAAACCGCTAAGTGACCAGTCCCACATTACTTATAGTAATAACCTTCACCAGTCAAAGCCGATCGGAAATACCTGAATTCTTTTCCTCACCAGAATTCACCTTTTGCTTTAGTACTATCAGGCACCCATTTTCCTAGAATGCACCTTTCGATAGTATACTCTCAGAGGTCATGTCTTACTTGAGCAGGGAGAAAGATATAAACAGATCAGCAGGTTTAGAAATAGATCAGAGAAGGAGAAGAAATCGCCTGAAGGTGGCCAGCCTTCCAGTCTGAAAATATTGGAAAAGATAGAAAAGAAAGACCGTGGCAGCACAGAAGAAAAAAAAATAGCATACTGAGGATATCAATCCACCTTCACACCTTTCTGGAAGGGGATGGAGCTATGGCCTGCCCTCATCCATAAGCTCCACCCCAGGGTCCCTTTAGTCAGATTATTGTACATGTTTTCATTTCAAACCTTCATAATCTGTCTTTACCCTGGGGCTATTGCCATTATCCTTATGGTATACTTTCCATACTGTCAAATACCATAACAGGCTAGATAAAGAAAGCACTTCATCTCCTGCATTTCCACATTCAATCATACTACATAGGTGGTCAGGTAACATTTATCAATATAGCAAAACATTTTTTCTTTACCTCATCTATTGAATTTCTTAGAGGTTACCTTTTTCCACCTCTACTATAGAACTTTATCAAACTCTCTGGGGTCTGATTATTACTGTAACTGTTCTTCATGTGTAGTTACCACCTTGTACCTCTAACATGCAATGGTGTTTTCCTTTTCCCCATGTTTGCCATTTTCTTCAGCCCTCTCATTTGTGGGTATCACCTCCCATGTGTCTGGTTGATACCTTCTGGCTTACACCCCTTTTTTCGATATAGTCTGCTATCTGATGGTACATGCCCAGCCAGTAGAAAGCAGAGGTTAGTTTTGCTAACACCTCCTCATGTATCAAAGGCTTGACGTGGCTGGAGCATGCATTCTCCATTATCACCTCCTTATATGCAATAGGCACTACTATGCGAGCACGCAACATTTTAGTCTGGAGGTTAGGTTTAATATAATAGAGGGTACTCTGTCTTCATTCCACCCACCACAAGGGTTTTACCTGTTGACAGCTGGTACCTCTACCCTCTTCCTTATCTGTAATATATGTTGTCAAGTGGGCTACATCTGGATCACTTACCTGTAACTTTCCCCATGTTATACTAGGGTCATTGATTTCAAATTTATGATCAAGTTTACAATTTTTCTTTTGTACACAAGTCCCTTCAGCATTTAAACCCTCTTCTATGTTGCTTGTAGTCTCATTCTTTACCTCTAGGTTCACAAGAACAGTCCTACCCTGGGACTTCTCTGGTGTCACAGTTCCATTGTCCTCAAGCCAGTACATTCCTGGAAGCATGGTCAGGATAGGCATTTCCAAATTGAAACACTCCAAATGGGTTTCCTCCAGTTCCATAATCCCAGGCTTTTCTCTCCTGGATATATCCCTGGCCTGTTCCATATGGATCCTCAGCTTGAGGTATCTCCACTCTGCCTCTCTCCAACATTGCTCTGCATCCATCCAGCAGTCATGCATCCATCGCATTAGACTGCTCTGGTCCACCATCTGGTCTCACGGTGCCTTGCCTAGGCCACTGTCACCACACATCCTCATCTCCACTGGCACCATGTACTTTGTGTCTCTCCTGAGGTACTAGGTTGCTTGCACCCTGACTGGGTTCTCCCATGTAACCTCTCAGACACTCAGCCAGGACATCCCACCACTGCCACCAACTGTCATAGGCTCAATTGACCAGGAGACAAATTGCAGGCAGACAACAAAATCAGTGCATAAGAAATGCCAGGTTGGCATTTATTATTTTATTTTCTCTCCATAAAATGATTCAGGATATAACAGAAAATAAGAAAATTGTTTTTAGTTCTGCAAGGATACAAGGCTTTCTTGTGTGTAGACACACGCTGTCCCAGCATAAGGTTTTACACCTCACACAGCCAGCTCTAGACTGACTCCCACTATCTAAAAAATCTACTCTAGTGGTAGGCTTTTATATCCATATATTGCTGACATCACTGTCATGTGACATCCAATCATCTGTAATTAGTACATCCTAGGCTCACAACCTGCACCTATACATAACATAAAGGTTGCTTCTAAGCTGTATTGCTTAATTATCATTTCTTTCTAACAGTAATATCATTCAACATAATACTGTTTAGAAAATGGTTCTATATGTAGTTATCCTCAATTACTGTAAGATCCTCCCTCTGAGAAAAATGCCTTGCCTACAGTTGAGTATAAATATAGGCCACTAGGGGTCACTGATTCCTTATAGCCTTCAGACATTCATTATGAGCTCTCCTGCAAACAGATAAGACACTAGGCCTTTGGTTTCCTTCCTGGGTTAGTTACAGTTTACCAGCCTACACAGAAGGACCCTTGAAACAAAAGTTACTAACCTCTTTCTTGTTTTAATAGGAAAGGCTAGGCTGCTTATATCTATTCCTGCAGCTTTCAGCCTTTTATCTTTATTTGTATAAAATAACTCTTTATGTTTATTTGTTTGCAAGGAACAGCCCTACATTTTTTCTCATGGGGCTTTACCTTTAAGGGGAAAAACACCTTCAAGACACACACTGTCTCCATCCCTTTATTATAAACAGTGATATGTACTTATTTTCCTTCTTCTCTCCATTTATTTGCTTGGGTGAACTTTCCTAAATAACCCAAGATATAGTAACACTTTTGCTAAGCTCTTGCTTCATGGTTTTAAAGTACATCCTCTTTCTTTTTATTGTTTTAACCAACAACCTTAATTACATACTGTATATCCCATGGCTGGAAAGTTAGCCTGGCAGCTAATGTTTCATTGTAGCCCTTAATCACTTTTGCAGCCTTCTCTTTATTGTGTTTTATTTATTTGTCTTTTCATTTTAGGAGTTTCCCTGTCCCTGTGCATGCAAGCATTTACTTTTGTATTTATTTAGACCCACAGGGTCTTTTCTCTTACAACCCCTTAGTTGTTTCCTATATAGTGCAATCTGTGCTTCTCCAGTGAAACAGGGGCATATTTTATTTTAACTATAAAGCAGGGTGGCTAGAGCCATCATAAAACCTTTCATGTTGGCTTTCTTTATCTTAAAGTCACTGGACAAGGAACAGCAGGGACAGGTGTACAGAAAATAGCAGGATTGCTGCTTCTGTCCTGATTCATTTCTAACCTGAATACAGCTTGCATATTGCACATATTTTATACTTAGCTCCTTGGGTTAAACACAGCAGCATGTTTATGGGCATTTTAATGCTGTAACCTGCCCTATCTTTCTTGTACCTAGTACATTCCTTTAGGCACTTTATTATTTTATTATTTCCTGGGTGGGGATTTGTAGGAATATCAGGTTACCCACCCTTGACAGAGGTCACCTATTTCAACACTTACACCAAATCTTGTAGGAAAAGTAAAAGTAACTGGTATACTGATGTTGAGGCTTGTCAACCAGCTGCCAGTCTTGATCTCAATGTCTAATTCTGAGATGCTGCCCAACCAAGCTATTTGAGGTTGAGTTTGAAAAGGTGAATGCTCAGCAAGTATCAGGATGGACAGCTTTTAATGTGATGATTTCATCTACCATACCAACAGTAACATCTATTGGGTACTGTCCAATGCTGCCAGAATCACCTACTGAAGAAGAATAGTTTTCACTGTAATGAAGAATGTCTTCAAGATGTCTAGGACACTTGGCCAAGATTACAGTGTCTTGACATTTGACAAGGCTACATATTGTAAGGTCAAAGAGATTCAGTGGAGGTGACCAGAGAATTTCAGGAAACAGTCTTGAGAATGGGTGATTTCCACCTAGCACAGACATTTCTGGCTGTAATTGGAAGAAGTATGAAGAAAGTGGTCTGGAAGACATCTTCATAGAATCACAGGTGTATGGTAGCAACACAACAGGCAAATCTACTTAAAGGCAAATCATGCAACCATGGAGTGAGGGCCCACAAGCTTGTAATGGATGCTCTGTCCAGACTGAGATGGCAGGCATCTTGTAACTGGGTAGAAGGCAATGAGATTGAGTGTGATGTAGACTTCATCAACAGCAAGTTCTAGGAATGTCAAAATGCAGTGTCAAATACTGATGCAACAAGCATAACAGCAACTCTTTCCCAGCTCGGTGATCCCCTCAAGAATGTACAGGATGCACAGCAGAGATTTTGCAATTTTGGAAAAGCAACATCCCAAATATTTGCATTCTGGGATGATTACCAATCAATCAAAGTCTTTATTTAACCAGGTGATCACCGTTGAGCAAGCTCATTTTTGAGCTGGACCTGGGTTTGTCAACAAGGAACAAGAGAAAATACACATGGGATGCAACACACAAGAAAATAATAATAATAAAAATAAAGTGAGATACAATAATACAGTATATACAAAGTATCAGCAGGTAGCATTGACAGAAGTATAAGTTTGGAACAGAAGATACAGCTAGTTTTGGGTAGGACACAATTTTTCATATAAGTAAAAATATACATATCAGGTGCACGAACACAAATAAAACCTAATATAAAAGGTTATATAGTGATACGGTATGGAGAATTTAGAGCTGGAACCAGGGTCAAAGGAATATGGAAGTGACAGATATGGGGGGCAGAAAAAGGGGAGAGGGAAGAGTCAATATTAGATGTGATCAGTCTTTTAACAGTAGTAATTAGAGTGTGCTTGGACTTATAGGAGTCACTATTTAAGGTAGACAGGCACAGGGCTCCTTATTATGATGTAGATATAGAGATTTAAAAGCTGCTAGGCTGATGAGGTGAGTTAATTTCAAAGTTTTTTGCAGCTTGTTCCACAGTTGAGGGAGCACAAAGCTGATGGCTGCTCTGCCAATGCAAGATTTTGCTTTGTAAACATAAAGGTAGATAAATGAGGTGCTTCTCAGGGCATACTCCCCCAGAGTGCAAAAAGATAAACAGACAGAGATACACTGTGTCAAGTTTATTTGAGATAGCTTTGTATGTCCAAACCACAGCATTCTTTTGCTATCTGTAAGCAAGGGATGATCATCCCACTGCTGTGTATAATGCACGGTGGTGGGTTGAGTGAGAAAGACCTGTGATAAATCTTATGTCTCTGTGATAAAGCATATCAATTTTGGGTAGGGTACCTGCAGGTCCCTGGCTATATAGAAATCTGTATAGTCCAATAGGAAAAGAAAGGTAGTTTGAACCAATATCAGTTTAGCATCTCTTGTGAGGAGATTATTAATCCTAAAGAACAGACCAAGTCTTTGTCTAAGTTTCTTTGCCAGTTCTGCTAAGTGATCTGTGAAAGTAAGTCTATGGTCTAACCAGACCCCCAGGTACTTGAACTCTGGTATGTAGTCCAACCGCTCACTTAGAATGGTAGTGATCTGCAGGAGTGTCCCAGCAATTGCAGGATTTATTGCATTGTGAAGAGGCGAGAGGATCACTGCTTTGTTTTTTTTTTGCATTTAAGAGCAGTTTCTGGTTTATAAGCTGATGTTGCAGCAGATTAAATTCATTTTGAAGGGCTTTACAGGCTACATCAGGGGTGGGGCTACTAGCATAGAGTACCGTATCATCTGTGAATAGGTGTATTTGTGCTTCTTTGATGGGGGCATCTACGTTGTTAATATAAATGGTGAAGAGGAAGGGACCAAGAATGGAGCCTTGCGGTACACCCCTCAATAGGGGTTTTGGTGGAGAAACTTCCCCTTCTGCCTTTACTTGTTGAAGTCGTCCCAAGAGGTAGTTAGAGAACCATTTAAGGGATAGAGAATCCAAACCAATGTTCCAGAAGGATGACAGAAGCAGTCTGTGATCAATGGTATCGAACACCTTGCTTAGGTCCAAGAAAACTGCACAAATTTTTTTTGTCTAATTCAAGCTGCCAGTCATTTGTCACCTTGGCTAGAGCAGAGATTGTACTGTGCTGTGCTCTGAAACTGGATTGTAACAGGTTGAGCAATTTTTCTGATTCCAGGTACTTCCAAAGCTGGGAGTTCACTATTTTTTTCCAGCAGGATTGGAAGTAGGGAGATTGGCCTGTAGTTATTGAGGTCACTAGGATCTCCTGACTTAAACAAAGGGACCTCAAGTGCATTTTTCCAAATGGGCGGTAGGTCACCCTGGGACAAGGATAAGTTGAAGAGATGAGTAATTGGGACTGAGAGGACATGGTAGCTGACCTTAAGAAATACAGGTCAATGAGGTCGGCCCCAGCACTTTTCCTAGTGACCAACTCAAAATAGTTGACATCCTAATGTGATTCATTAGAGCAGAATGTGAAAGCAACTGAGGCCTGCATCTTGCGGCGGTTGTAGAGATGCTACCACTATTTTTTGCCTTTGACTGTGCCAGCTATGTCCGCTGGGTATCTGTGTACATCAGTGATAAGAAGCTTCTGTCAGATTGTGTCCCCAAAGCTCATGAGCAGTTTGTGCAAGGAAATCATGCTGTTGCTCAGTCTAGAAATAAATTCAGCAAAGTCTGGGCAGACATGGCACTTGAACAAACAGTAAACTGTGATAGTAAAGTAAAAGGGGTATAATGAGTTTCACTTTGAAACCAGGAGCCTTGGCTAGATGGTTCATCACCACTCATGAGTGCTCAGCTATCACAACTTCCATGAAGGTAATGTGTGATATGAAGGACTCAGATGTTTCACATGGAAAACACAAGAAGGCTGCACCACGTCACATGCAATGGGATGAAGTAGATGTAAACAAGATTGTTAATGCAATCACCGACTCCATGACAAACCCACTTGATTTGAATGCTGACTTGATAGCACTCATCAACATTGCAACTGGCATTGTTACACCCACAGAGGTTGCCAACAAGCCTGTTGCTGTGAATGACACAGGAATCAAAGCAATGAAACAGTTTGTGGAAGACAGACTAAATTCAAATACAACTGCATTCTTTGAACTGCTGCACAAGCTCAACATTAAGACATTTGCATCTCTAAGCAAGATCAAATCGAAAGTTAGTAGTGATAAGGCAGTGACTAGCAATGTAGACAGGAGTTATTTAGCCATCTTGTAGTAGCTGCACAAACAAGAGAGACTGATCTGAAGGAAGTTTTCACATAAGCTTTCCATAGTTCCATATCCTCTATCACACTCTGATGGTACCCTGAACAAAACTGCAAAGAGAAAGCTATTGCCTGAATCAGAAAAAGAAGCAGAGTCAATGTATTAGCTGCCAGCATCCAACATGCCTACAGCTTGGATAGTGGATGGTATGGCTGTTAAACAAATGATCGAGCAAGGAAGTGTAACTAGCTTTGGAGAACTTGCTGAATTGGCCTTCAGAATAGTATGCCAGCCTCTACAGAGTTATGAGAGCTGTGAAAGAGTAGATATCGTCTTTGATTGATATGATGTCAAAGATTCAATTAAAGCTTTTGAGCGTGCACAAAGGTAATCCTCATAAAGCAATGAAGTCAAAATCAATGGTCCCAAAACACCCATCCCAACACAGTGGAGTAAGTTCATTGGAAATCGAAGAAGAAAGAACATCCAGTAAAATTCCTTTCCAAATCATGGTGTGATATGGTAGAAACTTTACTTGGCTCAGATCAGAAAATGGTTATTGCAGGTGGATTCAAGGATGGCCTCATTGCTTGCATGGTCACGTCAGATAGTGTTGTAGACCAAGAAGATCTATTATCATCACATGAAGAAGCAGATATTCGAGCTTCTACTTCATGTTGCACATGTTTCACAAGAATTCCCTCGTGTAGTGGTGTGGTCTCCAGACACTGACAGTGCAGTTCTCTGTGCACATTTTATTTACAAATTGGAAGCATCTCAAGAGCTTTGGTTTTGTACTGGTGTGAAGGATAAAGCCAGGTTTATATGAACCCACACCATAGTAGCTGAACTTGGCCAACAACTATGCAAAATGTTGCCAGCAGTACACACACTGACTGGGTGCGATTCAATGAGCAGTCTTGCAAGGGTTGGCAAATTAAAGCCATGGAAGCTTGTCAGGAAGAATCCACACAAATTTAAAATCCTTACCAAGTTTGGCACTATGGTGGATATACCTCCTGCACAGCTGAAATCAGTAGAACTTCTGATAACCCTTCTCTATAACCCAACGGCTAACTCAGGGAATGTAAATGACGTGCAATATAAGCTTTTCTGTCACAAACAGGCCTGGAATGAAGCCCTCCCTCCCCCAATTTCTGATAATCTTCTGCAACATACCAAGCATGCAAATTACCAGACCCTTATCTGGAACCATGCTGTGGAGGCTCAGCCTGACATCCTATCTCCAATTGGAAATGGTTGGCATTGTGACAAGGACAGACACATTTCTCCAACACTAATGATACTGACACCTGCACCTGAAGCACTCCTGGAACTCATTGAATGTGGGTGTAAAAAAGTAAAGTGTGAGTGCAACTGCAGTTGTTCCAGGCAGAGAATGGCATGAACATAGGCTTGCTTGTGTACTGGTGGTGAGGACTGTTATAAACCTCATAAAGTTGCCAGTGTGGATCCAGATGAGTCTGATACTACAGATGATCCAGACATAGACATGTAGCGTATGACAAATATATTGAAAAAGGCAAGACACACATATATACTGTTATATTGCCCATCGCTGAGAGGGAGTCCATTGGATATTAGTGTTTTGCTAGCATGATGGTGTGGAATAGTATTCCTGGTTTCTGTTATAATGAATATGGTATTTAAACTTATCTGTGGATTATTTATTAATACAAACCACAAAGTGAACATTCTTTATGTAATAAGCCTTATTAAAACTTGTGTCAAAGAAACTTGTTGCATGACTAAAATTTGTTTCTGTCTTTTAAAATAAATTGTTTAAGTCCCATTTTATTGGTCATTTTTACTTTCAAATGTGTCTTTATTTATTTAGTTTTTGTTGACCGGGTAAGTGCACTAGACAAATCCTGCCTATTTTCAGGCACAACCCTGGGAAGGGGGATACAGATGAATGCAAACTGACCTTGAAGCAGATTAAGCTGTTGGTGGTATTTTTTGTGAATGAGGGAAATTTGGCCAGGACACTGGGGAAACTCCCCTACTCTTCTGGCGCTCTGTGGCCAGTAGAGGGCTGTTCTAGGTCTGCAGGATGGCAGAGGAGATGAAGTTATGCTTGGAACAGGACGTGTGCATGGAGGCTCCCGTTAATGGAGCTATAGCGTTAACGCAAGTGGAAAAAGCTGTTGTCCCTATGAGTTGGATGCCTGAATGTGTTTTCTCTGGATCTAACGTGGAAGAGGCTGGCAGGACGCCAGTTCGGGAGACCGTGCTTTCCGGTGACTCTTCAGTTTGTTCTCCTGTTTCTGCACCTCTGCCTTGTAATCTAGGAACCCCTTCTGAGTTGGGACTGGTTGTTGATACAGACCCATTTGGTGTGTCGGAACTTCCGGGTATGCGGTTGAATACATGAAGGCTCAGTGGAACTTTTAGCACCTAAACAAGCGTCTTCTACCTCCCAAGTTGCTGGAGGCAATTCAAGCTTACTGATTCTAATAGTGCTCTTCTTGGGTACTGGTCAGCTGAGAATTCCTTCGCAGTCGGGATGGCTTCACACAAAATCAGGAACTTGAATACCTGACCCTGACTGGGTGGGCGATAGACCTACATCTTCTACCACTATGAATGCCAACACACTGAGCTCAGGTACAGAGTCTGGACTTCCTTCTGTTTCTAAGTGGGTTGAAAATGAGTGCACCTTCTTCCAGGGAGTCTGAGGCCATTTCTGGCCCAAGTACATCCTCGGAGGGGGGAGGTTGTGGTTCAAAGTCTGGACAAAACTTTACAAAGCCAGGAGTTTCAGACAGTAACAAGCGCATTCCTATGGCAGATTTATTCAAAAGTAAATTAGAACAAGCTCCTAGGAGGAATGCTGTGAGATTACGTTATAAGGGTGGGCTTCCTACTCATCCTAACAGGTATTATGTTGCAAATCCCTTGCTTAGAGGCTCTATGCATTTTCTTCCCTCTGATCTGTATGCTTTAATTCATGTATCTGGGGAAGACTCTTTTGATGTCAGTTTTCGACTTAACAGTAGTCTAGAAAAATTTTGGGAAAAATACTCTATCCTTAAAAATACACCTTTATGGACCCCCTTTTTTGCCATTCCTTTTACTAGACCTCAAATTCGGTATGTTACTGTCATGTTCCAAAATGAAGGGGTGAATGTCAGTGATATCTGCCACTGGTTACAGAACCGATGTGACATTCTTGACCCTCCTGAAGCTCTGTTGGATTTAGAAGGTATCTGGACGGAGGGATGGAAATTTAAAATGAAGCTATTTCAGGTCAACTCTAACATTATTCCTTTACCCAACAGTTTTTTTTTGGGTAAAGACAGAGGAGTTTACTTTTATAGTGGACTACCCAGGCCTGCTACAAATGTGGCTCATGAACACATATCAGTAGTTCTTGTGATATGTTAAAATGCTCATTGTGTGGGGGACATGGACATTCTATGGATCTGTGTGAAAATATTTTCCAGTGTAACTTATGTGATGAAAAGGGCATGCTTTTCATCAGTGCCTGAGCCAAAGAAATAGGGCTGAAGGTTGGGATCATGATGATTTAGTTTTCAGGCTCAAGAAAAATATCAGGGTTTTCCACCTGCAGATTCCTCTAATTCTCACTCTCGTCCACTCCTGCTAGAGGTCCTCTTTTGGTACCCACTTCTGCCTCTCCTCTCCGCTACAGCTAGGCCTTCTATATCACCCTAACAGGGCCCTGCTCCTACCTCAGATTTTGGCCCCGATTCTGCTAATGAGCCTACTGTTTACAATGAGACTTCCATGCCCCCCCCATTTGAAACTGTTAAAGGATGAAGATTTACCAGGTCCTCTCTCAAAATTCCCACTCCCTGTCCTATTTCTACCACAAACATATTTTCTCCCCTTCAGAAGGAGCTTGGGAACTCTGATTTGGAGTCAGACACCTCACATAGATCTGAGCTGGCTACTGAAGATGAAGAGAGCAGATCTACTGAGCTTTCTAAGGAAAACAAAAAGGGAAAAAAGGAAAAAAAAGGAAAGCCAGTCGCAGCTTAAAAGGAAGGCCTTGACAAAATTTTATGTAATAGATGGCTACTTTGAAGCTTATGTCTTTCAATGTCTGCAGCTTAAAAACCTATAAGAAACAGATATCCTTATTTTCCTTTTTTGATTCCCTTAATGTTGATGTTATCTTTGTTCAAGAAACACGTCTTTCCTCACTTGCTGAGGTAGAACAACTTATAAAATGATGGCATTGGGGGCCTTCCTTTTGGACTTTTGGTTTAGAAGCTGCAGACGGGATAGGCATTCTCTTTAAATCTACTCATTTTCAAATTACTCGGCTTGTTGATGTTAAGCCAGGAAGGGCCTTGGCGCTTGATGGCTCCCTTGGGGATTTTGTTTTCGCTTTATTAATATATAGCCCCAGTTTAAAACAGCTAGAATTGAGCTATTTGAGGAAATTAAACCTTTTTATTTTCCAAAAACATATTATTTGGGGAGGAGATTTAACTGTACCTTGGATACTAAGCTTACAGGGGTTACCCAAAAGAAGATATATTGTGACTCAATGCCTTGGCACATAATCTTTCTGGGGCCAGTATGTGGGATGCTTTTGCAGTTTTCATACCACAGGTACTGGAGCTACTTATCATAGACACATATATACTACCCATATTGATATGTTTTTATTTCTAAATATTTGATTTCTATTCTTTGTACATCTCAGCCTTCAGAGTTTTCAGACCATAATATTCTATCTTGTACTTTAAGTTTAACTGCTATTCTCCTAAAAATTTTTCCCCACATAATCATTGGAGTTTAATATGTCTCTTTAGACTCCCCTCACCTTTTCTCTTGTATTGAAGTTTTTTTTTGCCAGTAGGGACTCAGTTATGTGCTCCTATGATTCTCTACTGAATTGGTGGCTGGATACCAAAATGGAGCTTAAAATACTTATGCTCTCCTTCAGTAGGAATCTGGCTAACTCCAACTATTTAAAGTATCTTCTTTTGCGAAATCAATTATATAAATTAATGTATTTTCCTCCACGTGATAAGAAAGGATTTACTTCTCAAATTTTGGAACACAAGAAACAGATGAAGGCCTATCAATATGACGGGCCAAATCCTTAGAAATGGAATTTAAATTTAGCACACAGAAGACACCTGCATCAGACCCATAAGCAGCATGCAAACAGAGGCTAGATAATACTTTCATGACTCATCTTACCTCTACTACTGGCACTGTAGTAAATACAGATTTAGAAATGTTAGCGGTAGTGCAACAGTTTGTTAATGCCACATTTCACCCAACTCCTGATAGTTCCTCTTCTGTATTATCCGGGTTTACTGCACCATTGCCCCAGGTCTCTATGTCTATGGTAAAGACACTAGTACAACCTATATCATCCATGGAAGTTGAGGTTGTCATATCTCAATTAAGTATGGGTACTTCTCCCGGGTTGGACGGTATTCCCAATGACTTTTATAAAAAGTTTTTGCCTCATATGTTTTATTTTTTGCCTATGGTTTTCAACTCTATGTTGACTTCCTCCTCTTCTTATTTTGGGTTTAACACCTCTTTGCTATATTTTTTATTTAAATCAGTGGATAAAGCCCTGTTAGCTAATTGGAGGCCATTGAGTTTATTAAATAGTGATTACAAAATTCTAGCCAAAATTCTTAATAATAGATTATTAATGGTTGCTGATGTTCTTATACATGCTGCTCAGACCTGTGCCATCCCTAAGAGATGTATACAACATAATTTATATCTTTTACGGGATTTATTTGAAGTTAGCCATACACAACATCTGTCTGGGTTTGTAGTAGCTTTGGATCAAGCTAAAGCCTTTGATAAAGTATGACATGATTATCTTTTTCCCTTTACTTAATTATGGTATTCCGAAGCCTTTAGTGTTTTGGATTCCTCCCTTTATACTGGAGCAACTATTGTACCCATGGTTAATGGACTATTTGGCACTGATATTCCCCTCACTACTGGGGTGAGGCAAGGTTGTCCCTTAAGTCCTCTTTTATACTCTTTTGTTTTAGACCCAGTGATACGACAAATACTTTGGGATAATACTATTTTAGGTGTGGCTCCTTCTCCTTTTTTGCCTCATGAGAAAATTACTGCTTATGCAGATGATGTTACTTTGTTAGTCCAGGATGTTCCCTCCTTAGCAAAAGCTCTACAGATTTTTTCCCATTTTGGAGCTTTGTCTGGAGCTCGGCTTAATATGGAGAAAAGCTTTATTTTTTCTTTAGACTCTACCCACCCAGTTTCTTTAGATACCTTTGGAATCCCGGTGGTTTCTTCCCCTCATAAAATTGTGGGTGTTTGGTTTGGTCCAAGTGATCTGGCAACTTAACTGGAAAACAGCTACATATAGGAGAAAATAAGATTCACAGATGGAAGGGGTGGAAATTTGGGAAAAGAAACAATTATGATTATTAAACAATTTTTGCTCCCTGTCTTTTTATTTTTATGTTATGTATTCCCCCCTCCATTGCATCTGGAAACTAGAATTTTTAGCCTCTTTTTTCAGATGCTTTGGGGCAATAGACTGAATCCTGTACGTCGAGACATTACCTATTTACCCATTAATAAGGGAGGATTGGCTATGATCAACCCTATTGTTTTCTATCATTCCCTGTTTTTTTTTGGCTCCTTTACTTATTTATGGACCCCTGTCACCCTGTCCTGGCAGTTGTGGTCACAATTCCTTTGGTCACGATATTTTGACAAATGGTCATTATTACCACCTAAAATTCTATCAGCAGATCTCTTACCGACTTATGGCTTATCCACCTTGCAAAAATGCAACAATAGAAGGTCTCTTTTCCTACATTACTAACTTTTAATAGAAAATCATTTATACTTTATTGTGTATGATGAACAGAAAAGTGTTTTATTGTTTCCTGAATGTGTGCCTACCAAAATGATGTTTTCATTACGTAAATTGACGGACTTTAGGATTCTCCCAAATATTTGGGATATTGTATGACTTTCTATTCAGGGGAGATTGGGAGTTCGAGGGAATTTAAAATATAAGCCATTGACTGAAAGATTTTGTCTGAGACCTACCTGTATTAACAGTGAAGAAACTATTATGCATTTTTTTGTTAATTGTCCCCATAGTAAATCTTTTTGGCAGGACGCTGCCGCAGATTGGAATTTACCCTTTTTGAACCATATTTCATATCAAACCGTTGTTTTAGAGGATTATACAGGGATCTGGAGGTCTTACCACAAAAGTACTTTGAATGTTTTTTTCTCTTTTGTTCAATATTTTTTATGGCAGGCCCGGTGTCATTTTGTATTGCAACAACAGATAGTTTTACATAGTACCACATTTTCACAAATTGAGGATGGCTTATTATCTGTTAAAGCAAAGGACATTAATAAGTTCTCTACAACTAAAGTAGATTCTTTATGGAAGCATTTTTTTCTTTTGAACTATATTATGTTGACTATTTTTTTACTTATGGATTAATTTTTTTGTATAACTGTATAATACTGTTACATTATTGTTTCTTTTGTGATGTTATGATTCTTTTCAATAAACTTCCCTAGTCTTTCGATAAGTGCCATGGGATCTTTAACATCCACCTGAACTACCACCAATCCAGGCAGATGGGACCTCAGTTTAACATCTCATCTGAAAGACGTTGACAACTTAAGTACATTTTTGTGGCCTTTTCACTTGCACGAAATGTTGTTTTGACATGGGTACAAAAATCTTGCAATGGCATACCTTTCTACTACTTTGCAAGACTATATCCACCCTAGATAAGTACCTAAGGGACACTTCTATAAAAATAACATAGTTGTTGCTTTCTGTAAAGGGGATGCCACATCGCCAAAAATTTCAGGCCTGGACCCCCAGACTAAAGCATCAGTTCACCCCCATCCACAACACATGATGGACAGCTGTGAATCATGCAAATCAACACTGGGATTTCACTGCATTTTGTTATTAAAAATATACCATCATACACTGCAATACATGTATTTTTCTCTGAGTGGCTGTAATATTAAATCACTAAGCAAAGGCATACAGTGCAGTTCATGGAGTAGTGGAGATTATCGGACCATCAACGGATGTACACTATTAGCATGGGATCAAGTTATGCTACTGTTTTAAATCAGTCCTTGGGTTATTTTTAGTAGTTTGAATTGGTGGGTTTCAACTCCAACATCCCGTAAAAACAAAAAAAACAAGGGGTGTGGGGTGAAGCCCCAACTCAAACAAACTGACACAACAAACATCAACAGTGAGCGCAAGCACGTGCTGTATTCATGAAAGTTTTATGCTACAAGCGTAGCGCTAGTCCAGTAATCTCCACTATCGCTGTCCACATTAAACTTTAATTTCAGAGAGTTTATAGTTCATTGTTTAATAAGTTGATATTTGGCTGTTTTGTTTAAAATTATGCATTTTTAAGGCTGCATTTGCATACATATGTAATGTATAAAACTTAAAATATGTAAAGTTTGAACAAAAGAATGATATACAAATTAAATGATAATATGTTGTCATCTACTAAGCTGTAAAATCTTTGGACTTCATGCTTTAAATTCATTGCTAATTAGTTTAGACACCTGGGGCTGATATTGGAAAATGGGCAAAAGTGGAGCACAAAGGGTTGTGCTGCACTTGCCCATGCTCATGACCCTGAGGATGCTATATTCAGTCAGATGGTGCACTGGCACTATCTGATTGAATACAGGGGCAAGTCAGTGCAGTGCAATGTCAAGTAGCACTGCCTCAACAGGAATCTGGTCTGTATGCAGTACATTTGCATATGAAGTGGATGAAGGTTGTGCCCCTACAGAGAAAACCCGCTAAGTCAGGCAAGGCGTCGAGTGCCCCTACACACCCTGAACACCCTTCCTCACAAGGTACATGACCTCCCTGTCTAGTAGCACCCCACCCTCTGTTTCCTGTCCCTGTAAATTAATCATTATTCCTTGGTGTCCAATGGCACCCCTCCCACCCTCTGAGTACCATCCCCATAAATGAATGGTTATTCCCTGCTGTCTAGTGGCACTCCTTGCCCTATGATTCCCATCCCTATAAGTGAAGAGATATTCCCTGGTGTCTAGTGGCACCCCCTTGCCCTCTGATGCCTGTCCCTGAAAAAGACTGTTTTTTCCCTCGTGTCTAGTGGCACATCTCAACTCTGATTCCCATCCTGGTAATAGAAAAGTCATTCCTTGGTGGCTAGTAGCACCCCCCTCTCTGATCCCCATCCCTACATGACACTAGTTTTTCCCCAGGTGTCTAGAGGCACTCATTGCCCTCTGATCCCCGTCCCTGTAAGAGACTAGTTTTTCCCAGTGTCTAGTGGCACCCCCCTCCAATCCCTTCCCTTGAAATTAAAGTGTTAGTCCCTGGTGTCTAGTGGCAATTCCTTCCCTCCTATTCCTGCCCCCACAAAAGACTAGTTTTTCCCCTGGTGTCTAGTGGCACACCCCACCCTCTGATCCCCATCCCCATAACTGAAGAGCTAGTTCCCAGTGTCTAGTGGCACCCCTGATCCCTGTCTATCTAAGAGACTAGTTTGTTGCTGGTGTCTAGTGGCATCCCCCACCCTCTGATCCCTGTCCCCATAATAGAAGAGATATTCCCTGGCATCTAGTGGTCCCTAAACCACTAGCACTGAGCAAACCACCCTGCAATTCCCCATACCTGAGTCACCACTGGTGCCGCATGGATCCGATACTGCAACTGGCACAGCCCTCCTCTCACCACCTTGGCCCATGACCATATGGAATGATAGGGAGTGTGCATACTATCAAGAGGGTAAGGAGCATATTCCTTATACTATAGATAGTACACGTGCTCCCTATCATTCAATACGATAGCTGTCTGAGGTGGTGAGAGGAGGGCTGTGTTGGTCACCATATTGGATCTGCATGGCACTGGCAGTGACACAGGCAAGTTGGGTGGCAGGGTAGTTTGCTTGATGTGGGTGGTAGGGGGGCACTAGACATCAGGTAGTAAGTCCTTTTCTTATGGGGACAGGGATCAGAGGGCAGGGGTGCAACTAGACACCAGGGAATGACTCTTCTATAATAGGAACCAGGATCAGAGGACAGGGGTGACCCTGGACACTAGGGAAAACTATTCATTTACATGGTCGTGGCTCGGAAGGTGGGCTGCCACTAGATCAACAGAGATTAACTCTTCAATTATGGGGATGGGTATCAGAGGCTGGGGCCTCTAGATACCAGGGAAAACCTAGTCTCTTATAGGGATTGGAATTGGAAGTTGGGGGGTGCCACTAGACACAATGGCATGCATAGCTGCATCAGGTTGGGATTGGGGTAAGGGGTGTTCTCCTCACTACCTTTGCCCAACACCAGGGCCTTGTGCCCTGTTAGGTTGGGCTTTGCAAAAGTAAATTGCACCCGTTGTAGTGGTATTTACCACCTGTTCAACTCTCTCAATATACTGCTGCACCTGTAGTAGGGGGCCCCATTTGCATGGGTGCAGTGGCAACTTAGCACTCAGGCACTAACAGGGTTTGCCCATGCTGTGGGGTGTCTGAATATAGATGCCACACACAAATTAGGTGAAAACCCTGGTTAGCACAGGCAAACATCCCTTAACGCCCAAGCTAAGTTTTGAATATCTGTCCCCTGGTTGTCAACTAAATAGTAACAAAGTTGCTTTAAAGTTTAATGCTGACTGTATTGTAGTTATACACATAGTGGCATATCTGGATAACTTTAAAATAAGTAATTTCTAATAATTACACTTTTATCTTGTGGAATAAAAACTTTGTACTATTGCTATCTGTAGCTGGATTTTTGAGTGTTAAGCAGCATCACAGTGATGGAAACAGTGTGACTTTTTCCTTGCTTTGTAAATAGCCCTGCTGACCTCTAACAAAGAGTTGCATTTTCATTGGCTCTGTGTCAGATTTGTACTATGCTTCATGAGTGGCCCTGCAGGGCACTGACAAATGAGTTATATAGTCATGTGTACTGTGCCAGACATGCTTTGTGCATGACCTTGTAAATCAACTGCAGTGCTGTGCACTTTGCCACAGCTGCATTATTTGTTAAAAAACATATACTGCATAACCACTCATGCAAAATTTTGTTCAATTCCATGGAATGGGGCGAAGCTATTAATGTGCAAAGTTAGACATTTAACATTAATGGGAGGGCTAAAGCCAGAGGTTCAATGTGGGGAATAGCTCCTCCCACATCCCAATAAAGGCCAGTCTCCCATGGCAGTTCCCCACTTGGCGCATTGCGAACCCGGCCCCTTTGCAAGCACTGGGCTCCTGCATGGCTTGTGGGCTGTGCATTCTCCCCTTTCTCCCTGTACTCTCTCTCTCTCTCTCCCCCCTCCTCTGTTCTTGGTTTATCTCCTTCCTTCCCATCTGTTTCATTCATCCCTCCCCTGCTGTTTTGTTCCTCTGACCCCCCCGCAGCACCATCATTTAGGTTGTCGGTGCTTCCTTGCCTCTCCTGCTCCTTTCCCCATGGTTGTGCTCTTCCTTTCCTGCCCTTTGCTGTCTGTGTCCTATCCATCCCTTGTTTGCCTTTTCTTTTGGTCTTTCCCATCTTTGTTCTTTCCCCACTCTGACACTGCTTCTACACTTACAGAGTCTACGTCCTCCTATGCCCAATCCCACTTTCCTTCAGCCTCCCTACCCATCCTCCGAGTCTCTCATCATCCTGTACCAGACCATTCTGTGCCCTTTGCCTTACCTGGTGCCCTTGTTCCCCATCACACTGCCGCATTTTCTTACTCTGATTGGCAGCATCATCGGCAGCCATGGACATCTTGAGTGCATCTTCCATATTGCAGGTACCTTCCCTCTGTTTTTCCCCTTGATTACTCTCCCTCGTCCTTGCTCTTTTCCTGCTGTCTGGCTCCTGGGTCCCCTCCTTGCTTCATCTCCCAGTGTCCTGACTTCCAAGTGCTGCTTTCACTGCCATTTCTGCTGGAGTCTGCCCATTGCTGTGCATGGGCGCTGTGTCTGTGGGTGCTGTTTGCTTTCTGGAGTGTGCCTGGCTCTTCTGTTGCCTGTTTGGTGGCTGGTCACATTGTCCCATGGAGGATGAGTTGCCGGGAGTTTTCTGGGAGTTCCCTCTGTGCCTCCACTCTCTGGGGACCTGTTCCTTCCTACCCCTCCTCTATAAAACTTACCATACTACAGAATGAGTCACTTTGGCATTCCCCATTCTAATTCAACACAAACAAACAATCAAAAACCTACCCTCTGCTTTATCCTGGCATCTCCAGTGGAACTGTATTCTATCACACTGAGCATGTTATGGTAGCTATTGGGTTGCTGCATTGTACTGATAGCCTGCTGCCTGGTTCTGCATTCCTGCCATTGCCCTACACACCCGTGAGTACAATTAGTGCATGTTCTCCCGATTCCTCTAGCATGGTTGAATGTTCTCCCTTCTGTGGTCCATCTAACCCATTGGTTTCATTCTCTATCACTGAATGGGCCATGTGTTCCTGGACAGAACCACTTGCTCTGCCTAGCTGTTCACTTCCTTTTGTAGGATGATATTGTCTCTCATTGATCCACCATTATACATTCAGCATTCTGAGTACTGCAGCAGTCATCTGGGTGCTGCTTATATATTTTGTCATTTATCCTATGTGTGACCTTGCCATGGTTATGTTCTCCACATCTGAAGCCACTCTCTGTGTGACCTCTGAAAACATAAAAATTAAAATTATTGACCCTTCCTTGCACCCCCTCCTTTTCCCCTTGTCTCTTGCTCTCCCATGTTACTTTTGGGATTTCTGACTCCTCATGCAGGCCACTGTCTCCATCATCACTCCTTTCCATTACACCAGCCCATTGCCACTTTTCCTCATTTGGTACCTGAACTCTGTAGTAATTACTACAATCTGTCTACTGCAATCAAGCTTCTAGTGGTACTGCCCTCCACTGAAGCTACTCATGTTTACCCCTTTTGCACCATTCCTGGTCACGGCATTTATATATCCTGCTCAGCATCTTGTTCCTGAAATTACCCCATATTAACCCTGGTTCTTGTTCCTTCCAGCATTCACAATTAGCTGCCTCCTCCACCCTGCTGATATGGTTCCTGTTCACTCCTACCTGCCCTCCAGGTCATAAGTATTGGTTTCCTTAGTGCTTCCCAATTACTGTTCCTTCCCCTATCTTTTATATTGTCTATCACTGTCTGTTCTTATGTCATTCCCTTGTTTCGTCTGTTCCATATTCCCCGCTCTACTTTTCCTTCTCCTGTTCCCTGCTTACCTTCCCTTCATTCTGCCCTTGTCTATTCACTTACCTTTTCCTCTACAGCAGTTAGCTGCCCTTTCCTTGCTCAGCCCATACCAGCAGTTTGACAGCCTCATCCCTAACTCTGCCTACTGAGGCATAGCAGTGCAGGTAGGCTTCCCCGTCTACTGGGGATGGGAGCCTGTTTCCTCTACCTCCAGTCTCAACCACTTATGCCCAGCCAACTGCTGACAGTCTCCATCCCTAACCCTGCCTTGTACAGCAGCGAGTGCAGGTCAGCTCACCCCAACTACCTGGGATGGGAGCCTGTGTCTTCAATCTACAGTTTCAACCAACTATGTTCTCTACTTGATACCCGGTTGCCACATTCCCTTTGGGAACGGGACCACCATACCCCATTTGCCTTCAATCTACTGTTTCAACCAACTGCACTGTATACCTGATACCAAGCTGCCACATTCCCTTCTGGAACAGGACCAATATACCCTATTTGCCTTCGATATCCTACCTCACCCGACTGCATCCTGCACTTCCATGGACTCAATGTACTTGTTCCCGCCTTGGCCTCCTCACATTCTGGATCTGGACCCTACCAGCTTGTTCCTTCTCCACCTCCATTCAGTCCAACAGTCTCCTGGACTTCCTTGCTGCTTGTCTTCCACCTCTTCCTGTGCTTCTGGGCATCATTGTTGTGGCTTGCCTTCCAGCTCATCTTCAGCCAATCTTCAGTCCTTCAGCTCCTTGCTGCCATCTCCTCCCTCATTCTACACAGGATGGCTATGTTTCCCTATTGTCTTCCTCTTGGACATGGCTGCCTGCATTCCCCTTGCTTCCTGCTGGATCTGTGTCATCTGCTCCTCTTCCAGGATGTGTTCCTGATGCCTTCTACAAATTTTCCCTGATGCTCCCATTATCCCATCCAGTGGTTTTCCAGCAACGATTCCAGTGCTTTCCCTATCTGCAATTCCAGTTCACCATCTCCTTCAGAGGTGGGTCCCATTCCCCATCATTGCAGTGCCTTGTTACCAACTGTTCCAGTTTGCTATCTCCTTCAGAGGTGGGACCCTCACTCCTCAACCTCTCAGCACATTGCACCTGGATTTGCCTCTTGGTTTGACATGTATCTCCCACCATGGCCTGACTCGGCTTTCTGCATTCAATTCTGCTATGATGTGGCACTTACCCCAGTCCTGTCCCTTCCTCACAACTTCCGGAGTCTGTACTGCTCACCTCAGCCATCTTCTTATCCTGCTCCATCCTTCAGTTGGTAGACTTCTTCTTAGACTTCCCCTCCATTCCAGGACTGCTGCCTTCCTCCTTCTGCCTTGGTGGCTTGGGGCTCCTGCACATTTTCTGTGTCTCTTTTTGGGCATTCCTACAACTATTGACGTCTATCATCCCTGCCTGATTGATTACTCCTACACATCCATCCATCTCCTACTCCTACCTCAGCCATCATTACAGCTCCCTCTCAACACTCTATGAAGTACCTGTTCTTCTCACCTGAAGAAACCTTATTCCAGCAACATCTCTTGCAGAGCATGCCCTGTAGACTCTTATGTCACCATAAAATCATCACCACCATCTCCCATTAACCTCCCCAGGACCCATTTCTGACATCCCATTCGACTGGACTATAGAAGATATCATCTCTCAACCATCTCTGCAGGATAATTCCTCATGTATTCTGTTAATTCAAGCAGTATGGGCATCCCTACCTCCCATGTCTTCATAGGTCCAAAGATTTAGTGAAGTCTGCTTCACTGCTTTTTTCTTACCTGGAAATGTGACCCTAATTCCTTCCAAGATGTACCAACTCTGTAGTAATCATCACTGTTAAGGATAATAGGAACCACAGGATACCTCATATCAGTACTGACATCATCCGTTTTACCTTCTTATATTCTTCTCCTTCATGCGCTGACTCAGTTTAATCATGTTACTCAACTCATCCTCTCTTAGTAGCCATTGGATGTTCCAAAGACCTTCTCTAGCTACTATCCCAGAATGTGTAACATTGTATTTCTGGTGCCTAGCTGCCTTGCTAAAGTTACTCTGTCCGAGCCATTATTCCCTGGCCCCTAGACATCACCATAATTCATAAAGTTATCTACAACTCTTCATTATGTTACCCTAAAGCATGCCAGCTACTCATTCAGCAGTCCTCCTAACTCATTGCTCATGATTTACCTCCCATATTCCCTCCAGCGAATATCATCACCAAGAGCAGGCTTCCATTGATTCCTCAATCTGCACATCCACAACTGACCTGGCTGTCTCACTATCCTAGACATGCCCTACAATAATCCTATATCAGACTAAGCATGCTAGACGCCCTTGGCATTCTACGCTGCTTTCAACTTCCCTTTGTCACATCAGTCTATAGGCTTATTCAAAGACCCATTATCAGGCTTCCCTCAGCATTCTGACATTGGATGCTCCAGTACTGCAAAGCCACCATGGCCACTTAAGCTCCTACCATGGCAATTAAGCCACAGCAATACCCATATCCATCATTTCCCACTAGCAGTCCTTCTTTAATATGAGTCTATGCAAATCTCATTATAGTAACAGTAACTCTAGTCAACCCTGAAATTCATTGTACTGAACTTTCCAATTATTCCCATCGATATCCAGTTACCATCCCTACATCACATATCATCCTTCCTTCATTGGTCTAATATTTTCCACGTTACCTCTCCTGCCAGGCACCTAACACTTCTGTTTGAATCCTTGATCATCTCCATAGATGTCTACATAGCAACATATCGCACATTGCTGAACTTCAAGCCTTCAGACCCTAATCGGACATCAAGCCCTCTACAAAACTGATAGATTACTTTAAGAATTTCATAACCCATCATAATTCTCACAGTTCAGAATCTGATAGCTCATTTAATCAACTTGTGCTCTTCATGCTCTCATTGACTCTGTAACCCCATTGAATATCATCCACTATCACATTGGAATCCTGGACCACATTCATCTCTTTTCAGCTGGACTTAATCCATATTTGAGATTCTGACATTCCTTCAGAACGGGCCTGCCTTTTCAGCCTCAGAATCAACCTTTCAGACTGCATTATCCAACAGACTCTGCAGATGGAACATCATTTCTACAAACAGTTTACATTACTCAGAAATGTTAATATGGTTATAGGAACCTAGGATCATCTTCTCTTAGTTTGCCCTGAGGATGGATGGGTCAGTAGCCATGGGTCTGAAGAGGTTTCCTCCACCTGGAGGGTTTTCCTCTCCTGTGTGCTACTTGTCATACTCTCCATGAGTTGGAGTAGATAATCTTTTGGGGCTTTTCTATTCCCTACTCACTATCCAGCTTCCCTACCAAGGGTGGGAATATAGAAAAGTCAAAAAGTAAACTACAGTTACAAAAGCACTACTAACCCCATACTCTATTCACCAAAACACTGAATGGGAGGGTTAAAACCTGAGGTTCAATGTGGGGGAATAGCTCCTCCCTCATCCCCAATAAAATCCAGCCTTCCACAGCAGTTCCCCACTTTGCACATTGTGAAACACCCACCATTGACTCCTGCCTCCTTCTTTCTCCAGCACTCTGGTCACCCTTGGTGCTGGGCTTTCTATTCCTTACTCACTACCCGGCTTCCCTGCCAAGGGTGGGAACAGAGGAAAGCCAAAAAGTAAACTACAGTTACATAATCACTACTAACCCCATACTCTAGTCACCAAAACATTGAAACATACCGTATTTTATGACATGTCATTTACTGCTAGGTATTGCATTGCATCATGGCTTGACTCTGATATACATCTATATACATATCATTGCAAAAAGCTTCATTAATGCATCAGTTAGGGTTGTTACTAAAGCAAGAAAAGCAGGGACATACGTTGTTAGGGTTTCCAACCCTAACACCACACCCCCACATGCAGACATTGTCAGGCATTGGGGGTGCCTTGAGGTCATCAACCCTAACACTCACCCCATTTCATAAGTGAATAAGCTGACATGGATACAGTATAGAAGAATGGGGAGAGCATTAGGGCTGACAATCCCATTGAACCCTCCCCCAATGCCTGCCAGTGTCTGCAGGGTGGGGGCATGGTGTTAGAGTAGAAAACCCTAACACCATATATTCCTGCTTTTGTTGCTTTAGTAACAGTCCTAACTGATGCATTAATGAAGTTTTTTGCAATGAATTTCCTTACTTTTTCAGATAGTATAATCATATTGTTATATGTCTGTGGGAGCGCATGTGCTCCCATCCCTCTGTAGATGTATATTTGTATGTAGCTGTGAAAGTGCAGGGTGTCCTTCCATTTATAGGACAACAGTGACCAAATTGTCAGCATAGCCATCTTATTACCCTACCTCATGTACCCTGTACAGAAAATTGTCGAGTCCCCACCAAAATGTAATTCTGCACAACTGCAATACCATTCTGTGCCACTGGTGCAAAAACACATTTTGGGCAAGATTTGAAATATGATAGCTGTGACATATATGAGATGGGGTAATACATTTATTTTGAAAATCTGCAAACAAAATATTTCAAATTTACAAATTTGCAAGTGGGCATAGCACAATTCCAATGAATGGTCATAACTTTGGCATTTGTTTCATATTTTAACATCAAATTTTGGACATAGTCTTCTTATGACCCAACCCAATAAACTACATACGTGAAAATGTTCAAATCTATGCCAAAACACCATTCCATGCCACAGGTGTGAAAAGATGTTTTGAACAGGATATGAAAAATGACAGTTGTACTGTTCAAGATGTGGTGTAAAAAAATGGCTATGTTTAAAATTTAAAGTCAAAATACTGAAAATTAGCAAAGTTATGCACATTCGTAGAAAGATTTCAACACACGCTCATAACGCTGCCATTTTTTGGAATGTTTCCACAAAATTGTCAGCATGACCCTTTTCGAACCCCACCTCATGACACTGGTGGTGAGAGTTTGTTATTGGGTCCTGAAAGGTGATTTCACTCAGTGACCACAAAATCATCTTCTGGGCCTGATTAACAAAATGATAGTGGCAATGTTCATGAAGAGGGGTCCCCAAAAGACCACATTAAAAATTTGGTGAAAAAATAAAGTCATGAACATAAGTTCAAAATGCCATTGAGATACATTACATAGCACGTACCTTGATTCCTCAGTTGTCGGTTCAGCTTTTTTTACACAGCTATTTGGTTCCGTCGCCTCCTCCTGCCAATTGGTGATGGAGACACATAGGTATTTTACATGTTTTCTCCTGATCCCCAAGGCCCCAGCACATGGCTGTGCAAGCATGTGGAGGCACACTCGCATCCTGTGGCATCAGCTCAGCCCCTTCCACTTCCTGTAACTGTTTGCCACCCCTCTGTGACTCATGTACCCACCAGACATCCACCTGGTGGGAGTGGATTATGAGGGGTACCAACCCACCCTCACCACCCTCGGGAGAGAGAGCTGCCCATCGATATGATCAATCTGTTCCACCCTCCCTACCCACGCTGGCACACTGATGACCTGAGGTTGTTCCTGAACCCGGGTTGCTGGTGTAGTGTGAGGTATGGTGTCTAGCACCACAACCCTCAGAGCCACCAGGCCAGCTGTTGGTTCAGTTTTGAAGAATGCAGGCATGTCTCAGTCCAGAAAAGATGACAGCATTCGACCTCTGATGTTAAGTATAGAGTAAGGGGAGGGGGTGTGGGGTAGTGGATCCACAGTGGGTTGATAGGGAGGGGGACAGAAGACCTGACAAGGGACTGTTTTCTTTATTTCAGGTTAAAAAAAGATGTTGGGGGACTGTTTTCTTTTTACAGGATATTGAAAGTAAATAAATATTTTGGGACACTGGGGGTGGGCTCCCCAGTGTCCCACACTGCTGGGGGGTGGCTTGTAATGCCAACACTGGGTTTGGGCCCCCCAATGTCTGCAGTATCATTAAAAAACAATGGGTACCATGGGGGTGATCCCAACCTAAAAACAAGGGGATAACCATCTGAGGGTGGGGAGCCACTGGACACCAGGGAAAGAATGGGGATAAAGAGCGGAGGCCAGGACAGGGATAGGAAGGTGGGGAGTGCCAACAAGAGACATCAAAGGACCATTTCTTTATTATGGGCATACAAAAAAAATAACTTGTTTCATATCTCGTCATACAAAACAAGATCTTATTTCGTATTACGCAATACAAAACAAGACTTATAATGTTAAAAAAATATATTTCCAGGAGATTTTTGTAACACACAAGTGCAGAATCCAGCAAAGGCGGTTCCAATAAGCAAGGTACACCTGTTGATCCCTCTCCAAAATATCATTTTGTGGGGTTTCTTAATTTTATTTTTTAAGCAAAACTGAAAACAAGATGGTGGCCAAATGAAAAAGAGTTTCTGCAAACAAAAAAGAATGACATCAATATGAACAAAGAATTCATTATTCGTTTCATACTGCTATTTTGAGGTCCTTACTGAGCATGCTCAGAACAAATTTATAAACATTTTAAACTTTAATAACCTTGGAACTGATTAATATTTTTTCACCAAACCAGCAAAAGGCACATCTGTGAGTCAGCCCCTTTCTACACTGAACATTTTAGACAAAAATTCCAAACCATTTCGGCTGTAGCCAAATTCAAAGAAAATCCCATTTAAACCAATAATGGGAAAACAATTATGAAAAATCCACTTTTTTCACCATCCACATCTCAGAAACTACTCATCTGAACAGAACAAAACTTGGTACATTCAGAGATCTACCACACAGACTGCCTGCAATCTTTTGTGCAAATCAGTTGAATGGTTTCAAAGATATTAAAAGTGCAAAGTTTTGAGTTTAACATAGAAACGCCAATTCAACCTTAAGTGCCCCTATAATACAGCTTTAATTACATAGCAAGCCAAAGACAAATACAATGTAGATATGCCTAGTCCTAGCAATCACCTGAGGCATGTATTTTTAAGCAATAATGACCGAACAACCAGTCATTTCCTGGTGATTAATGGCTGGCTGGGGGAAGAGGTACTTGAGTACAGCTCACCATTAATCAAAATGACTGGCTAGGAGGTCATTATTGTGATTATAAATCTAATTACATTACAAACAGGAAAATATTCTTTTTTTTTAAAGAGCTTACAAATGCGCATGCCACTCTGATCTGTACTGGGCATTTTTAAGGGTTTAACATCCGGTAAAGCAGTCAATCAAAGTGCGTGTTTGTCTCATGAATAATTATTTAGACTTATAATCCCTTGTGACCACACACACCTGTCATGCGTTATTCATTACATGGTTTATACTTTTTATGGATTGTAATATTTATCTTGTATACTATAAAATTTCAGTTACTAAAATATAACAAATTAAAAATTAAAATATAAACATTTTACTGTGAGTTTGCTGCTCCTCATAACCATTTCATTAACCACATCTGATCTTAACCACTCTAGCAATTTGTATGAATTTGTTTAGTAGGACTGGTATTCTCCCTCACTGTCACATGCTTGACCACTTTCACTAGGCCTGGTGCTGTGTCTTACCAAGTCTCGAATTTCTGCAGTTTGTTCTGTGGATAAGGAAATATTCACATGAGCACAGACATTGCAGTTTGCTCCAGTCCATCATAAGCAGTATCAATATCTTTATTCACAGTTTCTGTTAATGCCAACAAAGCAACTTTTGGTATATTTTCAATCCATCTTTCAGAAGACTGTTGTTGTATATCTTGGAGAGGTTTTTCTTATCTGGGTCTCAGCATCAGAGTTGACAGTACTTGTATGTCATCATGTTATAAGGCCCTTTTCATTTCATTAACAGCTTGTTTTCTGTAGAAGGTAATAGTAAAAGTAATAAAATTGTATTCGTAGTTCAAAACCTTTTCTCTGACTCCATGGTTATAACAGACATTTTGATGTTTTGGGGCTTCTTTCTGAATACTGTGTGCAATTTAAATGTATTTTGCCAATTTCTTTCTCAGAAAATACATATAAGATGTAATGGAGTCCTTCTGAGTGGGGTTGTCTTGTTACATTTTCATTGTTACACCTAGCTACACCTCCAGGCTGTTGTCCATGGAGCATTTCAAAGGGCAAAAAGCCAGTAGATACTTGTGGCACATTTTGGTAAGCAAAGAGGAGCTAAAGCAACAATTGGTCCCAGTCTTTCCCATCTCCTTGCACAAACCACTGTAACATGCATTTCAGGGTTTGATTAAAATGCTCAACAAGACAGTCTCTCTGAGGATGATAAGGGGAGGATGTTATGGTGTAAATATCCAGAAGTTGGTACAGCTCCTTGAGCAATACTGCACCTAAATTATTACCTTGATCATTAATAATTTTCTTGGGTATGCTTACCCTGCTAAGAATTTTGGTATGTTCTGCTGCCACTTTTTGACTCTGATGGCATGCAATGGAATGGCCTCTGGGCAGTGAGCAGCATAATCACATGCAATAAGTATGACTCAATTACCCTTTTGCTTTCTCCATAAGGCCCACAACATTCATTGCAATCTTCTCAAAGGCACATCTTTAAGGGGTAAGAGCACAAGGGTACTTTGTTTTTCTTAATTACAGGCATTACTTTCTGATATTCAGGGCTTGAGTAGCAATAGGTAACAACTTTCTCTTGGATCCCAGGACAGAAAAATCTGTGCAGTAACTGACCACAGAGTAAGTCCTTCCTGAGTGACTAAATATGAGCATATCCTATGCTATTTGTAGCAACTCAGGCCAGTATTTCTCAGTACTACCAGATGTTGTGTTTGCTCTTGCATTTGATGAGTAATGCATATTCTATAAAGTAACTCATTTTATTATGCATTTTGTACATTGGTTTACCCTGTTCTTGCTTCACCTCAGAAGTAAAAGGAGCAATGCTGTCCCAGACAGAGGAAAAGCATGTTAGATAGGGTGACATCAACTTCAGACTAAGTGGAGATAAAGGACCATTATGAGGCATGGAGGTCAGCTTGAAGGGAAGATAGACTGAAAAACCTAAAGGTTCAAAGCATAATGACTTTGGGGGTGGGGAGGTGTTGGTCTGTGGACCCTGTGTATACAGTAAACCATGCAATGGTCACTGAGAGCATCTGTGAGGGTGCCTGTTAATCCTATGGTGGGGTGGGAGGACAGACTCAGTCAGGGAGAGTGGTTCAATGAGGAAGGGTTAAGCTGGGTTGGCTCAATGATATGCTGTGCTAAATGAAGGGACTGGATTTGTTAAGTAAAATATTTTACAGCAGAGGAGACCCAAATGTGGTTGAAATCACCCTGGATTAGGAGTTCACCATCCATAGCAAGGGTAGGGCAGAAGAAAGAAAGTCAGGAAGGTGTCTGGTTTGTAGTCTGAACAAATGTGCACTCCAGCAACATAAATGAGGTGGCAGAAGACAATGGAGGATTTCCACAAGGCTCATTCTGAGGAGGGAGGTGATGAGGTGCACAGCCTTGAACCAGTGGGGGAGAGAGCAACATAAATGGCAAAACCACCACCCAGTTAGGACAGTCCTGCCAGAATGCTTCTGCTCTGTATGCCCTCTTATTGCTGTAACATCATGTTGAGGTGGACTGAGCTGCTGCTGAGTGAGTGGAAATGATGTGCTTAACTGCTCTGTGTTTCCCTGTCTAATTACCCTGTTTAGTTCAAACTGTGCTCAACTGACCTGGGGACTTGGGGGCAGGCCAGTGGCTGAGTGCTTCAGTCAGGGTAATAAATTGAGCTGCTTGCAAGCATGAGCACGTGAGCATGGCGTGAGTGGTGTGAGTGCCACTCGTAAAGAAAATAAATTGATTACACGAAGTTACAGTATCATTTTGTTTAGTTGTATTGGTGTTTAGTTTCCCTCATAAAGTGATAAGTAGTGAAGATACAAAGGCTGCTGATGTTTGACACCACAAATTGATATCTAACTCTGTATAACCAGGTGTTGGAAATGCTTTTAAGAATGAAAATGCAAAAGTGTTTAATAATGGTGGGTTATGTACTGGGGCTGATGCTTGTGGACTCAAGTGCTTTGATCCGGGCAAATAATGTTGTGGGTAAACTTGAACAAGGTAGAGTCAAAGATAATTTTATATATTTAAACCTACTTTGTGAATTTGGACATAATCAAACATCAAAAACAGAAGTGGTAGGGTTGTTGAAAAAAGTCACATCATAAAATAGGTGGTTATATTGTATTAATTCCTAAATTATGCCCAAATATTGTATTCTCTTTTTGTATTGGGTTATTGCTAACTTTATCTGGGGATATAGAAGTAAACCCTGGTCCCAATCAGTATGTGATCACTTAATTTGGGGGAAGAGGGGCCTAAAAATGGCACATTTGAATATTCGTAGCTTATTTAAAAAAAAACAAGAGTTAGAGGCTTGTGTCCTAAAATATGAATCTGATGTCTTATGCTTAACTGAAACTTGTTTAAAACCTTCAGTAAAAAATGGTGTTTTGACTTTAGATGGTTATAAAATAATAAGAAAAGATAGGGTAGGGAAAAAAGGGGGGAGGTATACTTATTTATTATAAACAAGAATTAATTGTGTCTAAATTGGAGTTAAAGGTTGATTCTCCCTCTGAGTGTGAATGGTTATTGATTGAGATAAAACAAGGGGATAATTATAAACTTAAACATTGCACTGTTTATAATCCACCAAAATTTGCACGTAAGGTCTTAAAGAATGTTTACAATTTGTTTCAAATTACCAATTTAGTGGTGACTTTTTAGTTTTGGGTAATTTAATATTCATTGGGACTCTTGTGATGCTTCTAATATGGAATCCTTGTTGAGAAAGGCAGGCTTGTGCTAGTTAGTACAAACCTTTACACGCATGAACTTGAAGACAAATAATCATACAATTTTGGATGGGATTTTGACAAATAATCATACTAAAATTATTAAGATTGGAGTCTTACCAGATGTTATCAGTGACCATCAGGCAATTTATTGTACCTGGAAATCAAAGAGAATAAAGCCTCCCCCTCGTCTGATTACCTATAGAAAGTATCCTGTAGATTTAGATGACGGATTAAAGCCTGATTTAAGAGATGTTGATTGGTCCTAGTTGGATGTAATACCTTGCATAGAGTCAGCAGCTGATTATTTACAACACAAATTTTGGAGTTACAAAATAAATTCTGTCCAATACTAACGATGAGAGTAAGGAACAGTGAATAAATGGATTACCCAAGAGATGTTCAAATTGATGAAACAAAGGATCAAGCATGGAAACAATTTTGCTTGAGTGAAAATATTAGTGATTTTCAAAGGTATCGGAAATTAAGAAATGAATTAAGATAAAATTAAGGTTATGTAAATCTGATTATTACACAAAACAACAAGATTCAAATTTGTCAAATCCAAAAAATTTGGTCTTCAATCAAATCTTTAGTGTCTCCTCCCATAAATGGACAATCAGGTGAGTTCCTTGTTGAAGGAGTTATAATAAAAGATCCACAAGATAGAAGTTCAGCCTTCTTACAAAAATTTTTGGATATGGGTAAATATAGTGTAGAAAAGGAAGATCAGGACTTAAAGAACACAGTCATATCATTTCAAAATGATTTAATATTTCATTTTAAAGAAATAGAGCCCAATCAGATTCTGAAAATTTTGAAGAAAATTCCTTTAAAAAATATTGGAATTGATGATATTCAGCCAAGGTTTTGAAGTTAACATCTTCATATATTTATATGACATTGACAAAAATATTCAATTTGTCCTTAGAAATAGGGATCTTTCCACAACAATGGAAAAAAAAAACATAATAAGACCAATTTTTAAGGGGGGAAATAGTAAAGATTTGGGGAATTATCGCCCTATTTCTCTTCTCCATCCTTTAGGTAAACTTTTAGAAAAGATAACAGAGGTACAAATTAGTGATTATTTACAACTGGCTGGCCTTTGGGCTCCTGAACAGCATGGCTTTAGGAAATTCCATAGTACAAGTACTGCCTTGGCCAGGTTCACAAATCACATCAGTGAGGCTATGGAGGAGTGAGCTCACTGGTGCTGTTTTGTGGACCTGTCCAAAGCATTTGACTCTGTAGACCATCGCCTGCTGCTCAGGAGCCTAGCTGCCAAGGGATTATCCAGATTATCACTAGAATGGGTGGAGAGTCACTTATCTGGTAGGAACTACAAGTTCTTTACGAGGGCTCAGTGTCAGAGAGTAGAATTTTGGAAAAGGGTGTACCCCAAGGATCAATCTTGGGACCCCTATTGTTTTCCATATTTGTGGATATTATACCAAGTAAAATTCTTCAGGCTAAGACAATCTTATATGCTGATGATATAATATTATATAATAGCTCTAATTCATTAGATAAAATTGCTCACGATTTGACTGAAGATTTCCAGAGTCTAGAAAATTATCTGTTGGACTTAAATTATCATTGAATATTTCAAAAACTAAGAGTATGATGTTTGCCTCTAAACAAAAGTTGGGCAAATTATGGAAACTGAAAATTTTGGTAAAAATGGAACAAATTTGGAGCAGGTACAATGTTTTAGATATTTGGGATTGAACTTGGACTCAAATTTAACATTTTTAAATCATATATTAACTTTAACAAAATCAGTAAATCAAAAACTAGGGGTTTTATTTAGACTACAGAATGTGTTAACCTTACAAGCTAGGAAATATATAGCCCAAAGTATACTACTTTCACAACTGAATTATAATTCATTTTTGTTTACAACTTTATTTAAACATGTGTTAAATAATTTAACAATGATATTTCACGGTATTTGTAGATTTGTTTATAGATTGCCTTGTAGTACACATCATTGTACTTTATATCAAGTTTCAAGGTTCCTACCACCAAATTTAAACTCCATTTCCTCTCTTTGTTGTAAAGCAGATAATGTATTGAGACAAAAAAAATCTCTCCCCCTTGTATTCTCTGATATCTGTAAGGGAAGCTCCGAGAAATTTGAGATCAAATTCTCTTATTTGTTTAAATTTGAAAATCACTAAAACTAAAATGGGTGCTCAAGCTTTTTCAATCCAAGCTCCAAAATATTGGAATGATCTTCCAAATGAATTTAGAACTTTGTGTAGTCATAATTTATTCAAAAACAAATTGAAGCATAATTTGTTGAGTAGCTTAAATGTCACTGCTATTTTAAATAATTGTATTATACTTTTGTTTAAAATGTCATGTATTTGTTTTTGTATTAAGTGATGTAAAAGTTATCTTTTGTAAAACATCTTGTGACTGTTTTACAGTCTCAAGTCCATATAAAAAGGGCCTTGGCTCATATGTTTTACCTGGTTAACCAAATAAATAAATAAAAATGCACTGTAGTCAGAAAGGGTTATGTCATTATCAGAGATCCTGAGGAAGAACCAGCTCTGAGACACTAGTACAGATGGGTTTAGTGATTGAATTTACAGTTGCAAGTGGTCAACTTTTGGAAAAGACTGCAAATTTTATATGAAGGATCCTAAAACCCTTAGAGGGTTCTGGATGAAGAGGGAGGAGAGGGTCCAAGTTACATGTAGCAGACTACCAGTTTTCAACCAGTTTTGTGGGCTTCAGCCCCACTTTGTGAAATCAATGTGTCTATTCAAGCTTTGTCTTCCGTTAACTCAGAAGGTCCCCTGAGCCAATTCCTTTTAAATAATTCATTCTTTTGGCACAGGTCACTGTTCTTATCAACTGCTTTCCTGTTTGATTTGCTACCTCCAGGTGTACTAAATTCTTAATTCCTCTGCAGCTGACCTGGTACTTAACTGAAACAACATCTGCACTACATTTAGGAGTCCCAACAGGCAAACTACATGTCTATAGTTTGTCATTTTAGCATATAATTGATCAGATGCTTTTCTCTCTTCAGGATTCGCTGAAGGAGATTCCATCTTCTGCACTAGTGGGCTGGTGCTGAGCACAGCCAGCCACAGGGTGCTCCCCAGCCTGCCCTCAAGAGCAAGATTCCAGGATTTCCTGAGGGGGATTCCATCATCTGCACTAGTAGTCTGATGCTGAGTACAGCCAGCATAGGGGGCTTCCCAGCCTGCTCTCAAGAGCAAGATTCCAGGATTCCCTGAGGGGATTCCATCTTCTGCACTAGTGATCTGGTGCTGAGTGCAGCCAGCCACAGGGTGCTCCCCAGCCTGCCCTCAGGAACAAGATTTCAGGATTCCCTGAGGGGGATTCCATCTTCTGCACTAGTGGTCTGGTGCTGAGTGCAGCCAGCCACAGGGTGTTCCCCAGCCTGCCCTCAGGAACAAGATTCCAGGATTCTCTGAAGGGGATTCCATCTTCTGCACTAGTGGTCTGGTGCTGAGTGTAGCCAGCTGCAGGGTGCTCCCCAGCCTGTCCTCAAGAGCAAGATTCCAGGTACACTTCAGGAAAGCAGCTCCAGTCCAGCTTACTAGCCGTGAGCCCAGTTGGTGGATGGTGCCTGAAATTATAGGCAGATTCAGCACTCTGTCTCTCCCTGACTGGCTTCAGCTCCTGGAGATTTGAAGTGCTTGACACAGTCTCCTGGAGCTCATCTGTCTGCTGCCTAAATTTCTTTTTCCTAACCTCTGCAACTAAATTTGTGATGTGTCTTTGTGCCCACTGCTGAATTTGAACTGTTAGTGTAGGGAACTATAACCCCTCCTTTTTTTTTGCAGTTTATACTGATCTGCCACTAGAGGCATCTTATTTTCCTATTAATCCTCCAACCTTGCCTCTGCCTTTTCTTGTTCTAATCACTATTATCCCTGCCTTGTTCTCACTTTTAGTATATTGTACTCTGAAGAAAAAAAACTACTTCACAGTAGCAGTCACACTCACTGAAGGTCATTTATTCCTTTACCCCCAATAGAAATAGCAATGGGCACCATGGCTATCACACTCAGCCTACTCATGGTTACCTTTCTTGCTCTGCCCATGTCCCATCCTGCCCCCCTCCACCCTGAGCCCCAACCCCTCTACCACCCCACAGCAGCCAACCCCCAGACAATCCTATTTTTCCACAGCACCCACCTCCAACCATTACTCCCCCGGGACACCCGCCCACCCTTCCTGCATACCTACCCTCCACACCCTACTCATCCCTTGTACCCCACTAGTAGGACCTCGCATCAGTACCTGGCTAAGTGTCCTGGTCACCAAAGACCGCTCATCAGATTAATTGTTCTACTCCTTCTGCTCTCCAGGAACATACACCCCAACCCTGGGCCATTGTCAACTAGCCACCCCACACCCCACTCTAGTACTGGCCTCAGCATTGCATCCATGAATATTTGCAGCCTCCTAAAAAAATCCGCCACTCTCCAGTGCTGGGCTGTACAACACCGTCCTGATGTTATAGCACTAGTCAAGACCTGGCTCTCGAAAGAAACTCCCGACTCAGTTATCTCCTTCCCTAGCTACACTCTGTTCAGGGAAGACTGTATAGGCAAATGTGGTGGCAGGTGTGCAGTCTTTATGTGTGACACACTTTTAGGCCATGCTCTTCCTGCCCCCAAACTCAGTTTTAGTGCCCAAACCCTCACCCTCAAGGTTACCCCTGACCCAGCCAGGGGCCCTCTTTTTCTCACAGTCTCTTACATACCCCTGAGGGACCAGGGACCAGCTGTCCACTCCCTCATTGATTACCTCACCACACTCCCACACAAGGTGGAGCAGCTCATCCTAGGTGACCTTAATGTCAATTGACTGAATACCACTGCCCCCCATATCAGGGACTCCTTCGCTGCCCTAGATATGACCCAACTAGTTACCTCACCTACTAGATTTAACTGGTCAGGTGGCTCCAGCACCCTCCTAGATGTAATTCTGTCAAACTGCCCTTATAAAATCAGGGATATTAATGTACTACCAGACTTGGCTTTTCCCCAGGCCCACTGGCTTGGTTCACCAGTTTCCTCTCTGACAGATCACAGCGCGTGAAGGTAAATGGCACCCTGTTCAATACGCTGCCCATTCACTCAGGGGTCCCCAGGGTTCCATCCTGGGCCCCATTCTGTTCAGCCTATTTCTCAATACCCTCCCCAGCTCCTGCTCAGGCAATATGGTACTCTATGCCTATGATGTGGTTCTCCTTGCCTCCCACCCTGATCCCGCATCTCTACAGTAATCCCTGCAGCACACATTCAACCAAGCTGAAAAGTGGTTCCTTGACCACCAGCTGGTCATTAACCTCAAAAAAAAACAAATCTGTGCTTTTTTGCATCACCAGAATAAGGCCAAAAATGCCCCCCTCTGCATTCTCCCCAGTAATGCTCACCCTCTCGAGCAGGTGTCATCCTACAAGTATCTGAGCATCACCTTCGGCTCGGCTCTTACATTCCACACCCACATCAATACCCTGTCCTCAGCCATAAACTCTCGGATTGGCCTTCTCTATCACCACAGAGATTGTTTCCCCCAAACCGCTCTTCAACTGGCCATCAACTCCCCTGTCCTGTCCCTAGTGGACTATGGCTACCTATCTATGCTGAGGCCGACAATACTGCCCTCACCAGAATCCAGATCTCTATAAACAAGGCCTGCAGGCTCCTGACTAGTGCATCCCTCTGCACCCATAGTTGCCTGCTGTATTCCACCACCAACCTGCTCACCTTGGAGGAGTGCCTGCGCTATCAAACCTGCTTACTTGCCAAAAATTCCCTGCTAGGACTCTTCCCCCCGGGGGTCACCACATCTCTGCAGCTTACATCCCCATCTGTTGCCACCTGTAGCTCAGTTAAGGCCACCTTTCTGGTGCCCTGTACCAAGACCTCCCTAGCCCAAAGGTTCTTCCACTACCGGGCCCCCACATGGTTCAACTCCTTCCCGCTCTCTGTCACTAAGTCTACCAAAATTGGTCCCTTTAAAGTCGCTCTCCGTAACCACCTCTTTGACACTTGAAGCTGTAGTTGCCCTTAATCAACCTAATGTTGGGGTCCCTCCCCATTTCTTGCCCATTGCCTTGACAATGTCCGTTGGACTGCTTCCCTCCCCTTTCTTTTTTTTTTATATGATTGCTATTTATGGCATGTAACTTTATCCCATAAACCACTGTTATATTGTGTTCTTTTTGTTATCTGTATTGCACCTGTATGTTACCACTGTTGTATCTCACACTGTAACCATATCTACCCTCCCTGCAACGAGGTGCCTTTGTAAATGAGTCCCTGACTCAAAGGTTGTAAATCTGACTTTCAAAATAAATAAATAAATAAAGATGCATACATGTGTTTAGAAGGTGATGAATCATTGTCATACTGCTTTGCACAGTGATTTGCATACCCACATTGCCTTGCACTGGGTTAAAGACTTAAGATCATATGTGTATAGTTTGGTGAGATACTCAAAAACAATTAACATCTGGGACTAAAGCATGTCAGTTAAAAAATACTCAAGAGAAGGAGAGAAGATATAGCTGCTGTTATCAAATGACTGTCATGTCAATAGGCAAAAACTTACTGTACTTTCTTGATTTTCTTGGTAGGAAATGAAACAACATTAGTATTTCTCTCATGTAACAGAAATTCATGACTAAGCAGTTATTATTTCTAAGTGCAGTATTTACAAATACATCTTTTTGTTCAAATAGATATAAGTTGTTACACTCCATTCTTGAACAGTTAATACAAATAGGGTTTACCTTCATGTTCAGAATACTTCATATAGAAATAAAGCACGTGAAAAGGTTAACAGTTGAATGAGGCTTGTGTCTTCATAGCATTATCTGTATGATTTCTTTTTATATCTTGTTTACTGTGGTTAGCCGAGCAGTGGTAATATGGAATGCAGGGTGCAATAAATCTTGCCTGATCACATAGTGAAGGTGCAAAACTCTTCAGCCGAGCTCATGGAACTGCACACTAAGCACTCAAGAGAAAACCATGACTGCAGCTATACTTTAACAAAACATTATAATGAAGTATGATGTAAAACAAGGTGAATATAACAATTTTGGCAAACAGTTCCAAGATGTAGTTACTCTTACTATATGGATCTTTTTAATTAGCTATTGCAAGACCCTGATTATGCTTTGTAACTACAAATCTGTTTATTGTGAACCAGGGTTTAACTTGATAGTTCAGAATTATTTCCCTTTCTACAGAGATGTAGGTTTAATTTAAGGCATGCATGCTCACACAAACAATGCCCATAAATTTAACCAATCCATTTTATTATCCATTATCTTTATTACTTTATTTATTGAATTTTGCTAACCAGATGGGCCAGCTGAGACTGAAAGTCCCCTTTCCAGGGGTGGCCCAGAATAAATTACATGGAAGCATTGCATATAGCACAGGAAGTTGAGGCAACTAGGATAGTCAAGACTTACAAGTGCGCACAATATCTACATAGTTACAAAGGTAGGAAACAGTAATGTAAATTACAATTGTGAACAACAGACCAAACAAATGGGATGCAGGTACTCACACACACACACACACACACACACACACAACAAACAAAACAGAAGCTGTACTTTCTGGCTTAATTTATATTTTAGAAAACCTCAAAACTAAAGTCTAGGAAAAGTTCAAAAAAAGCAACACACACACACACACACACACACAGCATTGTGTCATAAAGTTCTCATGTTCACGCTATTTTAACTTTTATATCATACAGCGACAATTGTTCAAAACCAGCATAAATGGCATATATTTCACAAAATGGAGCACTGCATAATGAAAGGAAAAAGGTCAATTAGCTTGACCAAACTCTCCACCATTTCACCTCTCACTGAGGCTTCAACAAAGTCTACAATTTTCACTAGAGGAGAAAATTAACAGCTGAAGCCTTAATTTTTTGACAGTAATAAGTTACAGCCTATGCAATTTATGAATATCTCAGCTGAAGGCATGAGTTTGGGGTGTTGATACAAATGGTATTCTTCCAGCAGCTGTGTAGACAACCCATCTCTATCCTGAACAACATAGCCAAAGCTGGATAACCTTGCTGTAGTATGTTGTGTTTTTGTCCAGCTCCAAGTATGAACATTATCAATGTTTTGTTGTTACTAAATGCATTTAAATTCAAGTATAATGTATGAACCATGCATTATTCATACACAAATGATTCCACTTGGGGCACATGTGTGAGCCATAAATAGGGATAGTTCTCTGAGATGAGAGCTCTGCGGCAGTGCTACATTAAATCTGACCATAACCGCCTCCCACAAAACTGAATTACTTCACTCAAGTCTCATTCAATGTGGAAAAATCATGGTAAATGAGCTTATAAGTTTAGAAACAAAAGGTGTAGCCATTTTGAAGTTATTCACTGAAAACCATGGTGCCTCTGACTCTAGGGCTCAAGGCAGGAATGGCGGCAGCGGCAGTGCCAACAGCCCTGGCCCCCACCACAGAAAGAGTGGAGTACAATGGACTCCTGCAGCAACTGCTGAGAGACATTACCACATTTAAATCTTCAGTGGCAATCCTAGAGACTTAAGGAGCTTAATATGTATAGCTGTGAGGAAACGAGGGAGAGGGGGGACATGATAGAAACTTTCAAGTACCTCAAGAGAATCAACAAAGTCCAAGAGGGTAGCATCTTTCAGAAAAAGAGGTGTGCAAGAACAAGAGACACAATTTTTTATCTGGGGGGGTGGCTCAGAGGTAATGTAAGGAAGTACTTTTTCACAGAGAGGGTTGCGGATGTATGGAACGTCCTTCCGGAGAAGGTCGTGGAGTCAAAACAGTGGTGGAATTCAAGAATGCATGGGACAGTCATAAGGCAATTCTAGGGGGTGGGAGTAGGAACAAGTAGGCTGTTGGTTAACTAGGATCTACAGTTTATCCATTAGGTAGGGAAATGGGCAGACTGGGTGGGCCAAGCGGTCCTTATCTGCCAACAAATTCTATGTTTCTATATTTCTATGTAGAGAAGAAAGACCCCTCACTTCAAAATAGAACCAGATATGCAAAGACTTGCCTCTTATATGTTGACAAGAAGGATAGCCACCACAAAGCAAGGATCCAGGAACTTGAAAGACTAATACAGCTTTTGTGGCAACCAGCGAAAGACTCTGAGAACCAAAACCAGAGAAACAACCCAAGATTTATAGGTTTACCAGAGGGGGCTGAGCAGAAAGATCCCAGAGGTTTCCTACAAAAGGAACTTCCTAAGCTGTTGTGATACAGCTGGTGACCTACCCTTGAAACAGAGAAGGCACACTTCTGCTTGCCCCCTCTCAACAAAGCTGGAGGCAGACCTTGTCCGATACTGGTGAAATTTCTGATGTACTCAGAGAAGGAGAGGATCCATGCCGTAGCCAGGGAGAGAGGGACACTGACTTGGCAGGGACATTGCATTTACATCTTTAATGATTATTCAGCTGAGCTGGCAGCCAGAAAGAAGCAGTACACAGAAGCCCGGAAAGTATTCCAAGAGCTCAGAATACCTTACTTGCACCAATACCTTGCCAAACTACAGATTAATAGAAATGGGATTGCCAGCATTTTTGAAACTCCAGAGGACACTGAAGTATACATCCAAAGAAACTGGCCCAACAAGACACCCCTGCCCTGCTCCAGGTCAAGCTGCAGCTCAACAGTGACAATTGCCAGGTTGCCCATGAGGATCACACACTGAGCATTTGTTGTGCAGGACAAGTGCTGAAGCAGGCTAATGCCTACAAAATGGACTAGCTGACTACCATAGGAAAAAAATGAAGTAGGAGGCAGAGGGAAAAAATAAGATAAAGGTTTGAAAATGTGAAAAAAAAGCACAGGCAACAGGGAATGAAGCAAAGACTATTACACTTCTGGTACTAGTTCTGACTCAGTGAGAGAACCTAACCCAAAGCAACTGGAGCAGGACACAAAGCTGCACTAAACCAACCAGTCCCATCTTTCCTGGCTGCAACAGCGACACAACAACCCTCAACACCTCACTCCTGAGTAGAAGTTGTGGTTCAGACAGATAATAAACATCCCAATGCTGTAAGAAAAAGAATTGACATGATGCCTGAGTAGTATAGGCTGCCACCAACAGAGCCCAAATAAGACATGGAAATCTGAGAATCTGATAGGTCCTGAACCCAGTAAATTGCCAGACTGTCTGAAGGAATAGATTTATTGTCAATATATTTGTTAAATGTATTCCTATTGTTGCTGGTATGTGCTCTGCCCTGGCCCCTGCCCGCAGTTGGTAGAGGACCATAGGAACCTAAAGTCCCACCAGTTTAGAGGAGCCAGCAGATGGATAATCTACTCAGCTCTGGGTCACCTGGAGTGAACTCCCCCCACCTTAGGAGGTGGCAAACTGGCTTGTTTTTTCCCTTCTCAACAAATGGCACCTTATTGCTGCAGCACCCTTCTTGTTAGAACATAATTCTGCAAGACTTGGAGGCCCTAGGCACTAGGGGCCATGTGAGTGGTCATAGTTAACCTGCTGGGGGGAGGCGAGGGCTGTTTGTTTCCCACACTAGCTCATTTGTCTGCTCAGTGCCCACAGAAATATACATTCAATTTGAGGACAGTGGTGGAGGGCAGGGAAAGGGATGAGGCACCACAATGACCTCACACTATTTTCATAATTGCAATAAAGGTTGCGGTGCAGGGCTCATGTTCTTCCACCACATTCCCCTCCAGCAAACACATTACAGGATATCTCAGCAAAAAGGCAGAGCTGGACTGGCATGCTCTACATGTGCAGTAGTACACTGCAGCTGTAATCCTAAATAGTGAAGTGTAAGAGGGTGAAGAATCTCTGCCTATGTCGTGTCCCACCTTGGAGCAGACTAAGTGGGCCAGGAGGTCCTTTTCTGCTGCGCCTTCTATGTTTCTGTGTTTCACTAGGATCCGGATTGAAAGATATCAGTCCACTAGGCACAGTGTGGAGTGGCATTTGCCCCCTCATCCCCTCAGACCTCTTGTGTACTTTGGCACAACTGAACAATATCCCCTTGCCTTAAACAGCACTGACATGATAACTTACCCACTTTGTGGGGATGTGTAGCAACAGGTAGCAGACAGGAGGGAATGCATAGGGTGGGAACCAAGATGAAGCAACTGACAGTTGAAATAACACCCCTGAAACTGACTGGCAGGCATGGAGAGACCAGTCCTTTCCTTCTCCCACGTGTAATGAATCAGTACTCTGCTGATGTGAAATGGCTGGACCAGCTACGCTTGAGCAGGAGTTGACTGTTGCAATGCTGCAGGAGTCTTAGCTGCATCTAACCCACCTGGCATACTGGTTTACTGGAACAAACACTTCAGTTGACACAGAAATCTGATAAGCAACATTATTTTATAACTCGGTGTCGTATAAATCTGCCTCCTATAGTTCACGCCATCGCAGTAGGGGTAGTAGAGGTCAAGGGGTGATCACCAATGCTCATAATTACTGACCCCCAAACACTGCTAGCTAGATAGCAACTGGGGGTGAGATGAAGGTAATGCCCTTGGCAGAACCCCACCCTTCTTTATGCTTGCATAGAACCGCACCTTTAGGACAGAGTGCGACCATAGATTTGACTCCTCCATGACTACTGAGCCAAGTCACGAGGCAGGCGACCATCATGGGATTAATGGTTGCTCTTTCCCCCAGCCAATAATCTCCCTCAGTGGGGTGGAGCCAAAGCCCCCTCCCACTCCATAGCAACATCGTCATGCGAAGCACCCAAAGACTTGAAATACCCAGGTTCCCTCAGTGGGTTACATTCAAGGGAGCCCACATACCACCATTGGAATGGTATCTCCCGCATCTGCTAAGAGAAGGGGATGGCAGTTTTGAGGGAAGGTTTAACTTGCACGGTCTGCATCCTCATCTTTTAAAAGATTTCTAATTAAATTTGTACTGTAAGATTTTGTTGCAATTGAGGATGTTAACTTTTTTGATGACACTTGTGTTAAGAAATTTAAATAAGTGCATGTACACTTCAGATGCTGATTTTGATACATCCAGCACGGGAATAGTAGGGACCCTAACCCTTATGCTTTTCTACCTTATTTCCCTTAAAACTGTACACTCCTGTACTGAAGACTTAGTGGTCTAGGTAGAACTGATAATAGAAACCAGATTACTCCGGTACAGTAGGTGCCCAAGGATATCCCCAGTGCACACTGCATGTCTCCTCAACACACTGACATGTTTCCATTACACTCCCTATTTAGGAAACTCTGCTTTTGGTTACTGCTCAACATAGACTAACCATGGCTAATCAACCAGTTAAATGGGTCCCATGGAAATTTAAAGGCACTTATTCTCCAATCAAAATGGGAGGGTATGGACATTGTATTCCTATAGGAGGCACACCTGTCTAAATTAGAAACCAACAAGTTGAAATCAAGATGGGTCTCACAAGTTTCTGGCAGCACATGCAATACCAAAAGCAGAGAGTGGGAATTTTGGTGCACAGACATCTAGTCTTCACCAAAACATAGATTACCTCAGACCCAGATGGCAGGTTTGTGATCATGAATGGGAACCTGGCAGTGCAAGATATCGCTTTATGTAATGCCTATGCCCCAAACTACATGGATGCTAACTTCTACCTCTCATTAATAGACACTTTGTGGGAATACTGTCACAGTGTACTGTTCATGGGTGGGGACATGAACACCACTAGGGATGAGTTCATAGACAGGAGTAAAGCCCTCATAGGTTTCAGTCCCTGGTGGCACTAACTGGCCTTTCCCAGAAACTGATCCTGTTGGACATCTGGTGAGTGGTTCACCAAAGAGGCAGAGACTATTTTTATTCAATCCTCAACATACTTTCTCCAGAATTGCTCTTTGGCTGACTCCAGCCCAGTGGACCCCACATGTGTGGAGGCTACCGTAGGAGCAGTGGTGATTTCAGGCCATGCACCAGTCTCTTTCTCTTGCCTGCCTCTAAAATGCTGCTGAACAGGCATGATAGAGACAGCAACAGAACATGTTCCTTCTCAAAGACAAGTGCTTTTGTGCCTATTTATGGGAGGACATCAAAATCTTCCTGCAACCTAATGAAGTAGGGGACACCTCAGAGGCAACACTGGGATGCCCTCAAGACCTACTTAAAGAGTGGGTGCATAAGTCACCCTACACCTGTAAAGGGCCAGGCACAAATATTTAGAGGCCCAATAGGTGAGACTCATGGAGCTTGAGAAAAAATATAGCTAGAAGACCAGTGACAGGCGTGCCCTGTTTGCAGAAATAACAGAGATATGATATAACATTAACATGCACCTGCACCAGAAAGCAGAAAATGCCTTGTTCAGACTGCAACAACATTTCTGGGAGTCTGGTGAAAAGCCAGCAGACTACTGGCCTACCAGCTGAAGATGCAGCAGGAAAAATCCTGCATAATCTCAATACAGAAACAAGATGGCTGTCTCACCAAAGATGAAAAAACACTGAATTCCTAGTCTTTTACAGGTCCCTATATTCTCGAGATCCAGCCTAAGCATGGAGAGATCAAATATTTCTTTGCACACTACAGCTTCCTTTTATAGGTGAAGCTGAGAAGGAACTTCAGGTACCTCTTTCCCAAGAGGAACTGGGCACAGCCCTAAGTAGCATGCCTGCAGGGGAAACCCTAGAAAGTGATGGCCTCCCAGCAGAATTCCTCTCAGTCTTTAAAAGATGTCGTGCTGGAGCCAATGACTGATGTGCTCACTACGCCAGCTAAGTAGGCAGCCTACCAGATTCCATGCACACAGCCCAAATCTGTCTTATCCCCAACCTGGGAAAGACACCTCACTATGCAGCAGTTATAGACCAATCTCATTGATCACAGCAGACTGCAAGGCCTTTACCAAGGCATTAGCCAATAGGCTAAAGAAGTATCCACTTTGATCTGCTTTTTATTGTTTTTGTTTTAAATTTATATTTATATCTGATTTTATGTGCAGCGCCTTGATTTTGAAAGGCACTATAAAAATAAAGTTTGATTTGATTTGATAGACAAGGAACAAGTAACATTTGCCCTAGGGTGGAGGGACATGGATAACATTTGGTGCCTCCTAAATATCATTTGAGCAGCACAAGACAGACATCCTCCAACTTTAATCCTCTTCTGTGATGCCAAGAAGGCATTTGATAGGGTGGAATGGGCTTATCTCTTCTCAGTCCTCAACATTTTTGGCGTAGGCCTGAATTTCATAGATTGGGTGAAAATGCTGTATCATGGGGCATCATCAGAAGTCATTACAAATGGGAGAGACTTCGCCTCATTCACTCTGGAACAGAGCACTAGGCATGGATAACACCTGTCCCCTTTTCTCTCTCCTTTCTGTGTTGATCATGGGGCTACTGCTTCAGGCAATTAGAATTGCCCCAGACAAATGCGGGGTGGAGCTGGGTGGGGAGCATAAACAAGTGACTTATGCAGGTGACATTATGCTCACACTTACTGACCCCCAGGAATCCATACCAAACTTGCTGGACTTAATCAGTAGATACAGCAGCCTCTTGGATACAGAACTGAATGTAGTCAAGTCACAATTCCTTGCATTCTCACTGTGGTGAAGAGCCTGCCTCTATACCCCAGGGGCTTACAGCCCACCACTCATGATCTGGTCTTCATAGGGATCAGATTCCAATGGAAACTTAATCAAATCAGTAAGAATAACTGTATCCCATTGCTGGGAGAATTGGAAAAAGAGCTGAATAAATGGGGAAGATTGCACATTTCCCACTGTGGGAAAGCTCACACCTTCAAGATAATGGCAGCCTCTAAAATACAATATATAATGGATAACCTCCCTGTCAGAATCAATCCTTAAACAATTAAGCCAATGCACACCAAGCTGCAAACTTTTTTTTCTAGGAAAAGGCCCTAGATGCCTCAGTTGTGCAAAACTGACACTGGACCTTAGATAGGGAGGACTAGATCTCCCTGACTACTCCCTGAAAAGCATAGAACTAGCACTGCTCCAGATAGCCCAAATAGACCCTTTTACCCACCAGAGACAAACCTAGGTGGATGGACTATGAGACATCAATGGCTGAGGGATCAATCCTAGAGCTGATACAGTGTGGCAGTTTTCCACCTGCTCTTACCACACACCACTCACTAAGCCACCCAAAGAGGTCTGGAGATGGCACCTAAAACTCTGCAGCTGGAATTCAAGCAGAGTTTCACATCTACTACTCTGTGGCTGTGCCCTGTTAAAGACTTGTGGGCAGCCAGCCCTCAGTAAACAGTGGCAGTCACTGGGGATCAAGTCGCTGAAGGATCTGATTGACCCAGCCTACTGGACAGTGAAATCCTTTACACAGCTGCAACAACTGTATGCACTTCCAAAACAGCATAATTGGAAATACCACCAGTTGTGGCATGCCCTGGTGGATATACTGGAGACCATCTAATACTCGTTGACCCAAACCCCTTGAAATCCTGAAAGGAAACAAATTACTGCAAAACAACGCAATTTACCAGCACATATTGGAGATCACAAAAGACCCAACAACAGGTGTTCGAGATAAGTGGCAGGAAGATCGGTATTGAGGGCACCCTCAATTGAGGCATCAATGCTGAACCACTACAATGAACATTGTCAAAGTCACAAAAGGTAGATTCACATAGTTTAAGACCCTACTCAGTTGGCAAAGGACCTCTCAAACTGTATGCATGGGGCTTGATAAAATTTGACAGTTGCTGGAGATGTGGCACTGACATTGGCACCATAACTCATATCTTCTGATCCTGCACCAAGCTCATTGGGTATTGGGAGGAGATTCAAAAGATATCCAGCAGCATTCTAGGAATCTCAGTTGTACTCAATCCACCCTTGGTGATTCTGGGCCTAGACCTGCTGCACGTGCTTACCTCAATTTCCCTTTGAATGGTAAGAAATGGCTGACAGGGGCACTCATCACAGCCAAAAGAGTGGTGTTAAGCCACTAGAGAGACCAAGTCCCCCTGAGCACTACAGAGTAGCTCAGTAATCTGGGGAGAACAGCCAGCTAAGAAAGAGTACAGCACACCATACAGGGCAGACTTGCATTGCACACCAACATTCAGGGAGCCTTCCTGAACTCAGATTACTGCACTATGCCAAAAGGACACTTATACCCGGGATACTCAACCTGCATCCACAGTAAAATACTGAGCTAGAGGACATACACCACTTCACAAGCTTGAGCTTAGTATCAACCCCTCTATCCCCCATCTCCCGGTCAGATAAACCTTACCTCCGTCCCCAGCTGAAGGTGACAAGGCATCCCCATAGTCTAACCTGTCAGAACAGCACACCCCACATCTCTGTTATTTCTTTGATATGCATTAACATCCACACTGAAACCACTAAATGGAAAGGAGCTTGTTTCCAGGTGCGACCTGGGAGCACAAGAAAGTTAAGTGACTTGCTCAGGGTCACACAGTGTGCACGTGGGGGCTTTGGGATTCAAACCCAGGTCTCCAGGTTTGCAGCTTAGATCCCTAAACCTCTGTGTTATACTACCTCCTTTATCCTTTTATAAATGTACAAAAACAGACTCTTCTTCACAGAGTGTTATATATCTTAAGGAGTTCGAGTTTAACCATTCTAATCTATTGCTATCAGTCTGATTTGTGACAAACGATTCCCTTAGAACTGTACATCCAAGGGGCTTCATGGTCAGGTTACTGTTTTCATTAATGTTCTATGTATTGTTACCTTTTAAAATGAATTACAATTTAATTAAAAAAAATGATTCCACTTTTTTATGAATTTCAAAGCTAAGAAACATCTAAGGTATGGAATTTGCATGACAGTTTTGCTGTGAATGAACCCTCCTCCCTTTCTAACTGATTTTGAGCAATTTATTGGGCATAGTGTGGTGAGAAATAATAATATATTTGACCCCATATTCAGAAGTCAGGAATTCAGCATGCTAAAATGTTTTAGCATGTGGAATCTGCACTTAGGCGTCGATGATGAGCATATTCAGATATTTCACAATGTGATAGTTAAAGTGCTAAAATGCATGAATATTGCTGCACAGCAATTAACCATACTCACTGTGAAAAGAGCATAGTAAAGCACAGAAATAGAAATGAATGAATATTGCTGTACAGTGGTAAACCTCACACAGGCGCAGAAAGAATAACAAAGTGCAAAACCAATGAACTGCATCACCAAAGCCAACAAAAGAATATCTTCTAAACAGGAGATTTGCAGTGGGCCAACACAAAACTGACATCAGCCATCAAAACAAACCAGATAAAAACACACCGTGGAACCACTAAGTGAGCTGATGATGACCAGTTGCCAGTGTTACATGAGGTCCCTCCACCTAATTGGTACCCTCAGAGGTGCACCGTAGACAGCTGACACTTAGATATAGGTTATGCTAATATTTAGGGTTAAGTGCATCTACTGTATAAGAGTAGATGTCAGGATATGAATGCATATTGTTGTAATACACTTTGCTTGCTAATACACATATATTCTACTCGTATTTTCTGTGTATTTCTTACTAGTCAGATGCCAAGACACCTGTGTCCTTGAAGTAATTATAATATGTAAGATGGCATTGCCATCTTTTGGTGATTTGTACTACTACACTGAGTTATGTAAGACTCTGTATAAGAACTCTTTTGTTCTCAAACTGATGACTTTACAGAATTATATAATGTTATCTTGGACCGTGGAGCCACCTCTAATCTAGCCAATAGGGCTCATCTCTGTAACTAGAAATGTTTCTATCTTTTGGTAACCATAGTAATTATCATAGGTATATAATGTAATGCACAAGCTTTACACCTCGTAGACCCGAGAGACCTCAAGAGACAACAGAGAAACCTTGAGGTGTAGGGAACGCTTAGCACTGGCTCCCAGTTCGTATTAGTAAGAACTGCTTAGGGCAACTGTGATTTATCCCTTGGTAGTAATAAACTTGTTTATTACTCTAATGCAATGTGTCTGTGATTACTTGCATTCCCAATATCATCAAGAATCTGAAAGTGAGGTTTAGACCTCTCAACAAATTGGCGACCGCCTGCAGGCGATATTTGGTGTTTGTAAGTTTTCACTTGTTGCTTAAACTTTTCCCTTTCCATGGGGACAGTAGGTGTACATTCCCATTATCACCTCTCCCATTTTAAAAACCAGTTTGTAGTCACTTGCAAAGTCTGGCTGACTTTTCGGTGTGGTCGATGCCGTCTCACCCACTCCATAGCAGCTTTGAATTGCAAGCCTGCAACTAATACAGCAGACAGGCTGTGTTTAAAGTACTCATGCTGTGGATCGATCCGCAGCACGCTGTCTTTTTCACAGTTTGAATTTTCGTTCCCTCCCACACAATGGCCACAGTATCAGATATCTGCGCAGAACTGAGACTCGATATCTCAAACTTCCTTGCCTCCCATGGAGGATGGGCTGACTTCGCGCAGGACGCAAGTCAATCCGACAACCCTATACTGGGGATTTCAATCCAGTATGCAGAGACAAGACAATCAACCAATAAGCATCAAGGGTTGATGGTCTCGGCCCTCTACGCTGCTTTGGAAGCCTCCAAAGTGAGGTTTCGAACCCTTGATCTGCAGATTTCATCTCTTAAGCAACAGATGGGTCTGCAGGAAACAGAATGTGTTAGACTTCAGCAGAACTTGGAGTCTGAACTCCAAACTCTGCGGAATGAACAGGATTCACTATAGCATCATTCAGCTCAGGCTGGCGAACAGGAAATATGTATGTTGAAGCAGGAATGTGAAAGTTTGAGACAGGATAAGAGTCAGGCTATGCAAATGAATGATTTGCTGAGTGCTGCGAATGCTCAGTTAGTGTGAAAATGGGTGAGCTGCAGGACGAGATTAACCAGGTACGTAATGATTTAGAAGTAGCTTACAGGGACAATCGTGAATTGAGTGCCACGTATAGAGTTTTGCAAAAGCAAAAGCAAGATCAGGTTGATATGGATGTTGCAAGTGTGAATCACAATGAATGTAGAACTAAGATGGTGACACTGCACCATCAGCAAGAGAGTTCTGGCTGGACATGTTAAGGCGATGGGCGTAGCCCTGCCTTTTATTCGTCATCAGAAGGGAAGTTATCTGATGATGATGTTTCATAATACAATGCCCAGTCACGCCCCTACTATGGCCCAGACTCCACACCCAGCCATCCACAGCATGGCGGGTCCCCAGCCCCAACTCCCCATGTCACACGTCGGCGACGTCGTGACGCTTATCATGGGAGATGCAAACATGGCGGCTCCCATGATAGCGGGAGAGCAGACCCAAGCCTGGTCCCAACGGCACCTCCGGTAGCCGTTATTAATGTGGAAGACAGGCAAGAGATAGAAACCATGACTGAAACTGCGATAGGCAATATCCCTCTTCCTGAGTGGAGTAAAAGGGCTATAAAACCCAGATTAAGCAGCTTTTTCAAGAAGCTGGCACTCAGAAGGTATTGTCTGCACTGTGGCTGAAGCTGCAGCTCATGCAGCCTTGAATGGTACTCAAGACAATCTACCTTTGCCTGATCGATCCACTAATCCCCTGCAAATGGCCTACTCTGTTCAGCAAATCGCTGACAGCATTGGTCGGATGAATCCGTCCGACAACCTCAGCTGTCACTTGGAAAAGGTACATTCTAAATGCGAGATGCTTAGCCTCACTGCAGAATATCAGATCCAAATACTACACCAGACCATCGATCATGGTTTATGGGCCAAACTCCCTGAAGCTGTTCGTCAGGATGGGAACGCTACCTTTGATGAGGTTGCAGCTGAGCTCATTTCTGCTCACAGCCCAGGTGTAGTTGGAGTGATGCTTTCATACCCTGTGAAGCAGAATGCAAAAGAAAGTCCAGCGACTTACCACCAGAGACTTTGGATGGCCTACCGAGCAGAAAAGCACCTCGCCCAAGAAGCTGCAGCTGTAGATCTTATTGAATATAAGACCCTGTTCCTTAGGAACATGATTCCAGCAGTAAGAGAAAGGTAGAGCCAACCACTTTCCCAAATATGGATAGGTTTGCCGATATCCTCGGAAAACAGAGAGAGTATCAACTCTATATCCATGATTTGGGCTCCGGTTCAAAAGGTAGCTGCCGTGGAACCCATTTGAGAACACAACACACTACACAGTGGAAGGGCAGGCTCAACGCCAACAGACCCAACATCAGCCAGCCCCTCCAGCTGATAATCAACACCCCCAACAGGCCCATTAACAACAACCGCATCAACAACAGCAATGGGGTGGGAACCGGAATAGGCATAAGAACAGGAAGCATAATGGTAGAGGTAAACCACAACAGAGAATGGGTCCCTCATATAGGGAGATAGCCAAAGAGAATCGGAAATTCCGAGAGCTCCTGGGACAAGTACACTCTGTGGCGGATGCTGTTCCTGCACAGGCCCTTGCGGCGTTACAACTGGCAACCCAGGCCTCAACCGGCCATGGGGACACTGGAGGTACAGGCCCTCAGGCCCACACAGGTCTGAACCCAGAAGCTCCTCCCTACATAGCATCAGTACAGCATGGTGAAGTCATCCACATGAGCTCAGACCCAACCTCTGCATGCTTCCGGCAGTACGGATTGACAATTACAGGCCCCAGTCCGTATCGTAAACAAGCTAGTCTTGGATACAAATGGAAGGCCCTGCACGAGGCCGAGGTCAGGGGCGCCTACTAATAGTTTTGCTAGATACAGGTGCAGCTGTATCTGTGCAACATGATGAATACCCGGACACATCCCCTTGGTCCACCGGAAGGAGGACCAACATGTCAGGAGTCGACGGTACTAGGCTACCTGCATACCATTCTCTACCTTTACTGTTAGAGCTAGGCCACTTAAAGGCCTCACACACTTTCCAACTAATGGTACTGCATGATCATCCTAGTATTATAGGGGTCGACTTCCTTGCGCTACACGGCTGTGTGGTGGACCTAGCTAACATGCTACTGATACAGATTCAGGGTCAATATCATACCATCTTGAGTCCTGATTCACATGTTGTGTCAACGATATCTGCCAATGACAAAGACTATGACGTCATAGATTTGTTCAAGAATCATGAACTTTTCCCAAAACTTCTACCTATTCTGCAATGACATTTGGAAGCGTTTGCAGTTAACAAGCATGACTGTGGTAGAATGCACACCGTCATTGAAGTGCCAGGCCCAGCACATGAGAGGCAAAGGCAATATCCTTTCCCAACTGAGGCCTTGCCTTCCCTTAGAGAAATGATCAAATCACTCCTCAAGCAAGGAGTAATCAGAACTTGTGTTTCCACTGCCAACTCCCCAGTATAGCCTGTGAAGAAACCCACAGGCACCTGGAGACTTACTAATGACTACAGGAAACTGAATCAGGTCACCTCCAGTTCTTCCCCAACAGTGGCATCAGCACCAGATGTGCTATGACTTCTGACCTCTGACTTGAAATGGTTCAGTGCCCTGGACATTTCCAATGGTTTTTGGTCATTGCCATTGGCCCTTAATAGTCAATATAAGTTTGCCTTCATCTTTGAAGGAAGACAGTACACGTGGACTTGCTTGCCACAAGGATTCCATAACAGTCCATCCCTCTTCCATCTCCACATGATGGATGCCCTCGAGAGTTTCTCTACCCCCCAATGTCTCTTACAATATGTGGACGACCTGTTGCTGGCAACAGCCACACAGGAATAACATTTGGATCTCTTGGATGAACTATTGACTCTCATTCAGAAAGCAGGCCTGAAATGTAACCCAGCAAAAGCACAGTTGTGTGAGAAGAAATACTCTTCCTGGGTCTGAAAATAACTGACCAAGGTCAAAGCCCTACCTGGAAGAAGGTACAGGATTGCAAGACTTGCCATTACCTACCAGTGTGACAACTCTTCTAAGGTTTCTAGGTATGGTAAACTATTTGAGAGATTTCATTTGTGATTCTGCTCAGAAAGCTGCTCCTCTGTATGAATTACTCAAAAAGGATGTACCATGGACTTGGGGCCCTATTCACACCCAGGCTGTGACGTCACTGAAACAGGCCTTGGCCTCCACCCCAGCACTGGTGAACCCCAATCCAGCACTACCATTTCATCTGGAGTGTGCCACCTCTGACATTGCTATGTCAGCAGTTCTGGCCCAGAAGGTGCATGGCACCTTGAGACCCATTGCATATGCCTCACAGCTCTTGACCCCAGTGGAACAGAAGTACGGCCTTTGTGAAAGGAACCTTCTGGCCACCTACTGGGCTGTCAAACACTTCCTATATATCATTGGGTACTCGCCACTGATTATTAACACTAACCATACACCAACCACCTTCCTGCTCTCAGACAGAGTGAAGGATGGGTCAGTCTCTAACACTAGGCTGCACACTGGTCACTTCTTCTCAGGACAGAGATATACAGGTACAACCGACTAAAGTTCCATCTATGCTAGCTCATGGCCTCCTTTTCCAGGGAGAACCCCATGACTGTACACTACAGTCACCTGATCTTCCTGATCCAGGTCCTTTCCTCCCTGCCATGCCACAGGTACTTGATAGTACTTCTTTGTGCCATATCTTTTCTGATGGTTCAGCATCCTACTATCAGGGAGAACAGATTGCAGGGATGGGTATTTTGGTGATTTACCCTTATGGGAACATTGTCAAGATATCTAAGCGCTTTAGTGTAGCTTCATTACAGTATGCCGAGATGGCAGCAGTGGCCTGTGCCCTCGAGTTCATCAAAACATGGAACCGAGGATACCATCATTTTTACAGACACTAACTGGGTTTGTTGTTCCCTTACAGAATTTCTTCCCTTCTGGCAGAAGAACTCCTTACTCTCCTCTGACAGCAGTCCAGTGAAGTACAAGGAATTGGTAATATACATACATTCACTGGCACAGAAATTTGCACACAAACTCTAGGTACACAAGGTTAAAGTCCACTCTCTCCATGACCCCTATCATGCCTTCAATGACACAGTAGACACCCTTGCTATGGAAGGGGCCCGAGGGGGGGGGATGTCTGGATGATGGACCATCCAGAGGCTAATGCAGCTGTACACATTGCAGCACTCAAGAAGAAATCGGAACCTTTTCCCCCCTTGGACCTTTCTGCAGCCCAACAGCTTGACACTGAACTCAAAGAGGTGTTCAGATTCCTTGATAACGGTACTGAAGAGAAACTTCCACACATAACCCCTATCGAAGGCATGAAGGTAAGTTACGTTTGTCACCAGATGACAAGCTCATTTGGTTTCAACCAGGTGACTCTACCACTAAGTTGTGGGTAGTCCCCAGATATTTAAGACCTGAATTCTTGCACCAAGTGCATGACACTCCTACTGGTGGACACCAGGGAGCAGAAAATACCCTCCAATGACTCAAGACCACCACCTGGTGGCCTGGTATCACCAAAGATGTTAAACAATACATAGACAGCTGTCTTGTTTGTGCACAAAACAATCCCATCCCTACCAAATGAAATGCCAAACTTTTACCACAAAGACATTCTGGCCCTTTGCATGCCATTCAAATCGATTTCATTGGCCCTCTGACCAACACCAGCAGAAATAATAAGTATGCTCTTGTGGTAACTGACCTCTTCTCTAAGTGGGTAGAAGCTTTCCCCACTAAGACATGTACAGCAAAGACTACTGCCAAAATCCTGGTGGAACAGATTTTCTCCAGGTGGGGTCTACCTCTTAAAGTAGATTCTGACAAAGGAACCAGTTTTACAGGTGAGTTGATGAAAGAATCCCTTGAACTCCTTGGAGTTCAGCAGAAGTTCCACATACCTTACCACCCTCAATCCTCACGTCAAGTAGAAAGAGCCAACTGATGGATTAAGCAAATGCTTTCCAAATTCATTAAGGACAATCCCAAAACCTGGGATTCCCTATTGCCTTTACTCCTTATGGCAATCAGGGACATACCCTCAGCCACCACCTAGCTCACACCCTTCGAGGTGATGACTGGTAGACAGATGAGTTTACCTGAACACCTGTTGTTTGACCTGCACACCCCCACTGCAGACCGTGTGTCTGTGGACCAGTATGTGGAAAAACTCAGAAAAGACCTTATACACACACTTGTACATTGCAAATTGCATGGGCAAGGCCAGCAATAATCAAAATACAGTTTGACAAACATGCACAAGAAGTGGATTGGCAAGTTGGAGATCAGGTAATGGTACTTCGATTTGCACATCCCACCCACTCCTTCTCCAACAAATGGGAAGGCCCATACCCTATTGTCAATAAGCTCAGTCCGGCAGTCTATCAAGTTAGACTCCTCCACAACAACAAGTTGACTGACAAATGGTTACATGCAAACCAGCTACAACTGTATAAAGGAGCTTAAATTACTTTTCCTCACCCCAATGGGCAGAATTGTACTAACATACTAATCTTTGATCTTCCTTTTCAGATACATTGACAAGATGGCTATCTTGTTCCATTATCTCCTCCTCTCAGGAGTTATCCCCTACATCCAAGGCACGGTACCGGACCTCTTATGACACCTCGATCCTCCAGCACCTCCTCCAGAGGGAGTATCCATCAATATACCAGATAGTATGATCACTGTCCAGGAAGGTTCTGATGCTTACCTCACTGCCTCGGTTGTTGCTCCTGACAAATCTACCCTTCAAATTGAGTGGCAAACCACATCACAAGGATAAATTCTCCCTGTGGCCAAACTCTCCAAAGGAACTTTCCATGGTTGGCCTAATGCTAAATTATCCCCAAATGGTTCACTGTCCTTGTTACAAGCTGCATTAAGACATTCTGGTTTGTACAACATAACGGCCTTAATAGATCCGTCTTACTGTAATTCCTTATCCAAAGATTCTGCTCATAGATTTTGTGCTATACACCACATGGCTTCTGCAGCCATTTACCTCTCTGTGTTACCACCCACTGATAAGCAGGTTTTGGAATGTCCAAAGCATACCCCTGGTCCCCATAGTGGTCTCACAGCCACTGCCCTCCCAGGTTCTTTGATTAATAACTTACAATTTATGCATATACCTGTGTTGTTTAATCTTACTTACTGGAATATGAAAGAGTTTGGTATGTGTCACAATACTAATACATCAGCATTTTATAGTACATTATTGCTTGATAGCTTAGCTGCATTTCAGATTCATATGCAAGACCCTATTGCCGGGGTCCATTCTACTGAACATAGAGGTAACTTCAGGGGGAAGCCCTCTCCTGATAATCTAACTCATAAACGTAACAAACGTGAAGTTCACAGTTCTGATGTTACAGGTGCAATAGGTACTGTCACAGGTCTTTTTGGTATGGCTATGTCTATTTGGAATAAAGCAGACATTGCTGCTATCAAAAGTCATTCTGCCAAGTTCTCCACTGGTTTGGTCAATAACATTTTACCCCATTATTGCATGGTGTGGATGGCCTTAGTCAGGAAGAAAGATACACTGTATACAACATGCATGACATTGCTAAGGCATTCACTGATTCTAACGATAAGATCAATGCACTCATACAACAGAACAATAAGGAAGCAGATAAACAATAAATTGCTAGCGAGATACTCTATTCTGCTTATGACTCTTACATCATCACTACCATCAATAACCTCTTCCGTGACCTAGAATCTGGAAGAATTCCTGACATTATACATGATAGACACATTTCCAAATGGTATTGTCCAAGGTGTAAAACCACTAGCTGTGTTTCCATGTATGCCACAGACTTTGACTATTTCTCTCTCCACAGCTTGGAATTTGGGGTTTGTTACCAGACACCCTAATACTGGTCCTTGTTTCACTGCTAAGAAATGTTCCATAACAGATACCATGTTTGTTTCTTTCACTGTCTCCTTACCCTGCTTTGATCCTACTACAGCTTTGTTCGACAAGCTCGCACTGATTCATTCAATTGGGCATTTGGACGAAGACATCTAGAGAGAACACCTGGATCTACCACCTCTACTGGTCTACCATTCCTTCCTGGATGCCTGGATGGCTCCGCACACGGACTGCTGAGCGAAAAAGCAATATATTTACTTGTGCTGATGTGATGTGTATGATGTTATACAGCCTGTTTGTGGCTACTCTCCAGACAGCATTGATTGGACTTTCACAATGGATGATGACATCACTGCCAATGGCACCAACTCTTTCGACCCAACTTTGGCTCCAGATAAGCTCTTCCAATCCTATCGTGAGGAGGTTCATCACCTGTCAACACAGATTTTGAAGATGACCTACACCTGCCCTGTCCAGTTGCAAAAGTGGAGACTGCCTAATGTAACTCACAGTATAATTCCGATGGAGAGTATTGTGTAGTTACGAACCATAAAACCTACACATATGGTTCTGTTACTTGTGCTATTGATTACCCCAATTTCTGTTTTGTTCCCCACCAGAAGACTGTTATTGGACGTACTGTCATAACCCCCATCCCCCTTCTAGATGCAGACATTATTGATGGTAACCCAGATTATCTACTCACACTGTCAGAATACTTGACATACTTTAATGTGCACATAGACCCACTCACACTTACACTGAAATCACTTTTAGACAGGAAAGACACACACCTCATCCACATCAGCAATAATATGACCAAAGCCAATGAAGCTGTTCTTGCCTTAATTAATGATGGAGATATAATAGCATTGACTAACACCTGGCTAGAGATTACTTTTAAAGGTTTTGTTATTATACAAGCATTTCTAATTTTCATTTTAATTATTATGCTTTGCTGCCTACAGCGCACACTATGCCAACACCGTGAGCAGCTCGAGTTTCTTTACAAGGCTCACGCATCAGGATTGTAGACGACCACTGCTCCTGTCCTTTCCCTAGACTTCTGCCTGTGTTGCCCTTGGAGACAACAAGAGGGGGAATGTTATATGAGATCCCTCCACCCTAATTGGTACCCTCAGAGGTACACCATAGACAGCTAACACTTAGATATAGGTTATACTAATATTTAGGGCTAAGGGCATCTACCGTATAAGAGTAGATGTCAGGATATGAATGCATATTGTTGTAATACACTTTGCTTGCTAATACACATATATTATGCTATGTATTTTCTGTGTATTTCTTACTAGTCAGATGCCAAGACACCTGTGTTCTTGAAGTAATTATAATATGTAAGACGGCATTGCCATATTTTGGTGATTTGTACTACTACACTGAGTTATGTAAGACTCTGTATAAGAACTCTTTTGTTCTCAAACTGATGACTTTACAGAATTGTATAATGTTATCTTGAACCATGAAGCCACCTCTTATTTAGCCAATAGGGCTCATCTCTGTAACTAGAAATGTTTCTATCTTTTGGTAACCATAGTAATTATCATAGGTATATAATGTAATGCACAAGCTTTACACCTCAGAGACCGAGACCCCAAGAGACAACAGAGAAACGAGGTGTAGGGAGCGCTTAGCACGGCTCCGGTTCGTACTGGTAAGAACTGCTTAGGGCAACTGTGATTTATCCCTTGGTAGTAATAAACTTGTTTATTACTCGAATGCAACGTGTCTGTGATTACTTGCATTCCCAATATTGTCAAGAATCTGAAAGTGAGGTTTAGACCTCTCAACATCAGAGAACTGAAGACAAATGGCAGTGAAGAAGTCAGGCAACTGCACATGTGGCTCACACATCACAGCACTATGTCAAGCTGCTACACTACAACTGTGATGGAGTTGTGTACTTGGGAGGGGACCACACTGGAGTGATGAGAATGTTGCAGATCTGCAATGTAATGGTAACAAGCCAAGTTGCTTTGGGCATCTTGTTAATAAAATGGCAATATGACCCATGTACTCCAGCATGTGCATGACAGATATGCTATGAAAGGAACAGAAAAGTGACCCGATAACTGACTGCAATGAAAAACATGAATCACAAAACAGCTCAGACTCTGGTGCTGTATGAGCACTGCACCAGTATATACAACACACAAGGCCCAGTGATGTTCAGACAATTGTAGAACAGCAGGAACAGCAAACAGCAACAACACATAAGGGAACTACCCAATAACACAAAAAAACACAAACATTTTTTTTTCAAAACTAAACATGTCTTATTGAAACAATAAAACTATAGCATAACAACACAGTAATGAGGCCTATAGTACCAAACAACAAAATCCCCCCAAAAGAGAAATAACATTTGTCCAAAACACAAGTATCCACATAAGCCACACCTTGCCCACATACGAAGGGAAAAGAGTAACAAACACACACACAGTTCATGAATGGTGGCTTTATCGTTGTCCATTGCCACCTGTATGGCAGTAGTGTTATCATTGACTCACTGACTACCACACTGATAGCTTGAACAATGAGAACTTGCTGGCACAGCAGTTGGTCCCTCCCCTCTGTGGCCAGATCAGCTAAGCACACTGTGTGTCCTTTGAGGCACCAATGAAAGAGAAAGTACACATGTCAGCATGCAGTGACATCACACAGCAAACACAGCCAGCATGTGGGCCACAAGGACTGTACTGTCAATGAAACTGAAGATGACCTGTGTGCCAAGAGTCAGGTGTGGTATGCATAAACACACTAGGTAGTTGTCCCCAGTATGCAGCATCTAGCCCTCTACAGTGACTGTACAGTGTCAAACAGCAGAAAAACTGCAGCAAACCCAACAGGAGAAAGCAACCAAAATCTGTGTGGTGCATTGTTATCCATTGACCAGCACCCCTGATTGTACCCCCACCTCAAGGACAGCAACACATATGTAGGTATATGTACTAACCTTAGGGCACAGGCACTTATCGTATAAGCATAAGTGTCAGGATCTGAGTTCTACTGAACTTCACTAATGCATATTATGCTTCACTATACTTTTATAATGTATTCTGTCACTAGGAGATGTTATCCATTATATTGTATTGCATAATCATAAGTTGGGCAATAGTGCCATCTTTAGTGCTTGTGCACAACTGTAACTGCAAGTGACCTTGGAAGCATCACAGACCTTATTGTTCACTTATCTTCTGCAAGCTAAGCAACTTCTTATGTTAGTTAGGATAGTTACTGACACCACCTGTTTTAACCAATTGCTCACCTTTTATGTATCTTCTTCTATAATTACCATAGTGATTATCGAGATATAAGACCCTTGCAGCATGTAGCTTTACTGAGACTAGAGACTCGCCTATGTAGGTAAGGAAGCTGGATACTCTCCCAGTAATTATACTGTCGGTTGTAAGCCTGTACTATTAGTATTTACCAGTAATAAATTATACTTATTATCTGAAACCACTTGTCTGTTGTCTCTTCCTTTAGTGCAGTTCCAACAAAGAAACGAGCTAGATAATTGTATTACAGTTACATTTGGTGACCATGTGCAGATTGGAATGCACAAAGTGAAGATTCCATTTAGTTAATTTTGAATGTCCAGTAGTGTAGTGCATTTCTAGCCTACCAGTGGTAGGAAAATGATGGAATCACTTCTGAAGGAAAGAATTGTCAAGTATCTAGAAGCCAGAGGGCACAGGACCCAAGGCAGCATGGATTCACAGTGGGAAGGTCATGCCAGACAAATCTGATAGATTTCTTTGACTGGGTGACCAAAGTAGTAGATCAGGGAGTGGCTGTGGATATGGCCTGCCTAGACTTGCAAGGCATTTGACACAGTCCCACACAAAGATTAATATACAAGTTAGCCAGCCTGGAGTGGGTCCCAAGATGACAGCCTGGGTAAGAATTGGCTGGAGAATAGGACAGAGAGAGTAATAGTAAATGGAGTCCACTCTGAAGAAATGGGGGTTACTAGTGGGGTCGCATGAGGTTCAGTATAGGACTGGTCCTCTTCAATGTCTTTATAAGTGACATTGCAGAGGGACTGGAAGAAAAGTATGTCTCTTGCAGATGACACAAAGATCTGCAACAGAGTTGGTGCACAAGGTGGGTGGAAAGGATGAGAAGGGACTTGCAAGGTTAGAGGAATGGTCAAATGTATGGCAGCTTAGATTCAATGCTAAGAAGTGCAAGGTAATGCACCTGGGAAACAAAAACCCAGGGAAGAGTACACAATGGGGGTGAGATACTAACAACAACAAAAATGGAAAGGGACCTGGGGGTAGTCATATCAGATGACCTAAAGGTGGGCAAGCAATGTGAGAGGGCAGCAAGGAGGGCTGGGGGGATACTGGGATGCATAGGGAGAGGCATCACCAGTAGAAAACAGGAAGTTATTATCCCTCTGTACAGACAGCTGGTGAGAACCCATCTGGAGTACTGCATGCAGTTCTGGAGACCCAATCTCCGCAAAGACATAGACAGGATGGAAGCTGTCCAGAGGAGGGCAACTAAAATGGTGCAGGGTCTGCACCAGAAGACATATGAAGAGAGACTTAAGGAGCTTAATATGTATAGCTTCGAGAAAGGAGGGAGAGGAGGGACATGATAGAAACTTTCAAGTACCTCAAGGGAATCAACAAAGTCCAAGAGGATAGCATCTTTCAAAAAAAGAGGTGTGCAAGAACAAGGGGGCACAATTTGAAGATAGAGGGGGCGGCTCAGAGGTAATTTAAGGAAGTATTTTTTCACAGAGAGGGTTGTGGATGCATCGAACGGCCTTCCAGAGGAGGTTGTGGAGTCAAAAACAATGGTGGAATTCAAGCATGCATGGGACAGTCATTAGGCAATTCTAGGGGGTGGGGGTAGGAAGAAGTAGGCTGCTGGTTAACTGGATCTGCAGCTTATCCATTAGGTAGGGAAATGGGCAGAATAGGTGGGCCAAGCGGTCCTTATCTGCTGTCAAATTCTATGTTTCTATATTTCTATGTTACTCGGACCTACTCATACTTACAGTGGTTGTTGGTCTCGGTCATGGCACACCCACACCAGACCCTTTTACACTCACTCTGTGAGTGACAGCATACCACCTTGGCCCACCGTTTGCCCATGGGGGACCGGAAAGCCATTGGATAACAGCGCCAAGGATTTTATCCAGTCTTCTGACTACTTCTTTGTTTGTATACCCCTTGTTCATCATGTCTGAACTTTGCACTGACTTGAGACTTGATGTCTCGAACTACCTCACACCCCATGGTGGATGGACGGATTTCATGCCGGATGTGAAGTCTGCAGATAATCCATTGCTACTCATTTCAGAGCACTACCTAGAGTCCAAAGAAACAACCAAAAAGTACAACCTTAAAGGTCTGTTGGTTGTGGCTCTACATACCGCTGTTGAGGGTCTCACAGTGAATGTGCCTCCCTTGAACTACAAATGCATCTAAAAAAACAGATGGGCCAGCACATCGGAGTTACAGAAAGAGGAACAGAAACTAGTGAAGGAGACATAGCCACTCCACGATGCCAATAACAGACTGTTGCATTGTACTGCTCAACCTCTGAGTGAGAAATTTATGTTGAGAGATGATCATGAAAGGTTGAAATGTGATAAGAAACAGCATATTTGAATGATATTTTGGATGACACGAATGAGGGCTTGAGAGAGAGAAAGCTGAGTTGAAAGAGAAGAATGAGTGAGTGAATCGTGAGTTAGATAAAGGACTTAGGAAAACATTGAATTGGGCACCACATACAGAGTATTGCAGCATGAGGTTGAGCAAGGTATTGAGCAGAGCACTGCAAGAGTTTGTCACAAGAAAAGTAAAGCAAAGATGGCAAAGATGCGTCATCAATGAGAGGTTCGTGCTGGCCATGTTAAGGCTATGAGTGGGTTCCAGTACACGTCAATTGACATTTCGTCATCCGGCATTGACGACTCTGACTTTGATGATGAGATATGCCACATCACACAAAAGTCCAGCCCCCATAGGACTGTCATTTTTTCCAGCCATCCCCAAGATGGCACCTACATCCGCACACCCTGTACATTGCCACATCTTCAGAAACATGGTGGAAGCAACGTACAACACCAAGATGGCGGCCCCCATGACACAGGCAGATGGCCTGTATTCTGTAGTGTGCCTCCACTTGCACCCCCCTCCAGGGTGGACAATGCAGAGGTGCGTGGCCTAATTCAGGAAGCCATTACCAATATCACTGCACTGGATGGGTGAAGGACAGCCATCCAGGATCAAATTGACAGGAAGTTTGAGGACACTGTCAACCAGGATCATGCATTCAAACTAGTCACTGATGCGGTGTCAGAAGCTGCCCTTCGCGGTGCCATAGAACATATTGAGTTGATCACAATTCCTGGTACTTCCAACCCCTTACAAGTTCCTCACTCTGTCCAGCAAATTGTCCACAGTATTGAACAGATGGGCCAGACTGACAATCTTAGTTGCCACTTGGAGAAGGTGCACTCCCTGTGTGAGAAACTTTCTCTCAACCAGAGTATCAGGTTCAAGTCTAGCGACAGATGATCAAACCTACCCTCTGGGCCAAGCTCCCATACTGTAGGCAACTGTAAGATGCTTGCTTACAATGACATCGCTGTGGCACTCCTTGCTGCCAACACCCCAGGCATCATTGGAGCTCGCTTGGCCTACAAGGTTAAGCAGAATATGAAGGAAAGCCCCGTGGCTTACCATCAACGGTTGTGGCTTGCCTACAAGGCTGGCAAAGGCCTGGCTGGTGAGGTCACAGACCAAGACCAAATTGAGTACAAGGATTTGTACATCTGGAACATGACTCCGGCCTTGCGGGAAAAGGTTGAGCTTAATGTCTACCCGAGTACTGACACCTTTGCGGAAATTCTGACCAAATGAAGCGTAATTTTCCAGGTATATCTCTGTAATCTGGCTTCCTGTAAACCAACAAAACTGCCACCATTCAAACTCTGGCATCACAGGTAGCTGCAGTACAGCCTGCCTCTGACACACCTACCTACTATACTGTGGAAGGTAACAACGAGAAACATGACACCTTCTGACTACAAGCAGCAGACAGGGTGGGGAGAACCGAACTATAGAAACAACAGGAACAGAGACAGAAGCAATTGAAAATATCCAAATGCCCAATATACAAAGCCTTAAGCTGGAACTGCAATGGCCCTAGCTATTGAAGCCTAAAAATGAGAACGAGACCCTCTGTAAACTGCTGGAGGAGATCCATGCTGAGAAGAGGCTGAGCCTATGCGTGCTGTCAGCACTCATTCCAGCTGCTGGACAGCGCCAGGAAATCCTTTCCTGGCTTTGGCTACCGAACAACTGAGCAACCGAGGGAGGAACCCTTTTGTAGCATCAGATATTGACCAGGTCGATGCGATGACTAAGGAAGAGCCAACCGAGCAGGCCGCTGTTGCGCCTGTGATGAAACAGGCACACTCGTATCCCGTGCAAGATACAGGAGGCTCAGAGAGATCCTGTGGGCCTCAGATTCCAGGAACAGGATGATGATGATGATTCTGAAAATGCAGATTGACACTTACAGGCCACAGTCCAGATTGTGAGTGACTTGCTTGTTGACACAAAAAGGACGGCATTGTGTAAAGGACCGTTTGGGGCAGCCACCTTATCATGCTTCAGGTTACCAGAGCAGCCATGTCAGTCCTCCATGATGAGGACCCAGTCTCTTCTGACTGGTCTACCATCTGGAAGATCAGTGCACAGAGTGTAGATGGTACCCAGCTATACACCTACTAATCTGTTCCTCTTCCTGTTGTGGTAGGCCACCTCAGGACTAATTTTGTCTTTGACCTCATGGTATTATGTCATCACTCCAGTATATTAGGAATTGGCTTTCTTGCACTACACTGTTGTGTAGTGGACCTAGCCAATAGGTGACTCCTTCAGATCAAAGGACAATGTCATGCTGTCACCATTCCAGATTCACTCATGGTGGCAGCCCTCTCCCATGACAACAAGGAGTATGATGTCATGGCTTTATTCAAAAGTCATGACCTGTTTTCTGAACTGGCACCTTACCAACAAACATGACTGTGTTAGGATGACACTACCATTGAAATCACAGGACCCAACCCTGTGAGGCAGAAGCAGTATCCATTTCCTGCTGAAGCCTTGCCATCACTGAGGAAGACCATCCAATCACTGCTACAGCAAGGAGTGATTAAGACCTGGGTTCTCCACTGTCAATTTGCCTATTTGCCTAGTGAAAAAGACAAATGGAGCTTGGAGACTCACAACTGATTACAGGAAACTTAATTAAGTTACCCCCAGCTACGTCCCAACAGTAGCATCAGCACCTGATGTGCTCAAGCTGTTGATACCAGACAAACAGTTGTTCACAGGCCTTGACATCTCTAATGGGTTTTGGTCACTTCCATTAGCACAGGAAAGCCAATACAAATTTTGGTTTGCTTTGATGGAAGCCAGTACACCTGAACTTGCTTTCCCCAGGGCTTCCACAACAGCCCTTCCTCTTCCATCTCCACATGATGGACACCTGCAGGGGTTCTCCATACTCCAGTGTCTCCTGCAGTACATGGATGACTTGCTTCTAGCAACCACCATGAAAGAAATAATTTGGCCATTCTAGATGAACTTTAACTCTCCTCAAGACAGCAGGCCTAAGTGCAACCTCTCTAAGGCACAATTGTGTGAAAAGAGGTAATCTGCCTTGGTCTACATATCACATACCAAGGCAGAAGCCCAGCTGTCAAGAAGATCCAGGGCTTGCAAGATCTGCCACTTCCTACTAGCATGGCAACACTTAGACGCTTCTTAGGAATGGTAAACTACTCCAGGGATTTTATCCCTGATTTTGCCTTGAAGATGCTCCCTTGTATGAACTTCTTAAAAAGGATGTCCCATGGACATGGGGCCCCACTCACACTGAAACTGTCACACAGCTTAAGCAGGCCTTAGCCTCTGCCCCAGCACTGATAAATCCTAACCCAAATCTCCCATTCCATTTGGAAACTGCCACTTCTGATGTGGCCATGTCTGCAGTGCTGGCACAAAAGTACAATGGGTATCACAGGCCCACTGCCTACACATCTCAGATGCTATCCCCAGTAGAGAGTAAATACAGACTCTATGAAAGAACACTTTTGGAAACCTTCTGGGCTGTCAAGAATTTTCTGTACATCATTGGATATGCTCCTGTTGTTTTGCATACCTGTCACACCCCAACTAACTTTTTGCTTTCCGACAAAGTAAAAGATGGTTCAGTCTCCAACACCAGACTAACCCACTGGTCTTTGTTTTTGCAGGACAGGGACATCAAAGTACTGCCTGCTAAAATCCCCTCAATCTTGGCCCATGGCCTACTCTACACAGGTAAGCCCCATAACTGTGCACTCCAACCTCCTGACTTACCTGAGCCGGGACCATTCCTACTGGCTACACCAGATGTTTTGAAAGATACCACCTTGTATCGTATCTTTATAGATGGTTCCGCCTCCTATGTAGATGGAGAACAGGTAGCAGGATTTGGGGTGCTCATTTTAGACAAAGATCGCGATTTCAAGTGCATTTCCAGAAAGTGCACTGTTATCTCCTCACAGTATGCTGAATTGGCAGCTGTGGCCTGTGCTTTGGAGGTCATGCCCCATGGTGACAAGGATGCCATTATCTTTGCAGACTGTAATTGGGTCTGCTCATCCCTTACTGAGTTTTTACCATTCTGGGAGAAAAATAACTTTACATCCTCTGATGGCACTCCTGACAAATACAGGGATTTGTTTGTGTAATACACACCCTGACACAGCAGTTTACTCATAAACTGTATATCCACAAGGTAGAGCTCACTGTAAATCTGACTCTTACAATGAACTCAGTGATCAAGTGGACTCGCTTGCCAAAGCAGGCGCCGAGGGGAGACATGGACAATGACTCACCCAATAGCTGTGGTGGCTATTCTCTTAGCTGCTAACACCAAGCAGAAACCAGTACCAGCACCCCCACTGGACCTTTCTGCTGCACAGAAATCAGACCCAGCACTAAAGATGTGTCCAAATTCCTGGACAAGGGAATTGAACAACCACTACCTGTTGGTAGTCCATACAAGAGACACTCTGACAACATACACTTGTCTAGTGATCAGAAGAGCATCTAATATCGGAAAGAGGATACAGGAGACAAACTGTGGGTTTATACAATCTCTGTGAACTGAATTAATCCATGTGGTTCATGACATCCCCACGGTTGACACCAGGGACAGAAAATACCCTCAGAGACTCAAAACCATCGTCTGGTGGCCTGGAATGGCTAAAGATGTAGAGCACTATGTGGACAACTGCATAGTGTGTGCCCAGAATTATCCAATTTTTGTGAAAAGAAATACCAAATTGTTGCCACAAAGGCAAACTGGACCACGGCATGTGATATAAATCTATTTCATTGTCCCCCTTGCCAACTCCAGTAAGAACAACAAGTATGCGCTTATTGTCACTGATTTGTTCTCTAAGTGGGTAGAAGCATTTCCCACTGAGAGTAACAAGGCAAAAACAACTGCCAATATCCTAGTGGATCAACTGTTCTTCAGGTGGGGCCTACCTTTAAAGGTAGACTCAGATCAGGGAACCAGTTTTACAGCTGAGCTGATGAAGCAGACACTCCAACTGCTTGGAGTAGATCAGAAATTCCACATCCCTTACCATCCTCAATCCTCAGGTCAGGTAGAAAGATCCAACAGAAGAATCAAACAGATGTTATGCAAATTCATCAACAACAATCCCAAGGATTGGGATTCCCTCTTGCTACTACTACTGATGGCAACCAGAGGCACTCCTGCAGCCACTACTCAGTGCACACCTTACGAGGTTATGACTGGTAGAGCCATGAGATTACCTGAGCACCTATTGATTGATCTACACACCCCTAATGCAGATCGAGTATCTGTGGACAAATGCATTGAAAAACTTCATGATCACATCATGAAGATACACCTGTTCACTGCCAACCAAATGGTAAGGCTCAACAACAAGCCAAAGCTCATTTGATAAGCATGTCAAAGAAGTTGACTGACAAGTCGGAGACCAAATTATGCTTCTCCAATACAGGCAACTAACTCAGTCATTTGCCAGCAAATGCGAAGGTCCATACTCCATTGTCAACAAACTCAGTCCTGCTGTCTATCAGATCCAAGTTCAACAGCAAAGAAGACCACCATCAACTGGTTCCATGCTAATCAGCTCAAGTTGTACAAAGGTGACTAAACTTACTTTTCCTAACCCACTTAGGGCAGAATAGTATCCCACACTTAACAATCCTTTCCTGTTTTCTTACAGGTACACTGGCAAGATGGCTATCTTGCAACTCCTCATCTTGGTAGGACTACTACTACTTCCCCAACTGAATCCTAGAATAAACCCCTATCGACTCACAGACAACGAGTACATTTGCTTAGCAAACCTGAATATTCAGCTGCAATGGGAGTTAATATTAATGTGCCCAAAAAAATGATTACTGTTAAAGAAGGCTCCAACGCCTATCTTGATGCCATGGTAGTAGCTCCAGACAAATCCACCCTTTCCATTCAATGGGAAGCTGATATTAATGGCTACACACTCCCTGTAGCTCACTTATCCAAAGGCACATTCCATGGATGGCCCAGTACTGACATATCCAAGAATGGTACTCTCTCCATTCAACAAACTTCCCCCGGACATACTGGTCGCTATAACCTTGCTGCTCTCATTGATCCTGCTTAGTGTGACCACTTCACCTCTGAGGAGTCACGTGCTTTCTGTCTTAATAACTTTGTAGCTAATGAAGCTCTTTTTCTCTCTGTAGTCCTACCCACCAAAGAAGAAATTACTGACTGTCCTCCCCAGAACGGTACACCTAATGGTTTGACCACCACTTCCCTTCCAGGAGCCCTGATTAGTAATGTATAATTTATGCATGTCCCTGTTATTTTCAATCATACACATTAGAATGTGGCTGAGATTGGTCTCTGTCACATGACCAATACTTTTAAATTTTACAGTATGATGCTGACAGATATTGTAGCTGCATATCAAACACACACTAATGATCCAGTTAGTGGCCCTCATACCACTGATCATGTAAGGGTCTTCAGACCTGCACCTAATGCTAAAGCTAGACCATGCACTAGGCATGACACTGCAGATGTAACTGGTGCTGCAGGCACCATTTCTGGCCTTTTTGGCTCTGGCATGTCTATCTAGAATAGAGCAGATATAGCTGCTATTAAAGCACAAACTCTTAATTTTCAGCAAGCTGTTAAAAATGATATCCTACCCCCAGTTACATGGTGTAGATGGTTTAAGTAAGGAAGAATGTTTTACAGTCTAAAACATGCAGGAAATTGCCAAAGTGTTCAATGATATTAAAAATAAGATTAATGAACTGATTTTTCAAAATAATAAGGAGGCAGACACGCAATATATTTCCTGTGAACTTTTATGATCTGCTTATGGTCCTTATGTAATTGCCACTGTTAACAATCTCTTCAGGGACTTGGAAACAGGCTGCATTCCAGATCTTATCCATGACAGAAGAATGGGTAAATGGTATTGTCCTCATTGCAAATCCAATGGTTGCATTACTATTTGTTTTGCAAATACAGTTAACATTTCTATGTCTACAGCTAGACACTTTGGTTATGACTCCAGATATCCAAACCAAGCACCTTGTTACTTTACTAAGACTTGTTCAACACATAACATGTTCATCACATTTACTGTCTCACTACCCGGTTTTGATCCTGAAACATCTGTTTTTGATAAACTGGCTGCTATCAATTTCATCAGACACCTTGATGATGACATCTATCATGAAATAACTGATCTACCCTCATTACTTGTCTACCATGCTGTGCTCCAAGCCTGGGTGGCACCCCACACAAACTGTTGTGCCAAGAAAGGATATTATTACTTGTGCCACTGTGATGTATTCGACATTGTGAAACCTGTATGTGGCTACTCTCTGGAACATCTTGACTGGTCCTACACTTTGGGTGAAGAATTGCCATCGAACCTTACTGAGGTTGATGAAGATGATGAATCCAAATCTCCACAAGCTGCATCTTCTGCGCCAGATGATGAAACAGCTAAATCCTGAAGCTACCTGGAAGAGTTACATCGTTTCACTTCATGGCTCACCAACCAGTCATTTTCTTGTCCAATATGTCTACAGCAATGGAGGGTACCAATTGTAAGAGTGACTTACAGTTCCAATGGCCAGTATTGTGTAGTGACAAATTACAAATTACAAATTGTTGCTTATGGTCAACAATCTTGTATTATTTCAATAACTAACTTCTGTTTTATTCCACAGCAGAAAACAATCATTGGTCACACTGTGATCACTCCTGTTCCTCTCCCTGAACTAGATGTTATTGATACTGATTCACAATACTTGCTTGCCTTGTCTCAATATTTGCCCATGTTTAACGTGCACATTGACCCTTTGACTCTTTCCTTGAAATCAGTTTTAGCTAGAAAGGATTCACATTTAATTTATGTTAGCAATAATATTTCTAAGGCTGGCGATGCTCTTAATGATCTTATTCATGATGATGATTTAAGTACTGTTCTTTCCAATACCTGGTTAGAACTTACTTTTAAGGCTTTTTTATTATTCAAGAATTTTGATTGTTTTCTGATACTAACCCTTTGCTGTCTGTGACATACTCTAAGACAACACTGAGAACAACCAGATTCCTTTACAAGGCTAGTGCGTTGAGGCTTGTAAGCGAATATTTAGCTCCATCCCACTACTTACCTGGGATTGTTGCCCCTTCTGAGACAACAAGGGATGAATGTTATTCATGGACCAGCACCCCTAATTGTACCCCCACCTCGCGAACAGCAACACATATGTAGGTATATGTACTAACCTTAGAGCACAGGCTCTTATCATATAAGCATAAGTGTCAGGATCTGAGTTCTACTGTACTTCTCTAATGCATATTATGCTTCACTATACTTTTATAATGTATTCTGTAACTGGGAGATGTTATCCATTATATTTTATTGTATACTCATAAGTTAGGCAACAGTTCCATCTTTAGTGCCTGTGCACAACTGTAACTGCAAGTGACCTTGGAAGCATCACAGACCTTATTGTTCACTTATCTTCTGAACTGTAGGTCACCCTGAAACAGGAAATGAGGTAGCCATACAGAACTGGGGTTTGTACAGCCTCCATACCAGGAGGAGGACATAGACATGTTACTGTTAGAAGATATACAAAACATGACAGCTAAAAGGGAGGGTCTGATAATGGGAGACTTCAACATGCCAGATAAAGACTGGTCAATACCAGCAGGGACATCTGGCAGAACTAGACACATGGTGGATTCCCTGCAGGGGGAGGGCCTCAAACAACTAGTACAACAACCCACTAGAGACAGGGCTACACTAGATCTAGTACTGACTAACAGGGAAAGGATCACAGATCTCCAGGTAGAAGGTCACCTGGCGGCCAGTGACCATCACATGGTATGGTTCAATTTGGCCACTAGAACAAAATCATCCCATTCCAAGGCAAAAATATGGGACTTCAGAAGAGCTAACTTTGATAAGATGGACAACAGAGTTAAGCTAGCCCTGGCAAAAAGAAATACAGGTGAGGGGGTACAGGCAAAGTGGGCAAGCATTAAAGCTGCAATACTTGAAGCAACATCCCATTGTGTTAGTGAGAAAAGGAAGTGCAAAAGAAGAAGGAAACCATTTTGGCTCTCAAACACAGTAGCAGAAAAGGTCAGAGTCAAAAGGCAGACCTTCAGGAAATATAAGGGAACACAGCAGGATGAAGATAGGGAGGCATACCAAACTTCCCTAAGGGAAGCAGGGACGGCAGTAAGGCAGGCAAAGACCCAAACTGAGGAAACACTAGCACGAGCAGTAAAAGAAGATGATAAGATTTTTTATAGATACATTAGTGAAAGGAGAAAGTCCAGAGGGGGTATTGCTAAGATCAAAGGGGATGAGGGGGTGTGTGAGGAGGAGAACCATGTAAAAGCATCTATCCTAAACAGATACTTCTGCTCAGTATTTACTGAAGAGAAGGTAGGGCAGGGCCCACAGCTCAGCACCATGGACACAGGGGGGTGGGAGGTGTGCACTTGTCCCTTCACAAAAGAAAGGGTCCTACAAGGGTGGACAAGGCAATGGGACCTGATGGTATACATCCCAGGGTACTAAAGGAGCTAAGGGTGGAACTAGCAGAGCCATTATCAGAACTGGTTAGTGACTCTCTGAGCAAAGGAGAGGTCACAGAAGACTGGAGAAGAGCTCATGTGATCCCGCTCCACAAGAGTGGTAGCAGGGAGGTGGCAGGGAACTACAGACCAGTCAGTCTTACCTCAGTAGTGGGCAAGATTATGGAGACACTCCTTAAGGAAAGGATAGTGCAACACCTGGATCCATAGGAGCACAGGATCCAAGACAGCATGGGTTTACAAAAGGAAGGTCCTGTCAAACTAATCTCATAGATTTCTTTGACTGGGTAACCAGAGTGGTGGACCAAGGGGGAGCAGTTGATGTTGCCTACCTTGACTTCAGCAAAGCTTTCAATACTGTTCCACATAGAAGATTGATTAATAAGCTAGGTAGGCTCAGAATGGGTCAAATGTTGGTCAACTGGGTGGCAAACTGGTTGATGGGCAGAAAACAGAGAGTGGTGGCAAATGGTATACAGTCAGAAGAGATGCAAGTCACAAGTTGGGTACCTCAGGTATCAATCCTGGGGCCAGTCCTCTTCAATATCTTCATCAGCAACATTGCAGATGGACTGGAAGGTAAGGTTTATCTGTTTGCAGATGACACCAAGATCTGCAACAGAGTAGATGATCCAGATGGGGTGGGCAGAATGAGAAGAGATCTGGAAAAACTAGCAAAATGGTCGGAAGAGTGGCAACTGGGGTTTAACGCAAAGAAGTGCAAGATCATGTACATAGGGAAGAGAAACCCTGAAGCCACCTATAGACTGGGAGGGGAGTTGCTGGCAGTCACAAGGGAAGAAAGAGACTTGGCGGCATCATCAATGATGACCTGAAATCATCCAAGCAGACCTCTAAAGCAGTAGGTAAGGCTAGAGGATGTTTGGGTGTATTAGTAAGGGTATCGAAGTTGTAAGAGGGAGGTATAATACCTTTTACAAGACACTGTAGCCCCATCTGGAGTACTGTATGCAATACTGGAGGCCACACCTTCACAAGGACATTAACCAAATTGAGGCAGTCCAGAGAAGGGCAACTAAAATGGTGCAAGGACTGCATCAGAAAACATATGAGACAGATTAACTGAACTTAATATGTACAGTATACCCTAGAGCAAAGAGGGAGAGAGGTTATATGATTGAAACATTCAAACACCTTAAGGGCATTAACAAGGTGAAAGAGTCTAACACGTTTTAATATAAAAAAATAGCAGGACAAGAGGACACAGCATGAGATTAGAGCGAGGCCAATTAAGGGGTAATGTGAGAAAGTTGTTTTTCACAGAAAGGGTGGTGGATGCATGGACCGGCCTACCTCAGGAAGTGGTGGATATGAATATAGTGCAGGGCTTCAAACAGGCATGGGATAGGCATACGGGAGCAATACAGATGAGTATGACTAAATAGGCCATTGACAGAGCAAAGGCCTATGGCACATTCATAAGGTAGAAGAAGAAATGGGCAGACTGGATGGGCCTTGCAGTCCTTATCTGCTGTCAGCTTCTATGTTTCTATGTTTCTGCAAGATAAGCAACTTCTTATGTTAGTTAGCATGGTTAATGACACCACCTGTTTTTAGCCAATTGCTCACCTTTTATGTATCTTCTTCTATAGTTACCATAGTGATTATCGGGGTATAAGACCCCTTGCAGCATGTAACTTTACTGAGACTAGAGATTGTGCCTACATAGGTAAGGAAGCTGGATACTCTTCCAGTAATTATACTGTTGGTTGTAAGCCTGTACTATTATTATTCACCAGTAATAAATTATATTTATTATCTGGAAACCACCTGTCTGTTGTCTCTTGCTTTAGTGCAGTTCCAACAAAAAACCTGAGAAAGGTAATTTTATTAACCAGTTACAGCATTGAGACATTGGCCAATATTGAGGAGTAGACACATACGGGCCTCACACATATGACATAGTGGCATGAACGGTTTGTGACTAAATATGCACATGGGTTGCGGTGAAACACCACATATTGTGGTAAGTGCCAACAGAGTAACACAAAACTATGGCTCCATGGCAACAGATACCTGAGTAGCATGAAGCACTATAAAGAGTTAATGAGACTATAATCGGAACACTACAATCACAAGAGTTTTGAGGGAGGCCCCATTGGTAGAGGTTTTTAAGCAGGGGCTGAAGGCGTATCTTTTTAAAGAAGCATTTATAGATTGCTTATTACTTAGAATTAATAATTGCTGCATTGTTATTTTTTAATTTAGGATCTATTTAGGCTTAAATTGTTTTATTATTAGTGTTTGTCTTATGTTTTCATATTGTTGTATGTTGGTTTTACTCCTACCTACCTGTAAAGCGTCAAGAGACTCCGGGATGGGGTGCTAAACAAATAAATGTTACTTACTTTATTACATTGTTATATTGCCTAGCTGGTATGGAATCAGGAGAGTCTGCTTACAACAACACACATAATGTAATGAGGTATGGGGACTTGGGGTCTACAGAAGCAAGAACAGTATGGGTGACACATGACAACACACACTCACATGTGTAAATTATTAGACACCAATATACAGGGAAACTGGTAGCTGGACATCATTAACAGTCCTACACAACTGTCAGTACACTAGAGATGCAGCGAAATTTAATTTCACCAGTGAAATCACGAAATTTACCATGTGAAATATTTCATGAAATTCATGCATTCCGTGAAATATTTCACGGTGCAAATAATGTAATTTCACTGGCGAACAATGGAATTTCACCCACAAGGGTGGAATTTTGCCTGCAAGTGTGAAATTCAAGCTGTTTGCGATGAAATTGTATTTTATGATAAAATTCTGTATTTTAATGGCAAATATTTGCATTTCACACCTGTGAATTATTTCGCAAAATGTGAGAATTCATGAAATATTTTGCATAACTAAATTTGCAGATTTCGCCCATCTCTACACTACAGCAGTTAGTCGCAGCTGTTAGATCCTTCTGATGCTGCAGGGGTATTGTAAATATACAGTACAACAGTTACTGAAGCGTACTATGTAATCTGTACCCATAACTAGTCATAAACAGAAGTCCTGGACTTACATGGCATTTACAAACCTCTATGGGACCACAATGGAGATGCATCCCAGACAACACTCTCCATCATCTAGCATGGGTTTGATCTCCCACAAGACATCCAAGCATATTATTACACAACAGCATCAGATTGTATCAGTCCGTAACACCATACACCTGGTATGAGCCATGGCATAGACATTTGCTGGCACCTGTGAAGGATCCCCCCGCCCCCGTGTGTCAGAACAGCAAAGGCCTCCCTGGTAGTGGCTAGTCTGTCACTATTTCACAGTCACAAACCCAAAGAGTTATAGATCACTGCTCATTCAGCCTTTGTCAATGTACATACATAAGGCTAGTGTACTGATAAGTGTGTCTCCCCTCTACTGTATCCCACATACAAGAATGTTGCTGTCCCAGAATTTGAATGTCATCAACCCTCACTACAAACACAGGCAGAAGTTTAGCAGTGATGCCAAGTGACATATGTGGGCATAACTTCCTTGCTGACACAGTTCTTTGGACAGTAGAAATACCACTGAAGTACTGAGAATTCCCACTATACAATGTTGGCTTCCACCTGTACCCTCATCAGGGGATTTGACAAGAAATGTCCACTGAAAGTGCAGCATTACGCTGGACAGATCTAGCCATCTACAAGATGTTTGGTTATGCAGGTCAGTGAGTAAGATACAGGCAGTCACTCACCATTGGGGCTCTTGTAAGACAAACCTCCCAGTAACATCATTTCACCAGAATCATAGGGGTTGCAAGGTCTTATGTCAGTAGAATCATAGGGGTTGCAAAGCTCCTCCACCCCACCACATTTTATATAAATAAATGCCAGGGAAACCATGTTGTAGGGGTTTCTAGGGGTTGTAATGGACATCATAGAGGTTGCAATGAAATCATAGGGTTCTCGACTGCAAACCCTGGCTACCCTTAAATGAAACTCCTGAAATCTGCCTGGAAGGAATGAGAAAGAAGAGGACCAGGTTGAAACTAGGGATGTCTTCTTAGGTGCCTAAGCATTCTCCTGTACTGATATAGGGAACATAATGTTCCTGAGGTGACCACACAAATCAAACTACCCTCAGTTGCAGAGGTCAACTATTTCCCATTATGGGCATGCCACAGCTGCTGGTCAGCTACCCCTGCATGGGACCATGGCACCCTGTGCTGGTCCTTTACTCCCTGCTACATCCTGATGGCTGGACCTTGTCCTGACTCCTGCTGGTGCCTGCATCATCCTCCCTGGTCTTCTGAACATGGTTCCTGTGGAGTAAAACACAGGATGCATCTTACCACACAATGTGAACAACACTACACATGTCTTGTGTGTTATACATGCAGATTTGTTATGTTCACAAGCACCCAATGCATCACATGTTAGCAAAAATGAAAAACAGCATTTGTTATATGTGTACCCACAGTTACCCTGCTTGGTACATGTACCACATCAGTGCATATCTGCATATACTGAGCACTACACAGGTCAAGGAACATACACACTGCAATCAGAACTACTATACAGGATACATGTTATGTACCTGGCAGTGTGTTGCAGAATATTACCATTTTAACTTGCATGGCCAGAAAGAAAAGTTGTATACACTGGAAACAGGAATGCAATGATGCCAACAAACAGTAATGACACATGACCACAGTGATTTCACAAATGGTGTACACACTGCACAGCTGTTCAGGCCACATAAGCATGCAAGAATTGAGCAACATCACATGATGCATACACAGACATTGCCATGCATGTGCATCATGTCATGAGGATGAACAATGTCCAGATTGTGCAGTGTGGCGGCACCTGTAACTCGATGTATTACTTAAACAATGCACATTCACTGTCTGCATTGCTGCGCAAGGATGTTTGCAAATACTGGATAGCACATATAGATGATACACTCTAGGTACTGTACCACTGCAATGGTGCTAAACACCATGATGCTTTGGTATGGTCCATGTCCAGACATGTACATCCACATGAGCATCTGGACAAACCTCGAAAGAAAAACATGGATGACATAGTTTGGAGAATACAGACAGCAATAACACCACACTTCTGCCAGCTGTTGTCCTCCCCTTGCAAAAAACAGGCTGTTACCAATGCAGATGTCCAATGTGATTACTACCCAGTGTGTACATTGATATTGATTTCCTATGCAACAGAGCTTAAAACAGTGACAGTCAATACACAGTGGTGTACGGTACATCAGACACTCCAGTTTAGGATTATAATGATCACAAGTATACACATGGGTTGTTATAGGAGGCAGTATAGAGCAGTGGTTTAAGGTTCTGATCTGCAAATCTGGTGACATCCAGCAGACCAGAACTGGGTTTGAATCCCACAGTTTCCACTTGCATACTGTGTGACCCTAAGCAAATTATTTAACTTCACTGTGCTCCCAGGTCGCCTCCTGTAAAAAGCTTTCAGCTTAGTGTGCTACCATGGTTAAACAACTAAATAAATATAGTTACCACACAACTGGATTATAATGGTCACAAGTATACACATGGGTTATTATAGTTAGCATACAACTGGATTATAATTACTGGTGACCCCTTTAACAACGAGGTTTAGCTAGATCAATAAAATGATGTAATAACCCAATTTTGGGTTATTACGGCATTTTTGCTGAACTTCACTCCAAAGCTGAAAAATCACCATAGAAAGAGCCCACACAGCTGCCACTCACAGCTGCATGAACACTCATCCCGAAACGCAGCAGTTTAGCGGCTTACACTCAGCACAACATGGGCACTACTTACTGTTTTCCCCAAAGAGCACCTCTCTTCGGACTCCTCACACTTTCTCACAAAATATTCTTTTTAAAGCCCAAAAATGAGCATGAAATACTGAGTTCTGAGATGCTCCCTAACATTTCTCTGACCTTCTTACCCATAGATCTCTGCAACAATCCTTGACCCACTCTGCCATGACAACTGTTTGGATCCTGCACAACTTATGAATTTCTCAGCAGGGTTTCACTGTTGTTCATTAAAACAACACTTGTTATGGACTTTCTACTTTCAAATACCGTTCTTAGACTACAGTGTTTTTATTATGTACTGAGCCGTTATCTTGGTTGCTGACATACTGAAGCCCTGACCTGAAAGCAAGTAAATTAAAATAAAGTTTTCTTCTTAATTTCTTCAACAATTCTGCAACAGTCGCTTGTTCTGAAGTGATTTCTGTCTAATGTAAAAATTCATCAGTTCGTTGTTAAAATTCTGTTAGAATACATTTCTGAATGTTACAAAAGCACTTGTCCAATTTCTTCAATGCTTTAAATGCTTCAGAAATTACCAGCAATTATAAAAGAATGGATAGGTAAGTGTGGGTCTATGACTATTTTTTTCAAACCCTCGGTATTTGATGACCACATAAACCTCTTGAGCTTAGCTCTCGAGGTTTATGGCTCATCAAACACCTCTAGTGTGAAAGAAATAGTCATAACACACACTTGCCTATCCATTATTCTCTATATATTAACAGACCTTGCCTTTTCCCATAGGGAACCGTGGTGGAATTTGCTGTTATAAAGGAGCATTTATAATGGCAAACACCGCATGATTTTCCTCACTCTCGTATGCCCAGCTGCAGCTCTTCTCCTTAGCTGCATGTTTTTCTTCTGCAGATGCCTTATTCATCACATGGACTTGGTGGTAAGTACATTTAAAACAGAAACTCTACAACAATGGGGAACTTATCTTGCTGCAGACAAAAAACAATTTTAAATAGAAAATGGCACCACGGACTACTGCAAGCAAACCAGACTGCAGTGCTCCAGAACCTACATTCATTTTTATGTTCGCTTGCGCATGCGCAAGGACGTTTTGGGAGAGTAGCACACTTAGAGGTGTGCCTCTCCCTCAATGCACTGCTCCCTTGAGCAGGCGTGGTGGTCCTGCACCAATGGTGCAGCAGCTCAGTATGATAGCGGGTGTTCCTCTGCTTCAAAGAAAAACACTGCCATACTGGCGCTGCTGTGTCACGCGCGCTACCTCCCCGTTACCCGTCCATCATGCCGCCCCAAAAGCTTTTCGTGCCACACTGGGAGTCCACCCGGTGGCAAACATTGTTGCCAATGGGGTGCCCAATCCCGATAAAACCATGGCCCCAAAGCCGTCGTGCTGCCACGCTGGGAGCCCACCCCAGCGTGGCAAACGTTTGCTTTATTTCGCCGATGGGGGTGCCCAATCCCCCGTCGGCTCCTCAGCACCCCCCCAGCGTAGTTTGCCGACGGGGGTGCCCAACCCCGCCGGCTCCTCGGCCCCCCAGCCATCTTCTGCCACTCTGGGAGCCCACCCCAGCGTGGCAAAGCGTCCACGTCGTCTTTTTTTTCAAACCTGTAAAACAAAACTGTCGCGTGTCTCTCAACCCCCACAACCCGCACCCACCCACTGCGCACCCAGCCTCCCCACACCCCACCCCCATACTTACCTCCGGACTCCGTAGCGGCGATCTTCGGTGGACGGGAACACGTCTGCACTCTTCAAAGTCGACATGCGAACTGAGGAAATGCGGTAAGCTGTATAATGGGCTAGATGGAGGGTTCAACTATGCATATCTCAGTCATTTTGGGAATTTTTACCAAATTTTCAACATGGGTTTTAGGACCCCTTCTCATGAATGATGTCACTGTCATGGTGTTATTCAGGCCGAGGGTGATTTCGCAGGCACTGCGCAGTCACTGCGAAATCACCCTTCAGCCTTGAATAACACCCTGACAATGACATCGATTCATAGAGGTCAAACCCATTTAACAATGTTGGTGCAAATTCAAAATGACTGTTTCGTGCGTTCGCGGTTCCTACGCGGGGTTGTAAGTTCGAATTTTCAATATTTTCCTCCAGATTTTCAACATTGCCATTTTATCACACCTTCTTATGAGCTGTATAGCTGTCATTTTCACATCTTACCCAAAGCGTGTTTCCGCCCATGTAGCACACAATGGGCGCAGTTGGTGTCTTGAAATCAATGTATGGAACACATTAAGAAAATCACAGTGACACTGTTCATGAGCAGAGGTCTTAAAATGGCTATGTTGAAAATTTGGTGAAAAAATTCCTAAAAATGACTGTTTTAATGAGCTGCTAAGAAGTTCCCACGCACTGCTGAGGTTTGCGAATTTTCAATATTTGCACTCCAGATTTTCAACATTGCCATTTTACCACACCTCCTCATGAACAGTACAGCTGTCATTTGTCACATCCTGCCCAAAATGTGTGTCTGCCCATGTAGCGCACAATGGCGCAGTCGGTGTGCGAACTCAGTGTATAGGACACATTAAGAAAATCACAGTGTCACGGTTCATTAGCAGAGGTTTTAAAGTGCCAATGTTGACAATTTGGTGAAAAAATTCCTAACAATCACTGTTTTACCAGCGTGCATTGCACAGTTCCCACGCACGCTCTTAGGTTTCCGAATTTTCAATATTTCCACTCCAGATTTTCAACATTGCCATTTTACCACACTTCCTTATGAGCAGTACAGCTGTCATTTTTCACATCCTGCCCAAAACGTGTTTCCGCCTATGTAGCGCACAATGGGGGTAACAAAAAGGTCATGCTGACAATTTATTGTGCAAATACCAGCAATCGCACAGGGCATTAGGGTAAAGCACCATACACGCCAAACACCACTGCAAACACCTGCAAGCGAACGTTCGGCATTGACAAATGCTTGTATATGATTGCTGTGGTGAAAAAAGCAAACCCAGCATTTATATAAAATAAAATATGGGTGTTGTCTGCAAACTTGAAGTTTACACACACCCTCGGGGTAAGATGCTTGCACAAACCCCTCGAGCTTTGCTCTCGGGGTTTATGTAGCATCTCACCCATCGGGTGTGTGTAAACTTCTCTTTACACACATCACCCCATACTTCATTCTCTATATAATGGTCACAAGTATACACATGAGTTGCTATAGTTAACATACAACTGGCTTATAATGGTCACAAGTATACACATGGGTTGTTATAGTTACCATACAACTGTACAAAAGTATGTACACTGACTGTGCAGGTGTACACACTTTGACAGTGTAACAACAAGGCGATAGGCATGAATCATAACCATCTATGACACTGTCTTTCACCCCAGCTGAAGCTTCAGTGAAAGGTGAAACACCGGAGCATTTGGTCATTCTATCTTTTCTATGTGAACACTAGCACTCTGATTTTCTGACTGAAAGAAAAGCTGTTCTACTCTGGCTACTGTCCTTTTTTCTGGATATTAGTGTTTATTTTTATTTATTTATTTGTTCTAGGATTACAAATACCTCTGAGATGAGGCTCTTTTACAAAGGTTCCATGTCATTATGTGTGCACTATGCTTTGCTGCTTTACTGTGAGACTTACCTCCCCAGGCATGCTCCACTCCCACTTATGCTCTCAGCTGAGCCAGGTGCTGCTGCTTACATCAATGCAAGCTGTCTCATCTGTGGCAGCACTAAACACCATTACACACCACTCTGTGTACCTTGTAAGCTCCTTCCCAGTAGACTCCAATATGTCCATGCAACAGGAACATGACACTGCCTCCAGTCCTGTTCCAAAGAGCCTCTACTCCCTGGCTATCACACACTCAATCAGTGAGTGAACTTTGGGGTGAACCTGCAGTCTTGGTCTTCTCTCCAGGCCTTGGCTTCATCTGACTGCAGTCTTTACTACTGTTTTTCATAGAAGCAGAAACATAGAATTTGATGGCAGATAAGGACTGCTTGGCCCACCTAGTCTGCCGATTTTCCCTACCTACTATAATACAGTAGACCCTACTTGATCTACAGCTTAGCACTCCCTTCTCTAATGACTAAAGTTCCCTTATGCCTATCCCACGCACTCTTGAATCTCACCAGTTTTCACCCCCACCACCTCAGCTGGAAGGCTGTTCCAAGCATCCACCACTCTCTTTGAGAAGAAGTCATTCCTTACGTTTCCTCTGAGTCTACCCCCCTCCAGCATCATAGCATGCCCCCTTGTTCTTGAACATCTTTTTTTTTTAAAAATGCTTCCCTTTTGTACCTTATTTATACCCGTGAGGTATTTGAAAGTCAATTTTAAATTCAACCCTGTGATATAGCTGTTAGGACAGTGGGTTTTGTTTATACAGTAAACACACAATTCATATGAGTTTTGCACTGTTCAAATGACATAAAGCACCAAAACTTTGTTGTTCAGCATGTGGGTGTGGCTGCACATAAACAGTACATGTGACTAATGTACACCATGCACTCTCATTCACAACACACTATTGCACATGTGCACAAACCTGTGGTGGTACAATACCACTGTGTCATAGATGTGTGTTCAGTGCTCCCCAATGATGTCAAGATAGTGCTGGTTAATGGCTGCACAGCTATTGATTTAGTGAGACTAAAAACAGCACATTCTGATACTACAGATATCTTTTATGCAAGTGCACTAATGACCTAGTATAACCAGCCACCCTACCCAACAGTACATCTAGGGGTACACAATGTCACTTCTCATCCAGGACAGGTGGGCCATTACTTTAACCTGACCTGCACTTTACTCTGTCACCCAGGTCTGAAAGAGGGGGGACTCACCAAATGATGCACTGCAGTCAGGTCTGCCTTTTACTGGTTCTTCTCCTTCACATGAGTTTGCTTTCCCCCTCTGTCGCTACTGGCCTCTATACTCTCCTCCACTGATGTTAAAAACCTCACAGTCATTCTCAAATGTAAAGTAGTCCTCAGTACTACATTGTAAAATATTTCTTATCAAGACATTTAAAACAACCCAACAAATCAGGACAGCAGTGCACTGCATCAAAGCCTGCAATGTAGTGGATGATAGAGTGAGAACATCATGGAAAGGATACAACCTGAACACTAGCAAGTGCTGGCAGATAGCAGATAATGAAGGTGGCAGAGAATAGAGGACATTTTGAGAGAGAGGACATGCTAGAGACCTATAAGTACCTCACAGGGGTGATGAGGATGCAGGAGAGGAGTCTCTTTCAAATGAGAATGAGCACCAGGATCAAAAAGGAAGTTTAAGAGGATGTGAGGACGTACTACTTCACTGAAAGAGTGATGGACACCTGGAATAGGCTATCAGGGGAAGTGGTGGAAGCTGGAATAGTAGGGTGCTTCAAGCACACGTGGGATAGACATAGGGTGATGTTAGTAAATAGGTAGGGACATGAGAGTGATGCCATAGACCAGTTGGGGTATGTGAAGACAGACTAAGCAGGGACCATCTGGGCAGAGTGAGTGGGCCAAGCAGAACTTTTCTGGTGACAAATTATGTGTCTGCATGTTTCCAGGCCCAGGCTATGGGCTTTGCTGTGGATGAATGTGATGCCCTGGGGCAATGGTTAGTTAAGTCCCAACTTATTCAACAGACTCACTGAGCTGGGTGAATTACTGCTTCCTTACTGTCCCCGAGTCATTATTTTGGTACACAAGAATGAATGCAGCATCTTTTCTGAGCTTAAGCGAACACTGTCAACATTTTTGCATCATTACTATTTTTAGATTGCTTATCCTTCTAAAATTCATTGAAGTTGCTGGTTGTTTAATCTGGCTTCTTTTCTGTAGAATTGAAATGCATGTAATGGTGTAATTTTACCCAGCTTTGTTTTGTTTCAAGTCCTTGATCTATCTTTATTGCATACTTTCTTAACATTAGGATAACTTCCAAACAGAGCAGCCACTCATGATGCAATAGTCATCTCTTCTCCCACTGCATCTTGAGTGGCTCGACTCTTTTGGGGGTGTTCGCAAGTCCAGAAAAGGTGCAGTTGGAGTTTATTAAGGAATGTAAACAAACACATTGGGATGTGGTAACATCAGTATGGTGGGTAGTCTGTTTTTCACTTTTAAATTGAAAAATGGAATCAGAATCAAACTGCCAGCTCCTTCAGCACATTCTACAGAATGTGAACAATTGTATTTTTTTTTTAACTGGCAACAGATGGAGGACTTAGATGATTGGCAGTGTCCCTTTAACATGATTTTTCATGTCCCTTAGGCCAAACAATGTAAGCATTTCTTTTCTTGCACTTCATGGCAACTATTAAGCATTTTTCTTCACCTTTCTATTTGAATAGAGATCTTTGCAGCAACTTTTGTGCCTTTACGCTTCATTTCATAACCTGCATCTGTACTTCACTTCCTGTTTCTGTGCCCAGGAAACTTAACTAAATGAGGAAAATGACACACCCAGACTCAGGACTAGAGATGCAGCAAAATTAAAATCCGCTGGTGAAGTGAATGCAAAGTGGCCACTTCAAGTTGTCATAACGCTATGCGAAGTGACCATAGTAAAGTGCTCACTTCACCATTTTATTGTGACTTTGCATTGTCATTCCACCTTAATGCGAAGTTAGGCGAAGTGACAACAATATAGGCAGCCCCCCACACATCATATGGCTTACAGTACTGTAAGTCACATGCTTTCAGCCTGGCAGGAAGGAAGTGAGTCCTAAGCAGATACTTTCACTTTCTCCTGTGCTGAGTAACAGAAAGGAGCATTTTGTAGGAGGACAGTAGAGGATTGTTGTTGTTGGTAAACGTGATCAAACCCAAAAGCTTTTTAAAAGTCAATTGTTTAGTTGTTTTTTTTTTTGTACTGTTTTGGCAGTTCATTTTTTCTTGTGGAAACTGATTTCTTTGTTTAATAAGTTTTGTTTTGTGTGTGTGTGTGTGTGTGTCCGCGCGTGTGACTGTGTGTGTGCCTGTGTTGTGTGAGTGTGTGTTGTGTAGTGTGTGTGAAGTCATTGGTGTCGGCGTTGCAAGTCGGAAAGGGAAGGAGGGATTCTTTTGAAATGGAGCAGGGACAGGATCTGGACCGTCCAAGTCAGGACTCAGAGGGAATGCGTGGGACTGTGCTGGGGCAGTGGAGCTGCGTGGCAGCATTGCTGGCAGGAGTGCGCACATGTGGGGGGCATGGCCGGGTTGAGTTGGACCTCTCAAAAGTCTTTGATCCTCATCCCCCCGGAAGCAGCAGCACCACCACCATGACCACCAAGTCTACCACCACTACCAGTGGCAGCTGCAGGAGCTCCAGCAGCACCACCTTCAGAGCAGCAGGTCGAGCCCCACCATGACCATGCTGCAGGCATTGCATCTGCCCCTCCTGTGCCTGGTTCACCCCACAGCTCCCCAGTTTGGCAGTTTTTCAACTGTGTCAGGGGGGACAGCAGCCTTGTCATATGCAGACTTTTTGGGATGGAGGCGCACCATGGCCCCCGGGGGACACTTCTGGGGACTGGGCCAGTACACCCTTATGTTGAACCACCACAAGGTGGAGTGGCAGCTGCCACAGAATAGCCACACCTCCACCTGCTGGCCCTTCTGTGGTTGTAGCAGAGGTGCTGCTGTTGTGCATCACCACAGCAGGAGGAGGGCCACAACAACAGCTGCTCCACCACCACCACCAGCACCACCTCACCACCACCACTACCTGGTGTATCACCAGCAGTGGATCCCACAGTGCCTGCAACTCAGGCAGACATTGTGCTTTGTGGGCCATGCTGGAAGAAAATAATGAGAGAGGATGGGTGCTGTCCAGCAGCAGTTGGAGCAGATAGAGCACACCAGCTACAGATTGTGTCAATGTCCCTCTGTTGCTGGACCAGCAGGGGATTCCCCCATTAGCTTTTTTTGCAGCACACCTCCCCCCCACCACTGTAGTGTTTTGTCTTTTGTTTAATAACAGAGAGAGGGAAGGCCACAGTAGTAGTTTAAATATATACCTACACATACATACATACATGCTTCTTATTGCCTTGTTATTATAATCTGACACCTCAGTAATGTTTACTTTCTGTTGTGGAGTGGTTGTGTAAAAGCAGGACTGAGCAGTGCAAGTATAATGTGCTAAATTGCATGTGTGCAGTCAGTGTTGTTTCTTGTGTGTCTGTGTGTGACTTCAGACATTGTCCAGCTTCTTGCAAACATATATAAGCTGACTTGCTGCAGTGTTTATGGTATAAAGAAAGAGATAAGAATATACAACATATATTTTATAGTCACCATCAGCAGCAGTGGACTAAGTGATATGATATTTTTCAGAGGTGTCTGGCCATAGTGACCTTAGTCATACTGCACACATGACTTTTAGGACAGTGCATTTTTTGTGCTATTATCTCCGCAAAGTCATGTGTGCGTGTGAGTGACTGAGGTGCACAGTGGCCAGAGACTTGAAAAAATACCATATCACTTACACTGCCAGTGCTGATGGTACAAATAAAATATACGTCATATATTCTTTCTTATCTTTATTCTTTACATACTGCAGTAAGTCACACCATATATATGTTTGCACGAAGCTGGACAATGTCTGCACACACAGGAAAGAACACTGATAGCACACGTGCAGTTTAGCACAGCATACTTGCACTGCTTAGTCCTGCTTTTGACAAACACTTCATGAGTCCCAACGCAAAGTAAACGTTACTGAGGCTCTAGAAATATATATTTTTTTAAATAGACATTAAAGCAGCTGTTCAACAATCTGGTGAAAATTTATACCTATACTTTTCTATGCTATTTTACATTGCCACTTTACTTACCTTCTGACATGTATGATACCATTCTTTCCAGTATTTGAGTCTGCTTTAGTACTTTTTTCATGTCTGAAATAATAAAGGCGGCTCCATTTATTACAGTGCAGACCAGGTCTATATCCATATTTTCTGCTGTTTTTGTCCATCAGTTGTTTATATATCACTTCTCTTGTGACTAAAATTAACAATTATGCAGCAGGCAGTGTTTTCTGACCTCACAGAACAATATTTGTTCAAAAACAGCTGCAAATATTGATGAAAACCTGGTCCTAGCCATATTAAAAGGAGTACTCCTTTTATTTTTTCAGACACGAGAAAAAGTACCAAAGCAGACACAAATTGTGAAAAGAAGGGTATCATGCAATCATTCTATCCTAGCCCCTCTGTTATTCTCATTATTCATCAACAGCCTATCCCTACACTGCGGTGGAGCAAAGGTCACACTATACCCAGACAACGCAGTACTGTACAGAACCTGCAAGGACTTGGAATTACTAAACTCGGAGCTACAACAAGATTTATCAATGCTAGAAGACTGGTTCCAGGCAAACAGGCTGATCCTAAACAGTAAAAGACCAAAGCCATGCTCTTTGGCCCCAAAAAGCTTATCGCGCCTGGCTAATCTTCTCCTCTCTACCTCAAATGGAACAGGGATCGAAGTTGTGGACAATATCAAGTATTTGGGAATGTTCATTGACCAGGAAATCTCTTTCAGGAAACACATAGACCACCTAACAACAATAGTAAACCAAAAACTCGGGCTCCTGTACAGACTAAGCTCCTATCTGACTAAAGAAACCAGGATTGCGGTCAGCAACGGGGCTATCATTCCCATCCTGTTCTATGGTGCAACAATGCTTCAAGGACTGAGGGCAACAGAACATGAACATCTGAGTATGCTGTACCACAGATTCAGCCATTTTGCCACCAGGGCACAAAGAATGGAGCACCACTGTGATGTACTACAAGCGTTAAACTGGCCAACCCTTGACGCAAGACTCGCCTATCCCTCCCTGTGCTTAACTTTCAAATTGCAGCAACCTGATGCCCCACTGAGCCTGAGAAATCTACTAGTCCCAAAAGCAAACAGGAGGGAGCTCAGGTCAACTGAACACAAGCTGCTAGAACCCCCAAGAGCCTGATCAACTATGGGACAACGCTCACCTAGAATAACCCTCCCCAAACTCTAGAACAATCTCCCGAGAGAGCTGCAGGACTAAACCTCTCTTGAGGGGTACAGAAAGGTTAAAACTAAACCTAAGCAGTGGGTCTCATTGCAGGTGTACAACCATAAAAAGGCACCTCTGCTAAACGGGATGCCTCACATAAATACAAACAAAAAGGGAGGGAGGAACAGTAAGGAAGGACATAATGTACTGAACTGCACTTACGTCTACTATCTACTCATGAATGTGTGTAACTAACAAGGTTGTTCATACATAAACTCACCTATGTCAACTGTAGTAATGTCTATCTCTACGACATGTATACATGATCAATGTGCCATATACTGTAGTACAATCAAAAGCATTGGTTTTCTTTTCCCCTCTAGGTACATGTAACTAATCCTGGGTCACCCCTGAAAAAGAGACTGTCAAAGTCTCAGTGGGCCTACCCGGTTACCAAAATTTAAATAAATACAAGTCAGGAGGTAAGTGGCTGGCAATCTAAAATAGCATAAAAAGTATCGGTCAACATTTTCACCAGATTGTTGCACTGCTGCTTTAATTTATAATTTAATTATGATGTTATGTGCTCACAACACACAAAATGCAACTGTCTTGTGTCCAGAAAATTCTCAAGTGCTGACAAAGTGAAATGGGAGTGGTACACCATATGCCAGGTCCCCCAGAATGTATTGTGCAGTCACTCACGCATGCAGTGGTCACACAGAGTCCCCAGAATTTTTCTACATCCCTAAAATGTAACTGTCGTGTGTCCAGAAAATCCCCAAGTGCTGATGAAGTGAAATGGGAGTGGTACACCACTTGCAAAGTCCCTCAGAATGTATTGTGCAGTCACTCATGCATGCAGTGATCACACAGAATCCCCCAATTCCCAAGTGCTGATGAAGTGAAATGGGAGTGGTACACCACATGCAAAGTCCCCCAGAATATATTGCGCACTTAATCATGCACGCAGTGGTCACACAGAGTCCCCAGAATTTTTCTGCATCCCCAAAATGCAACTGTCTTGTGTCCAGAAAATTAACATACTGTGATGATGATGACATGATTCTGTTACACAAGGTCCCTGCACCCTAATTGGTACCCTCAGAGGTACACCGTAGACAGCTAGCACTTAAGTATATGTTATACTAACATATAGGGCTTAGGGCATCTACCGTTCAAGAGTAGATGTCAGGATTTGTACACATATTGTTGTAATACACTTTGCTTGCTAATACATATATTCTCCTATGTATTTTCTGTGTATTTTTTACTTGTAAGATGCCAAGGCACCTGTGTCCTTGGAGTAATTATGATATGTAAGTCGGCATTGCCACCTTTTGGTGATTTGTACTATTACACTGAGTTATGTAAGACTCTGTATAAGAACTCTTTTGTTCACAAACTGATGACTATACAAAATTGTACAATGTTATCTTGGACCGTGGATCCACCTCTAATTTAGCCAATAGGGCTCATCTCTGTAACTAGAAATGTTTCTATCTTACAGTAACCATAGTAATTATCATAGGTATATAATGTGATACACTAGCCTTGTACCTCGGAGATCCCAAGAGACACAAAGAAACCTCAAGGTGTAGGGAATGCTTAGCACAGGCTCCCGGTTCGTATTAGTAAGAACTGCTTAGGGCAACTGTGATTTTGTCCTTTGGTAGTAATAAACAAGTTTATTACTCTTATGCAACATGTCTGTGATTACTTGCATTCCCAATATTGCCAACAACCTGAGAGTGAGGTTTAGACCTCCTGACAAATTGGCGACCATGTGCAGGTGATATCTGGTGTTTGTAAGTTTTCACTTGTTGCTATAACTTTTCCCTTTCCCACGGGGACAGTAGGTGTACATTCCCGTATCACCTCTCCCATTTTAAACCAGTTTGTAGTCACTTAGAAAAGTCTGGCTGTCATCCTTTTGGGTGTGGTCGATGCTGAATCGAATCACTCCATTACAGCTTTGATTTGTAAGTCTACAACTTTTACAGTAGCCCGGCTGTGTATAAAGTGCTCCTGCTGTGGATCAATACACAGCACGGCGCCTTTTTCACAGTTTGATTTTTTGTTCCCTCCCACAGAATGGCCACTGTATCAAATATCTGTGCAGAACTGAGACTCGATGTCTCGAACTTCCTTACCTCCTATGGAGGATGGGCTGACTTCGCGGGATGCAAGTCAATCCAAAAACCCTATACTGGGGATTTCAGCCCAGTACACAGAGATGAGACAATCAGCCAATAAGCGTCAGGCTAAAAGGTTGATGGTCTTGGCTCTCTATGCTGCTCTGGAAGCCTCCAAAGTGAGGTTTCGAACCCTTGATCTGCAAATTTCATCTCTTAAGCAACAGATGGGTTTGCAGGAAATGGAATGTGTTAGACTGCAGCAGAACTTGGAGTCTGAGCTCCAAACTCTGAGGAATGAAAAGTATTCACTTTTGCATCATTCAGCTCAAGCTGGAGAACAGGAACTTTGTATGTTGAAACAGGAATGTAAGAGTTTGAGACAGGATAAGGGACAGGCATTGCATATGAATGATTTGCTAAGTGCTGCAAATGCTCAGTTGAGTGAGGAGATGGGAGAGCTACAGGACGAGATAAACCAGGTATGTAATGACTTAGAAGTGGCTACTAGGGACAATTGAGAACTGAGCACCAGGTATAGAGTGTTGCAAAAGCAAAAGCAAGATGAGGTTGATATGGATGTTGCAACTGTGAGTCATGCTGAATGTAAAACCAAGATGGTGAAACTGCACCATCAGCGGGAGGTTCTGGCTGGACATGTTAAGGCGATGGGAGGCTTAGCCCCTGCCTTACACATGTCATCTGAAGGGGGAGTTGTCAGATGATGACATTTCTCAATACAACACCCAGTCATGCCCTTACTATGGCCCAGAGACCCCACCCAGCCATCCACAACATGGCGGGTCCCCACTCCACCCTCACCATGTCATATGTCATCAACATCGTGACGCCCATCATGGAAGACACCAACATGGTGGCCCCCATGATGGGGGGGAGCAGGCCCGGGTCTGGTCCCAACAGCACCACCGATAGCCATTATTAATGTGGAAGATAGGCAAGAGATAGAAACGATGATTGAAACTGCGATAGGCAATGTACCTCTTCCTGAGAGAAGTAAACGGACTATTAAAACCCAGATTAGGCAGCTTCTGTAGGAGGTTGGCACTCAGGAGGGTATTATCTGCACTGCGGCTGAGACTGCAGCTCGAGCCACCCTAGATGTCACCTGAGACAATCTACCTCTGCCTGATCTACCCAGCAATCCCTTACAAATTGCCTACTCTGTTCAGCAAATAGCTGACAGTATTGGTCGGATGAACCTGTCCGACAATCTCAGTTATCACTTAGAAAAGGTGCGCTCTAAATGCGAGATGCTTAGCCTCACTGCAGAATACCATGTCCAAATACTATGCCAAACCATTGATCCTAGTTTGTGGCCAACTCCCCAATGCCATCCACCAGGATGGAATGCCACCTTTGACGAAGTTGCAGCTGAACTCATTTCTGCTCACAGCCCAGGTGTAGTAGGAGTGATGCTTGCATACCCTGTAAAACAGAATGCAAAGGAAAGTACAGCGACTTACCACCAGAGACTTTGGATGGCCTACCGAGCAGGAAAGCACCTGGCACAGGAAGCTGCAGATGTAGATCTTATTGAATATAAGACCCTGTTCCTAGGAACATGATTCCTGCAATATGAGAAAAGGTAGAGCCAACCACCTACCCCAATACAGATAGGTTTGCTGACATCCTTTGAAAACCAAGAGAGTTTACCAACTCTATATCCGTGATCTGGGCTCGGTTCCAAGAAGGTAGCCACCGTGGAGCCTGCTTCAGAGGCCACCTCGCACTACACTGTGGAAAGGCAGGCCCAACACCAACAGGCCCAACATCAACAGGCCCTTCCAACTGAAAACCAACACCCCCAACAGACCAATCAACAACAACCACAAAAGCAACAACAATGGGGTGGGAACTGGAACTGGCATAAGAATAAGAAGCGTAAGGGTAAAGGTAAACCACAACAAAGAAAAGGCCCTTCATATAGGGAGATAGCAGAAGAGAATAGGAAATTCTGAGAGCTCCTGGGACAAGTGCACTCTGTAGTGGATGCTGTTCCTGCACAGGCCCTTGCGGCAGTACAACCAGTGACCCAGACCCCAATGGGTCATGGGGATACTGGAAGAGGCCTCAGGCCCATACAGGCTTGAACCCAGAAGCCCTCCCTATATAGCATCAGTGCAACATGGTGAAGTGATTCACAAGAGTAAGGCCTAACCTCTCCATGGGCTCAGCAGTACAGATTGACAATTACAGGCCCCAGTCCGGATTGTAAACAAGCTAGTGTTGGATACAAACGAAAGGCCCTGCACCAAGGCCGAGGTCGGGGGCCACCTACTGTAGTTTTGCTAGATACAGGTGCAGCTGTATCTATATTACATGATGAACATCCAGACACATCCCCTTGGTTCACCGGATGGAGGACCAACATGTCAGAAGTTGATGGTACCAGGCTACCCACATACTGTTCTCTACCCCTACCGGTAGAGCTAGGCCATCTAAAGGCCTCACAAACTTTCCAACTAATGGTAATGCATGACCATCCTAGTATCACAGGAGTTGAATTCCTTGCACCACATGGCTATGTGGTGGATCTAGCTAACATGCTACTGATACAGATTCAGGGTCAATATCATACCATTTTGATTCCTGATTCACATGTTGTGGCAACAATATCTGCCCAGACAAGAAGTATGACGTCATAGATTTGTTCAAAACTCATGACCTTTTTCTGAAACTTCTCCCCATTTTTCAATGACATTTGGAGGCGTTTGCAATTAACAAACATGACTGTGGCAGAATGCACACTGTCATTGAAGTGCCAGGCCCGGCACACGAGAGGCAAAAGCAATACCCTTTTCCAACTGAGGCCGTTCCCTCTGTTAGAGAAACGATCAAGTTGCTCCTCACACAAGGAGTAATCAGAACTTGCGTTTCCACTGCTAACTCTCCAGTGTGGTCCGTGAAAAGACCCACAGGCATCTGGAGACTTACTATTGACTACAGGAAACTGAATCAGGTCACCCCCAGTTGTTCCCCAACTGTGGCATCAGCACCTGACGTGCTACAACTTCTAGCCCCTGACCTGAAATGATTCGGTGCCCTGGACATCTTCAATGGTTTTTGGTCATTACCATTGGCCCTTAAGAGTCAATATAAGTTTGCCTTCACCTTTGAAGGAAGACAGTACACGTGGACTTGCTTGCCGCAAGGATTCCATAATAGCCCATCCCTGTTCCATCTGCACATGATGGATGCCCTTGAAAGTTTCTCTACTCCCCAATGTCTCTTGCAATATGTGGATGACCTGTTGCTGGTGACAGCCACACAGGAACAACATCTGGATCTCTTAGACGAACTACTGTCTCTCATCCAGAGAGCAGGCTTGAAATGTAACCCGGCAAAAGCACAACCAATGTCAGAAAGAAGTACTCTTTCTAGGTCTGAAAATAACTGACCAAGGTTGAAGCCCTACCTGGAAGACAGTACAGAGATTACAAGACTTGCCATTGCCCATCAGTGTGGCAATTCTTCGAAGGTTTTTAGGTATGGTGAATTATTCAAGAGATTTTATTTGTGATTTTGCTCAGAAAGCTGATCCTCTGTATGAGTTACTCAAGAAGGACATCCCATGGACTTGGGGCCCTATACACACCCAGGCTGTGATGTCACTGAAGCAGGCCTTGGCCTCTGCCCCAGCTCTGGTCAACCCCAATCCAGCACTACCATTCCATCTGGAATGTGCCACCTCTGACATTGCCATGTCAGCAGTGCTGGCCCAGAAGGTTCATGGCACCCTGAGACCTATTGCATATGCATCACAGCTCTTGACCCCAGTGAAACAGAAGTACAGCCTTTGTGAAAGGAACCTTCTGGCCACCTACTGAACTGTCAAGCACTTCCTGTATATCATTGGGTACTCTCCACTGATCATCAACACCAATCACACCCCAACTACCTTTCTACTCTCAGACAGAGTGAAGGATGGGTCAGTCTCCAACACCAGACTGACACACTGGTCACTTCTTCTCCAGGATAGGAACATACAGGTACACCCAACAAAAATTCCATCTATGCTGGCTCATGGACTCCTTTTCCAAGGAGAACCCCATGACTGTACATTGCAGTCACCTGATCGTCCAGATCAAGGTCCTTTCCTCCCTGCCACACCACAAATACTTGATAACACCTCTTTGTGTTGTGTCTTTACTGGTGGTTCAGCATCCTACAATCAGGGAGAACAAATTGCAGGGATGGGCATTCTAGTGATTTACCCTTATGGGAATACTGTTAAAATATCTAAGCGCTGCAGCATAACCTCATCACAGCATGCAGAGATGGCAGCGGCGGCATGTACCCTCGAGTTCATCCAGCATGGGACTGAGGATACTATCATTTTTACAGACTCTAACTGGGTTTGTTGTTCTCTTACAGAATTTCTTCCTTTCTGGCAGAAGAACTCCTTCATCTCCTATGATGGCAGTCCAGTGAAGTACAAGGAATTGGTAATATACATACATTCACTGGCACAGAAATTTTCACACCAACTCTATGTACATAAAGTCAAAGCTAATTCTCTCCATGACCCTACCATGTCCTCAATGACACAGCAGACACCCTTGCCAAGATAGGGGCCCGAGGGGGGGACACCTGGATGATGGACCATCCAGAGGCCAATGCGGCCGTACAGATTGCAGCAATCAGGAAGAAACCTGAACCCTTCTCTGCCCTGGACCTCTCAGCAGCCCAACATGCTGATACTGAACTCAGAGAAGTGCTCAGATTCCATGACAAGAGTACCAAAGAGAAACTTCCCACACACAACCCCTCTACGGAGGCATGAAGGTAAGCTACACTTGTCACTAGATGACAAGCTCCTCTGGTACCAACCGGATGATTCCACCACCAAGTTGTGGGTGGTCCCCAGACACCTGAGATCCAAATTCTTGCACCAAGTGCATGATACACCCACTGGTGGACACCAGGGAGTGGAAAAAACCCTCCAGAGGCTTAAGACCACCACCTGGTGGCCTGGTGTCTCCAAAGATGTTAAATAGAACATAGATAATTGTCTCATTTGTGTGCAAAACAACCCCATCCCTACCAAACGAAATGCCAAACTCCTACCACAATGACACTCTGGCCCTTGGCATGCCATACAGATTGATTTTATTGGTCCCCTGACCAACATCAGCAGAAACAAGTATGCTCTTGTGGTAACTGACCTCTTCTCCAAGTGGGTTGAAGCTTTCCCCACTAAAACATGCACTGCTAAAACCACTGCCAAAATCCTGGTGGAACAGATTTTCTCCAGGTGGTGCCTACCTCTCAAGGTAGACTCTGACAAAGGAACCAGTTTTATAGGTGAGTTGATGAAAGAATCCCTTGAACTCCTTGGAGTTCAACAGAAGTTCCACATACCTTACCATCCCCAATCCTCAGGTCAAGAAGAAAGAGCCAACAGACGGCTTAAGCAAATGCTTTCCAAATTCATTGAGGACAATCCCAAAACCTGGGATTCCCTACTGCCATTACTTCTTATGGCAATTAGGGGTACAACCTCAGCCACCATCCAGCTCACACCCCTTGAGGTGATGACTGGAAGACAGATGAGATTGTCTGAACACCTGTTGTTTGACCTGCACACCCCCACTGCAGACCGTGTGTCTGTAGATCAATATGGGGAAAAACTCAGAAAAGACCTCATACACACACACTTGTATGCCACTAACTGCATGGGCAAGGCCCAGCAACAATCCAAAATACAGTTTGACAAACACACACAAGAAGTGGATTGGCAGGTTGGAGATCAGGTAATGGTACTCCGATTTGCACATCCCACCCATTCCTTCTCCAACAAGAGGGAAGGACCATACACCATTGTCAACAAACTCAGTCCAGCAGTCTATCAGGTTAGACTCCTGCATAACAATAAGTTGACTGACAAATGGTTACATGCAAACCAGCTGAAACTGTATAAAGGAGCTTAACTACTTTTCCTCACCTCATTGGGAGGAATAGTACTAACTTACTAATCTTTGATTTGCTTTTCAGATACACTGACAAGATGGCTATCTTGTTCCATTATCTCCTCACCTCAGGAGTTATCCCCTACATCCAAGGCATGGTACCGAACCTCCTACCACACCTCGATCCTCCAGCATCTCCTTTGGAGGGAGTATCCATCAATATACCAGATAGTCTGATTACTGTCCAGGAAGGCTCCGATGCTTACCTCACTGCCTTGGTTGTTGCTCCTGATAAATCTACCCTACAAATTGAGTGGCAAACCACATCACAAGGACAAATTCTCCCTGTGGCGAAACTCTCCAAAGGAACTTTCCAGGGTTGGCTCAATGCTAAATTATCCCCAAATGGTTCTCTGTCCTTGTTACAAACTGCATTAAGACATTCTGGTTTGTACAACATTACTGCCTTAATTGATCCTTCGTACTGTAACTCTTGGTCTAAGGATTCTGCTCAAATATTTTGTGCTGTACACCACATGGCTTCTGCAGCCATGTATCTCTCTGTGTTACCACCTACTGATAAACAGCTTTTGGAATGTCCAAAGCATACCTCTGGTCCCCGTAGTGGTCTAACAGCCATTGCCCTCCCAGGTTCATTAATTAATAACTTATAGTTTATGCATATACCTGTTTAGTTTAATCTTACTTACTGGAATATGAAAGCATTTGGTATGTGTCACAATACTAATACTTCAGCATTTTATAGTTCATTATTACTTGATAGTTTAGCTGCATTTCAGATTCGTACTCAAGACCCATTCTACTGAACATAGAGGTAACTTCAGGAGAAAACCCACTGCTGATGATCATACTCATAAACGTAAGACATGTGAAGTTGACAGTTCTGATGTTACAGGTGCAACAGGTACTGTCACAGGCCTTTTCAGTATGGCTATGTCTATTTGGAATAAAGCAGACATTGCTGCTGTCAAATCTCATTCTGCCAAGTTTTCCACTGGTCTCGTTAACAACATACTAACCCCATTATTGCATAGTGTGGATGGCCTTAGTCAGGAAGAAAGATACACTGTATACAACATGCACGACATTGCTAAGGCATTCACTGATTCCAGAGATAAGATCAACGCACTCATACAACAAAACAATAAAGAAGCAGATAAACAATATATTGCTAGAGAAATCCACTGCTCTGCCTATGGCTCATACATCATCACTACCATCAACAATCTCTTCCGTGATCTAGAATCTGGAAGGATCCCTGATATCATACATGACAGACGCATTTCCAAATGGTATTGTCCACGGTGTAAAACCCCTGGCTGTATTGCTATGTGTATGCAACAAACTTTAACCATTCCTCTTTCTACAGCTAGGAATCTGGGGTTTGTGACCAGACACCCTAGCACTGGTCCTTGTTTTACTACTAAGAAATATTCCATAACAGATACCATGTTTATTTCTTTTACTGTTTCTTTACCACGTTTTGATCCCACTACAGCCTTGTTCGACAAGCTTGCACTGGTTCATTCTATCGGGCATTTGGACAAAGACATCTACAGAAAACGCCTGGATCTACCGCCACTACTAGTTTTCCATCCTTTTCTGGATGCCTGGGTGGCTCCGCACATGGACTGCTGTGTGAAGAAGCAATACATTTACCTGTATCGCTATGATGTATTTGATGTTATTCAACCTGTTTGTGGTTATTCTCCAGATAGCATTGATTGGACTTTCACCATGGATGATGACATCACCAAGAATGGCAGGGATGACTTGGATTCAACTTTGGCTCCAGATAAGCTCTACCAATCATATCATGAGGAGGTTCATCACCTGTCAACATGGATTTCAAAGATGGCCTAGACCTGCCCTGTCCAGTTTCAAAAGTGGAGACTCCCCACTGTTCACTCTCAGTATAATTCTGATGGAGAGTATTGTGTGGTAACTAACTTTAAAAGCTATACTTATGGATCTGTGACATGTGCTATTGATCACCCAATTTTTGTTTTGTCCCCCACCAGAAGACTGTCATTGGACATACCGTCATAACCCCTGTCCCCCTACTAGATGCAGACATCATTGATGGTAACCCTGATTATCTGCTCACACTGTCTGAATACTTACCATATTTTAATGTACACATAGACCCACTGACACTTACATTAAAATCACTTTTAGACAGGAAAGACACACACCTCATCCACATCAGCAATAATATGACCAAGGCCAATGAAGCTATCCTCTCATTTATTAATGATGGTGACATGAATGATGCATTAACTAACACCTGGTTAGAAATTACTTTTAAAGGTTTTGTTATTATACAAGCATTTTTAATCTTTATTTTGATTATTATGCTCTGCTGCCTACGGCGCACACTGCACCAACACCGTGAGTGGCTCGAGTTCCTTTACAAAGCTCGCCCGTCGAGTTTGTAAATGACCACTGCTCTCTGGCCTTTCCCTAGATTTGCCTGTGTTGCCCTTGGAAGCAACAAGGGGGGAATGTTACACCAGGTCCCTGCACCCTAACTGGTACCCTCAGAGGTACACCATAGACAGTTAGCACTTAAGTATATGTTATACTAACATATAGGGCTAAGGGCATCTGCCATACAAGAGTAGATGTCAGGATATGTACACATATTGTTGTAATACACTTTGCTTGCTAATACATATATTCTCCTATGTATTTTCTGTGTATTTCTTACTTGTAAGATGCCAAGGCACCTGTGTCCTTGGAGTAATTATGATATGTAAGTCGGCATTGCCACCTTTTGGTGATTTGTGCTATTACACTGAGTTATGTAAGACTCTGTATAAGAACTCTTTTATTCACAAACTGATGACTATACAAAATTGTATAATGTTATCTTGGACCGTGGAGCCACCTCTAATTTAGCCAATAGGGCTCATCTCTGTAACTAGAAATGTTTCTATCTTACAGTAACCATAGTAATTATCATAGGTATATTATGTGATACACTAGTCTTGTACCTCGGAGATCCCAAGAGACACAAAGAAACCTTGAGGTATAGGGAATGCTTAGCACTGGCACCCAGTTCATATTGGTAAGAACTGCCTAGGCCAAATGTGATTTTATCCTTTGGTAGTACTAAACAAGTTTATTACTCTTATGCAACGTGTCTGTGATTACTTGCATTCCCAATATTGCCAAGAACCTGAGATTGAGGTTTAGACCTCCTGACAATACACAGTGTCTTGCCAAACCATGTGAAGGAGGTATAACATGGCATGAATGACCATTCAGTGTTCCATCACAAATGATGACAATGAGAGAACTGTTGCTTGTCCAAAGTGTGCTGTGAATGTGTTGCGATCACCTCAACTGGATGGAAGGGTGCCCTTTGTGTGTACACTGATAGTAGCCTTGGTGAGTTGATATATATATATATATATATATATATATTTTCTAGGTGGGGGTTGACATATATATACATGTAATCACTGTATTTTTCTGTAACACAGGTCACATACTGTTGGTTTGCACATTCTTGAGCTTGATGAGAAATGTTGGCATTGGAATTGGAAATGGAATACTCCCAAGCCAATGAAGGTAAGTATTTTTTTTCGCAGTGGGGGGAAGCATATTTGCAAGTAGGTCTCATTAATGGTTTATTATTTGGTTACTTCTTCATAGATTTTATCTACAGCCTTCAGTCCGGTAATGATGGCCATGGTCATCATCGATTCAAACGACTTCTGCTTGTTGTATGTCTACTCCAGCCCAGGGCATGATTTTGAAGAAGTTCTTTGGATAAGGCAACTATGACATTACAAAGCATCTGGAAGTTTCCTAAAAAAAGAAATGAAGGACTTATTACAACTTGATTGCAGCAGTAAGACATTATGTTTAAGCTATGGCTGTTCCACCACTGGTATCTGGATTAACACAGATAGCAAGCTGTCCAACTTCTGATCACAATTTAACTTAGTACCAGGCTGTAACAAATACACTATGTCAGTATCCCTGCATCTCAACTCAAGTTACATTTAAAACCACATCTTGTAAAATGTAATGACCTGGGCACAACTTTTTCAACACTGTCATGGCTGCACAGGTGCAAATTTGGAATACAGTGCATGATATGTTGCAGAAATATTTTTTGTGATGTACATGTCACCTTGTTTATGACTCATCAGTTGAATCTTTTGCACTCTTATGAAAAAAAAAGGAACAGATGAAATAAAATTGATATACTTACCAGTATGGATTGGAAATGGATATCCCATAGGTTCCTATAGACAGTACTGCTGCTGTACCATTGATACAGACCTTCAGTGAAGGAGAGTCATTTGTCATTAACCTGTCTGTGGCTGATGGACGTGGTCTCCTGTTTGACTCCCTCTGCCTTGGCATGGTCAAGACATGTAATGTAAAAACATTGTCACAGTGGTGGTGGTGGGTGGTGGTGGTCATAGCTGATGCACATGATGACATTTCTCTCACATCTTCCTGCATCTGGTGGTGATGGCAATGGCTAACAGCGGTCTTACGGTGGCGGTAGTCCAGGGGACACGCGGCACATTCCCTATGGTGGCAGTGGTGAACAGTGGTCTTATGGTGGTGGTAGTCCAGAGGGACACATGGTCACTTTCCCTATGGTGGCAGTGGTGAACAGTGGTCTTATGGTGGTGGTAGTCCAGGGGTATACGGTCACATTCCCTATGGTGGCAGTGGCAAGCAGCGGTCTTATGGTGGTGGTAGTCCAGGGGAAGCACAGTCACATTCCCTATGATGGCAGTGGTGAACAGGTAACAGTGGTCTTATGGTGGTGATAGTCCAGGGGCCAGGATATACTGTGATCTGTGTTATAAATGTGACATGAAATATGGAATTTGAGTCACTATGAGTGAGACACTGATTTCACTTTATGAAAAAGAAAACATGTATCACTCAAGAAATGTGACAGCTTTTAACTACTTAAATTAAAACTTGCCAGCATTAACATCATTATCATTCATCTTCATCCTCATAAAGAAAACTGCCCTCACAGTCTTCTATGTCTGAATTCTGACCACTGGGAAATTCTTTCTCCATTGTGTTATCATCCACATCAGTGGTAGGCCATTTCATGCTGCCAGTGCCACCAGAATGGTCCTTTCTACAACATCAGCAAAACCATGACTATGCGGTATATGAGATACTGAAGTTGCAGTCTGAACTGGTATCGCCTCTCATTCGTTTTATGAATGTCAGAAAACTGACATTTGCAGGAGAGAGGCTCGTATGATGATCCCGAGCTATTGCACCTGCTGAACTGAATACCTTCTTGACACTCACACTGGAGGGTGGGCATGTCAGGTACTTCAGTGCCACAGCGGTCAGCTCTGGCCATTCACTGACCTTTCCATTCCAGTATAAAAAGGGATAATCGGTGATTGACAGATGCCTGTTTTCAGACAAATATGACTCAACCATTTGCTGTGCTGCACTAAGTACAGTGGTTAATGCATCATCTGCTTCTCCAGAATAATTTATGTCACAAATCCCCATTTGAGTCAAAGCCTCCCAAAGTGGGTTAAAGCCAACCGCTTTTGATGACAGACCACCTGGAACTGCAGTCCCATTCCCCTTACAGGATATGCTTGATACTACTCCTCCAAGTTCACCTGCAGCCTGATTATGCTGCTGAGGTTTGCTGACCTTGGTATGTGACTTCTGTGCCCCATGAACCAAGTGCACCAGTTGCCCACTAACAGTTTTTACCTGTTCAGGCCCACCTTCCAGTACTGAGGCAATTCCACGTTTATATTGTGGGTTCAGCATTGTTGCTATTGCAAAGTTGTCCCTACTCTGAATGCTCAAGATGTGACGATTCTGGTCGAATACTGTCAGCATGTGTTTCAGCAACACACTGCTAGCACTGTCTCTGGCAACATCAAGACTGTGCTGTACATTCACCGATGTCTGCCTTAGCACCCGCAGCAGTGGAATTGATTGGCTAATGGAGGCAGACTCGCCACTCACTATCTGTGTGGCATGTTCAAAAGGCCTCAAGGTTGTTATTACCGAGTCCATGAGATGCCACTGTTCAGTTGTCATAGACATGGAGGCCCCGGAACTGTCACAGTCAGTGTACATGACAAGATATTCTGAGATGGCTTTGTACTGTTAATACAACCTCTGTGCCACGTAAAAGTGGAGTTCCACTAGGTGACAACTTCCAGTTTCAAGCAGTGCTGCGGGAGGCTGTTTCAGATCTGCAACTGCGAAGTTGGTCAAGGGCCTTTGCAGAGCGTGAAAAGTGAGAACAGATCGCTGTGCAACTGTCAGCATTTCCTTTATATCAGGGTGCTGCAGAAACTCCTGCACCACAAGATTTAAACAGTGAGTCATGCATGGAACCTGAGAAAGCCACCATTCGTGATGCATTCATCACATTGACCCACTGTCACTTGCTATGAACCCAGCTCTCAGGGACAGGGGTTCAGGCACTTCAGTTTCAGTCAGTACCAAGTCCAAGATGTTTTCACCAGTGTGTGAACAGGTCACATTGCACATAGCAATCATTGTGTGCTGTTGAATTCCTGGAAGATTGCTACCATGACACTCCACCTTACTACACTGATTATTCACACTACCAACAGCACAAACAACACCCGGCACCTGCGCCCAATTTTCAGTTATACACAAATATGAACACCCCACTGTTTTGCCACTTGTCCACATATCCATACTTAAATGGATGAATGGAGAGGAGGAATGTTGAAGGGCATGTCTTACAGAGTAGGACACAGTATGGTACAACTCGGGGACAGCACGGGTAGAAAAGTATGTCCTGGATGGCACTTTCCATTTTGGACAGGCACATGCAGAAAACCACCGGAATCCAGAATTCTCCACAAAGGAGAAGGGCAAAAGATCAATTGCCAGCATTTCAGCTACAGCAGCATTAAGTTCACATGACACTGTATGATTGGGTGGGTACTTCAGCTTATGCGCACAACCACTCTGTAACCTGGGCTGACTTACATGTTTTACTTGGGGTGTGATGACAAAAATGGTTCTGCTCTACACATCGCGGGGAGTGGAGTGTGGACATGTGATGAAGATGGTTGCACAGGGATGACAAACCCAGAAATGCAGTTATTTTCCCAGACTTACCAACAGGGGTTGATGTATCACTTGCACTAGACATACTGCATTGACCACCACCACCACCAAAACTGCTACTCTCACCACCACTGGACAAAATCATTATGCTCCTCCACCTCATCATGCCTGTAATGATCATCTGCTCTTATTTCATCACTACTACACACATTTAATTTTCTACTTGATGTTACAGTCATGGAAGGGATAACATGCTCACTGTGGTTGATGACGAGGTGAACGCCCCACTGTGGTATGGGTATTAGCTATCATCTTGTGCTGGGTCCACAGTGCCATATGCCTGTTCTTAAGATGTTTATGCTGTCACCCTGTGCCAGATGGCTCCCCTTTTACCTCGCCTCACATGCCTGGCAAACCTGGCAGATTCTAACTGACTCATCATTTGCATTTTGCAAAAAATCCCAAACAAGGGATTGTGATGCTCTAGTTTTAACATGTCTCTGATGCTACTTATTGGACTCTGTTTTTAAGCCATGAAGTGGGGGTGTGTTACATGATTTTTCAGGCAGGATGCACTTGGACTGCAACTGACCACCACAACTACCTATCATTATTACTGGGTCATCATCATCATCAACTGAAACTGGTAAATCACAACTTTTACGGGGTGTTAATGCAAACAGACCCAGATACAGCCACCTTGAATTTCTTTTCCCCAGTTCCCAACAGGGTCACTGACATCATCATCATATTCATCAACATCAACCACATCTTCTGCTTGGATGCTGGTATGTGAACTGCATGTTGCAACCACAGCAACATCATCATCATAAGATTCATCATCATCAACGCCACCATCACCCGATATTTTTTCACCACACTATGAATCACTGCATGGCAAATGTGTGACCTGAACCACGGTGGAAGAAATGTGACATTGTGTGCTGTCATTGACATGATGATCAGAATCCTCATGTTCAGTTACTGGGATGTTACTGGGGAGTATGACATCATCTACACTGGCACTGCTTTACACTCCACTATATTTTTGGACATGGTAAACTGGTCAGAAATGGAACTTGAGGCAGCAAAACTCATACCACCACCAGCAAATACACTAACACCACCACCAGCTGGGACAACATCATCTCCTCCAACTATGAGTGAAGCTATTGATTGCGCTGTAAAAAACATTGAACTAGAAATACCTTTCCTCACATCAGCAATGCACTTCTGCGACTGCGTACTGTATGCCCACAGACAATCTTACCACTGGCAGCAGTGCCATGGTGAGAAACAGCTTTGCTTGCACATCTCTTTGTGAGCATTTTGGGGGATCAACAAGAATATTCTAAACTAATTTAGATTTTGGAACGTTCACTCTGAGTGGGGGCCCAGGAAGGGGATGCTGGATGCGAAGCCAAAAAAACATCTGTGGCTTCAACAAGAGATACAGATGCAAAGTCACAACAAGTTCAACAACACCTTAACTAACCAGTGGTGCTCTCAAGTCACAAACAATCCAATCTGGAAAAGGATACTTTTGGCCGGTGTTGGGGGGGGGAAATGACTGCAGATTACACAGTGCAAAACCAAGAAAAGATAGCACAATGGCAGCACAAAATTACGCAGGTGCGGTGGATAGCAGGTTCACAGTGCTGCACCTGCAATTACACTGTGGCACAATAAAAGGTGTATTATTTGATGTCATGCACCGCACACACACTCACACACACACACACACAATTTGTCTACAAGTAATATGTAGCAAACTGAAAACTTCAGTATTATACCACTTATTTTAAACAACCTGAAATTATGCACTGCTGCACCAGATCCACAACACACACAATCAGCAACAAAATGTCAACAATTACTGAAAATATTACTGTGTGTACATTAACACAGTCAGTCATACAAGAAAAATATAACCGAAAAACTAAGAACTCCCTATTTCTTCAACTTAAGTCTATGTACACCACAGATATACCCCTTCCCCAAAGCACACGTCCACTGTCTCTCAGTACACAGACTAAATGTTGTATATGAACATTCAAAATCCATACACAAACAATAAGCAGCTTGATGTATATGAGCACAGGAGGGTTTCCTACAATCAATGAACTAAAGTTTCAAGAAAAATGACTCAAAAAGGCTTTTAACAGCTTTTAGAAGGTTTTAATTACAGAGAGCTCTCAGAGCAGACTGTCTCCTATAGCTTCCTACACACTACCCTGAACTGAGGCTGTGCAGAACAATCGAGAGTCCATGTGACCTGAAATCCCATGAATCACTGCAAAATTAGCGTTGGAGCTTAAAACAAAGAAGTGAGGTGAAATACATTGTTTTCAATGTACTTCACCTTAAAAATGAAGTTGTGGTTTGGGAAGGTGTAGTAACATGAAGTCATTGTTTTCAATGGACTTTGCTTTACACATATTAGCGCAAAGTACTCAACCCGTAGCTGTGTAGCACTGTGTGAATTCTCCTTCACTCCCTAATCGCTTCATGGAGTGAATTGAAGCCACTTCGCCCACCACTACTCAGAACCTTGCCACACACTGAGCCTAGCAAGCCATCTCCAGCCAGTCACTATCAGAACATGAGTGGAGGAGGCCCATTCTGCTTACATAGAGTGTCTTACTTCATACTGCCTTCAAGTCATGCCTCTATAGCGCTTCCTGTTACTCTGTGGTTCTGCCACCATTTAAGCCTTCCTTCCCATAAAAGATGAGGCCTAGCCTAACCTGTGCTGGGTCCCTGGGGAACCCTCTCCAACTGAGCCCCCAGAGACCAACTGACTGAACTAAAAAGGTCAGGCCAATCTATTTATACTTTTAAGAGCTTCCTATCAAGCTGATCTAGCTATTAATCCTTTGCTTTACTCTGCTGTATTTGTTACATGCATTCCTTGAATAGTAGTAGTGTCTGACTCCCGCTAGTGGGAGGAGGAGGAGGAGGGCATTAAACTAGTCTGCATGTAAAATGGAACATTGACATGTCACTACCTCAATGTGTTTCCATGTTACCTTATCATTATCATTGTAAGCTTATCAAATGGACCAGCCAGCACCTCTTCCATACACAGGCCACAAGCTAACTCTGCAGGCAGCTGCAGGTAGGTTTGACATGGAGGGATGCATTTTGTCCTGTTAATATAGAAGCTCTTGTGGTGTGTGTAGCACAGTACAGTGTTTCCACCTAAGTTTTGTCAATCGTTGTCTTAGTCAAAATGGCTGGAGAAGGGTTTAGTCACAAGCTCCATCCTTCACTCACTGAGGATGAGCAGTATGCTCTTGCAAGGGGGAAAGTAGCCAGGGAGGACAATCCCAATGAAATAAGGCTCTCCAGAAGGTTCAGGACAGGGCCTGGAGAACATTGCTTGAGTCACTCAATACACAGGGAGGCCTGTCTCTCACTGTCATGGAATGCAAGAAGCTGGATGAGGGACATGATCAAGGACTGCCTGACCACAATCCATGCCAGTCATGTGGCCAAAGGTAGTTGCTCTTTGATCGCTCCCAGCCTGACACAGGGACGAGGTTGTTATCAACCACCATGCAGTGGGGTGCCATACATGGTGACCCAGGCAGTGGTTTTGAAAGCAGCCTTAAACCATCCCAGGAATGCAAGTGCCCCCCTATAGCATTGATATCTGTGATTCACACAGCTAGTCACTGTACTGTTGCATGCCACTCTGGTTGTGGTTACTTAAGCATGGCTGGCAGTATAGCCTAGAGGTTAGAGTAATGTGCTGTGAAGGAGCTTGGTACATCCAGCAGACCTGGGTTTGATTCCCTCAACCTTCATGTGCATACTGTGTGACTCTGAGCAAGTCACTTAACCACCCAGTGCTCCGGGGTCACCCCTGAAAACATGCACTTGTACCAAGTGGGCCTTACTTGATTACAAAAGAATAAAAGAAAGAAAAAAAAAAAGAGGTATGACCAGGGGTTGGTTTACCAGTGGTTAATCCAATCCTCAGGTGAGTAATGAGGCTTCGAGGTGTAGCCAGCCAGTGCTTCATGCACCTGGGGATTGTATTAACTACTAGTACACTAACTCAGGAGTATGTTAAAGGGACACTGTCAACCTGTTTTGCATCATATTATTTCTGGTTAAAAACCAACATTTTATGATTGCTGACCTTCTCTAAAATTCATTGATATTGCTGGTTGTTTTATCTGCCTCCTAGTTTAGTAGAATTACATTGCATGCTAATGTATGAACAGCCTTGTTTTATTTAAAATCCTGAATCTGTTCTCACTGAATACTCCCTGAACATTAGAAACACCCCCACACAGTGCAGCCAGTCATGGTGCAGTAGACTCCTAAACTCTCACTGCACAATGAGTGGCTAGACTGTGTTGTGGGTGTTCCCAAGATCCAGGAAAGATGCAGTGGCAGTCGATCAAGGAATGTAAACAGGCGTATTTTGTGTGGTAACACTGGTATGGTGGTCTGTCTTCACTTTTAAATGAAAAAGAATCAGAACCAGACTACCACGTACATCTGCATCTGTACAGAATGTGTGTGAACAATCATAACAAGTGCTTTTTAAAGTAGGAACACTTTGAGGCCTAAGGGGGTTAACAGTGTCCTTTTAATGCTATTATAACAAGCATTTGTCAGTGCTGAATGTTGTCTTGCTGGCATTGGCATTGATAGTGCAGGAGTTAGAGAGATGCATAATAGGAATGGCAGTGAAGTATTGAACTGACACCAAGCTCACCCCCACCCTGCAGAGACTGATAGGCATTGGGGTGTGCCTTTGGGTCATCGGCCATAACATTCATGCCATTTCACCTCACCCTACCCTGCAGACACTGACAAGTGTTGGGGTGTGCCTTGGGGTCTTCTGGCCTTACGCTCACCCCATTCCATAAGGAAATACACTGAGATAGGTGCAGTATAGGAGAATGGGGTGAACTTTGGGGCCGAAGACTCCAAGGCACACTTTGATGCCTGTCACTGGCTGCAGTGTAGGGGTGGGGGTGGATTGGCGTGAGCATTACAGCCAATGATCCCAAGTCACACCCCTTGCACCTGTCAGTCTCTACAGGGTGGGATGTTACGGTTGGAAACCCTAATGCCCTGGCATTTGTTGATATTTTCACTCCAAATTTTCAACATTGGCTTTTTGTGACCCCACCTCATGAACAGTGGCATTATCAGTTTGTTAGCCAAAAGGTGATTTTACACAGTGACTACGCAATTTGGCATCACAGGTGTGAAAACACATTTTGGGCAGGATGTGAAAAATGACAACTGTACTGTTCATGAGAATGTGTAAAAAATGGCAATGTTGAAAATCTGGAGTGAAAATATGAAAAACTGGTGAAGTCATGGCGTGCATAGAAACTGCATAATGCATGCCCATAATGCAATTATTTTTGGGATTTTTTAGCCACATTTTCAACATAAGCATTTTGAGACCTCCCTTATAAACAGTGGCACTGTGATTTTGTTAATCTGTCTTGAAAGTTGATTTCCCACAGTGACCACGCCATTGTGTGACACAGGTGCGAAAACACATTTTGGGCTGGATGTGAAAAATGACAGCTGTACAGTTCATAAGGAAGTGTGAAAAAATGGCAATCTTGAAAATCTGGAGTGAAAATATTAAAAATTGTCAAAGTTATGAGCGTGTGTGGAAACTGCACAACACATGCTCATAATGCAGTCATTTTTTGGAATTTTTTCACCAAATTTGCAACATGGGCTTTTTGGGACTCCACCTCATTAACAGTGGCACAGTCACTTTGTTAATCAGTCCCAAAAGGTGATTCTGCACAGTGGCTGAGAAATCACCTTTTGGGACTGAGTAACAAGATGACAGTGCATGTGTTTATGAGGTGGGGTCCCAAGAGCCCCATGTTGAAAATCTGGTACCAAAATTCCCCAAAATGACTGAGATATCCACCTAAGTTGACCCCCCCATTGCCTGCCATTATAAAGCTTACAGCTTTTTGTTCAGTTCCCGGTTGACTTTTCAAGAGTTCAGATGTCTTCCCGCTCCATAGAAGATTGCAACACCAGCTCTCTGGAGGTAAGTATGGGGTGCGGGGAGGTGAGGTACACAGAGGGTGGGTGCAGGTTGGGGAGGGAGTGAGGTGGGATGATGAGGGGCTGTTTTATTTTTTAAAAAAAGACTTCAGGGGAAGGTTTTCTTTATTGACAGGTCAAAAAAATGATTTTGGGCACACTGGAGTTGGCTCCCAGTTTGCCACGAGTTTGGGGGGGGGGAGCATGACACCAACAGGGATTGGGCACCCCCGTCAGCAAACAAATTGAACTGGGGGGACATGCCAAAATGGGGATTGGACATCCCCAATGTCGGCTTTGTGGGGATTGTGTGGTGGGTGGCAGGAGCTGCCATATGTATTGGAATGTTTCATCATGAAAGGCATGTAATGGAGCCTTGTCATCTGACACTCCAATGAGGAAACTGCACTTCATTGGAGCGGCACATTTCTTTCAATTCCGTGGCCCTCTTTCAAACTGCTGTCATCACCAGCATGCTCACTGATTGGAGGCTGAGCAACGCACCCACTAAAGCATCCCCTGAATTGGCCACAACACTAACACACCTCTGAAAGTGCTACTACCACAAGATGTTGCTTGTGCACGTGCAAGCCAACATAAAAATGAACAGATATATAGAAACTTTTCTATACAGTTTTGCTTAATCATACATTTTAAAGAGATTTTTTTTTTATTTACAAACTATGGTTTGCTGACTTATGAGACAAAAAAATCACTTTTGGTTACCTTTTTCCTTAGTTTGGAGTCAAACCCTTAGATTGGTTTACATTCATTCTAAAACACAGAGCTCACTGTGAAATGGGCATAGTAGTATAAAAAATACAGAAACCATCTTTTAGATGACTTATTAATACCCAGATTAACTGTCATGTTACCCTACCCTCCCCTAGAATTGTCTCGTCTTCTGTGATAGAAAAGTGGCTATATCCTCCTGCTACCTTCACAGCACTGAAAAGAAAAGGTAATGGCTGGCAGTATAGCACTAGAGGTTAGGGAATGAGGTGTGAATGAGCTTGATACATCCAGCAGACCAGACCTGAGTTTGATTCTCACAACCTCCACTTGCATACTGTGTGACTCTAAGCAAGTCACTTAACTGCCCAGTGCTCCCAGGTTGCCCCTGAAAACGAGGCATTTGTTGCCTAGTGGGCCTTACCCGGTTACCAAAGACTAAAAAAAATAAATAAAATAATATATAACTGTGAGCTTTATTTGTACAGAATATACTCACCACCCCAGTGGCCAAGAGATAGTGCATTGCATTGTTTTGCAGTTGACCTGGGCTAGGAGGGAGTTCAGGTAGTCATGCTGTCCTTTTAGTATCAGGAAGGTGGTGGTGGTAGTGTTGGGGCAGTTACTGGGCTACTCAACAATCACAGGAAAGACCTGCACATTTTCCAATGAGGAGGGGGCACATGATGATTAACTTGGAGATTATTGATTCTCCTAAAATGTATTTGCTTGTTTTACATCTCTGCTTATATGTTTGTCCTGTGTTTGAATAAAAATAGAGTTTAAAGGTAATCTTTAACACTAAAAGACAGATTGTGGATAGAACTGTATGTACACACTGCTTACAAAGAATAACTTACTGAAATGTAAATGTCTGTCCAACAGTTTTCTTTAGAATGCTTAGAATTTAAGTCAGATCTTGTTTTCCCTTTCTAGAGTATGGATCTGCTGTTCCTTCTTGTGATGAGGCTTCAACCTCAGGTTTTCCAGCAGTTAATCTAAGGACTAAGAATGTTTGTGAACTAATCCGATTACAACTTACTGTTTGACCTTTTTATAATGCTGTCTAATGCTGTTTGCGTGGCATATTTAAGCAATAAGGTACAACAGGGTGTGTATTATTTAAGCAGCAAGACATAACAGTGGGGCATTATGGTGGGATAACAGTCTGCCTTAGGTGCGTTGAAGCACCAGGTGAAGCCAGTGCTTCCACCACCTGAGAAGGGCCATTATCCACTATAATGCCCCAAGTGCCTTATTGTGATTATGAAATGGATCTATCCATATTAATAAATGAGAGAAGGGAGAAGTGCCAGCCGTCAGCGAGAGAAGGAGTGACAAGAAATGGATGAAAAGGCCATGGCAATGCGGGGCTCATGACAGCATGGCATCAGGTGATAGGCCCTGGAAGAAGCCCTGTGTAGAAGAGCCGCACTGGGTGGCAGTTTGAAATGAGCTGCCTTCAGCGGCAGTTTCATAGAACAACGTAGTAGGTGGTATTTATAACAGCTGCCAGGGTGTCTGAGGACAACCCACAGTGGGTGGCAGTTAGAAAGATCCTTGATGAGATCCATGACTGACAGCAGGATTAGTGCAAGTTTACAAAATGAGAGGAATTTTTTTTAATAAGCCTCAGTTGAAAGGGAAAGTTTGCAGCTGTCAGGCAATCCCTGCCACTCACCCGTATGTGCAGCGCGAGTCAGGGGCAAATGGACTTTTTAAACAGTCACGATCCACAGCATGTGTGGTAGGTGGGTAGACAGATCATCAGCTGAAGCAGACAGCTCAAAGGTGGGTGCTGAGCCTGTTTGTCTGGAAGTACTTTCAGCTGGGCTGTTGTGCTGGGATAACGGCCCGGCTGAAAGTACCTCTGAACCAATCAGCATCCAGTATTTTTAGTACCCATTTATAATGTGTATTATACAAGAGGTATCTGCTCTAAGCCAATCAGAATGCAGAACACCTGCCAGTTATTCTTCCACAAACTACCTCAAAAACACCCACATTCAGTTTTGAAATGAAACCCTCCCACAGAGTCAGTTATTCACCTAAGCCCGTCCCACAGTGGTTAACCAACCTGTAGCCACACCCACAGCGGTTATTCATGCTCAAAAAACCAAAGCAGAAACAAAACAAAATGGCATCAGAAAGATCTTCCACATCGGCTGGCTCACAGCACAGAAATGGGATATTTCAGACCCTTACAGAGGAAGGGAAATCCTCTATAGTATTGGAAAAGGATGAAGAAACTACAAAAACAAAAAACTAACTAAATTGGCAGAAAGATTTTAAAGGTATTTACTCTCTGATTTATAGCAACACTTCTCCCGCTAAAAGTTCGATGTCGGCACTTTCACGTCACTACCACACAAAATGATGACAATCCACTAAACATGTCAAATAAAGAGACTCACAGACACATTAATGTCCAATATTACAACCCACTTTCACAGACATTTTCACGTTATACACCACAACACCTCTTCAAATTCCTGTCACATTCTTTGAGAAGAACACCACAGCACCCCCCACCCTCCATCGCCAGAATCACGGTACACACTAGCACATAAAACTCACTGTAAACTCTAGTTAATTTGCAATACTGGATTACTTTCCACATATTTCAAGCTTAACAAACCTCATCTGTGACTATCTACATCTGCATTTGTATCACTAACATTTGGCATTCACCTGTATCAGAAATGTATCCCCCCCCCAAAAAAAAAAGCATACAGTGTTTCTACATCCCTCAGCTCCATTTTGCAATCATGCTAACTGCCCAACTCCTCCTTCATAAAATACCATTACATCCACATAGCCACATTTCACCCAAACCAAAACTACTGCCCTCTGCCTACACTTTGAAATGTGCCCCATTCATAAAAATACACACAGCACCGTGTAAACTCCGGGCGACTTTGCTGACAGTGCCAAAGAATCTCACCTGCTACAGTTTTATTGCACTGTCGAACTGGCTCACACACACTCAGGATTTTTCTTCTTTTTTTTAATTCTGACCAACTGCAACTTTCGTATAATAGTAATAATGTTCAGTCAGTTGGAAATCGCGCAATAACTGGCTGATGTAGGATACAGTAAACTAATGACCCACACCAGCCAGTTATTGCTTTGTATACTTCAACTGACTGAATGTTATCACTAAATAACTACTCCTCAGGTGGGTTGAAGCATGAGACCACAGGCTGAGCACTTCCACCACACCAGGAGTGACAATATTACAAAACAGCATACATCCTGCAGTGCCTCATTGCTATTATGCAATGGCTCATTGTCAAAAATGATTGTGGACATAGTGTTGAATAAGAGGTAGAGTCAGGTTTGCATATTTGAAGCAGCTTTACTGGATTAAAATGTTTGAAACTGCAAATATGAAGAAAAATAGTCCCTGTTACTGAAGTGTAGAGCTCATTTTAAGAACACTAAAACCAATAAATTAGTTAAGATACTGAATAGATATGTTAAAACTCTTAAATACATGTTGAAACTGCAAAAACTGCTCTACATAACTAAACTGGTTTGCAATGGTTTGCATCAACTTTTTAAACGTTTTAACTGATATACATTTGCATTGTTTTCTGTGTGACCTTATTGTTAAAAAAAAATAAAACCAATAAATTGCATAGCACTCAGAATAAATATGCTAAAACTATGAAATTCATCTTCAAACAGGAAAAAGTTTTGGTTAACTGGTTTAACTGGTTTGCATCAAGTTTATAACAATTTTACCTTGTATGCATTTGCATTTTTTCTGTCTCTAAGTGTTACTTGCAGATGTGGAACATTCACATGCTGTTCCCTTGGATGATTGCTGAGTGATTAATGGAGTCATTGGTATCGATGTTTTATATGTGCTAGTTCGTCAAGGTGTTGAACTGCATCAGAGAAGGTTTCTCTGTGGTCGCAGTTTCGGTTGCAGGCTGGGTTTGCTTTGCACCTTCATTTGCAGGAGTTGTGGATGCTGTGCTTGGCAGTTGCATTTCTGGACAGAGGATGTTGCTACAAGAGTCCCTTTCTGTAGGTTTAGCTCCCCAGTAGGATTTTAGTGACATTTTGGATTTGTATCCCTCCCTTCACAGCCATTATTTGCCATGCTTCCAGACTGTTGTTGGACAGTAATTGTACTGCTGGAGCTCACAGGCTGTGATTCATGTAGATTGTTGTCAGGCCTGGAAGCTTTGAGATTTAAGGTTACGTGTTTCCTAAATAGTTGACATCCATTGGCTCGAGGCTGTACTGAATGGGTTTGTTTTGTAGTTCTAGTTCACTTTTTCTTCTAGGATGCAAGAAGAGACATGGAGCGTTTTCAAGGATTTTGCTGAGGTACAGTATGTTTGTAAGCATCATACAAAGCACTGTGAGTGACTAGCAATTTCAAACATGGCACCTCTCAGGTTTTTCCGGTCACGCTCAGACAGTTTTCCATGGTTCTTGGTTTTCTCACTGAAAGCCATATTTATGTGTTGAAACCTTAGCTGTCTGTTTTATTCCAAATTAATCTGGCTTTAGGGATCTTTGGCCCTCACACATGATGTGCTCTTGCAACTCCAGCCAGGCTCACCATACGAGACTGGCGCCGGTTTGGAGTTATTGCTTCTAACTCTTGTCTTTTTGCAGGTCTGAGAGACTGATTGGGGGGTGGCAGGGTTGCATCTTTTCATGAGCATCTCAGATTGGCTTGAAACTCCCTGTTTGATTGTTGAAGTATCAACTGAGTGGCAGTTCATTTAGCTGCCGATTCAGTCCAGCTTGGAGACCAATGTAGCTGGATATCTTGTTTTGGTCACCATTCCCATTTCTTGCAGTGCTGTAAAACTTTCAGGATTTTGTTTAAATCTGTTGCCAGTAGCCATTTTAGCCATTCAGTGGTTAATGAACTTGAACAGCCCAGTTTCTTTGCTGCCTTGTGGTCAGTTTGTGCTGTCAATTTCAATTTTGTCTATGGCTGTTGGAGGGAGATTTAAACGTCTTGTTTTCTTTTTTTTCCAGAGAACTCACTGCAGTTTGTTGCATTGCTGAACTGTTGCTTCTGTCAGCTTCATCACTTGTCATCCGCTGAGGGAATATGTTTTCAAGTTTGTCTGCTGCCAACACGGTGAAGTTTGTGGTGAAGTTCATTATAGGTTTGTGGCAGGACAGGGTGGTGGGCAGAGATTCATTTGTGTAGTCTGTCAGGTGATGAGGTAATTTTCTGCCTGCCCTACATACAGTGATGTTAATGCTTAATAGCATCACTGTCACTATGGCATGTCAGCCAATCAGAAGTCTGGGATTATCTTTGCCATTATACAATAAGGTGTAAAAGGCATAATTGTTGATGTGTTGGAGGTGTCCACCACTTAATACTTGCATCATACACTGTTGCAAAGTTGATATGGGTCTAGTCATTGTTACAGTTATGCCTTCACAGACAAACTGTATGCATGTCCCAGAACTGTCCAACACTCACCCTCTTCTACATTTATCACTCCTCATATCCATCTACAGACACAGAGGTGGACAAAACAGACCCTGCACCCTTGTGAGGGTCATAAATGAGTGCAGCAACTTCTAGCACTACAGAAATCAAATGAGGAGGAGCAGAACTAACACACCATCCTGCAGTTTACTAAATAAAGAGGATGCCTAGCAGAAAGAATGGGAGATTTCACCACTGAATCAGGAGATGGATGACAATAATGAAAATGATGATGATGATAAAGAAACACTGATTATGGGCCTCTGCCTTGTGGACCAAACTGGATGGGTGGGTGTTTTGGCACAGGCCACATGTACCCCAGTTGTATAGTAGAAACAAGCCCCGCTCTAAATCTGGGTTACTGGGTATCTGAACAGGCTTCAGCTGGACAGGATCTTCACCCAGCACCAGATCATAGTGCTCTTGCACCCGTGGAACTGCCATCTCCTCACGAGTCCAGGCAACCAGTATATTACTGAGGACAGGTTCTTTTGAAGCTGCTGTCACTGCCCAGGAGACATTCACACAGGAAGTCTGCAGGCTTGCATGCAGCTGCATTGAATATAATGAGTGTGCCACTGCTGACATGCTTGCCTGAGACTTTAATAGCAGCAGGGATGTCAGCAATTACATGGGCAGTCTTGGAGCCCACAGCTGTGATTGCAGAAACACAGCTGCTGTGCAAGACATGACACAGGCCTGCTTGTGGGCATATGCCCATCACTGAGAGTGACACCATGGGGTGTGCCACCTAGTACTGTGGTCTCCTGCACTACAGAGATGTCATGTACCCAGAGCATAGCCTACTGGCCTCATCATTGGATATTACACCATGTTCCCAAGCATGTGGGCATGGTGAGTGAATCATCTACAGTAACCTGCAGTCATTTGCCATATGACAGCACTGAAGTCCAGTTGACCAAGACATCCCCAAGTTATGGGGGCAATGGTGCGGCTCATGGTTGCAAGGAGAGCAAATCATAGGTGTCAGTGTTCACTCCTATGGTGACATTTCCCCCTTTCTGTCACATACAACAAACTGCTGATTTTTTTCATTGTCCCACCTTTTCTGTCGCACAAGGCAAACTGTTACTTTTTTAGTTACTCTACTCTTTTTGTCTCACCCAGTAAATTGCTGCATTTTTAAGATACCCAACCCTTTCAGTACCAAACAGTTAAATTCTGTTTTTAATTGCCCCACACCATGAAATTCTGTTTTTAATTGTCCCCTTTTCTGTCCACACAGCAAATGCTGCTCTTTGTTGTTCCACCCTTTCTGTTTTTTATTTATCCCTCTCTGTTGGCTAGCTCTTCATCTGTCCTGCCACTCACCCAACCCCATTACCCCCCTTCCCCGGGACTTACCATTTCCATATTCCTCCCTAGATTGCCCCACGGGGCTGGGCCATCAAAGGAAGCCCTATTCCTCCTTCAGCATTAATTTTCAGTCCTGGCAACAGAGTCACAGTTGGAAGAGCAGGGACTACAAGAAGCTGCGGATGGCATACCATGGCAGCCAGCATTTTTCCTGTTTTTCTCCCACACCCAGACATTGGCAGAGGCCCTTCATCCCAGCATACACATGAAGCATATGAGATGCCAGAGTGCAGCAACATCCCCTCCCTCTTCCAGTGTCCCCATGCAACCACCATCTGGGGGCACCAGACAACACTAACGCAGTGGGGAATGGTACACCTCCCTCCTCTGAGGAGGCGAGTGTCCCTGGTATGTGCCACCATCCTTCCTCATCCATCCCTCCAGTGGCCCAGGCTCAGTCCTGAATCTGGGTCACTGGCATCATCGAGCAGTAACAGCTGACTTGCCCCACCTTTTCTGTCCACATAGTAAATAGTTTATTGTTTCTGCTTCCCTTTTCTTTTTTACTGTATTGATTCTTTATGTTTCTGTTGTGGCATATTACTGTACATTTTTTTAAATGTCTTCTTGTCTCCTTTGTGGTTTGTACATACTATAGGGATGATGGGCTAAATGAAGACCGCCATCTTGGATTTACACTAGTGGCAGCAGATAGAGAAATGGACTTGGGAGCTGTAGAAAACAAAGGTTTAAACAGCAATAATCAGTGTGACAAGGTAGCAATAAACAAGTATGTGTAGACATCTGGTTATGATATGCTTGGATTTTAGCAAGACATTCAAGAAAGCGTCTCATGTTAACTAACTGGAAAAATTATGACTCCAAGCAGTACCAATACATGTCTTGAAATGGCTGCATCCATGACTGACTAAGTTGGAAGAAAGGGTATGTCTAGAAAGGAAACCATAATGGTGGACTGTGGTTAGGAGCTGGGTCCAGCAGGATCAGTAGTGAGACTGATTCTGTTTAACTTCTGCATAAGGGAACTGGATATTAAACTCTGCAGCTGGATGACGTTTGCAGATGACATAAAGAATGGGACAATGATAAATGCAGAAAAGGGTGGCAGGGTGTTTCAAAATGATTTGTGAAAATTAAATTAGTAGGCATAAATTTGGTAGATTAAGTTTAATGTTGGCAAATATATATAGTAAGGTGATAAACTTTAGAAATGGCAACCTGAGATGGCAGTAGAAGCAGGGGACCAAACAGCAGCAATGAATGGCAAGGCAAAGTAAGGCAAGGCAAAATTTATTTCCATGGTTCCTTTTCTGAGGCTCAGGGTGCAGTACAGGAGACAAAACAGCAAGCAATCTCAAGTAGAATATATAAGTCATTTATAAACATAAATATATGTAACCACCCTACAAATTGGGGTTTACTATAATGTCTTCAGGCTCATAATGCCACTGTCAGACTGGTGTCAGTCTTAAGTAGTTCTATCTATTTGTGTGAGAGTGCCCTAGTGAGCCTCTCGCCTGTCTCTTTAAGAGCCCATGTAATCTGTGTTTAGAAATTAGTCTGGGCTGGGAGCCACCATTTTAGGTTCTGGACTTCCAGTATTTGGACCAATCGAACCACTGGGGACCTAAAATGGAGACTGTCCCCAGGGTCTTGGGAAGGAATTCTGTAGTTTTTGTCGTTTTAAGTGCTGGGCGCCCAAATGGACCTGGAGGAGGACCCTTACTGTGACTTGACTATTCCTTAGCCCACCGAACCTTTGGATTTCAAAGGAAATAGTCAGAACTGCCTGAAGCTGTGTATCAGTTAGAGTTGGATGTTGAAAAGTGAAGAGTGAACAGCTCAAGCTTTCAAGCAGCTGCTCCTGAAGGGCGTAGTGGAATAGGTGGGAAGAAGCTCTGCTGGCCTTCCTGACACGTTCTTCAGCAGTTCAAACTGCCTATTGCAGAAGTCAGACCTGTCCAATTTCCAGCCTTGTAACTGCGGCAGAAGAAAGAAGAAGTGTCATTGCGACTGTGAGAGAAATCCCTCACTGTGGACTTCCAGTTCACTGCCACTACCTGGGTTTTTTATTAACAGGGCCCAGGAAGTCTGTTTCTGACCTCCCTCTTTGCACAAGGTCAGGAAGGTCAACACATTAACTTTGGGTAGAGTGCTCTCTTGGAGATGGACTGCAATGGGAGTCCAGCAGAAATAGAATTACCCTTTTAAATAACACATGCACAGTCACTGATTCTATAAAAATAGACTGTTTACTAGAATACTACAAGTATTTACAACAGGATGTATTTACAGGAAACAAAAGAGTTGCACATTTACTAAGAAGCAGAACATAAAATCACATTAAACAGATAGGTATTGTACAGCAGAAGTCTAAGCTATCCTCCCCTACAAATCCTTCACCTAATGTAGCTATAGAAGCACTTTTCCCTCCATGGACTATCTTACCTCAGCTAGTCGTTGCAATGGCAGGGGCTCTGGTCTTTAGGTGTTTCAGTCCAAGAGAGTGAGCTGGATATAAGCCCCTCAATATATTGCCTTGTTTCAAGTGGGGAAGGTCCTTCTCACTCTGAATGACAGGCCCATATTGCCCAGCCCTCTTTGAGAGTGTGTGTGCGCATGTGTGTCCCCCCATCCTTCAGCACCTCCTTGCTACCATAATGATGTCCACCTGGTTCCTTTTGTTCAACATGGGAATATCTCCCGGAAGCATACCCCACTGAGTTTAAAGGTTTATTGCTTTACTGCCTCCTGCCTAGCTATTCTTGTTAGCTTTCTTGTGAGAACCATCAGACCTGTATTTTAACTTTTCCATATGTACTTGCTCATTTGATCTAGCAACCATCTTGTCTGAAGAGGTGCATATTCAAAAAGAATAACTTAATCCAAAGGAGACATGGCTCTGGTCCCGTTTTCTGTCACAGCGACTTGTGATTTCGACCAAAGACTTGCTCCAAGTGATTATTGGATTGTGAGAGAGTTACCTCGCGATCGGAAGGTTTGCAGAGTTAAGCTGTCAATTTGCAACCAGACAATATCCAAACTGTTGTGTAAAGAAGTTAGAGCTATAAATGTGCTGTATGTGTTTTGTGGGTTGCAATTTGGTTCCTCATGGCAGAATCTGTTACGCCAGCTGGAGGCTTCACCAGCAGAAGATCACAGACTTTTCTGAACTGTTCATCCTGCCTGGGCCTTGCCATCTCAGCCTAGGCTGCTAATCTTGCATCAGGGACCTTCTCAGTGAAAGACTGGCTTGGGATTTGGCCCCTCCCAAACACCATTGAGCAGGTAGCAATCACCCGGAGGTGAGTCATGTTGGCCCAGCTTCCTCCGGCCTCCTTGATTACCACCACGAGGTCTACATCTCGCCTGCATGCCTCCAGGTCCTGGTAGCATGTGTACAAAGCAGGGTAGCTCCCTGCAATGAAAATAAAAATCATTTTGGTACCATCTAATTATTTCTTTTACTGGGTTCTTGCAACAGACAGAGCCATCCAGCTTGGATTACAAATTATTGGGTTGTGTGCATGCGTCACTGTTTTTCTTTCTTTAAGGGCCCCAACAACAGCTGCAACACTGGCCACCCTTCAGGCTAGCCTGCATGACTTACTGGGTACCCAGGGTTGTTAAACTTTCTAATTGGGACTTAAAGTGCATGCCAGACAATCCTGATTTGAATCAGATTGCAAATCATTCAGCTAGATTCACGCCCCTCCCTTGTTCACCACCCCTAAACAAATCAGATTGTCTTTCTTCACATTTAACCTGGCAAGTGTGCATATTATTAGTTGGGTTACAGTATTAAGGTTGCATTGCTGTGTTGTTAATTTTATTTTCCAGGGGGTCTCCAGGGCAGTTGCTGCAGATCCAGCCCTGGTGGTAAGTGAAACAGATGTGAACACATTATTACTGCTTCCTGCTGAATGTGAATGCACCATTGTGTTATTACTTAGGCCACTAGAAGGGTTGGTGGGTGGTTATAGCATCCCAGAGGGCTATACCAGGGCAGTCAAGCTATCCCAATATCATTCCTCTGGGTGGAGACACCTGATGTTAGAACTCAGGCCCCTCAACCTGTGTATTGCCATACAGGCAGGGGTAGTGGCCCTTAGAATAGCGCTGCCTAGGGGTTACATCTTAGAGGCACCACTGGGATTAGTGCCCTCTAGTGGTCAAAAGTTAAAATTTCAGCCAAGTGCAAAACTGAGACAGGATTTAAGATGGAGGCGCATACTACACCCAAATGAAAATTTCCCCCCACAAGTTGGTCATGCACTGCATGATGGGGTGGAGTGAGGCTGAAGGGTATATCCTGCCATACCATACTACCCTTGATATCACTGTGGGGAACACTAATGAAACTATTGAAGAAACCGTGGGGAAGGTCAAGTGTCTGGGAAAGGTTGAAGTACAGGGCAGGACTCAGTTGTTTTTGCTCAGACTTTGGTGGCCCTCCTTTATTGCAGTCTCTCCATAGATCCTGAGGTAGTACCCCCAGTTATCATGCCAGAAGGATCCCAGAAGGGGTGGAGAGTTATTCATTTACATAGTTTTTTTTTTCTCAACTATGTTTCTTCTCCCCAGCTCTGGAACTCTCTCTGGCCACTCCACTCACCTGATCTGCTCTACTGCCCACTGTGGACCCTGCCTTCTTCAAAGTCTTTACTTTCTCCCCAAGCCCCAGGTGGGTTATGGGCCTGAGGAGACCGAAAGGGCAGAGGCAGGAAACCAGCATTGGGCCTGTGGCAGAGTGGCACTGGGAGGGCCGTTGCCTGTCTGGACTGGAGGGAATTTTTGATAATTGTCCCTGAGTTACCTCCTCCCCCCCCGAGCATGTCGTCCCCCTGATGCTATGGCACATGGCAACCCTGCTTGTGTCTGCCACACTCACCCCACCATGTGGTCTGCATCCTGCAGCGCCCACACTCTCCACCGGGATTGCTGGGATGCCAGACAACCCATAGCCCTCCCCAGGAGAGGAGAGCAGCCCACTGGATGCTCAATCCTCTCCTCCCTGCTGACCCCAGTTCCAGAGCTCACTCCAGAACTCAGATCACAGGTATGACGTGAGGTGTGGCATCCAGTGCCTCAACCTCAGCACCATCTGGCTGGTCATTCATTTACCTAGTGACCCATCTTTCCGGGGGATCCCTGATGATAGAGGGGTTTAAGGATAAAGTATTGAGACTTCTAGCATCTGAAGGGTAGACAGTTAAGGATTTGTGAAGGGCTTTGGAGAATTCAGAGGAGACCACTCCATTACAATCTCCTCCTGCCTCTCCGCCACCCCAGGGCATCCCTATTGTAGCATCCCCATTGTGATACCTCTGTACACCTAGACTCCTATTGCAGGCTCAGATTGTCCTCTGGTGCAGTTGCTGTGCCAGTGTGGGAGGACGACTTAGAAACATGGATGGACTATGCTACTCCCTGGTTCAGGAGTGGCAGTGCTCTGAGGGGAGAAGAGAGAGACTCATGGAAAGTCTAGGGTCCTGCATGGAAGGCTATACAGTTCCTCTGATCCACAAACCGGAGGCCACTGCAGCTGAGTACCTATCTGCTCCAGAAAGGGTGTTTGGCAGCACAGAGTCTAGGGAGGATTTAATGTGGAAATTCGAGTCTGCTAAACAGTGGAAGAATGAGACGTTGTCTGCTTTTGTCACCCGAATTGAACAGGCCCTGCAGAGAGCACATAGAAAGGGGGGGTCCCAGCTAGTAAACTGAATCATGTCAGGCTGGAGCACATTCTCAGATCTGCCCGTTATTCAAGTGCGCTTATGCTGAAATTGAAGTTTCAGGACAGGAAAGCTAACCCTTCCAAGTACTGTTGGCTGATTAAGGAGATCCGGGAGGCTGAGAATGATAAGGATGATTGGGAATCATATACAGGGGCTGCACACAGAGCCCTGACTTATGATTGACCTGTTGAGAAAGAAGAGCCCCTAGAGACACAGCAGGTCTGAGAGCTGCTGAAGGAGCTCAAAGAGATGAGAGCCAGCCAACAAGCTATGGCAGAAGCAGCCAGAATCTCTAGTTTTTGCCCACCTAAGACTGAGACTTGTAGTCAGGTCCCACCCATGGAGGCCCATGCCCTTGCCTCTGAACCTCAAGTTGATTCCAAACTGGTGGAAGAAATGAGAGAACTGCGGACATTGGTGGGGGACCTCATACATGCCACAAGATCCTCCACCCCCTGGTGGAACTGCAGGGAAAGGAAGCTCAAGCTCAAGCTGAAACAGGAAAGTAGAACTCTTGCCCTGGACCACTACAGATTTGGGAAGAATCAAACTGCCCTGGTGATCTCAGAGAAAAAGTGTTCTGTTACAGGTGTGAGGAGGATGGGCACACCCAGCGAGGTTGCAATTCCCCTGAAGATCTGCAGAAAGTCACTGCCAAGTTACTTAATCTGGTTTGACAGAGCAATATAAAACATCAGCCAGGCCCACCTCAAAAATCTTTTTCCTCTAAAACTGCCATGGTCCAGTCCATAAAACAAACTTCACTGGATTGGTCTGAGATGGTGGGCCCATGCATGGAAACCACAGTAACAGTTAATGGTATCTCCACCGAGCTATGTTAAATAGTAGCTTGCAGGTCACCATCATATTTAAAGACTGGTGCAACCAACACCTACCTGATCTCCGCCTTACCTCTAGAAGGACAGCATGTATGGGGTTGAATGACAAATCCTATCCTACCAAGGCTATGTATGAATTTGGTTGTCTTTCCTACTGCCATTGCTGAGGTGGATGAACAAGTGGCTCTGGTGTGCTTCCACTGATGGGGATGTATGACGGTATCCCTTGTTATTGGGACCAATGCTCATATGTTTGGCAGGCTAGCCCAGCTCTGTCAAGAGAAATGAGGCAAGCAGACTGGGAAGACCTTACACATGCTGGCCATCATGCACAGAGCATATGACTTACAGATTAAAACAAAGAGGTTGAGAAGGATGGACCGTGGGAGTGGTATGGAAGAAGAATCCAGAATCCTTGTGTTGCCACCAAATGTACAGTGTACCATTAGTGGCAAAGTGCGAATAAAAAGATGTAAAAACCAAAATCCTCATGTTGGATGCCCCAGAAGAGGGGAAACTCCCTGAGGGACTATTGGTCAAGCCTAGCATCCTACCAACCCGAGCTCATGCCTATGTCTGATGAGTTGTTTTACAAGTCCAGAATATGTCTGACTGGGATATCAGGGTAAATCAAGGTTGCACCATGATCACTGTATATTGTGCAGACACGGCTGTGTGGCCTAGCAAGAAAGGCACTATAGAGACTGATGAGGTGACCCCCGGTCTGTTCGACTTTGGAGATTCTCCCATCCTCGAAGAGTGAAAAATTAAAATCAACTGGAAGCTGGCCCAGAAATGCAAGGTATTCTCTTCGAAGGAGTTGTTTGTGGGATGTGTCACTGGGGCTGAAGACTACATGATGAAAGGTCTTTTCATGAGAGAGCTCGCCACCTAGCCCCAGTGGACATCGATGACATTAGATGACGCCTCCAGGAGATGCTCACAGCTGGCATTATACAGGAGTCTTGCAGTCCATACGCTTCACCTATTGTGGTAGTCCAGAAGAAAAATGGCTCTGTGAGGATGTATGTGGACTACGGACTGAATAGAAGAACCACTCCTGACCAGTACACTATGCCTCGCATCCAGGATGCCCTGGACTACCTCAATGGAAGTCAGTGGTTTTCTGTGCTGGATCTCCGGAGTGGTAATTACAAGATCCCGATGGCCCCAAAGATAGAGAAAACAGCATTGATCTGCCCTTTGGGTTTTACAAATTTCGTTATGCTCAGGGTATTTTTTGGAGTGCCCACCACTTTCCAGCAGCTGATGGAATGAGCTGTGGGAGACATGAACTTATTAGAATGCCATTGTCTACTTAGATTATGTCATTGTGTTTGGCTGGACCCTTGAGGAACATGAGACCCATTTGTTCAAGATTCTAGACTGATTGGAGGATTTGGGGCTAAAATTATCAGTAGACAAGTGTCAGTTTTTTCAGAAGTCTGTGAAATATGTTGGCCATATAGTGTCATCTGAACTGATCCAAACTGACTCGAGCAAAGTGGACTCTCTAACCACCTTACCCCAGCCTAGTAATCTGAAAGAGTTGCAAAGATTCTTGGGGTTTTGCAGATACTATCACTGGTTCATAAAGATTACACCAAAGTCATCTGCCATTTGTTCAGCTTAATTCATGTTACTCACCTACAAACAAGAAATAGAAGAGAAGTGCTGTCAAAGAGGAGGAAAAGGTCTACTTTTGGACAAATGAACCTTTGAAACAGCTGGACCCACGAGTGTGAGGTAGTATTCTATGACATCACCCACCAACTCACTCATGCACCTGTGCTTGCATATGCAGACCACGGCAAGCCCTATGTGTTGCACACTGATGCCAGCTTGAAAGGACTTGGTGCTGTTCTATATCAAGAACATGAGAAAGGCTTATGCCCAGTGGTGTTTGCTAGTTGAAGCCCAACACCCTCTGAAAAGAACTACCCTGTACACAAACTTGAGTTCCTTAACTTGAAATGGACCGTTGTGGACCAATTCCATGAATATCTGTATGGTGCAAAAATTCCAGTAAAGACTGATAACAGTCCCCTCACCTATGTCCAGACTTCAGCAAAGTTGGATGCTACTGGGCAGCGCTGGCTATCTGCACTTTCCACTTGCAATTATTCAGTAGAATATCGTCCGGGCTTAAACCACATTGATGCAGATGCCCTTTCCAGGAGACCTGACTCTAACTTGAAGTGGGTGAGAATGTCCGAGCAATCTGTCAAAGCTCTTTGTTAAAAGTTCGACAAAGATAAGCGCCCCTCTCCTGAAACAGTTGATTGCCTGGTAGACTGCTTGGGCCCTCCTGACACTTGTATCCCCACAGCCTACTGCAATCTTGCAGCCTTGGACCTCAGCACGTTACCCCAACTTACACCTGACAACATACTGGGGGCTCAGACCCAAGATCCCATGATCAAGCCTGTGCTGGATGGTTCCATGTGATTACAGCGACTATTAAATTGCGACAGTCAAAATGGAAACTTTTTAATAGTGACTGCAATTAAAGCATTATGTCACAATAGCAATATGCTGTACATGCTGACGGTAACAATGGTGACCGGCCCATAATATTGAACTCACACACCAACATTGCTCACCACTCCCACAGCTCACGGCAAAGCTGCACCCGCCATCTTTCTCCACCTATTTATACCTCTCCAGCTGTCACTCAATCATCAGCAGGGGAGCTCTGCTCCCCTCGCACCCCTCGTACTTTTGTATACTAACACCGAAGCGCTCATTGATAGTAGGGTATTTAGATATTTCCTGGCAGGCACTCATTTGATAGGGTCACTCATTTTGTTACGGTTCTACACGTGTGGCTCAGTAAGTTGCAGTCACTATTATAGCAACATCGCTCATATTCCCCAGTTGCTGAACTGACAGTTGCCCATATTGCTTCACCCATTTGACTTCACCCACATTACTTCACTATTATCAGTGATACCGTGCTGGATGCTATTCATGAAGGAAAAGTGTATCTAAACTGCGTTGTTCTGATCCCCAAACTGCCCTGCTGTTTAGAGAGGACCCAGATTACAGTTGCACAATAAAATGCTCTACAGAGAAATTCTTAATCAACAAAGTCAAGTTATCAAGCAACAACTGGTGCTACCTCCAGTTTTCAAGCGTGTGGTTCTACATGCCCTTCATGACCAGATGGGACACTTAGGCTGTGACCGAACTACTGACTTGGCCAGTGCTCAGTTCTACTGGCCAAAAATGGGAGCTGACATTGAGATTCACATCAGAACTTGTAGTCGTTGTCTCCAGAGGAAAGCTCAGCCCCAGAGGGCTGCACCGTTATTCAATATCTCCACCAGTGCACCCATGGAGCTTGTGTGTATTGACTTCTTGTATCTTGAACCAGATCAAAAGAATATTGGCAATGTGCTAGTGATGACTGATCATTTTACTCATTATGCTCAGGTATATCCAACCAAAGATCAGAAAGCATCCACAGTGGCAAATGCTCTGATTGAAAAGTTCATTGCCCATTATGGTGCCCCCCAGAGAATTCACTCCAATCAAGGGAGAGACTTTGAAAACCACTTTATCAAGGAAATGCTGTCACTCTGGGGAGTGCAAAAGTCCAGAACCACCCCCTATCACCCCCATGGGGATCCACAGCCTGAAAGGTTCAGTCAAACACTACTAGACATGCTGGGTACACTCCACCCCTGGGACAAGTCCAAATGGAGCCAACAGATAAACACATTAGTCCATGCTTATATCTCCACTGGAAGTGATGCCACTGGTTCTCCCCTACCACCTAATGTTTGGTCAAGAAGCCAGGTTGCCAGTAGACATCTGCTTTGGAGTGTCTCCTGATGGAGTCAAAGCAGAGAATTGCCTTCAGTATGTTCAAAAGCTAAACGCCCAGTTAAACCATGCCTACCAATTGGCACACACCATGGCAGCAAAGAGGAACTTAGCAAACAAACAAAGGCATGACAGGCATGTCAAGGCCCAAGAACTGCAACCTGGAGACAGAGTTTTGTTGCAAAATTTGGAACTACATGGAAAGCTCAAGATTGCCAATAGGTGGCATCACACCCCCTACATTGTTGTCAGCAAGCTGGAGGATCTGTCACTCTATAAAGTGCATCCAGAGAATGACCCACGAGCTGTGAAGACAATGCACAGAAATCATTTCTTACCTATTGAAAAAGTTATCACTGAGTCTGTACCTCAAGACACTGCCCCTCCCAGGCCTGTAACCAGGGCTGCAGCTAAAAAAAAACCTTTAACCCCCTGTCCAGTTGTTAAAGATTCAAGGCCTTCCATCAGTCATGTTCTAAATGAAATCAACTGCCAGTCTCAATCCAATGACAGTGAGTAAAAGGCCCCCTATTACCTGTCCTATGAACTGAGTCAGCCATTTCAAGGTAATCCCATGTGTAATTTTGAAGATGAAGCTGGACTTTTAAGACTGTTTGATCCTTCAGTCTTCTCTATAGCCCCTGTGCCCCCTGAAAGTGAGGTGCAAAGTGTGACTTCCAATGTAGCTGACTCCTTGTGTCTTGTGGAATTAGTTGAACCCCAAGAAAGAGAGCCAGAAACAGAAAGCACCACTGATGACATACCAGAAAGTTCAGAACTTTTGCAACCAATGATTCTGAAAATGTGGCAGATAATGATGTTAATGAAGATAAAGATGTTGAGAGTATCAGTAATGTGTTACAAGATTTAAATTCAATGGAATTTCCTCTTGAAGACGAACCTGGAATTACAGAGCCACATAATGACAGAAATATTGTTGAACCAGAACTAACAGAGCAAGAACATGAAAGTGCTTCCAGTCCAGAACAGACAACCAGTGCAGAGGTACCCCTTTCTTTAGAAACAGACTTATTGACAAGCAATGAGCCTGGACTAAACAGCCCAATTGCAAATGTTGAAGGAACTGAATCTCGCCTGCCCCTCCCAGAAAGTCTGGAAGAGCCACAAAGCCAGTAATACACCTCAGTTATGACTCCCCAGGAAGGCCTGTAGACCTCCTATTACATTTAGTTCACAAAAGGATGTATATTTCTGAGAACTTTCTTCCAAAACTGGGTTATTCTGCCACATCCAAGTTACTAGTGGAAGCCATCAAACCAGTGTACTAATGCCCTTACCCATTGCAACCTTAGTGTAGCTAATAGGGATAGGTCCCAAGCCATGTGGGTTAGTATGCAGGAGGTAACGATACCATAACTGTAAGGGTAATGTGTCTAACTACTTGAATGTCTTAAGCTGTTCATGGAAAATGTTATGAAAATGAAATGTGTACTTATGGAACTGTCATTGCTAAAGTGAAAAATATAGCAGTACTGTTATGATTTGTTTGTCTTACTTATGGATCTGCTTTTATTTTTACAGTACGCTAATATACACATGTATGTATTTTGATATAATGTCTATATGTAGACTTTTATAGTAAGTGTAGACTTGACATGGATGCCCAGGTTTTCCAGGCAGGGAAGACTGTAACCCCCATACAAATTGAGGTTTACTATAATGTCTTCCTGGGCTCCTTAATGCCCACTGTCAGGCTGGTGTCCTGTCTTAAGTAGTTGTATCTATTTGTGTGAGAGTGCCCTGGTAAGCCTCCACACCTGTCTCTTCAAGAGCCTAGCTCATCTGTGTTTAGAAATGAGTCTGGGCTGAGTCCGAGTTATTTAAGGCTTGTGACCGGCCAGGTAGTGTGTTATTTTGCTCCATTCTGCAGTCGCAACTTGCGCAGAGGGAGTTTTCATAGGAACTGTGATTGTTTATTGCTTATTTGCTGTTGTAGTAAAGATAGAGAGTTTGTCTAACCTGCTTTTATTGCAGCTCGAACATTTGGATGGGAGCCACCATGTTAGGTTTGGACTTCCAGTATTTGGACCAATCAAACCTCTGGGGACCTAAAATGGAGACTGTCCCTAGGGGTCTTGTGGGAAGGAATTCTGTAGTTTTTGTAGTTTTAAGTGTTGGCACCCAAATGGACCTGGAGGGGAAGCCCTTACTGTGACTGACAGTTCCCTCAGCCAACCGAACCATTTGCATTACAAAGGAAATAGTCAGAACTGCCCGAAGCAGTAGATCAGTTAGAGTTGGATATTGAAGAGTGAACAGCTCTAGCTTTCGAGCAGCTGCTCCCTGAAGGAGCGTAAGGTAATCAGCGGGAAGAGACTCTGCTGGCCTTCCTGCCACATTCTTCAGTAGTTCAAACTTCCTATTGCAGAAGTCGGACCTGTCTGATTTCCAGCTTTGGAACTGCAGCAGAAGAAAGAAGAAGTATCATTGCGACTTGTGATTTGGACTGAAGACTTACTTCAGAAGCGATCAGCCCACCTTGTGAGAGAGTTACCCTCAGATTGGAAGGTTTGCAGAGTTAAGCTGTCAATTTGCAACCGGACGGTATCTGAACTGTTGTGTAAAGAAGTTAGTGCTATAAATGTGCCTCACGTGGTTCATGGGTCGCAATTTGGTTCCTCATGGCAGAATCTGTTATTCCAGCTGGAGGCTTCACCAGCAGAAGATCACAGTCTTTTTCCAAACTGTTCAGCCTGCCTGGGCCTTGTCATCTTGGCCTAGGCCACTACTCTTGCATCACGGATCTTCTCAGTGAAAGACCGGCTTGGGATTCGCCCCTGCCCAACACCATTGAGCAGGTAGCTACCCCCTGAGGTGAGTCATGTCGGCTCAGCTTCCCCTGGCCTCCTTGATCACCACCACGAGGTCTACATCTCACCTGCACTGCATCCAGGTCCTGGTAGCATGAGTACAAATCAGGGTTGCTCCCTGCAATGAAAGCAAAAATCATTGTGGTACCATCTAATTATTTCTTTTACTGGGTTCTTGCAATGGGCAGAGCCATCCTGCTTGGATTATAAATTATTGGGTTGTGCGCATGCTTAACTGATTTTCTTTCTTTAAGAACCCCAACAGCAGCTGCAATGCCAGCCACCCTGGGCAATGCATTCAGGCTAGCCTGCATGACATACTGAGTACCCAGAGTTGTTAAACTGTCTAATTGGGATTTAAAGTGCATGCCACTCAATCCTGATTTGAATCAGATTGCTAGTCATTCATCTAGATTCACGCCCCTCCCTTGTTCACTGCCCCTAAGAAAGTCTGATTGTCTTTCTTCATGTTTAACCTGGCTAGTGTGCATATTATTAGCTGGGTTACAGTATTAAGGTTGTATTGCTGTGTTGTTAACCTTATTTTCCAGGGGTCTCTAGGGCAGCTGCTGCAGATCCAGCTCTGATGGTAAGTGAAACAGATGTGAGCACATTATTACTGCTACCTGCTGAATGTGAATGTACCATTGTGGTATTACTTAGGCTACTACAAGGGTTGGTGGGTGGTTATAGTATCCCAGAGGGCTATACCAGGGCTGTCAAGCTACCTCAATACCATTCCTCTGGTTGGAGGCACCTGATCTTAGAACTCAGGCCCCTCAACCTGTATATTGCCATACAGGCAGGGGTAGTAGCCTTTAAAATAGTGCAACCTAGGGATTACATATATAATTTACCTAATTAAGGCCATAGGCATAATTAAACTAGTATGTTTTTAAGGCACCTTGTAAGGCCTCCACCATGCAGATGTCACAGATGTTTGGTGGCAGAGGATCCACTGGGATGGCATAGCCACCCCAAATGTCCTGTCCCCAATACCTTTGCCAATTACAGGGACAACCAGCAAGCCTGCATCAGTAGAGCTGAGTAAGCAGGCAGGGGAGTAAGGGATTAATAGATATTTTAGTTAATGAAATCCCAAATAATGTAGTGCCTTGTATTTCATCAAGCCTATCTTGATGGTGATGCACCACCAAACTGGCAGCCAGTACCGAGAGTTCAGCACTAGTCAAATAAGATCCCAAACAGATGTATCAGCCACAAGCTGGGCCACAGCATTCTGGACCAACTACAGGTGATGCATCAACCCCCCCTCCCCCATAACCCTATGCATGCAGCATTACAGCAGACCAGCCTTGAAGTGACAGAGGCATGGACTATTGTTACCTGATCCTTGGGCACAAGATACAATTTGACCTGGGTGAGGCTTCATAATTGAAAAAAGCCACTGTGGACTATAGTGCTATTCCAGTGAAAGCTTGGAGACCATAATGGCCCCAGATCCTTCACTGAATCCACCACTTAAAGAGTATTGCCATTAAAGGTTGGACAAATTACATCTTCACTTATCATTGCAGACCATTGAGAACCGGCTGTACAATTATTACCAGGATTAAGGCTCAGTCAGTTGGAGGCTATTCAGTCATTGATTTCCCAAAGATACCACTCCAACACGAGACCACATTCCACTTGTCAGGTGTGCAAAACAGGTATAGTTGAGTATCATCTGCATAGCAGTGAAACTCATCACCATACTGTCTTATGATCTCACCAATTGTCAGCATGTCGTGGTCCACTGTATTAAGTCAATGAGAGACCTAAAAGGACTATGAGGGTGCTGGCCCTGATCCTCACAGTGAGGAGATCATGGAACACTCTGACCAGGGCAGTCACTGTGTGTAGTGGGCCTAAATTCCAACTAGAGGCTCATGGATGTCACAATTTTCCAAGCGAGAGTCACGCTGCACTGCCACCACCTCCTCCTTGATGGCCATCTCCAAAAAGGAAGACTGGAGACAGATATTTAATTCAGAAAATTGTCAGGGTCTAAAGATGGCTTTTTTTAGGAGGGATAAACTACAGCCCTTTTCAGAGCTACAGAAAAACAAAAATTTCCTTCAAGGTACACATGACAATCTGAATGAAAGCTGGCCCTAGGAATCCCTGGTGGCCAAACAGCAACCAAGTAGGCAGGAGGGATGCAACCCCGAGATCACTTGGAGCACCTCGTCTGCAACAACTGGATGAAACTCAGCCCATTGTGGTGGATTGTCTAAGCCTGATGACAGCTGGGAACTGTTGGCCTGTTCAGGATGCTTCAGGGATGCCATTTCAGATTAGGGGCACTGTAAAACAAGATTGGAATCACTCATTGCAATTCTCTGCAGAAAAAGGCTAAATTGTATCATGGGCATGGGGTCTTAATCAATCTGTCCTCAGTGCAAAAGAGCTGAGCTGGCATATTCATTACTGCAACAATCATCCTTGACAGGAACTCTGTATTTTTAAGGGTGATTGCCAGCTAATACTTCTATAAGTGAGTCATCATTGCCAATTTGTCCATGTTGCACGAGATCTCTAACAAGAATGCTGTAACATCTGTCCCTTAGTCTTCAACACTGCAGCTCATCAAAGCACAATGGTGAACAGTGTTAGGAGGTCTTGGGATGAACACAGTAGTGTATTAGGGAGTCCAAGGCAGATACAAAAACAATATTGTATACCGACACAGCATTTTCAGCTCTCTGTACACTTAGAAACATAGAAAGTGACAGCATAAGGAGACCAATGGTCCATCTACTCTGCCCAAGAGTTTTAAGACCAACTACAGGTCCCTGGATTTAGCCCCCATCTGGCTTTTGACTCTTCCTGACTCTTTGGTTACTAGTGGAGCCCTTACGCCATCCCACCCCCTCTTAAACACTACCATGGTCTGTGCACCTACCACCTCAGCTGGCAGGCTATTCCAACTATTCCATGGGTCCACGACTCTTTCCATAAAATAGTACTTCCTCAGATACCTCCTGAAGCTCCCTTCCCGTAGCTTCCATTTATGCCCTCTAGAGGTTGAGCAGGCTACCCTACTAAATAGTGGAAGTGAAGTAGTACTGGCTGCCGGGCTGGGTGTGCTGTCGGCTGCTCCGGCAGCTTAGCATTTATTTGCCTGTTACTGGATTACTGATTATTGGATTATTCCACTTTTTTATTCAATTTTATCATTCTGCGTGCTTTTCTTGGGTGTTTGAACTTATTTTATCTCTCTGGTTCTCTTTCCCCAAGTCCTGCCGGAGCTCAGCTGGAGTGAGTGGATTAGTTGAGCATTCCGGGTTTGGGAGCAACACCGGGGCATTACTTGAGACTTCTTCGAAGTGTGCACTGGGATCGTCGAGGTTTGGCCCTGTTGCTGCCCCCACATACTCAGTTGTCAGGCCTTCTACCTCTCCCATTGCTGGACTTTGTTGTTGGACCCTGCAAGATTATATATTACTGAGCACCTTTTGGGCTTGGATGTATTGCTGCTGGTGCTCATTACTGTGTTGGCTGAACTTGTTTGGCTATCCTGCTGATGAAGAGGTCGGGTGTGAGTTTCAGGAGGGGGAGCGGTGGATAAGGTGATTTTAACAGCACAAGAGAAGACACTAGATTATGGCTATGGATGCTTTCTGTGGAGTTTTTCAGCCCTGAGGCCAGGACTGCGTCAATATGGAGCTGTGAGGACCTGAAGAAGAAGTCCGTGGGAGCACACTCAATGTGGTTTGCCCAAGCATTTTTGGATTTGATTGGGTGGAACACTGGAGTGGGAGGGGGCTGTTTGTTATTACAGTCTATAATTGTCGACTCTGCAGGCTTGCCTGGTCAGGACCTGGTGTCAGGGGCCGGGCTGTCCCGGGTTAGTTGCTTTCTTTCTCTGGGGGTTGGTGGGCTGCTGGATGGTGGCTGTTCTGCCTCCCTGGAGCCGGTGTGGGGCGGGTGGCTGCCAGAGGGCTGCCACTGTGCCGACCGGGCTGAGGATTGTTGTCCGAGGCTGGCCTGATCCCAGCGTCGGGTCTTGTTTTAACCAGGTTCGGGCATATTTTCTTCTTTGTTTGAACTCCTGAAATTCATGCCTACTGGTCTTCATCTTAAAAAGTGGTCCTAGGAGGATGTATTTTCCAGCAACAGCATTTGTCAGGGCTGTTTCAATTCTGAGTAACTCTAACCATCAGAAGTGGATCATTTGGATTTGTTTTCACCTAAGCACGGTCAGACTATTTAACTAATTTTCTCTCAGTTATAAACCGTTTACAAGGCAATGAGAGTGCCTTCTCTTTTTAGTTCTGGTACAGTGTGAGTGTACCAGATCATAAAGTGCCTGGACATATTTTTAATAATTTTTCCCCCTTGTAGTGAGAGTATTTTGGGGTTTGGGGAAATTGTTGAGACTAATGTACATTCACCAGTCTCCTCTGGTGGTGTGAGGACCATTGTGGACTGGAAACCTTGAATATTTTTGCACCTTATTTTGCACATGCATTGATTATATTTAGTCTTCCAATTGATCTAAAGTCTGCTGGCTTGGCTTGAACTGTTTTGTTATCTGGTCACCAGAATGTGTTGGAGGCCTGCCCCCATGGTCGTGCACTATTCACCCTCAGCCCTTCGTGCCCTCTGCCCTGTATTTCTCCCCCATTGCAGTTTACAACTTACCAGCACTGTAGAGTGCTGGGTGTTGCCCGTTGGGGGAGGGGCAGGGGGTCTGAGATGGAGGTGAATGAGCAGAGCCACTGTACTGGGGTCATAAGATCCAGACGATGCCTGGGGTGAAATGGAACCCAGATCGTGATCCGCCATGTCTGGTTTCCATACCCAAAGGCACTACCAATTTTGGTGAGCAGGCGGTTGACGTCCCTGGAAGTTCATTCAGCTCGAGTGGTGTTATGCAATGCCAGATTCAGTAAAAACAAGACTGCAATTATCACAGTTCTTGTAGGAACAGTGGATCTGGCTTGCATCACGAGACCTGGTTGGATGAGAACTCTGGCCCTATATTGAAGGCTACAACTCCAACTGGGTACTCGGTGCTCCACCACCGAGATTGGATCATGGGGGGTTATGGTCTGTTTTAAGACCGAATTGGGCCTCACAGAGTGTACCAGTTGAGGAGGCGAGTCATTTGAGTGTATTGTGGTAGCAGGTGTAGGTTGTTGGATTGCCCTCGTCTACCGTCCACCTGGAGATGAGAAGCAGTTCCTTCAGGAAGTGGGTGACTTTGTCATCGACATGGCATTTGAGTTGCCCAGGCTGATGGTCCTGGATGACTTCATCACCTGGGTCAATGACGAACTCTTGCAATTTGGACAACACTTTCTCCAGCTGATGACATCTCTGGGCCTTACACAGATTGTTACCACTGCTACCCATAAAAATGGTCACTCTCTCAACTTAGTCTTCCTCCTGGGGATCAAAGCCTCTGATCTGGGGGTGGAACCAGTCAGATGGTCCGATCATTACATGGTGGGATTCAGTTGTAGTCCCCCCCCTTCGTAGGTCTACCCATGTGGAGATGGTCAGGTATCACCCTTTATGAGATGTTAGCTCCGAAAGCCTGGTGGCAGTACTTGACCTATCGATTCTTCCAGTGGCAAACAGTGACCCAGAGGCCCTCATGATGGCCTATAATATGGCCATTTCGATGGACCTGGATGTCATTACTCCTGTCTGAGTTCATCCTCCTTCTCTTCACCCTCGGTCCCCATGGTTTGATGGGACTCTGGGGGAGATGAAGTGATTAGGACAAAGGTTAGAGCGCTGCTGGCGGAAATCCGCCCTTGATGCCGACCACCTTAGATTTTTGTGGTTAATAAGTTTTATTGATTTGAATTATTAAGATGATACAAACATTAAAACAGTCAGATACATTGCAAAGGTTTTACAGACTGTTACATATGTCTGTAGAAGCAGGGAACAGAACATGCTGGCCAAATAGTAACAAACTGAATATACTAGCCAGGTAAGCAGTAGGATAATACTCTGTGCCTGGATGTACAACACCTATCCAGCTGGAGATTAACTTTGAACGTATTAGCATTTGGTGCATTGCATTATGGCTAACTCATACAAACATATATTACCTGGCCCCATCCTGCTAGTTTCTGCAGTATTTGACAAAGCATCAGAAATTATGAGAGGTCCAGGGCCGCTGTCCTCTACACCTACAAAATACAAGAGATCACACACACAAAGCAAACAGGCCTTCATTATCAGAGAAGATACTATCCTTTACTGATATTATACCATGCATCCATAGAGCAGGGTCCCCTATAACTCAGTAACAATCTCTCCAGCACTTGTCCCTAAATGCACCATGAGAGGAGACCATTATAGTAGCATGGTTGTGCCTATTCAGCCGATTCCCACTCTAGGTTTCAAAAATAGAAGGAAGGGAGTCCAGGGGGCAGTATATTTAAAGTGTATTGGTCACAGTATGTGATATTCTGGCCCAGTTGGCAACTTGAGCCATGGAGGTAAGTACCTCCCCCAGGGAGGGGGATTATCTGGGACCGCCATTTACACAGTAGGAGTCTTTTAACCTGCATACTGAGTGTCAGTAGTAGTTTCAACTCGGAGAGATGAAGGTGAGGGGCCGGGGTCCAGAGTCCTAATAACAGCAACTCAAGGGACTGAGGCACAGGCTTCCTAAGTATTTTGGACCCCATCTCACAGGTAGCCTGCCATAGGGGCTGGATCAGCCTGCAGGACCAAAGTATATGGAACAGGTCACCTGGGAGTTCCTGACAACTCCAACACAGGTCAGACTGAGCCAGCTTTGCCTTGGCGAGGACTACAGGAGTCCTGTACGAGGAGTGAATTATCTTGTTCTGTATTAATTGACTACTGGTGTCAGGATATGCCCCATGAGCTAATTTTAGACAAGACTTCCACTCTAGGTTCATAATAGGGGCATGCAGTGCTTTCTCCCATTTATGCTTGGATTCCTCTGCTTGAGACAGGATGGTGCTCCCGAATGGCCACATATACCCAGCTTGACTGTCCTCTTTCTAGGGCCAGCCATGACTCTCCTGGGAGATGTGTTGCTCTTGGTGCTGCTTATGCCTGTATGTAAGGATGGAGCTTCTTATTTGAAGGAATCGACAGAAGTCTTTGGGAGAGCTCCCATAAGAGCTCCGCAGGCCCTCAAAGAAGTTAAGGGCATCTGTACCAGGAATGAGCATATCTCGAAGCAATGAGATACCACCACGTTCCCATGAGGGCCATGCAATTGGTTGTTTATTGATGGTAATCTCATTATTGCCTCATAGTGGGGTAAGTCTTAGGGGAGATGGGGATGTGCCCAACTTCTTATGCACCTTGGCCCAATATTCAGAGGGACCTATAGTAGAGATGAGGAAGCGAGTGAAACATAGAAACATAGAAGTTGGCCGGCGGCAGATAAGGACATAAGGCCCATCCAGTCTGCCCATTTCTTTTCTACCTTATAAATGTACCATCGGCCTTTTGCTCTGTCAGTGACCTATCTTCATAGTCATTTGTATTGCTCCCTTATGCCTATCCATGCCTGTTTGAAGCCCTGCACTGTATTCATAGCCACCACTTCTTGTGGTAAGCCATTCCATGCATCTACCACCCTTTCTGTGAAAAAGAATTTCCTCACATTCCCCTTAATCGGCCTCCTCTAATCTCATGCTGTGTCCTCTTGTCCTGCTATTTTTCTTATATTTAAACATGTTAGACTCTTTCACCTTGTTTATGCCCATAGGTGTTTAAATGTCTCGATCATATCACCTCTCTCCCTCCTTTGCTCAAGGGTATACATATTGAGCTCAGATTAATCTGTCCTTATATGTCTTCTGATGCAGTCCCTGCACCATTTTGGTTACCCTTCTCTGGACTGCCTCAATTTGGTTAATGTCCTTGTGAAGGTGGCCTCCAATACTGCAGCAGTACTCCAGATGGGGCCCTAACCAATGTCTTGTACAGAGGATTATTACCTCCCTCTTACGACTTGTGATACCCTACTAATACACCCTAACACCCCCCCTAGCCTTACCTACTGCTTTAGGGGTCTGCTTGGATGATTTTAGGTCATCAGTGATGATGATGCCCAAGTCTCTTTCTTCCTTTGTGACTGCTATACTCCTCCCAGCCTATAAGTGGCTTCAGGGTTTCTCTTCCTATGTGCTGATTTTGCACTTCTTTGCATTAAATCCAGTTGCCACTCTTCTGACCATTCTGCTAGTTTATCCAGATCTCTTCATTCTGCCCACCCATCTGGATCATCTACTCTGTTGCAGATCTTGGTGTCATCTGCAAACAGACAAGCCTTACCCTTAGTCCATCTCCGAGGTCACTAATGAAGATGTTGAATAGGACTGGCCCCAGGACTGATCCCTGAAGTACCCACTTGTGACTTGCATCTCTTCTGACTTATACCATTTACCACCCTCTCTGTTTTCTGCCAGTCAACCAGTTTGCCACCCAGTTGACCAACTTCTGACCCACCCCGAGCCTACCTAGCTTATTTATCAATCTTCTATGTGGAACAGTGTCAAAAGCTTTGCTGAAGTCAAGGTAAGCGACATCAACTGCTCCCCTTGGTCCACCACTCTGGTTACCCAGTCAAAGAAATCTAAGATTAGTTTGTGGGACCTTCCTTTAATAAACCCATGCTGTCTTGGATCCTGCTTTTATGGATTCAGGTGTTACTATCCTTTCCTTAAGGAGTGCCTCCATAATCTTGCCCACTACTGAGGTAAGACTGACCGGTCTGTAGTTCCCCCTCCTCCCTGCTACCACTCTTGTGGAGTGGGATCACATGAGCCTTTCTCCAGTCTTCTGGGACCTCTCCTGTGCTCAGAGACTCACTAAACAATTCTGCTAATGGCTCTGCTACTTCCTCCTTTAGCTCCTTAAGTACCCTGGGATGTATGCCATCAGGTCCCATTGCCTTATCCACTGAGCTTAGCAAGCTCTTGTAGGACCTCTTTTTTGTGAAGGAGTAGTGCTCACCTCCCTCCCCTGTGTCCATGATGCTGAGCTGTGGGCCCTGCCCTACCTTCTCTTCAGTAAATACTCAGCAAAAGTATCTATTTAGGATAGAGTGCCTTACAGGTCCTCCTCCTCACATGCTCCTTTTCTCCATTAAGCTTAGCAATACCCCCCTCTGGACTTTCTCCTTTCACTAATGTATCTATAGAAAGTCTTGTCACCTTCTTTACTGTTCATGCTAGTGTTTCCTCAGTTTGGGACTTTGCCTGCCTTACTGCCTTACCTGCTTCCCTTAGGGCAGTTTGGTATGCCTCTATCTTCATCCGCTGTGTTCCCTTATATATTTTCTGGAAGGCCAGCCTTTTGGCTCTGACCTTTTCTGCTACTATATTTGAGAACCAAAGTGGTTTCCTTCTTCTTTGCACTTCCTTTTCTGTCTAACACAATGGGATGTTGCTTCAAGTATTGTATCCTTAATGCTTCCCACTTTGCCTGTACCTCCTCACCTGTGTTTCTTTTTGCCAGGGCTAGCTTAACTCTGTTGGCCATCTTATCAAAGTCAGCTCCTCTGAAGTCCCATATTTTTGCCTTGGAATAGGATGATTTAGATGTAGTAGCCAAATTGAACCATACCATGTGATGGTCACTGGCTCCAGGTGACCTTCTACCTGAGATCTGTGATCCCTTCTTTGTTAGTCAGTACTCAGATCTAGGATAGCCCTGTCTCTTGTGGGTTGCCAAAAATTGTTGTTTGAGGCCCTCCCCGCAGGGAATCCACTATGAGTCTAGTTCTGGCAGATGTTCCTGCTGGTATTGACCAATCTGTATCTGGCATGTTGAGTCTCCCATTATCAGAACCTCCCTTTAGCTGTCATGTTTTGTATATCTTCTAACAGTAATGTGTCTATGTCCTCCCTCTGGTCTGGGGGCCTGTAGACAACCCCAGTTCTTATGGCTGTCCATTACCTGTTTCCAGGGTGACCACAGTTCTTCTGGCTCCTTATGTATTCTGAATTTCTGTAACTTGATATTTCATTAACATACAGGGCCACCCCTCCCCCCCTTTTTTGCACCTCGGTCTCTTCTGAACAATACATATCCAGTGCTGAGTCTCCCAAGTGTGGTTACTGGTAAAACCGTCTCACTAATTGCTACTATGTCGGTTAGCCTCTGACTTTATTGCCTGCAGGTCCTGGGATCTTATTTCCCAGGCTGTGAGCATTGTGTACATGATTTTCCATTGGCCAGATTTTGGTGTGTTAGTTGTTGGGTGAAGTTTGGCATACCCTACTGTGCATGTAAATGTGGAGACAAACCTTTTTCTTACCTGGTGATGCAAATGAATGGCAAACCGCACAATTCCTGTTTGACGCACTAGCTGAGGGGAGGGTGTTCTTCACATTCGGCGTATGGGGTGCTGCACCCCTCTCCCCATTGCACTGTTTAAATATTCTGCAAAGACGTCAAACTTCTCCCCAATGCACTGACTCCCTCTTTAGTCAGATGCAGTCCATCAAATTTAAAGAACTTTCGCTCCCAGAACTGTTGCCAGTTCCTACACACAAATTGTGTCCTTTTTCCTGGCACCAGTCCTTGAGCCACGTGTTTAGCTCCCTATCTCCCTTTCGACCTTCCGCCCATCTGCTCCCTTCTCCCAGACTGGCAGGATCTCAGAGAAGGAGATGCAGGACGAAATAGATGATAGTTTGTCACCCAGCCTAGTCAGGTGTTCATGGTCTCCACAACTGACCGGCTGGCGAGATCGATAGTCCTATATTGCTAGGACATCAATGTTTTCTCCTGCTTTGTGAACAATTTTATGCCGGTCAGTGTCTCTCCATGCTGATGTACCTGGGAGACATCGACCATCACCCCTAGCTGGAGATGGGTATCAACTCCCGAATCATGGAGTCTCCTATGATCAAAGTTTTTGGAGTTTCCTTTCTGCTTGTTTAGTTTTGGTTCCTGATTTGGGTGAGTATTGTTGTGCTAGCTCCTGTGCCGCAGTGTCCTGCTCTGCAGTGTCTTCCTCTTTATTGATTTCAGAGATAGAGGCAGATACCTGTTTGTAGTGTTTATATGGTTTTGGAGGTAATGTGTTGGAGAGCAGAGGTGATGGGGCACCTGATTTGCTCCTCCTAACCACCTGTAACCTCCTGGACCACTACCCTCTGCAGTGAGAGTTTTCCTGTTGGATGCTGGGGAAATAAGCGGGTGGTTCTTATAATGTATTTCCTCTTCAATATGAAATTTGAGAGTGCAATCTCTGCCCATGCTGCCCGGAGCTGAGACCTAAGATCTCAAAAGGCCCAGCATGTAGGACAGTGTCTAAATCCTGTAAGACTGTCCTTCTGAAAATTGTTCCACAGTACCTGCAGTTAATGAAATCCATTCCAAATAAGTTGCTGGGTTTGTAACCTAGTCAGAGTAATTAGAAGGAAAAAAAAAATGCAAGTAATGGTTTAATTGTGCTTTGTTTAACTTGATTATAACAAGTTAAATTACTAGTGCCCTGTAAATGAGATCACCTAATGGAGGCCCCACTGATCCGCCCTTCCTGTTCTGCACAGGAAATGTTACAACTGTGGTACCCTATAAAAGGAGTAGTGTGGGGTGGTTGGAGATGGGGTGGGTGGCTGGCCCTTCCCTGCCAAAAAAGAAGAACCACGGACGAGAAGAACAAGGAGGTAAGAGCAGAAACAATCAGTCAACAACAAATGCAGTAACCTGAAAGCTTATCCTAATGTTAGATAAAACTGTAAAACCTGTAAAAGCACCACCTGTAATAATTTCAGAAGATATACCCTATAAAAACACTTTGCTCCAGAGAAAAATAAAAGCAGTAACAGAAGATATACCTTGCAAAGACAATTTGAATCAGAAGATTACAGCAGTAATCTGTTAGCACCTACCTGTAGTACACCTTGTAATAATGCAGAAGAGGGTATGCCAGCAACAACAATTTGAATAAGAGGAAAAAATAAAAAGCAATGAAATGTGGCAACAAACAGTAGCCCAATCCCCTGTGGTAAAAATAAAAACACCACCACGGTAAATCTGCTTAGCCAAACTAAGTCTTAATCCTTCTCCCTTGCTCTGGTAAGTTTTTCTACTCTGCCTTTCAAGCAGTCTTAGAAGGAAGAGCTCAGGTGAAACTAGGTGCCTTAGCCAGCAAACAAGTCTTCTACCTCCAAGATATCCAACTAACCTGACTTTTTAACCCTTCTTTCTGTTGTAAATTACCCAGACAGTTTACCAGCTCCACCCCACATACACACCTAATCCTTTGGAAGAGCTGTGGGAGGAAAAGCAATTAGCTCCTTCAATGTGAGAAGGAGACTGAAACACCTCTGAGACAACAAACCTTTCAACAAACAAGAATAAAATAAAACCAGTGTCAAACAGTAATTTTGCTTAGCCCAATGATAAAAAAGTCACAAAAATGTAAGCTCCACCTGTAATACAGTAATTTCAGAAAGATATACCCTGTAAGAAACACTTTGCTCCAGAGAAAAATAAAGCAGTAACAGAAGATATACCTTGCAAAGACAATTTGAATCAGAAGATTACAGCAGTAATCTGTTAGCACACACCTGTAGGCACACCTTGTAATAATGCAGAAGAAGGTATACCAGCAACAACAATTTGAATCAGAGAAAAAATAAAGCAATGAAATGTTAGCAACAAACAGTAGCAATCCTGTGAGTAAAAAATAAAAACACCACCACACAGTAAATCTGCTTAGCCAAACTAAGTCTTAATCCTTCTCCCTTGCTCTGGTAAGTTTTTCTACTCTGCCTTTCAAGCAGTCTTAGAAGGAAAGAGCTCAGGTGAAGCTAGGTGCCTTGGCCAGCAAACCAAGTCTTCTACCTGCCCTTAGGGGGATGGTTAAATAACAATAGTACCAAGTGAGTACGCTGACATACCTCTCTCTCTCCATATCCAGCCACTGGGGAGCGTTGTGTTCAGGGAAAATGAACCATTTTAACGTCTGAGCCAGCTGAAAGGCCTATTTATACCCCTCTAACCATGGAAGACCCCAGCACCCTTCCGACCAATGAGCTCTGAGCTTATTTCTACTGTACCTGGGTTTCTTACCCTTCCACAAAAAGGATCCCAGCAGGGAGTCTAACTTAGTAAACCAATAACGAGGTATTTTCAAAGGGATGTGGGAGAGAAGATACATAATTTTTAGTGCTGTGACCATTTTAATTGCTTATATTTTTCCTACAAGCGACAGTCGAAGAGATTTCCATCCGTCCAGTTCTGTACGAATGGACGCAAAAAGTGGTTTCATATTCAGGTCCCAGATTTTATGCAGATTAGGAGAGATAGTAATGCCCAAGTAGGTAATCCTCTCCGGGGCCCATCAGAGCCCATGCTGAGTAACCATTTGAGAGGTACACTTAGAGCTTAAAAGTAGGACCTCCGTCTTGGCCTGGTTAATCTTGAGCCCTTAAAATGTGAGAAATCTGACAAGGTGGACAGTAGTGGAGGGAGGGAGGTGACGATATTGGTTATAGGGAGCAACAGGTCATCCACATTCATAAGAGTAGGGTATGCCCTTGTTCCCACCTGGACCCCGGAAATTAAAGGATTTTGCCTAATAGCAGTCGCCAGGGGTTCTACTGCCGATACAAAAAGTAGTGGGGAAAGTGGGCAGCCCTGATGGGTACCCCTACTCAGTATGAATGGGGGAGACAGCATTGTATTGGTGAGTATCCGTTCAGCTGGGGATGAATATATTGTCTAAATCTAGGCCCGAAACCCTGCCCCCAAGCCCATAGTGCAAAGTACTTGTTGGACATAGTCCCACTCCAGGGAATCAAAGGCCTTTTCAAAATCTATTGCAATGGCAGCAGCAGGGGTAGATAATGTTTGGGCCTTATGGATTAAATTTACCAATGATCTAATATGGTCTGCATTAAAGCGGCCCTTAACAAAGCCTACTTGGGATGGGTGGATCAAATTGGGAAGGAGAGGATTAAGTCTATTAGCTAGTATCTTAGCTAGCATCTTGCTATCAGCATTCAGTAATGAAATGGGGAGGTAGCTGGATGCTTTAAGAGGGTCTTTACCTTTTTTTGGTAGGATAGTAATAGTCGCCTCCCTAAGGAATGACGGGAGAGACCTTGTTTGCAATGACCAGGGCCACTGGAAAATCACGGCAGCGATTTTATCACGGGAAGTGCGATTTTCAGACGTCCCCGCAAAAAGTCTCGCTTCCCGCACAAAATTCACATTTTAGAGTACCACTTTCAAAGGCCTACTTAGCAGACCAGCACTCTCCCCCAAAATCGCCACAAATCCCCAGTTTGCATACACGCACACGCTCCTAAATTCCCCCAGTTTGTACCTTCATAGCCTGCCATAGATGTCCTTTGTGCTACCTGATGTTGTCCTTAGTCTTGCCTCCCAAAGGATATCTGTGCCCCCACTGTTTCCATTCAAGCCATCGTGATGGCATGTGATGTGCTACTGACATCACTACAGCGCGTCACACCAGCTGGCTCCAATCATGGCCATTTACTTTTATTTAAATTTAGCGCCTTTTCTATGTGCTCTGTGCCCCCTCAGGTCCACCGAACCTACATATAGGTACACAGGCAGGTGAGGGGGTTACAAAGCAACAGTCCACTGCAAGAGAGCAAGAACAGTGAGAGGGTAGCCCAAAGTGCGATGAGAGAATGACCTCGAGAGACAGCAAGAACAGCGAGAGGGTAGCCCAAAGCACGACGAGAGAACAACATCAAGACAGCAGAGAGAGGAGAGAACACAGAGCAGAGCATGCAGCTGTCCATTTCAAACTGCAAAAAGAGAGCTTAATCGCTATTGCCAGAAGCCCTATTTCTGCTGCTGCTGCTGAACACACCAGGTATGTGTCATTAATTTTAATAATATTATTTTGTGTCTAAGGGCAGTGATGCTGCTTTTTTCCATGAGTGAGTAACCCTGCTCAGGGCAAGTAGGAGTAAGGGGAAAATTATGTTAGGCAGAGTGTAGCCCTTGTGTGCCAATATGTTGCTCTCAGAGGGTGGGAGGGAGCCAAGGAGCCATCATGGTCCAAATGAGGGGGGTAAATTTAAATTGGTTTCTGTGCTAGGGGACACAGCTGTGTCCCTGAGGGAAAGAGGACTCAAGTGAGGGTGGGGCAAGTTCTTTAAAAAAATTTTAATTGATCTTGGAGGGAGGTTGGGAGGCCAGAAGGGTCCATGCTAGGGGACACAGCTTGCTCTCGAAGGGAGTGGGGGTGGGAAATTCGGAGGCTCCGGGTGGAAGAAATGATACTGTGTTGGCTGAACCTGTGCTTTGCTCCTGTCATTGATGGAAAGTAGAGAGGTGGGCTTGGCAGACTGTCACACATGGAGGAAAAACAATTTTTTCCATCATGTGTGGCAGGCATCTGGGTCTGTCCCTCGCTCCTGTGGTGTATCCTTGATCGCTGCTGTGGTTCCTCGGAGATGGGAGTGGAGGGGTGGGCCTGGCGGACTGGCACACCTGGTGAAAAAAATTGTTCTGGCCTCTGGTGAGCAAGCAGGGTGGGGCAGGAGACCAGACTGGCACAGAACAATTTTTTTCCATCATGTGTGACAGGTGCCTGGGTCCGCCCTCACTCCCATGGTGTAGCCTTGATCGCTGCTGTGGTTTCTCAGAGATGGGAGTGGAGGGGTGGGCCTTGCGGACTGGCACACATGGTGAAAAAAATTGTTCTGGCCTCTGGTGAGGGAGCAGGGTGGGACGGGCAACCAGAATGGCACAGAACAATTTTTTCTGACCATGTATGGCAGCCGCCAGCATCCGTCACTTGCTCCTGTGGTGTGTCCTTGACTCACTGCTGTGGTTCCTCAGAGATGGGAGTGGAGGGGTGTGCCTGGCCAGTATGAATGGTAGCAAGAAAACTTAATTTCTGGAGTCTTTTGTCCCATGGATACTAGCAAGTCTATGGGAAAGCTAAGCGCCATGACAAGACAACTCCATTAGTTGAGGTTTTGAAACCAATCTGCCCAGCTTAGAACATTGTGGGATGCAAACTAGTGGAGTGATATTGGAGGATCAAGCATCCCAAGGAAAGTTCTCCTCCCTCTATGCACTGATGTTCTCCTTCAAGTCTTATTTTTTTTTTGGTTTAATTTTGGTTTAGTTAAATTACACCATGTCTACACCGCCACCAAAGTGCTTCCGTCTTTCTCGCGAAGAGGCCAAGGACCGTCATGTCTCTTATCTTGTGCGTGCCCAGGATCGGGTTAAGTTATATCCAGAGGATCTTTATGAGGATTCAGGATTGCTGTTTTGTTGTGCTTGTACCCACACACTCGACTTCGTGCGGAAGCATACAGTTGACATGCACATGAAGTTGCAGAAACATCTAGAAAAAAAAGAAGCTGCAAAGAAAAACATGAAAAGTAAGTACTAGTTGCACAGATGTTTGCAGTTATTTTATTTTTTACATAGTCGGTTTGTTTTTCCCCTTGGGTGACTGGTACCTGCTCTGACCCTGCCTCCCAAGTCCATCTCATCTCTCTCTGGCACCGTGGAACCCAATTTCTCCCTTCCCCAGTGCACATCTGCCTTGTTCCTGCATCCCCCTTCCTTGCTGCTAGAGTTCAAAACTACCACCTGGCCTCTAAGAGCAAGACAGCAGATTCCAACCCCCGCTCAGGGGAGGAGAGCAGTCAATTGGACACTCGATCCTATCCCCTCCCCGCCGACCTGATGTTGTTCTCAAACAGGTTGCCAGTGTTGCAAGAGGTAAAGCTCACAGCTTCTCAGCCTTCCATGACACTGGACTGGCCTAGCCTACAGTTTGTTTTTCACCTGTAAAATATTAAATCTTGTTTGCTTTTGTTTTGTTTTCTAGGCACAGTTTATTTTTCTCTGTAACATATTATATCTTGTTTTTTGGTTTTTTTTTAGGCACACCTCTACGACAGCAGTCGCTGACTTCGTGTTTCAGTCAAGTGACGGAATCTTCCACTGAATGGAAGGAATTTGTTCTGGACTTCATCCGCTGTTTGACCCGTGCAGACATACCACTGGAGAAGGCTTCTGGCTTTCAAGAGTTCTTAAAGAAGCACACAAAACAAGGCGGTAGTCCTCCGGGACCAGCACAGCTTCAGAGCACGTACCTCCATGAATTTCGGCCTGATCACGAACAGTCCCTGAAGATGTCTTCATTTTTCTGGATGAGACAACAGATGCCTGTGGGTGTAGTGTGTTGGCTATTTTGGCCCAACCATTGCTTAATGTTGGGGAGCAACTACTCCTAATTGGTGTTGAGTTTTTGCATCATGTGAACAACACCACAGTATCCCAAGCTCTACTAAAAGTGCTAAACACCAATGGGGTGAACTTCAATAAAGTCTTTGCCATTGTCACGGACAGTGCAAGTTATATGCACAAGGCTTTTGAAACTGTGCTGTCCTGTGTCCTACCAAATGCAGTACAGCCCTGGAGTGGGGCTCAGTATTGGAAGGGGATCTATCCAGGAAAGGGTCTAGAGTAAGATTAAAATTGCCCCCTAATAAAATGGGGGTGTCTCCGGAGCTATGGATCCCAGCACCTGAGCCAACTTGTGAAAGAAGGAGGGCGAGTCCTCATTCAGAGCGTATACATTACCCAGGATCAGAGGGCCCTCCCCAGTATCCATGAGTACCACCACCCATCTACCCTCAGGGTCTCTCACTTGTCTCTGCAATTTCCATTGTAGTTGCTTGTGAAGCAGAATCATCACTCCTCTCTTTCTAGAGGAGGCTGAGGCATGAATGACCTGACCTACCCACTCCCTCTTCAGTCTCTCAGGATCCCCCTGGTTAAGTTTGGTCTCCTGCAGGAAGGCGACCCTCACTCCCAGTCTCTTAAGGTGGCCCAAAACTTGCTTCCTCTTGTTTGGGGTGTTAAGCCCTCTGACATTCCATGTCAGACAAGTGATATCACCTGTTAGTAATACGGAGCAAATATTTAATTAAGAGATATATCAAGAACAACCATCAGATAAGGGGCAAGGGCAGCCCAACCAGAAGAGGCAAATTTCTATAGAGCGCCACCAGATATGGAGAGAGTGGATAAAGCCCATATACCCTGCCCCTACCAGATGACCTTATACTAACAAATAATGAAACATCTGTGTGTGTCTCTTGTGAATCAAACATACATAAAAACATTAACAAACTATATACATTGTGCACAGTGTACCATGCAATTTGGGGATATAGAGGTGTCTCTTCGGCCACAGATCCCTGTTGTAGGCCAGCCCCTATTCCCAGGGCATTATCAAGTGGTAGCCATCCTTCCTTAGCACTATGGTGAGTGTAGGGGGGAGGTTCCCCCCCAAGAGAATCGAGCAACCCAATAGGAAGGCTGGACCACGTGGCTCATTGCAACCCCAGAGGGTTGAGAGAGATGCTCCAGTGGTGTATCTCAGAAGCAGGGGTAGTTAAAGTTGGACTACACAATGCTTCTAATGAGGTGGGGGTTTGCAGGAAAGAAAGTGGGGGAGGACTGCCCACTATTTCAGTGAGCCTAGAATTATTGCTGATGGGTGCCAATATGCTCTCACAACAAAATTCCTGGTGAGGGCAGGCTCATCACACCTATGAAGAGTGTACTGTAAGTCACCCAATGCGGGGGCTGGGAGATCTCCCCTTGATAGAAAAAAATAATAAAAAAAAATATATATATCAGAGGGGCACAGGCCTGTGGCATTCACCACTTAGGGCCTCACGTAAAACACATCCTGGCTACCCATTCAGCACAACAGTTTACGCATGCCAACAAATACTTTCATATTATATGACACAGCTTCCCAGTGGACCTCACCCCCCCACACACAAGTAAGTGAGGTAGAACCCACAAAAGTTCTGCTATTTAATCAGATGGTATAAAAAAGGTCTTCTTTGCCATCTAGACATGTCTGGACCTTTGATCAGGACGTCCACTGACAGCTTGTTGGTAGGCCTCGTTGAATCCCTCCCGGTATAGGAGTGAGGCATCTTCTCTGCCACATGGCAGTGCAAGTCAGGGGTCAAGGTTGGGGTGAAAAGGGGCTCAAAAGTTCCCTTACATGGGTAACATGGAGAAAGGGTAGCAGATGGGTCAGCCAAGGAGATTGTCCACTGACGATCAATTTAGACACCCTAAACTTGCCCCATACCTACAACTCCCTGGGGGATTAAAATAACAGGAACAGAAAGAAAATAGAAGGATGACTACTTATCTGACCACACCAGTGGGTTTTCTCTGATCGATTGCCCTGGAGAAGTAGAGCACTCAGGATGGTCCACACTGAAGATGAGATCTCCACTGGTAGAGGGGGCCTCCCTTGTAGCTTTTGGTGGACGCTGCCCTCCGCTATCTGTAGCTCCATTCTGCGGCTGGTGAGGAGTTGCTGACGGGGACAGGTAGCTGGGCTGCAACATAGGAGAACGCCTGCCTTCCATAGTCAAATCCACAATGCCTGAGTGTTGATCCGGAGAGCTGGGGCTTAAAGCTTCATATCTATTAGCGGTGTGGTAGGCCTGTAATAGATCTGGAGCAGCAGTGTCCATGCTTGTGGCCTCCTCTGTGTCGTCTTGCCCTCTCACCGAAGGATGCTCCCAGCGGCCGTGTTTCTTTGAGGATTGCCTCTTTCAGTGTGTTTTTGGGGGGAGTTCCCAGTGTTGCTCCCTGAGGTCTTGCCAAACTGCAGGCCTACTCACTGATGGAGAGGAGCAGCAATCCAACCGGTCGGTAGCAGTTTTTGACAAAGGGGCTCCTGGGGTAGTGGTGGTGAATTCTTGTAGCCAGTTGCACCATAAAAATCCAGTGAGTGCATCAGGAGATTCAAAACTGTTCAGGACCCCATTATGCATAACCCGCATCGTGGCTGGGTAATGCAAGGAAAAGGACAGTCCAATACTGTGCATTTTATGCCTTGCCTCACAGTATGCTCGGTGTTTGTCCAACAGATCCTTAGAGAAGTCCTGAAAGATGGGGATCCTATTTGATCTCCACACTACATGCTGTAACTCATGAGCTCTAGTTAGGACCTTCTCTTTGTCCCTAAAATCAATAAATCGGGCTATGATAGATCATGGTCTGTCCTGGACCTGAGACATGGGGCTAACGTACAGTGTGCGCGTTCCACCTGGAGCGGTATCAATGGGTCCAACTGCAGCATTTCAGTGATGGCTAATTGTTGAAATCCCTGGGTATCTTTGCCTTCTACATGCTCAGGGAAGCCTAGAAAGCGAAAATTATTATGGTGACCTCGATTCTTGAGGTCATCCATCTTACTGCGCAGCATCTGTATGGTCCGTTGTTGATCTCTTAATTCTGCCCTTAAGTCCTGAACATGCCACTCCATCGCCGAGACCTGCTGTTTGGTATGCAGCATCCTGTCTTCTAAATTTTGAACCACTTGGGTGTTTTGATTAGTTGCCACAGTGACTTGTGCCATCTGGGCCATAAGTTGGCTGAACATCGCCTCAACTGACAGTTGCTCCCAGGTTTGTTTCAAGCGGCCTTCAGCCATATTTTCAGGCCTACCTCGTCCAGGAGACTCTTCAGTAAAATAACAATTTCCACACAGCAAATGAAGTCTTTTTGTATCAATGAAGCTAAATTAGTGTAGCTTGAGTATTACCCCACAAGTTACAGTAGAGTGAGGATATAATACCAACTGGTAGAAAAAGGATTTTAAAGGATATTTCCCTCTGGGTTGTGGAGCTGATCTTTAAGCTGCCATCCTATTTAGCGCCCCTCTGACCACGTTAGATTGATGGGCCATTATCAAGCCTATCAATCTGCAGTAACCCGTAAGAAGGCACAGTTCCTGTCTGGGGAGATTGCGGCCACTCAGAATCGACCAGCTCAGCTTTTTCGAACTGTGGACAGATTGTGCAACCCAGCCTGTCTACAAGTTCGAAAAACCTTTTCACAAGTAGAGTGCGATGAACTTGCTCAATTCTTTGCGACTAAGGTGGCTGACATCAGGGCGGTGCTCCAACCAGAACACTCTATGGGCATTGCTTTAGATCGGCACTTGGCCACTGCCCCTCAGCTTTCCTGGAGTACCTTTGACCGACTGGAATTCATGAATGTCATGCAGATTGTCCAGGGTGCATGCCCTACATGCTGTAGTTTGGATCCAGGACCAACCTCCCTGATTTTTGGTTGTATTGACTCCATTGGTCCAGCCCTAGCATGGATAGTCTGGTGCTCCTTGGAAACAGGTGAGTTTCCTAGCTCCCTGAAGGAGGCGATGGTAACACCCCTCCTGAAGAAAACTTCTTTTGGCCCAGACTGCCATGCGAACTACAGACCAATCTCAAACCTTCCCTTTTTAGGGAAGGTGATTGAGAAAGTAGTGGCTGTACAACTGGAGAACCATTTGACCTTCCATGACATCTATGAACCTCTCCAGTCCAGTTTTCGAAAGAGGCATAGTACTGAGCCAGCACTGGTTCTGGTGCTCAATGATTTCCTGATGGCTAGAGATTGGAAAAAACGTTACATCTTGGTTCTTCTAGATCTCTCATCAGCATTTGACACTGTGGACCATTGGGTCCTGTTCGGTCACCTGAGGTTCATCTGTGGCCTGTCAGGTGCAGTCCTTAGGTGGTTTACATCTTTCCTCACTGGAAGAACTCAGAGACAGTGTCTAGGGTTTATTCCTCGGACCCAGTCCATCTGTCATGTGGGGTTCCTCAGGGATCGGTGCAGTCCCCCATGTTGTTCGCAGTGTACATGCTGCCCCTCAAAGACATTGTAAGAAGGTATGGGCTGAGATTTCACTGCTATGCTAATGATACCCAGCTCTACCTCTCTTTTGCACCTGACCAGGATAGAGCTGCCTCAGTCTTTAACAACTGCCTCGCAGAAATCCAGGATTGGATGGATTTGAGTTGGTTGAAGTTGAACTCGGAAAAGACTGAGGTGCTGGTTGTGGACCCGAGGTGCCGGATAGGGGGGTCGGAGGTAGGTTCACCCTCAAGGCTTTTTCTTGGGGGCCCATCACTCCTGACCTCTGAATGGGTGTGAAACCTGGGGGTAATTTTTGATGAAGGGCTGACACTACATTCGCAGGTATCACCCATCACCAAGTCCTCTTTTAACCATCTGAGGAATATCTCCAGGGTTAAGCATTTTGTTCCATCTGACGATCTTCCCACATTGGTCCATGCCTTTGTGTCCTCATGCTTGGATTACTGCAACTCCCTATACCTAGGGCTACCTGGGGTAGAAATCCACCATTTGCAGCTAGTGCAGAATGCAGCGGGCCGGCTTTTGAGGGGAACCTCCCAGTCCTGTTATATTTCTCTGGTGCTGCATGGACTGCACTGGCTGCCGGTACAGTGGCTGGTCACCTTTAAAGTCAGTCTCTTGACTTATAAAGCCCTACATGGACAGGGCCCAGACTACTGGAAGAGCTTCTGCTACCTTACTTCCCTGGGCGATCGCTCTGCTCAGCTGATGAGGGGTTGCTAGAGATTCAAAGGGTGTGTTTAAAGTCTTCTGGGGCCCGGGCATTTATGTATGTGGCCCCAACCCTTTGGGATTCTCTACCCCGTCAGTTACGGGAGTGCATGACCATGGAGGGATTTAAACAAGCGCTAAAAACACACCTGTGGTATCAAGCATGTGATGACTGATTTCTTTTTAATTGCATTATCTGTTTTTATACTATTTATGATGCTGGGATGTTTGATATGTTATTTTAAACCTTGTTAGGCACCTTGGTTTTTGAAAGGTGCCATAAAGATTATTATTATTATTAATAAATAATTCTGAGTGGGGCACCTTATGGATGTCTCTCAAGAATTTGAACATCTCAATCATATCCCCCCTCACCCTCCTAGTCTCCAGTAAGTACATGTTTAGTGTTTTCAGGCATTCCTCATCTGAGAGTCCTTGGAGACCCTGTATCATCTCGGTCACCCTTCTCTGCATGGTCTCCAGCCTATCTCTGTCCTTCCTAAGGTGTGGTCTTCAGAACTGGACACAGTACTCCAGGTGAGGCCTCACCAAGGACCTATAGAGTGGGAGGATTGCCTGCTTGTTCCTACTGTCAAATCCTCTCCCTATACACCCCAGCATTTTGCTTGCCTTGCTGTAAGCTTTGTTGCATTGGCTCGACTGCTTCAGGGTGTCACTTATGATGACCCCACGGTATCTCTCTTCCTGTAAGATACTGAGTTGGACCCCATTGAGCCAGTAATCTATGCTGGGATTTTCTTTACCTAGATGCAACACCTTGCACTTCTTTGCACTGAACCTAAGCTGCTAGATATTAGACCATCTTTTGAGCCTTTGTAAGTCTTTTTGCAGGTCCCTGACTGCCTCCATGCTGTCAAATCTACTGCCTAGTGTTGTGTCGACTACAAAGAGCTCAAGATTGTCCTTAATATCTACTCTGATGTCACTAATAAACATATTAAACAGGACTGGGCCCAAGACCGAGCCCTGGGGCACACCACTAGTGACACTTCTGTTGTTTGACCTCACTCCATTGACTACCACTCTCTGACTCCTATCACTAAGCCAATTTCCCACCCATCTGACTATGGACTTGGCAGTGCCAAGGTCCTCCAACTTTTTAACAGTCAATTACAAATGCTGTTATCATGCCTCATTTGCCAAATACTACCTGGAGCTTACGAGGCTCCAAATCATGTTTAGGACAACATCATACCATTTCTACAAGGGAAGGGCTATCTGTGGAAATCCCACTCAGGAATGACATAGCATGATGATCAGCCAAACAACTGGTCCAACCTTGACATCACTTATGTCAGGACCCTACAAGAAGAGTAGGTCTAAGACATGGCCGTGAAGGTAAGCACCAGAGAAAACCATCTGTGCAAGGCCCAATGATGACATCAGCTGGAAGAACTGCTGATCAAGGGGAGGCTTCATCATGAAACTAGGTATTAAAATTCCCCCCATCACCAACAGTCTAGAGGTGTCCAACATCAGGTCAACCATGAAGTCTGCCAGTTCCTGCAGGAAATCACTCCCATGGCCTGGACACTGGTACATGTGGATAATTCTGTACCAGGCCTACCTCTAAATGTCATGCTTTTAAATGACCTAGTCACTCCCATGGGGTATACCATAAATCCCAGAGTAGATCTAAAAGATATGGCAAGTCTACTCTCCTGTGCTTCTGCCTTGGGCAATACATCAAAGTAGCATCCAGCTGATATAAATGCCTCTAGCAGATGGTTGAACTCATCACCCAGCCAGGTCCCCATAATGCAAACAAGGTCAGCTGAGGAATCCATGATAAACCCATCACTGCTGTCTTATTCCTCAGTGACCTTGCATTACAAAGCATAGCTGAAACTGGAGGAGCAGACTCAACCATCTGATTACCTCTTGCCCAGTAACAATCAACAAGCCCTGGGTTTTAGATGAAGGCAGGGAGGACCCCTCTAATGATTCCTTTTTCTCCCAAGGCATGTCTTTATCCTTGACCTCCAAATCCTGCCCTCTCCTGATAGTGGGAAAACAGCAATTCACACTCAATAACAGAACAGTCATACAAAATTATACTATGTAGAAATCACAAAAATTCCTAGGATCATGAAATAGACCTGGGAGAAAAAAAACTTGGATTTAAAAATCACAAGTTAACATGTAAAGCTCTTGGGAACAATAAATACTGTCCTCAGAAACATAGAAAACAACTTTGAGAGTAGACCAAGGGAACTAACAGTATCTCTTGATCAGATGTATGTGATGAAACATCAGGAGTCTTGTGCCCAATTTGGATCACAATATTGCAGAAGGTAAGTAGATAACCTGTAAAGTGCCTAAAGAAGGGCAACAAAAATGACCAGAGGGCAACAAAGGAAAACATACTGTGACAGTCTAGGGGACCTCTTGATATTTCCCTTAGAACAAAGGATCCTACGGGGTGATTGGAGATACGATAATATTTTGTTTTAATTGACCGAAAAAGGAGGGCTAAGATTTATTTCTTGTTTCTGCCATGTCTTGGTGGGGGTGTAGATACAGGAAGTGTTGCTTTATATCAAACCAGGTTATGTGTTGGTGGATTAGTGAAATTGGGAAATGTAGCCAGGACACAAGGAAAATTCATCTACTTTTTTAAGAAGTGCTATGGGATCTTCATTGTTCACCTGAACATCTACCAGATCTGGTAGACAAGACCTCAATTTTAAATTTTATCTAAAAGATGGCACCTCACTACAGCACAGTGCACCCTTTACACCATGCTGGGGCAGCAGTGTGGCTACTTTTAACCAATGGGAGAGTTATCATGCAGAGCTACCAACACCACTTCCTGCAGCACCTGATGTTTGTTCATACTATATTATACTATGGTATTTGGAGCAGAAGGTGGCCTAAGGGCCCATGTGAACTGCTCCACCATTTCTCACTGACAATACCCAGTACAACCTCTTTTCAAAATGTATTTGTCCATATTTGATATCTCAGGCTGAGGGAGTTGAATATGTACTCTCTGAAAGAGAGAAGGGACAGGGGAGATATGATTGAGACCTTTAAGTACCTGAAGGGAATAAACAAGACTAATACAGAGAGGATTTTCCAGAGGTTAAAGGGGAAGGACACGAGAGGACACCAACTGAGATTGGAAGAGGGTAGATTCAGGAGAGAGATGAGGAGACTTTTTTTCACAGAAAGAGTGGTGGACAAGAAGAACTCCTTGCCAGGTGAGGTAGTGGCCTGCAAGATAGTAGACAGCTTCAAGAGGGATGTGGATAGGTGAAGGGGTAATAGGATGGGGAGAAAGGGAGGGGCAGCAGCATTATAAGGTGCTAGCTGTGCACTCAAGCAGACCCGATAGACCGTGAGGCCTGTTTCTGCTGGCATTTTCATATGTTTGTATGTTCATATATTAGATTTTAAATGTAAAATTGTGTTACACCACACTTCTTTTTCTGGTTGGCTTTTCCTTAGTCCTACCACCCTTTGAGTTAAACAGTATGTTATTTTCTGTGACCTAAAGTTATCTGTCATATGTTGTATAATGTGAGTCCTCATATGGTAACTGTCATCTTTAATTCTAACTTTAGGCTATGCATGTGACCCTGGTCTCTTGAGATATCAAATAATAAAGCATATCCCCCCTCATTTTTCTGGTCTGTAGGCCCATTAAGGTTAACCTGGATAACCTCTCCTAGTAGGTCAAGTTACCTATATCCTACGTCATCTTAGTTGCACTCCTTTAAATATTATTATACAATGGCAAGAAAAAATCTTGCTTCCTGATTGGTCAGTCTAGCACTCAAACCGTGATGTTATCCTGGCATAACACCATGGATGTAGTGCCAACCACACCGTAACCTAAGAAATGCCACAACACAGTGACGTATCACTACGTCAAAACGTCTCAAAACATAAACATCAGCATTGTCACAAAGCTTCCCTCTGATTATCTGACAGACTGTCTGACAGGAGTACCATAAAGAATTGATGTGTGACCCTCCAGCAGTCGATTTCCAGCTCTTCACAATGTCCTCCTTAGCAAACATGTTCCCTGAAGAGAAAGAAAATCAGCCAACCACCAGCGAGCCTAAAAAAAACAGCAGAAAAAAGACACATTCAGGTGGAAGAAACTGCCTTAGATGCCATGGAATGCAACTGGAATGAGCCGTCAACTAAAAGGCAGACACAGTGGGCGGTTAAGATATTTCCTGACTGGTTAGCAGAATCTGACACAGATATAGACCTGAAAACAGTAACTGTACCACAGCTAAACAACATTTTAAGAAAGTTTTATGCTTCCGTGCGATCAACAGCGGGCACACAATATGGAATCAGGAGTTTTATCGGCTTAAGAGCAGGCATCAACAGATACCTCAATGAGCCTCCTCTAAGCCATAACATAAATTTGTTCTCAAACCCTGACTTCCACAGTTCGAATAACATTTTTGCCGCTCAAATAAAAAACCTAAAAAGAGAAGGCAAAGACAAGGCCAAACACCATGAGCCCCTCACAATTTCAGATCTTCACTTCCTCCGCCACTCCGAAGCCTTAAGTATCGACACCCAGAAGGACTGTTACGCGCGTCTGGCCTGAACTGCAACTCCACTTTGCCAGATGTGGCTGCGAGCAAACAGTTAAAACCGGTTTTGTTTCTCAATTCTGCACTGCAGAAAACGGCCTTCAATATGTAACCCTCACATTTAACGAAAAACCAAGATCCACAGCGATCCTTTAGAGAAAGACCACAATAAGTATTGAGGGTGCATGTTTCAAATAGCTGAGCACCCACACTGCCCAGTTGCAGCCCTACAAAAGTATTTAAGCAAGTTACCCCCAAACCCTCCATGTCTCTTCTGTCACCCCCGCAGACTGCCAGCCAAACCATGGACTGAAGAAACTGGTTCACCCAAGAGCCAATAGGAATCAATTCTCTAGCCACCATGCTGCTGAAAATATGCAAGGCTGCTGGCCTCGTCACAATGTACACAAACCATTGCCTCCAAGCCACCGCAACTCAACTCCTTAGCAATGCAGGGCTCGAAAGTCGTCAAATCATGTCCATCACAGGACACAAGCAAGAATCATCCCTAAAAAGTTATTGGGAACCTACCATGTCTGAGCGCAGCAAATGGAGCGTGATCCTCTCTGGAACATCACAAACTACTGAGCAGCCGACTCGAACCCATGCATTTGTTGACCTACACACAGCCACCTGCCATGTGACTGAACTGACCAAAGAAACTGCCACAAACTCTGAACCTCAAAGTTCAAAAGCCACTGCAACCCAAGAAGACAGCAAAACCAAAGAGCCGACAATGAAGCAAGCTGCAGCTACAGAAGCAACAGTACATTGCGAGCAAACACTAAACACAGTTCACGATCCAAGGCAACATAATGTGTGTTTTAATATATACAAGCCTTAAAACCCAAATGTCAGCAAATGAAAAGCAATAAATGAAACTATTAAATATAAAAAATACAAAAGTTGTTTAAGACATGATTGAACACATAGTTTGAACTTCAAGTTAATGAAATTGTTCTCTGCTTTACTGCCATATTTATTAAAAAAATATTTCTGATATTTATGAACAAAAAAAGTTTATTATATTAACTAACATACATAGGGCTGGATATTCAAACTGCACTATTTTGTGGTGCAAGCCTTTACGCTGCACAAAATAGTTGCACAGGGGTGTGGGCGGAGCGATATTCAAAGGAGTTGCGCTATTGAGCAACTCCTTTGAATATCACGCCTGGCCACAGCCACTGTGCATGGTGCAGTGGAACTTGCGCCACCGCAAGTGGTCAGAGTGGAGCATTCAACTTGCAGTGGAGCAAGTACCATTGCGCCATGCGCAAAATCCCGATATTCAAAGGTGACATGCAAATGGGTCATAATTCATGCAAGGTGCAGGGGTCCATTTGCATCTGTTTTATGCCCCCATTTACATGCCATTGTATCATGCAGAAAGCGCCTGATCCCCGAGGACTTCGCCTGGTGCCCAATCGCGGGCTGCATAATGTGGCAAAACCCCCACCCCAAGACCATATCCTGGTGATCTAGTGTCCCCAACCCGACCCCCTCACGGCCCACCACCCCGCTCTCCCCGCAGCCGCCCGCCAGCTTTGGGCGGAGCGGGGTGGTGGTCATGGTGGGTGGGTGGACACCAGATCACCAGGATATGGTCTTGGGGTTTCACTACATTATGCAAGCCCGGCGATTACGACGTCCACTGGACAACCAGGGATATGTTTGGGGTTTACACCTCTTCAGCTCAGCGATCGGGCTTATCGTCCACTGGACCACCAGGGATACGTTCGGGGTTTATACAACTCTCAGCCCGCTGATCGGGCTTATTGGTCCACTGGACCACCAGGGATATGTTCGGGGTGGACACTTTGCTGCCCGTGAATCGGGCTGGTTGAGGGGTGATTTAGCTTATGCCCAGATCGGGCCAGTCGGGGGGTTTTTCTGCTTTGCCTACGATCGGGCCAGTCAGGGGTGGGGATTTTCTACACTTTGCCCTGGATCGGGCTGGGGGGGACACAGGGAGTAAGTTGAGGCCAGCCACAGGTGGCAGCTACTGTGTTGCACCCTGCAATGTGGCAGCCACCTGTGGGTGGCCCTCGACTTTCCTTTTTTTGGCTCAAAGTTGTGCAGGCGCAGGTTGGGGGTTGTGCCTGCACAACTCTGCACAGCCTGGCTGAATATCGGGCTGTGCAGTTTATGCATGGTTCCTCCCCTTCCAGGTCAGCATGCATTCATTAGCATTGCGCTGTTGCTCAGCATGTTTTCAGTGGCGCAACTGCCTCCTGCTGAATATCGCAGAATGGCGCAATTTCGGACTTGCGCAGGTGCAACCTTTGTAGCATGGCTAAACCCCTTTTGAATATATAGCCTTAACTTTATTCATACTTTTGATCACTTTAACAGTGAAACTAATAAAAACTACAAGTCATTTAGCAGTTTTAAAACATCACTATTTAACGTTGTGGAAGGTTATTTTAACATATTAATTCATTAAAATCACTTTAAAAATCAAAATTTGACTCTGTTTCCTCACTTAAACAATTTGAGCCATTGTATAATAGGAATAATGCACTCCAGGGTGTGTGTCGTGCTGGGATAACGTCACTTCTGGGGTGATTAGTTTCACTCGGCCTGGGGCCTCGTGCCTAATCACCCCAGGTGTGATGTTATCCCAGCACAACACACACCCTGCCATGCATTATTCCTTTAATATTCTTCTTTATACATGGTGCCCAGAATTATGTGTCAAAGTCCAATCAGGGTCTCATGTATAAATGATACAATGAGCAAATTATGTGTCTGCTCCTACTACATATGTTTGTCCTTAAACAACGTAGAATTTTATGAGCTTCAGCCACAGCCTCTGCTATTGGGTTAAGGTCTTTAGTCACTATAATATCCAGATTCTTTTCTTCATCAGTAATTTTAAGCTTAGTTTCCTAAAGCTGGTAGTCAGTAGTCCATCTGTAGTTTCTTTTGTCCAAGATGCATTACAGCACATTTATCCTTATTAAATTTCAATCACAGGTGTCTGCATATGTACTGTAGATATGCTACCCAGGTCTGAAGTTTTTTAGTACTGTTTAATTGTCAGCCTGCAACCCAGCTTAGTATTGTCTGCATATTTTTCAATCCAATTGTTAATTCCATAGTGCAGATTGTCACAACGCACTCGGGGGTCAGGCCCTCTGCTCCCACAGTGCCTAACCTCAAAGTGCAATATGTGAACAGGAGACAAACAGGGTAACCCTCCTGTCTGTTTTGGGTCTGATCAATTACCAGTCTTGAGTCCTGGGGTCAAATATGAACCCTTTTTCGCTAGCATGCCAAGGTAACAGGTCCAAATATCAACCCTCTTCAGGGAAATGCAGTGCAATACTTAAACCAGCAAGCACACAACCTGGTTCCCAATCCCCCTTCCGATTCAATTGAAACCTTGGTATTTTCCTTATCTTGGTGCATATGGTAACACACTGTAAGCACTTAACAGTTCTGTCAGAGTTATCAACACCGTCCCAGCATTCACACTCAAAATGAGGAAAAGGCTCAGTCAGGATTTCAAGGAAAACAGAATTTACTAAAATTAAAAATAGTAAATGAAATACAAAATGCAGAACATATAACATTAATGGTACAGTCATAAAAGTAATGGAAATTACCAACCAAATGCATTTTTACTTAGTAACTAATCCTACCCCAGTTTCAAATAGTAATTAGTTGAGCTGAAATTACCTAACTTTGGTAGAAGTGCTTCTTAGGAGTCCAGAAGTAAAAGTGTCTCTTGAAAGTCCAAACACAAGTATACTAAGTCTTGTAAAGTTGGAACAAAAGTGTGTTCTTTCAGGAGTCCAGAAGTAAAAAGCACAATGTTCCCTCAGCCTTGACAATATCTGAGGTGAAAAAGGGTCCTACCCAGCTTGTGAGGTCACAGCTCTGTGGTGATGCTGGCTATGAGGTCACTCTCATTCCTGCATACCAAATTAGTCACAGGCATCTGCATATTGCTAAGCATCCTACTTAAAAAAAATATATACTTTTTAAATTAGTGAGCCTGCTTTATGGCAGATCAGAATTACCCCTTTGATCTTCAGAATGACATCCTGAAAAAGCTATTTCTTCTATCTGTGTGAGAATTTTCACAAGTATCTGTCAGAAGTTGCTTTCCTCCTGATAGGTCATAAATGCACTCTCTGTTATGGCCAGTTTCATAGATAGATAGATAGATAGATAGATAGATAGATAGATAGATAGATAGATAGATATTTTATGTATACCACACCCAATTCCTGGGACTCTGAGCGCTGTACAAAACAATAAACCAAATGCCAACAACAAAACCATACAAATAAACATATATTCATACAGTAGTTGTAATATAAAATAATATCAATTATCCTTCCACAATCAAAAATCTGAGAATGCCTGTTGGAACAGATGCTTTTTAAGCCCATTTTAAAAGGCTTCTACTGAGGGGGCCCTCCTTAAATACTCTGGTAAGGAGTTCCACAGGTAGGTGTGACAACTGCAAATGCTCTATCTCCAGAATGTTTCAACCTTACCCTGGGAACTGCAAGGAGGCCTCCCTCGGCAGAACAGAGTGCCCAAGCCAGATGGTAAGGGATCAGGTGATCCTGCAGGTATACAGGACCACTTCCATGTAGGGTCTTATAAGTAAGGAGCCCTATCTTGAAGACAATCCTCCACCTGAGCAGCAGCCAGTGCAGCCTGTGGAGGACCAGGGTAATATGTTCACCCCTTTTTACCCCAGTCAGAAGTCTTGCCACCACATTCTGCACTAGCTGTAGCCTATGGAGGTTGCCTCCAGATAACCCAAGGTACAGGGCATTACAATAGTCCAGCCTGGAAGTGACAAACACATATACCAGTGTAGTCAGGTCCTTGGGAGAGATCAGGGCTAAGATTTGGACAATGTTCCTAAGATGGTAAAATCCATTCTTGACCACGGCTGACACCTGAACCTCAAGCGTCAGGCTGTTGTCTAGGATCACGCCCAATTCTTTCACCTCTCTAGAATGGACATGGGGAACACCCCCAGTACTGGATTGAGGGAGCAACCACCCTCCACGATGACCCAGATCCACTACCAGTACCTCAGTCTTGTCTGGATTGAGTTTAAGCCAGTTTCAAGTCATCCATGACTGGATTTCCTTGAGGCAGTTGTTAAACACGAAGGCTGACACCTGAGCATCAGGTGCACAGGACAGGTGCAGCTGAGTATCATCTACATAACAGTGAAACCCCAGCCCGTACAGCCTGATAATGTCTCCTAATGGCAGCATATACACCGTGAACAATAAGGGCAACAAGACCGAAACCTGTGGAACTCCACAGTTCAGAGGCTTCGGGCTAGATGAGAAGATTCACATTTTCACCCTTTGCACTCTGCTGTCAGGTATGACCTAAACCAGTTGATGACAATACCGGAAAGGCCACACCAAAACCACAGGTAGTCAAGTAGCACCTCATGATCCATGGTGTTGAATGCCACAGAGAGGTCCAGGAGAACCAAGAACCTTCCCCCGAGCTATCCCCAAGGTCCTACACCTCCTGTAGACCTCTGCTGGAAGTACTGGAAGCTACTGTATTCAAAGTAAATGCTGGTTTTACAACTTCTACAACCTGATTTTATTATTGTCCCAGGAAGTCAGCTTTTATGAGATAGTTGAGACAACAAGCAAGTGCAACACTTTTTTTTCCTTTTAAAATTCCAGTATCACATGAGGCTGTTCTGCTTGGCCTGTGTTTCTAAGCAGAAGTCTAAACATAGATTTATATCACAAATATAATACAAATAATAACAAGCAGATGGCTATCCATCACAGTCATCCCTCCTAGGCTGAATTTGGGGGACTGTATTCCTAAGCATGGGATAAGTTTCCCAAATTCAGTTCACTGCTCTGATGTGATAGCCCATCTGCATTTGCATTTGCTGCCCCTGCCCTGTGAGTGACAGTCATGTCGTAATCCTGCAAGGCAAGGCTTCATCTTAAAAGCCTACCATTTGTTTAACCCATCTGTGCCAGCCAAACCAGGGGGTTATGATCTGTTTGTACCTCAAAGTGCCGCCTGGATAGGTATGGCTCTAATTTCTTTGAAGCTCACACCATTGCAAGGCATTCTTTCTCCATGGTAGAACAAGCCTGATCCCTGGAAAGTAACTTCTCACTGAGGTACACTATTGGGTGATATTTCCCTTGGTTAGAAGTCTGGTTAAGTATTGCCCCAATACCCACATCTGAGGCATCTGTCTGGACTACATATGGTTTACTGTAGTCTGGACTGGCTAATACAGGAGCACCGCACAGTGCCTTCTTTAGCTGTGTAAAGGCTCGTTCGCAGGCTGGTTCACAGTTTACCTTTTTAGGTATTCTTTTCTTTAACAGGCCAGATAGGGGAGCTGCCAGTGCACTGTAGTTTGATACAAATTTTCTATAGTACCCTGTGGTCCCTAGAAAAAACTGAACCTGCTTCTGTGTTTCAGGTCTGGGCCATGCCTCAACTGCCTCAATTTTTGCATGATTAGTACGGAGGTGTCCCCGCCCTACTACATGCTCTAGATATGCCACCTCCGCCATGGCCACCTGGCACTTTTCAGCTTCTACAGTGAGCCTGGCCCTCTGTATCTTGCCCAGCACTTCCCTAAGGTGGGACAGGTGTTACTTCCAGCTGGCACTGAAAATGGCAATATTGTCGAGGTAAGCCACAGCGTACTCTTCAGTACCATTTAACACCTGGTTCACCAACCTTTGGAAGGTGGCAGGGGCGTTCTTCATTCCAAAAGGCATTACTTTAAACTCAAACAACCCTATCAGAGTGATGAAGGCCAACCTCTCCCTGGCTCTGGCAGTTAACTCCACCTGCCAATACCCTTTTGTCAGGTCAGTAGTGGTAAGGTATGTCTCTCCTCCCAACTTGTCCAGTAGTTCATCTGTCCATGGCATTGGGTGGGTGCTCGACTTTGTGACTGTTTTGAGTCCATGATAGTCCACACAAAAATGAGTAGCGCTGTCTGGCTTGGGAACAAGGAGTACGGATGAGGCCCAGGGGCTGTGGGATTTCTGGATTACCCCTAAATCCAGCATTTCCTGCACCTCCCTCCTAATGTCCTTTTGGACAACCTCTGACACTCGATATGCTGTTTGCTGTATGGGTGCTTGCATCCTCATCTCTACATCGTGTGTCGCTAAGGGGGTTATTCCAGGCTTGACACTAAACAATGGGGCAAAGTCTGCTAAAAACTCCCTTACTTCCTGGATCTAGTCTGGAATCAACTGGGATGACATTTTAATTGCCTCCACAGAGGACTGCCTCTTGCTTTCTTCCAGCAAGTCCAGAAGGGGGTCTTCCTCGTCTGTCTCCTTCCCAGGACTACACACTGCCCTATTTGCATATGGCTTCATTATGTTGGCATGGTACATCCTTTCGGTATGTCTCCTGTCAGTCAGTTCTAAAATGTAATTTACATCATTCACCTGTCTGACTACTTTGTATGGTCCTGCCCACTCACTCTGCAGCTTATCTTTCAGGACTGGGATTATTATCATGACCTTCTGACCCACAGTGTATGAGCGAGCTCTGACTTTGTGGTCGTACCATACCTTTTGCTTCTGCTGGTCCACTGTCAGGTTGCTCTGGGCTGTTCCCATAAGCTCCTTCAGCTTTTCCCTAAACTTAAACACATAATCCGCTATTGGAGTTGCCTGGGTGGCATCCTTGCCTTCCCAGTCCTCCCAGATCAAGTCTAGGGGCCCATGCACCCTGTGCCCATATAAGAGCTCAAAGGGGGAGGACGCTGTTGACTCTTGGGGCACCTCCCCGTATGTGATCAACAGGTGGGGAAGGTATTTCTCCCAGTCCCACCCATGCTGTTCCGCAAATACTTGGAGCATTGATTTAAAGGTACTATTAAACCTTTCCACAAGCCCATTGGCTTACAGGTGATAAGGTGTCGTGCATCACTGCACCATCCCACACTTCTTCCACAAACACTTCATCATGTCCAACATGAAGGAACCCCCTCGATCAGTGATAACATCCTGTGGGAACCCGACACAGGATAAAATCCCTAGCAAGGCATCTGCCACTTTGTCTGTTCTCAGTGAGGATAGTGTGACTGTCTCTGGGTACCAGGTGGTGTAATCCACCACTGTTAGGATAAATCTCTTCCCGGAGGAGCTGGGGGTATTCAAAAGCACCACAATATCCATTTCTACCCTCTGGAATGGCTTCTCCACTATTGGCAAGGGAATTAGGGCAGCTTGGGTTTTACTACCCGCCTTCCTTATTTCTTGGCACCGGTGACAAGACCTGCAATATTCCTTCACCTGCTGGACAAAGTTGAGCCAATAGAAATTCTAGGCCAATCTCTGCATAGTGCGCGCAATACCCAGATGTCCAGACATGGGGAAATCATGAGCAATCTTGAGCAACCACTCATGGTACCTCTGGGGAATGACAAGCTGCATTCCCATTACCCCTCCCTCTGTCCTTACATCCTGCATATACAGCAGTCCCTTGTCCCAATACACTCCATGTCTCCCATCACCTCCCTGTGCTCCATCAGATTCTGCCCAAACCCTAAGCCTCTCTAAACTAGGGTCATTTTTCTGAGCAGCTGCAAAATCTTTACACATTCTGAAGGCATGGGACAGGTCCCCCTCCAGTTTCTAAACTAGGGTCCCTAGCTCTCTGACAATTGACTACCCCTCCCTCCTTAGAGTAATCTTCTGTAGGTATTCTGTTAACTGCTACCTGGGGAATTTATGCCCCTCTTTCACTATGCTGCATATCTGGAGACACAGGCTGGGAACCAGCCTCCCAGTGTTTTCCACAGGGGCTTCTATGGGGTCCAGGGAACTACAATTTGCCTTTGCCACCTGACTGCGGGTAACTGCACACACATCCACTTTTGGAGATTGTTCCCTATAACCACATCTAGGGCCAGATTTTCTGCCAATGCAACTTTTTGCACAGTCTCTCCTGATTTACCCCAGTCAAGGAGAACACTGGCAAGTGGCAGAGTTTTCTCCTTCCCATTGAATCCCTGTACTGTAACAAATTGATTGGGTATAAGCTGCTCAGGTGCAACCAAACCCCCTTTTGCCAAAGTAATGGACTCCCCCATCTCCCTTAGACCATGAGTTTGTACCTCATTCACAGTAACTGGGTGTATGTGCTCCCTCATGTTTACTGGCATGCTTTCCAGGATACATAAAAAAAAATCTCTTTCCCAGCACCACTTTGTGCACTCTGTGCCTTTTTGGGACACTGTCTGGGCAATATGCCCAGGTTGTTTGCAAAGCCAACAATCATTTCTTTTATCAGGCAAATCCTTTCTTTGTAACCTGGGGCTGCCTGCTTTCTGGGGAGGCAGTGAGGGCTTTAGCTGCCCTGAAGGTGTGCTTTTTCCCTTTCTGCACTGCCACACCCACCCCACTGCCTCTCAGAGCAGACCTGCTCCTGGCATAGCAGTACGAGAGCTCAGCAGCATCCTGCACTGTTTTTGGATCTTGGTCCTCTAGCCAGGGTTCCAGCTCTGCTGAGCAAGCCCAACAGAACTTCTCCAAAAGTATAACATCCTCAATTTTCTCTATAGAGTCTGCTTTAATTCCTTCCCACCAACATTTCAAAAACTGATGTTGTTTGGTATCTAGCTCCTCGTAGCTCTTGTCAGGGCTTCTCCTGAGCTTACGGAACTTCCCGCTGTACACTTCAGAGGTCAAGTCATACTTTTTTAACAATGCAGCTTTAAGTTTGCCATAATCATTACTGTCCTGATTGTCCATTTGACCCAATGCATCATGAGCTTTCCCGGTAAGCAGTGAGGATAGCTGGAAACTCCAGGACTCTCTGGAAATTTTTGCCTGAATGCATAGCTTTTAAAATGAATTTAAAAATGCATCCATATCTTCTCCCTCTTTAAATTCAGCTATCAATTTAGAATTTAATTTGTAACTCAGTCCTGGAGCTCCAGGTTCACCCATGCCACTTACCTGCTATGGCACTGGTCTTTGGAGTTGTAGCTTTTCCAGTTCAAATTTCCTCTTCTCTCGCTCTGCCTGTCTCCAATGCTGGTTTCCTTTTTCCTCAGCTACTCACTGCTCTCACTTCTCCTCTCTCTCTCTCTCTCTCTCTCCATCTGGAACTTCCTCAGCTTGAATTCCAGCGCCATTCTCCTCAACTCTATCTGCAGCTTGATCTCTTCTGGCTCCAGCATGGTGGTAGCCTTCCCCTGCGGCTGTGGCTCTCAGTTCACACTGGTCCCACTGTCCTCCTCCCTGGGTCTGGACACTGCAATGCACCCTGGCCCCTCCATGCCCAAGGTCTGGTCCCTTTCAGGCACTGACTGGGACTCGAGATCTTGGGTGTAAGCTGCCACAAGAGCCTCCATGAGGTGCTGTTTGTTTCACCCCTCACAATGGACTCTTCTTTCCTGGCACAACTGCCTCAGGTATTCCACAGTGCACTCGCTGTAGGTGGAAGTCATCTTCTTCCCTAAGCTATGGCTACACTAGCTTGCACCCAAAAAAAAAAATAAAACAGGTATGGAACTTAGACTGATACCACAAATATATATTTCTTTTTTTTTCTTCAAATTACTGCCTTGTTTTGTGTGTGAACTGTTACAGTTTAGCAATCTGACACACTGGACTGTTAATACTCGTGTCACCAAATAATTTCACAGTATGTAAACAAATCTTTTTGATTGCAGCACTGCAAACCAAATCTTTTAGATCACACCACTGCCAACCAGATCTGTCACAAATGCACTCTGGGGATCAGGCCCTCTACTCCCACAGTGCCCAACCTCAAAATGCAATATATGAACAAGAGACAAACAAGGTAACTCTCCTGTCTGTTTTGGGTACGATCAACTACCAGTCTCAAGCCCTGTGGTAAAATATGAACCCTTTTTTACTAGCATGCCAACGTAACAGGTCCAAACAACACACCCTCTTTGGGGAAATGCAGTGCAATACTTAACCCAGCAGACACACAACCTGGTTCACAATCCCCATTCCGACTCAATTGAGAACTTAGTATTTTCCTTACCTTGGTGTATATGGTAACACACTGTAAGCACTTAACAGTTCTGTCAGAGTTATCAACACTGTCCCAGCATTCACACTCAAAATGAGGAAAATGCTTAATCAGGATTTCAAGGAAAACTAAATTTACTAAAATTAAAAATAGTAAATGAAATACAAAACACAGAACACATAACATTAATGGTACAGTCATAAAAGTAATGGAAATTACAAACCAAATGCCTTTTTACCTAGTAACTAATCCTACCCCAGTTTCAATTAGTAATTAGTGGTGCTGAAATTACCTGACTTTGGTAGAAGTGCTTCTTAGGAGTCCAGAAGTAAAAGTGTCTCTTGAAAGTCCAAACACAAGTATACTAAGTCTTGTAAAGTTGGAACAAGAGGGTGTTCTTTCAGGAGTCCAGAAATAAAAAGCACAACGTTCTCTCAGCCTTGACAATATCTAAGGTGAAAAAGAGTCCCACCCAGCTTGTGAGGTCACAGCTCTGTGGCGATGCTGACTGTGAGATCATTCTCGTTCCTGTATACCAAATTAGTCACAGGCATCTGCATATTGCTAAGCAATCCACTTAAAAGAATATATATATATATATATATATATATATATTTTTTTAATTAGTGAGCCTGCTTTATGGCAGGTCAGAATCACTCCTTTGATCTTCAGAATGACATCCTGAAAAGCTATTTCTCCTATCTGTGTGAGGATTTTTCACAAGTATCTGTCAGAAGTTGCTTCCCTCCTGATAGGTAATAAAATGCAGTCTGTTATGGCCAGTTTCCTAGATTCAAAGTAAATGCTGGTTTAACAACTTCTGCAACCTGGTTTTATTATAGTCCCAGGAAGTCAGCTTTTACAAGCTAGCTGTGACCACAAGCAAGGCCAGAACTTTTGTTTTTCCTTTTAAAAATCCAATATCCCGTGAAGCTGTTCGGCTTGGCCTGTGTTCCTAAGTAGAAGTCTAAACATAGATTTATATCACAAATATAATACAAATAATAACAAGCAGATGGCTGTCAATCACACAGATCACTAATAAAGATTTGGAATAACACTGATGCCTGGAGAACGTGACCAATAGCCTCACCTTCATTGACTAGGAAGCCATTTATGCAGACTCAATGCATTCTGTTCAACAGCCATTTACCAATCCAATTAACTAGTGCAGAGTCATTTTCAGACAATGTTGTTTTTCCACTTAATGTTTCTATGGGACCAGGTCAGAGGCCTTGCTGAAATCTAGGAACACCATATTCCCTTAATTACCCATATCCCATTTACTGCTTACCTTTTCTTAAAAACATAAATGGTTTGTCATGCATGACCTTCCCTTTCTAAAACAATACTGTTTTTTCTCCCCACTGTATGTGATGTTAATTTTGTCCAGAATTGTATATTTAATCTATCCTTCCATTACCTTACCATAACAAAAATGTCAAGTTAACAGGTTTATAATTTACCATGTTTGTTTTTCAGACTTTTTTGAATATTATGCTGATTTTGGTAGTCTTCCAGTCATGGAATACTATTTGTTCCTGTAGACTTTTATTAAACATTGTGTGATGTGGGTGGACAATCTAATTTAGGATAATCTTTAGAAATTTAGCAGCTATACTGTCTGGCCTTGCTGGTATGTCAGGATGCCATTTTTGAAAGCAATTTAGAATGTTAGGACTATTTACGGTCAATCCTGACATCAGCCTTGTAATCTTAGAAGATATTTCCCTAAACTGGCCAGTTATCTGCCTAGGACTACTGAAAATAGAGCAAACAGTTTATTAAATTAATCTTCCATTGCATCTCTTTATCCAATTTTTAAACAATGTTGTTTAAAAATTTATTTCAGTTTGTTCAACGAATCTGCTAGTTTTCATAGATAATATAGACACTGATGGCATAAAAATCTCAGCAGCCTATCCAGTCAGCTCTCCCCATCAGCTCATTCTGACCATTTTAGGTTTTTGCAAATACTATGCCATTTTGGATTGGGGAGTCTAATTATGTAAGTTGTTGTATGCACTATGCTGTAGCCTTAAGGGTTTTGTTACCAAAATTTGCACTGAAATCAAACTGGATATCACTATAACCCCTGCTCTTGTGGAATGTATGGATAATGATTTACTGAGCTGAACATATCTAGGGGTTCAAAAAGGAATTAAAAAATACTAATGTGAAAAAATATTATCACCACTACTAAATAAAATAGGTTTACAACAGGATTCAAACATAATTACTTTTACAAACACAAAAAAGACATTGTGATAAATTAGAGACAAGCAATACGACACTACTAGGAGTTATATAATCAGTCTGTTAATCATCCTCTAGGGGCATTATGTAATCCCTGCAAGTCCTTATTGCTATTACAAAAAAACTGAATGAGTAAGGATTTACCTCCAAATTCAGAAATGCATTTGATGTTTCTGTGCAGATCTGCAGGTGTATTAACAACAGATTAGTACAAGGCTCTTGGAATGCCAGTCCAGTCATCAGGAGCTGTATTCTGTAGCCCCTTTTTATAGTTTTCATTATACATTAATACCTGTAAATTGACACAACATACGCTGGCATATATCAGGGGAGACATGAGCAGTTCTTTGCTTCTTTGGGTTTACTGCCAAATTACTTTTTGTGTAACTCTTGTATTTGTGCTTTTGTACTGATTTTTTTTTATTTATCATATATCAAAGCTATGTAAGCAGATGTATTCTGGAGTTACATGAAAGACCTTCAAATAAGGTATAATAACTTAGGAGAAAGCATTATAAGGACAAGCCACCTTACACATGAACACACAGCTCAGTCCTAATAAATATAATCACAGGAAGACATAATTCTTGTTATATTTCCTTTTCTATAAAATACAGCTGCCCCCTCACCCAGTACCAATAGTATGCACATCATGGTGCTATAATAAACTGTGAGCACTGTATTTAAACATTGCTCACTAAACACATGTTTCATAAATGTCTTATAGTAAAGTTATATCATCTTCAATCTTGTTTGATATTTCATCTCACAACCAATATTCTAAGACATGATACCTGTGATACAATATAGAAATGCTGATGATTTTAGCAGTATTAGGTTATCTACATAGTTTGCATACTTTATACAGTATATACAGTATGCTGCTTCTAAAATTGTGAGATTATTTATTTAATGCAGCCAATTAGAGCCCAGCCTGGGTCTCTAGTTCATTTTTGTCTGTAAATGAATGTTGCTTCTCAGGTTTTACTACATTTTGCCATAAAATTAAAAGAGCGTTACTGAGCTGAATAATCCATAATAACAATAACTGCTCAGATCTTTCTCCAACGTGCAAGGAAACAATGTTCATACACTCCAGCCAGCTCCTGAAGCTACTCCCAGTAGGAGTCTTCAATTTGATGATAATTCTTTGGGCCCAAATAAAGGGCATTAGCATCCTGGATGCCTGGTTTGTTTCATACCTAAAAATTATTGCATAGGCAAAAGTTGCATTTAAATATCTGGGGCCCAATACAGTCGCACTGATGTCCCAAAAAATGGCCACAGGGACCATTTTGCAGCACTGTTCAACCTTCTGTCCCTTTGTGCCATACATAAAGGGGTCACAAGCCTTTCTTTGAGCTGGCAAAATGTCCATTAGACATCACAGGGGAAGCAGCAGGGCCAGTATGCTACTGGAGTGCTGGGTTATACATAGTTGCTCCTGGCCCCTATGCCCACTGCTGAACACCACAAAGTGCAGCACTCTCATAGAACTGCTGAAAGTAGTTCTACAGGGCTGCAGCAGGCATGCAACAGAGAAACCACTGGGGTGACAAAGTGGGACCAAGATCATCATGGGACCATTCTTGCATAACACCACACAGGGGAACAGCGATAGGTAAGAGGCTGCGCTTGATATCAGAAAATGTGTTAGCAGCAGGGACAGTTGGGACCACTGGATCACCAGTGCAGAATGTTCTGGGAAATGTTACTGTGCACAAGAGGACCACAAGTTATGGGTTCAGGTAGGATGGCTGAGGTGGTAACACCTCTGCCATGAACATTTAGCCATGGCAGCATTCTATACGAGCGATGCACTGCCATGCCTAAATGTCTGTAGGTGCTGTAAGTCCAGTATTAGTGGTCAAAAAACTCTATTTGCAACTGCAAACATCTGGTGGGCTACATTTGCACTGTGACTTAGCTGCAGAAAAGACTCTTTCCCCTGTGACTGGGAAGGCCCCTTGCATATGGCAGTTTGGCAGGGTTGCGATACAGGGAGCCTCTGTGCACCCTCAAAGCCCACTGCCCACAATTGTGATTGTGTATGGGGCTCCCAATGTCTGTAAGTTGACAAGAGGTAAGACATAACCAGAAAAACAGAAAACTTGTAAACATACTGCACAGGGAAGGGAAGGGGAGAAACTTACATACCAGGTGCATTTTTTTCATGTTAGATATCACAGAAGGCATCTTGTGTTGAAAATCCATGATAAATCAAAAATTGGGATTTCTTCAACTTTCTGTGAAAGCAAAGCCTTTCTTTTGTATTCTAGAATGTGAATGACAAGGTTGCATATTGAAGAAAGAGTTTGTCAGAGGTCAACAACTAGATCCCCATTTCATTGCCATTAGTAAAGTATATATCATTTCCCATAATAATGGCTTCAACCAATGACCCGGCATATTAAATGTGTTACAGTTGGTGTTTTATATAACATCCTCAACTGCCCCAACACTGCAGAAGCAACAATGCAGATCATGATGGGACCCTAGAATTCTCTCAACCCGCACAACAGAGGTCATCCTTTGAGAACAAAGCTCTGTATAGCCTATGATCCAGTGGAGACCCCTCTCTAGCCTTGGCTACTCAGAAATATTCAGTGATGATTCAGTCCCTTAACAGTCTGTGTCCCCGGACATAAGTGTTCACCAGTGTAGCACACCAATGAATCCCTGCTGCCAGTCTTTTCTGGTAATATTTAAAAACAATCACAAAAGTGCTGCTATGGGTGTAATGTGGCAGTTTGCAATTTAAATGACAACTTCACTGCCTTTCATGCACTAGTGCACTTTGATGTACACTGGCACAAATGTACCACCCCACCCCTTTGAGTGTAGCTCAAGGGGATTGCAAGCAAGGGCCTGTCATTAAATCATTACACACTGAATTTGCAACATATTTGCTATTCTTTCTATGAGGCATAAACTTAAAAAAGCAGTTCATGTTAGCAGGAAAAATGTTGACCTATACTTTTAAATTCTATTTTAGATTGTCCTTATCTCCTATCATATATGATACCCTTTCCTCCTTTGAGTCTGCTTTAGGACTTTTTGTTTACATTTGAAATAATAAAAGGAGCACTCCTTTTAATATGGCTCAGTCCTGGTTTTCATCAGTATTCTCTGTTATTTTTGAACACACACATTGTTTAAAATCGCTTTTCTTAAGACTACAATTAACTAGCATGCATCAGACACTGCTGACTGATGTCATGGGACAACAGGTGAAGAAAAACAGCTACGTATACAGAAGAACACTCTGTCATTTTAAACCAAGACAACATAGACACAGCCAACCACTGCCCTTTATATAAGGCTCTTTCTGTGTCTCTTTTCCTTTGATAAAAAAAATACCACATTATGATACTATGTAAAACAGCTATTATTTACAAAAATTGAACATGAAAAAGTACTTACAGCATACCTGTAATTTAGTTGATGATATTTTGTGGTATTTCAGCTAAGCAAACTGATGATCAAACTTTATTCAGTATTGTACCTGGCTGTCTAAAGAAAGTGTCTTACATATAAATGTGTTACCTAAAATACAGCCTTAGATCAACAACATGTTACTGTGCCTAATTCATTTCTAAGGGCCCCCTAGAGAAAACTATGTTGGATGCTGCAGCTTCAAACATATCTACAAGACTCACTTATTTTATCCTTTTCATGTCAATGTGATGATGTATGTATAGGGATGTTATTAGTTTAGAAATCTTTGCAGACAGCCTATAATATGCTATACTGAGCTGTGAAATTAATACATGAGTTATAGCCAAGGCTGAGCCAATGCCAAATTTGTATATAGGAAATGTAACAAAATGTGTAACTTTTACTCAATCAACCTTTTAGACCATTTCAAGATTGATGATTTTGACCTTTAGCTAATCAATCAAGAAAACACTGTAGCCCTTTCCTGTGGACCATGGCTAATCTCATGATCCCCCCCCCCCTTTACCCATCTGATCATATCCCACCTTCCTCCCTCCATGGACATTTTTAAAGAAAAACATTTCCTGTTCCTGGCACTATGCCAGGTGCTGGCTTTTTAAAAGAAAATCTGACTGGAGGACCAGGGAAGGGTGGAGGGATTGGGATTGACTGGAGTGGATAAATAGTGTTTAAGGGGTGCCACTTAACCCTATTTGTTGCCTGAAAAACCTCAATACCAAGGACCCAAAGTATATTTGGCTGAACTGTCAAAGCCAAACAGCAGACAGCAGGAAGAATCAAAGAAACTGAAATTGTGCATTTTCCATGTTCAATCACCCTTATTTATAGCAACCTGTGCAATATATAGCAACATTATTTGTTCCATCATTATAGTTCAGAAAACATCTATCATTGAAAGTTCTTGTGACTTTGTCTGAAAATTGCAACCAATGTGGCATGCTAAATCAAGGGATACTTTAGCTGCAGTATAAATTTTGAAGTCTATAAAAAATATAACAGTTTCTTTTATACAGAGTTGAAGTATAAATTGGCATAGTCTTTGCATAATTCAAGGAGAGAAAACAATAAAAAATAAAACACACACACACACACACATATATATATATATATACATATATATCATACTGGAGCGGTTGTGCCAGTATAGTTAGGGTGAAAGTGCACTTCTATGTTAAAATTCAAATTTTGAGGGTTAATAACTTTGGAACCATTCAGCAGATTTGCATTTAATTTAGAATTACATAATCTCTAGAGGTAGGTCTCTTGACCTGACAAATTTGGTGGGAATCCGTTCAGTGGTTTCTGAGATATAAAGTGTTGAAAAACCAGAAAAATCTGTGTTTTTTGTCTTTTTTTTTGTCATCCTGTATCTCAGAAATGGCTTTAGGTACTGGTCTAAAATTTTCAGGGTAGAAAGCCTTTTTCTCACAGATGTGCCTTTTGAAGGTGCAGTGAAACAATATTAATCAGTTTAAAAGGTATTACAGTTTTAATTTCCCATTATTTCCTATGGGAATAAATAAGTGCTCAGCATGAAAATGGGCCATTTTAGAAACTGAAAGGTCCCATTTTTGAAAATGGAAGATCCCATTTTCGAAAATGAAACTCAAAACTTTGTAGCTTAATAACTTTGGAACCGTTAAATCAATTTTCTTGAAAGTTTGTATACTTAATGGCCATGGGTACTTCTCCTAATATGCCAAATATCATGCAAATCTGTTTAGTAGTTTTGAGATACAAAGTGTTGAAAGAACAGAACATTTTGTGCTTTTGGTCATTTTTTTTCTCAACCTGTATCTCAGAAATGGCTTTAGGTACTGGACTGAAATTTTAAAGGTGGTAAGCTTTTGCCTCATGGCTGTGCCTTTTGAAGGTTTGGTGAAAAAAATATTAATCCATTCAAAAGTTATTAAACTTTTAATTTCCCATTATTTCCTATGGGGAAAAGTTAAGTGTTCAGCACGAAAATGGGCATTTGCGAAAATGAAGTATTGTTTGCGAAAATAGAATGTCCAATTTTTGAAAGTGATGAAGGTAAGCATGGTATAATGGTAGTCAAAGGGTTTTCAACTTAGGTTGATATCTTAGACATTTTTAGAAATTTAGTCAGACACTGTCATTTCATTACTTGGTCCCAAAAGGTGATTTCACAGTCGTTGCATTGAATCACCTTTTTGGACCGATTAACAAAATGGAAGTGACACTGTTCATTAGGTGGGGTCCCAAAAAGCCCATGTACTGTAGCAAATTTGGAGAAAAATTTCCCCAAAATGGGAGCATTATAAGCGTGTGTTACGCAGTTTCTATGCACACTTATAACTTCATCAATTTTGTATATTTTCACTCCAGATTTTCAACATTGCCATTTTTTCACACTTCCTTATGAACAGTACAGCTGTCATTTTTCAAATTACTGCCTGGAATGTGGTTTCATACCTGTTGTGCAAAGTGTCACGGTCACTGTACGAAGTGAACTTTTGGGACAGAGTAACAAAATTACAGTTGCACTTTTCATGAGGGGAGGTCCCAAAAACCCCATTTTCAAAATCTGGTGGAAGAATCCCAAAAATAATTGGGTTACGAGCATGCATTGCACAGTTTCTATGCACGCTTGTAAGTGCCAATATTTCATATTTTTACTCCACATTTTTAATATCACCATTTTTCCACACCACCTCGTGAATAGTACAGCTGTAATTTTTCAAATCCTGCCAAAACTGTTTTTCTACACCTGTGACACAAAACAGTGTTACAGTTGAATGGAATTGCATTTCGACAAGGATTTGAAAGTTTTCTGTACTGGGTACATGCGGTGAGGTGATAAGAAGGTTATGTTGAACATTTGTGGTGAAAATTATTTAATATGGCACAGTTATGACTAATTGTGCAATTTTGCTGTGCTTACTTGTAACTTAATGTGTGGAAGCCAAGGGTCAGAGACGCCTGTGTTTCCTCAGCTACTTACATATGTGCCTCTTTGGACGGATTAGAGTGCAGGATCCCCTATGCTTCTACTGTGACTTATGGATACTTTTGTAGCATCTGGATGGAGGGATGGGAGTGCAGGGTCTGAAGGACCCTGTACTCCCACCATGACATATGGACACTGTTGTACTATCTGGATAGAGGGATGGGAGCACAGGGTCCCACTGTGACATATGGATACTGTTGTACTATCTCAATAGAGGAATGGGAGCACAGGGTCCAAAGGACTCTGTGCTCCCACTGTGACATATGGACACTGTTGTACTATCTAGATGGAGGGATGGGAGGACCCTGTGCCACAACAGAAAAAGGAGGCTACAATTATACTACCTGAAAAAGAAGGGAAATTCATTGCAAAAAACTCAGTTACTGCATCAGTTAGAGTGACTACTACAGCAACAAAAGCAGGAAAATGAGGTGTTAGGCTTTCCAACAATAACGCCCTACCCACAAAGTTCCCATGCCCACCACTCCACCACCACCACCACCCCTCCACCCTCCATACACCAACAGGTGTCTGGGAGTGCTTTGGGGTTGTCAGCCTAACTCTTATCCCATTCTCCTGTACTGCACCACCTAAGCTTGTTTACATGTGGAATGGAGTGACAGGCCGATAATCCCAATGCACATCCAGATGCCATGGATGGAGGAATGGGAGTGCAGGGTCCCACTGTGGCATATGGATACTGTTGCATTATCTAGATAGAAGGGTGGGAGCTCAGGGTCCTTTGGACCCTGGGCTCTTACTGTGACATATGGATACTATTGTACTATCTGGATTTTGGGATGGCCACACAAGGTCCTCCACTGTGATACATGGACACAGACCCTGTGCTCCTTCTGTGACATATGGACACTGTTGAACTATCTGGATTTAGGGATGAGAGCACAGGGTCCAAAGGACTCTGTGCTCACATCATGACATACAGTATGGATACTGTTGTACTATCTCAATGGAGGGATGGGAGCGCAGGGTCTGAAGGACCCTGTGCTCACCCATGACATATGGACACTGTTATACTATCTGGATGGTGGAATGGAAGTGCAGGGTCTGAAGGACCCTGCTCTCCCACAGTAAAATGAGGATACAATTATACTGTCTGAAAAATAAAGTTAATTCATTGCAAAAAAGTCACGAATGCATCAGTTAGGGTGAATACTATAGTGACAAAAGCAGGGAAATCAGTCGTTAGGGTTTCCAACCCTAACGCCCAACCCCCAGGGTTCCCATCCCTACCACTCCATTCCTACCCCTCCACATACCAATAGGCATCTGGGTGTGCGTTGGGGTTGTCTGCCTAACTTTCACCCAGTTATCCTCTACTGCACAACCTCAGCTTGTTTACACATGGAATGAGGTGACAGTTAGGCCAACGACTCCAACACACACCTAGACATCTGTGGGTGTGTGGAGGGATGGAGGATGGGTGCTGAGGATGGAAACCTGGGTGGGGTGTTAGGTGGAAACTCCTATCAATCTTCATTTCGTTTTTTGTCACTATAGTATTCTAACTGATGCATTAACAGATTTTTTGCAATGAATATATACACACTTTGAAAAACTATGTTAATGCAGACACTGGAGTTGAGGAACAAAAAGTGTACAAAGTAGGGAAATGAAAACATATTAGCACTTTGGGTCTATGCAGTTTTGGCAAATCAGTAGTGAAGTCTTCCTTGGGGTTGTCAACTGAAGGGATCTGCGCAAAATGGAATTAACAGAATAGCAGAGATATTTCAAAGCCCATTTTTTTTATGGCAGCCCACTTCTCCAAATGTAGTACTTTGCCATGTCAAGCCTTGACAGATACATCAACCCCTTGTGAAGAAAGACTCCCTAGCCCACAAAAGTTGCCATCTGTGCAACAGAACACCGTGCAATCCTTACCCAAGCCAGAAGAGGTGGTGCACTACAGTGCTGCCCCCCGCATCTCTGTGCTGCTAAGCTGGCTCCCTCAGCTTAGCCCCAAACTCGAGTCACTGGCACTGAAAGCAGCACAGTAGCCATTGGGCTAGTGGCCATTTCTGATGAAATATTACTTCATCATTTTTTTCTACTGCATTACAGAAAAAAAACTGCTAAAATATAGGACACAGCAAAAAGTGTCCAACCTAATACATAACTGTATATAAAATAAAAGATGGCAAAGTCCCGCGTACTAATGAAATAATACCATCTCAGAGTTGAACAAGCTCATGAAGTCCACTCACACTTTGGGCTTGTGACTTTATGGCTAGTTAACCCCCTTGATGGTATTATTTTCTTGTATACCATACTTTGCCATCATTTATTTTCTATATACACTCTAGGTGATATATAATGGTCTGCAGTGGTATGTATGGTTACAACCATATTCATAACACTCAGTTTTAGCCCTTTTTATTAATGTTATAAATTGAATAACCTACTCTGTATGAGTGGTGATGCCACAATGACCACACTTCCTAGCTTGTTGATGGCAACCAGTTCTTTCTTGTGCCTTGTAACCCACTCAGAACGTGTGGTTATTGTTGCATTGCTACACACTTAGTCATGGGTTACATTATACTGATTCCACGGTTAAGGAAAAGTCCCATTACTCACAAATGACAAAGCCACAGGTGTGTTATGTAAAAAATAAGTCATGGCAGAGGGGAGATTATGTCATGGTAACATGCCAAATGATGGACTGACTGCCTGAGATTCTATTCTGTCAAGCCCTCTTCTTTCTATCAACTGGGTTTTAATGATAAATAAATTACAGTTTTAAGGGTAACTTATGAGTACAGAAATATTGCATAGTGAGTTAAAATGTTTTCTTTGTGATCTAAAGGAGAGAAAATATTCTTTCCCAGTAACCTGTTCCCCAATTTGAAATCGAAGTACAGGGGAATCCTTTTTGTTGTGGTATATACATTTTTGCTGAGGTAAATAAATTGAACAGAAATGCTCAGAGGGCTACATTGATTACAGAGAAAAGCACAATACTTTGACTCGCTAGGAGAATTTGAGAGGATTTAGAATAGGGTAGGATGAAAAAAGCTTAGACGGCTGTATTATTAATAAGGAGAAGGCATAATACTGAATTCATTATGACCACTGGAAAAAATGTAAGGTAGAATAGGACATGGCAAATGGGGTGGCCTACAAGGGGGTGCCCTGCCTTAATATGCTTCTGCTGAAATATGTCAACTCAGTACAAAGCCCTATTTTAATCAAGGTGAGAACTAGAAAAACTGGGTGAAGAAGAAATGGTTTGAATATGCAGCCCCTTTCCGTGCTGCAGCTGGTGGGGGGGGGGCTACTGAGTTGTGATTTAAGTTTATACTGTATATGGCCACAGCCAGCTACCACCCTATAAAGTACTGTATAAATAATATCAAAGTTATTTAAAATGTATGAGTGAGCCTTGGTAGAACATGTTAACCTTGTAATTTGTCTATATTTATGAACTTCTCCTGTTCTGTCCACATGTAGGAGTAATAATGTACACTGATCACACAGTGGTCTATCTTTCCAGCAATAATGTCAATGACCTCCAATTACAGATACAAAACAACCACTATCAGCTACAAAATTGGTTTGTCACATGTCACTCTTTTTGCCAGTAAAAAGAAGACTATGGGCTGGATATTCAAACTGCGCCATTCTGAGGCGTAAGCCCTTGCGCTGCACAAAATAGTTGCACAGGGGTGTGGCCGGGGCGATATTCAAAGAAGTTGCACTATTGAGCAACTCCTTTGAATGTCACCCCCCAGCCACTGTGCATGGTGCAGTGGAACTTGCGCCACCGCAAGTTGTCAGAGTGGAGCATTCAACTTGCGGTGGCGCAAGTACCATTGCGCCATGCGCAAAATCACGATATTCAAAAGGTGACATGCAAATGGGGCCATAATTCATGCAAGGCACAGGGGGGCCATTTGCATCTGATTATGGCCCCATTTGCATGCCATTAGCATGTAGGTGCGCCGATCCCCGAGGACTTGCACCTGGTGCCCTGCCAAGCAGCAGCCGTCTGGGGACCGATGCACCCTGCAGCCCAATCACGGGCAGCAATGTGGCTCCCCCACCTCCTCCCGTACATATCCCTGGTGGTCCAGTGGACCGAAATGCCCGATCGTGGGCGGTATGTTTAATAAGTACCCCCCCCTCCGGTTCACATCCCTGGTGGTCAGTGGACGGAAATGCCCGATCATGGGCGGTATGTTAATAACCCCCTCCGTTTCACATCCCTGGTGGTCCAGTGGACCAAAATGCTGTCGGCGGGCAGAAAGTAGCGGAACCCCCGAACATCTCCCTTGTGCCCGATCGCGGGCAGTAAGTAAGTGAACCCCCAAACAGCTCCTTGTGCCCGATCGCGGGTAGTAAGTAAATTGAAACCCCCGAACAGCTCCCTTGTGCCCAATCATGGGCAGTAAGTAAATGAAACCTCCCAAAACATCTCCCTGTTGGCTAGTGTCCCCCCACCCACCCACCCATGAAGCCCCACCACCCGCTCCCCCAGCAGCAGGTGGGCGGCAGCATCACTCGCCTGCCGCCCCGCGCCTGCCGACTGACTGCCGGTAGAGACTGCACGCCCGTGGTGCAGAGCAAGAGCCAATGGGCATGCAGCTTACCGTACATGACAGTCCAGATTTGTGAATGATTCATTCACAAATCTGGACTGTCATGCACGGGTGGCGGGCTGCACACCATTGGCCTTGCTCTGCATCAATGGTTTGCAGCCCTACCGGCGCAGTCGTCGGCGGGCGCAGGGCGGCAGGCGGTGGATGCTGCCGCCCGCCGCCGCCGGGGGCAGTGTGGTGGGGCTTCGTGGGTGGGTGGGTGGGAGGACACTAGCCACCAGGAGATGTTTTGGGAGGGGGTTTCAATTTACTTACTTCCCACGATCGGGCACAAGGGAGCTGTTCGGGGGGGGTTTCAATTTACTTACTGCCCGCGATCGGACACAAGGGAGCTGTTTGGGGAGGGGTTCCGTTTACTTTCTGCCCGCGATCGGGCATTTCGTCCACTGGACCGCAGAGATGTGGAATCGGAGGTGGAGTTATTAAACATACCGCCTTTGATCGGGCATTTTGGTCCACTGGACCACCAGGATGTGAACGGGAGGGGAGCTTACTGATGCCTGCGATCAGGCTGGTGGGGGGGAGTACACTATGCCCGATCGGGCTGCGGGGGGGCACAGGGACTGAGTTGGGGGCCAGCCACAGGTGGCAGCTGCTGTGTTGTGCCCTGCAATACAGCAGCTCACCTGTGGGTGGCCCTTGACTTAAGCCTTTTTTTTTTGGCTCAAAGTCCTGCAGGCTCAGGTTGGGGATTGTGCCTGCACAACTCTGCACAGCCCGGCTGAATATCGGGCTGTGCAGTTTATGCATGGTTCCTCCCCCTCCAGTTGAGCATGCATTCATTTGCATTGCGCTGTTGCTCAGCCTGTTTTCAGTGGCGCAACTGCCTCCTGCTGAATATCGCAGAATGGCGCAATTTAGGACTTGAGATTGCGCAACCCTGTTGCGCATGGCTCAACCCTTTTGAATATCTGGCCCAATATATATATATATATATATATATATATATATATATATATATATATATCCATATATATAAATAAATATATACTGTATATATATATGTGTGTGTACAGTATATATATATATATATATATATATACTGTATATATAAAACATTACAGCAGCTCAAAAACTGGCCCATAAGTCAGAACCAATTATAATCCTCGGCCATGAGGGGACCCAAATTAAATCTGCTCAAACATTTAAATACTTTGGATTATGCTGGATCAAGAATTATCTTTTTCTGATTACTCTGGACCAACAGTTATCTTTTTCTGATTGTCATAAGTTCTTTTTCTAGGAAGGTGAATAAGAGACTAGAGTACCAAAATAAAAATACAGTTTCTTTAACCAACAGTCGTTAACTATAAACAAGATGTTCTCTTTTTCTACATGTTACTTGGCAAAACAATTCCAATATATAGAATAATGTATAGGCAACTATACACAACAAGCCTTTCCATTAAGAGGTGAAGATAACAGCATATGGACTTTGAAAGCGAAGCTCAAGAGGTCCATGCTGTTCTTTTAACCCCTCAATGGCAACACATAGTGAGTTTTGTATTGTTGCCCCTAGGTTAATTTTTTTTATAGTATATGGCATTGCATAATTGAACTTTTTTTTATAGTCAGTGTTTTACAAAAGTCAATGGATGACACAGCATAGCAGGAGACAACTTGAGCAGGGACGGAGTTTGAACATAGATGAAATTAACTTTTTCCTGAAGAGCTGCAATGGGTTTTGCTTTTTTGTTTGTGAGTGAAACAGTAATGAAGGCAGTGTGGCAGGAGACAGCATGAGCAGGGACAGAGTTTGAACACAGGTGAAGTTGATTTGGAATGTGCACAACAGGATTTTTGAATGGGTGAATTTTCTTACAAAACAATACCTAACCATAATAACTAAATCAATCAATAAATCAGTCAAAAAATAAATAAAACCTAGAGCCTAATTCTCCACTGCTAGAGACTGGTGGTAAGGTGGTAATCACTGTTAAACAATTCACCACCAGTCCCTTCTTGAGACTCGCATGAGCATGTGTATGTCTGTGTGTGTGTGTGTGTGTGTGTGTGTGTGTGTGTGTGTGTGTTTGTACTTAAATAAATGATCACTGAAATGTAGAAACACAGAAAAATAGAAATTGTCGGCAGATAAAAAATGCTTGGTTCACCTAGTCTGCCCATTTTCCCTGGGCTAGTATTGCAGTAACCATGAAGAAATTGTTGTTGGGAAATTTAAAATTAAAAAAGATTTGGCTAGTGCCAACAAAGCTGGTGTTGCTTTTCATGTCATTTTTATGTTGCTTGCACGCATGTGCAAGAAACATAGTCCCATCATCCGAGTTTTCGGAGGTGTGGCACCCGTCTTCCAATTCAGTCAGTGTGTTTGCAGGCATGGCCCCAGTTCCCCAATCACTGCTGCAGCTGTCTATGACAGCAGTTGAAAATGCAGTGGTCGTACAGTTGACAGGGAGAGCTCCGCTTCAGTGAGCAGAGCTCCCCCTTCCACACACATGCAAGCACGCATACTGCATGCTGATGCACTCCACCCCCCACGCACACACTGTATGGCCGACGGGGGTGACCAATCCCCTGTCGGCTCCATGCCCCCCAAAAAAGCTGTCCAGGTGCCACGCTGGAAGCCTACCGCAGTGTGGCAAAAACTGTTATAGCCGCCGGGGGTGTCCATTCCCCCTCCAGCTCCACGGCTGCACGCCCCCCCAAAAGCTTTCCAGGTGCCATGGTGGGAGCCAACCCCAGCATGGTAAAGCTTTTATAGCTGATGGGGTGCCCAATCCCCTACCATCTCACGCTGCATGCCCCAAAAGCTTTCCAGGTGCCACGCTGGGACCCCACCCCAGCGTGGCAAAGCTTGTTATGGCTGATGAGGGTGCCCAATCCCCCATCGGCTCCAGCCCCCCCAAACAGCCTTTCCAGTTGCCACACTGGGAGCCCACCCCAGCGTGGCAAACGTCCAGCGTCGTCTTAATAAAAAAAAAAACTCCTGTAAATAAAAAGGTCCCTCATAGTCTCCCCCCCCCACAACCCGCACCCACTGACTGCACACCCTACCTCCACAACCCCCACCCATACTTACCTCCGAGCTCGGCGTGATGATCTTCATTGGATTGGGAACATGTCTGCACTCTTCAAAGCCGACCACGAACTGAGGAAATGCCGGTAAGCTGTATAATGGAATAAATAGGGGTTTTTCAACTTTGTTGCATAGCTCAGTCATTTTTGGGAATTTTGGGCCCAAATTTTCAACATGGGGTTTTTAGGACCCCTCCTCATGAATTCTTGCACTGTCATGGCGTTAATCGGGCCCGAAGGGTGATTTCACAGTCACTGCGTGAAATCACCTTTCGGGACCAATTAATGAAGCGACACTGCCAGTGTTCATAATGTGGGCTCTCAAAAGTCTATGTTGAAAATTTGGTGAAAAAATTTCTAAAAATGACTGTTTTACGAGAGTGCATTGCGCAGTTCCTACCCACACTCGTAAGTTCACAAATTTTTAATATTTGCACTTTAGATTTTCAACATTGCCATTTTACCACACCTTCTTATGAGGAGTACAGCTGTCATTTTTCACGTCGCCCAAGATGTGTTTCTATGCATGTAGCGCACAATGGCACAGTCAGTGTGCACAATCAATGTTTGGGACAGATTAAGAAAATCACAGTGACACTGTTCATGAGCAGAGGTCTTAAAATGGCTATGCTGAAAATTTGGTGAAAAAATTCCCTTCAGCCATTCTGCAATGTTACTAATGAAGACACTGCAGCATCCCACTAGTCACCCCCTCTCCCTAGACTGCACCCCATTTACCACCACTCTCTGCCTCCTGTCTGTTGGCCAGTTTCTAACCCAGTTTACCACCCTTTCCCCCATGCCCAGCCTACCCAGTTAGTTTATCAGCCTCCTATGTGGGATGGTGTCAAAGGCTTTGCTGAAATCAAGGTAAGCGTTGTCCACTGCCCCACCCTGATTCACTCCCTTTGTCACCCAGTCAAAGAAATCAACCAGATTTGTCTGACATGATGTCCCCACTGTGAATCCATGTTGTCTGTGGTCCTGGGCTCTGATGGCTTCTAGATGCCACACTATCCTTTCTTTAAGCAATGCCTCCATGATCTTCCTCACTACTGAGGTGAGGCTGAATGGCCTATTGTTCCCTGCATTATCCCTGCTGCTGCATTTGTATAGAGGGACCACATGTGCCCTCCTCCAGTTCACTCATGTTTAATGACTCAGTGAACATGGCTGCCAGAGGTACTGCTATCTCCCTTAGCAGTTCTCTTAATATCCTTGGGCGTATGCCATCTGGTTCCATCACTTTGTCCACCTTCAATTTAGTGAGCTCCTGCAGGACTCTTTTGCCATTGAATGGACTATTGTCCACCTCTTAACCCCCTTGGCAACTGCTGTACTGCTGTGGCCCTTGCTCCTCCCACTCTTCTGTGAATACTGAGCAGAAAGACACAGTGGATGACTTGAGAGGAAGGCATGGAACTATCACTTCCAAATACCTAAACAGCACATACAAGCAAGCAACATTCAGCATTGACAAATCCTTGTTGTTTATCCTTCTTGTCTCACCAGTCTCACTGTTATATTTGTAGTTATATGAAGATCACATTCAGCGTCATTTGACTGATTTTTTTGAATACAGTGCTCCCAGGGAGGGTTCTGATACAGCTATACTCCCTACACTGTACACAGTGGTTCAAGTTCATCCAACACCGAGCAATTAGTTTTATCCCCACAGCACCAAATTCTCTTATATCCCCTCCGCATATCACCATTTGGTTTATTTTCTGATGGTCCAGGGTGGACATCAGATCTGTCAGGTAGCTGGCGGAGAGTGCTAGATTTTGTTTTTATTCCTTGACAGGCCAGGTTGGGCACTGGACCTTTTAGGTAGTTCAGGGGTGAGGGCCAGATGTTTTTTATTCTGTAATGGGCCAGGTTGGGTATCAGACCTACCATGTAGTTTGGGGAAGGGAAACAGATTTGTGTTTATTGCCTGACAGGTGGGGTTGGGTTTGGAATTTGTCAGGTTGTTGAGGGAAGGGGGACATATTTTTTTGATTCCCTGACAGGCTGAGTTGGGCCCAGGACTCATCAGGTACCGTAGTTGGAGGGAGGAGGACTGGACAATTTTTTTTTATCCCTTATGGGTCAGGCAATGCATCAGATCATTGGGGAAAGAGTACTTTTTTTAAGTCCCTGACTAGTTGGATTTGGCATTGGATCCATCAGGTAGTTGGGGGTAATATTTATTTTTATTCCCTATCAGGCAGGGTAGGGCAGTCAAAATTCTAGCAGTGCAGCAGCAGCCCCAAGCCTCTTGTGTAGCTTTTGAGCTGTTTATTACAGCCTGAATGGATGGGTATGGGGAGAGCAGTGTTTTACTACCAGGGCTGAGTACCACCCTTCCCATCCTCCACTAGCCACTGTGCTGCTGCTGCCCCATCTCATCTCTGTTTGGCTGAATACAGGTATAGTGCTACTAACTTTCCCCCTCATTGGTTTTGTAACCTTGTGCCACGTAGGCTGGATGCATCCTTGTGTTGCAGGGAAGGGGGCATGGGCACAGATGTTTTCTGCTGTCCTATTTTAATGGAGGCTACTAAAATAGTGCTGGTGTGCACAGCAATGTTCTTGTTGGTTTTACTGGGGCTACAAATTAATCATGATCAGTCCTTACAAAGAAAATAAATGTTATATAAAATAAATCTGATTAACTCCTTATCATTTTGGACAGTCACTTTTTTTTAATTTAAATTAAATAAGCACAGCAATGTTTCTAATGTATATAGCTAATTTTTAAATAGAGAAAGCAGGGACTGAGTAGTTATACCTTGTGTAATATAGCATGACATAAAATCACAGTGTTTTTTCTTGCCTGTTGGTAAGAAATAAAGACACAGTAGCATAAGACCAAAACAAACCTTCTTTATACATTAAGAATATTAAAAAGGGCCAGCCCTCTGGTGCAACGGTAGGTTTACTATTCATGGTGGCAGTGACCCGGGTTCGGAAACAGACTCGGGTAGCTGGAGGGCCGGCAGGGGGGAAAAGGGTCAAGCACCCATTGGCCGCTCTCCTTCTCTGGGGAGGGAAGGGTTGCTTGTCCTGCTACTCTACCACCACATGAGTTACCATGGGTGGTGGTACAGTGGGGGCAGCCAGTGGGAGAGGAGGACATAGGCTGGGAGCCAGTGTGACTGCATGTCATAATGTGCTCTGCCCCTTGGTGCCCCTTGCATGCCTGCATCCTCAGGGGATGGCACCAGAAACAAGGAAAATGGCCTCACAGATGCCGGCATAGATAAGGATCCAAACTCCCAGACACCAAAACCCGGCTCTTGGGGACCAACCAGAATGCCTGACACACACTAATGGACTGGAGGGGGACATCCCAGGAATCCCCCATCTCCCCTCCTGGGGGGTAGGCTGAGGCAGCATGGGGGCAGACCTGGCAGTTTCCCGAGAGGTACCAGGGGCAGGCAGAGTGAGCAGAGGATACTTCTGAAGACAGCAGCATCCATAGAAAAGGGGGCAAAAAAAAAAAGAATATTAAAAGGGGGCCTTATTCAAAGTAAAATATCACAGTGAACTCAAAGTCTACTGAAGTCGTCATGCTCTATAAGTTGTCTCTTCAAGTTTACTATTGACCTGAAATAGGTTGTATTAGCCCAATCTATTTGAAACGCTACCAATGTAAAAAATCATGTTTTTCTAGTAACCTGAGGTTACTCAAAGGTCATACTTTAGTCCTGAAAGATAATTTTTAAATAATTTCAGTCTTAGATTCAATGCTAAGAAGTGCAAGGTAATGCACCTGGGAAACAAAAACCCAGGGGAAGAGTACACAATGGGAGGTGAGATATTAACAACAACAAAAATGGAAAGGGACCTGGGGGTAGTCATATCAGATGATCTAAAGGTGGGCAAGCAATGTGAGAGGGCAGCAAGGAGGGCTGGGGGGATACTGGGATGCATAGGGAGAGGCATCACCAGTAGAAAACAGGAAGTTATTATCCCTCTGTACAGACAGCTGGTGAGACCCCATCTGGAGTACTGTGTGCAGTTCTGGAGACCCAATCTCTGCAAAGACATAGACAGGATGGAAGCTGTCCAGAGTAGGGCAACTAAAATGTTGCAGGGTCTGCACCGGAAGACACATGAAGAGAGACTTAAGGAGCTTAATATGTATAGCGTCAAGGAAAGGAGGAAGAGGGGGGACATGATAGAAACTTTCAAGTACCTCAAGGGACTCAACAAAGTCCAAGAGGGTAGCATCTTTCAAAAAAAGAGGTGTGCAAGAACAAGGGGGCACAATTTGAAGATGGGGAGTGGCTCAGAGGTAATTTAAGGAAGTATTTTTTCACAGAGAGGGTTGTGGATGCATGGAACGGCCTTCCAGAGGAGGTTGTGGAGTCAAAAACAGTGGTGGAATTCAAGCATGCATGGGACAGTCATAAGGCAATTCTAGGGGTTGGGGGTAGGAAGAAGTAGGCTGCTGGTTAACTAGGATCTGCAGCTTATCCATTAGGTAGGGAAATGGGCAGACTGGGTGGGCCAAGCGGTCCTTATCTGCCATCAAATTCTATGTTTCTATGTTTAGAATCAAGTATGTTGTCACCCTTATAAGTAAGGGGGGTGATAATAAAACTGCTTTTATGTTGGCTAAGTGTTGTTTTGCAAATTGCATCTCCCTGTCCATCTCTTTCTTAGTAACTGACCCCCCCCGCCCCCCTTTGTTTTTCCAATCTATAGCCAGGCTTGTATAGACTGGAAACTCAGCTGTTTTTCATTATACTGAAAGATAGATAGGTTCTTGCTCCTATAAACATCACATTGTGCCACAGCTGTGCTATTCTTTGTCCTTGTGCATTGTAATAATTTAGAAGCATGAAAACTATCAGTTTTAGATAGTCAATTAAATTTTTTTTAAATAAAGGTTATCTTTCTGTTTGCCAAGTTGTGCAGACTGAGAATTTACTAGTGCTTCATGTCTGAGCTCATTCACTGTTATTATTTTTATCACAGTGAAGGGGACTAGGCTAAACAGCACAAGAACTTCTTCAGTGTATCACCTAGATTAGTTGCACAATCACATGAGATTCCCCCATTTACCCATCAGGTCCTCATGCACTGTTCTCCTTTCAGCAAATAAAAAGTTAGCAAAGCATTAGAGACAACTGCAATCAGCAACAGTAAGGCACACCTCTCCCTCACTGACAGCCATAAAACATCATGTCTCAGCCTCCCAATACATTTCAATGGGACAGCCACAAAACACTTCCTGACAATTATCAAAATAGCAGCTGGTTTGTTATGCAGAGCACCCTTAAAAATTGTTGGTAGCAAAAAATTGTCAATAAACTATATCTGAAATACACAGTAGAAGTATATACTACACATAGCAATATACCGCAGGTGGTGAGCTCAGGGCTCAAAGGCATGCAACAAAAGTGGGTCTTTACAAGGGAGTGAAATCACTGAGATAGAGAGAGCAATGGAGGCTTTTTCAGATGGTGGTGTACAGATGATAAAGACCCTCCCCGCAACACTGGAAAGGGTGATGTGATCAACAAAGAGAAGCCCAATAGATCAGTGAAGACTACTAAAGGCCGAATAGGCAGTGATGAAGTAAAACATATGGGGAATGGGTCTAAGGAGTTTAAAAATGAGAAGGGCACTTTAGAGTGCAAAATGTGGAAGTGTTGGGGGGGAGGAAGAATTAAAGTGGTCCTGCTTATGAAACTGGGTAAGTACTGTAGGTGGACAACATGAACGTAAGAGAATTTTAAAGATGGGGAACTATGTAAGACCACAGAAGAGGAAGTTAAAGCAGTCAAGACAGAAGAAGCTGAAAGCATAGCTAGTGGTTTCAGAAATGGAAGAGTCAAGATTGTAATGCAGAAACTGTATATGGAGATGACAGTAGGCACATTTTCAGATCATACAACTGTTGTGGGAGAAAATGTAGGTCCTGGGTCAGGAAGAACCCATGATGTTCGATGAGTGTGTAAGGGAGAGAGAGCTGCTGATTCTACAGTACAAGCAATTGTATAATAGTAGTCAGACAGCAACTGGCTGAAGCAGTGAGTGAAGAGCTGTGCTGGTCACTGTCTTAAATGCCATAGTACAGCATCAGTGTGGGTTGGAGGGTCCTATGTGGCAGATTTGGAGGTTGACCTTTGAGAGGAATAGTGGGCTATCAAACCACCAGGATTAGAATATAAACAAGATATAGATGGGTGACTGGGTGGGGGGCAATAGACAACCAGGATTAGGATATAAACAAGAATAGATGGGTGACTGGGGTGGGGGTAATAGACAACCAGTATTGGGACACTGATGGAAATCGATGATCAATCAGAGGTGGGGGCCACTAGACTACAAGGACTGGGGATATAACAGTACTGGATAAGTGATAGGGGGTGGAAGATTGCTAGACCACCAGGAGTGGGAACACAACAGGACCAGACAGGATGTAGGGAGTTAGGGTATTGCTAGACCACCATGAGTGGGAATATAACAAAACTGGAGGGAGGTATGGGGTAGGGGAGCAGTTAGACCACTTGGAGTCAGATAGACTCTGAAGATCTGTACGTGCATGCTAATTAACCCATAATGGGCATGTTAATGGCACCTTAGTGCCTAGCATGGCCAAAAGGCTCATTAGATTGATGTGGCTGAATATGGCCAACAGGAGCCCTGGTGCTATCCCATTTGGGACACATTATCTCAATTGGGCTCCTGTGGGCCATCGACAGTCTGGGTCTGTGTCAGCACAGCTGATAGTCACTATGAGCTGTACCGGTATGGCCACATATTTAGACAGTTAGTCCACTCTGTTTAAAGCATGCTAACTGTCTCAAGATTGTCCCTGAGCCATGCACTAATTGCCATGCAGAACTTCTATACATGCAACGCACACAGCTGGCTCTGAATATGGAGGTCTTTTAGTTTTACATCGCATAAAAGGAAAATAGACTAAAATAAATCACTAGAGAACACTCATCAAATTACAAACACCCCCATTACTTTTCCACTCATACAAACAAAGAAAAAGAAAGAAAAATACATCCAAATAATTTCATAGAATGCTGAAAGAAAACTTCTACTTACTAAATAAAAATACTACACATATAAAAATAAATTGGACAAACTATTAGCATACCATCTAAAAAAGAACAAGACAAAAGGCAATACTTGCAATTAAAACAACCAAATAAATAGTCAGTAGTAACCCAAATGCAATTAACCTGGAATTTAAACACTCTGACAAAAAACAATACCAATAAAAATACATCTCTATCCTACCGAAATACATCTCTGTTCTAAAATACTACTGCAACATTTTTAGGTCAAATAATCAATCCTTCACAAAATCACTGTCAGGCAGTGAAACCACTAAAGTGGAATTAAAAATGCCATAGCCAGTTTACTACTGAAAAAATACCCACACATGCCAAGACCATGTCCACATTCCCTTACAAAATTCTATAAACAATTTTCAAATGTAATTAAGCTATTTTAAGTTAAGTTTTATAATCAAGCTAAAATCTTTGGAAAATTGACTGAGCCATACCATGATGCAAACATTTTTGTCTTTTTAAAGAAAAATAAAAACTCACTAGAATGTAACTCTTATAAGCTGATGTCATTGCTGAATAATGACATCAAAATATTTGACAAAATTATAGTATCTAGACTGAAAATAGTCATGACTAGTCTCTGTCATCCAGACTAAATAGGTTTTATTAAAGGAAACAATCTTGAAATTGATATTAGATGGGTAATAAACAGTATAAACTACACACAAGATATAGAAAAAAAAATATCACTGCTGGATGCTGGAAAGGCCTTTGACTGCCTTAAATGGGACTTCATATTTGAAATGAAATATGAAATGGACTTCGGGTCTCATTTCTTGAATTGGCTCAAACTACTGTATCATTCACCTAGAGCATAAATAATCACTAATGGCAACTTGTCTTATAAAATACAACTATGAGGAGAAACTGGACAAGGCTGTCCCATTTCCCCCCCTTATTTGTTTTTTGTACTAGCAATAGAAATGTTAGTTATTTCTGTCATACCATAATGGAGCTGGGGCGGTAAGGTCAAGAGGATAAGCATAAATGTCTGGAGCTCACACAAAAATGCATCAAAGGCAGAAGTTTGAGCTATGAACACACAAATACAACATATAAAAGAAAATCTATGTTAGATGGGAAAATTATCCATATACTGGGAAAAAGATTAAAAAAGCATTGAACTGAGCAATGATCTGAGTATCATTACATAGAATGTAAAAGGCCTTAATAATAGGGGAAAATCTTGGTCTCCTCCAGCAGATTCCCATCAACAGTTTGCAGGAGGGAGGGTGGAGATGGCAGGAAGATAATTTCCTTGTTTACTTTCCCCAGGCTGGCCTATATAAACCAACACACATGTAGGAACCTGTGCCCATGATTGCAATATTGTGCCCCAATGAACAGGAGCTGGGCAGGCCCTTTAAAAATACAAATCCAGTTCCAGAACACCTAAGTGCCCCCATAGCATTCAAATCAGCTCCTCCTACTTCCAACCCCTCTAGTCAACCTTTAGTCTAAATCAGTTGTTTGGGGACATATCAATGTATGCTCCAATTCTTATGTGCCTTTGTAGGGACAGGGCCTCTCATTGACACTGTGGTGTAACTCCCAGTATTCATCCTGATGATCCGCTCAGATCCATATCCACCACACTTCTGTCTGTAGGCTACCAGATTAAAAAAATATCTAAACAATGCTTGCAATTCATTTCAGTTTGCTTTACTATTCCCATGGAGATACTTAAAGTTTTCCATCATGTCTCCCCTTCTTTCTCCTTGTTTCCAAAGTATACATGTTGAATTCTCGCTCAGATGTGACACTAATGGCTGGTTAACTCCTCCACAAACCTCTGAGCATGCCAGCACACCTGTGTGCAAGACACATTCATGTGATTTGCATAAGCACCCTTGCATACTTTAGCACTGCTCACCAATGAGTAAAATGCTTCTCTAAGTGTGCATTACATTATGACACCTTTAGTGATTTCTCTGCTATACGGGTGCAAATCATCATTAACTAGGCCCTCACCCTGTTAATGTTTGCTCACCCCTTTGAGTATCTTGGCCTAGGTCTTCTTTCTGCCATCAGATTCTATGTTTCTATGTTTGTTGGTGGAGAAATGTTGTTAATGTGGTTATTTTGCCTCAAATGTGCCCAGGACAGCTTTTTACAGCTGCAGTGGGTGGAGCCTGAAGCTGTTTTGCAGTAGCTGTAAAAATTAGCCACTGGATGGATACTGCAAAACAGTTTTGGAGTTGCAGCACAATCATTCTGCAACTCCAAAACAGTCCACTTACTCACACCCCTCACGGGTGTACTACTTCAGTTGCTTGTTCCCCACTATGCTCAAGATGGCCAGCGATGTTTAGTGTGCATGCACGAGTAGTTGCACATGCATGACAGCCCAATGGCCATCTTGGGCATGGTGGACTATTTCACCTTGAGCTTGGTAAGCATGGCTGCAGCTGTGTTGGCTCTGGCCAGAGTTTGTTTAGTTAGCCATTAGTTATACAGTGCTTGTTTTATCTGAACATCCTGAAGTTCAAAAGGGCTCAAGTATCAATATGAAGTCAATGTATTAAAAATATTCAATAAGCCACAAGAAGAAAAAGGAAGGAAGACAAAATGTTTATTCCAAGGGAAAACAGCTTCTACAGAATTGAAAGCAGTATGAACCACTGCTGGCGGCCCTGGGCCTTACTCAGCTCATCAGTGAGCCCACACAAAACCACTGCAATGGGATTCGAGGAACACGCCTCGATTGGATTCTGACAAATGGCACTGATAGGACCTCAGCATCTGGAGTCCTTCCTGACTCCATATCTGACCATTCCCACATCTACTGCGTTTGGAGAGTCTCCTCTCCCAAAGTGCCCTATAAAATTATACAAGTGAGAGACTTCTCCCACTTTAACTCTGCTCTCTTCTTCAAGATCTTGCAACCACTGATTGGGCCATAGTACTGTCTGCCATGGACATCACAAGTGCTCTTGACAAGCTTCTAAACCTCCTGCCTTCTCTGCAGGATAAGCATGCACCTCGCGTCAGAAACAGAGTTAGAGGCACTATAACTAAATGGTTGCATGGGGACTTGCCCTTCCTCATGAAAGCCCGCGATAAGCACTAGGGTAAATTTAAAGCCTCTAAGGAATTGTCTGACTACCATGAATACCAGTGGCTCCACAACATCTGCAAAAAAGCCATACATAACACCAAGAGTGAATACTGCAAGGCTGCCCTCTTATCCTCTGCTAGGGACCTGCGAAACATCTGTCACACTAGTAAAACTGTAGTCGGGTGGGGTTATAGCCAGTGTGATACAACAAATATGATTATCAATGGCAGAAACTGCAACAATGATACTACCATCGCTAGTGCCTTTAATAAGCAATTCTCTGATCTATCGGCATTCACCTCCCTGTTTACTACTGACAATAACGAGTCATCTACCTCTAACCATTCCTCCCCTCCAGAATCTTTGTCTTGCCCACCTTTCTATCTTAAAACAATCTCAGTGAGGGAAACCAATAAGCTTCTCACCGGCCTTTCTCCTCATATGAGTGATGGTCATGATGACCTTGAACCAAAACTCCTAAAGATTGGGGCTCCTTTGCTTGTGCTCCCAATATCCCATATTCTTAACCTCTCCCTCACTGCCAGAATTGTTTCTGTAATCTGGAAAGTAGTAAAGGTTGTTCCTGTTCTCAAGCAGGGCGACCTGAAATGTATATAAAACTGCCATCCTATAGCCATCCTGTCTGCTGTTAGCAAGATACTGGAAAAGGTGTTGGAAGTGAAGCTGATGGACTACCTGTCTAAACATATCTTACTATCATCTGAACAGCACGGATTTCATAAAGGGCATAGCACTGATACAGCCCTTGCTAAAGTTACATCTGATATAAGGATTGCCATGGACCAGGGCATGCTGACTAGGGCTATCTTTGTAAACCTCTCAAAGGCCTTCAATCTAGTGAATCACTCCTTACTCTGTACTAAGCTTTACTCCCTTGGTATTGCTCGTTAGAGATGCAGCAAATTTAAAATCCACCAGCGAAGTGAATGCGAAGTGGCCACTTTGCATTGGCACTTCACTACGTCGAAGTGCCCCATAGGAAAGGCTCACTTCACCTTATTATTATTACTTCGCATTGTCATTCCACCTTAAACATGAAGTAAGGTGGAATGATAATAATATTGGCAGCATCCCACCCACACAGTCACCAGAATGAATGTGCACCCCCAAAGTGCTACTGTCTTGTGTCCAGAAAACTCCCCAGTGCTGATGAAGTGAAATGAGAGTGTAATAAGAAATGCAAAGTCTCCCAGAAATAATGGCACACTCAGTCATATGTGCAGTGGTCAAGTCACACACACAGAGTCACCAGAATTAATATGTATCCCCAAAATGCTACTGTCTTGTGTCCAGAAAATTCCCCAGTCCTGACGAAGTGAAATGGCAGCGTAACAAGAAATGCAGTCTCCCAGAATTAATGGTGCCATGCAAATGCACAGACAGATTAAGACTGTGCTGCACACTCAAGGGATGCAAATGAAAAGGGACAACAACACCTAACCAGTGCTCACAAGTCACAAATACAAATCTGGAAAGGAATACATTTTGCCAGTTGGGGGATTAGTGCACGACAGTAACAATCCACTACCAGTAAAGATACCACAAAGCAGTATAAAAACTTCATGCAGGTGCGGTGGATAGCAGGTTCACACTGCTGCAATTACTCTGTAACACAATAAAAGGTGTCTGATTTAATCTCATATATCACACACACAATCACACACACACTCAAGTAATGCGTAGCAAATTGAAAGCCTTTAGTAAAATAATCAAATGTTTTAAACAGACAAATTGTACACTGCTGTACCACAACAATCAGCAAACAAATGTCAAGAATTACAGAAAATATTACTACATGTACATTAACACAGTTATACAAGAAAAATATAACCAAAACAGAAAGACTGCCTTTTTCTCCCAGTTAATCTACTTACACCACAAATACGCCCTTCCCCCAAAGCACACTTCACAGTACACAAACAGACTGTTCTAAATTAACATTCAAAATCCACACACAACAATAAACACTCAATGATATGAGCACAGAAGGGTTTCCTACAATCAATGTACTAAATTTTGAGCAAAAAATATTACTCAAAAAAACATTTTAAACAGCTTTTAGAGGTTTTGAATCGCAGAGCTCCGAGAGCAGACTGTCTCCAGCTACCACTGCACACACACTGCCCAGGCCAGAACTGAAGTTGTGCCAAACAATCTAGAGCCCATGTGACCTGCAATCCCATGAATAACTGCAGAATTTAATTTGGAGCTCAATTACAGGGTGAAGTGAGGTGAATTACATTGATTTCAAATGTACTTTACCTTAAAATTGGTGGAGAAGTGGTTTGGCGAAGGCGGAATAACATAAAGTCATTGATTTCAATGGACTTCACATTCCTTATTATGAAGTGAAGTACTCCACTTCACATTGTGGAGTTCTCCACGCATTCCATGTTACTCAGAGAATTACTTCACGGAGCAAATTAGGGCCATTTCACCCACCACTGCTTACAGCACTGTAACTCACATGCTGTACAACTGAACAAAAGAGTAAACAGGGAGGAGAGGAGGCACTGTGGGTCACCTTGGAGACTGGAAAGGGCAACACAATCCGCACAGGGGTTGTGTACAGACCCCCATGTCAGGGGGAGGGAATGGACAAGGATATGATAGAAGGCATTCTTAGAATGGCAGACAAAGGGGAGATACTGTTGATGGGAGACCTGAATATGCCAGATGTTAACTGGAGCACATTTACTGCAGCCACATCCAAGAGCAGGGCCATTCTTGATGCCCTACAGGTGGCAGGACTCAGACAGCTAGTTTCAGAGCCCACTCATGAGGGAGCAATCTTAGACCTCATACTCTCAAACGGGGCAGTGAGAGGATCTCAGATCTAGAAGTGGGTTGCCATCTGGGAACAAGTGACCATCAAACAGTGTGGTTCATGTTAAACTCAGCTACAGAGTCAAGCCATACAAAAGTGAGGGTACTGGACTTCAGGAGGGCTGACTTTGGCAAGATGGGAGAGTGCCTCAGAAAAGCACTAGCAAACAGTCTAGAAGGAGGTGTGGATCAACAATGGGGAATCATCAAAACTGCCATCACAGAGGCAACAAGCCTTTGTATGAAGCAAATAAACAAATCAAAATGAAAGAAAATGCCACTATGGTTCTCAAAAGAGGTGGCTGTGAAAGTCAGGAAGAAAAAGATAGCATTCCGGAAGTATAAGGAAACACAGAAGGAGCAGGACAGAGAGCTGTACCAGTTAAGGCAGAAGGAAGCAGGGAGGGAAGTCAGAATAGCAAAGGCCCAAACTGAGGAAAAGATTGCCAATTCGGTTAAGAAGGGGGATAAAACCTTTTATAGGTACATCAGTGAGCGTAGAAAGACAAAGGGAGGGATAGTGAGGCTGAATAGAATGAACGGTGGGTGGGCAGATGGGGACAGTGAAAAAGCAGGGATACTGAACGAATATTTCTCCTCAGTATTCACAAAGAGGAGGGGGAAGTGCCTAATCCAATTAACAGAAGCATTCTTGATGGGGTCGATCCCAGTCCTTTCACAGAAGAAAGGGTTCTGCAAGAACTCCTAAAACTGAAGGTGGACAAAGCAATGGGGCCTGATGGAATTTACCTAGAATTCTAAAAAGAATTAAGGGAACTAGTGAAACCACTGGCAACTCTTTTTAATAAATCATGGGAGGGCAGTGTGGTACCGAGGGACTGGAGGAAGGCGGATGTGATTTCCCTTTACGAAAGTGGGACCAAGACAGAGGCAGGAACCTACAGACCTGTCAGTCTGACCTCTGTGGTAGGGAAAGTGATGGAGTCACTTCTGAAGGAAAGAATAGTTGAGTACCTAGAGGCCAGTGGGGCACAGGACCCAAGGCAGCATGGGTTGACAGTGGGAAGGTCATGTCAGACGAATCTAATAGATTTCTTTGACTGGGTGACCAAAGTAGTAGACCAGGGAGGGGCTGTGGACATGGTCTACCTAGACTTTAGCAAGGCATTTGACACAGTCCCACACAAAAGATTAATAGTCAAATTAACCAGCCTGGAAGTGGGTCCCAGGGTTGTAGCCTGAGTAAAACATTGGCTGGACAACAGGACACAGAAGGTAATTGTAAATGGAGTCCACTCTGAAGAAAGAGGGGTTACTAGTGGGGTACTGCAGGGCTCAGTATTGGGTCCAGTCCATTTTAATGTCTTCATAAGTGACATTGCAGAGGGACTGGAAGGAAAAGTATGCCTCTTTGCAGATGACACAAAGATCTGCAACAGGGTTGATACACAAGGAGGCATGGAAAGGATGAAAAGGACTTGGCAAGGCTGGAGGAATGGTCAGAAGTATGGCAGCTAGGATTCAATGCAAAGAAGTGCAAAATAATGCACCTGGGAAACAAGAACCCAGAGGAAGAATACACAATGGGGGAGGTAGTAACAACAAAAAAAGGAAAGGGACCTGGGGATAATCATATCAGATGACCTTAAGGTTAGCAAGCAATGTGAGAAGGCAGTAGGAGGGCTGGGGTATACTGGAATGCATAGGAGAGGCATCAGCAGCAGAAAACAGGAAGTTGTTATCCTCTACAGACAGCTGGTGAGACCCCATCTGAGTACTATGTCCAGTTCTGGAGACCCCATCTTCGCAAGGACATAGACAGGATAGAGGCAATCCAGAGGAGGGCAACTAAAATGGTGCAGGGTCTGCAAGAGAAGCCGTATGAGGATAGACTAAAGGAGCTTAATATGTATACCCTTGAGGAAAGAAGGAGGGGGGACATGATAGAAACTTTTAAGTACCTCAGTGGAATCAACAAAGTCCAAGAGGGTAGCATCTTTCAGAAAAAGAGATGCGCAAGAACAAGGGGACACAATTTAAAGATGGGGGTGGTTCAGGGGCAATGTGAGGAAGTACTATTTCACAGAGAGGGTGGTGGATGCATGGAACAGCCTTCCTGAGGAGGTTGTGGGTCTAAAACTGTGGGATAATTTGAGAATGATGGGACAGACATAAGGCAATTCTTGTGGGGAGTAGGAAGAAATAGGCTGTTGGTTAACTAGGATCTGCGGCCTATCCTGTAGGTAGGGAAATGGGCAGACTAGATGGGCCAAGAGGTCCTTATCTGCCGTCAAAGTCTATGTTTCTATGTCTATGTTTCTATGTATGGGAAGGAACGCGAATGCCTATAGCTGCACTTCCCCAATGGGCTGTAGCACAAAACTCCCAGATATAAAAATGCTTATTAATGAGCACAATGGTGGAGTGGTGAAGCCTGGAGAGATACTACAAAACATGCTTACAATACATCCAAGTAACTAGTAAAAAAAATATATGTTGTGAGTTGTGACGTGATCGTGAATCGTGATTTGTGACTGCATTTGTGTCCATGAAGATGAAGAACGTGATTTGGTGTCAACGGTGTGAGATAACCAATATGAAAACTGTATTGGAAATGTGGATGCCTATGGCTGTACTTTCCTGTTGAGCTATAGCACAAACTCCCCGACTTAAAAACGCTCATTAATGAGCACAATGGCAGGGTGGTGAAGCCTGGAGAGATACTACAAAACATGCTTACAATACATCCAAGTAACTAGTCAAAAAATGAGTGTTGTGATTTGTGATGTGATCATGAATCGTGATTTGTGACTGCATTTGTGACCGTGATGATGAAGAACGTGATTCAGTGTCGACGGTGTGAGATAAACAATTTTGAACTGTATTGGGAATGCAAATGCCTACGGCTGTACTTCTCCGATGAGCTGTAGTACAAACTCCCTGACTTAAAAATGCTCATTAATGAGTACAATGGCAGGGTGGTGAAGCCTGGAGAGATACTGCAAAATAGGCTTACAATACATCCAAGTAACTAGTAAAAAAAGTAATGTTGTGATGTGTGACGTGATTGTGAATAGTGATTTGTGACTGCATTTGTGACCGTGAAGATGAAGAATGTGATTTGTATCACAAGTGACTCGTGATGATGGTCCTGACTTAAAAACGCTTATTAATGAGTACAATGTTCATGCAGAATTATGCACCACACCTGTCCAGTACTCTGAAGGGAAGCCAAAGAAACAACTGTGACTTAAGTTACAGATGGAGGTCGGGCCCTAAAGAGATGCAAATGTACAGACAGATTAAGATTGCGCTGCACACCAAAGAGATGCAGATGCAAAGGCACAACACATAACCAGTGCTCACCATCAGAAATTCAAATCTGGAAAAGAATACCTTTGCAGGTTGGGGCGGGCTGTGGGAGGGCAGCGTACTGCACTGCTGCAGTAACAGTTACTAGTACTAGTACCAATAAAATACCACAAAGAAGTACAAAAATCACACAGCTGCAGTGGATAGCAGGTTCACATTGCTGAAATTATTATGTGGCACAATAAAAGGTGTCTGATTTGATGACACGCGTCACACGCATACTCACACACACACACACATTAAGTAATGCATAACAAATTGAAAACTTCAGTAATATAGCCACATATTTTAAACAAACTAAAATTATGCACTTCTACACCACAACAATCAGCAAAAAATGGCAAGAATTATTGAAAATATTACTGTGTGTACATTAACAGTTATACAAGAAAAATCTCACCAAAACAGAAAGCACTGTCTTTTTCTCCAAGTTAATCTACCTACACCACAGATACGCCCTCTCCCAAAGCACACTTCCACTGTTTCTCAGTACACAAACTGAATGTTGTACATTAGCATTCAAAATCCACACACAAACAATAAACGCTTGATGATATGAGCACAGGAGGGTTTCCTATAATCGATGAACTAAAGTTTTAGCAAAAAAGAATTACTCAAAAAGGCTTTTTTAACAGCTTTTAGAAGGTTTGAATCACAGAGAGCTCTCAGAGCAGATTGTCTCCTACAGCTTCCTACACACACTACCACAAACTGAGGCTATGCAGAACATTCTAGAACCCATGTGACCTGAAATCCCATGAATCACTGCAAAATTCACCTTTGGAGCTTAAAAACAAGGCAAAGTGAGGTGAACTACATTGTTTTCAATGTACTTCACCTTAAGAATTGGTGGAGTAGTGGTTTGGGAAGGCAGAGTAACATGAAGTCATTGTTTTCAATGGAGTTTGCGTTACCCATTATAACACAAAATACTCTGCTTCGTGTTGCGAAGCACTCCGCGAATCACTTCGCGGAGCAAATTGGGGCCACTTCACCAATCTCTATTGCCAGTACAGCCCTAAACTGGTTTTTCCAACTATCTCACTGGCAGACTACAGCTTGTTAAGTACAATAAAGCTCTATCAGAACCTGTTCCTATCACTAACAGTGTCCCTCAGGGATCTATTCTGGGCCCTATCCTATTTTATCTTTTAATCAATGACATTGCTCAATGGCCCCTACCCATAGCACCACAACCCTATATGCTGATGACCTGGTCCTCCTAGTAAGCTCAGGTGATATCCATGCCATAAATCACAACCTACAAGCTGACTTTAGTAAACTGCAACATTGGCTTCTAACAAATAAGCTTGTGTTGAACTTAAAGAAAACTCAACTCATGCTCTTCAGCCACTCTGCCAAACTCAAACACTGTCCTGTCCCACTCAATGTCTTAAGCCTTGATGGTGTCCCAGTTAGCACTACATACTCCTTTAGATACATTGGGAGTTACTCTTGACCCCCAGTTAGACCCGTCTCTACACATTCAATATGTCTGCAGGGAAACAAATATCAAGCTTGGACTTGCATATTGGACTCATGGGTCCCTTACTGCTGCTGCATGGCTTGCCCTTGCTAAAGGTTTATTCCTTCACTCTCTCAACTATGGGCTGACAATCTTTACCCTCACTGCAAAAACTAGCTTTGCTAAATGGGATATGGCCTATAATAATATTTGCCACTTTGCCATTGCTGTCCCTTGGCTTACCCATCACTGTGATTTATACAATCAACTACACAGGTTGTCCACAGATAATAATTGTTCATTTGTCTTGGGCTCCTTCACAGACAAAATCTTCCACAATGCCACCCTACCAGCCTGACCAAACTCCTTCGGCTGGCTGTACCATCATACCAGCTAAGGTCAGCTAACTTGCAACCCCTCCTTGTCCCAAAAACTCGTACACTGTCAGGTGATCATGCCTTTGCTGTTTGTGTCCCTAGATTCTGGAATACCCCACCTGCAACCATCAGATGTACCCCCTCCCATCCCATCTTCAAGAGCTCCCTCTGGTTGCACCTGAAGACTGCCTCAGCTTGTAACTGTTCCAAGGCTGCTTGATATCCACTACCCCTGCTTGGAACCATTTGCTCACCCTCCACTTCACTGATTCCCCCCACCTTGTCTGAGTGCTAGTCAGGGGAACTATCTACCCTGCATGCCCTTCACCTCAGCACTTACCATCCTCAAAATGGGACAAATTGCACTTGTATTATTTCCACAAAATGTAATTATGGTTTGCTTGTTCTTACCTTTGATGTATATGCTTATCTTTTCATCTTTGTACCTGTTTATTTGTATCACACTGCTCATTGCTTGTATTTCACATTGTTGTAATTCCCTTGCACTGTTCTGTAAACCAAGTTCTTGTAATCTCCCGGGTTGCACCTGAAAATAGGCATTCATTGTCTAGTGTGCTTACCCGGTAAACAAAAGCTAATAAAAAATAAATAAAAAAATGAAACTGCTAAAGCCTTCTAACCCTAAAAGCCCATTATTAACTTTGATGGTGACTGATATAAAACATACAACATGCTCTTATTCATTTACTGTAGGTTTTTAACTGGCTTTTTAAATTATGATTTTTTTTCTTCTGTTATTAGTGACCTAACACTGTTTACTTGCTAGTAAATGATCTCACTGGCAAACCACTGCAACATTGCTTAGAAATTTTCTTTTCTGTAAAAATATGCATGAAAATGATTCTTAAAAAAAACACAGAAAAATGCTTTACTGCAGGTTTAAAATGCCTGTTTTAGTTAACAATGATTTTTGGGACCAAAAGTTGACACTGCAAGCTCCATTTAAAATGCCTTCCTAATGCCTCAGATCTTAAGCAAAATGTCATGAGAGGTGACATCTTCTGTTTAATTTACAGTACCAAGCAGATGTGCAGGACATAAATCAATAATTTGAGTGCTATAGTTTTACAGTAACAGCCACAGACATTTCCTTCCAGTTCCCTCTCTTCCATCTTAATGTCGTCCCATCTGTTGTTTGGGATAATCTTGGAGTTCATTTTTATTCTCATGCATAGTTGGTGTTTTCTGGTCAAATTTGCAATGCTAAAATCTGCCACAGATGTGCCGGGAATGATCTAAGAAATTCCATCAAAACATGGAGCCAGTACTTACAAATGTTGAGCTTCCTAATTTATGCCTTTAAAACCTATTTCATTTCTAGTGGGTAGTGCAGTAACATGCAGTATGTAAGCAATAAGACACAGCAGGATATGGGTTGCAGAAGAATAACCAATCATATACACACACACACACACACATATACACACACACACACACACACACACACATAAACAGTGAAGCACAAGGCCATAAGCAGGTATGACTGCCAATAGGTGGTGCTAACATGGCTTGGTGTTCTCTAAACCAGAGTAAACAGGGGCCTTTAACTGTGTATTTCTTCTTCTGATCCTTTACCCCCGAAGGCGAAAGATGCGGACCACTGATAATTTTAGTCAGGCTTCAAGTTGAGGCCCTTGATTTCAGTTCAGCTTTGTGAATTAGGCTGAGCCATTTTGCTGCCATTGCAGTAACTGGCATGAGGAGAAGCGCAATATAGATAGGAGAATTTAAAAAGGCTTGGGTCAGAAATGAATACGTACTACTGAAGCTTACATGCATCTGCTGTAGCTTACTGTTTGTGGTGTTACAACAGAGTCTGCAGAACCCACTATGACCACCACAGTCCAGTGTGAGCTACAGTATTAGTTACTATTAATTGCTGACCTCAAGGCATATACCCCCTTTGAAGTCTCTACTTTACCTCCATGCGGATTCCTATGTTATGTACAGAGTCTGACCCCATGGATTTTCAAATTATATAACAATTCTCCCACCCACATAAAATAGTTATGCATCAAAAACAAAAAAGGAAAAGAAATGAAAAGACTTTAAATAGAATGCAATATATTGCCCATGATGGATCTTCTTAAAATGGTATCACATCACGTCTGTGGGGATAAAAGCAGTGCTGTCAATACTGCATGGTCAAAATCTTGAAAGTTGAGACAGCATGGTGTACAAAGTAGCAAGGTGCATACCTGCATGGTTGCCTGTTATACACTGGAGTGGTGATCCATGGCAGCATGGTGTGAGAATATTAAATCTATACTTTCCTCTCAACTTACACTCTTGTGGTGATCCATGGCAGTGAGGTATGGTAATTGTAAATCTACACTTTCATTCACTTTGGGTGGGTTTAGGTATACTTTAGTGACCCTGAATAATCGGTGGATCACACTGATTGTAACATGTTGTCTGTGGATTTGTGGTGTTACCTGCAAAATATTACCACAATGCAGAGGATCCATTTGAATCTTCAAGTGCAGGGGACTGCTGCTGGTGCTGGTGGTGAGCAGGCTGAGGGATACTTTGGGATGAATTAGGCAATAACTGCAAGATTACTTCTTTTTTTTCAGCCACTGTAGAATGACTTGTTTTTTGATAGCATTGGGCAGGGCAGGTAGGGCAGCAGATATAATATTTGAGAAAATAATATAATCTGATACATAATAAAATCTAACATATGCTTTGTTATATGAGTAGAGATGTTGCAAAGTTTTACTCCACTGGTGAAGTTCCAACAAACTTTCAAAATTCCCCTTGGAAAAAAACTTCATGAATATCCCACTTCACCACTTCACAATAAGTTATCCTGGGGAAGCTGCACTTTTTCAGGAGAAGTCGAGCAAAAAAATGGTGAAATTTCAACTTTGCCAATGAGTTTACATGACTTTGCATGAAAAGGTGCCACTTCTGCCAAAAAATATTGCAAAGTTGGCATGTCCCACTTCATAAATTCATCAAACTTCATTAATTTTTCCAGCTTAGCACATCTCTTTGTATAAGAAGATAATATCATTTGATATTAGATGAATTAATATGATCTGATATATGTGAGGATAAAGTAATTTCATAGAATTGATATGAAATATGATATATAAGAAGATAATGTAATTTCTTATACTTCATTTTATTTACTTATTTATTGATAACCAGGCAAATTGAACTGAAACATAGGTCCCTTTTTTAGCCATGGCCCATGGGAAAAACTGTGAGAGAGATACTACAGTAGAATACATTTCAATACACTGCAATGTTTAAAATTCAGTTACATTTCGCACATAAATGAATATAATAGAATACATTTCAACACACAGATAATACCTTAAATTTAGTGACTGCTGTATAATAAATAAGTTCGGCAAGACAGAGATCCTGATTGTTAGAAAGGCAGTAAGGTAATCCTGTAGGCAATCTACACATTCCATGAAAAGCAGTTACGTAAAACAACTGCAAACCTAGTTAGTCATAAGGTAGGTCATAACATAGGTTTTGAATTGAGCAAAGTTCAGTTCAACTCGTGCACCATGTGGTAGTTTATTCCATAACTACAGCCCATGGCATGAGAAGGTGCCTTCTCCAATTTTTGTCCTAGCCATGGGGATGCCAAAAACACAGGTGGCAATGGTGCGGATATTGTAGTGTTCATTTTGCTTTGAAGAGGCTTACAGTGCCTCTGATTCTTTATTTTTCTCAATGCTGAATACTGTAGCTTTTTGTGTCTTTCCAAGGCAGGACAGATAGCCAGTTGAGGGTACAACTGGCAGTGATGGATAAACCTAATGCATTCAGCATAAATCTGCAGTCATTTTGGAATGCATTGTTTCATTTTTCTTGCTCCATTTTGGAGAAACCCCAGTAGATGCCAATGTTCAATCCAATGGGTTACAAGACCTAAGGCAGCATGTATTCTGGTGGGAGGGGAATCATGTCAAACAAATATGACAGATTTCTTTGACTGACTGACCAAAGAACTAGATCAGGGTGGCTCAGTGGATTTACTCTACCTAGATTTCATTAGGGCTTTTAACACAGTTCCTCATAGTAGATTAGAGAGCAAGCTGGTTAGAAGTGGGTTCAAAGGAGGTAAACTGGGTAAGAAATTGGTCATTAGATAGGCAGCAGAGGGTGGTTGTAAATGGAGTTCACCCCAAGGAAGGAAGTGTGACTGGGGGGGCCTCAGTGATAAGTGTTGGAACCAGTCATCTTTGATGTCTTTATAAGTGACACTGCAGAGAAGCTGGAAAGGAAGGTCTGCCTCTTTGCAGATGAGACCAAAATCTGCAATAGAGAGGACACTCTAGAGGGTTGGAAAGGATGAACAGTGACCTGAGAAAACTTGAAGAGTAGCAAAGGATATGACAACTGGGTTTTAATGTGAAAAAATGCTAAATAATGCACTTGGGACACAGAAACCCAGAGATGGAGTACAAAATGGGTGATGTGGCATGGATGACCACCAAGTAGGAAAGAGACCTGGAGGTAATCATATCTGATTACCAAAAGGTAGCCAGGCAGTGCAACAAGGCAGTTGGGAGGGGTAGTAGGATTTTGGGGAGGAAAAGGAAAGGTATCTCCAGCAGAAAGAGGGAAGTGGTGTTGCCTCTGTAAAGATCACTGGTGATACCCCCACCTTACTCTATCCAGTTCTGAAGACCGAGGACAGGATTCACAAATGTGGGAGAAGGTCCTGTGGCTGCGGAAAAACCTTGACGTTAGTGGGTTTCCACTTGCGAAGCCGCAGGTCACCCGCAGCTGCGGGTATTCACAAAGGTGCAACTGGAGTACAACTGGCTCCATGGAATATGGCAGCTTGCGGGTGCTGTTTCCAGGGACAGCACCACAGCTGTGGGGGGCTGCTACAGGCAGTGGAAACTGCAGTAGCACCTCCACAACTGCTGTGGCTGAGGATCGGCCGCTCTGCAGCTGTGCTGATTTTGGCATGCAACTGGGGTTGTTGAGTGGGACTTAGTCCCATTTTGCTTTGTGAATCCTGCCCCATATCTTCAGAAGGACACAGATAAAGTGGAGACAGTCCAGAGGAGAGCAACTAAAATAATGCAAGGTCTGCATCAGAAGTTCTACAAGGAGACACTAAAGAACTTAAATATGTACACCCTAGAAGAGAGACGGGATATGATAGTGACCTTTAAATATCTTATGGGGTAAATAAGGTGGAGAAGAGAAGTATTTTTCAGAAACAAAGGTGCTCAAGAACAAGGGGACATGCTATGAAGCTGGAGAGAGGTAGATTCAACAGGGATGTGAGGAAGTACTTCTTCACAGAAAGGGTGGTGGATTCCTGGAACAGTCTTCCAGTGGAGGTGGAGGTGAAAGCAGTGGAGAGGTTCAAGAAGGCATGGGATAGGCATAAGGGAATCTTAAGGGAAAGGAAGGGGGAGGGAGAATGGACTGGAGATCAAATAGGATCTGTGGTGATATTGTAGGTAGGGAAAAATGGGCAGACTAGGTGGACTATGCGGTCCCAATCTGCTGACAGATTTTCTGTTTCTTTGTGTAGGCAATGGCACTATATTCAAATATGGGAAACAGGATGTGGGTTACAACTGATTTTCTAGCCTCACTAATTAGGCAACATTGTCCCCTGTGGAGGATCCCAAGTTTTTTGTTTACAACTTCGGTAGTTTTTGCTCTTCAAAGGTCAGATATGGGTTAAATAAGAGGCCTAGGTGTTTGTTGTATACTTTTGCATTTTTTTAGGACAGTCCTATGAAGGCAGCGTATATTCAGAACATCACTCAGTTTGTCTAGTTTGTGCCTTTTGCCAAATGGCATACATTAGCTTCAGTCTTGCTTTCATTTAGCAGGTTTGTTTTGAGTATCCAAGATTTTCAGTATGTCAAAACCTTTTTGCAATTTGATGGTAACATCCTGGATATTTGGGGTCACTAGCATAGATGATTGTGTCATCAGCATAGATGTGGATGGAGACATCACTAATGAGACCAGGCAACTCGTTTATGAACACTGTGAATAATACTGGGCCTATTATAGACCCCTGAGGGACCCCTTTTACTTTGGCAGGTGAGGAGAGTCTGATATTTACTTTAATCATTTGCATTCTGTTTGTGGCATAATCTTTGAACCAATTTTGTGCTGGAGAGATAATGCATAAGAGCTATAATTTTTGTAGCAATAGCTGGTGGTCCACCAAGTTGAAAGTCTTAGATCCACAAAGATAGCACCAGTTAATGCACCCTTGCCAGTTTTGGTAATCAGGTCATTTGTAAACTTAATTATGGCATGCATTGTGCTATGCCCTTGCCAGAAACCAAATTGCTTATTGGTTAGGAGGTTGTTGTCCGACTGATGTGTACATAGTTGCTGAACTACCAGTTTTCAAGTAATTTGGCAGCAGCTGACAGTATAGAAATAGGTCTATAGCTTTGCTGGTGGTGTCCCTTGACTTGAAAACTGGAGTGACATATGCTAGTCTCCAGATGTCTGTTCACCTTCCCACCAGATGTCTGGCACCTTCCTAGTTAGTAACGATTGATAGACTATGATATTATATACGAGGCTATAAAACAGTCTGATAGCTTATATAAATTACAGTACATAATATAATATATGATCATTTTTTATTTTGTAATTATTATTATTTATTATTTTCATTTATGTGCCAGGAATACATGAATCATTAAATTACATTTGTGATTTGGGCTTGCTGTTTGACTCCCTACCCACATGCCATTTTCATAATTGCTAGTGTCAATGGGGGGGTGGTGTCTTTGAGGACCTTGGCAGCAAAGGCAAGATGACTTTTTGGGAAATAGAATTGACATTTCTGGATGGATCACTTCTATTCTGAATAGAGGAAATGGAAGATCTTGAAGAACGACAAGAGGGAAACCGTTGTGCTTCTGGATTGCTAAGGATTGGTTTCATCACTAGGTGCACAGGATTATCAACAGGGGAAAGCTGCATACATTGCAGTGGGAGTGGAACCAGTGGATTTCTGGGGAGTAATGAACCAAGGTTTCTTTGGTTGTACTATCATGTGCCCAGTCATTGTCCTCACAGCCCAAAAGCCATGACTTATAATCCCTGTTCCACAATAACCAGGTCCTTCTCCACTATTGCTGCTTGCAGAACTCTTGTACTTGGTGGCACAGGCATGAAGGAACATTTATCCACCCCCCCACATCCCTTTCTTCTCCTATTCTGTTGATGTTTTCCACCTGCACCAACAACATGCATGACTGTCTGACATGGGAGATTGGTAAAAACGTTGGGTGACCGGGGGGGGGGGTGACTCAGAGGGTGGTTCCAAATGGAAAACACTCAGAAGGAAGATAAGTAATGAGCAGGGAGCCCAAGGGATCAGGTCTAGAACCAATTCTCTTCAACATATTTAATATAATGGAGAGGGTTCAGGGAAAGCTATGCTTCTCAGTAGACTACACCAAGATCTGTGGAAGAGTGGGCACCAAGGAGGGTATAAGGACTATAAAAAATGATCTGGGAAATCTGGAGAGGTGGTCATCGGTCAGGCAGATGAAATGTAATGCAAAAATGTGCAAAGTGATGCACATAGAGGCCAAGAACCCCAACACAGAGTAAAGAATGAATGGGGTGATAGTGGAAGACACAATATCAGAGGAAAGGAACCTAGAAGTGTTAATAATGAAGAATATGAAGGCATCAACACAATATAGTAGTGCTATGAGCAGTATATCTCAATGCAAGGCCAAGGGAATCATGTGGAAAAAAGTGACTGCTGACTACCCAGCCTACTGTTACCCCTACTTACCAGAACAGCTATGGGATATTACAGAGGAGGAGAGGAAAAAATTGACCTTTGCAGACTGCCCACCACTGGTTGGAGTCAAAACACCAGCTCAATGAATCGACCCTGGAAGTACCCTGGCAGGAAGCCTAGGACTACAATGTGTGAAGTTGACACACCTCACTTCTCAAATTAATTCACAAAGTTTGCCAAATTCCCGAAGTGCAAAGTGACAACTTCACAAAGTTTATGGCAGGTGAAGTGGCACTTTTTCAAGTAAAGTCATGCAAATTTACCAGCGAAGTTGTGACTTTGCAATGACTTCACCTGATGTTGCCTGAAAAGGTGCCACTTACCCAGGAAAACTCATTACAGAGTGATGAAGTGGCAAAGTGGGAAGTGATGAAGTGATAAAGTGGGCAATTCTTGATGTTTTTCGCATAGATGAATTTCTTAACTTTGTAAGAACTTTGCTGGTGGAGTAAAGCTTCACAGCATCTCTGCCTGGGACCAAGCCAAATGAATGGTCCCAGGGCTGAATCATGGATTCTCCTTAAGTATGAAGCTGTCCATACTTCCCAAGATGGAGAGGCAGCCTTGTATTTTGTGTATGTCACCTGGCGAGATGGGGTCCATGCTGAATCCCCACCACTACTGAACATGTAGTAGTGTAGGGGGCCCTGAGTGTGAATGACTACTCTTGTTTTCCTTTTGGGACCAAGTTACAGCTCAGCCCTGATTACATCATACTTCAGCCCTGATCACTTTGGATAAGGAACTCCTGAAATGTGCCAAGGAGCAAGATGTCCAAAGATCCTGAGAGAGGGAGAAGGTAAGGGAGAGAGAGAATGAGAGAGAGAGAGAGAGAGAGAGAGAGAAGGTAAGGTTGAAGAGGAGGCTGTGAAGCAAGTGACCAGCTATTATTAGAAGGATGGTACCAGACCCCAATCACCTGATGCTGCAGACTGGTGAGACTGTTCCTTTACTTTTGTCTCTGGATATATGGAATATATATATGGATATGTTGTATATATATATATATTAGAGGCAAAAAATTCTGTTTAATTCATTAGTTAGGGTTGTTCCACAGCGACAAAAGTGAGGAAATTCGCTGTTAGGGTTGAAAACCTAACTCCAAATTCACCCCCCCCCAGCACCACACACACACAGACACACACACACACATTCAAGTATGGGGGAGGACCAAGTCAACACAACCAATGACAGACATCCAGCAGCAGGTGACAGAAATAACAAACAATTGTCTAAATGTACTCGAGACATCCCCACCCACCTGACCAGGTACTGCATGCTCAGTGGAGATCAACAGCAAAACTGAGGCCATGTACACCAAGCGTACACATCCCTGATTGCAGCTGTACACACGTACCACACTTAGTAGTTGCATGGCCTTACCTACGATGCCCCACAAGACCACACCACTTGTGGTGGCCACTTGAGCAACAGAGTTAAGCAAAACCAAGGAGTTGTACAGGTATAATATCTCTGATTATAACAAGGTTTGAGAAATGCAGCTTTCTAATTGACTGTAAACATTGTAACAGCCTTATGTTTAGTTTTTATTAACATACATGTAGAGCCTAACCATATGATGAACATGGTTTAATGTTGTTTAAAAAACAGTTTTATTATGATAGCAATAAGCCACTCCCAGGTATTATGTCAATGATCAGTTTATCACTGTCTAGCGACATGTGGCACTCGGATATGCCTCATTCAAAATTAAACCCCTACAGGGTGATTAACAGACCATTTAACATAACTGTTGGTCATGCCTTATTGTTTAAGTGTCTTTATGAGTAGATACTCTCCCTCTGCTAGGCACTGCAGCAGCTTTGCAACACAGTGTCCCACCCAGTTACACCATACACTGTCTAGTTACTGGAGAATGGCTGTGAATATGAACTCATGAAAATGAACAGTATAACTTGATCATTACAGTCATCAAAACCCTAGTGTGATTATAACTGACAGACTCAGTGATAGAGGATAACCCCTGCTGTCCTAGTACACTTACCCCATTATGAGTTAAATCAATACTAAAAGACTTTCTGTTTATATCTACACCATACCTACTTGATTCCTGTTGTAGCAGAATTAACATAGTTATCACTTTGATAGCATCAGTGACAGAAGTGTGGCAAACCCAAACAGTAGGCATACAGCCTGAGTATGAAACGACTGTTAAAAAAATCACACTGTGTCCATAAGTGGCATAGATCACTCATTGCAACAATAGCAAATGTATTACTATTTGAATAAGTTAGTCATCACAGATGCAATGAGATTGTCTTTATCAGGTACAACATACTCAGTAAGTGCCTACAGGAAACTCTATCCTATATACATGTCCGATACAGGTACATCATTGTTGGCTCAGTAGTGCTAATGATATTTAGAAGTTGCTTGGCCTGATCCATGCAATTACAATCTTTCTTACAAAGAATACTTACTGCATCTTTAATATTGAAACACACTGAAGGTCTATGTATGTACATCAGCAGTACACCTTCATCAGTAAGAATGCATGTGATACTGGCAGTACCAATTTCACAGCGTTGAACAGGCAATGCTTTTCCACATGTTTACATCAGCCTCTATGTTGAGTAAACCATTGCAGTAAATGTACTACTATATGTAAATCACCTACTAAATGTATCACTACTTTTATCTTGAGCATGCTAGTGTCTTGTAGTTAATTTATGTGCTTCTCTTAATTAATGTATACTCAGTAGTGTTAAAACCTTTCTACAACTGTCATCATGCACGTTCAGCATTTATATTGAATAACGGCACAGTACCAGTTGTGGTGTGGTGTGGTGTGGGCATCGGTAGGTAAGGCCATGCAACTACTAAGTGTGGTACGTTGTGTGCAGCTGCAATCAGGGATGTGTACGTTTGGTGTACATGGCCTCAGTTTTGCTGTTGATCTCCACTGAGCATGCAGTACCTGGTCAGGTGGGTGGGGATGTCTCGTAGTACATTTAGACAATTGTTTGTTATTTCTGTCACCTGCTGCTGGATGTCTGTCATTGGTTGTGTTGACTTGGTCCTCCCCATACTTGAATGTGTGTGTGTCTGTGTGTGTGTGGTGCTGGGGTGGACTTGGAGTTAGGGTTTTCAACCCTAACAGCTAATTTCTCACTTTTGTCGCCAGGAACAACCCTAACTAATGCATTAAAGGAGTTTTTGCCTCTAATTTCCTTCTTTTTGAGAATGATATTGAGAAATAGTGAAGGGCCCGCTCCGCCTACATGATGTCTTGTGGCATAGTAACAGGGACAAGTAATGCAAACAGAAATGCTAAAGTGGCACACATGGTAACACAAGCGAATGAGAACAGAAAGGGTAACGCACACGGTGGTGTAGATGGGAATGGTCTGCCACGTGATGTGTTGTCACATAGTAACATGGTGCCCGCAAACAGAAATGTCAATGGGCATGGTGATGTAAAGTGAAACAGAAAGATAAACAGTACTGTAGACAGAAATGGCAAAAAATAACAGAAACGCAAGCTCAAATGAAAACGCAAAGGATAACGCACATGGTGGCGCAGACGTCAACAGTAAGTGAAATGGGTACAGAACCGCAAGTGGAAAGGGCAACAGTAACAGTAATGTAAGTGCACAGGCTGGTTTTCCCCAAAACCTGCATTGAGAAAGACAGTGAGTACAGATAATGTATGCAAAATAATGGTATCGACGCAGAAAATGAGATCTTGGAATACTAAATACATTATATCTCAGGAACTGTACGACGTAGAAAAATAATTTAAAAGTCATATTATTTACCACTGTCCTGGCTAATTTAAATCTTAGCCCCACTATGGGGCTAAGAAGTTTTCCAACGAAAAGTCCGTATCTCGCGACCGCTTCCAAGATACGGCCCTGAAAGGCGGGGTAACGCCATAATGTTATCCTATGGAAAAAAGAAAAGTTCGAGTGCCATAACTTTGCCTCCTGTAATATTTTTTCACCAAACTACTGAAAGACACATCTGTGGCTGTTGGCTGTCTTCCTCCAAATTTCAGGAAAAAAGACCAAACCTTTATTTTGCAGCAGGGTGCCAAAGGATTTCTGTAATGTGTCGGGCGCCGTAATGTTATCCTATGGGAAAAAACGTCAACTTTGGAGTGCTGTAACTTTGCCGCCATGTAATATTTTTTTAATACAACTCTGAAAGGCACATCTGTGAGATGTCGGCTCCGTTCCCTCCAAATTTCAGCCCAAAACTCGAACGGTTCTTTTGCAGCGCAGTGCCAAAGAATCGCTGTCACTGTCCCACAGATGGAAAACTACTGTCGCAATTTGCGAAAGCTTTGCAAAAAAGTTCTACACTTTCGTGAGCACGAAAGTAATTTGCGAAAGTACTTTTTACAGAAATCTGAAAAACATATTTCTGGGGTGTTTTACCACAAAATAAAGACATGGCAAGCATCCTAAGGGCCCAACTAGGTGAATACAAAAAGAATTAGGTTGCTAGAGGGTCTCAAATTTAAATGCCAACCATTTTTCTGATCACAACTGAAAACAAATGGCTATTTTATGAAAGTAACAGGCCCATTTGAGAAAGTAAAATGCATTTGCGAAGTGTTGAACTTTCTGTTAACTTTTCCCATTGACTTATAATGGAAACTGTTTTTGAATAACTTTTGAACCGTTTAATATTTTTTCACCAAATCTTCAAAAGGCACATTGGGACCATGGCACATTTCTGAAGATTTTGGGCGATGCGCCTGGCAATGCGACCTGTAGCACGACCATAGAATTCCAGAAAAGCGTGAACGTGCACACAGATCACACTTAATAACTCCGCAGCTGTATATCCAACCAGTATGAAACTTGGCAGATCCCAAGGCCTATGGTTCTTGATCACAAATTCAAATGTCAGGCAAATCCATCTAATGGTTGCAAAGTTATTAAGGTACAAAATTTTGGGATTTAACATAGAAATGGCTCCTCAACCCTAACTATGTAATATATATATATATATATATATACACACACACATATTTTACATGCTCATGCCCCATTCATCTCTGTGGATCACCATCAGGGACCTGGTGGGGGCACAAATCCCAGCATGGTCCTTGGACCCTGTTCTGCCTCAGATTACTTCCTGGGTGGGGAATTGGGGAGGGGACTACCCCCACCTGTGCCATGTGTTGGGCCTCTGACTGACCTGGTCTGCACCTCCCCCCACCAGCTCTGTAATCAGGTGAGCCACGGGGCTATTTTCCTTTTTCTTCCCAGTGCCATTGAGGACATAGGCAGTCGAGGGGGTATGTAGAGAAGGCACATGCTGAGACATGATGCCTCTCTGGACCTTGTCCAATGTACTCCCCTCCCACATGGTGCCCTGCTGCACCTCCTCCCATGTGCACCCAGGTGGCATAGGTGGGAGCAGCATCCCTCCCTTTCCGGAGGAGGTGAGAGCCCCAGGTGCTCAATCCTCCTCCCCCTGGCCAACCCTCCAGCTGTAGCTGAGACAGAGAGCAGTCAACAGCTTCCTTAAAGCAAGGAGGTGATTTAATAGAGTACATTGAATTGAATTCTTAATTTTGAGGCCTATGTAAATAAGTAAAAGTCAGTGTTTTGGTTCTCTGTTTTTGGGGTTGACTTTACTTTGTGTAACTTTTATTTGTCAGGGAGGAAATCTAGCTGGGAGAATATTTGCAGTCATTTGTGACTAGACCTGTAACTTAAACTCTGTGAAATAGGTGTTTGAAAGGAAAGAAGGCACTCACTGGGGTGGTGGGTCAGAGTTGTAGTTGATTGTTTCTGGAGGGCATGAGCTTATTCCCACCCTCTCTGCCCCTCATCCCACCTGTCCCAAGTGCATCATTTCCTTTATAACAGGGTTTCTGACATCACTTCCCCAAAAGTGCAAAGGACGTACCACTGTTCATATTCTTAACATCACAGCATTATTGTAATGGCTGTATAGCTGACCAATAAACTGTTGATGATGATGAACAGCACAGCACATTGAATAGGGGGTAAACACACTCACATGCACTAAAAACAAAAACAAAAAAATCTTAAACAGAAAGGGAGACAGACATGTGGGGAGTAGTGCAATGCACTGGCTGTGGAGCAGCAGTCTTCTGGGAGACATTCTGGAGGCTGCATTGCTGTCCTATTTGCAGGCACCTCTCTGGTCTGAGGGAGGAGGTTGTCTGTCTTCATGCTGACAAGGTGAGGATTCAAGAAACCTCCTCCTCCACCCAGGAACCACCCAGGCCACCACCACCAGAGGTTGCCAAGAAAGAGGAGTGGTTGGATCACAGTGGGCTCAGGGTGGTGGAACAGAGATGCATCCCTCCAGCTGTGCCTCTCCACAATTAATTCGCCATTCTGGCAGAGCATGGTTCCTCTATGGAGGAACCTACAGTGGAGACCAAGGAGGATGCTGGAAACCTCCACAAAAGGAGACCCACAGGAGTGTGGCACAGGATCCCACAGGTGAAGAAAACAACTCCTGGTGGGGGACTCCATCTTTAGGAGGGTAGAACTGGGGGAGGGAGGGGAGAGGGAGGTAATGTGTCTGCCTGGCACCATGGCTTGGAGGGACAGGAAGCGAATCCTCAGGATCATGGGAGCAGCTGCACAGGGGAGGGAGCTGGATGTCATTGTCCACCTAGAGACAAATGACCTGGCTGGGAATGGGATCAGAGCAGTGGAGGAGGAGTTTGTGGAGTTGGGGAGGGGCCTTAAACAAGTAGCACGCATGGTAACTTTCTCAGAAATGCTGCTTGTCTATGGTATGGGTGAGACTAGGGTACTCCACACAATGGGATTCAATAACTGGCTGAAAAACTGGTGCGGAGCTCAGGGATTTTACTTTATTGGGGACTGAGAGCTTACCTGGAGGGATGCAGGTCTATTCTGGCGTGATGGTCTTCATCTGTCTAGGAGGGGAACTAGGATCCTAGGTGATAGGTTTAAATGCTTCATTGGCAAACATTTAAACTAGCCAATGGGGGGAGACACTGAAGAGAAGCAGGGAAATCCCAGCCTCTCCCCCACAAAACAGGGTAATTAGTGAAGTAGACACAAAGGTAAAGAAGTTAATAGGGAGCAGGACAGGGGTAAATCCAGAAAAAGGCAAAGGCAGTAAGGACAGGGGTGGGCCTGAAAGAGGTTAAGGCCATCAAAAAATGGAGTGCAATGAGTACCAATGGCCATAGTCTGTGTAACAAGCTCCCTAAATTAGTGGCCTTGATGGAAGAGGGATGCCTGAATATTGTGGCAGTCACATAAACATGGTACACAGATAACCATGACTGGGAAGTCAGCATACCAGGGTACACAATCTACAGGAGGGACAGGAGGATAAAAGAGGAGGAGGAGGATTATCTCTCTATATAAGGGAAGGAATCAAAGCAACAGAACTAAAGGGTAAACAGGGATGGGAGGAGGCACTGTGGGTCACCCTGGAGACAGGAAATGACATCACAATCCACACAGAGGTTGTTCACAGACCCCCCATCTCTGTGGGAGGCAACAGACAAGGAAATGATAGAAGGAATCCTGAGAATGGCAGAAAAAGGAGATATATTGTTGATGGGAGACCTGAATATGCCAGATGTTAACTGGAACACTTTTACTATAGCCACATCCAAGAGCAGGATCATTCTCAATGCCATACAGGGGACATGCCTCAGACAGCTAGTGTTGGAACCCACTCAGGAGGGAGCAATCTTAGATTTGGTACTCTCAAATGGGGATGGAGATAGGATCTCAGATTTAGAAATGGTTAGCCATCTGGGAACAAGCGACCACCAAACAGTGTGGTTCACAATAATCTCAGCTGTAGAGTCAAGCCATATAAAAGCAAGGGTGTTGGACTTTATGAAGGCTGACTTTGGCAAACTGGGAGCATGCTTCAGAAAAGCACTAGCAAACAGGCAAGAAAGGGGGTGGAAGAACAATGGGGAAAAATCAAAACTGCCATCACAGAGGCAACAAGCCTTTGTATAAAGCAAATCAACAAAATAAAAGGAAGGGAAAAGCCGCTATGGTTCTCAAAAGAGGTGGCAGGGAAGGTTAAGGAGAAAAGGATAGTATTCAGGAAATATAAGGAAACACAGAAGGAGCAGGACAGAGAATTATATCAGTTAAAGCAGAAAGAGGCTGGGAAGGCAGTCAGAATAGCAAAGGCCCAAACTGAGGAAAAGATAGCCAACTCTGTTAAGTAGGGGATACAACCTTTTATAAGTACATTAGGGAGCAAAGAAAGACCAAGGGAGGGATACTGAGGCTTAATAAAGGAGAGGTAATATGGGCAGAGGGTGACAGTGAAAAAGCAGAGATACTAAATACTTCTGCTCAGTATTCACAAAAGAAGAGGAGGGGAGGTACCTAAACCAAACAATAGAAAAACACTCTGGATAGGTGGATTGATACCAATCCATTCACAGATGAAAGGGTTCTGAAAGAACTCTAAAAACTGAAGGTGGACAAAGCAATGGGGTCTGACAGGATTCACGCTAGAATTCTAAAAGAACTAAAGGGAGAACTAGTGACACCACTGACTACCCTCTTTAACAAATCTTGGGAGGATGGGGTGGTACCTGAGGACTGTAGGAGTGCAGATGTGATTCCACTTCACAAAAGTGGGAGCAAGGCAGAGGCAGGAAACTACAGACCTGTTAGTCTGACCTCAGTGGTAGGTAAAATAATGGACCCAAGGCAGCATGGATTCATAGGAGAAGGTCATGTCAGACGAATCTAATTGATTTTTTTTGACTGGGTGACCAAAGTAGTAGACCAGGAAGATGCTGTGGGCATGGCCCACCTAGACTTCAGCAAGGCATTTGACACAGTCTCATACAAAAGATTAATAAACAAGTTAGCCAGCCTTAGAGTGGGTCTCAAGGTGGTAGCCTGGGTAAAAAATTGGCTGGACAACAGGATGCAGAGGGTAATAGTTAATGCAGTCCACAGTGAAGAAAGGGGGGTTACTAGTGGGGTACCACAGCATTCAGTACTGGGAACGGTATTCTTTCATGTCTTTATAAGTGACATTGTGGAGAGACTGGAAGGAAAAGTATGTCTGTTTGCAGACAACACAAAGATCTGCACAGAGTTGATACACAAGGTGGGGTGGAATGGATGAGAAGGGACTTGGCAAGGTTGGAGGAATGGTCAAATGTATGGCAGCTTAGACTCAAGGCAAAGAACTGCAAAGTAATGCACCTGGGAAACAAAAACCCAAGGGAGGAGTACACAATGGGGGGTAAGACACTGCAAACAACAAAAATGAAAAGAGACCTGGGGTAGTCATAACAGATGACCTAAAGGTGGGCAAGCAATGTGAGACGGCAGTAAGGAGGACTGGGGGGATACTGGGATGCATAGGGAAAGGCATCACCAATAGAAAACAGGAAGTTGTTATCCCTCTGTACAGACAGTTGGTGAGACCCCATCTGGAGTACTACATGCAGTTCTGGAGACCCCATCTCCACAGGCACATAGACAGGATGGAGACTGTCCAGAGGAGGGCAACTAAAATGGTGCAGGGTCTGCACCAGAAGCCATACGAACAGAGACTAAAGGAGCTTAATATGTATACCCTCAAGGAAAGGAGAGAGAGGGAGGACATGATAGAAACTTTCAAGTACCTCAAGGGAATCAAGAAAGTCCAAGAGGGTAGCATCTTTCATAAAAAGAGTTGTGTAACACAAGGGGGCACAATTTGAAGATAGAGGGGGGATGGCTCAGAGGTAATGTTAGGAAGTATTTTTTCATGAAGAGGGTTTTGGATGTATGGAATGGCCTTCCTGAGGAGGTAGTGGAGTCAAAAACAGTGGGGGAATTCAAGAATGCATGAGACAGACATAAGGTGGGAGGTGCTGATGAGCCATTACTAGAGCTAAATGCGTTTGCCAGGAGATCCGTGGCTTTGGACGGAACATTTTGAGTGAAACTTTTAAAAACTGTATTTTTTGGTTTTCTTTGGCTTACTTACTCGGATGGAATTTCTGTCTTCCGATATGGATAAGTTTGTATCCCCAAAACCAGCAAGAAGAGGAGCTCTGGCCTGAGGGTCTTTTTGTGGGGGCCGGAACAGGGGCTTCTCCTGCTGTAATAACTAATTTGGATATCGTGTGAAGCCAAAGGCATCTCAAAAGCCCACTCTTGCATCAATTCAAGCTTTGTTGACTGAGTTTCAGGATGGGATGAGGCAGTCAACTGTCCATATTAAAACTTCACTTTTGGACATTTCCATTCATTGCTTGGCTGTGGAGACATGAATGGAGAAAGTGGAGAAGTTGATTGAAAACAATGAAGGGGAGATAAAAGGCATTTCAGCTCGAGTTCTGACCCTTGAGGGAGCTACAAATGTAGCTTTACATGAGCAGTTGGCTCAAATGACAAGATTAGAGCATTTAGAGAATAGTATTCTGAGAGGAAATTTATGTTTAATTGGATTTCCTGGAACTGTTGTGAATGCTGAGTTGAAGGATGCTATGCAGAAGGCTTTGACTGTAGTATTTTTGATTGAGCCTTCAATCATTTTAGAGTCAATATTTTGTCCAGCCTCACATCAAACCAAGGATATAACTCAGCAATCTGGAGCAAGATATGTTATAATTACTTTTCAAACACTTGCTGAGAGGAATAAAATTCTCCAACTAACGAGGCAAAAGAAGCAACTATTCTATGAAGGGCACCGTTTACATCTGTACCCAGACTTTTGTATGCAGACTCAACGTAGAAGAAAATTTTTTTTAGCAATACACTCTGAATTTAAGGAAGCTGGAATTGCAGTGGTTCTACATGCTCCTGCTCATTTGAAAGTACATTTTCAGGATAAGAACTATTTTTCGATTACCCTGATGCTGCAAGAGCTTTTTATGAAAGCAACATCAAAATTCCTGATGATATCGGTTCAGACTTTGAAGATGAGGAGGCAGAGGTGACTGAATATCTTCCTGTTTAAAGTTAAAGTTTGGATGGAGTTCTAATATGAATATTAACATATGCATATGAACATTAAATATGAATTTTGAAATAACTGACTTACTTATACTAAGGATCTGGGACTGAATGGATTAGAGTGGATAGATGCCTTACTTTGTTGATTTAAATATTTAGCAGGGCTGTTAAAAACTTGGAGCACTGGTGAACTTACACATTTCTTTTCTTTTTCTATTAATTGCTATATGGCCATGTGTATAAGATAGTTGTTCATATTCTTTTACTCCCCCAAAATAAAAGGAAACAATTTTTGTACCTTATTTAGTTACAAGAGAAATAAGGGGAAATGTAATTTTCTTAATGAATTTTTGTTGATTGTAATTAAAATTTAAAAGTGGAATAATTTTCCCGTCTAAAGGAATAAAAATAAAGTACAAAAAAAAAGAGACTGACATAAAGCAATTCTAGTGGGGGTAGGAGAAAGCAGGCTGTTGATTAACTAGGATCTGCAGCTTATCCATTAGGTAGGGAAATGGGCAGACTAGATGGGCGAAATGGTCCTTATCTGCCATCAAATTCTATGTTTCCATGTTTCATTCCTGAACTCAGTATGGAATATTGTATAAGGCTTTGAGCCTGGGGCATATATTTTTCTGCCAGAATATTACTGGATGGACCCAGAACTTTATTTGTGCAATTGTGTGTCTGGGGGCTTGAATTTTTAGATCCTTGGCTGGGCAATAAGCGACTCCTTCCCCAATGTTTTTGAAAAATACATTGCAAAAATATATATAAAAAACAGAAAAATGTTTTAAAACTATTTTTTTATGTTTGTGGGTTTATATTTTGGAGTATTTATTTATTTATTTAGCTTTTGTTTACCGGGTAAGTACACTAGACAAGTATTATGCCTATTTTCAGGAATGACCTGGGAGAGTACAACATGAGGAACAACAGTCAAGGAGTCATGGCAAAGAGAGTACAGTTTTTTGTCACAGTAAATAAACGTGTGGGAAATACATCATTTGACGCTAGGGGAAACATACAGTAGTAAGCACATTTCAGATTATACACTCTAGACTAGTTAGTTCAACTGACAGATATATCCAAGTCATCATACATAGGAGTGGAGCATAGCTCAAGGACTGGATTGGTCATAATATAACTTATAACATTGTCGTATACACCCCCTAGGCTAGTTGGATCGTGGACAGGTATATACAGCTCATCACATTTTTCTAAATATGCACATGTTAGACAGAAACAGAAACACATGGTAGTACAAGTTTCTACCAAGTGACCAAGGTGCAATATGTCATGGTTAGCCTATGACCGTGGAGCAATAATGGGTGTAAAAATTCCCAAGGCTTTTTAGGCAGGAGTAGTCAGAAGTCATTGATACAGTGGGGAAAATATCTCCAGGAATTCAATGGAGACACCCTGGGGAGGTTCAGACAAAACAATTTGACATTTTACTCTAGGGAGGTTTGGGGCAATCACACTCTGATGCTAGTTTTAAGAAACCCCACAGGGAATTTTGAAAACTCAGATAGGAGGGAGCAGCTCGGATATCCACAGGCAGCAAATTCCAGAGTCTGGGCACACTTATGGCAAATTCCCGATCCCCCATGAGGGTACGGGTAGGAGGAACTTTGAGCATCCCTATATGTGAGAGACCTAAGTTGGTAGGGGTTGGGATTCAGCTTAGGCAGAAGTCGGGCCAGCCCCTGGGGGGGTGCTAGTTCTGATCACGTTCCCAAAGAGGCATCCCAAACCAAAATCAAGGTATCTAGCTGGTGAGAGCCAGCAGAGTTTCTCTTATAGCTCACAACAGTGGGTGAGTCAGGGGGGCAGCCAAGGCAAAATGACAAATGTTATTGTAAGCAGTGTACCACCGGGTGAGATGTGTCTTTGGAGAGTGAGCAAATAGGTGCAACCCATAGCTGAGGGAGGGAAGGAGACACCTTCTCTAGGCAAGCCTGGCTGCTGGTGTAAGGTTATACTTGGCCCTATAGGCCAGTTTGCAGTTTGCTGCCCTGCAGATGTTAAGGATATGATTACCCATGTCAAGTTGGGGGTCAAGTGTTACCCCCAGATATTTGATGGAGCTCACTATGGGTAGTGAGGATCCATCTGCGCTGGTGATGTGTAAGCAGGCCAATGGGGCTTTGATTTTAGCCATTGAGCCAAAGAGCATAGCCTGTGTCTTTTTCAGGTTCAGGACCAGCTTGTGACTAGTAACCCATGACAATACCCTGTTAAAGTCATTGGACAGGTTCTGGTTTAGAGTAGTGGCATTCTGGGAGTGAGCCAGGATTACCAGATCATCTGCATACATGGTGGCACTACAGCTGGTAGTAACAATGGGTAGTTGATTGATGAAGAGGGAGAAGAGAGGGACCCAGTACCCGAGCCTTGAGGCACTCGAGGTCACTGGTAAGGGCTCAGAGAGGACTTTTAGAGCAGGTATCCTGCTTTCTGCCATGTAGATAACCCATTAGCCATTTCATGGCATGGAGGGAGGCCAAGTGACCACAACTGTGCACCAAGCAGTTTGTGGTCAATGAGGTCAAAGGCTTTGGACAGGTCGATAAATATTGCACCAGAGATTTGCCCTGGTCCATGGCTGTCAGATACTAGATGTAACCGAGATTAAGGCTGTGGTGGTGCTGTGTCCCTTAAAAGCCGTGCTGGGCTGGGGACAGAAGTTCATGAGAGTGGATATTCCAAAAGCTGCTCAGCCACTACCTTTTTCAAGGAGCTTGCTAAGGGTTGGGAGAATGGCAATCGGTCGATAATTGTCAGGTAGTTTGGGATTTCCTTGTTTCAGTACAGGGACAATCCTCACCTCTTTCCAGATGTCTGGGATGGTCCCCAGACCAAGGAATAGGTTGAAGATAAAGGCTACTGGTGAGGCAATGTGTGCAGCACCAAGCTTAAGGAGTTTAGGCTCCAGGTTGTCTAGGCCAGGACTGGAGTACTGGGAGAGGCCAGCTAGGCATTTCTGCAAGTCCTGAACTGATACAGCCCTGAGGTGGAACATTTGACGAGGAGCGTGACCCTCCAGCAGAGTGGAGGGAAGGGAGTGGGACAGAGCCTCATCAGGTGAGAAGAGGGTTGTGAAGGCAGAGAGGTCAGAGAAGTGATTATTTAGGGAGTTAGCAATAGTATGGGGATTTATTGCAGGAGACTCCATTTATGACCATGTCCGTAACCCCCGGATGGGAGGATCAGCTGACAAGGGATTTAATATCTCTCCAGAACCTCCTGGGATTACTGGCAGAGCTTAGTAGGGTGGACTTGCAGAAGTCACTCTTTGCTGCCCTGATGGCCTTTTTGCACTTGTTCCTGAGGTGTCTGTACCTTTGAATAATCATGGGATCACTGGTACCTTTGGAACAAGCCCAACACTTATCTCTCTCCTGCATTTGGGCTAGGAGATTCCCATTTAACCAGAGGGTAGCGGACCCCCTCACCCTATGGGTGACCTTGGGAGCATGCTTGTCTTGCAAGGCTCCAAAGGTGGAAAGGAAGTAAGAGGTTGCAGCCGAGGGGTCAGTGGCACCATACACCCCAGACCAGTCAGTAACTCTTCGGTCTTCCAGAAACTCCTCAGTATCGAATCTAGAGTAGTTTCTGACATGCATAATTTTGTGTGGAATTTTGGGGTGGGAATTTTCCATACACAGAAAACCGGTGAGTGGTCAGAGATGGAGTCAGATAATGTACCCGCTGATGAGATCCTGTCAGGACGGTTAGACATGATCCAGTCCAGTAAGGTGATGGAGGATCCATTTACTGTCCACCTAGTTGGTTCCTGGATGAGCTGGGTCAGGGCAAAGTTAGCAAGCAGAGGCTCAAACTGCTTAACATTACCACTATCCCAGTTAAGGTTTACATCCCCCAGGATTATAAGTTTGTTATCCCCGACTCTGGGACCAATTTTGTCCATGAGGTGAGTTAATCCAGGTAGCCCACCTCTTGGAGGATTATAGGTGCACACCAGGTGCAGTTTCTTTGCATCCCCAAGTAGCAGTAGTACATGTAGCAACTCACAGGGGGACACGTTTGAATCCTGGTGGGCAATTTGGGAGATTTTTAAGTGGCTCTTATGGTAGATTAGTATGCCACCCCCTCTCTTGCCCCCAGCTCTGTCCAGTCGGGTGAATTCATACCCAGTGAGTTCACAGGCAGAGTCAGGGACAGATGGTTTCAGCCAGGTCTCCGTCACTCCTAGGATGTCGGGTTTGTAGAGTGCAACCCATGCTAATAGCTCATCATGATTAGGTAGCAGGCTTCTAATGTTAAGATGAGCTATTTTTAGCCCCTTACCCATGCCCCATACGGGAGGGATTTTGTGGGTCAGATTTAATGGGCCAGGGTTGGTTTCAATATCACTGGCCAGTAGTAGTGCAAGTAGGAGGAGCCAGGGGAGATACCACCTCCTATGCACTTGACAACCTGGGAGTTTTTTAGCATGGGTACGCTTTACCCTGCTTGCATACATAAGGCACTGAAGATCTAGACAGCAAGTAACACTGCAGTGTGCTTCAGAGATCACAAGGATATTGGAGAAGGTGTAGTCGGGGACCTCGTAGGTGGACGACCATCCCCAGTTGTCACTCAGTGTTATTGGGGGGGGAGGTGACCATATGCAACAAGGAGAGTCCCACTATAAGACCTACAAGGCCTATGTCCCTGCAGATGACAGCCAGCACCCTCTCTACCTTTAATATTTGAGTATCCCTATCCTCAATAGATGGATGGGAGAGGAACCACATCCACATCTTGGCTGGAGGCATAGCACTAGCCTGTGAGATAATTATCAGTCAGCTAACAAGAACTGCTGTGAAGGAAGGAGAGATGGATGTACTAAGGCTGGAAGAAAGTTAGTGAGATTTGTTATTGGTATGTGCCAAGTAAATAAAATAAGGCCTGCACAGTGCAATTCAAGGCTACCAGCTATGGACGCAGGGGCTGAGGCTTATTTCTGGGAAGGAGTTCCTGCCCTCACCCTTTGTAAGCACACTTACCACCTGTCGACAGTTATACGAGGACAGGGTTTAGACAGCCAACAACCAAGCAGTGCAAGTGGGGTTAGGATTGGTACAGTGATTTGTGTAGAAAGACCAAGAATCCCTCTAGTGGCAGGTCTGTATTACCTGCTAATGGAAAACTAGCACTTTAAAACTCTAGTAGAAATTACAATCCAGCTAATACAGTTGAAAAACTTCCATTACACAGTTGAAATGTGCTCAGTTCTATCGAAAATCTACTTGTTAAAAGTGCCAGATGGCTGAAGCAGGCAAAAAGTCCTGGCCAATCAGAGTGGGTTTGCTGGAAGCACCCGTGTTCCAATTGGCTGTGCTGTCCCGTACCTTCCAAGGAGCTGCAGGTGGGTGTCCTGGTCTCAGTCGGTAGCTGGCTGGGTGCCGGCCGACAGTGGGGGAGCTGAAGCAGACCTGTTCAAGGGCAGACAACTGGAGAGAAGAAAAAAGAGCAGGTCTTAAATAGCATAGAGGTTAGGATGGGTTAGATCTGAGCAGTTTAGTAAGACAAAAGGTAGTTAGACTTTTCAGCGCCAAGGCAGAGTGCTTGGATTGGGGGGGCTGCAGGAAGAGCACTCAAGAGGTATAAGCACTTTAAAACTCTAGTAGAAATTACAATCCAGCTAATACAGTTGAAAAACTTCTATTACACAGTTGAAATGTACTCAGTTCTATCGAAAATCTACTTGTTAAAAGTACCAGATGGCTGAAGCAAGGAAAAAGTCCTAGCCAATCAGAGTGGATTTTCTGGAAGCACCCGTGTTCCAATTGGTTGCGCTGTCCCCTACCTTCCAAGGAGCTGCAGATGTGTGTCCTCGTCTCGGTCTTTGGTTGGCTGGGTGCCGGCCGACCGTGGGGGAGCTAAAGCAGCCCTGTTCAAGGGCAGGCAGCTTCCAAGTAGCTGGAGGCAGGTGTCCTGGTCTCGGTCGGTAGCTGGCAGGGTGCCGGCCGACCGTGGAGGAGCTGAAGCAGTCCTATCAGTCTATTTTCAAACTTCTGTTTCAGTTGTCAGAATTTTACTGTTTTAAAAGCAAAACTTATTTTAGAGTCTTATTCAAAGTGTTGCAAACTATGTTTGTATGTCAACTACCTGTTGCAAACTATGAAAAAATGGCATGAACTAAAATACAGTAATTTTAAGGCACAGTGACTGCATACTGTAAGCCAGTGATAAGTGGTGTGGTTAGATTAGTACCCAAGTAATGATACAGTGTTTACCATGTTTGTTTGTTTGGCACTGCAGTTCTGACTGTGTAGACACACCTGATTTCCCAAGCAGGAAGTCTCAAATGAACAAGGTGGATGGCTTTCAGACAGTTTAGGGGGCCACAGTGCCCCGAGCCTAGGTATCCTTATTTGTTTTGTCCACACCCATACTACACCATGTTGCCAATATTTTAAGCCAATGTTTCCTCCTGTACCATAGGTTGAGTGGGGTGGTATACAATGCATCTGTTTTGGTAAGTCTGGAGGGAGGCAAGACCCTTGCAGTTTGAAGCCCTTGCTAAGGACAGCAAAGGTGTTTATAGGGATACATGTAATCCCCTAGTATCTGGTGAGTTCCTAAAATGACATGTCTGAGTCTACAGATCCTAAAGATTTACTTCCCCTTCCCCAGAACTGGAGATGGTGTCAGTGCCAGGGGTTGGTGCTTACCATAGCAGCATGAGTCACACATGTCCCCAGCTCCTAGCAGTTGCAGTCTGAGTTGATGTGAGGCCAGCATATAGCCAGCAGCTCTTGAGGCCAAGAACAAATGAGTAGTGTGACACAAGAGCACTGCAGTGCCTTATGCAAAGATTTCAATGTGCTGTGCCTTTAAGGAAGATTTGTATTTATAAGGGTGCTCTAACAGAGAGCTGACATGCCCCCTGACAAAAGTCAAATTGAGGTTCCTAGACAAGTGGAAGGAAAGGATGTGGAGGTTAGCCAAGGAGGTGACCTCAGCGGGGAAAGCAGTGGACCCCAGTGGAGAAGGAAGCGAATCCTGGTGGGGGATTCCATCATAAGAGGGATCCAGCTAGGAACACAGGAGGGGGAGGACAGGGAGGTGAGGTGCCTACCAGGTGCCATGGCATGGAGGGATGGAAGGAAGATCCTGGGGATCACTGGGAAGGCAAGACGGGAGGGTGAGCTGGATGTCATTATCCACCTAGGTACTAATGACCTGGCAAATGGGGAGCCAAAGGAAGTTCAGGAAGAGTTTAGGAAATTGGGGAGGGGTCTCAAGCAAGTAGCTACTTCTGTCACTTTCTCAGAAGTACTACCTGTAAGAGGCAAGGGAGAACATAGGGGTGCATGCACCAGGAACTTTAACTCATGGTTGAAGAACTGGTGCTGTGAGGAAGGGTTTGGATTAATTGGTAACTGGGGACCCACCTGGAAGGATGGAGATTTGTTCAAGCCTGACGGCCTGCATCCATCCTGGAGGGGAATCCGAGCACTCAATGATAAGTTTAAATGCTACATTGACAAGCATTTATACTAGCAAAGGAGGGGTGGCAGGACAACATGGAGGTTACCTACTTGCTCACCCCCCACAGCTAGCAGTGGAACCAGTGAACCAGAGGAGTTGCTGTCTGTACAAAGCAGTGTGCAAAAGATGGAGATTAGTGCCCAAGAGTTGGATAGGCAGAAAAGGGGCAAAATTCAGCAGAAGGGCAGACAGCAAGGAGAACCAGAGATAAAGGACAACCAAGGAAGGGGCTGGAGTAGAACAGCAAAATAGTCTAGGGAGATCAAATCATGGAAAGCCATGTGTGCAAATGCCAGGAGCCTTAGCAACAAGATGGAAGATCTGGAGGCTGTCATGGTGCAGTCAGACCTGGACATTGTGGCCATCACTGAAACCTGGTGTAATGATAACCACGACTGGGAGATGGCCATACCTGGCTACAACATATTCAGAAGAGACAGGGCAGGCAGGAAGGGAGGAGGGGGAGTGGCACTGTATGTGAAAACTGTCATAAGGGCCACAGAGATCCAGGAGGAACAAAATGGGGGATAGATACTGTGGGTTGAGCTGGAAAGGAAAATGGGGCCAGCCATCCTCACAGGTATGGTCTATAGACCACCAGCCCAGGAGGAAGAAACAGATAGGGAGCTGTTGCTAGCCATCCAAAGTATGGCAGACAAGGGTGAGGTAGTACTGGTTGGAGACTTCAATATTCCAGACGTGGACTGGAGTATCCCAGCAGCAGCATCAACTAGGAGCAGATTTATCATGGAATCCCTTCAGGGTGCCTTCCTCAAGCAACTGGTCATGGAACCAACTCAGCAGAAGGCAATACTGGACCTTGTGCTCACAAACAGGGACAGTGTGATGGGGGTAACAGTGGGGGAGCACCTGGGGAACAGTGACCACCAGTCACTGTGGTTTGAAATCACAGAAAGAGCAGAACCAAACCACACAAAAACACGTATCCTGGATTTTAGGGGGGCAGACTTTGGGAAAATGGGGAGATACTTGAAAGAGGCATTAAGGAGAATGGGGCAGGAATCAGGGGTTGAGGAACAGTGGGCAGTATTTAAAATGGGGATTACAAGAGCAACAGAATTATGTATTAAGCAGGTTAGCAAGAGGAAAAGGAAGAGGAGACCATTATGGTTTTCCAAAGAGGTAGCAAAGAAAGTGAAAGCCAAAAAGATTGCATTCAGGCAATACAAAAAGACACAGGTAGAAGGGACAGGGAGAAGTACCAGGAGAAGCAAAGGGCGGCAGGGAGGTCAGTAAGGGAAGCCAAAGCTCAGACAGAAGAACACATTGCAAAATCAGCGGGTAGAGGGGAAAAAACCTTTTACAGGTACATAAGTGAAAAAAGAAAGGCAAAGGGAGGGATAGTGAGACTGAAGGGAGAGGATGGGGGCTGTGTGGAGAATGACAACAGTAAAGCTGACATATTGAACAGGTATTTCTGCTCAGTTTTTACTGAGGAAGAGGAGGGTAATGGGTCTGAATGGAGTACAAGGGGTGAGAATGATGCAGAAATGGACACAAGTCCCTTTACATGAGAAAGGGTCCTGAAGGAACTGGAAGTAATTAGAGTAGATAAAGCAATGGGGCCAGATGGGGTGCACTCCAGGGTCCTTAAAAAACTAAGAGAGGTGGTGGCTGAACCTCTGGCTATCCTGTTTTAGCTGACCATTGGAAACAGGGGAGGTACCCAAAGACTGGAGGATAGCAGATGTAGTCCTCTTATACAAAAGTGGGAACAAAGAGGAAGCGGGGAACTACAGACCAGTCAGTCTCACCTCGGTAGTGGGGAAGATCATGGAAGCACTACTGAAGGAGAGATTGGTGGAACATCTGGTTGTCAGTGGACTACAGGACCCAAGGCAGCATGGTTTCACCAGGGGAGGTCATGTCAGACCAACCTCATTGAATTTTTTGACTGGGTGACTAGGGAGGTGGATCAGGGGAGGGCAGTGGACATGGCCTATCTGGACTTCAGCAAGGCCTTTGACACTGTGCCACACAGAAGACTATTGCACAAACTGGGGAATATGGGTGTGGCAGGACAGTAGTGTGGTGGGTAGGTAACTGGCTGGGTGGCAGGGCACAGAGGGTGGTGGTAAATGGCTGTCACTCCACAGAGGGAAGAGTGACCAGTGGGGTACCACAGGGAACAGTGCTGGGACCGGACCTATTCAATATCTTCATCAGTGACATTGCACAGGACCTAGAAGGCAGAATTTCACTGTTCGCTGATGACACAAAGCTCTGTAACAGAGTAGACACACCAGAGGGTGTAGACAGAATGAGAAGGGACCTGCAGAAACTTGAAGAATGGTCAGGTGTGGCAGTTGAAATTCAATGCAAAGAAGTGCAAGATAATGCATATGGGGCACAAAAACCCTGGCACAATATATCAATTGGAGGGTGAGGATATAGCATGCACCAAGCAGGAACGGGATCTTGGGGTTATCGTCTCTGATGACCTCAAGGCAGGGAAACAGTGTGACAAGGCAGCAGGTAAAGCAAATAGGATGCTGGGATGCATAGGCAGGGTCATCACCAGCAGGAAAAGGGAGGTCATAATTCCACTATACAAGACACTAGTGAGGCCCCACCTGGAGTACACTGTACAGTTCTGGAGACCTTACCTACGTAAGGACATAGACAGGGTAGAGAAGGTTCAGAGGAGGGCAACAAAGATGGTGCATGGATTGCATCACAAGTCCTATGAGGACAGGTTAAAGGAACTGAACATGTAGTCCCTGGAGGAGAGGAGGGAGAGCGGGGATATGATAGAGACATTCAAGTATCTTACAGGGAGGAACAGGGTGCAGGAATACACTATTTTTAAGCTGAAAAAGATGTTCCAGGACTAGAGGGCATGGGATGAAGTTGGAGAGAGGATGATTCAGAGGAAACATGAGGAAGAATTTCTTCACAGAACGGGTGGTGGACAAGTGGAACACCCTGCCAGAGGAAGTGGTGGGGGCTGAAACAATCACGGGATTTAAGAATGCATGGGATAGACAAAAAGGAATTCTGGAGGTCAGGGGTAAGGGGCAACAGACTTCTTGGAAAACATAAACTGAACTTACAAGCTCAAATGGGCAGAATGGGTGGGCCATAGGCCTTTATCTGCCGACACTGTCTATGTATCTATGTATGTATCTATGTATACTATGTATCTATGATACTTTCCACAGCCTTAGTTGATTAATATCTACTCTATTCTCAACTACTCATTTTCCCAATTTGGGGGCATCTTCTGTGTCCACTGCACTGCTCTATGGACACGGGTTGCTCTGCCTACTCCCATCTGTATTGGTGGTACATTCCACTCCTCAGTACTCTGGTACTGCCAACTCATATGTCTTAGTATACTGCTGACCTATATACATAACTGGCAACTGAGTCTGCTTGTTCCCTGGCTTTGCCTACTAAAAACTTAAGTTACATGTTACTAAGCTGCACTGTGGATCATACTGCACTCCTATAAAGTTTCTCCTATCGTCAATTATGTATTTCTTCCATACGTTGTACTATTGTTGATTGGTGTTTTCCTTTTTCTCACATGTTTTATTATTTCATGTAATATGCTATTCCATTCTTGTGTTACCTTATCTGTATTCCACATGTTGTACTCTCCCGGGTCGTTCCTGAAAATAGGCATAATACTTGTCTAGTGTACTTACCCGGTAAACAAAAGCTAATTAAATAAATAAATATGACCAAAGTGCTAGAGACCATGGCCTTCTGGCAACTCATTTTTGGCTACCAAGAGGATGAATACATAATTTAATTTCAGATTCCTGCTGTGATTTTTAAGTGCAGGTGTTTGCTTCTGAAGCTCTTGAGGCCAGGGATGATATCCAGTCCACTGAAGGAGAAGGTGACCCCAGCCTGTCCAGATCATGGATGGTGTCCCTTTGTACAGCAGTCCCTGTTGGGGCATAGCCTGCCTAAATCCTTAGAACTGTGAGCATGGTGAGTAATAAGAAAAATCTGGACTGAGAGGAATCTGAACTGTTTTAAGACTGAGAATACATTTTTTAACTGCCATTTGAAACCTGCCCCCCTCCCCCCATCAGAAAACATTTCACAATCAGGGGCTGCAGCCCAATATATTAAACGAAACATTTGGTCTGGAAAGGGGGAAAACCCAGTAGCCTCCATACAACCCAGTCAGAGGTAGGTACTTGCCCACCACTCAGTGGGGACATTGTCCCTGAACTGTGGTTCTATGGAGGATGGAGGCCACGCCCAGAGTAGTCCCTTAAGTAAGGGTTAGACCCGTTGTTGATTTATCCTGACTGGATGTTAATGCCAGTACCAAGACAAAAACATTCAGTGTGGAACTGTCTAAACCTTGAAATGTATTCTGAATGCCCACTGGGTTATAAGACATGTACCCAGCCGGATGCTGAGTGCTTAAAGTAACTGAGATTTATGATAACACTAAAGCAGAATTTCTTAACAAGTATGAAGTGTGTGCACCTTCTTGACTGCAGAATAAATTATGAAATTTTGTATAACAAGTGGATCTAAGTTTTAAACTCTACCTCACCATTGTGGACCTTCTGTCTGTGCTGTTGTGGACTGTTTGTCCTAACTTTTGTATTGTAGCCTGTTCCTGTGACCCTGGCCATCTGCTGCCTTGGAGGTCATCCCAGATCTGGAGGTCAAGTAAGTGGTTTGGTTTATTATGTATGTAGCCTGCCCCAAAAATGAGATTCCAACTGATCCCCTGGACAGGGGAGGGGGCTTCACTGGCACCAGGGAATTGAATATTTATTATAATTCAACACATGTGGGGATTGAATGGGAGCAGGTTATCTGTTGCTCATTTCAGAGCAAAAGCATAACCTTACATATTCATGAAATCATAATACAATACACGTCTTCCTAGCACTTTACATGGGCTAGGAGGCTCTTTGCATGAGGATTGTTTTAAATATAGTAATTTGGTTGCTAAAATTCTGGTTTTGGAGACCCTGTTTTTGCTCCTCAAATATCCTTATTTATGGTATAGTCACATGCTTTGGGCCAAAAGCAGCTGTTAGTGCCTTCATGGGAGCTATATTCAAACAGGTTAAAGATACTTGCACTGTGCAATTTTAGGCTGAGGATAATGACTTTGCTAGGTGCAAACTGGGATTTTCATGTATCCAGCCCAATGATACCTAATCTGCTAGTACTGTATTTGCACTTCAGTGCCACCACTGGTTACTGTCTATTAGGGCTTTGGAGTTGTACAAGTAATTAATACATACAGTAATCGATCTCTCTAGCCTATTGAATCATTTTGGTGCTCACATGCTTGATTAATGGTGAAACTAAAAATGCTGGTAAAATGTCCTCTTGTTCCACAATATCTGCATACTTCATGTTTTGCAGAATGCTTGAGAAATTGAGATGTGTGGTATTAACTCTGCACCTAAAACATACAGTTAGTTTAACCTTGTCTCATGACTTAGGCTTAATATATCATGAGACATCAAGCAGTTCGCTTGAGGATCTCACTCTCTCGAAAGGCTGACTGCACCACTTGTAAAGTGCCATTTGTTAATGGTATTGCATATAAGGAATACAGTTACTCCCAGCTGCTTCAGGTCATTTGCTAAGCTCCGTGGCTTCAAAAGTAAATATCTTTCAGTTTTCATCAGTATGCATTCACACATTTTTTGGTTTAATATTATTTAGTTTTGTACTGTAATTGATCTGTATCACAGTTGTCATGTTATTAACATGTACAGTTCTTTTAGCCTGAAAAGGGCCCCACCTGCCTACTTAGTTGACATTTCAAAAGTTCTGTTACTAAACATTTCATCTCTTAAGTAAGCAAAGTTGTAAGTGAAGACTAGTTCTTCAAAAACTGAAATCTGTTTCTTGTTTGAGTCTCTATTCTTTTGGTTACACGAATGTATTCAGTAGAACTGTGAGGGATTTCCAAATTCTTCTTCTTCTGACAGAATTATTCAGAAGTTTGGCAATTTCACCTCATTACACAAATTCAATCAGAAGTGGAATTCAACCAAAAAAAGGTGACAGAAAAATGTAAAACATTTTAGGAAGTAGTAAGTTGCAACATTTCATTTCTGAAGTATTTTCTTTTCCCATTCCTTTTTGCTATTTAGAAAGGTTTCTGTGTGACAGTATTATGCAGGATGTGTGGAATAGCACTTTGCTGGGCAGTTGACAATCCTAGTTCTATTCCTCCCACAACATCACCATCAGCACTGAAACTTCATGGACAGTGACATCACATATGACTGACCTGGCTGCAGCTCCGTGGCTCTTCCTAAGCAGCTGTAATGACACAGTCAGTGAGGTCATCACAATGCTGATAATATAATGGGAGAAACTGAGCTACAGTAGGTATGTCAGCTTTCAGGCAGAATGCTGTTCTATACATCATACCTACTAACATCTGATAAAAGAAAATCTTGAAATTAACCAAAGGGAGAAGGGAAAAGAAAAAGTACCTCAGATATAAGGTAATAGTGGACTGTTTTTACAAAACTAATATTAGATTTAGATAGTCCGCCAGTTTTTAAATTAAAATAATGCATATATTTTTGGAATTCTACAAAATTTATTGAACAATTCTAAAAGGCATTTTGGAAGTGGAATTGTTATCCAGCAGGAATGCTGTTAGGGGAATTCTGCATTCTGGGGAGCTCTGGTATTTAGTATGGTGCTGTGGCACTTTTCAAGTGATATGCATTTTTCTCATAGTCTGTAGATTTATGACAGAAATATAACTCGTCACTGACAGCAAACTGTGAGATTGTGTACTGTACTATGTCCTTCTGAGTTTAGGCAGTGTAGAAGAAAGGCTTTTCAGTGAGCATCAAACAAGTCAGCAGGATTGATGGCTCACAGATATTTCTGGCAGTACCTTCTGCACTGGTGCTATGGTATGGGTGTGGATAGATTATCTAACTGTGCCCAGCTGGAGTCCCTACCTAAGAAAAGACATAGTCAGGCTAGAGATGATGCAGTGTAAGGTAACAAAAATTATTCAGGGCCAGCATGTACCTGCTAGAGACCAGAAGGGAGAAGGGCAATATGATAGAGACCTTCAGGCTCCTGAAAGGTATGAACACAGTGCTATATATTGTGAAGAGATATCCAGCTCGAATGATGAATCAAGAACATGGGGGCATGGTTGGAAGCTTGGGGGGGGGGGAGATGCATTAGTGACTTGTGAAAATGTTTTGTTTTAAAGAGAGAATGGTTGAGCCATGGAACAGCTTACTAGTAGAGATGGTGAGTGCAGGAACCATTAATGGTTTCAAACACAGCTGGGACAGAGTAAAATAGTTAGTAGTTACATAAGGGAAAGCAGTAGACCAAGTGGGAGGATAGACTAGATACTATGTCCTCGGGTAAAATAGGATAAAAGAAGGTAGACTGGATGGACCAATGGTCTCTCTCTGCCATCACTTTCGATGTTTCTATGTTTCTAACTAAGGTAGAAAAAAGGTAATTGTGCACTCTGCACCATCACCAGACAGAAGGTAGTCAGCACCTCATTGCCTGTTATGTTGTATTTTTCAGTGCCAATTAATAGACTACAAGGAAGTATAAAGACGATACTTTTAATAAATTTTTGGAACACACCTTATTTACAGTACATGTCATTCTGCCTCAGATGTGGCTCCCCATTTCTTTACATTCCTACATCCTTATTTCTGTTCACACATGCTCTCTAGTAGCTGTTTTGGAACCTAGCGAGAAGTAAAAATGTTAGTAATACTTTAGTTAAGAGATTTACCACTGTAGACACACATGTTCTTTTAATGTTAGTTCCATGTAAGTCAGGCAAATTTGAACATCAGAAAACATGCCACATGCATTACCTTAAAGGAATTAACCTTAACTATACCATATAAACATCAGATAAGGATGTTAATCATGTTTATTCAACATACTGTAGAATCATAGACAATAACACAGAAAAAGACCAAAGGTTCATCCAGTCTGCCCAAGTTCCCTATTTAGGCCTGGGGCCTACTGTTCCTCCAAGGTTGTAGTCCTCCCCACCCTCCCTCCATTCACCTCGATTCTGTCACAAATCTGTGCTGCTCACTATCCTGGAGATTGTTACTCTCCAAATAGTCCACGAGATCCTCTTTGACCAGTGACTCCACCAGTTTTCCTAAAATACAGGTAAGACTGACAGGTCCGTAGTTACCTGCTTGTTTCTTGTCCTGCCCCTTATGAGGCAGAACTACATCCACCACCCTCCAATCTTTCGGAACTACCCCTGTCCTTAGAGAGCTGTTGAACAGACCTTTCAGGGGATCAGCCAGTTCCACTGCCAGTTCCCTGAGTATCCTTAGATGCAACCCGTCTGGTCCTGGGGTCTTGTCAATCTTTCAGGCTACCAGCCATTTCAGGACCATTTTATTAGTAAATGCTGGGTGCCTTATCTCCAGGACCCCCTTAATGGCTGCTTTGATCCCACTCTCTGGCAAAGGGCCACTGTCCTCCCTAGTAAAAACTAAATACAAGTAATCATTAAGAATGGTGGTCTTTTGCCTTCCTCAAGGACCCTATCCCACTCTGTTAGCCTCTGATGATTTCCTGGTCTGTACTGAATATAAATCAGTTTTCTAGCTTACATTTTATGGAAGCACATATATGTTTCTTACTCAGTTATTTTTTTCATCAGCAACAGTGTTAGGGCATAGATGCATCTTTGCCTTGTTTTTAACTTGTACCACCTATACGATATGCCAGCAACAGCAGTACCAACCTAAAGAAACATAACTTCTAGTGAATTCATTTATATTAAGTACATGGAATGCTAACAGTGCTACGTGCAATCCAACACTCAATTGTTAGCAAGTCTAAAACAGGTTTGAAAGGTCCACATGGGTACTTCATAGATCTCTTGGTTTGGTATACTCCAGGCCACTTTATCTTCCCCAACAAGGAGTTTGGTTGGCTGTCCTGAGATCTTGTCTGAAACAGTCAGGTGATAGGTCATTCTTGGTGCTGGTCCCATCTAGCTGGAACTCATTACCTTATCATCTTAGGTCACGGTGTTACCTTTGGGAAGAGGCTTTTAGAAAGGGTGAAAGTGCTACCTTTTTATACAGGTTTTTGGCACTGACTAGTCATTTATAAGCTGTACTTCTGTAAAACCTAGTTATTTAGTTATTTATTTATGCATTTATTGATTATGATTATTGTTTGTTGCAAATTGTTGTATGCTTCTCTTTTGTGAAGCTCCCTGAGTTAGGATAGAGTGCTGCATAAATAAATCTGTCTTACCTTCACTAATTTACCATTTGTAATGATTGCTGCATTCTAGGGAATACATTTTAACAAATGTATTGCACACTTGTGAACTTACATCAGAAACTTCACCTATAATGTGCATATGGAGGTAATATCATAATAGTAGTTACAGATACTAATCATTAGCAACTTAGTTTATGATTACGAAAAATAGTGCTTTTGACTGTCTTATTATTTCAGGTCAACAGAGAAAGGCTGTTTCAAAAACTGTGCTGTGATAACAAGTCCTTGCAATACATGTTAAACATGTGGACTGTTTTTTTTTTTTCACTTGTTCAGTTTCAAGGTCTGTACTGAGTATGTAGTTACATGTTGGCCTACTGTTACATGATATGTTCTTCAAGATAAAATCTAATAGTATATGCGTCAGTTCTACTGTCAGTTTTATGTTTATTAGACATGACATTTAGAATGGATCATTATAAACTAATTATTTTCGGAATACTCCTTAGTCAGCAATAATAACAAAGTAGTCCACATTGTGTCTTAATGTTTTGCTCTAACTCTCATCCCTTATATCACTGTTCAATTCCATTGTTACTTCAGGCAACATCACCATTAGCAGCACTTTGCCTGTAGCCATAAGGCAGCAATGTCTTTTTTATGTTGTACTATTGTGTAATTCTTGTGTCATCTTTATGGGACACCAATGAAAATGAGTCTTGGATCAATATTTTTTTCTGACTATACTTATTTTACAAATAAGAGAAAATCCAGCTTCATGTCCACCAGAATGAATCCAACGTTAGGATACGTTAAAAAAAATGTACTTTATTAAAGTATACAAAGGAAGTAGCACCCATCCCCCTCAAAACAACGTAAACATTTCACATCACACAAATGCTTTTTCAAGACATCAAAATGTAGAATGGAAATGCCATATATACAGGATTACCGTATTAATCTGAAACACCATTGCTATTACCATAAACCATATATTATTAGTGCAGATGCAGTCATAATATACAAATATGATGTGAGGCACATGTGTGAAAAATAATTAAAAAATCACTTATCACGGGGCTATGTAAAAATGCTTAACATGTAGAAATATAATTAATTGTGGAAGCATACACTAAAAGGTGCTAAGTGGAATAAATACTATAAAAACTGGTTTTGATACCATACTATCTGAAGAATAAGTAAAAGCATTAATGAATGATTGCTATTGCAAAATACTACCTATTGTAAATAAACTACAGATATAAGACATGAAATTATAAAGATAGTAAAGTGCATAGTAAAGAACCAGCACATAAGAATACAAATTTCGTTCTCAGAGCACCACCTACATATTGTAAACAAGCTACGAATATTAGACACAAAGTTTTAAAGAAAGTAAAGTGCATAGTAAAGTCCAACATATAAGATTTCAAATTTCCTTCTCATTTCTGCATGTTAAGCACTTTTACATAGCCATATGATAGGCGATTTTTTATTACTTTTCACATGTGTGCCTCCCATCAAAGTTATATATTATGACTGCATCTGCACTTATATTACACAGTTTATAGTAATAGCAATGGTGATTCAGATTAATATGATAATCTTGTATATATGGCATCTCTGATCTATGGTATGATGTCTTGAAAAAGCGTTTGTGTGGCGCAAAATGTTGATGCCATTTTTAGGGGTGGGGTGCTACTCCCTTTGTACACTTTAATAAAGTACGTTTTTCAAAGTAACCTTACATTAGATTCATTCTGGTGGATGTGAAGCTGAATCTTCTCTTATTTGAATTTGCCACTCCCTGGCTCTATCTCAGGAAACTAAGCCCTCACTCCCTGTGAAATTCTTATTTTACCACTACACCTATTACTACTGCATAAAGTCAGAAAGTGGTGCTGTGGAGTAGCTGCCAGTCTATTATATTTCTTCTTGACAGTATTTTGAGTTTGGTATACCTTCCCCTACTTTTCTTTGTGATTTAAAATACTGAACTGTTATACACCTGCACATGGAGGTTTTATTTTCTTTTCTTATCTTGTTACCTGTATAGGGTTCTGCTGATACCAATGGGATCATAAGAGCTTCAAATACTGTAAATATAGATCTTGAAGCCCAGAGAACCTGTGGTCTTGTGGTTCTATAGTAAATCCAATTGCAACTAATCCTGTGTTGGTATCCAGTGCTCTAGAATTTCTATTACCGAGCAATGCCGCGTAACACTGTATAGGGAAGTGAAACTGAAACAGTCAGGATGAAAGATACACGCTCTGACAGAGACAGCAGAGAATAGGATAAAAGGAACCTGCTGGACAGCAAGAATAGAAAAGACACCTATTGAGTTTTGTGCAGATGGACTGTTTCTAGAGTGACTTATTTAAATAGAAATTGGTGTAGGCAGTTTTTTTAATTAAAAGTGGAGTTTGAATCTGCCTTCTCTTTTTAAGGTTCAAAACAAAACACAAAGAATTGTAAGCAATAGCTTGGTTCCAGGAGTTTTCTGCCATTCTCTATTCTATAAATAATTAAGATAAATGTATTCCAATAATTTTTTTCTTTATCTTTTATATAGTTATTCAATTTTAAAGGAAACCATGTTGCAGGCCACAAGATCAGATAACCTCTTTTTGACATCACATAAGCATCACTGAGCCTTCTAACATACAGACAAGCAGATGTTTTTGCACAGTGAAGATGTTTTCAGAAGAACCTCAGTCCCAAAAAGACAATAACTAAATCTTTTTTTAATTAATTGTTTTTACTTTATTTATTTTTCTCCACCACTGACCAGCCCCCTTCCACCAGCTGCCCCAGCCCTGTCACCCTGGTGTCCACTAGAACTTACCTCTGGTGCTGAGGTGGCAGCTGGCCAAGTACGGTGCCTGCAGGGGGCCAGCATCATCCCACTGGTCGGTGGTATTTTCAGCCTCCATTTCTCCCATCCCTGAGTGCAGAGTCATGGCATGCAATGACGCCAATGGCTGAGCCATGCACACAGCACACCAGGTGTCTGCTTAGTCTCTGTCCCCTGTCTTTGGAGCCAGTGAGCCAGCCTCCAGCCACTGCTATAGGCTAGTAATGCACCAGTCTTCAGTCCCACCCCTCCCTGGGAGAGGAGAGCTGTCTTCTGGATGCTCAATCCTCTCCCTTCCTCCCCAGCTGACTCCTGGCAACCTGCTTGCACCATGAACATGGGTTGCTGGTATGGCAGGAGGTAAGGCAGTGATGCCTCAGCCCTTCACACCACTGGGCTGGCTATAACTAAGTCTTAAGAGCAGTAAGCCATTGTCTTTTTTCTTATAATCTAGCTCATATTTTATTAGAAAAGTGTAATTGTGATATAAGTAGAGCTGCTAGTTCTTTTAATTTTAAAGCTTTTTCTTTTAGTCGTTTATATTTATTGGACTAGAAGCAAAGTTTTATTAGTTTCTTGGTGACCAATTCTGGTCCCCTGACTGCTATTAAAAAATGTGAGGCAAACAGCTCTGTAAGCATTACCTTTCAGAATGAAAGTAAGTTATTTCATATTTTGCCCTGTCAGATCATTATAGAGCTTTCATTAATTTTGGCTTGCTACTTTATATAGTTTCTGACGTTCTGTCTTCTTGTTTGATTCCTAATTAAAATTTAGGGGGAATTTAATTAGGCAAACTAAAACCTGATTTTTTTTTTATTTTCAGCAGGCTTTGTGGTCTAGACATATTCTCTGCCAAGTACGTTACTGATAACTGGTGGAAGCCAGCCATCATATTTGATCTGAAAACATTTAAATCAACAAGCCTTGCCAATGATGCTTGTGTTGTGTGGGAAATGGAAGGGAACTACCAGATCTCAGCTTCCAGCATATGAACTCCTTGCTTGAGGAACTGTGGCAACTTTGAGGCTGTGTGAGTAAGAATTTACCTGATGACTTTGCCTTAACAAAACATTTAATTTAACTTTTTACTAAAAGGCTAAATTACAACTTAAAGAGCTCCTGCTCCACTCTGTGCACAACCTACCTATCAAAAATGAAAGCTCTGCTAATTTCTGGATCCTCACAACCATGTCCTTTTCTATTAATTGCACAAATTAGTTTTCAAGTTTTTGAACAATAATATATTTGTGGAAGATTTCACACAGTGAAGACAGCAGGGAAGCACTTTATTGAACTCTGATATTAAATCTTTTTTTTTGTTATATGTTTTGTTACAGTAAAATTATAAATATGGAGACATGAATTACAAAAAGTAAAATTAAAAGATAATGAATCGGATTGGCCTGGTCCAAGATATAATCCTCCCTCAGGCAGTTAGTCCCCCACACAAAAAAGTGATTGCACAAGATAATAGGCAAAACTGCCCTCCAGCTTCAACAGCTATAGATAGTAAAAAATAAATAACTATCCACAAAAAAGGGAATAACAGAGATATAGATGCAGTTGATAATGAAAATGTTTTATTAGACTGCATTAATGCTTTAGAAAGGGAAGAGATAGAACAGGGCAGGAGCCAAGATACACCTGCAGATTCTTTTGCAAGGGAAGCTGCAGAAAGAGATACAGAGGTACAATATGCTAAATGTTTGAATAACAGAAAAAGCTAAAGCAAGACAGACAAAAAGAACATTCCTAAAAACAAAGAAAATAGTGAGAAATCAAATGGGCAACAGATACTTGATAAATTCTGTAAACAAAAAGAGACGAGTGAGGCAGAGACAATAAATGTAATAGATTTATAGTCACAACCTCTAAGTGTGACAGAAGTGCCAAAAGAAACTGAAATAACACATAGAGAGACTACAAGATTTGAACTATTCTGTCCCCATCACCCAATAATATTATTTTAAATAATAGCTCAAATTCTGTTGGCTCAGAGGAGGCAAAAACAAGGATGAGTAAGTCAATTATGTTGACTATTGACCAATGTATACATAATAATACTATAGATACTATAATATATATAAATATCCAGCAATTCTTACTAAGGTTATGATAGAGGCTTTAGGGCACCCTCATATGGTGAACATCTAAATAATAGTATATCTACAGTCTTTGAAAGCTGAAATTACTGAGCTATAGAAAGAGGTCCATGAATATAAGAATGCCTTTGAAAATGTAAAGTCTGAGAAACAGTTGAGGGGAAGTGCTGATATTTAAAAGGAATGTTGCAACTGCAAAACACAGAAAGAGTTATTAGGCCAAGGTGCTTAATCAGAATAGAAAGGATCTAAAAGGAAATAAAAGAAAACTCAAAATGAATGGGTGATAGAATTAAAGGGCATGTATAAGAAAAATTATGAGGCACAAGAAACATTAACAGAGCTCATGGTATATTTACTCCAATCAGAATGGGGACTAAGTTTATATAATCAGGTATATAAGAAGCATTCAGAATAAATTATACAAAGTCGGATAATAACGCCTTCATTATCTGAGATGGAAGTTAATATTGTATAATCTATGGGAGTGCCAAAACAGACTACAAAATTTAGGACTTGAAGGCCACACTCAATATTAGAATTCTTGTGGCAAATTTGGAAAGATCTGCCTCTTCTCTCACCCATGGATAATAAATTGCACCCATATGTCAAAGATGTGCAACAATATCCAATATTATCCATCTCTGGAATTCAGGAACAAAAGCATGTATCTAATGTTTCATTACTTAGTAGGGTGCTTTTTATTTTTCAAGATATTTTGAGAATTTAATGTATAAAAAGTGATTTTTGAAACACAGAGGCCTGGATATTCAGAGCAGTTGTGCATGGCGCAACTGAGTTGTGCCAGCACAAGTATAGGACTGTACTGAGGAGCAATATTCAGTGGGAGCCATTGCACAGTGCAAAATCCATTGCGCCAATGTGCAACTATAATGTATGCGGCGGAAGTGCAGGGGGCAATCCCATGATTATCCAGTGCAACAGAATATTCAACTGTCAAACAATGGCACAAGTGTGGAGCAAATCGAAGTTGTTCCAACCAGACTTGTTCCTATAAAAACAAGGTGCAAACACACAGACAGCAGTTTCACCAAGAGGGAGAGTGAGAGGAAGAGATAGAGAGAGAGAGAGAGAGAGAGAGAGAGAGAGAGAGAGAGACAGGCAGACAGACACATGAACAGACACAGCAGGAGAGGGACAAAGAGGTGGCATGGGAGAGAGAGAGAGAGAGAGGCAGAGAGAGAGAGAGAGAGAGAAACACACACACACACACACACACACACACACACACACACACACACACACACACACAGAAATCGTGCACCAGTGTGGCACACAGCCAGTAGTGAACAACCCAGGGGGACAGTGGACAGCAGGAGAGATGGAGAGTGTGCCCTTCCTGATGGAGGAGGTAATGAGGGGTGTGAGAAGGCAGGAGGAACAGCTATATGGCTGACGAAGGGCCCGTCGACAGTATGCCTGACACAGGTGGTACCATGCCTGCATCACCTTTGAGAACTATAGTGACACCGAGATTGTGGGCTGGTACCACCTGAACAGGGCCATTCTGAGGCAGCTCTGCGAGCTGTGCAGTGAGGAGATGCAGACACCCAGCAGATGGAGCCACACCATGTCCGTGGAGATGAAAGTAACTGCCATCATGTGTCTGCTCACCACGGGTACCTTCCAATGACCAACAGGGGACACCACGGGCATCACCCAGTCAGCCACATCCTGCCTCCTTACACAGTTCCTCAACACCCCCCTGCCACATGCTTCAGAATTCATCCATTTCCCCAGCACTCAGGTGGAGCATACAGTGAACATGCAGGACTTCCACAGGGTGACATGCATGCCCAGTGTGATTGGGGCTATTGACTGCACCCACGTGGGCATCCATATGCCAACTGGCCCCAAGGGACTGGTGTACATTAACAGGAAGGGGAGCCCGAGCAACAACTGCAATGTGGTGTGTGATGCCATGGGGTGCATCATCAATGTCTGCACCACACACCCTGGGAGTGCACATGATGCATTCATCTGGCACAGTTCTGCACTGTGCCACAGGTTTGAATATGGGAAAATCCCCACAGGCCACCTAGTGGGTGAGTATGACATGGGCAAGAGGTGATGGGCAGAGCAGACCTTGGGTGGGGGTGGGCAGGGTGTGCATGGTGGTGTGGACATCAGGGACAGGCAAGGTGCACAGCACAGTAGAGCGTAGGGCTAACCTTGTCGTTCTCCACACAGGTGACAGCGCATACCCACTAAGGCCGTGGCTGCTCACCCCCTATCGGTGCCCATCATCCCCAGCAGAGGAATGGTACAACAAGGCACATGCTAGCATGCACAACATCATTGAGTATGTCTTTAGCATGCTGAAGGCATGATTCCATTGCCTAGACAGGTCAGGCAGTGCCCTACAGTACAGCCCCTCAAAAGCCTGTGGCCTATTCCTGGCCTGCTGCATACTGAACAACATGGCCATTGACTGTGGAATAGCTGTCGAGGTAGATAAGGGCAACAGTAGTGGGGACGATGGAGACAATGGGCTGGAGGGTGGTGGACAGCCACCCCCTGGGTGGAGGGACCCCCGACTGCAACAGAAGGCATGATGCCACCGCGATACTGTTGCACAGGAACACTTTGGGGAACGCAGGTAGGCGGTAAGGTACACATGCATGGGCCACAGAGACAAGTACAGCACACATGCAGGGATGTGTATGGTGAGAGGCATGCACACACAGAGGCATGATGCAGGGGGAGGGGAGTCAGTGACACACACCCACACACAGCAACACACACACACACACACACGCGCGTTGGACTGTGGCGTGGATCAGACGCATGGCACTGGTGCACAGGTGCATCTGGTGCTAGACTGCCCTCATCACACCCATGCCACATGGTCCAGTGGCTGGGCATGCACACACACAGGCAGCATGCTGTGCATCACACAGGTGTGCCACTATTGGCATGGCACACACACACTGCCCATGGGCACACAGGGCATCAACCGCAGACTACGGTCAGGGCAGCACGCAGATCAGGGCAGCCACATGGTATCATGGACACCACAGACATGGGATAGGCTGCGCTGGGGCAGATCAGCAGCCACAGGCTGCGCATCAGCCAGTAGGGTGTATAACAGCCCCCCAGGGTGGAAACACAGGACCGTGACTGTGTCCTCACAGGGGTGTGCAGACACCCAAACAGGCCTGCCCTGAATGTACCTTGGATGCCTACATCTGAGCCCGGCATCGACAGTGATGTGGTCGCCCGATGCTGGGTCCATGGAGTGGACAGCACACTGTGGGGGGGTCTCCTGTGCATGATCATGCCCTGTAGCAGCCAGCAATACAAAGCCATCCACAATTGCACAGGCAATGTGATCCAAGGATGCAGTCATGGCCTCCTGCATGTGTGGGTGCCGCTGCCGCCATGCCATCCTCTGCACAGAGGTGTGCTGGTGCTGCAAGACAAGGATGGCATGTCAGTGATGCAGTGCCCACATGTGCCCCCTATACACTGCTGCCACATGTGTCCTGCAGCAAGGCATGCATGTGGGAGTGCACAGGTGCACATACCATGCAGGAAGGCCACATGTATGACAGCACGCCGTGTACACACCCTCTGAGCCACCAGCTGTGCATGGCTGACATACATACCATGCAGTGATGAGCTGCCACCCATCTGGAAGCCTTCTTCAGGCACACCCTCCACCAAGGTGCGGCAGACCGTGGCTGCCACCAACTCCTCCATTGGCATCAGTGTGGGTACATCCTCTGGCCCTCCTCCGTGGCATTCCAGGATGCTCTGATGGCTGCTACCTTCTTCTTTATGCCCTTCTTGCAGCACTCCTGTGATGACCTCTGGTGGCTGCCATGCTGGTTCACATAGGTCGCCACCTTCTCCCATCCTGCGGCCCTGTCCTGTTGTGTGCCTGTGGCACCGCTCAACAGGGCCTCCCTCTCGAGGTAGGCCTCAAGCAGGGCATCTGTCTCTCTCTCCCTTTGTGAAGTTGAGCCTGCACTTCAATGCAGGCCCCTGCTCCTTGCCCTCCTCCTGTGCCGACATATTGCCTCTTGTGGAAATAGACATCACAGTGTGTCACTGCCAGCATCTCCCTGGTCTGTCCCACCTTGCAGTGCTGTCTGCTCCCAGTGTGCTGCTGCGGCATCCACCACTTACCTGTCACAGTTGCAATACCGGAACATTGCCTGTGCTGATCCGTGGCGCTTATGAGGCGCAATGCATGCAAATGAGGTTGTGTGCAATAGTAATGATATGCTAATGCACCCCACTGCACCACACATTGGCTGATGAGCTCATTTGCATGTGGCATCTGAATATTGGGATATTACACCATGTGCAATGATATTGCGCCAGAGCAAGCAGCGGTGCAGTGCCTACACATGAGTGGTGCATGGGCCTGCAGTGTGCATGCGCACTGCACTGTCAGGGTGTCAATCATGCAAGATGCGAGCAGCATGATGTATCGGCACTGCGCAAGTTGTGTATGGCCAGCTACATGCATTTTGGACATGGTGGCATGTTCCCTATCATGCACATGTGCACTGTGTGATAGCCGCTGACCTCTGACCCCTGGGTCCTCTCCATGACCCTGTCACCCTGCCAGGCCACGCCTACTGTGCATGTCCAGCACTGTGTGATGGCCGGGCACTGCACATTCTCCCATGCAGCGTGAATCTGGCACCTGTGGTGGATATGTGTGCCTACTCCTGCCATTTTCACTGCTGAACCAGATCCAGTGCAATGTTGCAGGGTAGGGGACGCCATGCCCATAACTAGACAGATGTGGAGCTGGTCAACCTGGTGGCCTGTGTGGAGCCCCACAGACCACAGCTGTTTGGCCAGGTGCCCTTGCAGCAGGCCAGGAGCAGTGTGTGGCAGGATATCTCTGCCAGCCTGGAGAGGAGGACCAGGGTGCCCACGATGGCTGAACAGTGTAGGCACTGGTATAGTGACCTAATGCAAAGGGACCCTGACCATCTTCAGAAGCTTCAGGCATGTGTCAGGCATGGTGCAGTGCCACAGCCAGGTGAGTCATCCTATGTTTCATGTCTGCCCTGGTGCTGTACTGTGGTGTTGGCTTTGCTGCCTGACATGCCCTGCAGTGGGGTACACTGTCATCATGCGCATCACGGAGTGGCATTGCCAGCTGCCACTTGCGTTGCAATGCAGCCATGCTGGCATGTGGGATGTGTTGGGTAGGAGCACACCCTGTGCACAGAGGGCTGTGTGTGGGGGGGGAAGCTGCTGTCATCGGTTACTGATGTGCACCTGTCTTCTTTCCATTCTGAGGGCCAGAGGACTGCAGGCCAGCCAGGGCTGCAGCGGCACATGACCGAGCAGTGCACCCTGATGGGGGAGGACCTGCACTAGCAGCACTGCAGGGGGCAGGTAAGCACTGTCATGGTCCTTCACACTGTATATGGGGGGTGGTGGTGGGGAGTAGGTACGGGCATGGCTGCCTGTGCCATGTGCTGTGGCAGCTGTGTGTGTCACACTGTGCATGGTGCATGCCACTGTGGTGCATCCATTGGACACGCGTGCTGGCAGTTGGTGGGGTGGGTGTATGCCCAGCTGCCACCATTGTTGCTGCAGTGCTGCCGCTGTAGTATGCCATGTGACTGTCACTGTGCAGTCATGTGGCCATTGTGCAGTGAGGACCACCTCTGTGCAACATCGTGGTGTGCTGTGTTGCTGGCTGGTGTTGGTTCCCCCCGCGGGTGTTCATTTCGGGCCCTCCAGGGGTGTGTGGTCCTTCTGCCCATTCCTCACTGTGAGTGGCATGGTTCCTTGGGCCATTGCACTGATCACCTATCCTGTCCCTTGTTATTGGTGTCCAGCATCCAGCATGAAGGGCACCAAGAAGAATACTCAGCAGGCTCATGCGGCAGACATTGCTGGTGCACTCAAGCATATTTGTGGTCATGGTTGCCATGCTGCGTATGATGGCAGCAGAGAGGAGGGAGTGACAGCTTGCTGGGGTTGCTGGACAGGGCTGTCATTAGTGTTGCAGCTGTTTTCCCCTGTCTCCCCTGTTGCACCTGCCCCTACAGTCCCCCCCCACTGTACAGTCCCTGTTCCCTGTCCCCTTCCCTCACTGTACCTACACTTTCCCAGTCCCTATTATTTTCATAAGTAGTTGTTTGATATACATATTTTCTGACATACTTGCCTGTGTGTGTGTCTGCTTTGCAGGTGGCATAAGGAGCCATGCTGCAGTGGCCCAGTGTCTGTCCATGTTGTGTGCATGAGAGGGGGTGCATGTTGTGATTCCGTGGTTCCCTGCTGTGTGCTGTGGTGTGTCCCACTGTGATGGTGTCCATCCCCTGGGTTGGTGGCTGTGCATTGGGGTGCCCATAGAGTGGCAGTCAGGGGTGTGTGGCAGGCGTGTGCGTGGTGGTGGCACACAGCCATGGTCATTGTCTGGTACTGTCCACACACTGTGTTGGGGTCCTCTGCTTGGCATTGTGTGGTCTATCCCATGTGGTCTGCCACACTGCCTGCATCCTGGCCCATTCAGTGCCCAATGTGTGGGCTCTCTGTGTGCCTGTGTGGCATGTGTGCGCTTGGTTGCATGGTCCTGGGTGTTGCCTGGTATGGTCTTGTGGTGGGGGCATGGCCAGCAGCCTGCCTGGTGGGGTGGGGGCTTCCTTGATGGCCCTCTAGTGGCACCTCCTGTCACCTGCTATCCATGCCGCTGTTGTGCTCTGGGGTCCAGTGTCTGGGTGCCTGTGTGTGCTCTGCTGTGCTCTGCTGGTGGAGGCCTCCTGTGGCCACTGTCACTTTGCTTCCATAGCTCTGTCCCTGGGTCTGTTCTCTGTGCCCTGCCCCCCCTCTGGTTCTGAGCTGCTCTGCGCTGCCATGGTTGTGCTGCAGCATCACTGTTTGCACCATCGCACACCTCTGTTTGTCGCCATGGTGCAACTCTGCCCTATTCAACCACATTGTGCTGGTGCTGTTCGGCCTGCACAACCTCTGAATATGGCTCCAGTTGCACCATGGTGCATCGGATTTATACTGCGCCAGACTTGTGTCAGGCTTTGAAGCATTTGTGAATATCCAGGCCAGAGGGTTAAAGGTCAGACTGCCTATGAGTACAGAATTATTGGATAAAATTGGTGTAAATATAACGGACAGTATGGTTAGCTGGATGCACTGTATGCAGCAACAAGATAGTTGTTCTAATTCTAACAATGTTGCTGCACCGCATAATATATCCTTGATTAATAGTTTTTTTGTCCCAAGGGAAGGAGACTTATTACAGTTGGATAGGGACCTGGATAACAATACTGCTGAACAACCTATAATTAAAATAGTCTCCTGAAATGCTGCATGAATTTTGAAAAAGATGGGAGATAAACACTGACAAGCCTTTTAGCAGTATCAGGCATTTGTTGTTTATAGGAAACTTAGCTTTTAGAAGAGGATATTTTTGTGATGAATGGATTCATTTTACTTAAAGTCCCTGCAAAGAGAGAGAAAAAATTGGCAGACCATTAAATGGCTTATTAATTGTATCAAAGTAGCATCAGATATTTAATGCATAAAAACTGTGTATAAAAATGACAATGCCATACTATTACTTTTAGTTCTAAATGGAAAAATGTTGTTTAGGTAGTATTCATTATCCTCATTGAGGTACAAAATATTTTAAAGCAAATGTTTTAGAAGAACTGGAGGATAAAATAAGTGATATTATAGAAAAGGAAGCATATGAATTAATTGTATTATGTGACTTGCATGCACATACTGGAATTGTGAACACCCTTCGTGATAAAATAGATTTACTGAATCGCATGTGTCTATCCCTTAGACAGTCACAAGATAACATGTTACATGCCTCAGGAAGAACTTTATTATATTTTGGAGAAAATTGTAATCTGTGCATTCTAAATGGGAGAGTTGAGGGTAATCAACAGGGGTTACTTATCCATTTTTCTAGTTCATGAGCCTCTGTCATTGACTATATAACTGTTTCTGCATTCAATTTATCTAATTATCAAGAGCTAACTGTTATTGACAGGCCAGAAAGTGAGCACTTATTTTTAAGTCTTAAAATGAAGTTATTGGTGGAAATAAGTAACCTAAATAAAGATGACAAAATATTAGAAGTACAATATAAGTGTAGGATACTTTAGAGTGGTATAGAAAAAGAAAAAAATGTCTATGTTCTTGAATATGGAAGTTTGTTTCTCTTTAAGAGACTGAGATGCTGCCCTATTTGCAGGCAACTCTCTGCTCTGAAGGAGGAGGTTGCCCATTTCCAGGCCAAACTGGACAGGAGTAGGGGAAACTCCCCCACCCGGGGAACAACAGGGCCACCACCTCTGCCTCAGAGGTTGCCAAGAAAGAGCAGCAGTTGGACCACAGTGGGCTCAGGGAGGGTGAGGGTGGTGGAACAGAGGTGCATCCCTTCAGTTGTACTGCTCCACAATCCATACGCCATTCTGGTGGAGCATAGTACCCCTATGGTGGCACCCCCAATGGAGACTGAGCAGGTTGCTGGCAACTGTCACAAGGGAGGCCCACAGGAAGGTGGCACAGGACATCACAGGGAAAGGAAGCAGCTCCTGGTGGGGTTTCAATTATTAGAGAGATAGAACTGGGGGGCAGGGTTAAATGAAGTATGTTGCCTGCCTGGCACCATGGCTTAGAGGGACAGGAAGTGAATTCTCAGGATCATGAGAGCAGCTGCATAGGAGTCAGAGCTAGACATCATTGTATACCTAGGAACAAATGACTTAGCTGGGTAGGGAATTAGAGCAGTGCAAGAGGAGTTTGTGGGGTTGAGGAGGGTCCTTGGACAAGTAGCTCATACAGTATCCTTCTCGGAGGTGCTGCCTGTCTATGGCATGGGTGAGGCAAGGGTACTCCACACCATGCGATTCAATGAATGGTTGAAAAACTGGTGTGGAGCACAGAGTTTTCGCTTCATTGAGGACTGGGGTTCCACCTGGAGGGATATCCGCCTATACTGGCACGATGGTCTGTACCTACCTAGGAAGAGAACCAGTGCCCTGGGTGATTGGTTTAAATGCTCCATTGGCAAGCTTTTAAACCAGCCAAGGGGTGAGGCACTGATAAGAAGCAGGGAATTCTCAGTCTCCCCCCACAAAACAGGGTAGTTAGTGAGGTAAACACCAAGGTAGAAAGGTCAATAGGGAGCAGGACAGGGGTAAATGTAGAAGGCAAAGTCAGTAAGAGCAGGGAAGGGGCTACAAGAGGTAAAACCATTAAAAAATGGAGAGTAATGAGTACCAGTGCCCATAGTCTGGGTAACAAGCTTCCTGAACTAGTGGCCTTGATGGAAGAGGAACATCTGAATATCATGGCAGTCACAGAAACATGGTACACAGAGAACCATGACTGGGCTGTAAACATACCAGGGTACACCATCTACAGGAGGGTCAGGGAGGGTAAAAGAGGAGGAGGAGTAGCTCTCTACATAAGGAAAGGAATCAAAGCAACAGAACAAAAGGGTAAACGGGAGGAGAGGAGACACTGTGGGTCAACACAGAGACAGACAATGGCACCACAATTCACACAGGGGTTGTATACAGACCCCCATCTCAGGAGTAGACAATGGACAAGGAAAAGATAGAAGTTATCCTTAGAATGGCAGAAAAGGGAGATATTGTTGATGGGGGACCTGAATATGCCAGATGTTAACTGGAGCACATTTGCTGCAGCCACATCCAAGAGTGGGGTCATTCTCAATGCCCTGCAGGGGGCATGCCTTACACAGCTAGTATTGGAACCCACTAGGAAGGGAACAATCTTAGACCTGGTACTCTCAAATGGAGACGGAGAGAGGATCACAGATTTAGAAGTGTGGAGCCATCTGGGAACTAGCAACCACCGAACAGTATGGTTCACGATAAACACAGCAGTAGAGTCAAGCCATACAAAGGCAAAGGTCCTGGACTTTAGGAGGGCTGACTTTGCCAAAATGGGTGAGTGCCTAAGGAATGCACTAGCAAATGGGCAGGATGGAGGTGTGGAAGAACAATGGGGGATAATCAAAACTGCCATCACAGAGACAACAAACCTTTGTGTAAAGCAAATAAACAAAACAAAATGAAGTAAAAAAAACACTATGGTTCTCAAAGAAGGTAGCAGGGAAGGTTTGGAAGAACAAGGTAGTATTCAGGAAGTACGAGGAATCACAGAAGGAGCAGGACAGAGAACTGTATCAGTTAAAGCAGAAGGAAGCAGGGAAGGCAGTCAGAATAGTGAAGACCCAAATCGAGGAAAAGATAGCCAACTCAGTTAAGAAGGGGGATAAAACCTTTTATACGTACATCAGGGAGTGAAGGAAGACCAAGGGAGGGATAGTGAGGTTTAAAAAAGGGGAGGGGGTGGGCAGAGGGTGACAGTGAAAAGGCAGAGATACTGAACAAATATTTTTGCTCAGTATTCACAAAAGAAGAAGAGGGGGAGGTACCTAAACCAAACAATAAAAGCACTCTTGACAGGGGGGTCGATACCAGTCCATTCACAGAAGAAAGGGTCATGAAGGAACTCCTAAAACTCAAAGTGAACAAAGCAATGGGGCCTGATGGGATTCATCCTAGAATTCTGAAAGAACTAAGGGGAGAACTAGTGACACCACTGACTACCCTTTTTAACAAATCATGGGAGGATGGTGTGGTACCTGAGGACTGGAGGAGAGTGGATGTGATTTCTCTTCACAAAAGTGGGAGCAAGACAGAGGTAGGAAACTACAGACCTGTTAACTTGACCTCAGTGGCAGGGAAACTGATGGAATCACTTCTGAAAGAAAGAATTGTTGAGTACCTAGAGGCCAGAGGGCACAGGACTCAAGGCAGCATGGATTCACAGCAAGATGGTCATGTCGAACGAATCTAATAGATTTCTTTGACTGGGTAACCAAAGTAATAGACCAGGGAGGGGCTGTGGATATGGTCTACCTAGACTTTAGCAAGGGATTTGACACAGTCCCACACAAAATATTAATAAACAAGTTAGCCAGCCTGCGAGTGAGTCCTAGGATAGTAGCCTGGGTAACAAGCTGGCTGGACAACAGGACTTAGAGGGTAATAGTAAACAGAGTACACTCTGAAGAAAGGGGGGTTACTAGTGGAGTACTACAGTGTTCAGTATTGGGACCAGTCCTCTTTAATGTCTTTATAGGTGACACTGCAGAGGGTCTGGAAGGCAAAGTATGTACAAAAAAGTGCAAAGTAATGCATCTGGGAAAAAAAACCCAGGGGAAGAGTACGCAATTGGGGTGGGGTACTAAGAAAAACACAAATGGAAAGGGACCAGGGGGTAGTCATATCAGATGACCTTAAGGTAGGTAAGCAATGTGAGAAGGCAGTAAGGAGGGCTGATTGATACTAGGATGTATAAGGAGAGGCATCATCAGTAGAAAACAGGAAGTTGTCATCCCTCTGTACAGACAGTTGGTGACTCCATCTGGAGTACTGCGTAAAGTTCTGGAGACCCCATCTCCGCAGGGCCATAGACAGGATGGAGGCAGTCCAGCGGAGGGCAACTAAAATGGTGCAGGGCCTGCAACAGAAGCCATACAAAGAGAGACTAAAAGTGCTTAATATGTATACCCTTGAGGAAAGGAGGAGAAGGGGTACATGATAGAAACTCTCAAGTACCTCAAGGGAATCAACAAAGTCCAAGATGGGAGCATCTTTAAGAAAAAGAGATGTACAAGAACAAGGGGGTACAATTTGAAGATAGAGGGGGGATGGGTCAGGGACAACGTGAGGAAGTACTTTTTTACAGAGAGGGTGGTGGACAAATGGAACCACCTTCTTGAGGAGGTTGTGGGGTCAAAAACTGTGGGGGATTCAAGAATGCATCGGACAGACATAAGACAATTTTAGTGAGGGGTAGGAGGAAGTAGTGTTGGGAAACTGAAATGAGCAGACTAGGTGGGCCAAGCGGTCCTTATCTGCCATCAAAGTTTGTGTTTCTAAGTATTCTAAACAAAGCTGACCTTAGGACAGCAGACAACCACTATAAAAGACTAATTGAAAGTTGTCTTCCCCACTGTTATAAGGAAATAAAATCAGTCCGATACAGCTGGTTGGTTTGATACAGAATGTCAAACTGCCAAAAACATTTTAAATAAAAATGTTAGGTAAATTAAAAATAACTCCACTTAAAATCAAATTAAGCTGCTAAATGAAGTGCAAAGAGAGCATAAGAAAATGTGCTATGGAATAGGATATTGGAGGCTGCTAAAGACTCAGATTGTGGATCATTTTTGGAAATAAGTTGCCCATGGATCTCTAAACTGGCAACATAAAATTGATCTGTAATCCATCCAGATGTGTGACATGATTACTTTCATGCCTTGTTCTATAACAAATCTATTATAATGAAACAATAGGTTCAGTACCCAATCAGGTAGAGAGGTTTATTATAACAGGAGATGATGTTTAATGCAGTCATTTTATTTGCATAATGGAACAAAACTCCAAGACCAGACCATATTCCAAAGATCAACACCACCTTTTGGACTCCAATTCTAGCCAAATTAACAAATGAGGGCCAGATGTTCAAAACTTTGTGCCGAAACAAAACTGTTTTACATGGAGTTTAGCACAGGATTAGTACCGGTTTGCTATATAAAGGCCAAATAGCACGCTGCAAACCGTATTAGCTCGGGCAAAATCATAATGTATGCAAGGGGCAAACTGAGTGGGTGTGTACATGAATACAGGCACAATGCTATGTTCAGTGACTAGTGCCATCACATTGGTTTTGCGCAACTTAGTGCGACACTTAGCGTGGTGCACATAACCGCCCAGGAAAAGGTAGTCAACCCTGAGCAATCAGCTTTGCACGACATTATGGCTTTGCGCTGTGTTTGCGTGGCTTTTGCATGGCTTTGTGTGACCCTAACAAATAAATATGACACATAGACAAAGCCAGACATAGAGGAAACATGCTGCTCACTGATGGCATCACAATGATGCCATCGTCTGCCACCAGTCCCTGCCATGCCAGGCAGTAAGTGGTGACCCTACCACCAGTGGACAGCATGGCAGTGTGGCCATACAGCACACACCTGTGGACCACTCTTCTGTGGACACCAACAGATGCCAGCATACACATACAGCACTGTGGGCATGCAGGATGTTGAAGGGAGAGTGTACGGGTGGCCAGGCTGTGCCACAGACCAGGTGTGTCCACAAGGCTGGGACACATCATGCAGTGCACATGGGCCAGTATTGGGAATATCCCAACACCAGTGTGCCTTTCTGATAATATATGCCCCCCACCGGCCACATACTGCACAGCTGTACAACTGCCACAGCACACAAAGCTGGACATGTATATGTCACTGTGAGCATCCTATGCCAGAAGTGCAGCATCTGTGGGTCATACAACAGTGTAACAGTAATGCCCACTGTCAGTAAATGCCTGCATGTTGGGCCTGTCACTGTGTATAGTGCAGAAATAAGCACTGCCCTACACACCATAGGCAGTGCTGTGTCCACACACTACTGGCCCTCTTGCTACTGTAGTGTCTGCTGTGTACTGTAGCATGACCTACAGTGTGACAGTTGCATGCAGCACCACCACCATCTGTGCCTATGCTGTGTTGTCCCAGTACAGCTGCAGGCAGCAGCGCATGTGAAAGTACAGTGTTCAAAACTGTATAATATTCTCTGAACTGTTTGCGCAGCGCTAACACGTTTGTGCGGGTTTAGCACAGGGCTAAACCATTAGTCCAGTGCAAACTGCATGCAAATCAGGGCATAATGAGATGCCAATCTGGACGTTTGCCCAGAGACTACCTAAGTAGGCTCATTTGCATGTCACTTTTGAATATGGTAAAGTTTAGCACCGGGCAAATGTGTTTGCACCGGGCTAACGGTTTAGCCCTGTGCTAAACCCGCGCAAACATGTTAGCACTACGCAAACAGTTAGGGGAATATTGTACAGTTTTGAACACTCTACTTTCACATGTGCTGCTGCCTGTAGCTGTACTGGGTCCACACATTTGCTGGCACACACATCGGCCACATAGTTCACCCCTATCTACCTTCATGTCGCTGTGCACTGTGTTGCTGTTGTGGTTTGCACTACCTGGTTGCTATATTCAGAGCTGTCTTATTCCAGGGCTATGTTTGCCCTTCACTCCCAGCCCAGTTTGCCTGGCCTCATTCCCATGCTATATTCAGAAGCTGTTTGCCCCGGGCTATTCCTTTTGAATATAGCTTGCTTTGTGCTCCGGGCTAAGTGTTAATTTAGCCCTGGGTCAAAGTTTTGAATATCTGGCCCTGAGTGTGTTAACCCCCACCCCCAAAAAAAAAAAGTCCAGACAAATGGAACAAGGCTCTAGTCTTTCCTAATTTTAAAAAGAAGACATTTAATAATCCAGAAAAGTATAGACCAATAAGTCTATTAGATGCAGCCTTATGATCCTGTCTACAATTCTCTGTAATAAAATTCATACTCATTTGAAAAATTACAGCCTTATTTTGAGCTACAGGCTGGTTTTAAGACAGGGGGCGCAACAATGACTCAATGTTATATTCTTCTCCAGATATTGGAAAAACATGTTAATGTAAGAGGACAAACAGTGTACTTAGCATTCATTGACTTTAGAAAAGCCTTCAGGTCCTTAAATAGGAATATACTAGGTAGTAAGGTTAAAGGATTAGGTCTGGATCCTTCTCTTATTAGCATAGTTAAAGAGTTGTATAACAACTGGTATAACATTAGCTATGACAAGAAGGGACAGTTCACCAAGAAGATTGACGTCAATGTTGGAGTGAAACAAAGATGTATGATGGCTCCCATTCTTTTAAATGTATACACCAATGATCTCTTGCATATGCTGGATAATACACAGTATCACTATCCTAAAATAGATAAGAGATCCTGCCTTGTGCTTGCTTACACAGAATCTTGTTTTGATCTGTCTCACTCAACATGGGCTGAAGGCACAACTGGATAAAATGGCAGAGTACTGTACTGATACAGATTTTAAAATAAATTGTGATAAAAGCAAAATTATGATTTTTAATAAAATAGTAATAATAAGGAAAATCAACCAAAGTTTAGCATTGAACATTTAACTTTAGAAACAGCTAAAGAATATACTTACTTGGGATGAGCGTTTAATAACCATCTAACACAGACAAAACAAGCCTCAATTACACAGAAGATTAAACAAACATGTAAAGGGACATTTAGGTTCAATACAAATTTTGGTGGTTAAACAGTGATGGCAGTACATAAAGTATTAAGTGTTAAAGCTTATTCACAATGCCTGCATGGTACTGAAGTCTGGGGTCGTAGTGCTAGAGATAACATAGAGAAACCATATATTTGGTTTTTAAATAAAAAGCTGCTGGCCCTTCCAACCTCCATCCCTGGGTATAGCCTACACCTAAAATTAGGTCAACATCAGTCAAGTCATTTATTTATTTATTTATTGAAATGTTTCACCAGGAAGGCACACTGCGCAACAAGTCGCTCATCTTCCAGCGCGACCTGGGGGGAAGGGGTATAACAGGAGTGAAACATTTAACATTCAAGTTGCAAGATCAACATTAACATACAGTTCTAAGGCAGGTGTTACAAGCAGTGGTACAACAGTGTTGTGCATAATAGGTAGAAAAAGTGAACAATAATAAGTGCTGGGTTAATAAGTAAATAAGTGCTTAAGTGAAAGAAAAAGGGGCGGTGAGGGGGGAAAGGAAAGGAAAGGGAGGGATGAGGTGGGGAAGGGGGAAGAGTAATGTTCAAGTTACATTCAAGTTACAAGATCAACATTAACATACAGTTGTAAGGCAGGTGTTACAAACAGTGTGAAAACAGAGTTGTGCATAATATGTAGAAAAAAGTGAACAATAATAAGTGCCGAGCTAGTAACCAAACAAGTGCTTACATGAAAGAAAAGGGGGAAAGGAGAAGGAGGGGTGAGGTGGAGGGATGTAGGAGGAAGGGAGTAGATGATGGATACAAGCCCTTGGAGGGGTAGGAATGGAACCCATGGAGAGCATTTGGCATCCCTCACATTCTGTGAGAGATCAAGGGAGGCCAGTAAGGAGAAGCAATTTGGGGGAAGGGGAAGAGAGCTAGAAATTTGGGGGGGGGGTGCACAGGGTAAAATGAAGGTGATGGTAAAGGAGTAGAGTTTATCCAGGGCTTAGAGGAGGGAATTAGGGAGGGACATGGCAGGAGCAGCTGGGTGGAAGGTAATTTTTGAGGTCAGAGTTGATGGAGTAGGTGGAGGATGTGTGCTGGATTTGAGGGGGAAGGAATTCCAAATTTTTGGGAGGTGGTGAGAGTAAGCAGATTGGCCAATTAGGGTGGATCTGCTGGAGACTACCAGGGTGTGGGAGTCAGTTGATCTAAGAGAATGAGAGGATGGGGGGTTGTTATAAAGGAGGAGGTTAGGTAGGACGGGAGCTCACCCAACCAATGCTTGGGGGTGAATTTAGCACTGTGAGAGAGTCTCCTATAAGAGAGGGAAAGGATAGGACACGATAAAGATTGCAGTGGTGGGTGCGAGGGGGGGCATCCAGGGCAAAGCAGTGGAAGGAATTGAAGAGGGTGTCCAGTCTGGCCAGGGAGGACTTAAGGGCAGCACCATAGTCTACGTCACAGTAGTCAAAAATGGGCAGTATCATCTTCAGAACAAGTTCATGCTTAGCCATCGGAGGGATACAACTATGCTTCCTGAACAGGGCACCACGCTTGGGGCACAGTTTTTTTCTGGATGGTGTCAATATGTCCAGAGACGTTTAGGTGTTGGTCCAACCAAACACCTAAGTACCTGAAGGAGGATGCATCCTTAAATAAAGTCCCATCAAAGGTATGGAAAGTGGGTAGGGAGGGAAACCTAAAGAGTCTTTGACTTGTGCCAAAGGTCATGGAGACAGTCTTCTTAGCATTGAGGAAAAGTTAATGGTTAGCAAACCAGAGCTGAACCTTGTTGAGGTCTTGCTGTAAGCTGGTTGTAACCTCAGCAGGACAGGAGCCAGATGCATACAGGACTGCATCATCGGCATACATATGTATAGCGGTGGAGGGGGAGCAAACAGAGGGAAGGTCATTTAAGAAGATGGAGAATAAGAGGGGCCCTAATACAGTGTCCTGGGGGACACCAGTGCTAATCGGGAGGGGGGGTGAAGTGTCATCCAAGATCATAACTGATTGGGTTCTGCCAATAAGGTAGGCCTTGAACCAGTTTGTGGCAGATGGAGGTAGGCAAGCTGCTGGGAGTGAGTCATGGAAAAGGAAGTGAGAGACAGTGGCGAAGGCCTTGGCCAGGTCAACAAAAATTGCAGAGGTAATTTGGCCATTGTCTATCCTGGTTAGGATGGAGTCTGTGAGCTGTAGGAGAGAGGTGGTGGTTGAGTGATTTTTCCTAAAACCAGACTGGAAAGGGGTGAAAAAGGAGCTCTCAGAGAGAAAAGAGGTGAGTTGGGAGAGGACAATGTGTTCTTGAAGCTTGACAATGGTAGGGAGGAGAGAAAAGGCAATAGTTGCCAGAATGCGGGTCACCCCTTTGAGTAGAGGGAGGACCACTGCATGTTTCCATGAAGAGGGAACTGAGGCAGTGAGTGAGAGATTTATGATTAATGGGGGTAGGCAATGGCCAGAGTAGAGAGGGAGAGGAGTTTTGGGGTCGAGGCCATCAGGGGAGGCCATCAACACTGGCAACATGGAGAGTGATTAATTACTGGCTCCATCTCCAATGCACATAAGGATTAGCAAAAGCTGTTTAAGCAAAAAACAAATACTGTGCTCATCAATAAAAATGCCATTCAAAATGGCTTGTCTTTATTAGGGGTAACCTTAACAGCATAGGATATAGTTCTCTGTGGAACATGGGCAACACAAGGAGTTATTATATCTGACTCTTATAGTCCATTAATTAAATCTAGGTTATCAGACATAGATCTTCAAGTGGCCTGCTCTAACATAGAGACCAGTAGATTTTACCCTAGCTTATTAATAAAAGATTATACAATGGAAAGTTATTTAATGACTATAACTGATGCTAATTTAAGGAGAATTCTGACAAAGTTCTGTTTTGGGACTTTTCCAGGTAAAATTATGGAAAAAAGGTACAATAAAGATCCAAATAGAATTCTAAATGATTTGTGTAGCTGCGGTGACAGTTGCCCAGAAGATTTGATACATACTATTTTAATTTGGCCATACTATAATAAATCAATGGCTAGGCAGAATACTAGAAGAGGTTGAATAGCCAAATGCTGGTGTGTTCCTTGTTCAGTTCAAAATATAAGACCATAACAATCAGACTGGGGTATTTCTTGAAGGGGGTTCTAGAACAAAAAAAATGACAAATGAACAGGTTCATATGATGCATTTTAATCTTAATGAGATTCCATCCTTACACCAGAGCACTAACAATAATTCAGCTGTGTGTACTGACGTCATTGTCCTCAACTTCAGCAATGGTCTCTAAATCTTAGGCCTCTTCTTAGGGAAAACCGGAACTAGCAACTCATCATATTTACGTGGTTGATTCTCAACCAGCAGTACTATGATTAAATGTATAGGTGTGTTTTCTATCATGCGAGTTTCTTGCTATGCCTTTCTTTAGAGATTTACTGTTTCTGCTAAAGATGCTGGTGCTACTGATGGCATGCAATTAAATTCAAAGCACCTTTGGTAGTCCTGAATGACAGTGTATCGCTCCAGCTGAATTACAAGCTGGCATTTTATCAGAGATGTTGAAAAATCCTGCTTTGGTTGTTTCCATTCAATTATCTACTGCTTCAAGAGAATCAGTAGTTTCCATTTCTCTGTCATTAATATGAAGGAATGAAAAGTGGATTTTGAAATTCTGTACTTTACTTTAAATGAATTAAACATAAAATTGTACAAAATAGTTCCTGATATAGGTTAAACCTTTTCTACAGGCAATTTCTGTCATATTTTCGATGGCTTCCCTTATTACAGATGTGCTTCTAGCAAGGGTTGTGCTGATATTTCATTGAAGCTGACAGATTGACATTTTGGTTTGGGCTATGCTTATTGTGATCTGCATGACTGCCGAAGTCTTATGTAAACTTGATAACTATGGGTGTTGATTGGAATGGATGAGTCTGAACAGCATGTCATTTTTCTAGCAAACATGCAAATACACACATAGCAGGATACTTGATTCAATACAGACAGCTGAAGATAAATAAACCTCTTATTTGCATAAACTAATAGGACAGTGATGCTACAGAGTTAAGGCCTATATTTTTCATTAGAAACACAGTAGTTGCTTTGTGTTAACTCAGCACCTATTAGATGAAGTTTGTGGATATGTTTCTGATCCTCCCCAAAATGTAATCAGCATTACTCTATATAAAGTTAATAATTTAAGAGGCTTTTAAGGGATTATTTCTTTCATTTTAGTGCAAAGAATGGAAAGGAGTTTGGTTTTGTATAGTGCCTTTCATGCACACTGTTTTCCAATTCACTTTACAAGACATTAGAGATGGCAGCAGTCATTAGGCCCACATACTGTAGATATGTAAAGAAAAGGTCAGTTAGTGGGAGTGAGGTACAGAGAGAAAAAGGGAGAGAATTAAGCAAAAGGTGATTAAGGGATTTCTTTAACATCACTCAGTACACATAGTAAGTAGAGGTTGTGGGGCTCAAACCTGGGGGTCCAGTATCATAGTTCTCTGCTCTATCCACTTTGACACATTTCATCTCTAGCAAAAGTAAAGAGCACTCAGACAGGGATGGCAGATAGTTCATCACCTTCAACCCAATCCACCCCAAAGCACAAGCAGAACTCCTCTGTTTGAAGGTCAGTCATTTCCAAGAATTGAGAAAAGGTTTGATTTTAGAACAGTGGTCACACAAATTTAACAAAGTCACACACAGTTAACCATCTTAGACCTGATATGCACATCAGACAAAGGGTGAAAGCTATGTCTGTATCTTATAGTTTAGCCACTGCTGATTGTAAGAGATGTCATTTGGCACCATACACTCCTGTGTGAAGCATAACCAGTCTTTCATGGACATTTGCATACACGTCCCATGACGCGTTGCATTATTGGTGTATGTGTGATTATCTATTTCTTTGCTGTGTCCATCATCTACACTAGTTCAGAGAAAAACTCATAACTTTCTGATACTGTAGTCATTTTTCTGTTTGTTTTCAAAACTATTTTCCCATTTTTTTCCCTGTTTAATTGCTGGAATTGTGAAAAAGGGCACTAGACAACAAAACTCTGAAAGGCAGTAAAATGCTCTGAAGTACTACAAAATGACATGTAAATTCATGCAATACTGAAAAAGCCTATATGTAATTTTGGAGTGAAAGGCTCCTCTTATTATTTTGTCATGGCTTTAGTGACTTAAAACATCATATCACAAATCAAAGACCTGTGTAAATCACGACTATCTTTGCTATACGTAATCTCAAATGGGCACATTTTTGAACAGAACCCAAGAAATTAGGAAGCTCAGTTACCAAAGCTTTGTATGACAATATATACTGCACTTTTGCTATGTTATTGAATATAACCACTATACACTAGCCTCAATATTTCATAGATCCACTTTTGCTGCTTTACCGGGGGATGTGGCCCATACCAAATACACATAACTCTTCTTCCTCTGTATTTATGCTCAAATTAACTAACATTTTTCTGTCTCAACTATTGAGTACTAGTTTGTTTTGTGGTTAAGCTGGATGATAAATGCTACCCCAGTGCCCAGGTTAACCACAAAAGATTTTAGTTTTCAGCAGAGGAGACAGAATGACATGTGTGCTAAATTATGTAAACAGGAGCATGAGGAAGAATGATTTATGTATATTATTCATAGATCACATGTCCTGGTGAAGTGACAAGAGGGGAGCCACAAAACATTGGGACAAGCTATACAGTATTACAATGTAAGGGCTAGAGGAACATTACATCAAAATGTCCAGTTCTTTGCTCTTTTATTATTTAACTTCACACATGACATTTCATGGCTCCCACCATTTCATCAGGCCTGCTGCATTGCAAATCTGTCAAAAAATTTCAGAATTAATATTCAGTGAGAATATGTAAAAAAATATTTGCAAAAAAACTGCATCAATGTAACATTTTGGGTTTAAGCTTAAGCGATAAAAGTAGGGAAATGTGCTTTAGGGTTTGCTACCCTAAAACCCCACCCCCAATCCTAAAGCAAATCAAGGATGCAGTCTTCCTTGGGTTGTCAACCCTAAAGCTCATCCCAGTCTATATACTCCAGAAACATACACACTTAATGGGGTGAGCCCTAGGGTTGACAATCCATAAAGGGTTGAATCCATAAAGCCACATTTCCCTACTTTTGTTGCTTCAGCCTGAACTCTAAATGTTGCATTAATGCAGTTTCTTGCCAAGAATTTCCTTACTTTTTGAGATAGTATAAGTGCATCCTCTGGGCGCTGCACTCCCATCCCTCTGTAGATGCATACATATATGTTGCTGTGGAAGTGTAAGGCCTTCCGTGTCCTGTGCTTGCATTTGTAGTAAAACAAGAATTAAATTGTTAGCATAGCCTTCTTATCATCCCACTGCATGAACCCGGTAATAAAAATGTTGAAATCCATGGCAAAATGTGATTCCATGCCAGTGCAACACCATTGCCTTCCACAGGTCCAAAAACACAGTTTGGCAAGGATTTAGAAAATGACAACTGTCATGTTCATGAGGTGATGTAAAAAGATAGTCATGTTGAAAATCTGGGGTCAAAATATTTACAATTGCCAAAATTATGAGTGAGCAAAGCAACATTTCTACTTTCAATTAAAAACTTTTTTGTGGAACAAGGCTTTTCCTGATTCATTATAATTTTGATATTGTGTTTTAATGAATTGTTTTACAATTCTGTGAAGTGCCGTGATAATTTAAAAGAGGCTCATCAAATAAAGATATTATTATTATTTCAATGTATGCAATAACTTTACTATTTTTGCATATTTTGACCCAAATCACCAATACAACCTTCTTATTACCCCACCTCATGCACAAGAGTGGGGAAAATTTTCAAATCCCACCCAAAAGGGGATTTTGCCAAGTAACTGCAAAATCACCTTTAAGGGCAGATATGTATAATGCCACTGCCATTGTTCATGATGTGGGGTCTCAAAAAGGCCATGTTGAAAATTTGGTGTTAAAATAGGCAAAAATGGCAAAATTATGCACCAATGTTGAAAACCCCATTGAAATACATTGACCTGCACTTACCTTATTTTCTCATATTGCAGTCAATGGTTCCAGCAGCAAGCCTAGTATTTGACTGGAGAGTGGATCTTCACCCTGGGACCTGTTCAGGAGAGTGAGGGGGTGTGGGTGGTGTGGGGTAGTGGGTACTCAGAGGGAGACTGGAGTAGGGAGTCAGATTGGCAAAGGATAGTTTTCTTTTTTACAGGAATAAAGACATTGAGGGATATTTTTTTTTATTACAGGTTAATAATTATAGGGATTGTGATCAGTGGGTGGGTGGGTGCCACTAGACACCAGGGAAAGATGAATCAAATATGGGGACAGTGAATGGAGGGTGGGGGTGCCACTAGGCTAGAGAACAATATAAAATAATGAGGGGGATGGAGATCAAAGGGTGGGGGGTGCCACTAGACACCAAAGAAAACTAAAATAATTATGGGGACAGGTGGGGGTGCCACTAGACACCAGGGGAAAAAATAAAACAATTACAGGGATTGCAATCGAAGGGTTGTAGGTGCCGTTAGACACTGAGGAAAAAAATAAAACAATTACATGGATGGCAATCGAAGGGTTGTAGGTGCCACTAGACACCAGGGAAAAATTAAGTAATTACAGAGACTGTGATCGGAAAGTGGGGGAGGATGCCACTAGACATCAATCAATCAATCAATCAAATCTTTATTTATTCAGGCGATCATCATTGAGCAAGGCTCATTTAGAAGATGGACCTGATAAGGTCAAGGTTCGAGTTGGTGCACAGCAATTACATCACATACCTATGAGACAGTTATACATACAGAAACAAGAAAATGTTATTTATAACACAATAATATACAGAGAATTCACATGTTAAAGCTTGGCAAGAGAAAGTTAAACTAACATCTACAATATGTACAATACATATATATCACAATGAGGGCCATGACAGTCACTCACATAATGAGTACAAGGATGGTGAAGGGAATATTGGGTGCCATATACTGGTGGTGTCTGGCTGGAAGGAATATGCCATATGTGATTGGAATATGGTTTTGTGGGATGACTATTCTATCTCTAGCGGTAGCAACTGCATTTCTGTGAAGAAGGCTGTACAGTGCTGCTTGAAGGATGTAAATGGAATGATAATGGACAGTTTTGGATTTTTGTAGGGTGTTCCATGCCATGGCTAGAGAGTAGCTGATTGCTGCCCTCCCTATTTTGGTGTTGACTTTGGGCAATTTGAGCAGGATGATATTGTTGTTTTAGGGCATAGGAGCTGGGAGTGGTCAGGTTGAAGCAGTCCAGGATATAGCTTGGGAGTTTTTTGATAAAGCTCTGTAGATCCACAGAGCTGCATTTCTGCTCCTCCTGACATGAAGGAAACCCATCCAACTGAATCATAGAGAACAATGGTGAGTATTATATGGCAGGTCTGTAATGAACCTTATTGCTCTATGGTATAAGGTATCCAACTTTTGAAGGTAGAGAGTGGAGCAGTGACTATAGAGGAAGTCTGCATAGTCAATGACTGATAGAAAGATGGCCTGGACTAATCTCATCTTTGAATCTCTATTAAGAAAGGGTTTTAATCTGTAGAGGCCAAGCGTTTTAGGCGAGTTTCTTTTCAGCAGTTGTTCTAGATGCTGAGTAAAGTCAAGTCTGTTGTTAATCCACACACCTAGGTATTTGAAATTTTCAACATACTCCAGATTTTCTCCAAGTATAGTGCATATCTGGGGAGACTGATTGAAGAGGATGTGTTGGTGGAGTTTTGGGTTGTGAACATCATTGCTTTGGTTTTCTTTGCATTTAGCAGAAGCATTTTCAAGAAGCTGATGTTGTAACAGGAGAATTCTGCTAGTAAGATTTCATGAGCAACTTTAGGTGAAGGGTTGCTGACATACAGTACAGTGTCATCAGCAAAGAGATGTACTGAGGACTTGGTAAGGGTTGAATCAATTTATTTATATAAATGGCAAAAGGATAGGACCCAGAATAGAGCCTTGGGGACTCCTCTTGACAGTGGTCTTAATGGGGAGAGTCACCTTCAGCTTTACCTGCTGTGATCTACCGGAGAGGTAGCATCTGAACCATTTAAGGAGGCTGGATCTAGGCCAATGGAGGTAGGGATGAGAGTAGCAGTTCATGGTCCACAGTGTCGAATGCTTTGCTCAGGTCCAGAAATACTGCACAGACATTGTTCTTTTATCCAGTTCGGTTTGCCAATCATTGGTGACCTGGCTAATGCAGTGATAGTGCTATGTTTGGCCCTGAATCCAGATTGAGCTGGATTTAATAGATTAGCATTGTCCAGATATTCCCTTAACTGAATACTCACTAATTTCTCCAGCATCTTGGATAACACAGGTAGGATGGAAATGGGCCTGTAGTTATTAAGATCCATAGGTCCCCTGATTTTAGAAGGGGACCACTTGGGCTGTCTTCCACAGCGTGGAATAGAGCCAGAGTTTAGGGAAAGTTAAAGGAGGTGAGTTAGGGGACTGCAAGCACATGACATGCAATCTTTAGAAAGAATGGGTCCAGAAGATCTGCTTCTGCACTTTTTGGTATCTAGATGCCATAATAGATCCTCAACTTGTTTCAACAGTATAGGTTTGAAGCTAAAGGAGGAGTCAACTCTTTGTTCACCAGTATAGTGGAGCTTAAATGATCCCTTAATAGGTTAGCTGGGAGAGTCAAAGGCAAGGACAGCTGTTGTGAAGTGGTTGTTGAATGCATCCAGGATTTCCAATGTGCCAGTAATGGGGCCATAGTTACTGTGTAAATGGGTTGGAAGGGGTTGTTAACATCCTGGCCCATCATACCCTTGATGGTGCCCCAAAATCTAGCAGTATTATGGTAGAGGAGTTGAGCTGGGCCAGGTAGTAGGCAGCCTTTGCATCCCTAACTTTCCTAGTGCATTTATTCCTGTCTTTCCTAAAGATCATCCAGTCCATGATATTCTTAGTTTTTCTTGCTACTTTCCAAAGTTTATCTCTCTCCAGCAGTGCAGCTTTGAGGTCAGCTGAAAACCAGTGACAGGATTTGTTTTTATTCGGATACTAGAGATTGGGGCATGGGTGTTAAGGGCATTTAATATAATGCTATTTAGCACCTGCTGAGCTTTCTACAGAATGTGCAAGATAGAACTTTGCCAGTGTGGAGAGTAGGCTAGATCATGCAGATATCCTTCAATATTGATGTTTTCTTGGATATCCTCATGAGGAATTTTGCAGGATCTTTTTAATGCTGTTGGATCTTACCCCTGCGATGGGGCAGTGGTCACTTATGTCGATAGGAGCACTCCAGCTGTGTGAATAGATGTGGTTTACTCACTAGTATGATGTCAAGTAGAGTACTGTTACTACTATTCCTTGCATTTAGTCTTGTTGGTTCATTAATTAACTGTGGAGCCCATAGGTGTCACAGAATGATACCAGAGGTGTAGCTGCCTGGGTGAGCCAGTTGAAATTCAGGTCCCCTATAATAATGACTTCTTCAGTACAGGACTTGACCAGGTTTCCCAGGTGGGATAAGAGCTTGTGTTCAGCAGAGGGGTCTGTAACATCCAATTAAGTGGAAAGCTGCTGTATTGGGAGAGAGACTTTAGAGATAGACACTCAAATTCCTTGGGCATTGATGTTGCAGCAGTACAGGATACAACTAAACCAGCTTTTACATATATGGCTACTCCGCCTCCCTTGTTTGGCGATCAGCTCTGAATAGCTGATAGTTAGGTAGGTTAACTTCCCTGTCCATTGTGGTGGTCTTGAGCCATGTCTCAGTTATCACAAGAAAGTCTGCAAGTTATGGGCAACCAGGATTGTAGCAATGTACATTTTTCAACAGACTGCATACATTAATATGCAGGAAACTGAGGCCTTTAATTGAGGATAGGTCTGAGGAGAGGTGATTCTTTCAAGAGTTCCAGGGTTGATTTCTACATTACCAATACAGAGCAATAGGAAGATCAGTAATTTCATAAGGGCTGCCAGTGATAGGGAGATGGGGCTGTCTTTGGTCCTCCTTTTTATTCTGTTGCCACTCTGTTTTGGGTGCTCCTGTGGATTTAAGGTAGTGTGTTGGGATACCAATTAGCAGTTTGATGACTAGGCTTATGGGGATCTATATACCCAGTAGTGGGGCCTTGTCTGAGACATATATGTGGTGATGTGTGTAACTTTATGGTGATTGTACCACTGTAGTCGATGCAGCAATGGCAAGACATATATGAGGGTATGGGTGTCAGCCATGGGGGATGTTCTAGAGAAACTAGGTGGGTTGACCACTTTAGACTGTATAATAGGGTCATCTTCATTGTGGAACCCTATTCCATTGTGGAACATTGTATGAAGATATCCTTTTTCCTATGAATGAAAAAGTCCATACAAAAAAGTGGAAGAGAGTCATGAAGAAGGATTTCAAGTGTAAAAAATTACAATGCATTTTGTGGTAATTTTTTCAACTTTTAAATGCAGAATCAATCTAACAGAGTCTCAATCAGCAAGACAGATGTCACAGTCTCTCTGCAGGATGTTATTTTTGTGGGTTTAGAAAATGTTGGAAAAAAAAAACAAGAGCACAACAGCTGCAAACAAAAGAGGATTTTTTCCTCATGAAAAAGGATTGGCTGCAAATGAAAAAGGATTGTTTTTTCATTTCATACAGCTATCTTGAAGTCCTTACTCAGCATTCTCTGAACCGAAATTTTAAAAATTACTAAGTCTAGGACAGAATAATATTTTTTCATGAAATCAGCAAAGAGCACTACTGTAGGGAAAGCCCTTTCTACCCTGAACATTTCAGACCAGAATTCCAAACCATCTGGGCATAAGGCGCTGACAAAAAAAAAAACAGCAAAAAAACTGAGATTTGTTACTTTTTTTGCTACCCTCATCTTGGAATCTGCAAATCTAACCAGAACAAAACTTGGCAAGTCAAGAGATCAACCCCATGAGACCACACACATACAGAATGTTCTGCAAATCTGTTGAACAGTTGTGAAGATTCTAAAGTGCAAAATTTGAGGTTTAACATGGAACCCCCTGCTCAACCCTAAATATAGTGGTGTGACCGCGCAACTATAATATATAGACAGATACATGCCAAGACTTTATTGAAAATATCATTGATAGTTTTCCTGAGTGTAGTTTGACCATATGTTATCACAACTGGTGAAACCATGAGTGATGTCAAAAGGTCAAACTGCACAATGGAAAATATCAGTGATATTTTCATTAGGGTCATAGCATATTTGATTTATGCCATGTCTTTTATTACACAATGGCAAGAAAAGATCCTGTACCCTGATTGTTCAGGGGCCACCGTCAACAGTGAGGTTGTCCCAGAAAAAACCTTGCTGAATAAGGGTGAGGTATGTCACCACTGGTCTCCCAGTCTCTGCACCTCCATTGCCCCAATGGGCTTAGTGTATGGATAAATAGACCTAGAGTGAGAATAACACTGATTACAAATTCCTTGTATCCTTGCAGGTATGGCGTATGTATGTATGTATATTTGTGTGTGTGTGTGTCTGTCTACTTATCTACCTATCTAGCTATCTACCTACCTACCCACCCACTCATCTAATATCTATCTATCTATCTATCTATCTATCTATCTATCTATCTATCTATCTATCTATCTACTTACCTATCTGGCTAGCTATCTCAAAAAATCCAGAACCTAATCAGTTCAGAACTGTCACATGCTGACTGTTGCAGCTGATAACATGCTTTATAATCTCAAGGTGTCTGTTTAGGCAGAAATATAGAAACTTCTTGGGTGGCTGAAGAAAGCTCTTGGCTTCACCTTATGCCTCACAATACAGCAAATGAAGAAACACTTCTGAATATTTCAGCATCAGGTTGGACACTGGTGCTTTTCTTGATTGACAGCTAGAGGAGCAGCTGTGAAAATACAAATCCCTCAGGTTTAGAAATGCCCTATTATACAGTAGCTATTCAATTGAAGATATTACTTTGATGATACAGGACCCCTGTGGTTTTGCATTCCATGTGCCTACTTCCTCAGGCTAAATGCTGAAGGTGTCATCAGCCCTCAGCTCACCTTCTGCAAATCCTGTAGTCATGCCCCAAACTTACCCCCTTTTGGAGCACAGTATTTGAAGATTGTTCCAAACTATCACACGGTATTGAGCATCCTAATGATGTTACTTGGATGTGTTACCATTTTACTTCAAAAGTGGGTCCTTGTATTCTGCTTGAAGGGCAAATGAGCTGATTCTGATGAACTGGAGAAAGCTATTTTCCACCTACTATGATGGCATGGAGAGCGGCCTTATCGCAGGCTGCCACCCTTGACAGGCTCTCCTACTCCCAGTTCGGACAAACCACAAGGTTCCAGAGTAAATGGAGTGCTTATTTACAGTTGCATTTATACTTAATACCTCCCCCTTTGCCAGCCAACCCTCCATTATAAACAGGTAGCTCTCTTCTGTTGTTTTGTTCAAAGCCTCCCCCCTCCACACCCATACCCTCCTGGAAGTGTCTACAGCAACTTAGGCTATTGAATGTACAGTTCTAATTGTTTTTTGAAGGGATGTTCAAAATGCCATTGATTATTTCCAAATCTCTGATGGTTGTTTTGCTCCTTTGAGAGGTTGAGACAAAGTTTATCTTAGTGTTCAGGATTTCTAGTTTATAATACTGTATGTAGTAGCCTGCTTCATTTTTTCCTTCTGTGATATGTATTTTCATGGCATAACTCAGTCTGTATGTATGGTTATTGCTATGCAGATCTGTGTAAAATGGAATAACAATAAAATATTACATGTTAAAAAAAAGAAATGCCTTATTATTATTATTAATAGTGATCAGTTCAAATTTTTGATAATTTTGCAGTATATCAAAATACTGCGCTGTGTACCCTATCGCATATTTTCCAAGCTGCCCAGGACTCCCAAGCTCCCATGGTTTTGGTTTCACTAGACGCAGAGAAGGCCTTTGATAGGGTTCATTGGGACTTTCTCTGGTTCACCCTTGGAAGAATGGGTTTTCCGGACACTTTTATACAATGGCTTAAGACCGTTTATAAGTCCCCTACGGCAAGAATTTATTGCAATGGGGTCTTTTCATCTCGATTCTCCTTATTCACTGGGACTCAGCAGGGGTGTCCCCTATCACCTTTTCTGTTTAACCTATACCTAGAACCTCTTTTACTGAGTATCAAGAACTCACCCCAAATCATAGGATGTCCAATCCATCAGCAATCTCTAACGTTATCAGCTTATGCTGATGACATTCTTCTACATTTGGCTAATCCTGAGCTCTCTTTAACACATGCACTACATATTATAGATCAGTTTGGGTAGGTGGCCAATTATAAATTGAATTTATCTAAATCAGTCATATTCCCTTTAAATGGCAGTACGCTTCACGCCAGTTTTACCCAGTTTGGGATGAAATGGGCCTCTTCCTCCTTTAAATATTTAGGAATTCATCTCACCAAAGATCCAGAAGATTACAGGAAACTCAATCTGGATGATTTAGTATCCAAGATACAGCTTGATCTCCAAAGATGGGCCACCTCCCTTGTCCCTCTGGGGTCGTATTAATATTATTAAAATGAATGCAGTACCCCGGGAATTTTACCCACTAAATTTAATGAATATCTATCTCCCCTATCCTACTTTCAGAAGCTTCACACTACCATCTCCAGATTCATTTGGAAAGGTAAACAACCCAAGAAGGCCTTTCTCAAACTTAACCTGCCTAGGGAGAAAGGGGGTCTCCGCCTCCCTAATTTTATGTTTGTATTACTGGGCGAGCCATATTTCCAAAATTGGGAGGTGGCTCGAGGTCAGGACTGATGAATACCTCCCAGCTTGGCTAAAGTTGGAGAGAGGGATGATGGATAAATACAGGTTCCAGGCACCCAGAGTTTTTTATTACTCTTTTGCTGCACTACCCTTTTGTATATAAAGCAATGTTATCGGGACCTCTATCAAGGTGTTGACTCAATGCTGGAATTATTTCAATATCTCACCAAAAAAAGATATGGCTCAACCCCTCACTCTGAATCTGAACATTAAGATTGGAGGATCCCCTCTCACTCTGGACTGGCTCCCACAACTACAGGAGTGCTGTGTGGAGAATTTGTTCTCCCAAGACTCCCTTCTTTCCTCAGTAGATATAATGACTAAGTTCAATATCCCTCAGAATCTCATCTTTAAAGTGTTTCAGCTGAGACATCTTATTGTCTCCAAATTTGGTTCTTCAGTTGTCCCATCCCAAGTCAGGCCATTCCTAGACCAGATACAAGAACATGCCAATAAATCCCATGGGGTTTCCAAGATATTTTCCTTTCTATTGGGTATTAAATATCCCGACTCCCTCATTGGCTCCAAAATTTGGTCCTCTCTTCTGCCAGAATCCCCTTTGGTGTGGGCTCGGATTTGGGTAGACATGTATAGATACCTTACCCAAGATAGGCATAGACTCATTCAATACCATATTTTGAACAACTTGTACTATTCTCCGGTTAAGTTGGCCAAGCTGGGAAGATTACCTGCACAAGGTGTGGCACAGCTGAAGGTAACCTGGTTCACATCTTCTGGCACTGTGACAAAGTGGCTCAATTATGGCTTTCAATTCAATCTAACCTAGATCCCATTTTGGGACTAAGAGATTTATTTACTATAGAGGTTTGTATTCTAGGGATGTATTCCGACATTCAAGTTTTGGAGCGTAGGTTTCACATTGCTCTAATCTCTATAACAGTTAAAAGTCTGGTCCTCAGACACTGGATGGACCAACTGCCCATTACATATGTGGAGTGGATCAAAGAAATATCTCTTTGCTTCAGGACTGAAAAGCTAATAGCTAGTTCTAGGAATTCTCTGAATTCATTTGACCGGAAATGGGGCAAATTGTATGCTTTATATTATAATTAATGCATGTATGTGTATATTTCTGGTCAGGCGGGTTAGTACTACCACACATTGATACTGAACATTGTATACTGACTATTTTCTGAAAGTCCTGTATGTTATTTGCTAACCTCCCAGAAGGCACATCATGGGGGGGGGATAAGGGGGGTGTGGGGGATCGGGTAGGTAGGGAGGAAGGGTTTTGTTTCTCTTTTTTTTTCTCCGAGAAACAATGTACTCTACTTTCCGGAATCCTATTTATGTTTTTGCTTTTACCAGTGTTGTCCATCAATGGTCTATGTTCTTGACGATGTTACAGTTGTTTAATTAAAATTGAATAAAGATTTTGAATTTCAAAAAAAAAAAATACTCACTGTGCATTTTAGGTTTTTGTAGAGCTAAAGCATCTGGAATTCTCCAGTGGGATGAAGTGCACATGGGATGTAGCAATAGTTGGGGGAACACACACACACACATTCACACATACACACACACACATATGTTACGTCCTAGTCCAGTGTCAGGGCTACATTCCTGGTTCCACACTTTGTTTCCACTCTGCCTGTCTTGTCAGTCAGATTGTGTTGGACAGAGGTTAATCGAGGAAGCAGGCTTCAATAATAATTTTGTTTGATGTGACAACTTTGATCAGTGTTGGTTTACCTACCGACTGATAGGCTTTTAATTGAGCACCTCCATCCCAGCCCAGAATAAAGATGAAGCGCATTGAACCACTGCCTGACTGCTCCGCAGCCACAGTACTCATTAGCCAGCTCCACAGTGAACAGTTCAAGGCAGGGAGGGAAACCTGTTTTTTTCTCTCCTTCCAAAAGGGGAAAAAAATGATAAAATATTAAATGTCCCATGATTGTGCACTAGATAAAATTGACAGGACATCCTGTCACATCGGTAGGTAAGAAAAGTTTGTACAGGTACCTTAAATTTGTAACTGTCACTAGTATTATTATTATTAATAAATAGTATCTGTATTATTTTGATTTTATGAATGTGGATGTTTATTATGGAGTTTATTCTAACTTTATATCCTAGACCTGATTTTTGAGTACAGAAGCAGATGGTAAGGGAAGCTGTATAACTAGATTCGTGGGCACCTATGGAAGCTTACAGGCAAGGTGTGTGTACATAGTTGTACAGCAAGATGTATCCACATAAATCCAGATATGCCAACACCACCGATGCTATGTTTTTGGACCTGCTTACCTCTGTTAGTCACTTTTGTTTTATTTTTGTTTTTACATTTGTGACCACTCTCATTCACTTTAATTAGAAGTTGTTACTGCATCTCTTTACACTGAACACTGTGCCTGTTTTAAATAATATGCACTTTCTTAATGTCATTATTATGAAAAGAATATAATTATCAGCTCAGGTGCAGCATCTTCTTATTCACTTTGCTATTACTTTTTTTTTTTACGCTTTATTTATGTACACGAGGGCAGGGCATCTCTCAGAGGTGTCCACTCGACCTATGCCTCTACTCCCGACCAAGGCCCCATTCCTCTGGGATCCCACCAAGGCTTTGGAGCCCTTGGATCACCCACCGAGGAATGGCCCACCCACCTACCTAGCAGCCTGTCTGAGATTAGACGGTCCATCCTGGAACAGGCCCCAGAGGAAGGATGGTCCAGTGCTGGGGATGTGGGCATGGTCTTTGGAGCCTTTGGATCCTCCCTGTCCCTGCCGGGCATTTTTAGGCTTGTGTGGTTTCCCGTCTGGAGTGCAGACATGCAATGATGTCCTGGCACAGACGTGCCAATGTCCACTGCTGCTTCACCCTCTAGTCAAGGCACCGCAAGTTCCTTGTGCTGCCCCTGATCTCCGTCAGGGGCCACCAAGAAGTGGTGTGAACCATGGATCCCTCCCCAGGGAAGGGAGCGCTGTCCTCTGGATGCTCAATCCCTTCACTCCCCTGCTGACCCCTGACAGCCTGAGTCTGTTCCTAAACCCGAGTCACTGGCATGGTGCAAGGTGTGGAGTCCAGCGCCTCAACCCTCGGCACCACCAGGCCAGCTACGTTGCTATTATCTCAAATGCTATATATGATTATTATTATTGTTATTATTATTATTATTATTATTATTATTAACATTATTATTTGCTATAACTTTGGTTTTGCTGTCCCATGGCCTTTGTAAATGATGACATTAGTCTCACTCGTTCTACTTGGTGTTGGTTAATAAAAAAATCTGCCGTATTGTTACTACTGTACTTTATTAAGAAAGGGCAACTAAATAAATGTACAGACAGTAATGCTCTTCCATTTTGATTCTGGTTCTTATGGGAATGCAGAGAATTACTGACAAGAAGGCATCACCACCACACAGTGGATTCTGTTAAGTTATTTGGGGTTGGAAGTTAAAATGTCCATGACTCCAAATTGGAAATCATCTCATTTTTGGAAGACAAACATCTCTCTATGTTCCAAATTGTGGATGTCAGTACTGCAAGTGTTTGTTTTTTTTTGCAAACTAATATGAAATCTTGCTGTTAAAATGTAATTTGTTTCAGAAAACAGAACCATTTTTGTCACTCTTGCCTATGAAAGTGGAAGTCACATAGTTGTAATTGTTCCTTTCCTGAGTTATATACTTCCATATCCTTTGTTGTGGAAATGCTGTTTACCTTGTTTTCAGAAGTCATATTTTCGCAAAAAGGATTCAGTGTGATAGGAAATAGTTTTTACATCTCTAGATTCCCCTTCAGCTTTTCTTTCATTGGCTACCCAGTATTCTGATATATTTTTTACCTTTTTTTGTTAAATTAATAATCTAATTTTGTTGTCTTTGTAACTACCATGATCCCTCCCTCTTCGACAGTTGCTGCACTCTCTTTACATACTGCCTGAACATTTGACGACATCAATAACACCATTCCAGGCCATGCAGATGAGTAGCATGGAATGGGAGTTAATGATGTCACAGAATGCCTTAGAAATATGAAATTGAGAGCAGTAGCTGGTGAGGAGAGTGGAACTCCATGTAAATCTGACGACACCCCAAGGCTAGGTTATTTATTTATCAAAGAAAATCATCAAAACATATCAGAGTACATAACTGGCAAGGAAATGAAGATGGAAGGGTGGTAACTATGTAAAAATCATTTCCTATCTCCTTTAACTGAAGACCTACGGGCACCCCCTGCATAGTTCAAAGTGAGGAGGTACAACAGAAAATGCATTCCAAGTCTTGCTATTTTCAGAGTCTCCCCTACCTTGTACCTATTTTTCGCACCCCACCCTTCTTACTGCATCCTTCCTATTTCTCACCATAATTACCAGAATCAATGAATGAACAGTTATTACTGCATTCAGCCACAGTTTATTTAGGCAGGAACATATATGAGGGCCTAGAAAATCCATCTGATTTTTAATGGTCAGGGAATCTCCCGCAAGTGAGGGGCATTGACTTGGAAGCTTTTTTTCTTTTTCTTATACAAGTGAAAGTCATTTTAGGCAGGCTTGATCCTGATTTTTCAATGCAGAGTCCAGGTCAGGTTATTGGATGGCAATTGGAGGGTGGGAGGTGGTCAGGCTCAAACACCACTCCTGAAGAGATGCCACAACCAGTGTTTGCTTTGAGTGGATTCTGAACAATTTGAATTGACATTTAACTTTGAGATGTGGACACTGACCTTATATGTAAGTGATCAACTTTATGTAATTTCAATTACACTTCTGAGGGACTTTTTTTGCACAGACAGTTTGAATCCAGAGCTTTTACCTATGATGTCTAGCTACATTACTATACGGAGCCTTTATTAGGTGCCAGTCCTTCTGTTGTAATTACTGTACCACTTTTACCTTAGTTTCTCATATTGCAGTCAGCGGTTCCAGTTTTTTGAATACCGATGTGATACTGTTTTAGGACCCTGCTGCCACAGATTATGTGCTTAACCCAGCTTAACTTTGTTATACTTCGACTGTTCCCTGACACTGCACCCCTTCATATTTTCTCCTTTGCTTGCAAAACTAACTGCTTCAGCCGCAACCAGATTAGCTATTTCTTCTGACTATATATCTTAGGTAGCAACAGTTAACTAAACTTATTTTTTAAAGCGTGAGGAAAGTGACTTAAAAGGGGGTGCCACTAACACCAGAGAAATGGCATCTGAGTGTTCTCACTGCTGTCCATGGCATGAGTTTTAGCTGAGGCTGCAGAAGTAAAAAAAGTCTCAAAGGATTTAAAAACTAAAAAAATAAAAATTGGGTTCATTTTTCCAACAGTTAACTGCAGAATCCATCTAACCAAGTTGAAGTGAAAAAAATACATATCTTGCTGTCTCTGCAGGATGTAATTTTTCTTGGTTTTGATTTTTTTTTTTTAAGAAAAATAAAAACAAGATGGCGGCAACGAAAAAACTATTTTCTCTCCAAAAAAGGATTGTCCCAAAATGAAAAAGGGTATTTTTTTATTTGACCAAATAATTTTTTGTTACATTTCTCTATCCAAAAACTGTACTGAGCATGCTCAGAAACTGAAATTGTAAAATTTAGTAACTTTGGAACTAATTAATATTTTTCACCAAACCAGTGAAAGGCACAACTGTGGGCCAAGCCCATTCTACCCTAAAAATATCCAATCAAAATTTTAAACTGTCTGGGCACAAGGCAATTACAAAAAATCAGCAAAAAACAGTGAATTTTTACAAATGTTTTTGCTATCCACATCCCGGAATCCACACAACTCACCTGAAGAAAATTTTCCATGTCAAGAGATCTACCCCATGAGACTCAGCATGCAAAGTTTTGTGCAAATCCATTGAACAGTTGTGAGGATATTAAAGTTCAAAATGCTCAACCCTAAATATGGGGCACTACCATGCCCCTTTAATACATCTTAAAAATCATCTTCATAATCCCAGCAACCCACTCACTGTGCGGTGCTGCTCTCACCAGTGAAACTGTTATCTCTGCCACCACTTATTGCTATATTGATCAATTACTTTAGTACCTCTGGCCAGCAAAACAAGCTTGTCCATGGCTGATCTTAATATACGTATTCCCATTTCTATGGTATATGAAACTGAACATTTCTTTCACTATCAGAAAGCTCACATATAGTGTCATAGCCGTTTTTATAGCAACCTCAATGTCTCTCAAGGCATACAGTCCCACCTATAACTACACAAACCACACCTTCATGTAATGCCTTTCATAATGTCAGTTCATGGTTATTCTGGATTAGAGATGTAGCAAATTTAAATTTCGCTGGGCACTTTGCGTTGGTGCTCAGAACTCAAAGTAACTACTGTGAATGGCTCACTTCATCTGGTAATTATTACTTTGCATTGTCATTCCACCTTAATGCAAGTAAGGTGGAGTGACAAGTCTATTGGCAGCCTCCCACACATCACATGGCTTACAATACTGTAAGTCACATGCTTTAGCCAGGCAGGAAGTAAGTGACTCATGCTCTAGGAGATACTTTCTCTTTCTCCTTTGCAGAGGGAGAGAGAGGAAGCTATCAGAGCAGTTGGAGAAAGAGAGAGAGAGAGAGAGATCGGAGAACAGTTTCAAAAGCTTTTTTACAAGCTACATCCTTTTGTGTTTTATTGTAGACCATTTTGTTGCTTAATTTGTTCTGTGAATTTTTTTCTTAGTTTTATTAGTTGTTGTTTGTGTGTGTCTGACTGTGTGTGTGCCTGTGTTATGTGTGTCTTGTGTGTGACTGTGTGTGTCAGTCAGACTGAGGGAGGGCAGTCAAAATGTAGCAGGGAATGTCTGGGATGGGGGCAGTTCCGCGGTGTAGCCAGGGAGGAGTTTACATGCATGGGGACATGGCTGGTTCATGATGGACTGGGGTAAAATCTTGCTCCCCCTTCAAAACAGGAGGAGTTGGTGCAGCTGCTGCAGCACCAAGTGAACCACCACCTCCACCTCCTCAGGCAGTGGCACCACCACCACCAGCACCAGCTACTGAGCAGGATGTGCCTGCACCCCTGGCCCCAAGTATGAAGCCTCAACACCAGGCTGCCAGTGCATCTGCCCCCCCACCTGTGCCTGGTCTTCCCCGCTCCTCCCTGGTTTGGGAGTTCTTTGATTGTGTTGGGGGGGACAGAAGCCTGGTGAAGTGCCATGTTTGCAGGGTGGAGATGCACTGTGGCCCCTGCGGGAGTCACATGGGGACTGGGGCCAATGCACACACATGATCAATTACCACTGGGTGCAGTGGCAGGCTGCTATAGAACAGACCAGGCTTGCACCTGCTGATCTTCTATGGCAGAAGATGTGGTTGTGCATGCCCCACCATCACCAGCCACAGAACAGCCAGACCCCAGAGAACTGCCTGTAACTCAGGCCAACATTGCAGTTCTCTGGAGTGATGTGGATGCCTCAAATGAGAGGGTGAGTGCTGTCGAGTAGCAGTTGGAGTGGATAGAGGGCCATCAATTGCAGATGATGGCCATGCTCCAGCTGCTGCTGGACCACCATGGGATTCTGTGCTAGTTTTTTTTCTTCCACCATATGCCCCCCACTACCTTCCCTGTGTCATAAATATGTAGTCCCCCACCACCCCCTGTATCTTATAATTATGCACTTTTTTCTTGTCTTCTGTTCTGCATGCATTACAGTTATATCCTGCCCCACTTCCTACTGTTAAGTGTGTGTGTGTGTGTGTGTGTGTGTGTGTGTGTGTGTGTGTGCACTGTTTTGGTTTTCTTTGTTTTAAGTTAAAATGGGTTGTCCCTGGCAACATTATTTGCAGTTGAAGGAGTAGTCCACCCAAAATTTGGAACAGCACATGTTATGCCGAGCATTTTGATTTGCAAGTCCCTTCCCTAGTGTGTCCTTCTCTCTGTCTGCTTTAGAAGTTTTTACTAAATTAGCCTTCGAGCTTTATGGTAATTTTACCACCCCTGTGGATCTTCATGTTAATTCAGTTTATTGCCTTTATCGCTCCAACAATGAACCTTGTGTCATGTGACAGTGATGTAGCAGAGCCCATTGATTTAGCAAATGCACAGTTCACAAAGCAGAGCTGTGTAACTGATTAGCAGTTTTTGTGCAGAAACCCCACTCACCTAGCTCTGAGGTATATGCTAAACTGTAACAGTTGCCACTTGGTCTCACCACATAACAACAGTTACACAACTCTGCTGTTGTGCAAATGATAAAAATATGTGGGCTATGCTACATCACTGTCACATGACATAGGGTGAATTGTCAGAGTGATAAAGGCAATAAACATATTTGACATGAAGAAGATACACAAGGGTCATAGAACTACCATAAGGGTAGCAGGCTAATTTAATGAAAACTCCTAATAGCAGACAGAGGGAAGGATGCTCTAGGACTTTACACACAAATGAAATGTGCTCTGCATAGCATATGTTTTTTTCAAATTCTGTGTTGACTACTCCTTCAACAAAACCAGAAAGCCATAACTCCACATGAATAGATGCCACAAAAATATTTTCACTGCTACTACAACTGTATTTATGACCAAACAAGGCACACAGTAATGATCCTTGCATTTTGGCGGTTAGGCCTTCAGTGGTGTGCCTCCTAATGAAGGCTTAAGTGGCAAAGTGCGGTGGTCATTTGTGTGTGCCTTGTTTTGCCATCAATAACGTTGCAGTAGCATTGAATATTTTTTTGTGGCATGTATTCATATGGAGTGGTGGCTTTGTGTGTTTGCCTTGCACTTTTGGAGCCCAGATATTGTGTACCAGCAGCTGTCCACATAGTGCAGTGTGCTTCTTATTGCCCTAACACTGGTGCCATGTCATGTTATGGTGTACAGCAACTTGCTGAAAAACTGCCACTGCCAGTCTAAACTAGAAAGACATCACTTAGCACAGAACAAAATATCCAAAGAAGAAATGTGGCAGCACAGTGGCAGTGAACAGGGCCTGTTATATATTTTCTGATTTCATAATGTCTGTACACTGTGAAATATATTGAGTACCTCAGCAACATTTCATGTCTGTTGGGTACAGTTTGTTGAAAAGCAGGACTTTTTGTGCTATGATTTCCTAAAAGAAATGTGTGCACTGTGACTGAGGTGCACACTGCCCCGAGACCTCTGAAAACATATTATATGACTTTATCTGCTGCTGATGATGGTCCAAATAAAATATACATTATATCTCCTTATCTTTATTCTTCATACCATAAACACTGGAACAAGTCAGCATATATATGTTTGCAAAAAGCTGGACAGTGTCTGCACACACAGGAAAGTACACTGACTGCACACATGCATATTAGCACAGTATAATTGCACTGCTTAGTCCTGCTTTTTAACAAACATATCATGATACCCCGACAGAAAGTAAACATTACTGAGACTCCCAAAATATTTTTTTTAGAAATAGACATTATGAAGTTGGAATATAACTAGGAAAGGAATTAATTGATGGTGCAGTCAGTGTTGCATGAAGTGGTCACACACAGTCACCAGAATTAATGTGCATCCCCAAAATGCTACTGTCGTGTGTCCAGAAAATTCCCAAGTGCTCACAAAGTGAAATGAGACCATAACAAGAAATGCAAGGTCTCCCAGAATTAATGGCACATTCAGTCATGCGTGCAGTGTTCACACAGTCACCAGAATTAATGTGCATCCCTCAGAAAGCTACTGTCTTGTCTACAGAAAATTCCCCAGTCCATACAAAGTGAAATGAGAGCATAGCAAGAAATGTAAAGTCTCCCAGAATTAATGGTGCACTCAGTCATACATGCAGTGTTCACATACAGTCAGCAGAATCACTGTGCATCCCCAAAATGCTACTGCCTTGTGTCCAGAAAATTCCCCAGTGCTGACAAAGTGAAATGAGAGCATAACAAGACATGCAAAGTCTCCCAGAATTAATGGTGCACTCAGTCATGTGCGCAGTATTCCACACACAGTCACCAGAATTAATGTGCATCCCCAAAATGCTGTTGTCTTGTGTCCAGAAAATTCTCCATTGCTGAAGTGAAATGAGAGCATAACAAGAAATGCAGTCTCCCAGACTTAATGGCGCACTCAGTCATGCACGCAGTGTTCACACACAGTCACTAGAATTAATGTGCATCCCCAAAATGCTACTGTCTTGTCTCCAGAAAATTCCCCAGTGCTGACGAATGAGAACATAACAATAAATGCAAAGTCTCCAAGAATTAATGGCACGCTCATTTATGCGCGCTGTGTTCACACGTCACCAGAATTAATGAGCATCTCCAAAATGCTACTGTCTTGTGTCCAAAATTCCCCAGTGCTGACGAAGTGAAAGAAGAGCATAACAAGAAATGCAAAGTCTCTCAGAATTAATGGCACACTCAGTCATTCATGCAGTGTTCACACACAGTCACCAGAATTAACATGCATCCCCAAAATGCTACTGTCTTGTCCAGAAAATGTCCCAGTGCTGATGAAGTGAAATGAGAGCATAACAAGATATGCAAAGTCTCCACACTCCACTAAGAACTAAGTGCCCTGCTGCTGTTGGAATTACATGTAATGCTGCAGTTGACCTGACTGTGATGGGATGATGCACAGTGTCTTGCCAAACGGTGTGCAAGAAGGATAACCTGACCATTGAGTTTACCGTCCAAGATGTTGAGACTGAGAATGCTGTTGGTTGCCCAAAGTGGGCTGCAATGACCCCAACAGGAAGGATGCCCTTTGTTTGTACACTAATGCTACCCTTGCTAAGTTGATTAATGTACCTGCCTGGCACCATCATGGTTTTTCCACAGAACCTGACCTTAATTGTATGAGATATACATAGATATATATACATATATATATATATATATATATATATATATATATATATATATTTATATCTATATATATACTTGTAATCACTGTTTTGTGTCACAGATCACAGAGCACTTGATGTGCACATTTCTGTGCTTGATGAGGAATTGTGGCATTGGAATACTGTCAATCCAGTGAAGGTAAGTAATTTTTTGGGGGGCAGACATTTCAGTTTCAAGCAAGTTTCATTAATGGTTGGTTTATTGCTTGGTAAATTCTTCACAGGTTTTATCTGCATCCTTCTCCAGTTCAGTACTGATGGTCATGGTCATGGATTTATACTACTTGTTTCATCATGTCTTCCAGCCCACTGGGGTATGATGTTGAACTTGTTATTTGGAGAAAGCAACAATGATAGCACACAGCATCAGAAAGTTTCCTCCTAAAAGAGATGAAGAAAGAGTTATTAGTGCTTGATTGCAGTAACACATTATGTTTAAAGTGTGGCTATTCCATCCTGTCATATACAGTATGTTGATTAACAGATAACAAGCAGTGTCGCTAAGCCAAAGCCACATGAAGACCAAATCATCATCACAATCACGAATTCAGTACCTGTAACCCATACACTGTGTCGCAGTCCCTATTTAAGTCTTAACTCAAGTTACATTGAAAACACATCTTGTGAAGTCATGATCTAGATCAAACTTTGTTCACACTGGAATGGCTGCTGCAGCAATACAGTGTGTGATGTGCCTGACAAATATATTATGTGATGCACATGTCATGTTACCTGCTTTATATGACTCATCAGTAGGATTTGCACTGTTTCAAAAAATGAAAAACCAAAAAGAACCGATGAAATAAAATTGATATACTTACCAGTCTTGAAATGGATATCCAATCCTGTAGGTGGCTGTAGACAGTACTGCAGTACCATAGTCCTCCAGTGAAGGAGAATGGTTGGTTAACCTGTAAAAAAAGACAATAAGTTGACTGTATGTGTCTGACCACTGTATCTCATAAAATCAACAGGACACATAAAACATCTAAAGGAAGTTCCATAGTATGAAACATTAGTACACATTCTCACTTAAAGTATTGATAGTAAGTAAGCCTTGTGGCTGTGGCTGATGTATGTGGTCTCCTGTCTGACTCTGTGTGCCATGGAATGTGCAGGACACAGAATGAATAACATCGGCAGACTGGTGGTGGTGGTGGATGGTCGTGGCGGCACCTGATTTTGACATTCCCTCTCACATTTATCTGCATCTGGTGGCTTTAGCTAACAGCACTTTTCTGGTGGTGGTCAAGGGGCCACATGATTTTGACATTCCCTCTCACATTTATCTGCATCTGGTGGCTTTGGCTAACAGCACTTTTCTGGTGGTGGTCATGGGGGAGCAGCTGCAGCCTGCAACATATTCACTATAACTGTCAGGCACACACAGGTGGGTGGCGGGTGGGATATAGTTGTCACTGTGTTACAAATATAATTTGAGTCATTCTGAGTGGGACACTGCTTTAACCTTATGAAAAGCAAAACATGTACCATAGAAAAAATGTGAGAGCCTTTTAACCACTTTACTTAAAACCTACCAACATCAACCTCATCATCATCCTCATACAGAAAGCTGCCCTCGCAGTCATTAATGTCTGAATTCTACCCATTAGGGAATTCTTTCTCCATTGTGTCATCATTTACTTCATTGGTAGGCTGTTTAATGCTAGCTGTGCCACCAGGATGTTCCATTTCTACAACATCAGCACAACCATGACCATGCGTGGTACGAATACTGAGGTTGCAGTTTGAGCTGGTATGTGGTCCTCATTCATTTTTATGAATGTCAGCAAGCTGACATTTGCAAGACAGAGGTTTGTATGATGATCCCAAACTACTGCACCCGCTGAACTGAATACCCTCTCTACACTTACACTGGATGGTGATCATGTTAGGCACTTCAGTGTCACTGAGGTCAGCTCTGGCCATTCACTGACTTTTCCACTCCAATATAAAAAAAGATCATCAGTTATGAACAGATGCCTGTTTTCAGCCAAATATGAGTCAAACATTCGCTGTGTTGCACAAAGTCCAGTGGTTGATGCATCATCCTATTCTCCGGAATCATTTATGTCACAAATCCCGACTTGGGACAAAGCACCCCAAAGCGGATTAATGACAATCACTTTTGATGACAGACCACCTGGAACTGCAGCCCCCCTACAGGATGTGCTTGATACTACTCTGAACTGAACTTCAGCCTGATTATGCTGCTGAGCTTTGCTGACCTTGGCTCGTGACTTCTGTGCCGCATGAACCAAGCGCACCAGTTGCCCACTGACATTTTTTACCTGTTCAGGTCCTTCCTCCAGTAGTGAGGCAATTCCACATTTATATCGTGAGTCCAGCATTGTTGCTATTGCAAAGTTATCACTCTGCTGAATGTTCAAGATGTGCTGATTGCGCTCAAATAATGTCAGCATGTGTTTCAGCAACACACTGCTAGCACAGTCTCCAGAACCATCAAGGCTATGCTGTAGATTCAGCAATGTCCGCCTCAACACCCACAGCAGTAGAATTGATTGGCTAATGGAAGCAAACTCACCACTCACTGCCTGTGTGGCATGTTCAAAAGGCCTCAAAATTTGCTATTACAGAGTCCATGAGGTGCCACTGTTCAGTCATGAGAGACATGGAGGCTCTGGAAGTGTCATGGTTAGTGTGCATGGCAAGATATTCTGAGATGGCTTTGTATTGTTCATACAACCTCTCTGCCATGTATAAAGTGAAGTTCCACCAGGTGACAACTTCCAGCTTGAGGCGGTGTTGCAGTAGGCTGTTTTGGATCTGCAAATGCCAAAGCTGGTCACGGGCCTTTGCAGAGCGTGAAAAGTGAGAACAGATGTGGCGTGCAACTGTCAGCCTTTCCTTTATATCAGGGTGCTGCAGAAACTCCTGTACCACAAGATTTAAACAGTGGGCCATGAATGGAACCCAAACAAAGCCACTATTCGTGATGCATTTAACCACATTTGACCCATTGTCACTTGTTATAAACCCAGCTCTCAGGAATAGGGGGTTCAGCCACTTGTCAATTTCAGTCAGTAGCAAGTCCAGCATGTTTTTACCAGTGTGTGAAGAGGTCACACTGTGCACAGCAAGAGTTGCATGCTGTTGAATTCTGGGAAGATTGCTACCACAACAGTCCACCTTACTACACTGATTATTTACACTACCACCAGCACAAACAACTCCCGCCACCTGCACCAAATGTGCAGTTATACACAAATATGAACTCCCCACTGTTTTGCCACTTGTCCACATATCCATACTTAAATGGTTGAATGGAGAGGAGGAATGTTGAAGGCATGTCTTACAGAGTCAGCCACAGTATGGTATATCAATCAATCAATCAATCAATCAATCAATCAATCAAAATGTATTTATAATGTGCTTTTCTGCATATCAAAGAGCAATTACATATTAAAATATCAGCAAACATAATAAATAACAGCATAAAAACAATAAAAGTAGCAGTAAACTTATTCAAACGCTAGTTCAAACAAATACGTTTTTAGAGATGCCTTAAATGATTCTGTGGACAGACACTCTCTAATCTGACGAGGTAGAAAATTCCACAGAGTTGTGGCCATTAAAGAAAAAGCTCTGGCCCCAGATGGCTGAAGATGAACCCTGGGAATCTCTAGCAATCCCTCATCAGTGGAGCGGAGTGGGTGAAGAGGGCAGTAAGGTCGAAGAAGATCTTGCAAGTAGCCCAGTCTCTGACCATGTAGGGTCTTATAGGTCAGCAACGCGACCTTGAAAGTGATTCTCTACCACACCGCAGGCAGTGCAGTTCACACAGCACAGGTGTGACATCGCAAGTTCTTGACAACTCAGTCAACAACCTGGCTGCAGCATTCTGTACCAGCTGCAGGCGACGGAGATCCACTCCCGGTAACCCTAGGTATACAGCATTACAGTAATCAAGAAGCGAGGAAACAAAGGCGTAGACTAACACAGGAAGGTCATCATGTGGAACAAGGTGTTTTATCTGAGCGATATTCCTCAGATGATAAAAGGAAGACTTGACAGCGGCCGACACCTGTGCCTTCAGTGTCAGCCCACTGTCAAGAATTACACCCAGATTTTGCACCTGTTCAGAAGGCCTCAACTGGTTACCCCCTAGTACAAGACAAGAGGGAAACCCAGGAGTCAACTTCTCTGCACAATGACCCGGGTCCACAACCAACACCTCAGTCTTATCCGGATTCAGCTTCAACCAGTTAGCACTCATCCAGTCCTGGATCTCAGCAAGGCAGTTGTTAAAGACTGATAATGCATCATTCTGTTCAGGTACAAAGGACATATAGAGCTGACTATCATCTGCATAGCAGTGAAAACTCAGCCCATAAGGTCTTATAATGTCTCCCAACGGCAGCATATACACCATGAACAACATGGGGGAAAGCACAGAGCCCTGCAGCACCCCACAGGACAGAGCAAAGGGAGCCGAGGAAAAAATTCCTGAAACTACCCTCTGACTTCTGCCTGTGAGGAAAGAGTGGAACCATCTGAGAACTGTTCGCGACAGTCCGCAGAATAGCCACAGGTGATCTAGCAATGTCCCATGGTCCACGGTATCAAACGCTGCAGAGAGATCAAGGAGGACCAAGATCAAACAGTTCTTCTGATCTCTGGCTATTAGGAGATCATTAAGTACCCAAACCAATGCCGTCTCGTACTATGCCTCTTCCTGAAACTGGACTGGAGAGTATCATAGACCTCATGGGTGATAAGAAAGTCATTGAGCTGCAATGTGACTACTTTCTCAATAACCTTGCCCAAAAAGGGCAGGTTAGAGATTGGTCTGTAGTTAGCAAGACAGTCTGGGTCAAGGGAAGATTTCTTCAAAAGAGGTGTCACGACAGCCTCTTTTAAGGGCTCTGGAAACACCCCTTGGTCCAAAAAGCACCAGACTATCTCAGCAAGGACTGGTCCGATCACATCCATGCACCCCACAAGGAGGCGCATAGGACCAGGATCCAAACTACAGCAAGTCGGTCACAACCCTGGACAATCTTCATGATATCAGTGATCGCTGGCCAGTCAAAATCTGTCCAGGTAGACTGAGGGCCTGTAACCCCACATTGATCCCTGCAACACTCATTAGAACGTGTACTGCGGATCTCCGACCTGATCGATGACACATTATCCTCAAAAAATTGAGCAAACTCATCACACTGTATTTGTGAAAAAGCTCTCCGACTCCGCAGACAGGCTGGATTGCACAGTCTGTCCACGGTCCGGAAGAGCTGAGCTGATCGATTTCTTGATGCAACTATCTCCCTGGACAGGAACTCTGCCTTCTTATGGGAGATTTCTGATTGATAGTCCACACAGTGGGCCATCAATCTAAGCCTGTCATCTTCCAGGCTGGATTTCTGCCAACAACATTCCAATCTTCGCCCCACTCTTCTCGACTTCCTCAGTATCCCATCAAACCAAGGGGACCAAGGGCAAAGGGAGAGGGGGGTGAACATGGACAGGTGCTATGGAATCCAGTGCCCTCAGCACCATGTTATTATAGTGCACTACTAAGGCATCTGGTTCCATTCAGTCCATAGGCCAACTCGATAGGTCCAGTACTGCCATCAGACCCCCAGAGGTAACTCCCCTCAAAGGGCAGTACTGGACCATCTCCAAAGGGGTAGGTCTCACAAGGGGAGGTCACAAAACTGAACCTTATGGAGTGATGGTCAGACCACCCAACTGGTTCCACCATCAGTTCCATGATCTCCATCCCCAGGGTGAACACCAGATCCAAAGAGTGACCTTGGCTATGTGTAGCAGTGGTAACAACCTGTGTGAAGCCCAACAAAGTCATTAGTTGGAGGAAGTTTTGACCAAAATGCGAGAGTTCATCGTCGACCCAGGCATTGAAGTCCCCCAGGACCAACCACCTGTAGGGCTCCAACACCAGGTCGACAATGAAGTCTGCAACTTCCTGCAGAAAAACTTTCTCATCACTGGGTGGACGGTAGACGAATAAGATTCTGCTGCCCACACCTGCTCCCATGATACACTCAAAGAATCTGGGGGACACCACTGGAACCTCCACAAGGCCCAATTCCAATTTAAAACAAGTGGCAACCCCCCCCACCCCTTCAATCAACCTCAGGTGATGTATTACTGAGTACCTGGTTGGAACTGTTGACTCTGAATATGGGACCAGCATTCTTGTCCAGCCAGGTCTCGGTAATGCAAGGCAGGTCAGATGACTCAACAAGATCTGCAATAATTGCTGTCTTGTTTTTTATGGACCTGACATTGCATCAGTATCCCATCAAACCAAGGGGACCAAGGGCAAAGGGAGAGGGGGGAGTGAACATGGACAGGTGCTATGGAATCCAGTACCCTCAGCATCATGTTATTATAGTGCACTACTAAGGCATCTGTTTCCATTCACTCCATAGGCCAACTCGATAGGTCCAGTACCGCTCATCAGACCCACAGAGGTAACTCCCCTCAAAAGGCACACCACCCGGGTTGGATGAGAGGCCTTGGAGGAGCGGGCCACTTACCCACTCTCGGTGGAACCCTTGGGTATGGGAACCAGGCATCGCACCCCCCTATCCTGGACCCATTTTTCCCCAGGGTGTCTCTCCGACCTCACCACCCTAATTCATTCACTCTGCTCCCCCCTCATAGCCGAGGAACCCCCTCCCCCTCCGCCTTCTCCGTGCAATCCCTAAGGCATGACAACGCCTATATACCTCGGGTAGCAACGGGGGGCTTTCGAAGGGCACAGGTCCCTCAGCCTAGAGGGGGAGTAGCACCTGCCCATGGAAGCCTGGTCCCAACACATGCTAACAAATATTTAAAACAACTATTAATCAACCAATTTGATTATACTATCAAAACCCACTAAAATGTCTTAAACAAGAACTCCCCCTCCCTATTTTTAACCAGAGAAGGTCTTAAGTAATCTAGGCAGATTTTAGCTCCTCCAAAGGAGCTTGTAACAATTTCACAAAGTCTCAATTTCCCTCCACCTGTACACCACTAAAAACTGAAAATAATAGAAGAAAACCCTCAGAGCTCTCACCCCTGAGGTGTTAGTCTCTAGTCTCAAGCCTATGTCTTACACAGGCAAAGTAAACAGTCACACAGTTTGATCTTGAATAAAAAAGAAAAAAGCACTCTCACTGCTTCACTAAGATATACAGGGGGAAAAGAAACAAGAAACAATCTGACCTGAGTAGTGTTCAGACAAGGTTCGTAAGTTCCAAATTAGTAAAACAGACCTTTGCTGCAGTTAAAATCCTTGAAGATTAATCCCAGCTGTTTAAAGGCAAGCTCAAGCCACCAGCCAAAAAGAGATTCCCCCCCCCCGGTTGTCCCCCAAGATGTCACTGAAGAAGTCAACCAGTGACTGGATCCATGCGAACAGGCTCTCCAGCCTGCCCTTCACAGAGCCCAGAGACCATGGGCACACTGGGGCCTGTCCTCTGACAATATCACCCCAATCTCTCATCACAGTCAACTGCCCCAGTAAATCACCCTGGGTTCAGGCCAGAATTTAAAGAAACTCACCCCCCGGTCTTCCCCCGAGATTCACCACCCTGGGTTCAGACCAGAAATTACACAGGCTCACTCGCTCCAGAAAACCGGCACCGGTGATACAGCAGCCTAGAAGCAAAAGTCGCCAAGCCGCCAACCCAGCCTCAGGACCACAGTCTCCAGCTCCAGGCTCCGGACCAATCCACCAGATTGCAGCGGCGATCCCTCTCCACCAAAAATGGCTCAACCTCTACCCAGTCCATAAAAAACAGCCCATATAATCCAAGTGAACTCGCTGCTCCTTCCACTCCCAGTTACTCCTCTGTCACACCAAACACTCTTCTAATCTGATCGAGCAGTCTTTCGACTCCAGCGACAATCCAAAAGTCAGTCCAACAGGCATAAAAATCCAGGGCCCCACACTCTTTGAGAATTCCCCAGTTCCAGCCTCAAGCAGTTTCCCAGATGTAACAGGCTGGCTAAAATTCGAATCTACCAGGCGCCAATGCTACCCACAATATCCCTTTCTCACAGTGGGTTTAACGAAACATTTCAGTGCCCCTACTACTTAATAACATATAACTCGGGGACAGCATGGGTGGAAAAGTATGTCCAGGATGGGACTTTCCATTTCACACAGGTGCATGCTGCAAACTGCCAGAATCCAGAATTCTCCAAGAAAGAGAAGGGCAAAAGATCAATAGCCAGCATTTCAGCTACAGCAGCATTAAGTTCACGTGACGCTGCATGTTTGGGTGGGTACTTCAGATAATGGGCAAAAACACTTTGCAACATGGGCTGACCTACACATTTTGCACAGGGTGTGACAAATGGCTCTGTTCTACGAATGGATGGGGTGTGTGTGAACATGTGATGAAGAGGGCTGTACAGATGACATATCCACAAATGAAGTTATTTTCCCAGATTTACGCACAGGGGTTGATGTACCACTTGCACTAGATGCACTGCATTGACCACCACCACCACCACCACTACTCTGACCACCACTTGACAAGATTTCAAAATGATTATCTTCTACCTCATCATGCCTGTAGTAATCCTCTGCTGTTATTTCATCACTACTGCAGCCATTCCTACTTGCTCTTACACTCATGGAAGGGGATAACATGCTCATTATGGTTGATGACAAGGGTGAACACCTCACTATGGCATTAGCTGCCATCTGGTGCTGGGTCCACAGTGCCATGTGCCTGTTCTTAAGATGTGTATGCTGCCCCCCCAGTGCCAAGATGACTCATCTTTCTAACTCAACTCACACATGCATGGCAAAGCTGGCAGACAACAACTGACTCATCATTTGCATCTTGAACAAAAAAAATCCAAAACAAGGGATTGTGATCCCCTACTTTTAACATGTCACTGATGCTGCTTATTGGACTCTGTTTTTTAAGCCCTGAAATGGGGAGTGTGCTACGTGATTTTTCTGGCGGTACACACTTGGACTGCAACTGACTACTAAGGCTACCTATGATTATTACTGTATCATCATCATCAACATCAGCTGGAACCACTAAATCACAACATTTTTCAGGAAGAGGGGATTTAATGCCAACAGACCCAGATACAGCCACCTTGATTTTCTTTTTCTCCGGTTCCCAATAGGGGTCACTGGCATCATCATCATCATATTCATCAACATCATCCGCATCCACATTTTCTGCTTGGATAGTGTCATGTGAACTACATGTTGCAACCACAGCAACATCATCAACATCATCATCACCTGATATTTTTGCACCACACTGTGAATCATTGGATTGCAAAGGCATACCTCCACCACAGTGGAAGAAATGCGACATTGTGTGTTATTGTCGCCATGATCAGAATCATGTTCAACTACCATGGGGATGTTACTGGGGATGGGGAGTATGACATCATCTACACTATCACTCTCTGCTTTAGACTCAACTTTATTTTTTGACACGGTTAAATGGTCAGAAGTGGAACTTGAGGAAGCAATACTCATGCCAGTAGAAATTGCACTAACACCACCAGCTGGGACATCATCATCCCCTCCAACTATGAGTTCAGCTACAGATTGTGCTGTAAAAAACATTGATGGAGAAATCCCTTTCCTCACATCAGCTATGCACTTCTGTGTACTACCACACCCACAGACAATCTTATCCCTGCCAGTAGTACCATGGCCAGAAACAGCTTTGCTTGCACATCTCTTTCTGAGCATTTTGGGAGATCACCAAGAACATTTTAAATCTAGTTACATTTTGGAACTTTCACTCTGGCCCAGTGGATGTGATGTGTGAAGCCCAAAAAACACAAAAGTGGCTTGCATATGTAGATTGTGAACTAAGCAGATGCAAAGGCAGGCACAGACAGATTAGAATGCACTGCACAATCAAGAAAAAGATGCAAACGCAAAGTCACAACAACACTTTCCACCACTGCTGCTCACAACAGTCACAATCCAAATCCAATATGGAAAGGAATACCTTTTGTTGGTTGGGGCTGGGCAGTGCACTGCAGTAACAGTACAAAATCAGTATACCACAATCCCCACCACAGAGCAGTACAAAGTCAGGCAGTTACTGTGGATAGCAGATTCACACTGCTGCAATTACTCTGCAGCACAATAAAAGGTGTCTGTGAACTGTGATTTGATGGCACACATCACACACACACACACACACACACACACAGAAGTAATGCATGGCAAATTGAAAACTTTGGTAATATAACCAGATATTTTCAACAAACTGCAATTATGCACTGCTGCAACACAAAATTTAACAAAAAAAAGTAAAGAATTACTGAAAATATAACTGTGTGTACATTAACACAGTTATACAACAAAAATATAACCAAAACAAAAAGACTGCTTTTTTCTCCCAGTTAATCTAAATCTATCTTCACCACACAGATACACCCTTCCCCCAAAGCACACTTCAACTGTCTCTCAGTACACCAACTGAATGTTCAAAATTAACATTCAAATTCCACACACAAGCAATAAACACTGGATAATATGAGTATAGGAGGGTTTCCTATCATTGATGTACTGTTTTAAGCCAAAAAAAATGGCTCAAAAAGTATTTTTTAACAGCTTTTATAGGGTTTCAATTGCAGAGCTTTGACAGCAAACTGTCTCTAACTACCACTACACACACACTACACTACACACACACTACACAGGACTGAGGCTGTGCAGAACAATCTAGAGCCCATGTGGCCTGCAATCTCATGAATCAATGCAAAATTAGCCTTGGAGACAAAAAACAAGGCGAAGAGATGCAAAGTACAGCGGAATCAATGTACTTTGCCTAAAAATGGGCACAGAAGTGGATGGGGAAGGTGGAGTAATGTGAAGTGCATTAAAATCAGTGACTTTGCAATCCTTAATATGACGCGAAGTACTCTGCTTCTCATTGTGGAGTACTTCGCGGATTCCCCACTACTATGCGAATTGCTTCACGGAGTGAATTTCAGCCTCTTCGCCCACCACTATTCTGGATTCTTGTACTTGCTTACTATATTACAGTATTGGAAAGGTCCTATACATCTCCCATGTTCAAAGTCATCAAACCTGCATGAACTAACTATATAACAGATGTTACCTTATTGAATTTCTTTTTCTGTTCCTTTCATTTTTTCAATTTCACTCTCTCCCAAAACATAAATGGACAATACAAAACTATACTGTGCCACCTTTTCCAAAATTATCACTGCATATTAATGTAAAAATAATGTGAATTGACACTGTAAATGAGTGTGCATCCCTTGCAAAGTGCCTCACTCTGTCTAGTAGAATTGCACCATCTCATTTGCCATTTCATGTGGTAAGGATTTAGCTTGTAGAAAAATAAATAAATAAAATAATTTTTTTAACTGCTGTTTGAATGCGGTATCACATATGAACTGTTGTGAGTAAGTATTGTAATTTCTTTCTCTCATATGGTCCAGGAAACTCTGGCCACTGTCCTGCTGACATCTTGCAGTGAAAAGAAACAGCTGGACTGGTGGACATGTGAAGTTTAAGTACTGCAATGCAGGTGGGGGGTGTGACATTACAAATGATGTCAAACAATAGTGCCACCTCCTCTTGCCACTACAGAAGCTCTGACACTAACGGTCACTGCAAAAGCTCCAATGACACAGACAGAATGTGTTAAGCAGATCCTCCCATGCCCTAGGAACTCTGCAAGCTGAAATGATTCTCCCCAACCCTGGGCTGTTGCCCACAATCAAAAATATTTTCTTGTAAAATGTAAAATATTAAAATTAAAAAGTTCATACTGTAAGTATCCTCCACGGGATATAAACCATTTAGTTCATTTTAATCTTGTAAATACAATGTTCAAACTCCTGGGCTGAGGGAGGAGGTTGCTCATCTCCAGGCTGAGTTGGCCAGGATTTGTGGGACCTCCTCTTCCATCCAGGGACCATTAGTGCCACTGTCGTTGCCTCAGAGGTTGCCAAGAAAGAGGAGCGGTTGGACCACAGTGGGCTCAGAGAGGGTGAGGGTGGTGGAACAGAGGTGCATCCCTCCAGTTGTACCTCTCCACAATTCCTATGCCATTCTGGCAAAGTGTGGTTCCTCTATGGAGGCACCCGCAGTGGAGACCAAGGAGGATGCTGGGAACCTCCACAAAGGAGACCCACAGGAGGGTGGTAGGGGACCCCAGAGGGGAAGGAAACAACTCCTGGTGGGGGACTCCATTGTTAGGAAGGTAGAATTGGGGGAGGAAGGGGAGAGGGAGTTAAGGTGCCTGTCTGGCACCATGGCTTGGAGGGACAGGGAGCAAATCCTGAGGACTGCCGGAGCAGCTGCACAGGGGAGGGAGCTGGATGCAATTGTCCACCTAGGGACAAATGACCTGGCTAAGAAAGGGATTAGAGAAGTGTAGGAAGAGTTTGTGGAATTGGGAGGGGCCTTGAACAAGTAGCATGCGCGGTAACTTCTTGGGGTGCTGCCCATCTATGGCGTGGGAGAGGCTAGGGTGTTCTGCACCATGAGATTCAACCAGTGGTTGAAAAACTGGTGTGGAGCTCAGGGATTTGGCTTCACTGGGGACTGGGGGTCCACTTGGAGTGATGCAAGCCTATACTGGCATGATGGGCTGCATCTGTCCAGGAGGGGAACCAGGGTCCTAGGTGATAGGTTTAAATGCTTTATTGGCAAGCATTTAAACTAGCCAAGGGAGGAGGCACTGGAAAGGAGCAGGGAAATCCTAGCCCCCCCAAAAAATCACAGTAGTAAGTGCAGTAAACACCAACATAGAGGGGTCGATAGGAAGAAGGGCAGGGGTTAATGGAGAAAGAGACAAAGGCAAGAAGGACAGGGATGGGGCCAAAAGGAGTAAGGCCATCAGGAAATGGAGGGTAATGAGTACCAATGCCCGTAGTCTGGGCAACAAGTCCCTGAGCTGGTGGCCTTGATGGAAGAGGGATGCCTGGATATCATAGCAGTCACAGAAACATGGTACACAGAGAACCATGACTGGGATGTTAACATACCAGGGTACACAACCTACAGGAGAGACAGGCAGGGGAGAAGAGGGGGAGGAGTAGCTCTCTATGTAAGGGAAGGGATAAAAGCAACTGAACAAAAGAGTAAACAGGGAGGAAAGGAGGCACTGTGGGTCACCTTGGAGACTGGAAAGGGCACCACAATCCGCCCAGGGGTTGTGTACAGACCCCCATGTCAGGGGGAGGTAATGGACAAGGATATGATAGAAGGCATTCTTAGAATGGCAGAGAAAGGGGAGATACTGTTGATGGGAGACCTGAATATGCCAGATGTTAATAAGAGCACATTTGCTGCAGCCACATCCAAGAGCAGGACCATTCTTGATGCCCTACAGGTGGCAGACCTCAGACAGCTAGTTTCAGAAAACACTCATGAGGGAGCAATCTTAGACCTCGTACTCTCAAACGGGAACAGTGAGAGGATCTCAGATCTAGAAGTGAGTTGCCATCTGGGAACAAGTGACCATCAAACAGTGTGGTTCACATTAAACTCAGCTACAGAGTCAAGCCATACAAAAGTGAGGGTCCTGGACTTCAGGAGGGCTGACTTTGGCAAGATGGGAGAGTGCCTCAGAAAAGCACTAGCAAACAGGCTAAAAGGAGGTGTGGAGCAACAATGGGAATCATCAAAGCTGCCATCACAGAGGCAAGAAGCCTTTTGTGAAGCAAATAAACAAATCAAAATGAAAGAAAAGCCACTATGGTTCTCAAAAGAGATGGTGTGAAAGTCAGGAAGAAAAGATAGCATTCCGGAAGTATAGGAAACACAGAAGGAGCAGGACAGAGAGCTGTACCAGTTAAGGCAGAAGGAAGCAGGAGAGAAGTCAGAATAGCAAAGGCCCAAACTGAGAAAAGATAGCCAACTCACTTAAGAACAGGATAAAACCTTTTATAGGTACATCAGCGAGTGTAGAAAGACAAAGAGAGGGATAGTGAGGCTGAATAGAATGAATGGTGGGTGGGCAGAGGGGGACAGTGAAAAAGCAGAGATACTGAATGAATATTTCTGCTCAGTATTCACAAAAGAGGAGGGGGAAGTGCCTAATCCAATTAACAGAAGCACTCTTGATAGGGGGGTCGATCCCAGTCCTTTCACAGAATAAAGGGTTCTGCAAGAACTCCTAAAACTGAAGGTGGACAAAGCAATGGGGCCTGATGGAATTCACCCCAAAATTCTAAAAGAACTAAGGGGAGAACTAATGAAACCACTGGCAACTCTTTTTAATAAATCATGGGAGGATGGTGTGGTACCCAAGGACTGGAGGAAGGCAGATGTGATTCCCCTTCACAAAAGTGGGACCAAGACAGAGGCAGAAAACTACAGACCTGTCAGTTTGACCTCTGTGGTAGAGAAAGTGATGGAGTCACTTCTTTGAAGGAAAGAATAGTTGAGTACCTAGAGGCCAGTGGGGCACAGGACCCAAGGCAGCATGGGTTCACAGCGGGAAGGTCATGTCAGAAGAATCTAATAGATTTATTTGACTGGGTGACCAAAGTAGTAGACCAGGGAGGGACTGTGGACATGGCCTACCTAGACTTTAGCAAGGCATTTGACACAGTCCCACACACAAGATTAATAGTCAAATTAACCAGCCTGGGTGGGTCCCAGGGTGGTAGCCTCGGTAAAACATTGGCTAAACAACAGGACACAGAAGGTAATTGTAAATGGAGTCCACTCTGAAGAAAGAGGGGTTACTAGTAGGGTACCGCAGGGTTCAGTATTGGGTCCAGTCCTTTTTAATGTCTTCATAAGTGACAGTGCAGAGGGACTGGAAGGAAAAGAATGCCTCTTTGCAGATGACACAAAGATCTGCAACAGGGTTGATACACAAGGAGGCATGGAAAGGATGAGAAGGGACTTGGCAAGGTTGGAGGAATGGTCAGAGGTATGGCAGCTAGGATTCAATGCAAAGGAGTGCAAAATAATGCACCTGTGAAACAAGACCCCAGGGGAAGAATACACATGCGCGGTGTGGGGAGGTAGTAACAACAACAAAAAAGGAAAGGGACCTGGGGTTAATCATATCAGATGACCTTAAGGTTAGCAAGCAATGTGAGAAGGCAGTAGGGAGGGCTGGGGTATACTGGGATGCATAGGGAGAGGCATCGGCAGCAGAAAACAACAAGTTGTTACCCCTCTGTACAGACAGTTGGTGAGACCCCATCTGGAGTACTGTGTCCAGTTCTGGAGACCCCATCTCCACAAGGACATAGACAGGATAGAGGCAGTCCAGAGGAGGGCAACTAAAATGGTGCAGGGTCTGCATGACAAGCTGTAGGAGGAGAGACTAAAGGAGCTTAATATGTATACCCTTGAGGAAAGAAGGGAAATGGGGTACATGATAGAAACTGTTAAGTACCTCAGTGGAATCAACAAAGTCCAAGAGGGTAGCATCTTTCAGAAAAAGAGACGTGCAAGAACAAGGGGACACAATTTAAAGATAGAGGGGGGACAGTTCAGGGGCAATGTGAGGAAGTATTATTTCACAGAGAGGGTAGTGGATGCATGGAACAGCCTTCCTGAGGAGGTTGTGGGGTCTAAACCTGTGGGAGAATTCAAGAATGCATGGGACAGACATAAGGCAATTCTTGTGAGGGGCAGGAAGAAATAGGCTGTTGGCTAACTAGGATCTGTGGCCTATCCTGTAGGTAGGGAAATGGGCAGACTAGATGGGCCAAGCAGTCCTTATCTGCCGTCAAAGTCTATGTTTCTATGTTTCTATGAAGGACACCTGTGACAGACACTCATAGCTGCAAAATCCCTATTAGACATTAAAATGACATATCACTACCTATCTAAACGATCTTACTATTTAAAAAGATGATGAAGGTATATCAGTGAAACCAAGGTATCAGAGAAATGTTCCCCTATATTCTTTTGTCCATAGCAATGCAATCCATATAACTGTCCATAATATCACCACAACAATGTCTAGTCACACTCCTCATTAAGTCCCATAGAAGGGTTTGTGCAGTTCATAGTACAGTCAATTCCTGATGTATGCACATGCGTGGGACACACTGTTTTTATGCATACATCCAAAATGGCATACAACAGAAATTGTGTTGAAATCAATAGAAACACCAAGTAAAGCACACTTTCTCACTTACTAGTCGCTTTTTACTTTTACAGAATGTAAAACATTTTACTTTTTACTCTTTGAAAACATACAAAGTCATCAAATGTTGCAGACTCTGAGCTGTTTTATTTATTTGTTTTCTCCAAAGCTCCTTGTTCTGACAAACAGGCTGAAACTGAATAACACTTGCTTGTCTTTAACAATTGGCAGCACAGTTAGTACTTGTTTAACAGGTGTGATTAACAGTATTAATGCCTGTGAAGCCCCTGTTTGAAGGACAAAGTGTGCATACAACCAAAATGTGGTATGCATACAAGCATATTTTTTATTAATAAGTATATAGGGTTGGGATTGGGCTATGCCATTTTTGTCATACATCTGGAATGTGCATACATCTGAATTGCATACAAGTGGAATCCATTGTATGTATCTAGTACTCTTCCCTTTTCGGGAATATGTTGTCCCAATCAGTTTTCCTCTTAGGTGATCAAATGTGTTCCAGTCCCCAGAATCTTAACAAGCTCACAGAATGGCCTGCTGACATGAATTGTCTGGCCACAACAGAGTTTTTATTCTGCCTTCTGATGTTGCTTTTATGTTCACTAATCTGGGGTTTTAACTCTCTTTTTCTTGCCCAGATATAATTTATCACAGTGATGTCGCAGCAGGCAAATGACATGATCTATGGAACAGGTTATGAGCTACTTGATCTTGTACTTAACATTCGTGTAAGGATGCTCATGTGTTGTTTCTTTTAAATAGTGTTGTTGCAGTGAAAACATCTCCCACTGGGAAAATTCACTCTAGTCAATGGCCCTAATAGGAGTTGCCTGCTTTGTTTAAGTGTTAGGGATATTATATCCTGTATGTATGAGTTTGTCTCTTATGGTTTTATTTATTTATTTATTTATTTTGAACTGACTAATCATGGATCCCTAAACCTCATATTCTGGTTACCTGTCTATAAAATGTTCCAGTTCTTGAACATAACTTTTTTAATCTCCTCACTTAAAGAGCAGCTGACACCTTCACAAGAACTTTAACAAAGCATTATATTTACACAGATCAGCTTGTATTTCACATCAGTTTTGTATTCTTCCTGCCCATTATTTATTACTGAGGTCATTTGCATGAAACAGGATCTTTGCTCCTGAGGAGTTCATCCATTCCAGTTGCTTTCTCCCTACCAGATGTCATAATGTTCTCCTTGTGACATCACAGTTACTCACATGGCAACAGATTGTGATGTCACAACAGAGCATTATGCATTGAAGTAGGGAGTAAGCTAGAGAGGCAGATAAACTCTAAGGGAAATCTAAGGGATAAAAAATCATGTACTCATGCAAATTTACTCAGTAATAAATAATGAGGAAGAAAAATATATGTAGAGACCTGTGTTTTTCTTAAATAAGAAATAACAAGAAATTAAGGTATAAAAAGAAATAATAAGAAATTCAAGGTATAACAAGAAATAAGAAATTCAACATATAAAAGGAATAAAATAAAAAAAACACATACATAAAGTGAAAATAAATCTACTTTTGGGGCGCAAAAACTAAATAAATGTTTGCAGCAGTTGTTGTTTAGGCTCTGTTGTTACCACAGAGACAGTCCACAAAGAAGCAACAGAGGAATTATTTCAGTCACAAAACATAGAAACATAGAATCTGTCAGTGGATAAGGACCATACAGCCCACCTAGTCTGTCCATTTTCCTATTTGGTTTGGCAATCCCTACTCTTATCTGGACTGCCTTTCCCCTGCTCTGCTGTACAGAAGGGTGTCTTTATGCTTATCCCATACACTTTTGAATTCCTGTACTGTTTTCACTTCCACCACCTCCACTGGTAGGCTGTTCCATGTATCCACCACCCTCTCTGTGAAAAAATACTTCCTAGAATTTCTACTGAGCCTCCTCCAGCCAACCTCATGCTATGTCCCCTTGTCCTTGTGCACTTTAATTTCTGAAATATGCTCCCCTCCTGTAAACCTTGCAAGACCATAGCATAATGTTGCTTAATACAATGTAGTGTACTAGGAATGTGATTTCTAGTGTGTATGAGGTTATTTTGAGGTAGTTTATGAATGTAAATGTGATAAGAAATTAAACTAAATTTTCCATGAATAAAAAGAAATAACAAGAAATTCCAGAAAAATAAAAAGAAAAATTATAAAAAATAAAAAGAATTTCTTGGGTCTCTAAATATATGGAATACATATAGAATGCAAGCTAAATTGCACCTAATTATTATGTTATTCAAAGTTTTCTTTTTGGTGTCAGTAGCTCTTTAAGTGGCAGTAGGCAGTGGAAAACATTATTCTTTTCTCAATCTTGTCTTGGTCTTTGTTCCTGAGAAGACCCTCTCTATTCAGTAATGAGGTTTCTTCCACTGCTTGCCCAAGTACTGTAACATATCACTGTATCCTCTGTCCCTGAACCTCCCCACTATATCCACACTGACTTTATCAAATTCCCTTTCTTCACTGCAGTGCCTCCTAGCCCAAATGAGTTGGATCTTGGGTACAGTGCATTTGAATCTTGTGCCATGGTAGCTACTACAGTGCAGAGTAATATCTGTCAGCCTCCTTGCATTACAAGCTGAAACACTTCATATGTTCAATGAATATGAATTCACGTTACCAACATAAAATGGATTTGCTTTTATAACATTGGAAATATAGCCAAATAATAGCTGAAGGCGGTATTTTATCTGCCAGTTAAGTTTCATTAAAAACAATTTATGAAACACACGCATTATCGTGGAACAACACCACAGTAAATGAAACAAAACTGTTTTTATTTTATTAACATAGTGAAAATTCTATTCATATAATTATGAGGGTACTAACTTTAACTTTAACTTGCGACTTCCATTATTTACAGAATTATTCTCCCTTAAAATATTTGACTTTGATAATAATAATATGTGGTATAACTTCACCCCATTTCAGATTTGACTTGAATTCCCCTAACTCTTCTCTCATAGATAGGAACAATTTAAAAAGATTAATCAAATTTGTAATACATTTACAACAGTATATTTTATAAAAACTATTCTAATTCGGCAAAAAGCCATGGGCGGGGGGCGAACCGCCGACCACCTCATTACCATGTGAGTCTCAACATCTCTAGCCACTTGGCTATAGGGTGGACACTGGCAGCTTCACATTATATAACATCAAGGCAACACCTATTCCAGTATTAGGTGTGATGTCAGAAGTGACGTTTGTTCCCCCTGCCAACTTAGCGGTCTTTTTAAACCATGCAGAATCAAAGGCTCAGACCTCTTCTTTCTTTACAGAAGACAGTCACAGAATGGTGTTTTAGCCAGGTAGGAATCTTGAGAAACTTTGTTATTAACTGAAATAACTAAAATATTTAATGTTATCTCGTAGACAAATAAATAAGATACGATCCTTCTTACATGCTAAGTAACACTGCATCCATGTATTTCATTTCATTGTAGCCCATAACCATTGTTGAACGGGAAGAAATGAAGCAGTAAAATAAGCAGATAAACTCTAAAGATTACTAATGAAAACATTAGTGGGTAATTAGTGGACAAAGCATAATTGCTAAGCGATATAAAATAAGTAAAATGTAATGGTTAACATTAATAAAGGAGCCTATATTGATATACATAAGACAACATTATAAAGTATCTTGATTACAACTAAAGAAATTGTTTTGTTTACCTGTAGAGAACGTTATAACAATTTAATGAAACAGTAACAAGCAAATCACAGGAGACCAGCTCATAGAAGTATATATCTAAAGGTAAAAACACCTTAATTTAGTTTCAATTTATAACAAGAAAACAGAATAAAACAAGGAATTTGTTTAATATAAAAACCTTTTTAAATCTGATTACAGGGGCTTTCAATAAATTAAGACTTTGATGAATATCTTGGGATAAACTGGCAAATTAGCACAGAAGAATAAGACAGATGCAATTATTACCCAACAAATACACATCTGAATTAAACGGTGTTATAGTAAGTAGCAAACTACACACAAACATATAAACAATGATTGTATGAATAAGGAACTGAATTATAACATTATTCATGTTTTCATTATGAACACAGCAAATTGAAGCTGAAATTTGAATATACAATGTGAATTTAACTGTGAAAACGAAGCATTAAAAGCAGGTATGCAGTTTATATACCGTATAGTAGTGTTGTTATAATAATGAGAAATATGGTTTAAAATATATAAATAAATGAAAACTAAACGTTGAAAAATGGTTAAAAAAATTAATTTAATAACAAATGAAGATTTTTGATAGCAATTAGAGCACAACTAAGAGCAGGATCCTCTTTTGTAGTGAGAGTTTGGTATCTGTAAAACTGTGTATTAACTAAGTTTAAGAGGATAAAAGAATATAAACATAAGATTTTGAATTAATTATTTGTTTATGTTTACAGTCAGCACTGTATTGTAAATCTGGCCTGAAGAAGTGGTGTGAAACTACGAAACTGTTGCCGGTTGAATATGCATGGTGCAAATTTATAAGAAGAATCAAGACCATTCAAGATTTTTATGGACTACTGGACTGTAATCTTATTCATTTATGTATGTCCTGTCTACCTCTCAGGGCTTCTGAGAGTGCATTGAAGCCTTCTTGGTGAAGTATACTTGTATATAAACCCTTGATGTCAAAGCTAACCAAAGTTACTTTTTCCCATTCACTGTCACTCATGTTCAGCTCACCTATCAGATGGATCACATGACTCATGTCCTTTATGTATGTTTCCATCCTACCTACTTCTGGCTAAGCATAGGAATTAACATATTTGGATAGTGGTTCTAAGACTGAATTAATATCTGACATACTGGGCTGCCCAGGGACTTTCTGTGTATCCTTATGGATCTTGGGAGGACATAGAAAATGGGGGTCCTTGGATATTTATTGCTCAACATATCTTTCTCATCTTCCATGATCCATCCCATGTCAACCCCAAGGTTCAGTAGTTCACTAATATATTCTTTTATGCTGTTAGTATGGTCTAGTTCTAACTCTAAATATCTGTTTCTGTCTCCCAACTGTCTAATGCATTCATTTGATATTTCCCATAATGTACTGGGTAAAAATGTCACCAGCCAGTATAGCACGGGAAGACTCACGTTGTTACAATAGCAAAAGATAATACAGTTAAAGGTATTATATAGCACAGGTCAGGCTAGCACTATTCCTGTAGCTGTTTGCCATTGGGAGAAACAGCAGAAAGCCTCTGTCAGGTGGTTTTCTACTGAGCTGCTGCTGTAGCACACAGAGTATGATTACAGACACTGGAGGGTGACAGAAAGTTGGTGGAGCGGGGCTCAATTCCCACTCCTGGGACTTACTTTTTCTTTCTTTGTGACCCAGGACTTTTGGTTTTTGCTTTGTTTCTCCACCTCCACAGGGTTCTCCCCTTCTCCAAGTTGCCTCCCCCCTAGAAGTGATTATATTTAGATGGGGAGTTTGTGGGTGAAGCCCTCCATAACATGGGGTGTTGGGGGTTGAGCCCCCTGCAAACACACAGTCTTGTCTTTTGGTATGGAGTTCGCTAAGGTAGCGCTCACTGTTTTTGCTGAATGCTACCTTTGTTTTCAGCATTTTTGCTTTGTGATTTTTGACTGTGCTGTTCATATTTTCACTGTTGTGACCTAGTGTTTTCCCATAATTTATTTTTTGTTTATTGAAATGTTTCACCAGGAAGGTACACTGAACAACAAGTTGCTCATCTCCTTGTGTGACCTGGGAGGAGGGGTACTGGGAGAATACATAGGATGAAAATACATAACAGTCGCAATAAGTATACAATACATAATACAGCAAGTGGTAGGAATACAGGTAATCAATACATAGTACACACAATGGAAGGAATACAGGAATACAAAATACAACTAATTAACAAATTAATAGAACATTTAAAGTGCAATTTCTTTGTACATAAGGGCAGCAAGTTACTGTCAAATTTTGACCCTGCTAGGGGTGGAGTGAAAGTGAGAGAAACTAAGGAGGCTTAAGGTTGAGGGAAACAGGTACAGTTAGGGGAGAGGAAGTTAAGGGTAGTGAAGAGGGAGGGAGAGGATGAGGAGTGGTGTATTTAGCATTCCAGATTTTAGGAAAATGGTGAAAAAAGCAGCTTGGCTTGTGAGAGTAGAGTAGCGGGGGATCACAAAAGTATGAGAGTCAGTGGATCTTAAGAAATGAGCTGGGGGGCAGGGTAGAGAGATAGAGAGAGAGGAGTATAAGTATGAGGGGAGAGAGCTTAGCCAGTATTTAGAGATAAATCTGGGGCAGTGAGAGAGGTGCCTATTAGCAAGTGAGGGGAATGACAGAGAGTGATAGGGAATGCAGTGGTGATTGCAAACAGGAAAATCCAAGGCAAAGCAGCAGACAGAATTGAAAAGAGAGTCCAATCTGGCTAGGGTGGATTAGGGAGCAGCACTGTAGACTACATCACAATAGTCAAAAATAGGGAGAATCATCTTTTGGACAGTCTCATGCCTGGCCATTAGAGGAATGCAATTATGGTTCCTGTATAGGGCACTGAGCTTGAAGCACAGTTTTTTAGGATAGCATCGATATGTCCAGAGAAGTTGAGGTGCTGGTCCTGACAGACCTCAAGGTATCTATAAGAGGAGGTATCCTCTAATGTAGTCTCATCCAGAGTGTGGAAAGTGGGCAGGGCAGGGAGCCTAGCAAGTCTCTGCCTTGTGCCAAAGGTCATGGGGACTGTTTTCTTGGCATTTAGAAAGAGTTGATTGGAGGTAAGCCAGTATTGGATCTTGTTGAAGTCAAGCTATGGTCTGCTTCCACATCAGAGGGAGATTGGCCGGAGATGAACAACACAGTATCATCAGCATGCATGTGTATTAAAGAGGAGGAGCAGACTGATGGTAAGTCATTTAGAAAAATGGAGAAGAGAAGCGGGCCCAACACTGAGCCCTGAGGAACTCCAGTGTGGATTTAGCGAGGAGGGGAGCTACAGTCAGCTATTCTAACTGACTGTGTCTGCCCTATGAGATAGGACTTAAACCAGTTAGTGGCAGCTAGTGAGAGGCCAGCAGAAGAGAGGGAATGGAGAAGCAGGGTGTGAGAAACAGTGTCGAAAGTTTGGCAAGGTCGACAAAGATGGCAGAGGCGATCAAGCCATGGTCCATGCCCATAAGGACTGAATCAGTAAGCCTGAGTAGGGAGGTTGTAGTGGAGTGTTTTTTCCTAAAACCAGATTGGAAGGGGGTGAAGAAGTTAGAGTCAGAAAGAAAAGAGGAAAGTTGGGCGAGAACAAGATGTTCTTGTAGTTCAGCAAGAGTTGGGAGCAGGGAGATAAGGCAATAGTTCCCTGGGGAAGTAGAGTCACCACCCTTAAGGAGGGGGAGGATAACAGCATTCTTCCAAGGATTAGGGACCTCAGCTGTCTTGAAGGAAAGGCTTAGAATTGTTGAGAGAAGATAGGCAATAGCTCAGGCTGAGAGACAAAGTAGCTTGGAGTCAAGTTCATAGGGGGAACTGCCTCTGGATGGGTTAATTTACATTAGGGCAGTAAGGGTGTCCCAGATGACAATGCTACCTCCCTTGCCAGCTGGTTTTAGTGCCACAGTATTGTCATTTTATAGGCTTATAAGAGCCTTCTATTCCTTCCTTGTGACATTCTGGGCCAGATTTTCAAAGATCCCTGAGAGCGACACAAGTTGCACCACTCCAGGAATGCAGCAAACTCTGGGTGTGCCAAGAACAATGTGTCTGATTCTGTAGGAATCAGGGTCCCACTGTCAAATTCCCCAGGTTTGCCACAATCTGTGCCAAAGAAACAATGCATCACAGGTGAATGCTGCATGCCACAGATGGGCTTGCGGCAGCTGCAGGAGGGGTGGCGACCCACTGGCTGGGCACAAACAATGCAGAAACAATAAGTGCAGCTTCCCATCATGACAGGCATGTACCCAAGGGAGTAAAACTACAGCAGAAACAGCCACAGTTGGTAGACTGAGTCAGCACCATCAATTGCATGGACTTTTATGTACCCGTAGTTAGGAGAGCAAGTCTGTACATAATTGGTACCAATGTGGCTTCACATAGCATAATCCATCATCCTGTTCCCTCCATGCCCCATTGGGCACCCCACCTGTGCTCTGTCAGCCACCGCCCCCCCCCGGCAGGTCACTCCCCCCCACCAGTGGCAGCATAGTCCTGTATTGACATAGGGCTCTTAGACTACTTCCTGGCTGGTCTAAGTGGAGCCCCTTGCTGCCTCCATTGCGGAGCTTGCAGAATCCTGAAAAAGGGGATGTTGGAGCCCCAACATGGTACAAGCTCCTTTGTACCCTGGTGCACCAGAATGTTTGCCACAACCTGATATAAGGGAGCTTTGGTGCAGCTGCATCAGGTTTGATGCAAGCTGCTTTGGAAAACTGCAGTTGTTACAAGTGGTGATGCAAGTCGCCCCATATGTCTCAACCTTTTGATGCAAGACCCTTGTGTCATTAATGTCTTTAAAAATCAGGCCCTCTGTCTTTTAGGATTTTTTTCCTTGGTGCTCAGTATATTCTTAATCTCCTGTTCCATGATTTTAATAAAACTCTCTACTGTGTCCAAACTTTTAGGTGAGTTAAAGGAGGATGTGACCTCTAGAGGTTTTTTGATCTCCTGTTTACATGAAACTGGTTTGGGTGATCTGTTACAAAACCAATCCACTAACCTAAGTTTCTGTAAAATTTCTGTAGGTCGGGCCAGCCTGGTGTTGCTAGAGGTTGAGGCACTGGTAGCTACACCTGATGCCATGCCAGTGACCCAGGTTCGGGAATGAGCCCAGGCTGCTGGGGGTTGACAGAGGGGAGAGAGGATTGAGCATCTGGAGGACTGCTCTCCTTTCTCAGAGGGAAGGAGACTTGTCATCCCATTTGTTGACTGCCCTCTGGTGATGACTGGAGGGCAGTATCCAACATTCTTGTGTCAGTAGGGAAGGGGATGGGAGAAAAAATGGCAGAAAAAAGAGACTGCCAGGCTCTGTGATGGTCCTTCTCCAGACAGCCATCCTGGCTTCTGGATTGGAGTCTCGGGGGAGAAGCTTGCAATCTCATTCCTGGCCCTGCCATGGGGGGCAATCCATGGGGGACTTACCAGGAACCGGCAAGTGTGGGAGCGGTGGGACTGGAGAGAGTCCCTCTATCAGGAGGGCCATAGCCACCTGCCAGGGCTCTGAAGGAGGTAAAAACCTATACAGAAAAAAATAATTTCTGTATGTCAACATTCAAATCAAATGTATTTATCTGTTAGGGGTGGGAAAGAGAAACCATTTCTCAATACCCTTTCCTCTGCTTCTGAAATATTCCTGTCATCTACCTCAATCTGCATCCCCTTCCTCCTCCTTCTCCTTCTCCTCCTTGTCTCTTCCACCTCCACCCCCACCTCCTCTGTGGTACACCGTTTGGTCCTTGTAGCACCCTTCTTGGTACCATCCCTTTCTCTTTAGCTCATACTGTGGTTCTTGTTCCCCTCTGTCACTCATGAGTCCTGCCCACTCATGCTAGGTTCTCCCTCCTCTAAAAAGGCTGTCCCTGTTCTGTATCTTGTCTTTGGGGTTTATAAGCAATGGAGACATAGCAGTCTCCGCTGTCTGAGTTTCTATTATATCCCTGATATTGTGAGTAATGCTGGTTCTATTGAAGCCTCTGGGCTTCAGAAGCCAAGTGTACACCTTATTTTCTTTATAATTAATTATATAATGTTTTTCTTAATTTCTGTTGTTTGATGTCTTCATGTTCCACTCTTTCTTTATTTTTTACAAGGGGCCATAAATTGCTTTCCTGTGCAAACAGACAGAAAACAATAAAGACTGTGCCATACATGTACAGTGTCAGGTTATCATTAATGTAACAGTCACAGTACATTACAATAGGCTACTAATCACCTGAATCTGGAGCTCCCTCATGACCCAGGACATGGGGAGAATCCACCAGAAAAAAAGGTAAAAAAGGCTGAACAAGAATTAGACTATCCAGATAGGGTTGTAAATCAGAATATACCCATAATAGGTCAGGAGGGAACACAGATACAGGGAGGGGAGGAACACACCCAGCATAAACTACCACTCTAGACCAGCTCCTAAGATGCAGTCAAGCAGGGACCCCATCTTACATTATAAATACCTTATACTCCCTTCGTGAACTGCTGTCTGACAGGGAAAAAGCCAAATGGCCTACTCAGATAGCAGCCATGTACAAGACAGCTGTTATGGGACAAAACGTGGGTCATGGGCCAAAATGTACAGGACTCAGCTATTCAAGTAAGAAGTGAAAGTTTGTTTTTGTCATTAAAAGAATGAATAATTTTTTCCATGTAGTAGATTTGGTTAGTTATGTTCTGCCAAGTTTTTATTTGTATCAGGTCATAATGTCGCACGCTTAATAGCGTACGGCATTATGGTGAAACCCAGACCTGTGCGCTCACCAAGTTGGACCCCCCTGGAGTTGAGAATCTTTGGGGGTGTGCACAGCCCCCCACTGAACAAAGATGTGATGCCTCATGGCAATAATCACGCAGTGCAATAGTGCCATGTGATATTATGTCTTGTGACATAATGACCCCATGCCGTTTTCATTGAAGGGGTAATTCACAATTTCATAACTGTTTTTTTTTTGTTTTTTGTTTTTTGCAGTCATGAGCCAAATTCCCAGATGGTAACACCCAATTGAGTTATGCAGCCCTCTTGAATAATCTAAGAGAAGGAAAATCTCTGCTGTGAGTGTAAAGGGGTGCCTAATAGCTTGTTGAGGTCCTTCTCCAGTTCCTTGAAAAAACAGGGTTAAAACTGGGCAGAACCATATTATACAAGAGGGCTGACCCCTAGGTTCTCCACATCCTGTCCAGTATGAGGAATCATGAGATGCAGAGTAATGTGCAGTTTCTAAGTGTACTCTCTCCATACATGGGAGCTAGTGATTTTGGAAGCATGCAGACAGGTTCTAATGCCAGTTAGTCTGGAAGGGTAACATCCAATTCGTTCTCCCAGCTTATAATTGTATCCAAAGAGGAGAGGCCTAGAGAGTCTAGAATGGATCTGTAAAATGGGAAATCATAAGTGGGAGGGGACTGGTTTGGGTGACCATAGTAAATAATTGAATAATAGTAGGGTAAGTGTCAGGCGATCGAGTGTTAGTAGGCAATGTATCAATGTGGTGCCCCAGCTGAAGGAATCAGAAGAAATCTGCTTGGCAGGCCCCATAAATGGATTGTGGTTCCAGAAAAGATTGCATATCTGCCCCATCCAAAAGTTGGTATAAATACCGGAGAGGGATCGTCTCCCATCATCTAAATGTGGAGTCAAATCAGTCAGGTTGGAAGTATTCCCAGTGTTCCATGGGAAATAGAAGAGGAGGAAGATCCCATAGGAGTAGTTTCCTCCTAATCAAATGCCATACCTTTATTTGGTGTCACAGTCAAGGGTTGGAAGGCAGTGCATCTCTGAGTGGAGTATCACGGTGACACATACAGGCAAAAAATATGTGATCAGGGAGAATCTCACACTCCATCCTGAGCCAAATCATAGGGAATGGGAGGAAAGAAAAGGGGTTAAAAGTTTAACCAGGAAAGTCACATTAAGCCGAAGCTTGTTTCCAGGTGTGACCTGGACCTAGGGAGAGCTTCCAAGTGATAGGAGGCAGGAAAGCACAGGTGAGAAACCCACTAACTCTTTACAGAAGTAATTGTATGAAATGTTTTCATGCTGCACACATAAAACTACCTAAGTGATATGCATGCTGCAAGTATGATTTAAATGTTAAATTTGAATTGATTGCATGCATATGGCATGCATGCAGCAAGCAAGTGTGGAAAACATGATTTTTATGTTAAATTGGGAAAGACTGTATGCATGCAGCATGCGTGTAAAAAAGCACGTTGTCACTAATAACTGTACATGTAAAAGTTGAGTGACTTTCTCAGGATCACACACAAGTCAGAGCTGATGAGATTCAAACACAGATCTTCATGCCTTTAACCACTAAGCCATACTCTCTGCACACATATGGCTCACTTGTACTTCAATACATACTGTATCTGAATATATCTGCATGCATGTGACATGCCTGTAGCCAGTGTATGCTTTTCAGTTTTCTTCTCTAACCTCACCTCATTTTAACAGTTGAACTGTAGCACACGTACCAATGGAAATACATGTTTTTCTCACCCCCAATACACAAACATACCCACAAAACCACTTAATTACTTCTGTCCGGCCTGTACTCCTACTATTTTTTTCTCCATAGTTTTGAATGCCTACACGCAAACAGACTTTAAAGTGCAAACACAAACATAACAATAACTTGACACCCACACCCACCTACATGGCCAGTTCCCCCCCCACCATTCACACACACACTGTAGTGGGTATGGGCATGCTGCTACAGACAATCCACCAAGTATAGATATAAGTAAAAAGTCTATTACTTGAATACTAGGGAGCCAGAGGTAGGAGTCTTTAAGAGATGATGTCCATGGGTCTGAGTGCTGGGGCGTACCACCTTGAAATTAATAGAGTTTTCTTCTATTATTGTTTTATACATTATGTCAGTTAGTTGGAGAGTAATGAAGGACACTGTTCTACTACCAAGGCCCTTGTTAGTCGAGCAGTGTCCTTCATTAATCTCCAGCTCTTCATCAGTAATGTATAAAACAGTAATTAAAAATACCCCATTCATTTCAATGGTGCACACCCCTGCAGTCTCCTTTGCCCTTTGTCATAATGTGCCTGAGTGTGGGGATGTGCAGGTCAGCTTCACCGGGGAGGGGGGGCATAAGCCTGGCTATAGTGTGGTTCAAGTAGTCTGTGCATACCATACCGCTTAACTGTCAGCGAAGGCAAGGGACAGCTGTAGAATGTCTGTAAGATCTTTGAAAGGTACAACTTATTTGGTTTGACTGAAATGTGATATGCAAATCAGGAAAAATTCAAATGTATAAGATTCATCTGTATATACCCCAGAGCAGTGCATCAGATTTGGGCTTAAATCCACCCAGTTACTAACCAATTTTTCCTGGCTGAAGTTCACCTTCCCCACCCTCCCCAAAAAAGAACTTTGTCCTGATTTTTCTCCCTGACTCCATTCCATTCAATACCCATCCCCTATGGGTCATGAAGCCATCCAAAGGTGAAGAAACATGAAAAACGCATCAATATTTCAGTCCTTCCTCCTTCCTCAATCCTCCTGTAAAAGAAAATTAATAACTTTTACTTACCCAGCCATATGGCCAGAACCTGTAGCCTGCCATAGTGTGCCACCAGCCCAGTTTTTAGTCCACTCCCACTCTCTCCTTCACCAGAAGCTGGATGCTAGAACTGACCATCACAGGTCCCCAATGTGGTCCGCAACCAAGTCACATCACCATACGAATCCACCCAACCTGTGTTTCTTCCTTCTTGCTGCTGTGGCTGCTGCCACACTACACTGATCAAGGCCTATGAAGGCCACCCACACCACTGTCACCACCACTGCTGCTAAGCCTAGCTTGCTGCCATGGGGGTCTGTGCTGTTTATTTTGTAAGGTGAGCCTAGTAGAGTAAGTAGGTAACCTAGTCTTGAGTTAGCTTCTAGCAGCTCACCCTCTGTCCCTTCAGCCACCATGGGAGATGGAGACTCACTATGACTAGAACAAAAATATACTGCCAAAGCACTGCTATTGAGAGTTAATTGCTCACTGACTCCTCCAAGCTGTAGTGTTCAGCCTGTCTACTCTGTGGTTGGAAAGACAGTGTCGCACTTGCAAGGCTCAAGTGCTCTGTCTTGGCTGGAGCTCATCCATATCACATGTGATTTTGCTGCCACTAATAAGTGGAGAGAGTGGACAGCACAGTACAGATGTAGTCAAGTCTGGAGAGTACCTGCAGCGTGAGCACTCACAGGCCAGGTGGGCACTTACTGTGCAAAAGATTAAATCCAAATTTAATGCCATTACTACTACACCATAAGAACAACCTACGCATAAATACGGGGGGGGAGGGGGGAACAACTGCGACCCTCTGCTCTACCTAAATGACATTCCTGCTTAATAGAAGAAATTCGTTCTCAGGTGCTAATACAATGGTTTCCACTGTGTTCTGAGGTACATTATCTTCATGTTTCATGATGTGTCCTGATCATCATGTGGGTTGGTGTCCCTCACTGTCCCTCAATTTGAGTGTTCATGTCCCTCATTTCAGTGACAAAATGTGAGGTATGGTGTATGTTTTTCCAAGACCCTACTCAGCACAAAGAGAGCTTAGCATGGCCATAGTGTATATGCTCAATACAAAATGACGAAGGGAAAGTAAGTAAGATAAATCAGTCATGGAGAAACACATTTGTAGCACTAAATATGCATAAGAGATTTGAATGGTCCAAAACAAAAAGGATAGTCTTCAAAACGCAGAGGCCCCTCTTCATACATCTGGAATGGGGGATGTTGACTGGCTATATTGTAGGCATTTAATGCAATAAGCAAATAATACTTTACAGATTAATGCCAATTTAATGACAAAAATCAAAAGCCATTAAACAAAGTGGAAAAGGATCAGAAATAATGAGTTTGCCTAATTTTTATGGGAATTCAAATAAAAATGTATTTTAATGACTAATTGCTAGCAGTTGTATAATAAATAGAAACTGATGTATTTTTTAGATGAGATTTGCACCAGCCTAGCTGCTGCACACATGGCAAGCATGTGGCATATGAGCCTCATGTGTTGTTTAAATGATATTCACACTAGCTTAACTGCTGCACTCATGTCAAGCGTGCAGCACATGAACCTGATATAATGTTTCAATGATCACACCAGCTTACCTGCTGCGCACATGTCAAGCTTGCAGCATGCGAACCTGATTTGCCTTTTAGACCTGGTTTGCATATGTTCACTTAGTGTATGCGAACCACATGGAAACATTGTACAATTAAGCATGTGGTATGCACTCTGCATGTACATGGCACACCTATATTTCTGCAAGGGATAGAGCTGTAAGTGAGGCTGTGCCAACCCTCCACAACCCCTGTCCCCACCGCCATGCCTGGGAAGATACAAAATGTGTATTTTGATTCACAGTAGCTGACCAGCCCAAAGGAAGCATGAGAGATCCCTATTCCAATGCTGGAAAATAGAATGATTGAGATAAAGGGGAATATTCTGAAAGAGTTATAACCTCCTTGGAATTTTACCATGCATATGATTTCAACAAGACACGTAAGAAGGAGAGCACTCCAACTGGAGAGGTCTTGAGAGAACTGTACAGTAAATGGAAGATAATTCTCTTTAAAATAATCATCTGGGTGTCTTGTGATGTGGACCCCTACATATTTAAGCTTAGTTAGATCTCACCAGAATGGAAAGGTTTTCGTAATGGGTTGTGAGGGGGTGAAGTTAAAGCAAAGTGCTTCCATTTTAACAGCGTTAATCTTGTAGCCTAAGACCTTACCATAGGTGGTAATGACTTGAAAGACAGCAGGAACAGAAATTTCAGGGTGAGTGACATATACGAGGATGTCATCAGCATACAATGCTATTTGATGTTCCTCACCCCCAGCCTCAACATCCAAAACCAAAGGATCCATTCTGATGGCCTGAGCCACTGACTCAATATACATTGAGAATAGTAGGGGGGGACACGAGGCATCCCTGTCATGTCCCACACTGCAAAGGGAAATAAGGAAAGTGATTGCCATTAATTTTAACCAGGTCTGAGGGGATTAGTAAATGCTTTGGATGAGGGATATTTAAGGGACTGGGAATCCTAGCCACCGCAGCATAGCATGCAGAAATGGCTAGGAGGCCCAGTCAAAAGCCTTCTCTGCATCAAGGCTCAGCAGGAGCGATGTAGTGGATGCCATATGCATCCCATGGATCACATGTGAAGTACCTCTTGTGTTATCAGTAGTGGTACTGGAGTGCACAAACCCTGTTTGCTCGAGTCCAATCAACCCGGGAAGCAGTGCATCAAGGCACCATGCCAAGAAGGCCATAAAAGTTTATAATCCACACTGAGGACAGAGATCAGCCAATATTGGAGGCACAGTTGAAAGTTTTTACCAGGTTTTGGGATGACTGAAATGTCTGCATAGGACCAAGATGTGAGTGGAGATTCACCCTCCTGCACCACACGTATAGCTTTCAATAGTAGTAGTAGGGGAAGTATTAAATCACAGGATGTTTAGTAAAACTCAGCATAATAGTCATCCGGTCTCAGAGCCATGAAGAGAAGTGATCAGGGCAAGTAGCTGACCCCTTGGTCTTTTGAGAGGTGTGGGGGCCAAGAAAGCATTAATCTCAGTCTGTGTAGCTTGGTGATCAAGGTGTAAAGCTTTTTATTATATAAACAAAAGGCGTAAGCAATGTCTTGCAGTTTTGTTTGCTTAACTCCCATCTCAGGATGAAGGAGAGATGTTATTGTGGCTAGCTTTCTCTGCTGGTGCAGCTGGTACACTAAGAGGCGGGATGCTCTAGGCCCCTCCTCATGGAAGCGTTGGTACAGAAAGATAGGTAATTTCCATCTTTTGAAGATGAATGGTATCCAGTTCTGCTTGAATTCACTTTAATCTAGGTAAGACAGACCGATCTCTGTTGTGATGGACATGCTGTAGGAATTGATGTTTTTTATTCAGATCATGTTGATGCGCATCCCATGACGTGTCCCCTCAGAACTGCTTTTAATGCGTCCCAATACATGGATGGGGTGGGTGAACTCCCTTTGGGAGTTATCGCTTACATAATCTTAATTTTTTTCTGTAAAGTAGTTGCAGAAATCAGGAGATATAAGGTGGAAAAGATTAAGCCTCCATTTAGTATTTCGTCTCTCTTGATGAAGCTCCCAAAAGCAGGAAACATGGGCATGGTCTGAGTAAGAAATAGGGCCAAAGGTACAGTTATTATTAAGTTCTGGATATTCGACTTGGGCATAACAGTGGTCGATACACGTGTAAGTGCTGCATCCATCTGTGTAGAGTGTGTATCCACGCCTTCAAGGGTATAGGCTTCACCAGATGTCCATACAACCCACTTTATGGATAAATTTCCTGAAGCATTTATAGACAGCTGGCTGAGGTGAGGGATTCAGATTAGTTTAGTCTATGCTTCAGTCCTGGACAATATCAAAGTCCCCCGCTAGCATTAGCCGTCCCCTGGTCTTAGTGAGAATACACTCTGACTAGCGCTTGATTGCTGGAGTATTCGTACTGGGTGGAAGATATATATTAGCTAAAGTAACTCTTTGGTTATACGGGGTACTGATAGCAATTACCAGTCTTCTCTCAGAATCTGACCAGGAGTCTTGAAGTTGGAAAGGAGTGATGATGGGGAACCAGAACTCCTCTCTGTCTGCCCTTTGGGAAGGAGGAGGTGATGACAGTGAGGAAACCAAATTTAGTAATTTATCATGTTTTGGGGATGTGAGATGGGTTTCTTTTTTTCCATTTCTACACCCCTTTCTTGCACCACAACTAGCCTTTTTCTTCCAGGATCCCAATATTAGCCCTAGCTCCACCTCAGGTAACTCCAAAAGGCACCAAGGGACTCATCCCATCTGGCTGTGGTTTGCCCCATGGGTGGGGAGGAAGGGGACCCCAGGTTCCCCCAAGTCCATTTGAGTACATTGGGTGGTCCAATTGGCCCTCCTAGGAGCCTGGTTATGGAGTCTGGGTGCCAGGTCCCTTCTACAGGTGCTAGTACGGGGTATTACCTTGTTTGGTGTCCCTGCCCTGAGGGCACCAGCACACAAGGAGATCTAAGGAGGTGAGGACATGCAGAGACATTCTGCCACTCCAGATTTCAGCCAGTGTCCTCCCTCCCTGATCCTTCTGCAGTCTCGCTGCACCACCTCTCATGGTCACCCAGGTGGCAGTAAAGCAGCGGGACCCACAGCCCACCCTCCCTGGAGGAGGAGAAGAGCCCTTCAGGTGCTCTATTCCCCCCCCCGGCTGGCCCTCCAACAACTCAAACTCTCTTTCAAACTCGGAGTGCTGGCATTGCAAGTGGGAGTGGGAGTGCTACTGCTGCACTGGCTGGCTGCCCGTAGATGAGGCCTGTTCTTCCAAGCAGCCCATCCATGTGTCCAGTTTACCTATGTCGGTTTGCAAGCAACAGTTGTGAGTTCAATCTCCTTCCAAAACTCACAGAATTCAATGAGCAGCAAAGTCGTTTGTTTTTGCAGTGTTTTATTTCTTCCGGAATCAGGTTGGAGTTTGCCATGGAGGGAAGAGGCCTGTGGCTCCTCCCTGTCTGATTGGTCTCGAAAAATCATCCCCATCCATTGACACTGTGGAAAAGAGGCTCTGCTGGTTCTCTGGCAAGACACTTACACAACTCCTTCAGGTAGTTTTGCACAGTTTTGAACAAGCTGGTGTTCAAAAAATGGGACGAGGGAAAGGGCCAGGGTGTTGTATGGGAGGGCAAGTGGAGTGTGAGGTGGAGGGGAGGCATGGAAGATTAGTGCTAGCAGTTGTTAGTACTGAGATTGAGCAGGAATGGTGGGCAGGATGGAGGATTAGGGTTGGCAGTCACATGTACTCAGCATGGTCTGGTGCCAGAATAGTTTGCGTTTAAATGGGCCAAGTTTAGGTTCAGAGGTTATAACAGTGGGAAGAGCATTTAGCTAGCCTGGTGCTCTGTAAGCAAAAGGGTGTTGAGCTTGGGCCGTGCAGTGGAAGATGATGGTAAGGGCATTTCTTGACACCCCTCTTGTCAGGTGCTGACTATTAGCAGCGGAGAGAAGGTTTTGGATGGAGGGTGGGGTTAAATCAAGGGTTGATTTCTTTCCAAGAAGGCATACCTGGTATTTATTTTTTATTTGATTTATTTCAGTTTCAGAATTACAACCTTTGAGCCAAGGATGCTCTTTTTCAAAGGCTTCATGTCATGGGCATAAAACAGTACATTACAAAAAAACTTTCAGTGTCAATAATAGACAGGATAGGTAGTTGGAATCAACACTGTGGGACATAGAAGTAACAGAATACATAGGCAGACTAAGAAACTAGCAAGGAATATAACTTAACTCCAGTAAATTAGTCCCAGACAAAAACAAAACCAGTTGCTAAGTGCTGAAAAGTCAGTTGCTAAGTGCGGAAGGTGTGGAAAATAGTAACCAGAAGTGGCTTTGTCATTGCAGAGTCCAAAAGGGGTGTAAGGGAAAAGAGGGGGGTGGAGAAGGGAAGTGGGGGTGGCTGCCAGGAATGGCTGTGAAGAGGGAGTGAGGGTGAGGCATCATATGGGGACAGCCGAGAGTGGTCCACCAGGTCAGGTGCCAAGAACCTGAGCCAGGGGAGGGAGGTGGTTGCCAAGGGGAGGTAGAGAGTGGGTTAAGGGGTGTGTCGGGGTAGGGGGATGACTTGAGGAAGAAGGCAGGACATGAGGCGAGAGGTCAGTTGCTATTCATAACAATCACAGTTATTGGTTCCTGCCAGGTGGAGACGTAAGTCTTTCCTAAAGGGGCCAATATTTTCATGTTATAAGACAGTGAAGGATAGGTCATTCAACCATTGTGGGCTGTGGTAAGAAAGGGAATGCTGGGCAAGGGAGGTTCTTTTAAACAGTACATGTAGTAGGCCCTTCAGTGAATTTCTGGTATTTTTGTATGTTAGGTTGCATTGGAATAACATAGCTGTTGACTCAGGTGTTTGTCCTTTGGGGGCTTTTTTCCCCAAGTAGACAGGCTTGGTATATTGTCCATAGGGAAAGGGGTAGCCACCCTGCCAAGGAATAGAGGCTGCAAGTATGAGTGAATGATCAGCCCCTAATACAAGCCAACAGGCTTTATTGAGGAGAAGTTGTATGCATTTAAGCAGGTTCCATGTCAATTCAGTGAATTAACATTAGTGAATGCAAATTCAGCGACTATTTTATAGCTATGGTAATTACAGTGACCATCAATCACAGTGCATGCAATTACAGTTCATTTCCGTTGCCACTTTAGGTAATTTAGTTATAGAAAGAGAGCCAGTGGGGAGAGTTGTTTCCTTTACTTGCCTTTGGAGCTTTTGATCTGCATTCATTGCCTCGTATACTTTATTTCCTATGGTAAGCAAAGTTAATAGTTTAGAATATGCATTTACTGAGGTGTTTTTCAGCAAAGCGGCATTAGCAAATGCTGCCACCAGTCCAAGAAAGAATTACATTTAGACCTGAAGGATTCTGTTTCTCGAGCTTTTGCTCACTGCAGGGTGTTTGTAAATGCAATAAGACCCATCACCAGTATGCAGGGGCTGTGCCCCCTGCATCTCCTGGGGCTGTGCCCCAAACTCCCCACTATTTCTAAACTAACATCCTCCAGGGTGCACCTGGACCTCAGAGGTAGGTTACACTATAATTGCAAGCGCTGTAACTGCACCGCCATAAATGACTCGCTGAAATTGATGTGCTGAATTGACGTGCTACCGTTTAAGCACAGTCTCAGGGCCTGCACTGTATATGATTAGGCCATAGTCAATAATTGTCAATATGGAGCTCCATGTGACAAGACTGAGGGCCTCAGGGGTCATAGCTTTTCTGTGCAGGTATAGGATCCCAAGTCGGATATTAACAGATTTTATGATGTGGTCTATATGGATAGTGAAAGAGAGGGAGTCATCAATGTGGATGCCCAGATATTTAAAGGTGAAGACCTGTTCTAGGACTTCACCTTTATGACTAAGGATGATCAGGGGATTGGCATTCTTTTTGGACCACTGCAATGAGAAGTGCATAGATTTAGTTGTTTTGTAATTTAATAGGAGCCTGTTATGCGAGAACCAGGCCTCAAGTTTGGAGAAGCTGTCTTGAAGATCAGTATTTATTTCTGGCAAGTGGTGTCCAGGCACAGAGATCACTGCATCATCGGCATAGAGCTGCATCTTGGCAAGGCATGCACTAGGGATTGAATTGCTGAAAAGGCTGAAGAGTAATGGCCCTCAGATTGATACTTGGGGAACCCACAGTGTTACATTCTGAGGTTCAGATGTAACTCCATTTATCCTAATGTGCTGATTCCTGTGAGATATGTAGCTTAAAAACCAAGAGACTGTGTTAGTGGACAGGCCTAGGGTCGAGAGGTTGTCGAATGCTTTAGTCAGGTCTATAAAAATAGACCGCACCATCATACCAGAGCCAAGAGCATCGTAAATATAGGAAACAAAGTCTGTGAGTGCTGTGATAGTACTGTGGGCTTTATGGAACCCATGCTGCTGTGGGCAGTGTAGTTTGTAATTATTCAGGTATTCTGTGAGCTGGTTCAACACCATTCTCTTAGGCCTTAGAAAGGGGGGGCAAGATGGAGATTGGGTGGTAGTTACCCAGGGTAGTTCTATCTCCGTTTTTAAAGACTGGGGCAGTTTTCCATCTATCTGAGAATAAGCCAGTCCTAAGGGAAATGTTGAACAGTTTTGTTAGAGGACAGACTAGTTCTTCCAATGCAAGGGCGAGCAACTTCATGCTGATAGAGTCATTGCCCATTCTAGTTTTGCCTAAGACCCTTCTAACATATTTGATGATTTTGGACCGTGAGACCTGTTTGAAGTAGAAGAGGGGTAACTGAGGTTAAGGGTGTGTGGAGGGTGGGGACTAGGGGGCATCTTGTTAAGACTGGGGTCTAGGTAGTCTGGGGGTAGAACAGAGCTTAGGTCCATAAAAGCTTGATTAAAAGCATTTGCAAGGTCTTTTGGATGTTGCACTGGGCCCATGGGAGTAACAATTCGATCAGATGGAGTTCTCAATTCCCTCCCTGTAAGGGTTTTATTGTTATCCCATAAGTCTCTTCCTTTCCCCCAGCTCTGACTTAATTGCTCTCTGTAATACATGGCCTTGGCATTTCTAATTAGCCTAGCACATTTATTCCTTGCAGATTTGTAAGCAGTGAAGTCAGCCTGTTTACTGGTAGCTCTCGCTCTGTGCCAGAGGGTGTTCCTAAATTTCATTTGCACAATCAGGGGGCCACTGAGCCATGGGTTAAGTTCCCTAACAAGTTCCCTTAATTTTAAAGGTTTCTACAGGTGCAAATAGGTCACAAGTTCTATTAAAGACTGTGATTAAATAGTCAAGGGCCTTATCAGTGTCAGCGCAATCATCTAAAGGGGTCCAGTCAGCATCCTTTAGATACCTTTTGAAGAGGTGCAGTTACCCTTTTCTCAGGGATCATTTTTTGATGAGTTGAGGGGGTCTTTTGGGCACTTGTTAGTCCAGGAACAGACCATTGGTGAATGGTCACTCAGGGTATCTGGAAGGACTAAGACTTTTTTTGATATGTTCAGGGGACGTTACTAGGAGCCAGTCTATTAGAGTGCTGGTCCCTGTACGGTAGTTCATTCTGTTTGTCTGGTTGATCATCTGCCTGAGGTAGAGACCATGTATTTAATCTCTTACAGCTACCGTATCATGCACTAACCAGTTTGAGTTAAAGTCCCCCAAAATAACCTGTTCCCAATCCTGTTTAGCCTTACTGATGTGATCATAGACAAGATCATGCCCTTTTCCTTGCTTTCCAGGGAGAATGTGCACTGTTGCCAATAGCAGTGTTTTGTGTTGCTGCCTGTTAGAGTTTCAGTGATATTATTTGAGCTTCTTTTGTGTTGGTGTTATAAGGCATGGCTTGTCCTTTGATGTTTCTGCTCAGGTAGATGAGGCACCCCCTCCCCCCATTTGGCCAGTCTATCCAGGTGGAAGATGGTGTATCCCTCTAGAAAGATGGTGGTATCCAGGACTTTGGGTGAGAGCCAAGATTGAGATCATGTCTGGCTTGTGCAGTATTACCTATGCCTGGAGTTGGGGTAGTTTGGGTAGTAGGCTACCAATATTAATAGAGGTGATTTTGATTATCCTTAAGACATAGCGCCTCCACCATGACCTGTGGGCATGGGTGTGCCTGCGGCTGACATTGCCAGGTTCAGTGTGATCTTTAGTGTAGGAATAGGTACCCATTAGAGCCATGACAAGATTTGTAGTTATGTGTGAAGGCTGCTTCCTGCTCGCGTGGTGGTAGCAGAAACCTGGGCTTGCTGCATATGCTGCCTCATAGTCCATAATGCCAGGTCTGAGAAGGGGAATGCTCCTGGGAGAAGGCAGTGTGCCGTGGTGGGGGGAGGGGTTTCCCCATTCGTGTCTTCAAAGACCTCCACCAGGGAGGTCAGAACCAGGAAGGCCAGTATACTGCAGTAGAGTGAGGTGCCCATCATAATAGCTCCCCAATATCTGTCTCTGTAGGCTGAGGGGGAAATTTAGAAGGGGGAGGGATTGTCAGCTACAGTCTAGTTCCAGAAGTCGGATGAAGTCCCTTTAAGGGGTTGACCTTTGAGGTTGTGAGAAAGGAGGTGGTCCTTGTGGGGAAGAGGTGTATTTAAAGAGCCCCAGGGTGGGGGAAAATTTAAGCAGAGTAATAATTTGAGAAGGAAGGGAAGGCGCTAGCCTTTGGCTTGAAATCGGGTTGGCAGTAGGTAGCCAATGGCAGTGGCAGCCCTGTACAAGCCAGTCAATCGCAGAGTCTGAAAACTGCTAGAGCCCAATCGGAAGCAAGCTTGGTGAGCGGTATACCTTTAATAGAGGAGCTAGCTGGGGAGGTGTGGGAGGTAGCTGCAGGAGGCCTACCATCACACTGTGCTGGAGTGCTGGTGCTCCAGGAATGCCTGTTCAGGGTGCTGTCCTTTGATAAAGGAGCTGGCCGGGGAGGCATGGGTGGTGGCCGCAGGAGGCTTGCCATCCTGCTGTGCTGGAGCGTTGGTGCTCTGGGAGCACCTGTTCAGGGCATTGTCCTTCAATAGAGGGGCTGGCTGGGGAGGCATGGGCATCAACCGCAGGAGGCTTGCCGATCCTGCTGTGCTGGAGTGCTGGTGCTCTGGGAGCACCTGTTCAGGGTACTGTCCTTCGATAGAGGAGCTGGCCAGGAAGGCATATGTGGCGGCCACAGGAAGCTTGCCATACCGCTGTGCTGGAGCACTGGTGCTCTGGGAGTGCCTGTTCAGGGCACTGTCCTTTGATACAGGAGCTAGCTGGGGAGGCATGGGTGGTGGCCGCAGGAGGCTTGCCGTCCCACTGTGTGCTCTGGGAGTGCCTGTTCACGCCGCTGTCCTGGGAAGAGCTGAGAGAGATTTAATTCTCACCTGAAGGCTGAGCCAATTGGTTTATGCTTACAAGTCACAGGTATGGGTAAGCCTGTGGGCTCCGAGGACCAGTCTGCATGCTTTATTTAGGGCCATCCTTACTCTTTAGTGCTGTGTCAGTGGCAGAGACTGCCATATTGCCTGCAGGAGGGCAATGCGGCAGTCTAAAAGCAAGCATCACAAAGAACTACTATCTGACTCTTAGGGTGACAGTAGGAAATGTTGGTCTAATACAAAAGACATAATTGGCAAAGATGTTAAGATCTCTCCAACAGTGTTAAAGTACAATGGCAATACCATCACTGACCCAGTCTCCATCGCCAATACTTTTAATACAGCTTTCACCAATCTATCTGATGTCCTTCCAAAAGACTTCTTTGATGATGCTCCTCTATCAACATCTGGGACTGTGGAACACAAAAACCTTGACCACCCACCACTTTATTTCAAGCGGTTTTCCACAGCCCAGGTCAGAAAACTCCTAGCTAAAGTCCTGGGGAAATCAGGCACAGTGGGGACTTCCTTGACCTTAAGTTCATCTCACTCACCCTTGAAGAAGTTCTACTGCCTATTACCAAGATTCTTAAACTATCCCTCTCTCTATCACAGTTCCCTGCCATCTGGAAGACCGCACTGGTCACCCCAGTGCACAAAGCACTCAACCGTCCAACTACAGACCAATATCAATTCTCCCCACTGTATCAAAAGTATGGGAATGTATAGTGGCAAATCAACTTCCTGACTACTCAGAGAAGTACTCCATTCAATGCCCGGAGCAGCACAGCTTCAGGAAAAATCACAGCACAACCACACCCCTGCTAGAATTCACTAGCTTCTTACATAAATCCTTCGACAATAACAGCCTCATTGGAACAGCTTTCATTGACCTCACAAAGGCCTTTGATACCGTGAATCATCAGCTCCTCCTATATCAACTCATGAAAATTGGTCTTTCACCTGACACCCAAAAATGGCTCGGAAGCTACCTGTCTGATAGGTCACAACATGTAAAGATAGCAAGCAGTGTCTCAAAACTCCAAGTCATTCGGTCAGGTGTCCCACAAGGATTCATTTTAGCCCCACTCCTGTTTAGCATCTTCATAAATAACTTACCTAATGCTTGTCAACAAAGGACACTCCTTTATGCTGACAATGCCGTCATCTTTACAATCCACCCTGGTCCATCTTCGCTGGAACACAACCTCCAACTTGGCTTCATTGAAATTGAAAAATGGATCCAATCACACAAACTTGTGCTCAATTACAAAAAAAACTAACTCCTACTGTTCACAACCTCCCATCATAAGCACAAGGGGTTTTCCCTACAGTCAAAAATAACCATGGAGTCCTGCTGGAACAAGTACAACAGTTCAAATACCTTGGGGTTAACTTGGACAATCAACTCTCCTATGTTTCTCATATTGAGACCATTGCCAAAACTGCTAATGCAAAATTAGGTTCGCTATTTAGACATTGAAGAAACCTGACCCCTGAAGCACTTAAACTCTCTATAAATAGCTCAGTTCGATCCATTATCGACTATGATCTGGTTGTTTATGACGCTGCCTCTGCCACATCTCTAATTAGACTAAAAACAACACTGAACAAAGCTTGTTGATTCCTCACTAGTGCTGAGAGCCCTACCCACACTTGTGATCTCTATGCACAAACAGACCTTCTCAATCTACAAGGGAGAATTTGTGAGGTCAGTGAAACCACTCATGTATACTAGCAAAAAAGGTGCTACAAGGAACCCTGCCAACGGGCCTCTCCAGTCTTGTCCCTAGATCCCGAAAGGCTCGCCAGACTAGGACCTAGGAAACAGACCTCCTACTCATACCTAGGTTCAGAACTAACCAGTGCCAACGATCCTTCCTTGACAGAGTCCCTATGTGGCTGAATTGCCTTGGCCAAGATCTTATTGATATTCCTCATTCTACCCAGTTCAAACGTCTCCTCCACCAATATATTATGAATGAAAACGCCTGTGATGACCCCTTATAAATGTCCAACATCCTCCCTTGTGATGTCTGAAAAGAACGGTCTCACTGACAAGGCCTCTGGCTGCCTCTGCTCCTCCCTCCCCCCTTACCCTGCCAGCACCTCCCCTCCTTATAACTATTGCCCTCTTCCTGCCACCACTTATACTGCACTGGGTGGCTACTGACTTCCTGGCCACCAGTTGTACTGCACTGGATGGCTACTGACCTTCCCCTACCCCCTGTCCTCCTCCTCCTCCTCCCTCCCCCTGGCTCCCCTACCCCCATTCCTCCATCCTCTACCTCCTCCTACTCCCCCTCTCTCTCTCTCCTCCTCCACCACCTATTGGATAAGCTGCAGATCCTAGTTACTGTAACCAAGAGCCTACATCTTCCTAACCCCCACCAGAATTGCCTTATGACTGTCCCATGCATTCTTGAATTCCCCCATTGTTTTTGACCCCACAACCTTCTCAGGAAGGACATTCCATGCATCCACCATCCTCTTTGTGAAAAAATGCTTCCTTATGTTGCCCCTGAGCCATTCTTCCTCTATCTTCAGATTGCACCCCCTTGTTCTTGCACATCTCTTTTTCTGAAAGATGCTACCCTCTTGGACTTTGTTGATTCCCTTGAAGTACTTGAAAGTTTCTATCATGTCCCCCCTCTCCCTCCTTTCCTCGAGGGTATACATATTAAGCTCCTTTAGTCTCTCTTCATATGGTTTCTGGTGCAGATCCTGCACCATTTTAGTTGCCCTCATCTGGACTGACTCCATCCTGTCCATGCCTTTGTGGAGATGGGGTCTCCAGAACTGCACACAGTACTCCAGATGGAGACTCACCAACTGCCTGTACAGAGGGATAACAACTTCCTGTTTTCCATTGGTGATGCCTCTCCCTATACATCCCAGTATCCCCACAACCCTCCTTACTGCCTTCTCACATTGCCTGCTTACCTTTAGGTCCTTTTCCATGCTTGTTGTTGTTAGTAACACCCCCTTCCCCCCATTGTGTACTCTACTTTACACTTCTTTGCATTGAATTTAAGCTGCCATACTTTTGATCATTCCTCCAACATTGCTAAGTCCCTTTTCATCCTTTCCACCCCCCACAGAGCAAGTTGTGTCTCTTTGAAAGGACACATAGTTCTGGCAGGGTAGACAGTGAGGAAAGGGTAAGAGAGTTGCAGAGGAGCTTGCAAAGGTTAGAGAGGTGGTACAAGGTCTGGCTATTGAAATTTAATGTCAGAATTTGCAAGGTGATGCACATAGGGAACAAGAACCCTGGGAAGGAATACTGGATGGGAAGGGTTAAGCTGGCCACTACTTCAGATGAAACGGACCTGGGGTTCATCATAAGCAACTCCCTAAAACAAACTAGCCAATGTAACAAGGCTTGCCAAAGGCAACCAGAATGTTGGAGTGTATTGGAAGAGGTTTCGATAGCAGGAGGGTGGAGATAATTCTACCTCTCTATAGATCACTGGTGAGACCCCATCTGGAGTACCGTGCCCAATTCTGGAGTCCTCATCTGAAGAAAGACAGAGGCAGACTAGAGATAGTACAGCACAGAGTAACCAAAATGATTCAGGGCCAACAGGGCAGATATTATGAGGACTGGCTTAGGGCACTAAACATATACTCACTAGAGGTCAGAAGAGAGAGGGGGTGACATGATAAAGACCTTCAGGTTCCTGAAAGAAATAAACAAGGTAAACTGCAAGGAACTATTTAGCAGAAATGGTTGGTCAGAAACAAGGAGATGAGAATATAAGCTGGTGGGGGAAGGGGATTCAGGAGGGATGCTAGAAAGTTTTACATTACCGAGAAAGTGGTTAAGGCATGCAGCAGCCTACCAGCAGAGGTAGTGGGTGCAAAAACCATTATTGGGTTCAATGACAGCTTTGACAGAGTTAAGGGGCTGAATTCTCAAAATGGGCTAGGATCGGTGCAAGCTGCAGCAAACAGAAGCTTGTGCTGAAGCCTGGCGTGCCAGGGACCTTGCACCAGATTCTGGTACAGGAAGGGTCCTGGCACCTAAGTCTCCACACTTGTAGCAACCACTCCCATGCGGCAAACACCTGGTGTACAGTAAGGGTCTGCCTCAGGCCCCTTTGGCAAACACAAGCAGTCCCCCATCCCTGATCCCCAAGTACATGAATTAAAACCCCTTCCCCTGGTGGTCTAGCACCCCCCTTCCTGAACCCTGATGCTGCCCGTAGTATGTAATAAAGAACCTGTTCCCCTCGTGGTGGTATGGTGCCCCCCCACAGCCCCATTGCCACCATAGTATATCATTAATAGAATGCCCCCATTCTGGATGCTGCAATTGTATATAATTTATAGAATGCACACCTCCCCAATCCTGGATGCCACCGTATTATGTATTTATCAGATCCACTGAGACGCACACACTTTATCTATTCCTCATCGCTCTACCTCTACAGGCCAGGAAGCTTTCTCCTACTGCTGCCCAAAGCTTTGGAACTCTCTTCCACCTCCTATCAGACTTTCCTCTTCCCATTTTTAATCTCCTTAGTCCTTCATAATTTTTATTCCCCTAACTGCACTTGTTCTTAGCCCCCCTTCAACCCTCTCAACCTTGGTGCATTATCCTTTAGCTCTACTTTATTTCTATTGTCCTAACTGTACTTGTCACTAGCTCCCCTTCGCAACCCTCCCAACCCTTGTGCACTACCCCCTGCTCCTCTATCCCTGACTTACCTCCTGTCTTCTAACTGAACCCTTCCTCTGATTACTTCCTTACATGCTACCACCTATTATACCCCCTTCTCCCACCCCCTACCACAACCTACTGTGGCATTTTGACTCACTACAACCATCCACAACCTACTGTGCTATTTCGACACTCTACTGCTGTCCTTCCCCCCACTACCCCCCCACCGATGTGCTCCCTTTTTCCATTCCTAGTTTACCCCTATTTTCTTCAGCCTCCCTATTCCTTATCCCTCTCCTCCCCTCTGGTCACCAGCCACATTCCACTCCTCCTCTCTGCCCCCCTTCTCTCCCCTCCTTTTCTGCCTGGTCCTGTCCCCCTTGCACGGTTCTCTGTCATTCTGAAGGGGTATAGATCCTCTCTTCTACCCCTCTTCCTTTCCCTCCACTTTCTAATCCTGACCTCTTGAAGGGTTCTCTGCATCCTGAAGGGGTATAGATTGTCTCTCTCTTTTTCCCCTGCTCCCTTTCCCCCTACTTTCAAATCCATCACCCGCCCACCTCCCTACTTCCATATCCTTCTCCTCCTCTCCTGTTCCTCCACCCTCTCTTCTATACCTCCCTGCTCCCTTTCTCTCTCCCTCCCTTTCTGCCTGGTCCTGTCCCCCTTGCAGGGTTCTCAGCATCCAGAAGGGGTTAGATCTTGGCTGTCCCTCTCCCTCTCTCTCTCTCTCTCTCTCTCTCATCCATCCCCCACCTTCTACCCCTTGCCTGTCCACTTCCCCACTTGTCTTATAACTGCCTTTTCTTGGGTATACAATAGCATGTCGAATCTTGTACTCGGCTTACTACTTCTACCTCTTCAAATGTGTTATCCATCCTCTAACATTTACCCTACTGGATCACCTGCTCTTGGGTTGTTGCAATGTACATTATATCCAATCATGGTTTTATTTACCCTAACCAGTTGGTCTGGGTTATTTCTGCTCTGTAATTGTACTACACTGTTTTGTTTTAGTAACTGTACTTGTATTGCTGTGTTATTGATATGTGTTTGTCTGTTCTTCCAATTCTTGTGCCCCCCACCCCCACCCAGGATGCTTCTGGAAATGAGCTATTTACAGCTCATGTTGTCTTTCCTGGTGAAACATTTTCCAAATAAATAAACATGCTTTATGCAGGCACCTTGCATCTTATTAGGGGCTTTGAGAATCAGGCCTAAGGGCTTACTAGTTTCTCAGGGGGGGGGGTAGCAATAAGACAGGGAGTGAGTGAGGAAAGCAGAGTAAAAACCCCATCTGGACAATAGGTCATTCGGAGAGTAGGGTAAAACTGGGTGGACAGGATGGCCAGTGGTCTTTTTTCTGCCAACATTAACTATGTTTCTATATGTATATCTGTGATATGTGCCTAAGTATTCAGGGTAAGGTAAGTCTATAGTTACAGGCTAAAAACCACAGAAGCAGGGTCAGACAATTCAAAAGGAAACAACCAAAAAACAGAAAAGAGATAGAAAAAGAAAAAAAACACATGGAGAGGATGAAGGAAAAGAAGGAGCAGTAGGAGTGAGAAACACCAGGTTGAGGAGACGGTTATCTTCAACCTCGCGAGAAGGCCATTAATAGCCTGTGAAGAAGCAGTGCTCTCAAAAGGTTTAACCTTTGCACCAGCAACAGCCCCAGACTGGTTCCAGATTAAGCTGGACCTCCTAATATTTTATAGCTGCGTAAGACTTAAGTACCACTTTGTTGGTTCCGAAAATATTGTTGCTCAAGAATAACTAGCTTTAAAATAAATGTAGTTTCTAGATTTATCCCTCCAGGCTCCATCCCACACCCAATAGACTCTTTTACAAAGAGGGTGAATAAAGACATGGAGAATTTACTCAAAACCTTCTCCACCAGAAGTAGAAAGTTAACTAAAATGGAGGAAGCTGTGATTAAAGGTTGCACCTGGAAATGAGCCTTGGCTCATTGTGCCTTTCCTGGTTACCAATCTTCAAATAAATAAATAAATAAAGATTTGGAACAGGATAAGAAACTTGTAATTAAACAGGCCAAGTAAGATGGGCAGTGATTATGGACATTGATTAATACACTACATAATGTTTGAGACAAGTGGGAAATGAGGGTAAATGACAAAAGATTGCAACATGATCCAACCAGTGAACTTCCCCAGATTATACAGGAAACAATCAGTAGGGGCAGGAATATAGGTGAAATCCCAGACTAGGTAGTGAAGTCCCATATATAGGATAACCCTGTTAGTCCTGTTTTTCACTGCCTGCCATAAATCCATAAACCCTCTAGACTTCCACCAGTTAGGCCCCTAGTTTCAGGGCTAGGGTCAGCTCTGGAACCCATTTCCTGTTATATGGATCAGCCCCTTGGGGAACTTGTTCAGATGATGCCTTCCTGCTTCCAAGAATCATGTGATGTGCTAGAACTCTTAGAGGACTTTAATAAACAGGAAGTTAACCTACAAGATGTCTTTGTGGTCACCATGGATGTGGTGACCCTTTACCCTTCGATTCCACAAAAGGAATGCTTGGAGGTAGTATGGGACATTCTGAGTGTAAGGAACATAAAAGAAAAACTAAGTACTATTTTTGTTTTTTTAGTTGAGCTGGCCTCTTCAGTGCATGAAAACAACTACTTCTGCTTTGACAAATCTTTCTACTTGCAAATCAGAGGGACGATGATGGGGTCTACAATGGTCCCATCATTTGCCAACCTTTTCATATACCAGTTCAAGGCAGATTTTATCATGGAGAAGCTAATCCTTTCAGAGACCAGATACTATGTATTGAAGATACTTTGATGACCTAATTTGCTTTCCATAAATATCTAAACAATATGAATCAAATTATACAGTTCACCCCAAAATTTGATTTGTAACATATCCCACACCTAGACCTTGAGACTTTCAAGGATAACAACAGGTTGTGCAGTAAACTGTACAGAAAATCCACTAATAAAACACATAAATGAGAAGTGTTAATGCACACCTGAGAAGCCTCTTGAACATAGATACATAGACAGTGTCAGCAGATAAGGGCCTATGGCCAACCCAGTCTGCCCATTTGAGCTAGTAAGTTAAGTTTATGTTTTCCTAGAAGTCTGTTGCCCCTTACCCCTGACCTCCAGAATTCCTTTATGTCTATCCCATGCATTCTTAAATCCCGTGATTGTTTCAGCCCCCCACTTCCTCTGGCAGGGTGTTCCACTTGTCCACCACCCGTTCTGTGAAGAAATTCTTCCTCACATTTCCTCTGAATTGTCCTCCTCCAACTTCATCCCATGCCCTCTAGTCCTGGAACATATTTTCGCTTAAAATAGTGTATTCCTGCACCTGTTCCTCCTGTAATATACTTGTATGTCTCTATCATATCCCTCTCTCCTCCTCTCCTCCAGTGAGTACATATTCAGTTCCTTCAACCTGTCCTCATAGGACCTGTGATGCAATCCATGTACCATCTTTGTTGCCCTCCTCTGAACCTTCTCTATCCTGTCTATGTCCTTACATAGGTAAGGTCTCCAGAACTGTACACTGTACTCCAGGTGAGGCCTCACTAGTGTCTTGTATAGTGGAATTATGACCTCCCTTTTCCTGCTGGTGATGCCGCTGCCTATGCATCCCATCATCCTATTTCTTTACCTGCTGCCTTGTCACACTGTTTCTCTACCTTGAGGTCATCAGAGATGATAACCCCAAGATCCCTTTCCTGCTTGATGCATGCTATATCCTCACCCCCCCACTGATATAATTTATTGAACAATATATCTTATGGCCGTTCCTTAGGGTCTCATGTAATTGCAAAAGACAGATGATTTTGGTTCAGCTATAGAGAATTTGGAACAGAGATTCTGCAACAATAAAAATGTAATTAGGGAAGCTAAGATGAAAGCAACAGCTCTAACATGTATACACCTGTTGCATCAATCAGCAAGGGATACCTCTATGCCACAGGACACATTTTTTCCACTCCATTTATCAGTCCCTTTGGTCATATCAAGTGCATAGTTCAAAGAAATTGGCACATTCTTGAAACTTCAGACAGGGGTGAGCAGTTCTGCCATCAGATCAGCTGTATCAGAGGGCAGAGCTGATTGTTATTTTACTTATATTTTACTTGCTTCCTTCTTGTTTGTTAGGTCTCTGGAGCGAGAAGCTCTTTAAGTGCAGTATGTTCTTTTAACCTATTTGGCTATTATTTTCTAGGTAACTCGGCTACTCGTACTGCTTCCCAAAACAGATATCCAAAAGCAATGATGCGTAAGGTTAAAAAGTAGACTTTATTTCATTACCTCCAGCAAACATGGATACAAATACAGAAACCCCTCCCCACAGCTGAACGTTTTCACGGGAGCCTTGCGCTTTCTCAAGGCATGGTGACATCTATTATTACACCCATTATAAAGAGAAAATGCTTAAAGTGACAGATACAATTTAAACCTTCCAATAAACGCTTCAGTGTAAAGTGCACATAGTGTATAAACAACTCCTATTGTAGTAACTACTGTGCTATATTAAAAGAGGCATATGCTCAGTATATGATACCCAAATATTAAAATTACAATTAAAATAGTCACCTAGTGAACAGAACTCTGTTTCTATCACAATCAACAGAATTATTCAACGAAGTAGGGGAACATACAAATTACATTGTGTATAATATTTTTGGTTATGAACTTGATGCAGAATATAGGATGTTGCAAAATGGGCTTTCGTTTATTCTCACATATTATCTCAATAAGTTTGAAGTCACTGTAGATTTTCACAGATTTACAAGGAAACTCAGTTTGAAAGCATTTTTTTTTTAAAGAAGATAACGAAGATGATACTCAAAGATCTGAGAACATACATGTGTAAAACAACATTGAGAGTCACATGGATGTTGAATTAGAAGAAAAATTGCCCTTTAGGAATAAATTGAAGTTTATTCCACCCCAGAACCAAGCTGTGAATATTTTGGAAAAAATGTGTTTACAAGAACTGGAAAATTTAGATATTCCAAAAGCTCATTATTATAACTGTTCTAGAGTAGAAAAAGAAGTGTTGGAAAATTTGAAGAAACAGGATCAACTCATAATAAAACCAGCAGACAAGGGTAGGTCTATTGTCCTTATGAACAGAGAGAATTATCAAAAAGAAATGATTAAACAATTGAGTGATATAGAATTTTATACTCCTTTATCGTATGATCCAGCAAACAAGTACAAAAGGAAGGTGGACATAATATTGGGGGATGCATATTTGGAGGGTCTTATCGATAAGAAAACTTCAGATTTTATGACAGTGAAACATCCCATCAAAGCGGTACTGTATGGCCTTCTGAAGATCCATAAGTCTCTTGAAAATCCTCCCATGAGGCCGATAGTAGCTAGTATTGGATCTTTGGCAGACCCCATAGCACAGTATATTGATTTCTACATTAAATCATCTGCCCAAAATTCACGATTCTATTTAAGGGACAGTACTCATTTTATTAACATATTGAATGGCCCAGAAATTGAAGAAAACTCATGTTTTGTTACATTGAACATTAGGTCACTCTACACAAATATTCTGAATAAGGAGGGCCTAGAATTCTTGGGAGAAACTCTATATTCAAAAACATCCTACTTACAGCCATTTGTAGAATTCATACTCACCCTTACTGAACAAGTATTAATAAAGAATTATTTTTTATTTGGGGTGAAATGTTCTTACAGTGCAAAGGGTACAGCAATGGGGGCATCTATGGCCCCCAACTATGCTATTATCTATTTGGCCAGATGGGAGGAACAATTTATTTATGGAACAAAAAAACCCTTTTTAGAGAAAATAGACCTATACTGATGATACATAGATGACTTGTTTTTCATATGGAAGGGCAACCTAAGAGAATTACAGCTATTTGTGGAATATCTTGAATCAACAAACTCAAACTTAAAATTTGAATGCAAAGGTGATCTGAAAGAAATTAATTTTCAGATATCACCATTTTCAAAGGCATGAATGGGAACACTGAAACAAAACTATTCAGGAAAAGGACAGACAAAAATTCTATTTTACATTTCCAAAGCTGTCACCCAGGACATGTAACAAAAAAGATTCCATTGGGGAGACCACGTGATGCAGCACTCAGGGTAACAGCTCTCTGTGATCGCTCCCTCTATCAAACAGCTATTTTCAGTTATTATTTATTCAAACATTTAATTTTTGACTAATTTCTGGTCTGGACTGCATCCTTTACCAACCAAGAGGCATTATTGGGGCAAGAATGGAAACAGACGTGCATCTCACCCTCCAGAAACACACACCGCTCGTGACCCCAGAGAAACCCAGCAAGCGATCCAAGGCCCAGCTGGGTGCCAGCAGCAAAGCGTCTACTTCTACCACCACTACTATGCAGGCTTCAGATGTGACCCTGCTTACACTTGAGCGATTTCCTTCACAATTCACCCCATTCAGGGAAGACCTAAAATATCTAACTGTAGAGGTGAAACAGATGGCTACCACACTCGATGATATTTCTACAAGATGGCAGACAATGAATCTCACCTAATTTCCTTGGAGAAGTGAGCAGAATCCATTCAAACTGAAACAGTGGGCAACAGACACAGGATTAAAAAGTTAGAGGCCAAAACAGAAGATCTGGAGGGCAGGGATCACAGAAAAAATATTGTGATAATAGGTCTTCCAGAAAAAGAAGAAGGAGCCAACACTGTACTTTTTGTTCAAAAGCTCATAGAAAAATTAGCTGGGCCTTCTCCTTTTGGCTCAGCTTATACCATCGAGTGAGCCCATCGAGCTCCTAGACCGATGCCTGCACCAGGGTCAGCCCCACGCCTTCTAATCCTTAAATTCTTAAACTTTCAAGAAAAAACAATATTTTCTGCACAAAGCAAGAGATCTTCAAGAAATATTATGGGAGGGAACCAAAATTAGAATTATACAAGACTTGCCTACGGCAGTTAGATAAAGGAGAACCCTATTCCACCCTATTGCATCAAAACTAATTGCAGCTGGTATAAAATTCAAAATGGGATACCCTGCCCGACTGCAGGTCCTGATGGCTGGCTCATGGATAATAGTGGGTGAAGTGGACTCAATCCACTCCCCGAAGTGATTCGCGGAGCAAAGGTGGATTTGCGGAGTACTTCGTGTTATAATGATAAATCCGAAGTCCATTGGAAGCAATTACTTTGCATTACTCCACCTCCCAGACTACTACTCCGCAAGATTTAAGGAGGTGCATTGCAGGTAGCGGATTTCCTACTCTAGCTTTGTTTGAGCTCCAAAGGCAAATTTTGCAGTGATTCATGGGATTTCAGGTCACATGGGCTCTATATTGATCTGCACAGCCTCAATTCGGGGTAGTATAAGTAGCAGGGAGTAGGAGACAGTGTGCTCTGATAGCTGTCTGTGACAGGAATCTTGTAAAAGCTGTTCAAAAAGCATTTTTGCTTTTTTTGGGGGGGATCCAACTTTAGTTTATTGATTGTAGAAAACCCTCCTGGGCTCATATCATCGAGCGTTTTTGTGTGGATTTTAAATGTTAATTTACAACATTGAGTGTATGTGGTGAAAGACAGTGAAAGTGTGTTTTGGGAAGGGGCGTATCTGTGGTGTAGGCAGATTTAAGTTGGAGAAATAGTGATTTCTTTGTTTTTTGGTTATATTTTTGTTATATAACTGTGCTAATGTACACACAGTAATATTGTCAGTAATAGTAGAAATTTTCTTGCTGCTTGTTGTGTGGATATGGTGCAGCAGATATTAAGTTCAGGCTGTTTACATTACAAATTCACAATATGTAACCTGGCATAGTACTGAACTTTTGCATTTGCGACGCATTCCTCGTTCAGCATTGTACATAAACTGTTCTGTGTGTGAGTGTGTGTGCAGTGTTGCGTGCATCAAATAATACACCTTTTATTGTGCCACAGACTAGTGTAATTGCAGATGCAGCAATGTGAACCTGCTATCCACTGCAGCTGCCTGATTTTGTACTGTGATCATGGTATCTGTTCTTAGTTTTGCTGCTTGTACTGCTGTAAAAATCAGCACTGTCTGCATTCAGTGCCCCCCCCTCAGCCCCACGTTCAAAAGGTATTTTTTACCAGCTTGGATTGTTTTTGTGACCTCATCAGCACCACTGGTTACTGAAGTTGTTTTAATTCCATGACAGTCTCAGAGTAGTCTCTTCTCTGTTGCTGAAGCCACAGTTGTTTATTTGGCTTCACATCCAACGTCCCTCAATCAGAGTGAGCGTATCAAATCTGAATTTAGTTTATAATATTTGTGGTTGTTCCCCCAAAATGCCTACAAAGAGACATGCAAGCAAAGCTGTTTTTCACCATGGCAATGTTGGCAGTAAGATGGTCTGTGGGCGTGGTAGTAGTACGCAGATGCAGAAGTGCATTGCTGATGTGAGGAAAGGTATTTCTCCTGCAATATTTTTTACAACCCGATCAGTAGCTTCACTCATAGTTGGAGGAGATGTTGTTTTCCCAGCCAGTGGTGTTAGTGTTACTGGTGGTAGTGGTGGTGGAGGTAGTATTAGTATTGTTGTGTCAAGTTCTAATTCTGACCAGTGTACCGTATCCAAAAATATTGAGTGTGAAGCAGTGCAAGTGAGTGGCAGCGTAGATGATGTCATACTTCCCAGTAACATCCCAGTAACTGAACCTGAGGATTCTGATAATCATGTCAATTATAGCATACCATGTGATATTCCGTCCACTGTGGCACTTAACATCATGCATTTTCCATGCAGTGATTCACAGTGTGGTGAAAAAATATCAGGCGATGGTGGTGTAGATGCTGATGATGAATGTGATGATGACGATGATCTTGCTGTTGTTGCAACATGCAGTCCCCATGCTAGCATCCAAGCAGAAGATGTGGAAGTGTGTGACATTGATGAATATGATGATGTAATTGACCCCAGTTAGGAACTGAAGAAAAATAAATTAAAAGTAGCTGTGTCTGAGTCTGTTTGCAGGGATCCTCCCCCCCGTAAAAACTTGTGATCTACCGGTTTTAGGTGATGATGATGATGACCCAGTAATCAATATGATAGGTAGTCATGGTGGTCAGTTGCAGTTCAGGTGTGCAGTGCCCGAAACATCATATGCCCCCCCCACTTCAGTGCTTAAAATAACGGACTTAAATAAGCCACATAATGGACATGTTAAAAGCAGAGCATCATAATCCCTTATTTGGAATTTTTTTGTTTAAGATGCAAATGATGATTCAGTTGCAATCTGCCAGGTTTGCCATGTGCATGTGAGTCGAGGTAAAAAGGGGAGCCATCTGGGCACAGGAGGACAGCATACGCATCTTAAGAATAGGCATTTGGCACTGTGGACCCAGCACAAGCTGGCAGCTAATACCACAGTGGGGCATTCACCCACATCACTGGCAACCATAGCCAGCATGTTATCCCCTTCCATGACTGTTAAGCCCAGTAGGAAATTAAATGTGTGCAGTAGTGCAGTAATAAGAGCAGATGATTACTACAGGCATGATGAGGTGGAGGACCATAATGACTTTGAAATGTTGTCCCGTGCTGGTGAGAGTAGCAGTTTTTGTGGTGGTGGTGGTGGTGCATGCAGTATGTCTAGTGCAAGTGGTACATCAACCCCGGTTGGCAAATCTGACAAAATAACAGCATTTCTGGGTTTGTCATCATCACCTGTGCAACCGTCTTCATCAATTGTCTACACTCCACCCCCTGCCAATGCCATTCATCACAGAGCACAACCATTTGTGATCAACCGCCCAGTGTAAAACATTTGTCAGCCCAAGTTAAAGAGTGTTTTTGCACATAAACTGAAGTACCCCCTTCCCCCGAATCATACAGTGTCACATGAACTCAATGCTGCTGTAGCAGAAATGCTGGCAAGTGATCTTTTGCCCTTCTCCTTTATGGAGAATTCTGGGTTCCAGTGGTTTGCTGCATGTGCCTGTCCAAAATGGAAAGTCCCATCCAGGACATACTTTTCTACCCGTGCTGTCCCCGAGTTGTTCCTCATTGTGTCCGACTCAGTAAGACATGTCCTTTAACATTCCTCCTCTCCATTCATCCATTTAAGTATGGATATGTGGACAAGTGGCAAAACAGTGGGGAGTTCATATCTGTGTATAACTGCACACTGGGCACAGGTGCCGGAGGTTGTTTGTGATGTTGGTAGTGTGAATAATCAGTGCAGTAAGTTGGATTGTCGTGGTAGCAAACTTCCGGGAATTCGACACCATGCAACGATTGCTGTGTGCAGTGTGACCTGTTCACACACTAGTGAGATCATGTTGGATGTGGTACTGACTGAAACTGACAGATGGCTAAACCCTCTGTCCCTGACAGCTGGGTTCATAGCTAGTGACAATGGGTCAAATGTGTTGAAATGCATCACGAAAGGTGTTTTTTTTCGTATTCCATGCATGGCTCACAGTTTAGATCTTGTGATTCAGGAGTTTCTGCAGCACCCTGATATAAAGGAAATGCTGTCTGTTGCATGACATATCTGCTCTTACTTTTTTAAGATCTGGAAAGACCCATGACCAACTGCGGCAGTTGCAGATACAAAACAGCCTGCCTCGGCACTGCTTGAAGCTGGAAGTTGTCACCCGATGGAACTCCACTTTATGCATGGCAGAGAGGTTGTATGAACAATACAAAGCCATCTCAGAATATCTTGTTATGCACACTAGCCGTGAGAGTTCTGGGGCCTCCATGTCAATGACGACTGAACAGTGGTGCCTCATGGACTCTGTAATAACAATTTTGCGGCCTTTTGAACATGCGACACAGGCTGTGAGTGGTGAGTCTGCCTCCATTAGCCAATCAATTCCACTGCTGCAGGTGCTGAGGCAGACATTGGTGAATGTACAGCATAGCCTTGATGTTACCCGGAGATGGTGGTAGCAGTATGTTGCTGCAACACATGCTGACAGTACTCCACCAGAATCGTCACATTGTGAGCATTCAGCATAGTGACAACTTTGCCACAGCAACAATGCTGGACCCACGATACTAATGTGGAATTGCATCAGTACTGGAGGGAAGGCCTGAACAGGTAAAAAATATCAGTGGCCAACTGGTGCGCTTGGTTCATGGGGCACAGAAGTCACGTGCCAAGGTCAGTAAACCTCAGCAGCATAATCCGGCTGAAAGTGTACCTGGAGGACTATCAAGCATATCCTGCAAGGGGAAGGGGACTGCAGTTCCAGGTGGCATGTCATCCGAAGTGGCTGGCATCAACCCACTTTGGAAGGCTTTGTCCCAAGTGGGTATTTGTGAAATAAATGATTCAGGAGAACAGGATGATGCATCAACAATTGGACTTAGTGCAGCACAGATAATGGTTGAGACATATTTGTCTGGAAACAGGCATCTGACAATAACTAAAGATCCTCTTTTGTACTGGAGTGGAAAGGTTAGTGAATGGCCAGAGCTGACTGCAGTGGCACTGAAGTACCTCACATGCCCACCCTCCAGTGTAAGTGTTGAGAGGGTATTCAGCTCAGCAGGTGCAATAGTCAGGGATCATTGGACAAACCTGTCTCCTGCAAATGTTAGCTTGCTAACATTAAGAGGCACATACTAGCACAGACTGCAACGTTGGTATTCATACCCTGGCCTAGTCATGGTGGTCTTGCTGATGTGGAAATGGAGCATCCTGGTGGCACTGGCAGTGGCTGCCTGAAATGGCCCACCACTGATGTAGATGATGACACAATGGAGAAAGAATTTCCCAGTGGTCAGACTTCAGACGTCGATGACTGTGAGGGCAGTTTTCTTTATGAGGACGATGATGTGGTTAATGTTGGCAGGTTTTAACTGAAATTTTTAAAAGGCGGTGTGCCGGCCCCCCGGACCACCACCACCGGGACTGATGTTAACCACTGCCACCATGAGTCTCTCTGCCCCCTGGACCACCACCACCGGGACTCATGTTAGCCACTGCCACCATGAGTCTGTCTGCCCCTCCCAAAACACAACCACCACCAGGACTGATGTTAGCCACTGCCACCACTGCCACCATGAGTCTGTCTGCCCCCGAACCAACACCACCACCATCAGGACTGATGTTAACCACTGCCACCATGAGTCTGTCTGCCCCCCGAACCACCACTACTGGGACTGATGTTAGCCACTGCCACCATGAGTCTATCTGCCCCAGACCACCAACACCAGGACTGATGTTAGCCACTGCCACCATGAGTCTGTCTGTCCCCCAAACCACCACCACCGGGACTGATGTTAGCCACTACCACCATGAGTCTGTCTGCCTCCTGGACCACCATTACCACCAGGATTGATGTTATCCACTGCCACCACTGCCACCATGAGTCTGTCTGACCCCAGACCACCACGGGACTGATGTTAGCCACTGCCACCATGAGTCTGTCTGACCCCGGACCACCACCAATGGGACTGATGTTAGCCACTGCCACCACTGCCACCATGAGTCTGTCTGCCCCCTGAACCACCACCACCGGGACTGATCTTAGCCACTGCCACCATGAGTCTGTCTGACCCTTAGACCACCACCACTGGGACTGATGTTAGCCACCACCACCACTGAGCCTGAGTTTTTCTGGACCACCACATCCATCAGCCAGAGGCACAAATCTTCTTAATATTTAAACCATAAAGTGAGTATGTGTATTCATGTTTGTTATGCTGCTTTACTTCCTTTAGTTGTATGTTTTGTTTTCTGTAGCTTTTCAGAGCCGCAATGGTAAAACACAGATGGTACACTTCTTTTGTTTCTTTTACTGGGTACCAAAAAAGGCTCTATCGCTAAAACTCGTTGGGAATGGTACTGTAGCTGTACTGTACAGAGAGGAAACGTATGAAGATTTTATTTCATCTGTTTCATTGTTTTGTAAAACCGGCAGCAAATATTGCACACAGGTTTGTGTTAGTTAACAAGATGTGGGTTTGAAATGTAACTTGACTGTAGATTGAGATTTGAGAACCAGGGAGGGACACATAACAATTAAGTTGTAAGAAGTCATTTATTTCTTTTTTTAGGAAACTTCCAGATGCTTTGTTGTTCTGTCAAAGTGGTCTTATCCCAAAAAGTTCTTCAACATCAGGCACCCCCCTCCCCCAAGCTTCGGCACACATGCAACACGCAGAAGTCGGTTCATTAGATGACCATTACTATCCTAAGACAACCGGACTCCAGAAGGATGCTGATGAAATCTGTGAAGAAGTAACAAAATAAGAAACCGTTAGAGACAAACCTGCAAATATGATTCCCTCCACCCCCCCACAAAAAAAAATACTTACCTTCATGTGCTTGAGAGTTATCCATTTCCAATTTCAGCACAATAAATTCTCATTGAGCACTGGAATGTACACACCAACAGTTTCTGTGTGACCTGCGATGCAGAACAATACCATGAGTGCATGTTCATGTCAACCCCCCTCCTCACCTACAAAATACACAACACAACCATATATCTATAGCTATATCTATATATATACTGTATCTATCTATCTATCTATCTATCTATCTATCTATCTATCTACTCACCAAGGATACTATTTTTATTTATTTAGTTTTTGTTTACCGGGTAGGTGCGCTAGCCATAGCAATGACTATTTTCAGGCACAACCCAGGGAGAATACAAAACAAACTTCTGGAAAAACAACAATAACAGTACATTCTAGAAATAGTCAAAGTGATGGGTACATACAAGCATCTAGCATACATAGGTAATACAGTATCACAGGTAAGTGTAAGCAGTACAGACAATTTCATGAAAAATTAGGGCTTATACTAACATTAGAAGGAAGTGTATTAGTGTACAGCCAAAGGGCACCCTTCAAGTCCAGTTGAGATGATCACATTGCATTTGCTGGAATCGTCTCGCAGAACACATTGGATCAGCAACACAATGCTTACAGTCATCATTTTATACTGGGGGATGTGCTGAAACACTCTCATTCCACTGTGTTAACACTTGTCAATTTTCTGCACACAAGCAGGATGCATTTTGGGCCTGCAGAAACAATCTAGGACTCTGTGCCACCACTGCGCGCACGACTGAGTGCACCATTAATTCTGGGGGACTTTGTATGTGCTGAAACACTCTCATTCCACTGTGTAACCACTTGTCAATTTTCTGCACACAAGCAGGATGCATTTTGGGCCTGCAGAAAAAATCTGGGACTCTGTGCCACTTTTGTGCACATGACGGAGTGCGCCATTAATTCTGGAGGACTTTGTATGTGCTGAAACAGTCTTATTTCGCTATGTAACCACTTGTCAATTTTCTGCACACAAGCAGGATGCATTTTGGGCTGGCAGAAAAAATCTGGGACTCTGTGCCACCACTGCATGCATGACTGAGTGTGCCATTAATTCTGGGGGACTTTGTATGTGCTGAAACACTCTCATTCCACTGTGTTACCATTTGTCAATTTTCTGCACACAAGCAGGATGCATTTTGGGCTGGCAGAAAAAATCTGGGACTCTGTGCCACTTTTGTGCACATGACGGAGTGCACCATTAATTCTGGGGGACTTTGTATGTGCTGAAACGCTCTCATTTTGCTGTGTAACCACTTGTCAATTTTCTGCACACAAGCAGGATGCATTTTGGGCCTGCAGAAAATATCTGGGACTCTATTGCCACTTTTGTGTGTTCTGTGATTGTTGCTGTGAGCTCATGATGTCATACTGACATTTTACAATTAAAGCAGCATTGCAAGAATGTCCTCACAGTTTTGAACTGTACTTTTTTATGCTACTTTACATTGCCACAGCCACCACTAGTTACCTCTGAGTCGTGACTTGAATGATACAATTCTTTTCACAATTTATGTCTGCTTTACTTACTTGACTACATTTTTTCGTGTATGAAAAAAAAATTAGCACGTCTTCCAATATTGTTCGGACCAGGTTTGTATTTATTTACAGCTGCTTTTCAATAACTATTGTTCTGTGGTATCGTATATCACTGCCTGATGCATAACTGTTAATTAACAATAGAAGTAATATATAACAACTAATTGATGTGATGGAGAAAAGCAGAGGAAAACAATGACAAAGACCTGGTCAGCACCAATTTAAAAGGAATGCTCCTTTCATTATTTCATACATGAAAAAAGGTAGTACAGCAGACTCCACTACTGCAAATTCTTGTATCATTCCAGTCAGTCAGGATGTAAGTAAAGGAAGTTGTAACATAACATTAAAAAATATATGTCAGAGTTCTCAACAGATTGTTACGCTGCTGCTTTACAGAGATTCATCACATTACATAGTTATGGTGATGCACATAAACTAATATGTGGGGGCATTACTCCCACTGGAATATTTCTTGCTCCACAGAGTGCAGTATCTTTCTGTAAAAACCATCCATAATTTCATTACAGTGAATCACGTGATGGAGGAATTACCAATCAGAAAAGCCACCCACATTCTGCCACCCTTTCTCAGCAACGTTAGGACGTGATGCCAGGGGGAGTGCAGGTGCATGCTCCACTATAGTGAATGTCCGGCAGCTATCCCAATGTTTCCTTATGTTATAAGGTTAACTTTGTGGTGAAATGTGGGAATGTTTCCACTAACAAGGCTCTTCTTACTGGGAACGTGCTCACACGTTTCACCACAAACTGACCATTATAACATAAAGAAACATTCAGAAGCCTGCTGGACAGTCAGATATTCACTGTAAGGAGCACACACACAGTCTCCCTGCCATCACATCCTAATGTTGCTGAGAAGGGAGGCAGAATGTGGGCAGATTTTCCGAATGAGAATTCCTCCATCACGTGACACACTGTAATGAAATTATGGGCGGTTTTCACAAAAATGTATTGCACTATGTGGTCCAAAAAAGATTCCCCTTGAAGGGAAAATGTGTACGATTAAACAATAACAAAGAAAAAACACACAAAAACAGTACAACACAGTAGTGGGGTGGGGTCAGGGGTGGGGTGGGGGACAGAAAACAATCCCCTCACTTACTATGGCTGTGGGATGCCGTGGTGGTCCAGTAGCAGATGCAGCATTGAAACTATTTGCTGCTGCTGTGCTTCTACTCTGTTCACCTGCTGCTGCAAAGTACTGAACCACTCATTATTTTCTTCAAGCGCGGCCCACACCAAGCCAATGTCAGATTGTGTTGCAGGGACTGTGGTGGGGTCCACTGCAGCGGGGATTCCAGGTAGCAGGGGTGGTGGTGGACAGGGTGGTGCTGGTGGCTGTAGTGGTGGCAGTGGTGGTGGTGGTGGAGCAGCTGCTGTAGTAGCCCTCCTCCTGCTGCGGCAGTGACTGCGACGCACAACTCCCACCCCAGCAGCACCCTCAGCCACTGCCATGGAAGGGCCAGCAGGTGGATGCCTGGCCCCTTCCATGGCAGCCTGCCACTCTGCCCTGTGGTGGTTCAGCATGTGGGTGCGCTGGCCACCGGTCCCCAAATGTGTCCGACAGGGGCCACGGCACACCAGCACACCACACACGGCACACTACCACTGTGCTGTCTCCCCCCACACAGTTAAAAAACTCCCACACTGGGGAGCTGTGGGAGGGACCAGACACAGTCCTCACATGTCGGGCATGAGTCCCATCACCACCTACAATTTCCGGGGACACCTCCTGTGGCTGTGAAGGTGGTGTAGGGGGTGCTGCTGGAGCCCCAACAGCTGCTGCTACCAGTGGTGGTAGTGGCAGAGAAGGTGGACGCACAGCAGCCACGGGTGGCACTGGTGCTGCTGCTCCTGCTGCTCCTTTTGCTTCAATGGGGGACTCAACACCGGAGGAATCGGGAGCGGTCCAACATGACACGACCGCCCCACCCCCCACGGGTCCACACTCCCCTCCTACTGTGCCCACGGGCCAGCGAATTGCCTTCTTCTAGGCCCATCCTCCTGAAGTCCATGGGCTAACACACACACACACACACAGTCAGTCACACACACAAAACAAAATAAAACTTATACAAAAAAATTCACTAACAAAACAAAACACAAATACAATACAAAAACTAAAGAAAGATATAGCTTTTAAAAAAGCTGTTTGTTTTCTTCTGAAACTGAAACGCAACAAAGTGGCAACAAGACAATCAAGCACTGTAACTCCTGTCCTCTCACAAATGCTTTCTCCCTCTACAAATGCAAAGGAGAAAGTGAAACTGCTTCTGTGACTCACTTCCTTCCTGCCTGGCTAAAGCATGTGACTTACAGTACTGCAAGCCATGTGATGTGCCTATTTTCTTCTCACTTCACCTTACTTCACATTAGGTATAATGGCGATGTAATGTGGTAATAACAATAACTCGAAGTGAGCACTTTGCAGTGCCCACTTTGTGTTGTGCTCCACTAACACGAAGTGACAACTTCGCGCCCACTTCGCAGGCGGATTAAAAATTTGCTGCATCTCTGCTCGTGGACTACCTTTGAGGAGATAGAACTGGCACAGACTAAGCTACAAGTGGCCTTCCCAGACCTGTTTCACTCTCGTTGAGCTGATGTTACAGAGAGGTATGGTGAATGTGTTACCAGATATAACTTCAAGAGTTTTTTTTTTTAATTGCCCGATTTTTTATCATGGGAAAATCTACTAATTTCTGAGCAGCTTATGTGGGCACCTGATTGGGGCTTTGCCAGTATTTCTGACTTCAACAGTTGCTTCAGACTTTGCTGTTTCTCCAGAGAATATGTTTGTTTTCAAGTTCATTCTTAATTTTGACACCTGGAACCATGGAGGTTTGGACTGTTTTTGGGACATGTTGTGTTTCTTTTTCTGATGTTGACTGTTTACTTTAACTCGTCCAATAGTTTGTAGTTCCTCAAGTGGGACATTTATTTTAATTTCCTGAATCTAAGCAGTGCTTCCAAACCATAGGGAAAATGACTAAATACCCTATTTCTCCTTTTTAAGGCGCTGGTGATTTGTCCTTCTTGCCACTAGATGGATCTTGCACTTCAGACATTATTGCCTAGTTGAGTTATAATATGGAGCTATGTTCAAAAGGAGAGTTTGACATGAGACTTTTCCTTTTCTTTTATTCTTTTCTTTGCCAGGTAGACCTGCAAAAATCCTAAAGGAAGTGCATGGGAGATGTAAGGACACTGGGAATGTTTCTCTTGTTACATTATTTTCTTAAAGTCTTTTAGGAACTGTTGGCAATGGATTTTAACCCCTCAAGACTATTGGACATATATGCAATTTTTATTTTATTTGTTAAACTTGACTTTATTGCTCCGTAATTCCGGGGCATTGGTTGGGTGGAAGGAGAATAGTAGCAGGGGAGCGTAATTGTGAGTTCTGCAGATCACTATCAGTGTAGTAAGGGGAGGTGGTTGGGCTGGGTTATCATGGTTTCACACAATATTTTTTTGGCTCCAGACATTGATACGGGAAGTTATGGAAAAGGAGGGTGGGAAGGGAGAGGGAGGATTGGGGGAGCAAGCACAGCAAGGGTTTTTACAAGAGATATTGAAGGTTACTGGTATTTTATTACTCTGGAATGTTTTAATGTTAACTTAAATTAGGATAATGACTAGTAAGGTGCATTTTGCAACATGGAATGCGAAAGGGATGAGACACAAACTCAAGCAGTAGAAGGTGCTGAAACACTTAAATATTTTGTTTACTGAAATTTCCTTTATTCAGGAATCCCATCTGCTAGACTCTGAATCGCTCCAGCTTAGGAAACAACAAGTGGGTCAGGTATTCTCAGCCAAGGGTTCTATTAACAGTTGTGGCTCTATGATATTAATTAATAGAAATATCCTCTTTTCCCCTACCAATCTAATAAAGGATCCTGAGGGAAGATATGTATTGGTACAGGGCACAATGTTTACTAAAGAAATTTTGTTAGGGGAGTATTTATGGCCCTAACCAGAATGCACCTGGGTTCTTCATGCAACTTCTCTTAACTTTAACCCCCTTTTTATCAGTTCCAATGATCCTAGGTGGGGATCTCAACCTTGTTTTTGACCCAAACATAGATCGATCTGGTCACCACTGAAAGGGTCTTTCTCCTGCTCAATGAGCATTACGCAAACTAATGGATCAGGTTGGGTTATGCGATATCTGGTGGGTTCTCCATCCAACAGATAAAGAGTATACTTATACCTCCTCGGTTCATGGTTCCTCCTCCCGCATAGACGACCTACTTTGCTCTCATTCATTTATTCCCGGGATCCTAGATGCATCCATCCAGCCCAGCCCTCCCTCAGACCACTCCTTGGTCACTTGTTATATATCTCTGCTATCCACACCTAAAGGGGGGATCCTGATGAAAATAAAACAATCAGTTGCTGAAGGACCCAGATGTGGCCCAATCCATTCAGGAACATGTAGAACAATATACCCTAACTAATCATGGTTCCACGGAAGGCCAGATATTGAATGGTGTGCCCTAAAGGCTTATCTCAGAGGGATCTTGATAAGGTTAGCATCCAAATGAAAGAGAATTAGAGAACAAAATGCTTTACAATTATTGTCCCAAATTAGGACCATGGAACACACTTTATCTCCACAGTCTCCAGACTCCCTTCACCAAGAGCTGATCAGACTGAGAGCTGCATATCTAGAGCTACTGAGAGAGAAGGCAGAATTTGTTATACTCAAAAACAAAGCTTCCTATTCAGATCAGGGAGAAAGTGGGACACCTATTGGCCCTTAGGATAAAACAACAGGAATCTTCTCATTTTATAGCCTCAATATGCTCACAGTCTGATGGCTCTATGAAAACATCCCCTGAAGACATTATCTCATAATTTACTAGTTACTATGACTCTTTATATGGCCCAATGTCTGATCCCCTCACTGAACAGGTATTAGATGGGTATCTTGAAGATACTAACTTGTCATGTCTTTCGAAAGAGCGGCAGAGCTCATTATTACACCCGATTACAGTAATGGAGTTAGAGGATATAATTAAAAATCTTCCCAGAAATCAAACCCCAGGGCCAGATGGTTACACAGCCAACTTTTACCAAAAATTTAGTAAATACCTCATCCCTCTCCTCCTCCCCCTCTATCAATACATACTCACTGGGGCTGAAGCAGATTCCACCTTATCTGAAGCACTGATTGTTTTGTTACCCAAACCTGGTAAGGCTCCTGAATTGGTTTTGAATTATCGCTCCATTTCTCTTCTTAAACAAGATCTAAAAATACTAACCAAATTACTTGCCAACCGCCTTAATTTGGTACTCTCAGATATCATAGGGCTGGAGCAAGTGGGCTTCATGAAGGGTAGATCCTCTGCAGATCACCTACACACCCTGTCTCCCATCTTCCCGGTATCCAGGGACGTCCCATTTCCTGCAGCTGTGGTCTCCCTGGATGCCGAGAAGGCCTTTGACATGGTGCACTGGCATTATCTCTTCAGGACTCTCAAGGCTTTCAGTTTACCATTACGGTTCCAACAATGGATTCATGCCCTGTACCGATTCCCCTCAGCTCAAATAACTGGTAATGGATTAGTCTCAAATTCTTTCACACTGCATTCAGGAACAAGACAAGGCTGTCCCCTCTCCTCATTACTTTTCAATATTTATTTAGAACTGCTGGTCCGTAGACTAGTTAACTGTCAACTGATTCAGGGCATCCCTATGCAATCCCACAAAGTAAAGGTCTCAGCATATGCAGATGACCTTCTTCTCCAGTTATCCCATCCATTTTTTTCCATCCCCCCAATGTTAGAAATTATTGTGAAATTTAGTCATTTGGCAAATTATAAACTAAATGCTAGTAAGACCATAGTTTTCCACCTTAACCACAAGATATTTAAACTAGACATAACAGCACTAGGACTCCAATGGAAACAGGACTCCCTAAGATACCTAGGTATAGAACTTACAAAAAAATGTGGGTAAATGTTTAAAACTCAGTTTGGGCTCCCTGTTGCTTACAATTAGTCAGGATTTAAATCGATGGGCATCTCTCCTGATTTCCATTTGGGACAGGATTAATTTGCTTAAAATGAATGTTTTCCCACATATTTTTTACTCACTTAGTTTACTAAATATGTAGCTCCCCTTTTCCTGGTTTAAAAAAGTACATAGCCTTTTCAATAAATTTATATGGTCCTATAAAACACCTAGACTAGCTTTTTTTAAATTAGCTGCTCCTAAGTCAAGAGGTAGACTACGAATACTTCATATTGGCCTCTATTTTTGGGTGAGTCACGCCAATAAATATCTTAGATATCTTTCACCAGCACCCCCGGCTTATTCCCCAGTGTGGCTGAAAATTTAATTAGCTCAGATTCTCTCCTTGGGCCTTTCACTGGCTTTACTCCTACACACACTGTAAGTGAAAAGACTCTTCCTATTAATTTAAGAAATACCCCAATTGCCACTTCACTTAAGATCCATTCCCAACTTCATGACTTTCTTATATATAAACACACTATCGACTTATCACAACCTATATGGGGCAACCCTCATTTCAAGATAGACAGTAAAGTACTATCCTCTCCCTGGCTACCTCACTTAGGGGAGGATCTGCTTACAAGTTTGGTCACAGAAGGGGGTGCATGGTTTTTCCACAATAGACATTTTACATAAATTTCACATTCCTAATACATAGATCTTTAAAGTTTTTCAACTTAAACATCTCCTTATAAAAGTGCTGGGAAACACCTCTTCAGTACAGACAGGACCCCCTTCCTTACCCCACTAGCAGGTCTTCCACAGGCAGTTTCCAAGATCTATGGAATCCTCTTTAATTGGATTCGCCTGGGCTATTTTGGCCCTACAACTTACTGGACTACCTTTTTTCCTGATAGTAGGATAGAATGGTCTAAACTATGGCACAGCTGTCATAGGTATAAAAACCAGGACAGACTTAGGCTTATGCAAATGCATATACTGCACAATTTATATTATTCCCCACAAAAACTAGCCAAACTGGGTTTAATACCCTCTTCCCTTTGTAACCGTTGTCATCGAGAAGAAGGTACTTTATACCATATCTTTTGGACCTGTCATAAAGTGTCTCCCTTTTGGGTTAAGATCAAGCAGAGTACAGATCCCCTCTTAGAACTAGAGGAGCTATTTACTCCTATAATCTGTTTGTTGGGAGACTACTCAGAAATCTCAGTTCTTAGATGCAAATATTATATAGCACTTATGTCCATGTTGGTCAAAAAAATTGGTATTGAGACACTGGATAGATCAGGAAGAAATCTGTTATGGGGAGTGGCTTACTGAGCTTTTAGCCAAACTTAAAATTGAGAAAATGGTATCAAGTTTGACCAATAGACTAAACACATTTAAAGAAATCTTGGACCCTTTTATACCTATATACTGTATAAACAATAAGGTTTGATCTCTAAGATAGATATCAACTTAATTTCAGTGCTGTAGGGAAGGAGAGGGAGGGGGTAGGAGGTTAGGGTTACGGGGGAGGGAACAATAGGGGGTGGGGGAGAACAGTTTTACCATGTTTTACTGTAATTATCATTGTATCATAAATGTAACTGTTCTCTGTATGACAAAACTTTTCAATAAAGACTGAATTGAAAAAATATATATATTCTATTGAGTCAATTCATGAGAATAAAACAAAATATCAGCAAAAATGAGGACTATGAAAAAATCTAAGAATTTATGTGAAAGGTTTCAAGCAAGGGGGTATAATGATAGAATTATACTAGAGGCAAAAAAGAAAGTGGACAAGACATCTTGTTAAAGAAAAATCAGGTGAACACCAGTCGACAATTACTAAATGAAAAGGAACAGGACGTACCAAAAACTGAGCATCCAGAAGATAAAAATACTAACATGATGAAATATACTAATCAAATTCCAAAATTCATCACCACCTTTAGCTGTCAAATGATTTACTTATAGTGCTTCAACAGCACTAGCGTCAACATCCCCTACTGTGACAGCTACAATGCTGACTGTCAGCATTATAAACGTGGGATGTCGGCACTCACAATAGGGATGCTCCATCCCCGCCCCCGGGTCTCTAGATTCTAACTCCAGTCGGAGTTGGACTGGGGTGCAATTACCCAACAAAGTGGTCCGACACGCATGGACCACCACAGCAATGGGCAGATTTTGCCCGATTTCTAGCACTGTGGTGGTCTTCTCGGTTGGCAAGTCGCTGTGATGAAGGTATACGCTGTCAAACATATATTTTTAATAACATCATGAAAAAGAATTGGCAGATCCTATTAACAGATAACAAGCTGAAAGAAGTTATAGGAAATCTACCCTATACTGTTTACAAATGAGGGACTAACCTAAGGGATTTGTTAGTTTATAGTACTTTTTCTGATGTCTCTGACAATACTTTTAAGAAATCTTTACCTAAAGGTACTTTTAAGTGCCAACATTGTATGTTTTGTAATTACATCAAGACTGGCAATAGTTTTTGCAACCCCTGTTTGGGAGGAACTTTCAACATTTTGGACTTTTGCAACTGTAACACACAGAATATTTTTTTTGGTTTTTTTTTTTAAATTGCAGTTTATTAGTTTTTCCAAATATCCAACTGGTACACACTTATAAAAAAGAAAAATAAACACAATGTAAAAATGAGCATAAACAAAAATCTACATAAAAATAGTAAATTACATACAGAATTGATGTGTTTAGAGTTTTAGACTGCTAGAACATAGGGATCTGCAATTGAAGCCATCTGACTGGCTTGTGAGAACAAACAAAAGTGTATATTACTCAAAACAAGTTTACAAAAACTTAATTCCCAAGCTCAGGCCTTGTATCTATTCACTACTATATCATATATACTCTTCCCTTAACTAAGTGTGGTACACTACTTAAGTGATACACAGTCTTCTAAACACCCTTATTATTGGTTTTAAACCCAACAATAAACCCTCCCAATCCCCCACAGCATGGTAAAGTGATCTTAAGCCAGGCCACTCTCATAAATTCACTATTCCGGATTTAAGTCTTCTCTTGCCAGAATCTCTAGAGTTGGGACACCCTCTTGAGTACCAAGGAACTCAAAGAAGGGGAACCATCGGGTTTTATAAGCATCAAGTTTTAGGTTTAAATTGGCTGTAAGTCTTTCCATTATTTTGATTCGATGGCAACACTGCATCCATTGCTTTTCACCCAGAGGTGTCTCTGTAAGCCACAACTGTGTGATAGCCTTTTAGGCTGTGGCTATCAAAATTGGGAATAAATAATTGGCTTTAACACCTTTTAGCCCCTGTGGGGGTTCACCTAAAAGAAGATAGCGAGGATGCTTGGGAATGCGTACCTGTAAAATCTCACTCAATCGGTTACTTATAAGGTTCCAATAATCTTTGAGTTTATTACAACTCCAAAAAATTTTGTTCATGAGACCCCACCATCCCACAACCCTTCCAGCATTTATCTGAATAAGATTGCCCAAAATGTTTAGTTATCACAGGTGTTCTGAAAAATCTTGTAAGTATTTGCCATCTGAACTCCCTCCAAGAAGTCGAGGCTGTGGTCCTGTATGCCAACCTCCGAATCAGTTCCCATCTTATAATTCCCTCTCCCATCCCCAGTTCCTTTTCCCACAGGGTCTGGATTTTAGACCTGGTGTCCGACACCTCTGACCCACCTGCCAAGTATACACAGAATATTGTTTACATAGCAAGTTGTTGCATTTGTCCGGCTTTTTACATTGGAAAGACGTCTCAAAAATTTAAGGACAGGATTGGACAGCACATATAGAGTATTACTAAGTTGAATGACATTAGTGCATTGGTGCAACATATCAGGAAGCGTGGAATAAATCATTCATTTCAATTTCAAAGATGATGGAAAATGTTCTGGTCCCTGTTAGATTTGGTGACTTGGATAAAAACTGGCCAGAGGGAAACTTTTTGGCAATATCATATGAAATCCTATACACCACCAGGACTAAATGACTTTTTTCAAATGATTCCGTATCTATAGGTTGTTTTTTTCTTATATAGGAATCTTGAAATGTGCTTTTTGATTATTAATAAGTTTCCTTGCCTTGAAGAGTCCACTTGATCGTTATATATGCATGTATCTCTGTACATTTTTCGCATTGTTGTTACTTTAAGGATATATTTATTATTATATTTTTTAAGAGAATTTTACCTATGGCTAAGCATTGAGCTCCACAGGTTTGATCAAAACATTCTTTTTCCTTCCTTCTTTTGCCCCCAATAACAAAACTTTTCCCTTTATATCTTCCCTTTTTCACTTCACTTCCTTCCTCTCACTCCCTCCCCTATATTTTCCTCTCTTTTTCTCCTTGTCCTTTTTTCCCTTGCTGCCTTCTTTTTTCCCTTGCTATTAGATATACATATATCATCATATTTACCTTGTATTTAAATAATTCTTGGTGACTTTTGCTGTTTAGAGGATTTATAGTTCATGTTGACAATTATAAGATTTGCATAATATATCTACAGACTGTAATATTTATGTGGTGGTAATTACATATGGCTAAGCATTGGGCTCCATGGATCAATAGCAATCATATATATTTTCCCTTTTTATACATATTGAGATTTGTAGTGAGCTTGTTTGTATTGTTCTTGTTCTGATTACTAAATCTTTCATTCATGCAGAGTTCTGTTCACTAGGTGACTATTTTAATTGTAATTTTAATTTTGGGGTATCATATACTGAGCATATGCCTCTTTTATTATGGTATAGTAGTTACTACAATAGGAGTTGTTTATACACTAGGGGCAGGATATTCAGAAGGGTTGTGCATGGCACAACACAGTTGCACCATGCGCAACCCACTGATGCACCCTGGTGCGATATTCAAAAGTGGAATGTACCTGGCACAAATCCTGATGCGCCAGAGCACATCAGTAATGTATGCGGCACAAGTGGTGGGGGCGTGCCCATGCATACTCCACGCATCCTGCTATTCAGCCCGGGATGTGCTGAGCCCATGCATGCACAACCCCTACTTGCGCTGCACACAGGTGAGCCCAAAAAAAAGGAGCAACAGCTGGCCACCCACAGGTGAGATGCCATATTGCAAGGTACAACATGGCAGCTGCCACCTGTGGGTGGCCACCTGAGCTCCGGTGGCACCTTTGTGGTGGCACCCCATGCCAAGTGTGGGCATATGTTTATATATCATAAGTCAATATCCTGGTGGTCAGTGGATCACTCCATGCCCGCAGACATCAATAATAAATTATGTCACGCAATACAACCCTGGTGGTCCAGCAGTACCCCCTCCCACCTGCCCCTGGGCCCCACCCTGCTCCCCAGTCAGCAGCAGGGTGGCATCTCCCCATCCGCTTGCCCCACCCCCGCCGACTGACTCCGTATGGTAGGGCTGTCGCCCATTGGTCCACAGTGTGAGCCAATGGGCATGCACCCATGCCATACTACACAGTCAGAAATGTGAATGGACATTTTCTGGGCTGTGTAGTAATAAGGGCTGCACCCAGTGGCTCACGCTGTGGACAATGGCGTGCCACTCATGAAGTCAGTCGGCTGGCATAATTAACGGCGGTGAAGATATGCCTGCTGCTGACTGAAGGCAGTGTGTGGAGCTCAGTGGGTGCGAAAGAGGAGGGCTACCGCTGACCACCAGTTGAACTGATGTTAATCATATACTTATTAACCTTGTGCATGATGTTTTGGATATCTGTTTTGGGAAGCAGTACGAGTAGCCGAGTTCTCTGGACTGGTTGTATGTGAATACTCTCTCATTGGCTCCGTTTTTTGCTTTGAGCCACCTTCCTTGCAAAAATCATTTGCTAGGTGGCTGCAGTAAGAAATTCTTTCAGTGCAGAGTGTTATTTTAACCTGTTTTGCTATTATTTGCCAGGTGGCTACAACAAAGAGTGCTTTCAGTGCACAGTATTCTTTTAACCCATTTTGTTACTATTTGCTAGGTGACTGCAGCGAGGAGTGTTTTCAGGGCAGAGTGTCATTTTAACCTGTGTTTACTACTGTTTGCTAGGTGGCAGGAGAGGATGCAAAAGAGGGCAGTATAATTCTTGTAAGTTAGGAAGTTTCTTTCTTTAACGGATCCACAGACACATGGGACATAGCTGCATGAATGGTACAGTTGGTTTATGGCCCTCCCTCCCACTCCCCACTCACCCAATAACTAGATTGGATACACATCCTGACATCACAGGGCATGGACAGGAAGTAGCTCAAAGAGGGTATATATAAACAGCACACCAGGGAGTTGTTAGCCAGGTGTCTGGGGGAGTTAAGCAGTACATTGGGGTGTGAGAATTGAGTTGGTGAAGAAGAGATAGAAAGTATCTACAGGTAGTGTGAGAAAAGAGGAGAGGGGAAGACAGGAGAATGAGAGGAAAAAAGTAGCTCTTAAGGGTGTGTGGGAAAATAATAATTCTGAGAGTTGTTAGCTGGTAGAAGAGGGCTAAATTATCATATTGTGGACAGTTTTAGGGGTAGCGGGTAAGGACAAGAAATAACAGCTATGATAGGAGTGGTGCAATGCAGTGGCTGTGGTGTGGCAGTCTTTAGGGAGACCTTCTGGAGACTGCGGTGCTGCCCCATCTGCAGACACCTCTCTGAGCTGAGAGAGGAGGTTGCCAGACTCAAGACTTTGGGGCTGAAGAGTCAAAGGTACACCTCGATACCTGTCACTGGCTGCAGGTTGGGGATGGGGGTGGAATGGAGTAAGCATTGCTGTTGACACTCCCAAGTCACACCCCTGATGCCTGTCAGGGCAGGGTGTTATGGTCAGAAACCCTAATGCCCCGGGTGTTGTTATGTGACTTCTAAACCTAGCAACAGCATTTAATGCATTACATTATAAGGACAAGTAAATGTTTTTAATACATTTACAGACAGTTACATAAACTTAATTTTCTTCATAAAATAATTTAAATTTAGTAACAGTGGTAGTACAAAGCAATTACCCAGACAACTTGAAAACTATAACTACTTTATATTGTACATTGACACCCCATAAGGATCTCCTTGAAATTGAGATGCAAATGTCACACATTTATCAGTTTTCTAACAGGAATATTTTACTATCTTAAATACATTTCTTGCTTCAGTAACTGCTCAGCACATCTATTGCATGACCTACTTACTGACATTTTACACTTGCTATGCAATGCTCTGCTGCTTACTACACCAACATCATGGACCATAAAACAGATGACTGCCATAACTAGGGATGCAGTATAGCACAGTGGTTTTACAGCTCTGAGCTGCAAATCTAGAGATCTGGGTATGAATCCAACAGCCCCCACTTGCATACTGGGTGACCCTGAGCAAGTCACTTAACTTCCATTAGCTCCCAGGTTGCCCCTGTAAACAAACGTTCAGCTTACTGTGCCACTCCTGGTTAAACAATTGAAAGAAAAAAACACAATGGCCCGGATATTCAGATCGGGCTGCGAGTGGTCCACTGGACCTCCAGGGATATTGGGCATGTCATTTTACACAGATGCCCGCAATCCGGCATGGGGGGGCACTGCCATGAAGGTGCAGCCGGAGCTCAAGTGGCCACCCATAGGTGGCAGCTGCCGTGTTTGCGCCTTGCAATATGGCAGCTCACCTGTGGGTGGCCAGCTGTTATTCCTTTTTTTTTGGCTCACCTGTGTGCAGCGCAAGTAGGAGTTGTGCATGCATGGACTGGCATCCATGCTGAACATAGGATAATGCAGAGTATGCATGGGCACGCCTCCCCCCCCCACCTGCACCGCATACATTACTGATGCACTCCGGCTCATCAGGATTTGTGCCAGGCACAAGCCCTGTTTGAATATCATGCCAGGGCACATCAGTGGGTTGCGCATGGCACAACACTGTTGCACCATGTGCAACCCTTCTGAATATCCGGGCCAATATATTATTTTTCTTGCTTTATTTTGCTACTACAAGCTTTGACTAATGCAGCCATCCTTAAATGTACTTTTTATAGCTTATGTGTCTATGACATAGGCAGAACTACACTTAAAATCTTACACATACATAAATAAATCATCAGAATAACATTTATTTCAGTAGTACCTCCTTCCTTTCCAGGTGCCATAACACTATGTGTATATATATATATATATATATCTTTTTACTTCAAAGCACTAAACCTATTCAAATGCACAAAACACAAGACTTTATTATCTTCATACATTACTGCTAAACTTCAGGTCCCAGAGAGATAAAAATGTAAAGAGTCCCCTAGCTATTTGGGTGGGTGCTTCAGTTGTGTGTGTGTGGGGGAGGGTTTAAAAACCTTTTAAGAAACAGACACTCTAGTATCCAATATGGGATAGTCTTCTTTGGGTGACATATTTTACTCCTTTGTGGACTTATACTTAATTGTCATTCTTGTGTTGCAGGTGCTTGCTTTCCTTAAGTGCTGTAATTTCAGGATGCAGTTTCACAAGTGCTGTATAAGGATGCAGTTCAGGCACACCTTAATTAATTTTTCTTTCCTTCTGAACCTTAAGCTCTGATGCCCCAGGCAGCTCTGATTGTCAGTTGTTCCAACATGATAGATCCTCCTCATGAACCTCCCACATGAACCAAAAAAAAAGGTGTGGGTGAATCTTTTGGAGCTTCTCAGATAGAGGTGAGGGTGGATCGTACCCCCCAAAAAACTAATGCTGCCTCCCACTACTCAGGTTCCAGTTCTTGTACCTCTCATTTAAGAAAGAAAATAGTGCCCTGCAACCATTGACTAACATGAAAGCGTATTGATTTGAGGGTGGAAAGCATTTCTTGGAGGAGGTTAAGGCGGAGAAGACTATTTACACCTTCAGCCAGTTCCACGGACAGAAAACATGACATCAGCCCCTTTGTACATGCTAAACGTCTGCAGGCTCCAACCATTGCAGCCATAAAAAACAGAGCTAGTAGCATTTATCAATGAGGTTATTTAATTGTGTGCCTTTAGATAAATGATCTCCTTAGAATGACAAAGTGACTGTCTGTATGAGAATAGGGACCTGTCTGCCACAGTTGCTTCCAGTACGTGATGGCATAAACATGATGTACTGGCTGCACCTCCCACCCACCCCCAGTATGACAATGATGCTGTCAAAAGGCAGGTATGTCCCAGATCTCTCTTTTTTTTAAGCCAGTCTCCTGAGTCTGACTTTTTGTAGAAGGGGTCAGTGAGTTTTTTGTATATCACCAATTATCTTAGCATAGCAATGGGTCTCAGTATGGAACGCAATGTGAAGCAATGTGAAAGAACAAGAGCATCAGGCAGTCCAAAGTGACCACTTCACCACTGCAACTACTACCACTACTATCAGGGGGAAAATAGAGCTATGGTTATAAAAGAAATAATTATTCTTGGTTGCATCAGGTAATAAAATAAATTATCTCATTGGAATGAGAAAGCGACTGTATGTTAGATCAGGGACTTGTCTGCCACAGTTGCTACCAGTATGCGATGACATGAACGTGATGGACTGGCTGCACCTCCCACTCACCCCCAGGATGATGATGATGTGGTTGAAAGGCAGGCAAGTCCCAGATCTCTATTTTTTTAAACCAATCTCCTAAGTCTGACTTTTTGTAAAAGGGCTCAATGTGTTTTTTGTATGTCACCAATTATTTTAGCATAGCAATGGGTCTCAGTATGGAACACAACACAAAGCAATGTGAAGGAACAAAAGCATCAGGCAGTCCAAAGTGACCACTTCACCACTGCTACTACAGTACTACCACTATTATCATGGGAAAAAAAACAGAGCTATGGTTATATAAGAAAAAAATATTCTTAGGTGCATTAGGTAATAAAATAAATGATCTTGTCAGAATGAGAAAGCGACTGTATGTGAGATCAGGGACTTCTCTGCCACAGTGGCTACCGGTGCATGATGATATGAACGTGATGTACTGGCTACACCTCCCACCACTCCCAGAATGATAATGATGCAGTTGAACGGCAGGCACATCCCAGATCTCTACTTTTAAGCAGTCCAGTCTCAAAATTGTAAGCTAATGTGTCATTCCACAGCTGCAGCACAGGTACTGCTGTCAGTGTCATCTTCTTCAAGATCAGCATCACATATGTAGCCAAAGTTTGGCATTTTAACCTTTAAGAATGTTAGTTTCTCCACATTGTCTGGTGTTAATCTTGTTCTTTTATCAGTCACAACATCCCCAGCAGAGCTAAATAAATGCTTGGAATATACACTGGAGGGTGGACATCCAATATACTTACAAGCCAGGGCAGCCAGCTTTGACCAGCAATAATTTTTTCTCTTGCTAGTAAGCTAAAGGGTCATCCTTAATACTAATGTTGGGCTCAAACAGATATGCATCTACCATGCTTACTACTGAGCATGCATTTTCTCCTTGTGGAATTTCAATATCCTGTAGCTGGCCCCAAATGTCATCCTCCTCATTGTCTGCTTCTGTACTGGTTTTTGGGGCAGTTTTTTGAATTTGAGGTGGTGTCATTGTAGTACTGCTTGCCAGTCCTCCTAATGAAACCTCATCTACTGCATCACTCAAAAGTTGCCTGTAGTTCAACTCCTCCATATTGTCAGAAACCACATCAGGAAGGTGTCTATTCTGGAAATGTGGCTCTAGCAATGTTTCTAAGAGATGCTCCTTGCTCAATGTCATGGCTGATAACTCATCGTTGCTAAGTTTGGTAAGCATGTTATTGACTAGAGACTGGTTCATATCTAAGTTGCTCCTCATTTTCTCCAACCTTTTCTTGAAAAGTAGAATGAGTGGAATAACTTGGCTAAGGTATGCCTTTTTTGCACTGACCTCTTTTGTAGCACTCATGAATGGTTTCAGAATGTGACACAACTGTTCCAGCAGAGACCATGGAGTAGAATGGAATACAATGCCCTCCCTGATATCATTGTACATGATATACTCAATGATAGCTACCTTTTGTTCAAGGATGCATCCAATCATAAAGTAAGTTGTATTCCACCTTGTTGCTACATCCTGAATAAGCTGGAGACAAGAAGACCTTTGTCCTTCTGGATATCTGCAAGGATGTCATGGGCTTTTATTGAATGGTTTGTGTAGGACCGAGAACTCAGGTTGCGAAAATGCGGACTCTATTTCAAAAGTAAATACCATGTATAATCTTCCAGTTATGAATTGATTTAAAATCCTGTCTAACACAGAGGGATGACTAACAATATTGGATAGATGACAATGATTATATTAAGTTAGTTTCATGGAATATAGCAGGTTTGAATACTAAGTGGGCAGACACAGAATGGCTGGACTTAATTAGGAGTTGTAGCTTGATTTGCTTACAAGAGACATGGCATAACAAAACTCAAGATCTTGCTCTGAACAGTTATACTGTGTTTCATGTCCCAGGCATCAGAACTGCCAAGATGGGCAGACATGCTGGGGGTCTTGTAACATGAATCAAGATTAATTCTGCTATTAATGCTGAGTTATTTTGGCCAGTCTTAATTTTCAAGTTTTTCTTATTGAATTCTCAAAGAGATCTTGTTGTCTGATTAATGTCTATATACCGCCCTCTAAATCTAAAAATTATTCACCTGAAATCTGGAATCATTTAGAGGATGTTATTCCCTTGGCCTGGGCCAGTACAGACTGTGAGGAAATTTTATTATGTGGTGATTTTAATGTCAGGAGAGACAAATTTGATGGGTTTATGGATGGTAGTTTTCATCTTCTCTGCCATCAGCAATCTTACAATCTCCCTAGACAGTCGAAGGACTATACTATAAAACAAATAGCCCGGGTAATAAGCTTATTGATTTACTCATGACACACTACTTAGCTCCAATTAATGGGTGTATTAAAGGTGACTTACAGGGTGAATATATCCACTATTCTGCCAGAGGCCCCTCTGCTATAGATTACTTTGTTTGGAACGGCGACATGTCCTTATGGGATTCATGTCAAGTGACCATTTTCCTCTGGTCTTAAAATCAAAAAAATTCTCTGTCAATAGACAGTATACTTCTTTACCAACAATAGAAATTAATAATCAAGCAAGGATCAGATAGCAGAACTCCAAGAGTTCCTTAATTCAGACCATTCTTCAAAATATTATTGTCTCACTGAACAGTTCAGGTCTGGATCATCCCAACATTTGTAGTAATTTAAAGATGGCCATTGAGCAAATAAGATTCCTTTTGACTAAGGAGAAACGGCCAATAACAAACTCCCTAAATCAGAACAGGTTTGATTCAGATTGTAAGGCAGCTAAGTCCCAGTTAAATCAGTTGATCAAAAACTGAAGAATAAATGCTCATAACAAAAAATATAGGTTATTAAATAAGGCTAGAGAAAGCTATAAGTGTCTCTTGAAAACAAAACGAGTTTAGTTTCAACAAAAACAGTGGAACAAGATGCTGGATGTCATTTACAGGAATGATTCTCAATCCTACTTGCTTATGGTGGCAAAAAGTACAAATAATCTCAAATTTGAGATAGACTCATATATTGACTTACATACCTGAGCTGACTTTTACAGTGCCAAGTTTTATTCACCAACCACAGAGCAGAGCTTGTCTCCCCTGCATCTGTCCGGGGGGCAGGACCCTAGGTGACAGGTTTAAATGCTTCATTGGCAAGCATTTAAACTAGCCAAGGGGGGAGGCACTGAAAAGGAGCTGGGAAATCCCAGCCTCCCCCCACAAAGTGCAGTACTTAGAGAGGTAAACACCAAGGCAGAGAAGTCAGTAGGGAGCAAGACAGGGATAAATGCAGAAAAAGGTGTTAAGGACAGGGATGGGGCTAAAAGGGGTAATGCCATAAGAAATAAATGGAAGGTGATGAGTACCAATGCTCATAGTCTGTGCAACAAGCTCCCTGAACTAGTGGCCTTAATGGAAGAGGGATGCCAGGATATTGTGACAGTCACTGAAACATGGTACACAGAGAGCCATGAGTGGAAATCAACATACCAGGATACACAGTCTACAGGAGGGACAGGGTGGGTAAAGAGGAGGAGTAGCTCTCTATATAAGGGAAGGGATTAAAGCAACAGAACTAAAGAGTAAACAGGAAGTTGATGAGTCACTATGGGTCACCCTGGAGACAGGAAATGGCACCACAATCTGCATGGGGGTTGTGTGCAGATCCCCATCTCAGGGGGGAAATGGACAAGGAAATGATAGAAGGCATCCTTAAAATGGCAGAAAAAGGGGAGATATTGTTGATGGGGGACCTGAATATGCCAGATGTTAACTGGAGTACCTTTGCTGCAGGCACATCCAAAAGCAGGGTCATTCTTGATGCCTACAGGGCATGCCTCAGACAGCTAGTGCTGGAACCACTTGGGAGGAGCAATCTAGACCTGGTACTCTCAAATGGGGAAGGAGAAAGATCACAGATTTAGAAGTGGGTAGCCATCTGGGAACAAGTGACCACCAAAGAGTGTGGTTCACAATAAACACAGCCATAGAGTCAAGCAATACAAAAACAAGAGTATTGGACTTTAGGAAGGCTGACTTTGAGAAAATGAGAGAGTGTCTTAGAAAAGCACTAGGAAATGGGCAAGAAGGAGGGGTAGAGGAAAAATGGGGAATAATCAAAACAGCCATTGCAGAGGCAACAAGCATTTGTGTGAAGCAAATCAATAAAACAAAATGAAGTAAAAAAACACTATGGTTCTCAAAAGAGGTGGCAAGGATGGTTAAGTAGAAAAGGATAGCATTCAGGAAATATAAGGAAACACAGAAGGAGCAGGACAGAGAACTTTATCAGTTAAAGCAGAAGGAGGCAGGGAAGGCAGTCAGAATAGCAAAGGCATAGACTGAGGAAAAGATAGCCAACTCTGTTAAGATGGGGGATAACACCTTTTATAGGTACATTAGGGAGCGAAGAAAGACCAAGGGAGGGATACAGAGACCTAATAAAGGGCAGGGAATGTGGGCAGAGGGTGACAGTGAAAAAGCAGGGATACTGAACGAATATTTCTGCTCAGTATTCACAACAGATGAGGAGGGGGAGGTGCCTAAACCAAACAAGGGAGAAACTCTGAATAGGGGGATCGATACCAGTCCATTCACAGAAGAAAGGGTTTTGAAAGAACTCTTGAAACTGAGGGTGGATAAAGCAATGAGGCCTGATGGGATTCACCCAAGAATACTAAAAGAACTAAGAGTAGAACTAGTAACACCACTGACTACTCTCTTTAACAAATCATGGGAGGATGGAGTGGTATCTGAGGACTGGAGGAGGGCAAATGTGATTCCACGTCAAAAAAGTGGGAGCAGGGCAGAGGAAGGAGACTACAGACCAGTTAGTTTGACTTCAGTGGTAGGCAAAATGATGGAATCACGTCTGAAGGAAAGAATTGTTGAGTAGCTAGAGGCCAGTGGGGCACAGGACCCAAGGCAGCATGGTTTCACAGCAGGAAGGTCTTGTCAGATGAACCTAATAGATTTCTTTGACTGGGTGATTAAACTAGTAGATCAGGGAGGGGCTGTGAATATGGCCTACCTAGATTTTAGTAAGGCATTCAACACAGTCTCACACAAAAGATTAATATACAAGTTAGCCAGCCTTGGAGTGGGTCCCAAGGTGGTAGCCTGGATAAAAAACTGGCTGGACAACAGGACGCAAAAGGTAATAGTAAATGGAGTCCACAGTGAAGAAAGGAGGGTAACTAGCAGGGTACCACAGGGTTCGGTCCTGGGACCGATCTTCTTTAATATCTTTATAAGTGACATTGGAGAGCACCTGGAAGGAAAGGTATGCCTCTTTGCAGATGACACAAAGATCTGCAACAGTGTTGATACATAAGGTGGGTGGAAAGAATGAAAAGGGTCTTGGCAAGGTTGGAGGAATGGTCAAATATGTGGCAGCTCAGATTCAGTGCAAAGAAGTGCAAGGTAATGCATCTGGGAAACAAAAACCCAGGGGAAGAGTACACAATGGGGGGTGAGTTAATAACAACAACAAAAATTGAAAGAGACCTAGGAGTAATTATATCAGATGACCTAAAGGTGGGCAAGCAATGTGAGAAGGCAGTAAGGAGGCTGGGGGATACTGGGATGCATAGGGAGAGGCATCAACAGTAGAAAACAGGAAGTTGTTATCCCTCTCTACAGACAGTTAGTGAGACCCCATCTGGAGTACTGCATGCAATTCTGGAGACCCCATCTCCGCAAAGACATAGACAGAGTGGAGGCTGTTCAGAGGAGGGACAGCAAAATGGTGCAAGGTCTGCACCAGAAGACATACTGAGGAGAGACTAAAGCAGCTTAATATGTATACCCTTGAGGAAAGGGGGGACATGATAGAAACTTTCAAGTATCTCAATGGAATTAAAAGGTACAAGAGGGTAGTCTCTTTCAGAAGAAGAGATGTGCAAGAACAAGGGGGCACAATTTGAAGATAGAGGGGGGATGGCTCAGAGATAATGTTAGATAGTATTTTTTCACAGAGAGAGTTGTGGATGCATGCAACAGTCTTCCTGAGGAGGTTGTGGAGTCAGGAACAGTGGGAGAATTCAAGAATGCATGGGACAGTCATAAGACAATTCTGGTGGGGTGCAGGAGGAAGTAAGCTGTTGATTAACTAGAATCTGCAACTTATCCATCAGGTAGGGAAATGGGCAGACTGGGTGGGCCAAGCAGTCCTTATCTGCCATCAAATTCTGTGTTTCTATGTTTCTATGGCTAGGTTCATTTATTTTTCCAGAACAGAAGTATATTAAGCCATAGCTTCATTAAAGAGTAATAAGGCCTCAGGGCCGGACCTTATTCCAAATGAAGTCTTTCTTGCTGAAGTTTCTGACTCATCTACTATTCTAATGCAGTTTTTCTATTTATGTTGTTATAAATTAGAGTTCCCTAGATCTTGGAAGGTGGCAATAATTATTTCTATTTACAAAAAAGGGGATCAGTTGGCTCCGTCAATGTATCACTCCATATCCCTGTTAAATAATCTAAGTAAAATCTTTGCAAAGCTAGTGCTAAAAAGATTACAGGAACAATTACAAACACTTGCGGGTCTGTCAGATGTGCAGGCAGATTTCAGGTCTGAGTTTAGCACAATCGATACTTGTTTCATCATTGCATATGTTTTTGAAAAATACATTCATATTAGAAAACAAAAACTTTATGCTGCTGTCATAGATTTCAGCTCAGCATTTAACACAATTGACAATTCCCAATTATGGCTTTGTTTGAAAGAGAAAGGTGCTTCTCATGAATTAATTGCCATAATCAGGGAACTGTATAGCCAGACATGGGCTCAAATTAGGCTTGGTAGAAGTAGTCAACTTTCTTCCAACTTTGAAATGAATACTGGGGTCAGGCAGGGTTGTGTACTTGAACCAAACCTGTTCTGTCACTGTATAGATCAACTTCTATGCCAATTGCAATCTTCAGGAACTGACTTCCCGAAAATTCTTAATAAGCATATTGCTATACTTGCATATGCCGACGATTTAGTTTTATTCTCTCTTACACAGTCTGGGCTACTTTGAAAGCATAACATGCTGGCCAGTTATGCAAACAACTATAACTTGAAGCTCAATGGGGGTAAAAGTCAAGTTATGGTGTTTGGTTCAAATCAGATACATAAAAGATGGAAAACTGGCCAACAATTTCTAAGTCCTGTTAAACACTATACCTATTTAGGGTTAGTGCTTTCCGGGAATGGTAAATGGTCCAAACATATCAATGATTTAAAAATTAGGCTTAAACAAATCACTGCGTCACTTAACTCTTTTAATAGAAAATTCAGGGGTAAATCCATAAGACCGCTGTTAATAGCCATTAAGGCTAAATGTTACACTCAGGCAGCTTTTACTAGTAAAATTTGGTCTGTATCAAATGGCAATTTGCTTGAGATTCTGTTATCTAAATTGTTGAGGTCTAGTATGGGACTTGGTAACTCAGTCCCTTCAGCTATTATTAGAGCAGAAGTAGGTCTAACAAATCTTCAGGCTACATGGGTTGCTAGGAAAATCATTTTTTTTGATTAAACTATCACATTATGATCGTAATTGAATTTCATATCTTGCATTAATGGAAAAATATTCTTGGCTTAACTTAGGTAATTTACAATCTACCTGGCTTCTGTGTGTTTTTCATGTTCTTCATGATACTGATTTAGAATTTTTAAGAATTTATCAATCTAGGGGGATAAAAATTAGCCTTAAATATCAGAAATTTGTGACTAACAGAATTACTGACAAATGCAATACTCAAGATCTCGATCTTATCTCAAAACTTCATATTTCCCCCTGGCTAAGAGTAAATGATACAGCACATTATTATCGCTCCTATCTTGACCTAATCACAGATAATAACCTGTGAGTGCTGTATACTAACTTTAGGCTGGAAGATTTTCCAAGCTATTTTCATTCTGCAAGCTATCAAAAGAGTCTGAATATATGCAACAGCTATTGCCAATGATCCTTTAAATAGCTAGAGAACTTGTTTCATGTTGGTTTTTTGTTTTTTTTGTCTGTTCTTGGTATAATCAGCTCAGGGAAAATGGTTAAAACCTATTTTTAACTTAATAACAACAGAGGATCAATCCTTATTGTTGAATATATTTTTTACAACAAGTGATGAAGCAATTCTATATGCAGTTGCGAGATATATTGAGGCAATTCATAGATTGGGGTTAAGCTCTTTAAACCTAGTTAAGGACTTCAGGTCACTATCATGATAAAATACTGTTATGGGATTATACTTGATCTTCTGGGGATGATAGCAATTGAGTTGTGTTTTCTTAAAGAAAACATTAGTATTTATATCTCTTAGCTAAATTATTCACAACTGTATTGGTGTTTTGGTTCTGTGTGTCATTATGCCGAGATATTTTTGCACTGTTTTTAATCACTGTTTGCATTATTTCTAGCACTGTCATATTTATATTTTTGTATTTTGAAGTATGTACTGTATGCTTTTGACAACTTGTAATGGTCTTTAGACTGATCAATAAAAGATTAACTAACTACTGAATGGATGAAGTGGCCACACACTTTGCGCACTGTACCCACAGTGATTGATACTTGCCGGTCATTATCCAGGAAGTTTCAAACGATTAGGTTAAGACAATGGGCAAAACAGCATATATGTACATAGTTGCCATCGTGAAGTGCTTTTTTAATATTTCAACCATTACTGGCAACAAAAACAACAACTTTCAAATCCTGTGAAGTGACCCAAGCAGTAAGTAGTCTTTCCAGTTCTTGCTGAATGTGATGAGCTGTATGTGTGTCTTGAAAGTGACATACATGGAGAACTGACATTTTCTGAAATGTGACAGTTTTTTTTTGAGCTCTAAGAGATAGTAGTGGTAGTAGTAGTACTGGTTGAAGTGGTAGCAAACAGATTAGTAGTACGTGAGGATGATGATGAGTTGCCCACAAAACTGACCCAGTGTGCAGTAAGAGAAAGATAGGCAATGGTTTGGCTGCTGGTCCACATATCAGTAGTGAAGTGAATTACCTTGTCCTCAGTCTCTCAAACAGCATGCCCTACTTGAACTACTAAGCTGTCATATATCCTGGGCACAGCAGTTACTGAGAAGTATTTTCTACTTCGCATTAAATATCGTGGCTCTAAGTATTCCGTAAGCCTTCTGAAACTCATATCTTCCTCAACAGAGTATGGCTGTAAATCAATCATTTCTGCTATTTTACAATTTATTGCCAGTGTTATCGAATGGTTTCATGAATAGACTTTCTTTCAAAAATGTATTTTAACTTCAATTGCATCTTATCAGTGGGAGTAAAGTTACATTTGGCTGGGGGTGTTGTATGACTACATGCCGTGCCTGGTAAAACAGAGGCATTTACAGAATTATTGTAACCATGACAGTGAGGCAAAAGTGGACTTTTGGATCTTGCCTGGTGTGCGTCTCCCACTGTTTCAGCAGAATGTTCCTGTTCACTGAGAGCCCTGCTATATTTCCAGCCACCAATGTTAGACTTTTTTTGAGCCATATACAATGATAGGGTGAATTCGTGAAAGATGTTGCATCATTGTTGTGGTTCCAAGCTGCCCTTTATTTTTTTCCCTACTAACACATCTGTTGCAATGCACACATGTAGCTTGGCAAGCATCCTTGGGGTTTATGCAAAAATGATTCCAAACAGTAGAGGTGGACTGTCTATGTTTAGTAACAACCTCAGTAGGACAAGGAGTCGAGTGGCTGGGTTTATGTGGGGAAGACATATCAGCAAAGGATTCAGGTTCTTCAGGTGATACAATCATAGAATCCTCTGCGGCACCATTGCCATCATCACTACTATCAGACTTTGTTTCACTTTGTGTGGCTTGTGCCTTTGACTTTTCCTTTTTCCCTTTTAACACTCTACTACTGTCATTATTTTTATTCACACTGTTGCTGTCAGAACCAGAATGAGACATAGCTAAAAGTAAAGTCACAAGCTCATCATCATCATCATCATCATCCTCAGACTCACCATGACCATGGTTGTCACCATCATCATCAGATTCAGTAGAGCTAACATTTGCAGTCACAGATTGAGTTATTTGATACATATGTGTTGCAAATCGAGTATCGACACTGTAAGTTGTACCTGTAAATGTTTTAACTTTATGTTTTATTTATTTATTTATGGCATTTTGATAACGGGGAGCCCACTGAGATCAGAGGTCCCTTTTTCAGGGGCAACCCAGATTTAGTTACAATCAATGCAAACAGGCAGTTTATGTCATGTAAAATTACACAATACAGAAATGGGACAGCTGTGAATGCATGAAAATGACATACAGTGCACAGGAAAGTTAGTGACATACATCAGTTACACAGCTGCAGCAGGTTATAGGCAATGGTAGACAAAACCAACTAGTCTTAGGTACATGTTTAGCATAAAATTGCAAACCATCCTCCGGGTACAGGGGATAGATAAAGGTTCAGTGATAGCAGCTGCATTGACAGCGTTCCAAAATGAAAACCTTTATTCATGCCTTAAAGCCTTCAATAGATGTGGACTTAGTTAAGTTTCCAGGAAGGGAGTTCCAATGATAAGGGGCAGAGTATGTGAAGGACCTTTTTCCCTGGTTAGTCTGTACTCTAGGGTTCTCCAGCAAGTTGGTATTAGATGAGCGGAGGGTGCCTCTCATTGGTTTTAGGGCCAGTAGACCCAGAAGGTGAGTGGGTGTATACCTTGGTACAATTGGAATTGCAGCATTCTTCATTTTTGCACTTTTTTTCTCAGAAGACTTTCTATTACCACTGTTTTTTGACACTTTGTTGGCTGTACTACTAAGCGCTTCTGACATAGACAGTCCACCAACTCTTGCTGAATCTTCAGTATTTTGAGAGTTAGCCTGCACATGGATAGTAATATCATTTAGATTAACCCCTTCAATAGACTGTGGTGCTTGTTGTTGTTGCTGTACTTTACTTTTTGGGCCACGTCTTTCTGGGCTCTTGAATGAACTTTTTTATATATTCATTACTTTCTTTGCCCACGGCTTTTCCATTACTATTTTCTGGAGTACTCATAATGCCAGTCTGTTACTTGTTCAGGATCAAAAAGTGGTTATTATTTTTTCTTTATTTTATATGATGTGATGGAATGCCCTGCCCACTGAGCCAAAGTTTATACCCCACTGAGCAAGCACAGGGAGGAAGATGACAGATGACTGATTTCTTGGGGGGGGGGTCACACAGACAGTATTGTAACTGGGTAATAAAATTACCTTTCCCAGGTTCTTGTTGGAACTGCACAAAAGTGAAGAAATGACAGAAAAGTGGTGTCCAGCACATAAAGTGATTTATTTCTGGTGTATATAAAGCAGGCTTACAACCAAATCACAGTGATAAACACCGGGGAGAACACCTCCAATCTTTCTTACCTATAGGCAGCAGCAAGTTTCTTCTTCTCAGAGAAAAAGGTGCAATGTAAAGGGTCTTATACCCCTGATAATAACCATAGCAACTACCAAAAAGATATATAAAAGTCTCATCAATGGATAATGGCAAAGAACCTGACTTCTTACTAGCCTAGGAAAGCATGCTGAGCTTGCAGAAAGACAAGACAACTAAACAAAGGACCTGTATTTGTGACGGCCACTTGTAGTTACATACATAATTGCATAGATAATTGCTGTTCTGCATTAGAACTGAAGATGGCAGTATTGACTAACTAATGATTATACAATGATATAAACAGAGGTGTCTCATATGTGGTACAATTAGAATGATGACAAATGCATTATGATTCTCAGTAGAAATATAGTAGAACTCAGATCCTGACCCTTACACTTATACAATAAGTGCCTGCACCTTAGGTATTACTGTCTGTTAGGTAGGGGGCCAATCAGGGGTGCTGGTTCATGGATAACAGTATGCAAGAAGTGGCACAGGTGCACTGATGACTGGCTGGCACATTTTATTTCACACACAGAATTTATTTCATACACCACCTATGCTAAGGGCAATGCTGCAGGCACTGCTGCTAGTATACCCAAAGAGATTCTAGGGGGACCCTGCCTTGCCTAACCCTCTCTGATACAGTACTTTTCCCCTTCAATGATTCTTTCTTTCTTCCTTCTCTCTTTCTTTCTTTCTTTCTTTCTTTCTTTCTTTCTTTCTTTCTTTCTTCATTCTCGGATTATACTACCTTTGAGCACAGAACAGCTCATTTACAAAGGTTCCATGTCATAATGGGTGGGGTTATACAAAGACAAGGGAAAAAATAGATTATTTACAATGTACAATAATAAGTCATTAATACATAGTTGTTTGTAGTCAGAGTGGAGGGAGGTAGATCAGTAGAAAGGTGAGGGGGAAAGTTGCTGCCAGCTGGCATTGTCATGTGTGAAGAGAGGTTGAATGGGAAAAAGGGGGGTAGGAGGGAAGGGAACAGAGTGGAGTAAAGGGTGGGAGAAGATGGTAGGATGGAGGTAGAGGAGGCAGGGTGAGGGTGGGGCGAAGACAGTGGAGCTGGGAGGAGGTCAGTATCCAATCAATTCAGGTTAAGTGAAGGCCAGAGGGAGGGCTTACTATAAGGAAGAGGTGAGGGCAGGGTAAGGGTGGGGGCAGGAGAAGAGGCAGCCAGAGGCCTTGTCATCGAACCCGTCATGCTATGGGCACATAGTGAGCAGGTAGTATGATTATATAGGGCAGTCACAAGACTTTTCATTCATCATATACTAGTGAAGGAGACATTTGAACTGAGTAAGATGAGGTGTATCAGTAAGATCATGGCCCAGACAATTCTTCCAATTTGGGGCTCTGTAGAGGAAGGATCATAGGCACTGGGTGGTTTTGAACCTTGGTAAGAGTAAGAGGTCTGTGTCAGAGGTGTGAGTATGGCGAGCCTTTAGTGATCTGAGTAGAAGACAGGTAATGCCAATTGGCAGGGTTCCTAGAAGCACCTTTTTTACAAGTATACATGCATGGTACTTGATACGATCTTGCATATTAAGCCAACCTGTTTACGCATAGAGATCACAAGTGTGGGTGTGGGGCTCAGCACTAGTGAGTAGTCTATAGGCTTTGTTCAGTATTGTGTTTAGCCTTTTGAGGTATGTGACTGAGGCCGTGCCATAAATAACCAGACCATAATCAATAGTGGATAGAACCGAGCTGTTGATTGCAAGTTTAAGTGCTTCTGGGGTCAGAATTCTTCAGTGCCTAAATAACAGACCTAGTTTTGCATTTGCTGTTTTGGCAATGATCTCAATATGTGGCATGTAAGAGAGGTGATTGTCCAAGGTAACACCAAGGTATTTGAACTGTTGAACTTGTTCAAGATGGACTCCAAGGTTATTTTTGACTGTCAGGGCATGCACCTTATACTTATGATGGGAGGTTGAAAAGAGCAAGAGTTTAGTTTTTTTTATAGTTGAGTACATGTTTGTGCAACTAGAACCATTTTTCAATTTCAAGGAGGCCAAGCTGGAGGTTGTGCTTCAGAACAGAGGGATCAGAGTGGTTTGTAAAGATGACTGCATCGTCAGCATATAGGAGTATCCTTAGTTGACATGCATTTGGTAAGTTGTTTAGGAAGATACTAAACAGGAGAGGGCCTAAGATAGATCCTTGTGGTACACCTGACTGGATGACTTGTAGTTCTGAGACACTGCTTTCTATCTTTACCCATTGAGAGCTATCTGACAGGTAACTCTGGAAACACTTTTGAGTGTTGTGTGAGAGACCAATTTTCGTAAGTTGATCAAGGAGGAGTCAGTGATTAATGGTATCAAATGCCTTCCTGAGGTCGATGAAGGCCGCTCCAACCAGGTTGTTTTTGTCAAAAGACTTTTGTATGAAGCTAGTAAATTCTATCAGGGCTGTGGTCATGCTGTGATTTTTCCTGAAGCTGTGCTGTTGAGGGCATTGAAGGGAGCACTTCGATAGGTAGTTGACAAGCTGGTTTGCTACTATGCATTTCAGTACTTTTCAATATGGGGGGAGGATTGATATTGGTCTGTGATGTGACGGAATGGCCTGCCCACTGAGCCAAAGCTTATACCCCTCTGAGCGAGCACAGGGAGGAAGAAGACAGATGATTGACTTCTTGAGGGGGAGGGTCTTGGCAGATTTTATTTCACACACCAGCTACACTAAGGGTGATGTTGCAGGCACTGCTGCTAGTACACCCAAAGAGATTCTGGGGGACCCAGCCTGGCCTAATCCTCTCTGACACAGGAGTGGGGGAGTCAAACACACAGTATGCAAGAAGTGGCACTAGTGCACTGATGACTGGCTAGCAGATTTTATACACACAGCACTCTAGTTCTCACAAGTTGCCCTCCTCTCTCTCTCTCTCTCTCTCTCCAAGTTTCATCCTGGCTCATTATTCAATGTTTATGTTCATGAAGATCCCCTGTCCAAGTCTCCTCTCCCCTACATTGTACTCCCCAGTCCCCAGTCCAGTCCCCACCCCAATCCACAACTCTCTCCTGAGTCCCACATCCAGTTCTTGCCGGCAATCCCCTCCAGAGTCCCTAACTCTGAGTCCCCGACTCTCCACCCTCAACTTCCCCAAGTTTCCAATCCCTTCCCCCCTTCTTTCTTTTCTTCTTTTAGTTTTAAAAAAATTCTGGCTTTTTTGGGAGTGGCAGATTGGCAGTAGACTTCTTTGCTTGCCCAAGGGGCAAAAAAAGTGCAAGCAGCACAAGTACAGAAGAAAACAATCAATTCAGTGATCCACAATGCAAGTAGCAGTCGAGAAACACTGCTTCTCCTTCTTCATCCTCCTGATTCCTCTGCATAACTCTAAGATGGACCCCGTGGGTTGGTAGAGCAGCAACCCAATCAAGTGCCACCTTAGAGAGATGGACAGCTCAGCCATTCAATGAGGGATCAGAGTCTTTTCTCTAGTCCCTCCTGTGGGTTCCTCCTGTTCTGGCACTTCTTGCACTGCAGTTCCCACGACAGAAACTGTCCGAACTGATCCAAACAGCAGAAAGTGTTCGGAAGTCATTCGTTTCCAAACACTTTGGTATGTTCAGGTCGATCTATGTTTTCGGTGAACCGGTTTGCCCATCCCTAATTTTAATCTGCATCAGAGAGGACTGTGGTTGAGAACCTCGTGAACATGATTTTGTTAGGTCCCCCTTATGCATCTGTTTATCTAATCTCCTTGTGGTAGCACAACCTCGAGTTATGGCTACGGAAACAGCAGCATGGTGCTCTTTTCCCTTACTGCTAGGCCTCTCTCCATGTGCACCCTGCCATAATGGGAACCCACCTACTATTTCTCCTTGGACCTGTTTTGTTTTTCTCACCCCTCCTGCTAAAGCTGCCTCTACCAGCAGTTCTGCTATTCCCTCCCACACTTTGGAGGTTGTGACCCTGCTTAATGGGGCACTGGGTCAGTCAAAAGGGGTGGTAGATTTTACCTGCACATCTAGGTCTGCTAGTGACACCTGTTAAAAGAAGTTGGGGTAATTTTATTTATGATCTCTATGGGCAGGGTTTAATGGCTGGGAGCTTCAGGACACTCAACACCCCGCCAGTTGACAGGAGTTCTATGTCAGGCCACCATGCTGATTGCCTCTCATTACTACAGGAACTCACCCTGATGTTTCGAGTGCCTGACCCCCTCCATTTATCCCTCCTTCTACCCACCAAGTTCTGCTTTAATTCCTATTACAAACCTGTTTCAATATCTGCTAACAGGCTGAAGCCTCAGTGTTTGACAAGTACTCTGCCAAGGAGGTGATGGCCCACTGAACTGTAAACATCGTCTCACCAGGACAGCAGCAGCAGCAGCATTTACCCCTGGATGTTTTTCCTGCATTCAGGCTGCTTATCACTCCCCGTCCTCACCTAGTCTTGAAATACTGGTGCCCTTGGCTCCCTTTGATGCCCTTTACCCCTGGTAACAGTTCCCTTGTCATTTCTGTGGGACTGTATTACATAGGATGGTGGGACCATCATAAGGGGTGGTGGAGCAGTACTAAGTTCACATGACTGGAACACTACTCAATGCCATCCTTTCTGCAATACTGCATGACAGGGGATCAGGAACTGATGCTTCAACCCTTGCGACACCTGTTCTGATGCCCTGAACTAACCAGCAGGCCAGCAGTTTCACAGTTCCTAGCACTACAGCTGCTATCTGACCATTTTTAATTTCATTTTAATTTAATTTAATTCATATTTCAGAGAGACCTTTGAGCATGAGCTCTTTTTCAAAGGTTCCACTTCAGGGTGGACAATAAGACAATACACAGTGGTTACAGAGGCCTGATCATTAGGCATTAAAGAGCGATTACATAAGAATTAGACAAATAGGAGAAAAAATATAGCAGTTGTAATAGAATAATAAGCTATTTGTAATTGGTTGCCCTAGGTAGCACACCCCTGGAAACCTCCAAATACGTTAAAGGACTATGACAGAGTAACTGCATAGGGTTTAACGCTATCCCAGATGGCGAGAGGCTGGGTGACAGTGAAACAAGGGGACTGGGTTTGAACCTACCACATAGGCGAGAGGTGGGGGGATAGTGAAGCAGGGAGGGCTGTGATGGAAAGCAGCTCCAGGGGCTTTGTCGAGTATTATGTGTGTGGGTGGGGTTTGGGAGGGGCAGTACCAAGTGAGTTTAAAGAGGACTGATAGCTTACTTAAGCCCTTGGCTAGGCTGGAATGGAGGCAGGGTTCTCTAGGTAGCCCCTGTTGGGTTCTACCTTGGGGGTAGACCCGTCTATCAAGTGGGGCCTGAGAAGCAGGTGAATTTTGAACAAGACATTAGGTGCTGTTTGAGGCCTGCTTTGAATTGAGAAAGGCTGTTGTTTGTTTGTAATTTCATCGGGAGTTCATTTATCCAGAGAGGGGCCCGATAGGAGAAAGCGCTCTGCCCTAGTGAGATTCGGCGGAATGGTATGGACAGTGCTCCATTCTTCCTCTGTCTGGTGATGTGTGTTGAGAGAGAAGCCTCGAGCAGGTTTCCTATACAGGGTGGGTTTTTTCCGAGGAGTGCCTTCTTTCCCAGGAGGCAAGTTTGATATTTGATCCTGGTTTTTTAGGTTAAGCCAGTTTGTGTGCTCATACAGGGTGCAAGTATGAGTGTAGGGATCTGCACACAGGGTGAGGCAGCATTCCTTATTGAGTGCAATTTGGACCCTTTTGAGCACTGCATCAGTAGCAGCTCCATAGACGACCAGCCCGTAGTCTATCCTGGTGAGTATGGAGCTGGAGACTGAGATTCGGAGTGCTTCCAGGGTGAGGATTTCTTATGCCTATAGAGGACCCGATATTGTGTTTACTACTCTGACAAAGGGAGTCTCGTGGTGCATATTATAAGTGAGAGTCATCAATGGTGACTCAAGGTATGAACATGTGTACCTGCTCAATCTGCTCACCAGCCTTATTGGTGATTACGAGGGAAGCATGCCTGTGTTTGTTGTAGGGGCTGAATTGTAGCATGGCCTTGGTTTTCTTGTAATTTAGTAGCAGCTTTTGCCTACTGAACCAATCCTCAAGTTTATTGAAAGAGTTCTGTAGCTCTGTTTGCAGGGCAACCTGAGAGGTGCTGCTGCTCAGAAGCATGGCATCGTCCACATACAGAATAAGTTTGGTGTCACAGGCTGTGGGTAGGTCATTTATAAAGAGGCTGAAAAGCAGGGGCCCTAGAATTTATTCTTGAGGGACTCCTAAGAATACATCTCTGGAGCTGGATAACATCTGCCCAATTTTGACTCGCTGGCTCCTGTGTGTTAGGTAGTCATTGAACCAATTCAGGGTGTTAGGTGCCACACCCAATCTTTGGAGCTGGAGTACTAGTAGAAGGTGGTTGACAGTGTCAAAGACTTTGGTGAGGTCAATGCAGATGGACCCCACCAATCTGCCTTCATCCAGCGCCTTATGCTCTTAGTCAGTGTATTCCAGCAGCACCGTGGTGGTACTGTGTTTTTGCCTGAAACCATGTTGGTTTGGGCAGAGCAGATTGTACTCATTGTGGTGTTCTGTGAGTTGACGTGCCCCAATTTTTTCCAAAGCTTTGGATAGTGGGGAGAGGATAGATATTGGCCTGTAGTTTGACACCAGCACCTTGTCACCATTCTGATGCACTGGAGTTACCAGGGCTTGCTTTCATACCTCTGGAAATTGAGCTAGGGCCAAGGATTTACTTGACTTTATTTGACTCACAGAACTGACACCTGGCTCAAACCACATATCCTTCTGCACGGATAGACCTAGTTGGCTACAATGCCTTCAGACGGGATAGTATAGGAAAGAAAGGAGGTGGTGTTCTCATCTATACCAAGACCCACCTCAATGCTATGCAGCTAGATTATCCACCCCTCAGTGACTCAGCAAATGAGATCATATTTACTAGATTGCTCCTTGGAGACACCAAGCCTCTCTACGTTGGGTGTGCCTACCTTCCACCCCTAACGGCTGCCTCCTTCTTAGAATCTCTAACCCATGTCCTAGCAGAGCACCCCTGGGAAATGATTCTCCTTGGGGACTTCAATCAAAACTGACTTGCCCTGGGGTCCTCTAATACCAAGAACCCCATTCTCGACTCCAACCTGACTCAAATCATCATCCTGCCTACTAAGCATAATGCCAAGTCTGGCAATCACTCCCTACTAGACTGGGCCCTTGTCTCTTGCCCGGACCATATTTTGACTGCTGGGACAATGGCAGATTCACTGAGTGACCACTCACCTATCTTTTGCACCTGGTCCAATAAACCTCCCAAACTGGCCACCAGAATGATTGAAGCCAGTAATTTCAGCAGATTCATAGCAGCTGACTTCTGTTCTGACCTTTGGGCTGTAGACTGGGATCCTATTGTCACTCTCCCGGCCCTAGATGAATCCCTGGACTACTTCGTTAATTCATTTCTGTCCATGGCCAACACTCATGCTCCATGAAAAAACTGAGAGTTCAGGGGAAGTGCCACAAATGGCTTGGCCCCAGCCTCAAATGGAGTTTGCTGCTCAGGGATAGGGCCTGGGGACTTTATGAATCCTCAGGCCACAATGCTGACTGGGAAAAGTATAGAGAACTGAGGAACCACTGTAAGAAAACCTCCAAGCAGGCTGAGTCTACCTATCTGTGTAACCTCCAGTCCAGTCACCTGCAGGATCCCAAGAAATTCAGGGGCCAAATAAACCTCCTACTCAAGGGTGCCCCAGTGCCCAGGATGGAGACTTATTGGTTGGGAATACCCTTTTCAATTACCCCTCCATTGTATCCAAAGCATTAAATGCCTCCTTCTCCAATCCTGATGGACCCTCACCCCTCATCCCACCTGCTGCTCCCCACTTGAACTGTACCAAGTGGTAATATGCTCGATCCCAATTTCACCTGAAACTTGTCTCGCCCTCTGAGGTTCTCCCACCCCTGCTCAAATTAAACCCTGATTCCTCCCGGGACATGACCTACTTGAACCTAGGCTGCTGAGGGCTACTGCTCATGCCATCTCCCTCCCAGTCATCCGGCTCATCAACAGGTCCCTCCTTGAGGGAGCATTTCCTAGCAAATGGAAAGTAGTGACTATAGTACCAGTCCATAAAATGGGGCCCCAGGACAAACTGGGGAACTATAGGCCTATCTCCATTCTCTGTCCTCTCAGGAATGTACAGGAGAGATTGGTCTGCAATCAACTGCAAGACTACCTTGAGAGGCACTCTCTTCTGTCTGACATACAACATGGCTTAAGGAAAGACCATGGCACAGACACGGACCTTATCCGGCTCATGTCTGACGTCCTTGATGCTATGGACAGGGGCTCACAGATGGAAGCTCTATTTATTGACTTGTCCAAAGCCCTTGATTTGGTCTGCCATAATCTTCTTCTTTTCAAACTCCACCTCCTTGGACTGGATGAGCTTTCCCTCTCCTGGTTCAGGAACTACCTGCTCAATAGGAGCCAAAAAGTTCTCTGGAAAGGGAACCAATCTAGTACCCACCTGGTGGTCTCTGGGGTACCTCAGGGCTCAATCCTGGGCCCCCTGCTCTTCACCCTCTTTGCCAATGATATTGAGAGGGTTGGTGGGCTGAGCAAACTTAACCTCGATGAGGACGATACTGTTGTCTATTGCAGTGACTCACTACCTAGTGTCATCACTGCCAAGCTTCAAGCCAGCCTCTCAGCACTTGAAGGTTGGTTCTCCTCTAACTCCTTAGTACTGAATGAGGAGAAGACCAAAGTGGTCTTGTTTGGAACCAGACATCTGGGTACTGATAGATGTGACCTGCTCCAAGTCCGAATAGCTCAGGGGAAGAAGGTCGAGGTCCTCGATAGGATCAAATACCTGGGGATCCTCCTTGACCAGGAACTGTCCTATAAGCCTCACATTGACTCCCTAACTAAGACCATCCACCAGAGGACCAGATTCCTCTACCACCTGGGACACTCTCTTTCTGGTGAGGCTCGGCGAGCTATAGCCAATTGTACCCTGCTCCCTATCCTCCTCTATGGGGCCCCCCTCCTTCAGTCCCTCAGAGAAGGGGAGCTGTATAAACTCACCATGCTCTACCATAGAGTGGCACACTTTGCCACCAATGACCACCCCAGGAGGCACCACTGTGAGGTCCTTGCAGACCTCCACTGGCCCACCCTATGGAACAAATTAGCATACTCCTCTATCTGCCTGACCTACAAATTCACCACCACTGGCCCTCCGCCCCACTTGTGTGGCCTGCTCAAACCAAGAATACACTGCTGTGATATGAGATCCTCAGCTGGCCATCCCCTGGACATTCCAGGAGTCCGCACCAACCCAGTCAAGCGTTCCTTTAAATATGCTGCCCCTCACTATGGAACACTTTCCCTGCTAACCTGGTCAACAGGCCTTCTCTCCAAGGCTTCAAGTCAGGCCTCAAAGTATATCTCCTTGAACTCAGCCTCTGCAGCTGCAAACCTTAGCCCCCACTCTTCCCCCCTTCCCATGCAGGTCTCAACTAAGACCACTGCGTTCCATGCTTATTTCAATGAATGTATCTACTATGACCCTTGCTACTTCAAAGTATAGTGCCTAATGTACAAACAATATTGTCAACTGTAATTACTGTCACTCTTGTATGTAATAATCCTAACAAATGTATCTTGTCTATTGTATGTAACCATGGCCTCATTATAACTAATCCCTGATCGCCCGTGAAAAAGGGACCTCTGGTCTCAGTGGGCTTACCCAGTTACCAAAATTTTAATAAATAAATCCTTTTGCTCAAACAGTAAGAATAGAAGAAGAGCTGTGCACACACCAACAGGTATAATCAAGATACTTTTATTAAATCTAAGACACGAGAATGCAGAGATAAATGCCCTTATGTATTGCCTCTCAAGGAGGCTTCATCAGTGGGCAGAGTTTGCCACAGCTGGTACTCCTTCAATACCCCACTACATTGACAATTAGTATGCTCATTGGTTAATTAAAGAAAAAGAGCAGCCAGTGAGAAAGTTAACAAATTCAAAACATGCATACAAGTGCAAAATGCAGAATACCAAATTAATGACAAAATGTGTAGTATTTGATATATATATATAATGCACACTTACATCCCTTTAAATAATTTCCATGCTGAAATAGTGATCTAGAACCACAAAAGTAAGATCATACAAGCAATATTCCAAGAGTCACTTGCATTAAGGCCAAACTGGCATCTATATATGGTGTTCTGGAAAAATGGGGGGTGGGGTGGAATGGCGAATTCATTTTGTGGGAACATATAGTGTTAACATTATATATTATGTAATAATGAATTGGTTGCCCCCCCCCACCTTGCGTTTCCAGTGCTGGCGTTTTAGGAGGTGTGTTGCTGTCTTTTTTAGAAGCCATAATGCTCAACAATTTAATTCTACGTACCTCTTGCTTGGCTTGTATACCTTGAAAGAAAGGCTACAGCATGTATATCATGAAGAAATGGATGAGATATGAGAACATCCACTCATATCAGAGTCGACAGTGGGGGGATGGGTAATGACTCACTCTCAGTGTGCTGTCCTCTATCTTGCCCTCATCTGAGGTACTATTCCTGAACCTCCAGTAACATGGTATAGTGTACATAATACAATGCAGAACATGTGAAGATAACTGTTACACTGCAGAAGTTGGGCAACAACTAAAAACCAGAATAAATCTTCATAGTTTAGAGCAGCACCAGCCAGGATGCAATGCAGTACCTTGCAGTATTACTATAAAATTCTGCACTATGCTGCAGAAAACAATGTAATTCAATGGCAATGAAGCCCTTTTGTCATGCAGTATTTTGTGACACGGTCATTTACTGCAAGGTAATGCTTTGCATCCTGGATGACACTTCTGTAGATTTACAATAGTACACAAGGATGAAAACAGTAGTGGGTAACATTTTTTCAATATGGGCAAGTCAATCAGTGACTTAAACATTGGAATCAGAAAGGGAAGTTTTAAAACTACACAGGAATGACAAAACATTTGAAATAAAAAGTATTTGTCTGTTTAGCACAAAAATAAAAGGACTTATCAGTTTTCTGGCACACTACCAAGAATTAATTCCGATGCATCTCAAATGGAGGAAGATTGTAGCATTTCAAACTACTTCATACATACTGTTCAATAAAACACAAAAACACACACACACCACATCCACAACCATCATCATTATTATTACATTCAGTATTTGATCTTAATATGTGCTACACAATAAATGAGACATTGTTATAAAGGAAACACATTTTTGGAATGGGATTTCCTCAGGGCCTAATTTAGATCCTGTTGTGTTTACCTCCCAGACAGTGTGCAAACTAATTCAGATATTTACTGTATGTACAGTATTCAGATGAACATTCAGAACAGCGTAGTAAAGGCAATGAACTCCCAGCATTTCAGAGTATTTAAATAGCATAATGCTAATCAGCTTTGTCTTCATATGAATGAAACATGTTGCATACTTTTGCTCAAAGCAAATGCAATTATTGAGACTAAAGTCTGGATTTTTAAAGAACTGTAGCACATTTTTGCCACAATTGCACTACTCGCAATATGACTGTTAGACCACAACAAAGAGGATCCAGCTTTATGTTGCAAGTGCTGCAGGTTGCACAACAAAAAGGACACATGCATCAAAATAATTACACTTTTTTTTATAGCTATAAAATGAGTAAAGTATCACTGATGTGTGAAAATATTTGAAATTATGACAGGTATCTATTGTAAGCCAATCAAAAGACATGATAACTGTCACTTATTATCCCACCAACTCATACAATAATGCCCACAGAAGGTTATCTGCATTTTAAACACATTGACAGTAGGTTATTCACATTTCAGACATGCCACAAAAGTTTATCCATTTAGTCCTAGAAAAAGGATGGAAAAAAGGCACTTTCAACTTCAACTACCACAGATCTTTCTAAATCCTGGTTTGAAAATTCCTAGTCATGTACTAGTAATAACATTCAGTTAGCTGGAGTATACTTAGAATAACTGGCTTCTGTGGGTGATTAAGCTCCTTGGCCTTTGGCCTCAGCTTTTAATCACCCACATCAGCCAGTAACTCCCTCCTATACACTGACTAACTGAATGTTATCACTTAAAAAGTCCCGAAAAGAGCATTTTGGCATCTTTTCTACGATGCAACTGTGGTAGAATAACTGGCGCAAATACTCTGTTCAAACATTTTGATCATCCAGGACTAAGTGTTTTCAGGGACTTCCAACACTTTTGTTGTCATTGTCATTGTCATTGTCCACCTAGGGACAAATGACCTGGCTAGGAATGGGATCAGAGCAGTGCAAGAGGAGTTTGTAGAGTTGGGGAGGGGCCTTGGAGCAAGTACTTTTACTGGTAACCTTCTCGGAGGTGCTGCCTGTCTATGAGCAAGAGGTGATGCTAGGGTACTGCTCACCAGGGAATTCAATAAATGGTTGAAAAACTGGTGTGAGCTCAGGGTTTTGAGCTTCATTGGGGACTGGGGAACCACTTGGAGGGATGCAGACCTATACTGGTGAATGGTCTGCATCTGTCTGGGGGGGGAAACCAGGATCCTAGGTAAGAGGTTTAAATGCTTCATTGACAAGCATTTAAACTAGCCAAGGGTGGAGGCACTGAAAAGGAGCAGGGAAATCCCAGCCTCCCCCCACAAAACACGGTAATTAGTGAGGTAAACACCAAGGTAGAGAAGTCATTAAGGAGAAAGACAGAGGTAAATGTAAAAAAAGGCAAAGACAATAAGGACAGGAATGGGGCTAAAAGGGGTAAGGCCATCAAAAAGTGGAGGGTGATGAGTACCAATGCCCATAGTCTGTGTAACAAGCTCCCTGAACTAGTGGCCTTGATGGAAGATGGTTGCCTGGATATTGTGGCAGTCACAGAAACATGGTATACAGAGAACCATGACTGGGATGGACAAGGGAATGATAGAAGGCTTCCTTAGAATGGCAGAAAAAGGAGATATTGTTGATGGGGGACCTGAATATGCCAGATGTTAACTGGAGCACCTTTGCTGCAGGCACATCCAAGAGCATGAGCATGGTCATTCTTGATGCCCTGCAGGGGGCATGCCTCAGACAGCTAGTATTGGAACCCATTCGGGAGGGAGCAGTCTTAGACCTGGTACTCTCAAATGGGGATGGAGAAAGAATCTCAGATTTAGAAGTGGGTAGCCATCTGAGAACAAGCGACCACCAAACAGTGTGGTTCACGATAAACACAGCCATACAATCAAGTCATAGAAAAGCAAGAGTATTGGACTTTAGGAGGGCTGACTTTAGGAAAATGAGAGAGTGCCCCAGAAAAGCACTAGCAAACAGGCAAGAAAGAGGAGAGGAGGAACAATGGGGAGTAATCAAAACAGCCATCACAAAGGCAACAAGCCTTTGTGTAAAGCAAATCAACAAAACACAACGAAGGAAAAAAACACTATGGTTCTCAAAAGAGGTGGCAGGGAAGGTTAAGGAGAAAAGGATAGCATTCAGGAAATATAAAGAACCACAGAAGGAGCAGAACAGAGAACTTTATCAGTTAAAGCAGAAAGAAGCTAGGAAGGCAGTCAGAATAGCAAAGGCCCAAACTGAGGAAAGGATAGCCAACTCTGTTAAGAAGGGGATAAGACCTTTTATAGGTACATTAGGGAGTGAAGAAAGACCAAAGGAGGGATACTGAGGCTTAATAAAGGGGAAGGAATGTGGGTAGAGGGTGACAGTGAAAAAGCAGGGATGCCAAATGAATATGTGTGCTCAGTATTCACAAAGGAAGAGGAGGGGGAGGTACCTAAATCAAACAAGAGAAACACTCTGAAGACAGGGGTCTATACTAGTCCATTTACAGAAGAAAGGGTTCTGAAAGAACTAATAAAATTGAAGGTGGACAAAGCAATGGGGCCTGATGGGATTCACCCAAGAATTCTAAAGGAACTAAGGTGGAACTAGTGACACAGCTGACTACTCTCTTTAACAAATCATGGGAGGATGGGGTGGTACCTGAGGACTGGAGGAGGGTGGATGTGATTCCTCTTCACAAAAGTGGGAGCAGGACAGAAGCAGGAAACTACAGACCAGTTAGATTGACCTCAGTGGTAGGAAATGATGGAATCACTTCTGAAGGAAAGAATTGTTGAGTACCTAGAGGCCAGTGGGGCACAGGACCCAAGGCAGCATGGATTCATGATGGGAAGGTGTGTCAGATGAATCTAATAGATTTCTTTGACTGGGTGACCAAAGTAGTAGACCGGGGGGCTGTGGACATAGCCTACTTAGATTTTAGCAAGGCATTTGATACAGTCACACAAAGATTAATACACAAGTTAGCCAGCCTTGGAATGGGTCCTAAGGTGGTAGCCTGGATAAAATTGGCTAGACAACAGGATGCAAGGGTAGTAGTAAATGGAGTCCTGAGTGAAGAAAGAAGGGTTACTAGTGGGGTACCGCAGGTTCAGTACTAGGACCGGTCCTTTTAATGTTTTTAAGAGTGACATTGCAGAGGAACTGGAAGGAAAAGTATGTCTCTTTGCAGATGACACAAAGATCTGCCAACAGGGTTGATACACAAGATGGAGTGGAAAGGATGAAAAGGGACTTGGCAAGGTTGGAGGAATGGTCAGACATCGCAGCTCAGATTCAATGCAAAGAAGTGCAAGTAATGCACCTGGGAAACAAAAACCCAGGGAAGTGTACGAATGGGGGTGAGATACTACAACAGCAAAAATGGAAAGGGACCTGGGGTACATATCAGATGACCTAAAGGTGGGCAAGCAATGTGAGAAAGCAGTAAGGAAGGCTGGGGGATACTGGGATGCATGGCGAGAGGCATCAATAGTAGAAAACAGGAAGTTGTTATCACTCTGTACAGACAGTTGGTGAGACCCCATCTGGAGTACTGTGTGCAGTTCTGGAGACCCCATCTCTGCAAAGACATAGACAGAGTGGAGGCTGTCAGAGGAGAGCAACAAAATAGTGCAGGGTCTGCACCAGAAGACATACTGAAAAAGACTAAAGAAGCTTATATGTATACTCTTGAGGAAAGAAGGAGAGAGGGACATGATAGAAACTTTCAAGTACCTCAAGGGAATCAACAAAGTCCAAGAGGGTAGCATCTTTCAGGAAAAGAGATGTGCAAGAACAAGGGGGCACAATTTGAAGATAGAGGGGGATGACTTAGAGGTAATATGAGGAAGTATTTTTTCACAAAAAGGGTTGTGGATGCATGGAACAGCCTTCCTGAGGAGGTTGTGGAGTCAAGAACAGTGGGGGAATTCAAGAATGCATGGGACAGACATAAGGTAGTCCTAGTGGGGGTAGGAGGAAGTAAGCTGTTGGTTAACTAGAATCTGCAGCTTATCTGTTAGGTAGGAAAATGGGCAGACTAGGTGGGCCAAGCAGTCCTTATCTGCCGTCACATTCTATGTTTCTATGTTTGTGGATGACATCTCCAATAATTTGGCTCCCAAACACCTTCAAATTATGGAATAACTTGGCTCAGACAAAACAATTTTTCAGCTGCACATGAGAGGGGCCATACTTTGGTCCTGACATTTTTCTGCAAGAATGAAGTTTATAGAAGTTTCAGTGAATCTTGTTGGTCAGTTTGACTACAGCTTTGTGAAGTTCAGCCTCAAGTCCCCCATTAAATCACTTCCAACAGTGAAGCTGATCAACTATCGTGCTACATGGAACCTGGGTCCATCTAGGTTTCTAGGTCAGGAGACATCTCCAGTTTGGTGACTGCCTGTACCGGTGGTGCCAGGGTGAAGCTGACTTTGGTTTTCACAATTTGATCCTTGATTCCAGTCCATTCATACCTTGTTACATTTCATTGAAGCCTGCCTTGGTTTAATGAAGAGATCCAATAGTTGAAAATGCGGGAATGTATGTTAGAGTGCAGGTGAAAGAAGATACTAATAAATACCATAAAAACTTGACTTGGCTCATTATAATAATAATAATAATAATACTTTTTATTTCTATGGTGCCTTTCAAAAGCCAAGGAGCCTTACAGATTTTAAAAACACATCAAACATTCCGAAGTCTTAAAAATATATAAAACAACTAATACAGTTAAAATGCAAAGGTTAAACCAGGAATGGAAAGATCAGAAAATCAGGCCAGTTCCTGTCTTTCATGCTCTAGACAATCGTTGGCATCCTGATTGTATGCATACTAATAAGTTGCATATCTCCTTAGAGAGGTGTAAGCTACTTAATTAATTCTCAAAGCTGGGGTTGATAGCATCCACAACCATGTTTTTTCCTTCATATAGTCCTTGAGTTGCTGGAGTATGGATGTTTTGAGACTAAATACTCCAATGTAATGGTCTAAGTTCCCTCATGAGGAGGTTCAGAATGTTGCCTTTGTTTTGTCTGCAATGCATTGTACCACCTCAAAGCAGAACCCAGCCACACCCAGTGTGTAAAGTCTTTCATTGGGATTCTGGCTCCATCAGTCACAAACATTGTAAAGACTTCCTTGGGCAAGGGGTTTCTCCACACTGCCCTGAAGAGGCTGATGGTGAGATCACAGCTCAAGAAGCTTTTATTAGACCCTAAATTCATTTTGAATATTTGATTAATCTCCAGCCTGCCATTTTGGGCAAAAGGTGTTGAGCAGGTGGTAACAAAGCAGCTAGACAAGCATCTGGAGAATTGCAAACTCCGTAAGCCAATGCAATCCCAATTCTGACCCCACCACAGCAGTGAAACAATGCCAGTTAAGGTTTGAAATGACCTTCTCCTGGCAAGTGATCAAGAAGAATTTCATTCTTAAGCACTCTTGATCTCGCTTCAGCTTTTGATATAGTAGATCACCAGGTGTTAGTTGATAGACTTGTGGATTACAGGGGACTGTCTCGGACCATAGTTGCATGCTTCCATTTGTTTTTTTGCAGAACAGGAGCAATAAGTAGTAGTGGTAACTACCCAACTGTGGCAAATTGCCCTGGACTGTGGGGTATGCAGAGGTCTGTCCTTTCACCAGTGTTCTTTGCTGTATATGAACACAACTGGAAGAGATCAAAAAGAGATTCAGAGTTGGGCTTTACATGATACCAGCTATAACTCCCCCTTGGGTCAAACCATTGCTTCTCGGTGCTTTTGGCAGACCCGCACTTGTTGGAGATCAGAGTTTGGATAATCTCTAACTGATTCCTCACAAAACAGAGCTCCTACTTGTGGGTTCAGATCAACAGTTCTATGCATGAAAGTATACCATTAGCCTACCTATCATTGACGAAGTACAGCTTGAGACAGTAGTGGTGTCCCACAGCCTTGAGGAGAGGTTGTTTCTCTCTTTGGGTTAAGGGAGGAGGTCTCTAGACTACAGGCCATGTTAACTAGGATTCGGGGGACTTTCTCCCCCACCCAGGGGCCACCAGGTCTGACACCATTACTTCAGAGGATGCCAGACAGGAGAAGCCACTGGACTATGGTGGGCTTGGGAAAGGTGAGGGTGACGGGCTCTGCAAGGTTGGGGGTGGGTCATAAGCACATTCCTCAACAAGTACTACTACAAAATTCCTAGCACCACTCCTAGTGGGTTGGAACTGCCAGGAGGAGACACCCATGGTAGTGGCCAGTGAGGAAGTGGGGCCTCCATAGTGGAGTCCCCAGGAAGGGTGGGAGAGAACCCCAGAGGTGGAGGAGGAAGCAACTTCTGGTGGGGGAATTGATTGTCAGGGGGACAGAGTTTGGAACAGAAAGGGGGGCAGTGAGGGAGGTCAGGTACCTATCTGGTGCCATGGCCTGGAGAGATAAGAAACATTTGCTAGGAATTGCTAAGACAGCAGAAAGGCAGGGAGAGCTGGATGTCATTGTCCACCTGGAGATAGATGACCTGGCTAAGGAGAGGGCTGGGATAGCACAGGGGAAGTTTAGGGAATTGAGGAGTTGTCTTAGACTGGTGGCATGCTCAGTAGCTTTTGCTGAGGTGCTGCCTGTCTATGATGGGGGAGGGAAGGGGAGGGTTCTTCACACAAGGGCCAACAACTCATGGCTGAGGGAGTGGTGCAGAGAGGAAGAGCTAGGCTACACTGAGGACTGGGGACCCACATAACAAGAAAAGGGCCTATATATGGGAGATAGCCTGTATCCATCTAAGAGGGGAACTGCAGTCTTCAGTGGACAGTTCAGATGAACCTTTAAACCAGCCAAGGGGGTGGCAGAAGAAACAGGGGAGGCAAAAACAGCCCACCCCCAACAGTCTGAAGTAGAGGGTAGGAAGAGCTCAAGGTGAGAGGAACCCCCAAGTGTGCACATAGATAAACGAAGCAGGGAGATAGTAATGGAGAGGGAGGGGAAGAGAAACTTTAAAAAGACAGGGGGAAAGAGGGGAGACAAAAAGGAAAAGGGGGGTAACAAGCAGAGTACTAACAAAATATGAAAGGCAATGCATGTGAATGATACAAGTCTAGGAAATACACAGACACATAGAAATTGTCAGCAGACAAGGACCTCTTGGCTCACATAGCCTGCATTATAATCCCTACCTATTATGAGGCCCATTAAGATGCCAGACCTAGAGTCTATCATGACAGAGGCCAGCTTGGATATAGAGGCCATCACCAAGTCATGGTGCACTGAGAATCAAGACTGGGTCATGGTCAAGCCGGGATAATCTCTGTTCAGGAAAGACAACACGGGAAGGAAAGGATGGGGTGTGGTGATTTATGTGAAGGACAACATAAAAGCAGCAGAGCTACAGGGAATTCACAGAGGGTGCAGAGATACTGTGGGTCACCCTGGAATCAGGAAATGGAGCCACTATTTACACTGGCATGATCTACAGACTTCCAGCACAGGGGAGGAGTTAGATAAGGAACTGTTGAAAGCCACTGGCAAAATGGCAGAACAAGGGGCAGGTGCTGCTGTTGAGGGACTTTAATTTGCTGCATGTAGATTGGAGCTTCCCAGCTGCTGCTTCAGCTAAAAGCAGGGACATCCTAGACTCCCTGCAAGAGGTGTTCCTCAGGCAACTTGTCAGTGAACCAACTCATGATGGGGAGATACTGGACCTGGTTCTAACAGACAGTGTTGCAGATGTCAAGGTGGGAGGCCAATTTGGGGACCAGTATTCACCATATGGTGTTCAGTATAAGGATGACTGTAGAACTGAGCCACACATGAGTGAAGGTCCTGACTTCAAATGGGCAGATTTTATAAAGATGGCTGAATGCCTTAGGAACGATCTGGCAGGGGGAATGACCTGGGAGGGGTAGAGGAAGAGTAGACCAATCTAAAAGGGAGTGTAGTGAAGGCAACAAACATCTGCATGAAGCAACTAAGTAAAAGCATGAGGAAAAGAAGACTGCTATAGTGGAAAAGTAAAGGCTAAAAGAGATGAATTCAGAAGGTGCAAGGAGATGCAGAGGGAGGAGGGTAGGGAGGTGTATCAGGGAAACAGAGGGAAGCAGGGAAAGCAGTAAGGAGTGCAGAGGTGCTAAATAAAGAGAGAATAGCCTAAGAGGCATTAAAAGGAGACAAGACATTTGTAGGTAAGTAACCAAAAAGAGGAAGCCAAAGGTAGGGATTGCAAGGTTAAAAAGGGAAGGGGGGACTTCACAGAAGGGGACCAGGAAAAGGCAGACATCTTGAACAAACACTTCTGCTCAATGCTCACAGAGGAAGAGGATGGGGAGTGACCACAAAAAAGCAACAGGAACTTTGAAGGAGGAGGTGTAACCTAGTCCTTTTTCAGAAGAGAGGTTCCTGGCTGGCCCACTGGCACAACAGTAGTGCTACTGCTCACAACCCCAATGGCCAGCTTCAGGAACAAGCTCAGGTAGTGGGAGAGCTGGCCGAGGGGAGGAGGATGGAGCATCCTATGGACTGCTTCCTTCCTCTGGGGGGGACAATGTAGTAGTCACCGGTGCTCAGTGACCCTGTGTGGCAGCTTAGGGGTCCAGCAGCCGGGACTGTATCCATGGGGGGGTATGTCAGACATTCAGCATGCTGCCCTGACATCACTGCACAACACACCTCCTGGAGAACAAAGCATGGCAAATCAGAGGCTCCACCTCTGCAGGATAAAGTCCGCCCCCACATAGCGAACCCCCCACCACTGCCCAGGCTCTCTCTCCCATGCTACTTACTAGTCTCCATTGGAGGAAGGGCCCCTGGGGGGTAAGCCAGGAGTGTTTGGGGATGGGGTCAGTCCCGGGTGGGGGTGCAGGGAAGAGCGTGCCTGGACCAATGGGCTGGCAGATATGAAGCCCAAACAAAAACAAAAGAGAGGAGAGGTTCCAGATGACATTTGCAAATCTGAAAGTGGACAAAGCAATAGGGCCAGATGGAGTGTATCCAAGGAGGACTGGATTAGGGCAGATGTAGTCACACTTCACAAAAGTTGTAGCAGGGAAGTTGCTGGAAATTATAGGCCAGTTAGCCTGGCATCAGTACTAAGAAAGTTAATGGAAACACTGCTGAAGGAGTGTCGGGCATGCCTTTGACAGAAGTAACTGCAAAGGGACTGTGCTCAGTCCACTTCCTGGTTAAAAATAAACAAGTTCTAGCCAGAGTCGATACAGCTGTGAAGAACTACCAAATGATCAAAGGTACACGTGTGCTTAGAAAATATTGAACGCCCTGGTGTAACTTGGCAATTTTTTGGAGGCATTGCACCAAATTTTCAACATTGCCTTTTTGGGACCCCACCTCATGAAGAGTGGCAGTGTCATTTTGTTCACTTGTCCCGAAAGGTAATTTCGCAGTGCGACTGTGCCATTCTGCGCCACAGGTGAGAAAACACATTTTAGGCAAGATGTGAAAAATGACAGCTGTACTATTAAAAAGGAGGTATGCCAAAATGACAATATTGAAAATCTGGAGTGAAAATATTAAAATTGGTGAAGTTAGGAGCATAAGTAGAAACTGCACATTGCACATTTGTAACGCAGTCATTATTTGGAATTTTTTCACCAAATTTGTAACATGGGATTTTTTTAATTTAATGTTTATTAGAAATTTTACATACATATATGCATGAGACAGAACAGGACAAATTATCATAGTGTCCAATCCTTCCAATACAATGAGTCTGTCTCACCCCCCTCCAACCTCCCACTTCCCTTCCCTAAACCCATCCCCTGCCCCAATCAAACCACAATGTACATGACACAAGCATTAGTTATCTGTCAAAGCTGTCTATATTCTGAACTGATTAAATGTAGTACAGCGTATGAAAGGGATTCCAAATCTTATTGTACTTAGGCAGTCTGTGGTGGAGGCTGGCACTTGTTTTCTCAGTCCTGAGATTCTCCAGTAGTTCATTAAGCCACTCATTATAGGACAGCACTTCCGAGTCTTTCCAGTGTCTAAGTATAAGTTTTTTAACAGACATTGCAATGATGGATATATAATATTTACGCTTTGTAACTCTTGATGTAGAATAACCTCTAATAAACAAATTTCAGGGGTAAAACGATCAGAAATGCCCAAAAAGGGATCTGCCTTAGCTTGAATTGTTTCCCAAAGGAGTACGACTTTCGGACAACTCCAAAAAATGTGGAGGAGTGAACCTTCTTCCAGGGAACTCCGGGTACATAAATTGGATTTGATCAAGCCCCAGTTGGCCAATTTCTGCGGGGGGAGTAATATAGATTATGTAAGATATGAAATAGTGTGAGACGGAGTCTGTCCTGTGTAATAAAGCGGTAGCAGTTGTGCCACAAGGGGGACCAATCTAGATTCAAAAGAGGAAACAGAGATATCCAATATTTCATGGGGCCTTGACATTGGGGGAAACGCCACTCAAAAAAGTGCAGCGTATATTTTAGAAATTTCCTTGGGAGGATGACTTAAAACATGAAGATCCTGATTTAAGGAGAAACTGTTTGGCACAGGCGGGGATTGGCCCAGAACCTTAATGAGGAGATGTTTAAGTTGACAAGCCTTAAAGTAGCCAGAAAAGGGAATTTTGAATTTGGACATAATGTCCGAGATAGACAGCAAGGAGTTCTCATCTTTCTGGAGTAGGGATGGACATCCATTCACCACCTGTAGTAACCAAGTGGAAGGGATGAGTTTGCCATCAAGTAAAAATAGAGGAGAATTCCACATTGATTGGGAAGTAACATGGGATTTTTGGGACCCCACCTCATGAATAGTGTCACTGTCATTTCATTAATAGGTTCCAAAAGGTGATTCCACGCAGTGACCACAAAATCACCTTTTAGGACCGAGTAACGAAAGAATAGTGACAATGTTCATGAGGTGGGTTCCCAAGAGCCCCATGTTGAAAATTTTGAGCCAAAATTCCAAAATTGGCTAACTTATCAACATAAGTTGAAAACTCCGATGACTTCCAATATAGCACACTTACCTTTGATTCTTCAGTTTGCGGTTTTGCTTTGAAGAGTGCAGACGTGTCCCAGTCAAGAGAAGATGACAGCACTGACCTCCAGAGGTAAGTATGGGGTAAGGGGGGTGCAGGGAGGTGGGTGCTCAGTGGAAGGGTGGGAAAGGGGAAGGGACTGGGGTGATGATGAGGGACCATTTTCTTTTTTACAGGGAAAACAAAAAAAATTGGGGGGGGTACAGTTTTCTTTATTTACAGGAAAAAAAGCATACATTTGGGCACACTGGTGTGGGCTCTCAGCGTCCCACATGAGTTGGGGGGTACATGATGCTGACATAGGGATTGGGCCCCCATCAATGTCGTCATGGGAAAAAATAAAAACATACATTTGGGCACACTGGGGTGAGCTGCCAGTGTGCCACATGAGTTGGGGGTACATAATGCTGAAATGGGGATTGAGCAATCTGATGTCAGCAAGGGGATGGGGAATGAAGTGAGCAGGGAGGACAGCAGAAGTGGGAGGGTGCTGAAGGGTGTTCTTTGCTGCCAGTCCTGGGTGGGAGCGGGGAGAACACGAGTTGCAGGAGGAGTACTATCTAAAAGATGGTGGTGACAATGCAACTGTGTATGCACGGCACTCGCGCATGTGTAGTTGCAGTGAATTGCATGTTGCATTCATAACATGACGGTGCCAGTGGAACTGTGTGTGAGTCACGTATGTGCAATTCTTGCTCTGCAATGCAAAGTAACAACTGAAATAGTGCAGCTGTTGTTCCGTAATGGTCGATCGTGGTGGAGTTTTTCAAGCTCCATTGGACTTTTGGAAGGATACTTCCAAAAGTCCAATGGAAGGTTCCATGATCAGCCATTTTTGCAAGATATGATCGATCCCCAAATGAGCACCCACAGTCATAAAAATGAAAATGAAAAGGAAAGAATTGTGGAATATCTTGAATCCAATGGATTACAAGACCTGAGGCAGCATGGATTCACAGGGGGAGGTCATGTCAAACAAATATGATAAATTTCTTTGATTGGGTGACCAAGGAATTAGATCAGGGAGGGAAGTGGACATGGCCTACCTCAATTTCAGTAAGGCTTTGGATAACGTTCCACATAGCAGACAGTAAGCAAGCTGGGTATCTTAGGGGTGGATAAAAAGCTGGTAAACTGGGTCAGAAGTTGGTTAGGGGATAGATGACAGAGGGTGGTGATAAACAAGGTTCACTCTGATGAATGAATTTACCCTCCCGTTTTCCACTACAAATAGTATAGTTTATGCAGATGACATGTTAATCTGGGACTATGCTTTACACAGCAGTGAAATACAAGTATCCCTTCAGAATAAACATAATATGCTGGCTAGTTGGATCAGGACAAATAGAATGATTTTAAATGAAATTAAAATGAAAGTAATGATGTTTGGGACCCCACAAAAATTATTAAAGCAGGGTACATTACAAATCCTGGAACAAAACGTTTCATGTCTCCCACTGGTTCCCATTTTTAAATACTTGGGAATTCTCCTGGACCCCAATCTAAGCATAACATCACACATTGACAGTTTGGGCAAAAGTATTAATCAAAAACTAGGATTCCTTTACAGAAACATAAACTCCCTGACCATAGAGGCACGACAAGTTATAGCTAAGCAAGTTTTAATGCCAGCTTTAGACTATGGTAACATCATCTTTGTCCAGTGCAGCAGGGTATCTGAGTCTAGGTACAAGATCTTATACAATATCATATGTAGAATTGCCCTCCAAGTCCAACTAAGAATTCACCATGGAGGGTCCAGTCCGTTGGCACTGAGGGTGGAGGCGTGGACACCACTCCTCACACCACACTGGTGACCTGGGTTCAGGAACAGACTCAGGTTGTTGGGTGTCGGCAGGGGAGGGAGGAGATTGAGCATCCAGAGGACTGCTCTCTCCTCCCAGGGTGGGTTCTGGGAAAAGCTTCGCTCCATAGTGGCACCAGGTGGAGACCAGGGACCCTACTGGTAGCAAGGCGTGATGCAACATCGGGGGAAGAGTGGCAGCAGATGTCTGCTTGCTGGGTGCACTGACATCATTGCACATCTGCGCTTCGAGGGGAGCAACACAAAGAAATACCCTAGTGGCCCAGTGGAGGTGAAGGGGCCATAGAGACCTGCCCACATCCTGCTACTGGACCTGCCACCTTAGATCTCCCAACTCTCATCTCAGTCCCATGGCAGTCCCTCTAATCACAGAAAGGCCACCAAGGGTGGTGGCCTTCCAGGGGGTGATCCAGGGGGCTGGACAACAGGTGGGGGTCAGGTGAAAGACAGATAAAGCAGCTTTCAGGCTGGGAGAGATGCAGGTGTTGTGTGGGTATCCTGAAGAGATGCCCTGGATCTCCATAGAATAAAACAGAATTCAAAAAAAAAAAAAAGAACTCACCACTGTGTGTTATATGACAAATTAGGAGTATTATCTCTGGAGAGGCAATTAAAATGCCTTACAGCAAACTTTGTCTATTGAGTAGCAAGGACTGCTGAACCCATTGCCTTATCAAAGACATTAGTACCCAAAGAATGTGAGAGGCACACTAGAAATAGTGGGTTACTTTCCTACTCTGTTCCTGCTTTTAAACTACAGATGAGCAAAAGAACTTTCGCTTGGTATGCACCATCTATAATGAATAAATACAGTAATTTGACAAGAGATGCACATAGTACATCGCACTTTAAACAAATGATAACTAAACTTTTATACTGTGAGAATGTGTGTAAATGTAACTAATTGTGAATGTTATTATGTTATTGTATTTTTATATTTGTTGACTAAATGTCAGGCGTGGCTGAAAAAGGGCTGTGCCCAGTCCACCTCCTGGTTAAAAATAAAAAAGTGAAATGAAAATGAATGAAGGGAGGGTGACCAGCGGGCTACCTCAGGGCTCAGTCCTGGGACTGGTCTTCTTTAATGTCTTTATAAGTGACACTGCAGAGGAGCTGGAAAGGAAGGTCTGCCTTTTTGAAGATCACAGCAAAATCTGCAACAGGCTGGACACTCCATGGGGGTGGAAAGGATAAACAAAGATCTGGGAAAACTCAAGAAGTGATCAATGGTATGTCAGCTGGGGTTCAATGCCAAGAAGTACAAAATAATGCATATAGGGCACAGAAACTCAGGTGGAGTGGTATAAACTGTGGAGGCACCACAGGAGCTCTCTGAAGTTGCACCACTTGTCTTCTGTATACTGTTAACAGTGAATCCTGGGCCTTTCAAGCAAAATCAAGCCATGGTCAGCACGCTGCAAACAAATGCTAATAACTCAAGAACTGTAAGAGCTAGACACAAAGTATGAGTGGCAGAGTTGTTCAGCACAAAATTACCTTTGCAACGGTGGTATGCAAGTAATAATAAGTAATTTAGTTTTTTTCTATGCTGGTCAAAACAGCAAATAAAATTATTTTTTTCACTCAAAAAGGCAACATAAATTGTTTTTTGTAGGGAAATATATAACATATCAACACCAAATTAAGCATCCAGACATTAGATGTAGTTTTAATATTATGTTTGTGAAAAAAGCTATTTTTGTAGTATAAAACATCATTTTTCCTCATTTTAGTCAAGGTGCTTTGGTGAGGTTTGAGTGACGAATCTCAACCATACACACCATGCCATAAACAAATGCATATGACTCCTAAAGTGTACATGATATACACAGCGTATTAGTGGCAAAGTTGTTCAGCACAAAACTACCTTTCCAGTGGTGCTATGCAATCAATTGCAATCAATTCGGTTTTTGTTTTATACTGGCTGAGATAGCCAAAAAGTGTGTTTTATTCAAGGTGCTTAGGTGAGTCTTGATGGACAAAATGTCAGTCATACACATCATACCTTAAACAAATGTGAATAACTCCTAAAGTATATATGATACACACAAAATATTTAGTTGGCAAAGTTGTTCAGCACAAAATTAACTTTCCAACAGTGCTATGCAATCAAATATATATTATATATTCAAATATATAAGTGATGTCTCCAGACATTGCAAGGGCATACAAGAAGTCAGTAGCTGACTTCTGTAGTCATCCTTGGACACACCCATTCATTTTACTGCCATCTACAGGTATTTGCTAGGAGGCAATGAGTTAAAGACAGCCAAGCAGGAAAGGGACCTGGGATAATCATATCAGGTGACCTAAAGGTAGCCAAGCAGTGTGACAAGGCAGTCAGGAGAGTGAGTGGGATGCTGGGGTACATAGGAAGAGGTATCACCAGCAGAAAGAGGGAAGTAGTGTTGCCCCTGTATTGATCGCTGGTAAGAGCCCACCTTGAGTACTGTGTCTAGTTCTAGGGATCACATCTGTGGAAGGACATAGGCAGAGTGGAGATGGTCCAGAGGAGGGCAACAAAAATGGTGCAGAGTCTGCATCAAAAGCCCTATGAGGAAATACTAAAGAACCTTAATAGGACACCCTGGAAGAGATGAACAATGGGGGGATATGACAGAGACTTTTAAATACCTCACAGGGTCAAATAAGGTACAGAAGGGAAGTATTTTTCAAACAAAAAGATACTTAAGAACAAGGGGACATGCTATGAAGCTGGAAGGGGGTAGATTCAATAAAGATGCAAAGAAGTACTTCTTCACAGAATGAGTAGTGGATGCATGGAATAGTCTTCCATTGAAGTTTGTGGGGGTGAACACAGTGGTGAGGTTCAAGAATTCATGGGATAGGCACAAGAGAATCATAGTGAAAAGGAAGGGGAGGGGATCGGAGGGAGAAAGAGCTGTTGATCAAGTACTGCCTTAAATCATATCAGAACAACCCTTAATAAAGCCTGTAGGCTTACCCTTGGTGCCCACCAGCTAACTCATACTTGAGCTCTACTTCCATGTTGGGTGGCTCAACCTGGCTCATAGAGTCCAGTATCAAGCATGCCTGCTAGCTAAAAGACTACTCTAGGCCTCACTGTCCCTGGTCTATGTGGCCTCCTCTGCCCTAACAACAATTCCAGAAATACCAGAAGAGTAAGTAGAAGTTCATTAATGGTCCCCTTCCGCTGGACTTCACTAGGGCAAAGGTCATTTGTCTATAAGGCCCCTAAATGGCTTAACACCCTAGATAGCAACCTGATTGCCTGCTCTGACATTGGCCTCTTTAAGTCGCTCCTAAGGTCTCACCTGATAACCAGCAGTAAGAATTGCTACTGTGGTTCCTAAAGTCCACATCTACATGTTTGATGGCCCACTGTACCACTCGTAGCACTTCAACATCTGCATTTCACCACCTCACCTTCCTCACTCTCTTCTCGCTATTTGCCTCGACAGGACTCGTCCTTCAGCTTCCCCTCTGTCTCCATTCAGGCCACTCCATGTATCTAGGTCTGTGTCCCTGCTATTATCACATCTCTCTGCCTTCTAGTTTCTTAGTAGATGCCAGTGATAAATCTAGTCCTCCTACCTTCTGCTCTGTTTCCCCTACTGTAACATTAGCTACACCTGGTAGCTGTTTTTGTCTAGTTCCCACTAGTTGTTATTTTGTATATAATGACTAGCTTTACCTAAATTTGTACTTTATTGTATTGCTTTGTTTCCTCCAATGTATGTAGTATAAGCTCTCTGTAGCATGCTATGTGCATTTTGTCTTGTATGATGTGGAACCTTTGTAAACAAACTTTTAGCTCAAAGGTGTAAATCTGACATTTTAATAAAAAAGTAGGGTCTGTGGTGAGAATGTAGGTAGGGGAAAAGGGGCAAGCAGCCATTATCTGCCATCAGATTTTATGTTTCCAGGTTTCTATGAATCTCAGGTGTCAGCTGTTGTCAGGGACTGCTTTCATCATCTAAAATGCATCACCAAATTTCACCCTTTTCTGAAACGTGGAGCTATGTAAATGCTTATGCAGGCATTGTTTTTATTTCTCCACAGTTACAGAAAGCTCACTACAAGGGCTTGTCTTGTGGTCTGCTGCTACTGGCAGAAAAAGGCCTTGCACTCTATCCAGTCAAATAACTACTACACTACTGTGTCAGTTATGGGTATTACCCAAAGTATCTGGTATGGTGCTACAACCCACAACTTTTCAATCTTCATAGCCCAGAGGGGAGTGTGCTGCCTACTGAGCCAATGGCTAGCATTTGGTGCAGAATGGAGCAATGAAACAAACTCCTAACCTCTGCTTAGAGGTCAGATGATATTACTCCAGAGCAGCACAATCTGAAGTGGTTTCCCATCAGAGTTCTGATACTCTTTCTCTGTCTTAAGATGTATCATCAACAGATTACCATTGCCACACAACTTGACAGAAAAAAAAGCAATCACCTAATAGCTCTAGCAAGCTATGTGTACCAGAAACCCAGGGTCAGAAATGTAGGAGAGTAATATAGGTACAGCAGAGTCAAACAGTATACCAGCATGGGAAGGGCACACCTTTTATAATAACAAGGACAAAATGCAAGTCTTTCAATAAAGCTAATGAGTTTTGTTGAAGTTCATCCAGGTGATCAATCCAAACAGATGGTAGTAGCGAATATAAAAATGTGTAGCATATCAAGTACACCTCACAAATACCAAGAAATACTCAATAATTATTGCAGCAATTTCAACTTTTGACTGTAACCTGTATCAGAAAACAGCTGGTCCATTCATATATTATAAACAAAGCTCATCATATTAGCATAAATCAATAAAGAAGCAGTTCATAAAAACAATTAAGCAAATGGCTAAATGTACTGGCACAAATCACTGTTTGCACAACTCCATTGGCAAGGCAGTCTCTGCAACAAGTATGGAATGTAGTTCTGTAGAATGAGAGAGCAGGTAATTCAATCTATGGTTAAAAATATTTGGCAAACTGTGTGAAGAATGGCTGATGCAGATGTAAATACAAATCATCCAAAATGGGGCTAATCAGTTGCCTCTTGTTCATATACCATAAATTAAATACTTCCATGATAAATATATATAGGATTAGTAGGACAGAACGTTTGATACATAGGGGTCTGGATTTTAAAGCTAAATCTTATCCACAAGGTCCCAAAGTGCCAAGCCATTGACACATGGGGCTTGCTTGCAAATAATTTGGATTCTCAAGCTCTGCAGCTACCAAATGCCTGCTAGACCACATCTACATGGTCTAGCATGTGTCCAATCAGGACTGCATGTAAGCAGTTTCCTGCCCCTTGCATTTAAACCTGGACATAAGCGGCCGTAAAGCAAATGCCTTAAATGCAGCTGACTTTGTAAAAAAAGGGTGTAGATAATTTCATGGGGAATGTTGCACAAAGTGTGCCAGTCTCCACAGCAACAACCTATGCCACAGACCTTGCACTGGGTTTAGAAAAGCCAGCCCCTGTGTCAATGAGATCAAATACAGAACCCACCCACACACAATACTGAACAGCTGATTACAGCCACATCAGAGTATTCAAAAGAGAAATCAAGTGAAGTTACTCACATGAAATTCAAAACACACTGAGTGCAAACCAGCCAGATCTCAAATCTTTCTGAAATCCACTTTTTGGCAGTCAGGCAGTATGGAATGTTAAATTCTAATGAGGACAGCTTTAGCATTAACAGTGGCTGACAAGATTCTGTGATGCTTTTATCAGACACACAGCAGGCTTTATAGATGTAGCATTGAATTCACATTAAAGCCCAGTGTAATAAAGCAGGGGGTAAGACCCCACTTTGACTCATTATGCAGAGTCAGAGGTCCGGAGCTGGAGGGAAGTGGTGGTAAGAAGGCAAACAACCCAAAGAGATTCTTCTTTTATTAACAAAGTGCTGCAAATTTAGTTGTGTGTTAGAAGCGTAGGCAAAGGAGGCTGGAAGGAGGAAACGGACATGTGGGAGGCTGTGGAGTGGGTTGCTAGGTGGCCAAATTCAATACAGCATGGTCAAGTGACTAACACCTATCAGACACTAGAAGTCTCTTTGGTTATAAAGCACCGCACTTGCCACAGAGAGCAATCAAAGTTTGGAAACAGGAGGTACTGAGAGGGCGAACAGCTCAAAGTAGTACTTTTATTTTTTTAAACAAAGTGCTATGATTTAATTCTGCATTTGAGTTGTGGGTCAGGAAGCTTTGGAGGAGGGAAAACACTTGTGGGAAGCTGTAAGGTGGGTTGCTGGGCAGTCGAATTCAGCACAATATTGGTTGGGATCAGCTTGGTCACATCAATAACTAGTGCCTATCAGATGCTAGCAATTCATATTTAATGCCCATAGGTCATGCAACCTTAGAGCATTTAGGACCTGGAGAGTGAGGGCCATGAAGCAGGAGGGCAGCATCTGCTGGGGCATCCATAGGTAGTATGCAGGTCAACAGAGAATTCTGCTCAAGGCAGATTAGAGACAAAGGTAAGACACTGGATTCTTCCACCAAGAGAGCTTTTGTTCTATATGGGCTTGCTGAACCAATGGAAACATAGGAAAGGACTGATAAACAGTGGGTCTGTGTGTTGGTGTGAGTAGGTAACATAATCAGAGGGGCACAGTGGCACTAAGGGGGAAGAAGCTAAACAGAAGAGTAGTCTAAGAGTACCTGGAAATTATGGATGTTTAAGTGATTTCTAGAGAAATCCTACCTACAGAATCCTGAAAAAAGGATCTCAGGCCAAGAAACAACTTCAGTGGCACTGGTAAAGTACTAGGCAAAGGGGCAAAAGTGTTGGCTGGTGTGCAGCAGGTTTGCAGTACTCACTCAGCAGCTGGCTATTGTAAAGGCTGAACTTGGTCTTCCTTGGAGCAGGCACCAGCAGTTGCAGGTGCAAACAACTACTGCTCTTCTTTGCTAGAGGACACCTAGAGTTCAGACTAGGGGGTTGACTGTAGTTGGTAAGGGGCGGGGGATGTCCATGTGGGCAGATCCCTGTAGGGGTAACAGTGAACAGATTCACATGGAATGAGATTAAAAGGGCAACGAGGTAGGGGGAGGTGCTACTAATAGGGGACTTCAATATGGCTGACGTGGACTGGAGAATCAATGTAGTAGCAAGTGCAAAAAGTCAACAGCTGGTAGAGGTTTTAAGGAAGCATTCCTTGTACAGAGGGTGGCGAAGCCTACAAGGAAAGTTGCCATCCTAGATTTAGTACTTACAAATAGGGACAGTGTGTAAAGGAGGCCACAGTAGGAACCAATGACCACCAGACAGTATGGTTCAACATCAGACTTGAAGCAAAGAGAAATCAGTCCCAGACTAAAATTCTGGATTTTAGGAGGGCTGATTTTGATAAGCATAGGAAGCTGTTGCAGGGGAAACTGGAAAGAGTAAGAGCAGCAGAAGGCGTGGAAGTGAAGTAGGAAGTGAACCAATGGGATAACGGAAGTAACAAATCTCTGTGTAAGGGTAATAGGAAAGAATAAGAAGGGTAAGAAACCATTGCAGTTCATGAAGGAAGTAAGGACAGCTGTGAGGGCAAAGAATGTCTTAAAATATATAGACCCAGCAAAGCAGAGAGAGGACAGGGTGGAGTTTCATCTCAGGATGAAAGAGGCCAGCAGGGCTGTGAGGAAGACTAAGGCTGGAATGGAGTTAAAGATTACAAAGGGTGTGAGGAAGGGAGAAGGACATTATTTCATCACATATTGGAGAAGAGAAAATTTAGGGAAGGAATAGTCAGACCAAAGAAGGCAAGGCAAGGAAATCTTATTTTTAAGGCGCCCAATCCCTGAGGCTCTGGACGCCTAACAAAAACATGAGAAATCTGACAGCAATTAAGATAAAAAAATTACAAAAGAAATCAAATTCAAATTCTGGTTTTATAGTCATCTATAATAATTAAAACAGCCGGACATAAAATCATTCTGTAAAAGCCAGACTAAAGAGGTGGGCTTTTAGCCTCTGCTTGAAAGTACCAATCGAGGGGGCCTCCTGGACTGCAGGTGGAAGTGCATTCCACAGGGTTGACCCAGAGACACTAAATGCTCAGTCACTGGATGCCCTGAGCTTAACCCTGGGAACATCCAGGAGGCCCCTCAAAGAAGAGCAGAGGGCAAACAGAGGCTGCAGGTATCAGGAGCTCTGACAGGTAGCCAGGACCCAGTCCATATAAGGCCTTATAGAAGGGAAATGTGGGGGAAGAACAGGATAAAAGAAAGGTGGACATCCTGAACAGAGATTTCTGTTTGGTGTTCACAATGGAGAAAAAGAGTCTGATTCCTGACTGTGCAATCAGGGCAAAGGGAAGGTGGGTGTTGATGAGGATCCAGCTTCATTGAAAAAGGTACCAGAGGGCATAAGTGCATTGAAGATTGATAAATTTATGGGCCCAGAAGGGCTGCATCCCAGTATGTTTAAGAAGATGAGTCAGGTCTTGGCTGAGATCTTCAACAGCTCACTGGAGACAGATATAGTACCCAAGGGCAGAGGCACAGCAAATGCTGTTCCATGGCACATGAGCGGAACAAGGGTGAACTATGGGACTACAGATATAGGTACATAAGTGTAAGTTACAGACAAAAAATAAGCAAAGGCGCCTCAAGTTTCATCTGCTGCCTGTTCAGTCCTGGGGTTAGTCAAATACAGTTCTTCTCCATAAAAGTATCTGATCTATTTTTAAAAATGCCTATGCTGTCACTGCACACCACTTCACTTGGTAGTTTGTTTCACACTTCAACCACCCTTTGTGAAAAACAGTTTCCTCTTTTATCTGTTTTGTATAATTCCCCTTTCAACTGGTACTTATAACCTCTTAGGTTAGAATCCCTTCCTTCAGTCTTAGTCCTATTTCTTCCAGTAAGACTTTGTCCCTGGTTGTTTTATACACCAGTATTGTATCCCCTTGTATTCTTCTTTCTAATGAGAATAACTGAAGGTCATTCAATCTGTCATAATAATTAATTCCCCTAATATCCCAAATTATTCTAGGTGCCCTTCTCTGGACTCCCTCCAGGCTGTTTACATCTCTTCTTCTATAAGGACACCAGAACTGAACATTATATTCCAAATGGAGTTTGATCAGAGATCTAAACAGTGACACCATCACCTTCCTATCCCTACTTATAAAGTTCCTCCTTATACAGGATAGCAAAGCATTTCCTTTTTTATCTTGTCTTGCACACAAGCACAAACAACATATTGTGGTAGCTTGGAGAAGCAGGTTTTGGAGGTGCGGTCATGTTGTGGCCTGTGGCACCAATGAAATAGCATGCTGTCTATGACAGCGCTGCAAAAGCATGCCACCAACTTGAAACAATTACGCCGCTGCAATGAGGAAGTGACCTGTTATTGCAGGTCATGCCTTACCTGGTGTAGCAGTTCAATAAACATGGCTGCAGCTGTTGCCCTCTGCCTCTCACAGTCCCACCTGAAAGCCAATGTAGGGGGTGCCCAATCCTCCTGTTGGCATGTTCCCTCCCCAGTTCATTTGCTCTTGGGGAGCCCAATCCCTGTTGCCATAATGTCCCCATTTTAATTTGTCTGCCGCGAGAGTGCCCAATCCCCTTCAGCATCATGCACCCACCCCAAAACACAGATATGTTTTCTGTGCTGATGGGGGGCCCAATCCCCATCGGCTTCAGTCCCCCTTCCAAAAAAACACAGGTGGCACACTGGAAGCCCACCCAGTGTGCCTAGACAAATCTGTAAAAAAACCTTCCCGCAATGTATTTTTTTAACCTGTAAAGAAAAGCGGTCCTTGTTGTCTCCTGTGCCCCTCCCCAAACCACCACCCTCTCACTTAACCTCCCACACCCCACCCCATACTTACCTCTGGAGGTTGTCCAGCGATCTTCGGTGGAGGCGGTAACATCTGCACTCTTCAAGCCGACAGCGAACTGAAGAAATGCCGGTAAGCTGTATGATGACATCAATGGGGGGTTCAACTTAGGTAGATAACTCTGCCATTTTTGTGATTTTTGGCTCCAAATTTTCAACACGGGATTCTTGGGACACCACATCATGAACTCAGTCACTGTCATGTCATTATTCGGTCCCGAAAGGTGATTTCGTGGTCACTGCGTGGAATCACCTTTCAGGACCGAGTAATGAAACAACAGTGTCACTGCTCATGAGGAGGGCTACCAAAAAGCCTATGTTGCAAATTTGGTGAAAAGATTCCAAAAAATGACTGTGTTACGAGCATGCATTGCGCAGTTTCCACGCATGCTCGTAAGTTTGAGAATGTTTAATATTTTCACTCCAGATTTTCAACTTTGCCATTTTTTCTCACCTCCTTATGAGCAGTACAGCTGTCATTTTTCACATCCTGCCTGAAATGTGTTTTTGTACATCTGGAGCACAGTGGCGCGGTCACTGTCGGAAATCAATGTTTAGGACAGATTAAAGAAAATTACAGTGACAATGTTCATGGCGGAGTCTAAAATGCCTAAGTTGAAAATTTAGTGACAAAGTCATAAAAATGACTGTGTTATGAGTGTGCATTGTGCAGTTTCATGCAGCTCATAACGAGAATTTTATATTTTCACCCAGATTTTCAGCATTGTCATTTCTTCATGCCTCCTTATGAACGGTACAGCTGTCATTTTTCATGTCCTTCCCGAAATGTGTTTTTGCACATCTGGCAAAGAGTGGTGCGGTCACTGTGGGAAATCAACGTTCGAGACAGATTAACAAAATCACAGTGCCACTATTAATGAGCAGAGGTCCCAAATGCTTTCATGAAGTGGGATCAGAAAAAGGCCATGCTGAAAATCTGGAGTGCAAATACCAACAAACGCCAGAGGTGTTAGGGTTTCTAACCATCACATCCCACCCTGTATAGACTGACAGGTGTCAGGGGTGTGCCTTTGGATTGACGGCTGTAATGCTTACACCATTCCACCCCCACCCTGCAGCTAGTGCCAGGCATCAAGGTGTGCCTTGGACTATTTGGCACCAAAGTTCACCCCATTCTCCTATACTGCACCCATCTCAATGTATTTCCTTATGGAATGGGGTTAGTGTAAGGCCCGATGACCCCAAGGCACAACGTAACACTTGTCAGAGTCTTCAGGGTAGGGTGAGGTGAAATGGCATGAGTGCTATGCCTGACGACACAAAGGCACACCTCAATGCCTGTCAGTCTCTGTAAGCTGGGTCGGGGTTGACGTCAGTTTCATATTTCACTGCCATTCCTATTATGCATCTCTCTAACTCCTGCACTACCAATGCCAACGCCAGCAAGACAACATTCAGCATTGACAGATGCTTGTTTAATTACACTATCACATTGTTCATTGTATTTTAGAGTGTTTGAAACTAGTACCACAGGTCCTTCTCACACACTGTCATTCAAGGTTACACCATTTAGTTTATACTTTGCCTTTTTTTTGTCCAAAATGCATTACAATGCATTTATCTTGATTAAAGTGCAGTATGGCCTTTTGTGCCCAGGCTCTTAGGTGATTTATCTCCCTCTGAAGTTCCTTTATTCTCTCTTCATTGGCCACATTACATGCCATGTTCACATCATCTGCAAATATTGTGATCCATGCACCCGCAGTGATTTGCATGCCCCCCACATGGATGTTAAAAGGGCTGGGCCAGCACTAACCCCTGTGGCACTCCACTAATCACTTTGCCTCAGTCAAATACATCACTTTTAATTCTAATATTTTGCCTTCTTTCTTGTAACCAGTCAGCTACTCATCTTGCCACACTGATGTATATCCCTGTATCTTTAAGTTTGTTGATTAATTCCATAGAGGCACAGTACCAAATGTCTTGCTGAAGTCCATAAATACTACATCTACTGGGATATCCTTGTCTAACAAGTTACTTATTGGTTTGAAGAACTCTGATTGGTTGGTAAGGCATGACTGATCACTTCTGAACCCATGCTGAGTCTTATACAGAAGGTTGTTGTCCACCAAATATTTACCTTTTTCTCCTATCAGTATTTTTTCTTGAATTTTTTTCACAACAGAATTGAAGCTAACTGGTCTATAGTTTCGTTTTTTTTTTTTTTTTTTGTCCCTTCTAGATCCCTTGTTCTTATATGTGGGAATTACTAGAGCCTCGTTCTAATCCTCTGGAAGTGCTTCTTCCATCAGACTTGTGTGGAAAATCTGACCAATTGGCCCTGTTGCAGATTGAGCCAGTTCTTTTAACACTCTTGGGTACAATTCATCTGGTCCAGGGAACTTACTTGGGTTAAGCTATTTTAGTTTCTATTGCATCCTCTCCCTATCAATGATTAATGGCCTTCCCTTCTACTTGTGACCTGGCCTGAACTGGCTGTCTTGGGATTAAACACTGAACAGAAGTATTTTTTAAAATGATTAGCTATATATGTCTCCTTTCCTAGTTCTAGTCCATCCTCCAGAAGAGGTCCTTCTCTTTGTGCTTTCTCGCTTTTAGAGTTTACATAATTGAAGGTTTTTGTTCATTCTGCAATCATATTCTCGTGGGTCCTTTTTGCTGTCCTAATTATGAATTTACATTCTCTCCGAGATGTTTTAAATTTCACCCAGTCCTGTTTATCATTGAATTTCATAGCCTTTCTTGGCTCTTTTACATTTCTTCACTTTTTAGTTAGCCATACTGACGCTTTTCCTTTCTTAACATAGTTCTTAATTACTGGGATAAACTGTGCCTCAGGGTTTTTAATTTTATTTTTAAGAATGCCCAACATCTTGCTTGTTCCTTTCCCTTGAAACACTCTTTCCAAGTTCCATTCACTTAAGACATCCCGCATGTCATAAAACCTTGCCTTGGCATAGTTTTTCTTGGTGGTGATCCTTCTTTCTGAACAGACTTTCTATTAATGATATATTGGACCATACTGTGGTCACTGTTCCCCAGCAGCTCCCATTTGAAAGGCTATGCCTATAGTTTAATCAGTGAGCAACCAGCCATGCCCAATTCCTGAGCTATATAAGCAGTTCCTCCCAACCCCCACTGAAGCACTTTTTCTTTGCCACCATGAGGCTCTGTTGGTCTGTCTTATCCCTTGTGGTGTTGTCCCTCCCCAGCACTGCTTGTGCTCTGAGCGCTGCTTAGTTTCTGCTGGATTCTGTCTGTGTACTTCTTCTGCTTGGTTAGCATTTGTTTGGTCTCCAGCTACTGTGTGCTTCTTTGTGTGCTTGTTTTTCTGTTTTCCTGTGTTTGTGTTTTTGGTTTGTGTTTTCTTTTTGGGGTTTTCTAGTTTTCCTAGTCTCTTATTGCCCTTTGTTTTCACTGTGTTTATCCTGTGACAGTGCTTCAGCCTCCTACCAAACCTCAGTTTTCCTGCAATTGTTATTGTATGTTTCAGTCCATACTGCAGTTGCTGCCTCCTGTGTTTTCACTTTAATTGGTTGCACCTGGTCCTGGCTCTGCTGCTCAGCTATTTGCTGCTCCCTGTTTTACAGCTCTGCTCATGATTTAGTCATTGGTACTGTAGCTCTACTAGGACAATTGCTGCATTGCTATACTTACACTTTCTTCCATTACATGGCTGCCTGGTCTCATGATGCTTTGCTCCTGGCTCTCTGTTATTCCTAAGGAGGAGGACTATGGTGTCTTTGTGGTGCATCATGGCCCCAGAAAGCAGGAGCATGTGTTAAGAAAGTTAACTGAATCATCTGTTTCTGTGTTGCTTCTTGCCTTTCTAGCTTTTCAGCTATCCATGACAAGCAATATATGTACCTTGCAGCCTTCATGGCTTTCTCGAATTATATGTCTTTAATTACTACTTTGTCTAATTGCTATGTTGCCTGATTCTGGCTGCTATGATAATTCTGATGCTCACAATAATTTGGCCTCCCTAATGGAACTGGTTGGCTTGCCTTCCCTGCAAGTCATGTGGATTGCTGCTCTGATCTGTTTTACAGACCAACGTGCAGATCTGATCATTGATTGCACTGCCCTTGGGGGTTCAGTCTGCTTTGCACTTGCTATAACACATGTATAACCTATTTGAGGGTGTACAGTGCTCACACTTCCTTTAAACTCTCATTTTATATTGTCTCATACATACTTGGAGGCATGCCAACTACGCCCGTTAGTTACTATGGCTCAGGAGCTTGCTCTGCAGCCAACAGTCCCACTCTGCACCCCCAAAATCCACATCTTGAGAGTGTGAAACTTGGGGTGGGGTCCTTCTCATCTGGTTCATAGTGGGAATGTCCTCAGTCTGGGCAGAGCTTTAGCCATGCAGGTGTATCAGTGGCATCAGCTAAGCGGGGTGGGGCTCTGAGCTTAAAAAGGGGCTCCTTTAGTTAGCCAATTATTTCAGTGGCACCTTCTAGTGATTCTCTCTATGACTGCTTCTGGTTCATCTGGATTGTTTGTAGATTGGTAGGCCAGCTGAGTGCATCAGCAGTCATTGCTCTCCTCCTCCTGCCTTGGAAGAGCCTGTTACACAGAACCTTCTCAATCCTTCTGGCATTCCTGTTTGAGAGATATGTAACCCCCCTGCAAATGGGGGTTCACAAAAGTCTTCCAGGAGCTTGCTCGAATGCTCCAAGCCTGGATGGTGTTCAGCATCTAAGCCATTTATCTGTGAGTGCTTTTAAAGCCTCTGGCACTGTCTCTTTAAGAGCTGTCTGCCTGCAGACATAATTAATTTGGATGGGGGTCTGTGTGTTTCCCTGCTCAAGTACTGCTCGAGCTACTGCCAAATCGCTCCATTTCTGCTGTCACTAAGTGGGCAGAAGGAGCACTCTTCAAAGATGTAATTGTTTGCTTGTAACCTGTTAGAGTAATAATGAAAAAATGCAGTTTGTTTTAACCTGCTTTCTTGTAGCAAGGACAGTGCAGAATAACTCCCTCATGTTGGTTCTGAAATGCCAAATTGGACCAATCATTGGGTGGATCTTTTTTTTTTTTTGTAATTTAAAGTTTATTCACACATTTTCCATCATAAAAGGCAGCATACAAAGAAGCTGACAGAGACTCATTGATGCATAGAAAAAAGATGCTGCCCCCACCACCTACCTTTACTGCAGTAACCCATCGCAGTGCCCGTAAATGCCGAGCCTCTAATCAAAAGGCTGTAAAAAAACATTAAGCCTATTATAAGTTTAGTTTGGAACCAGAGAGATTAATGAGTGAAGGGGATCCCAAATTCTAGCATAAACTGCCAGTCTGTTATGTAGGCTGGCTATTGCTTTTTCTGTGCGCAAATTGGATAATACTTCTCTTACCCATTCCTGGAAAGAAGGGGAGGACCTGTCTTTCCAATGATGGAGGATTATTTTCTTAGCTGACAAGGCGACTATGGATATGTGAAACTCACGCACCTTGACTCTAATAGAAGACAGGTCCCCCAACACACATACCTCAGGGATAAAGTATTCTTGAAGGCCCAAAAAGAGGTCTAAGGAAGTTTGGATTGAAACCCAAAAGGTGGAAATACTTGGACAAGACCAAAGCATATGAAAAGTGTGCCCTCATCTTGCAAATATTTATTGCATTTGTTGGAGTCTAAAGTAGCCCCTTGTGGAGCTTAACCGGGGAATAGTATAGGTTATACGAGTACATGGTGTGCATGAGGCGCTGATCTATTCTGAGAGATAAATTTGTGACATGACTTCTGGAGAATTCAATCTAACTGCAGATGGGGAAAAAGTTGCTCAAAATCTGATGGCCCAAATGGGCCCCAGAACTTTTTGTGAAACAAACCTGATATAATTTAGAGTTTACACCAGAAGACCCAGCAAGTGGGGATACCTCGGGTATCAGAGAGGAGATGTTCTGAGAGGGAGGAGTACTCCCCAGGGTGATTACCAGTAAATGTCTCAATTGCAAGACTTTTCAAGAAAGAAGAAGTCGGGATGCGAAATTTCCTAACCATCTCCTCCACTGATAACCAATGTCCCTCACCATCAGTAAAGGTCGAGAGCTTCCCCCTCTTCGAGTTGAGGCAACCAAAGATGGGAGATTTGATTCTTGTTAATAGTAAATGATGGAGCATTCCATATAGACTGGGCCAGGTCCAGGTGGGGAGAATACTGCAAAAAGGAACACATCTGTAAGTAGACCTTTAAAGAGGTCCTTATTATGGGACAATCTACAGCCATACTTACTTGAGATAACTTAAGGAAAAATAACGTGAGAGGGTCCAGATTATTGACCTTAATTGCATCCAGTTCTATTGAGAGCCAAATGGGTTGCGCTTCCTCTGGGCCAGGAGATACCCACCACGAACATTTTGCAAGGTGACTAGCCCAATGATATATAACCAGATGGGGGATTCACAACCCCTCTTCCAGTTTAGGAGCTGCCAGCTTATGGTAAGCCAGGCGGGGATACCTATCAGCCCAGATGAATTTAGTAAAAATATCATGAATCTTTTTGAACCAGAGTAAAGGAACAAAAGCATTAAGAAGGGACAACGGGTAAATAATCCTAGGAAATATATTCATTTTAATTATATTAATTCAGCCCCACAGAGAGATAGGGAGTTTGGACCACCTCTCTAGGACATGTGTAATTCCCCGCAGTAAAGAATCTAGGTTTTCCTTGAACCATACTAAGGGGTTACGTGAAAGTTTAATACCCAGATACTTAAAAGACATGGGAGTCCAGCATAGCCCCAAGGGACTAATATCAGTCTTAAAAACTTTGTGATTTAATGGAAAAAACAGGGACTTACTGGCATTCAATTTGTAGTTAGACAAAGCACTGAACCTTGCCACTTCACTTAGTAAAGAACAGAGGATACTGGATGGGACAAATGTATTAACAGATCATCAGCATATGCGGTGACTTTCACTTCATGCCGCCCAATTCTCACTCCTTGTATGGAGTCATTATTGAGAATGTTTTGGATAAGAGGTTCCAGGTATAAGTTAAATAATAAAGAAGAGAGGGGGCACCTCTGTCTAGTACCTGAGTGGAGCGGAAAAGAGTGGGAGAAGGCCCCATTCGCAGAAATTCTTGCCGAGGCTTTATAAAGGGTGGAAATCCAGGAGATAAACAGAGAAGGGATATGGAAAGCCTCCAAAGTGTGAGACAAGAAATTCCAGTTCACATGGTCGAATGCCTTCTTGGCATCCAAGGAGACCAAGCCCGCTGAGAATTCCGCATCCCAGGTAGCCGAGAAGACATGCGACAAAGTGTGTAAATGATCAGAAGATAATCGCCCTTTCATGAATCCAACCTGATTTGTACCTATTAACCCAGGAAGAACCAGTGCTAACCTGTTGGCCAGTATTTTAGAGAGAATCTTAACATCCTGGTTTAAAAGAGAGATGGGTCTATAACTTTGAACCTTATCAAGGTCTTTAATAGGTTTGGGAAGCAGAACAATCAGGGCCTCATATAGATATGGATCTGTCTCCTCCCCAGATAGGATTTGTTGAAATAAATGACCAAGTATTGGTACAAGAAGGTCTCGAAAGACCTTGTAAAATAAAGGAGAAAATCCATCTGGACCAGGGACCTTATCAGCAGGCAATTCACTAATAACCTTAGCAATCTCCTCCTGAGAAATAGGGACAACCAGAGTTTCACTGCACCTGTCAGGAAGAAGGGGCAATTGGGAACCTCTTAGATAACCTTGTATATCTTCTGGACAGGGAGGGTGCTCCATGTTGCTATACAGTTCAGAATAATAAGCAGCAAATTCTTGAGCTATTTCGTTAGGGACACTTTGAGAGTTCCGTCTGCTGATGACCTGATGGGGGGGATAAATCTCATTGACTCCTGCTGTTTAATACGCAATGCCAGTAAATGTCCCGCTTTTTCCCTCTGATTGGTGTATTTAGCTCTGGTATGAATAATAGCTAGTTCTGTCTCTCTTGAAGTAACCCCAGATATTTATCCTTTAATTTCAGGAGTTTCTGAATATCCTCAATCTAGGGATTAGTCAGAAGGTTTGTTTCAGAAATCTGATTTGGGATAATAGGGATTTAAGGTCTTCATCTTGCTCTCTCTTTTCCTACCAACCACCATGCTAATCAGTATCCCTCTCATGAAGGCTTTAAGGCCCCCACAGATATCAGGATTTACACCATCTAAAGGGTTTAGTGAAAAAATATTCTATTTTCCTAATAAGTTTGCAATATTTAACATCTTTAAGAAGTTGATCATTGAGCTTCCATCTAGTTTCCCTGTTAAATGAATTGAGCAGTACCAAATTGCATACCACTAGTGGGTGGTCGGAGATTGGGCCAGGTTGAATCAAGGAGGTCTTCACCCCAGGCAGGAGGCACTGAGAAATAAGTAAATAGTCGATGCGGGACTGCGAGCCATGCGCCATGGACCTAAAGGTAAACTCCCTAGAATCAGGGTGTAAAACACGCCAGACGTTGCAGAGCCCACATTGATCTAATAAATCCCTGAATGCCTTCTGCCCAGGGGTAACTCCACCTACGCCACTACCCAGTCTATCTAAGTGAGAATCAAGTATTTGATTGAAATCTCCCCCTAAAATAATTTTAATGGGAATCATCGGGAGAATGATAGATATAAGTCTCACAAAATATCCAGGGTCATCCAGATTAGGGCCATAAACACAGCCCAATAGAATTGGACAGACCAGAGGGTACCTCTGACCAAAATAAACCTACCCTCGGTATTTTTGATCACTTGTGTAGGAGAAAAAGGGATATTCCTGTTAATCATGAGCATGACCCCACAACTATTTGTTGTGCCCTGGGCACTGTAAATCGATCCTACTTGTTGCTTCCTTAATTGCAAAGCTTCCCCTTCTAATAAATGGGTTTCTTGCAAAACAGATATCTGCGAATTGAACAGACTTAAGTGTTTAAGAACCTGAAATTGCTTATGTTGCTTTCTGATCCCCTTAACATTCCAAGACAAAAATGTTAACTCATTTACCATCCAGAAGAGATATCAAACTGAAATAATTATACTCACACACGAGATGCAAATCTCCTTTTCATATATCCCAGGGTTACTGCAGTAAAGCCCACCTTCTTCTCTAGCCCACCCAGAGTAGATACTGCCCATCCCCTAACTTCCACCCTCCAACCACACCTGCCCCCACTCCCCAATCTGTCACAAGACATTGTCAGCACAGTACTGATTCTAATTCCTCTACTCCCGCCCCCACAATACTGAACCTTGCTATTTAGTGCTGTTGTACACAAATCACAGCCTTCAGAGATCAAGCCCTGTCAGTTGTACCCCCAACAACAACGAATAGTCCTGGGCCTTCGCCTCAGTCCATCCAAGGCATGGGTATAAGAGAAAGTAACATAGGGGGACTATGGTAAGGCCATTTCATTGCCCACTCATTCGTGGTATCCTAGATTAAAATCGGAGGTGCCAGGTTCAGCAACACTTGGAGGGAGAAATGCCCCAGCTCACATTAAGAGTGAGAGTTAAAATAGGAAAGCTGAAAATGTTCGACCGGAGGAGAAGGTATAAAAGTTACCTTTCCCCACTACCAGTCAGTATCTGGTAAACAGGGCCTCCCTGAGAAATTGAGAGTGCTGCCTCCCAGCAAGCAGTGCCCCTGCTAAATCCCTCATGAGTAGAGTTTCCCATGAGTTCCCAGAGGTAGGGGCAGCCCTCTGGCAGTCGATTCCTGGCCCAACCTAAGTGGAGGTGAGATGGAAAGCCCAGGACCATCCCAGCAAGAGCCCTAAAAGAAAAAATGAGAAACTAGCCCCCAACCAAACGGGGCCCTTTCAACCCCCAACAAAAATAGTCACCAAAAAACCTGGCTCACAAACCCCCCCAAGAAGGCACAAAACCCCAGTGTCCTTTGCATCAGACCACTATGGGCCCATTATGAAACAGAAAGAAAACAAGGGACGGGGCGGTCTGCGGTAACCCCCCAAGTCCACTGCAAACTATGCAGTCACCCAGATCTTCACATTCTTAAGATTTCTCCCGAGGAAAGAAAAACAAAAGTTCGAATTCTTGGCTCCGTGCGATACTCGATACTACACCACCACCATTCAAGGGTCCTTGAAGAGATCAGGCAGCATGGACTTAAGGCTACTCAGGGTTTCTTCAGGGTCTTCATAACTTTTCCAGGATTTGTTAGTTGAAATCTGTAGTCTAGCGGATAACTCATTCTGAACTTCAGCAATTAGCTGGAAACAATAGGGTGAAACACCTTGCATTTCATGGAGACCGAGATGGGTAGATCTTGGGAGATTCTCAGCTTAATATGTTCCCAGCGAACCTCTTGCAGAGCATGCACTTTTTGTAGAAAATGTTATTTCTCCAGATAATTTAGGAACCGGCTCACGATAGGGCAGGGGGGCTCCTCAGGGGGTGGCTTAGGCCATAAAGCCCTGTGGGCACACTCAGTAATGTAGCCAGAGCCAAATGGGGATGGGCCTGCCACCCGCTCAACCAGTTTCCGAATAAATGCCTCAACATTTTGGCCTTCCTCTCCCTCTGGTAAACCGAGAACCACTACATTATTTCTTCGGCTCTGACCCTCTAGGTCCTCGAGCTTGGCTTCTAAACGAGACAGTTTCTGGCACATTGAAACCAGTTCAGGGTCGAGACTACCAATTCTTTTCTCAATAGAAGCAATTCAGGCTGCGTTGTCAGAAATAGACTATGAGAGCTCATCTAACTTTCTGGATAACGACTTCAAGTCCTTTGCCATATCCTTCATTTCCTCTCAAAAGGGTTTGAATTCCTTGAGAAATCTGACCAGTGTTAAGGGTTCCTGATCACCACTTTGGCTCGGGAGATCAGAGCTAGAACCACCCGAGGCCCTGGATTTCTTAGGGGCCTCTCGGGAGTTGCTGGAGGGGTATGCTTCTGTGGGGCTTTCTTCATATAAGCCTCCATCCGCTCGAGAGATAACCAGACCAGATTGCAACAGCTATTGTACAGCGTAAAATCTTAGAAACAAGAGAAAATTGTAAATTAAGACACCAAAATGAGCTAAATAAGAGATGGGAAGTGGGAGCAGCTTGAGGGAGCTGCTACTCAGCACTCTGCATCACGTGATCTCCCGTGGGGATCTTTTAAAATGGAGCCTGCTCTGGGTGAATCAGAACTTGGACTCTCCTCTGGAGCTAGCCACAATGCAACTGTATGGCAGATGCCTCTGGGAATTGTAGTTTGGACTTCAGCGCCTTTTTGCACCAACAGGGGGAGTCGGATTGTGAGTGACAGCCAAACCAGCCAACTGAACTGGGAGGAACTCAAAGGAGATGCCTAGCTCTGTCTACTGGAAAGATCAGATGAGTTGAGACAGTGAAGAGAGAAGGAGCTATGTGCTTCTGCGGTGTATAGTTTTAGCACGGTAAGCGCGTGTAAGGCCCTGAGTTTTGGTCTGCAGCATGTGCAGGCACCTGTTCATACTGAATCTGACCTGTGAAGAAAATCAAGGAGATCTGAAGAGTAGAAACCAGGCTCACCCTGTAGAAGACTGGAGAAACTGCTGAATCGTGCTCGGTCTGTCAGGAACTGAATCTGCTGTGTGTTCTCCCGGGTATTGTGCAGTAATTGGATCGGGATCGAGAAGCAGCCTGCCTAGTATAGTACTTTCCTTTTACATATAAATGTGTGTAGTGCTTGTGGGGAATCGTGTTTCAAATCCCCTGTATAGTGAATTGAGTGCATGAAGCTGGAAGTAACCCCTAGCTTAATCCAGACTACATCCATTTGCTCTAAAATGCAGTGGGGTCCAGTCACAAGGACTTTGTCCACATGGTCTGCTCCTCCTAGCAATCCAGGACAATCTGCCTTCCATCCAGTTCCCAGCATTGAGTTTGTGAGTACAAAGAAGGGTAGCTCCCTGCCATCTGTTGATCGAATTGCAAGTGTGTCATCTAATTGTTGCTTTTTTCATTTCTTCACAAACTGAGCCCTCCAGCTCTGGATTACAATTGGGGATTGTGCAAGTGTTTTTTCATCATAGGGCCCCAACCAGCTGCACCAATCCTGGCTAGCCCCCTCCCATCCTGGGTACCCAGTGAAAGTGACAATTTGAGACTCTGAATATGTGCACAGTACTGAGATTATTAATGTGTTTAACCTAATTAACCTGATTTCCCCCTTCCTTGTTACAGCTCCTTAAATAAATCAGATCTGTTGGTTTCAGCAAAGTTACACTGACTGAGGTATTCATTTATGTTAAAGTATGTACTGTGGTTTTTGCACTGTATCATCTTGTTTTACAGGGGGTCCTCAGAGTCCAGTCGACAGAGCCAGTCCTGGGGGTAAGAGTACATTGTGAAGATATTCCTAATGCATTGTGTGGGCCACTAGTGGGAAGAAAGGGGGGTTACCGTGTCCCAGAGGGCTGTGACCAAGTTAGTTTAACTACTGAAACCCTGACCTCTGGGTGGATGCACCAGCATTTGGACCTAGGCCCCTCAACCTGTTAGTAGTTAAGCAGGCAGGGGTAGTAGCCCTTGGGATAGCACCACCGAGGAGGTTACAGATAGAGTGAGAGCCTTCCTCCAAATTGGAACATTTTCCACCCCCCCCTTGACTTAGATTTCAAATTGCAGTAGCTGAGCCATCACTAAATAAAAATACCACAAAGCCTGGAGGGGAGGGGAAGGCGATCTAGGCCTTGGATCCCCAGAGATTTCCTCCTCAAATGTTTTTTTTCTGTCCTCTGTGCTGAAGGTCATAATACTTAATTAGTTTTTAATAGCATTCCCTAGTTCACTTAGATAGGTTTCGCTGTTGTTCCCTCTCTCCTTAGGAAGCCTCCAGCTCTCATCAGTGCAAGCCATGCTGTTCTGCTAACCTGTGCATTTCATTTATGTTTCATCAAGTTGCCTGTTACTGTCAGTCTGCTTCTCTACTTCATAGTCAACAATCACTGCTAATGTTCTTTATGGGGGTTTCTTCCTAAAGTTCCTTTAGCCAAGGAAGCCTTCCCCATGGCACATCTAGGGATGGAACCCTCCTTGAATATTCCTTGCCTTTGGTACTCCTACAGGGTGATAATTCCTCATGGAATAGAGACTGCGAATGGTCAAAACAAGGTAACACAGTTGCACAAGCATAACACTTTACTGATTACATAGGACATAGAATTGAAAGGCTATGAAGATGAAGAGAGGATCACAGATGTAGAAGTAGGTAGCCATCTGGAAACTAGCGAGCATCGAACAGTATGGTTCACAATAAACACAGCAATAGAGTCAAGCCATACAAAGGCAAAAGTACTGGACTTTAGGTGGGCTGACTTTGCCAAAATGGGTGAGTGCCTAAGGAATGCACTAGCAAATGGGCAGGAAGGAGGGGTGGAAGAACAATGGGGAATAATAAAAACTGCCATCACAGAGGTAACAAGCTTTTGTGTGAAGCAAATAAACAAAACCAAACAATGTAAGAAACCACTATGGTTCTCAAAGGAAGTGGCAGTGAAGGTTCAAGAGAAAAAGAAAGCATTCAGGAAGTACAAGGAATCACAGAAGGAGCAGGACAGAGAACTATATCAGTTAAAGCAAAAGCAAGCTGGGAAGGCAGTCAGAACAGCAAAGGCCCAAACCGAGGAAAAGATAGCCAACTCAGTTAAGAAGGAGATAAAACCTTTTATAGGTACATCAGGGAGCAAGGAAGACCAAGGAGGGATAGTGAGGCTTAATAAAGGGAGGAGGGTGGGCAGAGGTGACTGTGAAAGGCAGAGATACTAAACAAACATTTTGCTCAGTATTTACAAAGGAAAGGGGAGGCACCTAAAACAAACAGTAGAAACACTCTGGATACAGAAGTTGATACCAGCCCATTTACAGAAGAAAGTGTTCTGAAAGAACTCTTAAAACTGAAGGTGGACAAAGCAATGGGGCCTGATAGGATTCATCCCAGAATTCTAAAAGAACTAAGGGTAGAACTAGTGACACCACTGACTACCCTCTTTAACAAATCATGGGAGGATGGGGTGGTACCGAGGACTGGAGGAGGCAGATGTGAGTCCCTTCACAAAAGTGGGAACAAGGCAGAAGCAGGAAACTACAGACCTGTTAGTTTAACCTCAGTGGTAGGAAAATGATGGAATCACTTCTGAAAAAGAATTGTCAAGTATCTAGAGGCCAGAGGGCACAGGACCCAAGGCAGCATGGATTCACAGCAGGAAGGTCATGCCAGACAAATCTGATAGATTTCTTGACTGGGTGACCAAAGTAGTAGATCAGGGAGGGCTGTGGACATGGCCTACCTAGACTTTAACAAGGCATTTGACACAGTCCCACACAAAGATTAATATACAAGTTAGCCAGCCTGGGAGTGGGTCCCAAGATGACAGCCTGGGTAAAGAATTGGCTGGAGAATAGGACACAGAGAGTAATAGTAAATGGAGTCCTCTCTGAAGAAAGGGGGGTTACTAGTGGAGTACCGCAGGGTTCAGTATTAGGACCGGTCCTCTTCAATGTCTTTAAAAGCGGCATTACAGAGGGACTGGAAGGGAAAGTATGTCTCTTTGCAGATGACACAAAGATCTGCAACAGGGTTGATGCACAAGGTGGGGTGGAAAGGATGAGAAGGGACTTGGCAAGGTTAGAGGAATGGTCAAATGTATGGCAGCTTAGATTCAATGCTAAGAAGTGCAAGGTAATGCACCTGGAAACAAAAGCCCAGGGAAGAGTACACAATGGGGGTGAGATACTAACAACAACAAAAATGGAAAGGGACCTGGGGCAATCATATCAGATGACCTAAGGTGGGCAAGCAATGTGAGAGGGCAGCAAGGAGGCTGGGATACTGGGATGCAAGGAGGCTCACCAGTAGAAAACAGGAAGTTATCCCTCTGTACAGACGCTGGTGAGACCCCATCTGGAGTACTGCGTGCAGTTCTGGAACCCAATCTCCATAAAGATAGACAGGATGGAAGCTGCCCAGAGAGGGCAATAAAATGGTGCAGGGTCTGCACCAGAAGACATATGAAGAGAGACTTAAGGAGCTTAATATGTATAGCCTCGAGGAAAGGAGGGAGAGGGGGACATGATAGAAACTTTCAAGTACCTCAAAGGGAATCAACAAAGTCAAGAGGATAGCATCTTTCAAAAAGAGGCATGCAAGAACAAGGGGCACAATTTGAAGATGAGAGGGTGGCTCAGAGGTAATTTAAGGAAGTATTTTTTCAGAGAGGGTTGTGGATGCATGGAGCGGCGTCCGGAGGAGGTTGTGGAGTCAAAACAGTGGTGGAATTTAAGCATGCATGGGACAGTCATAAGGCAATTCTAGGGGTTGGGGGTAGGAAGAAGTAGGCTGCTGGTTAACTAGGATCTGCAGCTTATCCATTAGGTAGGGAAATGAGCAGACTGGGTGGGTCAAGCAGTCCTTATCTGCCATCAAATTCTATGTTTCTGTGTTTCAGGTAGTTCAATGGGTGAACAAACAGCCACGCCCCATTCCTGGGCTATATAATCAGTTCCTCCCAGCATCCCTCTGAAGTACTTTTTCTTTGCCCCACCATCCTCCCCTCCTCCTCCTCCAGCTGCTCAACAATCTCTCTCTCTCTCTCTCTCTTCTCATGGGGTTTCTTCCTAAGTTACCTTTAACAAAGGGAATCTTCTCATGGCACTTCTAGAGGTGGAACTCTCTTCAAGGGTTCCTTGCCTTTGTTACCCATACAGGGTGGTAATTCCTCATGGAATAGAGAGTGCAAATGGCCAAAACAAGGCAACACAGTTGCACAAGCATAACACTTCACTGGTTCCATAAGCCATTGAAATAATACAAGTCTTAATATCACTAGAAGTGTTTGTAATCACTAGCTCCAGTATGTTGTCCTGTCTTGTCCCCTCTGTGACATGTTTGGATAGATTATATGCACACATAGTACTCAAAAATTCATTTTCTGCTGCTGTGTTAGATGTCATATTCTGCCAGTTTATCTCTGGTAGGTTACTGTGTCAGTATGACATTTTTTTATTTATAAGATGTTAGAGACAATAAAATGGGAGAGGCTGGCAAGAGTCTTGGAGGCAAACAGATTTCAGGACAACCACCCTCCTCAGTGGTTTCATTGAGAGTGTTATTGTGTTAGACAAACCTGACTGATTTCTTTGATTGGGTGACACAAGCAGTGGACATGGGTCAAATGGTGGAAGTGCTGTACCTTGACATCAGTAAATAAAGTCTTTGACACCGTACCACATGGATAGTTGGTTATGAAGCAGCATAGCCTGGGTTTGGAGGACAAATAGATGTCTAGGCATGGTTTTCTCCTACTAAATGATTGGACAGAAGGTGATCTCCAGGGCAACTAAACACATACTGGACCAAAGGGAAGTTTTAAAATTTATGTAATTTGGGCAATTAACACTAAATAAATTACAGTCATTAAAGACATATAGGAAGGACTGTAAAGTAATAATTTCCTCATCATTTCAAATATAAAATATAACAGAAAGTCTTAGAGGAGCAAGAACCAGAAAAAAATATTTTCACCAATAAAAAGGCTATACAATAAATCTTAAAATCTGACTAAGACACAAGATGACAAAATCTAAAGAATAAGAACAAATCAAAGACAGAATTCTATCTACAGCAAATCTGGAAAGTGCCCATGAAGAGAATACTGCACTATATAACAAATTCCCACAAGCTGCTGTAAAGAAGGTCAAAATGTTGCAACTGAATCTAAGATTGTAAAACCCAGTACAGCTGTGGCATTCGTTCTTGGTGTAGATGTGGCATAGAAACATAGCAACATAGAAGCTGATGGCAGATAAGAACCGCAAGGCCCATACAGTCTGCCCATTTCTTTTCCCTACCTTATAAATGTGCCATCGGCCTTTGGTCTGTCAATGGCCTATCTATACATACTCATCTGTATTGCTCCCTATCCCATGCCTGTTTGAAGCCCTGCACTGTATTCATATTCACCACTTCCTGAGGCAGGCCGTTCCATGCATCAATCACCCTTTCTGTGAAAAAGAACTTCCTCACATTACCCCTTAATCTGCCTCCCTCTAATCTCATGCTGTGTCCTCTTGTCCTGGCAATGAAAGGGTCTGATGCAGGGCTCAATGGAAGTCCTGTGTCACCCTTAGAAAATCTGACTCAATAAGAATTCTATCTACTGTAGAATTATGTCAACAATAAATATGGAAAGTGGCTATGATGGGAATACTGCATTAGATAAGAAATTGCCACTTTAAAAATGTGGTTCAATCAGAAAACTGAATAGATGTATTAGAAAGGTTAACAGCAAAAGAGCTGTTGAAAACTGAATCACCTTCAAGCAATGAAGAAATATTTATAGGAAACTGCTCAAACAAGAAAAAGCAAAATATCAAATAATTTTATGGGGAAAGTTCAATATCGAAATTGTTAAAAAGGATATGAAAATAGCTTAGGAAATGATAACAAAAGGTATACCTTCGATAGGGTAGGGCCCTATTAGTCATGGGAGGACTCTGTACTGTCATCTAAATTTCCAAAGACTGTTACAACAGCACCTCTAGCTCTCTATCCTTTTACTATACTGTCATTTCTCCTTAGTTCTGCAAGGCTGGCCACCTGCAGACCTCCCCCCACTTCTGAATCTCTGTCTATCACCTTCTATATTTGTCTTTTTCTCTTCGTCTTCCAGTCCTCCCAAGGCTTTTAAGTGCTAGCGGTAAGATAGGCTTGAGTGAAATATTACTAGCTAGCATGATGCCTAAAAACATTAATGATAAAGTGTCAGTGCATATAAGGTGCAAGCAATAACACATGATGAGGTGTGGGTTATCTCCTGATAAGAGCATGCCCAGGTGTGTTATAAGGCACAAGGCACTTGCACCGAGTGCCTTATGCATCTGGGCATGCTCTTATCAGGAGATAAACCACACCTTGGAGTGTGTTATTCTACTTATAAAATGGGCCTGTAAGTAATTATTAAAAAAAGAAAGATAAACAACAAAAGAAAGTCAGAAATATAACAATGGAGGTGTCAATAGGCCAAATAGTAAAAAAATAGTTCCTGCGTTAAAATGTCTGTTTCTTGCCAGCAGAGGTCATCCTATGTATTCCTGAGTTTGAAAATATAAAAATACCATACAGTGTACGTAAGCCCCTCTTCCACCTTCTTGTACAACTCTAGACATTCAACTTTTTTTTTTTTACATTTATAAATATCCAGGTATCTGACTAACTCCCGGCTTAATTTTAATTGCAGGGAGCCTTATCAACTTCAGGTGTTGTTCTTTTCCATCCTCCCCAAAAAAGATCAACAAACGATTTTATTTTTCTTTTGTCTTGTTCTTTTTCTTTCTTTCATTTCGGCTGTTTGTCTTACTTGTGGGTGCTGCTTTACTGACATTGAGTGTGTCTCTTTGTGGTCACTGTATGGTGCCGTTTTCTTTTTTGCAGTTTTGAAACTACAAGTAGCGAGCGGTGCCATTGGGGATCACTTTTTTGTTTTATTTATTTAATTTATTTGTCTTGTATCTGCTGTTCCTTGAAGAGTGGTGGGTTCCTGCAGTGGAAAATATAACAGAGGACCGGCTCTGTGAAGTGGTTACAAGATTGCGCTACTGTTTCTTCCCAAACTGCAGGTTACTTTTGTTTGTTTTATGGCAGTGGCATCATGTGGACCATATAGAGACTTTCTGTGTGTCTGTGGCTGAGGAGTGTTTTTTTTTACATCTAGCATTAGCCGTACCCAGAGTTTTGTGGAAATGGACCAGAGTAGCGGGAGCGAGAACTGCATCAGTACAAAAAGTCTGTAGTAAGCAGAATGTGTCCTGGGCACAATTTGAAATATTGAGAGCAGGAGCCACACAGTTGTTAGGCAGAGATGGGAGAACATAGAAAAGTAGATAAAGAAACAAAAACGTTGTTGTCATGGTGGGGGTGGGGTGACTGGACATATTTCACCATCGTGGTGTTTCTTTTTTCTCTGTGGCTGGTACTGCTCTCCTGATGGAGCAGCCATTTCCTGCTGTTGTGCAGTGAGCTGTGCAAGTCTGTGTTTTTGTTTAGGGTAGGCACAGCTCACTGATTTCTGGCTGTTACAGGGCTCAGGAGTGGAGTCTAGTGCTGGTTGGCTAGTGTATCTTCTGATAAGGGCATGGCTCAGAAGATGTACTAGCCAATCAGATTGCTGGATTTCTGAAGCCCATTTTATAAGTGCATTTAGCCCATACAATCTATTGGCAGGGCTGATATTGTTTTGAATGCTGAATTGCCAATAAGGGTGAATGACAATGGAAAACCCCTTGTTTTCTCTTAAATAAGTTTTGTAAATATCAGAATTAGAAAAGTGTTTGGTTACGTGGAAGTATGCATACAAAATCAAAGCAGCTGAAAATGAATTACGTGTACTAAAAGTTGCTTCTTCCCAAGCAATTATCTATGCCCAGATAACTGTAAATCCATAAAATAATGCCGGTTACAGATGTTTCTGGCCAGCAAATACAATGAGGAGCTAACCTTTGCCCTTTCAAGTCAGAGTGTCTACATTAGTGCACCGAACTGCAAGGAAAGTTGGTAGACAACTGATCGAGTCACTTTTCTTTTTTTGTTTTATAATTATTCTATGTTTAGCACTACGGTAAGAGCCAGTGAAGCTGTGGACATATTAAAAATGTCCCATAGATATACAAAAGCTTCTGTCTTTCTTGTTTTCCTTGCAGAGCCCAGAATATTGTTATTGGAAAGTCCTACGGAGCTAGCTCTGCAGCCTGTTTCCCGAAGTTCATTATTAGACAGAGGCTGCTGCTCCATAAAAAAACTCATAACTCTGTTTTTCTGCTTGCTGGCTTAAAACTTTGTTGTAAAGTTGTGAAACCCTTTGGGATGAAATTAGTTATTGTTTGTAGTAAAATAACACTTTCTGTCACTGGGGTACAGTTAGGAGAGAACCGCTTGGTCACACTATGTAAAAGGCGAGGCTTCTCTTTCTCTTTCTCTGTCTCTCTCTCTCTCTCTCTCTCTCTCTCTTGCTCTCTCTCTCTCTCTCTCTCTCTCACTCCTGGTGCTGGTGTACTGTGGTGCAGTATGAGCTGCTGAATGCTAAAAAGAATAAAAAGCAAGATATAAAAATTAAATGAGACTAAGAACATTCTAGCCATGAGATTAAGAATAGTACTAAAACACACAAATTCATTGCCAGTATTATCAACCCCCTTACTAAAAAGCATACATTAGAATACATGAAGTATGATTGTTTTTCTGGTGCCTTTTGCTATTGCTCCTGCTGTTAAATGTTATTTCACTTCCCTATTATTTTGTATGGAGTTTTTACCTGAGCCAGGTCAGTCTCTCCGTAATAATCTCCCTATAGGAGTGAGCGGCCCCTTCTAACAGACCTTATATACTGTCAGCCTAGACATAGGGGAAACATAACATCATGAAATGGGAATGAGCTACAACTCATTAGAACTAATTGTATAGGCAAACTAATTTAAGAACTTTACAGAAAGATAGTTATGAATATTATGTGAATAATAACATAATATGATAAAATGCTCTCCAGGTCCTGTATTTTTAATTATTAAATTGATGTTACAATCTATCAAATGTTTTTTTTTTTTTATTATTTTTTTATTTTAGTTATTTTACCAGGTATAGCACACTAAGCTGAAAGCTTTTTTACAGGAGCGACCTGGGAGCTCAAATGTATAATTATTGTAAAAGGGATGGATCACCTGACCTAAATGGAGGTATAGAACCCCTTCATTTGGCCTTACAAATCAGATTTGCAGTCAGATGGACTCTGACTTGAGAAGGAGATAGACATGCAGAGCTTCATGTCCTAGTTTGGAATAAATCAAGAATTCCTTACTTTATCTTGAAGGAGAGGTGATCCTAAACTTGACAGGCTGTCAAGAAAGTGTTATTTTCATTATTATTTTAGTTTATTATTTTTGTTTCTAATAATGAAGTGCTCCCTCTCTATAAGGAATCACTCTACTACAAACTTCCTCTTAGAGTGAATACCTTTGATGGCTCCCATTGTTCACTAAGTAGGCATATTAACACCTTGCTATAGTGAACATGTAGCTATAGTGAACACCTCAGCCTGCTTCAGAGGTGTTCACTATAGAGAGGGAGCACTCTACCACGCAGACTGCATGTTGTACCAAAGAACCTGGTGTGTAAGCCTATCTGTTTTCTCACTACCTCTGACAACACCCAACTCAGTAGCTCAAATACAAGAACATCATTGGAGTGATTATTTCAAAAGACTCTTACATGACAGTTGTTACTGTCCTTGAATCAAGTTTACTGTCAATAGCCCAAAACAAGTTATATATATTTATCTCAATAACAAAGGAAGAATTATTACACTGTATAAGCAAACAAAAAGCAGAAAACACTCCAGGTCCAATAGAATGCCTGCAGATGTCTGTAAGTCAGACAAAGAAGGGTGGTCAGACATTATGCTTCATTATTATATATTACTCTTGGCTGATAATAAATTAATCCCACATTCATAGAAGGCAATATTATACTTGCTATTTGTAAAAAAGGAAATCCACATGATGCCACCATGTACAGACCATTCGGTCTTACTGGCAATTTACTAAATCATTTTTTCAAGTACTATCCTGCACAGGCTAAAAAAAAGTCTCGATCAGAATCAATTTTATTTTGGAAGGACAAGTTAGATTCTGAACTGGGAGACCCACATTAGACAGTTATTTTACCCTTTACTACCTAATGCAGTAGTACACACAGGTGAAGAATCAACAATTGTACATCACCTTGATGGACATTTTGAAGATGTGCAATACCATAAATAGATATATTTTATTCAAAGATCTAAAGGGTATGGATATTCCACATGAACCTACAATGACTATATAGAGAATAATGCATGGGGTAGAGTGCATTATGAGAATTTAATACACAACCATGGTGTGTAATGCTACATAAACCCTGAGAGTGAAGGTTGAGGGGTTTATCCAGCATCGCACACTGAGGATGTGTATGAAGTTCAAGTGATACAGTCCACCCCATCTGTTAGTTTTTCGAACTAGAAATTGTAAAAACTAGAGGCCTTTCCCACAAGGACTGTTTAATGCACTGTATAATGAAAATAATAAGCACAGCAATTTGAATCAAGACAAATATTCTTTTCTAAAGGTAAATTGCCTTTCATAGACCTTGTTTTCAAAAGGGAACTTGTTCTTGAATTCCCTTTTGTTTTACCATTTAAACAGTGACAGTGAGCACAAAGGTTCAGTATTTGAGGTGCAATGTTAACCTGAATGCTGTAACTGAGCTGCCAGGGTAATGCTGATGCTAAAAAGATTAAAAAGATTATCAGAGCAAATGTAAATGCTGTTTTAGTTATGCTTCATATGAACAGGACACTTGTTTTCAGAGAAGTTTCATGTATACATTATCATTTATACATCAAATCAGTGACACCGAGCTTGCCAGTTTGCACAGCCGCAGTGGGAATGTTAAATGGGAAGGCAAGGAAAAATGTATTTATAAAATGCACAGTCCAAACAGGCTCTGAATGCTGTCAGAGTTAAATAATAACATAAAATTCATTAAAATACAAAATTAATCCAACGCATGAAATAAAGGTTAATTGGGCTTGATTAAATAAAAAGGTCTTTAAAGAGACTTTAAAGACCTCCACCATTCTGGCTGTATGAATGTACACTAAAAAGGGAGCGAGTTTCACAGAAATTGAGCAGCCACTCTGAAAGCACTTTTGCCCAATGACTTCAGCCTAGATGGAAGGACAACAAGAAAGCCAGTAATGGTGGAGTGGAGAGGGTGGACTTGGAGGTAGGGGAAAATGAGCTATTTTAAATACGCTGGTCCTGAACTGCATAGGACCTTGAATGTTAACAAGCAGATCTTGAAGGTGATACAAGAATGCAAAGGCAGCCAGTGCAGCACACATAGAACTGGCATGATATGGTCACTCCATGAGGAGCCACTATCATCCAGGCCACAGCATTCTGCACCAATTGCAGTCTCAACATCAAGCCTCCAGACAGCCCTTGGTAGAGAGCATTGCAATAGTTCAACCTACAGGTGACAAAAGCATGGACAATTGCCGCTAAGTCCTCCTGGGCTAGATACAGCTTGATCCTGATGATATTACACATGTGGTAAAAGCAAGGCTGGACCACAGATGACACCTGTTGTTCAAATGTAAATCTGCTGTCCAAAATTATTCCCAGATTCCTCACTGCATCTGCTGCCATGAGAGGGCAGCCACCCACTACTGGGAGAGCAACTCCATCCACAGCAGACAAGCCCTGGTGACCCGGTTCAATCACCATGACCTCTGTCTACCTGGCTCATGGCAATGATAGCAGCTGTGCATTTGAGAGAATGAGGTTTATGAAAACAAATTGCTCATCAGCTACTATAAAGGAGTTATACTCTGCAGCATGGACTAAAATTAGAGTAACAAAACTGATTAATTATCACTTTTTTTAATCTAACGTAGGAGTCAGGCAGGAATACCGTTTGGCCCTCACCCTGTTAGGCATCTACATAAGCACTATCAAGTTTCAACTTTATTGTTAAAAAGAGTGTATAGCATTATACATGGATTGTTATGCCACTTTCGACTCTATAAACAGAAATACCTTGTGGGACATTTTAATAAAAAAAATTGAGCTCCATCACTTTTATTTTCTAATTTATTTACCACACACAAACACCACTACAGCAGTAAAATATAACAATTTATTTATTTATTAAGCTTTTGTTTACCAGGTAAGCACACTAGACAGTCAAGTGCCTATTTTCAGGTACAACCCGAGAGAATTACAAGGTACAGGCAATAACAATATAGTCAAGGCACAGCAATCAGCAAGGAACAGTCAAGCACAGGTTATAACAATACAGAGTCAAAGCGTGGCAATCAACAAGGAACAGTCAAAAATAACATCAGCTAGCAGCTGGACAGATAAGTGGGGATGCCCAGTTTGTGGACACAAGGGGGCAGAGAATAGTGGTACATGAACAGCAAGGGAGGAGAGAAACATTTGCAATGGTTTGCAACAAGAGGAAGGGGGTATGGGATAAAACTCATGGCTGCTTAGCCTGGCAGGAGATCTGATGGATTATTTTAGCTCCAACAGTGGAGTCAAGCAGGGATGTCTGCTGGCTCCTTCATTATTTAATATTTATATCAATTCTTAATTAAAATACAAAGAATTTCCTCATTTGGATGCTCCCTCAATCAGTAAATGTAAGCTTCATTCCTTAGCCTACGCAGATGACATAGCACTATTTTCCTATCAAGAGCAGGTCTTCAGATGAAAATTGACATGTTCCTTAAAAAATGTATAACATTAGAACTCAAAATCAACTTAAAAAAACTAAATGCATGATAATGAGGCCCTCCCCCAATATCAAGAAATATCAAACTGACATTGGCACCGATAGGGTAGAAACTGTAAATGAATACATCTGCCTAGGGAAAAAAGTGACTTCAAATGATAAATAGACTAAACACCAGAAAGAGCAAAATTTTAAAGCAAAAGTCATAGCAAAAGCCTTGTAAAATGTTTAATTTTCAGTATGGATTAAACACCATATTGCCTGCACTAATTGCTGGAGAATGCAAAATAAATCCTGTGTCCCTGTATGAAGCAGAAATGTGGGACTCTGAAAAAAAGTAGTAATCTGGAAAATCCTCTATCATATTATTATGAAGCTTTGCTTAAAGTGCCTAATTCCACCTCCAATGCTATGGTAAGGGCAAAATTGGGTAGAATCAAAATAAATGTCATTAAAGAAATGTGGTTAATAAATTACTGGCTAAAACGTATAAACAACTCTTGCAACAAATTTCCAATGAACTGTTTAGTTGAAAAATAGAGCGGGCAAAAAAGGGGATAAACTCTAAATGCCTGAGCTCCTCAAAAAATAATTTCTAAAATAAATGTCCAACATTAACATACTAACATACTAACATACTATTTGCCAGCAGATTAGGCCTTATGGTCTATCAAGTCTGCTCGAACCTAGATCCTTAGTTGGTGCGAGACCCTCCCATCCTTGTGCTCCAGAAACCCTATCATCCATCCCCACCCCGGGACAGGCCATCATCTGATACATCCACTTTCTGTGTCTGTCCCACCCTCTCTAAAGCTCTCCACTGTGGATCTCTGAACCAGCTCACCAGGCAAAGCATTCCAAGGGTCCACCACCCTCTCAGTGAAAAACCTCCTCCTCTTTCCCCCTCACCCTTCCACCTTCCAACTTCAAACCATGCCCTCTGGTGATGCCTCCTGCTTTAGTCTAAAGATCCCTCCATGTTTACCCTATTTATTCCTTGAGGTGCTTAGAGACCTCAATCATGTCCCCTGTCTCTCCTCTCCTCCAATGAAAACAGGCAGAGCTCCTCAAGTCTGTCCTCGTAAGTCAAATCCCCAGCCCTCGTATCATCTTTGTTGCCCTCCTCTGTACCCTCTCCAGGAGCTGTATGTCCCTCTTCAGTGTGGTCTCCAGTACTGTACACAGTACTCAAGGTGTGTCTAACCAGTCCATTGTACAGTGGCAGAATCACTTCCTTGCTCCTAGAGGTGATCCCCCTTCTGATGCAGCCCAACATCCTGTTTGCCTTGCTAGCTGCTCTCCTGCACTGCTCAGTGTTATTCATACATGTATCCACCATGACCCCTAGGTCTTTTTCCCTGTTGAGGCTTCCAGCACCTCCCTCCCAGAGTGTACATGTGTTTAGGGTTTCCCCGACCAAGATGCAACACCTTGCACTTGGTGATATTGAAATTAATTTCCATGTGTGAGCCCAGCTTTCCAGGGTGTCAGGTCCCTTGCAGGGCCAACCTCCCTCTTCTCCCTCAACTACTGCTCCATCTTGAGTCATCCGGAAGAGACTCATTTCACACCTATACCATCCTGATGTCTGATATGATGCATTAAACAGGATTGGACCCAGGACCGAGCCCTGTGGTACCCTACCAACCTCTGTAGGTTGAGAGCTCCCCACAGACCACTACTCTGAGTGTGACCAGCTATCCAGTTTTCAATCCATCTGACCATCAAAGGGCCTACTCCTAACCCCATCAGTTTCTCCACCAGACCATTGTGGGGACAGAGTCAAACGCCTTGCTGAAGTCCAAGAATAATACATCCACAGGCTTACCCCTGTCCAGTTCTGATGTTACCCATTCATAGAACTCCACAAGGTTGGTTTGACATGATCTATCTGGCACAAACCCATGCTGCCGACTCATCCAGACCTCCACCTCCTCCAAGTAAACCCCCAATCGTTCCTTTAGTATACTCTCCATTAATTTTCCCACCACCGAGGTTAAACTGATGGGTCTATAGTTTCCCGGTACTTCCTTCGACCCCTTATGGATTGGTACCACATGTGCCTCTCGCCAATTCCTAAGTACCCTCCTGTCCAAGTGACCTGTTGAAAAGCTCCGCCAGGGTGCAGCCAGTATGTCCGCCAATTCCCATAGTACTCGGATGAATGCCATCCGCCCAGGAGATTTTGCTCTTTAGGGCCTTGAGGCAAACCACACCCTTTTTGGTGGGGATGGCATCATCCGGCCCCTCCACCTTACTGGTCTTTTATCCTTATCAGATGTGACACCCCTGGGGTACCTTTCCTCCCTTTTGCTCCATTTCTGCTGCTCCCTGATCCCGCTCCCTGCCGCTTCTATCCCTTTGTGCCTTGCTTTGTAGATATCCCATCCCTCCCTAGTGAACACAGAGGCAAAGTACTGGTCAATACCTCTGCCTGGTCCCTCGCCTTCCACCCACCCTCCTTCTGATCTCAATCTGCTGAGATGGCCCTTAGTTTTCTCCACTCCCCAATGTACGGAAGAACCCTTTCCCTCCATGTATCCCTGTAGCCAGCCGTTGCTCTTTACTGGACTTTGCTCCCCTCACCATACGGGTGACTTTTCTAGATGCAAGCTGGTACATTTCCTTATCCCTATCCCCTCTTGTTGTTTTATATTTTTTGTAAGCCGCCTTCTTTTCTCTGACTGCTACCTTGACCTCACTGGACCACCAGCATGGTTTATGTGACCTTGCTCCCTTACGTTTCAACTTAGCGCAGATCCTGACTGCCTCATGAAGTCCCGCTTATGACCTCCCATCTCCTTTCCACACTTGTTGTTGAGGTAATCCCTTCAAGTGATCCTTGAGAATATTTCCATGCCCATAAAGTCTGCCCCCCTGAAGTCCACTGCCAGTGTCCTAGATCTCACCCCCACTCCCCCAATGCTTATTTGAAACCAGACAGTATTGTGGTCACTCCCAGTCAGGGGGTCCTGTACAACCATGTCCCTTACCAGATCCCCATCTGCCAGAACCACATCCAGGACATGCCCCTCCCTTGTAGGCTCCATCACATGCTGTGTTAAGAACACATCCTGGAAGCCATCCAGCAGCCTCTGTCCTTGGCCACCTTAGAGGACAAGGTTCCCAGTTAGTACCTGGCATATTAGGGTCCCCATCAACACCACTCCTTCCCCTTTTGGACCACACTGGGCAATGATGTTGTCCAGCAAACCATCCTCTAGAACATCACTCATCCGGGGGCCTATATGCTCCCAGCTTGACCTTATCTCCTGCTGGGGATCAAGGTGACCCATAAGGCCTCCACGTTTCCCTCTGCCTCTTCTACCATAGCAATTTCTATGTCATCTCTAATGAACATAGCCACTCCACCCCCTCTGCCCTCCTTTCTATCCTTCCTAAGCATAGTGTACCCCCGTACATTTAGGTCCCAGTCATGGTTTTTGTTGGCCCACGTTTCCGTAACTGCCGCCACATGACTGATTTTAATAGAAACATTAACACTGCTCCCAAATATAAAGGTGTTATAAAGAAAAAATCTATTTACTTATGCACAAAATAAGGACATGGAAAGAATCCATAATCAAAAGTGTGCACCATGGTACAATGAATAAATAAATAAATAAAAAGAGACACTTTTTGGAGAAATACTTGACAATCCCCATTTCACCAGACCAAAGAAAAAATATAACTTGGGCTAGATTGTTTTTTATCATGACTTTGTTTCTCCTCGCTCCGTACAGCCCCCATCTGACCGACTCCCCCAGCTTTGTCTCCTGGAATTACCAGTCTAGGAGCAGTACCTGCAGAGAATCAGCGCCATCCTGCCACCGGCTGCCTTTTTTCCATTTTTCTCCCCTTATTTGTCCCGGGAACCCAGGAGAAGGACACATGCATGTGGAGGCACGTGTGCACCTTACAGCCCCAGTAATGGCCCTCCACCGCCCACCCCATTGGCCTATCGCCAGCACCCTCACTTGCACAACCTCTCAGCCTCCACCAGGGGGTAGCCATGAGCAAGGGATGCCACCCCATCTCCCGGAGGAGAGCTGCCTTACTGCTACTCCATCCTGCTCCACCTGCCCCCCCATGCCAACCTCCGATGAACCAGGCTCGCTCCCGAAACCGGGACACCAGCATTCCACAAGGTGAGACATCCAGTGCCTCAGCCCTCTGTGCCACTGGGCTGGCTCTTGGGCTAGATTTAAAATAATTTCCTCTCAGTTTATTTATTTTAATAAAATGATGACACACAATCTAAAAAATCTGAATGGTTATTTTTGCATTTGCAACAAAGGGTTTCAAGATTCAATTATAGACATGCTTATGAACTGTCCTTTATATGTTAAGCCCATAAATCAATATTTATTAAAGACTTTCACTGTATATGCTTTGTCTTTCCCATCATCACCTTTTTGTTTCACATATTCTCTCTTAATTTTACCATTTATCACTTCTTCTCACTGAGCCTTCCTCTTTTTTCTTTCATCCCATATATATCCCTTATTTTACCTCCCCTCTACACTAACTTTGTTTTCTTTTTCTCTTTTAGATATTTCCTGAAGAAGACCTAAGGTTGAAATGTAGATTTTTAACTCTATTTTCTATTTTCAGTGTACATTTAGTATAATCATTTTGTTTTGCTTTCAAACCACATGCTGATGCAGCACCTTGTATTTGTTTCTAATTTCATGATATTACATCCAAGGACTCCTAAGGAGGCTATGATTACAGCAAATTTTATTGCATCTGTAATTAAAATTAAAGAGAAACTTAATAAATCTCAAAGAACAAAGACCTGAAGTTTCTATCATTATAGGGTACTTTTGCATTAATGAATTCAGCCATTGAATCACATAAAAATTGTCATAACTGTAAGTCTGATTGTGATATTTAATTTAATGATATAAGGCAGTTAATATGCATGCTGTTTGTGCTTTTTTTATATAAATTGCTTTAAAAACCTTTTTGATCATGTAAATTTATAGGTAAATATGTTGTAATGATCATAATATTTACCCACTATGATTGATCAATAAACTTGAATTGAATTGAGTGTATAGCCATGAGGTTGAACACTCAATAAATAAAATAAACATGCGTTTACAATTTATAGTCACATCAAACATTTTTAACATTAACCACATATACAAAATGTGTGAGATTTTAAAAAAAAAATATTATAAATATATAAACACATAGACCATACAACAAAGACATTTAACATCTTTAAAGGGACCACAACATGAGCCTATCATATTAAATACTTTCAAAATCCAGTTTTACATCTACAGTATTTCACGTTCATTTTTTAGATAATTTAAGTTACATCAGATAACTAACATCAGGAGCCCTTATTTTCCATGCAGTAGCTATTGCATTAAAATTGAAGTTTATTCCAAGCATCTAGATAAAATCTGGTCTACATTGCAACAGATGAATGAGGTGGAATTTCATAATCATAAAATCAACAATGTAGATATTGGTATACTAGTCTATGTTGATTATATGGCTCTGACGTCAACATCTGCTTTAGGACTGCAGAGGAAATTAAATATTGGATACCTTTGTTGAACTCTACACTTTTAAGAACATGAGAATAAACCTGGATAAGAAACAAATAGTAGTATTCTTAACAAAAAAGAGAGAGACACAGAGAAAATCCACAACTACTTCTAAATGCCCAGAAGATAGTGGCTCTTCACATCCCTTGAATATCCTTTGAGTAGCTTCCCATCCCCTTAGCCTGGGTGAAATGAGTGTGTCCCTTGTAATTTGATTTACTTTTATCAGTGCCGGTTGAAGGACCAGTTCCTTGTACCCCCATCCCTAAATCATTGCTTTAGTCCCCAAGCTCCTCTCTCAAAAGATGTGCCATCTGAACAATTTCACCTAAACTTAACTAATTGACTATAGGCTATTCTATTTTTCTGGTGTGCAAGTCTGAAGTGGAAAAACGTATTCCTTATAGTCATTTTTCTATGGTTAAATGTCTGGACTACTGTGTTAGGTATACCAATTAGACTGAGGTCTTGAATCTCAGTTATCTTTGACAATTGAAGGTAAATTTGAGTCCCAAACTATTGATATTTTTTGCAGTTAATTATTTTTACTGAACGTTTAAATAACAGCATGCTTAATGCAAGGTACATCTAGTCAGCATATACATATAAATAACATTCCAATATATTTGCATGAAAAGGTAATTCATCAATTGCCATACATGGACAATAAGAAGGCAAACAATTAAAATTCAATAGGAAGCATACAGTGATTGGGGAGAGATGGGGGAAGAAGGAAGAGGGACTACAGCTCTGAGAGAAGCCAATTGCCACTTGGCAAGAGAGCTGATCATTATGCCAGATTAGATAATACATATTGGGACCCCTGGAAGGGAGCTCATACAGTCTGATAGGTGTCTATTGTCTTGGAAAATGTGACATTCTAGACATATTGTGTGCACTACACACAGCAGAAAGTCATTGAGTACCAGAGAGGACCTTATCAGTCCTCCAACTTTGCAATATCAAATTTTTGGGCTCTACACTGACCATTAGAAGCCAGAGAAGCTATGGATTCAGGAAGGAGATGAGTGGAGGGAGGAGACCCAGAAGGTACACAGAAGAATTAAATGGTACAGCCATTTGTAAAACATTAGAGCAGTAACTGTGAATGTTTTGCCAGAAGGGAACAAGCTTTACTGCATGATCAGAGGACATGTATTAGGTCTACTCCCAGAAGCTGGCACTTTCAGAAGACATCACAGTTCAGTAATCCATGCCTCGTAAGCTGAGCAGGGGTATGATACTAGAAATGCATGGTTGTGCCCTGAATGAGCAGGCTTCTGGTATCTGGAAACTGACCAAAACCAAGGTGTGCACAACAAAAGCCCACACTTGACCACTGAGAGATTGAAAAAGGCATAGTTCACAAGGTTCTTTCCAGAAAATTATTTAATGAAAATTTCAGGAATCTTCTTTCAGGTATAAGGTTATGAGGCATATCACAGGATCTTCTGCATAAACTATCCCCTAGATCTTCAACTCTTGCGAGTCTTCAGAGGGGGTAATTTTGGAACTTTCTGGTATCTGAACAGGACAAGCTTTGTGGGCAAGGGTCCATAGCTGGTGCCACATTTCTTATGTGATGATATACTCAAGGCTTGTTCCCACTTTTTTAGCTCTCTCTGAGGGGTCAGAAATATAACTGATATGGATTTGTAAATGTTCCCAGCTGTTCCTCTCTGTAACTGAAGCTACAACCCTAGTAACTGAGGCGGGGTAGAGGGAAATTGAAAGGGTAACTTCCTCAGCAGTGTATCTGTGGTACTATGAATTTGGAGGTACTTCCAAAAATCACTCACTGTGGGGTAGGCCATACCTCTACCCAAGGTTTTCAAAAGAATCTACATGAGAATACATATTCAATTCAGGGCTTTACAGTAACTGGTAATTGCTATTTTTCTTTTAAACTTAGATAGTGGGCTTTTAGTGACACTATACTTTCTTTGTTGTCTTAACTTAGAATTGTTTTTGGGCTGTTGAAAATTTAAAAAGTAGTGGTGGTGTATTTCTTTGCTGTCTTTAATTGCTGCAAATTTAGTCTTGGCTTGTCTGACTTGCCCTGTAGTTTGGGTGAGGGGTGTTAATTGTCTGGCCTCTGACCTCAGCTACGTGATAACTGGAAGTGGGGCTTAGTCAGAGTTGAGGTAGCAAGTGAGTTTTATTTTCTCAGAAGAAGCCAGAAGGGGAAGGAAACATATTCAATTCAGGGCTTTACAGTAACTGGTAATTGCTATTTTCTTTTAAACTTAGATTGTGGGCTTTTAATGACACTGTATTTCTTTGTTGTCTTTACTTTAGAATTGTTTTGGGCTGTTGAAAATTTAAAACGTAGTGGTGGTGGTGTATTTCTTTGCTGTCTTTAATTGCAGCAAATTTTGGCCCACCTCCCTTCCCCCAACTCTTAATTATATGCCCTGTTATATCTGATTGACAGGAGCTAAACACAGGGTATAGAAAGGGGTGTAGAGTAGGAGGGGCATAAGGGTGAAGAAGTCCACCCTCAGCATGCCAAGTGTTTTGATTCATTTATTTATTTCTTGGTTTATTTTCTTTTTTTAAAAAGAAAAGTATCTGAGGATCAGTGGCAGGATTTTTAGGACAGTAAATTAATAAAAAGGAAACTAGGAGAGCTTCAGTAGCAGATGAGTAGTGGAATAGCAGTATAATTGCAGTATAATGTGGGGAGTGGTGCAATGCAGTGGCTGTGGGGCAGCCATATTCAGGCAGACCTTCTGGACACTGAAGTGCTGCCCTCATCTGCATGCATTCTCTGGACTGCGGGATGAGGTAGCCAGACTCAGAGAGGAAGTAAACTGGGTCAGGAGTACCATCACCCTATCCAGAGACCACCCAGTCCAATGCAACTGCCTCAAAGGATGCAGAGAACAAGGAGCACTTGGATGACAGTGGGCTCAGGAGGGTTAGGAATGGTCAGGCAGAGGCACATCCAGATCCTATTCCACCAAGAACTACATGCCACACTGGCAAATGGGGACAACCAAATAGGGTACCCAGAGAAGTGGAAGGAAAGGATGTGGAGGTTAGCCAAGGAAGTGACCTCAGTGGGGAAAGCAGTGGACCCCAGAGGAGGAGGAAGTGAATCCTGGTGAGGGACTCCATCATAAGAGGGATGCAGCTAGGAACACAGGAGGGGGAGGACAGGGAGGTGAGGTGCCTACCAGGTGCCATGGCATGGAGGGGTGGAAGTAAGATCCTTGGGATCACAGGGAAGGCAAGGCGGGAGGGCGAGCTGGATGTCATTATCCACCTAGGTACTAATGACCTGGCAAATGGGGAGCCAAAGAAAGTTCAGGAAGAGTTTAGGAAAATTGGGGAGGGTCTCAAGCAAGTAGCTACTTCTGCACTTTCTCAGAAGTACTACCTGCGAGAGGCAAGGAAGAGCATAGGGGTGCATGCACCAGGAACTTTAACTCATGGTTGAAGAACTGGTGCTGTGAGGAAGGGTTTGGATTCATTGGTGACTGGGGACCCACCTGGAGGGATGGAGGTTTGTTCAAGCCTGACTGCCTGCATCCATCCTGGAGGGGAATCCAAGCACTCAATGATAAGTTTAAATGCTACATTGACAAGCATTTAAACTAGCAAAGGGGGTGGCAGGCCAGCAAGGAGGGTACCTACTTGCTCACCCCCACAGCTACAGTGGAACCAGTGAACCAGAGGGAGTGGATATCTCTACAAAGCAGTGCAAAAGATGGAATTAGCACCCAAGAGGTGGATAGGCAGAAAAGGGGCAAAATTCAGCAGAAGGGCAGACAGCAAGGAGAACCAGGGATAAAGGACAACCAAGGAAGGGGCTGGAGTAGAACAGAAACAGTCTAGGAGGATCAAATCATGGAAAGCCATGTGTGCAAATGCCAGGAGCCTTAGCAACAAGGTGGAAGATCTGGAGGCTGTCATGGTGCAGTCAGACCTGGACATTGTGGCCATCACTGAAACCTGGTGTAATGATAACCATGACTGGGAGATAGCCATACCTGGCTACAACATATTCAGAAGAGACAGGGCAGGCAGGAAGGGAGGAGGAGTGGCATTGTATGTGAAAAATGACATAAGGGCCACAGAGATCCAGGAGGAACAAAATGGGGAGAGATACTGTGGGTTGCTGGAAAGGAAAATGGGGCCAGCCATCCACACAGGTGTGGTCTATAGACCACCAGCCCAGGAGAAAGAAACAGATAGGAGTTGATGCTAGCCATCCAAAGGATGGCAGACAAGGGTGAGGTAGTACTGATTGGAGACTTCAATATTCCAGACGTGGACTGGAGCATCCCAGCAGCAGCATCAACTAGGAGCAGATTTATCCTGGACTCCCTTCAGAGTGCCTTCATCAAGCAACTGGTCATGGAATCAACTCAGCAGAAGGCAATACTGGACCTTGTGCTCACAAACAGGGACAGTGTGATGGGGGTAACAGTGGGGGAGCACCTGGGGAACAGTGACCACTAGTCATTGTGGTTTGAAATCACTGAAAGAGCAGCACCAAACCACACAAAAACACGTATCCTGGATTTTAGGGGGGGCAGACTTTGGGAAAATGGGGAGATACTTGAAAGAGGCATTAAGGGGAATGGGGCATGAATCAGGGGTTGAGGAACAGTGGGCAGTATTTAAAATGGGGATTATGAGAGCAACAGAATTATGCATTAAGCAGGTTAGCAAAAGGAAAAGGAAGAGGAGACCATTATGGTTTTCCAAAGAGGTAGCAAAGAAAGTGAAAGCCAAAAAGATTGCATTCAGGCAATACAAAAAGACACAGGCAGAAGGGGATAGGAAGAAGCACCAGGAGAAGCAAAGGGAGGCAGGGAGGTCAGTAAAGGAAGCCAAAGCTCAGACAGAAGAACACATTGCAAAATCAGTGGGTAGAGGGGACAAAACCTTTTACAGGTACATAAGTGAAAAAAGAAAGGCAAAGGGAGGGATAGTGAGACTGAAGGGGAGGATGGGGTCAGTGGAGGATGACAACAGTAAAGTTGACATATTGAACAGGTATTTCTGCTCAGTCTTTACTGAGAAAGAGGAGGTAATGGGTCTGAAGGAGTACAAGGTGTGAGAATGGTGCAGAAATGGACACAAGTCCTTTACACGAGAAAGGGTCCTGAAGGAACTGGAAGTAATAAGAGTTGATAAAGCAATGGAGCCAGATGGGGTGCACCCCAGGTCCTTAAAGAACTAAGAGGTGGTGGCTGAACCTCTGGCTATCCTGTTTAGCTGATCACTGGAAACAGGGAGGTACCCAAAGACTGGAGGATAGCAGATGGAGTCCCTATACAAAAGTGGGAACAAAGAGGAAGCGGGAACTACAGACCAGTCAGCCTCACCGGTAATGGGGAAGATCATGGAAGCACTACTGAAGGAGAGATTGGTGGAACATCTGGTTGTCAATTGACTACAGGACCCAAGGCAGCATGGTTTCACCAGGGGAGGTCATGTCAGACCAACCTCATTGAATTTTTTACTGGGTGACTAGGGAGGTGGATCAGGGAGGGCAGTGGACATGGCCTATTTGGACTTCAGCAAGGCCTTTGACACTGTGCCACATAGAAGACTATTACACAGACTGGGGAGTATGGGTGTGGGCAGGACAGTAGTGTGGTGGGTAGGTAACTGGCTGGGCGGCAGGACACAGAGGGTGGTGGTAAATGGCTGTCACTCTACAGAGGGAAGAATGGCCAGTGGGGTACCACAGGGATCAGTGCTGGGACCGGTCCTATTCAACATCTTCATCAGTGACATTGCACAGGACCTAGAAAGTAGAATTTCACTGTTTGCTGATGACACAAAGCTCTGTAACAGAGTAGACACACCAGAGGGTGTAGACAGAATGAGAAGGGACCTGCAGAAATTTGAAGAATGGTCAGGGGTTTGGCAGTTGAAATTCAATGCAAAGAAGTGCAAGATAATGCATATGGGGCACAAAAACCCTGGGACAATATATCAGTTGGGGGTGAGGATATAGCATGCACCAAGCAGGAAAGGGATCTTGGGTTATCATCTCCTGATGACCTCAAGGTGAGAAACAGTGTGACAAGGCATCAGGTAAAGCAAATAGGATGCTGGGATGCATAGGCAGGGGCATCACCAGCAGGAAAAGGGAGGTCATAATTCCACTATACAAGACACTAGTGAGGCCCCACCTGGAGTACAAAGTACAGTTCTGGAGACCTTACCTACGTAAGGACATAGACAGGGTAGAGAAGATTCAGAGGAGGGCAACAAAAATGGTGCATGGATTGCATCACAAGTCCTATGAGGACAGGTTGAAGGGACTGAACATGTACTCCCTGGAGGAGAGGAGGGAGAGAGGGGATATGATAGAGACATACAAGTATCTTACAGGGAGGAACAGGGTGCAGGAATGCACTATTTTTAAGCAAAAAAGATGTTCCAGGACTAGAGGGCATGGGATGAAGTTGGAGGGAGGACGATTCAGAGGAAACATGAGGAAGAATTTCTTCACAGAATGGGTGGTGGACAAGTGGAACACCTTGCCAGGGGAAGTGGTGGGGGCTGAAATAATCACGGGATTTAAGAATGCATGGGATAGACATAAAGGAATTCTGGAGGTCAGGGGTAAGGGGCAACAGACTTCTAGGAAAACATAAACTGAACTTGCAAGCTCTGTATCTATGTAGAATATAAAGTTTAGAATTGGTCCTGAACTATAGAGATCCACTTGTCTTCCCATGACTGCCAGTGAAGAGTGTGCCCTCCTACCCAGATCTAGGGATTAGGCCATAGGGGAATATGTGATTGGGGGGTCAGGGAAACATGTACCCAGTACTCTAGCTTCTTCCATGCTTTCAACAAGGGGTAAGAAGCAGGGTTTCTATTAATTTGACCCCCTGACCTGGTTTAGAGAGAGAGAGAGAATGAACGCATGCTATGTAAGAGCACTTTCTCTATTTCAAGCCACTTGGGGGTATGTGGGTGCGAGTGGCTTCACTGCAATGTCTGTGTACTCCAGAAGGCCACATAGTACACGTAAAACCATGGCACTGACCACCATCCCCCACCATCCCTCATGCCAGTGTACTCTGAGTCTGACCTTACTATACCTAGGGGGCTTCCCTTCCCAGAGGAAGCAGCTAATCCTCTTGTCCATTTTAATAAACTTAATAGTTGTAATGTCTATGGCCAGGTGGGCTAAGCAATGCAGTACTTGCAGGCTGTAATCATTTTAATTGTAGAGAATTTACCAACCAGTGAAAGGTGAAGGGGCTTCTGCCTATCACACTCCTCCTGCAGCTTTTTCAGCAAGGGTGAGAGGTTACTTGAAATCACCCTGATGGGTCAAGATGAATCCATATCTCCAGGTATTTGATGCTTTTCAGAGACCATTGTAAGACCAGGTTGGCTGTTGCACCAAAAGGAACACAGAGGATTTAGGGGGAAAATCTCCATTTTGCTGGAGTTTCTCTTGAGGCGAGACACTGCATGGAATTTTGAAAGGAGCTGCAACAGGGTTCGGATGCTCCTCGGGGCATCTCTCAGCGATACTAAGCAGTCATCCATGTGCAACATTATGTGGAAGCCCTTATTCCCCACATCTATGCCTTTTAAGACCAGGTGCTGATGGATAGCAATTACCAAGGGCTCCATAGTCAAAACAAATCATACAGAGGAAAGTGGTAAATTTAGTAAGCCCCACTGTGGAGAGGAAAGGGGGGAGACATAGAATACTTTGTCAGAATTCTTGTCATAGGTAGTGTGAGGAATGGGCGGACCCCAAAAGGTCCTGACCCTAATTATCAGGACCAGGATCCAGACTAAATTCCTAATAAGTTCTGATTAGTTCTGATTCTAATCAGAACATTTCGTAAAAGATGGGGAAAAATTGAAAAGCTGCCATAAAATGAAAGCTACAGAATATGGAGAGCCAGGAAATCAACCAGTATTATGCTGCTTGTCTATATTCAAATGAAACAGAAAACAGAAAGTTAACTTTGCCTGCCACCACTGTCTGGCTTCCCAGTAAAAAGAATGCTCACAGTGCAATGAAATTGTATTTTTCTTTGCCTGTGCCCTGCCTCTTTAGTTTGACTGTCTAGCAATCTGCCAGCCTCCCCAGAAAAACAAGCATTTTGTTAATGCTGAATGTTCATCACTTGCATTGCTGTTATAATGGGTCTTGCTTGTACACATTTTACTATATATTTATCCAGGATATACCAGATGAAATGCAATATCTCATTTTTAGTGATGTCCTGCTTTTACACATTTTGACTGTATTTACCCAGGACAGGCCAGCTGAGAGGCAATAGTTAATATTCAGTGGACTACCACATTCTGACCCCAAATTTCCAGCAGTCTTTTTAAGAGCCGAAGTTATGATCAAGACAGGTGGAATTTTTTAAATCCCATCCAAAAGGTGAAATGTGAGTGCAACTGTGAAAACAAGTTTTGGAGGTGATTTGAAAAAATGACACCTGTCATGTTCGAGAAGTGGTATAACACAAAGAGCCAAAATCTGCAAAATTAAAGTTATGAGTAAACACTGGAACAATTCAACATTTCTTCATAACTGAGTTGTTTTTTCACAGTTTGACACCAAATTTTCAGCATAGTCTTTTTATAAGCACTCCTTCTGAACATGACAGATGGTCAAAACGTCATTTCACACTACAAATGTGAAAAAAACATTTTGGATAGGATTTGAAAAGTGACAGCTGTCATGTTCATGAGATGGTGTAAAAAATGCTATGCTGAAAATTTAGGGTCAGAATATTGTAAATTACCAAAGTTACACATGTGCATTCAAAAATGTCAATGTATACTCATAACTTTGTTGTTTTTTTTAATATTTTTACTCCAAATTTTTAACATAGCCTTCTTATGACCCCATCTCATGAATGAGGGTGGAGAAAATGTTTAAATCCAGCTTGAAAGGTGATTTTGCACATCGACCACAGAAATTTCCATGCTGGACAGAGTTGCATAATTTCTCCACCCTTGCTCATGAGGTGGGGTTCCAAATAGGCCATGTTGAAAATTTGGGGGAAAATATAATAAAAAATGACCAAGTTAGGAAGACAAATTCAAAACCTATTAGAATACATTAAACCACTTACCTGATTCCTCAGTTCCCAGTCCAGCATTGAAGAGTGAAGACATGTCTCTGGTCCATGGATGATTATGGCATTGGACCCCCCCTCCTGGTAGGTAGGAAAGTAAGGGTTGGGGAGGATGGGGTGTTGAGTGGGAGGGGAGAGTGGGAGGAGGGCAACAGCAGCAGTGTGCCAGAAGTGGCAACAGACATCAATAAATGGTTTCCTTTTTATAGGGTGTGTAAAAATAATTAAAACTGTGAGGGACAGTTTTCTTTATTTCAGGTACTGTCACTGGAGATTAGGCACTGTAGTATCAATGTCACAATTGGTGGCAACGAGGGTGGGTTCCCAAGTGTCACACAGTGAAAATGGTTGGGGTGGGGGTGCTAGCTGGCACCAGAGATTTGGCACCCCACTGTTGAAAAATTAAAAGTAAGAGGTGGGGGGTCGGGGGCTGAGTAGGTGGGTAGGATGGGGGGAGGGTAATGGAAATGGTACACCAGTGGCCACAACAGACATCATGGATGGTTTTATTTTTTACAGGATGTATAAAAAAGACTATGAGGGACAGTTTTCTTCATTTCAGGTACTGTAAGCCATGGTACAAGGAGTGGACAGCAGAGATGGGAGGACAAACGTGTTAACCACTTGGCTGGGGAGGGTGTAATTGTTCGCATTTCACTTATTTTCCTTTATAAAGGGCTGTAATTGTGCATTTGGGAAGCAGAGGGTGGATTGGGGTCGCAGCTGCAAGGACATGCTGAATGAGTACATTGCTGGGAAAAGAGGAGCACAGAAGCTGAAGGAAGGGGTAAGGTAACTTACAGCGAAGTGATTTGAATTTTTATCTTTATTTTTTCATTATAAGGAGCAAAGTTTGGTACTGACCTGAGTGTGGGGGATACAGTGGGGAGATAATTGTTATCCACTGGGCACTGCTACTCTGTTGACTCCTGCTCACCCTCCCCTATCCCACCCACTCCGAACTAATCCTGATTTATGCAAAGGGTGCTGCATAGTCATTGGTGGCAGGAACAAGCAGTCACATTCTCTGCATTTCACAGTTTTAACTGAACAGCCCAGGAACACTACCGCAGGGCAGGGCAAAGTTGCAAGCTGAATAAGGAAGGGGTGTAGAAGAAAGAAAAAAATTGTTTGGAAAAAGGGTGTATTGTAAGAAGGAATTAATGGGAATGCCTAGAAGGTGGGAAGGTCCCAGGGGATGGGGCAAACAGGTTTCAAGTGGGGGGACAGGGATGGGGTGGAAGTTTGGTAGAGATATGGGGATGTAGGTAGGGTGGTGGGTTGCAATATCTCTGGGGCAGCTATCTTCCTAGGGATTGCATGGGCAGCTGGGGATGCTTGGTGTGCAGGCAGATTGAGCAGTTTAGGAAGGAGATTGGTTGGCTAATGTGGGAGCTGAGGGGAGCAGTTGGGGTGGACTGGAGGGATCATCAGGGGTAGGGTCAGAGGGATGCCCCTGTGGATTGCAGTCCTGACAAGCTCAGGGGAAAGCAAGATGGTGGGCTAAGTGGGCCAAATTCTCCACCTCCTCAGGAACACATGGCAACAGATTCAGCAGAGTGGATGAGGACTAGCAATAAGGGCAGAAATAGACCTAGAGCAGGGTGTAAGTGGAAGACACAGTATTGAATGCCAGGGGAAGCACCAAGAGTGGTAGGGGTGTTGAGCAACAGGTTTTCAGTGATAGCTAATCCGGAGAAGCTGGAAGGGAGGAGCTCATGGGTGGGGTAGGAGTCAGGGGAGAGTAGCAACACAGGGTAGTAGTATGGTGAGGGGGATCAGGGCAGGGAAGGGTAACAGTAGGAAAGGAAATGCTAAGAGTTGGTGAGAGACTGAAACCAAGGAGAGGGGGTGGAATAGGAGGGAGTGGAGTACAGGAGAGGGTGCTGATCCAGGTAGGGGAGCAGGGAGACAGGAGGTTGATCCAGGAAGTGGATTTAGGGAGGCAGGAGACAGGATGGGTGAAGGGGCAAGGCTGGATGCGGGCAGGGCAGGGGGCATCAGGGACAAGCAAGATGGAATCACTGTGCAGAACTGTGACCAGAAGAATGGGAGGAGTCAGGATTAGAACAGGAAAAAGGAGGTGGGGTCTTAGTTCTAGCTAACTCAATACTAAAAGGGGTGAGATAGGGAAGTAAGGGTATAAAGCACAGTTGCATTTGGCTGGAATGTATGCCAAGATTGACAACAGGAAGGATGGGGAAGTTTATTCTAAATGTGCAGGGAGAGAAAGGGAGAAACCTCATATCATTGTGCATCTGGACATGAATGACTTAGAGAGACAGTTGGAGAGGTACAGGAGAGATTCATGGAGCTGGGGAAGCTATGTGAGGGAGCGGGGAGTTCAGTTGTTTTCTCAGAAGTTCTCCCAGTACCCAGAAAAAGTACTGCAAGGAAGCAAAGGATAGTGGAGTTTAACACTTGACTGGAGACATGGTGTCAGGCCAAAGGGCATGGGATGGTGGGGGGGGGATGGGAGAGAACATGGGACAGCAAAACTCTGTATGCCCCAGACAGGTTACACTTGAGTAGGGAGGGCTCAATGGCCCTAAAATGGAATCTGGGGGAGTACCTAGAAACCAAAGTGAATTTAAACCAGGTGTGGGGGAGGCAAGAGGGTGGAAATCAAGCTAGGTCTCCAGACCAGGGAGCCCAAAGGGCCTACCCCCATACCAGGGAGCAAGGATCAGGGGAGTATTCCAATTGGGGTGGTAGTAAGGGTGAACAGATGGGGAAGGTTAGTGGGAGTTCATACTGGAGGGTGGTGTCCTTGAATGTGAGGATCCTAGTGAACAAGGCAGCAGAGTTACAGCCTCTGATTGCAGCGGGAGAGGTGGACATAGCTGCCATCATGGAAACATGGACCATTCATTACCAGGATTGGGACCTGGTGATTCTGGAATACAAGCTGCACTGGAGAGACAGGGAAAAAGAGAAAGTTGTGGGGTAGTGAGGAGGGCAAGGCTGAGGCATTATGGGTACTATTACAAGACTCAAAGGGCAGGAGGGTTGGGTAAGGGGTGGTGTATAGGCCACCATCTCAGACTGAGGACATTGACAGGGAGCTAGCAGAGCAGATAAGGAAAGTCAGTGGAAGGGTAACACCGTGATTGTTAGGGACTTCAATCTGCTGGCGGTAGACTGGAGCACCCCAACCACCTCAATTGTCCGGAAACAAGTCCTACTGGAGGCTCTCCAAGACAGTTTTCCAGAACGGTTGGTAAGGGAGTCAACAAGGTTAGATAACATTCTGGACCTTGTGCTAACTAACAGGGAGCTCATCAGGGGGCTGGAGGTGGAGGATCCACTGGATGGGAGTGACCACCACACATTGTGGTTCTCTCTTAGCATGGGCAAGCATGCTACAGGAATAGCAACAAAGGTGCTGGAATTCAGGTGGGCTGACTTTAGCAGAATGAGGGACATAGTGGCACAACACCTAGCCGGCATCCACCCTCACATGGATGCTAACCAGAAATGGAACACAATCAAGATCAGGCTAACCAAGGCCACTACCTCTTGCACAAGGATATAAAGCAAAAAGGCCAGGTCCAAGAAGCCTAAGCAGGGAGATGTTAGAATAGGTAAGAGTGAAAAGAGCAGCCTTCAGAAAATGTATGAGCTCCAAATGGGGTGAGGATAGGGAAGAATACTTGAAGAAATTAAAGGAAGTGAGCAGAGCAGTTCAAGCTTCAAGGGAACTCAGGCTGTTACAGGATATAAGAGAAGGGAACAAGGAATTCTTCAGGTACATAAGGGAGAGAAGAAACTGCAAGGATAAGATTATAAGGATCAGGAAAGATGGAGGGTGGGCAGAGAAGGGGGCAGATCAGGCAAAAGCGCTCTATAACTACTTCTGCTTGGTGTTTACCAGGGAGAAGCAAGGGTAGATGTCACAGGGATGGGGGCGGTCCCAGGTGGGGGCGGGATTAACTGATGGAGAAATCCCAGCAAGCAGTGTACTGGAAGGCCTAAGGGCCGTGCAGATGGACAAAGTGCCTGGCCCAGATGGCATATACCCCAGGGTTCTGAAGGAATTGGCAGAGGTCCTGGCAGAGCCACTGGCTGACTTGTTCAATACCTTGCTAAGAAGAGGGTGCATACCCCAGGACTGGAGGATGGCACACGTGGTGCCCCTCCGCAAAAGTGGATCCATGTATGAACCAAGCAACTATAGGCCAGTCAGATTACATCCATTGTGGGTAAGCTAATGGAGACCATGCTTAAGGAAAGGCTGGTAACCTTTCTGGAAGTAAATGGTCTCCAGGACAACAGGCAACATGCGTTTGTCTCTGGTAGATCCTGTCAGACCAACCTGGTTGACTATTATGACTGTGTGACTAGGGCACTTGGCAGAGGCCTGGTGTGGATGTCTTGTACCTGGCCTGCAATTCTGTGCCACACGGGAGGCTGATTAGCAAATTGGGATACCAAGGAGATGGGGAGAAGATGGTGGATTGGGTCAGGAACTGGCTGCAGGACAGGCAGCAGAGGGAGGAATGAGACAGGAGCCCCCAAAACACAGAACCTGACATAAAGTGAAAGATGTGCATTAGAAAGCATTATCAATAACAAAGAACTAGTAATAAAACCCACTGATAAAGGCAGAAATAGTGTAATAATGAGTAGAGAAAAGTATGTTCAAATGGTGATGGAGTTGCTTAAAAATGGAGAAAATTGTAAGGTACTACAGACAAATCCGACTCCGGGCTTCAACAAAGACCTTATTCTGATGAGAGCTGTATCAGAAGGTGGTATTTCCGAAGACAAGTTCAGATTTGTCTGGAATGAGCACCCTATTGTGTCTGGGTTTTGTGCACTGCCCAAAATACACAAAGCCATTAACAATCCACCAGGCAGACCCATTATGTCAGGGAATGGGCCTGTCTGTGAGAATTTAGGCCAGTGTTTGGTCTTTTTCCTACAACAATGTGTTACAAGCTTACCAGCATACCTTAAAGATACCACAGACACATTAAAGAAATTAGAGGATCTCATCTGGCAAGAGGACATGACATTGATTGACATCAATGTAGTATCATTATACACATGTATAACACATGACAAAAGAATTAACGCTTGCAGATTCTTCCTAGAGAATCTTCCAGATTCTGAAGGCATCCCAAAAGAATTTATACTTGAAGGTTTAAAATGTGTTTTAAAACATAATGCCTTCAGATTTGAGGATGAATATTTCCTACAATTGTATAGCACAGCGATGGGGGCCAGAATGGCTCCCAGCTATGCTAATTTGTTCATGTGCTGGGGGAAGATGGTATTTGTCATTAACCCAGCAAGAAACCATTTTTTTTCAGAATATTATCAAATGGCAAAGGTACATAGATGATTGCTTGTGTATCTGGCAGGAAGATAGACAACTCATACTTGAATACATTAAGTGGCTTAATGCCAACGATTTTAAATTTAAAATTCACATTCACTCATAGAAAAGACAGACTTACATTTTTAGATGTAGAGCTGCACAGTGAACCTGGTCAGCCTATTAGCACTAGATGCCATAGAAAAGGAACAGCTACCAATACCTAGTTATGTGCTGAAGCTGCCCACCCCCCAAAACTCAAGGAGTCTATCCCATATAGTTGCTTAGGTTAAGGAGAAATTGCTCGAAAGATGAGGACTTTATGGAGTAAGCCAAAGAGTTAGAAGACAGATTTCTTGAAAGGGGATATTACAACACCTTACTGAAAAGCAATACACTTAAGGTGTTACAAATAAATAGACACTGTTGCATCCAAGGAGAGTGAAAACTAGTAGTGAAATTGAGCCCATCTCCTTTATTACAGAGTACAATGAGATATCTGGGAAACTGGGGAACATCATTCTTAAAAATTGGAACATTCTCAGCAGTGACAGGATGGCAAGAACAGCAGTAGGAGAAAAAACAAGAGTTACTTTCAGCAGAGTCCCCAATTTAAGGGATAAACTAGTGCATAGTAGGCTGAATAAACAAACCAATGTGGCCAGCTCACAAAACTGGTTACCTAAAAGAACCAATGTTTTTATCAAATGTCACTGCTGCATAATGTGCAAGTTTGCCCTGCAACAATAACAGTTTACACACTCCTTAGAGCCACACAACATTGTAAACATCATGGAAATTATCACGTGCGATACACCATTCATGGTGTATGCCCTGTGGTGCACTTGCAACCTCTTATATATAGGGTGTACTACTCGACTACTTAAGAAGAGAATAAAGGAACACATAAGGTCTATTGCAAATGGTAAGGAAGACACACTTGTGGGTACCCATTTCTCCGACTGTCATAATTTCAAGTCCAGACATATGAAATTCATGGACATAGAACATGTGGCACCTATGCTCAAAGGAAGAAATAGAGCCATTCGACTCCTCCAAAGTGAATAATTTTCAATTTTCACACAGTGTGAAACCACAGGGACTGAATGAGCAGTGGGACATAAAACGGTACTTAAAGAAATGAGTTAATGAAACTTTGATTGTGGTAGAAACCAATAGTTAAATCTATAGTATTGTTTAGTACCCATTTTATTGTTTGGAGCCAGATAATTGCTATATAGAGTAATGGTTATAATGTACAATTAAGAATCAAGTTTATCATTTAACATAAAACCGCTGTAGATTTAGGTATCTACCTCGTCACTAGAACTGAGCAATGTTTAATCCCCCTTTAAAGATCCCACATAAGGCCCCACTTAGTTTACAGTTCACCCCTCTGGAATCCTTATTTGAAAGGTGACATTAATCAGTTGGAGCGTGTCCAAAGACAAGCAACAAAAATGGTGTCAGGCTTGTCCCATAGAACTTATTACGAAAGATTGCAAATCACAGAACTTCATACCCTTCAAAGGCGATGCTGTAGGGGGGACATCTTATTTCTTTATAAGATTTTACAATCACCTCAACTTATGACAAACTGTGTACTCAGTTTCTTTAACACTTCAAGAATGCTGAGGTCTCACAATAAACAGATCATAATAAAAAAAGCCAATAACAACAAAAGGAACAATTTTATAACAATCCGGGGCTCTAGATTTGGGAATTCCCTCCCACAAGATCTAATCAACATTAATAACTTCAAAACATTTAAGAAGCATCTCGACATCTGGTTTACAACTAATCCTAACAAAATATACTAGCCCACATTGTGTGTGGGAAAAATCTTGATGGGCTTCAGCCTTCTTTTTTTCCTAAACAAACTTAGTAAAATTGGTATACCCCTTGGTATGAAAACATGCCTCATGACAGTTACCCATATAATGTTGATGTTTCAAATAATAATTAGAATGGATTTAGCAGTTAATTTTGGTGTCTTAAGGCTTGTTATTTGTAACAAGGTAGGATAGACTACATGATTTATACTGTATTGGACTTTGTTGGATGTTATGCTTTTTATGATTTCTATAATATAAGAATGTCTAGGATGTTTATTTATTTATTAATTTATTATTACTAGGAGAAAACACATTTGAGCTAAAAGCTAATTTACAAAGGTTCCATGTCAATACAGATAACAGCAATGACATATACAAGGATACATAGTCAAAGTGAGATTGAAAAACAATTATGGCTAGGTAGAATTCAATACCTAGAGGTACCTTGTCATTAGATATAGCAATAATAGCAAACAATTTCAATACTTAAAGGAGCAGGGGGAGAGCAGAGGACAGAGAGGAGTAAGGGGAGGGAAAGTGGAGGGTGGAGCAGCTGGAGAGGCCTTGTCTAGGGGAAGGGTAGTAGTTGGGGAAGGGAGATTATGAGCTAAGCCCACAGTCATACTTAGAGTTGCTGGATGCCAGATGGGCCCTCAGCAAAGATTTGAAGTGGCCAATTTTTGTGCAGGACAGGATGTCTGTGCTGAGAGATTTTAGCCAGTTAGGAGCCCTATAAGTGAAGGTGGAAAGGTATGTTCAGCATCAGACGACTAACATTTCTGGTGTTCCTTGAACTTAAGTTGGGGTGCAGGAGATCTTTGACCCCTGGGGTGGTAAGGCCCTGGGTTGCCTTTTTAGCAAGGAGGCAGACTTGGTATTGAACAGTATTATCTAAGTTGAACCATCCAATGCGGGAGTAAAGCTCACATGTGTAGGCCAGGTGGTGAGCCTGCAAGATCAGCCTACAGGTCCTGTTGAGGGCAACCCTGATTCTATTCAGGGCTGAATCAGTCTCTGCACTATAAACCACTAGCCCATAGTCGATAATTGAAGTGACAGAGCTGGTCATTGCTAGTCTGAGTATATAGTCTGTATGTGAGTCTGAGAATGTAGTTTAATCCTTAACAGATGATGATGTATATTTTCTGCTCCCTCTATTTTTGGTTTCCACCCTGTGCTTTACCACCTTTTAAATCTCTAGAGATGGTGATTGATACAGAATTGAAGGCTTGAAGACTGTAGCCACTCGTTACCTGACCTTCACTTTAAAAATTTGGACTTGATTATTTGCAAAGAGTAGGTGCCTGGAATTTTTGCAAAAACCCCACATCCAGCTCATACTGCATTTCCTTATTTAAGTACATAAAAAGTACTTCTTCTGCCTCTTTCAAAAAATACATTCTAAGTAATACTTGATTTTGTAAAATGGATTATTATAACTTTAGAATTAAAAAATAATTACAGACACAATAGGCGATATTATTTTGTATGTATGCATTTCTTTTTTATTCTGGATTTTTTTCTGTTGATTTATTTATGCAAATTTAGTTAATGTTTATTCATAAGCACCTAGCATAAATAGAACGCATGTCTCAGGACTAGCCACGCCCACTGATGAAGGGTTTCAGTACCTGAAGCGCCTGGGCTAGTAGTGGGCAGTCCATCAACAGTACTCTATTTAACAATTAATGTAACAAAGCATTTGAATTTCTTTACTTATGAATACTGTGTGATTCTTTAATTAAGTACAGGGGCCCAGATATTCAAACTGACCCAGGCTGTGGCGCAAGCCTGGGCGCAGCTCAACTTTGTTGCGCTGGGGTATGGCCTGGACGATATTCAATGGAGCTGCACTATGGTGCAGCAGCTTTGAATATCGCAACCTCGCCACCCCAACTGTGCATGGTGCAGTGGCACTGCGCCAGCGCAAGTGGCCAGAGTGGAGCATGGAGATGCGCTAGCACAAGTGCCATTGCACCATGCACAGCACCTGCGATATTCAAACGAGGACATGCAAATGGGGCCATAACCTATGCAAGGCGCACAGGGGGCCATTTGCATCTCATCATGGCCCCATTTGCATGCCATTAGCATGCAGGTGTGCCGATCACCGAGGACTTGTGCCTGGTGCCCTGCCAGGCAGCAGCCCTCGGGGACCAACGCCCCCTGCAGCCCGATCGCAGGCATTCGTGTACAAAAAAAACCCTCCTATATCCCTGGTGGTCCAGTGGACCTCTATGTGCCCGATCGCGGGCATCAGTACTAGAACCCTCCTGCAAGTCCAATATCCCTGGTGGTCCAGTGGACCGATTGCTGCCTGATCACGGGCGTCTGGTACCGCATCAAATACCCCTAAGGCCCTGGTGGTCTAGTGTACCCCCCACTCCACCCATCCACTGAGCCCCACTGCCCCGCTCCCCCACCCCACCCGCCTGCTGCCCCACCGCCTGCCGACTGACAGCTCAGTAGGGCTGCACACCCATTGGTTCACAGCATGAGCCAATGAGCGCAGTAGCTATATTGATTATTTAGTCCAGATATGTGAATGAATCTATCTCACATATCTGGACCGAGTAGTACGGTATAAGTTGCACGCCCATTGGCTCACGCCAGAACCAATGGGCATGCAGCCCTACTGAGCAGTCAGTTGATGGGCAGGTGGCAGGCGGGTGGTGGTGCTGCTGCCCATCAGCTGACGGGGGAATGGAGCGTGGGGCCTCAGTGGGTGGGTGAGGTGGGGGTACACTAGACCACCAGGGTCTTAGGGTATTTGATGAGGTACAAATGCCGCGCTGAGGCAGCAATCGTCCACTGGACCACCAGGGATATTGGACTTTGGGGGATTTTGCTACAGGGATGCCCGCGACGGGGCATGGGGGGAGCGCCGCCAGGTGCGGCAGGAACTCGGGTGGCTACCCACAAGTGGCAGCTGCTGTGTTGCGCCCTGCAATGCGGCAGCTCACCTGTGGGAGGCCATCACTTGTTCCTGTTTTTTTGGTGTAACTTTGTGCAGGTGCAGGTAGGGGTTGCACTTGCATGACTCTGCACATCCCAGGCTGAATATCAGGCTGTGCAGGTTATGCATGGGCATGCCCCCCCTACCTGTGCCTGCATACATTACTGATGTGCTCCGGTGCATCGAGATTTGTGCGGTGCACTTTTCCCTTTTGAATATTGCGCCGGGGTGAAACACTGTTGCGCCATGTGCAACCCTTTTGGATATCTGGGCCAAGGAGTTCTTTGGAGTTTTAGGTGTGGGGGGGGGGGACTCTCGACTCCAAGAGCTGTAACCAGTGTAGTACCACAAGGCTTGGTACTGGGCCCAGTGTTATTTGGTATTTTCATTGCCAATATCTTGCATGGGATCAAGAACAAGATCAGCCTTTTTGCAGATGACACCAAAATTAGTGCAGTAGTAGATGACACAGAAGGGTGGCAGGGGCTAAAAGATGATCTGGCTAAGCTGGAACACTGGTCAGACACATGGCAACTAGTGTTCAATACAAAGAAGTGCAAGTTCATGCACTTGGGAGCCAGGAACCTAAGAAACTGTTATCAGCTGAGGGGTACAGTTAGTCATTACAGAGGAGGAGAAAGATCTTGGGATGATAATAACAAGGCAAATGAACCACTCAGCACAATGCAGGAAAGAGGCAGCTAAGGCTAATAAGATGCTGTGGTGTACAGTCAGGGGATTTCCTCCTGCCACTGTACAGGTCGTTGGTGAGGTCACACCGACAGTACTGCGTGTTCTGGTGCCCTTACCTAAAGAAAGATGTTAAATTGCTGGAGAGGTTCTGACAAAGGGCAACCAGGATGATCCTAAGACTAGAAGGCAAGCCCTATGAGGACAGGCTGAGGGAGCTCAACGTGTACTCCCTGGAGGAGAGAAGGGATAGAGGGGACATGATTGAAACCTTTAAATATATGAAAGGCTTAAACAAGATTGGTATGGAGGGAATTTTAAATTTAAGGGGGGAGGGACATGAGGGCACAGTCTGAGGTTGGATGGTGGAAGATTCAGGGGGGAATGAGAAGGCATTATTTCATGGGAAGGGTAGTGTCAAGGTAGAATGCACTGCCCGAAGAGGTGGTATCTGTAAAGTCGGTGGACAGTTTTAAGAGGGGATGAGACAAGGTCAGGTGGAAGGTCACAAAGGGGACACTGAGGGGAAGGGAGCCAGTAAGGACAAGAATTAATTCAGACAATAAGGCAGGGGTGGGAGGGACAGCTACAGTGCAATGGATTGTTAGCTGCACATTTGAGCAGACTTGATAGACTATCTAGCCTGTATCTGCTGGCATTTTCATATGTTCGTATGTACTGACACTGGGTGTTGGGCACCCCAGTGTCAGTATTCTGTTTGATGGCACAGGAGGTGAGCTCCCTGATGTTGCACAGTAAACACAGGTGAGGTAGAGGGTATTATCTAGCACCGAGGTTTGGGCACCACGATATTGAAAAATTAAGAAGGAGGAAGCAATGGGATGAGGGATGGATACTTGGCAGAATGTGGGAGGGATTGTTTTTACATTGGAGGGAGGACCACAGCAGATTGATCATGATGCTGATCAGCTGTGCATGCAGGGTGACTTATACAGATCGAAGGAAAGAGCTGCCCTATGATCTGGTAGGCTCTTTTCCTTGAACTACATGAAGTTTCTGCCCAGCAAGACCACAGGAGTGTCATGATCAGCCTGGCTGATGATTGGTCTGACACTGTCATGCCTCTTGCATACTGCCCAGCATTGGACCATCAATTACATATCTCTCCAAACCCACTGTCATACCAGTATGTTCAATCTGTGAAAGCCCAAGAGCAAACATAAAAATATGCTAATTATTTTTCAAACTACTGTAGCGCCTGGCACTACAAAGTAGTAAAGGACAGTCAAATGCTGCTTGGAGGCAGAAAGGTAGTCACTGTCATCCCCCCACTCATGTGTCATTGAGAACTGTGATTCCTCTGGTTTACTCTATTTCGCCTTTTAGTTTAACTTTTGATGTCTCTTGATTGAGTTTTCTTTTCTAGCTATAGCCAAGCTTATTTTTTTCCTGTAACATATAAAGGAAAGGTCGACTCTGAGTTAGACCACATGAGTGTGTGTGAGTAAATCAGATTAAGCTTCGTCTTCACTCAATCACCCCAGACATGCACTGAGGATTTCAGGCTCACACACAACCTTTATACTTCAGTACCACCTGACCAGGAAAAGTATAGTAGCAGTAGGTCAACTGGTAACTGAAAGTTGTATGTTGTGTGTAGCATCTGGCATGTGATGTGAGTGTATTGGAGCAGTAGTAGTACATCAGCACGAGCATTGCAAATCCATCTGACAGCTTGCAGCATGGTATCATCAAGATGACTGGCTCATCAATCCTCACTGGACTCCTCTCAAGTGATTGGTGGCTATGCCCTGGCAACAAGAACAAGGAAGAAAGTTTACACCCACCTACACCTCCCATATCTTACTGCAAAACTGCAGGCAGCTGAGCTCAATAATTATTTTTAACACTCACACATGTCACACATACACATTATAGTGAATCATATCAGGGGAAGGGAGGGCTGCAGATGCCAAGCGTTGCCTGCTGGTTATGTGTGGGTCAGGTCTTCTTGAGGTGTTCAGCAGTCACTAATGCTGACAGTCACAATTGCAGGACAGGTTAAATAATGTAAAAAACAAAATCAAACTTCTTTTTTTCAGCTGAGCAAACTCAACAACAGTAGTCCCGCCACTCACCCGACTCCCACTTCCCCTACTGTCTGCAACTTTGTGAAATAAACAACATTGCAAAGTAAGTCACTTTAAATATTTGCCTTGTTCATTATTTCAGCAGTCCAGATCCTGACTTACACCGACCATGTAATATAATAATATATGCTTACTCATCTCAGGGGTTTGGAGTTAGTGAATAAGGAGTGATGAATTGTTGAAATGAACAAGAGAGGGACACAAATTATCAGATGCTCAGGTCAGTGTATGTGTTTTGTCAATCGTCAAATCGTCACCTTCCCTGCTATTGTAATCTCTCCCCCCTCCCTCCCTTCCTTCCCATTGAGGAAAGGATGCTAATGTTCCTTCACTCTTCATTATGCTGACTGAGTCAAAAAAAGGTTATGACACTGTTTATAAGATCAGTACCTGTCAGACCTGGACTCAGAACTCAGAGACAGAGTCCTTATTGATTCAGGTCTGCCGGGTTGTGTTGAATCTGGGTGGAGTCTGATTTTAAATGGGTCAGTCTAACCAACCCTAGGTAGTGTATATGATGTCTGAATCCAGTACCCATATCATAAATCAAATCTCATTCTCTCTATGACCAGATAGAGGTAACCCCACTCCACCTAATCAAAGGCTTTCTCAAAGTCTTTAGGTGCAGCCGTGGCTGGAGTGGAAACACCCCTCAACTGTGCCATTAAGAAGAAGAGGAATCTGGGGTGGTCAGCACTCAGACATCCCTTAACAAACTCAATCGGCGAGGTATGCACCAGTGAAGGTAATATGTGTTCTGGTCATGAGGCTACAGCCTTTGCCAGGATTTTTGCATCACCATCAGGGCCCCGATTTTTCTGCAGCACATCAGAGCAAAGTTCTGCGGCAGGGTTCTCATTTGCCGCAGAACTTCTGCGGCACTCAACACCAATTTCTGCGGCAATTCTACGGCACATTTTTACCGTTAATTTTTTTCATTTTTTTGTTTTTTTTTGCCATATCTGACACAATGCACACTCGTAACACAGTCATTTTATGGGTGTTTGTCACCAAATTTTCAACATAGCCAGTTTAAGACCTCTGCTCATGAACAGTATCACTGTGATTTTATTAAACTTCCGAACATTGATTTGCACCGACTCGCGCCATTCTGTGCTACAAGGGTGAAACACATTTGGGTGAGATGTGAAAAATGACAGCTGTACTACTCATAAGACAGTGTGGTGAAATGGCAGTGTTGAAACTCTGGAGTGAAAATATTGAAATTTCGCGAACTTATGAGCCTGCGTAGGAACTGCGCAACACATGCTCGTTAAACAGTCATTTTTTGGAATTTTGGCACCAAATTTTCAACATGGGGGTTTTGGGCCCCCTTCTCATGAATGTCATGGCAGTATTCAGTCCCGAAGGGTGATTTTGCAGTCACTGCACAGTCACTGCGCGAAATCACCCTTCCAGCCTGAATAACACCATGACAGTGACATCATTCATGAGAAGAGGTCCCAAAAACCCCATGTTTAAAATTTGGTGCAAAAATTCCCAAAAATGCCTGAGATATGCAATAAAGTTGAACCCCTCCTATCTAGCCCATTATACAGCTTACCGGCATTTCCTCAGTTCGCGGTCGCCTTTGAAGAGTGCAGACGTGTTCCCGGTCCACCGAAGATCATCGCACCAGAGTCTGGAGGTAAGTATGGGGTGGGGGGTGTGGAGAGGCTGGGTGCGCGAGTGGGTGGGTGCGGATGTGGGAGGGCTCGGGAGCGTGCCGTGGGACAGTTTTGTTTACAGGAAAAAAAAGATGTCGATGGGACCACTTGCCCACGCTGGGGTGGGCTCCAGCATGGCACAATGACTTTGAGGCGTTCAGCCGACGGAGATTGGGCACCCCGTCGGCAAAAAAAAAATATGGCACGCTTTGCCACACTGGGGTGGGCTCCCAGCATGGCACAAGGACCTTGGGAGTTCATGATTGCCACACTGGGGTGGCTCCCAGCGTGGCATGTAAGCGTGGGAGGGGACAGTGAAGCCGACGGAGTTGGGCACCCCTGTCGGCAAATGGAAGCGGACGTTGTTCTGCTGGGTGACACGAATCCGCTGGTGATGGCAAATTCTTCGATATTTCCCTGGTTTGCCGCATCTGCGGAATCGCAGAAAACTCGGGGCCCTGATCACCATTCATCAAAGAAATAAGCCTATAGCTCATTGGAAGGGATGGGTCTTTCCCCCCTCTGGGAAGGACCATAATTAGAGATTCCCTCATTATTAGTGGGGGGAGGAGCTGCAACCTGTGCTGAGCTTCCAGGAATATCTCCTGGAGTATGAGGGATACAATTTATTTATTTAGCTTTTGTTGACCAGGTAAGTACACTAGACAAGTTATATGCCTATTTTCAGGTATGACCTGGGTGAGTACAATGAGATACAGATACAGTGAGATACAGGTTCATACAGAGGACAACATGACACAAGTTAGGCAATATACAGAGTCAAAATAGAACCATGTGAACATAACCAGTAGACAGTAAGCACAGTAAAGATATGTATAGGAATGTATATACATAGAGACACCAAGGCTAATAACAGTTTTTAAGGTATACATGGCTCCGAGCCACAAACAGAGCCACAGTCTGAGTATGTCCTGAAACAGAGAAAAAATACATTATATGCACCTCAGAGTCCAGTTAGACAGGCTGCATCAACAGGAGCTGCAAGAGAGGCGCCAGAAAGGACATGTGAATCCGGTGCAGGGGACCAGAACTAGCTATGGAGGCCTAGGGCACCCACATGCAGAGGAGAGCTTCAAGTGATACCACAGGGAGCTCTGGATGCATGAGTGGGAGGGGGAGGAGCAGACTTGAGTGGGAAAGGAGTTCCATAGACTAGGGGCACATGAAGCAAAATCTGTGTCCCCATTTGTGTGCGGGTGATAGGGCCCTTAAGAACACCAGGGCCCAGAGACCTGAGGGAGTAGGTAGAAGAGACAGCCAGTTTGAGAAGCTCAGCCAGCCCTGTGGGAGTGCCAGTACTGAGCATCTTGCCCACGAAGCAGCCCAGGACACAGTTCATGTGGTTGGGTGGGGAGAACCACCCGAGTTTGTCATATAGGTCACAGTGGAGGGTGAGGCGAGGAGCAGCAAGTGCAAAGCGGCAAATGTTATTGTAGGTTGTGTTCCATCTAGTAAGGTGAACTTTGGAGGTGCGTGCAAACAGAAGAAGTTCATAGCAAAGAGAGGGAAGCAACACTCCTCTGGCCAATGCAAGGCGAGCAAAAGATGTAAGATTGTTCTTCGCTCTGTAGGCCAGACCCAGTTTGCTGTTGACAGCTCTGCATACATTTTGGATATGGCACCCAAGGTCAAGCTGGGGTTCCAGTGTCACCCCAAGGTATTTGATGGAGTCAGTGGTTAGAAGAGGAGTACCATTGATACCAGTAACATACAGAGGGGCAGGGGAGGCCTTATTCTTGGCCAGGGACCCAAAAAGCATGGCCTGAGTTTTTTTGTTAGGTTGAGGACCAACTTGTGAGTCATTACCCAGGACTGGATATTTCTGAAATCCTCACTCAGTTGATGGTTGATGACCCCAATGTCCCGAGAATGGGTGAGGATGACCAGGTCATCTGTGTATAGGATAGTACTGCAGTTGGTAGCAGTAGCTGGTAGGTTGTTGACAAATATAGAGAAGAGAAGGGGCCCCAGGACTGATCTCTGGGGGACACCAGAGGTCACAGGAGTGGCATCTGAGAGGACCGTGTGGAATTTGGTAAGTTGCTGCCTGTCCTGGAGGTAATTGCTGAACCAACTCAGGACAGGTGGAGACAGACCAAGGGATTGAATTTGAGAGCAAAGTAAGACATGGTCAACTAGGTTGAAGGCCTTGGGTAGATCAATGAATATGACACCTGTGAGTTTGCCCTGGTCCATAGCAGCCTAGATTCCAGACGAGACAGTGACAAGGGCCGAGGATGCACTGTGCCCTTTTCGAAAGCCATGCTGCACAGAGGACAGTAGCTAATGGGTCTGGATATAATCCGTGAGTTGCCCAGCCACAACTTTATCTAGAAGTTTACTGATAGCCCATAAGATGGCTATCAGTCAGTAATTGTCAAGGATCTTAGGGTTGTCTTGTTTGAGAACAGGGACAATCCTCACCACCTTTCAGATGTCAGGGATGACACCAGAAGCAAGGGACATATTGAAGATATGGGCCACTGAGAAGGCTATAAAAGGGACATCAAGATGGAGGAGCTTAGGTTCTATGCCATCGTGGTCAGCACTAGAATGTGGGGAGAGAAGTCTCTGTGTCTCCAGTGCTGTCACAGTCTTAAAGTAAAATAACCAGATGGGAGGTGAGGGCCACCTGTGGGGTGGAGGCCAGGAGATGGCTATCACTCCCATCAGCAGAGAATAGGGAGGTGAAGGCAGACAGGTCTGAGAAGTGGGAGTTGAATGCACTGGCAATAGTTAGTGGATTATTACAATTAGACTCACCCACGAGCAGGTCAGAGACCCCACAGTTGGAGGAACCACTAACTATATCTTTAATGTTCCTCCAGAAATTTCTAGAGTCCTTAGCTGAGTTGAGTTCTGGAGACCCAATCTCCGCAAAGACATAGACAGGATGGAAGCTGTCCAGAGGAGGGCAACTAAAATGGTGCAGGGTCTGCACCGGAAGACATATGAAGAGAGACTTAAGGAGCTTAATATGTATAGCCTCGAGGAAAGGAGGGAGAGGGGGGACATGATAGAAACTTTCAAGTACCTTAAGGGAATCAACAAAGTCCAAGAGGGTAGCATCTTTCAAAAAGTGGTGCAAGAACAAGAGGCACAATTTGAGGATAGGCGGGGCGGCTCAGAGGTAATTTAAGGAAGTATTTTTTCACAGAGAGGGTTGTGGATGCATGGAACAGCCTTCTGGAGGAGGTTGTGGAGTCAAAATCAGTGGTGGAATTCAAGCATGCATGGGACAGTCATAAGGCAATTCTGGGGGGTGGGGGTAAGAAGAAGTAGGCTGCTGGTTAACTAGGATCTGCAGCTTATCCAGTAGGTAGGGAAATGGGCAGAGTGGGTGGGCCAAGTGGTCCTTATCTGCTATCAAATTCTATGTTTCTATGAGTAAGGCAGTTTTACAGTATTCACTTTTGGCTTCCCTAATTGCTTTTTTGCATTCATTTCTGAGCCTCCTGTATTGCTGGAATATGGCCTGGTCCATCATTGCTTTGAAGTTGGCTCAACATTTGTCTCTAGACTTCATGAGGGCTAGGAGACTCCCACTCAGCCATTTTGTGGCAGACCTCCTTACTCTCCACCTGATAAGGGGGGCTTGCTTGTCCTGCAGAGTGCCAAAGATGCTAAGAAACTAATAGCAGTGGAAGGCTCCTGAGCATAAACACCATAGACCAGTCAGTGAGCCTGAGATCCATGTGAAATGACCCCAGTGTCAGTGGCTTAGCAGGTAGCACACTCACCTCTGAGGCTGGGAGATTAGAAGGCTGTGGGTTCTATCTCCACACCAGGCACTTGGGTTAATATCCCAATACTGACACTGTAGTGCAGCATGAGGCGGCTGCTGCACTCCTGAGGTGCCGTCTTTCAGATGAGACGTTAAACCGAGGTCCCATCTGCCTGTTCTGGTGGCACTTCTCAGAAAGAGTAGGGGAGTTTTTATTGAAAAATACATGGTATTACAACACATACACAGCATTTTAAGGAAATCATAACCAACGGTCAAAGAGTCTCATAATAACATAAGTTAAAACAAACAATATTAATAAGTATAAATTTCCCTAGAAACAAAGGGAATAAGGAATTGTAACTAAAGAAAAATTATTCCAACTTCTCATTTGCATTTTATAAAGATATTAAATCCTTTCCACCACCTCTGTACTTGTAATGTAGAGTATGCTGATGCATCATGTTGAAATGATTTACCAATAAATTGTTCCGTCAAAGTGCTAAATACATAATACGGTATTCTTTTCTGCTGGAGTACCCACTGGCAACTTGCTTGCCATAAATAAAACATGAGACAACATATAAGTTCAATATATTCATATCATAAGACCATCGTCCAACAGGGTTATTTCCTAGAACTAAGATTCCATAAGCAATTTATGATAGCCATGTCATTTTCCATTTAGTTGCCAAGAATTCCCGTAATGGTTTTGCATAGGAACAGTCCATAAAAAAATGTTCTATTGTTTCCGTCATATTAATACACTCCAAATATGGTCAATTCCTTTCTTCCAAGACTTTATGTTTAGCGTTTCCCCTCATATTAAGTCTCCCATACATGGCTAACCATATTGTTTCCCACATAAACCCTGGAAGTCTGTAATTATTTAATTGTGAGAGAATTTTAGAGTTGTTTTCAACTGCACAATTTTTAAAACAAGGCTTTTGTGGATACATTAGGACCATAATTAATTTATATAGAGTGGGTACAGCAGATTGTTGAATTTGTTGTTGTGTTATTCTCCATTTATACAATTTCTGAGCAGTGGATTTAAAAAAATCAGGGACTGATAAATGGGAGCCCCATTTTGGTGGAACCACTGTCCAAGCTCTAAAATATTTAAATAACAGTCTCCTCAGCCATTGGCAATGTAGATCAGTACTATCTGATAATCCGCACTTAACATTTTGTATTATAAATAGGACCCGTAAAAAAACTATTGGGTCCAGCATCCCAATGCCTCCTTTATCCTTTGGCAAATAAGTATAATATAATTTAATAGGATTCAATTTGTTACCCCATAATAGCATAAAACATAATGCATATAATTTTGTTTCCCATATGTTTGGGGGTGGAAAAATCAAAGCAATGTATTGCAATTTTGGAATAACAAATTTTTTGAGAATTTGAATTCTTTTATATTTAATCATTTTCCAATGGTTCCATCTAATAATATTTTTTTCAATTTGGGCAATATCCATTTCCCAGTTTTTTGTTGGGATATTCTGTGACCCAAACCAAATCCCTAATATTTTGATATTGAGATGAAATCTGGATACCTTCAACTGTGCTGTCAACTCAGTACTAGCTCCTACATAGAGACCCTTACCCTTTATTTTATTCAGTTCTGTATTAGAAATCATAGAAAAAGTCTCCATGATTCTAAAAAAATTAGGTAAATCCCCTGGTTCCCTAAAGAATAAGCAGATATCATCTGCATATGCTTGTATTGTAAGCCATTCTTCTGCTTCTATCCATTTCAAACCTTCCCACACATGTGCCTGGGTTAGTAGTCTCAATAAAGGGTCTAATGAATATAAATATACTAAGGGGCTCAATGGGCAGCCTTGACGTACTCCTGTGGAAATATGAAACCCTGTTATGACCTGTTTATGTATGATTGGAGATACCAATGCCTGTTTATACATTAATTTGATGTATTGTCTAATGCTACTTGGAATCCCATAATGCTGCAAAGTAGCAAAGAGATAAATGTGAGATACTCTATCAAAAGCCTTGGCCTGATCCTATGAAATGATGGTACCTGCCAGACCATTTAATGATAGATATTTAATTAAATCCCTAATTATCATTAAAGCATGTTGAGTCTTCTTCCTTTAATACCACAATAGTGATGGGGAGACAGAATAAAACTAGAATACTCTTTGATCCTAGTATTGATTATGCTAGCCAAAATGTTATAGTTCGTATTTAATAACGTAATAGGTCTCCAATTCATAATGTTAGTTTTATCCCCGGATTTAAATAAAAAAAACTGTAATACCTTCTGAAAAGGATGGTCTTATATTACCAGAGGTTAAGAAGTATCTGAATACATGTGTGAGGATATCTATTAAATCATCAGAAAAAAGTTTATAGAAGTCACTGTTATGTTTTTTTTTAAAACATAAACTTGATTCATTATTGCTATGATAAATATGGAATATACCAACTTGGCTGGAGACATACCTATATGGGCCTCGGCCTTCTGTATGTCTATGTTTCCTAGTATAAATCCATCTGACCCAAGTGATGTGCCAGATTTTAAAGATTCAATGGCTTGCAAAACCTTAGTTCTAGAAATGATGGTATCAATAATAGAATTCTCTTTAGGAATCAAAGGGATCTGAATTTCCTGTAAAAACATTTGAACAGCTTCTGGTGTTGGGTTCTTCTCAGGTTTAAGTGATTCCATATGTGTTTTAATAACATTATAAATCTTCTCTGGTGTATCAGCTAAAGAGCTCATAGAGTTGACTAAAAGTTCGATGGACATTGAATTTTTTAGTTCCTTGCATGCTAAGTACGGTTCTCCAACTGGGTTTTTTGGTGTACCAGATTGTAGCATAACATTAATAGTTTTAGCCCTTACATATTGATAATTTAGCATAGCATTTTTCAATATCTTTATTTGAGGTGAGTAATCTATCCTAGAGGTAGTAGCTATAGAATAAAGTCTCTGTAATTGAGAACGGAGTGTTAAATATTTAAAGCAATTATCATTCCCTATCTGTTTCCCTAGTTTAATAAACCATTTTTTTAAATCGTTTTGAATCTTCCCACTAGTCCCCCTTATCATCGTATAAACACAGTTATTTATTTATTTATTTACAAGTTTTACCAGGAAGGCATACTGAGCAACATGCTCGATTCCAGATGTGAGTCACAAGCTTTTATCAGGGATTTAATTCCTAATTGTACTCTAGGGAGCTGTAGAGTAGAGATATTTAGTCTCCACTTGTTTCTGATTATGGTTTTGATTACGTTGTATCTCACAAAGTCTTAATATCAAGAGTGAGTGGTCAGAAAATTCTACTGGTTCTATAAAAAAATTGAAATTTAGGAATGTTTTGTGAAATAAAGAAATGGTCAATGGTAGTCGTATATTTACCTCTCTTATAAGTAGTTTTAGAGTCATTCGATAGACCAGCCCCACAGCATATAAGTTCTGCAGTATCCATCATGTTTGTTAACATGATTGAGTCACAATATATTTTTTTGTGATATTGGAGTGTTGCCTTTTTTCTTGATATCACAATTAAAATCTCCACCCAAAACTATTTTATGTGAAGATACCAAATATGGTTGAATAAGTGTGAATGTTTTAACCCTTTCTGCCTTAGTTTGCAGACTGTACACATTAATAAATCTATATGTAGTATTACCCCACTTGCCATCAATAATTAGTATCCTGCCAGGTACTAGATCTATCAGTTGTATTAATGAAAACTGATATGTTGAAAAGACTATACCTATACCATCAGCACAATCCATCCCAAATGACCAATAAGAAGGCCCCCACCACCAATCTGATTTAAAGGAACAAAGCTGTTCACATGTATGCATCCAAGATTCTTGAATAAAACATATACCAAAACCTTTAGTATATAAGTAATTGAAGACCATCTGACATCTCACTGCACTCAATATGCTGTGAACGTTTATTGAACATATTGCCAAGGAAGACAGCATACCTATGAATTGCTCATGAATTTGTTTCCTTTTTTTTTCTTTTTCCCTTTATAACCCACCATCTCCTGGTCAGGTATAACATGATCTGAGATAGTGGATTGAGAGGTTAGTTCTCCTTGTTCCATGTCAGATTCATTTTCCTGTGAAAAAGGGGCCGCATATGAATTTTCACATTTGACCTCAATAATCAAAGGAGGGAGTTTTAAATTCCTCATGGATCTGTGTACCGTGGGGGGGTCAATTTGTTTACTGTCAAGATCAGTGTAACAAACTGGTCTCATTAGTACTGCCACAACATCAGACTCCTTCCCTTCAGTGTTGGAAGTATGTCTTATGGCCGTACTCCCTTGTTTCTCAGACAGTAGTTCACCATCCAACACTATGATTTGGTCTGAACCAGAAGTAGGGTGAGTAGGGTTGGGCATGGGTATGTCTATAGGTATGTGTTGGTCATGTATGTGTGGTTCAGATGTGTGTTGTTCAGGTATGTGTGGTTCAGGTATGTGTGGTTCAGGTATGAGTGGTTCCAGAATGTGTGGTTCAGGAATTTGTGGTTCAGGTATGTGTGGTTCATTTGTAACCTAATCTTGAGCATGTTGAATGAGTAACGTGGGGCTACTACATGTGGCTTTGTTTTTTGCAGCCCAAGAACATTCTAAAAAAAACATGGCCATACTCATCACCAAGGTCACATCTCGTGTGATTTGTAGTGTCATGTGTCCAATTTCCCCGCAGTTGTCACAGTGTGGTTTATCGCATGTGCTAGAGAGATGGGTTCGATTACCACAGTGGTAGCAAGCTCTAGGCCACCCTGAATAGAAACACACCCCTCTATCTCTGCCTAGCATAAAGGAGTTAGGTATGTGACATATACCAGCATCAGTCTGTTTAAGTTTGACTTTGTATTTCCACCCTCCAGTCCAGAACATTTCAGAATCTAGAACAGCTTCAGGGTCACTCATTATATTACATTTTTGAGATAGCCAGTACGTTATATCATCCACATAGACCCCTTAATTATGAACCATTACAGTAACATGTTTAATTAGGGGTTTTGTGAGTGGAATTCCTAAAAAAGGAGTCCATGTGAGTGAAAACTTCACTTAGCTGTATCTTTCCCAGAATAAGTCTAAGGCATAAGAAGATATAAAGCTCACATAAATAGTTATCTTCCCCTGAGATATTAATAAAGGCATACACCTCTCTGGGGGAACATTTTAAAGACTCTTTAAGCAAATGTTTCCCTACAAATAGTCGATCTGGTCTCTCCTCCAAACCTCCCATATACCGGATTCGGACCGCGTTCCGTCATGGGGCTGCCTCTTTCCTATGTTTGGTAAAAAGTTCAGATAGTAAAGGTTTTGGTTTTGGGAGCAACATCTTCATCTTTAGAAGGAGCAAATTCAATGTTTTTTACTGTTGTACAGTCATCTGAGGTTGATTGTTTGTCCTGTACTGCATCTGATTGTGTTATAGGGAAACTAGTCTTTATGTGGGTATCTGCATTAAATACTGCATCTGATTTCCCTGAAACGCAGTGGGTTGGGGTGGAGTCACATGGTAGTCTATGTCCAATGCCACTGGCTTCCATTCAGGTTTGGATTGTGAGAAATTTAATGTTGGATCCCAAGCAGGATCTGGTAGCCACTGTCCGGTAGGGGTTTGTTTCCAACCTGCTTCTTGCAATGCAGTTTATCATCAAACAGGCCTTTGTGCTCCACAGATATTGTAGTAGTAGGAACATTATAAATGCCAAAAGCTCCCCCTTGTGGATTAGTTGTAGAACTGTCTTGCATTTTGCGGTTTGCAAAAGTCCAGACCAATCTTTTTTCCTTCCAGTCTCCTTTAGTGCTTATACTCGTCTGTTGTCTCTTAGCAAATGTAAAAACAGAAACATTCTCCTGTCCACCATCACTTTTTTGAAAGTGTACCTTAGACTCAGTTCTTTGCACAGCCTCATCTTGCCCCGGTTTACTTTCTGCTTGAAAAACAAGCCCGGAGTGTTTAGACATGGTTTGTGACTGAGTAGCTCTTAAGGGCTGAACATTCGAGCTGCATTGCATCGCATCTGTGCAGGTAGTAACTTTAGTTTCCAAGCATTTAGTCCCATCTTGCACATTAACTATCTCAGCTTGTAGTGGAGCTTGCTTACTATATTCATAAATTACATCAGCACAATCATTTGTTGGGATCTGTAAATCAGGTTTCTCAGTAGACACGGGGCCAGATATTCAAAACTTTGCCCCGGGGCAAAATTAGCACTGCCCAGCGGGCAAACTTAGCCCGGAGCACAGAGCACGCTATATTCAAAAGGAATAGCCCAGGGCAAACAGCTTCCAAATATGGCATGGTAATGAGGCCATGCAAACTGGTCTGGGAGTGCAGGGCAAAAATAGCCCTGGAATAAGACAGCACTGAATAAAGCAACCAGTAAGTGCAACCCAGAACAACAACACAGTACACAGCAACATGAGGGTAGGTACAGATGAACTACGTGGCCAATGTGTGTGCCAGCAAATGCATGGACTCAGTACAGCTGCAGGAAGCAGCAGATGTGAAAGAACAGTGATCAAAACTGTATAATATTCCCCGTACCGTTAGTGCCGCGCTAACACATTAGCGCGACATTAGCGCAGAGCTAAGCAGTTAGCCCAGAGCAAACACATTTGCCCGGGGCTAAAATGTGCCATATTCAAAAGTGCTATGCAAATGAGCCTACTTACATAGTCTCTGGGCAAACAACCAGATTAGTATCTCATTATACCCTGATTTGCATGCAGTTTGCCCAGCGTTACTGCAGAGTCCCACAGAGCCACCTGTAGGTCAGTCTGGAAGTACAGGGCTGACCAGGTCCAACCGCAGCTCCACCTGTAGGTCAGTCTGGCAGTGCATGATGATAGCTGCAGGCTACATGTAAACAGTACAGCATAGCATAGCATATTATACCCCAGGGACAGGACACCATAGGCACAGGTGGTGGTGGTGCTGCATGCAACTGTCACATTGTAGGGCATGCTACAGTGCACAGCAGAAACTACAGTAGCAAGGGGCCAGTAGTGTGGACACAGCAATGCCTAGGGTGTGTAGGGCAGTGATGATGACTGCACTATACACAGTGAGAGGCCCAACCTGCGGATGTTTACTGACACTGGACATTACTGTTACGCTGTTGTGTGACCCACAGATGCAGCACCTGTGGCATGGATGCTCACAGTGACATGTACATTTCTGGCTTTGTGTGCTATGGCAGTTGTACAGCTGTGAGGTATGTGGCCGGGGGGGCATATATTATCCGAAAGGCACACTGGTGTTGGGGTATTTCCAATACTGACCCATGTACACTGCATGATGTGTCCCAGCCTTGTGGCCACACCTGATCTGTAGCACAGCCCCGCCACCCATATATGCTCCCTCAACATCCTCCATGCCCACAGTGCTGCATGTGTGTGTTGCATTCAGTTGGTGTCCACGGAAGTGGTGGTCCACAGGTGTGTGCTGTATGACACACTGCCGTGCTGTCCACTGCGGCAGGGTCACCATTTACTGCCTGGCATGGCTGGGACTGGTGACAGATGATGGCATCATTGTGATGCCATCAGTTAGCAACATGCTTCCTCTATGTTTGGCTTTATCTATGTGTCATATTTATTTGTTAGGGTGGCGCAAAACCCATGCTAAACCAGCGCAAGCGCCGCGCAAAGCCATAATGTCACGCCAAAGCTGATTGCCCAGGATTAAGACCAGCTTTTCCTGGTGTAATGTGCACACCACGCTAATTAATACGCTAAATCCATAAAACCACTTAGCGCAGCGCTAGTCGCTGAATATAGCATTGCGCCTGTATTCATGTCAGTTTGCCCCTTGCATACATTATAATTTTGCCTGGCGCTAATGCAGTTTGCCTGCGCTATTTGGCCTTTTGAATATGGTAGACCCGCGCTACTTCTGCGCTAAATCTGCGCAAATGGTTTTTGCCCAGCGCAAACTTTTGAATATCTGGCCCCCAGTGTTATTGCTATCAGAAGTAACAGTCACAGTTTTAGAGTCTGAAATCAACTCACCCAGCTGAGCTCGGCTCTTTGTTGTTTCCACATCATTAGAAGTTTAGACAAGCCGTTCTGTCTGAGGGATAGTCGTAGCAACGACATGCAGTTTAGCAATTTCATCCTGAATCCTTTGTTGTACCTGACAATGGTGATTTTCTTCTTCTAGTAGTTTCTCCTGTAAAACTTGCTCTTGTTGCAATATTGCTTTCTCAGGTTGAACCAATGGAAAATCATGAAAAAACTTCACCTTGTCTTAGGTCCTCAGTTGATACAAAAATCTCCTGCATGTTAGGATCCATATCAATACCCATAGCGTTAGTATTTCCAAAAGTTGTGGCCTGTGGCATATTCAAGGCATGAGAGGAGGCCATCTCCCCTGCCACATAAGAACTTCCTCCTCCACTGCTGTCCATCCCCCACTCCACAGGAAGTCAAGCCCCCTGCAGGTAGAGTAGGGGAATTTCCCCAGTGCCATGGCCAAATTTCCCTCATTCACTAAAAGTACCACCAACAGCTTACTCTGGTTCAAGGTCAGCTGGCATTTCATCTGTATTCCCCTCCCCCTGGGTCGTGCCTGAAAATAGGCAGAATCTGCCTAGTGCACTTAACCAGTCAACAAAATAACAAAAAAACTAAATAAAATCTGGAAAAATCCCTTACTTGAATGATTTTGTGGTGGATTTTTGGGGAGGAGGTCTTCCATACACAGTACACAAGGGTATGGTTGGAGATAGATTCAGGAAGGGTACCAGCAGAACTGATCCTCTCTGGCCGATTGGACAGAACCCAGACCAGGAGGGAGCTAGTACCACCATTGGTAGAACACCTAGTGGGCTACTGAATAAGTTGAGACAAGTAGAGGCCAGCAAGCAGAGGTTCAAACAGCTTAGAACTTCCCCCTCACCAGTTTAGATTGAGATCTCCCAAGATCATTAGCTCATTATCCCCAGTCTTAGCACCAATAGTATCAAGGAGATAGGATAACCCAGGCAGGCCTCCCTTAGGGGGATTGTATGCACAGATGAATATTCAGTATGGACTGATAAAAGTTGATGGGCAGGTCATCACCGTGAAGGACCTTGTCCAGAGCTAATTTAGAAATAGCCATCTGAGTTTATACCACAGATAATGGAGCCTCAAGGTTCTCTTTTTAGGCATCCATCAGGGAGGGAAAAAGTAGGTTCAGGAAAAAGAAGAAACACATAGCCATAGCCAAAGAGGGTCAGCACCCACAATACTATTATAAATCAAATTTCAAGTAACAAGATCTAATGTACAAACAGGCATCAAACATTTATTTAAAAGTTTTGTCAGGCATACCGCATCCAGTGACACACATAGAATGTTACGGTCAAGTACTCTTTTTGTTTTTACTTGGCATGAAAAAACATCTCCAACACAGCCAGTAAACAGCAACAAGTCCCTAAACATATGGCATCATATGATTTTGTCATAGTCATTTTAGGCTATGCTTGCTTTGCATTTGCTATGTGGCTCCAGTATTGTGAGACAGACTGGAAAAACTCCACAACCTTAGTTTTGTTCACGGAGCCCTGGGTATCATGTAACTTTTCATATGTGCACATAATATTGTTAACCACCTCTGACTCTGTCAGCAAGGTACAAAAACCAGAAAGAAGTCAACTCACACCTACTGGAGGTGCTTACAAAAGATCAAGACTTGATCATAGGATAATGATGGCAGAAAAGTTTTATTTGAATGTGAGAGCAGCACTCACCAGCGCCTAACCTGACGAATGTTTCCACACAAACTTTTCAAGCTTTTTCAAGGTGAGGCGACACACCATCATTGCTCTTTTTATATTGCCATTCATTTAAAGTGACAATAACTAATTATCAAAGTGAAAAAGTGCATTTTAAAGTACATATCAATTGTGCAAAAAATACTAAGTGCTATAAATACAATTGCAAGAATGTAAGAGTGACTAAAAAGCCTTCATAGAACCACACATCTTGAAAACAGCATAAATGCAATATATAAATAGAAGTGGAAAAGAGGGGGAGGACATTAAAAGAGTTAACGTAGACAAGGATAAGAAGGCAAACTATGAGGGATGGGGTGGGGGACAAACAATGAGTTACCTGTACCATAATTATAGTTAGTAAACCCATATAAAGCACAACTAGACAGTCTCTAAATATTGCATCAATACAAAAGCTTCATATTGCCTGTTATTTATAGGGATTCAATTGGGCAGGATCCCATAGGAACACAATTCCACAACCTCATAAAAAATTGTATAACAGTTCCACCACCTCTGTCATCTTTCTCCACTGTCTACTACAAAAGAGTTCCACCAGTCAAATATAACAGTTCCACCACATAGAAATCTAGGACATGAGAGTTCCCCCCACCTAAACATTTTCAATTTAACCACTGGTTATTTATGATGTGATAAAACTCATATCATGTATTTTTCATATATAAGCATCTATCTGATCAAAAATGGACTCAACTGAAAACCATTTAGTACCGGATAGTCTCTTGCATGTAGTTTAAATTGACAAAAAGTTTCTCTCTTTAGCAGTTTGCTGTCCAGGTCACATCCTCCAAGACCCAAAACAACTTTCTCAGGTCCCATAAATTTAAACACATGACCAACACCATATTTCTGAGTATGAATTGCCAATGCATTTTTCCGCATCATTTTTCTCAATATTTTTTAAATGCCCACCAATGCATGTTTTGAACAGTCTTAATGTCTTACTCTTACCCACATAAAAAGCACTGCATGAGCACACAGCCACATAAATAATAGATTTAGATGCAGTACTGCAAGTTATGAAGTCTCGTACCTCTATCTTTTCTTGTGTCACTGGATGGACAAAGCAATTGGTGTGTAAAATTTGAGGGCAAAACTTAGTTTCCACATACGTGAGTCCCAGGAGCAAAAGTATTTCTTATTTTCCCTGCTTCTGGTTGCTGGAAACTATGTACTAGAAGATCTTTTACATTTTCATCTCTCCTGTATGTCCTGTGTGGTGGTTGTGCAGAATATTTGTCCAGTTTAGGCTTATTTTGAAGTACTGACAAGTTTTTTTTCCCCCCAAGAACTTCTTTCAAAACAGATACATGGGGGTTAAAAGTCATAACAAAATAGAGAGACATGCCCATGTTATTCACTCTTTTGCTTTTTTGTAGCAGTATCCCCCTCTACATGATAAAAATTCTCTGGGTTCCATTTTCAAAGCCCCACTTTGACGCAAGGTGACTGCAACAAATGGAACTGATGCAAGTAGCACTTTGCATCAAAAGGTTCGGCAATCCTGATTTTAGAATGCAGGCTGCCTTGAAAATGGGAGGCCGTGTGGCAAACCAGCCCTGCACCATCCCTGCACCCAAAGTGGTGGTATGTCAAGTCAGAAGTGGGGGCTTGCACCATGGCAGGGCTACTGCATCCCATAATATGGGATTTTGAAAGCCCCGCTGTGGTCACAAGTCATGGCTATGGTTAAACCAGCCATGAGCTTGTCTAACAGCCCTTGCATTGCAGCTTGAGAATGTGCCGGGTTGAGGGGCATGAACCCCAAATGTGGACAGGTAGTTGAAAAGAGTGCCCCATCCAAGGGCTGTTGCAGGCTGTGTGGGTCATGCCATCATGCTACCAGGTAGGACAGTGGCAGCAATCAACAGTGCCCTGTCCAGTCACAAACTGGCAGACAATGGCAGCCATATGGTGCACTCCACAACCTGTGCCAGGTATGGCTACTGGTAGTGTACCCTGACTGCCATATATATCACTGACAACTGAACACTGTCCCTGGATGCAGTGCCCTTGTACTCCAGGAGACAGACCCCTAGCAGATGTGAGGTGCCCCGCTGCACTGTTCAGGCTGATCCATGCAGTCATCTTCTAAGCATATCAGGGACTGGCACCATAAGATACATGGGTGTGTTAATGAATACATATCACCATACCTGTCATGGAGCAGTGTCCAACATGGTACTGACTGGTAGCAACAATTGCACTCCCCCACTCTGGGTGCTGTTGGCTCCTCCAGTGGTCAGTCTGCTGTCCCAGCACTATTATGCCACCTGTTCATAGGCCTGCCTTACCAACCTGCTGTGGGTAGTATGGCAGGTGTGCATGCATGCATGCTGCCATCACAATCACAGCTGCGCAGCTGAGGCACTTCACATCTGGCAGGGGGTTCGTCTCCTGAAACACAGGGGCACCAAGGTCAGGGACAGTGTCCACATGTCGGTGATATGTGTAGCCATCAGAGTATGCTAATAGCAGGCATGCTGGGGATGGGATCATGGAGTGCACCATACGGTTGCCATTGTCTGCCAGTCTGTGACTGGACAGGGCACTGCTACTTGCTGCCACCACTCTATCCTGTGGCTTAATGGCATGACCCACACAGCCTGATATGGCCCTAGGACAGGGCATTCTTTTCAATTACCGGTCTGTGTACGGGGTTCATACCCCCACACATTCAAGTCCCAGTCAACAAAAACTAAATAAATAAATAAGTCCCGGCACGGCTTTTGGTTGGCTGTGGGGGGCTGACAGCAACCTCCAATAAACACCTCTAATGTGCAACCTGTTTGGCACACCACTCTGCTTGCAGCTACTCTGGAGACTATAGCACTGGGATCCCTACTGTACCAAAATCCATCATTGGGTCTCTGGTGCACCCAGAGTTTGCGCACATGGGTCTTCAGCTCAACTTGTGCTGATCTAGGGCCATTTTGAAAATCAAGCTGTCTGTCTCACTTTTTCAATATACAGTATTCTGGGTTTTATCCCCTAGCTTTAAACCATCTGATTAATTCCTTGCTACCTTCAGTGTCATCTCTCTCATAACTGCTCTTTCATTTTAAATGCATAAACTGGGTATTAGACATTTCCAAAATGTTTTTTGAATTCCAACAATTCGTCTACAGACCCTTTCCATATTAGGAAGATGTCATTAATACAATGTCTATAGAGGTCAATCTTATTGACAAAAGGATTAGCTGTCTCCGATAAGATCAAACCCTTTCCCCAGATATTAAGAAAAATGGTAGAATAATTGGGTGCAAAAGATGTGCCCATTGTTGTTCCTTTATTAACATACATACTAACATACTAATGTACCAGTCGCCAGCAGATTAGGTCTTATGGTCTATCGAGTCTGCTCGAGCCTCAGAACCCAGGGTGGGTACTGAAGCCATCCCCCCTTGCTGTACCCCTATCTCTCCCATCCTCCATCTCAGCCCTCCCCCGGGGGCAAGCCAAGCCCTGCCTCATCACTTTTCTATACCTGTCCCGCTCTCTCTTGAAACCCAACAACATAGAGGCCTGAACCAGCTCAGCAGGCAGTGCATTCCACAGTTCCGCCAGTCTCTGAGTGAAATACTTCCTCCTCCTTTCCCCCCAAACCTTCTTCCCTCGAGCTTCCAGCTGTGTCCTCTGTTGATTCCCCCCTCCTTCAGCCTAAAGATCCCCTCCTGATTTACCCTATTTATTCCCTTAAGATACTTGAAGACCTCAATCATATACCCCCCGATCCCTCCTCCAATGAGAACAGGTCTAATTCCTCTAGTCTCTCGGCATACGTCTCCCCCTAGACCTCAGATCATTTTGGTTGCTCTCCACTGGACCCTCTCCAGAAGCTGGATGTCCTTCCTCAAATGCAGCCTCCAATACTGTACACAGTACTCAAGGTGTGATCTAACCGGGCCATTGTACAGCAGCAGAATCATGTCTCTGCTTCTCGAGGTCATCCCCTGTGCGATGCAGCCCAACATCCTATTTGCTTTTACAGCTGCCCCCCTACACTGTTCAGAATTGTTCATGCTGACATCCACCAGGACCCCCAGGTCTTTCTCCTCTTCCGTGGCCTTCAGCACTTCCCCTCCCAGGGTGTACTCATGCTTGGGGTTCCCATGCCCAAGATGTAACACCTTGCACTTGGAGGTGTTAAATTTTAATTTCCAGGTGTGGGCCCACCTATCCAGGGTCTCCAGGCCCCTTTGCAGGGCCACCCTCCCCTCTTCCCCCTCCACCACTGCCCCCAGCTTGAAGTCATCCACAAAGAGACTCATTTCACACCCTATACCCTCCCTGATCTCTGAGATGTAGGCATTAAACAGTATCACCCCCAGGACTGAGCCCTGTGGTACTCCACTAATGACCTCCATAGGAGACGAGACCTTTCCTCCAACCACTACTCTCTGGGTGCACCCAGCCAGCCAGTTTCCAATCCATCTGATCATCAATGGACCTACCTCCATCCCCCTCAATTTCTTCAGTAGTCCAACATGAGGGACCAAGTCAAATGTCTTGCTGAAGTCCAAGAACAGTACATCCACAGGTCTTCCCTTGTCTAGTTCCGATGTTATAAATTCATAAACCTCCACAAGGTTTGTTTGACATGATCTACCAGGCACAAACCCATGTTGACAACTATCCAGAAGTCCCATACTCTCCAAGAACCCAACCCAAGTGTTCCTTAAGTATTCCCTTCAGCATCTTGCCTACCACCGATATCAGACTGACAGGTCCACAGTTCCCCGGCACCTCCCTAGATCCCCCTTTATGGACTGGCACTATATGTGCCACCCTCAAATTCCTAGGTACCCCCCATCTCCAGTGACAAATTAAAGAGTTCCACCAGCGGTGCTGCCAGTATATCCACCATCTCCCAAAGCACTCTGGGATGTATGCCATCTGGACCTGGAGATTTATCCTTTTTTAGAGCTTTAAGGGCTCTCCACACCCTTTCTGTGGGTATAGCATCATCGGTCCCTCCCCCCCTTTTAGCAGATCCTTCCTGGTATGATACCCTTGGGGCATCATTTGTCCCTATCCCATTTTTAGTAGAACCATCCTGATTTGATATCTCTGAGGTAACCCTCCTCCCCGCCTTTACTGGTGCTATATTGTCCCTAACAAACATAGCCACTCCTCCCCCTCTACCCTCCTTTCTATCCTTCCTGAGCACTGTGTATCCACTCACCTGCAAGTCCCAACCATGGCTAAGTTTAGCCCAAGTTTCTGTGACCGCCGCAATATCTACTCCTCTTTCACATAGCATGGCCTGGAACTTCATCACCTTATTACCTAGTCTTCTGACATTTAGTAATACCATCCTCCAACCCAAATCTTTACTCCCCTTTACCATACCCCCCCCCCCGGATCTCATATACATCCACCTTCCAATCTCACCTACGTTACCCTCACCCCCTAAGCTTTTGCCCGACTCTACAGGCTGAAATCTAGGTCCCTCCTCAACAGGTAAGGTCTCCCAATCCATCCCCCATTACCCCTCACAAGTTTAAACCCCACCTAGTGTGAATATAGTCTGCCATCTCCTGTTTTAGGACTTCTGTCCCTATCTGATTTAGGTGAAGCCTATCTCTGGCATATAGTCCCTTATCCTCCCAAACTCCACCCCAGTCCCCCAACACCCTGACCCCCTTTCTTTTCCCCATTTCCTGAGCCAGGCATTTACCTCTCTGATGTTCGCTTTGTTTTCCACAGAACCCTTTGGTACTGGCAGTATTTCCAGGAAGGAAACTTTGCATCCATTATCCTGGCAAACTCTGGCCAGTTCTCAGAACCTTGCCTGAATTTCCAGTACACTATTGCCGTCTATATCATTAGTCCCCAGATGCACCAGGAAGTCTGGTGACCCCCTACAATCCCTTGCCAGCTCATACACCAGGAACTTCGCCCTGTGTACCATCAGACCAGAGATCCCCACCACCTTAACTTGGCTGGGTTTTCCATCCCCCTGCCCCTCCCAGTGTATACCCCTAATCATGGAGTCTACCAGCAGGAGTACCTTTATGACTCCATCTGTCTTTTGTTTACCTCTGCTTTGTGTACCCCACCCCAACCCCTCCCCTTTACCCAGTTTCTCCTTCCCTGGGTCTCTTCCTGCCTCCTTATGAGAGAAGCCATCTCCTTCCTGCCACCCTTTTCATGCTCATTTTTCTCAGTTCCCTGATTTATTATCCCATTTTACCTCTACATCCACTCTAACCCCCTGGCCCTGACCATCACCCCATCCCTCTCCTCCTCCTCCTCCTCAGTCCTTCTAACATATCCCTCCCTTCCTCCCTGTGGGTCCCTATCTCCTGTGGCCCCTCTACTGGTACTGTTCTACCTATTCTGGGGTTCCCCCCTTTGACTCTGTTTCTCCTTGTTTGTCTCTGTTCGTGCCACAACCTCCACTCCTGCTATCTGATCTCCCTCCTCCCTTTGCTTTACAATTAATTCCCCTCTTACCCTGCTTGAACTATTGCTTGCATTTCCTTTCCTGGACACTAACCCCCTCTGTTTAATCACCTCCCTACTTCCGGTCTCATTGTCCCCCACATCTCCACATGCCTCTTCCTCTCCTTCCAAATCATGTAATGCTCAAATTTATTGTAACACTCTATGCCAGCCTCCTCCTTTTGACCCAATGTCTCACTGCCTGCCCTCCTGGCTGTCCCTAACCCCCTCCTCCTATCCTGCCCCCCTTTGACCTAATTTCCCACCATTCAACCCTCCAGGCTTTCCCTTTCTAGCCAATCCTGACATGACCTCCCTCCCCCCAATACACTTTGGACCATCTATCCTATTTCATCCCTCCCAGACATCTGCCTTCCTTGCTAAGGATCCTCGCTCCAACTGTCCTTCCCCCCTGTCTAATGAGATGTGTCCCAGGCTAGCCTCAACTCTATCCATCTGGCTCCCAATTCCTCTCCCCTTCTTTTTATCACCCCCCAACTCCTCCAGCTGCCTCCTTAGCCTGTTTACCTCTCCCCTGGTCTAAAATAACTGCCTGCAGAGTGGACAACCTCCCTCCCTCCTGACCCAATTTAATATTATTGCCACCCCACAGCCAGTGCAACCTACAAACCTTCCAAAGATGCAATGTGAAGTGTATGAAGACCACCCCAATTGTCCTTCTCTATACATAATGGGATGTTTCTCCTTTACCCGTTCCCTGCCCCCTGGCCTACTATCCCTCACCCCTTTCCAGGTGTCCATTCTGCAGTGGAATAAGATTAAATCCTACAGCCCCATACAGTTTTAACAGATCACCCACAGCCCTATAAACAAATTTCTAATCTAGATAAAACAATTTAACAGCTCATAGTTCTATCTAGCTAAACAGCTTAACAGCTAGTAGTTCTAACAGCTAAACTAGGCACTCTAGTTATACATCTATACTATACTTTTATACTAGATCTAGTATCTAAACTGTGTAAGAAGAAAAACAATTTTGCAGCCAACAGTTCGAACAGTATTTACACCCTTCTTAGAGCCTGCTCCTGCACTGATTAAAATACTGTAATAGGTCAAACAGTTCTAATAATTCAAAAACAGCTAATTAAAATACTGTAATAGGGCTAACAGTTCTAATAGATTCAAAAACAACACAGTTTTATACATCTACCCCTTTCCCAGCACTTATTCAAACAGCTCAAGTAAAATCCCCAAGGTTACTGTCCCCCCTTTTCAATTTCCACCAGCCAATCTGTGCCCAACCTCCTACCAAGACACACCTCCTCTGCCCATTTAACAGAGTTCAGGGCTGGGGAGGGTGCGTGGGTGGGACAAACAACTCCCATACAGTCACTGTCTCCAGTCTCTAATTTTAGCTGCCTGGCCTCCTGCTAGACCCAGACACCAGCCCCAGTTCAAATCTTGCCATCCTGTTCAGCGACTGGTCATCCTCCTCACTTCCCCAAGTTGCGACCACTGACTGCAGTCCCTGGACTGTCTCCTGGCTGCCTATGCAGCTGTTAGGCCAAGTTATGCTGCCAAATGTGGACCTGGATCCTTCTGCAGAGATCCCTCAGCTCTTGTGGTACAGGACATGAGTGGCTGGGCTACACAGCTTATGTAGCCCAGCCCAGTTCAAATCTTGGCACCCTGTTCTGTGATTGGTCATCCTCCTCGCTTCCCTCAGCTCTTGTTGCACAGGACCTGACTGAAAAAGTTGTCAAACCTAGTTGTGTTAAAGTGCCCAAAACCTCAATAAATGGTGCTGACACATCAGTTTTTTGATACAAAGACACTGTTACAGCAGTTATACCCTCCCAATGGGGGATATCAGTATACAGTGATTGGATGTTAAGAGTAACCATCCACCAATATTTGTCTGCATACAGATCTGATAACACCAACAACATTTGTATGGTGTCTCCAGTATTGGACCACCCCAGATGGCTATTGGTTTTATATACTTGTGACAGGGAGATCCTGCCACTCTTGAGAACTAACCTTTCTCAAATCTGTTGCTACAGTTCTTCTGTTTCTTAGCCTAATCTATCCTTTACAATTTCTAGTCCATAAGGTTTGGCACCTATGCCCCCCTCCCCTTTCTTGACTATGCAATAGTGTCCTCTTTAATTTTCCTTTTCCCTCTCAGGTCCTAGTACAGGGAGGTTATTGTTGTGACCTCCGAGCTTATGTAAAACAACAGGTTGTATTTATCATTGTTGGATGTGGTATGTAATAGCACTATGTCATAAAATACCTTGATGTATATACAGTGGCGTTCCCCAGGATGAAACACAATTCTGCAGCATTTTGCTGCACTCTGCAGAATGCTGCAGAAGACCTACTGAATAAAGCAATGTAACTTCAATGGCAATTAGTCCCATTTGTCATGCATGAAAATGTGACGCTGCCAGAATGAAGTGAATGCCACAGTTTCCTGCATGACAAAGGGGACTAACTGCCATTGAAATTACATTGCTTCATTCAGTAGGTCTGCTACAGCATACTGCAGAGAGTGTTAAAAGTGCATTTCATAATGGGGGATGCCACTGTACCTTATGTTTATGAAACCTGTAAATGTTGAAAATACCACGGCACTAGGAGTTTTTGATAAAGGTAAAAAGCACTAGGTGACTGTATTATAGATATTAAGTTGGTTGTGTTGTTAAATGCATGTAAATTGGTACTATGCATTCCTGCTGTAAATGGAGCCAATCTGAAATGTCATGGTGATTTGCATATATCCCATGATGCTTTGCATTATGGAATTATGTGTGATGTTGCGTTTCTTTGAAACTTGGCTTATTGTTAATGCCCTTTGGGGTAACCCTTGTTTCAGTGCTTCTGCACTGAGGTTCTTTGACTGTAGCCTGTTTGTTTGTTTTTTGGTTTTTGAGCCCCCACCACTCAAGCAAACAAGGCAACCATAGGGATGGAGGGTTTTCACTGAAAAGTTTAGATCAGTAGATCAGTGAGTCAGTAAGTGCTGACAAGTGCAGAGGAAGGACATACATAGTCTATTGCTGCAAACTGATGCATTGAAGACAGAATATGCCATTGCAGAAGGTTATCTACTGTAGTGGAATAAACATCACACAGAGATTGTGTGTTGAAACTGAAGTGCGATGTCTGGTCCATCTGTTATGCCATACCCTTCCACAGACTTTGTGTCAGAAGTGGTATAACTTGCTGGAAACATCTGGACTGGCCTAAGAGGGACATTTTCTGGTGGATATTGCCCAGATATCCCAGGTGGACCAATGCACCAGAAGTTGCCAGAGGAGAACCTGGAGAAGAAAGTTCATGGCATTCTGACCAGAACCATGGCCAACAGACTGGGAGAGAAGCTGCTGCCTGGACTGGACTTGGGAGCTCAGAGGAAGGCCAAGCCTGAAGATGATGAATAGATGCAAGAGGGTGAGGAAGAATCGAGGGAACTACCTCATCTTGAAGATGCTCCACTTGAGGGTGTAAGGGAGTTGTTGAAATGGCTCTGCATAAAACAGGTGCAGATGGATAGAGATATCGAGTGGAGAGATAGAGACACTGAGCAGAGAAGTCAAGATGCCAAATGGGCTGCTACCATGAGGGTCTTGCATGCCATCAATGCAGGGCAAACAGAAAAAGCCAGTAGCCCAAAAGACATTAAACTGTCTAAACTTTTGGACAGTGATGACACTGAAGCATACCTCACAACGTTTGAGAGGATCACTCGAACATGTGCATGGCCAAGGGAACAGTGGGTTGTTCGACTGGTACCACACCTGACAGGCAGTGCCCAGTTGGTTAATAGCTGCATGGACTTCCAAGAGGCTTAGGACTATGATCATGTGAAGTAGGATTTCATCAGGCACTATGACATAAACACTGAAACCTATCACCAGAGGTTTAGGTTTCTTATAATGCAGTCACTGAATACCCCCTGAGAGACTTATTCCTGTCTCAAGGAGCTCTGCTACAAATGGTTATAGCCAGAGAACAAGAGCAAGGACCAGCTTTTGGAGGAGGTGATTATTGAACAGTTTATTAAAGTTTTGCCCCAGGATGTACAACTTTGGGTTATGGAGCATAAGCTTGATTTTACAGATAAAACCATCATGATGGTGGAAGACTTCCTGGAAGCCCAACCATCCAGACCCAGAGGGTTCCAAGGGACATCAGCAGCTGCGACCACCAGCAATCTGGTAAGAAACTCTTTTACTTATAAACTGTCAAATCCAGCCCCAGTGAAACAAGACTGGAGAACAGAGAGAGGGAGGTGAATTCCTGTAGCAGAGATTGTATGTCATGGGTGCCAAAAGAAGGGACATTATGTAAGAAACTGTCCTAATATGAAGAACGAGAGTGCTCATGTAGACTTACCAAACTGGGGTCACTTTATGGCTACTGTGCGGATTGGATCACAGCAGATGATGGGACTGACTGATTCAGGGAGCCACCAGACTCTTGTGTGAGCAGATCTAGTAACTGGAAATAATAAAGGGCAGGATACAGCAGCCATCTGTGTGCATGGAGATACCCATTGCTGTCCTACAGCCACCATACAAATGACTGTTCAAGAAAAGGCACATGAGGTAGAAGTGGGGTTGGTACCTCACCTACCCATGCCAGTTGTTACCTGGCATGACCACCCAGATTTTGCTTCATTTATACATTGTCATGCCACCCAGGACTCTGCTGTAGTTGCTGTAACCACCAGAACTCAAGTGAAGAAGGGACATTTACCATCTGTGTTCCCATTTGATGATGATGTTTTTGAGGATTCTGGCAAGGACCGTAAAACTAAGGTGGAGAAGAGGACACTAAAAAAGGACTGGATTGATGCTCATGTTCGTGTACATCCAGACTTGGGACACACTTTTAAATGTGATATGCAGCATGAGAAAAAAAGCAAACCCTTCGCTTATCTTTTTTTTCACAGGTGGGGAAGGGAGTTGAAAAAGGTGCCCCTCAGTTTGTTGCAAAACAAGGAATACTGTATAGAGAATACACTAACCCCAGAACTGGAGAGGTAGTAGACCAACTAATGTTTCCAGAAAAATTCCACTCCCAAATCATGCATCTGGCACATGACATCCCTTTAGCAGGCCATGCAGGCAGAGATAGCACCCTGAATAGGATATTGCCCAGGTTTTATCGGCCCTCTATCCACGAGAACATAACTGAATATTGCAGAGCATGTGCTGAGTGTCAGAAGGTAGTTCAGGCAGGAAAAAGGGATAGACTACCACTACAACCCATCCCCATTGTGACTAACCCCTTTGACAGGATAGCCATGGATGTAGTGGGCCCCTTGGAAAAGAGCACCAAGGGTAACAGATTTGTACTGGTCATATGTGATTATGCTACCCACTACCCAGATGCTATCCCCATGAAAACTGTCACTGCCGCCAAGGATAGCAGAGGCATTAGCAAAGGTATTTAGCCAAATGGGAATCCCCCAGGAAATACTTACTGATCAGGGGAGTTATTTTAATGCACACCTGTTAAAAGAATTGTACCATCTGCTGGGTTTGGTAGCAGTGCATACTTCACCATACCATCTAACCATGGCCTCATAGAGAGGTTTAATCAGACATTAAAGAGAATGTTGAGGAAGTATGTAACAGAAGATGGTAAAGATTGGGATAGGTACCTCCCCACTTACTTTTCACTTACAGAGAAATCCTTCAAGCATCCACTGGTTTCTCTCCTTTTTCATTATTGTATGGGAGAAACCCAAGGGGGACACTGGATGTGGTTAAAGAACACTGGGAAGAAGAGAAGGGGTCATTATGGAGAAGAAACTACACCCTTGGAACAGGGGAAACCTCCCACCCAGGACACAAGGTATCAGATGGTAACAGACAGCTGAAATAAGCACAAATATTTAAAAAGGATTAGAACCTGTGTTGGGGTAACACCTACAGTGTCTTCCCTCAGGTGTCTGATCAGTAGCAAGTGAAATGAATGAATCATGAGACATAGTGGGTTTATGTAGAGGGGTTGAACCTAGGACTGGGCCCCTGCTTAAAACTGACATGTCTTGTGGGGTTGGAGCAGGTAATTACTCACCCCAGAGAAAGTTTTTTTATGGTACTAGACTTTACAGCCATTCAGAATTTTGGTTAAGAAATATAACGGACTTTCCCTAAAAGGAGATGAGAAGGTACTGTTAGTCTCAGTTGAGAAATGTGTTACCACCTAAGGGTAAAGAATTATGATATCAACTATGTTTATGATGGAATATTTATCATTAATAGGGACCCTGAGACAGATCTTCTGAAGATAGATGGTTGGAAGCTCCATCCCTTCCTGGGACAGGAAGGTGGTAAGCAGTCTGAGATAACTGCTTTCCTCTTAGGGTGGGGAATATGTGACAGGGAGCTCCTGCCACTCTTGAGGACCAACCTTTCTTAAATCTGTTGCAACAGTTCTTCTGTTTCTTAGCCTAATCTATCCTTTACAATTTCTAGTCCATAAGGTTGGCCACCTATGCCCCCCTCCCCTTTCTTGACTATGCTATAGTGTCCTCTTTAATTTTCCTTTTCCATCTCAGGTCCTCATACAGGGAAGTTATTGTGGTGACCACCGAGCTTATGTAAAACAACAGGCTGTGTTTATCATTGTTGGATTTAGTATGTAATAGCACTATGTCATAAAATACCTTTGGTGTATATACCTTATGTTTATGAAACCTGTAAATGTTGAAGACATTTTATTTATTTTAATTTTTTTATTGTAAAATCAAAATTACAACCTTTGAGCTAAAAGCTCATTTACAAAGGATCCTCATCAAACAGATGGTGGGGGAACATCAAGTACATGGACAGTGGAGAAAAACAAAAGCAGCTAGTAGGCACTGTCAGTTACATATCATTAAAAAGGCTATACAGCATTACAAATAGAAGGATGAGGAGAAACAGAATACATTGCAAAAGCCATCACTTAATTACATAATACAGAGGAAAATAGTCCCATAACAGATTAGGTAAATAAAGTGCAGATTCCAACTATGTACAAAGTATGAGAATTCCCAGAATGCAGCTATAGAGCTTAGACAGGTTCCTGGAGGGAACAATTAATGTGACCACCAAGTACAGCCATTAAGGGAGATTAGGCTACAGGCTAGATGTGTGAGGGGGAGAGCACAATGGCAAAATGGTGGGTGATAGCTTAAGGGTCAGGGCAAATACCATGGCACTAGGTGTTTTTGATAAAGGCAAAATGTACTAGGTGACTGTATTATAGAAATTAAGTTGGTTGTATTGTTAAATGCATGTGAAATGGTATCATGCATTCCTGCTGTAAACTGAGCCAATCTGAAATTGCATGGTGATTTGCATCTATGCCATGATGCTTTGCATTATGGAAGTATGTGTGATGTTGTACTTCTTTGAAACTTGGCTTATTGTCAATGCCCTTTAGGTAACCCTTGTTTCAGTGCTTCTGTACTGAGGTTCTTTGTCTGTAACGTGATTGTTTTTTTTAATTTTTGTGCCCCCACCACCCAAACAAACAAGGCAACCATAGGGATGAAGGATTTTCATTGAAAAGTTAGATCAATGAGTCAGTAGGTGCTGAAAAGTGCAGAGGCAGGACACACATAGTCTGTTGCTGCAAACTGATGTATTGAAGAAGGAATTTACCATTGCTGAAGGTTATCGCCTGTATTTTTAATAAACATCTCACAGAGATTGTGTGTTGAAACTGAAGTTCGGTGTCTGGTCTATCTGTTATCCTACACTCCTCCACAATACCACAATACTCATCAATCAGTAGGGCTAATGATTCCATCAAAGAGCCTGTACTGGCTACAGTGGGATGGTAATGGGGATTAAACAGGTCCTTGTGTATTTTTAGAAGACCATAATTAGATGATCTAATCAGGCGGCTAACATAAATTCAGTGTTCAGTGAATAGAGTAGTGCTTGTGTATACATATAAGGTTTGAACTCTGGCCTTTCTCTATTCTCACCCTTGGTAGGTAAGCCAGGTAAAGAGTAGGGAATAGAAGGCCAAAAAAGATTACCTCCTCCAACTCATGGAGAGTATGACCAGTAGCACACAGGAGAGGAAAAACTCCCAGGTGAAGGAAGTCTCTGAGGACTCATGGCCATTGACCTGCCCATCCTCAGGCAGACTAAGAGGAGATGATCCTAGATGCTTAGAATTATTTTTAGTTTTAGAGCAGGGTGTAATGTTCATAGTGATGAAGTTCCATCTTCTGAGTCTGTTGAATGATGACTTCAGGAGGGTCACTTCTTGAGGTTGAAAAGACAGATCCAGTCTGAAGGAATGTCCGGATTCTTAATATAGAGTACGTTCAATTGATGAAAAAGGGTTGAACAAGGTTCAGGATTTATTTGTGATATTAGCTGGTATTTGGTGAAGGTACTGACTCAAGGTGAGCATGGGGAGGACAGGTTTGTTTAGATGGGCTGCTGGACTCCAAATACTGGATATACGATTGGGTATTTGATCCTTGAGGTAATCTCTAAGACTTTGAGAAGTTAAAATCAGGATACAATGCTTAGGTTCTTTTGTAGATTGACAGATGTTTTGAATGATTCCAAGGTTCTCTGAAGTGCTTGTCCTCAGTACTTGTTTGGGAAGAATGTAGAAATCTAACAAAAGCTGGACAATGAGATAATAAAGCTCTAACATTCAAGTGAGTCTAACTGCTTTGAGTTCAGTAAATCCACAATGTTTCATTATATAGGCATCTATAGGGAAATCATTGGGGTTTCTGGAAAGTGAGGCTTTGGGTATCTGGTAGGACGGGTAACTGAATTATTTCAGAACAATGAAGGCAAGGATGAAGTATGCTGTAAAGACAGTGATTGGATACCAATAGGTGTAACTGAAATGTTCAGCACAATGGATTTGAGGTTCGAAAATGAGTTAGACTTGCAATGTAGAGATCTTGAATGGGCAGGTATTAGGAAGGACTGCTAGTGCAGGATGGTGGATGCAGCTGTTGCTGTAGCATAGTGGCCCAGTGGCAGAAGACTGAGTGGCACTTGTAGCACTGGCTTGCTAGAGGACCCAAAAAATGTATGCTGTGACAGGGCCCAAAATAAGGGGTCTTCAACTGAGTCTAGTGACTGATGAAACAATTAGAAGTTGACATTGAAATAGATATAACAGGTGCATTGACTGCTTAGTCCGATGGAGACTGTTGTGGAGTGTAACTGTGATAGGGAGATAGCCAGGTCAGTTGTGCATATGCAGGATGATGACTTGATGAAGACCCACTCTTGGCAATGGTATTCACTGGAAGGAGTATGAAGGGGATATATCCTGTCAGGTGAGTTAGGAAGATCATTAGATAGGTGGCTTGCAAAGATTATTGTAATGAAGAGGTGTAGATAACTTCTTGAAGTATGGTGGTATCCAGAGGCCAAGGAGCAGTAACTCTGTATATCCCAGGAGGAAAAGAAGGTCACAAGTCCATTGAGAGATGTGTGAAGAAGAGTCCACTACAGCTTGGATTCTGTGGAAGATATTGGGAGGTTGGGACATCCATACTGTTCAAATTAAATGAAATATTTAAAGAATAATCCTGAAGAGTTGGTAGGGGTAGGAGTGGATGAACCAGTAGAATTACCTGCATGGGTGAGTGGATGCTGGATGTCACAGTCATGAGAAAGGCCCCAAAAATACAGAGCAGCAAACATGGAGGAGCCCCGAGCCACCAGAGTGGCAAGACAGACAGCAGGCTAGCCAACATCAACCACCATTTAAGAGGCGATAAGGAGGGAAATCAGGTGATGGCCTGCCCAGCCAAGAAGACTGTGAAGGCTGTTGAGACAAGGGTTCAGGAGATGATGGAGGAAATGTCCAGAAGAATCAGATCTGGGACACTGTGAGCACAACAGGCAGATGGGATGGCAACTGAAGAGGACTGGGTAGAAGCAAAAACAGCAGCACAGAAGAGGTGTAGGCTCCGGGTTTCCAGATCAGCACCATAGCGAGAAACAGTCCAATGTTCAGTGGAAAAATCTGATGTGGAATTCCACTTACTGGAGAATGGAGCTCAACTGGAAATTCACTGAGGTTGAGCAGCAGCATCTTTTGAAGGTGTTGAATAAAGTAAAGGATGGAAGACAATATCAGGGTATGGTGAAACAGATGGAAGGGGAAACTAAAAAGGACCCCAGGCATTAGATCCAGGTAAAAGAAAGAGGATGATCAAGGTACAAAGGTGCTGCAGAGGTGGGGTATGATGTTCCCACACCCAAAGGAGATGGCGAACATGAATCACAGATAGTAGACTAATGGAGGGAGATAGGGCAGCGGTAGGGGAAAAACTGTAGTAAGGCTTGGGCTCCCATCCCCGAAGATGTGCAATTGTCATACATACAACAGGAAGCAATAGGGAATGCAGGCAGAGTTAAGTCCAAGATAAAGGATGCAGGGGAACAGGAATGTCAGGAGAAGCAATGATGGAGGAGTCAGCAGGATGGAGCTGAAGGACCTGGAGACTGGAGGAGGCAGAGCTGGGAGGCAAGCCACAGGTGACAATGCCCACTGGATGATCATTGGAAGTCAAGCAGCAATAAAGTCCAGAGTTTGAGGGACAGGGTGGAATTTGAGACCAAACAAGCTGGTGAGGTCCAAATCCAGAACGGGAGGAGACCAAAAGTGAGGACAAGTACAGAAATACCAGGTGCAAAGAGAACCAAGCAAAGGAGGCAGGAGGGAGAGGGACACCACGAGGCCAAAGAAGTCCAAACTTCCACAGGATAACCAGAGAGCAAAGCCCAGAGATGGGCTGGAGGAGCAAAATAAGAAGGTTCGAGACACTGGGAAGAACATGCAGCAAAGACTGGAGGCAAGGCTCAGGAACATGTGTATCGAAGGCTGACAGGTACAGGGTTGCATTTCTGAAGGAAACTGGTGAGTTCAGATTGCTGGTAGAAAATTTTCATGGATGAGGCAGGAGATTGGAAACTGAAGGGGTACAGTAGTCCCATTCCAGAGGGGAAGTGGTGAACCCAGATTGCTGGTTTAGGCTGCAGGCAGTCTATATGATGGAGTACAGAGGTTCCATTCCCGAAGGGAAGTGGCAAACTCAGAATGCTGGTATAGAATGTAGTGGGATGAGTCATGAAATTGGAGGTTGATTGGGTACGGGGGTCCTGTTCTCGAAGGGAATTGGCAACCAGATAGTAGGTAGAGGATGAAGTAGTATAAGACAGTAGATGGAGGACACAGGCTCCCATCCCCAGCAGTCGGGACAAGCTAACCTTCACTTGATGCCACACCAGGCAGAGATAGGAACGGAGACTGTGAGCAAATGGCATGCTATAGAATCAGTTGAAATTGAAGTTGAGGAAACAGGCTTCCATCCCTAGTAGACTGGGCAAGTCCACCTTCACTCAATACCGCAGAAGGCAGAGTTAGGCAGGGATGGATTAAGGCATGGGCAAACATAGGTACTAGCCTAGGGCCCCTACCTGCCAGGGGGCCCCCAACAATCCCAAAATATATTTTATAAATACAGGTTTCTTCCTGCCTAAGCTGCATTTTTTGTAATGGACCTGGCTGCTGAATAACCAGAGGAGGGCAGGAGCTGAACTGTGATGTGAGTCTCACCTCCCTGATTAGGTGTTAAGTGCAGTTAATAGCTTCTGGAGGCTCCAGTCAAACTGACCTTTAAAGTGTAAAAAGACCCTTTTCCTTTGCTTTGTCTGTTTGAAGTGAAGGTTACCCCCTGATTAGGTGTTAAGTACAGCTGATAGCTTCAAGGCCTCCAGCCAGACTGACATTTAAGGTAAACACATACCCTTTTTCTTTGCTTTGTCTCCCCCCCCCGGATATTCCAAGTGGGGAGAAGTGGCTAGAAAGATCTCTAGTCCCCAGTCGATGTTCCTGATAGATAGAGTGGCTTGGTGTGAATCTTAAAAGGGGGCCATCATTTGTCCTCTACTTGCCTCATCTTGTGCATTTGAGGGGGCCCTCTTATTCATACTGGAAGGATCAGAGAGCCAGCAGAGCCTGCTTATTGGAGAGCTTGTTCTAAGTTCCAGGTGCTTCTCATTAGCACATACATGTTCTGTGACATGCCTGGCCCTTGGTCACACAGTATGCAAACAGGTTGTGGTTTACACATCCAGGTTTTCTGAGTCTACATGTTTTCCAGATTCTTGGCTTGGGGCTGCAGCCACTAGGCTATACTACCTAATATATTAATTTTTACGCTCCTTGACTGGAAGTGGATTATCATAGTTAAATGCAATTCTCCTCTCAGGGACAATTAGTAGCTCAGTTCACGGTCGAGTTTGGGTTGGGGCAATGAGAGTCATAAAAATGATCATTAAAGTTTTGAAAAAACGAAAAATGGGGCTGAATTTCTAAGTCCTTTAACAATACTATATCGCAGTTCGCAAATAGTATGGCTGGGCCTGATCTTTACCACCACCTACAAAACCACATTTTAATGACACAAAGTAGTGAAGAGGCTGCAGTGCTATAGATAGGCTTACAATGTCATCAGTGGCAGCAGTGGCCTTTAAGTCATATTTATTTATTTGATAAAGGACACATTGCTATCTGAAACATGTCCAGTATTTTTCTGACCGTTAGCCTTGTGGCACGGAAATAAAATTGTCTTTTTAGCCTCAATGGCTTACTGTTGCTTTTATTTTTGATTAAGGTAGAGAATGCCAGATTTCTACTGTCTGTACCTCATGAGCTTATCGTGAGCACCCCAGCCTTGTGCAGATATTTTAAAGGTTGGTTTGAAATCAAACAGTATGTAGCACTTGTGGAAAAGGGAGAGGAAACATAGAACATGTCAGCAGAAGGGAGCCTTCCAGTCCATCTAGTCTTCCTGTTTGTATTTTAAGCTGCCCCCCTCCATTTATTTTATACTACCATGTATCAGGACTCTTTGTGTCTGTCCCAAGCTCTTTTAAACCTATTTATTGTTTTAGCCTCTACCACCCCTTTTAGGAGCTGGTTCCATGGGTCCACAACTCTCTCGGTGAAGAGAAAACTCCTCATTTTTCCTCTGAGTTTGCCACCCCTCAGTTTTATTTCATTGCCCCTTGTTCTAGTTTGACTGTGTATCTGAAAGAGGTCTTTCATTTCCACCCTGTTCATGCCTTTGAGATATTTGAAGGTCTCAATCATGTCCCCCCATCCCTTCTGTGCCCCAGCGTGTTCATGTTCAACTCTTTCAGTCTCTCCTCGTAAGGCTTCAGGTGCATTCCACACACCTACTGGAGAGAATGGTGTGCGCTGTCACTAATATAATTCTGAGAAAGGGGAACAGAAAGGTAGGATTTTTTATTTGTATTCTGTTGCCTGTAACTCTATACATACAAAGTGTATTCTAGCATGGGTTACAGTTTGTATGTAAATAGATTCCCAGGGTTTCTTTACAGTCTGTGACACGGTCCCGTTTTATGGCACAGGGGCATGGTCATGGCGAGAGGGGCCTCAGATTTCTCTTGGGTTTAGAGCCCCAGGTTACCTTAGTCTGGCCCTGGAGTTAGGGACGGAGGATGTCAGGGTGCTGGTATAACTGGTAGATGATGGTAAAGAATCCAACGGGGTAAAATAGTATATGGACTGAAGCGGACTTCCATCCCCAGCAGACAGGAAAAGCCTACCTATGCTCAGTGCCTCAGAAGGCAGAATTAGGGATGGAGACTGGAAAACTGCTGGAAAGGGGAGCATGAAACAGATGAAACGAATGATAAATAATGAGCAACACACATATTACAGGAAGATACGGGAAGGAACACAACATTAGAGAAGGACAGAGGAAACACAACATGGGATCCAGAAGGGAGGTAGGAGTGGGCAGGATCCCAAGCAGCAAACGCAGAGGAAGCAGGCGATTATGAGGGCTGGAAGGGTGCAAATTACTGGGGTACAATTGGGTAAAGGTAGCAATTATAGGCTGAGCAGGGTATATGGACTCTGATACCAGGAAATGTTAAGAATGGGATAAAGTCATAGTACCATCGGTGGCAGATGAAGCTGCAGGGGACAGTTGTGTTGGATAGATGACTGAGCACAATATATGCTCAGGAATTTCAGGCACCAGACCAGGTGAAACATGACACAGGGCTATTGGAATAGGAAGGAATGGTGATGGAGATGGAGTGCCAGTGCGAGGGGTGAGAAAGCCCAAAAGAAAAAGAAACAGTGAGCAAGGACAAGAATGAGTGATGGAGGGGAGGGCAGGATGGGGTCGGCACCAGCAGGCCACAAGAACTCAGGAGAGTTGCAGCAGGACAGAGACGAGCAGAACAGCAGATGAAAAGACAGGTGGCAAGCTAGGGACAGAGGCCAATGGCAAACAGTGGACAGAGAGAAGAGCTGGAAACAAGGAGGCTCAAACAGTTGGTGGAGGCAAGGGGGGAACTGTACTGGAAGGAGGTGAAATTTTTTTTGTAAACAAATAAAGCACAACAAACAAAGAGCAATCAGGATGAGGACAAGTAGCATCGGAGTGGCAAATCATGCATGGCAATGTGTGCCAGTGATGAGGAAGCTGATCCAGGGCAATTGAGAAGTGGTCCAAGAAGTCTGGGAGCCTGGTCCATGAGAGAAGTAGAGACCCCTGAGGAGACAGGTAGTTTGGGCCAGGACTAGAGAAATTATGGCAGCCCAGGGTGGCAGCTCACCATGAGAAAATCCTGAGGGGGCTCTGAGGATGGGTCCATGGTTGGGAGAAGAGAAACGAACCACAAATCAGGCCAAGAAACAGCAGGAGTGGGGAGAAACTGGGAGAGAAACCCAAAGCCCAGGAGGAGGAGGAGGTGTGTGGAATAGTGTGTTATCCATGCGGTTACCTGGGGTCAGGGTCTAGAATGAAATAACATGATCTCCAAAAGCTATCTTCTCTAACTAGTTACCTTCACTGAAACTTTGGAATTAAATGTGCAACTTCAGAAATAGCCAGGTGCCAGATTTGTTTTATAGCTGGAGTCAATCAATTTTTCTGTTATTGTGCCTGAGACAGATTTATGATACAAACTCTTTCTGTAACAGTTTATGCAGCACTGCTTTGCCTGTTTGTACTGCAGGTCTTGAGCTTATCTAGTAGCCTTACTCAAAAACAGATAGAAACACAGATGTTTTAGAGGTCAGTTATAAGATAATTCCACATTGCACACTGCAGCTTCTGGTTTTGGGTCTGGTTCTTGTTTTCTTCATACTTATTTGACTCGAGACTATCCTGCTCAGGGGAGGTACCCAAAGACTGGAGGACAGCAGATGTAGTCCCCTTATACAAAAGCGGGAACAAAGAGGAAGCAGGGAACTACAGACCAGTCAGCCTCACCTCGGTAGTGGGAAAGATCATGGAAGCACTTCTGAAGGAGAGATTGGTGGAACATCTGGTTTTCAATGGACTACAGGACCCAAGGCAGCATGGTTTCACCAGGGGAGGTCATGTCAGACCAATCTCATTGAATTTTTGACTGGGTGACTAGGAGGTGGATCAGGAGGGCAGTGGACATGGCCTATCTGGACTTCAGCAAGGCCTTTGACACTGTGCCACATAGAAGACTATTACACAAACTGGGGAATATGGTGTGGGCAGACAGTAGTGTGGTGGTAGGTAACTGGCTGGGTGGCAGGACACAGAGGGTGGTAAATGGCTGTCACCCACAGAGGGAAGAGTGACCAGTGGGTACCACAGGATCAGTGCTGGGACTGGTCCTATTCAACATCTTCATCAGTGACATTGCGCAGGATCTAGAAGGCAGAATTTCACTGTTCACTGATGACACAAAGCTCTGTAACAGAGTAGACACACCAGAGGGTGTAGACAGAATGAGAAGGACCTGCAGAAACTTGAAGAATGGTCAAGGGTTTGGCAGTTGAAATTCAATGCAAAGAAGTGCAAGATAATGCATATGGGGCACAAAACCCTGGCACAATATATCAGTTGGGGGGTGAGGATATAGCATGCACCAAGCAGGAAAGGGATCTTGGGGTTGTCATCTGATGACCTCAAGGCAGGAAACAGTGTGACAAGGCATCAGGTAAAGCAAATAGGATGCTGGGATGTATAGGCAGGGGCATCACCAGCAGGAAAAGGGAGGTTATAATTCCGCTATACAAGACACTAGTGAGGCCCCACCTGGAGTACAGTGTACAGTTCTGGAGACCATACCACATAAGGACATAGACAGGGTAGAGAAGGTTCAGAGGAGGGCAACAAAGATGGTGCATGGATTGCATCACAAGTCCTATGAAGACAGGTTGAAGGAACTGAACATGTACTCCTGGAGGAGAGGAGGGAGAGGGATATGATAGAGACATCAAGTATCTTACAGGGAGAAACAGAGTGCAGGAAAACACTATTTTAAGCGAAAAGATGTTTCAGGACTAGAGGGCATGGGATGAAGTTGGAGGGAGGACGATCTAGAGGAAACATGAGAAAGAATTTCTTCACAGAACGGGTGGTGGACAAGTGGAACACCCCTGCCAGAGGAAGTGGTGGGGGCTAGAAACAATCACGGATTTAAGAATGCATGGGATAGACATAAAGGAATTCTAGAGGTCAGGGGTAAGGGGAAACAGACTTCTAGGAAAACAAACTGAACTTACAAGCTCAAATGGGCAGACTGGGTGGCCCATAGGCCCTTATCTGCCGACATTGTCTATGTATCTATGTATCTATGCTGTAGCAAATCAATACACTATAACCAGATGATAATTGGAGTACATTTGCAGCAGCCACTTCTAAGAGTGGGGTCATTCTAGATGCCCTACAGGGGGCATGCCTTAGACAAATAGTATTGGAACTCACTCAGGAGGGAGCAATCTTAGACCTGGTACTCTCAAATGGAGATGGTGAGAGGATCAGAGATTTAGAAGTTTATTAGCCATCTGGGAACTAGTGACCATCGAACAGTATGGTTCACAATAAACACAGCAGTAAGTCAAGCTATACAAAGGCAAAGGTACTGGACTGCAGGAGGGCTGACTTGCTAAAATGGGTGAGTGCCTAAGGAATGCACTAGCAAATGGGCAGGAAGGAGGGTGGAAGAACAATGGGGAATAATAAAACTGCCATCACAGAGGTAACAAGCCTTTGTGTGATCAAAATAACAAAATAAAACTATGTAAGAAGCCACTATGGTTCTCAAAGGAGGTTGCAGGGAAGGTTAGGGAGAAAAAGAAAGCTTTCAGGAAGAACAAGGAATCACAGAAGGAGCAGGACTGAGAATTATATCAGCTAAAGCAAAAGGAAGCTGGGAAGGCCGTCAGAACAGCAAAGGCCCAAACTGAGGAAAAGATAGCCAACACAGTTAAGAAGGAGAATGACACCTTTTATAGGTACATCAGAGAGTGAAGGAAGACCAAGGGAGGGATAGTGAGGCTTATTAAAGGGAAGGGGGGTGGGCAGAGGGTGACTGTGAAAAGGCAGAGATACTAAATAAATATTTTTGCTCAGTATTCACATATGAAGAGGGGGAGGTACCTAAAACAAACAGTAGAAACACTCTGGATACAGAAGTTGATACCAGACCAGAAGAAAGGGTTCTGAAAGAACTCTTAAAACTGAAGGTGGACAAAGCAATGGGGTCTGATGGGATTCATCCCAGAATTCTAAAAGAACTAAGGGTAGAACTAGTGACACCACTGACTACCCTCTTTAACAAATCATGGGAGGATGGGGTGGTACCCGAGGACTAGAGGAGGGCAGATGTGATTCCCCTTCACAAAAGTGGGAGCAAGGCAGAAGCAGGAAACTACAGACCTGTTAGTTTAACCTCAGTGGTAGCGAAAATGATGGAATCACCCCTGAAGGAAAGAATTGTCGAGTACCAAGAGGCCAGAGGGGCATAGGGCCCAAGGCAGCATGGATTCACAATGGGAAGGTCATGTAAGACGAATCTAATTGATTTCTTTGACTGGGTGACCAAAGTAGTAGATCAGGGAGGGGCTGTGGACATGGCCTACCTAGACTTTAGTAAGGCACTTAACACAGTCCCACACAAAAGATTAATATACAAGTTAGCCAGCCTGGGAGTGGGTCCCAAGATGGTAGCCTGGGTAAAGAACTGGCTGGAGAACAGGACACAGAGGGTAATACAGAGTGATCCACGGTGGGAAAGGAGAGAAGGACTGGCAAGGTTAGAGGAATGGTCAAATGTATGGCAGCTTAGATTCAATGCTAAGAAGTGCAAGGTAATGCACCTGGGAAACAAAACCAGGGGAAGAGTACACAATGGGGGTGAGATACTAACAACAACAAAAATGGAAAGGGACCTGGGGGTAGTCATATCAGATGACCTAAAGGTGGGCAAGCAATGTGAGAGGGCAGCAAGGAGGGCTGGGGGATACTGGGATGCATAGGGAGAGGCATCACCAGTAGAAAACAGGAAGTTGTTATCCCTCTGTACAGACAGCTGGCGAGACCCCATCTGGAGTACTGCATGCAGTTTTGGAGACCCAGTCTCCGCAAAGACATAAACAGGATAGAGGTAGTCCAGAAGAGGGCAACTAAAATGGTGCCGGGTCTGCACCAGAAGATATATGAAGAGAGACTTAAGGAGCTTAATATGTATAGCTCGAGGAAAGGAGGGAGAGGGGGGACATGATAGAAACTTTCAAGTACCTCAAGGGAATCAACAAAGTCCAAGAGGGTAGCATCTTTCAGAAAAAGAGTGCAAGAACAAGGGGCACAATTTGAAGATGGGGGGGCGGCTCAGAGGTAATGTAAGGAAGTATTTTTCACAGAGGGTTTGGATGCATGGAACGGCCTTCCAGAGGAGGTTGTGGAGTCAAAAGCAGTGGTGGAATTCAAGCATGCATGGGACAGTCATAAGGCAATTCTAGGGGGTGAGGGTAGGAAGAAGTGGGCTGTTCATTGACTAGGATCTGCAGCTTTCCATTAGGTAGGGAAATGGGCAGACTGGGTGGGCCAAGCGGTCCTTATCTGCCGTCAAATTCTATGTTTCGATGTTGATTATTCAAACAAATAGGAGAGAAGCAGGATCAAAGGAACAGGAGGCTTGTCCAAAGTCACCACTGGTAATTTTGTTCTGAACAGCAATGAAACCAGAAGTAGCAATCTGTTTTACTGGCATAAGTTACAGTACTTCCAAAAAATCTGGGCTGGTCTTACTGAAGCACAGTATTAAAGATTAATACCTTTGCATAAATAATCAACTGCTGAAATACAGTATTTGATTAAATAATTTCAGTGGGAGTTAATTTTAATTTTACTAGATGTGCTAAGTAATTAACTATGCAGTTAATCTCCAGACCAAATTTTTCCAATCATAGAAGGATACCAAGCCAACTAAAATGCATCATGCTATACTACAGAGTTTATATGTTACTGATATGTGTCACAGATTGCTACCAGGTATTTTAAAATTTCTTTAAAAACTGTTTTTATTTCTCACTTTTTCATTCTGATACAAGTTTACAAGCAGAATCACACAAGATTTTTTTAAGTATACTTATTGTTCTTCAGAAAAACAGTGATCACTTATACCAATGAACGTCAACAACATGTAAATAATTCACAAGAACTCAAAGTAATGTAGCTGACATGCACTAACAACTGCAGTGTTTTATTCTAAAAGTAAGGAAAATATAGAAAAAAACATTAAATGTGATTCCACAGGACAACCTATATCAATATAAACAGAAGTGAAACTAGGTTTTAAGATTGTTCTACAAACTGTATTTTCTGGGTGGGATATCCAGACTGCGCCAACAAGATGCACAATAGCAGGAGCAGGCGCAAGAGCAGTGCGCCATTGCACAAGGCCAAGGTGCACCTGCACAACGCAGCTGAATATCATGCCCAATGCGCCATGGCGCTACAAGGGATGTGCAATGGAGCAGGGCCGATGTGCAGTAGCACACCCAGGGATGTGCAAAGACAAAGACAGGAAGTAGCAGTGCACTAGCCATGGATGTACCATGCATGGAGGAGCATGCAGCAGTACAGACAGACCAACCCCCCCCACCAGGTCAAGGCCCCTATGAGCAGCACAACCAAAGGTGAGCTGAATGGACCACCAGCCCATGAACCCCGGCACCGATCCAATAGCAGATGTGGGTCAGCAGTTCACACCTACAGGGCAAGGTGCCCCAGCAATGTCCTCCGGCAAACAGTGACCACAACACAAGGTGGGCCAGGAACCACCCATGCCACGGTACCACACCAATGCTGACCACCCCCTGTACAGCGATCCTGAGACACCCAGCCCAGATGCATGACCAAACAGTGCATGGCACCGATGGTATGCCACCACCACCACCACCATGACAATGCATCCCGGTGCCCCATGGCACCATGCACGACAGCCCCACCATGACCCTCCCGGCATGAGGCAACACCATCCACTGATGCCACCACAGCATACACAAGGCCCCCCTGCATGGCCCCTACAGTGGCACAGCAAGCAGGTCAACCTGGCATCAGTACCCAAGGGACCCCGCATGTGACGAGGCCCACCCTGGATGCCACCACCAGCAGGATGGCACCCCTCACACCCACCCATGCACACACCCTGTCCCAGCACTGGCCCCACCAGACAGCACAGCAGCCAACCATGGCGCATGGAGGCATGCGCCACACAGGAGTCAACACAAGGCACATACAACCCCCCCAGTCCCAAGGGTACCCCATCAAACAGCCACACATAGCACAGCAACAGATGCTGCCATCATGAGTCCCATGGTTCCATGTACCCATGGTCTGCACACCACCATTGCGCTGGTGAGCCTGCCATATGATGTGTGCACCACAAACCAAGCCACCGCCTGCATGCAGCAGGACCCCATGTGACAGTCATCAGACCACAGGCACCACCCCAGACACCATAGACTGCATGGAGAGGGACAACAACAGCACCGCACACAGTGTCACCAGAAGCAGACGTGCAATAGACCGGGGGTCAGAATGCCAGCTGCCCAGGCGCCGTGCCTGGTGGGTGGCTGTCATGGACTGCCACCAATGTCACGTCAGCAGCCATGCATGCAGTGGTGTGGTTGGCACAACCGTGCATACCACAGACATGCAAGGGACACCGCCGCATGGGCTCGGAACACACTGCCGGGACAGCTGGGACATAGCACATGCACCAAATCCCGCTGCACACAGGCAAACAGTGCACAGGGCACACCACACATACCCCAGACAGTGCCCATGGCCCCCACCCACACCAGTGGAGGATCCCTGGTGGACACACCCATGGCCAGGCCACCACCACCCCTCAGTTGCCATGCACACCACTGCAGCAAGGCACCATATGCCCACTGCAAATCAGAGACCAACACAGTCATAGAATGAAAAGCATGTATATTGTAACAGGTAACAACAACAACAGGAACTATTTACAAGGCTATATATACAGTGGGAAGGGGAAGTGCAAGGCTACAACATGGGGGAAGGGCAGGGGGCAAAGGGAATAGCAAGGAGGGGGACATAGGGGTGCGAGGTACAGTCCAGGGAGAGAAAGGAACAGTGCAGGTGCTGCAGGCCCTACTGGTGGCCCCTCTCATCCCTGTGCTCCCTGTGGAGCCTTCTGTGCCACCGCCATTCATCCCTCTCCATTCCCTGCAGCAGCTCCAGCATGGCCCGGGTGACCTGCAGGATCTCCTGTATGTTACGCTCCAGGCTTGTCCAGCATTGTCCACCTAGGACAAGGGAGCAGAATCAGTATGTGTGACTGGCCAGACCAACACAGCCCACCCAATGTGCAAGGCGTACAGCAGTGGCCTGCGCCCCTGAGATGGCATGCGACCACCCACAGTGGGTGTGCCCACATGACCTGCCTATCCGGGCACCCAAAGCCATGCAAACCACTGCACACCCCCACCACCCATGACTGTACAGCACCATCGTGGCCGTCCGGCATCATGGCTATGCAGTGGGATGGCAGCGGCACAGCCAGGTGCCCAGTGCACACATAGCCCACCTGTGACACCCACCCACATGTGCAGATCCACAGGATGGTGCGGAGGGCACCGTGGGACATGCACAGCAGTAGGGGCCACCATCACCACCCCTGCAACCCACCATGCACAGTTGTAAGGGGAAACACAGCACTCACCTGCATCCCAGTCAGAAGGGTGCTGCTGACCCATGGCACCACCACTGTGCCTTGCCTGCATGGCCACAACTCCATCGTCGACCTGCCGTGCATGCTCCCAGACCAACCAGGCCCTATGGTGATCCTCCGGGCCTAGAGTGCAAAAACATGGAGAGAGTCCCATCAGTACGCATCAGAACCATAGCCCCCCCCCTTGCTGTGTGCATGCCCGCACAGCCCAGCGTGATGCAGTGGCACAGGGTGTACACAAAGCACCCCCACAACCGGCAACACAGGTACGGGCCCCCCACCGGCGGCATGGCCTGCCAACCACCATGATACCAGGACAGATGGATGTTACTAATGTGGTGAAGGAGCACCTACCTGGCCGTAGCATGGCGCCCCACCGGGCACGCACCTGCAGTCACCCTAGGTGGTCGGGGTCACACCGCTGGAGGTCCCCATAGTGGTGGCAACACTGCTCAGCAGTCCTGCTGCTCCCTATAGCCTCCTCAAGGCCCTCTGCCACCTCCTGCCACACTGCTGTCCATGGCCTCAGGAGGGGTACTTGGCAAACAAGGGCACCTGCATGGGGCTCCACAAGTGCCACCAGGTTAGCCAGTTCCACCGCTGTCCACACTGGTGCCCTGGTGCGCAGCATGGTGCTGTCACTGTGAGCACAAAATGGCACCCTGTAGCGCATGTGCCCCACATGCAGAGGCAGCGTGGTACTGCGCTGCCAGTCGCAATCGCGCTGCCACTGGACTGTGCAATAGGGGGGAAGCCATGTGGACACATGGTGCCTAGAGGGCAAAGGTCAGCCACAGGGTCAAGGGTCTGTCCACGCACGTAGTGCCACAGCACTATTGGGAAGCCCTGTGTGTAGCTCGGTAGGGTGAATGTGTGTGTCACCATGCAGTGGCCTACTGCGCTGTGACACCATGGTGCCCACGATGCACCATGGCACGAGTGCCCCTCTGAGCATATAGTGCACAAGTGCCACAGGCCTAGTAGCGGCTGTGCCCTGTACTGCATCCCACACACAGTGCATCAGCAGCACCGCTAGCTTCGGCATCAGCACCGTGGGCATGCGTGGTGTGGTGCCGATTGCACACATCACAGTGGTGTGCCACAGCCTGAGCATGTTCAATATCATTGCGCAAGGCGCAACAGCGCGATATTCAGCCAGGTTATGCAATTCAGCTCATGAGACATTCCACAGTGCATCCACTGCATTTGTAGCCCATTACAGTTGCTCCTGCCCTCATTTGCATGTGTTGTGCTATAAAAATGTGACCTGAGAATGCATGGGCCATGGATCGATATTGCAGTCCTTTAAGGTAGGTGGCATGCTGTGGGGATGTGGGGACAGTGGTCTGGGAGGGCAGTATGGGACTGCACAGTCCAAGGTAACACCTGTCCATCCCCCAGGCATGAGCATGACCAAGCGAGAGGGTGAAGAGGAGCAGGGAAGGGTGCGAAAGAGGAGGCCCAACTTTACCAGGGTGGAATCCAATGCCCTGTTCGAGGCCTACCTTGACAGGGAGTCGTTGCTCAGTGGACAAAGGGGAACACCACAGGCCCCTGCAGCGGCGTGGGGTGAGGAGGCACATGCTGTCAACCAGCAGGGCAGCCACCAGCAGTCCATGCAGGAGTGCAAGAAAAAGGTTGGCACGGACAGGAGGTGGATCAATGATAAGGTGGCTGCCATCAGGGTGGCATGTGCTGCCACCAGTGGGGGCCAGCAGGACGTACCCCACCTGACGCCACTGGAGGAGCAGGTGGCCAGCAGCATGTGGCATAGTGCCATCAAGGGTGTTCCTGGTGGAGGCTTCCAGATGGGCGGCAGCCCATCATTACATGATAGGTCCAGCGCTGGCAGTGTGTGGGTGGAAGGGGGGCAGGCCCCAGGGCCAGGTGAAACCACTAACGGTACTGTGTTCCTTTACAGCTCCTGAGCATCTGCATGGGGCAGCGGGGGGGGGAGTGTCTGCCGAGGGGGAGGCCCTGGACACGGTGGAGCACCCATCCACCTCCACAGGTGTCTGAGGGGCCAACCGTCTGCAGCCCTGCACATCTGTCTGGACTGATGCCAGTGGTGAGGGTGTGGACATGGCCCTGGCTGTGTCCCAGCGTAACACCACCCACAGTGTCCAGTGTGCTGAGATACAGATCGGGGCCAGCTACAGCACTAATGATGACATGACGCACGTCCCAGACAGTGATGTATGTGGGACACAGGATGGTCCCATGGATGGCATCTGCCCAGGTGGTTGTGCAGGTAGTGCTGGCGTGGCTGCCAGCACAACAGCCCATGTCCAGGCTGCATCTGCAGGCTTCAGTGGGACAGCACTGGCGTGCAGCCAGGGAAGTGGGGCTGTTGTTGCCACTGCGGCCGCGCCAGTGGTGCCTGGCAATCAGCAGCCAGACGGGCAGTGGCAGCAGCTGGCCAGTGTCGATGTGGGGACAGCAGCGGGGGGCAGTGGCAGTGCACCGTGTGTGGACATACTGTACCCCAGGATGGCAGTGCTGTGCGGTGCCCACCATTGAGGGGCACTGTGCAGCAGGGCCAGGAACACCATGGGGGACAGCATGCTGGACATGCAGATGACCCCTTGGATGACCACAGCCATCTTCTCCAGGCCTCAGTGGATCAGCAGATGCAGCTTGTTGTGGCAGTGGATGCACTCTGTGCGGTGCTGCACCAGGCAGAGGAGCAGCAAAGCAGGGACCATGCCCTGCTCCTGGCAGAGTTGGCTCAGCAGCGGGCGGTTGTGACCGCTGCCATTGACAGGCAGACCACTGCATTGGCAACTGTCGTGGCTACACTGACCAACTGGATGGATGCCCAGCCGCGGCACACCCCACAGAGTGCTGTGTCCACCCCCCATTCTCGGCATCATGCGACCCCTGCCATGTCACTGCCGTGTTCGGCTGTGGGCATACCTAGCACACCTGGTGCGGGCATGTTTGGTGGCCTGCAGACCCCTGCGTGGACACGGTCATGTTCACACAGTGGCACCCCTGGGGGCCCTTCGGTGCCACCATATGAGGCCACTGGTCAGCCTGGCATGGCTGGCAGGTCTCAGTGGGGCCACTCATGCATCTGTTGCGGCCATGGTACTGTGCTGCATGACTGACCCATCCCCCTCCATGGCCACTGTCTGCCGCTGCCCTGTGTGCACTGTGGTGTTCTTTGTGCATTGCATGGGTGAGGTGCCCAGCCCTGCACACACATGGTCCCCGTGCATACCCTCCCGGCTACTGGCCACTGTGGCGTGTTCATGATGATGCCTGCATAGCGCTATCTGCCACTGTGCAATGGTGCTTAGTGTCTGAGGCACGCACAGTGCCAACCACTGGGCGTGGTAGTGTTGGGTCCTGTGTGGGTGTGGGGGGGCCTGTTGGGGTGGATGTGCCTGTTGCTGTGTGGGCATGGGTTGGGGTGTGTGTGCATGTGTGTGTGTGCCGTGTGCAGCCCTGCGTGTCCCTGCCTTTGTGTGCAGTCCCCCGCCCATTCCCATGCCCCTGACACTGTTCTTCCCTGGTGTCCACCCCTGCCTGTCTGTGGGCTGTGCCCTTGCCCTTGGTGGTTGCATGTGGCCTTGTTGACCTACCTGTGTTGTCCAAAGTGCTCCTCTGCGATAGTGTCCCAGTGCTGCTGGGCCACCAACACCAGCTGGACCAGCGTCCTCTTCGTCCCCACCGCTGTCCCCCTCCTCGACCTCGACGGCTATCCCACAGTCGGTGGCCATGTTGTGCAGGATACAGCAGGTCAGGAATAGTCCGCAGGCCTTTGAGGGGCTGTACTGTAGGGCACCACCTGATGTGTGCAGGCAATGGAACCATGCCTTCAGCAGCCCGAACACCCGCTCGGTGACATTCCATGTTGTGGCATGTGCCTCATTGTACTGTAGCTGTGCTGGGGTCGTGGGCTCCGGTATGGTGTGAGCAGCCAGGGCCGTAGTGGGTAACCACTGTCACCTGTATGTAGAGGGGAGTCATTAGCATGGTAGTCTGCGACACTGTGTCATGGGCCATCTTGGCCATTCTCCATGGCACCCCTGCCCATGCCCCACACGCCCCCACGTCTGCACCCATCATCCAGCGTGCTATGCATACTCACCTACCAGATGGTCAGTGGGGATATCCCCACTCTCAAACCTATGGCACAGTGTGAACTGGTGCCAGATGAAGGCATCATGTGCTCCTCCAGGGTGAGTGGCACAGACATTGATTATGCACCCCCTGGCATCGCACACCGCCGGGGAAGTTGACACTCAGGTAACCCTTGTGGTTGATGTTTGCCACCCCCTCTGGGCCAGGTGGCATGTGAATGCCTGCATGGGTGCAGTCTATGGCCCCGAGCACGCCAGGCAACCATGCTACCCTGTAGAACTCCTGCATGTGTGCTGTGCACTCCACCTGTGTGCTGGGGAAACAGATGTACTCCGTGGCATGTGGCAGCAGTGCGCTGAGGAATTGTGTGAGTAAGTGTGATGCGGCTGACTGGGTCATACCTGTCATGTCCCCTGTTGGTCTCTGGAAGGTGCCCGTGGTGAGCAGGCACATGACAGCTGTGACCTTATTCTCCACAGACAGTGCATGGCTCCGTCGTGTGAGTGTCTGCATCTCATCACTGCACAGCTCATAGAGCTGCCTCAGAATTTCCCAATTCAGGCCATAACGGCCCACAATCTCAGTGTCACTGTACTGTTTGAAGGTGGTGCAGGCACGGTATAGCCTGTTCTGGGCGTACTGCTGACGGGCCCTTCCACAGCCATGCCTCCCTGCTGCCTGCCTTCTCACACCCCTCATTACCGCCTCCATCTGGAAGGTGGCACTGGCCATATCCCTGGTTGGTGCCCCCCCGGGTGGCTGTCTACCTGGTCCCCCCCAGCTGTGTGTTGCTGGTGCTGCCCCTGCACCAGTTACACCTCTGGCTGTTCACTGCTGTGTGCCCTGCCTCTTGCCACTGCCCTCCATCCTCTGTGGCATGCTTAGGCCCTCACACACACACACACACACACACACACACACACTCCTTCTCTCACTCACACACAGCTCCGGTGGACCCCCATCCACCTCCTGGCCACACCTGCCCCCTGCTTCCTGACTTGCCTCCCTGCCACTCTGTCTGCGTGCTCCCCTGCTATGGCTCCTCTGTGTTGCATTCATCCTCCCCTCTCTTGCTTCCTTTTATTTTGGCTCATTTCCACTGTTGCGCAACTTCTGGTTGCTCCACTACTGCGCACGTAACCTACTGATGAATATCGCACTGCCACATTATTCCTGGTTACGCCCCATGCACTTTTGCATGCATTCATTTCTGTTGCGCTGCACTGCCGCTCCCACTGAATATCGCACTATGGTGCATATCCGCTCTTGCGCTGGCCCATCCCTATTCTGCATGGCGCAACTGCTCTGAATATTCCACCCTCTGAGAACAGTATTAGCTACATGTAACATTAGCATGTAACTAAGTGTAGTGTTATGTAGTGTCATTGACATGTAACCACCCTCACAAGAAACAGATTCGGATTCATGTGAATTATGTCATAAAATCGGAAGCCTCACACATGGTTGTAGTTGATGATGGTGCAAAATTGTGTGCAAAATGATCCCAATTATGCCACCACTGAAACCTGCCTACACAAAAGTAAAACTTAGTCATCTGGGAGATAGTGGAGTGGAGTAGTCTCCATGGCAACTACAGTACGTTCCAGTGCAAATGATTGTCATCAGATGTTTGTGGTCAGAAACACGTCTGTGGACCAGAAACATGGACACTGTGACCACCAGAGAGGACTGTGCATGGCAGAATTCCAGTTGCGGGGAACTATGCCATACATACTCATTGATTTTGCTGGTGCAACCACTGCAGTCATCTACCCACCTGCCCAACTTGTACCTTTAGACTGACTTTTTGGCCAGTTGCCAACTAATTATCCGTTGCCTCCTACAGCACACTATGGTAGCCAGTGGCCCCTTTGCCTTACCGCATCCCATTGTGAGTCCCTGGAATCCAGTGCCCCCCACCACATCCCTTTGTATTTTTTAGGCATCCAGTGGATGCCCCTTTGTAACCCCATCCCACTGTGAGTCCCTGGCATACAGTGGATACCCACTCCCTTGGCCTTTTCCCCAATGGTGTTCTTTTCTTTACTGGGTCCCATCCTGATCTTGGTCTCTCAATGGATCCTTGCAATCAAATAGCACACCTGTGCCAGCATGTAGAACTACTTCAAACAGTACTATATGTTTGGTGACACTGTAGCATGTGATGGAGTTGTGTGGGGGCACAGCATATTAGCATGCTGTGCCACAATCCTTTGGGTATAGAAATGTACAATTTACTATAGTTTGCTGTGAGCCCTTCTATAAGATTGTCAGAGTAAAAAATGGATGTACCAACACCACCATCACCTTTATCACTTTACTAAATATGCTGATGTCAGTGTCATGATGCTCTATGAACCATTGTGCATTAGGAAGTATGCTATTTAAATGCTATAGAATGAATACCCTGTGTCCTTGTCAGTTAGCAGACAAGGTGCCAGCTCATTCACCAGGCATGGGCTTGTAAGTGCTGAATCATTTTCTTATAAGCAACGTAAAGGAAAAACAGATTTTTGTTCATGGTTTGGTTATTTTTGGTAATCCTCTGCTCATTCTTGTAGGGAACAGCAGATAAGAGACTTTGCCTCTTGTGATATGCCAACAAGGCGGAAACTGAAAATAAAAAAGTTACATTTGCTATCTAAGCTGTTCTTTGGTACACTGCTAAACCTGGCAGAGCGCTTAATATTGGAGATGTTGGAAACATCATAACTTGTGGGAAATTGTATTTAGTAAAGTAATAAAGGTGATGCCGGCATCTGGTTGTTTTGACAGTTTTAAAGAGCACCTTTTCCAGCAGTTTTCTGCAGTATGCAATAAATCACTATGCTCACATAATATTACAGACTTTTATTCATTTCTGTCTTAGTTTTTTGTTTTTGCATATTTAAAACTGCTATTTGTGATTACCTCTGTGTGCTCATTTGTTGCTGCCTGCTCTTTAGGACCCACCTGCCTAATGCTCAAGCATGCTGTTTGTGTATGACATCAGAGTATGGAGTCCCAATCTGTTCGTGTTGCATACCATACCTATATTCAGATGCCCTCCTATGGCTGTGTCCCGAGGTGTGTGAAGGCTCCTGCTGGGGCTGGAGCAGCAGTGCTGACTTATGGAGCTGGGCTCATGGGTGTCTGGGAGAGCTGATAAACTCTTCAAGCTGCTCTGCCTAAGTATGTTTCTCCCCCAATTTCTTATGGATTATCGTGATGGATTATATAGCTGTGTCCTGGCATCATGTTTCTGTTTGTCTCCCAGGTTTGTCTGTTGACCAGAAACATGGACACTGTGACCACAGAAAATGCATGGAAGTTGATCTGGCCATTTGGGTCACCCCCGGTTTATTCTAAACAAAAGCATATCTCTATCTCATCATCGTATATCATGCACAAGAAACATTTTGCTTTGCTTCAGAGAATGGCATTTCAGAGGTGTGTCAGGAACTAGCCCAATGCAGAGCAATCGACATTGGGCTTGTCCCTGACAGACCTATGACCACACAAGCTGAGTATGATGGTCACAGTTGTTTCATGAGCATAAACTTTGTGTATTTGAAAGGACTGAAGCACTCCAGTGAGACAGTGCTTCAGTACTTTCATTTGCATAAAGCCGGCCAACAAGCAGCTGAATGACTTTATGTACAATACTGCAATGATCTTTTTGAGGATGACTGGACAACCAGTGGCAGCAGAGAGAGAGAGAGAGAGAGAGAGAATTTGCAGTGGACCCTCAGCTGGCTTCATCAGTGGCAGCATCAGAATTTGCACCAGATGAGAGGACCCCATTATTCACTGGCAGCTGGCTAGCTTTTTGTTCATCCATTCATCCAACTATGATCCCAGAGAGAGAGAGAGGAGCTTTGCACATCCATCAATCCATGTTATTGCCAAGAGCAACTATCACGAGAGAGTGACAGTAGGAGATAGCAATGACAATGTCTGTCTTGACGGGTGCCTCCATCCCCACACACCACACCCATACTTGGTGGCTGAGTGACATAGAGACACAAGGCTCATCCACACAGCTGATTGTGAGCCACTGTCAGTGGTTCACAGTGGCCAGATTGGTGCTCCTGCCCAAGTGTGAATGCTACCATTTGGGCACTTTTCCATTGCATGGTGTTGCCTCCATGTTCCCTCTTTCCTTGGGTTTGTGGAGTGGCGTAGGTGGTTTCCTGTGCCACCTGAACAGCCAAACCACCTGCACCACTAAACATTCCCCACCAAACCTACAGTGACCAGAACAACAGTTAAATTGCTGGAAAGAAGAAGGGCAGCAGCAAAACCTATGCTGTGTGAACACGGCTCTGGAACATTTATTAAAATTATTTTGAACGATTACAAAAGGAGCCACTGGGGCAAGGTGCAGTGTGAAGGAGCCTAACAGTGAGATTGGGATGTGTTGTTTGTATTTGTGTTTCTGTGTCCCTCAGGGGTGCAGAGGGTAGCAGAATGCCTGGGAACATTCAGTGTGTCTCTGTGTTATTGGCTGTTTGCTGTGTGTGTCTCTCTCTCCATCTTTGCAAGGTGCCAGTGGGCACAATGTCTGCCAGTAAAGTGGGGGGGCATGACAGAGGGTATGACAGTGACAGGGAGAGAATGTAATTCACTGTTGCTGTTGTTGTTCTCCCCACCCTGTCAGGGGCACAAACTGTGCCTTATCTGCCCGCGGCACTCCAGTTGTTTGTGGCACAGATGTATGGGATCAGGAGGTGAGGAGAGACAGAAGCGTGAGATGCAGCAAGCAATTGTTGTGTTTTCTCTCTCTCTGTGTGATCACTGCCTGTCTCGAGGCTGTGTCTTGCATTCTTGCCCTGCTTGGTCTGCTGCAACAGCTGAGACAGAAAGAGAAAGAGAGAGCGAGAGAGAGAGAGACTGAGTGAGTGAATGAGTGACGGATACCGCAAGAGTGAGCAACATATTGTCCCACTCAAGCAATGCAATAAATTATGCTGCTACTGAGCAAGTCTGACAGGTGTTCTCCAGGAATCACAGAGAAAGAAGGAATCATGCAGATGGCCTGCTATTTGTGGAAAGAAAGACAGGCAGTAAAACTCCCCATCGGGGACTGTAAAACAGAAAGACATATATTTTTGACGGTCCCCTAATGAACTCTGCAGTTGTACCCCTGTTCTTGTCCCTGTGAAGGCGATCAGTACCTTGAGCAATGTCATCAACTTTGTCATCTGTTGAAGGGTGGAGTGTTCCCCGTAGGGAGCACTGACAGGTGCAACCTTGCTCTCTGAGGATTCATTTCCTTCAGAGTGCCTGCAGACTGACATTATCTTTGTCAGTCTATGATGCCTGCTAAGTGGTAAACTTGCCCTCCTGCCTAAAGTATCTGAACTAAGAAACAGAGTGCATGGTACACTAATGAAAGTGTTGGACTTGAAAATGGCATAGAGCACTATAAATTAAATCTAGCTGCATAAGGGTGAGATATTGTAGAACAAAACTAAAGAACTCTTTTTAATACTCCCTTTCTACAATTGTTCACTATACTCAGTGCATTAAAAGAATGTGACTTTTCTTTTAAGTCTTTACTAAGATTTTAACACCACCATGAAGCAAACAAAATATAGAAGTCATGCAATGAACATTTAATTCTTAACCTAAGCGGTACAAATGGGTAGTTCTGTTTAAAAAGGGAAGTCTTTTATCTTCTTGTACACAAAAAGTCTACTTGCAGTGCAAAAAAGAAATTTGACCCTACTTTTTTTAACTATCAAAAGCTTCAGGCATCTTCCAGTTTTATTTTGTGGTAACATTTTCTAGTTCTGAAAAAAGTTGAGTATTTTATAAATGTGTTATTCTACTTTAGTCTCAAGAAAAAAAGATGGCCACCACATTTGACTAAGAAACTGCATTCAAGACCTAGCCAGGTCTAGGATCAAGGGCGAACAAAATCATGGTGTGCAGCATATTTGGTACATAATAAAGTAGATCTGGCAGGTATGCTAATACTTTTATTTACTGTAGCTGAAATTAGCTTTTTGGGAAACCATTTTTGTGGCACTGCTGCTCTACAGTATGTCTCAGCTGACAGACCCAGAAAAAAAACACAGAGGAGTATGGCAACTCGGGTTGTTTCATATATGTTTTTATATTTTAATAATGTATTTTCTTTCTGCAGCATATTAAGAGGGCTCTGGAAAGGCTGTAGTTTTTTTTTCTTTTTGTCGATGTGCAGAGCAAAGTGATATTGATGGAACAAGGAACGTGATATTTTTCCTGTGCATGTTCGCGAGTACAAGAAACATTTTGTTTCACAGAACGGCATTTCAAAGGTGTGTCACGGACTAGCCAATGCAGAACAAGCCACATTGGGCTCATCCCTGACATTCCAATGACCGCCCAAGCTGAGTATGATGGTGGTCATAGTTTCATGGGTGTAAATTTGAAAGGACTGAAGCGCTCTAATGAGAGCATATGCTGACACCATAGCTACATTTCGATAGGGAGGTACATTACAGTGGCAAGTCACTGTTGCTGCTGTAATGTACCCATAGGATACCAGCACTGCCTTCTCCAGAGTTTGCCCCCCTCCCAGAAGCAACTCCGACCTGGAACTGATAATCCTTAGCCATAGGGAGTGCAGGGAGCAGAGCCCCCTACATGGGGTGTTCATGGGGTGAAGCTCCCTGAAAAAAAAACCAGACAGTTTCCTGATGGATATATGCCAACCACAACTTGTGGTCAACATGAATCTGTTGCTGTAATGTTGCGTTGGGAAAAATATGTCACCATCATATCATGGATTGAGCATTTCAGTACTTCTATTTGCATAATGCCAGTCAGCAAGCAGCTGAGTGGCTTTATGTACAACACTGCCCTAAGCACTAAATCCTTGATGTTAATGATATAATGAAATCTAAATGAGCAGAGGTCAGGGTGGCAGATAGGCCACTGTTATCAAAATTCATTACCCAGCATTTTTCTCTTGAGATGCAACAGCTTGTTTCCATTTTGATCCACACTTCTACTTATTTTCACAGCTTGGTGGACTGTAGCACTGAGAGGTTAAATGAATTATTCAAGGTCACACAGAGTATTTGTCTCCAGAGGGGTTTGGACCTATGGTAACCCAATTACCAAGATGGTACTTTACCACTAGACCATACTAACTCACCAGGGCTGTTGACTGCTTACAACATCCCCCTACTGCTCATAGAGCATGCAAATAGGTGTCAAAGTCCTTTAGCAACCTTACGCTGAGATTCAACTAACACAATACACACCTGCCACATACATCATGCAAGGAAATATTCGGCATTGGAAAATGCTTGTTTCATTAGTAGGAATAAAAGTAAAACCTCCATTGTAACACTTGAAGTTCTGTATTTTGGAGCTCATATCCTGAAATGTTAATCACCATATGAGATTATGTTACCTTAACATTATCACTTTTTCCAGAGATCATAGATTAGTTTAACTTAACATCAGATAAAATTAACACATTCACTGTTGTCTTCAGCTATCAATAGTGGCCTCTCCTCTGTTGATTTCTTCCTCTGAAGTTGCCCTTCTCTCGGTATTGCTGTTACTGAAAGGCCCCCTGTGGCTTCCACTGTCTGTCTCTGTAGTAGTTTTGCTTTTGCCTTGCCCCTCCCTGTCCTCTTGCTCCCCATCTCATTGGTTTTCCTGAAAGCGAGCAATGCATGGGTTGCATCTCAATGGTCATTGGGGGGTGACAATTTCTAATACAGGCTGTGAAATGTATCCATATATCCATATGTAAAAGATCCCACTGTACCACCAGGAGGCTAGCAACTGGTCCACTGAGGGGTGACTCTCTGGTCTACCTAGCAGAGCTCAACATGCAAGGTTTTTTTTTGAGAGGGTACATTTCTGGGTTGCATGCTCATAGTCTAACAGCAGCGACTGGCTTGTAGCATGACATTGTGCCATATACCTTGCACAATGCCATGTTGTGACCTGTTTGCAGGTTCAACCCAAGTTGGCAGTTACAAACCATGTTTGCACCTACTGTCATCTGGATCACAATGTACATTGCACCTCTGTTACTGTGGGACTTCTTCCTCTTGTGAGGTGCTACTGGTTGGCAGCAACAATGTATCAAGTTTACTCTTCTTTTGCACCACCCCACCCCAATAAAGACTCATAATGAACTTGGGGCAAAATAACACTAGTGTGACTAAAGATATTTATTTATTTAGTTAGTTAGTTTTTGTTGACCGGGTATGTGCACTAGGCAGATTCTGCCTATTTTCAGGCACGACCCGGGGGAGGGGGATACAGATGAATGCCAACTGACCTTGAACCAGATTAAGCTGTTGGTGGTATTTTTAGTGAATGAGGGAAATTTGGCCAGGACACAGGGGAAACTTCCCCTACTCTTTTCGAGAAGTGCCATGGGATCTTTAACATCCACCTGAACTACCACCAGAACAGGCAGATGGGACCTCAGTTTAATGTCTCCTCCAAAAGACTTGAAGTTGTATTCTTGAAAACTGGCTGGTCTTATAACTTCAGCAATAGTATGTGGGCTAACCCTATCCATACATTATTATCTCAACAGCATCACATAGTAGTGTCAGAAGGCAAGTTGAGTGTGTATTAGGAAAATGGTTTAAATTTGTTTGACCTACTTATATAAAATTAATCAGTTTCAGTTTTCTTGAGGCAATTGTCATAGCTGTTATTCAAGCTTTGGTATGCACAGAAAATCCCTTTTTGAATGTGTATTTTTTATAGCTAAAAAAGGGATACAAATATTATTAGAACTAGAAATGCCAAGTATGCTAGCATGCATGCATTTCTCTAATGTTTGGGGTATTGTAAAGAAAGGAAAATGTTAGCTAAACTTCAAGCAATGAACAGTAAGATTATTTAAATGGAGTTTTAATTAACTTTCCCATTTACTTAAGCACATGAAATTGATTTAAAAAGCTAAATGGTACCAAGAAGTCTAATTAGATTGTTCCTCAAGAATAAAATTGAAAAGTCAGCAGCTTTGGAGACAGGCCTTTAATGTGGGCATTGTTAAGTAAACTATAAATGTGTAATTAAAATTATTTCTATATTTAACTGCAAACTGTGGTTTGAGTTATTTATAAAGTATGCACACACAAAAAAAGCTACTCCACTTATTCATATTTGCTTTTAATTCTCCTGCTTGAGACTCATTGTTGGTAATATGGCAAGACTTGTGTGGAATAATAATACACATGATTCAGTGGCTTGACTTTCTTGGAAATGATGTGTTCTGATCTCATAGAGCTATTTAATTTACAGTCTCTCAATTATTTTCCATCATACGATTTGCCAGACTATGATTGAAAATAAGGTGTTTATGAATGTTTAAGGGTTCTTTGTTAAAGATTTGCTAAGCACTGTACTAGCAATTCCTTGGTATCTGTGTGCTAAAGTTGATTACATTTGAAACTAATTCTAGGGGGATATGAAAATGGAAAGGATAATGCTTCCAGCTCAGTTGCAATCATCAGTTTATAAACAACTATAGACAGGTTGTAAAATAATCAGGTTTAATGCATCTGAGTGTGTTTTCATGACATTTATATAGTCTAACTTTATTACACATAGAAAAAAATTATGTATTTGGAACTGGTAGTCTGACTTCTGTCAAACAAAATGAAATATGATGCCTTCTGTTGTTCAATTTAATTACAGTACAGGGGTTTGGAGTGTCCAATTGGAGCATCTGGGTAAAGACACTAATGAGGTCCAAAATCACTAATTATGATCACTGTGATCTTCCTTGGGGTTTTGGAACACAAACAACATTCACTCTGACCCTATTAAAGTAGGAATTTACAAACCATCTTCAGCCTGAAAGTGTGATTGCATCAAGCAAGCTCTGTAATCCCCTCTGGACTAGATCTGTTTCATAGGGGTGGGATGATGACTTTATACAGATGAGTCTTTCAGGTTAAAAGACAGATGTTGCTTCCAGACATGATGTCACCTATTTGTCACAATTATATTTTATCAGTTTTAAAATGGACTGGATTTTTATATTTTGTTTTACATGTTGTCTACTCAGCAGTGTCCAGCTGAGATGTAACATTTCATTCTCTGAGCAGTTTATGAATATATATTTCTAAAAGCCCACATAATGTGTGGGAGTGGCCAAATATTTACAGAATATTTTCCTACATTTCTATCAAATCAGCAAGATAATTATAAAACATTGACACATATACATGTTTTTAAAATAAGGCTGTTTATGTGTGCCCTCGAGGTGCATAAAAATGATCTAATATTCATTCCAAGCATGAGAGTGAAATTAGAATAGCCAGTCACCATGGATAAGAATTCAGAACCCAGGCTGAGATAAAAAGAACTATTGCTGCTTTTGAAAACCAATCAATTAGTCTTCAAATTGTATTTTAGAGTGACAAATGACATTAACCATGGCAAGAAAAAGAGAACTCTTTCAAAATCTCATTTTTATCTGTCACCGTATTAGGTCAGTAAAAATACACAGTTCACATTCAAAAGTAGTACCAAGGATGACCCAGGAAATTACAGACCAGCCAGTCTGATCTCAATCATTTGCAAGCTCATGGAGACCATGCAGTACTTAAGGAAAGGCTGGTAGAATATCTAAAGGAGCATGGTCTCCAGGATGCGAGGCAGCATGGGTTCATGGGGGGAGGAGATTGTGTCAAACAAATCTGATTGACTTCTTTGACTGGGTCAGTAAGACAGTAGACAGGGGTCAACTGGTAGACATCCTCTATCTGGATTTCAGCAAGGCCTTTGAATCTGTGCCCCACAAAAGGTTGATCAGGAAGTTGGCGGATTTCAGGGTTGGGGATAAGATGGCCAGATGGGTAGAAAACTGGCTGAGGGACAGAACCCAGAGGATGGTTGGGAGGTAAGAGTTATCTGGCACCAAAGAGGACACCAGTGGGGTCCCACAGGGCTCAGTGCTGGGGCCGGTATTGTTCAATGTCTTCATTAATGACATTGGGGATGGCATTAAGGGCAAGATGTGCCTATTTGCGAATGACACCAAGCTCTGTAGGAAAGTAAACACAGCTGAAGGGTTACAGGACCTACAGGATGATCTGGAAAAGCTAGGGAGGTAGTTAGGGATCTGGCAGCTTGACCCCAATGCCAAGAAACTGAAGTTACAAACTCAAATGGGTAGACTAGGTGGGCCATAGGCCCTTATCTGCTGACACTGTCTATGTATCTATGTATGCACATTGAAACCAAAAATCCCAGGATGGAGTACTACCTTGGCAGAGTCCAAATATCTGCATCAGAGGAGAAGAAGAACCAAGGAGTGATGATCACTAGTGACCTGAAGCACTCCACACAGTGCAAGAAAGCAGCAGCAAAGGGCATACAAGATGCTGGAATGCATAGCTAGAGGATAAGTAGTAGGAGAGAGGCGGTTATACTGCCCTTTTACAGGTCACTGATGAGGCCACATCTAGAATATGGAGTTCAGTACTGGTGCCACACCTCAAAAAGTACATTAACCTGCTGAAGAAAGTCCACAGGAGGGCTACAAAGCTGATAGTGGGTCAGCAGGGTAAGGCATATGAGAAGAGGTTGAGGGCACTGAACATGTTCTCCTGGAGAACAGGAGAGAGAGACGGGAAGAAAGGGGACATGATGGGACCTTCAAGTACTTGAAAGGGATAAATAAGGTGGATAAGGAGAGTCTCTTTAAGCTGAGTGGCAACCATAACATGAGAAGAAACAGTCTTAAGCTGGAGGGGGGAGGTTTAGGAGGGAGGTCAGGAAGCACTTCTTCATGGAGAGGGTGGTAGATACTTGGAATGTGCTGCCAGAAGAGGTGGTCTCATTTAAGACAGTGGGCAGCTTCAAGAGAGGATGGGAAAGGAATAGGGGGAGGTAAGGATCATTGGTAGGGAGGCTAGAAGGAGTGGGGGGGCAGGGACAGTAGCTCAAGCTGTGGACCCTGCAATACAAGCAGACTAGATACACCAAATGTCCTTCCTCTGCTATGTTCTTTGTATGTTTGTATATAATCATGGCAAATGCCGTTAGTTGGTAAAAATATAGTTCATATATTCAGGGCAAATGCTGCTGAATTTTGAAAATATAATTGTTCATATCTAAGTTTCACAAACCAAGAGTTTTTGTTTTATACATTGTTTGATGTAGCATAGCTCAGTTTCCAAGGCAATTGCTAGATGGAGCAACAAAATCAAATCTCTATGGAATAAACATATTGGAATCTTGTCTTGGTGGTTTTTGTTTTGGAAAGGTATCAGGAGACTTCAGAAAAATAGTTTATGAGGCAATACTAGACAGCCAGGATATAAAAAGAAATTACTAAATTAAAAACATTAACTAAAATAATTATAATGTCTAAAAATATTCAATGTAACCGTGAGAGTAGACTTACCTTGTACCTAATCCAGTGTGAAATGTTTCTGCTTGAGTTAAAAATGTTAATGTTTGTAACACAGTCATTTTGTAGGAGACATGTATAGTGCTTTTAATTTGATTTTGTTGAAGTGACACTGACAACCCTGGCAGGCCTTTTATGGCCTTTGATTAAAAGGGATTTCACTGACAGAGAATTATGTTCTGTCTTGGGTTATTCAAAATTATAAAGTGTGTAGGGAATGTCCTGTTTACTGATTGGCCAAATGATTCTGAAGCCATGTGTTTATGGAGTGACAGCCATTGGTTTTGGACTTTTGGGGGGCAACTAGAACACTGCATAGTAAGACATCAGTGCCTACCAAAATATTTCAGAAAAAAATACTAGCAGCCATCTTTGTATTGGAAAAGAAAACTATCACCAACCAATCGCCACTACTGTAAAACCCAGTTGTTTACCAGATTTATGCAAACTATATCAACCACCACCCCACACATACTACTCAAAAATGTAATTCCCTGCTCCCAGCATTTTTCTCATGTTGCCATCAGGTTACATAGTAGCTTTGTGCCTGATATTCCAGTTTCTACATCACTCACAGTATACAGACCTGTGTAGCTCTTTGCCTCCTATAGTTGACAAAATAACACAAAAAGCAAATTGCCTTTCTCTTCTATCAAAACCGACACAATTTTTCATGTCTACTGCTTTCTACTTAGCTTTCTGCCTTAGAATGTTGTCATGCTCATTCATGCAAACAACATCTGCACAGGTCCAACCGAGTCTTCACTACTGCTAGCCCCATTTTCTCCAGCTTACTCACATGAGTTCTATACAGTCTAAAGCTGTGCATGGGCCAATGAGTAATGCCCAAATACGAAGAATAATAGACTTCTTGAATATTACTAAGACCATTCTGAATAGTTCACTATTCAGCAACTCTTCAGGAAGAACAATTTGATGAGACTTTAAAGTCTTGCAGAACTTTGTTGGCCAATGAAAGGCCATTTCTGAAGATGGGAGTCTTTCACACCATGCAACAGTCTCCGTTTCTTTAGGTGGGGTACAGAAGACAGACGTTTCTGTGAGAGCTAGCTCTGTAGTTTTCTTTTAGACGTACAACTTGCCAAAGAGATTTTTTTTTTGTTCTACAACTTGTTTTGTTCAGATTTTTGTCTTATCATGTTTAGCAAAGTCAGGCTTTACTTTCTGACTGTGTTTTTTTTTCTAGTTGCTTAGCTTAGTACATGGAACAGAAAGGAGGTCTGCTGACTGATCCCCCGCTCACACAGCTTCATTGTGGGTTTTTTGATTTTTTGGTAAAACATATTTTATGTTTGTATTTTCTTTTTTTTTTTATGCCTTCCATTTCTGGGCTCAGTTTGGTGTGTAACTGAGAAGACTGTTGGTTGGCTACCCCTCCTGCAGCTCTCTGAGCATGCCTTGCCTGTGTGTATATAATTTCCTTTGTGAGATTACTCTCTTTTTGTAAGACTACTCTCTGTGTGTGCAGAGTTGTGTGAAGTTCACATTTACTGCCACACCCTGCTTCCTATTACTTGTCAGTTATTTTCCTATCCTCTTGCTGTACACTTTGGGGACTACATATTGCACCACTTTTCCATGAGTGATTTATGCAGTAAAGTGTCAAAGGGCTTCCTGAAATCTAAGTAGTACACATCTTCCACCCAGCCCTGTCCGTCTCTCTAGTTACCTCCTCAAAGAAAGCAATCAGGTTTGTTTGGTGGGATCTATCTATCATAACACCATGTTCTGTGTTAAGGAATAGTGCATTCTCTTCCATGTGCTCAACCACTGCATCTTTTATGACCGATTCAAACACTTTGCCAATCATTAAAGTACTGTAAGGTCACATGTCTGCAGCTGACAAACACAACAGCAGAGCACTTATGGGGAAAAGCATGTAGAGGCAAACAGTTACATGTACATGTAACAAACAAGTCTTGAACCTCATGTGATACCATATGGTTCTCAGGATGCCTTCCCTGTGATCTCTGTTATCTTCCTGTTATTGTATTTTATTATACTGTCATGTCCTTGATTTGGAACCTTTGAAAATGAGTCTCTGACTCAAAGGTAATAATCCTAATTGAAATAAATGAAAAATAAATAAAAAATAAATAAAGTTGCAAAATAACAACAAATATTTTGTACTCCAGAAAGTGCCGCATTTAACCCAACACCTCACACTGAAGAATTATGCTCTATCAGGGGACCAGTCTATAGTTACCTGGATCTGACCTCACCCATTCCTCCAACAGGTGTATGACATCAGCTATATTCTAGTCTTCTGGTGCTGTCTCTATCTGAAAGAAGTCCCAGAGGAAATCACCAAGGGACACAGCTTAAATCTCCTTTAACACTTATATTACTCTTGAGATGATACTATGGAGACCTTGGGATTTAAACCATATTCATACCTTCCAGATATTACTTATGATCAGGATTGTTTTCTGGGTGGTCTGTGCCACTCCCAAAACCTCCACCCCAGCTGGCCATGCTTCCTGACTTCATGGATGAATGCAGATACAAAGTAGTTATTTAGTGTCTCAGCTAGTTCCCACTTAACTCAGCTCCTCTCCCCATGATCATGTGCTCCCCTGTATCCCTGATTCTCCTCTTGTTTCCCATGTATTTTGAAAAAAGGGTTCATTTTCCCCTTTAATCCCCTGTGCAGTCCTATGCTTCAGGGTTTTACATGTTTGTTCTTTAATACTTCAAACAAAACCAGTGCATTCATTCAAAACATTTCAGCAGTCTGTAGTCCAAACAAATGTGCACAAGGTAACGTGGTGCACTCCAGCAGACAATGAAGTAGGTAACTGCAAAAGCTGTGGCACACACTCCCCAAATATAAATGAACACTGGAGCGACCAAAAAAAAAACATTTTATTAAATTGCAAAAACTAGGAACACCTGAGGCATTTCGGATACTTGATCCTTTATCAAAGGTTACACATCTGTGGTGCATGACTCATTTAAATACTGGCTAGTGTGTGGCATCACACTGATATACCCACAGTCCATTGGTTTCTATATTCAACACCACAGCACACACACAAGGACTAACACGGTTTAAAAACAATAACAAATTCATACAAAAAGTGCATAATAGTACAAAGTGCTAGACCAGTGCAAAACACAGCAAGGAGGACATATCTCTCCTGTGGCACCGGTTCAGCTGGATCCTACAGACGATACCCCCACTCTACCATATGCCCATTGGTCCAGGGGTGGAGAGTGGTGGGAAAGAGGGAGGAGGAGGAGGAGGAGGGAGATGGTGGCAGTGGCAGCCATGAGGAGGAGGTCAACCAACCCACACCATCCACACAGCAAATCACTTTGCACCCCAGAAGGAGACTCAGATACCTGAGTCCACTGGAAGGACTCTGGATCACTCAGGAGAAATGAGATTATTGACCTGGTAGCACCCATGAGTGATAGTAAGAAGAAATCATCTAGGAGAATCCTAGTAATCAGAGATTCTATGATCAAGGAGTAGAAAATGTTGTGGGTGGGGGAAGGAGGGGTAGGGGATGGTCAAATGCATTCCTGGGGCATCAGTCAGGGGGACATAGAATAGGGAGGATACTGGTGAGGGGGGGAGCTGGGGATGCTGGTACACTTGAGTACCAACAATCAAATAAACCAGACTGTGGAGCAAGTGAAGTAGAACTTTCAGAGTCTGGGGGCCAGACTGCAGGCATACTCAGCCTCCCTGGCATCTTCTGAGGTCTTCCCTGTGTATAGTGTGGGGGGGAAAGATAGAGTAAGGAGGGAAGAGACAGGAATTAAATGGGGCATTAAAGGCATGGTGTCAGGAGAAAGGGTACCACATTATGGGGGACTGGGTGGACTTCTGAGTCAGGAGACTCTTCAAAGAAGATGGCCTTCACTTGACAAGAGAGGGGACCAGCCTGCTAGGGCAGAAGTTTGACATCTACATTAGATAGTAAACTGACTAAATGGACCACTGTGGCTAGGGGAGCCACAACAAAGGGAGTGAGGGAGGGGAACCTAGCTAGTGCTCCCCCTATACTGGGGACTCATACCATTTCAGGGCATGGGGTCATAATGTCGCAAGACATTATGCCGCAGCAATATACCATGCTGCCAATACAGCACAATATAGTGTATGTGGCATAAGTCTTGTTTTTGCAGGGGGCTCCGCCTCCACACTCCCCCCCATTATATGGGGGCTGCACCCCCCCAAAACCCCACCAACTAAAATAACTAACTCCAGGGTGGAGGGTTAGAAGTAACTATCACACAAAGTGTGAAAAAGTGAAAAATTCCATGCGTCTGGGACCAGGAATTGAACCCCGATCCCAAACACACTGTCTGCCTCTCTTGCTGCCAGTGGTTCATCCCTTTGAGCCATGGCAGCTGCTTGGTGGATCCCCTTCCCAGCAGAGGTCTGACCCTCTGCCTGGGACAGTGAGAAGGTGCAGTACCGTGCACAGGCCCATTCGCGGTATAGCACCCTCTTGCTGTCCTATACCACGTTGTTTCTGTTTTGGGGTTTTGTCATATGCTATTAATCGTATGACATATTGACCCAGTAGGACATTTCAGTGAGTAAATAGCATTTTTCAATGCTGAATGTTTGCCAACAGTATTCATGCCACTAAGTTCAAATCCCTATTGAAATACACTGAACTGCAGACCTGAGTTCCTCAGTTCATGATCGGGCTTTGAAGAGTGAAGACGTGTCTGCAGTCCAGACAGGATTATGATGTTGGACCCCAGCTGGGAAAGTAAGGGCTTGGGGGGGGTGTGGAGTGTTGATTGCTGAGTGGGAGAGTTGGGTGGGGGAATTAACAGCGCAACAGACATGGATGGAAGGTTTTCTTTTTTTACAGGGCTTAAAAAAATTACGAAGGACGCTTTTCTTTATGTCAGATGTCGACAGTGACACTGGGTGATTGAGCACCCCAGGTGTCAGTGTTTTGTTTATGGGGGGGTACTGAGAGGTATGGTCAGGTGGGGGCACAGTTACAAGAGCTGCAGCAACAAACATCGATGGATGATTTTCATTATATATAATAGGGGTGCGGTTATGCCCCTCTAGTTAGGGTTGAGTAGGCACTTCAGTGTTAAATTTGTCTCTTGGGTGGCTTTGCTTTATGATAATCCTACCACACAAGTTATACTGAATGGTATATTGTTGCCTGAAATCAAACTAGCATGTGGCACAAGACAGGGGTGCCCGTTATCCCCCTATTTATTCAATCCTGCCTTTGAAACCCTAATCAAAACAATTGATAGGCATCCTAGCATAAAAGGAGTCAAAGTGGGCTCATATGAACATACTGTAAATCATTTGCCTTTGCAGACGAGTTATTGCTAACACTCAACTGCCTGTACAATCATGCTCAAATGTTCAGATAGTGCTCAAAGAGTTTCAAACTATCTCTGGACTAAGGATTAACTGAGGGAAAACACAAGTACATCATAACAATCTATCTAAGCTAATAAGGGAAGGTTTGAAAAGTAAGTTGGAGTTGCTTTGGTTCATGCCAGTAATTACCTATTTAGGCCTTCAGATTTCAACAAACTTAAGGAAAGCCATGGAATACAACTATAAACCAGTATTAATAGATATAGAAATGGACCTTGTTAGGTGGGGGAAAATCAACTTATCTTTGTGGGGTAGGATCAATGCTATTAAAATGATTGTGGTCCCCAAATATTTTCATTTATTTCAGAATCTCCCCATTGTGTTAACTTCTAAATTCTTCAAGCACCTAGATAAAATATTCAAACAAATCCTCTGGGGCACAAAACCACCGAGACTTGGAGTTGTGAAGCTAAGACGTCCATGGCATCGGGGTTTGCTCTTCCCTTGTGGGAAAAATACCAGCTTGCCTTCATCTTCAAGCAAACATTAAAACACATACCAGAACCTATTAATAAAATGCAGCAGCAACTGTAATGGTTATCTATGAAACAAGAACTGCTTATACCTCATTGCCTTGCTGATTTTCTTTTTATTCCAATGCCCCCACATCTTAAGATCAACCCATGTATACAAGGTTCTGTCCGGACTTTAAAAAAAGTGAATAAGATCATTAATAAGGAGATGATAGGCCTCCCTTTTATGCCTATCTAGAATAATTTGATAATCATTAATGGTGGGAGGTTTTTGTCAAATCCAGATGGGTCCAAAGCTGGCATTAGTAACCTATGTCATTTAACTGAACATGAATCCAGGGTCCTCCTTCCTTTTCAAGAAGTTAGAGAGAAATTTGACCTCCCAAAATTTCAGTTCCACTTTTACCTAGGTCTAAGGGAATTGTTAAAAAGGAACATTTTGTTAGATAATTATTACCTACCGGGAAGTGAGGAATGGGAACAACTGATTAAACTAGGGTCCCTTAGGATAGGTGCTAGCCTCACGTATAGAATACTCACTAGCAATACCTGGTCTTCTTGTCTAACGAAGAAGGCCAAGACTACATGGGAAGATGAACTTTCACTTTCACTCTCCACGGCAGAATGGGACTCAGCCTGGAAGCTGGACAACAAAGGTCTTGAAGAATTGCATGGTAGCCTGATTCAATTTAAAATCCTCCATAGATTTTATTTAGCTCCAAGAGGCTTTTTGCAGTGGGAACGCTTAGCAATTCTAGTTGTTGGAAGTGTAATAGTAGTGAAACCAACCTCACTCACATGCTTTGGGACTGCCCTAGAATTCAAGATCTTTGGTCAGCAGTACTTAAGGTGTGCTCTTCAGTCATAGGATCTAACATTCCTTCTTCTCCATTGATATTTATCTTAGGGATATTCCTTGAACATTTAGGGCAAGACAGGTTTCAAAAGATCTGACTTTGTCACGCTTCGTTAAGTGTGAAGCAACTTATTTTAAGATACTGGAAAGACCCCAATGGCCCCCCCTACAGGAATGATATACACAGATGGAATTTATTTCCAGTAAAGAAAGGATTCATTATCTTCTACAGGACAAGGTAGAAGTGTTTAATAACATTTGGTCACCTTTCATTGCATCTGAAGTACCGTAATCTGTGTTTAGAGAATACAAGTTACTAGAGAGTTGCACACTGTCTGAACAAGCACTCTTTGCATTATATTTTGAAATACCTCCTCATTTAAATTTAGTACTTTTTTGATTATTATAAGACTGGTCAGATGTGCAGTTTCTGAGTTCTGGAGAGGTACAAAAAGGATTTATTTTGCTCATTGACTTTGATGGGATTTTTCTTTAAACATACCTACAGCCCATATGGCTTGGTATCTTGATCTGAAATTTTCAGGGCAAAAAGGGACTAGCCCACATACATGCCTTTGGCTAGTCTGGTGAAAAAATAATAAGCCCTTTTTAAGTCATTGCATTTTAAAAATTTGAAAAAAAATAGTTTCTGAGCATGCTCAGTAAACACTGAAAGATAGCTGTATGAAATGAAAAAAAGGAACCCTGATTTGTATGGAAAAATTCATTTTTCATTTGCCGCCATCTTGCTTCTGTTTTTTCTTAAAAATTTTTTTTTTCAAAAGCCACAAAAATGATAGCCTGGAAAGAGACCAACACACATGGCTGGTTCATCGGAACCCCCCTTAGGTGTAATCTGCACTTCACTGTTGCAGACATACCTTGGAAATTTTTTTTTAATATTATAAATCTTTTTTCATGACCACATGATATGAAATAAGAATCTTTTTTTGTATCATGAGTCACAAAATGATCCTTTTTTATGAAGGGAAAAATCTCATTTAGTGTCTACCACTCAGCTCTGAAGAGTATGTAATGTTAATTAATGTACACCACTCTATCATCCCCACCACCCATTTCCACTGCGTCCATCAGTTCTTCCCTTCTTCCCCATTTGCTAATGCACCTGTACCCCCAGAAACAAGTGGTATGTGGTGCTAGCATGAGATATGCAAGCAAGCGGCATCAAATGAAATTTAGAGTCAGTTCAGCAGCTGCACATATGGTGAATCAGGGTGACATGGTGCCATTTGCCATTTTGCCAAGCTGTTGCATGGAGGCATGGAGATTTTCATTATGTTGACTGGGAACAGGACTCTTGACTCTGCGTGTCCATGCTCAAGTCAGGTTGATCAGAGTGAATGATTAGTGGAGACAGGAGACAGGTGACTGACATCTCACTCTCAGGAGTCAGCCACCAAAGAATAAGGCAGGAGGAGCCATGTACGGGAGGAGCGGGAGCAGTTAAGTGCATGTGGTATGTGGAGCCCAGCTGCAGTCGGGTTACATTGTAGGTTATGTCATTTCAAGAAGAGATGATTTTAGTAGTACTTTCTGAATCACTATATTTATTGCGACAACTGAACTAGTATTTTTTTATGCGATGAGGGGCATACTGTTGTAGATTTTGGAGCTTGATGTTATCCTCCCCTTCAGTCACTTACTCCTTCTCCTGACCTCACTGTTTACCTTGTGACTAATGTGCACCACTCAGCTCTGAAGAGGGGGGGTCAATGACCATCTAATGCAAGCCACAGCTGTAGTGTTAATTGATGCGCATCACTCAACTCTGATGATGGGAGTCAACTGATCATCTGTGGCGAGCCATGGATGTAACATTAATTAATGTGTACCACTCAGCATCAAAGAGGAGGATCAACTGACTGTATGAGGCAAGCCACGACTATAGTGTTAATTAATTGCACTACTCAATCACCCCCAGCACCCATTTGCACTGCCTCCATCAGTTCTTACCTTCTTCCCCATTTGATAATGCAGGTGTACACCCAGGAACAAGTGGTATGGTGCTAGCATGAGATATACAAGCAAGACACAGCAAGTGGAATTTAGAGTCAACTCAGAAGCTGTGCATATGGTGAATCAGGATGACAACTGTTCCTCAGATATGGTGCCATTTGCATTTTGCCAAGCTGGAGGGTTTCATTATGTTGACCGGGACCCTTGTCTAACTGTGCATGCTAATGCTCAAGTCAGGTCTAACGATCAGTGGAGACAGGAGACAGGTGACAGGCTGACTTAAATAAAATACTTTCTTATGTGAACAGTTATTGTTATCTTTTTAAAAGAAATAAATAGCTTAAAGGTGAAATGATGAAAAAGAAAACTGTTTTGTGTATATGATGTCAACCATGGAAGAAGTGGGTATATAGATATTAGCTTTGCTTGTCATTTGATGCGTTTATAATGTTCTTTTTTTTTGTTTTTGTACTGTTAATGTCAAAACAAAGATTTATGATTGCTGTCTCAGTTCTCAGCAGAGCCACACTTAGCAAGTGCCCCTGATGATGTTGCAACCTCTGTGACAGCCAGTCCAGTAACTGGTTACTTGCAAACATCAGTACAACTTTGGATATGTAACTTATTGATCTTTAGTTATTTCAATCAGCTCACAGTAAATCAGTGATAAAAATTAATTACAGAGAACTGTACATTGGTGTATAACTGAAAAACCTTTTTTGACTACTACTTTCTTTTCATAGCGAAATTATGGAGCCGCGTATTTCCCACCTTCTGCTGATTACTCTTCAGGTTTCATTTTGTATCTTTTATATCTGCAACAGACATGCTAAGATGTGAGCTGTTGTGTGTGCTACAAAAAAAGTATAAAGTATATAAAAAATTAAGCATTCTCTACAGTTAACTGAAAAGGCTGTGGGCCCATATTTGCTCCTGTCATATCACCCATACTACTTCAAACAATTGCCTTCTAAGATGTAGATATCCAGTCTATTATTAAACTGAGTTTTGTCTAACGAGGAGTGGGTGAGGGATCTGAAGGTGGAGTAACAACTGGTGGGGAGTGACCACTGGACAGTATGGTTCCAAATGCAACTGGGCAGGGAGGGGAAGGGGCATCTGGCATGAAGGTGCTAGACATCATAAATGCTGACTTCAAAAAGATGGGTGAAGTTGTGCAAGGATTCCTGGACAGAATTCAGCCTAATATGGACATGAACCAGAAGTGGTAACTCATTAAGCTAGGGATGATGGAGGCAACAAATTCCTGCAGCAAGGCCCAAAGTAAAAAGGCTAGGGTGAAGAAACCTAGCTGGATAACCAAGGGTGTCATAGACAGGATGAGGAGGAAAAAAGTCACCTATAGGAGATACAGGAGAACAGTGAGGGTGGAGGACAGGGAGGAGTACCTGAAAGAAGCAAAGGAGGTGACCAGGGAAGTAAGGGCAGCAAAGGTGTCAAGGGAGCTCAGGCTGGTGAAGGGAATTAAAGAGGGTGAAAAGGACTTCTTCAGGTACATCAGGGAGAAAAGGGGTTGTAAGGACCAAATAGTAAGGATTAAGAAGGAGGGGGGAATGGGTGGAAAAAGGGGACAAAAAGGCAGAAGCACTTAACGACTATTTCTCTTCAGTTTTTACTAAAGAGAAAGGGGGAAATATTTAAGGTTGGGAGGAAGATAGGATTGGGGATGGTGATGGATGGGGAATCACAAAAGGCAGAGTGCTAGAGGGGTTAAGGGCACTGAAGGTGGACAAGGCACTGGGGCTGGATGGCATACACCCCAGGGTACTGAAGGAGTTGGCAGAGGTCCTGGCAGGCCCATTAGCAGACCTATTTAATGCCTCTCTGGACTCAGGGTGTGTACCTCAGGATTGGAGGATGGCTTATGTGGTTCCAGTCCATGACAGTGGTGCCAAGATGAACCAGGGAACTATAGACCAGTGAGTTTCACATCCATAGTGGGAAAACTGATGGAAACAATACTGAAGGAGAGGCTGGTGACCCTGATGGAGGTCATTGGGATGTAGGGCAGTCAACAGCATGGCTTTGTCAAGGGAAGGTCCTGCCAGACCAACCTAGTGGTCTACAATGACTGGGTGACTAGGGAAATGGACAAAGGGCATGCAGTGGATGTCTTTTATCTGGACTTCAGTAAGGCATTCAACTCAGTGCTGCATGGGAGACTAGCATGTAAGCTAAGGGGCACAGGGGCGGGGCAAAATTGGTGGGATGGGTGGAAAACTGGCTGCAGGGATGGCAGCAGAGGGTGGTGGTGGGAGGTGAGCTATCATCCCCAAGGCAGTGATGAGCGGGGTCCCACAAGGGTCAGTGCTTGGGCCAGTATTATTTGGGGTATTTATTTCAGATGTCTTGGTAGGCATAAATAGTAAAATCAGTCTATTTGCTAATGACAGCAAGATGGGAGCAGTGGTGGATGAACAAGAGGAGGTGGCAAGGATTGCAGTAAGATCTAACAAGGCTGTAGACATGGTCTGACACCTGACAACTTGGTTTCAATGCCAAAACATGCAAGGTGCTGCATTTCAGGGCAAAGAATCCGAAGAGGAGCTACCATCGGGGGGGGGGGTGCAGTTAGCTGTGACTGAGAAGGAGAAAGATCTGGGGGTTACCATTAAGGGAGCAATGAACAACTCAAAACAGTGTAGGAAAGCAGTAGCAGTGGCTACTTAAAGAGGGACATTAGATTGCTGAATGGGGTGCAATACAGAGCAACAAAGATGATCATGGGTCTGGGGGAGTTACCATATGAGGTTAGACCGAGGGAGTTGAACATGTACTCTCTGAAGGAGAGGAGGGACGGGGGGGATATGACTGAGACCTTTAAGTACATGAGAGGAATAAAGAGGACAGGGATGGAGGGACTGTTTCAGGGGAGGGTGGGGAGAGACATTTGGGGTCATGACATGAGACTGGAGAGTGGAACGTTTAGGAGGGAGATGGGGAAGCATTTCTTTACTGAAAGGGTGATAGCAGAGTGGAATGTACTACCAGCAGAGGTGGTGGCTTGTAAAACAGTGGGATGCTTCAAGAAGAGGGGATGGGATAGGGCAAAAGGAGGACCATGGGGTAGGGTGGGAGGGCAGCTGCACAGTAGGGGTGATAGCTGCAAAATTGAGCAGACGTGATAGACCAAATGGCCTTTTTCTGCTGGCAATTTTGTGTTTATATGTTCGTATGTTCTTGCTTGCTATCACATCCACTGGTAATTGATTCCAAGGATTCACCTCTCTCTCTGTGTAGAAAGCCTTCCTTTTATTTGTGTTAAACTTCTTGGGTCTTAGTTGTAGTGGGTGTTCCTTAGTGCTCATATGGTTAGTTTTAAATTTTAGGTCCAACTCATTTAATAGGTAAGTTTCTTGCATGATATCATAGCATAGGATAAGGTCTCCTCATATTCGTCTTGTTTCCAGGGTCATAAGGTTTAATTTTTGTAGGCGAACTTTGTATGGAATATATTTTAGATTGTGTATTAATTTGGTGGTTTGTCACTGTATTTTTTTCAATCCTTTTGATCATGTCCGTTGCAACTGGACCCCATACAGGGCATCCACAGTCTAGTAATGGTCTAACATATGATCTATACTATGGCATTATATCCTGTTCACGTCTACTCTAAAAATTACTTTTTATGGCTCCCAGGACTCTTTTAGCCTTTGCTATCTGGTTATTGCAGTGTGTATCATCGTTTAGATTCTCATTAATAATTATTCCTAAATTATGTTCCTCATTTGATTCTCTAAGTGGCTGTCCATTTGGACAATAATATCCTTTTTTGTTTTGTCTCCCTAAGTGTATAATGCAACACTTGTCACCATTAAAACTCATCCATCTCTGGTTTGCCCACTTCTGGATGTTGTCTAAATCTTTTTGGATAGTAGCTATGTTTTCAGTATTACCTGCAATACCTACAAGTTTTGTATTATCTGCATATTTACTGAGCCAATTTGATGCATGTTGTCCCGTGTCTGACATAAATATCTAAAACAGCACTGGTCCCTGGACCGATCCCTGTGGCACCTCATTCATCACATGTGCAGGGGATGAGTAGTGACCATTTAATCACACCCTCTGTGATCTATCCCCCAGCCAACTGGCAATCCAGCTCACTATTCTGTGATTTAACCTCTTGTCTATTAAACTTTGAATACTATCACTGTGTGGGACCTTATCAAATGCTTTGAGAAATCTAGGTATATGCAATCAACCAGCTCTCCCCCATCCAGAGCCACCGATATTTTTTCATAGAAACACATGATCTGCCAGACACAAACCCATGTTGATCTCTATCTCTGTGGTTTCCTCCATCTATGTGAGCATTTATTATATCTTTAAGTATCGACTCCATCAACTTCCCAGGGATGGATGTCAGACTAATAGGCCTATAATTTGTGTGATCTGTCCTGCTTCCCTTTTAGGTATTGGTACCACATTTGCAGATAACCAGTCTGATGGGACTTATTATCAGCTGATGATTTAAAAAATAGTAATCTCAAGAAGACAGCAATATATTTATTTATTTAGTTTTTGTTGACCGGGAAAGGAGGATGAGACAATTCTGCCTATTTTCAGCCTCATCCCAGGGGAGGAAGTTTCAGATGGATGCCAACTGACGTTGAACCAGATTAAGCTGTTGGTGGTATTCTTAGTGAATGGGGGATTGCTGACCACAGTGATGGATGATCCAGAAGTGGATCTGGCAGTGAGAGAGATGGCTGGGATGTGCCCCGCTGAGGGTGGCCAGCAAAATGTCTCCGAGGTTGAGACCTCAGCAGCATTACAGCAGAAAGATAAGTCGACCACAGCAGCAAAAAAGAAGACTCTAAGCTACAGCAAACTGGAGGACAACAGGAGAAAGTAGTATCCTCTCAAAAAACGGAGCTTACATCAAAATTGGCCCAATTAGAATAGGAATACAACCAACAAAGATAGAAAATCTTGCAAGATTTACAATCAAAAAGGCAACTGAATGTCAGTCCTAACTTGCATCCAAACAGAGCTGCTTCTGCAGCAACAAACATTTTCATTTTATGGGCAAATCACTCATCTCATACTGATGAAATAACTACAAGCATGCCACGAACGGGCAAGAGGACCAACCGGAACACCAGATTGGTACTAGAAGGAGCAGGATGGGTCCAAAACATAATGGGACCTGGCTCCCAGATCCTCAGATCCTGCTTCTGGGATCAGAACTCAGAAAGATGCAGTACAATGATGCAGGAAACGAGGAACAGAACCCAGTGGACACTGCAAGCACACCATGCATATGGCCCCCTGCAATAGTAATTCCACAAATGCCGAATACGGAAGAAAAAGTGGAACCAGCACAAAATAATGTGACTTTGATGCAGACAGAAATGCACCACAAAGTGGGTGAAGGAACAAGTAAAATCTTGCAGCAGGAAACAACAGAAACACCTGATGCACCACAAAAAACAGGGCCCCACAGCTCACAAGGTATTTCATACTCTCCTACTGAACCTTCTTCGGAAATATTTTTTGAAGCTGTCACAGATGAGGAGCCAGCAACTATAAACACAACCCATATTACTAACATTGAAATGGGGGAGCTATCTGATAATATGGGTGGTGCTTCTGTGGAAATTGGAAATTCCGAAGAGACTGGTAGTGAACGTGTAACCTATACTAGCTTTTTAAAAAAAACATTAGAACAAGGGAAGAGAAGACATACAGTCAAGTTAAGGTACTTAGGGGGACTAGAACTACCACCAGATAGATTTTATGTGGGGAAACAACTATTGAAACAAGATATGGGTTTTACACCCTCAAAGGTGTATGCACTGATTCACGAACCTGGGGAAGCAACCATTGATTTAAGTTTCAGATCCTCCACTTTGTTAGACAGATTTTGGCTTCTGTACAATAGTCACAAAATCTCCCTTATGGGCTCCTTTTCAGGCCATCCCACTCACTAAACCCACCTTTAAAACAATAACCATTCTCTTCAGAAACAAAGGAGTTAATGTGACAGATATTCTGTATTGACTAGGGACAAAGTGTGAAGTTAAAGATACCCCTGAACCTATAGTTGATGAAGAAGGATTTTGGACAGGAGGCTGGAGAGTTAAGATTCAGTTGCAGCAGGATGATTCAGGGATTAAACACCTGCCTAATTGTTTTTATCTTGACAAGGACAAAGGGGAGCTTTTCTATCAGGGAAAACCAAGACAGTTTTATAAATGTAAATCCTCAAGACATTTGAGTAGCAGTTGTGAAGTACAAAGATGCCTGCATTGTGGGAGTCAGGGTCACACAAGTGCAAGTTGTATCATACTCCAGGTATGTCATTTATGTGAGGAAGAGGGACACTCCATCTTTATCTGCCAATGGGCTTCACATGATAATGAGGATGGGGATTTTGCTGAGCAAGATTTTTATATTAATCGGGCCACCAGACAGGGATCTTCAAACCCTCCCCCTGCCCCCACTAGAGAACAGAGATAAGAAAAACAGGCACCTAGATCCAATGAACAAGAGATGCAGCAGCCTCCCACAGCACAAGAATCACAACAGGTGGACCCCAACCAGGGGGAGAGAGAGAGAGAGAAGAAACTCTAAACCTCAATATCTTGAGGGACCAAGTAGGGAGCTCAGACACAGAAATGTTATCTCCACAGCCCCCACCCCCAATTGAACCAGCCTTTACAATAGTTACTTCCAAAACACACACAGAACATCAGCAAACAGAAGCTGGCCCAGTGGCGCTGAGGTGCTAGACGCCACACCTCGCGCTGCGCCGGTGACCCGGGTTCGGGAACGGACTCGGGTGGCCGGGGTCGGCAGGGGAGGAGGACTGCGCCCAATGGATGCTCTCCTCCCTCAGGATGGGAACCAAGAATGCTTCCGCTGTTTCACATCACTCCTCGGAGCCGGTGGAAGCACCGGCCAGAGGGGACGGAGGCGGCTCTGTCTAACGGAGTCGGGAAGGGGGGACGTCACCGATGCATGAGTGCTCTGGCATGCATCAGCACACCATCACTCGGGACGTACGTCCCAAGCGTTCAGCATCCCAGAGGGTAGGGGACGTAAGGGGAGAAAAATGGAAATCCCTCCAGCAGCCCTAGATGAAGGCCGCCCTAAGTCCACCCGGACCACCTACAGGACAGACCCCACTGTGCAAGGAGAGGAGGTTGGGCACTCTAGGGGCAGATCCCTAAGGTGGGAAAGGGAGACATGAGCGGACGGAAGGAGGGGGCTCTGGAGGTAGGTAGGAAGGAGGATAAAGAATGAAAGTAAAAAAAAAAAAAAAATAAGAACATCAGCAAACAGAGGAAGAGGAACCCCTAGACAATAAATATGAGGCATTACGGTGGGGGGGGCACAGAAATGGGAGAGGACTCAGAAGGGGTATCTAAAACCTCCTCAAATAAAGGAGGAACTCCGGAACCAGAGACGCATAATTCACAAACCGCAAGGAAGGTGAAGAAAATAAGATGCATGGGCACAAGGTACAGTTTAAGGAAGAAAAAAAAACCAGATCAGAATAAGAACTGAAGAGTTATAATTTGTATCTAGCATTGCTTAATATGAATAGCCTGAAGTCTGAAAAGAAAAGAAAATCCACTTTCCAGCATTTTCATCTCAATACATATGACATTGTATTATTCCAAGACACACGGCCATTCACATCATTTGATGTTCAGACTGCAACTGCGGAATGGATAGTGGGTCCATCCTAATGGTCCGTTGGGGAGGACACATGCAGCGGGGTGGGTATCTGCCTCACAAACCCTAGGATAAAGATTACTAGGATCCAGAATGTATTACCTGGTAGGGCTATGTTAATGGATTTCATGTTAGAGCAACAGGATTTTCATGTAATCAAAGTTTATGCCCCACAAGAAAGAGTTAAAAGGACACAGATGTTTAATCTCTTACAGCCACTAGTATTAACAGCATGAGTAGTCTTGTGGGGGCGGGGGACTTTAATTGCAGCAGGTTAAAAACCAACAGTGATATCAAAACAGATTAAATCTTTTGTGATGCGGCCCTTTTAAATAGAATTATTTCACAGACTAAATTAATAGATGTCTTTCACACTACCCATTCAACCACGCAATAAATATATCTCAGGGGGCAACTCAAAGCAAGGATAGACTAGTGGTTCATATCAACATACATACCCATACAACAATCAAGAAAACACCCTATAGCAACCTCAGATCACATGTTGTTGGACATAAATTTGTCTTATTCCTCAGAGGTCACTTTGGGAAAGGGTTATTGGAGATGCAACACTTCCCTATTAAACATTCCAGAAGTAAGATAAGGTTTGATAGACACCATATAAGCTAGACAATTGGTCAAATTTTTATATGACAATATCTTAGACTGGTGGGAACAAACCAAAGTAGATCTAATAAAATATTGTAAATGCATGGGCCAACTCCTGTGCTCATTTAGGAACATACAGTATGAACAATTAAAACAACAGCTATACAAACTGACTTCTTTACAACTAGATACCAGATAAGATTTTTCAGAGAAAATAACAAATATCAAACAAAAAATTATTGAGAGCCAGTATGATAGAAACAAATCTTTGGAATTCGAACAAAGGTATGGAACCAAGGGTAAGCAGGAACAAGCAAATCCCTATGAGAAATGTATGTCTCAAAATAATAAAAAAAACAACATTTCAGCCTTAAAAATAGACAATCAGGAGATTACTGGTAACAAAAATATAATGAGAGAAATAGAAGGCTACATAAAGAAACTATACGGGACAGCACACGACATACCAACAAACATGAAAGAATGATTACAAGACTGTAGATTACTACAACTATCCCAAGCAGACAAGAACATTCTAATAGGCCAGATAACAAAACAAGAAATCATTACTGTCATAGAGCAATTACACACAGGTACAGCCCCGGGACCTGATGGACTATCCTATTTCTTTTATAAGGAATTGATACAGTACATGAGCACCAAAATAACAGAGATATATAATTATATCCTGCAACAGGACATTATGCCCCAAGCAATGTACCAGGGACTATTAATGCTAATACACAAAAGCAGGATAAAGAGAATCTGGACAATTGGAGGCCAATATTGTTGTTAAATACAGACTTTAAGATATTGACCAAACTACTAAGCAATAGATTAGCACCAGTATTAACGTCAGTAATACATTATTCTCAAGCATGTTCCTTTCTGGGGAGGAGGGTTTCTGACATTTTAATCCTTATCAGGGAACTGTTGGAGAAAGGGGAAAATGGTGAAATATCAGGGTATATAGTGAACTTAGATCAGACCAAAGACTTTGATAGGGTTTCCCATCAATACCTATGGGCATGCTTACAGCAATATGAATTCCCTGTAGAGTTTATCAAATGGGTACAACTCTGTTATGCACAAGCTCAGGTATCTCTTTATGTAAACAGGAGGGTGGGGACCGCATGCCAAATAAAAACAGGTATAAGGCAAGGCTGCTCGCTGAGCCCGCTGCTATATATTTTATCTCTGGACCCTTTAGTTAGGAGGATCAACACAAACCAGGGAATAAAGGGATTGCCAGTATCAAGCCAAGACACAGAAATTAAAACACTGGGGTACGCAGACAATCTATGTATAGCTTTAGTGGACTCTTTTTCAGTGACGCCAATGGGGCAGCAGCTAGAAGAGTTTTCATCAGTATCAGGATACAAAATTAACTTACAAAAGAGTATGTGCATCCCCATAGAACAAGATTGCACATTGGACACACACATATATATAACATACCTAAAAGTAACACAGGAATAAAAATTTTAGGAATCTTCTTTGGGATTCCAGGAGTGGCCCTATATAATTGGGAGTAACTACTTAATATAGCTTTGGACAGGGTAGCCAAATGGAACAGATGGAGGATGAGCAAGAAAAAGAGAGTACTCATGATGCATACATTTTTACTGCCAATGTTCATATACTTGAGTTATGTTTTTCCACCACCTAATCAAATGGAGACAAGATTCTATAACTGTTTCTTCCAGGGAATATGGGGTAGCCAGCTGAACCACATAAAACAAGGGGTCCTGTATTTAGAAGTGAAAGCAGGGGGACTGAATTTGATCAACCCCATCACCTTCTACTATAGTTTATTTTTATATGCAACTATAAAACCCATTATACAGGGTAATATGCATATCTGGTGCCCCTGGGTGGCAGACTACATAAGCCCTATATTGTAGATATGGCAGAAATATGGTATAATCCCAAAACAAAGCAGGTTCACAGATATACCTACATACATAAAAGATAGCTTAGGTAAATTGAAACTGTGGAAAGTGAATATAGAAATGCTAAAGACAAAAGACAGGAAACAATTCTACATAGACATACAGAAGGGATTTTTGATACAGATACCAGAATACATGAAGAAAACAGAAACAGAAGTTAGAAGCATATCTGCTTTACTCACAGAGCAAAGAATAATACCCCAGATGTGGAACAACATCTGGTAGTGCGTATGTGGGAAATTCCTAGTAAAAGATCATTTGAAACATAAAGACACATCAGAGAGAGGGTGCCCAAGAAGGGGATGCATAGGACAATTAGAAACAATGGACCACCTTTTCTTTCAATGCCAGTTTATTCAATAATTTTGGCTCTTGGTTTTGCACAAATGGGAGAGACCCAGATGCCCTATACTATGGGATCTCCACAGATTCAAGGCACAAATATGAGGTAGGAACCTTAAGGGTAATAACCACATGAATCAGATATTGGATATGGCAGGCACACTGCAAATTGACTTTGCAACAGATGGTGTGGACAGCAGAACAGTTAGCCCACACAATACAAGATAATGTCAGCCTCATAAAAAGACAAGAGTGTAAAAGAGACAATAGGAACAAAATAAAATGGAGATATTTTGAATCTTTGTAATATAATGTTTTTTGGGGGGTATCATTTTAAAGAGATGCCAAGAAATATGCTGATGAAGGTATAATAAAGGGAACAATAGGCAAGAGATCTCATGGGTATACAGAAATATAGTTTTTGGACCTGTTTTTTTTAAGAACAGTTGACCTTTTGTATTATTGTTTATTTTTCTGCCTTACAGGTTCCTGTAAACACTGGAGCTAATATATTTAATAATAATAACCCCCTACCCTTTTTCAAGGGGATGGGAAAGGACACAAAACAGGGTGTTGATGGAGAGGAATCTACTCTTTGAATATGTAACACACATACACAGTATACTGTGGTTAGGAATTCATTTTGTTTTGGCCTTTGGGCACACTGTCATAAAATAGAGGAATAATTGTAGGTATATATTTTTCATTTGTAACATTTATATTAATGTTTACAAGTAGTTTTATGGAACATAGTTTTCTTTTGATTTCTGTATACATTTAATATTTTGTGATGTTTATTTATATGTATATGTGACATCTATTTCTAAATAAAAACACCCCTGCTGTTTTCAAAAAAGTACCATGGGATCTTTAAGATCCACCTGAACTACCACCAGAACACTCAGATGGGACCTCGGTTTAATGTCTCATCTGAAAGATCCCCCAATACTGCACCACAGTGTCAGTATTGCGATTTAACCCAAGTACCTGGTGTGGGAATAGAGCCCACAGCCTTCTGATCTTCTGGCCTCAGAGGTGAGTGTGCAACCTGCTGAGCCGTTGACACTGCTCTATGGTGATAGGGGGTTTAGCATTTTAGGGGAAATGTTATCTGATCCTGCTGAGTTTGAATTTTTTAATTTATCTATTTTTTCTATAATGTCCTCCATGGTTATCTTTATGTTGGTGTCAGTATTTTTTTGAATATACCACACTTGTGAAAACAGAATCAAAAGATTTATTAAATACATTTGCCATAGCTTCAGGCTCCACGATATGTTTGCTCTCTACCATTAAGGAGCATAAGCTAGAGTTTGATTTACATAATGAATTCACATATCCATAACATGTCTGCATGTTATCCTTACTAGCATTGCTAGCTATGCTTCTTTACTTCCTTTGTTTGTTTTCCTTAATCATATTTTAAAAATTTTTCTAGACATTTTTAAATTGTGTCCATATTTTTTCGGAACCCGTTTTTCAAAATTTGACATAAAGTTGATGTTGCTTCTTTATTAGCCTTTTTAGAGCTTTTATTAACCATTTAGGTTTGCTGCCTTTGCTATTGTATTTCCTGACTTTTTAATATGTTTGTCACATATGATGAGTATTTGATGCTTAATAGTGTCCCACATTTCAGCTACATTTTTATTTTTTAATATTACATCCCAATTGTTTTTTCCATGTCTTCTTGCATAAGAGGTTTGTTGGTGGTGTTGAAATTATAAATCTCCCTACATCCCCTTGTTATTGGGATATATTTTTGGAATGAGAAATTTACACAATTGTGGTCACTATTCCCCAAAGGTCCGGTAACTTTGCAATTTGTAATGTTGATCTTGTTTGTGACTAGGACTATGTCTAGAATGTTTTCTCCTCTTGTTGGTCCTTTACATATTGTGTAATTCCTAATTGTTTAACTTTCTCAAGGAAGGAAATACCATGTTGCTTGGCAGCTCCAAGGTTGTCCCAATCTATATCGCTGTAGTTTAAATCTTCCATAAATATCACTCTTCCAAGTTCTCCTGCTTTCTCAAGTTCGTCCTTTATTTGTTCGGTTATTTCACTGTTTGTGCTGGGGGTCTGTAGCACACACCCATTATAATATTCCTACTGCTTCCTGTGTCAGTTTTGATCCATATTGATTCTGGCTCGCTACTTTTCTTTTTTATTTTTTTCAGAAATATTTGTGGTTTTTAATTTATTTGATATACAGTATATGCTGTTACTTCCCTGCCTGTCCTCTCATTTTTATCTAGGTAGTATAAGGTATAACCTGGTATTTCCCTACACCAAATATCATCACCTGTCCACCAGGTCTCACTTATAAATGCCATGTCGACATTTTTTTGTGGTTCAAGAATTGCTTCCATTTCCTCTTTCTTGTTTTGGATGCTTCTTGCGTTTATTAGACAGCAATTTATTTCATTTATAGTAATATCCTTAACACTTTTATTCTGAAATTGTTTTCGGTTTGTTGTTGATGTAGTTACCAGTCCAGTCCCACCCCCACTCCACCCCCATACAGTAGGGGACTGGACTGGTAACTACATCACAAATGGTACTTTGATAACAGTGCATTTAAAATGACAGGGATTGCAATGAGTGTATAACAGGAGCCTACAACTAATAAATAAATCTGCTGAAACATCATTAGTGGGATATTCAACACAAATACTGATATATGAACCCCCAAAATAAGCTAGAAACATTTTAAATAATCCAGCAAAATTCAGGCTGTTACAGGAGAGAAAACATCAAGCAGCATGAACTATGAGAGATCAGCTGTTCACTGTTTCCTATCAGACTTTTATTTTTATCTCTATGTCAAACTTGTTGAGAAATGAGCTGCTTATAGATATTATTCAAAAATTTAAAAACTAAAACCTGGCCAGTATGTACAACACAACAAATTCAATACCAGCAATTGTCACATCTTGGTACTTGTATTATATTCAGACCAATTAGATGAAAATGTAGCTGTCCAACTTCGAGCTGCATGACTCTGAGAGGCTGTTTGGAATCCACAACTAGCACATTAATCTGTAGAAACACCATGTGATTGTGTATTAAACACAATAACAGATAGATGAAACCCCCAAAGAGCTAGAAATATTTAAACTAATCTAAAACAATCCAAAACAATTCATGCTGTGACAGTAGCAGGAGTGAAAACATAAAGAGCCACAGACTAGGATGGAAAAGCTGTTTGCCATTTCCTGTCAGACCTTTTTATCACTGTGCCAAATGTGTCGATAGACATGCTGCTTAATATTAATCAAAAAATAAATTTAACAAAGTCAGTCCTAGAATTAGCCACTGCACTATACAAATTACATATTAGGAACAATCAGATGAAAAGAAAGGACCTGTCAAACTCCGTGCTGTGTGTCCCAGAAAGGCTGAATCAGCACAGCAGCACAGAGATAGTGATTTACTCAATCAAGTATTCTACAGACAGAATTCAGATCAGTCACCAGCATGAACAGAAAGACTCAAATAAGGAGATATCAAAATAAAAAAAACAAATTTACTTGTGTCTACTGATGTTTATTTTGACAAAACATTTAATTTTTTCTCTTGTCACACATCATTGATGAATCTGTTGGTAAACCAGTGTGGTAGAATCAACCATAAACAGCTAGCATTTCACCTTTACTATACAAAGTGCACAAAGAAAGGCTGTCGCATCATGCATTAAACAACTGACATGTACAGTATATAGTGTTATATGGTGCCTTCTTTCTGCTCATGGTTGGTTAATAGACTCACCACACTGAATTGAATCCAGCAACAAATCAAAACAGGCTATAGACACTTTGCTAATCTATGTATTGCAAACAGTGATCTTTCCTGGCTAGTTGATTTTCATATTGTCAGCAGTGACAAGAAAATTCAGTGCAATTTCCCCATGTCCTTTCCACCTAGGTTCCCTTGGAGGGAAGGAGAAATAGGGAGAGAGAGGGAAGATGCATCATTCTGCTGGGAACCACTGATGCTCAGTAGTCACAAAGGACCAGTGTCCATTTCATAGACATACATCACATCAGCTCCTGCCTCACACTTTAAACAATTGCTAAAAAACAGTAAATAAATCAATGTGATTGACAATGACGTAATTATTTGTGCTGCATCTGATTGTGCATTAGAGAAAGAGTAATGTGTGCTCTGGGATGGCCCAAGTTCCAGTTGCCTTGGTGGTCAGCTGGTTATCATGACAAGAATGATATTCCGGGTTGCCTGGGTTCAAGTCCCAGCTGAGGCATTTACTTCTTTCTCTCCTCTGTTTGTAACTATAAAAGTTAAACTTTTACTCGACAGTTCTGCAATCTATGAGGTAAGTTGAACAGTCTCAATGTCCCAACAATGGCAGTTCTAACAAAAACAAATATATGTTTTTTATTGTGTAAACCAAAAAAACACTGTGAGCAATGAAATTAGCAAGTGGTGTAACAAAGCCAGAGATTGCTTCACCTGGTGTTTCATGCCGGGGGAAACTTCATCAGAGGTGACAATACTGGAATGGGCTCCAAAGCTTCAATACTTGGCATTTAAAGAAACAGTAGCCATTTCAATTATATGTTTATAATAGAAACCAACCAACTGCAAACTACAGTGGGAAGCTAACGTGCAGAACATAAATACAGTGCAAAAGTGTAAAATGTAATATTAAGAAACATGAAAAAGCTAAACATCATTTTGCAAAACTGTTAATTGGATCGTCAGCTAGATAATATCCAATCACAAGCATGTATGCCACATTTGAATATTAGGTTTTGCTATAATATTTAATTAACATAAGCTAAAAAGTCACACTTAAAAAAATATTACATTAACTCGTTAATCTCCATAAATGATTATTTATTTTACTACAGTCCAGAATACAACAAATCAGTGAGAGTTTACTACATCATCATTAAACTCAGATCTTAGATACATTTACAGTATGACAATTTTTGATATGATGCAACAAAATATGATATGTGCTGCAAAATCTTTAAAAAGCATGCACGTGTATGACGCCTCTACAACAGAATCAATAGTCCAAAACACCATCTGAAGACATCATGAACCATAGGCAAATAAGGATATGATTACTCTTCTCATACATTATAGATGAGTGAGAATGCAGGATCCAGAGGGCCCTGTGCTCCCTCAGGTAAATAAGGTTGCAATTACACTATCTCAAAAAGTAAGGAAATTCTTTGCAAAAAATCTACATTAACATCAGCTATGGTTGATATCAAACTGTAAAAATGAGGGATATATGATGTTAGGGTTTCCAACCCCAACACCCCCACCCATCCTGCATATACCAACAGGTGTCAGGAGGTGTCTTGAAATCATCAGCCCTAACACTCACCCCATTCTCCTATATATATCTCAGCTTATTTACTTATGGAATGGGTGAGTGTTATGGCTGATCATGCCAAGGCACACCTCTGATGCCTGTTGGTGTGTGCAGGGTTGGGAGAGTGTTAGGGTTGGAAACCTTAACGTCATATTTCCCTTCTTTTTACAGTTTGATATCAACCCTAACTGATGCATTAACATCGTTTTTTACAAAGAATATATGTAATAGATAACCCATTCTGAGGTGTGCGGTCGCAATCTGATATACACACACCTTAGTGTACATTGTTACGCACGAGGCCACAGGCCGAGTGCGTCAACCACCCAAGGCATGGTAGATGGATCATGATGAGGGTATCCACCCCATCCAGGCACCTGATACTATGTAATGTCTATGGGCCCAACACGGATGACCCTGCCTTCTTTCATACTCTCTGTCAGAATCTCATGGAGTTCAATGATAAAAGCATCCCCATTGTGTTGGGGGGGATCTGAACGTTGTTCTTAACCCACAGATAGACAGGAGTGGAAGGTCCACAGAACCACACATAGGGGCACAAAAGGCCATAGCAGACTTGATGGCTGAGCATGGGCTGACTGATGCCTGGAGGACCAAGCATCCAAATGTCAGAGACTACATCTATTTTTTCTCTATATCTGGCTCCACCAGTCAACTGGATCTGTGGATGGTGAACCCTCAGATTCTCACTCAACTCACAGAAGCCACTATTCACCTGGTGATCATTTCAGATCATGCTCCCCTAGAGACCAAAGTTCTTTCGGGCTCCACCCCACAAAAATCCTCTAGTTGGAGGCTTGACCCTCTTTTGCTAGAGGACAATGAGTTCAAGGCTTGGGTTAAAATGGAGGTCCTAACCTACTAGCAGCATAACAGCACTGAAGAGGTGTTGGTGGCAACCAAACTGGAAGTCTTTAAGGCCACCCTAAGGGGTAGCTTATGGTCTATGCTGCTTGCAGATGGCAGAAGAGAAAGGTGGAACACATGCAACTGGTGAAGGATTTCCATGAGGCGGAACTAGCTTTTAAAACCTTCCCATCTCCTCCGCCCAAGGTGGCAATTGCTAGGGTTAACTACGTAAGGATCAAACCTGATGCCCTCTTTACCAGGAAAACTGAGCTAGCCCTCCGCCGCCTATGCCATGCTTTCTGGGAAGGGGGTGAAAAGTCTACTAAACTTCTGGTTTACCACCTAAAGTGTTAGCAAACCAGTAAGTTGACTATTGGTCTAAAAGATGCCTCAGTGGTCATAAAACATGACCCTGAGGACATCAGTTCTATCATGAAAGCCTTCTACGAGACTCTCTATGCTTCCCTTTCCCCCATCCTCCTCAGTGGAAGACTTTCTGGGGAATTTGTCCAGTGCACTTACCTGGTCAACAAAAAATAAATAAAATAAATAAATAAATGTACCATTCCCCTCCCTTTCTTCTACACATGTAACAGCTCTGAACAGTCCCAACACCTTACAAAAAGTATCCCATGCCATAAGATCCTTAAATCTGGACAGATCTCTTGGAGGTGATGGCTCCTGAACAATTTCTATCATATGTTGGTTGGGGAGCGCTCCCACTATCTCCTTAGAGTATTCCAGGAATTTCTGGCACAAGGAATTCTCCATCCATCCATCCATAAGGGAAGCAGTAGTAACTGTGCTACCAAAATGAGTTACTGCCCAGCTTCACTTATTAATGTAGACGCCACAATCGTGGCAAAAATCCTGGTGCCCTACCCAAAAAAGGTCCTCTCAGGGCTCATGCACCCAGCTCAAGTAGGCTTTATGAAGGGGAGGATGGGTTCTGATCACTTAGGAACTCTAGTTTCTCTCATTCACAGTGCACAAAAGGTCAAGACCCCCACGGCCGCCCTGACCGTGAACTTTGAGAAAGCCTTCGATTTGGTCAACTGGAGCTATCTCCAGTCTACACTCCAAATCATGGGCTTTGGTTCAATTTTTCATCAATGGATACAACTATTGTGAACAATGCCCAGAGTCTCTATGCTGACTAATGGCCTCCAGTCAGCCCCCTTCCCCAAGCAGAAGGGGATGAGGCAGGGCTACACCCTTTTGTCACTTTTATTTGTGCTGGTGATTGAACCCCTAGCCATTGTTCTGATGGAGCATCCCTATATCCAGGGTATGGACATAGGAGATATGGAATACACCACATTCTTTATGCAGATGACTTGCTGATCACACTGGCCAATGCTTCCTATGCTACCCCACAGATCTTGGTGCTTCTGGGTTCTTTCTCCAAAATATCTGGTCTCAAAGTGAATCAGGGCAAGACAGAAGCCCTTCCCTTAAATAGCCACTGCACTGTGAATATTTTCAAAACCATAGACCTTGTCTGGGCACCCAATGGCATCACTTACCTTGGTATAAAGCTGCATAGAGACTTTTCTAAAATTCTGGCATGGAATCTTGAACCCCTACTTGCTTCAACTAAAAGTGAACTGCAGAGGTGGAGAGCCTTGTCTATTTCCCCAGTGGGTAAGATTGATGCTATTAAGATGATTATCACCCCCAGATCCTTGCACCTATTATCACATCTTCCCCTCCATATCCCCAAGTATGGTTTCATAAAATCAGCAAGACCCTGGGTACACCTCGCGCCATGCCTGCGACCTGGGTTCCGGAGCGAGCCGGGACCCCCGGGGGTCGGCGGGGGGGATAGAGATTGAGTGTCCGCCGACTGCTCTCTCTTCTGGGGGGTGAGGTGGGAATGCACTCATTCTAGGAGCGACCTCTGGCTGTGGCTGGAGGGTCACCAGTGTAGCGGTGCAGCATAATGCCTGGGGGGGGGCAGAGCCACGGCATTCCGTAGCCTTGCTGGCTGGGCTCTTTGGGGGGAGAAACAGAAAAAGCAAAGAAAAATACTTCCTGCATATCGGGAGATGACGGTGGCCCCAGTAGACCCTCCCACATCCCAAACACCGGCCCAGACGCACCCAGGATCTCTATCTCACGAGGACCCAATGACTTGCAGGTAGGCCCCTCATACTTAGGAGGTAGCCACCGAGGGGGAGCGGAATCAGCCCTGAAGATGGTACGGGGGGTCGGGTCAGCCTGCAGTCGTTCGGGGGAGGAGAGTCCAGGGGAATGCGGGGGTTCAGGTTGGGAGTAGGGTGGAGATCCATGTGGGCACTCCTGAAGGATGCCCAGAGTGTCAGGAAGATAAACAAAGTTAAAACAAAACAGAAAAAAAAACCAAGTCCCTGGGTGATTTCTCTGGGAAGGAAAACCCCTAAGGTTCAGCAAAGCTGAACTATGTTATCGCTGCAGCATAGGGGGATGGGCTTCCCTTGTTCCAGGGCTATTATATAGTCTTCATATCAGCACAAAGTGTTCAATGGTTCAAAATCAAATTATGCCAAAGGTCCCTTATGGAGAGAGTTAAAAGCAAACCTTATAGGTGGACACTCCCCAGTGATCACACTTCATTGAATATATCAATGAAACTACTGAGCCAGAATCAAACCATGTTAAGGTGAGGGTCTTAGACTTCAGGAGGGACAATTTTAAAAAAGATGGGGGATTGCCTCAGGGATGCCCTGGCTGGGAGGAGGACATGGTTGGGGTGGAGGAACAGTGGACAACACTAAAAGGGGTCATAGGGAAGGCAACAAAGCTCTGCATCAGGCAAGTAAGAAAAGCAAGAGGAAAAAGAGACCACTATGGTTCTCAAAAGAGTTGGCTGGGAAAGTAAGGACAAAAATGTTAGCATTCAGGAAGTATAAGGAGACACTGAGGGAAAAAGATAGGGAGGTGTAGTGCAAGATGCAGAGGGAGGCAGAAAAACAATCAGGAGTGCAAAGGCACAAACAGAGGAGGTAAAGGAAGGGGATAAGACATTTGTCAGATATGTAAGCAAAGGAGAAAAACGGGCAAGGTTTGTAAGGCTAAGGAGGGTTGAGGGAGGTGTGGGGGGGACCAGGAAAAAGCAGGCATCCTGAGCAAATATTTTTGTTCAGTGTTCACAGAGGAAGGTTAATGTGAGGGACCACAGTTATGTGACAGGAGCATCGAAGGAAAGGAAGTGGACACTAGTCCATTTACAGAGGAGAGAGTCCTGAAGGAACTTACAAACCTGAAAGTGGACAAGGCAATGGGGCCAGATGGGATACATCCAAAGATATTGAAGGACCTCAGATAGGTGCTAGCTGCACCTCTGACAGTCTTGTTCAACCACTCACTGGAGACGGGAATGATCCTGGAGGACTGGAGGAGAGCAGATGTAGTTCCACTTAACAAAAGTGGTAGCAGGGAGGAAACTGGAAATTACTGGCCAGTCAGACTGACCTCAGTGGTGGGGAAATTAATGGAATCACTGCTGAAGGAAAGGATTGTGGAATATCTTGATACCAGCAACTTACAGGATCCAAGATAGCATGGATTCACCAGGGGGAGGTCATGTCAAATGAATCTGATAGATTTGTTTGACTGGGTGACCAGGGAAGTAGATCAGGGTGGAGCATTGGATGTGGCCTACCTAGATTTCAGTAAGACCTTCAACACTGTTCCACATAGGAGACTAGTAAATAAGCAGGGCAGCCTGGGAGTGGGGCCAAAAGTGGTAAACTGGCAAGGAACTGGTTGGGGGACAAGCATCAGAGGGTGGTGGTAAATAGAGTCCACTCTGAGGAAGGGAGGGTGACCAGCAGAGTGCCACAAGGATCAGTACTGGGACCAGTCCTCTTTAATGTATTTATTACTGACATTGCAGAAGGACTAGAAGGGAAGATATGCCTTTTTGCAGATGACACTAAAATCTGAAATAGGGTAGACACTCCGGGGGGGGGGGGATAAATGAATAGGGATCCAGGAAAGCTTGAGAAGTGGTCAAGAATGTGGCAACTCTGTTTCAATGCAAAGAAGTGCAAAATCATGCACTTATGGCATAGAAACCCAGGGGCAGAGTACAAGATGGGGGTAGTGGTACTGACAACCGCCAAAAAGGGGGTAATCATATCTGCTGACCTAAATGTGGCCAAACAGTGTGACAGTTCAGTGGGGAGGGCCAGTGGGATGCTGCGGTGCACAGGGAGGGGTATCACCAGTAGAAAGATGGAGGTGGTGATACCACTGTATAAATCATTGGTGAGACCTCACCTGGAGTACTGTGTCCAGTTCTTAAGATCACATCTCTGGAAGGACATGGACAGAGTAGAAATGATCAAGAGGAGGGCAACAAAAATGGTGCAGGGTCTGTACCAGAGAACATATGAGGAGAGACCAAAGGACCTCAATTTGTACACCCTGGAGGAAAGAAGGGAAAGGGGGTATATGATAGAGACTTTCAAATATTTTACGAGTATAAATAAGGTACAAAAGGGAAGCATTTTTCAGAAAAAAAGATGCTCAAGAACAAGAGGACAAGCTATGAAGCTGGAGGAGGTAGGCTCAGGGAAAAAGTAAGAAAGTACTACTTCACAGAGAGTGTAGTGGATGCCTGGAACAGTCTTCCAGTGGAGGTGATGGGGGTGAAGGCTGTGATGGGATTCAATAACACATGGGATAGGCATAAGGGAACCTTGGTCATTAGGGGAGGGCTAAGCCAGAGATCAAGTAGGGTCTATCGTATTATAGTAGGTAGGGAAAATTGGCAGACTGGGTGGGCCAAGCAGTCCTTATCTGTCATCAAATTCTATGTTTCTTTGCTTCTATTACAAATGCTACTTTACATGCCAGATATACATTTTGGAAATGCTGATGATATACATTCATGGGCTGCTGTACCACTATTCTGCCAACATAAATGCTGCTTTTATAAATGTCAGACAGTCGTAAGTTTTGGAAACATGACGGCTTACCACGTTAGCTGCTGTGTTGCATCTTCTGAACATCTCATGAAGTCAGACAATAAATATTCTGCTTTACATGTCAGACAGGTATACATTTCCAAAGCGCCATTGCCTACCATGAGAGCTGTTGTACTGGATCTTTAGCACAGCCCATGAAGCCAGCATTAAATATGCTTTTTTTACATGTTAGGCACTTATTTTTTAACATGGAGGCCTATCATGTCAGCTATTGTACAGTACGTTGTGTGCACATAATGAAGCTAATGGTCAGGCTGCCGTTCAGAAGGACAGAGATCAGTAGATTGAAATGCTGCATTCACAGTAACTGAAAACAAATGAGCAAGCAAAAGCAAGGATCAAACTCCCAGAAATCATGACTATTTGAAAATGTTCCCAATCTTGACTCTGACACAGCTCTGGATACCACCACCAATTTTAAAGGCCATACTAGTATCAGTACCAACCCTCTGCTGTCAGTATTATCACAGGAGAATATTTAGGACTTGGAAGAGGATTTTGACTGTAAGCCTTAAGCAGGCATAGAACAGCCAAACATTACTCACCCAAAAAACTTAAACATTGATCCTCAGCCAGTTCAAATTCAAACATTGAGGAAGGAGAGACGGATTCCATTATGAAAATTATTAAAAACATGAATCAGAAAAAAAATGAGGTGTCCATTTGTTCTGACCATCTAAGAAATACTTAAAACCATCATAAGACAAGCTTTCTCAGTAGCCTTCTCCAGTGTTCCTAGCTTCAGTTACTCCACGCCTTTTCTTTATATATCAGACAGGCATAACGTTTACAAAAAGTGGTTGCTTACCCCATGGGCTGTTGTACCCATCACTCTGTCAGCAAACAAATATTAATTTTACTTGTCAGACAGGCATATTTTGAATCAGTTTTGGCCTGCACCATATGCTTCTGTATCTATGCCAGCAAAAATATGTGGATTTCAAAAATGTCAGACAGACATATTTTTAGGGAACAGAGGTAGCCTACAGGAAACTGGAACAAAACCCCTGACTGACTGGGTCCTCACAAACCACCATGAGAGAATCACTGATGTTTCAGTCCTACCTGACTTACTCAGTGATCACTCCCCAGTCACTTGCCTCTGGTCCAATAAAGCCCTGAAACCTTCCCCTAACATAACTGCAAGGCGGGTTCTAAGAAAAGGGCAGCTAAACTCTTTCAAGGCTCATCTCAAGCAGCTTGACCAGTCTCCCCTTGACACTCTACAGGGTGTAAACCAGGCCTTGGACCATTTCATAAACACCTTCAATGTGGTCTGAAACATCTACACTCCAGTAAAAAAGCAGAAGCTGAAGAGTCCCAACAATGGCTAGGTCACCCAAGCACTCCTTGATCACATGGGTACTAGGGATCATTTATGGCACGGAGCAAGGGCCACTGGCAAGCCGATTGACTTTCAGAAGTATAGGGCAGTGAGGAATAATTGTACCTGTGAGATCAGGCTAGCTGAAGCACAGTATTACAAAGATTGCCTTAGTAAAACCTGGGGGGATGGGAAAAAATTCTGGATCAACCTTAAGGACCTCACAGGAAAGGACAGCAAGTCCTCCCCCTCCATGCTCCTTGTTGACAGGAAAATCACACAAGACCCAAAAACCATAGTGGATACTTTCAATACCACCTTCTCTGATCTAAGTGCCATTTCCCCCCGCCCCCGGAACTTCTTTGGTGGCAAGGCAGACACCTTGGACTGTACCCTGTCAGACCTCAATCTGCCCCCACCCAGTACCCCTCCTTTCTAGTCCAAGCAGATCACCAACCCCTACTGAAGGCAAAAAATACCTTCAACACACCCTTGGTAAAACACAGAACAGCAATGACACCCTTGACTTGAAAATGATTGCTCTCTTGCTTGACGAAGTTGTCCCACCAATCACAAAAATACTCAACTTATCCCTCAGACAAGCACAATTCCCTAAGAAGTGGAAATCGGCAGTGGTCACGCCTGTACATAAAAGTGTGGATTGTATGATCCAATCTAACTCCAGGCCCATATCCATTCTGCCCTCACTGTCTAAGGCCCTAGAATGTATTGTTTTGGACCAACTAGTGGACTACCCAAACAAATATAACATTCAGTGCCCTAAACAACACGGTTTTCACAAGGCCCACAGTACCATTACTGCACTACTAGAATACACAGACTACATCCACGAGGCATTAGATACCAGCCATCTAATGGGGTCTATATATATATATATTGACCTCACAAAAGTGTTTGACACCATTAATTACCACATTCTGCTCAAAAAACAACATGCTCTTGGGCTATCACCGGGTACCATTGGGTGGTTCAAGAGCTACCTTGCCCATAAAACTCAGCAAGTAAAAATAAATAAAACTCTCTCTGATAGCAGGAAGGTGACCGTAGGCATTCCCCAAGGTTCCATCCTGGGACCCATCTTATTTAGCCTGTTTCTTAACTCTCTTCCTGGTGTCTGCCCAGTCATAATTCTTCTATATGCAGATGATGTGACCATCTTCTCTAGTAGCCCCCATCTAAATGTGCTAAAAAAAATCTACAAGAAAGCTTCACTATAATTGAGGAATGGTTCAATCTAGTGTTGCTCAGATGGTGCCTCCATGGATCCAACTGTGATCCATCAAATAGTGACACTATTGCCTGCCCGGTGGTGCTGAGGGTTGAGGCACTGGACACCACATCTCATGCCATGCTGGTGACCTGGATTCAGAAATGAGCCCAGGTCATCGGGGGTCATCAGGGAGAGAGAGGATTGAGTGTCTGACTGACTGCTCTTCTCTCCTTGGAGAGAGTTCAGGGCTCGCACTGTTCTGAAATGGCCCCCAATCGTGAGTCGGGGGCACTACTAGTGTGGTGCATCTAGGGGGTAGAGTACAGTGGATGTCAGTACACTGTGCTTTGACAGCATTGTATGTCTGTACTCTAAAGGGGAGAAAAAACAGGAAAAAATGGTGGTCGGTCATGACGGCTCGATGGTCGTGTCTCCGCGCCCATGGACCCGGAGGAGCCACGCTTGGGTATTGGATCTGGACCTAGTGGGGAGTTAGGGGGCCACCCCATGGGTACCATGTACCTGCCCAAGCAATGTGGGCCTGACAGGGGTTCAGTGGGGTTGCAGGAGGACGGCGGCCGGACAATTGCTGACCGAGCTGTGGGGAGTAGAAAGAATGCTATAAAAAAAAAACATAGTGGCACTATCGAAGCGGGATTTGACCTGGGATCTGGCCAAATTCAGAGGTCAGATCTCAGGTTGGATCCCATGTTATCCAGTGCCAGATCCAGGGATCTAATGTTGGATAACGTGGGATCTGACCTGGATCCAGGGGGGGTTGGATCAAGGATCAGATAACGCTGCAATCTGACCGGATTCACTATCTTGGCAAATGGCAGGTATTTGGTGGTATCCTAATTGCTAGGCTACTGTCTGAGCAATACTAGTTCAATCAGAACAAACTCCTACAAAACTATAAAAAAACTAAAGTAATGCTCTTCTCCAGTCCGCAAAACAAAAGCAAGTCTTGCCAACTGACAATCTTAAACAGTAAACATGAACCACTAGACCAAGTAAGCACCTTCAAGAATCTAGACAGTACCCTTGTGAACGTGTGGGTATAAACAACTCCAGAAGCAGAGACTGGAGACAGTACTTCAGGTTAAACACACATTTACTTCATGTGTGTTGTTTATTGAAGAATCAAAACAAAATAAGTAAAAGGAAGAATAACACTGTTTTGGATGAAAAAAATACAAATCAAAGCCTGGCTCACCAAGAGTGTTTCAGCTACATCAGAATAAAACTTACACCATAGAGTGGAAGTTGCTAAAAGGTCCCACTACATCTATGGTATTTCCCTGGAAGAGAGGAGATCTGCTCTCTCCTACCAATCTGCTCCAACTGTGTACTAGAGCTCCTTATATATCTCTATGGAGCAGAGAACAAGAGGTCACATGAGTGTGTAGATCCTCCCCTATTTTTATTATTAACAATTCCTTCCTTTATACAAATTATAGGAATATCAAATCCTAAGTATACTTTGCATAAAGATATGATTGCATCATAAAGTATTCCAATTTCCAAAATATGTTAATAGAAAATACAAAAAAACAAGGTTGCATATCTAATGGCTCATTAGAACAAAAGGTTCTGCCTACAAGGAAGAGTTAGTTTAGTATTCTGTCCTATAAATAAGCCTCCTGTTGGGCTGCTGTTCCCCTAGTAGGAACCTATCCCTTTAAGGCACAGAACCAAGCTTTAGGTAAGCAGCAAAATGATTTTGTTACATACATCACTTATTCTTACTTCTTAAAAGACCTAATAGTTTGCTTTAACTACCCTGATTAATGTGGCACAAATAAATGTAAATATAAAACATGTTTTCTCCAGAGAAATTGTGAAATGCAGAGTTTTGCTTGCTCGACAGCCGACTCCCCATTTAAACCTAGAGAGAAGATGCAGGGAGAATGACTGAAACTGTACAGCAGACTGGCTAGCTGACTGCTGCCACTGCCATTACCAAATGTGTTTGACTTCATTTAACAATTAAACAACAAAGAAGGGGCAAGAGAAGAAGTGGATCCTTGTTTTATGTATCAGGAAAAGGCAGTTTCACTGTAAAGTGCAGGATTAGCTTTCATTTTTCCCTTTACAGCGTGACCTAGCACTTTTCATCTGCAAAAGCTATATTTAGCCTACTAATACTACATATTTCAGCATAAGACTGCTTATTTGCTAAAGGGGTTTTGAAAGGAACTTATTACTTTCTTTTAAAGGCATTTTCAGATGAAGCTAAATGACACCCCCATTTCTGGGAAACTATATCGAGGCAGGAAAAGAAAACAGCGGGGAAAGAACAGTAAGGAGCTATAATAGGAGGCCACCCTATTATAGTGGGAAAAGGAAGTATAATAGAAAAGGAAGACTGCTGCAGCAGATTTAATAAAGAGTATAAGGCATAGAAAAGGGGGAATGCCTCGAGATACTGGGACAAAAAAAACAAAGACAAACCCATAATTTATAGGGGCAGAACTGCCACAGCTCTTAACAGATCCCTCTCCTACTCCTACTATATACTGTAGATCATGTAGTAAAAACAGTCAATACTAGAATCGATTTGCTTTATAGGCACCGACACTATATGACAGCGGAAGCCTTGTCTCTTGCAGTTAACAACTCTATACTATCTATCATAGATTATGGTCTAGTTAATGCAATACCCGACTACCCTATGTGCATGTGACTGCTCTGACTAATTCCTGTTATCCCCTTCATTCCTACCTATCACCACTCTCCCCCTCCCTCACCACCCCCAGCTCCCCACCAACCCTTCCCTCCATACTGGCCCTCCTCTACCACTGTCCCTAACCTGGCAGATATCTCCCTGTTGTCAACCAACCTCTACTGTCCCCCTCAGCTTCTTCCTTCCACTCCGCCTCCTACACTTACCCGACTCTCTTACTGTTCCTATCTCCTCCCCACTGCCTCTTGACAACACAAACTCCTGGCTACACTCCACACTTCACCTCTATGCCTCTAAAATTTAATTCTCTCCCTAAGTAAATTTGATAAGTCCAGTAAGTATAATTAAGATGTCTTGTAAATGCTCTGTAAATAATTCTGTATTCATTTGAATAAGCCACTATGTACTCCTTCTGTATACAGCTCTTGTCTTTGTGTATTTTATAAGATTTTCTGCTACTGACATGGAACCTTTGTAAATTAACTTCAAGCTCAAAGGTTGTTATCCAAGACAATTCATAAATAAACTACTGGGCTGCTATATACATGTATATATATATATATGTGTGTGTGTATATATATATATATATATATATATATATAATTTCCCAAAAAAATGTGTTAATGCACCAGTTAGGCTAACTTAACACCACCAAAGTAGGGAAATGTGGCATTAGGGTTTCCAACCCTAACTCCCCAAGTGGCAAAAGGAAACAAACATTAGGGTTTTGGGTCTCCAGCACTTTGGCGAATCAGCTGTGGGGTCTTCTTTGAGGTTGTCAACCCTAATGCTCACTCCTCCCTCCAGGCCGCAGCCTGCAGTCTGAAACACAATGTACAGCTCCAAGCCATAGCCTCACAGTGATACACTCTTCTATAGAAGTATGTCTCACCACATGTTGCCAGCACAGTTTGTTGTGGCTTTCTTCAGACCCTGCATGAAGAAATGAGATCATGTGTGATGTTTGCTCAGGGAACAGGGTGGACATTAGAGCTGACAACCCAAGGAAGACCCCAGCACTGATTCACCAAGACTCCAGAGACCCAAAACATATATTTTTGGTTTTTCCTTTGCTGTTTCGGGGATGGGGTTGGGGAGCTAGGGTTGTAAACCCTAATGCCACATTTTCCTACTTTTGTGGTATTAAGTCACCCTAACTTGGACATTAACAAAGTTTTTTGCAAAGAATGTCCTTTCTTTTTGAGATAGTGCAATCATGTCCTCATTTATGCAGATGTGCAGGGCCTTCTGGGCCTTGCACTATTTGCAAGACTCCATCCACCTATAGTACTGCAGGGCCTTCCATGCAGCAAAGGATATCAAGAATGTCAAGAATTCATGGTGCTGTCTGGTAAACTACAAACGTGCAGGGCCCTTTGGTCCCTGTGCCTCCATGTGGCCACAGATACAGATGCACAGGACACAGCATCCATCTGTCAGCCAATGCACAGAACCCTCTGCTACCCACAGGTGCAGGGCTCTATACCAAGAAGACAGTATGCTTCACTATATGGTACCCGGGCCTGTGCAGTGAACCATGTAGCTTTCATGCGCTGGCTGAGGGGAGGTTCACATAACAACTCCACCCCCGCTTCACCCATCCACCTACAGTAGGTCACTGAGCTCACCCCTAAACTCAGCTTACCAGCAAGAGACTACAAAGCATACCCACTGGGGTCAAGACTGGAACTACACACAAAGCTTCTTAACAATTATATATTTTTTTCAAATTTTGAATCAGATTAGTCTAGTGGACCCTCCATCCCCCCCCACCCTGTCAGGTAGCATCCCACCACCCTGCTCCCACCTCCCTATCCATGAGCCAGTGACCAGCACAGCCCTCTGCTATGGCCAGCCACGAGACTGAGCTATGTCAGCCAGACTGAGCTCTGTCAATGAATGACCTTGTACTTGTACAAGTATGCAGTCATTCATTGACAGAACTCAGTCTGGTGGCTGACCATACTGGAGGGCTGTGCTGGTCACCAGCTCAGAGATGAGGGGAGGGGGTGATGTTGTACTACCTGCCAAGGTGGGGGTCTGCTAGACACCAGAGAAAACCTGTTTGATTTTAATGGGTGTGCTCAGGGATGGGGGGGTCCACTAGATACCAGGGAACTTAATATACAGACTTGAGTACATGGAGAGGGGGTCTGCTAGACATCAGGGAAATTAATTAATATGCGGGTGCTCTCTGGGATAGAGAGTAGGTCTGCTAGACACCAGGGAAATGTAATATACAATACAGGCACTCTTGGGGTTGGGGGGTGCTAGACACCAGGGAAATTAATATAGGGACACTCTAAGGCATAGGGAGGGGGTGCACTAAACACTTAAAAGGAATTAGAAACAGCTTTTTTATTTATTTTTGTGGATGCTCATGCCCCCTTCTCTCCACAGCTGGCCTTTCCTCAGGGACTCCCATCATGGGGGCCAGCCTAAGCCCGAAGCTCAGTCCTCTTGGCCCCCATCCTGCCTTGGATCACACCCTGGTCAGGAAAGTGGGAGGTCCAGCAGCCTCCACACTTTCACCATATGTGTCAGGCCTCTGACCAATGCTCCAGGATTGTAACACACCCCCACTGGGGCCCATCGCCAGGCACAGCTACAGGCCATTTTTCCATTTTTCTCCATGTTTCCCCCTAGGACATCAGCAGCCAAGGAGGTCTGAGGAAGCAGGTACATGTGGAGATGTGATGCCACTCCAGACCCTAGCTGGCATCCTCCCCTCCCATATGGCACCCTCCGCTGCACCTCCACCTTTGTGTACCCAGATGTCGGTGTTGCAGTGGGAGCAGCATCCCTCCCTTCCTGGATGAGGAGAGCACCCCTCAGGTGCTCAGTCCTCCCCTCTGGCTGACCTTCCAGCGAGCCGGGCTCATTAGCAAACCCCAGTCACTGGCACCTCAAGCCATAATCCAACCACTGTGCTGACAGGCCAGCCAGACACAGCTATTTTAGAAAACAAGTTAACAGTTACCCTAGTATATAAAGGTTCCAAAAGGTTTGGATAAGGTTTGTATAACCATCTGAACCTTTTGTTGCTTAGCAGAACCTTTTAGAACCTCCTCACCATCCCTAATTTATAGTATATTGGCTGATATGTCATTTTGCACCAGAAGTGTGAAAACACATATCATCCAAGATTATAAAAATGACACCTGTCATATTTATGAGGTGGTGTGAAAAAATAGCTATGTTGAAAGTTTGGAGTCAAACTATTGAAAATTAGTGAAGTTATGAGTGAGCATTGAAATTCTGAAATGTTTACTCATAACCTAGGCATTTTACCAAATATTTGTACAAAATTTTCAGCATAGCCTTCTTATTACTCCACCTCATGAATGGGGTAAGTGAAAATTTTCAAGCACTGCCAAAACATTGTTCTATGCTACCGAAACATCATTCTACGCCACACGTGCGAAAACACATCTTTGCAAAGATTTGAAAAAAAGACAGCTATCACATTCATGAGGTGGTGTGAAAAAATGGCTATGTTGAAAATTTGGGGTCAAAATCTTTAAAATTACCAAAGTTATGAGCAAGTGTAGAAAAATTTCAGCATACACTCATAACTTTGTCATTTTTACATTTTTTGACCCCAGATTTTCAGCATAGCCTTCTTATTACCCCACCTCATGAACGGGGCAGGTGAAAATGTTAAAATCCTGCCAAAACATCATTCCACGCTACCAAAACATCATTCCATGCCACGGGTATGAAAACACATCTCTGCCAAGATTTGAAAAAAGACAGCGATCCCATTCATGAGGTGGTGTGAAAAATGACTATGTTACAAATCTGGGGTCAAAATCTTTAAAATTACCAAAGTTATGAGCAAGTGTAGAAACTTTTCAACATACATCCATAACTTTGTCACTTTTCCATATTTTGACCCCAAATTTTAACATTCCCTTCTTATGACCCCACCTCATGAACAAGTGTAGCAAAAATTTTCAAATCACGCATAAAAGAAGAGGTGTGTGAAAAAAAACTTCTTCCTGTGGAATTTCTGTGAAAGTTGGATTTTTACTTCCTCAAAAGTGTAGAAATCAAATTAGCAACTTTTGTGGAAAATTTGACTTAGAATGGCTGAATAAATGTATAAATTGTGAATTATTCTATTAAACTGCAAAAAAAAAAAAAAAACATTAAAACTGTTATTATGCAGTTCATCTGTATTTTTCCCCAGTTCACCCCAAAAATTCTGTGGAACATGGTGAAAATCAGCCAAAAACAATAGGAAGATTCAGATCTCTCCATTGGTGGAAATTCAGAAAATTCCACAAAATGTCAAGAGTTTTTTCATGGAAATTCAGCAGAAGTGGAATTTGCAACTTTTGCCCACCCCTACATAAAAGGTAATTTCACAAAGCAAATGCAAAATCCCTTTTCAGGCCAGATTTGTATAATGTTGCCACCACTGATGGGGATTCCAAAAAAGAAATGTTGAAAATTTGGAGTTAAAATATGTAAAAATTGGCAAAGTTATGAATCAAAATTCAAAACCCATTGACATACCTTAAACCGTACTTACCTGATTTTCTCATAATGCAGTTGCCATTTACAACAGCAAGATGTGTCTTTGATCACAGAGTGGATCTATGCCATGGGACATGTTCAGGTGAATGAGAATATGCGTGGGGGTATGTGGGTGTGTGGGTGGTGGGTGCTGAGTGGGAGGTCAGAGTGGGGTGCATAGGAGTTGAGAACCACGAGGTACCATTTCTCTTTTTACAGGTTTAAAATATAAAAAAACATTGAGAGACAGTTTTCTTTATTTCAGGGGGCCATATTAACACTGGAGATTGGGCACCCCAGCGTCAGGCTAATGTTCAGTGGCACCATGGGTAGGCACCCTCATGCGATATATATATATATATATATATATATATATATATATATATATATATATATATGGAACAGGGGCAGGCAACCTGGAGGAAAAGAGGGTCAAGAAAAGCAGTACTGGGTGGGTGCCTCAGTTCACTTATATATATATATATATATATATATATATATATATATATTTTACAAAAATAGATATTCGGGCCCATCTGCAATTTTTGTAAATTGTTTAAATTGTCTCCAAGGTGAGACTTGGGACAGCCCTTCCTGGACAACCCAAATATTCTCATAGGAAATAAGAAAAGTACATCTAATTTCTGGTCAGGATTGCAAGGTCACTTTAACTGACTGTGTGGGATGAGAGAAAGTGTTATCCTTGGAAGAGCTTGGTGCTGTCATTCACCTCCCAGCCCCATCTTTTTATAAGTATGTTCTACTCACTTATTGTTTGTGTTCCATTCTGGGTGGCATACAACAGCCAGTGAGTTTTTCTTGGTACTGACTGGCTTGGTGACCCAACCTAGGCAGATCTCCAAGTTGTACAATAAACTGGAAACTCATTTCTGGAACACCAGTTTGGAAAGAGCCTTTTATTGGCAACAAACTGCTAATTTAAATTATGATGAAAGAACCTGGAGACAAATCTGGACCAATATGTACCCACAATATTTAATGGGTTCACCACAATATATCCCAGGCACGCTGCCTTAGGGGTAGCTGGTCCATTCCACTGGGGTGTCAAACAGACGAGGCATACTGATGAGTCCTGGTAGGACGAAACACGTGTCTATGTCTTCTGTTAGTACCCTTTGCAAACTGTGTGAGAGGCCTTTCGGCACCATGCAATTCTGCTTAAAGTTGGACCAGCATAACATTCTGTGGTGATTTGCATATGCAGCCCATGATGCTTTGCACTGTGGGGGCATGTGTGATTTTGTATTTTCTTGAAACTTGGCTTCCCAGCCAAATGCCCTTTGGGATAACCCTTGCCTCAGTGTTTACGCACAGAGGTTCTTTGTCTTTTAAATAGATAAATACATGACAAGGGAAAGAGTGATCAAGGAATCACCGGTTCATTGCTGCAACTGCAGCTGGCAACATGCTTCCATCTGTGTCTGCAGATGTCAGAAAAGTACTGCTGTTCTCATATAGAGAATGCAAGTGAACAGCTCCTCTTGCTAAGCTGGGCACCCTGTATTTTGGTGGTCCGCAAAAGGTATTTCTGACATTTTTTCTTCAAAAACCAAACACCAGAATCTAACTAAACGGGTCCCATTTAACTAGTTTTCGGTGTTTTTCTTTTGAAAATATGTCATTTTTATTTATTTTCAATGTTTGTGGCTTTAAAAGAAAAAGCAAGATGTTGGCCAGCACAATCAGTATTTTTCCCACATGATGGATAAGGTAAATCATGAAAATAAGCACTTACAAATCTTTTTTTATATGTTTTACCATTCGCATTTCTTGGTTAACTAAAAAATCCTTAACAACGCTGGAACCCTATAATATTTTTTCATAAAACCTTCCAAAGGCACACCCAGGGCATGGGCCCCTTCAACACTGAACATTTCATGAAACAGTTCCCCACCGTCTAGGTTGTAGGTGAAAGCAAAAAATATGCAATATTAAGTATAGGGAAAACAAATGTGTTTTTTGTTTCAGTTTTTTGGTGCTCTGTATCTCGAAAACCAAACAAGATGCTGTCATAAAACTTTTCATGTTTTGAGACTTTGCCAGCCTGATCATGCGTGCTACATTTTGGGGTATTTCATCAAATAATGCCAAAGTTATTAAGATACAAAAATTGAGGTTTAACATTAAACAGCGTACTTAACCCTAACTATAGGGGTGCTACTGCGCCCCTATAATATACCCACCTGCTCAGCCTCACCTCACTTCATTTCTATTCACAGCTATGTTACCAGCACTGAGAGTGCACAGTCAGTAATTGTAAAAAAAATCAGTGCTGAAACACATTTTTGACACCCAGCCTACTCCCTAATGCATCTTGAAGAACTGCACAAATATCTGTGTTAACAGTCTTTTTTAAACCCATCTCATTTCCAATCAAACTAACACTCTGAAACACAAACTATAAAAAATAGCACCATTTAGTCAACCTATATTTTTGTTTGTCTGAGGTTTTCTTCACAACAAAATGGAAACACCCTACTCTTTCCTCAAATAGTCTAGGACAGTGCACTGTCAGGGAGGATCCCATGGTTACATCCCTGTACTTCCTGCAGCAATGTAACTATGTCATTATCCTTTTGCAAGGCTGTGACCAGCCCAATATTTCACCCTTCATGAATTAGTGCTTTCTTCACTGGTGCATCACCTTGCATAGATTTGAAAAGCATGCTGTGCCACAATATGGGGAGGCGGGTCATTTTGGTGTGCCTTTGCAAAAAGCAAGGTTTGTCAGTTTGCCATACCTTCATGGGAGAAGGAAAAGTCTGCAACATCTCTACTGACAGCAAATCCCTCCTTCCTTTCCCTGAGGCACTTTTCATTTTCTAGTCAGTGTCAGGTAGGTTGAAATACCCCATGAAAACAACTGGATCCATAAGTATTGCCCTTCTAAATTGCCAGTTACAAATCATGCTCTACTATACCACTTCTTCTACTTTAACAAAGCTCTTCTCCCATTCCCTCCCCAGATCGCCCGAGTCTGTACTGGCACTTCACTGGAAAGGCTCCATTTGCAGTAGCCACCACATGCAAAGCCTCCATGTGGAAGCCCTGACAAAGCTCTCCCTGCCCAGGATTGCAACTTGCTTGTGAAAAAGGTAAAGATCTTCCTCACTCTAGCACCTGAAATTATTTGAACTTTGGCACCTTTTCCACTGACCCAGAATTGGCCAGCTTGTCTCCCCAGGGTCTCACAATTGTCCCACAGCACACTAGCTATTGGCTGATTGGTGCTTTTTACATCTCCTTAATTTAGTCTTAAATGTTTAACTGTAGCCCAATTTTACCTGCCTTCTAACTCTGGACTGTAACTCTTTACTGTGTATTTTTTTCTATGTTTCTGTTAGCTTGCCTAAACTACTGAGTAGGGAGTTGTTTAATGAAAATTTTAAAAGTACAGCTTGTTTAATATATTTTGAAGTGCACAGAGCCAGCTGCTAGGCATATCTTAGTAATCAGTAATATAGTAAAGCTGAAACTGTCCCTATTGTTGTATTTCCCTCCTATCGATTCTGCCTCTCTCCCATCCCATTCTTTACTGCTTCTTTCCCCAGCTCAGAAAAGTGCACTGGCTGAAGACCAGCCCCTTTCTCACCCCTCCCCTTGCATTGCCAATCTGCCTCCCCCCTCCCCAGACTTAGTCCTTCTTTTGTTTGCCTTCCTGCTTCTACCCCCAGTGGCTGTCTACCACCAGACCCCAACCCCTCTGCCATTGTAATTATGTTTTCTTCTTCTACTTTAACAAGGCTCTTCTCCCCTTCCCTCCCCAGATTGCCCAAGCCCGTCCAGGCACTTCAGCAGCATGGCCCCATTTGCAGTAGCTGCCGCCTGCAAAACCTCCATGGGGAAGCCCTGACTAGGCTCCCCCCTGCCCAAGATTACAGCTCACTTGTTGTTTTCCACCCTTCCCCTCCCTCCTGCCCTATCTGGGCACTTTCTTGTATAGTATCTTATGATCACATGACAACAAGACATTTACTAAGTGCCTTGTTTTCCATAGGCAAGCTATACAGCTTTGCCACTAGAAGGCTTCTGTTGGCTTGGTCCTTTTACTATACCCATGACAACCAGAAGTCCTTGCTTAACACATTTTCTGCTCCTAAAATCTCAGGATTTCTACAACATGGTATGTGATTGTGTTTATGCCTATTAAATGGGCTCAAACTGTTAAGTTCCCTGTCCAACGCATCCCTGTCAGTACTGCAATCCATCCACATGATCCCCTCAACTCTTTTGATTACTCGGGGCATCATGCTGGTGGTACTAAAAATATTACTGCTTCCACACCAGCTCTTCATACTATTACTAGGTCCTTTCTTAATGCTTATGGTACCACAACCTCATCCTCTAATATGACTGCCTCAGTCCATTGTACCCTTTGTGAAATTAACTAGATCTGGCCACAATATGGCCAGCTAAATGGTCATCTTATGCTATCAATCATCCCTAGATGGAACACCATTCAAGGAACCTCTAAGATATGACCATCCAGTCGTAGGCAGCGGACATGCAACACTAAACCTCTGAAGGACCTCATTAGACATCTGTTGCTAATACTTGTATTGCTGTCTGGCAATATACACCCTAATCCTGGTCCTCCCCTTAACTTGAGCACTCAAGAAAATATAACTGATGGACTTACACTCGCTTCAATAAATATCTGCAGTCTTCTCACTAAAATAGACAGCCTACATGTCTGGGTTACAAGGCACATCCTTGATTTTCTCTCCATGGTAGAATCCTGGTTATCTCCCATGATACCTGACAGAGCCATATCATTACCAGGGTACACAATATTCAGACAGGATCATCTATCAAAATGAGGTGGTGGGTGTATGCTTTACATTAAAGACTCACTACAGGGGCATATCCTTCCCCTCCCTAACTATAGTGACAAACTGCAAATACCATAAAACTACTTCTAGGCGCACACAACAAGGGCCTTACTGTGCTCTCAGTCTATACTGTATGCTGCCTAAGCAGACTGAAGCAGGCACTGGAGCACTGATGGACTGTTTAAGTTTGCTGAGTCTAAACACAGAAATCATCATGTTAGGTGACGTTAACATCAACTGGCTCTCCTCTGCAGCTTCCTCTGTCGGGGATGCCTTTTCAACTGTTCACTTCTCCCAAATGGTTGAGGAACAAACAAGACCTAACTATAAAACAGGATATGGCATCCTACTGGATTGGGTGCTCTCAAACTGCCCTGAAGACATCATTAACACCGTGGTCCTCCCTGACACTATGAGTGATCACTCTCCCGTTAAGTGCTGTTGATTCAATAAATTCTGTAAACCACCTGCCAGAATGATAACCAATGGCTTATCCAAGGGCACCTTGCCCTACTAAAATCCAACCTGCAACATAAAGATTGATTGGATCTTTATGCTATGAGTGACATGGATGGAGCTTTGGAACATTTCAGTGACAAATTCAATGTTGTTTGCAATTAGCATGCACCCTTGAAAACGAGAAAGATCAAAGGAACATGCAACCCCTGGATCACATCCAACCTTATAGAACTGTTCAAATCAAGAGACCACCTCTGGCATAAGTCATGGGCAGATGGTACCCAAGCCAACATTCAGTGCTACAAGAAAGCCAGAAATGACTGCACAAGAGCCATTAGTACTACCAGAAGTAACTACTACAAGGATGCTCTCACTAGATCCTGGAATGATAGCAAATCATTCTGGTCTAACCTTAAAGACATCACTGGGAAAGTCCCCAAATTAGCCCCTACAATGCTCAGTATTGATGGTACCCCAACACTAGACCATCAACTCATAGCAAACTCATTTAACAATGCATTTACGGACCTAAGCAGCATTCTCCCAGCTGACTATTTCAATCATACCACCTTAATTCGAATCTCAGGAAATCAGGAACAACCCCCAGGGCATCCATCATTCTACTTCAAGGCAGTTTCAAAAGCAGAAGCTAGAAAATATCTTTAGAAAGTGCTAGGGATGTCAAGATATAGTGAAGCCTCTCAGGAACTTAAATTCATATACCTGTTCTTGGGGGAAATCCTCGAACTCCTGACAAAAATAATCAACTTGTCCCTCTGCCACTCACAATTTCCCCAAAGGTGGAAATCAGCAGCTGTAACTCCTGTGCACAAAAGTGGTGACCAGTCCCTGCATAGAAATTATAGGCCAATCTCCATCGTCCCTCCACTCTCTAAGGTGCTTGAACAAATAGTGGCAGACCAATTGGTTGAGTACCTGGACCACTATCAACTCCAATGTTCCCAACAACATGGGTTTAGGAGTGGACACAGTACCATCATAGCCTTATTGGAGTTCACTGGCTACATTCACCACGCCCTTGATCAAGGGCACCTAATAGGGGCTACATTTATAGACTTAACCAAGGCATTTGACACTGTGAATCATGCCCTCCTTCTTGAACAACTCACTAACATCAGGCTCTCATCAGTGGTTATGAGATGGTCCTACAGCTACCTTAACAACTGCTCACAGCAAGTAAGGATTGGTGACATCCTTTCTGAAAGCAGACCTGTCCACTCTGGTGTACCCCAAGGATCCATCCTGGGCCTGCTCTTGTTCAACTTATTCATTAACATACTCCTGGACTCCTGCCTTGGTTATATCCTCCTGTACACTGATGATTCAGTTATATATACCAGCAACCCTCACCCTGAGTGTCTGAAGGAGGCACTATAATTAGGCTTTGCATCTGCTGAAAAATGGTTTGGGGAGCACAAGCTCAAAATGAACTATAAAAAAACAAAACAAAGACCATGTTGTACACCAGCTCCTAAATGCAAATTGCGATAACACCTTGTTACCAGTGTTGCCTGTGAGTGTTTTAACTAAAGCCCTCTGAGATTTCAATAACAAAGTGCACTTAGCCAGCTCTCCCTACTGTAATCTGTTGCAGCAGGCCAATCATCACGTCTATACCATCTTCCACCATATACCTCCTTAACCACCATTTCACATTACCTTACCCCTACACCCCCTTCTTCCTCCCTCACACCCTGACCCCATCTCCTCTCATCCCTGGCATGACCAACCAAGTGTACCCCTACCTCTATTGCTTTACCACCTGTCCATTTGTTTATCTTAGTTACAATTTGACTCTGGTATATATTGTATTGTATTGTTTTGTGATGTAACGCTAATGTATTTTTGGTCTGTTCTCCTCCTACTGCTAACTGGCTTTACAATAATTTTAGTATCTGTGCCAGTGAATTTGTTTGTTTCATGCTGTATTTGTCTACTGACTTGGAACCTATGCAAAGAGCTTCTGCTCAAAGGTATTAATCCAAGATTTCAATAAATAAATAAAGACTTAGCCTGTAACATACTCATAGATTTGTCTTTTTCCTTTCTTTGGATCATATTTCAGGCCACAGGGTACACATTCCTCCTCAGTTCCTCTTTGTCACTTGCTTCAACCCTTTCCTCAGCATATAAAGCAACCCCAACACCTTCCTTATGCCCCCTTATCTCCTGTACAGATAATACCCCTTATACCTTTGCATCCCAATGTATTACCTTATTCCATGAGGTCTGCCTGCTTCAAGTAGTTCACCCTCCAGTGCATCCATTATTGTAAGTTGTGCTCCTCACATTCACCATCATGCAGTAAAGGTCTGTATTTCTCCATCTCCCTACTACCTGGCTGGAGCATAGATGTGCTCCTAAATGTATCCCTATCACTCCATCCCAGTTTAAAGTCTCCTCCACCACATCATCCTATGTGCCATCACCCTGAACTCTTCTGAGCTCAGGTGAAGCCCATCTGCAGTGATTACGCTTCTCCTAAGAATGCCATCCAGTGTGGATCTAAACTCCTGCTCCCTGCATCAAGCACTCAGCTATGCATTCAACTGCCTAATGTCCAGTTTCTTCACAGGCCCTGCATGTAGCACTAGTAGTATCTTGGAAACTACTACCTTGGAGGTTCTGCTCCTAAGGCTCCTTTTAAATAAATAACTTCAAAAGGATACTTAATCTGGCTTTTGGACAGGCCACCAGAAGACTGGAGAAATCTGCATACCTTAATGTGGGTAGCACCTCCACTGGCACTACTGCCACATGATTAGAATTGCCTTATTTGCTCATACATAATTTTTGCTGATTGCACCAGCTATCAGGTTTAGAAACATAGAAACAGATTTTGTCATCAGAAAAGGACCTTTATGCCCATCCTGACTGCCCCTTGGCCCTGCCGGTTTCATCACCACTGACCCTAGTTGGACATAGGTGTCACTCAGCCCCCCATTCCTTTACTTAACATGCCCCAGTGCCTATCCCATGCATGCTTGAAACTCCCTAGTCTTTGCCCCCACTATCTCCACTGGTAGGCTGTTCCAGTCATCCACCACCCTTTCTGTGAAGACATATTTCCACACATCTCTCATAAAGTTCCCTCCTGTAGCCTCATTGCATGCCCCCATGTTCTAGTGCCTTCTTTCTCTGAACTAAAACCTCCACTTGCACCTTGTTCACTCCTGTGAAGTACTTGTAGGTTTCAATCATGTCCCCTTTCGTTCTTCTCTTTTCCGGGGAGTACATGTTGAGTTACTGCAGCCTTTCTTCATATATGCTTCTTGTGCAATCCCCTCACCATTTTGGTTCCTGTCCTCTGTACCACCTCCACCCTTTCAATGTCCTTGTGGAGGTACCACCTCCACCCTTTCAATGTCCTTGTGGAGGTGCAACCTCCAGAGCTGGACACAGTACTCCAGGTGAGCAGCACCTCCTCCTTTCTCCTGCTAGAAATCCCTCTCCTAATGCATGCCATCAACCTGCTGTTCTTTCCCACTGCTTTATCACACAGCCCAGCCACCTTGAGGTAATCAGCTATGATGACTCATAGGTCTCTTTCTTGCTTGGTGACTGTAAGCTGCATTCCCTCCATCTTATACACAGTCCCTGGGTTCTGTAGCCCTAAGTGCATAACCTTGCACTTTTTGACATTGAAACACAGCTGCCACCCCCTAGATAATTTCTCTAGGGAGTTTTTGTATGTTTTCTTAGTGAGCTCTAATTACTGAATGTTTTAAATAAGTAAGACTATTTAATCACAACAAAACTAAAGTTAGGTTGACATTGATGACTCACTGCTAGAGTATTTAGCATAGCTTATACCTCTACATTTATTAGGCTCACTAATACTGTTAGAAAGGTTTTAGAAAACATGCTTAGGCACTTTGAGATGGTTAGTCATTCAGAAATGCCACGTGAACATTCTTAAGTTACTGTAAACCTACATAGGCCTCTGGGCACAGGCCTCCCAAGCTATCACTTGTCTACTTTGCAGTATATTCAAAACTATGCTACCCACATCCTTACTCACGGGCATGAGCATGAACACCAGCACCCAGCCTAAGAACCCCCACATGCTTCCCATTTCCCAATGAATACAATTCAAAGTTGCCTTTGTGGTATTCAAGTCGTATATGGACTTCTTAGCATTTTTTGCTCATAACCTGCTAGTCCCCACCATGTCTTCTCCAGACTTTTAACTATGACATCCTATCAGTTTCCACAATCTTTCTCCTTCCCTACTGTTGGCAGTATTTACTTTTATACTGTTCCCACAATCTGGAGTTCCCTACACAACAAACTCACCTTATTGACTCCCAAACACTGATTTTCTATAAATACAGATTGGAAAAAAGGATACTTCAAGCTTCCGTCTGTTAATTCCTTAGCTTCCTCCCACTTCTCCATCATTTTCTTTTAATTTTTGTGAATACTTTAAATTTTATTCTCTCACATTTCAAAACTAAGTTTATACTCTCCTCCAATCTGTATAAGTTTCTCTCCCCCCTCTAGGAATGGAGATTCAGTATACTTCAATTTTAGCACACCCTCTGCTTCCCTCAAAGCCCTCTTGGCTCAAGGTCAGCCCAGTGGCATGGAGGACTAAGGCATTGAATGCCTTATCTCCTGCCATGCCGGCAACCTGTGTTCAGAAACAAGCACAGGTTGCTGGGAGTTGGCAGTGTGAGAGAGGACTGAGCGTTCCAGAGACTGTAACCCTTTCACATGGTGGGATGGCCAGTTATCTCAGCCTTTGACTGCACCAGGTGGAGGACAATAGGTCTTGCAGGAAGTGAGAGGCTTGAAGGGAGGGGCCGCAGTTCTGCAAGACATGTGTGCCTCAAAGTGCACATCCTAACGTGCTGCCACGGCAGGGGGCTCACAGGAGAAAAGTGGAAAAGTGGATCCAAATGTGAGCCACTGCCCTGCACACCTCCCTGGACCTGCACCACCATCTGGATGCTTGGAACAACTCTGGATGTGGACTCTGGGGGGGACAGTCGTCCCCCTCCTGCCCTGCCATGGGGGGGGAATTCAACAAGGAGGTCCAGGGGAGGTGGGTGGCTGGGAACACCTATGGAATCTAGAAACTCAATACCCTGAACTCCACAAAATCGAGTTCAGGATACTGAATCTCAAAATCCCAACAGACACTTAAATGTAATGCTGGGGCTTGACCACCACACCCCCCACACCTGCTTAAGCCGATACCAACTCCGAGGGAAGCAGACCTCGGAGTTAAAAAGTTGCAGGGGGTGAAAATGTCATTTCAGCAAAATAGTAGCCAGGAACAGAACCTGGGTCTACCAGACCATGCTGGCCAACATGCTAGTAGCTTAGCCTTCCACGCCATGGGAACAGCTTGGCCAACTTCCGCATCCTCTAGTGTGCTGTGGTGCCTGACAAGGCATAGGATAGTGTCTTCACATCTGCTACTGTACCCCTGTCAGCATTACCTTCCTCTTTGTCAGGCTTGTAGGTGTTAGGATATTGAACTCAGTCCCATGAGTTTTGGGATTCCAAGTTTCAGACACTTAAATATATACCAGTGTAGGAGCCTGCTGGGGGGGGTGGAGACTGGTACTGGGCTTTGCCTAAGGAGTAAAAAAAATGGATTAAAAAAAGCCCTCCTGGCTCTAAACCCTCACAAAGGTGGGAACCCTAACTGTCTTGACCCCAACTCCTGTCTCTCTCTGCTCCTGCCATTCCTCTCCCTGTCACCTACCTTGTAAACCTCTCATTCACTCTTGCCTCAGTCCCTGACACATGGAAGCAGGCTACAGTCATTCCCCTTCTAAAAGGGAATGACCCCTCCTCCCCTGGTAACTACCACCCTAACTCCATCCTTCTTACTCTGGCTAAACTCCAGGAACACCATGTTCTTTCCCAACTCTCACCATTCCTTGATTCCTACTCTTTCTTCATCCCCTAGCAGTCTGGTTTTAGGAAGTCCCACTCTACTCCACCTCCCTCCAGCGTCTCACTAACTCCATCCTATCTGGCATGGGTCAGGGCTTGGTTACTGCAGCCATTTTTGTTGATCTGGGAAAAGCCTTCAGCACTGTTGTCCATACTATTCTTCTGGACAAGCTAGAGGCCATGAGACTCTGCTTATTCAGTTGAGTGGTTCTGCTCCTTCCTTGAGAGCAGGCCTCAAGCTGTCTGTATTGATAATGCCTTATCCTGTCCTTTCCCTATCTGCTCTGGCATACCCCAAGGATTCAACCTTGGCCCTATTCTATTCTCCAAATTCCTGAATGATCTTCCCTCTGCCTGTTCCTCTGTATCCATTCACATGTATGAGATGATACGATCCTCTATGCCTCTAGATCCTTAGTATTTGATGTCATGGCCTGACTTTGACTGGACTTTACCAACATCCAGCACTGGTTCTGGGCTAATCAGCTATCCGTCAATGCCAAGAAAACAGTCTCCACAACTTTTGGTACAAGGGAAAAACTAGCTAGGCTAACCCCTTCCCCTTCTCCCATAATCTTGATGGTGTTGCAGTTGAGGATGTTTCCTCCTTTAAATACCTCAGGGTCTAGTTGGATCATCACTTCAATGTCTTTGTTCATGTGGATGCTATCCACCAGATGCCTGGGTGCACTTAACAGGAATAAAGTGAGTATCCTGCTTCCTGCCCACAGACAGATCATCTCGAAGATGATTTTCCCTATGTTCGACTATGGTGACATTGTTTGCAGTGCTGCTGCCAAATCCACCCTAGCCAGACTGGACCCATTATTTCATTCCTTCTGCTGCTTTTTTCTTGATTGCTCAACTAGAACCCACCATTGATCCCTTTACTCCACCGTCTCCTTTCCCTCCCTTGATGCCCGGTGCTCACTCATTGTGCTACTTTCATCTCCAAATTCTGGCTTTGGTCCCTCTCTCTTTACCTTTAGCCCCTCCTCAATTCCCCCTTTCTACCTCCTACTCCCTCTGCAGCTCTGGCTCTTGTGCTCCCTTCCATAAATTCATCTGATGGCCAGCCTGCCTTCTATTTCCACTTCCCCAAACTATGGGGCTCTCTTCCCATTACCATTCATACTGTTCCTTCCTCCCACTCACTCAGATCTTTTCCTCCATGACTTCACTACTTACTCCTGCAGTTGTCTCTGATCCTTCACCATATTTTGCTGCCCTAGAATTCCCTTTACCCCACTGCCTCTGCTCCTGTCCTAATTAATTTCCCCCTGCCCCCCAGTTTCTTCCATCCTTTTCTGCTTAATAAAGTGCCAACAGCACTTCATTTGCCCTTCAAATTGCTGTGATCTGCACTTTAATACCATAGTAAACAACAAAAGTGCTGGCTGCACTGTTTAGCTATGGTGTTCACATCAAAAGCTCAATCAGGTAAAAATGACAGTTGGTTCTGAAGCAGTAAATCCACCGAACAAAGCTGCTAAGGGTTCAAGACATCTTTATTCCAGTATGGTGCTCTGTGCTAAGTATTACAGTAGGGTTAGCAAGTAGTAACTCAGCATTTCACTGTCCACCCAGGATGGCTTTGTTATGTCTATCATGTCTGTCAAGGAATGCTTAACACAGAGCACCTTACTTCAATACTGTACCTAACAGTGCCTTGTTCTAAAATTTAGAATCTAAATCATTCTCCAGTTGTGTTCCAATGTGAACTTTTTTTTTTTGAAATTTAATTTCTTTATTAAATTTTCACAACAATCCAACATGGGTACAATTACCAACCAAAACTATTACATGACAAAACAAAATCCATGAAACATGACATCAGCCTGGAACAGAATGCCGAATATCCCCCCCACCCCTGGAAGGTGACACCACCAACACCGGACAGACTCATATAAGCGGGATAGAAGCACCATGGGCCTAGCAGCAAACAGAGCTCAGATAAAATAGATAAGGTGAAATATAATATATCAGCCAGAGGTAACAATTGTAAAAGGTTAATGTAGATATAAGGCGTACAGTTTGCCCCACTTCTGATTAAAGGTGGAGATCCCATTACGGGAACTGGCTATTAATCTTTCCAGCTTGAAGCAAAAGGAGATTTGAGCCATTCGTTATATGAAATCTCAGATTGGTCTAGCCAATGCCTAAGGACCAGCCTTTTAACTGCAATTGAAATTAGGGCTATATGAAATTTCCGTTCCTTTACTCTTTTATCCGAGTACAAACCAAGAATGCATATTTCAGGTGTGAATAACTCGTCTAAACCCAAAGAGGGGTTCATATTAGCTTGAATTGTGTTCCATAATGGGGCCACTTTGTTACATGACCAGAATATATGCAATAAATTCCCTTCCCCTATGCCACATCTTGTACAGCTATTTGACATTAACCTGTTAAATTTAGTCAGCTTATTTGGCGTATAATACAAATTATTCAGGATGAAAAACTGAATAAGCCTATTTCTATCCAGTGTAAGGAATTTATATGTATCTCGCCAAATCTGATTTCAAGATGCAGGGGAATTGGGTATGAGACAAGTCCATATCTTGGAGCCAGATAATGGGTTAGGGAATTTGAAAACCAAAAGTTAGGAATATATTCTGGCAATTCCATGGGGCTTGGTAACACACTCCTGAACCTGATCCAAAAAGGGTCTAGTTTGGGAAGGTACCCTCACAGTCCCAAAACACTTCCCTAAAAGGTGTCTTAGCTGAAAAACCTTAAATATATATTTCTGTGGGATATTCAAATCGGCTAGCAAACTATCCGAGGAATGAAGAGAACCCTGAGAATAGAGGTCCTCCACTGATCGATCATGAATTTGTGGAAGCCAATCTGGAGGTAAAAGTGAGCCACCAATTTTGATGTTAGGATTGAGGGTAAGTGGTTGTGCCACATCCTTAGTGTATGGTATCTTGAGAGAGCTCCAACACTGAGAGAGAATTTTAATGGAAAGCCCTATGGATGAATCCCGAATATCATCTGGTAAGGAAGAATAGCTGTAATAAAAAATACGGGAAGGGTATAAATTATATTTATCCAACAATTTGAGCTCCAATTCCAACCAGATGGGCTTATAACACTCATTCTTGGGGTTGCTTCAACGCCCAAGTTTAGCTAAATGGCTAGCCCAGTAATAAAATTGAAAATTAGGAAGGCGTAGACCCCCTGTCTTTAGGCAGGATAAGTTTGAGAAAGCTCTTCTGGGATGTTTACCATGCCAGATAAATTTGGATAGGCCGAGTGTATCTGTTGAAAGTAAGTTTTAGGAGCCAAATGTTAAGGAGGTTCAGGGATAGAAAATACGGGGAGTATGTTCATTTTAATGATACTAACACATCCTCCTATGGACAATGGAAGACTGTCCCATCTATTAAGATCTTTCTGAATTCTATCAAAGGTCATCCAGATTGATCTTTTGATCACCTCACATCACGGGCCAAATGTATACCCAGATACTTGAGAGAGGTCAAGCCCATTTCATGCCTAATTGAGAAAAGTTGGCTTGAAGCGTAAGGAATTTAGAGGAATATCACCGACTTGGATAAATTTAACCTGTAGTTGGACACACTCCCAAATTGATTAATTAATTGTAGTACTTCCGGTAATGAGGATTCAGGGTTCGAGAGATGCAGGAGAATATCATCTGCAAAAACAGAGAGGGTCAGGGCCTGCTGAGAGATAACGCAGCCTGTGATCTGAGGTGAGATTTTGATACTTAGTATGAGAGGTTCCAGATACAAGTTAAATAAAAAGGGGGACAAGGGACAGCCCTGTCGAGTACCAGAGTGTAAGGAAAAGCGAGACGAAAAAACACCATTACAATAAATCCTGGCGGATGGTGAGCGATAAACTGCTCTGATCCACGAATGAAAATCTCTGGAAAACCCATTCTTCCAAGTGTAGCCCACAAAAAGTCCCAGTTAACTCAATCAGCTTTCTCAGCATCCAAGGCAACTAGTGCCATGGGGAATTGGGACATTTGTGCTTCTTGAAAGATATGGGTCAGGGTACGCAGGTGATCTGCTGCAGATCTTCCCTGGACAAACCCCACCTGTTTGGGACTCAACAGAACTTGCCAAACCTGTTTAATTCTCAGGGAGAGAATCTTGGTTAAGATTTTAATATCGTAATTTAGTAATGAAATTGGTCGATAACTAGCCAGTTCCAACTGGGGTTTGTCAGGTTTTGGGATTAAAATTATTGTGGCCTCCAGCAACGAGGGGTCTAAGGGGTCTGAAGAAAGGATATAATTGAACAACTTAAGGAGAAGAGAGGAGATCTCTTTACAAAAGATTTTATAAAAATTTGGGGGGAAGCCATCGGGCCTGGGGATTTATCAAGGGGTAGACCTTTGATGGCCTCTTCAACTTCACTCAATGTAATAGGAGAGGATAAGAGTTTGCAGTGCTGCACCCTCAAGCGAGGCAAAGGGACACCGTCCAAAAAATGCTCCACAGCAGGACAGGATATCAGAGAGGCACCCTTACCATACAAATCTTTATAGAAAAATTCAAAAATTTGTGCAATATCCCTTGGGGAGGTTTTGATTGAACCGTCAGGTGCCTTTAAGGCAGGAATCAACCTAGAATTTTCAATCTTCCTTAGCCTGAGGGCAAGCAGTCTGCCAGGTTTTTCCCCCTGGTCAAGGTAATTCGCTTTAGTTTTAAGAATGACGTATTCCGTTTTTTCTGTTCCAATTTGAACTTATATTACTTGTTGTTCTTCAGATGCTTTGCCTAGCTCATCTTGTTCTTTTTGTTACTTAATTGCTTAACTCATATTTTTTTATTTGTGTAACTGATAGTTGTCGCTTATTGCTGTACTCTCCTAATCCCCCACCCCCCCGAATGTATCTGGATATAACCTATTTCAATCCAGTCTCTCTTTCTTTGTAAATCTTTTTAAATAAATAAATAAATACATACATACATACACATGTAAATTCATATATTGGTTCAATACTTTTAATAAGGGAGTAATCACAACCTCTATTTTTTAATTAATCAAAAGCTTTTGGCACTGTTTCTTAGAAACACCTACTAATATACAGTACAGTGAGAGCCAATGATAAGTAACATTATATCTAGACATATTATTGTGCAATACAATTGAAATGAATGGGATTTTGCTTTGATATATGTAGTTAAAATAATTATTTTATTTTTGTGGCACCCTATCCAGCAGGCTCAGGGCACCTTACAGAATACAATGATTATAGTGATATGTATCTCTGACTGCAAATGTAGTTAGAAAATGCAAATATTTCTGGTTAATTATCTGATTGGTGTTTTTACTTTGATTTTCTGGTGTTCCAGATGGATATTGTTAATGGTGTTTGAGCCAGACAAGTTATTGTGCTCTCTAGTGACCGTCAATGCTCTTTCATACTCCAACTATATATCGATGATAACAACAATTTAGAATTCTTATGCATATATAACATTACCCTTTTGAGAATATATCTACAATATATCCATTATATATCCATTATATATACAATATATCCATTATATCTACAAGTCCATATACAATTTTAAAGTACTTTGTGCCTCTCAGTCAGATGTATATTTACTATACAATTACTTTTATTCAAAACCTATAGGCACCAATGCTAAAAAATAAAGATACTGTATCAATAGCTAATGAAAGGGCCCACTGCCTGACTGTGAAACTGTAATTAATAACGTGTATATATATATATATATATATATATATATATATATATATATCTCACAAATCTATCTGGTCAGTGGTCACAACATATCTGTGAGATTTGCAAGAAAGCTGGCAGCAAAATTAAGATAATGAATATGTCATTCAGCTTTGCACTATTGTTTAGGTTTAACTGTTCTTATGGGAGGGAGGAGTGGGTGATTAGGAATATTGTCACAAAAGGATAAATACATGTCCTCTCCCAATTACAGCACTGTTTCATGTTTAAAGGTATATCCTGTCTCTTAAGCCCACTTTATTGCTTCTGCTGGTGTGCTCCTGTAATCTCTAACCATTGCTGTTTTCAGTCTAGTCAGATGCATAGAAACATAGATGACGATGGCAGAAAAGGACAGAAGGTCCATCCAGCCTGCCAGTATTAGCCTATCATACCCCAGGATCTATTGTCTCTGTAGGGTCTTCATTTATACTATTCTCCCTTATGTTTCCCTTGTTTCCACCCCCACTTCCTGCTGGGTAGCTAATATCCTCTTCACTCTATCCCAACTGTATTTGAAGCCATTTATGGTTCTGGTACCCATCACTCCTGCTGGCAGACAATTCCATGGCTCTACAAACCACTCTCTCTGTAAAACAGTACTTCCTCAGATACTTTTTAAACATTCCCTCTTTTAACTTCCACTCATGACCCCGCATTCTATCTTCTGTGTTCTTGGTAAATAGCTCCTCACAGTCCACCTTGTTAATTTCTTCCAGGAACTTGAAGGTCTGTATCATAGCCCCCATTACTCTCCTGGTTTTGAGTGAATACATGTTCATTGCCTTTAGTCAATCCTCATAGGATCTGCCCTCCTGGCCCTGAATTATCTTGATCAAGAATACACTGGCAAAGGGAGAAGGGGGGAGTAGAGGAACAGTGGGACAATCTCAAGAGAGCCATAAAAGAGGCAGCAAGCCCCTGTGTGAAGCAAGTTAACAAAGTGAGAAGAAAACAAAAACCATTATGGTTTTCCAAAAGAGGTGGCAGATAAGGTTAGGGAGAAAAAATCTGGCATTTAACAAGTACAAGGAAATGCAGAGGGAGGATGACAAGGAACTGTATCAGATGAAGCAGAGGGAGGCAAGGAAAGTGGTTAGAAGTGCAAAGGAGCAAACAGAGGCAAGGATAGCCCAGACAGTAAAGGAGGGGGACAACACCTTCTTCAGGTACTTTACAGAAAGAAGAAAGACCAAGGAAGGGATAGTGAGGCTAAGTAAAGAAGGGGGGGGGAGTGGGCTGAGGAGGACCTAGAGAAAAGCGAGACCCTGAATGAATACTTCTGCTCAGTAGAAGTATTCATGAAGGAAGAGGAGGGGGAGGGACCAGAATTAGCTAGTAGACACACACAGGGAAGAGGGGTAGACACCAGTCCATTCATGGAAAAGAGAGTCCTAAAGGAACTCTTGAAACTGAAAGTGGACAATGCAATGGGGCCAGATGGGATACATCCCAGAATACTTAAAGAACTCAGACTGGTGCTGCTGACACCATGACAGAGTAGTACCGAAGGACTGAAGGAGCGCAAATGAGATACCCCTTCACAAACGTGGGAGCAAGGTAGAAGAGGAAAACTATAGACCAGTCAGTTTGACCTCGGTGGAGGGAAAGATTATGAAATCAGTGTTAAAGGAAAGGACTGTGGAATATCTGGAAGTCAATGGGGCACAAGACCCAAGGCAAAATGAATTTACAACAGGAAGGTCTTGTCAGACAAATCTGATAGATTTCTTTGACTGGGTGATCAGGGTGGCAGATCGGGGGTGGGGGAGCAGTGGATATGGCCTACCTAGATTTTAGCAAGGCATTCAACACTGTCTTGCTCAAGATTAGTAAACAAGTTGGTCAGTCTGGGTGTGGGTGATAAGGTGGTGAACTGGGTCAGAAATTGGCTTAACAATAGGACACAGAGGGTGGTGGTAAACAGATTTCAATCTGAGGAAAATGGGGTGACCAGTGGGGTGCCACAGGGTCCAGTATTGGGGCCAGTCTTCTTTAATGTCTTTATAAGTGACATTGTGGAGGGATTCAAAGGAACGTTATGCCTTGCATCAGTGTGGCTCAGTTGGTAGCACATCCACCTCTGGACCAGAAAGTTGTGAGTTCTCATCCCACAGTGGGATTGGACTCATACCTAAAATGCTAGCATCTGAGTGCAGTATTAGGGGATGCTGTACTGCTGGGATGTGCCGTCCTTCAGATGAGATGTTAAACTGAGGTCCCTTCTACCCATCCTGGTGCTGTCCTGGAGGGTGTCCAGGTGGAAGTAAAAGAACCCAGGACACTCTTTGCAAAGAGTAGGGGACATTCCCGGTGTCCTAGCCAACATTCCCCTTCCCATATACTGGATCATGAAATTCTCCAGGCTGTGTGTGGGTGTTGATGTGCAATATGGCCACCACTAGACATTCAGTCACTTCACTACCAGTCTAGCATTTTTTGTAAAGCACTTTGGGATACACTGTGTATGAAAAGCGCTATAAAATTCTGGTTCTTCTTCTTTTTCTTCTTCTTCTTCTTCTCTTTGTGGGTGACACCAAAATCTGTGATAGAGTTGACACTTCGGGGTGGGGTGGATAGAATGAGAAGAGACTTGGGCAAGTTGGAGGAGTGATCAAGAGTGTGGCAGCTCAGATTCAATGCCAAGCAGTGCAAAATCTTGCACTTGGGGAACAAAACCTTTGGTGAGGAATATACATGGGGGGGGATACTAACAACAACCAAACTGGAAAGGGACCTGGGTGTAGTCATAACTGATTATCTAAAGCTAGCCAAACAATGTGAGAAGGTAAGGAAAGTTGGTGGGATGCTGGGGTGCATAGGGAGAGGTATCACCAGTAGAAAACAGTAAGTGGTGATGCCACTGTACAGGCAGTTGGTGAGACCACACCTAGAGTGCTGCTGTTCAGCTCCAGTGACCACATCTCTGAAAGGACAAAGATAGGGTAGAGGAAGTCAAGAGAAGGGCAATAAAAATGGTGCATGGTCATCACCAAAAACCATACGAGGAAAGATTGAGGGAACTCAATATGTACACACTGGAGGAAAGGATGGAGATGGGGGATATGATAGAGAGAGATTCAAATCCCTCAAGGGAATTAACAGAGTACAAGAGGGAAGCATCTTTCAAAAAGAGAGGTGTGCAAGAACCAGGGGTCCCAATAAAAGGCTAGAGGGAGAAAGACTCAGGGGCAACATCAGGAAGTATTTTTTTCACAGAAAGGTTGGTGGATGCATGGAACAGCAAGTTGTAGGGGCAAAAACAGTAGACAAATTCAAGAATACATGGGACAGATAGAACGCAACACTAGTGGTAGGGAGGAGGAGATAGACTTCAAATCATACAGGATCTGGAGATTATACAGTAGGTAGGGAAATGGGCAGACTAGGTAGACCAAGCAGTCCTTATCTGCTGTCAAATTCTATATTTCTATCTTACACTGTACCTTCTATAGCCTGTCCCTGTCCATTTTTAGGTGGGGTCCTCCAGGCCTGGGCATAGTACTCCAGTTGTGGCCTCATCAGTAATTTATACAGTGGTAACGGTACCTCCTGTTATTTATAGTCAACCCTCTCCTGATGGACCCCAACATCCTGTTAGCCTTGCTGAAGGCCTTGTTACATTGGTTGCTTTGTTTAAGTGAGAAATGGAAAAAGTATTTATGATTCTAGGTCCCTTTCCTCTGATGCTGTGGCCAGCTTAACCCCCCCCCCCATCCAATACTCTGTTATGGGTTTTGTTCCCTAAATGCATAACTCTGCATTTCTTGACACTGAATTTCAGCTGCCAGACTTTGGACAGATCTTCCAGCATTTGCAGGTCTCTCTGCATCTCCCTTATTCTGTCCATGTTGCCAACCATATCACACAGTTTAGTGCCATCTGTAAATAGACATAAATTGTCCTGGATTCCCTCTCCCATGTCACTGATGAACATATTGAAGAGGACTGGGCCCAGAGCATAACCCTATGGTACTCCACTAGTGACCTCTCCTTCCTCTGATCTGACCCTATTCACCACAACTCCCTGCTGCCCCCCCAACCAATTCCCTACCACCTTACTGTCTCCTTAGCTGTTACCAGATCCCCTATCTTCTTCAGCAGCCTTTGATGTGGCACTGAGTCAAATGCCTGGCTGAAGTCGAAGTACAATAAAGCATGTCAGTGGTCAGAGATGGGACGAACACAGCGAAGTAGGCTGGGGGAGCCTGAATAAACCTTATAAAGACAAAAAAGTACCAGGGTGGAAGGAGGGTGACTGTGGAAGTTTGGCGTTTGGGATTGGGGGGTCTTGTCTTAAATAGGTCTCCAGTTTTGAGACAACTTTCCTGAGCTGGGTGATGTGTGTCACTGGTTGGAGCAACAGTTGAGATGGAGGTTGAGTGCACCCAAATATGGTTCTTCAAACTTAAAAGAAAGGTGCCTGAATGTGGGCAGGATGGGTCCTGTACAGAGTAGGAGGGATCGGTACGTGGTTTCTTCTTTTCAAACAGCCTAGGACTTCATCAATAGATTTTCCTGTGCAAGGGGATGGTTAAATCATTTTTTTTAAATTTAGCCTAACCCAATATTTTATCAAATAGATTTTGGCAAAAGTGAGTTGCAAGGAACAAATTTAATCTTAGAGATTTTTGTGACTTACATAAACCACCAGAGTTTGGCTATAGTGGGCCATGGTATCACAAAAACTCCTTAAGGAAATTATTTCCTTTTATAAAATGTGAAAGAAATTTAATTGAGTAAAACCGGTAAGGTGATTATGCATTGTTACAGCATAATTCATAGTCATCTGGTCATAAATTTGACCAGACTTGTTAGGAGTCACATCACAATGTTAACCCCCTACAGCCAGAACTGACCTGTCACCACAAACATGGTTGCTACCTTTACTCACTAAAAATCTTCAAATAGGCCATAAAAATAAATGTACCTTAAATAAAAACAAAATTTGGTCAGATCCACCATGGCAGCATAATGAAGTTAGTGAAGTTGTGTGGAATTGTTAAGGAGGTATGGAGAAACAACACAATGATAGGTAAGTAGTAAGATTTGTTTTAGTTTCTGTTCTAAGGAAGGCATACACATTATTAGGAAAATATATGGAGGTGTACATTTTAATGGAAGGAATAGGAAGCTTACAAAAGAACCCCAGAGCAAATGCCACTGACGTATGTGTTATCCCGGATGATATTGGCCAGACAGCCAAATTTTAGAGAAAACGCAATTACACACATTTCAATAATGCAAAGCATCAAGGGAAACATACAGTGGTTGTTATAGTAAAGTTTCCCACTACCACAGTATTACCGCATGAGTGGTAAAACAATACCGCTACTGCGGTAAAAATTCCATTGACTAACATTGTTTTTTTTACCACAGTAGCTGTATTTCTTTACCGCACATGTGGTAATACTGCAGTAGCGGGAAACTTTACTATAACAACCACTGTATGTAAATCCCCATGATGGTACAGAAGGTGGCAGTACATTAAAAAGTAATGGCTGGCATATGTTCAGCCTTGGGATTATTTACAGTTCTTTTTTGTTTGTTTTTTTAAGAGAAACAGAGATTTTGTCCATGAGGTGATGTAAGTTATGTGATGTAGACAGCCAGCTCTGAGGGCTGTATCATTTTTTTGCAATATAAAATGCACGTCTGACTGTATCTGCTAAAAAAAATCTGATGCTCTTAGAATGATCTCACTCATCCCCCCTACCCCCAGATTTTAGCTAAAAGATGAAAGCCATAAGAGAAATGCTGACAGCATGTGAGTTCACACATATTCAGTTTTTAGAGACCATGTGTTACATGTAAGGCCTTAATTAAGGATCCTGTCTGTCTGAGTTAATTACAACCATAGTTGCTGTAACATATCCATTTTATGAAGTTGGAAGGAAAACCCAGGTTATTACATAGAAGTGTGAAATCATAAAGATGCTTTCATGTCCTGGAAGGAGGAAACTTATTATGAGATCAAAAGAAGTGTCATTTGAAGGGCATGAATTATGTTGAAGTTGCAGAATGTAATACTTTTGCATAAGATATATATTTTTATACATAATCTGACAGAGGAGGAGCTAGCTGACCTCACACAAAAATGGGTTGTCCCATACAGTTGTTTAAGGAATACTCTGTTTTACTTACACCTTTTACCTAGACTCTGACTGAGGAAAGATCTTGGGAGCACTTGTAAACAAGTATTTAGAAAGATTTAAAATTTAAGTACTGTACGTAGGAATTTGCACTGTTTAAACCTTGTTCTTTTAAAAGATTTGTATGTCTTGAGATATAAGAGTTCTGTATTTTACGTTTTACATATTTTTAACTATTTTAGTAAAATTCTTTTTACAACTTACTTGATCTGCCTTTGACTTCTTTTTAGTTGTAAGAAAAGTATATGGTTATTGCAGATACTACAGAACAGATAGAACAGCTAACATTTTTCAAGTCAAACTACCTCTGGCTGGAAGCTGCAATACTGAACATAGGATTTGCAAGAAAGCGAGTTGTGCTCACAACAGAGGGAGGTGAACCTTACAATTGTCTTTGGTTTCGAGCAGATATTCTGCAGGTGGAGGCTACTTCTAAGTGAAAGGTGAAATAAGGAACTTAGAATTATCAGGAAAAGACAGTCTTTGTTACAATTCTTAAGATTTTCAGTGCAGGAAGAGTTTAAAGCACAGCTGCCTTATTTTGGGGCTGACTGCTTTCAGAGCACAAACCACCAGGCTGTTTTGGGGCTGGCGAGGTTTTACCTGTGTCTGACTTGGATGTCTGGATTTTTCTCTGTTTGATTAACAGGGTATTTTCTCTGTCAAATTGTTGTGTAGGGTATCTTGCTAACAGGAAGGCACTAATCGCAGTGGTGGGTCAGAGCTCTTAGCTGATTGTTTTGTGAGGGCACAGTTTAGGCCCAACCCCTTCCCACCCCTCACCCCATGAAATAGTTCCTTTATACCTGGGATTCTGACATCATTTCCTCAAGAGTGCAAGGTGCATATCACTGCCATATCCTCTCTAGCACAATGCACTGACAATATAAGCATACACATTGTATAATATATATATATTTCTATATAACAAACCAATCACACACACAAACACACACACACAAAAAAAGTAGATAAACATGTGGGGAGTAGTGCAATGTAACGGCTGTGGGGCAGCAGTCTTCCAGGAGTTTTTCTGAAGGCTGAGATGCTGCCCTATTTGCAGACAACTCTCTGCCCTGAGGGAGGAAGTTGCCCATCTTCAGGCCACACTGGACAGTAGTAAGGGAACCTTCCCCCAGGCCACACTGGATGGTAGGAAGGGAACCTCCCCCATCCAGGGAGCACCAAAGCCACCACCACTACCTCAGAGGTTGTGAAGAAAGCACAGCAGTTGGACCACAGTGGGCTCAGAGAGGGTGAGGATGGTAGAACAGAGGCACACCCAGTCAGTTGTTCCACTCCACAATCCATACACCATTCTGGGGGAGCATAGCTCCCCTATGGATGCACCCGAGAGGAGACTAAGGAGGCTGAGGACAACTATCACAAGGGAGGCCCACAGGAAGGAGCAGAGGACACCACAAGGAAAGGAAGCAGCTCCTGGTGAGGGACTCAATTATTAGGGGGATAGAACTGGGAGGAGCAGGGAAAACTGAAGTAAGGTGCCTGCTTGGTGCCATGGCTTGGAGGGAGAGGAAGCGCATCCTCAGGATCACGAGAACAGCTGTTCGAGAGTCTGAGCTGGATGTCATTGTCCACCTAGGGACAAATGACTTGGCTCTACATGAGATCAGAGCAGTGCAGAAAGACTTTGTAGAATTGGGGAGGGGCCTAAGTCAAGTAGCACACACAGTATCCTTCTCAGAGGTGCTGCCTGTCAATGGCATGAGTGAGGCGAGGGTACTTTGCACAATGCAGTTTAATTAATGGTTGAAAAAATGGTGTGGAGAACAGGGGTTTGGCTTCATTGGGGACTGGGGTTCCACCTGGAGGGACACCAGCCTATACTGGCAGGATGGTCTGCATCTGTCCAGGAAGGGAACAAGTCTTTTGAGCAATTGGTTTAAACGCTTCATTGGAAAGCTTTTAAACTAGTCAAGGGGGGAGGCACTGATAAGCAGCAGGAAAATCCCAGCCTCTCCCTACAAAACAGGATACTAAATGAGAAAAAGACCAAGGTAGAAAGGTCAGTGGGGGATGTTGCAACAGAAGATAAAGCCGTCAAAAACTTGGAGAGCAATGAGTACCAATGCCCGTAGTCTGAGTAACAAGCTTCCTGAATTAGTGGCCTTGATGGAGGAGGAACATCTGGATATCATGGCAGTCACAGAAACATGGTACACACAAAACCATGACTGGGACATAAACATACCAGGATACACTATCTACAGGAGGGACAGGGAGGGTAAAGAGGAGGAGGAGTAGCTCTTTACATGGGAAGGAAGCAAAGCAACAGAACAACAGGAAAACAGGGAGGAGAAGAAGCACTGTGGGTAATTTGGAGACAGGCAATGGAACCACAATCCGCACAGGGGTTGTATACAGATCCCCTTCTCAGGGGGAGGAAATGGACAAGGAAATGATAGAAAGTATACTTAGAATGGCAGATAAAGGGGACATATTGCTGATGGGTGATCTGAATATGCCAGATGTTAACTGGAGTGCAGTTGCAGCAGCCACTTCAAAGAGTGGGGTTATTCTAGATGCCCTACAGGGGGCATGCCTTAGACAACTAGTATTGAAGCCCACTCGAGAGGGAGCAATCTTAGACCTGGTTCTCTCAAATGAAGATGAAGAGAGGATCACAGATGTAGAAGTGGGTAGCCATCTGGGAACTAGCAACCATCGAACAGTATGGTTCACAATAAACACAGCAATAGAGTCAAGTCATACAAGGCAAAAGTACTGGACTTTAGGAGGCTGACTTTGCCAAAATGGGTTAGTGCCTAAGGAATGCACTAGCAAATGGGCAGGAAGGAGGGGTGGAAGAACAATGGGGAATAATAAAAACTGCCATCACAGAGGTAACAAGCCTTTGTGTGAAGCAAATAAACAAAACAAAACGATGTAAGAAACCACTATGGTTCTCAAAGGAAGTGGCAGTGAAGGTTCAAGAGAAAAAGAAAGCATTCAGGAAGTACAAGGAATCACAGAAGGAGCAGGACAGAGAACTGTATCAGTTAAAGTAAAAGGAAGCTGGGAAGGCAGTCAGAACAGCAAAGGCCCAAACTGAGGAAAAGATAGCCAACTCGGTTAAGAAGGGGGATAAAACCTTTTATAGGTACATCAGGGAGCAAAGGAAGACCAAGGGAGGGATAGTGAGGCTTAATAAAGGGGAGGGAGGTGGGCAGAGGGTGACTGTGAAAAGGCAGAGATACTAAACAAATATTTTTGCTCAGTATTTACAAATGAAGAGAAGGAGGTACTTAAAACAAACAGCAGAAACACTCTGGATACAGAAGTTAATACCAGCCCATTTACAGAAGAAAGGGTTCTAAAAGAACTCTTAAAACTGAAGGTGGACAAAGCAAAGGGGCCTGATGGGATTCATCCCAGACTTCTAAAAGAACTAAGGGTAGAACTAGTGACACCACTGACTACCCTCTTTAACAAATCATGGAAGGATGGGGTGGTACCCGAGGATTGGAGGAGGGCAGATGTGATTCCCCTTCACAAAAGTGGGAGCAAGGCAGAAGCAGGAAACTACAGACCTGTTAGTTTAACCTCAGTGGTAGGGAAAATGATGGAATCACTTCTGAAGGAAAGAATTGTTGAGTATCTAGAGGCCAGAGGGGCACAGGACCCAAGGCAGCATGGATTCACAGCGGGAAGGTCATGCCAGACGAATCTAATAGATTTCTTTGACTGGGTGACCAAAGTAGTAGATCAGGGAGGGCTGTGGACATGGCCTACCTAGACTTTAGCAAGCATTTGACACAGTCCCACACAAAAGATTACTATACAAGTTAGCTAGCCTGGGAGTGGGTCCCAAGATGACAGCCTGGGTAAGGGTGGCTGGAGAATAGGACACAGGTAATAGTAAATGGAGTCCACTCTGAAGAAAGGGGTTACTAGTGGGGTACCGCAGGGTTCAGTATTAGGACCAGTCCTCTTCAATGTCTTTATAAGCGACATTGCAGAGGGACTGGAAGGAAAAGTATGTCTCTTTGCAGATGACACAAAGATCTACAACAGAGTTGATGCACAAGGTGGGGTGGAAAGGATAAGAAGGGATTTGGCAAGGTTAGAGGAATGGTCAAATGTATGGCAGCTTAGATTCAATGCTAAGACGTGCAAGGTAATGTACCTGGGAAACAAAAACCCAGGGGAAGAGTACACAATGGGGGGTGAGTTACTAACAGCAACAAAAATGGAAAGGGACCTGGGGGTAGTCATATCAGATGACCTAAAGGTGGGCAAGCAATGTGAGAGGGCAGCAAGGAGGGCTGGGGGGATACTGGGATGCACAGGGAGAGGCATCACCAGTAGAAAACAGGAAGTTATTATCCCTCTGTAAAGACAGCTAGTCAGACCCCATCTGGAGTATTACGTGCAGTTCTGGAGACCCAATCTCCGCAAAGACATAGACAGGATGGAAGCTGTCCAGAGGAGGGCAACTAAAATGGTGCAGAGTCTGCACCAGAAGACATATGAAGAGAGACTTAAGGAGCTTAATATGTATAGCCTCGAGGAAAGGAGGAAGAGGGGGGACATGATAGAAACTTTCAAGTACCTCAAGGGAATCAACAAAGTCCAAGAGGGTAGCATCTTTCAAAAAAAGAGGTGTGCAAGAACAATGGGGTACAATATGAAGATGGGGAGGTGGCTCAGAGGTAATTTAAGGAAGTATTTTTTCACAGAGAGGGTTGTGGATGCATGGAACGACCTTCCGGAGGAGGCTGTGGAGTCAAAAACAGTGGTGGAATTCAAGCATGCATGGGACAGTCATAAGGCAATTCTAGGGGGTGAGGGCAGAAAGAAGTAGGCTGCTGGTTAACTAGGATCTGCAGCTTATCCATTAGGTAGGGAAATGGGCAGACTGGGTGGGCCAAGCGGTCCTTATCTGCCATCAAATTCTATGTTTCTATGTTTCTAAACATGAGCTTGAATGGTGGTACCAAACTGTACAGAGAAGCTTTTTAAATCAGAGGTTTTTATTAAACTTTTTAAGGGTTCATCTCTGTATACCTGGTTAGGTGCCCATAGGCAAAGATATCTGAAGACAGAAATATCTGAGCCTGTGCATTGGGTATGCTAGCAAGAGGTTCACAGTTTGAATCCCTCCAGAACTTGAGACCAAAGGTTGATCTGAACTCACAAAAACAGACAAGTGGGTTACCTAGTCTGCTACACTGTTCACAAGACTATGCTCAGAGGTTGGCACTTTGGGGGTAGAGGGCCTGACCTGCTGAGTGGGTTTATGACAGATTTGGTTGGCAGCGGTGGCATCATTTTGGTATCGCAAGCTTGTATTGTTCTGTGCCAGCTAAGACCATGAGCTCTCTTACAAAGAAAGAAAAAAAGACAGAGTTTTATTTTAAAAAGGAAACAGAACTATCTGTCACTTGGCATACAGTCCAGTTCCTACCCATTTTATTTTTTTTCTCTAAAGTGCAAGTCAGAGTAGCCGTAGTCAGGGAAGAAGAAGATGGCTTCCAACTACAGCAGGCACACTGTAGATTACTTGAAGCAATTGTGCAGGGACAGGGGAGTCCCGTTCAAGGTGACAGCCAAAAAGCAAGACCTCATAGAGGCCCTGATGGTTGCAGATACCCATAGCAGCAAGTCACAGACCGTGACTGAAAAGGACAGCAGGGCCACTGTCAGTGAAGGGCCACAGCAGCAGGAAAAGGTCACCAGTATCCTGGATCCAGAAGTACTCAGGCTACAAATTGAGTTGTGCAGGATGGAACTGGAGGCACAGCTAGAGGAGCGAGAGGCGGCCTAAAAGGCAGAGTGAGAATAGAGAGAGGCAGATCGAGAGGCAGAGCGACAATAGAGGGAGGCGGACCATGAGGGTCATGAGCACCAGTGAGCTGCAGAGGAGAAGAGAGAATGCAAACACCGAGAGGCAAAGTGAGAACAGGGAGACGCAGACCGTGAGGAGAAGGAGCGCCAGAGGCAACATGAACTGGAGAAGATAAGACTCAGAACAGCAGCACCAGAGCAGGTAAGTGGTTTGGGTTTAGCTGGGACTGCAGGACTGGGTTACAAATTGAACTCCAAATTAATAGCTGAGTTTAAGTAAGGGGAGGACATGGATGCCTTTTTAAATTCTTTTGAAAAAGTTTGTATTCAAACTAAAATTCCTAGAGAGTCCTGGAGCTTCCAGCTATCCCCACTACTTACCGGGAAAGCTCAGGATGCCTTGGGTCAAATGGACAATGAGGACAGCAATGATTACAGCAAGCTAAAAGCTGCACTGTTAAAAAATCTTGCATTAACTGCTGAATCATACAGAGCTAAATTCTGTAAGCTCAGGAGAAGCCCTGATATGAGCTACGAGGAGCTAGCCACGAAACAATGTCAGTTTTTAAAATGGTGGTGGGAAGGAACTGAGGCAAACTCTGTTGACAAAATTGAAAAATGTGATTTTATTAGAACAGTTTTATTGGGCTTGCCCAGCCAAGCTAAAAACCTGGCTAGAGGACTGAGATCCAAAAACAATGCAAGAGGCTGCTGAACTCTAGGACCACTATGCCAAGAGCAGACCTGCTCTGAGAGTGAATGGGGTGGGCGCTTGGCAGCGCAGAAGGGGAAAAGCGCACCTTCAGGGCAGCTAAAACCCTCACTGCCTCCACCGAAACCAGTTAGCCCCAGGTTTCAATGAAAAGATTTCTCTGAAGTAAGAAATGCATGTTGGCTATGTAAAGAAACTGGGCATATTGCCAGATAATGTCCCAAAAAGGCAAGCCATAATACACAACAGGGTACTAGAAAAGAAATGGGTTGTTTCTGTGTCCCTGGGTGCATGCCAGTGAACATGAGGGAACACATGCACCCAGTCATGGTAAATGGTGTGCAGACACAAGGGTTAAGGGACACAGGGGCATCCCTGATGTTAGTGAAAGGGGATCTGGTATAACCTGGTCAGCTTATACCCAATAAATACGTTACTGTCCAAGGGTTCACTGGTGAAAGGAAAACATAGCCCCTCACTAGAGTTCTCTTAGACTGGGGTGAAACGGGGGAACTGTGCAACAGGTGGCTATAGCCAAAACATTAGCAGTGGATGTGATCCTGGATAACAATCTCCAACAGGGATGGTATGTGCAGTTACCCATAGCCAAGCAGCAAGGGAAAATTGTAGTTCCCTGAACCCCACAGAAGTCATTGTGGAAACCACTGAGAAGCTGGTTTCCCAGCCTGTGTCTCCAGATGGGGAGACTCATAAAAAGGGGGTAGAAATTTCCCTGGTAGCAAGTGACCACACAGATATGAAAGGTTACTCCAAAGAGGGAGGGGTGACCCATTGTCCAAGGGTTGGGATTGACAGTGATTCTGAGTGCCCCGATGCTAGTGCTAGGGACCCTAGTTTAGTGACTGAAGGGGACCTGTCCCATACCTTGGGAATGTGTGAGGGGTTTGCAGCTGCTCAGAGGGGTGACCCTAGTTTAGAGAAGCTGAGGGCTTGGGCAGACTCGGATGGCACACAGGGAGGTGATGGCAGACATATGGTTTATTGGGAAAATGGACTTATGTATACTCAGGCAGTACAGACAGTGGAAGGGATGCTAGGCAGGCAGCTAGTCATTCCCCAGGGGTACCATGAGCAGTGGCTCAAGATTGCACATGATATTCCCTTGTCTGGTCATCTGGGAATTGCAAACATGATGCAGCGGTTGGCTCAGAATTTCTACTGTCCTAACTTCACCCAGCAGGTAAAAGAGTACTGCAGGTCTTGTCACCGGTGCCAAGAAATAGGGAAAGTGGGCAAGAAACCCCAAGCAGCCCTGATTCCATTGCCCATAGTGGAGAAGCAATTCCAGAGGGTGGAAATTGATATTGTGGGGCTTTTAAATACCCCCAATTCCTCAGGGAAGACATTCATCCTGACTGTGGTGGATTATGCCACCCAGTACCCAGAGGCAGTTGCCCTATCCTCACTGAGGACGGACAAAGTGGCAGATGCCTTACTTGGAATTTTCTCCTGTGTTGGGTTTCTGTAGGAGGTAATCACTGATCGAGGGAGTTCCTTCATGTTGGACCTGATGAAATGGTTATGGGAGAAGTGTGGGGTGGTGCAGAGATGCACGACACCGTATCACCCACAAGCCAAGGGACTTGTGGAACGATTCAATGGTACCCTAAAGTCAATGCTCCAGGTGTTTGCTGAACAGCATGGGAGGGACTGGGAGAAATACCTTCCCCACCTGTTGTTTTCACACAGGGAGGTGCCCCAAGAGTTGACAGGATTTTCCCCGTTTGAACTCTTATATGGACGCCGGGTATGTGGGCCCCTAGTCTTGATCCGGGAGGACTGGGAAGACAGCATGCCACCCAGGGAACTCCCATTGTGGATTATGTCCTTAGGTTTAGGGAAAGGCTGAAGGAGCTAATGGGGACAGCCCAGAGCAATCTGGCAGCTGCCCAACAGAAACAAAAGGTGTGGAATGACCGCAGAGTTAGAGCTCACTCATACGTGGTGGGTCAGGAAGTCATGGTCCTTATGCTGGTCCAGAAAGACAAGCTGCAAACTGAGTGGGCAGGCCTGTACAAAGTGGTTAGGAAGGTAAATGACATGAACTACATTGTGGAGTTACTTGACAGAAGACAGACTGAAAGGATGTACCATGTCAACATGATGAAGCCATATGCAAATAGGGCTGACATGGTGTTTGCAGTGTGTAGTCATGGGGAGAGGACGGATGAAGGAGACCCCCTTCTGGATTTGCTGTAAGAAAGTAAGTGGGAGTCCTCTGTGGAGGCAGTAAAATTGTCTCCCCAGCTGGCCCAGGACCAGGTCCAGAAAGTAAGGGAGGTTTTAGCAGACTTTGCCCACTTGTTTAGCACCAAGCCTGGACTAAACCCCTTAGCTATACACTATGTGGAGACAGGGACACAGATGCCCATACGGCGAACAGCATATCGGGTGTCAGAGGCTGTCCAAAAGGACCTTAGGAGGGAAGTGGAGGAGATGCTGGCTTTAGGGGTAATCCAGAGATCCCACAGCCCCTGGGCCTCACTCGTAGTCCCTGTGCCCAAGCCAGATGGCGCAACTCCTTTCTCTGTGGACTATCGTGGACTGAATGCAGTCACAAAGACTGACGCCCACCCAGTGCCCCGGACAGGCGAACTCCTGGACAAGTTGGGAGGGGTGACCTACCCTACGACTATTAAATTGACCAAGGGGTATTGGCAGGTAGAATTGACAGACAGAGCTAGGGAAAGGTCAGCCTTCAACACTCCAATAGGCTTATTTGAGTTTAAAATAATGCCTTTCAGAATGAAGAACGCCCCAGCCACTTTACAAAGGTTGGTGAACCAGGTGTTAAATGGTGCTGAGGAGTACGCCGTGGCATACCTGGATGACATTGCCATCTTTAGTACCAGCTGGGATGAACAACTATCCCACCTTAGGGAAGTGCTGGGCAGGATACAGAGGGCCGGGCTCACTGTCAACGCCGAGAAGTGCCAGGTGGCCATGGAGGAAGTGGCATACCTTGAACATGTGGCAGGCAGGGGACAGCTCTGTTCTAATCAAATAAAGATAGAGGTGAACCAGGCATGGCCCAGACCAGAAACCCAGAAGCAAGTCAGTAGCTTTCTAGGGACAGCAGGGTACTACAGGAAATTTGTACCCAATTACAGTGCCCTGGCTGCTCCCCTATCTGACCTGACAAAGAAAAAGATGCCAAACAAAATTTCCTGGGGCCCAGCCTGTGATGAAGCCTTTACCAGACTGAAGGAGGCACTGTACAGTGCTCCTGTTTTGACAAGTCCTGACTATAGCAAAACCTTTGTAGTTCAGACAGATGCCTCAGACATGGGTATTGGGGCAGTGCTGAGCCAGACGTCCAACCAAGAGACAGATCACCCAGTAGTGTACCTGAGCAGAAAGCTGCTTCCCAGGGAGCAAGCATACTCCACGGTGGAAAAGGAGTGTCTTGCCATAGTGTGGGCCCTAAAGAAGCTACAGCCATACTTGTATGGGCAGCATTTTGTGGTGCAGACTGACCACAACCCCTTGGTTTGGCTGATGCAGATGGGGAAAAATAATGGCAGACTACTGAGATGAAGTCTTGATTTACAAGGATATGATCTAAAAATCATACATAGGGCTGGGGTAAAGAACCAGGACTCAGATAGGCTGTCTAGGGTCTATGAGGAGTGAACTGATTTGGGAAGCTCATCCCATGTAGCGGATAAATCCCCCAAATCCCAAATTCAGTCTAGGTGGGGACGAGTGTGACATAGACAGCCAGCTCTGAGTACTGCATCATTTTTTTTAATATAAAATGTATGACTTACTGTCTCTGCTAAAAAAAATCTGGTGCTCTTAGAATGACCTCACTCATCCCTCCCCCCTAGATTTTAGGTAAAAGATGAAAGCCATAAGAAAAATGCTGACAGCATGTGAGTTCACACACACTCAGTTTTTAGAAACCATGTGTTACATGTAAGGCCTTAATTAAGGATCCTGTCTGTCTGAGTTAATTACAACCATAGCTGCTATAACATATCCATTTTATAACGTTGGAAGGAAAACCCAGGTTATTACATAGAAGTGTGAAATCATAAAGATGCTTTCATGTCCTGGAAGGAGGAAGCTTATTATGAGATCAAAAGAAGTGTCATTTGAAGGACATGAATTATGCGAAAGTTGCAGAATGTAATACTTGTGTATAAGATATATATTTTTTTATACATAATCTGACAGAGGAGGCATTAGTTGACCTCACACAAAAATGGGTTGTCCCATACAGTTGTTTAAGGAATACTCTATTTTACTTAGATGTTTTACCTAGACTCTGACTGAGGAAAGAACTTAGGAGCACTTGTAAACAAGTATTTAGAAAGATTTCAAATCTAAGTACTGTAAGTAGAAATTTGCACTGTTTAAACCTTGTTCTTTTAAAAGATTTGTATGCCTTGGGGTATAAGAGTTCTGTATTTTGCATTTTACATATTTTTAACTATTTTAGTAAAATTCTTTTTACAACTTACTTGGTATGCCTTTGACTTCTTTTTAGTTGTAAGAAAAGTATATGAGTATTGCAGATACTAAACATGAGCTTGAATGGTGGTACCAAACTGGACAGAGAAGCGTTTTAAATCTGAGGTTTTTATGAAAGTTTTTAAGGGTTCATCTCTATATACCTGGTTAGGTGCCCATAGGCAAAGATATCTGGCCCCCCGAAGACAGAAATATCTGAGTCTGTGCATTGGGTATGCTAGCAAGAGGTTCACAGTTTGAATCCCTCCAGAACTTGAGACCAAAGGTTGATCTGAACTCAAAAACAGACACTGTTCACAAGACTGCACTCAGAGGTTGGCACTTTGGGAGTAGAGGGCCTGATCTGCTGAGTGGGTTTGTGACAAGTTATATTTAAGCAATGTGCTGATGTCAGGAAGTCAGGTGTAATGATAATGGGCTATTAGAGAAAATGTGATATTAACTTTCTGAGGGAGTCACTTTTGATAAAGGCAAGGTAGTTATGCTTGTGATAATGGGAATATTAGGAAAGTATGAGTTCTATGCAGAAGTGGCGTGCACATATGCACAGTTTCATAAGTATGTGCTCAGAGTGCAGGCAAATGTGATATGCAGGTTTGTTTTAGAAATAGTTCAAAGTTTTAAAACTACTAAAAAGACAAACTACACACCAGAACACAGCAGAAAAATGATTAGATTTGTGTACAAGCACTATCTTCTATGCAAGTTGGAGCATGGGGGTTAAGGCTGGAGATCAGTTATGGTCCATGACATAACCACATGGTCAGAATATTAAATATCTTAAAATAAACAGAAATGCAAAAGTAACCATTTCAAGAAGAAAATGCAGACTGTGACAATTAACAGTTGTAGGGTAAGTTAGCTCATCTGGACTTATTTGCTGCATATGCATCTCAATTGCTAAGGGGTCTTGACCATGTTAACCCTTCCTCAAGCCACGCTAGCTACAGTATGTCTAGCAATATCATGAATGGAAAGATTATGCATATGAAAACATATTAATTATGCTGCACATACCCTAAGACTCAAAGTGTGTCTCCTTTGGCTGCCATGATGTCTGTGGTTAAGTTGAAACAAAAGACAATGTAATAAGACACTTGCCTCCACACAGCTATTAAACAATAGAGCAAACTACACTCTGGGAAGATTGCCTGTGACAAGATGAAATACAAAAACCTGAATAGCAGGTTTCAGGGGGTATAAAACCACCAGGAATGTTAACATCCTGTTTCTAGTGTCCATGATAAAAAAAATAAAAAACACAGCAGATGTTTTTTTTAATGTCAGCTCTGATCTGAATAGCTTTTAAAATCAGCAATTGTTTTCTTGTTCAGTGTTTTCTAATACATACTTCTCAAACTTAAAAGAAAAATACACTTCATCACCAAAGGCTGTGTTTAACAAGTACTGTGCCCATGATTAAAATAATTTGGACCCTTCCCTCAAAAAATGTGCCTTCACATGAAACCGCATGTTTAACTGTACAGGCAATTAAAACATGTATTTCTAAATGCATTACTAACACCAGTGCTTCATGATTAAAATAATTTGACCCCCCAAAAAATGTGCCCTCACATGAAACTGCATGTTTAACTGTAAAGACAATTAAAAATGTATTTCTAAATGCATTACTAACACCAATACTTTCAAAGTTTTGAAACTACTAAAAAGACAAATTATATATAAGCTATATATATATATATATATCTATATATATATATATATGTATTATAGTAGCACGGTAGTGCTACCATAGTTAGGGTTGAGGAGCCATTTCTATGTTAAACCCCAAAACTTTGCACCTTAATAACTTTGCAACCGTTTGATGGATTTGCCTGAAATTTGGAATTTATGATCAAGAACCATAGGCCTTGGGATCTGCCAAGTTTTGTACTGGTTGGATAAACAGCTGCAGAGTTATTAAGTGTGATCTGCGCACGCGTTTACGTTTTTTCTGGAATTCTATGGTCGCACCTACAGGTCGTACGGTTTGTGTGACTGGCCCAAAATCTTCAGGGAATGTGTGGCCAGGGTCCCCAATGTGCCTTTTGAAGATTTGGTGAAAAAATATTAAACGGTTCAAAAGTTATTCAAAAAACAGTTTCCCATTATAAGTCAATGGGAAAAGTTAACAGAAAGTTCAACACTTTCGCAAAATGCATTTTACTTTCGTAAATGGGCCTGTTACTTGAAATCGGCCATTTTTTTTTCAGTTGGTGATCAGAAAATGGTTGGCATTTAAATTTGAGACCCTCTAGCAACCTAATTCTTTTTGTATTCACCTAGTCGGGCCCTTAGGATGCTTGCCATGTCTTTATTTTGTGGTAAAACACCCCAGAAATATGTTTTTCAAATTTCTGTAAAAAGTACTTTCGCAAATTACTTTCGTGCTCACGAAAGTGTCGAACTTTTTTGCGAAAGCTTTCGCAAATTGCGACAGTAGTTTTCCATCTGTGGGACAGTGACAGCGATTCTTTGGCACTGTGCTGCAAAAGAACCGTTGGGAGTTTTGGGCTGAAATTTGGAGGGAACGGAGCCGACATCTCACAGATGTGCCTTTCAGTGTTGTATTAAAAAATATTATATGGCGGCAAAGTTACATCACTCCAAATTTGACAGTTTTTCCCATAGGATAACATTACGGCGCCCGACGCATTACAGAAATCCTTTGGCACCCTGCTGCAAAATAACGGTTTGGTCTTTTTTCCTGAAATTTGGAGGGAAGACAGCCAACAGCCCACAGATGTGCTTTTCAGTAGTTTGGTGAAAAAATATCACACAGTGGCAAAGTTACGGCACTCCAAAGTTGACAGTTTTTCCCATAGGATAACATTACGGCACCCAACGCATAACAGAAATCCTTTGGATCCCTGCTGCAAAATAACGGTTTGGTCTTTTCTCCTGAAATTTGGAGGGACGACAGCCAACAGCCCACAGATGTGCCTTTCAGTGGTTTGGTGAAAAAACATTACAGGGAGGCAAAGTTATGGCACTCTGAACTTTTCTTTTCCCATAGGATAACATTACGTTCATTAGCAGCGCCTTTCAGGGCCGTATCTCGAAACGAGTGAGATAACGGATTTTCGTCGAAAATTTCTTAGTCCATAATGGGGCTAAGATTCAAATTAGCCAGGACAGTTGTAAATAATATGACTTTTAAATTTTTTTTCTACGTCGTACGGTTCCTGAGATATAATGTATTTAGTATTCCAAGATCTCATTTTCTACGCCGATACTCATTATTTTGTATACATTATTTGTACTCACTGTCTTTCTCAATGCAGGTTTTGGGGAAAATCAGCCTGTGCGCTTACATTACTGTTACTGTTGCCCTTTCAGCTTGCCGGTTCTGTACCGTTTAAGCTTACCGTTGGCGTCTAAGCCCACCATGTCGTTATCCTTTCGTTTTCATTTGCACTTGCGTTTCTGTTATTTTTTGCCATTTCTTTCTACAGTACTGTTTATCTTTCTGTTTCACTTTACATCACCATGCCCATTGACATTTCTGTTTGCAGGCACCATGTTACTATGTGACAACACATCATGTGGCAGACCATTCCCGTCTACGCCACCATGTGCGTTACCCTTTCTGTTCTCATTCATGCTTGTGTTACCATGTGTGCCACTGTTAGCATTTCTGTTTGCGTTGCTGTCCCTGTTACTATGCCACAAGACATCATGTGGCGCCCGTACTCAGCCCGCTCCAGCTGCATTACATTCACTATTTCTTGTTATCATTCTCAAAAGAAGGGAAATTAGAGGCAAAAACTCAGTTTAATGCATTAGTTAGGGTTGTTCACAGCAACAAAAGTGAGGAAATTCACTGTTAGGGTTAAAACCCCTTGCACCACCACCCACCCCCAACCCGGCATTGGGTGTGCATTGGGATCATGGGTCCTAACTCTCACCCATTCTCCTATACTTCTGCTGCTTTACACATGTCATGGGGTGAGAGTTAGGGCTGATGATCCCAATGCACACCCCAATGCCACCACGTGAGTCATCCTTTGCGTTTTCATTTGCGCTTGCGTTTCTGTTACTTTTTTGCCATTTGTGTGTACCGTACTGTTTCTCTTTCTGTTTCACTTTGCGTCACCATGCCCATTGACATTTCCATTTACAGGCACCATGTTACTATGTGACAAGACATCACGTGGCACACCATTCCCGTCTACGCCACCGTGTGCATTACCCTTTCTGTTCTCATTCGCGCTTGTGTTACCATGTGTGCCACTGTTAGCAATTCTGTTTGCATTGCTGCTCCTGTTACTATGCCACAAGACATCGGGCCCCACGCTCCCGCCACCACATTACATTCACTATTTCTCAATATCATTCTCAAAAAGAAGGGAAATTAGAGGCAAAAAACTCTGTTTAATGCATTTGTTAGGGTTGTTCCACAGCGACAAAAGTGAGGAAATTCGCTGTTAGGGTTGAAAACCCTAACTCTGAATTCACCCCCACAGCACCACACACACACAGACACACACACACATTCAAGTATGGGGGAGGACCAAGTCAACACAACCAATGACCAGCAGCAGGTGACAGAAATAACAAACAATTGTCTAAATGTACTACGAGACATCCCCACCCACCTGACCAGGTACTGCATGCTCAGTGGAGATCAACAGCAAAACTGAGGCCATGTACACCAAGCGTACACATCCCTGATTGCAGCTGCAGCATTACCACACTTAGTAGTTGCATGGCCTTACCTACCCGATGCCACAGACCACACCACTTGTGGTGGGCCACCTGAACAACAGAGTTAAGCAAAACCAAGGAGTTGTACAGGTATAATATCTCTGATTATAACAAGGGTTTGAGAAATGCAGCTTTCTAAATGACTGTAAACATTGTAACAGCCTTACGTTTAGTTTTTATTAACATACATGTAGAGCCTAACCATATGATGAACATGGTTTAATGTTGTTTAAAAAACAGTTTTATTATGATAGCAATAAGCCACTCCCAGGTATTATGTTAATGGTCAGTTTATCACTGTCTAGCGACATGTGGCATATTGTGCCAACAATTGTCCTGTTTTTGCCAGTTGTGCTGAACATAACTTCAGTTACAGGTGCTGTGCCATTGTTATGTTCTGTATGCACAGGGTTCTCTGGGTGGTCACTATCCTTGCTCCCGTCATCAATCTTCAGTGTGTCTGCAGTTCCCCTACTATATCTGTGTGAGAAGTGTTATCTAGGATAACAGTAAAAAGGGATTTACACCAGGTATGGGGGAACACAAGCAGCAACCAACAAGAAAAGGGAAAGCTAGGAACACCATATCAGTGGTAAGGGTACATAAGTATATTCAAGTAACACAGGGAGTTTAGAAGCTGGGAGTACAAAGAGTGGTGTAGTCCAGTGGCTGTGGAGTGGCTGTTTTCAGAGAGATCTTCAGGAGACTGTAGTGCTGCCCCATCAGCGCGCACCTCTTTGGGTTGAAAGAGGAGGTCACTAGACTCCAGGTTGAGTTAGCAAGGATTTGGGGGACCTGTTCCCCCATGAAGGGGCCACCAAGTCTGACACTGTTACCCCAGAATATGTCAGGGAGGAGGAAAAGCTGGACTACAGTGGGCTCTGGAAGGGTGGGGGTGGTGGGCTAGAGGCACATTCTTCAACTGATACTACTACACAATTCCTGCACTACTCTGATAAGGCAAGACTGCCAGGAGAAGACACCTGTGGTGGTGGCCAGTGAGGATGTGGGGGTTCTCTGAAGTGGAAACCCTATGGAGAGAGGAAGAGGACCCCAGAGGAGGAGGGAGCAATTTCTGATGGGTAACTCAATTATGAAGGGGATAGATTTGGGAATAGGAAAGGGGGGAGAGGAAGGTTAGGTGCCCATGTGGTGCCATGGCCCCTAGGGACGGGAAGTGGCTCCAGATGATCACTAGAGCAGAAAGATAGAAGGCAGAGCTGTATGCCATTGTCCACCAGGGGCTAATGATATGGCTAGGGATGGGGCTAGGATAGTACAGTGGGAGTTTAATGATCTGTAGAGGATTCTTAGACAGATAGCACCTTCAGTGGCATTTGCTGAGGTGCTGTTTTTCTATCACAGGAGGAGGAGAGGAATCTCAGCACCAGGACCTTCAACTCATGGTTGAAGGAATGGTGCAGAGAGTAGGGGTCTAGCTACATTGGGGACTGGCTATCCGCCTGGGAGAGATAAGGGCCTTCACAGGGGTGATGGCCTGCATCCATCCATCCAGGAGGGGAATTGCTAGTCCTCAATGGATGATTTAGATGTCACTTTGATGAACAGCTAAACTAGCTGAGGGGGGTGGCAGAAGAAATTGGGGAGGCAGTAACTCCTCCCCCATTGGCTAAATTAGAAAGTAGGGAGAACCCGAGGGGAATGGAATCTCCCAGGGTGGAAATTAATAAAGGAAGCAGGGCAGTAAAAAAGAAGGGGGATGAGAGTAAGAACAAAGGGGGATGAGAGTGAAAGCATTAAAAAGAGTGGGGGGGGAGGAGAGAGGGCAAAAAGGAAAAAAGAAGAAGGGTACCAAACAGAGTGGTAACAACATCTGGAAGGCCATTTGTGTGAATGCTAGAAGTCTAGGAAATAAGATTTCTGACCTAGATGCCATAATGGCTGAGGCCTACCTGGATATTGCGGCCATTGCACTGAAAACCATGATTGGGACATGTCCATACCAGGCTATACTCTGTTCAGGAAGGACAGGGTGGGAAGGAAAAGAGCGGGTGTGGTGCTTTATGTGACGGAAAGCATAAAAGCAATGGAGATACAAGGAAAACAGGGGAGAACAGAGGTACTGTGGGTCACCCTAAAGACAGGGAATGGAGTCTCTATTCACACTGGCATGATCTACACACCTCTAGCACAGTGAGTAAAGTCAGATAAGGTACTGGTGGAAGCTATTGGTAAGATGGCAGAAAATGGGGGGTGCTGCTGGTGGCAGAATTCCATCTACCAGATGTAGTTTGGAAACTTCCAGCCATGGTTCAGCAAGAAGCAGGGAATTCTGGACTCCCTGCATGGTGCATTCCTCAAGCAACTTGTCAGTGAAGCCACTCATGATGGGGCAATAGTGGACCTGGTACTAACTAACAAGGACAGTGCTGCAAACATCAAGGTAGGATGCCACCTTGGGAACACAATACAGTGAGGTTCAATATAAGGATGGCAACAGAACTGATCTACACAAATGCGAGGGCCCTAGACTTCAGGAGGGCAGATTTTAAAAAGATAGGTGAGTGCCTCAGGAATGACCTGGCATGGGGAGATGACCTGGGTGGTGTGGAGAAAAAGTGGGAGAAGTTAAAAAAGACCATAGGGAAGGCAGCAAACCTCTGCATCAAGAAGTGAGCAAAAGCAAGAGGAAAAAGAGACCACTATGGTTCTTAAAAATAGGTAGCAGAAAAGGTAAAGGCTACAAAGGTAGCATTCAGAAAGTATAAGGAGTTGCAGAGGGAGGAGGATAGAGAGGTACATCAGGGGAAACAGAGGGAAACAGGAAGAGTGGTAAGGAGCACAAAGGTGCAAACTGAGGAGACAGTAGCCCAGGCAGTGACAAAGGGGGACAAGACATATTTTCAGATATGTAAATGAAAAGAGGAAGATTAGAGGTGGGATTGTAAGGCTAAAAAAGGGAAGGGAGACTATGCAGAGGGGGACCATAAAAAGGCAGTAATCCTGAACAAATACTTTTGTTCAGTGTTCACAGAGGAAGGAGAAGGAAGGGGGCCACAAAAAAGGAACAGAAGCATTGGAGGGAGGGAGGTGGACACTAGTCTGTTTTCAGAGGAGAGTGTCTTGAAGGGACTCAATAATCTGAAAGTGGACAAAGAAATAGGACCAGATGAGGTGCATCCAAGGGTATTCAGGGAGCTCAGGGAGGTACTGGCTGCACCTCTGACAGTAATATTTAATAGTTCATCAAAACATAGAAACAGAATTTGACGACAGATAAGGGCTGATTGGCCCATCCAGTCTGCCCATTTTTCATTTTTTTCTACATTCATTTTTGTTGTAGACCCACTTGATCTATAGAAACATAGACTTTGACAGCAGATAAGGACTGCTTGCCCCCCCCAGTCTGCCCATTTCCCTACCTATTGGATAAGCTAAAGAACCTAGTTAACGAACAGCCCACTTCTTCCTACCCCACCCACCAGAATTGCCTTATGACTGTCCCAAGCATTCTTAAATTCTCCCACTGTTTTTGACCCCAAGACCTCCTTAGAGAGGCCATTTCATGTGTCCACCACCCTCTCCATAAAAATAATTCCTCACATTGCCCCTGAGCCGTCCAACCTCTATCTTCAAATTGTTCCCCCTTGCTCTTGCATGTCTCTTTTTCTGAAAGATGCTACCCTCTTGGACTTTGTTGATTCCCTTGAGGTACTTGAAGGTTTTTATCATGTCCCCCCCCCCTTCCTTGAGGGTATACATATTAAGCTCCTTTAGTCTCTCTTCATAGGGCTTCTGGTGCAGACCCTGGACCATTTTAGTTGCCCTCCTCCGGACTGCCTCCATCCTGTCTATGTCCTTGCGGAGATGGGGTCTTGAGAATTGCATGCACTACTCCAGATGGGGTCTTGCCAACTGCCTGTACAGAGGGATAACAACTTCTTGTTTTCTACTGGTAATGCTTCTCCCTATGCATCCTAGTATCCTCCCAGCCCTCCTTACTGCCTTCTCACATTGCTTGCTTACCATTAGGTTATTTGATATGCCTACCCCAAGGTCCCTTTCCATTTTTGTTGTTGTTAGTACCTCCCCCCATTGCATACTCTTCCCCTGGGTTTTTGTTTCCCAGGTGTAATATTTTGCACTTCTTTGTATTGAATCTAAGCTGCCACACTTTTGACCATTCCTCCAATTTTGCCAAGTCCCTTCTCATCTTTTCCAACGCCCTTGTGTATCAACCCTTTTGCAGATCTTTGTGTCATCTGCAAAGAGGAAAACTTTTCCTTCCAGTCCCTCTGCAATGTCACTTATAAAGACATTAAAAAGGACTGGTCCCAGATTGAACCCTGAGGTACACCACTAGTAATCCCCCTTTCTTCAGGGTGAACTCTGTTTACTATTACCCTCTGTGTCCTGTTGTCCAGCCAATTTTTAACCCGGGCTACCATGCTGGGACCCACTCCCAGGCTGGTTAATTTGTTTATTATTCTTTTGTTTGGGACTGTGTCAAATGCCTTGCTAAAGTCTAGGTAGATCATGTCCACAGACCCTCCCTGGTCTACTACTTTGGTCACCCAGTCAAATAAATTTATTAGATTCATCTGACATGACCTTCCTGCAGTGAATCCATGCTGTCTTGGGTCCTGTGCCCCGCTGGCCTCTAGGTACTCAACAATTCTTTTTTTCAGAAGTAATTCCATGATTTCCCCTACCACTGAGGTCAAACTAACAGGTCTGTAGTTTTCTGCCTCTGCTTTGTTCCCACTTTTGTGAAGGGGAATCACATCTGCCTTCCTCCAGTGCTCATTACCACACTATCCTCCCATGATTTGTTAAAAAGGGTTGTCAGTGGTGTCACTATTTCTCCCCTTAGTTCTTCTAAGATTCTGGGGTGAATCCCGTCAGGCCCCATTGCTTTGTCCACTTTCACTTTTAGGAGTTCTTTCAGAACCCTTTCTTCTGTGAATGGACTGGTGATCAACCCCCCATCCAAAGTGCTTCTATTGATTGGATTAGGTACCTCACCCTCCTCTTCTGTTATGAACATTAAGCAGAAGTATTCATTCAGTATCCCTGCTTTTTCACTGTCACATTCTGCCCACCCGCCTTCTCCTTTATTAAGCCTCACTATCCCTCCCTTGGTCTTTCTTCACTCCCTAATGTACCAATAAAAGGTTTTATCACTCTTCTTAACTGAGTTGGCTATTTTTTCCTCGGTTTGGGCCTTTGCTATTCTGACTGCTTTCCCCACTTCCTTCTGCTTTAACTGGTACATTTCTCTGTTCTGTTCCTTCTGTGTTTCCTTATACTTCCTCAATGCTATCTTTTTCTCCCTAACCTTCCCCGCCACCTCTTTTGAGAACAATAGTGTTTTTTTTCTTTATTTTGATTTGTTTATTTGCTTCACACAAAGGCTTGTTACCTCTGTGATGGCAGTTTTGATGTTTCCCCATTGTTCTTCCACCCCTCCTTCTTGCCTGTTTGCTAGTGCTTTTCTGAGGCACTCTCCCAGTTTGCCAAAGTCAGCTCTCCTAAAGTTCAGTACCCTCACTTTTGTATGGCTTGACTCTACAGCTGTGTTTATTGTGAACCACACTGTTTGGTGGTCACTTGTTCCCTGATGGCTACCCACTTCTAAATCTGAGATCCTCTGTCCGTCCCCATTGAGAGTACCAGGTCTAAGATTGCTCCCTCCCGAGTGAGTTCTAACACTAGTTGTCTGAGGCATGTCTCCTGTAGGGCATCAAGATGACCCTGCTCTTGAATGTGGCTGCTGTCTCCCCCCCATTCCTTGCCTCTGCTATTACCTTGAGCCTATTCAAGACATTTTTGAACCCCACCACTGTTTTCACCCCCACTACCTCAGCTGGAAGTCTGTTCCATGAATCCACCACCCTTTCTGTGAAGAAGTATTTCCTTACATCTCTTCTGAACCATCCCCCATCAGGCTTCATAGGATGTCCCCTTGTTCTAGAGTACCATTTTTTCTGGAAAATACTCCCTTCCTGTACCTTGTTAACCTCCATGAGTTATTAAACTGTCTCTGTAATATCTTTTCCCTCCTTTCCTCCAGGGTGTATATAATGGAATTCCTTTAACCTCTCCTTGTGGGGATTATGATGCAGACTGTGCACCATTTTAGTAGCCTCCCTCTGGACTGCCTCTACTCTATCTATGACCTTCATGAGATGCGATCTCCAGAACTGGACATAGTACTCAAGGTGGAATCTTGCTAGTGATCTATATAGAGGCAACACCACCTCCCTTTTTCTGCTAGTAATACCCCTTTCTATGCACCCCAGCATCCCACTAGCCCTCCTGATAGCCATGTCACATTGCATGGCCACCTTTAGTTTATCTGATATGATTACCCCCAGGTCTTCTTCCAGCTTGGTCTGTGTAAGCATCACTCCACTCATTTTGTACTCTGTTACAGGATTTCTATGACCTAAGTACATTACTCTGCACTTTTTATTTGCATTAAACCCCCACTGCCAATACTGTTGGCCACTCCTTCAGTTTTTTCAGATCATGCTGATCATTTCCAAACACCCCCATCCCCCCCCCCTCTGGAGTGTCCACACTGTTGCGGATCTTGGTGTTATCCGCAAAGAGTCAGATCTTCCCTTCAAGAACCTCTGTTATGTCACTAATAAAGACATTAAAGAGGACTAGTTCCAGCACTGAAACCTAAGGTACTCCTCTGGTCACCTTCCTTTCTTTGGAGCATACTCCATTTATCACCACCCTCTGTCTTCTATCCCCTAACCAGTTTCTTACACAGGTTACCACCTTGATGCCCACACCCAAGCTACTAAGCTTGCTTGCCAGTCTCCTATGTGGAATGGTGTTGAAAGCATTGCTGAAATCCAGGCAGGCCACATCCATCACATTCTACCTGATCTAAATACTTGTTCACACAGTCCAAGAAATCTATCAGATTTGTTTGGCATGACCTCCCCACTGTAAATCCATGCTGCCTTGGATCTTGTAATCCATTAGATTTCAGATATCCCACTATCCTTTCCTTAAGTAGTGTCTCCATTAACTTACCCACCATCAATGTCAGGCTGACAGGCCCATAATTGCCCACCTCTTCCTTGCTACCACTTTTATGAAGTGGGACTACATCTGTACTTCTCCAGTCCTCTGGGACCACTCTGGTCTCCAGAGACCTGTTAAATAAGTCTGTCAAAGGTGTAGCCACTACCTCTCTGAGTTCCCTCAGCACTATTGGATGCACCCTGTCTTATGCCATCCATCTTCATGTTAGCGAGTGCTTTCCAAACTCTCTGCTCAGATTAAGGACTAGTGTCCACTTCCCACCCATCAAAGCTCCTGATACTTTTTTGTAGTCTATTTGCTTCCCCTTCCACTGTAAATACTGAGCAGAAATATCTGTTCAAGATGCCCACCTTTTCTTGGTTTCCTCCATAAAATATCCCTTCTCTCTCCTTAGCCTTACAATCCCTCCCTTAGTCTTCCTTTTTTTGCTAAGTTACCTAAAAAATGTTGTGTCCCATTTTGATATAGCCTGAGCTATTCTTTCTTGTTTGTTCCTTAGCCCTCCTTACTGCTTTTCCTGCCTCTCTGTTTTTCCTGATACAAGTCCTTGTCCTCCTCTCTCAGGGTCTCCTTATACCATCTGAATGTTGTACTTTTAGCCTTTACCTTTCTTGCCACCTCCTTCGAGAAATACCGTGGTCTCCTCTTTCTTCTGCTTTTGCTTACTTGCTTAACACAGAGGTTTGTTGTCTTTACTATGCTTTCTTTATGTTTTGCCCACTATTCCCCCCCCCCCAGGTCATCATCCCCTGCCTGGTCATTCCTGAGGCACTCACCCATCTTTGTAAAATCAGCCCTTCTGAAGACCAGGATTCTTGTCATTGTAGTGTTTGATTCTGAAACTGTTCGTATGCTGAACCACACAGTACCATGATCACTGGTCCCCAGATGGCTTCCCATATTGCTGTCTGCAGCACTGTCCCTGTTAATAAGCACCAGGTCTAGTATTGCCCCATCTCCTGTGGATTCACTGACTAGTTGCCTGAGGAACACCCCCTGCAGGGAGTCCAGGATGTCCATGCTTCGTGCTGAAGCCACAGCTGGAAGGCTACAATCTACATCCAGCAGGTTGAAGTCCCCCACCAGCAAAACCTCCCTTCTTCAGCCATTTTGCTAATTATTTCTAACATTTCCTTATCTAACTCCTCTCCATGTGCTGGAGACCTGTAGATCATGCCTGTTCTAATACTGGCTCCATTTTCTGACAAGAGGGTGCCAACAGCACCTCTGCCCCTGAATTCCTTGTATTTCTGTTGCTTTTATGCTTTCCTTCACAAAAAGCATTACTCCTCCTTCTATCCTTCCCACCCTGTCCTTTCTAAACAGCATGTACTGTAGTCTAGTATGGCCATGTTCCAGTCATAGTTGTCAGGGCACCATGACCCGGTAATGGCCACAATATCCAGGACGGCCTCCGTCATGATGGCCTCTAGGTCTGAGATATTATTCCCCAGACTCCTAACATTAGCAAATGTGGCCTTCCACATTTTGTTAGCTTTTTGCTTGTTGTTTCCCCCTTTTTCCTTCTGTTTCCCCCTTCTCCCTCTACTTGTTTTATGTACATTACTCAGAGTTGTTGGAATTGGGTGCTTTATAAATAAAGATTGACTTGCCTTGCATTCTTTTCTGACTCTTTTCCCCCTTCCTCTTTTGCTAATCCCCTACCTGCTTAATTAACTTGCACCATGGTGGGACTCTCACCCCTTGTAATCTCCCTACAGTCTATCCCAGCTTGGTGGAGGGGGCAGTTTCTGCGTCCCCTTTTTCTTCCAGCCCCCCTTGGCTACTTTAAATGTTCATCAAAGTAATGTTTAAACTATCCACTGAGAACTGTGGTTCCCCTCCCAGCTAGATGCAGGTCATCACCCTGTACATGCTGTTATATCGCCAGGTGGTCCCCCCACCCCCAATGTAGCCATGCCCCTCCTCCCTGCATCATTCCTTCAACCATGAGCTGAAAGTCTTGGTGCAGAGCTCCCTCTCCTTCCATCTATCACAGATGGCCAGCACCTCCACAAAAGCTACAGAGCATGCTACCTGTCAAGAATTCTTCCCAGCTCACTAAACTACCCTTGCACTGTTCCCACCCCGTCCCTAGCCAGGACATTAGTCCCCAGATGGATAATGATATCCAGCTCTCCTTCCCTTCCTACTGCCCCAGCAGTCCATAGGATACACTTCCCATCCCTCCATGCTGTGGTGCCAGGTAGGCACCTGACCTCCAACTCCACCCCTTTCCTATTCCCAACTCTATCCCCCTGTCAATTGAGTCCCAACCAGAAGTTGCTGCCTTCTTCTCTAAAATCACTTCCACCCTTCTTAGGGCCCCCACTCAGGAGGGCCCTCACATCCTCCCTGGCCACTACCATAGGTGCTTCCTTTTGGCAGTCCCGCTCAGCCAGATTGGTGTAGGAATTTTGTAGTGGTACTGGTTGTGGTTGAGGATTGTGCCTGCAACCCAGCTCCCCCAACCATCCAGATCCCACCACCCTTCATTGGAAATGGGAGTGGTTACAGAAGACTGGAGGAGGGCAGATGTAGTCCTACTTCACAAAAGTGGTAGCAGGGAAGAAGCTGGCAATTATAGGCCAGTCAGCTTGACATTAGTGGTGGGAAAGTTAATGGAGTCACTTCGGAAGGAAAGGGTTGTGGAATATCTTGAACAAGACCCAAGGCAGCATGGATTTAGGGGTGGGAGGTCATGTCAAATAAATATAATAGATTTCTTTGACTAAGTGACCAAGGAATTAGATCAGGGTGGAGCAGTGCACATGGCCAACCTAGATTTCAGTAAGGCTTCAACACCATTCCATATCGGAAGCTAGTATGCAGGCTGATTAGCGTAGGAGTGAATGCAAAGGTGGTAAACTGGGTAAGAAACTGGTTAATAGATAGGTGGCAGAGGGTGGTGGTAAATGTAGTTCACTCCAAGGAATGAAGGTGACCAGCAGGGTGCCCCTGGGATCAGTACTCTTTAATGTCTTTAAAAGTGACATTGCAGAAGATCGGGAAGAGAAGGTGTTCCTCTATGTGGATGACACCAAAATCTGCAATAGGATGAATACTCCTGGTGTACACGTGGAAAGGATGAGCAGTGACCTGAGAAAACTCGAAGAGTGGTCAAGGGTATGGCAGTTGGGTTTCAGTGTGAAAAAGTGTAAAGGAATGCATTTGGGTCACAAAAACCTAGGGCCAGAGTACAAAATGGGAGGAGTGGTACTGATGATCACCAAGCAGGAAAGAGACCTGTGAGTAATCATATATGATGACCTAAAGGTGGCCAGGCAGTATGACAAGGCCATTTGGAGGGCTAGAGAGATGCTGGAGTGCATAGGGAGGGGTATCATCAACAGAAAAAGGGAGGTGGTATTGCCTCTCTATAGATCGCTAATAAGACCCCAGCCAGAGTACTGTGTCCAGTTCTGGAGACCACATCTCTGAAAGGACATACATAGAGTGGAGGTGGTCCAAAGGAGCGCAACTATAAGGGTGCAGGGTCTGAATAAGAAGCCCTATGAGGAAAAACTAAAGGTTCTAAATATGTACTCCCTGGAAGGGTGTGGTATGATAGAGACCTTTAAATTCCTCACAGGGTAAATAAGATACGGTAGGGAAGTCTTTTTTAGCAAAAAAGGTGCTCAAGGACAAGGGGGCAAAATAAGAAACTGGAGGGGTGTAGATTCAGGAGAGATGTGAGGAAGTACTTCTTCACAGAAAGAGTTGTGGATTCCTGGAACAGTCTTCCAGTAGAAGTGGTGTGAATGAATACAGTGGTAAGGTTCAAGAATGCATGGGATAGGCATAATGGAATCTTGGGGAAAGGGAAGGGGTATGGATGAGTGGGCCGGAGGTCCATCAGATAGGATCTGTGGTGATACTATAGGCAGAGAAAAATTGGTAGACTAGGTGGACCAAGCAGTCCTTATCTAGCAGCAAATTCTATTTTTCTTTCTATATTTCTATGTGCATATTACTAGCACAGCATATGTAAGCAGCCCATGTAGCTATCATTCCTGTTTATCACTCACCATCCAGGGTGTTCACACTATCCTTCTCATCATCAATGCTCTGCTGGCTAAAGGAGTAAGCAACCATATCCTTAATGGTGTTGAGGTCAGGTACCTTGTTAGGACCACCATCACCTGTAGTGTCAGTGTGGCTCAGTTGGTAGCACATCTGCCTCTGGGCCAGGAAGTCAAGGGTTCTAGTCCCATACTGGGATTGGACTTATACTTTAAATGCTGTCACCTGAGTGCTGTACTAGGTGTACTATACTGTCAGGGTGTGCTGTCCTTCAGATGAGATGTTAAACCAAAATCCCTTCTACCCACCTCTTGTGCTATCCTCGTGGCTGTCCAAGTGAAAGTAAAAGACACTTTTTTCAAGAGTAGGGGATTTCTCCAGTGTCCTGGTCAGCATTGCCATTCCCTCAAAACTAATTCATTCAATTGTCGAAGGCTGTGTGTGGGTGTCAAGGTGTGAAATGGCTGCCACTACATGTTTAGTCACTTCATTACCAGTCTAGCATTGCTTGTAAAGCACTTTGGGATACAGTGTTTATGACATGCACTACATAAATGCTGATTCTTCTTCAGCGTCTCCTTCTTCTGTCACTGCTTGTCTCCAGAGGGACAGCTTTTTCTTCACTGTAGCATGGATGTAATGCCATTCATGTTTTACTGCTCTGATTGTTCCGAGGTGTTACCAGCAGCATTGACTAACTTCTGTATGCCTTTCCACACCTGCCGTTTCAGTGATGGTTGTTCTTTCATGGCACTGACACCATATGGTGCAATAACAATAATATTAATAGTGCAAAGACTAATAACACTGAAAGTATTGTTTTTAATAGTACTGTAGTACCATTTCTGACTCACTAACCAGAACCATTCTATCTTATCAAACATTTTTTTTATTTGAATTGCTATACATCTTCTTCTTCTATTAAGTCTGGGCCTGTAACAGGTAAAATTGTGTACAGAAGCCCAACTGTTCCTAATTTTCACCTGAAACTAGTGACTGTAAAAGAAGTGTTTGGCTTATTGTCTACTATTTATTCATTTAGTTTGTTTTTTGTTTACCGGGTAGGGTGCACTAGGCATACATTTGCCTATTTTCAGGCATGACCTGGAAGGTTACAATACAAGATCAGACAGAGTGGTTACAGAGTCACATAAGCAGCAGAGTGAGCAGTACACAGTACACGTTGTTGACTAAAACTGACAGGTAACAAGCAGTACAGCAACACGTTTTAGGCATTAAGCTAAAATATCAAAGCATCAAGACAAAACTGCATCATTGTAATAGGCATTAACAATGACAAAAGTCTATTGGGTCAGAGATCTGGGGACAAGGGCACAAGAGGACAAGGACACAAGGGTTAATTTCAGATGGGATGTTTAGACGTGTGTTAGTAAGTGTGATAGATTAATGGGGGGGGGGGAAGTGTGTAGATGAGATAGGGACAGGAACAAGTAGAGTGTTGCATCAGGAAGGAGCAGAACAGTCTTTTGTGAAGACATTGGTTACTTGACATTAGGGCTGATACCTCAGCTGGTTGTGATGATCTGAAACCAAGACTCATTAAATTGGCTGCTTCAGTGATCTCTGCCCCAGTAGTGAAAATATTTAATCTGCCTTCCCCTCACAGGGTCAGTGCCTGACTGTTTAACTTATTTTTGTCAAGACACACTACAGATGAATACATAATCAGCTGCAAACTTACTTTGACTCAACATGGGTTAAGGAAGTATTGTGGCACATCAACAACCCTGGTCAGGTTCACAAATTATTTTTCTCGTGCCCTAGACAATGGTTCTGTAGCCAGAGCAGTATGTGTGGATTTGACCAAGGCCTTTGATTTAATAGATCATAGCATACTGTTAGTTAGACTACACAGTCTAGGTCTTGAAAAGCTATCTATAATGGAGGTTAAGAGGTACCTCAGCTGTAGATATCTAGTTGTTAAATGTGATGGCACCTTACCTTCATAGCACATCACATCCATCTTTCCTTGCTTGGTTATGGCACCATTCTCTTTACCTCTTTGTCTGACAGGACAATGTCTAGGTCCTTCTTTTGTCCCCACTGCATACTATGATTTAAGTGTTTCAGAATGCTTGTGAGAAGGATTTAAATACACCTTCTGAAGAGGATCAAATCCCTTCCTTTCAGAATATTACCAGTGAGGAAAGGATTTTGTTACAGAAATGACAGAACTACCCTCACATTACAATCAGACTTGCAGACAAGGGTAGAGGGATGATAATTATTTACACTGTTAAACATTAAGCAGAGGTTAACAGACAGTTATTGAAGATTACCTTTTTTCATAGGAGATTAGTAAAAGACCCTACTATTGATGTTAAGAAAATAATAGACTGTTTATATTGAGGATGCTTGTAATAGAATGTGACCTTCTCATTACTGAACATTGGATTTGAGTTATAATACTGTATGTTAAAAAATGCATAAGAGTCAAATAAATCCACCAGGAAGTCCAACTGTATTAGGCATCAGTTGTATTGCTGAGCCATTGTCTAAATACAGTATGTAGTCTCTTGTTTAGGATCACCATTACAAGACCTCCCTTCATATGTACATGTTTTGAATATTAGGATTAAAGCATGGATGACATGCAGTTGGAAAGAGATTGCCTACTAGTGACTTTGGACATGAAAGCCATCTATTGCAATATTCCAAATGATGGAGCCTTAGACACTCTGGAGGTATTTCTGGAACATAAAGAACATTTGCTGCCTCCAACTTCTATATTGGGTGATTTATCAGAATTAATGTTAGCTGGTAAAGCTTTCATATTTTTAAATGATTTTTACCTACAGGTCAAAGGTACAGCTATGGAGGCAATTTGTGCCCCAGTTGTGTCAATCTGTACCTGGCCTGTGGGAGAAATGACAATCTTGATTGTTATATATGCTATATAGATTATATTTTTGTTGTGTAGAAGGGTACTTAGTCTTTTTTTTAGCTTTGTAGCCAGTTTAGAAAATATAAAGAAGAATTAATTTTTTTAGTATCAGTGAATGGCATGGGGTCATAATGTTGCAATACATTATGCCTAATGGCAAACTTGCACTACTAATACAGTGCGGTTTCTGCCATGAGGCATAAGTCTTGCCCCCCACACTCCTGTTACAGGGGGCTGCATCCTCGAACCCCCCCCACTAAAGATTCTCAACTCGGGGGGGGGTTAACTGAGGGAGCGCACAATGTTTAAAAAAAATTAAAGTTTCTGGGACCGGGAGTCAAACCCGGTCCCAGATGCAGCACCTGGGTTCCTGCTGTTGTGGCTCAGTCCAGTGAGCCATGGCAGTTGCTCGGTGGAACCCACTCCCAGCAGAGGTCTTATCCTCTGCCTGGGAAAGTGTGAATGGTGCAATACCGCATACAGCAATATATGCGGCACTGCACCATTTGCTCACAGCTACAGTGCTGTACTGGTTTAGCCATAATGTCATACACTATTAAGCGTGTGACATTATGACCCAGTAGGTCAGTGGCAAAGTGGGATGGATTTGATAATCTGCAACAGTAGAGATGAAACTATAAATATTGTTCTGTTTAGGAAAAGCACTGTCAAAAATACTGTATTGCTTTCTAGTTCTTTCCATCCATGCCATAGGGTAAGTAATAAACCAAAAACGTAATTTTTGAGATTGAGAATATGAGGCAAATATTGACTCATGTTGCATGGAAATGGAAGCACATTTTTGGATTGGGTCTATAGTTTAAATCATTTAGATACCACAGTCAGGAACATCAAGGCAGTTACTAGACAGAAAAAGAGAAAAAATCAAAATACATAGCCTTTTGCATTTGTAGTGACTTAAAGCATTCACTTTAATAGGATAAGGGACTTTAGAACAGAAATATAAATATATTACAACCTCAGCTCTGTTTTAAAATTCCGTGTAAGAAACTATCAAGTGTGGATTACAAGTTCAAGTTCAAGTTTATTGACAGGAACAAACTCCATTGAGCAGGCTCATTTACAAGGAGGTTCTGATACAGACAATCATATACACATATGCATATGCAATAGGTACACATACGTAACAGAGTATACACAAGTTTTTACAATTGATACTTAAAATATTTGAAAAAGAAAGAAAAACAAAATGAAAATACAATGGTGGTTCACAGTGCAGTCTGATATCACATTTTGAATAATAAAAGGAAACTACAACACTGATTTGAGTGATGGAGAGCTATACACAAGTGCTTGGCATGTAATTTGACTACAATTTGGCAAGAAGCTTGATTACTGTTTGGGAGGGAGACATTGAGGTATGGGCATGGAGAGTTACCCAGAAGTGCTTAGCATGCTCATAGAGTACAGTCTGAGTGGGGAGATGTTGTTGATTACAGAAAAGACTGCAATTTAAAGGATGAATTAGTTCATAGACAGCAACCTTTCTCAGAAGAAAACAGATGTAGGAATTGGCTACCACAACAGCCTAATGGCTGTTTTAGATGTCGTGCCTGAAAATTTTGCAAGCTGGTAAAAGTTACAAATACATTTCTAAATCTCCTTATTCGCAAATTTTAAGTTATAATACAATTTTAGTTGTAGTATTAAGTAGGATCATCCATGCAGCCATGTGCCAATATGGTATTTTCTATATTTGGAAAACACTAAGGAGACTTAGAACCTGGATTGGCAAGCATTTAGGGGTACTAGAAATGCAAGGATGAAGAATGCACTAGTAAGCCATATGAGGAACATGTCTCACTCCCATTAATTTGTATTTCAGGTGGTGGAAAAGATTTTTCCAAGCAAAATAAGTGATCATTTTAAAAACATCAAACTCAGATTGAACGGAAGGTCTTCTGATTTTTTATCACTAGGATAAGGAACAGGCCAGGGTTAAACGGACAATTTAGTTTACCACCATTTTAAATGGTTAGTGTAAATTGTGGCAAAAAATGTTCCACTATATAATTTGTATGTGAAAATCTAATATTTGGCAACAGTTTCCTTGCCAGGAGCCATATTGATACTAGGACCATCTATATACACTGCTAATTAATCTAATTCATGTATCTACCTTAGGTGCTAGGTAAATGTTTGTTTATTTAAATATGCAGCTATCTTTCAAATGCTGCTTTCCAATTGGACTTATAGAAATTACTTCTTTAATCCAGTCTGTAGCAATTACAAGCTTATATCTTTTGAAATGATAATTGGTTTTGTAACTTCGTAATACATTTTTTCACTGTTTACATCACATGCATGCTCACTTACTGTTTTGGGCACATAGCTTCATGAAGAGAAGCCCTATAAAATAATATAAGTCCTTTTGGGCATGGCCAGTGAGACAGCATCTGGCTTTGCGTGACGTGAAAACATGTAGGTTCTTTTAGAGCTATGAACATTATTTGCACTATTCTACACCCATTGAAGTATGCCTTTTATTATTATTTAATATTTTTGTGAGACTTCTTTATGCAGAGTTGTTGTGGGCTGCCAGTACCAGGACTTTTAATTTACTTAAATGTCTAGATTTCAAACTGTTTACAACTTAATAAGGCATTTTGCCCTACATGCAGACAGATGGCTGCACTGCTATTTAAAGGGGAAGTCTTCCATAATTTCACACAAATATGTTTCCCAACTCCTTATGTGTAATTGTTGTGTGACTCCTCCAGTTGCCATCAGTCCTATTGCTATCCAAATCTAGATTCTAAATAAAAATATACAGCCCCCCAGAAGTTATCAATGTGTTTGTCCTCTATTTCACCATCAATGTTACTGGGGGATGATGTTATCAGAGCAGCAGATAATGGTGCTCCACTAAATGCAGTTCCACCAGTAAACCAAATCTACAATGTTTGGTTCCCCACTTGAGTAATGGAGAAACCCTTTAAGTGCTGTGCACATCCTGAAGTTCAGGTCTAATAGAGACTAGGCCCATGTGAGTGTGATGCAGCACTGATTTGAGGTATACACAGTATTCATATAAGGAGGTGCCTGTATGTGTTGTGTTACTGTTTCTGTTAGCAAAAACAGTTTACCCAATAAATGACTCTGGGTACAACAAGAGTATTAAGTGGTATTATACAGCTGTTGTATTATGTTCTCTGTGTGTTAGCATTCTCTGTAATGATTGACACCAGCAGTGAGAAAATCTTGCATATATGTCCATTTCCCTTTGTAACTAGGCAATCAGTGATTGGATGACTGCTGTAAGGCACTAAAGAGTTCAGCTATAACAAGGAATAGGTTACCAGGAAAGCATCAGCTGCAGGATATGGAAGAAGGGTAATCTAGTAGTTAAAGCACAGGCACAAGAACTGGGAGACTCTGGTTCAAATCTTACTAGAGTTCCTTACTCTCTAACCTTTAACAAGTTCCCCTAACCTCCTTGGGAACTGTGATGGTCCCTTAGGTCCATGACTTTAAAAGTGCCCCCATTCCCATTATAAATAATTAGCAGTGATGTGAGAGCTACAGCACTTCACTTTGAAGGTACTGAGGACAAGCTGTGGCAGCCCCCCCCCCGCTTTGTAATGCCAGCATTTAAAATAGGATGTCCCTCACAAATCAGATGCTACACTTCAGCTGTTGTAGGTAAAGAAACTAATCAGTCTCAGTGTTTATAGTGCTCCGTATTTGCTTAGCTCATTCCTCCCATGGCATATGCATTCTGTGTCTTTCTGATTTAAGGAGCATTTGAAATGTAAAACAATACACTTTATAAAGTAAGTGACTTAGCTCTCCACTTTCAGGTTGCTGAAAGGGAGTGTGTATCATTTGTGCAAAGGAGGAATTCAGTCTTGTGTGATCCTTTGGGAAACTGCCCAGGCTCACCTTTTAAATGAATCTTCTCAAGGGTGTTCACCTGGTTCAATACAAATTGACTGACTGACTGCTTGATTGACTGATTCAGAGAGAAATGGGCAGTACAAAGAAACATATTTTGTTTCCTGTGAATGAAATACTGTCAGATGTATTATTTGCTCTACACATACAGTATTAAGGCTAAAAGTACTACTCCCTGTATGAGTTGCATGACAGAACTGTCTTAAGCCATTGCAGACTTAAATTAAAATCAGGATAGACAGCATTGATACCCTTATGTTTTCTTCTGCACTGTTGCTGCAGTGACATCAATGAATGAGAGGGGCTGTATTTCAAGTGATTCATTTGCATGTAAATGGAGGCTTGCTTGACACTTTCTACCTTGTGTCAGAGCCTCAAACTCTAGACATGTGTTGCAACAGAAGAAATGACTGATCTCTTATTGACATATGTACAGGACTTGATGTAATGTATAATAAATACATCAGACATAACCAAATCATAAATATACAGGAGTCTTCTCCTTTAATATATAGTTATCTCTGATGGCACTTCCCAGAAGCAAGGTTAAGATGTCTGCTGGGTACACTATTTATAAAATCCATGGGTCCAGCACCCATCTTGTTATCTTGCCTGCTCTACATCCATGAAAGGTCTCAGACTTTCAGATGATCAGCTGCTAATTTTCTGTGATCTACTTTATACAAAACTTCACTGGAACAGTGTTTCTTTGATTATGTTATTCCCAGACTATCCTCCTGTTTCCTTCCTCCCTACTATTGCTAAACTCTTTTTTTTTGTTTCTCAACTCACCCTTTTTCTTGACTCCTCAGCTTTTCTTATGCCACACTAGTCTATTTTTTTATAAATCACACTCCACCACTACTTCCTTATTATGCTTCACTGATTTCATACTCAAACTGATAGATCATAACCACTTCACCTCCTTAAACCAATGGATCAGGATCACTTCACCTTCCCCCATATTTGTCAACTTTGCAAAGCCATTTAACAACATCTTCCATCTTCTCCTCTTGAATAAACTTGCAGTATCAACTATCTACCCCAGTGGTCAACTGGCTTTGTTTGTAACTATGTGGCAGGTCTCAGTCTGTCTCAGTAGGTGCTGCCCCCTCTTCCCCTTCCTCACTGAGTCCAGGGTCCCACAGGGATCTGTCCTTGGTCCAGTTCTTTTCTCAGTTTTACTAAATAACCTACCCAAGGCCTGTACAATCTCTTCTCTAACATCCACCAGGAAGCAGATGAAGCGGTATCTGGTCCCTCTGTTTCTAAGTCAGTAATGCAGTTTCAATATGACTTCAATAATGTTCACCACTGGTTCCACTACAACCAGTCACCCTCAATACCAAAAAGACTGCCTCCATGATTCTTGGCACCAGGCAGCATCTGACTGGCATCCAGCTGCCTCCTGCCTTAATGTTCCTGGATGGTTCCCAACTACAGGCCATCTCCTCCTTTAAGTATCTAGGTGCTTGGCTTGACAGTCATCTTGACTTCTTGGTCCATGGAGACACCATCCATGTTAAACTCCTCCCAAGTTAGGTGTACTGTAAAGGAATAAAGCCTGTAACCCTCCCCCTTCAAGCTGGGATATCCTAAAAATGATCCTCCCTACCTTTTGACTTTGGGGAATTGGTCTATAGCGGCACCCCTAAATCCACCAGAGCAAGACTGGAAACTCTGTAACCTCTGTTCCATTCTTTCTGTGGCTTTGCTTCAGATTGCCTTAGCCTACACATCTCAGCACCCTGTACTATCCTATCTTCCCTCCCTCCCTTGAAGGTTGCCACCTCTCCCACTGTGCATCTCATATGTCTAAGTTTTTATTTGGATCTCTTCCCTGCTATCTTGACTCCCTACTGTCCTGCCCCAAGCCCTTCTTTTGCTCCTTCTGCTCTGCTGACCCTTGCCCCTTTTAAAGTCCTTGAGCAAAAACCTCAGCTGGTTAGTCTGTTTTTTCACATAGACTTTCCCTACTTTGGTTTAACATTCCTTCCCTTATATGATCTGCATCCTTTACATACTTCTTGAAGGCACAACTACAGGCCCACGCTACCCATGCCTACTCCTGCAACTAATACCCTGTTGCTCTCCTGCTTCCCCATGTCATGTTTTTGTTAAACTTTCTGCTCATCCTCACCAAGTGACTCTATTGCACTGCTTGTACTGTTCCTATCATACCGTATAACATTAACCAACTGTTCATCATTTTAGAATGTTTTGCCTTGCTGCTAAATTGCATTTGTGTCCTGCACTTATTTATCTAGTATTTTTATTATTTATTTCAAAAGATTTACCAGGAAAGACATACTGAGCTGAAATAGCTCATTTCCAGTTGTGTCCGGGGGAGAGGGGGAAATGAAGAGAGTGCAGCAATGAGTTACAATAGTTGGTTACACAAATAAAAAAAAATATAAGTTAAACAATTAAGTAGCAACAAAATTAACAAGATGATCTAGGCAGAGCATTTGAACAGCAACCAGAAATGTAAGTGCAAATTGGAACACAAATTGAGTATGACCAAGACATTGCTAGGCATGGTATTAAATTGCAGATGGCAGCAATTTGAAGGGTGAATGAAGCATTGTTGGTGTTTTGTTCAACAGTGAAGGATGGAGGAAATTAGGGGATGGGGAAATGAATTAGGGCAGGAGCAAGGGTGGTTGGGGAGGGAATTATAGGGTGGCAAAATACAGCATGGCATCATGACAACTACAGGAGTGAGTAGTGAATCCACAGAGGAGAGGTTTGAGTTAATGGGAGGATGGAGCAGTATGAATAAAAAGGAGAAGAGCATCCATAGTTTGGGGAAGTGGAACTAGAAGGCCGCTTGGTCATCAGAGGATTTTATGGCGGCAAGCACAAGAAAGCAAGTGTCAGAGCTGCAAAGGGAGTAGGAGGTAGAAGGAGGGTTAAGGAGGGAGGAAAAGAAAGGTAAGGAGAAAGACACCCAAGCCAGAATTTGGAGATGAAAGCAGCACAATGATCAAAGTGCCTGGCATCAAGGAAGGGAAAGGAGTAGGAGGAGTAAAGGGAGCAGTGCTGGGTTCCAGTGGGCAAGCAGGGGCAAAGTGGCAGAAGGGTGAAATAGCAGGTTCAGTCTGGCTAGGGTGGATTTGGGGGCAGCACTGTAAACAATGTCACCATTGTTGAAGGTAGGAAGAGTCATCTTTGAGACTATCTCTATGTCAGCAGGAAGCAGTATACACACTACTTTCCTGTCAAGTGCACCCAGACTGAGGTGAAGTTTCTGTTGGATGGCATCCACATGAACTGAAACATTAAAGGGAAATGTCCATGTCTGATCGGGCCCCACCTCTGCGTCAAGCATGGTTGAATTAGCAGTGTCATAAATAGAAGTATTTTTTTAACTTACTGTGTCATATTTTATTTACAATTGTATCTGGTTGATCCTGTACCCTCCCTGCCAGCATTTTACAACCTGCATCCCTTCCTGGTGCACCCACCCATGGCTGTCTCCAGTATGATGTGTCATGGGGGGAGCAGCTGTGGCACATCCATAGGATTACTATATTGCTGTAGCTTGACCTAGCTCCAATTTGGAGCCTATGTCTGCCTGTGATATACCAAGACCAGGTACAGACTGACAGCCATTCTGTACCTGGTCTCGGTATAGTGCAGACAGATGTAGGCTCCAAACCAGAGCTGTTTCAAGCTACAGCAATATAGTAATCCCATGGATGAGCCCTGGCTGCTCCCTGCATGACACGTCATACTGGGCTTCAGGTTGTAAAATGCCAGCGGGGAGTGCGCAGGATCAACTGATACAAATTTAAATAAAATATAGCACAGTAATTAAAAAAAATACTTCTATTTATGAAACTTCTAATTGTGCCCTGCTTCATACGAAGGTGGGGCCCAATCAGAGGTGGACGTTTCCCTTTATGGTGATGATCTAGCCATACCCTGAGGTATTTAAAGGTGAAAACATCCTCAATTGCAACACTATCAAGGGTATGGAAGGAAGGGGGGCACCTAGCTAACCTCTCTCTTGTGCCAAAAGTTATGGAGACCATTTTCTTGGCATTGAGGAATAACTGTTTAGCCCAGAAAAAATACTGGACATTAGGGAAGTTTATTTGGAGCCAGGCCATGAGGGCAGCATCAGAGGCTCCAGAGACATAGAGGAACATGTCATCTGCATACATGTGAATGGACACAGAGAAACAGCAGAGGGAAGGTCGATCAGGACTATCAGAATAGATAGGGTGATGGGCAAGTGCCAGAGTAGATGAGGACAGGAGGGAATAAGGCATCACCAATGTGGGTGGCTTGAGACCTGCCTCAAGGAAAGAGCAGAATCACTTAGCTGAGTAAGCAGAGAGCCCCACTGCCTTTAGGTTGTCCAGAAGGATAGTGTGGGCAACAGTGTTGAAGGCTTTGGCCAGGTCAACAAAAATGGTTGAGGTGACCAATCCCTGATCCACACCAGATAGGATGGAGTTATTGAGTCACAGGAGGGAGGTAGTGGTGCAGTGGGGTTTCCTAAAACCAGACTGGTAAGGGGTGAAGAAAGAGAAGGAATAAAACAAAGGGGGAGCTGGGAGAGAATAAGGAGTTCCTGGAGTTCATCCAGAGTAGGGAGGAGGCAGATAGGGCAGTAGTTACCAAGAGAGGAGGAATCACCTCTTTTGGAACGGGGATGACTGTAGCTTGCTTCCATGGGTCAGGGACTGAGACTGGTGTGAAGGAGAGGTTTAGAAAGTAGGTGACAGGGAGAGCAATGGCAGAGTGAAGGGAGACAAGAGTTTAGGGTCAAGACCATTAGGGTTCTCACCTTTGTGTCTGTTTAAAGCCATGAGAACTTTGTGGGAAGCAGAGGGTATGATGAGGAAAAGAAGAAGGGGAGAGTGGAAAATGGAAGGGGTTGAGGTGGGAGGGGAAGGGAAGGGGGTGGAGGAGGATAGAAGGAAAGGATGAAAAGAGCATGGGGGCTAAAAAAGGAGTTGAAAGATTAGGCAACAGTAGCAGGATCAAAAATAGGAGTGTCGTCCACCTTGATGATGGAGGTGAGGGCTGGGTCAGAGGGGAGAAGAGGGTTTGAATGAACTTCCAGAATATAGAGGGGTGGTTAAGGTTGTTCATGAGAGTAGATGCAAAGTAATCAGCCTTCACAAGCCTAGTAGCTCTGGAATAGGAGTAGAGAAGGGCCCTGTAACTAGTAAGGTTAAATGGAGAAGCAGTGGACTTGTAAGTCTGCCAGGCAAGGTCATGTTCCAGATGACAGGCCAGCAATTCAGCTGAGATCCAGCATAGTTGAGAACCTCAGATCCTATCTTTTCTCATGGGGTGTGGTGATTCCAGACAGTCAAGAATGTGGAGATTAAAAATTAGAGGACCATGTTGATGTTGCTTGTTGCTGGAAACTAGTGGGGAGAAGGCTTAAGAGACATGTGAGGAAGTTTTAGTTTATAGAAGGGGCAATGGAGCCATGAAACAGTCTGTCAGTGAAGGTGGTAGGCACTAAGACTGTAAAGGGTTTCAAACATGGCTGGGACACAGTGAAGGGTGTGGTGGTTGCTCAGGTTGGTACTAATAGGAAGGGGAGGAGGGGGGTAGAACAAGGAGGATGAAACCTCTTATGCACAATAGGTCCAGGGACATAGAGGGAACTTTGGACAGACTAGATAGCCCTTGGTCTTTTTCTGCCATCATTGTCTATGTTTGCAAATGGGGGAACAATCAGTAGCAACCAGATCAGCATGAAGGGAGGGAGGATAGGTCCAGAGGTCAGAAATCTGATCTATATGAATTTGGGAGGAGCTTTGGGATGATATAACTTGCTCACACAGTAGACCAAATAGTGGTCACTGAGGGCATCAGGAAAGGCACAAGCATCAACTATACGATGGGGGTGTGAGCAGAAGATCCAGTTCAGGAGGAAGTGGTTGAGGGATTTGTAACCGATTCAAGTGGGATCAGGGAATAGTTGGGAGAGTTGAAGGGACTTTATGTTTTGGCATAATTTGTGAAGGGACAGGAAAAGCCACCTGAGAATGAAGTCACCAAGGATGAGCTGCCCACCAGAGGAGGCCTGAGAGGATAAGGCTGTGAGGAGTTCAGTGACTGATGAGGGAAATATGCCAGGACAGCAATAAACTCCAGTAATGAATATGGATATTGAAAAGGGGAGGGAAAGTTTGAGGAGGAGCATCTCATAGGAAGGAGGGTAGAGGCAGACAGCACAAGTTCAGATTGGATGCAAAAGGAAAGGTAGATGGCAATACCAGCACCCCACTTTGCTCAATTCCATCTGGTGATAGGAGAGGAAAAATAGATGGTAATACCACCACCCCACTCTGCATGATCCCATCTGGTGATAGAGAAAGCTGGAATAATAATGACAGTATCTGGGATCTTGGTGGAAGGCTCAGATCACCAGCATATCAGGTATAAGTTTAACTATAAGTGACTGTAATAAGTTAGTTCTGGGGAGAAGACTGCAGAGGTTGACATGAGCCACTCTCAACCCTTTGGGGAGGGAATAGGGGGATGATAGGGCAGAACCAGGATTAAGCTCAATGTTGCATTCTGCTATAAGCAACAAGGAGGTTGAGGGAGACTATGAGATGCTTGTGAGGGGGATGAAGGAGGTAGGAAAGGGGTGAGGGAGGGATTAGGTTTGAGGCCCTTGAGTGCTTCAAGGGGAATCCAAGAGGAAAGGAGGTGGTTGCACTCACTAAGCCAAGGGGAGTGGGAGAGGGAGAAGAGACAAGAGGAAGAGAGAGTGGGGGAGGAAGGAAGAGATATATGAAAGGGAGGGGGCAAGGGTAGGAAGAGGGGGAGGGAGGAGAGACTAGCTAGGAGGGGAGAGAGCAGGTGTTACAAGCAGCAAACTTGAGTAAGTGAAGCAGTTGCCCTGATTGAACTAGTACAGATGAGGGGGTACTGCAACTATCTGTAAACTGAGCTAAACTATGTAATTTTATGTTGATAAGCAAAGCAATGCAATCTGAGAGAGGTAAGGCAAGGTAAATAGCTGCACATAGTGAAATAAAACAAAATGAAACAGCAGTGGTACTATAAAACTTTAAATACAGGTAATACAAATTAAACAGTAGTGGTGCTATGTGACAGCTCTATAAGCAGGCCAATCAAATTATTAAAAGCAGAGGTGCTATAAATTGGTTCTAATGATAGATAATACAAATTATTAAAGGCACTATAAAGCATCTCTATAGACAGATATTACAGATTGATAAAAGCAGTGGTGCTATGAGGCAACTCTATAGATAGGTGATATAGGGGAGCAGTCTTACCACCGGTCACAAGCCATGACAGGCACCCTTCCCTATGTATCTTTCCCTCGGATGTCTCTGGAAATGAGCTGTTAAAGCTCAGTAGGCTTTTCATTGTGAAACTCTTTCAATAAATAAATGAATGAACTCTGGAACACTCTACCTGCCTAATCTTCGAGAGGCCAAATGTTTCTGATCCTATAAATGGGTTTATAAAATTATTGTATGTTATTTTAGTCCCGCGTGCAGTGAGAGTGCCCAGAGGCTAAGTAGACTTGCAGTGTGAGTGCTTGTCCTCTTAGCCAATTTATTTATTTATTGTTTATTTTCTTTTATTTTTTCCAGAAAGTAGGTTCTATTTGAGAAATTGTGGATTAAGCCAGGTTATTTAGGTTTGGGATTTTATGTTTATGGCTGTTTAATTTGACGGGTTAATTGTTATTTTAATTTTTGGTTGGGATTTTTAGTTTTGGTGAGAGTAGGAGGTTATTATCTTGCTTCATGTTGAAGGATGGGGATATTTATTATTATCCCCCCCCATCGTGCACTATTCATCCTCCACTCTTCGTGCCCTTCGCCCCTTTTTCCCCCCTCCTTTAGCTTTTTCAGTTTACCAGCACTGTCGGGCCTTGGGAATTGCCCGTAGGAGGAGGAGGAGGAGGAGGGGTGGGGGGCATGAACAGTGGAGGATGAACAAGGGGAGAGCACTCGCATCGGGATTGTAAAGCCCAGAAGATGCCCTGGGGCAAAATGGAGGTCTGAAAGGGGTTTCCTTGTTTGAGCCCCATACCCAAGGGCACCATCATCAGTAACAATGGGCTGGTGGCCAGGGCATCTCAGGGGCTCTGTCCAACTCGGGTGGTGTTATGCAATGCCAGATCCATTGTGAACAAGACTGCTACCATGACGGACTTGGTGAGTACAGCGGATCTGGCTTGCATCACCGAAACCTGGCTGGATGGAAATGCTGGCCCCATTTTCGAGGCATCAGTTCCGGCTGGGTATTCTGTGATTCACCATCCAAGATTGGACCGCCGGGGAGGGGGGGTTGCGGTCTGTTTCAAGACCGAATTGGGTCTTACCAGTGTACCAGTTGAGGAGACCAGATCATTCGAATGTGTCGTTGTGGCAGGTGGGGGCTATAGACTGGCCCTCATCTACCGTCCACCCAGAGACGAGAAGCCATTCCTTAAGGAAGTGGCGGACTTCATCATTGACCTGGTATTGGAGTCTCCCAGGTTGATGGTGCGGGAGACTTCAATGCCTGGATCGATGATGAACTCTCTCAATTTGGACAGCACTTCCTCCAATTGATGAATTCATTGGGCCTCTCACAGGTGGTTACCTCTGCCACTCATAAATGCGGCCACTCCCTTGATCTGGTCTTCCTCCTGGGGATGGAGGCCTTCGGCGTGGGGGTGAAACCCGTCGGATGGTCTGACCACCACATTGGGAGATTCCCTACCCCTGTAGAGATGGTCAAGTACTGCCCTTTACGGGATGTGACTCCCAATGGTCTAACTGCGGTGCTTGACCTATCAGAACTCCCTGTGATGTGCTCGGATCCAGAGGTTTTGGTTCTGGCCTATAATAAGGCCATTACCTCTGCTCTGGATTCCATTGCACCATTCCGTGTGCGTCCTCTCTCCCTTTGCCCTCCGTCCCCATGGTTCGATGGGGATCTGAGGGAGATGCGATGTTTAGGACACAGGTTAGAGAGATGTTGGCAGAAATCCCGCTTGAATGCCGACCATCTTAGACTGCTAGAGCATTATCAACTCTATCAGTCAGCAATTACCCATAAGAAGGCAGTATTCCTGTCCAGGGAAATTGCTGCTGCACAGAACCGACTGGCTCAGCTCTTTCGAACCGTGGACAGTCTGTGCAACCCAGCCTGTCTACAGGTTCATAGAGCCTTTTCACAATCCCAGTGTGAAGAGCTTGCTCGATTCTTTGCAGATAAGGTGGAGGACATTACAGCGGAGACCCGTGCAACACTCTCTATGGGAAGGGACGTGGACCAGTCCTTGGTCGCTCCTCCTCCACGTTCCTGGAATCTCTTCAAAAGGCCAGAAATCGAAGATGTTATGAGGATTGTCCAAGGTATGTGCACTACATGCTGTAGTTTAGATCCGGGCCCTACTGCCCTGATTATGGGCTGTGGGGAGATCATCATCACGGTTCTAGCGAGGATAGTCTGGTGCTCCTTAGACTCTGGTGAATATCCCTGCTCCCTGAAGGAGGCTGTGGTGACACCAGTGTTGAAGAAAGCTTCTTTGGACCCCAACTCCCTCGCAAATTACAGACCTATCTCAAACCTTCCCTTTGTTGGGAAAGTAATTGAGAAAGTAGTGGCTACTCGGTTGGACAACCATTTGACCATCCATAGCATCTACGATCATCTCCAATCCGGTTTTAGAAAGAGGCATAGCATCGAGACTGCGCTGGTTTGGGTGCTCAATGATCTCTTGATGGTGAGAGACCAGAAAAAATGGTCCATTTTGGTCCTGCTGGATCTGTCATCAGCATTTGACACTGTAGACCATGGGGTACTGCTTGAGCGCTTGAGAATCATCTGTGGGCTTTCAGGTTTGGTCCACAGATGGTTTACGTCTTTCCTCACTGGTAGAACTCAGAGAGTGGTGTCGGGTGTGTTTTCCTCTGACCCTATCTCTCTGTCCTGTGGGGTGCCTCAGGACTCAGAGCTGTCCCTCATGCTGTTTGCGGTGTACATGCTTCCCTTCGGAGACATTCTAAGATGGTATGGGCTGGAGTTTCATTGTTATGCCGATGATACCCAGCTCTACTTGTCTTTTGCACCTGACCAGAATGGAGCACTCTCGGTGTTTAATAACTGCCTCGATGAAATCCAAGGATGGATGAGGTCCAGCTGGCTGAAGTTGAATTCTGGAAAGACGGAGGTGATGGTCGTGGATCCTAGTCACAGGATAGGGGGGTGGGGGACAAACCATCCCTCAGGTTTATTCTTGGGGGATGTTGAGCTCCCTATCTCTGAACAGGTGCGCGATCTAGGGGTAATTCTTGACAACCGGCTGACACTGCATGCGCAAGTGTCAGCTGTCGTTAAGTTATCCTTTTATCATCTTACGAATATCGTTAGGATCAAGCACCTTGTTCCGTCTGGAGACCTACCTACTTTGATCCATGCCTTCATGACCTTGCGCTTGGACTACTGCAATTCCCTTTACTTTGGGCTTCCAGGGGTTGATATCCACCGCTGGCAGCTGGTGCAGAACTCCGCAGCCCGGTTGTTAACTGGGACACCTCATTCCTCCCATATTACCCCGGTGCTGCGGGGCCTGTACTGGCTGCCGGTTCAGTGGTGGATCTCCTTTAAAGTCAGTTTACTGACTTACAAAGCCCTGCATGGTTTGGGCCCTGACTACCTGAAAGAGCTTCTGGTCCCTTACATCCCGGAGCGACTGCTCCGCTCAGCCAACGAGGGGTTGCTAGAGATTCCGAGGGTAGTTTTGAAATCTTCCGGTGCCCAGGCCTTCGTGTTCATGGCACCAACCCTCTGGAATTCTCTACCCCGTTCGATTAGAGAGTGCACGACGGTGGGGGGCTTTAAACAAGCATTGAAATCCTTTCTGTGGAGGAAAGCGGTTGGGGATGATACTGAACCGATCTGATTTTATTATTTATTATGATGTTGATATTATTTATTCTACCAATTTTTACTATGATGTGTTATTTGGATGCATTTTATAGACTATTCTGCACCTTGATTTTTTGAAAGACGCTTAAAAAATAAAGATTATTATTATTATTATTATAAACAGTACTGTCTTGACCACTGTAAATGTAACTGGTTTACATGAATTGTAATATGACTGTCCCTCATCTGTTGCTATGCACTGTATATTTATGCATTATTTAAATGGGCCTTGTCCCAGTGGGCTCCACCCAGTTACCAAAGTCTAAATAAATAATTAAATAACTAATGTCCAGTGGTGTCAGAGGACCTTTGATTACTATTGCAGCCTCAGCTATGGCAAAGTTTGGTGTCCATGGCCATTTTATAGATCCAGTACTATGACCCAGAAGCACAGTATTCTCAGGCTCTGCTGGTGCAGAAGACACCACCACCACCACCACCAGCATCAGTATATTATTCAGTCTGAGAGTGCTGCTATTGTCTGCCATCTTTTTGAATTTGAAAGCATTCACAGATCTCCACCCACATTGCATTCGAGGGATCAAGGAGCATGACATGGGCATGGCAGTTGTAACACAGAGCAGATACATTTCACGTGTGCAGAGCTTTGCATGCCTATCTGCACATGCTTCCTATCTGCCCATGCTTTTTGACTACAACATGGTGCATGGGTGGCTTAGTAGGTGGAGCTATACCTATGTGATATGCATATTTGCTGCATCTCCCAGCCATCTCAGTGGATAGGGCTCAAATTATGTAAAATTTAATTAATTGCATCTTCCCTATGTGATACATTTTTATGTGTGCTTTATAATGTGACTGATAGATTCAGCTATGAATTTCTTAAGCAATGTTTAAGTGTTTACATTGTTAAAGGTTTTTTTTTTATTTAAATTCTTTTCAGGGTTGCAGATCTGAAACAGAGGGGTCCAGATCCAAAAACCAAGAGATAGGAACTAAAACCATGTGATGGACTGAAAGCATGCCAAAAAGTATCAGAAATAGTCCCACCTTTTCTCTTAGACCTTTCTGAGATTCAAACTTGAGTAAAATAGATCAGTGGCTTTGAAGAAAGGTAGAATAATGTGTCACACAGGCAAACTCTGTGACTTGGCAGGTCTGTTTTTAACTTAGATGATGAGAAAGAAAACTTCTCTAGACAGCTGTTTTGCTTGCATCTAATTATAGAGTTTCTATAAAGATCCACATTATGCCAATACATATTTGTCAGCAGTCCCCAGCCTAAGCCAGCTATTCTGTTTTTGGTTTAGCATGTGTCCAACAAAAATAGCATCAATGTTTAAAATCGATGCAGTTTTAATTACAGCCCTTTTCTTTAAAATAACAAGTGCTGCCCATGGTTAAGATTTAGACTGCCTTTTCCAATAATGTACATCTTTTAATGTGACAGATTGTAATGTTAAAAATGAAGCAGGAACAGTTAGCATTACTTTGAAAATGTCTGTGGCATGGAATGAGATTCCTTCATTTGTAATTTTTGGTAGTGCCCCTATAGGACAAGTGAGCATTTTTTTTAAATAGCATCCAACCGATTTCAAATGTATATTCTGTTTCTACAGTCTCCATTTAATATACCTTGCAAATTTCAACAATTTCCATCAGAGGGTGTCTAAGAGATTTATTCTTTGCAAACAAACTATGTTAATGCACCAGTTAAGGTTCAAGTTAATTCCACAAAAGTAGGGAAACGTGTCATTAGGGTTTCTAACCCTAATTCCTCACCCCCACCCCTCAAGCAGCAAAAGGAAAAAAAAAATTAGGGTTTTGAGTCTCTAGAGACTTGACGAATTAGTGGTGGAGTCTTCCTTGCATGAAGAAATTATATCACATCTAACATTGTTTGTTCAGGGAATAGGGTGAGCATTAAGGTTGACAACCCCCAAAAAGACCCCACAACTGATTCATTAAGACTGCGGAGACCAAAACCCTAATTTTTTTTTTTTGGGGGGGGTTAGAGTTGAACCCCAACACCACATTTCCCTACTTTACTGGCATTAGCTTGAATCCCAGCTGGTGCATTAACATTTTTTTTTGTTTGCAAAGAATTTCCTTTCATTTTGAAATAGTGGAATTGTATCCTCATTCATGCAGGGCTCTTTGAGCCCTGTGCCAAGGGAAGATTTCATCTGTCTACAGAAGTTCAGGGCCATTGCAGGCCCTGTACTTCTGTGCAGTGATGGATATAAAGAATTCATGGGGCTGTCTGGTGAGCTGCAGAAGTGCAGGGCCTTCTAGTCCCTGTGTTTGCATGTGCCAGAGATACAGATGTACAGGGCAAGCAGTCCATCTGTCAGCCAATATTGAGACCCTCTGTTACCCAGAGGTGCAAAGGATCAGGTCCCTATGCCAAGAGAAGAGCTGTCTTCACTATTGGTACCCAGGCATGTTCAGGCAACCCTACAGCTTTCATTCCTAGGCTGAGTGGGGGGTGTTGCATAACAGCACCTTTCCAGTGTCCTCATACCATATGGCTGGGTCACTGAGCTTGCCCCCAAACTCAGCTCACCACAACGGGAATCACAAAGCATACCTGCTGGGGTGAAGACTGAGACTACACACAGAGTTTCTTAATAATTGTAGGTTTTTTTTATTTTGACCCCAGATTTTCAAGATAGTCATATTATGACTCTCCTTATAAACATGACATGTAGCATTTATAGTATATTGTCCAAAACATCATTTTGCCCCACAAGTGTGAAAACATGTCTCACCCATGATTTAAAAAATGGCACCTGTCACATTTATGAGGTGGTGTGGAGAAATAGCTATGTTGAAAGTTTGGAGTTAAAATATTGAAAATTAGCAAAGTTATGAGTGAATGTTGTAATATTGTAATGTTTACTCATAATTTGGTCATTTTACCATATTTGTACACCATATTTACAGCATATCCTTCTTATAACCCAATGTTATGAATCCTGTAAGTACAAATTTTGAAATCTCCATCAAAATGTCATTCTACACCACAGGTGCAAAATCACATTTAGGCCAGGATCTGAAAAATGACAGCCATCATGTTGATGAGGTAGTGTGAAAAAATGGTTATGTTGAAAATTTTGGGTCAAAATATTGAAAATTACCAAAGTTATGAGCAAATATAGAAAAATATCAATGTACACTCAAAACTTTGTAAGTTTTACATATTTTGATCCCAAATTTCCAACATAGCCTTCTTATGACTCCACTTCATGAGCAAGGGCAGTGAACATTTTCAAATCTTGTCCAAAAAGTGATTTCACAAAGTGACCGCAAAATCCCCTTTCATGTCAGATTTGCATAATTCTACCACCATTAATCATGAGGTGGGGTCCCAAAAAAGGCCATGTTGAAAATGTTGGGTCCAAATATGTAAAAATGACAAAGTTTTAGAACAAAGTTCAAACCCCATTGAAATACATTAAATGTCACTTACAGTACCTTATTTTCTCATATGGCAGTCAGCGGTTCCAGCAGCAAGATGTGTCTTCAGTCAGAGAGTTGATCTACACTATGGGACACGTTCAGTTGAGTAACGGTGTGTGAGTTGAATGGGGGTGTGTGGGGTGCTGGGTGCTGAGTGGGAGATCAGGGTGGGATGGGGAGGGTGTGTGTGGAGGGTGAGATTGGCAAGGGACCATTTCTTTTTTTTTATAAGGTAAAAAAAAAAGCATTTGTCAATGCCGAATGTTTGCTTGCTGGTATTGGCATTGGTAGTGCAGGAGTCAGAGGGATGCATGATAGGAATGGCAGTGAAGTATTAAACTAACGCCAACCCCCTCCTCCACCCTGCAGAGACTGACAGGTGTTTGGGGATGTGCCTTTGGGTCATCGGCAATAACACTCATGCCATTCCACCTTACTCCACCCTGCAGACACCAACAGGTGTTGTGGTGTGCTTTGGGGTCTTTGGCTCTTACACTCATCCCATTCCATAAGGAAATTAGCTGAGATGGGTGCCGTAGAGGAGAATGGGGTGAAAGTTAGGGCCAAAGACCCCAAGGAACACGTCAATGCCTATCACTGGATGTAGGGTGGGTTGGGGGTGGAATGGATTAAGCATTATGGCTGATGACCCCAAGTCACGCCCTAACGCCTGTCAGTCTCTATAGGGTGGGTCATTTCTGTTGGAAACCCTAACACCCCAAGCATTTGTTGGTATTTTTACTCCAGATTTTCACCTCATGAACAGTGGCACTATAATTTCGTTAATCAATCCTGAAAGGTGATTTTGCACAGCAACTGTGCCATTCAGCACCACAGGTGCAAAAACACATTTTGGGTAGGATGTGAAAAATGGCAGCTATATTGTTCATGAGGAGGTGTGAAAAAATGGCAATGGTGAGAATCTGGAGTGAAAATATGAAAAATTGGTGAAGTTACGAGCGTGTGTAGAATCTGCTCAACACACACCGGTAACACAATCGTTTTTTCAAATTTTTTCACCAAATTTTCAACATGGGCATTTTGGGACCTCCCCTCATGAACAGTGCCACTGTGATTTTGTTAATCTGTCCTGAAAGTTGATTTCCCACAGCAACCAAGCCATTCTGCGCCACAGGTGCAGAAACACATTTCGGGCACTGTGTGAAAAATGACAGCTATACTGTTCATAAGGAGGTGTGAAAAAGTGGCAATGTTGAAAATCTGGACTGAAAATATTAAAAATTGGAAAAGGTGCAAGTGTGCGTAGAAACTGGGCAATGCACGTTCATAATGCAGTCATTTTTGGGAATTTTTTCACCAAATTTTCAACATAGGTTTTATTGGGACCCCACCTCATGAACAGTGGCACTATTATTTTGTTAGTCAGTCCTGAAAGGTGATTCTGCACAGCAACCATAAAATCACCTTTTGGGACAGAGTAACCAAATGACAGTGACAGTGGTCATGAGGTGGGGTCTCAAGAACCCCATGCTGAAAATATTGGGCCAAAATTCCTAAAAATGCTGAGATATCAACCTAAGTTGAACCCCATCATTGACTCCCATTATACAGCTTACCATAAGTTCTTCAGTTTGCCAGTTGGCTTTGAAAAGTGCAGACATGTCCCGATCCATAGAAGATCTCTGCTCCTGACCTCCAGAGGTAAGCATGGGGTAAGGTGGGGTGCAGGGAGGTGTGTCCATAGAAGGAGGTGGGGTGGGGAGGGAATGGGAGATGATGAGGGACCATTTTCTTTTACAGAGAAAAAAAGACTTTGGGGACAGTTTTCTTTATTTTGCAGGTTACCAAGAATATTTAGGCACACTGGGGTGGCCTCCCAGTGTGCCACAATAGTATGTGTGTGTGTGGGGGGGCATGCTGACAAAGGGATTAGGCACCCCAATGTCAGCACTTGAAATATTCGGGCAGGTGGGAGGGTCATTTGACACAGGGAGTGGATATCCCGGTGTCAGAAAAATAAATAAAAAAATATTTTGGCACACTGAGGTGGGCTCCCAGTGTATCTCATTAATGGGAGGATGGGAATACATGCTGACATGGGGATTGGGCACCCCAATGTTGGCTTTCTGGGAAGTGTGTGGCAAGCAGCGGGAGCTGCCAATGTGGAAAGCTGTGCTGCTGCTCCTTTATTTATTTATTTATTGAAATGGTTCACCAGGAAAGGCACACCGAACAAACAAGGTGCTCGGTGGTAGGAGCTGATAAGAACCGTAACTCCGGCCATGCACATTACTGAGCATTGCAATGTACATGGCCAGACTCTTGTCAGCTGCTGCCAACAGAAAGAAGATATGTCTGTATGCCTGGTTGTGAGGGAGGGGGATGGTCCTGCTGCAATGAGGAAACTGTCCCTCACTGCAGCGGCAGATTTTTTCAAGTGTGGTCCTCTCTCAAACTGCTGACATGGACAGTTCACTGATTCATTGGTGCCTGAGGGATGAGCCCCATAAAGTATCAACTCATAACCATCCCTGATTGGAGCAGCACTTTTCTTTCAAGTGAAGACCACTTCTCTCAAACTGCTGTCATAGACAGCTCACTGACTCATTGGTGCCTGAGGGACAAGCCCCATAAAGCATCAATTGCACTGGGCAGAAACCCACACACTTTTAAAATGTCACAATGTCCCAAGATGTTTCTTGTGCATGCGCGCAGGCAAACATAAAAAGTAATCAAGGGACAGTTTTCTTTTGAGTACCCCAGCATTGGGCTACTGTTTGGCAGCAGTGGGAGTGGGCAAGCTGCCAGGTACGCATTGAAAAGGGGGGGCGGTGACCTGGAGAAGGGTCAACAGAAATGGTACTGAGGGTGGGCACCCCAGTCCACTAACTTTAACATTAGGAAAGGGTGGGTGGGCAACCTGGAGAGGAGGGGGAGAAAAAAGCAATACTGGGAGTGGGCACCCTGGTCAGCTTAAGAAGAAATTAAAGGGGACAGGAATTACTTTAAGTGTATTACACTTTATCTTTTACATTTAAAAATGTACACTACCATGAATAGCGCTCCTTAGCATTCTACACTAGGCACCAAATTACCACAATGGATGCGGGTCATCACATGATGTGCATGTTTGTGCATTCCGTCAGTTGGTGTCTACCTGAAAACAGAGCAATAGCATTTCTTACAGTGTTGTTAAACTATCGGTTTGGGCTTCATATTTAAAAACAAGAACATTTCATTACCTTGATCGGAAACTGGTAAGTTGATTTTTGCACTTACATCTCGACCACTACCAGTAAATTCAAATAATTTTCTGTATTCTGAATGTTTTCGTATGTTTTCCCCTTGTGTCGGAATAAAGCTGATACTTTCTGTTTTGTGTGCACTAATGTATAGTATTTGAGTTAGTTTTCACCAATCAGTACATTTTATGTAAATTTATTTTAAGAAAGCCATCTCCATAACTGATGTAGTTGATTGTTATGGATGGCACCTCTCTGAACCTATGCCCCCACCACTATTACAGATACATGCTCACATGTCTAGAGTTATGAAAAATACCCATTCTGGGCATAGTGGAACATATCTACTTGCACACTGTTTTTATTCTTCTGTAGGCAGTGTTTCAGTTATGTCTTCCGTTTGTCTGTAGACTGTTATAAGACATTTTAAATAATGGTTATGGTATGTGTGCTATAGCTTTTTAAACCAGCTGTTGTATAGCAAGTGAACCAATAGGAATTTATATCTCACACCTTACTCACAAGTCAGCAGTATGAATGCACCATTTTGTATAGTTCCATTTCATTGTATATTTTGGTGTATATTTTTGCTGTTGGAGTATGTGGGTAGTCTATTTGTATACCTGTGATAAGGTTGAATCCTAGTTGTAGTGCAATAAAAACTCACTGTGTTGCAAAATATGTTAACAGCATTATAGTGTATGGTGGAACGTAATTGTGTATGGATTTCCATACATTGTAAAAATTCATTCTGCTGTAGTAGTGATGAAGCTACTAACAGAACAATTTTTCGTTCTGCTGTAGTAGCTACATCACAATGTAACTGGCCTCACCAGTGCAGTTCCTGGGGGCAGTTGATGAGTCATGTGTGCGAGCTGACCAGCAGTCTGGAGAGATGAAGAATGCAGTCTCCGGCGGCAGACACTCACCAGAAAACATAAGCGATCCTGTACTTTGGGCACCATACACTATAAAGAGCAGTGCATAGCATCCCAAACAACTTGGCAACTGTTCTCCCTCATGTTTTCTATGACAGCAGAGGGACCTCTCAAGCTTCACTCTCAAGGTCATCAGACATCATAGAAAACACTCGAGTGAAGAATTACCTTGTTGTGTATGGGATGCCATACACTATCCTATACATAATAGTCATAATAAATGTTGATAGTTGCACATTTATCAGTTGAGTATATACATATTACCAATTTACATACAACACAATAATAATTTTACTTATTGGTATTGCCACACTGAGCACATATAGTATTTGTATTGTATATCTGGCATTGAAATAATAATTACTTTATTTCCTGCTTTTAATTAGGGCAGCAGCAGCCAAAATTTAGAAGTAAATATACATTCAATGGAGTTATCTTTATGATGCATGAGCAATGTGTGTATAATAATTTGCATCAGCTCACTGGCTGGGCTGCAGCCTGGAAAAAATGTTGTTTATGCCAATGCATGTACAGTATATATAGACTAGTTTTAAAAAAATGTTTCGAATATTGCAGTGAACATGTACTGTATTTTAATTTTACAGATGTCTTCTATCACTGAATTTGATGTATTTCTGAATTAACATTTTTCTATTTCAACTGTAGACTTAACCTTCTGCCCCCGTACCTTTCCATAAATTTAACATGTGCATTAAAACGCATTAGAAAGACTCACACTTATAGGATTTGATTATGGTTTTATAGTGTATGGTAGAACATAGTTATGCACTGAATTTAGTTTGCTTAAAAATGTTTTTCTGCTGCAGTAGTGGCATCCATAGTGCAGCAGAATGACTTTTCATTCTGCTGTGGTACGCACATCACACAGAAGTGTTCTTGAGCTGCACAGCTGGCATCAAGTCCAATCATAATAGTGTTTAATTCCCTTTCCCAATGAAAACTGGCAGTTCAAATAAACACACCAGAATTGACAGATTCACAATAAAAATCACAGCACAGTCTCACTGAATAATTTGTTGTCGTTGCAAAGTCAGACATGGTATACTCAAAGCCAATTTCTGAAGAGCAGTACAGCAGTTTATTATTGAAGAAGAATACCAGAAAACATGAAAAATCCCAACAGAAAGTGACATCAAGGCAGATACGCTCATCAAACATGACAGCTTTTGTTGCTGTAGGGGGTGAGGGTGCATCGCAGATGCCAGTAGCAGCCTTTGTAAATGCTGAAGGCATTGGAAGCTGATGCAACTGTAAAAGAAGTAAGTGCAATAGCTGTAGCTAACCATGTTTTCCATCAACCTTTCCCCTTGTATTTTTTATTGTTTTTTGTCGCTACGTCTCTGCTGCTTCTTTCAATCTGGGATTGTCCATACATTATAGAACAGTGCAGGGCTTCCCATTCACAACATTCTACTCTTTACCCTCGTGGTTACTATGATGACTGGAAGACCTCTCAAGCTTTGCTCTCGAGGTCAGCAGTCATCATAGTAACTACTCGAGTAAAGAATAACCCTGTTGTGAATGCTAAGCTATGCACTATCCTATGTTTTTCTATGACTGCATAGCAGCATTCATGAGACTCATAAACATTACTGTTGTCACTTGAATGCATTCTGACTTGGGTCTGACTTTTGTATCTGGTTATTGTACTAAAGCTATATAAACAGTACAATTTTGTCACCAGTTAAACCAGCCCCCCCCCCACAGAAGAAAATAATTTGATATTCTGATGTCATAATGGATCAGTATAAAAGAAAAAGTTAACAAATGGATTAACAAAATACAAGGTCTGCTAGCTGGCACTCTGTATTTGACAGAGATGGGCTGCATCACCAAGGATGTTTATTTCCACCTATACTGCAGAGACTAAAACTGAAAAAATGTAGGATACCTCTCTCACCATCAGTTCCATTACTTGTAATCCAATATGCTACGAGTGAACAAGTTATAGCTACCTATTCAAGAAACATTGGTGTGAAAACCCTATCTACTATAAATATGACATGAAACAATCTGTGAAATTTATGGAAGAATCAAGCCTGGGGGCTGCTACAGACACAAACCTAAAGCAAAGCGAAACTATAATGATCCTAGCATGGTGTCAATAATATACTATACAATGCTAGTAGCTATGTTTATTAATTTCAATAACTGAACAATACTTAGTTATTCCAGGATACATGACAGACATGCAGTGAAGTAGAATTTGTCCACAACACTGGGAGTAAATTCAGTTCATGGCATGAGTGCACTAGGTGGCCCCAAACACAAATGAGTGCATCATGGTAAAAAGGCTTGCTTCCTTCACAGCTATGATGACCGGAAAAGCTCAGAGCTTACTCTATATGATCATCCATAACAGAAAAATAGTTGAACATAGGGTATTAAAAATTATGAAAGCATCTAACACGAATATTTAATGGTGTGATGGCCACATTAATATTGTGAGAGATGACAGCAGATACTAGATTGCTGAAACATTGAATTTCATTCTCTGTCCTCTTTAAATTAGCTTGGTAGGTTGGTGAATGGATGGATTGATAGACAGACAGATACAATATCAGATACAATTTCAGACATCAGGAACAGTTTTCAGAAACAGTTCTCTGTAAAGAATTGTTTCTGAGAACTGTTCCTGATGACTTCCAATAACTGTTCCCAATGTCTGAAATCGTACCTAATATTGTACCCGATATCCAGCCTGATATCAGTAATCATTCAGTGTCAGTGAACCTGTCCACATTAAAATAATAAACTGGAAACATCTGCATGACAGCCTTTTTTCCAATATAAAAATCAGACATCACAAAAATTCAGTTTTGAATCAGAAAGCAGGTTCCATGTAAATGTGTGTGGAAATGCTGAACTGCCAGTCCCGGCTTTCACTTTTCCATCCCCATAAGTCCTCTGCACATGTGGTACTTAAACTACAACCTAACTCTTTTCACTTTCCCAATCACCATTCACTGATAGCACAGACTCGTAAATGCTAAATACCCAATTTTCAAATATAAACATCTTAAAAAATACAAAAGTCCTAGTGCCGGCCCAGTGGCACTGAGGGCTAAGGCACTGGATGCCTTACCTTGTGGCAGCTGGCGATCCAGGTTCAGGAATGAGCCCAGGCCATCTGAGGTCAGCATGGGGGGGGGGAGCTGCTGGCAGGCAACTCTCCTCTCTGGGGTGGTGAAGTGGCATCCCTCAGCTAATGGTTGCCCCATGGAGGAGGCCAGGGGACAGCACAGGCTCCAAGGGTGCCAGGCATTAGGCCAATAGAGTGGGCGGAAGGGGGTTGGTACCGGGGCTGTAAGCGCATACACACCTCCACGTGCATGCATCCTTCTTCTGGGGCCCTCGGGAGAAAATGGAGGAAAATCACAAGTGGGAGGATGATGATCGACTCCCCACAGGTGCCGCTCCTGGGCCAGGCACAGGGTAAGCCCTGGTTATTCCAGGTGATGGGGCTGGGGGAGCCGACCGAATGGGGGCTGTCGATGGGAGATGGAAAAAATAGAAATAATATAAAAAAACAAATACAAAAGTCCTAAGCATCAACCCCCAAGGAAATCTTTCTCCATCAACCTACACAACCATATGAAATTTCACAATTGAATTCCCTGCCAACCTACACAACCATACATTTCACAATTTAAAGATTTATAGTTTTTTATCTAGTGGAGAGAGCAAAAATTCAGAAGGAAAAACACAGTTGAAATTGATGGAAAAATTACACTGTTTTCACACTTCAATATCTCTAACAATAGTAAACAGATTTACATGAGACATTTAGGGATTATGGATTCTGTCATGGACAACAAACCCTGAAAGTTTCATGTAAATCTGTAAAACCATCGATCTGCAAGCAGCAAACAAAAAGTAGAGTTTAACATTGAACTCCCCAGCCACCCTCACTATAGGGCCCCATGATGATTTTGTATGATGGACACTCCTGTCATTTCTGTAAACATAAGCTGCTGTGTGCTTAGCCAGATCTTTTCTTACAGCATATGAGGTGTGCAGTTATGTCGATGGAGCCACTCAACAGGCTGTACTATTATAGTGCCTGGTATAAACTGCAGCTTCAATAATTGCGAAACACATACTGCACTTTTATCAGGGCTATTGTGTCACTTTTTTAAGTGCTAACAAAGCGCTTATGTTATCTAAGACTCATTAAAAAAATATTCTAATACATTTCTGTTTGTGTATGTGTGTGTGTGTGTGTGTGTGGTTTATGCAGTTTGATTCAAGTGCGCCTGCTTCACCATGCTGCTCAGTCTGTGTGATCGTGCTAATGAGTGTGCTGAAAACACTAATTCTGTGAAGGCTGTTAATTTTTGTTGCTTGTTATTTGGGGTGTTCACTGTTACTGATTATGTGTTATTCTTTTTACTTGATGAAATGATCAGTCCACAATATCCTGCCTTACCATATATGCTCATTTACAGTACTAGTGCTACTAGCTAGTCTGTGAGCCATGCAGCAACATGAATCAGGCATAATAAACTAATAAATGTTTTCCTGGTTTCTTATTATAATGAAGTTGATGTTTGCATTTATATTCTTGTGTATGTGATTTACTGTAATAAACATACATAAAATACACACATTTGATGTGACTCTATTTGTTGCTCTTTTGTGTACCTTTAAAGATCAATTGCAATGTTTATAAATTGCTTTTAACAGTATTTTATTTGTTCACCATGAGAACAACCAGTCCATACATATTTCAAGTAAAGTGCAGGAACTGTCATTGTTCATGTCCAGATGCAATTTTACTGCCTGTCTTACTTGATGGTTTCACAGAAAATCCCTCAGACATTTTCAGACCAACTGGTGGCATTTTCTGTGAGTGCTGGTGTCATTCAAGCAACAATGACATCATTTTCCTGAAGTTCCTGGCAGCTCAGTGCATACAGAGTACATTGGATTAGGAGGTTCAAAAATCAATCTTTGTTTCCAGTTTTCTGATGGTGGCCTTTATTAATCAAATAATTCCAGTAAAATGCCATGGGTAAATATTTGGCAGGTTCCCTAAGCTGAGCACCAACACTTTGTGCTCAGTGTTACCCCTTCCCCACTCCAACCCTCCCCCAAAAAACTGACAGGCTCTTAACTTGAGCATTATTTGTTTTCTTTGTTCTCTTCCGGCCCTGAATGAAGCCCCATAGCTTCCTCCTTATTGTCCCCTAAAAATTACTGATTAATGACATGGGACAACAATAAGTTTAATACCTTTATGACAGGCCTTAAACTCCCTAAGCTTATACCAGATCAGAGTGAGGGATTGGAGGCACCAGTTGATGAACAGGAAATTAAGGCTGCCATAAATAGTATGGCCCCACAAAAAGCTCCAGGGGGAGAAGGCTATTCAGCAGACTTTTATAAAATAGTACAGGAAGAAACTGTCCTACCAAGGAAAGAAATGCTTTGGGAAGCATTGCTTAAGTAAGAATTGCTCAGTACTCTGAGGGAGGCCATCATAATAGTCCTTCCTAAAGAAGGGAAAGGCCCTTCATTCCCAGCGAGCTACAGGCCTATATCCTTAATCAATGCGGACACTAAACTTTTGGCAAAGATCCTGGCAACTCGCCTGGAAAATGTCCTCCCCTTTTTGATCCATCCCTCCCAGGTGGGCTTTGTCAAAGGACGGGCCAGTGCAGACTACCTAAGAACTCTGGTGTCCTTAATACACTGGGCAGGACCCCTCCCTACACCAGCAGCTGCCATCTCGGTGGATTTCAAGAAAGCTTTTGATTCACTGGAGTGGGACTTCTTCCATTCAGTACTCAAGCACTGCAGCTTCAGCAACATCTTCAGGGGGTGGATCAAAACATTATACTGTACAAGAAGCCCACTGCCAGAATCCTAAAGAACAACACCCAAACCAAACCATTTGACCTACATAGAGGCACTAGGCAAGGGTGTCCCCTATCGCCAATGTTTTTTGTGTTGTCAATAGAGGCCCTGGTGAGTGCGGTGAGGGAACACCTGGGAATAGTGGGCTTAAGAGTGGGAAGAAAGGAGTATCATGCAATGCTGTCTGCTGATGACTGCCTTATATTAACAAATGACTCTCAGGCAAGTGCCCTGCATATTGTAGACTTATTACAGTCCTTTGCAGACATCTCTGGACTCTATATCAACAGGAGCAAAACAAAGGTCCTCCCCCTAAATACAAGACTGACTCCAGGGATAACAGCAAAGATAGGTCTGGAATGGGCAAAAAGGGGAATTAAGTACTTGGGAATTAAAGTCAACTAAAAAGTGCACTCCTTGGTTGAAACAAACCTATCCCCACTCCTAAGTAGCCTACAGGCCGATGCACAGAGAAGAAGGCAACTGAATCTCTCAATGCCTGGGAAGGTCACTGCAATAAAAATGATGACTGCCACCAGGGTCTTTTATATGTTATCCCACTTGCCAATAGACATTCCGAAGAAATGATTCCAAGCAATAAACTCCATGGTAGGAAACTTTTTCCGGGAGAACAATACTCCCAGGTATAGTAGGGCCAACTCAAAGCCCCCTGGAACAGGGAAGGGTGGTGCCTCCTACACTTCCAGCATTATGCCTATGCCTTCTCGGTGGCCAAAATCTGACAGTTATTCCTAGGGGAAGGCCGTAATCAGCCAGCCTGGGTAGACCTTGTGAGAAATGCATTACAGGGTGCTGATCTCACAAGAAACCAAGGCCAAAACCTCTCATCCCAATTCAAACAGTGGCTAATGGTAAAAGTGGCTTACACCACCTGGCAGTAAACTGGTGCAATTGCCAAAGCCTGCATCAACCCAGGGAAGTATCTTTGCTTTTGAGGAAGCCCTAGTTGAACGATAGATAAAACACCATTTGTATGGGAAGACTGGAGGGGGACACATATCCACAGACTAAAAGACATCTTATGAGCTGATGGCCAAAGACTGGACAGCTTCATTTCCCTACAGGAAAAATACCAGGTGGGGAAGGGAGATTTATAGAAACATCTGCCGCTGAGACACCTGTACAATAGCTAGTCAAAGCAGAGGTGCACCTGCATCTGACGCCAGGCCATAGGGAAGGACATAGAAAAAAATCTCCCCATAGACAGGTGGCTCAGTACACCAAGAGGGCTAGCTGTGTTGATATATAAATACATGAGGGAAGAGATGCTGGACCCATCCCAACCACTTAAGACAAAATGGCAGCAACTGCTAGGGCTCCCCATATCAGACGAAGAATGGAAAGGGTGTTGGATCTCAGCTCAGAAGGCCTGTGGGGATCCCCAAAGCTTTCTAATACAAAATAAAATACCACACCTTTGGTACTACACACTAGTGCAGCTCAAAAATGAATTTATTGCAGAAAGATGTATACTGGAGGTGTTATGTTGAGGGAGCAGAATTACTACACATATTGTGGCATTGTAGCCCCATCCGTCCATTCTGGAACAAGGTAATTACCCAATGCTTCAAAATACTAGAATACCATATCCCAAACACCTCAGCCTCCTGGATTCTGGGCATTCCCCTGGCTACTTTCCATATCAAGAGCCAGGAAAAACTCTGGTTAATGCAGGCATCAGTAGAGGCCAAGAGGCTCATACTGCAAAGGTGGCACACTAAAGAGACCCCAACCCTCAAAGAATTGCTCTTAGCCATGGAAAAACTAGCAACCTACTCCAGAATGACCCATATTGCTAATCACACCCAACATGTATTCACGAACAGATGGTCCACCTTCATGCAGTATACACAAAATAAACTGAGCAATCCTGGAGCCCCATGGATTAAAGACTTGCTTAAACCCCCTTGAAAGGCCATGTGAGCTAGCATGACAAGGTCCACATCAGAAACTCACTTGGTAGCAGTAAAATTCCCCCCCACACACACACACACACATAATCAGGAGCCGAACATGGAAGAGGTTACCACTCCCTTTATATAAGTCCACTCCCTGGGTAGTCGAATCCTACAGTGGCAATGTGATCATCCAGCCTCTCAGTCATAAAGTGAGACTACCTAGAATGTAAAAACCCATATTGTACCACAAATGTTTTGTATATACGATTAGTTTGAGAGTATGTATACCAAGGTAGCAAATGTATGTAACACTGAAACTGTAATCCATTGTAAAAATGAACTTGGATCTTTGATGTTGCTTGTATGCTGTTGTATGCATCTGTAATTCAATAAAAAGTTTAACTGCAAAAAAATTACTGATTAACCTGTGAAAGTAACTATTTATCTGCAATGCTGAATTGATAAAAATCCAATAGGCAAAGCTCCCTCCTCAGACAACTTAAAATAAACATGAGTTGTTGCCATTTAACAATCTGAGGTACAGTACTATGTGTGGGCACATGCGCGTGCATATGTGTGTCTGTGTGTGTGTGTGTGTGTATACTGATCTGCCAGGAATGACATCAGCACTCACTCCAAAAATGTGTGAGAGATTTTTTTTAAACCATCAGTTAGGAAGAAAAATCCTCTCCTACATTAATCTTACAAAATAATACTGATATAACAGATCCCATTGAAATAACACATCTCTTCAATGAAACATTCACTGGCCTGAGCCACATCCTGTCCAATCTCGACTCCACAGTCCAACCTCCCCTCCATGGATGAGCCCAGTCAAACTCCTACCACCTTATCCTGCTCAATTTTCTATTTTAAAACTGTCTCAATATCCACTACCCTCCGCTACGTTAAACGAATCCTAGGCAAAGCAAGGATTGGGTAGCGATTCTGTTGCTATGAAGCTACTAGCTTCTGCAACTGGAGTATTAGCCCTTCCAATAGCCAAGCTCCTTAATCATGCACTTCGGTATGCATAGTTCCCGAGCATCTGGAAGATAGCACTTGTAACCCCTGTGCATAAAGGGAGAACTAAAACTGCCATCTCAAACTATTGACCAAATTCAATGCTCTCCCCCTTTTTCAAAGCCCTTTAGAAGATAGTCGCTGAGCAGCTGATAACCCACATTAGCTAGCATAACATACAGTGCCAGCAACAGCACGGCTTCAGGAAACAACATAGTACTATCTCCACTTTATTAGAGTATATCAACTTCACGCATCAGGCCCTCGATAATAGCCAGCTGGTGAGCGCCATCTTTATAGACTTAATGAAGGCCTTTGACATTGTTAACCATTGCATTCTCCTTAACAAACTCTCCAAGTTAGGACTTTCCACTGATGCCATTACCTGGTTCAAAGTCTACCTGACTGGATGCTCCCAGAGGGTAAAAATAAATGGGACTGTGTCCAGCTCATGTTCTTTCACTGTGGGGGTACCCCAGGGATCAATCCTTGGAGCTCTACTTTTCAGTATGTTCATCAATGACCTTTCTTTGGCATGCCCGGACTCACAGACCCTCCTCTATGTGGATGATGCGGTGATCTACAACCAAAGCAGCTGTCAACAAGAATTAATGGTCAACCTTCAGAGCAGCTTCTTGGCCCTGGAGAAATGGTTTTCCCACAATATGTTACTCCTAAATTACAAAAAAACAAAACCATGTTGACTGTATGTCACCACAAAAAGAACAAGCTCCAACCCTTTGCTACCCTTAACCATGAAGGCAAGCCCTGGAACAGGTCAACATTTTCAAATATCTAGGTGTCTACCTAGATGGAAATTTCTCTTTTGCACACACATCGACCAAGCAGTGAAAATGGTAAATAAAAACTGGGCACCATTAATAGACATAAACCATAAATGACCGAGGAGGCTAGATGGCTAGCAGTGGCCTCTTCAGTCCTCCCTGTGATAGACTACAGGCTAGTGGTCTACAGTGCAGCCACAGACTTGATTCTTCACAGAGTAAGGGTCACCCTTAACAAAGTGCGTCACCTAGTCCTAGGTGCTGACAGATTGATGCACACCTGTGACCTCTATATCAATACAGGATGGCTACATCTTGACCTGCATATCAAGTACCAAATGTGCCTACTGGCAAAAAAGACCCTCCTTGGTCTCTCCTCCCCCCTCTCTTAACTCACTTATCTGTCCAGCTCATCACAAATACTCCACTCAGAGTGCCCCAGGAAATCCCTACAAGTACCTTTCCATAGGACCAACCTGGCTAAGTGCGCCTTCCCTGTTAGATCACCTACATGACTAAATAAGCTCCCAACTGCTATAGTGAACTTGTCCACCCCTAGTCATTTTAAATCTGCCTTGAGAAAGTACTTTGCATTGAAAATAACCTGCAACTGTGCCCCCTTATGGGACTACATCATCCAACTCACCCTTCCCTCCCTTCTCTCCCCCTCATCCCCCTACACTTGTCCCTTATCTCCTCCCTCATTCCCTATGTTCCTGCGTATCCTGACAATGCTATATTGTAACTGCTGTTTATCTGTTTCTTGATTAAATGAAAGTCATGTTGTTGAAATATTTGTCCAAATCATTGTATTGCTTGTGACTCATCCAAATACTGCTCTATAATGTATGACATAGAACCTTTGTAAATAAGCCTCAGTTCAATGGTGCATCCCCAAAATATTAATAAAGTTAAAGACAAAACATTAGGAGAGCATTAAAATGGTATATGTAAACGACAAATGGCAATTTCTTCGTTTCATATGTAATAAATAAAGTCTGGTTGTCTTTGTGTTAGAAAAAAAGAGTACAGTTTATAACATGTTTATAATATATCTGCAATTGATCTTTAAAATATATCACAAACAATTTGAAGGGGAATATGTTTATTTGGTGGCAAAACATTGATGTTTTGGAGGGAAGCAGTGCTGCCTCAGCTGGTGATGTGCTACCATGGTATGAGGTTGTGTCTTATTGTTTGAAGACATCCTTATAGTTGAATAGTTATTCCTACCTCTTTTGTATATTTTTTTCTATTTGTGCATAATTAATAGTTCATCTGTTGTGCTAATTATATGTTTCCTGGTCATTTTACAATGCCTTACTGTGTGCTTTATGGCTGAACTAATAAAAGCAGTTATGATTGTGGTCTTAATTTTTTCCACTTTCTATAAAACAAATCTACTAGGAAGAATTGGGTTCGTTTTTGTAAATGTAGTGATTTTGTGCCTTCAAAATTCAGCCAAATTGTTTTTAATTGCCCTTTGAGCTTGAGAATGTGATTCAGAGAAGATGGCTACATATGGAATGGTACACAAGCTAGATTAAATGTTGGTACTGTACTAACTATATTCAGTAGTGGTTCCAGTCCTTCAAAGCAAACATCTTCATTGAAGAGATCAGCATTTCTAAAAAGATGAAAAATGGAGGTAAATGCATCTTTTTTCTGAGAATTATAACTATTTTGTAATGGTATTACTTTTTATTGTGATCCATTTCCCTTTGCTGATGATGTTTTTGTTTACATTGAGTTCCAGCCTCTGAAACCCCTTGCATGCCCAGACCCTTCCCCAAGCACCCCTTTCTCTTATCTGCCATTGATGATCTCTTGTAACCCCCCAAGCCCTTTAGACCATTTATCCCCCAGCCCTTGTGGTTGGTCCTGGGGAGAGACTGTTGTCCTACACACAGTCTTTGTGATCAAATTCATACTAGCTTCTAAGCGCCATGATGGTGGCACATGGGCCTGCTGGTATCATCTTGCCAGTGGTATTTCCTGTGTTTCTCTATGGGGATGCTCATCTCCCTGACATGCAGTTGTGTAGTGGTGTTTTCTCACACACTACTGGCTTACCCTTGTGGGACTTGTAAACTTCATCTGCCACCACATGAGTCACTACAGTGACAGAATGTATGCATCCCCCTACCAAGCTTGGATAGCTATCGTAAAATGCATCTACAACTTTCAGCACAGGTCAATAGGATTACTGGTATCACTTCAAAATATGGGTCTTCAAGATAGGCACATTCATCTCTACCAATTTGTCAATATTGTGACCACATGTTCATGCACTTTGTTTACTTTCAGCACAGGTCAATAGGCTTACTGGATTCGAAATGAGGGTCTTCAGGACAGAAGCGTCCATCTCTACCCATTCATCAGTCTTGTGGCCACATGTCCATACAATTTGTTTAAAATTTCCTTCTATTTATTCATTTTTTATGGAGTGCTGGAGTTGCTTATTGTTTTTATAAAGCTAGGCCAATGAATAGTCATATAGGCTGATGAATAGAGTCATAGTTCCACAGTTACATTAAAAAAGGGGGAGACATTGGAAGGAAAAGTTTTATTGTAATAGACTAAAGTAAGGTAATTGGAGGAATGAGCATCAAAACAAGCAAACAAACAAAAATAAACAAATATTGCAGCCATTCTTTTTTATCCAATTACATGTTTGTCCTCCTCGTACTGCCTGGCCACTCTAATCCAACCACCCCCCCAACAGCCCTATTACCTGGCTTCTACAGTGCTCACTACAGTCCTGTTGTCAGCAGAGCTCCTTGGAGGTGCCTGGTCATGTGTGTCAAGCCTGTGGGGTATCAGGCATTATCCTGTGACCGGTGGGATTTTTCACTTTTTCTACCCATGACTAACTCTATGGAGATGCCCCCTTGCATCCTGCATGTGTGGTCCCTCTCTTTGAATAACCCCACAGTGATTCTGCCCAAATTCCTCCAGCCAGAAGATGAGCAGCAGGATGCTGTCACCATCCCCCCACACACACAGGAGGACAGCTGTCATGTGGCTGCTCAATCTTCTCCCCCCTCCCCGGTCAGCCACTGAGTGACCTGGATCCAGTTTAAAAAGGGGCAACAGGTAATTTGTTTAATCAGGAAAGGCACACTAAGCTGAAGCTTGTTTCCAGGTGCAACCTGGGAGCACAAGGAAGTTAAGTGACTTGCTCAGGGTCACACAGTATGCAAGTGGGGGCTGATGGGATTCAAACCCAGATCTTCTGATTTGCAGCTCAGGGCCTGTAACCACTATGCTATACTGCCTCCTTAAATTTTGAACCTGAGTCACCAGTATGGCATGAGTTGAGGCAACCAGCAGGTCAATGCTCCACACCACTGGGCCAGACCTATGCAGCAGTTCTCAATAACTATTTTTCATTCTCTGTTATAGCAATAAAATACTCCCAGTAGTTAGAGCAGCAGTCAGTTAATCAACACCTATGGGCAATATGCCACTTGGCAGCATGTTATGCCACATTACAGCCTTAAGGTGGGTAATTAACAGACTGTAAATCTAACCCCTGGTCATGCCTTACTGTTATTTTATTACTTGGTGGTTAGTTAATGTTAATTACTTTGTGTTGGTTCTGTGACCATCATAACGTCTGACTCACCCACATCCCCAATCTCAACAAGTTTCAATGTAATTTCCTACTTTGTGTTCAGTGATCCCCACTGTGAACAGACAGTTGCACCTAACAGAGAACAGTATCATAAGCTACATGTACCACCACAATCTCATCTATGTGTTTTTGGAGGTTGTATGTGGTGGTTTTATGTGTATTTGTCCTGGGAGGAAGAGTGTGCATTGAACCTTCCACAAAGAGGGAATTACTGATGCTTCTTGTTTTCTCTAACTAAATAGATTGTAACAACTCTGACGGAGAATTCAAGGAAAAACAAGACAGATCAGGAAGAAGATCAAGGGATAAATGAGATTATCAGCATGGAAACAGATGACACTGTTGGAGAATCATTGGACATTTGTACTGAAGATGGCAATTTGTCATGTGACATTACTTTTAATGAAACTGTATGTAATGTATTATCGACTACATTCCTTAATGATTACCTATTATTACAACTGAAGATGTTTAACTTCATTTTTTAATCCATCTGTGTATGTGTAATGTATGTGAAGCCCGCCAGGATGAAGCGCAGTGTCACAGGTTTCCTGCATGACAAAAGAGATTAACTCCCATTGAAACTGCATTGTTTGTTGCAGTAACTCTACTGCAGAATTCTGCAGAGTTGGGCTTCATCTTGCATGACATCCCTGAAAGAAGTGTAAAGTGCCAAGCTAGCATAAAACCACCACAGAGGACACTTCAAATCCAGACATGATTTATTATTACCAGTGCAGCAAAAAAGAATGGTTTCTGTTCACATACAGTGCAGTCTCCATGAAAAATATGCCCAATCTGTGATTAATGGAGAAAACTAAATGCAGTGCTGACCACAGAGATACTGACTCATAAAAGAGTAAATATTATAGTAGTGATGATGTTGAAGAAACAGATAGATGATGAACCTAAATACAGTCCATTGCTGACATCATTAAAGTGTAAGGAATTAGATATTCATGAGACATTTGCAGGCACACCACTGGGAACAACAGCCGGTGATGAATGTTATTTCATTGTATCACAAAACAGTTTGGTGCTACTTTTCAGCAAGTGTCATGAGTGCCTGAGTAATACATCAAAGTACATAAAAGCCACTATCAGATGTACGAGAATAGTATTATCAAGGTGCCAGAATGGGCATCTATTTAAATGAAATAGCTATATGCAGGATGGTGGTTTGTCACTGGGCAATCTTGTATTTTGCTCTGCCATATTTTCAGCAGTATGACACCTGCCATGGACATGCAGCTGTTTGATATAATGCGCATTCCTCCCATGTCAGTGATGGCATATCACAAGATTCAACGATCATATGTATTACCAGATGTAATCGATATATGGAAGAAACATCAGAATAACCTATTGGAAATGTCAAAAAGCAAGAATCATCTGATATTAGGTGGAGATGCATGCTGTCACTCATCTGGACATTAGATGAAATATACACTTTATATTTTGATGGACCTTGAAACAAAGAAAATCCTTTCACTTAAGCTGTTACAGGAAATAATATTTTTTTACAGCTTAGCAATTAACATGAAAAATATATGCCATATGCTGTTGCATTCTGTTAAGCCAAATATCACAGTAAAGTTGGTAGATCCCTACTACTGACCCATTCACTTATTACTCACCAGCCCACATCACAATCAGCACTAAACTTCCCACTGGACACCGTGCAGTAAGGTAGTCATCCGCAATGGTTGAAGTCCTATTGTCACCTCATGGTATGTTCTCCAGCTGCCTGTCATTCAGCATTCCTGTGAATAGTATCACAAATGCTCACTGGCAGATACATGGCTTGGGCCAAAGCTGTGGGTGGGTGTGGCTATGCCTGATAATTTCAAGACAAATACTGACTGGTGTACATGGCATGGTGTGGAAGGGGGATTGTGCAAATCACATGAGACGGTACAATCTGATATAGATAGGGTGTGGTCTTTAAGCATTTTTAATGATGAATGACAGTCACAGAGGTCTTTCGCTGTCATTCATGCCTTGATCTCTCCAGCTGATCCATTCTTTTGAGTCATAGTTAGCCTTCTGAAGTTACATCACAAGTCATAGTCATTATGCACTGCGATGGCATTTCTGCAAATTCACATAGTTATCACAATGTAATCTGTACGTTCTATGTGAATATTGTACATTTTATTTATTTAGCTTTTGTTGACCAGATAAGCACACTCTACAAAAAAATGCTCATTTTCAGGTATGACCCAGGAGGCTACAAAGGAAAAAAATATACAGAACAATATAACAAAGAAAGGATATACAGACAGTAAATTGTAGGCATGCTGACATGGCTAAGGCTGCGGTACAGTAAGAAAGCTTTTGACAATAGATGAAATATACATAATCATTAGTGCAAAACAAGGTGCAGTGAAATTAATAGGCTGTAAGTGCTAGAGTATCAGAGTGTCACCAAAAATGTGTATGCACCACTCATTATTCTGGGTAAAGGCCAGGAATTAATACAGGAATATATTCCACCAAGCCCATTATTTTAGGGACAGTTGCAGGCTGAGGCAGATTTTAGGTGCATTCATAAGAATCTCTTAAAAATGAAATGGGTGTCAGCACACTTAGTGGGCACTGGCAGGGAGTTCCAGAATCTGGGGGCACAGACAGCAAAGGTCCAGTTGCCAGACAGGGTGTGGGATGTAGGGACTAGGAGAGACTGCGAGTCAGTAGACCCAAGTAGGTATGAGGGTTAGACAGGTTTCAGGTAACCCGTGAAGTGAGCGCATGAGGAAGGGTGCCCTCCATTATGGTGACACTTCCTCATGTAATCCACTCATGGTGACCAACGGGTAGGGCGACCGGATGAAGGGGTGGGTGAACTAGGCAACAGGATGTCACTATACGTACATGCATGGGGGGGTTGGACCAAGCACAGCGAGTGTGGGCTGGGGGGGTGGAGAGGCTGTGGGGCGGGCTCCGCAGTCATCGGTCGAGCTGCGGTGTGGCATCAGGGATTGGGCAATGGCTGGGGTGGCTGAGGTACTGGGTTCGGGTCCAGGCGCTGGTGCGATTTTTATTGTACCCGGCCTGAACCTTTTAATTTTTACTACTTTCACCTCCTGACATGCACCCCTGGAGTTGAGAATCCTTAAGTAGAGTGTGGGGCGAAGCCCCTGCAAGGATGTGTGGTAGCTGCACAGCCCCCAACAAAACTGGTAAAAATATGTCCTGGCGCCTTTGTGCTGGTGTGCTAGGGTTGTCAGAGTGCCGAAAATGTGTTTGGCACTCTGACTGAGCGATAACGGTGATCGCCTTTAGGAGTTTGCCGTTATCACATAGACCCCAGGTTTCAGGAGTTTAGACATGGCAGGTGGAGTGGCAGTTTGGACTATCTTGTCAATAAAACAGCCAAAGATAAAGGAGTGGTAATTGCACGGAGACAGCCAGTGAAGTTTGTCATGTAGTTCACAGTGATGGGAGAGCTGAGGGACAGCAAGGGCAAAGTGACAGACATTATTATAGGTCACATCCCACTTGGCTAAGCTAGATTTTGTAGCAAGGGGAAAGGTAATGAACCCATAGCTGAGTGTAGGAAGTAGTATACCTTTAGCCAAGGCAAGGCACGCAGCTACAGTAAGGGCCCCCAATGGCTATAAGTGATCCATTTGTAGAGCAATTCTACTAACTTTGTGTCACTAACACCAGTGTTTGGTTAATGTTCTACATTCTAATAAATATTTCCTCAATACTGTGTCTAATAAATGTTTCCTCATTGCTATGTTTTAATCTGAATCTGTAGTCTGAACAGTGCAAATCTGTATGCTTGATGTCTGTGACAATACATGGCTGTGTAATAGACAGAGATATAATGCACTTAGAAATAATACTGATAGTGTAATGTATTTGTTTACTTGCTATTAGTCTACAGATTTCCAAAGTTAAAAACTTAAAATCAATGGAGTTAGAGGCTCTGAAAAGGGGACTCAAATTTAAGAAGAAAAAAGGCTGTTTTGTTGTTCAGTTAGTCAATGATCAACATATGCAAGACAAATCTTACACGAAGAAATCTGAATCAGAAATACTGCACTACTTCAATATGTGACACATGCCAAAAGGTATAGTAATGAAATCCATACTGCTATCCACTTCAGCCCCACTCTCACCCACCTCACAAGGCCTTATAGTAACAGTTAAAGTACATATATCATAATAATTTGTCTTTAGATTAAAGAATAACTGTGCATGTCCTGTAAGTCATTTTTACCACTCATATCATTTTTTTGCTTTGTTTTTAAGTAATGACTCACATTCTGTTACACAGAAACATAGAATTTGTCAGCAGAAAAGGATCACTTGGCCCATGCAGTCTGCCCAGATGGTCCCTGCCTAGTCTGTCTACATAGACCCTAACTTGTCTTGGGCGACCCTCCCTCCTTGCCTGTTTACTAATATTCCCCTATGATTATCCCATGCATGCTTGCAGCCCCTACTGTTTTCACCTCCCCCACTTCTGCTGGAAATATATTCTAGGCATCCACAACTCTTTCAGTAAAGTACTACTTCCTCACATCCCTCTTAAACTGCCCCACCTTCAGCTTCACTGCATGCCCTCTGGTCCTGGTGCTCTTTCTAATTTGAAAGAGACTCACCCTCCTGCACCCAGTTTACCCATATAGAGGTACTTGTCAATCTGTATCATGACCACCCTCACCCTCCCCTCTTCTAGGATGTACATGTTGAGATCCCTCAGTCTCTCCTCATAGGGCTTTAGATGCAACTCCTGCACTATTTTAATTGCCCTCCTCTGGACATCAACCACCATGTCTATGTAGGTTGTGAAGTGTGGCCTCATGAACTGGACAAAATACTCTAGGTGGGGTCTCATCAGTGAGCAATATAGTGGCAATGCCCCCTTCCTCCTCATGCCAGAGATACCTCTTCCTGTTCATCCCAGCATCCCACTGGCCCTACCCACTGCTTTGTCACACTGCCATGCCACTTTGTGGTCATCAGATATGATAGCCCCAAGGTTCCATTCCTGCTAAGTGATTGTTTGTAACCCCCCTTCTTATACTCAATTCCTGTGTTGCTATGCCCTAGGTGCATTTCCCAAGATCCCCTTGCATTTTCTCCACCCCCTCCTGAGTGTCCATACTATTAAAGATTTTGGTGCAATCTGCAAAAAAGGCATACCTTCTCTTACATTTATTCTGCAATGTTGCTTATGAAAACTCTGAAGAGGACTTGTCCCAATACTGAGCCCTGCTACACCCTGCTGGTCACTCTCCCATCAATAGAGTAAGTGCCATTAACCACCACCCTCTGCCTCCTATTCATTAATCAGTTTATAACCCAGTTCACCACTTTGGACCCCATCTCTAGGCAGCTAAATTTCTTTATCAGTCTCCTATGTGGCACAGTGTCAAAGGCCTTACTAAAGTCCAGACAGGCCAAGTCCACTGCCTACCCCTGATCAATTTCTCTGGTCACCCAATCAAACAAAACTCACTTATATTAATCTGGTATGACCCCCCCTCCCCATTTATTTATTTATAAGTTTAACCAGGAAGTACACACTGAGCTGAAAACAAGATCATTTCCAGATGTGTCCTGGGGGAGAGGAGAGTAGGAGATAGCTAACAATAAAAAATAACAAGGTAAAATACAATAATATAGTTTTACAAGCAGAATCATAAATATTACAGGCAGAATAGTAAATGAAGGCATCTAGAAAATAACACTCTAATATATACAGAAAGGGAAAATAGCAGAACAGTAAGAAGAGGGCAAGACTCGGGAATGGAGAAAAAGAGGAAGGGTCACAAGCAGTTGCAGGTAGGATGACAAAAGTCAGAAAGAAAAGACTTCAGGGAGGTAGGAGAAGATGCAGAATCAATAGGAAGGAGAAGGGAGGACCACAGTTTTGGAAAGCAGTAAGAAAAAGCAGATCGACGAACAATAGATTTTCTAGAAGTAAAAGAGAGAGAATGGAAAGTATTGTTGCAGAGAGGGTAGGAGGACGAAGGAGAAGGGGAAAAAAGGGATTTATGATAAGAGGAAAGAGTGCCAAACTAGAATTTGAATAAAAGAAGACACAATGGAAAAGCACCTAGCATTAAGAAAGGGAAGGGAAAGAGCTGAGTAAAGAGAGCAGTGGTGAGTAAGAGAGGGGCAATCTAAAGCAAAGCAGCAGAAAGAATGAAAAAAGGGGGTCCAGTCTGGCAAGGGAGGATTTAGGGACACTGTTGTAGACTAAATCACCATAATCAAAAATAGGAAGGATCATTTTTAGGACACTTTCTCGGTGGGCAGGGAACAATATACTCACTTTATTCCTGTAAAAAGCACCAAACTGAGGGTGAAGCGTTTGGTGAAATGCATCAATGTGCACAGAGAAATCAAGATGTTGGTCAAGGCAGACCCTGAGGTACTTAAAGGAGGAGACATCTTCAATATTAGCACCATCAAAGGTATTAAATAGTAAGGGAGAAGTAAGTTTGGCAAGCCCGATGAATCCATGCTGCTTCTGGTCTTGCAGCCCACTTAATTCAAAATATTCTACCAAACTTTCCTTGAACAAGGTTTCTATTAATTTCCCCCACCACTGGTCTATAGTTACTAGCCTCCTCCCTGCTGCTGTTCTTATGTAGAGGGACCTTGTCTGCTCTCCTCAAGTCCTCCAGAACCATTCCTGTTTCCAGAGAGCTGTTGAATAAGGTTGTCAGTGGGGCAGCTAGCACCTCCCTGAGTTCCTTTAGTACACTGAGGTGTATCCCATCCAGTCCCATAGCTGGTATATGATGGAATGTTGTTCTGTGTGGAAACCTATACCAAGAATATTGTTATTGTGCTGCAGTAGTGATATCAATAGGTTGTTGTGCTATAATAGTGATGTCACTGCTGCAGCACAACTTGGAATGTCACTGCACAGCTGCTTTCCTCTAGCCAATTGAACTGGAATATGTTTTCATTTTTTAAACTTGAACTTACAAAAACAGCTGCAGCTACAGTCACTAGCCACATGTTGAATCAGTAATTTGAGCCTGACTACAGCCCTCAAGTGCCTCCTTCCAAACAGGCAGTTCACTGAAAGGTAGCAGAATAACTGAAATGGGCATGGATGCCCATGCACAATAAAACATAATGCATGAGCATCCATACACAGGCAAGCCTGTGTTTACATCTTGAGCTTTCTATGGCAACCAGGGAAACTCTTGACCTTCGCTCTCTAGATTCCTGATTGGCATAGAAACCTCATAGGGCATACACATGCTTGTTGTGTATGGCTGCCCACACATTACACTCTATATTGTTGCCTTTAATAACCAAATTACTTATTCCTGATTTTAACTTGTGTTGTAAGTATAATTTTATAACTGTATGAAATAATTTATGTCCCTTTTAGCGAAGGAGTTCTGTAGTACAACAAGTATGCATTGTGCCAACAATAGAAAAGCAGAGCAAAGGCATAAACTACATCATGGAGTTCTAAAATGGTTATTATTACTAGCTTGTAAGTCAAAAATGCACACACTGTGATTACTAAAAGGCCTGAAAACCTTAAACAATATCAGAATTTTAAACAGTATTTTTAAAATCATTTTCTACTGTGAAAAATTACTTACAGATTCAGCACAGTTGCCCTTTAAGTATTTTATTGTTGTATTCTGCCTGTCTGACCAGCAACAGTGCTACCAGATATGATACTGGTGATCCAGATTCTGGAATGATACAGAGTCATTGGAGTCCTGGCTGGTGGAGGATGTTGTGCATCCAAGTGGATACTCATCTCCTCGAGCACCACCTGGCTGATCCCATGTGGAGGTGCAGATGATAAGAGAGTTGATGGGAAGACGCCCATTATCTCCATCATATGCCACCACATCTTATGTGCACAAGCCAGTCAATGAACAAGGACTGGCATTCCCAGGTTGGGAGGGGGATTTGTTGAGGGAGCAGAAATAGGGAAAAGCCATGTCAGCAGGGTGAGGGCCTTCAGCACTCTTCTGACTTGACAAGCAACTTGCCTGTCCACCTCCAGCAACTAATCTTAAAAAGGTGATTAAGGACTGACTGCTGAGCTGAATGGATGTGTGAGACGTTTGCGCTCTGGTTGTTGTGGAGTAGCAACCCGAAGCAGGACCACTAGGTGAATTTTATATTTATAAAAGGTAAGCCACCATTGCCTTAAATGTGGTCTTAACAGGCCACCTTAAGTTGACCCCATTCGTGGCACTGTTGGCTCCCTGTTCTTTTTCTTTGTTCCTGCAGGAGGAAAGCCGACATTGGTGGTGATGGCAGGATTGCTTGTACGAAGGCCATTCGGAAAGGCAAATGGATGTGGAGTTCTTCACTGCCTGTATACAATTTGGTACTTCAATCTGACACATGGATGTGAAGAAGAGTACAAGAACACAAGAAAAGGCTTTCAGTTTTTGATCCTAGTGTGAGAACAAAGGTGTATCGGTGCCGGTGTTGGTGCAGGTATCAGTATCTTAGCTGGCCTGTGGTTAATGACTGCAGTGAACATGGAGTTCAGGTAATTGGAGATTCTGGACAGTTTTATTTACATTTTCATTTGTAACATAGTACAGAGTGACCATTTTTGTTGCACCAAGTCCTCTATTTGCACTTTTGCTTGGTATGTGTTTTTATAGGAGAACAAGGAGCCAAAAAGTGTCCTTTATTTGTTTCTTTTTTGCAAGGTAGACTTTGTTTCTATTTGGCTGGGGTATTGTCTGGACATTTGTGTAAATTGTGCAATACTCTATTGAGTGAGTTATTTTATACCCAAAACTTGAATTAGTATCCTAAAATATTTAAAATATCTAAAAAGCAAAACTCATGCCATTCGGTCACATGACATGATATGATCCTTGCTATAAAGCGCATGCATCGGTGTTATGGGCTCTGAGATGACATTCTTGATTCAGACACCAGACGCCGAGCACGCTGTGCACAGAGCATAGAGCACAAAGTTTTGTGAAGCACTGCATTTTAAAGTAAGTTATAAACTATCTTGGTTTTACTTGGAGTTTAACCGTGTTTTATTTTTGCTCACCTGAAGTGCTTTTATTCAATATCTGTTGCTCTGATTTTTTGCAGAATTTTACTACCACAGTATATTACAAGTGCAGACTTTTTATATGCAAGATTTTATAGCCTGTATATTTGATTCAGTGCACAGTGTTGCCTGCTACATTGTTACATTCGGCATGACTGATTTGCTGTTGACATCGCATGAGTTTTTTTCCTGCTTGTCTGTGCCTCATGGTAGCCATGGAGTAAGTATTTAAACATACAAAGACTCCAATTTTACATTTAAAATTTTATGATAGATTATTTTATTTTTTTAATATTTATTCAGTTGTTTTTATATTTTTTCTTTTTTCTCAAGGCTCAGGTTGGGATTGAGCTTGAGTAATACTGGTGTTTTGTACCCAGAGTCTTTTGCACCACTGGCACTTTCTGCTTTCCCTGCATTGACTGTATGGATTTTGTATGGACTGGATATGGATTGTGATTCACATACAACCCTGTATTTGCTAAAGTTTGTGGAATATCTCTCTTTTGACTATATCTAGCCAATTCTATATAGGGACAGATTGAACTATATAAGGGCTATTGTGTCATTGTGTTTTTATATATTTAAGACTTATATTGCATACATAATGTACCAACAGTTTTATAGAAAGTTGATTTTGTCAAGCTATTGTATTGTATTGCATTGTCTAATTTTTCTTGTGGGATTATACCCATTTTATGTGATTATTTCCTCTATTAAGCTAGATTTTAGTTGGGTCCCACCCAATTATATTACTATCTTGTATATCATGAAAACAAGAATTAATAGACAACCAGAAATGTGAAGATGTGAGTCAAGTGACTGACATAAATGATTCAATAGAAAGCAAGGGGAGAAATTCAACAGTAATACACTCACTAAATTCAAATGATAGTTTCCAACAATTACCAGGTCCAAGCCACAAAATAGGTGTTATAAGGAATTTAAATGATAACACACATAGAGAACAAGAAATTAATGAAATCAGGCAAGAACTACAAGAAACCATAATTGGAATGAAACAGATTATAAATAAGGAGCATACTAAAAGTTCACCAAAGGAACATAATGCTGCTGAGATTCAGTTTTCTCAATGCCCCTAGCAACACACATATTGCCCCTTTCTTGAAACTGATTTGATTCAGGTTCTGAAAAGATCCTCATAGGGCAAATATTGTGAATATGGAACAAATCATATTAATGAAAAATGAGCTTTTACAACTCAGGGGCAAAACAGGCCAAAATAAAGAAATGCTGGAAGCCCAAACAACTCTAATTAATGGGATAACATTTTCTGATATAAATAACAGCAAAATGCAAAAAAATAAATAAATAAACAAACTAAAAACAAGCCACTGACAGGGAAATAATGCAAACCAAAACTTATACCAGGGTAAATAAAAATAAAAATAAGAAGTCTCAGATTCAGTCTCAGCAAAAGAAAACAATAAACACCAATAAAAAAAATCAAGTAAACAAACTACCACCAAACAAAAGAATAAAGATAAAACTTTGTCAATTAATAAAAAGTTGATAACAGAAAATCGTAGGAGTGTAGATCCATAGGATACCAATACATGTATAAACAAGGAGACAATTACCAAAAAAAAGAAGATAAACAAAAAAGGAAAATTGCAAAATAATCAGCGATTAGTAAATAGAAATGAAGAACAGGGACACACTCAATTAATTCTGTTGGAAGCAAAGGAATTATAACAAGAACAAACAATAATTGTACTTAGAGCAGTCATTAAGTTTGAGACAGAAAATGAACAAGTTCTATTGATCCTGGGTCAATTCATTTATAATGAGTGGCTTCAACTTAATATTATGGCTGAAGATATTATTAAGGCTTCAAGAGCTTATGATTGCCTTGGCAATGAATTAATAATGCTGTTTTTCAAGTATGAAAGAGTGGCCAATTATATGTGGAGAAATTCAAACCACTTACATAAAGTTAACTTGAGTATGGATTTCCCAGTACCAGTCACTAAATTGTTTAAATAGGGGGATCCAAACTGAACTTAAATTAATTGAGAAATTGGCAGACATATATTCCCTACAGGACATCATATTGTCTGACAATGTCCCAACTATTTCTCCAAACATAACAATATCCATTTTTGGGATTAATCACTTGGGATATGAATCTCAACCAAGGTTAAACCTGCTTGTTACACAATTGATGATCAATTTTCTGGGAATAGAATTTTATGAAGATGATACTGTAAGTGTACATAGAGTTCACAAGAACTGGGAGGATGGTAACCAGATTGATATAACTTTAAATAACCATGTACTAGCAGGAAAAGTATGACAGGCTAGTGATAAACTGGATAAATTAGGGATATACTTAGTTGATCTGAATGCTGTACAAGAACCCGCTGTTGCCTGTGTTGGGATCACAAATGAGAAAACTGGCACTCTGTATAATGTAGAGGTGGCCAACAGATTTGAAATACTGCATGATCGGAGGGACTGACTCTCTAAGAATATTGTCAGTGATGCTAGCAATGCCCTATGTACTAATCAAGTCCTTGATTTTTCTTTAAATATAATCACATCTAATTACTTGAACAAATATAATGAACATTTAGGGATACTGTCTTGCAACACTGCAGGTATTATTCCAAAATTTGTTGATACTGAATTTAAACCATTTCTTAACCAAACTGATATTACTGTATAATGCTACAGGAAACCTGGCACAGTATTGATGCACTGGAGAAAACTCTGCTAAATGGCTACACACAAAATACAAAGTCCAGGACAAAAAATTAAAAAAATGAGACGTTATATGGGTGGGTTAATTACATATATCAGAATAACTGACTATGTGAAAGTAATAGGTACTATTGTTAAATCTAATTATCTTCTCACTATAATAAGAATCTGGGGTGACTTACTTCTACTAGGCAATATATATATAACCCAGCCTCTAACTCATCCCTATATGATAAAGAACTGATTGGTAAAATGTTGAAAGATATAAAATTGCTACTGGCCGATAACCGGTGTACATAAATGCTGATTATGGGCAACTTCAATATTAGGTTTGCCAATAATAACAAAATGACATACTTGATAAAATGGCAGAAAATACAGACATCCCTTCAAGAAACTCTATTGATAAGAAAAACACAGATAAACACCAACAAATGACAAACTTGTTGAATTCACTCCAGCTAGTTATATTAATTGGCAGACTCCCATCAGACATAGAGGGGAAGGCAACTCGCCTAAATGTAAGAGGGTCTACAGCTATAGACTATGCCATGTATTCTATGTATGATTTTAAAAGATACATTGACTTGAAAGTATTACCAAGATCAGAAAGTGATTATATGCCACTGTTATTGTTTAGGATATCAGAAACATCAATTAGATGTAAAGAGGAATAAATGGTAGAAATAAGGAATGATAGAGTCAGGTGGGATAAGATTACACAAGAGTCTGTTGGTAAAGTGTCCAACCAGTTTATAGAAACCATGAGTAAACATCTAGAATTTGAGTTTGAACCAGAAAAGATATACAACATATTATTACAACTATATTATAACTGTATGGACACATTAAACACAAAATCATATAGAACTAGTACAAAATACAAATATGAAAACTGGTTCTATAAATACTGCAGACAGGAAAAGAGGAAATTAACTAAACAACTTAGAATAACAAAAAGGGAACCTACAAGAAAGAATATAACAGCCCTTAATATGGCCAGAAAAGAATACAGAGCACATGTAAAGAAACTAGAACATCAGGAGCAGTTATGGGACTCTATGTGCAATGCAATTAAGAATAAAGATGATAAAAAATATGGACTTTGGTAGCCAGTGGCACCAATGCATATAATGCAAGGCTGGACATATATTACTCCAGATAAACAGGCTGACTATTTCTTCCAAATGTTTTGGGATGATAAAATACAGAATGATGTTGAACCTGCAGAAATTAATGGGGGCTTTGAGTGGTTTACTGTGATTTAATTAAGATCAGCTATAGATAGCTTCAAGAGAAATAAATCTCCAGGGCCTGATACATTTTCAATAGATTTCTGCAAGCTAGATATAGATTGGTGGTCTACAGTACTCACAGATTTGTTTAACAAACTAATAATGCATGCATATTTTCCCCCTGCTTGGTATGGCAGTGATATATTACCTATACACTAAAATGGTTCCAATCTGGATCCTAATAACTATAGACTGATCGGCCTATTAGATCATTTATCCAAGTTATTTGTGAAAGTGTTGTTAGGTAGATTGAAAACCTGGCTTGAACAAAATCAAATATTGTCACAACTACAGGCTGGATTTACAAAAAATAAAGGTACAATTACACACATATTTTTGTTAAACCATCTGCTGGAGAAATACTGTGTTATTAGAAAACAACCACTCTTTGTTGCATATGTAGATTTCTCATCTGCGTTTGAATCATTAAAAAGACTTTTGCTATGGGAAAAAATATAAAAATTGGATATAGATAGTAATTTAATCAATCTTTTTTTTTTTAAATTCAAAGTTAGTTTCTACATGATTATACATCACAAGTGGTATACATTGAATGGTTACAGACATGGAAATAAAAATAATAAAACCTCTTACCCTACCCCCCACACTGCCACTTCATTCTCCCCCACACCTACAGTGCCAACAGTGATTTGATTCCAAGATTAGCATAGATTGTTTAAATCCAATCTAGATTAGCTGGTTGTCATTCTGTCTCATCACCTTATAATGTGTACAAAACATATAAACTTTCCCACCTCTTTTTATATACTCCCATTCAGCTGGTGAGACTAGCCATCATTTTCTCAATTCGTAGATTGTAAAGGAGCTCTTACAACCATTCTGAGTAAGAAGGCTGAAGAGAATCCTTCCAATGCTTTAGAACTACTTTCTTGACAGACACAGCAATCATCATAATGTGATAATTTCTGACCATAGATGGAAAACCTGTGAAATCCCCTAGCAGGCAAATCTCTGATGTGAAATATTCCTGCAGGCCTAGTAGGGGGTCCATCTTGGTTTTAATAAGGTCCCACAGTGGTGTAATGTTGTCACATTCCCAAAACAGATGGGACAGGGTGCCCAAACCATTATGACATCTATTACATGTAGGGGTCTCTCCCTTCCCATTCTGTACAATTTATATGGGGTCAAATACATGTCATTAATGAATTGCATTTGCATTAGTCAAAGTCTATCTTGTGTAATAAGTCTGTGATAGGATTCCCAAATTTTAGGCCATTTGGAACCTAGGTTAGGGTATAAGTTATTCCAATAGTTAGGAATGCCATCCACTTTTGGGAATACCAGTGGGTAGAGGAGGGTGTACGATAAGGAGACAGCATGTGGGGCTAAGGTCAATATTCTACCTGTGAAACCCTCATCAGGGTTGTCTGGGATGACTCTCTCTCCGTAATATGCTATGAGCATATGGCGGATCTGAAATATTTGAAATGCCCATTTGTTGGCGAGACCAAATTTTGCCAGTAGGTCAGTGGTGGTTAACCAGTCCTGATTTGGACTGCGGAAGTCTCGAACCACACAATTTTGAAGGGGTGGAATCCAGTTGCCAGGAATTAGTTTCCCCTCCTATTTTAAAGTTGGGATTTTGAAAGATAGGTTAGGAGAGATCATGGATATTATCATATCTTAAGGCAGAACACAGTTGCACGTGTGTACATACTGAGTGACCCACCGGGTTGTGACAGAGAACAGAGGGTAGGTTTTTGAGCTTCAGGAAAAGTAGAGTTGGGGGATTTATACCGGTTGTGACTGTTAGGTCTTTCTCTATTGTAAACCAAGGGGAGAATGAATCCAAGGGAGTAGGAGGCGCCGTCCAAGGGAGATATTTGCTTAAGTGACTGGCCCAATGGTATAGGTTAAAGTGAGGAAGTTTCAGTCCTCCTAGAGGTTTAAGTGCAGCTAGTTTGTGGTATGCTCGCCTTAAGGGTTTTCCTTTCCAGAGAAAATCAGATACACTGATGTGGAAGTGCTTAAACCATGCTTTAGGAAGCCATAAGGTTAGAAGGTTCAGGGGATAAAAAACGCATGGGAGGATATTCATCTTAATGATGTGCACACAGCCCCATAAGGTTAGGGGAAGATCTTGCCACCATTTTAAGTCTTGTTGTACTGTTTTGTGCAGGTTATCTAGGTTCAGCTTTTGAAACTGGGTGTCATTAGTTGATAGGTGTAACCCTAAGTATTTTATGGATTTGGGAGCCCAATTAAGTCCCAATTCAAGTGCTTCCTGTTTATGTACCTTCAGATTTAGTGGAAAAACCGAGGATTTCTTGGTGTTAAGCTTGTAGTTGGAGAGGGAACAATATTCATGTATTAAACATAGCAATGTTTGAATTGAGGGTTTGAGTTGGGCGATGTGGAGCAAGATATCATCAGCATATACTGCTATCTTGGTGTTAGTCGACCCCAGTTGCATTCCATGTATCCCAGGGGATGTCTGTAAAGAGACTATGAGGGTCTCTAAATATAGATTGAATAATAGGGGGGATAAGGGGCACCCTTGTCTAGTTTCAGCCTCCAGAGGGAAGCTGGAAGAGAGAATCCCATTACAAAAGACACGTGCAGTGGGGATGGAGTATAATACTTGTAGCCATGAGATGAATTTGGTGGGAAAGTGAAATCTGTAAAGAGTCCTGAACAAGAACTGCCAGTCTACCCTGTCAAAGGCCTTCTCCACGTCCAGAGAAACCAGTGCCATGGCCTGAGGGGAAACCCTGGATGCAGAGAAGACATGAGACAGGTGGCAGAGATGATCTACAGAGGGCCTACCCCTCACGAAACCTACTTGGTCAGGGCTGATAGGGGAAGGGAGTACCTGTTCTAGCCTATGGGTTAGTAATTTGGCAAGGATTTTAAGGCCACTATTAAGAAGGGATATGGGACAGTAATTGGATACTTGTGTCAGATCCTTTCCAGGTTTGGGACGCATAACAATTATGGCCTCCAATATCCTGGGGTCTAAGTCTGCCTCATTTAGCATGCTTGAGAATACTACAAGTAGCGATGGGGCTAACTGCGTTGCAAACTTCTTGTAAAAGTTAGAAGAGCAGCCATCTGGCCCTGGGGCCTTATCTGAAGGGAGATCTTTAATAGTTTGAATGATATCTGCTGCTGCAAAAGGTGCAGTTAGTCCTTCAATCTGAGTAGGGGTAAGAGTGGGAAGGGGAAGGCTCTCTAGATAAGAGTCCACCTTCTGTTGGGGTGGGCAGTTGGGCATGTGAGCATATAGCTGTTTATAGTATTGTTCAAATTCTTTATTTATGTCTTTAACCTGGGTTAAAGGTGGTCCTTGGAGGTCTTTTTGTATAGCTGTGATACATTTTGAAGCTTCTAACTTTTTAAGCTGGAGGGCTAAAAGCCTTCCAGCCTTTTCCCCTTGTTCAGTGTAGGTGGCTTTTGATTTTAAGATTGCCCACTCTGCCTTTTCTCTGAGTAATTCAGAGTATTTATCCTGTAATTTTATAAGAGCCTCTTTCTCCAGGTCTGAGGTGCTCCTGGATAAGTATTTCTCTTTTTCCCCCTAATTTGGTCTAAGAGAGTTTTGGCCTCCTGTGTTTCTTTCCGCTTCTTAATAACTGACCATTTAATAAATTCTCCTCTTAGGAAACATTTTAGTGCACGCCATTCAATGGATGGGGAGTGTGTGGTGCCCCAGTTTTTACACTTAAAAGATTCTAGGGCAGATAGTACACTATCTGTAACCTTTTTGTCCTTTAGTTGTTATTAATTCTCCATTGCTTATCTGTTCCCCAATTTTGAGACAAAGAGAGGAGACAGGTCACTATAGCGTGATCTGAGCCCGTTCCTGGTTCCAATCTGTTGTCCATTAGACCTTGAATCAGAGATTTACTCATCCAGAAGTAGTCAAGGCATGAGACTGAGCCATGGACTGCAGAGTGAAAGGTATACTCCCTTACTGTAGGATGCAGTATCCTCCAAGGGTCACAGAGACTCATGTGATCTATCAAATCTCTACATGCTCTTTGAGCTCGGGAGAGCCCCTGGTGCCTGGAGCCTGATGATTTGTCCAGGATGGGATCAAAGGGGATGTTCCAATCCCCACCTAAAAGAATTGAAATGTGTAAGAAAGGCATCAGGGCAGAAAGGAGCTCCATGAAGAATGAAGGGGAGTCTGCATTGGGACCATATATGCTGCCCAGTAAAATATTATATAAGTGGATTTTGCCTATAACCAGTACATACCTGCCATCTTTGTCTCTGATGCATTGTTCACATATGAAGGGAAAAGCCCTAGTGAGAAGAATAGCTACCCCTTTGCTGTTACAGAAGTCTCCAGCAGTGAAGACCTGCCCCACCTTCTGTCTCCTCAGAAGGGTCTCCTCGGCTTGTAGGAGATGGGTTTCTTGTAATAAGATCACATCACTACATAAAATATTTAAGTGTTTGAGCAGCCGTATACGTTTAAGTTGGTGGCACCGTCTGCTCCATGAATTAGAGGCTTTAAAGAGAAATATCCCATATGAACCCCCCCAAAATTCCCTTTATTACCCTCAGTTACCCTCCAGTTACCTACCCCCAATAAACAGTATGTTCAAGTAGAAAATAAGAGCAGTAACATTACAGTTGCAGGACTGCGTCCTATACTTTGTAGTGTAACAATAAGAATTACCCGCCCCCCCACAAATGTGCTGGTCCGTAGCGATCAGCAGACTGAAGACCCTCCCTCCTCCATACTCACCTGACTATAACTAACTGCATTACCTACATAACTAACTTAAGTTGTATAAACTACTGGTTATCCTTAGTTTGGATTATACAAAATAAACAATATGCATATATTTGTGTTAGAGCCTTGTTAACCTTCACAGGCACCCTTATGCACACATTTGCCAGCAAAAACTCTGAAGGAAGGCAAATGGTGGAGAAATTAAAAGCAAAAGAAAATGGATGAAATGAACCGACTCTGAGCCACTATACACTCTGAAATTCTCTTCATAAACAAAACAACAAAGGCTCAGTACCGTCGAGCAAGGGTAGCCCCCTCTGGTTGTATGAAGAGCTATGAGGCATAATCTAGGGCCCCCTGCAGTTTAATGTCTCCAGTTCTGCTAGTCAAAACAAGAGCCTTATGGCATTAACCATGTAGGGATCCTGTACTTGTTAAATTGAGTAGGGATTTGCTGTTATTAAAGTTCCACCAGGGGTCTTGTCCCCCAGAATGATGTGAATGTGTCCCATGTATAGCTAGGGTCTGGTTTCATCTCCCAAACAATGAAAATGTCCCTCGAGCTTCGCATACAAAATCAATGTGGGGGAAGGGAGAAACCATAGTGCCTTTCTATCTGTCTGGGGATGGAGCTCTCATACATCCAAAATTTTAATGGCAATGGTAAAACTTTCCCCAATACAGTGTGGCAAATTCCCCCTCTGAGAAAGGCATCCATTCAGGAAATGTTGAAGAAAGGAGTACTCTGCAACATAAAGCTGTGGGCACTGGTAAACAGTTAAACTGAATTCTTCTGGCAGCTGGTATAGGGTGATAAACATCGAAAACAACAGATTAAAAGTCACTATTTCTCCTATAGGTAATACCTGTAGATGTCAGAGGGCTCTCAGCAATCAGTAACTAGTGTAGGACACTTCTGTTTAAGGTAGTCTGGGGGCCAGGTTTGGGGGTTGGGAACCAGATGATCAGATGGATAGGTAATTGGCTCCAGGACCGGACCCAGAGGGTCGTAGTGGGTGGGATAGTCTCATCCCCAAGGAGGGTCATTAGTGGGGTCCCACAGGGATCAGTCCTTGGGCCCCTTCTGTTCAACACCTACGTCTCTGACATAAGGACAGGAATCAGGGAGAGATGAGTCTCTCATGGATGACTCAAAACTGGGGCGGTGGTGGATGGGGAGGAGGGAGGTGGCCTACAGGGGTCCTGGAGGCTCTGGAAAGATGGTCTAGAAAGTGGAAGCTGAGGTTCAATGCCGGAAATGCAAGGTACTCCACCTGGGGCCAGAAACCCGGCCAAGTGTACACCCTGAGGGAGAAATGCTACAAGTCTCAATGGCTGAGAGGGACCTGGGGGTGGTGGTGGATGTCAAGATGAACAACTCTGAGACTTGTAGGAGGGCAGCAGCCAAGGCCAACAGGATGCTGGGATGCATCGCTAGGGGGATCACCTCCAGAAGGAGGGAAGTGATACTCCCTCTGTATAACTGCTTGGTGAGGCCGCACCTTGAGTACTGCATGCAGTTTTGGAGGCCACACTTAAAGAGGGACATTAAACTCCTGGAGAGGGTCCAGAGGAGGGCAACCAAAATGATTTGGGGCTTGGGGGACAGGACCTATGAGGAGAGGCTCGAAGAGCTAAATATGTACACATTGGAAGAGAGAAGGGACCGGGGGGACATGATAGAGGTCTTCAGGTACATGAAGAGGGTAAATAGGGGAGGAACAGTCAGGGTGCTTTGAAGGAAGGAGGAGGGGGCCACTAGAGGGCATGGGTGGAAGCTGGAGGGGGGAAGATTCAGGGGAGAAAGGAGGAGGTGCTACTTCACTGAGAGGGTGGTGGAGCCATGGAATGCACTGCCTAGGGGGCTGGTGGAGGCAGAGACAGTGGAGGAGTTTAAGAGGGGGTGGGACAGGTACAGGGGAAGGGTTCTGGAAGCAAAATCCAATGCAGCAAGAATATCCGGAACTGGGAAGGGAGAAGCCAGAGAAGGCGAGGGGAGCAGCAAGGTCAGCACCCAGGTTGGGGGCTGACCAAATGAGCAGACACAAAAGATCGTTAGGCCTATTCTGCTGGCATTTTAGTATGTTAGTATGTTAGTCCAACGCAGGGTCTAACTTTTCAAATGAGGACCAGGAGCCATCCAGTTGTACTTGGAGTTTTGCAGGGTACACCATGCAAAATTTTATGCCCGAGGCTATACATTTTGATATGATTGGGTGAAATGGAGACCAGCACTGTCGAGCAGGTGCAGGCAGGTCTTGTGTAACCCTGATCTTTTGGCCTTCCCACAGAACCTCTTATATATCCCTCAATTTTTGCAAAATGTACTGTTTCTCCAGAAAGTTGAGGAAGCGACATATTATAGGTCTGGGCTGGGCATTAGGTGGAGGAATAGGCATAAGGGCACGGTGTTTATAGATACAGGTCGGCCCAAAGGGGGAATGCCCAGCTATTTTAGCTAGACATTTTTGCATATATAGTACAGGATCCGTCCCTTCCTCCCTCTCGGGAATTCCGATTACCACAATATTGTTACGTCGACTTCTCCCATCTAAGTCCTCAATTTTGCTATCTAACTTTTTGATGGCCTGGTGATTTGTGGTAATCAGGGTGTCCATTCTATCAGTCCACTTCTCCATGGAAAAAATGCGGGCTTCGTTGTCTGAAGTGTGCCTGGTGGTATTTTCCAACGCATCGAAAATTGCCTTCACCTCGGAGACCAGAGAGCGAACTTCATCCCTGAATGGCTGGAACGTGGAGAGAAATTGCTCCAGGGTAAGAGGGGTCAACTCTATTGCTACCAAAGGAGAGGCTGAGGCTGGCTTTGAGTGGCCTGTAGTAGTGGGATTTGTCCTAGGCTTCTTGGGCTGTTTTTCTGGTTTGACAGGCGATGTATGCCAAGGCATCGCCTTCCGCATCTCTGCTTCCATTCTTTTCCAAAATCCTTCTTCTGAGGGACCGGGTGATGTTCCGCAAGCTGTCAAGTCCTGTTTCTGTTTTTTTTTAGGAAGATTGGTATGCAGATTTTGACGTAGTTAGTCGGGTGAGTGGAGCACTTGTGGAGCACGTCCCATTCAGTTGTCTGCATCATGTGACCCCCTAATTTAATCAATCTAATCAAAAGAATGTACACAGATACCTGGGTACAAGTAAAATACATAAAAGGGGGATCTGACAGATAAGATCAAGACAAACCTTGGTGTTCATCAAGGTTGTGTCTTGGCTCTAACACTATTCAATATCTACATAAATGATATTATAACTGCAATGGAGAGCAACAAACATCATGCCCACAGAACTGATAATACTTAAATCCCAATATTAGCCTATGCAGATGACCTTGCGATAATATCAACTAGAAGATTAGGTCTACAAAAAGCACTATATGTAATGGAAAAACTCTGTGTTGATCATCATTTAAAACCCAACACTAATAAGACACAAGCTGTTGTGTTTGTGAATAATAAGAAATACAGAAGTGTTTTTCTTGCCAACAAAAAACTGAAAAATGTTAATGAATATCAATTTTAGGGTATGGTTCTTGGGTAATTTAAAATGAAACAAACATATAAATTACACACTTAACAAGGTAAAAAATACAATAAAAGCTTTAAATAGATTTAACTATCTATATGGTGGTGGTACGGTGCTCCCGTTACTAAGAACCATAAATGTTAAAGTAATCTCCCAAGCTTTATACTGTATAGAAATTTGGGGTGTAGCTAACACTACAAAACTAGAATCAGTTGCAAACAGTGCATATAAAAAAAACTTAGAGTTCCGACTGGCACTTCAAATGCCTTAGGTAGGTCACAGTTGGGCCAAACAAGCCTTGATTATATGATCCAAGCAAGGCTGATTAATTACTGGGTTAAAACCAAAACAGACATGTCAGATCATCTAATTAAATTGTGCGCATAAAGGAGAAAGAAAAACTACTCCGATATAATACCTCTGGCTGGTTAAATAAAATTGAGAGGTTACTGGAACTCAATGGATTAAAATATCTCAGGTACTGGGACAAACAAAATATTACTATTAATAAAACATGCACTAGATATATAACAAACAAACTTTATAGCTTTTCTAGACAGAAAGACCTTCAAGATTTGAAACAAATAAAAACTTCAAGTTGGCTGGTGGGTAATACTACTGAACATAATTTAAAACCTTACCTTAATTTTATAAAATCTACTGAACATGGAACAATTTTAACTAGATATAGATTTGAAACCTTTGCAAGTAATGTGCTACAGGCCAGATACAATAAAGATCAAACTGCATCTAGACTGTGCCATTGTATTCTTCATGAGAAGGAAGATCTCAAGCATGTAACACTGAGATGCCCATGGTATGATAAACAGAGGAGAAAATACCTTGGTAAATATCTAGCACCTTGTAATATACCTGACAAGTTTATTCTGGATCTGTTATTTAATGCAGAAAATATAGAAGTTCTTACAGATCTGGCATTATATTTAACTGCAATTATTAAAATAAGGGAAAAAAGAACAGGAATGCTGTTATCTTGATAAACACATGGGGCATTGCTATAAATCCTAATTTTGGTCATCTAAGGACTACTCTACTTTAATATATCATATATAAAGTGTGGGGCTTTGGGATTTTGGTAAAATTGCTGTATAGACACTATCCGCTATACCCTTATGTTATACATGAGGGGTATTAGGAGTTTGATAAAATTGATGTACAGATACTATATGCTATCTTTTCTCACAATAATAAGAAATTATGTATTTATACATTGGTTTTACTTACAGTCCTGTGAACGGGACTTTTAGACAGATTATTATGTATAAAACATAATGTATTGTGTTATTTTGTGTTATTTTGATGAATGTACTGTGATGCTGTGTATGTTTTTATATTTTGAAATGGCTCTTGCCGATTAATAAATTATGTATGTACCTCCAGCAACTGAGTTACTTAGGTTGATCTTTGCCAACTTTTCCACCTACCTCAGATGGAGAAGTCCAAGTGATGGAGGCTGAGGGAAGTGACACAGAAGGCACAGATGGGACTGGTATGCTAAATACCTTGTGTGAACTATCCATTGTGTGGAGTGACTTGACATAACAAGTTTAAAGCAGCAGTACTAGTTAACCAGGAAGTGTTCATCACTTCCCAGATTTTTGCAGTGCCTAGTAGTTTAAAGTTTCAGATTTAACTTTTGTTGTTTACTACTGTTTTCTGATAATTGATTCCCTTGATTTTTAATACATTTATAATGTTGTGTGGATCCACAGGAAATATGGCAGCCCCCATACCATTTCCTGTGTTCACCCTTTTCCATCTGTGGAATATCCACCAGGTTAGATCCCTTATCACTCCCAATGACTTGGCTACACTGGCACATGTGTTTGCTACCTCCAGGCTAGACTACTGTAATGCTTTCTACCTTGGTGTTAGTGGGGTATGCTGTGGTGTCTGCAGCTGCTGCAGAACACAGCTGCCCAGTTACTTACAGGCCTATCTTTTTTTTTTTGTTTTTATTATGAATTTGTATTGTCTTATATGTAACATTGTTGCTGTTATTGTCATGAAACAGGTGCACCTTGAAAAGAGGGCCCTAAGGACCTAATGGTGTTGTGAAATTGTACTATCACTTATCCTGTATAAATAAATCTTTTTACTACTACTATTATCTAGATCATGCCATGTTTCACCAGTATTGCAGGATCTGCACTGGTAGTTGGTGAAGTAGCGTACCTCATTTAAAGTGGGTTTGTTGACGTACAAAGCCCTACACAGTCTAGTACCAGACTACCTGACTGAGCTCCTACATCTGCACATACCTGCTCATCCACTCCACTCCACTGGGGAGGGCTTTCTGTTTGTTTGAAGGACTAGACTGAAGACTTCTGGGGATCAGACTTTTGAGGTAGAATTCTCTACCTAGAACCTTGAGGAAGGCCTCCTTGGTGGAGACCTTTAAGAGTGGTTTGAAAACATATCTATTTCAACAAGCATTTGGGGAACATTATTAACCTTTTACATGAGTGTGTCCTAAATTGTTAGCCTTTTGCTGTAGGGAAGAACAGACCAGCTCAGCTCTTTTGGACTGTGGACAGGCTTCATCATCCAGTCTGTCTACTGCAGAATAGAGCTTTTTCAGTAGCACTTTGCAAAGAGTCTGCTCTGTTCTTCTCTGACAGGGTATCCATGATTTGGGCTGGGATCTCGCCAGTGGGTCTAGATCAGTTCTGCAGCATGGGGTCTGGGTGGAGCAGGGGCACTCCAATTGTCTGGGTGGAGTTTTGACCAATGGAGGTGGCCGAGGTCTCCAAGGTGATTTTGAAGCTACTGCCCACTTACTGTGAATTGGACACAGATCCGATGTGTCTCCTAGTGGGCTGTGTCAAGGTCATTGGCCCAGTATTCACTGGGATTGTCAGGTGCTCGCTTTCAGAGGGGGTCTTCCAGGATGCCTTGAAGGAGATGTTGGTAAAGCCCTTTCTGAAAAAACTATCTCTCAACCCTAATGTCCTGGTGAATTATAGACCTATCTCTAACCTCCCATGTTTAGGAAAGGTTGTTGAGAAGATAGTGGCTCTGCAGCTCGAGGAACACCTGGAGGCCTTTGACATCTATGAGCCATTCCAGTCTGGGTTTAGGATGAGGCACAGCATGGAGACGACATTAATCTGGGTACATAATGACCTCTTCGGGGCAAGAGAGTGAAGGGAGTGGTCAATTCTCATTCTCCTCAATCTGTCATCAGCATTTGATATCGTGGACCACATTGTGTTACTGGATTGTCATAGAGAGTTTTGTGGACTCACTGGTACTGTCATCAACTGGTTCGAGTCCTTTCTATTGGGCAGGATGCAGATGTTAGTGATGAGAAATTTCTCCTCCTCCCCAATGCGCCTGACCTGCGGAGTTCCTCAAGGCTCAGTTTTGTCACTGATGCTGTTCACAGTACACATGCTGCCCCTGGGGAGACTCATTATACAGTACAGTCTAGGTTTTCACTGCTATGCAGATGATACTCAGCTGTATATGTCTTTTGTACCAGGGGCAAATGATGCTATTGAAGTGCTAAATAAATGCCTTGCTGAGATCTAGAACTGGATGAACTCTAACTGGTTGAGACTTAACCAGGACAAGACGGAGGTGCTGATGATTGAGCCGGGTCGCAGGCTTGATGGGGATGCTTCTGGGGCGATGACAGATTTGAACCTGGGGTCGACACCATTGACGGCATCCTCTAAGGTGAGAAATCTGGGCATTGTCCTCGACAAGCTAACATTTGAAGCTCAGGTGTCAGCTGCCATCGAAAGTGGTTTCTACCATCTGAGGGACATCGCCCGTATTAAACCCCTAATTCCACCTGAAGACCTGCTATCATTGGTGTATGCCTTTGTAATATCCAGACTCAACTACTGTAATGCTTTCTACACCAGGGTCATTGGAGGGAACCTCCGTCAGCTGCAGCTAGTGCAGAACACAGCTGCCAGGCTGCTGAAAGGGCTATCAAGGTCCTGTCATGTGACCATGGTCCTGCAGGGTCTGCAATGGCTGTGGGTCAGGTGGAGGATTCTCTTCAAGGTGGGCTTGCTCACCCATAAGGCCCTATATGGATCGTGCCCTGGCTACCTGTCAGACCTCCTCTCTCCAGCCATCCCAGCCCATTCCCTCCATTCCTCCACCACAGGCCTCCTGGCAGTCCTGAGGACCAGGCTGAAAATCTCAGGTGATCACTCATTCAGGGTGGCCAGTTCAGTCCTCAAGAACTTGCTGTCAAGATCTTTGAGGGAGGCCCCTATGGTGGAGTGGAGGCATTTCAGAGGGGCCTGAAGACTTACCTTTTAGCTTGGCCTTTCCTGCAGATGTCTTCTAACCAGTACTAATACTGGATTTTAATCGTTTTATTTTATTGTCTGCTTATATATTTGAATGTTTTATTTTTCTGTAAATTTTGATTGTACTGTGCTCAGAGCCTCTGGGATTGGGAGCCAAACAAATAAAAACCAATCTATCTATCTATCTATCTATCTATCCATCTATCTATCTATCTGTTCTTTTGTTTATTGTGTCATATGAGCAATATATAGTTATTTATTTGTTATCTATTCTTATGGTTTTAAAGTACTTGCTTAACTGTATTTATGGTTTTATGTATTTTGCCATTTTGTAATGGCACCCAGGGCTTCTGGGGAAGGGCGCTGCAAGCAAATAAAGACTACTATTAATACTTGTTTACATTGCTTGTTCTATAAACACTCAACAGGCCAAGGAAAGGGTGGTCCATTCAAGTTACATCAGACAGAATAACCAGTGAAGGAATGGCAGCACCCCATTTCCCTCAGAATCCAATATGGTGCTAATGGCAAGGGTCTGTGCTAAACTGTCAGAATATAAAGAAAATTAAAAACAATTAAAAGCAAAAGATTCAAGTTTTGTCAGTTATGGGGCATGTTTAACAAAACTATTGTAAAAAGTTCATTTTTATTAATTAGTACTGCTGAGGGGCATGGCCAGCCACCAACAGAAATGGCTGCTTGAATCTAGAGCTGTACCACTCAGACTACTAACATCCTACTAAATACATGTACAGATCCTCTGACTCCTCTCTGAAGGTACCACTTTTTACAGCTTACTGAATTGTCTCTGCGTGGGTACTTATTTTTGGATTAATGTTACCTGGGAATCTGCAATCTTCATGTGAACATTTCTCCTCGAGGGTGGCCTGCAACTTTCTTGAATCCCGAGATGGCAGTGTCCCGCTTTATTGTTCTCTGATTCAAATTGCTGTTGCAGGGTATTAATTTCTGCTGCATTGTTACAGGGTGTGCCTACAGGTTTGTCACTGTTTTGTGCTTACAGATTACTGCTGTAATCTTCTTTGATTCAAATTGTTTTTTGCAAGGTATATCTTCTGTTAAAGTGTTCTGCAGGTTGTGCTTGCAGGTTTTGCTAGTTTTTTACTGCTTTATTTTTCTCTGTAGCAAAGTGTTTTTGCAGGGTATATATTCTGTGAAATTGTTACAGGTGGTGTTTACAGGTTTTACAGTTTTATCTATCATTAGGCTAAGCTTTCAGGGCTAATTACAGGCGCACATACGAGATACAGACTGAGGGATAGCAACTGCATTTGTTGGCTGATTGTTTCTGCTCTTACCTCCTTGTTTCTTTCATCCATGGTTCTTCTTTTTCAGCAGGGGAAGGGCCCAACCACCCAGAACCCCCATCCCCAACCACCCCATGCTACACTCCTTTTATAGAATAGCAAAGTTGTGACATTTCATTTCAGCTGGTGAGATGGGTAGGAAACTGGCTGCAGGGAAGGCAACAGAGGGTGGTGGTGGGTGGGGAGATCTCACACCCAAGGGCAATGATGAGCGGTGTTCCACAGGGCTCAATGTTGGGACCAGTGTTGTTTGGGTTATTCGTTGCAGACATATCATGGGACATCAAGAGCAAGATCAGTTTGTTTGCTGATGATACCAAGGTAGGCGTGGTGGTGGATGACCTAGGGGGATGGCAGGGGTTGCAGGATGATCTGGCAAAGCTTGAAACCTGGTCAGACACCTGGCAACTGGGCTTTAATGCCAAAAAGTGCAAGGTGCTGCATTTTGGGATGAAGAACCCAAGGAGGAGTTACCAGCTAGGGGGAGTGCAGCTAGCCCAGACAGAGGAGGAGAAGGATCTGGGTGTGCTCATTACAGGGTCAATGAACAACCCGGCACAATGTAGGAAGGCAGCTGCAAAGGCCAACAAAATGCTGGGTTGTATTGCAAGGGGTATATCCTCGAGGAGGGAGGAGGTGATTCTGCCACTGTATAGGTCATTAGTTAGACCACACCTGGAGTACTGCATGCAGTACTGGCATCCATATCTGAAGAGGGACATTAAGTTATTGGAGGGGGTACAGAGCAAAGCGACAAAGATGATCAAGGGGCTGGGGGACTTATCATACGAGAGGAGGTTGAAGGAGTTGAACATGTACTCACTGGGGGAGAGAAGAGACAGGGGTGACATGATTGAAACCTTTAAATACATGAAAAGAATAAACAAGATGGGTACAGAGGGGCTGTTCAAAGTAAGGTAGAGGAGGGCCACCAGGGGCCATGATATGAGACTGGAGTGAGGAAGGTTCAGGAGGGAGATGAGGAGACACTTTTTTACAGAGAGGGTGGTGGCTGGGTGGAATGCGTTACCTGCTGAAGTGGTATGCAGTAGAACAGTGGACTGTTTCAAACAAGGATGGGACAGGACAAGGGGGAGGGTTAATGAAGGGGAAGGGTGGAAGGGAGGGGCAGCTGCAGAATAAGGGGTGCTAGCTGCACATTCGAGCAGACTTGATAGACCTCTAGGCCTTTATCTGCTGGCAAATTTCGTATGTTTGTATTTCCTGTAGCAAAGCAGGAAGGGGAGGATCAGAGGGGTATCCACACAGTGACCTCACTTACAGGGGCACAATTAATTTAACTTGTTATAAAAAGTTATTCAAAAACAAAAAAAAAATAAAACTTTTGCTTTCATTTTGCTTCTAATAACCCCTACCAGGTTATAAACTTGGCAACTCAACTGGAATGGATATTATTAACTGCAGGTACTGCGGGGCATGTTTCAAAAGGGCAGTAATACAGGATTTAGGATGTTGTCCTAAATGCTGGACTATTAGAGATCTAAGGGCTCAGCTCTGGGCAGCAAAGGCAGAGATTCTGTTACTCAAATCGTATATTCAGGAGGAAATATGTTACAAGAACCACCTGCCATTTCCCCAACATCCAACCGAAGCACTTTGACCACAGCGGGTAGTTGGTCTGGGAGGTTGGCAGGTGGTTAGAAGGGGCAAATTGGATGCCTCATCACTCAATGCTCTCCAACGTATCACCTCCACAAACCATATAAAAACTACAAACAGGTATCTGCCTCTATCTCTGAAATCAAACAAAGGGGCAGAGGACACTGCAGCACAGGAGCTAGCACAGCAAAACTCACCCAAAACAGGGACCAAAACAAAAAAAAGCAAAAAGAAAATCCCAAAGACTTCTGATCATAGGAGACTCCATGATTCGGGGGGGGGGGTAATGGTCAGATGTCTCCCAGGTAAATCAGCATGGAAAGACACTGACCGCATTGCTAAAATTGTGCAGGACGCAGGAGAAAACATTGATGTCCTGGTACACATAGGGACTAACGATCTCACCAGCCAGTCAGTTGTGGAGACCAAGGAACACCTGACCAGGCTGGGAGACAAACAGTCATCCATTTCGTCCAGCATCTCCTTCTCTGAGATCCTGCCAGTCTGGGGGGGGGGCGCAGATGGACGGAAGGTCAGAGAAGGGGAAATAGGAGAGCTAAACATGTGGCTCAAGGGCTGGTGCCAGGAAAAAGGACACACATTTGTAGTTAACTGTCAACAGTTGTGGGAGTGAAAGTTCTTTAAATTCAATGGACAACATCTGACTAAGGAGGGAGTCAGTGCATCGGGGCAGATGTTTGATGTCTTTGTAGAATATTTAAACTAGCAAATGGGGAGAGAGGTGCAGCACCTGATACATCAAACAGGAAGAACACCCTTCCCCCCTCAACTAGTGATTAAACAGGAGTTCAGCATGTTTGTAGTTCACGAACCAAAGGGAGAGGGTGGAGCACAAGGAAGCGGTGCTATTCAAAAGAACAGAATCTATGACTCAAAGGAAAAGAATGTACACGCCATCCACATAATCAGCAACAGAGGACAAAAAGTAGACATAGGTTTAAAGCTCATACTACCCATGTACATAAAAATCCAGGGGTCAAACATAAACTTTCAGTATTAGGCATGGAATGTCTGCACAGCAATGTTAGAGGAGGAAATTTGGAGAGTGCACTTAATTGTGCAGAACAAAAATGGATTGTCAGGTTGGGGGCACTAAAATGCCCTGGACTTAATGATAAATTTGTACTGGCTCCTTTTCTGAAAAGACTAAAAAAATGAGCACTTCTGCTTCATCTTTATTTCTCCTCTCCCCCCTTCCCCCCTTTCTTTTCTCACCCTATTTTCCTTTTTTCCTTCTTCCACCCCCCCTTTTTTCTTCTTTCTCCTGGTTTGAATTATTTACTCTGATAAAAAATTGCCTTTTTTTTGCATTTTCAGGCTTGCTCCAGAATAAAGCTTTTTTATTGAGTGGGAGACCATGCATGCTGCCAGCTATAAAAACACATATGACTGTGTGGAAATTGAAGAAATTACAGAAGAACAAATAATGTATATATAAATGAATTAATGGTGAGATTAGCCTCTTTTTTCTTTTCTACACTGGGTGCACTGTTATAATTCTTACATTGCTAACTAGAAATCTATGTCCATTGGTAGCCATGTTAATTGGTTGCACTTGTGCTTAATATTTAATGGACTTCCTGTGTTGTTTAATCAGCTCTGAGGAAGCCCTGGATGCAGGGTGAAACGTAAGCTGTCTGTTGTAGTGCAATTTGCACTGCTGCCTTTGTCATTGGTTCTGATAATAAACCGTTATGATTTAACCTACCAACAGTTTTTATATTGCTGATTATGTGGATGGCGTGTGCATTCTTTTACTTTGAGTCATGCTGGTAGTTCCCTTGCATCACTAAGTAAAGAAAAATGCCCGGCTCCCCATACGGCGTGCAGCAGAACAGCCGGACCTCACGCCATACTAACGCACCAAAATCTGGCCAATGGAAAATCATGTACACAAATGCCCACAGTCTGTGAAACAAGATCCCAGACCTGGAGGCAACAATGACAGAGGCTAAACTGGACATAGTAGCCATTAGCGAGACACGGTTCACCAGTACCACACTTGGGAGACTTCAGTACCCAGCTATGTACTGTTCAGAAGAGACCGAGGTGCAAAAGGGGGGGGGGAGTGGCCCTTTATGTCAATGAAAATATCAAAGCTACAGAAATTTAGAATACACATAAGTAGCCAGAAGAACTGTGGGCCACCCTGGAACCAGGAAATGAGACAGCCATACAAATTGGGGTTGTCTACAGGCCTCCAGATCAGGGGGAGGACATAAACACATTACTGTTAGAAGATATACAAAACATGACAGCTAAAGGGGAGGTTCAGATAATGGGAGACTTCAACATGCCAGATACAGCTTGGTCAATACCAGCAGGAACATCCACCAGAACTAGATACATAGTGGATTCCCTGCAGGGGGATGGCCTCAAACAATTGGTACAACAACCCACAAGAGACAGGGATATCCTGGATCTAGTACTGACTAACAGGGAAAGGATCACAGATCTCCAGGTAGAAGTTCACCTGGGGGCCAGTGGCCATCACATGGTATGGTACAATTTGGCCACTAGAACTAAATTATTCCATTCCAAGGCAAAAATATGGGACTTCAGAGGAGCTGACTTTGATAAGATGGCCAACAGAGATAAGCTAGCCCTGGCAAGAAGAAAAACAGGTGAGGGGGTACAAGCAAAGTGGGCAGGCATTAAAGATGCAATACTTGAAGCAACATCCCATTGTGTTAGGAAGAAAAGCAAGAGCAAAAGAAGGAGGAAACCACTTTGGTTCTCAAAAAACAGTAGCAGAAAAGATCAGTGCCAAAAGGTTGGCCTTCAGGAAATACAAGGGAATGCAGTGAGATGATGATAGGGAGGCATATCAAACTTCCCTAAGGGAAGCAGGGAAGGCAATAAGGCAGACAAAGGCCCAAACTGAGGAAACACTAGAATGAGCAATAAAAGAAGTGGACAAGACTTTCTATAGATACATTAATGAAAGGAGAAAGTCCAGAGGGGGTATTGCTAAGATCAAAGGGGATAAGGGGGAGTGTGTGGAGGAGGACCAAGGAAAAGCATCTATTCTAAATAGATACTTCTGCTCAGTATTTACTGAGGAGAATGTAAAGCAGGGCCCACAGCCCAGTACCATGGACACAGGAGGAAGGGTGGTGTGCATAAGTCCCTTCACAAAAGAAAGGGTCCTACAAGAGCTCACTAAGCTCAGGGTGGACAAGGCAATGGGACCTGATGGCATACATCCCAGGGTACTAAAAGAGATAAGGGTGGAACTAGCAGAGCCATTAGCAGAACTGTTTAGTGAGTCTGTGAGCATGGAAGAGGTCCCAGAAGACTGGAGAAGGGCTCATGTGATCCCACTCCACAAGAGTGGCAGCAGGGAGGAGACAGGGAACTAGACCAGTCAGTTTTACCTCAGTAATGGGCAAGATTATGGAGGCACTCCATAAGGAAATGATAGTGCAATACCCAGAATCCATAGGAGCACAGGATCCAAGACAGCATGGGTTTACAACAGGAAGGTCCTGTCAAACTAATCTCATAGATTTCTTTGACTGGGTAACCAGAGTGGTGGACCAAGGGGCTGCAGTTGATGTCGCCTACCTTGACTTCAGCAAAGCTTTCAATACTGTTCTACATAGAAGATTGATTAATAAGCTGAATAGGCTCAGGGTGGGTCAGAAATTGGTCATCTGGGTGGCAAACTGATTGGTGGGCAGAAAACAGAGAGTGGTGGTAAATGGTATGCAGTCAGAAGAGATGCAAGTCACAAGTGGGGTACCTCAGGGATAAGTCCTAGGGCCAGTCCTCTTCAACATCTTCATCAGTGACATTGAAGATGGACTGGAGGGTAAGGTTTGCCTGTTTGCAGATGACACCAAGATCTGCAACAGAGTAGATAATCCAGATGGGGTGGGCAGAATGAGACGAGATCTGGAAAAACTCGCAAAATGGTCTGAAGAGTGGCATCTGGGGTTTAATGCAAAGAAGTGCAAGGTGATGCACATAGGACACAAAAATCATGAAGCTACCTATAGGTTGGGAGGGGAGTTGCTGGCAATCACAAGGGAAGAAAGAGTCTTGGGCATCATCATCATCACAGATGACCTGAAATCATCCAAGCAGACCACTAAAGCAGTAGGTAAGACTAGAGGGATGTTGGCGTGTATTGGTAAGGGTATCACAAGTCGTAAGGGGGAGGTAATAATCTCTCTTTACAAGACACTGGTTAGGCCCCATCTGAAGTACTGTGTGCAGTACTGGGGCTGCACCTGCACACGGACATTAACAAAATGGAGGCAGTCCAGAGAAGGGCAACCAAAAGGGTGCAGGGACTGCATCAGAAAACATATGAGGACAGATTAACGGAGCTCAATATGTATACCCTAGAGCAAAGGAGGGAGAAAAGTGATATGATGGAAACATTCAAACATCTTAAGGGTATTAACAAGGTGAAAGAGTCTAACATGTTTCAATATGAGAAAAATAGCAGGACAAGAGGACACAGCAAGAGATTAGAGGGAGGCCGATTAAGGGGTAATGTGAGGAAGTTCTTTTTCACAGAAAGGGTGGTGGATGCAAAAAATGGCCTGCCTCAGGAAGTGGTGAATATGAATACAGTGCAGGGCTTCAAAAAGGCATGGGATAGGCATAAGGGAGCAATACAGATGAGTATGAATAAATAAGTCATTGATGGAATAAAGACCTATGGCACATTCATAAGGTAGAAAAAATGGGCAGACTGAATGGGCCTTGTGGTCCTTATCTGCCATCAACTTCAATGTTTCTATGTCCCTCCCTACCAGCACAGACTCCAACCTGCAGGAGATAATGGGAATGTTTGACCAGCTTTTAGAAAAAAATCTCCAAACTGGAAATCACAGGCCAGAACAATACTAAAGATTTAATATCCCTCTCGAATCATACTAATGTGGCTGAGCAAATCTTTGCCGAAGAGGGAGATAAGGCTACCCAACTGGAAGCTCATATTTGTGAACAAGACCGCACCATCCATCTTCTCTGGCAGCGGGTTGAAGATTTAGAAAACCGCAGCTGGAGGAATAATGCGAGATTTGTTGGCTTCCTGGAGGGCTCTGAGGATTAAAACAGTGTGCTGTTCTTGCAAAAAACCCTCCTGGGGCTTCTATTTATTTCCTGGCCCTGTCAGGTGAAAATTGACCAGGTGCATTGCTCTCTGGTCCCAAAACCATCGATGGATGCAAGGACCCTTCCCCTACTAGCCCACTTCCGGCATTATAGGGACTGGGAGGACATCTTAAATGTTGCCCGCATGAAGAAAACACTTATGTGGCAAGGTCATAGAATGCAAATATTTGTGGACTAATCACAGGAGCTCTCTGAGCTTTCATTCAAGCCTGCAGGGCCTGTGCAGCCATGAGCCTTGTCAATGCTGGATCACCCCCTCAGGGAGCCCACAGGTCTTTTGATTCACTTGCCACAGCTGAAAAATTAATCACCAGCTTTGCTCCCCAGCTAGACTGGAAGAGGCTGGGGAACCCTTCCAATCAAAGGAGCTGTGGGAACCACCCGCAAGGGGGACACAACAACATTTGACCTGCTGAGCCACCTCAGCCACCTCCAAACAGCAAACCTCCTATGCCCTGCCTCCTGGACATGGAGGTAGACCCATGGCTCCCTGCACCCAAGTCGTGGCACTGGGTCAGGTGCAGGGAAACAGAGGAGGAAGTCCACCTATCCAAGGCTCCCAGGCTTCGATCAAGAAGCCGTAGTTCCAGCAACGATTCTCACTTCATGCAGGGGGAGCTCAGCCATGCTCTGAGGGCTAATTGATATGCACTGCTCTGGCGGATCCCTGAAGACAGCACAGCCCTGTCCCGAGACCCACCACAGGGGCTTAATAAACATTCCCAGAATCTGTCTGTTGCTCCTAGATCACCCTTACCTCCATGCCCAGAGATCAGCCTGCAAACCCCTTTTGATGTCCCAGCTATAGTCTTCCCTCTTGCGGCCGACTCAAAGGCCCTTTCTCCGCTGGTAATCCCTCCTCATGCAGGACCCAGGGTGGCCAGTGACAGTGAGATCAAGCAGCGTCGCTGACTCTTGGGGAGCTTGCTTCCCATGTAGTCCCTTTCGCTGTGCCAACAGTAAATAAAAAAATTAGCCTTCATGTGTAAATGTTTTTCTTTGGTTTTTTTTTAATGCATGTATCATGTATGCCCCTGAATTTATAAGGGCCCACAGCCAGAGGCTTCTAATGGTGCATAGGCCACAAGGGTTGATGGAAGCAGCATGGCCTTTAACCCTCTATGTGCCACATGTCTCCAGCGCAGAAATTTAAAGTGACAAATGCCAGCCTTAAACTGCCTGTAGATCTCGAGTTGTCCTGGTGTCTCCGCTCCTCCAGTTTTCATCGGTGCCACCTCCCCCTCTCTCACCAACTGTTAAGAGCCTTGTAAATACTTCTTCTCTGAGCATAGTAAGTTCCAGACTGGGGGGAGAGAGAGGGTCGCCGAGGTTGTAGGGTGAGCCAGGCAGGTGTTTGCCCCAAAGGAGGGGACCAGCCACTCATTCCAGACCCAGCCTGTGAGTATCCCTAAAGGAACTTTACAGCAACAACATCCAGATCTATGAGAAGGGTGTCAGGCCTCTGAGCTGCACTCTTAGCTCCACAATGTCCCTCTTCCCAGGCTAGGGTGTGAGGTCTGCTCACCGACTATCTCATCTGTCATGATCCCCCAACCACCCTCCTATGGGAGGGGGTCACTGTTTAACTACCTCTGTTTGCCTTGCTCCTTCATTGAGATACAACCCAGAGACACCAGCAGAAACCAAAGGTAGGCAGTTAGGGTCAGGAGTGGGGAAATGTGCCACCCCCACACTGGAAGCCCCTAGACCCTTGGCCTGGGGGATGGAGTTTCACCTTGACATCCAGCTGAGGTAACCCTCTCTAAATGCTCGGCAAGTCACTTTCTGAACCCGCGCTAGGCAGACGCACAGGCCTCCCTCAGGACAGAGTAACCCCATGGCGGTCTGCAGTACCTGGAAAGTGTTACCCAAATCACCATAAAGGTTAGCAGTATATTGACACAACAAAAAACAGTAAAGTGAAAGTGTTTGAGTGATGAGCTTTCGTCTCGCCGTATCGTATTTCTTTCTTGTTGTTACCACTGAGGTGAGCGATCTCAAGTTGAGTGCTTCAAATGGTTGGATGCACTCTCAGTTGTCCCAGTGGACACAGTCCTCCTAGCAATGGTTGCATAAATCTGGGTCTTCCTAGGCCAACATGTTAATGCAACGGCTAGTCTTTGGAGAATAGGAAGGGTGGGGAACACCGGGGTGTCCAAGGTTTTGAAAAATGTACATAGTTGTTGTTTACCTGTTATGTTGTGTTACTGATTATGTGTTCTTTTATGGTATCACCCAGATAGGTAACCAGGGGCTGAGTTTTAAGTTTAAGTTTAGGTTTATTGGCAGGAAGACTCCATTGAGCATGATCGTTTTCAAGAAGGTCCTGTAAGGACAACATTAAACAACAGTGTACAATAAAAGTGATGACATAGCATACAGGTACAGTAATTGGTAGATAAAAGTGCACATATGGTCAGTAAAAACAATAATAAAACAGATCGAAATCTGGTGCCTGAGTAAGCAGTGGTGACATACCATAAGGCAACAGTAATTGGTAGGAAACATATACAGGGTCAATGAAAAGAAAAACAATAGTGAAGCATACAGGAACCAATTCATATTTAGAGGGAGAACAAAAAATAATATCAGTAAGAACTTATACAATTGCTGTCAGCTTCCCAAGATGGCTGAGAGTGCAGGAAGAAAGGAAGGGGGTAAGGAGAAATGCATAACTACTTCTGATGAGGAAGGAGTCCGACTGAGGGGGCAAGGGATAAGTGCAAGAAGTTGCAAGTGGGCAAAAGAGCAAGGGAGAGAGCTGGGCAGGGTTCAGGGATGGAGGGTATAGAAGGAGTCCTGGGCATAAGAGTGGGGATGGACTAGGGAGGACAGGGGTCAGGGTGGATAGGGAGACTAGGGAAAAGGATACAAGAAGTCAGAGGGTACTCACTTGAAAGCGGTGACAAAACACTGGCACCATATGCTAGGACCTATGGCAGTGACAGACTACTGGGAAGAATTTGTAGGTCAGGGCTCTGAAGAAATTTAATGAGACAATGCTGGTGAGCCTGAGTGACATCTGGATGAGATTCCATGCTGATGGTATGGCGTAGCTAATGGCACCCTTGCCGAGGGAGGTACGTGTCCGTGGTACGTCGAGGAGGATGTAGGCAGATTTCCTAAGGGAGTAGGAGCAATGGGAAATATTAACAAGTGAGGAGATATAGGTCAGTAATTTATTTAGTAGACTTTTGAGGGTCCAGGTACCTAAATGGAGTAGCCGCTGGGTGGTGAGGGGTTGCCAGCCAACTTCTTCATATAAGTCGCAGTGATGCGTTGTGAAAGGTGCTTTAGTAATGAAGCACAGAGCCCGATGGAACAGTATATTGAGCTTGCGAAGGTTGGAAGCAGTGGCACACTTGTAGATTATGTCACCGTAGTCTAGGAGTGGCAGGAATGTGGCCTGTACTAGTCTACGTCTAATGTCAGGGGGAAAGAGTGCTCCATTCCTGAAGGAAAAGCCAAATCTTACTTTCAACTTACTAGAAAGGTAGTTGATGTGTGCACTGAAAGAAAGTTTGCTGTCTATCCAAATGCCCAGATACTTGACTTGATCAACCACATCTAGTGATTCACCTAGGATAGTCATGATGGGTACAGGTGACACGCTGTGCTGAGGGGAGGGACTATTGCTACTAGGTGCAAAACAAAGGACCTTGTTTTTTATCATGTTGAGTAGTAGCTTGGAGTTGATTAGGTTGCGCTCTAGCTGTGTGAAGTCAGCTTGGAGTATGTCACATGCTTTGCATAAGGTTGGCTCAGAAGTATATATAACGGTATTGTCCACAAAGAGATGTATTTTGGTGTTGCTAATATTGGAATCTATCAAGTTAATGTAAATAGAAAATAGTATAGGGCCTAAAATGGAGCCTTACGGGACACCTCGTTTTATGGGGAGGGAGTCTGAGACCTGACCAATCGCTTTGGTTTTCTGAACTCTACCTGTAAGGTAGCTCAAGAACCATTGAAGTGTGGTGTCAGCATTGCCTAGTTTACTGAGACCACTGTGGATGAGGTTATAGTCAATGGTATCAAACGCCTTGCTGAGATCAAGGAATATGGCACCTGTGACTTGTTTGGAATCGTGCGCAGTCAGCCAGTTGTTGGTGACTTTAGCTAAAGAGGAGATGGCACTGTGTTTTTGTCTGAACCCAGACTGGGCAGGGTTGAGGAGTGAAAACTTTTCAACATGGTCTTTAAGCTGGTGATGGATGAGTTTCTCTAGCAGTTCGGATAGGATTAGGGAGGATGGAGATGGGCCTATAATTATTTAGTTAGCAGGGGTCACCTGATTTGAACAAGAGTAAGATACGAGCTGATTTCCAACAGGAGGGGACCATAGCTGAGGAGATGGAGAGATTAAGGATATGAAGGATTGGTGCAGCTAGATAATAGTAGCCTAGCTTGATGAAGATGGGATCGATGCCATCTGCTCTACTACCTTTATTGATGTTGACTTTACTAAAGTGGTCCTCTACTTGTTTGTAGGCCACAAGGTGAAGCTGGAAGGTATGAGGAAGCAGGGGCTCATGGGTGGTGGGGTGGAGTTGGAGGCGTGGTAGCCCTGCATATGGAGAGGAATCAAATATGAGTCCAGCGATGGCGAAATGGGTATTCAGTTTCTCAAGGATGAGATCACGCTCGATATATTTGACTTCATTAATGAGTAACTTGGTGGGGATGGACGGGGCTGCTTTGTGGCCCTCAACTGTCTTTATTGTTTGCCAGATCTTGGCTGAGTTGCCTTTGGCATTTTCAAGGGACTCTACATAGAAGTTGGCTTTGGCAGATCATATTAATTTAACACATGCATTCCTGGCAGTTTTAAATGCCTGCCAGTGGGCCATATTCTTTGTGTACCTTGCACGGGCCCAAAGTTTATCGTGGTTGTGCAGTGCAGCTTTTAGGTTTGGAGTGAACCAGGGATGGGAATGTTTATGGACCCTGGATCTAATGAAAGAGGCATGTTTATTGGTGAGCTGAGTCTGTGTAACATTAAGAAAGGTGACCGCCTCGTCCACTGATTTGGGGAGATAGAGATCTTGCCAGTTTACATATTTTAGATCCGAGATATAGTTTTTGATGTTGAATTTGTGGAAGCTGCGCTTGGTGACAAATGTAGCGGAGGAGGGGCACAGCTTGGTTTCTGGTGCATGCTACGATATTGTAATCACTAAGATCATTGCGGAATACGGCTGTATGCTGAATGTTGTGGGGACAGTTTGTGATAATAATGTCCAGGATGGAGCTATTTGCATGATTTTTGATGTTGAGCCTTGTTGGCTCTGTAATGATTTGGGACAGTCCAAGCTCATCACAGAGTTCTTTTAGGACACATGCCTTAGGCAAGAGCCAATCGAGGTTGAGATCACCTAGAATGATGATCTCGTTGTTGATGGGTGCGATTAAGCTTTTGAGGGTTGAGAATAGCTCAAGACCCGCTGAGGGAGACCTGTAGCAACCTATGATGTTGAGAGCTTCGACTGTGGATATTTGGATTTTGATTGCTACCCACACTCAAATTCTTTGGGTTTCGACATTGCATTGGTGATGGACATGTTTAAGTGGTCTTTCATGTAGATGACCACCCCCCCAGCACCCCCTGTGGGCCTGCCTGCTCTGAACAGCTTATAGGAGGGGAATGAGATCTGCTGGTCAGAGATAGTACTTTTAAGCCAGGATTCAGTAATAATGATCAGATCTGGGTTAGTGTGGGTGGCCCATATTCTTAACTGGCCTAGATTGTTAATCAGGCTCCGCATGTAAATCAGCATAAACGTTAAGCATGAGGTAGTGACAAAGTCTGAGGGGGATGCAAGGGGGATTTGAGGACCAGGATTCACTTCAACATTACTAAAGCATATGAGTAATAGTAGGACAAGTTTTTTCAAATTGTTTCTTGCTGCAGTAATCTGTTTCTTACTATGGTGCTTGCTCCGAAGAACCGATGGAAAGGGGTAGCTGGATGGAGCATGTGACACAGGGTGGGGAGGACGCAAAGGGAGGGCATGAAGGTGGGATCACATGTTCCACCTGTGGGTGGGAGGAATACGGAAGGGAACTCCTAGGTCATACTCCTTCTAACATACCTATATCAAACCCCCCGACGGAGACCCTCCTGATCACTTGAAACATACGAGGACTCAACTCTCCCATAAAAAGAAAGCTGTGCTTTCCCATTTGAAGAAGTTGAGACCTGATGTGGTATTCCTCCTGGAGACCAAGCTGTCCTCCCTCGAGGTGAGAAAACTCCTATTGGAATGGATGGGAAAGGAGATCCACAGTGTGGCTAAAGCAAAGAAAAGGGGAGTATCTATATTGCTTCATAAAGATTTGGATTGGAATATATCTAAAACCAAATGGGATAGAGAGGAGGGATGGATCATGACCGAGGTGCAAACCCCTGAAGGATGGTTAGTACTGGTTAATTTGTATGCCCTGAACTCAGACGACCCCAGCTTTTTCCATGAGCTTAGCTAGACCATATGGGAATTTAACGGAAGAGCTGCTCCGATTCTGATGGGTGGTGACTACAATTTAGTAACAGATCCCTCAATAGATCACAGCAGAGAGAATACAGAACCACACAGACAAGTCAGGAAGGCAGCGAACGCACTGGTACTGGAGCACATCCTCTTAGATCCGTGGCATACTAAACACCCATGGGTTAGGGAATACACATTCATCTCCCCGGTGCACGACTCCACCAGCAGGCTGGACAGAGGGCTGATCTTCATACACAGGGTATAACAAAGTGGTAGAGGTCATTACCCACCCCATTCTGGTGTCTGATCATGCCCCAGTGGAAATGAGGCTCAGAATGGGCCCAGAGGCCCCCCTCACCTCACCTCATCCTGGTGGCTCGATCTCCTCTTGATGGATGACCCCCACTTTCTCCAGTGGATCAGAGAAAAATTGGATAGATTCTGGGACACCAATGACACAAATGATGTCTCGGACTCCATCCTGTGGGAGGCATATAAAGTTACTCTGAGGGGACTCATCATGGCCTATGCCTCCTGTAGGTAAAAAAAGAGAGAGGCTGAACAAGCAAGGCTAGAATCCCAACTTTATACGCTAGAAAAGCGTTATATGTCCTGTTGCTCAGGAGTCTTGGACCCCTCCCTTTTGGCACAGCTGAATAACACTCATGTTCAGCTCAATGACTTCCTTAATAGTAAAGCTGAGCTTGCATTAAAAAGGGTCAGTCACGTGTATTGGGGGGGGGGGAGTCCAGGAAGCTGCTAGCCTATAGACTTAAAAACAAAAAAGCCACCAGAACTATATCTGGCCTGAAAGACAAGAAAGGTAACCTGAGACACTCCCAGGAGGGCATCAATGGGATCATGGCTAGGTTCTATGAAGACGTGTACGCATCCCCAACCCTACCCCGCTCGAAAAGAAATCCTTGCTTTCCTGGATAAGCTACCCATACCCTGCCTCAACCCTTAGGTGGGTAGCTCTCTCTCAATGACCCAATTTCAGAGGCCGAGATACAGCAAGCTATATAAGACCTTAGTTCTCATAAGGTATTTGGTACAGATGGCTTCCCCCATAGACTTTTATAAGCCCCTGAGCAAAGTCCTTACCCCTTATCTAAAACGGCTGTTTGATGATGCCTGAGAGAAAAAGATATTGCCCATCACCCTGAGAGAGGCAATGATTATGGTGCTCCCAAAAAAGGGCAAGGACACAGATGCCCCAGGCAGTTATCATCCAATCTCCCTAATTAATGCGGACACCAAAATACTGGCCAAAATTCTTGCCCAGCCGCCAAGAAGCTCACCTAAGGGGCCTTATCCACCCAGCCCAAGTGAGGTTTATAAAGGGTAGGAAAGGCTTGGACCACCATAGAACCCTGCTAACTTTAATGCATCATGCCCGATTGAAACCCCAAGCACTGGCCGCTCTGGCAGTGGATTTCAAAAAGGCGTTTGATTGTCGAATGGCCCTACCTTATGGCCACTCTTGAAGCCATAGGTCTAGGCCCAGGCTTCAGAGAGTGGGTGTCCTTGCTGTACTCGGCACCTACGGCCAAAGTTCTGATAAACAACATCAGGTCAGTGCCTTTTCCCCTGTCTAAAGGCACCAGACAGGGTTGCTTACTGTCCCCGTTTCTATTTGTTATGGCAATAGAACCCGTTGCTATAGCTAAAAGGGAGGACCAGAGCATCCCTGGAATCTGTATTGGGGAGGTCAATGTGAAAGCCTTCCTATATGATGACGATCTCCTCATCACCTCATCACCTCGGCCTTCCCCCGGAAGCCATACAAGCCACCCTGAACCTGCTCACACAGTTCTCCAGGGTATCAGGCCTTAGGGTAAACCAGACCAAAACAGAAGTCCTCCCTCTTAACCTAACCTGCTCTGGGGATGACTTCTGTATGGCAGGGCTTAAATGGGCACCCCAAGGTATCATCTACCTGGGTATCACACTACATAACAAGTTGCAGAAGATGGTGGACATTAACTGTGCCCAACTTCTGGAATCCTTGTATGGTGAGACAGAACAGTGGAGGGCTTTTCATCTCTCTCTCTCTCGCAGGGAAAATTGACTTAGTTAAAATGCTACTGGCCCCTAGGCTGCTGTACCTCCTGGAGCATCTTCCCATCCACATCTCCCTGAAATGGTTCCACAAAATGGATACCTTAGTGGTTTGCTTCCTATGAGAGGGAGCCCCCACAAGGCTCAGTAGACAAAAGCTCAGATAGCATTGGAGCGGGGGGGCTGGGGCCTCCCCTGATTTCAGGGATATCATATGGCCTATATCACAGCCCAAACCACACAGTGATTCCAGCCCATCATGGTGGATTCTTCCATCTGGCTCACTTTGGAGGCTTCCCACAGCAAGGCTCCCTCACCAGCACACTGGCTGTACTCAGATGAAAAACCATCAGCACAGATCTCCCCCATGGTATCCATCTCCTTCCAGTACTGGAAACAAACGCACAAACTCGCAGGTTACTCCAGTGCTCCATGGGAAGACACCCCACTCTGGAACAATCCCAGAATTAAAATTGATAACACATCCATCTGGTGGAAAGATTGGGAGGTAAAAGATGTCAGTAGGGTTAAGGATTTATTGATATCAGGGTATCAGGTGGTGATGGACTTCCAAACCCTCAAGAATGAATAAGTGTTCAGCAATAATCAGTTTTGGAAGTACCTGCAGATAAGAGACATCATCCACTCATTAAGTAAGTCCATTCAAGCTGATACAAAAAAAGGCCCACCCCTCGAGAAGTCCCCTTGGATTAAGCCCCAAGCCACTAAGGCGAGTGTCATCTATAAGGAACTCAGAGACTAGACTCCTGACCCAACCCTGTCTGCAAAGGCACAGTGGGAGACAGATGCACAATGTTATCACCGACTCACAATGGGCAGATTGCTGGCATAGGATACATCAGTCATGTAGGGATGGCAGAACTAGGTTGATAATAAGATGATGCTGAGGTGGTATTATACCACAGCTAAGCTAAAGAAGTTAGGACTGCTAGAGGAGGATAACTGTTGGAGATGTGGGCATGAGAGAGCTCCTCTGTATCACATTATATGGGAATGCCCCAAGATAACTCCTTTCTGGGTAGAGGTTCTAAGTGTCTGCCCAGGTTCAACTTACACCCATGTTAATGCTCCTGGGCTGTAGCCCCCAAAAACAATCCCCGGCATGACCCAGCTGTGCAAAGGGTCATGGTGGCAGGGGCCCTAGCAAAAAGACTTCTGCTAACCAAGTGGCACACAGATGAGTGCCCATTCCAAGCAGAATTCATCTCCTCCCTGAGCCTGGTGGCCAATAGTGAAAAAATGTCAAGCATAGTGATGGGTGCAAAGGAGAAATATACCTCATGCTGGCAGGCCTATGCCTCAGCCCACCCACCTGATGGCACATTTTTCAATGTTCTCTATCTAACGTAAACCAGCTACATGTCCCCTTCACACTCCCCCTGCCCAATGGTTACTGATGGTTTATTTGTTGTTTGTGTGCATAGTTGTGTTTATCCATATTTATGGGGCAATCCTTTGGCATATGGCAAGATCCAGTGCACACCCCTGGCCCGTTAGTGGGCCTTGGATCTGAGCATGCCTAGAAGTAGGAGGGTAGTACCCCCTACTGGGACAAAACCCAGAGCGTTAGAGTTCCTACAGCCTGACTACATAGTACAAGTTTTATCACATTAAAACCCTTACTAACCATTGTCTCTGTTATTTCTGGCTCTATGCTGAGTATCTCACTGTTTAAATATTACCCAAGGATTGCTGTTTAGAGCACCTTCATGTATACTCCTGTAATGCCAACCATCCATAAGTTATGCTTAATAAAAATGATTAACTACAAGAAAACTAGTACTGCTGCTTTTAATGTTCTAAAATTTACAAGTGACAACAGTTCCATTTCATCCTTACAGTTACCAAATGGCTAAGTGTGGCAAATCATGTTGCTGATGTGTATGCTGGACATGGTGCCACTTCTCAGTGTTTGCATGGCCCACCTCACGACAACACCGAGGAGTGGAACAAGAAAGGTAAGGATGACTAGTTCCAAACCATGTATGACAACTGTAATTTTATGTGACCTAAGGAATAAACAGGGTCAACATGGGAGGATTGTTCCACTTAAATGGAGATAGGGTCATAAGGGGGCACAGTCTCAAATTGGAAGGGGGAAGATTCAGGAGGGAAATGAGGAGGCACTACTTCACAGAGAGGATGGTGGCTAGGTGGAATGCACTGCTGGAGGAGTTGATCGCACTGAAGTCAGTGAACAGTTTTAGTAGGGGTTCTATGTTACAAGGGCTATCGTGGAAGGGCGAATGCCGAAGGGGCACAGGCAAAACCATGAAAGCCAGAAGGGTGGGTCGGCACAGGCGCAACCATCAAAACATCAAACAGGGCATTTAAAAAAAAATCCTGCCACCACCACAAAATGCAGGGCACACAATGGGAGGCGGTGAGCACCACATGTGCAGGACGGGGGACACGCACAGACAACGGGACACAGCAGGACTGGGTGGAAGACTGACAGCCATCATTGCCACAGGGAGCACAACTGGCAAGAATGCCCATTTCATAGTGCACTGCTGCATACAGAGGACAGGGGTGTGTGGGCTGGCCACAGCAGGGTGCCCCAGTTATGGAGGCACTGGGATGTGCACAGGCACAGAGGATGTGTGTGGGGGGCACAGCACACCATGCAGGCTTGCAGCTGAGAAGCACAGGAGCATGAGTGGACCAGACTGGGCTGCAGAACCCACAGCAGAGCAGGGCTGTCATCATGGCCGGTGGCACACCCAACTACACCTGCAGCTGAAAGTTATATGCGAGTCCACACAGGTAGTCAGATATGCTGTGCCTGCTGTACTCGGCCATGATTGCCTCTATGCACTTGGTGAGGTCCCAGTAGGCCTTCTTCTGGGTAGCAGCCCCAGCCCCGGAGAGCAACTGCTCCATGCAGAGGTTGCTCATGCATTGTTCCTCCTTGAGGCAGTTGAGGAACCGCTATATGCTGGGGTAGCTGACACTGAGCCTGGTGCTGAATCCTAGGTGCCAGCATTCCACCGAATTGTTTGTCCTCACCAGTCCCATGAGCATCAGCTCGTACATGTTCCATGTTTGTATTGGGAACATTGGCCATCTGCGAGCTGTCCTGACTACTGCCCCATTGACGCACGTCACCTCAAGGTACTCCAGTAGGGGCCTCAGAATCTCCTCATATGTCTTGTAGAAGGGCTGGCTGAGAAGTCCTTCATTGGTGCCCACAAGCACAACAGCCAGGGCGAGGAGCATTCTGACTTGGAGGGCAAACTCCTCATCCTTTGCGTACCTCGCATGCACCTCAGGGGTCTGCTGGGCCTTCCACCAGGCAGCTTGGTAGAAATAAAAAGAAACAACCCCTGAGGGCAGCGTTGTCAAAGATAGAGCTGAAGGCATGCCAGGCTGCCTGCTCAAAATTAAGGAGTGCTGTCTTAGGCAGCTTCCCACCCACAAGCCTGCGCACTTCACAAAAGACCTGCGAGTATGCCCATAACGTGGGTGCCGACATCAGGATGCACATGGCTGGCACTACTACACCTGCACGCATCCCGTGGATGGTATAAAGCTACCTGAACAGTGTCAGAGAGCAGTGGAAGGCCCCATCGAGGAAACAATCCTCGTAACCAGCCAGGTACAGTAAGGACCGTTGGATGGCAAACAGCAAGACACAGTCCTCCACAGTTCCACTGTTGTGCTGCAGGAAGGTGTCCCCCCAGTGACGGTGTACTCCAGCAGTATCCTGAGGTCCATCAGTGAGGTAGGTGTGGTAGAGAACCCCCTTGTAGCCTGCTGTATCCACTGCACAGTCCTTTTCATCAGGGGCAGTGCTGGCAGCCTGCCAGCCACTGAATTGGGCACTCCTGTGATGCAGTGGATGAACACCTGGGATGTGCTCTCCACACTTGTATGTGTCAGTTCACACACCTGTGCCATCACACCACACACCCCCACCTTGACCGCATCGGGGATGTTATTGTGTGGCTGTCCAGTGTAGATCACATGGTCTGCCACTGTGTGCAAGCATGCAGGACACCCGTATTTGTGACCCTGCATGCACCTCCAATACACCTTAGTCTTGACCTCCTTGTAAAGCCAGTACAAGAAGCCCCACTGTGCAAGGAGCAGTTTCACCTGCTGGCTGTTCAGAAAATGGATGTTGTCCATCTTCCAGGTTAACCTACAGTAGGAATGCCTGCATTTCTGCATCTGGTCCCTTTAAGGTGACGGGGGGGTCATATGGTCATGCACCTGTGTGCGACAGTGCATGTGTGCTGCTCCACCCCCTGTGGTGGTGCTGCATAAAAAGAGTAGCCATGCGTGGGTGGACCCCCATAATGTTGGAGGACTGTGATGAAGGAGTGGTCCATGGCATGCAGCAGCATTTTGCAGGTTCAGGTCAGATGGAAGAAGGATGATAGACACGGATTGGTCCGGAGAGTTTTTGTTCCTGTTGTGCAGCACACTGTGTGTACTGTGGCAGCCTGCTTTACTTATGGCAGTACGCTGCATTGCCATTGTGGTCCTGCAGCATGGTGTCAGTTGTTGATGTGGTGTTGAGTGCAGGGAGCAGCGTGTTGGTTTCAAACTCCCAACACACTGCCCTCACCACACCACTAATCCATTGGAGGCATGTGCCCAACACAGTGTGCTACAACAGCGGCTTGCTGGCAACCCCACCACCAGGGCACCTTTGCATATGTGTGTTGGGAGGGGAGAGAGGGAGGAGACATGGGTAGGGGGTCCATATGAGGGAGAGGACTGGCTCAAGTGGAATGCTCCAGTGGAGGTCCTGTGTGCTGTCAGGGTTCCATGGTGTCCTGTCCATGGGGGGGAGGGGCACCATGGCCACTTTGGTTTCCATATTGCTACCACTCCCCTGCATGCTGCTGTATTTGTTTGTGCACGAGCACATGCGGCACGCATTCAGGAATCGCCATTTTGGTGAGTCACCCTTGTTGTAAGTCGCCCGCTTTGCTACTTGCCTTTTTAACCATCACCCTGTTTCCCATTCGTGATTTTGACATTAGCCATTATTGGGTATTATTCCTCCTTGCCATCTCCAACATTGCTTTGCCCTTCTGCTGTTAGCCCTCCCTCAGTAGCCTGAATCACTGGATACCTTTACAAGTGGATGGGATAGAGTCATGGGGAGGGTAAGCACTGACAAGAACAAAAGAGGGAAAGTCTGGGGGAAGGGGATGATGGAAAGGGAATGGGGGACAGCTGTAGGAGAAGTAAATTTCAAGCTGCACAACCGGGCAAACTTGATAGACCTATGTGCCTTTTTCTGCTGGTGAATTCGTATGTTCGTATACATCAAGACATAAACACATAACTTTCTTTCATAACTTTTTTTTTTTTTAAGAACAGTAGTAAAGCTCATAAATTTTTAAGTGAGATAGTTTCTGGCCCTTATTTAGTCAAAGATGCATAATAGGTTTCACCAGTCTATCAAGATTATGCACTAGAAGATTTTCATAGTCTTGTGCATCAGTGTGTGTCAAAATTCTGTCACTTTTTCTATCCACGTATTTTGGCAAGGTTTGTATGTACATGACATTGATGTTAATCTTGTTAATTATGATTTATAATTTGTATACCTCATCTGAGATGTTATCTGCAAACATATTCTATGCTGACTTACAACATTTCAAAATGCATGTTAATTAAGTAATAAGTCATGACCAAGGGTTAGATTATCAGTCTGTTAATATCCCCTAGGGTTTAATGTGGACAAGGTGCTGCTGAGTGCCATATTGCCCATAGGGTGTGATTAACTGACACTTACTCTAGCTCCTGGGAGAGTCTTAATTCTATTGAAAATGACTTCAAAAGAAAAGTGTTAAAAGGGTACTGTTTGAATGATTTTACCATTGAGAGGAATATTTGTAATAAAATAGTTTATCTACTAAGTTAGTTTAGAATCAGAATGCATCATTTCAGTCATTCATAGAAACATAGACTTTGACAGCAGATAAGGACCACTTGGCCCACCCAGTCTACCCATTTCCCTACCTATTGGATAAGCTGCAGATCCTAGTTAACCAACAGCCTACTTCCTCCTACCCCCCACCAGAATTGCCTTATGTCTGTCCCATGCATTCTTGAATTCCCCCACTGTTTCTGACCCCACGACCTGCTCAGAAAGACCGTTCCATGCATCCACTACTCTCTCCATGAAAAAAAACTTTCTCATGTTGCCCCTAGTGGGGGTGAGGGGGGTAGGAGGAAGTAGGCTGTTGGATAACTAGGATCTGTAGCTTATCCATTAGGTAGGGAAATGGGCAGGCTAGGTGGGCCAAGAGGTCCTTATCTGCCATCAAATTCAATGTTTCTATGTTTCTCCTAAGCTGTCCCCCCTCTATCTTCAAATTGTGCCCCCTTGTTCTTGCACATCTCTTTTTTCTGAAAGACGCTAACCACTTGGATTTTGTTGATTCCTTTTAAAGTTTCTATCATGTCCCCCCCTTTCCTCAAGGGTATACATATTAAGCTCCTTTAGTCGGTCTTCGTATGTCTTCTGGTGCAGACCCTGCACCATTTTTAGTTGCCCTCCTCTGGACTGCCTCCATCCTATCTACATCCTTGCAGAGATTGGGGGCTGGATTCACAAAGCTTTTAGAAGGTACAAAACCTTCCCTAAGTCCCCAAACTGCCATAGCTATGGAAAAAAAAGGGAGATTGCTCTAAGTGCTATTCAGAAAAACCTCCGCAGCTGCGGAAAAAAACACTACAGGCTGTGGAAAAAAGTGCAGCTGCAGAAGTCCCTGAGGAAAAAAAGGTGTGAGATAAGTAAGGCACATCCCCTGAAGGGCTATTCTCAGCCAGGTTTTTTCCATAGTTGTGGAAAAAATGTTACACACAGAGGAATGAGGTGTAACTCTCCCTCAGCAAACTCAGTAGTGCCCCAGCAATTGGAATCAATTAAGGTGGAGGTGAGGCACAGGTAATAGCATCCCAGCTAGTGTAGCAGTGGCTGATGTTACAGCAACTAAAGCACACATTGCCATGCTATGGCAACAAGCAACAACCACCAGACCCAGTGCAGTCCATGATGGAGCCCCACAGGCAGTAGAGCCTGATCAGCCTGCAGTGAGTGCTACCCCTGCAGGCAACAGGAATGCCCCAGGGAGGGATGACCAGCGGTGACAGTCAACCACTGTGGTGCCATGGTATTGCTGGTGCCTGTGGTTCTGCAGTGGTCCCAGTTGAGGGACTGGTTGCTGGTATCTTTGTGGGTGCTGTCAGCTTCATACTATGGCAGCAATGTTAATGTCTGCTGCTTCAGCTACTTGTTGTACTATTGCTGTGCCTCCTCAGTCATTTCCACAGCTGCAGATCCACAGCTGCGGATTCGCAGCACTTGCGGAATTCCCACAGCTGCTGGAATTCCGCAGCTGTGGGACTAGAATTCCCTCAGCTGCAGGATTTTCTTTTAGACTATCACGCAAATGCATTTCTGCAGTGCTGCAAGCCTTTTTCCCGCAGCTGCGGGATTTTTACTGTTCTTTGAGAATCCTGCCCGGGGCCTCCAGAACTGCATGCTGTACTCCAGATGGGGTCTCACCAACTGTCTGTACAGAGGAATAACAACTTCCTGTTTTCTACTGGTGATACAGCAGTCATACAGGATGAAATGTTGCCAGGAAGAATTCATGAGCCATGGGGATCAGGACGTAAATGACAGTGTGATAGAGATTACTACAATGGTCTCTGAATGCTGACTGCCAATGAGATTGTAGCATTTTTGGATACATTTTTTATAATCTATATCATAGTGACTGGTTAGCAGATACAATGGAATAATGTCTACTTTGTATGTTTCATAAAAATATATATATCAGAACTGAACATCATTCCAAATTTAATAACCAGCTGACACCTTTGTGAAAACTTTGGAAAATATAACGTTTGGACACAATTCAGCTTTTATTTTGTATATCTTCTATAGATTTCTCCTCTCCATTTTTTATTACTAAAGAAATTACCACAAAAACAATATATCTCTCCCTTACAGTTCATCTGCCTCTATAGCTTATTCCTTACTTGAAATAATAATGCTCTGTTGTGACCTCACAATCTGTTGCCATTGGAATAACTGTGATGTCACAAGGAGAGTATTATGACATCAGGTTGGGATAAAGGAATAGGAGTTCATGAAACCTCAAGGAGCAACTATCCTGTTTTAATACTTAAAGGCTACCTAAACACAATTCTCAGGGGGAACACTGTTCCAGAAACGCTCCCATGGAAGCCGAGCAGACAGGAAGAGGTTTTTAAATAATGCAAGGCATTACGTTAAATTCAGTAGTTTAATATGGTTTGGGCAACTTTTTTCTAAATACTGATACCAGGAAGCATTTTTTCAAGACTGCACCAATCAGAGGCTAAGGCTGCTGGAAATGTGCAGCATGATGATGTCATCTTAGTGAGTTCTTTAGTCCCCAGTATTTAGTCCTTATGGAGCCTTATGTATATGTGTAAAATTACCGGTATATGTGTATACTTTGTCATATTTACCATTATTCAACATGTACAATAGAGTGTACTATATATGTTAAGGAATGGTAAAGATGACAAAGTACACATATACCAGTAATTTTACACAAATACATAAGGCTCCATAAGGATCGAATACTGGGGATTACAGCACTCGCTACGATGATATCATCGTGCTGCACGTTCCCAGCAGCATTAGCTTCCGATCGGTGCTGTTTTGAAAAAATGCTTCCTGGTATCGATATTTAGAAAAAAGTGGCTGAAACTGTATTAAACTACAGAATTTAAGGTAATGCCTTGCATTATTTAAAACCTCTCCCTGTCTGCTCGGCTTCCACTGGAGGGTTTCTGGAACAGTGTACCCCCCGAGAATTGTGCTTATGTAGCCTTTAAGACCTCGGTAATAATAATGGGGCTGTGAAAAACAGAGCTAATGAGAAATATAAACTGCTTTGTGTCCAAATATTATGTTTTTGAACATTCTTCTTGAAATGTCAGTAGCTCTTTAAATGCTCATTGTATGACCAATAAGACATGATATGGTATGTGTTACTATTCCTGACCCACACAACCAAGTGTGGTGTGACACACAAGCTTATTGTGACCAGTGCCTTCAACCATCTGGTACTTCAGTTCTGCGATAGTAAACCACACCATGTTCAGTATATCTGATCTTATAGAGCTGATGTACAGTAAAATAACATGAAGTTAAGCTCTGCAGAGTGGTTGCACTTCATGAAAGGTTCTGTATTAGCGATCAAGTGGGTTGTGAGTTTGTGGCCTGAGAAGTCACGAGGTTCATATGTAATGATACCAATGAGATATACTGTATCATTGTTCATTCCCAGTTCATGACTGTTCCATACTGTAACATGCTAATGGATGAAGTTTTACAATACGAAGGGTGTATTAAAACTGTAAACACGTACACACACATCATGACTGACTTATGAAAATGTTTCTTATATTGCAGAGACACTATACAGTGGCTCTCCATTTCAATGAAAATGGACAGAGAAGGTAGGTGACAACCCAGGCTGGAGAACAAAGGTTCTGACTTTGTTTCTCAAAGCCAAAAAAGGAGAAGAGGTAGTGGTGATGCCATTCAAGACACCAGCAACATACAGTAAATAATGAACATCACAACACAGTTTTGGAAAGTGTAACAAGGGATAAAGAAGTGTGTCCCAATATTTCAGGCTAACCTCATTTTGGTCTAAAACATAATGTGTTTGTGTAACAAATATTGACCTATAAAGCTGGATCATATAAAACTTGTAAAGCTACAAGTTAAACTGAGCCACAAGTTGCAATATTAAGGTGCCTTTTGATATTTGTATTGACCATGTGAGTAATAACAAAAAGGTGTCTTAAGTGTCTGCAAGGCAGAAATACAGGGATAGAGTTTAAATTACCCTTCTGACTATTATTATTAGGACAGGCCAAAATGCTTGTAGGACAGGCCAAAATGCTTGTATGCACATTCTTAAGTCCAAATCTATTTCTTCCTCCTAGACCTTGGTAACTGGTAATGACAACTATTACTAGCCTTATATAGTAATATAATTTACACTATCAATACATTTGTGCTTACCAAGGATAAGTTCATACATGTACTAAAAAGAGAATTGCCTTTTAAGTTGATGTTTGTACTTGTTTTGAACCAATCATAGACAACCATAGAAACTGATAATGATGTCTTCCACTATATAAGCAAGCCAGCATACACTGTTAGTTTGAAGAATGAAGGATGTACCACTTGTAATCTCTCGCTGTGATTATTGTTATAATCATTAAATTCTTCCGCCATCAGCCTCCTCTCCATTCGTCTCCTTTCTAAGTATTTGTAATGGATAATTTACTAACTGTAATTTTTTGCCCACCACTACATTTGGTGCCTTAAAGACTCGGATCGCTGGTGCTGCATGCTGAGGAGGCTGCCTAACTACTGGTTGGTTAGTCTGTGGGCCCCAATAAGAAGGTGACGACGCTCGGAGACGTGGTACTGATGGCTTAAAGTGAGAGAAAAAGGTGCACACAGACAGTTTTAGCCACTTGCTAATCAGGTGATGTATGCTTTCCAATTTCTTTAAATAAAAGTAGTGCTTAACTCTGTAGGAACTCATGGGGCAGAGAAGGTAAGTGAAGGTGCTGGGACTTGCAAGCAGGACCTCACAGGGGAGCCATAAGACATAGCCAGATGGACTGGGGCACCAGTGTATGAGTGCACCTGGCTGTAAAGGCTAAGCAGGCACAAAGATGAAAAATGAGTATGAAAATAGTAATAGGTTGTTTCTTAGAAAAACACCTAAAGGGGGGAGCATACAAACCATATTCAACAGGCACAGCAGTATTTTAATTAAAAAATAAAAAAGAGAAACTAGCAAATACTGTACAAAGTCTGTGATAATATAGCCAGGTGGTAATTCGTTAACACATGAGACTTAAAAAAAAAAGGGAAAGCTGTATGAGCACCAAGATGTAATAATCCAGCTACAGTCAAAAATAGATAGTTTAGAAATGCAAATAAGTCAAGAGCCAAAATCCCTGCAAGAGAAAAACCAACAACTAAAGTTACAGTTAGTAAAGGTACAGGAGACCTTTGTCTTTTAGATAGGGATAATTCTCTTTTATTGATTGCAATATAAACTATAACACAGCTTCTGTTAATAAATAGCACGTTTGTAAGATGTAAATGTCTTAACATCTAAAAAAAAGCACTTTACAGCATGCTAACTCCTGTATCTGAGCAGTTAAAATGTAGGAGTAAAAAGTCAGATATGGCAAACTTGCGCCGTCAGCCAGAGGTTTTGACAAGGCATACTAACTTAATGCCCAAAGACCTTGCCTCTTCTAATATTAAAAGAGTTTGATTCTAATTACTCTCAGTATGCTGTGGGGTGGACTAGAGCAAAGGCTAACCACTTGTTCTTCTGTGATTGCTACCATAACCAAACAAACCACCCGGAGTTGTTTGACATGATTAATAATGTTATCAGTAACACTAGTGTTTCTGAAGGACAAAAGATTCTCATTAAAAATGATGTTGGCATACTTTTAAATATGGTATTCAAGTGTCCTTGGATAAAAAATGTTTAAGTTAATTACATGAAAAGTTGTTTTCATTTCCTGTGCAATGTAGCATTAGCCAAGAAGTCTAAACATACTGCCTTTCCATTGCAGTGCATTAATACCTTCAGCTGCAACATTAAAAACAATGTTGCTACCATACAGCAACATTCCGGTAGAAAAACCCACTTTACATTTGATGGGGGAGGGGACAACCCTGATTCTAAATGCCCGTGGCTGTAATATTTTCAGCATCATATATCTAAAACATGTACAGTTTTCTAATAAAACTATGGGCATTACCTCAGCAAATTGGTGTCAAATAATGTCAGTCTTATTTTATGTTAAGTATCTCTTGTTGTGTATGTATATGTGTGGGTACTGTCTTGGCCAGCAGTTTCATTTCGTGCTCTATTATTATTTAAAGATATTTTAATATCAGTAGTGTTCAAGGACACTACAAAAATAACTGGGTTTGAGCGACCCTTGCATGCACACTATGTGACCTTTTGCATTTTATTTGACCTTCTTGTGTTTCAACTACCAGTTCAGACTTAATGTGTATTCCATACCTAAAGCACAGTTTTTCAAAAAATGTGTGTTTTTATAAAAGCACACCAAGGGTGAACCATGCAATTTAACTTTTTATTACATAACTAGCATTCTAAGTAAAAAGGAACAAACTTTTTTTTGTCCCTCTTTTCTCCTTTCTTCTGGGCTTGCAGCAAACACAGTCAATCAACATTTAACTGTAAGCAAAACTTCTTTGTTTCTGAATAATATCACGTGATTCCTATACTATGCAAGGCAAGTCCAGCTGGGCAGGGGAGAATTATTCATCACCTCCCCATACTTTTTACTTTTTATATATATTACACAGTACACTTTTAAAAAGAGACTATTACAGCTGTTTTTTGAGAGTTTACCATTTACAATTAAAAAACAATGGCTTTTGTTTTATGTGTGACCATGGTGTAATCATTTTTAAATGCATTCTAAAAACTGCGTGCGTGACATATTACCATCAATCGGATCTTTATAAACTCAGCTGACATTTTGTCATGCTTAGGATAAGGGAACCCAGGGACTCGGCTTCTTTTATCCTATGGAAATAATCTTGTTTTACAGTAGTTGAGCTGTCTCTTCTGCCAGTAGAAGCTCAGGGGGAGGGGGTAAGCTACCCTTCCTTCCTTCCAGTGTAATGTCCACAAAGGTTGCAAGGTACATTGCTATCTCCCCATAAGGGTAAATACCAAAAAAATGTGTATTTGCTAATAATTGTTTCTTATTTTAAAAACAACTGCCACAGTTTTGATGTCATCACTATCTTTGTGTCTAATTGGTTCCACATAAGGACTATTGCATAAATCAAGTCATTATTACCTCTGCAAGTGTAATGTTTTTAGCAAAATTACATCTATTTGTGAAACTTTAAATCAACTGAAAAAGGTCCAGTCAGTTTAAACTCTGTATTCAAGCTTATTGTTTCTACTTACTATAAAGTTAAGTCTAGGGTAGGGGCAATCCCCTAACTTCAGCAAGAAGATTCTTCTTCAATTGATCTTCAAGCAAGATATTCATTTTCTTCACTGCTGTTTGTTCCAAACATGGCTGATACTTTATGCAAACCTATTGCTTTACTATGGACTGTGTTTTTAATGGTTTATTGTAAACTGTTATTTTTTTTATGGACTGTTAATCTGTGTGCCAGGGTGTAATCAACTACCACAACACAAATGCCATGCCAGTGTGTTTGGTTGCTCCATTAAAAGGACTCAATGCACAATCTAAAGCACCCCTGGCCAGTGTGTCTGCTAATCAGCCATCCAGCAGCCAGCAATATAAACACTGACTTTTCTACAAATTGGTGTGTGGACTTACTTAACAGCTGGTCTAGCTGTGCATCAGAGCTCAAGACTGGATCACCGCAAAACTACATGGACTGGGAACAGAAAAATGGGTTTCTTGTTATAAACAGAGCCACACCAAAGACAATGGTGTTTATGTGTTAACTCTGTCCTACTGTCTTTGGGGTGATAATAGTGCTTGTAACTATGCTGGTGTAAACAACTCATTACGTTTTGTAGTCTCAGATGCCATATACTTAACTGTAACACCAACCGAATGCCCAAATGTGACAACAGGGCCAGAGATTGGACTTACATCAACACCTATTGATCAAATGCTTGTGAATAATGTAAAGTACAGTAGAGTGCATATAAATCTAGATTTCTCTGGTTGGAATATAAATGTTAACAGTAGTAGTGCATACACTGGTGTGTCAAAGTTTTATGCCACTATGTTAATTGATATGTTAAGTGCCATCATTTGGAGCTGTGATACCTCTCCTGTTTCTTAACGTGCAGTCATTTCTAAATTGAAAAGATACTCATTTGATACAAATTCATAAGGCACAAGCAGTTGTAAATGAATTGCTCAGTGAGAGTGATAATGAGCACTTAGGGGGACCCTTAGGAGTCCTGTCTTTTAAAGTTTTACTTGTGTTACAAGTGATCTTAGTGTTCTTGGTAATTATAGGCCTGTGTCGCTTAAGACTCACTATTCGTAAAGTACGTAATGAGATGTACATGCTCCGAGGAGCTGCATTGTTGCTCAAATAATAATTGGAAAATATTGGGCCAAGGGGGGCTTGTAACAAGGGATAAAGAAGTGTGTCCCAATATTTCAGGCTAACCTCATTTTGGTTTAAAACATAATGTGTTTGTGTAACAAATATTGACCTATAAAGCTGGATCATATAAAACTTGTAAAGCTACAAGTTAAACTGAGCCACAAGTTGCATTATTAAGGTGCCTTTTGATATTTGTATTGACCATGTGAGTAATAACAAACAGGTGTCTTAAGTGTCTGCAAGGCAGAAATACAGGGATAAAGTTTAAATTACCCTTCTGACTATTATTATTAGGACAGGCCAAAATGCTTGCAGGACAGGCCAAAATGCTTGTATGCACATTCTTAAGTCCAAATCTATTTCTTCCTCCTAGACCTTGGTAACTGGTAATGACAACTATTACTAGCCTTATATAGTAATATAGTTTACACTATCAATACATTTGTGCTTACCAAGGATAAGTTCATACATGTACTAAAAAGAGAATTGCCTTTTAAGTTGATGTTTGTACTTGTTTTGAACCAATCATAGACAACCATAGAAACTGATAATGCTGTCTTCCACTATATAAGCAAGCCAGCATACACTGTTAGTTTGAAGAATGAAGGATGTACCACTTGTAATCTCTCACTGTGATTATTGTTATAATCATTAAATTCTTCCGCCATCAGCCTCCTCTCCGTTCGTCTACTTTCTAAGTATTTGTAATGGGTAATTTACTAACTGTAATTTTTTCACAATGTTACAGAAAGTAATTCTCATCTCCTTTAGCAGTTAACAATAAGGACACAGTAATAATTATAGTTTTTTACAGTTTGTTTGAAGCCATGACACAGTCAGCTAAGGTCCTTTGTCCAAGAGTCAGTCTCTATATTTGGGCACAGAACACATAATCAACAGTACTATCTGCACAGGTAAATCACCCACCATATTTATGTACATGAAGTTGGTAACGTGGGCAGAAGGTGCTTTATGTTCCATGCGGTTGGTTGGGGGAGAGGGGTTAGGTAATTGCTCTTTGGATAATTACTTGTAAAAATTCTAATTAAATCAAAAAAGTGAAAACATATGTATCCAATTACTTTTGTTTTTTATTTATAGCACAAGTTGCTTGGCCAGCCCGACACCACAGCAGTAGCATTACCACTCACAACTCTGACAACCAGGGTTTGGGAATGAGCCCAAGTCATCTGAGGACCAGTCAGGTGAGAAAGATCAAGTGTCTCATAGGACATTATCATCCTCCATGGAGGGTGGCTTCCAAGAAACACCATGCGACTGCCACCTCAGTATCCCTGGGTAGTGCTGCAGGCAGAGTACAGTCAGGGAGGGGTGCAGGCCCCGACTAGCTGGAGCATGGTCGCAGATGCGCACTGTATTAGCAACAGTTCTCACCCTTGTGTCTCCATGGGCTAAGCAGAAAATGAAAACAGGGGACCTCAGCCAGACAGGATAATAGTTTTGCAGCATTTGCAGACACCGCAGTTCACCAACCTGTGATTTCCCCTGGCAACTAGAAGTGGTCTGCCAAGGGACCTGGGCCAACCTGAGGACCCTGCTCCTGGGTGCAAGCCACAGGAGCATTGTGTGAGATAAAGGTAAGCTCCAGCAGATGGCAGGGGTGATGGGTTTGGGATGCTACAGGGTTCTGAGTGGGCCACAGGCCAGTCAAAGTGTGGAGCATTAGAAAAAACACAAGTTACTAAATATGTGACATAAGTATGTGGCATGGATGACGAAATATCCTTGCTTTACTGTACTTTTTACAGAATACATCAATGACATTGTATGGGATGTAGAGAGACTATGAAGGCAACATCATTCATAAAAAAAGTGAAGGAACAATATTCAATTGAATGCCCTGCTCCAGTATGGTCAGCATATCATCACCTAGATAAACAGGAATTAATAATGGAACACTCTTCCCAATTTCTGCAGGTGCCATTTGTCTACACTGAAACATATCCTGGACAAAAACCAGATGGTAACAATCATATGAGTTCCCTCATTATTACTTGCTCAGGGCAACATTGTAATTAAGGTGATATTCTGACAAGTACTAATAAGTCTACCTGCAACATTTGGTGCAACATAAAACTGTCATCATAATGCAACAGCATCATCGTTCTGGCCACCCAAAATTCAATTTAAAGTTAATTCTGTCTGCTTTCTCAGCAACCTGCAAGATTTCGATATTTATTGGGAAATGGATTCATATCTGAATTTTTCTATTTTTGGAACACAGAAAACAACAAAATACTCTTCCACCTCTTATAGGGTTTCTACAACAAACCAATATGTTCTTCTGACTGCATTTCTGAGGGACCTCCATGCTCTGACACAGGACAATCAGGACCATATGGTCCTGCTACTTTTCATTAACTCATGTGCTGGATGGAAGTAGGCCCACAAAACACAGCGGTGACTTAGCCCAACTGTGACTGTCACCTTAATTTATAGGATTGGGACTCATAAATAAAACATTAATTTATTATTTTCAAATACATAAAGCAAGCAGCAAGTACATATTGTTCATTGTCTATATTACTGTTACTGATATCATAACTGCATACATTTCTTGGTTGCTTCAGTTTTGTATTGTCTCGCTGTCATAATGGGGCTAGGGGAGTAGCTATATGAGAAAAGTTTGAGGGAGATTAACATGTACTCCCTTGAGGACAGAAGGGAGGGGGGCATAATAGAGACCTTTAAATACTTAAAAGGCATAAACAAAGTCAGAACAGGAGGATTGTTCCACTTAAAGGGAGGAAGGGTCACGAGGGGCACAGTCTGAAGTTGTAAGGGGGAAGATTCAGGAGAGAGATGAGGAGGCGCTACTTCACAGAGAGGGTGGTGGCTGGGTGGAATGCATTGCCAGAGGAGTTGATCGAACTGAAGACAGTGGACAGTTTTAAGTGGGGATGGGATAGAGTCAGGTGCAGGATAAGTACAGGCAAGAACAAAATGGAGGAAAGTCTGGGGCGAGGGGAGGATGGGGGGGCAGTTGCAGGAATAATAAACTACGAGTTGCACACTGGGGTAGACTTGATATACCTATGGGCCTTTTTCTGCCAGTGACTTTGCATGTTCATATGTATGCATAATATTGTGCATACCAAATGTACTGGATTTTATCATGCTGTCATTTCTCAGTGGTAACGTGATCGAAGACACGAAGTAGTGGTATGCCAATTCTACTATATAAATTTTGTATATCGGATCATGTCAGAATACTGAAACAGTTATACTGAGGATTAAATCCCCTGACCCCCAAAATGGAAAGTTTCTATATAGGTTTCTATACAGGTTATAAAGGCGAACATGTGCCAGCTTCTTCTCAGCCTTGGTCACGCTCACTCACTTGTGCGGCTCTCACAACTGTTGTCAATTGGCATTTGGGCAAAGAAACAGTTCACATCTCTGGTACTGTATCTCACAAGAAAAGCAGCCACACAAGAAAAAGCCACAAAATCTGTAGCTACCTCTAACATTTGCCACAAGTTTCAGGCAGTTTTCGAGATAGCAGCAAGAATCAAAACAGCAGCTCTCAACTCATACTCTCAACCTAATTTGCATATCGCCATGACAACAATGACTGTGGATCTAAAAAAAAAAATCTGAATCTCAGCACAAAACACTTTTCTTCAAACTTCATGAACATGTTTGCTGCTTCAAAAACATGTTTACTGGCAAAGGGTTCCTTCATACACTGAAAACAGCACCTAGTGAAAGGTGCATTAGGTGCCGTTTTTAGTGTACAAACAAACCTGTTGACATTCTGACAGTCTGTAAATTAAGCAACCTGTCTGTTGGCAATTATAAAACAAAATACAAAAAGCAGTAAATACACATTTCACCATAGTTTAATTACTTTATTCATTTTATTAAATGCACTGTTACATGTTCTGATGAATAATACAACAGACACAGTACTTTTCTGAAACACAGTATTTATTTAGGGAAATCTGGTTGGAGAAAAAACGTGCCTCAGCAATTACATAAAACAATACATGTAGGGGAGTGCAAACCTCAAATTTAATGCACACCTTCAGTGTGGGATGCCTTAATAAACCCGTAGCTTCTCACACCCCGGGTATGCATTAAATTCTCGTTATGCACTCCCCCCATGTATTTTTTTATATATTATTGCTCTCCTTGAGGAATAATTTATTGCAATACAGCCACCAAGGCTACTGTTATGGTTGTAGGTGTGCTCTCCTCCTCATCATTAGGCTATATGACAACTGTGAATCAAAGGTAAGCAGTTTAGATACCTTAAAAAGGAAAATGAGCTTGATCACAAAACCATACCAGTGGTCTCGCCAGCCATATACACATACATTGTTGCTCAAACTTTGTCAATATTATATTGATTTTATTAACAACATTATCAGATGTGCCCATTTCAAGGGCAACTGTGCATGAGACACTCTTCACAGAATAAGAGTGTCTCATGCACTGAGGAAAAGAGCGCGTGTAATCTATAATCAGAAAAAAGTGGGTTAACAGCTGTACTCCTACTAGCATATAGACACAGAATGATAAAATATTGCAAAGAACTGAGGACTGTATATGAAATATGGTGGTATAGCATGGTAACACTGTGAAAATTAGTTCCTGAGTACAATTACCTCAGAGTGAGATTTGTGAGCATATTGGCCGCGATTCATCATGGCGTGGGTGTCACATGTGAAACAAGTGCAACCCAACCACACAGCTCCACACCCGCAGACAGGCATGCTCCAGCTGGCAGTCACCACCGCTGGCCACCTGTCCATGACCCCACCCTCCTGGTGCACATGGTCGCAGGGGGGTTGTCAGGTGTGGAGCAGTAGACTCAAGCAGACATCCAGTTGGATGCCCAGTATGGGTCCCATAGTAGATCCCCATCCACCCATGGGCATGGGGTCCTGGGATGGCATGCACCATCCAGTGTATAACCACCATGCTTTTGCCAAAACAGCCATGCTCAGCCCTCTTAGGTGGCCCAGCAAGATGTGGCAGCTGTGTGCAGGGGTTCCCCTGGCCTCTGTGCCCCACTGTTGACTTTTATTGATTTACCAATTATTTTGCCAGGTCAGACACACTAAGCTGAAAGCTTGTTTGCAGGTGCAACCTGGGAGCATGAGGAAGTTAAGTGACTTGCTCAGGGTCACACAGTATGCACCTAGGGAGCTTGTGGGGGGCATGTGTGGAGGTACACCAGGTCCCCACCCAATGACATATTGCAGCCCCGGAATGGCACACAGTGCCCATATGCATGGGCACAGCATGGGGTGCACCCCCTGGCACACCCTCAGCCCACCCCTGATGTGTAGCTGCTAGGGCAGTCATGGGATCCAGCGCAACTTTGTGAATGCTGTGGGGGTCCCCTGTCTGGCCTTCCCACATAGGGTTGCCTACACACCTCTTTTATACAGCGCATAGACATTCCACCCATTAGTGAATGTACATAACATATTTATGAACATTATTCTCAGAGCATTGACTACAATAAAACTGCAATCAACTTTCTATGATGGCAAAATAAATTAATGTTATGCAAACAGTTTAGTAAATAGATGAACACAACCCCATACATACTGCACTGTTATTTCCATACTCTGGTAGCCTAGTGGTTCTTGCGCACCCCCAATTACCTATCCTGTAAGCCAGCCACAGTCCTTAGTGGTCTAGAGGTCCACCAACAACCCTGAGTGGGAAGTGGGTTAGTAGCATTTTTTGGGGGGTGGGAGGTCCACTAGACCACTGGGGAAAGATGGGTGATGAGGGGGTGGGGGGACCACTAGACTGCCAGGGCGTGTAAATGACTGTCAGTATGGGGTATCGGTGGGAAAGGACCACTAGACTACCAGGGCATGCATATGAATGACACGCTGGGTACTCAGGGGGTGGGGGCGCATGCATTGAGCCCATAATGGACATGCAAATGGCCCATAGCACCTTGCATCTCCAATGGACTAAGTAGCACTTCAGGGCTAAATATGCCCACAGGAGACCTGGGACTATCCTGTTTTGGCCACAGTATCTCCATTGGGCTCCTGTGGTCCATTTCCAATTGGGGCCTGTGTCCGTGCAGTGTATAGTCACTATGCACTGTGCCGGTACAGTCCCATAGTCAGACAGTTAGTGTGCTCCATTTGGAGCATGCTAACAGACTGAATATTGCCCCCAAGCTAGCCATGTGCTATTTGCTGTGTAGCACTCCTGTCTGGGCGGTGAACACAGCTGGCTTTTAATATGGAGGCTACCTTCTAAAAATGTGTTTGTATCCTAATGTGCTTCCTTAAGGAGCACAGTTTTTTTTTATTTTTTATTTTTATTTAGTTTTTGTTGACCGGGCAAGTGCACTAGACAAATTCTGCCTATTTTCAGGCACGACCCGGGGGAGAGGGATACAGATGAATGCCAACTGACCTTGAACCAGATTAAGCTGTTGGTGGAATTTTTAGTGAATGAGGGAAATTTGGCCAGGACACCGGGGAAATTCCCTACTCTTTTGATAAGTGCCATGGGATCTTTAACATCCACCTGAACTACCACCAATCCAGGCAGATGGGACTTGGTTTAACATCTCATCGAAGACGGCACCTCAGAGTGCAGCACCCCTCTCATGCCGCACTGCAGTGTCAGTATTGGGATATTAACCCAAGTGCCAGATGTGGGAACTGAACCCACAACCCTCTGATCTCCCGGCCTCAGAGGCGAGTGTGCTACCTACTGAGCCACTGACACTGTTAATTACAGATGGGGAATAGACAGCCTGCAGTGGGAAACTTGAAGCAGGTGACTCTTTCTCTGTGGTGCATCCCCTGACAGAAGAACAGATCAGATAGCCAAAGGGGGAAGAGGGAGGTGAAAGGGGAGGATACAAAGGGGGAGTTGGGTATGAATTAAGTCCACACAGGAGTGGGAGGAAACTATGACCAGAGGGAATGAGCTATGTGAGGTATATCCTGGCCAGCTTTTGACAGCACAGGAGCCGGGGGGGGGGGGGGAGCACACCTGCAGAAAAAGAAGAAAAAAGTGAATCTGCAATTGGAAGGAGGAAAGACAGGGGCACTACCTCTTGCTACCACTTTTCAGGAGAAATAGGCTCAGTGGCCACATGCCACTACTCGTGGTCTCCGTTTGTGGGGAGACTCCAGTTGGGAGTGAGGAAGAGCTCACAGTTCCTGTTTGGTGGGGAGCTGCCCAGCTGGGACTGAAGGAAGAGATGAGACAAGCAGCTGTGGCTGCAGGGGGTGTGGCCACATGACAGTAGGAAGTAGGTAGGATCTGGGTGACCATGTCCCTATTCAGCCTTCACTTCACTGGGGCAGAGTAATAATGATACAGAGAACCAAACATATCAAGGGTATATACTGAAAAGCATAAAGAGCAACAAATAAAAAATGTAACAGTGCAAGTTAACTTCAGGCTGCTAAAAAGGGAAAAGTTGCAATAAGCTAAGATGGCAAAAAAAGAAAAAGAAATGGAGCAGGTCATTGTGGTGTGCACTGGCTGGTGACTACGAGCCATGTATACACAGCAGAAAGTGCATATGCATTGAGTGGACACTATCAGTGGTAAGGAAGCATTGCCTGGGAGCCCTTTTGCACTGGGGCAGCAGTCAATGCAAGGGTGGAAGGCTTTATGGACAGTCAGCTTCAGCCACTGGGACAATGGAGATCCCAGGCATTTGAAGGCTGCACGTGAACACATTTATTATTACTGTTGTTTTGATTTCTTGGTAAATGGTACATCACAGAAGAAACAGGTGTGGCTATGTGGACACTCATCTGTTCACTTGGTAGCCAGGAGAGTTAAGCAGAATCGGGGGGTAGAACCTCTTCCTTGATCCCTGACATCAGCAGGTGCAGGGGATGGGGCATTAGGGAGCAGATGGTGAGATTTCCTTTCATGGATCGTGGCTGACGCACAGTGGCAGGTCCCCCAAGAAGTCTTAGTGGTCCACCTGGGTGGCAATGACCTAGTACTAGAGAGTTGCTAGGGTTGCTATGCAGGATGAAAGATAACCTGCAGTTGCTCTGGAAAACCTGTCTGCGGTGGTGCTGGTTTGGTTGCACATTATACAAAGGCAAAGATGGCGCCATGCCAGGAATCTTGTGGCAATTGAAAAGGCCCACAGGATGGTTAACATAACCATGCAGACTTTCATGAACACTATAGGGGAAATTGTGTTAAGACGTGATACGGTAGTCATGAAGTTACCCGAGCTGTGCACACATGACAGAGTACTCTTGTCAGATGCAGGTAATGCCATGTTCCTAGCAGATCTACATGGTGCGCTGGAGAAATGACAGTGGGGCTGCTTTGGTGGGATTGACTTTGTTATCCTGTGGTGGCATGGTAGTCTCGCAAGGAGTGTACAAATGGGGTTGCAGGGGAACTCTATTACTGACACAGATGGGGTCCTCTTGATGCTGGCAGCAGGCGAGGCCCCAATGATTGGGCACCATGGAGGCCAGTCGGGGGATAGTCTCTTCAGGCTTGCCTGCATGTGTAGCATCATCTGATGGGGAATGAGTGCATATTACATGGCTCAGAGCCACCCCTTAGCCATAAGACTTCAGAAACCATTGCCCCTTGGGAGGCAGTTCCCTTTGGGAAAGAGTGGGACTGCATGGACAGTCCCTGGGGGTAGGGGATGGATCTGTTGAGGGTACTAACTGCAAAGACTTGCTGACACTCCTGAGCTGTGCATGCCATGTTATGGATGTAGGTTGTTGATGTTCAATAGATACATTGCTGTGGCCATTTTCTCCAAAGCACTGTGCATGTCTCTTCTATTTAGGAGTTGGGTTATGGGGCCTACTAAGACAATAGACAGCCTGCAAATAGAATTTTGCAGAAGGTGACCCTTTGTCTGGGGCCACATCCCCTGAAGGCAGAACAGAGCCAGACCTTAGGCCTCAGAGGCCATTTCCCCTTCAGAGGCTGTACACTTTGGGAAAGAGTGGGTCCACACAGATGGCCCTGGGGGTAGGGGACAGACCAGTTGAGTTTGTTGACTGCCTAAAGACTTGCTGACGCTCCTGAGCTGCACATGCCACATTACTGATATGGGCTGTTTATATTCAATAAATACATGGCTGTGGCCATTTCTCCAATGCACTGTGTATACCTCTTATGTTTGAGTGTTGGGGTAGGGTCCTACTAAGACATTGTATCCTACCCATATTATTCACTTGTTTTCATAAGCTTCCTTCTGTAGTCTCACAGCGTGTATCAGCTTTTCTACCAGATACAGCCTATTCACTGTGTTCATGCATTTCTCCCTGGTTGGAGTAATTTTAACCACTTTCTAGTGATATTTAGTTTTTGCTATGGTGATCTACAAATACATTTGAAAATTCCCAGTGTTTTAAAAAGTCTAGTAGCAACTTTCTAAGCAAACTTACTCCAGACACCTGAGTTTGTTACATAAAGAACATTAGTCCAAATCAGTTTCAGTTGCTCACCAGAACACATTTATGAAATTCTCTGTGACATTTTAGTTGAATACCTTTCCCTTCAGGTTTGGATAAATCTTGAAGAATCTCAGAGTGTGACTGTCAGATGCCTTGTGCATTCCCTCTGTGTCATTTTGATGAGTACATTTACAAAAAAATTATTGAGTTCCTTTCGGGCCATAGTTAATGTCTTAACAAATAGACTCTTGACTGTAAATTTAGATACCAGAAAAACATCTTAAACTAGTAATACAATACAATATCAGCTTTATTTTATATAGTACCTTTCATGCATGCTACAGTATATTCCAAAAACAATTGATAGGTGTATGCAATACAAAACTGTAACAGCACTACAGTACATTAGTACTATAGTAGAACAATTTACGTTATGGAAGAATATAAAAATAGTGGAAATGTGACTAGTAGCAGAACTCCAATCAGAGGTACGGCAGCGTGGTCTTTTGGTGAGCACTGGCTTGAGATATGGGTTCTACCAGATTAAAAGCCATCTAGAGCCAAGTACTCACTGTGTGACCTTGGGCAGATCACTTAATTGGTCCTACCAGATTCAAAGCCACCTAGAGCCAAGTACTCACTGTGTGATCTTGGGCTGGTCACTTAACTGGTCTGTGCTCCAGAACACCCAGTTGTGGAAATGAGCAGAAAGCAAAACCCTAACAAAGATGGGATGCTGCATCTCAGCAGGGCCATCCTGGGTAACTAAACTGTAAAAGGAAGACAGCTGGAGCGATAATAATCAGAGAAGAGGGAGCACAGAGACATTTTAAGATGGGATTTAAAAAGACAATTGATTAGGCAGAGAAAAAGAGGAAAAGTAGTGCAGATGGTGGGTAGTACAAAGGAGAATGTTCTGCCATTATCAGTGGCTAGGTTGTAGGATATGATTTAGCACAGGCAGGGGATGAGAGGTTCAAGTAAAGGGAGGAGAGGGGGCAAGGTTAGAGATGTACATTTCTAAGGATGTTGCGAACTGCTATAATTCTTCTTTTGTTTGGGGAGGAGCTAAAAAGTGGGATTCTGATATAATTCCGTTTTTTATTTATTTAAATGTTTTTACCAAGAAGACATGCATAGCTGAGAACCATGCATTTTAGATGCATCCAAACCTAACATCTTCATGACTGACATCCTGAATTAACCAGAGTCTGAAAAGCTAGAACTTGAAAGGCTGTAGAAAACAGAGTTGCAGCAGTCAACAAAAGAACAGAAATACACTACTGAGAGTGGAGCAGAAGGGTAAGGAAATGTTCACACAGCAATGATATGAAGGTGGTAGTACGCAAACATATATACATTAGATACGAGTCATAAGCAAAATTAAGTAACAGCAAGGGGAACACATTCATCTTGGAAACATTCAGTTCCAAGAAGTGGAATGCCAGATGAAGAAAGGAGCTGACTTTTCAACACATGCAGGCACAAAGAGAAGTCAGAGGTCATTGAAGGCAATGTGATCTAGTGGTTAGAGCACTGGTTGTGGAACAAAGAGATCACAGGTTCAGCTTCACTTGAACCAAATGCTATGTATTCCTGGGAAAGTCATGTAACCTACCTTGAAAATGTAGATTAATAATAATTTTATTTCACAAAAGCGATTTTCAGATTTCAAGGTGCTTTACAAAAGAATTATAAAATAGTAAAACAGTGAATTTGCTATAAAAGACAAAAATACAACAGGGTTCATTTACTAAGTGCCATTAAAAGCCTGACACCATAAATAAGTTTTAAGCACTTGTTTAAAGCCTCCCACTGTTGTGCACTCCCAAAGCCAATGGGGTAGAGAATTCCAGGGGGTGGGGCAACATACATAAATGCATATACCCCAGATGACTTCAAAGACACCCTCAGAATCTCCAGCAACCCTTCGCTGGCCAAACGGAGCTGTCACTGGGGGCAATAGGGAATCAGAAATGTTTTCAAGTAGTCAGGGCCAAGTCCGTGTAGGGCTTTGTAGGTCAGTAAACCATCCTTAAAGGTAATCCGCCACTGAATCGGCAGCCAGTGCAGACTGCAAAGAATGAGGGTAATATGAGATGTTCGAGAAACCCCAGTCAACAAATGCACTGCCGCATTCTGCACTAGCTGCAGGCAGTGGATATCGACCCCAGGAAGCCCTAAGAAAAGGGAGTTGCAATAATCAAGGCGTGAGGTCACAAAGGCATGGACAAGTGTAGGCAGATCTCCAGATGGAACAAGGAGTTTGACCCTGGCAATGTTCCTAAGATGGTAAGAGGAAGACTTGATGACAGCTGACACCTGAGATCGTAAGGTCAGCCCGTCGTCAAGCACCACCCCCAGGTCCCACACCCGATCAAAGGGAAGGATCTGGGCACCCCCTAGATAAATTCCAGAGGGTTGGCCAGTCCTCAGCCCTTCTGTCCAGTGACCCAGATCCACCACCATCACCTCTGTTTTTTCCGCTTTCAACTTTAGCCAACTCGAATTCATCCATCCTGCATTTCCACAAGGCAGTTGTTAAATACTGAGAGAGCACTATCCTGGTCGGGTGCAAAGGACAGGTAGAGCTGGGTATCATGAGCATAGCAGTGAAATCTCAGCTCATACTGTCTTACAATGTCTCCGAGGGGCAGCATGCACACTGCGAACAACATGGGGGGAAGCACTGAACCCTGAGGTACCCCACAAGACAGAGAGAATGGGCCCAAGGAAAAAAAAAAACAGACACCACTCTTTGAGTTCTACCAGTGAGAAAAGACGTAAACCATCTGAGAACCATATGTGACAGGCCACAGATGGGCGTCAGATATCCAAGCAATACCCCATGGTCCAGAGTGTCAAAAGCCGAGGAGAGATCAAGGAGCACCAGATTAGTATGACTTTTCCTATCTCTCACCATCTGGAGATCATTGAGCACCTGAACCAGTGCAGTCTCGGTACTATGTCTCTTCCAAAAACTGGACTGGAGAGGTTCATAGATGTTATGGATAGTCAAGTGGTTCTCCAGTTGTACCGCTACTACTTTTTCAATAACCTTCCTTAAAAAAGGAAGATTAAAGATTGGTCTATAGTTAGCCAGAGAGTCAGGGTCCAAAGAAGCTTTCTTCTGGAGGGGTGTTACCACTGCCTCCTTCAGGGAGCCTGAGAACTCACCCGAATCAAGGAAGCACCAGACAATCTGAACCAGGATCGGGCCAATGATATCATAACATCCCATAATCAGGGAGGTTGGACCCAGATCCAAACTACAGCATGTGGGGCACATACTCTGGACAATCCGCATGATATCCACAAACTCCAGCAGGTCAAAGGAACTCCAGGAAACACAAGGTGACGTGACCAAGCACCGATCAACAGCATCCCCCATAGAATGAACCACAAGGATCTCCGACCTGAAGTCAGACACCTTATTCTCAAAGAATCGAGCAAGCTCATCGCACTCCTTTTGGGAAACAGGTCTTTGGAACTGTAGACAAATTGGGTTGCACAATCTGTCCACAGTCTGGAAGAGCTGAGCTGGTCAGTTCTGTGCAGCATCTATCTCCATGGACAGACATTCTGCCTTCTTACGGAAGATGGCTGATTGGTAGGTCTGATAATGCTCTACCAATCTAAGGTGGTCGACCTCCAGGCCAGATTTCCTCCAACATCACTCTAACCTACATCCAAGTCTCTGCAACTCCCTCAAGAACCCATCAAACCATGGGGCCCGAGGGCGAAGGGGGAGGGGATGAACACAGACAGGAGCAATGAGATCCAGGGCTGTGGAAATGGCCTTATTATAGGCCAACACTAAGGCCTCAGGACTTAAGCTAGCCACAGGAAATTCCGAGAGGTTAATCACTGCTGCCAGTCCTTCGGAGCTCACCTCCTATAAAGGGCAGTAACTGACCATCTCCACAGGGGGAGGACTACAAAGGGGGGTGCAGAAGTTGAACCTCACAGTGTAATGATCGACCATCCCATGGGTTCCACCTCCACATCAGAGGCCTCCATCCTCAGAAGGAAGACCAAATCAAGGGAGTGATCATGCTGATGGGTGGCAGAGGAAACAATCTGTGTAAGGCCCAGTGATGTCATCAACTGGAGGAAGTGCTGTCCAAATTGTGAGAGTTCATCATCGATCCAGGCATTGAAGTCACCCAGAACCATCAATCTGGGTGACTCCAGCACCATGTTGATGGTGAAATCCATTACTTCCTGCAGGAATCGCTTCTCATCCCCTGGTGGTCGGTAGACAAGAGCTATCCTGCAACTCACACCTGCCATCATGGTACACTCAAAGGATTCGGACTCCTCAAATGGTACACTTATGAGGCCCAACTCAGCTCTGAAACCCACCCCCAACCCCCGTGGTCCAATCTTGAGCAGTAAATCACTGAATACATGGCTGGAATTGCAGCTTCTAATATAGGACTAGCATTTTCATCCAGCCAGGTCTCAGTGATGCAAGCCAGATCAGTAGTCCCAACAAGATCTGCAATAATTGCAGTCTTGTTCTTAACTGACCTGGCACTGCATAACACCGCTCGGGTTGAATGGATTTCGGTGGCTGCCTGGGCTGCTTGCCCACCAGAATTAATGGTGGTGCCCTTGGGTATGGGGACTAGGCATGGTGCACCATGTTCCGGGTTCCATTTTGCCCCAGAGCATCTTCTGGATCTAACCGCCCCAATTAGAGCTCCCCGCTCACTCATTCTCTGATATCCTTGCCCCCTACCACCCCCCATGGGCGATACCCAACACCCGACAACACTGATATGTTGACAGCAGCAATGGAGAGGGAGAAAAGGATGGAGGGAATGGAGAGCAGGAGATGAATAGCGCACGACCAGAAAGGTAGGCTTACACATCCTACAGACTAAACACACGCAAACTGCACAACACCTGGGTACCTAGTCTAAAGAACCACTGCAGATAATAAAATAAAAAACCCACCCCCTAAAATAAATAAAATTTTAGCCTACCTCTACTCAAAAGGATACCCTAGCCCAAAGCTCAGTGCAAAAAATGCATAAACTAAAGAGAAAAATTAAATCAACCAAACAGTAATAAAACTGCAGCAAACCCCTCTCACCGGATTGCAGCATACAGAATGACCCCCCCCCCAGGTCCTCTCACAGCCTGGAAATGAGAGTAGTCAGCCCACTCCAGTTTCCCAGAGTTACAGTAGGTAGTCCAAAATCAAATAAGAAGTCCAAAGCAGAAAAATCTTCTTTAAACTTGAATAAAAAATAAAAGTGGATGCCCAGGTCTTCTCACCACCAGGGAGACCACAAAAGGGCACTCTCACCGTCCGAATAAAAATAATATATAAATCCAAGCTGAGTCATATAGAAGTCAGGGAATGTAGGTAATCCTCAAAAAATCCTCAAAAAATCCAAGTTCCTCACAGAACAAACTAAAAAAGAAACCAGTCAGCTACATATAGCCAATACGGGCTCAATCTGCTCCGCTCCCAATGACCCCAACTGGAGATAAATGCTGGAACACTTCAACACCTGAGGAATTGCTAAACCATAACCAAACCCCAGGAATTTAGGGGAATAATGGACTCAACAGCCAGTTCCCTGGCCAATTTAAATTCCAATCCCCTGTGTCACAGCAGATCCGGCAGTTGGATGCCGGTAGAGTCAGGCCCATCCACACCACTAGCAGCCAACCTAGCAGAAAGATGTAAATCTCCACACAGTCAGTATCAACCTTCAAAGGAGAGTATAATATAAAACGATTGTCCAGTTTGGCCAGTTCATCTGGGTTAGTCACCAAAATAACCATTTTTAAATGGAATAATACGGCTTCACAGCAGTTGTTCTCATTCCCTCTCCATAAAAATCCAAATTACTTCAGGAAAACACGCCATACAATACCAAAGGGGAGATTTGACTAATCAAGTCAAAACCTTAACCCAGGAGATTCGTTGCAAGGCAGAGTACATACTGCCATTGCAGACACATCTTCAGTCAGCTGTTTTTGCTCCCATTCCTCGATAATCCAGGAAGTAATCTAATTTCCATCTCAAAGTCCAGAAACACTGCTTTTCCCTGCCTCAAACCAAGCAGGCCAAACAGCAACCGGATCATTTAACACATATCCCAAAGAAACGGGCAGGAGGAGTAGAAGTCCGTAGGGAGCACCAAAAGTCATGTCAGAAAATCCGACTACGAATAATCGGACAGAGCGCCTTGCTCCAATACCCTTACAAATAAAAGTAAAATGCATAAAATAAAAGAACAGTCAAACAATTCATAAAGCAAACAACTTGAGGAGCTTAAAAATGCACTGCCCATAGCTCGCCCAGCCCGGCAGCCATATTAATTGCAGTCATCATGTCCCAGTCACAGATCCAGATTAGCCCTAAGTACTGATAGTGCCACAATGTGGGATGAATATTAACAAAAATTAAAGTAGGAATCCAAGCTCTCCACTTGTACCGCCCCAGTAAAAATAACAAATGACCTAGCTTCTGCTCTTGACTCTGGCTTCCACTATTGTGCAGTCTTTATTGTGCTAACAAAGGACTTCAATACCACAGATGACAGTAGAGCTGCTAGATTCTTGACCAGACTTTTGAGGTTTTGTCATGTCTCCCCAGCACGTCGTGATCTGCACTGGCTTCCGGTTAAGTGCCATATCTTCTTTAATGTTGGCTTGCTAACTTATAAGGCTGTACATTGGTTGGGCTCAGGCTATCTGGCAGACCTCCTGCACCCTTACATGTCTTCACACCCTTTTTGCTCCACTGCGGAGGGCCTCCTCACAATACCCAGGGGAGGGCTGAAAACCTTGGGTGATCAAACCTTTGTGGTAGCTGGCCCAGTCTTGTGGAATGTATCCCCAAGAGCCCTGAGGGAGGCATCCTCAGTGGAGGCCTTTAAAATGGGCCCAAAGACTTTCCTGTTAATGCAGGACTTTGAGAGTTAATCTCTGGTTTCACCCTCAGACCCCACACTGTTATTTATATAGTTATTGGCTTATTTAATTATTCATTGATATGTTTTTATTTTAATATTAACTGAAACAATCTACTTTACCTATTTATTTATTTGTTGGCATGGGAAGTACTTAATTATGGCTTGTTGTTTATGTTGTATTTCTACCCAAATATGCTCTCACTGTACAGTGCCCTGAGCCTCCAGGGAAGGGTATCAATAACTACAAATAACAACTACTACTTCTCCTCCTCCTCCTTCTACATTAACTGTATCTGCTAGGATTAGGCTATAATGCTCTGACCTGCCTCGAAGGTGCTCATCTGACCAACAGATCACAAATGGTAAGTGAACTATGAATTTTCTGCTCCACTGCTCCCTCAACCTCTTAGTCCCACAAGGATCAATCTTTGGTCTATTGTTGTTCAGCCTCTTCATTAATGACCTCCTATCAGTCTACAAAGTTTGCAAAGTGAACATTAACCTACATTAACCTATACACTGCAAAACCATTATCTATGCATTATCTGAATCTGTATATGACCTCAACAAAACACTTCAAACAGTCTTCAGTAAAATACAGGCATGATGGATAAAAGCTAGCTTTTCCTATACTACAGCAAAACTAGAGCCATGACATTCTATGGAGGAACATCTTTACCCCCACTCCTTGAAATTTGATCTTGCTCAGAGCCCCCCCCCCACTTGGATCTATGCAAGTTTTCAAGTACCTTTGCCTATGGCTGAATCAATAAGCTCTGGCAGAGCCACTACAACTGTGAATGCATTAGCTAGATAAGGGTGTTTCATGGGCTTAAACATAAACATTTATTTATTTATTTTAAAAAATATCAGATTTACAAACTTTTGAGTCAGAGACTCATTTACAAAGGCACCTAATCGAAACTAATACAAAGACAGCACTGTTAACAAGTCCAAAAACAATGGCTTGGAGAGCAGACAATTATAACAGTCATTCACTAGAGATACATGGGTAGCAGTAGATAAACAAATTACATAGTTTAGGCACACAGGCACCACATCAAGAAGACCAAAGCAGTTCAAACAATATACAATAGTTAAAGCAAATAGACATCAAGAGTCAAAGAGAAGCCCAGAGTGTTCACATGAAGGCTGTTGCATACACTAACTGAATCAAAGTATAGTACATTGAGAAAGGGCATATTTAAGCAATAAGGCATGACAGGGTGTGTGTTATCATGTAATAACGTCACTCCTGGGGTGGGTTGAAGCACAAGGCAAAGTTGAGTATTTATTTATTTGCACATATTTATTTGATCCACTGGATCAGCAATATTTGAAGAAGCTGTGCCCAGTGCAGATTTTACAACACTGGCCCTGGTCTGGTGATCTGGGTTTTACCCATACCACACTGCATATGGCTTAGTGATATACTGTACAGATGGCTGCAGAGTCTAACCCATTGAAGGTTTAAGTTTCAGAAAGCCATTATGCTACAAATATTAAGACTCATCCCCTCTCTCACCCCCCAGTCACAATTAATCATCTAACAAAGTCATGCTTAAATACTGGTGCCTCTACATCCATGCCACTAAGCTTTTAATGCCAACATGCTTCCTCTGCTGCTGTGAGTTAAACTCTTTATTTAAAAACATTTTGTTGAGAAATGTTTGTTTTAGTATATCCATGGTCAGGAAAAATCATTTTGTAAAAGAAACCCAAATCCCCATTTATCAGTTCTTTGAATCACGATACAGCATGTTATGACTTTTTCAGATTCTATGTGTAACCCACAGTAAGTCAAACAGAAATTAGACATAAATGCCTACCTATTTACAAGTGAAGCAAATGTGGTTATTATCATTCAGTTGTAAACGCCTATAGTCACAGCCAGGATTCAATAAAACAGATGACTGCCATAACTAGGGAGGCAGTATAGCACAGTGGTTTAAGGCTCTTCTCTGCAAATCTGGAGATCTAGATTTGAATCAGCCCCCACACAAATGTGGAGCATCTTTTTAAGAAAGTATAAAATACTGTGAATGATTTTAAAGCAGTGCACATGCTAAATCATATTGCCACATTCAAAACATCATACCCTACCTACTTACCACATATAAACTCAACTATAGTAAAAAAATAATTCTAGGTACTTTTTTTTTTACCAGGAGAGACATGCTAAGCTGAAAGCTTGTTTACAGGTGTGACCTGGAAGCACAAGGAAGTTAAATGATTTGCACAGGGTCACACAGTATGCAAGTGGGGGCTTTGGGAGTCAAACCCAGGTCTCCAGGTTTGTAACTCAGAACCTTAAACCAAGGCCCACTTAACCATTTACAGCATGGTTACACTTATATATAATACATACTTCTCAAACTTGAAAGAAAAAATACACTTTATCATCAAAGGCTGTATTTACCAAGTACTGTGCCCATGTTTAAAATAATTTGAACACCCCCCAAAAATGTGCCCTGACATGAAACTGCATGTTTAACTGTAAAGACAATTAAAAATTGTATTTCTAAATGCATTACTAACATCAATGCTTCATGATTAAAACAATTTCAACCCCCCCTCGTGACAGATTGCATTCTGGGAAGATTACCTTGGCAAGATGCTATAAAAAAACCTGAAAAACAGGTTTAATGGAGTGAATGCTGTTCTCCACTGCAAAGGCACGTCTTTGGCTGATAAGGTCCCAAACTAGTGTATCTGGTTACAGCATGCTAGAGCTATCTCATGCCCCTCCCACATGAATCAGAAAAAAGTTTGGGATGGAGGCGGAAGTGGATCTTACTCCCAAAAAAATCATAATGCTGCCTCCCACTACTCAGGTTCCAGTTCTTGTACCACCCATTTAAGAAAGAAAATAGTACCCTGCAACCATTGACTAACATGAAAGCACATTTATTTGAGGTCGGAAAACATTGCTTGTAGGAAGGTAAGGCAGAGGAGACTATTTACACGTTCAGTCAGTTCCATGGACAGAAAAAATGACATCACTCTTTTTGTACATGCAATACTCCTGTTGGCTCAGCCCACAGTCATAAAAACTAAGCTACAGTATTGTCATGCCAAAAACCTGATCACTTGATTTTGTCCAGCACTGTCTTTCTCCATCTATCAATCAGCTTAAGTTAGGATTAAGCAGTTCCTACTGTCAGCCCTTTGAGTATGGCAATGAAATTTACAGGTCAGCCCTGTCCTTCCTACTTAGCAAGATTGCAATGGTATTTAGCAGCATTTGCAGATTTTGCACTAGGTTGTGACAAAAGAACACATCCATTTTTGCTGTATGGCAATCTTGGCTTCCTGCCTCCAGAGAAGAGATGCGACCTCACAAGGACCACCACAATATGCAAATGATTCCATGGGCAGTACTCAGCTCACCTCAGTAACCTCCTGATTAGGTTGTTACACGAGGTCCCTGCACCCTAATTGATACCCTCAGGGGCACACCGTAGACAGCTGATATTTAGGTATAGGTTATACTAATATATAGGGCTAAGAGCATCTATTGTACAAGAGTAGATGTTAGGATTTGTATACACATATTGTAACTCACTTTGCTTGCTAATGCAAACACATTATATTATGTACTTCTGTCTATTTCTTACTTGTCAGATGCCAAGACACCTGTCCTTGAAGTGATTATGATGTGTAAGGCAACATTGCCATCTTTTGGTGATGGACACCACTTCACCTTGTTATGTAAGACTTTGTATAAGAAGGTCTTTGTTCTAAAACTGATGACTTTACAACTTTATATAATGTTATCTTATACCGTGGAGCCACCTCTAATTTAGCCAATAGGGCTCATCTCTGTAACTAGAAATGTTTCTATCTTTCAGTAACCATAGTAATTATCATAGGTATATAATGTTATGCACAGGCTTTACACCTCGGATGCCCGAGAGATCCCAAGAGACAACAAAGAAACCTCGAGGTGTAGGGAACGCTTAGCATTGGCTCCCAGTTCGTATTGGTAAGAACTGCTTAGGGCAACTGTGATTTATCCCTATTCTGTAGTAATAAACTTGTTTATTACTTGAATGCAACTTGTCTGTGATTATTTGCAACTCCAATATTGCCAAGAACCTGAAAGTGAGATTTAGATCTCTTACAAGGTCTTATTAGGTTATATGCTAAGGTAAAAAAAATTAGGGACCTGCTCCATATACACAGAGTATGCAAAGCCATTGGAAAGAAGATCTTTGTGGTAGCCATTCCTACCACCTGGAACACCCTCTTCAGACATGCTGAGCATATCACCAGTGCTTTTGTACAAGCCATATCTGCATACCTCAACAGGCCACCCAACTGCTCCTTTACCATTCTTTTGATCCTTCAATCACATACCCCTCTATTGTTGACCTTTGCATAATCTTCCTTGTCTACCACATACAACTGCAAATATGTAGATATTGTAACTGTTGTAACTGTTTTCCTTCCTTTTATTATCTTGATGTTAAGCTAGTCATGTAACTGTTAGGAATCCCTGCTGCTGTATCTGTCTCCATGGCATCCGCTTGAAAACTAGACATTAGCCTACACAAAGATAGTCTTGTGCACAAAATGTTAACTAAATGTATAAATAAATAAGTAGATAAAAAAATAAAAGGCATTTACCAACTGTTAACATTTTGTTAAAAAATGGCAATAGAATCTTGAACAATACACTGTGATGCTTCAGCATGCATGCTTTGCTGATAATGATACAGATGTTTGAGTGATTTATAGTTTACTATTACAGTAAAATCATGGCAGAACTAATCTTTACTGATACCAAGCAAATTTTGTAATTCACATGTCAATTTACATGTTTGCTTTTTTTTCTTAATACAGCTATTTGGTCCCTGTCACCTCCTCCCACCAACTGGCGACAGGGACAAATAGATAGTTATACTTGTTTTCTCTCCTAGCCCCCCTGAGACATGGGTTGTGCAAGTGTGTGGAGGCATGTTACACACCCTGTGGCACCAGCTAAGACCCTTCCACCTCCTGCGGCTATTTGTCACCCCCTCTCTGCCTATATTACCCACCAGACCTCCACCCAGTGGGAGCAGAACTACGGGGGGCACCAACCCACCCTCACCATCATTCGGAGAGGACAGCTGCCAATTGGCATGCTTGATCCTGCTCCACCATCCCCACACTGGCACCCTGATGACCTGAGGTCATCCCCAAACCTGGGTCGCCGGTATAGCAACAGGCGTGGCATCCAGCGCCTCAACCCTCAGTGCCACTGGACTGGCTGAGTTTACATGTTTTTTATACATGATAGTAAGTGTGGTTAATTTCTGCACTACATTCTTAAGTATTTAAAATAAAAAACTTTAATTTGAACCCTAATAAAGTATAGACCTGTATAAACAAAAAAAAGGAGTGCAGACTACATTTTTCATAGGCTCCTTTGTCATTTTGGAGACAAATATTGCAATAGATCTCAATGTATAGTGCCTACATGCCACATGTATGCAGCATGTAGACTTCTTCACATCGACGTCATGTGCAATGGGGCCAGGGATGCCCCTTCAGCATCCACAAACCCCTCCCCCACAACTGCACATCTGTGGCCTCTACAATCTGATCACACCACCAAAAGAAGTACACGAGAAACAAGGCTGGGGGGGGCATGCCAGGGCATATCCACACTCCTCTGTACCCCAAAAGTCAAGTACAACTGATTTAAGGCACCAAGCAGATGTGGACATTATGCTGGTGGGACCCCTGAATCTTCACCAGTTGCTAAGATGTCCTACAGGGGCATCTGGAGCTCCAAATATCCCCACACCCATACAAACACAAGTCTCTATCCCTCCCCAATGCCACTGAGAGCTGGGAGGGGGCCTGCAGATTCAGTTCCTAATAAATAAGCAGTCCTGGCCATATACTGCTATACCTCATGATCTCTTGTTTCCACAGAACAGGCGAGTCACTTCCTGAATAAATCAGGCTTCTAATTGGAATCCCAGTGTTTTTGCATCACTCAGGCCTCCTGGTTGCCCCTTCCTTCCTCATAGAGTTCCACAAGCATTGTCAGACACATTGAATATTTGCTTATGCAGTGGCTCTTGGGTGCAGGGTTCTGTGGGCTGCCTACACATAGCTAATGTAAATACAAGTCAGATTGATGCATAATGCCCATAGGCTGTACTGTTAAATGTTATTTTACTTCAGCACTATATAAAATGGACACACTGTCAGCTTCTCTAGGAATTATTTCAATTGATAATTCCTACTTTTCTGTTTGGCAAATATGATGTAATGGTTTTCTCACAATTACACCATCAAAAAACTAAGCTGCCACATTGTTCATCTTATTATTTACTGCAACTTTGGAAAAGGCTACGCTTTAATATCCTGTAATTCTTGTCAGGGAGCCTGAAATTAAATCACCACTCTAGAAATTAAATAGTGCATTGTTTGGTTTCTGAGTTTCTTGTCTAACCACATGCATACATATTCGAAAGCCCAAAACCTAATGTAAATTATAGTAGGTAGATTACACCAAAGAAACAGTCCATTGTTTATAGACTAGAACCTTATTTTCCTTCCCCAGTGGTGTGGCAATTCCTGACTTGAAAGATTCATTACATATGCATTAATGAAATATTTTTGGCTCACATACTACTGTATTAAGGTGTGCTTTGGAAGTCATTCTATATATGCACATATTAGCAATTCTGCCTTTCAAACACTATTCAGAATTATCATTGTTCATTTAACATCTAATGCACCAAGTTACAAACTAGAGACAGGCTTGTAACCAGAGATGATCATATAGGGAAAGTTCCCCAACTGGACTGGATCAGGTTGAGAACTGCAGACAACTGGACACTGATATGACCCAGGACCCCACATCTCAATGACTAAATCAGAAAATGGAGATATGTCACCTTAAAACCTTATACTCTGAAAGGTTCAAAGATGGGATCATGGATTTAATCTTCACTGTCTAAAATAAGGGTTCAGGGATTTTCTGCTCACATGAAATGAAAATATTTATTCATGACCATTGTGTTTTGGGAAACAAACATGAAGATGTTTTCACAATATTCAACTATCAGTTAGAGTGTATCTCAATAAGCTCAGTCTTCAAGTAAGTTCAGAGTTCCCTCACAGGGTAGGGCAGAATGATGTCATTTATATTTGTCTATTGAGAGTTAAAATTCTACATGAGATTCAATTAAAATAAGTTTTAAAAAGTGAGACATGTCAGATCCTGGAAATAATCCTTAAATTTAGCCCCAGGCCTAACTGATGTTGAACACCCATATCTAGCTACTGAGTCAACCAAGGCCATTGTGTTTAGCTGGCTGAATTCCAATAAATGCAATGAAATCTATCAGCATAGCTTGGTTTTATACAGTGCAACATGTAGTGTACATCATGGAAAACAGTGGGCTGTTTTTCCTGCAAATGGTAATAAAGCAGTCATATCAAGTTATGGGACATTAATTGTCCTAGAGAAAATGACAACATCTCTGATATCCTGCTGGAGGCTGGATGCAAGTGCCCTAAATTAGGCTTCTTTGAAGTAGTTAATCCATGTGTCTAGGGACACAAGCTAACGTCTCCATTTGCTGTATTTCAAATTTGTGACTGCAAGGAAATATGCACAAATCTACTGCTCATGTGTATCATCCTCGGAAATCTCATGTCTGCATTCCAAAACAGGTGTACATGCCTTATAATGTGATGAAACTGCGTGGGAAGCAGGAAACAGAACTAAAACACTGCAACATAATTAACAAACCAATGAGGAGAAAAGGAATAAATATAAATTTGAAAGCAATACTTGAAGCAAAAAGCCTTCATAAGAAAATATCATAAACAGGACAAACAAAAACTCTTACTTGACCTACTGTGTATGCAATACATATGAATTTCCTCTATCAGACCCATTGGCCTGTAACATAGATTATATAATTTTATTTTAAAATCTTTTGCTGCCTTGTTTTGGTCTTCCATAGAGATTTTTGAAAATATGGCACACTAACTTGGCCAGAGGAAAATAGACATTAGAAATTGTTTACCAATATGATGCCACATTATTAAATGGATAGAAAAACAAATCTGAAAGCTGATTGGTCTAGAGGCAGTTACAGCCATGGTATTATCATACTATAAAATCATGCTCTGAAACTAGAAACTCCTACAGAAATGCTTTCTTTTAATTCTACAACATCCATTTTATAATCAGAATAAGGTACTCTTGGGCATGTGTTATGCTAGGTAACATAACTTCTCGATTAGCTGAAGTCACTTTGTTGTGTCTCATCCTTAGAACACACAAGGCATGATATTATCCCAACATAACACACTCCCTGTCATGCTTTACTGCAGCATGGTTTAGTGGCATTAGCAAATGCTTGGGTACCAGTGGTTCTGAGTTTGAATTCCACCAGAGCCTCTTATTCACTGTGTGACCTGATGCAAGTTACGTAATCTCTCACTGCTTTAGTCCACCCAGCTGCAAAAGTGTGTAAAAGCAGGACGCCACTGGAAAAAAAAAACCTTGCATCTCAGATAGACTAGCTTGAGTAAATATATTGTAAAAAAAAGTACAGGTTTTCCATTTTAGGGCATAGTGTATGTATGATTATTGGTGACCACCTTTAACGCACACTTTGAAATACTCTTACAAACATCATAATAACCAGGTTACCCAGTTATTTTGGCATTTCTATTAACTCTCACTTCACTTTCATTTGTAGAGTGACCTCCTTGGCTGTCATTCTGTGTGTGGGTGGGCTGAACAGTTCTGCAAACATGGTGACACCATTTGTCACTTAGTGACAAGCCACTACTATTTATTTATTTATTTATTTATTTGATTCTTGGAATTACAGACCTTTGAGTCAGAGACTCATTTACAAAGGCTTCACATCAAATAGTGCATAAGGACAATACAGTACAAAATACAACTGCAATACAAGAGACAAGGCAGATTATAATACAAGTTAGTTAAAACCAGGTACAACTGGTCAGGGAGCTGGACAAGAAAAATAAGGTAACAACAACATAAGTGGCAAGTATACATCTTGGTGGGAGAGAAACATGTCAAACTAAAAGTTACAACAACATATGAGAGCAGGACTGAGTATCTGAAAAAAGGTTGCAACAGCAGAAATGGCAAGTACACATCATAGCAGTAGAGAAGAAATGTCATACTAAAAGTTAAAATAACATACGAGACAGGACTGAGTATAAAGTGCATGAGTGAAAAATCATAAACATTGCAATGACAAAGTGGATCTAGTACTATGGGTATGGCTTATGGGTTACTACAAGCAATCATTTCCCTTTGACAAGTCTCTCCTTCTAATCATTCTTTTTTTAGCATTTCTCTGGTTGATCCTGCTTTTAGAACTTAAAAGATGTATCAGGTTGATCCTGCTGTGCATCAGATTCTGGAGGCAGTGAGTGTGATCAGCAACAGGATCAAGGGGCTGATTCCAGAACGAATGGCGTAACTCACAGGCAGCAGCGAGTTACACCATTTGCTGCTACACCAGAGATTCTACACCACATTCCAAGAGTGGCTGGGTCCCGGCACTTGTGCCATGTGGGTTACACCATGCAGGAGGTGCACGCCACAAGCATGGCATAGATGTCCCACATGGCACAAGTAGTGGCCAGCTACCAGTGGTCCCCTTGAAGCCCCCCACCCCAGAACACCACGGTACACACCAGGGGGCATGGGGGGGCAGGACAGGAGGCACAGGTGTCTAGGTGTCACGCCGGTGAATGGACCCTTGGGGGTCCCCAAGATTTGGGGGGGTGGGGGACAGGGGTATGCCTATAGGGGCATGGGGAACACATCGGTGCCATTGTCATGGTGCCAAGGGGTGGGCAGCCAATGGATAGCACCATTGATTGCTGCTTAGAGCAGCTCTGGGCTGTTCTAAGATAGCCCGGCCAGCGCAGCTTTCAGGATCGTGGTTGCGGGTTACAACAGCCACCCTCATGGAATTGGTCAAAGATGCTGCCGTAACCCACACTTGCACCATTTCATTGTGGGCTGCGGTGTAGTGGGTGATGTAACCCATGATTGTCATAGCCCACAGCTGCATTGGTGCACGGTACCACTTGGAATACCAGCGGGCATATCACTTGGCGTAAGTTGCGGGATATGCCAAGGGGTTTGGCGTATCTTGGCCTACGCCACTGTAGCCTGACTTAGAATCAGGCCTAATGTCTAAATAAAAAGCAGAATAAAAGCATTCACTCCTGGCACCAGTAACAATAAAAAGTGAAGCATAAATGACTGTGTGTCTTTGAAGTTTTTTTACACACCCTCAGTGTGTGATGATCTAATCAACCTCCTGAGCTTCACTCCCAAGGCTTATGGGTCATTACACCCCTCAGGTGTGTAAAAAACTTAATAACACACTGTCGCCTATGCATTATTCTCTATATAATAACTGGTGAGCACTTTTTTCTTAGTGCTCAGCCAGTTGATATTTTCCATAATAACCCGTTGGTTATTATGACATTCACGCGCTACCTCTATCAAGTGTAGCACTCTCTGGTTGGTTCTCACCCACTCTGTAGGCAGGCTAAACCATTCCGGAAACATGGTGGCTCCAATCGACACTTACCGAGGAGCCGCCAAAACAACATGTAACTCACCTTGTAATCTTTTTGTTTTTAAATTGAACTGATTTCCATAACAGTACTAATAAAGGTCTATCTGGTTGATCCTACTCTTCATCAACAAGTTCAAAAAGACTGGGGCCGCGGCGGCAACCGGGGCAATGGCTGACTCCCTGCAGTGCTAGGTAAGTGCTAGCCAAATGAATCTAAATAAAACTCAAGGAAAAAAACAAGAAAAGAGAGACTGTGTGTGTCTCTCAGTGTGACTGACTCTGTGTGTGTGTGTGTGTGTGTGTGTGTGTGTGTGTGTAACAGTGACACAGAGCATCACAGGACCCAAGATGGAAAAAAGTGCTCTCCAGATATTATGTAAAATAAAAATTGGGGAACTGTCAGAAACTTGAATTTAATGCACACCCTCAGTGTGGGATGCTTTAATAAACCCTGAGGGCGAAGTGTAGCATCCCACACCTTGGGTGTGCATTAAATTCTCATATCACACAGTTCCCCATCCTTTATTCTCTATATAATTACTGGTGACTCCCTTTAATGAACGGAGTCAACCTGAGTTTCAAATGCCATAATAACTGGAAGCAATGGCTATTATGGTGTTTAGTGTCAATCATTTCTTGGGCATCACCCCATAGGCTCTTAGTATATTAATGGGTGGAATGAACACCTGAAAAACATGGCGGCTCCATTTCCGCTTTACGAGTACCCACACTGATCGATTGTACCTAATGTTTGCCTCCCCCTCCACATATATAAGTTATTAAATTTTTTATCTATTTATCTGGTTGATCATAGAAACATAGAAGTTGACGGCAGATAAGAATGGCAAAGACCATCAAGTCTGCCAATTTTTTCCATAGGTCTTTTTCCTACCTTTATCCTGCCATTACAACAAAATAAATCTATCTAATTTATCCTGCTGTTGTGATGCCTTGATCATGACTTCGGGAGTCAGTGCTTCTGATCCGCAATGGATTCTGGTAACTGACTACTGTCATAGTCAGTTATTCTGGTTCCTGTGGCATTTCCAAAGTACAAGTTTAAAAAAAGGAAAAACCAAAAAAGAAAACATCTATACTGGACAGAGAGACACACAGACAGAGATGGATGGGGTGTGTGTGTGTGTGTGTGTGTGTGTGTGTGTGTGTGTGTGTGTGTCTGTGACTGTATCTGTGTCTGTCTCTCTCATAGCACTGCACCTCAAACTTTGGTATCAAGTGTTTAAAGAAAAACAAAAACATCCCTGTACCAGTAATAATAAAAAACAATATCTATGCACTTGTTGTGTTATGTGGCCATTGGAATAAAAGCATCAACCACCAAGGATATACAAATTAAATGTTTTATTTACCGCATGTTGCAAAGAAAAGACTGAGCAAACAATGCTTCCAAAATGGTAAAAAACACTACCCCATGGCGCCGACCAGTTTCGTGCTTGTGCGCTTCCTCAGGGAGGCTGGTCATGTGGTGATTCAAAATATCTAAAGGCACTCACAGCTGCATGAAATCACAAACTTGTGAATACATGCCCCCACACTAAGAAGTGGCAATAATTGTAACGTGACACAAATTGCCAAAAGCAGAATGCCATAATACATTAGACAATGCATGTGAGGTCTAAACATTATTTCAAGAGCCTTAAATAGAATATATTAGTTGATAATTTTCACAGTGCACCCTCCCATCTATATAAATCTTAAAACACTATAATCTAGTGCAATAATTAAAGCTCTTTCCATAAAAGTATCACTGTAGTGCTATAAATCAGAATAGATTACCTTTTTAACTCATTTAAACCATACATCCAAAGTGGGAGGTCATCAACGTCAAGATAAGCTCAGTGCTTTGGAATTCATATCCTGTATATACTATTCATATATGTGATATAAGCTCATTGCTGTCTTATTTAGACCCAAAATTAAATGCATAAAATAGAAGGTTATCAAAATATGCTCACGGCATAATATTACATCCTGCACATTAATTAACAGAACTAGTACCTAACATATGAGATCGCTCCATAGGAGCAGCACTATCATTTTATTAATCCAGATGGATGACCATTTTTTAAAGTTTGAATCCCACTACAATATATCTAAAGGGGGAGGTCACCAAGGTCAAGGTACGCTCAAACCCTAAAAAACATATCCTACATATTTCATTCATATATAAATGTATATAAGTGTATATAAAAGTACTACAAGCTCTGAACTGACTTTTTTGGACCCCCAAGTCAAATACTCAAATAGAAGGTCATCTGGGTCAATATATGCCCACAGTGTAATTTTACATCCTGCACATTAATTTCATGTATAGGTACTTGGAGCTAATATCTGACATGTAATATATGCTATTATAGGTGGAAAATTGGGGAAGGGAGGTTTCATAGTCAAAAATAAATATTACCACCGTGTGGTTAATTATTATACTTATGTACCTATGTTTCTATTTTATCCTTGACTATAGCAACATAGGGTTATGCTTTCTAAACATTATTGCTCGAAGGAAAAAAATGTTATGATTTATTTCAAAGACCAAAACATACAAGCTTCTAAATCTAACATAACCCTTTCATCTAATGTTGAACCAAATTCATATTTTCCAGGCAACCATTTTACATTTTAGTATCTCTATCTTTTCTTTAGAAATAGTATCAGATTTATTTCCTCATTGAGTCCTGTTTTTTTCAATGCCCTCAGATGGTACATCCAGAAGGACTCCCATTGTAACAGTAAATCTTCCAGATTGCCTCCACTCTCACCTAGCCTTACCTGCTCGATACCACAAAACTTGAAGGCATGTGTTTGTGGGTTGGTGCTTGTGTGTATATGCTTTGCTAGAGTGTTTTCATTTCTCCATGTCTGATTGCTCCTCTGTGTTCCCCAACCCTGATTTTAAGGACCCTACCAGTTTTTCCCACATAAAAAGCTGCGCAGCTACAGGTGACCAAATATATGACCCCTGTAGTCGAACAATTAATAAATTGTTCAATCTGATAGTTTTTGTTTGCATTTTTAGAAGTGAAACAGTCAGTTCTGGTGATGACATCACAGTGTGTACATCTCCCGCACCTAAATGTCTCTTTTGGGGGCTGTGTCAACATTAAATTTTCCTTTTTCTGGACCGGTTGTAAACTGTGAACCAATGTGTCTTGTAAGTTAGGCCCCCTCCTATATACCATTCTTGGTGGTTGTTGTGTAATCTGTTCCAGCAGAGGTTCAGTCTGTAATATCGTCCAGTGTTTCAATATAATGCTCTTAACCATGTGTGATGTTTTTAGTATAGGTACAGATAAAATTGATAGTTTCATCCTGCCCTACCTGTTCCCTGTGATTCTGATATTGTAATAGCTCCTCCCGGTTTTTTTGGTCCAGCATTTTCTTTCACTATTCTCACACACTCAGGACTGTAACCTCTAAAGAGAAATCTCTCTTGCATTTCGTGGGATCTATTTTCAAAGGAATTTTCTAATGAACAGTTTTGTTTAATTCTAAGGACCTGTGCACTGGGTATATTGCAAATGAGATGTCTAGGATGACAACTAGACAGCATCAGTACTGTGTTGCGGTCTGTGGGCTTGCGATACAGGTCAGTTTGTAACACTCCTATATTGTCCCTAGAAATCTGTAGATCTAGAAAAGTTCACACTGTCAGTGCTACACTCCACCTTGAACCTAAGATTCTGGTTGGACTGCTCTAGATACTGAACAAACTCTCTCAGTTCTAGCTCAGTGCCTTTCCATATGAGCAAAATGTTGTCAATAAAGTGTTTCCATAGGCCAACCCTGTCAAAGAAAGGGTTGGCCTGTGGAGACAGCACCACATCTCACTCCCATGACCCCAAGTACAAATTGACGTAATTGGGGGCAAATGTTGCCCCCATTGCCATGCTCTTGATTTGTTGGTACCAGTTCCTTTGGAAACTAAACACATTACACTGTAGCACCAATCTAGCACACTCCAAAATGAACTCTCATTTGTCCAGGTTTAATTCAACATTATTTCCTATACACTCTTGAACAGCATGTAACCCCTCACAGTGAGAAATATTTGGGTATAATGATTCTATATCCATCATGCAAAATATCCAATTGTGTTGCACTATGTGTTCTTTAAGATGTTTAATATGTCAGTACTATCCCTGACATACGAGGGTAATTCCCCTCACAGCATCCTTGATGTAACTAGCTACATACTGTGACAATGGCTCCATGACAGACCCAATCCCTGCCACTATGGGTCTGCCTGGGGGACTGTCCAGTGATTTATGTACTTTTGGAAGTACATATATTGTGCTTCTGATGGGGTTACTCACTGTGAGACAGCCTGTCAATATAACCATTGTTGAATACATCACCAATTAAATTATCAATTTCTGCCTTAAACAGTGCTGTAGGGTCATGATCTAATTTTGTGTAGAACTTTTGATCACTTAGTTGTCTGGAAACCTCTTGCATATATTTTGCAGTATCCAAGACAACTACAGACCCGCCTTTATCTGCTGGCTTTATAGTAACTAAATCATTACCTGCCAGCTCTTTCAAAGCCTGGTGTTCTTCAGCAGATATGTTCTGGAAATAATTCAAGTCTCTTTTCAGTGTAGGGAAGCTTTTTGTTTTCTGCATTAGGCCCTATGGCTTGTATTTGTATTTTTATTTTCTGTATTTGTATTTTATATTGTGAATTTGCATTATGTGTTACTGTAGCTATTAAATTATGATGCTTTTTTAACTAGGACCTTGGGTCTTAATTAGGGTTGTTGTGTAGAATGGCAATTCTGCTTCAGAAATACTTTTCTGAATTTCTTTTTAAATTCTGAAGAATTCCAAAAAGCATTTTTGTGTAAACCACGGAATAATTTTCCATGGACCACATAAACCACAAAATAATTTTCTATGGATTTCAGAAAAATGATCCACAGTTTATATAAACTGTGGAATATTAAACCACAAATATTGTTTTGCTTGCAAAATGTTGGAATTCTGCTGCTGACAGAATTTAATGGAATTTTCCAAACTTTCACAGAATTCTGTTCTTTTGAAATCTGAACATTCTGCACTGCAATAGTACTGATGATCCAATGCAGAATAACAATAACATTTTTGACATACCACTGTTGCATTAATTGAATATGGCATGGGCCTAATGAAAATGTGTCTAATATTTTACTTGTGATGAGGGATAGGAGAACATGTTTGGATAAGATTGGAGGAACCTGTTTTATTTTCTGTAAAACAACCTTATTAAAACTTTTTTCAGGTTCTTATAATTTAAAAAAGATTATTTGGGAGCTTAATATATTCCCCTGAAAGTTTTTATCTGGAAAGAATTCTGGTGGTGATGGGTAGACCCAAAAAGAAGGATGGTGGTGAAAATGAGTCCGGTGAGCCTGATTTGTCTGAAGTGGTCACAGCTAGTTATTACATGCTAACCAGTTACTGTATATGGAGAATAAATCACCCCTGGTGTGAAGAACAAGCTGGTTCTCACACCAAGGAGGGACATGACATCATAAAGCACAAGAGTGAGGCTCAAGTGCTCTATGACAGCACTTTCTCTCTAAGGTGTGAGAACAAACTTGTTCTTCGTGTGTGTGTGTGGGGGGGTGAGTTGTCATATATAATACTTTGTAATCTTCTTTTTTAACTAGGATTGTAGTAAAGTCCTAAAATAACTAAGCCTTTCCATGGTCCTGTGAAACTGACCTCTACACATGATATTTCGTCCTGACAGAATATCAATAATCAATCTTGATGTTTTTCTGTTAGCTATTTGAAAATGATAATACTGTTTGTGGAGCACAAGCAGCTTATGCCACAGCTGCAGTTAATGAGTGCTCAAAGTTGTTCAGCATAGCCTGAAAAGTTGTTCTAAATATTCTATTGTTTAGAACTATTTTTCAGAAACACCAAAGAAAGAAGCTCAACATGTATAATACAGTGAAAAACAAGCTGGTTCGCACTGTGAGTTGGTAAAATGACATCATCAAGCACAAGAGCAAAGCTTGAGTGTGCTATAACAACAATTTACCCATGAGATATGAGAACCAAGCTTAGTCTTCAGTCTTGGGGGTGCATTTATTATATATAGTGTACTTTTTGAAAGTAGATTATCCAGTGAGGGCAGTCCTTTATGGGTTGCTCAAAGTTATAAAAATTTGACAAAACCTCCAGCAAGACCAGCTGTAGCCTGTATTGGTTCCTTAATGGAGCCACTGGTGCAATTTGTGGACAGCCATATTAAAACTGTGGCACAAGGCACTAGATCATACTTGTGAGACAGTACTGACCTCTTAAACATCTTGGGGGATGTTGATATATAATCAGATTGATAACTTGTAACAGTGAATGTGCAGGCATTATATACAAACATCCTCCATGAGGAAGGCTTGAAGCTTTTCGGGAAGCCCTTTATGATGGCACCCAGTATTTAAATTCATCTGTTGAATTTTCAGTGGCCTTAACTGAGGAAGTTCAGAAATGGTATAGCTTTTTATTCAAAGATACTATCCACATACAAAAGAAAGAAACGGCCATGGGGGCAGCTATGTCCCCTAACTATGCAGTTATATACATGAACCAATGTGAGCAGGAGGCTATTTATGGAGACAGTAACAATTTTAAGGACAAGACTGATATATATAAATGTTAAATAGACAATCTGTTCTTAATTTGTAAAGGGACAGAAACTGAGCTTAGGCAATTTGTAGACTATTTAGATTCTACAAACAAAAACCTTCAGTTTGATGTAACCTTTGACTTTGAGCAAGTAAACTTTATAGACCTCAATATTAAGAAAGGTAACAACAACAGTATTGTGACAAAACATTTTAGAAAGGAGACAGAAAGGAACTCCTTATTGCATTGTGAGAGATGCCATCCTAACCATGTAAGGAACAACATCCTCCTGGGGCAATTTATGAGAAATAAGCATAATTGCACCAGGGAGGAGGACTATCAGATACAGACAGAGTCATTAGTGGATGGATACATACATGGGGCTTATGACAGAATGGTAATTGATGTTGCCAAACAGACAGTTGATGGTATGGAGACTGCCTCCTTACACCCAGGACTAGACCAAACAATTAGGGTGTTATTAGAAATGCTACACCTACTTGTGTTACTACCTTTACACCACAAGCCACCCTGGTTAAGAATGTAATTGAAAAAAAAACTTGCATATTTTAAGAACTGATAAAAAAACTTGAAAAAACGCACAAAATCTTCCCAAAGTGGTGTTTAAAAGAGGTCAAAATCTGAGTGACCATCTAGTACACAAAATCTATTAGGATAAGAATATAGGGAGGAAACATTTCAGACACTTACCACAAGGAACCCATAGATGTGGAAATTGCCAGTTCTGTCAAAATACAAAAACTGGGATGGAATTTATTAATCCAGTTACTGGTGATAAGTACAACATAAGGGATTCTGTAACATGTAACACTAATAATGTTATATATCTGGCCAAGTGTGATATTTGTACTTCATTTTACATAGGAAAAACAAGAAGGAAGGTAAAAGAGCGGGTTGGCCAGCACATTAGAAGTGTACAGAAACTTGGTGGAGTGAGTGCTTTAGCTGTACATGTACAGAACAAGGGAAGAGAGCATACATTTTCTTTTCAGGCTATTGAAAGAATATATGAATCAGTGACAGGTGGGGACCTGTACAGAAAGCTACTGCAAGAAGAAACATTTTGGCAGAATAATTTCAAATCTTATGAATAACCAGATCTAAATGAATATTTCCAGTTGGCCCTGTATCTATAGTAACTGAGTTTTTGACTGAAAGCATATACAGTTTGAATAGGATCAGACTGGAATATGGAATATATGGGATTCATTCCTCTGTACCCATTGATAACATAGAATACTTTTTTATATATGATCTCCAGGAACATTCATTATATTTAAATTAACTTTAATATCTTTAATATTTCTTATATTTTAAACAACCTATGTTTGCCCTCCCCTTTACTCCATCCTTGCCCACACCCCCTTGCCCTCCTCCTCCTCCCCCTTCCCCCCTTATGGTGTTTTTATATGGTATATTTATGGGCTTAGATCTGTATATATTTTATAGGGATGTTTGTCAAGTACTGCTGCTAAGCATGTCTTTGGTGTATGCATTTATGTGTGCTCAGCAGTGATGGTGTTCAAAAATGGATTTTTTTCCCTTTTTAATGAAATGATATTCTGTCACTTTAAAGGTAGACTTTATAAGAAGAACTACTAACAGCAGTATTCAGTCTTGAAAAAGTTCAAGTACCACGAGAAAACATTAGGCTGTGGGATTTTGAGAGGCCTGTGTTTCATCTTACTGCTGGTTTCATCTTATTGTTGATTGTTTTTCACCTTGACACAGCAATTGAGTGTTTTTCAGTGGAGGAGTGGAAACTGTGAAGCCAAGTTTTCAGCTGTTCGTGAGTATCTCCTTTTTTTGCTTTGGCTTTGGTCCATGGTTGTTGTGAAGCCGCCTTTCTGTTCATGGACTAATAGTGTATGGTGGAACACTGTTGTGTATGGAAATCCATACACCATAAATAAAATATTGTTCTGCTGCAGTAGTGACATAGCCACTAATACAGAAATACTTTTTATTCTGTGTTAGTAGTTACATCACAATGCAAGTGTCCCTATCAGCACTGTTGATAGGGCTAGCGGCAGTTGAAGGGTCGCATGAGTGAGTTGGCTGGCAGGCAGTTGGCAGTGAAGTGTGGGCTGCAGAAAGTAAGGAAAGCTCTTGGGAGCACAAAATGTAAGTGATTTTGGTTGGTTTTCACCATACATGATATAGAATAGTGTATGGTAGCATGGCATGGGGTCATAATGTTGCAAGACATTATGCCGCATAGCAAAATCATGCTGCCAATACAGTGCGATATTGCCATGCAGCATAATTCTTTTTTCTGTGGAGGGCTCTTCCCCACACACCCCCCGTTATGGGAGGCTGTGCCCCCTGGACCCCCCACTAAAGATTCTCAACTCCGGTTGTCCAACTCGAGGAGTGCACAAATTGTAAAAAAAATAAAATGTCTGGGACCGGGAATCAAACCTGTGTTTCTGCTGCTGTGGCTCAGTCCAGTGAGCCATGGCAGCTGCTCAGTGGAACCCACTTCCAGCAGAGGTCTTATCCTCTGCCTGGGAATGTGTGAATGGTGCAATACCGCGTACAGCAGTATATGCGGTACTGCACCATTCTCTGTCCTGGACAGCGCTCTTTCAGGTTAGCTATAATGTTGTATGCTGTTAAGTATATGACATTATGACCCAGTAGGTGGTAGCACTGATACATAACCATGCTCTTCTTACATCTGGTGGTGGTTACCATGACATCTAAGGGGCCTCTCGAGCTTCGTTCTCGAGGTCCTTGACGTCATGGTAACCACACAGTGTAAGAATAGCATTGCTACCATACACTAGCCTATATTTAATACAAGATAAGCATCTTTTTCAAATAATGACTCACCAGTTTCCTTAAATAGAGTCAGTCCATCAATATTCCATCTAGATGAAATAACAGTATTTCTTCAAGATGGGATATCGCTTATTCTTTTGCTTATAGGTGCTCATAGGTGCTGCTGATTAGCACTCAGAGTTGAGTAAGTGCAGAACAACTTTTCAGAAACACCAGAAAACTTTTCAGAAACAGCAGAAATCTTTTCAGAAACAGCAGAGAGAGGCTTAAAGTCTATTATACTGTATGCCGTTAATAGTATTTAGTATAATACCAATCCAAGTTGTTTTTAGATTCCTTTCTTTTCACTGACAATAGCTATTGGATGGAAAAGGAGGTAAACATGGTTAAACCTGATTTTGTACTTTAAACTAAAAGGTTATGACAGTTCTGATAAAGCATGGATAACTATCATAACCTTTCATGTCTTATAACAACCTTTCAGAAACACAAAATCTTATTGGGTTCTCCCATTCCAACTTATGATATGTGACCTCTGTGACATTACTCTTGACCTCAGTACTTGTTATGCCGTTGGGTCATGGACCACTCATAGAATATTAGGCATATTGTCATTAGACCCATGCCATATATAGTATATTTCTCAAAAAAGACCGCCATGGCTGCATGCAGCCAGTAGGAAAATTGTATGTGGACACAGAAACCTTTAAAGCCTCAGTAAAATACATCATGGTACTAGCATATGTGTGTAGGTGTGTGCCCTGCTGTGCTCCGCCGGTGGTCCCGCATCCCATTGGCCTCTTGCCTCCATGATGTTGTGCCCCTCAGTGGTGCCCTGCTCTGTACCTCCCTGGTCCCCCACCTCCTCCCGCTGGTGCTACCCTTCCTTCCATGCGGCACCTGTTTATGGCCCTCATGCACACAGGGATCGGGCAGCAGTAATTTGATTCATTGTATATTGTGCAGAAAAGAGATTTGCTGTATCAAGGGATTTGGTGTGGTAAAAGTAAAATGTACCATCACTAGAAAGTTCTGGTGTCCACACTTTGAGGCCGCCAAGATTTGGGACTTCAGAGTCACTGCTGTACAGCAGATACTGTATGCTTACGCTTTCCTTTTAGATCATTCCTGAAGAAGGCTTCATAGCTGAAACGGTGCTTCCAATTTTATTTGCTATTTTCAGTGCACTTCATGTTAGCCTTTTGTTACAAATGCAGTCCTACAATTTCTATATTTCTCATCAACTCACAGACTGACATAACTGAAATTAATAGAAAATATAAAAAAATATATAAATATTATTTACAGTACTTAAAAATGTTCAGTAGTCACCATCACAAGAAGTTTACTAATGTTGTCTAGGGATTTATGTGAAGATGGTGAAACACAGAAACAGAGAAACATAGACGTTGATGGCAGATAAGGACCGCTTGGCCCAGCTAATCTGCCCATTTCCCTACCTAATGGATAAGCTGCAGATCCTAGTTAACCAACAGCCCACTTCTTCCTACCCCCCACTAGAATTGCCTTATGTCTGTCCCATGCATTCTTGAATTTCCCCACTGTTTTTGACTCTATGACCTCCTCAGGAAGGCCGTTCCATGCATCTAGAACCCTCTCTGTGAAAAAGTACTTCCTCACATTACTTTTGAACTGTCCCCCCTCTATCTTCAAATTGTGCCCCCTTGTTCTTGCACATCTCTTTTTCTGAAAGATGCTGCCCTCTTGGACTTTGTTGATTCCCTTGAGGTATTTAAAAGTTTCTATCATGTCCCCCCTCTCCCTCCTTTCCTCAAGGCTATATATCTTAAGCTCCTATAGTCTTTCTTCACATGTCTTCTGGTGCAGACCCTGCACCATTTTGGTTGCCCTCCTCTGGACAGCCTCCATCCTGTCGATGTCTTTGAGAAGATGGGGTCTCCAGAACTGTACACAGTACTCCAGATGTGTTGTACACAGTACTCCAGATGTGAATGCGGCAGCATGAACCCTGAAAGGGCACAGGCATGTGTGAGAATGGCAACTCGGTGCACAGGATGGGAGGGTGAGCATCAAAACAGCGACTCCAGTGGTTTAAAAAATAACACACTGCCACCACCACCAGCGGACGCAGGATGAGGGGGGAGAGGATGGGACAGGCGCCCAGTGTGATGGGGAGAGGTGAAGGGGCTGTACGGAGGACACAGCAGGATGGTACTGCAGATGGTGGGAATGTGGCACCACAGGGGGACAGGTGGCATTTGCACTGGGGGAAAGCAGCATGCAAGCAATGCAGTGCACGTGCATGAGGGCCATAAACAGGTGCCGCATGGAAGGAAGGGTAGCACCAGCAGGAGGAGGTGGGGGACCAGGGAGGTACAGAGCAGGGCACCACTGAGGGACACAACACCATGGAGGCAAGAGGCCAATGGGTTGCGGGACCACTGGTGGAGCACAGCAGGGTGCACACCTAACTACACCTGCAGCTGAAAGTTAAAGGCAAGGCCACGCAGGTAGGTGGGTGTGGTACATTTACCGTACTCTGCTATAATGGACTCTATCTGCTGGGTGAGGTCCCTGTAAATCCACTTCTGGGCTGCAACAGCAGCACTGGACTGCAGCTGCCCCATGTGGATCTCGGTGAGGTGTTGTTCCTCCAACAAGCAGTCAAGGAACCGCCAGATGCTTAGGTGGCTGACACCTAGCCAGGAGGAGGAGAAGCCATGATGCCAGCCCTGCACTGCATTGTTGGCTCTGGCCAGTCCATCAAGGGTTGGTTGGTACATATTCCAGGCCATGACAGGGACCAGAGGGCTCCTGCATGCAGATCTGCCCACTGGCCTACCAACCCACATCACCTCCAAATACTTGAGGGGTGGCCGCAGGAGCTCTTCACTGGCCCGTTAAAAAGGCTGTTCCAGGAGATCACAGTATGCACCCTTTACAGCAGGCATCGGCATGAATGCCAGAACAGTGAGCATCCAAAGGCTGAGGGTGAACTCCTCATCACTAGCATACTTGCCATGCATCTCAGGGGTCTGCTGTATCTTCCTCCATACAGCCTGACAGAAATGGAAGAAGCAGCCTCTGAGGGTGGTGGACTCAAATGTGGCCCCAAGGGCACATCAGACTGCCCATTCAAAATCAAGTAAAGCAGTATTAGGCTGCACCCCACAAACCAGTTTGTGCACCTCTGTGAACACATGGGTATATGCCCGTTCTGTTCTTGATGGCATGAGGACATAGACCGCCGGCAAAACAACCTCTGCACACATCCCGTGCATGGTTTAGAGTTGACTAATAAGTGGTGGAGCACAGTGGAATGTCCCATCCATGGACCATTCCTCACAACCAGTCAAGTACTGCAGGGACTGCTGGGTGCTATATATAAGGATACGGTCCTCTGAAGGACCACTGTCATGCTTCAGGAAGAGGGCACCATCCCCAGTAACTGCATATTCCAGAGGTATCCGCAGGTCAGTCAGTGTTCTGGGCACAGCAGGGTACCCCCTACCAGCCTGCCATACCCTCTGCACAGTGCTCCACAGCAGGAGTAGCTCTAGCAACCTACTGATCACTGCGTCTGACACTCCAGCTGTGCTGTGGATGAGCACCTGGCCAGTGCTCTCCAAAGTCATGCTTGTCCGGTCACGCACTCTTGCCTGCACTTCACGGACCCCCACCTCCCCTGCATCAGGCACATGGTTGTGCAGGCTGCTGATGTAAACAACACTGTCTGCCATGGTGTGGATGCAAGCAGGACAGCTGTGTTTGTGGTCCTGCATGCACCGCCAATGCAGCTTGCCTGTAAACTCCTTGTCATGCCAATATGGGTATCCCTGGTGTGCGAGGAGTGGCTTCCCGTTCTGGCTCTCAAAATAATGTACATTGCTCAATTTCATTATTGCCATTCCAGTGGAACACCTGCATTGCTGTCTAGTGCCCTGTTAAGGAGCCATGAGGGGGTCACATGGGTTCATGCCCACCTACCAGCACCAGTACATGTGTGAGCGGCCCACCATGCGGCCAGGTGACATAAAAATGGGATCACTGCAGTGCACAATGCCATAGGTTTGGCATTCTGCATGGCGGCAGTGTATGTGGCATTTTGTTCATGCTGTGGATGATGGTAGGGCGGTAGAAGCAATGGTGAGTACTGAGACTGACTGTATGGTGGCCTGTGGAGCTTTGCAGTGCCTGCCTATGCTATGGCTACCCACTTCTGTTGTCTGCTCCTGGGTCCCTATCCCACATCTGCCGTGGTGCACTTACAGCATCATGCAGGTTTCGAACAGCCAACCAACTATTCCAGCCCACTAGCACCGGCGGTGTGTGTGTTTGCACTGTGCTATGATGGAGGTAAGGCAGTGGACCCTCCATCATGCACTGTTGTGGGGGGGTTGGGAGGGTTACTCTCCATCCCCATCTATACTGTGGAGCAGGGTGGTGGGTGGCCTGGGGAGTTTGGCATAATACAGGGGGGTTCTGGGGGGTACCATTCACATTGGCGAGGGGATGCCATTTGAAGTGGTGGTGGGGGTGCCCGGCTCCCATTGTTCACCAACATACCCTGCATAGCCTGATGTACTGCATGTGGCTTGTCACCGTTCCTGTGCATGGGCTTTTTTCCTCCTTCACCCATTTAGGATTCACCCTGTTTGTAGTCACCATTCATTCAGTCGCCCCCATTTGGTAGTCACAATTTTGATGCTCGCCCTTACTGGTAGTTGCGATTATGACACTCGCCATACATAAACAATCGTGCATCTGAGAGTTGCCCACATGTCCTCGCTATTCTGCAGGTCGCCCTAACGAAGTAGCTCTTGTCACGGGATACCATTGTCTAGCAAAATGGAACAGAACAGTGTTTAAGCAGTTTCAATATTAAAAAACTACCTTGATACCAATTTTCTGTTTTGAAATTCTCAAAGTTCAGATTTTTAAAATTCTGCTATTTCAAATGTTAAGCTTTGCGTCATGGTTTATTATGTTACTAGAATCCCTTGATGGATTTATAGCCTTGTTTCTGATTTTTCATAGTAATAGAGTAGCATAAAGTAGTATTACAGTAATTTAAAGTCAGAAGGGACTCAAGGTCTGTTGTATCTGTCCTCTTATACCTCATTACTAGGAATCAATAAATGTGATTGATAAACATGTACTAATTTATTGGGTGTTTTTGTGCTTTGTTTTCCAGCCACATATGCACTATTGCATACTGTCTGTTCCAGATGAGGAAGTGCAACAGAACAAGGGCACTAGGTGAAGAAATCAAAATCAACTACAGTATTGTCAAAAACCAAGCATGTATAACAGTGAAAGGAATGCTAGTGCTTAGGAATAACACTAAGTGCTACCATGCCAAAATAAAAAGACAAAAAGCAACATTGCTTCACCAGCTACACCCCATGATCTATAAATAATCACCTCCGGGTGGTGGGGGGAATAGGCAGCTTTGGGATGGTGAGGAACCTTGGGGGGAGATGCAACTCGGGGACAAGGAGGAACCTTGGGTGGAGCGGGCAACTCGGGGATGAGGAATTATATTTCTGTTAGGAGGGCACGGGGCAAAACAGCAGGGTGGGGGGGTGGTCAACTTAAAAATAAAAGTAGGCAGAGGCGAGAACACAAAAGAGTCACAGGACCAGGAATCAAACCTTTGTCATCCACACCTTCCACCACCTTAATTGCTTGTAGCCCTAACCCCTGCACCCCAGGAGCAGCTCAGCAAGGTGCCACGCAGTTCTCTCATTATCCTCTTCCTCCCAAGTGATGACAGTGTTAAGAAGGGGGATAAGATCTTTTATAGGTACATTAGGGAGTGAAGAAAGACCAAAGGAGGGATACTGAGGCTTAATAAAGGAGAAGGAATGTGGGCAGAGGGTGACAGTGAAAAAGCAGGGATACTGAACGAATATTTCTGCTCAGTCTTCACAAAGGAAGAAGAGGGGGAGGTACCTAAACCAAACAAGAGAAACACTCTGAAGACAGGGGTTGATACCAGTCCATTTACAGAAGAAAGGGTTCTGAAAGAACTAATAAAATTGAAGGTGGACAAAACAATGGGGCTTGATGGGATTCACCCAAGAATTCTAAAAGAACTAGGGGTAGAACTAGTGACACCGCTGACTACTCTCTTTAACAAATCATGGGAGGATGGGGTGCTACCTGAGGACTGGAGGAGGGCGGATGTGATCCCTCTTCACAAAAGTGGGAGCAGGAAAGAGGCAGGAAACTACAGACCAGTTAGTTTGACCTCAGTGGTAGGGAAAATGATGGAATCACTTCTGAAGGAAAGAATTGTTGAGTACCTTGAGGCCAGTGGGGCAGAGGACCCAAGGCAGCATGGATTCACGATGGGAACGTCGTGCCAGATGAATCTAATAGATTTCTTTGACTGGGTGACCAAAGTAGTAGACCAGAGAGGGGCAGTGGACATGGCCTACCAAGATTTTAGCAAGGCATTTGATACAGTCCCACACAAAGGATTAATACACAAGTTAGCCAGCCTTGGAGTGGGTCCCAAGGTGGTAGCCTGGATAAAAAATTGGCTAGACAACAGGACGCAAAGGTAGTAGTAGACGGAGTCCACAGTGAAGAAAGGAGGGTTACTGGTGGGGTACCGCAGAGTTCAGTACTGGGACCAGTTCTTTTTAATGTCCTCATAAGTGACATTGCAGAGGAACTGGAGGGAAAAGTATGTCTCTTTGCAGATGACACAAAGATCTGCAACAGGGTTGATACACAAGATGGAGTGGAAAGGATGAGAAGAAACTTAGCAAGGTTGGAGGAATGGCCAAATGTATGGCAGCTCAGATTTAATGCAAAGAAGTGCAAGGTAATGCACCTGGGAAACAAAAACCCAGTGGAAGAGTACACAATGGGGGGTGAGATACTGACAACAGTAAAAATGGAAAGGGACCAGGGGGTAATTATATCAGATGCCCTAAAGGTGGGCAAGCGATGTGAGAAGGCAGTAAGGAAGGCTAGGGGGATACTGGGATGCATAGGGAGAGACATCAATAGTAGAAAACAAGAAGTTGTTATCCGTTTGTATAGACAGTTGGTGAGACCCCATCTGGAGTACTGTGTACAGTTCTGGAGACCCCATCTCCGTAAAGACACAGGCAGAGTGGAGGCTTTCCAGAGGAGGGCAACTAAAATGGTGCCGGTTCTGCACCAGAAGACATACGAAGAAAGACTAAAGGAAACATAGAAACATAGACTTTGACGGCAGATAAGGACTGCTTGGCCCACCTACTCTGTTCATTTCCCTACCTAGAGGATAAGCTGCAGATCCTATTTAACCAACAGCCTATTTCTTCATACCCACCACAAAAATTGCCTTATGTCTGACCCATGCATTCTTGAATTCTCCCACAGTTTTAGACCCCACGACCTCCTCAGAAAGTCTGTTCCATGCATCCACCACCCTCTCTGTGAAAAAATACTTCCTCACATTGCCCCTGAGCCGTCCCCCCTCTATCTTCAAATTGTGTACCCTTGTTCTTGCATATCTCTTTTTCTGAAAGATGCTACCCTCTTGGACTTTGTTAATTCCACTGAGGTACTTAAACATTTCTATCATGTCCCCCCCTCTCCCTTCTTTCCTCAAGGGTATACATATTAAGCTCCTTTAGTCTCTCCTCATGTGGCTTCTCTTGCAGACCCTGAACCATTTTAGTTGCCTCCATCCTGTCTATGTCCTTGTGGAAATGGGGTCTCCAGAACTGGATGCAGTACTCCAGATGGGGTCTCACCAACTGTCTGTACAGAGGGATAACAACTTCCTGTTTTCTGCTGGTGATGCCTCTCCCTATACAGCCCAGTATTCCCCCAGCCCTCCCTACCACCTTCTCACATTGCTTGCCAAACTTAAGGTCATCTGATATGATTACCCCCAGGTCCCTTTCCATTTTTGTTGTTGTAACTACCCCCCATTGTGTAATCTTCCCCTGGGTTTTTGTTTCCCAGGTGCATTATTTTGCACTTCTTTCCACTGAATCCAAGCTTCCATACTTCTGGCCATTCCTCCAACCTTGCCAAGTCCCTTTTCATCCTTTCCACACCTCCTTGTGTATCAACCCTGTTGCAGATCTTTGTGTCATCAAGGAGCTTAATATGTATATCCTTGAGGAAAGAAGGGAGAGAGGGGACTTGATAGAAACTTTCAAGTACCTCAAGGGAATCAACAAAGTCCAAGAGGGTAGCATCTTTCAGAAAAAGAGATGTGCAAGAACAAGGGGCACAATTTGAAGGTAGAGGGGGGACGGCTCATAGGTACTGTGAGGAAGTATTTTTTTCATGGAGAGGGTTATGGATGCATGGAACAGCCTCCCTGAGGAGGTCGTGGAGTCAAGAACAGTTGGGGAATTTAAGAATGCATGGGACAGACATAAGGCAGTCCTAGTGGAGGGTAGGAGGAAGTAAGCTGTTGGTTAACTAGGATCTGCAGCTTATCTATTAGGTAGGAAAATGGGCAGACTAGGTGGGCCAAGCCGTCCTTATCTGCCATCACATTCTATGTTTCTATGTTTCTACAGCTACAGGAATAGCATTAACTGACTTGTGCTATGCTATCACTGTAGTTACAGTATACTGCCACACACTGTTTTTCCAGCACAGATTTTTCTTTGCTGTAATCCCGGCGATATATTCACCGGGTTGGCAGAACAATAGGGCATGCAATAAAGCTGGAAGTGGGGAAGCTTCGGAGGGATGTGAGGAAATACTACTTCATTGAAATAGTGGTGGAACAGTCTGCTGCCCAAGGTGGTGGGGGAAAAAACAGTGATGGGCTTCAAGCATAAATGGGATAGGCATAGGGGAATACTGGTAAACAGGCAGGGAATGGGAAGGGCTACCAGAGACCAGTTAGGTTGTGCGGGGATAGAATAGGCAGGGAACATCTGGGCAAACAGGGTGGGCAAAGCAGTCCTTTTCTGTCTACAAATAATTTGTTTCTGTGTTTCTATTGGATCAAAATGGATGCACTGATACCCCCACTGCAGAACGTGAGTGGTAGATTTTATTCTTTAAGAAATCAAAACAGTACTGCAAAAGAAAAGACAACAGAAATTAATGCAATGTTTCAAGTTGAAAAGGGCAGCCTTCATCAAGTGTGGGGAAAGGTAGACTACAATGAGTTTTATTAGGGATACCTCAAAGAGAGAGTGAAAACAATTAGAATAAATAACTGTTTAAAATCGAAATCCTAAATAATGTTCCATTTTGTTCTCCCAGTCTCCCTCCTTGCTGACTACTTCATCTCCAATATCTTTGTCATTTTTACCTAATTTAGTTATGAATCTGCTTCCTTTCTGGAAACCTCCATCAGTAGGTTTTTTTTATAGATTCACCGCCCTCTTGGAGAAGACATGCCTCCTAATGTATCCCCTGAATATGCCAGCACTGAGCTTTGGGGGCTTGTCCTGGAGGACAGCAGATTAGACTTGTCTGTCAGTGAGATAATGTCCCCCTCAGCCTCTTTTCTCCATGAACATATAAAGGGCCACCCCCTATTCCTCTCTTCATAGTTCTACTCCACCAAACTCCTCATCATTTTTAGGCCTTGTGCTGAACCCTCTTGACCACCAAAAATATCCTTTTTGTACTGAGAAGCCCAGCACTGCATCCAGCACTCCAGATAGTATTTAACCAAGGCATTGTAAAGTTGCAGGATTACTTCTCCTGCCTGCTGCCCACATCCCGTGACACATCCCAGCATTCTGCTGGCTTTTTTGACAGCAGCCACATACTGCTTATCTTGCTTCAGTGCCACATCTTTTCCTCCTCCACTGCATCAAGGGGAGCCCCACACTGTGTATAGGTGTTACCTCCATTTTTCCTCCCCACATGTAGCACCTTGTTGCATTTGGCTAGATTAGATTAGAGATGCCAGGAGTCAGACCAATCAAACAGTTATTTCAAGTCCTCTTGAAGTTTGTCCCCATCCCCAAGACAGTCCACCCCCTGGGCAAGCATAGCCTTTTCAGTGAACTTAAGCAGTCTGTTTTCTTTTCTTGAAACAAGTGTTTATTAAAATGAAAAAAGGGTGGAGGGTAAAAAATGACTGGGGTGGGGAGAGGGTGGCCAAGGAACTAGCCAGGGCCACCAATGAAGCAACATTTTTTTAAATGTTGGCCCTGAACCGAAAATCCAAGTAATGAATATTCATGTATCTGAGGTGCAGTGTATGAATACTTGCCGAATATTTGAAAAAAGGTACTCTCACACCCCTACTGATTGGTTTGGAGGCATAAAATGGTAACCTGTGATATGGGTGACTCCAAAAGAGTGAGGCCAAAAACTGCGATGGCAATTCAGCGACTACAGAAACGGTGAGGGTATATGATCACCAAAATGGTGACAAATGCTTTCCCCTTCCCCAAAGTGCTACAACCTCAGAGTTGGTTATGTTATTAAAGGGGTGTGGGAGGCGAAGCCCCCCTGCAGAAAAGCATTTGTTGCCATTTCTGCGATTGCCGACATGTATCCTCGCCGTTTCTGTAGTTGCTGAATTGCTGCCGCTGTTTATGGGCTCACTCTTTTTGAGTCGCTTATTTCATTTAGAACCCATAAAACAGAGGGCCATGGTGAACAAGCTGTGAGGAGCAGCTGGTGGCCTGTAATATGTTTTCCCTGTTGAAAAGGAAGCTGAGAGAGGACATAATCTCTGTCTTCTGCATACTCAAGACTACTGACAATATTTAACAGAAATATTTGATCTGGTGTCCTCCAGTATAATGCAGGAGCAGGAAGGAAGATGGTAGATTCATGGGTAATCTTATGATACTTCTCCCAGGGGATGGTGGACCTGTGGAACAGCCTGCCAATGGAGACAGTGGATAAGAGGAAGGTACAGGCATTCAAGGTAAGCCAGTACAAATGTAATACTTTCTGAAGAATTTATAAGTATGTTCTGTTGTGCAGCTGATTCATTAGTGTTCTATATATAAGTTATATTCATTAACTTTATAGGAAGATTTTCCATATGAATAGAAACATAGAAACATAGAATCAGATAAGGAACACTTGATCCATCCAGTCTGCACATTTTTGCCTACATGCACTATTACCGCAGACCGTACCTGATCTACAGCTCTTTCTCCCTCCCCCCCTTTTCTTTCAATTATGATTCCCTTGTGCTTACCCCATGCATTCTTGAACCCCGCCACTGTTTTTGCTCCCACTACCTCCACTGCAAGGCTGTTTCAGGAATCCACCACTCTTTCTGTGAAGAAGTACTTCCTCACATCTCTCCTGAATCTACCTCCCTTCAACTTCATAGCATGTCTCCTTGCTCTTGGGCACCTTTTCTTCTGAAAAATACTTCCCTCTAAAGGTCACTAACATATCCCCCCTCTCCCACCTCCATTTCAGGGTGTAAATATTGAGGTCCTGCAATCTCTCCTCGTAGGGCTTTTGATGCAGATACTGCACCATTTGAGTTGTCCTCCAATGAACAGCCTCCACTCTGCCTATGTCCTTCTGAAGATGTGGTCTCCAGATCTGGATACAGTATTCTAGATGGTGTCTTACCAGTGATCTATACAGAGGCAACACCATATCCCTCTTTCTGCTGGTGATACCCCTACCTATGTACCCACACATCTCACCAAAACTCTTGACTGCCTTGTCGCACTGCCTGGCCACCTTTAGGTCCTCTGATATGATTACCCACAGGTCTCTTTCTTGCTTTGTGGTTGTCAATACCTCTCTACCCATTTTGTGCTCTGCTCCAGCTTTCTGTGCCCTAAGCACATTATTTTGCACTTTTTCACATTAAAAACACAGCTGCCCCACCATACCCTTGACCACTCCTCTAGTTTTCTCAGGCCTCTGCTCATCCTTTTCACCCCCCCCCCCAAGTATTGCAGATTTTGGTGTCATCTGCACAGAAGCAGACCTTCCCTTCCAGCTCCTCTGCAATGTCACTTATAAAGATATTAAAGAGGACCGATCCCAGCACTGATCCCCAAGACATCCTGCTGATACCTGCCCTTTCTCAGAGTGAACTCCATTTACTACCACCCTTCGTCGCCTATCCCCTAACCAATTTCTTAGCCAGTTTACCACCTTTGAACCCACTCCTAAGCTGCCCAGCTTGCTTACTAGTCTCCCATGTGGAACAGTGTTGAAAGCCTTACTGAAATCTAGGCAGGCCATGTCCACCCTGATCTAAATCCTTTGCCAGCCAGTCAAAAAAATCTGTCAGCTTTGCTTGGCATGACCTTCCCCCTTATGAAACCATGCTGCCTTGGGTCTAGTACATACCAGGTTAAAATGTTGTTTCAAGAATAATGCAGTGAAAACCACACTTCAAAAACAATGTATGCTTTGACAGCGACAGGGGTAGAACAGTGCATGTTAGTTACCGCTTCCCCTGTGGCTGTCAAGTCAGGGAAGGAAGTGGAGAAGAGTTAGTTATTTTAGGTTCGGGGGTGCAGGTGGTTAGAGTCTCCTGCGTCAGGGGATGCAGGGGCAGAGCCCCTCACAAAACCAAAGTGTACATTTTGTTTTTTAGCCACAGTAGTGGTTGTCAGTATGGTTTTGGACCACTACCACTGGTGCTGTTTTTCCCTGACAATGTTTTTGGATGGAATTGTGTTATACATCGTGGTTTTTGCAGTGCTATTGTTGACAGTGCCATTTTTGTTTTCATCCTCTTGACCTAGTGCCAGTCTAGTAACCCACTGTATTCAAGATACTCCACAATCCTTTCCTTTAGCAGTTTTAAACCTAAGCAGTGTGTGGCTCTCTCTGCAGGCTCCTTGCTTTAAAACTACAAACTATTTTAAAAAATACTGTGATCCTGTTCTGTGTTTGTGTTTGTGCATACTATGAGTGCGTGACTGAGCCCTGCTGACATTGTGTCAGGAAGCAGGAAGAGGGACTGTAGTTCTTTTGACCAGACTCGAGAACTACAGTTCAAAAAGGAACTTTTTTTTTTAATTTGGGGACTAGCATACACTTATACTCCACCAGCTCCACGCATGAGTGGTTTTCGTGGAGTTTTAAAAGGGCATTAAAAACATAAAATCTTGAGGGGCTCTGTGACCTTGTTTGAGTACTTCCAGGTCACTCCTCTTCATTTATTGCACTTCTCATGTGAGCAGGGTGAGCAAGGGAGCAGGGCGTGTGCGACTCCGTGCGCAAAGACGTGCGCTAAGACATGCGCGTTCAGCGCATGTTAAGCGTGTTAGGCGGTGTTAGGGGGAATAATTATGGCCGTGTTGTCACCTTCACTTATACTTGTGAGTACTATTACATTATGTGGTTCTGTTGTTTCACCTCTAACGCGTGGTAATGGCATCCTCCTTAAATCTACCGAGCAATATTAATGTGTTTGTAACCACTACTAAAGGGGAAACAGGTATACAATGCACATCTTGCTATATGTTTAGCCTATCAGCTGACATTGCTGAAAATCTCCCCTTTCGATGTGCAAAATGTACTGACAACATTGTATTACAATGTGAGAATAGCTTATACTATAAACGGATATTGGCATTCGAATCAAGAAATGATTCCGAACCTATAACAGTTCAAGATGCTTTACATGTAACAAATATCCCTTTAAATGAGACTTCCTCTACCTCTACCTCTACCTACAGCATCCCTTCTGACAAAATAATATCTAGTGAGAATAATCATGCTACTATGAGTAGTTCAGTGATTTATCCATCTGATGTCTCTAAAAAAAGAGCTAGAGAAGATGAGCACAGTTTGGTAAACAGCATAGAAGATACAACTTGGTATAATGTGCAAGGGTCTAAAGCTACTAAAAAGAGGAGAAAGGCTGAGTATTTTAACATTCCACTACATAATAGCTTTGACCCATTGTCCACTGCCTCTGTCGATTCTAATTGTATTCCTATTGAGTCCCGTAATGAAGGATTAAATTCTAAAAACACTTCCCAAGTCATGGTTGATATGCCAAATTCTTCAACTCCACCACCTAATTCCACGACTGATGTTCCTTTGATTGATTTTGCTACTATTCAAACTGGTGAAGAGGCAACCTCTATGTGTGTTCCTAATAGTGATGATTCACATACCAGACAAATATTTGTTCTGGGTGATTCCTTAGTTAAACATCTTGATAGGGTTTTATGCGAGCATGACAAACATAATAGAACTTGTTCTAGTTTCAGTGGTGCTAAGATCTCAGATCTAACATATATATGGTCGATAATATTATTAGCTCTCAAGACATAAATCCACTGTGTATTATCCATGTTGGAGCCAACAACATCTACAGGGACTCTGTTCAGAATATCAAATTAGCCTATGTTTCTATGACTAATAAAATGATTGTTCTCAGGTGTGATATTATTTTTGGAGATTCTACCCATACCACGGTACTCCGGTTTCTTAATCATAAAATTAAAATTATTAACAACTGGCTTAGGCAATGGTGTTTATGACAGAATATTCAGTGCATGACCCATTGGGAAGAGTTCTCTGATAGATCTGAGCTTTACTGTCCTGGACATGCATCTTAACAAACTAGGAATGCATTGCTGAGTCAACAATTCCTATCTACAATTAACATAAATTTAAACTAAATAATGGGGGGGAGGGGGAATGCAAATGTACACACCTCTTCATCCCACTCTTATAAAGTCTCCAGTAAACAATTACAGTTTCTTAGTTTCAATGCGAGAAGTTTGACACATAAATTCAATGAGTTACAAACTGTGATTTCGAATAAGGATTTTGATATTATTAAGGTTTGTGAAACATGGGGTGATTATAATTCCCACTGGATCAAGCAGCTCCCTGGATAAATCTCTTATTATCTAAATTGAAGTGAAAGAAAGGGTGGAGGTGTTGCCTCATTTATTAACAATAAAATCAACTCAGTCAATATTTCTAGTTCTATAAAAATTCATAATCTCCTGACTGAGAGTCTTTGGCTTAAAATTTTCCTATCCAAACAGGATTCTATTATCCTTGGGACACGTTATGTTCCCCCAAATTCATCTAGTTTAATTATGGACGTCATTCTTTCTGAATTTGAAATAGCTACTCAAATGGGTTATGTTATTATTACAGGGGATTTCAATCTCCCAGATATAACTGGCAGTCATTCATAACATCTAGCAGTATTAGTAATAAATTTTTGTCCACTTGTTCGGAATTGGACTTACAGCAATGGATAACTTCGGCAACCCAAGGTAATAATATATTAGATCTTGTTCTGAGTAGTACCGCCTTAGATATTAGGGATGTGCATATTTCATCACCAATTGGCAGCAGTGATCATAATTCTATTTTATTTAACTTGCAGAGACATATTGTCTTTAATACTAATTCTTCGATTATATACCTGTACGACAAAGCTGATCTTCACAGTATCAATCTATACCTTGAAAAAATAAACTGGTTATCTCTTTTTGATAACCAGTCCTTATATCAAAGTTGGGTACTTTTCAAATCACTAATTTTGACTCTTCGTGATACTTATAGTCAATCAAAAAATAAGAATTCTAATGGGAAACAGACTCCTAGATGGATGAATAAAAACATAAAATGTTTAATAAATATAAAAAATAAAAAACATCGTAACTACCTAAAGAATAGGACAACTTCTAATTGGGAATCCTATTTAAAATCAAGTAGGAAGTGTAAATTAGTCATCCGTAGGGCCAAATCTAGATGGGAAATGAAATTGGCAACAACAGCTAGTAAGTCTAATTCCAAACAATTTTACTCTTATATAAACTCCCTCAGGAAAAGTCCAAGTGTGGTGGGGCCTCTTACAACAGAAAACATACTTATCCATGAGCCGAAAGCCATGGCTGATGTATTTAATAATGAATTTTGTAAAGTTTTCTCTACATCAGAAGTTCAATCACCTGTACCTATGATTTCACTGTCAGATACTTTTATCACATTCTCTGTTGAGTCTATTCTTAAAAAACTACACTTACTAAAAAGTAAATTTTGTTCAGGCCCAGACAAAATAGCAGGGCATTTACTTTACCTATTATCTAAACATATTGCCTTTCCACTCAAACTTTTATTCGACTTTTTTTTTACAATATAATTTTATCCCTTGTGAATGGAAAGAGGCGTTTGTGGTACCAATACATAAGAAGGGATCAAAACATCTATGGGAAAATTATCGGCCGATTAGTTTGACTTTATCTATATGTAAGGTGTTAGAAAGTCTACTAAAGGATATTATTGCCCCTATTATTGATGCATCTGATTTGGAACAACATGGCTTTAAGAAGGGTAGAAGCTGTCTGACAAATTTGCTCTGCTTTTATGAACATTTTAGATCTTGTTTGGATAACTGGTTATCCTGTGACATTGTCTTTATTGATTTCAGTAAAGCTTTTGACACCATGCCACACTGGGCTCTAATTCAAAAACTCACAGGTCATATAATTACATGTATTCATAATTGGCTTTCAAACAGAACTCAAAAGGTGATGATTAATGGGGCATTTTCTAACTCTGATAAAGTTTTAAGTGGTGTTCCACAAGGCTCGGTTCTCGGCCCCTGTCTTTTTCAAGCTTTTATATCTGATTTAACTAATTCCTGCCTTTCATTTACAATTAAATATGCAGATAATGTGAAGATCGGAGGACCATGTTCTAATTTAGACCAAATATCTTGTATTCAGCATGATCTTGATATTATTAGTACCTGGGTTAATAAATGGGGCATGAAGTTAAACTCCACAAAATGCAAAGTAATGCATTTGGGTTCTAATAATTTAAATTTCCAGTATATTCTGGATGATTTACCATTGTGTGCCACTAATGATGAGAAGGATTTGGGTATAAACATTTCAGATGACTTAACATATCCCAAGCATATGCATTTGGTTATTAGTACATCTAATAAAATTATTTGGTCTATTTTGCATAATATTAGATCTTGAGATCAGGAGGTGTTGTTACCCCTATTCAGGTCCTATGTCCGTCCCCATCTTAAATATGCTTCACAGTTGTGGTGTCCTTTTAAAAAATCAGATAGTCACTCTCTTGAAAGGGTTCAGCGAAAATACACTTAAAAAATATCTGGTCTTGAATCCTCATCTTATGAGTTTAGGTTGGATACATTGAAACTAATGCCTGTTACTATCAGACACATTAGAGGTGACCTTCTCCTCCTATATGACATTATTCATGACCCTATATCATGACTGAGTTAGGATTTTCTTTTAAGTCATCAATACATAATACTAGAGGTCATGTCCTCCAGTTAACTGGTAAATCTTTTAAACACAATAATCATAAGTTTTTCTTTTCTGTAAGAACTATTGGGCCTTGGAATAGACTTCCATCTGATGTAGTAACAAGTAATACTAAAGAGATTTTTAAACATCGTCTCAACATGCTAATTATGTCTGGGTATGACTTAACATTCTACTCTATGGCCTAGCATAGGAGCATTATGGGCTTTGGCCTACTAGCTCTTTCTTCTAACCTTAGTATGAACCTTAGTATTCCATTAACTTTCCCACCACCAATGCCAAGCTGAGTGGCCTATAATTGCCAGCCTCCTCCCTGCTACCACGTTTGTGTAGTGGGACTAGATCCACCCTCCTCCAGTCCTCCAGAACTACTCCAGTTTCCAGTGAGCTGTTAAACAGAACTGTCATAGGTGCAACCACTATTTCCCTGAGCTCCCTCAATACCCTTGGATGCACCCCATCTGGTCCCATTGTTTTGTACACCTTCAGATTAGTGAGTCCCTTCAGAACTCTCACCTCCTAAAAAGGACTAATGTCCACATCCCTCCCTCCAAAGCTTCTGTTACTTTTTTGTGGCTCCTCCCCTTCTCCTTCCTCTGTGAACACTGAACAAAAGTATTTGTTCAGGATGTCTGCCTTTCCCTGGTCCCCATCTGCACAGTCCCCCCTTCCCTTTTTAACCTTACAATCCCACCCCGGTCTTCCTCTTTTCACTCACATACATAAAAAATGTCTTGTCCCCTTTCATTATATCCTGGGCTATTCTCTCTTCAGTTTGTGTCTTTGCAGTCCTCACAGCTTTCCCTGCTTCCCTCTGTTTCCTCGATACAGCTACTTTTCCTCCACCCTCTTCATCTCCTTACACCTTCTGAATGCTACTCTTTTATCCTTTACCTTTTCAGCCACATCTTTTGAGAACCATAGTTTTCTCTTTTTCCTCTTGCTTTTGCTCACTTGTCTGATGCAGAGGTTTGTTGTCTTTACTATGCTCTGTTTTAGCTTTGCCCACTGTTCCTCCACCCCACCCAGGCCATCCCCCCTTCCAGGTCATCCCTGAGGCATTCAACCATCTTTATAAAATCTGCCCTCCTGAAGTCCAGGACCCTCACCCTTGTGTGGTTTAATTCCACAGCCATCCTTATATTGAACTACACTGCATGGTGATCACTGGTCCTCAGGTGGCCTCCTACCTTGATGTCTTCAATATTGCACCTGTTAGTGAGTTCCAGGTCCAGAATGACTTTGACAGTAACTTTCTTTGGTCAAAATATAGAACATTTGCTAACAGCCATCAAGCATACATAAACTGTTTATTAGTAGAACAACAAACCATATGTATTTATACAATGCAGTGTCATCAGCTGTCTTCCTTTTGCTTCTTTATCTTACCTTAGTATGAAAGATTTTTCAATAAAAAAGAGGATCAAATGAAGTCATTTTTCCTGCCAAGAACATAAAATAAAAACAGATCAGAAATGTGTCTTTTTTTGTCAGCAAGCCTGCTTGGATATGACATGATATAGACTTTAGACTTGATTAAAATCATCTGCTAAAAGGCCTTTCACCAGCATATACTTTGGGCCCAATTTTTAAAGAACCTGGCACAGCCCAGAGACAAGTCCTCATGCAGGGTAAAATCCTCCCACTGGCAAAATCACCATTTTCAGTATTTGCTACTCATAGGTGACATTTTCTTTCTTTATTTTTTCATAGCATTTTTGTGCATCTGTGCAGAAAGAATTGCACAATCTGTAACAAAATGTGGGAAAGATCTCAAAAAGGCAACCTTTTTGAACATTGTAGAAAACATGAAATTGCACAAGGGTACACTGCATTGTATAATTTGTTCCTGCCCCAGATTTAAAAATATTACGTCTTTGAAATCCAGCCCCAGGTTCTCAAAATCTAACTGTGAAAGGGGGCAGTGACCAATTAAGATTAACATTTAATCCAGTCCAGCTCTTTTATCCGAGCATAAACAGTCTAACTTAGCAAGAGTAGATCCTCCCTGAAATCCTACTATTCCAAAAGAAAATCCCACACCCTAGTCCTATACCAGAGCTGTTGTTACTGTTTCCTGTTATAATGAAATGTAAGAATTAGATTCCAATAGGCATTTTCTGTTCATTTTGTGCAACAAGGATCCCACCAAAGTTAAGGTGGAGGCTTGGCATCTCTTCCATGGTGCCAGTGCATTCAGACATTTGCTTAGTCACTTTAGTTTGTTTAGAATGAATCTATGCAATTAAGTTGTAATTACATTTTAATCAATTGCAACTGGACTGTGATTAAATAATTACAATGTAGGTGCTTATCCAGCTACGGTGGTTACAGCAGTGTTTTACACTGTTGCCACATGCATATATATCCACTTATTAGAAGAATTAACCTTTCTTGTCTAAAATTTAAATTGGTAGACATTTTCATATACTAATTGGAACAATATGAAAACTCAGTTGCCTAATGTGTTCTCTCCTTTTCTTTCTCTCGTCTTGCTTTACTTGCATCTTGAATACCTTAAACGATCAATGACCAGTGGCATGGGTCTGACAGTTTTGTGTTTTTTTTTTCTTTAGTCTGTAGCAGCCTTTTTATAGCAGATGTTTAGTGCACATACTTTCACCGTGATTTTGATACAATACAAAAATCCTGGTTGTGCAGTTACACACAGTTCTGAAGCCATATCAACTCTGCATCAGTCAACTTTGCAACTTGTTTCTGAAAACACTGGCAAAGACTTTTTCTGCAACAATCTGCAAGCTAAAAATCTTATGTGGATTATTTTATTACATCTATCTCCTTATATGTATAGTAGCATTGTTTTGCTCCACTCTTTGCTCCCGTACTACAGTACTATTAATACTTAATGTACCTTTTGCATTGCTGATATTCTCATTCTAGTTTCAATGCCCCAGGGTTTTATTGAGTTTCATCACCTTAGTTAACGTCCTCATATTTCTCTTTGCTGGTTTGTCTCTCATTTGTTGTTGATGACCTGTTACCTGAGTTAATTTGGCAATGTTTTTTGCCTAACCTGTTACTGGCATTTCCTGTTTAAAAGTTGTTGACTGTACTCCCTCTACCAGCCCAAAGCATCTTCATCCTCAGCAAGCAGCCAGCCTGAATTCAGAATGCTGCCTCTCTTAATCCATGGTCATTTCTAGTTTTAAACAGCTAAATAGAGGCAGTGGAGGATGGAAGCATCATGGGAGGTAATAGGAAAACAGAATTGTTGTAGGTTCAGCTCAGGGCATTCTCAGGAAAGAAACTACTGATGGAGGTAATCTAAAGATCTCCATGACATGGGAGAAAAAAGATCTAAGGAGCTAGGGGAGAACTAGAAAGGAGGGTAGCAAAGAGAAGGTGGTGGTGGTGGGAGATTTGACCTACCAGATATTGATTGGGTCATTCCAGTGGGCAGGAACTCTAGAAGGCAGACTCTGCTAGATACTTGCAGGACTGCCTGCCAGTGCAGCTGGTTAAGAAATCCACTAGGCAGGGTGCCATTCTTGATGTGGTCCTCACCAACTCAGAAGTGGTAGGAGAAGGAGTGAGGGTAGGGGAGCCACTAGGGTACAGCAACCATAACTATGTATAGTTCAACCTGGCCCCTGGGACAAGTAAGCTCTCATCAAAGGCTGAAGTCCTAGATTTCAGAGGGGGTAGACATCAACTGGATGAGGGTGCTGCTCCGGAAAAAGCTAGTCAGAGCCGATAGCATTAGGTACGTGGGAAGAAAGATGGGGGGAAATCAAGGGGACATTCTTAAGGCAACAAAGTCTTGCATGAGAATGGTAATCAAATAAAAAAGTACAAGGGGCCAGTGCTGTTCTCTAGAGTGGTCAGGGAAGCAGAGAGAGACAAAAGAAGGCCTTCACCAGGTACGAGGGAAAAGAAGGGGGTGAAAAATGGGGAGAGTACCAAACGAGAACAAGGGAAATCAAGAGGGCTGTCAAAGGAGTCAAGGCAGACACACAGCTGTGTATTGTGGGCGGGGCTCAAGGAGGGAAGGCACAGTTCTTTAGATATATTGGGGAAAGAAGGGAGAAGGAATTTATAGGCTAACAGAGGGAGATATGGTGTTGAAGAAGGACAGGCAGAAAGCAGCCATTCATAATGACTACTTCTGCTCTGTATTTAAAAGGAAAAACAAAGAGCCTCTGCCAGAAAGGGGCATTAAGGCAGCTGTAATGGGTATTCCAGACATTAGGCAGCAAATATTTACTAGTGAAAGGGTTCAGAATGGGCTAGCAACCCTAAAGATAGATAAGGCCCTGGGCCAGATGGGATGCATCTGAGGGTGCTTAAGGAATTGGCAATGGAACTAACTAAATCCCTGGCAGGGCTATTTAGTAGCTTAATTCAAACAAGGTGTTTCCAAAAGTTTGAATGTAGTGGATGTAATCCTTCTCCATGGGGGGGGGAGGAGACAAGGAACAACGTTAACTACAGACTTGTCAGTCTTACCTCTATTGTGAGTAAACTAATGAAGACACCAGTCAAACAGAACCTTGTAAACTACCTGTAGAGAAGTGGACTCCAGAATAGTAAACAGCACAGGTCTGTGACAGGGATGTCTTGTCAGACCAACCTGATAGTATTCTTTGGCTGGGTAATGAGGGTAGTAGATAAGGACCATGCTGTGGATGTACTTTAGTTCAATTTCAGCCAGGCTTTCGATTCAGTGTCTTATGGAAGGCTGCTGAAGAGGCTAGATGATCTGGTTGAAGTGAAGGACACAGTTCAATAAGTGAGAAACTGGTTGGAAGGAAGACAGCAGAGGGTTGTGGTTAACAGAGTCATATCAGAAAAGAGGAAGGTCATCACTGGGATGACACAATGATGGCCCCAGGTCCAGTCCTTTCCAATATGTCCATCAGTGACATTGGGGAAGGAATCCAGGGCAATGTGCATCTCTTTGCAGACAACATTAATCTCTGTGGCAGAGTAGACAGTGAGGAGTGGCTTAGGGAGATGCAAAGGGACTTGCAAAGGCTAGAGAGCTAGTTAAAGGTTTGGCAGTTGAAATTCTATGGCAAAAAGTGCAAGGTGTTGCATATAGGGAACAAAAACCCTGACAGAGTAATGGATGGGAGAGTAAAGCTGGGCACATTCTCTGAAGAAAGAGACCTAGAGGTCATCATCACTGACTCCCTAAATCAATCAAAACTGTGTCACAAGACCTACAGTAAGGCAAACAGGTTGCTGGGGTGTATAGGAAGGGGTATAGACAGCAGAAGGAAGGAGGTACTACTGCCTTTCTATAGATCACTAGGGAGTCCCTACCTGGAGTACTGTGCCAAGTTCTGGATTCCTCACCTAAGGAAAGATATGGACAGGCAGGAGACAGCGCAGCATAGGGTGACCAAAATGATTCATGGCCAGAAGAGCAGATCTTACAAGAAGCAGCTCAAAGCACTGTATATGTACTCACTGGAGGCCAGATGAGAGAGGGAAGATATGACAGAGACCTTCAAGTTCCTGAAAGTAATGAACAAGGTAAACTGCAAGGAACTTTCTGTAGCCAGGAATGCAAGAATTCAGGCCTTGCTTGATGCACTGCAGGACTGTCTCCTGGTACAGCTAGATAAGGAACCTACCAGGCAGTCTGCCATCCTCATTGTGGTGCTTACCAACTCAGAGGTGGTAGCAGCAGTGAGAGTAGAGAAGCCACTAGGGAACAGTGATTATGACTCCATTTGGTTTGAACTGGCCCTAGGGACAGGCAAGCCTCACTCGAGAACTGAAGCCCTTGATTGTAGGAGGGCAGACTTCAGCAAGCTGAGGAAACTAGTCAGGAAAAAGTTAGCCGTGGTACACATTTTATATGGGGTTGAAGAGAAATAGGGGTAATGAAGGGTGCCACTTTTGAGGCATCTAAGTTATGCATGAGAATGATAACCAAAAGGAATAAGCTCAAGAGACCGTTATTGTTCTCTCAAAAGTCAGGGAAGCAATGGGAGCTATGAAAAAAGACCTTCTGCAAGTACAAAGAAAAGCAAGGGGAGAAAGAATGGGGAGAATATTTACTGAGAAATAAGAAGGTAAAGAGTGTTTTTAGGGAGGCAAAAGCAGATATGGAGCTGCGTATTGCAGAAGGGGTCAAGGGCAGAGAAAATATTTCTTTTGATATATTGGGGGAAAAGAAATTAGGGGAATCATTAGACTATCAGAGGGGGTAGGTTGATAGAAGGGGACAGGCAAAAGGTCCTTAATGATTCTTTTTCCTCAGTTTTTACCAGGAAGGAAGGGGAGCCCTTGCCTGAGAGTGGCATCTAAGTGGCCGATAAGGGGATCCTGGAGATGAGGCAGCCAACATGTACAAGAGACAAGGTCCAGAAAGGGCTGGTGGCCCTAAAGATAGATAAGGCCCCAGGAAAAGATGGGCTCCATGGGAGAATACTGAGTAAACTGGTGGTGCAACTGGCTGAACCCCTGGTAGGACCATTCAACAGCTCAGTATGGTTGGGGGTAGTTCTGAAGAACTGGAGTGGGGCAAATAAAATTACACTCCATAAGGGGGGAGGACAAGGAACAAGTAGGGAACTATAGACCAGTCAGTCTAACCTCCATCAAAAGGAAGCTGAAGGAGTCACTGGTCAAAGGAGACCTTGTGGACCACCTGGACAGCAATGGTATCCAGGATAGTAAACAGCACAGGTTCATGATAGGGAGATCCTGTTAGACAAACCTAATAGTTTTCCTTGATTGGGTGATGAGGGAATTAGATAGGGGCCACACCATGGATCTTCTGTATTTTGACTGCAGCAAGACTTTTGACTCAGTGCCCTACAGATATTTACTGAAGAAGATGGAGAATATGGGTGAACCTAAGGACATTGTTAACTGGGTAGGAAACTAGCTAAAGGGTAGGCAGCAGAGGGTGGGAGGGGGTAAATGGGGTCAAATCAGAAGACAGGGAGGTCATGATCAGGGTGCCACAGGTATCAGTCCTGTGCCCTGTCCTCATCAGTATGTTTGTCAGCAACATATTAGAAGGTATCCGGGGCAGGCTGTGTCACTTCATGGATGACACTAAACTTTGTGGGAGGGTGAAGAGTGACAACGGAATCAGGGAAATACAGAGTGACTTACAAAAGCTAGAGGGGTGGTCGAAGGTTTGGCAGCTGTAATTCTATGCCAAAAAGTGCAAGGTAATGAATGCACATAAGGAATAAGAACCTCAAGACACAGTTATGGAAGGGTGGGGTCAGACTTAGCACTAAGCTTGAGGAACATGACCTAGGAGTTATCAGTGACACCCTCAAGCAACTGAGCAAGTGCAACAAAGCCTATGGTAAAGCAAGTAGGATGCTGGGGTGCATAGGGAGGGATATTGATTGCAGGAGGAAGGAGATAATACTGCCCCTTTATAGATTATTAGTGAGGCCACACTTCATGTACTATACCCAGTTCTGGAGCCCTCACCTTAGGAAGGATAAGCTGGAAATGGTGCAGCGCAGGGCAACAAAAATGATTCAAGGCCAACAGGGCAGGTCCTACAAGGGGTGCCTCATGGCACTAAACATGTACTCACTGGTGAGCAGAAGGTGGAGGGGAGATATGATACAGAACTTCAGGTTTCTAAAAGGCATAAACAAGGTGAACAGCAAGGAACTATATTGCTCGAATGGTAGTTCGAGGTCACAAAAGCATGAGTGGAAACTGCCAGGAGGGAGGTTCAGAAGGGACATGGGAAAGTGCTATTTTACAGAAAGGGTGGTGGAGCAGTGGAACAGTCTACCAGCCAAAGTGGTGAGCATTAAAACAGTTGATGGTTCCAAGTATGGTTGGGGCAGAGTGAAGGGTACAGGGGTCACTCTGGGCAACAGAATCAAGAAGGAAAATAGAGAAGAGGAGGGGAGGGCTAGGACTACGTATGGACAGTACATTATAGGGTTAGATAGGGAAGTCAGGCAGACTGGATGGACCATTGATCTTTTTCTGCCATCATTGTCTATGTGTCTATACTGTAAGTAGCAGATCAAGAACATGGGGGCACGAGTGGAAATTGTTTATTTATTTATTGATTGATTAATCTCAGATTACAATACTTTTGAGCCAGAGGCTCTTTTACAGAGGTTCCACATCAGAATGAACAGTATACACAACAGTTTGACTAAATAAACATAGCAACGAACATATGAAGACAGTGTACATATAGGTTAACAATACAGTATTTACATTCAAAGTAGAAAGCATTAGTGCAGATTGAGGGTCAGGGAGGTACAAATTGGCCAGAAGGCAATGTAGCTGCTCTCAGTAGGTTGACATTGTCAAACAGAGTAAACGGTAACTGTCCAAAACCACAATTCAAGCAAGATGGATACAAAGTAGAGATAACAATGGTAACTGTAATGGTGGGTTACAGGCAGATAACTACTTAATTACACTACAGAATTGCAGGTAGGAGCAACAATTGTACATATATGTAACCCTGGGACAGTCAGTATACTGAATCTGAGTTATACCGTAAGGTGAGTGGGGGGTAGGGAACAGTGTAGCTGTCAGCAGAGAGACATTGTCAGGGACCAGAATAGGCGAGGGGAGGGTGGAGGTAGAGAGAGTGGAGAGAGGGGGCAGGGTCAACTTGGGTAGAGAAGTGATGGAGAGATAGAATGTATATGGAATATATAGGAGGAGGTAGTGATCGAGAGGCTAACCATGGCAGGAGAAACATAGTTGGGTTGTGAGGGTGTAGGGGACAGGATGCAGATAGGGGAGAAAGGAGAGTACCCTGCTAGTGGCAGAATGGAGGTCAGGTGGTTCTACTGGGATGGAGGCTTTGTGGGGCAGTCACAGCTGCTAAGAGCAGTTAGATATTGTCTGAGTTTGTGCTTGAATGGATTAAGCTTAGGTTTGTATAGGATGTCCAAAGGTAGACATTTTATCTACAGTAGTTAGCAGTGCAGAAACTAAATGACCATTGGGCCTGTGTGGTCCGACAGAAAGGGGCCTGATATAAGTGTCTTGACGCACTCCTGGTGCTACGTGGATTGGGCGGGTATGTGTGTAAGGAGTGCTGGGAGGATGGCAGGGTCAGTCTCAACCTGATTTCTTTTTGTGAGCAGGCAGGTGTGATACTTAATCCTGCCTCTGAGTTTCAACCAATTTGTTAGAGCATATAGATCACATGTATGGGTGCGACTGTAGGCACCCAAGACCAGGCAATAGGATTTATTGAGGGCAGTGTGTATACCTTTGAGGGTTATGTCAGTGGCAGAGCCATAAATGATTAAGCCATAGTCTTTGTTTTTTTGTAATTCATTATCAGTTTATGCTGGGCAAACCAGCCTTCAACAGCTTCTAAGTATGTTGCAGGCTTCAGACTAGCGAGCATGGTTCAGACTGACTGGTATATAGCACGGCATCATATGTGTATAGGAGGAGATTATTGGAGCAGACTTGCAGGAGGGTTTTAAGAAAGAGGCTGAACAACAGTGGGCCCAGTATGGAGCCCTAGGGAACACCCGAGTGGCCTGGTTGGCTGATGGATAGAGCATCCCTGGTTTTTATCTGTTGAGATCTATCTTCAAGGTAGTTTTTAAATCAGACTACAGTGCAGTTAGAGATCACAATGGCTTGGAGGGACTCGAGCAGGAGAGTGTGATTGCCCACTTCAAATTCCTTAGTGAGGTCAATGTAAACTAACCCCACTAAGTGACCTTGGGCAAGCGCCTTGTGTATATAGTCAGTGTACTCTAAAAGGGCAGATGTGGTACTATGACCTTTCCTGAAACCATGCTGTTCGAGAAACTGAATATCATATTTTGCCAGATATTCCGAGAGCTGTTCTGAGACTACACATTCCAGGGATTTGGAGAGTGTGGGAGGATGGAAATTGGGTGACAGTTAGAGTGTATGGCCCTATATCCACTTTTGTGAACTGGAGCCACTATTGCCACTTTCCATAACATGGGAAACTGCCCAAGACAGTGACAGGTTCAGGATTTTTGTAAGTGGCAACAACACTGCATCTAGAGTCAGGTGTAGCAGCTTTAGATCTAAAGTATCACTACTGAAACAAGACTTGCCAAGTGCCCTTAAAAGGTGAGTTTTGGATTCTTACAGTGTGACTTTCTTAAAATAGAAGGGAGGGTTGTACAGGGATGGGTCCGACCCCTCAGGGTTGTTTGAGCCACTCAGTGGGTCAAAGAAATCAGGGGAGCATGCCACTAAGGTCAGTGAAGGCAGAGTTGAAAATATCAGCAATTCGCTTCGGGTCCTAGATGGTTACCCCATCTACGTTAAGAATGGAGGAGGGGATTTTCTGGGCTTACCAGTGAGTTCTTTGAGATTGTTCCAGAATTTTCTGCTGCCACCCCAGGAGTTCGAGAGTACGTCCTTGTAGTGCACAGCTTTGGCTTGTTGGATTACTCGGGTGCAAGTGTTTCTGGCTGCTTTGGACTGCTGCCAGTCCACTTGTTTACCCGTGGCCTGAGCTTTGTGCAAGAGGGGGTCTGTATTAGTCATTAGGTTTAGGAGTGAAATGGAGATCCAGGGGTTGCTAGCAGTTTTTATCTTCTGTTTTCTAAAGGGGGTATAGATGCCACATGCAGCATTAAAGCGAGTAATGAAATATTCCAGGGCATGACTGATGCTTGTTACAGAGTTCATGGGTGACCAATCATTATTTAGGAGATGGGCTTGGAGTTGTTTAAGCTGCCCTTTCTTGAGGACACATTGGAGTGACAGTTTGCTTGGTTGTTTGGGGGTTTTGTTTGACTATAAGCATATGACAGGAGAGTGGTCACTCAGGGAGTCCAGGAGGACCTCCGTGCCAATAATCCTCTCAGACCAGTTGGTAAAAATCAGGTCAAGCAGGGTATTGTTGCCAGTCCTGTGGCTGATTCTGGTTGGGGTTATCACTACTTGTGTGAGGTCAATGGCAGCAGCAGCCTCTTTGTAGGTGCTGGCTTCTGGGCCAAGCCAATTTACATTGAAGTCCCCAAGAAGTATTATCTTATTGCTGTGGGGCATGTTGGAGAGGTATTTGAGAACTGAAGTGAACCCATTGGCTTGGTCACATGGGGGGATGTAGATTGAGAGAATTGTGAGGGCTTTACCAAGTTGTTCTAGGAACAACTGTATTGCAAGGGCTTATGTACTGCTTCCAGAGACTATTTTTGGAAGGGCATGTCCTTGGAGGGAGGCCTTAATGTATACTGCACGGCCCCCACCCCTTTTCCCTACCTTATCTTCTCTAAATAAAGTGTAGCCATCAAGGGAGACGGCATTGTCTGGCACCTTGGGGGAGAGCCAGGTTTCGACTACAGCTAGCATATCGGGGTTTGTTTGCTGTGTCACGTACACCTGAAGGAGATCAATTTTGTGTAGTAAGCTGTGGATGTTAACTGAAGCCAGTTTAAGAGCTCCTTGGTTACAGCTGCTACACAAACCCTGGATTGGGATGAATGTTTCCAGACATAAATAGAAATAACAGGGCATTCCAGATAAGAAGGTGCTTGAGCAGTTTAAGATGGAGTGTTGGTTTATAATTTTTAGGATTACTGACCTTGGAGAATGTAGGAGGAATGGCTAGGTGGGGCAAACGTAGGAGGATGTGAGAGATAGGATGTAGAGAAGAGAAAAAGCATGACTTGTATGGTGTAATGGGGTGGATTGGAGGGCCACTGAGAGTTTCAGAGGCTATTGGGATAACCCTCAGTGGAGAGAGTGGGTGTATGACATAGGTTTGGAAATGGTGTTGTTCTGGTGGGGTAAGGTAGCTACTAAGAGAGCAAGGGGTAATATGCAATTAAGGGATCCCATGTTTGCATATGGGACCAAAGTATTAGAGAAGGCTGGTATACTATGGTGGAGGGGCAAATAATGTCACTTACTCTGGGTGAAACGGGTGGCTAGATTAAGAGCTTAGACTGGTGCTAACACAGTGGGGGGGGGGGTGAAAGCCTGAGAGTTGTAGTTTGGGTGTTTCGGCTATAAGGTAAATAAGTGAACTGGTTAAATTGTATCCCTGGGGATGGAGTAGTGGTTAGAGTGCTCACTTCTGGACTTAGGGTTGGAGGTTCAAATCCCAGGTGGGGAGGAAAAGAGAAATGAGAGGAAAGTAGTAAGGAGGGGAATGAAAGGTAGAGGTTACAGGCTGGGAAAAGGGATAGAGTTGAGGAGGGAAGAAGAGGTGATGTCAGGAGAGGAGAGTGAGGTAGGGGGCTCACTAGTGTCTCCTAGTGGTCACTTTGTGTAACCTGCAAAGGGGGAAGTGGGGAGGTAGTACCTGGCAGCTGTAGATCATGTGACCTACAGTGACCTATAAATTAAGGGATGGACCAGGGTTGGAGGACAGGGCAGTTGTTGCAAAGTGACATCGGGCTAACACAGGTGCTGAATAGCATTTCTGAAGGAGAGGATGGTAAAGATTTCAAATCACCCTGTGGCTGCAGGCAGGGCTCTGCTGCGGGTGTGGACTTGGAGCTCTGTGGAGAGCTGAAGCAGGACTATATTGCAGTGTTAGGTTGAACAAAGGGGCACAGTGTAACATGGGAAGGACTGTTGGGACTGTTGGGGGATGGGATAAACTGCACATGCACAGAGGGACAGACAAAGATGGAGAAACAGAGAGAGTGTGGAGAACAAACAATTCGAATTAAGGTACAGAGGGAAATCAACCAGGTATGCTGGACTTACACTCAGTGGGCTTAGTTACACAAGCCATGGTCAGCTAAAGTGCTAAACTCCTCCACAACTTAGCAAGCCCTACAACCCAAACATTAGGAAGCTCTAACACCCACAACTTAGCATGAAGCAAGCAACATATAATCTATCGGGTGCTCTCTGCCGACTCAAAATCAATTAAGGTACCTATGGCAGACAGCATACAATTAATTTAAACCATGGGTGCTGAATAACACCTCTGAAGGAGAGGATGTAATTGGGGAACGTTCAAGAGGGAAGTGAGAAAGCTTTATTTTACAGAAAGGGTAGTGGAGCCATGGCACAATCTGCCTGCTGAAGTGGTTGGTTCTGAAACTATCAATGGTTTCAAACATGGCTGGGACAGAGTGAAGGGTTTAGTGGTTGCTCAGAGTGGTAGTATGGTAGTAGTAGGGTTGGGAGCATGGGGTGGATAGTGAGGGTTAGAACCATGCATGGACAATAGTTTACAGGTTTCTTAGGGTTTATGGGCACACTGGATAGACCAATGGTCTTTTTCTGGTGTCATTGTCCATTTTTCTGTTTCTATGAAACTCTCACTGGTTGGACTCGGCTCATTGGCAATTTGTTCTTAATGCAGTCAATCCTCCCTTTTTGAAGTTGAGCCCACTCAGTTGGTGGCATTCTCACCTCTGAGTCACAAAGTCACTAGATCATGTTCTGCATCAGAGATTTGTGCCAATATCAAAGCCAGACACTTCAGAGCTGAGCCAGAAGCTGCTGTACTGTTTAAGATGCCATCCGTTGGACAGGACATTACAAATCAGTTAAGGGATTTCAGCCAACAATCAAAGCAAATTCATGTTACCTCTTCTCTGGTGTACAGTGAATATGTCATGCAGGAAAGTTAGGAGTTGAGCATTCCACTCCACAGTCAGAGGGAGGGTAGTTTCATTTATTTAAAAAAATACTTACTGTAAAACATTAGAAATTACTCTAACTAACCTGAGTGATTTATACTAAGTTAATTGGACCTCTGCAGAGTGTCTCTTACAGTATAAGAGACTCATTTTGATCAAACCTTTAAAATGACCAAGAAATAGAAAAAAGGGAAATGGACAGACAGCAAAAGGGAAAAAAGAAAGGCACTCAGCATCCCACCATCAGACCAGGTGGATCTCGAGAAGAATGAGAAACCAGGCCCTATTGAGAGATACCTGAGCACAGCAATCTTGAGTAGCTCCAAGAGTGTGGAGCTTCCTGTTGGGGTTGGAAAAGCTGGCCCCAGACTTTAATTACTGATAGCTAAGTCTGATTTGGAGAAAATGACAGCAACATGCAAGAATCAACCACTGGTAAATTTGATTCCTACAAGGCAGTGAATAAATCATACAAAACTCTGATGGTGAGTATAGAGATGTTTGGGAGCAAACTTGATCACATTGTAGCCAGTAGTGATAGCATAGAATGTTGTACTGCAGTTCATAAAAAGGTTGTGGACATGATACAAACAGAACAACTTGAAATGGTAAATAAAATTGATTCCTCTAAGGAATTATTACATTCTATTTTGTGGGAGAATGTGTAACAGGCCTGGAAAATTGAGAATCTTGAGATCACAATCATAGAATCATAGAAAGCTGCCAGCAGAAAAGGACCCTGGACCCATCCAGTCTGCCCGTAACCCCCCCCCAGGAAGATTCCCTCCGTACCTTTGCAGCTTGCACTTTGCCTGTCAGTCCCATGTGTGAGTCCCAGGCCCTCTTAAAACTCTCCACTGTTCCCACCACCCACCACCCACTCTGGCAGCTTGTTCCATGATTGTACCATGCTCTTGGTGAAGAACCTCCCCCTGATGTCCCATCTGAACCTTCCCCCCTCCAGTTTGAGGGTATGTCCCCTAGTGGAATTGTTCTTACTCAATTTGAATATGCTGTTGACTCCCACCACCAATAATCTCAAATCAATGAGAGTAATTTAAGATTTGTTAGCCTACTCTTGCTTGAGGACTCAGATACTGCAACGTGGGATGTTATTAAAGAGGTGCCAGCAGAACGTTTGGACTTTAACCCTAGTAATACGCTTGTGTTTATAAAAGCTTTCCATCTACTGATGCAGAATAAAAATCTCAAACTGTAAAGCCTCCTATAGTTCTAGTGAAATTTGCTTTGGAAGCAGATCTAGAATTAATTATAAAACTGCTAGAATTCAATGGGCTGTCATATTGAAAAATACTACAGCCTTTGTATACATGGAAATCAGTACACAATCCAAGCCCACAGGAGGAGATTTCTAACAGTTTGACCTGACATCACTGAAATTGGTGGCCAATTTGCCTTCTATAGTCAAGCAAAGCAAGGATTTCTATTGGAGATATCAGGAGAATTATTTTATCCTGACCAGCTCTCGAGCTTTCTGAAACATTATCATGCCAGTCATTAGAACTCTACTTGTCTGATTCCAGGATATCATCAGATTCTACAAAAGGGGTTACTGTTTATACAGCTTCCCAGCCCTAGGAATCTATCTCAGTCTGTTCTATGAATCAGGAGGAGGAATCTGAAGAAATCAACATTGAATCTAATAAATAATAAACTCATTGGCTTTTCATGTTCAGAATCAAAATAAAGATAAATTCTTTGGATCTAACTAGAAAATTATGCAGATAGGAAATGGACGTACTCAATTTTTCAGATCAGGAGTACAGTTATTTAGAATATTAACTTTTGTTTAAAGAAACACTTTCATATATGTGGCAGACAAATTATTAAAAACATGTTTATATAGACCAACCCAGTGGTGCAGAGGGCTGAGGTGCTTGAAGTCCCTTACCTCTCCCACGCCAGTGACCCAAGTTCGTGAATGAGCTCAGGCCACCGGGGGTCATTGGGGGGGAGGGTGAGAGCAGGATTGAGAAGCCGTCAGGCAAGCTCTCCTCTCTTGGAATGAGGAGGTGAGTTTCCCCTGTTCTTGGCTGCCACAAGGTGGCAGTCCAGCTGTAACACTGAGATCAAGGGGGACTGGCGATAGGCTGGGTGGATGGAGTGGGTCCGCTGGTTTCAATAAACATGTGCACCTCCACTCCCAGCACAACTGTATCTCGTCATCGCCCCAGGGAGTTAGGGTGGAAAAACCCAGGGAAAAACCTATGTCCCCCCATTGTCAAGCATGATGGCCCTCAGCAGGTAACTGGTTAAAAGAGTGTTTCCAAAACAGCACCATCTAAACTGTGTTGCAATAACTGCGTATGCCTGAATAGCAACAGCGGTACGATAACAAATGTTAACTACCGCTAAGTACCACTACCCCTGTAGCTATGAAGGCAATGATGGAAGTGGATAACAATGGAAAAAATTGCAGAAGCTGGTAGAGCTGCTCCAGTGGTGGAAAGGGCTAAAGCAAAAGCAGTTTGGGCAGCACAGATCAAAAGACCAGGGTTCTGTTCCAAGTCTCCCGAATCATGCATTTTTCGATCTTTCCCCCACCCAAAGTGTGTTTTTATTTTTTGTAAGCATCTGAAATGAATGGACCCCCCCTCAAGTTTTTACTTTCTCCGAGATCCATACCCCCTCGGAGTTGGTTATATTAAGAATGTGGATTGTGGGCCACAAAAATAAACTCTACAGTATGTTATTTAGCAATGTTAGTGGTCGTCGGTGTGGTTTCCAACCTCTACCATTGGTGCTGTTTCGTATCATGATGTTTTATACTGGCACTGTAGTTTATAGCACTGTTTATGCTGTGCTGTTCTTGACAGCACTGTTGTTGTCGCTCTTATGACCTAGTGTCCCCTCACCACCCCTAGGTCCTGCTCCATGTAGATCCCCACTGACTAGACAGCAGGTGGTGTGGCTGACAGGACTGGGGGTCACCGAGCCTGGGTCCAGCAAAAGGCTCAAGGTGGCAATGGTGGGGAAAAAAGCTATGTGAAAAAAGAGAAATAGTTTATGTCTTCTTATTATAAAGCATGTATTTCTTTCATTCTTGCACTTTATAAGCTTTCATTCCATATTATATCTATATTAATATAGCTTGAGTCTTTTAATTTCAATTAACAATTTAAAAGTATTAAGGTTTAATTTATTCAGCCTGAGAAAGAAGCTGAGCATAGGGGTGACTTGACTATCTCTGTAAATCTTTGAAGCCTATATTCAAAGTTGCCTAAACTAATTAATTCTGTTTTAATAATGGTAAATATCTGATAGGAGCTTACAATCCTAGACCATTTCTAATAACCATATCAGTTCCTATAATATTGATTTGTTAAAATTTTTTTACCTACACCTATTTTTCTGTGGTTGATTGTTCATTGTCAGCCTTTTTGCTTTAGTATGTAGTTTAATCAGAGTTATTTCCCACATTTTGAGCTGGGCTGCTGTATAATGTTTGTTATTTCATTCAGAACATCTTTGTCTGTATTTAATCCCTTCCCTGACATCTTTTGACCTTACCATATACACTATTACATATTTTCAGTTTATAAAATCTGTATGCAGGATCATGATGCTCTCTAATTAACTGGATTTAATTATCATAGATTGAAAAGTATATTTTAAGTCAGCATGTTTGATCTTGCTTATTGTGTTGTTAATGTACAGAGTATGGAAATATATGAATGTAACCTGTTCAATATTTTATATAAAAAAATAACATTATTAAAAGTTAAAAAAACAGACTTGAGCACATATCAAAGGTAGACAAGTGTGAACAGTACCTGAGGGTGCTGTACTATTGGAGATGTCATCCATTGGATGAGACATTAAATTACATACTGGATTTCAGTCAATTAGTGGACATAGCCACCATATCCTTTATCTGGTATACAGCGGTTTCTCATGCAGGAGTGTTAGGAGTGGAGCATTCCATTTCATATCAAGATGAAGGGTAGCTTCATTTAACTTTTGAAATAAACAAAAATATTAGAACCTATCATAAACCACTCTAGCCAACTTGAGTGATTTATGATAAGTTATTAGGACCTCTGTGGAGTGTCTCTTATGGTATAAGAGACTCCTCTCATGAGATTTGATCAGCTAGAACCATTAAGCTTCACTTGATGGTCCTGTCACCCAGATCTCAAGCTTGGAGTCTCTTATTCCATAAGAGACACCCCCTGAAGCCCTATTAATATATGAACAAGGGTTCCTTCTTCCCATCTCTGGTGGATGTCCAGCTGGACTAAAGATCCCATGACACTTTTTGTAAAGAGTGAAGGATATCCCTGGTGCTCTGGCCAACATTGCCTCTCTAAACAACAACTAATGCAAGTACTACTGTGTATGACTGTGTGTGAATGTTATACTGTATATGCTCAGCAATGACTTCTGTGTTTGAATGTATGCTGTTCCTATGCTACTGTGGTATGTAAACTGCTTTGAGAAGCAATGTGTATGAAAGGTGCTATATAAAACCACAGTTCATTATCATCCATGCACCCTATGGCAAATGTTTTGTCTTATTTGCTATCTAAAACCATTTGATCCATCTTACTATGCTCAGCACTGAGCTTTACATATACAATGATGTAGCACCACCTAAATTGTTTTAATGCCCAGTATGTCAGAGTATGTATCATTCTGTAAAATAGGCAGATACTCTTTTTCTATCAAATGGGTAATATAAGAAATGTGTTTACATTATGAAAATAGAAATTAATGATGTATCACTACATGAAAGACAATACTACTAATATAGTACATATTGGAAAATATATAGTTTTAGCCTGAAATTGCAAAAGCACAGCTGGAGGAGTGTTTATATTGCTATAATTATACAATACACTCCACCAATGCAAAGCATCGTGGGACATATATATAAATCCCTATAAAAGAACTAAGGCAGATTTGAGCAGGACTAAATGATGCCAAAAGGCATCACAAACAATCTTCAAAGGCTGAAAACAACAGATACACAGATATGTATCATCCTTGATAAGACTCATCAGTGTGTCACATATGTATTTCAGCTCAGGGGGACAGGAAACCAGCCATATGATCTAAGTGGTTTGGTTCATGGTGAGTCCCACATAGGAAAATGATTTAAAAGTTAAGAATTTCAGTACATTAGCACTGAAGCAAGGGTTACCCTGGAAGGGCACTGGCAAAAAACCCAAGGTTTTTTGTTGTTGTTTTTAACTTTATTGATTTTTCAACAAAACAAGCCATGCAGCAAAATCCATCTTTAAATATATCACAATACAATATGTAATAAAGCACTCATTTTAGGACAAGGAACCTTTGATTTACAGAGTGGATACAACATATGGTGGTACCTGAAATTTTTAAACAGGAACAACTTTCCAAAATTTATGTGCACATAAGCTGAGCCTAGCAACATATGTGGAACTAAATGAACATTTGAAAGATAAAGGAGACCTTATGTAACCTGAAAAGTTACTATGTTCACAACCTATTATAGAAAGAGTAAGTACAAGAGATCCATTAGGCTTCATACATATGACCCTTCCCCTGGTTTGCTCCCATATTCTAGGTTTCTGAAAGGAACTTCAAGCATAAACAGGTATATAATAACAATGTCATTAATTCCACCAAGAACTCAGGGTGAAGCCACATGGCTAATATTATAGCTCATGTTGACAGTAAAGTAAAAAAAAAGATTACTGCTATTATGTTCAAAAGTCGTTTGGTTAGTGCAAACTGTCTTCTGAGCCTGAAGGAGTGACTGCACGGCAGCTCTGTAAGCTTGCAGAACTTTGAACATGAGCATGCTACCATTTTAAGTGAGAGCACATGTAGGAAAAATTGAATAGCTCATGTATCAAAAAACACAAGTTATAGGCTAAACTGAATTTTAAGAAGTAAGCAACCACAGCCGTTTTGATCTGTAAAAGTTCAGTCAGTAAGGCAATGGCATGCATCTCAACAAAGCTTGACACAGTTATAAACATACTCACGATCCCACAGGTTGAGTATCTGAGTCCTCAGTCTCTTGGTTGTCTGGAGCTCTCCTGAACTCTTTAACTACTTTTAAAGCCCATTTACCTGCATCTTTTAGTATTCACAATGGAAAAGTAGGAGGAAATACCTAATAATAGAAGCACTCTGGATAGAGGGTGTTGATATTAGTCCTTTCACAGAAGAAAGGGTTCTGAAAGAACTCTTAACACTGAAGGTGGATAAAGCAATGGGGCCTGATGGGATTCACCCCAGAATTTTAAAAGAACTAAGGGAAGAACTAGTAACACCACTGACTACCCTTTTTAATAAATCATGGGAGGATGGGGTGGTACCTGAGGACTGGAGGAGGGCAGATGTGATTCCCCTTCACAAAGTGGGAGCAAGACAGAGGCAGGAAACTACAGACCTGTCAGTTTGACCTCAGTGGTAGGGAAAATGATGGAATCACTTCTGAAGGAAAGAATTGTTGAGTACCTAGAGGCCAGTGGGGCACAGGACCCAAGGCAACATAGATTCACAGCGGGAAGGTCATGTCAGACAAATCTAATTGATTTCTTTGACTGGGTGACTGAAGCAGTAGACCAGGGAGGGGCTGTGGACATGGCCTACCTAGACTTTAGCAAGGCATTTGACACAGTCCCACACAAAAGATTAATAAACAAATTAGCCAGCCTGGGAGTGGGTCATAGGGTGGTATCCTGGGTAAAGCACTGGTTGGACAACAGGACACAGAGGGTAATAGTAAATGGAGTCCATAGTGAAGAAAGGAGGGTTACTAGTGGGGTACCTCAGGGTTCAGTACTGGGGCCAGTCCTTTTTAATGTCTTTATAAGTGACATTGCAGAGGGACTGGAAGGGAAAGTATGTCTCTTTGCAGATGACACAAAGATCTGCATCAGGGTTGATACACAAGGTGGGGTGGAAAGGATGAAAAGGGACTTGGCAAGGTTGGATGAATGATCAAATGTATAGCAACTTAGATTCAATGCAAAGAAGTGCAAAGTAATGCACCTGGGAAACAAAAACCAAGGGGAAGAGTACACAATGCGGGGTGAGATACTGACAACAACAAAAATGGAAAGGGACCTGGAGGTAGTCATATCAGATGACCTAAAGGTGGGCCAGCAATGTGAAAAGGCAGTAAGGAGGGCTGGGGGGATACTGGGATGCATAGGGAGAGGCATCACCAGTAGAAAACAGGAAGTTGTTGGCCCTCTGTACAGACAGTTGGTAAGACCACATCTGGAGTACTGTGTACAGTTCTGGAGACCCCATCTCCGCAAAGACATAGACAGGGTGGAGGCAGTTCAGAGGAAGGCTACTAAAATGGTGCAGGGTCTGCAACACAAGCCATATGAAGAGAGACTAAAGGAACTAAAGATGTATAGCCTTGAGGAAAGGAGGGAGAGGGGGGACGTGATAGAAACTTTTAAATACCTCAAGGGAATCAACAAAGTCCAAGAGGGTAGAATCTTCCAGAAAAAGAGATGTGCAAGAACAAGGGGACACAATTTGAAGACAGAGGGGGGATGGCTCAGGGGCAATATGAGGAAATATTTTTTCACAGAGAGGGTTGTGGATGCATGGAACAGTCTTCCTGAGGAGGTCATGGGGTCAAAAACAATGGGGGAATTCAAGAATACATGGGACAGACATAAGGCAATTCTGGTGGGGGTAAGGAAGAAGTAGGCTGTTGGTTAACTAGGATCTGCAGCTTATCCAACAGGTAGGGAAATAGACAGACTACATGGGCCAAGTGGTCCGTATCTGCCATCAAAGTCTATGTTTCTATGTTTAGAGGTTGAAAAGTGTTGGTGCTAAAACACATCCTTCTTGGACGCCTGTATTTGTTAATATTTTATCTGTAAATTCCCCATTATTGTTATATTTAACTTTAATCCAAGTGTCAGTATAAATTCTCCTAATCAAATTTTAAAGATATGAATCCAGTCCCATTTCTGCTAACTTAACCCATAGAATCTCTCTAGAGATAGAATCGAAAGCAGCTGAAAAGTCGATAAAAGCAATGAAAAGTGTTTGTTTTTTGATCTTACAGTACTGTATTTTTCAATAATGTGCAGAAGTATTAATATCTGTTTAGATGTTCCATTATATTTTTGAAAACCTCCTTGAAGTGGTGATAGTTTTTCATTTGCTTTAATTCAGTCCTGTAATCTATCCAACAATACTTTAGAATAAATTTTAGCCATGTTGTCTATTAAGCTTATTGGCTGATAGTTGTCTGGGTTATTTTTATCACATTTTTATGTTTGTTTGTGTGCATGCACAAGAAACATTATGTGGCAACTTAGGAGAGAAGTGGGTTGTGGAGGTGTGGCACTGTGGCAGTCAACGGAGGCACTGCATTTGGGGGCTTGGCACTGGTGGACCAATGGAGGCACAGTGTGCTGATGACACTGGTTTCCAAAATTGCCACCAAGTTAAAACATTTTCCCCATAGCAATCAGGGGCCTCCTCGTCATTGCAGCATCAGTCATTCCGCTGCAATGAGGGAGTGACCCGTCATTGCAGGGCAGTACCTTGCCTAGTATAATATTGTTTGCTAATGCAGCGGCAAGCTGCCGCCATGTTTACAAACAGTATTACACAGCCCCAGTGCCGAGGGGAGAGCCCAATCCCCCTCGGCATTATGCGCCACCACCAAACAGTCTTTGTTTACTGATGGGGGGCCCAGTCCCCATTGGCTTCAGTCCCCCCTTCCGAGTTTAATTTGCTGACAGGGGAGCCTACTCCCCGTTGGCATAATGTCCCTCCCCCAAAATTTGTTTTGTGCCAAGTGGGGTGCCAAATCCCTCTCAGCTCTTGCCCCCTCATATGTGCCAACGGGGGTGCCCAATCCCCTGTTGGCTACAGCCCCCAAAAAAATCACTCAGGTGGCATGCTGGGAGCCCACCTCAGTGTGGCAAATGTCCCTGTTAAAAAAATACCATCCTGCGATGTTTTTTTTTCTTTTTAAAGACCTGTAAAACAGAAAACAGCCCCTTGTTGAGTCCGGTGGCCCCTCCCCCAACCCACGCCCACCCTTTGCACACCCTGCCTCCCCCACACACACCCTCCCACCATACTTACCCCTGGAGCCCAGCGCGATGATCTTCGGGGGACTGGGAACACGTCTGCACTGTTCAAAGCTGACCGCGAACTGAAGAAATGCCAGTAAGCTGTATAATGGCATACATAAGATTTTTTCAACTTTGGTGCATATCTCAGGCATTTTGGGGAATGTTGGCACAAATTTTCAACATGGGGTTATTGGAACCCCTCCTCATGAATTCAGCCACTGTCATGGCGTTATTCGGTCCGGAAAGGTGATTTCGCGGTCACTGCACAGAATCACGTTTCAGGACAGATTAATGAAATGACAGTGCCAGTGTTCATGAGGTGGACTTCCAAAAAGTCTACGCTGCAAATCTGGTGGAAAAAATCCAAAAATGACTGTTTCTCAGGGTGTCGTTGTGCACTTTTCGCACTCTCGTAACTGCGGTGCAATATTTTCCTCAGATTTTCAACATTGGCATTTTTCTGCACCTCCTTATGAACAGTACAGCTGCCATTTTTCACATCTTGGCTAAAATGTGTTTTCACACTTCTAGCGCAGAATAGCACGGTCCCTTTGGGAAATCAGTGTTTGGGACATGGTAAGAAAATCACAGTGACACTGTTCATGAGCAGACATCCTAAAATGCCTATGTTGAAAATTTTGTGACAAAAGTCCTTAAAATGACTGTGTTATGAGCGTGCATTTTGCAGTTTCAACGCATGCTCATAACTTTGCAAATTTGTAATATTTTCACTCCAGATTTTCAACATTGACATTTTTCCACACCTCCTTATGAACAGTACAGCTGTCATTTTTCACATCCTGGCTGAAATGTGTTTTTGCACTTCCAGCACAGAATAGTGTGGTCGCTGTGGGAATTCAATGTTCGGGACACATTAAGAAAACCACAGTGACACTGTTCATGAGCAGAGGTCCTAAAATGCCTATGTTGAAAATTTGGTGATGAAAGTCCATAAAATTACTGTGTTACGTGCATGCATTGCACAGTTTCCATGTATGCTTGGAAGTGTGAGCATTTTTAATATTCCCACTACAGATTTTCAGCATTGCCATCTCTTCACACCTCCCTATGGATGGTACAGCTGTGATTCTTCACATCCTGCCCGATCTGTGTTTTCGTACATGTAGCGCAGAATGGCAGAGTCACTGTTGGAACTCAAAGTTCAGGACACATAGACAAAATCACACTGCCACTCTTCATGAGAAGAGGTCCCAAATGCTTTCATGAGGTGGGGTCACAAAAAGGCCATGTTGAAAATTTGTAGTGCAAATACCAACAAACGCCCTGGGCATTAGGGTTTCTAACCATAACATCCCACTCTGTACAGACTGACAGGCATCGAGGTGTGCCTTTGGATTGCCGACTGTACTACTGATGCCATCTCACCCCCACCCTCCAGCCAGTGACAGGCATCAAGGTGTACCTTGGACTCTTTGGCCCCAGAGTTCACCCCATTCTCCTATACTGCACCCATTTCAGCATATGATGGTCACCTCCATATGCAACTGCTAAAGTGAGAGGCTCCTAAGTGGAATCCCACCCCTCTGCCTCATATGGAAATAGTGACTATCACTGCACCCCATCTATACAGCACTGCACCCCATCTGTAGAGCTTACCCAGGAAATTTTAACTGCTAAAAAGCTATATGTCTTACCTCTTAAATGTAACTGCTGAAAAAACTACTATGTATTATGTTCCTCGCTGTCTAGTGTAATGTACCTGTGCTGTATGCTACCCCATGTATTATTCCATGTAACTCCCCAGGTCACCCCTGAAAAAGGGACCTTCGGGGCCCAGCGGGCTTACCCGGTTATTAAAATTTAATAAATAAAATATGTCCTTATGGAATGGGGTAACTGTAAAGCCAGACACCCCAAGACACACCTCAACACGTGTCGGTTTCTGCAGAATAGGGTGAGGTGATATGGCATGAACGTCATGGACGTCGACCCAAACACTTACCCCAATGCCTGTCCATCTCTACAGGATGGAGTTGGGGTTGGCATGAAGCTCAATACTTCACTGTCATTCCTATTCTGCATCTGTCTAACTCCTGCATTTCCATTGCTAATACCAGCAAGCAAACATTCGGCATTGACAAATGCTTGTTTATCAATAGGGATAATATGACTATCTCTCCATGAATCAGGGGTGTAATCACATATTCAATCATTAACTCAACTGCATTTCACCCTTGTACTCACTCATTCAGTTTCTCCACACAGCTTCACCCACACAATGTTGTCCCCCCTTCCCCCAGTGCTCAGTCCTGATGCTTTTACTTTCTCAGAAGCACTCGACCCACTCACACAAGGGTAATGTTCAACTCATTAAAAAAAAGTCAGAATGCATATACTATAACAAATAAAATATTGACAACCATACAAAATCTGCCCTGTGTTTCCATCTCAGGGCTCGGATAACAGCTTGCTCACTCTGGAGGTCCCTACGCTGTTATCTGAACCCCTCAATGAAAGCGGTTTTACTGTGAATGGTTGGATTAGAGAGTGCCCATCCATGGAGACCTTTAGATCTGCCTTAAAATCTTATTAATCTGATTTTGCATTTGCTGACATTTGATATGCTAATACCTGCTGTCTTTATCAAGTTTTATGTATCTGAGTTTTATTTATTGACTTTGTTATTTATTTGGTTTTACTATTTTAATGCTGTTTTTATGGCTTATGTACAACGCTATGGTCTCCATGGGATAGCGTTTCACAAATAAAATTTGCTTGCTTTCTTGCTTGTTGCTCACGCATACATTATTCCTTAGGTTGCTGAGATCACTGTATGATCTTTAGTTACGATAAACCAAAATGGGATTGCTGGCTTTGTTTTTATTCCAGTTTTACATGTTGGGAGAAATATTTGCTATGTTTAGATAAATAGTCTCTTATTGTTGTAAGAGTGTCTCATTTCTGGCCTGCTGGCACTGTGATAGCATTACCATGCACATTGCCAGTGACCTGAGTTCAGAAGTGAGCTCCGGCCACTGAGGGCCAGCCAGTGAAAGAGGATTGAGCATCCCGTGAATGGCTCCTCCTCCTTCAGGGAGGGTGGGTGTATAGCAGTTGTGGCCACAAGATGGGAGTGATGTTGCCAGATGCCAACATATCATGCACATGTAGCTGCACATCACTGCACAGTCAGTTTCCCAAGGACAGAAAATTGGAGGAAAAAACTAGTTTGCCACGGCAATGCCAGCATCCCCCTAGGCTCTTGCATTAAAGACCTGGCACTCGGCCCACCACTGAAGTGGTCCTGGACAAGTGGTAAACATGGGTGGACTTGTGCAAGCCCAATAAAAAGTAAAAGGTGGGGCAAAGCAGTAGTGCCATCAAGGAGGTGGTGGACTAGAAGGCATGAGGAATAAATCTTGATTAAAAAAATGTCTCCTTTAGTGTTCTTGGGGGGAGTGAACCACAAACTGATGGTGAGTGCTTCTTCCCCTCCACAGGCACAAGAGGTGATACTTTTTACATTTCATAGGAAGTGTTGACTACGATTCACAACACCAAATCTAGCACAGATTCAGGAACTGATGGAATCCCCTCAGTCTTTATTAAATAACCTCTCGTATGAATTAGTGGGAATTCTTACATTAATGTTCAATATGTCCATAAATGAGGGGAATGTACTTGAGGAATGGAAACCAGCTAACATTACTCCCATATATAAAAAGGGATCAAAGCAGAATATTTGTAATTATAGGCCTATAACTCTGATGTCCTGTATTGGTAAGATAATGGAGAGATTACTACAAAATAAAATTATCACCCACCTTTATAGCACAAGGAACTATGACATATCATAGCATGGGTTTACTCAGGGCAAATCATGTATGAGTAACCTGATTGGTTTCTTTGAGCCTGTCAGTAAAGCTCTGGATAACGGTTTTCCTGTTGACGTAATTTTCCTTGACTATGAGAAAACTTTTGATACCGTGTCCCACAAGATCCTAATCAAGCAACTTATAAAACTCAAACTTCATCCATCAGTTATAAAGTGGATAAACTCTTGGCTGGACAATAGACAACAAAGGGTTATCCTAAAAGGGTATGAGTCTGAATTGGGAAAAGTGACTAGTGGTGTACCTCAGGGATCTGTGTTGGGACCAACTTTATTTAACATCATGATCTCTAGTATGCAAACTAATGAGGGAGTATGTATCCAGAAATATGTGGATGACAACAAGCTAGGTTGCATTGTAAATAATGATTTGGCTATTAATGCCCTACAGGAGAATCTTGATAAACTTTACACCTGGGCAGTGGAAAATAAAATGGTATTTAACATAACAAAATATAAGGCAATGCACTTCAGGAAAAATAATAAACAGGCATGTTACACAGTAAACAATGCTGAATTAGAAGTCACAACATCAGAATGAGATCTTGGAGTTACTATCACTAACAATCTGAAATTTGGTACACATATAAACAAAACAGCAAAAAAATGTCATGGGATCCTCTGATGTATTTTCAAACACATCAAAAGTCGTGACCTTGAGTACATAATTCCACTGTATACTAGCTTAGTATGGACAAACTTGGATTATTGTGCCCCTTTTTGTTCCCTTACATCAATTCGGGACAAAACAACTCATGAGTCTGTCCAACGTAAACTAACAAAAAACGTCATGAATCAGTACTCAGTGGGATATGAAGACAGGTTGAAAAATCTAGGTTTATAGACCTTACAATACAGAATTATAAGAGGAGAACTTTACTGACTCTATAATGCATTCAGGAACCAAACTTAATTTGAGTTAAAATGAATGGTTAGGCAAACACCCCTTGACTGTACAAGATCACATAAACTAAGGTTACATGCTAAAACATGTAATACTGTACGTAGGAAAAACTTTGTAACACAAAGACTTCCACAGTTATGGAATACACTACCAGTGGAAATTGTGACAAGTGAAAACATTGAGCTATTTAAAAGCAGACTTGACCTGTATATGGGAGACAAAAAATGTCTTCTCTGCTGTTAGGTATTATGGTGGCGAGTTCAATATGGACTTGCCCTCGAACCAGCACAACCTATGAACCTATGAACCAAAAACAACAGAAACAGATTTCCCATCTTCACCAGAAGAACATTCCAGATGCTACCTGAGGCCTTCTTATGGTTGTAAGAGGGTTTCACATGAAGGTAGCTCCTCAGTGCTAGTTGATTGGATTAGCACTGATAATTTGTAATATCACTTAATATCCTTACCACCCCTCTGTCCTTCTCTCAGTTGATATTATCAGCAAGGCCAAGGCCAGTGGTTAGGTTACCTTATCACCCATTAACCGGATCCTAGGGTGATCATGAGGCCTCTAAGGTTAGATTAGCAAATGTAATCCAGCCTCTTGCATGCTTAACAACATAATAACATTAAAATGGTTTTCTTTTTTAAAATAAATGTTTTTATTTTAATTGTCCTATTGCACATGAGGGTTTCCAGCAGACCCTTTAGAATATGAAGCAGACAATCAGAATGCTCCATTTCCAGCCGTTGTTTTATCACCTTGCTTCATCTTCCACAGTGCATTAGCAGTGTTTTGACAATGCTGATAAATTCATGTATTTATCATGAATCCCTTCTTTAAAACTTTCAGTTCAATTTATTATTACAAACTGGGGTTTATCTGGAGCGATCCCTTGAAACTTGTAACTCAGACTCAAGAGACTTTGTAAGCTAAAACATAAAAATAACAGCAACATACACCTTTATGCCATTATTCTCAACACATTTCTCATGTCACAAAGAAGTGCCCTGCTGATGACATCACATGCTAAGCATAGAGGAGGGGCTTTAGGATAAACAAGATTGGTAAGAGAGCCAGGCACTATGGAAAAAACTGTATTTGAGTGAAAAACTACCAAGAACAATGAATTCTGCAGCACTATATATTCTGCAACATGATGCAAATTCAGTAGAAAATTCCATGGCTGTGGAATTGTAGAATTTCAGGGGCATTGGCTATAGGCTCACATGGTTGGACAGAGAGTTTCCAGACAGACTTCTTCTCTATGGCATCGCTTATTATCCAAGTAGGAACAATCAAGAATGCAATTAGATATTTGGTGCAGTATTAGCAACTACAGTACTTGGCAATTGAATCACATGTTGTAGAAAGAACAAAAGAGGTAATGCACAACATGTTAGCAAACATTTAAACATTCCCCAGTGCTTGCCTTTGTTGCGTGTCAGTCCACATACGAATTCTAACTTAATGCAGTCACCCTTCCCCCCATACACAGCTGCAGTTCCTACTGAAGTTGCATTCAAACACATAAACCTTAGCAGGAACTAATTAGGTTGACTGTCTGTAATATGGAACTAACAATTCCATGGTCTGCAAACCTACTTCAAGCTAGCCCCATCACGACATCTTCAGTGACATCAGAACTGAATAATTCAGAGTAGATGTAACCCCAATCTTTAGTGAAGAGTAAACATGCTCACAAGAGGTCACAATATGAAGCTGGAGGGGGCTAGGTTTAGGAGAGTTGTGAGGAAATACTTCTTCACAGAAAGGATGGTGAATGACTGGAACAGTCTTCCAGTAGAAGTAGTGGGGTTGAAAACTGGTGGGATTCAATAAAGCCTGGGACAGGCACAATGGAATCATAAGGGAAAGGAAAAGGGTAGAAGGGACAGTGCGTTAGACCTAATAGGGTCTGCAACAAAAGCAATCACAATGAAAAAGGGCAGACTGGATGGGCCAAGTGGCCCTTATCTGCTGTCAGTTTCTATGTTTTATGTTAGGTGCTATGAGTTCTATTTGTTGTCACCTAAAAATCTTTTAAGTATTTGGGTGAGTGTATGCAGTTTTTCACCTCTCACTCTCTCATGCATAAAATTGACACTTTCTAGAAGAACCTGCTCCTAACACATATTTCTTTTCTCTTGCAGGGAACCTGCATAATCCTGGGAGCTACCCTTGCACTGAGCACCAAGCCCCAAACCACTAAAACATTTAAAAACCAGTGAAATTATACCCCACAGATAAGCTAACAACACCTCAATCAACAGTATATTTTTTTGTAGTTTTAAAAAAAGAGCTTCGGGGAGGGGGCATGGCTTGACCATGTGAAAGATGGTTGCCTAATCTATTCTATCTTCTCCCTGCCAGCCCTAATCAAAGATCTTCAGTCAGTTTTCCACAAAAAAGCTATGATATTCGGGTACCATTCATCTCCTGGATTTGCAAAACCAAAAAGATAAAACTTTTACTGAGATTTGACTTACATTACTGCTGCATCCAATCGAAGATCATCAAGGTCACCTCAAAACGATGTCTGCCGCTGCTCTTCCAGCTGACATGGTCCAACTCATGTTCCAGCAAATCCTACAAGAAATGAAAACTTTGCAGTCAAAATCAGACATTAACACTGCTGCCTTCACTTAAGTCTCAAACCAGCTGGATCATACAGTTTAAAGAAGCCTGCAAAACTAAGCTAAATTGTATGATCTACTGCACATGCTCAGTACAGGCAGCAGATGAAACTGCTATTCCTGCTGCAAGAAATCAAGGGTGCTAAAATAACTTAAGAGTTGTGCGGTTCCAGAACAAGTCGAACTTTGGGGCACAGCTGGACTGTTATGCCATGTCCTGCCCAGCATGCTGAAACTCCCAGGCAACCCACAATTTGATATTGAAAGAGCCAACCAGTCTTTGGCACCTATTCCTAAGAAAGGAGAAAAATCTAAACTAATTTTCAATAAATTCCTCCATTTACAGGTTATGGAGGGCATCTTAAGAAGAGCGAGGGAACTGGGCATCCTCAACTAGCAAGGGCATAAGATATTGATATTCCAAGACTTTTTGAGAGATTTAACTAGCAAATGGAGTGTGTATTCAGAGGCCCACCAGCTCTTGCAACAAATTGGTATTATCTTTTCATTCCATTACTCTGGCCAGCATCACATATAGCAAAATGGAGTGCCAATCATATTTAACCCACCTGAACTGGCAATGTACTACATCAGGCGCCAATGGTCATCCATTCCTTGAGCTGCCAGAAACCTAATTCCCAACAAGAGCCCACAACAACAGGGGTGCTACATTTGGACACTACTCATCTGCAGCATCAGTACACCCTAGGTCCCAGAACTCCATAGACCACAAATGAAGACACATGGCTTCCCCTGAAGCCTAAGAGGAGGAACTGCAACAAACCAAAAGTTTAAAAAAGATATCACTCCACCCCAATCAGGTCCCATGGTAATAGTAGAAGCAGGGACTTTGCCAATAATGAGGGCAACCTGAAAGACTTTGCTTCTCCCAACAGATATGCCTCACTCAGCCTTTCTACTCCAGACAACACATAGCTTGGCACAGAGGAATCGAGTGAGGCTGCAGCCCAGGCAGGTACAGCCACCATCTCAGCAAAGACACCATGCTCTATGCTGTCCTCATCAGCCATCCCTCTGACCTCCTGTCAGAGCCATGAGGTAGCTCAAATCTCAGTACCTACCTCTGGATCCTAGGGACCAGATGAGGACTTTGCCCTTTAGACTTACAATGCCCAAGTTCAATTAATGCTGACTCCCACATGGCTGGCAATCGTAGGTGAGGAGGCATTCACTGCAACCACAACATCTCCTGCCCATCCTGATGGCTCCAAACAGCATACATCACTGTGACATAGGTTGACTCCCACTCTGCAAAAAACACTACTGCACCCTGAGGCATCTCTACCAGGTACTGTCCTTTTTTTATCATCTGCTGTCATAGGGTATGGGCAACGGCCTTGCAATGGAGGAATTTTGTGACTCAGAACTGCCTGTTTTTTTGCTATGTCAACCCTCTGTTTCTCCAAGGCTTCCCTGACCCCCACAAACATTGATTTCAGCAAGGTGCCCACCTTGCTTACTGTTGCCTCCCATCAGCTTTGAAGTTCCCAGCTACTCTCAAGCACACAGCCCTGGTTACCTTACCTGTTTTCTCCACTGGCAACCAGAGCCATGGTTCCGAACTTAGATCATGTTGAACTCTGCATTTATACAGTTTGCCTGGCTTACTAATTGATTTGCTATGGTTACTGGGGGAAGAAAGTCGGGGGATGGCAGCAACAAATCACTGCACTGCTATCACGTGGACTAGGGCATCAACAGGTGACTTAATGTTGGCAACTGAGATGTTGTTTCCCCTATTTCCTTTCCAGCCTACACACTGCATGCAGAAGGGGCTTCCCACTGTTAGTCATGTGTATATAAATTATTGTTTTTTCACAAATGTTGTGGTGTAGCCAATGATGGTACTTAGGTACGTGCACTTACAGCCCATCTTTATTTGTCATGCAGGATCACCTTCTCCTCATGGCAAAGTAGTCCCAATCCTATACTCATTCCAAGTGGCCAGTATTTAGCCTTTAGACATCAGCAGTAGCACTGAACTGACAACCCACTCAAGCATTTGACAATAACACAGCATGTGATATCAGATTATACAGGATTGCTCTTAGCAGAGGTACAGGTGCAGGCTTGCCTACTCACCATGACCCCCCCTTGACTGGAGCCTGCCCTAGGCAAGATGACCATCAGTGGGATGGGGGAGCAGTGGTGCACCACAGTGCCTCTTGCTGGTCCCATCAGCATCTCTCTGCATGCACCACCAGGCAGCTACATGCACTAGCACCTCTTATCCTAGGCTACATGTACGGCCCCACTGGTGGGAAGCTTTCACAGAGTTGGCCTCCAGAATACTTCTATGGCTGAAGCCTCTCTACTCACCAGCATGGCAATGGAATACTATGGTAAGGCAGGCAGAGCTATCCCTGTTGGGCTCTGAGCTGGCTGACAGCTCTCCAATGTGACTGAAACTCTGCTTTGCTAAGCCAAAGGTGCTGTCACCAGTCAGCACAAGGTATAAAGACTTGTTATGTATATGGTTAGGCCACTTGGAGTCCCTAGGGCCAGACCATCTGCCAGCTGCATTAGCTTTCCACAGGAAGTAGGTGCTGAAGATATAAGTCCATGAGCACACCTTATCCTTACATACCAGCTCTCTCCATTATTTTCTAGGATAACACTATTTCTAATACAAAGTCACAGAAGGTCAATGAAATCCTTCCTCTGAGGTGACCTACAAGTTGAGGCTGTAACTTATATGCTACCACTCAGTTAAAGGAGGTTCTCAGTGCACATACTACAGTTCTGCTACAGTTAAGTTCTGGTAAACAAAGCTCTGAAATGGAAACTCATTGACTCTACATCAGATAAAGAGGGTAGACAGGTACTAGGGTTAGGATTCACAGGATGGTTCCCTGGTTATTGGAAATATATGTGTCCCCAACTCCAACCCACCTGCCTTATTTCACTCCTTAGCAGAAAATCTACTTCAGTTTAATACTTGCAATGCTCCAGTAACTGTAGGAGGTGACTTCACCCTCACCCTAAACACAGATGTGGATAGGAGCCTGATCATAGCTGAACCACACACTAGAGCAGAACAGGGTGTTTCACTATGGCTAGCAGATCAGGGACTCACTGAGGTCTGGCTAACACTCCACCCGAGATCCTGTGTCTACACCTAACTGTACTTCTCAGCAGCCCATGACTTTTATAGTTGTCTAGGCTTCTGGTTAACATCCACATCTGTTCCTGAGAAAATAACTGTACCCATTAACCATCTTATCATCTTGGATCATGCTCTGTGCAATTAGATATGATATGGAGTGCATCACACCCAAGGTCCCCCTCGTGGCACCTGTACCCTCTACTCCTGCTAGACCAGGCATTTATAGACTGGCTTAAGCAGGAAACAACAACCTTTTTTTCAACTGAAAGACAATAAAGCTACAAGTGTGTCTACCCTGTGGGAAGCCTGCAAAGCTACAATCAGAGGCCAAATAATTTGGTACACTCCCCATAGGCATAAAGAACAAGAACAGCAGTTGGCAGACTTGGAAAAACAGTTCACACTGAAAGAAAATTAATTCAGATCCCTACCCAAAAATGAAAGTACCCCCTACACCAAGAAATCATCAAGGTCCAGCTGAAAATTAACACACCTCTGGCCAGAAAAGTTGAACTGGCTGTGCTCAGGTATAAACACAAGTACTGGGAAGAGGGGGAGAAGTGTGGAATAATTCTTGCATATCATCTTCAGAAATAACAATTGGAGTGGCATATTATTACTCTCAAGAACTCCCTAGGGCAGCTTGGGTCCTCCATGGGGTACATCAGTGAGGGAATGCATAGCTTTTACAATGGGCTCTACAGCTCCCCCTCTTTGCCCAATGCCACAGCAATAAATGGCTTCCTACAGTCTTCCTGTCTCATTCCTGATGTCAGAACAGTTAGCCATTCTAGAATCTCCATTTACCCTGCCAGAGATAGAGACTGTCCTTAAATCTCTCAAGCCCCAAAAAGCACCAGGGTGGATGGCTTCCCTGTCAACTTCTTGCAAGCCCTATAAACCACCATTTGTTCAATATTATGCAGGCTTTACAAAGAGGTACTGCAAAATGGCAGCATCCCTCACATGATGCACTCAACCACCATCATGGTCCTACCTAAGAATAGGAAGTATCCTTCATCTCCAGCCAGCTACAAGCCAATCTTCCTTATCTCAGCTGATAGCAAACTCTTTGACAAAGCTTTAGCTCTCAGACTGGGGGACATCCTCTCATCTCCTATCTTCCCATCTCAAGTAGGATTTTTCAAAGGTCATCTCAGTTTAGACCACCTCAGGATTCTTGTTAATCTCATTAATGTGGCAAGTGGTGCCCCCACCCCATGACAGTTATTACCATAGACTTCAAAGAAGCTTTTGATTCCATGGCATGGGAGTACCGCTACAAAGTTCTATGCAGGACAGGATTTGGCCCTAAGTTTCTGAACAAAGTTGACCATTATATACCATTCCCATGGCTCAGGCACTTACAAACAACTACCTTTCACAGGTGTTTAACCAAGAGAAGAGAAGAGAAGAGAAGAGAAGAGAAGAGAAGAGAAGAGAAGAGAAGAGAAGAGTACAAGGCAAGGGTGCCCTCTGGCCCTTTTCTTATTTGCCTTGGCATTTGAACCCCTATGATCTGAAATCCATCAGGATCCAGACATCCCCGAGATCAAGATTGGGCAAGAAGACTGCACTGTTATGCTGTAAGCTGGTGACTCTGTTTGTCCTCACTGAACAAGACAACACCTCCCTTCTTTGTTTGGTCTCCCTGCTTAACAAATTCTCCAGTATCTGGCCTTAAAGTAAGCCTCTCTAAGAATGAGGTCCTCCCTCTAAATTCAGCTTACACTACACAACACTAGCATGCAGTGGACTTCCATTTGGTGCCAGATCACATTACATATCTTGGCATCAAAGTTGCCCCCACCCAAGACAAAATGTGTGCCCTCAACATTAGCCCCTTGCTACAAGAACTATGGACCGAATGTGACTGCTGGAAGCCTCTCCAGCTTTCCATGGCAGGGAAGATTGAAACTATTAAAATTGTTACTGGTTCAAAAACATTCCATCTTCTCTCCTTTATTCCCTTATCCATAGCACAAAAAATGGTTTTACTAAATAGATGCACTGATAGGCAACCTCACATGGGAAGGGAACCACCCTAGTACAGCTAGGGAAAGTTTTGTTTACACTGGATAAAAGGGGGATGGAATCTCCCATAGTTCAAAGGGCACTACTGGACCTACTATGCAGCACAATTTCTTAGCTGTTTACTACACCTGGGAAAAGATTCTCTCCCATGGGTGCCCCAGGAAGAACACTATCTTGCAGGGTCAGCTTTTTCTGCTGGCCTTTTGGCCCCAGTATATCACAAAATAAGATCCCATCCCATGATTAAGCACTGCCTACAAATATGGTCTTGACTTCAGGCACATCTGCCAATGGAGATGACTCACCCAACAGTAACCCCACTTTGGAACATCCTACCGATCCAGATCCGGGGGTGATCTGATAAAATGGCTCTCCTGGGCATTGAATGGAATTCTACTACTCAAAGCCCTCCTCACACTGGAGCACCAGCCCTGGACACATTCTCCAACCTCCATTTTGCATTTGATATTTGGCACTATATGGTGATCTGTAGTGCATTAGGCTCTTTCCTGGGAAAACTCCAGCACACCTACCACCTGGACAAAGACCAATACCTGACAGCATGTCTTAAACTCCCCAAAGGAAGAGCTGATCATATTTATAAAGCAGAGATACTCTCCCTGATTGATTACCTAGTGCCCAGGAAAGGTGGGCCCCTCTTCCAAACAAACCTATTTCCCAGCATGAGTGGAAATCCTCTTGGCAGATGACTCATGCTGTGATCCAGGACTCCAGAAGCAGATTGCTTCAAAACAAGGTCTCATACCTATGATATGGAACCCCCTGAGATACTATAGAGAGCACACATGTTCCCTAACAACCACTCCTAGCATTACAACCAGCACGATGGGGACCTTCACCATACTGTGATAATGCACTCCAGTTTGTCCATTCTGGCATCAGATGTCTCGCAACCTTCCTCTTTCCCCGAACGTCATGCTTTTGGGCTCCTCCATAAACTCACCTGGAATCCAACTGAAAGAGTGTAAATGGATACAAATAGTGTGCCTGGAAGCTAAACATCTCCTACTGAGAAAATGGAGAGCCACCAAGGTATCCACACAGTCTGACCTTCTAGCTAACATCTCCCAGCTGACCAGCTTTGAGCAAATGAGCCATCTCTCCTCTTGTTCCCTCACCAAATAATTCAGTGTATGGGCCCCCTTGCTGCACTTTCTCCAGTTCTCTGTGGACACACCTAGCATGCACAATCCACCACCAGCCACTGGAGTAGGCTAAACACCCTATGCCCTCACCTATCAAACTGGGATCTTATTCTAAGGTCAACAGACTTGCTATATATATATATATATATATATATATATATATATATATATATATCACATCCAATAAGTCAGTTTTTGTCATTGTTATGTACAGTAGTTAAGGTAGCACTTGCATCTGCATCTAGGCATTAAAAGCACTGGTATGTACATAGGTTATCATTCTACTTAGTGTTTGACTCACACCCATTAGGCCCCTTCTTACCACATTACCCACAGGTCACAATTGAATTATCTTAAATACAACTTATCCCAGCCATTTTCTCATAAACATAGCTCAGGCCTTGTGTTTTAATCCATGCTTCCAGTCCATTCTAAAATTTCTGTCACTCATGCTTCCTGTATGTTTCATGTACACCACATGCCTGTGGTACTCTTTTACATGTCCTCCTGTTGGGGTGTAATCAATTTAATGCTTATGATTCTGTCTGTATGTTTGTCTGTTGCAAAAACATTAACACCAAAAAAAGAGCTCCTTTGACAACCTTTTTCCTCCCCATCCAACAACTGCATTGTTCTGTATATACAAACAAGATAAACAACTTCCACCATCTAGCTACTGAAAAGCAACCCTCAAGTGATACATTACCTCAAGAAAAATCAAGCTGGTCTCTGTTGACTTAATATATTTTATTTTTATTAGTGCTTGGTCACTGCCCCATCTACCAATAACTGACTTTGTGATAACTCCAGATGTAAGACCCCCTTTGGTTATGTATAAGTGCCACTGGGAAACTACATCTCCCATTGTTGCTTCAGCTTAATTCAGGCCAGCTTCAGAGACCCAACTGGGCCAGTTATGTGGATTGAGTCAGGGGTTAGTGGTCAATACTCAGTGACACCAGGGTACAGCATGCAACAGAGACAAGTGTACCTAACTTTACTGAGGTAGTTTGTCACCTGTGGGGGTCAGCAGCTGGTAGAAAAGCCTTTAAGCTGATAAAATCTTTTACTATGGTAATAGGAGGGGGAATTTGTGTAGCTGGTTGGGAGGGCAGGAATACTGTATTTTTAAAAGCATCCAGGCTGATTTTAGCAGCTGAGAAAAAATAATGGGGGAATAGTTCTCCACTGTAGGATATTTAACATAAATTGCACAGTAAATTCTTTTATAATTTAGATACTAATTTCTTCTTCTTTTATCCTTTATTTTCCTGGTCACCAAGCTGACCCCCATTTACTGGAACCATTCAGCCTTGACACCTCCCATTCATAGGACTTACTTTGCCACTTACACAGAACCATGTTTTGGTAGGTGAGTACCGCAGTTGGTGGTGCTTTGCCTGCAAGGTCACCAGTGTCATCTGACAGCTTTGGAGGTTTCCTCCAATTTTCCCCCTGAGGATTGCTAGCATGCTGTAATGCGTGCACATAGAGGCACACATGCATGCTATCCACATCTGAGGAGAAACCCTCCCCTGAGGGAGCATTCCCACTGTAAGTAAGTAAGTAAAATTTTATTTGTACTATGAACTCTTCTGTAGCTGAGGGCACCCTTACACTGTACTCACACAGATTATAAAACACATTAAAATAATACAACTGAATTCAACACATAACATCTTAAACTCTTAAGTTCTTTCAAAGGCATTTCTAAAAAGATTTGTCCTAAGGGAGTTTTTAAACCCTTCTATGGTCAGGCTGTCTTGTATCCAATAAGGTAGAGAATTCCACAGGGTAGGGGCCATAAAGACAAAAGATCCTCCTCCAAACATTTTCAAACATACCCTGGGATCCTCTAGCAATCCCTCATTGGAGGATCAGAGTGAATAGGAGGGACAGTAGGGAGATAGGAGGTCTTGCAGGTATTGGGGTCCCTGATCATGTGGGGCTCCATAGGTCAGCAATCTGACCTTGAAAGTGATTTGCCACTGTACAAGCAGCCAGTGCAGTACACGCAGCACAGGTGTTATATGACTGGATCTAGGTGTTCCAGTTAATAACCTAGACATAGCATTCTGCACCAGCTGCAATCGGCAAATATCCACTCTCAGAAGCCCTAGGTAGAGGGCATTGCAGTAGTTCAAATGGGTGGTGACAAAGGCGTGGACTGTGCTGCCACCTAGCTTCTGCTTGGTGGCAGGCAGGCAGCACAATGCCATGTCCCCATCCCAGAAGAAGAACAGCAATCCCCGGGGATGCTCAACCCTCCCACCACCAGCCAGCCCCCAACTGTTGCTGAACCTGAGTCACTGGCATAACAAGCAGTAGAGCTACTGTTGCATTATCAAGCTGGCAAATTCCTGCCTTTTTTTTTGTTTTGTTTTGTTATAATAATTATAGGGGACCTATTTATTGGTGCAATAACACACTGCAGGATGTGTGGTCCTAAGGAAATATATTCACTGCATGAGTTCATTAAAGGCATGAGGCAGTGCTTAGCAACCATTCACAGCATACTTTTAATTTCCTCATCACCACACAGCCTTTCCACTGTACAATATAGAAATGTTGAAGTGCTCTAGCTGTTTGGAACTAATGAAGGATGAGACTAAGATACAGTATGGGGACTGGTTTCTCCCAACCTGAGTTGTTATACATTGATGACATGATCTTGCACCCCACCCACAAAATAAACGACCTCATAGAAAAATCAGTTTATGAATTTGTGAATGTGAAAGATTAATCTTAATTCTTTTTCTCCTAACCTTTCAGTCCAGTGAACTATTTTCGAAGAAGTGGTGGTGGTAGTGCTGGCATGTAAATTTCCACCTCAGCATCCTTCTCATCATCATCATACCATTTTAATCTGTGCTGTTATTGTTGTAGATGTCATTACCATGGGGAAACACCTAACAGCCCCTATACTTGAATCACAGCAACAGCAGCAGCAGTGCCATCAACTCAGAATTTTCATGTAGCATGCATGCTATATGACTGTCTCCTACTTTGAATCAAAATTGCTCATTCATTAGTAAGTTCAAGGATGAAATCTGGACCACAAGCAGAGACTAGTTCATCTGGAACTGTGCTGCCTTCAATCCTGCTGAAGAGGAACACCCAGCACTGAGGAAGTTGAACTGATAGCACTAACGTCCTCTGTCTTAGTTTCTTAGTATCACCAACACCACTGGTAGTGATTGTTACACCAGAGCCAATACATCCAACAACCCCCCTCAGGTTCTACTGATTGACTTTTTTCTTGGGCTATTTGGAGGACACATCTTGGGTTGAAACACTTTTTTATCTTTACTGGCCTTCATTAATATTCCCAAAAGACTGTCTGAGTACCCAGGAAGAATTTACTCGTATGATGTTGTTAAATGTATTGCATGTTGAAGGAGAGAGAATCTATGCTTGGTGCACACTGAGCTACATTTTATCAATGCGGCAAAACACGCTGTCACTAAAAGTGCACTGCTAATACTGTAACTATGCTAATGAAATAAAATAATTCCCAGTTATTACTAATATGGTAATATAACCACAGTCTGCTGTATATTATATTGACTGTAAGCAAAGAGCAATATAAATATCCATGAGAAATAAACAAAAAAAGGGGCTGTTATTTTTTCAACTGGCTCAAAAAATCTACACTGATAGAGACAATACAAAAGATAAGTTTCCTTGGTATTTAATAAATTGTTGAGCCCTGCACAGAGTTTGCTGTTCTATGGCCACGGGTTAAGCAATAAACATGAAATACTGATTTCCCATTCTGCATTAATGTTCATGCTCCTAAGCCCCATACCTTAGTGTGAGGCTGTCCCTAGTTTGCAGATAGAGTGCATGAATAATTGCTGCAGCAAATCAGATGATAGACTCTCTCACCAAATGATAGTTTATGTTTCTATTATTTCTTTCAGTTACAACCAGACTGTGAAATTGCCAGCATTTTGTGCAAAGTCTTTTCATCAGGGATATCACTAAAGAGAAACTATATATATTTAATAGTAACCAAAATCTTTATGGAAACAAGCACATATCTGTGTGGCAGATGTGTTTTGATACATTACTCTTCTGAGGTGCTGAAGAAAGAAATCATTGCATCATCTAGATAGAATCCTTCAACTGGCTTTAGGGTATACATTTCCTTACTATTTGGTCCAGTAAACTGCCCCCAACTTAAGGATTGTATTACATGAGGATTGTATTGTATAGAGTAGATAATGAATACATTTAGTCATTTAGTGAATTAGGGACACAAGTACATGAAAGATAAGTCCCCTTGCATATTTCTAGTGCAGTTGAGGAGAGGATCCTGGGAAATATAATCAGCAACAAGCAATTTACTGCACCTAGCTCTAATAGAAATGTATCAGATAGATTACTACAGCTTAGAAATAAAGAAACCCACCTTGAGTGGCATTGTATAACCTTGGTGGAATATCTTAAAGAGAAATGTATTCCTAGGGCACTAGGGTTTCCAGTAGAATCTAAACTAAGCTTTTCAAATAATGTATTAGAGAAAAAAATAGGATGGCCTCAGGAATCATTGTTCATTTGACTTTATGCTTCTTATAACAGGCTGTAAAAACACTGAGCAACAATTGGTGAGGGAAGAAATAACAAAATTAAATGATCAAATGAAAGAAAAATGACCAGAAAATGACTGGCCTGACTGCCTTTTTGGAAAAGTCCTACAAGGCTCTCGAGGAATATAAAGAGTTTATCAAAGATCAAAATATTCATAAATTTAGGTGGGATCTTAATGATTACAAGGATGACAAGGTGTACACATGGGCTAAGGACTAAAAAAAAATGTAAACAGATACACGTACTACCCAGATTCAGATCACTGTTATTCTAATAACTCAGGTTCAGCTACAGAGTACAGAACTAGGCTCAGATGTAGAGATGGACATTTTTAGCAAGGAATGTCAGGGGAGACTCATGTAGAATGAACAGACATCAGTACCAAGATCAGGGGAGAGATTTTTTACAGCAAGCAGAATACAGGCCAGGAACTAGACATAGGAAGAGGGGCTTCAGGAGAAGTAAAATCGTCAGAACAAGGCTGAAAAGGAAAGAAGGGGAGATCACCACAAAAGGAATGGATGCCAACATGCCAAATTCTGACACCCCAGAATCAACAGCAGTGCAAAATTTATCTGAACACACACTTTCCACATTAGAGACTAAGGTACTTAGCAAAGGACATTCTTTCTGATGAGGTATTTTTTTTTATGCAAACTAAGCTGTCAAAGGTTTTACAGAAAGCTAAGATAGACGTATTACTTTGACACCAAGTCTGCATTAGATAATGAAATAAACAGGGATCCACCTAAAATAAGGAGACAGCAAGAACTTAGGAAATTGAAATCACAATTCTTTCCCCTGAGAGCTATTCCTTAAGTTATTGAGACCTATATAAAAACGACAGACCAGACAACAGAGACAATCATTGATAAGGAAAACACTTTTGTCAAGAGACCAAAGTTTAAGCTTTCAGGAGAGGAATGTGGAGCACTAAGACTAGATGACAGCATCAATATTGTGATAAAACCAGCCAGTAAAGGTGGGGCAGTTGTAATACAAGTCTACACTAGCTACTAGTCTGAGTGCCTAGGGCAGCTCTCCAATCTTTCCAGTTACAAAAAGATTACATACAATCCATTACCAGAAGTCCAGAAAAAGGTAGAGGCTCTTTCGGAATGGTGGTACAGATGTAAAGTATTAACAGTGTGGGAGATGTATGCATTATTTAAGAAGAATGCAATCATTCAGATTTCCTATACTTTTCATACAGCTCATAAATCCCTTACAGACCTCCCTCCCTGGACACTCTACTGTGGCTGGAATAGGATCCATTCTGGAACCCTTGTCTACCTTCATAGCCTACCGTATTAAAAATATGGTGACTGCTACTGAGAGTTATATAAGATAATAAGAGACACTGGACATGTGGCAAAGATTACTGAGAATCTAAACACAAAGAATGAAAACACAGAGAATCTTACACTTGCCACATTTGATGTCCAAAAATCTTTATGCATCAATATCGTATGATAAGGAGTAGATCATTTGAGATAATTCATTAGATATGGAGAGGAGACATCCCCAAAGAAAGATTTTTTAGACATGGCTAGCCTGGTACTCTGATACAATCATTTTACATTTGAAAGAGAACGTTATTACCAAATACAGGGCACAGCAATGAGATCTGCTATGGCTTCATCATATGTAAGTTCCATATGGCTGGCTTCAAATATCAGTTTTGTACTTAACCCCATGTACAATGAACATTGGAAATACATGAAATGGTAAAGGCACTTTATTGACTATGTACTTCTGTTATGGGAGTGGCAGGTCAATATGTTATCTTCATTCCTTGAGTACCTGAATCAGTGTACAAACCACCTTAAATTTACACTGCAGTATAGTGCAGATCATATTTCTTTCCTAGACATTAGAATAGTTAAATCAGAGAAAAAACTACAAGCAAAATTATTCAGAAAGATGACTGACCATAATATCATATTACATGCTACCAGCTTCCTCACCTGGTCACTAAAAGAAGCCATATTATTTGGCCAGTTTTTGCATGCTAAATGGAAATACTCAATGGAAGATGAGATGACTATGTAGAAGCAACATAGGACCTAAGAAACAGATTCAGAGAAAAGGGTACAGTAAAAAACAATACAACAGGCTGAACTAAAATGCAACCAAGTCATCATTAAAGAACTTTATGAGGTAAGAGTGCAATAAAGCAGGGGTGCAGAATAGTGTTCGGTATGAACACTACAATGATCAGTTCTTTACATTAAGAAAATAAACTGGGAAAAATATGAAGTTACATAATACAGTCCAGGGGGTGCTAGAATCTATTGTAATGGGGTGGTTTCCCCTTCCTTCTCTCTTAAGTGTGGTACCCGGTAGGGATGTCCCCTATCACCTCTTCTATTTAATTTATATTTAGAACCCCTATTGTGAAGACTCAGAACTAACCCCAACATTCATGAGGTGGAGTTAGGTTCCCACATGTTGAAAGTCTCGGCTTATGTGGATGACATTCTTTTGCACCTCACCCAGCCTTCTTGTTCTATCTAGGTGGCTCTAGAGACCATATCAGAGTATAGTGCGGTCTCCAATTACAAAGTTAACCCAGACAAGACTCAGGTTTTCCCCTTGAACAATAGGACCCATAGGGTTGCACTTGGTCTTGCTGGCTTACAATGGTCCCAAGACAGTCTTAAGTACCTAGGTATTTTCCTAGCAAGACATGCTACCCAAATAAAGACACTCAATCTTGACTCCGTGTTCTCCAAGACACAACAAGACTTATCCCATTGGAAGAACATGCCTCTATCTCTTTGGGGGAGGATTAGTTTGATTAAAATGAACATCTTACCCTGTTTATTTTACTCCCTGAGTATGTTGAACCTATGGCTGCCTCTCACCTGGTTCAGGAAACTACACAGAGTGGTCTCAGATTTCTTATGGTGCAGCAAACCCACAAGGTGTGCCTATCACAAACTGGCCACCCCAAAAGAGAAGGGGGATCTACGGCTGCCTCATTTTGGCCTGTACTATTGAGCCAGTCATTTAAGTAAATATCTTAGGTGACTGTGACCAGTAGAGACCCTACACACCTTTCCCTATGTTCCATCTTGACTCTCCATTGAACAAGAGCTAATTGATTCGAGTGGCATCTCTCATGAGGCCCTCCTACATACTCGGGTCAAGGACCTTCCCAAAACATGGAATGGCTCTCCAATTATCATCTCAATGTGGGTACATTTTCAGTTATGCAAAGTCTTGAAATACAACCCCATTAGGGACCCAAAGCAACCAATAATGCAGAACCCTAATTTTCAAATTGAGGGTTTCCCTCTATTGGAGGATTGGCTCCTGTCTCTCAAAGGGAAGTGTCCCCAGGAGTTGTGACCAGTAAGGGATATGATGCTGAAATTCTCAGCAGGACTGGGAGTTTTTTCAGGTTTTTTCAGATTCGCAAGCTGCTGGTTTCTAAGCAGCTTTTACTGGGAAGTGGCAGAGGAATAGACAAGATTTTCCATCCCCTAATTGTTCTGTCCCACCAGCCCCACTCTGCCTCCCTTAAATATGCTTCTCTATATGACTTGATCTTCCTCCATGCAGTTGGGACCTCTCCCTACTGGTATGATATGTTCCCTCAGAGCGTTCTTAATTGGGATAAAGTATGGAGGTCCTGTCATTCTTATATCACACAGGATAGACTGCATCTCATGCAATACTCAATCCTTCCAAACATGTACTTTACTCCGGTGAAGTTGCACAAAATGGGCATAATCTCCTCCTCAACTTGTAGTCACTGTAATCAAGCAGAGGGTACCTTATATCATATCTTCTGGGAATGCCCTTCTATTGTGTTACTCTGGGAGACCATCAGACAAAGGGCAGACTCACTCCTAGGGCTAAAAAATGTATTACCCCTGAAATTTGTCTGCTAGGCGACTTCACTGGAGTTGAGATTAAGCATCAATGGTTTCATATGGCCATGACTGCCCTCTCTCTTAAGGCCCTGGTGCTTCGTCACTGGAAAGAGAACATTACCATTTCCTATGTGGAATGGCTCCAGGAATTGTTAGCCAATCTACAGGTAGAAAAAATGACTGCAAGTCTACGTTACTGCATGCACCGGTATAAAGAAAGATGGGAATCCCTGTATACCCTATACAGTCTCCAAGGTTATATTGCCATCAAGATCATTGTCAAGGGTGATGCCTGGGGGGAGGGGATTATTTGTGATTGTTTATTAGTTTGTCTTGTCTTACAGTATCGTATTGTACCTGTTATTGTCTTGTGAATGGATTTATTTGGTATGTCTTTTCTGGTTAAAAAGCTAATAAAGTTGAATTTCAAAAAAAGAAATACAGTCCAGGGGTTGGGGGGCACAGTATTTGAAAATAAACCTTTTATTGCACCTTAAAAGGTTAGAAGTATGAGAGACAGACTGATACACACAAACCATAGGATTCCTCTGGATACTGAACTGACGATCTAACATGAAACCAAATATTTAAGTTAACTTTCACTATGGATACTGTTCAGAACATGGGGATACTTACTGTTAATTTAGCAGAGGGTGAGGCAATCATCATAAGACTTTATTACCCGACAGACTGCTTATGTTGTGTACCTAATAAAAGGCCCCTGAGATAAAGTCTATATGGGGAAAATCATCAGACCTCTCTGCAAATGGGCATTGAAACATAAAAGATAAATACAGAGGATGGATCAAAAATCACCAGTGGCTAGACATTTTGGAGCAGAAAGATACCCATTCCAAGTCTATAATTTTTCAGACTGGAACATATTCCACCACTACCTCAAGGTGGCAATAAGGACAATAAACAGCTACATAGGGAAGCATACTGGATAAGCAAGTTCAAAACCTCTAAAGCATGCTATGGGATGACCAAGGAGACTGATTGGGCTCCATTACTGTAATTTATTATGCACAGAAAGTTGTCAATTTTTGATGCTATGTATATAAAATTTTCTTTTTACATTACAGGTTCTGGTCTATGTGATTTATCCATTCAGCATTATTCCATCTCCATCATCACCAAGATATAGTTAAAGCCACTTATATCGGACTCATCCCTTACAGACTGAATTGTCCATAATAAGCAATGTCTCAACTACATGGATTTGACCGACTGGGAGATTTTTTTATTTACTGTAGTGCAGGAGCAACATGTAAAATGCTGTTCAGTGTTAACTTTGTTTATTGAGTTTTGTACTGTACAATTCTGTACTGTATTTATTAAATTTTGTATTGTACAGTACTGCATAACAGCATAACAGTTAAGGAGCTGTGACCAAATGGGAGATTCTTTTACTTATGGTAGTGCAGAAACAGCATGTAAAATCCTGTTCGGTGTGGTGCTTTAAATCATGGCATAATGCACTTAACTCACTTCAGTGCTGGATGTTGGTGGGGAAAGTTTGTTGAGGGAGTGTGTGAGGTGCTCCAGTGTTTCTATGCTTCACATCTGGGGTTAAAACGTTATTCTTTATTCTTTTATTTCAGCTAAAAACAATGAATGTGCTGGGTGGTTGTGTGGAGAAGATCATTGAGGGAGGGTCCTCTTAGGCTGTCAGGATAGGGGGTGTGGGGTTTTACTGCTTCATGTAGACTACAGTGAACTTGACTGGTGGCTGAAGAAAGAAGTTATGGAGGTCTGTTCTTTTTTGACAGTGTAGCATCTCTAGTCTGCCTCTGTTCTTGCCAGCATGTCATACTCAGGAATGATATCCAATCACTGCTCCATAGCCCTGCAGAGTGTTTTCAGGGCTTCACGCACATCACAGCTGCTCATGATCACTGGTGGGGGTTCGGCATTAGCATCATACTCTGGGTCACCGGTTTCCAGGTACAGTTTCATAGCTTCTATGACTGCCTCGATGCCATCAACAGCTGGCTCTGGATCGTTTTCTCCCAGGTGGGCTAGTGAGTCAAATTCAGGCTCAATTAGACCAACAAGAGGCATTATGATCTCCTCGCCCACCTCCTCCGTGTTGACTAGCAGCTCTGACTTGTAGAACCCTGCTTTTCTAAAGCAGTGCACTATTATTTCCATAGTTACACTGTCCCATGTAGTTTTCATCATACAAACAGTGTCCATTAGTGAGATCTGCTTCACACAGTCAGTCGATGTGATGTCAGTCCCTTCTACCGCATCCATGTTTGACAGAATATGCTCCTGCATAGGCATAGCCTTTACATAATGCCTCTTAAAGGCATAAATCACACTCTTATCCAGTGGCTGGATAACAGAAGTGGTGTGTAATGGTAAGAAAACCAGCCTGATGTTTCATAGACCAGCAATGTCAGGAAAGCCACAGAAATTATCAAGAAGTAGGATGATTTTCTTGCCTCAATTTTTCTGTCCCAGGATTTAACCCACTCACAGAAAATGTCAGAAGACATCCGTGCTGATCTGTTATGCCAGTATGCAGTGAAGTGGGATAAACCGGAAAGAGCAACACCCGGAATAGACACATGAAAAGGGTAAACTAAATTGGTGACAAAAGTTTCACCCCTTCCCCGAGGTGCTATGACCTTGGAGTTTGTTATAATAGTAAGGGTGTGTGTGGTGCGAAGCCCGCACAAGAAAAAAAGAGTCGCCATTTCGAGTTTCACCCAACTGGTTTCGCGATTCCAGGTTCACTCCCATAATTTAGCCCTTATCACATAAAACCATTATGCCTGTACAGGACAGATAGGTGGCGGACATTGTGGAAACAGCATGGCCTGATGGATTTGCCAATTACAAGTTTACATTTCTCTGTCCCTGTCATGTTGCAACATGCCAGGACTGATAGTCTTTCTTTTGTCTTTTCTTGACCCTGGGACAGAGCATCTTTGAATGTTAGAATACCATATCCAGGAAAAAAATACACCCATTTCATCTGCATTAAATATGTTTGAAGGATTGTAACCCTTCAAAATGTAGCATATGTTGTGCTGTGCCTTTCAATATGGAGCCAGCCCTCTGTTGGGATAAAGTCCTCCTTGCCTAAAGCTGCAGCAAGCTGTTTAGATTTTTCCATAAGAAGGGGTCTGCTGATTAGAGCTTCTCTCTGCCCCACCTGCATAAACCAATGGAGCACAGCTTCCTCTACCTCCACATCCTTCCCCTCCCTTTTCCTCTTTCAGCTGGGATTCTGATTCCCATGCCATTCCAGCCAGCAGAGCCTCCTTACTTCTGAGCAAGTCAGACACTGTGGATTTTGGCAGACCAAGGTGGACAGCTAAATCTCTCACACTCATTTTTGGCAGGAAATCAATCTGCGATAGCAGATCTACCTTCCGTGACAAAGACACTGCATTTCTTTTGGATAGCATCTAGGATTCATGTACTAGGTGTTCTGAGCATCTAGTCAGCAGGATCCAGCAGCTGAAGTACAAGAGCAATTAGTAGGTGTTAACAGCACTAACTGTCTGCACTTAACTGTTGGAAGCTGTCGGAATCTGTTAGAAAAAACACACACCGCAACATCCATGTAAACAGATGGAAAGTTGAAGGGCAACATACAATATGGTTTTGGGCAATGCAATTTGCCCATACAAAAGGACTGTCAGCATTATCAAGGTACACTATAAGTGGAGTGCACTGTATTACATGTATCTCATCTGTTTAGTGTTCCTGCTGGTATCCTTTGGCATATTTAGAGTCATATATCCTTTCATGTATCATGACGATATCACTGCCATTTTCATATCTCCTCCATATTTTTATATATCCTCTGTATTGTCCTTCTTTACTTTTTTCTCTCTATGTGAAAAGTCTTTACTATTCTGTCTCCTATTTGTTTTTTTCCCTCTACCATACCATTCTGGTTTGCCCCCAACCCCTTACAGTTTTTAGTTTTGAGCTCTTTTCTCATTTCATGTTCTAAAATATTTCTTGTCTTGGATTATTATAGATACTTGCAGTTCCAGGATTTTTTTTACTATGTTGCCTCCTGCCCACAGACGTCTGCCTGAAATAACGTCCCCATTATATATGTTGATACATCAGCAACAGTGTGCAGAGCTTCACCCTCATCTAATTGGGTATATTTATTCATTGATAAGATCTCTGTCAGGTGACTCTACTTTACCCATAATGCAGAGATGAGAGTCCGATGTTCATTTGAGCAGGGATTTCATGATCTTGGAAGCAAGCAGTTTAGTATCCCTGAAAGTCACAATCTCTACTTATCTTAGAGAATTTTCCTGGAAATGTAGAATGTGATATTTCTGGATTCCAATGACCACCCTCAATATGGGTGCTAGCCCCTCTGCTTCAGTACCTGTTGGCAGGTCTGTGGTCAGTTGCTGAGGGATCATGCTCATGTTTTTTGGTTATGCCCCCTTCTTTGACCGTATTGGGATGAGGTCCTGGCATCCTTATCTACTATTTTTGATGCTCAGATCTCTTTACCCATGACCTTTGAATTAATGCATGTCCCTCCCTCAAATTTAAGTTTCCTCAAGAGACAACTCCAAATACTTTTGATTTTAATACTGTGTGCAAAGAAAAATATCACCAAGTGTTGGCGTACTCCTCGAATTCCAACATTTTCAGATTGGGTGTGATTAGTCGATTCTATTTATTACTATGAGAGATGTTCTTTCAGATATTTAGATCGACAGGCAGTTTTTCAATTATTTTGGCAGAAATGGGTCTCACACCAACTTGCTTCTGATCAGACATTTGTCCCTTAATTCTGCATGGTGGTCTTGCTGTCTATGAGTCCCTGGTATTATTTGTTCCCTTCCCTTTTCAGTACTCTGTGTGTACTATTCTATACAATGGTAAATATGTTGTACCTGTACTATATGGTTGAGCCCCTGCATCATCATTTTTATCTTCCGTTTTTTAAAATGCTCTTTTATTTCTTTTGCTACTTGTTTGTTTATGCAAACTTGGAGATTAGAAATTGTGTTACCCTTCAGTATTTTATATTTCTTGTATTGTTCTTTACTGTAACTTGCCTTGTCTGTTCTTTGTAATGGTTAAGATATCCCATCTGTACTGTGCTTTTTAGTACCAGATTTATTTCAATAAAGATCTTGTTACAGCCAGCCCGGTGGTACTGAGGGTTGAGGTGCTGGATGCCACACCTCGTGCTGCACCAGCGACCCAGGTTCAGGAGCGAGCCAGGGTGCTGGGGGTCAGCAGAGGAGGGAGTAGGACTGAGCATCCAGAGGACTGCTCTCCTCTCCCAGGGAGGGATCCAGGGGTTTCCCAGTACATTAGTGACCTCAGGTGGAGACCGGGGGTACTACATGCAGGGGATGTGAAATCAGGGCACAAGAGTGGCAGGCATCTATGGGGATAGCCAGTGTGCTGACACCATTGCACACCATGCTTGTGAGGGGAAAAAGTCAAGAAAAAGCCTTCTACACCATTGGTGAGATGACGGTGGCCCCAGGGGAATCGCCTACATCCCAAATGCTGGCCCAGATGTGCCCAGATCTCCCTCCAGAGCCAACCATCGACAACAGGTAAGGCTCTTCACACTTAGGAGCCAGCCACTGAGGGAGGAGGAGGGCAGAATCAGCCCCGGAGATGGTACTGGGGGTTGAGCTTGCCAGTGGTCATTTGGGGAAGGGGATCAAGGGAGATACAGGGGTTCAGGCTGGGAGTAGAGCAAGATTCCGTGTGGGTGCTCCTGAAGGATGCCTGGGGGTGTAGATGAATAAACAAAGTTAAAAAAAAAAGATCCTGTTACAAAAAATAAAATGTTTCTTGTCCACTGTTATTTGTAGTCCTTTGTTTATTTATTCATCTATAATCTATCACACTTGTTACTGAGCATCAGCCAGTAATGTTCGATCAGAAGCAGTAGCCATTTTCTCCTTTTAAACAGTGACCATTGCATTTAGACTGCAAGAGTTTGTACTCAAAGTGTTGAAGTGTATTAATTTAATTAGAACACCACCCCAGTGACTCTTGTGGCTGTCAGTCTGCTATTCTGAAAAACAGGCCACATGGGGGAATGGTTTCTGCCAAGTGACGTGGTGTCTCATTATGCCATGACACATGATGTCATTGTGCCTGCATCTGCCCAGCATGGCTCACAAGGACATCCAGGGGGCCTATATAAGGCCAGAGTTTCAGCAGCCAGCACTTCTGCTACTTGACAGATGGGACACCTTGACATACTGCCAGAGGATAAGGGTGAATGACTTATACAGTGCCTGAGCAACAGCATAGAACAGTGATTTACTTTGCAGTATTTAATGAAATGTATGCGTGCCAACACAGTATTGTTAATTTGTTTAAGGCACACATGAAAAAAGAATGGGAAGTGTCAAGCAGGTACTCTATTTAAAATAGAAAGGTAAATTTCATTTTAGAATCTTGGTGTGGTCAATGTATAACCAGTACTGGGGGCTCCAATTTAAGAGAACTCTTGAGAATGATAACAGCTGAAGTGGGAAGCTGTTCAGTATTACCTAGTTCCTGTTTGCCTTTCATTTCAGAAAAGCAAGGTTATATCCTTAAAGTGACATACCTTATGAATTTAACTAGGTACAAGCCTAGATTTTTTGTGAGCATTTTTGTGTATTAATATTTTGAACTAAAAATTTATATAAACAAGGAATTACATTTGATGCTCTAGTGTACAAACATAATCCATACTGCTTGACAAGTCAATATATGAATTTCCATGTTCATTAGGAGTATGGTACATATTGATATATACCAGTTTTTTGGTTTTTAAAATTTGTTCTATATAGTCTTTTTGAGAGTCTGTGATGTGAACTGTGTAACCATAGAATAGCACTTTCTAGAAACTCTCATTTTTGTAAGATTGCAGCTTATATGTACCCTGGCTGAGCACATTGCATTACTTTATCATTTTGTTCTCATTTGCCTTACGAGATTCTGCTTAATAGTTGTAGTTCTAATTAAATACATTTTTTTCTTTAGTGCTTACCCTGACAAAGAGCCTTTGCTGGAAATGTTGGCACTTTCACACACTGGTTGTAACTGGCAGAAAAACATAAAAAAGTTATAAATCAACTACTGTTTATTGAGTGAGTCAATTATCTGATGATGTTACAGCATTGCTACAGCTCTTGTATTGGTCTAGACTCCTCCTGTTGTGTTCATTCTTTCAAGGATGACCACACTGGCACTATAAAAGCTGTTTAATTTATATTTACCTCATTGATCTTCAATCTCCCAACCCAACACTGTGGGCAGCTGGCAGTCTGGGAGGCATCCCAGAATCCCCCTTGACTGTCTCACAGCTGGCATCAACAATGGGAGGTTTAAGTAACCAGGCTATGTATTGGAGCTATTTACTGGCTCATAAGTGACCAATCAGGTGATACTACAGGGAAAGACTTCATTCATGCATTCATTCATTCATTCATCCATTCATTCATCATTTTGCAGTAGAGCACTGAAAAGTGAGTAAGTCTCATTCTGGCATGAGACACTTTTCTTTTCTACAGGGTTTGTGTTATTTGGGTACTTTGTGGCTTGTGGAGGCTGGATGCTAGAGGATGGTACGGTGGGTTTAAGCCTATTTTCATGACTTGGAGACATGGAGGGGTGAGAGTAGGGGGTAGGGTGTGCTACTACTGATGTGGTGTGAGCACAGGGACTTGTATATAGATAGACAGGTAGGAAAGTAGATAGATAGGTAGACAGACATATATTTTACAGGTGTGGTAGCACCTATATATTAAGGATGTGTAAGCACTTTAATGTCAAACCCTGATTTTTGCACCTTAATAACTCTGCCCTCATTCAACTGATTTGCAAAAGACACAGTGTGAGTGGCAGGATCTCTGGATCCTGAAATTTGTGTGTCAACTGGTTCAGTGGGGACAAAGTTATAGAGGTGCAAAAAATTTACAGTTGGCCAAATTATGTCCTATTTTTGTGCTCACCAATAACTAAACAACTAGGAGGATTTCAGACTTGAAACATCTTCATTGTGTATGCTGTTGTGCTTTTATAGAAACATAGAATCTGACGGCAGATAAGGACTGCTTGGCCCACCCAGTCTACTCATTTCTCTACCTAATGGATAAGCTGCAGACAGGGACATTATGTCCCTGTCTTGCCCTGTTTTCAAGATATTTTGAAAAAAATGTGTGCATGTTCAGTAAAAAAAACTGAGCATTCTAAAGATAACTGATTTTTTATAACCAAATTTTTAAATGTGGTTGTTTAGCAAGAATGCACTCGTTCCTTCAGTGGCAGGGCTATAGGCATCACCATGAGATAATGCCTGATGCTGTAAACGGTGTCCATTTCAGGTTCAAATGTATTTGTTCAGCAGGGTGGGGCTACACATTGGTGCATAGCCCCACCTCCACTGGATGAAGTTGTACAATGTTCCCTTCTTTGACTTGGCAGCCATTATCTTCATATCGCATCTACAGCCTTTTTGTTTAATGCGTAAACTGCATAACCCTCCTGGATTCAACACCATGTTGCCCACCCTCAGTGCTGTTTGAAATCCTTGCATGTTTTGCATTGTAATGCCCCATCTGCCACATGATGAACCCTATCACAGGGGTACCCAATCTCCAGTACTGGCTTAAACCTATACCCAACACAAGTGTGCAACACTGGGGTGCCCACCCCTGGTGCCACCAAACAGGACACTGACTCTGGGGTGCCCAATCCCCAGTCTCAGTACCTGTAAACAAAAAACTATCCCTTGTAGTCTTTTTTTAACCTGAAATAAAGAAAACAGTCAATCAATATCTGTTGTGGTTCCTCTGCTCCCAACACCCAACCCCCCCACACAGCACCCACAACACAACACTCTCCACATCCTTCAGTCATCTAAAACAGAGCCACTGCTGTAGATCCACTCTCTGTGCTGCAAGACATCCTCCTTCTGCAACAGCAACTACAAACTGAGGAAACAAGGTAAGTGCGGTCAATGTATTTTCAATGCATTTCAAAATTTTTCTAATGACTTTGTCAGTTTTAAAAATGATTTTAGCAAATTTTCAACATGACCTTTTTGGAACCCTGCCTCATGAACAAGGTAGGTGACATTTTTCAAATCTGGCCTGAAAGATAATTTAGAAGTCGCACTGTGAAATCATAGCAGCAAAAGCAGCTCCACTGCTTGAGTATGTCCAGTAAAAACTTACAATGAAAGCTAGACAAACACTGGCATCATGCTACTGAAAAATAATAGCTTTATTTAAGAATAAAAATAACATATCTTCCATAGACCAGGTTGCTACACATTCCCCAACTGATTTTGCAATCACTGCATCATCAGGGGTTCCCCTTGATGACGCGGTGATTGCAAAACCAGTTGGGGTATGTGTAGCAACCTGGTATGCAGATGGTATGTGATTTTTATTCTTCAATAAAGCTTATTGTTCTCCAGTAAAGTGGTGCCAGTGTTTGTCTAACTCTGTGAAAACACCTTTTGGGTGGGATTTGAAAATGTTCTCCTACCAGATTCATGAGGTAGGGTCATAAGAAGAATACATTAAAAATCTGGGGTCAGAATATTAAAAAACAACAATGTTATGAATGTATGTTAAATGTTTTTAACACTCACTTATAACTTTGGTAGTGTTCAGTATTTTTTCCCCAAATTTTTAACATAGCCTTTTTTAACACCACCTCATGAATCTGACAAATGTCATTTTTAAAATTCTGCCAAAATAAGTTTTTGCACTTATGGTGCAAAATGATGTAGCAGCCATTATTTTATAAATGATACCAGTCATGTTCAGAAGAGTGGGTCATAAAAAGACTATGTTGAAAATTTGGGACCACTTTTTTCATTTAAAAGTTCAGAAAATACAGGATAGATGCCATGAGATGCAAGTCTCAGTTACAGAATGGCACAAATCATAGTTTTCAACAAAACAAGTAAACATACATAAATCAGGTAACAAAACAGTTACAACCAGCTTGTTCCTGTAACAGAAATTGTTCAAGCCATGTTTACATGTTGCCTTCCCATGCCAGTGACCTGAATGTTTGGGTGCCAGCTCAGTGAGCTGACTGGATGTGCCAAGGCTGAAGAGAAGGTGCTGCAGCTTGTGGCACCAGCCCCAGCCTGCAGAGGGACAGAACAGTTTCTATCACACAGACAACACCTTGTAGCAGGCCAGGGAGCTTTCCCTCAAAAGGAATTGATATGCGTGTCAAGTTCTGGTTGGGCCATGCACTGCATCAAGACAAGTGGGTTGGCAAGAAAAATGGGAAAAAGAGCAGCTGACAGGATGAAGATCCAGTTGCTGCATATCCCACACCACTGACAGACCCCCTACTGCTGTCAGCCACCAGCCCCATCACCCTCCATCTCAGGGAATTACTTTGTAGCTTTGGGACCACTACATAGATTCCCCTAATAACAGGGACAGGAGGGGGATAACCATCTGCCCAACCTTGACTCTCAGTCAGTTGGGCAGTCTGTCTCCCTGTCAGTGTTGCATGGCATGCAAAAGATGATGGGTTCGTCCTACCCTGGTGACAGTGGATAAGCAAAGCAACCCCTCCAAGAGAGGAGAGGGGTCCCAGGGATGCTGAATCCTGTCCACATCCCCCACCCTGACTTTCATGAGTGACCCAAGTCCATTCCTGAAACCAGGTCAGTGCCATGGTACCAGTGTCTACCCTCCCAACCAATCCACTTTAAACACCTCCCCCAAAACAACTGCAAGCCCTTCTCAACCAACAGAGATGATTAGTATTTTTGTTTGTCATACTAACCCATTTTCCACTTTATGTCTACAGGCCCAGTGGAATGATGAACACAGTGCAACAGGATTCCAACCCCGGCAATAGAGAACACTGACCACGGTTCTATATCATAACGGCGATCGTGGAATAGCAGTCACCATTACGGCGAGTGTATATTGCCCGGAAAAAAAAAGCGATGTACACTCACAGTGACAAAAATGGGCGACAACCAAAAAGGTTGTTCTGTAGGAGATTGTGTCCCCCTCACTCCCCCTAAATATGGATTACTAACTCCAGAAGAGGTGCATGTTGGGGAGGGGGTGAAAACACAGAAAATGGAAAAAAAAGTGCAGAAAAAATAACCCAGCAACCCCACCCCCCGAACATTCACTGGACCCACATGTCCCTTGAAAACACCTCCCTTTTTATCTCCGGATCATCTCCATCCATGAAGCCAGGTGCAACCTATCCAAAGTCCTTTCAAGTCTTGCCACAGTGGTGATTCACTGGATTTCAAACTCCTCCGCCTAACCCTAGATGAGGTCCTCCCCCTGCTTACTACTAAAATACAGAATATGTTCCTTTGCCTCAGCCAATTCGCATCACCTTGGAAATGAGTCGTAATTACAGCCGTCCTAAAATGTGAGGACCACTCCTCCCCTAACATTTATCGTCCCATCTCAATACTGCACCCAATCTCTAAGGCTCTCAAAAAAATAGTATTGGACCAGCTCATAGACTTCCTGTCAAAGCACAACCTGCTGTGCTCTGAACAGCATGGCTTTTGGAGGGGACATAGCACCACCACAGCACTCCTAAAATGCACCTCCTATATCCATAATGCCCTTGAATGTGGACACCTAGTTGGGTCAATCTATATTGACCTAACTAAGGCATTCAATACTGCCAATCATGCCTTGCTCCTTAACTCACTGCCATCCCTGGGCCTCTCACAAGAAGCCACATACTGGTTAAAAGACTACATCTCCGGCAGAACCCAACAGGTCAAGATCAACTCCACTATCTCCTCTAGCTACCCAGTCCTCTCGGGGATACCAAAAGGGTCGATACTCAGGTCATTCCTCTTTAGCCTTTTCCTAAACTTACTCCCTAAATCCTGCAATGGTAAACTCCTGCTCATTGCAGATGCCTCTGTCATCTTCTGGAACCACCTGCACCCTAACACTCTCCAACACACCCTCCAGCACTTCCTCACTGAAGTCAAAACTTGGTTTCTAGCCCATTGGCTAATCTTAAACTATAAGAAAACTAAGACCATGGTCTTTGCCCACCATCAGAACCCACACCGTGACTTCCCACTTAACATCCTTAACTCCCTAGGAACCCCCCTAGAGCAAGTCACAACTTTCAAATATCTGGGTATAACCCTGGACACCTCCTTTACCTACCACACTCACATCCAACTCCTATCCACCTCCATCAACACTAGACTTGGTCTCCTTTACTGTCACAAGCACTGACTCCCCCCCTGAGGTTATCGGTCTTGCTGTATCCTTCTCTGTCCTCCTCTGTCCTCTCCCTAGTGGATTACAGGCTATAAATTTATGGCTTTGCAGACCCTACTGCCCTACGTTGTATCAAAACTGCCTTCAACAAAGCTTGTCGTCTGGTCACGGGATGTGATAGACTGACCCAAACATGCGATCTATACAAGCTCACTAACCGGTTAAACTTTGAAGGGAGACTTAAGTATCATTCCTGTTTGCTTGCCAATAAGATCTATCACAAACAAGCCCCCCCCCAGTCTTCATCCCCTTGTCCAACCTGCCCTTCCCTGCAGAGTCTCCAGAAGCTCCGACAAAACCACCTTTCTAGTTCCTCACTGCAGGACCTCTCTGGGTCAAAGGTCCTTCCTCTACCATGCTCCACTCTGGCTAAATGGCCTCCCAGCTTCTGTGTCACTGGAACCCAGGCTCGGCCTATTTAAATCTAACCTTAAGAACCTACTTCTTGAGGCCTCTGCCTGTGACTGCCCCTCCTTGGGTCTTCTCCAGTTGTTCCTCTAAGATGTGGTCTCTGTACTGGGTACTTCCAATTGTTACACTGCTAATGCTGTGTTGACTATTACTCTAGAATTGCTTCTTATTGTTACCTTTCTCTGTATCAGCTTATTGAGTATTATTTGTGTAACGCTGGGTCTCCCTGACCCTAGAATATTTCTTACTCTCCTTAATGTGTGCAATTTATTGTGTACCTATGTATCATGATGTGGAGCCTTTGCAAAGGAGTCAATGACTCAAAGGTTTGTAATTCAGATTGTGATAATTAATAAATAAATCAATATAGCCAGCCACCCTCACCAGTATACCAAGCCGCCAGCTCGGCAGCCTCCCACCGCACTACCCCTTAGATACCCTCCTTCCTCTTCCTGTCCCCCCTCCTGCTTCCTGTTGCCTTGCTGTAACTATCACTACCCTTGCAGGGTAGCCCACATAACCATTACTACCCTTGCAGGGTAGCCCACAAGTGAGTTGCTCATATTCAAGTCACTCACTTTCAGTTGCATTATAATGGTATGCCACTGACCACATATATCAGGTAAGTACTGTTTTAAGTTTAGAGTACCTTGTTTGTTCTGGTTAGTTACTAAAGAGCTGTAGATTCTTTGAGACCTTGTTTCTATTCTTATTTTACAGTTATGACAGTATGTTCCCTCAAGCCACCCAAAACCCATCCCAGAATCTCCAAGACCATCTTTATTATTAATACTGAATTTATGCTGTTTGTACATTATAACGGTGCAACTACAAGTATCAAGATAATGTTGTTCACTTGTTAGTTGACTGGTGAAGCAGAGCTATAAATATTTTCACTATTTTGTTTATTTATTTACTTGGGACCTGCACAAATGAGGATATGACCCCAATATCACAAAAAAAGGGGCATACGTCACAAAAAATTACATCAATACAGACATTAGGTTTAAAGAATGCAAAGTGCACAAAGCAGAGAAATGAACAACTTTAGGGCTTTGGGTCTCAGGAGTCTTGACGAATCTGTGGGGGGGGTGTTCCTCAGGGATGTCAACCCTAATGCCCACCCCATCCCCTAAACAAACAAGGTCATACATAATTTGTTTTCTTTACACAGAGCCAACAGGGCCCTGTATGAAGAAAACTACAGCTGGTTCTGTTGACCACATGTGGAGAGCCGTACTTCTCTACCTCCAAGAGAGAATATCACTATGCCGTACTGGCTTGGAGCTGTACCTTGTGCTTCAGACAGAGGTTATGGGCTGGGGAAAGGGGGTGGGCATTAGGGTTGAGACCCAAAGGAACATCCCACCACAGATTCGCCAAGACTCCAGAGAATCAAACCCTTAATGGTTTTCATGTCCCTACTTTGTGCTCGTTGTATTCTTCAACCCTAATATCTGCATTAATGTAGTTTTTTTTGCAATATATATATATATATATATATATAAGCATGTGTACAACAGATATGGCCTGGACTGGCCAAGATAAAACTGTTATCTTATGATCAACTTGCAATATAGTTTACTAGGGTAAGGGTGTATGGTTTGGAGTGTGTAATATAGGTATTCAAGCAAGCTGGGGTTGAAGGTGTGAGTTTTTCCATCTGGCTCTCCCTCCCCTTTAGTGGACTTTAGTTTCCAGCCATCCTCCCAGCTGCCACCTGACCTTCTGAGTGTGTCTCTGCCAATCGAGAGATGAGCAGGTTGGTCTACACCCCTCCTTTTTAATTTGAACAATACAAGCGGCCCTTCCGTGCAGTGGCCCTTTCGCATTGAGGATCATAGCATAAAGGACATTGATGTGTCTGACTGTAGTCAGCTGTGAGTCAGCAATTTGTCTGAGCATGCTGCTCCTCCAGACTCCTACCATTTACCCTTGTTCTACTGATCATACAGAGCACCGGTCATCTTGCATGTCAGTTTTCATCACTTCAAGTTGTTTCCCAACTAAAGGGTCTGGGCTGTGGAGTTCCTAGCTCTGTTTGGCTCTTCAAAACTTGTCACATTCATTTATTTATTTTCTCCACTGGCTCTCGAAACACCTCAGTTTTTGTGACTCCTTGAAATACCCTAGCTGGGTTACTTTTTATTTTTCATGCTAATCTTGGATTTCTTTAAGGTTCATGTTCTCTGCATTTGGTCTAGGTTCTATTAGGTATTTTTCCTGGAATTAACTTTGATTTAGTTCATAAAAAAATATTTAGTTCATTGCCAATCACTGCCTAGAGCTGTTACAACCAGTGCAATATTTAACATAAAAACACAGAAACCAATGGCAGATGATGGCTGCTGGGTGAATCCAGTCTGCCCATTTTTATCTTCCTTTGTGCTGATCTACATGCTGTCTCCTCCCATCCCCCTTACACCAAAGAGTCCCTTGTGTCTATCTCAGGCATTTTTGACCCCCCACTGTTTTTTCCCCCACTACTTCTGCTGGAAGACTGTTCCAGGAATCCACCACCCATTCTGTGAAGAAGTGCTTCCTCATATCTGTCCTGAATCACCCTACCTCCAGCTTCATAGCATGACTCCTTGTTCTAAAGCACCTTTTCCTGAGAAAAATACCCCTCAACCTGTACCTTGTTAACACCTGTGAAGTATTTAACCAATTGCATCCTGGGAGGCCAATTTGTATCAGGTTAAGCAAAGGATGGTTCGGACTTCAAATGGAGCTATTGGGTACAGGTGTCTATCACATCCCCTTCCCCCTCCTCTCCTCCAGGGTGTACATATTGATCTCTTTTAGCCCCATAACCTGCAACTCACTCAGTTTTTCTGTCTATGCTTTGTATTGTTGTTGTTTATTAGCATCGTTTCTCGACCTCGAGTTCAGAATATCACATAGCATCCCCGGTAGTTTTCAGTAGCGCCGCTTCGGGAAACACCCCTGACCATCATGAATGGAGTTGCTGAAGCCGCCCAGCCCTCGACCATGGAGTCGGTGAGAACGAACGAGCCGTCGCGCCAGCCTGCTCATTCCTTTCAGCCCAGCCAGCCATGGTGGTGTGAGGAGGGCTGAGCCGGTCACCTGCTCCATTCGTGGCTGATGGGTGAGATGTGCGAGGGCGGCGCTGCTGGGGGGGGCGCTAGACTACAAGGAATATATGTGATATTACGCGGATCGGGGTAGGGAAACGTGCTGGGGGGGCCGCTAGACTACCAGGGATATATGTGATATTATGGGGATCGGGGTCAGGAAACATGCTAGGGGGCATCACTTAACTACCAGGGTAATCTCTCAATTTTACGGGGCATGGAAAATGTGCTGTGGGGGCACCACTAGACTACTAGGGTGTGCAACAGGCATACATGGCAACAGGGAGTGGGACCATGACGACAGGGCAGACAGCTTGCCCCAGCCAGTCTGCCCAGGTCCCTACTGTATGGATATGCTGCACACCCTAGTAGTCTACAGTATATGTCCATCCACCCCCACCAGGAGTGCCTTATGCTTGTCCCATGCATTCGTGGGTCCCCCCACTGTGTTTCACCAACACCTGCCGTAGGGTGCCTATGTTGTTGGGGGTAGCATCTACAAGGGCACATATGGCCAGTGGACATGTGTGTGACTATCTCCCCCTCGCTCTCCTGCTCTCTAAATATATATATATCTATATATCTATCTATATATATATAAATATATATATATGCATGTGTGTGTATATCAGTTGTATATCTAGCTATGTGACACATAGGTATCAATCTCTCTGTGTGTCTCTGTCTCTCTCCCTATATTCATACCTTGTGTTGTACAGCTTGCAGTGCTGCATGGACAGGATGTCTGCTCTGTTTGTGCCTGCCAGCACACAGTTCCTGCTGCATCCAGCCTGTACTTCCCTGCCGACCAACAGGGGATGCAGTGGGCATGCCTTGGCCTGCTGCATCCAGCTTGTATCACTACCATTCCCATTCAATAGGCTGCGCCAGGTGCTCCGCGCAGTAGCACCAGGCAACTATGTGGTACTGACTGCTAAGCAGATAATGAGATGCAAATGTACCTGTTTGCCCACAGATTACCTAAGTGGGCTCATTTGCATGGGAGCTTTGAATATGGCTCCCACTTGCCCCAGGCTATTCAGCTTGCACTGGGCTAATGCATTAGCACTGTGTACTCAGGTTAGCATGGGCAAACTTCACGTCAGCATAGCACAGTTCTGCAGTGTGTGGCTTACATTGTTGTTTGCAGTGGATGTGAGACATCTCTGTGCAGTCGCACACAATGCTCTCCACCTGCAACACTAGCTTTCTTCAGTGTCTAATGGGCTGCAGTGGCAATGTGCACTTCCCTGTTGCTATATTCAGTGCTATCTTATTCCTGGGCTATATTTGCCCTGCACTCCTGGCCCTGTTTGCCCGACTTCCTTTGTTTGCTATATTCAGCAGGTTTTGCTCCGGGCTATTCCTTTTGAATACAGCTTGCTTTTTGCTCCAGGCTATGTCTGCCTGCTGGGCAGTGCTACCTTTAGCCCCGGAGCACAGTTTTGAATATCTGGCCCAACGTCAGCTCCAGGAAGAGGGCCAAGGAGCTTGCAATTTTTTTTTTAAGTAAAAATGTCTGGGAAAATGGAATATAAGGTTATGGACAGGAAAAGATTTTGGCAGTGGGGGATTAACTATGACCACATAGAAAAGACAACATTTTTTTTAATTAATTGGCTAAATGACTGAAGTTCCTCTAAAGTGCCCCAAAACGTTGACATCCTCTTCACGAAGAAGAAAGTATAAAACCGTGACACTTTTACTAAACTTAACAGTGGCATTGGCTTACCATTAATTGGTGGCAGCATGCCCTGTAGTATTGATAATGACTCTGTGTGACTATAGGACAAGCTTTTTGGTGAAAATATTAGACTATTAAGAGGACTGGAGGTGGTGTGTGTCTGAGGAGTCCTTGTGCTGCTGCTGCTTCTACTGTTTCTGGTCTGGAGGACTGTGTCAGTGATGCCGGGGCAATCAAAGGCAACATTTGACCAGGTGATATTGGTGTGGAAATAGTAAATGTCATTTGTTCTAAATAATGGTATGCATAATCAGAGTTTATATTTGCTAGACTGAGCTTGAGAAATGCTAAGAATTCAACATTATCTAGCTCTAGCCTTGACAGATATGAGGTGGTAATATCTCCAGCTGTACTGAGAATGCTTTCAGAAGGGACAGGTAATGAAAGGCATCCCAGAAAATACAAAGTCACTTTAGCCAGTGGATACCTTATGACTTGCCTGTCTTGACAGAACTGGATTGGATTGGATTACTATACTTGATAGACACTGACTCTGATAGATAAGCCAGCATCATGTCATCAAGGTCAGATATTCAAGCGTGCATGCATAGCCTGCCATATTAAGAGGCATGGTGCCAGCGCTAAACCTTCTCAATATAGGGTGGATTGCATGTCATACAAATGACAGGCAACTGTGCACAGCACTGCAGCAGCACAGCTCTGAATATAGGACTGTGGTCAGTGCAGACCTCAAGGGGGCATGCAGTGGTGCAGCCCCTACCAGAACACTGAGTATGGAGCTGTACACTGGGAATGGCTTTGGGTGGGAGGGGGGTACCAATGACAGACACAGGGCACAGCAGCTTCAGTATCAAAAATAATCTTTACTATTATAAAAACACAACAAGCCATGCAACACCAAAAAAGAAAACAACAACAGCAAGAGCAACATGAGGTGGGAAAAAACAACTGGGGCAACTGTCCATAAATGGGAGGACAACAACCCATGGGGACACCTGTACATCTACCAAGTCATCCCTGGACCACTTAGGTACTAGTGGTGGTGGCGGCTACTTCTGCAGTAGAACCATGACCAGGTTTCAGACAGCCTTTGTAGTTTCTGCTATGTGGTAGATTAGCAACTGCTGCAGGTGGAAGATCTGGCACAGCAGGTCATCACGGCCCTCCTGGTCCTTGACATGCCCCTGATGTCTGCCAGTCCTCTGGAAATCTATGAACAGAAAGACAATAAACTCAGGCAGTTGTGTACATAGGACAGGAAATGCAGGTGTGGCCTACCATATGCAGCCACAGGGCTACCAGTCAACACATGGGCCACCATGCCACACATGGATGACAGAAGTCAAACATCCACAATGGCCTGGTCATGGCATACCAGAGACAGTATCATGCACCCGAACACTAGAGGAATGCACATGCAATGGCCGTAACATGTTGCACTACAGCATACTGAAGCCGTAGAATGGACACATGCCATCAGCAGGCATGCCAGAGGTATGAATGATGCACATGCAAGAGCAGCACCAAGCCAGAGTCTGACAGGCATTGTCTTGTCCCGAGTGGCAAGGTGTTGCACCCACACACTCTGCCGGTCATTAACCAGGCATCCATCGCACAGGCCAACACTGGCATGCAGGACACAGACATCCAGGAGCCTTGTCAGGTGGTGGCTGGGGCAGGGCTCAGTCTCACACAAGTGGGGCACACAACATAGCTGTATGTGGTGGGACTGTCATGCAACATCCTCCTTCCTTTTCTTTCATTACCTCTACCATTACCTCCTGATCTGCTCCTGTAAACCCCACCTCAGTCCCTACCTACTATATTCCTCTCCATTCTTCACTGTGTATCTTTACATTGTCTACACCTTTTGGCTTGCCCTATCATGTGTTGTATATGCTGAACCTAGGTATGCATACACAGTGCTGTTGCTTAGTCCTGCCTACTATGCATAGCAATGCTCTATGTCAATTCATTGTACAATCTATCCAACTATGTACTTTAAATACTATGTTTATTTCATTGTACAGCTTATCTTATTATGTCCTTTAAGTACAATGTATATGTAAATACTATGTATATTTATTTGTCCCATGACCTCTTCTCCTGGACACATCTGAAAAAGAGCTGTTACTCAGCTCAGTATGTCTTTCCTGGTGAAACGTTTGAAATAAATAAATAAGATCTGCCCCACTGGCTCTGAGTCACCTTGTTAACCCTGTGTTGCACTGTCTCTAGACTGTCTGTGTCCTCCTTAGGTGAGCACTCCAGACCTCAGCACTATATTCCAGATGCTACCTCACCAGTGACCTATATAGAGGTAGTAGTAACTCCTTTTCCTGCTGCCAGTGCCTCTTCCGATACACCAAAGCATTCTATTAGCTTTACTCTAGGCCTTGTTATACTGGTCTGATTGTTTGAGAGAGTTCTACTAATGCCCTCCAGGTCCCTTTTCTCTGCTGTAGTACTCAGGTTAACCCCTCCTATCCAGCACTCTGTCCTGTGTTTTTTTTCTTACCTAGGTATATAACCTTGCATGTTTTATGTTGAATTTCAACTGCCAAACCTTAGACCATCTTTTTAACCTTTGTAGATCCCTCTGCCTCTCCATAATCCCTTTGTTATCTACTCTACCATAAAAGTTTGTGTCATCTGCGAAGAAACACAGCTTGCCCTGTATGCCCTCTCCAATGTTATTGATGAATATATTAAAGAGCGCAGGACTCAGGACAGATCCCCGTGACACCCCACTCGTGACCTTCTTCTCTTTAGATTTGACCTCAGTTATCACCATCGTCTGCTGTCTCTCTTTCAGCCAGTTTCCTACCCATCTAAATATGTCCCAAGCAGTGCTCAGGCCCTGCAGCTTCTCCAGCAGTCTTCTTCAGCAAAATTCATGAATACGTGTCTAAATTTTGTGTTTGTTAGATTGACAGCTTGGTGTGAAATATAAAGGAACCTAACAGGGGCATAGAGTAAAGTCAATTTACTCATTCTGGAGTCTATAAAAACAAACACATTTCACCATGGGTTGCACCTTAAAACTAGTAGTTCTTAAACAAATACATTTTAACACCATTGAGAAAATACCTACTGCATAAGTTTCAATAATAACAGTCCTTTTATAGACCTTGTGGGTGGCCCTTAAAAGGCCTTTTGTTCTTACTTTGATCTCCAATCTGAGGGTTTACCCCTTGAAGTGCAACCCTTCCATTTGAGTGCATTTGTCACATGTTCCAAGTCCTGCTTTCACTTTTCAAACAACAGGGTTTGTAAAATGACTGATACTGCTGAAATGAATTCAGTTAGTATTATTCAGTAAGCTATTTAATTTATATGCCTCCAAAATCACCAAACATTTTCATGCATGACTGAGTTTGGTGTGATTCAATGCCATAACTATGTCAGCAAGGCACAGGAAGAAGCAGACCATTGTGATAAGGTCAGAAGAGTAAAAGTCATTTTTGTGAAAAATAATGATTAAATACAGCAGATATGCATTTGAAATGTAACCTGAGCAATTACTAGGTAGAGGTCTGTTAGTAACCACAACCATTACAAGGGTACTGAAATTTGCTAAAACGCTGACAGTGTCCCTTTAAAGTAGCAGTGTATGCTATGGTGAAAATTGTGACCCATATTTTTTATTCTATTTTAGATTGCCCTTGTTCATTTGTCAAGAAAAAAATTTCCTTTTTCCATTGTGGGTCAGCTTCAATACTTTTTTATCTTTAAAATAAAATAATAAAAGGATAGCTCCTTTTTAATATGGCTATTCCCAGAGCTGTGTTATCCTCTGTGCCCAGCCAGGTATTGATTGCCAGTGGATGCTGAGTCAAGGAGTCTGAGACACACAGTGAGAAGCTGTAGGCTACTTCACTGACTAGTTTTAAAAGCACAGAAACAAATTTAATTTGTACATTTGAAAAGATGAACAGTGACCACTCACTCATGGTCAACAGTCAGTAAAATGAAAAGAACATGAGAACATAAGAAAGTGTCGGCAGAAGGGGACCTTGCAATCCATCTAGTATGTCTGTGAAATCTACCCCCCTCCCAGTGCCTTAAGTTTCCACACAAGAAAAACAAACTGCAAAACTGAAGCTAAAAACATGCTGTACCCCCCAGCTCCCCTGTTCACTCTGCTGTGAGGCAAACAGACAGGCTTTCTGCAGCAGCAAACTAGGCTACACCGAATTCACAAATCACTCTGTTCATATCTACAGGCACACACTAGCTGATGGCAATTATAATGATCTATTCTCCAAGTATTTTTGGATGAACTGTAAAGGCCCCCTCACACATGACCTCATCTGTCAAGTTTGAGCTGGCAATGGCACTAAGACATGTGCAAAGCGAGGAGATCACGATCTTCAGCATCATTGATTGGCTACTGAGAGTCATTTGACATGCACAGCTCAGTTTGCTGAACCATGTGATCCCTGCAGGAAATATTTTGCATCATGCCAGTGAAGTGTTGAAGTAGCAAAAAGACTATGGAATCTTCTACTGCCCCTCAGAGTAAAAATTGCCAGTTTTAAGCGAGTCCACCAAAGTCTGCTTCCATTTTTCATTCATCCTTACATTCTGATTAGATGACTCGCATTCAAGGTTAGCTGCTGGAAACCCTCATGTAGACTAGAACAATTAAAATTTTAACTATAAAACACATTAGCTAAAAAAACAGAAAAACACCTTCTAGCCCACTCCTGGTCATCGTGCCTTAAAGCTGGAAAAAGACATTAGGATTTGAATGTGTTACTAGTGAGCAGAGAATTTCCAAAGGCAAGTTATTTATGATTTATTTTGTAGTACTTCATCTGCTTCTGTTACTAGCAATTATTTTTTTGCTGTATATCTAGCAAAGCAGAGTGTATGTGAATGGGAATGGAAATGACATCTGGTGAGCTGGCAATGAAGTGTGACATTATTACTGCAGTCTGCAGGCATGAAACATCTTTCCCACTGAATACTATCCCTCACTTATGTGTAGGTGCCATGGGTGTTGAATTAAATGCCAAACCTTATTATCATTACAGGCATGAAGCATGTCAGGAAACCTGATAACTCTGTTCTGTGTGACAAACTGATAGTCACTAGTTACCTAGCAGATCTAGTTTAAAGTTTAAGGCACCAAACAAGTGAATAGAATATCTTTTACTAGCTCCACCCACATGCATAAAGGATGCACATGCCTTAGTTCTGATTCACAACTGTGTAGTTTTTAGGTTGTTTAGAATCTTTTTTAGTCAAGTTTATTGTACAACATGGGTACAGGGTAGTTACAGTTTGACAGAGTTATTACAGACATTACATTGTTACATCTTACGTAATGAGTCATAGCAATGTGATTCATAAGACAGTGCACATTTTTTAAGAGTATATTTTAGTCTTACAATTACAGTAGGTTAATAGTTGTTGGGTAGACCTGTCAGGTAGAGTACTCTTTCTGGGCTTGGCTCCTTCAGCACATCTCCAGAAGAGCCACCAGAACATGCTTGTGAGGTTATTGTCCCCCTGATCTATTTATAAGGTGAACTCTGGATCTCTTTCACTTAGGTGCAGCACCCATCTTAAACATTTGCCCATAAAGTATGATTCCCACTGGTTTACCTGGTATGTAAGTTGTTCATGCTATCTATCTCAGTAACTAGATCTAGTCAGTTTTGATATGTTAGGGGTTCTGACAGCAGCCAGTGCCTCATTACAGCTTTTGTACTGCCACCAGAAGACTATGCAATGGGTAGATGACATATTTGCCTCCCTCTTTTATTGGGAGGAGACTGAGAATAGTGTGTGTGATCATGAGTGGTGCATCTCGCATGAACAGTTCTGTGAGGGGCCCCTTCAATATGTCCCCAGAATCCGGCCAGCTTTGGGCATGACCAAAAAATGCATGTGGTATGCTTTGGTTTCAGCACAAAACCTCCAGCAGCTGTCAGGGGTTCAGTGTCCACTTTCCCTGTATCACAGGGGTATAAAGTAATTGAGTTCTGACATTCCAGGCATATTCCTGCCACATTGGAGAGCTAACTGAGAAGACCAGGACCACTCCTCATCCTTTAGGGCCATCTCAATTTCCCCTTCCCTCATGAGTATGATGTGGGTGGCTTGGTCAAGGCACAGATTTTTCCTTTGTGTGGTATCCCTCTAAGCATGGCCTCCATGGTTCCCAGAGGTGTTTAAGAGGGGCAGTTCCTGTAATCATCTATTCAGAGTTTTACTAGGAGCCCTTATTTGGACATACCTGAAGTGGTCTGTTATTTAAGTGGAATGCCTGCTGAAGCATTTTGAAGTCGTCAGCCCCTTCCCCCCCTTCTGGAGGTACCAGGGAGCACACTCCCTAATGCACCTACTTCCTACAAGTCTGATCAATTGCAGACAGCTGGAACAAGCCATTTAAGCTGTTGTAGGTAGGGGCTCAGGCTCAGCTTGTCCCATATCCAGTATCTTGCTGTCAGGGTGGAGCAGAGCCCCAAGAGCTTATGTCAGAATTCTTGTACCTAAATGTTTTATGCACCCCCTTCTTCTGTTTGTTCCATCAACTTCCAGGTCACCCTATATGTGAGAACTAACCACATTAGGAGGGCCCTAAGATGCATCACAAAAGAATATATTTCAAGGTCTGATGTGGCTCTTCCTCACAATGCCATAGCAGTGTCAGTGGCTTAGCAAGTTGCACACTCACCTCTGAGGCTAGAAGATCAGAAGACTGTGGGTTCTATCCCCACTCCAGGCACTTGGGTTAAATCCTAATACTGACACTGTAGTGCAGCATGATGGGGTGCTGCATTCCTGAGGTGCCATCTTTTCGATGAGACGTTAAACCGAAGTCCCATCTCCCTGTTCTGGCTGTAGTTCAGGTGGATGTTAAAGATCCTATGGCACTTCTTGAAAAGAGTAGGGGAGTTTTTATTGAGAAACCACAACAAATCATCAGAATACATACATAATAGAAAACCAGAAAATAACACAAACACTAACACAAGACAGTATACAGCAGAATTACATAACAATAAGATACCCCAAAGTCATCACCACCAATCTCATACTCCCAGTGTCACCAAATCTCCACTCCAATCCCCACCTGAAAAGAGCAGAGGATATTTTATTCAAAAACCACAAACAGAACTTTGAAAGCATTTAATCATTATCATCATAGAAACATAAAAAAAAACAACTTTTTCCTTTTCCTTTCTCCAAAGCTCCTTCTCCTTTCCTTACTCATACCCTTACCCTTACTCTCTTTTTGTATGCATATTTCTTGAAAAATATTAACCCCTTCCACCACAATGTTACCTTATGTTTAGGATGATTCTTACAGTCCTTTTTATAGACTTCCTGCATTGTCTGTTCACATATTTTACCAAACCCTTCATTTCTTGTTGATTAAGCAGCTGGCAATGACTCTGCCAAAAGCAGTACTTTAAACAAGCGAACAAAACATGTAGGGTGCTGCTGTGATATTGATTTAGCAAAGAAGGGAAAATTCCTAAGGCTAAATTTCTATAACTTAAGTTCTTCAACCAATGTAATTTCCACCTATTAGCCATGAAGCTCCATACCTCTCTAGCATATGTACACTGCAACAGAAAGTGCTCCTGTGTTTCTACCGCCTCACCACATCCTGGATACAAACAATTCCTTTCTTCTAGAGCCTTGTGTTTATGGTTACCTCTAACCCCTATTCTCCCATGAGCCATTTACCATTGCACGTCTTTCATTTTTCCGTGGACATCTGGGTAGTTCAGCATTCTATATACAAATTTATTTTCACTTGGTGTACATCCGTTAAATTCTGGTTCCCTCACTCCTGTGTCTCCCACTATCTTGAAATACATTTCCTTTCTACTGATTTGTAATACTAGAGCCCTAGTGATGCTCCATTTTTGTAGCTTCATTAGAGTACCCTTGTAATATATAGCGACTCCCAATCTTCTAAACCCCTGTGGTATCTCATTCGCCCATTGGTCTAGAAATTCCCCCAACAGACTCCTCCCCCATTTCCCCACTAGAGTTAGCTGAGGTTCCAGCATCACTCTTAATTTTTTAAACCAAAATAACATATGGAAAAACACTACTGGGTTAATCATATCTATCCCTCCCCTCTTTCTGGTCAAGTACGTAACTTCCCTTTTTATACGATTCAGTATGCTCACCCAGACCATTTGAAAAAACATTCCCAATATCCTAGTTTCCATCTCAAGAGGTAAAGGAAAAATGACCACTATATATATATAAAACATGGAAGAAGAAACTGTTTCACAACAAACACTTTTCAGTTTGGACTTTTTCCAGCTCTTCCATTTTGTTACTTTCTTCTCTCCCTCAGCCAATGCTTTCTCCCAATTCACTTTAGCCATTTCTCTTTTTCCAAACAAAATCCCCAAGATTTTCATAGGTTCTTTTGTAATTTTAAATACTTGGTCCATTTTGTACCCCTCTCCTGGTTGTCCTAGCCAAAGACCTCTACGTTTTTCAATGTTTAAAATAACTCCAGAGACCTGTATGAACCTTCTCATACAGTTCATAAGACTTGGCATCTCACTTGCTGAAGATAGAAACACACATGCATCATCTGCATATGCAATTATCTCTATCTTGTCACCCTCCTGACCCCCACTAACCCCTTTGATGTCCCTGGTCCCATTAATTAATCTTATCAAGGGGTCTATGAAAAATATAATATAAAAGGGGGCTTAAAGGAAAACTACATCCTCATATCTTTTCAATTTTCTTTGTTTCAATGTCAACAGACAACTCCTTTCATGTAGCTGTTAGAGATGCATGCAACTGCCTTTGTCAGTTTTCACACTTCATACTAGGCCCTGTAACTGTTCTGGGAGGTTCCATTTGGTGGTTGTTGAAATCTCATTGTCCCTAAGAGCTGCATTAGCATATGAGATCATGATGTGTAATCAACCTTTAAAGTCCCCAGTATGCCTGTTTGCTTAATTAGTCTTCAAATAAAAAAGCTGCAAGAAGGTATGAAATACCACATTTACCTTCAGTGCACTTTGCAAACTATTTGAGTTGTAATGCAGGGTTTTTCCCTTTCAGTCTATGTGTTTCCAGAGAGTTTTTGCAGAGTATTTGTTCTTCAGCATAGAGATATATGATATAAATGGTTGATCTGACATCATGTTCTCATATGCTAAAGCAGTTCTCCTAGACAATGGGTGTTTACTCACCTGGTAAAGGTGATTGTGTTGGTTAACATCCATGGCACTCCAGACATTACATCATGAGTTTTAGCCTACCTGATAGACTAATGATGCACATGACCTAGGATGAAATTTCTAGACCCCATGTCCCAGAGGCCCCTGTTCTCCAGTTCGAATTTTCCATAGTTGAAACAATAAGGTTAGTAACACCATGAAATACTTTGAGATAACAATACACAGTGACACTGATGTGCCTTCTGAACATGGCTGGGAGGCCCAGTTTATTTACCTATTGATACAATAATAGCACTCGGCCTGCTAAACTGGCTGATGGTGGGCATCCTAGATGCCGTAATTTCATTAATGAAAGTTTCCTTATCTATCTGGTATTATTCTTGTGAACTCCCAGTCACTGTGATCACTCAGTAGGGCAGGCCATGGAGTGCCATGGATGTCAACCAACATGATCACCTTTACCAGGTGAGTAAACACCCATTGTGATTGGCTGACCATCCATGGCACTCCAGACACTTTACCAGGTGAGTAAACACCCATTGTGATTGGCTGGCCATTCATGGCACTCTAGACATTACATCATGGGTTGCTAATAAGCAGTACTGCACCCTTTCGGGTGGGACAGAGTGGTCTGAGAGAGAGGGGAGTGCGAGCTGGCTGCTGAGAGGACCTGAGTGGTAAATGGGGTCTGTATCTTATACAGGTGGTCCAACCTGTAGTGTCTGCTAAATGTATGGATGGAGGTCCAAGTGGCTGCTCTGCAAATATCTTCTATAGTCACATTGGCTCTTTCTGCCCAGGAGATGGACACAGCCCTGGTTGAATGACCTCCAATGCCCTCTGGGGGCATTAGATCCTTTGCCTTGTAAGCCTCTTGGATGGTCCTCCTGAGCCAGCCCACTATGGTGGTCTTTGATGCTGCTTTACCCTGCCGTTATCACTTGGAAACTATGAACAATCTCTCAGTTTTACGTATCGATTGTGTTCTAGCTGTGCATTTGCCTTGTGTACCCCTGACATCCAGGTAATGAGGTATTCTTATATCCCCTATTTGTGATGTGTCTGAGAGGGTAGGAAACTCAATGGGTTGATCTTTGTGGAAAAGTGACATGAGCTTTGGCTTAAAGGCTGGGACTGTACGTAATTGTACCCCTTGGGTGGTGAACACGGTGTAGGGCTCCCTACATGATAGAGCCCTGAGCTTGCTAATCCTTCTAGCGGAGCAGACGGCCACCAGGAAACAGGTCTTTAGCCCCACCCAGTAGAGCTCCACGTCCTGGAATGGCTCAAAGGGGGTGGTGCTGAGGGCATCTAAAACTAAGGTTAGATCCCAGGGTGCAATTAGGGTTCTGGCCCTGGGGCAGAGTCCCTCTACTGCCCTGAGGAAGTGTACCAAGTCCGGATGTGCTCCCGGACTGTGATGTTCTATGGGACCGATGGCAGCACCGATTGCTGACAGTTGCACTCTGAGGGAAGAATGAGAAAGTCCCTTCTCTACTCCCTGCTGCAAGTAGAGTAGTATGGTTGACATGTCTGCTTGCTCTGGAACTTTGTCTCTGTCTTTGCACCATGCCGCAAAGAGAGACCACTGTCTTCCATAGGTAGTGTTGGACGACTGCCGTCTGGATTGTAGCAATGTGGATATGACTGAGGCATGATAGCCTATTTTTAGCAGTCTCTGCCTTTCAGGAGCCAGGCCATTAGTTTCAGGGTTCCCGGTGCAGGAGGGACTAATGGCCCTTGGGTTAGCATGTCAGGTCTGTATGGGAGTCTGAATTTGTCCAGTGCCATGGCTATCACTGATGAAAACCAGACTCTTCAAGGCCAGTATGGAGCTACCAGAATAATGGTCTTCTGGGACTGGCATATCTTCACTAGGACCTGTGGTAGGAGGGGAATGGGGGGAAACACATACCCTCTATCCAGGAACCAGGTCTGTGATAGCGTGTTGACTCCTTAGGAGCGGTGCTCCCTGTATCTGGAGAAGAACCATTGTACCTGAGCGTTGTCTGCCGTTGCTATGAGGTCCATGGAAATAGCTCCCATGCCTCCTGTATCAGCCGAAATAGGTCAGTGTGTAGGTGCCAATCTTCTGGGTGTACCTGTTGGTGGCTGAGCCAATCTGCTCGGATGTTGAGCTTGTCGGCTAAGTGGACTGCTCCAATGTGAACAAGATGGGCCTGAGCCCAGTCTAGTACCTTTGTCACTTCTTTCTGCATGGCCTTGCCTTTGGTTCCCCCCCCCCCCCGCTTGGCAATGTAGGTACCGGTAACCTGGTTGTCAGAGTGAATCAAAACTGACTGACCGGAGATGGTCGTTTGAAAGGATATGAGGACATGGTAGACTGCCCTTGTTTCCAGCATGTTTATGGACAGTCTGGCCTCTGACGTTGTCAAGCGGCCTTGAGCTGACTGGGGGCCCAAGCATTCCCCTCATCTGAGGAGGCTCGCATCTGTCTCAATAGTGACATCGTAGGTTGCCTCTAGTGGAACCCCTTGCATGAGGAATCATGGAAACATAGAAACATAGATTTTGATGGCAGATAAGGACCGCTTGGCCCACCCAGTCTGCCCATTTCCCTACCTAATGGATAAGCTGCAGATCCTAGTTAACCAGCAGCCTACTTCTTCCTACCCCCACCCCCCTAGAATTGCCTTATGACTGTCCCATGCATGCTTGAATTCCACCACTGTTTTTGACTCCACAACCTCCTCCAGAAGGCCGCTCCATGCATCCACAACCCTCTCTGTGAAAAATACTCCTTAAATTACTCTGAGTCGCCCCTCTATTCTTCAAATTGTGCCCCTTGTTCTTGCACACCTCTTTTTGAAAGATGCTACCTCGTGGACTTTATTGATTCCCTTGAGGTACTTGAAGGTTTCTATCATGTCCCCTCCCTCCTTTCTCGAGGCTATACATATTCAGCTCCTTAAGTCTCTCTTCATATGTTTTCCTGTGCAGACCCTGCACCATTTTAGTTGCCCTTCTCTGGACAGCCTCCATCCTGTCTATGTCTTTGCGGAGATTGGGTCTCCAGAACTGCATGCAGTACTCCAGATGGGGTCTCACCAACTGTCTGTACAGAGGGATAATAACTTCCTGTTTTCTACTGGTGATGCCTCTCCCTATGCACCCCAGTATCTCCCCAGCCCTCCTTGCTGCCCTCTCACATTGCTTGCCCACCTTTAGGTCATCTGATATGACTACCCCCAGGTCCCTTTCCATTTTTGTTGTTGTTAGTATCTCACTCCCTATTGTGTACTCTTCCCTTGGGTTTTTGTTTCCCAGGTGCATTACCTTGCACTTCTTAGCATTGAATCTAAGCTGCCATACATTTGACCATTCCTCTAACCTTGCCAAGTCCCTTCTCATCCTATCCACCCCACCTTGTGCACCAACTCTGTTGCAGATCTTTGTGTCATTTGCAAAGAGACATACTTTTCCTTCCAGTCCCTCTGCAATGTCACTTATAAAGACATTGAAGAGGACTGGTCCTAATACTGAACCCTGCAGTACCCCACTAGTAACCCCCCTTTCTTCAGAGTGGACTCCATTTACTATTACTCTTTGTGTCCTATTCTCCAGCCACTTCTTTACCCAGGCTGTCATCTTGGGACCCACTCCCAGGCTGGCTAACTTGTATATTAATCTTTTGTGTGGGACTGTGTCAAATGCCTTGCTAAAGTCTAGGTAGACCATGTCCACAGCCCCTCCCTGATCTACTACTTTGGTCACCCAGTCAAAGATTTGTCTGGCATAACCTTTCTGCTGTGAATCCCATGCTGCCTAGGGTCCTGAGCTCCTCTGGCCTCTAGATACTCAACAATTTTTTCCTTCAGAAGTGATTCCATCATTTTCCCTACCACTGAGGTTAAACTAACAGGTCTGTAGTTTCCTGCTTCTGCCTTGCTCCCACTTTTGTGAAGGGGAATCACATCTGCCCTTCTCTAGTCCTCGGGTACCACCCCATCCTCCCATGATTTGTTAAAGAGGGTAGTCAGTGGTGTCGCTAGTTCTACCCTTAGTTCTTTTAGAATTCTGGGATGAATCCCATCAGGACCCATTGCTTTGTCCACCTTCAGTTTAGTTCTTTCAGAACCCTTTCTTCTGTAAATGGGCTGGTATCAACTTCTGTATCCAGAGTGTTTCTACTGTTTGTTTTAGGTACCTCCCCCACTTCCTTTGTAAATACTGAGCAAAAATATTTGTTTAGTATCTCTGCCTTTTCACAGTCACCCTCTGTTCACCCTCCCTCCTCTTTATTAAGCCTCACTAACCCTCCCTTGGTCTTCCTTCGCTCCCTGATGTACCTATAAAAGGTTTTATCCTTCTTAACTGAGTTGGCTATCTTTTCCCGGTTAGGGCCTTTGCTGTTCTGACTGCCTTCCCAGCTTCCTTTGCTTTAACTGATACAGTTCTCTGTCCTGCTCCTTCTGTGATTCCTTGTACTTCCTGAATGCTTTTTCTCTTGAACCTTCACTGCCACTTCCTTTGAGAACCATAGTGGTTTACATCATTTCATTTTGTTTATTTGCTTCACAAAGGCTTGTTACCTCTGTGATGGCAGTTTTATTATTCCCCATTGTTCTTCCACCCTCCTTCCTGCCCATTTGCTAGTGCATATCCTTTAGCACACAATCTATTTTGGCAAAGTCAGCCTCCTAAAGTCCAGTACTTTTGCCTTTGTATGGCTTGGACTCTATTGTTGTGTTTATTGTGAACCATACTGTTCAATGGTCGCTAGTTCCCAGATGGCTACCCACTTCTACATCTGTGATCCTCTTCATCTCCATTTGAGAGAACCAGGTCTAAGATTGCTCCTCTCGAGTGGGCTCCAATACTAGTTGTTCAAGGCATGCCCTGTAGGGCATCTAGAATAACTCCACTCTTTGAAGTGGCTGCTGCAACTGCACTCCAGTTAACATCTGGCATATCCAGATCACCCATCAGCAATATCTCCCCTTTGTCTGCCATTCTAAGTATTCTTTCTATCATTTTCTTGTCCATTTCCTCCCCCTGAGAAGGGGGTCTGTATACAACCCCTGTGCAGATTGTGGTGCCATTGCCAGTCTCCAAATTTACCCACAGCATTGTCCACCAGCTTAAGGAATGTCTCACCATGCCAGGTAGAGGTATTCTGATTTTTAGGTTCTGCTCATTGGGTGATCCATGTGACAACATGTAGCTTTGTCGGGGTCTCATGTGCCGCCTGGTCCAAGGCACCAGGTCAATGCAGGAAGCCATGCAGCCTAGCATCTGAGCTATCTGACCAATAGTCAGCAAGTTGGTGTCCTTAGTTGATGTGCTAGTGATATCACTGTTTGTACCCTGTTCTGGGATGGTCTGGCCCACCCTTGGGATGTGTCATCTCTGCTCCCAAGTGTTCCAGTTGTTGCGTGGGCACTAGGTGGCTCCTGGCCTGGTTCACGACCCAGCTGTGATCTTCCAGTTCCCTTAACGCTTTCATGGTGGCGGTGCAAGATTGTTCCCTGGACCATGCTCGAATTAGCCAGTCATCCAGATAGGGGACAATGTCCACTCCCTGTTCTCTCAACCTGGCAATGAGGACTACAGACACCTTTGTGAATACCCTTGATGCAGAGGTAAGACCGAATGATAATGCTTGGTACTGAAAATGCTGGCCAAGAATGTGGACACACAGGTGTTTTCTGCTGCAGAGATGAATGGGGATGTGAAGGTATGCATCTTTCAAATCTATGGATGTGAGGTTGTCACCTCTCTGGATGCTGCAGAGTGTTGACCTCAGCATCTCCATCTTGAACCTCTGAGTGACCACAAACTTGTTGAGGTATTTGAGGTCTAGGATGGGACGAGGTTCACCAGTCTTTTTGGGAATGAGGAAGAAGATGGAGTATACTCCCTGTTCTTGCTCATGGGGGGAAACTGGCTGAATAGCTTTGTTCTGCATCAGGTCTTGTAGTATGTGTTGTACCTGATGAGGTGAAGCCTTTTTCCTTGCTATGGGGGAACTTACAAACCTGTGTGATATCTGAGAGTTGGACAGTTCTATTGAGTATCCCCTTGACACTACCTCTAATACCCATCTGTCTGTGGTTGTGCTTCACCACTGGTGGTGGAATAGCATGAGTCTTTTTCCCACGGACGGGCAGGAACCCTGTGTGGGTGTCATCTTGAGGGGAGAGAAGGGTCTGTAGTCATTGTTGTTTATTTCTGCTACCTCTTCCTCTGAACTTTGAGCCATGGCCCCTGAAGTTTTGGGATTGGTAAGTAAGGGTGAAGGAATTACGGTGTCCCCCTTGGCTTCCTCTTCCTTGAAATGAATTACTCTGGTAGTACATGTCTTTGTAGGCTTGATGCTTATAGCCCCCCTGAAATTTCCGTCATCCAGTGGGCAGGTAGTTGGTCTGTTCTTCTGTTTGAGCAGATCCTTCCCTTCTTTTGTTTTAGGTAGTCTTGTAGGCCTTCACCAAAAATGTGTTTGCCCTTCATGGGTGGGTTTTGAAGCAGTGTTTTGTATTCATTGTCTGCTTCCAATAGCTTTAGCCATAACAGTCTTCTTGTCTGGTTAGTTCAGGCCGTGGCTCTTGCATTCAGTTTCAGGGAGTCTACTGCCATATCTGCCAGGTATCTAGCAGAGTCTAGTGTGCATTCCAATAGTTTTGACTCCCTAGTATTGGGAGCTGCTTTATCAATTAGCTCCTCAAGCCAGTGAATTTGGGCACGTGCAGTGTACATGGTGGTAGTGGAAGCCTTAGCGGCTGTGCCCTCTATCTCGAACAACTTTTTTTTAACATGTCCACCACCTTTTTGTCTGCTGGGTTCTTCAATGATGTGGCCCCGTAAGGAAGGACTGTCTTCTTGCTGACTGCAGCTACTTGTGGGTCAATCGTGGGTGCCGTGCACCATACGCTGGCCTTGTTTTCATGGACCGGATAAATACGGTCCAGGTTTCTCTTATCTGACATCCTGCCCAGCTCTGTAGACTCCCACTCCTTAATGAATATGTCATCAATTGCAGGGCAGCTTGGGAAGGTTTCCTTAGAGACTTTTCTTTGTTGAATCAAGGGATCGAGCTTGGATTCAGGTTGTTCTTCCTCGAGCTTGAAACCCATGGTGGCCTTAATTATTCTCATAAGACCTGGTATTAAGTCAAAGGAGCGGATGTGAGAGATGAGACCAATTGTGTCTCCATCGCTTCTTCATCGGATGGTACAGGCTCCTCGTCCTTGAGGGGCTCCTCATCTCCAGTATCTTTCCAATTGGAGGATGCTGTGGAGCTTGGGGATGGATCAGCTGGTTCTGTATGGATCCCTGAGTTCCCCCCTTGGTTTGTGACTCTGGTAGTGGTTTTGGGGCCTGTGTCAATTTGGACTGTGTCATAGCTTCTAATTTTTTCATGATCTTCAACATTAAGTTCTGTTGACTCTCCATCATGGCCACTGCTGCTTGCTGGTTTTGTTGGAGTATGGTGCTTGGGTCCAACCAGGTGGGACCGCTGGTTCCTGGGGCATCCGAACCCAACACTGGGGAGGGGTCTAAGCATGAATCTTCCTCATCATGGATACACGCAGGGCATAAGGGTCCCATGTTGTGGGGCATTAGGTTTGTGCTACAAGTAGTGCACGTTCTCACTTTCACCATGTGAGGCGAGAGAGAGAGAGAAAGAATGTTATGGATTAGGGACAGATAAATGATGGGCCACCAGGGAAATTTTGTGTGGCCCCAATATAATAACCTGGGTCATCTACAGTATTATAGTAACCCGGAGATGAGTGTCTCAAAATTGTTGTTGGCCCCTGTTTCCCCTCCCCCGTGCAGCGTGGTGCTATTGCAGGTAGGGTCCTACTGGTGGCTGTACAAATGAGGAGGGCCTATATGACTGAATTGTTGCCCAAAAAAGAGAAGATATAATGTGAAACTACCTCTGTCATAGGGCCGCTATGGTGAGGTGCCCCCTAAGAGGGAGGGGCTCATCTGATGAGTTTCCCATCAACAAAACACCACCCATGTTGTTATATTTGGGCCTAGTAGTCTCCTCTTGAGATTGGAGAGAATTGGCTCCAGTTTGGATGTTCTTCAGTTTTCTTATGTGCTCCAGTGTAGTTAATAAGGAGAGGCAGTAGGAATCCAATCTGGCCTGCCGCTAAAGAGCAAGGGGACCCCTGAGGGAGTGAGGGTTCAACTAGGCCGGCTGCTGAGGAAGGAGCTTAGGCCTGACGAAGTAGTTCCAGAAATCAGCACACAAAGGAACTAGCTGTATGGTGCCTTGAGGTCTCTGCTTGAGAAGGGATCCTCCTGAGGCCTGATGTAACTTATCGTTTGCTTTGAAATTGTGAAGGCACCTCCTGTAAATCGTTCTTTGAGAGTTTTCTCTCTCTCGCCCCCCCCCGCCTCTTGAATCTGCAAGGAATCAAGGCTGATACTTGATTGCAGGGTGAAAAAAATCCTGTCTTCCCTTTTCTGTGTTTCCCCTTCTTAAACCTGTGCATGGCAGGGCAAGCTCTCTCGATGCCAGGTGTGTGTGGCCATCAGGAAGAGAGAGACAAGAAGAGCAAGTCTGGAGCCTTGGGATGCTGGTGTGTCAGCGACCTGCCTGATAGCTGGAAGAACTCACAAGCTGCATGGAGCGTGAGGTTACTGCGCCACCATGTACAGTGGTGATTCCCATGTTGGGCACTAGCAAGCTGAAGCCTTTGAGGGAGAAAGTGTGCAAGGAGTTAGCGGGAAGGGGGGGTCGCTTTGATCACGCAGTACTGGCGAGTGTCTGAATTCCTCCCGAGAGGAGGGCTGCCTGCAGGAAAATGATGTATAAAGAAGGAAGCCAGAGGCCTGATAGAAATCAGCAGCTTTTGGGGAAAAAATGAGGGGCCAAACTGCCCCTAAGGTAGCGAGAGACGCTCTGCATGCCCGTGACCCACGGGAGCCTTTCTTTAGCCAAAAACAGAATAAATCACAGAATAAAAGCAATGGCAGGATCATAACAATTTAAAACAGAGGAAAAAACAATCACAATGGAGCAGCACAATCTGTTCCTATCTATTTAAAAACAGAAATTTATCAAACAACAATACTCCAACTGGCCATAATACAAGCCAGCCTCCTAAGCCGTTGCTATTCAAAAATATTCTCAAATCTCAATCTAAACTGTCGGAGTTATACAGGCATATATTATAGGCAAGCTCAGAAGTATTTTATACAATAAAAAACAATTTTCTGTGGATTCCACAGGCCTACCTTTCCTGGCAATATACAGGAACTCTTGGGGTGCTTGTTGCCTTATCAGATGCACAATTAGAACTGGGAGAACAGGGGCTTCTGGGACCTGGGGTCTAGAAATTTGATCCTAGGTCATGTGTAACATTAGCCTATCAGGTGGGCTAAAATCCATGATGTAATGTCTGGAGTGCCATGGATGGTCAACCAATTACAATGAGATTTCAACAATCATGAATTGGAGACCCCCAGGGCAGTCACAGGAGCTTCCATGAACAGTGAAAACAAACTAAAGGTAACACATATAGCCCTAACAGCTACAGGAAAGGAGTTGTCTTTTGACATGGAAACAAAATTTTAATGATATGAGGGTGTAGTTTTCCTTTAAGGGACACCCCTGCCTCACCCCTGCTTTGATAATTATGGGACTTTCTCTTCTGTAGCCTATTCCTGGAAATATTTCTGCTTGTTCATATAATAAAATAATCCACTTTATGAATTTATCTGGAATCCCATATTTATTTAATGCTTGAAAAAGGTATTTATGGTTAGTGTGATCAAATGCGTCTAATGAGATCAAATACCCTTTTTATGTTGGTGTGCTTGTGCAGCCAACATCTTGCGGTAGGGCAGATTTGGAGCCCCTAACTTTTCCTCTTTGTTCTCTGCACTCTGCTGACTAGAGTGGACTGATAACGTGCCTGACTCTTGTTCCCCAGCACTTTCTTCCCCATCATTCTGGGGCATTAACACCTCAAAGGGTTAGTGAGTGGAAGGTCAGGTATGGTTTCTTTTTTTGTTCGAAGACTCACCCATCTTTCCATATTAGTGTTTGTCTCCTGTATTGCAGGTGGGAAGGGGGTCATCTCATCCCATCTCTTCTGTTCTCTTTCATCAGCTATTTCCATCTCTTTTGCCTCCTCTTGGCCAGAAATTTTTCTGCCTCAGCCCTTATCCCAGCTGAGGGTTTAACCCTTATTTCCACAGCCTCTTGATCCAGTACTGGAGGATCTTCCTCTTCTGCACTGGGGGCTTCTTGAGAAGGGGGTTCATCTGGGGCCAGACTCTGATCTTCCTCGGGTGGAGCTGAGGGATCACTGGTGGACCCTGCTTGCTGAGCCTTTTTAATCAAATCATCTGGATTCATGCTTCTGGCATTGTTCCTGGCCACCCAAAGGCAGCTCCGCTACAAGTGTCCATATTCCTAGCATAAATTGCACTGGACATGGTTTCTGCACTGGGACTTGATGTGCCCACATTCTCTGCATAGCCCACATCTCACTGTGTCACATACATTTGAAAGGTGAGCTCTAGAGCCGCACCTGTAACAGGTGTGTGGCTGCCTGGGGTAAAAGCACACCCCTCTATCTCTGCCCAGGTAGAAGCTGTTAGGTATATGAGCTACTGTACCACTTCCTTAGATGATTCCATGTTAAAATAGTGATTATAAAATCGTGACCACAAAAATAGCGTTGTATTTTTGGCGACCTCAATAATAGCAATCAGGCACTTTAGCGCGTCGCAGAATAAGCCAAAATGCAACAATAGCGCCAGGTATTGAATGTTGTACTTAAAACTTACATGTCTTTTTTGGCTGTAACTCTTTGGATGCTCTTCCTAACATGCTTACTTCCTGTTTACTATCCCACTACCCACAATGCAGTAGCAATACCTAAAGGTACCTGGTTTCACAGTTACTGGATACTAAGTAAGAATGGAGATTGGCATGGACATGGAGTACTTTTCGAGTCAGAAGGGGAAGCCACTGGCATTATTTGCTGGATTTCTATATTGGCGTGACATGGAAAAAGGAGGCAAGGTGTACTGGTGCTGTATGGATGCCCACCGATTTTACTGCCTAGCTCGCATCCACACAGTAGATGGAAAAATAACGGCACAAATTAAAGGGCACACCCATGTTGTTGATTCTGGAGATGTCGGTGTTCACAAAGTGATGGCTAGTGTAAGGGAGAGAGTAAGAGGTGCGTTAAAAGCACCTCACAGGTTGTGGTGCAATGCACATAGACTGCGCCTCAATCTGTTGCTGGCCACTTGCCAGATGTACAGTTAATGAAAAGAACTGTACAAAGAATACAGCAGGTGGAATGCGGGTGTCCCGCAACACCTCTGACAGTTAAAAACTTGATGATTCCACCTGAATTTACCATTACTGATGCTGGTGAGCAGTTCCTGATATTCGATAGTGGGCAGGAGCATGACAGAATTTGAATGTTTGCAACTCAAGCTAATCTGAGATTTCTTAGTGAGTGCAGTGACTGGAAGTTAGATGGAACATTCAAGTCATTTCCTAATTTATTTGACCAGCTGTACACCATACACGGTGTTAAGTCTGGAAATGTCTTAACTGCTGTTTTTGTATTAATGTGCTCTCATAAAACAGAGACCTATGAGAGGGAATATGCACAGCTGAGGTCCCTGTTTCCCAATGTAGCACCTCAAAGCGCAATTCTAGATTTTGAGAAATCAGCATGGAAAGCATTCAAAAATGCTTTTCCACCTGCTGACTTGCATGGTTGCTTCTTCCATCCCACGCAGTGTATTTGGAGAAAGATTCAAAAGCTCCCAGAGGTTCATGAAAGATACAGCGCTGACCTAGACTTTGCGCTCCATATTCGAATGGTTCTATCACTCGCTTTTCTACCGTCTGATGATGTACCAAATGCATTTGATGCTATGCGTGAGTTTGATTTCTTCGAGCAGCATGAAGATTTTCTTGAGCCATTACTTAACTACATTAAAACTACTTGGGTCGGAAGGCAACAGGGACGATCTGGACACACAGGAGGGCTGCATTCCCCCCTCACCAATGGAGTTGTCACAGTGCAACAATGCTAGGAATTGCCAGAATTAATAACGCTGTGGAGGGCTGGCACAGGGGATTCCATTCTCGATTAGGTGCATGTCATCCTAGCCTCTGGAAACTCATTCAGTCTCTTAAGAAGGAACAAAGACTAACTGAGATTAGAATGGAACAAACTGTGTGAGGAGCATATGCTTCCACTGGAAAAAAGAAGTACAAAGACAGCAATGCTCGATTACTGCAATTGTGGCTTCTTATGGGACAAGAAGGTTGTATGATTATCTATGCAGACTTGCTTACAATTTCCAGTTTTAGGTGTGAATTCACCAGAAAGCAGAAAGTTGAATGAATTTGACTACTAGTTTGGCTTTTTTTTTGATTTGGCTGATTTTTTTTTTAAATTGGCTCTGTTTTTATTACTTATCTAATCAATGGTAATTAGGCTGATTTGGATTTTTTTGTTCTCCTTTGGTCACTATTATGACATGCCCTTCTGCTGTAGAGTAAATTCATGCTGCCTTCCTGCATCCAGAACTCATTCCAGATGCCTTCATTCATTTTGGTTTGTGATTTCAATACAGTCGCTATTTTTAACTCGCAGTCTTACAATCAGTCACTGTTTAGGTAAGATCGCTGAAATTTGCAGGTCGCTTATTTCCCAGTCACCGAAAAATATTCCCTATTTTGCAGTCGCGATTTTGTAGTCACCTTTTTCACAGGTAACCTCCTCAGATCGGTGCAGCTTTACCTTAAAGTGCCAGCCTCCTGTCCATAAGTACTCAGTATATATTATGGCCTCAGGTGTGCTTAAAACCACACACTTCGGGTTAAGCCAGTGTACAATATCACCTATGTGTACACATTCATTCCTGAATATGACAGTTATTGTCTTGATGGTAGGCTTTGTTAAGGGGATTGTCACAAAAGGAGACCATACAGGTGAAAATGTCATCAGATTATATTTGAGCCAGAATCTCTCTAGCCCTCCCATTGACTGAAAGCTAATGTTAAAAACATCCTCCCTGGATATGTGTATGAGCACATCAGTCTCTGATGCCATAAACTTCATAGACTTTTTAAGCAAGGTTCTTCCCACATAGACTCTGTCAGGGAATACTTCTAACCCTCCTTTATACCTTAAGTGCACAGCAAATGTCCTACGTGTGGGGTCAATGTAGTTAGATGAATAAGATCATCTTGCACTACCTCTAGATGGGGGGGATAGAAGAACCAGCAGATTCCTGACCTCTGGCCCTAGCATTTAACTCTTTCAAAGCAGCAGAATAAAGTCTTTGCTCTTTCCTTTTATTAATACCTTGCTCCTGGGATTGAGTGCTGCCTTCTCCTCTGTCATTTCTCTGTCCTGCAGCCTTGACATTTTGTTTTTCCCATGTTATGTTTGTTTGTTTGCTCAGTGGGGCATTCTGCCCTCCTGCCCCCACCTCTACTACTGCCTCTTGTCTCACCTGTTGTCTCTCTATAAGTTCATTTCTTTTTTTCATTAGTGGAGGGACCTTCAGTTTGCCTCTCCACACCCTTCCCTTTATTATTCCTCTCATACATTTTTTCTTAGAGTACATTCCTTTTCTTTAAATGTTACCTGCTCCAGGGTTTCCTCTGGCTCTGTGCTGCATCTAGATCCACTTGTGCTGGTTTGGGAAAAATCCAGCCATCCATTTTCTGGTTCCCAACTCCTGTCAGAGTTTTGTCTGCAACCTGTTCCTTTGAGCGCATCCCCCTGGTGACCATTCTTGAGATGCATAATCCACAACTGGTACTCTGAAAGTTCACACTATCGCTTGCTGCACTGACTCCCCATGTTCAGCCACTTCCTTGGCCAACATGCTTCCTTGTCTGTCTTTGGCACCGCTCACTCTGGCGAGGCTATTGCTACACCCGGGTTCTGGTCTTTTCCTTCTTGCTGCCTCTTTCCGCCTCTCGTTCAGGCATTGGTCATCGTCCTCCTCAAGCAACATTTTTATTCTTTACCTTTTTGCCTCCATGATCTGCTCAAGTTATGCAGCTGCCATCCCTATATCCTGATCAGAAGTCTCCTGAACTTCTTCTCCAACCTCAATTCCATTTTCTACATCGTACTTCTCTCCCTCCAAGAGGTCACTCCTGGACATATCTGACACTGGGGCAGACTCGTACTGCTCCTCCTCATCTGAACCTTGAATTTCTGGTCCTCTTGTGTTCTCCTTGATAGGCTATACAGCTACAACCTCCAATGTTGCCTCCTTCCTCTTGTCTGACATTTTTGCTCCGAGACAGCAGCTCCCCTACAGAACAGTAGAGGAATTTCCCCGATGTCCTGGCCAGATTTCACCCATTAACTAAAAATACCACCCTTTAAATCTGGTTCAGTTTCAATTAGCATCCATCTATACCCCCCAACAAGGCTGAAAATAGGCAAAAAATTGTCTAGTCCTCCTTCCCAGTCAACAAAAATGAAATAAAATAAATATTTGCAGCACTTTGTGTCTTATGCAGGGCCTTCTATCCACCCAGAGATATTTCAAGAGAGAGATTTCTGCCAAAGTAAAAATTGCTTTTTCAGTATTAAGATGGGTATACACTGAAAGAGGCACCGGCATTGAGGTAGCATGCTCATTATTCAATTCAATTCAATTTTATTTTTATACTGGAAAAAATGTGAGCAAAAATGCTCAATTTCACAAACATCCAGCGGTACAGAAAATTGATGATGCAGAGAAAAAGGTAAAACAAAATCTGTGAAATCTTACGGTATTTACAACGGGAACAGTGTATATGACAAGATCGTCTAGATTAGAAAAAAATACAGAGCAAACAACAAAAGAGCAAATAAACAGATACATATAAACTCTAAGGTAACTCAGGGGTTGGTAGACATTCAGGGGGGTTGCCTATCGGGGCAGGCACAAGTAGTGAATTGAAGGGGGGGTGGTCCTTGAGGGAGGAGGTGAATGCGCCACTTGAACTACATGCCTGAAGTTCATGGGGCAGTTTATTGTAAAACATAGGGCCCTTGTATGTGATGGAGTTCTGTGCATGCTTGGTGCAGCAAAAAGGGGTGTCGAAGCTATGACACACTCTTGTACTGCGATTGGGAACTGATAAGGGGAAAAGGGAGTTAACACTGATAAACAGTAGGTTACGGTGTACTTTGTGTAGGAAAGACAGCATTTTAAGTTGGAGCCTACCTTCAAGGGTGAGCCAGTTGAGGGAGGCATAGAGGGTACAGTGATGGGTAATCCAGGGGAGGCCGGTCACGAAGTGCGCAATATTATTGTATGTAGTCTTGAGTTTGGAGAATAGGAGGGATGTGTTGGGGGGAGTAGACAATAGAGCCATAATCAAGGAGGGGCAGGAGAAGAGAGGTGGCAAGTTATAGACTGGAGATGGGGATAAGGAACTTTTTGATTCTGTATAAGATACCTAGCCTCAAATGGATTTTCTTGATGAGGTTGGTAATATGGATATTGTAGGTCAGGTGAGGGTCTAAGTACAGTCCAAGATATTTGAATTTGTAGACTTGTTCTATGATGTTACCAAGATTGTCTGAGAGGGATCTGCCCATGACTGTGGCTTTTCTTGGACCAGAGAAGATCATAAACTTGGTCTTCCTGGAGTTGAGCACCATACCTTTGGCAGAGAACCAAGTGTTTTGCTTGTTGAAGTCAGCCTGCAAGTTACTGAACATTGAATCCAGGTTAGTGTCAGTGCAGTAGAAGGCTGCATCATCAGCGTAAAGGACTAGTTGGGTGGTTTGGCAGATGGGAGGTTATTGATGAAGAGCAAGAACAGGGGTGGGCCTAGGATGCAGCCCTGGAGTACCTCATATTTAATTGGACAGTCAGCAGAAAAATGTCCATTGACATTAGTTTTCTGTGATCTGCCAGAGAGGTAGCTTCCAACCCATTTGACAACATTTTCAGATAATAAAACATTTAGATGGGGCAATTTGTAACCCTGACAAGGCCAATCGAACCCTATCTTGTTTAGTGGAGCAAGAGTTGAAGATATTACATTTATGGTCAATGTTATAGTTGACAAAAATGATACTTCCTCTGTAGTACTAGTACATGCTGGTGCTAATAATGTTTCCATAATTCTGCCCTAGAAATGAAACAAAACCTGGTAGCCCTCACAAATAAATTAACAAACATGGGTTGTACAATTGTTCTCTCAGAGATTCTTCCCATACTCAAGGCCTCAAAATTTGTTGATAATAAAATTCAAAATGTCAACCTGTGGCTACGTACCTGGTGCTGTAAACAAGGGATAAAATGTATCACACACTGGGAGGAATTTATGTATCATCCAGAATTGTACTGTGGCAATGGTTTACATTTAAGTAGAAGAGGCAGCCTTGTTCTTGGGAAACAATTCAATATGTTCATAAATAACACTTTAAACTGAATACTTTGGAGGAAAGGCAGCTTGTTTCTGCATCTCTTAATAATGTATCAAATACTCAATCAAATATAATTGAACCAGATTTTCATTACCAAGAAACTAATACTTTATTAGTTAATGCTAGAAGTTTAACAAACAATATTGAGGAGCTCATATATATATATATATATATATATATATATATATATATTAAAAGAACAAATAGCAATATGTGGTATCACAGAAACATGGTTCAAGGATAGTAACTGGAGCATGGCTATCCTGGGTTACAATAGAGAGGTGTTACATTAGCCATTTTCCATTCCTTGGGTACCTCACCATTATTTAGGCTTCTTTCAAACAACAGTTTCAAAGGATGTAGGAGGTCCTTTGACATTAGTTTAATCATGGTACATGTTATCATATCAGGGCCAGGAGGGAAGTCTGCTTTGATATTTTTTATCTTATTGTTCATCTCTTCTTTGGAGATTTTTATATAGTTGTTCACTGACCTATGCAGCCAGTATAGTGTTATGCTTGTGCAACTGTATTAGTTTGGTTTTGGCCCTTTGCACTCTATTCTATATACTTTGGGGGAGAGGCAGCTTGTTTCTGCATCTCTTAATAATGTATCAAATACTCAATCAAATATAATTGAACCAGATTTTTATTATCAAGAAATTAATACTTTATTAGTTAATATTAGAATGTTTAACAAACAAAACTGAGGAGCTGACATATATATTAAAAGAACACGATATAGCAATATGTGGCATCACAGAAACATGGTTCAAGGACAGTGACTGGAGCATGGATATCCCGGGTTACAATAGATACTCTAAAAACAGACAAAACAAGAATGGAGGTGGGATAGCCTTATATGTATCTGAAAAATACAATTCCCACATATTGGATACAACTAAAGCTCCATGTTATGAAACAGAAACCTTATGGGTACACATTAATCTACCCGGAAAATATTTAATAATTGGTTTAGCTTACCTAGCTCCCAATGACATCCCCATAGATCATACTGAAACTGAAAGATTTCTATCTAATTTGGAGAATATGGAAGTACATTCAGACTATATTTTGATGGTCAAGTTTAATTTTTCCAATATTAATTGGTCCACTTTAAATGTTACTGGGTCATTGGAAAATAAATTTCTTGATTTTACAATTAACTCCAATCTGCAACAGGTAGTCCAGGGTACCACTAGAGGAAATAGTTTGTTAGATCTGGTCCTAACAAATTGTGATGAGGATATTTCTGTCACAAACCTGCTCAGCAGGTCAGGCCCTGTGCTGCCACAGTGCCAACCTCCGAGTGCAGTCTTGTGAACAGTTAACAGAACTGGGTAACCCTCCTGTCTGTTTTGAGGGTTTGAATCAAACTTTGGCCTCAAGTTCTAGAGGGATTCAAACTGTGAACCTCTTGCTAGTGTACCCAATGTACAGGCTCAGATAATTCTGCTCTTCGGGGTGCCAGATATCTTTTGCCTATGGGCACCTAACCAGGTATACAAAATGAACCCTTAAAACTATATTAAAGATCTCAGAATAAACTCTTACCTTTTCCCAGTTTGGTAAAACCAGAAAGCTTTGCACAGTGTCAGCTTTAACCATGTATGCTTCACTTGTCAAGAAAAAGAATTTCAAAGGCACACCAAGTAGTCTCTAAAGTAGATGTTTACTTAAAAATAGATAAAAAAAAGTAAAATGTAAATACAGAACCATATATCACAAAAACATGCAATCATTTAAAAGAACAAGGGTTAAAAAAATGCAAAATTCCTACCACCAGACAATTAGACTTATATATCTAATATATCGCTTCTAATAGTGCTGATAGACAAATGTTGTTGCCAAGAGAGTCCAAACAAGTGTGTCTTTACAGGTCACTCACAACATAATTAAAACACTGTCTTGAGCCTGCCTTCTCCATGATGTCACCCAGCTCCTCCTCCATTTATTAAAAAGTATACAATCAGGATGTCATCACTCAGAAGGTAAATTAAATAAGGTTAATTTCTAAGTCCTTCTTTCATCCATGAGCAACATCCTGCTTTTACAGACATCAGAGGAACATTTATGACTTTGCACCAGTGTGACATAACCTGGTTTTCCTCCTCTAAATGTCATAAAATGGATATTTTCTATCCTGCCAGCTGGCAAGCTACACTTAAAATAGATAAACAGGAGATACTTAATGTAGGCCTCTTCTAGCCTGTAATTATCTCTGGGCCTTCCAGGTAACACCTTGTAGCTAAAATCTGGGAGGGGGGTGTCATTCCACAGACTGTTTCAGCATGTCTCATGAGAGACACTCAATAAAACATTTTTATATTACAAAAATCATAGATTAATCAGAACCAGCTATCTGAGTGTCACAATTACCACACTATGTGTCATTGAACTTTTGGGTACTAGTGATCATAATATGATTAAATTCAGTATTATTACCTTTACAAAACATATTAAAGGGTCCACTATTGTGAAAGACTTCAATAAAGCCAACTATACAAGTATGAGAGAATATCTTGCTCGTTGGGAATGGGAAAAATAACTTAACAACAAGGATTTGATCACATTATGGAACTTACTATGGGATAAATTACAATTTTGTATAAACAAATGGGTTCCTAACAACAAAATATAAAAATAACCAGTGAGTTCCAGTTTAGTAGAATGGGAAAATTAAAAGAGCCATTAACAGGAAAAAGAAATACTACAAGAAATTTAAAATGCTACCATCGGATACAAATTGGAAATTATACAGAAAGAGTGCGATTAATGTTTAAAAAATTATAAGAAAATCCAAACTAAAGTTAGAACTACATTTGGCTACAAACACTAAAGATAATAAAAAAAGTTTCTTCAATTATATAGGGTCTTTACGTGGTAACAAATCTAATATTGGCCCTTTAGTAATTGCCGATGAAATAATCAGTGACAAAGCTAAAATGGCAACCCAGTTTAATAAACAATTCTTAAGTATATTTAATTCTAAAGAATCAATATCTATTCTTCCGGAATGTAATAACTTAGAATGGACACCCTTTACAGAAAATGAGATAATGGAAGCCTTTTCTCACTTCAAATGCAACAGTTCACCAGGTCTGGATGGGATACACCCTAAACTAATTAAAGAACTGAGTCAGGTATTAAAAGGTCCCCTCACTTTGTTTTTCAATATTTCTCTGAAAGAAGGGAAAACTATGTCAGTCTGGAATGAGGCTATAATAACCACCATTTATAAAGCTGGTAACAAAAAAGACGTTAACAACTATAGGCCCATAAGCCTAACTTCTTTCATTTGCTAAATATTAGAGAGACTTGTTCAAAAATGGATAGAGATACATATCCTTCAAAATAACTTAGATGTTAACCAACATGGTTTTCAACCAGGGAGATCTTGTATGATCAATCTAATGCATTTTTTCGAGTCCGTGAGTGCAGGCCTTGATGTATGTTTGCCAGTGAATGTCATATATCTGGATTATTCTAAGGCATTTGACACAGTTTCACATAAGATTTTGATTGAACAACTTCTTAAAATTAAATTGCAAAATAATATAGTGAACTGGATTTCCTCATGGTTTATTAGCTGGAGGCAGAGAGTAGTTATAAGAGGATACTACTCCGAATGGGGAGCTGTTATGATTGGGGTACCTCAGAGTTCGGTATTAGGGCTGACATTATTTAAAATATTTAAAAATATTTATCTCATTTATGCAAACTACTGGTGATACCTGGACAGTCAAGTACGCAGATGATTGTAAATTGGGCTGCAAAGTTAATAATACATTATCTGCAGTTAATCTGCAAAACAACCTAAATCACCTAGTACTTTGGGCAAAAAATAACAAAATGAGCTTTAATATTAAAAAATGTAAAGTCATGCACGTAGGGCATAGTAATATTAAAAACACTTACAAGATAAATAATATACAACTACAAGAAACCAATAATGAAACTGATTTAGGAGTAATAATTAAAAACAAATTGACCTTCAACATGCATAATAAAACAGCTGTTAAAAAATGTCATAAAATTATTAATCGCTTACTAAAAAAAATTAAAAGTAGAGATCCTAAGGTCATGATACCTCTTTATTCAACTTTAGTTTGCTCTCATCTTGAATACTGTGCTCCGTTATATGCTCCAACCACTGCCAAATGTAAAAAATTAGTGGAGGGAGTACAAAGAAGAATTACAAGACACATTACTACTGTAAAAAATTGAGTTATGAACAAAGACTGGAACACTTGGGATTGTATTCTTTACAATACGTACAAACCAGGGGAGATCTTTGCTTTACTTACAAAGCTATCAAAGATGATTATCTAATGGAAACCCTAGGGTTAGTTAGATATACTGGCACCTTTATCACAAGATCTCACAACTTAAAATTAAAAGGGAATACTAATAGGACAAATAAGTGAAACAAGTGGTTCACTCAGAGAATGATTCCAGCTTGGAATACATTACCTTCCAATGTTGTAAACAGTGATAGCATGGTTATCTTTAAAAATAGACTTGACTATTATATGGGTCAAAGAAAAACATAATTTATTAAATAGTTACTTGTGATTTCTTTCCCCCACCTATATAGGTGGTGAATTTCTCATGGACGATTGGTCCCCTTAACTCGTAACATCCTATGAACCTATGAACCTATGAACCTATGTGCAAGCCCTTGAAGGTGTCCAGGAGAAGGCCATGGGCGACCCGGTCAAATGCCTTGGTCAGGTCCATGAAGAGAGAGCCAGTGTACTGGCCCTTATCCCTTGCCTTGAGGATATCACTGGTGACCCTGACCAGGACAGTTTCGGTGCTATGTCCAGATCTGAAACCATGCTAGGCAGCAGAGAACAAGTTATGACAGTTGAGGAAGGCAATGAGCTAGGTGTGAACAACTTTTTCAATGATTTTGGAGAAGGGAGCAAGGAGGGAGATAGGCCAGTAATTCCCTACTTCATTCCTTGACCCAGACTTGAACAATGGTTTGACAGTGGCTGTTTTCTATGTGCTAGGAAAATAGCCAGAGCAGAGTGAGTGGTTAAGTATGTTGCCGATGAATTAATGGCCAGTTAAAGGATTGTAAAGTCAATTCCATCTGCCCCTTTGCTGGGTCTAGGGTTGTTACTTCGGGTGAGCTTTATGGTGTTCAAGGGTTTTAGGACCCTAAAATAAAATCTGGAGCTGGGCTCAGACGTAGTATTGGGACAGGTGGGGTAGGGGGTGGATGAGGGGGGAAGGAGAGGGAAGGGGGGTTTATATTTATTGAGATCACCAAAGAATGAGTTGAAAATGTTTATTACTTCTGAGAGGTCATTAGTCTGCTTGCCACCATGGATAAGAGTGATAGATTTGGTATTCTTGTGTTTTCTGGAAGCACCAAAGGAGGTTGATAGTGAAAATGCCGACCTCCTGCATAGCAATGGCACAATATTGATACAGGTATTGTGCCATCAGAATGATGAGAGTTTTCTGCCCCCCCCCACACCTCAGACTTTAAGATTGTCAACAACCAGGTTGGAGTTGTTCCAGGGAGGGGGAAGAACACTGGGGGATGGCTACACTCAAAATCGAACCATTACAGTGACTGTCGCTGTAATGGTCTTTTTTCGAGTGTAGCTGTTGCAGTGTCAAGTTGGAGGAGGGCACCAGTGTTTACCAAGTAGTGAGTTGAGTGTAATCCAAAATTGACAGGATTTGGAAGTTTTCCCAAGTTGTTTATTATGGAAAAAGTCAATTTTGGCTTTTCTGATAACTGATTTGCACTTGTTTCTGAGTGCTTTGTAGAGGGACAGCTGGGTAGGATCTCTATGCTTGGTGTAACAGGCCTAGGCCTTGCCTCTGATTCTCATAAATTTAATGATGTAGGATGATAACCATTCATTAACACATCCTCTAACCCTGATTTTTTTGAGAGGGGCATATTTGTCACAAATACTGTTGAGGATGGTAGAGAATCTGTCAAGAATAGAGTCAAGGTTACCTGGAGCAGCAGTGAATGACCAGTCAACTAAGTTGAGATTGTGTGTTATATTTTCAATGGAGTTATTTGTTCAGCATCTAGAGAAGATGAAGTTGAGGGTGGGTTTGGGGCATTGGGCTGATCAAAGACAGTAGGTGGCGCAGTGATCACTGATGCAGTCTGGCAATACTCAAGAGTCAGTGATGCGGGAGGGGTTGGAGACAACTACCCAGTCGATTAGCGTTTGAGTCCTCATCTTACAATTTGACCTTGTGGGTGTGGAGGTAAGCTGATGGAGGCCAAGGTTGCGATGCAGGATTTGGTGGTGTTGGCTTGGCTGGAGAACCAATTTAATTTGAAGTCCCCAAGAAGAACCCACTCCCTGTTAAGAGGGAGGGAGTGTTTGAGGCCTAGCAAGGACTCCAGGTAAGAGGCAGGAGTTCCGGGGAGAGATAGGCAGTAGTGAGGGTGAGGGTTTTATTTTGTCCGAGAAAAAGGTCAATGGAAAGGATCTCAAGCTGGATGAAATTAGAGCTGAGATTGTGTTTGGTGAAAGAGAACTTGTTGGAAACAAAGAACATGCATCCGCCCCCTTTTTTTCCCTGTCTGTCTATCCTGACAGAGGTGAATCCAATGAGTTTGATCTCCCCATCGACAATTTTGTGAGACAGCCAGGATTCTGAGAGAGCAACAATGACAAAGTCATTTACAGCTACCCAGGCCTGGAAAGCATCTATTTTAGCTGGGAGACTCTGTATGTTCCGGTGGACTGTGCAAATGTTTTTCCCTTTATTAATGTGGGATGGGACAGGAAAGGAGCAGGGGTTACTTGGACCATGGTTCAGATGGATGGTTATTATTAAACAGCTAATTCTAGAGTGCAGTGGGAAGTTCACTAGGACCCATCTATTCAAGTCCTCCTGTACTTTTTATGTTCGCTGTGCTTGCATGCACAGTAAACATCTTGCTATGAGAGTGGCTTTTTGAGGGGTATGACACTGTCTGTCCAATGCAGAGTGGTCTGCAAGGGGCTCGTCAGTGTCACACCAATCATCAGCCAGGCTTGACATGACAGTGTTCTGACTTGCTGGGCAGAAAATTTGTGTATTTCCAAGGAGAGAGACCACCCAATCATAGGATGGCTCTTCCCTTTGAGCTACACAGTGCTACCCATGAATCACAGTTGAACTATCATGATCAGTTTGCTCAAAATTGTCCTACACCTGTAAAAGAGAAAAACGTCCATTGATGTCTGTTGCTGCCACTGCCCTAACTGCCCCCCCAACTCAACTCATATTTGTAATACAGCACAGGGGTGCCCAATCCCCATGCCAGCTGTTACCCCCCAGCCCGTTTTACTTCTGCAGCACCAAGAGCCCACCCCCAATGCTGCCATGCATAACACTGACACTGGGCATGCCCAATACCCTAATGTCACCACCAGAAATAAAAAAAAAGTCCCTCATAGGTTTTTTCCTAAATACACCCTGCAAAAGAGAAAACAGTCCATTGATGTCTGTTTAGGGAAGACGGGGGAGGCAGAGGTAATGTGGGTCACCCTGGAGCCAGGGAATGGAACAGCAATATACACAGGGGTGATCTACAGACCTTCAGCACAGAGGGAGGAAGCAGACAGGGAACTAGTGGAGAACATACACAACATGGCAGCTAAAGGTGAAATCCTGCTACTGAGGGATTTCAATATGCCGGATGTGGATTGGGCCACCCAGGTGGCTGCTTCAGCCAAAAGCACAGTCATCCTGGAATCCCTGCAGAGAGTTGGACTCAGGTAGCTGGTACATGAACCAATGAGGGACGTGTCAATTCTGGACCTGGTATGAACCAATGGGAACAGAGTCGAAGGAATGTAGGTGGAAGGGCAGCTTGGGTCCAGTGACCACCACATGGTGTGGCTCAACATGGAGACATGGACTCAATTAAGCCACACAAGGGCAAGAGTATTATATTTCAGGAGGGTGGATTTCACTGAAATGGGTAGATCTATACAAGCACTCCTGGGGAAGGGAGAGGTAATAGAGGGCGTGGAAGAACAATGGTAGAAACTGAAAGGAGCCATAGTGGATATAATAAACCAATACATTAGGATGGTGGCCAACAGGAAAAGAAGAAGGAAACCACTATGGTTTTTCAAAGAGGTAGGGGACGAAGTCAGGGCTAAAAGGCAGAGTTTCAGGAAATACAAGGGGAGCCAAAGGGATGAGGACAGGGAGGTGTACCTTGAATGTCTAAGGGAAGCAGGGGAAGGCTGCTAGGAGGGTGAAGGCACAGATAGAAGAGGGCTTAGCACAGTATGTAAACAAAGGGGATAAGGCATTTTATAGGCACATTAGTGAAAGAAAAAACCGGGGGGGTTGTGAGGCTCAAAGAGAAGAAGGAAGAGTATAAGGAGGGGGATCTGGACAAGGCAGAAATACTTCTGTTCAGTATTCACTAAGGAGGGGGAGGGTCAAGGACCACAGTTCGGTTGCAGAGGCAGTGGGGATGGAGAAGTGGACACCAGTCCATTCACAGTGGAGAGAGTTCTGGAAGAACTCACAAAGCTGAAGGTAGATAAGGCCATGGGGCCAGATGGCATTCACCCGAGGATATTAAAGGAGCTGTGAAGGGAACTAGCAGTGCCTCTGGTGGCCCTCTTCACAGAGTCACTCAACACAGGTGTCGTTCCAGAGGACTGGAGGATGGCACATGTAGTCCCACTGCACAAAAGTGGCAGTAGGGAGGAGGTTGGGAGCTAGAGGCCGGTCAGCCTCAACTCAGTGGTGGGTAAGATCATGGAAACACTGCTGAAAGAAAAGGACAGTGGCCTATATGGAATCCAGCAGTGCTCAGGATCTGAGGCAACACAGATTCACAGCAGGAAGATCATGTCAAATGGATCTAATAGATTTTTTTGATTGGGTAACTAGGGAAAAAAAATCAGGGAGGGGCAGTAGATGTCAGCTACCTAGATTTTAGAAAAGCCTTTGACACCGTCCCACATGAAAAGCTGATTAACAAAATGGGCAGTCTGGGCATGGGAGACAAAGTGGAAAGCTAGGTTAGGAACTGGTTAACAGACAGGAGACAGAGGGTGGTGGTAAATGGGGTACAATCTGGGGAGAGGGGGGTGACCAGTGGGGTTAAGCAGGGATCAGTACTAGGACCAATCCTGTTCAATGCCTTCATTAGTGACATTGCAGAGGGGCTGGAAGGAAAGATCTGCCTGTTTGCAGATGACACCAAGATCTGCAACAGGGTGGATACTCCAGAAGGGGTGCAGAAAATGAAGAGGGACCTGGAGAAGCTTGAAAGATGGTCAGAGATGTAGCAACTGAGGTTCAATTCCAAGAAGTGCAAAATAATGCACCTGGGTAGAGGAAACCCTTGGGAGACTACAGGTTGGGGGGAGCTGACTGTCACCAAAGAGGTTATCATCTCTGATTACCTTAAGGTATCAAAGCAGTGCACAAAGGTGGCAGGGAGGGCCAGTGGCATGCTGGGATGCATAGGCAGGGGTATCATTAGCAGGAGGTGGGAGGTGGGGATGCCATTGCATAAAACATTGGTAAGGCCTCACCTGGAGTACTGCGTGAAGTTCTGGAGGTCACACATGCACAAGGACATAGATAAGGTGGAGACTATCCAGAGAAGGGCAACAAAGATGGTGAAGGGTTTGCAGCACAAAACATATGAGGAGAGACTAAGGGACCTCAATATGTATTCGCTAGAGGAGAGGAGACAGCGGGGGGACATGATTGAAACTTTCAAATACCTCAAGGACATAAACAAGGTACAGGTGGAGAACCTTTTCCTATGTAGAAAAAGTACTAGAACAAGGGGGGACAAAATGAAATTGGAAGGGGGTAGGTTAAGAGGTAATGAGAGGAAGTTGTTCTACACAGAAAGGGTAGGCCACACTTGGAATAGTCTGCCACAGGAGGTAGTGGGGGCAAGCACAGTGGAGAGGTTTAAGCATGCCTGGGATAGGCACAGGGGAAGCTTTAGAGGGGAGGGAGTGATGAAAATCCATTGATCACATAGGGTCAGTGGCCACATACAATGTATAGGGCCAATGGGAAGACTGGATGGGCCTAGCAGTCCTTATCTATTGACAATTTCTATGTTTCTATTTTTCTATGTTGCTGCTGCCACCTTTACTGCCCTCCCCCCAGCCCATGTCAAAATTCCAGCACAGGTAAGCCCAATCCCTCGTGCTGGCTGTTACCCTCAACCATGCCTGTTTTACTTATGCAGCATCAGGAAGCCCACCCCCATTGCTGCCAATCATAACACCAACACTGGGGGTGCCCAATCCCCTAGTGTCATGACCTGAAATAAAGAAAACCATCCCTCTGAGTTTTTTTTTAAATAAACCCCCATGTAAAAAGGAAAAATGTCTATTGATGTGTGTTGCCGTCATTACTGTCCCCCCACCCTAACCTCCCAGGTTTACTTCTGCAGCACCGGGGAGCCTACTCCCAGAGCTGCCAAACATAACACCAACACTATGGGTGCCCAATCCCCCAGTGTTATGACCTAAAATAAAGAAAACCGCCCCTCATAGTTTTTTATTAAATACACCCTGTAAAAAGGAAAAAGTCCATTGATGTCTGTTGCCACCATTATCGTCCCCCACCCGACCCTCCCACTCAGCCCCCCAAGGCCATACTTACCCACTGGGGATATAATGCCGTAATGCTCTCTGGACCGCAAACACATCTTAACTCTTCAATGCTGGACCACAAACTGAGGAAATCAGGTATTCAGTTCAATGTATTTCAAAGAGGTTTTGGACTTACTGGCATAATTTGATCATTTGTTGAATACTTTTGCCCCAAATTTTCAGCGTGCCTTTTTTTGGACCCTACTTCATGAACAACGGGAGTGAAATTAGGCAAATCCATCCAGAAAGGTGATTTTATGGTCACTGCCCGAAATCAACTTTCAGGCAGGAGTAGAACATTTTCTATGTCCTCATTCATGAAGTGGGGTCATAAGAAGACTATGTAACCTGAAGATGGCGGCCATGCTGGGCTAGCCATCGCACTGCTGTTTCTGTTGTTCTCTTGTTTTGCCATCGATGTTATTCTCCCGTTTTGCCATTTTCGCTGAGTGTGCTCGCATGCTGGAGTTGAGCGTGTGAGCACTTTTAAAGTTTTACGGCATCCTGTCTTTCGTGTGTTGTGCCGGATTGGATACCGGTACTGCTGTTTACTGACTCTTTTGGCTACTGACTCCTGTACTGTTCAATGCCTTGTTTGGACTATTTTTGAGAAATCTGGTGGCTCTATGGTTTGGCAGTCGTCACTCCGTGCCAGGACTGGATGGGTGTTTGTATCCCGAGTTTGATTCGGCTGATGTGGTTGGGACTATCGGAGTGTTTGGGAGGAAGAGCCCGTTCTCGTTGATCTGTTGGTGTGGGGAGATCTTCTGAAGTCAAAAGAGGAGCCTGTGTTTATTCTCTGAAGTGTTTCTGACTGTTCGTTGTTTTGGAACCTGGATTTGGGATTGTGTGTTAGAGCGAGAATTTTGGGGTGAGCTGCCTGGGGTGGTCGCTGCCGCTGGCTGGATTCAAGGTGGGTGGCGCCAGTTTTGGGCCTGTTGAAGGGTGGGCCCCAGTAACTGGTGTCTCCTAGGTTCACCAGGGGGACCCACTGGTGACTGGATTCTGTGCCGGGGGCCGTTGCTGCGGACCCAACTGTGGGCAGTGACCTCCTGGAGAGGTGGTCATTTTCCCTCATGCTGTTAATTTGAACTTTCAGTGCTCCTGATCTTGGAATTGCACCTATGACTTGCTCCTAAAATCTCTCAGTTCCTGAGAATGCTGTTTTTCCTGAACTGGTTTACAACTTCTCTGTAGTCTCTTGCGGATTCCTGTCGTTATGCCCAACAGCATCCATCTACTGGCGTGAGCTCTCCAGTATGGACTGAAGAAACTGGTTTATTAATTTTTATTATTTGGATAACCGGGTAGTGAGAGGACCCTGTGTCCATTTATTATATTTATTTTGTTTATTAGATTTGTAGTTTATGTTATTATTATTGTTTGTCATTCTGAGTGCTGCCCTCTCTACCCCCAGTGGTGAGAGTACTGGGTGGGGAAGGAATTAATTATTTTAGAGTATATTATTTTTTCCTCTCTTCCCCAGTGGTGAGAGGACTGGGTGGGGAGGGGGAATTAATTAGTTATTTGTTGTATTTTGTTGTATTTTGTGTTTGGGTTTGGGGGTGACAGCCCTTAAATCAATATTTTGAGATGTATTCTATGTTTTAATTTAGACTTTTATTTTGTTGTTAAATCATTATATAGGGTCTTGTATTTATTTAGTTCTGTGGAGTGGGTTAATTTTGTATTTTGGGACTGTTTATTTGTTGTTATTTATTTAGGGTGCCAAATATGTATTGGGACGGCACAAGGACAGTCGGGAATTATTCCCCCTCCAGACTCAGAGATCTTCATCCTTTTTCCTGTCCTCCTCTATCACCAGAAGTTTATAGATGGTGTAGGGCTTTGGGGATTGTTGGAAGAAGGAGGAGGAAGAGGGCTTGGTCTGGAGAGGGGATGGAAAGGAGTGGGCGGATAGGGATAGTGGGGACAAGGAGACGCCCTGGGGCGAAATGGGTCCAGGAAAGGGGTCCTCCCTGTCTGGTTCCCATACCCAAGGGTTCTGCTTGTAGCCAGCAGGTAGCACGGTTATCCTCGGATGCTCATCCTATTCAGGTGGTGTTGTGCAATGCCAGGTCTATTAAAAACAAGATGGTTATTATAGCTGATTTTGTTGGGACATCTGACCTGGCGTGCATCACTGAGACCTGGCTGGATGAGAATGCTGGACCAGATTTGGCGGCAGCAATTCCAGCTGGTTACTCAGTGATACACCGCCCGAGGATGGATCATAGGGGCGGGGTGTTGCTATCTGCTTTAGATCAGAACTGGGCCTAGTGGAAGTGTCAGTGGGAGCTACCAACTCCTTTGAATGTATTATGGGTGAGATGTGGGGTGCAGGATACTTCTTGTGTACTGTCCACCAGGTGACGGGAATGTTTTCCTGCGGGAAGTCGCAGACTTCACTGTCACCTGACATTGGGGTCCCCCAGATGGTTCGTTCTAGGGGACTTCAATACCTGGGCCGACGATGAACTCTCGCAGTTTGGTCAAGACTTTCTCCAGTTAATGATTTCACTGGGCTTCACACAGGTTATTTCCTTCTCGACCCATATTGGTGGTCATTCATTGGATTTGGTGTTCCTTCTGGGGATAGAGATATCAGATTTGGTGGTGGAACCAGTCAGATGGTCTGATCATCACTCCATTGGGTTCAGTTTTGAGGCCACCCCTAGTAGACCGGCCCCTATGGAGATGGTCCGGTATCGCCCTTTAAGGGGTATTTCCCCGGATGGCCTGATGGTTGTGCTGGACTTATCGGGCTTACTGAGAGATTGCATGGATCCAGAAGACCTGGTACTTGCCTATAATAAGGCGGTGGCAGGGGCCCTGGATTCCATTGCTCCTGTCCGTGTTTGTCCTCTCACTCTTCGCCCCAGGTCTCCTTGGTTCGATGAGACTCTGAGGGAGTTGAGGAGAGTTGGACAAAGGTTAGAGAGGTGCTGGCAGAGGTCGGGTCTTGATTGTGACAGACTTAGTTTGATGGACCACTATGTGGTCTATCAATCCGCAATCTCTCGCAAGAAGGCAGAATTCCTGTCCAGAGAGATTGCTGCTACACAGAATAGACCAGCTCAGCTCTTCCGGACTCTGGACAGATTGTACAATCCAGTCTGTCTTCAGCCCAGAAGAGCTTTTTCTCAAGAATGGTGTGAGGAGTTTGCTCTATTCTTTTCAGATAAGGTTGCCACAATCAGATCTGATATCTATTTGACCCTCTCTAATAGGAGTTGTGATGGTCGGCAAGAGATGTCGGACACCCAGTTTGTGTGGTCTGACTTCAGCCTTGCCACGATCAATGACATTGTGATGATCATCCAATCACTGTGTCCAACCAACTGTGGTTTGGATCCGGGCCCCACACATCTCTTAGTGGGCTGTGTGGATAAAATTGGTCCCATCCTCGCTGAGATAGTCTGGAGGTCTTTGGAGAGGGGGATCTTTCCAAGTGCTCTAAAGGAGGCTGTGGTTCAGCCCCTTCTTAAGAAGTCCTCCTTGGACCCGGACTGTCTGGCAAATTACAGGCCTGTCTCTAACTTACCCTTTGTGGGTAAAGTTATTGAGAAGGTGGTCGCGTCACAGCTGGATGATCATCAGACCAGCCACAATGTCTATGACTCTCTCCAGTCTGGATTTAGGAAAAGGCATAGTACCGAAACAGCTCTTGCCCAAGTACTAAATGACCTCCTAATAGCGAGAGATCGAAGGACTCATTCCATCTTGGTCCTTCTTGATCTCTCTGCAGCATTTGACACTGTGGACCATGGTGTGCTATTGGAACACTTGCGGTCTATCTGTGGACTGTCTGGCACAGTCCTTAGTTGGTTTTGATCTTTCCTCAAGGGTAGGACTAAAAGGTAGGTGTCTGGGATTTTTTCCTCAGCATCATTCTCCCTATCCTATGGGGTACCGCAGGGCTCCATTTTGGCGCCCATGTTGTTTGCGGTGTACATGCTACTGTTAGGAGCGATTATTAGGTGGTACAGTCTGGGTTTTCACTGTTATGCTGATGATACTCAGCTGTACATGTCCTTTGTGCCTGGCCAAGCTGCCGCCTTTTTGGTTTTTAACAACTGTCTTGCTGAGATACAGGACTGGATGAATGTGAGTTGGCTGCGGTTGAACCCAGATAAAACTGAGGTGTTGGTTGTGGACCAGGGTCACCGGGAGGCGGGTTTGTTGGTTGGATCACCCTCAGGTCTATGGCTTGGGGGTATCCAGCTAACTACCTCAGACCGGGTGCGGAACCTGGGCGTTGTGTTTGATGACTGTTTGACATTTAAATCTCAGGTGCTGGCAGTTGTCAAAACCTTTTTTTACCATCTGAGGAACATCACCCAGGTGAAGCATCTGGTTCCTCCAGACGATCTTCCTACTTTGGTCCACGCTTTCGTACCTTCCTGTCTTGACTACTGCAATGCCCTTTACCTTGGGCTACCGGGGGTTGAGATTCGCCACCTGCAGCTAGTGCAGAATGCGGCAGCCAGGCTACTGACTGGTTCTTCTAGGTCCAGTCATATAACGCCTGTGCTCCGCGGACTGCACTGCCTGCCAATTTGCTGGAAAATCACCTTCAAGGTCAGTTTGCTGACCTATAAGGCCCTACACGATCAGGGACCTGCTTACCTGAAAGATCTCCTTTGTCCCTACTGTCCCTCCCCACTCTCTCCGATCCACTGACGAGGGATTGCTAGAGATTCCCAGGGTTCGTTTAAAAACTTCAGGGGCCAGATCTTTTAGTTTTATGGCCCCAACCCTGTGGAATTCTTTACCTCATCAGGTGGGAGACTGCCTGACTGTCCAAAGCTTTAAGGAAGCTTTGAAAACGTATCTTTTTAGCCAAGTATACAATGAATTTTAAATACTGCTGTTTAGCTTAATTTTAACATTGTTTTAATTATTTATTGTTTTATCATGTATTGTACAGGCACCTTGGTTTCAGAAAGGTGCCTTATATAAATAAAGATTGAATTGAATTGAATTGAATTGAATGTTGATAATTTGGGGTAAAAATATAAAAAAAAAGTACAGGCTCATAACTTTGGTAATTTTCAATATTTGACCCTAAAGTTTCAACATAGCCATTTGTTCACAGCACCCCATGAATGTGACAGCTGTCATTTTTCAGATCCTGGCCAAAATGTGTTTTCGCACTTGTGCCACAAAATCACTTTTTGGGTGGGATTTGAACATTTTCTCCGCCCTTGTTCATGAGGTGGGCTCATAAGAAGACTATGTGGGGCTGTAAGAAAGCTATTTTAAAAATCTGGGATAATGATATAAGAAAACAATAAAGTTATGAGTTTACATTGCAATTTTTCAATGCATGCTCGTAACTGTGGTAATTTTCAATATTTTGACACTAACATTTCAACATAGCCATTTTTTCACACCTCCTCATGAATGTGACAGCTGTCATTTCAATAATGTTGTTTTAGCCATCATTTTGTAAATGGCATATGTCATGCTCAGAAGGAGTGGTAAAAAAAACCATTATGTTTAAAATATGGGGTAGAAATATGAAAAGCCAACTAAGTTATGAGGAAATTAATTGTTCCAGCATTTAATCATAACTTTATTTTTTGCAGATTTTGGCCCCTAATGTTCAACATATCCCTTGTGTTACCCCACCTCTTGAACATGGCAGATGTCATTTTTTAAATCCCCTTTAAGTTTGGTACATCTAGCAGCCCTGGGTTTGATTCCCACAACCTCCTCATGCATACTGTTGCTGAAGGTAGAGGAGTGCCTTTTCTATTTCTGTCTTCTGTAAGGCCTGAACTTTGCTCCTAGTCTGAGGTTGTTCACACAGGGGCCAATGAGAGTACAGCAAGCCTAAAAAACATCAAGTAATGAAAGAAAAAAGGAATAAGGTGTGTGTGGGAGTGTGTGTGTGTGTATCCACTATCTGATGGCTGAGACAGTGGACTTTGGCAGAATCAGTCACACTGACCTTCATTACTGTAGGGCGGTAAGGCAAAGGGCAGTCTGTGTTAGTGTACCACTAACAAAATGCAGTCCGATAATGAGCTGTCTGTTTATTTAGTTTTTTTATTTATTTGTGTCTAGGATTACAAAGTACCTTTGTGCCAAGGTTCTTTTACAAAGGTTCCACGTCCTGCTGGCTACAGGGTAATAGACACTAAAACATAAAACAGTTACAGGTACATGGTTTTAGACAGTAACTTTGCTTGACAAAATCAGACTGAGCAATGAGTAACTCAAGAAACAATAGGAGGAAGAGGGCAAGAAGGGGAGAGGGCTGTGGGTAGGGGAAGGAGTAGGTGTAGAGGGTCATGGTGATGCAGCCGAGGGGCCTTGTCAGGACAGACACAGGGCAAGTGCATTAGAAGTTGCATTGGACAGGTAAGTGCAAGAAGAGAGGGCAGAAACTGACACCTATAAGGTCAGAAGCAGCGTAGGGAATGAAGATGTTATGGGGTGCAAGCACAGGTGGAGGTGCCAGTTATGGAGTGGCAGAGCTTTTTTTTTGAATGCTCCAAGCATTGCTATGGATGAGGTGTCACTAGAGAGCTCATTCAGCCAACTCGGAGCCCTGTATGAAACGATATTTGGCCTTGGAATGTGCGGCAGTGGGGGATTTGAAGGATTTGGGGCTTAGAGCTCCTGGTGTTGTGGTTGGTGATTTTGGGTTTGATGAGGGTGCTGACTCCTGGTGGTGCTTTTCCCATCATAATTTTCTTAGCAGTGATGCAGGTTTGGTATTTGATTCGATTGTTCAGTTGTAGCCAGCCTGTTTTGGAGTAGTGGTCGCAGGTGTGGGTGAGATGGTGGGAACCAGTAACGAGTTGGCAGGCTTGACTGAGGGAAGTAGAAACACGCCTGAGAGATGAGGTTGTGGCAGATCCATAGATAATGAGACCGTAGTCAATGATGCTGATGACGATGGAGCTCTGGATAACAATGGACAGAGCTTCTCTGGTTGGATGTTTCCTATGTCGGAATAGTAGGTCCATCCTGGTGTTGGCTACTTTTGCCACATTATTGATGTGTGGGACATAGGAGAGATTACAGTTGAGGGTGAGGCCGAGGTATTTGAAGGTATGAACTTGTTCGAGGGTGATTCCTTGCTTGGTTTTAATGGAGAGATGATATTGTTTGTGTTTGTTTTGGGAGCTGCAGAAGATCATGGTCTTTGTTATTTTCTGGTTAAGTATAAGTCTGTGTTTTGTGAACCAGTTTTCAACTGCAGAGAAGGCCTGTTGGAGGTTACCCTGTAGATGGACTGGATCATGGTGGGATGCCAGGATGACAGCATCATCCGCGTAGAGTGGGATCTGTTCAGGGCAGGATTCTAGCAGTGAGTTCAGAAAAAGGCTGAAAAGGAGGGAGCCCAAGATTGAGCCCTGTGGGACACCGGACCAGACTGGTCTTTGGTCTGAGAGTGTGCCAGGAATTCTCACTCTTTGGGAGCGGTTGTCTAAGTAGCTTTTGAACCAATTCACCCAGTTAGGTGAGAGCCCTGCTAATCGAAACTGGGCAAGTAAGAGATTGTGGTTGACGGTATCAAAGGCTTTAGTTAAGTCGATGAAGGTGAACCCAGTAAGATGACTGTTATCGAGTGAGTGACGGATTGCACCAGTGAATTCAAATAGTACCATGGAGGTGCTATGACCTTTTCTAAAGCCATGTTGCTCCTTGCACAGGATGTTGTGATTGTCTAGGAAGTCGGTGAGCTGGTCTGACACAATCCGTTCTAGGGCCTTGGAGAGTGGAGGTAGGATGGAAATTGGATGGTGATTCTCAGTAGCTGTTTTGTCACCACTTTTATGAATTGGGATTACCGTGGCAGATTTCCATAAGTCAGAGAACTGGCTGAGGCTGAGGGAGAGGTTGAAAATCCTGGCCAGTGGTCGGAGTACTTCTTTAAGTGTGAGTGATAGCAGTTTGAAGTCGTGGGAGTCACTGCTGGCTCTGGAGTAGCAAATAGCTTTGGTAATGTAGCTGCGGACTTGATGCATTTTTACTGCTTTAAAGTAGAAGGAAGGGTGGCTGGAGGAGGCTGGGGGGGGCAAGGGGAACCACCTCATCGAGAAAACCCTGTGGGAGTACAGCACTGAGGTCCGTGAAGGTGTCATTGAATGTATCAGCAATGAGTTTCTGGTCAAGTGTAGTTTCACCACTTATGCTGAGTACTGACGGGGGTGATTTAGATTGCTTCCTGGTGACTTCTTTAATGTTATTCCAGAAGTCCCTACCGTTGCCCCATGAGTTAGTGAGAGCATTATGGAAATAGGTGGTCTTCGTATCCCGGATATATTTGGTGCAGTCATTTCATGCATGTTTATAGTTAGCAATATCAACTTGTTTCCCGGTGTTTCTGGCAATCTTCCAAAGGTGGTCTCGAGCTTTTAGTCATCTAAGTAGGTCTCCGGTGAGCCAGGGGTTACATAGAACTTTGGCCTTGCACTTCTTGAAGGGTGTAAATATGTTGTGTGCTTGGTTGAAGATCCTGATGAAGTGTCCCAATGCGGTGTTCACATTGGTTGCAGTGAGAATTGGGGACCAATCCTATTGATGAAGGAAGGTTTTGAGATGAGGTAGCTTGCCTCTAGGTAGAACCCGGCTAGTAATGGTTTTGGGGAGGGGTGGGGCGCGATGAATTTATTGGACCAGTAGCAGATGATGGGGGAGTGGTCACTAAGTGTGTCAAGGAGGACAGTGGTGTTTGTGATCCTGGCGGGATGGCTTGTTATGATCCAATCCAGAAGGGTGCTGGTACCCATTTTATAGTTTGTCCTGGTTGGGGAGCTAACCATCTGAGAAAGGTTTGCTGCCGCTATCAAGTCCCTGTATGCCCCTGCCTCTGCAGCAGGCCGGTTAATATTAAAGTCACAGAGGAGGATGGTTTCTGAATCAGGTGAGAGAGATTTGGTAAACTCCATGACTGCATTAAGCCCATTACCTTGCTCTACATAGAAACATAGAGGTTGACGTCAGATAAGGACCGCAAGGCCCATCCAGTCTGCCCATTTCTTTTTCTACGTTATAAATGTGCCATCGGCCTTTGCTCTGTCAGTGGCCTACCTATTCATACTCATCTGTATTGCTCCCTTATGCCTATCCCATGCCTGTTTGAAGCCCTGCACTGTATTCATAGCCACCACTACCTGAGGTAGGCCGTTCCATGCATCCACCACTCTTTCTGTGAAAAAGAATTTCCTCACATTCCCCCTTAATCTGCATCCCTCTAATCTCATGCTGTGTCCTCTTGTCCCGCTATTTTTCTTATATTTAAACATGTTAGACTCTTTCACCTTGTTAATGCCATTAAGGTGTTTGAATGTTTCAATCATATCACCTCTCTCCCTCCTTTGCTCAAGGGTATACATATTGAGCTCCATTAATCTGTCCTCATATGTCTTCTGATGCAGTCTCTTCACCATTTTGGTTGCTCTTCTCTGGACTGCCTCAATTTGGTTAATGTCCTTGTGCAGGTGTGGTCTCCAGTACTGCACTCAGTACTCCAGATGGGGTCTAACCAGTGTCTTGTAAAGAGGGATTATTACCTCCCTCTTACAACTTGTGATACCTTCTACTAATACACCCTAACATCCCCTAGCCTTACTTACTGCTTTAGAGGTCTGCTTGGATGATTTCAGGTCATTGGTGATGATGATGCCCAAGTCTCTTTCTTCCTTTGTGACTGCCAGCAACTCCCCTCCCAGCCTATAGGTGACTTCAGGGTTTCTCTTCCCTATGTGCATGATCTTGCACTTCTTTGCATTAAATCCCAGTTGCCACAATTCTGACCATTTTGTTAGTTTATCCAGATCTCTTCTCATTCTGCCCACCCCATCTGGATCATCCACTCTGTTGCAGATCATGGTGTCATCTGCAAAAAGACAAGCCTTACCCTCTAGTCCATCTGCAATGTCACTAATGAAGATATTGAAGAGGACTGGCCCCAGGACTGATCCCTGAGGTACCCCACTTGTGACTTGCATCTCTTCTGACTGTATACCATTTACCACCACTCTCTGTTTTCTGCCCGTCAACCAGTTTGCCACCCAGTTGACCAACTTCTGACCTACCCCGAGCCTACCCAGCTTATTTATCAATCTTCTATGTAGAATAGTGTCGAAAGCTTTGCTGAAGTCAAGGTAGGTGACATCAACTGCTCCCCCTTGGTCCACCACTCTGGTTACCCAGTCAAAAATTCTATGAGATTAGTTTGACAGGACCTTCCTTTTGTAAACACATGCTGTCTTGGATCCTGTGCCCCTATGGATTCCAGGTGTTGCACTATCCTTTCCTTAACTGCTCCTGCAGAAATTGCCAAGCTATCTCTCTTCCCTTATTAGTATCTCACATAGTGCATACTCATTAAGAAAATCTGACTTTATTATGTTTGACATACCAAGGACGCGGACTTCCTTTGGTAAACGTACTATTGCATATGCCCTTCCCTCCATTTGGAACCAATTACAAACTGTACTGAAACTAACTAGCACAGTTTCAATAAACTTCTACAAATCGCTAAGTTCAGCCAAAATAAAAGACACCTGTAACTGTCATTAAGTCTCTTCCTTCCCAAGTGCATATTTATCCACTGGTAAGGTATAATTGATTTGTCATATTAACTGCTTTCCCTTCCCTTCTACTCCTGGCTTTATCTTTGCTTACGCCTCCACTGCTACTCTATCAAATCTCTCCTCCCTCTCATATCAGTTGTAGACTGTTGTTTGTTCTAGCTGCCAAAATACTGTATATTTGATTTGATTTGATTTGATTAAATCAAATCACACCAGTCATCATGTTTCATTTATCAGTATGTGACCTATAAGTCGCTTCCTGTCTCATATCAATGTTTACCAACTGCGGTCACCCTGTGGTACCCTTGTATGTATATCCAGCCTGCATCGTGTAACGTGTATTTCATGTATATACTGTTATTACCTATCTGTGTTTGTACTCTAAGTGTTTATGTCACAGGACCTCCTTGTGAATGAGCTTGCTCAATGGAGTTTTACTGCAATAAACTTGAACTTGAACTTGAACTTGAACTTAAGGAGTGCCTCCATAATCTTGCCCACTACTGAGGTAAGACTGACTGGTCTGTAGTTCCCTGCCTCCTCCCTGCTACCACTCTTGTGGAGCGGGATCACATGAGCCCTTCTCCAGTCTTCTGGGACCTCTCCTGAGCTCAGAGACTCACTAAACAGTTCTGCTAATGGCTCTGCTAGTTCCACCCTTAGCTCCTTAAGTACCCTGGGTTCTCTCGGTGGAATGTAGACTGTGTCAACTGTGATGGCTTTATTGTGTGCACCGAGAAGGATCTTGACAGAAAGAATCTGTGCAGTGGTGGTTTGGAGGGTTAAGTCGATGAGGTGCCCCTGGATTGTATCCTTAAGGTACAGGGCACAGCCACCACCTCTTTTTGAAGTTTGATCAAGCCGGTAGACATTATACCCAGGAAGGGAGATAGCATGATCGGGAACCGAAGGTGAGAGCCAGGTTTCTATGACTGCTAGTATGTCTGGGTTATGCTGGTAGGCAAAAGTCTGAAGGGCGTCAATTTTGTGAAGAAGACTGCATATGTTAAGTGAGATTATTGAGAGGGATCTTGGTTGATTGGTCTGAGTTGTTCTTATTGTAGGGGATGGTCCGGGATTGGGATGAATGTTTCCCGACAATAGCAGGAGAAGAAGTATACGTTTTAGAGTACTGGTGTGAGGTACCCATGACTGGCACCTATTTTTTTGGGCCAGAGAACCCGAGATTCACCAGGCAAGTAAACGGTGGAGCCGTGGTAAAGCATGGCAGTAGTAGTGTGGACAGGGAAATACCAACGGCCATTTGGGGGGAGAGGCCCATTTAGCAGTGATTGGAGATGCCTGAGGCGGGAACATGAGATCGAGATGGAGGGTACCATGGAGGGGGTGAGAGAGCGTGAGTTGGTAGATGTTCGGGACAGTGGGAAAACATGAGCAGAGGGATGTAGGAGCAGGAAGAGGGCAAATAAGGTGAGGAGAAAGGGGTACAGAGTACCGGTGTCATACATGATTCAATGTGAATGGAGGGGAGAGCAGGCACAGGGTGCTGGGTAGGTGGGAGGCAGCTAGTGAAAGTGGCAGGAGGTAGGCAATGAGGTGAAGGCTCGGGGGGCAGGGGGAGCTAGGTAAGCAGGTGACTGAGGGAGAACGGGCAGAGGGTGGGGCAGTGAGGGGACAAGGGCAGTAGCAAAAGAGGAGGATGTAGCAGAGAGGTAGTGGGGGGCATTAAAGAGTGTAACAAGACAGGGAGACAAGAGGTAGCAGCTCTAGAATAGAGTTTAGGAGTGAAAGGGTACCGGGCAGCTACGGAATGCCAAAGGAGGGGTTGGCTAGTCATGGAGTGATGGAGTGACTGGCACTAGGAGATATAAGAAGGGTGTCAGGCACAGAAAGGAGGCAGGGGCAGTGAGGGGACTGAGTTGATTAACAGAGGGGGAGGAGGAGGAGCAGGAGAGTGGGCAGTAAAGAGAGGAGGTACAGGAGAGAGAGTATCCAATAGGAAATGAAAGGGCGGTTCCCTAGGCAGAAGTGGCGGAGCTAAGGCCTATTTAATTAAGGTGGGGTGGGGAGAGGGGGTGGGAAAATTTTCTTCCGAAACCCACTGAAGTCTATGGGTGCAGAGCTCAGCAAAACTTTTTGAATCAGTCAAGATTGCAGGGCCAATCAGTGGCTGTGCAGAGCACAACAGTCCAACAGGAGATGGAAGCAACAGGCAGCGGCCAATGGGAGCCTTTCAGCACTTCCCAGTTCGGCCTGGGAGCTTACCAGCAAGAGGAGGGTTCCTTGGCGGTGAGCAGTGGTGGTGTGGACGGCTGGCCCAGGTAGCCCCGGCTGCTCAGATGTTTCCCCGATCAGGGGCTGAGAGATCTGAGGGAAGGAACAGAGCAACAGATTGTGAGTCATAGTAATAACAAAGGGTGACACTGGAGAGTAAATCAGGGGCGTGTGCAGTGGGGAGAGAGAGGAGAATTTGGCAGAGGTGTGGGAGGGGCTGCCACAGACAAGAGAAATAAGCTTGAACTGGCACCAGGGGGAGGACAGAGGGGAGATTTAGTAGAATATGAAATTTACAAGGGAAGTAGAAGAGAGATGCAGGGTTTAGCAGCAGGGGGGAGGGTGGAGAGAAAGAGTGGATGCAGAGGGGCAGGAATTACTTCACAGCTCTAAATTACAGCAGTTTCCAACTGCACTTTACAGTTCAATGATAAATCATTAAGGCAGGTCTACACAATTAATTTTGACTTTGACAAAAAAAATAATAAGCAGCCTAATAATTTAGCCTAGATTATCGGCTGAGACCTGCAGTTTTTAGAAGTCGAGTGCTAAGAACATCAAGACTGGTCTACACATTAATTGAGACTTTAACAGAAAAACAAGCCAGCTGTCTAGCAATTTAACAAAAATTTTCTTCCGAAACACACTGAAGTCTATGGGCGTAGAGCCCAGCAAAACAGTTTGAATCAGTCAAGACTGCAGGGCCAATCAGTGGCCATGCAGGGCACAACAGTCCAACAGGAGATGAAAGCAACAGGCAGCAGCCAATGGGAGCCTTTCAGCACTTCCCAGTTCAGTTCAGCCTGGGAGCTTACCAGCAAGAGAAGAGTTCCTTGGCGGTGAGCAGTGGTAGTGTGGACAGCTGGCCCAGGTAGCTCCGGCCACTCAGATGTTTCCCCCGATCAGGGGCTGAGAGATCAGCAAGAGGAGGGTTCCTTGGCAGTGAGCAGTGGTGGTGTGGACAGCTGGCCCAGGTAGCCCCGGCCGCACAGATGTTTCCCCAATCAGGGGCTGAGAGATCAGCAAGAGGAGGGTTCCTTGGCGGTGAGCAGTGGTGGTGTGGACGGCTGGCCCAGGTAGTCCCAGCCGCGCAGATGTTTCCCCGAGCAGATGCTGAGAGATCTGTGCTATTGAACCTGAGATAAAGGAGTCTGACAAGAAGCAGTCTGTGCCACTGAGCCTGAGATAGAAGAGCAAGGCAAAGGGCAGCCTTGGATAACTGTGCCAGCATGTTGGAGTCAGAAAAGGACAGTCTGTTTTACTGCTGAAATAGACTCAGAGAAGAAAAAAAAAAACGTGTTTGTACATAGGACAGACAGGCAAGCAATTTTCAGGCTGCATTCTGTTATAGTGTTATAACAGAAACATAGCTATACTATGAGCAGAAAAAGGCCTTTGGCACATCAAGTCTACTGAAAACCTGTCTTGCAGTGGGAAATACCCTGAGCAGTTATTTCTCTCCCCCCGCTGCCTCACCTGAACCCTCCCCACAGTAACATAAAATGCGTCAGCAGAAAAGGACTGGTAGGCCCATCTAGTCTACCCTGTTTTCCCTGCCTAACCCTACAACACAGACTCTGGTCACATGTGTTCCTCTCTTCTTCCTTACCTCTATTACTCATGTGTCTATCCCACACATGATTGAAGCTCCCCCACTGTCTTCACCCCCACCACCTTCTCTGGAAGGCTTACAGGTTTCAGTCTTGTCCCCTGTCACTCTCCTTTCTTTCAGAGAGTATACGTTGAGCTCCTGCAGCCTCTCCTTCCATCATTTCTTGTGCAACACCTGCACCATTTTAGCAGACCTCCTCTGGACAGCTTCCACCCTGTCGATGTCCTTACAGAGTGCAGCCTCTAGAATTGCGCACAGTACTCCTTGTGGGGTCTCACAAATGAGCAAAGCAGCTGCAACACCACCTCCGTTCTCCCACTACAAATCTCCCTGCCTATGCACTCCAGCATCTTGCTCACCTTGCCTGCTGCCTTGTTGCACTGCCCTGCCACCTTGATATCATCAGATATGATCACCCTAAGGTCCCTTTCTTGCTTGGTAACTTTAAGTACTTGCACACCTTCCCCTCCAGTTCCTCCACAATATTACTTACGAAGACACTGAAGAGGACAGGGCCCAGTACCAATCCCTGTGATACTCCATGGGCACTGTCCCATCCTCTGAGTGACTGTTGTTTACAACCACATTCTGCCTCTTATTTCTGAACCAGTTTGTTACCCAGCTCATTACCTTCTTCTCCCACCCCCAAGCTACGAAGTTTCCTTATCAGCCTCCTGTGTGGAACAGTCTCAAAGGCCTTACTGAAGTCCAGATAGGCAACATCCACAGCCCTCCCCGATTCACCTCCCTCATTACCCATTCAAATAAATCTGAGATTTGTTTGGACATGGCCTCCCACATGTTAAGCGATGTTGCCAGTGGTCCTGCAGCCTGTGTGTCTCCAGGTACTCCATCAGTTTCTCCTTCAGCAGCAACTCCATTAAAGAGCTAGTGGTGCCAAAACAGGCAGACAGAAACATAATACAAATTTTACGTAGTAGTCAGTTGTAACTTTTTATTTCTGACGTATTTTTCTTTTTCCTTTTTGCTTATCAGAAAGTATTCTATGTGATAATATTGTGCTGGATGTGTGGAACAGCTCTTAGCCTGGCAGCTGACATATCTAACTCTACTGCTCCACACACATCATCAGCATTATGATCTCACTGACTGTGACATCACAGGCAAATGACCTGGCAGTCACTCACTTGCTGTTCCTAAGTAGCAGTGATGTCACAGTCAGTGAGGTCGTAATGCTGCGGGCCCAGTGGCGCTGAGGGTTGAGGCGTTGGACGCCACACCTCGCGGCACACTGGCAACCCAGGTTCAGAAGCAAGCCCGAGCCATCAGGAGTTGGCGGGGGGATAAGGATTGAGCATCTGGTGGACTGCTCTCCTATTCCCGGGGAGGGATCCAGGGAGCCATCACTCTGCAGCGGCCCCCGGTGATGACCAGGGGCACTGCTAGAGCTGGTATGGAAGGATGGAGTGCGGCACGTCTGTGCCCTGACGTCATTGCATGCTTGCACTCCTGGGTCTAGAAAAGAATGGAAAATGGAGCAGTGCAGACTGCGGCAGCTTGATGGCCACACTCCACCAGCCAAAGATGACTGATGCACGTGCCGGTAATGGTTCCTCATCTGGCATGGGGGCAATAGGGAGTGCCCCTCTCGAAGACAGAGCTGCATATGCCAGCTGGGCATGCAACGTTGGAATCGTAGGTGGAAGTTGGAGCGGTGGCTGGATTAAGGCAGATCAGTGGCTGCCAGGGGTAAAATATGAAATGATAAAAAAAAAAGTGAGTTCATAATGCTGATGATATAGTGTGGGGCAGTAGAGCAAGATATGTCAGCTGCAGGGATAAGAGCTGTTCCACACATCACAACTATTAAAATCAGGTAAAAAACCTTCTAATTAAACAAGGGGAAAAGAAAAAGTACCTCAAATATAAAAGGTAATGGTTGGCTGCTCTTAAAATCGAATATTAGTTTTAGGCAGTACACTAGCTCTTTAACTTTCCCACCACTGATGTGAGACTGACTGGTCTGTAACTATTGGCCTCCTCTCAGCTGCAACTGTTGTGCAAAGAGATGACATCAGCCCCCCTGCATTCCTCTTGAACCATCCCCCAACTCCAATTATGTGCTAAATAGCATTGCCAGAGGGACAGCTATGTACCCTTTGGAACCCCTCTATTGTTTCAGCACACATTTCTCTGAGAACTTGTTCAATTTCTGTACCACTCGTTCTGTAAGGAGATACTTCCTGATATCCTTTCTGATCCCCTTCCTCAGCTTCATAGAGTTTCCTCTGGTGCACGTTATTCCTCAATGTGAACAGCTCCCTACTGTCCACCCTGTTCATCCCACAAGGTACTTGAACAACTCTATCATAGCCCTCCTCCCTCCTATCTTCCAACATGTTCATAGTGGGGTCCTCCAAACCACTCCCTGCATAACTTCCTTTGCTGCTCCTGGATCATTCTGATTATAGTCCTCTGTAGAGACTCTAGCATAGACTCTGTCTTTCAAGTGCTTGCTCCAAAACTGCATACAGTACTCCAAGTGCAGTTAAACCAGGAATCAGTTTGGGAGTAGTATCACCTACATTGTCCTGCCACTGATCCCCCTCCCTATGCATCCTAGGAGTGTGCGAGTCCACAGATTTTGCCCGACAGGCCAGTTTCAAGCTAGGCCAGGCAAAACCTGTATTGGCCCAGTTTGGCCAGAAATTAAATGAAGGGTTTTGAGTGTTAAAACATACAGGATTTTTAATGTCTTCTCATGTAGTATTAAAATCTGCTGCTGAAGTGCATGATAAGCAATGAATAGTATGTGTAAGCAGAAACTTTACAATGAGTGGGTAGAGTACCATACCTAGAAGCTAAGAGTTGAGCAGCAAACCCAAACATCTTCCTGCTCCACTGTTCTATCCCACCCAAAACTGCTCCTCTACATACATATTACGTAGTACTCCCCATGGCGGTGCTGATGATGGTGCAACGATTAATAATTATGACAATGACAAGAGAGTTTGAGAAAATGAAAATGATAAGCAGTCAGAAAAATGAGAGTTAGCTGTGCTACTGCAGTGCTGATGAGACTCACAGAATGTGAGGCAAATGCATTGTGTCTGAGCACCGAGGACACCAGAGCAGACCTACAGTAGGAGCAACACCCTGCTCATCCTCTGTTCTATCCTACCCCACCAAACCCTGCTCCCCTAGGTAGTAATCCCCATGGTGGTGCTGATGATGGAACGATGATGATGATGATGGTGGCAAGAGGGCTTCAGAAAATAAAAATGGTCAGCAATCAGAAAAATTAGAGTGAGATTCTGTGCTGCTACAGTGCCGAGCCTAACAGAATGTGAGGCAATTCAGGGCAGGTAGACAGATGAATATTGTGGCTGACTACGGTGGACACCGGAACATACCCAGGGGCAACATCTTCCTTGTCCTCTGTTTCATCCCACCCAGCCCTGCTTCCCTAGGTAGTACTCCCCATGGTGGCATTGATGATGATGATGATAATGATGATGATGGCAATGGGACTTCAGAAAATGAAAACGGTCAGCAGTCAGAAAAAGGAGAGTGAGTTGCTGTGCTGTTGCAGTGCTCAGACTGACAGAATGTGAGCCAATCCAGGGCAAGAAGGCAGATGTGCAATGTGGCTGGCTATGGTGGACACTGGATCATACCCAAGGGCAACACCTTCCTCCTCCTCTGTTCCATCCCACCCAATCCTACTTCACTAGGTAGTACTCCCCATAGTGGCGCTGATGATGGAGTGATAATGATGTTGATGATAATTTACAAGATAATGACCAACACTGAGAATCCTTTAAAATAGTCCCCCAAACACATAGTAAATCAATTACATTAGAGAGGCAGAAGGGAGAGTTCATGTATTTGCAACACACACTAGGGCACTGTGAGCCTGATTCTATAATCTTAAGTTTATGCAGCATTACTATACTTGTAATTAAGTCGTGGCAGGTTTATTTTCTGAAATGTTAACTGTTCAACATGGTCAGGGTGTAGACTACTTCAAGAAGAGGATGCAGCCTCAATAGCAGTGCTAAAGATGTGCTCTGATGGCACACTTATTGGTGGACATGCAAGATATTCTACTACAACCTGAGCCACAGCTGGCTAAACTCGAGTTATATTTGAGGTTAGTCTCTTGTGTCTCCACGATTTGCATATTCAGCACTGTTTCAGCAGTAGGCACGCATGATTGTTCTGAATTTGTCTTAAGCAGTTACGGGCTTTTAGCTTTATCCAGATGTCATCAGCTTTGTTAACTTTGACGTCAAGTGGACAACATGGGGAAGGAGAACCAAGGTTTGTTGCCACTGATAGTGCAGGAGAGCTACTAGTTGAGTTCCACCGGGACGGCATTGGTGATGGCTGCTGCTGCCGCTATATGCCATCGATTTTGTTTTGGACCCTTCTGAATCTCTTTAAAGAATTCTGCCTTGATATCAACTGTCTTGCACCAAAAAGTTGTCCTTGAAATGAGGATCTAGTATTGTAGCAATGACATACTTCTTGTCTGTATGAACAGAATCAAACATAGAGGCTCCTGTGTAGCTCTATATTTAAAATGGCAACTATTTCAGTAATCTCTTGGGATTGTCCTTCATATCCATTATTATCCATGGCATCAGCTGCGTCTTTGAGAAGAATGCATACTGCTGACATGATCTAATGGATGCCCTGCTACTGCTAGGTGCTTTTGTTGCATTTTCAAATGATGGCAATATTTAATAAGGTCTCCTATCAGCTTCCATTGAGTGGTCAGGCTCCCAGTGTCATGTATTAAGACCATAGTACGTACTGCCAACTTCTGCTGCAGTTAGTGCTCCAACATACTGTATAACAGGTGGAATTCCACTGAGTAACTGTATCTTGGATGAGATGATTAGATGTTACTTTGTACACACTTTGGCCCTGGTGAAGAATGACTGTGGCCTTTACAGATCTGTGAAAGTGCCCTCATATTTTATGTGCAGTTTGAACCAGGTTGCATACATCATCTTGGTTTTGCAGGACATGGCACACAACCAATTTTAGAGTGTGCACAAAGCAAAACTCATTAACTCTGCACTCAGTACCATGAGACCCTACACAGTCTGGGCCTGGGCTACCTGTTAGAGCTCCTGCATCCTCACACACCTTGGTGTCCTCTCTGCTCTGCCGAGGAAGGCCTCCTGATACTCCCTAGGGTGAGATTAAAATTGTCCTGGGAGCGGGCATTTGACGTAGCAGCCCCAGTCCTCTGAAATTCCTTGCCCAGGACTTTGAGGGAGGCTCCCTCAATGGAAGCATTTAAATGGGGTCTGAACACATTTCTATTTATGCAGTCATTTGGTGTTGAATTATTCTTCACTATCTATATGTGCATTCTGTGATTGTTTATTTTGTCTATTTATTGGGTAGAGTTTAATATATTTATTTATTTTACTGTTGTATTTGTTATTTTTTTTTTGTAATGGCACCCTGAATCTCTGGGGAGGGTGGTATAAACAGAGACTACTGCTAGACTACTAGTACTACAGTCCCAGAGAGATTTGATAACATTTGCACCATTATCCATCACAGTCATACCAATGGTAAGGCCTCTAGACACAATCCATTCTTGCCAAAGTTTCTCTAGAACAAGCCGTATATTTACTGCATTATGGTCGGTGTCCACTGGAGACACATTAAGTAATGCCATACCTCTGTATTCATTAAGAAGAAAAGATGGTGCAGTAGGTTGACTGACTTTTTTGGTTTCTCCTGGTGATGATGCTGCAGTCTCTTTAAATGTAACCCAGTGAACTGTAAGAGATAAGTAAGCATGTGGTGCAAAGTTTGTCCAAAGGTCTGTCGTGAAATGAACAAACCCCCCCTTCTGCCTCTGTCAAGTGACTGGCAACTGCATTTCTTACAGCATCATATATGTCTGGAATGATACAACTGGCAATAGTACATCATGAAGGCATTTGATAGCTAAGCTGTAATTCCTGTAACAGTAGCCGAAAGCTAATGTGTCCTACTTTTGAATATGGCTCTAAATCAAGTGCTATCATCTCCCCAATTAGATGGTCAGTTTTGTCAGCAGTTTGATGACCTAGTTGAAATGTGTTTTTTGCAGCAAAAGCTGCCTTAAAAGTTACACATTTTTTTATTTTGTTTTGTTAGTGACTATCTCATGGTTAAATGGAGTTCAGAAATGTGTATAATTTATTTTCTTAGGGACATGATGGGCTGTTATGGTATTTGGGACATGATGGGCTGTTATGGTATTTGGGACATGATGGGCTGTTATGGTATTTGTTGCTGTGGACTGTGGGGAACTATCCTCCACAGACTGTGAAAAAAATGATTCACTGTCTGGCTCTGTAGCCCATACTGGAGTACTGCACAAGGGCCTGCTGCCATCATCATCATAAAAATGGATTAACTGAACATCATCAAAGTCACCTTCATCATCAAAGTCACCACCACCATCACCATCATCATCATCATCAAGATTCATATTCTTTTTCATCACTGTTGGATGCTGGCTAAGAAGATGTCTAACGAGTGCAGTCATACTAAGGTTACTTGCTGACTTTCCCCTGCTAAATCTACTTTTGCAGTGAATGCATACTACTTTAAAGAAATCAGTCGGTCACATAGAGAAAAGATTCCAAACTACAAAAGCACTTTTCCTGCCTCTTTTTCCTGGTAGTGAATCAGATACTGTCTGACACTGCACTTGTGAAGTGTTAGACAATGCTGGAAAAATGCAAGATGCATGCCGATTTGCAGCAACACTTGTACCAGCAGTATGCAAATTGTCTAAAGACGGTTGTGGTGGAAGGCTTGTGGTATTATGGAAAACAGTAGTTCTATTTACTGATACTGAAGGAGTGGAGGATGAGGACTGGTCATCATCATTTACAACAGTGACAGCACGGGAAGAATTGATTGGGACAATATCATAATCATCATCATCGTTATTATCACCTCCAGCACAACAGTCTGCAAACTCCTCATTGACATTGTACATTTCCAGTACATTAGATTCACATACAGATGAAACCAACTCAGCCTCATCATCATCATCAATCATCATCAATCATCATAAAAAGAATTATCACTGATTCTCTCTGCTGTTACTGCAGCATTTTTAATAGTTCACTGGTGTGAAACTACCAAGCTTTTTGCACACAGTTTTTCTCAACCGAGATAATGTGTTTCTTTTTACAGATGTAAACAGCCTCTTGGGCTTAACTGTATGGACGGATTTTGTTCAGGTTACATTAGCTGAGGACATGGGGCTATCACTTTCTTCAGAGCTAGAAGATGCATTGTTCTGGGGGCATTTTTGGCCAACTTTTTTGAGTCTGTTGTTCTCCATTACTATTGTATTAGTTGAATAAAAAATGTTTTTCAGTGGGGTGAGTAAGCGTAGTTAAAGAACCTAAAGTCAGAGCACAAGTGCTATCATTTCTGCTCAGGACAATGAGACAGTGGCACTGCCACACTATAGGAGACTCACAAATATTTTATTTGACCACAACAAAAAAGGTTTCTCACTGGGGAGATTAAGCGTAAAGAATCTCAAATCAGCACACAAGTGTCATCACTTCTGTCTGGGACAACACACTATAATGGGCTCACAACAGATTTTTTTTTCACACTTTTTTGAGGGGGGGGGGACTCAGCCAGCAAATAAGTTTTTTTTTTATTTAAAAATAATAAAATATATTGCCAATTGTAATCTGGGGGATCAGAGAGAGGTAACCCATTCCAGCACCCTACCCCTCCAAAACCAATATTGGCACAGGGTAGGCCTCCACAATCCACAACTGCCACACCAACAAACCACCTGGCCTTGAACAACTCTTCTTTTTTTTTAACTGGGTGAATTCTGCAGTAAGAATTAGAATTTTCTTTATTTGCCTCTGTTCCTGACAGCCCCCTCCTTCCCCTACCCCATCCTCTAGCAGCAATTCCTGCTTTACTTTAGTAGAATTACTTCACCAGTCACCACTGTTCTATTGCTGCTATACCTCTCCAGTATGGATTAATTTAATTCTCAGCTCTGCTGCTGCTAAGTCCTCCTGCTTTCCTGCCTGCTCTGAAACTATTTTTTTTTATTTAATTCTGATCTTTCTCATTGGGCTGTGATATGAGAGTTGACTGAGACAAGTGCAGCTGCCACTAGTGCAAAGCAACCTCTGCCACTGCCACCATGCTGCTCACCTCTGACCCTGCTGCACTATGCGAGAGGTTTATAAAGCCCCTCAATGTTATTCTTCCTGCTCCAATTAGTGCAGACCTTCTATCAGCAGGGTCAGAGCGAGTTGGGCGACATATTCCCTGATTGGACTGCCACTAGTGCAGTCACATGACTATCTCCTGCTTTGTGGCACTTGCATGTGTGTTGTGTGTGTGGTCACTGAGAGGAGGAGGACCGGGAGTGAGAAGAGGGTGGTGGCATAGGAGGAGGCAACACAGAGAAGATCAGAGGGAGACAACACACCAGCCACAGCCACTAGCATTCAGGGACATCCTCCCGCTGGTCCTCCTCCTCCTAGTCCTGAGTGACAGTACTGTACCTCCCCCTCTCACCAGAGTTCATTGGACAAGTCCTGTAACCCCCCATAACTGAGTTTGAGACTGGAAAAGAAGCTTAATTTCAGTTTTAAGTTAGGGCATTTTGGGGTTTTAACAGTGAAACCCAATTTGGTGCTTTTTTTCTAAACACTGCCAAACCCAAATGGCCTGAAACTTTGACCCAGCTTGATGCCTGGCCATAATACATCCCAGCATCCTATTTGCCCTGCCCACACCTCTTGCACACTGGGTCAGTGGTTTCAAGATATCTGTTAGCACCACCAGGACTCTTTTCTCTGTTCTATCCACAGCCACTGCACCCATCCTGTATTCTGTCCCCTGGGTTTCAGCCCCATGTGCATTACCTTCCATTTTTGGCCTAAAATTTCAGCTGCCATACCCTTGACCATTTCTACAGCCTTTTCAGATCCTCCATTGTGTGCTTTACCCCTTCTTTGCTGTCTACCCTTCCACAGACCATTGTATCTTCTGCGAATAGGCATATCTGTCCCTGGACCCACTCCCCTGTGTTACATATACATATGTTAAAGAGGACTGATCCCAAAACCAATCCTTAAGACACTCCACTTGTGACCTCTTACCTCTGAATGTTGCATATTTAGGACTACACTTTGGATCCTCCCACTCAGACAATTTCTCACTCACCCAATGATTTTATCTTCCATCCCCAAGTTGCCCAGCTTTTTAAGCAACCATCTGTGTGGAACACAGTCAAAGGCCTTGCTGAAGTCTAGCTATAATTTGAATTTGAAACATAGAAACATAGAATTTGACTGCAGATAAGGACCACTTGGCCTACCCAGTCTACGTATTTTTCGCTGCCTACATTATCACTGCAGACCCTACTTGATCTGCAGCTGTTTCTACCTCCCCCATTCTTTTCCACTATGATTCCCTTGTGCCTATCCCATGCATTCTTGAACTCCACCACTGTTTTCACCCCCACCACCTCTGCTGGAAGGCTGTTCCAGGAATCTACCACCCTTTCTGTGAAAGTACCTCCTCACATCTCTCCTGAATCTACCTCACTCTGGCTTCATAGCATGTCCCCTTGTTCTTGATCACCTTTTGTTCTGAAAAATACTCCCCTCATATATCTTATTTATACTTGTGAGGTATTTAAAGGTCTCTATCATATCATCCCTCCTCTCTTCCAGGGTTTACATATTGAAGTCCTTTAGTCTCCACTTGTAGGGCTTTTGATGCAGACCCTGCACCATTTTAGGTGCCCTCTTCTGTCTATGTTCTTCTGGAGATGTGGTCTCCAGAACTGGACACAGTACTCTAGGTGGAGTCTTACCATCATTCTATACAGAAGCAATGCCACCTCCATCCTTCTGATGATGATGATACCCCCCTATACACACCAGCATCCTGATAGCCCTCTTAACTGCCTTGTCACACTGACTGGCCACTTTTAAGTTATCCAATATGATTATCCCAGGTCTTTTTCTGATTTGGTAGTCGCCAATATCACACCACTCATTTTGTTTTTTGTCCCTGGATTTCTGTGCCCTAAGTCCATTATTTTGCACTTTTTCGCATTGAAACCCAGGTGCCATACCCATGACCACTCCTTCAGTTTTCTCAAGTCTATTCTCATCCTTTCTATTCCCCTGGAGTGTCCACCCTATTGCAGATTTTGGTGTCATCCACAAAGAAGCAGACCTTCCCTTCCTGCTCCTCTGCAATGTCACTTATAAAGACATTAAAGAGAACCGGTCACACCACTGATCCCTGAGGCACTGTACTGGTCACCCTCCCTTCCTCGTAGTTAACTCTGTTTACAACCATACTCTGCCACCTATCCCCTAACCAATTTCTTATCCAGTTTACCACCTTTAGACCCATTTCTAAGTTACCCAGCTTTCTCATCTCCTATGCAAAATGGTGTCAAAAGCTTTACTGAAATCTAGGTAGGCCACATCCACCACTCCACCCTGATCTAATTCCTTGATCATCCAGCCAAAGAAATCTATCAAATTTGTTTGATGTGAGGTGTGTTTACTCTACCTTGCATTGTGTAGTGTATCTTTCTGCTCTGTTCCTCCACTTCACTCACTGCAATGTAGTCTAACATTTACAACTACCAGCCCCCTGCATCAATGCCATCTAAAGCAGTGAGTTTCTGGCTTTTTGTCCTGCATTTCCAGGGTGTGGGGGTTACAGTAGCAGCTCCTGTACAACATTATCACAGAATCATAGAATCTTGATGGCAGAAAAGGACCCCTCTGGCCCATCAAGCCTGCCCTTCCCCCCCTTACTTGTCACCTATGTTACTGGAGCTCCCGTTCCCCCCACTTGCCAACCCCATATGTCTGTCCCATGCCCCCTTGAATCCCTCCACCATTTCAGCCCCACCACTTCCTCTGGTAGTTTATTCCAGGCCTCCACCATCTTCTCCATGAAGTAACACCCCTTCACATTGCCTCTAAATATTCCTCCCCTCCTTCCTTTTTAAAAAAGCTCCCCTCTCTCACCTGATTGATTCTCTTCATGTACTTGACAGCTTCTATCATATCCCCCCCTCTCCCTTCTTGTCTCCAGTGTGTACAGATCCAATTCCCCTCCACCTCTCCTTATATGGCTTCCCTTTCATGCCTTGCACCATCTTTGTTGCCCTTTTCTGAACCATCTCAATCCTCTCTATGTCCTTGTGTAGGTGCAGTCTCCAGAACTGGACCCTGTACTCCAGGTGCGGCCTCATCATGGTTTTATAAAGAGGTATCAGTAGCTCCCTCCTTCTGCTAGTTATGCCCCTCCCCATGCACCCCAACATTTTGTTTGCCTTCCCCACCACTTTGCTACATTGGTTACCTACCTTAAGGTTGCTTGATATTATAATCCCCAGATCCCTATTCTGCTCACTTTTCTTGATAATCTACCCCCAGAGTGTAAGCAGCTTGCGGGTTTTTGCACCTCATGTGCATTACTACACACTTTTTAGCATTGAATTTCAGCTGTCAAGTTTCCAACCACACTTCCAGCCTCTTCAGGTCCTGCCTCATGGCCTCCGCCCCTCTGTGGGGTGTCCATCCTACTGCAGATCTTTGTATTGTCTGCAAATAGGCACACTTTCCCCTCCAACCCATCTGCTATATCACTGATGTAGATATTAAAAAGGAGGGGTCCCAATACCGACTCCTAGGGCACCCCACTCATCACCCCATCTCCTTGGAATGTATCCCGTTAACCACCACCCTCTGGCTTCTGTTCTTCAACCAGTTTTCCACCCACCTAGTTATTTTCTGGCCCACCCCTAAACTTTCCAGCTTATTTACCAGCCTTCTGTAAGGGGCAGTGTCGAAGGCTGTACTGAAGTCCAGATAGGTCACGTCCACCGCCACTCCTTGATCAACCACCTTCATCACCCAATCAAATAACTCTATTAAGTTCGTCTGACGCGGTCTTCTATTTGTGAAGCCATGCTGCCTATCTTCCTGCAGACCACTGTCCACCAGGTAGTTTACCATCCTTTGCTTTATTAGTACATCCAACACCTTACCCACTACCAAGGTCAGGCTGACCTAGTGATAATTTTCCACCTCCTCCTTGTTGTTCCCCTTAAACAATGGAACCACATCCACCTTATTTCAATCAGTTGGCACACACCCTGTATCCAGGGACAAGTTAAACAGCCTCCTCAGAAGTGCTGCCAGCTCCTCAGTTCCCGGAGTATCCTTGGGTGCAAGCCATCTGGCTCCATCGCCTTGTCCACCTTTAACCTGCCTAGTTTCTTCCTTACCCTGTCTTCGCTGAACTGGCTAGGATCCACCCTTTTATCTTCCCTCTCCCTTCTTTTCAACTTGGGTCTGCTACCCTCCCCCTCCACCGTGAAAACCAAGCAGAAGTAGCTATTCAGCACCTCTGCTTTCTCAAAGTCCCCCTCCAGTTGTATTCCACCCTTCCCCCTTAACCATACTATCTGCTTTGCCTTCCTCTTTTCGCCCCATATACCTAAAAAATGTTTTGCCCCCCCCCTTGGCCTGTCTAGCAATTTTCTCCTCAGTGTCAGCTTTAGCCCTCCTTATCTTCTGCCCTGCTACCCTCAGCTTCTCCCTGTGAGTCTCCCTGTCCTCCTCCCTCTGGGTCATCTTATAATTCTTGAATGCCTGCCTTGAATACCTTAATCGCCCCTGCCACCTCCCTAGTAAACCAGAGTGGTCTCCTTCATTTCTTTCCCTTTTTTCACCTTCTTTATGTACATTTTGATGGCTTTCAGGAACCACTCTTTAGTAGATTCCCATAATTCCTCCACGTCTCCTAAATCTCCTTTCCCCTCCATTTTATCCTTAACTATCCTTCTCATTCTGGTAAAGTCTGTCTGCCTGAAGTCCATAACCCTCATGCTGGTCCGATTTGTCTCTCTCCCCGTCTTCACCCTGAATCTCACTGTCCTGTGATGGCTTGTACCTAGACTATCTCACACCACATACCTCTTCCACACTTCTCCCATTGGTGAGGACCATGTCCAGTATGTTATCTCCCCTAGAGGGTTTTCTAACTAGCTGTTGCATGAATGCACATTGTAGCGCTTCTAGGATCCCACTGCTCCTGACTGATGCTGCTGCCGGTATCTTCAACTCCACATCAGGGAGGTTTAGGTTCCCCACTAGCAGAAGCTCCCCTTTGAGAGCCATCCATTTAACTGCCTACATCAGTTACCTATCCCCTTCTTCTCCTTGCTTTAATGTCAACTAAAATTATAAAAAGTGCAAGTGTGTGACATTGTAAGGAAGGAAGTGGACAACTCCATCCTGTGATGGAAGTTTGAACATGGGGACATCCCTAGTGGCCCTCCTCATTGGTGAATATATCCAACAGCCCCATCCCACTTCTCCCCATGGTACATGATGACTATAACCTATGCCCTTTACCTACCAAGGGGACAGTGCCTAGTCCCTGTGTTCCTGGCTGCTTACACCTGTCCTATACCTCACATCAGTTGCAGAGGATAGGTTCAATGCCACATACACTGCCACATGCACCATCATAGAGTATGTGTTTAGAATGCCCACGATGCAGTTCTGGTGCTTTGACCATTCTAGTGGTGCCCTACAGTATACCCTTCACAAGGCCTGTACCATATTCCTTACCTGTTGTACACTACAAAACATGGTACTGAACTGTGGGATATATATGACAGCTAGAGAGGAACAACCTACATCAGATTTGGAGCCAGAGGAACAAGGGATACCAGAGCAGCTCAACAGGCATAATCCCAGAATGGCCAGGAGGGTCCAGGAAAACAGAGCCCAAATAATAAGAGACATCTTTGGACATGGTGGGTGAGTACAGATCACATAGGAGAATGCAATATGATTAAGCCATGTATTATCAAACAACCACAGTGCATACAGTGTATTCCAATAGGAAGGAGGGTAACAAAACAGGTGATACACAAATACATTGCTACCAGGCAAGGAGGTGCTTGCAAACAGGGCACACAGGAACTGAAGTCCATGTTAGCAGGGATCCTAAAGAGGTGTGCAAGAGATATATGCCATCCAGGTGGAAGGACGGTGGTGCATAGCATAACAGGCCCACCATGCATGGGGTTTGCACATGGGGTACACACAAACACAGGCCATGTGGGGGAGAAACAGGGATGTACAGAAACACCCACCAGCCAGGCACATGCCAGGGTTAGAACCACCTGGGCTATGTCTCAGAGGCAGATGATGGTGTTGCAGGGGTACTGCAGGGGAAGGTGGGGAACCATGCTGGAGAGAGGGTGCCCATGCACAGCCTACATCTGTCCCCTACCACTACCCTGGTATGAGTAATATGACTGCACATATGGTTGGGAAGAAACTCATCCACAGTATAAGGGGTGAGCATAGAGACAGTGTTACCCACCCCCAGCCATGGACCTGTGTGGTACTGCTCCTGGGTGGGGCAGGTCAAGACCTGGTTTGCACGGTGTCCTTGGTGGCCTGGGAGTCCCAGGTATACTGAGGGTTCTCATCTCGGCACTGCGTAGCATGGGCATACATGATGGTATCTGTTGTGAGGTGTCACTACTCCCACTGGAGAGGCTGGAGCCATGGCTAGCCCTCACAGTACCTGCCACCATGGTTGCAGCCTCCAGCACAGTGGCACATAGGTGATCCCTGAGGGTAGCTATCAGCCACCAGTGTCATATCGCCAGGGTACTACTGCAAACAGCATACAGAAAGGGGTTACATAGGGCAGGCATCACAGGTCCTCCATCCTGGCATTGCCTAACACATGTCTAACTGGCCCACCACCATCATCTAGAACTCTTAGAACTATTGGTGACTACCACCACTTCCAGAGTATACATCCACCACCTAAAAATCAGGATGTGATGTCTCCCCCACCTAAGCAGTAACTGTGTAGCAGCAGCTGTACAGGGCAAGGGGGACATGCACAATGTGTCCATGGTGTTAAAGTGGATACACAGAACAACTGACCACATTGTCCTCTAGTTTACCTAATGGAAGATTCTGGAACACTGTAGACCCCACCGTGGAGACAGTGGCAGTGCACTCAGATCATTGTGGCATGTTCCATGTGGCTCTATAACACAATTCCCATTTTGTTCTGTAGTGTACATTATGACCTGTGGAAGCCAACAGGCTTTGTTGACCCATATAACCATTGCATGGCTATGGGAGGCAAGTATCCTGTACATGGCTACATTTCCCCTGTACAATACATGAATCACTGTAGATCTGGGAGCCCTGCCTTGAACATACCAAACAATAGAGGCTGACTTCAAAGAGTTAGCAGATAAATTGGTTAGCAATGGATGTGAAATTGTTTTTTCAGAGATGTTACCAGTACCCAGGGTGTCCATACATAAGCACAAAAGAATCACTCATGTAAATGCTTGGCTAAGAAATTGGGCAAGGGGGAAAGGCTTCAGATTCATCAGACATTGGGACACCTTTCTAAATAAACCAGACCTTTTCTGTAAGGTTTAGTTACATCTTAGCTTCAAGGGGCAGAAGGCTACTAGGTTTGTGTCTCAAAAATGAGATTAATAACAATTTAAACTAATTAAATTGGGGCTGAAGAAACCCTTGCAAAACCAAGTTAACAGTCATATTCCAAATCATACACATGCAGAACAGGCAGCTAAAGCATACAATGGAGTCAAAAGCAAAAAGTACTCACTACAGATACACAACAAGGAGCTCAGCTTCACCTCAACTGCATAGTCCAGATAAAATGCCAAGATGCAGCAGGATAAAAGGTAATAATTCTTGATAATGCTATTGTATTAATGTTGATTTCCCTGAACTGCAAAATGTATGTATTTGTGAAATGTATGTATTCCCCAACTATTCCTACCCACTGTAATCTCCCGGGACGGGCCTGAAAATAGTCATGTCTTGGCTATGGTGCTTAACCAGTTAACAAAAACTAAATAAATAAATAAATGTTTATTCCATTCAAACTGCAGGAACCAGCAGCTAGATGCAGGTACCCTTCCCCTGTTGCCAAACGTTTTCACGTGATACCAGCACTTTCTCAAGGCATGTGGTGGCATTAGGTACTGCACCTATTTAAAAGCATACAATTAAAGGTGTAGTGCAAAAGTGCATTGTGCACAAGGAAATTAAATAAAGTGCAGTGTACTCAAGGAATGAAAGTTATCAACGCCACCTCTAAGAACAGGAATAAGTATACATATTCATATAAACTCATTATATATAGATAAAGATTATACCAAATAGGACCATAAAAATAAGTGATAGATGTGTAAAATAGTGAAAAAGGAAAATTTTCAAAGTGTTTAAGAATGAATCATGAATATAATTAATTATAGTTCTAACTGAATAAAGCTAAAATCTCTTTAATATTTTAAATACCATGTGGGCAAAAAAGTTAAATAAATTAGATTAGTCCCAATTTTGTTAAGATACAAAGTTACAGTACTTTAGATCTAATTATTTCTTCATCTAGTGATGGTTATTATATTATTTTAACCATGACTTAAACTTGTATTGACATTTCATTTCAACACTATAATAATAATAATAATAATAAAAATAATTAACATAAGTACTCAAGTAAATGCTTGGCTAAGAAATTGAGCAAGAGAGAAAGGCTTCAGATTCATCAGACATTGGGAAGCCTTTCTAAATAAACCAGACATTTTCTGTGAAGATGGGTTACATCTTAGCTTCAAGGGCAGTAGGCTACTAGGTATGTGCATCAAAAATGAGATTAATAACAATTTAAACTAATTAAATTGGTCCAAAGGAACCCTTGCAAAACCAAGTTAACAGTCATATTCCAAATCATGCCTGCAAGAAAGTTTCTAACAGTCCAGGGTATTATGTTTTAATGCAAGAAGTCTGAACAAAGAAGCTGGCGGAACTCCATTGCCTTGTAGTAGTCCACAAAATAGACATCATAGGAGTGGCAGAAACATGGAGGAACAAAGATAATGATTGGAGTAAAATTCTACCCAGATTTCAATTATTTAATCGAGACTGGAAGAGATGTGGAGGAGGAGGGGTAGCCATCCACATCAAGGAGAATATTGAATGTTCCATCATAGACTCCTATAACAATATATGTAACTACATGGAAACACTGTGTGTTGATTTAATAGGCCTAAAAGGGCAAAAATTAAAATGCTCTTTTATAGACCTCCATATAGTCCTGCAATGGACACTGAAGGTTGTATAGAATACATAACAGATGCAGCAGATGACTGTGACATACTGATATTGGGGGATTTGAACCTACCGAATATTGACTGGCCAAAAAATATGACAAAAGGGTCATTAGAAAATAAAGTATTAACATCAGTAACATCACCAGGTTTATAGCAGCTCATTGACAAACTTACAAGAGGGGAAATGTACTGGAAGTATTATTAACTAACATTGGCTATGCTGACATCCTGTATGGCCACAGGCCTTGTACCCTCCTAGGGAAACGTGACACCCTCTATCATTGAGCTATTAGATTCATCACTAATGCACCTTATTCCACACACCACTGTATTCTCTGCTTCATGCTTGGCTGGAATTCTCTCAACTACAGACAGCAGAAAAATGCTATCCTCTGGACACTCAGAGCATTAACAAATAAGCTCCCAAAATACATCACTGACTGCCTGCCTCTCTGCCAGTCAGGGAGTTATCTTCTTAGAAGTCTCCTGTATTCCTCTCTTGTAATTCCCAAGGTAAACACACACTTCGGCAAAGTTGCCATAAGTCCCTTTCTCCCAGTTCTATAGAACAAAATGGAAAAAATGCTAAAAATAGTTCTACCAATGTAAATACCTTTTTTCAAAAGTATCTATGCCAGAGCTTTCAAGGAATCCTGCAACTGTCCATGCTAATTTAATTACCACAGTGCTCCACACCTTTATACTGTCCCAGTTATATCCTTTGTTCCACCAGTAGGATGTATGTGTCTGCCGTTGACTATTGTACTGTATGATTTTGTGCCTTCTAATGTCCCATGTATATGTATATACTTTATAAACTGTAACTTAATTGTAAGACTGCACCTATTATGCTTTGTAGCTTATGCTTGTACTTACTTTCCTTCATCTGTTGTACACCTGTATCTGAACCAGGTCCACCTTGTAAATAAGCTGTCTCAATGGTGTTTTGCCTGGATAAATATTGATTGATTGATTGGCACTGATATAACAACAATAGAGATCGCCAGCTTGCCCCCCAACCAGGTAATAGTAACCATAGTACAATAAAGTTTGAAATCAACAAATCTAGGAAATTTACTAGGGGTAAAACTATATACAAGAACTATAATAGAGCTACTTTTCCAGCTATGAGGTAGGAAATACAAAAAAATGGATTGGAAGGGGAAAACTAAACATCTGGATGTGGAGGATACTTGGAAGATATTAACCCTTACAATATCAACCCTTGAACATAAATGCGTCCCAACTAAGAGAGTGTACAGCAATAGGGGCAAGAAACTACTGTGATTTAATGCTGGGGTTACAAAACTTATCTCTACCAAAAAGTGACTGTATAATACAATGAAAAAGAATCCAACATCTTATAACATCAACAGGTACAAAGGGGTGATGAAACAGCTAAGAAAGAGATTAAAAGGGCAAGGGCTAATATTGAATTCAGGCTGGCTAATAATAAACAAGATCTGAAGGGATTTTATTCCTATATCAATGGCAGAAAGGGAAGCGATAGAGTCATTGGACCACTCACTAGAGACCAAGTAATATATAGCACACTACAGGAAATGACAGTAAAAATTAACACTTCACTTTTTTCAGTATATGATCCTGATAAGGATAAACCTAATATCCCTGGCCTAGCATCCGAGGATTTGGTAAACAACAATTATATTAAAACAGAAGATTTCCATGAAAAACTATTAGGATTAAGTGTGAACAAATTGGCTGGACCAGATGGGCTCCATCCCAGACTGTTAAAGGAACTAGCCACAGTCCTAGCACCAGTTATCAGGGGTGTACACAGGCATACTCACTGTACACATTTGTGTAGTTTTTTTGAGTACCTGTCCCAAGCCATATACTTTTTGTTACTGCAATCATTATAATCTGTAATATTTAAGCTAATGTAGGCCATTTAGTGTTTGTATCTGTTTAAACTTATAGGGACAGATTTTCAAAGGTCAGAGATTGACGGAGGGTGCTTGCATCAAAAACAACCGACGCAAACATCAGGATGAGTCAAACCTTGCATCAGTTCTGATTTTCAAATGGTACTTGTGTCAAAAACAGGTCTGCATGCACCAGAGTAGCTTGCCCCATTCTTGTACCAAAAAAATGCTTACTCGATGTTGGAAGGGATGCCTACATCACAAATTATGTGCTATCCCCTTATTTGGGATTTCCAAAGAATGCCAGTCCTGTCTTTGTGCCTAAGATGCATGTCACTGTTAGACCAGCCAGAGCTGGTCTAAGGGATACTAGAGCATGTAAAGAGACCCACTGCAGATGGTCATACCTGACTATGCTATTATTAAGGGCCAGTATTCACCTTTAGGAACAGTTTAGAACATTTTGGGGCTTAGACTTGGCCATTTCATCTGCCATTTTATTTTACTTAGCTTGCGTCATTGTCATCCTTTGTGTCATTTGTTACTTAACTTGCATTACTTATTTGACTCAGCTTGCACTGATTTTTCACTCAGTTTGCGTCATTCTTGTCCTTTATATCATTTTTACTCAACTTGCACCAATTTTTTGACTTAGCTTGCACCATTTTTTCACACAGTTTGCACCATTTTTTTACTCAGTTTGCTTCATTTTCATTCCTTGAGTCAGGCCAACCAGTCTTTTTTTAAAAGGGCACAAAAAAGATCACTCCACACAGAACTCCCTCTCACTAAATGTTAGGAGTTTCAATAACAAGTCTGGAGAATTAAAATCATCTCTTGAATATTTTAATATTAGTATCTGTGCTGTTACAGAGACTTCGTGGATTCCAAATGATCCTTGGGAAAAGCAGATCCATGGTTATAACCTGATTCATAAAGACAGAGAAGAGAAATGTGGTGGGGGAGTAGCACTGTACATCTCAAATAAGATTAACTCTGAGATATTAGATACATCTAAATGGGATAAAATTGAGGTGTTATGGGTTGAGATATCTCCCGATCATTCAGATATTATTAATATCAGTGTGATATATAGACCACCATCTGCCACACCAGAACAGGGTGAACAAATATTGGACTACTTGAATACAATTGGTACCACTAAAAGCAATGTGGTACTTGGTGATTTAAATTTACCAGGCATAAACTGGGCAACATTACAGACAAATACCACTATGGAACTACGTTACCTAGAAACAAGTCTGCTAGCAGGGATGAACCAGTGGGTCACCTCTAACACTAGAGGAAATCATATATTAGAGCTTGTGTTAAGCAATTTAGATGACAACATGTTATTTTGCAAAGTTCTCCCCCCTCTTGGATCAAGTGACCACTCTATGGTCTGTTTCTCCCTGAGTATATTAGTAGATACAACTGAAAATATGACTAGTAAATATAATTATAACAAGGCAGATTTTGATAGTATGAAATTACATTTAAGCAACTGGAACTGGGTTGAAGATTTCCAAAATAAAACCCTTGATTCCATGTGGGATCTCCTGCTGGACAAGATAACCTCAGTAACTAAAACTTATACTCCCCTAATAAAGCGATCAGATGGTAATACTAAGATTCTACCTAAATGGATGTCAACATCTGCACAGCAACTGATTAGGAAAAAAAAATAGGGCTTATTCTAGGGCTAAGAGATCTGGCAGTAGTATATGTTGGGGTATCTACAAAGATCTCTTAAAAAAACCCAAAAAATGCATGAAGGATGCTAAAATAAAACATGAGTTGAGGCTTGTAACGAGGGTTCAAGATAATTATGTCTTTTTATGCATACATAAGGGACAAGAAGAGAGTTTCTCAGGCTATCGGCCCATTACATGCAACGGATTATAGTATGGTCACTGACCACTCCCATTTAGCCCAAATGTATAATGACTTTTTTATATCAGTTTTTAACAACAAATCTACCCCTAAACTAGTTCATTTAAAAACTGTATAAGATACTGGATCACTGATTACTAGAGAAGGGATACTCAAAAGGCTATATAAAATAGATCAAAATAAATCCCAGGGCCCAGATGGAGTACATCCAAGAATAATTAAAGAAATGGCAGAATTCTTGACTGCACCCCTGGCATTGATCTTTTCAAGATCATTAAATGAAGGTTATGTCCTGGAGGCATGGAAACAAGCGATGGTAGTCCCTATTTATAAGAAGGGGAGCAGACATGACGTCTCAAACTATAGACCAATTAGTCTGACATCGGTCCTAGGGAAAATTCTTGAAGGTATCTTAAAATATTATATCATGCCAGCTCGTTGGTGCAGCAGTTGGATTTCTGCTTGCGACGCCGGCGACCCAGGTTCGGGAACGTACTCAGGGTCACTGGAGAGCCGGCTGGTGGAACTAGGCTCGAGCATCCTATGACTGCTCGCCTACTCCGTGGGGAGGGAGGGGACATGACTCGCTGTCTTCTGCCTCCTGGCGGAAGCCAGGAGAGCAGCAGCCTAAGCGAGCCCCATTGCGCATGGGGCATGGTGAACGTCGGCTTTGCCTAGACATTCATGGCACACCATGCCCCAGGGAGAAAAGCAGAAATCCTGGCCTTCTGGCCTGCTAGATGATGGCTGCCAAGCTCCTGCCAACTCGAGATGCCCTGATGCCCCCGAACCCACCTCAGCAGTGCCCAGGGGACTGATTGCCTAGTGCGCTGGCCGCCCCTCCTGGCACCTTCCCCCTCGGAGGAGGGGGACCCACCTGGCAAAGGGATATGCCAGGCCACCCCCTGGGTCAGCTGTGATCTGAGGTGAGGGGAAGGGGGTCAGGGTGAGGGGGGGTCTGAGGAGTCATGAGCAGCCAGAAGGAGAGGCAGGTCAGGGGGAAGTAAGGAGCAAAACAAAATATATATATATTATATCATGGAGTATGTCCAGAAAATGGACATGATGGATCCAGTACAGCATGGATTTACTGCTGGAAGATCTTGCCAGACAAATCTACTGGAGTTTTATGGAAGGGTTAATAAGGTCATGGGGGAGGGGCATTCAGTGGTTGCGGTGTACTTGGATTTTCCAAAGGCCTTCAATAAGGTGCCACATGGGGAACTTATTGATGCATTAATAGTACATGGTTTGGATGGGAAAATAACACAATGGATAGAAGCATGGCTTAATTCCAGAACACAGTCTGTCAATGTTAATGGTACTAACTTTGCTTGGTCCAAAGTGACTAGTGGGGTGCCCCAGGGCTCTGTGTTGGGACCATGTTTGTTTAATATATGTATTGCCTCAATGTGTGTCAACAATGGAGTCTGGGTATCTAGGTTTGCTGATGACACCAGGGTACGGTGTCCTGTAAACAATCAGGATGATGCTACAATACTTCAGGAAGCATTAAATGCATTGGAAATTTGGGCATTGGATAAAAATGTTTTATTTAATGTGGACAAATGTTGTGTTATGCACTTTGGGAGATTAAACAAACATTGGTCATATACACTTGGGGGACAAAGACTGAATATTGTGGATCAACAAAGTGACCTGGGTATTTTGGTTACAAATGGTCTGTCATTCAAAACACAGTGTAACTCGGTTATTGAGAAATCAAGCAGCATACTACCTTGTATTAATAAACATATTACGTCAAGATCAAGGAAGTCCTGCTACCCCTGTACACATCCTTGGTGACGTCACATTTGGATTACTGCAAGCAGTTTTGGTCACCAAGAGGAAGAGCAGAGATAGCTGCACTAGAAAGAGTCCAGCAGAGAGCAACCCACCACATACAGGAGACAAAAGCACAAAATTGTCAAAGGAGGCTAAATATCTTGGGCTTATATTCCTTGGAGTTTAGGCAGTTAAGAGGGGATATGTGCTTGGTTTATAAATCACTTATTGACCCAGGTCTATGGGAGCTTTTGGGACTGAGATTTAGTGAATCACTGTGTAAAACTAGGGCACACCCTCTACAATTGATAGTGGATTGTCCCAAAACAAGTAAAAGAAAATCCTGGCTCACCTTAAGAGTAACTAACATCTGGAATAAATTACCATTAGAAGTAATAGCTAGTGATAATATGAGATCCAGGGGTATTAATCAATTGGCAAGCAAAAGGACTATTGTTTACATAGCTCTGTCTCACCTATGAAACCTATGAAATTTGTTTGACTCAACTTGCACCATTTATTTTGGTGCAGCTTGTGTCATTCTCATCCTTTACACTGTTTTGTTGATGCAGTGGACCTCTTGCGACTGTTTGGGGGACTTTGTCACAGAGAATGCTTTTCTTGCAAAATACAGCGCACAGTATTTGGTGCACCTAGATCTGACTGAAGCCGCTTGTTTGATGCAGCTTGCATGGATCTAAGGGTCCTTTGAAAATCTGGCCCCTGTTGTTTAGGACAAGTATATGTGTACAACCTGTTTAGAGATTAGTAAGGTCATCTGATACTCTGATTTGCTTTGAAATTGGGGGCAGCAGTTTGAAGGGGTGTGTGTACATTTTTTTAGCGGGGGGGCAGCAGTTGGAGAAAGTGTGTACAAAACAGAAATATCTGGCTACACCCCTGCCAGTTATTGTGGATATTGGCAACAGATAGATTGCAGAAGCTTGTGTGCCAAAAGACTGGCGTACAGCAATTGTGATACCTATTTATAAAAAAGGCAGTAAGGCTAATCCTAACTATTGACCAATTAGTCTGATGACCATTGTGGGAAATGTCATAAAGAGTTTAATCAAGGATCAGTTGAACACAGTACTAATAAATAAGGGATTGGTGGACCAAACCCAGCATGAGTTTACTAATCAAAGGTTGTGTGCCACAAACTTGATTGCTTCCTATGACTACGTTAGTCAAAACAAGGATAAGGGAGGGGCGATGGACGTGATACTATTGAACTTTGGGAAAGCCTTCAATATTATATCACACAGTGTACTGGTAACTAAGCTATTACAACTAGGCATCAGCCCCCATTGGGTTACTTGGATTAAAAAATGGTTGACTGATAGAAGGCAATTGGTGAGAGTTAATGGGTTTGTGTTGGTTGAAGGGGGCATCACACATGGGTTTCCTCAGGGGTTGGTCCTGGGTCCATTGCTGTTTAATGTTTTTATAAGTGATATGCAGATTGGCCCTGGCAATAAACTGATTAAGTTTGTGGATGATGCCAAGCTAGGAGGACCAGTGGATAATGAGTTCAATAGGTTAAGGATGGTGAAGGACCTGGAAGATATAGTTAAATGGGCTGATACCAATAAAATGCAGTTTGATCCCAATAAATGCGTGTTTACACTTTGGGAGAAAAAATAACTTACAAAAATACTATATCTGTGGGATAAAACTTAAAGTAGTCAGCACTGAGAGGGACCTGGGTATTTATGTAAGTATTGGCCGTAGAAATGGAACACATTGTAGATCAGTGGCAAACAAGGTAGGACATCTTAACTGTGTGAGAAGGTCTTTTTTCTCCAGGTCAGAATCGGGCCTCATACCTTTGTACAATACATATATCAGGCCACATGCTGACTATTGCTCCCAGCTTTTGAACCCCTATCTTAAAAAAAAGATTTATACACTGTTGAAAGTACCCAAAGGAAATTCACCAGGCTTATACTTAGGGGTAGGAGTAAACCGTATAATGTGAGACTAGAGGACTTAGGCCTATGGCCACTATCCTTAAGAAAAACAAGGGGGGGAATATGCTGTTTCTGTACCAAATACTGGAAGACCCGATATTAGTGGGAGAACTTGGTCTGACATACAAGGAAATCAAATATTATTTGAGAGGGCACAGACGTCAGTTACAAGACACAGTGCCTAGAACTGAACTTGGAAAGCATGTGTCCATACCACAAGCTATAAGGGTATGGAACTAACTTTCTGCTGACCTAGTCAATGCTCTCAGCTTGGCAAGCTTTAAACTTAATTTGGATTAATTCATCCAGGAAGGTAACTTAGATTACCACCACTGAGAAGTGGGTACAGCATATACAGGCCTCAGTCTTCTTCTGTCCTAAATACCGTAGTATTAACTGTAGTATATACCACATGAATCTGGGAGCCATGATGAAGCCAATGCATACACACAGCCCACTGTACACCCATCCCTTTCTAGGCCATTCCACAGGACACTTGCATCCATTTGCCTGCATTTCCTCTGTGGTGTCTGGGTGATGCACTGTGCTCCTTTATATACTCCAGGCACAAGCTGGCATGCTAATGCATGCATATCTGTTGGCAATGCAATGCAAATATGGGTGTTTGCCCACAGACTGCAAAATTACCTCATTGCATACTCCAGATAGGCCTACAACAGGAAGCAGCATGGCTTCAGACTGCTTTGCACAGACAGAGAGGGAAAAACATGGCTGAGTGGCAATGCAAGGTTATCCAGCAGTGCACCCATAGATGGTCCACCACTGAGCTGGCCAACCTGTTTGACAATGTAGTGGCCAGGGAGCACCAGCTGCTTGGGGAGGTGATGGGGTAGACAGGCCCCACAAGGAGGTTTGCGAATCAGTGGGGCAACACCTGACATGCCAACAGGGGTCACCTCCACAGGGGACCAGTGCAGGCACCATTGTAATGACCTGAAAAGGAGGGTGGCATGACACCTGCAAGAACTGTGGGCCATAGTGGATGGAGGCACTATACCCAGGCCATGTGAGTACAGATGGGTGTATGGATGGTGTGTGTACTGGCCCATGTGCAGGCCTATAACATGGTAGTGTGTGATAGGTCTAGACCCCAAAGATACTGTGTACATCACCTATGTTCCCTTGGGTAACATGGGAAATGCTCCATTGCATGGCCCGCTAGGCTGTATGCAGCTGTCTGGGCCACCTGTCCCACATCACATCTTTGTGCCATGTGCATGACTGGACCAGCCATGCAGTCTTGAGGCATGCACCTGCCTTGGTTCCACAGTTGTGGGTCATCACAGTGATATTGTGGCAGTGTCACAGGCATAACAGGCCCATGTATAGTGGCACTGCATGAGAAGCAGGGACTGTATACTGGGTACGGCAACCTATACATGTCAATGCCCATGGCCACTTACAACCAGGGAAGGAATCATATGTGTTATACATGTAGTTGTCCTGGGAGGTATCTCCCGCAGGACTTGGATGTGGCCCCCATCAGTGTTGTGCGTACTGCCCCTACTACGATGCCTGGCCACAGGCATGCATCTGCTGGGTACATCATGGGGTACTACTGTACTGCACTGTGGTCCAGACATGTACTGGCCACTGTGTGTTCCCACAGCTATTGTATCCAGGCCCCCTAGCTGTTGCGCTGGTATGCCATGCCTGCCCTTGTCATGTGGCACCTGGTGCACCATGCATACTATGCCTAGACAGAGTCTGGGACTGACAGGTGTGGTCTGTGGTGCCAAGGATGGGGGGCTGGCAGGGTGTGGGCATTACACGGGCTGGCACATGCTGTGGTAGGCCCTATCTAACAGAGGGGAAGGTACTATACCCTCAGCACATGTGCCAGGGTACACGTGTTTGGTGCTATCGGTAACTTGCAGCCCTGCTCAGCCTGTTGACCCACATCATGCATGTGTGGTGGCTGGTGCATAGTACAGGCATATGGGTGTGTATACTGAGTAGTGTGTATGGAACAGTGCACTGTGTACCACTACAGGATACTGATCACTTTCCCTTTTCCTCCTCTACAGATTTCAGCAGCCAAGCCTCCATGGACAGGTGCCAACAGTAGCAAGCACAGCAGCATTAGAGTGAGGCACGTGCAGGGTCACAGGGCCCTGGCAGGGCTCATGGCAACACCGCAAGAAGTGACATGCAGGTAAGTACTCTACATTGTGTGTCACACTCAGGGTTTGAATGTGTACATGTATAGATATTGAAACAGGTGGTGCCACTATGGCCATGGCACTACCACTGTCATAGGTGTTAAAGCCTGGCCCTATCAACGTTTGTACTCATGATTCTATTGACACAGTTGGAGTGTGCCTTGACACAACTGCACATGCTGCTCACTGGGTTACTTACACAGCACTGTCTATGATGTATAATGGGTGTCAGCACCACTGGGGACAGTGACACCCCCTGGTTTGTAGCTGGGGGTGGCAGCAGACTTGTCCCACTGGGTCATGGCATAGTGGGCAGATGTTACCAATGTAAATGATGTGCCAGGCCTGTGGGAGGGTGTACAAGGAGAGATACACCAATATTCTATATCTGCCTGAAGTAGCTCAATGGGTATTGGTGAGCCCAGGCAGGGGGGATTTCACCCCTTACATCCCTGGGCTGTGACTGTGCAGACCCATCTGTCACCCATCTACACTATGCTGCATGTCTCTGTAGCTGCTGATGGATGTCTCTGTGTGGGCCGCCATGCAGAACCACCAGGGACTGGACATTGCCGTTACTATGATGATCGGGGTTACAGGTGGGGAGGGGGTACCACTAGACTACCAGGGCACTGATAATTATTTTACTACAGCGACCGGGGTTACCAGTGGGTTGGGGGGTACCATTGCACCACCAGGGTCTTTTGCATGTTTATTTTACATGATCTGTGTTATGGGCGGGAGGAACCACTGGACCACCAGGGTGTTTCCCATGTTTATTTTATCCGATCGGTGTTACGGGCAGGGGGAACCACTGGACCACCAGGGTGTTTCAGATGTCTATTTTACCATGATCAGGGTTACAGAAGGAGTGGGAGGTACCACTGGACCACCAGGGAGATATGTGGGTGCTTGTGGATGTTGTTCTGGGGGGAGCCACCCATGGCTGGCAGCTGCTGTGTTGCACCCTGCACTACAGAGGCCCGTATGTGGGTGGCTAGCAGTTGAGCCATTTTTTACAGGCTCAACTTTGTGCTCAGGTATGTGACACATCTCTGGGATGTGCCAGCAGATGTGCTGCACAACCCAGTTTGAATAGTGTGATGTGCCGCATATGCATGGGCACACCCCCTGAAGATGTGCTGCATACATTATCTTTGTGCCCCAGCACACAGGAAATTGTGTTTTGCAATTCCTCCTTTTGAATATTGCCCTGGGGTGCATTCCTGGGGTACCACAGGTGTAACCCCTTTGAATATCTCGGCCATATTTAAAACAGATGTGTCACGGCACATCTCATCTGAATATAGCAAATTATGTGCACGGTGCATATACAGTGTGCTGGCATATCCCTCAGACAGGCCTGAGTACCTGGAATGGAAATGCGCCAGTACAACGGAGCTGTGCCATGCAGAATTTCCTGATATTCAGATGTGATATGGAAATGGGACCATTATGCATGCATGGCACAAATGGGGTCATTTGCATGTCATTATGGCCCCATTTGCATGTGTTGTGCAGGGCTGGCCAGTGAAATATGCCAGTATAATGGAGCTGCACCATGCATAATTTCCTGATATTCAGATGTGGATATGCAAATGGACCCATTATGCATGCATGGCATAAATGGGGTAATTTGCATGTCATTATGGTACCATTTGCATGTGTTGTGCAGGACTGGCCAGTGAAATGTGCCTGGCGCACTGCACAGCATGTGGTCCCAGTACCAGGGACCACAGTAGTACCCCCGTCCCACCACGTAACCCCAATCTCCTGTAACAATATTTATGGAAGGGCCCTGGCAGTTCAGTGGTACCCCCCCATCACTCCAATAACCCCAATCATGATAAAATAGACATCCAAAACACCCTGGTGGTCCAGTGGTCCCCCCCACTCCTAACACTGACTGCAGTAAAATTAACATCCTAAACACCCTGGTGGTTCAGTGGTTCCCCCCACCCTGCCCGTAACACCGATCACATAAAATAAATATGCAAAACACCCTGGTGGTCCAGAGGCACCCCACACCCCACTGGTAGTCCCAATCACTGTAGTAAAATAATTATCAGCACCCTGGTAGTCTAGTGGTACTGTGAGAGTACAGGGTCCTTTGGACTCTGTGCAACCATCCCTCCAAAGATGCATGACCAAATTATCAGCACAGCCATCTTATTACCCCACCTCATTTACCCAGTAGAGAAATTTTTCAAATCCCTGCCAAGACATAATCCTGCACAACTGCAACACCATTCTGTGCCACAGGTGCGAAAACACATTTTGGGCAGGATTTGAAAAATAGCAGCTGTGTCATACATGAGGTGAGGTAATAAGAAGGCTATGCTGAAAATCTGGGTTAAAAATATTTCACATTTCCAAAGTTATGAGTGGGTATAGCAAAATTGGAATGAATGGTCACTACTTTGGAATTTTTTTATATTTTCACCACAAATTTTCAACATAATCTTCTTATGATCCCACCTCACAAACCTCATATGTGAAAATGTTAAAATCCTTGCCAAAATGCCATTCCATGCCACAGGTCCAAAAACATGTTTTGGACAGGATGTGAAAAATGACAGCTGTACTGTTCATGAGGTAGTGTGAAAAAATGGCTATGTTGAAAATTTGGAGTCAAAATATTAAAAATTTCCAAAGTTGAGCATGTGCGTAGAAAAATTTCAATGAACATGCATAACATTTGTCCACCTAGGAACAGAAGTAGGAGGTTGATCAGGAAAGAGGTTTGGTTTAATCTTCTGTTTTAACTGAAATATTTGAATAGTTTTGTACTTGAAATTAGTTCTGTGTGTTAAAAATTACTACTTCGAGTTAGAACTGTTACTTGGGCTGTGATATTGTAACTATTGGGGCTTTCAAAGGTGTGGGAATACTTGTTTGGCAGTGATAATTAGGAGGAAATTTAAATGTGATAAGTTTGCTCAGGTGGTACAGCCCTCTCACCACCCTGTTTTGTAGGCTTTCTAAATACTGAAAAGCCACTGGGGTTGGGATTGAAGGCTGTACATTTCTGTTTGTGACTGAAATTGAAGTAACAGGAACCGGTGGGGCCTGCATCACACGGTACCTGATGTCTGCACACTCACCGTTAGTGGACTGACACACACTGGACTGTATGTCTTTTGTAATACTTGGGAACTTTATTGGTGGGGTTGAAATTGGGTTCATAAATAACTGCAGTCAGTATAGATAGAGACTGTATTCCAGGAAAGGACTGAGAAAAGGGTGTACATTATGAACAGAGAGGGCAAACAGGCGTGCCACATTCCACCATGGCAGGCATCTCAGAAGGGTTGTAGGCCGCACAGACTGTGGGATGGCAACACCTCAATTGGGCCTGAGAGAGGAGGCTGCCCAATCTGTAGACAGCTATCTTGTATCAGGAGTGAAGTATATTGGTTAAGGAGTAAGCTGGGGGAGTTGGGGGGTGTGTCCAAGGATAAGGGGTGTGGATATGGGAGACAGAAGGGTGGGGCTGAGGGGATGCTGGGGCAATGTTCAGAAATTACAGGACATTATGTTACAGCAAGCAGGAGGGGGGATATTAATGACAGAGGACCCTTAGATAGGGATGTTGATGCTAAGGGGAAAACATACAGGGTAAACATTTTGAATATAAAGATAGTGGAGGGGTAAGACTCAGGAGGGGCTGTTTTGGGGAAGCCTAAAATAGCAGACTGTGGGAAGGGAGCTCCTAAGGAGAACAGGGCAAGAGGAGAGGAAGGGGGAAGTTTAGAGGGGCAGTTGGGGGAAACTCAGGTTACTTGATGGAGGCTGGCATAGAGTGTTACAATAAATTTGAGCTACTAATCAACCTAGAGGGGGAGGAAGGGGTTGGTGGAAATGAGGAAACTGATACAGAGGCCAGGGCAGGGAGTCAGATACCTATAGGGCATCACAGACCGGCAATGGAAAGGATAGAAATAGTCCCAGAGGGAATAGGGGAAACATAAATATTAAGCAGATGGGGGAGATGCAACATATTGCAGACATGAGGGAGGAGAGCATGACTGAAGAGAAACTGGGAGACAAGGAGGCGGGGAAGGGGCCCCCTTCAGCAGGGGGGTCTATACCAAGGATGGGGCCCTAGGTAAAGGGGGCCCACAGAGGGCCTCTGGAGGTAGGGGTACTATTACAAGGGGGGAGGATGGCAGTGTGGGGGAAGGGGAAATCATCAGGGCCAGGATAAATGGTTTGGATAAGAGAGGGTTAAAGGGACACCTATTCGGAGGGGTCTGAGTTAAGTGGGCAAAATAACAAAGGAGGCAGAAAGGAGGGTGACAAGGAGTCTCTAATAAAGCAGGAAGACTCCCATGGAATTGAGATCATGAATAAAGGGGGGGATGGGGGGTTGAGAGCGCATAGTGGAGGTTACCATAAGGATGATGGCGGTGTTAAGGTTCTGTTATTGGGAGACTCGATGATTATTGGTATCCAGTGGAAGGGATATCCAGTGGCTGGATGCCATAGCCAGGTGAAGGTGGTGAGTATCTCTGGGCTGACAGTGCACAGAGCAAAGTTCATGGTGTACAAACTGGTTAGGGACTGTGGAAGGAAACCAGATTTCCTGGTGCATTTGGAAACTAATGATCTAGAAGGAAATAGCATTTTGGAAATCCAAGCAAGGTTCCAAGAACTTGCCAGAGTCTAATGGGATAATGGATGCAACATTTCCTTTTCGGACATATTGCCAGTACCAAAGGCCTCAGTGGATAAAAAAATGAAGATCACAGGAGTTAATGACTGGCTCGGAAGTGAGGTGAAAGAGTGGGTTGGGGTGTTAGGGAACTGGAAAGGAGTTTGGGAGGATAAGGGACTGTATGCCAAGGACAGGCTTCATCTTGCCCCGTTAGGAAAGGAAGTCCTTAAACAGGGGGTGGCTGACTACATTCAAGAAAGGTGGGGTTTAAACTTGTGAGGAGGGGAGGATAAGGGAGGGGCTGACCAGAAGCCCTCTCCTCCAGATAAGGAGAGTAGCCTTCAAACCCAAGGGGGGGGAAACAGACTGGGGGAGGAGGTTTCAGGAGGAGCAGAGGGAGGATGGAAGAGTATAAGGAACCTGGGTGGGGTTCGACAAAGGGGATCAGGGATAAGGGGCGGGGGTGGTGTTAGTAAATGCCAAGAACTTGGGAAACAAGTTGCCAGAGTTCCAGGCCATGCTGTTTGGGGGGTGGATGTGGCAGTGGTAACGGAAACATGGGCCAACAAAAACCATGACTGGGACCAAAACATGTGGGATACACTATGCTTAGGAAGGATAGAAAGGAGGGCAGAGGGGGTGGAGTGGTTATGTTCATTAGAGATGACATAGAAATTGCTAGTGTAGAAGAGGCAGAGGGAAACGTGGAGGTCTTATGGGTCACCTTACGAACCCCAGTAGGAGGTAAGATCAAGCTGGGTGTAGTATATAGGCCCCCCAGGATGGGTGATGTTCTGGAGGATGGTTTGCTGGACAATATCATTGCCCAGTGTGGACCAAAAGAGGAAGGAGTGGTGTTGATGGGGGACCTTAATATGCCAGATACAAACTGGGGAACCATGTCCTCTAAGGTGGCCAAGGAGCAGAGGCTACTGGATGGCTTACAGGATGTGTTCTTAACGCAGCATGTGATGGAGCCCACAAGGAAGGGGCATGTCCTGGACATGGTTCTGGCAGATGGGGATCTGGTAAGGGACCTGATTGTAGAGGATCCCCTGACTGGGAGCAACCACAATACTGTCTGGTTTCAAATAAGCATGGGGGGAGAGAGATCTAGGACACTGGCAGTGGACTGCAGAGGGGCAGAATTTGTGGGCATGGGAAATATTCTCAAGGATCACTTGAAGGGGATTACATCAATGACAAATGTGGAAAAGAGATGGGAGGTCATAAAACAGGGACATCATGAGGCAGTCAGGACCTGCGTTAAGGTGAAACATAAGGGAGCAAGGTCACATAAAACATGCTGGTGGTCCAGTGAGGTTCAGGTAGCGGTCAGAGAAAAGAAGGTGGCCCACAAAAAATATAAAACAACAAGAGGGGATAGGGAAAAGTAAATGCACCATCTTGCATCTAGAAAAGTCACCCGGATGGTGAGGGGGGGCAAAGCCCAGTAAAGAGCAATGGCTGGCACAGGGGATACATGGAGGGGAAAAGGGGTTCTTCTGGTACATTGGGGAGAAAAACGGAGCAGAGCGGAGTGGAGAAAAACTAAAGGCCATCTCGGCAGATTGAGATCAGAAGGAGGGTGGGTGGAATAGACGAGGGACCAGGCAGAGGTATTAAATGAGTACTTTGCCTCTGTGTTCACTAGGAAGGGGGATGGGATATCTACAAAGCAAGGCACAAGGGGGATAACAGTGGTAGTGAGTGGGATCAGGGGAGCAACAGAAATGGAGCAAGAGGGAAGGAGAGGTACCCCAGGGGTGTCACATCAGGATAAGGATAAAAAGGCCAGTAAGGTATAGGGGATGGATGATGCTATCTCCACTAAAAGGGTGTGGTTAGCCCTCAAGGCCCTAAAGAAAGACAAATCTCCTGAGCCGGATGGCATTCATCCAAGTGTACTATGGGAATTGGCAGTCATACTGGCTGCACCCCTGGCGGAGCTCTTCAACAGGTCACTTGAGACAGGGAGGGTACCTAGGGATTGGCAAGAGGCACATGTGGTGCCACTCAATAAAGGGAGGTCGAGGGAAGTACCAGGTAGCCATAGACCCATCAATTTGACCTCGGTGATGGGAAAATTAATGGAGAGTATACTATAGGAATGATTAGGGGTGTACTTGGAGGAGGTGGGAGGTCTGGATAGACAGCAATGTGGGTTTGTGCCAGGGAGATCATGTCAAACCAATCTTGTGGAGTTCTACGAATGGGTAACATCAGAACTGGACTGGGGAAAGTCTGTGGATGTATTATTCTTGGACTTCAGCAAGGCGTTTGACCCTGTCCCCCACAATGGTCTGGTGGAGAAACTGACGGGGTTGGGAGTAGGCTCTTTGATGGTCAGATGGATTGAAAACTGGCTAGCTGGACGCACCCAGAGAGTAGTGGTCGGTGGAGAGCTCTCGAACCCTAGAGAGGTCAGTAGTGGGGTACTGCAAGGCTCGGTCCTGAGTCCAATCCTGTTTAATGCATACATATTGGACATCAGAGAGGGTATAAGGTGTGAAATGAGTCTCTTCGCTGATGACTCCAAAATGGGAGCAGTAGTTGAGGGGGAAGAGGGGAGGTTGGCACTGCAAGGGGATCTGGACACCCTGGAAAGCTGGGTTTACACATGGAAATTAAATTTCAATATCACCAAGTGCAAGGTGTTACATCTTGGGTGGGGAAACCCTAAACACAGGTACACCCTGGGAGGGGAGGCGCTGGAGGCCTCAACAGCAGAAAAAGACCTAGGAGTCATGGTGGATGCATGTATGAATAACTCTGAGCAGTGCAGGAGAGTGGCTAGCAAGGCAAACAGGATGTTGGGATGCATCATAAGGGGGATCACCTCTAGGAGCAGAGAAGTGATTCTGCCACTGTACAATGGACTGGTTAGACCACACCTTGAGTACTGTGTACAGTACTGGAGACCACACTTAAAGAGGGACATACAGCTCCTAGAGAGGGTACAGAGGAGGGCAACTAAGATGATACGAGTACTAGGGGATTTGACGTATGAGGACAGACTTGAGGAGCTCTGCCTGTTTTCATCGGAGGAGAGGAGAGACAGGGAGTTCATGATTGAGGTCTTCAAAGCCTCTCAAGGGAATAAATAGGGTAAACATGGAGGGGATCTTTAGACTAAAGCAGGGAGGTATCACCAGAGGGCATGGTTTGAAGTTGGAAGGTGGAAGGGTAAGGGGGGAAAAGGGGAGGAGGTTTTGCACTGGAGGGTGGTGGACCCTTGGAATGTGCTGCCTGGTGAGCTGGTTCAGAGATCCACAGTGGAGGGCTTCTAGAGAAGGTGGGACAGATACAGAAAGTGAATGTATCAGATGATGGCCTGGCCCAGGAGGGTGGGGATGGATGATAGGGGGGTTCTGGAACACAAGGGGGGAGGGCCTCGGCACCCAACTAGGGATCTGAGGTTCGAGCAGACTTGATAGATTGTAAAGCCTAATCTGCTGGCAATTAGTATGTTAGTATGTAACTTGGCCATTTTGAGGAATTTTTTCACTACATTTTCAACATGGGCATTTTGGGACCCCAACTCATGAACACTGATACTGTCATTTTGTTAATCCATTCTGAAAGCTAGTTTCATGCGGCGACCACAAAATCACCTTCAAGGCTCGATTAATGAAGCAACAGTAACAGTGTTCATGAGGGGGTCCCAAAAAGTCCATGTTGAAAATTTGGTAAAAAAATGCATAAAATTGCAAAGATATCAACATAAGGGGAGGCAGTATAGTACAGCGGTTTAAGGCTCTGAGCTACAAATCTGGTAACATCCAGCAGACCAGACCTGGGTTTGAATCCCACAGCTTCCACTTCCATACTGTGTGACCCTGAGCAAGTCACTTAACTTCCCTGTGCTCACAGGTCACACCTGTAAAAAAACTTTCAGCTTAGTGTGCTATTCCTGGTTAAATAACTAAAAAAAATAAAAAAAAAATTAGTTCAAAACACCTTTGAAATACATTATACAACTCTTACCTTGATCCCTCAGTTTGCAGTTTGGTCTTGAAGAGTGCAGACATGTCCTGGTCCACAGAAGACGACAGTAGACACTATCCAGGGTAATTATAGGGTAAGGTGTGTGTGGATGGTGGGTGCTCAGTGGGAGGGTGGGAGGGGATGACAATGGACTGTTTTCTTTTTTCAGAGACAAAAAATACATTGTGGGACAGTTTTCTTATTTACAAGAAAAAGTAAAATATTTGAGGACACTGGGAGTGGGCTCCCCAGTGTCCCACACTGCAGGGGGGCCTCCACTGCCAACACGGGGATTGAGCCTTCCAACATCAGCAACAGTTAGTCAAGGGGCTATTGGGGGCATCTGACACCTGCAATGGACATCCTGGTGTCAGATTATTTTAATAAATACATAAATTATGACAAAGGGAGGGTGGGGGAGGTACCACTAGACACCAGGGAAAGATAAAGAGGAGCGAGTGCCACTAGACACCAGGGTGATCAGTGGGTAGGGTGCCACTAAACAGAAGGGAAAAGGGGTGGCTCAAAGCTAACTCTGCAACTGGCAGCATGAGTTCCAGCTGTTGCTGCAAAAGTCAAGAAAATCCCGCTGTTCTCATGCAGAAAATATGGCGACGCGGCCCTCTCACTAAGCTTGGCACCTGAGATTTCAGGTGCCCAGGAAAAGGGTTTCTGGACACAATAAAAAAAAACATCAGAATGTGTCAAGCAGATCCAATTTAGCTAAGTTCTGATGGAGTTTTTTTTTCTGCATTACATTCATTTTCACGTCTTTGTTTTCTGTCTCTTGCTAACAGCAAAACAAGATGCCACACCTTGAGTATTGTGTACAGTACTGGAGACCACACTTGAAGAGGGACATACAGCTCCTGGAGAGGGTACAGAGGAGGGCAACTAAGATGATACGAGGGCTAGGGGATTTGACGTATGAGAACAGACTTGAGGAGCTCTGCCTGTTTTCACTGGAGGAGAAGAGAGACGGGGGGGGGACATGATTGAGGTCTTCGAGTACCTCAAGGAATAAGTAGGGTAAACGGAGGGATCTTTAGACTAAAGCAGGAGGTATCATCAGAGGCATGGTTTGAAGTTGAAGGGGAAGGGTGAGGGGAAGAGGAGGAGGTTTTCACTGAGAGGGTGGTGGACCCATGGAATGCACTGCCTGGCGAGCTGGTTCGAGATCCACAGTGGAGGGCTTCAAGAGAAGGTGGGACAGACACAGAAAGTGGATGTATCAGATGATGGCCTGTCCCAGGGGGTTGGGGATGGATGATAGGGGTTTCTGGATCACAAGGGAGCGGAGGGCCTTGGCACCCAACTAGGGATCTGAGGTTCGAGCAGACTTGATAGACCATAAGGCCTAATCTGCTGGCAAATAGTATGTTAGTATGTTAGTATGGTGGACATAACAGAGCTCTGCGAAAACAAACAAGGCTGTATGTGACCCTACATGCAAAATGACAGTAGCTCCTGGGAAAACAAGGGAGCTCAGCAAAAACAAACTAGGCCCTATGTGACCCTACATGCAAAAATGGAGTACCTCCTGCGAAAAAAAAAGTATTTCCATGCTGGACATCTAACTTTTCCCTTAGGAAATAATGGGAAAATTAAAAATGTAATAACTTTTGAATATATTAATATTTTTTCACTAAACCTTCAAAAGGCATGTCTGTGAGGCAAAGGCTTTCTACCCTAAAAATTTTAGAACACATCTTAAAACTGTTTCTAAGATACAGGTGGTCAAAGAAATGGCAAAAACTTGGTAAATTTAGGAATTTTTGAACTTTAATAACAATTGAACCATTCAAGGGATTCACACGACATTTGCAATGTCAAGAGACCTACCCCTAGAGATTATGCATGCCATATTTTGTGTAAATCCATTGAATGTTCCAAAGTTATTAAAGATATATGTATATATGTATATCTATCTATCTATATATATATATATATATATATATATATATATATATATATATGTATATATATATATATATATATATCTTCATATTACATTTTAAATACATGTTTTACATAGCAAATAAATATGTTTTTATAGTTTATGAATATGAATGGAATATATATTACATATACACTTACTATAGTGTATATAGACTGCATTCTGTAAATATTTATTGAATGCACTATTTCAACATACCTTATAGTAAAATATGTATACGAGCAAAGAAGGCAGCTCCAAAATGTTGTGGTGTTCACAACGAAAATGTAAACGCACTCATTTATTTGATTTTAGTGTTTGGTAACCGGGTAAGGCCCACTAGGCACAAGTGCTTGTTTTCAGGAGTGACCTAGGAGCACTGGTCAGAGTTACACAGTATGCTAGTGGAATTTGTGGGACTCAAACCCAGGCCTGCTGGATGTACAAAGCTCATTCACACCCCATTACACTAACTTCTAGGCTATACTGCCAGCCCAAATATATATATATATATATATATACGCTACTGGTCAAAAGTTTTAGAACACCCCAATTTTTCCAGTTTTTATTGAAATTTACGAAGGTTAATGTCTCAATGTACTCTGAAATTAAAGCATAGAACAAATAAACAATTGGAGATAAAAAAGAAATCATAGAATCATTTTGTTTAACAAAATTTAATCAAAATTTTTGACTCATCAAAGTAGCCACCTTTTGCAGATATACTGTAACCGCCAAACACACTTGGCATTCTTCCTACAATGGACATCAAATATTGTTCGGAAGTTCTTCCAACACTGTTGCAGAAGTTCCTACAAATGTGTTGCACTTTGTAGGTTGCTTGCTTTCACCCTTCTGTCCAGTTCATCCTAAAACCAACTCGATGGGGTTTAAGTCTGAGACTGTGCTGGCCATTCCATGATTTGAAGCCTCACTGCCTTGTTCTTTCCTCGAAGATAGTTCTGACATAGCCTGGAGGTATGTTTTGGTCATTATCTTGCTGTAGGATGAACCCTGACCAACTAGGTGTAGACCAGAGGGTATTGCATGGCACTGCAAAATGCTGTGGTAGCCCATTTGGTTCAGGGTGCCAGTCACTCTGTGCTGTTGTCCTGTGAGCCTATCACGCAAGCTGTTGACTCCTCAGAAACTTGTCTTCTGATTCTGTTGTGGCTTTGGTCTGCCAGACCTCTTCCTGTCAGAGTTTCTCCAGTTTCCAAGTGCCTTTTGATGGTGTAGGAAACTGTACTCACTGACACCTTGGCTTTCTTTGCAATTCTCTAAAGCAGTTTTGCTAACTCAACTTTTTTAACCTCTAACAGTTTACTGCTTATTTTTGTACCATTTCAGGTTATTCACTGGACTTGAACTGCTTAAATTTCAATAAAACTGGAAAAATGGGGTGTTCTAAAACTTTTGACCGGTAGTGTGTATATATATATATATATATATATATATATATATATGTATCTCCTGATAATACATTTTAAATATATGTTTTATATAGCAAATAAATATGTTTTTATAGTTTATACATATGAATGGAATATATATATATATATATGTGTATATATATATATATATATACATACACACACTCATGGTAAAAGTTACACACACACTTGATCAGTAACTCCAGAAGACAGTTCTTAGATTTTCTGCCACAAAGTTTAGTTGTACAAAAAATGAAATAAAAACCCAAAGCCAAAAGCAGCAATAGTAAAAAACAAACTTCCTCACAGGATTGACATTTCATGCTGTTCTCACACTTTTTCAAGAACAGTGCAAAATGTCAGTCTTGTGAGGAAGTCTGTTTTTACAATTGCTACTTTTAGCTTTAGTTTACAATTTTTTCTTTCCTGTCAAATAAACTTTGTGGTGGCTAACTTCTGCAGTGAGTAAAATAAATGCCTGCTGTGGTACTGTGTACATATTTGAATAACTAATTTACATATTTCAAAAGTACAGTTTATCAAACAAAATTATGTTAATTTCTATTTTTAAAATAGTTTTGAATTGACGGTACTAGCTTACAGACCAGAAGGAAAGGTAAAAAGTAAAAAGCAAATACGTTTAGAAACTCATCCAACAGAAATGGGAACCAAACAGAGGTGATATAAATACCAATTTGAGCCTTCATAAATTGTGAGATCAAGATGTACAGTAAGTCCTATGCTCAAGTATACACATATAATCTGTAAGTCTGTGGTAATGGTGCTCCATTAAATGATAATTATACTATAAATATCTAAATGGCTCCAAATGGCTACTAATAAGAGGAATTCAATATGTAAAGTTAAAAATATGTTACATCAAGATTAATCTATTGACTTTTTGTCTGGGTATTTTAAGATATTTTTATAATGCATATATTTAAAAATATTTTAGATATATGTCAACTACATAAAAAGTAAATCTATTAAATTTTCAAGATATATAAGCAGATGTATAAAATATACATCATGCACCTATAATAACTATATAATGGAAATATATTATAGGGGTGAAGTTGTGCCTCTATATTTAAGGTTGTACAGGCACTTCAAAGTTAAACCCCAAAATCTGCACTTTGATAACTAGGCAGCCGCTCAACAGATTTGCATGACATTTGCATGCTCAGTCTGGTGGGGTAGATCAATTGATGTGCCAAGTTTTGTTCTGGTTGGATATGTGGATTCCAAGACACAGATAATGAAAAAGTGAATTTGGGGTATTTTTTCTTACTGGTTTGAATGGGATTTCTATCAACTTGGCTAGTGCTCAGACTGTTTGAAATTTTGGCCTATGATTTTCATGGTAGAAAGGGATTGGCCCACAGATGTGCCATGTGCATGTCTGGTGAAAAATATTAATCCATTCCAAAGTTATCTAATTTTGAAATTTTGAATAATTGGTTCTGAACATGCTCAGTAAGCAATAAAAAATAGCTGTATGAAACAAACAATAACTCTTTTTTCGTATGAACCTCATCCTTTTTCATGAGGGGAAAATTCTTTTTAGTCACCTTCTTGTTCTCCACTTTCATGCTGCCTGACCCTCATATTTTGTTGTTTAAAATGTCAACTGGGCTAGCGCTTAGACTGTCTGGAATTGTGGTCGGACATTTTTATGGTAAAAAGGGGCTGTGGCACAGATGTTCCTTTTGGTACTTCGGTGAAAAAATATTAAAGCCTTCCAGAGTAATTTTTTTTAAAGTTTATAAATCTTTTTTCATGACTCGTGATACGAAAATATATTACTTTTCATATTACGAGTGACAAAAAAATTAATTCTGACCCATCTTTCCCTGGTGTCTAGTGGCACCCCTGACCTCCAATCCCTGTCACCAGATTTTATCCCTGGTGTCTAATGGCACCACCCAACCTCTGATTGCTGTCCCCATTGCCTTTCCCTGGTGTGTAATGGTGCCCCCCACACTCCGATCATGGCCCCTGTGATTGGTTTTCATTTGAAATCCCTGTTGTCTACTGGCACCCCCACCCTCTCATCACCCTCCCATCAAAATACTGCATTTCCCTGGGGTCTAGTGGCAGCTCCCACCCTCCAGTCACTGTCCCAATAATAATGTAATAAGACTGACACTAGGAGTGCCCAATCACCCAGTGTTACCACCTCCAAGTGAACCCCTGAGGTGCATGCTTCCCAACCCTCCTTCTGAACACTCACCACCCCACCCCAAACATACCAGTGACACTGGGGTGCCCAATCCCCGAGTGTCATGATTTGCAGAGAAAAAAAGCCATATCTCCATTTTGTTTAACCTGTTAAATTAAAACCGTCCATTGAATGTCTTTAGTGGATGTTTCTGTTCCCCCTCCTAACCTTCCCACTCAGCACTCCCCACCCCCAGCCCTTACTTACCTACTGGGAGTTGAACACCGTCTTCTTCTGTGGACCGCAGACATGTCTTCACTCTTCAAAGCTGGACCATGAACTGAAGACACAGGTATGTGGTTCAATGTATTTCAATGGGGTTTTGAACTTAGTGGCATAACTTGGCAATTTCTGCATATTTTTGGCCCAAATTTTCAACATGACTCTTTTGGGACACCACCTCATGACCAGTTTCAGTGACATTAGGCAGATCTGCTCCAAATGGGGATTTTATAATCCTGTAAAATCACCTTTTAGGCAGGAGTTGAATGTTTTCTTTGCCCTTGTTCATGAGGTGGGGTCATAAGAAGGTTATGTTGAAAATCTGATGTAAACACATTAAAAAAACAATAAAGTTATGAGCCTACATTGAACTTTGTTAACACAGGCTTGTAACTTTGGTAATTTTCAATATTTTTTACCCCAAATTTACAATATAGCCATTTCTTTACAGCAACTCATGAATGTGGCAGCTGTCATTTTTCAGATCCTGTCCAAAATGTATTTTTGCATCCTGAAAGGTGATTTTATGATGTCTGTGCAGAATGACATTATGGTTGTGTGGAATGATGTTTTGGCAGGGATTTGAAAACTTTCATGACTGGGTTCAAGAGGTTGGGTAATAAAAAGGCAATGCTGACAATTTGGTTGCTGCTGTGCTACAAATGGAAGTGCAGGATCCTCTGGCTCCTACACTTCCACAGCAATATACATATGTACAGCTATGGAGGGATAGCACAGACAAATAAGAATAGAATTACAGTATCTGAAAAACTACGGATGGATGGGAGCACAGAGCCCATAGGGCCCTGCACTGTCACATAAAAATAAGGATACAATTACACTATCTTAAAAAGTAATGAAATTATTTGAAAAAACTATGTAAATGCAACATTTAGGGTTCAGTCTAAAGTGCCAAAAGTAGTGAAATGTGGCTCTAGGGTTTCCAATCCTAAAACCCCAATGTCACCACTAAAGCAAATCAGGGGCAGAGTCCTCCTTGGGGCTGTCAACCCTAAACCTCACCCCACTTGGTGTGTGTGTGTTTGTAAAGTGTATAGAATGGGGTGAGCTTTAAGGCTGACAACCCCTAGAAAGACTCCACCCCTAATTTGCTTTAGGGTGGTGTTGGGGTTTTAGGGTTGGAAACCCTAAAGCCACATTTCTCTACTTTTGTTGCTTTAGCTTGAACCCTAAATGTTGCATTAACAAAGTTTTTTTGCAAAGAATTTATGATATATCTTAAATATATCTGTCACATATATTCTGCAAATACATCAGATATTTCAAAATCAGCCAATTTGAGATATTTTGCATATACTTCAGTCATATGATCAAACATGTATTTGAAATATACTTTTATAAATATGTCTAGAATATATTTCTTTTCCACATAGGTCGTTTGTGCAGCACACAATCACCTGCCATTTATGCAGAGTGCAATTGCCTGTCATTTGCATGGTGCAGACTCCACCCTACATTCAGACGGTTTAGTGCCAGCACTATGCCTCTAAATATGGCAGGCTAAGGAGCCAGCACAGGTGCATGCACATTTGAATATCTGACCCATGGTATTCAGCAGACCATTTACCTTCAGAAACATAATTAGCCTCTCCTTTATTATTAATTATAATAGTTTGCCTAATTGCTCATCTCATCTTGCCTCCCAACTTTGTGCAGCAGGAGAACATCTGCAACCTTCCAATTCACCAGCCATTTGTAAGGGGCTGCTGAACAGACTTGTAAGAGGTCTTGTTATGACCTGCATTGCCCTATCTCCTAGGCCTGTGTGAGCAACTAATAGTATTTCCTGAATACCACAAACAAAAGGCTGTTCATTACTAAGGCCAAAAAAACAATAATGCACTATTTGTGGCTATTTGCTATTTTGCTATTTGGCTGGAGTTTGAGATCTTTTGAGACTTCCTGTCCAATCAGAGGCCACTTTGGAAGCTCACTGCAGGCAGATCATGTGACCCAGCACTCACAGAAGCTTCAGACTGAAGAGACAGAGGACCTGAGCTGCTGCAGAGAAACAGTCTACTTCCATCCACTTGTTAAAACTAGACAAAAATCAGAAATCTTAATATTTTTTGGTCCCTCTCTAAATCCCAAGTTAAAGAGGTCAATTGTTTGTACTGTAAAAGAGAATTAGGCTTTTAAGAAAGGAAAAATTGAAGAGCTGGCTAGTGTTTGCTGAGAGAAAGATGAGCAGGCAGGACCCAGCAGTGTCCATGTGCGCTACACACACACACACACACACACACACACACACACAAAATATGTGTGTGTGTGTGTGTGTGTGTGTGTACTATACTAAGCAAATGAGATTTAGGTCTGCAGTGTACTGTGCCTTGAAGACTAACTGCTTAAGGTTCTAAGGAAGAGCTTGTTGATCTGAAAACAAATAACAAGGCAAATAGTCTAACCTCAATGCAGTTAATCTGGTTTTGTGTTTAAGAAAAAAAATACTTTTTTTCCAAGAATTTAGTCTGGCTTGACTATTAGTTTACAGTGAGACTCATCAGCTCAACACTGCTGCAGTGACTTGATTTCATAGATAATATAACATAAAGTTAATATCAGAAATCTTACTGACAGCAACCAAGGCTTGGGTTCCTCCATGGCCACTTAAGCAACACAATCCTATCCACAGCACTCCCTCACCGCACTCCAATACCTCACATTCCACTCCTCACCCTCCACACCCTCCCACCAGTAATGGGGTTGGCAGAGTGGCATTCTGGATGCAGGAGATGGGATAATGGACTGTCATCATGTGCCAGTTTATTTATCAACAGGTATTCAAGGAGTGGGTGATCTCATTGGACATCAGGGAGATGTTCAACTGCACAGGATAGGTGATTGGGGAAGGGGTGTGCTAATGGACACCAGGTCGGCATCCTCGCTGGCATGATGGGTGATCAGGGTGGGTGGCTGTAGTATAGCCATCCTACCATCAGTGAGGTAGGTTTCAGTGGTGCTCAGAAGTGCCATTTTGGGTGCCATTTACCACCATCACAAACATTTGAACATGCTGCTGTGCTCATATGCAGAAGAGGGCCCCCTCATTTTCATGGGTGAAGTGTTATGTTAGCATTTGGGCACTGACAGGCTTAGTGCATGCTACAGGTGCCTCTTAATAACTCCCCCAACAAAATGCCACAAACCCAGACAGCAACAGTGAAAACCCCATTAGCGTTCATGCTAATTTTTGAATATATGGACCTAAGCGTTTTCCTGACATATTTGATTTAACGTTACTTATGGTTATTAAGAATGTCTGTATCAGTAGAGTAATAAGACTGACACTTGTGTGATGCCTCAAAAAAGGAGTTGTTGGGCATAGATAGCACAGAAGTTACAATTAACACATTAATTACGAGTTATAATAGTGAAATTGCCATGATTGGGAAATGAAGATGTTCACACCCAACATTGTTTTTCTCAGATTGTAACTCTGAATTGTCAAGATAGTATTTTTATTACCGCAGCATATGAACATGACAAGTGTCAATTATCAAATACCACCAGAAACATGATTTTGCAGAATGACTGCAAAAACAGGTTTTTGGAGTGGGATTTGAAAATGACATCTGATATGTTCATGAGATGGAGTGAACAATTACTATGTTGAAAGTGTGGGTTCAAAAAGTAAAAGAAGGAGTGATGTTTACTGTGACAGCATGAGAGAGATCAACAGTTTATTTTTTGCCATAAAGGCTTATATCACTTTATAGCAGAAATGGCAGCTCTTCAGCCCTGTCCTTGTGTTCTGTGATTGACTCTAACTTCCCTCTGGCTGGGGATCTTTATCCTCTGCAGACTGCCCCCATGGCACAGTCAGTCCTCCCCCTCCCCTTGGACAAGATGCCCAGAAACTCCCAAGCCAGAGAACATATCATGTGTATGGAGAATGGTAGTATGTTGGGAGAAGAGATCAGGGAGGAAGGAATAGTGAGCAAATGGCATGCCTATGGATAATACAAAATACCAGGAGTAGCGAGATGTTTGAGGGTGGTTGGTAGAAAGTAACTGCCACAGAGCAGCCAATGTGTAGGGACAATGCCAGCATGTTGGGGGGACAGATACTGTTGAGAGGAGGAATAGAGAGCAAGTGCCACAGAATGGCTAATGTGAATGACAGTGAATGGCAGCATTTTGGGGGGAGAGATAGGAGAGTGGGGGGGAGTGCTGCATAGTGGCTAATGTATAGGGAAAATGTTGGCATGTTGTGGGGAAAGATCAGAAAGCGGATGGATATACAGCAAGTGGCACAGAGCAGCTAATGTGAATTATGATAAATGGCAGCAGTTTGGGGTCAGATATGGAGGAGGGGGTAGAGAGCAAGTGCAATAGAGCAGGTAATGTGAATAATGGGGAATAGGGTCATGTTGGGGTGGTAGAGATCATCGAAGGGAAGAGACCACATGCCATGGAGTGGCAAATGTATATGGAGAATGGTGGCATTTGGTAGGGCCATAGATGAAGTAGAGCAAGGACAGAGCCAGATAGTGTGTCACGTATACACAGACAGTTAGTTTGTTGTGGGGAGAGGGAGATTGGGGAGGGGAAGAACAAAGCAAATCACACACAGTTGGAAATATGAAGTATTAGGAATGGCAAGGCATTTGAGGGTGGCTGGAAGACAGTAAGCGATGCACAGTGAGTAATGTGTAGGGACAATGCTGCATTATGGGTGGGACAAATAGAGAGGAGCAAAGCAGAGGGCAAGTGCTGCAGAATGGTTAATGTGAATGACAGTAAGATGCAGCATTTGGGGGTGCAGAGATTGGGGGGAAGGGCAGGTGCTGCAGGGAAAGTTTTGACATATTGTGGGGGCTGAGATTAGGGAAGGGATGTCTATAGGTCAAGTTGCACAGAGCAGCTAATGTGAATTACAGTGAATGGCAGTGTAACCCCCCAGGTCACTTTTTTACAAGTTAGAACCCCCCCATTAAATATGTACACTGGTGCCCACATATTGTAGCACAGAGGCAAAAAATACCCATAAATCCAACAACCAGTAGCAATAATCAGAATGTGCAGAGCAAGAACTAGGATTGTGCAGTATGGTTTTGTTCAACAGATGAAAATGTAAAGCAGAAGTGGACCCCCAAGGGTCGGCCAAGGCAGGACAGGTACATTTCATGAACTCTCCTTGAATGCAGTACAGTTCATGAACACACAAAGAACATCTTCTTCCCATTTCCCAATGGTGCATCTAGTGGACACCTGGCCATGCACCCAAACATTTTTGTCCCATGAGTGTACATATTGCAAAACTAAGCCACACATTCAGAACTCTTTCTCAAACATAGGTGCATTTATGTGAGACTTAGCCATGCACCTAAACATGCAGCACTGGCCTTTGCTCAGGTAAAACTGATGTCCTTTACAAACCAGTAGGCCCTGTCTTGTAAACTTTCAGATGGTATTCATCCTACCCTTCACCCCAACCAACAGTGTCTGCCATTCTTCAGAGTTACACCACTGAAATCCCCATTCCCCACTGAAATACTAGAGGTCCCACACTTTCCATATCCATCACTCATTGGGGTGATCACAGAACAAACTGCACTCTCCTGAGTGAACAGTTTAACAGAAAATTCACTCTTCTGGGTGAACTAAGGACATGGACAGGTGCAATCCAGTCACATCTATATGCACACACACACACACACCAGACTATGATTCCCCTAAATATGCAGAGATCTTGTCTCCTAGAACAGTACTCAGTCACAAAATAGTTGTCTTGTCCGCTGTGCATGAAACAACAGAAAGGCATTTCTTCTGGGTTAGCAGATCAAACAGTCTCTCAAAGTTCCTTTCCAAGGCAGCTGAAACACACAGAACCTTTAGGGGCTTGTCCCTTGAATCCATTGAGGGAAAGCAGTTCCTTCCACTTCACTGGGAGTAAAAATCAGGAAATCATGCTGTAGAACTGGTCTCCACCACTTCACTGGAAGCTGGAAACGACACTCCACTAGGGTGAGAAATGCTGGGCCCTCAACTCAGAGCCCAACTGGCAGTCCTTCTGCCACTCTCACCTCCACACAGCTACAACTCCAACACTAACTGAACATTCTAAGCTCCCCAGAGCAGCTGTACAGAGAGTGAGGCTTATGCTGCTGTGAAAGTTCTGAATGAGCTAATCATTCTTCTCTCAGGCTAGCTGAGTAAACAATGATGTTATTATGTAAGAAGCCACTAATGAGCTCCCTATCTGCTGTCAGCTACCTTCCTAACACCAACACTGAGAGGATTCTAGAAACCCCTGGGGACTGGGTGGTTACAGCAGCAAAGCAGCAGTTTGGCGGGGGACACTGTGGTTGGGGAAAGAGCAAGTGCTGCACTGTGGGTAATGTGAATGAGGGGGAATGGGGGTACATTTAGAGGGCAAAGATCCATGAGAGGGTGAGAGAAGAAGCACCACAGAGCTGCAAAATATAAAAAAGAATGGCAGCATGTTAGGGAAGTCAGAGGTGGTGTAAAACAGGGATAGAGTCAGAGAGTGTGTCATGTATATAGAAGATGGCAGTATGCTGGGGTGGGAGATTGGGGAGCATGAGAAATAAAAAGTAAATGGCACACAATGGGCAATATGAAGTACCAGGAATAGCAAATGTTTGAGAATGGGTGGGAGAGAGTAAGTGCCACAGAGCAGCTAATGTATACTGAAAATGGCAGCAATCTGGGGAGGGAGCAGAGGTCAGTGAGAGGATGGATACCGATCAGGTAGTGAACAGTGTATAATGTGACTTATGGGAATGGGGGGCATTGTGAGGGGCAAAGATCATGGAGAAGAAGGAGAGAGAGCATGTGTTGAACAGCAGGTAATAAGAATTACAGGGAATGGCAACATTTTGGGGTGGAGGCATAGGCTATAGAGTGGGGGAGAGAGCAATTGTAGCAGAGGGGCAAGTGTATCCAGACTATGGTGGCATGCTGTGGGGGGTCAGAGATCATGGAGGGATAGTGAGCAAGTGGGGAAGAGTGGACTATGTATTTCACGGAGTGGTGTGGGATGGTAGAGATCAAGGAGGGGTTTAAGGCAGAAGTGCCACTGAGTGGCAAATATAAAGCAGTAAAGAATGCCATTTGGTGTGTTCACTGCAGCACAAAATGCATTGAAAGCACGCAGAAGTGGAACTGAAAGCAAGACAAGGTTTCATGTAGATCCTAGGAACTGCACAAGAAAAAACCCTACTTTGTATTTCCCAGCCTTGTCATTGGGTAAAGTCTTTGAAAGGCAGAAAGTGGATGGAATTAATAAGATGATGCACTATTCAGGAGCTGTACTAGGTGAAGAAGGGGCATGCCCCCAGAAGCCCTCTCACTGTTCAGACTGATCCCAATGTATTCATATGCTTTACAAACTAACATATTCAGATTGCTTCCTGAGTATAGGTGTTAAGCCTTTTATTTATGACGTAAAGACCAGAATAATTGAATTTTAGTGTTTAAAACACAGGTAAGCAGCTTCTTACCTAGAGTGATCACTGAGTGTAGGAACATGTTACAACATGTTTACTTGCTTTTTACCAAGTATGACAATATATTAATTGCATGAATTGCAAGCATTGCATCATGGGTATGCATATGATATAAGCTGTGCAATATCTCTGCCATTCCCTGAGAAATAAATCACTAAACTGCACCATATGTGAAAGAAGTAAACTGTAAACAGGAGCACACATGTGAAACGAGAAGCAGGGGTAAGGTTTAAAGACAGAAAAAATAGGAGTTAAGAAAACCTTCTAGCTTGAGTTTTTCAGCTTTGTGACTGGGCAAGGACTTCAAAAAAAGAAATGGAGGAGAAAGGCTGAGAGTGGGCAGAATGATGGAGGAGAGTTGATATTCTAAAACTATGATAGGTGGAGGAGGAACAGGCCACAAAAAGCCCTTTCATGTCAGACTGATGCCAATAAACTTGCATGCATTGCAAACTAACATAAAAATTGTGGCCATCGTGTGGCTATTAGACGATAAGCAGCAATGTGACTAAAGGATAATTTGTTGTGGGATTAGCCTTCATTGCTTATATGTGGGGAGTGCTTTTCAGTGTTCCCAGTAGCATTAGACAACAATCAAAGAACAATTTATTTTTATGAAAATCATTACTGTGGTACTTGGTCCATCCAGCAGTGGGACAAATTACATTCTTTTGTGGGGGTGGGTAGGTGGCCCTTCAGAGTATATGGTATAGTAAGACAAACAGTAAACAGATCATTATTTTTAAATTACTGTTAAATCTATAAAAAAAGGTACTGCATGCAGCTATCTCTTCAGTACTTGTGGGCTGCACATCCAGGGAGGGGAAGACAAAGGAAGACAAGGCAGCAGCAGCAGTCACAGAGGCCATAAAGCTGTGTGAATGCATTAGCCAACATATATCTTCTTCAGTTTTGGGGGTTCAGCATCCCAGGAAAAAGGTGGAGGAGGCAGTATCAGCATCATTAGCTTCAACAGAGACATACAGTGGATTCCCCCAGGATGAAACCCACTTTTAAAGCACTCTGCAGTTTGTTGAAGCAGACCTACTGAATAAAGCAATGTCATTTCAATGGCAATTAGTCCCCTTTGTCATGCAGGAAACTGTGGCATTCACTTCATCCTAGCAATGTCTCATTTTCCTGAATGACAATAGGGACTAATTGCCATTGAAATTACATTGCTTTATTCAGTAGGTCTGCTGCAGCATTCTGCGGAGTGCTGCAAAATGCTGGAGAATTGCGTTTCATCCTCAGGGACATCACTGTATCTACAGTGAGAATCATATAAAACATTTAGATGCACATGCATAAATGTGTCTCCCACAATGTGAACTGCTGTAGTCCAATGGCAGTTTCACCTGTTAAAACATGGATACTTATCATCATATTAGTGATGGCTATGCACTGACTGCAGTATGATGGTTCCCACAGGGACAAGGACCCCATAAGCCAACACACAGGACAGAGGAGACAGAAGAGAAGATGTTTGAAAAGTACTGGTAATACTGCAAAGTATGATGGATCAGTGCATGTTTTGGAGATGCATTGTTCATGTCTTTGAAGAGTTAGTTTGATTATATTCTTCGGAGTGGAACTACAGTATGTTCAGAATGATGCTGTGGGTTATTCACTGATATCTATTATGTTTATAATTCATGATGACTCTTTCTGAAGCACGACAATTGCCATCAGTGGGCCAGGCAAGGTCAGAAGGAACAACCTGGAGGTGTCAGTACTGCAGTACAGGACAACACAAACACGATCTGATCACATGTGATGGGGTTAATTTCTGTGGAAAGGACATCAAAGTGGCTTGATGGATTCCTGATGTTGCCAGGGATTGCTTTACAGTGCTCAAAATGCTCCCCCCATGCATTATCATCACTGGAAACATCATCAATCATGACACTGTCATCCCTATCCACCAATCCACACCAACAAAAGACTTCAGTCCTGTGGTGGACCTGAACTTCATCTTCCCTGCCAAAGAAGTACCAAGCAAAGTCTCACATTTGTCATTATTGGTCTCAATTGTGAAACACTATGCCTATTAAATGTTGCCAGTGTCTAGGTCCCTTAGTGTCATCGCGGGACATTTTTAGCTGGTTAGCAGAGCAGGAGCAAGACATGTGTATGTGTCATTATGTATTTTGTATTGTTGGGAATCTATGAGATTTTATGTTTATGTGTGTGTTGTAAGTATTTATCCTTATAACATTTTTTTATGAACTGGACATCACCAAAAATAAGTTATGTGCTCAAATGACTTATCATCTGTGTTTATGTAATTTTAATAAACAACATTTTGAATTGAATCTTTAATCCCCATCTGTGATGGCTAGTTTATGTCCTCACCCTCCTGCCGGAACCTAGATTTGGCACTTGTTCTGCATTCTGATAAGATGTGTTGCTTATTTTAGTTCTCTGGTCACTTATGACGACCCCTGTTGTGTTAAAGACTCTCTCTGAACTTATACTGGCTACAGGGCAGCATGGGTACTTGACAGTAATTGAAGCCAGTGCAGGTCACACATCAAACTTATTCTGCCATAAAGCAGGGATTTATCATCAGACCCACACTGCTCTGGATCGTCCTTGAATGCCTGCACAACAAAAACTGCAGACTTAGGACTCTCTGGATCTGACAGAACATAGAAACATAGACTTTGATGGCAGATAAGGACCACTTGACCCACCCAGTCTGCCCATTTCCCTATCTACTGGATAAGCTGCAGATTCTAGTTAACCAACAGCCTACTTCCTGCAACCCCCCACTATAATTGTCTTGTGTCTGTCCCATGCATGTTTGAATTCCCCCACTGTTTTAGACCCAACAACCTCCTCAGGAAGGCTGTTCCATATATCCACCACTCTCTCCATGAAAAAAATTCTATTACCCCCAAGCCATCCGCTTCTCTATCTTTAAATTGTGCCCCCTTGTTCTTACACATCTCTTTTTCTGAAAGATGCTACCCTCCTGGACTTTGTTGATTCCCTTGAGGTACTTCAACATTTCTATCATGTCCCCCTGTCCCTCCTTTCATCAAGAGTATACATATTAAGCTCTCTCAGTCTCTCTTCATATGGTTTCTGCTGCAGACCCTGCACCATTTTACAGTAGTTGCCCTCCTCTGGACTGCTTCCATCCTGTCTATGTCCTTGCGTAGATGAGGTCTCCAAAACTGCACACAGTACTCCAGATGGGATCTCACAACCATGTTTTTTTGGAAACACCAACCAGAAAAGGTTGGCCCATAAAGGACTTAAACCAGTGCCAGTGGTTGGTTGTTGGGTAGTACATATGGAGGAGGTGAGGATGGGGATGACTTTGTGTTTGTGGTGGTGGATGATGCTGCAAACAAAGTAATTCTTATAGCATGCTCCTGCTTGCTTGCTTTTCCTTTCATTGCTGGACAGCTACCATATGTTTGTGTATAAGCCCTGTTAATACCCTAATGTGAGTTTGCCATCTTTGACTTTCCACCACCAAGAAGTGACATAGTCCCATGTTTGTAATTGGGGTCTAATGTGGTTGCCACAACATACACCTTGGACTCCATCATACTGCACAAACACTGGTCTGTGGGTGCATGTTCAGTCATTTTCTCTAACAGATTGCTGTCTGTAATATCACCATTCCATGCAAACTACTCCTGGACATTCAAAAGTACAGGCAGAAGCACATGGATCAGTGGTATTGTCTAGCTGATAAAGGCATTTGTTGCACTAACCACTTGGGTAGCATGCTCAAACATAGCATGCTCAAACATCTGCAGGATTTGGACAAACCTATCTGGCATCTGTCACTGATCCATACTGAGAGAGAGGGATGCTGTAGCATGATTTATGTGCAATATTCCGATGTCTGTCAATGCCTCGTACTGCTCAAATGGCATATGAACATAACGTAGTGGTTTTACTGGTCGCAGTCACAATGTTGTGGCCAAATTGTAGAAGAGACATGCCGGTGCCGGTGTAGCGGTCATGGACAAAATGTACAGTAAGTAACTCAACCAAATCACCTTTGATGGAAAACTGATGGTCAGTGTGACATTTTGTGCAATGTCACCCGACCCCGGTAATTTAGTCCCAGACATCTAAAAAGTGGGAGATGCAGGGAATGATATGTGCTACTGTTTGGTAATTCAGTTCTGGACATCTAAGCATCGGCTTGGTTTGGGGCTAAATGACAGACATCATGTCCACATACATGCGAGTAAATAAAGTTTTTAAAACCATTTGTTCCAATTTTGTGAACAGGCTGGCAAAACAGTACATGCTGGATATTGCTACAATAATAGAAATAAACGTAGCATAAGAGCATATGTACCACTCATAAGTTTGCAGGCTGTATAGTTATATATATATATATATATATATATATATATATATATATATATATAGATAGATATATATATATCTATATATATCTATATATATATATATATAAGATATATATAGATATATATACAGTTTTCACTATTGCACAACTGCACATATAATGCACATCTATTGCAATATATGCAAATTTGCACTTCATTGTAGTGTTGACTTTTAAAAGGTAGATGCTTACTAAATGTACCTTTTTAAAATGCATCAAACCTATATTAAATACATAATAGTTTTACCTCACTAATTTCTTGTGCACATTGCGCATTTGCACATTCAATACAGTAGTTTTTTTTTTGGTTTTTTTTTCTCCTCTCACGTGCCCCAGAGTTACCTCTCCTTCAGGGCTCTAGGACCCGGGCATTCCCTACTCATCTCCCTTAGCCACTCACCTCATTTGCAGCTCGGCTATCCGTGCAACCTGCACTGATGGGTCCCTCCGAGGGAAAGGCACCAGCGGGCAGAACCAGCACTATCATTCTCTCGGACCTCGGAGCTGCTGGAGGCAAATGTGGCTCAGGGAGTCTTTCAGGGATGTCCGGAGCCGACGCCCATCATCCGTAAAGTTCCGGAGGATTTTCTCGTTTTCTTGTTCCTCCCCATTTACGCCGCCGCTACATGCATTGCCTCCAGTCTCCACTAGGGGCTCTGCATGAGCGAAGATGCTCCTAACCCACCCCAGGACAGGAGAGCAGTCCGCGGACGCCGATCCTGCTCTTCCTGCCGATTTCTCGAGACCCGAGTCCGTTTCGAACCCGGTAGCCGTGTGGATCAAGGTAAGGCGCCAGCGCCTCAACCCTCTACGCCACCGGGCCGGCAATACAGTAGTTTTGATGATGACCCAATGCTGCTCTTTGTGGCGCTGATTTTTTAATGACTGATGTGCTGATTTTTAAAGATTGGTGCTTATTTTATGTTGCTTTTAAAACACACCTCTTCTTTGTTTGGTGGCTGATATAGCTGTTGGGGGAAGGTTGTGTGGGGAATGTAAAGCACAACACACCACTAGAAAGAATTGCAGGAACAAGGTGGTGTAGCTTGTGCTAGAGGTGCCGTGTCAAAATGCTGCCAGGTAAGGTCTGCAATTTGTCCAGCAACACTGTTCAATGGTGATGTATTGAAATGTCGGCAAGTGGGATATCTGCAAAATGTTTGGCCACTATTTGTCCCTGCAACGATATGTCCACATCATATTGCCCACTGCAATTCATTCAGGGATGAATTGGTCACTCACGGCTCAAATATGTGTTCAATCGTATATGAAGTAGAAGTTCAACATGTGACCACCTCTTGCTTTAGCTGGTTTTGTGAAATTCTATTTTTAATTTGAAAATTCTTCAGCTGGTTTTTGGCCTTTGTTAAACAACTAATATATCCATACAGGCAGCGGCAAGAAGCCAGCATGGAATTTGCTTCTGTATTTTGCTTCTGGTCATCCTGAACAATTAAATTATGGCAGTGGGAAAAGCATGGAACATGGCAAAATGAACCATCCTTGCTGGCCTTGACCATGCTCTTGCCATTGTTGCTACCAATAACCCAGGTTTCAGGTTATGCCAGATGAAGCACTCCTTAATTTGGTTCGTACAGCAGCTCAGACAGGATTTTTGTGGCCTTGTACTGCACTGCACCCGTACATGTCTTGCTGAGTGTCACCTGTTGCTGAGCCCCCTATGTCGTGGTTTAGACATTAAGGATATTGACAGGGCCTCACACTAACATTACAAAAATGTGTCTATTATGCTATAATATGACACATCTGCCAGAGTCACATGGTCAGGCATCAGTACTGAAAGACTCACAGGATACTGTGAAGTCTGAGACACAGGAGATGCTGGTGGAGGAGGCTCAGGATGGGGTTTTAGAGGAAGAGACACAGGAGGAGGTAGTTGAGGGAGTAGAGCAGAATGATTCCCAAGAATTTTTTGTAATAAAGAAGACTGTGGAATCAAGGAGCATGAGTAATGAAGAAATGCCAACTAAAGAAGTACAACAGGGGGAGAGGGAGAATATTGAGGTGGGCTGCAGTGAGTTTTGTTCAGATTTGGATGATGCTGTGCTAAATGTTGAATGGGAGACAGAGAGACCCATATATCAACTTCTAAACAGTAAATGCCTTTTTATGCAGCAGGAGACACTTATGTTGAGAAGGAGGAGGATGGCAATGACCAGGAACCGGTATATAACAAATTCTTGAAAGGAAGGGTAAGGGTAATCCACAGGAAAAGCAAAAGGATTGCAATAGGGGAGGTAGCAGCAGGGGCATTGGTGGTGCTATAGTTATAGGTTCAGGCCCAGTCATGCCCCTTCACCCTAACCAAAACAGCGAGGAAGCAATCACTGTTCCAAACATCCTTAATGTGGGAGATTTTTGTTCAAGATCCAAAAGATGAGGGCTTTGCCATATGTCAAATATGAAAAACTAGACTGGCATGGTACACTAGCTAATGTCCTAGGACTACAAATCAGTGGAGTTACATGAAAACAAAACATCTTAAGTTGTAGCAGAACCTTAGAGATTTATTTGGTTTGAATAGACCTGTTTTGGGCCATGAGGGAGGGGTGGAAGAGGAAGCAGGGATCAGCGAGAATATTCCTAACATCAGCAGCACTATCAACACCAACTATCATTCCATGTATACCGCACGCATTCTTGTCAGTAAAATATCACATTTTATACCTGGTTATTTCTCTAAGTTTAAAACAATTACCAGACTTACCCCTGGCAATAAGACTGTGTCCCTGTCCCCAGGTGGAGCATCTTCCTGATCTGTGTACCCATCCCTAGTGCAACCCACAATCACAGAGACACTCTCTAAACAGAAAATGTCATCATAGACCCCAAATCTCCAGGGAACTGAATGCAAGTTTATGGCAAATGCTTGCAGTGGATATGCTACCCTACTGCTTTATTGAGTGTTTAGGGTTTCAGAATTTAATGAGTAGGGCAGTTTTCAAAATCTGTATTTATTCTAGAACCTTTTTATCAATAAAGGCAGTTCCAGAATTATACCTGGACATTATGGGTTAAATTTGCAAAACTCGGAGGATGCCACACAGTGGCATTGACAAACATAATTGACAAAAGCGTTACCTTGCATCAAAAGATGCAGCAATCCCTATTTTCAAACATGGTCTTCATTGAAAAGGGGAGCTGTTGCACCAAAGTGTCACTGCACCAGTCTTGGGACCCAAATCAGGGTGTGCCAGATTGCAAGGGAGATTGCACTATGGTATGGTTGCAACATCCATTTTTCTTCTATTTTGCAAGCCCCACCATGGACACAGTAAGAGGCTCTACTTAGACCGGCCAGGAGGTAGTCTAAGGGACCTGCACTAGTGCACATACTGTGGTGAAGGGGGATGGGGCTGAAAGTGGGCTACCTGGGGCAGAAGGGGCATGGGGGTGCCATAGGAGAAGTCAGGGAGACAGCTGGACTTGAGATGGAATTATGTGCACCTGGTGGGGTGCCACCTGCATATCCATACAGTCAATGGGACCACCAGGGGGGTCCAGGGACAGAAAGTAACATGGGACCAGGTCGGCACAATCCTAGCAGCTGCCCCCTAGGTGGCCACCTATGATGCAGCTGCCAGGGCTGTGCCCACCTGGTGCAATGTCATTTTCTGTCCCTGGAACCCTCCAGGTGGGGGAAATGCCATATGTTTGGCTCTAGCCTGCAGCCATGGCAACTCTTGGGTTTTTGACACCGAGATCCTACCCCCCTTTTTATAAAATTGGGCACAGGATCCCTGATGCACTCGGAGTTTGCCACAGCCCTAGAGCATCACACCTTGTGTCACTCTAAGGGCTGTGCCCTAAATCTTTTATCTTTCATGGCCATAGCCATTGTGCTGTGTATAACTTCCACCTCAATGCAAATATATTTAAGTGATAACATTCAGTTAGTTGGAGTATACAAAGAAATAATCGGCTTTTGTGGATGATTAAAGGAAAACTGCATTGATTCCCGTTTTCTTCCCTGCATCAACTCACCGGCTAACTTGCCGTGAGAGACTGGCATTTCTGTTGTAGCTCATGTCTTTCATTAGGAATCAATATTTGAAGTTCCAGCAAGGGTGGCACCATTTCATGGAGGGTAGCGGCCAGAGCCACAACTTGTATACTAATGAACGCCCTGATCTTCCAGCTGTATGCCGGAACACTCATTCATGTGCCCTGCTCATCATGTACGAGCATTCCAACACACAGCAGGAAGAACATCAAGTCACTAAGGTCATACTCTGTCTTCCAGTGCGCAGGCAGTTTCCAAATGGTGCATCCAGGACAGTTCAAGGAACCACTAATCAGGCAAGAAACCAAAGAAATTACTAGGCAAAGGTTAGCAATAATGTACAGGTTGTGCTAATTGAGCGTTTTTGTAGCCCTGATAATTGCCAGCACTGTTTTGGACAGTTTTCCTTTAAATGTCGAGGCAAAGCCGAGGTGTTTAATTATTCACAGAAGCTGGTTATTGAAAGTATACCCCAACTAACTGAATGTTATTACTAATATTTGAGTTGGAGTTGATTCTGAGTATAGTTTTGATTATTTAATAGGGTACATTTGAGTGCAATGCATTTAGTGAATGTGCAACTGCAAGGCCATTCTGCACCACAGGTGCAAACATGCATTTTGGCCAGTACTGTAAAAATGACAGCTGTGGTGTACATGAGGTGGCATAGTTAGAATGCTATTTTGAAAATCTGGTGTGAGAATATTTAAAATTTCCAAAGTTACGAGCTTGCATAGCAAGATTGCAACTAATGGTCATAACGTTACCATTTTTGCATATTTTACCCTCAAATTTGTAACATAGCTTTCTTATGACCCCATGTCATGAACAAGGGCTGGAGAAATTTTCAAATTTCAGCTGAAAGGTGAATTTGCCAAACCACTGCAAAATCACATTTCAGGAGGGAGTAGCATTATGACAGTGGTGTTGTTCATGAGGTGGGGTCTCCTAAAGGCTATGTTGAAAATTTCAGGCCAAAATGTCAAAAAAATGGCTTAGTTATGCAGAAAAGCTGAAATCCCCATTGAAATACATTGAACCACATTTGCCTTAGTTTCTCATATTGCAGTCGGTGGTTGAAGCAGCAAGATGTGTTTTCGGTCGGAGTGGATCTCGAACCTGGGACCTGTTCAGGCAAGTCCAGGTGTGTGTGGGTATTGGGGGGGATGAGGGTGCTCAGTGGGAGGTGGGTTGGGGGTAGGATTGATCGGTGAGGAACCACTTTTAATAGGTTTCAAAAGGCAGTAAATAAAGAATGTCGAGGGATTGTTTTCTCTATTAGAAGTTCTTTTAGAAATGGGAGCATGGGGGTGCCACTATCCAACGGAGAGTATTTTATTCGAAAACAGGGCTTTTTACTGTAAAAAAGTGGGACACGTGAGAAAAAGCCTAGCAGTTTTATATAAAGGTAGCAAATACCAGAATGGGAAGGGAACCAAGTACTGGATGGATGGGGGAACATTAATACGGATGGGAAGGGAAACCGCAATGGGCGAGGGGGGTATTTTAACATCACTGTGTGTGAGAATGTGAAAAAATGGAGGCAGTTAAATGTTTGTGGGAGCAGGAGTCAGAACAATGGGGGTATATAAATGTAAATTGATGTGAGAAGTGGAATGCATTGGGGCACATAAATATGAATGGGTAGCAGACTGGATGGGGGAGTACTGTGTGTATTAGAGTTGCAGCTGCTGCATTATAACACAGAGTGTATTTTTACTATTTAAAATGAATGGGACGTTGCTTTGCTGCTCGAGGTTTGGTACCGCAGTCTTCCTGTTTTGGGGGGGAGAGGCTGGCCACGTGGTATGGTTGAAAGGCTTTGTGTCAAACCGTTTTATGACGTGTTTTTTTCCCATAAATAGGGGAAACTTATGAAAGCACGTTATATTTGAAAATGTGTTTGTGTGTTTTTGGTTTAGTGTGAGGTGGTTTGTCATTAGTCTCTGTGGCACTGAGGTAACAACGTTATAGTGTGTGATGGAATGCTGTTATTTTTAAAAATCCATCACTTTTGAAATGTTGTTGTGCTGTAGTAGCTACGTCATTGCAGCTGTTGTGCTGCACTAGCTATGTAGCTACTACAGCATAACAACATTTGCATGTCATATGACCAGGAAGCAGTTGCGGTGGTGAAAACAACAGTGAAGCAAGCGGCAAAGTGGTAAAAAACCAAAAACAAAGTAAGTCACGCTTCTAAGCAGTTGGCATCCTACACTATAAAAATCAGTGTATACCCAGCTATTGGTAACAAGCTGGGTTAGTTAATCTCAAGGTTGCCAATGACGATCGAAACTCTTGAGCTATGCTCTCGAGGTTCAAATGGTCACCATGGCAACCTCTTGTGACCCAACCAGCTTGTTACCAAAAGCTGGGTATACATTATTCTCTAGTCTGTGTACATTTCATGGGGAGAAGTTTGGAGATAAATGTAATAGTAAATACATCTAAATATTTTTGCTGCCCATTTTGTTTTTTTTGTAGATTTTTTTGTCTTTTTCTGACAGGATGGTGACTTTTTCTTCTTCTGTCAGATTGTGAATTCTTCTGGTCATCTGTTTAGAAGCTGCTGACGTGGACAGCTGTTGTAACACCATTTTTTAGTTTTTTTTTTATGTTCGAGGTGTGATTAACCAACTGTGGGTGTGGCTACTGCTTCATTAACCGACTGTGGGCCAGGTTTACATGAATAACCAACTCTGGGGGTATTGGCTTGAAGTTTTTGGTAGAATAACTGACAGCATTTCTTTATTATGATAGGCTAAAACTAGGTAGCTCTTGTGTAATATTCATTCAATAGCCTGCAGTGAATGTTAGTGATTGGAGAGTACCATCTTTATTATACATCTCTAAATACAGTATGTGATAAATAGTGTGTGTGTGTGTGTGTGTGTGTGTGTGTGTGTGTGTGTGTGTGTGTGACTCTCATTCTCTTTCTAGCTAGTGCTAAACTGCCAGCTATGTCCCGCTCCCAGTATTGTGAAATACAGTTGCAGCAAACTAAGTCAAACACCACAAACAATAATTACAAAAAAAAAAAGAATTTGTCAATGCTGAATGTTCACCACTGGTATTGCTGTTGTACCATGTCTTGCTTGTACACATCTTTAGTATATATTTACCCAGGATACAGCAGATGAGATGCAATATCTCATTTTCAGTGGTGTCCTGCTTTGACACTTTGGCCCTGTCTACACTGCACTGAAAATCTGTAACAGTTTGAAACCGGTACAGACTGGAAACATTACAGTGCATCCACAATACCACTGAAAATGTTTTGAAAACATTACAGGATTTTACTTGTGTAGTATGGACAGGGTTAAACAGAGCTTTGAAACCATTACAGAGACCATTGTTGAAACCACCTCACAACAGGTTTCTGTAACAGTTACGAAAACACTTTCTGTGACGTTACCAGTGTAAACACAAACCGTTATGGTAACTGTTTGGACCCCCTGTAACCTTGCAGAGGGGATTTCCAAGGTAGTATAGACAGGGCCTTTCAGTCTGTAATGGTTCCAGAATGTTACAGATTTTCAGTGCAGTGTGGACAGGGCCATTGTTAGATGGCAATTACCCAGGATAGGGCAGCTGAGAGGCAATATCTACTTTTAAGTGGTCTTGCATATTTTGACCCCAAATGTTCAATAGTCTTTTTTATGACCTTTTATGACCTGACATTATGATCAAGACAAGTGGAATTTTTAAAATCCCATCCAAAATGTGATTCCGCTCTGTGACTGTGGAAACAAGTTTTGAAGGGGATTTGAAAAATGACACCTGCTTTGTTCAGAAGATGGAGTAACACAAAGAATATGTTGAACATCAGGGGGCCAAAATCTGCAAAAAATAAAGTTATGAGTAAATGTTGGAACAATTCGTTTCCTCATATCTTAGTTGTTTTTTCACATTTTTACCCCAATTTTCAGCATAATCTTTTTATGATCACTTTTTGTGAACATGACAGTTTTCTTTTATAAAACCATGGCTGAAATGTCATTTTGCACCACAACTGTTAAAACACATTTTGGGTAGGATTTGAGTAATGACAGCTGTCGTATTCATGAGGAGGTGTGAAAAAATGGCTATGTTGAAAAATTGGGGTCAAAATATTGAACATTACCACCGTTGTGAGCATGCACTGAAAAACTGCAACATAGACTCATAACTTTGTTGTTTTCTCATATGTTTACTCCACATTTTCAACATAGCCTTCTTATGACCCTACATAGCCTTCTTATGAGCCTGCCTCATGAACAAGGGTGAAGAAAATGTTCAAATCCTAACCAAAAGGTGATTTTGAACCACAAATGTGAAAACAATTTTGGCCAGGATTTGAAAAGTGACATTCGTGAGGTGCTGTAAAGAAATGGCTATGCTGAAAATTTGGGGTCAAAATATTGAAAATTACCAAAGTTACGAGCCTGCATTCATAAATTTTAACGTAGTCTCATACCTTATTTTTAGTATTTTTATCCCACATTTTCAACATGGCCTTCTTATGATACCACCTCATGAATAAAACCAGAGAAAATGTTCAGCTCCTGCCCAAAAGATCATTTTGCACAGCAACCACCAAATCACCTTTTGGGATACAAAAACAGATTTTGGCCAGGGTTTGAAAAATGACAGTTGTCACATTCATGGCATGCTGTGAAGAAATGGCTATGTTGAAAATTTGGGGTCAAAATATTGAAAATTACTACAGTTATGAGCCAGCATTTGTAAATTTCAATGTAGGCTCATAACGTTGTTGTTTTTTAAAATATTTTTACTCCAGATTTTAAACAAAGTCTTCTTATGACATCACCTCATGAACAAGAGTGGAGAAAATTTTCAGCTCCTGCTTGAAAGGTGATTTCACACAGCAACTGCAAAATCACCTTTTGGGACAGATTTACCTAATTCCACTGTCACTATTTATGCGGTGGGGTCCCAAAAAAAGGCATGCTGAAAAGCTGGAGCAAAAATATAAAAAAATGTCCAAGTTATGCCACTACATTCAACACACCATTAAAATGCATTGAAATACATACCCGATTTCCTCTAGTCACAGACCAGCATTGAAGTGTGAAGACATGTCTGCGATAAACAGAGGATTATGGCATTGGACCCCCAGTGGGTAAGTAAGGGCTTGGGGGGTGTGGGGTGGTGGGTACTGAGTGGGAGGGTTGGGTGGAGGGACTAACAGTGTGGCAGCAGCAGATATCGATGGATGGTTTTCTTTCTTTACAGGGTATATACTTGGAAAAAAACTATGAAGGTTGGTTTTCTTTATTTTAGGTGGCAACACTGGGGGATTGGACACCCCCAGTGTCAGTGTTATGTTTGTGTGGGGGGGTGGGTGCTGAGAGGGAGGATCAGGTGGGGGGATAGTAACGGAGGCAGCAACAGACATTGATGGAAGGTTTTCAGTCTTGCAAGGTACATTTACAAAAAAAAAACTACTAAGGACTGTTTTCTTTATTTCAGTTGGTGACACTGGGGATTGGGCACCCCCAGTGTTAGTTTTATGTTTTTGGGGGAGGGTGGTTGGTGCTGAGTGGGAGGGATGGGTGGGGAACAGTAACACTGGCAGTAGTAAGAGACATCGATGGATGGCTTTCTTTGTTACAGGGAGTAATCCGACCTCAGTAGGCTGATCATGACAGATCAGCTGTGCTTGCTGGGTGGCTTAGATCAAAGGAAATAGCCAACCTATGATTGAGTCGGCTCTGTCCTTTGAAATACATGAAGTTTCCACCCAGCAAGCCAGAAAAGTGTCATGATCAGCCTGGCCAATGATTGGTGTGACAATGGTGAGCCCCTTACAGATCACTCTGCATTGGACTGACAGTGTCACACCCCTGAAATGCCACACTCCTAACAAAATGTTTGCTGCGTGTGTGCACATGACAAACATTAAAAACACTCAAATACACCAGCTATAGCATTATGACTTCTCATCCAAGCCTCCAATAAACATTTGTTAACCACTAGCTTTTTGGAGCATTATGTAAACTGTTTTTCTAGAACACAACTGAGTGACTCCACAAAGTAGATCTTCCTCTCAAATTCCCATAAGGTCTTTAGTGAGCTGTGGAAGTCACATGGGTACATTTGATGTAGAATGCAGCACCATGCCATTTCAAAAAGTAAATTTAACTGCAGAATTATGTTTTGAGACATGTAAGAAACATAGAATTTGATGGCAGAAAAGGACTGCTTGGTCCACCCAGTCAGCCCATTTTCCCTGTTTCAGAAACCACAGATTCTAAATGATCTGCAGCTTATCCTCTCTTTCCTGTCACGAGAGTTCCTTTATGTCTGTGGAAACCCAATAAGTTTCAAGCAAAAGAAACCCACAGATAACATTCTGCACAGTACAGTACATTTCCATGAATCACAATGCACATGGTAAAATTTAGCGACACATGAGAACATTAACAAAAACATTAAAAAAATGAGCAACACCTGCCTGGGCCAGGCATAAAACATCAAATGGTTACATTTCTGATGCAATTCGCCAGCATCCTTCCATGTAATTAATAGGAAATGGTTGTGGAAAGCTTTCCACAGAAAAACTTCAAATCCATAGAGCAACATTCTGTCATTATGAGAAAACCCACAAATCTACAAGAACACTTACAGCCTTTCCACGACAGAATTCTGTGCATTCTGCTTCTGACAGAATTTTGTGTAATTAGTTGGAATGTTTCAAAATTCCACAGAATTCCATTCTACTGGAACTTGAAAATTCTGCACTGCACTAGTAGAACTTTCATTAATTATTATATTAAAGGGAAACCGTGGATATGTTCCACAGTAGCAATTTAGTTTTGACTGCCACATTAAATGTAGAATCCCCAAGCCATTATTTCACATTCTGTACTCACCATGGTGGATTTTGATGCTTTTTAGAACTCCGCGTGGTCAAACTGGGGGTCGCCATCTCCCTGCTGCAATGGTGCTCTGTGCTGTGCATAGGGTATTCTGGGATCAGCACGTGCACCTCATTGGCATGCATACCTAGCCGCCATTCCCGCATCACTGCAAGTATACGCGCCATCACCTCCCTTTTTTCTGTCTGTCTCTGTCTTTTTCCCCTTCCTAATTTTTCCACATCCATTGCTATTACTATTTATTTGCTGGCTCCCAAGTATGTTTCTTCCATCTGCATCTGCATTCCTCCCCTGTCTATATGTCCATTGCGATTCCCTGTTTGTTTCTGCCTGTCTCCTTCTATGTGCAGTACCGGTGTGGGTTCTGCATCATATCTGATGACATCATCCTTTCTACTCACCAATCATTGTGTGTCCTCACTCACTTCTGTCCCTCGATGTATTTTACACCCCTGCCTACATAGACCCAAAGAAATCTGTTTCCACTCAGGTCCAAGCTACTAGCTGATAAGCAGACTCTCATGCTCCTTGCCAGAGTTGCCTTTTGAATTTTCCACCAACCAGCAGTAGCATCGGAGCTGAATTATGGACACCCATTGGAGACCACCAAGGAGCGTAATCTCACCAGCAGCAGCGGTGGACTGTTTGGTGCAACAAGCCACATATGAATGTTCTGGACAGCAGAGCAGACTGCTTTGGGGAAGAGACAAAGACCAGTATGGGTTGGAGACAAGGACGGCTCTTGGTGGAGGGCACTCGGAGTCTCCAGGCAGATCCGTTAGAGTTCTGTTAGTAATGCTGCCTCAACCACTCCACTTGACCTCCCTTACACCTGCAGTTACCACCGCACACCAAATCACAGCTGCCAATGGGAGGTAGACCAGTCTACAGCATGACACCCTGACAGTCACTGGGTTTGCCATGTTCATCCAGTCACTGCTCCATCTGTCTGCCAGTCTGCCCCCACCAGTCTGTCCTTACCTTCTAAGAACTGGAAAAAAGAGATTTTTTTTAAACTATAAACAAAGCATAGGAAGATTGCACAATGGGGCTGGAAGTCTTGGAAAAAGTAGGCAGATGTAGAGGACTCGCTTAGTGGGTTGTTGCCAGGCAGTGCGGGTCACTTGGGGGTATGCATTACCTTTAGAAGCTGCACCAGATTTAAATACTTATTATTGCCCATTGTAGCTTTAAGGATATGCTTAGCAACCCTTGGTTGCTATGGCTTCCTCAGTGGGGGTGGAACATTTTGGCACCTGCCGTGCGTGCAGGAGAGGGAAGGAAGTGTAAACAAAAGTGGAAAGCATGGCATCCTGCAGTGAATCAGAGAAAAACAAGCCACTTGAACTTCTTTGCCCTACGACACATAAAGTAAGTCTAACTGTAGATTTTAAAGTTAGAGACTGCAGAAAGGACACCAATTAGGAGCAAAACAGACACCAAGCATTGGTACACAGTGCTCTCAGACACTGTGAGAGAGGTATACAATCAGTGTCTCCAGAATAAGGTGCAGAGAACCTCTCTCACAGCTGACTGCTAATTTGCATATGAGGAGCACACAGCGAGTGGCTGTGTATTGGTGAATGGCGTGGCGCAGCTCAAAACAGAAACCAAATAAAATAACAGTTTACTGTAAGCATTGGCACAGAGTTAATGGGTGGAGAAACTAAAGTCCAGCACACAAACGTGTATTGCAGAAATTTAAAGTTTTCCACATTTTTCCTTTAATAGTAACAAAATACATGGTTCTCCATCCAGTCTTAACGTGCATGGGCCGGATTTTCAAAGGCTTATTAATGCTGCAAGCCCCTGAGGCACTGAACATACAGCGCATGGATCTTGCGCCATTCTCCTGGCTGCCAATCAGGATTTTCTATCCCATATGCTGCTTGCCACAGGTTAGACCAGCTTTTTGCTTGTCTAGCGTGCATCAATACCAGCTACCCTTTTCACAGAGCTTGCGCTAAATCTTTGGCACAAGCTACCGCAGAGTGGGAAAACTGTTGTAACTTCACCTGATGTACAAAAACTGGGTGCAGTTATGGTAAAGGTGTTTGGCACAACTACACCAAAAAAACAGGTTTGATGCAGGGTTGAGGCAGGCCCTGTGTTGCCCTTTGAAAATCTATCCCCATGTGTTTACTGTTAATAAACAATTACCTGTTATATTGTGTTTTAGTGTGCTAGTAATAACTTTCAACTTTTATAATAGTTGCTTGTGCAGTGAAACAAGTGGGATTTCAAATCTGCCTTTCATACTTGTTGGTCCAGGAAAAGGTACCAAACCAAGCATTTTGTTCATCTTTTTGTACAAGGACCAATACAGCAACAAACAATTCTTTACTCTACTAGTAAAAAATAATTCAGTGGAATTCTGGTATTGTGATGTCAAAAACTGCCAACGTGTTAGGAGCCCAGCATATTTCAATGGGAAACTAAAGATATTTTTCTTTTTCAGAAGAAATAGGTACTTCATTTCAGCAACAAGCTTTGATGAAACCTTGAGTGAAACCAGTCAGGCTGTTCAGTGTGTTGGCATCCCCGACCTTCCTGCTGCTGCAGTACATGCGAGTCTGTAGCACTTTATGTGCTTGCCACTTGTGATACACTGTAAAGTTTGTGCTTCAAATCTGTAACTTGTTCCAGGTTTCTTTTGTTTCCCACTGTTTGTAGTTATGCACAGTTGGGCTGTGGAGCACCTGCTTGATTGTTGTGTCCACGTTTGCACTATTGTGGTTCATTGGTATCATTGTAAACTTTTTAAACAGTAATTGCTTTCTTATTTCTTTTTCCCCCAAGTAATATCTGGTTAGGAAGAAGATATCACCTGCTAAATCATAACAAATGATCACAGGTTACGAAAAATCACATTTCTATTAAATCTGAAATACAGTATTTGTTTAACTTCTCTATAAAAATTTGAAAACAGATTTGCACATTCCCATTAATATACACTATCAGCCTTGCCAGTAAGGATTTTCTGACTTGATAATACAAAGATTCCATTGGACTCTTTTTTCTTAGAATTTGGCAAAACAGAAATAACATGCTGAGAAGGTAAGTAAAGAAAGAAATGAAAGTAAACACAATTGTTACTGGGGCATCTCCAAGCCCCATGCATTCACTTTTCATGATATGCATCCATTCTAAACACACGGGGCTTGATTCAGAGATGTGTCAGGATTGCCAAAAGCCCTAGGTGCACTGAACATATGGCGCATGGGGTTTGCGGCATTCCCGGGCCAGCAATCGGGATTCATGATCTTGTGCACCATTTGGCATGAGTTAGACCAGCTTTTTGCTGGTCTAAGTTTACATCAAACCCAGGACCATTGTACAGGTTTTGCACTGATTATTTGACACAAGCTGCCATAAAGAGGGAAAAGCATTGCTAATGCATGCAACTTACTTGAATCAGGCACAGGTTGTAGCAAAGTGTTTAGCAAACCTGCGCCAAGCACTGGTTTGACACAGGGCTTCATGCAACCCCGACGTCAACTTTTCTAAACCGAGCCCATGCCCTTGAAACCTTCACTTTAGGGGGGCAAGGTTTTGCCAGTTGTGTCTTGTTTAAATGGGCAATTCATTGTTTTTGTAACTTAAGTATTTTCTAGTACTGGAGTTCTGTATATTGCTCCCAGCCATTTCCCCACTCAGGCGAGAGAGAAATGGACACTGACCTTGGATTAGCACAGGGCACAGGCCTTGATGTGCTCTCCAAGCTTCTCCCAGATGCTGTCTTGAGTTCCTGTTAGAATACCACACTTTTATCTGAATGTCCATTTCATCTAGCTTGACTCTTTTCTACCTCCATATATACTACATTTTTGTATGGCTGACCTTTTCTCTAACTTGCCTGCTCTCTCACATTGCAAATGTTTATTTTTTTTTTACAGATAGCCACGGAAAAGCAACCAGCTCAAAGAAAACTAAATAATCTCCAGCATGAGTGCCATCACAATAGAAATTACATAAACAGAGAGCTGTCAAGGAACAGCTAATTTTCGTAAAATGTGAAAGTTACCTAGAACACCTGAATCATCATTCTCATGATCAAGAAAAATGAGAAGATATTGAACTACACAAACAGACAAGGAGGAGAAGTTAAATCACAGTGAGATGCAAAAGCAAAAAAAAAGAATAAATCGACACCGCTCTAAGATGTTCCAGAACAGAAAGCAGATTTATGTTATTATCTTATGCTTGCATGTTGTTTCTCAGTGGAAAATAAGACATATGATATACCTGTATACTAGCTCAATCCAATGGTAATTGGTTTTTGTTTTCTGTTTTGCATTTTGGGGTAGGCCAAACATTTATGTTCCTTGGGTCTCCACCTGCCTCCACCCATATGACTGAGTTGTCTGACCAACACCTTGTCCTTCAGCTGGTGGTGAATGAGCAGTTGTCTTCACAACCTGTGCTGCTCCTTGGTTGACTAATGCAATGTGAATTGATGGATGCTAGACAGTCTGATTCTTCCTTTCCTAGAAGTCAAGCACCTTACCTTCCCAACTGATCCCTGCTAATAACATTGTTAGACACCTGAATCTGCTTGAGAACCTCACATGTTTTAACTCAGGGAGGATAATAAAAAGCAATCTGTTCCAGTTTCCAAACCGTGTGTGTTATCCCTTCCATCCTGAACATCTGTGCTCTATTTTTTAATGAATTTCCAACATGCATGTTTAATCTAGCAGTCAAAACTAGTTCATCTTAGTTCTGAAACACTTTTATTTGCACAGAACTCCAGCAGGCCCCTCATGCATTATTATGAATGACAGTCCAACTAACTTCAGTGATGCATGTTTCTAAACAAAAGTTTTAAATTTAAGACTAACTTTGCACACCTAGGTTAGGCATTTAGGCCTGAAATGCCCTTTAAAACTTAAACCCCAGTATCCCCTCTGTGCATTCTACATAGCAATGACCTTGGACTTCAAACAGATTTATGTTTGACAGTGAGAACATCTGAAGCCCTTGGAACACAGCATGCATCACTGAACAGCAATATATCACAAGTACTGGCAAAAAGAGAACTAGACTCTGGGCTTTCTCGGATATAAAAATCTATTTTTCTTTGCATGATCTGCATCATAATGCATGGTTTCACCTGCAAGTTTTTTATAAAATACAATACAGGAACTGCTTTCTTTGAAATACACTCACATCAAACAGTTGCCTCAACTCTTTTTTCCTCCCTCCGTTTCCTCACTAATTAATTTTGGATGTCTGAGCTCAGTAGGGGTGTGGTAGTCCAATTATTGATTTCTGAATATCCTGAATATCACAGATATGGGGTAGGCAGTGCTCGGCAGTGAATACTAAGTACCTTTCCCTATTCTCTAGGCTTTTATGACCTGGTACCCAAGGACAGCTGAGTGTATTACTAGAACAGTATTTGAACAAGTGCTTCTACTGACCTGGTGGCACATGTATCTGGGTTCAAACAGGTGCCTGAGAAGGTTGGAGCTCTTAGAGGCTATGACAAACAGGAAAGCACATGGAGGGTGGCATGGGACCCCACAGGGGAAGGAAACAACTCCTGGTGGGGGACTCAATCATTAGAGGGGTAGAAATGGGTGAGGAAGAGGAGAGGGAGGTAAGGTACCTGCCTGGCACCATGGTTTGGAGGGACAGGAAGTGAATCCTCAGGATCGTTGGAGCAGCTGCACAAGGGAGGGATCTGGATGTCATTGTCCACCTAGTGACAAATGACCTGGCTAGGAATGGGATCAGAGCAGTGCAAGAGGAGTTTGTAGAGTTGGGGAAGGGCCTTAGACAAGTAGCACATACGGTAACCTTCTCGGAGGTGCTGCCTGTCTATGGCAAGAGTGATGCTAGGGTACTCCTCACCAGGGAATTCAATAAATGGTTGAAAAACTGATGTGCAGCTCAAGGTTTTGGTTTCATTGGGGACTGGGGAGCCACCTGGAGGGATGCAGACCTACTGGTGTGATGGTCTGCATCTGTTCAGGGGGGGAACCAGGATCCTAGGTGAGAGGTTTAAATGCTTCATTGGCAAGCATTTAAACTAGCCAAGAGGGGGAGGCACTGAAAAGGAGCAGGGAAATTCCAGCCTCCCCCTACAAAACATGGTAAGTAGTGAGGTAAACACCAAGGTAGAAAAGTCATTAGGGAGAAGGACAGAGGTAAATATAAAAAAGGAAAAGGCAGTAAGGACAGGAATGGGGCTAAAAGGGGTAAGGCCTTAAAAAAGTGGAGGGTGATGAGTACCACTGCCCGTAGTCTGTGTAACAAGCTCCCTGAACTAGTGGCCTTGATGGAAGAGGGTTGCCTGGATATTGTGGCAGTCACAGAAACATAGTACACAGAGAACCATGACTGGGATGTCAACATACCAGGATACTACAATCTACAGGAGGGACAGGAGGGGTAAAAGAGGGAGGAGGGTAGCTTGTAAAGGAAGGGATCAAAGCAACAGAACTAAAGAGTGAACAGGGAGCAGATGAGGCACTCTGGGTCACCCTGGAGACAGGAAATGGCACCACAATCTGCATGGGGGTTGCATACAGACCCCCATCTCAGGGGGAGGGAATGGACAAGAAATTGATAGAAGGCTTCCTTAGAATGGCAGAAAAAGGGGAGATATTGTTGATGGGGGACCTGAATATGCCAGATGTTAATTGGAGCACCTTTGCTGCAGGCACATCCAAGAGCAGGGAACTACAGGCCTGTCAGCCTGACATCAGTGGTGGGCAAGGTGATGGAGGGCATTGTCAAGGAGAGGCTAGGGGGGACCTGGATAAGTCAGGGTGCCTGGACGATAGACAGCATGGATTCATCCTCGGAAATCATGCAGACAAACCTGGTGGAGTTCTATGACTGGGTGACGAGTGCCTTGGACCTGGGTAGACCAGTGGACGTCCTCTTTCTAGACTTCAGCAAGACATTTGACTCTGTTCCTCATGCAGGCCTGTTGGATAAGCTGAGAGAAATGGGGGTGGGGAACCAGATGATCAGATGGATAGACAATTGGCTCCAGGACCGGACCCAGAGGGTCGTAGTTGGTGGGATAGTCTCATCCCCAAGGAAGGTCATTAGTGGGGTCCCACAGGATCAGTCCTTGGGCCCCTTCTGTTCAACGCCTATGTCTCTGACATAAGGACAGGAATCAGGAGTGAGATGAGTCTCTTTGCAGATGACTCGAAACTGGGGGCGGTGGTGGATGGGGAGGAGGGGAGGGTGGCCCTACAGGAGGACCTGGAGGCTCTGGAAAGATGGTCTAGGAAGTGGAAGCTGAGGTTCAATGCAGGGAAATGCAAGGTACTCCACCTGGGCGCCAGAAACCCGGGCCAAGTGTACACCCTGGAGGGGGAAATGCTACAAGTATTGATGGCTGAGAGGGACCTGGGGGTGGTGGTGGATGTCAAGATGAACAACTCTGAGACTTATAGGAGGGCAGCAGCCAAGGCCAACAGGATGCTGGGATGCATAGCTAGGGGGGATCACCTCCAGAAGGAGGGAAGTGATACTCCCTCTGTATAACTGCTTGGTGAGGCCACACCTTGAGTACTGCGTGCAGTTTTGGAGGCCACACTTACAGGGGGACATTAACCTCCTGGAGAGGGTCCAGAGGAGGGCAACCAAAATGATTTGGGGCTTGGGGGACAGGACCTATGAGGAGAGGCTCGAAGAGCTAAATATGTACACATTGGAAGAGAGAAGGGACTGGGGGGACATGATAGAGGTCTTCAAGTACATGAAGAGGGTAAATAGGGGAGGAACAGTCAGGGTACTTCAAAGGAAGGAGGAGGGGCCACTAGAGGGCATGGGTGGAAGCTGGAGGGGAAGATTCAGGGAGAAAGGAGGAGTGCTACTTCACTGAGAGGGTGGTGGAGCCATGGAATGCGCTGCCTAGGGGCTGGTGGAGGCAGAGACAGTGGAGGGGTTCAAGAGGGGTGGGACAGGTACAGGGAAGGGTTCTGGAAGCAAAATCCAATGCAGCAAGAATATCCAGAACTGGGAAGGGAGAAGCCAGAGAAGGTGAGGGGGGCAGCAAGGTCAGCACCCAGAGTGGGGGCTGACCAAATGAGCAGACATGAAAGACCATTAGGCCTATTCTGCTGGCATTTTAGTATGTTAGTATGTTAGCATGGTCATTCTTGATGCCCTACAGGGGGCATGCCTCAGACAGCTAGTATTGGAACCCAGTAGGGTGGGAGCAATCTTAGACCTGTACTCTCAAATGGGAATGGAGAAAGAATCTCAGATACAGAAGTGGGTCGCCATCTGGGAATAAGCGACCACCAAACAGTGTGGTTCACAATAAACATAGCCATACAATCAAGCCATACAAAAGCAAGAGTACTGGACTTTAGGAGGGCTGACTTTGGGAAAATGAGAGAGTGCCTCAGAAAAGCACTAGCAAACAGGCAAGAAAGAGGGGTGGAGGAACAATGGGGAGTAATCAAAACAGCCATCACAGAGGCAACAAGCCGTTGTGTAAAGCAAATCAACAAAACACAACGAAGAAAAAAACTGCTATGGTTCTCAAAAGAGGTGGCAGGGAGGGTTAAAGAGAAAAGGATAGCATTCAGGAAATATAAAGAAACACAGAAGGAGCAGGACAGAGAACTTTATCAGTTAAAGCAGAAAGAGGCTGGGAAGGCAGTCAGAATAGCAAAGGCCCAAACCGAGGAAAGGATAGCCAACTCTGTTAAGAAGGGGGATAAGACCTTTTATAGGTACATTAGGGAGCGAAGAAAGACCAAGGAGGAAACTGAAGCTTAATAAAGGAGAGAGATGTGGGTAGAGGGTGACAGTGAAAAAGCAGGGATACTGAACTAATATTTCTGCTCAGTATTCACAAAGGAAGAGGAGAGGGAGGTACCTAAACCAAACAAGAGAAACACTCTGAAGACGGGGGTCTATACCAGTTCATTTACAGAAGAAAAAGTTCTGAAAGAACTAATAAAATTTAAGGTGGACAAAGCAGTGGGGCCTGATGGGATTCACCCAAGAATTCTAAAAGAACTAAGGGTAGAACTAGTGACACCGCTGACTACTCTCTTTAACAAATCATGGGAGGATGGTACCTGAGGACTGGAGGAGGGTGGATGTGATTCCTCTTCACAAAAGTGGGAGCAGGACAGAGGCAGGAAACTACACACCAGTTAGTTTGACCTCAGTGGTAGGGAAAATGATGGAATCACTTCTGAAGGAAAGAATTGTTGAGTACCTAGAGGTCAGTGGGGCACAGGACCCAAGACAACATGGATTCAGGATGGGAAGGTCGTGTCAGATGAATCTAATAGATTTCTTTGACTGGGTGACCAAAGTAGTAGACCAGGGAGGGGCTGTGGATATGGCCTACCTAGATTTTAGCAAGGCATTTGATACAGTCCCACACAAAAGATTAATACTCAAGTTAGCCAGCCTTGGAGTGTGTCCCAAGGTGGTAGCCTGGATAAAAAATTGGCTAGACAACAGGACGCAAAGGGTAGTAGTAAATGGAGTCCACAGTGAAGAAAGTTCCTAGCAGGGTACTGCAGGGTTCAGTACTAGGACCGGTCATTTTTAATGTCTTTATAAGTGACATTGCAGAGGAACTGGAAGGAAAAGTATGCCTCTTTGCAGATGACACAAAGATCTGGAACAGGGTTGACACACAAGATGGAGTGGAAAGGATGAGAAGGGACTTGGGAAGATTGGAGGAATGGTCAGATGTATGGCAGCTCAGATTCAATACAAAGAAGTGCAAGGTAATGCACCTGGGAAATAAAAACCCAGAGGAAGAGTACACATTGGGGGGTGAGATACTGACAACAGTAAAAATGGAAAGGGACCTGGGGGTAATTATATCAGATGACCTAAAGGTGGGCAAACAATGTGAGAAGGCAGTAAGGAAGGCTGGGGGGATACTGGGATGCATAGGGAGAGGCATCAATAGTAGAAAACAGAAAGTTGTTATCCCTCTGTACAGACAGTTGGTGAGACCCCATCTGGAGTACTGTGTGCAGTTCTGGAGACCCTATCTCTTCAAAGACATAGACAGAGTGGAGGCTGTCCAGAGGAGGGCAACCAAAATGGTGCAGGGTCTGCACCAGAAGACATATGAAGAAAGACTAAAGGAGCTTAATATGTATACCCTTGAGGAAAGAAGGGAGAGAGCGGACATGATGGAAACTTTCAAGTACCTCAAGGGAATCAACAAAGTCCAAGAGGGTAGCATCTTTCAGAAAAAGAGATGTTCAGGAACAAGGGGGCACAATTTGAAGATAGAGGGGGGACAGCTCAGAGGTAATGTGAGGAAGTATTTTTTCACAGAGAGGGTTGTGGATGCATGGAACAGCCTCCCTGAGGAGGTCATGGAGTCAGGAACAGTGGGGGAATTCAAGAATGCATGGGACAGACATAAGGCAGTCCTAGTGGGGGGTAGGAGGAAGTAAGCTATTGGTTAACTAGGATCTGCAGCTTATCTTTTAGGTAGGAAAATGGGCAGAATAGGTGGGCCAATCAGTCCTTATCTGCTGTCACATTCTATGTTTCTATGTATGTTTCTATAAGGGGGTGGTAAGTACTTCCTCTCACATAATTAAGGGTTGCTATAAAAGGGTTGATCTGTGAGTAGAAGTAAATCCGGTTAGCACAGCTCTATTCATGTTAGTGCTGCACTAACCATCAGAATCTGGGAGCCAAGGTACTTGATTTTTCAGAAGGGATTTCTAACTTGCCTTCTGAATTTAATAACCTTAAGTTAGATAATTAAATATTTTGCTTTAGGCAATTGTTCATGTCTGTGCATGGGTGTTGATGAGTGGGGAAGCTGCCACTGCACATGTACCATTACTTCACTACCAGTCTCTCTCACTGTTTACAAAGCACTTTAGGATACAATGTGCATGAAAAACTCTGCATTATAGCAAATTCTCCTTCATCGAAACTGATTTTTTTTCTTCTTCAGAAAGGTGTCTTGCCAAAGACTGTAGGAACAGCATCAAAAGTTACAAAAGTTATATTCAGGTGGAATCCCTGCAGTCCCTGTAAAACAATTTGATGGTGTTTAACTGTTAACTGAGAATATAGCATGAGCAGTGGTGCAGAGGTAGCACTCTACACTGTCTTCTGGTGGACTCAGTTCATGTGCAGACTCAGTTGTCCTGCTCTGGTCATACTCTGGTGTTGACAGGGGCAGGGTGTCAGGATATGTAGTTGGATTATGACCACAGCATGAGATGATATGTAACTTTTTATAGAAAGTCCCCTTCTATTGTAAGATGAGATCTGCAAAATTATCCTATTCAGGTTCCAGACTACAACATTAATCAACATAGCAATGGTACTGAGATGCTTCAAGCTGTCTAATATAGAAGAAGTACCCTGCTGAACATGAGATGTGGCTATCCTGCTTGTAGAGGGGCTAGAAAGGAATGTATGTCTTTTTGCAAATGACGCTAAGACCTGTAATAGGATAGACACTCTGGAGGGGTGGAAAACATGAAGAAGGATCTAGGAAAACAAGAGGAGTGGTCAAGAGTGTGGAAACTGATTTTCCATGTGAAAAAGTGCAAAATTGTGCACCGGGGTGCAGAAATATAGGGGTGTAGTATAAAATTGGGGGAGTGGTACTGATGACCACCAAACAGGAAAGAGATCTAGAGATAATCATATCTGATGACCTAAAGGTGGCCAAACAGTGTGATAAGGTAGTGGAGAGAGCCAGTGGAATGCTGGAGTGCATAGGGAGGGGTATCACCAGCAGAAACAGGAAGGTGGTGATACCACTGCATAAATCACTGGTGAGACCTCACCTAGAGTACTGTGTCCAATTCTGGAAACCACATCTCAGGAAGGACATAGACAGGGTAGAGGCAGTCCAGAGGCGAGCAACTAAAGTGGTGAAGGGTCTGCATCAAAAGCCCTATTTGGAGAGACCTACAGACCTCAGTATGTACACCCTGGAGGAAAGGAGAGAGAGGGCATATGATAGAGACTTTCAAAGACCTCACGGGTATAAATAAGGTTCAAGAAGAAAGCCTTTTTCAGAGCAAAAGATGTTCAAGAACTAGAGGCCATGCTGTGAAGCTGGAAGGGGGTAGACTCAGGAGAGACATAAGAAAGTTCTTCTTTACAGAAAGAGTGGTTGATACCGGGAACCTCTTCTCAGAGGAGGAGCAAAAACTGTAATGGGGTTCAGAAAGGCATGAAATAGGCATAAGGAAACCTGGTGGCAGGGGAAGGGGGGTAAAGCCGGAGATTAAGTATGGTATGTGGTGTTTCAGTAGATAGGGAAAATGGGCAGACTGGGTGGGCCAAGCAGTCCTTATCTGCTGTCAAATTCCATGTTTCTGTGTAAACCACCTTAGGATATAATACTTTGACCACCATGACTGCTCCTACTGAGTGGTCTCACATACATTCTTAGGGTAGGGCTAGAGGACCATAGATGAGCAGTTCTGTTACCCAAAGAATGTAAGTGAGATGACTTTTACAAAAGAAAGAGTGGCCTCGATGGTTATATTAATATATTATTTATTGAGGATGATCACAATACAACTGCAATTAAGAGAGTGGCTTTTTATTTCTATTTAAAAAATGAAAGTAATCCATTTGATTATCTCACTTTGTATGATGTTTTATAAATTATGTATGTTGCTTGATATAATTGGTTTTAAAAAACTTTAAAATGGTAGCAGGGTGCAGTTCTTATAATGTCAATTTTTTTTATCACTTAGCCACTTTATAACATGATTTACTGCCAAGCAGAGTGAGCCATTACAATGCCAACCAGAAAATTTAACATTGTGCCTTTACACTGAGTTGTATTTATGACTGGTTATCCCTCAGTTAGCCCACATCCTGACAAAGACCAGGAATGGTTGAAACGCTGGGGTACACTGGTGAGAGGCAGTTGGCAGGTCACAAACCTGATCGTGGCAGTTTGCCTGTGATTACTGTACCATCTAATTACCTTTTCTGCACATGGGAGCACATTAGGATCTAAAATAAACCTCAATCAACTTCAGCTGCACTGTGCATCTTGGTATTTCCTTACTCTGGCAGTGGGCAGCAGGTCTGTTGTTTCCAGTGACTGGGTGTGGGAGTGAGCTTTCACTGCTGCTGAAGCACTGCTCCCAAGTTTCAGCAAGTGCAGCTCAGTGTTGGACAGTATGTGTGCTTCTAAGCACACACAAGTGCTATTATTGGCCATTATTACATATCCGTAAACTATCTTATTGTGCATTTAAAATGGTTTTGAAAGCAAAAAAGACATCTAAAATTGCACTCATGTAGTGGTTGTAAATTAGTAGTCATGTGACAGGTTTCTGCAAATCTGATGGCTTCACTTATCAATGCCATTTGATGAAATTTCAATCACTTCTTTAGTAAAACAGCCATTCCACTATAGACCACTGTATGTGGCATCCATTATAGCAAGACAGACTGTATCATACCACAAGGGCAGGATGACAGAGAGGTAGTTTGTAAGAACAGTACGTACAATTCATAAACAATACCAGTAGAGACAGATAATTTCCTATCTGTGTGTTTTCTGTAAACAAGCATCATGCAGTCTAAAGCCTCCACCCCAGTGCAACTGCAAGCCGTACTAGAACAGAATGTGAATCCATATATGTACTCCCATACTTGCATAGTGTGCCAATGCTGCAGCTACAGAGCAGTCTTAAAAAATAAATGCTTCTATTTTTAATGTGATTTATTTTTTCTAAACATTTTTTACTCTTCCCTTGTTCTGGTTGCACGTTCTGCACACATACAGTATCTAAAAATACATTTTTAATGCAGTGACACAAATGTCAGACTTCGGTCAGGTAGAGGATTTATTATACCTCGATTTTAGCAAAGCAGTTGACTCTGTACCACATTAAGATTGGATAGGAGAATGAGCACACTAGGGCAAGGGAATGAGATAAATGGTTGGATCAAAAACTAATCGGTGGTTAGAGCCCAAAGAGTGGTGTCGCATGACCCAGCTGGTAGCACGTCCTTCTCTGGACCAGATAGTCATGGGTTCTAGTCTCACACAATGATTGTGCTCATACCGCCAATAATGACACCCGAGTGCTGTACTAGAAGAGTGCTGTACTGTCAGGGTGTGCCATCCTTCAGATGAGATGGTAAACTGAGGCTCCTTCTGCCCATCTCTGGTGCAGTCCTGGTGGGTGTCCAGGGGAAGTAAAAGAACACAAGGCACTTTTTGGAAGAGATGGGGATTTTCCTTAGTGTCCTTGCCAACATTCCCTTGCCCATAAAACTGTGTCACGCAATTGTCTAAAGCTGTGTGTGGGCATTGTGTGCAAAATGGCTGCCACTACATGTTTACAGTTACTTCACTACCAGTTTCTCATATTGCTTGCAAAGCACTTTGGGAATACAATGTATATGAAAAACATTACATAAATGCTCATTTTTCTTCTTTGGTGAATTCTCTTAGTACAGGATAGTGACTAGTGGAGCACCACAGGGGTAGTGACCTAAGCAAGGATATCAAGGGCAATGTGAGTTAGTTTGCAGATGCTACCAAGCTCTGTGGGAGAGCTGATAGTGAGGAGGGAGTTATCATGAGACCAGATGTGAGAAGCCTACAGAAGTGGTCTACTATATGGCAGTTGAAACTGTGTGTAAAAAATTGCAAGGTGATACACATAAGGGTGAAGAATCCTTGAAATGTGCACTGCATTGATGTGATGCCAGTAGAGAGTACTGAGGAGGAGAGACCTGTGAGTAATGATAAGCAATAACCTAAAACTGACATCTCAGTGTAACAGGCAAACAGGAGGGCTAACATCAGGCTGGGGTTTATAAGGAGAGGAATTATTAGCAGAAGAGGAGAATTAAAACAGACATTGTATAGATCACTTATTAGACCACATCTGGAGTATTGTGTGCAGTTCTGGAGCCCAAAGCTAAGGAAAAATAGGACTCGGTTGGGGACTGTATAGTGAAGGGCCACAAAGATGATCCATTGTCAGCAGAGAAAGCTTTCCAACTAAAGACTAAGAACCTTTACATGTATCCACTGGAGGACAAAAGGAAAAGGGGACATGATAGAGATTTTCAGTTTTAGGAAAGGTTTCAACAAAGTGGGCACCACAATTCTACGCAATCTGAAAAAAAGTGTGTTCACCAGAGATCATGCTTTTAGGTTTGAAGGGGGAGGTTTAAAAAAAGACATTAAAACATATTACTTCATGGAAAGGCTGGTTGATGGGGGAAAAAGACTTCCAGACAAGGTTGAAAAAGCAAAGACAACAGTATGTTTAAGAAAGCTGGGATGCATTTAAATGAGTTATCAGACAGAATACTGGGGAAGAAGAAGGAGAGTTTGGGATGGAATAATGGTCTGCAAACACAGGTGGGAGGGAGTGGCAAGGCAGGTGCAGTATGGCTGGGCTTTGCAGTGGCTGATGGTCACTCCAGCACCCACCACTGTCATGCCAATGGTTTCTGAACAATTCTGGCTTCTGATAGCCCTACCTGCAGCATGTTGGCTGACACACTGAACCGTAGTCCTCAACTCTGTCCAACACTACACATACAAATAAGAAGGAACATAAACTCTCAAGCCTCAGGTTAAAGAAACTTATTCTAATACTGCTTATCTGTTCAGGCAGTGTTGAACTAAACCCAAGTCCGATCTCTCCTCTAGCATTCCCTTCTGAATTCGCATCTACTGCTGGTCTAACAATGATGCTCATCAACATATGTAGCCTCCCAAAAAATAGATGCTGTAAAAATTTGGCTCTCTCATACAAACCCTGACATTCTGGTAATCACAGAAACATGACTTAAGGACTCTACCTCTGACTTACAGAAGCACTGCCATCATTCAACATCTTCCGTCTTGATAGACCGATAAAGGGAAGGGGGCAGTCATTTACATCAACACAAACTTCTCAGCTGTTGAACTGCTCACTATATCAAAACACAGAGAATTTGAATGCCTAGCATAAAACTTTCACTATCCCCTAATGAAGCACTAAATATAATTGGCTGCTACAGACCACCAACAGGGGTCGTAGAACTGCTTTCAGTCCTTTGCAACTTAATTGATTCCAGCACCAATGAGTCAATAATTCTTGGTGACCTCAATCTAGACTGGCTTAGCCCCAGATCTAACAGCCTGAAAAAACTGTGTGATGACTTCGGCATTTCTCAGTTAATCTTAGAACCCACTAGAACCAACATAAAAACACACACCAAAAGCTCCATTTTAGACTTTATCCTTACAAATAGACCCCATAACATTTCTCACACAGCCGTGTTTCATAACAATGTAAGTGATCACAACATTGTGGTACATACAAGAAATCTGGAAAAACCTGCCTCCCACTCCAAATTCATTATAAAACGAAGCGTCCGTTAATTCAAAAAACAGAACTATCTATCCGATCTACAAAACTTAAACTGACAACACTTCTCTCTATCCTCTTCAGTCAATGAGGCAGTTGCTATTTTTAATGCAATCCTCACAAGCTTAATAAACAAACACACCCCTTTATTAAAATGTAAAGTCAAAACAGCTTCTTGTGCCTGGTTCACTGGTGAAATAAAAAAAAGCACTAACCCTACAGGATAAACTGTGGGCTACAGCTCAGCGAACCAAAGATGTAGCAGACTGGTTGGCATTCACAGCATCTCATAATGCCTGCACTAAATTGATCAGAACCTCAAAAGATAATTATTACATGCATGTTCTTGGAAGTGCAAAAGGTAATACTGTTAAGATCTGGCAAACCATCAAATCAATCAAAGGGGTATCCAGTGATAACAGTGACCAAAAATGAGTGACTACAAAAACAGCAACTCATTTTCAGCACTATCATTCTGGGCTACCCTGCAAACTAGCAACTGTATGGGAAAGCGACCGTGTGGAAGGGCAACCAGAAGGGGGGAATAGTGAGGGGAAGGGGAGGGACAGGGAAAGGGTTTTAGGGGACTGGTATACCTGCTGCAGCTGAACTAATCATGTGATGTGGTGGTGTGGGTGGCTAACTCTGGCACAGCAGGTACTGGGTTTGGGGCTGGGACCGGGAGCAAGTAAATTTTGCTGCTGCCTACAGCTGCAGGACTTAATTTTTTGCAAAATCTGGATTTTGTCCCCTCCCCAACATGCACCCCCCTGGAGTTGAGCATCTTAATTCAGGGGGGCACAGGGGGAAAAGCCCCTCATAAGGGAGGTGTGGGGGCACAGCCCTTCCCCCCTGCAAAAACACTTTGTAATATACCGGATGTTGGGTCACCTTGAAGTGTACAATGACGATTTGCTTTTCGGAGATATACACTCACCATAATAGCTATGACATGGAACCATCAAAGGCCATAGACTGCCTCCAGCAATCCCTATTAAAATAAACGCCCAAGGTTCCAATTCCTCTGACCTATGCACAATACTAAAGCAACTAAATTCACACTTTGCAACAGCAGGTTTAGTCTTTGGCTCCTCACCAGCAGCATCATTTATGAACTTTCTCAATCCAGAGGCAACTTCCACCAACCCACAAAACCAGGATTCCTTCTGTTTCTCTCAGATAACTTTCAAACAGGTAGAGGACCTGCTTTCAAAACTATATTCTTAAAAAACACAGGTGCAGATGGAATAGGTCCTACATTCTTAAAATGAGGCCATTCATTTCTAACTGATCCAATAACTCATCTTTTTAGTATGTCAGTTGCTTCTAACAAAGTCCCTCCTTCATGGAAAATTCCTCACATACTGCCCCTATTCAAATCTGGCAATCCATGTGACCTAAATAACTACAGGCCCATTTCTATCCTGCCTGTATTCTCCAAACCTTTGGAAAAACTAGTCAATACCCAGTTAAGGGACCATCTCAAAAACTCAAACCTCCTTAATCTGCTGTAATCCGGATTTAGGCAAACTCGCAGTACACTTTCTGCCCTTGCAAAGTTGACAGATGACTGGCTTACCTCCCTAGACCACATACACTCAACCGGAGCCATCTTCCTTGACCTAAGTAAAGCCTTTGATACAGTGGACCACGACCTTCTGTTAGTTAAACTTAAAGAGCATGGGCTAAACAACTCCACTGTAAATTGGTTTTCTAGTTGCTTGTCAGGAAGATTACAATGCATCAAAGCAGATGGGCTCCTTTCCTCTCCTCTACCACTTGTGCGAGGTGTTCCACTGGGCTCTACATTGGGTCTCCTTTTATTCTCAATCTACATCAACACTCTAAGTGACAACATACAGTACATAAGGCCAAAATACATTTCTTCATGGACTACACCATTCTTTACCTCTCAAAGCCTTCCCTTTCAGATGTATGTACCAATTTACAATCAGACTTTAATCAATTACAACTCAACCTTTTAAAGTCTAAACTCCATTTAAATGCCAAAAAGAAAAGTTAATGTTTTTCCTACCCATAGGACCATCTATATCTATATCTATATCTATATCTATATCTATATCTATATCTATATCTATATCTATATCTATATCAAATCTTGCTCATTCAGCACCCATCACAACCCTGCTAGGAGATATGCTAGAGGCTGTCAACAAGTTCAAATACTTAGGTCTATGGTTAGATAATAAACTTTCCTTCACCACCCACATCAAAGCCCTCTCAAAGAAGCTAAACATTAAAGTAGGCTTCTTCTACAGGAACAAATCCTTTTTTCCTAGTGACATCAGGAAGAGGCTAGTTGACGCCACCTTCCTTCCCCTTCTTGACTATATGGACATTATTTACAGTTGCTGTCCAGATTCTCATCTGCATGAATTAGATGTTCTTTTTCACTGTGCTAGTCACTTTATATTAAATGTACCATCCAGAACCCACCATTGCACCCTATATTTTGCGTTGGGTTGATCGTCCCTTTCCACCAGGAAAATGCTTCATAAATGTATTTGAGGATGTAAAATGTTACTAGACAAACTTCCTCTACAGATCTCATCCCTATATCATTGTTCATATAGTTGTCATTCGCTCAGGAAAAATTCTGTTTTTCTACTAGATATACCTACATTTCGCACCTGCTTTGGTAAAGCTGCAATTAGCCACATCATCCCTTCTGCCTGGAATAAACTGCAATCTTCCCTAAATCTGTCTGAATTAGTCTCTTTCAATATATTCAAATTATTGATCAACAAATGCATTAAGGAAGCCTGCAATTGTCATACTAGCTAGCATATAACTGTTTACTATGCAAACTTAACCCAGCATCAAGCTCTTTCTGACCCTCTCTCTATCTTTTAGAGTTATTTAAAATTTATAACTGTTGTTTCAAGCCACTGGTCTGTTTATATGCAATCTTGTTTAATTGCATTTTGCACTTTCTTGAATCATGTTTGTTCACCTCTACATTGCCATTGTATATTGTTCTGTACTGTTCCTGTCCTTTACAGGACTGCCTTGTACATGAGATTGCTCAATGGAGTTCTCCTGGAGAAGTAAACTTGAAACTTGAAACTCCTGCCCCCAGGACACAGTGCTTGTGCTGGATGCCAACCATGGATTAATTCTCCAAAGTGTGGATTACTTGGAAATTAATCCATGGTCATGTAACGTGTTTCAACCAATCAGGACCTCCCATTGTCTGTAGCCATGTTATAATGGTTGTTAGAGCAGGTCTAAGGCAGGGAATCACGGGGCAGATTGCACAGATCTTTTTCTGTCCTTTTCTTTGTCAACGTTTTTCTACCATGTAACTATGCATTTTGATGTTTCTCATTTTGCCTTCCTATTTTCTTCAATTTTCTCAGGTCTTTCTTTCCTTCCACTACAACTTCTGGATTGTAAAACTATTGGGAGTGTCCACTTGTCTGCTCATAGACAGCTCAGTGAAGTGCTATTGATAGCAATCAACTTGTTCCATCACTGCCAGACCCACAGAGAACCAAGGCAATCACATAAAATGAAGTCACCTCTTCAACAAATCAACTTATTTACTACAGACCCCCTTTATGAGTCATCCATGCCAGTCATACATACCATACCACAGATGCAGCATGCAGAAATGCAGTTTAAGGATGGGAGAAATTATCAAGCTACTGTACATAAACAATACAACATAATTTCCCAATAGTTTGGTTGTTATAATCTCTCTAAACTGTATGCACTGAATCTGGAGCCTAACACATGGTGCATAACATATGTTTATGCAAATCTGGGTGGGGTGGGGCAAGCTGAATAGGGCATTCTCCTCTGTTCTTTCTTTCCTTTGCCTTTTGGATTGTATGACCATAGGGTGTATGAACTTGTTGACTCAGTGTTAGCCAAAAAAAGGGCTGTACAGAGCAATCAGTAAGAAATAAGACAATGCAGGATGTGTAATTATGGGTCTTTAGCACACTCGAAAAGTACAATTACTGATCATAATTAATGAAGTGTCATATTTCACTTAATAAATAGATTTTAAACCAAAAAAGCAGCAACTTTGTTCATACCTAAAAGGACCAGCATATAACCAAAGTCCATCAATATGCTTGAAGTGTACTGTCTAAATGACCTGTCTTTTTACCGTTAATAAAAGTATTTGAAGTGAAATAATATACGCTTGAATGGGCATGCTGTGTAATTATGGTAACTAATGATATGGCTATGTGATTCTTTCAGCTCATTTCCACTATATTCCACAGTATGAGGTATCCATTGCAGTCAGACATACCATACCACAGAGGCAGCATTATTGATGCATTTTGGAAGAATAGCAGTATACTGAATGCATGAACAATGCAAAAAGACAGATCACTTTTTAATAGTCTGTTTTTCTTGTAAATATCCCTAACCATATACATTCATTCCAAATGCAAAGCATCTCTTGGATATACAAATCCTTGAGGGGGTAAGCTAAGCAGAAATTTTTTCTTGGTTCTTTCTTTTGCTGCACTCCATCTTTTGAACCGTAGGGCTACATGGAGTGTCAGCTTGTTTGCTAAGAGGCAAAACAACCAAGGTCCACAGGGAGTGAGCAGCTTGTTTAATCACATCCAGCACCACAGAGAACAAAGGCAATAGCTCACCACAAAATCAGTCCTTCAACAAAGCAGCCATTCCACTACAGACCACTGTGTGAGGGACCCATTACAGTTGCACATACCATACTGCAGAGGCTGCACACAGAGATGCAGTTTTGAAGACATGCCTTATGTAGGATGCATAAACAATAAAGAAAAACTGATCATTTCCAAACTGTATTTTTTATAAGTCCCTTTCTAAACCAGGTACTTTCATTCTAAATCAATATTTAATCTGTACTTTTTTGGGGGTCAAATCTAGAGCTGTATATAATTTTCAGATTCTGCTTCTACCACAATTCCACAGAATTTCAGAAACTCTACTCAACTCTGTTGAATTCAGTTGGAAACAGAATTCCAAAACTCTAAAAGCAGAATGTTAATTGCAGAATAGTATTCCATCATTTGTGTAAACCTACTGTAGGAGTAATTTTCAAAAAAACTGCCAAATATTATTCCATTGATTACGTGCTCCACAGCATATTATTCTGCAGTTTACATAGAGCATGACGGATGCACAACAGTGAACATTAATGCTGTGTTCACTTCGAGAGGTTGTCATGACAACTAAGTAAACCTTGAGAGTGAAGCTTGACAGGTTTACCATTGTCATACAACCTCAAGAAGTGAACTCAGTGGTGTTGTTTACCATTGCCCATGCATTGTCTTTTATAGTGTATGGGCAACAGTTAAACAACAATGGAGCATTTCTTGAGAAAGTATGTTTAGGAGCATTGCACGGTAACAAACTCCCCCACACACACACATATGATTGAGTGCCACTCCGTCCCCCCCCCCCCCAACCGACTCAATTTATGTTTTAGAGAGAACAGAACAAGCCAACTTATGGTGATTGTTTTTCAAAGCTGGGATCAACAGTGTCTCTAAAAGTCTCACCCTGAATCTAGTTCTCTCCTATCTCTGGGGATATGTATAGACCAACCACTACTGTAAACCACTATGTTTGCCTCTAAAACACATGCTAACTTCACTGCCTTGTAAACTGTTTTAACTTCACTGCCTTGTAAACTGCTATGAATGCTTTGAACTGCTTTGTATGTCTACTCCATTAATGTATCCCAGGTCGCCCCTGAAAAAGGGATCTCCGGGGCTCAGTGGGCCTACCCGGTCACCAAAATTGAGTAAATAAATAACTAAAATGAAAGTATCTCCTTTCCAAGGCCCTCCGGATACAGAACCTCAAGCCAAATTCGTGGTGTTTGAACAGTGGCACTGCAATTGAGTTGGCAACAGCCACATGCGATGTATGATTCCGATGTTGTTGTACCATTGTAACAATGTACCAAGAGGGTAGAGCAACCTCTTAACATCACAACCATGGTACAACAACACAGGAATTAATCAAATTCAATTAATAATAGCTGTCTCCTATACACTTTTTAGAAATGATTTTCTGGATTCTGCAGAATTAAAAAAAATTCTGAGAAACATTTTGAAATTGGATTTGCCATTTCACATGAATTCCACTGGCAGAATTCTGCATCCTGCACAACACTAGCTAAATCCCCACCATTTAAAGCAATATCATATGGTACCTATTAATAAAGGTGGATCTATGGCCCAAATCAAAAACTATCAGCCTGTATTGATTATGTTTGTCCTGGATAAGATGCAAGAAAAAATGATCAATAAACAACTTACTGTTGTACTTGTATAGAAACTCATGAGCATTTACCCCCATCCCAACATGATTTGTGAAAGGGTTACGGAACATTGACCACCCTAATTAGTTTCAGGAATGACATTTATTGTGGTATGGAGGCAAGAATATTTACTGCGGCTGTCTCTGTGGCTCTGGCTAAGGCACCGGACTTAGCTGACCATGAACTACTGCTTTACAAGCTTGTTGAAATAGTTGTGGATGCTTCTCCTTAGTTGTTTTTTGACTACCTCAGAAACCAGTCCCAGACTTTTACATTTTAATCGAGAAATGTCATCTTCCTATGTTGTTAAAAGTTCTGTACCAGCAGGTTTAATGCTGGGACCAGTACTATTTTCCATTTTTATTAATTGAAAATTCTGCTTTATGCAGACAATGTGATTATCATCACTCAATATGTCCTAATGATAGCAATATAAATCTTGAATCCCACTTTAGTGCTCTTAAGGACTGGATATTCTCAAATAAATTAATGCTCAGCAAACCTAAAATTAGAATTATGCTGTTTGGGCCCAAAATAAAAGTAAGTAATTCTGAGGGCCTGTTCCAAATCTCTGCTCATGGTGGCTCCTAGTGTGATTATGTGGACCAGTTTAAATACCTAGGTGTTCACTGGGATCCCCCACTGTCTTTTGCAGAACACTGGAATCACACCACTAAATGATTTCACCAGGCGATTGCTATATTTAACAGCAGAGTCCCAGCAAGCCATAGCTCAACAGTACTTGTCACCAGTCTTGGATTATGGTTTCATTATTTGTGTCCCAGCTCCATTAGCTGAGCGTAATAAAAAATAGAATATTGTACAACAAGACTGGGGGTGGGGTTGGGGGTTGCACTTTCTACTAACAAAAAAATCACTGTTACATGTACTTTAAACTACACTGGTTATCATCCAATTTAAAATCCAAACATGGTACTAGGACTTTTGTGCATCGTTTGACTAGTGGTGCACCTACCTGTTTGGGAGCACTACTGATATTTCATAGTATATTTTACTCTTGTTCAGCAAAAGAAAATCCCATTTAGAATTCACTTTTTAATACCAAAATAATGCAGTCCACTTCTGTAGTAACCAGACAGAGTCCAGTGCACAACCTCCATAGTAAATCTGAGAAGTAAAACATTTTTATATTTCCTTGCGCATGCTCAAGAAAAATCTTGTGGTAGAATGACATTTCAGAGGTGTGTCAGGGATGAATCTAATGCAAAGCACTCTACAGTGGGCTCGTCCCTCACAGACCAATGAGAACACAACCAGACCGTGACACTAGTCTCAGTTTCACAGCTGGAAGCCAGTCTCTAGTTGAAAGAAATGAAGCACACAATGAAAGCGCATCATTTCTTTCATCTGCATAAAGCATAAGCCAACTGGCCGGCAAGCTGTTCTCTCTCTTGCACTCCCTGACAGAAAAATTAAACACATGCTTCTCTTCTCCCAACCATGTGGAGTAGGCCACAGTCTAAGCTCCGTATGGGCTGGAAGTTTCCAGTGCCCAAAGGCACTTTCACTTAAGCGCGATAGCTGGATGCAACTGCAGCCCAGCATAATCCCTCCCTCCCTGCCTTGTTTATCCCTGGTGTCTAATGGCAGCCTCCTACCTCAGGGAGCCCATAGTCTTTCATCCCTGGTGTGTAATGGCACCACCACCCCATCATGTATCCCCTGCCTTCAGCACTGTTGGACAGTGAGAAGCCCACTCCCACTGTCCTCAAATAATATTTTATTAATACAATCTGACACCGGGATGTCCACTCCCAGTGTCAGATGCCACTGCCACCACAGCCCCTCCACTTATCTTTGCTAACATCGGGGGGCCCAATCCTCATGTTGGTAGTGGAAGAACCCCCCCAACAGTTTGGGACATTGGGGAGCCCACTCCCGTGTCCCCAGTCATTAATACCCCCACCACCACTGTCGAACACTCCCAGCATCCCAAAACATTCCTGTCCATAAAAAAAGAAAACCATCCCCCGATGTCTTTATTTATTTTTTAACCCGGTAAAAAAGAAAATGGTCCCTCATCATCTCCCATCCCACTCCCCATCCCTACCCTGCCTCTACGCAGCCACCTCCCCTTACTCCCCCTTACTCCATACTTACCTCTGCAGGTCAGTGGCTGTGATGTTCTGTGGACTGGGACATGTCTGCACTCTTCAAAGTCGAACTGCAAACTGAAAGGTAAGTGCTGTAAATGTATAATGGCTGTCAATGGCGGTTTCAACTTATGTTGATATCTCAGCTATTTTTTGAGATTTTCACACCAAATTTTCAACATGGGGTTCTTGGGACCCCACCTCATGAACACTGCCACATGTCATTTTGTTACTCAGTCCCAAAAGGTGATTTTGCAGTCACTGTGCAGAATCACCTTTCAGGACTGAATAACAAAACAACAGTGCCACTGTTCATGAGGTGGGGTCCCAAAAGGCCCATGTTGAAAATTTGGTGCAAAAATGTATTTATTTATTTTTATTTTATTTTAGACTTTGGTAACCGGGTACAGCCCACTAGGCACATGTGCCCGTTTTCAGGGGTGACCTGTGAGCACTAGGTGGTTAAGTGACTTGCCCAAAGTCACACAGTATGCAAGTGGAGGTTGTGAAAATCAAACCCAGCTCTCATCTGCTGGATGTACCAAGTTTGTTCACAGCTCGTTACTCTAAGCTCTAGGCTATACTGCCAGTATATGGCCAGTAAATGGCCGAGTTATGTACGCTCATTGAAATTTTTATACGCATGCACGTAACTTTCATTATTTTGACTCCAAATTTTCAGCATAGCCATTGCTTCACACTACCTCATGAACAGTAAAATTGTAATTTTTCACATCCTGCCCCAAATGTATTTTTGCACCTCTGGTGCAGAATGGTGCAGTCGCTACACAAAATCACCTTTTGGGATACAGTACTAAAATGATTGTGCCACTGTTCATGAGGTGGGGTCCCAAAAAGTCCATGTTGAAAATCTGGAGCAAAAATGCCAACAAACGTCCAAGTTATGTGTGCTCATTTAAATTTTCCTAAGCATGAGTGTAACTTGGTCAATTTTTAATATTATTACTCCAACTTTTCAACATAGCCATTTTTCTACACTACCTCATGAACAGTATAACTGTCATTTCTCACATCCTGCCCAAAACATGTTTTCACACCTGTGGCATGGAATGGCACAGTCACTGCGCAAAACCCCCTTTTGGGATTGAGTAACAAAATGATAGCACCACTGATCATGAGGCAGGGTCACAAAAAGCCCAGGTTGAAAATTTGGAGCAAAAATACCAATAAACGACAGAATTACATGTGGTCATTGAAATTTTCCTACACACATGCGTAACTTTGCCAGTTTTTTTATATTTTGACTCCAAATTTTCACCCTAGCCATTTCTTCACACAACCTCATGTACAGTACAACTGTTCTTTCACACATCCTGCCCAAAATGAGTTTCCGCACCTGTGGCATGGAATGGCATTTTGCCACAGATTAATTTTCACCTATAGGGTTTATGAGGTACGGTGATAAGAAGACTATGTTGAAAATTTGGGGTCAAAATGTGAAAAAATTACAAGGGGTGCATAGGTAAGGGTGTCAATAGCAGAAGGAGGGAGGTAGTGATGCCGTTATATAAAACCCTGGTCAGGAGTAACAGTGGTAGGTTGTGTCTGATAGATTTCTTTGACTGGTTGACGAAGGAAATTAATCGGGGGGCTGGATGTCGACTATCTCAATTTCAGCAAGGTCTTCGACACAGTCTCACATAAGAGGCTTGCTAACAAGACTGGTAGTCTGGGCATGGTAGACAAGGTGGTGAACTGGGTTAGGAACTGGATAACAGACAGGATCCAGAAGTTGGTGGTAAATAGGGTACAGTCTTGAAAGAGGGGGGAACCGCAGCAATCAGTGCATGGGACAGTTCTGCTGAATGTCTTCATCAGTGACATTGCAGAGGGACTGGAAGGAAAGGTCTGCCTGTTTGCAGATGACACCAAGATCTGCAACAGGGTGGATACTCTGGAAGGGCTGGAGAAAATGAGAAAATACCTAGGCAGGCTTGAGAAATGGTCTGAGGAGTGGTAACAGAGGTTTAAATCAAAGAAGTGCAAAATTATGCACCAGGGCCATATAAACCCTGGGGATAGCTACAGGATGGGGGGGGGAGGCAGTTACTGACAGTCAGCAAGGAACAAAGGGACGTGGGGGTTATAATTTCACATGACTTGAAAATGTCACAGTGGACTACAAAGGCAGGGGGGAGGGCCAGTGGCATGCTGGGTTGTATAAGCTGGGGTATTACCAGCAGAATGAGGGAGGTAGTGATGATGTTATTTTTTTTTACATTGAAGATACTTTATTGATATTTTTAAATACTACAATGAACTACCCATAAACAAAAACAAAGAAGGCAGAAGATATAACAAATGTCACCTGAAACCATTGCAACCATTGATAATAAAAATAGAAAACTTAGATGACAATAATATTCACCTTAACGCCCCCCACATGTAAAGTCCCCACCCCCAACCTAGCCAACCCTCTTACCTGCGCTCACTGACCTGGAGGAGAAGAAAGTGATGATGTTATATAAAACCCTGGTCAGGCCTCATATGGAGTACTGTGTGCAGTTCTGGAGGCCACATCTTTGAAAGGGCATAAACAGGTTGGAGATGGTCCAGAGAAGGGCGACTGAGCTGGTACAAGGCTTGCACCACAAACCAAATGAGCAGAGATTAAGGAACCACAATATGTACTCGCTGGAGGAGAGGAGGTAGAGAGGAGACATTCAAGTACCTCAAGGGTATAAATAAGGTGCAGGGGGAAGACATCTTCCAATACAGGAGGAATACAAGAATGAGGAGGCAGGGTATGAAATTGGAAGGTGGCAGACTAAGAGGGAATATGAGGACATTTTCACAGAGAGGGTGGTGGACTCATGGAATGGTCCGCTGCAGGAGGTGGTAGGAGTGAGTACTGTAGTGGGAGTTAAACATGCATGGGAGAACCATAGAGGTACAGCTGAGGGTCGGTCAGAAGCTGTAGTCAAGTACATGGCTTACAGTCAGATTGGATGGGGCTAGCAGTTCTTATCTGCTGACAGTTTCTTTTTTTTTTCATATACACTTTTTCTGCTCCTCCTCAGAGTGGGCAGACAGCTCCGGCCCATCCCTCAGAAGGGACTCGTCTCTCCAGCCAGACTTCCCCGCATCCATTACACCCGGCCATCCCCCACAGTTTAACCCCCCAACAGGGCCAGTGGTGAGGGGCACCAACCTCCCCCCACCCCCCCGGAAGCCAGCATCCAGATTGCCAGGGGTCATCGCAGGCACAGCCAGCTATCATGGAGCCTGCCAGCTCCATCTCTTTGCTCCAGTTTTACCCTCCACAGCCCATGAACATACAATGGGCAGAGTGACTGTCTCCACCTCTGCAGAGGCAGTCTAACACTCTGGATGTGGGCCCTCCCCATTTTGGGCAGTGCACCTGAGTCTGTTTCCGAACCCAGATCACCGGTATGGTGCAAGGTGTGGTGTCCAGCACCTTAACTCTCAGTGCCACAGGGATGGCTCACTGCCAACAATTTCTATGTTTCAACCTCTGGCAGCCATTTTCACAGAGTCACTCAACACAGGAGTGGCTTCAGAGGATTGGAGGAGGGCACATACAAAGGATTACACTAAAGAAGGCGAGGAGCAAGGAAGCTGTAAGCTCATGAGTGCTCCTATATTATCAAAATATATAGTAAATTAGTAGTATTTAATTGTCAGACCTGAGAATAAGAAACCATCAAGGTGTTTTTTAAATTCTTGTTTTGTCTTACTGATGACGACCGCTAGGGGCAATTTGTTTCAAGGTCTCAAAAGAGGTGGCAGGGAAGGTTAGGGAGAAAAAGATAGCATTTAGGAAGTATAAGGAAACACAGAAGGAGCAGGACAGAGGACTGTACCAATTAAGGCAGAAAGAAGCAGGGAGGGAAATCAGAATAGCAAAGGCCCAAACTGAGAGAAAGATAGCCAACTCGGTTAAGAAGAGGGATAAAACCTTTTATAGGTACATCAGGGAGCATAGAAAGACAAAGGGAGGGATAGTGAGGCTGACTAGAAAGGGCACTGGGTGGGCAGAGAGGGACAGTGAAAAGCAGGGATACTAAACGAATACTTCTGCTTAGTATTCACAAAAGAGGAGGAGGGGGAGGTGCCTAATTCAATTAACAGAAGCACTCTGGATAGGGGGGTCGATCCCAGTCCTTTCACAGAAGAAAGGGTTCTGAAAGAACTCCTAAAACTGAAGGTGGACAAAGCAATGGGGCCTGATGGAATTCACCCCAGAATTCTAAAAGAATTAAGGGGAGAACTAGTGACACCACTGACTACCCTTTTTAACAAATCATGGGAGGATGGTGTGGTACCTGAGGACTGGAGGAAGGTGGATGTGATTCCCCTTCACAAAAGTGGGAGCAAAACAGAGGCAGAAAACTACAAACCTGTCAGTTTGACCTCTGTGGTAGGGAAAATGATGGAATTACTTCTGAAGGAAAGAATTGTTGAGTACCTAGAGGAAAGTGGGGCACAGTACCCAAGACAGCATGGGTTTACAGCGAGTAGGTCATGTCAGATGAGTCTAATTGATTTCTTTGACTGTGTGACCAAAGTAGTAGACATGGGAGGGGCTGTGGACATGGCCTACCTAGACTTTAGCTAGTCATCTGACACAGTCTCACACAAAAGATTAATAATAAAATTAACCAGCCTGGGAGTGGGTCCCAGGGTGGTAGCCTGGATAAAACATTGGCTGGACAGCAGGACACAGAAGTTAATTGTAAATGGAATCCACTCTGAAGAAAGAGGGGTTACTAGTGGGGTACCGCTGGGCTCAGTACTGGGTCCAGTCCTTTTTAATGTCTTTATAAGTGACATTGCAGAGGGACTGGAAGGAAAAGTATGCCTCTTTACAGATGATACAAAGATCTGCAACAGGGTTGATACACAAGGAGGCATGGAAAGGATGAGAAGGGACTTGGCAAGGTTGGAGGAATGGTCAGAAGTATAGTAGCTTGGATTCAATGCAAAGAAGTGCAAAAATGCACCTGGGAAACAAAACCCAGGGGAAGATTACACAATGGGGGTGGGAGGTAGTAACAGCAACAAAAATGGAAAGGGACCTGGGGCAATCATATCCGATGACCTTAAGGTTAGCAAGCAATGTGAGAAGGCAGTAGGGAGGGCTGGGGTGATACTGGGATGTATAGGGAGAGGCATCACCAGCAGAAAACAGGAAGCTGTTATCCCTTGGTATAGACAGCTGGTTAGACCCCATCTGGAGTACTGCATCCAGTTCTGGAGACCCCATCTCCGCAAGGACATAGGATGGAGGCAGTCCAGAGGCGGCAACTAAAATGGTGCAGGGTCTGCAAGAGAAGCCTACACGAGGAGAGACTAAAGGAGCTTAATATGTATACCCTTGAGGAAAGAAGGAGAGGGGGACATGATAGAAACTTTTAAGTACCTCAGTGGAATCAATGAAGTCCAAGAGGGTAGCATCTTTCAGAAAAAGAGATGTGCAAGAACAAGGGGACACAATTTGAAGATAGAGGGGGGATGGCTCAGAGGCAATGTAAGGAAATATTTTTTCACAGAGAGGGTTGTGGACGCATGGAACAGCCTTCCTGAGGAGGTTGTAGGGTCTAAAACTGTGGGAGAATTCAAGAATGCATGGGACAGACATAAGGCAATCCTTGTTGGGGGTAGGAAGAAATAGGCTGTTGGTTAACTAGGATCTGCAGCTTATCCTGTACGTAGGGAAATGGACAGACTAGGTGGACCAAGCAGTCCTTATCTGACATCAAAGTCTATGTTTCTATGTTGTATAACCTGCAAGGTAAAGAAGAATTTTCTGTTTTTATAATGAAAATGTTTACCAGCTAATTGTAAGGGATTCCCCCTAGTATCATATGTGTGGTCTTTAAACTCTAAATCGAGTTCAGACATTAAATACGGATCATTGATAATAACAAATAAAAATAATAAATCACCCCTCAGTCAGCGAGTTTCAAGTGACATTAGATTAAGGGAGACAAGCCTGGTGTTATACGAAGTATTATATAAGCCATGTATATGTTTAGTATAGTTCCTTTGCATGTTCTCTAATTGGGTGCAATTTAATTTCTTATATGGGCACCAAAACTGGGAAGCATATTCTAAGTGGGGTCTTACATAAGCCTGGAATAAAGGCATCATGATATTTGGACCACGGGATTTGACATGTGGTCCCTCTACACAAATCTGGCAGTAGGGAGGAGGCAGGGAACTGGGCCACTCAGCCTCACATCGATGAGGGGCTTCGTGCACGCACTGCTTAAAGATAGGATAGTGGAACATTTAGAAGCCATTGGTGCCCAGAACTCTAGGTAGCATGGATTTATAGCAGGTAGGTCGTGTCACATGAATCTGATAGATTAGATTTCTTTGACTGTGTGATGAAGGAAGTAAATGAGGGTGGAGGGTGAATGTCACCTACCTAGATTTCAGCAAGGCCTTCCGACACCGTACCACATAAAAGGCTTATTAACAAGATGGGTAGTCTGGGCATAGGACCCAAGATGGTGAACTAGGTTAGGAACTGGCTAACAGACAGATAGAGGGTGGTGGTAAGTGGAGTACAATCTGGGGACAGGGGGTGACCATCAGGGTACCACAGGGATCATTCTTTGGGACAGTCCTGTTCAATGTCTTCATTAGTGACATTGCAGAGGGACTGGAAGAAAAGGTCTGCCTGTCTGCAGATGACACCAAGATCTATAACAGGGTGGATACTCCAGAAGGGGTAGAGAAAATGAGAAAGGAACTAGACAGGCTTCAGTAATGATGTGAGGAGTGGCAACTGAGGTTTAATTCAAAGAACTACAATATTATGCACCTGGGCCATAGAAAGCCTGGGGAGAGATACAGGATGTGAGGGGAGTTGCTGGCAATCACCAAGGAACAAAGGGACCTGGGGGTTGTTATTTCATATCACCTGAAAATGTCAAAGTAGAATGCAAAGGCAGCAGGGAGGGCCACTGGCATCCTGGCATGCATAGGTAGGGGTATCACCAGCACAAGGAGGGAGGTGATGATGCCATTATAGAAAACTCTGGTCAGGCCTCACACGGAGTACTGTGTGCAGTTCTGAAGGCCACACCATCGAAAGGACATAAACAGGCTGGACACGGTCCAGAGAAGGGTGACTAACATGGTACAGGCTTGTACCACAGTACTTGCGAGGACACATTAACGGACCTCACTATGTACTCACTAGAGGAGAGGAGGGAGAGGGAGAGAGAGAGAGGGGACATGATAGAAACATTGTGGTACCTCAAGGGATAAACAAGATGCAGGGCGATACATCTTCCAATGCAGGAGGAGTACAAGATGGTACTCATACTTTTTTGCCTTTATTACTCCCAGCATTCATGTACCCTGCTCAGCAGACCAGTTTGGATTGCACCTCATTTACCAAGGACAATTACATGAACACAAAAAAGGACCTCCTGGACCACCTACTGTAGTCTGCTGTAAGGTCCCTACCTACTGTGCTACCATAAATCCCAATTGCTCTTCAGCCTTACCTCTCCCCCCCCCCAGCCCTGTTACCAAGGTTCCCTTTTGTTGATTACCAAGCACATTTGACACTGACACCATCACATACACTATGTAAGGAAACATTCAGCATTGACAAATGCTTGTTACTGTTTGAATTGACCATTTTCTTCCTTTCATCTTCATGGAAAAGGAGTTCTTTTAGTTTTCAGATTGGAATTCCAATGTGAGTAAGAAGAGGGATACTTTCCAAATGGTTTGGTTTTTGTAATCTTTTTAAACCATATACTTTCATTTGAAATCCTAAAACCCAGTGTAAATCATTATGGGCATGCAGATCCCTGGGGGAGGGGTGGTATGCAAAACAGCAGATTCCCAATTGGTACTACATTCTGCTCACCATATCACTACACAGACTTCACCACAGCCAGCTCACACACACACACACACACACACACACACACACACACACACACTAGACATAACCTTAATCTTCCTGAACTCACGCATGACTCACAAGGACCCAAGGACGAACCGAGGAACTATAGGCCAGTAAGTCTAATATCCATAGTGGGGAAGCTAATGAAGACCATCCTAAAGGAGAGGCTAGTGGCACTACTGGAGGTGAATGGGGTGCAGGATGGGAGGCAGCATGGCTTCATCAAGGGCAGGTCATGCCAAACCAACCTGGTGGAATACTATGACTGGGTGACTAGGCAAATTGATGGTGGCCATGCGGTGGATGTCCTGTAATGAGATTTTAGTAAGGCCTTCAATTCAGTACTGCATGGGAGATTTGGAAGCAAGCTATGGGGCACAAAGGCAGTAACAAAACTGGTGGGGTGGGGTGGGTGGAGAACTGGCTAAAAGATAGGCAGCAGAGGGTGGTGGTAGGTGGGGAATACTCATCCCCTAAGCCTGTGACAAGTGATGCTCCACAGGGTTTGATGCTGGGCCCAGTGCTGTTTGGCATATTTATTGCAGACATCTCAGAGGGCATCAGCAGCAAAATCAGCCTATTTGCAGATGACACCAAGATAGGAGCAGTGGTGGATGACCAGGTTGGGTGGCACGGGCTACAGGAGGATCTGGCAAGGTTAGAGGCATGGTCTGACAGATAGCAGCTGGGGTCAATGCAAAACAATGCAAGGTACTGCACTTTGTAGCAAAACATCTGAGGAGAAGCTACCATCTGGGGGGGTACGACTGGAGGTAATAGAAGAGGAGAAGGATCTGGGGGTGCTCATCACAGGAGCAATGAACAATTCCATGCAATGCAGAAAGGCAGCAACAATGGCCAACAAAATGCTGGGATGCATTGCAAGGGGCATTACCTCAAGATGAAGGGAGGTTATTCTACCATTATATAGATTGTTGGTTAGACCCCACCTAGAATACTGCATGCAGTAGTGGTGCCCGTACCTACAAAAGGACATTAGGCTGCTGGAGGGGTTGCAGCATGGGGCAACAAAGATGATTCAGGGCCTGGGGGAATTGCCATATGAGGTCAGACTAAAAGAGTTAAACACATACACACTGGAGGAAAGGAGGAACGGGGGGACATGACTGAGACCTTCAAATACATGAAGGGGATAATCAAAACAGACACAGAGGATCTATTCAGAAGGAGGGTGGGGAGAGACACTAGGGGCCATGACATGAGATTGGAGGGGGGTAGATTCAGGAGGAAGGTGAGGAGGCATTTCTTTATGGAGAGGGTAGTGCCAAAGTGGAATGCACTACTGGCTGAGGTGGTGGCATGTAACGAGTGGAATGCTTCAAGAAGGGGTGGGACAGGGCAAAGGGGAGGATAAAGGAGGAAGGGAGGGGTGGGCAGTCATGAATAGGAGCTAGCTGCAATCTCGAGCAACCTAGTTAAACCAGGATGGCCTTTTGCTGCTGGTAACCTTTATATGTTCATATGATACCTATAGGCTTCCAAACTACCACTTGAAGCCTAAAAACACTTGTACTGAGCTCCCCACCTCCTGCACTATCAGACACAACTGAGTTTGGCTCACCTTCTACTTCCCCACTAGTGCCTTATACTGTATACTGCCCCCCAGTTGCATGACATTTCTGCTAGGTAAACAATTTACACATTAACTGAAACATTAAGGAAAGTAATGGAAACGTTTTAGAATTTTTTTTTTCCTGTAAATATAGTAGTTTACTACATACTGTGCATGATCATAACAGAAACACAAAACGAATACAGACATAAGAATTTATTTTCATAATTCAATATACTTTATTGGAGTTTTCAAGAAAGTATACAGCACAACACAATCATAACACACAATACAAACAAGAATTACAGAACACCATCCCCAACTTTGTACAAAAGAGTGCACAAGGTAAACAGTTGTAATCAGGAAGGAGTAGCATTAAGGGCAACTATAGAGCTATATTCTTAAGTTCTGACTAATACACAGAAATATCTCAGGTATAGCATTGTTAACATGGATGATTAGCTATCTGCCTCTATGTCTTTTAGGACTGTGCGAAGGGTGTATTGCTTGCCCCACACTTTCTCAAAAGAAGCCAGTTACTACGCATGATGTTGGCACATATTTTTCAATCTGTAAATTGGTAAGGAGTTCATTGTGCCATTTTTGGTAGGAAAACTTTGAGTCTTGCCAAATGCAGATTTACCATAGGCTCATCCTTAATGAGGGCACTATGCAAGAAAACAACTTAAATCCAGTGGCATTTCTAATTTAAAATGTTAGTAAGTTATTAACAATTATCCATAAATTAGGGGCTTTCATCAACAGCGTTAAAGTAGGGCTGGCAAAATTTCCAAACTCTATTTCCACAGAATGTTTGCAAAATATGACAATTTTCTCTGAATTTTGCTAAATACAGCCTTATGTAGAACATCCATTTCTTCACATAAAAAAACACCCTAATTGCAGAATATATGTAAACCACATGGAAACGTCCATCCACAGCTTATATAAATTCTGTGGTTAATGTGGAATGTACCCAAAAACAATGGAGCAAAATCATATTACCTATTCAGTTACATCTGCAGAAAACAATTTCACATTTTAACTCACAAAGTACAAACTTCTGCTGTTTGCATAAATTTTAATTTAAAAATCTCAAGGTTTACTAGGTGATCTTTCATACCTTTCTCAAATAATTCTGTAAACTATAGGCTGAAGTAAGGGCTGTTGGTTAACTAGGATCTGCAGCATATCCATTGGCTAGGGAAATGGGCAGACTAGGTGGGCCAAGCGGTCCTTATCTGCAGTCAATTTCTATGTTTCTACGTTTCTATTTGGTAAAAGTAGAACTGGTAATTCTGCTGAAATTCTGACTGTGGAATTTAAATTTCACACAGCTCTATCTTAAAGGCAGTTCACAGGGAATCCAGTGTGGACCAGCATCTGAAATGAAAAGGAGATTAGGGGGAGTCTGCCCCAGAATAAAGCCAAGCAGTGCTTATCCATTTCTTGAGAAAGTAGTCTCACTCACCAAAAAGTGTTTTTTGTATTTATTTTACCCTTACCTGATTACAGCACTGTACCTTAACCAACATTTTGAGAATAACTTTCTCTTCCTCAAGGCTTACTGTTACTGTCCCCAGTCATGCTGTAGTACCACTGAGCTTAATTATTCATATTTGCTTTTTTTCTGTCAGTTTCTATTTTGGTGAGACTTGTTACCTGGCTGGCATATCAGGAGTGCTGCTCCTTAAAAATATTAATGTTACCCTGCTGTTATAGGGAGACTCATAGCACCTTGTCTGCCAACTGAAATTAGAAAAAGAGAAATAGGAAAAATGTTAGTTGCTGTATTAGTCCTTGTACAAAAAGATGGTTGTATGATGTCCCCTTGACAGCATCATTGTGATGGGACCCGACAGCAACAGCTTTATGTCGGCCACATTTGCAGTTGCCGTAAAGCCATAAGGAACACAGTCTGTTTTTACATTGGGGGGGCTTCATCCCCCGAACCCCCCATGCTGGTGGCTCTGTCCCTTGCACCCCCTATTCTAAAAGATTCCAACTCCTAGTTGGAGTTGATTTGGGAAGGGGGTGCAGGATGGGGGAAAGTGCTGTCGGGTCCCAGGCGAACTTTTACAGCAACATGTCAATGCTGTCGGCATCAGCATATGTCGCTGTAAAAGTGTTGCTGTGTGGGGGAACATACCCAAAAAAGATGAACAAAATGGGTGAATTGATACCTTTTATTGGACCAACAAAAGATTTACAAAATGTTTAAGCTTCTGGACTCACAGCATCCTTCATCAGTGTAACTGGGTAATAAAATTACCTTTCTCAGATTCTTGTTAGAGCTGCACAAAAGGAAGAGATGATAGACAAGTGGTGTCCAGATAATAAATGTCATTTATTACTGATAAATAAGAATAAGAATAATACAGGCTTACAACCAACAGTGTAATCACTGGGAGAGTATCTGGTTTCCTTACATATAGGCGCAGTCAAGTCCTTCTGAGAGAAAACACATGATGCAAGGGGTCTTATACACTGATAATAACCATGAGAACAACTAAAGAAGATACATAAAATGCATATAATTGGTCACAAACAGGCAGCCAGAGTAACTATCCTAACTAACATAAGAAGTTGCTTAGTTTAGCAGAAGATAAAGTGAACAATGAGGTCTGTGATGCTTCCAATGTCACTTACAGTTACAGTTTACACAAACACTAAAGATGGCACTGTTGACTAACTAATGATTATACAATAAAAATATAATGGAAAACATCTCCCAGTGGTACAGTATATTGTGAGAGTATAGTGAGGCATAATATGCATTGCAAAAGTACAGTAGAACTCAGATCCTGATACTTATGCTTATACGATAAGTGTCTGTGCCCTAAGGTTAGTACACATACCTACATGTGTGTTGCTGTCTGTGAGGTGGGGGCACAATCAGGGGTGCTGGTCCATGGATAACATCAGAAACATGGCAGTTAATGAAAAATACCACTTTTAAGTACTCAGAACAGAATTAGTGTAAAAAACAACAAACAAAATAAAACCTTCACATGTGTATGTGACAGTGACAGAGACCAAAGCCAGAGATAAACAATCAGTCCTAGGGAACATAATTCAGAGTAAATCACAATGGCCTGGATATTCAAACCAGTTGGTTATGGCACAACTGAGCGGCACTGGTGCAAGTTTGGAAATACGCCAAGGAGCAATATTCAGTGGGAGCCAATGAACAGCACAAGTCCCATTGTGCCAATGTGCAACCTAATAAATGCATGCGCAAGACCAGGGGGTGTGCCCATGAATATGTGGCGCACTGCAATATTCAACCACTGAACCATGGCACAAGTGCGGAGCAAATCCCAGATGCGCCAAGCAGACTTGAGCCTATAAATACAGGGCACAAACACACCAACAGCAGATGCACCAGGGGAGAGGGAGAGAGAGAGAGAGAGAGAGAGTGGAACAGAATGGTGGAGGGATAAGACTGAGAAAAGCAAGGGAGACAGAGCCTGAGAGGGACAGGGTGACCTGCACAGGCAGCCACAGGGGTGTGGGACAGAGGTGGCAGTGGAGTGTGAGCCAGGGGCAGAGCGAGTGAGAAGGAGAGGTGGACAAGGTGCCACGCACTGCACCAGGGTGGCAGAAAGCCCACAGCAACTGACCTCCAAGGGGAAGACAGGACAGCAGAGGCCATAGCCAGTGCACCCTTTCTGATGGAGGCCATAATGAGGGGTGTGAAGAGGCAGGAGGAACACGACATGGCCGTGGAAGGCCCTGTCGGCGGTATGCCTGGAACAGGTGGTACCATGCCCACACCACCTTTGAGAACTTCAGCGATATGGAGATTGTGGGCCACTGTCATCTGGACTGGGCTATTCTGAGGCAGCTCTGTGAGCTGTGCAGTGAGGAGATGCAGGAACTCACTAGACAGAGCCACGCCATGTCAGTGGAGACGAAGGTAAGAGCTGTCATGTGACTCCTCACCACGAGCACCTTCCACAGACCAACAGGGGACACAATAGGCATAACCCAGTCGGCCACGTCCTGGCTTCTCACACAATTCCTCAACACCCTGCTGCCACATGCTTTGGAATATATCCATTTCCCCAGCACACAGGCAGAGCATATATCAACCATGCAGGACTTCCACAGGCTAGCATGCATGCCTGGCATGCTTGGGGCCATTGACTGCTCCCATGTGGGCATCCACATGCCACCTGACCCTGAGGGTGTGACATACGTGAACAGGAAGGGAGTCCCCAATGTCAACTGCCAGGTGGCATGCGATGCCAAGGGGCGCATCACCAATGTCTGTGCCACACACCCTGGGAGTGCACAAGATGCATTCATCTGGCACAGCAGGGTGCTGTGCCACAGGTTCGAGTGTGGGGAAATCCCCATGGGCCACCTAGTGGGTGAGTATGGGACAGGCAAGGAGGCTGGACAGAGCATGGGAAGGGGGAAGGCAGGGTGGATGCGCTGGTGAGGGCACCAGGAATGGGCAAGGGGCACAGCAACAGAGGACACAGGGCTAACCATGTCATTCTCCACACAGGTGACAGTGGATATCCACTCAGGCCATGGCTGTTCACCCCCTACTGGTGCCCGTCATCCCCAGAGGAACGGTACAATGAGGCACAAGCCAGAACGCAGAACATCACTGACCATGCATTTGGGATGCTGAAGGGACGTTTCCATTGCCTAGACAGATCTTAAGCGATTGCCTGCATTACAATTCAAAAAGCCTGTGGTCTATTCCTGGCCTGTTGCATGCTGCACAACATGGCCATTGACCATGGGATAGCTGTCGAGGCTGAGGAGGGGGACAGTGGTGGGGATGATGAGGGCAATGGTCCAGAGGGAGGTGGACAGCCCCCCCGGGCGGAGGGACCCCTGGCTCCAGTGCATGGCACGCCAGCACAGGGACACCATCTCATGGGATCACTATGGTGCAGGCAGGTAGGTTGCGCCACACCCACACACTAGCTACACACACACGGACAGCATACAGGCAGGGGTGTGCATGGCAATGGGCATGCACACAAAATGGCATGGCACAGGGGTGGGGGTGACAGTGCCATACAGCCACACACAGCAGCAAACAGCAGGGAATGGCAACACACACACACACACACACACACACACACAAGCGCACCCAGGCACTGGCATGTGGCAGGGATCAGATGCAGTGAACTGGTGCACAGGCGCAACCAGCACTGATCTGCTCTCATCACACCCACACAACATGGGCCAGCAGCTGGGTATGCACGGACACAGGCAGTGTGCGGCGCGATACACAGGTGCCACACCTGTGGTATGCGCACACACTGCCCATGCACGCACAGGGCAGCGGCAGCTGACAGCAGCAAGGGCTGCACAAACTTCAGGTCCACCATGCAGAACCATGGCCACCACGGCCACGGGGGCATCTGCGCCGAGGCTGATCGGTAGCCACAGGCTGCACATTGGCCACAGGGGGTGTCTACAACAGCTCCCAGCAGTTGAACCATGGGACCGGGACCGGGTCCACACAGGGGTGTGTAGGCACTCAATCAGGCCTGCCCCAGGCGTGCCTGGGATGCCTACAGCAGTGCCCAGCATTGACAGGGAGGGTGTCACCTGATGTCAGGTCCGTGGGATGGAAAGTGCTCTGTGTGGTGTGTGAGGTGGCCAGCCATGCCCTGTGCCAGCCAGTGGTGCAAGGCCATTCCTGATCGCATTAGTAAAGCAATCTTGGGATGCGGTTGTGTCCTCCTACAAGCACTGAATAGCCTCCAGGAGCTGTGCAGTGCCTCTCTCATGCTGCTTGGCTGCCTGGCACACCTCTGCATGCAGTGCACGCACCACAGCTACCAGCAGCACCTGTTGCTCCACAGAGGCCCGCAGCAATTGTGTGTGCTCTGACAATGGGTCAGTGCCCAGGAGAACCTGTGTGGAGTGTCAACCCACCAGTGGTGTACGACCGCGCTGCACAGCCCCCCACTCAGGTGGATGCTGCATAGTGGGATCCCCATGGGGTTGGTCCCTGTCTGGCACCCTGGCAGTGGACACCACATCCAGCTGCCCCCTGTCCCCTGCTGCCTGCTGTTGCTGCCCCTCTGGCCCCTGTACGCTTCCCAGTGGCTGCATGGCCGCACCACCACCACCACATGGCACTGCCATGGCGGTGCACACGGCAGTACCTGCAGTGGTGGTGGGCACCTGTACCACTGCTGGCAGGCCACTGGGTACGCTGCCCGAGGTGGTGCTTGGTATGGGTATCTCCTCCACAACACCACCCATGCTGTCCAGGATCATGGTCATGTCGTCATCGGTGTCAGACCAACCCCCGATCTGTGTCTTTGCACAGAGGATGCCTTGGCTGGCATCCTGCTAGAACACAGCCAGGGCATCATCCAACCCCATACCCAGGACATCCGCCAGACAGCGGTAGTGTGCTGCAGCTGATCAGATCCCTGAATGCCCATGGAGGTGGATGGCTGATCATCTGGGACTGGGCCCACCTCCACGGCCACTGCTGGTGCCCCTTCCAATGCATGCAGGCGTGCTGGTGCTGAAAGAAAAAACAGAGGTGTCAGTGATGCATGTCCCCGACCCAACCCCCCATGCTTGCTGTGTGTGCCCATTATACGTACCATGCAGTGATGGGCTTCCACCAGTCTGGAACCCTCCACCCGCACACCCTCAACAGTGATGCAGTGCATAGTGGCCACCAGCAGCTCCTCCTGCACTGTGAGCTGTGGTACATCAGCAGGCCCCCCTCCGGTGGCTGTCCAGGCTGCACGAATGGCTGCCACCTTCTCCTTTATGCGGCATTTATAAGTGCCCATCTTCTTCCAGCACTCCAGCACTGACCGCTGGTGGCTGTCCTGCTCCTCCCAGGCTGCAACCCTGGCCTGTGGTGTGCCTGTGGCACCACTCAGCAGTGGCTCCCTGTCAAGGTAGGCCTTGAACAGGGCATCAGCCTCTGTCTTTGTAAAGTTGGGCCTGCGTTTGCATGCAGGCTCATGCTCCTCAACCTCTTAGCGTTCCGACATTGTGCTGCCTGTGGACATGGACATGTGTGTTAGTGTCAGCAGCAGCCTACACCGTCCCCCCTGCTGTGCTGGCTGGGCTCAGCAGCATGTGCAACTTACTTCAGACAATTGCAATACCGGTCCATGGCCTGTGCTGATCTGTGGCACTTTTATAGCGTAAAACATGCAAATGAGCATCGGCGCAATAGTAATGACATGCTAATTCCACCAGTGCACCACGCATTGGCTGATGAGCTCATTAGCATGTGGCTGAATACTGTGGAATTGCTCCGTGTGCAATGAGATTGCTCTGGAGCAAATCATGACGCAATGCACACACATGCGCACTGCACGAAACCGTGGTGCGCATGCGCAGGACAGTGTGCTGCCATCTACTGCATACAGTGCACAATAGGGCTCATGGCACACAGTGCGCCATGCTTGCTATTGCACATGTGCGCACTGTGCGATGGCTGTTCCCTGACCCCTGCTGTGACCTCTGCCCTGGGTGACCCCGTACTCGTGACCCTGTCAGGCCACACCCATGCCACGCATCACCGTGACTGCATGATAGCATATCATAGTGCATACCCTCTTGGCCTGTGCATCTGGCGCATGCACTTTCCACGTGCGTTTCATGTCGCCATTTTGGTTCACGGTTCACACAGACCTGTGATGGCGCAGCAACGCCATGCATGGGCAGCCAACTGGTCTCAAGTTGAGATGGCTAATCTAGTGGCCTGCATCCTGCCACATGCACCCCAGCTGTCTGGGCAGGTGCCACTGCAGCAGCCCCAGGTGGCTGTGTAGCAGGCAATTGCTGCCGCGCTCTCACAGCACACAGGGGTGGCCAGGAGTGGTGAACAGTATCACCATTGATTTGGGGACCTGCAACAGAGGGACTCTGAGCACCTCTGGTGGCTGAAGTCCCACACACGGCGTGTGGCTGTGCCACAGCCAGGTGAGTAGGCCCATCATGCATGTGTACTCTGGTGCTCTACTGTGGTGTTGGCTGGGCTGCCTAGCATGTCCTGCAGGGTGGAGTACTACCATTGTGCACAGTGTACTGTGGCTTCAACCTCCACCACTTGCATTGTGCTGCTACCCTGTGGGCCATGTCAGGCAGGTGCTCACTGTGTGCACAGGGATGGGGGTGGTGGGTAGCTGCTGTGCTTGGTTATTGATGTGTATCTGTTTCAGTTCCATTCCCAGGCCCTGAGAACAGGAGTTGGATGGTGCTGGTGGGTCGCCAGGCCGCTGCAGCCCAGGGAGGAAGAGGAGGAGAAGATGGAGGAAGAGGAGGTGGAGGAGGAGGAGTTGGAGGAGGAGGAGCAGTGGCACCACTGCCTGTGGTTTCACAGAGGGCAGGTAGGCACGTCCATAGTTCTGCTCACCATCAGTAGGGGGTGGCAGGGGCATGGGTGTGGGCATGGCAGCCTGTGCCGTGTGCCATGGCAGCCGTCCGTGTAGCACTGTGGGTGGTGCCCGCCAATGTGGCACATCCATTGGTCATGTGTGCCTGCTGCTGGTGGGGTGGGTGTGCATACGGCCACCACTGATATTGCTGTGGTGCAGGTGGGGCACTATGCCATGTGACTGCCATGTTGCAGTTGGATGTCCACTGTGCAGCACGGACCACTGCTGAGCACTGATGTGGTGTGCCGCCTTGCCAGCAGGCATTGGCCCACAACCCTGTGGGTGGCCTGTATGGGTCCTCCGGGGGAGGTGTTCCCCCTGCTTGGTCAAATCTCTGGTTAGGCCATGTTTCTTGGAGCGTTGCACTGATCACCTGTTCTGTCCCTTGTCCTAGGTGTCCATAGGGGTTCACGCTGCCACTGTACTGCAGGCTCCTTTGGCAGATCATCCTGGTCACCTCAATGACTATGGAGTCCATCTTCCAGGTCCGGAGGCAGGTCCTGGCTATCCGGAGGCAACTGCATCAGCTAGGGGTGGCTTGGCATGGGTGTCATTAGCCCTATTCTTAGTTCCCCTGTATCTACCACTATACCTCCCCCTCCAGTCCCTATCCCATTGTACAGTCCCTGTTCTCTGTCCCCTTCCCTCGCTATCCTACCCTTTCACACTCCCTTGTTTCTGTACACAGTTTTTGAAAATACAAGTCTATTTTGCCTTACCTGCCTGTGTCTGTGTCTGCTCTGCAGCTGGCATAGGGAGCCATGCTGCAGTGGTGTGGTGTGTGTCTGTGTGCTATGCCTGAGTCGGTGTGTGGGTCATGCATTGTGGTGTCCTATCCTTTGGTCAGTGGCTGTGCCTTGGGGTGGCTGTCTGGGATGTGTGGCATATGTGTGCTTGACCGCATGGTCCTGGGTGTGGCTTGCTGGGGTGTGGGTGAGTGGGGGCACAGCATGTGGGGGGAGGAATCTTCTGTTGGCCCTCCATTGTCCATTGGTGCCACCTGTTGACTGCTTTGTGTGCCACAGGTGTGTTCCAGGGTGGGGGTGTCTGGCTGTCTGTGTGTGCCCTGCTGGTGGTGGCCACCTGTGGCCTGCCACTGTGCATCCCTGGCACTGTCCATGGGTGTTCTCCTCTGCCCTGGCCCATGCCTTTACACTGCTGCTGTGCTCCCACCATTGCCTGAGGCTAGTCTTTGTGTGCCATGGTGCATGTCCAGTTGCACCCTGGCGCATCTCTGGTTGAGCTATAGGGTTGGTCTAGTTGCACCTTGGCGCATGTCTGGTTGTGCCTCCATGCAAGTCTGGTTGTGCCTTGGCACTTCCATGCAACATTCAGCCTGGTTGCGTTGGTGCGTTTCACCATGCTTAATCTTTGAATATCGCACTCATTGCACCATGGCACATTGGAATTGCACTGTTCCGGACTTGTGCCGGCCTTTGGTGCATTTATGAATATCTGGCCCTACTTCTCTTCCAAGGATGGAATGCATGTGACAGCAGAAATCGATAAATTATCAATTCCTAATTGCCTGCCTGTAAATGACAACAGAGTGTGTGAGTGTGTGTGGGGGGAGGTGAGGGGCACGTGTGTTTTGTTGGTCCAATAAAAGGTATCAAATCATCCATTTTGTTCAAAAATAGAAATAGAAATAGACAGGAAAAAAAGAAAATATGAATAACTAAGGCCGTGTTACCACAGCACAACTGGGTACAGTAACTGTATGGCCAGCAGGAAGAGGAAGTTCTCAACAAAACGTTGGCTAAAGTACAGTACTGTAAAGAAAAGGGTACAATAAATACACAAAATGCTTTTCAATGAGTGAGTCTATTTTCTCCAGAAACAGATAGGCATTGCTATGTCAAAGGCATCCTGCCAAAAACAGAATTCCAAGGTCTCACAGAAATTGCGTGTTTGAGGACCAAACCCCACATCCAACTCTTTATCTTAGCTAGACTCAGTACGAGTACTGTGACATCACAAGGGTTGTACAGAACTGTAAATTCTGCTGCTGGAATTCACACAGAATTGAAAGTCACTATTAAAATCTTCTGTGATGTTTTTAAGACATTCTGTGAAACATTCTATGAAATTCATACAATAAGCGTACCATGGTGTTAAAAATACAGCAATGCAAGCTGCTCAACACAAGAATAACTGCTTACCCCTGCTCATTCACAAACTACAAATGGGATTAAAAACAAGGGGTGCTTCTGGAAGTGGCTTGCTTCGGTCAGAGCACACCCTGACCCCCCCCCCCCAAAATGCAACAACAAACTCACACTTTCAACCTAAATCGGCAACTTACTGTTATGGTTGCCAAAGAAGTGGGGGTCTCTTATTATTCACTTCATGGCCTTGATGTGAAGTCACCCAGTTACCAGCATTGAGGTAGACCTCCCATCATCTGGGTCCCTACTCTAAAGTGCACTGCATCAATTTGCTTACCTTTATAGAGGGCATCAGCCCAAAGACAGCTTAATTAAAGTATGGGCACAGCCAATGTGCAGGCAGCTGCTGGGGAGCTAGTTAAAATAAGAAGGCCACACTTCTCCATAAACAAATCAACACAAAAATCACTGCTCACCCTTGCTCATTCACAAACTACAAATGGGATTAGAAACATGGGGTGCTTTTGTAGGTGGATTACTTAAACAGAAAACAACAGGTCAGAGCACACCCTGACTCCCCCCCCCACCAAAATACAACAACAGACTCACACTTTCAACCTAACCCATTTGTAGTTTGTGAATGAGCAAGGGTAAGCAGTTATTCTTGTGATGATTTGTTTATGGAGAAGTTTGGCCTTCTTATTTTAACTAGCTCCCCAGCAGCTACTTGCCCATACTTTAATTAAGCAATCTTTGTGCTGATGCACCCTATAAAGGTAAGCCATTTGAAGCAGTGCAGTTTAGAGTAGGGACCCAGCCAACGGGAGGTCTACCTCAATGCTTGTAGCTGGGTAACTTCACATCAGGGCCCTGAAGTGAATACGTAGAGGCCCCCACTCTTTTTGCAACCATAATAGTAAGTTGCCATTTTGGTCTGAGTGTGTGAGTTTGTTGTTGCATTTGGGCCGGGGGGGGTCAGGGTGTACTCTGACCTGTTGTGTTCTGCAATGTAAACTGCACAGGTTTTCCACAGTATTTTCTCACATTTGCTGTACAATGAAATAGTCATCAGTGTAAACTGTGGAATTGTTACTGAAGTTAATGTAAACTGTTGATTTTTTTCCGTTTTATAGCATACAGGATAGAATAGATACCAATCTAAATTGCAGAATTCTTATTAAAGTCAAGGTAAACTATGGATTTTTTCCCTTACAATTTTTACCTTGCATGTACAATAGACATTATCATAAACTGCAATATTTTGCTATTTTCTATGGGAAAATGGTGGAATTCAGTGATTTCTGCATCGGAAGACTTTTGTAGAATTCTCTAAAAATCATGGAATTCCACGAAATGTCAGTGGAAGTGGAAAGCACAAATTTCATCCATAGAAACATAGAAACAAAGAATGTAATGGCAGATTAGGACTTCTTGGCCCACATAGTCTGTCCAATTACCCTACATGCTCCAGTACTGCAGATCCTACTTGATCTCCAGCTCCGCTCCCTTCCCTTCCAGGGGCGTAGTTTGTTACTTTTACAGGGGAGGCAAACTAACAAAAAAGTCCTGATTTTCACGTATCACGACAGTGAAGAGGGCGGGTTGCTTGTGTAATGCAAACAAACCAACCAGCATCACATAATGCCCAAAAACATTTAAGACTACAGCTGAATAACTCCTGGGAGGACCAGCCCAGGCCAAGTCAGAAGCACTTCCCACCCCACCACTTTTGCAGCCTGCTCTCAGTCCAACTCCTCCTGAGACCAGAGTCGAAAAACTGACCGAGATCTGTTTTGTATTCAGTTCTTCGTTCTTCTGCCTTGGGAGTGAGGACTTACTTGTAAAGTTGAAAATATGTAAGGAACTTAAGTTCCTTCTCAAATGGACTGGACCTCCCCTCAGCTTCAATTCAAATCAGTCTTGACTTAATTTTGCCCCCACCTGAACCTCCAGGTGGATAGCTCACTAGTCTCTCACCTCCCTTTGCTGCTTACATAACCCTTCCAAGTCCAGCCTTTATAGTGGATCCTGAACTTCTTGAAATGTCTGCTTGAGCTAGCCCTCCCACCCTTGAGGAGTGCAAAAAGCATGTTTCAAGGAAGTGCAGCAAATGTCTGTGCCACCTCAGTATACCTATAAACATGGATGGTATGGGAAACATCCCAGCATGTGCATCCTCACAGCATGAGCCCTTATTTACAAAGATTACATAAAAAATGCGATTATACAATGACAAGAATGAATGCTGGCCTCTGATTGGTCAGTCTTGGGCTAGACCCATGATGTTATCCCAGTACATCCAATTCATCACAGGTCTAGTCTCAGCCTCTCCGTGAACCTCTTGATGATTGTTAGCATTAGTGTGTTTTTGTATCTTCTCTTAAAAATATTTTTCCACACCAAATAAAACATCTTTAAAATTATTTTTTTTAATTCTGTATAACAACACGCCATTGTGTAATAGCAATAATGCCCTCCAGGGTGTGTGTCATGGTAGGATAACGTCATGCCTTATGTATTGGATGCACTCGTGCCCAACCACCTGAGGTGTGACGTTAGCCCAGCATGACACACGCCCGTCGGGCATTATTGGTTACTGCACCAGTGTTAACACTTTTCTTTGTTATAACCAAGTTAATTCATTAGTCTCCCATCCCATCCCATATTATTCAATGTCACATGCCTGAATCTGGTTAGGTAAGGTAAGCAAAGAGGATAATGCTCTCCTCAAGCAAGCAAGCATTGCATATATAAGCATGGGACTTGCTGATATCCCTCAGGCAGTGCTCTTAACACGCATGCTGATGTACCTGGGACAGTGCAACAGAACAATGTAAATCCCCTAATTGTTCAAGATCATCATGGGCATGGTGTGGTCACACCACAACCCCTACCACTCTCCTCCCCATGGGTTCCTAAGGAATATGCATCTCTGCCCATGCCCAGGGTTACACAACCCCATCCAAGCAAACACGGACTGCCCTGGCACAAAAGTGGTCGCATCACATAACCTAAGAGAACAGACGCCACAGGAAGTTTGCTGGAACAACAACTCCAGATACCTGTGCACAGCCTCGCAGGACCCACCCTGAAAGGTAAGTACCTGGTTGGTGGTTTTTATTAACATCACCTATGGCAGTGTGTGGTGGGCCGGTTGTGGTAGCCCAGGTTGCCGTAGATGCCCCCCCCCCCACAGATTACTTCAAAATCGTCTCATCTGACAGTTTTGAAGGGCACAAATGAAACATGGTTGCTTCAGTTTGATGTCCGAGCATGTGTTTCTGTTCTTCTACACACAGACACAGACAGACAGACAGACACACACACCACCAAAAAATTAACTTTTTTCATACCATGTTTACATTCAGGATAGAAACAGAGTAAAGCAGGTCCAGGCAGTACAACACAGTAAATGAAACAATGCATTTTACAATGCCCAACAAACCACCAAAAGACCATAAAAAAACGGACCTTCCCCCTGCCCTGTGGGGGGGAACGGCTAGGTCACAGGTCAGGGTGCTAAATGAGGAGGAGAGACCACAGAACATCTTGTTGAACCACACAGTAAGGTGAAACTACATAAACATGCACAATTTTTATACTGTAGGATTTTATACTTTCCAACAGTTCCTAATTTTGACACAGAAACTTATCTTTAGTGCTCAGAAGTCCCTTGTACGAGGGAGGTAAGCATGGCATGGACCCAGCAGACTGGCATACATGTTGAAAAAAATATTTCTGTGCCAGTATGCCCGTCCACCCCTCCCTCCTCTATCACCAGTGGCCAGAACTATTTTTTTCAGCATGTGTACCAGTCCGCCCTGGTCAGCACAGCAGCACAAAGCTGGCAGGGCAGCAGAAGGCACAGCAAGCATCAGTGAATTAAATGGCCATGCAAAAAGCTACAGCCCACTCTCCCCACCCCAGACCTGCAAGGCTACTATCTCCACCCAGACTGGCCAGCTCAGCTGCTCTCTGCACCCTGATGGACTTGCACATCCACTCTCCACACTCTGTGTCCACCCCACCAGCACAGCCACTCTCTCCACCCCACCCAACCAACACCATTTCCAGCTCAATTTATCTGGTATCCGCTCCAGGCATCCAGGTATGTGCCTCCCCATCACAGGCACACAAAAATAAATAAAGCCACATTGTATACTGCATTTTGTTTATGTTTCTTTCTTTGTCTGGAAAGAGAGATGCTGAGCTACTGGTCAGCACAGTTTGCCTGGTATACAATTACAACCCCACCCCACCGACACAATGCCAGTGCCTCCACCCACCCACACAACAGTGCCCCCACCACCCACACAAATGATCAGTGTATGCAACACCACACACACACACACACACACATGACCAGCAGTGTCTCCAACCCCCAACACACACACACGACCAGCAGTGTCCCCAACCCCACACACACACACACGATCAGCAGTGTCCCCAACCACACACACACACACACACACACACACACACAACCAGCAGTGTCCGCAACCCCACCCACACACATGACCAGTGTTCCAACCCCCCCAAAAAAATCATGGCCAGTCAGTAGTCGCTATAACAATAGCCAGGTAGTAGTATAATCATTTCTTTAGGGTGCATGTTTTAGTGCAAGATTTTTTTTTTGCTAGTCTTGTAACACTGTATGGGGGAGAACACAAAAAGCTATCCCTTTGGTTGTGTTTGCCAGGCAATGAAGACAGAGACAGCAAGGCCAAGGAATCTGTCTGTTTCACCTCTCCACAGTGGACGATTGGAGAAATCAAAAAAAGTGAAAGATTACTTTTATAGCCAAGTAAAGGATGAGGGGGAAATAATGTTTCAACATTTACTAATGTTCGTATGCTAGCTCCGGGCACAGGTCAGTGAGATACATCCCTTGACAGGTAAAGGATGAGGTGGAAATTACGTTTTAACATTTACTTATATTTATATGCTAACACCCAGTCAGAAAGCACAGAATGTTCCTCCTAACCAACATGGACAGTCCACCAGAAACCCAGTCAGCAAACATGGACAGTCCCCTTCACCCCACCTACAAGGACAGTCCCCAGACACCCGAACAGTCCCCCTCCCCACCAGACACCGGGCCAGAGAGCATAGAATGCCCCCCCAACCGACAAGGACAGTCCCACCAGACACTCAGGCAGCCAGCAAACATGGACAGTCCCCCATATCCCACCGAGGACAGTCCCACCCCGACACACAGATAGCAAACAGAATTCCCCGCCCACCAACATGAACAATCCCCAGAAACACCTGGCTAGCAAACACGAGTTCCCCTCCCCAACAACATTGATAGTCCGTCCTAGACACCTGATCAGCAATCACCAACATTCACCCCCATAAGCCAACATGGAAAGATCCCCAGACACCCGACCAGCAAGTAGTCCCCCTCCCAACAAGACACCCGGCAGGCAAACATGGACAGTCCCCCTTTTCCACCATCATGGACAGTCCCCCCAGACAAATGGCCAGCCAAGTCCACCAAACAATGGCTAGTGTCACCACCCCACCGTCACAGCCAGTGTCCCCACATCACCATGGCCTGTGTCTCCACCCCACCAGACCCCAGAATAGAAAACAGACTGTTCCTCCAGCCCCACCAAACACTGACCGCCCTCCCAGTCTCAAACATTAACCACCCCAGCCCCAAACACTGATCGTCCCCCCCAGCCCCACCAAACGCAGGCCCTCCCCCAGCAACAAACACTGACCATCCTCTCAGTGAGTCAGTCCCAAAACACACAGACTGTCTCCCCCGACCCCAACCCCACAAAACAGACCATCCCCCACCAAACACAGACCGGCCAGTGAGTTTCCAACAAACCCCACCACACCAGTAGCACAGTAACTGAGTGTCCCAACCCACCAACATGACCAGTGTCCACACCATACCAAACAAATAGGCCCCCACCTACCCCACCAACATGGATAGCCTCAACAGCCAGCAAATCCTCCCACCCAAAGAAACACAAGCTGACAGCAAACTTTCCACTCACCCCCCAGACACATGGCCATGGCCAAGACACCCCCCCCCAAAAGACACATTTCTGGGATGTGAATGGTATTAATTTCCAACAACCAGCTTGTGGCACAGTTACTCACCAAATCAGTAAGGGCACAGACAGGGCAGCATGCAGCAGGGCACAGCAAGGCCAAGAAGGCAGGTCAGGTAGCCGAGTCTCTCCCAAAAGACCCGTTCCTCTCCCGATTAATCCCCCGACGAGGCAGTAACTAATTTTTTCTGACACCAGATGAATGTGTCGCATTATGGGTCTGCTATAGCCTGAATGACCACCGGCTTCTTCACTGTTCTGGGCCTGGCTGTTCACTGACCTGAATAATCCCTCTCGGTGGACCGTGGAACTGATGGGCAACGGGTGTGGCATGGGACTCACCGACAACATGGTAAATCTTTTCTGGCCTGCTGGACACAGGAGCTGGGTGTGCAGGCAAGCCTGGCCATGCCTCAGACTCACTGTAATTGTACTACTCGCCTCCTGCCTGGTCTGTCCGGTGGTAGAGGCTTGTGGCCGCGAGCCTCCTAGGCTCTCGGGGATGGGAGGCTCAGGTGGCAGCGGGAGAGCCCAGAGCACAGCTGGCTGCACTGAGAAACAGAGAGTAGGTAGTCAGAGGACTCGGGTGAGGTATATTTAAACTGGGCTGTTCAGTACAGGAGGTGGGTGGGAACACTAGACTGACTGAGACACTGGTGACACCTGGACAGACAAATCCAACGACTGATGCTCGACATCCCCACTAGCTATCTCTCCTCAGCCCTACGCTATATGGATGCTGCTGCTGCTCCTTCATGGAAGGCACACAGACAACTAAATGGCACCACTAACGGAGTAATGCTCACGCGATGGCGCCAGCTTGCAGCACTCTCTGATTGGCTGTAACATGCAGGCTACTATGGTTGCAGGCTTGCAGCCAATCAGAAAAGGAGATAGTTTTTGTTTAAGAGACACGGCGCTGCACCGCCACCCCTCCCTCCTGGAGAGGTGCAGGCAGTCCAGGCATAGCCCTGAGCCCATTCAATATTAAAAAAAAAAAAAATGATAACCGGAGAACGGTGGCTGGGCTCCTAAAAAAGTCCTGGTCTAATTTCACAGGGGGGGCAGCTTGCCCCTCTGCCCCCCCACACAATCTACGCCTATGCTCCCTTCCTATCCATTAAGGTTCCCTTAAGTCTATCCCATGCATTCCTACAACCCTTAACAGTTTTTGCCTCCACCACCTCTGCTAGGAGACTGTTCCTGGCATCCACCACTCTTTCTGTGAAGAAGAACTTCCCCACATTTCCCCTGAGTCTACCCTCTCCAGTTTCATAGCACTTGACTTTTTTTTCTAAAAAAAATGCTTCCCATCTGTACTTTATTTATATCCATAGGTATCTGAAAGTCTCTATCACATCCCCCTCCTGCCTCCTTTCCTCCAGTGTATACATATTGAGATCCTTTAGTTTCTCCTCATAAGGCTTGTGATGCAGATCCTAAACCATCTTAGTTGCTCTTCTCTGGACTGCCTCTATTCTGCCTATGTCTTTCCAGAGATGTGATCTCCAGAACTGGACACAGTATTCTAGGTGAGGTCGCACCAAAGATTTACACAGCAGTATCACCACCTCCCTCCTTCTGCTGGTGACACCCCTCCCAGTGCATTCCAGCATCCCTCTAGCTCTCCCCACTGCCTTGTCACACTGTTTGGCCACCTTTAGGTCATCAGATATGATTACCCCCCGGGTGTCTTTCCTGCCTAGTAGTCATTAGTACCACTCCCCATCTTGTACTCCACTTCTGGGTTTCTGTGCCCCAAGTGCATGATTTTGCTCTTCTTTGTACTCATACCTAGTTGCCACACTCTTGACCACTCCTTGAGATTTTTTAGGTCTCTGTTCATTTTTTCCACCCCATCTCCCCGGAGTGTTTACCCTATTTCAGATCTTTGTGTCATCTGCAAAGAGGCATACCTTCCCTTCTATTCCCTCTGCAATGTCCTAATGAAGGCATTAAAGAGGACCAGTCCCAGTACTGATCCTTGTGGCACCTCACTGATCACCCTCCCTTCCTCAGAGTGAACTCCATTTACCACCACCCACTGTCTCCTATCCCCTAACCAATTCGTTACCCAGTACACCACCTTTGGACCCACTCCCAGGCTGCCCATCTGGTTAATGAGTCTCCTGTGTGGAATGGTGTTGAAGGCCTCTCCACCTCTAGTCATCACCCATGTTCTGACATCAGTAAAATAATTTGCACACAGACTGCATAGCACTGGTCAGAGCTATCATCTGCATAGTAGTAATACACCAAAACTATTCCACCTAATGATATTACCCAACAGCAACATATACACCACAAAAAGCATTGTAAACAGAATTGACTCCCTGAGGCACACCACAGATTGGTGGAGGAAGAGAAAATAGTTCCCATCAGTATACGTTACTCATACTGAAAATGGAAGAACTGAAGTTAGGGTAAAACAGCTCCAGAAAGCCCTCCCCGGTGCTTCAAATCACTATACAGCATGCCGTGATCTGCACTGTAAAACATTGTAGGGTGACTGAGGTGAACCAGCAAAGATAGCTTTTCTTTATACCTCTCATAATAGAAGATTATTAGTGACTGTCACCCACACCATTTACTTACTGTAACATGATCTGGAATATCAGTTACACATGGGATGCCAAAGCAGCCACATGTTGCTGAAAACAAGACACACAATGTACAACACAGACCAACAATGTAAACTATCAAGATATAACGCCATTATCAAAGTTAACAGAGATGTCTTAGCAGGTGAGAGAAATGTTTTCCTCTGACCCCCTCCCGCTCCATCTCTACAGTAAAATATTTCTTATAAAGAAAACTAAAATTCTAATTATTGAATGTCAATCACAGTGGGAATTAGCAGTCCTAATTTCTAATATGATTTGATTTCTGTTTTCTTGATTAGGGCTTTAAGAATTCTCAGTGCCTCACAAAATGGGTGAAATCACACTTTAAAGGAAGCAAAAAAATATGATTATTTTTGTAGTTCAGTAACTAGCCCTCAGGACCTTTTTTTTAAGAGGCAACTCTGTTTCTTAATCTTAGTACTTCATCTCTCATTCACTAATGGATCTTAACTGAGTTGTAGTTAATATAGGAGAATTCTACTTTTAAGAGGATTGAGAGCAATCATATTCTCTCTCCCAGCTCTGTCTCCAGACGCTTGTTCAAAAGTATTTGTAGGCAGCCAAGTGTTGCATGTCACATTGACAGGAAGCTTGTTAAAAGAGTAAAGTAACTGATGCTTGAAAAAAAAAAACATTGATGTGGAAATCTAGGGAAAGTTCCTTTGAGGGTAAACCAAAGAGTTTTCAGTATAAAAAAAATTAGATGTCTGCATTTCATGCATAGTCATTTCACGGTTTAAAAATAAATGGACCAGAAGAGTCAGCCACGGCTTGATTCAGTAACTGTAGCTACCCAAAGGGAATTTATAGCGTAACGTTATGAATCCATGACAATGGCTGACTATGATAAACTATCATCTGGTAGGCATGAATAATAAACATTGCTTGACTGGCAGGCCTCTGGATATTTTTCCTATGAAATTAAATTTAGAATTTTAATGCCACTAATTATTTATATTTATTTATTGTAAAATCGGAATTACAATCTTTGAGCTAAAAGTTCATTTACAAAGGATTCTCATCAAACAGAGAGTTGGAGAACATCAAGTACATGGACAGTGGAGAAAAACAGAAGCAGCTAGTAGTCATTGTCAGTTGCACATCATTAAATAGGCTATACAGCATTACAAATAGAAGAATGGGAAGAGACAGAATACATTGCAAAAGCCATCATTTAATTACAAAATACAGAGGAAAACAGTCCCATAACAGATTAGGTGAATAAAGTGCAGATTCCAACTATGTACAAAGTATGACAATTCCCAGAATGCAGCTATGGAGCTTAGATAGGTTCCCGGAAGGAACAAGTAATGTGACCACCAACAAGTACAGCCGTTAAGAGAGAGTAGGCTACAGGCTAGACAGGTGAGGGTGAGAGCACAACGGTGGGTGATAGCTTAAGGGTCAGGGGGGCTAAGCAGATGTGGAGGTGGGGGTATGGAGGGTCAGGAGGGCTAACTGGGTGAGGGGTTGGGGGAAATGGGGGACCAAGGGGTGGGTAGGGGGGATTAGCAGGAGATTCTTAAGAGCCACGGGTCACTGTAGCCAAGCCATATTGTGTCAGGGAGCACCAGGAGGGCTAGAAATGGCTGGGGTGTTCTTTACAGCAACATTGTACTAGAGGGGAGATGGTCTTCCGAATTTCAGATTTGAACTGACCAAGGTGAGTAAGACTAGTAGTGGCCTGTGGGAGTTCATTTAGCCAGGTGGGGGCCCTTACTTCAAAGGCTCGCCTCCTCATGGCAGTTCTTCAGAAAGGCACTGCTAGGCCGTGTCTTGTAACACTTCTTGTGGAGTGCTCAGTCAGGACCAGACAGAATAAGGCTTGTAGGGAAGGGGGTGCAAGACCTAGAAGGGCCTTCTTACCTATAAGGCAGGAGTGGAGCTTGATTTGGTCCATGAGAGGAAGCCATTGTGTCCCAAAGTAAAGGTTGCATGTGTGCGTGAGGCAATCTGCGCCTAAAACAAAGCTGCATGCTTTGTTGAGAGTAGTATGAACCCTGTGCTGGCTGGTTTCAGAGGCTGCAACATATGCCACATTACCATTGTCCAGGATGGGTAGAACTGTCCCTCTTACTGCCTGGACCCTAGCCTCAGGTGTGAGGCAGAACCAAAGCCTATATAGGGTCCCTAACTTCCTATTGGCAGCAGTGGTAATATTTTGTATATGTTCATTGAAGGAGAGGGACTCGACGATTGTAATCCCTAGGTACTGGAACAAGGGCACCTGCTCAAGGATGGAGTGGGAGTTGCACAAAATTGAGAAGGGAGTGGTATACCTCCTCTTTTGGCTTCCAGCAATGAGCATTGATTTTTGTTTTTTTGCTGTTGAGCACTAGCAGGCTATCTTTGATCCAATCCTGTAGGAAGTCAAATTTGTACTGTATGTCCTTAGTGAGTGCATCTTAGCAAGATCCTTGAGAGAACACCACCATGTCATCTGCATAGAGCACGTACCTCGGAGGAGGGGCATGCTTCTGGAAGGTTGTTCAGAAAGATGTGGAACAGAAGTGGTCCCAGGATGGACCCCTGTGGGATCCCCACTGTGACTTCACTGGTCTCAGAGATGGGTCCATTGATTTTCACCTCCTGAGAGTGCCCAGACAGGTAGCTGGTGAACCAACTGACCATGTTGGGAGATTGTCCAAGGCAGCCTAATCTATGGAGCAGCAGTTGATTATTCACAAGGTCGAAAGCCTTGGTTAGGTCTATGAAGATTGCTCTGACCAGTTGCTCATGGTCAAGTGCCTCTTGCACATAGCCTGTGAAGGCAGTTAGGGCAGTATTAGTGCTATGCATTTTGTGGAAGCCATGCTGTTGGGGGCAGAGGAGTTTATTTTTATGCAGGTGGTTAGTGAGTTGGTTGGCAATGATTCTTTCCAGTGCTTTGGAGAGCGGAGACAGAAATGAGATAGGTCAGTAGTTGGATACTAGTGCCCGGTCACCTCCTTTGTGCACAGGAGTGACCAGAGCAGATTTCCAGGTAGAGGGGAAAGTGGACAGGCAGAGGCACAGGTTAAACAGCTTGGTGATGGAAAAGACAACCTCTTGTAAGGCAATGGAAATCAATTTCATATCGATTCCATCACCCCCATTCTTGTTTTTTCCAGGACACTTGCGAGGTATGTTCTTGTTTCCTTTATGGTCACCTGTCTGAAGTAAAAGCTTAGGCTGGGCTTGGCAGCAGTAGAGGAGGGCAATTGGTTGGAGGCTGGCATTCCATCAGGGTGTGAGATAGGCCTGGGAGGCGGGACTGTGCTGTAGTCAGAGAAAGCCTTATTAAAGATATTGGCCATGCAAGCATCATCAAGTATGATTTCTTCATTGCAGTGGAGCATGGTAGGGGGGTCCTGTCATCAGTCCCAAGGAGGTTTTAATTGAGTCCCAGAACTTCTTCCCATTACTGCAGCAGTGAGATTGCTGATTTTTGTGGAATGATGCCTTGGCCTGTCATATTGCCCAGGTGTACCTGTTTCTGGCCACTTTGTAGTTTTAGATATCCATAGTTACCCTGTTTCCCTGGCCTGGTACCAAAGGAGATCCTGTTGCTGCATCATACCGAGAAGCTCAGGGGTGACTCAGTCTATACTATGACCTTTTATCATCTTCTTACGGTATGGGGCGAACTTGTCCACAGCCACCTTGAAATAAGTGAGGAAGAGTTGGAGGGCAGTGTCAACAGCAGGGCATAAGTCAAGGAAGCTTCAGTTGATGCCTGAAAGGTGATTCCTGAAGTCGGTCATGGTGCTATTTTGTAAAATCAATAAAAGAACTGGTGACAATGCAAACATGCAAGGATGGATTTAGAGTTTAGGGGGGCCCTCAGCTGGATCAGTGAAGTCTTGAAGCCCCCCTACTTGACCCACAACCATGTGTTTGATGGTAGGCCATACGCATAACATTTTATTTTATGTTCAGTACAATGAGCGGTATATTTAAATTTTTTAAGGGGAGATGGTGGTGTTAGTACTTGGAGCTGCTCTTTCCATCTCATCCATTTCTGCCATTCTACCAGATCATAGCTTGGCGAGGCATTTTATAACATTATAATACCACATTAGAAGGAGCTTCACAGCCTTTATTGTTGTTTTAAGAAGATAATAAGATAAAAAAAAACACTTAAGTATTCATAAGGTAAACTTCTGTGGTCTGGGAGTCCCACGTGAGCAGGAGGCCCCCAGCGACCACAGAGTTCATTGGTGCCTTAAACCGGCAATGCAGATATGTGTTAAATTAAAGTCAGAATAGGGAGGGCTGGATAGCTCAGTGTAATGGCAGTAGGTTATGAAACCCTTCACCTTCAGGTCACATATCTATCCCAAGTCAGTCAGTCTGCATGGACTTAGAATGCATGGGACAGACATAAGGCAATTCTAGTGGGAGGTAGGAAGAAGTAGGCTGTTGGTAAAACTAGGATCTGTAGCTTATGTAAGAATAGGTAGGGAAATGGGCAGACTGGGTGGGCCAAGCGGTCCTTATCTGCTGTCAAAGTCTATGTTTCTATGATTCTATGACTTAGTTGTTGTGGTTACAGTTCAGGACAGGTTCCTGTATCACAGTAAATCACTGTCTATTGTCACACACTGGCATCCCCATTAGAAGCTTTATATGAGAGATTAAGGACCAAATAAGCAAGTACTTTATGCAACCCCTTCACCAAGTAGTGGCTGTCCCTCTGGAGCCAGGTTGTATGAAAAGTTTGATTGCAGCTGCCCCTGTGGTACCTGTCATGTGGAAGTCTGTCTCCAGTGCTGTAAACTGGCACCTTTTCCAAGCACTAGAAATTGCTGTTGAGGCTGCATAATGTCATGGCAGGGCTGCCTGCGTCTTGCTGCAGCCTGAGGAACTTGGGTTGACACAGAATTCCTGAAACCACACTCTTGGGCTGGCTGGTGTTGAGAATATCAGAGAGGTGATCAACTGAGCTACTAGAGAGAAAGGCAGTGGGCAACCAAAATTATAAAATAGGGTTCACAAAAGTGACTAAATCTAAAACTTCATTGGTTGAAATAAATTACCTGACTCTTAATTTCCCAGAAAAAGCAGCTTGTAACTAATCTACCTTAATCTGCCTAGCAACTGCCCAAGTAAACTAAAAAAAAACATTTTCCATCAAAATAAAAGCTTTTTCTGCATTCTAAATTTGTACTTGGGCTGAGTATTCAGTGCCTCACATTGACCATGTTCTTGGGTAGATTTTCAAAGTGTATGTGTGTGGGGGGGCCAGCCCTACTGTAACTTAAAAATTTTGTTTTTCTTACTGGTCTCAGGTTTTACTTAGATTGAAGTTTTTGTGTTTGACCTGCTGCTTTATGTGTGCTGGTTTTAATTTGTTTGTCAACTCTTGTGAGTTTTATAAGCAACACCTTTGATCTAAGCTGCACGATCCTTTGTGTTGTACTCCACTGGATTCTCAAAGTGGCTGTTTTACTCTTGCTTCACTCTTGATGTACCTGATAGGATAGATAGGTGGCATACTAGAGGCCACAATGTCTAAGTGCTGCTGGAACTCCTGTTAAATGGTCTTGTACTTACATCCCAAATCAGCAGCGTACTGTACATCAAATCAGAACTTCTGATAAAGACTCTTGCACAATGTGAATCATTACATTACACGGAAACATAGAAACAAATCTGATGTCAGATAAGCATGTTAGGGTGCTTAGCTCTGCTCAGATCCTTGGCAGTACTGAATCAGCAAAAGAGACATGAACAAGTGGCATATTCGGTAATAAACTTGTTTATTACACAAAATATAATCAGTTGCACTAAATCAGGTGTTACCATTAGACACTGAGAGCAGAAGTTTCCCAGATACCCCTAGGAGTGAAGATGGTCTTGAGGGGAATACGTAATACAGTAGGTTATATACTTCTGATTGTTACTATATCTACCAAAAGACCAGACAGATAAAATAAGCTCAATTGGCCAAAAGTCAGGTGGCTACACAGTGTTATCTATAGCTATACAATATTTGTAAAGTCAGCTAAAACATAAGATATAGTGCAGTATTACATAAATCTTCATAGTGGCCTAATAACTTCTCAGAAGATAGACAAAGACACAAGTGTGTCTTAGCACAGTGTTTGCAGTATGTTTCTCAGCAAAAGCATCATAGGAATCAATATGTCCCTGGCCACTTACACTTACACTTGTACAGTAAGTGCCAATGACCTATATGTTAGTAGTAATTCGTTATCATATTATATGTAACATTAGTTTGTCTAAGGTGTGAAGTGGGTATCCAATTAGAGTGTGGGGACCTCGCATAACATTCCTCCCTTGTTGCCTTACTGAAAAGGCAACAACACTATGGGAAAGCAGTGAGCAATCTCCATCATTTAAAGACCCGACACGCGAGCCTTGTAAAGGAACTTGAGTTGTTCACGGTGTTGTTTGAGCATGCGTCTTAGACAGCAAAGTGTTAGTATCAGAAATGCAATCAGAAATGCTTGAATGATAACAAAACCTTTAAAAGTTAATTCTAACCAAGTATTTGAGAGTGCAGCACTTAAATCACCATCATGGATAAGAGTGTTAACGCCATCTCCAGCTTTGGAGATATTATTGCTGATGTAGATGAGATGGGTATCCTTTCTATCAAGAAGGGATTTTAGAGTCAATGTCAAAGGGTTGATGTGGACATTGAAAATGGGTAAATACTGAAACAGAGCAAGCGTATATTCCGGGTCACTGTCAATAACATCTGGTTCGGCGATAGGAACAGGAGTAATCACTGTATGACCAATAACTGTAGTTTGATGAGGAATAAAACAAAAATTAGGATATTGTATATCACAGGTCTTGAGGCTATAAGAGAAAGTTTTATAATTTGTAACAATGAAGTACTGATCATCAGAGTTATAAGACATTTTAACAGTTGGAACCCTCCATTTTTGCAGTTGAATTGGGCAGGTGAAAGATTGATTCATGAGTCTAGTAGACAGGCGATGAAACTCTTCGGCATAATTCTTGAATAGATGTCCAGTGTTGCCCACTGGTGATGCTGTTGATGGTACCCTAGGTGTATCAGTTTTATTTGAACTAATGTCCAAATCCATTGTAAAGGACCAGTCAGTGCTGTCCAGTGAATAGCTACACACCGGCTTGATGACATTGAAAATGTCACAGCGACACAAGTAGTGATATCCCTTTTTGGCACAACAGATCATAGGAGGCACCACCCATGCTTCAGGGGTGGGGTGGTAAACCAGAAGAGGTGGAAGGTCGATGCATTCTCTGTAGATATCCTTGTCAAGGTGCCCAATGGAGTGAATGGAGGCTAATTGTTCAAAAAGTGTTGTAGTGGGATCAAAATATGGTAAAGATACATTAAAAGTAACGAACATAGTATCTCTGATGGTACAATGATTAGCAGTATAACATGGTCCCCTATTGGGATGACGGGTGACATAACCTAAGTTACGTACAGTTGACAGAGGTATGGATAGTGACCTGGAAGTGCACATTGTGATACAAGTAGTGGATTTGCAATGTGGCCATTAACATTTAGCAAGTCTCCTGTCATGAATAATATCCAGAATAAATCCAGATTCCAGATCACGGAAGAGATTATTGACAGTGGTTATGACATAAGAGCCATAAGCAGAGCAGAGCAGAGAAGTTCCCTGGTAATATATTGCTTGTCTGCCTCCTTGTTATTCTGCTGAACAAGTTCATTAATTTTATTTTCAGTATTTGTAAAACTCTTGCCAATATCATGCATGTTATTCACAGTAACACATTTTTTAACTGCACCATGTAATAAAGGTGGTAGATTATCATTTTCCATGCCATCTTGGAATTTGGCTATTTGACTAGAGATAGAAGCAATGTCTGCTCTGTTCCAGATTGACATGCCAGTTCCGAAGAGATCAGAAATAGTGCCAGTGGCACCAGTGTCATCAGCAGTGTCACACCGCATACAAGAGAAGGAAGATTTGGCCTTTTTCTTATTATCGGGGTAGGTCAAGGTCTGAATAAGCCTAAGTGTTCAATAGTATGGATACCAGCCACGAGGTCATATGTGTGTGTGTGTGTGTGTGTGTGTGTGGTATGCAGCAAGACTATCTAATAACATAGTACTGAAACATTTTGACATATTAGTATTATGGCACATACCAAATTCAGTCATGTTCCAATAAGTAAGATTAAAGATAACTGGGATGAGCAAATATTGCACATTGTTGACAAGAGTACCTGGAAGGGAGGTGGCAGTAAGACAACTGGTTGGGCCAGGTTACTGTGTGGGACAATCAGTAAGTGCTGCTTCAGTAGGAGGCACAACAGTCAGGAACACAGCTGCTGTAGCCTTGTAATGGTGATTACAAAATTCTTTTGCGGATTCTTCTGGGAACCTCTCACAAAAGTAGTAAGATTATATAAACCAGAATGTCTGTGACTGGCTTGGCAAATGAATAGATTACCATTTGGGTCAATTTTAGTATTGGTCCAACCTTGAAAAGTGCCTTTGCAAGGTGGGCAATGGGAAGTGTCTGTCCATTGTTGTCAGTTTGCCATTCAACTTGGAGGGATGATTTGTCAGGATCCACAACTGAGGAAGTGAGGTAGGCATCCTTGCCTTCCTGAACAGTAATCAATTTATTGAGACCATCTATGCCAACTCATTCCGGGATGGTGGTGGGTTTTTCTGCTGGGGTCATATGTCTTCCCTAAGGATGAACAAGTAGTGGAAGGAGTTGCCTTAGACATTGATTGCTTTCGGATATAGTTTTCATATCCATGTCTTTGACAAAGGGGAATGCTCCTAGTAGAAGGAGGGTCAAATGCAAGATAGCTATCTTGCAGGAATACCTGTAAGGAAAAAGAAAAGGTTATTAGGTACAATTCCACCCAATGGGTTTGGGAAAAGTAATTAGTCTCCTTTATAAAGCTTTTAACTGGTTAGCATGCAACCATTTCGCAATAAGTTTCCTCTGGTGAAGGAGTCTAACTTGATAGACTGCAGGACTGAGTTTGTTGACAATGGGGTAAGGTCCTTCTCATTTATGGAGAAGAAGTGTGTAGGGTGAGCAAATCTGAGAACCATTACCTGATCTCCGACTTGCCAATCCACCTTTTGTGCATGTTTGTCAAACTGGGTTTTGGACTGTTGTTGGGCCTTGTCCATACGGTGTGCAGCATACAAGTGGGTCTTAACAATATCATCTCTGAGTTTAGCAACATATTTGTCTACAGACAGTTTCTGCAGTGGGAGTGCTTAAATCAAACAGCAGGTGTTCAAGTAATCTCATAGTTCTACCAGCCATCACCTCGAAGGGTGTTAACTGGGTGGTGGCTGAAGGAGTATCCCTAATTGCCATAAGGAGTAATGGCAAAAGGGAATCCAAATCCTTGGGATTGTCCTCGATAAATTTGGAAAGCATTTGCTTAATCAATCTGTTGGATCTTTCTACCTGGCATGATGATTAAGGGTGGTAGATTATGTGGAACTTCTGGTGTACCTCAAGAAGTTTGAGTGTTTCTTGCATCAACTTAGCTGTAAAACTAGTTCCTTTGTCAGAGTCTACCTTGAGTAGTAGGCCCCATCTAGAGAACAACTGTTCTACCAGGACTTTTTCAGTCACCTTGGCTATACATTTCTTAGTGGGGAAAGCCTTAACCCATTTGGAAAATAGATCAGTGACAACAAGTGCATACTTGTTGTTCCTGCTGCTATTGGTCAGGGGATCAATAAAGTAAATTTGGATTGCATGCCAAGGGCCAGATTGTCTCTGGGGAAGTAATTTGGCATTCTGCTTGGTTGGCGATGTATTGTTCTGAGCACAAATCAAGCCATTTTCTATGTAATGTTTGACATCCTTGATGATGCCAGGCCACTAACCGTTTTCAGTCTCTGGAGTGTATTTTCTACCCCCTGGTGTCCACCAGTTGTGGGGAGTCATGGAGCTGATGAATAAATTCAGGTCTCAATGATTCAGGGACTACCCACAGCTTGTAGTTTGAGTGATCAGACTGATACCAGATCAGTTTGTTGTCTGGTGACAAATGCAGTTGTTTTGCATGTCTTTTGTAGGGGTTGTAAGTAGACAGTTTCTGTTCAGTTCCTTTGTCAAGAATTCTGAACACATCACTTAGCTGAGAGTCTGACTTTTGAGCTGTGGATAAGTCCAGTGGCACAAAAGGTTCAGATTTCTTCTTTATGGCAGCCATTTGCACAGCTGCTAGAGCATCGGAGTAAGCCATTTCCCATGTCTCCCCCCCTCAAGCACCCTCTTTAGCAAGAGTATCTGCTCAGTCATTGAAAGAATGGTATGGGTCAGATTTTGAATGGGCCTTTATTTTGTGGTTAAACAGCTTATGCTGAAACTGGTTGGTCAGTTCGTGAATGTATACAAAAAGTGCTTTGTACTTCACAGGGGTGCCATCAGAAGATGCAAAGGAGTTCTTCTGCCAGAAAGGTAAAAATTCGGTCAGAAAGCAACAGACTCAGTTGGAGTCTGTAAAGATAATGGTGTCCTCGACACCATGTTCAGGGTTCCACCGTAATATACATTTACTAGCCCAGGGCATAGTGGAGACTGCCTTGGGCTAGGTCTGTTACCACCCTACCTGTCCATGTTGGCTAGTGCAGTTCATCGAGTCAGCAGTGTTTCTGGTCATCCATAGTGCTGGAAGCAGCAAAATCACACCAAGCCCCTGGAACCATGGAGCGGCTGCAAATCAGCTGACCTAGTGATGGAGACCCAAACAAGCGCTACTGCCACCGGATTCCTCATCATTTCACAAGAACTTCCCCCCTAGAGGACGGGCTTGTGGGCTGTCAGCCTTTCACTCACCATTTGTCTTGCTATGATTGGCCAGCAAAAGTCGGCAGGGAGGGGGGTGGCAGGAGGTGGGAACAGCCAGGGAGCGCCACCGTCACCAGCAAGAGTTTACACTAAGCTGATTCTCCAGGATTGGCCCAAAGCCTATAGCTGGAAATGTAAGGAGGTGGACTGCCAGCAGTGATTGGCAGTGAGCACTGAGGGGGTGGGGCTTCATGGTGCCGAAGGGAAGATTTAAACTCCTGGTTTTCCCATAAAATGCACAGAGGATTTGATTATCTGGATGCTGGCTGTGGTGCTTTAAGGCTGTAGAAAGGACTTTTTGGCATGCAAGGGGTGATCAGAAGTTCGGCGGTTTCGGCGGCTTTGTTGGTTTTGGCAGCTTTGTTGGTTTCGACGGTCACCAAGATTCAGCAGCGGCACTGTGGTGCAGTAGTCTGCACTCTAGAGTTTCCTATATTTGCCTAGAAGACTGAGTCAGAGAGCGGGCTGGATTATGGGGAGCTGAGAGCCAGACTCAGGTTGGATATCAGTGGGTGCTGGGTCCAACATAGTAGAAAACACCAGCTCAGGTAAGGCAATTGAACTGAGCACATTTAAAAAAAATGCTCATCTCACTAATAGCACAGTGTTCAACTTCTGCAGCACTTCTGGGAGGGAACTGAAATAATTGATTTGTGTGCAGCCACTATGAGTTGCATGGCGCCTCTCTATGGTGGACCGAACGAGGTTGAACTTGAATCCTTTGTGTGTAGTTTCAGCTCAGCCCAGTGCTTTGTCAACAGCACATACTGAGCTGAAAATAAAAATTGAATAATGGTGGCTGGTGTTCTGCACAGCACTGGTTGACACACCCCACCTCAAGGGCATTGTTGGGGAGAGCCTGCGGGTCTCAGGAAATAGGATAATAAATTGCTTATTAAATTACTGGGGTTGGGGGTGGAATGGAAGTCTGGGCCTTGTTGTGGGGCTGGGCTGGCATGTCTGACTGGTTTTCTTCATACTGAGCAGGCTGCAATGCAAGCGTACTGGGAGCTGGATTGCCAACAGTAAATAAATGCTGAGTTTCTGACTTGACTGATTGTGTGACTGTGTGAAAAAGCGGCATTCTTTGATTTGGCACCTTCTCTCATTTGCGGTGTAAATTACTGCTTTGCTGACCTAATCTGAATAATTTGATTTTGCAGCACATCTATCCTGCTCAGCTCTGTTCATTGTGTTTTGTTGCCTGTGGGGAAGGATGTCTGTGGCTTGTTGTGGGCTGAGCAGTCATGTCTGTGGCTTTTTCTTTTTCATTTGCATCTGAACACAAGTACAAACACACATTAAGGTACGGAGGTAAGTCAATCAAGTTGTGCCAGTTGTTTTGGCAGGTTACTGAAGTTGTGTGGGCCTGGGGCTGTTGGGGGAAGGGGGAGACGAGACACAAAGTGTGCCTTAGTGCTCTGTGCCCTGTTCATATGCTGCAGCACAATTCTGTATTCTGTACTTTTACTCATGTTTTGTTTTGTTGCCTTATTTTGCCTACAGGTGTGTGTGTGTGTTGGGGGGGGTGGGGGGAGTCTGTTGGCTTGCTGCTGGCCTGTTTGGGATATCTGTTGGTTTGCTGTTTGCACACACCACTAAGATTCTTAGATAAGTAAATGGATGCTAATAATGCCGGCAGTTGTTTAGTTAATGTTCTGAGGTTGAATCCATTCTGGCATTTGCTGTGCTTTCCCTTATTTTGTGTTGTCTATGGGGGGGGGGGTGTCTGGCTTGTGGGGCTGGTGATGTTTGGGGGGTACAGACAGACATACAAAAAAGATTGAACAGCTGTACTTTTCGCTTGCTAAGTTGCAATTATAATGAGCAATTTGTTTTTGCAAACTGTGGTAGAATACAGATCTCTGCGGTTTCATATTCGTAGTGAAGTGAAAAATGTGACAGTATCTAACTATGCTACTTTGTATTTTTGTACAGTCAAAATAGTCTCTGCCTGGCCTTGCTCAAAAAATGCTCCTCCTGTTATATTTGTGTGCTAGTTGAACTGCATAATAAACTATAATTTGCCAGTAGTAGTTTTTTATTTTGATACATACTTTTTTAACTTCATAGAACAAGCACTGTAGTGTAAGGGAGTGGTGTTGGGCTGGGGCCTGTGGTGGGAGACAATCGTAAAAGACAGACACTTCAGACAAATACATTTTATTACTCGGGCTATACATCACATAAGAATGACTAAAATGTGAAAATACCTTAAGGACGTGAGCAATCCGGCTGATAATAAAAGAAAGCACACAGAAGAAGAGAAATAAAATAGGGATCGTGAATATGACCAAAGTAAGAGAAGCCGACAGTTTCAGACAGCTTGGCAAGAGAAATATCACTGGCTTAGATGCGATGCCAGTAAAGATGTGATGTACTGTCATTTGTGTCAGAAACATGTTAATTTGCAGTCGGGTAAGGCAGGAAATAAAAATAATTTTCACCACGGGACTGACAACTTCCGACTTGAATCAGTTTCTTCACACGACAGTAGTGAATGGCACATTAGGGCACAAAATAAAGAAAGTGCCAGCTCCGCTGTCCCAGGTATGAGCATTGCAGAGAAAATGCTCAAGACCATGAACCAGGCAACTCTCGATCGGCTGGAAAAAACTATTTCAGACTTGTCATGCCATTGACAAGAAAGGCCGTTCTTTCCGAGACTTTGCATGGATGTGTAGTCTAGATGATAGGAAAGGGTTGGACTTTGGCTCAACATACCAGAATGACAAGAATGCACAACGGTTCATACGCTACATAGTAGAGGTGGAACAGATCTCCCTGAGAGAGAAGATAAACAGCATAAAGTTCTTTTCTCTCATCAGCAATGGTACCACTGATTCCTCTGTAACAGAGGCTGAAATTGTATATGTGCATTTTGCCACCGCTGGCAAAGTGCATAACAAGCTGGTTGGGCTACAGACCATTGCAAAAGCAGATGCACAGTCAATAAAAGGTGTCATTCAAAATGTTCTGAAAACGAAGCTTGCCGTATCAACTGAGGAATGGACAAGAAAACTGATGGGTTTTGGCAGTGATGGAGCAGCTGTGATGGTCATCAGGACCAATGGGGTAACATCGCTCCTGAAACAAATGCAGCCTTATGGGCAGTCAATACACTGCTTTGCACATCGCCTGGAGTTGGCCTACAAGGGAGCTTTGAAAAACATCCCCATGTATAATAGATTAAGCAATCTCTTGCTTCATTTGTACTGCTTCTACCACAACTCCCCCCTAAATAGGAGCAAACTAAAAGAAGCATATGAAGCGTTACAGATGCGTCTTCTACTTCCAACTCGAGTTAGTGGCACATGATGGCTTCCTCGCCTGCAAATAGCTCTGCAGATTATGCTGAAGGGGTGTCCTGCTGTAGTTCTACACATGACAGGTAATTTTCGCGTGATTCTGTAAACACTACACATGCCATGTGGTTTTAATTTGTGTGCATTTTGTTGTGCATTGTTAGTGTTTCTGTTCTGTGTTACAGATGCAGCAAAGGCAGGGTATAAATCTAGAGCAAATGAACATATCACACCTTACCCCCCTTTTTTCTTTTCCCCTTCCTCCCCTTCCTTCCCCCTCCTCCACCTCCCCCACTCTAGCACTTCCCCCCTGTACTGTTCTTTATATGTCACCCTCTACACCCCTCTGTTTCTCTGACAAATGCCATTTTGGCTGCCCTGTGCTCCTGCGGTATCCACCATCCCCTCTGTGCCACCTTCTGCTTTCCATCTTGTGTCCAGCCTATCCACTCAATTCCATTGTATTTTCCCTTGTTGTATTGTGATGTATTGTAATTGACAGTAATTGATGTGAAACCTTTGTAAAAGAGCCTTGGCTCAAAGGTATTTGTAATGCTAGATTTAAATAAAAAAAAAAAAAAAAAGCTGCAGGAATACTGAAGATCCTTTGGCAGGCAGATGTAATGAAATTCGCACATTTCATGTTTGATGTCATCACTGTTCTCTCAGTTCTATCTCGTGTGGCACAGCAAAGGGATGCAGCAGTAGTTGATGTGTTTGCAACTATGCAGTCAACCCTGGAAACTTTAAAATCCTATAACACAAGGTGAGTTACCATATGATGAGTCAAAGAAATTACTGCAGTGATCTAGCCTGTAAATATATGTATTTATGTATTTTTCTTTTTATGAAGGCCTGAACCAAAAGAATGCCATGAGCCAAAGAAATGGAGGCAGTTAGCGCAGTGGTTTAAGGCTGTGAGCTTCAAACCTGGAGACCTGGGTTTGAATCCTACAGCCCCCACTTGCATACTGTGTGACCCTGAGCAAGTCACTTAATTTCCCTGTGCTCGGGTCACGTGATGGCAGCTCAGAGAAAGGCAGTAAGCTTGAGTTGCTCCGTCTCCTCCCGGTCAGAAACACTACTTTTCTACTTCATTATGCACCTGATCCAATCAGAAATTAATAATAACTTTCTTGGCAACATCAAGACAACTACTACTGGCGTAGAAATGGAAGTATATATGTGCAAAGCGCCACCCAAGCATACTCTGCCACAGTCACCGGAGAAAGAACAAGCCCCGAAAAAGCCTAGGCAGGCCACCACTAAATCTACCACGGGATCTGTAGCTCTGACGGAGGACAGATTCCTGGAGATCATGATGCCTCTGCAAAGTTCAGTATCTGACATCTCGACTGAACTACACAATATAAAAATCTCTACTGACTCTCTTAATCTCAGAGTCAGGGACTCAGAGGCCTGAGTTACCTCCCTGGAAAAGAAAGCAGATCGGAGTGAACTCGAACGAGTTAATACCACAAAGCATATCAAGAAACTTGAAGAGAAGCTGGAGGATCTTGAAGGAAGGAGCAGGTGAAATAACATAATAATAATGGGGATCCAAGAGCACGAAGAAGGGTCTTCCCCAATCGCCTTCGTCCAGAAATTCTGCAAAAAGATTGCTGGTCCTTCCCTGAATGGGGCAACATATATCATGGAGAGAGCTCATTGCGCACTTTGCCCTCTACCCCCGTCGGGCTCGCCTCCTAGACTGATCATCTGCAAGCTCCTAAACTACCTGGACAAGCAGCACATTTTAATCAAATCCAAAGCCCTACAAGAAATTCTCTGGGAGGGTAAGCGCATTAGAGTAACTCAAGATTTGCCTCATTCTGTAAGGGTTAAGCGTCAAGAACTGAACCTCCTAGTAATCGAGCTTATTGCAGCCAGAAAACCATTTAAAGTCAGGTATCCTGCTATTTTGTCTGTTAAAATTAATGATGAATGGCTATCCTTTGAGTCAGTGGAGCATGCTAAAAACAAGCTTGGGAGATTATTGCCAGACCTCTACAAGTGAATTTCTTCACTCTTAGAGACTTTATATGTTTGATAAGAGCCATTCTCTAGCACCTAGTTGAGATCGGCAATACGAAGATTCAGGTTATCAGACATCCACCTGTTCACCTTAAAAATCTGTTACTTCAGAAATTATCCTTCGTTAAGTCAAGCTGGACTGTTGGAGCATAGTGGATTCCGAACTGGCAAGTAGCTTTGAAAATGCCTGTTCATTCGCGTTGCTTCCTGATCTGGACTGCTTCTGGAGCACTTGGGATTGCATAAGCTTCACTAGATCTTAGAAGATTGTTTAATGTGTCGCCGAATTCACGTGCATTTTTACCAGGACCTTGACTGTATTTAAAGCAACTATCGTCTTTGTATGGTAGATTTTCTATATCCTTCTAATGAAAGAGAACACTGTACCTACATGTCACATTAATATGGATATCAGGATTTATTTTTAACCTACAGCTGAGCTAATTATTAAAATCAGCTAACTTACGTTGTTTACTTGTTACAAATTAAGGTGGAGGACCTTGTGAGGTAATTTTCCTTTATAAATGGGGGTGTCCCGGTACCACAGGTCTGATCTGTTTAATTTTATTTTACATTGCATCATATGGATACTCGCTGAGTTAGACACTGATCCCAAAGGGTTTTATACTTCTTTTTCTCCACTAGATGGAAGCATTGGATCAGAAATTAAAAGATTTTACTAGAATTAGAACTAGTACAGGAATATTATAAGTTAGGACTAAATGTACCAAATGAAGCTCTATCTATTATGTGAGCTTTTATTTTCTGTGATTGTTTTTAAATAAGATCTAGACAAGCACTTGATACAATTGGAATATTATAGAGCCTTATACAAGATTATAGGGTGTTTTCTGATCGAGGGGGAAGGGATGGGGTAGCTTTCTCTGGGTTGTACAAAGACATCACCTGGCAGAAATAGCAAGCCAGTGCAGTTTATAGAACCGGGGTTTGCTTATTAAGGGTTTAGTTAATTTGCTTGTTAAGGGGATACAGTTTTTTTGGGGGGGGGTTGTGTGCCAACTATATGTGCTGTCAAGAAATTAAGGGGAAACAGATTACAACTGTTAGAAATCATTTTAGGTTGTTACAGCTGGATTTTGGTCTATTGCCAATGGTTTATGAATGACTGGACTATATAATATTGTGAGTTGAAAAGTCAGGGGGGCACAGGATAGATGCAAACGACAAGTAATACTAAAACATCTCCTACTTCTTAAGGTTGGATTTGCATGTTTGCAGGAAACTCGCCTTAGAAGGGATGATACCTCATTGTCAGGCAGGAATTGGGTTGAACAGACTTTTGGAGCTGGAATTTCTACAAAAAGGGGGGGAGTGGCCATATTGATTCACAAGAACATCTTCTTTCAACTGGAGCAGGAGATATGGGACATTAATGGGCGTTATATTTTACTCCACAGAAAATTGGACATGCAACAAATTATACTAGGATCAGTATATGGTCCAAACGTAGACTCCCCTCAGTTTTTTGTGCATCTCTTGGGTCTTTTGTCCCATAATCCCCCTGTGACTATTATTTTGAGAGGAGATTGGAACATTACCCCTCAACTTCAGCTAGATAGGTCGGACTTTAAATGATATGGATTAACCCCAGCTCAGTGAGCCCTGAAAGATCTAATGCTGGGGGCCTGTCTGGTTGATATTTGGCGAGTCTTGAATCCTACCAAGAAGTTCTATACTTTTTTCTCCTCTCCAGAGCTCTTCGGTTATTCTGACAATATTGGATGCAATTATTCATCCTCGTGTCATATCTGATCACTCTCCTGTCTCCATCATGTTTCTGCTAGGAACTGGAGGTAGAAGAGACTTCTTGTGGCGGTTGAATAATCAGCTTCTGCAAATACCGGCTACACTAGAACACATCAAAGATTTTATTTTGAGCTGTCTAGAAGATAATATTGGCTCAGTACCAAGCACAGAAACGGTTTGGGCGACTTTAAAATGTGCATTGAGGGGGGAATTTATACGTTTATCTGCCACCAGGACTCGACAATTTAGAGCACGAACAATAGAGTTACTCAATTCAATTAAATCTATTGAACAAGATATTAGTGCTCGCTCATCGGACCAGGATTCGATCACACTGCATACTTTGCAGGCCAAATTCTCTGACCTTATGGTGCAAAAAGCTGAGCTTTCGCTTAAGAGGACTAAACTTAAATATCTGGAATCAGGGGAAAGATCTGGAAAGCTCTTGGATATCTGACTCAGGCAAGCAGAGACTGCCAGATCTATATCTGGCTTATACTTTGCTAACACAGGCCAACTAACCACAGATCCCAGGAAGATAGCTAAGGGATTTGGGAGATATTTTCAACAACTCTATGCAGTCAGCAAAGAAGAAACACCCACAGAGGAAGAAATTCGAACATATTTAAACTCAGTCGAACTTCCATGTTTGCTGCCCGCTAATGCCCTTCCTTTGGGAGCTCATATACAAGACTGGGAAACTGAGCAAGCCATCAAGCAGCTCCCCTTAGATAAGTCACCAAGGACCGGATGGCTTCTCAATTAATCTGTACAAATGCTGTGCTTCAGAATTGACCCCCCTGCTAATGGATGTGTTTAATTCATGGTAAGAGAAGGGGATGACTGAACATAGTTTTTTAGAGGCCCTTATAGTGGTAATTCCCAAACAAGGTAGAGATCTACAATTTCCAGAGAATTACCATCCTATCTCCTTTCTTAACTCGGACATCAAAATATTGGCAAAAGTAATAGCTAATAGATTAGGGCCTGTCATGAGCAAACTGATTGGCATGGAGCAGGTGGGGCTCATGGCAAACAGATCCTCTAATGATCATATGTGCAGACTATCACATCTTCTCTCACTGGCCAAAAAGTCAGATCTCCCAATGACCCTAATATCTTTAGATGCTGAGAAGGCCTATGACCAGGTCTATTGGGATTATCTCTTTCTTGCCTTGGAACATTTTGGCCTCCCAGAGGAGTTTATCAGTTGGGTCCGTATCTTATATACCTCCCCACGCACCCAGGTTTGGTGCAATGGTGTACTTTCAGATCCATTCCCGCTATGCCGTGGCACCAGACAGGGCTGTCCATTATTCCCCCCTCCTATTTAACCTGTACTTAGAACCCCTCATATGACGACTGGTTTCTTCCCCATCCCTTAAAGGAATCAAAGTGGGAAAACAAGGACATCTCTTACTGACTTATGCTGATGATTTACTATTACATTTGGAAGACCCCGTAATAGGTATCCCAGTATTACTAGAAGAGATAGATCTTTTCTCCAGGGTTTCCTTTTATAAGTTGAATCTCTCAAAAACAAGGATTTTTCCAATGAATGGAAGGATTGTGTATGGCGAAATAGAGGAATTTGGGCTGAAATGGGAATCAAAATCTTTGATGTATCTGGGCATTAAAGTTGCCAGAAAAGTATCTGTCATGGTAAATGAGAACCTTACAAACCATATGTCTACACTGAAAACAGATCTGGACAGGTGGGGATCCCTCCCCATTTCATTATGGGGAAGGATTAGCACAAATAAAATGAATGTGCTTTCTAGAATTCTATACCCTATGGGCATGTTTGGGTTTTTCCATCCCAAGTCCTGGTTTATTAAGCTACAAAAATTGTTGAACCCCTACTTGTGGAAGGGAAAGGGAGTCAGAAGAGCATATTCCAAGCTTACAGCACCAAGGCTTCAGTGGGGGTCTTGCCCTTCCATCCTTTTTTACCTATTATAGTGCACATCATATCAGCAAATTAAGTTATTGGTCTCGTACACTAGAAACGCAAGATACAGACATATATCTGCCTCTCTGGTTAGATATTGAGAGCTATCTGGCCTTTAAAAATCACTGCACTTTAACATCTCTAGTTTATTCTTCACCGAAATCATCCCCTATGCCCCTAAAAGATACTCCAATTGGATGGTCCATCAGGGCACTACATCAGGTACAAAGGCATTTGGCTCTAGATTGGCACAAGTCCCTTGAACAGCCACTAGTGGACAATCCTAAAATCAAAATTGGAAATAGACCTATCTCTTCTTCACATTGGGTGCTTTTAAAGCATATTAAAGTTCAGGATATAGCCCTAAGCGGGACATGCTCTCCTTTCCTCAGTTTCAGCAGTGCTTACGTACACATAAGGGACTATCTTTCAAATATTGGCAATTAAGGCACACACTGGTCTCTTTTTTGGGGAGACAGGGAGGATATATTCCTTCTAAAATGGAACCCTCCACTCTCTTTTAAATAGCAGAGCAACCACATTCTGTCTCCAGGATTTATAAAACACTACAATCCCTAGATCCCCAATTGCCACAAGGTATATGCTACTACTGGACCCAAAAACTGTCTATCATAGAGGATGCCAGTACATGGAAGCAGATTTGGAGTAATCTTTACAGATTTATTAAACAAGACAGACTTCGTTTAGTACAATACAATGTAATGTGCAATCTATATTTCACCCCAGAGTGCCTATATAAAATGGGTAGGATGTCCTCCCCTCAATGCCAACATTGTTTAACAATGGATGGAGAGTTGTATCATATGTTATGGACATGTCCAAAAGTCTACAGTTATTGGCAAACAATTAGAAGCTCCCTTGATCCACTGCTGGGGTTTGACCTATTGTTTACACCAGAAATTTGTCTGCTCAACTACTACCCCTCTGATACTCCTAGCATAAGAATGGCACATATAGCTATGATATCTGCTGTAGCCAAATTAAATATCATGAGGCATTGGAAGAAGGAATCCTTGCCATCTGTGATAGAATGGCATAGAGAAATGTTATTGTCTCTTCAACTGGAACGACATATTGCATCAATGGCCAATTGCCTTAATGGATATCAAACTACATGGGGCCCCTTAAAAGCTTTACTTACACATCTGGAAACCCTGAAGAATAAATTCACTTAATTAACTAAGTGTTTTCTTGGACAGCAGATATCATGGTTGGCACCAAGCAGTTGGGGGTGGGTAGGGGGATAGTGGGTTAGTTTAAATTTATGTTGTTTATTTTGCTTGTATTCTAAGTAGATTCTATACTGACTGCAATTGGCAGTCTTGGTATATTGGTTGTAACCTGTCATTTTTACCTTTACTGCTTTTGCGGTGATCACTGTTGTATACTTTATAATAAATAAAGCATATTGAATTAAAAAAACTTCCCTGTGCTCCCAGGTTGCATCTGTAAACAAGCTTTCAGCTTAGTGTGTCTCACCTGGTAAAACAAAAGGAAAAAAAATATTACTGCAGTGATCTAGCCTGTATATTTATGTATTAATGTGTTTTTTCCTTTTTATGAAGGACTGGACCAAAAGAATGCCAAGTGGAGGGTGTCACAGAGCTGCATGGTCAGAATCTTGTAGGGAACTCAGACATCACTTCTGTCCATAAGAAGGTCATCAAAAGCTTGGAGGAAAGCCTGCAGGACCGCTTTGTGGATGTAAGCCCACAGCTTCTGTGTTCTTCTACAGTTGCCAGCTTTGCACTATGGCCAGACAAGGAGAGCCAACAAGGTAGATGGAACAGAATTTGTGTGTGCAGCACAGAATTGTGCTGTGGATGGGACTTTTAATAAAACTTTGTTTTTCTAATTTTTGGGGTTTTGTTTTTCTTGCAGCATTTGGAAACAAGGAAGTGGCCTTGCTTGCAGAGTAGTATGAACCAGTCCTGGAAGCTGCTGCTGTGAAAATTGACACGGTTGAAACGGAATGGACTATGTTGAAATCCAAACTATACATCAGGTATGTTATGTGCAAAGAGTTACATTGTCAATTCATGAGTCTCAAATGTATTTAAAGAACTTGATGCCATATGTAAGAGAAGAACCCTGTCATGGAGGAAGCATATTTTAATTAACTCTGTGTATAAGTTGTTAAGAGTGTTTTGGTATGCTTCGTCTTATTGTATGCCTTTCTTTTATTTTCCAGGTTTGAACAGATTCACAGCCTGACATGGGAGAAGGTGAATGCTGCTTACCATCAGAAGTACTCGACATCCTGGCTCTTATGGATCTTCTCTTGACACTGCCTGCAAGTTCGGCTGAAGCGGAGAGAGGTTTCAGCCAACTGAAGCTCACAAAGTCCAGCCTGCATTCCAAGCTTCAGTCTGACACAGTGACTGACCTCATGGTGGTGCAAATGAACTCTCCTGATGTTGATACGTTCAATGCCCAAGAAGCAATTGGGCTGTGGAACACTGGGGAAGAAAGGAGAAGGCAGCCATAGACTGGTACTGCTGTGCCTCGAAATCAGGATATAACAGACTCACAAAGTGACTGTGACAGTGATATTAGTGACATTAGTGAGCTCAAGGATCAACCAGACTCGCCAGATGCATCATCATGTTGCAATTCTTGAAAAAGACATTGAATTGGGACAGTTGTGGGGAGAACAGATTGTTTGTATTTCTTAACTGCCTTACTTATAAAATTATGATGACTCACTAATGCTTTGAAAACAATTGTGTATTTGTGTCCTATTTCATTATAGAAACATAAATAAATGTTTTAACTGCACTGTTTTTGTCCTTATTCATTGTCTGGCAAATGCCCACGGTGAACGGAATGCGGGCTAGTGCAAACCATTGCGGGCTAGTGCAATTTTAGACTGACTTGTCCTGCTGGCTAGTGCAAAAAACAGTTAAGGTTAACCCTTGGCCATGTTGTATCAGCTCGAGGGCACAGGCCATGGCTGCCAGTTCTGCATACTGAGATGATGTAACACTGCAGTGTTTGGAAGCATGAACAGTGTTATCATTAGGGTACATGATGATCACTCCAAATCTAGCTACCTGTTCACCTTGGTAATATTAGGCAGAGCCATCAGTAAAGACATGACACAGAGAGGTGTTAGCAAGGAGTTTTGGAGTAGCAGGAAGAAAGGGGCCTGGTTCAGGCAAATCAGGTGGTTGGAGTGTGCAGTCATGCGGGGCTCCTTGATACAACAGACCATGGGCTAATATTGAGTGCATTTTAGCAGGGTGAACCTGTAGGTCAAGGTTATGGAGAAGAAGGGACCACTGAGTCAGTCTAGTGTTGGATACTGATTCATCCTTTACTCTGTCTGATAGTAGAGTGGTTGTGCGGGTGTGGTTGGTGTTCAGAATGATAGGTGAGTACCAACTGATATACAGAAAATGCTTAACAGCCCAGTAGGTAGACAGAAAGTTTCTTTCACAAAGACTGTACTTCTGTTCCACTGGAGACAGCATTTGAGATGCATAAGCACTAGGTCTCAAGGTACCATTCACTTTTTGAGCAACTACTGCAGACATGGCTATGTCTGAAATAGCCGATTCTAGATGGAAAGGTAAAGCTGGATTGGGGCTCACTAAAGCTGGAGCAGAGGCCAAGACCTGTTTCAGAAGCATCACAGCTTGAGTGTGAATGGGACCCCAAGTCCAGGGAACACCCTTTTTCAAGCGCTCATACAGAGGGGTGGCCTTTTGTGCAAAACCACAAATAAAGTCCCTGGAATAGCTGACCATTCCCAGGAAACATCTGATTTTTACCACATGGGTGGGCAGTGGCAAATCTTGTAGGCCTTGGATATTCTTCCAGGCCGGGCTCCTGCCCCATTCTGTTATGTGTAGACCAAGAAAGATGACTTCCTTCTGGCATAGTTGTGCTTTTACGGGATTACACTTAAGGCCTGCTCTCTGTTGGAGAGTCAGTAGTTCATCAAGGAGTTCAAACTGTTGCTCCTTGGTGGCAGTTGCCAACAGTAAATATTCCACATACTGAAGAAGGCATTGTGAGTAGAGAAACCGTGCAGGGTGTCCATCATGTGAAAATGGAAAAGGGAAGAGCTGTTGTGAAAACCCTGGGGTAAGTGGGTCCAAGTGTCCTGTCGACCCTTAAAGGTAAAGGCAAACTAGTATTGACTTCTTGAGCAAGGGGCAGTGACCAAAAGTCATTGGAGATGTAAAGGGCACTAAACCATCCATGATCTGGGGTTAGCAATTTGAGCATGTCTGGTGCTGATGATGCAGTAGTTGAGCAGCTAGGAGTGACTTTATTAAGTCTCCTGTAATCAATAGTGAGTCTTCAAGATCCAGTGGGTTTTCTCACTGGCCAAATGGGTGAGTTGGCAGTTGAGACACAAGGCCTGATCACACCTTGATTAAGGAGTGTCTGAATGGTTTCTCTGAGTGATGGTAAGGCCTCAGCAGGAGAGAGATATTGCCTTTGTCTGTCATGTGCTGGGTCTGTAATTTCAATGACAGTCTGCATCCAGATGCTTCTACAGGATGGGTAAGAACATCTTGAAACCCTCATGTATCTGGAATAGAGCTATGTCATATTCCTTGTCCTTTGTGGTAATAATCTTCATTTACCCATTTCAGGTCATCTCTCATCTCAACAAGCTCCTAATGCAAAGTCTCATTCTAATCACTCAACAAATCATTCATCTGCAACACCTGCTTCTTATCCTGTCTTAAACTGTCACATTTATCTCTCAATGTACATAACTCTCGATCAGTACTTTGTACAGAACAGTGCAAAAGAATCTCATTCTTAATGCACAATGACTGAAGTTCTGCTTCAAGCCACAGCTCAGTTTTCAAACTTTCAGATGCCTGCAATCCCATCTCTTTCTTAAGAAATGAAAGTTGCAGTTTGAGGGAATGAAACCTTGATTCAGAGGTGTCTAGAGCAGCATAGAGAGCAATGACTAACAGCCCTTTAGCATCACACTTTCTGGCTGTCTGCCTCGCATCAGAGTAATGGGTTGAGATTCCCAGCACGGGGTTTTTGGATCAATTTGTGTCCAGCACAAAATCGTTCCAGCCTCCATGGGAGGTTAGGAAGTCAGAGACATTGAGTCTCAGGTCTGCACAGATATTGAACCGACATAGTGGTACCAACAAAAAGTATGGGAAACACAGTAATAACCTGTCAGTGGGGACTCTGCTGTGTATCAATCTACAGTGGTTAAACCAACAGATAGTCAGACTACTGTTCTCTCGCAATCCTGCAATTCAAAACTGCCATTGAACAAGGTGAGATGGCATTAACCTTGCCCATTTAGCAGCCAGACTTTGCAAGTTGCTATGGAGTCAAAGTACGGGTGAGGTGATACAGATGTGTACACCTACTTACTACCCGCAAGGGAAGGGTAAGTCAACAAGTCGAAAAACTTGGCCAATACAGACCACCTACACACAGTGGCCAATCTGTTAGAGTGCTTAGCCCTGATCAGATTCTTGGCAGTACCGAATCAGCAAAAGAGACAGGAATAAGTGGCATATTCAGTAATAAACTTGTTTATTACACAAAAGATAATTAGTTGGCCAAAATCAGGTTTTACCATTAGACACTAGGAGCCGAAGTTTCCCAAATACCCCTAGGAGTAAAGATGATCTCAAGGGGAATGTGTAATACAGTAGGTTATATACTTCTGATTGTTACTATAGCTATCAAAAGACTAGATACATAAAATAAGCCCTATTGACCACAAGTTAGGTGGCTCCACAGTGTTATGTATAGCTATACAATATTTGTAAAGTCAGCTAAAATGTAGAACAAAGGACACATACAAAATACAGAATATAGTGCTGTATTACATAAATCCGCATGGTGGAAGTGCAGGCTGCATAATAACTTCTCAGAAGATAAACAAAAACACAAGTGTGTCTTGGCAGTGTTTGCAGTATGTTTCTCAGCAAAAGATCATAAAAATCAATATGTTCCTGGCTACTCACACTTGTATGGTAAGTGCCAATGCCCTATATGTTAGTAGTAATTCGTTATCATACTATATGTAACATTAGTTTGTTTAAGGTGCACAGTGGGTATCGAATTAGAGTGTGGGGACCTTTCATAACAAGTACCACCTGGCCCACCCAGTCTGCCTATTTTTTTCCTGACTACACTGTCAACACAGACTATATGTGGTCTTCGGCTCCCATTCTACTTTGCTTTCCACTAAGATTCCCTTGTGCCTATCCCATGCATACATGAAACCCACCACTGTTTTAGCACCCACCACCTGCTCTAGAAGATTGTTCCAGGCATCCACCACTCTTTCAGTGAAGAAGAACATTCTCACTTCCCTGTTTAATTTACCCCCATCCAGTTTCATAGCATGTCTCCTTGTTCTCATGCATTTATCCCTTTCTAGCTTCATTTATAGCATGTCCTATTGTTCTCATGCATCTTTTTCTCTGAAAAATATTTCCATACAGTACCTTATTTAACCCTTAGGCTGCTGACAGAATTAGAATATATAGGAAGTCTGGACTGAAAAATCAGTCTACAGCACAGCAAGGGTTAACCCTGTGAGGCATGTATATGGCTCTGTCATACCCCCCCCTCCCTTCTCTCTTCCTGGGTGTACACATTGAGGTATTTCCATCTCTCCTCATAGGACTTCTGATGTGGACCCTTCACCATTTTAGTTCCTGTCCTTTGAACTGCCTCCACTCTGTCTATGTCCTTGCTGAGATGTGGCCTCCAGAACTGTACACAGTATTGCTGGTGGGGTATCACCAGTGCTTTATACAGTGGCAACACCACTTCCTTCCTTCTGCTGGTGATATACCTTCCTGTGCACCCTAACATCCCACTGGTATTACCCACTGTCCCCACTGCCTTGTCACACTGCTTAGCCACCTTGAGGTGATAAGATATGATCACTCCCAGGTCCCTTTCCTGTTTGGTAACCATCAATAATTCTTCTCCAGTTTTTTATTCTTCCTCCTCTGGGTTTCTGTACCCCAAGTGAATGATTTTACAGTTTTGTGCATCAATACAACTGCCATGCTTTGACCACTCTAAAGGTTAGGAGCCTTTTATACTGCACTTTGTTGCTCCTTCTGCATGTTTTGTAGCACTTTATAAAGATTATTTTTGCATTGCAACTCAGTTTTCATGTTTCTTTCTCAATAGGATGCAAGGACTGGTTTTGCTTTGCATTGTACTGTCCCCATCTTGTGCCCCATGATCATCCCTGTGACAGTTTTACCTGCATTCGCCTCCAACCCAAAATGCCTCATAACATTATCCACATCTAATTGTTACACACAGGTTCAGTTGCATGAAGGCAGGCACTGGATGCAGTGGATGCAGATTCAGAAGTTAGACAAGCAGTATGCTGCTGCAGTCAAGACAGTAAACACATTCTCAGCATGCTTTAGGAGGGAGTAAGGAGCAGATCACAGGTTGCAGTCTCCCTCCTTCCTCCAATCTAAGGCCTTGCGTAGAAATGCTCCTGAAATATTGCATGCAGTTTTGGTCAACACAATACAGAAAAGACATTGAAGAGGTCAAGAGAGTCCAGTATAGGACTAGAGAGAGAATGAGTGGATTAGGGGTCAAGAGATAAGAAGAAAGATTAGGTATATTCAAATTATTTAGCCTTGAGAAAGGGACACTGAGAAGGAACATATTCATAGTGTTTTGAGTTATTAAAAAGTATAGACAGGGTGGTGCATACACAGCTGTCTGAGCTAATGAGTGCAAGCAGAGGACATACCCTAAACTGAGAGTATAGAGTGAGGAGAAACATGAAAAGGAATTATATCACAGAGAGAGTGGTTAACATGTGGAATACCTAGAGATGGATGGACCCAAAAATGTTCTGACCCTTATCATCAGGACACAAATCCAGGTGAGAGCCCTCATTAGTTCTGATTGCTTCTGATTAAAATGAATGTCTAGGTAATCTAGGGTTAATACCACAAAATAATCATGAAATGCACCAAAAAATAGAACAAGGAATATTTTTCTAACCTGAGTGTGTCTGTCTCTGTTTCTGAAACCATTCCATATATTCATCTGCTCTGTCTCCCAGTTTTTATTGGCTGTAGAAAATCCATGTATGCTCCCTTCCAGTATACGTATCCCAAGCCCATCCTTTCTGCTGTGTCTCCCCAACCTTATATGTAGCTTCTTGTTCTCAAAGCTGACCTACACCCACTCTACCCCAGAATTAATCACTTTCCTGTCCTACTGACATCCACCCATGTCCCAGTATGCATTACACACCACTTCCCCTCTCATCTGATGACACTTAGCCTGACACAGTATGCACTGTGCACCACTGCCCCTTTCATCTGCTGGTGCCGATCCTGCCCTAGTATGCATTACACACTACTGCCTCTCTCATCTGCTGGTACCCACCCTGCCCCAGTATGCATTACACTGCACTACCACTCTCTTCTACTGATACCCACACTGCCCCAGTATGCATTACACGCCACTGACCCTCTCATCTGCTGATACCTACCCTGCCCCAGTATGCATTAAATACCACTGCATCTCTCATCTGCTGATACCTATCCTGCCCCAGTTTGTACACAACTGTTCCAGAATTTACACCCCTTCTCATGTCCAACCTACAGTATCGGGGTCTATGCACTAATGGTTGGGATGTACACATGAATCGTGCATATCCCACCCGCACTGCTCCACACCTGCACACAGGTGGGCACATGCAGACATGCACAATCTCCAGCCACAGGAACATGTCCCTGCCCCCACACAGTGTGCAGCCATGTGTCAGTGGAACATGGCATGTAGGAGCGGAGTGCAGGCTGCAGTTGGCATCCAATAGGATGCCCATCCCCGGTCCCATAGTGGATCCCCTGTACAAACAGGCAGTGGAGCCTTTGACAGCATGCAGCCTGCCCAGGATAAACAACAGGTGTTTGCCTGAATGGCCACTTCCTGCTATACCAGGTAGCCCAGTGGGCTGTGGCAGCCATGTGCGGGGGGGGTTCTGATGGCACTGTGCCCTGCCAGTAACCTTTGGGGGGCACATAAATAGTTATTAGCATGGTCCCCCCTCACGTACAATTTCAAGCCCCATCCTGGTGCACAGTGTCATTATGCATGGGTGCAGCATTGGCCATGCCCCCTGGCCCACCCCTGGTGATAGCACATGGATGGTGCATGGCATTCAGGCATAGGATTGCCTACTCTCCCCAGATGTAGAGCGCATAGGCAATCTGCACCATTGTGTGTAGACCCCTCTGTTAGCACACACCCTGCCCCAGTATAAACATCTTTGCTCCCTCTCATCTGCAGGAACCCACCTTCCACAGCATGAACACACTAGACTCATATTTACCCCTACCATCACTCTTCTGCAAGTATCCTCCTTGCTCTTCTTTAAACACCTCTACCTTTCCAATCTGCTAATAACCTCCTTGCCCCAGTGTATATACCCCAACCCCACAGATCTGCTGGCAACCACCTTAGAAACATATTATTTGGAGGTCACACACAAAGCTTGAGACGATGGCCACATGAGTGTTGCACTCTCTTTCCAATTGTGATAATTTCAAAAACTTACTTTTTCATAGATATTTTTTTCTGGTGTAAGAGTCTGTTTTCATTTTGATTCATTTTCAGCAAATGAAATCATAAACCTGAGATGTTTCCATTAAGTTTTGACCCAGTTATCAATTTTTATAGTCTCGCCAATTGTCATAGTTCATGATGCCAGATAGCAAGAAGAACAGAGTGGGACAAACATCTGGACAATCCAGGGCTTCACCTCCATGACACACTAATTCAGCAAGTAAAAATGGTAAGCATAACTTGTCTTTTATCAAAGAAATGATACACTTCATTAAACTAGACATTGCAGACATGAAAAAAAGAGGCTGGTATAAATAAGAAAAAAAACAGAGGCTTTGTCTGAAAGAATGGATATATTGGAAGAGAGTCTGGCACTAATAAAAGAGTTTCTGTCTAAAGTTGAGGATCAAGGTGATCGTAATTCTGCTTATTTAAATAGTTTACATTTAAAACTGGATAGCATTGAAAACAGCTCTAGGAAAAATAATCTGCATATTGTAGGTGCTCCTGAAAACATTGAAGAAAATGACATGATTTCCTTTTTACAAGAATGTATCCCAAATCTATTAGACCTTCACTGGCTGTGGCTGCTGAAGATAGAAAGGGATCATAGTGCCCTTAGAGCAAAGCCAAAACCAGGACAAAAACCCAGACCTATTATCACTAGATTTTTATGTTTCCCATTAAAGAAGAAATTTTAGCAGTGGCCAGACAAAGAAAAATGCTTTACTGGAGACAAGACAGGATATATACTTTTTTTCAGGATTCCGCAGATGAAATAATTGAAAAAAGAAAAGAATTTTCAGAGATCAGGACTGTTCTACAACAAACTAAATGTGCCCTGTTACATAAAATATCCAGCAATGCTTATGGTGACCAAGTGAGAAGGGGGTCATGCTTTAAAATCTGTGGAAGAGGTGTGGACATTTTTGAATAGATCCTTGCCTGAGGTAAATGGTTTTCAATTAAAAATGGCAACAATCACTCCAAACACTCCATTCCACTAGCAGACAGGAGCACAAGTTCAGACACAGCTCTTAGGCAATAACCTGCTCTGCATGACAGCTCACAACAGAACGAAAAAGAAGACTTTTCTAATGCTTCTCCTAAGATGAATGCAACTAAACATAATTCAGGATTACCTCTGATAAAGTTAATGTTAAGCTACCCACATCCTATTTCGGACAAGTCAAAAACTTTACCAAAATCCCTGACTTGGTCCTCAAAACCTAATCATAAAATACAGCCATTCTTTAAATCCAGAAGTAAGACAATGGACTTTTCCAATAAGATGGCAAACAATCACTCAGATCAGTCTTGCTGCAGGTGCTAGTGCCTGACCAAAAGCAATGTACCTGACTACTATCTGACTATGCTAATGCTTTCAAAGATTTTATGACTGATATGATTGCAGAAACCTTCACTCTTACAACATAAGATGAGGATTTGTTACGGCTCATAGTTCGGTGATCCTAGCATTTCCCTCCTGAACTTTTCCTGTCTTCATGCATATTTGGACTGATAACTATTAGGACAAATGTTCACAACTCATTCAGTTATGTCCTTTTCCAGGGCACTTTAAAGGGGCACTCCTGACCCAGATGTGGACTCTCTCATATTCAGAAGTGAATTCATTTCCAATGTCATTCACCATAATCCAGATCAAGATGACAATATGGCCAGTCATATTCATACTGCTTTACGTAAGTCCACTCTGACAGACTATGAATAGCTGAATAATACAGTGAAAGGGGAGAGGTTCCAGGACTAGATTGGGGGGGAGGGGTTTCTGACAGCATTACTACTCATGGTAGTTCACTGCCTTGAGCTCCTATGGATTCAGGATGATTTGGCCTAATTTTATTGCACGGGTTGCCTTGATACTTCTATGCCTCTTTATTTAAGAATATATGATATTGATCATATTAACTATCTCTCTGTTCTGACAACTTTCTTCTGGTAGTATAAAATACAATGCAGACATCAGCCTAATACCCTTCCAAGTAGTTTCTGATATTGGGTGCCCAGAATGGGGCTCTGTGGAGCAAAGAAAGCCCATTGTGACTATCCAAAACAGTCTTGCAGAAGCCACAATATTTATGGATCCTAAATCATGGCCAGTGAGCGAAAAGAAGAGCTTAAGGAACATTTTGGTTATGATATTTTATTTTACTTAAGATTTTATGTTATGATATATTACTGGTGTTGCTGTTGGATCTAACTCTCCACTCCTCTATGTCTTGGCTGGGCGATCATCCTATTTGTTGCCCCAGTCATAATCTGTTTACTACACAACTTGTCAGGGAAGCTTCTCAAAGTGTTCTGTTTCAAAACGACCTGTCTTGAGCTTATGACTGTGTGCATCATTTTAAAAGTCTGAAATTAGCATGGTTCCCTAAGTGGCAGAGTGTAAAATCTGGGTAGTTTTTTTTTTGAATGAATATCAGAAAATATGCTTATTATCTTTCCAACTGTTTTTATTTGACTTAGGTGAGAGGCCTACACTTAAGCCCCTTGAGTTCTGTTGCTCCTCATTGAAATTTTAGTATCTCTGTGGTTCTCTGCGGCTCTTCCTAGAGGTTACCTATTAGTGCTTAATTTTATTTTTGTAGGTTACTTGATAGATAATTTGTCTTAGGGAATTTTGCTTCTTAATCAATAACTGTTATAGTTTTGTTGTAATAGTTCTTTTTTTTATAAATGTATTGATATTTCAGTATCTGTTTTTACCTGACTCTTTAAGACGTGAGTACTGTGAACATTGCTACATGGAATGTACAGGGCCTGGAGACTTCCATTAAAAGAAACAGAATACTAAATCATCTTAAGAAATAAAAGGTAGACATTGCAATGCTGCAAGAAACGCATTTAATTCCAGTGGACGCAGCTCAATAGGTAAAGGAATGGATAGGAAGTGTTGAATATAGCTGCTGTACCACTAAGAAAAAAGGTGTGGCTGTCTTACTTACAAAAGGAGGTTAATTTTATTAAATATTCACATATATCTGATGCAGAAGGCAGATATCAGATCCTGACTGATTCTCTTTATAGTAAAAAAGTGGCTGTGTGCAATATATATGCTTCTACATTGGGGCAAGCTGACTTCTTTCATACCTTGCTGTTTCAACTAACTTTCTTTCTTTCTTTCTTTCTTTCTTTCTTTCTTTCTTTCTTTCTTTCTTTCTTTCTTTCTTTCTTTCTTTCTTTTTTGTACTTAGTACATTAAAGGAATATGAAATCTTGTTGGAGGTGACTTCAGTGAGGTCATAGACCCCTTACTAGATACATCTAAGTTAGACTTAAATCTGTGGCTACTCAATCTAGGCAAGTGCTGCATGACACTTTAGGTGAACTAGACCTGCTAGATATATGAAGAATGGTGCATCCCCAGGGTAAAGATTATTTGTTTTATTCAGCCAGACATGGTGTCTTTAGCAGATTAGATTACGTTTTCTTTCCTTTGTGCTTATATAACATTGTCACTTCCACTGAATATGAGAATATGACAATTTCTGACCACAGTCTGCTGAAAATATCTGTTCATTTTAAACATAGTCGTAACAGAAGCTTTAGGTGGAAATTCAACACATCTCTTTTTCACGATTCAGATTTTAAAATATGGATCTCTGAAAGAGACTTCTTTATATTTTAAAATTAATAATAATGATGAAGTCTCCTCTCAATCTTTATGAGATGCCTTAAAAGTGTACATTAGGGTTAAAATTTATTGCATTTGCCTCCAAGAAAAAGAAAAAAGGGTTAGCGGATTTAGTAGATGAGCTGCAACTGAAAAAAATACTGTCTGAGTTAAAAAAAAAACCTTCTTGGAAGCAAGAACTATTGTATCAAATTGTTTGTTTGTTTATTAAGGATTAACTATTGAGCATCAGCTCATTCACAATGATGACCTTATTTCAAGTACAAAATTACAAGTTACAATTTACAAATATAAATAACATACAACAGTTTGATCAACAATACATCAATACTTCAAAAAAATGCACAGACATGGTCAAATGAGGACAAATTACAACATTTAAATCTGAAATTAACAAGATTAGGGAGGCAGTATAGCACAGTGGTTTAAGGCTCTGAACTGTATATCTGGTGATATCCAGCAGACCAGACTGGGTTTGAATCCCACAGCTTCCACTTGCATACTGTGTGACTCTAAGCAAGATACTTAACTTCCCTCTGCTCCCAGGTTGCACCTGTAAAAAAGCTTTCAGCTTACTGTGCTACTCCTGGTTAAACAAGTAAAAAAAAGATACACTCAGCTATGATTAAGTATGCTTTATTTTGCACCAAGCAATCATATTGGGAGGCTGTTGAAAAAGCTGGCACACTTCTGGCCTATTGTTTTAAAATGCAACAAAATCATAATATGATTAATGGTACCAGAGGCCCACATTTTCAAAGGAGATGTGTGGCGCAAAGTAAAGATGCACCGCCCATCTAAAAAAATGCACCAGAGTTCGATATTTGAAAGACAGAGATATGGCACACATTTATGGATGCACCATCACGTGGAAATAACGTATGAGGCACAAATAACGGGGGCATTCTCATGAATATGCCATGCATCCCTATATTGAGCCAAAATATGCCATGCATCTCGAAAATGAGCTGCCCAAAGTTAGGCATACAAAAGGGTGGCCTAAATCTGCCACCCACCCACATGCAAGCTGTAGAACTGCAGGTAGGCCATCAAGATACAGCCCTCGGAGCTGCACAAAAACATGCTCCAGGCACCAACACGTAGCAGTCATGCCAGGATGGATGAACCCTGATCCACAGGTGCCATGTCACTACCGGCACCATCCAGGGAGTAACACCCCACACAGCACCCTGGATGTAGACACCCAGAAGCTACATGCTAGTGCTGTTGTGTGCCCCCCCAGGCACACCATATTGGCAGACAGCCACACTGTAGCACATCTACCAGGGGCCATGGTCAGCACCCATGTGGCTTGCAGAGTGCCACCTGGTGGTGGCATGCACCCAGGATGACGTCTGTGGCATCAGTGCCCAGGTAGCCTGATGGCATTAGTGCCTGCATGGCAAGGGCCAGTGACTGACCAGTGGCACACACTCACACATGGTGGTACACCATGGATGCACACAGGTGGGACCCACCCACTTGGGTATCTGGTTACTGTCCACACACTGCCATCCCTTGTAGTGTCCACCAGGTACCTTCCATACTGGGGTGTGTGGGGCACTGCAGGTGATTGTAGGCAGCATATGAAGCTGGTGTATCACATACATGTGGCATCCCAATTGGCCTGTGTCACCCTGTGTCCACCCCTGTTGCATGTCCAGGTGGCATCTGTGGCCACTGTTCAGGTGGGCCCCCTGTACCCCTGTCCAACCCTGTACATGGCTATGGTGTGTAGCACTGTACCCAGGCCAATGCAGTCCACCCACCCACTCACTCACTACCATCCCAGCACATCCACCTGCTAGGCTGCAGTACCTCCTGTTCACATTTGTGGGGTGGTGGGGCAGCCCTGCAAAGTTGGAACTGAGCATGCCTGGGGCATGCAAATGGCCTGAATGCATTCAAGTAATGTGCTCTGGTATGGGGGGGTTTGGGCTTGGAATGTGCAATGAGGCAATTTGCATATCCTGTCTGAATATTGCAAAGTTACGCCATGCCCATCTCACCCGTCCCAGTGCATTTCCCTACGTACCTGCCTGTGGTGTGCAGTCCCCCCTGCTTGAGATGCACTGCACATCTTCAGAAGTGCGATCATGAATGTTCTGGATATTCAGCTGGACATGTTCGAGTGCATCTTCCTGCTCGTCTTCTGCATATCCATTTATTTAGGTAGACGCATCTCTGATGCATGGCAAGGGCACTTGCATGATTTTGTAGGAGACTTTTGAATATGGGGGCCAAAGATACTAAAGGAGATATTTCATATGATTTAAAAACTATTCATGTATGTTTTATAAACTTCTATAAAAACTGCATAAGTCTGAAGGAGCAGTTAATTCTGAATCTTTAATTTACTTCTGGAAAAGGGCCAGTTACTTGTGTTATTAGTATCAGAGAAAAATAATACTGATAAGCCTATTTCCATACAGGAAGTCACGGATGTCATTCACAAAGCCCCCAAAGGGAAAACACCAGGACCTGATGGTTTGCCTGTGAATTGTATAAACATTTAAGTCCTAATAGTTGCATCTGTCTAACTTCCAGGCTTCGGGAATCATTGGTCATGAATAGTTTACATGAGTCTATGAATGATGTCTTAATTTGTCTCTTGGCAAAAAAAGGTTAAAGATCAGTTTGACTGCTCCAACTAAAGACCCATATCGCTACTGAACTGTGATTGTAAAATACTTTCAAAAATGTTAACCAACAGGATGGTACAACTGCTACTAAAGTTATTTGGCAAAGAACAGATAAGGTTTATGAAAGACAGACAGGCCCCAGACAACTTACTGTATGTAGGTAATTTTCTGTGATCTGGGTGGCCCAAAGACATCAGCAGCAGTTATCCCATTTTAGCACTCTCATTGGACATAAGGAAAGCCTTTAATTCCCTGCAATGGGAATATTTAGACGTAGTCTAAATACATACAACTTTGGCCATATCCTGAGGGAATGGGTTGCAATAATTTACAAAAATCTGAGAGCTTCTATTATTATAAATGGCATAATCTCTGACTCTGTTTTTCACAGATAGAGACACAGTGAAGTTTTACTTCCCCAGCAAATTTTTGGTGAAATGGCCAAATCTGCCTCCGTAGGCCATTTCATGAAGTTTTTCCATTTAATTAAAAAATCATTTGTAACTTCACCTTACTTTTGTTTTTTTAAGTGAAAATTGCACTTAAAAACCCCCAAAACAAGGAGAAATTAGAAATGTTGAACCCTCACGCCAATCCCCTTCCATTCAATTCCCTGGTGTCTAGTGGTCACACCCCTCACCAATCACCAGCCCAATATAAAAATAAATGATTTAATTCAGCCCATGGTGTCTAGTGCCCCCCCCCATCACTGGCCCAGTGTTGAATAACATTGTTTCCCTGGTGTCTAGTGGACCCCTTCTCTATCCCCATCCCCAAATGTTGTCAAGTCCCTGGTGTCTAGTGGATCCCCACCTCCCCACCCTGTCAGGTAGTGCCCCACCACCCCGCTTCCCCTACCCAACCTGGAGTGGTGACCAACACATCCCTCTACTCTCCACGGTGGCTGGCCACCTGACCAACATGGAATGAATGACTGCGTACTTGTACAAATACACTCTCATTCATTGACAGCCGGGCCAAATCATGCTCAATCATTGAGTTCTTTTGGGGGGCCCAGACAAGAGCAGAGGGCTGTTCCAGTCACCAGCAGGGGTGATGGGGATGGAGGTGCTGTCATCATAGACCCCCCCCGAGGGAGTCCACGATGCAAGTCATGACATCCTGACCCCCCCCACCAGTGACCAGAACAGCCCTCTGCTCTTGTCTGCCCCCTCAAAAGAGCTCAGTGAATGAGCATGATTTGTCACTGAAAAAAGTGCATGCTTGTACAAGAACACACTCATTCATTCCAGCTCAGTCAGGTGGCCAGCCATGGTGGAGAATGGAGGGCTGTGCTGGTTGCTCACTTAGGGTCGTGGTGGGGGTACACTACCTGTCTTAATCCCCCTCTCATGTCCCCCTACCTTTGTAGTCCTACCCAGACTTCATACCTCAACTCTTACTTCCCCTTTCCCCTTTTCTGGTAGGGGCCAAATCTGTTTGCTAATGGCACTCCTTCTGGCACTCTCACTCCTCTTGCAACTCTTGAGCACCCACCCCCTTCTCCTACCACCTACCATTTTCTTTCCCTGGGTATCCTGGCCTTCTGAGGAAGGATTACCCTTGAGGACTGGATGATCCTGCCTGATCTGATCCCATCGCTACCCTGGGAACCATCCCGTGCCTTCTTCCCCATTGCCATGCTCCATTAGCCCACCAATCCATACTCTTCAGCTCCCATCTGAACTACCAGACTTCTGCCCTTAGGTGCTTTATGCTCCTACACACTGGACAGCCCCCTATGTTCCATATTGTTTCCAGAAAGACTGCTGCCCCACAGTTATTGCAGCACACTATCCTCCCTGCCCTATCTTGTTGCCTGTGCATTCCCCTTCCCCACACATTCACTCTGCCCTGTTCTCTCTCGCTTTCAGATTCTTGTCGTATGCACTTCCAGTTAAGGCTGGTCCCTGCTTTTCTTAATGTCCCCCGGATTCACCATCCTCTACCTGCTATCTGTTCACTTGCAGGGTAGTACAAAATTAGTTGACCCTAGATAGTGTTCTGCTGCAATCCCCTTTCTCTGCTGGTTTGTGGAAGGTAGATTTCCCTTTGGGTTTTGCTGCTGGCTTTCCTCTTTGTTGGTCTTTGCCCTCCCCCACCTGCTTCCTGTTACCCTGCTGATTATTATGCAGTAGATTGACCCTAGATAGGGTTTAGCTGCTATCCCCCTACCTGCTGGTTAGCAAACACACCTGCCCCCACCTGCTTTCTGTTCTCCTACTTATTATTGCAGACTAGGTTGACAATAGATAGGATTTAGCTGATACCCCCACCTGCTGGTTTGCAAATACACAAGTCTGATCTTGGCTAAGGATTTATTGCTATCCCCTTACCCTGTTAGTGACATATTTTTGTTGACCCTATATGTGATATTCCTATACTCCTCTTCACCACCCCTGCTGTGCACTCATCTTCCTTGCCATGACCAGCATGACCTGTGGCCTGTGGTCCTCCCTGTGGACATCCTGCCAATGCACCAGATGCCTCTTCACTAGATGCTGTACTCCTGCTTCATGGCACTCATACTTCAGGGTCCCTCACAAGAGGGGTCTTTTGGCCTCCTGGGTAATTTGTAGGGGTTAAAGACACCCTGTTGGCTGACTACAGCCACATGGTCCTGCTACCCTTCCAATAACACTGGCTCATCCAGCCTGAACCTTGCCTCAGTCTTCCCCCTCCCTCCACCCAGTTCCTGAGTTTCACGCAATTGAAAACATTTCAGCGATACAGTTTAAAAAACTGAAGATTAACTCAAGAAGTCAAAAAGCCACTTATCCTTTCCCCAATGCTCCTGTCCACCTGCCCAATGGTGTTCCTTCACATGTCTAGGAGCAGACTACAATTGCAGGCCCTTACAAACTACTGGGGCTACAGCCACCCTGTTGGTTGGCTACAGCCACATATTCCTGCTGCCCTTCCAAAAGCACCGACTCGTCCAGCCTGCACCCTCTCTCAGCTGCCCTCTGGTGTCTACCTCCCTCCAGCCAGTTCCTGAGTTCCACACAATTTAAAACATTTCAGCAATACAATTTAAAAGAAAGATGTTCTTCTGCAATGCCATACATGAAGACATTGAAGAGAGTCAATCCCTGTAATAAGCAATGCAGCACCACACTAGCAGTTCTCCCTTCATTAGTGTGACAGCAATTAACTACCACCCCTTGTCTCCTATCTGTTAACCAGATGATAGATTTATTTAACTGGGTGACCAAGGAACTAGATCTGTATGGAACAGTGGATGCAGCCTACCTAGATTTCAGTAAGGCATTCAACACCATTTCACATAGAAGACTCATAAGCAAGCTAGGTAGCTTAAGAGGGGTTCCAAAGGTGGTTAACTGGTAAGATTCTGGTTAAGGGATAGGTGTCAGAAGGTGGTGATAAATGGAGTTCACTCCAAGGAAGGAAGGGTGACCAGTGGGGTGCCTCTAGGATCAGTGCAGGGACTGGGCCTCTTTAATGTCTTAATAAATTACATTGCAGAGAAGCTGCAAGGGAAGATATTCCTCTTTGCAAACTCTGTAATAGGATGAACACTCTGGGGTGTGTGTGGAAAGGATGAACAGTGACCTGAGAAAACTATAGGAGTGGTCAAAGGCATGGCAGCTGGGATTCAATTTGAAAAAGTGCAAACATAGTGCACTTGGGGCACAGAAACACAGGGCCAGAGTACAAAATGGGTGGTAGTGGTACTGATGACCACCAAGCAGGAAAGAGACCTGGGGTGATCACATTAGATCACCTAAAGGTGGGCAGGCAGTGCAACAAGTCAGTTGGGAGGGCTAGTGGAATCCTGGGGTGCATAAGGAGGAGTATCACCAGCAGGAAGAGGGAGATGGTGTTGCCTCTGTATAGATCACTGTTAAGACCCCATCTAGAATACTGTGTCCAGATCTGGAGAACTCATCTCCAGAAGGACATAGAGTGGAGGCAGTCCAGAGGAGGGCAACTAAAATAATGCAGGGTCTGCATCAGAAGCCCTATAACAAGAGGTTAAAGGACCTAAATATGTGCACACTGGAAGAAAGGAAGGATGGGGGGATATAATAGAGACCTGTAAATAATTCATGGGGGTGAACAGGGTACAGGAAGAAAATATTTTTTTTCAGAAAAGAAGGTGCTCAAAAACAAGAGGACATGCTATGAAGCTGGATGGGGGTAAATTCAGGAGAGATGTGATGAAGTACTTCTTCACAGATAGAGTGGTGGATTCCTGGAACAACCTTTAGCAGAGGTGGTGGGGATGAAAACAGTGATAGGGACTATGAATACATGGGATAGGCATAAGGGAGTCTTACAGAAAAGGAAGGGGAAGGGAAAATGGGCCGGTCATCAAGAAGGATCTGTGATGATACTGTAGTTAGGGGAAAATGTACAGACTAGGTGGGTCAAGCAGTCCTTATCTGCCAGCATATTCTATGTTTCTGTGTTTCCAAACCAATTCACAACTTTGGATCCCACCCCCAGCCTGCTCAGTTTTTTTATCAGTCTCCATGCAGCACAGTGTCATCTGCCTTAATCATTGCCTGTCCCAATGCAAATACCTTTGTCACCTACCATCTGCTGGTATCAAACACCCTTACCTCCTACCATCTGCTGGTAGCAAACACCCTTACCTCCTACCATCTGCTGGAATCAAACACCCTTTCCTCCTACCATCTGCAGGTATCAAACACCCTTACCTCCTATCATCTGCTGGTATCAAACACCCTTGCCTCCTATCATCTGCTGGTATCAAACACCCTTGCCTCCTATCATCTGTTACTCAGTGCCACATGGAAGGCTGGGAAGGAAGTTAGTAGGCACAGGGGCGGGTGCAAAACTGGTGAGATGGGTAGGAAACTGGCTGCAGGGAAGGCAACAGAGGGTGGTGGTGGGTGGGGAGCCTCACACCCAAGGGCAGTGACGAGCAGTGTTCCACAGGGCTCAGTGTTGGGACCAGTGTTGTTTGGGATATTCATTGCAGACATATCATGGGACATCAAGAGCAAGATCAGTCTGTTTGCTGATGATACCAAGGTAGCGGTGGTGGATGACCTAGGGGATGGCAGGGTTGCAGGATGATCTGGCAAAGCATGAAACCTGGTCAGACACCTGGCAACTGGCTTTAATGCCAAAAGTGCAAGGTGCTGCATTTTGGGATGAAGAACCCAAGGAGGAGTTACCAGCTGGGGAGTGCAGCTAGCCCAGATAGAGGAGGAGAAGGATCTGGGTGTGCTCATTACAGGGTCAATGAACAACTCGGCACAATGTGGAGAAGGCAGCTGCAAAGGCCAACAAAATGCTGGGTTGTATTGCAAGGGGTATATCCTTGAGGAGGAGGAGGTGATTCTGCCACTGTATAGGTCATTAGTTAGACCACACCTGGAGTACTGCGTGCAGTACTGGCATCCGTATCTGAAGAGGGACATTAAGTTACTGGAGGGGGTGCAGCGCAGAGCGACAAAGATGATCAAGGGGCTGGGGACTTATCATATGAGAGGAGGTTGAAGGAGTTGAACATGTACTCACTGGAGGAGAGGAGAGACAGGGGTGACATGATTGAAATCTTTAAATACATGAAAGGAATAAACAAGACAGGTACAGAGGGGCTGTTCAAAGTAAGGGAGGGAGGGAGGGCCACCAGGGGCCATGATATGAGACTGGAGCAAGGAAGGTTTAGGAGGAGATGAGGAGACACTTTTACAGAGAGGGTGGTGGCTGGGTGGAATCGTTACCTGCTGAAGTGGTATGCAGTGAGGAAAGTGGACTGCTTCAAATGAGGATGGGACAGGACAAGGGAGAGTGTTAATGAAGGGGAAGGGTGGAAGGGAGGGGCAGCTGCAGAATAAGGGGTGCTAGCTGCACATTCGAGCAGACTTGATAGACCTCTAGGCCTTTATCTGCTGGCAAATTTCATATGTTCGTATGTTCGTATCTGCTGGCATCCACCATGCCCAGCATGAACACCCCTTGCCCTTCCCATCTATTGGCACCCACCCTGCCATGGTCCACATAGTGCATACACTGATGCCCCCTGCCCCACCACTGTTGCTACTGCCAGAACAGACTACACATCCAAGAGGCCAAATCCCTTAAATACCCTATGCCCCCTCCTTCTCTACTCCTGCCATCACTGTCATTTTCACATTTCCAACTGATGAATTCAGGACTGCCCCTAGACCTTTCAAAAGTGATAAGCAAACTTTTTAAAAATAGTATCTATAGTCACTGTCCACAGATACACCCCCTTAATCAGAAATGACAAACATCCAGACTAACCTCCAACCAATCAGTGCACACCCTGGTAGTTCGAAATCATCCATAAACACAAACTTGCCATCCCCATCATTGCCCCCATCCTGTCCCAGACATATGGCTCTAGTCTGTTTGTGCTGCACACATATTCTGTATTGTGCATTACACCAGCTATACATAAAAGTATTTATTTAAAAAAAACACTTTTAAGATTTCTATGTTCCACTATCTGTTTCAACCAGCCTTAGCCTTACCTCATCATGATGAGTGGATGCACAAGTTGCTTTCAACAGTAATAGGCAAGATGCAGATGGCCATCATTGAGTGTCAGGACACATGGCAACGAACGTGGGAGAAACTGACTCAGGAAGCAAAAGAGAGGTCCAATAATAAAAAGAGGTGCACTAACAAAGGGCCTACAAGAATATGAATTTATGTGTGCCCATGTCAAAGTGGGCAACAGTAGAGGTGGAACAATGAGGCTGCTCTGGCCAGAGACATGGTCCATGGAGGATGGGATGAGGGACAGGGAGATAAGTGCCCACCATGTCCACTAAAATTGCAGCATGGAAACTTTTTTCTCTGCTGCTTGCATGTCTGGATGCTCTAATTTTACAAAAAACAAACCTTCTTCCAAGCCATCCACTCCTTGCATATTTGCTCTGCTCCCACTCCTACTGATTGTTGGCAACCAGTGTTTTCGCAAGGCATAAAAATATTTAGCTATTTGGCTAAACCACTAATATTTTTTAGCCACCCCCATTTTTTTTGTAGGCATTTGCAAAAATGCTGTGTTTCATTGGAGTTTTGCTCTGGACTGCTAATTTTAAGCAACAATGTCAATTGTAAGTGTTGTACACTGGTTTTGCTTATGTTAAAAATACAATTACAAAGAAAGTTATTCAATAGAGGCTGAAAAAAACACAGACATATCATTGTTGTTGCCAATTTTTATTATTTATTTGGTAAGTAACAGTGTTTGTTGGCATTGGCTTGACATCATTATAGATTTAATGAATATAGCATTTGACTATATAAGAAGGTACTGTAAGACATCATTTAATATGTCATATAATATGATGCCATATCATATCAGTAACTCCATCTGGCTGTAAGTGTACTGAGGGACAAGCTGAGAAAGCCACAGTGCAGTGGCATTGCCATTAGTGCAGTTTCTGAAATAATAATAAATAATACCACTAAGTACACACCACAGTTGATGTTTCATTCTGTTTATAGCTACAGACAGACAATGTCACAATTAACCTAAAGGAAGGATCATGATTTCAAAACATGACCATTACTTCTTAAAGGGAATATTTTGAGAAGATTGGGTTAGCTTTTCTGATGAGTAAGATGGATCCTGACCTGCCATATATTTGTATAGAAAATTAAACAAATGCCTCCCTCTCTTTCCAAATTGCTAAGGATGTTCACTTTGCTTCCAAGAGCAGTGTACAATAATGCATCATTGCTGATGGACCTGTGAGACCTTAGACAAACCTTGCAATATGGCAGTACAATTTATTTAATTTTTGTAGGCTCCACTTGCCAGCCATCCTATAGACTGTACTGCCATAGTCTAACATAGGTAACATAACTGATTACGATATTTTTTCTCTTGTTTCTTTTACCTTACAAAACTTGCGTCTCCTAAGGGCACCAAACTTTTGTGAAACATTAACATCATTTATATATATGGCCATCGAGCTTTAGTTCAGAATCAAACCAAAGGCCCATGTAGTTATATGAATTAACCTGATCAATTTTTACACCATCTGAAAAATAGATGTTCAAATCACTTGACACAGTCTCTCTTTTCCCAGCCCTAGTTTTAAACAGCAATACAGTTCTTTTTTTTTTTGACTGTTCAAAATCAAATTACTTTTAATTTCTCTAATTTATTAAACTCCAATTGTAAGACTTTTTGCATCTTACTCTGTTCACTGGCCTAGAAAAAAAGGACTGTGATAAAAAGAAGAAATACTAAGCGACCCAAAATTGATCCATGCAGGATTCCATCCTCTACCATTCTAAAATCAGACAATATACCTCTATTGCTTCCACTTGGGATCTATCTTTTAGATAGGATCCAAACCAATTGAGTACTTCTGGATCAAGCCATTTTATGAGCTATCTTGCTTATCAACATGAGATGATCCATCATATCAAAAGCTTTTGTTAAATCCATGAACACCACTCCCATGCACCTTCTTTCTTCGCGTGCATGGGAGACTGCATCCTTGAAATCCAACAATGTTGTCTGCATGGAGTGGATTGGCCTGAATCCAGACTATTGAGTGAAGAGCAGATCATAGTTGGAAGAATCATCAAACAACTCCTTGTGGATTTCCTTCTCCAAAGGTTTGGAGACAAGGTAGAGTAAGGCTATAGGTCAATAGTTATCCATCTCCAAAGAATTTCCACCCTTGTGTACTGCATAATTCTTGCCATCACACAGTTGGAAAGGAGCCACATCAAATAATTTTATTTAACAATTTTGTCAAAGGTGTTGCAATTATGTATGTTCCCTCCTTGAACAGCCTGACTCCAATGCCATCTGCCCCCACCAGGCTCAGATATGTTAAGTGCCACCTATTGTTCCCAGATATCTTTGATTTTAATTAACTTAAATCTAAACAAAGGCCTCCAATCTACAAGGTCCCCAAGGATTTTAAATTCACTGTTTAGTTTTCCATCACACTTGCCACCCTTACCTACATTTGGAAGTGATGTACAAAGTGTGTTCACAGGGGCTGCTGATTGCCTATGCTCAGACATTACATTATCCTACACTATCAAGGATGAAAGATGGTAGGACATGATCATACTGGGAAAAGGACAGAAGAAGGCATGGATGCCCATCAAGTCTGTCCACCCACATTAGTGGGTCCAACTAACCCACCTATTATTAATGTAGCTATCCAATTTACCTTTCAAGATGTTCAAACTTTCACTCTGTATTGTATCACATGGTATACTGTTTCACATCCTACCCGTCTGTTGTAAGAAAGTATTAAGTCTCCCTTGTCTTGTGGTATGTTCAAGTTTAATTTTGGTGCTTGTGTGATTGCAACCCTAATGGTTTACTTTGATATTCAGTGCCTAACTCTTCCATTAATTCTGAGTTATTTATTAGATTTGATGCACATGTGCAACAAACCTTTTGCTATGAGTGGAAGGGGATTTCAGAGCTGTGTCTCTGTGAGCCTATTGCAGTTAAAAACTGTAAGGGCAAAGCAGTCTAAACCAATAATCATGCACTTTAACTGTGACACCTCTCTTCTTTGGCTGAATGCACTTCAAAAGAACCAAACTAATAAATCAAAGGGATTCAGTCCTTTGATGTGAATGAAGCTATTCAACAAACAGCTGATGGGCTGTCAACACCAGCAACCAGTCATTAAAATCAGCAGCAGTGACAAGCTGACCAGACTACATTAACAAAATTGAGGGGAGATCTATAGAAAATTCGAATTGTGTTGTACCAGTCTATATTATTTTATTACAGTTAAAGGTTTTCCTACTTCTTCTGCCTAATAGCTTGGCAGAAGACACCAGGAGAAAGGACTGCTGTATGACTGAACTTCTCTGCTGGGACTACAGTAGAAGAACTTTTGTACTTGGACCTTTAATTTAGGGTAAAAAAAAAACTAACATACAAAACAAAAAAAAGTGTGTGTTTGTCTGGGTTAACTGAACTGAATGGGTATCTGAACAGTTATTTAGGTGTAAATCTCAGGTGATTGAAAGGACTTAACTGTTGTGAGGTTTAAATTACTTGTAGAAAGATCTAATAAGTAGGGGGTGGCTTAGCTAGAAGGAAGCTACATTTAAAGACTGCCTTAGAAAGATTCTGCTAATAGCTTGGCAGAAGACACCAGGAGAAAGGACTGCTGTGTGACTAGACTTCTCTGCTGGGACTATATTGCCCTCCTTCCCTCCCCTCCACCCCCCACCCAAAGCTAGTTCTATTTTTATAGGCACAGGATTTGACTGACAACAGGAACTTCCTGTTTGGGAGCAGGAAGTGAGTGATCACAGAACCACCAAAGACCCACCATCCTAGAAGGGCAAGAGTAGCTCTCCGGCCCCCTCTAGCTGCTGGAGGTCTGCCTCTGAGCAAGTAACTGGTCTACTGAGAAATATAGGATATTCCTGTCTCAAAACAGGACAATCAGGAGCTTAAAGGGCACACAGGCAGAAAGTAAGGAGAGAGAGAAAAAAAAAACAGAGGAAAGAGTAAGGATTGCAAACAGTTAAGGAGCCAGAAATAAGATGATTGGAGTGGTGCAGTGCAGTGGCTGTGGAGCAGCAGTCTTCCGGGAGACTTTCTGGAGGATGCGGTGTTGTCCCATCTGCAGGCACCGCTCTGGGCTGAGGGAGGAGGTTGCTCATCTACAGGCTGAGTTGGCCAGGATTTGTGGGACCTCCTCTTCCATCCAGGGACCACCAGTGCCTCTGCCGTTGCCTCAGAGGTTGCCAAGAAAGAGGAGCGGTTGGACCACAGTGGGCTCAGGGAGGGTGAGGGTGGTGGAACAGAGGTGCATCCCTCCAGTTGTACCTCTCCACAATTCCTATGCCATTCTGGCAAAGTGTGGTTCCTCTATGGAGGCACCCACAGTGGAGACCAAGGAGGATGCTGGGAACCTCCACAAAGGAGACCCACAGGAGGGTGGCAGGGGACCCTGCAGGGGAAGGAAACAACTCCTGGTGGAGGACTCCATTGTTAGGAAGGTAGAACTGGGGGAGGAAGGGGAGAGGGAGGTGAGGTGCCTGCCTGGTGCCATGGCTTGGAGGGACAGGGAGCGAATCCTCAGGACTGCCAGAGCAGCTGCACAGGGGAGGGAGCTGGATGTCATTGTCCACCTAGGGACAAATGACCTGGCTAAGAGAGGGATTAGAGAAGTGCAGGAAGAGTTTATGGAATTGGGGAGGGGCCTTAGTCAAGTAGCACACACGGTAACCTTCTCGGAGGTGCTGCCCATCTATGGCATAGGAGAGGTTAGGGTGTTCCGCACCATGGGATTCAATCAGTGGTTGAAAACTGGTGTGGAGCTCAGGGATTTGCTTCATTGGGGACTGGGTGTCCACCTGGAGTGATGCAAGCCTATATTGGCATGATGGGCTGCATCTGTCTGGGAGGGGAACCAGGATCCTAGGTGATAGGTTTAAATGCTTCATTGGCAAGCTTTTAAACTAGCCAAGGGAGGCACTGGAAAGGGCAGGGAAATCCTAGCCCCCCAAATAATCACGGTAGTAAGTGCGGCAAACACCAACATAGAGGTGTCGATAGGGAGAAGGGCAGGGGTAAATGGAGAAAGTGACAAAGGCAAGAAGGACAGGGATGGGGCAAAAGGGAGTAAGGCCATCAGGAAGTGGAGGGTAATGAATACCAATGCCCGTAGTCTGGGCAACAAGTTCCCTGAGCTGGTGGCCTTGATGGAAAGGGATGGCTGGATATCTTAGCAGTCACAGAAACATGGTACACAGAGAACCATGACTGGGATGTTAACATACCAGGGTACATAACCTACAGGAGAGACAGGCAGGGGAGAAGAGGGGGAGGAGTAGCTCTCTATGTAAAGGAAGGGATAAAAGCAACTGAACAAAAGAGTAAACAGGAGGAGAGGAGGCACTGTGGGTCACCTTGGAGACTGGAAAGGACCACAATCTGCACAGGGGTTGTGTACAGACCCCCATGTCAGGGGGAGGGAATGGACAAGGATATGATAGAAGGCATTCTTAGAATGGCAGAGAAAGGGGAGATACTGTTGATGGGAGACCTGAATATGCCAGATGTTAACTGGAGCACATTTGCTGCAGCCACATCCAAGAGCAGGGCCATTCTTGATGCCCTACAGGTGGCAAGCATTAGACAGCTAGTTTTGGAACCCACTCGTGAGGGAGCAATCTTAGACCTTGTACTCTCAAACGGGGCAGTGAGAGGATCTCTGATCTAGAAGTGGGTTGCCATCTGGGGACAAGTGACCATCAAACAGTGTGGTTCACATTAAACTCAGCTACAGAGTCAAGCCATACAAAAGTGAGGGTACTGGACTTTAGGAGGGCTGACTTTGGCAAGATGGAGAGTGCCTCAGAAAAGTACTAGCAAACAGGCTAGAAGGAGGTGTGGAGCAACAATGGGGAATCATCAAAACTGCCATCACAGAGGCAACAAGCCTTTGTGTGAAGCAAATAAACAAATCAAAATGAAAGAAAAAGCCACTATGTTTTCAAAAGAGGTGGCTGTGAAAGTCAGGAAGAAAAGATAGCATTCGGAAGTATAAGGAAACACAGAAGGAGCAGGACAGAGAGCTGTACCAGTTAAGGCAGAAGGAAGCAGGAGGAAGTCAGAATAGCAAAGGCCCAAACTGAGGAAAAGATCGCCAACTCAGTTAAGAAGGGGATAAAACCTTTATAGGTACATCAGCGGCGTAGAAAAGACAAAGGGAGGATAGTGAGGCTGAATAGAATGAACAGTGGGTGGGCAGGGGGACAGTGAAAAGCAGGGATACTGAGACGAATATTTCTGCTCAGTATTCACAAAAGAGGAGGGGAAGTGCCTAATCCAATTAACAGAAGCACTCTTGATAGGCGGGTCGATCCCAGTCCTTTCACAGAAGAAAGGGTTCTGCAAGAACTCCTAAAACTGAAGGTGGACAAAGCAATGGGTCCTGATGGAATTCATCCCAGAATTCTAAAAGAATTAAGGGAGGAACTAGTGAAACCACTGGCTACTCTTTTTAATAAATCATGGGAGGATGGTGTGGTACCCGAGGACTGGAGGAAGGCAGATGTGATTCCCCTTTACAAAAATGGGACCAAGACAGAGGCAGGAAACTACAGACCTGTCAGTCTGACCTCTGTGGTAGGGAAAGTGATGGAGTCACTTCTGAAGGAAAAAATAGTTGAGTACCTAGAGGCCAGTGGAGCACAGGACCCAAGGCAGCATGGGTTCATGGCGGGAAGGTCATGTCAGATGAATCTAATAGATTTCTTTGACTGGGTGACCAAAGTAGTAGACCAGGGAGGGGCTGTGGACATGGCCTACCTAGACTTTAGCAAGGCATTTGACACAGTCCCACACAAAAGATTAACAGTCAAATTAACCAGCCTGGGAGTGGGTCCCAGGGTGGTAGCCTGGGTAAAACAGTGGCTGCACAACAGGACACAGTACGTAATTGTAAATGGAGTCCACTCTGAATAAAGAGGGGTTACTAGTGGGGTACCGCAGGGTTCAGTATTGGGTCCAGTCCTTTTTAATGTCTTCATCAGTGACATTGCAGAGGGACTGGAAGGAAAAGTATGCTTTTTTGCAGATGACACAAAGATCTGCAACAGGGTTGATACACAGGAGGCGTGAAAGGATGAAAAGGGACTTGGCAAGGTTGGAGGAATGGTCAGAAGTATGGCAGCTAGGATTCAATGCAAAGAAGTGCAAATAATGCACCTGGGAAACAAGAACCAGGGGAAGAATACACAATGGGTGGGAGGTAGTAACAACAACAAAAGGAAAGGGACCTGGGGTAATCATATCAGATGACCTTAAGGTTAGCAATCAATGTGAGAAGGCAGTAAGGAGGGCTGGGGTATACTGGGATGTATAGGGAGAGGCATCAGCAGCAGAAAACAGGAAGTTGTTATCCCTCTGTACAGACAGTTGATGAGACCCCATCTGGAGTACTGTGTCCAGTTCTGGAGACCTCATCTCCACAAGGACATAGACAGGATAGAGGTAGTCCAGAGGAGGACAACTAAAATGGTGCAGGGTCTGCAAGAGAAGCCATATGAGGAGAGACTAAAGGAGCTTAATATGTATACCCTTGAGGAAAGAAGGGAGAGGGGGGACATGATAGAAACTTTTAAGTACCTCAGTGGAATCAACAAAGTCCAAGAGGGTAGCATCTTTCAGAAAAGAGACTTACAAGAACAAGGGGACACAATTTAAAGATAGAAGGAGGGCAGTTCAGGGGCAATGTGAGGAAGTATTATTTCACAGAGAGGGTAGTGGATGCATGGAACAGCATTCCTGAGGAGGTTGTGGGGTCTAAAACTGTGGGAGATTTCAAAAATGCATGGGACAGACATAAGGCAATTCTTGTGGTGGGTAGGAAGAAATAGGCTGTTGGTTAACTAGGATCTGCGGCCTATCCTGTAGGTAGGGAAATGAGCAGACTAGATGGGCCTAGCGGTCCATATCTGCCATCAAAGTCTATGTTTCTATGTTTCTATGCCTAGTATATAGACAGTTTGCAACTGGCCATGATGTCTTAAATTATAGCCTTTTTTTCATCCTAAACAAGCAAATCTCTTAAAAAAAGATTTATTTATTTTTTATTTATTAAATTCTCAGATTACAAATACCTTTGAGCAGAAACTGCTTGTTTACAAAGGTTCCATGTCAAAGGATGAGGGTCAACATACATACAGAGGTAGTAAAAGAATGCACAATAAACAACCAAAACAACTAAAAGAAAAAATAAAGATACTCAGTTATAACATACTTTGAGATAATATTCATAAAATGAGCAGCTTGAGTAGGCAGCTGGCTGTGGTAACAATAAGAGATAGAGGGCACCATAGGCAGTTAGTATTGCAGGCATGCGACCGGGAGAGGAAGTTGGCAGGCTAATGGGCCACTGTCCGATGGTGGTGGAAAATGTCTTGTACCAGTGGAGATGTGAAGCAGGAAAGGAGTCACAAGGAAGGCCAGTGCCAGAGGGAATGAGATTGGGAAAGGGCGGGCTGTGAGACATGAGCGAGCTGGGAGGTGTTTAGAGAGATCTCTGTTCAACGAAGCAGTCACATTGAGTGGTAGAGGTGAGGTAAAGTTTGAGATTTCTTTTGAAGGGTCCAAGTGTAGTAGAGGAAAGTGCTTTATTGAGGGAATTGAACCATTGAGCAGCCTCTATAGATAAAGGACTGCTGACCCATGGAGGTATGACATCTGGGAACCTGAAAGGTTAGAGATTGGGCACCACGTGTTTGTTGAGTGCCACTGTAGGTAGTAAGGAGTGAGCTAACACCAGGTGGCATGAGACAAGGAGAATCTTTTGGTAAGTAAGCAGGTCTGGTATTGTATTCTGCTGTGAGGGGTAGCCAGCTGGCCTGTGCATAGAGGTCACAGGTGTGAGTTTGTTGGGCTGCACCCATCAGTAGTCTACAGGCTTTGTTGAGAGCAACTGAGATCCTGTGGAGGGTACTTGTTGGGGCAGAGCCATAGATGGCAAGGCCGTAGTCAATGATAGAGGTGACAGAGCTGTAGATGGCTAGTTTAAGGCATCTGCAGGCATACAGTGCTTGTGTTTGTGTAGTAGTCCAATCCGTGATATTGGCGGTCTTGGCAACAGTGTCAATATGCCGAGTGTAGGAGAGGGTACTATCCAGGGTAATACCAAGGTACTTGAACTCCTTGACATGTCTGAGTGGGTTCCCAGCGTGGTTCTTGATGGTGAGGGACAGAGAGTTGTGCCTGCTCTGTCGGTTACAGAAGGACATGGCTTTAGTCTTGCTGTGGTTCAGGACAAGTTTATGAGAATTATGAGATTAACCCTTGCCTGCCTCTGTGTAGTGTATAAGTTAGTCTCCTTACTGTGGCAACGTTTAAATATAGGGAAAAAATAATAATATACCTGTTTCTCTACACCAGCAAGCGTATATTGCAAACAATGTTACCCTAGGCAAAGACACATATTTATGCTAAACTTTTTTGTGTTTATGCTACATGAATGACATTTGAAAGGTGAATCCACACTTACAGACCTGTGGGTACAGTATATGGATGTCACCAACTTTTGCAATCCTCTCCTGCTCCCTCCCCCCTTATTTCCTTTTTGACCACCCCTCCTTCCATAACTCTTATGCTTCCCTCTCTATGCCCTAGCCATCCATACCCCTCCCCTGTATACTACCCTTACCCCTCCCTTTTTTACTATTGCATATATACCAAGACCTGCAATGATCTGAGTGATGCATAGATCTTAACATGGTTATGATATTACATATATCGAAATTCAATAAAAAGAATAACTGGCAGATCCCTACATGTATTCTCTTTTTTTCTTGTGCACAACTGTTTTCCTTGCCATGCTTTCTGCAGTGATCCCAGTATTTACCTTCTGTCCATGGTGATCCTCTGCACCAGCACTCTCTCCTAGCCTCAAGACAGTTATTATTCTCCTAAATGCCCTGTATATTCAGTACCCTTGATATCTGTCTAGGTGTAAGAAAACAAAATGGATTTTTCCCAAAGTGAATCTTGCATATTCAGTGCTGTCCATAGCATCCTGTAAGAGAGTTGTTTGCTGTATGCAACATTCCATGCACTTGCAGCCCAAGTGCCCACATCTAAGGATGTACTGGTGCAAAGCATCAAAACTTTGGCATTGACAAATGCTTGTTATTTTATACATCATTAGAAGATCACCTCTTACACATCAATGCTCAAGGCTATATAACCCCAGACAAGTTATTATATCTTTATATGGCATTTGCCATATCCCTTGTATCAGTTGTGTTGCCCTACATTGAACCCTTTCCAAATGATCCACATCCCTCTTCATGTAAGGACTCCACAAAGGTGAACCATAGTCAAGATGTGGTCTAACAAAGGATCTATACCAAGAAAGTATACAGTTTACAGAGACTGAGGCTGTTTTATTAGTTTCCAGAAGCCATGGGAAATGGACACTGTTTCAAATTTATTTTTATAGAATTTTTTCTCTGCCTCTTTTATGAGTCCCTGACATTTATTCCTAATTTTTGTGAGCTTTCCACGTACTTTCACAATTTTGATTTCCTCACTTTCTTCCATAACCTATTCCTAATCTGCATATTTTTTTTAAACTGTACTAGTTATCCATGGCATACTTCTCTGTTTTCTTTTCACAGAACAAATAGGTGCATGCCTATCACAAATCAGCAAAAATTCAGAAACAAAAAAGTCAACTGCATCACCACATTCTGGTATTAAATCAGGCTAATCCCATCAAACCTTTGCTAGGTCATCTAGGAATGCCAATCTATTGAAATTCTAGAAGGGCCTAAACTCATTATAAGGAATGTTTTCAAATTCAACCAGGCAATCTAAACTGATTCTACAGCTAATTGCACAATGATCTCCCAGTAAATGTGGATTCACTCCCCACTCCAGTTTTGAAATTAAACAAAAATTTAATTAATCAGGTTTCTTGTAAGAACAATATTACTAATCCTTGTGGGAGTATCAATAGCCTGCATTAAACAAAGTGGACAAAAGGCCTTATGTAATCTACTGTGCATTGGCCAACCCATGATCCCCAATGTTCCAATTTAGTCAAATTTTCATAGTGACATGCCAATTCATCAGTGGATTTATGTGTGAAGGTGAATAAACAGCAATGATAATAAGATTTAATTTATTCACCTACACCAACCCTTCAATTCCCGTTATACAACATTTCTGTTTCAAATTACAGGAGCCTATATCCTTGCTAACGTATAATAAAACACTGCTCCCTCCTATTCCTATCATTCCTAAATGATTTATAATCTTGTACAACTATTTTTGACTCCCCAATTTTAGTGTCTAGTCAGGTCTCAGATATACCCAATACTGGTGGTTTTGTCTGTGAGCTCCAAATTCTCAGCTCATCAGTTTTTGGTAAAAGACTCTGAGCATTTGTATGATGAATTGTAATTTGGCCCATCTTTTTAAGCCCTGGATTTGCCTCCACATAACCTACAAGCTATAATTCTAGTAAACAAAGTTTTGCTTTGGACTGACCCTCAACTACTATAGTACATACTTTTACTTCTAAATTACCATATAGTACTCCCACTTTACTATATTTTTTGTGATTCAAATATACCTTTTGTATCCTAATTTGACTCACATTTTTTTGGTTGCAGATTTGCCTCCACATCACCTGTGAGCAACAAACTAGCAAACAAAGTTTTGTTTTGGATTGACCATCAACTACCCCAGTACATACTTTTAATTAGAAACTACCATATAGTACTCCAACTTAACTATATTTTTTTGTGATTCAGGTATACAGTTTACATCCTTACAACACTTTGCACTGCAGTCATTTAACTAAACTTCATCAAACTTTGACCTTGTCGTGGTGGAGAGGCTTGTGTGTTCCAATGACCCTCAGGGCTATGTCATCCAGAGTCTCATACTCCTGGCAGGATCACCCATGGTGAACAGGCCTGAGGTGAGGTCCCAGACTAAGTGTAGTCCAACCTCCAAAGTCCTCAATGGTGGATCAGGTGGAAGAAGATGTTAGGATCTCAGTGGCTGTGAAGGCAGATGAAGACTGCAACAAGATGGGGATCTCCAGTCGTCTTGGACTCTCCTTGCCACTGGGCACGAGATCTCCTGCATGTCAAGTTTGTGTGGTTGCTGTAGGTGCACCAGCTTCCCCACACTAAAAGAAGTCATGTGCAGGCTTCTACCATGGGAAACAATATCCCCACAACCAACCTTCCAAGCCCTGTGGCAACAGATTAGTGGTGATGGGGACAGGACCAGTGAATCCAGCAGTCTCTAGTCATGAATCTGCACATAGGCGGTGGTAGTTTGATGGCCATCTGGCACCTGGACTGGGACAGGGGTGCAATTCGGCAGCTGCTACTCTGACTGAGCAGACCCCTTTAGGATCCCCTCTGCTCACCCCGCATGGGGAAGGGGCTAGAAAAAATGCTCTAAACCTAGGCTGTCTCACCTTCTCCTGTCTGGATAACCATGTCCAGTGGGATCACTCTCTCTGTGGTCGAAACAAGAAACAGACAATGATTTTTGCAACATGGAACGTTCCTACTCTGATGGACAACCAGTATAGTGAACGACCAGAAGGAAGAACTGCTATTATCACCAGGGAACTTGCAAGATGTAACATCGATATTGCTGCCCTAAGTGAGACAAGATGACCAAATGAAGGCCAGTTGAGAGAAGAGGGTGGAGGTTTCACCTTCTTCTGGAAAGGGAAGCCTGCTGAAGACAGACGCATTCACAGCGTTGGCTTTGCTATCAAGAACAAGATCATCAACCAGCTTACAGAGCTCCTAATTGGCATCAACGAAAACCTCATGACCCTTCGTCTTTAAGCTCAGCAACATTCAGCATGCCACTGTCATCAGAGCATACACCCCGACACGTAACGCTGATGAGGATGTCAAGGAACAGTTCTACTCCAACCTTGACAGAGTCCTGACCAACACCCCTAAGGAAGACAAGATCATTCTCTTTGGTGACTTCAATGCCAGAGTTGGATGTGTTTCAGATCTCTGGAATGGTATCATCAGGAAGGAGAGGGAAGGAAAAACAAACTCCAATGGCATCCTACTCCTGAACAAATGCATGGCCTGGTCATCACGAGCACCATCTTCAGACAGAACAAGTATAAGACTACTTGGAGACACCCCTCGATCCAAGCACTGGTACCTCCTTGACTACATCATTGTCAGAACCTGTGATCGAAAGGATGTCTACATCATGAGGGCCATTCAAGGAGCTGATGACTGCTGGGTAGACCATCGTCTTGTCTGATCTGTCATGAATATCCAGCTCACTCAGAAACATCGAAGGCAGCCAAAATCAATGCAAAGGAAATTCAACACCATGTTCCTTCAAGACCCAGTGGTTCAAGAGGACTTCCAGCAATGTCTCCAAGCAAGGCTCTCTGCCATGCCCTCAGCTGATGTTAACATTGAGAGATACTGGAAGAAGTTCAAGACCGCCATCCACTTGGCGTGTGCTGAATCTATTGGCTATGTCACCCACCATCACCAGGACTGGTTTGATGAAAATGATACCGAGATTCAAGACCTGCTCAACCAGAAAAGAAGAGCTCACTGCACATGGCAAGATGACATCTCATGCCAGCAAAAGAAAGTCATACCAGCAGTTCAAGGCAGAAGCTCAAAGGAAGATCCCAGACATCAAAAACAAATGGTGGCAAGACAAGGACAAGGATATCCAGCTCTATATTGACAAACATGACATGCAGAGCTTCTTCCAGGCTACAAGGGTCATTTATGATCCAAGCTCCCATGGTCCCACTCCCCTCCGATCTCAAGATGGCTTGACACTCCTAAAGGGAAATAAAGGCATTTAAGCTAGATGGAAGGAGCATTTTGAGACACTTCTGAACCACGAGTCAGTGACAGATGCCACTATCAATTCTGTCCCTCAACACCCTGAAAGAGAATCTCTCACCAACCCTCCTACCATCGAAGAAGTAAGAAATGCCATCAAGGGGTTAGGTACGAAATCCCGTGTAAAAAAAATACCGAACAGTAAATTGCCACGGAAAACATCGCGAACTGTCGATTTCCCAATACAGTCGAAATCCTGCCATAAAAAATACTGAAATACTGAAATTCAGAAATATACTTAAATGTAAAATGGCATCAGGTCATTAGGTGTGATAATTACCTGATTACCTGTTGCACTGATGCAATGTTGAAAGAGCGCAGATGCAAGGCTGTAATCCGGGCTACATAGGTCTCCTGGCTACCAACCATGGCTTTCAGCAATAAACAACAATGTCAGTCCCAGAAGTTAAATATCCTGAGTGCTGACTTGTCACTTCACAAAAAAGGACGGAATAAGCTGCGCATTAGAGGGTAACTACTGGTGAGCGAAAAGATTAATGGTGAGCGGCATTACTGGTACTGTCAAAGCCGCAAGTTACTGAACTGCCATGGTCGTGCAATTACTGTCCTTCGCAGTGGTCTGCATCTGCTGGTGAATGATAAGGAACATAATCATTCACCAGATGCATCAGATGCACCGAAGGCAGAAGCAATGTCCATATTAAAACAGAGAGCTGTAGAAACCCACAATAACCCTTCACAGCTAGTGCAAGATACACTGTCCTCTGTACCCCCCTGAACTCAGCCAAAGCATGCCACAGAAGCAGGCACTGCTTCAGGTTATAAAGCGAGCAAGAAGAGCACATCGACCACCAGAGCCACGATCACTTCAAGAGGTTAGTGTGTCTGAGGAGTTGCGGTCAGTGAATGGTCAGCCGTGGTTGCTGTAAGACACCACTGTAGGCGATGAACGCTTCTTGCTGTTCTGCACTGGGGCTAATATTGAGCGGTTGTCCAGGGCACAATATTGGATAATGGATGGGACTTTTATTACTGTTCCCCTCTATATTCCGTCAGCTTTACTCAATACACGCCCCTGTGGGGCCTGAGAAAACTTGCAGGATAGTCCCTTTGGTGTTTGTGATTATGTCGGATAAGTCCCAATGCAGTTATCAAAGATTATTTCAGGATCTACAAGACTTGGCAGATGAGGCAGACTTAATACTAGCCCCTAAGTACATCATAACTGACTTTGAACATGCAGTTATTAATGCGTGCAAAACTGAGTTTCCTTCAACTATAAATAAAGGGTGTCTTTTCCACCTGGGCCAGATTGTGTAGAGGAGGATACAGACATGTGGGTTAGCACAACAGTATGGCACCAACATGGAATTTAGCCTTCTATTACGTCACCTTGTTGCTCTGGCTTTTCTTCCATCGGGAGAAATTATTAGTGCTTTTCAAGAATTGAAAGCTATTATGCCTGACAGTGCTGCCCCTCTTATTTTGTGGTTTGAGGAACATTACGTTCTGGGTAGAGTCAGAAGAGTAATGAGAAACCGAGCACCCATCAGAAACCCTCCAATGTTCCCTCCCGAATTTTGGTCTGTCCAAGATCAGGTTGAAATGGGATTTCCAGGGACACAAAATAAAGTCGAGGCTTGGCATCAATGACTAGGGGCTTTGATAGAGTCTGCTCATGTTGGGACATACTGTTTTATAGAACAGCTACAAAAAGAGGCAATGGTCACAGAAACAACCTGTGAGAAAATACTTTGCGGTCTACCTAGGTCTCCAACAAAAAAGAGGTACTGCAAAAGGGAGGAAAAAATTCAAAATGTGGTGACAGTGAAAGAACAAAGAACAACTTTAGATTTTTTTCAAGGGATAGCTCACAATCTCAGCATTTAAGTGTACCTGATGCTGCTGCACAGATATTTGGGAGTAAAGACAAACCGTATGCATATTTTTGTACAGCTAAAAATAAAGGTGCACTTTTAATGGAAGGCTGCGAGGATTTGATGCTGCTGCCCATGTATTTTCGCTGCTGCTGCTGTCCCCAAGGATTTGATGCTGCTGCCAATGTCCTGTTCGAAGATGCTGATGCTGATGCTGCCCAGAGATTCGGAAGTAAACAGTAAACGTTTTTTTAATCTTAAAATAAAAGATGAACTTTTAATGGAATAAATAAAATGAACAGAGGGATGGTGCTGAGGTCCTTTCGCTGCCCCGAATGATTGATTTTGCTGCAGAGGGCTTTACGATGCTGCAGCTGCCCCGAGGATTTGATGCGGCCACTGCCTGGAGTTTACTGCAGAGTCTGGTGATTGATTTTGCTGCAGAGGGCTTTACGATGCTGCTGCTGCCCCGAGGATTTGATGCTGCTACTGCCTGGAGTTTACTGCAGAGTCTGGTGAGTCATTATTACTGGTTTACATGTAATGAGATGGGATTTGGTTATTCTGTATTTTTTTCATTCTGTATTTTGATTAATCGAGATTTTTTTTTGGAATTTTGTCACTCAGTATTTTACATTGCGGGAATTAGGACAGATCCCACCATCAAGCTGGCTAAAAACAACAATGCTGTGGGACCAGATGGCATACCAGCTGAAGTCTACAAGGCTGTGGGCGAGGAACTGGTACTAAAGCTCCACTAACTCATTCGCTAAATTTGGAACAATGAGGAGATTCCAGAGGACTTGAGAAATGCTAACATTGTTACCATCTTCAAGAAGGGAGACAAGTCGGTGTGTACTCTCCACCGCAAGGAAAATCCTCACCCATATTCTTCTGAACCATCTCCTTCCCATGGCTGAAGAAGTCCTGCTGGAATCTCAGTGTGGATTGAGACCATCTCATGGGACAACCGACATGATCTACACTGCCAGGCAGATCCAAGAAAACTGTCCAGAACAACATCAGGACATGTACATGGCTTTCATCCACCTGACAAAGGCCTTTGACTCCATCAATCGCAAAGCCTTGTGGAATGTGCTGGCCAGATTTGGCTACCCTACAAAATTCATCAAGGTCCTGAGGCTTCTGCATGATCAGATGACTGCTAGTGTTCTCCATAATGGTTCAAAGACAGATATGTTCATCCAAACTGGGGTCAAGCAAGGGTGTGTCATCACGCCAACCTTGTTCTCTAGCTTCCTAGAAGTCATCCTAGTCCTCACGAAAGGCTGCCTTTCCACTGGAATTGACATCGAATACAGAATGGATGGAGGGCTTTTTAATCTTGGCCGTCTCTGTTCAAAGGCCAAAGTTTGCAAGGCATCTGTCATTGACCTCCAGTACGCTGATGACTGTGCTATCCTTGCACACACCAGGAATGACCTCCAGTCTGCGCTAGATCTCTTTGCGGAAGCTTACTGAAGTCTGGGACTCTCACTTAACATCAAGAAGACCAAGGTGCTCTATTAGCCTGCTCAAGGCCTTGTAAATGACATTCCACAATTCACCATCAAGGGACAGACCCTGGAGACAGTCAAGCACTTCCCTTACCTTGGTAACCACCTATCCCTAACAGCAAACATTGATAATGAGATTCAGCACAGGGTCCATTGCTCTAGTACTTCATTTAGGAAACTGCTTCGGCGCATCTTTGATGACCGTGACATACGAAAGGACACCAAGATCCAGGTATGCAGTTCGGTTATCATCCCTACCCTTCTTTATGGATGTGAATCTTGGGTGACTTACCGACATCATCTAAAGAGCCTGGAGGGGTACCACCAACGATGTCTCTGGAAAATCCTCTGCATCAAGTGGGAAGACCACTGCACTCATGTCAGTGTTCTCACTGAGGCCAATGTCACCAGCATTGAGGCAATGATCCTCAGACATCAATTCTGCTGGACTGGACACTGTGTATGGATGCCCGACTCTCGACTCCCCGAACAAATTTTATACTCCCAGCTCAGTCATGGCCAGAGATCCCGTGGTGGTCAAAGGAAATGCTACAAAGACACACTGAAGGCATATCTCAAGAAAACAGATATGGACATCATGAGATGAGAGGAACTGGTTACCAGCCAATCTCAATGGCACCAGAACCTCCATCAAGTGAGTGCCTGCTTGGAAGAGAAATGCCTTGCCCTCAAAGCCGAAAAGAGAGAGCGTAGAAAAGAAAGGGAAATAAACCCCAGCCAGTGGGCAGCTCTCCCACATGGAAACATCTGCAATTTCTGTGGATGAATCTGTGGCTCTAGGATTGGATTACTGAGCCACCTCAGGACCCATCAGTGAACCATGGTAGAGATCATCCTCGAATCGAGGGATGGCCGACGACCATATAGTACTCCAACTTAACTATATTTTTTTGTGATTCAGGTATACAGTTTATATCTTTACAACACTTTTCACTGCAGTAATTAAACTAAATTTCTTTAGGGAATGTATCTTTTTGTTACATTCTGTCAGGTCTGCCTGCACACCATTAAGGTTAATACAAAAGAGAAAAAAACAACACCTCAAGACCAATCCTAAATAGCTTTGTTTTCCTTACACCCTAAGTATCCAATCCTACAACACTTCAAGCCAAAACACAAGTAAGAAATTTTATAACAGCCTCCCCTCAGCCTCCTGCCTTTGTTTCCTGCTGATGTCACCCACCACTCCAGTGGGACCCACTCAAGCAGGCAGCTGCTCCATGGGCAGCCACTGGAGCAGTTTCCACCTTTGCAGGAGCAAATGGTCCCCCTCCCCACCAGTGTCATGAGCCAGTTGGGATACCAAGGCAACACCTAGTGCTTTGGTGCTTGTTGCAGCTTCAGGGGATAGAGTACCCTGCAAATGGCAGTAGTAACAGATTTAATGTTCAGCAAAAGATTCAGCAGCAATTTATGGAAGTTGGTTTTGTGCTCAAATGGCAGGCTTGCAACTTTATGCTTTCAGTTGGTCTATGGATTCCCATAGAAGCACACCATTTTTCAGCTTATGTGTACATACTATAGCTCTCAGGGTCTGTACTGCATGATAGGATTCTGTAAGGTCATCTCTGGGTCCCAGGGTTGTTGTTTTTTGGGGGACAATTTTGCATTATTTTGTCCTGCAGCACAGCCCCCTCCCGACATGTATTTGTCAATGTAGAACATATTTGCTTGCATGCCGTTACAAGTTAGAGCAACAGTATCTTGAGGCTGCTGGCAGACCTTTTTCCCCAGTAGTCATTGTCTCGTGAACTTTGGGTTCCACCAGGCTAAGAGGTATAGAACTGAAAAAATGGTGACCACAATAAAGAACATCAGTATAAGGTCACCCTTTCCTCACAACTTCATTGTTTTTTTTTTACATTTTTACCCCAAATTTCCAATAATAATTTATGACCTCATGTTATGATTAACATAGGTGGAAATTTTAAATCACATCAGATAGGTGAGATTTGCAGAGTGGCTGCAAAAACATGTTTCAAAGGGGATCTGAAACATGCACCTGTCATGTTGACCAGATGGGAGTAATCCAAGAGCTGTGTTAAATATTTGGTGTCAAGATCTGCAAAAATCACAAACTTATGAGTAAACATTGAAAAACGTTGACTTTTTTACATAACATTGTTGTGTTGACATTTTGATCTCCAATTTTCACATAGTCTTTTTATGATCCCAGATTATGATTATGACAAGGGGAATTTTTAAAATCTCATCCAAAAGGTAATTTTGTGGAGCAACTGGGAAAACATGTTTTAAAAAGAATCTGAAAAATGACACCCATCACATTAATGAGTTGGGGCAGCACAAAAACGCTATGTTGAAAATGTGTGGCCAAAATCAGCAAAAGTATCAAAGTTATGATTAAACATTGGAAAGATTCCAGGTTTTTTCACCACTTTTTTGTTTTTTTGCATTTCAGCCCAAAATGTCAACATAGTCTTTTTATGACTCTCTCTTCTGATCAAGACAGGTGGATTTTTTTAAACCCTGCCCAAATGGTGATTTCATGAATGACTGCAAAAACATGTTTCGGTGGGGATTTGAAAAGTGACACCTGTCATGTTCATGAGGTGGGTACCAGAAGTGCTATGTTGCATACTTGGGGGCCAAAATCTTCAAAAATCACAAAGGTATGAGTAAACATTGAAAAAATTCAACTTATGTTCATAATGTTTTTCTGTTTTGATATTTTGACCTTAACATTTTCAACAAAGTCTTTTTATAACCCCACCTTATGATTAAGGCAGGTGGATTTTTTTTAAATCTCATTCAAAAGGTGGTTTGGGGAAGCAACTGCAAAAACATTTTTCAGAGGGGATTTGAAGAATGACACCCATCACATTACCGAGGTGGAGCAACACAAGGGCTCTGTAGAAAATATGGGGGTTAGAATCTACAATGGTATCAAAATTAGGAGTAAACACTGGAAACATTCTCTTTTTTCATAACGTCTTTGTTTTTTGACATTTTCACTCCCAAAATTTCAACAAAGTCTTTTTATGTCACCACCTTATGATCAAGACAGATGGAGTTTTTTTAAAATCCTGTCCAAATGGGATTTTGCAAATGACTGCAAAAATCGCAAAGTTATGAATAAGCATTGAAAAAATGTAACTTTTTTTCATAGTATTGTTGTGTTTTCACATTTTGACCTCAAATTTTCAGTATAGTCTTTTTATGACCCTAACTTATGATTAAGACAGGTGGAATTTTGTTAACTCTTATCAAAAAGGCAATTTCACAGAGCAACTGTGAAAATATCTTTTGGAGGGGATTTGGAAAAATATATCAATCATGTTCATGAGGTGAGGCAACATAAGGGTTATGTTGAGAACCTGGCTCCAAAATCTGAAAACATATCAAAGTTATGAGTAAATATTGGAAAAATGCAATGTATTTTTCATAATTTCATTGTTTTTGACATTTTCACCAACATTTTCAACATAGTCTTTTCATGACCCCAACTTGTGATCAAGACAGGTGGAATTTTTGAAATACAATTTGAAAGGTGATTTTGCAGAGTAACTGCCACAGCCTGTTTTGCATGGGATTTTTAGAATGGCACATATCATGTTCATGTGGTGGGACAACAAAAGAGCTAAGTTGAAAATTTGGGGCCATAATCTGCAAACATCACTAAGCTATGAGTAAACATTGGAAAACTTTAATGTGTCTTCATAACTAGCATATGTTGTTTTTTGATATTTTGACCCCAAATGTTCAACTAAGTCTTTTTATGAATCTAGCTTATGATCATGCACAAGCAAACATAAAAATGACACCCTAGTATGGGAATCTGAAGTCCATTTTTAGGGTCAGATTACAGAAAATGAGAAGCTGTCCTTCCTAACAGCTCATCTCAATGACTATGCTGTTAAAGAGAAGTACTTAACACAATCAGGCCATGTTCTGGAATCTGGACCATTCCTTTTTGGTACTATTTTAGGAAAACTAACAAGCTTCATCTGTGTCATAAACATATCAGGAACTCATATAGTGCATTATTAAAAGTGTTTCTTCCAACTAAGAATACTATGGAAAGACATTATCTAGTGCAACTTAATGAAAAAAAAATAGCCTTGGGCTAGGCATTATTTAATGAAAATTAACAAAATAAAAAACAGCTTAATAATAACACCAGCTAGCTGAGCTCTGTGCTAACTGCAGACAGGTTGCTATAAGGGACAGGTAACCAACATAATCCACATCCATGATACAGACAATGTGATTTATAAGACACAAATCAGTTGAACACACAATTGCTCACTCTAGATTGTGTGACTGCTGCAGTCACTGACCATTAGTGAATGACAAGAAAATGTCAAACTACATGCAAGTAACCCCTGCCCCACTCCACATGTCCCTTTTCCTGAATTCAAAGTCTCTCCTGAGAACCTACTACATAGCATGGGGGGAAACATAATTGCAGGGGGGAAAGCTAATGCCAGTGTAACTCACTAGTGCTCCTCGGGCCATGTGCATTTTGTATTTACCTCAGGTCCTGTGCTAAAACTGAACCAAATGTTTATATTGCCTTTTCTAAATGTACTGATCCATGTTATGTACCTTGATCTTGCTTCCTTTGTATTACTATCTCTGCTCTAAATGGATCACCCCTGCACCATGTAAACTTATGAAGGAGAGGGATAGGGCATGGGAGGCCCACAAAGCCTCTGGACAGCCACATGACTGGTACAATTATTGGCAACTGCAAAATAAATGTAAGGCATCCCTAAAAAAGGCCAAAAGGATCTACATGAGGTACCTACAACTAAACAATCTACAAAGTCCCAAACAGTTCTGGGCACAAGTTCACCATCTACTAAATGAACATCCATCCTCCTTACTGCAAGAACTCCAAATCAACGATGTGCATATCAAAGGCCCTCTAACAGCAGCAGAAGACTTTAATAGATACTTTTTGAATCTGAATGCCTACAAAGTGTGTGCTACTAATCCACCCCCACCCCCTTCATCTGCTTCATGGGTCATTGCCATGATTTTCATCTCAAACTGATCTCAAGAAAGGAAATCCTGGATCTGCTGCTTATGTTAAAACCTGGCCAGTCTGCAGATCGTGATGGCCTTGAGCCCAAACTACTTAAACCTGTGTCTCCAGTAATTGTCCACCAGCTGACCAAAATATTCAACCTATTACTCCTTCAAGGGGAGGTCCCCAAAAAAATGGAAAATGGCCAACATAGTCCCAGCCCATAAAGTAGGATGTAAGGAGCATATAAAGAATTATCGTCCTATCTCAATTCTCAGTGCACTATCAAAAATATAGGAAAGACTCATATACAACCAACTGGTGTCCTACATTGAAAATTACTCATTGCTTTTTCCTGCCCAACATGGCTTTTGAAAGCACCATGGAACAGACACAGCTCTTGTCCATTTCACCTCGGACAGTCTTTGAGCCATGGACTCTGGAAAAGCCACCGGAGCTATCTTTATAGACTTAACCAAGACTTTCAACCTGGTAAACCATGATCTTCTCATCCTGAAATTAAAGATCCAGGGGACTGATCAATTATCCACTACCTGACTGGAAAACTACCTTACTGATCATGCTCATGCTGTTAAATGGGGTGGCAGCCTTTCAGCTTTAAAAGCGATATGTGATGGAGTTCCCCAAGGCTCCATGTTGGGGACTTTACCTTTCTCACTATTTATAAACCACTTGCTCACTAACTGCGGCCAAGCACAAGCATTATTATATGCAGAGTATTCTGTCCTCTACTGAACTGATACTGATATAAAAGTGATTGAAGGTGGTCTGAACATAGATTTTGCCATTCTGGAAAAAATGGCTTGTAGACAATCAACTTGTTCTAAACACTAAAAAAACAAAAGCAATGCTACTTGAGTCCTGGTATCTCGGCTGTGACAGATTCAACTCTCTCTGTATCATACCCTCTGAGGGAGTTAAACTTGGGGTACTGAACAGTTTTAAATATTTGTGTATTCTAATTGATCAAGAATTGTCCTTAAGAACACATGTGGAACACACAACTTGATTGCTTTCCAAAAAGCTTGGCCTACTATAACAGCTTAGGTCCTGCCTCACACGATGCCTGTCATTTTATAGCTAGCTCCCTTCTCCTCCCTATGCCACTATATGGAGCTCCTACCTTAGCCATACTAAAGGAAACTGAACTGAGCAAATTTAGGCAAATCTACCACAGAATAGGCAGATTTGCAGCTGGATTGAATAGCAAGGAGCACCACTGAACTGTGTACACATCCCTAAAGTGGCCTTCCCTGGAAGACAGGCTAAATTACTCTATTCTTGGCCTTACATACAAAATACTAACTGGACCCCTACCTAACCTCATTGGCCTAGTGAAAATAAAAACGCCCACCAAAAATCTTCGCTCCTCTGAGCAGCCTTTTTTGGAGATTCCTAAAACCCGGTCCCTATCTGGCCAATGATCCTTCTCTAGCAAGGCTTCCCAGTTGTGGAATGGCCTTCGGGCCCCCACTACAGCAATGTTCCTCTCTTGGGACATTTAAAAACCTCCTCAAAACCAATCTTCCTCCTGTAACATCCTGCACTTGTGCTTAATGTTCTGAACTTGCCTACCTTGTCTATTTGATGAAACCCTTTCATATTGTCTTGTAAAATTCCACATTGTAATGTAAATTGTGTTGTTTTTACATACATATCCACTGTCATTATCTCTGTACCATTGCTTTGTAATTGAATGTTGTCTTTAATGTAACTAGGTCCGGCCCGGTCACCCCTGAAAAAGGGATATCTGTCTCAGTGGACTTACCCAGTTAACAAAATTCAATAAATAAATAAAACTATCATTCCGTTCCTGTTGTACTTATATTATGTACCATGATATTGCTTTTGTATATTCCTATTATTTGTTCCTGTGGTCATTTTATGTACTGTAACTCATCTGTTTGTACTACCTTATTGTAACCTTTTGGGTCATACCTAAAAATAGTCATTTAATTGTCTAATGTGCATACCTGGCCATTAAAAACTAATAATAATAATAATTTTAGTTTATTGCAGTGTCATGCTGGGAGGTGCCATGCCTGGCACACACCTTTAGGCTTCAGTAGACAGTCTGCACAGTGCAGTCAGGCAGCTATTTTAAAGCACTATACAACCAGGACAACCCATATGGAAGCTATACACTAGAAAAATACCATTTTCTGTATTATGAGCAATGTTGTGCTCTGTAAATTAAAAATGCAATACAAGTAGAAAAAGACGATATGATTAGGGGCCAGAAGAGCTGCCTTAATTTGTTTCACTGTCTATAAACCAAGGATCCAATACAGAGTCTTCCACAGACACAAACTCCAAACCACTGAATGAATAGGATGAAAAGTGTCCCACTGTGAGCCATGGGTCCCCCCTCCTTCCCAAATTAAGTTACTACTAATCTCAGTAAACAATACGTGGTTCGACCACAATTAGTCAGAATCTAAAAACCCATGAAAGTCATTGCCAACTCATCATCATACATTGAAGACCAGTCAAACATAGAAACATAGACAGTGTCAGCAGAAAAATACCACCAGTCCATCCAGTCTGCCCTGTTTTACACTATGCTACACTGGGATCTATTCTCTAGACTGAGTTTATACCCTCGCTCCCCCTTACCTCCTGCCTTACTGTTACCTGTCTAAGTAACTACTAATCCTATAACTCTGACCCAGCTGTACTTGAAACCCATGATGGTTTTTGCACCCACCACTTCAGCCAGTAGACTGCTTCATGGCTCAATCACCCTTTCTGTAAAGTAAAACTTTCTCACGTCCATGCTAGACCTATTTCCATCAGCTTCTACTCATGTCCCTGTGTTTTTGACTCACCACACCTGCTGAATAATTCCTTGTAGTTTACTTTATTCATTCCTTTCATGAAACTGAAGGTCTCTACAATGTCTCCCCTATCCTTTCTGGCCTCCATCAAAAACTCATAGCAGAAGAAATACCTATTTGAGACATTTCATCATCACTGGTATCAGGTGAACAGATTGTTGCTCTGGTTGATGTAGTGCTAGCAAAACACTGAAATATTTGTGTTCGGCCATCGGCTATCAGATAATTTTAGTATTAAATCTGGAACTGTGCTATAATCTGTCTTCTTCAAAATGTGAATCTCCTGGCAGTGGTGATGATGAGGATGATGACAACTGAGGCCACACAATGATTGGCTCTTGGAGTTTGTTACTTTTTGCTGCAGCAGTAAATATGGGTTTTTAGGGTTGGGTGAAATTAGCAAATTCCAACTCTGTGGAAATTTTACAAAATTCCACACGTTTGTGAAATTTCATGAACTTATGCAGAATTTTCTGAAATGTTTTATTTGGTCATAACTTTCTCAGTATTATAGCTAGAGAGCTGAACTTTCACATGCTTATTGATGGGATGGGGCCCTAAAAGGAAACATTTTATGACATTTGGATAAGCGACTGGGAAGTTATAGGGGATCAAAATCTAGCAAATTATTACTCAAGGAAAAATTTCTGAATATATTTATATGCTTATAACTTAGCCACCTGTGGAACTAACAATTGAACATCTATACATATACTTTCTTGGAAGAGTTATAGAAATGGCAAAATAGTTAATTAGTTGTGTAAATTGTAAATTACAGGAGTTCAAAATGTCAAAATTTAATCATTTGTTAAATTGTGTGAAAATGTTCAAACTATTTAAATGTTTATAGCACTACTGCTATTGTAGGTATAATCTCAAGATTAAGCATGCATACCAAAGTAAATATGGTCCTGGAATCTAATTAAGCTAGATAACTGTGGTTTAGTAGGTTAACATTTATTGTGGATACTTTAGAAACTACTAATTGAGAATATTTACTAAAGAAAATTCATGGACTCATAGTAAGTAATACCACTAGAATTTCATTTGTGGAATTTAACTTTTACAAAGTACTTATCACCACTGAACCACCTTACCTGTGCTAGCATCATTGCCTTGCAATACCCCTCCAATTCTCCTGCAACAGTGATGCCAAGCATCATGCTCCATCGTGACTAAAGATATCTAGATACTTCTGTCACAATGGCCTGTGTCACAAATATTTGTAAGGCTTAAGGCTCAATGTAAGTAAGTAAGTAAGTAAAAATGTATTTCTATAAGGCGCCCTTCCTGAGCTCAGGGCACCTTTACAAAATTCCACATACAGCATTAAAAACCACAGTAATAAATAGCATCTTATCCATAGCAGAATTTGCATTTCTGAAAATGCTTGATTAAATAAGAAGGTCTTAAGAGCTTTTTAAACCCCTCCACAGTCAGGCTATTACATATCTGGCAAGGTAGAGAATTCCACAGGGTAGGAGTCATAAAGGCAAACATTCTTCCACCAGATGTTTTTAAGGTTATCCTGGGAATCTCTAGCAATCCCTCACCAGAGGATCGGAGGGAGTGGGAGGGACAGTAAGAAGTCAGGAGTTCTTTCAGATAGTGGGGTCCCAAACCATGTAGGGCTTTATAGGTCATTAAATGACCTTGAAAGTGATCCGCCACTGTACAGGCAGCCAGTGCAACTCATGCAGCACAGGTGTTATATGGTTGGTTCTCGGGCTTCCAGTCAACAACCTAGCCGCGGCATTTTGCACCAGCTGCAAGTGGCGGATATCCACTCCCGGCAGCCCTAGATAGAGGTCATTGCAGTAATCAAGATGACTGGCAACTAAGGTGTAACTAATGTCACTTGATGCTAAAGATGTGCAAAGTTGGGAGATATTGCTCCACTAAATAATCTACACATTTCACAGATTACTTTGTGAGTGTAGATCGTGAAGTTTTTCCCACGAAGTGTGGAATTGCGCCCATGAGTGGCAGAATTTCACCAAGAATGGTCGAATTTCACCATTTGTGGACAAAATTCCACCGTTCAAGGGTGAAATTTTGCCATTTCGGGGGTAAATTCCACACTTCACAGTAAAATACTGCAAAAAAAACAGCAAAGTCCGATAGGCAAATTTTTAGCCCATCTGCAAAGTTTTGGGGATTGCTCCACAGATGCAAAATTCCTGACTTCACTGGAACTTTCCTGGTGAATTTAAACTTTGCTGCATCTCTACTTGGTGCCACTGTTTTAAAATAGTAAAAATAGACATTGTAATCTAGAGGATTGTTAAAGAATCAGCAGGTGGCATTGCACAGAAACAATGCTGCAGGTGCATGTGCTTCCTGAAGTCAATAAGTCAGTGAGTTCTAGTGGTTATCTGGCATATTGTAAGAATTCAGGCTAGTGCACAGTGATGTCCATGACTATTCTTCATGGTTCATCACTCAAGACAGTGACCTGACACTTGGCACCACTATACTTTTACTATGGAGCCTCCTATGAATGCTATGTTATTGCCACTCAACTCAACCTTTACCTTCCTCTACAAGGGCAGCTCAAGTGTATGACTGGGCAAAATGTATGGACATGGTTTAACAAAAGTACCATAGCATTCCACAATTTCACAAAAGCTCATGAAGTTGAATTGAATTGTAATAACTTTTGTTATTTTGGAATCTTTGGCTGCTTATAACTTGGCATGCCTTTGAGCAAAACAGAGTTGACACACACAGCCTCTTTCTTTTTTTACCATATTGTTTTTTCTCCCAGCCAGCAGCTCATCTCTCAGGGATATAGCTTATTCTCAGGGAAATACCCTAATCAGGCTGAACCCAATCATCATTTAGTTGGCTACCAGGTTTTACTCTAACATTTTTCCCTTCTGCCTCCCCTGGAGGGGGTGGTGCCTCTGTCAGCCTCACACAGTCACTACTTCCTCTGCAGCAGGGCAAGCTCCAGGGCCCAGCTGCAGGGGTCACTGTGTTAGAGGAACCTGCCACCATCCCTCTCCAGCTGAGATGAACTACTGAGTGGCAGCTACCTCAGCCACGGCCTGCCTCCTGGTGTGATTTCCTGGGCTTGCTTCCCAATTCAGGTCATCAGTACAGCAGCACAATGCTCTACTGCTGAGCCTCAAAGCCTAATATTTAGGGTTAATGAACCTAACAAAATTGGTGAAATTCCATTCCCCAGTTTTAAAGTTATAGGGTCTTAAAATTCTATAGTTTACAAAATTGTGAAATGTAATCTTAAAATTTCTGTAAGTTTGGAGGCTTATAACCCAGTCACCTTTAAAGATAGAGATCTGGCACTAACCACACTGCTGCATGGATATCGGCACTCTGATAATGCCACATTAGGTGCAGCTAAGACAAATACTTTGTAAATTATGTGGAAATTATGGAAATCACAATGTTGGCAACATGTTACAAAATGGTAGAAATTTCGCATAATTTCATGGAAGTGAGATTGAAATTTTGACAAAAGTTCACTGGCAGAATATAATTTTGCTGAGTCCTAGTGGGTTCAGTAAAAGTAGTAGTTACAGTACTTACCAAGCCTAGCCTCTGTGTCTGTTTAGGCTGCTGAGGTTGTGGCTTACACTTAAGAGAATCCCTTTGTCTACAGTTTGTGTGAAACCAGTTCTTTGATGCTGTGATAAAATTAAACAACTCTGGTTCATGACCATATAGTTTAAGAGTCATCATTCAGCAGTGTATTTAAAGTGTGTACAGACAGCATGATTCTACATGTTTTTTTACGTTTGTGTACTCAGCTTACCCAGAGCTGATCAAATGACACAAAACTATTTTGAAGGTGAAATGTTGCATTTCTGCAAAGATCCTCCCCTTTAACACAATCCATTCATTCCTGCACTCAACAATGCCAGTATAGGAAGGCCAAATAGCATACTGGTTAAGAGTACTGAGCTGCAAACCTGGAGAACTGGGTCTGAATCCCATTGCCATAACCTGCTTACTGTGTGACCATGAGCAAGTCACGTAACTTCCCTGTGCTCCCAAGACACACCTGGGAATAAGTCTCGACTTACTGTGTCTTCTCTGGACATAAATTGTAAATAAAGAATGTCAAGCAAAGGCTCCATTTGATAACCACCACTAGGCCCAAGCCCACTATCCTCCTCCTCCTCATCAGTCATGTTCTTTGCCATTCCAAAATGTCTAAGTATTGCTGTTATTTCTTTGTCTCCATAAGCTGGCAACTGTGAACACTGTTTTGGAAAACTGAATGGGTCAAATATGGAAAAACACAAATAACGAGAGAGGTTTTTCTTATGGAAACCTTTGCTTTATATTATCAACAACATTATCAATGTTATTTTACTTGCAATGCTTTAGATTCTTCAAATTGCTTCTGTGACCCTGACAATGTATGAGTTTTGAACTGGGATTCCTCTCGGTTAAATCTTGGCATTTGACTGTACAGAAAGTGCACATGACCACCACAGGTAACCTTTAAAGATAACAATGCAGTGGCAGTGCTGTTGAACTGTTTCATTACATAATTAATGCTAATATCTGTTTTCAGGAATTCAAGACATGACGATACTAAGTACATAGCATTGCCAATAAGATGCTAGGCTGCAAGGAACATGAAGCTCTGAGTAAGCTTCAGTGCTGTTTGCACCATTGTATTACAGTAACTCTCCTTGGACAATGAACAATAGTTCCCAGTGATATCATCACTGCCTCTTGCACTCCAGAAGAGCTTATTCATCTTGTGGCACTAACCTCCTTAAATGTTTTCTCCACTTGCCCAAGTACTTTATACATAGCATTAAGAGATGCCTGCCTCTGTGATAACTTAAAAAGTATTTATAAATCTAATTTATCATACATTCAAAACAAGGTAGATATTGGTTGTGTGTTGGAGCTTGGCAGACACATATTTGTAACTTATAGGCAGTGCAATGCCACTGTATAAAAAATGGGGTTCTGCCTTATAGAGTTTAGCAACACCAGACCTTGTGCCAGTGAAAACAGAGACACCATTACTACAGAAACCAATAATTTGTTCAACCTTTAACCCTCTTTTCTGGAGGGTTTCTATTATAGCATTTGTCAAACTGACTGAATCACCAATTGGTGACCCCTACTAAATGAACAAATGTGTCTGCACTTTGCCTTTAAATGTACTTATCTGCACAAATGTTTCTGAAAATATGCAGTATATGTACTTTCATTAACCAGAATGCAATAGTAATTTACAGCCTTCAGCACCTCATCCTGACTTTTACTGACATTAGCTATAGCTTCCTGAAAACATTAGCTGGATTTATAGGCAAGGCAAGGCAAATTTTATTTATATAGCGCTCTATCCAGAGGTTCAGAGTGCTTTACAATAAAAAATAGACTCCCCAAGAATTAAAATCAGCAGTTAAATTAAGGAGGCTTCAAAGGCTTCCACTGAGCTGGCTGCATGTACTGGATATAATGTGGCAAAGAGTTCCAGAGCACTACTGCAGCTGTTCCAAAGGCTCTGTCACCCAATCTCTTAAGATGAGAAGGAGGCACCACAAGCAAGTCAGCCTCAGTGGAGCGGAGGGGGTGGAGAGGTTGATAGGGAATCAGGAGCTCTTTAAGGTAGTCAGGTCCCAAACCACATAGGGCTTTACATATCAACAAGCAGATTTTGAAGGTGATGTGAGAGCTCATAGGCAGCCAGTGCAGAGTGCACAGAACAGGAGTGACAAGCTCCTTAAAAGGAGGGATACTGAGGCTTAATAAAGGGGAGGGAATGTGGGTAGAGGGTGACAGTGAAAAGCAGGGATACTGAACAAATATTTCTGCTCAATATTCACAAAAGAAGAGGAGGGGGAGGTACCTAAACCAAACAAGAGAAACACTCTGAAGACGGGGGTCGATACCAGTCCATTTACAGAAGAAAGGGTTCTGAAAGAACTAATAAAATTGAAGGTGGACAAAGCAATGGGGTCTGATGGGATTCACCCAAGAATTCTAAAAGAACTAAGGGTAAAACTAGTGACACCGCTGACTACTCTCTTTAACAAATCATGGGAGTATGGGGTGGTACCCGAGGACTGGAGGAGGGCAGATGTGATTCCTCTTCACAAAAGTGGGAGCAGGACAGAGGCAGGAAACTACAGACCAGTTAGTTTGACCTCAGTGGTAGGGAAAATGATGGAATCACTTCTGAAGGAAAGAACTGTTGAGTACCAAGAGGCCAGTGGGGCACAGGACCCAAGGCAGCATGGATTCACAATGGGAAGTTGTGTCAGATGAATCTAATAGATTTCTTTGACTGGGTGACCAAAGTAGTAGACCAGGGAGGGGCTGTGGACATGACCTACCTAGATTTTAGCAAGGCATTTGATACAGTCCCACACAAAAGATTAATACACAAGTTAGCCAGCCTTGGAGTGGGTCCCAAGGTGGTAGCCCGGATAAAAAATTGGCTAGACAACAGGACGCAAAAGGTAGTAGTAAACAGAGTACACAGTGAAGGAAAGAGGGTTACTAGCGGGGTACCACAGGGTTCAGTACTGGGACCGGTCCTTTTTAATGCCTTTATAAGTGACATTGCAGAGGAACTGGAAGGTAAGTATGTCTCTTTGCAGACGACACAAAGATCTGCAACAGGGTTGATACACAAGATGGAGTAGAAAGGATGAGAAGGACTTGGCAAGGTTGGAGGAATGGTCAAATGTATGGCAGCTCAGATTCAATGCAAAGAAGTGCAAGGTAATGCACATAGGAAACAAAAACCCAGAGGGCGTACACAATGAGGGCTGAGATACTGACAACAGTAAAAATGGAAAGGGACCTGGGGGTAATTATATCAGTTGACCTAAAGGTGGGCAAGCAATGTGAGAAGGCAGTAGGGAAGGCTGGGGGGATACTGGGATGCATAGGAAGAGGCATCAATAGTAGAAAACAGGAAGTTGTTATCCCTCTGTACAGACAGTTGGTCAGACCCCATCTGGAGTACTGTGTGCAGTTCTGGAGACCTCATCGCCGCAAAGACATAGACAGAGTGGAGGCTGTCCAGAGGAGGGCAGCCAAAATGGTGCAGGGTCTGCACCAGTAGATATATGAAGAAAGACTAAAGGAGCTTAATATGTATACCTTGAGGAAAGAAGGGAGAGAGGGGACATGATAGAAACTTTCAAGTACTTCAAGGGAATCAACAAAGTCCAAGAGGGTAGCATCTTTCAGAAAAGAGATGTGCAAGAACAAGGGGGCACAATTTGAAAATAGAGGGTGACGGCTCAGAGGTAATGTGAGGAAGTATTTTTTCACAGAGAGGGTTGTGGATGCATGGAACAGCCTCCCTGAGAAGGTCATGGAGTCAAGAACAGTGGAGGAATTCAAGAATGCATGGGACAGACATAAGGCAGTCCTAGTGGGGGGTAGGAGGAAGTAAGCTGTTGGTTAACTAGGATCTGCAGCTTATCTGTTAGGTAGGAAAATGGGCAGACTAGATGGGCCAAGCGGTCCTTATCTGCCATCAAATTCTAAGTTTATATGTTTCTAAAGAGGCGCCTGTCAACATCTTGGCTGTAACATACTGCACTAGCTGCAGTCGATGCATCAATTCACCAGACAACCCTAAGTATGAAGCGTTGCAGTAATCAAGTCTGTTGGTGACAAAAGAATGAATGACCATAGCCAGATCATGAGGCATCAAGAATGGCCAGATCCTGGTGATGTTCTGGGGATGAAAGAAACCAGATCGAACAACCAATGACACCTGTTGTTTGAGGGTCAGTCAGTTGTCCAGAAAAATGCCAAGCTCTCTAACTGCACTCACCACCAACAGGGGCTACCCACCAACAGCTGGGGGAGCAATCTCCATCAGTGGAAACACCCCCACAACCAGGCTTGATCACCACAGCCTCTGTCTTGCTGGGCTTTAGAGATAGCCAGTTTGCAGACATCCAGTAGTTTATCTCAGCCAAACATTGGCTCAGCATAATTGAGGTTGAGAAGTCACCTGGGGCACAGGACAGGTACAACTGGGTGTCATCTGTACAGCAGTGAAACCACACATTGTACCAACTAATGATGTCCCCCAGTTACAGCATGTACACAGAGAACAACAGAGGGGCCTAAATAGAGCCATGTGAAACACCACAAGGCAGAGCAAAAAGCCCAGAGGAAAAATTCCCAAGGAGTACACACTGTGCTCTCCCAGTTAAACGTCAGCTAAACCAATGCAAAACTACATAGGTGGCAGCCACATTGTTCTTCAGGTGATCCAATAGCACCCTGTGATCTACCATGTCAAAAACTGAGGATAGGTCCAAGAGCACCAAGATGGTACATTGCCCTCAGTCCCCCACCATGAAGAGATCATGTGTCACCCTGACCAAAGCCATCTCAGTGCTGTGCTGGGGCCATAAACTCAACTGGAGAGGTTAAAAGATGGACATATTCTCCAAACACTCAACCAGCTGGTCAACCAGCTTCTTCTCAATAACCTTCCCCAAAAAAGGAAGATTAAAGATATTGTAGGTCTCTAGTTTGAGAGGACATCAGGGTCTAAAGATGGCTTCTTTAGGAGGGGTCTCACCACAGCCTCTTTCAAGGCTGAATGAAAAGAACCCTCACTTAAAGATCCATTTACGATCTCAATGAACACTGGACCCAGGAAATCCAAGCAGCTGATGACAAGCCACGTTGGACCTGGGTCCAGTGCACAGCTGGTGGGATGCAAGCTTGTGAGCACACAGAGGACCTCATCTGCTGATACTGGCCAAAAATCACTCTAGCTTGGCAGAGGATCTCCACCAACAGGCCAGTCCCCTCCAACAAAGGCTGGACCAGAGGAGGCAATGCACACCCTGATAAAGGACACCTTGTTACAAAGAAGTGCAAAAACTCCTTGCACTTTTCTATGGAAAAAGCTGTTTTGGACTGCAGACAGGAGGGATTCAGCAAACTGTCTACAGTGCGGAAGAGCGCAGCTGGGCAATTCCCTGCTGCAGCAATTGATTAAGACAGAAACTCCATCTTCTTTAGATTGATTGCCCTCTGATACCCCAAATAATGGAGCTTCAGTGCTGCCTTGTCCTTCTCAGAGCAATACCTCCTCCAAGCATGCTTCAACCTACGCCCCTTAGTCTTCAACCGACATAGCACAACACAGTACCACAGTGACTGACTTTGGGAGGTCAAGGGGAGAACATGAATCCAGGGCATCAGTCAAGGCCATGTTATAGGCCTCCACACCAGCCTCTGAACCCTGAGCACAAGCTAACAGCAAGCTTGAGACATGCAGTGACTCCTGGAGCTGGCGAGTCTCCAATTTATTTTCAGATGACACCAGATTGTCCCCAAAATAGGGGTTATTTAACAAAGGGCCCTGCATGGGAACTCAATTGCATGATGATCTGACCAACAGATCAGATCAACCTTAACCACCGTAATGTCAAGTCCAAGTGAGAAGACCTGGTCCAGATGTGGCTATGCATGTGCATCTTGGAAGTAACCACCTGAGACAATCCCATCAAATTCATCAGCTGGAGGAGCTCTTACCCAAAACAACAGGATTCATCACTAATCCAGGAATTAAAGTCCCCCAGGACCAGAATCCTTGGGGACTCCAACACCTGCCTGGTGATGAAGTCTGCCAGCTCCTGCAGGAAAAGGCTCCCACCCCCAAGACAACGGTAGATGATAACCATCCAGCCATTGATTCCCAAGGTGCACTTGGCAACCACACATTCAAAAGACACTGGTATTCTCACTGGGACTGCAGTGAGGTTCAGGGTGGATCTAAAGCAGATGGCCACCCCGACCCCTTTACAGTCCTTCCTTGGGCAATGCAATACTGAAAAAACAGGAGGAACAGATGCCGCCAGCACAGGGCTAGCATCGTTACCCACCCAAGTCTAAATAATGAGAACAAGGTCAGCTGAAGAATCAGCAATGAAAGATTCCATCACCACAGTTTTGTTCCTCAGTGACCTTGCATTACAAAGAATGGCCTGAAGAGGATGAGCCATGCAGGCTGGACAGACTACCTGCTGCCCAGAAACATTTGGCAAAGCCCTAGGGAGGGGTATTATGGTGATAATGTGTCGTAAAACTTTTTGGCTGTTGACAACTCAGCTCCTCTACACCTTGTAAAAAAGAACAAATGATCCCATGAGTGAAACTCTGAGGAGATAGAAAACAGCTCTATTGCCCCAAAACCAAACTGAAAAATAGAGTCGAAAGATGCACATAATGGATAAATAAATCAAGTGATCTGAAAAAGAAAGCTCAGTTATAGAGACAGGGAAAAGTAAGTAACAGCTCTCAGTCTCTTTACTACTCAGTAAAGTCAAGGCTCCCAGAATGGACCCCATGACCCACCCTGTTGCAGCCTGACCTGGAGGCTAGAGCCCTGACCTGCCCTCCCTCTGACGGACCACTGGCCATGGTTGCCCACCTGACACTAACAGGCAGACCTTTTGAACAAAGTTATTATTTGACTAAGCTTCCTTTTCCTTCTCAGATAAATTATTTCACTGTTTGGAGGACTGTGTTTGTCATAGGTACCTACAGAGCCCATGTCTACAATACAGATGATAAATTAAAAAATGAATATTTGTTCATATCATCATCACTGATGCTGCTGGTTGACTTTTCTATTTCACTAACTGCCTGCCTCAGACTGTCTCTCAGTGCCAAAAAACATGCCATCAGTTTGGTTCTTTCTTAGCATTCCCTGCTTGTGTGTTCAGTGATTGCATTATGACTCAAGGGCAGTTGCATGACAAGGCAACCCTCTAGTAAAAAGAAACACAAATATCATATCATGGAAACAGCCTTTATAAGGAACAAGGTTAAAATGTATATGCAGATGAGTTCTGTGTTCACTCAGAGCAGAAGCACACAATCGATCAGGAGAGTGGACTTCAGGAAAATGGGCAAGGTGCAAAAAAGGCACCTGGCTGGCATCAGAGCAGAGATGGGGGTGGGCCAGAAATGGTCCATCGTCAAGGATGGAATAATGGTTGCCACAGAAGAGTGTGTTAAGTTCAAGAGGAAGAACTTGAGGGCCAAAGGACCCTGCTGGTTCAGCTCTGAGGTTGCCCAGGTGGTGAGGGAGAACAGGTCAGCCTACAGGAGATACAGAGGGACTGAGAGAGAGAGAGAGAGAGATGGATAGGGAAAATTACTTAAGGTTGGCCAATGTGGCAAGCAAGGTAGTCTGGGAGGCTATGGCACAAAAAGAACTGCAGATAGCTGAGGGAATCAAAAAGGGGGAGAAGGCCTTTTTTATTACATAAGTGAGAAAAGGGACAAGAAGGACAGGAATGTAAAGCTTCAGAAAGGGGAAGAATGGGTAGAGGAGAACAAGGGAAGGCTAAGGTACTGAATGAATATTTCTGCTATGTCTTCACCTGGGAAAAAGATTGACTGGTGCCTACAGGGGGGAGACAGGGAGTAGGGGTGGAAGGGAGCATGGATGTTGTGGTAGAGAAGGATAGAGTGAGGCAGGGGCTTCTAACATTGAAGGTGGACAAATCCCCAGGCCAGGACGGAATATACCCAAGGGTAGGGAGCTGGCAGGGGAGCGTGCAGGGCCACTAGTGGACCTGTTCAATAATTCCCTGAAGTTGGGCATGGTACCACAGGACTGAAGAATGGCACATGGTGCCCCTACATAACAGCGGTCCTAAGAATGACCCATGGAATTACAGACCAGTCAGTCTGACCTCAATCATTTATGAGCTCATGGAGACCATACTTAAAGAATGGCTGGTACGGTATCTAGAAGAGAATTGTTTCCAGGATGAGAAGCAGCACAGGTTTATGGGATAGAGATAATGTCAAACATATCTGATTGACTCCTTTGACTGGATCACTAAGTCAGTGGACTGAAGCTAGGTGGTGGACATCCTTTATCTGGACATCAGCAAGGCCTTTGACTCTGTACCCCACAAGAAGTTGATCAGGAAGTTGGTGGATCTTGGGGCTTGGGAGAAGATGACCTGGTGGGTAGAAAGCTAGCTGAGGGACAGAACCCAGAGGGTGGTTGTGGGGAAGAGTTATCTAGCAGCAGGGAGGTCACCAATGAGGTCCTACAGGGCTCGGTGCTGCGGCTGGTGTTGTTCAATGTCTTTATCAATGACATTGGGGGATGACATCAAGGGCAAAATGTGCCTATTCAAGGACAACACCAAATTCTGTGGGAGAGTGGAGACATTATAAGGGATACAGGACCTGCAGGGGGACCTGAGAAAACTTGAGAGGTGATCTGGGATTTGGCAACTTGGCTTCAATGCCAAGAAATGCAAAGTTATGCAGACTGGAACCAGGAATACAAGGAAGGAGTACTACCAGGGAGGGGTTCAGGTAGCAGCTACAGAGGAGAAGAAGGATCTGAGAATGATGATTACTAGCAACCTGCAGCACTCCACGCAGGGCAAAAAAAGCAGCAGCAGGCACAAGCAAGATGCTGAGTTGTATAGCCAGAGGAATCAACAGTAGACGAAAAGAGATTATACTGCCCTTGTACAGGTTGTTGGTGAGACCACATCTCAACTATGGCATAAGATACTAGTGCACACACCTTAAGAAAGACATCAGCCTGCTGGAGAAGGTTCAAAGGAGGGCAACAAAGATTATTGCAGGTCAGCAGGGCAAAACCTATGAAGAGAGTTTGGGGACCCTGAATATGTACTCCCTGGAGGAAAGAAGGAAGAGAGGGGATATGACAAAGACTTTCAAGTACTTAAAAGGGATAAATACAGTAGATAAGGAGGGTCTCTTTAAGAGGTAGTAGAAACACGAGGGGACACAGTCTAAAACTGAAGAGGGGGAGGTTTAAGAGGGAGGTTAAGGAGCACTATTCACGGAGAGGGTGGTCGCCAGTTGGAATGCACTGCCAGAAGTGGTCTCGCTGAAGCCGGTGGGCAACTCCAAGAGAGGCTGGGATAGGCATAAAGGGAAAATACAGTATGTGTCTGGGCAGATGGACAGGATGGGAGGACTGGGGGGGCAGGGTCAGAGGCATAGGCTGAGGACCCTGCAATACGAGCAGACAAGATAGACCAAATGACCTTTCTGCTGGCTTCTTCATATGTTCATATCTAACAATAGCTTTCTAAATTATTACCATTGTAACTATTGCTTTTCTTTTTATGGAAGAATATACAAAGAGATAATAAATAACTTTAACCTGGGCTAAATCAGGAGTTCAAATCCTGTGATGTACTGACTAACCAGGGATAGCAACAGTTTGTTTAGCAAGGATACTTTGCTACTGTAAATATTGTTCTTGGCTAGGCAGTATACATTCCTCATTGCATGGCCTTTGGAAAAAGCATGACCTCCCCCCCCATATTCAAACCATTGATGTTGCACTAAAAGGTATAGTGCAGTCCTAATGGGATATAGTGCTGCCAGTAGCCTGTCAGTATGGCCGATGTAACTGTGTATTCAAAAATAGACTTAGCATGACTCTAAGTGGTTGATGCAGCAATGCTAAATACACCACTGTGCCCATGCAAATTGGGTGCACCTCCTGCATACAGGTCTCAGTGGTATAGTGAAAGTGTTTTGGAAGCACTAAAAGGCTGCCATGGCAGCACTGTTCAATGCTTGCAAAACCCTACTGATATCACCATGCACAACAATGCATGACCCCCCCCCCCCGAGGCATTGATGCCTATGAAATATCATGTCACTGACTGAGACATGGCTTTCCACAAAAAGAAAACAGAGATCTCCATCTCCCTACATGGGTGAAAACTTCTCAGGCTTGACCGAACAGGTAAGTGAGGAGGTGGCTGCCTAGTTCACCTGTGTAACACATTGCAAGGGCATAAAATCAAACTGGACAGCACAAGCACTGACTGTGAATGCCGAGCAGTGCACCTCCTACTAGGGAATGGAAGGAAAAATCCAATCCTGATGACAGTCTACATTCTCCCAGGGAAGCAACATTCTGGCTGAGACACATTCACCCTACATTTTAAACAAGCAAGTAATCCAGAACTGAGAAACTATAGTACTAGATGACTTTAATAATCAACTGGGCAACAAAAACAAGCTCAGGATACAAGAACCATATACACAAGTCTGTACCTCACCCAAACTGTTTCAGAATGTACACAAACTAACTACAAAATAGGTGCAAAGCTCTTCATGGACTGCGTCCTAACCACCTATGCAGAAAGACTAATTGATGTGACTTTACTGCCAGATGTCCTGAGTGACCACTCACCCATTGTAACTGGACCATCAAACTTGCCCATTCAGCTCCCTAAACTGCCTTATAGTAGGATACTCTGAAAAGGGACACTGAATACATTTAAAGCACACCTTACCCAAGTAAACTAGAGCCAGCTGGACTCCACCACTAACATAGACACAACCCTAGACTACTTTATCACACAGTTTAATGCCATTGCCAATAAATATGCCCCATTCATAAAGCGAGTCATTAGAGGGGACTCTGCCGAATGGGCTACACATCACTGCTCACCCAAATGAGGGTCAGGGACAACTTCTGGCACAAGGTAAAGTAATCTGGAATGCATGCAGACTGGCATGAATACAGGGCAGCAAGGAAAAGGTGCACCCAGAATATCAGACTGGCAAAGGCCAACTTCTATTAGGAGCAACAAACTAGTTGCAGGGGTAAGGGGAAGGCATTTTGGGATTCCCTAAAGGATCTCCTGGGAAGGGATGACAAATACACCCCAACAATGCTCAACACAAATGGATCTGTCAGACTTGACCCCACTGAGGTTGCCAACAACAAAGCCTCCACTGACCTCAATGCTGTCCTCCAGAGACTGAAACCACAACCACACCAGCCTATCAATCTGGCATCCAGAAGGACCAACGCTGGCCACAATTCCATTTCAAAACTCTCATAGTAAGGGACACTCTCAAATATGTTAAACACATGCTAGGTAAAACCAGGATGGGAAGTGACACACTTAATATGAAATTGGTTGCTGTAGCCCTAGATGAACTCATCCTCCCTTTGACCAAACTATTTAACCTCTCACAATTCCCTAATGTCTAAAAAAGCACCCTAGTCACTCCCATCCATAAATATGGTGACCAGACCTTAGTCACAAACAATAGATCAATATCCATCCTCTCACCTTTGTCCAAAGCACTGGAGAAGATGGTGTCAGACCAACTCATCACTTACTTCAACCAATACAAGATTCAATGTTAACAACAACATGGATTCTGCAAACTGCATAGTCCCTCCACTGCCCTAACTGAATATAATAGTTTTTTGCATGATGCTTTTGAAAAGGGACACCTGGTGGGTTCAATCTACATAGACCTAACCAAGGCCTTTGATTTAGTTAATCATGCCCTGCTGCTAATCAAACTCCCCACCTTAGGCCTCTCTGCTGACACTGCACTCTGGTTTCAAAACTACCTCACAGGCAGATCCCAACAGGTGAGGATCAGTGGGGTGCAATCTGACGCTAGACCTGTCATAACTGGAGTACCACAAAGCTCCATCCTGGGACACCTACTGTCCATCTTATTCATGAACAACCTGCCAGGAGCCTGCCCAGCTCTAGGGTCATACTATACTTGACTTTGCAAAGGTTGAAGAATGGTTCCATGACCACAAGTTGATCCTGAACCTCAGCAAAACCAAGGTCATGCTATTCAGCTGTGTGCAGAGCAAGAATGAAGCCCATTCCCTCACCATCCAGAATGGCGCTGGTGCCCAGCTTGAGCAGGTCGAGCATTTCAAATACCTTAGGATCATGTCAGATAACTTTCTCTCCTATACACAACACATTGAGAACATTGCCAAGGCCGTAAACATTTGAATTGGAATGCTACATAGACACAAGCATTGTATGACTACCGATGCTCTGCAGCTGGCAATCCACAGCTCAGTCACCTCCATCATTGACTACGGTCTAGTCATCTATGGCTCTGCCTCCCCTACTGCCCTCCATAGGGTAACGGTGGCACTTAAAGCCTGTAGACTACTCACTGGCGCTGCCCACCTTACTCACACCTGTGAACTATATGCTCAATCTAGATGGCTCCCACTCCTTTGCAGGATCCAGTATCAGATCTGCTTGCTTACAAAAAAGGTACTCCTAGGCCTCATGCTACCAGGTGTCAAAAAGCTCCTAAACACACACTGTACCACTCAGCGTACCCGTAACACCATCAATCAAACCTTCCAGCTTCCCAGATGTCGGATCTCTATGGGACAGAGATCGTTCGCCTACAGGGCTCCACACTGGTATAATGCTCTCAACCAGGATATCCTGACTACTCCCAAAATTGGCCCCTTCAAACGGCTGCTTCACATACACCTCACCTCTTCTGGTAGCTGTGATTGTTTCACTTAGAGCTCCACCTCCCTTAGTACTCCTGACTCTCCCGCTCCTCTCCAATAAATTTCTGCTATCTAGTCCACCTTTCATTCCCCCTGCTACCCCCTGCTGCTCCCATCCCCATTCACCACCAACACCAGCACTTATAGTATCCCTGTCCCCTACCCCTACCCAACTAACACTTCTCAAGCCCTCCTCCCTCCTTCACAATGGCCTTCTAGCCTGCCCACTCCTCTGGGGCTGCCCTCCCTACTGGTCTTCCCCCATATGCTTTCACATCTACTCTACCTATGCACTGCTTAGTTATCAGTCTGAGCCAGCCTCTCCACATCTATCACTGGTTTTAGCTCTACTCCCACCTTACCTGTGTAGACTCGTATTATGAATAATGATGTTCACCCTTGTATGTTCTCTACCATCTGTGTAATTACTGTATAATTTTTGCAATGTTGTTCACCCTGTTTATCTACCGACATTTTGACATGGCACATTTGTAAATGAGCTGTTCTTGCTCAAAGGTATTTAATCCTAGAGTTAATAAATAAAAAAATAAAACAAATAAATATGCAGATGATGCAGTCATCTGCACAAGTAGCCCCTGCCAAGAAGTGCTCACTCGTGACCTTCAACACAGCTTTGCATCCTTTGAGAAATGGTTCCTGCAGAACAAGCTTGTGCTCAACTATAAGAAAACCAAAACAAAGCTCTTCTCTAGTGCACAGAAAAGGGCTAAGGTAGATTCGCTCAACATCTACAACAAAAAGGAATGACCTCTAGAACAGGTAGACTTATTCAAATACCTGGAGGTAACCATTGACTAGACACTTACATTTGCACCACACGTGGAACAAATCATCTGCAATAATAACAGGAAATTGGAGGCACTCTATAGACAGAGACACAACCTTACAACAGAAGTCAAATGAGAGGCAGTCACAAGTTCCATCCTCCCCTAGTAGATTACGGTTTAATAGTATATGGGACCGTCTCCAATACAGCATTAAATAGGGTTCAGTTAGTCCTAATCAAAGCTTGCTGTTTTGTAACAGGTGTCAACAAATACATGCACACATGTACATTCTACTTCCTCACAAAATGTCTTCCTTACACCAGAAAAATTAAGTACCAGATTGCCTAATTGATAGGAAAGCCCTCATGGGTCTGACTCCCCCCCCCAGCCTACAATCTCTCCTAAGGTGTGGCCAAAGTCCCTGTCCTACTAGAAGCATGCCCTATGGTACCCTAGCAGTGCCTTTCAGAAGAACAAGTATAACCAGATGCTCCTTTGGAACCAGAGCCCCCTAATGGCCTAACTAGTTGCCAGCAATGCAAAAGACAACTGTAAAATGGGGCCAATTCAAAGGGGAGCTACAGAAAGTGCTCCTACCTAGCACCAACTGTGGTTACTTCTTCAAAAGATCCCCACACACACAAACACACACACTCAGTGGCACTTGACAGCAGCACCACAACCAATCACTAACAATGCAACTCTTTGACCTCCCGCTCATCTATTGATTCCCTGTGCCATAATGCACACAATTCTGTCCCCAGACAATGCCCTGCAGGGCTGCTGCTTATATTCAGTGCTATTGTTACAGTAGACTAATATGCCCCTTGAAATGAACCTTGATTTGTGTACTCTAATGTTATGTTACCAACTCTATGTTGTTACTGCTTACGTTATCTTTGTTGATCTGTGTACTCTTAAGACATGTTGTAACTGTGCAGCTTAGCCAGCTGGCTATGATTGTTATGATTGTTCTATGATATTTGTAATATAAAATATAGTGTGTGATTGTCAGTGCTTCCATGAGTGCCCCCAGGTTTCAGTTACAGGCAAGTGACCTGAAACCAGCAGGTAATTAAAAGACTAGTGAGACTTAATTAAGGGTCTCCTGTTTAGAGGAAAAAACATTTTTATACCATGGTGTGAAAAGTCATAAAATTCCTTTGATGTGCTGTTTTTCTTTATGTGATTGTATGCTCTTTGATACATTGTTCTTTGTTTACATTTAACTTCCTTTAATCCATTTTTAAGTAAACCATTTATTCCAAAGACTGCCTGGGTGTGTCTTTGAAGTTCTTTTTGCATGTGACAAATGGAGGGTTAAGACTGACAAAAACTGTTCAGAGCTTGATGGTGCTACTAAACTGGGAAAAGGTAAGAATATATCTAAGGTATTTTATAGAGTTTTAAGGGTTCATTTTGGATACCTAGTTAGGTGCCCTTAGGCAAAAGATATCTGGTATCCTCCCGAAGTGCAGATTATCTAAGCCTGTACATTTGGGGTACGCTAGCATAAGGTTCACAGTTTGAATCCCCTCAGAACTTGAGACTAAAGGTGATTCAGACCCATAAGCAGACAGGAGGGTTACCCTGTCTGTTACTACTCAGTTCCCAGTTCCCAGGTTCCAAGTACTGCACTCAGAGGTTGGCACTGTGGGAGCAGAGGGCCTGACCTGCTGAGTGCATTTGTGACAGATTGGTTGGCAGTGGTGTGGATAAATTTGGTAACTCAAGCTTCAACTGTTCGGTGTGTCAGCTTAATACTGTACAGCTCACTTGCAAAAAAAAGACAGTGACTATTTTTAGAAAGGAAATAGAACAATATCATTTTGCTTACAGTCAAGTTCCTACCTGTTTTATTTTTTTTCTGAAGTGCAAGTTAGAGTAGCCGTAGTTAGGGAAGAAGATGGCTTCAAGCTACAGCGGGCACACTGTAGACTACTTGAAGCAGTTGTGCCAGGACAGAGGAGTTTTGTATGAGGGGAGAGCCACCAAGCAGAACCTCATGGATGCCCTGATGGCAGCAGATGCCCAGAGCATCGAGTCACTGACTGTGACTGTAAGGGACTAAACCTTGAGTGTGGAGGGGCCAGCGGCCAGTGCAGTGTCCAGATCCGGTGAGGATGACAGCAGGGCCAGTGCCAGTGAAGGGCCACAGCAGCAGGGGAAGGTCACCAGCATTCTGCAGCCAGAAGCACTCAGGCTGCAGATTGAGTTGTGCAGAATGAAGCTGGAGTTCCAGAGAGACGCTGTGCGAGAGAAACGAGCCGCGGAGGAGAAGAGAGCATGAGAACAGAGAGAAGCGGAGCAAGAGAGATGAGCCACAAAGGAGAAGAGGGAGTGAGAACAGCGAGAAGTGGACCATGAACAGCAAGAGGTGGACCATGAGGAGCATGAGCACCAGAGGCAACATGAACTGGAGAAGCTACGACTCCAACCACCAGCACCAGAGCAGGTAAGTGGCTTGGGTTTAACGGGAACTACAGGACTGGGTTACAAATTGAATTCCAAATTGATAGCTGAATTTAAAGAGGGGGAGGAAATAGATGCCTTTTTAAATTCCTTTGAAAAAGTTTGTATTCAGGCTAAAATTTCTAGAGGGTCCTAGAGCTTCCAGCTATCCCTGCTACTTACCGGGAAAGCTCAGGATGCATTAGGTCAAATGGACAATGAGGACAGTAATGATTACAGCAAACTTGAAGTTGCACTTTTAAAAATGTTTGATTTAACTGCTGAAGCATACAGAGCTAAATTCCATGAGCTCAGGAGAAGCCCTGATATGAGCTATGAGGAACTAGCCATGAAACAAAGTCAGTTTTTAAAATGTTGGTGGGAAGGAACTGAAGCAAACTCTGCAGATAAAATTGAAAATGCTATTTTGTTAGAACAGTTTTTTGGGCATGCCCAGCAGAGCTGAAAACCTGGCTGGAGGACTGAGATCTCAAAACAGTGCAAGAGGCTGCTGAACTCTCAGACCACTATGCTGAGAGCAGACCTGCTCTGTGTGCGAATGGGGTGGGCGGGGCAGTGCAGAAAGAGAAAAGCGCCTTCAGGGCAGCTAAAACCCTCACTGCCTCCACCAAAACCAATTATCCCCAGGTTTCAGAGAAAAGATTTCTCTGAGAAAAGAAATGAATGCTGGGTTTGTAAAGAAACTGGGCATGTTGCCAGACAGTGTCCCAAAAGGGCAAGCAATATGCAACATGGGGATAGGAAAGAAGTGGGTTGTTTGTGTGTCCCTGGAAGCATGCCTGTGAACATGCGGGAACACATGCACCCAGTCACGGTGAATGGTGTACAGACACAAGAGTTAAGGGACACACGGGCATCCCTGACATTGGTAAAAGGGGATCTGGTAGAGCCTGGCCAGCTTATACCCAATAAATATGTCACTGTACAAGACTTTACTGGTGAAGAGAAAACATTGCCCTTCGCTAGTGTTCTCCTAGACTGGGGTGAAACAAGGGGAACTGTGCAACAGGTGGCTGTAGCCAAAACGTTAGCAGTTGACATCATCCTTGGCAACAATCTCAAACAGGGGATGGTGTGGGCAGTTACCAATAGCCAAGTGGGAAGGGGAAATTGTAGCTCCCTGGACCCCACAGAAGCCAGTGTGGAAATCCCTGGGAGGCTGGTTCCCCAGCCTGTATCTCCTGATAGGGAGACTAATGAAAAGGGGGTAGATATTTCCCCAGTAGCAGGTAACCACACAGCTACAGAGGGTTACTCTGCAGAGGGAGGGGTGACCCATTGTCAGTGGGTTAGGGAGGACAGTGATCCCAACTGCCCTGATGCTAGTGCTAGGGACCCTAGTTTAGAGACCGAAAGGGACCTGTCCCATGCCTTGGGAATGTGTAAGGAGTTTGCAGCTGCTCAGAAAAGTGACCCTAGTCTAGAGAAGCTGAGGGCTTGGGCAGACTCTGATGGAGCACAAGGAAGTGACGGTAAACATATGATTTATTGGGAAAATGTACTGATGTATACTCAAGCTGTGAAGACAGAGGGAAGGGTGATAGGCAGGCAGCTTGTCATTCCCCATGGGTGTCATGAGCAGTTGCTCAAGATTGCACATTATATTCCCTTGTCTGATCACCTGGGAATCACATGCAATATGCAGCTGTTGGTCCAGAATTTCTATTGGCCCAACTTCACCCAGCAGGTGAAGGAGTATTGCAGGTCTTGTCACTGGTGCAAGAAATAGGGAAGGCAGGTAAAAAAAAACAAGCCACCCTAATTTCATTGCCCATAGTGGAGGAGTCATTCCAGAGTGTGGGAATGGATATTGTGGGGCCTTTAAATATCCCCAGCTCCTCTGGGAAGAGATTCATCATGACTGTGGTGGATTATGCCGCCTGGTACCTTGAGGCAGTTGCCCTATCCTCTCTGAGGACAGAAAAAGTGGCAGATGCCTTACTTGGGGTTTTCTCCCATGTTGGGTTTCTGAAGGAGGTTTCACCAATCGAGGGGGTTCCTTCATGTTGGACCTGATGAAATGTTTGTGGGTGAAGTGTGGGGTGGTGCAGAGATGCATGACACCTTATCACCCGCAAGCCAATGGGCTTGTGCAAAGATTTAATGGTACCCTGAAGTCAATGCTCCAAGCATTTGATGAACAGCATGGGAGGGACTGGGAGAAATACCTTCCCCACCTGCTGTTTGTATACAGGGAGGTGCCCCAAGAGTCGACAGGATTTTCCCCCTTTGAACTCTTATATGGATGCCGGATACATAGGCCCCTAGATTTGATCTGGGAGGACTGGGAAGGCAAGCACACCACCCAGGGAACTCCCAAAGTGGATTATGTCCTTAGGTTTAGGGAAAGGCTGAAGGAGCTTATGGGGACAGCCCAGAGCAACCTGGCAGCTGCCCAACAGAAACAAAAAGTGTGGTACGTCCGCAGAGCCAGAGCTCACTAGTACACTGTGGGTCAGGAAGTCATGGTCCTTATTCCAGTCTGGAAAGACAAGCTGCAGGCTGAGTGGGCCAGACCATACAAAGTTGTTAGGAAGGTAAATGATGTAAACTATATCATAGAGTTACCCGACAGAAGACAGACAGAAAGAATGTACCATGTCAACATGATGAATCCATAAGCTAATAGGGCTGACATGGTGTTTGCAGTATGTAGTCCTGGGGAGGGGATGGATGAAGGAGACCCCCTTCTGGACTTGATGGAAGAAAGCAAGTGGAAGTCCTCTGTGGAGGCAGTTAAAATGTCTCCCCAGCTGGCCCTGGACCAGATCCAGGAAGTAAGGGAGGTTTTAGTAGACTTTGCCCCCCTGTTTAGTGCCAAGCCTGGACTAATCCCCTTAGTGACGCATGATGTGGAGATAGGGACACAGACACCCATACGGCGGACATCATATCGGGTGTCAGAGGCTGTCCAAAAGAACATTAGGAGGGAGGTGGAGGAAATGCTGGATTTAAGGGTAATCCAGAGATCCCACAGCCCCTGGGCCTCACCCATAGTCCTGGTGCCCAAGCCAGAAAGCTCTACTCATTTCTGTGTGGACTATTGTGGACTGAATGCTGCCACGAAGTCAGATGCCCACCCGATGCCCCGGACGGACGAACTCCTGGACAAGTTGGGAGGGACGACCTACCTTACGACTATTGACCTGACAAAGGGGTATTGGCAGGTCGAGTTGATTGACAGAGCTAGGGAGAGGTTGGCCTTCATCACTCTGATAGGCTTATTTGAATTTAAAGTAATGCCTTTCAGAATGAAGAATGCCCTGGCCACTTTCCAAAGGTTGGTGAACCAGGTATTAAATGGTGTTGAGGAGTACGATGCAGCATACCTGGATGACACTGCCATCTTTAGTGCCAGCTGGGAGAAACACCTGTCCCACCTTAGGGAAGTGCTGGGCAGGATACAGAGGGCCAGGCTCACTGTCAAAGCTGAGAAGTGCCAGGTGGCTATGGCTGAAGTGGTATACCTCGGGCATGTTGTAGGCCGGGGACAGCTCCATCCTAACCAAGCAAAAATAGAGGTGATCAAGGCATGGCCCAGACCAGAAACACAGAAGCAGGTCAGGAGTTTTCTAGGCACAGCAGGGTACTATAGGAAATTTGAACCCAATTACAGTACCCTGTCTGCTCCCCTATCTGACCTGGTAAAGAAAAGGATGCCTAAGAAAATTACCTGGGAACCAGCCTGTGAAAAAGCCTTTACCAGACTGAAGGAGGCACTGTGCAGGGCTCCTGTGTTGACAAGTCCTGACTATAGCAAACACTTTATAGTTCAGACTGATGCCTCAGACATGGGTATTTAGACAGTACTGAGTCAGACATCCAACCAAGGGAAAGATCACCCTGTAGTGTACTTGAGTAAAAAGTTACTTCCTAGGGAGCAGGCATACTCTGCTGCGGAAAAAGAGTGTCTTGCCATAGTGTGGGCCTTAAAGAAGTTAGAGCCATACTTATATGGGCAGCATTCTGAAGTACACACTGACCACAACCCCCTGGTTTGGCTGACGCAAATGGGAAAAACTAATGGTAGACTATTAAGATGGAGTCTTGCCTTGCAAGGGTATGACATAACAATCTTACATAGGGCTGGAGTGACCAATCAATACACCGATGGCCTGTTGCGTGTTTATGAGGAGTGAACTGATTTGGGAAGTTCATCCCATGCAGGGGATAGAGCCCCCAAATTCAGTCTATGTGTGAAGGATTGTAATGCTTGGCCAGCTGGTTATGATTGTTCTATGATATTTGTAATATAAAAATACAGTGTGTGATTGTCAGTGCTTCCATAAGTGCCCCTCCTCCAGGTTTAAGTTACAGGCAAGTGACCTGAAACCAGGAGGTAATTAAAAGACTAGAGAGACTTAATTAAGGGTCTCCTGTAATTAGAACTGACCCAGCTGCCAGGATATAGGGACCGTAAACTTTTATGACATTTTAGAGGAAAAAACATTTTTATACCATGGTGTGAAAAGTCATAAAAAATCCTATGACGTGCCCTGGGAAGAGGAACTGCTTGAGATCAAAGAGGAGATGTTAATTAAGGAGTCATATTGGGAAATTAGTTTTTGCTGAAGTCACAGTATTTAAAATATCTCCTGACAGGAAGATCATTGTTTGTATAATTTTTATATTCTAAAAGGAGGAGCTAGATGACATCATAGAATGGGTGGAAACACAGAGTTTAAACTGTATTCTATGTTTCAATTGAGTGACATTTCTTTTTGGGCTCTTAAGAAACAACATCTAACTATAAGCACTATAGAGGTAATACATTAGATAGAAAAGATCTAAATGTACTTCAGTAGGAGTTTGTCTGTAGTTTTCTTTGTTTTTCTTTATGTGATTGTATGATCTTTGATATATTGTTCTGTGTTTACATTTAACACATTTTTATCCATCTTTCAGTAAACCTTTTATTCCAAAGACTGCCTGGGTGTGTCTTCAAAGTTGTTTTTGCATGTTATGTATGGTGGGTTAAGACTGACAAAAATTGTTCAGAGCTTGATGGTGTTACTAAACTGGGAAATGGTAAGAATATACCTCAGGTCTTTTATAGAGTTTTAAGGGTTCATTTTGGATACCTGGTTAGGTGCCCTTAGGCAAAAGATATCTGGCATCCCCCCGAAGTGCAGATTATCTAAGCCTGTACATTTGGGGTACACTCGCATAAGGTTCACAGTTTGAATCCCCTCAGAACTTGAGATCAAAGGTTATTTGGACCCACAAGCAGACAAGAGGGTTACCCTGTCTGTTACCTGTTCACAATACTGAGCTTGGAGGTTGGCACTGTGGGAGCAGAGGTCCTGACCTGCTGAGTGCATTTGTGACAGTAAATATCTGTGTTTTTTGATGAGGAATATTTGTAAATGAGCATTTTGCTCAAAGGTGTGCATCCGAGTAATAAATAAATAAATAAATAAATAAATAAATAAATGAATAAATAGAAAACAAAAGGAAAACATTCCCCTCCACCCGATTCCCATAGACAAAAAGTTAAATCCCTGGTATACCAATGTTACCAACCACCCATTCTAATTCTCATCAAAATAAAGGTAAACCTTGACAGTCCAGTGGTATCCCCACCCACCCCAGACCCCTTCAGAATAAAGGTGATCCCTCATAGTCCAGTGATAACCCCCATCTAATTCGATCCCCATAGAAACACACTAAACCCACCTACTTACTCAGCACTCACAACTCTCACACCCCACCACCACCACCAACCTGGCACTCAACTCTCCTAAGAAGCCAGTCAATTTCTATTGGCAACTGCAGGATGGTAACCAGCACAGACCTTCTTCTCAGCACCTCAGCTGGCCTCCAACTGAATTATGAGAACTGTGGCTGTGGCTGTTTCTACCATATGTGCATAGTCGGTTCCTGTCATTTATACAGCAGGTGGCTGCTTTCATGAGAAGAGGGTCTGTGCTGGTTGCCATCCTGCTTTTGGACTGCCTTCACAGACTTTACCTTTATTTCAGCCAGGATCAGGGTGGGTAGAGGTACCATTGAATATCCAGGGATTACCCTTATTCCAACAGGGATCAGGGTGTTTTCCACAGTCTTTTCTTGGGAAGGCTTAAATGATATGCCCAGGGTATCAACATATGAGGGGTAAAAAGCAACATGGTGCAAAACTGAATTGCAACACATGCATCACCTAACATCATCAGGGTGCCAGCACAAGTTGCCACACTGGTGATGGACCTTATCCAGAATGAATGAACATAGAAACAGAAGGCCTGATTTATTCTAGCCTTTGTGGCCACATACTAGGTTTAGGTTGCAACTGCATAGACTATTTAAGCAAGCCCTACTCCCCCTATGTAAGAAAAGATCATCATAGAGATATCACTTATTCGTACCATATTGTCTATGCTTATATAAGCATTACTGATAACTGACTATTTAAATTCCAAGCATTAACTTGAAGAACCCATCTTATTAAGACAACATAAAACATATGCAGTGAACGGTTCTCACTGTATACTGTTATCCAACCTGCATGTCCCACTATCTCTTATATCATGGTAGAAGAGCTATTTCTTGCAAGCGACTTGTAACCAATAAATATTGAGGTAACCTTAAGACAAAAGCAGCAAACTTTTAAACAGGAAGATGAACAATATAGAGAATACTGGTTGGGCAACTTTGCACAACTAGCCTGTGCTGCCACTGAGAGGTTCAGATTACAACAGATGTCAAGAGCAAAGCTCCAGAGGTCCATTGAGCCTCAAAATGGAAGCACTGGCTAGTTGGGCATGGTTTTGCCCAGCAAGTATTATTCATAGTGTACAGAGCAAAAAAAGAACATTTTTTCAACTGTTTAAAATGTTGTCCCATTCCCAGGCTGTTCTGTTGTCAGGTACAAGGGTCAGTTGATATGGAAAAACAGAAGATTCTTTTTAAAATAAGATCACATAAATTAACATCCATCTAAAGGTCTGATTTTTCAGTTTTGTTGAAAACAGAGCCTACTAGAAAAGGTCCACATTGTAGTGTTCCATTTTATGGTACCTGTTGGAAGTGTGGTGTGCTTTTTTCAGCTCTGCTTTCATTACAGATGGTAACACGGACTTCCTCAGAAAGAACTACCAGTTTCTCATATTGGCCTGCTTCCTTAGTTGCTCCTTGTGACCAGAAGTCCAGATTTATTTTCTGAAGCAATTTCCTGGTCTCCTTGGTCTCTATAAAAAGATACTGTTGTCATGAGTAAAAGACTCATAACCAAGCTGGGTATTGCAGAGCAAGTGAGACTCTCAGGGACTGCAACAATGCCCTGATTGCATTGCATGCCTTCCTGTGGTCCCTGGTCACGTAGCTTAGGTCCAGAAACAAGCAGAGTTGTTTTCCCCTCTGCAGTGCCTAATGGGCCAGTTCTCTGGGCTGCTGCAAGGATTCTGTCTGCTGTTCCTATGCTCCGGAGAGTTGTATCAGCAGAGTTCTAGGAGCATTATTGGCAGGACATGGGGCCCACATTTCTTGACAAGATCTTTTCATATAAGGCTTTCCTATGGTGAATGCGTTAGGCTGTGTACTTTTTAAAGCACACATCACAATACATTTTCTGTTCTTTAGCCTCATACTGAAGCCATGGGTAAGGATTTCTCTATTCTAATCTATGTTCCTGCCTTTGTTTCCCCAACTGTTGCCATGCATTATTATTTCCTACATTCTAGGTTTGATCTGGAAGTACTAGTGGAGGTGGTGATGGTTATAAAATACCCACACAAAATCCATGACCGCTCCTATTATGGTGCTGCTCACTGCTTCCAATAGCCATAGCGTTAGTACTAAAAATGATACTAGTTGTAAGTGACACGAGGTCATCGGGATCCTCCATCTCATCCTGCTCCCCCTCCACCAACTAGTCTGTCTCCAGAGATAAGGGTGAGGCAACTCTGTCTAATTCTATTGCAGAAATATCAAGTGCATCTGTGATTGCATTATCAATGCTGTTTTCTATAGCCAGCCCAGTAGCGCTGAGGGTTGATGCGCTGGACGCCACACTTCGTGCCACGACAGCAACCCGGGTTCAGGAATGGACTCAGGCCATTGGGGGTTGGCAGGGGAGGGAAGGGATTGAGCATTCAGAAGACTGCTCTCCCTTACCTGGGAAGGGATCCAGGCTCATGGTACTCTCTAGTGGCTCCTGAGGAAACTCGGGGCAGTGCAGTGTTGCGGTGCCATCACAAGGGGAGGAGCAGTGGCAGACATCAGCATGTAGGTACCATGACGTCATTGCACGTCCATGCTCCTGTGGGGAAAATGCTAACAAAAAGAGCCCTGACCCTTGGTAGGTGATGGTGGGTCGAGGGGCCTGTTAGAGGGTGAGTCCTGTATCAGAACGAGCCTGAAAAGGTTAATGAAGGTCAAGGAATCTTCCCTTTTTTTCTCTCACACTTTGACACTATTCTTCTTACTAATTCTTACTATAATTTTGTTCTCTCTCTCTCTCTCTCTCTCTCTCTCTCTCTCTCTCTCTCTCTCTCTCTCTCTCTCTCTCTCTCTCTCTCTCTCTCTCTCTCTCTCTCTCTCTCTCTCCAGGGATGGCCTCCTGACAGCATCTTCTCCATATCACTGTACTATCCTTTTTCTGTCCTCTAGATACATTTGTCAGTAATTACTCTTCGCATGTGTCAGGTATTGTACAATATCTCCTGGAAGCATCTCCCAAACAGTCGAGACATACCAGATGATCCCACTTCTAACACCAGTGTAAACATGGTGGGATAATAAGACACAGCAATCTGAGTAAAGTGCATAAAAAATGCATAAAAGCGTTTATCATTTTCTTTTGAATCCAGAAAAATAAACAAAAATATATATATATACAAGAAGAAAACAAAACAGGTTAGATAAAATCAGACAACTGCTTAGTTTCAACAGTCTCTGTGGCTTAGCATCAGCCTATTGCAAATTGCAGTACAAACAAACAGTGTGAAATCTAGCACACTACTAGGTCTTACTCCTCCAGCAGTCAGCATTCAACTGACCTCCCTATCTAACAAATGCCTCTAGTGGTGGGTCCTTTATACTCACCAGGGGATGACATCACCGGAGGTGGTCTGCCCCCTTTTTCTTATTTCTAAAATAACATGCCTCAGTCTTTCCTTTTACCTCTATTTTCAACATGCACAATTTGGAAATATAGATACATTTGTCAGTAATTACACTATACAGTGCTATTACAGTCCAAGCTACCTCTGCATAACTAACAAGCTGAAATGAGGGGAAGCCCCACCCCTTTTCTGACATCACTCCAGGGGGATTCTATAAGCTGTGCCTGAGAGCAGCCAGTCCTATAGTAACCTCTTCCAGAACTCAGAGAGACTTTCCACGGGTACTTTTATTCTTATATCATTTGCAAAACCTGGTGGTTATAATTCTTCCTTCGAGACTCCCTGAGTTGGCAAAGAGAACGGAAGAAGTAGGGCGCGCTCCTCTTCTCCCTTCTCCTGCCAGCTCAGTAAGCTTTTTGCAAAAACAACAAAGAGACATTCTCTTAATTGTTTAATCCCTAATAATCTTTATCATCACTCAAACAGCTGGGGTTTTCAAGATATACTTATCAAAATGGTGCCAGCTATTTATCATGCCTTACTCTGGACACTGGGCAACAATAACCCTTTTTATTATGTCAGATGGCTACAATTGTCAGCCGTTGGGCAACATTTCATTTTGGCCCAGTAACCTCTTGTTCTTTCAGCCCTCAGCTGAACATTCATTTTTTCATCTTTGTTTTCTTAGCCATTGCTTCCTTTTCTTTAATTTAGCAGATGACTGTGCAGGAGCAGAAGCAGGCACTAGGGGAACATAAGTTAAAGATATCCCACTTGGACTCCGCCCTTTGCCAAGTGTGTGGCACGCACTCACCTGGAGCCTTATTCTGCTCTGATTGGGGATTTATTTCAAGCACTTCCTACTCTGGTCACTGTCTTGACCAGAGTGCTCTTTTCATGCCATGGGAGCACATTTTGTGCTACTGAGCAGCATGGGAGCATTTCTAACTCCCTTAGCCTTGGTCCCAATACCATTTCTTTTCTAAGCACAACGTGCACTTTCAGACCATAAAAGCAGAGTTTCTTTTCTTTGTTAAACACCGAAAAAAAAAACACACACTTCAATAGAAAGGGGACAGAAAAAGAGATAGTACAGTGGTATGGAGAGGGTGCTGTCAGGTGGCCACCCTGGCAGCAAAGAAAAGGAAAGAGACAGAAAACAGGGACAGTAAAAAAATATATAGTAAGAATTAGTAAGAAAATGAATAGTATGAAAGGAAAAAAGAAGGAAGATTCCTTGACCTTCCTGAACCTTCATTAACATCCTCAGGCTTGTACTGATACAGGGCTCACCCTGTTACAGGGCTGACCTCCACACCCACTGCCGGGTCCTCAGCCTGCCATCGGTGCCCCCTTCATTCCAATGGCAACCTGTCTAGATTGCAGAAAGGTCACCAGTAGAGGTCGATGGTCCCGCCCCAGGGGCTTAAATCTGGGGAGCCAGAAGAATGAAACAGGGGTCTCCTCCACTGGACATGTAAGGCTGGGACTTCAGGCAGGTGGGATAAGGTTGTGCCATGTGACCTCACCAGAGAGAGTCCGAGGGTCATTAAGGGAGCCGCATTAAGAAAGTTCACAACAAAAAATGCTGCTTTCTGTTGAGTCACACAACCACAGGCCCCAAAATATCCAGTTATTTTGTTGTATTGATACCCTATTACTTTTCACTTTTCTCAGTCATCCAGGTTTCATTTTAAAACTCTTAGAAAAACAAGTGTTTCCAGCTCCTTTCTGAATCTGTAAAACCCCACGCGCCCCCCCCCAACACACACACACTGAGCCAGCTCTCTTTGGTGCCCAATTTTTCCAGGGCTATTGTTGCTAAATCTCCCCAAACCCCACGCCTCTTACTGTCTCCTAAAATTTCGTCCCCCTCAACTGATTAAATACTTTCTCTGCCCGCCCTCTTCCTTGACCCCACCCCCATCATTCTTCTGCAGCCTTCCATTGGCTCCCCCTCTACTCTAGAATTTCCATTCTCTCTGTTTCACCTCCTAAGCCTATTGGCTATTCACCCTCCTATGGGCCAACCAACACATTCATCCCAGTCAATCTCAGGCTCCTTTCTCCCCGTAATTACCTCCTTGTCTAAGAAGCTGCTATAAAATCCCAGCACCATGTCCACTGTGGCTAGCTTTTTACCTCTACTCAGTTGTCTGTTCTCCTGCCTCCCACCCCTCCTCTCCACTATGCCGCCTACCTTTCCCATGACCCCCTCCCCCTACTTGGCTCATATTGTAACTCCTCCTTGCCCCTCCAACCCTGTGCTCTCCCTCCTACCCACTCCTACCTGTGCACACTCCACTATACGTCCCCTCCTTTCCTAATCAGGCCCTCCCCCTCCTGGACTCTTCTACACCTACTTGCTTCTTGCCCCACCCCTGTTGCCCACACAAATGTCCATCCTTGCCCTCACTCATGGTGGGGCTCTTCTGTTCCAAGCTGCCTCTGTATGCTAGCTCAACACCTATCCTTCACCCTCCTCCTTCTTGTAGTGGGAGACATCCACCCAAATCCAGGACCCTCGATCACACATCCCCACCAACCTCAGCCGGCACCCCCACCCCGCATCCCATCCCCTCCCAACTGCCAGGTTACCCACTCCACAAAGGCCTCCATCTCCTTCACCTAAATATTCGTAGCCTACCACTTAAAATCGACCAGCTACAAGTTCTCGCTGCCCTACATGCCCCTGATGTCCTCATCCTCTCTGAAACTTGGCTTAACAAAAACATTCCCGACTCATCAGTCGCAATCCCTGGTTACATGATGACTCGCCCGGACAGGGCCATGAGAGGTGGCGGCGTAGCCATCTTTACAAGTTCAGACATACGCTATGAAATAATCTTATCTAAAACTGAACCTAAAGAGTACGAACTTTTGCTGCTCCAGCTCACGCTACCTTTCTCACTGCCCATATTCATTGCCAGAATCTACTACCGACCAGGCACCCCCGCCACAACTGTTACTGACCTTCTGACACAAATCAGTTCACGAGTACCCACTGGGTTATTATATGCTGTGGGTGACCTAAACCTAAACTGGTTAGCCCTGGCCCTCAACAAAACCCGGACGGATGTCACTGCCCTCAGTTTAACCCAGCTCATCACTGAGCCCACCTGCCTAAAACTTAAATCAGGTAACTACTTCCTTATCGACTGGGCTCTGACCTCCCATCCTCACAGAGTCATCCAAACAGGCCTACTCCCTGACTCTATTGGTGATCACCATGTCATCTACCTTGTTCGCAAAATCCACCTTCTCAAATCCTCCCCTAAGGTCTTAGTCCAATGGTCATTCAATTCCCTAAACCCTCCTAAATGACCTTGTCCTAGCTAACTGGCTCCCCTCCTCCCCTCCAACCTGAAAGATGACACCCTACTTCACTTCAAAAACACGTTCCTTAAGATATGGGATTCCCACGCCCCGCTATGACGTACTAGGGTACATGGTACCCATCTGCCTTGGATCTCCCAAGAGCTCACAGCTTGTATGAATGCCCGTGACTCAGCATGGTGAGCCTTCGAAGCCTCAGCCCTACTTCAGGACCTCTCCCTCTACTGGTATCTGCACAACATGTGCACTAGAGCAACTCGGCTAGCTAAAGTAGAGTACTTTAGATCCTCCCTCCAATCTAACCTTAATAGCTCTTCAAATTCTGGAAGGTCATACACCCCCTCTTCTCACCCCCAGCAGCCAAGCCCTCACCTCTCCTTAGTGTAAACAACTCCACACTCTCGGATCGTATCTCAGTCGCTACTGAGTTTAACTCATATTTCTCCACCTGTGCTTCCTCGCTCCTTTCCTCCTTACCCTCATGTCACCATCTCCACCACCTACGGGGCAAAAACTACCTCAAAATACAGGTATTTTCTCCTTCAGGGAAAGCTCTATGGATGAAGCTGTAGAAGTCCTGCTAACATTAAGCCCATCAAATGGGAATTCCCCGGATGAACTAGACTCCAAACTTCTGTTCCTCTTGGCCTCTGCCGTAGCCACCCCTATTGCTGCAGCCTACCTCCTAAATCTATCCTTCACCACTGCATCTGTCTCTCTGTCCTGGAAGCACACCATTGTCATCCCTCTTCACAAAGGGGGCCTCCTCCTCTGCCTCAAACTATTGGCCAGTCTCCCTCCTCCTTGCTCTGGCGAAGCTGCAAGAACACTTAGTGCTTAGCCAGCTAACCTCCTATCTCGCTGACTCAAATTTCTTCACACACTACCAGTCCAGATTCAGGAAAGATCACTCCACTGCCTCCTCTTTACTAAGGTTCACTGACACCATCCAATCTGGAATGGATAGAGGTCTCATCACCTCTGCCATTTTCATCGATCTGGCCAAGGCCTTCGATACAGTCTCCCACACTCTGTTACTATCTAGCCTCTTTGACTCTGGCCTCTCCACATCTGCTACTGTCTGGTTCAGTGCCTATATTATAGACCGCACTCAATTTGTCAGGATTGTGGGTGCCATATCCCCTTCCCTCTCCATGTCCACAGGTGTCCCCCAAGGATCGGTGCTTGGGCCTATCCTTTTCTCTATTTTTCTACACAACCTGCCCCAAACTTGTTCTGCCTCCTCAATCCACATGTATGCTGACGATACTGTCCTATTTTCTTCTGGATCCCTTCCAGTCTCAGTTGCCTCTACCCTCCAGGTGGATTTTAACAAAATCCAGCTATGGTTCAACTCTTACCAGCTCTCTCTAAATGTTAAAAAACTGTAACTATGACTTTTGGTACTTCCCAATGACTAGCCAGGTTCCCTTCCCTCCCACTTTTCCACACCCTTGATGGGTCAGAGCTGGAGGACATCACCTTGGCTTGACCACCACCTCGCCTTTGCAGTCCATGCTGACTCTATACTAAAAAAACTCCACTCAGTGTGCTTTTCCTGGTGAAACAATTTCAATAGATAAATAAATAAATTACAAAGGAACAGCCTTTCATTCTGGACATAATGACCTCAGTGATGCAGTGGTTTGTTGCCACTTCCTTAAAGTCCATGACAGGATCAATGGCTGCTACTGGCTGCATCAAATCTGGTTTCAAGTTCTGTATGACTAGAGGATCAGACAGGATGAACAGAGTCAAGAAAGTGATGATTCTCCAAAGCCGTGGCAATCAGTAGCGTATTGAACTCATCTGGTTTTTGAAGAAAGTTGTTGCCAACCAGCAGGGCTGGCAGCAGAGTAGGTAGCAGATATTAAATCACCATGCTCCATCAGCACAATCAGAAACCCGTAAAAGATTCATAAGTTAATGATATGTGCGAAGAACCATTGAAAACATATATTTCATATTCTGACTTTCAAAGTGCCCATGGAAGAGGACACTGATGCACTGGGACTGCTTTGTACCAGCACTCCCCCATTTCTATACTAAAATCTTTATATAAAGATGTCATCCTGTCCTGTCTGGCAGGCTGACTCCCCATTGGTTGCTGCATGGTGCACTGGCATGAAAAACCACCAACAGGCTGTCGTCAACTGGAACTTGGAATTTAAATATCCCAGAAATCTCAAAAAGGTGGAGCCAGGTGAGCTTCTGGCATGGGTTTGCATTGCCTCTTGTAGCCTGGTGGCATGTCTGACTTACAAGGAAGTACACTGGTAAGCCACCATGACAATCCAACATTTGTGCCTACCTGGCTGACCTTGCCATCAGCTGTGAATATGCTGACTGGACTGGCTCAGGCTGTCCAACAACATCCATCCTACCACAGTTTCTGCCCTGATAAGTCCCTCCCTAGACTCTACTTACTTTCAGTTTTTAGTTGGACTAAGAATCGTGCATGCATAATGCTGAATAATGCAGTATAGGGTGTTGAAATCTGAGGGGAGCTGTGAATGCCGCTTAACTAACAAGGTCCTTGTTAGTTAAGCAATGGCCATGATTGATCCTGAATGGCCATCTAAACTACCAAAATGTAACTTTAAAAAACAACCTCCAAGCTGGCCAGGTGGCACTGTGGGTTGAGGCACTGGATGCCACATCTCGCACTTTGCTGGTGACCTGGGTTCTGGAATGGACTCCAGTCACTAGGGGTCAGCTGGAGGAGGCAGGATTGAGCGTCCCAATGGATGCTTTCCTCCTCCGGGGTGGGGGGTACGGGTTACAGGGTGGTGATGCCCACAAGCATTGCTGCCTGTGGAAGCACAGGTGGTAAAGCACAACGGCAACGGCTCCTTCCGGGGAGTAGCGGGGTGGGAGGGCACTGTGGACACTTGACTGTGGCATGCGTAAGCACATCATGCATCTGGATATAAGCTCAGTGGGTAGGGACAAACTGGGAGAAAACCAAAGCCAAAAAAAAATCTCCTGGTTTCGTGCAGAATGATGCTGGGTTCAAGGTATGCCGGGGCCTAGCCGAAAAGACCGGAGGAAAGGATTCCGCTGGGCTGAGAGCAGGAGAAAGTAAAGAAAAAAAAGAAAAAAAACAGCCCCCATTCATGTCTATAGGAGTGCACAGTGCCTTCACAAACTGCATTCTGCAGAGGTACCAGAAAGTGGAAGAGATTGGCATGTTGGGGCTCCACAGAGCCAAAATATGATCCCTTCCTTTCCTAAACCGGGGCACTTATACAAGGAAAGATTAGAAGGATTTAATTTGGGGGCAGGTAAGGGTTCTTTGTGCTCCTTCAGGGAAATTTAATAAAGATTGCAACAGCTGCTCTTTAAATGCTTCATATTTAACATAGAAGCATGGAAGAATGGAATTTGTTGGCAGAAAGGGACCATCTAGTAGGCCCATCTAGTCTGCCATATTTTTAGTGCCTATTACTACACCCTGGACCCTAGTTTGTTTCAGGTGTCCATTGCTCCTCCCTTTCCACTGTTTATTATACCCACTTGCCAATCCCATGCATGCTTGAAGCTTTCCACTCTCTTCACTCCCACCTCGAGGAGATACTCAGTAGCGACCCTCGGGATTGGTGCTGGGCCACTGCAGTTCAGTATTTTTATCAACCATCTGGAAGCTGTACTCTCCAGCAGGCTGCGATACTGGTCCACAAAAATGGGGGTATGGAGTACAAAAGTTATGAGGAGAAACTGGAAATTCTTAACATATGTACCCTGAAATAAAGGTGGTTGAAGGCAGACATGATATCAGCCTGCTACATACTGAAGGGTTTCAGAAAACAGATGGAAATGTCTGACTCACTATGCTCCAGCAAGACATGGGGACACATCCTGATGTGCAAAGATTGTAAAGCTGGGGTCTGCTAGACACCAGGGGAAATGTTTATATTTTCCATACAGGGGATCGGGATGGGGGGATTACACTGGTCACCAGGGACTATGATGGTAACGTTGGGTGGGTGCTTGGGTGGGGGAAGGGACCACTGGACACCAGGGAAATATTTATTATACATTGGGCAGATGATCTGGTGTGGGTGAGGGACTACTAGCCACCAGGGAAATATTTTTAATATAGTGGGTGAATGACTAGGTGGGGGAGGAACCACTAGCCACCAGGGAAACATTTTTAACACATTGGGTGGATGATCGGGTGGGGGAAGAACCACAAGACCACCAAGGAAAATAAGTATACTGTACTAAAAAACAACACAAACACACCCTGCTGGGTGCCACATCACTCCCTGTGATACCCATCTGTCCCCCCAGCTCCCCCTATGCCACCACCTGTGCCCCTTCTGCACCCAGCAGCCCATTGTCAGATCCCCTCTGTCAAAGGGTCACCCAGTGCTACTGGACCAATATTTTGTACCTAACAAATATCGTTTTCATAGCAAGAATTGTTCCCCCCCCTCGTGTGTCTAATCCTTGTTTCTGTGGTCTGTGTTAATATTGTTTGTCACTGTGCATAGACTGGCCACCTATGCGATTATTTTTATTTTATTTGTCTTGTCCGATTTGTGTATTGTCCTTTAGATCCCCCTTTTTCTGGCTAGTCACTTCATGATATAAATATCTGTTAGAATACAAAGTATGATTGTAAAAAAATATGTCCAAAATTCGTATGGCCCCTTTAAATTTCCAGAATGTTGAAAGCTTAATCAAAATGTTCTTCCTCACCTAAATGAGGTTTTAAAAACACTTATTTCTTCCCAGGATATCCTTTCATTTGAGTTTTGAATCCCAAGAGTTAACATTTGATTGAAAGGCTCCTTCGCGACGCTTATTTACGGGCTGCACAAATGTACGCACTATCGTGCAGCTCGCAAATGCTGCGAACACTAACTAAAGTCATTCCCCTTCTGAAAAGGACCTGAGAAGCTGCAGCACTGTTCTTTCTAGCACTAAAGTGCTTCTGTACTGACCTAGTGAGTTATTGAGCTTCCTTCCTGGTGAATACAGCTGAGAAAGCTGTGCTTATACACGCAGCATTGAGTGTTGCCTTTTTAAAGGACTCCTTTGTATTCAGTCTGCCCTCTAAGTTCACACTAAAATAACTGTTCAAAGGCATATAAAATAAAATACACAAATAAGTTAGAAATACCAAAGAACTGCTGTATTACCTGAAATAATATGTGATGCAGGAGCATTAAGAATCCCTTTTTGTATGCCCTCCCCCTAGGAGCCGGCAGGCCATAATGTTGTTGCTTTTATACCAAAAAGGACTACAAAGGGGAGGGACTTACTTCACAAGCTCTTATATGAGTATAAGGTTCTCAAAGTAAATTGCTTATATGCTTTAAAAGTTGTAAATAATTTGTTTGTACAAAAAGCCACTAGTTTATTTGATTGATGGATATTTCATCCAATGAGAGGTTGTTTTAGGCTATATATTGCCAGCATCTCCAAGTAGGAGATCAGTAGCAGCAGGGGATGTTGAAGCATACGCATCCAGAACTAGTGCTCTAGTTATTATGTCAATGAAGACTGCTATTCTTGGTTTGTGCCTTCGCTTTTATTTTTGATTTGTCATTTGATTTTGTTGTGATAAGTCCACCTTTGTTCTGCTCTATATACTTCAATTGGAGCTCTTCCAATAAAGCTGCTGAGATTCAACTGAAGAATACAGCCTGTGTCTGAGTCCATCTGTATCCCACCTTGTTTCCTTCTACATTGGTGTCATAGTGGGATACTGGTTAAAAATAACTGGGAGAGTCTGTCTGAGACTCTAGTGGACTCTATATGCAGGAGAAACAGGTGTACCTTCCCTGAGTTGTTACTCGCTCAGTTTCTGCAGCCTATCAATTACCTTTGTTGCCTGGAATGGAGTCTGTTGTGAGAAAGAAGGAAGGGAAACCTATTTCTAAGGTGGAAGAAGAATCCGAAGCACAAGCAAGTGAAGGAGGTACAGGAGAGGAGATACCCCCTCTTGAAACCCATGAACTGGTAAGGCGGTTATGCATGCACCAGATGGAATTGGAAAAGCAGAGGGAAAGAGACAAGAAAGAGTATGAGGCCAGATGGACTGATACCCTAAGAGCAATACAAGCTCTGGGTGTCAATAAACTGCCAGACCAACCAGCTGGTGGATATAAGGACATCAAATTAGTAAAGTTATCAGATACCGATGACATTGAAGCCTATATCATGACTTTTGAAAGAGTTGCCACAGCATACGCATGGCCCAAGGATCAGTGGGTGATTCGTCTGGCACCTTATTTAACTGGAAAAGCCCAACTTGCATATAGTCATGTAGAGGTTGCACACGCTAATAACTATGATCAAGTGAAAGCTGCAATTTTAAAGTGTTATGACATAAATACTGAGACTTGCCCTCAGCGGTTTCAGACTTATAAGTATCAGAGAGCAGATAACCCTCAGGATGCCTATATACGTCTAAAGGACTTATGCCTTAAGTGGCTACAGCCTACCACCCGGACACTTGACCAGATCTTGGAGACTATTGTTCTGGAACAGTTTATTAAAATCCTCCCTCAAGACGTTCAATTGTGAGTGAAAGAACACCGACCTGAGACCTCTGATACAGTGATTCGTCTTGCAGAGGAATTTGTTGCTGCCAGATTTACACAACCGAAGGGGACATTGCCACATGTCCATCCACCCACTGTTCCCAGACAAGCTGTACCCTCCTCTCCTCCAACAAACCAGCCAATAGTGACTAAGGTATACCCAAGGGTACAAAGAGGGTATAACCCAGATATCATCTGCCGTGAGTGTGGGGGTAAGGGGCACGTGTCAAGGTTTTGTCCCAAAAGAAAAACTGAGCCCACACATTTGGCTTTAGCCAACTGGGGACACTATATGCTTCCAGTCCAAATCGGACAAGATACTGTATATGGCCTCCTTGACTCAGGGAGTAGACAGACCCTTATACAAAGTACCTTACTAAATTCAACATCCAGAGACAAGCCCCAGTCAACTAGAGTGACCTGTATACATGGAGACACTCATTATTACCCTCTTTATGACCTGGATATATCGATACAAGGACATACACATAATATACAGGTAGGTGCTGTTCCCAACTTGCCAGTTCCTATATTGATTGGGCATGATCATCCTGATTTTCAGACCCTAATATCTAACAATGTAGTTGCCATAGTAACTAGATCCCAGACTAAAAGAAGTTTGGAACAAGTATTTCCTTTTTCCACTGACATTTTTGGGGATACTAAAAAGACCAAGAAGTTGAAGGCACAAAAAAGAAGGGATAAGAGGCAATGGAATCAAGAACACAAAGAAGATCTTAAAATAAATATCGATTCTATGATTCCAACCAAAGACTTTAAGACTGCACAACAAGACCCTAGTTTAAAGGACTGTTTTGCACAAATGTTTGATGGTAAAGAAGGGTCAGATAAATATAAAATGCATACTGGTCTGTTGTATCAAAAATGTGTGAATCCAAAAAGTGGGGAGGTGGTAGAACAGTTAATGGTACCCCAAAAATATAGACAGCAATTATTAGACTTGGCCCATAATATACCCCTAGCTGGACATTTAGGCAGGGACCACACATTAAGTCGTCTGTTATATTGTTTTTTTCTCTCCTGGTATTCTTGAGCAGGTGGCAAACTTCTGTAAAGGTTGTGCAGAATGTCAAAAGGTGGCTAAACTGTACAAAAGGGATAAGGTACCCCTGTTACCTTTACCACTAATAACTACCCCTTTTGAACGAATAGCCATGGATATAGTTGGTCCGCTCCCTAAAAGTTCAAAGAATGATCAATATATATTGGTAGTGTGTGACTACGCTACCAAATACCCAGAGGCTATTCCCCTATGCAATGTCACTGCCCCAAAAATAGCAGAGGAGCTTGGCAAACTTTTTAGTAGGATAGGCATACCAAAAGAGATCCTGACTGACAGGGGCAACAACTTTTGTTCTGTCTTACTAAAAAGATTATATAATATCCTGGGTATCACTGCCATTCACACCACCCCATATCACCCACAAACAAACGGTCTGGTGGAACGTTTCAACCAGACACTCAAAAAAATGCTACAAAAATTTTATCAAGAGGAGGGCCGTAAATGGGATGTTTTACTACCCTACCTAATGTTCGCATATAGAGAGGTACCACAAGCCTCTACAGGGTTCTCTCCATTCAAATTACTCTATGGACGTAAACCCTCAAGATCCATTAGACCTAATGAAAGAAAAGTGGAAAGACGGGCAAACATCTCAAGGCCAGGACCCTAGTGACTGCATCTGTCATCTTAGAAAGAAAATAGCCAGATTCATAGAACTTGCTCATCAGGTCAACACTAAACAACAGGGATTACAAAAATTACATCATGATAAAGGTACAAAAATCAAAGAATTTCAAGAAGGTGAGAAAGTGTTATTATTACTCCCATCATCAGATAATAAATTATATATGAAATGGCAAGGCCCGTATACAGTTGTTAGACGAACAGGCCCTGTGACTTACCAGATTGAGTTATTGGATAAGAAAAAGAAATATAATGTATTTCATGTGAACCTGTTAAAAAGATGGGTAGAAAGGGAAGATCTCCCTGTATATTTCATACATCCTGAAACTCCTACCAGTGAACTGGACCTAGTCTACCAGCGCTTAGAAATGAAGGGTGGCATCAATGACCTTAAGATAAACCCTCAACTGACTAACCAACAGAATGCTGAACTATACACTATGTTACAACCTTTTGGCAGTTACTTTACAGGAATACCTGGGAGGGTAGTAAATGTAGTTAATAAAATAAATACTACCCAACAGGAACCCATAAGACTAAGACCTTATAGAATACCTGAGAGACTAAGGTCTGAAGTAGAAAACGAACTAACAAAAATGCAACAACTGGGTATCATTGAACCCTCACATAGTAAATGGAATTTCCCCATGGTTATTGTAAGGAAGAAAGAGGGTGGGGTTCGGATCTGTCTAGATTTTAGAAAACTGAACGATATCTCTTAAGTTTGGCAGCTACCCAATGCCACGCATTGATGACATCCTTGATCATGTGGGAAAAGCTCAGTACATTTCTACTCTTGATCTCACCAAAGGATACTAGCAAATCCCACTGAGTCCCAATGACAAGGAAAAAATGGCCTTTAGCACCCCAATCAGCTTATTTCAATTCACTGTCATGCCATTTGGACTCCATGGGGCCCCAGCAACCTTTCAACGGCTTATGGACAAGATCCTCTGACCACATTCTACATATAGCACAGCTTATATGGATGTTGTGGTCATTTTTAGCAACACATGGGCTGACCATCTATCCCACCTAGCAACGATACTGAAAGCCATTACCTCTGCAGGCCTAACTATCAATCCAAGTAAATGCTTTCTGGCCATGCAAGAAACCGAGTATTTAGGTTTTCAGATAGGTGGGGGCCTAGTAAAACCTATTAAATCTAAAATTGAGGCCATAGCAAATAGCCCAAGGCCAATAACTAAAAAAGATGTGAGATCCTTCTTAGGACTTGCCAGTTATTATAGGCGTTTTATCCCAAATTTTTCCATGATAGCTAATCCTTTCACCGAATTAACTAAAAAACGTCAGCCTGAAAAGGTGAGGTGGACACCAGACTGTGAAGAAGCATTCGCAACAATTAAAGCTATACTATGTTCATCCCCAGTTCTACGCACACCGGACTTTACATTACCTTTTATATTACAAACAGATGCTTCAAATTCTGGCATAGGAGCTGTATCATTACAAATCATAGATGGCGAAGAATATCCTATAATTTATATCAGTAGGAAACTGCATGAGAGAGAAACCAAATATTCCACTATTGAGAAAGAATGTTTAGCAGTGCGCTGGGCCATGGAGGTATTACGATTCTATCTGTGAGGAGCTGAGTTTGAGCTCTGGACAGATCACAACCCTCTATGCTGGCTCAATGTTATGAAGGATCAGAATCCTTGTATAATGAGATGGTACTTAACATTACAGCCATATTGTTTTAAGATAAAACATCGAAAAGGTAATGAACATAAAAACGCAGACTTTTTATCAAGGTATGGCTATGACCATACTATAGCAGACCTTGGGGTGAAGTGAAATATACAATATATATTAGTATATATTTATAATTATAATAATTAGAATCCACCTTTTATATAGCAGCAAACAAAGTTTGCTGCTATGTAAACGGAGGAGGTTGTTTATAGGGACCCCTGAGGAGTGGGTGGGCTTTGGCTCCATCTCTTACATTGAGAGATCTGTAATTTATGGTGTAAGCAGAAAGAACTGATAATCAGTACCTTCTGTTGTCTTAAGGAGGGAGGAGACTGTCAAAGGGTCGCCCAGTGCTACCGGATCAATATTTTGTACCTAACAGATATCGTTTTCATAGCCAGAATTGTCCCCCCCCCCCGTGTGTCTAATCCTTGTTTCTGTGGTCTGTGTTAAAGTTGTTTGTCACTGTTTGTGCATAGACTGGCCACCTATCGATTATTTTTATTTTATTTGTCTTGTCCGATTTGTGTATTGTCCTTTAGATCCCCCCTTTTTCTGGCTAGTCACTTCATGATATAAATATCTGTTAGAATATAAAGTATGATTGTAAAAAAATATGTCCAAAATTTGTATGGCCCCTTTAAATTCCCAGAATGTTGAAAGCTTCATCAAAATGTTCTTCCTCACCTAAATGAGGTTTTAAAAGCACTTATTTCTTCCAAGGATATCCTTTCTTTTGAGTTTTGAATCCCAAGAGTTAGCGTTTGATTGAAACGCTTCTTCGTGACGCTTATTTACGAGCTGCACGAACATGTGCACTATCATGCAGCTCGCAAATGCCGCAAACGCTAACTAAAGTCATTCCCCTTCTGAAAAGGACCTGAGAAGCTGCAGCACTGTTCTTTCTAGCGCTAAAGCGCTTCTGTACTGACCTAGTGAGTTATTAGCTTCCTTTCTGGTGAATACAGCTAAGAAAGCTGTGCTTATACACACAGCATTGAGTGTTGCCTTTTTAAAGGATTCCTTTGTATTCATTCTGCCCTCTAGGTTCACACTAAAATAACTGTTCAAAGGCATATAAAACAAAATACACAAATAAGTTAGAAATACCAAAGAACTGCTGTATTACCTGAAATAATATGTGATGCAGGAGCATTAAGAATCCCTTTTTGTATGCGCTCCCCCTAGGAACTGGCCGGCAATAGTGTTGTTGCTTTTATACCAAAAAGGAATACAAAGGGGAGGGACTTACTTCACAAACATCAAAATGGAAAGTTTAAAATAATATTAATAATTTCACAGCTCTTATATGAGTAAAAGGTTCTCAAAGTAAATTGCTTATATGCTTTAAAAGTTGTAAATAATTTGTTTGTACAAAAAGCCACTAGTTTATTTGATTGATGGATATTTCATCCAATGAGAGGTTGTTTTAGGCTATATATTGCCAGCATCTCCAAGTAGGAGATCAGTAGTAGCAGGGGATGTTGAATCATATGCATCCAGAGCTAGTGCTCTAGTTATTATGTCAATGAAGACTGCTATTCTTGGTTTGTGCCTTCGCTTTTATTTTTGATTTGTCATTTGATTTTGTCATTATAAGTCCACCTTTATTCTGCTTTATATACTTCAATTGGAGCTCTTCCAGTAAAGCTGCTGAGATTCAACTGAAGAGTACAGCCTATGTCTGAGTCCATCTGTATCCCACCTTGTTTCCTTCTACACCCTCCCACTGGTGTAAGCCACTTAGACCACCTCCTGGTTGGTCTAAGCGGTGCCCTTCACTGTATTTATGGAGGGGCTTGTAAAATCCCCAAAAAGGGGATGTTACAGCCCCACCAGGGTGCAAGCCCCCTTGTGACCTTGCGCACCTGGCTGTCTGCTGCAAGGAGGCTTTGGTGCAGCGGCATCAGGATTTGACACAGGCAGCTTTAGAAAATCACTTTAGAAAATCACATTTGATGAAAGTTGTGATGCAAGTCATCCCTTGCATCAAACTCTTTTGACACAAGTCCCTTGCATTGATCTAACAAGTTTGAAAAGCTGGCCCCATAAGTCCTTTTAGGTAAGCCTAGAAAAATGTATGCTTACCAAGGAAATCACATAGTACTCTGGGTAGTAGGCAGGGTGAGAATCCCATCAGTACATTTGCATAGCATACTTGCTGGTCCTTGCTTGTGAAGCAGTGGACAGTTATGTTGGACCTATAGTGCCATTGGACCCTTAGTTACTGCTACTGTTTTACTATGTTACATTGCTCTGGAAGCTGGGCTCTCCAGCAGGCTGCTTACATTCACTGATGACTGGCTGGTCTCCCTTGAGGACAGAGACAAACTTCAGGAGACTATGAACAAGTTGTGTCGTTGATCAGACTCCTTGAGTTCCAGATTCAATATAGCAAAATGCAAGATACTACACTTGGGGAGGTAGGACCTACACATAATGTTGGCCTCCCCCTGTTGCATTGGAGGAGGAAAGAGTGTCTGAGAATCATAGTAGACATGGGGCTGAGCTATGATAAGCACAGCATGGCTGCTATCAGGGACCAGCAAAATGATGAAGTGAATTAAAAGGAGGTTACCAGCAGGGCAGGAAAAGTAACCCTGCCACTTTACAAGGCCGTGGTCAGATCCTACCTGGAGTATTATGTGCAGTTCTGAGTACCTCAATACAAAATGGACATTGAGGTGGCCAAGAGGGTGCAACCCTGTTTGGGCAAACAGTAAATCTGTAGAGATGCTGCTGGCCCTTAAAGCCGAACTGTGCTGAACCTGAATGTAATTATTCCCAGATGAAGCTGTTTTTGAAATACTGGTTCCAATTTTGTGATTGTTCCATCTATAATGGTTTATTTGTAACCTCAGCGGGGATTTTTGATGTAACATCTGGTGGTATGCACCATCTTGGAATTGTGTGATGTAGTTTATGTCCCTCTCAAGCTTAGAGTTTTATAGTAGAACATGGATGCATTGTGCCAACAATAGAGGAGATGAGCAAGGGACATAAACTACATCATACAGTTCTAAAATGGTACTTGCTACCTGTCTGTTGCAAAGAAACACTCCAAAATAACAAAAAAAATCTGTAAAGATAAAACAGTAACAGAATTGAAACCAGTATTTAAAAATCAACTTCTAAGGGGAACATTACTTATAGGCTCAGTGCGGGTCTACTTGAACAGCTTCATCTTGGAGAAAAGGGGCTTGATTTTCAAAGAGCCCTTAAATCACTGTAGTTTGTGGTAATCTAGGACTGTGGCAATCTCAGGGTGCATCAGGGGCCCTGCGCTGTATTTTACAAAAATGAGGGTCCCTGCTATCAAGACCTAAGATTTGCTGCATCCACAGTGTTGCACTGAAGAGGTGGCACACCTGCAGAGTTTGGCACAAGGCTCCATCAACCCCCCCACTCGGCAGAACACTTGAGGGGCTGAGAAGATGGGGGTGGGGTAAATATGCCTGCCAGAAGGGAACCAGGGGCATAAGGAGCATGGGGGTGCCCTAAGGAACAATGGGGGCATGGCCACAATGTGCAGGGGGTTGATGTGGCACCCTGCAGGGGTGCCCTGTGCTATTAAGGACAGTTGATTGGCCCGGGTAAAGAAGGCTGGCAGATAATGTCTGGGGCCTGGCTTTCTGAAGGATACAGCCCTGACACCTGCCCCATAGGTGCCACTGACCCCAGCACTGATGGGGGGGCAGCAGCCTGCCTCCACGCTGAGGGCCAGGTACCAGGGGACTGCTGTGGTCCCTGGGGGACAATTCCCAGCTACCACTGGCACCCTACAACCTGCAGCCATTGCCATCTGCTGACGCTGCTGGGGTCAGTGGCACCTATGGGGCAGGTGTCAGGACTGTACCCTTCAGAGGGCCGAGCACCAGACCCTGTCTACCAGACCCATTTACCTGGGTTGACTGGCTGTCTCTAATAGCACAAGGCACCATTGTTGGGTGTCATCTAAGTCCCCTGCACATTGCAGCCATGCACCTGTCATCCTCTAGGCCACCCCGTGCTCTTTATGCTCTTGGTCCACTCTATGCACCCCCCAATCACAGCCCTGCCAGGCTGCAGGGCATAGCCCTTAGACCACCTTCTGTCTGATCTAAAGGTAGCCCCATGTTGCAACCATGGCGGGGCTTTTAGTTAGCACACCAAGGGATGTGCAGCCCCGCCTTGTGACTTGGTGCACCAGCACTTTTGCTGCAAGGGTGGTGCAGAGGAGCTTTGCCACACAGCATCCTGATTTTGCCACAGCTGACATTTGAAAATTGGGATCGCCGCAAACTCTGATGCAAGGTGCCACTTGCATCATACTCGTTTGGTGCAGGCACCTTGTGTCATAGTTTTACGTTTCAAAATTGAGCCCCAGGAGTCTGAAAAGGAGACAATTACCTTGCTCTTTGGCATACTAAAGTGTACTGTCAAACCTGAGCAGACAGATATTTTGTTTAACCTGCTGTCCACCAGCAGGATGTGGGGAAGTGACCTGAATTTCATAAGCAGTAAATTTAAAGGTAATGCTAGGAGGCACGTCTCCCAGAGGGTGGTGAACATATGGAGCCACTTTCCAGCAGAAACAGTGAAAAAGAAAACAATATACTCCATTAAGGTATGCCTGAACAAATGTTTGCTTATCAAGAGAATTGTGAGTGCCCTGGGTAGCAGGGTGGGTAGGGAAATCCCCACATGACTAATACATGTTTACACGGCATATTTATTAATCCCTACTTATGAAGTAGGTAATGAACATAATGGACCGAGAGTCCCTCCCTACCTTAAATTACTCTGTAACAAGTATATGTTTTATATTAACAAAACAAAGGCCAAAGTACAGAAAAAAATATATTAAAAATGTTTTAAAAGGGTCAGATGTGGATGTAAACGCACGAGGTGCCTGCATCTGCCTGACAGTGCCCAAGCAGCCCTCATGCTGTTTTCTAAAGATGCATCCGTCTACAACTAAAACTCATGAGTGTAACAAAAAAAGTGTAAATGTGTTTTGCATCAGTTAGAGCATCTTACAGATGGTCTAACAACTGGACACATGTTGGTTTTGAACGTACTGGCAGAAGGGCTCAGCTGCCTCCTTTTGAAAATCCTGCCATAGAACTAGATAAGGCTCTACTAGATCTGGGGAGCAGGAAGGATTCTGATTTTCTAAAAAAAAAAAAAAAAACTAGCAATATCATTGCCTCCCACTATGATAAAAGTGCTAATTAAATGTTCCTCTTTGTTAGAACTGCAATTGATTCACGTGTTTGAAGTACTTATCAACTTGACAAGTGCAATAACTGCAGAATAGAACCTTTATAATGTTTTGATCCAAGGCCAAAAGCAAGCAATTCTAAAATAAGATATTATCTGGGACTGTGATTATAGATTATTCTTCCACTGCCCTGGTAAAGTATCTGAGTCCCAGACTACCCACATCTATTACTAGATAAATAAATCTTTCTGATTCACTACACTCTCAGTCCCAGGATCTGGCAAATTGGAACTTGTCAGGTTGCAGTCAGTTGTCACCAGAAATCATTTCAATTTCAAAGGAAGAGTATTGTGTAAGGCTGGTGAAAAGTGCAGATTCCAGTGCTGTGAAGAATTGCTGAAATTTCATGATTTGTTTTTAATTTATTTATTGAACTTTAGGGTTTACAACCTTTGAGTCAGAGACTCATTTCCAAAGGCACCACGTTAATAGACATATATACAATAGGTAAGGTCAACACACACCATTTGAATACATAAATGTGTTACAGGAGATAAACATAAATTGAGTATGTAAATGTGTTACAGGGGATAAGACATAGGAAACAAGAAATAGTCTTAGCCAGGACATAGGCCTGACAATGTCAAAGTACTACAAAGTACTGTGAGAGCAAGGAACAACTCAATTAATTGGGTAATAGAGTTGGGGCTAGGGAAGGGGTGCAGGAGGAGAATCCATTGTCAGGAGCACAAGGGGATTAAGGACAGTCACATCCATTGTTGGTCTGAAAGTGGTCCTTAAGGAGAGTTTTAAATAGACTGAGCTAAGGTTCGAATGTAATGGGGTAAGGAGCGGCATTCATTCAGAGTGGGGCATGATAGGCAAAGGTTCGCTGACCAAGTGAGGTTTGGAGGCGAGAACAAGAAATGGGGATTTAACGGAGTTGCAGGTGATTTTTGTAAGGGGAGCAGGTGTCAGGAAGGGAGCGAACCCAGGGAGGGGAAAGCTCAGTGGTGATCTTTTTGGCCATGAGATAGGTGTGATATTTGAGTCTGTTAGAAACATAGAAACATAGACTTTGACGGCAGATAAGGACCGCTAGGCCCCTCTAGTCTGTTCATTTCCCTACCTACAGGATAGGCCGCAGATCCTAGTTAACAAACAGCCTATTTCTTCCTACCCCCCACAAGAATTGCCTTATGTCTGTCCATGCATTCTTGAATTCTCCCACAGTTTTAGACCCATAACCTCCTCAGGAAGGCTGTTCCATGCATCCACTACCCTCTCTGTGAAATAATACTTCCTCACATTGCCCCTGGACCCGCCCTCCTTCTATCTTTAAATTGTGTCCCCTTGTTCTTGCAAGTCTCTTTTTCTGAAAGATGCTACCCTCTTGGACTTTGTTGATTCCACTGAGGTACTTAAAAGTTTCTATCATGTCCCCCCTCTCCCTTCTTTCCTCAAGGGTATACATATTAAGCTCCTTTAGTCTCTCCTCATACGGCTTCTCTTGCAGACCCTGCACCATTTTAGTTGCCCTCCTCTGGACTACCTCTATCCTGTCTATGTCCTTGCGGAGATGGGGTCTCCAGAACTGGACACTATACTCCAGATGGGGTCTCACCAACTGTCTGTACAGAGGGATAACAACTTCTTGTTTTCTGCTGATGATGCCTCTCCCTATACATCCCAGTATACCCCCAGCCCTCCCTACTGCCTTCTCACATTGCTTGCTAACCTTAAGGTCATCTGATATAATTACCCCAGGTCCTTTTCCTTTTTGTTGTTACTACCTCCCCACCCATTGTGTATTCTTTCCCTGGTTCTTGTTTCCCAGGTGCATTATTTGCACTTCTTTGCATTGAATCCTAGCTGCCATACTTCTGACCATTCCTCCAACCTTGCCAAGTCCTTTTCATCCTTTCCCGCCTCCTTGTGTATCAACCCTGTTGCAGATCTTTGTGTCATCTGCAAAAGGCATACTTTTCCTTCCAGTCCCTCTGTAATGTCACTGATGAAGACATTAAAAAGGACTGGACCCAATACTGAACCCTGCAGTACCCCACTAGTAACCCCTTTCTTCAGAGTGAACTCCATTTACAATTACCTCCTGTGTCCTGTTGTCCAGCCAATGTTTTACCCAGGCTACCACCCTGGGTCCCACTCCCAGGCTGGTTAATTTGGCTATTAATCTTTTGTGTGGGACTGTGTCAAATGCCTTGCTAAAGTCTAGGTAGGCCATGTCCGCAGCCCCTCCCTGGTCTACTACTTTGGTCACCCAGTCAAAGAAATCTATTAGATTCATCTGACATGACCTTCCCTCTGTGAACCCATGTAGCCTGTTGTCGAAGTTGAGACAGCTGGACTGCTGGTAGAGGGAACATGTGTGACTGTAGCGGTCACAGCTTACTATAAGGTGGCAGGCCTTGTTGAGGGTTACTCTAACTCCCTGGAGGGATGTGGTATCAGCCACTCCATAGATTAGGATCCTGTCATCGATGAGGGCAAGGACAGAGGAGGAGACAGCAAGGTGGAGGGCATCAGGGATACCAAGGTACTTGAAGGAGGTAACCTGGTCAAGTGGTAGAGACTAGGAGTTGAGGATACTGAGGGTACGTTCCTTATGTCGACTCTGTGGGTTGGCGAAAAGCATTATGGGAGGGCTTTAAGCCCAAGGTTCGATGGCGAAGCAACAATGTCACTCCCCCATCGAGCTTAAAAGATTACAACATCCTGGGCTTTGCCAGGATTCTTTTTTGTTGCAGCTGGAGGCTCTGTTGACTGTTCCCTTCTCTGTTCTGCTCCTCTCATCTGTTCTGCCTCCCCTGTTCATGCTGTTGCCTCTTGCTGCCCCCACCTTTCTCTCTGTTGCCCTCCGCCCCTCTTTCCAGTTTGCTCGTGGCTGTTAGCCCCCTTCTCATCCCTTCCATTTCTCTCCTGATTTTCGCTCCCCTCGCTTCTCTGTTCTGTGTCCCTGCCACTCCCAGGGGCTGTCTGGTCTCGTCTCTACCTTTGGTGTGCCCCCCCATTACTCCTCACTCCTCCCATTTTCTTCATTTTTCCCCATCCCATTTCTTCCTCATTGTGCTGCTTGCTTCATGGTTGTCCTAGCTGTGCTCTTCAATCTCACCCCCTTCCCTCTCATCTAGCCTTCCTTGACCCTCCTCCCCTTCCCTCCAACCTTTGCTGCCAGAGTTGCAATCACTACTTCCTGCTTTACTGTTTGCCTTTCCAGTCGCTCTGGAGCGCCTTTTCTCTGCCCTGCCTCCTTCTTGGGGGGGGGGTCACTTTTTGCTCCTCGGGTTTCCGATTCTTGCACCATGCTCTCATTCTTTCCCACTGTTGTTCTGGGCTGCTCTCCCTGCTACACCATGCCCCTCAATCTCCTTAGCGGAGACACTGCCTCATTTGATGCACTTTCGGGTGCTTCTTTGTCTCGGCTCCTCCACTCCAGTCTCACCTCACTCGTGGCACTATCGCATCATTAGGTTTATGAAATCTGACTTGGGGGTGTACGGACAACACACATTAAAAAAAAAAAAAAGAGAGCAGCTGGCTCCTGCCCTTGAGCCCACCCCTGTCCTTGAAGTGGTTACCTCCTCTACTCGCATCACTGCTTTGGGTTCCTGCTCTTCGCAGCCTGGGCAAATCACTGACCTTGTTCCTTCCTCACTTTCTTGACCTCCCATGCCTGCTCTCACCAGTACCTCTTAACCCTAGGCATTAAAAAATCATAGCACTAGCCTTCAAAACTCATAGCGGCTGGTCAGAATGTGGAGCACTTTCTTATTTTAAAGCCTACTATATCTACACCTTGTGGGCCCCATATAGTTAGTGATCAGTAATGTTTCTATCATCTTAGTTCTATGCTTTAATAGGTTGTATGTTCAGAAACCCTCATTTGTCTCCTGGTGCTTGCCCCCTAGTTCATGGTGGATTTGTCCACGTTTCATTTAGTTGCCATCTGCTCTTATCTTTCTGTCAGTCTGCCATCGGGTTCTACTCATTTCCATTGCTTCACTCGGTGCCAGCGTCCTGTTCTCATTTGCTCAGTCTGACCCAGGTTCTCAGTCTGCCCTTTCCTGCAGTTCTCCCCATCTGCCTTTTCATGCTGTGTGCTCCTGGCACCCTCGTGCGATGGTCTCACCTTCCTCCAACTCCATCTGGCCTACAATCGTTATTTCTTTTGGGCATTCCTATCATGTCTCATATACCTCCTCATCGACCCACGGTCCTATTGCTGCATGTCTACAGTTCATGACTCTGGTCATCATTCACCATGCCTTATCTCCTGGCATACCTTATCTCGTACCAGCCATCAGGACCATCATCCGTCACTTCTTTGGAGTTTTTCCCATCGACATCCTCCCTAGACCATTGTGGATTATTCCCACTCATGGCTTCCCTCCTTATCGTACATTATCCGATTTGATTCCCCTTGATCACAGTCCTGAGCTTACCCACTGGTTCATATACCCTCTGGTTCCTGACATGCCTCCTTGGCCTTGGAGTCTACCTCCTTTTGTGGAGCATCATTGTTTGCATCACTCCATTGAACATGATACCTTCGTTCCAGTTCATTTCAAGTTCATTCCCTTCTCCTCTTCTTCCAATTCCATACCGGCTCTTCAGGATTCACTCCACTCGTGGCCTGCTATTGATATTTCCTTTTGGGCATACCTATCATGACTTCTATGCCACCTGTCAACCCATGGCTATCCTGCCCCATGTATCAAGTTCATAACTCCAGTATATCAAATTCATAAATCCAGTCATCATTCACTCAGCATTACCTCAAGGTTTATCTATTTACATTGCTTACTCGAACATTCCTATCATTTAATTCCATACTACCTCATTGACTACAACCTCAGGGTCTAATCTTTCAGAGTCTAATCGTTCACATCACATAATCAAGCATGCTTTCTCAACCTCATTGTCTGCTCACTCACATCGCTTTAATCAAGCCAGTCTGCATTATCATGTCTCATCAGCACATCTGGAATCTCCTCATGAGCACATCTGGATACCCCTTGCTCCTCTGACTTATACATGGAATTACTCCCTCCCATCTTTGCTCCTCTGATCTACTATCTCTCATCAACTACTCGAGCATACCATCCTTGGGTCCCTGCTACCTCATGTTCTTTATTTAATCTGTGCTTCTTTGGAGTTTATACCCCATCCCCATCATTATCCTCCCTACTTATATCCCTCATCTACAAACCATTCTCTTTAGCGATATACGTCTTCAAATCAAACTTCATCAGCCTGGAGGGAAGGCAACCTAGGCCTTGGATCCCCTGAGGTTTCCTCCTCAAAGGGGTGTTTTCCTCTCCTCCGTGCCAATGGTTATACTATTAGTTAGAGTTAGTGCTTTCTTCACATTAGTTAGTTAGTTAGTTAGTTAGTTAGGTTTTGCTGTTAGATGGAGGCAGATGGTGGCCCAGGCCTTCCCCCCTCTCCTTTGGAAGTTAGCCCTTCTCTTCACAGAATTCATTTATCATCCTCGCCTCTTGGAAGCTTGACATTTTTGGGTATTCTTTTTGGGCTTCTTCCTAACCTACCTTTAGCCGATGCATTAATTCCCGGCACCTGTAGGGGGGAACCCTCCTTTAGGGTTCCTCGCATCATACCCCTGCAGGGTGGTATATCCCATGGATAGAGAGGTGGTAAGCCAAAAAGCAAATCAAGTTACACAAGCATAATCTCATATTATCTCCTCCAGTTGCATAAGCACATCGAATGGAAGGACTTTAAGCCTGAGGTTCAATGGCCGGACCAAAAACATCACTCCCCCCATAGAGCTTAAAAGGTCACAACATCCTGGGCTTTGCCAGGATTCTTTTCCATTGCCCACCATCCACCCCTCCTCCTCCAGTGACTCATCTCTCTTCCCTGTGGGCTTCTTTCTAACCTACCTTTAGCAGACGCATTCATTCCCGGCACCTGTAGGGGGGAACCCTCCTCTAGGGTGCGTTGTGTCATACCCCTACAGAGTGGTATATCCCACAGATAGGGAGGCGGAAAGCCACAAAGCAAATCAAGTTACACAAGCATCATCTCATATTATCTCATCCAGTTGTGTAAGCACATAGCTCTTTTTTTTTTTTTTGTAGTTTAGGACAAGTTGGTGTTCTGCGAACCAGAACTCAGCTTCAGAGAAGTTTTTTTTGAAGATAGAGTTGGAGTTGCTGGGGGCATTTTCGCAGTTACAAGGTAGAATTATCATGTGAACTATGGAATTTAGTTAAGGAACTGGGAAAATCTTCTTTTCCATAAAACCTTTCTGTAGTTCATAGTAAGAGTCTGCCATTCACAGTAGATATCCACAGAAAATATTTTTTTGCATGCATTGCAATCTTGTGTTCAATTAAGCAAGATCACTTGAGTCAAAGAGTTAATTGCCATAGGAACCCTCCTTGCCTTGCATGAGACAGCCTCTCTTAAGAAACATGGCTCTTAGCAAAGCAATATAAATTTTAATGGAGTTTTTTTTTAATTCTGCTGTTTATCAAACAATTCAAATTTTCACTGTCAAAGTCTGAGGAAAAGTAAAAAAATGTTTTACAAGCAATGAGGTCACATGATAGTCTTCTGCTAGGATGGAATGTTATGTAAGGGTGAAAGGATCAGTTGCAATAACAATCCTCTATCTCTTTTAAGTGACTGCACATCTGACTATGCTGTGCAGTTATATAGTGTGTGTTGAAGGAGACAGATTTGCTGCTCCTTGTGTCTAACTTTTGTGTGCACATTTTTTGTGAAGTTCCCTACAATTTGTTGTGCTTTTTTCAGCAACTTAATTTTTAGTTTCTTGACTTTATTTGTTGTAAGACTTGTATCTGTTTGATTAATAGTGGGTGACAAAAGAGGAAATGGCTTTGGTAAAGATGGGACATTGATGTGTGCATCATCGAGCAGTGGTGTTGATGGGCATGGAGGTGGAGCTGACACCGTCTGTTTAGTATCAAATGTTCCCACAACGAGGGGCTTGACCAGCTTCAGCCGACATCAATATTGTTAGGGGTTTTTTTTGGGGGGGGATGTAATAATAATCCAAAAGGCAGGGATGTCAATGCCAAGCATGGATATAATACATGCAGGCCTGTGGTAGATCTGACAATTAATGCTGGATGCAGAAGCTGTTGGGTATTGGTGGCGGTGACCACAGTTCCAGCAACTGTGGTGACTAAAATATGAATGATTACCAGAATGAGTAAAGTGGAATTCACAGTTACAGGGTATTCTGAAGTTTAGATAAGCTACTGCTTTTTAAATAATGGAAAAACCTCCCAGCACATTTATGCTGAGTCATGGTATTCTGTAAAAAGAGCTGTGTCTCCAGAGTCTCCTCTCAAGCTACAGCAGTGCCTTATCAAGTGATACAATGCCTCCACCGACTTATTGCAGCATCCCAGTTACAGCATTGTCTTCTCCCAGTTACAGCAGTGTTTTTGCAGTTTTATCAGTGTCTTAGTTACAGCAGTGATGCCTTCCAGATGCCTGATACTGTGGTATACTCTGGTGGAGCCTGAGGTGACTTTAAGCTGTCAAGCAGTTGGTGGTTTCTTCAATTTTTTCTTCTTTTTATCCCCTCTGTCATCCCTTTGGCATGGGAGCAGCCTTGTATTGACTTCATGCACACACTGCCCCTTGGCCCAGCTGCTGGGTCCATGCAGGGCTTGAGTTAGCTCCGACCCTCCTCAACTAAGGCACTCTGCCATGTGGCAGCTGCCCCAGCTGGCCTGCCTCCAGTACAGTGATTTGAGTCTGCCCCTGAGCTTGGGTCACCAGCTTGGCAGCATGACATGTAGCTGCTGGGCCATTGTGGTGGTCAGTTCTTCCCATGTCTTCTCTCAGTCATACTGTACCAATGTTTCAGTTACAGCAATGTTTCCACCCAGTTTCAGCAGTGTTTCCTTCCTATTATGGCAGTGTTTCCTCACTGTTATGGCAGGGTCTTATCCCAGTTATACCAGGTGTCTTCCTCCAGTTATGCCGGTTATGCCAGTGCATAACAGATGAAGGTATCCCATTACAGCATTCCTCACTCCTCCTAAGTAGTTGAGTTTTTTTTGGGGGGGACAGAGGGGAGATAGCCTATCTTAGGAAGAAACTCAGATAGGGACTAGAACCAAAAATTATCATTCAGCACCCAGTGGGGCTTCCTAGAGGGCTAGACGTCTCTGATGGCCTATTTCTGATCATTATAGCCTGAGAGTCCAGTGGTTTTGCCTAAGAGTCATAGGCTGAGCAAAAAAATGAAATTTATATTTGCCTTCATAGCAGATCAGAACCTCCCACAGTGAGATACACAAAAGGTAGCCTGGGGCAGAAGGGCAGGATGTCCCTGTTCTTGAATGAAAAGCTCTCACTGGTGAGTCAGCTTTCACTCAGAGTTGAGTGACAAGTTTACAGCAGGTAGAACATTCTTGTCTTGGTGTAGGGGAAGGCACAACCCAACTGAATTGGTTGCTTGCATCCTAGGATTTGAAGTTGGCTAGTCAGACATGGAATGAGATTCAGAAAAAGGGCCAGACAAGTAGATACTTGAGTCTCTAAAGGCCAGTGTACACAGCCACAATTGAACTGCAGCAACCCAACTGTTCGGGTTGTTGTTGTGCAAATGTGGTTATATGATCACTGACCCAGTCACAGCAAGCTGTTCTCTGCTCCTCCTCCCCCCCCCCCAACCACTGCTCAGCAGGAGATGCATTCCTGAGCTTGTGGTCTAAGCAGCCATGTGAGCAGGTTACAGTGCTTGCTGCAGCACATAGTAGAAGGTCCCAGTATCATCCTACCCATCCCTTGGACTCACAGCCCCACTCCAGTGAGTCTTGCATTGGCACTGAGAGGGGCCATGTAAACAAGAAGCAGGATTGGTGTGGGAGGTTGGGGCAGCACAGGAGATGCCCAGGAAGCAACGTGGAGCAACCATGTAAACATGACTTTAGTCTCCACTGTGGTGACTGGAAGGGAACTGGACATTGAAGCTGAGAACACATTCTGCCAGAGTACATAAAGAAAGGGAAAATTAAGTTAAAAGTATAAGTAATAAGAAGCTGTTTTAATTTTTTTTATGTAGTTCACATTGTCCTGCAATACATGCCTAAATTCTGCTGGTTATGGCAGAATTTAATTAACTTTCCTCCAATTTCTGTGAAATTTTGAGGCAGTAAATTATGCATTTCGTGAGAATTTCCCCAGTGTAATTTAAATTTTGTCCTGGCCCTAGTATTGCATAATTGTAGAAAATACAAGGAACAACCAAAATAGGATAATAATAATATTATACAGGAAAACATCTATAAGAAATAAACACTGTTACTTTTAAAACTTTATCAGCAAATATCTGAGAAAAAAAATATATTTTTATCTTTGGTTTATTTTTGTCCTCTTATTTCACTTTTGCCCTTTATGCCCATCTGTCTCAGTTAATGCTTCAGCCAACATCATAAATCTAGAGTTCCACTTGTGTTATAAACCTTAAAATAAGGCATTCAGCATCAGATGCAGGCTTTAGTGAAAAAAGACAGCTCAACAATATGTGTCTAAAATCACAGGTATTCCTACTAATCTAAAAAAAAATTCACTTATTTCAGTTAGTATTCCACACCTCAGACAATCCTGAAAGTGAAAATTTGAACATATCAGACTAATGTTAAATAATCCTAGTCAATAACAGAAAATGTATGGAAAATTAGCACCTTTCAAAAACCAGCAGGTGAACAAGTAAGCATTAATCCCCGATGAAGGAGGTTTCTACTGGGGAATTAATGCATGGTTGGGGGGGGGGTTGTGGCACAAGGCCGAAGGCTGAGTGTCTACAGCCACCCAACCATGCATTAATTCCCCAGTAGAAGTGTTCTTCAGAGGGGAGTAATGTGCTTGTAACATGACAGGTTTAGTGGTGCTGTGTGGTGAATATAGCACGGATGAGAAATTCCAACAGTTTAGCACAACTCCGTTTACTTCATGAAAAGCATCTGCTAAAGATACACTACATGCTATTGTAGCAACGAACAACACACTTAATAACACACTTGTATGTATATAAATTAAAAATATTTTATGCAGTGCTTTTGCAGATTGGAATACATTACTGCTCTCAGGTGGCTTGCCTGCCATTTTGTCTGGTAGAAATGGAACATTTTAAGTCACTCTGGAGAAAACGTTATTTCCGCGATCCTGCATTTGGATGTCAGCGGTTGCACTGTGGGAATTATGCCGAATTGAACTTCCATTGTGATCAGCTGTTGGGAACATTTATTTAACTATGACTATGGGCACCACTGTGCTAATGCTATCACAGCAGTTTTTTTATTATTAGGAACTATAAGTTAGGCAGGTGGGCACTTGCCTTCCATACATCGATGCTTGCTCGCACGTTTCTGCTGGTTGTATGGGGTACTGCACATCTCTGAAATTAATGCCGTGGTGGAGCAGGCATTACCAGTGATTAATCCCTGCTACAACATTGATCAGGTGATGCATTCTGCCCAATCACATTCCATTATTTCAGCTTTCTCTTTTTTGTCATGTTACAAAGCTCTTCAGTGAGTACTGGTAGATCATGTCAAACCAATCTTGTGGAGTTCTATGAATGGGTAATATCAGAACTGGACAGGTAAAGCCTATGGATGTATTATTCTTGGACTTCAGCAAGGTGTTTGACTCTGTCCCCCACAGTGGTCTGGTGGAGAAACTGATAGGGTTGGGAGTAGGCCGTTTGATGGTCAGATGGATTGAAAACTGGCTAGCTGGATGCACCCAGAGAGTAGTGGTCAGTAGGAAGCTCTTAAACCCTAGAGAGCTCAGTAGTGGGGTACCTCAAGGCTTGGTCCTGGGTCTGATTCTGTTTAATGCATACATATCGGACATCAGGGAGGGTATAGGGTGTGAAATGAGTCTCTTCACCGATGGCTCCAAGATGGGAGCAGTAATTGAGGGGGAAGAGGGGAGGTTAGCCCTGCAAGGGGACCTGGACACCCTGGAAAGCTGGGCTCACACATGGAAATTAAATTTTAATATCACCAAGTGCAAGGTGTTACATCTTGGGCAGGGAAATCCTAAACACAGGTACACCCTGGGAGGGGAGGCGCTGGAAGCCTCAACAGGGGGAAAAAGACCTAGGGGTCATGGTGGATGTGTGTATGAATAACTCTGAGCAGTGCAGAAGAGTGGCTAGCAAGGCAAACAGGATATTGGGATGCATCATAAGGGATCACCTCTAGGACCAGGGAAGTGATTCTGCCGCTGTACAATGGACTGGTTAGACTACACCTTGAGTACTGTGTACAGTACTGGAGACCACACTTGAAGAGGGACATACAGCTCCTGGAGAGGGTACAGAGGAGGGCAACTAAGATGATACAAGGACTATGGGATTTGCGTATGAGGACAGACTTGAGGAGCTCTGCCTGTTTTCATTGGAGGAGAGGAGAGAAAGGGGGACATGACTGGGGTCTTCAAGTACCTCAAGGGAATAAATAGGAGTAAACATGGGCAGGGTCTTTAGACTAAAGCAGGGAGGTATCACCAGAGGGCATGGTTTGAAGTTGGAAGGTGGAAGGGTGAGGGGGGAAGAGGAGGAGGTTTTTCACTGAGAGAGTGGTGGACCCTTGGAATGCCCTGCCTGGTGAGCTGGTTCAGAGATCCACAGTGGAGGGCTTCAAGAGAGGGTGTAACAGACACAGAAAGCGGATGGATCAGATGATGGCCTGGCCAAGGGGGGATGGGGATGGATGATAGGGATTTCTGGAACACAAGTGGTGGGGAGGGCCTCGGCACCCAACTAGGGATCTGAGGTTTGAGCAAACTCGATAGACCATAAGGCCTAATCTGCTGGCAATTAGTATGTTAGTACTTGATTGATTAAAGTTGAGCTTCATTTCCAGCTCCAGTGAGCAGCCCAGAACTGGTTTAGCTTTTCTCAGCTCTCACAGCTTAGATTAGCAGCAGAGCTCTAAAGCTTCAGATCTAATACTACTGCTGCAGCCTACCTGGGAGCTGATTAAGTTTGCGTCAGCTACACAGAACCCCATTTCAATGGCGTGATGGTAATGAACATGATTTGTGTGAGACAGGCATGTGAAGGAAGTAAGCAACTTGAATCCTAGGGAGGGATGATGCAAGCTTTATGGTTGTCATCATGTACTGACTGTCAGTTGTCCATAGAGTGGTATTAACATCCACAGCAAAGGTAATCACTCATTCTGTCAGTTGGATGAAACACAGCAGCCACAATGACCCTAATGATCAGGGTAGCAGGATACCAATATGTGTAAAAGGTGTTTGATCAATCAATCATCAGGCTTCCCAAGAAGCCTCTCCTAAAACATGTCATATAATCCCTTAGAATATTTAGTTATTTATTTGCTTTTGGTAACTGGGTAAGTACACTAGGCAAAGACCTGCCTATTTTCAGGCATGACCCGGGAGAGTACAGATTACATAAACCACAATAGACAATAGCTTGAAATAATTAAGCAATATACCACAAGAGGATGTTGGTGATGCCAGAATTTACCCACCTGGTGTGCTTTTCTCACGAGGTGCAGGTCAAGTCAGAAAAAAACACCAGAAGTGGGTAAATCCTGGCATTACCCACACACTCAAGTGGGATATTGAGATTATACAATGTCTCCCTTGTTTTTTTTGTGTTTTTAAAAAAAGAAAAAAATAGTTGTTGTTTTTCAGGCTGTCTGGCTGGCACGTCTTTCTGTGGAGTCATACTATGATTTACACGTTGTAAATCATGCCAGCCAGCCAATCAGGAGCCAATATTTTAGAGCCACTGTATAATATACAAGTATCCACGCAGGGATAAACAACAGTACAGAGCAGAGCTGTAATATCCAAGCGGGGATATGCAATTGTACAGAGCAAAGTTATAGGATACTACCATAGAGAACACTGGTGCAGGAGAATACAAGGCAGATATCTTTAAGGTACACAAGTTATGGTAAATAAGAGCAGCTGCAAGAGTCAAGTGCATTAGGTGAGAAAATAGGACATTCTTGAGCATGGGGTGTGAATTGAAGCTCCAGATTTGAGGAGGTAGGGAATTCCATAGTTTAGGGGCAAAGTGGGAAAACACTTAAGATAGGTTCAGACATTAGTTTATAGTTTTCTAGGAACAATGCAAGTCAAAGGAGCAAAGAATAATGCAAGCACTTCTCCGTAAACCAAAACTGAAAGTGTGTTATATTCAGACGGTATTCTATGCTCTATGATTCTGTCTTCTAGCATTTATAGTATAATGTTAGAAATTGTTAGCATGGATTTCCATCATAACTAAAAAGCTGTTGTACCACAGTTCAAAGGTTATAGAATGTTGTTGTACCCTTCTGTTGTGAAAGAGCTTTTTAATTAGAATGGAAACTTATGCCACTTGTTATTTTGCTTTCATTTTTTGTTTCCACTCACACTGGACCCAGACACTTCCCTAACACAGTATATTCTGCTGTTTCATCATTTTTAAAAACCAGAACCCTGCCCGTCACTTTGGTTCAACAGTTGGGTGAAGGTGGGGTTCTGTTTTTTAACAATACTGAAAAATTAAACAAGATTTATGGGAAGAAAAAAAACAGCATTTTGTATTTTAGGTTTTAAACAATATATCGTACAAAAGTGTCCATTTTGATGTAACTAGTCATTAATTACAAGCCGCAGGGTAATTGCACTACATGTTTGTTGCCTGCAGCTACATTGCAACTGCAGTGCAGTTACACTGTAGCTACACTGTACACTGTAACTACAGTGTAGCTGATACTGATCGTGTAACCTAAGGCACTGGCAACCCTGCACAGCTCAGCTGTGTTTCTATCTTGGGGTTCTGATGATATCAGGGACCCCTCAAGCTTCACTTTGAGGTCCCTATGATGTCTGCAGAACCTCTCAATGGGAACAGAGCATGCTTGTGCATGGTTGCCCATGCAGTATTCTATATATTGCACATTGCCAGTTCCTTAAATTCCAGACATTATGTTCATGTAGTTCCTAAGGAATTCTTAGAGTAACTATCTTTTAATTCACAGTTTCCCCCACAAGATACCTCTTTTTGTAATTATGTTAGTTGTATGTGACCCACTTCTGTTAGAGACAACGTGGATTTATGGCCTAGTTCTGCTCTGTACAGTTCCCAGAGGACAACAAAGTGAAACATGAGCTTACTCTTCTGATGCAGTTTAATGGCACAGAAAAAGTAATAGCCACTGGGGTTTAGGATAAAGTACATTCACAGTTTAAGAGCAGTGATGCACTCACTGACTTGAAAGAGGGAGTTAATTTTAATAGCTACTTTAGCTACAAATCTCCCTGGTAAGTCAGTGAACATATACTTTAAGAGAACAAATGTTAGCTTGAATATCACACTGCTTACTGATTAGTGATGTGAAGAATTTTCAGGTTCTTATTAGAAGCAGAATGTTGGGATTTCACCATTCCACATGTTTTTCTGCAGAACTCATATAAAAATTCTGTGGAAGCAAGAGGATAAATATAATCTGAAATGTACCCACTTGCATCCTGATGGCCTTTATACACCTGCTTAGCAGTCCAACACCATTATGATGTCTTCATGGCTGGTTGTCTGTTTTCAAACTGCATCCAAATCCCACTGTTTACATGGACTCTGCAATGTAATTTGCTTGTATGCTATTGTAAACTGTTTTCTGTGCCTGTATTGGAATGTCTTCCCTGTATTGTTGTACTGTACCCTCCCTGGTCATGCCTGAAAATAGTCATTGCTATGGCTAGTGCACTTACCCGGTAAACAAAAAATAAATAAATAAATGTAAATCGCAGACTGGCATCCTGCCAGTTTACCGTGAAGCAGCAATGTTTTCTGTAAAAGCATTTTATATTCCACATAACAGATCTCTTTGCTGAAACTAATTACACAGACAGTGGTGACACAACATGGGTGCCTTTCAGATAGAATGTCCACACCATGTGATTCTCTAGGGAGCCTTGCAGATTGATAAAACTCATAAGGCATTCTAGAGAGAAGGATTTCTGGAGCTGCTGCTGTTTTTTATAGAACAAAGAAACATAGAATTTGAGGGCAGATAAGGGCTGCTTGGCCGACCAAGTCTGCCAATTTTTTTCTACTTACATTGTTGAAGCCAACTGACCCAAATTATTGCACTAAACTTACTCATTCTGTAAAATGTTACTACAAGCTTGTAATTAAAGTGCCAAAAAATCTTTATTTTTTTATTGCTATATTCCGTGCTCTTTAGTGTGATAAAGCAGACTGTAGTTGCTGTGGTCTAGGGTAGGAGGAAAGTATACAGATCACCTTCTGCATATTCCACAGTACAGCTATCATCATAGAAAACACTGCAAAAAATAATAAGGTTTTCTTCAGTTATAATAAATGTTAGGGTAATTCAGCCGGCCTGCCGGGGCAGTGGTAGGGTTTCTGCTCATGATGCCAATGTCCCAGATTCAGGAAAGCGGACCCAAGGAGTTGGAGGCCCAGCTGGGGGACTGAGAGTACTATGAACTGCTCTCCTCCTCTGGGGGGAGGGAATGTGAGCATCCAGCACATGACTGATCCCTGGCAGAGGCTGGGGGGAGCAGCTGCCAGAGTCTAAACTGTGGGGAGGCATGCCAGATGTTGGCACTTTGGTGTGCCACATCATTGCACGCCATGCCTCCCATGGGAGATAATGCATTGAAAATGCCAGCCCCCATGAATGATGCCTGCTCCGCCTACCCATGGCACTCAGCTGGTTACTGAGTATAATGTTCTGTCAGATGGTTAAATGCCTTGGACCCATGCTGGGAGGCAAGCCAGGGAGGAATCCCGGTAATAGGGGAAAAACTGGTTCCGAATTCAACCAGAGACGTGTCTGCTTGGCAGCCCCATCCTGAAGGCAAGCCTGCAGGGATCATAACCTGAGGTAAGTCCCAGAGACTGAGAGGGGGACCGGTGGTGTGGGGGCTGAATCTATAGGGGGTCTGGCACAAAAAAATCTTAGGTTAATTCAAAACAGGAGGTGGATCCCACTGAAGCTACAAACGAGAGGTACATTATTAGCAATCCTGTGGAAATGGCAGAGGAGCTAAGCAACTTTTTTCTCATCAGTATTTAGCACAGAAGATTCAGATATCACAAGAAGAGGATGTACAGATTAATGTTCTGCATGAGAGAATAAGGGAGGAGGACATCCAAAAACAGTTGGAGAAGCTGGATGTGAGTAAGTTGCCAGGGCTTAATGGCATGCACCCAATGAGTTTAAAAGAACTGCCAAGGTATTGGTAAAACCATTAACAATTATCTTTAATATATCATTGACAGATGCAGAAGTGCCACAAGATTGGTACAGGGTAATGTTGTTACTCTCTTTAAGGAGGAAAGAACGTTGACCTTTGAAACTACATACCAGTGAGCTTGACCTCAGTAACAGGAAAGAAAATAGAATGCATATTTAATGGAAGAATAAGGAAGTGGTTAATAAGTTAAACTTGGATAAACACAGCCAGCATGGGATCAGACAAGGCAGATCATGTCAAACTAATTTGCTGTCCTTCATGAATAATGTGACTAGGAGAGTGGATGACAGTGGTCCAGAGGATATTATTAATTTAAACTTTAGCAAAGTCTTTGCTAAGGTCTCACACTACAAACTAGTATTTAAACTGAAGAGCTTTACATTACCCAGAGGGTGACAAACTGGACAGAAAGTGGGATAAGGGATATACAGAACAGTTTGTGTTAGTGGATTGGTGTCCTATGTCAAGTGACAATATAAGGCATAGTATTATCAGTACATCAGTACATGTGGTTATCTTCTTTACCAAAGTGTGTACAATCCCATCTGACATATTGCATGAATGTCAGTTCCCCATACCTAAGGTGGGAGGTGCAGTAGCTCAACAGAGAGTTCAGCGCAGAACCATGGGTTGGTGAAAGGTATGGGGGAGGAGTTATAAGATGATAGTGGAACAATTGAGATTGTTTACGCTAGAATACAGAAAGATGCAAGGGGATATCTGAATGGTTTATAGAATGATGAAAGGATGGGCAGACATGGACAGGAAGAATTCATGGATAGAGGCTGGTGGAATTGGGCATACTGCAATGGTAACGTACACACTGGACATGAAAAGGCATTTCTTTTCTGAGTTGGTGAGAGATTGTGAACTGTCAGACTGGATGGATAACTGGTCTTTCTAACAACAGTATCTAATTTTTCATGTCTTCCAGAAGAGGCTGTTACATCAGATAACATGAATCAGTTTAAAAACAGACTAGATAGTTACCTTCAAAATAATGGGATAAGACGATATGTCCACTGAGCAGCAGAGGACAGACTAAACGAGTCTGCCCTTTCTTTCCTGCACTATCTTGTTATGTTATGGTGCTCTTGCTTAGCTATGCTCAGCTTTAACTTGGTGCTGCTAGAGCAGATCAGCAGTAGCTTGATCACTGCTGCCCTATTCACCATCACCACCAAAGGAGAAACAACAGTTCTGCAATAAAACCCAAAGCATTGTCAGCAAGGGTGCTGCAGTGCCTATTAGCCTGCTTGTTATCAGCCCGATGTGCGTGCCAAGCCAACATAATGAAGTAATGTAGCTTTGGAAGTGCAGTCACTGTTGGCGAATGCAGGGCATGCATCAGTAGGCACATCCCTCATTCCCCAATAAGCTAGCATGCAGGTGCCACACCAGGAATACATAATACGGTGAGCACATCTAAGAAAAGGTCTGCTGCAATGAGAGCCAAGCTCATCATGCATCGGCACCAAAACATGCCCTGCCTACGTGCCTTTCCTGGTGAAGCCCTTCAATAAACATGGCAGCGCTGAATGCTGCCTCATGGAAAGCCAACTTCAGGGGTGCCCAATACCCCTGTCGGCATGCCCCAACTCACTTCATTTGCCAATGGGGGAGCCCACTCCCTGTTAGCATAATGCACCCTCTCATGTAAAGTGTGTACTGAGGGGGTGCCCAATCCCCCTCAGCATCATATCCCCCTTCCCAGTTTAATTTGTCAATGGGGGAGCCCACTTCCCATCTGCATAATGTGCCCCCTATTTGTTGTGTGCCGATGGGGGTGCCCAATCCTCTGTCGGCTACAGAACCCCCCCAAAAAAAACACTCAGGTGGCACACTGGGAGACCACCCCAGCATGCCAAATGCCCCTGTAAAATGAAAACGGTCCCGCAATGTTTTTTTTGTTTTTTTTTTACAACCTGCAAACCAGAAAACAGTCCCTCATCTAGTCTGGTGGTCCTCCCCCAACCCGCACCCACCTTTGCACATCCTGCTTCCCCCCACCTCCCTCACCCATACTTACCTCCGGAGCATGGCACAATGATCTTCAGTAGACCGGGAACATGTCTGCACTCTTTTAAGCCGACCGCGAATGGAAAAAAATGCCGGTAAGCTAATGGCATAAATAGCGTTTTTTCAACTTTGGTGCATATCTCGGGAATTTTGCACCAAATTATCAACATGAGGTTATTGGGATCCCTCCTCATGAATTCAGTCACTGTCATGGTGTTATTCAGTCCCGAAAGATGATTTCAAGGTCACTGTGTGGTGTCACCTTCTGAGACTGAGTAATGAAATGACAGTGCAACTGTTCATGAGGGGGGCTCTCAAAAAGCCAATGTTGCATATTTGGTGAAAAAAATCCAAAAAATGGCCGTTTTGCGAGCGTGCATTGTGCAGCTTCCATGCACGCTCATAACTTTGTGAATTTGTAATATTTTCACTCCAGATTTTCAAAATTGGCATTTTTCCAGACCTCCTTATGAACAGTACAGCTGTCATTTTACATATCCTGGCTGAAATGTGTTTTCGCACATCTGGCACAGAATAGAGCTGTCGCTGTGTGAAATCAGTTTTTGGGACAGTTTGAGAAAATGACGGTGGCACTGTTCATGAACAGAGGTCCTAAAATGGCTATGTTGAAAATTTGATGACGAAAGTCCATAAAATGACTCTGTTACAAGCATGCGTTGCACAGTTTCCATGCACCCTTGTAAATTCACAAATTTGTGATATTTTCTTGCCAGATTTTCAACACTGGCATTTTTTCACACCTCCTTATGAACAGTACAGCTGTCATTTTTCACAGCCTGCCCAAAATGTGTTTCCACACCTGTGGCGCACAATGGCATGATCGCTGTGGGAAATCAACTTTTGGGACAGATTAACAAAATCACAGCACCACTGTTCATGAGGGGAGGTCCCAAAATGCCTATGTTGAAAATGTGGCTAAATAAATCCCCAAAATTATTGGGTTATGGACATGTGTTGCTCAGTTTCTATGCATGCTCATGATTTTGCCAATTTTTCATATTTTCACTTCAGATTTTCAACATTGCCATTTTCTTACACCTCCTTATGAATAATACAGTTGTCATTTTTCACATCCTGCCCAAAATGCATTTTCATCCCTGTGTCACCAAATGGCATAGCTGCTGTGCAAAACCACCTTTCAGCTAACAAACTGATTGTGCTGCTCTTCATGAGGTGAGGTCACAAAAAGCCTATGTTGAAAATTTGGAGTGAAAATACCAACAAACGCCTATGATGTTAGGGTTTCCAACTGTAACACCCCGCCCTGTAGAGACTGACAAGCATCAGGGGTGTGGCTTGGGATCACTGGCTGTAATGCTCATGCCATTCCACTCCAACCCCCACCCTGCAGCCAGTGACAGGCATCGAGGTGTGCCTTGGAGTGTTCGGCCTTAAAGTTCACCCCATTCTCCTATACTGCATCCATCTCAGTGTATTTTCTTATGGAACGTGGTAAGTATAAGGCCCAAAGACCCCAAAGCACACCACAACACTTGTCAGTATCTACAGGGTATGGTGAAGTAAAATGGCATGAGCGTTATAGCTAATGACCCAAAGGTACACCCCAACGCCTGTCAGTCTCTGCAGGAAGGGGGTGGGGTTGGTGTCAGTTCAATACTTCACTGCCATTCCTATTACACATTTCTAACTCCTGCACTACCAATGCCAATGCCAGTGATACAACATTCGGCATTGACAAATGCTTCTTTAAACAGGAATGAACAGCATCATAGACTATAATCTTATCATATATGGGTCTGCAACTACCCCTGCTCTCAAACATATCATGACCTCCCTGAATAAGGCCTGTCATCTCATCACTGGCTCACATCACCGTACCCACACATGTGACCTTTATTCCCAGTCTGGATGGCTTCAACTGGACAAACACATAAAATACCAAACCTGCATCACGGCCAAGAAAATTATAATGGGGCTTGCCCCACCTGGTGTCTGTGCCCTCCTTAATCCTAGACATAGGAACGTCACTACAAGGAGATCCAATTCCCATCTACTACATATCCCACGATGTCGCACAACTCAAGGACAAAGATCATTTGCCTATCGGTCATCCAACTGGCTCAACTCTCTTGGCAGCGACATAGTGACCACTCCAACACTTGGCCTCTTCAAGTCCAAACTGTGCCTCTCACTGCTTGTATCCTGCCATTGCCCATTTTAACATTTCCACCGTTCCAGCTGCACATGCCCCAGCACCCAGCACTTACAATCAGTCTTTGCACCCCTAGCTCCTTACCTGTCATATTCCCTCGACAAGGCCCCCTGGCTTCACTGTATCCGGCCCTCGCCCACCTCCCCCCCATATCTCCACTCCTGCCCCTGCCCCCAACCACCTCTCGTACTTCCCTTACCCCTGTACCTCCTTCTCCCACTCGATCTCCTACCCTCACTCCCCCCCACCCACCCACCCACCCTCCTTCCCTTGTCTTGCTTATAGCTCAAGTCTTTGTACTGGTTATTACATGTCTGTAAGTCAATGGTTATATGTTTGTAACTAAAAATGATGACTGTTGCATACGCTGACGTGGAACCTTTGTAAAAGTGCTTCGGCTCAAAGGTATTGTAATCCTAGATTGAAATAAATAAATAAATGAACAGCAGTTAGGAGAATGCACTGAAACTCCCAAAGTAGGTGTTGTTTGTCTTGTGGTATAGGAACACAGGTACAAAGGAATGGCTAGATGAAAAAATTCCAGAATCCATCTTGTTCACCTTCTTCAGTCCAAACATCTTCAACATTAAGTACTATGAAACCCAGTCATGGCTGTTCTTTAATAATAACTGGTATCATTAAACTTTATGGACTTTAGCACTAAGGAAAGGAAAAAGGAATACTGTCAGTGAAGGAAACCTCTGGGAACACAATGCCAAGTGAATCACCTGTCATTACCAGGCACGTCAATTATGCAATAATCTATGACAGGGTGTTGTCTATGGTGGAATTAACCCATGCCTGGTGTGGTTCAGTCACGAGGTTGCAGGCCGAGTGACAGAACCACACCAGAAGTGAGTAATTCTCACCATAACCCACACCTTGGAGTGGATTATTGTGATTATATAATAGGTAGGCATTAACGATTTTGTTGTTTTCATTAATGATTCAAATGGTTTTATTTTAGAAGACACTGTATTTTATTTGATTTTATTTCTGTAACATCCTTCCTCTGACTGTTAAATAGCTCCCTGTTGCTAGGTAGAATATTGTTATAGGACAAGGCAGCTCACTTCTCCCCAGCACATTGTTATTTAATTATTTATTTTTAAGAGGAAGAGAGCAGCAGACAAGACATATGGTGGCTGAGAGGAGCAAGAAAGCAACAGCGCAGGGTCACAGAGAGTGAATGAGCTCCAGTGTTTGTGCAGCTCAAACATGAGCAGAGTATTTTTTTTTACCTTCCAATTTTATGAAGGGGTTAATGGCAGCCCCCCACCCCCAAACACACATCCTTATAAGGATGGTAGATGAACCAGGGAGCCAGTGGTCACCAAAAAGGAGGCAAGAGGAAGTGACTCTTACAGGACCCAGCAGTTACTGGATAGGAGGGAGCGAGTGTCACAGGAAACAATGATCACCACAACAGAGGCAAAAAGGGGCAATCATCAGGGGAGCTCATTTACACTGTTAAGCTATTGTGGATTTTGCACTTATTTGTCAGACTTCTTTTTGTCACTTGTTTCGGGAGGCCAGTGTACTTTTTGGTAGGCAGGGTTTCTGACTGGCCCTTGTGGGGCACCTAGCAGTGAAAGAATATGGTGGCGTTTTTTCTACATTTTGGGTGACACAGAAGGACTTCTTTTGGTTTTTATGTGAATGGTCTTCTCTGGCTACTGGATCTTTACCCATGGGTTACTGTAGAAACATAGAAACATAGAATTTGACGGCAGATAAGGACCGCTTGGCCCACCCAGTCTGCCCATTTCCCTACCTACTGGATAAGCTGCAGATCCTAGTTAACCAGCAGCCTACTTCTTCCTATCCCAACCCCCCAGAACTGCCTTATGACTATCCCATGCATGGCATGATTCCACCACTGATTTTGACTCCACAACCTCCTCCGGAAGGCCGTTCCATGCATCCACAACCCTCTCTGTAAAAATACACCATAAATTACCTCTGAGCCGCCCCCTCTATCTTCAAATTGTGCCCTCTTGTTCTTGCACACCTCTTTTTGAAAGATGCTACCCTCTTGGACTTTGTTGATTCCCTTGAGGTACTTGAGCGTTTCTATCATGTCCCCCCTCTCCTTCTTTCCTCGAGGCTATACATATTAAGCTCCTTAAGTCTCTCTTCATATGTCTTCGGTGCAGACCCTGCACCATTTTGAATGCCCTCCTCTGGACAGCTTCCATCCTGTCTATGTCTTTGCTGGAGATTGGGTCTCCAGAACTGCACACAGTACTCCAGATGGGGTCTCACCAGCTGTCTGTACAGAGGGATAATAACTTCCTGTTTTCTACTGGTGATGCCTCTCCTATGCATCCAGTATCCCCCAACCCTCCTTGCTGCCCTCTCACATTGCTTGCCCGTCTTTAGGTCATCTGATATGACTACCCCAGGTCCCTTTCCATTTTTGTTGTTGTTAGTATCTCACCCCCATTGTGTACTCTTCCCTGGGTTTTGTTTCCCAGGTGCATTACCTTGCACTTCTTAGCATTGAATCTAAGCTGCCATACATTTGACCATTCCTCTAACCTTGCCAATCCCTTCTCATCCTTTCCACCCCACCCTGTGCATCAACTCTGTTGCAGATCTTAGTGTCATCTGCAAAGAGACATGCTTTTCCTTCCAGTCCTTCTGCAATGTAGCTTATAAAGACATTGAGAGGACCGATCTAATACTGAACCCTGCGGTACCCACTAGTAACCCTCCTTTCTTCTGAGTGGACTCCATTTACTATTACTCTCTGTGTCCTATTCTCCAGCCAGTTCTTTACCCAGGCTGTCATCTTGGGACCCACTCCCAGGCTGGCTAACTTGTATATTAATCTTTTGTGTGGGACTGTGTCAAATGCCTTGCTAAAGTCTTTTATATCACCCATGACATTTTTTTTTATTTTCTTTTTACATTTCATTTCATTTACGTTTTTTTAAAAACATTTTATTTATGGATTTTGCAAGCAAAAGCTTACAAAACAGAAATGCACAATAAGGAACAGCGTGCTTACAGGACCCCAAACCCTGCAGTTAATACATTGAATTTGGTTCCAAAATGTGCTTTTGTGAACAGCAGATCTGGCACTTTTTTTTTTGGGGGGGGGGAGGCGGGAAGTCTAAGTCTCTGCACATGCAGTTTCTTTTTTGGGGAACGATTTTTTGTTCCATTTTCTCGCCTACTGAGTCAGTACACCACTGCAGAAGATAGTAACCAGCTAAAGTGGAGGTAAGGGGCTGTATCTGGTGTTCATCACAGGATCCCCCCAGAAATGTAAGTATTTGAGTGGTCACAGGGGTAGGTGGTGTGGGTGACAGAGGGTGGATGAGGGAGGAAGGGTTTAATTAAGTTTAATTAATTAAGGGTTTAATTTGCCCTGTTTAAGGGTAATCATATCTGGAAACCTCAAGATAGCCAAACAGTGTGACAAGGCGGTGAGGAGAGCTAGTGGGATGCTGAGGTGCATGGGAGTGGCCTCACCAGCAGAAATATGGAGGTCATTATGTTGTTGTATAAAACACTGGTGAGACCTCACCTGGAGTACTGTGTTTAGTGCTGGAGACCTTAGACCTTAGAATGGCATGGGTGGTTCTTAGGAGGGCAACTAAAATGTGCAGGATTTATCTAAAGCACCCTGAGGAGAGGCTTAAGGACCTCAATATGTACACCTTGAAGATAAGGAGGGAAAGAGGGATATGATAGAGGTTTTAAATACCTCACTGGTTTAAATAGGGTACAAGAGGGAAGCATTTTTCAGAAAAAAATGATTCTCATTTACAAGGGGGATTGCTATGTAGCTGGAAGGGGGTAGATTCAGGGGAACTGTGAAGAAGTACTTCTTCACAGAAAGAGTGGTGAATGCCTGGAATAGCCTCCCAGCAGAGGTGGTCGAAGCAAAAACTGTAACAGGATTCATGAATGCATGGGATAGGTATAAGGGAATCTTATTGGTTTGGAATGGGAGGGTAAAGCTGGAAACCAAATAGGGTCTGTGATGTTTTAGTAGGTAGGAATAATGGGCAGACTAGGTGTGCCAACTGATCCTTATCTGCCATCAATTTCTATAAAGATCCTAGTTAGCCAATTAAATTTCTGGAAAATCAGACCCCATTGCATAATTCTGTTATCAGGTACAGTATGTTCCTCTCTTGACCCTCCCTTCTCCATGAAATTGCATAATGTCCCAGTAATGTTATTTTCCATGAGAAAATGATGCAACTTTTTTTCTGTTCTATTTTTGCTCATTGGGACTGGTGGGGATATAATCTACATCTGTCTTTTGGGTCCTGTTCAGTTTCACCCCTATTTTTTGTCTCCACTGGCTCTCACCTGGCTCCCCAAGAGACCATGGCTTGCCCCATGATTGGAACCCCCAATAGCTTAAATGGGAAGGGCGGACTGAGAAGTTAATCTGGAGATTGAGGTGGCTCATGAGACAGCAGAGGTGGTGCTGGCAGGGATCCCATACATCATATTGCTCATACTAAGGGGTGTTCAGGCTTATTGTTACTTCCCTGGTGAAGGCAGATGTGCAATGACATTGGCACATGGTCCAGTGTGCTCCTGCCCCTGATGTGTAGATATTTCCACCTCCACCAGTCCCAGCCTTGGAGCTGGTTCCAGACTCTCTCACCCTTAGCTGTCGTTAGATATCAGAATGTTGTCAGGTGCCAGATCCCTCCCTCCCCAGAGAAGGTGAGCAGTCCGTCAGATGCTCAGCCTTCTCCTTCTGGCTGACCCACTGACTGACCTTGTTTCACTTCCAAATGCGGGTCATTGGCATCGTAAGTGGCAGTGGTGCCACTATGCCAGCAGGCTGGCCCTGAAAAACTGATACAACTTAAATGTAAATGATTCAACACTCCTAACTGCTGCTACAAGGAGAGGTAGGGGCAAGTTCCAAGCATTATTGCAGATGGATGTTTATTTGTTTACAACACAATACAGGTCACATCAACAAATAAATTACACAAAACAATGATTTTACAAAACCACAGTAAGCTCTAACATCAGGCCATTGGTGAGGGTTTCAATACTGTATGACACTTAGTATTTTGTAAAATAATTCTTATACTGTACGAAATGAACTGTAAGAGCCTTCTTATACTCTAGGAGACTTCTTGTACTTTAAGAGTCTTCTTATGCAGATTTTTATATACTTTGTTGAAGGTTTCTTATGCTCTATGCAAGGATTCTTATGCTCATTCCCCTACTGAATCCAGCTCACAAATGTTAAGGCCATTTAGAACTTATATGACAGTATTAGATATTTTAGTCCCTTCTTAGCACTGCCCTGATCAAGGGATTATGTGAGAAATCTGCAGACAAGATCCTTAGCACCAGTCTGGAAGCCACACTCTGACTACCTTGTGGATCTTAAAATGAACAACAAAGAAGTTGATCCTCTGGAGCTGGTCTTCTGGTCCCACAAGACAGCATCTGAAGAAGAAAGCAAAGTGGAAAACATTATCTTCCTGCACTTTGGATTACACCTGGACAGCCCAACAGGATTTGAAGAATGAAGCAACTGAACTGAACTAATTGTATCTACTGGCACCAGCCTTTGGGGTCACACTGGGACCAGGATTTGAAGAAAGAAGCAATAAAAAAAGCAAACTGGCTGAGTCTGTAAATCTTGTTCTGAAACGTCAGAGCTGGAGATCCTTTTCTGGAATGTTGGAGCTGGAGATTCTCTTCTGGATTGTCAGATCTGAAGATCCTCTTCTGAAATTTCAAAGACAGAGATCCTCTTGTAGAACACTGGAGCCGCAGTAATGCAATATCCTTCCCTCCACAATATCTGGACGTCCTATTCTGTGAACCAGCATGTCCTACATACCTCACTGGTAAGTTTTGTAGTTCTGTAGAACATCAATGAGCTAGACAGTTTATTGTGGCATTAGTAATTATGCAGAGTGTAGGATGTTTAGGCTGTCTATGTAGGCATTAGAAATCATGGGTATGCCTCCTACACAGTGACACTTCTATAGCGACATATATTGATGCCGACAACATCGACATGTCGCTGTAGAAGTCCACCCAGGACATGGCAACACTTTCCTCCATCCTGCATCCCCTCCCCAAACCAACTCCGACTCAGAGAGTTGGAATCTATTAGTATGGGGGGGGAGGGGGCAGAGCCCCCTGCGTGAGGGGGTTGGGGGGGGCAAAGCCCCTCAAAGAAAAAACAGTGTCCAACATGCACAGCTCCCTGCCAGCTGTAACTCGTGGTCAACATGGAGTCTGTCACTGTAATGCCAGTCAACAACATAGCTGCTGAACAGGCAGCGTAGATCCAAAATCATACAGGGCACCAAATAATTATCAGTACATGCAGGTGTTAAAACAGTCAGGCAGATTTATGCAGGCATTAACTAAACAAATTATTTCAGGTGTCCTATGCTAGAAAAGGGATACTGGGATAAAGGATAGCTGTGAAGAGAAATATGGTTAGTGAGAACAAGGAACAATAACCACTTGGGCCCGTAAGCCAAACACACCCCCAGAGGCCCTCCCCCACTGGTACCAGTGTCTACCCTGATAGTCCTTAGTGGTACCCATAAGGTGCAGGACTGGTCATTGCCATGGGTTGGCTGGCTATTGGAGCCCTAATAAAGGAGAAGAATTATTTGAGGAAACAGTTAAATCCCTGTTACACTCCTTTGCTTGATTTTAAGGAGCCAGATCCCAGGCACTCATGGTTTTACAGGACTCAACAACTCATGGGATAATTGCCTCCAGATATCCTAGATCGTGGAGCTCCGTGCAGCAATGGGCAGATTGAATCTTACCTGAGGATCTTGCAGCTTGTCCCCTTGATTGGAGGTCTGGCTGCTTGTCACCTTCAGCTGCTTCTGGCCTGTTACAGATCTCTGTGGTAGGACCACACCAGCCCCAGAAGGCCCAGACCTGAGAGTGGCTCCACAGCCTGGCTCCCCACAAGGGTCATAGGTGCCCTAGCACCCCAGCAAGTGCTGGTGACCTCCTTAGACAGTGGGTTCCACTTGGAAGGGATTAGCTAGTTCTCTCCCTGGCTCTAGGTGAGAACTCCCAAATGGTGGGGGTTCCCCTGCAGTCCCTGCACTGGGTTCAAAATCCACAGATATCACAGACAGTTGTTAAAACCAAGTCCAGTGCCAGTTAGCAGTGGGTGCTAGTCCTAGATCAAACAAAGCACAGGTGCAAACAATGAGAGGGGGGGGTTCAATCATGGCAGCCCCTTGCACTCCAGTCCACACTTTCCAGACAGAGATTGTTCACCACCTTTTCTTCAGCTGCAGCTGGGACACAGCTCTCAGCCACTTCAGCCAGTTCACTTAGGAAAAGTGCAGCACCGAGCTAGCACCCCGATACCAGAAATGCTTTGCATCTTTGGAAGTGTAATTCCAGTCCCACACAGGTAAAACAAATCCTCAGGAGCAACTGTGGCACTCTCACAAAACAGCATAGTCCTGTTAGCACAGTTCAGTCCACCAGTGCAGGATTTCTGCAGCACTCATCCTCTCCAATATAGACAAACTGCTCACAATACCTAGGGAATCAAGGTTTCAGTTCAGTCTCTCGCTCTCTTTCCCTGTGATCCTTCTCTGAAATACCAATCTCCACCAGAGACCTGAAAAAGGCCTCACCAGTCCAGATCCACTCACTCAGGAGTCCTCTGACTCATCTACAGCAAGGGAACAGACTGAAGAAATCCCAGCAAGTCCATGGGTTTGGTCTCAGAAATCCAGCATCCTGATTGACTGCTCAAGCCAATCAATCATTAATAACCATAGTGATCAATATTCTCTAATTGTTCATTACAGCATGATCTAGGTAACTGAATTAGGGGGACTCCCTCTCCCAGAATCTCTTTGGTTCAGTTTCAGGCCCCTAAGCAGTTGATTGGCTGCTGTACTGAGGTTAAGGCATCAGCAAAATGTCAGCCCCCATCCTGTTCACCAGCAGTCCTTATGTGCTCCCACTTTCCAGTCCTAGCGTAGCCAGGGAGAATACTCCACATTCTTAATTCCCCCATAGTCTGTTAGCCCCAACACTGTCCTCTCAAACAAGCCCACTCTCGAACGTCTGTGATTCATGGTTCCCCAAGTCACTGCCCCCTTAATACCACCCCCCCAAGCAGCAAGAGCAGCTCTTTAATATTCTTGCAGGGCTCATTAATATTCATGAGCCCCACTTCATACCCCTATCAAAACCCTTTGTTTATTTAATCCTGGAGGCTTTTCTTTCACCTCACTAAGGTCTCCAGTCCCCTTTTAGATCAGCGGAACACCAAGACCATGAGCACTTCCCCTGTTTTGACTGCAACAGCGGTCAAAATCATTAAAGAGTGTTCCTAGGCACATGCGCGAGTGCTGGCCCGACAACAAACATGCCATCAGCTCACTACCAAGGATTTAAGCCTGAACCAAGCTGAAACAACACACTGAGATGTTTGGGAAACTTGGGGAGGACCAGGTGCACCAGAAGAAGAGGGAAGAAGAAAAGAAAAAAGGAAAACAAAGGGGGGATGCCGGCAGCACAGCTGCAAATGGGGCAAACAAGGTAAGCCCTTGGGGGGGGTTACATACCTCCCAATTGCCCTGTATTGCTTGGGGGAGATTTTAATCTAACTCTGGTCTCCCACCTTGACAGGAATGACAGGGGGAAAGAATCCCATATTAGGGAAGGGAGGACTTTGCAACAACTCATATCAGACCTGGGGCTAACAGACGTATGGAGACTTTTCCACCCTCGGGTCAGGGATTATACAGTTCATTCTGAACCCAATTCAGCATATAGCAGGCTGGATTTCTGGCTAATGTCCCAGTCCCTGCTCCAAAATACTATCGACACTGCCATTCTCCCTAGGGTTATCTCTGACCATGCCCCAGTACAACTGATAGTGACCTGGGGCCTTACCTCCCTTCCATCTAGCAACTGGAGACTTGACCCCTACTCATGAGAAACCCAGACTTCGTCCCCTGGGCCAAAAATGAGGACTCCCTCTTTCTAGAGAGTAATCCAGTGGCAGACACCTCGGCAGGGAATACTTGGGAGGCCTTTAATGCCACCATGAGAGATATCAGTATGGGGTATACAGCAGCTTAATGTAGGGAAAGGGAAAAATGGCTTGTAGACCTAGAACAGAAGCTGGCCCAGGTAGAGACCACCTAAAAAGCTATGCCTTCCCCTTCCCCTAGCTCCCCCACAGGTAAAGAAATTCTCGGCCTCCTGCTCAAGATCAATCAACTCCTACACAGAAAAGCTGAAGTGTCTATTCTCCAGCTCCAACACACGTTTTGAAAAGGGGGGATAAAGGAGGTATGGTGCTGGCATACCAACTCAGAAGACACCAGGTGTGTAGGCATATACCTGTCCCTAAGGACAAACAGGTGATGGTGGTTAACACCCCCAAGACCATAAATGAGGTCATGTCCTCTTTCTAGGCAGGGCTTTACTCTACCACACATTCTGCACCAGTTGCAGGTACCCAACTTTTCTTAGACAAACTTCACCTCCTCAAACTCTCCATACATCAGGCCAAGGTTCTAGACTCCCCCGTCACCCAAGAGGAAGTGGAAACTGCTATTTGGAGCCTATTCATGGGGAAGTCTCCGGGGGAGACAGATACACTGCTGACTTCTACCAGGCACTAATTTCCTATATTGCACCTCTTTTGACTGGAGTATTTAATGAAGCTGAATCTAAAGGGCTGTCCCTCCCTCCCTCCCTCCCTCCAAGAAGCAAACATCATAGTCATCCCCAAAAAGTGTAAGGACCCCACCAACCCTGGTAGCTACAGGACGATCTCTCTCATAAATGTGGATAGCAAAGTGTATGCCAAAGTGTTGGCCACTAGGCTGAGTCCCTTGCTCTCGGACCTGGTCCACCCTTCCCAGGTGGACTTTGTCCCTAGTCACCACAGCTCCAACCACATCAGGGCCTTAATGAACCTCATTCACACAGCTCGCAATCTACGTACCCCAGCCACGGCCATTACGGTTGACTTTGAAAAAGTTTTTGGCTCCCTTGAATGGGACTACTTGTACAAATTTTTAGCCCACCTGGGAGTTGGAAAAAGGTTCAGAGCCAGGGTACAGGCTATTTACACTAGCCTGAAAGCCTGGGTAACCACCAACCATGATCTATCTGCTCAGTTCCCACTTGAAAGGGGGACCTGACAGGGCTGCCCTCTATCCCCTCTCCTATTTGTACCGTGATTGGAGCCCCTGGTGGCTGCAATTAGACAGCACCCAGACATTAAGGGTATCAAACTAGGAGACACAGCATATCCAACCCTTATGTATGCAGATAATCTGCTTCTCCCTCTCGCAGATGTCCAGCAATCTCTGCACCCCGTCCTAGCCCTCCTGGATTCCTTTACTGGATATTCAGGTCTCAAACTCAATCAGGCTAAAACTGAAATGCTCCCCCTTAATGATCAGTGTACTCGGCACTTAGCAACATCCTCTGGGTTGCTATGATCCCCGAAAGGGATCACCTATCTTGGCATTAGAATAATTCCCAAAATAGAAGACCTCTGGGTGCCAGTATCCAACCCTTACTATGCGCCACCAAGACTTAATTTGAAAGATGGAAACTGCTCAGGCTCACTCTAGCAGGAAAGATTGCTGCCATAAAAATGGTGGCCACCGCCAGGTTTTTCTATCTGATGCCCCACATCCCTATCTCTCTTCCTAAGAACTGGTCCCAGTCCATAGATAAACTGAAAGGAAATCTCCTCTGGGAAGGGGCCAAGCCCCGCTTCAGCCATAATAAATTTAGAGCCCACTGGTCCTGAGGTGGCTGGAGCCTCCCATGGATGCTCAGATTACCCACTGGTTCCAAGCAGGAGCTTCCATCACCCCACAATGGGTTCTCATGGAAAAAGACATAACAGGGATATTAGGTGCCACTTCTCTCCTGTTCTCCCCCAGGTGGCTCACGTGGCACATGAGACTGTTAAGTCCTCCACCGCTATAGAGGCATCCAGAAAAATCTGGTACTCTACCCATGCAAGGCTGGGCATAGATCATCTCCCAATCCCCTACTCCCTGTTGTGACAGAACCCACACATCATCATAGGAAACAAGAGAGTAGCTTAGACACAGTGGAGTGTAAGAGGCATACACAGGATGGGGACCTGTGTGAACTCCCCCTACACAGGTTTACCACCTTTAATAATCTATGAGAAACATGGGGACTCCCTCAAGCAGACCTTTGGAAGTACCTGCAACTTCGTGCAGCAATCAAGCCCCTCTTAAAACATACCACGCACTACAACAACCCCTCAGACCTGAAGGCCTGGCTGCATTGCCGTAAAGGCCTAGCAGGCAGGATATATGCCAAACTGAGGGACGCCCTCCCCTCTCAGTCAGCAGAGTATAAGTGCAGATGGGAGAAAATGCTGCACTGTACTATCTCTCCCAATCAATGGGAGCAAGCATGGAAGGACACCCACAAGTGGTACAAAGATGCCTGTACTAGATTAATTCAGGACAGGGTATCACACTCTTGGTACAAAACCCCTGTTGTCCTTCACAAAGCTAAGCTCCTTGACTTGGTCAAGTGCTCGAGGTGCCAGGCCCCTGCGGAGGACCTGCTTCATATACTTTGGACCTGCCCTAACCTACAGAACCTATGGAAGCAGGTGTGCCTCATTGCCTCCAAGGTGCTCCATAGAAAGATCCTCCACTCTCCCACTTTCTTCCTACTAGGAATCAGGACAGACCTCCCAATCCTGACTCCACATGAATGCAGATGGCTGGCCCTCCTAGCTGTACAAACTAAGAGAGCTATTGTCTGCAAGTGGCGGTCTGCAACTGCCCCCACAATGGAGGAGGTTCTGGCTTCTCTATCTGCCCTAGCCATGCTGGACAGGATCTCCCATCTGCAAACCTATCAAATTGTTAAGTTACAGATGTGTTGAGCCCACTACTTGGGATATGTTAACCCTCCTACAGAGATAGGGTAAGCCACACTGCTTATCATCTGATTTCAGTCTTGTCCTCAGTCACCACAAGTTGCCCAGACGGGATAAGAGAGGTACTAAGGGCAGTTCTCCCAGGATACTGCTCCCACAGAATTGTTCATTGCTAAACTTTACATGTTGCTGACTTAAATTGAAGTTAAAGGTTAAAGGTTTAAGAAAGTTAAATACCCTTGTTTGATGTATTCAATACCCATTTACCGAGGTACAGTACTCTTAGAATTCTCAGTCTGTATTAGAGCAAAGGTTCTTTGTGTGTATGTTTATTGTGTTTCGGGGGTAGTGTTTCCCTGCACCATGCTGAGTGAATTCACACCTACCTGGGTCACACCTGAAGCCTTGAAGAATGGTGGATAGTACTTAGAGGGATAAGTGTGTATTCGACCCGTCATACCTATGGTCTGTGAGGAATTTGAGGGGTAAGTAACCCACCTCTAATAGATACATTTATGCTGGCCTTCGTTAAGCTCTCCACTCAAGGCACCCCCTCTCCCCCCCCCCAAGAGGCTGGGAAGTACCCTTGGTAGCTCTTAAGATGGTATTATGTCCAAAACGTACATACAACTATGTCCTGCACCCTGTAACCTTGTGTTGATTGTTGATTTGTGATTTCTTTCCCTGTTAATCTTCCCAGATTCCCCCTATCTGCCCTCTCCCCTCTCCTTTTTCCCCCATAATGCAGCTATTTAACATTTTGTAACGTACTGCTTATATCTTTGGAAAACAATAAAAAAAAATTACTACAAAAAGAAACAGGGCTGTCCTCCCCACTGCTGTGATCCTGGTTGACTGCTAGACTGAACTGTGTGGGCTGGATGGACAGGAGGACTACAGCCAAGCTGACAAGACAGCTTCAGTCCACCTGGCAAGCTCTAGTCCCTCATCTGCCATGTCCTTGCCTCTCCTGGTCCCAGTCAACTGATATGCCTTCAGGATTCAGGCCAGCTGCTGACTGCCACAAAGCCAACTGCCTACTCCATTCTAGCAAGCTCAGGGTTCTGACCAATTTCATGAATTCCACACTTTAAGCTCAACCAGTGGCAACTACCCATGCAGTGGCCTAATGCTTAGCTGCTATTTCCTTGCTACCTGAAATGGGAAGTTTTAACTGCAAAACAGGCAGTCAGGGATAAATCATGGTGGAAATACCAGGGAAAACAAGGGCAAAGAAGCCAGACAGCCTTGATAGGGCTATGCACAAAGGGGTGACAGCAAATGGACTGCAGAGAGACTGGAGGGTAATGAGTTGTGCCAGATAAACCTACCTAAAGATGGTGTTTTTTTATTTTCCTGCAATACACACAGAGGTCACTGTAGTGTATGAAGAGGGCCCTAATGGGTCCTTGAGCACTTCATGTACTCCCTTTGCATTCCTAGGGTCCCACTATGCAACTCTATGTTACTGAAGTACCATACAGACTGCTGAGGCATTACAGTACCCTATAAGATGCTCTGGATCTTTTAGAAGGGTATCCAATACATTCCTATCCTACTCAAGTTGGAATCAGAAGGTCCAGCTAATTTGTTCTGAATTACAGTGTAGAAAGTTTAGGTTCAAGGGAACTGGGGGTGGGAGATAAATTGATGGGGAGAGTAGCTAATTGGTTTAGGAATAAACAGCAGAGAGTGGTGGTAGGGGGTGAAGTCTCAACACCCAGAGAGGTCATCAGCGGGGTTCCACAAGGTTCAGTTTTGGGCCTTATCTTATTTAATGTATTCATTGCAGACGTCAGGTAGTAAAATTAGCTTATCTGCAGATGATTCTAAATTGGGGGAGGTGGTAGACAGTGAGGAGTTAGGAGGGCACTACAGAATGACCTGGGGAGGCTACAAAACTGGGCCCACACATGGCAGTTACAGTTTAATGCATGCAAATGTAGCATACTGCACCTGAGTGTTAGGAACCCTAGGTATTAGTGCCAGTTGTCAGGGTACAGCTGACTGTCATGACGATGGAGAATGATCTGGGGGTGATGACGGATGCTAAAAGGAACCACTCAGAGCAGTGCAGAAGAGCAGCAGCTAAGGCAAACAAAATGCTTGGGTGTATAGCCAGGGGATTAACATCCAGGAGAAGGGAAGTTGTACTACCCCTGTACACCTCACTGGTGAGGCTGCATCTGGAGTACTGTGTGCAGTTCTGGTGCCCCCACCTAAGAAAGGACATCACACTGCTGGAGATACTCCAAAGAAGGGTGACGAGGATGATTAGTGGTCTGAGGGGGGGGTTGTCATATGAGGGCAGACTTAGAGAGCTGAACATGTACTCTCTGGAGGACAGAAGGGATAGGGGGATATGATAGAGACCTTCAAATAACTGAAGGGGTTTAAAAGAAGGAACAAGGAGGGTCTGTTCAAGTTAAGGGAGGAGGGGACTATGAGAGGCCATAGTCTAAAGTTGGCTGGGGGGGCGGTACAGAAGAGAGGTGAGGAGGTATTATTTCATGGAGAGGGTGGTGGCACCTTGGAATGCACTGCCAGATGACCCGGTATAAATGGTAACTGTGGGAGTTTCAAGAAGGGTAGGGACTGGCACTGGGGCAGTATTTCATCTGTTTATGAAGATATAGTTTAACATTTTTAAGTAAAGTAAACTAAGCAAAACAAACTGGTAAACGATCACTAAAGGCCATTTCCTTTGAGAATAGCAGTAGTGGCTTTACTGTTAAATAGCTGTAGGGTTTAGTGGAATGCAACTAACCATAGAAAATATTTGGCAAAGTATTTAAAATGTTTTTCTAATAACCAGCTCCTTCTCATGAAAAAGAATGCATTCTCTGTTTATTATGTTTACATTTAATTCTCTTTTAAATTCATGGATATTGTTAGTAAAATTAGTATGCTAAATCATTAGTCTATGCTGATTTTACTGGCATGAATATAATGTTGAAAATTTTATGGGAGTTGGAAAAATGTTGACCACTCTGTCTGCTTATAAATTACTCAAAGTTATAGCTAAATTCAAAGAAACCAATGGTCCACAAGCTCAGATAACTATTTAACCTGGGTTATCAAAATGCCATCAAAGGCGTTTACTCACTGTGTAACCCAAAGCAAGTCATCTCACCTGCCAGTGCTTCAGTACTCCTGGCTGCAAAATTGGTTAGAAGATGAAACCCACTGAAAATTAGATGTTACATTTCAGAAAAATGTCCTGGAAATTAAACTATAACTCAGCTGTGGGGGTTAAAGCTTAGACTACAGTATTTAATGGGCATGGAACATAGTACAAGTATTAGGAGTTCAATTACATGCCATGATGAACACTGCACTTGTATGTTGTGAGACACAGGGCCACAGGATACAGGCCTGGGGCGCAATGTGTGATGTTGCTGTTGCTTCATGAGTGGCCTACACAGCCACTTGGGAAGTTCACTACAGGTCTGTGATACCATCTGTGTTACTGCTGCTACTTTGGACCCCCATGCAAATTCCTACGGGCCTGGGGAAATGTAGATGAGATTGGTGCAGCTTTGGGCCACTTGTGAAGTTCGCTACAGGTCTGTTGCAATGTGTGTTGTGATACAGTTGCTTAGCATATGGCACACACATAAAAGGTTCATACACAGGTGGGCTAAATGAATTGCGGTGCGGTAAATCCGGGTGCAGTCAAAAGACCACAAGTAATGACAGTGCCTGAAACTGTGCTGCAGACACAGAGGGCGCAAGGGAAAGTAGTGTCAGGTTATGCAGGGGGCTCTGCCCCATGCACCCTTCCATCACGTGCCCTCACTGCACCATGGCCACAAGTCCAGGACGCCCAGTTGAGGTGTGCCCACATTTTGACACCCTTCCTCCTGCGCCCTTGTTCTGGCACCTTGCTAATGGTATACCCACACAAAAACACTGTGCCCCAGGCCTGCATCCTCTGGATTGGTGTCTCACAGCATATGAGTGCAGTGTTCACCATGGGGTGTAACTATATCCCTTATACTGTGTTATTTATTTATGATGTTAGAAATACCACTTTCTCTCAGTGCAGTTTAACCCCTGCAAGGTATACAGTACATATTTTTAAATCAAGGATGGAAATGAGAAAGGAAAAGTGTGGCCTACTGGGATTTGAACCTCAGATCTCTGGTATGCTTTTCCAGCGCTCTAACCATTAAGCTTCAGGCTCACTGGTCAAAGCGTCTGAGGAATTTCCTTGTGTGGCTATAAGGAAATTCCTCAGATGCTTTGACCAATGAGCCTGTAGCTTAATGGTTAGAGTGCTGGAATGACATACCAGAGATCTGAGGTTCAAATCCCAGTAGGCCACACTTTTCCTTTCTCATTTCCATCCTTGATTTAAAAATATGTATACCTTGCAGGGGTTAAACTGCACTGAGAGAAAGTGGTATTTCTAACATTGGTTCCTAGTTGCATAATTGCACAACACTAGAGAAAGGAGTGTGTGTGGCAGTAAGGAAATTCCTCAGACACTTTGACCAGTGAGCCTGTAGCTTAATGGTTAGAGCGCTGGAACGGCATACCAGAGATCTGAGGTTCAAATCCCAGTAGGCCACACTTATCCTTTTTCATTTCCATTATTTATGATGTTAAACATATGTTTGAAACCTGGCTTATACATTGGCATTTAAATTTGTTGTGGTTCACAGGAGTGGTAATCAGAATGGGTGGAATTAGGGATGAAACCCCCCAAACATCATATTTCCTTACTCTTATAGCTTTAATAATAAACTCTTACTTGTGCTGTAATATATTTTTCTGCAAGTAATATAATGTATACTGTATTTACATTTTCAACAGTTAACACTGATTTTTTAGGAAAAAGATACCTGACCTTGCAACTTAATTGAAGAGATGTTGGAAGTCCTATTTATCCTTTAGTTGGAAGACTAATTCTTTGAAACAATGGAGTGAACTACAGAGACACAAGTGTCCTTTCTCTGTACAGTGTGGAACAAGATAGGAAGTACTGTACATTGTTTCACTAGCACATGATTCTGTAGAATTTTTCAAACCATGTTTATCAGTACTCTAAAACAACAGACATACTGTATGGCTGGGAAACCACATGCTACAAGGAAACAGCAACAGACACACACTGTACTGAGGTGATCAGAGCGTTGTGTTTCAGAGCTTCTCATTTAATGTTTCATATTGTCAGTTTTGTTGCTATGTTAGCAGCTGACGTGCTAAAACAATGGCTGTTGTGAAAACAAATGCAAACAAAGCTGGAAAATTTTAAAAACAATGATAGATAATTCTGAAATGTTCATTTACATTAGGAAGCTTTCACTTGCCCATACTGTTGGATTGTTATGGCTTCCAAAGGTCTGCACAGAAGCCAACTGTCAGCTATTCCAGGGGACTAGTGATACCCGCTCTACTGCATTGATGTGCTCTACTATATATTCCATTTTTGGGGTTTTGTTTTTCCTAACTCTTGTAACCAGTCATGAACAGTCAAATGTAATTTTTCTAGCTTCCCACATAGAGGTTTTATATTTTCTCTCTTAATGTGGCTTACCAATTTTCCTGTAGGAAAAGATGCCATCAGCAGGACCCACTTCTCATAATGCTACTCCCATAAAGACATTTTGATTTTATTTTGCTAAAGACATTTGCATGCAAGTGTGCACTTAGCCACTTACATCTAATTTGCTTGCAGCTTCGTTTCTTTTCCTGGAATCATAATCTTCAGCTTGTGACATCAGAATCTTTTCTGTGGCAACAGCGTTACGCAAAGAGGTATGACTGTACAGCAGGAATAAATAGGCAAGGTGAACAGAAGAAACCTGAGGAGAAATTATCCTGGGCTGGATTTTCAAAGGGTAGTGAAGTGTTTGCATCAAATCCTGTGTCAAACACTTTAGTTGGCAAAGCTGCGCCAACACCTTCACTGCAAACTGTGCACGATTTTAGTAGGTTGGGCGCAGTTACAACACTTTAACTGATTTACAGCAGCTGATGTAAAATATTTGGCGCTAGCCCTGTAAAAAGGGGTACCCAGACCTGCTGCAAGCCAGACCAGGAAAGTTGATATAACTTGTGGCATCTGGTGCATGGGATAGAAAATCCTAATCACTGGCCAGGAGAATGCCGCAAGCCCCATATGTTTGGTGCACCTGTGGCTTTCGGCATTCTCAGCCCTTTGAAAATCTGGCCTCCTTTGTTAATGAAAATATCTTTGATAATGAAAAAAATAGAAGGACCTAAAAACATTTTTCTTTTTTTTTCTATCTACATTTTTCCTCCGCCTCCGATGGAGCTGGCAGGTGGCTCCAGCCCCTTCTTCAGAGGACCTCACTCTCCAGTCCCTATTTATTTTTTTATTTCACCAGGAGAAGCTCCATTGAGCAAGCTCATTTTCAAGGAGGTCCTAGACAATTCTATATGATAATGCTGATCATCATTACAGCAAGTGTACATCGCTGAAAATAAAAATGGTGAAGTACACTCATGGCGAAAACAATGCAGCAACAGGATTGACTTGTTATCAGGGGGGATGTGCACCTCACTTCCCCCTAACTAAAGATTTTCAACTCTGGGGGGTACATGTTGGGAGGGTGAAACCTGTAAAAAAAATAAATGAACAGCGTGACCGCAAACAATTGTCACACCACCCCAAACCCAAACCCTGCAACCACCCCACCACAGCCAGCCTCCTTCACCACCACACTACAAGGCCAGCTTGGTTGCCTTCCACTGCACTGCTTCCCATGTACCCTCCCTCCCCTTCTGTCCCCCATGGTGGGTTCCAGTCGCCTTCTTTCTCACCCATCACTATGCTTTCAGGGTAGCCCAGAACACAGGTGCTGAGACTGAGTTGCCATTTTTACAGTTGTTCAATTTCAGTCACCCTGTTCACTGGATACCATCCTGGTTTGACAGGATTATACAGACTGACAGTTTACAACAAATACGTTTACAGAGTAGAACTAACTACATATAGAGCATTGTACAATAAGTGCAACATTCAGAGGAGAACAACATAGGTAGCAGTACATTACATACACAGGCAGTTACATATTTGGTAGACGAGGCTAGGGTTTTAGGAAAGAAGGTTTAGAAGGTTTCTCCCTCTCCAGACCATCCCAGTAATCCCACATGCATAATGCCCCCATGACAGGGCTGAGGGTGAAGGGCATCGACTTTTCCTCTCCCCCGTGACCAACATCCAGACTCCAGGGAGGCAGGGATGGGTGCTATGGGGCCATGATGGAGCCTGTCAGCTCCTTTTCCACTGTTTTTCCTCCCCTTCCCTAGCCACAGCCACTCAAGCACATGTAGAGGCATGCGCACGCAGCAATCCAAACCACCCTCCCTATCCTAGCCACTCCCATTTGCACTACCCTCGGGCCTTCACCCAGGGCAATCTCACAGTGGTCATGACTGAATCCCCACCTGGGAGAGGAGAGCTGCTCTACAGCTGCTCAGTTCATCTCCCGGCCTCCCCTCCCACCAACCCCCAATGACCCAGACTTATTCCTGAACCTGGGTCGCCAAAGTGGCGAGAGGTGTAGCATCCGGCACTTCAAACCTCAGTGCCGTCAGGCCAGCACAAGGTCCTAAAATTTGAATTTTGAAAATATAATAAGGAACATCACAGCACGCAACCTAAACCATGTAATGAATCTCCTCACTTATTATTCCAAGCAGTATATCTGAAGTAGTAGCAAAACCAAATACTTTGCTGACTGAAATTTTTTTTTGCCATTGTCAGTTGCAGGCTTATGTCAGGACTCCCTTATAGACAAATTTACGGGAGAAAGAAGACCATCAGCCCATCAGATTTTGTTTGTTGCTTGTTTAACAAAGAAGGTTGTCTGGGTCAAATGCCCCATTTCAGCCACACCTGGGGGAGAAGGGTACTAAAAATAAACTGACATGACTGAGACAAATACAGTAACCTACAGCATTATGGCAGTTTCTCCTCCAGTCAAATTTCTCTCCCCCACTCCATGTAAATGAGTTCTATGCCTCAATGAATATTCTTGGTGAAACCATAAATTACAAGATCTAAGGTAGTTATTTAGTTCAGCAAGTCCATACTCAATGTTGCAACAGTTACCCCTCCCCAACATCAAGAGCGGTCACTGGGAACCCATCCACAGTGGCACTATTCCAAAACAGGGAGCCCATGTATGAGCTTATATAGCATCTAAAAAAACTTTTAACCCCCACCTCTACCTTCCCCAGTACTCAATGACATCTCTAGGAGCCCATTCCCAGTACTGCCTAAGAGCCCCACTTTGACTGCTTTCCTAGGTGGTTGCCAGCACAAGACCTCCACTTACCTCTTTGGCCATCCACCATTTAAATTACATTATTTCAAACCACTATTAAAGAAACTGGCACAAATGTATCAACTTCTTAAATCATGATTTGCATTTGCAATTCTGAAATTCAGATATTGTTGGCAAAGAAAGAAGGTTGAGGGGTTAGGCTGACTGCCATCTTTGGGGGAGGATCTTGGGTCACTGGACACCAGAAACAGATGTAGGAAGGGTGAGGGTAGGGGTGCCATTGCACACCAGGGACTGCATGACATGGGAATTGGATGAAGGAAGGGGCCACTGGATGCCAGAATCAGCTTGACATGGGACTTGTTCATTGGACAGCATGAGGTGCCTGACATTGGGTAGGGTCAGGAAGTGGGGGCAATTAGATGTCAAGGACTGTTTGAAATGGGGATTGGAGAGGGCATTGGTTGCCACTGGATGCCAGGAACTGTTTGACATGGGGATGGGGTGACAGAGGGTGGTCACTAAGCACCAGGCATAGATTTTCATCAGGCAGGGTGCTTGACATGGTGTCACTGAATGCCAGGGATTGTGTGACATGGAGAAGAGGTGAGGGATGTCACACTACTGGACACCAGTGACTACTTGGCATGAGGTTGGATGAGGAAAGGTGTGGCACTAGATGTCAGGGACTGCTTTGCATGGGGTGAGGAGAAAGGGGTGTCTCTGGTCACTGGGACTGCTTGCAAGCAATAGTATATGAATACAAATAACTGTGCATTTGCTAAAAGGAATGGAAATCAATTGCAAATAAATTATATTTAGTCATTGGTTAGAGTTGAGGGAGAAAGCCACAAATGCAGTGAATTCCAGCATTAAGGTTGAAATTCCACTGACTCTTCATAATTGCATGTTGTGGTGTTCCCCTTTGTTTGAACAATTTGTCAAAGCAGCATTGGCATTAGCCTAACTTTGGCACATGCTTTCAATGTATGAGTTTATGAGTACATTTTTAGTGCCTTAAAAGACAGTGCTGATGTTATAGTACTGCAAACACTGCTTCAAGCAGAGATTGAGTGGTAGATTTCCTTCTTCAGGCAAGCTTGAAATGTTATAATCATTTCCATACCATGTTTTTTTTTTCTTTTGCTATACTATTTTGATGACTTCATGAATACAATTTACAATACAAGCTCAGCTGTGAGGTAAGAGTGTTTCCTTTTGGATCCAGCAGGCATTGGAGAGTATGTGGTTGTGAGACAGATACAAAAATAGTCCTTATCTCTGCTTTGAGCAGTCATCAGAACCCAAGAAAAACCTCTCAATAAAGACAATTTGGGGGAATTTTTAATCTGTTATATTTCACTACTTTTACGGCTTTCTACTTCAGCCACACATAGAGCTGTGCATAATGAGGAATTGCACTGGCAAAATTTGTGTGGAACAGGAATTATGCTTCTGAAATACTTTTCAGAACTTCTTTTTTAAATTCCATGGAATACTGAAAAGCGTTTCTATATAAAATTCAGAATAATATTACGTAGATTATGTAAGCCACAGAATATTATTTTGTGGTTTGCAGGAAATGAATACAGGATTCATACAAACTACCAAATACTAGAGCACTAATAGAAAAAAAATCAAACAGGAGATAAACCCCCAAACACTCCAGGGCATTCACAAAGCTTGCTATAGGTATGGTGATTTATATGTCTTTTTTATAAAGTGAGGAAATTTACAGCAAAAAAATTATGCCAAAGTATCAGTTAGGTTTGAAGCTTTAAGCCCCAAAAGTAAGGAAATGCAATGTTTGGATTAAGCATCCCATGAGCAGTACTGAATATGTCCTGGCATTCCTCATGGTTTGAACAATCATGCAACACAGCTGGCCTGGTGTTACAGAGGGTTGAGGCACTGAATGCCACACCTCGCACCACACTGGTGACCCGGGTTCAGGATTGGACTCGGGTTGCTGGTGGGTCAGCTGAGGGGAGATAGGCTTGAGTGTCCCATGACAGCTCACCTTCTCCAAGGAGGGAAGAGGTCAATGCCTGTGCACTTGCCTGGCTCTGAGCAGAGGCTCAGAGTACTGCAAGCCCCAATTGTAGGGGATGGGTGGCCATTGCACAGCGTGGACGTCAGCGCCTTGCACCATGATGTCAGGGGGTTACACGCTGTAGAAGAGGGAGAAAAGAGGAAACTGCCTGCAGGCTCTGGGTAGATGGGCTTCCAGGAGCATGTCTCCAATGTGTCCCCGCTCACTTGACCAAAGCCAAGACCGACGCAATGAAGGATTACAGGGTTTTGATCCCCACTTGGGGAGTAAGCCACAGCTACATGGGTCTAGAGGTGAGTACAGGTAGAGCGGGATGCAGGAAGATGACTCCTTTTGGGGTCCTGAAGGGTCAGAGCTGGCAGGATGAGGGGTGGATAAAGTACAATTTCAAAAACAAAATCATGCAAAATAGCATTGGCATTATCCTATCTTTAGCACCTAGTCCCCAGGCATTATTATATTAATATTTTTAGGTACCTGGATAGACAGTGCCAAAGTTAGGGCAATGCCAAAACTGCTTCGCATAGTAATTCATAGCCTAAAGAATGCCAGGACACAGATTCCACAAGGCCCAGGAGACTTTTAAGCTTAATGTTACATTCCCTTATTTGTGTGGCTATAAGTTTCAGTCCTAACATAGTTTTTGCAATGAATACATAATATAAAATATTAGGATATTAGTAATGACTCCTAACTTGACCCCAATATGAAAAAAGCCTAATATGCAAAGGGTGTTGTTAAATAACAAACTCAGCTATCCACAGAGTCAGGAAGGCCATACAATATACAATTAGGGGATACTCTTCAAAATCTCAGAAACAGATGAGCCAACCATTTCCGTGGCATATCACCAAACATTCTGCAGGGCAAAGCATAATAATAGTTGACATGCTCCTGTAACTCTGAAGAGCATTTAATTTTCTCTTGCAATATGCCAAGCTCTCTGCCAATAGTTAAATCTTTATACATGGACTTAAAAATGAAGCTATGTAAAGGCATGTTTTATTTTAGTTTAGTCCAGATAATTCTCAAATTTAAAAAATATTGGACTTCTGGAAGAAAATTGGACACATATGGATCATTGAGAATTCATTTATAATTTGGAGTATCACTAGAAAGGTGTTGACAATACCTTTTCAAAAAAACAGCCTGGCCCAGCACTTACTCGCATACAGAGCACCTCTCTGGCTTAACAAACTACCTGAACCCCTATTGAGCTTACCAACCCTAGCCCAGTTCAAATCAAGAATAAAAAAAGTGCTCCTAGAAGGCCTTAGTTGTGAGTGCTATCTAACCTAACAGAGTGTACACTGAATAAAATTTTGTCTGGTTTGTCCTTATCCATTTCTGTACTTCTAGTAACCTCAGTCACAAGGATCCACTGGTTCTGCTGACAAGGATATACTGGTTCTGCTGAATGCACACTAGTAGTCTGTACTTAATTTGTTATATACTATGCTACAACCTTATCCAACGAAGAACCTTTGCAAATGAGCTTATGGCTCAAAAGTTTAATGCTTATTGATTAAACAAATAAATAAACAAACAAATATTTTTCAAAAATGTACAAAGAATTGTTTCCTCAACTCTTTGCTAAAATGGATTTCTATTAAATTAGTAAACATTGTGCCAGACTATTTCTGATCCTAGGTTCTCAATCAAGATTTTCACCATATCACCATTACAGTTGACTTAGGAGCTGTGTCAACAAGAGATTACAGATAGTACAACACAGGGAACTTTTGATACTTCATACTTAATGCATAGCCCAATACTGAATGCAGATTATATGACTGTTTGGAGTGTTATGGATCAAACCCATGTATCTTTTCTCATGCATGCATCTAGAATAGTTTGAAGCAGACTAACTAGGTTCTTCAGAAACATGTTCTGGACAGGTTCAAGGTGCTGAATTAAACCAAGACTCCAGTTCTGTAAAACTGTTTTGTCTTACTCATTACCTGAGCTCTAACTATGTTTGTCTTTTGATGAGGGAGTTATATTACCTCCCTCCAAACATTTCATTAAACCATAACTGATACCCTTATAATTATTAGTTGGCACTTGTCTTTAATCCAAAATCTGCAGACTTTCTTAGACAGTAAATAAATGAAGATAGATAGATAGATAGATAGATAGATAGATAGATAGATAGATAGACAGCACATTAAACTTTATTCATATTGAATTGTTTACTAATTGTTTAATGAGATTTTTTTTGTCTTTTAATGTGTGTTTTAGGTGTTGAATTCATATATTTATGCAATGTATGAATGTTAATATATTTATCATAGAGCAGAAAATAAATTGATGCAAAAAGGTTGACAACCCATGGAATAGATGACTGGAGGAATCACTGAACTTTATGTTTCAAACTCATTGCTATTTAATTCAGACTAGTCAAGTCAGTATCAATGAAGTTGCTTGAAAGTTTTATGCTGATTCCACTACAGATTGATAGATAGATAGATAGATCAGGAAGACAGACAGGCAGGCAGGCAGGATGGCAGGCAGACAGGCAGAACCTTTCAATGGTGCTGAAAGTGCTTTACAGATTACAGCTGTTGCATATAAATGAACAGTTGATATCAATTAGATAATCAATACAACAACAATGATAATACTACTAAACAAAAAAAAAGATGTGGTTAATCTTGATGAAATACCAGCAGAATTGTCTGCATACTTGACCCCACAAATTTAGGGAATTGTCATTTTCCAATTTTTGGCAGAATATATTGAACAATCTGAGCTAAAGGATCAACTTTATAAGGATACATGCATCAATATACAGTATGTCAATTTACTTGTAACCATCCTATTATGATTAAAAGTTTATTGCTGCACACTAACATGTATCAAACTACATTAACAGGAGAAAACCATGTCAACATGCCTCTAAGCTTTTATTTAAAAAAAATGTATCTAGCTCTAACAATTACAAATGCAACTTTAAAAAGATGCTTAGAATGGGTTAACTTTTAAAGTGCTATGGGTAGATTAAAAAAATTAAAATTTGGACTCTGGGCAATATTTATTTATTTGTTTGCTTATATATTTATTTGTTTTTGTTTAACGGGTATGGTACACTAGATAAATAAATGCCTATTTTTACAGGTATGTCCCAAGAGAGTACAGAGGTAATGAACAATCAAAGATATAGGACAACAGAAGCCAGTGGACCTGATGAGCAATGCAACATGAAAACATGAGGAACAGTGCATATTACAGTTGTATAGAAAAAGATAAGGCCCTTACTTTAGCACAATACAGATAACATACCTAAAGTGAATAACCTGGAACAGAGAGTTAACCTGGGTGAATACAGCATTAACAAGCATAAGGTTAACATCCCAGGGGGAGTTTAACCTGCTGAACATAGAAGTGAAGAGAAAACACAATCCAGAATCTAGCATATAGTGCACGGGGAATGTCTGTGTAACCCCCCCCCTTTTACCCAGGGTTACTAGAACCCTAGTTAGATCAAGTGGCAGGCAGTGACAGGCAGCTAGTGAAACTCCAGTTACATGGATTTCACCATGTCTTGCTCTGTTTTCAGTCTCTGCTGAGCTGGGGCTATGACATCATTTAGAATTCTGCAGCAGCATAAGCCACCATGGAATGTTGCAGTTGGGAGTTAGGTAGAACGTTGGGGAATTTAAAAGTCAATCTAGAGCTGATCCTTGAAGTCAACAGTCTATTCTTCAGTCTGAGTCAGTCTGCTGAAGCCAAAGTAGGCTCAAGAGATGGAAGAATATAGATCCTGCAGTGCAGTGGAGGGAGGGGGTGCCCTGCAGGGGCAGCCGCCCCTACCCTCAGCTCTGACACAGATCTACCTTAGGGTGTGGGCTTCCACCACAAGGGAGGCACGAGGAATCAACTCCCAGGGGCAACACCCTGGCCTGGGAAAAGGAAGAAGCTACCTGATGGAGAGTGCTGGACACTACAGTTTTTGAGGAATGAGATTCCTTCAGAGTTTTTGGACATCTGCAATGTGGAGGGTGATGAAGCTTTGAAAAAAGGCCAGTGTCATTCACCAAAACAGTGAGTAAATAAGTCTCTGGGGCTGTGGGTCAGTCAGGATGCCAAGTCCAAGGCTTATGGAACAGTGAGATGTAATGACTGTTGTATGTGGGGGATCTTCAAGGGAAAGACAGTTTCTGCATTACAAAGCCATGTACAGTCTGCACTATAGTAGCCAAGGAAGAGACTTATGGAACAGTGAGATGTACTGACTGATGTAAGTGGGGGGTCTTCAGAGAAAGACAATATCTGCATTACAAAGCCATGTACAGTCTGCACTACAGTAGCCAATGATGTGTTTGTGTAAACAAAGGAATAGCCAGGTATGGGTCTATGGAACAAAGGGTGGGAGACCCTCCATCTGGCAAAACAGAGCTCACCTCTACAAATTCACTTTGAGACACCAGTCACCTTTCTGTCAGGTATTGGCCAGTGCCTGAAGAGGGTGCCCAGACATTAGGATGAAGTAGTGCACCACATCATAGGACCCAGGCCCCTCAACCTGTTCACTAGCCATACATGCAGGGGTAGTAGCCCTCTCAGTTTAGCACTGACTGGAGGTTACATCTGGATACTATCAGGAGAAGAAGCAAATGGACAATATCTTTAAGTGTTTCCAGAGTGCTCTTTGAAAAGCCCATATGAGATAAGACTACAGATCCCTAATGGAATGGAATTCCAAAATTTTGGGATAAAGATGTTGAAAGCCTGTTCACACATCCTGATGGGGGATTTGGGAATGTGGAGAAAGGATGCATCAGATGATCTGGGTGAGTAGGATTGGCAAGGTGATTAGGGGAGGGTTTTGGGTGGGGCAAGGGATGAGGATCTTAATATCTTGTCAATAAAGCATCTCAGGGAGTAAGACAGGGAATTGGAGGGAGATAACCAATCCAGAGAAGTATACAGGAAGCAGTGGTGGGTTAGGTAAGGGGATGACAATGAGAAGCGACAGATGTTATTATAGATCACATGCCACTTGTTAAGGGAAGCTATGGAGACAAAAGAAAAGACCAGTTGGCCATATTGGAGCTAAGGGAGGAACTCTCTGGGAGATAGTGAGCCAGTTCTTGGGAATGAGGGAATGTCTGGCCCAGTATGCTTTACAGGCCAGGGAGATATAGAGAGAAAAGTCAATGACAGGATACAGGGTGATGCATAGATATTTGAAATCTTCCACTGTGAAGAGGATGGAGTCATGCAGGTATTGGATAGAAAGGGGTTCAGCACAGGATTTGAGTGTAGCCTGGGACCCAAATTACAAGGCTTGGGTCTTTGAGGAGTTGAGAACTAGTGTACTTTTGATGAACCAGGCCTGGACCCAGAAAAAATCCTGCTGTAACTGAGTGTTGCTTTGGGAAATTAAGGGAGAGCTAAGGTATGGCACAATGTCATAAGCTTACATGACTGAGAAGCAGAGGGATAAGTAGAAGGAAAGTTATTGATAAAGATAAAAAAGAGCAGGGGGCCAAGTATTGACCCCTGTAATACACTAAGTTTGAAGAAAAAGCTAGGGAAGAGACAGTGCACTATTGAAATGTACATACCGCTGCCAGGCCATAAGATAGCTCAAAAGCCAGAAGGCAGCATGATGGGAGAGGCCAGTTGAAATCAGTCTGGAATGGAGAAGGGAGTGGTCTACTAAACTGAAGGCTTTTGAGAGGTCAGTGAAGATAGGCCCAGTGAGGGAGCCATTATTCATAGCAGACTTGATGGCATTCATTAACTGAATCAGCACATGATGGTGCTGTGTACCATGCAAAATCCATGTTGATTAGGTGTGAAGTGATTGTAGTGTTGAAGGAATGCAGTCAGCTGGGAGTCAACAACCTTTTCAAGCAACTTGCTTAGGACTGGGAATAATTCAATTGGCCTGTAATTATTTGCCAGTTTGGGCTCACCCGTTTCAGGAGCAATGAGAATTTAGCAATTTTCCAATCATCAGGGACTATGCCTGAGGCAAGGGATAAATTATAAATATGTTAGATGGGTGAGGCTTGGATAGGTGCACCCAGTTGCAGAAGTTAGGACATGATCCCATTAAGGGAAAGGGAACACTGTTTAACCAGGAGTAGCACACTAAGCCAAAGCATGTGGAGTTTTTTTATGTTATCCAAAAGGAAAATAACATGAAGTACCTTGCAGAAGGACTCCAGGGAGGGAGTTGATTGGGCCAAGACATTGAGGTAACGCGTGAAGTAAAGGAGAATACTCCTTCCCCATTTTAGGGATGTCCAGTCTGCCAAGATAAGGTTGCAGTTTGGAATGAAGCAGGTGGAGTCAGAGATGTTTGGTTTTAGCCAGCTTTCTGTGACTCCCAGGATATAAGGGGAGTAATAGACCAACAAGGAGTCATGGCTGCACTTATTGGCTAGGAGGTTCAGCATGTTGAGGTGAGCAATCTTGATGCCCTAACAGCCCACCCGGGTGGGAAGGATGAGGAATGGGGAAGGCATGGGTCCATGGTTGGGTTCAGTGTCCCCAAAATGGAGTAGTAGAATTGCCAGGGCCCAGGGTGAGGATAGGACTTCAACAAAAACAGCCAGAGAAGAGGCAGGATATGCTTATCAGACAAATTCTGTGCCAGAAAGACAGCAATATTATCCTTTAGGAGCCAAGTTAGACTGGAGCATATGTGGGATGATAGCAGTATATTAGAAAAGTAAAAATTATAATAAGAAATATGGGAATTTGGTCACCTTGAGGTGAGGGAAGAGGTTAGTGTGACCAAATCTGTGAACAGGGAAGAGAAGACTAAAATGCCTATCCACAGGGTCAGAAATAAATACACAGTCTCTGTTTATAAAAGAGTTAACACACACGTGAATATTACGCTGAAAGGGAGTGGGTTTGACCAAATAATAAGCACCAGATTAATACATCAATTACCTAGCGTGAAGACACAGCCTACTAATTCTAGACTGGTATAACTTGGTTATAACCTGGTTTATACTAGGGCTCAGATTGCTACTCTGAGACTTGCAAAGCAAGGGTCATCCAGATAAGAAGAAGCTAGGATGCAGTGTGAAAGACCTGAGAGTATGAGTTGGAGGGGTGAACAAATTTCAGGTATATTGGGAGCAGGGAACTTGAATTATTAAGGGCACCCAGACAGTAAGTAGCAACAATACCCTAAAATACATGTCAACATAACAAGATAACCTTAGGCCTGATTGGTGTGGATACCAGTAAAAAACTTACCTCAATCGACCATATAATGCAATACAATTATACAATCTGCTGGAGCACCTAACCGAAGAGTAAATCAGTGTTAGTAAAAACAGTTGCATAGAACATTCATCAGTAGAAACAAGTCAGTAACAATATAACTGGCCTATGGCACACTGAATAGCTGGAGGCAGAGCAGAATAATACAGCTTTCATTATTGAGTGCTACACTGCAGGGTTCATTAGTAGTTAGATACAGTATGTACAAGGTTAACAATGCACAGGACAGGTTACATGCACTGCAGTACATCAAATGGTGCTGAACTAGTTAGTCTGTCTTAAACTGGGCATCCACCAAAGAGCAACTGGGCAGAGTATCTGGCCATTAGCCATCACCATGGATAATGCCATGGTTGACTGCCTTTGTGCTCCAGATCACAGTACAAAGGACCACTGGATGCAGAGAGTACAGGAAGGGAGTAAGTAGCCATGCCCACCATCAATTTCAGCAGGCTGATTGGTAAGCAATATAGAGGGGAGTCACGATTGATTTTAAGTTGCTATGGAGGCAATCGTTAAGGGGGGGGACAACGTCAGCTGGAAATACTTGTCCACTCAACACCTGAACTGCTCCAAATGCTGATCTGTGGCCATGGATGAGTGAAAGTGTTGACAGTGAGCTTTTGTTGTCAGTTCAAAAAAGCACAGACTTCCTCAGCCCTGATGACTGTTTGTTTCAGTCGCCCAACTAGTGGGCTCCGTAGGGAGCGACAGCTGATTTCAAATTCCTATTGAGGCAGTCATTGTGGGGGGGAGGATGAGTTCAGCTGGAAAAATTCATCCTCTCCATCCTTGGGTTGCTCTTGATGCTGATCTGTGGTCGCAGATGAGTGAAAGTGGTTAGCAATGGGCTTTTGTAACAGGTTCAAAAAAGTACAGGCTTTCTTAACCCCGCCCACTGCCCATTTCATCTGTCCAAATGGTGGCCTGGCAGGTTCTGTAGGGGGAGCTGATTTCAAGCTCCTGTGAAGGCAGTCACAGGGGAGGACAGGTTTAGCTATAAACACTCATCCTGTTTACCCCTGGGCTGCTCTTGATGCCAACCTGTTTCTGTGCAGCTATCAATGAGCTTTTGTTGCATGTTCAAGAAACTGTGAGCTTCCTTAGCCCTGCCCACTGTCCCTTTCAGTCACCTGCTTGATGGGCTCTTGTAGGGGAGTTGCAGCTGATTTCAAGCTTCCATGGAGGCAATTGTTGGGGGGGGATGATTTCAGCTGGAAACACTTGTTCTGTCAATCCCTGAACATGCTCCCAAAGCTGATCTGTACAAAATTTTACTGATACTGTAATATTATAAAATACTGTAATACTGTAAAATATTATCAATAATTTTAAATATGTAGAAAAATGTATTGATTATACTTCAAGTTATAAATAATTCACCAAGCCTGATGATAATTCACCAAGCCTGAGGAGGCAAGCTGGTGGTGCATTGCGCCACCATGTAAGAGACTGGGCCTTGAGTCTCACTGTTGAATGCCCTGACCTGGGCTAGATGCGACAAAGGCTCAATGCAGAGGCATCTTGCACTAACCCCAGGGAGAGCTGGGTAGCCCACTGCCCACTGCCCCACTCTCGTCCATTGAATGGTATCACAGGCACCCACAGGCTTATGCTAGTTTGGAGGGAGGGCCTTACAGGGGAAAACAGTTCCACTCCATGTGAATGATATCCCCCCTAACAACCCACGTCAATGCCCTAGAATGGCAAAGACTCCAGCTCAACTTTCATTGGCTGCAGCTGCTTCTCTGTGCCAGCTGCATACAGGTTAGTCACTGGGGCCATGAGGGGTAAGCAATGGAGGAACTGGGAGGATGGAGTAGATCTGGCTTTGGGAGTGCCCTGGTATGTGAGCATGTTCTTCTTTTTTTTCCCATCCAAATTTTATTGAAATTGTCAATACAGAGAACAAATCATAACAATATTAACATTATCCGCTCACGTCAGGTACAAAGTATGTAATGATTCATTCTCCCCTTGGCCTCCCACCTACTACCCGCACCACCCCGAACAACCCAGCACAGCATTGTACACTCAGCACCGTACCTATGGATGTGACCTTCGAATGCTTAAACTTGCAGTGCATAGAGGGTTTGTAACGGGCCCCAGATCTTGTCAAGCTTCCTAATTTTATTGTAAAGACTTGCAATAGTCCTCTCTGTTCTGAGATTAGCAAGTAATTCCTGGAGCCATTCGACATACATTGGTACATCCAAGTCTTTCCAATGTCTTAGAACCACTTAACAGACAGTGAAATTAAAGCTATATGATACTTCCTGTTCACCACCAAAATGGAGGAGAAGTCCCCCCAGAAGACCTATTTCAGGGGTGAACAAGTCTGAGAGCCCTAGAAGAGGGTCAACTCATTGTTTAATAGTAGTCTAAAGAGGGACAATTTTGGAACAGCTCCAGAAAATATGAAGAAGGTCTCCTCTTTGCATCTGACATCTTGTACAGAGAGGGGAGGACACCAAACCCAGTCTGGCCAACTTCTGCGAAGAATAATAGATGTTGTGAAAAATTTTGAATTGCATTAACCTGAGTCTGTCCTGCTGGAGAAACTTGTGGCAGCTTTGCCACAGAAGAGGCCATTCCAATTCTTTGCCCTGGAAAAGGGAAGCCCAGAAGGTAATGGGAGCATAATTATCAGGGTAGGCCCAAGTAAATAAAGCACTATATATTTTGGCTATAGCGTGAGATGAACCCGCAAGCTCCGTTAAAGTAGCTTGAAGGCTGATATGGGTAGCCGGAGGGGGAATCTAACCTATTACCTTAACCAGGAGATGACAAAGCTGGAAAATCTTAAAAATACTTGTGCGGGGTATCATAAACTTGAGCATAATATCTGTTGAAGAGTACCATTCTCTGTTGGGTGTTATGAGCTCATCAAGGTGACAGTCTCCTATCTGAGGAAGCCAGCTGACTGAAAGGGGCTTGTTATCTAGTAGAAAACTGGGGTTACCTCTCAAGGGTTGAAATAAATCCTTGAGATTCTCATATTTCAGAAATGCGCACAATTGAGTATGAACCCTAATCGAAACTGCTCTAGGGGATCCGGGTAGAGATTCCGGTAGGGAGCTAACTTTGGTATATAACAGCACAGCAAGAGAATAACTATGTTTTCTTATGGAAGCTGACTCCATGGCTAACCAAATCGGGGTATACGTGGCCAGAGTAGACAACTGATCCTCGGTCAGCCACCGGACATACTTGTTGGCCTGGCTGACCCAATAGTACAGCCCAATGTGGGGAAGCCTTAATCCTCCTTTAACTTTCGGAGCAGCTAGTTTATGGAATGCCATCCTAGCTTTCTTATCCCCCCATATAAAGGTAGATTCATACTGTGCACTTTTTTAACCCAAGACAAGGGGAGCCATATGTTCAACATATTGAGGGGGTAAAACAAGCGAGGAAAAACATTCATTTTAATTAAATTGATTCTACCCCAGAGAGAGAGGGAAAGTAGGGTCCATCTGTGAAGGTCTTGCTCTATTTTGTGTACCAGGGCGTCAATATTTAGTTATCTAAGCCGGGCAACATTCCGAGTTAAATGGAGCCCCAGATATTTAATACAGTCAGACTTCCAAGTAAGCCCGAAGGCGATAATTTCTTGTTTATAAACCCTATAGTTAAGAGGGAAAACTACAGTCTTTCCTACATTAAGTTTATAGTTTGAGACCTTACTGAAGTTGTCTATTGTTTTAAGAATGGCAGGGATAGATGAAAGTGGATGTGTTATTTGCAACAGGAGGTCATCTGCATATGCCGCTACCTTAACCACTTACTCACCTAAAGAGATACCAGATATGCCCTGGGCACCTAATAGCTTTCTAATAAGGGGCTCTAAGTATATATTAAAAAGGAGGGGGGATGGGGGCATCCTTTTCTGCTTCCCACATGCAGTTTGAAGGGACTAGAGATAACCCCATTGCATGAGATTCTGGCTGAGGGAAACTTATATAGCGAGCTAACCCAGTTCCGGAATTTCGTGGGGAAACCAAATACCTCCATCGCTGCAAACAAATAATCCCAATGGACTCTGTCGAATGCCTTCTCGGCATCCAGTGAAATCAGGACCATTGGATGAGGAGCATCCCTGGATGCCAAGAAGACGTGAGCCAGAGTCTTCAGATGGTCCACCGAGGATCTCCCCTTCATGAAACCTACCTGTTAAGCCCCAATTAGAGAGGGAAGTACCGCCTCCAAGTGATCAGCTAGTGATCTTGCCAGAATTTTAATATCATGGTTGAGAAGGGAGATCGGCCTATAACTTGAGACCTGGTCAGACGGCCTGTCTGGCTTGGGCAGCAGAACAATCAAAGCCTCGAAAAGGGAGGGATTGGATACCTGACCAGAGGGGATAGACTGAAAAAGTGGTAAGAGAATGGGAGTCAGTTGTTTAGAAAAGGCTTTATAAAAATTGGAGGTGAACCCATCCGGGCCCAGAGATTTGTCCAATGGAAGGGAGTTAATTACCCTTTCTACCTCACCCTCAGAGATGGGAGACTCCAATGCCTTCTGCTGGGACTGTGTAAGAGAGGGCAGTTGTATGTCCCTCAGGTGTTCATAGAGCCTTTCCTTTGATGGAGGATTAGCCATAGGGCCATATAAATTCCTGAAATAACTTGTAAACTCCTCCACTATCTCTGAGGGTAGGACTTTAAGAGAGTTGTCTTTAGGGGGATGGACTGCAGGAATAAATCTGGTGGATTCCTGCTGCTTAATTCACAACGCTAGCATTCGACCAGCTTTCTCTCCCTGATCAGTATATACAGCTTTTGTTTTCAAAATTGCAAATTCAACTTGCTCTGCCAGCATAGCCAAGTAGGCTTCTCTCAATTTCGTTAAATCTTGTTTAAAAATCTCTGAGGAGGATGAAGAGAGAGTGGTCTCCATGCCCCTAATCCGACAAAGGAGATCAGAAACCCAAGATGCCCTCTCTCTTTTCCTTCTCGATGTTAGGCCAATTATAATCCCTCTTAAATATGCTTTACAAGCCCCCCATACCATATCGGGCTTCCCTATGGAGTTACTGTTAATAGCAGTGAACTGCTCTATTTGGCATACTATATATTGGACTGTCTTTGTCTCCTTCAGTATTTGATTATTCAGCTTCCACCTGCTCCCTTTGTTTGGCAAGGAAGCTAAGGATACTAGGCAGGTGACCACTGAATGATCTGATGGGGGCCCTGAGACAATACTGGAACCTATAACCCCTGGTAAAAGAGCTTGGGAAATTAGGATATAGTCAATCCACGAGGAGGTTGCATGAACCTGGGAAACAAAAGTGTACTTCCTTGTATTGGGACAGAACACACGCCACACGTCACAGAGACCTACAGAGTCCAACAGATCCCTGAAGGCTCTTTGGGCTGGGGAGAGACCTTGATGGGATTGACCCTATCTGTATAGAGCCTGATCAAAAACAAGGTTAAGGTCACCCCCTATGACAATAGGGATATCTAAAAATGGAGTTAGGGCTTCAGTTATCTGGACAAAAAAGCTAGGGGAGTCTATATTAGGACCATAGACAGTACCCAAGACAATGTCCAAGGTATGCAATCTACCTTTTACGAAAAGAAATCTGCCCAAAGGGTCAGGGACTACTTGGAGAGATTTGAACAGAAGCGACCTATGCAGAAGGATCATAACCCCTCTACTCTGGGTCATGCCCTCTGCCACAAAAGTCTGCCCAATCTGTTGCCATCTCATTTTGTCAGCCTCCAGATTAAGCAGGTGCGTTTCCTGCAAAAACATAATTTCAGCCTTCAGATAATTTAAGTGCTTCAAGATTTTATATTGTTTAGTTTTATGCCTCACCCCTTTAACGTTTCAGCTAATAAATTGAATGTTTCTAGCCATCACCCTTATCACCAGTCAAAGACCTTTCAGAGTGCCGCTTGTGCTCGTATATAACATCCACACTGCACCAGATGTGATGCGTGCTGGGCTGTTCTACCTTCCCCCCTACCCTACCATTACTTAGTGCTATCCCCAAACCACCACCCCGAAACCCCCCTCACAAAACACCCCATAAACCCTACCCCCCCTCCTCCCGCTCCCATCCTCCTTTTGCACAGTACATGATAATTGGCAACCTGAAAAGTCCCTCTCCTCCAACCCCCCCACCCACACAAGTAAGAAGACCAGGACAAAAGTACCCCGTTGTATCTGAAACAATCCATGAAATATCCCCATTTCCTTCTACTTAGCAACACCCCTTAATAGTTCAGGAAAATTATCTAGACATGCCCAACAAAGAAAAATAGCCCTCCCCATTGTAACTCCAGCAAACCACGCAATAACATGTACCACAAAGCAAGAGGTGTGTAAAATGCTGATAACTAAAGTAAAAATAATAATCTCAGACGCCCTCTTGTGGTGCAACCCGAGACCAATGGGCATAGCAAACCAAGAGTGGGCAAGCCGCTAACACCCTCTCTAAAAATAAAGGAGAGTTTATGCACTCCAAGGTTACTGTCCGGACCACTCTACTTTAACTCCAGAAGCAGTAACTTCATCATTCTTTTAAGGGAAATATAAAGAAGGGACCCTCCAAGGAGATAAAACAAGCAGGACTGTAGCAAAGATGCTTACAAATGCCTGATTGAAGCTTTCAGATACCTCGTTTTCTAAATCTGTCTGCAATATCGAGGTTCCCGCCTGGTAGTCAAGCTTATCCTATCCAGAGCATGCAGGCATTTTAGAACAAAAGAAGGGGAAGCCGTGGGAAGACCTGAGCTTACTATGTGGACCAGGATGGGACCTCGGTTACAGGTGGGATCTCGTTATAGGCACTAAGAGAACTGAGCACCCCCCATTGCCTTGAAATCGAGGCATCGCCCCTACAGGAATAAACAGCTATTACTGTCTAAAATAAAACATAGCTTGGCCACTAATACACCGCCCAGACACCCAGAAGTTGAAACCAAATCTGAATAACCACAGGTACCCACTCGCACCTTGCTTCTATACCCAAAGGCAAGGCTGGGCTTAACGTTAACTAAAGCATGCAAAGTCAGCATAATGATGGGCAGTCCTGGGGATAACAGCCAAAGCGGGAACAAAATGTCTCTTTTAGGTCAAAGAGGTTACCCTCCACAGTAATTACAGCATACGAATGGGTGACCAGACAGAGCAACTTGTTATAGAGCTAGCCCAAGAGTGTTTACTGAGATCTGTAAATTAACAGCAACTAAACAGATCCACCAGAGGACAGCACAACATAGCAGATTACTCCAGGTCGAGATTCAGATGGACTTGAATAGGTTAGGAAGTGCTTCTTTAAGCCCTGCAGTTGCCAACTCCACTTCCTCGTAGGTCACCCAGGAACCATTCTGAAAAACTTGAAGCCTTGCAGGGAAACCCATTCAAAACTTGATCCCTGAGGCAATTAGTTTGAGGACCAGTTTGTGAAACATGGCTTGCTTCTGACGCACAGACAGAGGCAGATCTTGTGTCACCCTCAACTTTTTGCCTTCCCATTGTAAATCTTGTGTGTCTTTGGCTTTGTAAAGAAAGTGCTGCCGCTCTTGAAAATTCAAAAAATGAAATATAAATGACCTGGGGGCTCCATCAGGGGTAGGGGCGTAGTGCACGATGAGCTCTCTCTATGATGTAGTCTGCTCCAAGGGAAGGACCAGCCACCTTCTCCACGAACTTCTTAACAAACTTAATAGGGTCAGAGCCCTCTTATCCTTCGGGCAGACCTATGATTACTACATTATTGCGGTGGCTATGACCCTCCAGATCTTCCACTTTATTTTCCATCTTCACTAGCCTTTGCCTCATGGCTATCAAATCCAGCTCAGCTTTGTCCTGTTTCCTCTCGACAGAGCATATGCGTGCTTAATTATCAGCTGTTTTCTTAGAAAGCTCCTCCAAGGTATTCGAGATGCCTTTTATTTCTCCTGCCATGTTCTGCATTTCGACCTTAAAAGGCTGAAACTCCTCTAAAAACTTAAAGAGGGTAAGGGGATCCGAGTCGGAGCTCTCATTAGTGGCAGGCTATGAAGACTCCAAGGAGGAGGCCCTGGCTTTTTTAGAGGCCTTCTCCATCGTTGCAGGGGGTGTATGTTTGGTGGCAATTTCACGCATCTCCTCTTACATTGACTGCTTATTGAGGATGCACAACCACTTAGAAAGCTGAAAATCGGACGATCAGCAGTATATTTTGCCGCAAAACTGGATTTTTAGAAATATTTAGCGGGCGGAGGGTCGGAGCAAACAGAGAGGCATCTTATTCAGCGCACCGCATCACGTGACCTCATGTGAGCATGTTCAAAGTGTAGCTGGAGAAGTAGGTCACAGAGGGAGAGAGACAAACAAGGGCAGGATAGGCTAATGAATGTAAATTATATATAAAAAAATGAAATAATTGTAAACCGTGTCAATATTAATTTTAGTTGACTTGACTCCAAGATTGTATTTAATAAAAATAATGTTTTTAGCCCTAACTAAACCAAAGTTAGTCCTTTTCAAAGAAATTATCTTGAGAAAGTTCTATCGTTGAAACTGTTAAGATTAGAATCTTAATATTTTTAAATGAAAACTTTGAGCCAAGGCAACATCATAGAACAGTTATATTAAAAGTTTTTCAGTTATCAATAATTTCATGCAATAAAAATAGTTCTCTCTCTGTAAACAAAAGCTTTGGAAATATGAAGGAACTAGCGTTTTTTTGTTGTAATTTAACGAAAAACTACTACACATTAATTGAACCAATTATATATCTAATTACAGTGTGGGAGTAGTTATCCTACACATCTTATAAGCTGGTATAAAGTTTAACACTCACAAAAGCAGAACAAAACAATGCCTAAACAAAGAAATAAATCATGGAACTTATTTAGTGTATAAAACATGTTACTTATATCTATATGATCAAAGGTCTGTCATAGTAGTCACAGATCACAACCCAGCGATTTCTTTGTAGGGTCCCAAGTTCCTGTGTTCATTGGTGAAGTCACCGGGCCTCAAACAGGTTGCTTCTACCACTACCCACAAACACTGCCACAGCTTGGATTTCAACTTCTCTCTGTGGCTGAACATTTCTGATGTCAGGGTGGATCCAGTAGGGTGACTGATCACCATGCTGCTAGTTTTCAGGCAGGGATCCCCCATTCTGGACATGCCCTTGGCACTGGAAGGGCTTTTAGACATCTCAGGTGTGGAGACTGCACGTGATGGAGGCCTGGAGACAGCAGCTGATGGTTATAATTCAGCAATTACAACAGCACTCAACTTCATCACATCAATCTGTGTCCATCAATTGACCATTCACTGTGATTCACCATGGTGTAATGATGAGCTGAGGTGGTTGAAGGCAGCAGAGTACAATTTCAAGCATTGCTGGAAGAGACTGGGCTCAATTGACAACAGGATGGCTCTGAGATCCCACTACAAGGACTATCAGAGGGCAATAACCCTGAAAAAGCATAGTTGCTGTCAGGATTTATTACCTTAGGAGATAATAGGCCTTCTCAGCTCTTCACGCTGTGGACAGATTACTCCATCCTTACTGTCTGCAGTACAAGGGAGTTTTGCCTCAAGGAAGGTGTGAGGAGTTTGGGTCTTTCTTTGTCAACAGTGTTCTCAGCATTAGCTGGGATCTCAACAGATGGCCTGTCAGGCCAACAGTTATGGAGGGGAGAGGCACAAAAGTACTTCAGGGGTCTGGAATGAGTTCCAGACAGTTATTATGGTGGAGGTGCTTGAGGTGATTGCAGCACTACCCTTCCCCCCACTGCATGTTGGTTCTAGGGCCTACTTGGCTGTTGGTGGACTGCTGTGTAGCCCTGGACCTGAGGTTTGCCAGTATTGTCTCAGTTTCCCTGATTGAGGTTTGCTTCCCATCAGTTCTCAAAAAAAAACCATAGTGATTGTCCTCTTAAAGAAACCATCTTTAGACCCTGGAGGTACTGGTAAACTACAAAACTACATTTGAGACAGTCAAATCTTCCTTTTTTGGGAAAGGTTATAGAGAAGGAGGTGGCTGTGCAACTGGAGGTTCACCTTGAGAACTGTGACATCTGTGAAGCTCTCCAATTGGGTTTCAGGTCTCACCACAATACAGAAACCACGCTCTTTAAGATATCTGATGATCTGATCTTAGCAAGAGATGGGGGAATGCTCCATTGTCATTATCCTTGATCACTCATCAGCATTTGACACCATGAACCATCAGGTTTGATGGAACACCTTAGGGAATATAGGGAACTTACTAGAACAACTTTAAAGGGGTTTTGGACCTTTCTCTCCAGAACCATGCAACAGGTTGTGATAAGAACATTTTCACTGCAGCTGGTAGTGGTCAGCTGTGGGGTTCCACAGGGTGTGATTCTGTCCTCCATATTGTTCATGGTGTATATCCTGCCGCTGTGGAAGGTCATCAGGTGGGATGGTTTGAGTTTTCACTGCAATGCAGTTGCTACTCAACAGTATATTTCCTTTACATCTGATGGGTGGGAGGTGGTTTCTGTCACAAAGCATTCCTTAAAGAAATTGTCACTTGAATGGCCTCCATCTGGCTGATCCTTAACCTGAAGAACATGGAGTTGTTACTGGTGGAACCTGGTTCTCAAGGGTCAGATGGAAGATATGATGCTGTCAGAATATTATCTTGGAATAACACATTTCTGACAGCTGTGGATAGGGTTACAAATCTAGGAGTCCGTGCCAACTTGCAGTGGACACTAGAATATCTGATGTCTGCAATGGTCTGCAATGGATTTTGCCAGCTAAGGAATATCTCCCAGATAAGACCCTATCTAGGACAGAAGGATCTGGTTACCCTTGTACATGCCTTTGTGACCTCGTGACTTGATTACTGTAACTCTCTTTACCTAGAACTATCTGGGGGTTTGGTGTGCTGCCTACAGCTGGTGCAGAATGCCACAGCCAAGTTGGTGGCAGGTTTGCTATATAGATGTCACATTACACCTTTGCTGTAGCAGTTGCACTGGCTTCTGATTAAGTGGTGCACCATCTTCATGACTGCTCTGTTACCATACAAAGCCCTGTATGGTTTGGACCCCATCTATCGTAAAGACCTCTTGGCCTGGTAAGCTCCCCATCACTCTTTACACTGCACTGAAGAGTTGTTGCTAGCTGTCCCAAGATACAGGCTGAAAGAAATCTGGGGATTGGACTTTCTTGGTGACAAAGCCAGTTATATGAAACTCCCTGCCATACCGTCTAAGGAGTTCCTTTCAATTGAGGTATTCAAATTGGGCCTGAAATGCCATTTATTTAACAGCTTATGGACTTGATACCTGATTTATTTGCTCTGTACCTCTGATCTATATTTTATAGGATGGAATTTATAATTTTACTGTGTTTATCTATCTATATGTCAAGCATCCTGAGCCCTTGTGATAGGGTGCTGTACAAATAAAAGTGCCTTGCCTTGATCAAAACTTGCAATTGATTAAGTGACCACTGCCAGACAGTTGTCTTGAGTAGGTTCTTAATCTCTTTATGCCCAAATACTCTGAGCAGGTGGCATATGCTGCATGAAAGTCATTACATTATAATTCTCTTTTTTGCAATGTGATTTATTATTTATAATATGTGACTAATAAGTTTCATAGTTACATTTAAAGCCTTTTACCACAATATCAGAAATACACTCTGTCATTCAAATTAAAATAATTAGCAGGCAGTTTACAATTCTTAAAGTTCATCTCAAATGACCTAATAATATCATTTCTATATTATGCTTTAAAACCGTTTTTGCTTAGAAAAAACATCATGCCTTAAAGATGTGACTGCCAATTGAAGAGCTAACAGAAAATTAAACACAACAAGGTTACATAGATAAAGAAGGAAATAAACGAAAGTCTCAAAAACAAATGAAATAGCATAGTTATAGCAGTGAAGTCATCTAATCCTATTTACAGCCTGTCTGGATTCTGCAATCATGTTTACTGGAATCCAACACATAGAAGTATGGTAAAACTGGAAATCACATTATTGAATATATTCTCATATTTCCCATATGTATCAGTAAGTAATGGGGCAGGGTACATTTTCAGGTATAAAACAGCAAACTGTTTACTTGAAGATGTAATGTGTCTCCTAAACAGTCCATTTACATCAAGTTATTTGTTGAACTTTGCAAAATTTCACAGTTTTGATGTTTTCTGCTTTACATTTACATTACTGGGTACATTTATCACATTTGATTATATATAAACTGCAAAGTAAAACAAAAATTATTAATGCATCTATTAAGCTTGAAGCACACAGCATTCAAATTAGGGATCTGAAAAATTAGGGTAAAAAGTCTTTGGAACATTGGTGAGAGATTGCTGCTGCACAGAATCGTCCAGCTCAGCTTTTCTGGACTGTGGACAGATTGTGCAATCCAATCTGTCTTCAGCCCAGAAGAGCCTTTTCTCAAGAATGGTGTGAGGAGTTTGCTCAGTTCTTTTCAGATAAGGTTGCCACAATTAGGTCTGATGTCTGCTTGACTCTCCCTAATGGGAACTGTGATGGTCGGCAGAAGATGTCGGACACCCAATTTGTGTGGTCTGACTTCAGCCTTCCCAAAATCAGTGACATTGTGATGGTCATCCAGTCATTGCATCCAACCAACTGTGGTTTGGATCCGGGCCCCACACGTCTCTTAGTGGGCTGTGTGGATAAAATCGGTCCGGTTCTTGCTGAGATAGTCTGAAGGTCTTTGGAGAGAGGAATTTTTCCAAATCTTCTGAAGTTGGCTGTGGTTCAGCCCCTTCTTAAGAAGTCCTCCTTGGGCCCAGATTGTCTAGCTAACTACAGGCCTGTCTCTAACCTGCCCTTCATGGGTAAGGTTATTGAGAAGGTGGTTGCATCGCAGCAGGATGATCATTTGACCAGCCACAATGTCTATGATTCTCTCCAGTCCAGATTTAGAAAGAGACATAATACTGAGACAGCTCTTGTCCGGGTACTAAATGACCTCATAATAGCAAGAGATCGAAGGACCCATTCCATCTTGGTCCTTCTTGATCTCTCTGCAGCATTTGACACCATGGACCATGGTGTGCTATTGGAGCACTTGCGGTTTAGCTGTGGGTTGTCTGGTACAGTACTCAGTTGGTTTCAATCTTTCCTTGAGGGTAGGACTCAGAGGGTGGTGTCTGGGATTTTGTCCTCGACATCATTCCCCCTATCCTGTAGGGTGCTGCAGGGCTCCATTTTGGTGCCCATGTTGTTTGCAGTGTATATGCTGCCGTTGGGAGCGATTATTAGGCAGCACAGTTTGAGTTTTCACTGCTATGCAGATGATACTCAACTGTACATGTCCTTTGTGCCTGGCCAAGATGCTACCATTTCGGTGTCTAACAACTGTCTAGCCGAAATCCAGGACTGGATGAATGGTAGTTGGCTGCGGTTGAATCCAGAGAAAACTGAGATGTTGGTTGTGGACCCAGGTCACCAGGAGGTGGGTTTGTTGGCGGGATCACCCTCGGGTTTATGGCTTGGGGGTGTTCGGCTAACTACCTCAGACCGGGTGCGGAACCTGGGCATTGTGTTTGATGACTGTTTGACACTTAAATCTCAGGTGTGAGCAGTTGTCAAAGCCTCTTTTGACCATCTGAGGAACATCTCCTGGATGAAGCACCTGGTTCCTCCTGATGATCTTCCTACTTTGGTCCACGCCTTCATTACCTCCCGCCTTGACTACTGCAATGCCCTTTATCTTGGGCTACCAGGGGTTGATAGTCATCACCTGCAGCTAGTGCAGAATGCGGCAGCCAAGCTATTGACTGGTTCTTCTAGAGCCAGTCATATAATGCCTGTGCTCTGCAGACTGCACTGGCTGCCAGTATGCTGGCAAATCATCTTCAAGGTTGGTTTGCTGACCTATAAGGCCCGACACGATCAGGGACCTGGTTACCTAAAAGATCTCCTTAGTCCCTACTGTCCCTCCCGCTCTCTCTCCGATCCACTGATGAGGGATTGCTGGAGATTCCCATGGTTCTTTTATAGACATCTGAGGCCAGATCTTTTGGCTTTATGGCCCCAACCCTGTGGAATTCTCTACCTCATCAGGTGCGAGAGTGCCCGACTGTCCAAAGTTTTATGGGGGCATTAAAAACATTTATTTTAAGCCTTGCATATAATGATTTTTAATGTTGCTGCCTTGGATTAATTTTAACATTGTTTTAATTATTTATTGGTTTTTATTATGTTATGTACAGGTGCCTTGGTTTTGGAAAGGCGGCTTTTATAAATAAAGTTTGATTTGATTTCATTTGAATCCATGGTGTGCCTTTCCTCACGGTTTGAGTGAAGATGTCTCACAACATTGGCATTGGCATTACCATTACCCTAGTATCATCAATGTCTTGTCAAACAAAGTAAAATAGTGAGACAATAATGCTTGCATAGTGGGTGTCGATACTGAGATAATGCCAATGCTGCATCACATTCAGACCCCAGGGAATACCACACCACAGATCTGTCAATGTTCTAGTAACATTTTATCCTAATGTTTTATTTCTACTTTGCACTACAACTTTAATAGATGCATTAATACAGTTTTCAGCAGTTTTGCTCTTTACTTTTTAGCAACATATATAAAAACTTACACCTTTAGTTTTCACATTTCTTACATGTCATGATGAACTCTGTGCTTGTTACAAAGCACCTGTCTGCAACATCATTACACACATTGAACCTGACCAGTAGCTGACTTTGCCAATTAATTTTTTTTAATATAATAATTCGGACTACGGTGGCTTGTTGAGGTGCTCAGAAGACTCTGTTGGCCAATCTCTATGGGTCAAATAATTTATTTCTAGGTAGTTCTAACACTGGGTTGGGGCAATTCTGCAATTGCCAAGCAAAGTATGCAGCCCAGTCACACAAGCCATATCAGGTCAGCACAGCAACCTTTGTCCATGGGATCGAACTGTCTTCCTGCAAAGCACAACAAAGGACTCCTGACAGATGCACTCAATGTACCTTGGTGACAGAGGATTTTGCCATTTGATCAAGTGGGGCAGCTAGGCTTCCAAAAAGCTCACTGGCTATTTCATTTCAATTTCTTTTTGAAGTTTGTTGTCTCATGAACAGCACAGATATTCTATCAGGAGAATCAAGAATTTGTTTTATGATGTCAGCTTACTGATGATCATCATACCCTTACCTGCATGGTCAGTCACTGCAGCAGCATTATCAGCTAGCAAAGTCAATGCTTGGTTAAACTGCACAACTTGATCTAAATTCAGGAATGTGGCATATGTCTCTTTAATGTATGATTTGATTTCAGCAACATCTGTGTCAGCAGACAGTGAATCCTACTTATTAGAGCCACACTGGCCTTGCTTCAGTTTAAAAAAAGTTAGTTACCTGATTTTGTGTGCCTAAAGTTTGTGCATCATTCCCCAGATTGTGAAACTCATTAGGAGGTATGTTGTAATAATTAGAAATTAAGGAAAGCCAAGAAAAGTAATTAAGTTTTAAAGTGTTTAAAGTCCTAAAGGATATAGTCTGCCTGGCGTCTGTCCATAGGAGGAAAACAAAATTGATCCAGGGGCAGCAGGAGAAATCATATTAGAGACTGAGCCTAAACATGTGCATATTGGTGGGCTGAAGGGAAGGGGGGCATGATAGAGACTTACACATGCTTTCAGGGAATCAACAGTGTGGTCTTCTGTGAATTGTTCATAAGGAATGAAGGCACTGTGACAAGAGGTCAGGTCATGAATGGACATTAATGAGGAAAGTTTTAGAAAGAACATAAGGAAGTTCTCCTTTATAGAAAAGGTGGTAAACGAGTGGAATACATTGCCCATTGAGGTGATCCATGCAAAGTCTATGATGGGGTTCAAACATGGGTCAGACAAACACATAGGAATGGTATCAATGATGGGAAATCAAATCAAATTAATCTTTATTTTTATGCCGCCTTTCAAAAACCAAGGTGCTGTACATATTATAAACACATTAAAACAACAAATATAAACTATTAAAATCTACTCAGTTCAATTCAATTATCTTTAATTAATACAGGAAGCCCAGAGAAAATAAATATGTTTTTAACATAGATTTAAAATTAGTAATAGTCAGGCATTATGTTAACTGATGAGGTAGAGAATTCCACAGAGTCGGTGCAGCAAAAGAAAAAGCACGCACTCCAGATGTTTTAAGATGGACCCTGGGAATCTCTAGCAATCCCTCATTGGTGGATCAGAGAGGTGACTGGGAGAGTAGGGAGTCAAGAGATCTTTGAGGTAGTCAGGTCCCTGTTCGTGTAGGGCTTTAAAGGTAAGTAAACATACCTTATAGGTGATCTGCCACTGAACTGGCAGCCAGTGCAGTATGCGGAGAACATGAGTAATATGACTGGACCTAGGGGTACCAGTCAACAACCTGGCTTGCAGCATTCTGCACCAGCTGCAAGTGGCAGATATGAACCCCAGACAGCCCTAGGTTGAGGGTGTTGCAGTAGTCAAGACGGGTAGTGATGAAGGCGTGAACCAATGTCGGAAGGTCACCGGGGGAATCAGGTGTTTCACCCGGGTGATGTTCCTCAGGTGGTAAAATGAGGATTTGACCACAGCTGACACCTGATTCTTCAGAGTCAAGCCATCATCAATGATGACACCCAGGTTACGCACCCGATCTGAGGTGATAAGCTGGACACCATCAAGCCAAAGGCCCGACATATGCCCAGCACTAACACCCGCCCCCAGTGACCTGGCTCCAAGACCAGTACCTTAGTCTTATCCAGATTTAGTCTCAGCCAACTCAAGCTCATCCAGTCTCTGATCTCAGAAAGGCAGATATTTAGCATGGAAACTGCATCAACCTGTCCGGGCTCAAAGGACATATACAGCTGAGTATCATATGCATAGCAGTGAAAACTCAAGCTGGGTCACTTAATGATGTCTCCTGAGGGCAGCATATACACTGCAAACAACATGGGAGCCAATATAGATCCCTGTGGTACCCCACAGGACAGGGGGACGGCATCGGAGGAATAAATTCCAGTGACCACCCTCTGAGACCTGCCTGTTAGGAAAGATGGAAACCATTTGAGGACAGTACCAGATAGTCCACAAAGGAACCACAGAGTCTGTAAAACCACCCCATGGCCCACAGTGTTAAAAGCTGCTGAGAGATCAAGAAGGACCAAGATGGTACAAGCCTTTCGATCCCTCACCATCAGGAGGTCATTTAGTACCTGAACAAGGGCAGTCTCTGTGCTATGCCTCGTCCTAAATCCAGGCTGGAGAGCTTCATAGACACCATGAGTTTACAAATGATTGTCAAGTAGCAATCCAACCACCTTCTCAATAACCTTCCCCACAAAGTGAAGGTTAGAGACAGGTCAGTAGTTAACTGAATTAGCGGGGTCCAAAGAGGGTTTTTCCAGGAGTGGTCTAATAACTTCTTCCTTTAAGGAATCTGGAAAGATTCCTTCTTCCAAAGATCTCCACACAAGTTCAGCTAGGATCGAGCAGATAACATCTACACATCCCACCAAAAGGGAGGTAGGGCCCAGATCCAAACCACAACTGATTGGACGCAAGGTCTGGACAATCTTCACAATGTTCATGAATTCCAGTCGGCCAAAATCTGTCCAGACAGACTGGGTACTCACCACTCCCAATCAACCTCTAAAATCCCTTATAGAGGAAGCCTGGCCAATTCCAGACCTGATGCTGGCAACCTTACTGGTGAAAAACTGAGCTAGCTCATCACACCTAACTTGTGAAAAAGCTCTTCTGGACTGCAGATAGATTGGATTGCACAATCTGTCGACAGTACAAAAGAGTTGAGCTAGTCGGTTCCGAGCAGCAGAAATCTTCCTGGACAGGAATTCTGTCTTTTTACAGGTGATTTCTGGTTGATAGCCATCATAATGTTCCATCAATCTAAGCCTGTCAGCATCATGGTCGGACTTCTGCCATGCTCTCTCCAGCCTTCGATTATTCTGTCTCAATTCCTTCAAGGACCCATCAAACCAAACCAGGTACCTTGGGTGAAGAGTGAGTGGCTGAACATGAACATGAGCAATCAAGTCCAGAGCATCTCCCACTGCTTTATTATAGGCTAGTACAAGATCCCCAGGACTTGTGCTTTCACCCAGCAATCCCGATAGGTCAAGCACCGCTGATAGACCATTTGGGGTAACCCCCCAAAAGGGCGGTACAGGACCATCTCCAAAGGGGTAGGTCCATTTGGGGGCACCCCAAAATTGAACCCTACGGTGTGATGGTCAGACCAACACATTAATAACACAACAATAATTCAATAAACCCAAATAAATAAACAAAATCTACAATTCATTTGTTATCCATACAGAAAAAATGTTCAATGTAAAACAGATTTATCAAAAACCAAAAAAAGAAATTGCAGTGCAAGGAGGAGCTCTCACCAATCACCTTGCAATAGGTATCTGTCTGTAATGTGGCTCTCTCACAACCAAAAAACTGATGTTATATAGAAAGATGCCCTCTCACTGCCTTCTTCAAATAAACAAAAATATATAAAATCAATGTAATATATAATGAGTTTATAATATCAAATAAACGATGAAATGACAAGTCTGAAAGTTAGTCAAAACAGTTAAAAATCCAAAACTCTTCTTTCAAAAAATCACAAAAAATAAGTAAAATATGGACACCCAAGTCCTCTCACCACCAGTTTTGAAACAGATTTTGTCATATCATTCATTGTTTCAGCTGCATATCCAGGTTACAGACAAGTTTTGTTGTCAACATAGCCCTTTGTTTGCGAAAGCAGTCAACCTGGGAGGTGTAAAGTATGGCCATTAACACCATTAGCACTTACTTAACCTAATATTTTCCACTACACCTTAAAGTGGCATAGCAACAAAGCTACCTCTACATTTTGTAACAGTAACAGAGCCAGTTGTCTTCCACTTTCATATGCTAGTAAACATTTTCATCTCTAATAGAATTTAGGCATTTTTAAATGTTTTACATTTTTTTCCTCAAGAAAAAAGTATGGTCACTTCTTTGGCTTTGAAATAATACTGTGGACATGAAAAAGAAGTGGAGCCAAAAAAATATATAAAGTACACATTATAGGAAACCATTTATTTATGATGTACCATGCATACTATTGTATGTTATTTACAGTGTTTCCCTTGTCTCCCCCCCCAGATCATATCTTAAATGAGATTTCTTTTATCTCTGTATGTTTATCTGGTAAACCAATGTAAATAAATAAATACATAAGTAAATAACTTGGAAGAACCTAGGAAAGTAACTTAAACAGGTACTGTACAGTATCTTAACATTTTTTTTTATAATTTAAACTTTATTAATACATTTCCATTATAAAGGGCAGTTACAGCAAGTCAGGGTGTAACATAGCACTTGAACAGTGACAGACTGCCCATCCCACCCTCTCATCCCACCCCCTACAGCAGCAACAAACCATAATCGCCCTAACATGCAGTCGCAGTTCCATTGAACGTATGGGTAGTACCAGAATGAGATATATCCTCAGTGAGGTAACAAGAGTAAAGAATGAAGGAGATCCCATATCTTACTATATGCTGCTAGTCTATTATGAAGACTTGCAATTGCCTTCTCTTTTCGAAGATTAGCCATGATTTCTTGTGACCATTCCTGGAAGGAAGGAGCCAATTGTTCCTTCCAATGCCGTAGTATGAGTTTCTTAACTGAGAGCGCAACCATAGAGATATGGTATTTCCTAATTCTAACCCTGACCAGGGACATATACCCTAGAAGGCACACCTCCAGAGTAAAATACTCCTGCAGGCCCAGTAAGGGATCGAGAGACATCTTAATTGAATTATATAAGGAGGAAACTTTGGGACAGGACCTGAACATATGCAGGAGGGTACCCTCTTCTTGTAAGCACTTGGTACATATACTAGAGTTCGAGAAGCCCCATTTTTTTAATTTAATAGGGGTGCAGTACATGTTGTGTAAAATGTGGTATTGCATGAGATGCAGTCTATCTTGGGAAACATACTTAAGACAGGATCTCCATAGAGATTGCCAGTCTAACTGATAATGAGGGAGGAGTGAGTTCCAGAGACTAGTAGTTCCAAAGGTGTCCCCATATTTTTTATAGAACAACACCCTGTACAGCTTGGATACTATGCCTGATAATCCAGACAAAAGGGAAATTTCAGGAATCAAAGCTGATAGCTTCTGGGAGGGGGGAGAATTCCCCAAAGCTACGGTGAGAAGGTGTCTTAACTGCATGACTTTAAAGTGGGACGAAACCAGGATAAGGAATTTGTCAATAATTCCATGTGGGGACAACCAGTGCCCTTCCCCATCTACCAAGGAAAGCAGTTTACCATCGCCTAATTGAGGCAGCCAATTATGGGGAATCCACTTACCATTAAAAGTAAAAGATGGGGAATTCCAAATAGACTGAGCTAAATCAGTCTGAGGGGAATACTGAAGGAATAAACATAATTGTGTATAAACTCTTAGAGAGATGCTTATTGTGGTGCAGTCAGGCAGCTTCACATGGGACAGCTTGAGGTAAAATAAGTTTAAGGGGTCCTGGCGTTTGGCATTAATTGCGTCTAACTCAATCTTAAGCCATACTGGTTGTGCCATTTCAGGGCCTGGGGATATCCACCTCAGACATTTTGCTAGATGACTTGCCCAGTAATATAATGCCATATGAGGAATCCTCAACCCCCCCTCAGGTTTTGGGGCAGCTAGTTTGTAGTAGGCCAACCGGGGATGTTTATCAGCCCAGATAAATCTGGTAAATGCACTGTGCAGTTTCTTAAACCAGCGTATGGGAATAAAAGAGTTGAGAAGAGATAAAGGGTAATAAATTCTAGGAAATACATTCATCTTAATAATGTTTATCCTGCCCCATAATGATACTGGAAGCTTAGACCATCTGTCGAGATTGTGAATAATAACCTGTAAGAGAGTGTCCAGATTATCTTTAATCCACACTAAAGGGTTATGGGATAGCTTTATGCCCAGATATTTAATTGTTCTAGGAGTCCAGCCTAAACCTAGGGGGCAAATATCATCCTTAAATACTTTATGGTTTAATGGGAAAAATAAGGATTTGCCAGCATTCAACTTATAGTTGGATAGCGCGCTAAACTTGTCTATTTCATTCAGTAAGGGTGGTATTGAAGAAACTGGATGGGAGATATGTATCAGCAAATCTTCTGCATACGCGGTGTGTTTAATCTCATGATGCCCAACTCTGATACCTTGTATAGAGGTATTTTGGAGAATGTTTTGGATGAGAGGTTCCAGATATAAATTTAACAAGAGATGGGATAGGGGGCAACCCTGCCTAGTACCTGAATGAAGTGAGAAGTAGTTTGAGAAGGCCCCATTAGCTGAGATTCTTGCTATGGGGGATTTATATAATGCGGCAACCCAGGACATGAATACCAGAAGAAATTTAAAGGCACCCAATACCTTGAAGAGAAAACTCCAATTCACCCAGTCAAATGCCTTCTCAGCGTCCAAGGAGACCAAACCTGCAGGAAAATCAACATCTCTGGAAGCTGAGAAGACATGGGATAATGTATGCAGATGATCCGCTGAAGAGCGTCCCTTCATGAAACCTATCTGATTCATACCTATTAACTCGGAGAGCATGACAGATAACCTGTTGGCTAAAATCTTTGAGAGAATCTTGATATCCTGATTTAGGAGGGATATAGGCCTATAGCTCTGAACCAGCTCAGGGTCCTTGTCTGGCTTGGAGAGAAGTACTATCAAGGCTTCAAAGAGATGGCGATTGACCTCTGTCCCAGATAGAATATGCTGAAATAAACTATTAAGTACTGGCAATAAAAGCTCTTGAAATGTTTTATAGAAAAGAGAAGAAAATCCATCAGGCCCGGGAGTTTTATTCGAGGGCAAGCCACTAATAACCTCAGCAATTTCCTCCTGGGTTATAGGAGAGACCAGAGAATTTATGTAATGTACTGGGAGGGAGGGTAGATGTGAATCTATCAGGTAATTTTCCTTGCTTGCCGGACTGGGGGGGGGGTGCTCCATGTCCCCATAAAGTGATTTGTAATATGCTGCGAACTCCTGAACTATCTCAGTGGGAGATGTTTTCAGAGACCCATCAACAGAAGCTTGATAGAAGGGATGAATCTCACTGACTCTTGTTGTTTAATACGAAATGCCAACAGGTGCCCTGCCTTCTCACCTTGATCAGTATAACTAGCTTTAGTGTGTATAATAGCTAACTCCGCCTTTTCCCGGAGTAGTTCTAAATATTTGTCTCTCAACCCTAGAAGCCTAGCCTTGTCCTCATCTGAGGAGTTAACTGAGACATTGGATTTGAGATCCTGAATTTGGGATAACAAGGACAGTAATTCTCTCTCCCTAACTCTTTTCCTGGCCACCGAAAGGCTAATAAGGATGCCTCTCATGTAAGCCTTGAAAGCCCCCATATAATATCTGGTTTAGCATTGTTTAAAGGGTTAGACAGAAAAAAGGCCTCAATATGCTCCCATATGGTATTGCAATAATTAGAATCTTTAAGCAATTGATTATTAAGCTTCCATCTAGTTTCTCTTTTTGACACCTCCTGAATTGTCAGATCACACAGCACCAAAGAGTGGTTGGAGATAGGGCCAGGCTGTATTGACGAGGACTTAACTCCAGGCAAAAGAGTCTGAGAAATGAGTATGTAGTCAATACGGGACTGTGAGCTGTGTACCAAAGACCTGAATGTGAACTCCTTGAAATCAGGGTTTAGGACACACCAGACATCACAGAGCCCTCATTGAGCCAGTAGTTCTCTAAAGGCCCTCTGACCTGGGGAGACCCCCCCGATGCACCACCTGACCTGTCAAGGTTTGAATCTACCACTTGATTAAAGTCGCCCCCAGGATAATCCTTATGGGAAGGAAAGGCAGGATTGAATTTGTGAGTCTCATGAAATAAGCAGGGTCATTAGCATTAGGACCATATATGCTGCCCAATAACAGAGGTATTGACCAGAGAGTACCTATAACCAAGGCCCCTAGAATTCTGTGGCCTCAGAATTTTGCGCAGAACTTGCAATCTGCCGCAGAATTCAACTTCTTGGTGATTTTTTATTAATATTTCTGTTTATACATAGAATCTGGTTCCCTTCCCCTCTTTTTATATCCAAAACCCCCCATATGTTCAGAATGTGATGTTATCATTGCTATAACATCATTCATTAGCTAATGAAATGGCTGCATTCTGCAACAGAAATGAACAGTCACTTATCTACCACCGCTCCCACTGCCAGAGACGGTGGCACAGCACTATCATGCATGGTGATATTTGCTCAACCTGCACTACAGCCTAATACAATTTTCAGTCTTACATTATTGCACTATGGCCAACTTAAACAAAACCTTGTCAATAGCACAGACCTGTTAAGTGCATACCTCACTTTGTACAAACCTTTTTGTGCCTTTAAGGTATAGAGATGCTATCTGAAATGAATAACTGGTAAAATTAATTTAACTGTGAAATATAATAATGTGTAGACCTGTTGAAAGAATAGACCTGTTAAATAAATAATTGCACTGTACGCATTTTTGCCAGAGTTATTGATTACATATTGTCATTGGCTGATAGAATCGCCTAAAAGTTATTGAGAAATGCTGTGTGCAGGGACAGCTGTTGGTCCAGAGGGTAGCATCCTGTGTTTCCGTGCCAGCAACTCAAGTTCAGAGATTAGCACTGGTTGCTGGCTGGGCAGCACAAGGATTGGTGGAACACATCACTGCTCAGAGCCTGGGAAGGTATGATGCAGTGTTCTGTCACATGGTGGACACATTGTGATGGGCCAGAGAGCTGTATCTCACAATTGCTTCACATGCACGTCATGGCCTGATGGTGTTACGCAGTGTGTCAGGGAAAGCAGGTTGACATGAAAAATGAGTTTGCAATAACTTTTCTATGCCTTTTCCAATGGGACCTGTATGAATGAGGATGCAAGTCCATGGAAATAAAAAAAAATATATATATATACAGTATATACATACACACACATGCACACACACACAAAATATCTCTGTCTCTCTACCACACACACACACACACACACACACACACACACACACATATATGCATATTTGTATGTATGTTACAGATTGCATATAAATATGCAAGTGATACACAGTGGGAACCTCATGAGTGGTGTTGAAAGCACATACAAATATATAAGTGATAGACAGTGGAAACCTCATTAGTGGGCTACATAGCATGCATATAGAAATACCTTATTTATCACATAAGATCCCCTCTTCATATGTCATTTATGCAACAGGCTAGGACCTTAAGGGAGAGATACTTGTTTTGCTTTTTTAGGCATAAAATTATTTTTATAAGTTTATTTTTTGAACTAGTGTTACTGTGCTTTCCACCATCCTGGTTGCTATAACCACTGGCTTGAAAATAAAGCCAGGATGACAAGCTGACACTGTGATGTAGTAGTTTGTTAGTGCCGCAGAACTTCCGCAGAAATTACAAACCACCGCCGCAGAAGTTCTGCGGCAAATGGTAGTCTTGACGCAGAACTTGGTCCCGCTGTGCCACAGAAAAGTAGGGGCCCTGTCTATAACTAGAAAGAACCTGTCCTCAGGATCCCTGATAGTATGGGTTGAGACAAAGGAAATGCCCCTGTTAATAATGATCATAACCCCACAGCTGTTTGAGGAACCTTGCGCCTCATAGACCATCCCCGCTTGTTGCCTCCTCACTTGTAAGGCTTCTGTTTCTAATAGGTGTGATTCCTGCAAAAAAGTAACCTGAGTGCATAAAAGACTTAAGTGCTTAAGAACCTGATATTGTTTAGATTTTTTCCCTGATCCCTTTGATGTTCCATGTTGCAAAAGTCACCTCCTTTGCCATCTACTAAAGACTTCTAAGAATGCTATATTCAGCCCTGCACTCTGGGTATGTAACACAAATAGTTTAATCCCCCCCCCATTGCTGCTGTAAGACCCTCCCACCACCCCAGCACCCCATGAAGCCCACAACAAACCCCTCCATACCCCACCCCCAACAAGAACACATAGCGCACCCCAGCCCCCCACACTGTGCCAAGCAACAGCACAGCACTGAACTACCCTCCTCCCGCCACAGAACATATCCCCTGCTAATGATCTCCCTCGTACCACATAGTACAAAGCAATCGATAAACTGCATTAATGAGGGTTTAATGTCTAAAGAGTGGTCTCGGGCTTCCAGGGCCTGCAAGCCTCTGCTAATGTGTCTACTAGTAGTCGAGAGAGAAAATAGAACTGTATGTTCCAAATGTGAATATGACAAATCGTCACGAGAGTCTTGGGAGGGAATTGAAAAATGTTTGCTCCCCATAGGGGACTTCCCCGTGAACCAGAGCCAAAGAGAAAATTAACATGAAGGGGTGAGCCCATCATCGGGATGAGTACCTGAGAGAACGAGACCGCATAAAAAGTGAAACAGGATCCAGAGATGGGGAAAGCGTGGGAGTAACTACCTAGGGGATGCAGACCCCTAATTCCAAGAAGCCCCCCCGTAAAACCAGAGCAACTTAATAAACAAAAGCAGTCCGTCTCAGGAGAGAATGACCAGACCTACGTTAAATGGGCAAGCCGCACCCTCTTGTGGTCATAACCTGATCCAGCCCACTAGTCAGAGGCGCCCTGAAAGCTTGGGACCGCTCAGAGATCTGACACTCCACCATATAAAGTCAAAACAGTAGACGTAACCCAAAACCTTGCCCTGTGTGCTCCCCCTGGAAACTAAACAAACAATATTATCTCAGGTGCAGCCCACAACAAACCCTCCTGGAGCCCCCCTCAAACTCTCCGTGAACCACTATTCCCACCAACAGGCCAAGGCCTGTTACAAGTAATGTCAGGCCTCTACTAGTAGCCCAGTTCTGTTAGAGGGTATAAACTCGAGTGAAATCCGTCTTCAGAAAGAGCAATGTCCACACAAGAAACCAAGCAATAGTTTGTTCTGGAATTCCTGGTAAATCCCGAAGATCAGGAGGCCCTTTCAGGTCATCCAGAACAAATCTGGGAGTGCTGATTTAAGGCTTAGTAACGCAGCTTCAGGATCCTCGAAATTGAGCCATGAGCCATTTACTGAGACTTGAAACTTCACTGGGTACCCCATCCTGAACTTTAAACCCGGTGCTATAATCTTAGATACAATCGGGTGGAAGGCTTTCTGTTTCATCCGGACCGAACCAGGGATGTCTTGAGCGATTCTCAACTTCACCTTCTCCCATCTGACTTCTTAGAGAGCCTTGATTTTCTGTAGAAAATGCTGCCTTTCTAAGTAGTTTAGGAAGCTGCAAATGATGGGGCAAGGAGGTGCATCAGGTGGGGGTTTTGGTCGCAGAGATCGGTGGGCCCATTCTATTATATATGTTGGGCCAAAGGGAGAGGGACCAGCAACCCTTTCAACCAGTTTCTGGGTGAAGACTACTGTATTCTGGCCTTCTTCCCCTTCAGGGAGCCCGAGAATTACCACATTATTTCTCCGACTACGGCCTTCCAAATCTTTTGAGTTTTGCTTCAAGATGGGACAGCTTTTGTTTCATTAGTAAGAGCTCAGGATTCAGACTTTCCAATTTTCTCTCAATCGAGATAATTTGGGCAGTGTTATCCGATACTGTGGTGGAGATTTCCTCTAACTTTCTGGAGAGGGATTTCAGATCGATTGCCATGTCTTTCATCTCTTCCCAGAATGGCTTAAATTCCTCCAAGAATCTGTTAAGTGTTAGGGGTTCTTGATCCCCAGCTTGACACAAGGTTCTGGGTTTGTCTGGGCCACTTGATGCTTGGGATTTTTGAGGAGCCTTCTCAGGAATTGGCGGGGGTATCTGCGGGGCTTTCTTCATATAAGCCTCCATTTACGTCAGAAAACCCAAAACAGGAGCACCGTTGTTTAGAGACAAGATAAACTCGCAGACAGAGGAATTAGTCAAAGTTTAACGATATTAAATGACGAGTTTTTATTGAAGAGGCAGGGGCTTAGCGGAGGAACATCTACTCAGCACTCTGCATCACATGATCTCCGTATCTTAACATTTTTGTTCAACTGCTTCTTTAAGTGTTGTCTTTTGCTGATATATAAATGTATTTTACTGATAGAATAAATGGCTTTAGAGGATGAGCAATGCATGGTGAGTCATGAAAGGGGTAAGGCTAGGGGCGGAGCTTAGGATCCATTTTTTTTGCCTCTTTTAAAGGTGGCAACCCTACCCTACTAGCTGTTTTTAGTTTATCAAAGTAATCCACTCTGTCCTCCTCCCTTTGTATCTTTCCATATTTTTTGAAGTAAGTTTTCTCTCTTACAACACTTACAACCTCCCCTGTGTACTAGTGGGGTTTTTGTGCTTGCTGTTCTGCCTTAGATGGGTGTTAGTGACTTCCTGGAGCTCTTCCCTAATTATAGACTATTTTTCTTCCCCACCCTGGCCCCTTTACCTCGGCAGATGCTCAGCCAGGTGCTCCCCAAATTTAGGAAAGTCTGCCAGTTTGAAATCCAGAAAACATGTGTTGGTATTCAGAACTTTCTACACCACATCAAGCCAAAACCACACTAACAAGCGATCACTGCTACCCAGGGCTTCAGCAACTCTGATGTCACTGACATGGTCCCAGTTTGTCTGTACTACATAGAGTACTGCTCAATCCCTAGTCAGTTCACTCACCCTCTGGGTTAAGAAGTCACTATGGACTGCATCCAGAAGTGATTGGCATCTGATGCTACTGGGTTTTAGGATGCTCTAATCTACATCTTTCACGTACTCACCACTGCTCCCACTACACCTCCCATTTCATCATCCCCCTAACATCTCGTCACTAATTATGCTGTTCCTCCTTCATCTCCAAATACTGGTTTGGCTCCCTTTCCTCCAACCTCTCATCACTCTTCTTCCCAGTTGTGTCTGATCCATGCTGTCTCTGTGCTCCAGAGACCAGTGAACCCTTCTCCATTCCTCATCCCTATTCCTCTGATGGGCAATCTGCCCTCTCCTATCACCTTCCAACTCTCTGGAACTAGCTCCCCTCCTCCACCACTCCACCACCTCAGGTTGTTTCAGGTACCAGCTGAAACTCCTTCCACCCCTGACCTGCTCTTGTTTTCCCTAAGAGGACATCCCTGTCTTACACTGGCAGAAATGTTATCTGGTTTTCTACCTATTTAAACTTATTGCCTACTGCACTGCCTGCGAGTTTTGGTTAACCTTTCAATGGCAACATTTTTTGTTGTATCTTGCATGAGCATTAACATGATACAGGAATGCATATTTGCACTTTCAACTGTTTAGAGATGTACCTACAAAATACTATATTTGTATTTTGTGAAAGTACTTTAGTAATTGAATTGCACTGTAATTTCTTGTTCCTCCTGTATCTCCGTCCCATGGGTCGTGCTTGGAAATGAGCCTTGGCTCAGTGTGCCTTTCCCAATCACCAATTTTTAAATAAATAAAAACAGTGGGTATGTTGAAGTCACCCACTATTACCACTTCCCCCTTCAACAAAGCCTTTCTGATCTCCATTCCCCACTGCTAGTCTGTGTGTTTACTCTGAATGGAGGCCAATACACTGCCACCTTAATTTTTTGCCCTGCGCCTGTTTGGGCCTCTCCCTAAGTTGTCTCTGTGCCCATCCCCACCATATCCTGCCTCGTGGTCATAACCCCTTCCCTTATATAAAGTGCTATCCCTTACCCCTGCTCTATCCTTCTTATAGAGGGTGAACCCTGGATAGAGAGATCCCAGTCATAGTTTGAGATGCCTAGGTCTCATCGATTGCTATGAGATGCACACAGCCCTCCATCACCAATATCTGTCTTGTTCCCAAGGCTCCTAGCATTGATGGATACCACCTTCCATATTGCCTGTCTTCCCCTTCTCCTTCCCCTCTTCCTGCTATTTCCCTTCCCCTGAACCACTGACCTGTACTACTATGTGCCCTCCAACCAGTTCTTCTCCCTCATGCCTCACACATTCTCTCATTCTCCTCTCCCTACCCACCCCTTCACCTATCTTAATGCCCTCACCTCCCTTCCCTCTCATTCTTACAACCCAATTGCCTTCTACTCAAGTCTTCCATATCGTTGTGGGGGGGGGGGCTGCAAGCCCCCTTCATGGGAAAACGTAAGGTTCTTTGCCTCACAGTGGTCCCCCACTTAGGTTAAATTTTGCCCTATGAACTCTCCCTACTTAGGTTTGACCTCTCTGACAAACACAGAGTTTTCTCCTCCCTTGCCCCTCCCCAGTCCTCTATGTAACAGAAGGCTTCCTCCCCAGAGCTTTCTTTGAGTCAGTTGTTGAAGTCTGAGATTCTCAGCATTTTAAAAGTACTGGCTCTAGACACTGGCAATACTTCTGAAAATGCAACCATTTTCATCCTCTCCCTAAGTTCTTCCCTAAACACCCATGGCTGGCCTGAACTACTTCCATGCTGCATATATGATTAGCGGTGTTATGGATACTTCCATAGCTACAGTAGTTCCTTCAGAATTTGTGAGTGCATCCTATCAGGCCACAGTACCTTGTTCGTGTTGACCATTTTGAACATTATCTCAACTCTTTCAGGTATAGCATTCTGCTGTTCCCTTCCCACTTAAAAAAAAACTACAGTGTGCAATATCATGCCATCTCTTTCCTGTGCAAACACTTATGCAAAATATTAATTTAGGTGTTTTGCCATCTGTCCACTGTTCATTATCATTTCACTCTTCTGTTTACAGTAGCTCGTCACATTTACATGAGGTCCCTTTACCAAAGAAAACATTTGTGAAGTATCCTATTCATAATAATACAAATACCCTGAGACATTTTACATTATTCTAAAATTAGTCTCTCTATTAGTAGACTATCATATCATCACATACATTTAGGAGAAACAACCACTAACAGCAGTTTTATGCCATCTACTGACTTTCCCTGACCAGATACACTCGAACAGCAGGACAATCCAGCATCTAGTAGAACTGCCTTCAGGGGGAGGACTACCTTGCTCCATCCCCACTTTACATTTAAAGGTTGGCTATTGACATACCATACTGCATGTCTAACAGCTTGTCTCTAACCTTGGGGTTTGCATATCAAATCTTATACACTACTAGTGGTGTTGGCTACCACTTAATCTCTTCAGTTCTATGTGGGAGTCTCCCTCTCCACCGAGGATGCCATCTCTTGTTTTTCACCCTTTGGGTTACTCCTCCCACATCATTATCAGGGGTTGCTATCTGTCTGCCCCATAACAGGTCTAATAGTATGCTGCCACCTGCCTATACATGCCTGGCTAATAGAAATATGGGGTGAGTCTAGCCAATACCTTCCCATGGCTCAGCCCCAAGTGACTGGAGTGTGCATCCTCCATCACCTTTTTTTCCATATGCCACAGACACCACTACCTGGGCATCCACTTGCTTCGTCTGGGGGTTGGGTCTTATATGATAGAGAACTTCCTTCCTAAGTCAATACCACCATAACCTGTCCCCCACACCACCATTAACCTGTCTCCCATCCTTGATTTTTACGTATTCCCTTAACTGGGGAACTTCAGGATTCTCAAATTGCAACTTTCCCCAGTCAATATCAGGAAAAACAATATTTTTTTTATGATAGGAAGTTTAAAACATGTAAAAGTCTCTTTAGCCAAAATGGCTTCTTCCATCTTGCTTGAAGTCTTCTGCCCCAGTAATACATTGCCAGTCAAAGTCTTACCTGGGGTCTCCACCTCTTGTTCACCATCCTCCACCAAATAACAGCCTGAAAAAATGGGCAACAACAGGATCTCCACACAAGTTGGTCACAAATGTTCCATCAGGGGGTCCTCCTCCTCCAGAGCCCATGAATCCTGCTCTATGGATTCTTCCTCAACATCCTCCAAGTGGGACCTCTCGAGTAGCTCCTGACAACTGCACTCTGCCTCTCTCTCTCTGGCGTTGATCAGCCTCCAGCCATCTCCCACTCATCCAGTGAAGAAGCCATATCAGGGTCTCCATTTGGCCATTGAGTCCACCTCGTCCCATCCATGGTACCTTGCCCAGGTCACCATCTCCATAAGGTGCTGTTCTCCTCATCTCTGGTGCCATGCACCTCTGCCATGTATCCTAGGTACCAGGTCTGGTATCTCTGACTGAACTCCCCCTTGTAGCAGCAGACGTTCAGTCAGAATCCCACTGCTGACTCCATATGTCACCGGGCATGGATCTAGGATAACACAATTTCAGACAGACCATAAATCAAGTGAATAAAAAATGCATGGTTGTGTTTATCATTTTATTTTTATCAAGTAAAATATACAGAAAGCAAAATGCTAGGTCAGACAACTGCTTAGCTTCAGCAGTTTCTAAGGCTTTTTGTCAGCCTAACTGTGTGAAAGCACACATTAAAAGGAGGTCTTTCACCTTCCTCAGTCAGTATTTAACTGACCACCCTATCTCTCTTTTCTCAGTACTGAGGTAGGGCTTTTTATAAGCTCACTAGAAGTTGGAAAGATTTTCTACTGCCTTTTGATTACCAGTAGACATAACATAACATAAAACTAGCCACTAGGGGCCACTGTTGCTCCATAGAGAACAGTTATTGGGCAGCCACCTGAAGAACAGAAGCACTTGTTTACAACATTGGAAGGGTCAGAGCTGAGGTCAGAACATTCTGTGCTCTTCTAAACACTCCTGCAGGGTCATATTGCCATATGCTGTCTGCTGAAAAATATATCTGAGAAGAGGGCTGCTAACATCTAGAAGAAAACAGACACATACTTTTGTTATTGCTATATCAAAACTGCCCTCTTAGTTTTATTTTATAGCCACAGACCAGAAAGGAAAAAAACATATAACTTCAATATTCTTTGAGGGTTTGGGCTAGTTTCTAGTTAGTTTTTAGGTAATATGCACAGAAAGCCATATAAACACTTCTACACTTAATTTAGAACCAGTCAACCAGCATGTTGGACATTATACAAAACATATAAACTGCTTGGGGAAGGGGTTTCAATTTGTCCCAAGGTGCCCACTATAACAGGGGTCACCCTGTCACATGGACCATAAAATTAGCTTACAAGGCAGTGTACAAAAAAGAGAAATGCATAGTGCCTGTTAAAAAGTGGCAGTGCTATGGCTGTACAGATGAGTAAAATAGGCAGTTACCGTTTACAGGTGGGAGTCGAAATCAGGAGCATGGTAGGGGCATTTGCAAGAGGGGAGGTAATGAGTGGGTGGAAGGCTCAGGTGGGGGGTTGGCAGGAACAAGCAGGAAGAAGCTGCTGCTGGTGTATAAGGGCTGGGAGTGAGGGGAGAGGCAGAGGGATGAGGGGAGAGGTTCCAGAGGGTGGGTGGACAATAGGAGATGGCAGACTGCCAAGCAAATGAGTGAGGGTGAAGGAGGGAGAAGATGCAATGATTCCTGGTGCAATGGAGTGGAAAGAGTAGGAGAAAGAGGGAATGAGCAGTGGTAATGAGGACATGTAATAGGGGAGGGACCCAAACTTGTATTAAGAGATGAAAGAAGCACAGTGGGACTGGGCAACAAGAAGGGAGAAAGACGATGGAAAGGGAGGAGTAGAGGGAGCAGTGATGAGTATGGTATAGTGAGTTTGAAGGAAATTGGCATAAAGCATTGCAGAGAGCATCTGCTCTGGTGAGCAAAGAAAAGAGGGTGGTGCCACAGACCAGTTCCACCATGTTACAGAGGCAGGGAAAAACAATGACCATCATTATAGTGCAAGCACAATGCTGACAGCAAACATCGCGCCTGCCAATTTTGCCACCTAACTCCCAGCATGTTGAACGTCCTGGGGCATGTACTGCCTGTATGTGGGAGGTTCAGCCCCCCACTCCTCACTGTGGGGGCCAAAGCCCCCGACCCTCCCATACTTAAATATAATCACCTCCAAGTCAGAGGTATATGGAGCAGGGAGCACAAAACACAGACGGTGCCGTCACTGCCAAGCACCACCAAAATCCAATTCACCTGCATGACAGGCGAACTGGTTGTGGTGCTCTAATTGCTTTGCCCATATAATGGTATACCCCATTGCCACATCTGCATAGTCAAAGACCAGTAGAACCATCCTGGTGACCAGCTCCTGGTGGACATATGGAGAAAGGCAGTCCATACTGCAGTACAGGGAGAGTTTGGGGCAGAGCTTAGCAGAGATGACATAAATGTGGGCAGAGAAGTCCAGCCTGCTATCTAGTTACACACTGAGGTACTTGAAGACACGGCCTACTTCAAGAGGGGTGCCATCCAGCATAGAGAAGAGAGGAAAGAGTGAGAGCCCGGGTCAGGTTCTGGCTGGCGCCAAAGCTCATGGACACTGTTTTCTTAGAGTTGACTGAGAGTTGGTTGATGTGCAATCAGTGCAGTACATTGTGAAAATCTTGCTGGAGCAGGCCTTCTACAGCAGGGGGCCATGGAGTAAATGACTGTGTCATCTGCATACGTGTGTATATGCGAGTTGACACAGGCAGAGGGAAGGTCGTTGAGGAATATAGAGAAGAGGATGGGACCCAGGATGGAGCCCTGTGGGACCACAACTTGGGCAGATATGGGCGGGGAAAGAGCACCTCCAACCTGTACCAACTGTTGGCAGGCCATGAGGTAGGAGCAGAACCAGTCTATAGTGGGAGCTGAGAGGCCAACAGAGCTCAACTTGTCCAGAAGTATGTACTAGATGTAGGTGTTAAGAAATTGGGTTACTATACAGAAATTGCCAGTGAACCCTAATTATAGGAGTACCACTAAACCCCAATAATATTATTTTTTTTGTGTCTAACCAGGTAAGGCCCACTAGGCATAAGTGCCTGTTTTAGAAGTGATCTGGGAGCACTGGGGAGGTTAAATGACTTACTCAGAGTCAAACATTATGCAATTGAAAGTTTGGGAGTCAAACCGAGGTATGCTGAATGTACCAAGCTCATTCATAGCTCAGTACTCTAACATGCCAACATACAAAAAAGCCAGCAGAAGGCCATTTGGTCTATTGAGTTTGCTCAGTAAATGATGCAAGGCCCATGGCTAATGCCGATGTCCCTGCCCCCCACGTCATCCCTTTCTTCCTTGCCACCCCTCCATGGTTCCATGTGTTCCCTTTGTGCTTGTCCCAGACCCTTGAAAAGACCCCCATCATCTTTATTGAAACCACCTCTTCTGGCAGCACATTACATCTGGTCACCACCCTCTCTGTAAAAGAATGCTGCTTATCATTCCTCCTAAACCTCCCCCTCCCATCAACTTCAAACTGTGCCCCCACATGGTTCTGTTGTCCCTCAATTTAAAGAGACCTTTGCTTTCCACTCTGTTAATCCCCTTCAGGTATTTGAAGGTCTCTATCACATTCTCCCTCTCTCTTCTCTCCTCCAGGGAGTACACCCTTAGGGCTCTCAACCACTCTTCATTGGACCTATGCATTAAAGCCCAGTTACCACATTCCCAACCATCTCTCAAGGTTACCGAGGTCCTCCTGCAGGTCCTGTAGCCCTTTATTTGTGTCCATCCTCCCACAGAGTTTGGTGTCATCCACAAACAGGCACATTTTGCCCTTAACACCTTCTCCAATGTTGCTTATGAAGGCACTGAACAACACCGGCCCCAGCACCCCTCTGGTGACCGCCATGGTGCTGGATAACTCTCCCACCACCACCACCACCACCACCAGTCTCTGCACTCTGCCTCTCAGCCAGCTGACCACCCACCTTACCATTTTCTCCCCCACCTCAAGATCTGCCAGTTTTCCTAATCAGCCTCCTATATGGTACAGAATTTAAGGCCTTGCTGAAGTTTAGGTATATGATGCCCACTGCATGTTCTTCGTCCACTACTCCAGTGACCCAGCCAAAGAATTTGATCAAGTTGATTTGATATGATCTACCTGCCACTAACCCATGCTGCCTGTCATCCTGAAGAAAATTCTCTTCTATGTACCTCACCAGCCTTTAAGTATGGTCTGTATGACTTTACATACTATTGAGGTCAGACTGACCCACCCATAGTTCCCTGGGGCATTCTTGTGCCCACTCTTGTGGAGAGGTACCACATGTGCCATTCTGCAGTCCAGCGGCACCATGCCTGACTCCAGGGATCTATTGAAGAGATCCACCAGCAGCCCCACAAGCTCCTCTACTAGCACTTTTAGTACCCTAGGGTGTATGGCATCTGGTCCTGGGGATTTGTCTGCTTTCAGTGCCAGCAGTCCTTCCCTCACTCTTTCAACCTCTATTACCACGTCTGTCTCTGCCCCCATCTGCAATCACCCTCTCCCTTTGGGTGGCATCAGTCCATCCATTTCTCTTGTAAAGACAGAGCAGAAGTATTCATTCCATGCTTCTGCTTTGCTCATGTAACACCCCGTGAGTGTGTACACAGAACTGGGGAACTGTTAAGTTTGGGCAACTAATTAAATGGTTAATTTTCCCACTGTGCACTGGTGGGAGCTCCACAGGTTGGAGGTCAGCACTGGTGCACAAGGTTATAAATTTGGGGTTTTGGTGCCTTAGAAGAGAGGTGCACTGGGAGAGGTGAGTGCCACAAGGACAGGTGCAGGGGAGGTAGTAGAGGAGAGCAGGGTAATTTGCCTGCTCTAAGGGCCAGCAGTTCATGTGTGGGGCATCTGAAAACCAGTCTGGTTTTCTGGGAGAGGGAGAGAGAGAGAGAGAGAGAGAGAGAGAGAGAGAGAGAGAGAGGGAGGGAGGGGAGGAGAGGAGAGAGAGAGAGAGAGAGAGAGAGAGAGAGAGAGAGAGACCAAGGGAAGAATTGGAACCCATGAGAGAGAAAGCAGTAGTCCCAGAGCAGATTTGTCAAAACAGCTGTTGCAGTTCCATGGGGCCTTGAGATGGACATGGGTCACAGCCGTGCCCATGTTCCAAGATTGGGAGCCAGTTCCAGTACAAGAAGAGTAGTTCATCCAGGGGGTCACTGGGAGCCTGGGCTCAAAAGCTAAAGCCCGGAGTTCATTATGCCCTCTGAGAGGGTGCTGGTCTGGGGGGACATCTGCCTGTGTGCCAGAGTGGTTGCTCACTATGGCCAGCCGGAAGCTCCAAGTTTGGTCGACAGCGACAATGCTGACCTCCCCCACAGTGACGGCACAATACCGATGCAGGTATTGTGCCACCTGTTTTAAGGGTGTTTTCTGTGAGGGGCTGCACCCACCCACACCCCCTGGACTTTAGGATTCCAACTCCAGGTCGGAGTTGGTCCGGGAAGGGGGCGGAACACTGGGGGAAGGCGAAACACGGAGAAAGGACCATTACTGTGAATGTAGCTTTAATGGTCTTTTTTCTTGTTTTGTCTTTGGGGTGTCGACGAAAAGGGGTGCACCATGCCAGCCTGTATAGCGGTCCAGTGGTTGGGACTGCAAGAACAGTGTTGACCCAGTTTGGAGTGAGAGAAAGGTTTTTGGGAGCAAGATATGGTGAAAGGGAGTGAGATAGTCTGCTGTCACTTAGGGCCTGATTTGGCCCCTGGAATTACTGCCTAACTGTATTAGTGGCCAGCTTGGCTCAGAAAACAGCTGCCTAGGATTAGTAGGGCCATTTCAGCCTCAGAATGCATCCATTAAACCATTGTAAGTATCTTCACAGCCCCAATATACAGAACCAATTGTTATGGCGCCAGTGAAGCTGTTCATTAAATGGGATCCCCTACTTTTACTGTTATACTTGTGTGAATTTCAGTTATATTTTCATTGGGACTGTTCTTGGCTACCAACATGAATTACATTACAACCCAGTGCCAGAATATGGCACTCCCTTCACCCCTCTGTGGACCTTGCTGACACCAGCCATCCTGGCAACATACAAACTGTTTGGTTTCTGTTGCTGTGAGTGCTCCCTCCCCATGGAAAATTACCACCTCTTAACCCTTAACGCCTTGGAGGGGCTTACACTCATAATTTCCTCTACCCATCCATCCCCTTTCTTAACCTAATTATTCTGTCCCTTTTGTCCATCTTTTCGCTTATGTAGCGAAAGAAGGCCTTCTCCCTTCTTGCTCCCTTCAGCTATTTGAAGCTCTTTCTGCACCTTAGTATGCTGCACCTTCCTTCCCCTGCCACTCTAGACAACCTCAGGTACTCTTTCTTATCTTCCTCCCTTGTGGTTCTCCTGAATTTTCTGTAGGCTGCCCTCTTTTCCCTCACCGCTCTTGCTACATCATAGTTAAACCAGATGGATGATTTGCCTCATGATTTTTTCCTTCTAAGCCTGGTACAATCTGCTGTGGCTGCTAGAGTCACCTCTCTGATGATAGCCCATGTTTGGGCCACCCCCTTATCTTCTTTAATGCCCACTAGGTGTAACCTTAGCACCTCTCCCATCATCTTGAAATTAGCCCTCCTGAAATCCAGTGTTTTGGTCTTGGTGGGGAGGTTATCCCTGCACATGTCCAAACTGAACCATACCGTACTGTGGTCATTACCACCCAGAGGTTCCTTGACCTCTATCTCCTGTGTGTGCTCCCCATTTGTGAGCACTAGGTCAAGGACTGCCCCCACTCTGGTGGGTTCAGTAACACCCTGGGTCATGAATCCTCCCTGTATCGCATTTAGTATCTCTTGACTTCTAGCACACAATGTGGCCGGTATAGCCCAGTCCACCCTGGGCAGATTAAAGTCCCTCACCACTACCATCTTCCCTTTTCATGCTGCTTTCAGCATCTGTGAACACAGTTCTCTGTTCCCTTCTTCATCCTGGTTAGGTGGCATGTAGACCTTTAACCTCTAGGCTATACTGCCAGCCATTACATTGTTGACCAAAAAAATGCAGCATTGGAATATATTGATAAAATATATACAAATAAACAAATATATAAATAAAAAGCACACCAGTCTCTTTCATATATATGGGATATTTTAGGGAAAGGGTTGCATATTCAATTAATGAACAGATTCAGTTGCCTTCAGTTCTCTGCCATGCTCTCCGCTGCTGTTACTGCTTAGTGCTTTTCATTGAAAGAAAATAAGGACCACTAACAAAAGACAAAAAACAAAAACATAATAAAAAGCAAAAGGGGGGTTATTAGTCTCTATTGGTTAGCTGCTCCAAGAGCACAAGCTGAGGTTGATGTTTAGCAGTGGCTGTTGGGAGGAGTAGTTCCAAGGGATTAAAGTGGGAACTACAGGATGAAGCGTTTAGCACTATATGTGCAGAGATTTTAACTGTGGAACATTGTTACAGTAATAGCCAGGATAAGGCAGGCTGCACTTTCCACTCTTTTATTAACATTGTAAGTGGGTTGTATTAGAGCTTATAAGCTCCGGGAGAAATGACTTCTGGTTCTATGATATGTAATTCGTTTCCCTGAGTTTTGCATTTAAAGACAGCGGTAAGCAAGTTACTGATCTATCTGACAGAGTGTATAAAATCAGTATCTAAGGAAATAATATTGAAATTAACCTACTAGGTTCTGTAATCCATGATAGCAGTCACAGCTAATCAAAGAAACCAGACAACATTCCAACTATTTAGTTGAAATATTAATCTACTTGTATCAAGCAACCAGTTCACACAGGATTGTAGCCTGTCACTTGTTTTACAGGCAAAACAAATACTACTATAGTTAAATAAAGAAATAAATAAGGTGTAAGATATGGTGGCAGAGGTAGTGTATGAACACAGAGATGTACCTAAAGCTCAAGTAAAACACATTAAGTGCATGGTGTTTATTTGGGGCATGGAAGGTGAAGGAAATGAGGAGTTTATATGCATTAAGCTAGCAATAACACACAACAAGGTGTGGTTTATCGCCTGATAAGAGCACACCCAGGGGTGTACTAAGGACACCGAGTGCCTTATGCCAGTGGGCGTGCACTTATCAGGCAATAAGCCACACCTCAGAGTGTGTTATTGCGCTTACAAAATGGGTCCCCCCCTTTCAGTATAAACTGTATAAAACCCTCATGATAAACTTTTTTCTTTTTAAGATAAGCTGAACACTGTTAAAGATAATGTAGAGAAGAGAGAAAATAGTCCCTATGTACTGCAGGTTGCAGACCATATACTGTACAATATGACGAATATTGGTGTATGTCTGCCTTCTCCCAACTCTGTTTGTCCCAATACCTAACACAACACATAAGACTTTTAAAACTGTGTTTATTTTTTGGTTGGGTGTTGTTTTTAAGTTGCAGAAGCGAGCGTGTCCTTTACAGGCTGCCATTATCAATTGTTAGCGCATCACTGTGGTCCCAGATTGGTGAGTGTATTGCTGTCTCCTGGAAGATAGAAACAGTTTTTTTATTTCTAGTTTTATTTTACAGGTGAGACAGCATTTCTAAGTAAGCATGCCCTTTGCTGGCCTCCATACTCAGTTGGCGGTTGTGAACGCATCTGCTGGCAGGGGAACGGCTGAGTGACCACGGCATAGATAACAGTTTGAAAGCATGAGCATGCCTAAGGGACCAGTGATTGGGACTGTTCAGCTTTTCCTTACCATTACTGTTACTGTTGGGGGGGGTGACAGCAAGAAATTTAGGGAGGACCAGAGAAGACCCGAGGAACATAAGGAAGGCCGAAGACTATAATCATTAGCCTTGCAACATGCATAACAGCATGCTGTGGATGAAAGGCAAAGGGCGGGGGAGAGAGTTTTTGTCTTGATTGGAAAGTCAGGTCCTCGTGGCAAATGCAACAGTCACTGGATTAAGAACGGGTTCTCAAAAGGAGCACAGGTCAGATTTCTTTGTTTAAATATAGGGAAGGCTGAAAAAAAATGTTTTTTCCACAGTAATCTTGTACAGTGTGTGTCATCCTCACAGTGTAAAAAGTAACCAATGTTGTGTTGCTGGGGGCGGGGCTGCAGGTCAGCAAGTACAGAGGGAGTTCTTGGTGAGTGAAGCTCAAGAGCAGACTCTTTGGGACAGTGATTTCTGTTGTAATGAGTCGTGACTGGCTGAAGAGGTGCCAGTTGGCAAAATATGTGCTGATAAGGACACATCCAGAGGTGCCTCTCAGCCAATCAGGACTCAGAAAACTCCAAACCCATTTTATAAGTGTAATTATATCAAAGTCACCAAGTATAACTATATCAAAGTGCTGGAGGAAGAACTCAGTGGATGAAGAGCAAATAATACTGGAACTGAAAGTAGTCTGAAACTGGACGAATTTGTTGATAACATGTTCAGAGAGGTAACAAGTGGGGCATGCAGTGATATTGAACCCATAAAGGCTAATGGCTGTGACAGAATTAATGAATGAATGTGTGAGAAAAGGAAAGGAGATAAAACTGATGCTAACAGTGATGAGAAGTCTGAGGAACTACCATCCTGGACAATGGTAGGGAGGAGGGGATCCAGGAAAAGGGGAAGAACAGTGGATGCACATAACCCAATTGAGCTGAATAACAGATTTCAGCCCCTAGTCAAGTCTCAGTGACAACAACAGTATACGGAACAGGTAGAAAACAGAGGAAATCCAGACCCAGCAATTGTGGTTATAGGGGGTTCCAAATTTAAGATCTACAGATGCAATTATTTGTAAAGGTAGAAAACAAGACCACAGTGAGCTGCCTACCTGGAGCAAAAGTTGATAATATAAGGAAAAACTTAGATGGATTACTAAAGTGTTCTGGGGTAAATCCTATTGTGGCATTATATACAGGTGTAAATGATGTCGGTTATAAACTTGATGATGATTTTAAACAGGATTTTAAATACATAGGAGTAACATTAAAGGGGAAAGGAAGCAGAGTTATAATTTAGGAAATATAACCTGTTCCAAGAGCAGGGGCCGGAAGAACAAGCGCCATTAGGGAAATAAATAATTGGCTGAAAATATGGGCTAAGAAGTAGCATAAATTTTACAGTAAGCTTGATCTGTACAGAGGGGATGGACTGCATCTGAATAAGTATATGGCCAGACTATTAGGCAACTGCCTGATAACTGTCTGGAAAGGTGTTTAAACTGATTGACTAGGGGAATTGGGGAGGAAGAGACACAGAACAGCATAATCAGGCATCAACATGGAGCGGCAATATAGACTGGAGCTTAGAGTAATGTGCTGTGAAAGAGATTGGAACATCCAGCAGACCTGGGTTTGATTCCCTCAACCTACCACTTGCATATGTTTGACTATGAGAAAGTCACTTAGCATCCCCAGTGCTCCTGGGTTGCCCCTGAAAACAGGCACTTGTGTCTAGTGGGCCTTACATAGTTACCAAAGAATAAAATAAAAATAAGGCTAAGGAAAAAGACAGCTGAGAATAATGGAAAAATGAATAAAAAGGAATGGGAATGTATTTTCCTGAATGAAAGAAGCCTTGGGAATACATTTGAAGAGCTAGAGGTTTTGTTACACATGGAAAAGCCTGATGTAATAGGTATCACAGAAACATGGTGGTCAGCAGATAATACTTGGAGTAAGGAAATAGATGGGTACAAACTATTTAGAAGAGACAGAAAGGGCCTAAAAGGTGATGATGTTGCTGTGCATATACCAAATTACCTAAGGACAGAGGAAATAGATCAACTGGAGCAGGAAGATACTAAATCAGTCGGAGTAAAGTGGGGAATAACAAGTCAAGCAATACAATGCTGGACTTAATCTACAGGCCACCAAACCAGAAAATAAGCACAGACAAATTATTACTTAAAGTGGTTGAGAAACTCTTGGGGAAAAATAAATTAGTTCTCATGGGAGATTTAAACATTCCAGGTGTAGATAAGGAGTCTAATGAAGGGAGTAGATGCTCCCTGACAAAGACTTAATTGTTGGGCTGAAGCACTGAGGGGGGATTTGAACGTCCAGCCAGGTGCCTGCCTTGATTTTTAGAATGTTTGAATAAAGGTTTGCTTTTTGCACAGTCAGAATCTGTCTTACATTTGTGACCTGCAGTGCTTTAACCTTGTCTGCTGAAGGGGGTAGTAACCAAGAAAGACTAGCTGGTAGCCTGTTAAATGAGAATTTGGAACAATGTGTACAACATCATAAAAGAGGTAAAAATATCCTGGATGTCATCCTGAGTGACCTTGGTGAGGATTTGTATAAATATTGTTCTTGAACCGCTTGGTGACAGTGACCATTTAACGTGGCATTCAACATTAAAAAGGAGAAAGAAAGAAATATGGGAATGTCACAAAAGAAGTGCAACAATAAGACTAAGTTTGCAGCAATGAGAAATGAAATACAAAGCTGGGACTGGATTAATGAGATGGACAGGAAAGATATAGACAGTGTATGACAGGTTTTTGTAAATAAAATAAAAATATTTGACAAGAAGTTTCTGCCAGTGGTGTCCAAATATTACAGGCAGAGTAGGATTCCAGTATAGATATCCAAAAACCTCTCTGCAAAAATAAATAAAAAAAGAGATTATTTAAAACAGCAAAATTAACAAGAGATCCAGAGCCATGGAAGCAGTACAGTGTGGGGCAAGGAGGCGTAAAAAAGATGTTAGAAATACCAAGAGGAATAAATAATTAGATATAGCACAACATTTTAAACATAATACAAACGCATTTTAGGCTTATGTGAGAGCAACAGAGGATGGTGACAGAATACTGGACCACTAGTGTAGAATGAAAGGAAGTTTGAGGATGAAGGGGATATTGCAGGCATCCTCAATACATTTTTTGGGTCAGTATTCCAGAAATCAGAGTTAACTGAGGTGGATATGCCTGAGGATGACATTCTATTTATAACAGAGAAGGCAGAAGTATTACAACTTCTGCAAAGTACAAATATGAAAATGCCTCAGGGGCCAGATGGTTTGCATCCTAGGGTGTTAAAGGAATTGGGATCGATACTGGCTGACCCAATACAATTTTTTTTTACAATATACACTTTATCCCCATTTTTTGAGGATCTGGCAGGCAGGGCTCTCCCCCCCCCACCCCCAGGGGCTTGCATCCATTCCAGACTGCATCCCAATCACCATGACTGCAGCCAGGATCGTCAGAGCCTGCCAACTCCATTTTCTCCCTTCCCCTGTTGTGGATGCATGTGCACGTGTGGAGATGCACACATGCTGTATTCCCACAACACCCTCTCTTCGTACCACCACCATCCAACACTGCCACTGGGCCTTCACATGGTAGCAGTCATAAGGTGGGGGCAGCAACGTCCTTCTCCCGGTAGGGGAGATCTGCCTTGCAGCTGCTCAATCCCACTCCCACACACCCCCTGCTTACCCCCGACAACCCGAGCCCTTTCCCGAATACAGGTCGCCGGTGTGGCATGAGGTGTGGCATCCAGCCCCTCAACCCTCCGTGCCACTTGGCTGGCCAAAAAATTTTAATCCCACTTTGGAACTGGGGCAAGCAGCATTAGAATGGAAGAAAGCAGTAGTTATACCTACTGTGTATTTAAAAATGGGAAAAAGAGTGATGAATCTAATTATAGGCCTGTGAGATTAACCCCGGTGGTGGATAAACTTTCTGAAACACTAATAAGAGATAGAATTAATAAAGCCAAGAGTGAAAACAGTGTATGTGATGCAATGCAGCATGGGTTTAGGCAGGGGAGGTCATGTCTAACCAATTTGATGAATCTTTTTTGGTAAGATCAGCATGCCTCTTGATGAGGGTAAACCAGTGAATGTGTTTTCCTGGATCTTAGTAAGGCATTTGATATGGTACCACATGCTGAGTTAATAAAAAGTACGCTGAATGCCAAATTTAACTCAAGGCTTGTAGAATGTATTAAATAATGGTTAGGAAATAGGTTGCAGACAGTTAAAATAAATGGTTTTGAATCTATAGAAACCCAGATGGCAAGTGGAGTTCCCCAGGGGTCAATTCTGGGGCCAACCTGTTCAATATTTATATCAATGCATCAGTTTGTATCCTTCCTGTTTGTTCACATTTTTCATGGAAACTCATAAAACATTTAACTGAAAAAAAAATATTTATATCAGGGATATACAGGTAGCAAATAGGGTTGGTTGGCAAAGTTTGCAAATGGTGCAAAATTTGGCTGCACTGTTGATACAAAGCATGTTATTACAGCACTACAGGGTGATATAAATGGACTGTACAGATGGCTGCTAGTGAGCAAAATCAACTTTAACCCAGGCAAATGTGTGATAATGCACTTTGGTAGTAATAATAAACAGGCTAAGTATTATATGGCTGGAACAATGTTAAGGACGTCTGACTGTGAGAAAGATTTGGAAGTTGTAACAGAAAATACTTTCAAATATTCAAAACACTGTGATGAAATACTGTCAAAATGTGCAAAAATATTGGTATGTATAAGAAGGAATCTAACATGTAGGGAGAGTCAGGTGGTGTTGCCATTATACAAGGCATTAATTCATTCACATTTGGAGTACTGTAGCCCCTTATGGAATCCATTAAATAAAAGGAATATTAAAAAACTGGAAAGTGTGCAGAGAAGAACAAAGGTTATTAAGGGAATGGATGAACTAAGTTATGAAGAAAGACTAGGGGAAATGGGGTTGCATAAACTTAAGATGAGGAAACCCAGGGTAGATATGATATTCACTTTTAAAGCTCTGTTGAATGAGGATCTGAAGTCAAGTCTGAATATTGAATTTATAAATAATAACAAAAGAACAAGGAGTCATAAACTACAATTAAAGGCTACACATTTTATGATTGACAGAAGATCATGGGTCACTCAGAGATTTGTGAGACTCTGGAATGGTTTACCCTCAGAGGTAGTAGAATGTGGCACTGTCAACAGTTTTAAATTACATCTAGATAAACACCTAATAAGTATGGGCATCAGTGGTTATTCCCATTGAAAAATGGCAAACAAGCTTGATGGGCAATGTACATCCTCTTGTCTGAATATTCCTATGTTCCTAATACTAAATTGCCCTTTTCTCCTGTGTTATAAGATGCCTTGCTCTGATTTCAAATACTTACAAGGACGATCCCTTATTTTTTTGTAATTAAAAGTTTATTTATTTCTTGTTTAACATAAGAGAGGTATTCAGGTACCAGTACAGAAACCCTGGCCAGGACTGCTCCCATGGATGAACAGGCCAATAAGGAGTTTCTATCAGACTACACTAGTACAACCCAATGGGCATCCTGTGATGATAGTGACTGAAAATGAGTGACTGCAAAAACAGCGACTCATTTTCAGTGTTATCATCAAGGGCTACCCAGCAAGGGTGGCGATCCTACAGCAAAAGTGACTGTAGGGAACAGCAACCAGAAGGGGGATTGGCGAAGGGAAGGGGAAGGATAAAGGAAGGGTCCATAGGAGACTGCTGTGCCCGCTTCAGCCGAGCTAATCCTGTGGCATGGTGGTGAGGGTGGCTAGCTCTGGCTGAGCAGGTATGGGGTTTGGGGCTGGGAATTGGGAGGGTTACAATTTTGCCACTGCCTGTGGGTGTGGCACTTAATTTTTCCCACAAATGCGGGCTGTGCCCCTCAATGACATGCACCCCCATGAAGTTAATAATCTTTATTCAGGGGGGTGCAGGGCGCAAAGCCCCCCAGGCAAAAACACTTTTTCTTTTGCCAGATGTCAGGTCGCTGGCAGGTGTATATCGCCGATTTGCTTTTCGGCGATATACACTCGCCATAATAGTGATCGCTATTTTGCAATCGCTATTATGACATGGAACCTCACAATGACATAAACCAGTCCTAACAGTCACTGTCTAGCATAAGTAGAATTATAAACTTGTTTAACTTATTTTCCATAAAACACATTTCACAGATATAATAAGGTTTGTGTGGAATAAGCCCATGTGCCCTCAGGGTAATGTTCCTCACCCACTATTCCTCAACCCTGGCTCTGTAGGCCTGATAGGGGGTTGGGGGGTGCAATAGCTTGTTGGTATGCAGACTTGTAAAGGGTAGGTGGGAGGGGGGCGTCAGAGCTAAGCTATGTTGCCCCATACAGTCTGTGGCTAATGAAGCCTTTTATGGACAGGGCCACACAGGAGGAATATTAGGTTATGCTAGCTTACAGTAATTTGAAACTAAATGCATTCCCCATATCTCCTGGTACTTGCGTATTTTATTTTGGTTAGTGTACATGACTCTCTAAAACTAGCGATCCTTCCCAATTCTTCTCACCATTCCTGGGCATCTGAGGGTCTGAGATCTCTTCAGTGCTGAAGGATGACACACTTTGCAGTTATTAAGGCTCCCTGAAGCCACAGCCTTTACATAGAAACATAGAAGTAGACAGCAGATAAGGACCGCAAGACCCATCCAGTCTGCCTATTTCTTTTTCTACCTTATAAATATGCCATCAGCCTTTGCTCTGTCAATGGCCTATCTATTCATACTCATCTGTATTGTTCCCTTATACCTATCCCATGCCTGTTTGAAGCCCTGCACTGTATTCATATCCACCACTTCATGAGGTAGGCTGTTACATGCATCTACCACCCTTTTTGTGAAAGAGAACTTCCTCACATTACCCCTTAATTGGCCTCCCGCTAATCTCATGCTGTGTCCTCTTGTTCTGCTATTTTTCTTATACTGAAACATGTTATACTCTTTCACCTTGTTAATGTCCTTAAGGTGTTTGAATGTTTCGATCATATCACCTCTCTCTCTCTCTCTCCTTTGCTCTAGGGTATACATAATGAGCTCCATTAATCTGTCCTCATATGTTTTCTGATGCAGTCCCTGCACCATTTTGGTTGCCCTTCTCTGGACTGCCTCAATTTGGTAAATGTCCTTGTGAAGGTGTGGCCTCCAGTACTGCATGCAGTACTCCAGATGGGGCCTAACCAGTGTCTTGTAAAGAGGGATTATTACCTCCCTCTTCTGACTTGTGATACCCCTACTAATACACCCTAACATCCCCCTAGCCTTACCTACTGCTTTAGTGGTCTGCTTGGATGATTTCAGGTCATCGGTGATGATGATGCCCAAGTCTTTTTCTTCCCATGTGACTGCCAGCAACTCCCTTCCCAGCCTATAGGTGGCTTCAGAGTTTCTCTTCTCTTCTCTACGTGCATGATCTTGCACTTCTTTGCATTAAACCCTAGTTGCCACTCTTCCAAACATTCTGTCAGTTTATCCAGATCTCTTCTTATTCTGCCCACCCCATCTGGATCGTCTACTCTGTTGCAGATCTTGGTGTCATCTGCAAACAGAGAAACCTTACCCTCCAGTCCATCTGCAATGTCACTGATGAAGATATTGAAAAGGACTGGCCCCAGGACTGATCCCTGAGGTACCCCATTTCTGACTTGCATCTCTTCTGACTGTATACCATTTACCACCACTCTCTGTTTTCTATCCATCAACCAGTTTGCCACCCAGTTGACCAACTTCTGACCCACCCCAAGCCTACCCAGCTTAATAATCAATCTTCTATTTGGAACAGTATCGAAAGCTTTGCTGAAGTCAAGGTAGGCGACATCAACTGCTCCCTCTTGGTCCATCACTCTGGTTACCCAGTCAAAGAAATCTATGAGATTAGTTTGACAGGACCTTCCTTTTGTAAACCCATGCTGTCTTGGATCCTGTGCTCCTATGGATTCCAGGTGTTGCACTATCCGTTCCTTAAGGAGTGCCTCCATAATCTTGCCCACTACTGAGGTAAGACTGACTGATCTATAGTTCTCTGCCTCCTCACTGCTACCACTCTTGTGGAGCAGGATCACATGAGCCCTTCTCCAGTCTTCTGGGACCTCTCCTGTGCTCAGAGACTCACTAAACAGTCCTGATAATGGTTCTGCTAGTTCCACCCTTAGCTTCTTTAGTACCCTGGGATGTATGCCATCAGGTCCCATTGTCTTGTCCACCCTGAGCTTATCGAGCTCTTGTAGGACTCTTTCTCCTTCCCCCCTGTGTCTATGGTGCTGAGCTGTGGGTCCTGCCCTGCCTTCTCTTCTGTAAATACTGAGCAAAAGTATCTATTTAGGATAGATGCTTTTACATGGTCCTCCTCCTCACATGCCCCCTTATCGCCTTTGATCTTAGCAATACCCCCTCTGGACTTTCTCCTTTCACTAATGTATCTATAGAAAGTCTTGTCACCTTCTTTTACTGTTTGTGCTAGTGTTTCCTTGGCTTGGGCCTTTGCCTGCCTTACTGCCTTCCCTGCTTCCCTTAGAGAAGTTTGGTATGCCTCCCTATCTTCATCCCGCTGTGTTCCTTTATATTTCCTGAAGGCCAGCCTTTTGGCTTTGACCTTTTCTGCTACTGTTTTTGAGAACCAAAGTGGTTTCCTTCTTCTTTTGCACTTCCTTTTCTGTCTAACACAATGGGATGTTGGTTCCGGTATTGCATCCTTAATGCTTGCCCACTTTGCCTGTACCCCCTCACCTGTATTTCTTTTTGCCAGGGCTAGCTTAACTCTGTTGGCCATCTTTTTTTTTTCTTTTTTTTTCCAATTGTTTAACCAGGTGAGACACACTAAGGTGAAAGCTTGTTTACAGGTGCAACCTGGAAGCAGAAGAAAGTTAAGTGACTTGCTCAGGGTCACACAGTATGCAAGTGGGGGCTGTGGGATTCAAACTCAGGTCTCCAGATTTGCAGCTCAGAGCCTTAAACCACTGCACTATACTGCCTCCTCTTATCAAAGTCATCTCCTCTGAAATCCCATATTTATGCCTTGGAATGGGATGATTTAGTTGTAGTGGCCAAATTGAACCATACCACGTGATGGTCACTGGCTCCCAGGTGACCTTCTACCTGGAGATCTGTGATCCTTTCCCTGTTAGTCAGTACTAGATCTAGGATAGCCCTGTCTCTTGTGGGTTGTTGTACCAGTTGTTTGAGGTCCTTCCCCTGCAGAGAATCCACCATGTGTCTAGTTTTGGCAGATGTTCCTGCTGGTATTGACCAATCTGTATCTGGCATGTTGAAGTCTCCTATTATCAGAACCTCCCCTTTAGCTGTCATGTTATGTATGTCTTCTAACAGTAATGTGTCTACGTCCTCCTCCTGGTTTGGGGGCCTGTACACAATCCCAGTTCTTATGGCTGTCCCATTTCCAGTTTCCAGGGTGACCCACAGTTATTCTGGCTCCTTATGTGTATTTTGAATTTCTCTAGCTTTGATATTTTCACTGACATACAAGGCCACTCCACCCCCACTCCCCACCCCTTTTTGCACCTTGGTCTCTTCTGAACAGTACACAGCCAGGTACTGAAGTCTCCCAAGTGTGGTTACTGGTAAACCATGTCTCGCTAATTGCTACTATGTCCAGTTTAGCCTGTGTCATTATTGCCTGGAGGTCTGGGATCTTGTTTCCCAGACTGGGCTTGTGACAACTATCCTCCCTCTAGAATCTAGAGTCTAGATGGTTTGGGAGTATCCCTAGGATCATGCCCAGGTTAGAGAAATTTGCAGCATCCTTGAGAATGTCTGAGCATAAGTTTTAAGTTTTCCTCCAATCTGTTGAAAGGGCTAGACAGCCCCCACAGAATATGGGAGATATTCCCCCCTGATGCTAGGCATCGCCAGCATTCATCTGTGTGTAGGAGGCCCCAGTCCTTGAGTTTGCTGGGGGTTCTGTGCCACCTGTGCAGAGTTTTGAATTGAGTGAACCTGTTTTTGGTGTCTTTCATTGCAGCTTGGGCGCTCCCTCTAGCAGAGGTCCCACATATCATGTGTGATCTCGATAAGTAGTTCTTCATGCCAGCTGTGACAGAGCTTTGTGTGGATATCAGTCTCTCCTGCAGTAAGTATGCATATGTATTTATTTATTTATTTTATTTATTTATTTCAGATTTGGATTAATACCTTTGAACCACAGGGCTCTTTTACAAAGGTTCCAAGTCAAATTTAAGGACAACCAGGTACAATACAATACAATGCAGGTTACAGAGACATACACATGAACAGTTAAGAAATACACCGAGTCTGAAGTTATTAGAGTACATAGAGTTGTAAAGCAGCAACATTTGTGGCATCTAATAACATACTAGCAAGAGTATAAAATAAAGTACACAAAGGACATTAGCATACAGTTGCAAAGTAAGTTATACAAAATATACAAAGTTGCATTTAGGAATCCTTTGAGTTGGTAGTTTACAAAGTGCATAGAGTTGCAAGTTTGCAAGAAGTGTCAAATTGTCAATTATGATACTCAGACTTTAGTGTTACCAGGAGCAGGTCAATAAATGAGAAGCAGTCTGAGGTGACTTTGTCAGAAAAGATTAGATAGGGTAGGTTGCTGCCAGGGAAGGCATTCTCTAGGAGAGGAGGGAGAGGTAAGCGTATTAAGAGTTGCATTTACATTGCATAGATTGACTAAGGAGGAAGCAGACGTCCTTCTTAAAGGGGCTTATTCTTTCAATCAACAAGGGTAGCAGGGAGCTCATTTAACCAGTGCAGCCCACGGTAGGACAGGGCTTGCTGTGCAAAGGTGGTTGTTTTAAAGGGGGACATGGAAGGTACATTTAGTGGAACTATGTGTGGATTTGGAGGATTGTGCACATTGGAAAATACGGGCCATGGAATTTGGTGTCTTTCCAAGGGTTCCACATCATAATGGCGAATACATAACAGTGCCGTATCTATGGGTGAGTGCACAATGCCAAAAACACAAACAGCAACCGTGCACTACGCCGAATACAAAATCGGCACCCATACCACCACACATAATTCTGCGTTCTATGCAGGGAGCTGCGCCCCCCCCTCCACCCCACCCCACTTCTAAAAATAATCAACTCCGAGGAGGGCCTGACAGTGAGGCAAGGAGCCAACATGGACCAAAGAAATTACAACACCCAAAACATTCCCCACCAAAAAATAGTAGTGCACTGGATACCCTTTCCAAGCATGGATTTTTTTCCCTATCACACATGCTTGATATTTAACCCTGAGGTGCAACAGGAGCCACCCTATGACTGAATAGAGGCTGCATGTATGTATCAGACAGTCAGCCACAAGAACAAATCTGCAGGTCTTACTGAGTAGTAACTTGACCCTTTTCGGTGCAGTGTCTGTGGCAGCACTGTAGATAATTAGCCCATAGTCAATAGATGACAGTATGGTGCTCCTTGCCACAATTCTCATTGCTTCTGGAGCCATTGACTAACTGTGGTGGTAGAGGATGCTGAGTTTGACATATACCACTCTAATGACTTGGTTGACATGGTAGCTGAAAGTCTGGGTGTCATCTAAGTAAATGCTCAAATATTTGAAAGTGGTAACCTGCTCCAGGGTTTCTCCTTTGTAGTTGCAGATAAACAGGGGTGTGTTACTTACATTATATATTATATTACTACTTGAGACATGTTTGTTTCCACCTGGCCACAGGAGAGAGTCAATAGGGTTAGGGTGATATCCTCTGAAATTAGGGCCTATGGTAGATTGTAGAGCATGCCGAAGTTGCAGGTATTTCCAGTGATGTTGGGCGGGTAGGCTAAATTTTTGACCGTGTTTCTGGAAGCTCATTAGTGAGTTCTGTGTGGGAGACATTATGTATGCTAACAAGGGAATGCCAGCTCTCTTCCAGGAGGGGAATTGTATTGGCTTTCTTCCAATCAAGAGACTGGGGTTGTCCCACAATGGGAAAGATTTTGCCTTGGCTGGGTTCCAATTGGTAAGCCTTCACATGTGGCACCACATCCGGAGGTTGTGGTTGCAGGTCAGGGGAAGGGAGGCAGCTTTGGGGGAGTAGCAAAGAGGACTGAGATGGTCAGGGGGAGCCTAGTATGTGCGTCTCACACCTTGCCCACTTTGGGATTACTTTTGCCTGTGCCCAGGGTACTGCTTTTGCAAGCTGGCCTATAGAGTGAGCCACTCTGTGAAGCCTAAAATCCAGCAGTTCAAGGCAACCTTTACAAAAGTCCCTAGTTAGCTTGGCCCAGGCGATGCATTTTTGGTCGCATTCCAAAAGAAGGCTCTGACTTTGGAATGTATGAGATCTATACATTGTTTATCTATCCCTATTGGCAAGTTATCCAGCACATACTGGATCATTGGCGCCACCATCATTTTGAAAGCTTGTGCCTGGCCCCCGTGAGGGGGAAGCACCAAGTCTGGTCGACTGTGACAATGCCGACCTCCCCCACAGCGACAGCATAATACCATCGGAAGTATTGTGTCGTTTAAAGGTGTTTTCTGTGATGGGCTGCATCCCCCACACCCCCCATGCTGGGGGCTCTGTCCCCCACACCCCCTGGACTTTAGGACTCCAACTCCAGGTCAGAGTTGGTCTGGGGAGGGGACAGAACTCTGGGGGATCGTGAAGCATGGAAAAAGGACCATTACCGCGAATGTCGCCATAATGGTCTTTTTTCCTGTTTCGCCGTCAGGGTATGGACCAAAAGGGGTGTACCACAGTGAGTGATATGGAGTAATTTCTAGCATTGGAAGTCTTTGTCAATTTCTTCCAGCATCAGTAGGAGGATGAGTTTCCCCAATCTGGGGGTGTCCCAGTGACATTTTATTCCGAGGTATTTTATGTGCTGGGTGGCCGAGTGCAGGCCCCAAGGATAGTTATCCAGTCTGGAGGTGTCATGTGTAGAGGCCATAAACTGATTTGGAGACATTTAGCTTGTATCCTGATAAGGGAGAGCAAAGCTGGAACAGATTTTGCCGGATATACCAGGAGGATGTTGTCCGCATAGGCCAAGGCCTTATGTTCCTGTTCGAGTGCCACTCCCTGAATATCAAGAGTTCTTCTGATGGCTTACAGGAGCGGCTGTAGTGCTATTATGAAAATCAGGGGAGGGAGCGAGAGAGAGAGAGAGAGAGAGAGAGAGAGAGAGAGAGAGGGCAGTCCTGCTGGGTTCCCATGTATAGCCTGAAGGCAGGAGAGGCCTTCCCATTGTTGACCACTCCTGCAGAAGCCTGGTTGAACAGGACTTGAACCCATCCCCAAAAGCTGGGCCCAGAGTTGAAGGCTTCCATGGCTGCTGCAAGATATTTCCAGTCTACCTAGTTAAAAGCCTTTTCGGTGTCCAGGGAAAGATGTATACAGGGAATGTGGGCTGTCTTTGTGCACCACAGTAGGTCAAGAACCTCCTGGTGTTGTCCATGTCACGACATCCAGGGATGAAACCCACCTGGTCTCCCTCTATGAGATCTCCAGTCAGGCATTTTAGCCTGTTTGCTAGTAGCTTTGCTAATATCTTACAGTCTACAGGGATTAGGGAAATGGCCTGTAGCTGCTACACAAGGGAGGATCTTTCCCAGGCTTTGGCAAAAGGGAGATCCTAGCAGTTCTCATAGAGGCCAGGAGGCAACCAGTTGTGTTTGATTTCAGCAGAGCTCTGCATAGGGGATCCAGCAGAATATCACTGAAAGCCTTTTGGAAATCTGCCGTTAAGCCATCCCCCCCACCAAGCTTTCCCATTTGGCAAGGATTTGAGGACCTGTTCTACTTCAGTGGATTCTATGGGCCTGTCCAGCCATTCAAGTTGGCTTTGAGAAAGGTTTGACAAATGTAATTTGTCCAGGAACCCTTGCATAACTGCCTCCGAGGGGTGAGCCTCACTGGAGTACAATTTCTCATAGAAGGCTCTGAATTCTTACTGTAACATTAGGTAGCATGTGAGTAATAGGTAAACAAACATTGCAACAAGTTCTAGCAAAGAACCAATCAATGTGTCTTAGGTTCACACACAGCAAGCATTTGTTTAGGTCCGCTTGGGTATTCTGGTCAAGGTAGAAACCCCTTGTGCCAGCCCCTTTGGTCCTTGTGCACACTAGTGCTATCTTAGATGCAGTAGTACCAGATCCTATGCTGTTCCGTATTTGGGCCAGCTTCCCTGTGAGTAAATATATCCTCTGATCCATGGATGAGGGAGAATTTCAGAGTAACTTCCCTTTAACAGTTAGAAGAAAACAAACCTCCTGTGGTGGGAGAGGGTTGCCTCTCCAATCTAGAGATGTGTGGGGGGGGGAGGAAAGGAAAAGAGAGGGGGAGGGAAGAGAACCCCTCAGTGTCTCCCATGCATGTCTCACAAGGATCATTGGCATGCACCTGCCCCATCCTCTAAGCTTCAGGGGGAAAAAAACTGTAAGGTTGCCAGAAGGGGGCAGAGGTGGATTGACTGTTAGTGGGGTTTCACATTAGTGAGTCCACATGGAGGAGTTGCACTGGTGGTTGGGCTTCCCTCATAGATACTCTAAAGTGCCTCACAACTCAATTTCCTTTCCTCCCTTGGGCAGGACTGGGGATCCAGCTAGCTTGTCGGCCTTGGTCTCTTAAAAGAAAGGTCATGGTATGCCTGCAGGTTTCCACATTTGTAGTAAAATAATCTGCATCCTAGGCTCTCTTCCCAGGAGGCAGAGGGTTCTAGTCCCACTGGAGGTATCTGCCCTCTGTAGTTTTACAGGTAGCTAAACTGCATAGGAGGGGGTATAAACCCTCCATTCAGTTTCAGGTATTTACAGATAGTGTAATATCCCTTTAAGGGAGTAATATCATGGAGAGCGGGGCTCTGAGGCCATCCCACCATCCATCTCCAGGAGAGAGCCAGGGAGTGCTGTGACAGCCTTCTGTAATCTGAAGTCTTGAAATTGGATGCAGCTTGGAAAGCCAGGGGAAAGTGGAGATCCTGTTTTCCTTGTATTTCAGCTCTACAGTCATTGAGGTGGGTAGCCCTCCACTTATGTCTCAGGTGAACAGGGTGGCCATGCAAGGAGTGAGGCGGGTAGGACGGGGGGCTTGGCAGCTGCCGTTCCCCTGAGATATGTGGAGGAGGTGGGGCAGTGCAAAGTTGAGCCCCTGGAGGGGTGGAGTCAATAAGATACTTCTTCTCCTGCTCCCTCCCTGTCCTTTTGAGTACTGGGGGTCCCAAGGTTTCAGGCGTCAGGGTGAACACTGACCAGAGAAGCCCATCCAAAAAACAAAAGGTCCCAGGTATTAGCGAGAGTGCATGTTGCTAAATATTGCATCCCTGTCCCTCAAGCTGGAGCTGTCAGCTCTACCAGCCATCATACGGTAGCTAGTCAGTGCTGTCTCCAGGCAATGGGCCTGCCCTGCTACAATGTGGTGGCAGAGGGACAGCCTGTCCCAACCGTCATCTCCTTTCTGCAGCTACATGAAACAGCACAGGGAGTTCCACGCTGAGCATAAGTCGAGCCCAAGCAAATGTTGCCATGTTGGGACAGGCTGTCACTGTCAGAGAGAGAGTGAGGGGCTAATAATGAAGCTAGCATCACAACAGGGAAGATAGGAAAAAGGGAGGGGGGGGGGCCCTGGGGCAACAGATCACTGTTGAGACTTTTACCTTAGATTTAATTTAAAGAAGGAAGAAAACATCTCATCTCCTTGTCCGGGGGGTGACCCATTAGGTACCCTTACCACCCCCATGTCCTCCCGGGTGAAACATCAAGGAGGGTCATGAGGAGAGGGAAATCCTGTCTGACCTTAGAGCCTGATATTTTCTTCCCAGGGAGCCAGAACAAAATGATCAGGTTACACACAATCCAATCAGCGGGTCCATATACCAGAAATGAAGGGGGTACTCAATAATCCTCTCGGACTGCAGGGTGTCCGCCATACCCTCAGGACTCCTATGTTTATTTACAGGGGGAATAGACTGTCCGCAGAGCAGGGTAAACTCCAGCCAAATCTACTGGAGTGAAAGGAGGGACTAGGGAATCCTGCTCCACACACTGGAATCTCCCCAACCTGCACCCCTCTGGTTGAGAGGACAGGGGGGAATCTGTTGATCGTTCAGCTCCCAAGGAGGTCATCATCACACTGGAGGGGAGATGGAGAATCTGATATGATCGTATAAGTGCACCCAATTTCATTAACAGGCCATTCACTGGATCCATACACCTCCCTTCTCCTGCCCCCCAAGACACAAAACCCGGTGGGGTCCTTACTGAGCCACTTCAATTGGGAGCTAGGGGATATTTCCAAAAACCTTTACCCACCCCTCAAAGGTAAAGTGAAGAACAGTTACCCCCTCCCAATTAGTTCTGTGAACACAAGACTACAATGACAGTTTGTCACTTATCTACTCATTCTATTTCAATTAGCCTTCATGTTGGTCTGCATGCTCACAGCCTTCACAAAATAGCCACTTCAGCGTAAATCAGGTCAGCAGGTGGGGCAGAGTCACTCATTATCAATTTCAGAGGACACTCCTGCAGCTTCAGCGCAGGGGCTTATGATGGTTTCTTGCAGGGTTACTACGTCTTCAGCTTGGTGCTTCTGGGACAGTTGTGGCAGCAGCTGTGGGTTTGAGGCTTGCTCCTCTCATCTGGAGCCTGGTTCGCCAGTTGACTTGCAGCTTGTTGAAGAGTGGGATCTGTTCATTTCTCCTCTGCTGGGTGGGTGGTGCTATTTCTGCTTTGATTTGTCCTTCCCTCACTGCTTTCTTTTGGCTTTAGAAGTCTGCCACTCCATCCCATCAGCAATATAGGCAAGTTAGTCAGTGGACCATACCAGTTCTCAGTCTCTTGTGCCCTGATACTGTGGTGTCTTTCAGGCCCCTGCCACAGGGTCTGGCTTGGGTGTTGTAGCAAAGAAGATTTATTAACTTCTCCGGCCATTTCAATGTAATCAGCGGCATCCTCCGAAGACTTAAAAATATTGTTAACTCCATTTCTGTGGATTTGGAGCTTGGATGAGTTACAGCAGGTGGTACTGGACTTGTAAGTCTTGAAACATTTTCTTCACGTAGGTGTACGCTTTCCTCTTGGCATCCAGCTCAGTGGAGTACTCACTGAAAATGGACACCCTGTGCCCCTGCCAGTTCAGCACACCCTTTTCTCTAGCTAGGGCAAAGATCTTCTCTTTCTCAGGGAAACATAGACATTTTGCAATTATTGCCCTGAGTCTCTCTCCCTGTTTAGGAGCAAGTGCCAGGGAGTGGTGGATACGCTCCACTTCTAGGACAGGGCACCAGACATAATTCAATAACTTGAGCAGTTCACTTTGGGGGAAACCAGCGGGGTTCCCTTTCTCAACACCTTCAGGGAACCCCAAAAAGCAAAGTTTATTCCACCTGATATGATCTTCAGCATTTTCAGCCCTATTCCATAAAAACTGCATCAACCTCTCAAGTTTCTGAATCCGAGCGTCATGTCTAGTGTCTTCCTGGTCGATGTACGAGAGATACATTTCTGTATCCAGGGTTTTGCGGTGTAGGGCTTGATCTCTCTCTCCTCCAGATTGTCTACTTTTGTTTGAAAATGTGTGATTTTGTCCAGGACCTGCTGCAGAATTATTTTAATTTCCATAGAAGCCACTGCAGGGTCCGTGGCCGACACAGCTGTGGTTGCTACATCGGCCATAACTCCACCGCTTGCCACTAGATCCCAACATCGCATGGAGGTTTTTCTCAGATTATTTCAATTAGTGGCCACCTCGGAGCTTCAGTAGCAGTTTATTCATTAGAGTGTGTTTTAAATGAATGATGTCAAGATGAACAGCTTACTCCCACTGACCTCATTTGGTCAGATGACAGAAAATCAGATCGGTACGGAACTCAAACTCAGGCAGACGTTCAATTTGGCAGCTTATGTATGTGCCCCAGGATGATCCCTTATGTATGATTTTTTTTATTTTTTTATTTTCTGGTAACCTGGTAAGGCCCACTAGGCACAATGCCTGTTTTCAGCTCTATGATGCCGGTTCAACAAATAATTTGTCGATCGATGTTACAGCGACAGATTTATGTCAACTGCAATTGCGATTGGCATAAATCCATCCTGGACCACTGTGTTTTCTTCAGGGTGCTTTGCCCTTGAACCCCCCCCCCCCCAATATGGGGTGCTCTGTCCTCACACTCCTTGTACTACAGATAATCAATTTTGAGTTAGAGTTGATTCAGGAAGGGGGTGCAAGACCCTGAGAAAGCAGTGCCGGGGTCCTGCAGTGACAGTACAGCAACTTGTTGCTACACTGTCATTTGCGGTAGCAGTGTCGATGCATGATCAGTATATGCCTGTTTTCAAGGGTGACTCAGGAGCACTAGGGAGGTTAAAAAACTTGTTCAAAGTCACACAGTATGCAATTGGAGGTTGTGGGAATCAAACCCATGTCTGCTGGAAGTACCAAACTCATTCATACTTTAGCTCATTACTCTATCCTCTAGGCTTTATTGCCAGCCAAAATGTTCATGAAAATTCCCAGTTGCACTTGAACACCTGTTGTTTAACATCTCTTTTCTTGTGATTAAGATGAACTAGCATGCACCAAACTTTGCTCCTTGACCTTATGGGACAATGGGTTTTCAAAAAGTGCCAAAAATAATGATGAAAACCTTGTGATATCTATCTTAAAAGCAATGCCTCATTAATTATTTCAAATCTGGAAAGAAAATGTTAAAGCAGACTTAAAAGGAAAGACGGAGGACCTTTTATATGTAGAAGAAAAATCACAATCTAAAAATGAATAACAATAAGGCTAGCAAAAATAAATCGTATGCTTTGCAAAGTAAGGAAATCTACATGTATGGCCTATCATACAATCTACATCTACCTTAAGGAGCAGAAGTTAACATAAAGTCTTACATGCAGTTTGCAATAGCTTTCAATGGCACAATACAATAGGCTTGTGCCGTGCATCCTGACCTTTTATGTTTTTTTTGTCTTCTAACCTTGCTTTTTCAAAAGTTCTTTTCTGTTGCTCTGTAAAGTCAGTTTGATACAATCCCACCTGTAACAGCCCTGGAAATACGTATACTTCTAGACAATAAAACTGTGCACTGAATTATTAAAAGACATGATCATAGTCATTCTGCCACTGAAGATGAAATTTTTGCCTTGGCTGGAAAGCTGAAACTCGTGCCTATGTTCAGACTTTCATAACCTTTGAGAAAAATATAATTACAAATCTATATCATCAGAGAGGCTCTGCAATCAATCTCATTGTTGGCAGGCCCAAGAGGCTGAGGAAGCATTTAATTACTACTGAGCCAAAGACATCAGAGAAAGGTTTCTCAGTAAATACAATCAATCTTTGCCTTTGCTAAAGTCAGGACAAGGATGACCAAACTCCAGCCCCCATTCAGTTGTCATCCCTCCTTGATGGGCTCATTTTAAGTCAGGTCACAGTTATTTTCAATGGGAACCCCACTGTTGTAGGTGAAATAGTACTTTACTCCCGAACACAAAAGTTGTTATAAATATCCCAATAACTTATTATTTTATGTCTTGTTCCTATAATTCATACCTTTGTACTGCATGTACTACATGTCCTCTACTCCATGGCTGCCCATATTCTATTTCTCAGCTTTCTTGTACACCACTAAGTAAGTGTAATAGTCACAAACATTGGCTGCAGCAGGCAGGCTGTTCTGTCTGCTTAGGATCATATCATCACTATGGAAACCATCTAGTTCATACCCAAAAAATGACAACATTGTCTCAGTTTGTCTTTAACTTATCAAATTCTGATGACAAAAAAAGAAACAGCATATCAAAAACATACAAAGAATATCACTGCAGTTAAAACTCAGATATTTCATTTTTTTCTTATCAAAAAGAAGTTTTAGCTTGTTTAAAATGAACTTTTAAATGTTACTTTACATTTTGAGTGAGCATTGGTATGGAATCTACAGACACTTTATCTTCATATCTCTAAAAACCTTTCTCTAAGCAGAAAGTGAAAATAGCAATAAATGGAAAACAAGCAGGCTTCTTCTGTGACATTAAGTGTTGTGGCATTCACTCAGCATGCTGGGGATTCAGGTCTGTGCCACAGGACCAAGACAGCTGGAACAAAGGCCGACAGTGAGGGTGACGGAGCACCCATCCAAACACTCACAAGGTTTGGTACCGCACCACTCCAGGGGCAGTTCCTGGTGATAGCACAGCTGAAGTGGATGACCTGACATTATCTGTGTCCACACCAACTGGCATCATTGTGTGTGTGCTTGTGGGAGGTTAGTGGTGGGTGGGAAGGAGAAAATGGAAAATCAGCCTACCCAGTGCAAAGACAGAGAGAGGAGTGAGACCACAGCTCATTTAAACATTTTAAAACAATAAGAGTGGGCATCTGACCTATGAGGGGGTCACCTTATCACTGTTGTCATTTATAGATTTAAAACTGGCTTCGGATAATCTGTTTTACAGAATTATATGGTTTAAATCGACATAAAGGTGACTAGAAAAGTTCAAATTTCAAGTACAGGTGGTCTCTCAGATAAACTTACCTCAAATTCAGAAGTCTAACAAGGATGTATACAGGCTACTGTTTTATTTTCATTATACCTAAATTATCAGCACACTGTTTTAGAAGACCCAATATACCATGACCAAAAGATTGGAAGGAAACATATTTGCATTTTTATATGCAGATGACATGGTGGTTGTCGTGTAAAAAGTCCCAGGCCTCCAGCTTATGCTCACTGATTCGGATGCTCTACTTGCAAAAAAAATGTTTCTGTGATTAAAAAAAAAGTCTAAAACCAATGTAATGGTTTTTAGCAGAAAAGGGGGAACAAGTGGATTAAATGAGATATTTTTGTGTGTTTTTTAGAATATTTGTCTTGGAAATGTCATTTTAGTAATAAACGAAAAAGCAACAACACTGTTAAATACAATAATTTTTATTACAGAAACAATGATCAGAACATCAAAGTGGTGTTACAGATTCCAGATTCTCATGAGTAAAATTAGTACCTTCATCATCATTCTTATACAGAGCAAAATTAGAAAGTGCATTGTGCATTTTTATATTCATCAGAGATATGGGGTTGCCTTAGACTATAGAAATATTGATATCATACAGAAGAACATGCAAATTTAGGGTTTACGGTTTGCTTTCCCAGCTAGATTTAGAACCTTGAAATGTATAGAAGATTATGCAACATGGAGGAATTTAGGTTCTGCTATGTGGCCTGGTTAGAAATTAAGATGTGCTAAGGAATCATATGGGCCCAGATATTCAAAAGGGTTGCGCATGGCACAACAGTGTTGCATCATGCACAACCCACTGATCTTGCCAGTGATATTCAAAAAGGAAATGTGTGGCACAAATCCCTATCGCGGGGCGCATCAGTAATATGCAGGTGCAGGTGGGGGGGCATGCCAATGCATACTCTGCACAGCCCAATATTCAGCCCAGGATGTGCAGAGCCATTCATGCGCAACCCCTACCTGCGCCAGTACAAAGTTAAGCAAAAAAAAAAAAGGAGCAAGGGCTGGCCACCCACAGGTGAGCTGCCATATTGCAGGGTGCAACACAGCAGCTGCCACCTGTCGGTGGCCACCCGAGCTCCGGCTGCACCTCAGTGGTGGTGCCCACCCCTCCATGCCTGATTGTGGACATCAGTGTAAAAAGATACATCCTAAATCCCTGGTGGTCCAGTGGACCACTGCCCACCCGATCATGGGTGGATAAGGCAATGGGACCTGATAGCATACATCCCAGGGTACTTAAGGAGCTAAAGGAGGAACTAGCAGAGCCGTTAGCAGAATTGTTTAGTGAGTCTCTGAGCACAGGAGAGGTCCCAGAAGACTGGAGAAGGGCTCATGTGATCCCACTCCACAAGAGTGGTAGCAGGGAGGAGGCGGGGAACTACAGACCGGTCAGTCTTACCTCAGTAGTGGGCAAGATTATGGAGCACTCCTTAAGGAAAGGATAGTGCAACACCTGGAATCCATAGAGGCACAGGATCCAAGACAGCATGGGTTTACAAAGGAAGGTCCTGTCAAACTAATCTCATAGATTTCTTTGACTGGGTAACCAGAGTGGTGGACCAAGGGAGCAGTTGATGTAGCCTACCTTGACTTCAGCAAAGCTTTTGACACTGTTCCACATAGAAGATTGATAAATAAGCTAGGTAGGCTCGGGGTGGGTCAGAAGTTGGTACTGGGTGGCAAACTGGTTGACTGGCAGAAAACAGAGAGTGGTGGTAAATGGTATACAGTCAGAAGAGATGCAAGTCACAAGTGGGTACCTCAGGATCAGTCCTGGGGCCAGTCCTATTCAACATCTTCATTAGTGACCTTGCAGATGGACTAGAGGTAAGGCTTGTCTGTTTGCAGATGACACCAAGATCTGCAACAGAGTAGATGATCCAGATGGGGTGGGCAGAATGAGAAGAGATCTGGATAAACTAGCAGAATGGTCAGAAGAGTGGCAACTGGGATTTAATGCAAAGAAGTGCAAAATCATGCACATAGGGAAGAGAAACCCTGAAGCCACTTATAGGCTGGGAGGAGTTGCTAGCAGTCACAAGGAAGAAAGAGACTTGGGCATCATCATCACTGATGACCTAAAATCATCAAAGCAGACCTCTAAAGCAGTAGGTAAGGCTAGGGGGTGTTAGGGTGTGATAGTAGGGGTATCAAGTCGTAAGAGGAGGTAATAATCCCTCTGTACAAGACATTGGTTAGGCCCATCTGAGTACTGCATGCAGTATTGGAGGCCACACCTTCACAAGGACATTAACCAAATTGAGGCAGTCCAGAGAAGGGCAGCAAAATGGTGCAGGGACTGCATCAGAAGACATATGAGGACAGATTAAGAGCCTCAATATGTATACCCTTGAGCAAAGGAGGGAGAGAGGTGATATGATCGAGACATTTAAAACACCTTAAGGGCATAAACAAGGTGATAGAGTCTAACATGTTTAAATATAAGAAAAATAGCAGGACAAGAGGACACAGCATGAGATTAGAGGGAGGCCGATTAAGGGGAATGTGAGGAAATTCTTTTTCACAGAAAGAGGTGGTAGATGCATGGAATGGCTTACCACAAGAAGTGAGTGGCTATGAATACAGTGCAGGGCTTCAAACAGGCATGGGATAGGCATAAGGGAGCAATACAAATGACTATGAATAGATAGGTCACTGACAGAGCAAAGGCCGATGGCACATTTATAAGGTAGAAAAAGAAATGGGCAGACTGGATGGGCCTTGCGGTCCTTATCTGCCGTCAACTTCTATGTTTCTATGTTTCTATGGGCTACGTAAAGAATGGATATTTCCAATATCCCTGGTGGTCCAGTGGACCTGACTGCCTGATCGTGGGCTGTAGTAAAAATAGAGGAAGCGCTATCCCTGGTGGTCCAGTGGACCGCTGCCTGCCTGATCATGGACTGAAGTAGAATTAGAAGAAGTCCATCATCCCTGGTGGTCCAGTGGACCCCTTCCCCACCTGCCCACTGATCCCCACCGCCCGCTCCCCCCATCAGCGGTGGGGGGCAGTACCCCACCCACCTGCCACCCTGCCTGCAATCCCATTCACATATCAGAATGTGTAGTATGGTATGGGCTGCATGCCCATTGGCTCACACTGTGGACCAATGGGTGTACAGCCCTACTGATGGTGTCAGCAGTGGACAGCAGCGGCAGGTGGGTGGGTGCTACCGCCCGCCATTGACTGGGGTGGGGAGCAGGGCATTGGGGATCAGTGGGTGAGAGGGTCCACTGGAACCACCAGGGATGATGGGTTTCTTCTAATTCTACTTTGGCCCGCGATCGGGCGGACAGGTCCACCAGACCACCAGGGATAATAGGAATTTTCTTTTATTCACTGAAGTCCATGATCGGGCTGGCAGCGGTCCACTGGACCACCAGGGATATTGGAATTATCATTTATTCACTGAAGCCCGCGATCGGGCGGGCAGCGATCCACTGGATCACCAGGGATAGAGCTTCCTCTATTTTTACTACAGCCTGTGATCAGGCAGTCAGGTCCACTGGACCACCAGGGATAGCGGTTTCTGTTATTTGGATTCAGCTCACGATCGGGCTGTGGGGTACAATGCCACACTGGAGGGGGCATCGCTCCCCAACGGTTGCTGCCTGGCAGGGCGCCAGGCGCAAGTCATCGGGAATTGGTGCACCTGCATGCAAATGGAGCCATAATGACATGCAAATGGCCCCATGTGCTCCTTGTATACATTATGGCCCCATTTGCATGTCAACTTTTGAATATCATGGTTGCTGCGCCTTGCACAATGGAACTTGCGCTAGCGAATCCCCATGCTCCACCCTGGCCACTGGAGCTGGTGCAGTGCCACTGTGCCATGCACACTTTGGGTGGCCAGGGTATGATATTCAATGCTGCTGAGCCATGGTGCAGCTCCGTTGAATATCGCCCCGTCCACGCCCCTGCACAGCCAAGTTGCGCTGCACCCCAGGCTTGCGCCACAGCTTGGCGCAGTTTGAATATCTGGGCCATGGTGTATACACATTGGGGACCCCAAATTCACAAGAAAATTAAACTTAATGATACTCAGATAAATTCCAGTAGAGTCCAGGATGGACGTATAACAAGTTATTTTAAAGGAAGATGGACACTCCATGATAATAAATGAACAACAAAATAGTCCAAGAATCAAAAGTTAAAGCATGGTATAAACTCTTTAAAATGTTGTTGTGACATATTAGTCTCTGCCAGTGACTGTTACCAGCTTTCTCAATCCTTCAGATCCCTGAAAGGGTCACCTTGGTATGCCACCACCACTTTGCTGCAACCTCACTCGGGATATCTCTAGGTCTGAATCCTTCCAGAACCATTGATCACACTGTACAGTATTCCACCAAAAGGGCAGGCAACACACACCTACTGTACAGTTGAGAATCACTTTGTTTTTAATACAATAGCCTCAGCCTTCTCTTTGGAGACAGAACACAGTTTTTTCTAGTTATAACCCAGTTATCTGTACTTCAAAGGACTCAGTTACAGAACCATGAAGTACATAAAAATAATATTTAATACTTCACAATATTTACACATACAGTGCAGGATGCTACAGTAAAACTATGGGGAACAGTAATTATACAGAGAGAAAAAGAAAATGTTTTGCACACAGCAGAAGAAACACCTAGAAAACCTTAATATAACATCTTACTCCCAACAAAGCAGAAACATTTCTTACCACATAGGGTCTTAGTGAATCAGGGCATTCTCAAAACTTAGATGGCAACTGCTCTGTATCGTATCTTGACTACTTTTGCTAAGGCCTGACAAATCCTAAAAAACCTTCAGCTACTAGCCCACCATGATGCATCTTTAAATATGTCACTCTGACATCATGGATTTGACAAGTATGTTTTGTCTCTTTGGAAACCTTCATCAGAAAACTGATCCAAACTGGATCTGTACTCCAGACCTTGGTTCTGTGGCTTGCAATATCCCTCCTTTTATCTTCCCATCTGGTAAAATCAATGGGAGCTTATGTTCCTTGCTCTGGCTTTGTTTACACTTAAAACAAAGCTTATAATTAACATAGAAACATAGAAACATATAATTTGATGACAGATAAGGACCTCTTGGCCCACCCAGTCTGCCCATTTCCCTACCTACTGGATAGGCTGCAGATCCTAGTTAACCAGCAGCCTACTTCTTCCTACCCCAACCCCCTAGAATTGCCTTATGACTGTCCCATGCATGCTTGAATTCCACTACTGTTTTTGACTCCACAACCTCCTCTGGAAGGCCGTTCCATGCATCCACAACCCCTCTGTGAAAAAATACTTCCTTAAATTACTCTGAGCTGCCTCTATCTTCACAAATTGTGCCCCTTGTTCTTGCACACCCTTTTTGAAAGATGCTACCCTCTTGGACTTTGTTGAGTCCCTTGAGGTACTTGAAAATTTCTATCATGTCCCCTCTCCCTCTTTTCCTCAAGGCTATACACATTAAGCTCCTTAAGTCTCTCTTCATATGTCTTCCAGTGCAGACCCTGCACCATTTTAGTTGCCCTCCTCTGGACAGCTTCCATTCTGTCTATGTCTTTGCGAAGATTGGATCTTCAGAACTGCATGCAGTACTCCAGATGGGGTCTCACCAGCTGTCTGTACAGAGGGATAATAACTTCCTGTTTTCTACTGGTGATACCTCTCCCTATGCATCCCAGTATCCCCCCAGCCCTCCTTGCTGCCCTCTCACATTGCTTGCCCACCTTTAGGTCATCTGATATGACTACCCCCAGGTCCCTTTCCATTTTTGTTGTTGTTAGTATCTTGCCCCCCATTGTGTACTCTTCCCCTGGGTTTTTGTTTCCCAGGTGCATTACCTTGCACTTCTTAGCACTGAATCTAAGCTGCCATACATTTGACCATTCCTCTAACCTTGCCAAGTCCCTTCTCATCCTTTCTACCCCACCTTGTGCATCAACTCTGTTGCAGATCTTTGTGTCATCTGCAAAGAGACATACTTTTCCTTCCAGTCCCTTTGCAATGTCACTTATAAAGACATTGAAGAGGACCAGTCCTAATACTGAACCCTGCGGTACCCCACTAGTAACCCCCCTTTCTTCAGAGTGGAATCCATTTACTATTACTCTCTGTGTCCTATTCTCCAGCCAATTCTTTACCCAGGCTGCCATCTTGGGACCCACTCCCACGCTGGCTAACTTGTATATTAATCTTTTGTGTGGGACTGTGTCAAATGCCTTGCTAAAGTCTAGGTAGGCCATGTCCACAGCCCCTCCCTGATCTACTACTTTGGTCACCCAGTCAAAGAAATCAATCAGATTTGTCTGGCATGACCTTCCCCTGTGAATCCATGCTGCCTTGGGTCCTGTGCCCTCTGGCCTCTAGATACTCGACAATTCTTTCTTTCAGAAGTGATTCCATCATTTTCCCTATCACTGAGGTTAAACTAATAGGTCTGTAGTTTCCTGCTTCTGCCTTGCTCCCACTTTTGTGAAGGGGAATCACATCTGCCCTCCTCCAGTCCTCAGGCACCACCCCATCCTCCCATGATTTGTTAAAGAGGGAAGTCAGTGGTGTCACTAGTTCTACCCTTAGTTCTTTTAGAATTCTGGGATGAATCCCATCAGGCCCCATTGCTTTGTCCACCTTAAATTTTAAGAGTTCTTTCATAACCCTTTCTTCTGTAAATGGGTTGGTATCGACTTCTGTATCCAGAGTGTTTCTACTGTTTGTTTTAGGTACCTACCCCTCTTCATTTGTAAATACTGAGCAAAAATATTTGTTTAGTATCTCTGCCTTTTCACAGTCACCCTCTGCCCACCTTCCTCCCCTTTATTAAGCCTCACTATCCCTCCCTTGGTCTTCCTTCACTCCCTGATGTACCTATAAAAAGATTTATCCAGATTCTTAACTGAGTTGGCTATCTTTTCCTTGGTTTGGGCCTTTGCTGTTCTGACTGCCTTCCCAGCTTCCTTTTGCTTTAACTGATACAGTTCGCTGTCCTGCTCCTTCTGTGATTCCTTGTACTTCCTGAATGCTTTCTTTTTCTCTTGAACCTTCACTGCCACTTCCTTTGAGAACCATAGTGGTTTCTTACATCGTTTTGTTTTGTTTATTTGCTTCACACAAAGGCTTGTTACCTCTGTGATGGCAGTTGTTATTATTCCCCATTGTTCTTCCACCCCTCCTTCCTGCCCATATGCTGGTGCATTCCTTAGACACTCACCCATTTTGGCAAAGTCAGCCTTCCTAAAGTCCAGTACTTTTGCCTTTGTATGGCTTGACTCTATTTGCTGTGTTTATTGTGAACCATACTGTTCGATAGTTGCTAGTTCCCAGATGGCTACCCACTTCTACATCTGTGATCCTCTCTCCATCTCCATTTGAGAGAATCAGGTCTAAGATTGCTCCCTCTTGAGTGGGCTCCAATACTAGTTGTCTAAGGCATGCCCCCTGTAGGGCATCTAGAATAACCCCACTCTTTGAAGTGGCTGCTGCAACTGCACTCCAGTTAACATCTGGCATGTTCAGATCACCCATCAGCAATATCTCCCCTTTTTCTGCCATTCTAAGTATACTTTCTATCATTTCCTTGTCCATTTCATCCCCCTGAGAAGGGGGTCTGTATACAACCCCCTGTGCGGATTGTGGTGCCATTGCCTGTCTCCAAATTTATCCACAGTGCTTCTTCTCCTCCCTGTTTACCCTTTTGTTCTGTTGCTTTGATTCCTTCCCTTATGTAAAGAGCTACTCCTCCTCCTCTTTTACCCTCCCTGTCCCTCCTGTAGATAGTGTATCCTGGTATGTTTACATCCCAGTCATGGTTTTGTGTGTACCATGTTTCTGTGACTGCCATGATATCCAGATGTTCCTCCTTTATCAAGGTCACTAATTCAGGAAGCTTGTTACCCAGACTATGGGCTTGTTACCCAGACTATGGGCATTGGTACTCATTGCTCTCCATGTTTTGATGGCTTTACCTTCTGAATTATGAAAGCAATTCACCTCTTTGAAGTGTCAGTACCCTGAGAAGAACTCTGTTTTTGCCACACAACTCCCCTATCCGACTTCCAGAGACCTGTGCTCCAGTAGCATACAATACGTACATACAATTTTAGATTTATCAGACAGTTTTTAATCTCAGCTGAAATACTTATAAGAACTCCAGCTGATAATAAAAATTAAACACAGAAACAAACAAAAAGAAATACTCAAAAGCCTTTACAGCTGTAGTGCTGAAAAACTATTTGGATGATCTTGAGGCACCAAAACTTAGAAAAGCTTTCACAGAACTGAGATTACAAATGATGCGACATGTGTTGTACATGAGGACATTTTATAACATTCAGTCAGAAAAGAGTGTTTGACTTTACAATGGTGACAATACTGATTATCTAATACATTATCTTCTTTGCTTCAACGTGTTTTCTGAAATAATAGAAAAACTGGATTGTGCCTGTAATCTGTGGTTGGTCTACAGATTACTCAGTGATGGTTCTTAATTTAGTGCAATATAAAGGCAATGTTTTACTAAAAAAATGCTGATATTTGTACAGACAGTAGTCTCCATAAAGAAAAGCATTTTACGGATAAATAAGGAAATTTGACTTATGATATCAACGTTATGAAACAGCAATTTATCATTGTATCTCACACTATCATTATATCCAAAACTGTATAAATGTACTGTAGACACTAGAATATTTTTAAATATTTATGTTTCAAAGAAATTGTTTCATTAAGTTGTATCAGATGTTGAGTTAAAACAATAAAGACATACAGAGAAGATATTACAGAGAACAGTAGAGGAAGATCATGTGTTACCAACCTAATATATTTTTATGAGCCAGTTAGTTAAGCACGTGATGCAGAAGTTCAGGGGATGTAATCTTCCTGAGTTTGAGTAAGGGTTTTGACATGGTCCCAGATGGACAATTAGTTGAAAAATTAACAGACCATGGAATAAAGAACATACTAATAACATTGCTCTAACAGTGGCTGAATGACCATACTGATGAAAGGGTTTTCTTAAATTATATTCAGATCAGAAAAAGGCTCAATAACTAGTGATGTGCCATAGGGTTCTGTCATGGACCCTATACGTTTTAGTTTATATATAGCAAATATGGGATTAGACATAAGCAACTGGCATATAAAATTCACTGATGGTACCAACATTGGGGTTGTGTTGACACTCCAGAAGACCATGCTGGATTTCAGAATGACATAACTTAACTCACAAATTGGAGTAAGCAGATGGGGTATGATTTTTAATATTGCAAAGTGCTCCATGATGCATTTGGAAACAAATAACTGGAAACATCAGTATAGCATTAATGGTAATATTATCAAAGAATCAACTACAGAGAAAGACTTGGGTATTATAGTTTCACCAAATTTTAAAAACAGTTAACAGTGATAAGGTCTTCAGTAAAGCAACTTAGGTGCAGCAGTGTTCTGAGGGAGCTCTTACTATTTAGTTTTGAAAAGTTTGTATTTTCCTTGTATTTTTTGACTTACCTTGTTTCCTTATGATGGAAAAATGGAAAACCAGACCATTGTCTAGTTCAAACGAAAACTTTGCCTTGTCATATATACTGTATGTCCTCCCGAGAAGAAATTTCTTTGGCTGGGACTCAGATCAGGTAGTGGGGTGCCTGTTGGCATGCTTCCTACTTCGGCATTCTCCCTGACTGGAATATCAAAGAAGCCAGCTTCTGAAGCAGTGAGACAGGTGTCAGCTGCAGCATTTGTGATTGATCTTCAACACCAGTTCTCTAATACAAACTTGTTGGAAGCTATAGCGCAAGAATTGACTGAGGGAAACTTATCAGGAACACAAAAAAATGCTTTGAACAAAGTGTTTTAAAAGTAACAGAAGGTATGGCAAATTTTCCTGTCTTGGATCTAAAGAAGTATAGCACCAGCCTTCACTCAATGCAAAAGAGATTTATTTACTCACAATTTGGGGATAAAAAAATCAAAGCAGTTCCACACAGTAATAACTATTCCCCACACATCAATGAAAGACCTGACTGGTTTCACGCATGCTCACTTCAGCAAACTGTGGGTAAATAAATCTCTTTTGCATTGAGTGGAGGCTGGTGCTGTACTTCTTTGGATCCTGTATTGTTTATTGTATGTGCACAGCAGTATACAGAGCAGCTTTTTTTCGTGATTGTTGATGTTTTTTAACTTTTCCTATCTTACATACTGCTCAGACTTGGAATCAGCTGGACAATATACATTGGTATCTTTAGGTATGGCAATAGACAGAGTTTTGCATATATTTGAAAGACAGGAAAGAAAACAACTCACAATTAATGCAAAAATTGTTTTTACAAAAATAAATAAGCCAGATAGATTTTTATTTGTTTGGCACCCAATCCCAGAGGCTCTGGGTGCCATACAGTCAAAGTTTATAAAATAATAAAATGTTAAAATATGTACGTCATTAAAAAGCAGTAGAATAATTAAAAGTTCAATATAAGTTTAAAAAAAACATCCACAGGAAAGGTCAGACTGAAAAGGTAAGTCTTCCAGCCCCTCCAAAATGCTTCCACCATAGGGGTACCCTCAAAGATCTTGGTAGCAAGTTCCAGAGGACCGGACCGGACTGGCCACCCCCCCCCCCATGAATGATCACCTGAGGTTTTCAGCATGGTCCTCAGAACTGCCAGCAGGCCCGCAGTGGAGGAATGAAGGAAGCAGGCTGGAATGGCTGAAAAAAGGAGGTCTGACAGGTAGCCAATGCTTGATCCTTATAGGGCCCTATCGGTGACTAAGCCCACCTTGAAGAAAATCTTCTACCTGACTGGCAACCAGTGCAGACCTTGCAAGACTACAAATGAAAGAACTGAGACCAACACTAAGCCAATTGACAAAAGTACTGAGAAAGTAACTGCAATTGACAACAAAGTGATTGCACTTGAAGCAACAAATGCTGCAGTTTTAAAAGAAAATTATATCACACTTAGGAAGATTGAAAATCTTGAAAACCAGATCCGATGTAAAAAACTTAAGGATTGTTCATCTCCCTAATCATCTGGATTCAGAATTCGAGAATGTGAGAGAGTTGATCAAAGTTATTTTTGTTCGGGTATTTGACCTTCCATCAGAAAACTTGCCATTCATCACCAAAGCTTTCAGATTACATAAAAGACAGCAAAACCTGGGCACACAAGGAAGACATACATCATCAGTTTTATCAGGACCCAATCCTGAAGCTAAAAGCTCAATCTTGATGAGTTTTGCCTTTGAATCCGATAGAGACTTACTAGTTAAGCTGTCCAGAATAAAGAGAGGTCTAATATACAAATCACATAGATTCTTTATCTACCCTGACTTTCCACACATCAAACACGGTAACTTTGTTGCAAGTTTCTTTCATAGCACCAGGAAGTTTGGAACTAGATGCTACTTTCCAATTGCTATCACCTGCAAAATTTCAGATCTCTTTTAAGAATAGAACATACATTCCTTTTGAGATAGATCATTTTTTTTTCTGCGCACACAGTATGAGACCAGATTCTTCTAAAGAAGGAGAATTATCCAACAGTTCAGATAAGGAATTCTCAGCAGCTACCTTGGAAAATAAAGAAGCAATGAACTAAATACTTGATTGTTTTTGTTATAATATTGAAAATGTTGAGAAACTAGTGAGATTTGGTATATGCTATTTTCTCTCTGCTTTCCAGTTTCAGTTTAGATCTTATTTATGCTTTAATAGAGATAGGTCTGAATTTAAGAAAGCATGAATGCTGTCTGCATACAATCTACCTTTTTTCTTTCTTTTTGGGTTTCAAATTTAGTGCTACATTGCTGTCCACATGACATGGACTGGATACTATCTTGTATGTAAACATGGTTGCATGATAAAACTTTAAACTGTGAATAAAAAGAAAAAGCAGATCATCTTTTAAATACTATACACAGACACTCCCAGTTACAGAACAATTTTTTTCTGTAGTTGTACTGAATTCAAAAGATAACAAGCTTTTGCAGAAATAAGCCTTAAAATTCAGGTTTAATACTTTTTTTTTTCAGTTCTGACAGCTGTTTGGCAAAGAGTCACCATATGTCTATTAAGCAATTCTTCAAATAAATGTATTCATACAGTTCACATTTCATAAAATAACTCATGAGTCAGTAGGGCAGGTTTATGTGAAATTGCAGCTTCTCCATAAGGGCTAACAGGCTGGGATTCCAGTGCTCAGGGGCAGATCCCTTGTGGCTTGTGCTGGAAAAAGCCCACGATGGCAGACAAAGCCTTAGAGGCTCTGAAAGTGTCACTACTAAAGTGCTAAAAACTTAGCTTATCAGTGCACAGATTAAAAGCTACTAGCCCTGAGGAAGAGGTCGTGACACCAAATCACCAGCATGCACAACCCAGTGAGAGCAGCTCTCTGCCAATAAAGCACAGAGGTGTGGTCCCTGACCTTTGTACGTATTTGCATTGTTTTTGTTTTCACTAAGCATATTTTGGGTATTTGGAATTCTCTAACGAAACACATGGCTAATCACGATAACATAATCATGTTCAAATCAATACTTGATGCATAGATAAATGAAGAGGTACTTAAAGACCATTTCCACTAAGTGGTGGTGGGAAAGCTTTACATGGACACAGTTTTCTATTGTCTCTTATATCCTAGTTTGAATCCTAATAAGAAACAGTCAACATAAGTCAGTTATGGCACGTGTTATTAGACCAAAACACATACTGGAAACAATCAATTACATTGGTAACCACAAACATAATGTTATACAGTGTATCTGAGGGGGTGGGATTCAGTCAAGGGTGCATGTGCAGCCATCATTGTTACCAGGCCACTTGAAACCAAATTTAAAAACATAATCACATTAATACATACATTGCTTTAACACTTTTCATATTATGTTTATATAAATATACATTTGTGTAGTTTAGTATAGGAGGCAGTATTTATTTACTGAACAGTTAAAAATACTTTCAAATCAGACTAAAACACTAACAGCACCCTTAAAAACTAAAGTTGAAGAAGGTTTCTGGCAAATAAAACAGTTATGCAACAGTAGGAGTCTATTACACACAATTCCCCCCAAAATCTGAATTTCTGGATATTTCACTATCCCTAAATACATTTTCATTAAAACAGGATCTATTCTCTTTACATCTATTCATATCATGTTCTTATCATTAAATCATAATCCTTGATCTTGCCTTAATCCTATCATAATCTCCCTTTTAAATTATTCCCATAACTGGTGATTGTGGATACCGCTTACCCTCATTCTGACCTATATGTAACTATCTCATTTATTTTGTGTTTATTTGTATTTTGTATAATATGATAGTTCTCAGCTTATTAAAGGGACACTGTCAACACCCTTAGACCTCAAAGTGTCCCTTGTTTAAAAAACACATTTCATGATTGTTCACATTCTATAGAGAGTGTTGATGCAGCTGGTAGTTTGATTCAGTTCCCTTTTTTCTTCTACAAAGTGAAAAACTGAGTGCCCTCCATACAGGTGTTACCACATCAAAACATGTTTGTTTACATTTCTTGACCAGCTCCCATTGCATCTTTACTGGCCCCAGGAACACCCCCAACACAATCTAGCTACTCATTATGCAGTGGAAGTAGAGGGGACTGTTGTATCATGAGTGGCTGCACTGTTTGAGGGTGTTTCTGATGTTCAGAAAGCATGCAGTAAGCTTAGGTAAACGATTTGAAGCAAAACAAAGCTGGCTATTGCTATACATTGCCATGCATTTCAGTTTTAATAAGCAAAGAGGCAGATAAAACAGCCAGCAACATCAATGAATTTTAGAGAAGGTAAACAATCATAAAATGTGGGGTTGACAGTGTCCCTTTAACTAAGAATGAGAAACTTGTAACTGCTCTGCTGCTGCAACCATTACCTTGGGACATTCTTGGAAAAATAGGGGAACAACCTTAATGAACCTATCCAAGAGTGCAAAATTTCTAAATAAAACAATATTTTCCAGGTAAAGAACTGAAGCACTTTCATAAAGTTTTGCAATGTTTCACAGTGCAGAACCATAGTATGCCATTACATAAGGACTTGATTGGATTGCAAGTCAGTTTCATTCCAGAACAACAGGGCTTACAGGAACCACTGACTGCTATCTGCTTGATTTCAAGTTTATCTGCAGCACAGATATCACTTGGGACCCTAGCTGGTATGTTACAATACTTCAACACATATTGCCACTCACTCTGACAAGTAACACAGGTTTGTTTAGTTATATTACACTTCACAGACAGGTGTCTCAAATGATTAAAAGGTATGGTCGGGGGGTGCTAATGAGCATCTAAAGGAACAGCAACATCTCTCTATGTCTCCATCTCCACGAGTCACTAAAAAAGGAAAAAAGTGGTTCAAAACAAACTCACCGCCAGGAAAATTTATATAAACGGGTGTTAGAAAGTGCAATGGATGAATAACTGATACCTAATATTTGGAAACTGTACAGGAATGCATCAAAATTGGCAAAGAAAGCCGCAATGCCCAGCACATCGGAGGGCCCAAATGTGATCAAGCTCTCTGAGCCAGAAATGGAGGTGGTGGGATGAAACCCTGAAAGCCCAGGTGCTTGCGACTGTCTCACCTAAGTTGGACTTCATTACTACAAAAATCTCCGAGTTGTCGGAACAGATCTCTGGGCAAGCTGCAAAAATATAGGAGGCTGAAACATGAATCTCTATCTTGCAGGACTGAACAGAACACTTTCCAGAAACAATTCAGGGGATGCGGAGGGAGCTGGAGGAGTTGAGAGAACAACTGGACTACCAGGAGAATTATCAATATCGAAATTACCTCCGCATCCATGGGCTACCCGAAGGCAAAGAGGGGAACTCACTGGAGGACTTTTGTTGCAGGGTCCTCCCAGGTTTGTTGGGTCTGAAACCAAAAGGGGGTCAGTACAAAATTGAAAGGGCGCATAGAAATTTAGCGCTGAAGCCAGCAGCAGAAGAGCCTCTGTGACAGATCGTTTTCACCTGCATCACTGTGGAGATTGGCAGGTCTTTTGGTATGTTTTTAAAAAACAAAAAGAGGTGGTTTTCCAGGGGGCCAGATTGTATTTACACCAAGATTTTTCGTAGCTCCTGCAGTGTAGGAGAAGAAGATTATTTAACCCAGTGCTGGATGCTTTACGGGCTCACAAGGTGGACTTCCAGTTTCTGTACCCGGCCACAGTGAAGATATGAAGGGAAGGCACCACCTTTACCTTCCATGAGGTGGAACGTGTGCAGCAGTGCATTTGCAATATGGAGAGTAACCAAGGAAAAGGGCCAACATTGGGAAAATCGACAGCTTCAGGTAAGTGACCATCTATCTACACAGAGACTATAGAAACATAGAAACATAGAAGTTGATGGCAGATAAGGACCTCAAGGCCCATCCAGTCTGCCCATGTATTATGAAAAGGGACAAAAACAGAACAGTCATATGCAGTGAGCTCCAGGCTTTAAATGGGCTCATTGGGCAGGTGGGGGTGTTAAGAGGGATATGCAGCAGGGTAGAGAGATTTGGGGGTGTCTACCAGTATACAGCAGGGTGATGATAGCATATCTCAGTCAGTAGAAATGAGCACAGGCAAGGGCACTGCATGGGGGGGCTTCCAAGATCGGCAGGCAAAGTGGAGGTCTCTCCTTGCGATCGGAACTGCGCAGCTGCTGAGATTGGGAAGCAGGAGACCTGTGCCTTCATCAGAGTGCCCTGGAGTCATTCTGGAGGTAAATAATGATTTATGAAGCCTGCTTGGATGTGAGGGAGGTATGAGGTACTTGTAGAAGTCATGGTTGGAGGGAGAGGGAACGCCACTAAATAAGCACAGACAAGGGTGCAATTGGGGGGTGGCTTCAGGAGTGGCAAGGTAAGAACAGAGGACTATTGATATTTAGAGCTGTGCAGCTGCTGAAATCGGGAAGCAGGGGGCCTGCACCTTCACTGGAGGGCCCTGGAGTCCTACTGGGGGTAAACAACTGGTTATTAAGCCTACTTGGATGGGAAGGAGGTATGGGGTACTTAAAGAAGAGGTGGTGGGAGGGAGGAGGAACATGGCTACTTGCTGGGAAATGGGCTGGTGCAAGATCGGAGAAGGGGATAACTCTCAGCTTGTTCAGATGGGATCAAACAAAAATCGGATCACAAGAAGAGATCTACCGGACCTGAAATGCAAAAGGGAGGATGACTGAGAAAACATAGCTGCATGACCACAGAAGCCACGAGGCAGAAGGCCTGAGCATTTAAATAGATCTTCATGCAGCATTCTGAACAATGGGGGACTCGGATTAATGGCATATTACATCCTATGTTAATTATGGTTTTATATTTCAAACTTTCAAACTTTACTGGATTTCAAATTGAGATAAAATTTATCTCTTTTGCAATTGAATCTGACATTTAACATAACATCACAAAACAGACATACATACACAATTTCAGTTTCAATATAATATTGATTAATTTAAGTTATGGCACAAACCCAAATATCAATAATTTATCCATAACAATTACAGTGTTTACTATATAAAGTCATTAAAAAAGGCTTAAAACAATTAAATGGTAGCAATATATATATGCTGTGCAACCCCCTTTTTTTTTTTGATGATCATAACCAGGCCATCTCATAATGGGGGAGGGGAAAGGGGTGAGGGTTGGGAGGGGGTTGAATACACCCCGGAGTTTTAAAAAGCATGGCACTGGTAAGGGAGGAGGGAGAAAGAAAATGGGTCTCATCAATGTAGGAATGATGCTGGAAGGGGGACAAACATGAGGAAAACTAGGCCTGGAGGGTGAGGGAATAGTGCAATAATGTCTGGATTGGGGTGGAGATTGAGGGGCATTTTCCTGGGGAGGACAGGTTAAAGCTGTAATGATCTCTCGATTCTCTTTCCCCACAGACAGTGTCCACTGGAATATTGAGCATGGATTTTACGCCGTTACGGTTCCTCGAATGGGAGGAAGGGACTGGACACTGCCATCATTGAGACAACGGCGTAGAGGTAAGTAGGTGCCCTGCTTGAAGGGCCTGGGACTATAACAAAGGGACAGAATGGAGAAGGCACACAGTGCCTGAAGAGAGGGAAGGGGAAGGTGAGTGCTGTGGAGAAAGATACCAGTGACATGTTAGAACCAATAGCAGGTTTAAACAAATATAATAAGTGGAGCAGGGTCTGAGGGGAAGACTAAACCTGTACTTACAACTGTTTGATACAAAGAGGTGAGGGGAAGGGGGGATGGGAGGACAGTATTTGATCTTCCGAGCCCCAGAAGAAGATATGGGACATATGAGGAAAATGTTGCAGGAGGTTAGGAGGGTGAACGAGCATATATTAGTAAACTGTAAGACTTGTAAGGTTCAAAATTGTGTTACTGTTTATGTTGTTACTATAGAAGTAAATTCCCTGCTGGTTGCAGGAATGGTTGAATTGAGGGGAGGTGGGGATACAAGACAAAAAACCTCTGAAAAAGCACAAATGAAAAAGTATATACTGCGTGTTGTGTGTATAAGTGGTCAGGGACCTTCACTTGAAGGGGAAGTAAGGGAGGAGCATAAAGCCAGGAATGGATAAAGCTCATGTGGTTATTTCCTGGAACATCCAAGGTTTTAACAATCCCATTAAAAGGAAAAAAGTGCTCCAAGCGTTAAAGAACAGGCAGGCTCAGGTAGCACTGTTACAAGAGACTCGCCTAAGGTTTAGATGAACACAGGAAACTGGTGGGAGGATGGGTGGGAGCCTGTCATGCTGCAGCTTATAATTCACACAAAAGGAAGGTAGCAGTGTTGTTTCATAAAGACTACCCAATAGAAGTGGTAAAAGTAGTTGCAGACCCTGAGGAGGGTAGGTATATCTTTGTCCAGGGAAAAGTTGGGCAGGAACAAATAACGTATGCCAGTGTGTATGCCCTCTCGATGTTTGATGCTGAGTTCTGTAAAAAACTGTTAGATGTGATTGTGTGTGAACAAGTCCCCAACCTATGTTTAGGAGGGGATTTTAGTTGTGTAATGGAGCCCAGCCTGGACCACTCAGAGGGAATGGGGAGGCACGAAAAGGTAATTAATCAATGGAAACAAGGGGTGGTGGATTTAGACCTGGTGGATGTCTGGAGGGTGGCCAACCCAGGGGCCAAGGAATACACGTTTTACTCCAACCCACATGGTACATGGTCCAGGCTGGACTACATATATGTGATGAGGGAAGGGTATGCAGGGGTGAGAGATGTGGCCCATGGATCAATACACATATCTGACCATGCCATAGTGATACTTGAAAGGTTTTCCTGGGGGTAGGATCCTGCCCAGGTTGGTGTTTCCCTACTTATCTCATGGTCTCAGAGAGTTTTAGGGACTATCTGAAACATCAATGGGGAGTATTTAGGGAAACCAATGAGGCCACCACCTCAAATAAAGTGGTGTACTGGGAGGTTGGGAAGGCATACATGGGGTGGGGGGTGATCATAACATATGTTAACAACTATAAAAAATAAAGGAAGCTTCATAGGCAGAACTTAGAACAGCAGTTGAAGGATGCTGAAGTAAGAATGATTTTGCAGCCCACAGACCAGCTAAGGGGGGAAATGCTCACACTTTGAGGGACACTTAATTTGCTGTTAACAGAGGAGGCTAGTATATCCCTATTTTATGCCAGACAGCAACTATATGAATGGGAGAACAAACCGGGGGCCATACTGGCCCGTTTAGTGAGAGGCCGCAGACGCACGACAATGGTGACTGGGATAAGAGATGGGAGAGGACAGTTGCATACCCAGAGTGGCAAGATGGGAGGATCTTTGCAACGTTCTATGAAAACCTATATAGGTTGAAGTATGAAAATTCAGCTCCCCTGATGACATGGTTCCTGGAAAACATGAGACTCCCAGAAATTTCAGAAGCACAGAGAGAAGGGCTTGAAGGAAAAATTACAGAGGGGGAAATAAGCCGGGTAGTGTCATCCATGAAGAATGGCAAGGTGGGGGATCCGGAAGGTTTTGTTATGGAATACTACAAGGATGGAATGTTGGAGGAGGCGGGGGAAGAGGGAGGATTGCTAACATCATGCCTGCAGGCTATAATTTGCGTGTCCCAAGTCAGGCAAGTGTCCAACTGAGTGTGGATCCTACAGGCCAATATCACTTTTAAATTGCGATATTAAAATTTTTGCAAAGGTCTTAACCAGGCGACTGGAGCTGTTGTTGCCACAACTGGTCCATGCTGACCAGACTGGGTTTGTGCAAGGACAGCAATCCTACCACAATATGAGAACGCTCCTAAATGTAATTCAGTGGGGCAATAGGTGCCCAGGACAAGTGGTGGTGCTGTCCATGGATGCCGAAAAAGCCTTCGATTGAATTGAATGGCAGTACCTCTTTCAGGTGCTGGAAAAGTTTGGACTGGGGGCAGACTATATTAATATGATCAAACTATTGTACAAGAAGCCATGGGCACAGGTTTTGGTTAATGGGGGACGTTCAGATTTCTTTGAATTACATAGAGGAACATGGCAGGGATGCCCATTATCCCCAATTTTTTTGCCTTGGCCATTGAACCATTGGCTATCCAGATTAGGGAGGATGCCAGAATACAGGGACTACAGGCATGGTCAGGTATCCATTATAAATTGACTCTGTATGCAGATGACCTGTTGCTATTTATCACACATTCGGATACCACTATACCAGCCTTGTTGGAAATACTGCAGGAATTTGCTGGGTTCTCAGGATACAAGCTTAATTTATCTAAATCAGAGTTGTTTGGATAGCAGGACCTGGGGGGGGAAAGAGAAAAGGGGCAGAAACCCCTGGAGATTTTGGGTGGTTGAGAACCACTTCACATACCTAGGAATTAAGGTGGGCAAGGATTTGGTGGGCCTGTATGGAATCAACTATGGACCATTGCTGCAAACCCTACAGGCAGGCATGGAGAGATGGAGGGCACTCCCCATTTCATGGATCGGCCATATAAATCTCCTTAAAATTAATATACTGCCCAGAATATTATATCTGATGCAAATGCTGCTGATGGGATTGACAAATAAGGATTATAAAGCCCTAGATAAGGAATTCAGCAGGTTTATCTGGCAGAACAAAACACAGAATTTGAATTTGATAGCAGATAAGGACCGCTTGACCCACCTAGTCTGTCCATTTCCCTACCTGATGGATAAGCTGCAGATTCTAGTTAATCAACAGCTTACTTCCTCCTACCCCCCACTAGAATTGCCTTATGTCTGTCCCATGCCTTCTTGAATTCTCCCACTGTTCCTGACTCCACAACCTCCTCAGGAAGGCTGTGCCATGCATCCTCAACCCTCTCTGTGAAAAAATACTTTCTAACATTACTTCTGAGCAGTCCCCCCTCTATCTTCAAATTGTGCCCCCTTGTTCTTGCATATCTCTTCTTCTGAAAGATGCTATCCTCTTGTACTTTGTTAATTCCCTTGAGATACTTGAAAGTTTCTATCATGTCCCCCCTCTCCCTCCTTTCCTCAAGAGGATACATATTAAGCTGCTTTAGTCTCTCCTTGTATGTCTTCTGGTGCAGACCTTGCACCATTTTGGTTGCCCTCCTCTGAACAGCCTCCACTCTGTCTATGTCTTTGCCTTTGTGGAGATGGCAAAAGACCTAGGATGAGTCTTCTGAGGTTAAAGGGTAAGATGGAAAAGTGGGGCCTCAATTTTCCGGATTTAAAGGGGTATGCAATTGCTATGCAGATCAGGTATATTCAGGACTGGGTACACTGAGGGGAGGAAACGAGCTGGATGAACTTAGAAGGGGAAGGTACGCAGGTGCACTTGACGGCATACTTAGACCCAGGTGGAAGGAAGTCATTCTGCATGATACAGAATAGAAACCCATTGGTAGAATGGACTCTGGAGGGTTGGGAACAGGCTAGGAAAAGGAGAAGAGTGGAAAAAGAGGTTTCAGGGCTTGTGCCAGTGGTTGGCAACCCTGCTTTCTTGCCAGTGTTGGAGGGAGGGGGTTTGAGATGTGGGAACAAAGGGGAGTATGGTGCTTCAGGGACCTTTGGAGAGGTGGTGAATTTAGAACCATGGAAGATCTGACAGCACAATATGATATCCCCATCTCACACAGATACCAGTACTTTCAGGCTAGGGCTTTTAGTATGGCTTGGAGGAAACAAGAGCAATATACAGGTCAACTAGAACTGCTAGAGGGTATGATAAGGACAGCCAGGATGAATACCAAGGGTTTGATTGCTAGGGCAGTGAAACAGGATTGGGATCTTCTTCCTGACAGATCCATTAAGGTTTTGGGATTGTGGGAGCGGGATTTGGGTATCCATAGCTCAGAGGAGAACAGGGGCTAGTCCTTCAATCTCATATGGGATTACAGACATGTAACAAATTTAAGGAAACACAATTCAAATTTCTTGCACAGGTTATACTGCCCATGGTAGCGTGTGATGTGGGAACATGAGGAAGGGCAACATCTGAAACAGCGATGCTTTATGGGCGAAAGCCCGAATGGTGATGGGGAGGGTAGGGCGACTGGATGTGGGGGTGGGTGAATTCGGCGACAGTATGTTGCTATACGTACATGCGTGTGTGGGGGGGAGCACTGTGAGTGAGGGCTGGAAGGGGGCAGAGGGGCTGTAGGGGGTGATGCTGTGGTGGGTTGCCAAGCTGCGCCTTGGCATCGGGGGTTGGCCTGTGGTTTGGGTGGGTGAGGTACTGGGTTCTGGTCCGGGGGCTGGTGTAATTTTATTGCACCAGTTCGAAACTCTATTTTTTTAGGCTCCCCCCAACATGCACCCTCCTGGAATGGAGAATCTTTTAGTGGGGGGTGCAGGGGGCAAAGCCCCCTCACAGAAAGCATTTAGTCTATGTCCCCGGTGTCATTGTTCCATGTGCCAAGGATTTCAGAGTGCAGAAAATGTTTTCACCACTCTGACATCGCGATAACATGGCTCGCCTTTAGGTAGTCACCGTTATCACATAGAACCCTGCCCACCAGTGGTGGTGAATAAGTTTCACCCAACAATCTCAGCAACATGCGGCAGATGTAATGTGGCAAGAGGTACCTACATGCATTACTTTTGGGAATATAGGGAGCCAAGGCCTTTCTGGTCAGGGATAGCTCAGGAAGTATGAAGAACATTGCATATATGGGTGGAAGATACCGCTGTTCCTCTCTTGTTCGGGATGGAGGTAACAGCAGAGGAAGAATGGGAAATATACCCAAGAACAGTTAGAGTATTACTTACTTTGGCAAGACACTGTATTCAGAATACGTGGTTTCCCATATTAAACCATCCATAGGGCAATGGAAAACCATGGCTATTGATCATCTAGCACTGGAAAGGCTAACATAAAAAAGATATGCCAAAGAGGAGTTATTTCTGAGTAAATGGGGAGCATATATTAATTCTCTGTCGATGGGTGAAGCCATGGTGTTGAGACAAGAAATAACCTAGATGTGTAGGGTTTTGCTTTCTCCTAGCTACGAGAGTAGGGGGAGCCTATCTTGGATTGACAAAGAAGGTTTGGACTGCCAACTGTGGGCAAAAGGGAATACATGAGGTGAAGACTAACACTCTGAAGAAATGCGCAGGAAAGGGCAGTCTTGTTACACTTATGGACTGAGGAAGGGGAAATAGCAGAGGTAATGTAAAACCTGAATATTGGTAAGCCTTATAGGTGTGCATAATACACACACTATGACATGATGGAAGCAGGATATACAATACTATTACAGATAGACTTGCTGCTGTAAAATAGATATATGGGGTGTAAATATTTGGGGGACTTAAATTTTTAAAAAAGGAGAAGCAGACATATCAGCAAGGACATAAATAGATAATGCATGTTTATTCTTTATGATAACAAATGTGCTGATGTGACAAGGCAGATCACTTAATGTTGGAAAATGGTACTGCAGAATGTATGTAAAAATGATATGCATATGGTATGTCTGTTCCCAACAAAAGATTTTAAACCAAAAAAAAAGGTATGGACCTTGCTTTCTTTTTTTTCAGTCAGTAGTTTGCCTCCCCTCTGGTCTGCCCAATACTCAGCACCCTTGCAGCCCCATAACTGATCTTTTCACGGGCTTACCTGTTATCCATCACTTGCTCAGAACCACAATGGTGGATGGCCTGCTATGATGTTCTTGCAAGAGCCTGTGGGGAGCACTGGCCATGTGTAGCCTGGCATCTGTTCCTTCCATTTTCTCCCTCTGGGCTGTAGTGTCAGGATGTATGCATCGAGCACATCATGCTACAGCCCTGTCTCTCATGCACTCCCACTGCACTGCCTCCTGGCCTCCATGAGGTGGCAGTCTCTGCAGCATTACCTGATGCCCCCCACCCCGAGGAAGGAGAGCTGCAATCAGGCACTCGATCCTTCCTCACCTGGCTGGCCTGTCAAGATCCATGCTTTTTTAAAGGAGCATTTCATCATGCATAATGAAAATTGTGAAGTGAAAATAAAATAACCCATTTCTACAGTATAATAAACCAGCTGGAATTTGGAAGGCGAATGAACTATTCATTACACTAAGATGTTTGTCGTATTTGTGGCAGTTGATTTGGAGCTATTTTGTTATAACCAAGTATTCACTTTACCAGGTCTTATAATAAAGAGGGAGAACTGTATCAATACGTTGAAATCCAGGAAATAGCAGATTAAAGTCAGTGCATATTTTTCACATTAATTACCAAAAGAGCAACTCTCTAATGTGACGTGAATAGGAATGGGACAGAGGAATGTTCACCCAACATACTCCTCCTACTGTATAAGATTTTTGCAAGCATGTTGAAAGTTCCTCTCAAAACCATTGACCATGTTTTAAACAGGCACTGTTACCAACCTTGCACAGCAGCTTAGAGAGCTATTTGCCATGCACATGATCAGACTTTGCACCCTGACCTTAGGTCATCACTGCGGACCAGCAGGAAATGGAGTAGAAACTTGGCAGGAAATGTAGTAGAATCTTGGCAGTTGCTGTTTTCCTCAGAGCTGGGAGGGATCAACTTTATGTTATGGTTTTGCCTTCCAGTAACCTAGGAAGAAGGCAGACAGAGAATGCCTGGAATAAGTAGCAAAGCTGCAATTTGGCTGCCATGTCAGGATGGACATACATAGCTCATCCCTCAGTGTCTTGAGAAGTATCAAGACATTAACTCATTGTCTCCTAGAAACGCTTGTAGGTGTCAGCAAATCTACTGCGGTGTGTCCCGGAACGCCTACAGAAGTCACCTACAGACTTCCTGTGTGCCCTGGAAACATCTGAAGAAGTCATTCATATGTGATAATATTACTTGCCAGCCAGAATTGATTAGAATTGACTGCATAGTGCCATTAGAATGGTAATGTTGTGCTGAACAACTTTGCCACTGACACTTCTTGTGTATCATGTTCACATTAGGAGTTATTCACATTTGTTTATGACATCTTGTCAATCTAGAACCAGCTAAGCACTTTGAAGAAAACATACATTCTGGGTATCTCAGCCAGTATAAAACAAAAACCGAATTGAGTACAGTTGATTGCATAGCACCGTTGGAAGGGCAATTTTGTGTGGAACAACTTTGCCACTGATACGTTGTGTGTATCATGTATACTTCAGGAGTTATATGCATTTTTTATGGTATGGTGTGCATGGCTCAGATTTGTCCCTCAAACCTCACCAACACACTTTAACTCAAATGGGGAAAAAATATGTTTAATACTACAGAAATAGCTGTATTTTTTTTTTAAAACAAATTATTAAAATTACATCTAATGTCTGGATGCTTAATTTGGTGTTGATATGTTACATATTTCCCCAAAAAAAGGTTTATGGTGCATTTTTTAGTGGAAAAAATATTTGTTTTGCTGTTTTGACCAGAACAGAAATAAAATTAAATTACCCATTATTCCTTGCATACCACCACTGGAAAGGTAATTTTATACTAAACAATTTTGCCACTCATACTTTGTGTCTAGCACTTACAGTTTTTGTGCTATTAGCATTTGTTTACGGCATGCCAATTCTGGCTTGATTTTGCTTAGAAAGGCCCAGGATTAACTGTTAACAGTATACAGGAGACAAGTGCTGCAACTTCAGAGAGCTCCCGAGGAGGCAACGAGTTAATAAGAAAAAACTGACCTCCAAGTAAAATGACAACCACCAGCACTACCCATGCCACTGAGTTCAATTCTGTTGAGTTCTCCCCTGCTTCTGAGCCCACATTGCTTGTTGTTGTGACAGGGTTGAATAAGACCCTGTCCCATTTGTTATATAGAGTTAAAAGGAAGAATCCATTTTTCTGTCCTTTCCTTTTCTGTTACTTGTCTCTTGCCCCTCTGATTGTGCAATCAAATTTTCCTGTGACACCTAAGGAACATTCCAAAGGTCCTCTCTCCCGCTATCTCTCTGCCCTCTCTTGATGTTTCTGCTCTTTCTTCTGCCCCTTGCTTCTCTGTGGATAGAAAAATGTATTTGAATCTTGCGTGAAACTGTTTTTGTGAAACTGGGATCCCTTGGTTTGTAAATGTATATAGTTATGTTGTTGAAATGATTGCTAATGCTATTTTGAACTCGGGGGATTAACCTTGAGATGCAGTTTAACCTCCATAAGCTCATTTGCAGAGTTCTCATCAGGAGATCAGTTCAGGAGAGTAATGTTCTATTTTGTTGCACCTGAAGGAAAGAAATTGCTAAAGTTCTAATACATTTTGTGAGAAACAGAAGATGTATCTTAACAAGTTAAGAATACATAGGTAATTGCTTAGAAAAGACATTATATATAAAGAGAGCAATCTTTTGTTAGGGGAAGAGAGATTGAAATTTAGGATTAGAGATACACTTAGATGATGGACTTTGTTTTGTTTGAACTGCCTGTAAAAGAGCAGTCCTGCCCAATGTTCATTTTTTTAGTTTATTATTATATTTAATAACAATAATAAAATGCTACTTTTGAAATTTATGACTTCTCCTGGTTTGCCTGTGCTTTCTGACCCATGCTTCGACAACAATGACCAAAGAAAGTATATTTTTTGTTTTGTGGCCAAGGGTTAGAACATTAATTGTGCCCAGGGGCTGTATAGCCAACTTAGGGATATAGGCAGGTAGGACTCCTGCTCAAACTGTATCCTGGCATATGGTTGGTGCAAAAGCAACCCTAAAGAAAAGAAAGGTGTGACAGGAAAGAGAGTAAAAAAGAGACACTGACACTTTCTGGGGCCTTCTATGATCACTCTGAGATACAATAATAAATTATTTTTGAAAATAACAATTTATAGTTTTCTTACCTGCCTCAGCTCAATGGGTATATTTTATATTTTTGAGGTTTTTAATTTTAAGCTTTTTCAGATAGTGACCTAACAAATCCCACCAACTAAAGTGGTATCATACAGTGTTTTACTTGAACAAGTGAGAGAGTACTCTTTAAAGGCCATATATGTCTTTAGATTTTTGGTTTTTTGTGAAATGACATCCGGTCATTTGGTAGTGCCCGTGTTGGCAGACTATTACTTACTGAATTGAGTAGCCCACTGACTGTCAGGATTTGTTAAAATTACTAACAGAAATATAAAAAAGCATCAAAATAGCTATGATCACTCCAAATAAGACACATCCAGGATTTTCTTTTAAATTACTATTGGCAAATGCTACCGTCCCTTGACCTACTGTATTTATTTTAGCTAACAAAGAGGTCTTGTTCCTTTCACCAAGATGTCTGCACAAATGTATTTATTTAGTTCATTTCTAATTACTAGGTAAGTGCAGTAGACAATATTAGGCCTACTTCCAGCCACAACCCAGGAAAGTACAGTTACAAGCACAATGGAAACAAATACAGTAAAGAAGTATCAACAGAACTATTAGTCTCACAGTACAATACATGAGTAGAAACTTTACAACACAATACAATATAAAATGGGCAAGGAAATCCCTGTGTCCTAATTGGCTCAGACTTGGTCCTAGCCATTGCTTTCAGAGAGCACAACCAATGACTAAAAACAAGTCCCTACCAACCGGGCAACTCACAAGTCACGTACAGAATTCATAAGCCACTTACCTCCTGATTTCCATCACAAACATGGCTGCAACCTTTACTCATATAAAAATACCTTCAACTAGGCCCTAACAATAAAAGTCCATTTAATTAAATAAAGTAAGTAAATAAAATAATGTTATTTTCACTCAAGAGCACCTCCTTACACACATACACAAATTTAAAAAATCAGGTACTACTCAGAGTTTCCTTGCTGTTGTTTCTTTGATGACCATGAAAATCCCCCTTCAATCCCTACCAGTTTGCCAGAGAACTCCCTGCTCCTTACCTGGCAACAGATAAAATTGAGGTTCTAGCTCCATCTGAGGTGTGCGTGTTTGTGTGTTGTGTGTGTGTGTGTGTGTGTGTGTGTGTGTGTGCGCGCGTGCGCACATGCACCAGTGGAAGACTGAAGAATTTTGAATTCATGTATTCCATGTTCCCATTCCATTTGTGTGTTAGGGAACATTCTACTGCTGGAATAATGCAGAGCTTTGAATTCTTCTATTCCATGGTAAACAATCACACAATGTATTGAATGTGAAAAAAGACAGATGACTGACAGGTGAAAAACACTTGTGGAGGGACTATTTTACATAATTTAGCCATATTTTTATTATATTTTTTGTGGCTTTGAAAACTTTTAGAGTGCTCATTTTTTTAAAAGTTGCCTATAGGCCCATTTTATATAAGCAATAAGGCACTGTGGGGATGTTAGTGGTACTAGGTTTCCCCCATGGTCAGGAGGCTGAAAACATTCAGCTTCACCCTGTGCCTCACTATGCCCCTGACCATGGGAGAAACCTAGTACCACCAATGTCCTGTCATGCTTTATTGCTTAATGATCACGGTAGCAAGGAGACAGTACAATGTAACAGAAAACAACTAGATAACTAGAAGGAGGAAGAAATGGGGAAGAACTGGGCCTGGTGGGAGAGTGGAGGGGATGAGTGGATCAGGGTGGTGAGAACAAGGAGACGCCCTGGGGTGAAATGGGCCCAGGAAAGAGGTCCCACTTGCCTGGTTCCCATACCCAAGGGCTCCACTTTAGGTGGGCAAGTCGCACGATCTACTCCATCTGCCCATCCTTCATGGGCGGTGTTGTGCAATGCCAGGTCCATTAAAAACAAGACAGCTATAATTGTCAATCTTGTGGGCACAACTGACCTGGCTTGCATCACTGAGACCTGGCTGGATGATAATGCTGACCCAGTTTTGGAATCAGCTGTTCCAGCCGGGTACCTGGTGATCCACTGCCTGAGGGAGGACCGGAGGGGTGGGGATGTAGCCATTTGTTGTAGATTAGAACTGGGTCTTGTGGACATCCCAGTGAGAGTAACCAGATCCTTAGAGTGCACTGTGGGTGCAGCTGCAGGCTACAGGATACTCCTCATTTACTGTCCACCTGGGAGTGAGAAGGAATTCCTGTAGGAGGTTGCAAACTTCATTGTCGCCATAGTGTTGGAATCCCCAAGATGATTGATTCTTGGGGATTTCAAAGCCTGGGTCGATGATGAGCACTTACAGTTTGGCCAGGACCTCTTCCAACTTAAGTTTTCATTGGGTCTTACACAGGTGGTTACCTCTGTGACCCACACCAATGGCCACTCACTGGACCGAGTATTCCAGCTGGGGATGGAGATCTCCAATTTGGTGGTGGAGCTGGTCGATTGGTCTGGCCATCATTCCATAAGGTTCAGTTTTGAGGCTCCCCCAATAGACCTGCCCCTACAGAGATGGTCCGATACTTCCCTTTAAGGGGCTTAACCCCAGATGGTCTTATGGCAGTGCTGGACCTGTTGGGTGTGCTGAGGGTAAGCTCAGATCCAGGGAGATGCTTATCTGCCTGTAATAAGGCAGTGATAGGGGACCTGAATTCCTTAGCTCCTGTCCGCATTCACCCCCCCACTCTTCACCCAAGGTCCCCCTGGTTCAACAGGACCTTGAGGGAGTTGAAACATAGGGGCCAAAGGCTGGAGCATCACTGGCAGAAATTGGGCCTGGTTGAGGACAAACTTAGATTGATGGCTCACTATAAAGACTATCAATCAGCAATCTCCCATAAGAAGTCAGAGTTCCTGTCTGAAGAGAATGCAGCTGCACAGAATAGATTGGCTCAGCTCTTCCAGACTGTTGACAGATTATGCAATCCAATCTGTCTTCCATCCCCGAGGGGCCTTTTCACAGAGTAAGTGTGATGAGTTCACTCACTTCTTCACAGATAAGGTTGCCACAATCAAGTCTGGGAACCATCTAGCAACCTCCAGTGGGTGTTGTGGAGGGCAGTAGAAGGTTGCAGGCACCCAGTTTACCTGGTCTGACTTTAGCTGGTTGGCGATCACTGATACCATGACGATCATCCAGTCTCTGTGACCAGCTTACTGTAGTTTGGTCCCGGGCCCAACACATCTCCTTGTGGGATGTGTTGAGGTGACTGGTCCGATCCTGGCTGAGATACTTTGGAGTTTATTGGAGATGGGGGTGTTTCCCAAGCCCCTGAAGGAGGTAATGGTGAGACCACTCCTTAAGAAACCCTCCCTCGACCCTGACTGCTTAGCTTACTACAGATCTGTCTGTAAGCTGCCCTTTGTGGATAAGGTTATCAAGATGGTAGTTGCACTGCAGCTGGAGGATCATCTTACTATCAATCCACTCTCATTCTGTTGCTATACCACTGTATTGTGTTGTATTCTGAACCTTTTGTTAAACCACTGTATTGTTTTATATTCTGAACCTGTTGGATCTATGTAACCCCCCAGGTCGCATCTGGAAACGAACAGTCCCCGCTCAGTATGCTTATCTGGTAAATCTCTTAAATAAATAAATGATCTCTATGATCCTCTCCAGTCCAGATTTAGGAAGAGGCATAGTACTGAGACTGCACTTGTTCGGGTACTGAATGATATCCCAATAGTGAGGGATTGGAGGACTCGTTTATCTTGGTTCTCCTTGATCTCTCTGCAGCATTTGATACTATGGACCATGAAGTGCTATTGGAGTGCCTGTGGTTGATTTGTGGGCTGACTGGAACAGTCCTCAAGTGGTTTTGATCTTTCCTCATGGGCAGGACTCAAAGAGAGCTATCGGGATTTATTCCTCAGCCCCCTCTACCCAGTCTTGTGGGGTCCCACAGAGCTCCATTCTGTCATACATGCTGTTTGTGGTGTATATGTTGCCATTGGGAGACATCATAAGGTGGTATGGACTGAGTTTTCACTGCCACACAGATGATATACATGTCCTTTGTGCCTGAGCAAGATGGGGCTGTCTCGGTCTTTAACAGCTGCCTCTCTGAGATCCAGGACTGGATGAGTGCCAACTGGTTGGGGTTTAACCCAGATAAAACTAAGGTGCTGGTGGTGGACCCAGGTCATCAGGGTAGAGGGTCACTGAGTGAGCAACATTCCGGACTTTGGCTCAGAGATAGCCAGTTGACCTCTGACATGGTGCAGAATCTGGGTGTAGTCTTTGACAAAGGTCTGACATTTAAATCTCAGGTGTCAGCCCTGGTAAAGACTTCCTTTTACCACCTAAGGAACATCACATGGATCAAGCAGCTGGTCCTGCCCAATGACCTTCCAACTCTGGTCCATGCCTTTGTGACGTCCCACCTTGACTACTGCAATGCCCTCTACCTAGGGCTATCAGGGGTTGATATTCACCATATGCGGCTGGTTCAGAATGTGGCAGCCAGGCTCTTGACTGGCTTAACAAGATCTTGTTACATCACGCCTGTGCTCTGAGATCTGCACTGGCTGCCAGTACAGTGGTGTATCACCTTCAAGGTCAGTTTACTGACCTATAATGCCCTACACAGATAGGGACTGTGGTACTTGCAAGATCTCCTTCATCCCTACTGCTCCCTCCACCCACTCCGCTCCTCTGATGAGGAATTACCAAAGATTCCCAGGTTTCAACTTAAGACCTCTGGAGCCCATTCTTTCACTTTCATGGCCTCTACCAGGTGGAACTCTCTACCTCATTGGGTTAGAGAGTGCCAGACCATCGAGAGCGTCAAAATAGCTTTTAAGATTTAGCTTTTTGGATTAGTGTTTCCTGATCTTATTTAAATAGTTTGTGTTGCTTTTAAGAAGCTGCTGAATTTTAGTAGTGTCTGCATGTTTTATATTATTGTTTTAATATTTGATTAGTTTCTGTACAAGCATTTCGATCTACTGGAATTGAGCTTTTTATAAATAAAATTGATTTGTTGGTTGGTTGGTTGATTGATTGACTGACTGATTTGAAGTTTACGGTGCATCAGTAACAAGGTGTATCAAGATAATTAAACAAATTTGGCAAACACTTTCTTAGCAAGAATAATGTAGGAAGGGGAGGGGGAAATTGTTTAACCAGGGAAGGCACACTAAGCCAGAGCATGTTTCCAGGTGTAACCTGGGAGCACAAGAAATTAATTGATTTGCTTAGGTCACACAGCATGCAAGTAGGAGCTGTGAAATTCAAACCCAGGTCACCGGGTTTGCAGCTCAGTGCCCTCAACCACTGCACTATACTGCCTCCTTGTAAATTTCACAAAGGTATATTAGGTATAGGTATATTATTCGGGGAGGCAAGAAGCAGGTACAAGAGTCAAAGAACATTAGATGATAGTAGAGCTCCCTTTTGAAGCAAGTTTGAGAGGGAGAGTATCAGAGGGCAAACAGAAGGGGGTTCTGGTAATTTGTAGAAAAGTGGGAGAAGACCTGAAGCCTCATGTTGGTAGTATGTTTGGGAGTATTTAGAAGAGATCTGATGGGGGTAAGCCAGGTCAGGGGGGTTCAGCAGAGCAGCTAGGGATGAAGGTACTCCAGTCCTTTTTCCATAAGGGTACCCAGGGCAAGAGAACAACATACAGAAGGAGATAGCCAGTTTAACCTACAGAATATGCTGCCAATGAGGTATAAGTCAATTTGAAGCAAGGGCAAAGCGACATATGCTATTACAGGTAATGTCCCATTTGTGGAGGTTTGCTTTAGAGGTTTGGGAGAAGGTGGCAGAGTCACAGGTAAGGTTGGAAAGAAGAAAACTGTGAACAATGGCAATTTGGGGGAATGTGTGAGGGCATGTTTGGTTCTAGAGGCCATGGCAAGCTTGATATTCACTGATTTATAGGTACAGTATTTGATATGTGCAGTGTGACATCTAGAGAAGGGTTAAGGGTTATGCTGTATCAAGGTACTTGAAAGAGTTAACATTCTCAAGCAGGGTACCATCTATATTGAAGATTTTTAGGCAGTTTAAAGCCATGCAACATAAATTTACAGGCAATCTCAGTCCGTTGATTATGAAGAAAATGAATTTCTGCAAGCTATTCTAGTTGTTAGCTGTTTTAGAAAACAAATCATAGCTCAACTGTATAAACAAGGAGCTACAGAAAGATTTACTTGTTGTATAAACCCCCTAAAAGGTTTTTGGTTTGGCACTGCCTAAAAGCCTGCTTCTACATGACTGCACAATAATAACAAAATGTCATGCTTTGTTCTGCAAAAGACGGGAATGTAAATGAGCCTTGTTAATTATGTATATAAATTAGCAATATTTTCAGTTAATTACAATTACCCTTTTTTCAGCAGCCAAATTAATTAACTATCAAAAACTCATTTCCTAGTTTGACATTCAAAACACTTCCGATCACTTTAAAACAGGAACTGTGTGAAGCTGTTAATTTAGCTTCAAAAAACTGTAAAGGGGAACCTAAATAATTTCACAAAATTAGGATAATTATGTGAACACATTTGACATGGATGAAGCTGCAGGAAACATAAGCACAACTATAAACATCATGACATTTTCCATGTCATGCTCTCACTTGCAGAACAAAGAGTAACATTATTGTGTTTATTGGAAGGAGAACTAGTTTGTGGAGATTAAGTTAAAGTAATTTAATAAAGGTCCTCCTACACAGCCACAGCAATAGAGAAATCACTTTCCGCATTAAGGTTGAAAAACTTGTGTCATCTGTGGATATGGCAATACTGTGCTACTGCAATGCAATGCATACTGTAGGAGATACAGAGCCACAACTCAGACTGCTACACTTGAAGCAGGATAAGAATATGTGTAGAGCATACAAGCAGGATAGCCATTTCAACCAGAGTTTTAAAAAGGAAGGTGAAAATAAACAAAGAACAAATGCAAGAGAAATTCTACATCATGCTTACCCATAAAAGCAGTACATCAGTAGACATGTACAAGTTGGCAAACTTCACTTCATGAATAAGTTTACAAAGTTTGCTAAATTTATGAAGTGCTAAGTGCTATCTCTGCAAAGGTTTTCGCATGGTAAATTGCATTTTTACAGCTGCGTGGGCAGAGCTCCGCAGACGTATTGTTAACATTCTGTTTAGCAGCACTGTAGAAGCATGTGACCATACCACTCTATGGCATGCTTCCACAGTGCTGTGGCACAGTTTCACTCTGTTGTCGTTTGGAGGCCCTTTCCCTCCTACAGCCACATAAACACACCCCTTCCCAGGGCACTACTTTTTCTTCTGCAACTGTGGAAGTGATGGCGGCCATGCTCAAGATGACTGCCAAATCAAACTGCATATGCGGGAGTATTGCACATGTGCAGTTCTGTCATGGCCATCATCTTGGGTATGGCAGACTCCAACACGATGAGGGCTCCAAGTATTTTTTTACTTGGTCTCCCCACTCTGATCAGCTGTACTGGTTCTGACCAGAATTTGTTATAAGTGAAGTCATGCAAATTCACAGCAGAAGTTGACACTTCACCATGACTTTGCTTGACTTCACCTGGACAAGTGCCACTTCAACTCACTGCAAGGTGGAAAAGTGGGCAATTCACAAAGTTTTTCACAAAGGTGAATTTTGCGACTTTTCTTTTCTGGAACTTCATTGGTGAAGCAAAACTTTGCAGCAGCTCTGATCAGCAGCTCATTTTAGGCATCTTTAGTCATGTAGTTTTCAAAGTGAATCAGATAATTAAAGTAAGCTACATGGCAAGGCATTTCCTATAGCTGGATATGCATTCTGACTGAATCCAATAATTAAGCTCAGTGCCCTGCCAAGGCAGCTTCCAAGTTGAATCCTAGCTTTCACTATATAAAATATGCTGTTATAAATAAATGTCATTCACAAAATATAAAAGAATTCAAATTATAATGTATGTAGTTGTTCCTAGGATATTCCTAGGATTTGAATACACCATGTTGCCTCATGATAATTAAGAGACACAGAAAGAGATACACCCAGTTAAACGAAAGGGCTCATATCTGCTGCATTGCATATCCAGCAGTCACCCCAATTACTATGGAGTGCATCAGGATGCAACAGAGTATCTTAGGAAGATGCATGACAAAATGGACTAACACCCATTGAAACTGCTATGCTTCATGCAGTAACTCTGGATCCTGGCAGAGTCTACTGTAGCAGATTCAAGCACATTTCATAATTTTTCACTGGATATTTCACTTTTAAGCTTTAATTTAGTAGGGGCACTGATCCAAGCACTTGTACTGCAATGCCCACCCATAAGCCTCTTTGTTACCCACAATCCAGCTGCAGTGCAGCCTTCACAGTGTGATCAAAGTGCACTGTGGGCTGTAATGAATAACAATATAAAACAAAATGCTGTACCCTTTTTCAGGGATGGGGCTAGAAGCTATATGGCTCAAAGATGTTAAGTCACCTTGTGCAACTTTACAATACTGGGGACAAACCCAGCACCAGAAAAATGCTGTTCTCAGCATTGTGTGCATATGTGTGTGTGTGTGTGTGTGTGTGTGTGTGTGTGTGTGTGTGTACAGACAGTGCAGCAATACACAGCACAGCATCTGTGTAGACAAAATTGCACATAAAATAAGAAAACAGTCAGAAAAGGGCAACCTTTCCAAAAATTGTGCACATTCAGCAAAGATTGCTGTAGTGCAAGAGCACCCTCCTATGTGCAACTTTTTTTTTGTGTTGCATATGTGCAATATTTCCACTTTTCAAAATCTAGCCCCAGCTGCAATTGTTCGCAACATTTTAGTAAGAAATACCTTTGTTTGCAAAACTGGGCAAAATGAGATATTGTAAATGAGATAAAGGATACTGTGTGTAGTGTACTGACATAGAACTACTGCCAAGCATTCCCAAGTGGTGGTTACATTTCATTGATTGTTCAATGTTGAGTTAGAAACATAGAAAAACTTTTAGCAGAACAAGCATTTGTCAGTGCCGAATGTTGTCGCGCTGGCATTGGCATTGGTAGTGCCGGAGCTAGAGATGCATAATAGGAATGGCAGTGAAGTATTGAAGTGACGCCAACCCCACCTCCATCCTGTAAAGAGCGACAGGCATTGGGGTGTGCCTTTGGGTCATCAGCTATAACGCTCATGCCATTGTATCTCACCCTACCCTGTAGACACTGACAAGTGTCGGGGTGTGCTTTGGGGATTTGGGCATTATACTTACCCCATTCCATAAGGAAATACGCTGACATGGGTGTGGTATAGGAGCATGGGGTGGACTTTGTGGCTGAACAGTGCAAGGCACACCACGATGCCAGTCAGTGGCTGCATGGTGGGGATGGGGGTGGAATGGCATGAGCATTACATCCAATGATCCCAAGTCACACCCCTGACGTCTGTCAGTCTGTACCGGGTGGGGTGCTACAGCTGGAAATCCTAACATCGTAGGCATGTAGTGGTAGTTTCACTCCACGTTTTCAACATGGGCTGCTTGTCAGGCCACCTCATGAAAAGTGGCTCAATCACTTTGTTAGCTGAAAGGTGGTTTTGCACAGCGGCTGCGCCATTTGGCAACAGAGGGATGAAAACACATTTTTGGGCAGGATGTGGAGAATGACAGCTGTATTGTTCATGAGGAAGCATAAAAAAATGGCACCATTGAAAATCTGGAGTGACAATATGAAATATTGGTGAAGCAATGAGCATGCATACAAACTGCGCAACACACGTCTATAATGCAGTTATTTTTGGGAGTTTGGTAGCCACATTTGTAACATAAGCATTTTGGGACCTCCCCTTATGGACAGTGGTGGTGCGATTTTGTTAATCTGTCCCAAAAGTTGATTTCCCACAGCGAGCATGCCATTGTGTGCCACATGTGTGGAAACACATTTTGGGCAGGATGTGAAAAATGGCAGCTATACTGTTCATTAGGAGGTGTGAAAAAATGCCAGTGTTGAAAATCTGACATGGAAATATTGCAAATTCGCGAAGTTACAGGGGTACGTGGAAACTGCGCAACGCACGCCTGCAACACAGTCATTTTATGGACTTTCAGCACAAAATTTTCAGCATAGGCATTTTAGGACCTCTGCTCATGAACAGTGCCACCGTCATTTCCTCAAGCTGTCCCGAAAAATGATTTTGAATAGCAACCGCGCTATTCTGCACCAGATGTGCAAAAACACATTTCAGGCAGGATATGTAAAATGACAGCTGTACTGTTCATCAGGAGGTGTGGAAAAATGCCAAGTTTGAAAATCTGGAGTGAAAGTATTACAAATTCATGACGTTACAAGCGTGCGTAGAAACAGCACAACACATGCTCATAAAACAGCCATTTTTGGGAGTTTTGGCACCAAATTTGCAACATGGGCTTTTTGAGAGCTCCCCTCATGAACAGTGGCACTGCCATTTCATTACTCAGTCCCAAAAGTTGATTATGCACATGACCACGAAATCACCTTTTGGAGCGAATAACACCATGACATTGCCAGAATTCGTGCCAAAATTCCAAAAACTGCCTGAGATATGCATCAAAGTTAAAAAAAAACCCTATTTATTCCATTATACAGCTTACAGGCATTTCCTCAGTTCGCAGTCGGCTTTGAAGAGTGCAGACGTGTTCCTGGTCACGAAATCATTAAGCCAGAACTCCGCGAGTAAAAATGTAGGTGAGAAGTGTGGGGAGGCAGGAGTACGCGGTGGGTGGGCACGGGTTGTGGGAGGGTTGCAGGAGATCGCCCGAGGACCATTTCCTTTTCCATAGGTACAAAGAAAAAACATTGCAGAACCATTTTTCTGTTTACAGGGGCATGTGGCATACTGGGGTGGGCTCTAGCATGCCAATGGAGCCTCTGTTTTTGGGGGGGCCAGCTGTAGCTGATGAGGTATTGTGCCCCCCATCAGCACACAACAATAGAGGGTGCTTTATGCTGATGGGGATTGGGCACCTATTAGCACACAAGGAAAGTGGGGGGCAAGAACCGAGGTATTGTGCACCCCTCAGCATATAACAAATGGGGGTTCTTTATGCCAACGGGATAGGCTCCCATCAGCACATACATTGGGGGCAGGGTAAGCCAACAGGGGGATTGGGCACCCCCAAAGTCGGCAGTTTGGTAGGCAGTATGCCGTTATGTTTTTGTTTCCGGGTAAGCACGTCAGGAGGTCCACTGCATGTGATGAGCTTTGCTTGCATTGCAGCAGACCTTTCCTTAAATGTGCTCAATAGGGTGGTGTGGCACCGGCATGCAGAATGATTGGGAAATGAGGGACGCACCTACTAATGCATGCCCTGCATTCGCCCAACAGTGAGCGCACCTCCAAATCTGCACTATTGCAAGATGTTGGCTGCACAAGTGCACCAACATAAAAAATATGATTGGTTTGTCCTGTCTGCTCTGTTTTCTGCCTAACTGATGAGACTGAGCACTGTGTGGTCATTCATCTTCTCTGTACTGACCTTCCTCTTCCCCATGGTGATCCCATTAAGCTCACATATCTGTCCCACCCCTGCTTGAACCCAGCTACCATTTTTGTACAGACCACTTTGTTGGGCAGTCTGTTCCATTATTCTGTTGCTTTCTCTCAGTGAAACAGTATTTTCTCATGGCCTTATTAAACCTCCTCCTCCCAGTTTCATCAAGTTACTCCTGGTGCTTGCGTTTATTCTGGAGGTTAACAGTGCACTGTGATATGTGTTGACTGTAAAGCACTTTGAGATATCTGTAATAAATATACACTACTGCAAACATGCAAGTTTATGGTATGGTATAAATGGAAACACACAGTTCACACAAGGTAAAATATCAGGGCCCCCTTAATCACACATGGCAGCATAAAATAATGTAATACTTTTTATTTTCAATTTTGAATAGTTTCCATTTATTCCATTTTAAAATATTTTAAAATACTGCAAAACCAGGGGTGTCATTGATGTTATCAGGGGCTATGTTTGGTATAAACTTTCCATAATAATTTAATGATGGCAGAAACTTTCCCAGTTCAGATAAATCTATTTGCTTAGGGACAGGTTGATGGCCTCCTTCTTTCCTCCATAGGGAAAATAACTTCAGAATAAAGTCTGTCAGAGGTAACTTTTGCTATCTCAAAATCATTTGCATTTTTGCTTGTTTGACAGCATGTTAGCATTTGTTCTTCTTTGGCAACTGGATAAGACCCACTAGGCACAATGCCCGTATTCAGGGGTGACTCCAGTGCACTGGGGAGGTTTAGTGACCTGCTCAAGGTCACACAGTATGCAAGCAGAGGTTGTGGGAATTAAACCCATGTCTGCTGAATTTACTTAAGTTCATTCAAAGCTCATTACTCTGACCTCTAGGCTACACTGCCATTGCTGGGCATTGGAATATGTGGCCTACAGGATACAACATAATAATGGAAGTGAGGGTATGGCTCTGCCTAATGCAGAAATTAAGCTATACCCTATTTTGATGATATTTTATTGATCATTCATAATCAGCCTGACTCTTCCATGTGTGTATGTGATGACATTCCATAGGTTAATAAGGGGTTCTATTAAACGGCTTAATACCAAAGCAATTTAACCTGTCCAAAGGTACTGGATGTTATCTAATTAGTTGGAAGGTACACATATTTGTTGAAAAGGGGAGAGGGCATGAGATATCTTGGTTTTCAGTTGAAATCCATGATAACATCTATTTTTAAAGGTAAAGTGTTACCAGTACTGACAAAATATTAAAGCTGATTTGTTTTGTTTTTGGGGGGCAGCCTACCTTCTCTCTTTCTAGGGCTAGATTAAACTTAAAGGTAATTGGAACTATTGTTATAGTGTTTAGTACCCTCTGGTCTTTCTTTCCATGTCAGATATGTATTGTGATATGCTTTCACCATTTTTGTTAAATTAATTATCTAGTTTTGTAGTGCCATCAAACCTACACCGTGTTACCGTCTCCTCAGCAGGTGCTGCTCTTTTATTCACATTGCTGAGGCAATCCATGATATCAGTTGTACTATTCCATTCCATTCATCTGAATGGCCTAAAATGGTATAACGGGTGTCATAGAATGTTCAGGCTGTATGAGAAGAGAGCAGTAGCTTCTGAGGAGAGATGGGACTGCAGGTAGTAACAAAGGTAATAATTATGGTGCACTGTGCAATAAACTTCACCGTAGTACCCCTGACAAGAAAACTCAATGTTTCACATCACATGACCCTAACATAAACTCCTGGCTAAGTGTCATGAGACACAAAACATTGAGAGCTAAATTCACAATGAGGGCAAAATGCTGCACGTGCAGAAAAAAAGGCTTGCAAAACTGCAGAAATGCAAGTGGGACATATTCACGGTCAAAATTTCCTCAGTGTGGAAAATCCCAAAACAGGCAAGTTATGAAATTCCACAAGTGCAGAAAATGTGCAAATGTTTCTGCAGCTGCAGAAATAACATAAAAAGCACAGCAAGCAGAACAACAGAAGGTGATCCATATGGCGTGGAGCAAAAGACTATGCTTATTCACAGGGTCAGTAAACAGCCTCCAAAAGAGTGACAGCTTTTCTGTAAAAAAATAACAGCCAACATTATTAATTAACTTAATTTACTTTTCACTGGTAAACAAAATTTTATTTAAGCTAACTTATTTGCAGTCAGTAAAATTATAAATGGAATAGAAATTGTTGTATTCTCTTTACTGTAGGAAAGCCAATTTCGTGCTGGTGAAAGGTGAAGGTATGACAATACTAGAGACTTAAGACTTCTATTTAAGAACAGGATCAGGTACAGTGCAGAGCAAGGAGGGTGCAGGCTTCCTCATACAGTCATAGATTTGGTGCTGTTGAAAGGTAAGGAACTAGTATCACTAGAAACTGAAACTCTCCACAGCTGGCGGGGGCTTAGGGGTGAAGCGGGCAATCAAGCATCTGGGACAGTTGGAGGGAAGCACAACTTACACAGTGTGATGTACACCATCCTGCCTATACAGAAAAGAAGGGATACATCTGTGGTCACAGCAGGGTGGTTGACACTCTTAAGAGGTACATTACTAGATTTGACCAGAAAATGGAAACACCACAGGGGGTAAGGAAATGGCAGGTTTTGAGTGAGGAGGTACAATAAATACAGACCAACCCCCCTTTTTATTGGACCCCACATAATCTTTCTGTCTGTATCTAATAAACCAGCTGCTTGTCCCCAGTGTTCCTACCATTATTTACAAATGGCTGTTTTCACTTCATTCATGGCTAATCACAGTAGAGTTCAATCACAATGAAAATGATTTACACCTGATTCAGGCACTATATACTCCCTGAGAAAATGTTGTTCTACATCTTCATTTCAGTTTCAAGCATCTAGTATGGCAGAAAAGTGGAAAAGGGTTATATCCACACTGTCTCAGAAGTTGAGAGTCCTAGAGTGGCTGGAAAATGAAGAGTATGCTATGGTGCTGGCCAGTGAATATGGTGAAAACAGCTCTATCATCAGTGACATAAAAGCAGCTAAAGACAAGCTGAAGAAGTTTGCCCTCATAATGGAGATGGCAGCAGGATCTGATGACCACAAGAATACGGAGGCATGCCAGAATGATCAGCAAGACACAACAATTTACCTTTGGTTCTATCAGGAGTGTGAGAAGGGGACTCCTATCTCTGGATCCCTACTCAAAGAGAAGGTGCTCCAGTTTCATCAGAAGCTTGGCACCAGTGGCACTTTGTGGCTTGCGAGAGCTAGCTGGACTGCTTCAAGCGGTGAAATGGTATCTGTCAGCTGCAACTTAAGGTGAATGTCTCAGTGCTGCTGAGGAAGGCATCTCTCTGTTCATCAAGCAGCTTCTGGACACTATTGGTCAATCTGCTTTCTTATATCGCACTAGCAGCTTCTGGGCACCATTGAGGAAAGTGGTCTCATTTCCCATCACCTGTTTAGTGCTGATGAGATGGGGCTTTATTGGCATTGTCTCCCTGAGCTACATTAGCACATGGGTCAGAATGGGACACTGCCAGATTCAAGAAGCAGAAGGATCGAATCACAATCCTAGAATGTGTCAATGCTACCAGCAATAAGCTGACACTCATGTTAGTGGGCAAATCTAGAGAGTCAAGATGTTTTAAGCACATGAACATGACCTCACTCCCAGTGCAATATGAATTTCTGCATAGTGTATGGATGGACATACAGACTAGCCGCACTGACATGGCAGATACAACTGACCGAGTTTTGTTTCTAGCCCAACTGAAGCAGAACAAGAATCATTGGCAGTGGAGTTGAAAACTCTTTTCTTATCCCTGAAAGATCCACTATTCAAGGTTGAAACTGACAAGTGGATCCAGTGTGATTTTATTTATTTATTGGAATCACAATACCTTTGAGCCAGAGACTCTTTTAATCAAATCACAGCAAACTTTATTTGTTGAAGGTGCCTTCCTAAATCCAAGGCGTCTGTACAAACATAAAATAAAACATGATAGCAAACAAATCAAATTATACACAGCTAAAATTACTACAATAATTTAAATAATAAAATCTAAAAAGAATCTGGATAAGCCAGAGTAAATAAATAGCTTTTCAACACTGTCTAAAAACTCTCGATGGTCAGGCATTCACATACCCAATGAGGTAGAGAATTCCACAGGGTTGGGGCCACCAATGTAAATGACCGGGCCCCAGATGTCACTAAACGGACCCTGGAAATCTCTAGCAATCCCTCATCAGTGGATCGGAGTGGGCGGGAGGCGGAGTAAAGTCAAAGGAGATCTTGCAAGTAACAAGGTTCCTGCTCATGTAGGGCTTTATAGGTCAGTTACCCAACCTTGAGGGTGATCCACCACTGAACTGGCAGCCAGTACAAAGGTTCCACATCAGGACTGAACAAATAGTTACAACAAAAGAACATTTGCAAAGTATAGTGACAATGATTCTGAGACAGTTACATACATAACATCTCAACAAGAGTAAGAAATGGTTACAGTTGGTACGATCAAAAGATAAAATAAAGAGGTGCTGTCAGTAGAATGACTTTGTCATTAGCAAGGAATCAGGTTGCAATATTGGCAGATTGGCACACAGTAACATTTGAAAATAAAACTTAGAAAAATACAAAGGGTTACAGGTAGGTAACAGAATTTAATGCAACAACAATGTAGTCAGAAACTGACTGTCTGCATTAGAGTGGAGAATAGGAGGAGGGATGGGGGTGGCAAAACCTGAGGCAACAAAAGCCAGGGTTGACTAAAAGCTAGGTGGTTGGTAGGCAGGTGAGAGGCTGAAAACTTAATAGACATGATGTGGGGGTAGAGAATAGAAAGTGTGGGAAAGGAGGAGAAGATACCAGAAAGAGTGGGAAAAGAGGTAATAGGGATGAATGGTGAGGGTAGGGGGGTGGCACAAGATAGGTTAGGCTGGGTCTGCGAGGGCAGCAGTTAGATAGGGCAGTCACAGCTGCTAAGCATAATAAGGTGTTGCTGGAGTTTGGATTTGAACTGTCCTATCTTGGGTTTATCCAGTACATCCAAGGGGATGCCATTCAACCAATTGAGAGTTCTGTACATAAAAGTCTGCTACACTTATAATGTATGGCAGAATGGGACTTGATAGGTGTGCTTGGATGTGCTTCATGTGCAGCGAGGGTTTGGCGCACATGTAAGACAATGCTGTGTAGTAAGTGGGCTTAGTCCAAGGCTTATCTTTTTTGCCAGCAGGCAGGTCTGGTATGAGATCCTGCCCTTGAGGTGCAGCCAATTGGTTTGGGTGTACAAGTCACAGGTGTGGGTGTAACTGTGTGCACCAGAGACCAAGCGGCAAGATTTGTGAAGTGTGATGCTAATTCTTTTGAGGGTCATGTCCATGTCATAACCATAAATGACAAGTCCATAATCAATCATGGAAAGAACCAAGCTGGTACCTGCTAGTCAGATGCTTCAGGGGTCATGCTGTGCCTTTGTCTGTACTGGAGCCCTAATATTGTATTAATAACCTTGGAGATAAGGTTGACATGCTCATAGTAAGATAACACACTGTCAAGGGTCATCCCAAGATATTTAAAGTCACTGACTTGTTCAAGAGGTACACAGTGGATATTAAAAATGGTTAACTGGGCTGTTTTATTCTTGTTATGTGGACTGGCAAACAGCATTACCTTGTTTTTTTTGTAATTCATTATTAGCTTGTGCTGGTCAAACCAGGACTCAACCGCTGCGAAGCTGTGTTGTAGGTTGCTAACAAGGGGGAGTGGGTCCGTCTGACTCATGAAAAGTACTGTGTCATCAGCATAGATGAGTATGTTACTGGTGCAGACTTAGGGGAGGGTGTTAAGGAAGAGGCTAAAAAGAAGGGGACCCAAGATTGCACCTTGGGGGACTTCCAAGTGCACAGGATGGCTGATTGAGAGGGTATCACAGATTTTTACCTGCTGTGCTCTGCCTTCTAGGTAGTTTTTGAACCAGGATGTGACTTCATGTGAGAGTGTGAGGGCAGGAAGTGACACAAGCAGGAGGGTATGATTAACCATGTCAAATGCCTTTGTGAGATCAATGTGATTGACCCCATTAGGTGACCATGGTCAAGTGCTTTATGAATGAAGTTGGTATACTCTAGTAGGGCAGAGGCGGTACTATGCCCCTTACTAAATCCATGCTGCTGTGGGCACTGGATGTCATATTTGGCCAGAAACTCAGATAACTGGTCTGATATGGTTCGCTCCAGTGCTTTGCAGAGGGGTGGAAGGATGGAGATTGGGCTGTAGTTTGAATGTGAAGCCCTATCATCACTCTTGTGGACAGATGTCACCACTGCCACTTTCCATTGTTGGGGGACCTGACCAAGGCAGAGGGACAGATTTAATAGCCTGGTGAGGGGTGTCAGATTGGCATCAAGGGCAAGTTGAAGTAGTCACTGCTGAATCTAGACTTCCCAAGCACTCACAAAAGATATTTTTTTGGTTCATTTGGAGTAACTATGCTGAAGTAGAAGGAGGGGATGTTAATGGTAGTGGCAGCCTTATGAGAGCTGTCCAAGCCGGCTGGGTCAACAAGGAAGTCAGGAGGGGGGAGAAAGCCACCCAGGTCTGTAAAGGCAGTATTGAATGTGTCTGCAATTAGCTTTGGGTCCTGGATGATTTCACCATTAACATTAAGCATGGAGGGAGGGGATTTGTTGGGTTTGCTGATAAGGTCCTTGAGATTATCCCAAAATGTCCTGCCATTGCCTCAGGAATTTGAGAGCATTTCTTTAAAGTGGGTGGCTTTGGCTAGGTGGGTCTCTCAGGTACAAGCATTCCATGCAGCCTTGTAGAGCTGCCAGTCAGCTGATTTACCCATGGCATGAGCTTTGTGCCAGAGGTGGTCTGCTGAGGCCATAAGGTTTAGGAGGGAGGTGGTGATCCAGGGGTTACTAATGCCTTTGACTTTCCATTTTCCAAAGGGAGTGAAAATGTTACAGGCCATGTTAAAGAGGGTAATAAAGTGATCTAGGGCTTGATCTACACTTTTAGCTGAGTCATCTAGTGACCAGTCACACTGCAGGAGGTAGGTCTGAAACTGCTTAAGCTGGCCTCTCTTAAGGACACGCTGGTAGGGTGGTTTTGCACACAGTTTGAGGGACCTGTTTGACCAATGTCAGATGACAGAAAAGTGGTCACTGAGAGATTATGATAAGACCACAGTGTCCATGAACCTCTCCAGGTGGTTTGTGAAAATCAGGTCGAGCTGTGAGCTATTGCCAGTCCTACAGCTGATTCTAGTAGGGGTAGTCACCAATTTGGTGAGGTCTATGGTGTCAACTGACTTTTTGTAGAAGTCTGCTTCTGGTACAAGCCAGTTAACATTAAAGTCCCCTAGCTCAACAACCTCAGAGCGATTGGGCAGGTTGGAGATGTTAGAGATGTGATGCCAGTGACCAAGGGCATGAATTTCTGATAAGGGCAAAGAGGAAATGGTAACACAACCAGATGTGCAAGATGAAGATGAGTAGTTTGAATTGGAGGAAGAAAACAAGGACATCAAACCACCTGTAGTACTGACACACATGGAGAAACAGTGGAGCCGCTGAAGAAATGCATACTGTATCTGGAGCATCAACCCGATTGTGATCCTGTTCAGTTTATGCTATTCTGTAATAAATAGCAGCATGCACTAAAGAAAAAGTCTGATGGCCTAAAAGGAAACAAATAAAGGACATTTTTAGCTAACTTTTTTTTATGACAGGTTTATTTCATTTTGCAGATTCATTTCATTCATTACCGAAATAAAGCATTACAATATACAAACATGCTTCTCTGACTCTGCCTGTCTGTGTACTAAATTTAACAGGTCAGGACAGGATGTTTAACTAATGGACTCTTGCGTATCCAACCTCCCTATTATCCAAACCAATCAAATACCCCCAGGTGATTCAGATAATTGAGGTGCTACTTTACTTCCCCAGTATGAAGAAACTGGTCCTGATGAAAGGTGATGGACTGGCAGCACTGCCATCTAAAAATCTCTGCTTATTCACAGACCAGGTACAGTTACGCAGGTACAGTGCAGGCTTCCCACACAGTGATGTATTCAGTACTGGTGAAAGGTGATGAATTAACAGCACTGGAGACTGTAGCCTTCTGTTTATCTACATGGCCAAGCACAGAGTGAAGAGCTTTAACATCAGTGGGAACCTGCACACTAGCCAGCATGGACAGGCATGGGGGCAAATACCGAGGCTTGGGGCAATTTGCACTGTTCCCCAGATTAGTAAATTAATGTTAAAATTGTTCCTTGAAGGAGAAGATTTTGATCATAAGAAATCTGAACTCAACAAAATAGAATTGCCACACCGCAAACGCAGAGACCTGCACAGTATGCACACTTTGAAAAGCTGATTTCTCAGGGATGTCTAAATTACAAAATGGGTGCTACATTGTAGTCACGCTGATTATTACTCTGACTTGCCCAATGGTCAAGATAATGAGAACATTGCCCCCTCTGCCATACAACAGCTAAGGCCAGCGTCATTGGCTCGAGACAACTCTTGCTATAATTGGAGCCAGCCACACTGCCATAACTAAATCACAGTTTATGATGCAAAACTAACTTTCTGAGTAGGACTAGGCATCCTAGTCAGGAATGTTAAAGTGTTAAATCATTAAATATGTTTTGGTGTTCTTCTATTCTAAGAGAGAAAATGGATAACAGGATTTTGTACCAATCAATTTTTTGTTGCATTATACCTCACATTGTTTAATCCTCTCAACAGATGACACACTCACAGTGCTGGAACAGAACAAAAAAGAGTTATTTACTACTATATCATCTTTTCCATTTTGACATGCTACCACATAACCACACGGGTCATCATGTTTGTAATTACAGTGTTCCAAAATGCAATTACTGTAGTGCATTCATGCACTATGCACTATGTTCCATAACATCAATTACACTCAGCAATCACTGTGCTATAATAATCTTTTTGCTGTTTAATCTTCTTCTGCTGCACTGTCTGCTTTCTGTAAATTATGTCCCAAGCAAGATTTATGGGCAGTAGTTACATACCATTTACATATAGTACTTGTTTGTGATGGGTAGAAGAATTATTTATTGATTCATTTATTTTCAAAAGATTCCATAAGGAGAGCACAGTTGAGACATAATGGGCAGGAACTTCAAAAAGGATCCACCAAAGTTCCACCATCCTCTATTTTCCAAACTGGACTTTTGTCCAAACTGGTAAACCATTTACATCCATGCAAATTCCATGTCAGAATAAGACTCAACTGCAGCCCAGGAATAACACAAATTGCAGTTGCATCAATTGTTTGACACAAAATAGCTTGAGTACTATACAATCTTTGTACAAGACATATGTTGATCCAGTAAAAGGTATCAAGCTATCCAGTGACTCCAGGTAGCAACAGGACTGCTCGGACAGATGTGGGCAAGGACAGATGTAGGCACAGCATGCATTTGTGTCCACATCTGCCCTTTTGAAAATCCTGCCATATATCTCTTAAGCAGTAAGATAGATAGTACTTGGGAACAGTGGTATATTTAAGCAATAAACCACGACAGAGTGTGGGTAATGCTGGGTTTACCCATGGCTGGCATGGGACCAAATCATGGCAGGTGTGGGTAAATCCCAGCATCACCTATACCCTGTCACAGTTTATTGCGATTATACAATGGTCTGCTTCTGTTTTCTGACTAAAAAAATAAAGATAAGCCATTTTTTTCTTTAATTGTAACTTATTTTTATTGACTTGATTGCTGTGTGGCAAAAAATAGTCCTGGGTTGCTAGGGCAATGGTTGTGGGTTGCTAGGGCTCGCATTTACTGCTCATGCACAGGAGTGTTTTCTATTCCTGGCCCTGATGCTTTTTTAACATTGTGTCCAAGCTGCTCAATACCTGATATGAATTATGAAGGAGAAAGTGGGTCTTAATAACAAGTGAGGACTAAAACATATATATATATCAACACCAAAAAGCAGAGCCACAAAACTGGACATGCATGTACTTATGCATATTAATGGACGCATACCCGGTTCTATGGATCTGCTTTTCAGTGGTGATTTACACAAGTTTTACCCCTTGTTTTTTTTATTGAGACATACTTTCTACACTTCAGGATTTATGACTGTATTAAGATATATGTTTAGCTGACGGCTGACCGGTGATGGTGGTTGACATGAATGAGCTGGTGCTACGCTTTCAGTTGAGAAATAAAAAAAGATGCTGGAGATGAGTAGCAGTGAGCATGTAGGAGCAAGCTGCAGAGATCACAAGGACAGAGCCGACACTGTGAGTAAAGCAGAGGTACTGATTTTAGCATCCAACTCTGTGGGGTCAATTAAGTTGCAACTACTATCCATTTTGTTTTGCAGTGCTTTACTGGTGTTTTTCAGAGGTCAGGCAAGATGGCAGCTCTATGTGGTTTTTCGGGGTTTGGATTGATACAGCTTGTAAGTTCTAAATTTTTGGCTAGGTGGCACCTCTTACCATCAGTAATGTCAGGATTTACCATGGCTAGGAGGTTTCAGCTAGCCAATCAGATTTTATATATTTTTAGGCCATTGTATAATAACTAATTAATAACACCATTGATATTGTACTAAAATGCAAAATACATAAGTCCAGTAAATTAATAGATGTTATACCTAGAGTTAGCCCCATGTCCAGCAATATGAGCTTAGAAAATAATTCCCCATCCCAGAATACATCATACATGCAATATTAACATGCTCAGAATACAAACCATCCCAATTTTACACTGACATTGAAAGAGGGATGCTCCCAAAGAGGACTTTTATAAGTGCCAATAATAACAGCCCGAGCAGCTTGGTTACGTTATTGACCCTATTTTGAGAGCTTTAAAATAGCAGTTTCATGTTAGGTTCAAGGTCAAGGTAATTTTTTATAGTTCAGAGCAAGGATATTACAATTTAAAGCATAAAATACATAATAGAAAAGTATAACTTATTTATGTTATTTATTTAATTTTGTTCTCTGGGCAGGCCCACTGGGCCCAAGGGCCCCTTTTTTCAGGGGTGACCCAGAATTAGTTACAGAGAAATTTTGGGGTATAGAACATTTCAAATACATGACAGTTTTAGGTACAATCACAATAAATAGCAGACCAAAATACAGCAATACAATACAGAATCTTGATCGCTTTGAGGTACTATCACAGTACATTACAGACAAAATGCAGCAATACAGTGAGTAGACTCATATCAGGGGGCAGATCTATACTTTTTCAGGGACAAAAAGATCTTTTATTGTAACACATTCGTATAGTCTATACATGGTCACCTTCCCATGTAGAGTGTAGGCACCTGTAGCCAAGGGTCTAGGACACAGGGGCAAGTTAACTAGATTAGGATAGTCTACTAGGGGTCAGGGAGTCACAGATGGTCCATAACATCTGCATTGCCTGTGTTCCCTATGCAGCTCTCGGAGTCCTTTTTTAAAGGAGGTTAGTGATCCTGCATTTTGGAGCCATTCCAGGAGATTGTTCCAGTGCGTAGAAGCAGCGTGGGTGAAGGACTTATTCCCTGCTGCCATTCGTATCCTAGAGACCTCCAGTAGCTTCCAAGATGAGGTGTGGAGCACCCTGCCTGGGCATTTAGGGACCAGTATCCCATTTAGGTAAATTGGGTGTGGATTGTTTATTATTTTGTAGGTGGTGCACAACAGAGGGAATTGAAGCCTTTGGGTCAGGGACGGTCAGTTTAAGGAGTCAAACACCTCGCAGTGGTGTCACCTTGGGGGGGGGAGGATTTGGTAGCAAATCTTTCAATTTTATTATTAAGAACTTGCATCCTGCCCAGCTTCTTACTGGATAGGGCCTGGATGATGGGAGCTGTATAAGTTAGATTGGGCAGGAGGATACTGTTTGTGATTGCAACTCTAGTCTCAGTGATAAGTTGAGAATTCAGCCTGTATAGCAGCCCAAGCTTCTGGTGTATAGTTTTGGTGACCTGATTCACCTGGTATATAAATGTGAGGCCTTGGTCGAGGACAAGGCCCAGGTACCTGAAAGAGCTCACTGCTTCCAAGGGCATTCCTGAGGATGAGACAAGGAGTAGTCTGAGCCTAATGTCCCAGGTCCATAGACCATGACTTTAGTTTTTTTGTCATTCAGCAGCAGCCTGTTCTTCAGCAGCCACTTTTTCAATTTACCGAAGTCCTCTTGTAGCAGAGGCTTCAATTCCGATATACTGGCAGCAGTTCTGTATAGTACTGCGTCATCCACATACTATATTACAGAGCTACCACCACAATTGTTGTCGAGATCATTGACAAACAGTGGAAACAGGAGAGGCCCCAGGCTAGAGCCTTGAGGTACCCCCTCCTTGATAGGTAGACTACCTGATAATGATTCATTCCACTTAACCTGCTGGTGGGTTCAATGGGAGAGGTAACTCTCAAACCATGCCTGGGAGTGGCAGTCTAGGCCTATGTTCTTTAACTTGTCTGCCAGAAGGCCATGGACAACCAAGTTGAAGGCCTTTGTGAGGTCAATTAAAATGGCTCCAGTGGTGTAGCCATTGTCAAGTTTTAATTTATTTATTATTTATTCGAATTTTTGGTAACCGGGTAAGTCCATTGAGACCATGCAGTCCCTTTTTCAGTGACGACCCGGATGACAATGGTGAACACAGTACAATAGATAAATACAATAATAATATACAGGATACAGAGAGATTTAACAATGTTGCAAAAATTATTACAGTGGAAAGCCAGGTAAGTAACTTAAAACAGATCTGGCATTAAGCATATATAAATAAACAGAATAACTAATATTATACAATATATACATAGCAGGAACATGAGAGCAGGTGGATTACAAGATACATATATCAAAGTAACATAGGCTAGGCACTAATGATGATATAAGGGTTATTTAAAGCAACCGCAGAGGAGGTGGATTAGTAGGAAAGAGGTGAGCTCTGTTTTGAAGGAGGATAGGGTGGGGCAGGAGAGTAAGTTGGGGGGAGGGAATTCCAAGCAGAGGGGGCTGAGAAGGTGAATGAGTGCTTACCCGATAGGCGTTGCGTCTTCAGGATTGCTAATAAGGGTAAGGAAGTAGATCTAAGTGTGCATGTGGGTGCTTTTTTTGTAAATGATTCCCCTTAGGCAAGGGGAGATTAAAGAGCTTGGTAAGTTTGAATACAAGGCATAAGGTGTGAAACTGTAACTTTGAGTCATAGGTAGGCCATTGAAGAGAATACAGGGCCTCACAGTGGTGTTTTCTGGAGTCCACTCCAAGGGCAAAACATCCAATCCTATGATAGCATTGATGCACCTGTGCAAGGGAAGAGGATTGAGTGGAGAGTAGTAGAGGGGCACCATAGAACAAAATAGGGAGACGGGATGTTGGCGCAATCTTTTTACAGGTGGCGTTGGATAAAAGAGGGCAGAAGCGGTATAATAACCTGAGCTTCTGGTTTACCATTTTGGTTAGCTGAGTTGCATGATGCTGTATTGAGAAAGAGGCATCTAGGTGACCCCCAAGGTATTTTAAAGTACTAACCAACTCTATGAGGTCTCCTGACTGTGTACTGATCTGGAACTGTTTGGTAGATTTGGGGAACAGGTTATGGAAAAGCATAGCTTTTATTTTTTTCGTATTTAGAATTAGGTGATGTCAGAGAACCAGGTATCGAGTGCAATGAAATCAGAGTTAAGGCTTTGGTTAAGCCAGTCTATATTGTTAGATGAGCGATATAAGATTACATCATCAGCATATAATTGAACGGACGCAACGCCACAGAAGTTGAGGACCTCATTGAAAAAAAACGAGACTAGTATCTGGCCAAGAATAGGACCCTGGGGTACTCTGTTTGAGATAGACCCTAAAGAGGATAGTGAACCAGACCATGTTACCTTTTGTGATCTTCCAGTGAGGTAGTCATGGAACCATGTGAGTGCTAAGTGATCTAGATCTAATTGATGCAATTTATGAAGGAGAAGGTGGTGGTTGACTAGATCGAATGCCTTAGTCAAGTCTTTGAAGACTCCTCTGGTTAGAAGACCAGCATCACTTGCATTAAGAATGTTAGTCGAGACTTTGACAAGGACTGTGGTAGTAGTATGGCCCTTCCTGAAGTCATGCTGGCAGTCTGTGAGAAGATGATGTAAGTCTAATTAGGGTTGTAGATGAATGTGCAGGATTCGCTCCAGGAGAATTGAAATAGGCCTATAATTTTCCACAGCGTGGTTCCCCCCCTCCCCCATGGAGGGGGACCACCACAGCCACTTTCCAAAGAATTGTCACTTCACCAGAGAGGATGGATCTATTTAGAAGATCACAGACAGGTGAGGCAAGTGTTGCTGCCCCTAGTTTGAGAAACCTGGGTTCTAATGTGCCATGGCCAGGGGAGCTCTCTGACTTGAGATTTGATAACAGCCTGAGGACTTCTCTTCTAGTGGCTATTTTTGGGTGGAAAGAGGGTCGGGAGCCAAGAGCGGCATGATGCTGAGTAGGGATAGAGAAATCCGAAACTGGTGGCAGGTGAGCTGTGTACCTATCAAGGTCAGTGAGGAACTGATTAATTCCTTCTGCAGTGGTCGGGGGATCTTGAAGAGCTGGCCACTAGACAATATGGAGCTCGGACATTGGGTCGATTTACCTTTGATCAAAGAATTGATATGTTTCCAGAATTCTTTGGGCTTGCTGAGATTCTCAGTCTGAAGTGAGCGGAGATAGGTACATTTAGCACCCTGCAGCTATTTTTACACTTTTATTTTTACACATTTCTCAGCTGTCGATAATATAGCCAATCAGAATTAAGGAGGCTGTGTTTATAGGTCTTCCAGGCTGCATTACAACTCTTCATGAGGGTCCTGATTTCGGTAGAGAGCCAGGGTGCCTTAATACCCTTATATCTACATCTAGTAAGTGGAGTATGTCTGTTAATAATTTTTTTAAAGGTAAGGATAAAATAATCGAGTGCCTGGTCTATTGAGGGGAGGCGAGTAATGGGTGTCCAATCAGCATTACTAATAGACATTGAGAAATAGTCTACATTAAACTGAGACATTTCCCTGGATTCATGTATCAAGTTAATTGCATAAATTGTAAATTAACAAACAAACCAATCTAAATCAGATTGGTCTTTGGTTTAACACAAACCTTTATATATAATAAAGAAGATATACAGATATTATCATAGCTTCAGTGTCCACAGTGTAACAATTTTCATTAAAAATAGCTTAAATTAATACAAAATGCTTAATCAAGAGCTAGAAGAGTCATGAGATAATAGAACATTAGCAAATACCTGCAGATCTTACTTCGAGTGGGAGCTCTTGCAGCTGGCTATTACCATTAGGACTATGCCACAGGCACTAAGACCCATCGGAAACCTGTTAGCTAGCAGTCTCCAATGGGGACAGTGCCCAACACCGGCTCTGCCCAGACGTCAGCCAGTGGTATATCAGGGGGCAGTCCCCAGCCCCTCCTCAGTTCTTTTCCCGTCGCAGACCCGTGTACCTCGGCTCTTTGGTTGCCTTTAGAACTTCTATAGTAGTTTCCAGCAAAATTATTATAACAAACTGTTTCTTATGTTGTTGAAAAGTTTGCTTTTCACTTGTTTTTGCTACACTGCATGTCGACCTCACCATCTTCGGTCTCCTCCACCAAAAAGAAGAGGACGAAGTGTGCCTGTGGCCGACAGATACCGGCGAAGTATAAGCACGAGGCCTGTGTCTTCTGCCTAGGGCCAGACCATAACACCAAGGCCTGCTCTATCTGCAGCGCTTTACTGGACGGACTAGGATTAGCCACCTCAAGGCACTTAAAGCCCATATTTTAGATCAGCAGGTGGCCATGATGCAAAGCTCACCGGTGGAAAATTCTTTCTCCTCTTTTCAGTCCTCTAAACATAAGGAGAAGAAAAGGGACTCAGACCAGCGTAAGTCTGGCAAAAAGGACCAGGGCTGGTCCAAGGGGCGTTCATGCTCCCGGTCAGCGCACAAAAAGAAAACCTCCTCGGGGTCCAACTTGGGAGGTTCTGACCACTCCTCCCGCCACTCACGACACTCTGCAGGGCAGCAGGACTCCTCCACTCCTGCAAAACCACCGACGTTGGGCAGTGGCAAACAGGGCCTGGTTTCCACACCAGCCTCATCTACCCTGGAGGTGAAGGTAGCACCCTTGCAATCACCCTTCGCCTCAGGGGTTGGGACCTCAAGCTCTTCCTCCGTGGGGCCTCGGTCCTGTCATGCAAGCTCCCGACTTCGGTCTATCCCAGGGCTCTGGGTAAGACCTCTGAGCATAAGGAATAGGAGTTGGTTTTCAAGCCAGCCTCCGCTCACTGTCCCTCGACGGCTCAGACTTCAAAGTCCAAACCGATGATGGCTTCCAACCCAGATGACTCTAAACCATCGACGGTGCTGGATAAAGGGCAAATGCAAGCCAAAACCTCTTCAGATACTGAATGTTCACTGGTCCATAGAGCCTCTACACCTGATGACCAGGGACATAGGTGCACTCCCTCTCCCAGGGACCCACCGGACCACTCCTAGTCGCCATTTGCTCTACCGGCACCAGATAAACCTTGCCACCTGGCAGGACCAGCGGCTTTGCAGTTTTCAAAAAAGGAGCTGACAGAACTCTTCCAGTTCTAGTGGGGCCAGGTCAAAAAAGACGTGCTTCCACTGCAGCTGGATACAACTTTGATCCTGGAGGATGAGGGGGACAAAGGACAGGGAGAAAAGCCTTCCTTTCCCATGCCTAAACCATCCTCACCTAAGCACAGACTGAAGTCACGCTCATGTATCCCTGCTGACACACATGGTCAGACTTTGTATAAAGAATGGCAACACCAACATCACTCCCATTCACCTAGTAGTACCCACCATCACTCTCCTAGTAGAAAGCAGTCAGTCAGCCAGCATCGGTCAGAAAACCATCGTCAGCACAATTCCAGCCATCACCGGTCCCATAGGCATCACTGGTCTACTAGTGGGCAGCATTCCAATGAGAGAAGCAGATCCTTTCCTCGTTCTAGATCAGCATCCCCTCTTCTGAAGGTCACAGTTCAGATCCCAGTACCTCTGCATCTGACTGTTCTCCCTCAAGAGAAAGGCCAGTGTCCCAAGAGGAAAAGGACACTCCTAGATCACCTCCTGATGATCCTACCTTTATGGATGTCTTGAGCCACATCCAATCCTCCAACAGATAGGAGACAGAGGAACTGGATCTGAAGCACCGGAGGTTGGCAAAGTACCTGAGGCAGAAGGAGGCAAAGCCTTTGGTCATTTCTCCTCTTGTGGATACATACTAGGATCTCACTCAGATCACTTGGAAGCATCACTCCACCACTCTGGCAGTCTCCATATCATTGGACAGGCTGTACTGAGCCCTGAGGGAGGAGCCTTTCTTCTGGGAATACCCTCAGGCAGACTCCATGGTGATTACAACTGCACACGATAAATCTAAGAAGCCTAAGCACCTCAGTTCGCAGCCTTCTGATGTTGAGTCCGGATTTTTAGATCATGTGGGCAAGAAGGTAAATTCTGCCTTCACCTGCTCTATTCGATCCCTAAACTTCCTCACGCATATGGTCTAGTACCAGAATGCCATGTGGGAGAAGGGTTTAGAAGTGGCTCAGGCCTCGCCAGATTGGGAGCAAAAGACCAAGCTTCTGGACATCCTGAAGTAGGGTTCGGATGTAGGCACTCATGTCCTGAGGGCCTCGTATGACACTGCAGACATGGCCTCAAGGGCAGTGGCATCCGGCATTTGCCTTAGGCACCATGCCTGGCTCAGAGTCTCAGGATTCTCCCAGAATCTGCAGTCCAGGATTCTGGACCTTCCCTACCAGGGTTCTGTCCTTTTTGGGGAGGAGACAGAGAAACTTATCTCTCATCTCCAAGATTCTGGGAAGTCTATCTGATCCATCCAAAAGACGTATAAGGGGGACCAGAAACCCTTCAGCAAATGACCCTTTCAGGGGCAAAATACCCATGGATAATTTCTGCAGAGAGGTGACTTTAAGAGAAAGGCACCAATCCAAACTCCTGGTAGCTCCACCTCTAGAGGCCCCCAGTCCTCTCAGACCTCTCTGCCTGTTCTGGATCTACCCAATGACTCACTACCTGCCCCCCTCCTCTGGCAGAGGTGATGGGGAGGCAGTGGAGGATCATGTCTCCCTCTACCTAGAGGGATGGAGCAGCATCACTACAGATCTCTGGGTGCTAGACCTGATAAGGAGAGGACATACTCTCAAGTTCCTTCAAATCCCTCTGGAAAAGCCACCAGTGAGCTCCCATTATCCTCCTTCACACATTCCTCTGATAGAAAGAGAGATACAGGACCTTTTGCAGAAACGGGTGATAGAGCCAGTCCCCCTGGGTCAACAGGGTTGGGGATACTATTCTCTTTCTTTCCTGGTACCAAAAAAGACCAGAGACCCTTGGCCCATTCTGGACTTCAGCTTCCTAAATTTTAGTTAACAAATCGGAAAGTACCTTTGAGTCGGGGACTCATTTACAAAGGTTCCATGTCACAATGAGGTGCAATACAACAGACATAAACAGAGATTGATACAACATAGAGGTATCTGTGGGACCATCCACAGACTGTTACAGAGAAAAGAAAAGCAAAGGCTTACAGTCATCACATAAGGCGCTAAAACATTGTTCAAGCTGCATATACAATATTGACTACGTATATAGTCAGTAGGTAAACATTCATACTGGTAGTCAAGGGTGGAGGTATATGAGCAGGCCGTCAGCCATTGTTGGAAGGGGACGGGCGAAAGAAGGGATTATTGGCATTTAGAGGTTGTTGGACTGGAGATGTTTTCTGAGGTTGGATATGAAGGGGTCCAATCCTGGATTTTGTTGGTGAGCGTGCTAAATAGATCATTGATCCAGTATGGGGCTTTGTAGCTGAAGGACCTTTGAAACTGGGAGGTGCGACAATGGAGAACCGATAGGAGCTGTTTACAGGAGCTACGGTTAGATTTTGCACTGTAGCTGGTAAGATTATAGAGGTAACACCCTGGGGAGAGAGGCCATTAGTGATTTTTTTGGCCATGAGGCAAGTGTAGAACTTCATCCTGTTGTCAAGGTTAAGCCAGTTAGTCGAGCTATAGAGTGAGCATGTGTGGGTGAGACGGTCACAACCCAGGACAAGTTGGCATGCTTTGTTCTGGGAGAGATGGAGTCTGCTGAGGGCTGAGGTGGTGGCAGCACTATATATCAGTATATCATAGTCCAGAAGGGAGAGAACCTTGGAAGAGACAGCTAGTCTGAGAGCCTCAGGGGTTAGACAATGCTTGAAGTGATAGAATACACCCAGCTGGACATTGAGGGCAGTGGACAGGTGATGTATGTGTTGTTGGAAGTTAAGGGCGGGGTCAAGGTTGATGCCCAAATATTTGAAGGAGTCCACTTATTCCAGAGGGGATAGACTGTTAGTGAGAACTTGGGGGCATAGCTCCTTATGGGGGTTCTGCAGGTGTGAGAAGATCATGAGTTTAGTTTTCTTGTAGTTTAGGGTAAGGCACTGTATGGAGAACCATTTTTCTGCTCCACTGAAAGAGGATTGTAGGGATAGGTGAAGTTGGATGGGGTTGGAATTAGACAAGTACAGGATGGCATCATCTGCACACAGTAGCATGTTGCCTGAGCAGGACGATGGGAGCACGTTAAGGTAGAGGCTGAAGAGCAGGGAGCTGAGGATGGATGCCTGCGGAACTCCAGAGTGGACTGGAAGCCTGTTAGACAGAGTAGTCCCAATTTTGACCTGTTGTGACTGATTAGACAAGTAGTCGGTGAACCAGCCCAGGGTGTCCCGTGAGAAGCCAATGTTGGAAAAAGTGGTCAGTAAGAGGGTGTGGTTGACAGTATCAATCACCTTGGAGAGGTCTACAAAGATAGTTCCAGTGACATGACCTCGGTCTAATGCGGTGTGGATGTAAGTGGTGAACTCCAAGAGGGCTATGGTGATGCTATGGCCTTTGTGGAAGCCATGCTGCTGTTTCCAGAGTAGGTCATACTTGTTTAGGTAATCAGTGAGCTAATCAGAGACTATACGCTCCAGAGCCTTAGATGGGGGGAGGATAGAGATGGGGCAGTAGTTGTCAGTGGAGGTGCGATCCCCACTTTTGAATATGGGGGTAATGGAGGCAGACTTCCAACTGGTAGGGAATTTCCCTGAGCAGAGCAAGCAGTTAAGAATGTGTGAGGGGGTAGAGGACCTCTGTAAGTGTGAGCCAGAGAAGTCTCATGTCTAGGGAGTCACTGCTATAACGAGGGTTGCTAATGACTTTTTTAGGTAGGGCTCGGCAGCTTTGGGGGTGATGCAGCATAGGTAAAAGGGGGTGCGGTTGGTGCTGAAGAGGGGGTTGGCAGGGGGTGGGTCATAGAAGTTAGGAGGGAGGATATGACTGAAGTTAGTGAAGACATCGTTAAAAGCATTAGCAATATGAGAGGAGTCAGAGGTCAGGCACCCGTTGGCCATAACCTGGTTCGGGGGAGGGTTAGGGCCTTTGCCACAGATTTCCTTTATGTTGTCCCAGAATTTGCATCCTGAGCCCCAGGTCGAGGGCTCTTATAAATCTCTTTATAGAGTACAAGCGGTTCAAAATGGTCACTCTGCCAGGCCTCATTCCCCTCTTGCACCAAGGGGACTGGCTATGCTCCCTAGATATGCAGGATGCCTACCTACACATAAGGGTCTTTCCTCTCCATCGGAAGTTCCTGAGGCTCCACTCCTGGGGGAGACATTATCAGTTCCAAGCCTTACCATTTGGCCTCTCCTCCGCTCCTCGAGTCTTCACCAAATGCCTAGTGGTAGTGGTAGTGGCTGCGGTTCTCAGATGCCAAGGCCAGTACGTCTTCCCTTACCTTGATGACTGGCTCCTGGCAGTGCCCTCCAGGGCTCAGCTGCTTCACACTCTCAGAGACACCTTTAATCTCTTCTGAGAGCTGGGGATCACCTTGAATCTGCTAAAGTTATCACCATGGCCCAGCCAGTGACTCCTATTTATCGGAGTGATCCTTGACACAGTTCAGGGCATGGACTTCCTCCAACAGGACAGGGGGAATTGTCTAAGGGGCATAGCTCGGACAGTATCCATGGCTCCACAGGTCCCAGCAGGACCTTCCTCAGACTTCTGGGGCACATGGCAGTGGCCATCCCCACAGTTCCTTTAGGACGCCACCACATGGAAGTCCCACAATGGATGCTCAGGATGCAGCTGGACCAAATGTCAGATAATCTGGACCAGCCAGTCAGGGTCTCTGACCTAGTATGAAGGACTCTTTCCTGGTGGTTAGACCCCTCCAACCTGGCACAAGGGTTCCCCTTTCATTAGGAGCCCCCAAGACAGATTCTAATGACAGACGCATCCTGTCTCGGTTGGGCTGCTCATCTGGGAGACGGACAGACCTAGGGAACATGGTCTCCAGATGAGCAACAGCTCTACATCAATATCCTTGAGATGTGAGCAGTCCTGAGTGCCTTGGGAATGTTTCAGATATACCTTGTGTCAGGCCCTCTTCTCATTCAGATGGACAACACGTTGGTCGTGTTTTGCATCAACAAGCAAGGGGGCACACATTCTTACTCCTTATGCCGGGAGGTGATGAGAGTCTGGAATTGGGCACTGGAACACCGCCTAGACCTCACTGCTGTTCATGTTCCAGGAGTCCAAAACATCTTGGCCATCAGCCTAAGCCAGTCTCAGTCCAAGGCTCATGAGTGGGAGCTCCTCCAGTTGGTAGCAGATTAACTATTCAATAGGTGGGGCTGCCCGGAGTTGGACCTCTTTGTGCCTCCACTCTATGCCAAACTGCCAGTTTCTGCTCGTGAGAGACTGCGCCTGTATTTTACTGGCCAGATGCTTTGTCCCTCTGTTGGACAGGGACATTTCTGTATGCCTTCCCTCCCTTTCCCATTCTTCAGAGCATTCTTCTGAAGCTACAGGTCAAGGGAGTAGAGATGATCCTCATCGCTCCATTTTTGCCTCGACAGATTTGGTTCCCACAACTTTAGCAACTGAGAGTGGAGACTCCAATACAGATGCCGCTGAGCTTGCACTTGCTGTCACAGGATCAGGGAACACTGGTCCATGCGGTCCTCAAGTCCCTGCATCTTCATGCCTGGCTCCTGCAGATTTAGTCAAATCCAGGTTTGGGGTCTCCCAGGAGGTGGCGAACATTCTCATAGCAGCAAGAAAGCCCTCAACTAGATCCACTTATGCCATGAAGTGGGAAATATTTTGTCCATGGGCTACACCCCATCACTTGGATCCTTTCACCTGTCCAGTGAACTCGATCTTAGTGTATCTCCTCTCCTTATTAAATCAAGGCTTGAGCTACTCTTCCATAAAGGTACATCTTTCAGCAATCTCTGCTTATCACGTGCCTATGGAAGGAAAAACACTGGCCGAACTGGATGTGTCCCATTTGTTTTTGCATGGCATACTGCATATTAGGCCTCCCATCAGAGATCCGGTACCACCCTGGAATCTCCTTTTTATGCTAGAAAAGCTGACTCTTCCTCCATTCAAGCCTGCTGCAGAATGCAAGCTTCACTTCCTTTCCTGGAAAGTGTTCTTTTTAGTTGCCGTTACTTCTGTCCAGAGAGTTTCTGAGCTTCAGGCCCTGATGTGCAAGAAGCCTTATTTAATGTTTCACAGGGATAGGGTCTCCTTGTGAATCAGTCCTAAGTTTTTACCTAAAGTGGTGTCTGAACTTACATTAGATCAGGACATCAACCTTCCAGCATATTATCTGGACCATTCGAACAGAGGGGAAGTACTCCTGCATACTTTGGATGTCCACAGGGTGCTAAGGTACTATGTGAAGTACACTGCTCCACACCATAAGATAGAGCAGTTGTTTGTGGCCTTTGTGCCTCGCTGTCAAGGCGCCCCAGTGTCTAAGCAGACATTATCGAAGTGGCTGGTAAATTGTATTGTCTTCTGTTACAGAAAGTATAACAAACCCCTACCAGGCTGGGTTGGGGCCATTCTACCAGGGGAGTGGTTAATTCCTTTGCTTCCTTGCATAATGTCTTCATTGAAGACATCTGTGCAGCAGCTACCTGGAGCTCATGTATACTTTCATTAAGCACTGCAGCCTAGACGTTGCCTTTAGGAGAAGGGCAGGCTTCGGCCTACTGGTCCTGCAAAGCCTCCTATCCTAAAAGGCCTTTCTAGCACTGTTGCTTTATAGCCGCTTCCCAGTTACCTGTTTTCTTTTTGTAGGACTGCTTGGGATTCAGTCCTAATGGTAACAGCTTGCTGCAAGAGCTCTTACTTGAAGTAAGATGGTACAGTTACGTAACCACTTACCATAACAGTAGATCTTTGAGAGGAACTCTTGCAGCAGGCATTGCTTTCCCTCCCTCCTTCCCCCTGGTGAACTGTTTTGCATTTTTATTCACAGTGAGCTTCCACCCAGTCCTCCTGCCAGCCTGACCAATGGATCTCAAGCAGGTGAATTGAGGTTGGGTTGGGGACCGTCCCCTGATATACCATTGGCTGACATTGGGGCGGAGCTGGTGTTGGGAGCAGTCCCCACTGGAGACTGCTAGCTAAAATGTTTCCAATGGGTCCTAGTGCCTGAAGCATAGTCCTAATGGTAATAGCTTGTTGCAATAGCTCCTCTCAAAGATCTACTGTTATTGTAAGTTCTTATGTAACTACTGTATGAAACCATGGAAAGATACATGTTCTATTCTGGTTTTCTACAGCCCTGTTCGCCTGCAGTAACCTCATAATGAAACAGAAGGACTTCTAAGTGCATAATATGGTGTATTTCCCAAAAACTCATCGATCCATTTAGTTGAGTGAAGATACTTTACAAGACATGTGAGAATATTTTGATCCTGGAAGTTGAATAAACACAGTATCATGTATTTTGGGTTCAAATGAGTTTCACCTAAAATAGCACCCAACCATTTTTCTCTGGAATTCTTATACAAGAGACAATGAAGAGCCATATGATTTTTGACCATTTATTACATTGACACAACTGCTGCAGTTTGGAGAGTCAATATTAAATCATTTCTGTATATACATTATGTTTTTCCCATTGTATATTTCTGATTTAAATTAAGTAAGCAGAGCCCTGTCTTTTGGGTCCAAGAAGAAGTACATATATGTTTCTCTTATATACACTGTTTTGAAATATTTATACCAGATATGTAATTTAGAGGATGTTATCTGCTGTCTGTCCATTAGCTGATGTGTATCTTCAAATCTTATTTTTATTCTGTTAATTACATTCTCTCTATGTTCTATATAATGATCAGAAAATAGAGCCAGGCCACCGGCACAGCGGTAGCACTGCCACTTGCAGCACTGATGACCAAAGTTCAGGGGTGAACTTCGGGATGTTGGAGGGCCAGCCAGAGGGAGAAGGAGGAATGTTCCAAGTACTTCTCTCCTCGGGGGAGGGAGGATTCTGGAAGCTGGTACAACACTGACTGCTAGTGATGGCTAGGAGTGGGTGCACCTTAGACCAATGCTGTGGCAGGGATTGGTGCATGTCTGTGCACTAGGTCAAGATAGCGACTATAAGCACAGCATGGTCAAGAACCACAAAACCAAAATGGCGCTAGCAATTACAGCGCCCTACCAAAAGAGAAACCTGCAAAAACAGAGCCAATGGTAGCAGTCCACAGACACACTGACCATTACCATGGCTAAACAGAAATAACCCCCCAACTAAATATAATGACCTCTGGGGGGAAGGCAACTCAGGGAAGGAGATAAACCTCTCGGGGGGATCCTTTAGAAGGGAAGAGAAAGCATGTATCCACATAAGTCAATAGCGGGGAGAAACCAAAAAAACAAAGCAGTCCCAGGAAAAAAAAAACACAAGCACAAGTTCCAGGACCGGGAATCAAACTTCAATCCACCACCATTCTGCCACCCTCCACTGCCTGTCACCATCATCATCATCATGTTTTTATTTATTTAAGGTGCTCTTCCAAAGCTCAGGGCACCTTTACACATTTTAACATAAAACCTTCATCACAGCAAATTAAAACACATATAAAACATATTAAACATCTATATAAATTTAAACTCAGCATGTTCCTGAGAAGGCCTTGTTAAATAGGTATGTTTTCAAACAACTTTTAAACACTTCTATGGTCTGGCTATCCCATCACACTACCCTCTGCGCCATGGCAGCTGCTTGGTGGCAAATGCCTCAACAAACCCTGTATCCTCTTCCTTCTTACGGCAAACAGTTACAGGAATAGGGATAGTACTAATCCTACCTGCGCTATACTATCCCTGTAGCTGTTTTATCTTTCACTATTTTGACAGCACAATTTTGATGGCGCTATTCTCGCTTTCTCTACTTTAACCCAGTACACACATCTGGACATCAGGGGTAGGAGCATCCCCGATATGTGCTGACATCACTGCACATCTGCTTCCACTATGGGTTAGCAACTTAAGGGACAAAACCCTCCATGATGAGCCCAACGAAGCAAGGAAGCCTCTGCAGCTACCTCCTCAAATGATACTTGGTCCAGCTCATCAGGGGAACAAAGGTGAACCTTTGTGTCTCCCACAGCCCCCCCCCAGGAATCCCTGCCATGATGTGTAAGTCATGAGCCTCCCTGTGTGGACAGACAGGGAGGATATGGGAGGGGGCGGCATTTGAGGGCTGAAGAGCTGAAATTCTGTATATCCCCACCACCACTGGAGAGACATGAAAAGAGTCTACAAAAAAAGAAAAAAAATAGAAAATGTAGATCTGAAGTCAACTGGAAGAACCTTAGTTCAGTTGTGCTTATGCAACTGGATGAGATGAATGCTTGTGAGACGCTGATGCATTGTGGCTATTCGCCTCTCTATCCGTGGGCTATACCACCCTGTAGGGGCATGATGCAAGGAACCCTAGAGGAGGGTTCCCTCCTATAGGTGCTGTGGGAATTATTCCCTTGGCTAAAGATAGCTTAGGAAGAAGCCCACCAGAAAGAGAGATGAGCCACTGGAAGAGGAGGGGTGGATGGTGGGGCAAAGAGAAATGAATCCTGGAATAGTCCAGGAGGAGTGGCCTTTTAAGGCCTGATGTGGGAATGACGTAGTTGCTCCATCCATTGAACCTCAGGCTTAAAATCTTCCCATTCAATTGTGCTTATGCAACTGAATGAGATGTATGCTTGTGAGAGTTTGATACATTGTGGATATCTACCTCTCTATCCATGGGATATACCACCCTGTAGGGGTACAATGCAAAGAACCCTAGAGGAAGGCCCCCCATAGGTGTCATGGGAATTATTCCCTTGGCTAAAGGCAGCTTAGGAAGAAGCCCAAAAAGAATACCCAAAAGGGCGTTGAGCATCGAAGAGGCGAGGAATGGAATATATCGGGCCCAGAAAGGAAGGAGAGAGATGTAGATGGGAAGGACAGGAGAAGAATGAGATACGACAAGGACAAAGAACGAAAGGAAAGCAGACAAGATACAGAAAAGTGGACTTACTAAGGAGAGAGAGGGAACAGCCAGGGCCACCATCCCACTCCATCCAACAGCGGAACCTAACTACAGAACCTATAAAGCACTAACCCTGTCTAATATTATGACCATCAGCACAGAGGAGAGGAAAAAACCCCTATAAGGAGGAAACATCTGGGGATCCAAGGCCTAGATTGCCTTCCCTCCAGGCCGAAGGACATTTTGAGTAGTGATGGCTCATCTACTGCAATTTAAAGTCGAGATTGAGGAAAGAGGAAAAGTCCAATTTAGAGGAAGCTCTCACTCTGTCCTTCCAAATGGACAGCTGCTGAGGGATGTGAGCATTGTCTCAGCAACTAGATGCTCAAAAGCAAGAGAGGATGTACAATGATGGAAAGAAGCCTTGAAGGCTTGAATGGTTTAAGGTGAGGAATGAAATAGATGATGTACAATTATGAAAAGAGGCCTGGAAGGCTGGTATGGGTTAAGGCGAAATATGAAATGGGAGATGAACAATGAAGGAGTGAAGCCATGGAGGCTGGTACGGTTAAGGTGAGGTATGAAATGAACAATGGGCAATGATGGAGAGAAGCCTGCCAGCCCTGAACAAAGGGGCAACAGATATGAAGGCATGTCTCCGAGTGGAGAGAAGGCCGAGTTGAGGTAGCATGGATCCTAAAGGGTTACACTTGAGTCAGCAATGTGAAGGAGTAGACCCACATAGGGGCGGATGAGTGAGGGGAAACCCAGAGGCGGTCATGAGAAGACTGATGGTGAAAATAATTGCAGGAGTGTGGCAGTTCAATGAAGTAGCCTAAAACCCAATGAGTGGTTTGCTTGATTAATCGATGTGAATAAGTAGACCCTGAGGTCAGACTGAGTGAAGAAGAACCAGATTCAGGCACCTGGACATGAGATGGAGTAGGGTAAGAGGAAGATATGAATAGGGAAAGTGATGGCAGAATAAGGAAACCCCCAAAAGAAAGCAAAGGTCAGAAAAGGAGCGGAATAGAGGACAGAAGGAACTGGAAGAGGGGCCAATGAAATGAGAAGCAAGCAGGAGAAAGTCACAAAGAAATGCCAACAGGCAAAACATCATTGGAAAGAGTGAGGTGGAATGAAGGAGTACTGCTGACAAATGATGGATGGGCAGGCAGACAGACCGTAGAGTGAGCCAGCATAGTGGAAAGACAGAAGAGGGGCAAAACAGCAAAACAAAGAGAATGAGGAATGAGCAATATAAGTAGTGCTTCAGTGCTAGTGTACTGGGCAGGAGCGTCCAAGCTGGAAGAAGTGCTGCACAAAAGATGGAGCTCTGTAGGATTCCAAAGCATGAGCATCCGAGACCCCAGTACAGAGGTACAAGGTGGAGGGATTGTAGGGAGATGGCTCGAGGACTCGTCCCAGCCCAACGTGCAAATCAAAGCACAGTACAAGCACAGCCAGGCTAGTAGTGAAGCAATGGATATGCAGAGGTGACCATAACACACAAGAGAACCCACACAGCCTGTACAAGTGTGGTCTGAACAGCAGGAACAGCTGGGACAAATGAAGAGCCAAGCGATGAAAGCCTTGGACACCTGCAGAGGTGGGGAGCCATGAGGGAGGCAGGACAGTCAGGAATGAAAGCAGAAAGATGCCCCCACACCTCTCAAATGACTCTCAGTACAAGGGATATCCCTCATTTTGCCCCTCAAAATTGTCCTGTCCCACATTTGTCCCTCATGGAAAATATGCTACACACAGAGAGAATGTGCTGTAAATCTAGATGTCAAAGCAGAAATTAATCATTATCTAAAATGCTAAATAAAAATAAACTATGTAGAAATAAAGGCAAGGGTTGCCACAGTGTTCTGAGCAAATATCTCCATGTTTGTGGATGTGTCCCTCAGTATGAGAGTCAGTGTCCCACAGTGACCCCCATATTGAGTGTTTCTGTCCCTCATTCCAGTGACAAAAGATTGAGATTTATGGTGCCCCCTCTGAACAGAGAAGGAGCGATGGGGAGTGGGCTAAAGAAATCTGAGAAAGACAGTCCAGCATGATAGCTAGATTCCTGGCTACTATGAGCTGCATTCAGGACAGATGATGACAGACACTGAAAATTAAGGCTGTACCATATCTTGGTTCCCAATGATGGAAGAACTCTGTGAGGTACAGCAGAAGTGGTTAGATTTGCATCACAAGGCAAATGCCGGTCCGATGATGCTTCTATTGGAAGCAATGCAAGGGGAAATGGAACAACTGAGATGTACAGTAAGGGCAGAGGGAAGCGGTCACCCGAAGGTGGCCAATGGCTAAATGAGGTGTGCGCAACAGCTAGGAGACACATCGGACATGTGAGGAGGGTAATAGGCATACAAAGCGAAGGAGGAGCAGGGCAGAGGCATCAACTGGAAAGGGAGCAAGCACCAGGAACCAAGAGGGCAGCTGAACAACACCGCCGACAAGGTCATCACATGGGGGAATGAGGAACGAATGGGATGGGGTGGGGGACAAAGGAAAAAAGGGGCGGACAACAGAAGGAAGGGGAATAACAGGCCATGAAAGCAGCAGATGTTGGGGGGAGCGTGGCGGGCAACCTGCCAAAAGCAGCAAAGCAACTGGAGTGCAAAAAACAAGCAAAGCAAGGAGCAAGCAAGCAGCTGGAGGCAACCACATTAACAATTGACAGAAGCAGAAATGGGGGAGGAAGGGCGAAACCTACGGCTGCAAAGAGAAACGAATCCTGTAATAGTCCAGGAGGAGTGGCCTTTTAAGGCCTGATGGGGAGTGACGTAGTCGCTCCACCCATTGAACCTTAGGCTTAAAGCCTTCCCATTCTGATGAATTCCATATCTGGAAATTTCAAACCTCTAGTGTAATAATCTATCTGCTCTTCTAGAGAGATACATGGGTAACAAAAGTCTTGTAGTCTATAAGCATCCATTAGAAAAGCTTTTTGCCTTTCACATATCATTAAAATTAATGATTCTTGCCCTAGCTCATACAGTTGCCTGCTTTACATACTGGGGAACCCTCAGGAGACACCAGCACAATTTTACCAGGACTATTTCCAAGTCAACGGGCTCAGTTCAGTGGCATAAAAGCAGTGATGATTTTATTTTTGCACTGAGAACCAATAACAGACCTTCTACTGAACTGCCTCCATATCCGTAATAAAAGGCTTAAAGGCATTAGCTTGTTAGTATCATTTTTCCTTTAATAGTTCATGTTAGGGTGGAAACATTTGTGCAATGATTTTGGTTTAATTTGAGATCGCTCTTTTTCCCCCATCTTGCAAGATGACCTGATTTCCCCATTGGAGTCTGCATTGGCACTTTGTTTTATGTGAAATAGAGAGCCCCATCTCATGCAGCGTCCACCTCATACAGCATATCATAATGCCTACATGAAATCAATTCTTTCTCCTCCTACACTCTCCCTCCATGGCTGTTTCTTCCATCCCACCACCATTGCATAATAAGTGCAGACACCCTCCCTGAGGGTCTCAGGGACCACTGCTTAATTTACAGAGTACAATCCAAACGCCCCCTAAAATCATTCAGCTTCGTTCATTTAGGTCTCTCAAACTGTCCACCCCCAATTGATCTCCTTGCCATGGTCTGGTCATTCATCTCATCATTATACGGTGTAGATCATGCCCTAACTAAATGTAAAGCAGCAGTGCATGTCAGCTTTAAAAATTTAACCTATACATTTCAATTCCATTTTAAGTGACTCCTTCCCACCTGTCTTGTACAGTACCCTTCGTTCTCGTTAGCACTTTTTACATGTGAAATACTTTTTTATATATGAAATAATAAAAGGAGCACTCCTTTTAAGGTGGCTGATGCCAGGTTTTTATTTGTTTTAGTACACCTGTTGTCCATGATGTTAGGGATCACTGTCAGCTTCATACTAGCTCATTTTAGTCATAAGAAAAGTGATGCTAAAGAATGGGTGTTCAAAAACAACAGGGGACATGGTCAGCTGGCACTGATGCCAAGCACTGCACTGTTAGCACTCTTCCAAAAAACTGAGGCACTTGGTGACCAGATGTATCCACTCCTTACCCCTTTATTTTGTCCTCCTCTCATCCATGTAGCTGGGGGGTCCCTACATGGCCAAGGAGGGCCTGTCTCTACTGATTGCTGCTGAAGAAAGGGAGTGGGCAGTATGTCTGGTCTTCAATAGAAGCTCTATTTCTGTTCTGGGAGGAGCTGGAAGTTTGAATCAGCTGGCAAAGTGGCTCTGCCCACTCTTACTTCTCAGGTGCACTCTGAGCTGGCACTGGCAAAGCAGAGGGTTTGGCATCTGACATCACAAATGTCACTCAACACTCAACTGGCCAGAAGACTGGCCATGGGGCTTAACTTCCTTTCAGTCATGGGTGCCACAGCTAATAGTGAAGCTAGAGGGTGTGTCCAGCAGGGAAGACTGGTTCCAAGTTAGGCCAGGAGTTTTCCTCTGATAGAGGCTGCTGCAACACTAGAGGTTTCACTGCAGCAGCCTTTTCCAGCAAGAAACTTTTTTTCCAGAAGAGAACAACATGTTACGTATAATACCCAACAGGGATAGACAGGTTATACCAGACCGCCCAGGAGCGTATGACCTTATAGCTTCTGGAAGGTCCGGTATAGCACAGTACTGCCCACCCTGGATGGTATTATTGCGCTTAGAAAATGGGCAGTCAAAAAAATAAGTTTCATAAGAAAAATGTTAATGAAAAATGTATTTAAAGTAAGATTTTTAATAAAATAGTTCCTCCGCCTGCATTCTTGGGAGGTGGTTGCTATGGTTACACACACACACACACACACACACACCCACTGGGCCCTTAGAATGTTATTTGGAACCAGAATTTTTTACTCTCTCTTAGTGAGAAATACTGCTGCCCTGCAACACTTATGTTTTTCAGTGCCAGCTGCCAGAAACAACATGCCAGCATGGGGGCATTTCAAGTTAACTTTTGCTGCTTTTTTTTGTTTATTTTGTTGCTCTACATTCATGTCCTACATTGCTACCAACCCTCTGAGAGCTGACCGTGCTATTGTGCCTATTCCTCCAGCAACTGTATCATTTCTTGTTTTAAGTTCAGCACTCTAAGCTTCAACCATTCCAATCGCTGACCGAACCGGAAGAATTGGTTTAGTGTGACACCACAAACAGGCATTTATTTATTTTTTTTAAACTTGTCCCCACACTACTGCTGCTTCCACTGGTTGCCTTATCTATTTTTGCCTCCACAGGTTGTTTTTTTTTTCATAGGCAGCTTAGCCCCTTCAATTTATCTCATATTGACGACCCCTCTACCCATCAGGTTCTCGGGGGCAGGTGCACTTTGAGGAGAATGCCAGCTGTTACCACGTGGTTCATTGCTCTACCAAGTGAAGTAACGTGAGAGCAGGTGAAGGGTACATTTTTTGTTTTTGTTTTTTATGTCTATCTGCTACATCTGAATAATAATCAGGATGGAAGGAAATGCACAGCAAGTACAGAGGGAGACGGATTGGATGCAACGGCGATGCGATCAGCTGGCAGACTACTGCAGTACTTACTCATGTACAGGTTGGCTAGCAGCCGTTCATGTTTAAAAGTGGCGTGGCGCACTGGCACTGAATTAAAAAGTCTTGATAAGCCGAAACCATATCGATGGAGGCTAGACGAAGGGATCTTAGTGGAAGATAATATGGTAAATAGGCTAGAGGATTCCCTTAAGGAGATTATTCAAACTCAAGTTCCAACCTTAACAGATAAGAAGCTTGCCTGGCCGGTCTGTAAGGTTCTATATGCGGGAATAGCGCAGGAATACTCTGCTAGGAGGAACAAAATAGATAGAGCCCAGGAGGAATTCTTAATGGGGGCCATAGGGTCACTGTCGCCGGTGGAGGGATCTTCCCCAGAAGTAGATAAGAAGCTAAAGGAATTAAGAGAAGAGTATAAGGAGATATGGAATCTTAGGGTAGACTCTTGGGGGAGACTAAGCGCTAAATATTTGCTACGAGGATGTGCGGGCCATGTATTGGCGCACGGAATTAGGGGCGGGAGGCAGAAAGAGTGGATTCTGGCTGTAAAATTTGAGGGGGAATTATTACGGAACCTCAAAGACTGGCTGATGCCTTCTCAGACTACTATGCTAGTATATACCAAGAGGGGCTGCTAGCACAGAGAGACGAAATTAAAACTTTCTTGATAGAATACACGCTGCCCAGATTGAGCACGCAGACAGGCCCAAGCACTGTCTGCTCAATCTGAAAATGGAGATCAGGGAGACAATTAAAAGCCTGTCTATTGGTAAGAGCACCGGGCTGGATGGCTTGTCGTCCAAATTTTACAAAACACATTTAGAGACAATAGTGCCTTTACTACAAGAATTCTTTTCGAATATTATGGAAGAGGGAGTGCCCCATCCGCCCTTGTATCAAGCTTATATTACTTTGATACCAAAGCCAGATAAACCTAGAGATTTGTCGGGTAATTATAGACCCATTGCTTTAATAAACCAGGACATCAAAGTACTCACTAAGATCTTGGCTAATAGGGTCCTTAAAGTTGCTTCTTTATTAATTAGCCAGGATCAAGTTGGATTTATGCCAGGTAGAGGGCACATGATGCGTATTAAAACTACACCACATCCTACATAAGGCCTCTAATTCAAGTCTGCTATGGCCCTGATAGCACTTGGCGCGAGAAGGCATTTGATCGGGTTTTCCATAATTTTTTATTTGTTACAATGGAAAAATGGGTTTCCCAAAGGGACTTCTCAAGGTATTAAAACCTGTATAAAGCCCCCACAGCCAGGGTTTTATGTAATGGCTATTTTCTAAGAGTTTTCCTCCGTAATGGAACTAGACAAGGTTATCCCTGTCACCAATTCTATTTAATATTTACCTGGAACCCCTGCTAAGAGCACTCTCTATGGAACCCAGGGTTCGAGGGGTCGAGGTTCAAGGGATGGAGCTTAAATTTTCGGTATTTGCTGATGATATCTTGTTGCACTTTGAACAATCCAACTGTCAGCTTCCAACACGCTCTGGAACTTATTGGGGATTTCTCGATGGTTTCAAATTATAAACTAAACTTAAGCAAAACCCAAGTTCTCCCGCTTACGGTACACACCCTTAGATCAGATTTTGAACACCTGCAGATCAATTGGGCCTCAGATAAGATTAAATACTTGGGAATTTGGATTAGAGCCAAGTCTGAAGATGGGGTGGAGGACAATCTGGGTAATTTATTGGCTATAATTAAAAACGATGTCTTAAGGTGGAATAAACTCCCTTTAAACTTTACTGCCAGATTAGGAATGATTAAAATGAATCTGTTGCCCAGATTATTGTACCCCATACACCTTCTACCATACAATATCCCGAAGGGCCACTTTATTAGTATCCAAAGGATAATCTCAAGCTTTCTATGGGATTCTAAACCCTCAAGGAGGAAACACACTACTTTGCGCCTCCCTTACCCTAAAGGAGGTATAAAACTCCCTGATCTGTTCCTATATTATGTTGCAGGACAGCTTGGGTTAATGGAGCAATGGGGAAGAACTGGGGAGGTAGGAGGGTATATACCAACTTGGCTGCGAATCAAGCAGAGCATTCTAAAGGATTTAAAACTTTACCCGGCTGCACTACTGTATACAGACCCGGTGGCTTTGCCTATTAGGGGGGTGCATACACCAATTGAAAAGTCGATGAAGACTTGGTGGGAACTGTTAAACCCAGCTCAGAGGAAGGCACAGAGGGGAGCTAAAGACCAACCCATAGTGGGTAATCCTAATTTCCGTCTAGGGGGATCGGTAATTAGCCCACAATGGGCACCACATTTGGCTAAGCTAAAACTGATAGATTTTATACTTGATGATAAGGTGAGCCTACCAGCTCATACTAGGGAGTGGGTCTTTTATAAAAAGGTCCAAATTAAAAATATGGTACAGAAGTTCACACGAGACAATAAAGTAGAAGGACTGGCCCCATTCACTTTGGATTATTTGAAGGAGCTAGATCTCCTACAACACCCCCTTTCCAAGGTGTATAAGGTGCTGTTAGAATTTCTGAGCTCAGAGTTTGAGGCCCAGACAGTCTACTGGGATAAATTCTCTCCCCTGAGGCCTGACTGGAAGGAGGTTTGGAAAAATGTTAAAATCCTGTCGATTCAAGTGCAGGACTATGCAATTCTTCATTTGTTGAATATTTATTATACCCCTGTTAAATTATGTTCTAGAAAACTCAGACAGACAGATCTGTGTTTTAGATGTGAATCAAAACCGGGGGACCTATTTCATGTAATGTGGAACTGTCCTAAAATCCATTCGTTATGGATCCAAATTGGCCAAGAAATGGACCCACTGCTAAACTATACTGAATATATCAAACCGGAGATCTGTCTCCTTGGGGACATGAAACCAATAATGAGGGATTCAGCCAAATACCATGTGTCTCTGATGTCTGCTTTGGTTAAAGCTTTTGTGTTGAGACATTGGAAGAATGGTAATATATACACTTATGATCAATGGGTCAGAGATTTGATGCAGGTCCTGGTCAGACTTAAAAGGCAGATGGCTGTAGAGGGGAAAATGAAGCTATATGCCAGAAGGTGGGGAGCCTTAGATGCAGTTTACTCGATACAACAGAAAGGCCCCCAAACTCGGATCTGTCTGTCTGAAGGGTGTTAACCTACAACATTCATGTAATAGAACGCGATAAGTAGCTAGGATTGTATGGAGATGTATCACTCCTTCGAGGGGATGTCTTTAATGAATGGAGCATAACACTCTCATGGGATTAAGTTTTATAGGGACGGAAATTTTTTATACATACTTCAGGGTCAAGTAGGATCCTCTTTCTCTCTCAGGGACACAGTTATCAAAGATTGTCCCCGTACAGCCACTGGTATGACAAAGGTGACGGAATGATATAAATTCCTTGAGGGACAAGAACTGGGTTAGACTATCGCCAGCTGTGAAGAAATAGAAATGTTTGTTATTTTGATTTAAGGGGACTCAAGTTTTCATTTTCTTCTTTCTAGTGACTCCATATAACTGTGACTGTAAATAAGTTTGGGGATGTATATAGTTTCCACGTCCAGTTTAGGGATGTGGGCCCAGGCTCCTACCCTGGGATGTATGTATGTATGTCTTACTGCTGAAATTATAAAACTCCAATAAAGAAGTTCAAAAAAAAAAAAAGTCTTGATAAGCTGTAGCCTGGTCAGTGCTTCACGATGTTTTGGGTGATGTCTCTCAGCAGTGGGAGTTTTGCTACTTCCAAAACAGTAGGCAGTTTTTATTTTATTCGGAATTTGTTGCACTTATACAGATGGGGGAGTGGGGGCGTAGATGGCTGGCAACTTGCCCACTAAGTCACTGACAAAAATGGCGGCAGGTCAGTTTTCAAGGTTCTAAATGGGTCCTTACTTTCAGTAATCAGGTCAGGTGGGACTGGCACCTTTAATACCCGGGCTCTGTTGTCTGATAGATGCCCGCCTTGCCAGGGCTATCAGCCAGTCAGAGCTAGGGATTTCTCAAACCCATTTTCTAAAGCATTAGTAATGCCAGAAAGAAGAAGTGGAATCTAGAAAGCAACATATGATGTGGAGGAGCAGTTGCTGCAGTGATGACCCACACCATTCTTTCTTCTGCAGCCTATTTGTGCAACAAGTGTGGAAATGCCCAGAAAGAGAGAAAAGCAGCAGAACAGAGAAAAAACAGCAGAAGACCCTCAGCTGCCAGAACCAGCACTTTCAGGAAGAAACTGAACAGCTGGGACTGGGAGAACCTCAACTGCACGAACTTCCATGGCCACCACAGCAGAAGAAGCCCAAGAAAGCCTCAGAAGAAAGCACTGCAGCCAAGAAGGTGAATCATGTCATAGTTCCCTCTGACATTACACCTGATGTAGTTGGACAAGGTAATACACCCAGGGCCCTAGTGGTCTCCACTGCTGTTGGTCTGTGTTTAAATGGGGTATTAAAGGCTCTGGAAAGGGGTTGGGGGCAGGGGTCCCTGTGACTCAGCTGGCCTGGTTTCAAGAGTTCATGGCCTACTAGCAGTTTAATAGGTTTGTTTCCCAGGCTAGATCTGGAAACACAAGTCTAATAAGGCAATAGATAAATTGTTTATGAGGTACTGGGTTGATTAAAGGGGATAGGGTGAAGAGGGGGTTGTGGAGACAAGGCTGATACAATATGTTTGGAAAATAATGTGTATTTTCAGCCATGTCTAGCAAGATAAACAGTTTTGAGGTTTGGAAAGTATATGTAGCATGGTGTTAGCAAGGAGCTTGAACACATGAACATAAGGGAGGCAGTTGTCTAGTGGTTAGAGCGGGAGGCAATGTTATCTAGTGGTCAGAGAACCAGAGTGGGAACTAGGAAGTCACATGGCTAAACCCATGTAGTCAAATACATACTGTGGGACCATAGGCAAATCATTTAATCTCTCAGTGCTCTAGTCAACCCAGCTATGGAAATTGGTAGAACCAGGACCCACAAGGAAACCAAAAATGTTGCATCTCAGGTGGGCAACCTGGGGTAAATAAACTAAAATAAGCCCTGGAACTGAAATCTAGTAATTCTTTAAAGAAGGGAGAGGGTATTCCATAAGCCAAGAAACCATGCACTGGGGGCTATAGAGCAAAAAAACAGCAATTATCTTTCTGTGAGTTTGCCTTGGTTTTCTTATTCCCTTCATAAATGTTTTGTTTTACATTGGCTTACTTGATTAGAGGATTAGCATATATTATAACCTGGACAATCCTACTACAGTCCACTTGCAGCAGATACCTTGGAGGCAATTATTAGGGTTCCACTGGTTTCTCAGGTTCTTAATTATGCTTTAAATGTTTGGATTTTTCTTAATGCTACCTAGTGATAACAGAGTGACTGGACAGTTTTCAGTTGTATTCAGTTAGTTCCTTCCATCCTACAATAAAAGTACAACAAGCCTTAGTCAATGCCAAATGATCACTTGCCGCACCTCGGCTATTGTAGAAGCCTGGGGGGGGTTCAGAGGAGCAAGGACCCGGGCGGGAGAGTGCAGCAGGCAACAGGAGCCACCATTAAGTAAAACTGCACCGCAGCTAATGTAGAAGCCTGTGGGGTGGGGGTCAGAGAAGTGAGGACCGGGGAGAAAGAGAGAGAGAGAGAGAGAGTGCAGTGTGCAGCAGGACCTGCCACTAAGGAAAGCCGTACCATGGCTAATGTTGAAGCCTGGGAGGGGAGCAGAGAAGCGAGGACCAGGGGGGGAGAGAGATTGTGGTGGGTGGCAAGAGCCGCATATGTAAAAGCCATAGCATAACTCCGGCCATGCGCATTAGTGTCAACTCTAATGCGCATGCCCGGAGTTACAGCTACAGAAAGAAATGAAGCACTCTCTAATTGGAGCAGTTCATTTCTTTCAACTTCAAAGCATGTCATGTCAGCAAGCAGAACTACTGTCATGACCAGAGTGCCTGCTTATTGGTGTACACTGCCAAGCCCACTGCAGTTTCAGCTGTAATTGACTCGGCAGTGACACACCTCTAAAATGCCTTTAGTAGCAAGGCTTTCCTTGCGCTAGTGAATGTAAAAAGGTTTTTATCTCCTCCCTCTCCCCCATGGCAGGAAGTGAGTATAGATGAAACAAAGGCTTCTGTAAACCTGTCAGAAACTCCCTGGTGGGGGGAAGGAAGTGCTACCACTTAAAGAAACAAACATAGAAACATAGAATGTGACGGCAGACAAGGACCGCTTGGCCCACCTAGTGTGTCCATTTTCCTACCTAACAGGTAAGCTGCAGATACTAGTTAACCAACAGCTTACTTCTTCCTACCCCCCACTAGGACTGCCTTATGTCTGTCCCATGCATTCTTGAATTCTCCCACTGTTCTTGACTCCACGACCTCCTCAGGGAGGCTGTTCCATGCATTCACAACCCTCTCTGTGAAAAAATACTTCCTCACATTACCTCTGAGCCATCCCCCCTCTATCTTCAAATTGTGCCCCCTTGTTCTTGCACGTCTCTTTTTTTAAATAAAATAAAGTAAAGGAGACTGAGTTACTGTAGCATAGTCTGGGGCCAGAGGACTCTATCCTCCTTTACTTTAGTTATAATATGTCTGTGGTGCTCCTCTTTAATTAACCATAGTGTTAAAGGCAAAACATAATATAGAGGATAATGGCTGGGGATCAGGTGATAACCACACTGTAATCACTTCAAGTGGTTGCTAGGGCAACATGGTAAACCTCGAGAGTGCAGCTCGAGAGGTTTACTGTAGCTCTAGCAACCACAAGAGGTAATTTCAGCGTGGTTGTCACCTGATCCCCAGCCATCATCTTTTATAGTGTATGGTCAAAAAAACACTATTTGCATTCTATGTGTGAGAATTATGGAACTCTGGTGCATTCTTTTTTGTTATGCCACTGTTTGGAAGTTCCAAAGTGTGGCTAACAACTTTTAAAATTCTAAACAGTGCATAACAAAGCTGTGTGACTGCTGATTATGGTGGTTAATAGGCACTTACCATACATTATAATGCTGTACATTTTTACTCATTTTGCAGTGTCTGAACTACAACAGGGGGTGTAACAAGCAAGGAACAAATATGGCTAGATACTGTATATGACAAGGGAGATGCATCATGTTCCCTAGCCACACCATTGTTTTTAAGCACTTCAGAAATACAGGATCGCAGTTAGCTATGTAGTCAATGCAGCAGCCTAGGGCTCTTTATGGGACTCAGACAGTGAACACTGAAATAACAAAGCAGAGGTAGTTATAAACATTCTAATTAGAAGGATGCTACATAGTTTCATAGGATGCACCTTAAAGGCATATAACCTTATGCACATTGGTTTCTGTGGCTAGTGTGCCCAGATTGATCCCATCCCAATCCCCCAATAAAGCACTGGACACAACATTGTGATTTTTGGCAGAAAAGGTCAAAGTTTACTTGACATGAAATAGACGGTGTATCAAATACATCATTTTCAACTGATACATATTCACCATTTATCAAATTACATCACAGAATTGTCCGCTTCCCCAGTCAGCCAAGCTTCCCCCCATGCCTTTTACCACCATCCAGGTTTATGCCATCGGCCCTTACCTACTAGCGAGGGTAGGTGGGAATTTGGGGATCTTTTCCTTTGTCTTGTCCAGGAAGAGGGAGGCTGACCCTCTTCTGCCTGGACGTTTTGTAGCTTCACCTTTGTCCTTCCCCACCAGGGGCTACTCTTAGCCCCTAAATGTCGGGCCAAAGGCCCTGCTCCAACCTTCCCTGGTCACTATACCTGAGAAGGTCAGGCCAGGGGATTGACTCTGGCCTCCAGGCAATTTGCCTCCCGGAGATGGCCGGGAGGGGTCGTGCCCAGATAGATCCCTCCCCAATCCCCCAATAAAGCACTGGACACAGCATTGCTATTTTTAGCAGAACTGGCTACGGTTTATTCGACATGAAATAAACAATACATCCGATACATCATTTGCAACCGATACATAGTAATCCAGTTATCCAATATCAACATGCATTACATTTAATCATTTAAAAATACTAGAGGATTCTCCCTGAGGCAGCAGACTCATTTGGTTGTGAAACCAATCTCACCAGATAAGCTTCCTCTAGCTCTATGGCCAAGGGATCCCCCAGCAACCCTCACTGGGCCAGCCAGTCTCCTCCTTGACAGGCTAGACTTGACATAAATTGGGACCTGCTAGGCCATAGTCGAGCAGCATTGCCCTCACAGGGTCTCAACTGCCTGACTCTCACCCCCGACAGTTCTCCTGCTCCATCCCACATTGTCCACATCTCGGGAGTGCACCCTCACTGGACCGCTCCCCCTCTCACTTTTTTAGTGGGCTATCCCTGGGTCACCCCTCTTCTTTCTTGTTTCACAACATACACTTATATTACATCACTGAATTGTCTGCCACAAGATATGTAATGCAGTTACACATCTCCCAAAATGCCTCAGAGCAAATACTCTAGACCCATTTTTCCATGACCTCTTGGATACTACTATTAACTAATGCATAACCCACATTCGATAGGTGCACCCCGTCTGTGTCATATAACCCCCCACCAGTCAACAGTGATGTAATGATAATAAACCACTTGTATACCCCAGGTGAAGCAGAATCGAGACACCTCCCTATTCACCTCCTGGCGTACTTTCTTCAAAGGCCAAGCAGCCTCCACCATGATCCATTTTAACTGAGGCACTATCCTGGACCAAGTCAGACTTGCATTTGGCATTTGCTGTTTTATCCAAGGCAAGTCTGTCAAAATTCATTTCCACAAGTCAATGGATGACAAGCTGCCCAGGTCATTCCTCCCCAGGTGTACGATCGAGCCCTCCTGTGGCGCATCGACCGAATCTATTTTCCTCAGATCTTGGTATTAAATTTTCTCATCTCATTCCTCCTATACCACACCACTGTACAGTCACTTTTCATGTGGGTAAACCCAGTTGAGTTCCTTGAGCCTGTCTCGCCACCTGTTCATGGGCTCTTCTGACAAATGAGTGTCCAATCACCCAAAATTGTTTGACTGTCTGGGGCACACCTGTGGGAATAAATCAAATGACATTAGCACATGCCCTTACAACTGCTGCCTGAGTTGACCCTTTGATAGCTGAATGGCCTAATGTACCCCTTATAAGCCCTTATTGCAACTTCCCAATGGACTGTATCTGCACCTCTCAACACTCCAGTCTCACCGAATCCATGGCTGCCCCATCCTAAAAGAATGCATATTGAAATCCATGGGGTCCCTGCTGTGGCCTGGATTCCCTTTTGAAGTACAGCTGTGAATTGGTACTTGGTGACTGGCTTGCCATTGCTATGTATGAAAAAACATCCATGCCTGTTTCCCCTCTGACTCATATATTCATTGATTAAAAATGCAAGGGTATAGCAGGTGTTCTTGTGCCCTGAATAGTGTAACTAAATGCAGTGGGCCTAACTGTGCTGTCTATGATTGTCTCGAGGTCATCTCTACCTGGTCAACCCTAATGCTGACATCACCCCATTAGATGTTGTGTGCCACTGTGAGCATGGCATCTTCTACCAGCTCTGACACCCAAAAGGTCCCAAAGAATGCAGTTGCAAAGAGTGCTTTAAACAGTTTTGCCTCCTCCCCCCCAATGAGCAGACCTGTGCCAAAACATGTAGTATTGCACCCAATAGCACGCTACCCATAGGTTTTCTAGTGTCCCTCCTGGGCCCTCTTATTCTGGAACACCCGTCCACCATTTTTCTGATAGTAAATGAGTCCATGACATCCTGGAGACCCTGCATCTTTGCTATAAAGGCTATCCCAGACAGATTGCTGCGGATATAGGCTGGAGACCTGCCTTCATTGATAAGGGAGTGAATAAACTGTTGAACCAAGCAGGGGTTCTGCAACGTGTCAGGCCACCAACCATGGCCTTCACAAAACCCCTGGAATAATCTCACATGTGCTTGATACCAGGTTCCGTGTGCCACAGCATTCTGAACCAGTTCAGCCATTCAGGGATTGCTGCCTGCCACAAGAACACAGGAACTTGAGCCGGGGTTGCCTCCATAGCTGGTGCCATCAGCCAGAAATGCTTGAACTGCAGGTGAGATAGCTCATCAGCGATTACATTACATACCCCAGGTATGTGCTTTTCCCTAAAAGAGAGCTTGATCTGCAGGCAACACAGTATGAACACTTTCAACACTCTCATTACCTCTTTCGAGTTTGAGTACTGAGTATTCAGGATCCCTACCACAGCCATGTTGTCTGACTTGAACAACAACCTGCAGTTTTTTAGCCTTTCCCCACACACAAATACAGCAGCCACAATGGGGAAACAAATTCCAGCAGTGTCACATTCTTTGGGAGGCCAACCTCACACCATTTGTCATCCCAAGGCCCTGCAAATCATGATCCTTGAAAATATGCTCCATAGCCAGTTCCCCCAGCAGCATTCGTTAATGGCTGACAATCTTGTTGGAAATCCACCCCCCAGCTGCCACATTGACACCCCATTAAACTTGCAAAAAAGTGTCTCAGACTTCCAAGTCTGCCCTCATGTCCGAGGTCATGCTGATGTGATGATGCGGTTCCAATGCACCCCTCATTGCCCATGCCAGGCACTTAATGAATGGTCTCCCCGGTGTAACTGCCTTACATGCAAAATTTAAGTGGCCAATCAATGAAACAGCCACAAGCACTCTATTTTATCTGCCGGTGACCTGTAGACCATCTCAATTGAATCCATCTCTATGCCTAGGTATGTGAGCCGAGTTACTGGCCCCTCAGTTTTTTCATGAGCCAGGGGCAACCCAAACCACCCCATAAGCTGGCTAAATTCCCTTAACATGTTTTTACACGCCACTGTTCCTGGCTGCCCAATAAACAGGAAGTAATCCAAGTAATGAGATATCCTTTTATTGCCTGTGAACTTTATTGTGGCCCATTTCAAACAAGCATTTGTCAATGCCGAATGTTTGCTTGCTGGCACTGGCATTGGTAGTGTAGAAGTTACAGAGCTGCATAATAGGAATGGCAGCGAATTATTGAACTGAAGCCAACCCCACCACCACCCTGCAGAGAGTGGCAGGCATTGGGGTGTGCCTTTGGGTCGTCAGGCATAACGAACACTCCATTTCACCACACCCTACCTTGTAGACACTGACAAGTGTCACGGTGTGCCTTGGGGTCTTTGTCCTTTATGCGCACCCCATTCCATCAGGAAATACGGTGAGATGGGTGCGGTATAGGATAATGGGGTGAAGTTTGGGCCTGAAGAGTCCGAGGCACACCTTGATGCCTCTCACTGGCTGCAGGGTGTGGGTGGGGTTGGAATGGTATGAGCATGACAGACAAGAATCCCAAGTCACACCCCTGATGCCTGTCATACTCTACAGGGTGGGGCGTTATGGTCGGAAACCCTAACGCCTCAGGCATTCGTTGGTATTTTCACTCCAAATTTTCAACATGGTATTTTTGTGACCTCCACCTCATGAACAGTGGCAATATCAGTTTGTTAGCTGAAAACTGCTTTTGCACAGCGACTATGGCATTTGGCACCACAGGTGCAAAAACACATTCCGAACAGGATGTGAAAAATGACAGTGGTACTGTTCGTGGGGAGGTGTAAAAAATGGCAGTGTTGAAAATCTGCTGTGAAAATCTTAAAAAAACTGGTGAAGTCACGAGCGTGCGTAGAAAATGTGCAACGCACACCCGTAATGTAACTAGTTTGGGATTTTTACAGTAGATTGTTAACACAGGCATTTTGGGACCTCCGATCATGAACAGTGTCAGTGTGATTTTCTTTATCTGTCCCGAACATTGATTTCCCACAGCAACCACGCATCTCTGCACTGAAATTGTGAAAACACATTTCGGCCATGTTGTGGAAAATGACAGCTGTACTGTTTATAAGGAGGTGTGGAAAAATGCCACTGGTGTAAATCTGGACTGAAAATATTACAAATTCATGAACCTACGAGGGTGCATGGAAACTGCACAATGCTCACTCATTAACACAGTCATTTTATGGAGTTTTGTCACCAAATTTTCAACATAGCCATTTTAAGACCTCTGCTCATGATCAGTGTCACTGTGATTTTCTTAATCTGTCCCAAACATTGTTTTCGCAAACCAACTGTACCATTGTGCACTGCATGTGCGGAAACACATTTTGGGCGAGATGTGAAAAATGGTAGCTGCACTGCTCATAAGGAAGTGCGGTAAAATGGCACTGTTGAAAATCTGGTCTGCAAAAATTACAAATTTGCAAACTTGCCAGCGTGCGTAGGAACTGCACAACGTGCGCTCCTGAAACAGTCATTTTTGGGAATTTTTTCACCAAATTTTCAACATAGCCATTTTAACTCCTCTGCTCATGACCAGTGTCACTGTAATTTTCTTAACGTGTTCCATACATTGATTTCGCACACCGATTGTGCCATTGTGTGCTACATGGGCAGAAACACGTTGTGGGCAAGATGTGAAAAATGACAACTGTACTGCTCATAAGGAGGTGTGGTAAAATGGCAATGTTGAAAATCTGGAGTGAAAATATTGAAAATTTGCGAACTTATGAGCGTGCATAGGAACTCTGCAACGCATGCTCGTAAAACAGTCATTTTTAGGAATTTTTTCACCAAATTTTCAAAATAGCCATTTTAAGACCTCTGCTCATGAACAGTATCACTGTGATTTTCTTAATGTGTCCCATACATTGATTTCTCAAGACAATCGATCATGCATTGTGTACACATGGGCTGGAAACACGCTTTGGGTGAGATGTGAAAATGACAGCTATACTGCTCATAAGAAGGTGTGGTAAAATGGCAATGTTGAAAATCTGGAGTGAAAATATTGAAATTTCGCGAACTTATGAGCGACGTAGGAACTGCATAATGCAGCTCAGTAAAACAGTCATTTTTAGGAATTTTCCACCAAATTTTCAACATAGCCATTTTCAGACCTCTGCTCATGAACAGTGTCACTGTGATTTTCTTAATGTGTCCCGTATTGATTTCACACACACCGACTGCGCCATTGTGCAACTACATGGGCGAAACACATTTTGGGTGAGATGTGAAAATGACAGCTGTACTGCTCATAAGAAGGTGTGGTAAAATGGCAATGTTGAAAATCTGGAGTGAAAATATTGAAAATTCGTGAACTTACAAGCGTGCGTAGGAACTGCACAACGCATGCCCGTAAAACAGTCATTTTAAGGAATTTTTCCACCAAATTTTCCAAATCGGCTTTTTGAGAGCCCACATTATGAACACTGGCAGTATTGTTTCATTAATCATTCCAGAAAGGTGATTTCACACAGTGGCTGCGAAATCACCCTTCTGGCCTGAGTAACGCCATGACAGTGCAAGAATTCACCAGGAGGGGTCCCAAAAACCCCATGTTGAAAATTTGGTGCAAAAATTCCAAAAAATGCCTGAGACATGCAACAAAGTTGAAAACCCCCTATCTATCCCATTATATAGCTTACCGGAATTTCCTCAGTTCTCGGTCAGCTTTGAAGAGTGCAGACATGTTCCCGGTCCACTGAAGATCGTCGCGCCGGACTCCGGAGGTAAGTATGGGGTGAGGGGGTGTGGGGAGGCAGGATGCAGTGGGTGGGTGTGGGTTGTGGGGGGGCAGGGAGACTGCGAGGACCATTTTTTCTTTACAGGTTTTATTTTTTTGAAAAAGGCGACGTGGGACGTTTGCCACGCTGGGGTGGGCTCCCAGCATAGCAGAAGAACAGCTGGGAGGCGTGGAGCCTCCGAGGATTGGGCACCCCATCAGCCATGGCATCTGTTGCCACGTTGGGGTGGGCTCAGGCACCCTGTACTTGGGAGACAGGTGGCTGACGGGGATTTGGCAACTTGTCAAGCGACAGCATGGGGAGAGACAGCAGAGCCGACGGGGGATTGGGCACCCGTCGGCCATTACATTATTTGCCATGCTGGGGTGGGCTCCCAGCATTGCACCTGGATGCTTTGGGCGTGGAGCGCGAGGGGATTGGGCACCCTGGCCGGGCCGTACAGTCTGGAGGGGAGGGGGAAGGCGACGGCGCGGTGTGCTCATGCGGCGTGGTGTGGGGGGAGAGTTCTGCTCACCTGCCGGCAAGCCTCCTTTCAACTGTATGCCACTGCATTTTCAGCTGTCATAGACAGCTGAGCAGGATTACGCCCATGCACTCCACCTGCAACTACACTGACTGAATTGGAAGAGGCTGACATACCTTTGGAAAACTCGTATGATGGCACTATGTTTCTTGCATATGTGTGCAAGCAAACATAAAAATGACTGAAAGTCTCAAAAGCTGCACAGGACACTGAGCAGCCCATTGGCATTTCTTTGTCATAGTAAATGCCACCGTCAAATGCAAAACCCAGTAGATCAAAGTCCGCCAGACTGACAAGCAGCCAAAATGCTGATTTTATGTCGCTATTTGCTAAACAAGCTCCCTGCCTGCTTGTTGTGTTAGCTTGACTGACCTATTAAACGATGCATAGCTAACTGCACAGTCCTCTGCATTAATCTGACTGTTGACAGATGTCCCTTTGGGGTATGATAGGTGATAGATTAACTTATACTCCCCTTGTGCTTTCTTGGGAACCACCCCCAATGGTGAAATCCTAAGCAGACCCAGTGGTGGGTCCTGAAATGGTCCCACCACCCAACTCTCTTCCACTTCCTTGCAGATTTTGTCTACAACCACATGCTTCAGCAAACCTGCTCATTTTAGGTTGCGCGCAGACATGGATACTCGTGGATCCCGGTATGGAATGGGGAAACTATTGGACAAGCCCTCAAGCAGATAGCATGCATCTTTCTTACAGGGGTAGCAGACTAATCAGGGCCATAAATTTTTAATGCTTATTGGGGACATCACCAGTCTTTTTATCTGGTCTGTCTCCTTGTCTGCTTCTGGCCTGTTAGCAGTCCCCTTTCTTGTAACCTCCCCCTCTCCCGGCATTCACTTGTCTTTTGTTTTCCGCCGCAGGTACTGCATTCATGTCTAAACTTGCAGTAGTCCCAAAAATACTTGCCTGTATTAAAATGCCGGCAGGTCCCTTTCAGTCCATTCCAAGGGATCCTGGGGACCATGTGCCCTCTGGCTGTGTATGCCATATTTACCGGTCTTGCCTGAGTCATGTGTCTACACCATACATCGTGGTCAATTGTGTCCCATCTCATGGCTGGTGTCTTAGTGAGACTCATCCTAAAAAGCTCATCGTAACACAACCAATCATTCCCCTTATATGCCAGGTGGGCTGTCATTATATTATCCCTGTATCTTATCAGTTGTCCTATCTTTTGTGGGAACTTCCTGCAGTAGATAGTAATAAAGATATTGAAAGCCCAGTTCTCGAATGACAGGGGCACGCCGGGCCTATGTAGGTTTTCCTGCTTCACTTTATCCTTATCCCCAAAGATCTCAATGTATTCCCCCTTCCAAATTTTTTTCCTTCATGGAGGGTACCAAGTGGGTATCCATAGGGTCACCAACCCCTACATATGCCCAGTGCTCCCCTGCTGATCCCAATGCCAGCTGCGGCATACTGGGACATGCCACTCCCTGGGTTGCTAGCTGTGAACTGGCAGATATTGGTGCTTCTGGCTTCCCCGTGCCAGTAGTTACTGGCTCTGTGACTGCTGACCCAGGCCCCAGACCTGCTGGACCACTGCATAGGCTTGTGTATGGTTGACTGTCTGTGGGCTTCCTGTCACCGTCTTGCCCACTTGACCACAAGATACAGGCCCACCTATCTGTTGGCCCCCTGGGATCCCTCCATGCCCCACAATTGGGGTGGTCAACTGGCCCACTCCAGAGACTCTTTGAACCACAACGGGCATCCCATGTATATTTGACATGGACTGCATCACAGTCAGTACTGGACTGACTGTCACACTGCTCTTTGCCCGCTCCAAAAACTTGTGGCCCCCCCATGGGGCCCATGGCCATCCTTCGAATGGGTTGGAGGGTATGCCTGCCCCTGCACCCAGATTCGGTGCCTGCCCATTGGTGGGCCAAGCAGAAATGTGGGAAACCAGCGGACTGGCATTGGCCACCAACCCAGTGCAGTGGCAGCAGATGGTCCAGGCAACACCACTTGCTCTCCCTGATTGGCCACCCCCACATGGCCTCTCTGCCCGTGCTGCCTAGGATGCTCCCCCCCTTTCTCAGCTTGAGCCCTTTGGGCCACCTTGGTGTACAGACACCTACCAACTGCTGTGATCCTCTTAACCTGGGGCCCCACCCATCTAGACCTAGGGTCCCCATCCCTGGGTTTGACCCATTCTCCTGCAATACTACTCTCTGCCCAGGTGCCCACCACCTGCCCCTTTTGTAACTCACCAACCAGGTCCGGTTTCGGGGGCTCTTGACTGGTTCTGTCAGCCTTTCCCTCTGACGTACCACCTAGCTCCTCTACCTCGCTCTCTGATTCTTCGGGTGTAGGTTGTTCCAACTCCTTCTCGACGTTGTCCTTCATAATCATGCCTCTCGTGGGGCCAGACTGGGATGCTATCATCTCTGCCAGTCTCCTGGAGGGTCTTCTCAATCTCTACAGAGTGTGCAATGGGCCCAGTTCCCCTGGCTGTTGTCTTGGCACTTCTCACATAGCTGTCTACAACCAGCTGGGTCTCCCAAGTTCCATCAGGTGCTGGAGTGCCTCTTTAAATTCAGTTGTGGGTTGGCCACCCAAACCAGAGTTCTGAGAAGCCTCAGCCTCACTGTGCCCCTGCCCTATGGTTTTGCCCTTGGTACTCATGCTTACCACTGTCCAATAGTTTCTGAGTGCCTAGGTGACAACAGGAGAAAGGGGGGGAGAGAAACAGAAAAAACTTTTAGGGCAACCATATCCTTTATGGAGACACAAGCGGAGAAATGGCTCCCCCTTTATGTAAATGCCCTCTATCTGTCTGACCCCCTTTTATTCGATTGTTCCGATCCTCCTATGTACTGTTTTTATTATTATTCAAAAATATTTTTTTTACTGCTTCCCTCTCCCTTAGTTCATTTTTCTATCGCCCATCATGCCCCACCTCCTGTCCTCCCCCATCCCAAACGCTGTGGAGAAATGCCATTCATATTCCAGTAATTACTATTCATTTTGATTTATATATTTATCTTTGTTGTTTTTTTGTGGGTTTTTTTTGACCCACCCAAGATGGCATCCTCCATGGAGTTACTCAGCATACCTCCTCAAGATGGCTACTCAATCCATCCACAAGATGGCTGCCTTCGGGCATGCTCAGTGGGCCACCATGTGCTGCCTATTGTCTTGTGAGGACCTTGCTCTCGCGAGACATCTGAGCGATACGCTCCTGTTTTGATTCAGGCACCGGGAGAGCCCGCAGCCGCTGCCATGGGAGTAACTTGGGTCGGCCGATCTAGGGCAGAGCACACAATGTTTTAAATCATAGGCAACCTCAAGAATGTAAGCTACTTTGGGTAGTTTCTCACCCACTGCCCTGATCTCCTCCAGCTGGCCGGGCCAAAGCATAAACCCTGCTGATGGTACAGGTAAGATACTTTTTATTATCTGGTTCTCTGGTGTACTCTCCCCTCATTTACCCTACCCCCCGACTGCTCATCTGCCTATGTCTCTAGGCCTATGCTGGCCCCTCCTGGACCTGTGTCTGTCCCCCCATGTCCCGTAATCCATTCTCCCCCACCCCTCGCCGGTGCCCAACTACTTAGCACCCATCTCTGTTCCCGGATGCCAGACCTCTTTTTTGATACCTCAGACCAGTGCCTGCATCCTCCCCGTGGTGTCCAAATATAAGTGTGGGGGCAATTGGAACCATGCCACGCAGCCAGCACCTAGCTTGTATCTGTCTCCCCCTCTCTCTTCAGAGCTAGGCATACCCCCTCCAACCCTCCTAGCACCATATCCTTCTCTCCGGCCCTGAGCTCGCACTGGTCTGCCAGCCATGGACCCATTCCACCACCACCGTCCTGGATGGCCCACCCTGGCCTACACAGTCTGCCACTGGCTTTGTACCCCACTCCATATCCCCCAGCCTGTAATACTGCCACCTCCCAGCACTCGCTCTAAATGCCTGCCTATAATATATTTTTCTATCCCCTTTTTTGGGGGGAGATGCTGACCCAGTTGCCAGGACCTCCAGCCACTCGTCTCCCCAGGCCCACTGTTTGGCACTTACTTTCAGGCCACTGATTCCTCTCCTTAGAATTTGGGGATCTTTTCCTTTGTCTTTTCCAGACAGAACGCCTCACCTTTGCCTCTCCTCACCAGAGGCTACTCCTAGCCCCTAGGTGTTGGGTCACAGGCCATTGTCCCAGCCTTCCTCGGGTCTCTATACCAGGGAAGGTCGGTCCAGGGGATTGGCTCTTGCCTCTGGACAATTTGCCTCCTGGAGATGGCCTAGAGGGGCCATTTCCACCTTTTTAAGAAACCTGAATCTGGGCAATTTATGCTGGCTGGAAATTACTCTGTTTTTAAACTTGATAAACAAATGGGTAATGAACCCTGGCCACAAAAAGGGGTTAGCAGAGGGCAAAGCAAGGACATCACCTTCCTCAAGCTATTCCTCATAGTGGTGGCCAAAAGTATCTGGGGACAACCCCTCCAGAATACACAGGTCAAATTCTGGTCTGATAACATGGCTAGAGATAAGTAACATGCAAGATGAAAGTTCAGAAAGGGGTCATCAGGATGCTCTGGGTGTTAGGACTCTGCTCATAGGAGCTGATTCTCTCCTTTAGGGCACGCCCGCTGAAGTTTACAAAATAACATTAATACATCCCACTCGGCAGAGACCATATATCGAGAGTTGGGATCCCTTTAAACAAACCTGGTCAACTGATACTAAAAAGCCATACAGGCCTTTGTGGGCGTATTTAATAGATTTTTGCAGCAGTACATCCTGCAGGCATGGTGGTTAATGCCGGGGAATAATTTGGTCTGATTTATAGTGCAGCCTGAGGAAAAAGAGATATCCCGTGCCAGGGTCAGCCCACTTCCAGGCCATAGCATCTGTGAGCAAGCTTCTGGGAGACACAGACTCTGAGCAGGCTGTAGTGGTCAAGAAGATCATGTAAGGCAAGGTTTAGGAAAGGAGGAAGGTCCCTGACAAACACCTGCCTATATCCAACCAGCTACTGGGAGACATGATCTAGTGCTAGAACAGCATGTGTTTCTCCATGCTCCGGGGCTGCATATTCCAAACAGTGTTTTTGCTGCTGTGTTTGTGGGCATTCAGAAAGGAGAGGCGGCAGTTACATCTGGCAACCTCAACCCCTTTGCCTCCAGTTCCCTCTGCTCCAGGCCATGCACCTTTGTTGTACCACATCCCCAGCTTACTGATTCTGTACACTCAGGGATGGATCAGGGGCAAATCACGGCAGCTGTCATCATCAATTTAGGAAAGGCCTTTGACTCAGTATCCCACCTTCTCCTCCTGGATATGCTGAGTTCTGCTGGCCTCTCAGCTCCCACTGTTGACTGGTTCCATTCTTACCTCACAGGATGTCTACAGTAGGTACAGGTTGGTAATGCCCTGTCACCTCCTCTTCCTATCTAGCTGGGGGGTCCCACAGGGCTCCATCCTGAGTCCCATGCTCTACTCCATCTTCCTCAATGATCTCCCCTTCATTTGTGCAAATTTGCATATCCAAATGTGTGCAGATGACACAGTCATCTATACTTCCTGCCCCTCCACTACAGCCATAGAAGATCTGCTCCAGCAAGCCTTTCACATTATCCTATTCTGGTTCCAATCTAACCAGCTTTAGGTCAACATACAAAAAAACCTGTGTCCATGACCTTTGGCACCAGCCAAAAACTGGCCAGACTGTCATCCCTGTCTGTCTTCTCTAGCTTGGATGGCTCCCCTATAGAAGTGGTTCCTTCCTTCAAGTACCTTCAAGTACCTCAGTGTGTGGCTTGACAGCAAGCTTTACTTCACTGCCCATCCGTGCCAAGCTCTGACCTAAGCTTGATGCCTGCACCACAATAAGGATGATCTATCTCCAGAGGTTTACCAAGAGCTTGTCCCCAAAATGTTGCTCCTGTTTTTTGACTATGCAAGGAATTAAATTGTGACTGTTACTATAAGGGTATCAGCTAAAAAGAGACAGAAAAAACACATTTTCTCTACCACCCTCCAGAGTGAGGGCCAAGACTGTCATCAATGTACTGCACTTCTAACAAGAGAGTCCTAGAACTAATGAATTTGAAAAAGATAGCTGATTAATTACTTGCGTATTGCTTATAGAGTATCTTTATTAATCTATATTGACTTACTTGCATTGAAAAACTGCAATATAGACTCATAACGTTGTTGTTTTCTCATATTTTACCCCACATTTTCAACATAGCCTTCTTATGACCACACAAAGCCTTCTTATGAGCCCACCTCATGAACAATGGTGGAGTACATTTTCAAATCCTGCTCAAAAAGTGATTTTGTGCCACAAGTGTGAAAACACATTTTGGCCAGGATTTGAAAAGTGACAGCTGTCACACTCATGAGGTAATGCGAAGAAATGACTATGAACATTTGGGGTCAAAGTACTGACAATTATACAGTGGCAAGACAAATTCTAGGAATGTGATTGGCTGCTGACCTCTAGACACAGTGATGTTATTAGAGAATAACATCACTGTATCTAGAGCAGGCACAGAAAAGACTGCATAACCCATGTTTTAAATCATTCCCCATTTAAACTGCAGAGAGCAGCTGAAAACTTTAAGACATCACAGCTTACTCCAGCCCCACCAACAGCAATTGTGTCCCTTGCTTCACCAATTTCAGCAAATACCATAGTTCCATATCTGAGCACAAAAATTACATTTAATTTTCATGCCAGGTTTTTTCTTCCTGAACCGAGCTGCATCACTGAACAGGCAGATTGTACCCGCCAACCTCGCGGCTCATGGGATCCACTCAGGTCTGGGAAAAACAAACAGAAAAATTAAATGTTTCTTCTATCTTGAAGTTAACCCCTCCCACTCAAGCCTCCGGAAGCTCCCTGTGGTATCACTCGAAGCTCTCCTCTGCATGTGGGTGTCCTAGACCTCCATAGCTAGTTCCAGTCCCCTGCACCGGACTCACATGTCCTTCCTGGCACCTCTCTTGCAGCTCCTGCTGATACAGTCTGTCTAACTGGACTCTGAGGTGCTTATAATGTATTTTTTCTCTGTTTCAGGAGATACTCAGACTGTAGCTCTGTTTGTGGCTCAGAGCCGTGTATACCTTGTAAAATTATACTGTTCTTAGCTTTGGTGTCTCTTTGTATATATATTCCTGTACATATCTTAAGTGTGCTTACTGTCTACTGGTTATGTTCACATGGTTCTATTTTGACTCTGTACACTGCCTAACTTGTGTCATGTTATCCTCTGTATTAACCTGTATCTCACTGTATCTGTGTCTCATTGTACTCTCCCAGGTCGTGCTTGAAAATAGGCATATAACTTGACTAGTGTACTTACATATACTGTAGATTCCTGCAAATGTACAGTAATTGCTGACAATTTTGTATAAGTGTACTATGTCTGACTTCTACTTGTTCCCATTATGTTGTCTTGTATCTACGATTGTCTACTTACCCTTTGTTGTAATCTCCCGGGTTGTACCTGAAAATAGGCAGCTATGCTGTCTAGTGTACCTACCCAGTTAACAGAAATGAAACAAATAAATAATAAATACCTGATCAACAAAAGCTGAATAAATAAATAAATAAAATTCCTCACACTGATCCTCTGCCTCTGCCGTACTCCTCCTGAGCTCACTGATAAAAGTTTCACAAAAAGTAGCAGCATATCTATCTTCTCCTCAGTGCTGAAATCCTGTTAGCGTGTGGCATGCACACTTCAGTGTCCTGCAATATTGTAGCTGAGCAGTTTCACAAGCACAGAAACAAAAGCCACAATTTGCAAAATAAAAAAACAAAAAAAAAGTTAAAACACAGCCCGGTTTAATGGACAAGCGAACAGACAGAGTGGGGGAGGGACTGATGTCACACATCATAGCACGGAAATCATCAGTGCAACAATGATAAACTGTGGGAAACTGGATACCGAGGATAATTCAGTCAGCAGGTCCACCTAGTGGTGGAAAAATATACTGGACTTTTTTAAAAAAAAGGTATACCTCCACACACAAAAAATGGGAAAAAATGTTTTTTTCTTTTCCTTTTCTTTTTTATAAAAAACAAGCCATTGTATAATAGCACTAACTTCATTTCTTGGGTATTGAATGCACTTGGCCTGCAGCCTTGTACTTCAACCACCTGTGGTGTGATGTTATTACACAATAACACACACCCTGTCATGCCTTATTGCTTAATTACTGAAGTTATGAGCATACATTTGTAAATTTCAATGTAGGCTCATAACTTTGTTGTTTTTTAATATTTTTATCCCAAATTTTCAACATAGCCTTCTTAGGACACCACCTCATGCACAAGGGTGGAGAAAATATTCAACTTCTGCCCAAAAGGTGATTTTGCACAGCGACTGTGAAATCACCTTTCTGGGTGTGAAAACACATTTTGGCCAGGATTTGAAAAATGACAGCTGTCTCATTCATGGGGTGCTGTGAAGAAATAGCTATGTTGAAAATGTGGAATTAAAATATTGAAAATTACAAAACTTATGAACCTGTGTTCATAAATTTCAACACAGGCTCATAACTTTGTTGTTTTTTAATATTTGTGCCCCAGATTTTCAACATCGTCTTATGACCCCACCTGATGAAAATGGGTGGAGAAAATGTTCAACTCCTGCTGGAAAGGTGATTTTGAGCAGAAATCATAAAATCACCTTTCGGGACACATCTGCCTAATTTCATTGCCATTGTTCATGAGGTGGGGTGCTAATAAAGGCATGCTGAATATGGGGCAATTATTTTCAAAAATGATGAAGTTATGCCACTAAGTTCAAAACCCCATTTAAATACATTGAACTGCACACCTGATTTCCTCAGTTCATGATCCAGCATTGAAGAGAGAAGACATGTCTGTGGTCCAGAGAGGAGTATGGCATTGGACCCCCAGTGGGTGGGTAAGTAAGAGCTTGGGGGGTTGCTGTGTGGGAGGGTCAGGTGGGAGGACTAATGGCAGTGGCAGCAAGAGACATTGATGTATGGTTTTCTTTGTTACAGGGTATACTGTAAAAAACAAAAACTACAGGGGATGGTTTTCATTGTAGGTGGTGATACTGGGGGATTGGGCACCCCCAGTATTGGTGTTATGTTTGTGGGGAGGGTGTTGGGTGATGAGTGGGAGGGTCAGGTGGGCGACTAACAGCAGTGGCAGCAACAGACATCAATGGACAGTTTTCTTTTTTACAGGGTATATTTAAACAAACTACAAGGGATTTTTTTTTTATTTTAGGTGGTGACACTGGAAGATTGGACACCCCCAGTGCTGGGGTTTATTTAAGGTAGCAACACTGGGGGATTGGGCACCCCCAGTGTTGGTATTTATTTAAGGTGGCAACACTGGGGGATTGGGCACCCCCAGTGTCAGTGTTTCTTTCTGGTGGCAACACTGGTGGATTGGGCATGCCCAGTATCAGTGTTATGTTTATGGGGGGCTGGGTTCTGAGTGGGAGGGTTGGGTGTAGGAACAGCAACAGTGGAGGCAGAAACAGATATTAATAGAGGGTTTTATTTGTTACAGAGTACAAAAAAAACTACAAGGGATGATTTCCTTATTTCAGATGGTGACACTGGGGATTGGGCACCCCCAGTGTTGGTGTTATGTTTATAGGGCGGAGGTGGTGAAGTGCTGATTGGGAGGGTCGGGTGGGGGGACCCCCAGCAGGCTGATCATGACATATCAGTTGTGTTTGCTGGGCAGTGTTATGTAGATCAAAGGAAAGAGCCGGCCTGTGATTGGGTCAGCTCTCTCCTTTGAACTACACAAGGTTTCCGCCCAGAAAGTCAGAACAGTGTCATGATCAGGCTGGCTGATGACTGGTGTGACAGTGATGAGCCTCTAGCAGACCACTCTGCATTGGACTAACAGTGTCACACCCCTCGAAAGCCACTCTACTAAAAAAAATGTTTGCTGTGCGTGTGCAGGCGGCAAACATAAAAAAAGATTGCAAAAATATATGAACTATAAACTGAATTGTGTTTAACTCTCACGTTTTTCAAAGTTATTGAGCTGGTGTCAGGGGCTCTATAAAGGGAACATAAACAGCATGTACATTTAAATCAACTGTTGCTGGTGTTTTTTGTTCATTATTGACATGCTGTTAAAATATCTGAAGGTATTATATTTGCATTCTGCATGCTGGTCCCAACTATGTTCAGTGCTTTCAAATAGATGCTTCCTGTCTGTAACTAGGGGGTAACACACAGACAAATACACACATACCACACACACACACACACACGGTGTGAGGCTTGCTGCTATCCTCAAAGCATGATGGTGATGTCAGCTAGCTGGCTAATGGGCAGAATACCATTGTGACTGGTGGAGTTTTACACCTATCAGCCAGATGAACACTGTCATCATCATCACCTTCTCAACAGTGGCTTTTGAGAGGCAAGCTTCTTGCATTTCTATAGCCATTGGCTTATACTGTACACACTTACACAGCCCCCTACGCTACAGCAACAATATGTTTGCCTTGCGCATGCTCACAAACAAGCACAAAAATTAACAAGGTTAGCTAGTTGGTGCCAAGTGTCCCAACCTCAGGTTACTTACAAAAAAAATGAAAGACATGGCCAACTAACCACAGTCAGCACAGCCACTTGTTATTAAACAAAAGATCAGTACTATTGGAAAAAAAAAAAAACATTGTAACACTGAAATTGGGAGCAGAAAGCTGAGATGGCTTTGCCCTTCCCTCAGCCTCAGCTCTAAGATACACTCAGAATAAGCAAAGTAAGAAAATATAGAACATTTGTCTGCTTCAAAGTTTTCTGTGAATAAAAGTTTTTCATATCACACATATCACTATTCAGTGCTTTAAAATGACCAACGGTTTCTCATTAACTGTGATGTTTCCTATTTGTTTCACTGATTGTCTTTAGAATACCTTGTATTATAAAACATGTCATGTTCAGTGTCATGCATGGTCTTTGAGATGTTTAGCTGTTTTTTTGAATAGGCCACAAAGTTATACATGGGATTTGATGCCATCGCTCATCAGGCTGAGCTGAGGGTGGGATTTGGCAGTGGTGGATACAGGTAGGGAGCTCTATTACATTCAGGGCTTTGGGGTTTGACAGTGGGATGTGAGAGGAAGAAATGTACTATACTTTGGAACTGAGGGTGGTATTCAGCAGTAGATGTGCATAGGTGTAGGATACTTCATTACACTCATAAGCGCAGGACTTGTTAGCCAGCAAAAATTCCATCCTCCCTTTTTTAGCAGTAAAGTACTCCTAATAATCTTAGATTCTTTACTTGGGTTGTGGAAATTCAATCAGCTGTTTTTAAGACTGTGTTTCATTACAGCTTTTGTCATTTAAGTGGATATACAATAAAAATGGAAATCTTCTCCCCAGAGATCACACACTAACTGCACCCACTATATTTATAATGCAGTTATGTCAGTGGGTTGCCAGCACGTTTCTGATGCCAACAGCACAACACCACCCTGATCTGCTTACATCTATGATGGTGGACCTGGCAAAGGACCAATACCTTTTAAGAACTTCAAAATCCAAACATCAAAATCATCTATCTTGCCTCGGGAATGAAATAAAGCAAAAAGAAAATCAGATATATTGATGTTTTGGTTGGTTCTAAATGCCAACCAAATTCTTAAAGAGCTAGTGCATTGCCTTAAACTGATATTAGTTTTTAGAAGCAGTCAACTAGTATCTTTTGTATCTGAGGTACTTTTCTTGTTGTTTTGATTAAATAGAAGATCTTTCACCTGATATTAGTAAGTGGGATGCTTGGAACCGCACTCTACCTGACAGATGCCATATGTTGCTCTGTTCCTCCTGTTACATCATCAGCATTGTGACCTACCTGAATGTGACATCCCAGATGCTCAGGAAGACCCACTCAGTAGCTGCCAGGTCAATCACCTGTGATGTCACTGAAGTCACATGCTGATGATGCAGTAGGAGGAATAGAACTAGATATGTAGCTGCCAGGCAGTGTGCTATTCTACTCTTCTGACATAACACTAGCACACAGAAAACATTCTAATAAGCAAAAGGAAAATGGAAAATACTTCATAGAAACATAAACTTTGATGGCAGATAAGGACTACTTGGCCCACCCAGTCTGCCCTTTTCCCTACCTATTGGATAAGTTGCAGATTCTAGTTAACCAACAGCCTACTTCCTCCCACCCCCCACTATAATTGCCTTATGTCTGTCCCATGCATGTTTGAATTCCCCCACTGTTTTAAACCCTACAACATCCCCAGGAAGGTGGCTGCATGCGTCCACCACTCTCTCTCTGTGAAAAAATATTTCCTTGCATTGCCTCTGAGCCGTCCCCCCTCTATCTTTAAATTGCACCCCCTTGTTTTTGGACATCTCTTTTTCTGAAAGATGCTACCCTCCTGCACTTTGTTGATTCCCTTGAGGTACTTGAAAGTTTCTATCATCATGTCCCCCCATCCCTCCTTTCATCAAGGGTATACATATAAAGCTTTCTCAGTCTCTCTCTCTCTTCATTTGGTTTCTGATGCAGATCCTGCACCATTTTAGTTGCCCTCCTCTGAACTGCCTCCATCCTGTCTACGTCCTTGCAGAGATGTGGTTTCCAAAACTGCATGCAGAACTCCAGGTGGGGTCTCACCAACTGTCTGTACAGAGGGATAACCACCTCCCCTTTTCTACATGTGATGCCTCTCTCTCTATGCATCCCAGTATCCCCCTGGCTGTCCTTACTGACTTCTTACATTGCTTGCCCACCTCTAGGTCATCTGATATGACTACCCCCAGGTCCCCTTCCATTGTTGTTATTGTTAGTACCTCCCCTGCCATTGTGTACTCTTCTCCTGGGTTTTTGTTTCCCAGGTGCATTAGTTTGCACTTCTTTGCATTGACTCTATGTTGCCATATGTCTGACCATTCCTCCAACATTGCCAAGTCCCTTCTCATCCATTCCACCCCCCCCTTTTTTACATTTGCCTCTTTACAGATCTTTGTGTCGTCTGCAAAGAGGCATACCTTTCCTTCCAGACCCTCTGCAATGTCACCTATAAAGACGCTAAAGAGGACTGGACCCAGTACTGAACCCTGAGGTACTCCAGTAGTAACCCCCTTTTCTTCGGAGTGAGTTCCATTCACTATTACCTTATGTGTCCTGCTGTGCAGCCAGTTTGCTACCTAGACTACCACCCTGGGACCCACTCCCAGGCTGACTAACTTGATTATTAATCTTTTGTTCGGGACTGTGTCAAATGCCTTGCTAAAGTCTAGGTAGGCCATATCCACAGTCCCTCCCTGGTCTATTACTTTGGTCACCCAGTCAAAGAAATCTATTAGACTCATCTGACATGACCTTCCTGCTGTGAATCCATGCTGCCTTGGATCCTGTGCCCTCCTGACCTCTGGGTACTCAACAATTCTTTCGGAAGTGATTCCATCATTTTCCCTACCACTGAGGTCAAACTAACAGGTTTGTAGTTTCCTGCTTCTGCCTTGCTTCCACTTTTGTGAAGGGGAATCACATCTGCCCTCTTCCAGTCCTCAGGTACCACCCCATCCTCCCATGATTTGTTAAAAAGGGTGGTCAGTGGTGTCACTAGGTCCCCCCTTAGTTCTTTTACAAATTTACAAATGACCACTTCTTCAAATCTGTAACATTTTTCTGTCAGCTATTTTTGGTTGTACTAGCTCTTTAAAATCTGTGTTAACTAGTACTGCTCCTTTAGCACTTTAAATAATTCACAATATTGGCTTAATGGGGATACAGTATGTGCCATACTGACTGCCATTCCCCACAATGTTGCTGAACACTAATGGAAATGGAATGTTGCATCCTCTTTTTACAGAGATCTATTAAGGAAAGAAACAGCAGTGTAAACAGCCCATGGCTATGTTTGGAACCAGTAAATATTTTATAGTTCTATGTTCACATCAATACTGTATGTTCTCTCTCCATCTATATTTTGTACAGACTGACAGATTGTTGCATATGACAGTAATAGCGAACAATGCTTCTTTGCTAGTGCTTGTTAATGCATCAATTATTTGTGCAGAATGTCCTTTACTGTATATAGCTATATTATTGGAAAGATCAGAAGGACTGAAGCATGTCTATATTGTAGCTCTTCCGAACAGATTTCAACTGAGGTTCTTTCAGCAGTCACTGGTGTCACAAATCCTCTCCACAGAGAACATTCTGTCAAAATGAATACTGTCAGGAAATTGAAGCCCTTACAGCCATTGCATGTGTTTACTGTAAACACACAGACTGCTAACTTTTGTTCACTGGTACGAGTTGAAGCTTGTTCTTATTGAAGTAGGGAACTGCTTCTTTGTTTGTGATGTGATAGAAAATAAGCAATGATCTGCGCAGAACATAGCAGCTAAAATAATAGACCACCTTTATAGAGTGTTAATGGAAAACAGTGAGGATTGGAACTATGCCAACAGTCTTCTTGTGAAAACTTGGTCTGGTGCCCATTTTCAGGACTGGTACCTCTAACCTTCCGGCACACCAACAATGAAATCCAGAGGTGTAAATCCCATAGTTGCCTCTTTGAGAATGGCATGGCACTCCTGTCTACCTAAAATTATTAGTGCTGCAATGTTTTTCCTGATGCCAAGCATAATGTCACTTCAAATGAATAATCCTGAGAAAAATGATCTTGAACATGACCAAACAAGAAATTCATTTATTGCACAGAGATATAGCTTTCAGTTTAAATGTAGTATAAGTTTTGAGGGTTTTTTGTTTGTCCAATAGCTGAATGGGCTAGTAGCTTATTACAGCATTGATAGTCACAATAGATTGCTGAAACTCAAAAACAATGAAAAGTGAAAATTGCAATGTATTATATACACTTTGGCCTGGCTATTCAAAGGGGTTGCACCAGCACAACCCCAAATTGCACCCTGGTGGGATATAGAAAAGGCTGCCTGGCACAGCACAAATCCTGATGCACCAGGGCACAATGTAAATGTATGCAGCGCAGATGCAGGGGGCGTGCCCATGTGGCACATCTCGATATTCAGCCCAGGATGTGTGGCTCATATGTGGCACAACCCTGCATTGTGCCACATATGGGGGCTTAAAGTTGAGCCTGTGAATAGGTGGAACAACTCCTGGCCACCCATAGGAGGGCTGCTGTATTGCAGGGTGCAACATAGCAGCTGCCAGCCATGGGTGGACACCCGCCCACCCAGAACACTGTCCACAAGCACCCACATATCCCTGGTAGTCTAGTGGTACCTGCCCTGGTATCCCGATCACCGTACAAGTACTGTAACACATTCCCTGGTAGTCTAGTGGTACCCCCCTCCCTCCTGTTGCCATGATCGCCATTAAAGTACTTTAACTCATTCCCTGGTAGTCTAGTGGTACCTCCCTCCCTCCCATTGCCACAATCACTGATGAATATACTTACAAATTCCCTGGTAGTCTAGTGGTACCCCTCCACCCCAACCCCAATCGTGGTAAATCGCCATATGTAAAGTCCCTAGTGGTCTAGTGGTGCTCCCCCCTGCCCGTTGCCACGATCAGAGTAAATCGCCCAATGTAAATTCCCTGGTGATTCAGTGGCATCCCCCACCACCCCATCCACACAGGACCCCTTTCCCACCCTGCCCCCATCATCAGCAGGTGGCTGCAACCCATGCATACCGCCGCCTCACCATATGGCAGGTTCAGTATGGTTATACATAGTTGTACTAGATAGTCCCAAATATGTGAAGTCATTCACATATTTGGGACTGTCTAGTACAGTATGCCCTGCAAGCCTATACTACACCTGCCATACGGCGGGTGGCCAGGCAATATGCAGGTGAGTTGCAGCCACCCACCGATGACGGTGGGACCGGGGTGGGCAAGGGGTCCTGTGTGGGTGGTAGGGGTGAAGGATGCCACTGGATCACCAGGAATTTACATAGGGCGATTTACCATGATCACAGCAACGGGTGGGGGGGGAATACCACTAGACCACCAAAGACTTTACATATGGCGATTTACTGCAATCGGGGCTAGGGACGCCGGGGTACCACTAGACTACCAGGGACTTTGTAAGGATATTCACTGGTGATCGTGGCAATGGGAGGGAGAGGTACCACTAGACTACCAGGGAATGAGTTAAAGTACCTTAACAGTGATCGCGGCAACGGGAGGGAGGGAGGTACCACTAGACTACCAAGGAATAAGTTAAAGTACATTAATGGTGATCGGGGTAACGAGAGGAAGGGGAGTACCACTAACCCACCAGGAAATTTCTTAGGGCATTCAACAGCGATCATGGCTAGGGCAAGGGATGCCCCAGGACCCCTTCTGCACATGACATTCAGTGCAATTCGTAATTGCAATCACAATTTGCCAGGCTGCCCTGTGCAAGTCATGCAAATGGAGCTATAATGACATGCAAATGGCCCCATTTGCACTTTGCATATATTATAGCCTCATTTGCATGCCCTCTGCTGAATATCGCGGGTGATGTGCCCGGTGCAACTGTATTTGTTCAGCAGACCTGAGTTTGATTCCCACAACCTCCACTTGCAAACAGTGTGACTCTGAGCAAATAGGAGTGAAGGCAGTCTATAAGCACCAGGAACAAAGGCAACAGTGCTGTGAATAGCTCAGGCAGTCCACACCGCAGAAAGAGACAGCCCCCATTGCAATAGACTCCAGCCAGGACACAGTACTCATGTAAAAAAATGGTCTTTTATTGTAAGAAGAGGTGCAGCAGCAGTCAAACAGACAAAGGTCTAGCAGAAAACTGCTAAATAAATGCACTGACGTTTCTCCCGGCCCCTGCCAGGCTTCTTCACAGTGATTTAAACATAAAGTGCATAGTGCTCTGCATTTATAGTGCAAGTAGGTGTACTTAAAAGTGCAACACAACCAATCATGGAGAAGCATAATGACATAATTTTAAAGACACAGTCTCCATAATCTCCGCACATGGTTCACCCACATACAAAATGTTTATGTAAACACACAATTATGAACACACATCTATATCCAGCATGGACTATAGGGTGATTGGAGTACCCATTGTGAGTCTGTGGTGTTATTTTTACACAAATTTATCAAAGACACATATAATTTGTTTTTTTTTGGGGGGGAGGCTTACCAATAACACAGTGGGACTCAAACTTATACATAGTCCATGCACATACACTTCTAAAAATCAGAAAAATCAATCATTCAATCCAGGAGATTTACAAATGGCAATTACAGGTTTGGCTGTCTAATACAAAACAGCAGTTCTCACCTAAAGTTTATATAGTCAGTTTTACATTAATATACAGCTACATATCATGTCAGCTTCTAACACCAAAACTTCTTTAGGAAAGCAGCCAGATCTATATTCTCATTTAACCCACTGGTCCTATGGGCTCCTAATTCACAAATCCAAAAACGTTCCCGCTATCCAATACGTTTTTTTATGTCACCACTTCTAGGGCCAGTGCTGACATGTTCAATGCCAGCAAAATTGATCTGATGTACAGTGTGGGGACTGTTCTTAATATGCTTAACAATGGCATATGTAACATCACTCCTCTGTAAGGCCTGAATGTGTTCCCCTAATCTCACTTTCAGGATACGTGTGGTCTGACTCACATAAAAGGATACACAGTTGCATTTGAGCAGGTAAACCACATTCTGTGTGTCACGGGTAATAACGTTTCTAATTTCAACCAGTTTACCTGTACTTAGGTGTGTAAAAGACTTCCCAGTGTTGATGTAATTACAATACCTACATCTACCACATTTATGTGTCCCTGTCGGGAGAGGGGGAATAAGATAGATGATCTGACCAGTTCTGGCCCCAAGGTAATGTTAGTCACCACCATGTCTTTTATATTTTTACACCTCCTAAAAATGACTCTTGGTCCCTCCTCTACTGTGTTCTGTAGCTTAGGATCCAACTGAAGTACGGACCAATTGCTGGTTATTTCTTTTACTTGATTGGCTCATTTTGAGTATGTGGTTACAAAGGGGCAGACAATGCGTCTATCACTTTTATTATCACTCTGTTCCAAGACTGTTTCCCTGTCTATAATTTCCACCTTATGTAGGGCTGTCACTATAATGTGATTACTGTATCCCCTATCCACAAATCTTCTAACTTAGGCATTTCTTTTGGGTTCAAACTCATGCTGTCCAGAATAATTCCTAAGTGTGTAGATCAATTGGCCTTTAAATATGTTGAACTTTGTGTGGTGGGGATGGCAGCTCTGTTATCTAAGCAGGCTGTTCCTATCTGTCAGTTTCTGGAACAGAGTCATACTAAGCCCACCATTCACATTCCTATAAATCTTCAGATCAAGGAATATGATCACATCTTGATGGATGGTATATTTATATATGAGGCAGCTACCAGTAGTCTCCATCCAGGTTACAAAATCAGCAAATTCATTGATGGACCCCTTCCATATAACCAGTATATCATCAGTTAAGTGCCACCACAAATCCAGCTTAGACAAAAATGGATTTGTGGTGACGCTATAGAGATGCTCCACTTCCCATTTACCCATGTACAAATTTGCAAAACTTGGAGCCATGATGGCCCCCATGGCAGTGCCACATATCTGTAAATAGGTATTGTTCATAAACATAAATGCATTTTTTGTCAGCTCTTCTGCTAATTCCAGTAAGAAAGTGGTCGGGACTGCCACCCTTTCTTCTTCACTCCTCTGTTCACGAAAAAAAAACATAGCTTCTAGACCCTCCCCAAGGGGAATGACTGTGTACAATTATTTAACATCCAAGGTTGCTAAATACCATTCTTGTTACATATCCAAATTTTCCACAATATTGGTTATTTCAGTGGAGTCTCTTATATAGGATCTCAAATTCTTTACTAATGACTGTAAATGTTGATCCACAAACAAGTCACTTAACCTCCCCAGTACTCCTGAGTAGAGGTGGGCAAAATGGCTAAAATTCGCTACGCGTAGTATTTCATGTAGAACCCAAATTTCAAGTAATTTTCTGCACAGCAAAGTGAAAAACTTTGCATCGCGAAGTAACGCGAAGTTCCCATTATTCACTATGGACTTTGCCTTACTTCACCTTGTTTTTTTGCTCTTTCAAGTGAATTTCGCAATGATTCATGGGATTTACAATCACATGGGCTCTATATTGTTTTGCACAGCCTTAGTTCAGCATAGTGTGTGTAGTGGAAGGCTGGAGACAGTTTGTTCTCAGAGCTCTGACAGTCAAACCATCGGAAAACCTTTAAAAATGCATTTTTGCCATAACATTTTGTGTCACAATTTAATGCATTGATTGTAGGTAACCCTTATGTGTTTATATCATCGAGCATTTATTGATTTTGTGTGTAGAAGAGTGCTTCGGGAGAGGGCGGATCTCTGGTGTAGAAGGGAGATTAGTGAGAAAGGCAATTTTTCCAACTTTTGCTGGCTAGTTTTTTTTATTATTTGTGTGTTCAGGCACACACAGTACAACTTTACTTAATTTTTTATAATTTTTTCTGCTTGCTGGGCATTTTTTCAGTTGTTTTAAAAGACTGTTTGTATTGTAGTTTACTGGACAGTTTAAGTTTCTGTGGCTGACCTTTAATATGTGTGTGTTGTGTAAATTGATATGCATTTTATTGTGGAACCACAACAGCAGTACTCCGAATTTCTCAGCCTGTCTGGAATTTTTGTCCCTGCTTCTGTCTGTATAGCAAAAGCTGCCCCCCCCCCCACCGCAAAACAAAGTACAGTTTTTTGACGTTGGGATTTTTGAAGACTGGTTCAGGTCTTGTGTTACTTGTGCCTCTGTGGCTGTATATCTTGTGTTTTTGCTTCCCATCCCCAAAAACAACCAAAATAATAAATTGCTGTTAATTGTTTGTTTAATCTTAAAAAATGCCCACGAAGAGACATTCATGCAAAGCTGGTTTTGGCTGTGGTGCTGCTGCCAATAATATTATTACCAGTGGAAGCTGTTGTGATGATGAGGAAGGTTCATCAGGGGCTAGTAGCAAGTCTAGCAGTGTTAAGAGTGGTCATGGCCATGATAGTACGCAGCAGAAGGAAAAGGTTGCAGTTGCTGCAAGTAAGGGGATTTCTCTGACTCTGTTTTTCACAGCAAAATCAGTCACTTCAGTGCTGGTTGGAGATGCTGTTGTCCATGCTGGTAGTAAAGTTAGCGACAACATGGTTGATAACAGTATGAGTATTGCTACAAGTTCAACCCAGGCAAACTTATCAGGTGGGAAAAATGTTGTTGAATCCACAGAGTTGAGTGTAGTTGATGTCCCACTCCCCACAGTAGTTGAACTTGATTCTGATCATGCTAATGACTCACAGTCTCATGTTTCCACTGATCTTGAGGTTAGGCCGTCCAGAAATTCAGATGTTGATGAAAAAAGTGTAGATGATAGCATTGAGGCTGTGATTGCAATATCTCCACAGGAGGACAGCATCCAAAGTGAATTTGTGAATGATGATTAAGGTGGCTGCTTGTAAACAGTCTGTTCATCAATCCCCCCTCCTCAAAGTTCTGATGTAGCTGTGTCTGTTGCTGACCCTGATGTAAAGGTCACTGATTGTGATGTTCAGTCAAAGTCCAAGTGTACACAACACCAGAAATCATGCAGTACACCCCCATTTCATTACCAACAAAAGTGCCATTACATATGCAACCCCAGAAGTGACATATGAAGAGTACGGCCTCAAAATCCTTAGTTTGGGAATTTTTCTTACAAGATAGTAGCAATGAAACAGTGGCAATCTGTCAGCTTTGCCAAGCATGTGTGAAGCGTGGTAAAAAGGGTAGCCACCTGGGCACTGGGGACCAGCATACTCATCTCAAGAGCAGGCACATGGCACTGTGGATTTGGCACCTGAGGGGAGATAATGCCATAGTGGGGCTTTCACCCTCATCCATGTTAGTGAGCATGGTATCCCCTTCCTTTAATGTAAGTAGCCATGTTGGTAAAAGTGGTGAAATAACACCAGAGGATTACTAAAGGCATGAGGAGGAGGAGGAGGATTTTGAAAGTTCAAGTAGTGTCAGAGTAGCAGTGATCCATATAGTAATTCTAGTACATCAACCTCTGTGCTTAAAACAGGTAAAATAACCACATGTATTGGCTTGTCACCTATGCACCCACCATCACACAGCAAAGGTATCCCATCCATTTCTGTTCACAGAGGAGAGTGATTTGTCACGCCAAGTGCAAAACACTGAACAATGCAGCCCACATTGCACAGCCTTTTTGCCCAGAACAGGAAATATCCACCAAATCATGCAGTTGCTCATGAACTCAATGCTGCAGTAGCGGAAATGCTGGCAACTGACCTTTTGCCATTCTCCTTTGTGGAGAATGCAGGGTTCTAGTGCTTTGTAGCATGCACCTTTCCTAAATGGAACATGCCATCCAGGACATACTTTTCCACCCATGCCACTCCTGAGTTATATCGGATAGTGACAGATTCTGTAAGACATGCCCTTCAACATTCTGCATCACCTTACCTTCACTTAAACATGGATATGTGAACAAGTGGCAAAATGGCATGTCTCTTCTATCTGTGTATTACTGCACATTGGGCACAGCTACCTGGGCTTGTCTTTGATGGTGGGATGGTAAAGCAGTGAAAGAAGTCAGAATGTGGTGGTACAAACCTTCATGGCATTAGACAGCATGCCACACTTGCAATGCATAGTGTAGCAGGGTTGCATACAGGTGAAAACATGCTAGACTTGCTACTGACAGAAACTGATGAGTGGCTGCACCCCCTGTCCCTAAAATCTGGCTTCATAGCTAGTAATAATGGATCAAACATTTTTAAATGTATCAGCAATGGTGGTTTTGTGAGGGTTCTCTGCCTGGCCTACTGTTTAAATCTTATGGTACAACAGTTTCTGCAGTACCCTGAAATAAAGTAAATGCTGACTGTTGCACACTGCATCTGTGCCCACTTTGCATGCTCTGGAAAGGCCCATGACTGACTTAGGCAGCTGCAGACTCAAAACAGCATCCCTCAGCACCACCTCAAGCTTGAAGTTGTCACGAGATGGAACTCAATTCTTTACATGGCAGAGTGGTTGTATGAACAGTACAAAGCCATCTCCGAGTATCTAGCTATGCACACTAGCCATGACAGTTTAGGGGCCTCATTGTCTATGACAACTGAACAATGGAGACTCATTGACTCAATAATAGTAATTTTGAGGCCATTTGAACATGCCACACAGGCAGTGTGGTGATGCTGCATCCATTAGTTAAGCCGTTCCACTGCTGTGGGTGCTGAAGAAGATTTTGTTGAATCTGCAGCCAAGCCTTGATGTGGCTGGAGATAGGTCAAGCTATGCATTACTGAAACACTTGATTACAATATTAGACAGCAATCAACACATCGCCATTATTCAGCAATCTCCAGAATTAGGAATAGCTACAATGCTGAACCCATGTTACAAGCATGTCATTGCATCCATACTGGAGGGAGGGCATGATCAGGTTCAAAATCTTACTGAACAGCTGGCCTTATTAGTTCATGGGACACAGAAGTCATGTGCAAAGTTCTGCAAAGCACAGCATGACAAAGCTGAAGGTCACTGTGGTCTGAGTACATCCAGTGAGGTGACTGAGGGGCAAGGGGTGGTGTCAGCTGCACAGCTGTTCATTAATCCACTTTGGGGTGCCTTTTCCCAAGCAGAAATTTGTGACCTAGATTAGTCTTGTGTACAGGTGGATGAGTCATCAGAAATATGTGCATCATAGAACATGGTTGAGGCCTGTTTGGCAGAAAACAGGCATCTGACAATATTGGACTATCCTTAGGTGTACTGGAGTGGCAAGGTGAATGAGTGGCCAGTGCTGATATCAGTAGCACTGAAGCACCTGACGGCCCACCCTCAACTGTAAGTGTGGAGAGGATATTTAGTTCTGCGGGGGCCATAGTGTATGACCGTCATACTAACCTATCACCTACAAATGTCAGCATGCTGACATTTATTAAAATGAATGAAGGTCATATACCAAGTAGGATAAGCACATCTATGTTTGTACCCTGTCAGGATGATGGTTGTGCTGGTGCTAATGATGACGCAGGTGAAGCAGACCAACCTGGTGGCAGCATCAAACGGTGTACTACTAAGGTTGATGATGCAGTCATGGAAAAAGAATTTCCAAGTGGGTACAACTCCAGCATTGAGGACTGCGAGAGCTACTTCCTCCTTGATGATGATGAGGAGGAGGATGTTGGTGAAAGGGAGTAATGTCAAAATTACCAGGGTGAAGGCTGTTGCAGTTCTGTAATGTTACCATTGTTTTCCATTAAAAAGAAAAACAGTGGCCTTGACTATAATATGACAACTGACAAATAATGACATGTCAATTTTGACGTCCCCTTTCTTAATTTTGAGGGTACAGTTCACAGAATGGGTGGAGTCATTATTACCCACAGTCCTCTAAACACAGATGTCAACTTGTAGCCACTTAAATCCTGTTGATTTAATGACTGATATCCTCCTGACACTGAAAAATAGTAACGCACACCAACCAGACACCCTTCTTCTTGAAAGCGAGAGAGATATTGTACCTGTGCCCAAGCTATGAACCCGCAGCCAGCCACAGCCACCCTGCTTCTAGAGAGTGAGAGAAAGAGAGAGGGACATTGTACCTGTGTCCAAGCTATGAACCTGCAGCCAGCCACAGCCACCCAGCTTCTTATCACTACTTTGCAGTAAATATGTACTAATATCATGTACTATGGTTTTGACTTGCACTACGGTAGAAATCCTTCCTTTACCATTTTAAAGATGCCACAGTCACCTCACCAAATACCAGCAACTAGTTTTCATTTTGTTTTCACGGGTTACAGAATATGTAACTTTGCAGGACTGCAGTACTCCTACCACCTAAAGGATAACATATACAAGTAAGTATCACTTCTATTTCCTCTTTCATTTTTTATCTAATTTTTTTCTACCAATGTAAATTCATTCAATGGCAGTGACATACAGGCCAGATAATATATTTTTTATTCACAAATGTGACATGCATGCTGCAGTATGCCAGGGTTGTATAATGTGTTATTCTGGTCCTGAAAACACATGATGAAGTACGACAGTGGGCCAGTGCATGTCACTCACTAAACATGAGAATTTTTTTAAGGGCTTTGCTAATAGCTTGGTATTTTAAGCTAGATAAGGGGTTTACTAATAGCTTGGTATTTTAAGATGGATAAGGGGTTTACTAATAGCTTGGAATTTTAAGATGGATAAGGGGTTTAGTAATGGCTTGGCATTTTAAGCTGGATATAACAGAGACAGTAACAGCCATGATGGGAACTGAATGTGATGGTGCAATGAACGTGTAGTGATTTCTTCATCATCTGTTTTCAGGTAACAATGAGGTGCTGTGGAATGCCATAGGTGGTATCTTCCAATCTGAAGATGGACAACAGTTAGGAATGGATACACTGAAGACCTGTAAAGAAGATGAAAACATTAATGAAACTTGTTTCCAAATGTGCTCCCCCAAAAAAGGAATTAATACTTACCTTACATGGCTTGCCAGTTTCCATTCAGTCAAAGTCATCAACCATCCCAAACGAGCAGAACACAAGTGTGCATACGACCTGAGAAAAAAATAATCAGAAATGATAATATTTCAGTCAAACACAACGGTAAACCCCCACTCCCCTAAATAAAAAATAAATGCTGCAGTACCACAATCGGTATTGGACTCGTTTATGTCTGGCATGTGGATGTGAACATTGTGTACACCGGGGTTAAGTGAATCACTCCATATGTATTATTGTTCCCTGAAAAGGAACAACATGACAGACTGCTTACAACACAGAACAAGATTCAATAGAAATTAAATGGCTGTGTCTATGCAAAAAAAAAAAATTGCACTGGAGCGAACAATGACTCATTATTGTGGTATGAAGGCACACACAAAGGGCAGCATGTATCAGTGATGCAGCAGGTGTTAACCTCAACACCAGGCAATGGTCTCACTAATGTTTGGACACTATGCTGCTTTTCTCGCCTTATTCTTCATCTGGACTTTACATGACATTAAAGCAGTCGGACAATAGCAGCAGCTGCAACTGGCATCGCCACCAGCCAATGGTTTCAAGAGCAGCACACTGCAGCACAGGAGTTAGCACAACAAAACCTGCCAAAAACAGGAACCAAAACAAAAAAAGCAAAAAAGAAAATCCAAAAAACTTCTGATCATAGGAGACTCTATGATTCGGGGAGTTGATACCCATCTCCAGCCAGGGGTAATTGTCAGATGTCTCCCACATCAGCGTGGAGAGACACTGACCGCATTGCTGAAATTGTTCAGGAAGCAGGAGAAAACATTGATGTCCTAGTACACACAGGGACTAATGATCTCACCAGCTGGTCAGTTGTGGAGACCAAGGAACACCTGACCAGGCTGGGTGACAAACTATCACCCATTTCATCCGGCATCTCTGTCTCTGAGATCCTGTCAGTCTGGGAGAAGGGGGGGCAGATGGATGGAAGGTCAGAGAAGAGGAGATAGGGAAGCTAAACATGTGGCTCAAGGGCTGGTGCCAGGAAAAAGGACACAAATTTGTAGAGAACTGGCAACAGTTTTGGGAGTGAAAGTTCTTTAAATTTGATGTACTGCATCTGACTAAGGAGGGAGTCAGTGCATTGGAGCAGAAGTTTGACGTCTTTGCAGAATATTTAAACTAGCAAATAGGGAGATGGGTGCAGCACCCCATACATTGAATGGGAAGAACACCACTTCCCCCTCAGCTAGTGGTCAAACAGGAGTTCAGCATGTTTGCAGTTCATTTGCATCACCAGGTAAGGAAAAAGGTCCGGCTCCCCATACGATGCACAGGGGAAATGCCAAATCTCACCCAACAACTAACACACCAAAATCTGGCCAATGGAAAATCATATACACACATGCTCGCAGTCTGGGAAACAATATCTCAGACCTGCAGGCAATAATGACAGAGGCTCAGCTGGACATAGTAGCAATTAGCAAGACATGGTTTACCAGTAACCACACTTGGGAGACTTCAGTACCTGGCTATGTACTGTTCAGAAGAGACCGAGGTGCAAAAAGGGGGAGTGGAGTGGCCCTGTATGTCAATAAAAATATCAAAGCTACAGAAATTCAGAATACACATAAGAAACCAGAAGAAGTGTGGATCACCCTGGAAACAGGAAGTGGGACAGCCATACGAATTAGGGTTGTCTACAGGCCCCCAGACCAGGGGGAGGACATAGACACATTACTGTTAGAAGATATACAAAACATGACAGCTAAAGGAGAGGTTCTGATAATGGGAGACTTCAACATGCCAGATACAGATTGGTCAAAACCAGCAGGAATATCTGCCAGAACTAGACCCATGGTGGATTCCCTGAGGGTACCTGTTGGTACAACAATCCACAAGAGACAGGGCTATCCTAGATCTAATACTGACTAACAGGGAAAGGATCACAGATCTCCAGGTAGAAGGTCACCTGGGGGTCAGTTACCATTACATGGTATGGTTCAATTTGGCCACTAGATCTAAATTATCCCATTCCAAGGCAAAAATATGGGACTTCAGAGGAGCTGACTTTGATAAGATGGCCAACAGAGTTAAGCTAGCCCTGACAAAAAGAAATACAGGTGAGGGGGTACAGGCAAAGTGCGCAAGCATTAAATATGCAATACTTGAAGCAATATCCCATTGTGTTAGAGGGAAAAGGAAGTGCAAAAGAGGAAGGAAAACACTTTTGTTCTCAAAAACAGTAGCAGAAAAGTTCAGAACCAAAAGGCTCGGCTTCAGGAAATATAAGGGAACGCAGCAGGATGAAGATAGGGAGGCATACCAAACTTCCCTAAGGGAAGCAGGGAAGGCAGTAAGGCAGGCAAAGATCCAAACCAAGGAAACACTAGCACAAACAGTAAAAGAAGGTGACAAGACTTTCTATAAATACATTAGTCAAATCAAATCAAATCAAATCAACTTTATTTATATAGCGCCTTTCAGAGCCAAGGCGCTGTATATAAGAACATATACATAAAATAGATTAAAACAACATTAAAATATGTCAACCATATTTAAATAAAGGCTAAGCTAAATAAATATGTTTTTAAACCAATTTTAAAACTATCGACGGTTGGGCATTCTCTCAACCAACGAGGTAGAGAATTCCACAGGGTTGGTACTGAAAAAGCAAAAGCATGTGAACCTGATGTTTTCAATCGAACCCTGGGAATCTCTAGCAATCCCTCATTGGTGGAATGGAGAGGACGGAGTGGGCAGTAGGGAATCAGGAGATCTTTCAGGTAACTGGGTCCCTGGTCATGTAGGGCTTTAAAGGTTAGTAAACCAAACTTAAAGGTGATCTGCCACCTAACAGGCAGCCAGTGCAGTTCGCAGAGCACCGGTGTAATATGACTGGTTCCAGACATCCCAGTCAAAAGCCTGGCTGCTGCATTCTGCACCAGCTGCAGGTGGCTGATATCAGCCCCAGGTAGCCCTAAGTAAAGGGAGTTGCAGTAATCAAGATGGGTAGTGACAAAGGCATGGACCAATGTTGAAAGATCACCCAACGGAACCAGGTGTTTCACCCGGGCGATATTCCTCAGATGGTAAAAAGAGGATTTGATGACAGCTGATACCTGAGATTTTAAGGTCAGTCCCTCATCAAAAATAATGCCCAGATTACGCACCTGATCGGAGGTAGGGAGCTGCATACCACCAAGTAACAAACCTGAGGGTCGTCCAAATCCCAAACATGCCCCTGGACGACCTGGGTCCACTACCAATACCTCAGTCTTATCCGGATTCAGTCTCAGCCAGCTGGAACTCATCCAAAGTCTGATCTTAGCAAGGCAGTTGTTTAGCATGGAGAATGCATCATCCTGGCCGGGGAGAAAGGACAGATACAGCTGGGTATCATCTGCATAGCAGTGAAAACCCAAACTGTATCACCTGATGATTTCTCCCAATGGCAGCATATACACTGCAAACAACATGGGAGCTAAAATGGAGCCCTGCAGTACCCCACAAGACAGGGAATGAGTGCCAGAGGAATAAATTCCAGTGGCAACTTTCTGAGACCTGTCTGTGAGGTAAAAATGAAACCATTTGAGGACTGTACCAGACAGCCCACAATAAACCCGCAGGCGTTCCAGCAGCACACCATGGTCTACAGTGTCAAATGCAGCAGAGAGATCAAGAAGGACCAGAATTGTACATGCCTTTCGATCTCTAGCCATTAGGAGATCACTCAATACCCAGACAATGGCAGTCTCCATGCTGTGCTTCTTCCTAAAACTAGACTTGAGAGTATCATAGACATTGTGAGTCATAAGATGATCATCCAGTTGCAGTGCAACCACCTTTTCAATAACCTTACCAACAAATGGCAGGTTAGAGATAGGCCGGTAGTTAGCTAGACAATCTGGATCCAAGGAGGGTTTTATAAAGAGTGGTCGAACGACCGCCTCCTTGAGGGTGTCGGGAAAGACTCCCCTCTCCAAGGACATCCACACAATGACAGCAAGGATTGGGCAAATAACTTCTACACATCCTACTAAGAGGGGTGTAGGGGCCCAGATCCAAACTACAGCTAGTTGGGTGCAATATCTGGATGATCTTTACAATGTCACTGAACTTCAGCCGGCGAAAGTCTCACCAGACAGACCGAGTACATGCCACCTCCCGTCGATCACCGCAATCCCCCAAAGGAGAGGTCAGACCGATGCCAGACCTGATGCTGGCAACCTTATCTGCAAAAAACTGAGCAAACTCCTCTCATCTTGGCTGAGAAAAAGCTTCTCTGGGCTGGAGACAGATTGGATTGCACAATCTGTCCACAGTCCGAAAAAGCTGAGCCGGTCGGTTCTGTGAAGCAGAAATCTCCTTGGACAGGAATTCTGCCTTCTTACAGGTGATTTCTGATTGATAGCCATCATAATGTGCCATCAACCTAAGCCTGTCAATATCATCTCTGGACTTCCGCCAGACTCTCTCCAACCTTGGCCAATTCGCCTTAACTCCTTCAAGAAGCCATCAAACCAAGGGCTCCTTGGATGGAGGGCAAGAGGCTGAACACGAACAGGAGCAATTTTGTCCAGAGCATCTCCCACAGCCTTATTATAAGCTAGTATGAGATCATCTGGACTCATGTATTCATCCGACAAACCCGATAGATCCAGTACCGCCATTAGGTCACTGGGGTTAATACCCCTTAAAGGGCGGTACCGAACCATCTCCATAGGGGCAGACCTATTGGGGGGCCCTGAAGCTGAACCTTATGGTGTGATGGCTAGACCAGCTGACTGGTTCCACCCCCAGATCAGCGATCTCCATACCCAAAATAAAGATCAGATCCAATGAATGACCCCTTACATGGGTCGAGGAGGTAATCACCTGTGTTAGGCCCAGCATTGTCATCAGCTGGAGGAGATTTTGACCAAAATGCGAGAGTTCATTGCCAACCCAGGCATTGAAGTCACCCAGAACTATCAGTCTGGGGAACCTCAAAACCAAGTCGACGATGAAGTCTGCTATCTCCTGCAGGAAATCTCCACCATCACCTAGTGGACATTAAACAAGGAGAATCCCACAACCTACACCCTCTCCCAGGATATATTCAAAGGATCTGGTAGTTCCTAATGGCACATCCACAAGACCCAGCTCAGTCTTAAACATAATGGCCGCACCCCTTCCCTACTATCCAACCTTGGACGGTGTATCACCGAAAACCCGGCTGGAACTGCCAAGGCCAAGATAGGGCCTGGATTTTCATCCAGCCAGGTCTCAGTGATGCAAGCCAGATCAGTTGATCCAACAAGACCAACTATAATAGCTGTCTTGTTTTTTATAGATCTGGCATTGCACAACACCGCCAAGGCAGGATGAGTTGTCGAGGTAGACCCCGGCACCTGTCCATTAACATGGGAACCCTTGGGTATGGGGACAAGACAGGAATAACCCCTATCCTGACCCCATTTCACCCCAGGGCATCTCCTGAACCCCAAAACCTCAATCCACCCACCCCCCTCCTGTCCCCCAACAGGCTCAGCTCTCCACCTTTGCCTACTCTTCCTGAGAATGCCCAACGCACGACACCTAAAATAGGTGTCAGATGACAATGGAGGGCATTCAAAGGGGCGTAATTCACTGAGCCTGGTGGAGGAATAACACCCAACCGTCGCTGAACCTCCCCAACACATTATAAACAATATGACAAAAAGAGGAAGAACAAAAGATAATAAACAAAAAATAAACCTATAAATAACATATAACCCTAAAATAACAATAAAACTATTTCAATAATTACCAACAATTTTAAAAATAATAAATCCAAACTAAGAAACTTCAAACAAAATCAACTACACATTTAACAAACAGTAGTAAAGTCGAAATTGCAGAAGTCCAAAGAACAGTCCCCAGAATCTCTTTTCCTTTTTAAATCCAAGGTAAAAACAGTTTCAACTCTCACTTGATTCAGTTCATGAGTCCCAAAAGGGAAATATGTTTGGCCTTAGAGTCGCTCACACCCCAGAGCCATAACCCAGTTTATACTGATTATAAAAATGCTTTCCCCAACCACAGTTCAATAGTGCAGGTTGGATAAGAATAATAAATAAAATTCAGGGTACTCTCACCACCCAGTCCAGATTACAGAACGACCGGAAATATGAAGAAAAATGAGGCTTGCCACAGTTCACATATTACTGTAAAGTCTTTCCGACACGGTCAATCCTGAGGAAATAGATCAAAGGTTCTTTCTGCCAACCCCGACCTACCCCGAAGCAGATAGAGAGTCAAAAGAAACACCTCCGCCTAAACCACCAGAGCTGCCCAACCTTAGACAGGCAGCCCATGGTAGCTCAAAGGGAACTAGCCAGATGCCCACCCTTCGGTTAGCACCCTCAGCCCCCACATAGGAGTTCCCTAGACCCAGTACTCACCTCAGGGCAAGTCGGTCTGGCTCACCAATCCACCAAGGATGGCAGAAAATTATCCTTCTCAGCATGCTTAAATGACTGCAGGTAGCCTGACTTTCACTGATGCGGCAACTCTTTCCACAGCTCGCGTTATTCTTCCACTTTCCAGCTGGAGCCAATTCAGTCAAAACATCAAGGATCGATACATCATTTCAATGCCGCTAAGAACAGTTACTCCCAAGGCACCCGCATCTGCACCCAGCCCGATTTCGGCAATCTTTCACCAAACCTCTATCCTCTGACCACAATTGAGTGCTTCGAAAAACATCCAATACTGGCATTAAAAGCAGTTTGACATTTCCAGGGACCATTGATCGAAACAAACAAATGCAACCGTAGCTGATCACATTCGGACTTCGACACAACTCAACAATACTACGAATTTAAAAATAAAATAAAATAAGTTAGCTGTAGCAGTTAATAAACCACAGGGATCAACAAAACAACAAATAATTGCTACAGCACTACTATAGTTAAACTACAAACACAGCTCAGGCAGCTCACACACCGCCGCCATCTTCCTAAGTGAAAGGAGAAAGTCCAGAGGGGGTATTGCTAAGATAAAAGGAGATAAGTGGGTGTGTGAGGAGGAGGAGGAGGACCATGTAAAAGCATCTATCCTAAATAGATACTTCTGCTCAGTATTTACTGAAAAGAAGGTAGGGCATGGCCCACAGCTCAGCACCATGGACACAGGGGGGAGGGAGGTGTGTATTAGTCCCTTCACAAAAGAAAGGGTCCTACAAGAGCTCAACAAGCTCAGGGTGGACTAGGCAATGGGATCTGATGGTGTACATCCCAGGGTACTAAAGGAGCTAAGGGAGCAACTAGCAGAGCCATTATCAGAACTGTTTAGTGAGTCTCTGAGCACAGGAGAGGTCCCAGAAGACTTGAGAAGGGCACATGTGATCCCACTCCACAAGAGTGGTAGCAGGGAGGAGGCAGGGAACTAATGGCCAGTCAGTCTTACATCAGTAGTGGGCAAGATTATGGAGGCACTCTTTAAGAAAAGGATTGTGCAACACCTGAAATCCATAGGAGCACAGGATCCAAGACAGCAAGGGTTTACAAAAGCAAGGTCCTGTCAAACTAATCTCATAGATTTCTTAGACTGGCTAACCAGAGTGGTGGACCAAGGGGGAGCAGTTGATGTCGCCTACCTTGACTTCAGCAAAGCTTTCAATACTGTTGCACATAGAAGATTGATTAATAAGCTGAGTAGGCTCAGGGTGGGTCAGAAGTTGGTCAACTGGGTGGTAAACTGGTTGACGGGCAGAAAACAGAGTGGTGGTAAATGGTATACAGTCAGAAGAGACACAAGTCACAAGTGGGGTACCTCAGGGATCAGTCCTGGGGCCAGTCCTCTTCAATATCTTCATCAGTGACGTTGCAGATAGACTGGAGGGTAAGGTTTCTCTGTTTGCAGATGACACCAAGATCTACAACAGAGTAGATGATCCAAATGGGGTGGGCAGAATGAGAAGAGATCTGGATAAACTGGCAAAATTGTTGGAAGAGTGGCAACTGGAGTTTAATGCAAAGAAGTGCAAAATCATGCACATAGGGAAGAGGAACCCTGAAACCACCTATAGGCTGGGAGGGGAGTTGCTGACAGTCACAAGGGAAGAAAGAGACTTGGGCATCATCATCACCGATGACCTGAAATCATCAATGCAGACCACTAAAGCAGTAGGTAAGGCTATGGGGATGTTGGGGTGTATCAGTAGAGGTAACACAGGTCAGAAGAGGGAGGTAACAATCCCTCTTTACAAGACACTGGTTAGGCCCCATCTCAAGTACTGCATGCAGCACTGGAGGCCACACCTTCACAAGGACATTAACCAAATTGAGGCAGTCCAGATAAGGGCAACCAAAATGGTGCAGGGACTGCATCAGAAGACATATGAGGATAGATTAACAGAGCTCAATATGTATAGCCTTGAGCAAAGGAGGGGGAGAGAGTGAGGTGATATGATCGAAACATTCAAACACCTTAAGGGCATTAACAAGGTGAAAGAGTCTAACATGATTAAATATAAGAAAAATAGCGGGACAAGAGGACACAGCATGAGACTAGAGGGAGGTCAATTAAGGGGGAATGTGAGGAAATTATTTTTCACAGAAAGGGTGGTGGATGCATGGAACGGCCTACCTCAGGAAGTAGTGGCTATGAATACCCTAGAGCAAAAGAGGGAGAGAGGTGATATGATCGAAACATTCAAACACCTTAAGGGCATTAACAAGGTGACAGAGTCTAACATGTTTCAATATAAGAAAAATAGCAGCTTAATATGTATACCCTTGAAGAAAGGAAGGGGGGGGGCATGATAGAAACTTTCAAGTATCTCAAGGGAATTAACAAAGTACAAGAGGGTAGTATATTTCAGAAAAAGAGATGTGCAAGAACAAGGGGCATAATCTGAAGATAGAGGGGGACGGCTCAGAGATAATGTTAGAAAGTATTTTTTCACAGAGAGGGTTGTAGATGCATGGAACAGCCTTCCTGAGGAAGTTGTGGAGTCAGAAACAGTGGGATAATTCAAGAATGCATGGGCAGACATAAGGCAATTCTAGTGGGGGGTAGGAGGAAGTAAGCTGTTGATTAACTAGAATCTGCAGCTTATCCATCAGGTAAGGAAATGAGCAGACTGGGTGGGCCAAGTGGTCCTTATCTGCTGTCAAATTCTATGTTTCTATGTTTCTATAGCAGGACAAGAGGACACAGAATGAGATTAGAGGGAGGCCAATTAAGGGGTAATGTGAGGAAGTTCTTTTTCACAGAAAGGGTGGTGGATGCATGGAACAGCCTACCTCAGGAAGTGGTGGATATGAACACAGTGCAGGGCTTCAAACAGGCATCGGATAGGCATAAGGTAGCAATACAGATGAGTATGACTAGATAGGCCATCGACAGAACAAAGGCTGATGGCACATTTATAAGGTAGAAAAAGAAATGGGAAGACTGGATGGGCCCTGCAGTCCTTATCTACCATCAACATTATGTTTCTATGTTTCTATGACATTAAAGCAGTGGGACAACAGCAGTAGCAACTGGTGTCACCACCAAGCAATGCTCTCACTTAAGTTGGGACACTGTGATACATTTCTGGCCTTATTGTTCATCTGGACTTTTCATGACATTAAAACAGTGGGACATTCACAATATAGGGCATTTGGTGGGGTTGGGAGCATAGTAGGCAATTTTATGGTATTGTGATTATTGCACTGCTGCTTTACCCAAAAAAAGGAAAAGTCATAATTCCAATCTAAATCACACCTTTCAGAAATGTATCACACCATTATGCTTTCCGTAATAGAAAGGCAGTTTCTAAGAGTTCTTACTTACTTTCCTTTATTTTTCAAAAGTCATAGCAGGCTCTGCAATATTGCGGACACTGCACGCTCTCAGTACAGTTGGCACTAAGGTGACACACCACCGGCTTCAGTAAAAGTGTATTGCAGTGTACGGTTCAGTGTCGCAAATGAAAAATGAATGAAACCACGCAACGTCTGAAAAGCTGGTGACCATGGGAATTTTACAATATGCAATCAAGAAAGTAATAAGAAAAAAATAGTTTCTATTGGGGGAAACTATAATAGGGGGTGAAACAGTAGGGGAAGCTGTGGATTTATACTTATTATGACCATCACAAAATCCTTGTTACTTTTATGAACATTTTTTCAGGGGATTATTACTTACATCATGACACTAATACCACATGCTAAATGATGTATACTATAAGCCGGCAACATTCAGAAGATAGGAAATTATGAGGAGTGGGAGTTGACATGGTAGGTGAGGTGACTTCAGTTGACTTTAGGGTATTTAGATTGTAGTTGTTGTTGATATGTATACCATGCAACTCTAACCCAGTAAATAGTATCCAAAAAGTAAGAAAGCCTGACAATGAAAGCACTGGTGCAAAAATGTGGTTACAATTTTGACCAATACCTTTTTTATTCTATTTTACATTGCCACCTAATCTAATAACTTGTGCACATGAATGATACCCTTCTTTCAACAATTTAAGCATGCAGCACTACACTTTTTTCAGACTCAAAAGTAATAAATGGAGCACTCATTTTAATCGGCCTTGCCCAAGGTCGGGATCAGTATTCTCACATTCTTTTGGACTGCAACTATTTAAATTCAGTTTTGTTGCAACAACAAAGAAGTTTCATGCAGCAGACAGTGCTATATGACAGAATGGAACAGTATCTGTTCAAAAACAGCTGGGAATACTGATGCAAACCAGGTCACAGATTAACATTACAATAAACACTACTTTTATTATTTCTCATTAAAAAAAACTGAGTAATGCAGAATAACATCCATTGTTGAAAGAAGGGTACCATACGCGTATACATAAATTATAAGATAAGGGGCAATGCGAAATAGAATAAAAAAGTATCAGTCAAAATTGTAACCGCATTCTTGCACTGATGCTTTCATTGTCAGGCTTTATTACTTTTTGGATACTGTTTACTGTATTAAAGTTTCGTAGTATACATACCAACAACAACTACAATCTAAATACCCTAAAGTCATCTGAAGTCACCACACCTACCATGGCACCGCCCCCATAATTTCCTATCTCCTGAATGTTGCCGGCTTATACTACAGATCATTCAGCAAAGCATGCAGTATTAGTGTCCAGTACACATGTGAGGAATAACTCCCTGTAAAACTGATCAGAAAAGTAACAAGTATTTATGAGTTGTGACTTCATTTAATTTATTTTTTACATGACAGAGAGTCAACAAAATGGCAGACTCTGCATACTTTCATTACAGGAGAAATTGTGGTGCAGCAATGCACGATGAAATAAAAGTGTCCTTAAGAGGGCATTTTGGCGCCACAATTTCAGATGAAATGAAAGAACATAGTGTACGCAAAGTTAATGACCACATGATTTATTACATAAAATAAAGTAAGGATTAAGAACAAAAACATTTCTATTGCGGAAAGAAGAATGGGGTGGGGACCATTTGGGGGAGGTGTGGAATCAAGAAATATAGGACTAACAAAATTAACATAACAGAAAACACATTAATCGAACGTAAATTACATACTTAGGCTGTAATAAAAAAAACATTGCTTAAGAAAAAAAGTAAAAGCAGATGACAGGTTTTTGGGGGTACAATTTTGGGACATTATATTTTTGTACTGGTCCTGTGGGGGCTGGGGCTGACCACCAGTAATTGTTGTTAGCATTCTAATTATCTCTGCATTTTGTCTTTCAATGTGGTTGAGCTGCTGCACTGCACCTCCACAACATTTTTGATCACCAAAGGTCAGCCTGTGTGGCAGGCTATTGTGAGGGGTCACACATGCGGTGGGCAGTTGCAGGAGCAGCCACTTCTGATGCCCTGGTCATCCATCAGCGATGCAGCACAGGCAGATGCTCGACCACTTCAGCTTCAGCTGCAGGAGTGGCTGGTACCTCCTGCAGCTTGGCCTCCCACTCTGCATGGTGGTGCCCCAAAAGTTGGGTCCACTGACCACCCATGCCCAGGTGACCTCCCTTGTGCCCTGACATACCAGTGCATCACAAAGTTTACATCTGACTACTGTCGGATCGCCAGGGAGGCAGATAAAAAACTGCCAGATGGGAGAGCTGTGGAGAGAACCAGGCACAGGCAGTGGGGGGGCACACCATATTACCACCTGCTGTGCTGCTGTTGGTGGTGGAGCAACAACAAGCTGCTGCTGCTGTGTTTGCAGTTGTTCTGCTTGCTGCTGCTGCAGCTATGGTTCCTGCTGCTCTTCCACTGCTGCTGCAGGGCTGGCAGTGGCTAAAACACTCACGGCTGAAAGAGGACCATGGTTAAGGTGAAGTTGTTGCCCAGGCCGCCGTGCATTCGGGGCCCCCACTGCCCACCACTTTGCCCACCTCTCTCCATGTTAAGTACAACTTAATGGAAAGGAAAACTCAAAAAAAAAATACTAGTAGAAATACTAGCAAAAAAAAAATAAAAACACAAAACTATAACTAAGTAAACAAAATCAACAATCTTTTTTAAATAAACGAAGTTTTAAGATAAGCTAAAACTGCCTGGAAAATTTTTACAACACAATACTAAAACTTAAAGGCACAAAAAAAGGGCAATAGCTCAAAGATTTTTACAAAGAAATGCACACTATCCACACACTATACAGACACAATGCTGCCTAATCTGCTCCTTCTCATAGAGAAAGTGAAAGTAATTCACTGACTTCCTGCCTAATTAACTGCCTGCTTACATCATGTGACTTGCAGATAGTCAGACATGTGATCTGTGGGCTGTTTCTTGCCAGCTTCGCCTTCTCAAACTGCAATGCAAAGTGAACATGAAGTGCGCAACGCGAAGTCCATCAAAGGCAAATTTCGAATTTTCAATGGAAATTTCACATAGTGCTACATGAATTTGAAGTTACCCACTTTGGGTTAACTTCACAGGTGATTTTAAACTTCACTGCATTTCTGCTCTTGGGTCGCCCCTGAAAACAGGCACTTGTGCCTGGTGGGCCTTACCTGGTTACTAAACAATTAAAATATATATATCTATATCTATATATACTATATATATATATATATATATATATTATGGTAGCACGGTAGTGCTACCATAGTTAGGGTTGAGGAGCCATTTCTATGTTAAACCCCAAAACTTTGCACCTTAATAACTTTGCAACCGTTTGATGGATTTGCTGAAGATTTGGAATTTATGATCAAGAACCATAGGCATTGGGATCTACCAAGTTTCATACTGGTTGGTTATACGGCTGCGGAGTTATTAAGTGTGATCTGTGCACGCCTTTACGCTTTTCTGGAATTCTGTGGTCGCGCCTACAGGTCGTACGGTTTGCGTGACCGGCCCGAAATCTTCAGGGAACATGCAGCCAGGGTCCCCGATGTGTCTTTCAAAGATTTCGTGAAAAAATATTAAACGGCTCAAAAGTTATTCAAAACAGTTTCCATTATAAGTCAATGGGAAAAGTTAACAAAAAGTTCAACACTTTCGAATGCATTTTACTTTCTAAATGGGCCTGTTACTTTCGAAATCGGCCATTTTGTTTTCAGTTGGTGATCATAAAATGGTTGGCATTTAAATTTGGGACCTCTAGCAACCTAATTTTTTGTATTCACCTAGTCGGGCCCTGAGGATGCTTGCCATGTTTTTATTTTGTGTAAACACCCAGAAATATGTTTTCAAATTTCTGGAAAAAGTACTTTAAAATTACTTTTGTGCTCATGAAAGTGTCGCAAATTTTAGCTTTAGCAAATTGGACAGTAATTTTCTAGTCTGTGGAAAATGACAGCAATTCTTTGGCACTGCACTGCAAAATAACCGTTGGGAGTTTTGGGCTGAAATTTGAGGAACGCAGCCGGCATCTCACAGATGTGCCTTTCAGTGTTGTATTGAAAAAATATTACACAGCGGCAAAGTTATGGCACTCCAAAGTTGACAGTTTTTCCCATAGGATAACATTACGGCGCCCGAAGCATTACAGGAATCCTTTGGCACCCTGCTGCAAAATAACGGTTTGGTCTTTTTTCCTGAAATTTGAGGAAGACAGCCAACAGTACACAGATGTGCCTTTCAGTAGTTTGGTGAAAAATATCACATGGCGGCAAAGTTACGGCACTCCAAAATTGATGGTTTTTCCCATAGGATAACATTACGGCGCCCGACACTTAACAGAAATCATTTGGAGCCCTGCTGCAAAATAACGGTTTGGTCTTTTTTCCTGAAATTTGGAGGGAAGATAGCCAACAGCCCACAGATGTGCCTTTCAGTAGTTTGGTGAAAAAACATTACAGGGAGGCAAAGTTATGGCACTCCGAACTTTTCTTTTTTTCCCATAGGATAACATTATGGCGTTCGCCGCGCCTTTCAGGGCCCGTATCTCGGAAACGGTGCGAGATACGGACTTTTCATCGGAAAGTTTCTTAGCCCCACAGTGGGGCTAAGATTCAAATTAGCCAGGACAGTTGTAAATAATATGACTTTTAAATTTTTTTTCTACGTCGTACGGTTCCTGAGATATAATGTATTTAGTATTCCAAGATCTCATTTTCTGCGCCGATACTCATTATTTTGCATACATTATTTGTACTCACTGTCTTTCTCAATGCAGGTTTTGGGGAAACCAGCCTGTGCGCTACATTACTGTTACTGTTGCCCTTTCCGCTGATGGATCCGCACCGCTTCACTTACCATTGACGCCTGCACCACCATATGCGTATCCTTTCGCTTTCATTTGCGCTATGCTTCTGTTATTTTGCCATTTCTGTCTACAGTACTGTTTATCTTACTGTTTCACTTTACATCACCATGCCCATTGACATTTCTGTTTGCAGGCACCATGTTACTATGTGACAAACATCACGTGGCAGACCATTCCCGTCCTACGCCACCATGTGCGTTACGCTTTCTGTTCTCATTCATGCTTGTGTTACCGTGTATGCCACTGTTAGCATTTCTGTTTGACGTTGCTGTCCCTGGTATGCCACAACACATCATGTGGCGGGCAGCTGGGGCCCCCGCTCCGCCCGCTGCATACATTCACTATTTCTCATTATCATTCTCAAAAGAGAATTAGGGCAAAAAACTCCATTTAATGCATTAATTGAGGTTGTCCACAGCGACAAAAGTGAGAAATTAAGCTGTTAGGGTTGAAAACTTCCCCTTGGACCCATGCCTTCCAACTGGCATTGGAGGTGCGCGCATTGGAGATCGTGGGTCCTAACTCTCACCCATTCTCCTATACTTCTGCTGCTTTACACATGTCATGGAGTGAGAGTTGGGCTGTGACTGTCACTATGCTTGAGGGGTGTTGGCAGGGGGGCTCAGAGATTTCTCAGCCAACGAATTCACGTGGTAACTGCGTGCTGATTTTGCCTCTAATATATATATATATATATATATATATATATATATATATTTATAGTGGCCAGTCGTTGCCACTATAGTTAGGAGTTCAGTGGTCTTACATACTAAAGTCAAAAGTTTGGGCGCTAATAACTTTGGACCCGCTTCTACAGATTTGCCTGAAATTTGGTATGTGGTGGGCATGGTAGATCTCATTTCGGTCGGACTTATGGTCTTTGTACGAAATGCTGAAAAATGCAAAATTATCTGTTTTGGAGGCAGCTTTTGGGATTTGGATATGGCCCCACGGCATCAGGTGTGCGTGGGGTTCGCCATTCCTCACCCCATTTTCCTACACTGCACCACCTCAGCTTGTTTACACATGGAATGGGTGAGAGTTAGGGGCTGATGCACCCCAACACACACCCGATGCCTGTTGGGGGGGCAAGCTGGGGTGGGGTGCAAGGGTGGGAACCCTAAAATTGAATTTCCTCACTCTTTTCACTGTAGAAGAAACCTAACTGATGCATTAATGAAGTTTTTTGCATAATATATATATATATATATATATATATACATATATATATATTTATAAAATGGGTAGGAAAAATTATGTCTGCTGATTTGTTGGATCACATCACATGACCATGCGTATATCAGAGCACGACCACACACCTGCACTTTTACCCCCTTAAAAATAATTTTGCCATTTTATAAGATAGATAACCCACTCTACGGTGTGTGGTCGTGCTCTGATATACGCACGCTTTGGGTGGTTGATGCACACCAAGGCTTGCGTATATCAGAGCGTGACCGCACACCTAAGAGTGGGTTATCTATTTTATATATATATATAGATAAAATGTTTCCCTGGTGTCTAGTGGCACCCCCCACCTTCTGCTCCCCAGCCCCATACTCATAGAAAGTTTCCCTAGTGTCTAGTGGTATCAGGTATCCAGTGAACATGGCAACTATGACTGAGTGACTGCAAAAAGAGTGACTCAATCATGGTGCCTGTGTTCTGGGCTACCTGGCAGGCTAGCGATGGGATAGGGGTTGGCAACTATAGAGACAGGATCTATGTATAAACACACATGGGGGAGGGATCATGCCATGCAACAGGCAGAAGGGGAGGGAGGGTATGTGGGGTGTAGTGCAGCGATTGGCCTCCGAGCTGGCTGAATGGCATAGTGGGTAGGGTGGCAGGCTGGAGTTGGGAGGGCATTGGGTTTGGGTCTGTGGCACGATGGCTTTTTGCATCAGGTCCTGCTTTTTATTTTTTCAATTTTACACCCCCCGACATGCACCCCCCTGGAGTTGAGAATCTTTTAGTAGGGGGGTGTGGTGAGCACAGCCCCCCACATAACAGAAAACTGTGGCCAGTTTTGTAGTCGCTGTGAGCGTACATCGCCATTATTTATTTTCGGCGATGTACACTCACCCAAATGGTAATCACTATTCCGTGATCGCCATTATGACATAGAACCATGACATCATCCACCTCTGATTGCTGGCCCTGTATTAATATCATGTTTCCCTGGTGTCTAGTGGCCCCATATTTAATTTGTTTCCCTGGTGTCTAGTGGCACTCTCTCCCGATCACTAATGCCATATTATGCAATGCTCCCCTGGTGTCTAGTGGCACCCCCCACTCTCCAATCACCAGCCCCACATTAATTTCTTAAATGTGAGCTGTAATAAAGAAAACCACCCCAATGTTTTTTTTCTCTTTAAACCTGTAAAAAAGAAAACAGTTCCTCGCCGATCTGAACCACCCCCACCCCATCCACCCATTCAGCAACCACCATCCCACACACCCCACACACCTTCACTCACCTGAACATCTCCCAAGGTGAAGATCCATTCTCTGACTGAAGGCAAGTCTTCTTGCTGGAACTACTGACTGCAGTATGAGAAACTAAGGAAAGCATGGCTCAATGTATTTAACTTGGGTTCTGAACATTGAGGCATAACTTTGTCATTTTTGCATATTTTCACCCCAAATTTTCAACATGGCTTTGTGGGACCCCACCTCATGATCATAGGTGTTGAAACTATGCAAATAGCATGAAAAGAGATTTCAAAGTCACTTGGTGAAATCACCTTTTGGGTGGGATTTGAAAAATTTCACCACCATTGTTTGTAATGTGGGGTCATAAGATGGCTTTGTTGAACATGTGGGGTCAAAACACGTAAAAATGACAAAAATACGAGTGTACATTGAAATTCTTCTATGCTTCCTCATAACTTCAGAAATTTTAAATATTTTGACCTCACATTTTCAACATAGCCATTTTTTCACACCACTTCATGAATGTGACAGCTGTCATTTTTCAAATTCTGGCCAAAAAGTGGTTTCACAGCTGTGGCACTGAATGACGTTTTGATGGCATGGAATCACATTTTGGTGTGGATTTGAAAACTTTCATCTTCAGGGTTCATGAGGTGGGGTGATAAAAATGCTATGTTGAAAGTCCGATGTCCAATACAGTAAAATGTCTAGGTTATGACTGAACATTGCGGGATTTCAATGCTCACTTATAACTGCTAATTTTCAATATTTTGACTCCAAACTTTCAACATACCCATTTTTCCACACCATTTCATAAATGAGACATGTATCATTTTTTACATCTTGGGCAAAATGTCTTTTCGCACTTGTGGTGCAAAATGACATTTTGGCCAATATACTATAAATTCTACATGTCAAGTTTATACAGGCACTCATAAAATTACTATCTTGAAAATTTGGGGTCAACATTTTAAAAAACAGCAAATGTGTCATTAGTGAATGTATGAAGAGAGCATGTGTGAAGAGTGAATTTGTAAACAGTGAATTGTACAGAATGTGTAAAGTACGAATGTATAAAGAGTGAATGTGCGAAGAGTGAATGTGTACTGAATATGTGAAGAGTGAATGTCTAAAGAGTGAATGTGCCGGGTCCTGCAGTTCTGTAGGCAGTCCAAGTCTCCCCATAACACACGGCCCACAGAGCCCTGCACGTCTGCATCTCTTCAGGCATTGATGAACTCTTCTCCTTCCTTTGGGTCTGAAGCAGCCTCTCACTTTTTATGGCTGCATCAATACTATTGCATCCATATTGACTCTGACCAGACTTTCCTTGAAAATAGCAGCAATGAGGATGGAGATGTAGGCTGACCTTGCATTCGTGCCTGCATCTGACCCTTATGAAAATAGCAGCAGAGAGGATGCAGACACAGGCAGCACTCGCATTCATGCCCACATCTGACTGTTTTGAAATCAGTAACAGTGAGAATGCAGATGCAGGTAAATCTTGTAGACAACTCTTACATTTGTGCTGCATCCAACTTTTTTTGAAAATAGTACTAGGGAGGATGCAGATGCAGACAGATCTTGCATTTGTGCCTGTGTCCAACATTTTAAAATAGTAGTGGGGGGGGGGGAGTTGCCGATGCAGAGAGATCTTGCATTAGGACCTACATCCAACCTTTGTGAAATAAACAGTGGGGAGGACACAGACACTGTAATCTCACATTTGTGCCTCCATCCCTTTTGATAATCTTGCTGCCAGTCTTTTTCTTAGTTAAAACAATGTTACAGTGATGGGATTTGACTGGTAAATCAATGTGTGACAGGAGAAAGAACATGAATCTTCAGAAACAAAGGGAAAGCAATCCTTATTGAAGTATACAAGGACAGATATTGGTAAAGATGAAGCCTACATGAAGGCTTGGTTATGGGTGGGACTTATGTAATGCCATATAAATGCAAAGAACACCCTTATGTACTGTAAGTCCCATCCCCACAAAAGACATCATTAAGGGAACCACCCCCAACAGTGACTGTACTTTCAGAATGCTGCACAGCATACCCCCCCCCCCAATCTAATGAAGGGGGAATGGCAAAATAAGTGGGGTACAAATTACTGCCTCCCAAAAGAGTGGGAAGTATTTATTATATTGTTATTATATTGTATTTGTATTGTATTTATTTATTTTTCCAGGAAAAGGCTCCATTGAGCAATGCTCATTCACAAGGAAATAATGGTTAGGACAGCCTACAAAAATCAATTAAAAAAAAAACAACACTTGAGGTACAAACAGGATACATGATAATACAGTAGTAGGAATGCTAATACAATACAGCATAGGCTTGCAAACAGGAGGTGCAGACAGGAAGGTTATACATAACATGCAATGGTGTTAGGGTATGATAGACTACATGTGGTATGTAGTGTACGTGGTATGCAATGTAAAAAAGCATACAGTAACATGGTATAGTTGGGCAGAAATATAAGATACAGAAAATCATGGTTTAGCTATATGTACAAACATCAGTACATGGTCATCAAGGAAAGATTTGAACACATTACAACTGAGCAGGAATCCCAGCTGAAGAGTGGATTGCAATTTGTTCCATAAGTGGGGATACTGTAGCTGAGCACAGATTTACCAAATTGTGTGAGATACTTGGGAATTTCAAAGAGAATGGGATTATTTCTTCTCAGAGCATAGGACTGGTATTTCGATAAAACAGTGTGGTAATATAAGGTGGTAGATAATTTTGTAACACCTTGTACTTCCATGTATCAAGATTTTTTAGCTGCCTTGTTGTTAAAGACAGCCAATCAACTGTAGCATAGAGAAAGCAGTGGTGGGCCCCGGGGCAAGGTTGGTTATAAATCTGATTGCCCTGTGATAGAGCCTGCTTAGCCCCTGCTCCTCCAGCTAGCAACTGCTAGCAACTTCTCCACCCACGTGGTACTCCACAGCCCTTAGCACCAAACTAACATCATTTTCCTCCTTCCTCCCTGACAAGGCCCTAACTGATGGCCGCCCTACACTCCCCAGACCTCCAGCTCTCTCTTAGTACCTCTCCACCGCTCCTACTCCTATTGACGCTGTACCTCACTGGTACTAAGAATAACAATGAAATGATTGAAATCTAATGTATGTCTGAACCAGCTAATGTATGATAAATGTATGTATTCATGCCTATTTGTTTATTTTAAGTAATGTGGAACCTTTGTAAAAGAGCCTGTGCTCAAAGGTATTTTCTGAATCCCTAAATAAATAAATAAATAAATAACAGCACAACCAATCTGGCTGAGCATGTGACAGAACAACTGTAGATCAGATCAGCATATTCTATGCCTGGAAGAAAAGTGGCTTTAACTAGTCATTTCCTTGAATTAGCATTGAAACAGCATTAGTTATATATTAGAAGACCATTCTGGCATAGTTTCTTACACAGGGTCTCAGAGAGAGTGGTGAAAGACAGTTTGGTGTCTATCCATAGATCCAACTACAGTAGTTCCAGAGAATCCCCTAGTAATGTGCTCATAATGAAAGAGGTAGTACAAGGCTGGAGGGATACTTTTGTTGAGAAAAGCATTACGTTAGTTTCAGTGGCACTGAGTAACAAGTTTGAGTAAAAGGTTAAGCTGTAACCTATTAAATGCAGCTTAGAGAGAAGATGATTTTGTTTCAATGGTGGGTCTCAAAATTACCACCCCACCCCCACTGGTAACTTACTTCTCCTGGGATGACCCACTAGAAATGGTACCATCCTTTAAATATCTGGGTATGACTTTGGACACCCACCTCACCTTTGACACCCATGTTTCTACAGTGGACACAACCCTCAGTCAGATGCTTGGAATGTTGTACCGTCTCAAGCCTTTCTTTACATCTGCCTCCTACCTTGCCATAGCTTCCTCCTCCCCCCTACTCCCACTTATCTCATATGGTGCTCCTATCCTCTACTCTGCTCAGGTCTCCCCCCTTGCCAAGCTCAAACAAACCTACCACAGGATTGCTCGCTTTGCCTTTGGCGCTAATGCTAGGGATCACCACTGCTCTGTCCTTGGTTCACTGGGCTTGCCTTCCTTTGAAGCTAGGCCTCAATTCTCCATTCTTTGCCTGACTTTCAGACTGGTACATACATTCACACCTCCCTGCCTCATGTCCATTGTTCAGCTGTGACCTGGCCACAAAGATCCACTGGCATTCCACTTCTCATAACTCCTAAACCCCATTTTGCGGTGGGTCAGTGTGCCTTTGCCTTCTCTGGGCCCTCTCTCTCTGGAACTCTCTACCATCCTCTGTACTGTACTGACCTGCACTTCTAGACAGATGTTCAAGTGTTCTCTTAAATCCTACCTTGCATCTTCTCAGCTGTGCACCTGTTCCTGAGTCTCACACCCTTAGCCTCTTGCTTTCCCTGTCCACTCCAGCCCTCTCTTGGGTGCCTTACTTGCATCACTCTTAACTTACCCTTTATTCTTTGCTGTGTTTTGGTGCTACAAATGTCTCACCATTAATACTTTGTTCAACTCAGCTGTAAATAAAATCTGTGCACCTCTTTACAATGTATCATTTGTACCTATTGCTCATGTGCCTTGTAACCGTATCCTTCTCTGCTGCAATCCTTTTGCAATTTGTACTTATTTGAAATTGTAACTTAATTTTTGCCATTGCTATCAGATTTGATTTTCATATGTATGATCTTTGCAAAAGTGTCATTGTACACTTACATTATGCTGTTATTTATTGTATCTCTGTACCTCCCTATGTACCCCTGCTCTGGGTCACCCCTCAAAAAGGGACATTCTGTCTCAGTGAGCTTACCCGGTTACCAACATTCAAATAAATAAATAAATAAATAAATAATGTACAGGGCAGTATCATTTCATCAGTGTAAAAATGCAGATTGGCTTCACAGATGTTTGAACTGAGATCATTGACATAAATCATAAAGAGAAGTGGGCCTATAACTGACTCCTGTGTAACTTCCTTATGTAAGGGAGCTCATGAGGAAGAGCGACTTTGTATTCTTACCTGGTGTTGTCACCCAGCTAAGTAGATGGAGATCCAAGGTAAGATGGATGTGCTTATTCCTATGTTATAAAGCTTGTGCAAGACAATATGATAGTCAATAGCTTTGTAAAAGTAAAAGCTTTGCTGAGGTCAAGGAATATTTATTTATTTAGAAGAAGAATCAGCATTTATATAGCGCTTTTCATACACAGTATCCCAAAGCACTTTACAAGCAATGCTAGACTGGTAGTGAAGTGACTGAATGTGTGGTAGCAGCCATATCGCACATCATCACCCACACACAGCCTGTATAATTGCATGAACCGGTTTATGGGAAGGGGAATGTTGGCCAGGACACCAGGAATGCTCCCTGCTCTTTGCGAAGAGTGCCTTGGGTTCTTTTACTTCTACCTGGACACCCACCAGGACAACACCAGGATGAGCAGAAGGGACCTCGGTTTAATGTCTCATCCGATGGACAGCACATCCCAGCAGTACAGCACCCCCAATATTGCACTCAGATGGCAGCGATTTTTAGGTGCAAGTCCAGTCCCAGTGTGGGACGAGAACCCATGACCTTCTGGTCCAGAGGCAGATGTGCTACCAACTGAGCCATGCTGACACCATTTACTAAGGAACATACTGAGGAAGGTAAGGAGTGAGAAGGCAAGTTTGCCCATTTATGCTCATGTAGTTTACAAAGAATAGTACTGCAGTCTCCCTCCTGCAAGTATAAAGTTATCCAAACATCTTTTAAATTCTCCTTTTGTTTTGCCAATAATTATTTCTTCTGGTAACTGATTCCAAGGATTCACTACTCTAAGAGTAAAAAAAATAATTTTGCCTTTATGTATTAAACTTTTTACCAATAATTTGTAGAGGATGTCCTCTAGTATCATGTAGGTTATTCTTAAGCTCCAGTCCTAGTTCAGTCATTAACTAGGGATCATGTATAATATCATATAAAAGTAGCAGATCTCCCCCTTAAGCGTCATGTTTCAAGTGACATCAAATTTAGAGACTGCAGCCTGTTCTCATATGACATGTTGGGTAAACCATGTAAAGATTTTGTGTGATTCCTCTAAACCCTCTCCAGTTGCTTGCAATTAGTTTTCCTATAAGGACACAACTGGGAGGCATACTCCAGAAGGTCTAGCATAGGTCCTGAACAGCAGCATTAATACTTTAGCATCCCTAGATTAAATAGTATGCCTTATAGCCCATATAACTTTATTTGTTTTATTTATTGCTTCATTGACTTGTTTTGTGTTTTTCAGTTCATTGGTTATAAAAATGCCCAGGTCCTTTTCCTCACAAGACGGGGCTAGTGGGGTTCCTCCCAGTATATATGAGATGTCTGGATCTTGCCTGCCCGGGTGCATAACCTTGCACTTCTGTGTATTCAGTTTCATGTCCCATTTGTCCACCCACTCAAATATCTTGTCTTAATCTCTTTGTAGGTCATGTGCTTGTTCAATAGTTAGGCATAGATCCCCTATCTTGACATTGTCTGTGTACTTAACTGAGGGTGTTAGATTCTGCCTAGTCATATCAGCTGTGAATGCCTGGAAAAGGTTTGGGCCCAAAATCAAGCCTTGAGGCAGCCCACTAGTAACATCGCCCACACCAGATAGGTGACCATTTATCAAAACTCTCTGCGTTCTCCCTGACAGCCAGCTACCAATCCATTTTATGATGTTATGGTTGATTTGAAAGTTTTGTAGTTTGGCTATCAGTGCCCAATGTGGCATTACGTTTAAGGCTTTACTGAAAGCAATAAAAACATCACAGGGTACTTTTTTTAATTTCTAATTTATTTGTAATTTTTGACCAGGAAAGGCACACTAAGCTATGATAGTTTATTTCCTTGTGTGTCTGTGGGGGGCGGGGGCTGTATAGGCCTGTTTTATTGACAGAGAGAATGTTGGCTATGACACTGGGGAAATTCTCCATCTCTTCTGAGGGGATGCTCAGATGTCTTGCTGTTGGCAAGATTGCTTACCCTGGAGATGGAGGAGGAGAAGAGCATGCTTACTCTGCCTCATTGGAGGCAGAGACTCTGATAGAGGCTGGATTTGCACTGAAAGGAGATAGCAAAGTGGAAAAAAGTAGTCTTTTTCAGCCAGAATTCAGACTTTTTAGTTACTCTGAGCCTTATGTGTATGGCAAATACTGAAGAAAATCCTGAGAATACAGTAACAATTCCTGGTCTTTATATTTTTGCAGACTGCCTTCTTAATGCAGGGATTTCTGTAAGACATGCTCTGCTACAACTATTAGCTTTTTACTCTGAGCCATTTGCCTGCAAATGTGTAGTGCTTGCTACAGCAAATCTGCACGGTAGCGCAGTATACCGAGTGGTGTGCAATTGCAGTAACCATTGAGTAACACATATGCCGCTACCACACAATTTGTGTGGTAACATGATACCGAGCAACTTTACTGTATCAAGCACTGTACTTCTTTTGCAGGACACAAGATTGAAAATGCAACATGATTCAACCAGGGCAAAATTACTGTAGACCTTTGGTGCTTCATTCTGGTCCATTGGGGGGATACCTGTGATGGGATGGTATACTTTTAAGAGGTCAGGATTGGAAAGTTATTAAACTAGTGGATGCCCACCCAGGGAGGGTACTGTTCTTGGATTTATCCTGATGGGTGTTACCATACAGAATAATGTGTTTGTATGCATCCCAAAAAAGGCTTCTCATATTGAAGTCTTTAAGGAAGTCCAGCCTTTCTTATTGAAGTCCACGTTAGTGGTGTCTGGAGGCAATTTAAGTTGTCCTATCACACAGCTGGCTTAGGATAAAATAAAGTTTCCTGTGATATATACTTTTTGGCTGACATGATCTAAACTGCAAGTCTTAGGGATGCTTATAGGTTGCTGCATTGCAAAGGTGAAAATACTTATTCTGGGGACCTTTTTTCCTCCTGTATTGATAATGTCTTTTTATCTAAAAATATACAGGTTATGTGAACAGAAACCATTGCCGTAGAATCATAAGATCATTTGACTTTATTAAGTGTGCTCCTCTGGTCCCTCAACTGATGGGGGAGAGGGACTTAGAGGCTGAATGCATTTCTTTTAAGTGATGTGAAAGTCAGAACTAGGTGGGAACAGCTATGGAAGGCCAGGATATCAGTGGCCTGTGTTTATGATTCTTTGTCCCAAGGGTGGGAGGATACCAAGCATAATTTTAAATGTTTTTCCCAAAATCATTATCCAACAAGATGAACACTGCTTATAGGGAGTACATGGTTATTTGAACACACCTCCATAAACTGATAGAGCCCTACATTTTCCAGGTCATTTCACAGACCAGATTTATAGTCAAAGTTCAAATGGAAGACCTAGAATAAAATAGGGCTACATCATTAATGAAAGAAGCACAGTTTGGTACACAAAGAGCCAAAACAAAATGTTTACACATTCACAGCATGTCAACACAGGGCTGAAAGAAGGCTTATAGCTGTTTTCAAAGAGCAAAAGTGGGAGACAATTTACTGCAAAGCAGAGCTTACTCCGTCTTGCTGAACAGCATGTGGCTGACATGCTGGATACTACCCCAGAAACTGATTTAGATTTCTTTTAGGAAATTTACAGTCTCCTGATATTCATGGATCAATAAAAACATCCCTAACGGGTCATATTTGTCTCAGTTATGAATAGACCACAGTAAAATCCCTAAAAAGTAATACTGCCCAGGGAGAGCATGACCTCTCAGCAGAATTTTATAAGCCCTTTTTGATACAGGTAGGTCCTGCTCTAGAAGACCTGTATAATGACATTTTCACAGGTAAATTGTTGCGTACATCTATGTCAGCAGTGCAGTTAATTTTCCTTTACAAAAGGAGATAAATCTGTTGTAAAGAACTGGAGACCTAGTAATCTCTTGAATGTGAGCTTTAAGATCCTGTCTAAAATTTTGGCAAAAAGACTTGAGAAAGCAGTAATTTATATTATTTCACCACATTATTCCTGTTCAGTTCCTGGAAGGTTGATCCATGATGATCTAGCCACTTTGAAGGGGGCCTTTGAACAGGTAAACACGAGACAGTTTGATGGTTTTAGTTTGTCAGTTCACCAGGAGAAGTCCTTTGATAAACTGTTCCATTACTTCCTGTTCAAAGTTCTCTGAGCATATGGTATTCCAGAACAGTTTATATGATGGGTTCAAAGCTTTTATCATAGTGCTACAGTGAGCCCAGGGTTGACAGGCTGCCCAACAGGAGGTGTGTAGAGGCATACATCTTCTTTATGTCTTTGGCTAGACCCCCTACTATGCCACCTACAATATAACATGAAATTGAAGGGGATAACTTTTCAGGGAGGTAGACTGACTTTGAAGGCTTTGACTTATACTGATGATGTCAGTATCTTTTTGAAGGATTCCTCAGTGGATCCCCAGTTGGAAAATATCTTGAGCTCCTTTGCAGCTGCTATTGGTTTGGTCATTAACTTGACAAAGAGTAAAGGGAAAGGGGTTGGGGTGTTTCAGGGTAGTACTGAATAGTCATTCGTATACCCATTGAAGGTACATTTATTAGGTAGAAAAAGAAATGGGCAGACTGGATGGGCCTTGCAGTCCTTATCTGCCATTAACTTCTATGTTTCCATGTTACATCCCTAAACCTTTTGGATGTCAGATTTAGAGAGGGAGATGTGCCTTTTTGGAATTGGAACAGATGTCTGCAGGCTGCTCTGGTGCAAATACAGAGATAGAAGAATTTGAGACTGCCCAAAAGAAACAGAATTTATTTGATAAAATCTTGATTGATTCCTAGATTTCTTTATGTGACTTACATTTATCCACCACGGGTTTCAGTTGAAACCAGGATGCATAGTTTATTTTTTATATGTTTTGGAGCAGCAGGTTGAACTCGATCAAAAGAGGGGATACTTATCTGAGTGTAAAAAAGGAAGGGATGGCATGATCAATGCAGTGGCTTTTTTATGTAGTTCATTGTTCACAACCTTCACGGTGCACTGCACCAAGAAGATAGACTATGGGTAGCGTTGGTGCATGAGTGGTTGGCACCTACTTTGCAGAGTTGGGAGCTTAGTAAAATACATCTCTCAAGAATATAATGTAGAATTACCCATCCCAAATATGTGTGGCTGATATTCCTTAAGCTTTGTCAGATGAAATTGACTCCAGGGCCAGTTACGTCTTTGCCCCAGAAGCAGTTGTATGACACTATTCAGTCCTATTTTTGGAGCCTCCAGTAATTCCAGAATATCCTGTTGGTTTGGAATCAGGGGTTCTACAACACTTTTATAACCAGAGAGTGCCATTTCAGATGTGGGATATCTTGTAATTTAGTACACATGGTAGGTTAGGAGTAAAGAGTACATTTAAACATAAAAGCATGGGTGAGCATAACTGTCCAAGTGTTCTGAGTGGTCTGCTATATTGGAAAACTAAAATCATTTTTCTTTCTTTGATTTCTTTCTTTCTTTCTTTCTTTCTTTCTTTCTTCCTTTCTTTCTTTCTTTCTTTCTTTCTTTCTTATGGTTTCTGGGGGTTTTTGCAGACTATTATATGGTGCCACCTCTCCACACCATTACATACCAAAAATTGGTACTGGGAATTTTCTCTCCGGTTTGGATGTGGATTGATTAATCTTCCTCAACTGTATTTTTTGCAGTTGTAAAATAGAGAATAAAGTATGGGGTGGTGTGCATAATGAGATTTTATACACACTCGAGTCGTCAGGTGCTACATAAACCCCAAGGGTGAAGCCTGAGCAGTTTATGAAATGCATCCCACAATGAGGGTGTGTGTCAAATCAAGTTTTACACAACCACCCCATATTTTATTTTATATAATTGCTGGCATGTGCTTTTTTGCCTCAGCAATTATGCAAAATAAAATAAGCAAGTACCTTGGTGTTCAGGCAGTGGCACACCAGTCAGGATTCTGAGTGGTCCATGGTCTGCCAAGTTACAGTGCTCCACTTGTTCGTGGCAGAAAGAAGTGGAGGTATACAAAGAGAAGTTCTGCATTTTACTGTTTTTTCAGTATATGTAAAATTACCACTGAGTGGCGGTTGTACAGCTGTGGCATCCATCCAGCATGAAGAGGTAGGGAGACCTGCTGGCTCATGTGTGCTGACAGGGAAATCGCCCGCATGTTTGAAAAGTTTCCCTTCAGTTTTCCCTTTCTTTGTTTATGGGTCAGTGAGTGGAGAAAGAGACTTCTTTTCTTTTTTTAATAACAAATCAACTTACCACCAACTACAAAGGGCGGTAAAGTCTGCAGCCATGCAGAATTGCTCCAGTGAACATCGCAGAGTAAAGGAAGACTGGCAACTGACGCATGCATGGTTCAAGGGAAACCTGGCATGTGTTTGCCATTACATCCAGCTGGTTATAACGGAAAATTACAACCAGGTTTCTACATGGGGAAAAAGCGCACACCAGTTATTATATTTTATTTATGGCAATCTAGACATGCCTTTTCCTTACAGCAGGAATAGGTATTATATCAGGAAGTTTTGCTCTCTCTCTCTGAAAAATGTGCTCTGTATACAGTATATCAGGTTGACTTTCATATGGTCTCTAGACTAAAGCTGTCACGCTTTGGAAAGGTTTCTCGGTGCATTTTTTGACCATGTAGATATCTCACAGGTGGGGGGTGCATGACGATGAGGTGAAAGTTATGGATACTACCCCAAGTGCCTGGTGTGGGGTTAGAACAGACAACCACCCAGTCTTATGGCCACAGTGGAGAGTGTGCTACCTACTGAGCCACTGACACTGACAGCACCCACGATAAGTTTATGATCTAGTGTACAGAACCAGCCATTGGTGACCTTAGCCAGGGCAGATGTGATGCTGTGCTTGGGGCTGAAGCTAGATTGGAGCAGGGTAATTGTATTTGCTTGTTCAAGATAGTTGTGTCATATATATTTATCAGCTTTCCAAGTAATTTCATTAAAATGGGAAGGATAGATATCAATCTATAATTATTGAAGTTACTTGACACTCCAGATTTAAATATAAAGATAATATGAGCATTTTTCATAAAATGGAAATATCATTTTGTGATAGTGTGAGGATAGAAAGATGAGTGGTAGGAGTTACAGTATGACAGGGTGTCACTATTTAAGGAAGAGTGGGTCTAAGTTATCAGATGCGGCATTTTTCTTGGTGTCCAGATAAGGGAGATGCTATTCAACCTGACTGTAGATGATCTGTTGGAAATTAAAGGAATAGGTCTGTTGGCCAAGTTCCTCTGTAATACTACATTAGGCAGGTGACAGGATGCAGCAGGGGAGTTATCATACCCATTTCTGCTGAGGAACAATGAGTGTTTAGTTCCTACAATACAAACAGAGGTGAGAAAGAATAAGTGTCTCAGCTGGGACTTGAACCCAGGCCACCTGAAATACCATTCTGATTGCACTAACCAGCTGCACCACTGAGACAACTGGAACCTGGGCCATCCCCAAGCACATTACTCTTTATCTTTTTATCATATAAGATTTTATTGTATTTTTTGTTTTCCAAAGACATACAGCCATACTTAGGACTACAGGTGTCAATTATACAAGAGTATGCAAACAGAAGTATAAGAGCCATCATACAGGTGACAGTTACCAAGGAGCCATATTATACATCTATACCAATGAATATCTATCACAGATAGGTTTCATAGTGACAAAACTATTCATTCTACAGTCAGCTGAGAACCATAGGTAACTGATAAAGAAATTAGTAGATAAGCTCTAAGCCAACTCAAGGTATGGCACTGTGTTAAGGCAGCTTAATACACACTAAAGCTACTCCTAATTCCTTATGAGAAGGTTAGATGGTTCATACCATATGACCTAGAGGTGAAGATATGTGAGAGAAAAGGACAAAGTAAAAGAATATTTATGACTAAGTGAGATGAAGACTCCATTTCTGATAGACATGGTAAGGGGAAGGGAGGTCACAGTATAGGGAGGTTGCCTGGAGATGAGGGTGGGACCTCACATATGTGAGAATGAAAATATGGCTCCCATTTTTTGTAGTATCTAATGAGGTGACCCTTCCCCGTTGCAGTGATTCTCTCAAAGACAGCTAGCCTGGCCAGGGCCGCCCTCCATCAGAGGATTGAAGGGGGAGAAGGTTGCTTTCATTTAATCAAAATAGCTCTCTTAGCTTCCATAACCACAGCCAGAGTCCATACTTTAAGTGGGGTAGGTAAGGGGTCTAGTGTCGAGGCATCCCCCAATAAAAGAGAGTCTTGTGAGTGAAGGATCCTTTTGCCCACAATTCTAGAGCAGTCTTCCAAGACCAGTGACCAAAATTTATGGAGGACAGGGCAGGTCCAGAGGATATGAAGGAAATGGGCTGGAGAGGCTGGACATCTCCAACATCTGTCATGATGCAACACTTTAAGCTTGCACAGAATGGCAGGTGTCCTATACCATTGAAGAAGAATTTCAGCTGTTTCAACTGACTCTTGGCATCTACATAGACTACATGCACCGCTCTAAGCCAGGAGAACCATTGTTGTAGGGAAAGAGGCATTGGAGCTCAGCCTCCCATGCCAGCCTACAGTTGGAGGTGGTGTCCAGCTGCAAATCTCTCAATGCCTTGTAGATAAGTCCCACCATTCCCTGGCCCTGCCTGGGTTTATGGATTGTGGCCAGGCAACTCCATCGAGTGCCATTAGTGTATTTGGCCAGGAGGGGATATCTCTAAAAATCTTGAGCTTTTAAATCAGAACAGTGCTGCAATCATTCATATACCATCAATGTTTTATTATATGGGAGGAGAAGGCCTCCCACCATGTGGATTCCTTTATTGGCCTAGTGTTGCCAGGAGAGAGGTTTGCAATCCACCATAATAAGTCTATTGTTCCAGAGAGGAGTGTATATGATTGGGGGGAACAGGCTGTGTGTGGAACACCTGTGAGAGTCATAGCAGCATGACGCCATGCTTTACATGTTTCGGCCATGATTGGGGTAAGCTGGTTGCCCGGAGATTTTCTGCTGGTTAGCAACAAGAAGAGAGAGTCCCCTGGTATGAGGGCAGTTTCCAGAAGGACCCATTGTGGAGGGGAGGTCAGTCTCGGGTCAAACCAGGCAGTGGCTTGTGCTATGCAGAAGGCCAACTGATAACCCAACCACCAGGGGAGCACAAGCACACCTTTGGACCAGTGGGCTCTCAATTTTGTACTTCCCCAATGAGCTGCTCTAACCTCCCATAAAAAGGAGGAGACCAGCTTGTCCAGAGAGGAAAAAGGTTTGTGGGACAGGGGGATTGGGAGGTTGCTTTATTAAGTAGGAGATTCTTAGAAGTACAAACATGCGTACAGCCTCTACTTTGCCTCTGAGGGACAGATGCGACTTACTCCAACGCTGAACTTCAACTGTCAGGGCTGCTATTAGAGGAGAGAAATTGGCCTTTTCAAGATCATTCCATGCTAAGGGGATATAGGATAAAGGAAACCCTGAGGGGCCCAAGTAATGTCAGTGCCTTGTAAGCACTTCCTGGTGCACTTGGAGTTGAGCGGAGAAAGAATTGTTTTCTTTTGGTTGATTAATATGCTGGAGAGGGAAGCAAATTCTTGTAGTATTGGCAGCACTATGGGTAGGGAGAGGTCAGGGTTTGACAGTGTAAGCAGCATGTCGTCTGCATAAGCATTAGCCAAGAAGGCTCTGCCATGGACAGGAATCCCTGTAATATCAGGAGTCTAAGAGAACTTCCTGATCATGGGATCGAGAGCTATAAGGAAAAGGAGAGGCAAAAGGGAGCATCCTTGTCTGCTGCCCCTCTGTAAAGAGAATGGAGAGGAGATGTCTCGATTGGTAACAATTCTGGCTGTTGGGAGATGATATAAGGTGGAGGCCCAAGAGCAAAAATAATCACCAAATCCATAGAGATGGAGGACATTATGAAGATAGTTCCACTCTAAGGAGTCAAAGGCCTTAGAGAAGTTGATTGCTAAGGCTGCCATAGGGGTTGTGGAGTGTAATGTAAGCCATTTCAGATTGAGGACTAGACTCAAGTTATCTGCCCGTGACTTACCCTTTGAAAAACCAGACTGTGAAGTGTGGATTCGGATGGAGAGAACCCGTGTCAGCTTGTTCACCAGAACTTTGACTAGGAGTTTAGTGGCCACTGACAAAAGTGAAATAGGCCTAAAGTTAGTGCAATCCAGCATGTCAGAGGATTTCTTGGGGATTAGGGTTATCGGGGCTTCTCACATGGTGGGTGGGAATGAGGCTACGCTCTGTGCCTCTTGCAAAGCTCATAACAATGGAATGGTGATGTCAGCACTAAGTAGTTGATAGAGCTCAACCGTCATCCCATCTGATCCTGGGGCTTTGCCCTTTGCCATATGGGAGAGGGTGGTTTGGAGTTCGCTGGGTGCAATGGGGGCCTCCAGATCATTACATACAGCTTGAGAAAGTTTAGGGAGAGAAACCCCTTTACAGAACTTAAGCAAATGATTAGAGAGTTCAGTAGAAGGGACCTTAGATTTAGTCTCATATAGGGCTTGATAAAAGAGTTGCATCGTTTCGTTGATCTCCTTGGGCATGGATACCACCTTGCCTGCTGCGTTTCTAAGTGCAAGTATCCTAGATGAGGCTTGCTGCTTACGTAAATGGTAGGCTAGTAGTTTACCCCCTTTATCTCCACCTTCCCACGATTTATGTTTGGAGCGAAGAAACTGCCATTCTGCTTTTTTTCTTAGCAATGTATTTATTTGGTACTTCGGGCCTATAATCTTAGGCAGAAGAGAGGAATTGAGGGGGCTTTGAGTAGAGAGCTTAAATTGTTTCTCCAGGGTGGCGAGCTTAGCCTGGAGTTGCTGCGCATGCTTCGCTCTGGCCTTGTTTTTAGCCAGTGTGTAGGAAATACCATATATACTCACGTATAAGCTGAATATTTTATGACAAATTCAGCATGTCATATAGTACTCCTCGTCTTATACGCGAGTCATTTGGTAATTTCAGGTAACACATAAAGGTATCTCCGTTGTCAGCATACACTTTCATTGTCAAAAATGAGTTCCAAATGTAAACGCTATGCATACGATGCAGCATTCAAGCTGCGAGTGATTGAACATGCTGACAGCACCAATAACTGTGCCGCAGCACGGCACTTTGGTGTCAACGAGAAGCAAGTACATGAATGGAAAAAGCAACGAGAGCTTCTCAATGAAATGCCAAAATTTAAAAAGGCATGCCGTGGTGAGCAGCCAGCATTTCAATTGCTTGAGACAGATGTTAATGAGTGGGTGCTCGCATGCAGGCAGAGTAGGTATATTGTAACCCGCATGTCGATTCAAATGCAGGCGCTGAAACTCGCCAAGCAAGAGAAATATCAGCAAGCTGGCATTGATAATTTCCTTGCATCTGCTGGATGGTGCTCGAGGTTTATGGAGCATAACAATCTTACCATCCATCAGCGTACCAAAATCTCCCAAAAACTCCCCTCTGATCTTGAGGCTAAGGTACAAAGCTTTCACCAATACACTATAAAAATGAGGAAGCTGCATGGTTATGACTTGTCTGAAGTCGGTAACATGGATGAGACACTGATGAATATTGACCTCCCCTGTAACTGCACTGTGAACCCCTCAGGTAGCAAGACAGTTCTAATAAAAACTTCAGGTCACGAAAAAACACACTTCACTGTTGTGCTGTCATGCATGGCAGATGGTACTAAATTCAAGCCAATGATTGTGTTTAAAAGAAAGACCATGCCCAAATTTGCCGATTTCCCCAGAGGTGTTCTTGTGTACTCACACCCTAAGGGATGGATGGATGAACAGCTTGTAGGAATGTGGCTTGAGAAGGTATGGGGTACCAGACCTGGTGCTTTGCATAAAAAACGATCACTACTTGTGTGGGATATGTTTAGAGCCCACTTGACTGATTCTGTTAAACAGGTTGCTAAACAGAATCGCACTGACCTGAGTGTTATTCCGGGAGGTCTGACATCGATGCTCCAACCCTTGGATGTCTACCTCAATAAGCATTTCAAGGATTGCCTACGTAAGCTGTGGAGCGACTAGATGATGTCAGGCACAGGCGCGCTAACTAAGGGAGGCAATCTTAAATGGCCTGACATCGAACTTGTAAGCAAGTGGGTTGAGACAGCTTGGGAGGATATTCCAGGGGATATGGTCTTGAAATCATTTCTGAAGTGCGGAATTAGCAACAATCTCGACGGAACAGAGGGTGATGCCTTGTTTGAGGAGACAGAGGAGACCGAGGAGATGGAAAACGAAGAACCAGAAGATGATGACAGCACATATGTTGACATTTTCACCAAAGAATTCATGGCAGAGAATGAGGCTGTGTTAGGATTCTCTGACTCTGAGTCTGAGGAAATTTAAACGGGACTAATGGAGGGACTAATGCATTTTGTTGCACTGCAAGTATAAAAAGCAGTTATTTATATGGTGATAAGCAAAAAAAAAAATAAAGTACTTGGTGATTGGAAAATGATCCTATGTTCCCCTATGTTTGTCACAATGTGGGTGTCGGCTTATACGTGAGTCTTCGGGTTTTCTTTATTTTGTAGCCAATAATTGGGGGGGTCGGCTTATACGCGGGTCGGCTTATACTTGAGTGTATATGGTAATCCTCCCCCTGATTACTGCCTTTAAGGCCTCCCAGAGTGTGGAGGCAGAAACCTCCTCAGATGTATTGAGAGAAAAGTAGGAGTGAGTCTCTGCTGTGATATAAACCTGAAAATCCCTGTCTTGCAACAGTAGGGGATAGCACCTCCACCTTGTAAAGGGGGCCCCTTACCCTGGGGGAGAGAACAGTATAGACACAGGAGCATGGTTGAATATTATAATACTTCTGATGGTGGCTTCTGAAACACCAGGTGAGGTCAAATAATTGGCCAACCAGAAGTCTACCCTGCTATGGGTATGATGAACTGCTGAATAAAAGGAATAATCTCGCCCTTGTGGATTATCCCTTCTCCAGGGGTCACAGAGGTTCCACTCTAAGATACGCTCATCAAGACCCGCCAAGTCTTTAGGGTGGGTCTGTGGGGTGGGGATAGACTTGTCAAGGAAGATATCGGGGACCAAACTGTGGTCTCCTCCTAGCAAGATTGGGATATCTGAGTACCCATTCATGAGGTCGGTGAAGGCTTGGCTGATAGCAGGGTATATTTCTCCAGAATCATTATTATGGCCATATATGTTGGCCGGCAACACCCTTCTCCCCCTGGGTAGGAAAGCCTAAACATGATTCACCTGCCCTAAGAGTCAGTGTATTTGTCTTCTACCACCAAAGGCGATGTGCTACGCAGTAAGATGGCCACCCCCTAGATTTGCTTGAGGCACAACTAACAGTAATCGTACCTACCCCTTATTTCTTGAGCCATTGCACAGTTTTGTTAGTTAAGTGCATTTCTTGTAGAAGGGCTATGTCAGTACCCAGAGAATTCAGAAGCTGAAGCACTTTAGTGCGTTTGGCCGGGTGGTTAAGCCCCTTGACATTCCAAGATACGCAGTGGAGTCGCTAGCCATATTATACCACAGAAGAGATAACTAGAAAAAGGAGTACTCACCCATAAAATGGGAGATTGCCTAACAGAGAAGAAGGAGGGGGTCACATGTATGTTAGCCCAGATATGAGGGTGTCAGCCCCTGAGAGGAGTTAGAAGTAGCCAGAAAATGGAGCAAGTTTAGGAAAGCTGCAATATTTGACACCAATTAGGAAACAACCTGATCTGATAAACCAAAAGAAAACAGGATAATCAATATATTATTGAGAAAGTAACACTGAACAGTACTCATATATAAAATATTATAACTATCACAGAACAATTTTGTGGTTTTAATGATGCTGAGTTGGATGTGTGAGGAGAGCGTACAAACGATCCAGGCCACACTGCATTAGACACCAATAGTGGGGGAAGATTACAAACAACCAGAGGGTGACCTATCCCAACTTAGCCTCCTAGAACCACAATGAAACTGGGTTCCGGAGGGACCAGATAGTCCTAACGGCAATTAGGCTGATAGGTAGTGATAGGAAAAGGGAGGATGAGGGGGTCATTTTCCCCACCGCATTGAGATAGAAGGGGGGGGAGGGCCTCTATGTGCCGCCCAACAATATTCTAAGTAAAAAGTAGAAATAGGCAGAGCTTAGCTGTCCATTTAGTATTTAGTATTTGTGTGTCTAGGTGCCATCTGCTCTCATTATATAAGCATGTCCAGGATGAGGTACAGGTGCACTTGCATGTATAGGAAAAAGAGAGGGAAGGGGAGAGGGGGTGTTGTTATTATTTGGCCTATGACAAAGTCGTTAGTAAAACAAACAACAACAGTGGATCGGGGTGGGGGTAAGGAGAGGCACACTTCCTCCCTTTGCTTGGCGTGCAATTCAAAATGACAGATGGCACCCTAGGGAGGGGGCTGTCAAGAGGCAGCCGTCTTGAGGGGTTGGGGGGTGCAGGGAACAGATGCACCAGTAGGTATCCGTTGCCTCGCTTACCACCCAGAAAAAAAGCTCATCTCCTTTCCAATATAGAAGGAACATTTTTATCAGCTATTAAAGTATGATGGAGAAAACAAATGTTTAGAGTGTCCTGCTTGTCATCCTTTTCTGCCAGTGGCTCCAGGGTCATCCAGCCGCTTTTCTTCTGCTCTTCTGGGGTGCAGAGGGGCCGCCAGGGCCTCAGCAAATGATTTAGTCCTTGGTTTTAGAAGGCCTGCTGCTGAAGCCCGCTCTTCTCCATCTTCTTCCACTGTGGCATCCCAGTCTAGCAGTTTGATATCTTCCAAGGGTTCACTGTTTTCTGCTACTGGTTGAGCTTGATGTTCAAAATTGGTTGCAGAGAGCACTTCTGCTCTTAGAAGCTTGGCAGGGGGTGAGGCTGAGGAGTTGCCAGTAAGTGAGGGGTTTGGACTTCTGGATCATTGGCGTTGGCAACTAGAAGTAATGGATTTTAACTGCGCTTGCTTCTCTGAGGCCTCTGAATCTGTGAGGGCTTGTTTAAGGGCAGTGGGTAAACTGACAGCTGTACATTTTTCTGAATCTCCAGTGTAGTGGCCTTCCTGTGCATAAGACATGGGGAGTGATTTAAGAGCAGGACCAGTCCGGTTGTGTTTATTCCCCCCTTGCAACCATCTCTCCTTTCTTTCTGTTCCCTTGCCTTTTCTGTCCCCTTGACTGAGTACCTTATTAGGTACGCTATTATGGTTCTAGGGGCATTTGAGCCATCCGATCTGCCACCCACCCGGTGAGCTCTTTCCATACCGATTGGATCCCTCCACCTCTCTCCAAGCAGCTGTGGTAGCCAGTCATTGAGGAAGCATTCGATATTGGGGCCTTCAGTTCCCTCCAGGACACCCAGGATCTGATGTTGTTCCTCCAGCTCCTGTTCTCCTGGTCCTCAGCCCTATACCACAGCCGAGTGAGCTTAGCCTCATGATCTCTAAGATGTTGCAACACTGCAATATGTTGCCTCTCAAGTTCTTCGGTTCTCTGTTCCAGCACATTTTGCTTGTCTTTCAGTCGTCACATGTCTGCCACATTTCCTGCCAATGATGCACCAGTATTGTCAACCCTGGTTAGGAGTGCTTCAAACATCTGAGTTATGCGTGATAAGGCATCTCCTAGTTGGGCCTGGCCAGGGGGGAGTTGAATATCTTGCAGACAGGGCCCTTGGCTGTTGTTCATGGAGGTCTCCATCACACCCGCCATAACGACAATATTTTGTGGCAGCGATAGGTAAGCAGCTTTCAGCTTGTTAGAGATGCCCACAGCTTTCAGTGATCATGACCTGTTAAGTTGCAAGTCAGGTGCAGAATTAGTGGCAGAAGTACGGGCAATTGAGCTAGGATCTGTGCTGTCAGACCATTGCGGCCTACCCCATCTATGCAGCTTGCAAACGGCAACCCATATAAATCACCCAAGGAGTGTGGCACCCACACCAAAAAAAGTCAGGATAGAGATGGCAGAGGCGGGGGGGGGGTGGTTCCAGTTGTATCAGAGGTATTTTAGTCTGGCATTGCTGTAGATTGGGTGCAATTAAGTACCAGGCTGGGACAGAGCAAGAGTCCTAAGTAGCCATTATTGTTGGGTCCAAGCCACGGCCCCCAAATTACTCTTTCTCAAATGCACAACCCAGTGGCAACACAAATAGTTACTTATAACAATCACACAGGAGTGTGGTAGGCATATTCTATGGAACACATACAAACAGAGGTGAGAAAGAATAAATGCTTCAGCTGGGACTTGAACTCAGACCGCCCGGCCTGAGAAAGAGTAATGTGCTCAGGGATGGCCCAGGTTTCAGTTGTTTCAGTGGCACAGCTGGTTAGTGAATTGGAACAGTATTCCGGGTGGCCTGGGTTCAAGTCCCAGCTGAGGCCCTTATTCTTTCTCTCCTCTGTTTGTATGTGTTCCATAAAATATGCACACCACAATCCTGTGTGACTGTTGTAAGTAAATATTTGTGTTCCTCCAATATAGTTTGCTTTTATTTATCAGCTTGTCACCAACCATATGTTTAGGTAAGGAGAAAGCATATGTCATGCCCTCCAGTGATTTTACTGTTTCCAGAATGTGGAAGCATCAGATTTGTTATCTTCCAGTAAGGGTAAATAGTAGTCAGAGTTGGTGTTTCTAATAGATTTGGTGCTGGAATTTCTTTTTTGTCTGAAAATAGCCCAATCTACAATGTTTTTGTGCATCTGGCTATGGCCCAGTGTAAATCCCTATTTCTTAATGCTTCCTTCAGTTCTCTAGTAAACCATGGGTGGTTAACTTTTTTAACCTTTAACCCTGTGCTTACCCAATTGGGCATGTTTGGTTCTAACTCCCATAAGCAAATTATTTATGATCTCTGCTGCCTCATATAAACATAGACAATGATAGCAGAAAAAGACCGAAGGTTCATAACGTTTGCCCAGATTTCCCTATCTGCCCCAGAACCTATAGTCTATAAAGTGTTTTAGCCCTCCTGGTCCACCCCTTGCTTCCCTCCCTACTGTTACTGACCTGAGAAACCACCAAACCCTTCACTCTGTTTCAGGCATGCTTGAAACCATTTATGGACTTGGTGCCCATCAGCTCCACTGCTCATGTATTGTAGGGCAAGATAGAAATTCTTCCAGTTAATACTTGTTAAATCTTTCAGATAATTCAATTTACAGAAATAGGTGAAGTACCTTTTTAGTACAAATTTGGGTTGTGACTCAGATTTTTTATACCCCCAACACAAGAAACAGCAATGCGATCACTAATGTCATTATTAAAAACAGCAATGTGAGTCATTTTCTGAGATCAGTTTGTTAGGATAACATCAAGAATAGCGGCATTTGTAGGGTTAATTGGGTTTGGCCTTGTGAGTTCATCTACAAGTTAAGTTAGTCCAAGGTTGTCACAAATCTTTTTTTTTATTTGCCTGATATCTTTGACAGCAAACCTGTATTCAAGTCTCCAGGTGTTATTGTTTCATTGGAATGGGAACTTATTGCATTTGATAGGTGTTGCAGGAGTTCTGTGCAATTATTAGGTAATCTACAGCATCTAACCACATTAACAGATTAATTGCAGGAAAGGTTGATTTTAGTTGTTGCACACTCAAATTCATCAGGTAGGGAGAGGGAGCTGATTGAAACCTGAAGAGAGCCTGTTGCTAATATAAAGGCCTAGGCCAATTAATCTTGTGGATCTGTCAAAGTGATATACAATAGGTTAAAATCAGGTACAGGCTTGTGTTGTAACTGTAACTGAAGTACAAGACAAACACTCATGTGCAATAATCTACCAGTTATTTGCCTCAAAACTCAGCTTGAGCATGAAGCGATTGCAGTGCACCACTGTTGTAGCCCATCAAGTGGTCAATTGTCGCTGACAGTAAAACCAGAAGGGTGGACCTATCAATAAGCATCTCATATATGCACAACACAGACAGTTCAACAACAGAATAATCTTTTCCTAACCAGCCGCATCACTCTATCTTATTCTGGTTTCCACAACCAGTATGCCAGCCAGTCATTTCAATGCAATAGAATTGCAGCACCTGACTAGCATGTTTTCATCAGCAGAAAACCCGAACAGCAACTATATCATCTCTTAGCACTCCTCCTTGGACAACCAGCAACTGCACTCAATAAGTATCCTGCTTCCTCCTCTACCATCTCTTTACAGGGCAATCCCTCATCAGCTGACAAGATTTTTCTGTCTGTGACCCACTTCTCATCCAGACCAAAGAGGAAAGGCATGCCAGAGGGATGCAGTGCCAGGTTCAATGACATTTTCCTAGATCAGACACACATATTTCATTTTTTTTTGTTTCCTTTTGTTTCCCTTTTCCCATGCAGGCAGTGTCTCACATAACGGTGGCATTTGGAATCAGTGTAACAGCTGGGAGCTGTGAAAACTTCTCTAGCATGCCAGCAGCATCATTCAGCAACCTGGTCTCTGAAACCAGCATAGAAACTGGGTACCAAAAAAGCCTGTCCAGCAAGCCAGCAGCATCCTCCAGCAACCTGGTCTTTAAAACCAGCATAGCAACTGAGAACCATTGCAACCATGCCAGTAAGCTAGTAGCATCCTTCAGCAACTTGATCTCCAAAAGCACAGTGTTAATTGAGGACTGCAAAAATCTCTCCAGCAATCCAGCTACATCCTCCAGCAACCTAGCCTCTAGAACCAGGGTAGTAAATGGGAAATGAAAAAAACAGCTCTTTAGAAAGTCAGCAGCATCCTCCAGCAACTCTGTCTCTAGAACCAACATAACAACTGAGAACCATGAAAACCACTCCAGCAAGTCAGCAGCATCCTACAGCAACATGGTCTGATGACCAAGCATAGCAACTGGGAACCATAGAAACCTCTCATGTAACCCAGCAACATCTTCTAGCAACCAAGACTCCAGAACCAGAGTAGCAACTGGGAACCATGAAAACCATTCCAGCATGCCAGCCACGTCCTCCAGCAATCCAGTCTAGAGGACCAGCGTAGCAACAAATAAGCATGATGTGTCCTGAGGGGCGGAGGTTCTCATGACAGGTTCCAGCTTGTTCGAAGTGCATTTGTCACTAAAACTGTCCTCTCTTCTGTTTCCCTTTCTTGCAGACAACACATCTCTTGGCAGTGATAATCTTACAGGCATCAACGTAGAAACCTGGCCTCCAGTACCAGCATGAACAGCAGTAGACCTCTTCTTTGGCCAGATTTCCATCTACAAATAAGCATCAAAACCTCTCCAGCAAGCCAGCCATATCCTACAGCAACCAGGACCCAGTACCAGTGTTGCCACTTTTCTAAACAGCCATCTACAAGACCCTCACCTTCCACATGGCTCTTCCTCCTCCTTACTGTCTCTCTCTTAAGGGCTGTGTTTCTTCCATTGCCATGGTGAGTGTGTGTGTGTGTTGGGGGGGGGACCAATTGCTCAAATGACAATGACAATAAAGAGTCCAGTCCAAGTGATGGTGGCTGGGGGCTGCCCATGATAGGTTCACACCTGTTTGCAATGCATCCATCACTAAATCTGTCTGCTTTTCTGTCTCCCCATTCTTGTAGACAGCATATCTCTCAGTAACAATGATCATTTAGGCTCCAAGCCAGCATCCTGACCTCTAGTACCAGGGTAACCACCAGCAGACCTCCTCTCTAGATCACCATCAACAACTAAATCCAACCAGCAATCCATAAGCTGCTTCTCACCCTCATTGCCTCTCTTGAGGGTCATCCCTCCTCTGCTGATAAGGTGAGTATGTGCAAAACAATTTCTCAGATAACAGTTTTAGGAGTCCGTATACTGTTGCTGCAGCAATGGAAAAACAGTGAAGACCATCACAGCGACAGAATCGTCTGTTTGCTGTGATGGCCTGCAGGTTTTTAGACACTGCTATCTCTGGGGAGTTCTCCCCCTCCCCGAAACAACTCAGACTCAGAGTTGATAATCTGTAGTGTGGGGGTGCAGGGGGCAAAGCCACCCTGCATGGGAGGTGCGAGGTGCAACCCCCCCGACAAAAAACAGTTGTTTCCTTTTATGGCACAATGCTGGCTGTCAGCATTGTGCCGTCACTGCAATGCCGATCCACAGAATTCCTGTCAATGCAGCTTGGTGAAATCAAGGAAGTCTAGGGAATGGTGGTCTTGAGCCACCCATTGTTTTATTTATTGCAAAAGTTTAACCAGCATAGACATACAAAGCTGAAAAGCAGCTTGTTTCCAGATGTGTCCTGAGGGGAGGAGGTTCTCATGACAGGTTCCAGCTTGTTTGAAGTGCATTTGTCACTAAAACCAGAGCCAGATTTCCATCTACAAGAAGACCCATCAATTCATATGGCTATTCTTCCTCCTCCTCTCTTCAAACCATCTCTCTCTCTTCCACTACCTCCAGGCTCTAATTCAGGAATCTAGCCCCGATCATCAGGATGATTTCAGTGCAAGTGGAAAACCAGGCAGCTCCAAAGAGGCTATGGAGCACATGGACAAAAATGAAACTCATGAATGACAAAAAGTTCTAGCTCACAAAAACCACCAGTGAAAAGTTCTTACAAGTGATAGTAAGATGCTTAAAACATTTATTAGTCAATTTCACATACAGTAGCAGCAGTAACAGACTAAATGACTCAGTCTTTCACATAAACACATTTGTGTGAAACGTTGACTCATGTAGTCTGTTGCTGCTGCTATGTGAAATTAGCCAATATTTTTAGCATCTTACTATCATTTGCAAGAGCTTTTTACTTGCAGTTTCTCTGAGCTAGAGCTTTTTGTCTTACATGACTTTAGTGCAGACCTCCTCTCCAGCCAGATACCCACATAAAGCAAGAACCCAAACACATGAACAGACCTCTTATCCACCAGGGAACTGCAATTGCAATTCAGTGAGTCAATGTGTGACACTATCAGCAGCATGGCCATTATCACACAAAGTAATATTTGACACCATCACACAGGAATGCCATCATCATCTGAAGGTGGAGCATATATGAGACATACTGGAAACCCCTTGCTGGCATTGGGTGTCTCTGAAATGAAGGACAAAGGCATTGCATGGTTCCTTGTCCAGAACATGAAGATGACCTTGATGACCTTGATGGCAGCATGCAAACCACAATACAAACAGTGGGCAACATCCAAGGTAAATAAACTGAACAATGCACTTGAGATAAGTACAAATACGTTTATTGCCATATCACTCAATAATTTATGCATGTTGAACTTAGTTTCTGTTAGAAAAGTGTAACTATTGCAGTTTGTGAGCCTCTCAGAAGCTTTAATTGCCCAATCAGCCCCTAGTTTATTTTTCCAGAACTACTACAGAATGCCTTTCCAGAGGGGAAGTGAGTGTGGAATGTAACCTACCACAGTTCCATGTCATGACAGCGATCGCCGAAAAGCAATCGCCGTTCCGGAGAGTGTACATCACCAAAAATAAATAACATTATGGAGCAGGGTATACTGTGACTAATAAGGTTAATTATTGGATTTCACTGTGCATTTATTATTGCTGTTTTATCTGTTGTGCTAAGTTGTGTAATGCGCCTTGACAATTGAAATGTGCATAATAAATAAAGATACTATCATTATTATTTAACATAGGATATAGATTTTAGGAGTTAAGATTTCAGAATCTGACTGAATCCAGTGGTGCACTGGAATTGAAATGAAAATCAGATCTTCAAATAAAAAAAGCCTTATTGGAAATGAATCCAGCAAATTTGAGCACCACTGTCTTAGAACATTAGAATGGGCTACATGTAGCTTTTCCAGGTCTCCACAGGGGAGAGGAAAGTACCTGAAAGCAAATCTTTATTTAAGTTGAGGATGTTCTTAACAAGTTGCATTTTCTCAAGTCCCACAACAGACTCTTGTAGCAAATGGGATGGCATCTTATATTGCCAGTACTTGACTATTACCAGACATGACACCCAAGGCTAGAACCTGCTCCTGTAGGAGAGAGGGTACCCTAAAATGCCAAAGTCAACTTATTTCTATCTGATGTGTGATGGCATCTAAAATGCCTGTGCACCAATTTGTAAATGAATTTGTTTCTGTGTTATTGCAACTTAAAATCCAGTTTGTGTCTGTATGTGAAGACCAGCAGAGGACAACATGCAGGACAGAAATGCACTGAAGGTGAATGTACTTGGGGAATTGTTTTTTAACAAATGGTTGAGCCAGTCACCAGAGTGTGTTAATTGCTCAATCAGCCATAGTTTGTTTTTCCAGAAATACTACAGAGTGCCTTTCCACAGGGGAAGTGAATGTGGAATGTAACCTACCATGGTTCCATGTCATAACAGCGATTGCTGAACAGCAATCGCCATTTGGGAGACTGTACATCACTGAAAATAAATAACAGCAATGTACACTGGTGGTGACTACAAAACCAATGACAGGACTACATAATATGCAGACCACAGGGGGCTTTGCCCTCTGCACCCCCCTAATTAAAGATTCTCAACTCCAAGGGGGTGCATGTTGGGGGGTGTAAAACTGACAAAAATAAAAAAACCAGCACCAATGCAAAAAGGGATCCCGCCCCAGTACAGAACCCAGCACCCTCACAACCCCAGCCTGCCACCCTACCCACCACAGCACATGGCCAGCTCAGCAGCCGACCACCACACTACATCCCACATACCCTCCCTCCCTCTCCTTCTGCCTGTCACACAGTGTGGTCCCCCCACACATGCACGTGTATACATATACACATCCTGTCACCATATTCGCCCACCCTAGTATCCTGTCGCTACCCTGCCAGGTAGTCCAGAACACAGGTGCCATGACTGAGTCACCCTTTTTGTAGTCACTCAGTCATGGTCACTCTGTTCACAGGATACCCCTACCACACTGTATTTTCCAAGGGATCACATCTCTAGGTATTGCCTAGAAAGGAATTAACTTGGGTGGAGGTACAGCACTATTGGAAACACCAAAGATAATCTTTGAGCTCAGGGTCATCTCCCCATGGTTAGACCTCTATGTCATGAATCTGTACCCAAGTTTAGCCAACCTGTGTGGGCAGGGGTTACATATGTCTGCTAAAATTTATATAGGAACTACCCTTTAAGACTTGCTCCTGTTGCATAATAAAATAACAAAGGTGTCAAACTTGGAATGCTTAAATACAAAGTGCTTTCAAATCAACCGAACAAAAAAAACAACATGAAATTCAGATTCAGGTGAAACACCTATTAAAATCCTACTGAATAATTTTTTTTATTTCTTTTTTGCAACATTTACGGGAGGAGTTCTGCCATATATAAGAGTGACAGCATCTAGTATTAGAGGGCAATAACCACAAAAGAATAGGCCTTTTCAGGTTTTAGTCTAGACTGTGAGGTATATAGACAGCGCCTATCCAATGAGCTAGGGTCATATGTTAGATCATATGACATTGGGAGATCAGAGGTGTAGATAAGATCTAAACTGTTAGTGACTACTCTGTGTCAAAATGAAGATCTTACAATCAGTTCTCAGTCTAACAAGCAGCCAGTGCAGCACTTGCATAACTGGCATAGTTTGCTAGTCTTCTGAGGCAGTAGACCATGCATAAGTCGCCATCTGGAAGATTCAGCTTGTATCTTGGGCTCAATTTTTATCCTAGAGCCAGTGAAGCTGTACGAAAGTTGCAGTGATATTACTCTCAGGCTCCCAGAAGGGAAGAAAGGTTGTGCATGCTCAATACTGAAGCACCCCCACACACACACACACATACACACACATATACACAAACACTCATACAACTGGTCAACTGGTCATAGCACTGTGAATGAAGAAGCATGCTTGTCTGTATCAGTCAAAAGGAGCATGTGTGGCACTTTTGATCCTTACATAATGGTGGTATTTGACTGTAATGAGGGAATGGGTGAGCAGTAAAGAGAATTATGGAAGCCCTGCAGGCATACCACAGGCTACATCCCAGTTCTGAGTCACTAACTTAGGATGTTCATCATGAAAAAAAGGAGACTGAGAGGTGACAATCTCAGCCTTTCACATACTAATGAGTATCACCAAGATTGATCAGTCAGAGATATTTGATTTGGTGTCCTGCTGCAGAATGCAGAGACATGCCCTAAAGCTCAGAGGTGGTAAATTCAAGGGTAATGCTAGGAAACACTTTTCTCACAGAGGGTGGTGAACCTACGCAACACTCTACCAGTGGAAAATGTGTGCATGAAGACAATATAGGCCTTTAAGATCAGCTTAGACAAATTCTTGCTTACTAAGGGAATCACTGGGTACCTAGGGCTGTAGAATGGGAAAGGAATCCCTACAAATTAGTACGTGTTCACACAGCATAGTTATTTCATCCCTGTTTATGAATGAAGCAGGTGTGGAGGTGGGCATATTGGTATTAATGCCCCATCCCACTTTAAAATACTATACTGTCTTACTTTATTTTTTAACCGCTTACCTGCTAGCTTAATGTATGTCTGTTGACCCGTAGGATTTTGATGCACTGTTGCCTCTTTGTTTAAAGGGTAGGCAAAATCTGAAGCTGAAGTCCAATAAGTTGTAAATAAAAAAAAAAATCAGGAAATAACTGTTTCCTCCCAATTCTTTGGGAAAATTTATAAACATTTCTTCAATATAATTGTATCAGCTCCATTTATGCTTCAATATTGAAACCAAGTATACCATTTTACCTACTAAGTTTATACACACACTTTAATGCAAGGCATAATGGGAAGTATGCTTTTCAACTGCAATAATTATTATATATGTGGTAAATATATAATAAAGAATGTGTAAGCAAACACAGCTAAACACTATATGTAATGCACCTAATAAATGTGAGAAAAATCAAACAGTACTGCATCAGTGTGTGGGCTACAAATGAAATGAAAAGGTTAGATGAAATACATGCTGAGAAATTAGAGTTAGAATCAACATTTTGACAATTCGTTCTCTTCAGGAATTATCTGTAAATAAAATAATAAGCACAGTTAGTTGAAAAAAATATAGATAAAGAAATATAGAAAATAGGTGGATGGAGCTTTGAAAAGAGAGATAATAGGCAAGTTAAGAATATAAGCCAGAAAAGAAAGCAGTGTGTAAGAGGAGAATAGACAGTAAGAAATAGCTAGGAGTGAAAGATCTGAGAACCTAATAAATCATGATTAATATTACTCCCACAGCATTGTATCACAAAAGTAGCCATCCAGTAAAAAGGAAATAAAAAAACTGCTACCCATTGCTAAGGATCAGTGATAGTGACCCAGTTTCACATTTATCTACTGCTAGCAAGACTCCCTGGCTTCTCCTAGAAGCCCTCTACTCCTCTGCCCGCCCCTTTCCCCTACTCACCTGCCCCCCCCCCCACACTGCATGTTGAGTAACTTCCTTAGACTCATTATTTGCTTGCTGCTCCTACTGGCCAGCAATGTTTAGTACACCCCGGTCATCACTCTTCTCCCCCATTTTTACAAGGTACTAAGTGTTTTACACCTCAACATTCCCAGTCTCTTTCCAGAATCAACCACCTGAGACCCTGAATTCAATCACTTAAGCCATCTCTACTGGTTGTCTCTTAGACCTGGCTCTCTCCCAGGATTAGAAATGTGGCCATTACACTCTCTTATGCTCTTAACAAGGCTGCACCAAAAGGAAAGGTGAGGTAGCCATGTGTGTGGCACTCTTCTTCCATTTTAAGATTGTGTATCACATTTCCACAAACTCCTAGCATAGATTCCTTGCTGGTTACTACCTGTCTTCTCCCTTTCTATTTTTATCACTTGTATCTGTCTGCCCTGCCTCTAACACTAGCTCTTGTCGCACACACCCCTCTAAGGTATTACTTCCATTGTAGCCACCTGCCAATTCTTAGTTCTGGGTGATGTCAGCTCCAGTTGGTCCACCTTTTCTGCTAAAAAAACACACCCAAAATGTCCAGTCTATCCAACTCAAGCAACACATCCCAAGCCTACTCAACTAAAACCCTCCTCCTCCTCTAATGGCTCCTTAACTGATTGGGTCTTCTATTTCCACTCCTACCACATAGTGGAACCTGCAATCTTTCTGGATACCCTCAGTAACCATCATATAGTCTACTGCATGTACAAGATCCAGCACCAGCCAAAGTTCCCCCAATGTCATCCAACTCCAGGCTTTCAGATACATTGACCTGTCTTGGCTTATCTCTACACCACTGATTGGTCCCCCAACTCTGCTTCCTCTGATAAACATGATGCCCTTTTTATTTTCACTCTAAATACTTCTCCACTGGGACAGACATGGTCCCTTCTGAAAGACCCATGTTAATAGCTGTCACCTTCTCTGGGTCTCTGCTGAGCTCGTCTCATGCTTCAAAACTCAAGACATGACTTGAAACCTTCATAATGCCATTGGTTTTCCAGTGGACTTGTCTAGGTACAAACAACATTGCAATGCTTGCATTAAGGCTACCTTAAAATACTTTGTATTTAACTTTCAGAACAAAATTAATTACTCCTCCAAGTTTTGGAAGGTAGTGAACTTTCTCACTGATCCTCCCTCACAGTCTCCCATCCCTGCACTCAAGTGAGATAGTTCTATCACTACCAACCCCAAATAGTTTGTTGCCTATTTCAACCACTTTTTTCTACCTGTGCCCTTTCCCTCCTTGCCTTTCCCTCTTCCATCACCTCCTCCCCCACTCTCCATCACTCGCCTTCTGCTTCTGTCCTACTGCTCCTGCCGTAATTCTCTCTGCATTACAATCCTCCAATCCCTCCAAAGGTAACAGCAATAATGGTTTTCCCCTTATCTGGCTGCACAACTCCAGCAGAACTCCAACAATGTCCAGCATTAGTTCTGTGTCAACCAGCTAACCCTGAATGCCAAAAAGACCATATTCATGACCTTTCTGGCTCGATTCTAGTTTACCTCAGTCTTCATGATCCTGGATAGCTCCCAGCTGGAGAAAGCCTCTTCATTTAAATACTTGGGTGTCTGGCTTGACAGTCATTGCAACTTCTGCTGCCTCATTGACATTATCCATAATACATTTAATTCCAAGCTCAGTGTGCTCTATGGGCACATATAATGTATTTCCTTTCACACTTAGTAGGAGATTATTGTGAAAATGATCCTCATTCCTTTCAACTATGGGTATGTGGTGTATAGCACCACTTCCAAATTCACCCTAGATAGATACAAACATACAAAAGAGGCAGCAGAAGGCCATTCAGTCTATCAAGTCTGCTCATTATTGCAGGGTCCCTAGCTTACACCATTGACTCTGTGCCCCCTTCTCTGTCCTCCCTTCCTCCCTGACTGCCCCCACCCCATGGCCCCATGGGTTCCCCTTATGACTATCCCAGGCCCTCTTAAAGCTGCCTAATGTCTTCTCTCTACCACTTCCTCTGGCAGCACATTCTATGTGGCTACCAACCCTCTCAGTACAGAAATGCTTCCTAGCCTCCCTCCTAAACCCTCCCACTAGCCTCAGACTGTGTCTCCTCATGGTTCTGTTGTCTCTTAGCTTGAAAGGACCTTCCCTAGCCACTCTATTTATCCTCTTTAAGTGTTTGAAGGTCTCTATCATATTCCCTCTTTCTTTTCTCTTCTCCAGAGAGTACATTCTCAGGGCTCCCAGCCTTTCCTCATAAGATTTCCCTGCTGACCCACGATCATCTTGGTTGCCCTTCTTTGAACTTTCTCTAGCAAGTTTATGTCCTTCTTAAGGTATGGACATCAGTATCTTACCCCATATTGTAGATGCAGTCTCACCAGCACCTTGCACAAGGGCAGTATTACTACGCTTCACCTGCTGATTCCCTTGTCTATTTACCAAACATCCTGTTTGTATTTGCTGCTGCCTTTTTGCACTGTGAGGAGTGCTTCAGATTGCTAGGAATCACCACCCCCAGATCCTTTTCTTCCTTGGTTGCTGCTACCCAGACCTCCGGTAATACTTAGTCCTAGGATTCCTGGCCCAATGTGCATCACTTTGCATTTCTTGGCAATGAAACCAAGTTGCCTGATGCCTGACCATCTCTCAAGTTTTCTGAGATCTTCCCACAGGTCCTGTATCCTTTGTGTCCATCTTCCTACAGAGTTTCCTGTCATCCACAAAGAGGCACATCTTACCCTTAGTGCCTTCCCCGATGTCATTTATGAAGACATTGAACAACACTGGCTCCAGCATCCCCCACTACCACTCCCTGGGTCCTGTCCCTCAGCCAGCTTTCTACCCACCTGGTCATTTTCTCCCCAACCCTTAGATTCACCAGTTTCCTGATTAGCCTCTTATGAGGCACAGAATCAAAGACCTTGGAGATCATGTGATGCACTCACTCTGAGAAGATGTGTGGCTGCTCTTCTCCCTCTCCTACACTCCTAAAAACTCTTAATTTAGTATCTTCTACATAACCAAACTCTCTACTGATCAATCATCATAGCACTCAATAGCTTGGAGATACTTGCGACTGTCATTTATCCGGGGGAAAAAGTTTTCAAAGTTCCAATGGAGGTGGAAATTCGCCAAGGCCTCCCTGCTCGTACGCCTCCTCAAACGCCAGATAAAATGGATAAGCATGTGAAAACCCAGGCAACATCTACTAGTAAAAATGTAATGCCAGCTAACAGCCCTGCACCACTAACAGACAGATTTCTTGCCAAAATGGAACCGCTCAAACAAGCCCTTCTGGAGTTTGCAACAGAACTTAGAAGTATGAAGATAGATTTAAAAGAAACAAATACAAAGATCTCTGATGTTGCAGCAAGAACTACTTCATTGGAAGGCTGGCAGTCTCATCTAAATCTCGAAATAGTGGCACTCAGACAGAAAGTAAGCAAAGTGGAAGCTAAACTCGAAGACCTCAAGGGTCGAAACAGGAGGAATAATTTAGTTATATTTGGCTTGCCTGAAGAAGCCGAAGGATCTTCCACGGTCCTTTTCACACAAATGCTTCTGTTAAAAATTGCTGCCCCTCCACCGCATTCCATCACCTATCATGTGGAATGGGCTCACAGATCGTTAAAGCCCAGACCCCCTGTCGGAGCCAAACCCAGACCATTCATTGTCCGACTGTTAAGCTTTATAGATCGGCAGCATATTTTGTTTAAAGTTAAAGAATTGCAGGAAATAAAATGGGAAGAGACCCCCCTGAGAATTTTGCAAGACCTACCGGTAGCCACCAGGCAGAAACAAGCCGAATACCATCCATCAGTAACTAAGCTGATAGCTGCCGGAATTAAATTTAAAATGATATACCCTGCCAAGTTATCGGTCCAATATCAGGGAAGCTGGAGATCGTTCAAAAATGCAGAACAAGCTGCAGAAAACCTTGCTGTCATGTTCCCTGATTTATTTGCACACCGCTGACCCTGCAACCTCAAAAGTCTGGTAGGAAAAGGCTTTATCATGATAAAATAATTTTACCAGAGAATTTGCTGATGTTTGTTTTAGATCTGAGTGTATTTTCAAAATGCTGGAGAGGCTAACTGACGAGATAGCGCATATATATCATTTTTCCTTGTGTTGAATTCATTTTAACGAGCAGAAACTGCCTGGTCTCGGTCCTAAAAGAATTAACTGCATGGCGGCTGGTCTCCTATGCAAATGAGCTTGCCTATATGACTTACTACTTTAGTTCTCCTGTTCGGCATCCAACACGGTGGATTTAAGTTAAATCGGTAGCTGTTGAGTGAAAACTGGATGGTGTTCTTCTGTACAGCTGCTGGGCTGCTCGAACATGTGCAAGTAGGTGTGGATTTCTCTGTCACTATGAAAATATTATGGCTAGTACATCATAGAAGATCAGACTCAGCAAGAAAGTAACAGCTGACCAGTTTCTGCATATGGACTGATTGAGAGATACTGTCTTAGGTCTGGACTTATGAGTATGCAAGTGTTTACTCTATTTCCCCTTTTCTTTTCTTTTTTTCTTTTTTTTTCAGACCGTCAAGTAAATCGGGCACACTAAGCCCTGATACATAACTTACTACTAAACTCTTAATGTCCCTAATAAAAGGCTAGGAGATATATTATTTTCCTCTTTCCTGTTTTCCTTCTTCCCTCCCTCCCTGAATAGTCCCTCTTCCTCCCCTTTTTTCTCTCTCTTTTTCTTTTTTTTATGCATAGATATAAATGTCTAGGGAAAGTTAAGTCATGTAAGTGAAGTACAGAAATGTTGCATGTGTTAGCTTTTAAGTTGAAATTATTATATGCATGCATGGAGATGTGGATTGTTTTCATGTGCTTTTACTTGCTATAGTTCACGCCTGGAGTTTAATTCGGGATTACAATGTTGTGATGCTGTTTTTTTTTCTGGGAGGCCTGGGGAGGGAGTAGAGTCATGCTGCAGCATCAGGGCAGAAGCAGACACGTCTTTGCATTTGGGAGAACAGCCCCCACTTTCGACTCCATGGTTAGGGGTCAACATTTCCTCTTTCTTTATTTTGGTTGCAGGGGGCCCAGGGGGTTATTACCTTGGGGTTTTTTCAAGGGGAAATGTTATACCGAGAAGGGGGGATTTAAAAGACTTGGGAGAGAGGGGGACTGCCATTGGTAATTGGGTCATCTTGTTTACTCCACTGTTAATTTCTTATACCATTGTACACAAGGACATAGTTTTTCCGGATGCTCAATTAAAATGACGGGATACAATTTCTGTTCATGGAACATCAAAGGGGCTCAGACACCAACTAAGAGAAAACTAACATTTTATTGCACCTTCGTAGTCTTCAAGCAGATATGGTTTTTCTACAGGAGACACATCTCTTGCCTACTCAAACTAAATTTTTTTTGTAGGTGTTGGGTAGGACAGGCTTTTGGCTCAGGTCTGAACTCCCGACAAAGGAGGACTGCCATACTTATTGCACGAAAGATGCCATTTCATCTATTATAAGAGGTGTCGGATCCTGAAGGTTGTTACTTTATTATTAGGGCAATTTTAGGACAATCAGAGATGATTTTAGGATCCATTTATGGCCCTAACTCAGAGGACCCTGATTTTTTTATGAACTTGGTGACTATACTAGCTACATGGCCAATGTTACCAATAGTCCTGAGGAGAGACTGGAATCAAGTCCTATTGAATAAATTAGACAGATCAGGTAACCCTAGACTTTCCCTGTCACTAGGGCAGAAAGCTTTGCATGGCTTAATACATTCACTAGGCCTTACAGATCCCTGGAGAATAACCTACCCTGAGAAGAAGGAATTCTCATTCCGTTCCCTCCCACATCATTCATTTTCACGTTTATATTATTTCCTAATAAGTGTAGAACATCTCCATGGGGTGGTATCAGTTTTTTATTCCTCTAAGGTTTTTTCTGATCATCATGTGGCACAGCTAATATTAAATGTTGCACCTAACGTTCATAAGAATAAATTAATAACCAACTCCTAAAATCTGAAGATACTACTCGACGCTTACAATCTTTTATTTCAGACTTCATGGAGTATAACTCCCCAACTACATCTAAAATGGATGTCTTATGGTGCACCTTAAAATGTGCTTTAAGAGGAGAATTGATATGTATAGCATCGAAATGTAAAAAACAACAAAATCAGACCCTTTCCCCTTTATTTAACCAGATCACAATAGCTGAAGCCAACTTATCAGCCTTATCCCTGGAAGAGGATTGGGAAACAGTGGAATCCTTGTGGGCACAATATAATTTACTGCTAGTCGAAAAAGCCAAATTTCACGTGCTTAGGTCTAAAATATTTTATTTTGACCAAGGAGAGATAGCTGCGAAGTTCCTGGCCCTCCGGCTTCAGTCTCAAACATCAGATAGCATTATTACTTCTATTTATTCTCCAACAGGTAATATTCTCACCTCCCCCATGGACATTAGTAAAGCCTTTTGAGACTGTTATAACTGTTTATATACACCACCCACCTCTTCCTTTTCTCAGCAAATGCTGGATTCCTTTATGAGAGATATTAATATCCCAACACTTTCCGAACCCCAAATTCTCACTTTAAAGGCCCCTATAACAATTAAAGAAATATTTGATGCCATTGAATCACTCCCCTTAGATAAAGCACCCAGCCCAGATGGTTTCTCCTCAAACTTCTATAAAACATTTAAAAATATAATAGCACCTAGTCTCCTGAACACCTTCCAATACCTTTATGTAAATGGCATATCTGACTTCTCCCTTACCCAGGCCACTGTAGTAGTCCTTCCCAAACCGGGTAAAGACCCTCTGCTCATCTTTAACTACAGATCCATCTCTCTTATTAATGTGGACTTAAAAATCTTCCCCAAGATCATGGCGTTAAGACTGAACTGAGTCTGGGATTCACTGATTAGTCCTGAACAGGTGGGCTTCTTTAAAGGCTGTCTTTCCTCTGACCATCTTTGGAAAGTGACCTGCCTCTTTTCTGTGTCCAAGGATTCCCTCACACCTGCTGTTTTGGTGTTCTTGGATGCAGAAAAAGCTTTTGATAGAGTATTGTGGGATTATCTCTTTTCATTACTCCCTAAATACGGTATCCCCCAGGAATTTATAAATTGGGTTAAAATACTCTATTCTTCCCCCTCTGCAAGAGTCCAGTGTAATAGTGTGCTTTCCACTCCTTTTTTTTTAAAGCAAGGGATGCAGCAGGGTTGTCCTCTTTCACCTTACTTATTTAATCTTTTCCTAGAGCCCCTTATAAGGAAACTGAACTCCTCCCCATTAATCTCTGGCATTAAAATAGGTGACATGGAATGCAAACTCTCCACATATGCAGATGATATACTATTACATATTTCATCCCCTTCACAATCTCTCTCAGCAGCATTCACAATAATTTCTCAGTTCGGCTCCTTCTCTAACTATAAACTGAATCTGGAGAAAACAGAAGTCTTTCCCCTTAATAAATATTCACAGAAGGCAGAAGTTGTAAACCTGAGTTTACAACGGCGAACAGATAAACTTAAATACCTAGGAATTAATCTCCACTCTTCCCCCAAGTGATGAAGAGACTTAACCTTGATACCCTTGTTAATACTTTAAAGGAAGATATTAAACGCTGGTCCCGATTACCTTTGTTCCTGTGGGGCAGAATGAGTATAATAAAATTGAATATTCTACCCCATATGCTATACCCATTACAAATGTACAGTTGGGCCTTGCCGAATTCTTGGTCAGAAAATAGTTAATTCCTTTTTATGGGCAGGTAAAAAGTCTAGACGTAGCTATATTAAGCTTACATGTCAAAAAATGGATGGCGGCTTACAGGCCCCAAACTTTTATCTATATTATTTAGTGATACAATTAACAAGGATGAGGTATTAGTTAATTTCCCCTAGCTCCTCTGCCAATTACCATTATCGCCCCCTCTGGTTAGATATAGAGCGCTCCTTATGTTTAGCACAAGAGGTGAATCCCAGGGCCCTCCCTTTTCTCACTAAGAAGAATATTCCCAATAAACTAAAAGACTCCTGCTGGGTTCCATGCTCGAAACACAAAGGCAATTTAATACTCTTCTTAAGACAGTGGGCCATAAGGATTTAACACAACCCCTTTTTAATAACCCTAACTTTTTATTCTTGGGTAAACTTCTCAAAGTTACTTCATTTTGGCCTAACATGGGAGTTGAGAAGATTGAGGACTTGGTTATCAATCATAAATTGATGCTGTTCCAGGAAGCCAACACTCTTTATAAGTGGTCCCCGGCATATGTATTTAAATACCTGCAGATTTCCCATATTCTAATGAAGCACTTTGGTACAGGGCTTTGGTCCAACACTCTGTCATCTATGCTAGGGCCATACATTAAATCCCTTCTGACTTCCCATTTAATAGCATATGCATATACCTTCTTGCAGACCACGCTGGCCCAGTTAGAAAATCATAAATGTTATTGGTGGGACCAATCACCAACATCTACATGTTCTAGATGTTGGGTGAGAATCTGGAAACATCTATATAGATATATTAAATGGGATAGATATAGATTTATGCAGTTTCAAATCAATCATAATCTATTTATACCCTGGTTAAGCTTCACGGATAGGTGCCCTGACCTCTGAGCTCTGTACCAGGTGCTCAAAGTTTCCGGGAGATTTACTGCACATGTTGTGGACATGTGAGAGAGTTTCTCCATTCTGGAACAGCATCAGATCCCGCTTGGACCCATTACTGTCTCTGTCAGATAAGTTTAGTCTGGAGATTTGTATTCTAGGAGATTATGCTACTCTTCAGGGCCGATCTCAACGATCATACATGGCACTAATCTCAGCATGTGCCAAAAAAATATTACTCCGGCATTGGAAAGATGCAATTACCCCCTCTTACACCGAATGGTATCGAGAAATAATGTTTGCTATACAAGCAGAGCGAGTTGTAGTGGGGATGTCTAGTAACATGGAAAAATTCAAACAAATTTGGGATCCCCTATTAAGCTTGTTGTTGATCTGGACTGAATAGGACAAATTTAACATTAGAGCCCCCTTGTATCCTGTGACAGTTTAAGAGATCTTGATGTGTAATATATAATGTATAAAAAGCAATAGTACCTATTGGCAGTCGGGGTGGGTTTGGGAGGGGGGTGGGATACAGGCATCTGCTTATCCTATTGTTCCTTATACAGCTAGCAATATTTTAAAAGAGGTAAATTCTTCTTTGTGTAAATGCTTGTAATGTAAACAGAATACAATGTATGCCGGATGCCTGTAAACATTGTGGAGAAAAACCTAATAAAATATATTTATTAAAAAAAAAAACAGAATCAAAGGCCTTGCTGAAGTCCAGGTAAATGATGTCCGCTACCTGGCCTACATCTACCACCCTGGTGACCCAGTCAAAGAAGTCAATCAGGTTAGTTTGATATGATCTTCCTCCCACTAATCTATGTTGCCTCTCATCCTGAAGACCATTCTCTTCAATGTACCTCAACAGTATTTCCTTAAATATGGTCTCCATGGGTTTGCACAAGACTGAGGTCAGACTGACTGGCCTATAGTTCCCTGGGTCATCCCTGTGTCTGTTCTTGTGAAGAAGCATCACATGTGCCATCCTCCAGTCCTGCAGCACTATGCCCAGCTCCAGGGAACTATTGAAGAGGTCCGCCAATGGCCCCACAAACTCTTCCGCTAGCTTCCTAGGTCTGTGTGTTTTGCTCATGCTCATTGGGGTATGACCTTTATTTATACATTTATTTTTCACCCCCCAGTGTAAACGAAGTGGTGCCATTCTTTAGGGTAAAAGACTAAACTTTGCATTGGTTTGCAAGCTGCCTTTGCGGCTGCAAAATAGTTTGAGTGGCACTTCACTTTCAAGAAACAAAATGCATCACACTACACAATTTTTCTGTGCAAAAATCATTGGTTTTACTTGTTAAATAACAAGGAACATACTTGCAGTGCTAAGTAAATGCTTTACACAAAACCTTTTAGCAGTTGGCAGTCCAAAGCAATGTTTATCTCACCCACCCTTCTTGTTTGTCCTCGTATACTCACAGATTTCTTCTTGGCTCTGCTGCTTATATTCAACCTCCTTGAGGATGAAGAAGGTCTGTGCAAGTTATCTTTTTGTTCAATTTAGTTGGCAGGCATAACAAGGGGATGATTTCAAGTAGCTAAAATGAGTTTACTTCTCCGTTTCATTCAGTCACCATTTTGCTACATCCAGGTCTTTGGCCATGACGTTGAGGTATCCACGGTAATAGCTGATGTTTCTGACATTACTACTTCTCCACAGAGCTACTGTTACTCTCCAATAGGGCTGGTTTTAGCCCTTTTAGTTGCCATGGTTACTGTCAACATCATATGTTTTTATGGGTCCCAAAATACCATAAATACAGAAAACACCCATTGTTTGATTGTTTGACCATTGTTTGACCAATAAAAAGGTTGTTTAAGGTGTAATCAATTTAAAAAAGTGTTTTAAAAAAGTGTTTTAAAAACAGCTTATACATGATCAGGTTATTTCATGGCATATGTTTCAAAATGTTAGACTTTTATTAACTCTGTACATTTCCCGTCCCCAGTGGGGACAGGAAATGTACAGAGTTAAACAATTTTTTTTAAATTTATTACACCTTAAACAACCTTTCTATTAGCTCACAATGGGTGTTTTCTGTATTTATGGTATTTTGGGACCCATAAAAACATATGGTATTAACAGTAACCATGGTAACTAAAAAGGGATAAAACAAGCCCTATTGGAGAGTAACCGTAGATCTGAGGAAGACGTAGTAACATCAGAAATGTCAGCTATTACTGTGGATGCCTCCATGTAATGGCCAAAGACCTGGATGTAGCAAAATGGTGACCAAATAAAATGGAGATGTAAAGGCATTTTAGCTACCTGAAACCATCCCCCTGTTATGCATGCCAACTAAATTAAACAAAAAGAGAACCTGCACAGACCATCTTCATCCTTGAGGAGGTTGGATATAGGCAATAGAGATGGGTGAAGTGGCCCCAATTCGCTCTGTGAAGTGAATCACGAAATGAAAGTGAATTTGCGGAGTGCTCCACAACGCGAAGCGGAGTACTTCAAATTATAACGGGTAATGTGAAGTCCATTGAAAACAATGACTTTGCATTACTTCGCCTTCCCAAACCACTATTCCACCAATTCTTAAGTTGAAGTACATTAAAAACAATGTACTTCATCTCACTTCACCTTGTTTTTAAGCTCCAAAAGCAAATTTTGCAGTGATTCATGGGATTTCAGGTCACATGGGCTCTAGATTGTTCTGCATAGCCTCAGTTCAGGGTAGTGTGTGTAGGAAACTGTAGGAGACAGTCTGCTCTGAGCGCTCTCTGTGATTCAAACCTTCTAAAAAGTATTAAAAAAGCCTTTTTGAGTAATTCTTTTTGCTGAAACTTTAGTTAATCGATTGTAGGAAACCCTCCTGTGCTCATATCATCAAGCGTTTATTGCTTGTGTATGGATTTTGAATGTTAATGTACGACATTCAGTCTGTGTACTGAGAGACAGTGGAAGTGTGCTTTGGGGAGGGGTGTATCTGTGGTGTAGGTAGATTAACTTGGAGAAAAAGACAGTTCTTTCTGTTTTGGTGATATTTTTCTTGTATAACTGTGTTAATGTACACACAGTAATATTTTCAATAATTCTTGCCATTTTTTTTTGCTGATTGTTGTGGTGCAGCAGTGCATAATTTTAGTTTGTTTAAAATACATGCTTATATTACTGAAGTTTTCAACTTTCTACGCATTACTTAGTGTGTGTGTGAGTATGTGTGTGATGTGTGTCATCAAATCAGACACCTTTTATTGTGCCAAATAGTAATTTCAGCAATGTGAACCTGCTATCCACTGCAGCTGTGTGATTTTTGTATTTCTTTGTGGTATCATTACTGGTACTAGTACTAGTGACTGTTACTGTAGCAGTGCAGTACACTGCCCCCCCCCACCACCACGGCCCTCCCCAACCAGACAAGGTATTATTTCCCAGATTTGAATTTCTGATGGTGAGCACTGGTTAGGTGTTGTGCCTTTGCATCTGCATCTCTTCAGTGCACAGCACACTCTTAATGTGTGCATTGCATCTCTTTAGGGCCCAATCTCCATCTGTAACTTAAGTTACAGTTGTTTCTTTGGTTTCCCTTCAGAGTACTGGACTGGTGTGGTGCATAAATCTGCATGAACATTGTACTCATTAATATACCTTTTTTAAGTCAGGACCATCATCACGAGTCACTTGTGATACAAATCGTGTTCTTCATCATCACGGTCACAAATGCAGTCACAAATCATGATTCACGATCATGTCACGAATCACATCATTAATTTTTTTACTAGTTACTTGGGTGTATTGTAAGTTTGTTTTGTAGTATCTCTCCAGGCTTCACCACCCCACCATTGTACTCATTAATAAGAGTTTTTAAATTGGGAGTTTTATGATACAGGCTCAGCTCATCAGGGAAGTACAGCCATAGGCATTCACGTTCCTTCCTGTACAACATGTGAGTTACAGTACTATAAGTAGTGGTGGTCGAAGTGGCCCCAATTCGCTCTGCAAAGTGATTCATGGAGTAACGCAGTATCCACAGAGTACTCCACAATGTGAAGCAGAGTACTGCGCTTCATAATGAGGAATGCAAAGTCCATTGAAACCAATGACTTTGCATTATTCCGCATTCCCCAGACCACTTCTCCACCAATTTTAAGGTGAAGTACATTGAAATCAATGTAATTCGCCTCACTTCACCTTGTAATTGAGCTCCAAATGAAATTATGCAGTGATTCATGGGATTGCAGGTCACATAGGCTCTGGATTGTTCTGCACAGCCTCAGTTCTGGCCCCGGGTAGTGTGTGTGAAGTGGTAGCTGGAGACAGTTTGCTCTCAGCTCTGCAATGCAAAACCTCTAAAAGCTGTTTAAAATGCCTTTTTGAGTAATTTTTTTGCTCAAACTTTAGTACATTGATTGTAGGAAACCTTTCTGTGCTCATATCATCCAGTGTTTATTGTTGTGTGTGGATTTTGAATGTTAATTTAGAACAGTCAATCTGGGTACTGTGAAGTGTGCTTCGGGGACAGGCGTATTTTGTGGTGTAGGTACATTAACTGGGAGAAAAAGGCAGTCTTTATGTTTCGGCTATATTTTTCTTGTATAGCTGTGTTAATGCATACACAGTAATATTTTCAGTAATTCTTGACATTTTTTTGCTGATTGTTGTGGTGCAGCAGTGTATATATTGTGTGTTTAAAACATTTGGTTATATTACTAAAGGTTTTCAATTTGCTATGCATTACTTGTAGTGTGTGTGTGAGTGTGTGTGCGATGCTTGCCATTGAATCAGACACCTTTTTTTGTGTCACAGAGTAATTCCAGCAGTGTGAACTTGCTATCCACTGCACTTGCATGAATTTTTTATACTGCTTTGTGGTATCTTTACTGGTAGTGGATTGTTACTGCCATGCACTAATCCCCCAACTGGCAAAATGTATTCCTTTCCAGATTTGGATTTGTGACTTGTGAACACTGGTTAGGTGTTGTTGTGCCTTTTCATATGCATCCCTTGAGTGTGCAGCGCAATCTTAATCTGTCCGTGCGTTTGCAGTGCACCATTAATTCTGGGAGACTGCATTTCTTGTTACACTCTCATTTCACTTTGTCAGCACTGGGGAATTTTCTGGACACAAGACAGCAGTAGTTCGTCAGTGCCGGGGAATTTTCTGGACACAAGACAGTAGCATTTTGGGGATGCACATTAATTCTGGTGACTCTGTGTGATACCACTGCGCACATGACTGAGTGCGCCATTAATTCTGGGAGACTTTGCATTTCTTGTTACGCTCTCATTTCACTTTGTCAGCACTGGGGAGTTTTCTGGACACAAGACAGTAGCACTTGGGGGATGCACATTAATTCTGGTGACTGTGTGGAAGACGTGCTAACAATATTGTTGTCACTTTGCCTTACTTCGTGTTTAAGGTGGAATGACAATGCAAAGTAATAATAACAAGGCAAAGTGTGCCTTTTCTATGGGGCACCCCGGCGTAGTGAAGTACAACGCTGAAGTGATCACTCACTTCATGCTCACTTCACCGGCGAATTTTAAATTTGATGCGTCTCTAATAGGCATTAGAGCCAAGAAGAAATCTGTGCTCATACGAGGACAAACAAGGAGGGTTGGGTGAGACAAAAATTGCTTTGGACTGCCAACTGCTAAAACTTTTTGTGTAAAGCACTTACTTAGCACTGCAAGTATGTTCCTTGTTATTTAACAAGTAAAACAAACAATTTTTGCACAGAAAAATTGTGTAGTGTGATGCATTTTGTTCCTTGAAAGTGAAGTGCTGCCCAAACTGTTTTGCAGTCACTAAGGCAGCTTGCAAACCAATACGAAGTTTAGTCCTCTGCTGGCTCCTTTAGCACCCTTGAATGTATACCATCTGGTCCTGGGGACTTGTCTACCTTCAGTGCTAGCAGACCCTCCCTTATTTATCCACTTCTATTACATCTGTGCTCCCCCCCCCCACTTTATCCCCTAAGGTGGTACCGGTCCATTTTTTTTCCTAGCAAAGACACTGCACAACTAATAATTCAATAGCTCCACCCTACTCTCTTCTTTCTCCACCCATACATCCCCTTTCCTAAGCATAACTATCCCGTCCTTCCTATCCCTCTTCTCACTTATGTAGCAAACGAAGACTTTCTCCCCCCCAATCCCAACAGCTATTTAGAGTTACTTCTATGCCTTAGCTTGCTGCACAACCTTGCCTGCCACTTTAGCTAACTGCAGGTAGTTTTCCCTATCCACCTCACTTGCAGTCCTCCTGTACCTCCTGTAGGCCACCCTCTTGTCCCTCACCACTCTGGCAACCTCAGAGTTGAACCAGATGGGTGATTTGGTCCCTGACTTCTTCCCCCTAAGCCTAACACACTCCACTGTGGCAGCCAGTATTGCATCTTTGATGATGGCCTATTTTGGTCCACCCCCATGTCCACTCTGACACCATCTAGGTGCAACATTAGCACCTCATCCATCTTTTTAAAATCTGTACTCCTGAAATTCAAGATTTTGGTCTTGGTGGAGATGCTTTCCCCGACCATAGTCAAATTGAACCACACTGTGCCGTGGTCTCTACCCCTCAGAGGTTCCTTGACTGTTATCTCATGAATGTGCTCTCCATTTTTGAGCACTAGATCAAGGATTGCTCCCTCCCTGGTGGAGTCATTTATGTCCTGGGTCATGAACCCACCCTATATCGCATCCAGGATTAACTGACTCCTGGCACAGGATGTGGCCGGTATGCCCCAGTCCACCTTAGGCTGATTAAAGTCCACTACCACTACCATCCCCCCCTTTCCCGCAGCTTCCAGTAATTGACAGCAGCAGTTGTCTGACCAGTGAACTGTGCTTTCGAGCAGACACGATAGACCTTGAGGCCTAAATCTACTGGCATTGTCGTATGCTCATATGTTTGTAATTGTGAACACAGCTCCCTGTCTCATTCTTCCTCCTGGTTGGAAGGTCTGTAGATCACCCCCAACCCGACCCTCCTCCCCCTATTGGTCTGGAACTGAATCCACAGCATTTCCACAGTCCTGTTTTCATTCTCCTCACTCATGCATGTTATCCCCTCCCTGATGTGAGCCGCCACCCCCCTTTTACCTAACACCCTGTCTTAGATTAGATTATCTTTTCCACTCATTCTATCACATCACCCTAGACTGCCCACCCTAATACTCATCATTGCTTTCTCTAGTCCTCCCTTTCTCTCCCTTCTCTTATGGATAGATGTCTCTAGTAGTAGTAGTAATAATAATCTTTATTTTTATACAGGAAGAGATCTTACAAACACATTATTAAGTCAAAAACCAATTTTCAAGATATTCCTGTTTCAAAAAGTATCCATATAAAAAATGTAACAATTTAAAAAAATATTTAGCAATAAAACATTGCAATACATATAGTTACCCACCAACGTTCATCAGACATCCATGGTCACACAATCAATCCAACCTCAGCATTTAGATCAGTCATTGCACATACATTTCATATTTAATTCATGTTTAACAGCATTCATAAAATGTTTAGTGCTCTGTACTTGTTTCAAACTGTTTTTTAGAGGATCCAAAGTTGTGCAACCTTAGCAACAAAGGACATAGTCCCAACCCTATTATTTACTCTTGGCTGTAGATATTTATTCCTAAAGTCCCTCAGATTATAATTATGTCTAGGTTCAATTTTCTCCAATTTATCTATCAAGTACTTGGGTTTTTTTGAGTATAAAACCTGATGAATCTGGTTTAACCATTTTTAATTTCTTTTATGGTCCAAAGAAATCCGTTGTAGAGAGCTTAACATATCGCAATGGTGAGTGTGGTAATCACACTTCAAAATAAATCTGGCCAGGTTATTATATGTGACATTTAGTTTTTGAAGGCTCATTTTACATGCCATCCCATACATGTGACTTCCATAATATTTACGTGGTATTATTAATTGATTATTTTCATTCTCATATTTTGATCAGTACAGTGGCTTGATCTCTTAAACGCCCCTAATTTCTTACTTGTTTTGCAAATGAATGTATCTATAAGTAGATTAAATTTCAAGTGCTCATCTACAATTACTCCTAAGTATTTATAGAAAGTATCCTGAGCTAAAGTTTCATTTGTGATAGTTTTTATTTATATATCCTGAGAGGCGTAATTCTTACCTGTGTGAGAAAAAGCCACTGTTCTAGTTTTTTTTGCTGTTAAGAACCAATGTTAAGTTGAATAACCAATGTTCTAAGCTGCTGAAGTCTGTATGGAAGTGTGATTTCATTTCTTCTATAGTTTTTCCATGGGCTATCAGGACTGTATAATCTGCATACATTCTTACGCTGGAGTATTTCGCTATGTTCACCAGGTCATTTATATATATTATAAATAATAAGGGCCCCAATATGGAGCCTTGTGGGACTCCTCTCAGAACAGGTATTGGACTGGACAGGGAACTCCCCACTTGTACTTGTTGAGTTCTAGATGTCAAATAGGACCCAAACCATGGTAGAGTCTCTCCATCCATTCCCATCCCTGCCATCCTGTGCAGCAGAATGCTGTGATCTATGGTGTCGAAGGACTTGGAGAGATCCACAAACACTGCGCTCATCGGTCTGCCTGCATTCAAATGTGTGACTATGTTATCTACCAGGTCAGTGAGCATGGTGTCCATGGAGTGGCCTTTATGAAAGCCAGACTAGAAACAGGTTATTAAAGAGTTGTTTTCCACATACCCATTCAACTGTTTCTGCACCAGTCTCTCCAAGACCTTCTGCACTGCAGACAATAGCACTTTTGGTCTATAGTTCGTTGATTCAATGGTTGACCCTCCTTTATAAATTGGGACCAATTTAGCTTTTTTCCACTGCTCAGGGAACTTTTTCTCTGTTAAACTCCAGTCAAATAGTCTGACTAATACTGGAGCTATTATTTTTGAGTGAGTCATGTAAAAAACTGTTTTCAATAAAGTCCAGGCCATATGCTTTGTGTTCCTTCCATCACCTCTTTGCTCTCATTCTCCCTCACCCATCTCTTTCTCCTTGTACTTGGCTCACTTACCTCTCTCACTGAGTTTCCCTCATCTCTAACTAAATGTTTGAATCACACCCTTTCTTTCTCAGTTTTCTCATGTCTTGTCCCCTTCTCCCCTCCCATTCCATTCTACTGGACCCTGCAGCTTCTGTTTACCTCATTCTAGGACTATGGCTAGGCAGACTGCTTTCTCATAGTGGCTCTCCTGACATTGTACCAGCCTCCTCTCTATCCACTCCACTGCCTCCCACTCTTTCTTTCACACTAGTGCAAGGCATCATGGGTATACAAATCCTTGTGCAATGAAGAGATTGAGGCTTTAGACTGTATTACTGTGGTTTGGAAAGATGCACAGAAACCAAACAACTTGGACATACCTTCTTCCCTAGCAACCTCTTTCAGATCATATGTACTGCTCATCCCATAAATTAAATTTTTGGTTTGACACCTCAGAGTGCACCTAGTGCCTGAGTTCCTCCAACTCCAGCCTAAAAGCACTCCTCTGTGATCACAACTCTCATGATTTCTCCTGCACACCATCTCCCATCCCCCTTCCCCCTCTCCCTCCTGCCTCTTCCATCACCTCTTTCCTCTCATTCTCCCTCACCCATCTCTTTCTCCTTGCACTTGGCTCACTTATCTCCTGTGTTTTAACTCTGGCTGTCCCTACTGTTAGGGCATTACTTGCAATTTGCTTTTATTTAGGTTGCTTGATCATATCCTTCTGCCATATCATTTTATTTATTAATTATATTTGTTTTTACTAAACTGCACTGGCTTTACTTTATTGCACTTTACTGAACTGTTGCACTGCTTCACTTTATTTCATGTACCCTTTCACTGGGATGCCTCTGAACTGCCATCAACTCAACAGGCATTTCCTGGTAACATTTTTAAATAAATAAAGATAAAAAGAGCAAGAAAAATAACCCCTAATTAAGCGACACTATCTAGTCCCCTAACTACTACTATCATATACAGACAGGTTCATATCATTCAGGAGAAACTCAAAAGGGAAAACTAACCCAAAGGGAAGTACAAAAGAAATGCTGACTAAATTCAGGGTGACTTTCAGAAAGACCCCAAAACATAAAAGAGTAGTGCAACCTGCAGAAACAAAACTTTGATAATACACCCCAGTTGTAAATTGAAATTTGTAGAAAACCAATTGCTTGCACAATTCACCTCTTTTAATTGAGTCATTCATGACTTTTTGCATTTAAGGTATCGTAACAGATGTTTATGATTTTATTTTCTGATGCAGTAGCATAATTACTAATCTATTCTAGTTTCATAATTAGCAATAAATATAAATAACTGGATAATACTACCACAACACATGCATATCAGAATATGGCAGAACTGGGAGAGAGAGCACCAATCTATGATCATTAACACCCAAGGGGGAGAATGCACTGTTGTATAACAATACAATCTCCCATAAAAAGGGATTAGATTACATTATACACTCTGGGCAGCAAAGCTCTACAGTCTATTAAAATCATCAAGCAAAGTAACCCCATAGCCCTCCTTTGGGACGATTAGAGGAGCTATTCAATTTACCATTTTGTAAAACCAATAATTTATTTCAAGAAAATGTAATGCAGAATCTATGTTTATCCATTGCAATGATATGACCTTGATTAATGATGTTAGAGATTGGTCTCTTTAAAGGCTGTATATTTGGCCAGTAAGTTCAATCAAGCTTCAACCCCTGGCTATGAGAATATGTACTATCTAATTAAGAAAGCTATGTTATGTAATAAAAACATCAATGGCATCATATTTAATTACAAATACTAATTACACTCAATAATTCTGACAAGTTATACATGATGGCACAGCACTTCAAAAACTAATGACTCAAAGAAATGAGAAGTGTGCAGGAAATAAAAAAAGAAAGGGGTTGGATGATCTTGTTGAGCTCAATGAAACTGGAAACACTCATACAGTAAAATACATTTTAAAGGGAAAATGCTCCTTAACTGTATTTATCAATATGTAAAACTATGTTTCATAATTGCTAAGAATGCAAACAATATCTCTAGAAGTATCAAATGAAACAACATCAGTACAATATAATACAATAGAACGTGATGTGATGCAATGCAATACAATAGTACACTATACAATACTATTCAATACCATACAATACAATACAATGCAATACAATACATAGAGAATAACATATAGGTGTCTGTGTGTTATGTAAGTAATAATAACCAACAGGGTGGGCATTATTGGGATATAACAGACCACCCAGGGGTGTAATGAGGCCCGACGCTGCAGGCAGAGGGCCTTATAGCCCCTGGAAGGTCCGTTATATCCCATAATGCCCACCCTGGAGGGTATTATTACACTTAGAAAATGGGCTTACATTATTTTTATTCAAATAATAATTTCATTAAAAAGGGTAAAAAGTTATTAAAAATGTACTGTCAGGTTCTGAAAAATAGTCCCTTTAGTGCCACTAGAGGGTGCTGCTGTTTGTGATATCCTTTTTTTTTTGGTACTACCTGGGAGTGTTACATTTTTTATAGTGCTATCCAGGGAATTGTAACTTTAAATTTTTTGTCCCCCCCCTTATCTGTTCACGCTACGTGGATACAAATTGTTTTGGTTGCTAGTCTGGGAGCGGAGAGAGAGAGGCTTAGCTGTGGAGTGGAAATGGCATGGTGTGCTGTGGCACGCTATGTGGAGCACAGAAGTTGGCCGATGACCTCTGGAGAGAAAAAAAAAGGAGGTACTTATTTTTCATTTAAAGACATGACGGTTGTGAATGGAGGAGTGGGAATTTCCTGTGAGTCGTTTCAAACATGAAGGTTGTGAATGGAGGAGTGGGACTTTCATGTGAATCGTTGGCAGAGATGGCGTCACTGTGCCGGGTAGCGGCAGTTGCGAAAGTGGCCAGAGGATCCCAGGTTATGGACCTTGCGAGTGCCGTATTTAGGAGTGGCGGGCCCGAAACAAAAACAAGATTTTTACTTTTACATATTCTCCGTATTCTGTTACTATGGACTGGTTTGAGGATTGTCTGTGTGGGGCCTATAGCTCACTCTCACTAAGCGTGCAGTAAAAAAAAAATAGCGTTTATTGGAGCATGGGTACAGGGATACCAGGTAGTGATGGGTGCTGCCAGAAGGGACTTGTTATTTGCCGGGCGTTGTTAAAAAATAACAACACGGCTGGCAGGGGGGATTAGCCAATCAGCTTCTGAGTTTTTTGATGACCATTTTCTAAAGTTTTCTTAGATACCCAGGGTGTGTGATGACCCATGAACCTTGAGAGCAATCACACAGTCTGCAGTCACTAGCTCCAACCGTGCTTACATCCCCAACAACTATCAGGCATATGCCTCAGTCACAGTTGGGCTGTCTCATCCCAGTGCTCAGTGCCCCCAAGGACTATCTATGCTTTCACCCCTCTATGGCTTTGTATAGCCTTTGGGCCTTACCACTCAAGAAATCAGCTCCAACATTACTTCTATGGGCCTTACATGCAGAGGAGAGAAATGTGGCAGCCATACCTGAAGCAACTGTTCTAATCAAACGTTCTTCTTCTCCTTGAGTCTTTGGTACTCTGATGTCACTTCAGCATTGAGACCTAGATCCTGAAATATACCTCTAAGGGGCCAGCCCTTGTGAGTGTGGACATCTCAATTACTGGGTTGTTCCTTGTGGTTCCTACCAGGTTTTCATTCAGGATCAGTACCCATGCACATGATGCACCTCAAAAAGGGTGACACATCATGTGTGGTGGGCTCTATCAAAGAAATGTGTCCAACAGTCCCTATGTGAGGGTGGAAGTCTCTTATAAGAGATGGAAGGAGGAGTCGTACATAGCTCTTTACCAATTCAATGGCAACGTTACTTCCTTGTCTCTCCTGACAAGGTTTCTCTCAATGCAGTTTATAACCTATTAACATTTTTAATTGCATGTTCAAGTTGTACATTCTGTTTGAAGTTGCTGGATATTATATCTAGTGATGTGTGCTGTTAGCAAACATCACTTAGTGACTTAAATCACATTTGCCAGATTTGTAAAGTGCAAAGTGCCGACTTCACAACATTTTTAGTACTTTTTCAAATGAAGTAATGAAAATTCACTTGTGAAGTACAACTCTGCCATGATTTTGTCTAACGTCGCCTGAAAAAGTGCCACTTCTCACGGAAAACTCATTGTGAGTGAAGAAGTGGGCAATTTGCAAAGTGTTTTACAATGGCAAATTTCACAACTTTGCCAGAACTTACGCGGAGAAGTAAAACTTTGCAGCATCTTTAATCATAACCCCTAGAGCTCTATCGGTAATTGAGTCTCTTAACTGTACACCATTTAGGGTGCAAGAAGCAAGCAATAACACACGACGAGGTGTGGGTTATCTCCTGATAAACACGCCCAGGTGCGTTCTGATTAGGCACGAGGCGCTTGCCGAGTGCCTTATGCACTCCTATGTTGCTCTAATCAGGGGATAACTCACACCTCGGAGTGTGTTATTACGCTTATAAAATGAGCACAAAATTTGCAAGAGAGATTTTAATAAAGCTAGTGCAGTTTGAAAAGTGAGATGCAATTTATTAATTTGTTATGTCTTTTTTTTCTCACTTTGAAGAAAATAGTCCCTTTTACTGTCCCTTTACTGAACGTTTTAAAAGTTATTTTAAGATGTTAGGGAAGGTGATGCCATGTCTGGTTGTCTGTCTCTTGTCTTCACAGTATTTCTTTTTTATTTATTTATTTGGAAGCTGTTGACAGGGAGCAATCCAGAGGATCAACAGAGGGAGACACGCTAGTTTTTTGCGACTTGCTTCCAGGCAACAGTAACCCCCCCAGCACTCGCCGCTAAGCACACATGCAGAGATGGGCAGACAGCATATTTTTGTTTAGTTTTATTTTAAATAAATGGTATTGATATGTTTTTGTTCAGTTTACTCGAGCATCGTCTCTATGGTGCTGCAAGCGGTCGATTCTCAGTGGAGCGAGCGTGTCTCTTTAAAGCCATCATAGTAAACGGTTTTTGCTTCCTATTTCATGATCGTACTAGTGAAGTAGGAAGGAGAGGCTTCCACTGTGGTGTATGTCTGTATTTTTGGTACTGCTAGTTTTTTTTTTTACTTTAGTTTACTTTTGGTGGGGTTTCTGTATTAATTGCAGCCACTGGCCCGCTTGGGTGTAAGCGAGCGTGTCCCGTTGCGGCCACCGTTCATACCGCTTTTACTTATTTGGTATTTTGAAAGTCGAATTTTTTACTTTGTGCCGCGTACTGGACAGGGATGGATGACTGGTAAACATGGAGAACACATACACAGGAGATGTAGGATATGTACAGAGACAGCACAGATTCTGGTATTGTTTATGGACGTGGTTTCAAATAGCGGGAGGAGAAGTGACAGCCCGAACGAGAGCATCAGTTCATAGGTACAGATGAAAAGTGTAATATCTGAATGAAGTTATTAAATTTGTTGTCATGCAGGAAGGGGGGGGTGGAGGTTAGATATATATTTTATTTTGTGATTTAAGGGTTTTGGAGATGGACATGAATGCAAGTGCTCCGTTACTGTGCTGCCACAAGTTTTGTTGTGTTGGATTGCTGCCGCTTCAGTGAGCTGTGCCAGTCAGCGTTTCTGTTGATGCTTGGCAGAGCTCACTGATTCCTTGTAGTTATGTGGCATCTTGGTGGGCAGTAGTCCCAGTTGGCTAGTATATCATCTGATAAGGACATGGCTCAGATGATGTAGTAGCCAATCAGAGACTTGGATTTCTTAAGCCCATTTTATAAGCTTTATTATCATTTACCCAAAATGCACTACTGCACATGTGTCCAATTTGAAAGACATCTTTGCCTTGTGTGCCCACCCTGAAATGTCATTTAATTAATCTTGTAATGACACAGTCTTGTCAACAGTATCCTCTACCATTCTGACCTTAGCATGGTTTGATATGCATGTTAGCAACATACATATTAAACAGGGTAGGCCCAAAACTTGATCTCTGCAGGACCCCACTGCTTACCCAGTTCCAGCTTGATAGGAAGTCATATATTCTGACCCTATGTTTTTGCTTTGTTTACCATGCAGAAATCCATCTGGGAATATGACTGTGTATGACAGTTTTTCTTATCACATCCACTAGTTCATTATGTGATTGCATGTAAGCCACAGCGGTACTTTACTCTTTTAATTGTATTTGCAGACTTCTGATATATACTTATCACCTAGTTCCCTGATTTTCCTCTCTAGGATTCCCTACATCAGGTTGGCACTTTTGCCCTGGAACACACCATGCCAATTCCAGTCTGCATTTTCTCTCAGAAGCTGCTGAAATTTGCTCACTTGAAGCATTAAATGGTGATTATATCCCTATCTATCTGTATAGCAGTGTTAAACATGAACTGTACCATGTTATGGTTACTGTTACTCAAGGGGTTCTCTGACATCATAGGTTGATATATTACCCTCCATATTACTCAGCACTAGGTCCAAGATGGCTCCCAATATAGTCCCTCCTGAACACATTGCTCCAAGCTGCAGCTCATACGGGTCAGTAAAAACAAGCTTTTCCATCCTAGTACTCCCCTCACCAAGTTGTCAGTTGCTTCCTGGAAAATTAAGTCTCCCATCAGCAATACACTCTCTTTGTCACTAACCTTCCTGATGTTATCAAACAGAAGCTCATCCAGATCTTTTATCTGATCAGGGGTCTGTAGTATGCCTCTATATAAGTTGGCAGTGTCTGTCCTCAGTTGCTCTTAGCCACAGTATTTCAAGCCTAGGATCCTACATATTTGTTAGGTCTTCAACTAAGATAACTTCCTTTATATGTATACGGTGACTCTACCACCTCATCTCTCACCCCTGTCTCTCCTGAACTGCATATAACCCTCAATGGCCTTGGATCAGTTATCTTCATGGGCCAAAAGTTTTCAGTTATTGCACAGATGTCAGTTGTATCAGTGAGTAACAGGTCTAGCAGTTACCCCATCTTGTTATTACTGTTCCATGCATTAACTAATACATGCCTCCATTTATTGTCCTCACCCTTTTTAGCAGATACTAAGGGGTCATACTTTAGGACCTAATCATTCTCTTCTATATTTTTACAATCTGGAGGTTTCAAATTTGAGGATATTTTCAATGCGTTATCATTTTTTCCCCCACCCCATGCCCCTGGAAAGTCAGTTTAAACATTATTTTATGCCAATTAACCCTTTGACCAAGAATTCTGGCACTGCTTTAGTTGAGATGCAGACCATCACTTCTAAACAGTCATGGTTGTCTTTCAAAATGATTTAAATTTCTTACAAATGGAAAATGTTCACATTTTACTCAAATCCTATTCCTAAGCCAAGCATTTATTTTCTTAATCATATAGATCCTACCTCTGCCTGGCCTGGAAACCAGAAAATCTCTGAGATCATAATGGTGTAACCCATCTCATTCAGCCTTCTAGCAAAAGCCTCAATGTCCATCTGTATAGCTTCATCAACAGTGTGTCCAATATAATTAGTGCCAACATGTACCATCAGTATGGGTTGTTTCCCCCAAATTTTGAAATAGTTCTTCCATTTTCTTTTATACTACAGACAGGTGCTTGCAGTTAGGAGCAAACTGTCTCCTTCCTGTCCCTGCAACTACAGTATGTAAACCTGAAGACTAAGTCACCTGATACAACAATATTTTTGACTGGCTTGAGTTCATTAGTCAGATGACTCCTGCAGGAACAGGGATTGATGCATTTGTATTACTGCTGGCCTTCTCACCCAGCTTGGACTCATTTACCCACTCTGTGCTTGAGGATACAAACCTATTTGATAGTGGCCAGTAACTGACAATCTTTTTACTCCTTGTACTAGTGAACCATTCTGTATCCTGCCCTTCAGAATCACTCTCATCACCCTCAGGAATTGTGACCCTTTTTCTTTTTTCCTCTCAATTATGTCGGGCTACATTTTCAGGGATCAAACCTCCACTTCCGGTACCAGTATCTACTGGTACAGCATACCAGTATGTACTGGTGCAGCAGCTGGTTGTCCAACCATAGTCTATCCTGTCAAGAATCACTGTAGTACCTTAATTTCCTTTTCCAGTTTGTTAATATACTTACACTTGCTGCATATGAAGCTGTTTTTGTCCCCTCCCACTTAGTTTACATTGTACATTCTGCAGATACTACACATACATTGTTAGTATTAGCCCTAAAACATTTACAATCTCAAGTGCCCAGAGGTCCTCAAGCAGCACTTTCTGCCCTCCCTGGCTGGCACTGGCAGATACCACCTCTGCCTGTGTTGCCTTACCATTACTCCCACAGGCACTTCTGTTTATACTCACAAACTGGAAGTGTCCTGCTGTGCTAATTCCGGCTCTACCAAGTATCTGCTTTCACTAAAAGAGGTAAAAGCCCTTAAAATACAGTCTTCCCCAACCCAGATAGCTCTGTAAGGAGCTAAAATTTCAGTTTTAAGCAGCTATAAGGACTATGTCAAGCAGTCACACAGAAAGGTGCTGTTCCCCACCACAATCTCTCAATTCCTAGTGTTCTAGAGGAGATAGTACAAAGAAAAAGAGAGGTCTTAGGTAGAAGGTTTCTTTCTTATAGTTTTTTTTTTTAATAAAAGAGAGAATAGCCAGCACTTGAAGGGTTAGCTAGCTCGGCAAACTGATATTGCAGCCTTGTGGTTGGTCAACTAATGTGATACTGAACTCCTTTAGTACCTGGACTAGCACTAGTGCACCTACAAGGGGAAGTCCTTAAAAGTGTGCACTTCATTGCTGCTACAGGGCTGTGCCCTATGACGTCCTTCATAGGTTAGAAGTCTTACACAAGATGGGGGGATACACACTTGTTTGGAAGGATTGTCCCTTTTAATCTGAAACAACATATCATCTTTATACTACCTGGCATATTTAGCATCTTAAATTAATTGAATCTAACCTTGAGGGATGTGACCTAAGACCTTGGATCCCCAGATGTTTCCTCCACATTTGATCCCTCTCCTCCAGTGCTAAAGGCCATAAAACACATTCTGCCACTAACGGAGCCTGGATAGTGTCTTTCTTTATCAGTAATAGGTTTTCATATCACCAGTAACCCTTTATTCTTAAGGACATCTCTATCATCAGCTCTCCATTCCCCTCTCTCCTTATGGTTATGCATTGTGTATTCCTTAATGCTACACCCATACTTTTGGCTTTTTGGTGATACATCTACAATTTCCTAAGGCACCTTTAGTCCAGGGTCCTTGTTTGTTTGGCATCTATAAAGGTGGAACCCTCATCAAGAGTTTCTTTGCTATGGGAATGAGCTTGCAGTACCTCAAAAAGGTTGTAGTCTCTGTCATGAAGAAAGAGAAATGAATGGCAAAAACTCCACATCACAGAAGCACCCATAACCATTATAGTATAATTCATGAAGACCTAGGCTTGCTCACTTTTGACCTCAGGCTAACAAATCACACAACACAACCCTCCTAGGTTCCAAATTTAAGGTCAGAAAACTTTCTGACTACCTTTGCAATCTCTTTACCCTGGTTACTAACTCCTCTTACACAATAAGAGCCCAGCTGGACAAAAGGCTACATATCCTTCAGTGTAAAAAGAAATCAGGTCAAGCTGCTATCAGATATAAACTTCCCCAAATCTGAAATAACGTCATTTGACATAATTTGCTCCCCTATTCTTCATATGTCAAAACTAAAGGTGAAGGATCATTTTGTCTTCTCCTGCTCTTGCCACAAATGAATGCACCCTCTCAAACATTGTTTCATTTCTGTAATCATGTGCATATCAATATTGTATACTGTACTATTGTACTGCTGTATATTTACTTGAGTGTGTGCCACAATTTAATTGATTGGCTATATTTTATTGGGGTTAAGTATGATTTCCGACAGTTACAATCCCAACATATTATTGCCCTACTTCTATATCCCGACACCCAAAATACCATCACACACTAAATGACAACTTCTGAAATTGTGACAGTATGCTCTTCCCTATTCTGAATTGAAGCAGCAAATTATGAACATTACCGAACTTCGATCACCAAACCCACTTAGAACTTCTGGCAGAACCATTAACTGCTCACTAAAAAAAAAAGCAGGAGTTTTTCTCTCTCTCTCTCTCTCTCTCTCCTCTCTCTATATGATAAGTTTAACAGCACCATGCATGAATGCTGCATCTAACTGAGACCTTGTTTATGCTGTTGAAACATGAGCTTCTGTCAGCAAAATCACTTTGAGCTGTGGTCAGAGCATTTCGTAAGGCACACATATAACAACAGTTCAGACATTTTAGTTCGAAATGGGTTTGCAGTTCAAAGTGGGTTTGTGCTCAAAGTTTGTGGCTTTGTTCAGTTTGTTCCATTTAGTTGACGTTTTATTTCAAAAGAGAGAGAGAGAGTTATTGTCGGGATGACCGAAGCTGGTTTACAGTTCAAAGTGTGTTTGAAGTTTGGAGCCGGGTTTCGGTGAGACATTTTAGTTTGAAGTGGGTTTGAAGTTGGGAGTCGGGGTTTGGTGAACAAACATTTTAGTTCGAAGTGGGTTTGCAGTTCAAAGTGGGTTTGTGTTCAAAGTCTGTGGCTTCAGTCCGTTCATTCAGGAACATGAATGACAAGATTGTGAATGACGGGATTTCAAACAAGTTGGGATTTTGGTGCCTGGCATTTGTCTGTCAGGATTCCGTCAGTCAGGAATTAATACGGATCCCTTTTATTGTGACTGTACTGAATTAACTACTCTTCCCATTCCTCACCTTTTCACTACCCTTACTCCCTCCCCCAGATTGCATCTATAAACAAGACTTGTCTGAGCCTTTGTATTTCTCATAAGAACAAAGGATATGTGGCACACAGAATAACCCCTGATGAAGACTCTTGATTAGAGTCGGAGCACCAGGGTTCATTTGTCTGTCCATATATCTGCTGTATTTTGGGGACGGGGATTGCTTAAATTTGGCAAGTGTGCCACAATAAATCAAACTTCTTGCACCCTGTTCCTGTGTGCCATATATCCTTTGTTCTTATGTTTAATTGGGTCTGGCTAACCTATGATATGAGCACCAGTCTCCTGCATTCCAGCTCGCACACTTCACCAGAGGATTAATCCTTTGTATTTCTCACCTGGTAAAATAATTCAAATAAATGAAAATTAATTTAAAATAAATACGTCTACATACCATGTTCATTACTATGTTCCACTAGCACATTGCACTCCTTTGGTTTCCCATTAAACCAGCAAATTTAAGAGATATCTGCAAGTGGTTCTGTGGAAAAGTGGGTGACTCATACCCTGCTCCCACTAAGCACTAGCATTCTTTGGACACCCATTTGCTTTACTCCACCATACACCCCCCCCCCAGCTGCTCAGTTTCTCCTTAGGGGATTCATTTATAATTCCTTATGGTACCTTTAGCTCAGGAACATCATCCCTGTAACACCTCTAGAGGTGTAATCCTCCTTGAGGGTTCCTTTGCTACAAGTATGAGCCTGTGGTACCTCAAAAGTGTAATCGTCCATGTCACTGGGAGAAAGAGAAAAAAAACCTGACGCTTTATGTCATGTCATATGGTTTCCCACTGAACCAGTGAAACACTAAATATAATTAATTAATTAAAAAAACGATGTAATGGCAACAATCAGGGTGCAGTACAACACCACAAAATATAGGAAAAGTGATGTTGAGGTGCAGCATCTCCTGAATCTTGTTGACTGTGACGGTGTTGTATCTCTAGGGTTTGACTGAACAGTTGCATAAAGCAGTGTAAGTCTAACTTCAACACTGTCTTTTAAGGCAAAAAAGTTTACTTATACAGCAAGAAAATACTTTGTTATACTTTGAGAGAGGGTGTCGACATCTGTGTAACACCAACACTGTTCAAGCAATCATTTGAACCCTTGGAATGCCATGCCACACAGTTACCAAGACTCAGGGACATTTTTTACCCTTATAATGCATTTCTTTTCTTTGGCAGCCTTATGCTTCAATCCTAATTGTTCCTTTTAACATAGTTTTTGAAATCAATATCCGTTGTGTTCTAAAAAGAAATATTTTATAACAAAAGCACAGTAGTTCATATTAACAATACTAGCCTTTGTTCAGCATTTCAGTAGATTTTGTACAGTGCTCCATGGTGTCCAGTGAAACCTCATCCATCTCCCCTTCCTGGTTATAGCAAACCAACCATAGTGTGTGGTGGCACCCCCCCCCCTTATCTTGTCCTGTACTGAGCAGTCCAGTGGCACCCCCTTCCTACCCCTCCCACATGCAAAGCACTCCCTAGTATGCAATAGCACCAGCATCCCTTACCCCATCCTGAGCATGCCCTGGTTTCTGTGATACCCCTTTTCTCTACCCCATTCCAAGCACTTCCTGGTTCACAGTGGTATCCTCTCCTTCCTATTCCAAGCAGAGCATAAACATACCTTTGGATCCAAAATACCAGTTTACTTAGGGGTATTTAGATGGGAAGGGAGCTTTTGCAACCTAAAAACAAAGGGGAACAATTCTAGAAGGTGGATGCAGGGCTTGCACCAAGCCTTGCATCCACTGCAAAGTTTGAAGCAGCTGCGCCAAAGCCCTTGGATGCAACTCAGTCCAGTTCTAGAAGGGCTGGCACAGTTACAACATTTTTCCCACTTTATTGCAGCATGCACCAAAGGTTTGGTGCAAGCCCCATAAAAAGGATACCCCTGCAGATGCAAAGTTAGACCGGGGACTTGCGGAAGCTGGCTTTCTGGAATCACAAATTCCCTCTTGTTTGGTGCAAGCCACCACTTGCGTCAAACACCCTGCTGCAAGTCTCCTGCAGCGAGAGCAACCCTTTCCAGAATCTGGTACAAAATGTTTGACTGAAGAATTCTTGAATATATTATTGTTATTTCAGTAGACATCACAGTTGCTTGGTTTATGTTTTGAAACAATTTAATGGAACTCTAAACAATGTTTAATTGGAAACACTTTACTTTTATATTGAGTTTCAAATAGGCAGAGCTGCTTTAGTTCCTTTTCCCATTGCACTTATTCTTTCCTTTATGCCATTTTATTTTCTTTTGCATTTTAATAGAAGCAGTTTATATATTCTTTGTACTAAGCCTCTTCTGAATTGATCTAACCTGCAGATTAATAAAGTACTCTATTCTGATGTAATACATAATTTTTGCAGTGGTTGCTGGCATACTAAGAATTTGCAGTTTGTGTAATAAATCTGGAAGACTCCCTCCTCCAGTAATTTTTTTCCAGCACAGTCTGAGGCTGCAGCACATTCTGAGGCTCCTCATGCACATCCAGTCAGATTGCCAGTCCCCCAGTTATATCCATTAAAAAATAAATTTCTAATTAAATATATTATAATAGTGATGCTCCACCTGCTGGCCAAGTCATATCACCGGCCTCAGCCTGCCCCCTTATCTCTAGTAGCCAATATGCTGTAGCTGCAGGCACTCCAAACAAAAACAATAAAAGTTAATGAAAATTAACTTGGGCTAAAACTGAGTTTGGTAACCTTGCTCGAGGGGGAGGTGCTGTCAAACTGCCCATTGGTTCCTCCTACCTGTCCTCCAGGGTCACGCAGACTGCTGCAAACATCAACTGTGATGCCACATATGCCGCCGACCCACACCAACCAGACTGCTACAAAAGTTATGTTCTTCTCTCTCACTCCCATTTGTTTTGTCTCTTGTGAGCTCAGCTACTACTGCCAGCACTGGCATGGGTGTAGAATGGAATGTAGCAAAACTTATACCAACAGAGATCAAAGCACGGGCTTCTAACCCACAATTTGCTGTCTTCTGGTCTCAGTAGTATACACAGGATAAGGGTGATCTGATATCTGAAATCTGAGCTGTCTTCCCATTTTTGGATTTTTGAAGTACACAAGTCTGAATCCAGCTCTGATCCAAGTACAGAACATCAACTTCCACTTCTTGCCTGCACTAAGAACTTCAGATTTGGGAATCAGATTGCGGATACTGGCATCCAAATCCCTTTGGAATCCAGTTGATTTGGATCAGAAATTTTTTGCAAATTAATATGAAAATCCTTACTTTTGGATCAGATTCTGATATATTCAAAACTGGAAAACAGAATTTAATGATCCCTAAAACAGAATCTGAAGTCAAACAATGCAGATCGCCATCTGGTGATAAAAGTTGAGATCGCAAAATGCAAAGAATAGGAGTCAGTCAGACAACTTGGCTGGCAGGAAATTTTACTTTATCGGAGTGGTTAGAGTTGCTGTCACTCAGACCATGGAGGCAAGGATTGAACCCAGTGTCCTGCTCTTACCTGTAATTCACTTACAAAAGCTGTCCCCCCATGAGCATGGAAGAGGCCATTACAACTTGTTCCCTTTTCATGGAGTCAGAAATCATGTAAGGGAATCCTTATAGACCTAGGAGCAGAGCAGAGCCAAAATAAAAGAAATGGAGAGGGAGTTGGAATGCAGCAGGAAGGAGGAGAAGGACAATTACAATAACTGGATGGGGCATCGCAAATGCATGTCTGTGCAAGTGCACCACCAGCATCCATTTTATGAAAAATGTTCACCGTGCATGCCCAGTTGGTGATTTTAAAACATAACTTCTTTGTTTTACCTAATGTTCGTGTCAAGATCAAGCATGAAAGGTTCAGATTTAAAATCTTTACTGTTTTTCAGTTACCTCCCACCCCATACACATCCTGAACATCAAAATTTTATTGTCTTTACTACCTCACACACACACACACACACACACACACACACACACACACACACACACACACACAGAGTCACATGCACTACACACACTTAAAATTTATGTCCAAATGTTACAGTCTTTTTAGGGCTTTGAGATCCTTTAAATAGGAATATGCATGCCAAATTGTCAGATCCCTGGCTCACAAAATGACTTAGTTATTTGTGGCCCAACATCGTTATATAACATTTAAATGTCTACTCAGCCCTAAATATAATGACATAATCATTTACCTTTTGGGAGGTAGAATTGAATGCTGGTCCTCAGGGCTGAAAAGTAAAGAGCATCATGTTCTACCAAGTAAAACAGATAAGCAGCACCATATTTTTATTTAGTAGGAGTCTGTATTATCTAATAAACTACTGTAGGTGCATTACAGTCTATTCTGAATTCTCCTTCATCCCACAGGAGCTCATCAAGATTATTCCCCTGTTACTAGAGAGACCTTCGCATTGGGTTGGGGTTGGGATTTGGAACACAGTTGGGGCACTGGAAACTTGCCTTTTAGCCTACTTTATCAGATATCACAAGTCTGCTACTATCTGTTAGTCAGATGAAGGTAAACACTCAATATAACTGAATTATCAGCTTACTTCCCTTGACTATATTTCAACTCAGGATCTCAGGGTTCAAAGTGCAGTGTAGTACTCTAGTTGGTAAGATAAACAGCCACTCCCCTAATAAACTTGCAGTCAGCCTGGTTCACTACTGCTTGAAAATCTCTTTTTTTTGCTTAATCATTTCATGAAACACACTGCATAATGGATTTTGATTCCCAGTTTGATGTATGTGGACATTGGATCCTGCTCACAACCCTTCGAATGCAGGATACTGATTATGCAGGTGTGCTCAAAGGAGAGAACAATTAATAATGTCCACATATCTGAATTTGTTAAAGCTATTTGGTGTCTTGCTAGCTATAATACTTACTACAATGTGTTGCTTTTTAACTGCAGATAATAGACTGCAGTTCAAATATATCCACGTTGCACCATCACCAATAATAGACCACTAAGGGACCAATCCACAAATGTTATGTATGTATGCATGTATGTATTTCAAATGTTTTACCAGGAAAGGCATACTGAGCTGATAACAGCTCATTTCTAGATGTCTCCTGGGGGAAGGGAGTACAGTGAGGTACACTAAGACTGATAATACAAATAATACAAAAGTACAATAAACTAGAAATAATAGGCAAATAAACATAATAAACAACAATAGTGCAAATACTAGGATTCTGTGGAATAAAATGCACTACAATACAACAACGTGCAGATGGCTACATCATTGCAATGTGCAGAAGCCAACCCTGAGCTCAGGATGGGAGCAATGGTTGTAGATTAGGGGGAAGGTGGAAGAGGGGACTGCACTAGTGTGGGTGCAGGGCAAAGGGGGGCAGAGGTAGGAGGGTGGAGGGCAGCAGCCCATGCTCCAGTATCAGGGGCAACTGCAGGAGTGGGTAGTAAAGAGACAGAGTCAGTGGGAGGGGGAAGAGGCACAACAGATGGAAAGGGGGAGGAAACACCAAAGTTTGTGGAACCAGAAGGAGAAGGCAGCTTGACCAGCAGTGGATTTCCTTGAAGGGAGTTTGCAGAGCAACAGCCAGAGTTATGAAGGGGGTAAGAAGTGGCAAGGGGAAGTGAGGAGGCAATCAAGGTAAGAGGGGAGGGAGCCAAACCAGTATTTACAGAGAAAAGAAACGCAATAAGCCCTCTGGCCTCAAGGAAGGGGAAGGAAAGGGAAGAGTAGAGGTAGCAGTGGTGAGAGCAGGGGGAATGTCCAAGACAAAGCGGCAAGAGGAGTGAAAGAGAGAATGCAGTCTGGCCAAGGTGGAGCTGGGAGCAGCATTGTAAACTGTGTCACTATAGGTAAAGGTGAGGAGTATCATCTTTGAGATAATCTCTCTTCGGGCAGGAGCAGGATACTCCCTTTATTCCTTTAAATAGCCTGGGATACATGTGAGTCATATGTATGTAGGTCGCTGAACTTAGTATCCCCAGACTTTACCACAAGTCAGAATTTTCAACCCCCAGCTACCCTGGAGTATGGAGGTTTAAATGGGGGGGGCATGGGTTGACTGGGGGGAAGTAGACCAGACACTGCACTTCCAATAGATGTTAAACAATTTATCATGTGCAAGACATCCTTTGTTGTCTATGCCTTGTGGTGTCCATGCTCGAAACTGTATATTGGTATGACATCTCGTCCTCTAAAAGAATGCATACAAGAACATGTGCCGGCCATTGGAAATCTGGCTAGTGACACCCCAGTGGGTAGCCAATGGCAAACCAGACATGCAAGCAACCTGGACACTTTCCATTTCATGGGTATAGACCATGTTCCAGCCCTCCTATGTGGGGGAGATAGGAAAAGGAAACTTAAACAACTAGAAAGCAGGATTATTTATAAATTGGATACCTGCACTCCATCAGGTCTTAATGATGACTGGGATATTCTCTCATTTCTCAATGATAGATAAAAACTGTGTGCAGTCTTGTATTGGCTAATTTGATCAATTTTATTGGTGTATTTAGTGTACCTAGCTGTGTGATCACTTGTCACTAATGGGCAGGATATTCAAAAGGCTTGCGCCATGCACAATAGGGTTGTGCCTGCGCAAGTCCGAAATTGTGCCATTCTGCCATCATTCAGCAGGAGGCAGTTGCGCCCCCAAGTCATGCTGAGCAACAGCGCAATGCTAATGAAGGCATGCTCAACCGGAGGGAGGAACCATGATAAACTGCACAGCCCGATATTCAGCGGGCTGTGCAGAGTTGTGCAGGCGCAACCCCAACCTGCGCCTGCACAACCCTTTGAGTTAAAAAAGGAGTAAGTCGAGGGCCACCACAGGTGAGCCGCCGCATTGCAGGTTGCAACACAGCAGCTGCCACCTTCGGGTGGCCCCTCTTCTAATGCCCACGATCGGCTTCATGTCCACTGACCACCAGGGATTTTGTTCTTGGGGGTTGACTTCAATGCCCACATCGCTAGTGGGGGGATGGGGTTACTATGGTTTTGCCTACATCAGATCAGCCAGGGGAGGGGGTTTTATACAGTTATGCCCGCGATCGGCCAGTCGGGGATGGGGGTTTTATACAGTTATGCCCACGATTGGGCTTGCCAGTCGGTGGAAGGGGATTACTACAGTTATGCCCGCCATTGCTGCAGGCGCCGGTCCCCGACGTGGCTGCTGCCTGGCAGGGCGCCAGGCACAAGTCGTCGGGATCGGCGCACCTGCATGATAATGGCGGTGCAAATGGAGACATAAATAGACGCAAATGGCCCCCCCTGTGCCTTGCATGAATTATGGCCCCATTTGCATGTCAGCTTTTGAATATCGGAAATTTGCGCATGGCGCAATGGAACTTGCGGCACCGCATATTGAATGCTTCACTCTGACCACTTGCGGTGATGCAAGTTCCACTGCGCCTTGCACAGTGGCTGTGGCTGGGGGGTGATATTCAAAGGAGTTGCTCAATAGCGCAACTCCGTTGAATATTGCCCCGGCCACACCCCAGCGCAACTATTTTGAGCAGCTCAAGGGCTTGCACCACAGAATGGCGCAGTTTGAATATCCAGCCCAATGTGTCTCTTTTTGTGTTTTTTTACGTTATTATAATTTATTCCCATGATAGGTTTTACCAATATTCTTTACTGTTGTTGTTTCCTCACCTGTTATCTTCATAAAACATTTTTTATATTTTTTATACAGGTTCATCAGAAGAAAGTCCATTCTTTATCTTACTTTACCTGGACATCTCATAATTTGAATCAATTTTTTGGGGGGCAGGCTCTGCATTTGTCTGGACTGATCCAGTATAGAGACATTATTCATCCTATCCTTGAGTGAAAAAAACTTTTTCCTTTCAGACGAATCCAAAGTGAAACAATACTGAGCATTTACTTTGATGAACTATTGATTATTGTCTGACTGCCTTATTGATTAATGTTGATTTATGGGTCTAAAAATAGCCCCTCTTTTTTTTCAGTTGTTTAACCTGGAGTAGCACACTAAGCTGAAAGCTTTTTTTACAGGAGCAACCTGGGAGCACAGGGAAGTTAAGTGACATGCTCAGGGTCACACAGTATGCAAGTGGAAGCTGTGGGATTCAAACCCAGTTCTGGTCTGTTGGATGTCATCAGATTTGCAGCTCAGCACCTTAAAGCACTGCGCTATACTGCCTCCCTCCTATACAAGTTGCATATAAATATTGTTTATTTTTATTTGTATATAAAATCTACTTTGTCTAGTATGAATTGGTATTGGTGTTATTGAATAAGTGTCATGTATATGTGTAATAATTTAAATGTTTAAAAGTACTCATTTAGCATTGAACAGGAGGTCAGCAGTTTTGCTAAAGGTCACCTAAGCTAATGCTTCATTGATTTCAGCTGTACACATCATTATATAAAGCTATGTGTGACTGAGCACTACTGCCCCCCTAAGGAAGAAACTTTTTGATTCAAAGTGCCGGGAATTTTTTCTTGCCTGGGTTACCCTTGGCTCTCACTTGTTTTAGCGTAATTAAATTTGTATTTTGCACCCAGTCCCTGGTTTACTGGTATTTTGTTACCTTTTTTTTTCCCTGCATACTTTTTGCACAGTGTACCTCTTTTGTTTCTTGACTTCCAATAGATAGCTTGGGTCAGATGTTAAGTGACTCTCCAACTCTGCACTGAGCAGGGGATTGCAGAATAGGCTCTTAGAAAATGAAAGCTGTGTCACAGACACATACCTGAAGGCACTTTCAGTTAATGCAGGATAACCATGAAGTTTATTAAGTAAAAGGCATATACATGCCTCCCCAACCTAACCCAACATTTTGTCCAGCTGTCTTGGGCTTTAGCAAGTGTATACTGGCCACTAATGGAGTATCACTTACAGTATAGAGCCAGGATTTAAGATGATATGTTAGGGATCTCATATGTTAGAAACATCACAGACATCTTAAACCACCTGGAAAATCTCCATGTAGGACCATCTTGGTACTTAGTAAAGATGGATGTGGAATCATTATATATTAACATTCCACATGAGAGGGGACTGCTGGTCTTAGAAAGGTCTCTAGAGATATTTGGGTTGTATGCTCTTGAGTTAAATGAATGGCTATTTTTGTTTATTAAGTTCTCAAACGTATCTCCCTTATGTTCATGGGTGATCACTACCTCCAGGTTACAGAGACCACCATGGATGTAGCCCTAGCTCCAAATTATGCAAATTTATAGCTGAGGCAGTAGGCAGGTGATACTGTATTGAATCCAGACAACAACCCATTTTTAATGGTATGGCTACGTGGCATTAATATATTGACAACATTTTTTGTGTGTGGAAGAGTACAATGGAGGAGTCGAAGTCCTACGAAAACATTTTGGAGGAGTCTAACCCCAATTGTCAGCATCAGTGGCTCTGCAGGTTGCACACTCACCTCTCAAGCCAAAAGATCAGAAGGTTGTGGGTTCAAGACCCACACCAAGCACTTGGAGTAAAATCCCATTACTGACACTGTAATGCATCATGAGGGGGATGCTGCACTCAGAGGCGCTGTCTTTTGGATGAAAAGTTAAACCGAGGTCCCATCTGCCTGTTCTGGTGGTTGTTTAGATGGCTATTAAAGATCCCATGGCACGTCTCAAAAAGATTAGCGGTGTTTATTAGGGGGAAAAAATCATACAATGCAAAACATCACCAATTCAATCACAGACCAGCAATTAGTAATAAATAAAACAGTAAAGCCAGAAGAGAAAGAAAAAAATGAGGAACCCAATACTTCTTGGGAGCAAAAAAAAAAAAAAACAGGTAACATCCAAAGAGGGCAAAAAAAAAAGAACTAGGGGGCTTCCAAGAAGCAAAATAGTTACCTTGTGAAGTCAAAACAGCCTCTAAAGAAAGGGAGCAAAAACATAAAGGACTATAAGGGGGGGGGGGGTAATCAAATAAAAAAAGGAAAACCCAAAATACCAGACACTCTTAGTCCAATTTATACTTTACATAATAGGGGCATCAGTATCTGCAGTCCAGGGCAGATGTCTCCATGCTGCATTCAGCCAAGCTGAATGCATGCTTTTGCTTCCAAAAAGTAAGTCCTCTCTAAATCTGAAGTAATTTTGGCTATGAGTTCAGGATAGTTCACAGTTTCTTGCTGTGAAGTATAGAGACATCTAGAATTCCAAATGTGCCATTTAATCACAGCAAAAATAATCTGGAGTGTGCTCTCATCCCATTTTTTCCACTGATTTAGATATGACCCATAAATCAATACCTTATAAGACAAGGCGGCATAGACTGGTACTTTCAACTGATCTGCTAAGTACTGCCAAAACTGGCAATGTAGGAACAGGAAAAAAATAAATTGTCAATGGATTCCAGAATCTGATTACAATTTTGTCTAATACACATTCTCTCTGTTGCTTGTGTTTTTGATTAGCTTTAACATTCACTTTTCGTGACAGCATAGCCAGTAAATGTCCCAAACATGTGGTGGAATTCTAGTGTTTGTTAGGTAGGTTTTTAGGGAAGGTAAGAGAGGTTGGGGGCAGATAGAGAAAGGGGTCGACTCTGTAAAATACAATGTGATAAATGGTCATATAGCTACTTCCTATATCCAGTTAAGATCATTACACTGGGAATGTTCCAAGCCTTTAACTTCAAAAAAAGATTTTGAATACAGGAAGGTGTCTGTTTGGCTGCCCCTAATCATCCTAAAGTGCCAGCAGCCCATTTCTGGAACCAGAGTTGGCAAGACAAAAAAAATAAAAAGCTCCAGAATTTCCCTGTGTGGAACAAAAGAGGTTTCAAATTTGTCATAAAAAAGACGGAGTAAAAAAAAAACTAAGGGATTAATCATATTTAATCCCCCCTCCGCAATGGGGAGATACAAAATATGTCTCTTTATAGATTCAGATGACTTTCCTAACCAACCTGAAAAAAAATACTGTAAAGGGAAGTCTCCAAATGTTTTGGGAGGGGGAAATGTAGCTGGTATATAAAAATAATGGTATAAGATACATTTTAACCAAGACAATTCTCTTTTTTTTACTTGTTTTCCTTTGGTTCTATTTGGCTGCCAGTGTTTGTTTTGCCTTGTTCCAACTTTGGAGACCAGATCAGGACATCCATGTCTCCTTCCTCAAAAAGGACACCTACTTTTTTAATCGGACCAGTAGTCAGAGCAATTCCAGCTATGTGTTGTCTAAAAATACCCTCCCTACCTAGTCATTTCCCAGTACATTTCTCCAGATTTAAGGAAGCACCCGAGAAGGTCCCATATTGTGTATTGACGTGCATAGCATATTCAGCTGAGTGTGAATCTGAGACCATGAGGCATAAGTCATCAGCGTATGCCATAGCTCTATAAGGTAACACTCCCTCAGGGCTCTGTAAAGGGTGCATCAGAGGGGTAGAGTTCAAAACTTGAAGTAGTGGGTTGATACTAAAGACATATAAGAGTGGGCTCAGGGGGCATCCCTGTCGGACCCCTCATTTCACCTGAACCATCGGGCTCTTCATGCCATTTACCAGAGGGACAACTGTGGCTGTGCAGTACAGACAACAGATCCACTTTATGAATTGAATGGGAATCCCATATGATTCAAGTACAAACCACAAATAATTATGGTCAGCTGACTCAAAAGCTAGTCTCTGGTTGAGGCCAAAAAACAAACCATCCAGGTGTTGTTTGGCCCCCAAGGTGAAGAGTTCTCTCAAAAAAGTACTGTCCAAAGATACTGCACACTGATAAAGGAGGTGGTGCAAACAAGGAGTAGGCAGCCCCAACACAATCATTCAAAAACTCACAAAATTGTAGGAGCTTCCTCAGGCAGTGACTAACTGCATGTGTCTACACTACCATTGATTTTGCTTACTAGTTATCAGATTTTGATTTTGCTTTCTTGTTGTCATATGAAGATAGTTACAGTTATTGATGTAATCTGTATGTACTGTAAAGGAATGATTAATTGATTAAAGGTAACAGAAATGCATCTGCTAGTGTAGGCAGCACTTAATAAATTTGTTGATATTTTGGTTCTTAATATATTTTTGTTCTAAAAAGGTTTTGAAATGCATTATATTTTTTGTTTATAAAGTTGCTTTAGATCTACCATTAACCTCTAAAAATATTTAGCTAACACATTAGCCTTTGACTATTACTGTGTTTTGGAAAAACAATTCAAGAAATTTTCTTTTGTCACTGGACAATTGTGATGCCATAACTGGCAATGCATTATGGAAGACAATGATGTAATTAATGACACTCCCCTTATTTTTTGCTATTTAAAAGAGGTTTCAGATGCAGTTAGTCACTCCCCGAGGAAGTGCCAGTGAGCGAAGCGCTGGAGTAACTGCCCCTCACAGAGTAGTCTGTTTTTTGCTGTATCTGTGTGATTATCTTTGTCAAGTTTGACAAATAAAACTGTTTGATTTACTTATGTATGTGTCTTGGTGAATTCCTGGTGGAACCAAACAACCATATTCTGCAAGCTTCAGAGTGCAACAATTTTGTGAGTTTTTGAATGAAGATTTCTCTCAGCAGGATCAAACTGTCTGTAATGGAACGATCTCATACAGAACATGGCTGCGCCTGGGTTATGAGAGATGGTGCTGCTAAGGATAGTCTCGTGTGCACTATTTTAGCCAGTAATTTGACATCAGCATTTAAGAGGCTAATAGGTCTCCAGTTTCCCATCTGCCTTTTCTCATCCTTTTCATGTATGTATATAAGAGCTCCCATTGACATTCCCAGAGGAATGTCCTAAGAGTTCAACATAGCTGTAAACACCTGTGCCAATTCTGTACTGATATGTGTACCTATCATTTTATATATCTCATTTGTGAGTCCATTCAGGCCAGGGGATTTCCCTGACTGTAAGGAGAGATATCCTGAGTTAAGGTCTGAACAACCAGATCTGGGCATTTTGAGTTAGGAATTGAATCAAAGCACCTGTGTCTAGGAGACTCATCCGGCTGAGTGTTTTGAAACAATGCAGTCATGTGCTGTGTGATTACTCTCAACAACACCTGAATAGTGTGAATTGTAAACTGATTATCCACAGATTCACAGTACTAATGCAGATCTGTTAGAAAAAAGATTTTGGACAGAAAGTATTCTGCAGACTTTATCCAAGGAGCCAGGATCAAGGCCAAACAGAGAACCAGACAAGAGTTGTTACAGGTGAGAGACAAGCATAGAATCAAGATGGAAAAGTTCTGCACTTTGTTACCACCTATAGTTTGCAATCACAGCAAGTATTTAATATTGTACATAACAACTGGCACATTTTGATATCTGAACCCTCCCTACAAACAGGTACTGCTAGTATGCCCAAACTGGTATACAAGAGGGAAAAAAATGTCAAAGACATTGTAGATACTAGTTATGAGCCCACCATGGAGCACTGTACAAAATCTACAGAGAGCACAACATAAATTTGAGTTTGTAGGTTTGGACAGCGTGCAGACAAGATCTAGACATGAAGATGTAGACAGATTGTTACATCAGAGAGAATCTTTCTAGATCAGTGGTTCTCAAATGGTGAGGCAAGCCTCCAAACAGAGGCCCCAAACTGTTCCATGGGAGGCCTGTCAAGTCTGAGAATGTTCAGTATAAAGTTTTGGATGTTTTGTGTGAAGGGATGAAGCAAACTAAATATGGATAACGGTGGGTGTCTTTCTTTATTTATGCACAAATTGGTGATCAAGAATGGCCCACTGAGCCAAATCTTGTTTCTGGGTGTGTATTTATATGTAAATTGGTGACTGGCAAAAGCACACTGAGTCAAATCTTGTTACGACAATAGATGTCCATTTCCATGTAAACTGGTGACTGAGAAAGGCACACCAAGTCAAGACTTGTGTTTACACTAGACTATATGTAAATTGATGACTGGGAAAGGCACACTTAGTCCAGGCTTGTTTCTACAGTAGGTGTTAAAGACAGTGGAGAGAAGAGTGACCACGGGCCAAGAGTGGCCAAGAATGATCCAGGGACAACAAGGTAGGCCCTATGAGGACAGACTTAGATATCTCAACATACACTCCCTGGAAGATAGAAGGGAGAGGTGTACATGAGTGAAATCTTCAAATACCTTAAGGATTTCAAGAAAATGAACTCTGAGGGTCTGTTAAACCTTAGTGGGAATAAGACTACTAGCGGGCATTGCCTCCTATCCTCCATCCTCCCAGCAGCAGCAGACCGGCATTTTCGGCAGCTTGCAGGCTACCTGTCCCCCAAAGCTGTTTCAGTCCTATCTTCTCTCCTCCACCCTCCCAGCAGCAACAGCCAACTGACATTTTTGGCAGCTTGCAGGCTACCTGTCCCCTGATGGCATTCCAGTCCAGTCCTCTCTCCTCTCCTCTACCATCCCACCAGCAGCAGCATTGGACTGGCATTTTCAGCAGCTTGCAGGCTACCTGTCCCCCAATGCTGTTCCAGTCCTCTCTCCTCCATCCTGCCAGCAGCAGTAGCAGACCAGCATTTTTGGCAGCTTGCAGGCCACCTGTCCCCCGACACTGTTCCCATCCTCTCTCCTCTCTCCTCTTCTCCACTCTCCAAGCAGCAGCAGCAGATCAACATTTTTGACATCTTGCAGGCTACCTGTCCCCTGACACTTCCAGTTCTGTCTCCTCTCCTCCATCCTCACAGCAGCAGTGGACCAGCATTTTCAGCAGCTTGCAGGCTAACTGTCCCCTGATGCTTTTCCAGTCCTCTCTCCTCTTCTCCACTCTTCCAGCAGCAGCAGCCAGAATGGCATGCTTGGCAGCTTGCAGGTGCATCCAGACAGCCTCTGTGAGCAGTGCTCCAGGGTAAAAGTGATCCTATCCGTGTCCTTACTGGAGTCGGAAGACCGCGACTGATTGATATTTTGTCTGCATGTACTCATGTTATGGACCGATTACTGTGAACAGATATCAGGGTTACTTTAAGGGACTGAGCAGGCTTCTGTGTGTATTTTACTGGTACTTTAAGAGCTACAGTGGGTACTAGGGGATTTAACCTGTTTTACTAGTATCATATGCAGGGTTCTCAGTGAGCAGATTTCAGGGGAGATTGTAGTATGTTTTGTGTAGCAGCCATAGCATTTCCCAAATTCTTTGGATAATTTAATCTCCTGAATCTGACTCTGTAGGGCCTCTGATATAGGCCCCCTTGTCTTTTTCCTGCCCTGTTCCCACCTTTGTTCCTGTCTTGACCCTATTCCATTAATCTATGTTCTTCATTTCACTCCACAGGCTACCTGTCCCCCAGCACTGTTCCAGTCCTTTCTCCTCCACTCTCCCAGCAGCAGCAGCAGTGGACTGCCATTTTTGTCAGATTGCAGGTACTTCCAGGCAGCCTCTGTGTGCTGTGCTCTGGGGTACCATCCGCCACTTACACAGCAGCTGCCCCACCTCCCTCTGAGTAATTTAATCTCCTGAGTCTGGCTCTGTAGAGCATCTGACATAGGCCTCCTTCCACCCTTTGTCTCTTTCCCACCCTGTCCCCACCATTGTTCCTGCCTTGACCCTATCCCATTAATCTATGCTCTCCATTTCACTCCACAGGCTACCTGTCCCCTGACACTCTTCCAGTCTTCTCTCATCTCCTCCACCCTCCTAGCAGCAGCAGTGGACTGGCATTTTTGGCAGCTTGCAGATACTTCCAGGTGACTTCTGTGAGCTGTAGTCTGGAGTACCTGCCACCACTTACACAGCAGTTGCCCCACCCTCCCACCCACGCTGCGCGACACCTCCTTTCATAGGCATTCTGGGTCCCATGACCACTGTCTTGTTTCCTATCTCCCCAAACCCTTCTTACCTTATACCACTAAACCACCAGGGGGTGCTTTATTCCCTACCACTCAAGTTTAAATAGAACAGTGGTTGCCCTTCCTTAGCTGCCTTCCTGCTTATTTTACTTCCTCTCCTTTTACTTCTGTATTCTGCCTGCAATGTACTCTCGACTATCTCTCTTGTTTTGCTCTCCCCCCATGAGTTTTGAACCCAGGCCTTTGGTGTATAGCATGCTCAGAAGCCCATAACCTTTCCCCTAGGCTACACAGCCTGTTACTGTCTCACATCTTCTGCTATACTATAGTACCCTTGCCCTCCCTCCCACATCTATTCACTTGGTATATTTCCTGTGATAAGTGGATTTGGCTTTGGTTTTCTGTCTCCCCATTTTACCATCTGCAGGTTATACTGATCAACCTGTAGAGGGAGTCTCAGGCAAAGATCCATTTAATCTCTCCCTGAAGTGCTTTTACATTCTCCCAGCGATTAATTAGTCTCCTATATCTCAAACTCTTACAATGTTCCCCTACTTCTTTGTCTTGTTGTCCTTCAGCTTCTATCTTACATTCCCTTCCAACCTCTCACTTTGCGCTCCATTACCAGCTACTTTCACGTCACCAGTGCTAACTCACTCACATGTTTATTCTTCAAATCTCTCTACTATCCTCCCAATGCACCCCCTTTAGGATTCATCTGCAACAAATCTTGCTATATACTTGACTTCTCTGTGTCCTCTATGGTTTCAGACAACACTGCTCTTCTACGCGATGTACCCATCCTGTCTCTCCAGCTTTAGTAATCAGGCACCTCACTCACACCCCACATGCAAAATTCCTCACTATTCAAAATTCAAACTACTAAGTAGCTGGACCAAGAATCTGATCTTTCTATTCCTGTTCTGTGCTGGAAACATTGAATTAAACCCGGGCCCTCCAATAGCTTTAGCCTCGCCCTCTGAGTTTGTGGCCACCAAAGGTATGAAGTGCATGCACCTAAATGTGTGTAGCCTACTAAAAAAGTTAGACCTTATCCAAACCTGGGTATCACACACAAACCCAGATATCCTTGTACTGACAGATACTGTACCTGGCTGAAAAGCACAATCCTGGATAATCTGATATCACTCCCATCCTATAACATTTTCTGTATTGATAGGCAATCTAGGGGAGAGGGAGTTGCCATATATGTCAAAGATAAGTTCATAACTTCTGTAATCACTGCTGTCTCTATTCTGAAGGAATTTGAGTGTTTGATGTTCAATTTAGTAACTCCTCAGTAGAGTCCATAAATGTAATAGGTTATTATAGACCACTGTCAGGGGGTGTGATCTCTTATGTCATTTGCGTAACTTTGCATATTCTAAACAAAATGAAACCATCATTCTTGGTGACCTAAATCTTGACTGGCATAGCACCAATGCAAAATGTAAACAACTGAGATATTTTTAGGATGAATCAGGCTTCACCCAAAAAACATCGGAAATTAGTCGCCCCAACCCAAGGAACAATGCAAATAGCTCTTTAATCAACCTGATCCTTACCAACAGACCTCACAAATTCTCCTACACTGTAGTTTTTCATAATGATGTTAGTGACAACTGCACAGTGGTCTGCATCAGAGGTTTGACAGCAATTAATACCACTAGCAGATTTATTTGGAAATGGGGCTACCACAATTCTAGCCTTGCCCATAGCTAGCTGATTTGAGAGATATAAACTGGGTGGATTTCTATCTAACCACAAATGTCAACAAAGTGGCCTCTACCTTTACTGACACCTTAAGTAATATCATCAATAAACACGCCCCTATGAAAAAATGTAGAGCCAGGAAGCTCTCTTGCCCTGGGTTCAATGCTGATCTGAAAATTGCCCTTTACAAATGGGAGCAATTATGGGCCACTGCAAGGCAGACCAAACTCCCCTCAGATTGGGCAGCTTTTAGATCTAGTCAGAATGAATGCACCAAACTGGTTAGATCCATTAAGACAAACTACTAGTAAGAATTGGCAAAATGGAATTCAACTAAGTTCAGGGGGTTATAAGGTCAGCGGACTGAAATAAACCATTCTCTACATTACCTGACAAAATTATCCATCAGGGTAAGACCTTAACCATTAAGTCAGAAATCCTGGATAGCTTCAGTGCTCATTTCTCCACTGCAGTCCTATCCTTTGGCACCTCGAAAGCTGCTGCCCTAAAATTGAATCTACCTCAACCAACCCCCACTTCTCAACTGACAATATTTTCACATTCTCCCTGTTCCTGTATAAGCAAGTAGAAGACCTGCTTCTGCATCTAGACACAAAGAAAGGTGCTGGCACTGATGGAATATTCCCTATTTTCCTCAGATCTGAGTTTCATTACTTAACTGCTCCATCTTGCATTTGTTCAATTTGTCAATTACCTCCTGTCTTGTGCCTGAGGCCTGTAAAATAGCACATGTACTTCCTTTATTCAAATCAGGAGACCCCATGGATTTGAACAATTACCGACCAATTTCTCTGCTACCCTTACTTTCAAAACTCTTAGAAAAGTTAGTGAATGCTCAAGGAAGAGATTACCTTGATAGGTCAGTCTTAGTGAATCCATCCCAGTCTGGTTTCAGGCCCGCTCACAGCACAACTACTGTCCTTGCCATGGTTTCAAACGATTGGCTCCTTGCCATGGACAAAAAGCAGATCTCAGGTGCTGTATTTCTGGATCTCAGTAAAGTATTCGACATAGGTGGCCAAGGTTTACTCCTTGAGAAACTAAATTGTCACGGCATAACCAGCCCGGCACTTAGATGGTTCACTAGCCACCTGTCAGGAAGGATACAACAGGTAAAGGCAGAAAGCTCGCTCTTTCCACTCCTCCCCCTCACAAGGGGGGGTACTGCAAGGCTTGATTCTTGGACCTCTTCTGTTCATGATCTATATAAATTCCATCAGTGAAAATGTGAACAAAGCAAAAATCCACATATTCACAGATAACACTATCCTCTATACCTCCAAATCCTCATTGAATGAAATCTGTGTGGAACTTCAGGAGGAATTTGATCTCCTTCAGCATAATCTGTTACAGGCTAAACTTCTTCTAAATGCTAAAAAACTAAGGTCACGTTTTTCCACTCTAATTATCTTACCTCTTTCCCCAAAAATCTCTCCTTACTGCCTTCCGTCAAAACCCTCCTCGGTGACAACCTAGAAGTTGTAGATAAATTTAAGTACCTGAGATGTCTGTTGGACCACCACCTGTCCTTCTCTGCTCATATCAACTCCCTTATGAAAAAGCTGAAATGAAGACTCAGCTTCTTCTTTAGGAACAAGTCCCTATTCTCTGCTGAAGTCAGGTTGAGATTGGTACAGATCACATTCATCCCACTACTGGACTATGCAGATGTGATATATGGCCAATGCTCAGATACCCTGCTGCATTCACTTGACATACTCTACCATAGAGCAATATGCTTCATCATAAATGCCCACCCTCGCACTCATCATTGTGATTTATACGCTTCTTTGGGCTGGTCTTTTCTTTCCACTAGATGGCATTTACACCCTCTCATATGGCTTTACAAAGCCCTTCTGCTAAAACTTCCATCATATATATATTGTGCCTTCTCCATCACTCTGTATGCCTCTATCCACTACGGAATAGCTCTTACATCATGTTGGATGTCAGCAACTCTTGCTCCTACTTTGGTAAAATGGCCAACAGCTATGCACTCCCTGATGCTTGGAACAAAGCACAATCTATCCTTAAATTGCAAAATTTGGTACCTCTAAATATAAAAACAAATGGCTAGCAGCAAATTGCATGACACCTGCATATGCCATCCCCATTAATGATTCAGTTCTGGCATCCCATTATTCCCTTGCTCTTCTGATTATGTCCTTCATTGTACTGTATTGCTCTCACCCTTGCTTCCCTCCATCTCATTTCTTCTGTGCTACAGCCTTGCTACCCTCTATCTCCTGCCTGTCTCATACTCTTCTCCTGTCTGTCCCACACTCCATCCCTGTGAGTTAAATTATTGCTGAAATGCTTCCACAATTTTTGTGTAGGTGACTTAATTGTAAATTTCAGTGTCTGTACCTATGGTTCTGCACTTGTACCCATGTTAATAGAACTGTATATATTGTAAATATGTTGCAAAGTCTCTTGTCTGCATTCTCCAATGACCACATTTGCATATACTGCATCACATCCCTGTTGCTCCTCATCCACTGTATTATATGCACTGCCCATGTTTCTTTGTTTGCTTATAGTGTTAATAACTGTCGTTGCACTGTATAGCTCATCCTGTTTATTGCTGTACCTAAATTATGCTGTATGCTGTATTGTATCTTGAGCATCCAACTCAGGACCTCCTTGCAAATGAGCTTGTTCAATGGAGTTTTCCTGCTTGATAAACTAAACTAACTAAATTAAATGATGGGTGGGGCTACTTCATGAGGGAAATAAGGTGGCACATTTTTGCTGAAAAGGTGGTAGTAAAGTGGAATGAATTGTTGGAGGAAGTAGTCTCCCTAAAGACTGTGGATGGCTTCCAGAGAGGATGGGACAGGTTAAAGGGAAAACTGCACTGCGGGGGAGGGGCAAGGGTGTAGCTACTGATACACCAAGTAAGCCATGGAGTGCTAAATTTAGTAACAGGGGGTAGCAAACATGTTGGCTAGCATTGCTCTGCCCTCTCTAGTCCACTGCTTTTAAATTCCTTTGTTTGGCTTTGCAGGCTTTTTCTTTTCTTTATCAGCTTTTTTTTTTGAGGGGGGAGGCTGAATGGACCACAGACGTTAAAGGTGAAGGTCTCAATTAGGTCTGCATGGTCCACCTGCATAGCGATTGGCTGCAGCATCTGGTAGGGGGTGTGGCAAGTCTGGGGCAGTGAGTTTAAATGCCCCAGCAAAGTTAGAAGCCATACTATTAGTTCAGTTGGACTGGGAGTGAAAGAAGCAGTAGAAGAACTGAGGAGCAGCAGACAGAAGAACAGACTCAGAGCCAGCTAAAAGAAGGAAGTCTTCATGTGAAGTTGCAAGCAGAGCCAGTCTGCTTACCTGTGGGGAGAGAGAGAGAGAGAAGAAATTTCTACCATGGTCATGAACTTTTGGTGCAGTCAGTGGCATTTACCAGCAGGCAGCGGGAGCTGAACACCACACTAGCGGTGCAGCCAGGCAGCAGGTCTAGCAGGGCAATCATCTGATTGGAGCCAGGAACCTTGGACTTAAGTCAGTGGGGGGCATGGACAGCACTGGGGAGGGGTAGCAGTGTGGCAGCTTGATGTCAAATCTGAAATGCCTGGCTACACCCTGGGAGGGGGAATGTGGAGGAGAGGGGGATGCCAAGGGGGAGGGAGGAGTGGATAATGGGGGGGTGGATCACTCATTAGATACTGAGAGGTCTGCAAACTTGAGCAGACTAGATAGATTGCAAGGCCTTTTTCTGCTGGCTATTTTTGTACGATTGTATGTTCATAAATCTTTGCTATATAAGTGATATTACACTACATACCAGACCTGCAGGCAATAATGACAGAGGCTAAACTGGACATAGTAGCCATTAGCGAGACATGGTTTACCAGTAACCACACCTGGGAGACTTCAATACCTGACTATGTACTGTTCAGAGGAGACCAAGGTGCAAAAAGGGGGGAGTGGAGTGGCCCTTTATGTCAATGAAAATATCAAAGCTACAGAAATTCAGAATACATATAAGGAGTCAGAAGATGTGTGGATTGCCCTGGAAACAGGAAATGGGACAGCCATACAAACTGGGGTAGTCTACAGGCCTCCAGACCAGGGACATAGACACATTACTGTTAGAAGATATACAAAACATGACAGCTAAAGGGGAGGTTCTGATAATGGAAGACTTCAATATGCCGGATACAGATTGGTCAATACCAGCAGGAACATCTGCCAGAACTAGACACATAGTGGATTCCCTGCAGGGGGAGGGCCTCAAACAACTGGTACAACAACCCACAAGAGACAGGGCTATCCTAGATCTAGTACTGACTAATAGGGAAAGGATCACAGATCTCCAGGTAGATGGTCACCTAGGGGCCAGTGACCATCACATGGTATGGTTCAATTTGGCCACTACAACTAAATCATCCCATTTCAAGGCAAAAATACGGGACTTCAGAGGAGCTGACTTTGATAAGATGGCCAACAGAGTTAAGCTAGCCCTGGGAAAAAGAAATATAGATGAGGGGGTACAGGCAAAGTGGGCAAATATTAAGGATGCAATACTTGAAGCAACATCCCATTGTGTTAGAGAGAAAAGGAAGTGCAAAAGAAGAAGGAAACCACTTTGGTTCTCAAAAACAGTAGCATAAAAGGTCAGAGCCAAAAGGCTGGCCTTCAGGAAATATAAGGAAATGCAGTGGGATGATGATAGGGAGGCATACCAAACTTCCTTAAGGGAAGCAGGGAAGGCAGTAAAGCAGGCAAAGGCCCAAACTGAGGAAACACTAGCACAAACAGTGAAAGAAGGTGACATGACTTTCTATAGATACATTAGTGAAAGGAGAAAGTCCAGAGGGGGTATTGCTAAGATCAAAGGGGATAAGGGGGTGTGTGAGGAGGAGGACCATGTAAAAGCATCTATCCTAAATAGATACTTCTGCTCAGTATTTACCGAAGAGAAGGTAGGGCAGGGCACACAGCTTAGCACCATGGACACAGGGGGGAAGGAGGTGTGCACTAGTCCCTTCCCAAAAGAAAGGGTCCTACAAGAAATTGATAAGCTCAGGGTGGACAAGGCAATGGGACCTGATGGCATACATCCCAGGGTACTAAAGGAGCTAAGGCTGGAAATAGCAGAGCAATTATCAGAACTGTTTAGTGAGACTCTGAGCACAGAAGAGGTCCCAGAACACTGGAGAAGGGTTCACAGAATTCCGCTCCACAAGAGTGGTAGCAGGGAGGAGGCAGGGAACTACAGACCAGTCAGTCTTACCTCAATAGTGGGCAAGATTATGGAAGCACTCCTTAAGGAAAGGATAGTGCAACACCTGGAATCCATAGGAGTACAGGATCCAAGACAGCATGTGTTTACAACAGGAAGGTCCTGTCAAACTAATCTCATAGATTTCTTTGACTGGGTAACCAGAGTGGTGGACCAAGGGGGAGCAGCTGATGTCACCTACCTTGACTTCAGCAAAGCTTTCAACACTGTTCCACATAGAAGGTTGATTAATAAGCTGGGTAGGCTCAGGGTGGGTCAGAGGTTGGTCAACTGGGTGGCAAACTAGTTGATGGGCAGAAAACAGAGAGTGGTGGTAAATGGTATACAGTCAGAAGAAAAGCAAGTCACAAGTGGGGTACCTCAGGGATCAGTCCTGGGGCCAGTCCTCTTCAATATCTTCATCAGTGACATTGCAGATGAACTGGTGGATAAGGTTTGTCTGTTTGCAGATGACACCAAGATCTGCAACAGAGTAGATGATCCAGATGGGGTGGGCAGAATGAGAAGAGATCTGGATAAACTGGCAAAATGGTCAGAAAAGTGGCAACTGGGGTTTAATGCAAAGAAGTGCAAGATCATGCACATAGGGAAGAGAAACCCTGAAGCCACCTATAGGCTGGGAGGGGAGTTGCTGGCAGTCACAAGGGAAGAAAGGGACTTGGGCATCATCATCAAAGATGACCTTAAATCATCCAAGCAGACCACTAAAGCAGTAGGTAAGGCTAGGGGGATGTTGGGGTGTATTAGTAGGGGTATCACAAGTTGTAAGAGGAAAGTAATAATCCCTCTTTACAAGACACTGGTTAGGCCCCATTTGGAGTACTGCGTGCAGTACTGGAGGCCACACTTTCACAAGGACATTAACCAAATTGAGGCAGTCCAGAGATGGGCAATCAAAATGGTGCAGGGACTGCATCAGAAAACAAATGAGGACAGATTAATAGAGCTCAGTATGTATACCCTAGAGCAAAGGAGGGAGAGAGGTGATATGATCGAAACATTCAAATACCTTAAGGGCATTAACAAGATGAAAGAGTCTAACATGTTTCAATATAAGAAAAATAGCAGGATAAGAGGACACAGCATGAGATTAGAGGGAGGCCAATTAAGGGGGTAATGTGAGGAAGTTCTTTTTCACAGAAAGAGTGGTAGATGCATGAAACGGCCTATCTCAGGAAGAGGTGGATATGAATACAGTGCAGGGCTTCAAATAGGCATGGAATAGGCATAAGGGAGCAATACAGATGAGTATGAATAGATAGGCCATTGACAGAGCAAAGACCAATGGCACAGTCATAAGGTAGAAAAAGAAATGGGCAAACTGGATGGGCCTTGCTGTCCTTATCTGCTGTCAACTTCTAAGTTTCTATGTTCTATGTAAACCCTTGACAGGCCATGGGGAACTGGGTGAAACATTGGGTTGGTCGCAGAAGCATATGTATGCCTTGTACTTTGTACAGTGTTAGTGGCTCAGTAGATAGCACACTCGCCTCTGAGACCGGGAGATCAGAGGGCTGTGGGTTCAGTTCCCACATCTGGCACTTGGGTTAATATTCCAGTACTGACACTGTAGTAGAGCATAAGAGGGGTGCTGCACTTCTGAGGTGCCATCTTTCAGATGAGACATTAAACTGAGGTTCCATCTGCCTGGATTGGTGGTAGTTCAAGTGGATGTTAAAGATCCCATGGCACTTATCGAAAAGAATAGGGGAACTTCCCTGGTGTCCTGGCCAAATTTCCCTCATTCACTAAAAATACCACCAACAGCTTAATCTGGTTCAAGGTCAGTTGGCATTCATCTGTATCCCCCTCCCCCGGGTCGTGCCTGAAAATAGGCAGGATTTGTCTAGTGCACTTACCCGGTCAACAAAAACTAAATAAAATAAATTAATAAACTTCATGGTTATCCTGCATTGGCTAAAAATGCTTTCAGTTATGTGTCTGTGACACAACTTTATTTTTCTGAGACACTGTTGCCGTTTGGTAAGAGCACCACCATTTGGAGCATCCCTTTTTCTTGCTATGACTGTGGAATAGGGCAGTCCTCCAAAGTGTTCCATATCTCTGTATGGCCTCAAAACAGTCTACATGAATAAAATGAGGGTGTTATGCCCCTGCTAACCTTCTTTGCTGGCTCAGAAGGCTTGGGGCAGGGTTCTTTGGGGCCATTTTGGGCCCCAACATATTCAGATTGGCTGGCCACTGAGATGATGCAGCAGTGCTGAAGGAGTCCTCCTGGTACAGCCTTCATGCTTTCACCTTGCCCTCTGCATTGTGCATATCATGCTGTGGGTCATGCAGATAGTGACCACATCTCCCCCCCCACCCACCAATTCCTTGACCCAATTGCACATGTAGCTCTGCAGGCAACAAGAGATTAGGTTGGGGGAACAGGCTGTGTATTGGGAATCTTTCATCTATAACTGCCATGGAGTAAGGATGAGTAAATGTGAAAATTGGCAACTTCAGTTTGGCTTAAATTCAGACCCCTGTCTTTGTGTCGGCTTCAACACTTTGGTTGAAGACATTTTGGGTCCCTGTTATGGGTTCTTGCAAGCTAAAAATAGGTGTAAGGGCACCTCTTAACCAACCTTCACCCGCTCCTGCCAGCCATATTTCTAACCTCTTCCACATGCCCCTATTCCTTCAGTCAGTTTTAAAAAACTCAATTCCTTGCATGGTGCCAGTAACACTAGTTTTGTTTTGTCAAGCAGTAGTTTTTTTGAGAGCATCAGTCCTCAAGAACACTAAAGTTGAATTCAAGATTAATACTGATAGTAACTGATTTTCAGTGATGATAGAGGACTACATCATCTGCATAAAGCAGTATTTTACATATACTTGGTAACTGATTAATACAGGTGGAAAGCAGTACCAGCACCAGGATTGAATCCTGTCATGTACTACATTTAACAACACAAGAGCACAATATTACTACATTAAATTAAACAATCTGGAATCAATTTTTAAGGCAGTCAGTGAATCAGTTTGAGGGGGAGAAGCTTAAATCAATTTCCCAAAGCTTATAAGGCAGTGGGTTATGGTTAACAAAATCAAATTCCTTAGATCAGCAAAGACAGCCCCAGTGTGCATTTCTCCTCTGATGCAATAAATGCAATTCATGAAATTAACTAGGGTAGTCAAAGCTACATGGCACTTCATAAAACCATGTTGAAATGGAGCAGCAGTGCACCAAAAATATTTTTTCCGAAAAGGATAGTTTCATCTACAATTAATACAAATATTAGCATATCTGCAAAATCTACTTTTCTAGGTACCTCTTATGCTGTGCACCATAAAGTTTTTCTTATCATTTTCTTGATCCTAACCCTTACCAGGTTTACGATGGTATTTCTAAGCAAAATGTGATGGCCATCTATTTTTCTTGAGAAAGAAAAAGTAAATTAAAACATTTATAAAATACATCAAATTTCAGTGGCAATAGAAAATGTTATCACCACACAAAACTGAGTGATGCCAGTAACCTTTTACAGTGAAAAAGGATAGGGTCATATTTTTTGCCCAATTTCACTGCAATTCTGCTTTAAGAGCTCATGAAAAATAAATCAAAATGTGATTACTGCTCAGTTTCCTGTATCTTAGCTAAGACCAACAAAACTGATACAGGTCCATAGTTTTTGATTTGGGCTATAGGGCCACCTTAATGAGTAGGCACCACATATGTTTGCTTCCAAACAGTGGGAATTTGACCCATAACACAATGACAGATTTAATATTACTGTCAGTAAATAAGCAATATGGATTCTATGCATAAAAGTGCAGGTTTCCTATGTGGAGTAGTGTAGGCAACCCTATGGTGGATTGTCATGCTGTGACAATCCAGCGGACCTCCGGTGGCACTCACATCAGGTGCATGAACCCCTTTTACACAGGATTCCCCAAGCCAACTGCACACATACATGCCATGGATGGTCTGAGGTTAGTGTTGGGGGCATGCTCACACTAAGTGCCATGCACAAAGGTGCGTAGTGCTGGGCATGGGGGTGCAGGATATAGCAGTGGGGATCCTGCCATAACCAATGCATGCTCCCCACTAATGACACCTGCAAGCACTGGTGGGGCACATAATCCTCTCTTCCCATGATGCCACAGCCCTCCAAGCTGCATGGCAGGGCTGAGAGCACCCTGGCAGGCACTCCACCATGCTTACTTTTTCTGGGACCTCCACAGGCCCAGAATTCCCTGCTCACACAGAGCAAGGAATCCACTGTGGAACCCAGGTTGGGCATCTGATTGGATGCCTACATGTGTCCTCTGCACCTGTCTTTCCTGCACGACGGCGGGCCCATGAACAGGCAACTGGCAATGGTAAATGCCAGCCGGTGCAAGCCTGTCCACAGGTGCAGAGCTGCACTGGCCATTTACATGCATATTGCATGTAACACCCACACCTTTGTGCATAGGGCCCTATGTCAGAGCAGCAATCTTTAACAGTTTAGATGGTAATCAAACACTGCCCCCAATAATTTTTTTATTTTAATCTTCTTAAGTAAACAAAGTACCTCTGGGGTGGTTATTATTCAAATGTCAAAATTATGTCTGTTTATTCCTTACAGTTAACATTTCATTTTCATTTTAATTTTTTATACTTGTACACCCGGGCCCATATATTCAAAAGAGTTGAGCCATGTGCAATAGGGTTGCGCCTGCGCAAGTCCGAAAATGCGCCATTCTGTGATATTCAGCAGGAGGCAGTTGCGCCCCCCAAATCACACTGAGCAACAGCGCAATGATAATGAAGGCATGTGCAACTGAAGGGGGAGGAACCATGCATAAATGGCACAGTGCGATATTCAACAACTTGCACCATGCGCAATAGGGGAGCAAGCGGAAGTTGTGCCATAGTGGAAATGAGCCAAAATAAAAGGGAGCACGGGAGAGGCACAAGAACGCTACAGGGAAGCCACATATGAGAGCAAAACACAGCAGGACACACTGGGCAGCAGGGACACACAGGGCCAGGCAGGAAAGGGCACCTGGAAGCAATAGCCATAGGGGAAGGTGTGGGGAGACATTGCAGAATGGGGAGGTACACCACACAGCAGTGAGGCAAGCACAGGCAGGTGTTCCTGGTGCAGGAGAAGTAGCAGTGAGGACAGTGAGGGGAATGCAGTACCAGCTGCCAGGGGGGTGAACACAAGCCAGGGACATGACCAGTGCCAGCTTCCAGATGGAGGCCGTTATGAGGGGGGTGAGAAGGCGGGCAGCAGGGGGGCGTGGCCGTGGAAGGGCCCGTCGGTGGTATGCCCCCAACAGGCAGTACCGAGCCCACACCAACTTCGAGCTGTACAGTGATACCGAGATTATGGGCCAGTACCACCTGAATCAGGCAATTCTGAGGCAGCTCTGTGAGCTGTGCAGTGATGTGATGCAGGCACCCACACGACGGAGCCATGCCTTGTCAGTGGAGACCAAAGTGACAGCTTGCATGTGCTTGCTCACCACGGGTACCTTCCAGAGACCAACTGGGGACACAGCAGGCATAACCCAGTTGGCCATGTCATGCCACCTTACCCAATTCCTCAGCGCACTGCTGCCACATGCTGTGGAGTACATCCATTTCCTCAGCACACTGGGCGGAGTGCACAGCAAACTTACAGGAGTTCCACAGGGTAACACGTATGCCTGGCGTTAGGGGCAATAGACTGCACCCATGTGGCCATCCATATTCACCTGGCCCCGAGGGGCCGGATACATCAATTGCAAGGGCTATGCCAGCATCAACTGCCAGGTGGTGTGCAATGCCAGGGGCACATAATCAATGTCTGTGCCACACACCCTGGGGAGCACATGATGCCTTCATCTGCCACCAGTCGGCACTGTGCCACAGATTCGAGAGTGGGGATATCCCCACTGGCCACCTAGTGGGTGAGTATGCAAACCACATGGACAATCATAGGGCCTGGGGGGGCATGGTCAGAGGTGACATGGGTAGTGGCCTACATGGCCTGGGGCAGGGCGATGCTGATCACCAAACTAACCTCCACCCTCTACACACTGGTGACAGTGGATACCCATTCTGTCCCTGGCTGCTCACACCCTACCGGTGGCCCACTACCCCATCGCAGCAACGCTACAACGAGGCACACGCCACGACACGTAATGACATCGAACAGGTGTTTGGGATGCTGAAGACATGTTTCCATTGCCTAGACACCTCCGGCGGTGCCCTACAGTACAGCCCCTCAAAGACCTGTGGGCTATTCCTGGCCTGTTGCATCCTGCACAACATGGCCAATGAATGTGGGATAGCCATACAGGTCAAAGAGGGGGACAGCAATGGGGAAGATGAGGACGCCGGTGACGATGGTGATGGGCAGCCGCCCCTTGGGTGACAGGACCCCTGACTGCTCCAGCTGACACAGCCGCACCGGGACACCATCATGAAGGAGCACTTCAGCCAACCCAGGTAAGTCATGGGACCATGTGCAACCACCAGTGGCTAAGGCACAACCCACAGACATGCATGGACACACACCAGGGGTGCATGCCGTTAAGGGAAGTGGCAGGGCATGGAACCACACACAACCAGGGATGGGTGAGGTCTAACATGCCATGTGAACGGACACACACACACGCACACACACACAATGCACCAAACTTGCACAAAGGGTAGGAGGCACACCGACCCAGAACACCACCCCTAGCCACACACATGTCCACGGACCACCACGCCCACTGCCTGTCCATGTGCGTGTGTCAGATGCTGAGCACCATTGCACATTGGTGTACAGCGCAATGCAGGCATCATCATGCACATGAAACTGCGGACAGCAGCCGGGAGGGTGTGCAGATGGACTGTGTGTCCGCGTGCAGGGCCAGGTACCCACCCATGCACTGCCCACTGAAAGACACAATGCACACAGGGCAGCACCAGACAGTAGCCGCATTGGAAGACAGGTCAGTCATGCGACACAGTGACCCAGCCACCACAGATGCGTGGGCAGCCCTGCCGAGACCCGCCAGCACTGACAGGCTGACCACTGGCCTCATGGGGTGGCACCGATGGTCCCCCAGGGGTTCCACTGCGTGAACGCTACCATGCTCACGCAGGAGTCTGCAGCACACCAAACATGCCTGCGCCAGGTGTGCTCAGGATGCCCACACCTGAACCCAGTGTCGACAGGGAGGGTGTCGAATGACGCTGGGAGCGGGGGGTGGACAGTGCACTGCATGGTGTCTGCGACGCTTGGGCACGTAACTGTGTGCCCATTGCGGCCATCACAGCAGTGAATGCCTGTGCATGCCTGTCAATGGCAGCGGTCACATTCTCCCACAACCGGTCCATCCCTACCAGGATCAGAGCAGTGTCTTTGCTGCGACACTCCTCTGCCCACTCCAGAGCCACACGCAGTGCATTCACCGATGTCGCAAGCTGCATCTGCTGCTGGACTGATGCTTGCAGTAGGTGGGTATGCTCGTCCAAGAGGTCATCTGCCTCCTCAGCATCCTGTCCCTCAGGAAGTGCGCGGCTCTGATGCTCAGCACCCCTTGAGGGTGGGCGCTGTGCACCAGGACCAGGTCCACTGCTGGACCCTGTACCCCAAGCCCATTTGCCGACTGCTGATGCTGCCCCTCTGGCTGCCACTCCCCAGGGCTCAGTGGTGCCTCCGCAGTGGCCGCAACAGTCCCACTGTCCTGATCAAACACCAGTGCTGCCCCACTGGCGCTGACAGGCACAGGCTGGGACTGTGCTGACATGCAGGCCTCCATGGCAGCACCACCCACAGCCATGGCCGTGATGTTACCTGATGTGTGGCCATCCCTTGGCACACACGTGTTGCTGCCCATGCCGTTAGTGACAACATCATCATCGGTGATGGACTCGGCACCGGCCCAAGTCACAGCATTCTGGCATCCGTGGATGCTGTCACACTGGGACATGGGCAGGGCTTCCTCTGCACCTGTTACAACAACATCAATGTGGACAGCCAGGCGGGCCCACTGTTACACTGAGCCACGTATACCTGTGGAGGTGGATGGGCCCTCCTCCATCTCCAGCTGACTGTCCTTAGTGGACAGGCCCAAAACTGCTGACCCATGCAAACGCTCAGGATCTGTAAGGGGAAACAAAGTCACGTTACTGCATGTGACCTACCCTAACCCCCCATAAACAGACCATGACTTGCCATGCAGTGAAGGGCCACCACCCATCTGGAAGCCACCACCCAGAACACCCTCAATGGCACAACGCTGCATGCTTCCAGCAATCCTCTCCTCCTGTGGGGTCAGGTGTACCACCTCCGGCTGTCCCCCACCTGTCACAGCTCATGCTGCCCTGATGGCAGCCACCTTCTCCTTTATCCTCCTCCTGTCTGTGCCCATCTTCTTCTTGCACTCCTGCACAGAGCGCTGGTGGCTGTCATGCAGGTTCACAGCACGTGCCACCTCCTCCCATGCAGCAGCACGGGCTTGAGGTGTTCCCTGCAGTCCGCTGAGAAGCGGCTCCTGATCCAGGTAGGCCTCAAACAGGGCTTCGGTCTCGGCCCTGGTAAAATTAGGCCTCCTCCTCCTCCCCCCACTGTGTTCCTCCTCTCCCACAACTTGCTCAGTCATTTTTTAGCCTGTAAGAATGGCAGTTGTTACCTGTGACTGTGCAGTCCCATGTGTGTCCCTAAATCCACAGTCCACACTCCCAAACAGCATGCAACTCACCAATAGACTGCAGTAACTGACTATGGCCACTGCAGCCCAATGTCGCACTTTTATAGCACAACCCATGCAAATGAGGCGAGGCGCAACTTTAAGTGGATGCAAATTGCAGTGCTGCGCCATTTCGTGGCTGATTAGCTGTTTTGCATATGACGACTGAATATCGCGCTGTTGCGCTTTGTGCAATTGTGTTGAACGTGCTGAGCCAAGGGCACAGTTCTGTGACATGCATAGCACACACCTCTCTGCGCATGCCCGGGTTACTGACGCAGGCGTCTGCTGCTCTGCTGACATGCTGTGCATGGGAAGCAATGCAGGGCATGGCCACCATTGTGCCAGTGGCGCTATAGCGATGTTCACCTACATGGCGCTGTGGCACTGGGCCATCATAGGCGCACTGGGGCAACAGCGCGGTGAGCCACTACTGAGGTAGCACACAGGCAGCCAATCACGCTACACGCATTGGGTTCCAATGGCGCTGTGCGTGTCCGTGCGCCAGAGACCCTTGACCCTGTGCCCGACCTTTGCCCCTAGGCGCCATGCATCAGGCATGGGTGCACCACTATCGCACTGTTCGGTGACAGCATGATAGGGAATGGCAGCACTGTACCACGCACCATCTGCACGTGGGGAGCCACGCTGCAGAGTGCCATATTTGCAGACCGAGCTGAGAGAATGGCACGCAGGAGGGCTGCTCAATGGACACAGGTGGAACTGGCCAACCTAGTGGCCATGGTGGAGCCACATCATGCACCACTGTTTGGGGAGGCACTCCTGGACAGGTCCAGGAGCCAGGTGTGGGAGGAGGTGGCCACTGCACTGGAGGAGGCCACTGGATGGGGAGAACAGCTGAGCAGTGCCACCATAGGTATGGGAACCTGCGGTGGAGGGAGCCAGAGCTGCTAGCCCACCTGCGGGGACGTGCCAGGAGGAGTACGGTGCCACAGCCAGGGAGGTGTTATGTCAACACACTTTTATCTTCCATATGGGTATCACGGTTGTATGTGTCCAGCACATGGGGGAGGGACTGTCCGTGGCTGTGGTGGTGTTATCAGGGTGTGGGGTGGGTGGGTCTGGCTGGGTGGGAGGGCATACACCTGGAGGCAGGGGGGCTTTGCTATGGGATTGTACTGATGTTCCTCTCCCCATGTTTGCACCATAGGCCTGGAGGAGCGGCGCCTGGCCTGTGAACTGTGGTGCAACGAAGAAGAGAGGGAGGCCAGGCAGGGCGAGGGTCCACAGCACCAAGGGACCAGCCCGATGATGGTGAGTGCCATACCTCCATGATTACTATTGCATGCTGTGTAACAGGGTGGGCAGTGGGGCATGGTCACCATCCATTGACACCACTGCCATGCACGCAACTTGTTACAGTCAGCACTGTCCTGTGGCAATGTATGTCTGGGAGTGCATCAACAGTAGTCCATGCATGCACCGGGTACATGGCTGTGCCACTGCCTTTGCACCACATAGCCATGTCACTAAACGGCCATGGTGGTGCTGTGAGTGACTTGGCCAGTGGGTGTGTGCAGCGTCCGCATGGCTGTATGCACCCAGGTGGGCAGGTCATGTGGACGTGATCAATGTGGGTAGTCACACACCATCACAGAGGTATGTCCCATGGCCATATGCCATGCACAGTGGGTGGGCTGTATGGGGCTGTGCATTCACACCTATTGACTGTGCTTCCTTGTCCTAGGTGTCCACCAGCTCAACGACATCTGGGAGGCACTGCAGGAGATCCTGCACGTGACGAGGGTGTCCCTGGATATCCTTCGCCGGATAGATGAGACTGGGGTCCTCAGGAGGCACAGGCAGTGGAGAAGCCAGACCGGGGAGTGGGGCTCCCATTAAAAGTCCCTCTGCCCCTGATATCCCCTACCCCCCTGGACCCACCCTCACACCCCTCCTTTCCTGTCCCATTTGTCCACCCCTGCCCCTTACCCACTCCCACCTTGTTTGTGGCCCTCCCCCCAACCTTGTATATATTATTGTACATAGTTACCTTTTATATGTTGTTTTAATACAGATATTTTTATATGAATACTGTGGTGGTCTCTGATTTGCAGCAGGCTATAGGTGCTCAGCTGCAGTGGTGGGCATGGCGTCAGGGGTGGTGCAGTCATGGGTATGTGTGTGTGTCCATGGGGAGGTGACTATGGTGTGGGGGTAGGTATCAGTCAGTGTCTGTGGTGTGTGTTTTGTGTCCTGTGCACTGGATGACTGTGTGCGGTGGTCCATGGTGCATGCTCTTTGTCCATGGTGCACCTGTCAGCCCATCCATGGCCTGTGCAGCTGACACCCATGCATGTCTGTGACCTACACGGTCTGCTGGCATGTCAGTGGTGGCTGTCCATGCAGGGCAGCCACTGTACCCATCACAATGCTGGGTTGCCTCCTGTCACTGGTGTGGTGCATGTCTGCATCGGGTGACACTGTGGCCTCCACAGTTGTTGACCCACCTCCATGCGGTGGCTTGTGTGTGTTGCAGGGGATGTGCACCACTGTCTGTGACTTGTGCTCCGAGAAAATGCTGGTGGCATACAGGTCCACAGTGCCTGCGCAGGGTGGCTGGCACTCTTGTGCCGTGGAGGACTGTGGGTTGTGTGTACACAGTTTACATGGGCCCACGCTGGGGGCTTGGTTTCCCCACTACTGCGTCCCTGTGTTGCTGTGCCCTTGGGTATGGGTGGGTGTCTGTCCATGCACTGTGTGGCATCCGGTGTGCTACATGTTTCCACACACCATGGTGGGTGTCTGCACTGGCTGTTGTGGCCAGTAATGGGTCAGGGTGTGTCATTGAGAGAGTGTGCACGGTGCTGTACCACTGGTGGTGGGGTCCGGGGCATGCCCTGTCCCGTGTGGGGTACCTCATGTGCCGATGCATGGTTGGTCTCTCAGCAGTACCTTGGGGGGGCTGTGCATGGTGGCACTGTGTATGCCATCCATTGTTGCATTGCTGTGTGCTGCCACCCGCTGATGGGTGCTCATGGTGGGGCTGCCTTGCATGGTTCTGTGGTGCACTGGATTGCATTGTCACAGTGGGGGTGGTGGCATGCATGGGGTTTCCTGCAGTGGTGGACACTGCTCCTGGGCAAGGTGTCTAGGGGTCACGGTGCAGGGTGTGCTCTGCATTGGGGGGATGGTGTGGCATGGGGTGGTCAGCCCTCCTTGTGTGCCAGTCACAGCTTGCCGGGGGGGTGTGATGGGGCACCATGGCCCAGCTGTGGGTTGGTTGCTGGTCTCCATGGGCCGGTGGTTATTCCAGCCCTCCCCCAGTTGTGCAGTGCATGGGGTGTGGGGGAACGATGTCTGTTCTGCTGTGTGTTCCTGTGCCCATCTGTGGCATGGGTGGTGGGCCCCTACCTCCATGGTTGTGCAGTTGCATTGCCACCCTGCTGCTGGGGGGTGTCCCTGGTTGCACTATGGCACTTCTGGACTGCTCAGCTGCACATCCCTTGTTGCGCTATGGCACATCTGATCTGCTCAGCTTCCCTTCCCTAGTTGCGCTATGGCACAGGTGGTGCAATATTCAGTCGTCGGCTGTAGGCGCAGTTTGGCCGGCTCAGTTTTTGAATATCACGCCTCTTGCACATGGGCGCAATGGACTTGTGCTTGCTCCTGCTATTGCGCACTTTTTGGGTGCAGTTTGAATATCTGGGCCCAGATGAGCAAAAACTGCTCGTTTTCGCTGGTGACAAGTTACATCTAAAAAACAATGCAATACATATTGATAACACAATAATTCAGAGCAAACAACTCCATCCACATAAAAGTACAAGTGCAATACATTGAACGCAAAAACAGAGAAAAACGCCACTGTTTTAACCTTTTTTTAAAATACGGTACAGAATTACTATCAACAATTTCAATAGGAATCGTATTTTAAAAAGTTGGCACTCTGAATAACACAGATCTCTGCCCAATAGTCTTTTTAAATAAGGGAATTTTAAAGGTAAATTTAAACTGGGACCTGGCAGAGAGAGCATTTAGGGCCCTAGAAAACATTAAGGAAACAGAGGGAGGGAGGAGTCCCAGTTTTAGGGTTGTAGGTTGAAGAGCTCAGAAGAGTTTCTTGTAGCCTTTTATGTTTGTAAATATATAATTCTTTTATTCTTTGGATGGAATGGAACTGTTGTGAGTTAACTTATAGTAACTTGTAATTTTTTATTTTGATTGTTTATTTGTGTTAATGATGTGTTTATTGTGTAAACAGTTGTGTAGCCTGACAAAGAATGTATTAGGTGCCGTGTATTGTCTTTTTCCCTTTTAAAAATTAATAAAAATGAAAGTATTATTTTAAAAAAAGATTTCATTAAAGCTTTAGCAATATATGATGAGTCTGCTGTATGTTTCTCATCTATTATGAATTGGCTGTAGGAGTTTTTAGATTTTAGAATAATTACCCCACTAATACTCCTCCAAAGCTCCATAGACAATTACACTGTTGCTGCTTGAAGAACTTAGTTTGTACTAGTTTGATATCTGTTTTGCAGGCATTTCTCAACCACCTGTAGGAGTGTCAGTCCTGATGAGAATGTTAATTTATTGATCCTCCAGACTTTCTCTCAAGCCTTCCAAGCAAGTTTTTGGTCAGCCATTTTGTATTTGTATGTATGTCTCTAGCTCTCCACAGGGTTATGGAAACATGCCTATTAAAGAGCTAATGTAATGCCTGAAATTGATATATTAATTTACAGTAAGTACTGGTACTTCCCTTTGTGTTCCACCTAATACTACTAGGTAGAAAATGTTCTAATGAGCAAATGGAGAAAGATAATTCAGAAATAAAAAGTAACAACTGAATATGTTTAAAAAATAACATTTTCTTGCCCATTATTTTTGGCGTGACTTGTTCTTTAACTGTATTCATGAATTTTATTGTAAAGAAATCAAGGGCAGTATTGCCATCAGTTATTACATTTAAGTAAGGCCAGTCCAAGTCTCTGAGTTCTGTTAGAAAGGAAGAAAGGTACAAATCCGAGTGATCTTTACATTCAATAACCCCAGGCGGAGTCTTAAAATACCATAGTGCCATAAAAGAAATATTACCATGGACACTTAAAGTGTCAGAAAATTGATCCATTAATCTTATTCTTTGCATATTTTTTAAACACTGCTCAGTGTAGTAAGGGGAGTTTGTTAGATATGGGGTTTAGCCTGGTATGTTTAGAAATCATGTGCTTTAGCCTAGTGGATCACAACTATAATGTTAGTGTACACAGCTGAATATTTCCCTACCCAATTGATGTTAAAGTCCCCCAAAATGAATAATTAATGGAGTTTGATTTGTGTGCTTTCTTAAAGTGAGGTCTCTTAGTTACCATTCCCCAACCAGAGCAGGTTGAGGGCAGAATACAGATTTATTTCTTTAGTTTAAAGCTCTACAATGGCTGGAGTGGGACTATAGTTACTTCCAGGTCTTTCTTATGGTAGAACAGGACATCACCACCTTTCCTACATAAAATATACTGTACTTTCTAAAGGTTGTATAACTTGGGATACTCATCACAGAGTCACCTTCTAAAGATTTTATAATTTGAGACACAAATTACAGAGTCATGGATGGATAGCTTGAACCATCAGCAAGCATAGATTTAGATGCACAAATACATAGATCCTGACGGCAGATAAAGACTCATTAGTTTATCCAGTCTGCCCATTTCCTCCCTAACATTGTACCTGACCTGACATTGGACTGCAGTTACTTAGCATTTTACCCTTCAAAAGCCCCACTGCACCCCTTACACAGCTTTAAATTCTACCCCTTCTTTAGGTTTTGATATCCCCATGTGCTTATCCTATCCATGTTTAAAACAAATCACTGAATTGGCTTCCACTATTGACTTTAATAGACTACTTCAGGCATCCACTGCCCTCTCCATGAAAAAGTACTCCCAAACATTGCATTTAAATCCCCCCCACCCACCAACCTCCACCAATGTCCCCTGGTTTTTGTGTATGTATTCCTTATTAACCCGTACTGTGCCATGGACTGATGTATTAGTCCAGAATTCACATGTTCTAATTCTATCAGCAGCCTAAGGGTTAATAGATCGTTGCAGTTTATCCTGTTGATACCCCTCAGGAGCTTGCAGTTCTTGATCATGTCCGTCTCTCCCTTCTGGCCTCTAGGGAGTATGTGTTCAGGTTAGCCAGCCTTTCGTGATATGCACCCCACTTGCTGGCCATGTATCATTTTCATAGCCCTCCTCTGAATCCTCTCCAAGCAGTCCCTGTCCTCCTTGAGGTCAGACATCAGAGCTGAGAGCAGCACTCTAGGTGTAGAGTCACCATGGAAAAGAGCAAAGGAAACGCAATATGAGTACGTGGCCCTCTAATCAAGAGGCATTTGTTGCCTCAAAGAATTGGGATTTAAATATTACCAGTCTTATATTTATTTATTTATTTTATTTATTTACGAGATTTACCAGAAAGGCATACTGAGCAACATGCTCAATTCCAGATGCAACCTGGGGGCCGAGACCCAAATACACACATGAAATACATATGCAGTACAATATGGGAAAGCCAAGGCTTACCTATAAACATTTGGATGATAGTTACAGACAGGGTAGATACATACAGTGTAAAGAATTGGAGGGTAGTGTACATTACATATACATTTAGAGTACAACAACATAATAGTAAAAATTGTTAGTTGAAACAGGAGCAGCTGGAGGAGAAATGCGCTCTGAGTAGAAGGTTGCGATGGTAGGGGTTTGGTGCGTGTCTTATGGGGGCCGGTAGGGTGTTCCAAATCTGTGGGATGCAGTAGTTAAAGGCGGCCTGGCCTTTGGTTGTGTGCATAAACCGGACGGTAGTAGTCTGGGGTTCATGCTCATGAGGGAGTACGCAGGTGGAGATTGTTGGGAGAGGGTAGAGGCCAGGTAGGGGGGAAGGGAGAGGGACCAATATTTGGCAGTGAACCTAGCGCAGTTAATTAGTCTGTGATCATGGAGGGACGGCAGGGTTAGGGAGCTGTATAGGTTGCAATGGTGTGTGGATTGCAGGCAGTCGAGGATGAAACGACAGAAAGAGTGGAACAGGGTGTCTAGGCTGGCCAGGGCAGATGCAGGGGCAATGGTGTAAACTATGTCACCATAGTCGAGTACGGGAAGAATAATTTTTTGGACAATGGTGTGCCTAGTTTGTGTGGGGAGGCAGCTTTTGTTTCGGTATAGTGCACCAAGTTTGGGGAGCAGCATCTTGTGTAAGGAGTCGATGTGGGAGGTGAAATCTAGGTGCTGGTCTAGCCAGACACCTAGATATCTGAAGCTAGTGCAATTGTCCAGGGGAGTCCCGTCCAAGGTTTTGAAAGGGGGGCTGGGGGCTTGACGGGAGAGTCTTTGTTGGGAGCCAAATGTTAGTGATACTCTTTTTTAGGGTTTAGAAATAACTGGTTTGTCCTGAACCAGTTTTGGATGGCATAGAAATCCTCCTGGAGGAGGGCTGCTATGCTGCACGTTGTGGGACCAGAGTCATACAGGACAGTGTCGTCCACATACATTTGGATGGATGAATGGGAGCATGCTGACGGGAGGTCATTAAGAAAGATGGAAAAGAGTAGTGGACCTAGGACAGATCCTTGGGGGACACTGGCAGTGACTGGCAGGGGGTTTGAGGTGTGTGAGGCCAGTTTGACTGTTTGTTTCCTGCCCACTAGGTAATCATGGAACCATACAGTGGCTGGTTTCAAGAGCCCTGCATCTGTGAGTTTGGAGAGGAGTAGGGAGTGGGAGATGGTATCGAAGGCCTTGGCTAGGTCAATAAAGATGGCCGAGGTGATGTGGCCTTTGTCCATGCCGGTGAGAATGTCACCAGTGACACGTAGCAGGGAGGTGGTGCTGGAGTGGGATTTTTGGAAGCCCGATTGGTAAGGAGTGAAGAAGAAGGAGGCATCCAGGTATGGAGTGAGCTGGGACATGACTAGTCATTCCTGTAATTTGGCCAGGATAGGGAGTAGGGAGATGGGTCTATAATTGCCTGGGGAGGAGGGTTCATCACCTTTTGGCAGGGGTATAATGATGGCCAACTTCCAGACCATTGGTAACTTGCCCAAAAAGAAAGAGAGGTTGAAAAGGGCGGCAAGGGGGTGGCTATGGCTGGGGCAGACAGAAAGAGCATCTTGGTGTCCAGGGATGTAGGGCATTTGCCCTTGTTAGGGTTCAGGACCCATAAGGAGTGGAAGACTTCTGCTTGGGATGCTGGGTGGAATGAAAGCAGCAGGACTGGGGGGCAGGTTGAGGGTCATGTGTGATGGGGATGCAGGGGGTGTATACTCGGGGAGGAGGATAGGAACTTGTCTGCAAAGCTGGAGAAATGGGTATTAAAGGCTTCAGCTGCACAGATGGGAGTCAGAGATGAGGAGCCTTGAGCTGATATTGTAGGGGGCGGGGTTGAGTGGGGAGAGCAGGGATTTGGTGATTTCCAGAAATCAGTTGGGTGGTTAATGTTTTGCTAAAGGCCAATAGGAAATAACTCTTTTTGGCTTGGCGGATGATGTTTGTGCATGCATTTCGGAGGGTACAGTATGTAGTGAGGGAAGCCTGTGTGCCCATTTTCTTGTATGCTTTCCAGGCGTGGTCCTTGGAGTGGCATTTTCTGATTATGATGGCTGTGATCCAGGGGAGATGTGCACCTCTAACTCTTTTCGTACATAGGGGGGCATGTTTGTCCCAGACTTTAAGGAAGCAGGTTTTGAACGCCTCAAAAGCTGTGTCAATGGAGGATGCCTCAGGGATAAAAGACCAGTTTAAGTATCCTAGGTCCGACAGGAGAGATGCTAAGACAATGGAGTTATAGGACCTGGTGCGCAGTGTCTTTGGGGGGGCAGTGGGGCTATGCACCTTCCTGATCAGGAAAATCATGTGATAATCACTTACAGAATCAGGTAGCAGGCCTGCGCTCAGAATCCTGTGGGGGTGGGAGGTGAGCACCCAATCCAGTAAAGAGTGGTTTTGTGTCTTGTGATTGAGTCTGGTGGGATCAGCAATGAGTTGAGTAAGGTTCAGAGCCTTAATTTTGGTCTTCAAATGGGCTTTATCTGTACCTAACCAATTGATGTTAAAATCACCGGTGGCATGGAGCTCACCCCCTGACAGCTAGGGACTGTAAGGTAATCAGGTGGGAAAGGATGTCCTCGGGGGTGTACAGGGGGACAGTATGAGCCTGCCATGTATACAGGGGTGGAACAAGGGAGTGAGAGTTTGATGAAAATAGTGTCTATGTTGGCAGGGAGTGAGGGGATATCTACTATTGTGAACTGATGACTATTGGCGATATACACTGCCGTGCCACTGCCTCTCTTTTTGCCTGGCCGGTCATGTCTGATTATTGTGTACCCTGGTATGGAGACTTCTGCGTCAGTATGATGTGGTTTTAACCAGGTTTTGGAAATGACTAGGATGTCAGGGCACTGTGTTAAGGCAATTGGTTGCAGTAGAGAGATTTTAGATAATACGCTGCAGGTGATTAGGTGCAGGATGCGGAGGCCTTTGGGGAAAGAGAAGGGGGAGTGGGAATTTGTGGGGTTGGGGCTGGGGTTTGCCTCTATATCCCCGGACAGGAGCAGGAGTAGAGCGATGAGATGCTTTATTTTTGTCCTAGGATGGTTTGGGCAGGATGTAGTAGAACGAGTGGTAGAGGAAATTGGGGGGCAGCAACGGGCTGGGGTGTGTAAAACTGAGAGCCCCTGGTGAAAGGAAGGTGGAAGGATACTGGCACTAATATGCCCATAATGGCTGTGAACCAAGTCTTGAGCAGGCGTGTGTGAGGAGGCAGCATGGCAAAGCTGTGGGATTAGCTGAGGGGACAGGGACAGTGGGGGTTCTCTGTTTGGGAGGACAGCAGGAGGCAGGGAGGATAGAGTGGCCAGTGAGACGAGAATAAGGGATGTAGGCAGCAGCATCCTGGCTGATAAGCTGCAAATGGAGAAATAGGCTGATAGGTTTTAGAAGTCATGTGACATTAGCCTATAAAAGGAGGAGCTCGCCAAGGGCGGTGGTGGGGGTGGTGGGGAGCCGGCACGCAGTGCAGTGAGGCAGAAGCTCACAGGCACTGGGAAGCACTGTGCTGGCTTTACTGGAGGCAGCAGTTCATTTTTAAAAATGGGTCCAGAACTGCGCTCTGCTTCCTTGCTTCTTTTGTACCTGGGTGCTTCAGGGGGTGGGGGTTCACGTTCAGGAGCTGCAGGGGAGGGCTGGGCTTCGGTCCAGGGAGCCCTCATGACCCAATTCCTGGTGTCTGGATGCTTTGGGAGGTGGGGGGTCCATGTTCAGGAGCTGCAGGGGAGGGCTGGGCTTTGGTCCAGGGAGCCCTCATGACCTGATTCCCGGTGCCTGGGTGCTTCGGGGGGGTGGGGGTCCATGTTCAGGAGCTGCAGAGGAAGGCTGGGCTTCGGTCCAGGGAGCCCTCACAACCCAATTCCCGGTGTTTTTAGTTAGGTTAAATGTGGCTCCAGTTCCCCTCATATAAGCTACAGTCAAAGCTTCTGTAGCAGCACAAGACAGAACATCCGCATGCCCCCCCACTGCAGTTTCTCTCCAACTGTATGTGCACTGATTCAGTGCTAGCTCTGCAAACTTTCCCTTGATTTTTCGTTCCACCTCCACCCTATATGATTGTGTGAAGCTCATTTTTCCTGTTGCAGACTCACTGTTGACCTGTAGAGGGGCAGTATCACCTCCTTCCTTCTTCTGGTGAACACCCTACCTAAAGTATAAGCAGTTCTGCTAGTACAAATCAGGGGATCACACTTGTGCTGTAGTGCCATAACAATGCATTTTCCATCCTCTGTGTGAGACACTGCTCTACACAGGATATGTGCTCTGTAATAGACCCTGCTCTGATTGTGTTTGTGTGACATAATTTATTGATGTGTGAGCCCCATTTTGTTATGGGTAGAGGGACATTACTGTCCATAATTTTTAACAGGCTTGCAAGGACTCTGCAACATTTTTAGAACCACTCCGGTGGTGATTATCTTTTAAATCCCTTTGCTTGAATTGGGCAGTGTGTTGAGCGTGTGCCCCGTAATCTCACAGACACACTTCTGGTTTTGGGTCTGCTATAAAGCTAGCCCTGCAGCGAGCGGGGTGAGCTCAGGTGGGGCGAGCGCGCTTGGCGCGTGCAAAGACACGTGCATCCCCGTGCATGTTTAGTGGGAGAATCAGGTTACAAGGTTGTATAGAGCTTTAGCTGACATATTTTAAATCCCTGATAGATTCACTGCTGTTAGGCATAGGTCTGTTCAGTTACAGACAGACCTGTATATAGCGTTTACTGACTATTGTATTTTTACCAAGCAACTGTTTAATATATACTAGTACTAGTGGCGTGCAGATCTTTGTATACTTAGAGACACCATACCTGAGGGTAGTTTAAATCTCTGGTTTAGGCATTGTTGTGCATGCAGGAGTTGTGAACCATTTAATTAACATCAGCTCTCACCCGATGAGAGCTGGAGTAGCGTGCATTCTCTCTCTCTCTCTCTCTCTCTCTCTCTCTCTCTATATATATATATATATATATATATATATATAAGTTGATCTCTTGTAAACTAGATTACAGCAATTTGTGCCAAAGTGAGTGTGTGTTATTTTGTCTGGATATATACATCAAATAAAGCGAAAGCATCATGGCTTCACCACGACAAAATGAAACTAATAATGTCACTTGTATAACTATCTGTGGAACACTGGGGCTACAATGTGGTTTACATAAAATGTTTGCAATGATTACAGGGGTGGTCCCAATCCAGCAGTTTCAGTGTGATAAATGTTTAGAAAACTTGGAACTTAAGCATGAAATGAGTTTATTTTCCACATGATTAATTCAATTATAAGTCGGTCAGCAAAAAATGACCAAGAGGTTCTTTACATTGAATAATCAGCATCATACTAACAATTGTCACACACATCAGGATTCTGGTGATGCCATACCCACCCCAGTACCTGATAACAATTTTCAGGCAATTAACAACAGTGGTGACGTGTTACTACCATTAACTTCATCAACTACAACACCCATAGTTATGTCCATAAATAATTATCAGATGACCTGTACACCAAGAGCTGAGCCCCCATATAATAATCCTCCAACTGCCACAAAGAAAGCCAGCAAGAAAAGATCTAGGGAGGATGACAGCTTGGATGATAGCTATGATAATAAGTGGTATGAGGTACAAAGTTCTAGGTGTTATAAAAAAGGAAGAAAGGCTGAACAATACAACACTCAATTATCCAATAGATATGATTGTTTTAAGCCCCTTCTAAGCCAGGAATCTACCTTATGTGACTCACCTTTTGTGTCATTTGATGATAATCAAGAAGGGACTTTAAACATATAAACCTTAATTACCCCTCCTTTACAGCAAGATGCCTTAATTGATGACCAGCCCTTGATTGATCTTGTGACTGACACTACGCATAATAACTTAGATATTCCCGCTCAAAATATTGATGTCCCTTTAATTATTGACTCCTCACCTAGACAGGTACATGTAATAGGTGATTCAATGATAAAACACCTGGACAGGGCCTCTGTAACCCAGACAAATTTAATAGAACCTGTACTAGTTTTGGAAGCACCAAGTTAACAGATATTGCATGTATGCTGGGTAATATAATGAAGAATTGTGGAACTAACCCCATTGTAATTATACATGCTGGAGCCAATAATATTTATCACAACTCTATAAATGATATTAAGTCTGCATTTGTGGGGATAACTAATAAACTTGTAGAAATTGGATGTACAATTTACCTCTCGGAAATCCTTCCAATCCCTCATTTTTCACAAATGCTAAATCAGAAAATTATATGTATGAATAACTGGCTTCATCAATGGTGCCTTTCACAAGACTTTAACTGCATTATCCATTGGGAGGACTATGTTGGAAGAGATGATTTATTTAGCTGGGATGGACCACACTTAAGCCAGAGCGGCAATGCTTTTTTGAGCAAACAATTCTTGACAATTATTAATATCAGCTTAAACTAGATAATGGGAGGGAGTTGAAGATGCAGTCCTCATCTCATAAATTAGTGGATGATACAAACTTCTTTACAAAACAAATACAAGTTCTAAGTTATAACGCTAGATGCCTTTGTCAAAAAATGGACGAACTCCAATTGAGAGTTTTACATGAGAGTATAGATATAGTTTCAATATGTGAGACATGGGGTGATGATAAGACTTTGTGGGATTGTTATTTACTTGGCTTTAGACTGTACAAACTTAATAGACAGAACAGGAAGGGAGGAGGCATTGCTTTATTTATAAAAGATATTTTGAACAGTTTGGATATAACAAATATTATAAAAACACGAGATATATCCACTGAGACAATTTGGGTCAAAGTATTCTTGAATTAAGATGATTTTATTATATTTGGCAGTTGCTACTATCCACCCAATTCACCAATCTGTGTACTTGATGCAATTTTGTCTGAATTCGAGCTGGCTAGTGAATTTGGACATATTGTCATAACTGGTGACTTTAACTTAGGAGATATAAATTGGCAGGATAGTACAGCATCTAGTAGTAAAGGCATTTCTACAAGTCTTGAGCTGGATCTTATACAACATGTATCTAAGCCGACCAGGGCAGATAGAATTCTAGACCTTGTTATGTGTAGCAATATTCTACCAACAGTTGATTTGAAAATTACTGACCCAGTTTCTGGCAGTGATCACAACACTATCTTGTTCACTATAAACAAATCTTATGTAACTACATGTAATAATGCTAAAATGTATTTATGTAATAAGGCTGATCTGGCCTCCATAGAAATGTTTATTAAGGAAGTAAATTGGCAGTCTATTTTTTCAAATTTAAATTCAGAAAATAGTTGGTCTTTATTTAAAACAATCATAAGCAATATAAGAGACACTTTCGTTCCTGTTAAACCCAAAGTCTGTTGTTTTAAATGCTCACCTAGATGGTTAAATCCATCTATTTGAAGTTTTTTTTTTTTGCAGTTAATCTTTTTATTAGGAGATTTCAGATTATTACATATGTAGAACCATTAGACCAAATGGCTGACAAAGTGGTTACAAACATGCCACTTAATACAAAAAGCTGAGGCACCATACAAACAATCATAGCGTGCTGGTGTACATGTATTACAACAGGCTTAACATAGTATTAACTGTGAAGAATCATTAAACCTGGAAAATCCTATCATGGGTATACTAAGAAAATCCAGAGAAGAGTATTTACTCACTTTAAAAAGGTGGGCTCAGGAATGACAGAGCATCTTCACATAAGGTGTGGAAACTTGCTTTTGGGGGGGGGGCCTGTATGACCATCTGGAGGTGGGACACTTAAGACAGCTATAAAGAAAAGCCATTGCAGTCTTTTAACAATTAATCAATCAGTACTACTAGGGTGGTCATGGGGGTTTCAGTTTGTCCTTCGAATATCTGGAGGGCAAAGCATGGTTACTGTGGTCAACATAGGTTAAATAAGGATCCCAAAGTGCTTCGAACTTGTTATAACACTGGTTTTTAACACAAGAAATCCTGGTCAGGGTAGCCAACCTTTCTATGGCACTGAGCCACTCTACCAGGGATGGAACCTCTAGGGATCTCCAGCGACATATGATAAGACGTTTACATTCTACCGAGGCCTGTATGAGCCACAGTATAGAGGCTTTGGGGAGAGTGAGAACCTCAGGCATAAGGCCTAATAGCCAAAGACCAGGATCTGCTGGAAGGGACGTCTTTAGGATAAGGGAACAATGTAGGATTACTGCCTCCCAATAGGACTTCAAAGGAGTACATGACCACAGGATGTGAAGCAGATCCATGTTTGGGGCCTCACATCTCCAGCAGCAGTCGGAGGAGAGAAGACCCATCTTGTTTAGTTGGGACAGAGTATAATACCAGAGGTGCAGTATTTTATTCTGTAAAAGAAGGCTTTGGGGGATGCAGCAGACCTGGCGATTTCTCAACCAGCACTGTCGCCATTGTGGATCAGTAATGGTGATCTTTAATGCGGTGGCCCACTTGGTTTTGGCCAGCAGAGAGGGGTTGGGAGCACTATCTCTTTGAAATCTCTGTATAAGACCAGCCCCACCTTTGGAAATCTATTAAAAGATTAATAAAACTAAAAAGAAGGAAATACAATAATTATTTAAAGAATAAATCAAGCACTAATTAGAATGCTTATCTAACTATTCAGTCAAAATGTAAATCCTCCATCAAAAAGGCAAAATCAAAGTGGGAATATAAACTTGCAAAAAATGCTAATAAAAAAATTGTAAAGATTTCTATTCTTACATAATTCATTAAAAAACCTATATGTCAAGTAGGTCCAATTTTGCAGAATACAGTTTTGGTACATGATCCTAAATCCATGGCAGATTTATTTAACTGTTAGTTTTGTAATGTATTTGATAAAAGTAATAATGGCTTTGCATGTAGCATTAAATCAATTGAAGATACAGCCATAACATTCCAAGAAAATGTGATATTAGATTAACTTCTTACTCTTAAGGGTAAATATTCACCTGGCCCTGATAACATTGCTGGCATTTACTGTTTTTGTTAGCCAAACATATTTCTCTCCCATTAAAAATTATATTCGAAAAGTTTTTGGTAGAAAATTATGTCCCTGCAGATTGGAAAGGAGCAAATGTCATTCCTATATATAAAAAAGGGTTAAAAAAATAAATGGGAGAATTATCGCCCTATAACCTTGACTTCCACTGTTTGTAAAGTCTTAGAGAGTTTAATTAAAGATATCTTAACACCAACGTTAAATAGTCAAGACTTAGAGCAACACGGCTTTAAAAGAAGCAGAAGTTGTCTTACTAATCTGTTATGTTTCTATGAGAATATTAGTGTTTCTCTAGATCATAATATACCTTGTGATGTTGTCTTCATCGATTTTAGCAAAGCATTTGATGTTTTGCCCCACAAGGCACTTACTATAAAACTTCATAATATGAATATAAATAGCCATATTATCAATTGGATCAGTAATTGGTTGCAAGATAGAACACAAAGGGTTGTTATTAATGGTATCTATTCTGAGGAGGGTAGAGTTACTAGTGGTGTTCAGCAGGGCTCAGTGTTGGGCCCATGCCTGTTTCAGGCATTTATTGCCGATATGACAAAGGACTGTCTGTCTTTAACCATCAAATATGCTGACGATGTAAAAACAGGTGGCCCATGTAAAGACATATCTCAAGTTTTAGATATTCAAAATGATTTGGATTATATTACATCTTGGGCAAACAAGTGGGGTATGAAATTAAATCATAATAAATGTAAAGTTATGCATTTGGGAATAAACAACCCCCAACATATGTATTGTCTGGGTGGTTCCATCCTTCTTAGTACTTCTGATGAGAAGGATTTGGGAATCACTATTTCAGAAGATATGTTATATAACAAGCATATTATTGGTATTATCCAAAAATCTAATGGAGTTGTATGGTCTATCCTACATAACATTAAATCACGTAAATCTGAGGTATTAATGCCCTTGTACGGATCCTACATTAGGCCACATCTTGAATTTGCAGCCCAGCTGTGGTGCCCGTATAAAGAAACTATAGATTATTCACTCAAGAAGGTTCAAAGATGTTACACAAAGAGAATATCGGGTTTAAAAAATTAAACTAATAACAATAGATTGTTTACATTAAACCTTATGTCCTTAACCACTCGTCATTTAAGAGGTGATTTATTACTTCTATTTGACATTATTCAGGACCCTTATCTTATGACGGAGTTAGGTTTACAATTTAAAGATCATACTCATAATGTTAGAGGTCATCCCTTACAATTAGTAAGGAAGCCATTCAAACATACTAGTCGTCAGTATTTTTTCACACTTAGAACTGTGGGCCCATTGAATAAGCTTCCTGTGGATGTGATTATCAGAGAAACTAAGGACATATTTAAATCTAAACTTGACAGATTAATAATTTCAGATTTCGATCTTTCATATTATTATCTGTGTTGTGTTGTGACAGAAAAGTGGCCTACACAGCAGGGCTGGAACATGTTCGATATTCCTGACAACTGAGGGACTCAGACTGGTGCACTTCTGAATAAGCTCCACTGCTTGTTGCCATATTTCTGCAGCATGGTTGTCAAATGGGGATATCTCATAAATAACAGTAAAATGTGTGTGCATGCACATGTGTATATGCATGCGTGTGTGTCCAGTCTGTGTGTAGAGATTTGCGAAGTTGGCAACTTCACTCTGCGAATTACTTTGTTCACTTTACAAATGTTGCAAAATGGGAAGTGCTGACTTCAAATAGTTTTTTAGCAGGTAATATACCATTTTTTTCAGTGAAGTTATGAAAAGTATCCAGCGAAGTTACCACTTCATGATAACTTTGCCGAAAAAAGTTGCCACTTCACCAGGAAAAACATTGTGAAGTGCTGAAGTACAAAATCAGTGCTGGAGATGAAAATTTTGCAAAGCTTTGCAAAGGTGAACTTTTCCCACTTTGTGCAGACTTAGCCAGTGAAGTTTTAACTTTTCAACGTGTGTGTGTGTGTGTGTGTGTGTGTGTGTGTATATACATGCTTTAGAGGGATTGTAAAAGGACACTGTAACTGTACATAGAAATAAAATAAGGTACTAGGGAACCTTTTTACGGCTGTGGGCAGAACCTACAGCCATCTTGCTATCTGTAGCTTGAAAATGGAGTATAGTTGAACACATTTTTTGGACTTTTCAAAGTAGCCTTCTTCATCTACAAATCACTATGACAACTAAAATAAAATAATCCCTTCCTTCTGTTTAGAATGTTGGAGATATAATTCCAAGCTGCTTATTAGATGGTCATTAGGACACTGAAACAGCTTGTTAAATATTGGTTGCCTATTAAACTGGAGATTTATTTACCCCCTTCGAAATGCAACAACTTGCACATTTAAATGCCTAGTATTTAAACATTTTTTGCTACTAACTTCAGTTGGGCATGACTATCTTTCAAGAAAATACAAAATCACACATGCCCCCACAATGCAAAGCATCATGGGCTACATATGCAAATCACCACAGAATGTTATGCTGGTCCATGCAATTCGGCACCATGCAATTCTGCTTAAAGTTGGACCAGCATAACATTCTGTGGTGATTTGCATATGTAGCCCATGATGCTTTGCATTGTGGGGGCATGTGTGATTTTGCATTTTCTTGAAACTTGGCTTCCCAGCCAAATGCCCTTTGAGGTAACCCTTTCCTCAGTGTTTGCGCACAGAGGTTCTTTGTCTTTATCTTTCAAGAAAGATTTATACCTCAGAAATGTTACCCTTTCCCAGCAAATTTATAAAGATGTACACAGTTTTTTAATCTTTCAAGACCTATCTGATAAAATTCTAGGTCTTCAGTGAACTACCAAGACTAAATATATAAATTTATTTTTGACAGTGAGGGCTGTGCCTGCTTCCCAAACATAACAGATAAGAGATTTTTTTTAATTGAAAGAGCTTTATTATTTTATCATAATAAAACATACACACATGAACATAATACAATGTAACCGGAAGATGTAACAGGAGAAACAATACTGTCCCCACACCCCCCCTACTTCCCCCCATTACCCCCAACCCCTATGGAGTGTGTCAATCCATCAGTGATAAAGATCTTGATTGAAATTAAGTATACATGGCCTATCTCGTGAGGCACCAAAGACAGGTTAAGAGCACTTATTTTAGATAAAGGGCATATAATTTGCCCCATTTCTTATTAAACAGAGATTCATGATTATGTGTACTGGCAATCAGGTGCTCTGTCCACAGAGAAAAGGAGAGCTTGTGCAGCCATTCATTGTGCGTGATAGTGGATTGATCTAACCAGTGTCTTAGCACTAATTTTTTAACTGCTAGGGATATAAGTTCTATATGGTATTTTCTCTCTTTGACTTGAATCTGCGAGTAGTCCCCAAATAACAGATAAGAGATACTGAGATCTCTTATAGTAAGTGTGTGTGGGGGGGGAGCGGTGGAGAAACAGTCAAACTCCTGACAAAGCAGACCTCATCTAATGAATTAACTGCTGACAAATCATGAGTGAGAAATTCATCTGTATAATTATCTGATTCCTTATGTTCCCATATAGAGTTATAAAAAGTTAGTCAAAACAACTGAGAAAAAAATTTGTAGGGGACAAAAGTTGAATTTTTCTTGTGTGTTTGGACCTCCGACTCTAGGCTGTGGAACATAAATGTATTGTTTGTGGTTGGAATGAGCAATCTAAACAGTAAGAAGGTCTGAACAGTAATATTTTAATTTACAGTATTAGTAATGTAATCATGCATAATTTCTATAAATAAATTTGAGGTCTAATAATAATGTAGCCAGGGTATGCGTTAACTTGCTTTGATTTCTCACAATATGTAGTAGTAGTAGTAGTAGTAGTAAATATTTTATTCTGAAAATTCAGAAAAGGATAGCCCAATTGAGTTGAGGCTCATTTTCAATGGGGTCCCAGTGTATAAAATAAACAACTAGTTACACCGAATATGTACATAAATACAAGCATAGCAAATACGATATACAACATGTATCAAAAGACACAATACTGCACGTGACAGACATGTAGATACTTTTCAATTAATTACAACAAACCTTAGGCATTTCAGCACTTTTTACAAGCCAAATCTTATTTGATGCCAAGGTCGGGGAGATATTGACTTGATACATAATGTACTATTTTTGAGATTGAAAGAGATCATGTCATTTATTAGGAGGAAAATTATTGTTTAGATACATAGACACTGTCAATAGATAAGGGCATATGGCCCACCCAGTCTGCCCATTTGAGCTTGTAAGTTCCCTTTATGTTTTTCTATATTATTATTTTTATATTTTTGAAGGTTTCATGTAGGCTTGATCTCATTCCTGGAATGTCAGAGATCTTCCTGGGGAACTTGCAAGATACCGGTATATAACTATACCATTTATAAAATTCCTGATCAAACAACTGAAACAGAAGACTGTTTTTTATAATTTTATAATATGATGTACTGAGTGTGTATTTGCTGAGCTGCTGTATCAGTGCCTTGAAGAAAATAATAACATTTACTTAACTCATTCAAGATTCCATTAGATGGACAGAAAAAAAAAGTCTATGAGAATTTGTCTGGAAACTAACAACTATAAGATGCAAAAATAGCATCTAGATAGATAGATAGATATAAATATATATAAATTTGTTTACAGGCATTACTAGTATGTTTTGAAAGAATGCCTGACTTGTGATTACTAATTTTGAGTATAGTTCATGAAATAATGAGTGTAATATTTGTTATTTCATATAGTCAACCATTGTGCCTTACGCATACCATGTACATCCAAATCATTCCAAGGCCACCCTGACATATAATATTAATAACGAACAGTAAATCAGAGCTCTTTTCCTGATAAAATGCCACTGATATAATAAATAAAGAACAAAGTCATAAATAAGGAATCAGTGGCTTATGGAAAAATCTACAGGGATTTATACAGGGATTTGATTATGCTACTGCAGGGAAAGCACAGGAAAAATGAGGGCTTCTTTTAGGGGGAAATGGTTATTTGGATCTGGGAGTACTGAATGTTTCTTATCCTATATTTTGTATCCTGGATAGGGCAGGAGAGATGCTGCATCTCATTTTCATATGGATCTTCATTTACACATTTTTGCATTGTATTTACTCAGTCTGTCCCAGATTAGATGCAATATCTTGTTTTTAGTGGGGTCATGATTTTACCATTTTTATAATGTATTTATTCAGGGTACCTAGTCCAGGGTCCCCGTATTCAAAGTAAATGTGCAACACATCCCGGGGGAAAGGGAGATGTGCCGTGCAACTCCAACAATGCGCAGAAGTGCAATATTCAAATGTGCCAGTCACAAGGGAATGGGCCAGGGCACACACAAATGGTATGCCGTGTAAGTCAAAAGGGCATTCCCATGCATATGCCATGCTGTGGCATATTCAGTGGGAATGTGCCCCTCACAGTCCAGAGTACCCCATCCCACAGTTAGGCCATGAATACCTGGTCTAACCTGGCCAGCCATACACAGGTAGGCTGTGGATGTGCACCCAGGTGCATAGCAACCTGGCAGCCCTGATGGACTAGAGGTACCCCATTTCCATCCCCAATATATCTAACTCCATCCCTGAAGAGCTCCATAGTGTAGGGCCCCCCAATCTGATTGCAGCAGAGGAAACCATGGTCCATATTCATAGTGTAGAGGACCCCCACCCACCACCCCTGTATGCAGACACCCTCACTCCCCCATACCTGACCTGTTGCAAATACTGGCACTGCCCACTACACCTTGCCATGGCCAGCCATTGACTGCACTGAACCCGGGCTGGGGACCTGCACTCTGGAATGACCCAACTGGCTGTACCATGCATTGGGGCACCATGCAAGCTGTGGACCCACCAGTGTATGCAGCCATGTGTATGTCCCTAGCAAACAGTAAGAGGGAATCTACTTACCTCCAATGCATGCCTTGCTGATGCTGTATCTTCCTGCTGTCATACACTGCTGCAAGTCCACACTCTTCCCATTCCCTTGTGTAACATGCCACCCTCTGGACTGCTGAGGTGTCCCAGGTGCCATGGGGCGCAGTATCCTGCAATGCCATTTGCAGTGTATGCTTCAGGCTATGGATAGTTCATCCACAGATCCCCATTTGTACAAATGAATGTGAGGTTGGCTGTAACATGCCTGTTTCAGGACCTGTGTGAGTGGGTACAGCATCAGTCATCACCCGCACTGAGTAGTACAATGGCACTGGGATGATGGATCTGCATGCGAGTGCTTGAGGTGTATGGCCACTGGGCATTATCACCTGCATACAGCTCATGCCTATGCATAACACATTCCAGCATCCTACTGCCAGTGTTCCACCACCCACCAATACAGTGGTACAATCCCATAAAAGAGTCAGTTGTCACAAAGGGATGGGCTGGGGGGACAGGGAGGGGGTATCTGTGTACCACTGAGGGGGAACAGGGGCCACTACACTATGGACATGAACTATAGGTGTATTCAGCTGCAATCAGGGATGGCATTGGGGTCCCTACAGTATGGAACCAATAGAGCCTGGACTCTGGTATGATCGGGGCTAGTGGAATGGGTGGGGGTGCCACTTTATGACCAGAGACTTCAGGGCCTGTCCCACATGGGAGCAATCGGGGTCGGGGCTTGGGGGCGAGAGCTGCTCCGGTGCATTCAGCCCCATATCAACATGCAGATGGGCCAGTAATGAGCATGCATAAAGCCCCTTTGCACCCTGCATGCTCAATTAGTTAATTTGCATTCCTGGGCTGAATGTCATCCATGGGAGCTACGGCATATACTGGTATGCGCCACGCATTCCTCCTGGAAGATATTCAGTTGAGATCACCCTGGATGCACCCGACTTGGCGGCCACCTGCACTGCGACTCCCATCCATGGTCACATTTTCAACAGGTACTGTAAGCACACCCTGTACCGGTGGTGCATTCTCTTTGAATATTGTATCAGTGCTGACCAGCGTACCCTCTTTTCACAATGCATCTTTCTACCTGTGCATCAGTCTGGCATTTAATATGTCCCCCAGATGCAAAATATTGTTTACAGTGCATTCTGATTTTACACAATGCAGCATAATATCGTGTAGATGTAGAGCTCCACTGAAAATAAGATGCCATTTCTTCTGTGACCTATCCAGGCTAAATATATAGCAATTAGCAGGCACATTCTAGAAAAACACATTGCAAAAATGTGTAAAAAGAAGACTGCATTGAAACTGCCTCTCCACAGATCTGCATTGTGCAAATTCATTAGAAATAATGGGTAAAGGCATCCCAAAATCTCTCCACAGCCATATCGGCTCTGACAAGAGTTTGTTATAAGTGTAACGACATGCGTCAAGGTACGGATCAGACTAAACTAATGCCCTTCCCAGGTGGCTGAAGTCACTCTGCTATGTCTCATGCCTCACAACACACCCAGGGCACACATCAATTTACCTTGATAAATGCCCTATCAGGTATTATTGCTTACATGTCTTTGTAAGCAGTGAACAATGGAAGGAGACATTTCTGTGTAAAACACTGTTCTTGTGTCAAATAGTTCCAAATTTAAGGACCTAATAAGCAAGATTCAAAGTGTGTACATTCTTACAAAGCCAAGCACATGCAATTGAGACAAATGCTGTGTTCATTGCAATTGTGCTTTTGTGTTTCAGCCAGGATGTTTTCTGTTTTTCTGTGCTGTGCAAAAACATTGCACAAAATGCTTTTTCACTAATGCAGAATACTAGAGAATTCATCAAAAATAAACATTTTTGGAAGAAATTTGCAAAACTTAGCATGGAAGTCAGATGCAGCAATAAAAAAGCATATAAACACAACACAGTGGGGAAGTCAGATAGCTGCCATGTTGGTTAGAATATGTTATAAATGGATCAAGATGGCCATTGTAAATAATGGTCTCTGTTAGACAAATCTGATCATTTGCTGCATATGAATGATACATTTTCTAAGCTACAATTTTAATGTCAGGCCATTTTATAAGTGCAATATTATGCTCCAGAGTGTTGGGTTCATTGAGAGATACAGTACAGGCACTCCTCAGGTGTGTATGAAGGAGTACACCCCATAGAAGTGTCTATATGTCCCAGTAAACACATATCCTGGTGTGTGTTCATGCCCTCTTTTAAACATCTGACATAGCAACAAAGTAGCTGGTGTGAAAAATAATGCAAAATTAAGCTGTATATATAGAAAACTGATACTACAGAGTTTAAGTCATTGTGCATGATTTTAGAATATTATTCAGCAGATTTGTTTACAAATTGATTTGCACAATTGGAATGCATTGTCATTTAAGTATACTGTACCTGAGTGTTTTTTTGCTAAAAAAAAAGATATACTACAGCACTGTACTGGCTAACTGGATACAGCTCACTCTCATTAACACGTGTTTACTATGCTCTACTTAAAAGAGATTCAGCTTTCTTTTCAAAACAGATTTTGCATGCAAGCTCACCATGGACTGCAAATACTGTTTGTAGTTCTCTGTTTCCATAGGGATTGAATAGATAAGCTGTTCTGCATGACTTCACAAATAGCTAATTGAATAATGTCAATTAGGTTCAAGTAAGTGGGTGATAAGCAACAAGCCATGATAATGACTGTTTAGCAGTTAATATTTACTTTTAAATAGTAATGATGTCATAAAGAAAGGTAAACCTTTTTCCACTTCCTGCTTATGCAATAGGTACACTTCTCATGAATTTCTGCAAGGTCATTATAAATAGCTACATATGTGATCTATTTATGTAAATGTTTTCATACCACTCAGTAGTAGTTTCATTTAAAGTGTTTCTTATGGAAGGAATCAGACAAGCCACTGATCAGACAAAAACTGCACAGTACTTCACTGACTTCTCACACCAGTGGGAAACTGGGCAAACTGGAGACTTATTTTGAATACAGGTCTCAGCTCTGCTTGTGAACACAGCTTACTTTTTCAGTACCGAAGTATGCTAAAATACTTATTTGTCTAGAATCCCCCCTCACTGTGAAAAGAGTTCTTTGGACTGGCCAGCTCACTCAGATTTAGTGCTACTGCATGCTATCCAGATGACCTGAGTTCATGCTCTGAGCCTTGGCTGGCTGGTTCTAACCACTGAGGCAGGGTACCATAATCTGCCTTGGATGCTTCCTGCTCCTGGGAGGGAGGGCACTTTTTTCACTGCATGACCACCACCTGGTGGCCCAGAAAGAGGGGGTGTCATGTAGAAAGGAATTGGGATCCCTTATGGAGTGACTTTACACTGACATGTACCTGCTTACTTGGCATGCAATGCAGAGGCATCACAGGCCCAGAACATGGCCAGCAGGGGAGTTCTAAAAGAGGAGTGGGCTCACCCATCCTTACAATGGACCTAACAGGTGCGAGGTCAGGCCACTTCACAGGAGAAGGCCTTTTGGTGGGATAAAGGGTGGGGCTATGGAGTAAGAAATAAGGGGCATAGTTGGGAAAGATGAAATCCCTCATCCCATCATGCTGTACAGGGTATCCTGACCCATTTCCCTCTCTCCGGCTCCTCCGACTAGCATCACAGGCTTGTCAAGTGAAGTGTTCTACTCAGAGTCCTGGCCTCAGTCATGGTCCAGTCTACAGGGGATGAGCCACAGGTTTCATGTCTGGGGGCCAGAATTTATAGAATGCAAAGGCAGAAGTGGACTTTTGGAACCCAGGGGCCCCATGGGTGGGAAAAATGTACACTGCATGACATGGAAAGAGGTCCCAATGTCAGGCCTGAGTTGCTAAAAAAGAAATTAAAAAGAAAGAAAACAGTTTTTTGGTATGCTATGACAATACAGAGATGCAACACTAACTATAATGGACAAGGAATGTGAGCAGTTACTACTGTACAGCATATCCAATAAAAGAGGGGCATAATGTATTTTTATGGAAGTCTATTTTGTGAAGCTTTTACTTAGCATTTTTTGTAAATCCATGTGCATCCTTATGCTTTGTTCCACACCTTTAGGAAGATAAGCACTTATTGAAATACTTCTTCATTCATCTGAGTTATTTTTGGTTGAAGGGAACATAGCCCGTTTTCATTTTTTAAATATGGGCATATGTGAAGTCTGTTTAATAACTCCAGAGAATTGTTTAATGTAATTATTTTGAAATAATCATATTTTCCTTATTTAGGGTTCTATTCTAAACCTGTCCTTTTTCCTGCCTAATATTCATTTTTTAATTAAGTATGAGTTATGAAACCTAGTGACATCAGCTGCGCAGAAGGCGAGAATGAAACTTTCTATGCAGGGCTTCCGTTCAACAGACATCACAGGGTTCAGGAACTGCTATGTAATAAAAAAGTAAATATTAGGCAAGGCAAGGCAAATTTTATTTATATAGCACTCAATCCATCAAGGTCTCTGAGTGCTTTACAAATGTAAACAAAAACAGTAAGCTATAAAATATGCTGACAAGATAAGATTAAAGTAAATCAGGTCCCAATAAAGGCTTGCTCAAATAAAAAGGTTTTTAATGAGGCTTTGAAGGCCTCCACCGAGCAGGATGCATGAATATGATAGGGAATAGAGTTCCAAATAATAAAGGCTGCTACCTGGAAGGCTCTATCGCCTGATGACCTGAGCCTAGAGGTGGGGACCACTAGCAGTCTCATTTTGGTGTAGAGAGAAGGGCAGAGTAGCTGACAAGGAATCAGGAACACTTTTAAGTAGTCTGGTCCCAGTCCACATATGGCCTTACATGTTAACAACCCGATCTTGAAGGTGATGCGTGAACACAAAGGCAGCTGGTGCAGAGCACACAGAACCAGAGTATTGTGATCCCTCAGTGAGGAACCCACCAACATTTGAGATGCAGCATTTTGCACCAGCTGCAGTAGATACATCAAGCCTCCAGGTGGCCTTAGGTGTGAGCATGAATAATCATCACTAGGTCATCCTAAGCTAAGAATGGCTGGATGCTTGGAATATTTCAAAGATGAAAGAAGTCAGACTGGACAACAGATGACACCTGCTGTTCGAAGGTCAATCTGTTGTCCAGCATGACCCCCAGATCTCTAACCACACTCACTGCTGAAAGGGGCTAGCCTCCCAAAACAGGGAGGGAAATCCCTATGCCAGCAGGCAAGCCCCGATGACCAGATTCAATAACCATGACCTCTGTCTTGCCTGGGTTGAGATATAACCAGCTGGCAGCCATCCAATAGTTTATCTCAATCAAACAAGGGCTCAGCACAGAAGATGCAGAAGCATCATCAGGGGCACAGGACACACAGATGGATATCATCTGCATAGCAATGAAACCCCACATTGTACCACCTTATGATCTTCCCTAGTGGAAGCATGTAGATGGAGAATAAAATGGGGCCAAGAATTGAACCCTGAGGAACACCTCAGGACAACACAGATGACCCTGAGGAACTTTCCGCAGAACCATACACTGCATCCTCCCAGTCAGATATGAACTTAACCGATGCAAAACTACCCTGGTAGTGCCCACATACTGTAGTTCCTCAGTTAATCAATCAGCACCCAGTGATTCACTGTGTTAAATGCAGATTAAAGGTCCAAGAGCATCATAATAGTGCATTGCTCTCTGTCCTTAGCCATGAGAAGATTAATGTATTACCTTGAACAGGGCTATATCAGTGCTGTGCCAGGGCTGAAAAACAGACTGGGGAGGTTCAAAGATAGAAAGACACTCCAAGCTGTCTAACAACTGTTCAACCACCACCTTCTCAATAACCTTCCCTAAAAAGGGAAGATTAGAGACCAGCCTGTAGTTTGTGAGAATGTTAGAGTTCAAGGAAGGCTTCTTTAGAAGGTGCTTCACCACTGCTCTTTATAGGGCTAAGGGAAAGATGCATCTCTCAAGGATCCATTCATGATCTCAGTGAAAACTGGACACAGGACCTTAGCGCAGCCTATAATTAGCCACATGGGACCTGGGTCCAGTTCACAGTTGGTGGGATGCAAACTGGTGACCACTCAGAGGACCTCAGCCTCTGAAACCAGTTGAAACTCATCCCAGGAAGACAGATCAGGGACCCCACAAGGCTGGTTACCCCCAGCCCCAGTTAGGCTATGAGAAGAAATACTGGATCTCATGGCAGATACTTTGTCAGTGAAAAAAGCACCCAAACTCTTTGCACCTCTCTGCAGAAATGGCTTCCATGGACTTCAGACAGGGAGGATTTAACCATTTGTCTACAGTGCGAAAGAGCATAGCTGGGCAATTTTGCACTACAGTAATCAACAAAACAAAAGTTCTGTCTTTTTCTGGTTGATTACCCATTGATACTCAGTGTAATGAAGTTTCAGTGCCAACCTGTCTTCTATAGATCCAGATCTTCCCCAGGAGCACCTCAACCTATGCCCCTTAGACTTCAACTGGCACAGCTCAGTACAGTACCAGGGTGAGCTACAGTGGGAGGTCAAGGAGTGAACATGGAAAGGTGCAATTGAATCCAGGGCAACCATAAGCTCCATATTAAAGTGATCAATTGCTGCTTCTGGACCGTGTGCACAAGCTAGCAACATGTCTGAGATGTCCAGAGCATTCTTGAGTTTGTGAGGCTCCAACTTGTGTTCTGGAGGACACCAGATTGTCTCTGCAGATAGGGTAATAGAGCAAGAGATTCCACACTGGAACTCAACCACATGATGATCCAACCAGCTGACCAGATCAACCTTAACTGCATTAGGTCAAGTCCAAGTGAGAAGATGAAATCCAATGTGTGACCATGTTTATGCATCTCAGCGGTAACTATCTGTGTCAATCCCAGAGAGACCATTAACTGGAGGAGCTCCTGTCCAAACTGGGAGGATTCTTCATCAACCCAGGCACCGAACTGCCCCAGTACCATTAACCTAGGGGACTCCACCACCTGTTCAGTGATAATCTCCACCAGCTCCTGCAGGAACACATACCCACCACCCAGAGGCCGGTAGATGAGAATGATCCTGCCATTGACACCTGAGATGCATCTAGCCATAACATATTCAATGGATTCAAATGTTCTCACTGAGACTGCAGTGAGTCCCAGGGTGGATCTAACACAGATGGCCATCCTGTCCCCTCTATGGTCCATCCTCGAGCAATGCACCATGGAATACCTGGAAGGGACAGACACTGCTAGTACAGCACTAGCATCATAACCCAACCAGGTTTCCATGATGCAGATGAGGTCAACTGAGGAATCAGTAATGAACGCCTCCATTACCACAATTTTATTCCTCAGTGACCTTGCGTTTCACAGAATGGCCAAAAGGGGATGAGCAGAACAGGTCAGATGGACTACTTGCTTCCCAATGAAATTTGGCAGCTTTCTGGGAAGGGGAACCAGATGTGATGGTCCTCAGTCCTTATTCTGTCTCCTCCCCGGGCGTCTCCTGGTCTGAATTACCCCAGTCCTACCCTCCTGACCACCATACCCTGGACCTCTACTGCGGGGAGTGCTCCTCCTACATAAGATTCCCAGTTCCCAGCAGCAGCTGAGCACCTCTGCTGGGAGAACTAGTGGAACCCCAATGAAAAAGTGGAGTGACCACAGTTGGTCAAAGGAGTGGGTGTGCCTTTGAGATTGAGAGCCTCTACACACAGTACACAGGAAAACCTGCAACCTCCAATAAAACTAAAGCAAAACAGTAAAACAAGATAAATAATAAAAAAAATACACAACAGAATAAATAATAAAACCATACACACAATCATCCAACTAACTAAACCTCAATGACCACACAGCAATCTCATACACCCCAAACCATACCTCATAGGCCACACATTGGTCTCACACACCAAACATACCATATTAAAACAAACACTCAGCCAAAACATACACAGTGAGATCTAACCAACCACTCAAACCTCCACCCCCCCATAAATCTAACAAGCAAAAATATAAAACTAAATTAACTAATTAAATTAATTAATAAACTCTACAGAGTATAATCCAATAAGCAATCAGGATGGACAGATGCAAATTAGTCCTAGTTATGCAGGAGAAAGCTCAAATGGTTCCAAAAGTCCTCTTCTCTCACAAGAAACAAAAATAACTGTGCCAGTAGAGCAGCAGTGGAACAAGTAAATAGCATCTTAGTTATGGTAGCAATAAAGTTACATTCCTTCAGTCAGAAACTCAGTAGTGTTTTCACCCCTAAAGACTGAAATAATAGTGCAGTGAGCAAATGACAGGTGTAAGCAACTTCTAACTGAGGGCACTCTCAACCCCCTTGGTCAACTGAAAACAATGTCACCAAACAAAGGGTCAGGAAATAAGTAATACAGCAAATTGAAGCGCGTTTTCTCTAGCCCCTGTTGGCTCTCTCACAACCTATGGGGAACCGTCTTATAGTTGTAATAACAGTAGCATTGCATTCCACCAAACAAAGAGTCAGAAAGTAAGTGATGCTATTGCAAGTTAAAGCAAGTTTTTCAAGCCCCCAGAGGCTCTCTCACAACTTAAGGGGAGCCAGACTCGCCACAGAAAGAAAGTTGGTGGACCCAGACAAGCCTGGCATCAAGAACAGAATGCCCTAGGTTCAAATGATTCAGCATGAAACAGTTTTAATCCAAAGAGAGAGACAAATACAGCAGCTTCAGTAGCCTCTTTGGCTGATGGCAGGGACTGTGTCTGGGTTGAATCCTGGCCTAAAAACTCAGGCAAACCTCCTGCTCAACCCGATGAAACAAACAGCTATATCCAGGTTAGGTCCAGTACTGATTAGGCTCCGGAAGGAACTCCTTCTCTGTAAACTCCAAATTTTACTACGAAATGACCTCCAGACAGGTCACTGACTTCAAGGAAAAGAAAAAAGTACCATTGAGAGGTAAGCCAAAAGTATATGAACATATAAAATTGCCAGCAGATACAGGCCACATTGTCTATCAAGCCTGCTCGAGTGTGCAGCTAGCCATCCACTTACAATGCAGCTGCCCCCCCCCTCCCTTCCTTGCACAATGATGAACCTCCCTCTCACTTTGTCCCACCCCCTCTTAAAACTGCAAACTGACTTACAGGAAACCACCTCTTCGAGCAGTGCATTCCACATGGACACCACCTTTTCTGTGAAAAAGTGCTTCCTCATTTCTCTCCTGAATCTTCAACCCTCTGGCCTTAGCCCATGCCCCCCTGTGTCCCTTCCTCCCTTTAACTTAAAATTCCCCTCTGTACCAGTCTTGTTTGCACCCTTCATATATTTAAAGGTCTCTTTCATATCCGTCATATCCTTCTCTTTCAGAGAATACATGTTCAGTTCCCTCAGCCTCTCCTCGTAGTGTTTTTCTTCCATTCCCTGGATCATCCTTGTCACTCTGCATTGCACCCTTCCAGTAACTTAACATCCTTCTTCAAGTATGGGCACCAGTACTGCATGCAGTACTCCAGGTGCAGCCTCACCAACAACCTGTGCAGTGGCAGGATCACCTCCTGTCTCTTGGAGGTGATACCTCTAGCAATACACCCCAGCATCTTATTGACTTTAGCTGCTGCTTTCCTGCACTGTGCCTAGTGGTTCATCTGCCCTGTTATTATCACCACAAGATCTTTCTCCTCCTCTGTAGTGGTTGTCCGTATCCCTCCCAAATTATAACGCCTCCCTGGGTTCTTCGCTCCCAAGTGCACGATTTTGTACTTCTTTGCATTGAACCCCAGCTGTCATGTGTCTGACCATCCTCAAGTTTAGCCAGATCATCCTGCAGCCCCTGTCACCCTCCTCCACTGCCCTGATCTTTGTGTCATCTGCGAAATGGCTCATCTTGTTCCTGATGCCATGTGAGATGTCGGCTATCAAAATGCCAAACATCACCAGGCCTAGTATCGAGCCCTACAGCACTTCACTCATCACAGCCCTTGGAGACAAGAGTTCCCTTCCCACCACTACCCTCTGCTGCCTCCCCTGCAGCCAGTTCATGATCCAATTCACCATTTTTGTCCCTGCTCCCTGGTATTCTATCAGTTCTAGCAAAAACAGCACAGCTGACAGACAGTGAACCAAAGGCTTTATTCAAATGTCAAAAAGCACACCAAATAGTCCAAGCTCCACAGAGAATGCTTGCAGTTAAAAGACCCCTTTCGACCCATTTCACACCTAGTACATCATCAGTGGGATGATCATAATACTGTTTCAAACAGTCTTAAATAGAGAAATCATTTAAAGATGCAGTGCTCATACACCAATCACCAGTATGCACAATACAAAGTGCTATGTGCTATAAATATTAACTAATGTGTTAAATCGGTGTGCATCACATATTACTCTATTCAAATCACAAAACTATTGAAAACAGCCAAATGTTATAGTAGCAGAGGAATAGGAATTAATCTTGTCCTTAATGTTAACTATCAGTCCACACATACTATGTTTCCCTACAATATTCCTAGCTTAAGAGGAGACCAAGTCTTCCACCTCGAACATCTGAAAAAAGGAATGCATGAAAGAAATCAGTGAACTTACAGTAACATATGGTCAGATATTTCCAAAGATACAGCACAGAAAACAACAATGCTGGACTGCGAATATCCTTTATTTTCTAATACAAGACATTAGTTCTGTTTTATCATTTATTCGTGGTCTAATCATGGCCCCTAGGCTGTAGATCCAAATTGACTCCCTTTGTTTCTATTTTTTTTTAAACTCAGCTTTATTGCTATGTCACAGCATAACTGATACATATAAATGGATAGGCACCTTACAAAGATACATGAGTACCTGAGTAACAGGTGTACATATTCAGGCTAACATGAGTTCATGGGTCTAGTTAACATGGAGGGCCATAAGGGTCTCCTATAACAAATGTCTAAATCATTTTTATAGTGTAGCTATGACGTCCAGAACTCTAGATATTAGTGTCTTGTCTGGAACCTTCCTTTCATATGTGTTTTGAGCTAAGCAACATGGTTAGGTACCAACCTGTACCCTTACCTGTTTGGTCAACTGCTCAACAGGAACTGGACCATTATGAACTAAGAACTAGCTTGGAAGACCATGCTACAAAACTATGAGTCATTACCACAAAGATACCCTACATGTGTGGTTCAGGGGAAAAGTCTGATAAGAGGCGGTTAAGGAGAGAAAGGATAACCCCACTCATATTCAGAGACCAGCCCTGTCGGCTCAGCCACCCAGAATTACTGAATCAGCTCCACAGGGCATCCCAGATTTTCCAGATCTTCAGTGTGTGTCTCCAGAGTAAGCCTTAATTTGGCTGTGAGCTCCTCCATTCTCCTGATATTATCTACCTGGGATTTTCAGGATTCTAGTAGCTTGGTGGGGGGAGCTCTCAGCCCATTTGATGTGATTTTCTTTTGAACCACTAGGCACAGGGTTCTGAAAAGATTTTTCTGCCTACCAGATCCCAACAGAGGGTGTCCACTACCCAGCACCAGCAACTGAAAGGTCTTGGTAAGTCGAGGCTCCCACCCATCCCTCAGTCTACCATAAACCCTGTTCCAAAATTCTTGTACCTGTGGGCAGGCCCAGAATATGTGGAAGTGGGTACCCACTTGCCCGCACCCATGCCAGCAGAGGTCTGAAGTTTCTCCTTTGAAGTATTTTGTGATTGTTGGGGTATGAAAAAAGTGAGAGAGGCATTTCCAGTGGAATTCCCTCCAACCTGGAGAGGACGTGGTCCTCCAGCCCCTTTCCCAGACCTTAATCCATTGGGCCGATGACAAGGGTGAACCACTCTCAGCCTCCCACTTTTGTCTGAGGTCTTCGAGTTGAGCATTGTCCTCTCCCTGTAACACCCTGTAGGCTCCAGAAATGAACGTCCTACTCCCTGCTAGGCATAATGACCAATAGAGAAAATTCTCTAGGGCAGTCCGATCCCTGGTCACTCTTTCAATCAAATTGTTAGAAGTCAGGTAAAGGGACACTGTCAACCCCCACAGGTCTCAAAGAGTCCCTAGTTTAAAAAACACATTTTATGTTTGCCAACATTCTGTAAAGACTGCTGATGTAGCTGGTATTTTGATTCTCATTCTTTTTCCTTTAAAAATGTGAAAAACAGACTTCCCGCCATACTGGTGTTACCACTCAAAAACATGTTTGTTTACATTCCTTGATCAGCTCTGACTGCATCTTCCCTGGATTTGAGAACACCCACAATACAGTCTAGCCACTCATGATGCAATGGGAGTTTTGAAGGGTGTTGCATCATGAGTGACTACACTATTTTGAGGTGTTTCTAATGCTCTGGAAGTATTCAGTAAGAACAAATCCAGGATTGTAAACAAAACAAAGTTGTTTATAGATATACATTAGCATGCATTTCAGTTCTACTAAACAAGGAAACAGACAAAACAAACAGCAATATCAATGAGTTTTAGAGAAGATAAGCAATCATAAAATGTAGGGTTTTAACTACACATAATATGATGAAAAATAGGTTGACAGTGTCCCTTAATGTCTAACCTGTAAGTACCTATGGAAATCTATTTTCGTAAGGGAATACGCAGACTGAAAAGATGCAAAGGAGACCATTATATTTCCCTGGGTAAGGTCCACGAAGTGCACCAGAGAATATCTATTCCACCATTGAAATCTGGTGTCCATACTGGGGGAGTGAAGTTAGGGTCTCCCAAAATAGAAGTGAGTGGACCAATCCCTTCTGGTGTTTGGGTACATTTCCTAGCCCTTACCAACACCGCAAGGGTGTGTCTTATCCAGGGATTTTGTATAGCTTTCCAAAGTTCTGCTGTTAGTGGGGCATGTGGGAGAGATGCCAAAGAAAGCATCTGCAGTTGGTGGGCCTCTGTCTCCCTCCAGCCAGTATCTTCCCGCTGTTTTACCCAAGTCACCACTGGTGCCAGCTGGGCCGCCAGATAATATAGCCTAAAGTCTGGTAAGGCCAAACCTCCTCGCCCCTTAGGTTGTGTGAGAAGTTTATGGCTAATTTGTCTCCTACCCTGTTGCCAGATATAGGCCAGGAGAGTCAAATTAACTATCTTAAAAAAGGAACTGGGAATGTGGATTGGGAGGGCCTGAAACAAAAACAGCAATCTAGGGAGAATGTTCATTTTAATTGAGTCCACCCTAACTCCTAATGATAATGGGAGTAGGTTCCACGTCACCAGATCTGATTTTATTTCTCCCCACAGTTTACCATAATTAAATCTAAAGAGCGAGGACAAGTGGGGAGATATTTTAACCCCTAAGTATCTCACAGTATTGTTCACTGCCCATCTGAAGGGAACATTTTCCACCAAGTCCCTGGGAAAAGCACCCCCAAACTTAATTGCCTCTGATTTGTCCCAATTAATCCCATAACTAGACACTTGGTCATAGTCCTGAAGGAGCTCTGTTAAAGCCAGGATGGTCTTGGGGGAAGTCACAAAAAACAGGGAGTCGTCGGCATACAAAGAAATGTTATGTTCCCTCTCACCCACCTGAATGCCCTTGATGTCCACATTGACTATAACTGCCCTGGCCAGGGGTTCAATGCACAAAGCAAAGAGGAGGGGAGAGAGTGGGCACCCCTGTCTGGTCCCCCTAGTGAGTAGGAACCTTTGAGTGGTGAAACCATTCACTATCACCGTGGCTTGAGGGGCCGCGTAGAGTGCCGGAATCTCATCCCTGAACTTAGGGCCCTTCCCCACATCCTCCAGGGTCCTGTGCAGGAACCTCCAGTCCACCCAGCCAAAGGCCTTCTCTGCATCCATAAAAATTGCTAAGGATGATTCCTCTTTATTCTGCTGGTAGGCCAGAAGGTTTAACAGGCACCTAATGTTGTCATGGATCAGCCTACCATTAATAAAGCCCATTTGATCCGGGTGGACCAGAGTACCCACACATCCCTGTAACCTATGGGCCAGAGTCATTGTAAAAATTTTTAGGTCTACATTCAGGAGGTAGATGGGCCTGTAAGACCCGCAAAGCTCAGGGTCTTTCCCTTCCTTAGGGATGACCGAGATTTGGGCATACTGCCAACTCAGTGGGATGGGTTCACCATCCCTCACTCTTTGACAGACTCTGCTTAATAAAGGGACCAATTCAGACCCGAGAGCCTTATATAATTTCCCAGATATCCCATCCGGTCCTGGGGCCTTCCCTGTTTTCAGTTCTCTAAAGCTCTTTTGAAGTTCTTCTTCTTCTGATATGGTGGTCTCAAGTCTCTCCCTTTCTTCAACAAATAATTTCTGCATGTTTACCTTTTTAAGGAATGCTTCCAACTTATCTGAGTAATCTGTGATATGATCCTGGCAGTTCAATGTTTTATAAAATTGTTGAAACTGTGCTGCTATAGCTTCTGGGGCTGATATAAACTGACCCGGATTTCCCAAGGTCCTTAAATGAGGCATATTTTGAGCAGCAGCCTCTTTCCTTAATTGCATGCCAGTAATCTACCTGCTTGATTACTTGCCTCAAAAAACCGCTGGCGAGAATATCTAAGTTGTCCCTCGACCTTCTCATCCAGAAGTCTATTTAAATTCCCTGTCATCTCTTCCAATTGTCTCTTGACCTGTTCATCTAGGTAGATCTTATGTTCAGCCTCCAGGTCAAAGAGGCGGTTGTCAAGCTCAAGTATCTCTTTTTGTTGCCTTCTTTTGAGGTTAGAAGCATACCCTATGGTGGCCCCTGTTAGGATCATCTTCAGACCGTCCCACCAGATAGCCACCGTGGTGTCTCAGGTGGGATTTTCATTCTCATATTGTCTTATTGTCTCCTTTAGGAGGTCTTTGTATGCCTTTCTGTTTAAGAGGGATGTGTTTAACCTCCAAGTGGAGTTTCTAAGTCAGGGGCGTGGCCATATAAGCATTGACACCATGCTGTGATCTGAGATGGTCCGGGGATGAATCTGAGAGTCCTGCACCCTGTGAAGCCAGTCAGTGGACAGCCAAAGCATATCAAGCCTTGAATAGGCATTATGTGGTGCAGACCAGCAGGTATAATCCTGTACCTTCAGGTGGTGGTGGCACCAAACCTCCACAAGGCCCAACTCTCTCCCTAATCTAGTCAGTGTTTGAGCTGCTCCTGTAGGGGGGCCTGAAGATACACCAGATCTATCCAACTTGGGGCTGAGAACTGTATTAAATTCCCCCCCTACAATAAACATCTCTCCTGGAGGGGGCGCTGCCCGAAGGAGCATTTCCTTTAGGAAATCACTATTTTCCCCATCCTGATTAGGAGCATAAATGTTCAGAATGGAGCATGGAATCCCCTCTACAGTCACCCCTAAGCTGCAGGAATCTCCCCTCCTGGTCCTCTTGTTTGTTAGTAAGTTGAAAAGGGCAGTTTTTGTGAATTAGTATGGCAACCCCTCTTCTGCGTCGGTGTGCCTTATAGGTGGAATAATATACTTGACCTACCCATGCATGTTTAATCTTACTACTTTCCCCCTGGTCTAAGTGAGTCTCCTGGAGGAGAGCTATTTCAACGTGAGCCTTATACAGCTCATTCAAAATTCTTTCTCTTGATAGGGTTTCCTAGTCCCCTCGCATTATATGAAGCTATCCTTCCCTCTTCCATTCTTTTTGTTTAGTCTCCCATTTTCCCAGTATTCCTTGTAGCATGGTCTTCCAATACCCAATCAACAATTTGAGCCTCTTAACAGTAAAACAGTTAAACTTTGTACAACAACAAACTTGACAACTTCCAAGGTTATACAACATCATCCGGTAGGAATCTCAAGTGGCACTGGCCCACCGGATGGGGCACCCATATAGGGAGCTCTGCGCTAAACTTGTGCTTAAAGGGTGACCAGGACTATTCCCTTATGTCTAGCCCATTATTCCCAACAATCCGTTATGGATTTAGTCATTCAGAATAATTCCAAAAGTCCCCTTTTCTCAGCTTAATCCCAACCTCCCAAGAGACAGACATATGTGGGGGATGGGGAAATAAGAATCTGGATTGGGCCTAGATCAGGCTATGATCTAACTTCTTAGAGAGGGTTTCAAGCCTTCCAGTCAGTGATTTGAAATCCCTCTTAGAACCAAATGACTTCCACCGACCCCCCCCCCACACTGGGAATTGCAAAGGCCAACGATGTTTCCCCTATAGGGATATGTAAATTCTGTGTCTGCAATCCCAGTCAAGCAGCAGACAAATTCCCACCACAGCCAGGGACCTGAGGGCGATCAAAGCCATGTTCCCCTTCCTCTCCTCCCCTGAGGGTTCCCCGTCTGTCCCCCCCCACCTAATGCAGGGGACCCACCACGAGAGGGAATATATTCCTCAAAAAAGATTGAAAGAGGGCCCTACATTGTAATGTACCCCCATGCCCCCCTGCAACTAGGATGATAGGCAAAACTCCCCCGCAGCACCACTGTCCCAATCCCCAAATTATCTGCCCCTTGTACCACTATAGGTGCGTGTAGGGCAAGAAACAAATCAAAAACCTTTCTGTAATGTTGAAGCATTGGTCAAAAAGTTGGGCATCGAACCCAAGGCTCACACTTATGGACATGTCAGATCACTTTTATCCAGCCCCCCCCCATCCAGGGAGCTTTAATCTGTAACTGGAGCACATCTACTAAACATACATTAAATTACTAGGAGCTCCCTGGAATGCATTACCAAGGCTCTTTTGGGTTGTAGGACGGAACAAAACCATGTCCTATGCATATCAATCAGGTCCATTAAAGAGAACACCGAGACTTCAATGAGGGGGGTCCAAAATGTCCTCTAGTAAAGTCCACCCTTTTGAAGCACCAGAAGACTCATTCTCTAAGGGGTCTCAAGACAGTGATCGGCCTCTTTTCCTTGCACCTCCTACCCTGGACCAGGGTTTTTCTCCATTCAGAATATCTCTCTCCAATCCCGACGGCCTGGTCAGCAAATCCTGAGGGACCCCCAATTGTAGCAGGGTGTTCTTAGTGGCCCCGAATGAACGAAAGAATTGTGGGCCATCTGGGAGAAAAATTTTTAGTTGTGCTGGCACAATTAAGTGCATACGAATGTTCTTGGAGGCCAGGCATTTCTTAATCTCCAGGAGTACTCTTCATTTCTTCCTGATTTCTTCATGATAACTGAATCCTGGCTCACACCCTCGACCCCGGACAAATCTATCAACGTACCAGGATATATCATCTACCACTGTGATAGACTGACTAGAGGGGGAGGGTTGCAATATATGTCAAAAGCAAATTCACAGTCACAGTCTTTGACTGTATCTCAAAGGCTAAGGAATTTGAATGTCTTGCTCTAAAATTATCACTTTCCAGCAAGAAATCACTCCTTATGGCAGCATGCTACCGACCACCATCTGATGGCTGGGCATTTCTGCCACACCTTCAAAACCTTCTTGACTCTGCTAATACTGAGTGTATTCTAATGGGGGATTTCAATCTAAATTGGAAAGATGACAGCTCTAAGAAATTGAAGGATCTATGCGATGTTAATGGTCTGTTACAAATGGCGACTGCTATAACCAGACCTAACAGAAAAAACCCTGAGCGCAGCACCCTCCTGGACCTTATGCTAGTAAACAAACCTCACACTATCTTGCATACTGGAGTATTCTTCAACGATACAAGCGACCATTGCGCTATTGCCTACATCAGACATCCTTCCCAAATAAAAACAGCCTCCAAATTCAAACTGAAAAGATGCCTAAAAAAGTTCTGCCAGTACACTTTCCTGAAAGATCTAAGCAACATTCGTTGGCAGGATTTCTATCTAGCCCCCACCTTTAACAAGGCATTTAACATCTTTCACAGCCTCTTACTGGGGCTAATAGACAAACACGCCCCACTAAGACTGATCAAATCAAAAAATAAAACTCCTGGCTGGTTCTCTCCCATCCTGAAGAAAGCACTTAGGAATAGGGACTACTGGCGGAAAAAAGTGAGAAAATCCCACCTGGAGGCTGATTGGTTAGCATTCCGTACCACTAGGAATGCTTGTACCAAGCTAATTAGGTCAGAAAAAGCTAGGTACTTCCAAATAGAACTAGAAGACAATAAAAACAACTCTGCCAAATTTTGGAACATCCTCAAAGAAGTCAAGGTCAGTCCACTGCAACACCCCTTCCAAACAAAATTGTGTCTGATGGTACCATCTATACAGATAAAGCTGATATACTAGAGAAGCTTAATGATCACTTTGCCACTGCAGGGCTTGCCTTTGACACCTCACCTATCAGCAAACTTAGCCCGGCAAGAGACTACACTGTTGGCTTCACTGATAATCACAACCATAACCAACCGCATCCCACCCCCTTCAGCTTACTCACAATTACATTCAAGCAAGTGGAGGACCTCCTCCTTTCTCTGGATACAGAAAAGAGTGTGGGTGCAGATAATATTGAACCTTACTTCCTAAAACTTGGCCATACCTATCTGACCACCCCCATTACACACTTATTCAACACCTCTTTGATTCAAGGTGAGCTACCTGTCTTGTGGAAAACTGCCCACATCCTACCAGTATTCAAGACTGGGGATCCGAGTGATCTGAACAATTACCGGCCTATTTCTATACTATCCGTCCTCTCTAAATTACTTGAAAAAATTGTCAGCATCCAACTTAGAGAACATTTGGATTCACAAAAGTTGCTAAACCCAGCTCAGTCCGGCTTCAGAGCCAAACATAATACAATATCAGCTCTTGCCAAAGTAACTACAGACTGGCAAATGGCCTTGGACTCTAAGAAGCATGTATTTGCCCTCTTCCTTAATCTAAGTAAGGCCTTCGATACTGTGGATCATACCAACATGCTTACTGCACTGAGTAACATTGGACTTGATAGTTCTGCCATTAAATGGTTCACCAGCAACCTAACCAATAGGTTACAACAAGTCAAAGCCATAGGAGATCCGTCCCCACAAAAATCCTTGTTACGAGGAGTCCCACAAGGCTCCATCCTGGGCCCTATCCTCTTTGCAATATACATCAATAATCTGGACTCGCAGCTGGGCACAGCAAATGTGCACTTATTCGCAGATGATACTGTACTCTATACAACAAATTCATCCTTGGATCTGGCCCATGGGTACTTACAAAAGTCTTTGTCACTCTCCAATACAACCTTCTCACTCATAAGCTCCTCCTCAATGCCAAAAAGACTAAAGTAATGATTCTGTCACCAAAGTCTACTTCCAGATGTCCACATATCACACAGATCCGAACACTCTTAGATGAACCCCTTGAAGTAGTTGATACCTTTAAATACCTAGGGTTCTGGCTGGATAACAAGCTCAACTTTCTGTGCCACTTAAATGAAACCTCAAAGAAACTAAGACAGCGATTAGGTTTATTCTATCGCATTAAACACCTACTCACATTAAAGCCAGAATGAGACTAGTACAAACTACATTCCTACCTATAATGGACTACGCTGACTTCCTTTACAGTCATTGCCCATCAACGATGCTAAACAAACTGGACAACCTTTACCACTGGGCTTTAAGATTTATCTTAAATCTACCCTGTAGTACACATCACTGTCGTCTATACCAGGTTTCAGGATGGATCTCACTCTCAACTAGAAGAAAAAGGAATGCTCTCCTCTGATTTTTTAGAGTATTATCTAATAACCTCCCTGCATACATCTCGAACATCTTCAAATGGGCTAAAGGTTCGTATGGCCTGAGACACTTCTCCATAATCTGCTTCCAGATTCCTAGAGTGAAAACTACCCTTGGCTCAGCAGCAGTCAACTTCTCACTTCCATCACTTTGGAACACTATGCAAGACTCATTAAAATGATCCTCACTTACAAGCATTTTCACATTCAAAGCTCTATTAACGGATTATCTGAAGGAATCATGCAACTGTTTCAGACGCCGATGACTCCTAAGCCCCGGGTGCCACTCTCAAATCCTATGCCTAAGTATCTTATCCACCCCACATTCCTAACAACTGAAACCTAGGACCTACAAGCCTAGTTCGCTTAATCCAAGATGGGCCTGCCTATTCTCTACCTTTTACCTATTCTGGCCTCCCTTTTGGCTGCCAACTCTTTCACCCCAATTTCTACCCTATTCCTTAATACCTCCTTATTCTTTATCATTTAGGTATGAGCTCTTACTTAGAGGAGACTATATGGGATTGTTGTCTCTTCTCATTTCAGTAAAGCTTATCATTATGTACCCTTGCACATTAATTATGTTGACCGGTATGTATAGGCCCATATTGACTGGCACCTTCACAATGTTTTTTCTTTTTTTTTTTTGCACCATTGTCCACCGTAATTGTAATCTTATGAAGTGTACTGTATTGTATTAATGCCCAGGACCACCTTGAAAATGAGCTTGCTCAATGGTGTTTATGCCTGGTTAAATAAAGTGATTGATTGATTGGTTGATTTCTGTTGCATTATAGGAGTATAATCATTATCAAAGTACAGACGCTTATCTCCAAAAATAACTTCTTTTTTTGCCCAGACAGCTTGCAGGATTTTGGTTTTAATCCTATAGTCCAGAAACTTAAGCACGATGGACCTCGGGGTTGCATTAGGGCCAATGGTTTTTTTAGCCAGAGCTCAATGCCCCCGCACGATGTTCAGAAGGAGGTCAGCAGGCAGATCCAATAATTATTTTAAAAAAAGAATTGTGAAAGTATTCCATCTTATCCTGCTCTGTGTCCTGTAACACTCCATAAATGCACATGTTGTCGCATCTAGATCTGAGTTCCAGATCATCTAATTTATTTGTTAGCTCTCTCTCCCTGTGCATTAAGTAGTGTAGCATGCCCTCATGGCGATCAGCTGTTTTATCAGTGCATGTAAGGCCCTCTTCCAGGTCAGCAGCCCATTTTTCCCCTGTGAATATACTCTTTTTGTTTTCAGCCATGGAATGTTCAATTTTGCCCAGGGTATCGGTCAGTTTAGCCAACCTACGGTACACTCTCCTCGAAGTGATAGTAAATTCCTCCTCTGGAGGCTCCTCAGCCTGTTCCCCCGCCTGTTGCTGGGTTGTGGGTTGCTACTTGTTTTGGGCCTTTGGGTCGCGCTGATCCAAAGCCACACTCAACTTTAAAAACTCCATTAAAGTGTCCTTCACCCCCAATTTAGGAGGCATCGCGAAGCCTGTGAGTCAGAACAGCAACCAGCGGTACAGGAGAAGGTTCTCAGCGCCGGGGGACGAGCACTACTATAGATTTCACTCCCGGGGGATCGAAGCTTTCGCACCTAGTGACTGTATGGCATGGAGGCAGAACCAGAAGTCAACTCCCTTTGTTTCAATCTGTCATCTAAGTCTCTTCCCCTTGGTCCCAAATGTACCTTTTCCACACCACAGAACCTAAAAATGTGCCTGTGGTACACATTAACCTACAGTGATTGGCTAGTGCATTACTTACATCCTGTGTCTGGATGGCCCTTAGGTGTTCATCTATTTGTACCTTAAATTGTCTAGTGGTTTTGTCCACATAGAATAACCCACAGCTACGTGTCACTAAGTAAGCAATATATAGTCTGTGTTGCAATTGAAGAAACTTCTCATTGTAAAATGTTTGCCACTATTGCACGTACTGAATGTATCAGTTCTCATCATGGTCTCAGAAAATTTACAGTGACCACAAGTGAAGTTACCATAAGGTAACTGTGGCAACCAGTGTCTTGGGTAAGTTTCCTTTTCTGTAGGCCCCTGGTTACTATGTGCCAATCTATCTGTTAAATTGGTCACACACTTGTATGCCATCCTTGGTTTTTCTTTTGTGACACCCCTACTGTAAGTTTGGGATCTGACTGTAAAACATAGCAATGATCCAGGATAATTTTCTCTATTGCCTAGGCTGTCTTGTATATTATGTGACAAAGTTCATCCTTGTGTTTTCCACAACTTTTTCCTTGACTGTTAACTACTCTTGTCATTATACAATGGCAAAAAAAAAACAAACCCTGAGCTCTGATTGGTCAGTGTGTGCCTGGGACAGTGATGTTATCTCAGTATAACAGCATTGTATGAAGTCCAGAGACACACTTGACTGCATCTTATCAAGAGAATTTAATGTCTTACAACTGAAGTAGCACAAGCTTAGTTTCATATAAAAATCGTATTTACTAATATTGTGGGGACAAAAATATTTGTCATGGCTAAAACAGTTCATAGTTAGGCAGAGAACAAGTGTTAGAACATCTCCTTTATAGTGTAGGAACATCTCATTTATAGTATCAGTTGTACCATTTTATTTTCTATGGGGAAACACAATACATATAAATGCACTGCATCATGGCTATGCAAATACCCAACCGCCTGGTATCACATAACACACTACAGTGATACCAGACAACTGATTATTTGCATACCCATGATGCAGTGCTTTAACATGGGGAGTGTTTCCTCAAAAAAAAATTATTAAAAAATAAAACTGTACAACTGATACTATAAAATAGATGTCTCTACACATAAAAGGGATGTTCCAGCACTTGTTCTCTGCCTAGCTAAGAAAAGTTTTAGCCATCTACATGTCCTCATTTTTGTCCCCACAATATTGATAAATAAGAGCCACTGTATAATAGCAATAATGCCCTCTGGGGTGCTTGTTATGCAGGGATAGCATCACTTTTCAGGTGTTAGATGCACTCAGCCTATGGCTATGTGTCCAACCACTTGAGGCATGATGTTATCCTAGCATGATATACACCCTGTCATGCATTATTGCTTAACTCTCAAACACTTCATAGTATGCTGTTACAACTGTACCTATATCATAACCACATTCCAAGAACTTATGGCATAGATCTACCCCATTGGCTATGTAATCAGAGTTCTCACTGCAGTTGTGGTATACTCTCATCATCTGAGCCTTGGGTATGTTCTTAACCATAGGACGTGGGTGGCAGCTTGAGGTAAGCAGCAGTGAGTTTCTGCTTGTGTCCTTCCTGAACAAATCAGTTTAATATGTACCATCTTCTTTTTGGTTATTTTCATATCCAAGAAGGAAACAGACAGAGGGTCACATTGAACTGTGAATTTTAAGTTTTTATTTGTTGTCTCTAAGTAGATAATAAATTCTCCAAGTTCCTCCCTGTTGTCACGCCATACCATAAATATGTCATCTATAAAGCAACACCAGATGTCAGTCTTACTGTAAAAAGGATTGACCTGGCTGTCATTGACATGATCTTTTTCCCACTTGCCAGGTAGAGATTAGCCTAGTTGTGGGCAAAGGTCGCTCCCATAGCTGTCCCTTTCAACTGTTGATAAAACTCATCCTGAAACAGAAAATAGTTTTTACTGAGGATAAGTTCTGCACGTTTTCCCTCGTATTCCACCTTGTTAATCAACCTCCAATGTGGCACTGAATTGAAGGCCTTGCTGAATTCCAGATACAGGACATCCATGGCATGGCCCTTATCAAGTGCCTTAGTCACCCACTCATAATAGCCAACTAGGTTGGTCTGGCAGGATCTTCCAGATACAAACCCATATTGCTTATCATCCTGGAGACCATTACCTTCCAGAAAGGTTACTAGCCTCTCCTTAAGGATCGTCTCCATTAATTTCCCCACAATGGATAAAAGGCTTACTGGTCTATAGTTGCTTGGCTCATCCATAGATCCACTTTTGTGGAGGGGCACTACATGAGCTATCCTCCAGTCCTGGGGTACGAACCCTGTTTCCAGAGATGTAATGAACAACTCAACTAATGGCTCTCCTAGGATCCTCGCCAACTCCTTCAATACCTGGGGGTATATGTTGTTCAGGCCAGGTGCCTTATCCACTTCAATGCCCTTAGACCATCCAGTACCCTGCCACCAAGATTGCCCCATCTGTCATTCCTGCCACTCTCTGTGCCTATCCTCCCTAACCCCAGAAGCAGTGACCCATCCTTTTCATTAGTAAATACAGAACAAGTACTGGTTAGTGATTCTGTGATCTACTTATGTCTGCCCTCCCCATCATCCTAATCCTTACAACTTGATCCTTACAATTCCTTCTTTCCCTTAAGTACCAGAAGAAGTTATTTTCCCCTTCCTTGATGCCTTGTGCCTGTCTAAGCTCTCTTGAAGCCTTTGCTAACCTGACTGCTCTGGTCACCTCTCTTGCTTCCTTCAGGTACTCTTCTTTATCCTCCCCCTGAATGGATCTCTTGAATCTTCTGAAGGCTGCCCTTTTTGCCCTCACCTTATCCATCACCTCCCCACTTACCTAACTTGTTTTTTTGGACCTAGATTTTTTAGTTTGTGTCCTAGTATAAGATCTAGTGGCCTCCACAAGCCCTAGCTTCTGAAGTAGTTCTGAATAGATCATTCTGAGGATGATTCTGAAACTAAAATGTGCACCAGATATAGCAAATGGGACTCAAAGTAAAAATGATCCTATCTAGAAAACAAAAAAGCTAACTCCTAACATTTCCTCACTGTAGCCCATGACTAGCACTGCCCCACCTAAGCCTATCCACTATCTAAAAATGAGTGACAATTATTGAAATATTAGGTGGCAAAAAACAGTATTAATAAGGGGCCCTAAATAAGGAAAAATAAGACTATTTCAATGCAAGCAAATAAAACAATATACTGAGTTAATAAATAGACTTCACAAATGCCCAAATTCCCAACTGTAAAAATGTAAACAACAAGGTTCATGTTCAAAAGCATGCAATTAGGCAACTCTGGTGTAACTGGCATATGGTGCCCCTACACTAAAGATTTTTCTTAAACAAAGCTTCACAGATGTTGTCTTCTCAATATTAATTATTCACACTGTGTTTAGGTTCCTGTCATTACCGCTAGGATTTCTCAAGCAACAATCATCATACATACAAGAACTTGCTTGTATATAAAGAAAACATATTATACAAGAGTACAACTTTTAACATACAAGGATGTACAGTATCTGGTGACAACAGACTTAAGGATTTACATTATTTAAGATAGGATAGTACTTATCCCTCATACCTACATCAGTTTTCACCACTAAAATATTTAAAGTCGCTGTGTAAGTTCACTGTGGAAAAATCTGACTTACCTTCTTTTCAGTCCTTTCAATATGTCAGCACAAATGTGTACTGCTGGCCTTTAAAATGCAGAATAAATGGTTGTAATATGTGTGAGATTCGGAATTTACACAGCAAAAACAGGTAATGATAGAGGGCACCTTACAATATGCACTTATGAAGGTGTATATAAAGTATGTCTAACCTTGTTAGTTCTTTGTATATCCAGACATAACCCTAACATACTGTGGAACATTAGTATGTCATCATGGAGCAAGAGGAAATGAAGGTGTTAATAGTGAGTACCTCCAGAAATATCTCCAGCACATCATGGAACATTAGTAGGTTTTCAATGAGCAAGAAGAAGTTTAGATGCAGACAGGAAAAAACAGGCACTTACCCCAACACTGGTTCCATGCAACTGGTTACCTGAAATAATGTCCTCAATAAGAACATAGTGGACCAAATTTTTATTTTAAAAAGTGCCAAGCAGAGAGACCTATCATCCTATATTAAAGACATAAAAAATATAATTAATTATGGCTAAGATCTAACATTACCTGATGAAGCCTTGTAGTAACTTAGATGTGAAGTCATTATATTCCAACATCCCATATCAGAATTGACTAGAAGTGTGGGAATTTTATCTTCGGAAGTGACCATTGTGGGAAAACACTCCAGTTCCCTTTCTTGGCTGCCTAGATTTGTGCTCAAATTTAAAGGGTAACAGTCAGCACCAAGAGCCCTGCATTCAAGAGTGGATCTGGTCCCAGTTTTCACTTTGTGTGAAAAAACATTTTTTTGTACCGTTTAGTGCAGTGTAGTAGATTGTATCAGACTGATTCTGCTAACGTACAAGCTAACATTTCTGTAACTACAACTCCCAGAATTCCCTGCAGCTGACATCAGAGCAGGGTGGCAGCAGTGGGAGACTCAATAGCCTGCACCACATGCTAGAGCTCTGATAAGCTTTAATCAAATGTTTGCCTGTCCTTTGTTTTACTGGGGCTGCATACTGTCCTCTGTGACTGTATTTAGTCCAGAAGGGTGGTGGAACTAGTAGAGAAAAGAGAAGAACTTATAAAAACTGTAACATGCACTGCAGGCTATTGAATCTCCCACTACTACAAACCTGCTCTGATGTCAGCTGCATTGGATTCTGGGATTTGGAATTACAGAAATGTTCAGCTTGGAAGTCAGCAGAAACAGTCTAATACAATCAACTATACTGCAGTAAACTGTAAGTAAAAGAATTGTTTCTGCAGATTGGGACTAGCCCCATATGGATCCATGTGAAAACTGTACCTGCAAAATAGCACTGGGCAAAAACAGTGAATGGAAAACAGTGAGACCCACAATGGCACTTTTGAATACAATGCCAAACAATGAGAGCGAAACCCCATTCTATGTCAGTTACACGGACTGTGCCCCCACACTCCCCATCAGGAGGTTTTGCCGCTGGCCCCCCTTAATTCAAATAACTATCACCAAGCCACCAAACAGTAGAGCAGAAGAGCAATACCCCAACAGCACTAAACTTCACTTACATTGTAATTACCACCTCGCTGAAATGTCCAGTGCTGTTTTTGAGTTGCTGTTTTCTACTCACCATTTTTGACTCATCTTCTTGATGGGACACTGCCCATACTTAGTTGTGGGGCTCTTAGTGTTGACTCTTCTCCTTTAATAGATTCATTTTTAAAAATGACAACTTCCTTCAGATATAGGGCACAGCTCTGAGTAATGGCAAGAGAACTGGATCTTCAATCATGAGACAGATCCATTCTTTCATAACATTTTTTTTGGGGGTACTGTTTCATTGATGATGTGCTGTTCATGTGGAGGGGAGAGTTCATCTTCTGAATAAATTTTTTGGACTTTTTATTTTGCATGCCAGCAATTTTAATTTAAAATTCATTCTCTATAAAATCCAAGAGGGGATAGAATTTATGAACTTGACAGCTAGAGCAAGATTTATATCACTGGAAAGCTTTGCCTTTGTCTTTATGGGGCAGAGCCAATATCATAAAAATGAATATTTTGCCCCACTTATTGCACCCTCAAGGAATGTTAAACATTGTCCTCCCTAAATCTTGGTTTTGAAAATTACAGGCACTGTTCACTAGATTGTTGGGATTGGATAAACCTACTAGGAAAGCATATGAAAAGTTAAAACAAAAACAAGGTGCTATGTCAGCATGTGATCTGAAAGCAAAACAAAATGGTAATGTTAAATGCACGCTGAAAATAGAAAATAAAGTTAAAAATCTATGTTTCAACCTTAGGTCTTCTTCTGGAAATATCTTAAAGAGAGGAAAAATGAAAAGTTAGTGCATCCTAGGAAGTTAGGGGGCTTGCAGCTTCCACATATTTTATGTTACTACTTCACTTTGCATGTGTCAAAATATTTTAACTGGGGTCATCTATCAAGCCCTCAGGTTGATGCTATGCTGGCTAGTGTGACTGCTTGATTTCAGACTGAGAAGGATCTCAGCGGTCAACATCAGGTCTGTCTTCCTTTATTATTTTACCTCCTCTTGTTGCGTCTCCCCTCTGGGCTTCGGCACTCCCTGATTGCTTTGTCCCTCCAGGCCCATGCTCTATTGTGCAGACATTTGAATCTCTCATTTCATTTTGAAATTCACTAACCCTTATTTAATAATCCCAATCTTTGTATTAATAATAAATCTATACCACCTAATTATTGGAGAGCGTTTAAGATCAATTGTTCAAAGGAGCTTCTCACTGACAGATCTGTCGTTACTTTTAGTATTCTACAAGACAAATTTAGTGTGTCAACTCAATACTTTTAAAAATGTAGCCAATTGAATCACTGTTTACTGCAGTTCTTAGGCAGCTCTCCCTGGTCTAATAAAGCGGGTCTCTTTTTTGAAAAATTGTCAACCCTATCACAGCAACCTTGTCGTAGTTCTCAACTTTATCATACTATTAGTCAGCCTTTTGGGGACATGACTTCTCCCATTGCATTTCACTGAGTCAATGCCCTGGGTATTGATTGTCCTGCAAACTATTGGCAGTGATTATCAGACAATGTTTATAACTATATCAAATAAGACTGTCTGCATTTGCAATTTAATATCTTGCACAATGTATATTTTACCCCTGTGAAGCTCCATCTGATGGGGAAAAACCACGTCTTCTATTTGCACAAAATGCAATGGTGCAGTAGGCATGCTGCTTCACATCCACCAGGTCAATATGTCTTATGTTTTACAGCACATGACATAACCACGTAAGAGGAACAGCGTGGTACAGAAGAGCGAGAGGGTTCAAAACTGTGAAAGGATGTATGCACGGTAGTGCACCCTCTCACTCTTCCTGGTATAGGATAAGAATCCTGCTGGATGAGAGACCACCAAGCAGCTGCCGTGGCTCGATGGAATGAGCCACAGGCAGGAAGGGAGGCAGTGCGTCTGTGGACTGGGTTTCGATTCCCTTAGACACATGGAATTTTTATATTTTTCACATGTTGTGTGAATTTAAGTGTTAACTCCCCCCCCCCCGGAGTTAGTTATTTTAGTTGGGGAGATGTGAGGTGGAGCCCCCCTCAGAACAAAGACTTATGCTGCTGGAAATATAATGTACTGTATTGGCAGCATGGTACATTGCTGCGGCATACTGTCTTGCAACATTATGACCTCATGCCGCTTCACATGTTTTGGCAGTGTCCTCCAATCTGATCTTTTTGGGACACTATCTGCAGAGGTTTAGATCTGATTTTAGGCCTATGGGATGTTTTCACTCCTGAGGTGTGTGTCTTGGGAGATTATAATCCTCCTCTCTGGGGGCCTGAAAGAGCCTATATGGCTTTAATTACTGCTGTGTCTAAGTTACTTATTCTTCACCATTGGTTAGATTCAGCCCCTCCGTCTAGGGCTGAGCGGCTGCACTAAATGTGGAGAAGTAAACTGCTTGTTTTTACTGAACTTTTCACATTTATACTTCTCAGAAAAATCTTCATACTTTACTCCTCGCCCATAAATAGCTAGGATTTAGTAGTGCCCATACTAATTTTAGGACATCCTTTTGAGCCTGCTTCAATGCTATGCTCTTTTGGGGGAGGGGAACTTCCTCTACATTTTCATTTTATGCTTTCCTAATCATTTTTGTTTTTGGAAGGCTATGCCTGTGGTTCAATGGACAAGCAGCCAGCAACTCCCCCCTTCCTGTGCAACATAAACAGTTCCTCTGAACCTCTCCCTCAAGCACTTTTTCTTTGCAGCCGGAGGCTCTGTCGGTCTGTCCTTTGCAGCCTGCTGGGGCCTGCCCCCCCACCCTTGCTGTGCTTTGGCTCTGCTTGTTTCTGCTGGACTTATGTTGTCCGTACTCCTGCATTTGGTTTGTATTGTTTGCCTCTGGCTGTGTGCTCTTTGTATTGCTTCCCTGTTCTTCTGTGTTTGTGTGTCTTTTGTTTTGCTTTCTTTTGGGGCTTCTGTTTTTAAACTCCTTGTATTTTGCTAATCCAGAGCTCATGTTACTTGCTCTCATTTACTCACACTACAACTGCAATCATTATCTGTGTGTTATAGCTCAAGCTGCTTCCCTGCTGCTGATCTCCATGCCATGCACCTTAACTGTTTTCATCTGGTTCAGACTCATTCTGAACCCTAAACTATGCAGCTCAATCCTGCTTCCTGAACTTATACCATGTACTTCATTGCTGCTATCTTCACTGCACTGTCTAACCAATTTGCTGCTTTCAGAGTGTTGCCTCCCTACAGTCTATGTTCATTGGAATTGCTACCCCATAACTCATAATTACTCAATACTGATGCTGCTCTATTATGTTTGCACACTGCTATTATACTCTGGAGGTTAGCTAACCTACTGCTGATGCTGTAAACTAGTTTTAATATCTGCATGTGGGTCACGGTGCCTTCCCATCACTTCTTGTTTTTCCTATGGCTAGGGACTGGAGGTGTTGTTAAGGAGCATGTAGCCATGGCCTCGTGTGGCATACTAACTCATGCTTGAATCCTGCTTTTGCTACTAAAATCCTCTGAGGTATTTTATCACCTTTCATTGGCTTCCTTGATGGCCTGGCTGGCTTGCCCTGCTATTCATATTTGCTGCTCCTTCGACCTCCATGCAGGTCCAACCATTTGCTTACTCTGCTTACTGACCTACATGCAAGACCACTCATTGCTTATGCAATTCATTTGCTCAATGCTCACTACTACCATGTCTGACCTACGTAAGGGTCCCACTACTCAATGCTTCATTCAGCTCCTCCTCAATTGTTTTATGGGGCATGCCAGCCATAACTATTCCACAGTGCAGGGCCTCCCTGCAGCCAATGGTCTCACTCTGCACCTATCAAGTCCATATCTAGAGTGTGTCTGACTTGGGATGGGGACCTTCTCACCTGGCCCATAGCTGGGAACGTCCTCGCTCAGAGCCTGACTTTAGCCATTCGAGACTCGATGGCAGCTCCTGGTGTAGAATTTAAAACTAGCCATGAAGGGTGGTTACAGCAATCTCCTTTGGCTCTAATATTCTTTCTAAAAAGGCACCTTTACTGCATTCTCCCTACAACTGCCTCTGGTTCACCTGGTTTGTTTTTAGGGTGAGTATGCCAGGTGAGTGCCTCAGCAGTCATTGTTCTCCTCCTCTCGCCTTGGTTGCTCCTAATGTTGCAGAGCACTCTCACAACCTTCCACAGCATTACCATTAGAGGGATTGAGCAAGAGCTTTCCTCCAAATTGGAATATTTTCCACCCCCCATTAACTGGGTTTCTAAATTGCAGCAGCAGAGCCACCACTAAACAAAACTTCCCAAGCCTGGAGGGAAGGTGATCTAGGCCTTGGATCCCCAGAGATTTCCTCCTCAAAGGGTTTTTTTCTTTCCTCCATGCCTCAGGTCATAAACAGTAGTTAGTAATAGTTACTGTTCCCTAGTTCCTTTAGGTAGGTTCCGCTGCTGGATGGAGGTGGATGGTGTCCCTACTTGCTGTTCCCTCTCTCCTTAGGAGGCACCCTCAATCTCCAGTATAACCCATCGTACTCATGCCATTGCTAACCTGTGCATCTCATTATGTTATCAAGCTACCTGTTGCCTAATCTACTACTACTACGCCTCACAACTACTGATTGGTAATGTGCTTTTGTACTACTACTTTTCTTTTGGGGATGCTTCCTAAGGTATCTTTAGCCGAGGGAATCATCCTGAGGCACCTCTAGTGGTGGAACCCTCTTCAAGGGTTCCTTGACTTTGGTACCCCTACAGAGTGGTAATTCCTCTAGAATAGAGATTGTGAATGGTCAAAACCAAGTAACACAGTTGCACAAGCATTACATCATACTGGCTGTGTAGGCCATTGAATTGGAAGGCTATGCCTGTGGTTCAATGGACAAGCAGCCAGCCACCTTCCTGTACTACATAAGCAGTTCCTCTGAGCCTCTCTCTCTCTCTCTCAAGCACTTTTTCTTTGCCCCACCATCCTCCCCTTCTCCTCTAGCGGCATTGCCTCTTTCCTTAGGATGCTGCCTAAGGTACCTTTAGGCAAGGGAATCACTCTGCAGCACCTCTAGGGGTGGAACCCTCTTCAAGGGTTGCTTGTCTTTGGTACCCCTACAGGGTGGTAATTCCTCTTGAATAGAGCATGCGAATGGCCAAAATCAAGTAACACAGTTGCACAAGCATTACATAATACTGGCTACGTAGGCCATTGAATATATGTTATTGTTGATGTTCATGTTATTGGAGTGTTATTGTTGGTATTTTCTTGTTGTTATTGTTATTATTATTATTATATCCAAAAGTTCAATAAAGTTAATGTAATTACAATAAAAAAAAGAATTTATGGACTTGGAAATCAACACAGGTACATCTAGTAAGTTGTTAACTAATTTCTTCAAGATAAAAACAGAAAGAAATTTTGTAATGTTGGGCAACTGTTGCCCCACAACCATCATCACCACCTCATGATCAGCAATATCTCTATGGGACAGTTCCTTTAGAGCCTGGCAGAGTTGTGGTTCTTAGGAAATGTTTTAAAATGCAGGTTTAGGATTTATCCATCAGATTCTCCAAAAGTGGTTACTACACAGCAGTGACTGATGATGCTAGAAGCCACATCTAAAATCAGACTGTTAAGGAACTCATTGTAAAGAGTAGCAATAGGAAAAAAAAATAGGGATTGCAGCTTCAATTGTATTACAACATATTCCCACTAGCAAACAAAGTATAGGTATAGTGAAGAAGAATTGAGACATATTGGCAACAGCCAGCATGGGCCTAGGATGGTATTCAAAAGGAGACATCATTTTAAGGATCATTTGGTACACAATGCACTGCCAGCAAATGCACCCCAAACATTACTGGCAGATCTACCAGTAGGCAGCTGTGCATGTGGTTACTCTAAATATTGCTCTGAGCTGATAAGAACTAAAGAACTGCTGAAGCCTTACCAGGGCACTATGATTACATTAAGGTGTTTGGTAATATGATGCTACAGGAGTTGTGTGCATAGCTATTTGCTCCTGTGGGTGTTACTATATTGTGAAGATGGTGAGGAAATTAATAACACAGGTGGGTGATAATATAAGGATAATAAGAGAGAACAATGCAGAGTATGCCACAGCAGCCCAATGCCAGGTAAAACAGGAGAAAATTTTAATAATAAATTGCTCAAACGAGAGGCCTTTTGGATTTTTAAAATGGGGCAAGAAATTAGCAGGGTTTAGGGTGTAAGATTACACAGTGTTTTAGGTATACTCATCTTATAATGAATATTTCTGCCTTTCCTTTAGGTATCCGGTGATATCTCTATGTTCAAATAGAAAATTGATTTAGTTAAAACATTTATGGATGTCTTATTTTCTAAGATTGCATTAAATGCTGTATTTCAAGTTCCTGGTTGCTCTTGAATTCCAGGACATTTGAAAGCATAAGAAGTCAGGATATGTTTTTAATTGTGTTTTAATGTGTTTGTTATAGTCACTACAGTATATGCACTTTCAGTATATTTGAGCATGTTTTGCACATATTGTACATATTACATAGCTAAGTTTATTTAAACTGTTAATGAAAAATAATATATACGTTTAAATATCAAGATTAAATACAGAGTTCAATAACAGCTGCATTGCCTTTAAAATAGCACATCTTAGCATGTGCAAAACTTAAGGTAGGCTATAGGTAATCTTGAGATCGTTGCTCATGCCCCTTGGCACTTTTTGAAATAAAAATGTTTCCCACTACATCCTGATTGAAGATGTTATTTCTAATAGCCACTTGCACAGAAACCAGTATTGGGGTAAGTGCCCAGTTCTTGCTGTCTATCTGGAATATTGTTTACTGGTGGCACCTCCATTTCTCCCAGTTCAGTCTTACTTGATGGATAGGAAATTTAGATGGTAACAGTTAATAGTTTTTTTTTTATCCAGGCACAGCTGAAGTACAGTGTATCATATTAGTGTGTCCTCAAAGAGCAAGAGGAAATTTAGATGTTAGGTGTTAATAGTTTGCCGATTACGAAATAGCTGCAGAACAGTGTGGAACATTAGTGTGTCTTCATGCAGTAAGAGAAAATTTAGATGTTAGCGTATGTTCAGTTTCAGAACATTCCAGAACAATAGTATGTCTTCATGGAACAAGAACAAATTTAGATGTTAGGTTCTAACAGTTGGTGTATTTAGAAATAGCTGCAGAATAGTAGGGAATATTTATCAAGCTGCATCGCCTGCCTCTCCGAACACTCCGGAAGAAACACCCAAACCCATGTCATGTGAATACTTGTCCTCAGTGTTTCAGTAAAGTGCAGTGGAACCAATGGGGATGGAGCCGATGCAGGTAAGTGCTGTGTGAATGTGGCATTAGATTCAACACATACTGGTTTACAATCAATTATACAGCAGTACAGCTGTAATTATGTCACTTTTTCTTATCCAGTAGGCACCTCAGGCTACATTTACAGATTATCAATCACTTGAGGTCTAATTGAGTGGGTATTCTATAAGAAAACAGCTAGTCTTTATTAATTATAGCATGGATGACCAAGGGTGATTTGTGTGCTTTTTATGGCTGTGTGTAGTTTGATGAAACTAAAAGTTTTAAAACCAAACCATTTACTACTTCTGGTAGCCCTAGTCAAACATACAGAAGGCAAAAATATTGAATTGGAGTTATTTAGCTGAGGCCAGAACATCAGGCTTCTATCTTTTAGAATACTGCTGCAGTACTTTCCCTCACTGAATCAGTGATCCTGGATGCATCACTGTCACATGAGACAAGAGGCATTGTAGGACAAAGACAAGCAATAAACTATTCAAATACAGAGATCTCCAGAGGCCATAAAACTAGTTGGCAAATTTAGAAAAAAAAAAAACTAATAGCAAACAAAGGGAAGAATATGCCAGGACTAAACACACAAATCAAAAATACTCCGCACAACATGTTTTTTTGCAAATGTTGACTGTAGTACTTCTTTAACCACATCAGTGCACCCAGAACACCTGGAAAAAGGCATATGTGCCTAATGGGCCTTACCCGGTTACCAAAGAATAAAAAAAACATGGCATTTGTGAATGTAGAGTCTATTATTTAGGCAAAACTGTAAGGAAACTTAAAAATTGGATGGAGAACATTGTAGGACCATCAAAAATGGTAATTGTGAACATGTAACTGTAGTACATGTATGGGGCAGTGTTTCAAACAATGAGCACAAATTTATGGGAACAGAAAGACTTTTCTACAGTTTCTGGAGAGATTGTAATACTTTGGTTGTTAAAAAGGAGGCTTTATAGATTTTCTTTTCTCTGGGAAAAAGAATGGCCATGACTAAACACTGGTTTTCATCTGGAACCCTTCCTAAAGTAAAGTCTTATATAGTACGCTCAGCCTGTTACTGCACATTTTGTATCAATAGCTTCATTGTATCTCTTACGGTAGGAAGTAAAACATGAAAAGATTAGCCTTGTTGCTGAAGGTGGAGTACATTAGGGCATCAGCCCATATCTATGACATTTGGGATAATTCTTAGGTCATTCAGACTATTAACACCTAGCATCTACATTTTCTCTTCCTCCATGAAGATATACTAATGTTTCACACTGCTTTGCAGCTGTATCTAGAAATACAAACTGTTAACACCAAACACCTACATTTTCTATTGCTTCATGAAAACATACTAATATTACATACTTTTAGAACTACATGCAGACATAAAAACATATTACTATAATACCTAAAAGCTAAATGTTCTTCTTTTCCAAGAAGACACACTGAAGTTCTATACTGTTTGGCAAGTATGTCTGAATATAAAATAATCAACAACTAATGCCTCAGTCTCTTCTTGCCCCATGCAGATGTCCTATACTAATACTGTATTACATGCTCCCCTGGAACTATTTCTAGACATAAAATCTATTGACACATCTCTTCTGGAACTATTTCTAGACATAAAATCTATTAACACATACTGTAATATCTAAATTTACTCTTGCTCCAAGAAAACATACTAATGCTTTAAACTGTTATGCAAATTTCTACATAGAAACATAGACTTTGATGGCAGATAAGGACCACTTGGCCCACCCAGTGTGCCCATTTCCCTACCTATTGGATGAGCTGCAGATCCTAGTTTTACCAACAGACTACTTCCTCTTACCTCCCACTAGAATTGCCTTATGTCTGTCCCATGCATGCGTAAATTCCCTCATTGTTTTTGACCCCACACCCTCCTCAGAAAAGCCGTTCCATGTGTCCACCACCTTCTCCATGAAAAAATACTTCCTCACATTGCTCGAGTCATCCCCTCTCTATCTTCAAATTGCCCCCCCCCTTGTTCTTGCACATCTCTTTTTCTGAAAGATGCTGCCCTCTTGGACTTTGATGATTCCCTTGAAGTACTTGAAAGCTTCTATCATGTCACCCCTCTCCCACCTTTCCTTGAGGGTATACATATTAAGCTCTTTTAGTCTCTTTTCATATGGCTTCTGGTGCAGACCCTGCACCATTTTAGCTGCCCTCCTCTGGGCAGCATCCATCCTGTCTATGTCCTTGCAGAGATGGGGCCTCCAGAACTGCATGCAGTACTCCAGATGGGCTCTCACCAACTGTCTGTACAGATGTATAACAACTTCCTGTTTTCTACTGGTGATGCCTATCCCTATGCATCCTAGCATCATCCCCCCAGCCCTCCTCACTGCCTTCTCACATTGCTTTCCTACCTTTAGGTCACCTGATATGACTACTCACAGGTCCCTTTCCATTTTTGTTGCTGTTAATACCTCCCCCTACCCATTGTACTCTTCTCTTTGGGTTTTTGTTTCCCAGGTGCATTACTTCACACTTCTTTGCATTGAATCTAAGCTGCCATTCTTCTGACCATTCCTCCAACCATGCCAAGTCCCTTCTTATCATTTCTACCCCCTTGTGTATCAACCCTGTTACAGATCTTTCTGTCATCTGCAAAGAGGCATACTTTTCCTTCCAGTACCTCAGCAATGTCACCTATAAAGGCATTAAAGAGGACCCAGTACTGAACCCTGTGGTACCCCACTAGTAACCACCCTTTCTTTGGAGTGGACTCCATTTACTGTTACCCTCTGTGTCCTGTGTGCTGCCAATTCTTTACCCAGGTTACCACTCTGGGACCCACTCCCAGGCTGGCTAACTTGTTTATTAACTTGTTTATTCATCTTTTGAGTGGAACTGTGTCAAATGCCTTTCTATGTTTCCATGTTCAGAGGCCATAAAACTAGTTGGCAAATTAAAAAAAAAATTCCTAATAGCAAACAACACTTCTGTACATTCATAAAGTAATAACCCATGGCAGACAATTCATTTCTTGAAAATGTATGCTCACACTGGGTTGCAACTAAGATTACCTTTAGACATGCTAATGTTCAATTCTGTTACACAGGTTTGCCTGGATATGTGAACTATTGACACCTAAGACCTAAATATCCTAATGCTCCAAGAAGAAATACTAATTTTTTGCAGTGTTCTGCAGTTCTTTCAAGACTACAGTTCATAACACACAACATCTAAATTTTATCTTGCTCCATGAAGATATTAAGACAGTGGGGCATTGGAATTAGTTTGGGAATTGTTTTAAATCCAACACAAAAACAACAAACCCAACAGGCAATATGAGCTCCAAGGAGGAAAAAACAGACCCTAGATACAGAGGATGTATTTTTATATATAGTAATTTATCCTTTTTTGTAACTGAGGGGAAAGTTTGCCTTGTGCAGTTTTAACTGCATGTTGGATCTTGCCAGGAGCTCTGTTCTTAAATGCATTTTTCTAGAAAGTTAACATTTAGTCAGAAACCTCTCAGATTCTAGTCAACAGCTCCCTTGTGATCAGCTGGTGCTGAGAAAAACCCAAGACAAGTAATGCCTAATAGACACTGTCAATTGTGGAGTGCAGTCTGGCAATGTTGTGGGTGGTGCCAGCTATTCAGACAGCCAAGGGAAACAACTACAAAAATATGCAATCCCAAGAAAAGAGGGATCATGGTGAAATGCAACCCGTGCAGACACTGTGATGCGGATTTGTGTCCAAACATCATAAGTGGCACTGATCTCACAGTTGTGCACCACCCACAATGGTGCAGAACTGGCTGTGTGAATGGCCCTTATGGTCCCAGACAAATTGCTGTCAAATGGGACAGGAGGCATTGTAGGAAAAAGAAGAGCAATACACCAATGTAATATGGAGATCCCCAGAGATCGTAAAACTAGTAGGAAAGGTTATAACTCTATAAGGTAAATTGAGAATAAACTAATAGCAAACAAAGGGAAGGATACACCAGGGCTAAACACACAAATCAAAACACTCTGCACAACATATGTCTTTGCAAATTTTGACTGCATGCTCCTTTAAGTGGCTTGCTCAGAGTCACACGATATGCAAGTGGACATTATGGGAATCAAACCCCGATCTGCTGGACATAACAAGTTCACTCACAGCTCATTACTGTAAACTTCTGGCTATACGGCCAGCCTATAAAATGTGAATGTGATGCAATGGTTCAAACAATACACACAAATTCATCTTGGGTCAAAACAACAGTCTGGGCTAAATACTGTTGTTTTTCTGTTTGATTTTTTTTAACTTGGGGAATTTTGTAAAGTCTCCTATAGTATCTTCAGCCTGCTACTGCATAGTTTGTAGCTTAATTTTGTCTCTTATTAGAGGAAGTGAAATAAGAAAAAATGTGCATCTTTACTGACGATGAAGTACATTAGGGCATTAGCCTATATTTATGAAATTTAGGATACTTCTAGTCCCCTTTTAACCATTAATTTGGAAATCTATTTATCTTTGTATATATCTATATAATGTATAAAGTGTATAATTTGTTTTAGTATGTGATTAGGTTATTGTCTGTCTTATGTATTTGTTTATGCCCCTGTAGCTTGAAGGCAGCATTATAAATATACAGTAGCATTATCACCTAGGGACACTGCCTTTCATAAAACATACTGCAAGCCATGTCAGGTAGGACCTTGAGGGGGTTTCTGTCTCATTTTACTTGTACAGTAAACACATTGCTCCTGCACTACATTTTTTGGAAACACTTTAATAAAAATTGCACAGCCTTAGTATCTGAAGAGTACCTTGTACTCTGATTCCTGTACAGGAGTGAGTGCCCTGACTTTTGCTGGCCTTAGTCATTTTTCTGTTGAGCACTCAGCTCTTAGTGTTCTTAAACAAAGCAGTGCTCCAACAAAATCCAACACATTACACCTGCAAGTGGCTCTTTCTCATCATCTGCATTTTGTATCTGGAAAACTTTGAAATAATACAAATCCAAAATCATATGCAACCTACCATAAAACATGTTTCTATATACATCCAACCTTCAAAAATAGCTCCAGTAACACAGAGCTCAGCCTAGACACACCAGGACAACTCCTGATATAGACATCAATAGGATTTTTGCCCATATCAGGGGCTTTTAAAAAATCCCATTTCAGTTGTTCAGTATGTAGCACTATGCCTAAAGTGTAACACTTAAGAGGTACACTTTTAATTGCATTTCTTTGTTTATTGGTGCTTTTTGATCAGGAAAAGCACACTAAGATGAGATTTCTCATTTCCAAGTATATCCTGGGAGGTGGGTTATGTAGACCTGTTTTATTGATGGGGTAATGTGGTATAGCATCACTACAGTGACACTGGTACACCGAACCCCCCCCCACAGCGAAACCCCCTGCACACCTATATCAGCAGTGACACGGGTTTTGCATCAAGACATTTCAGGGTGGCGGCGGGGTTAAATATCTAACTCCACTGTCTGTGTGACTTGGAGTTAGATATCTATAGTGGGAGGGTGCGGGGGCATGGGGCGCACAGCCCCCCCTCACTTTCCATCACAGTGTTGCTGGTTGGTTCAGGGTCATGCCACAGTCGGGGGTGTCGATGGGTTCCCGACACAGTTGTAGACATTGATGTCTTTGTTGTCACACCAGCATCATAGATCCGGGTAATGCTACACCCAGGAAAATTCTAGAGGCATAGGCTCTTCCGCATGGACAGTGACCAGAGATGGGCAGGACTTTGGTTTAATGTCTCATCCAAAGGATGGCACCTCAGCACTGTAGCATTCCCCTTCTACTGCACTACAGTGTCAATTGTGGGTCTTATCCCAAGTACCGTGTATGGGGTTAAAACCCACGGCCTTCTGATCTACTGGCCCAGCGGTGAGTATGCTACTGTGCTTACTGAGCCATTGGCATGGATCACTTTCTGATATCTCCTAATATCTCCAGTTTCATTTACTGATGTACGATTTTTCAATTCTACTGTTGTTTGTAAGTATTTCCTTACACTTCTGAAAATTGTATGTGCGCTGCTGCCGTCACACCCCTTCCCAAACAGAAGGTGATAAAATCAGTCTCTTCATAATCTATGATTAGGGCAGCTGTACATCACCTTCAACAAGCTTAGAAATGTTATGGAGTGCCTAGCAAGCAGTAGATAAAATATTTTCAAAAATATACTGCCTAGGACACAAAGTGCTTCTACCAAGTATGCCAGGAATCTGATATATTTTTTCTGCCAACTTGTTTTTATTGTTTTCGATTGCATTCTCAATGTTACTACAAAACAAATATGGTCAATCCGGCCCCAAACCTAGGTGAACGTCCTTCCCCAAACAAATAGTAAGGGTGTAACAGTGTTGGATGTCAGTAACTAAAGGATGGTTGGAAGTGTACAAAACATCCTTACAACTCACTAGTGGAGATAAATGTTATTTTACTGCAACTTCTTTTATATTTGATATACACTACGTCACAAGAAATGCTTTTATTCATGTTTTACCTTGTTTTATCTTAAAACTGTCTGCCTTTGCATTTTAAACTGGTTATCTGGCCCATAGTCCTCTGTGTTCTAGTTTCAGTTGTTAAGTGCAAATTACTTGTTCTAAGTTTATTACACGTGTTCTATGTGAAAATAAAGATTTATCCAAACACAATGTGATTCACCAGTAGCGTTGCATATTGCATAATATATATGTATATATATATATAAATATATATATATATATATATATATATCTTTAGAGCCAAAAAACTCTGTTTAATGCATTAGTTAGGGTTGTTCCACAGTGATAAAAGTGAGGAAATTTGGTGTTAGGGTTGAAAGCCCCCATTGGACCCCTCACCCACACCCCCAACCAGCATTGGGGTGCGCATTGGGTGCCGTATATCTGACCGGTACGAAACTTGGCAGATCCCAAGATCTATTTATTTTATTTATTTATTTAGCTTTTGTTAACTGGGTAAGTACACTAGACAAGTTATATGCCTATTTTCAGGAATGACCCGGGAGAGTATACACAGGTATTACAGGGTACATCAATACAGCATAAATTAGGTGATCAAGTACATATCATATTAGTTGAAACAAGTACATATACACTTTGTGGTTAGGTACATTGAGTCGACAAAACAGCAGGCAATATACAGTGCAGGTAGAGTAAGACAGGTGATGATAGAATACATAGTGAGTTGGCATTGAACAACATTGACTATCTGAAGCATAAAGAGGTGCAGAAGGAGCTGGACAGGGAAATCGGCAACCGATTTGATTTAGTTTAATTGTAGTTCCGGGAGTAGAGTGCCACAGGGACTTCGGTGCCCAGGGCTTCGAGCTAGAGAGGCTTTAGGCATTCACAACATGAGGCCAGCTTAAGGCGCTCCCACAGGGAGGTCTGAAGGCATTTGTGGTAAAAGGAGGTGCGGACCTGCCCGGGGAAGGAGTTCCAGAGCCTAGGGGCATGTGCTGCGTAGTCCCTGTCACCCATAAGGGTGCAGGTAGAGGGTACATTTAGTATCCCTGGGCCCTGGGACCTTAGGGGGTAGCAAGAGCAGTCAGCTGGGGAGAGGAGCTGAACCAGTCCCGGGGGTGTGCCGGTGCTGATCACTTTGCTCACATGGCACCCTATACCAAAGTTTAGTTGATTGGTCAGGGATAGCCAGCCTAGTTTATCATAGAGTTCGCAGTGATGGGTGAGGCAGGGAGCAGCCAGAACGAAACAGCAGATGTTGTTGTATGTTGTGTACCATCTAGTGAGAAGGACTTTTGAGGTACGTGCAAATAGGTGGAGTCCATAGCTTAGGGAAAGGAGTAACACTCTCCTGGTGAGAGCCAGGCAAGCAGCAGGGGTGAGGTTGTGTTTGGCCCTATAGGCCAGCCCCAGCTTACAGATTACTCCTTTGCAGATGTTGAGGATGTGACTCCCTAGGTCCAGTTGGGGGTCGAGTGTCACACCAAGATATTTGATGGAGGTCACAGTGTGAAGGGAAGTACCGTCCGCACAGTCGATTTGCAGAGGGACTGAAGAGGCACGTATTTTGGCTGATGAGCTGAATAGCATGGCCTGTGTTTTTTTCTGGTTGAGAACCAGCTTCTGTTTGGTGAGCCAAGCCTGAATATTCTTGAAGTCCTCAGATAGGTGGAGATTTAGGGTGGCTGTGTCTCGGGAGTGGGCCAGGAGGACCAGGTCATCTGTGTACAGGGTGACCCAACATCTGGTAACTACATCTGGGAAATTGTTAATAAACAGAGAGAAGAGAAGGGGTCCCAGTACAGAGCCTTGGGGGATGCCAGAGGTCACTGGCAGGGGATCAGAGAAGACTTTATTGAATTTGGTTAACTGTACTCTACCATGCAGGTAGTCAGTTACCCATTTCAGGGCTGGGGGAGACAAGCCAAGGGACCTCATCTGAGTGCAAAGCAGGTCATGGTCAACAAGGTCAAAGGCCTTGGATAAGTCGATAAACACTGCTCCAGAGAGTTTACCCTGGTCCATGGCTGCTCTGATACTGGAAGAGACAGAGATCAGTGCTGTGGTTGTGCTGTGCCCTTTGCGAAAGCCATGCTGAGCGTGAGACAGCAGTTCGTGGGTTTGGATATACTCTGAGAGTTGTTTAGCTACAACCTTTTCAAGGAGCTTGCTGATGGCGGAAAGGATGGCGATCGGCCGGTAGTTGTCGGGGACTTTAGGGTTGCCCTGCTTTAGCATAGGGACAACCCTGGCTACCTTCCAGATATCTGGGATCTCCCCCATGGTGAGGAACAGGTTAAAGATGTGGGCCACCGGGGAGGCAATATAGGGGGCACCAAGTTTGAGAAGCCTGGGCTCCAGGTTGTCTAGGCCAGGACTGGCGTACTGGGAGAGGCTAGTGAGAAGAGACAACACCTCATTTTCCGACACCTCCTTTAGGAGGAAGGAAGGTCTGGGAGGGTCGGGCTCCTGCCAGTCCATGGGTGCAGGGCAGTTTTCGCCCCTGGCCATAGAGATATGTGGGGAGATGGCAGATAGGTCAGTGAAGTGGGAGTTGAGAGCATTTGCAATCATGTGCGGATTGTTGCAGGAAGCTCCTCCAATAATCATGTCGGTAACTCCAGAGTTGGAGTGACTGCCGACCAGGGTTTTGATATTACTCCAGAACTTTCTAGGGTCGTTAGCTGAGCTGAGAAGAGCAGTCTTACAGAAATCACTTTTGGCCACCCTGATGGCTTTTTTACACTCATTTCTGAGTTTTCTGTATTGTTGTAGCAGGGTCTGGTCGGGGGAGCATTTGAAGTGGGCCCAGCACTTATCCCTCGCTCACATAAGGGCAAGAAGGCTCCCATGCAGCCACTTTGTGGCTAACCCCCTGACCCTCCGTCTTATGATAGGGGCATGCTTGTCTTGCAGCTCCCCGAAGGAGTTGAGAAACAGAATTATGGCAGTGGAGGGATCAGGGGCACTGTACACTCCTGACCAGTCCATGAGCCTTAGTTCCTCCATGAACACATCCGGATCAAACCTGACGAAAGTTTTGGATGTGGATGATTTTGTGAGGAACCTTTAGGGAGGGGATTTTCCATACACAGAAAACTGGGGAGTGGTCTGAGATGGAGTCAGATAGGGTCCCTACAGAGGAGATCCTGTCAGGGTGGTTAGACAGGATCCAGTCCAGTAGGGAGCTGGAGGATCCATTAGCTGACCGTCGGGTAGGCTCCTGTACGAGTTGCGTCAGGGTGTGGGTGGCAAGCAGGGACTCAAACTGCTTAACATTTCCTCTGGCCCAGTTTAGGTTCACATCACCCAGGATTAGGAGTTTGTTTTCGCCAGTACTGTGACCAACAGTGTCCAGGAGGTGGGTGAGGGCCCTGGAGCCCTCCCTTAAGGGGGTTATAGGTGCACACCACATGTAATTTCTTTGCCGAGTAGGAGCACGGTGTGTGAAGCAGCTCACAGGGAGACAGCAACGATGGTTGGTGATTCACCAGAGATACTTTAAGGTGGCTCCTGTAGTATATCAGAATGCCTCCACCCCTCTTTTTCCCACTCCTGTCCAGCCGTAGGAGCTCATATCCTTGTAGCCCATGGGCTGAGTCAGGAATCGAGGGTTTGAGCCAGGTCTCCATTATGCCAAGGATGTCAGACTTATAGAGTGAGACCCAGGCGACGAGCTCATCCAGGTTGGGAAGTAGACTCCAAATGTTAAGATGAGCCACTTTCAACCCCGTTGCCCAGCCGCCATTCCAGAGAAATTTCAGGGGCCGGGGGGATGGGGCCAGGGTTGGGTTCAATGTCTCCAGCCAAGGCTAGGATCAGTAGGAAAAACCACAGGAGGTGTCCTCTGGGGGAGGAACACCTGGTCAAGGGCTTACGGGCTAGCCATCGCCTGACCCTGGTATGATACAGTATGAGTCCTGGTGCCAGTCCGCTTGTGGGATAGTAGGAACTCGCAGCATCAGCCAGGAGATTAGAGAAGGTGTAGTCTATCACTTCAAGGGGGGGAGACTGTTTGTGGTCACCACCCATGCCAGGGGCAGTTGCAATATAGAGGGACACCAGTCCCAGGAGGAGAACAGCAAGGATTGCAGGGCAGGGAGGGAGAGGCAGTGTGTTTCCACTGGGGGTCTTGGGAGACTCCATTTTTGAGGCGGGGCCCAGCTGCTCATGGGATCCCCACATCAGGGGGATGCATTGAGTAGGGGCACCTGAGGGGGAAAAGAGAAGGCTGAACCAGTGAGGAGCTAGGGTCAAGTGTGAGGGGTAGTGGGTAAACCAACCAGTTCACACGGTAGTGAGAAGGGGCCACTAAAGGCAGGGGATGCGGGTCCAGAGAGAATATAAGGCAGTATAAGAGCTGTGGCCTGTGTAAGACAAGGGGCAATGCACTCAGTAATAAAATTACAATATAGTTATCTCATCAGTCTGACAGTGGTAAGTATCACAGAAAGAAGCAAGGCCAGGATGACCTTGGCAGTTAGCAAAAATTCAATACAGTTCTCTCGGTAGTCTGACAGTGACAAGTGTCATGGAGAGGAGCAAGACCAGGAAGACCTAGGCAATTAGCAGGGGCTAAAGGAGACAGTCTAATAGGTCAGATAACAGTGGCAAGCATCACAGAGTAGTGCAAGGCAGGCTAGGTCAAAGTTCCTGTAGCTAGGGGAAAGAAGCACAACAGATCATATTACAATACATTGGTAGTGATAAGGCAGTTTCAATACAGCCCCGTCCCCTGCGAGCTGATAGGGCACAGCAAGGCCGGTAGGCGGAGCAAGCGAGGATTTAATGGGAGGAGGGAATGGGGTGGATGGGAGGGTGAAAATTTGAGTCCAGGTGTATCCCCCGAGGAGGCCAGCCAGAGCTTATGTCTGAAGCCGGCACCTCGACTCAGAATTAGGCTGCGGGTGAAAACGCAAGGGGGGAGACCCTCCAGCACAGGTCTCCCTCGCTACCCCTCCATCTGTGTATGTCCTTGGTGGTCGATGCTCTCCTTAAGGCAGGAGGGCTCGTGAGGTCAGTGGTGGAAATGGCCAATCAGTGAAGTCCCAGTTGGAGAAGGAAAATGGCGCCAATTTTAAAAATCCCCCGGCGCTCTCAAGATCGTGGCAGGGCACACCGCAAGGTGGGAACAAAGGAAAGGGTTTAAGATGGTGTTTTTAGGGTCTCCTGCACCAGCAGGGGCATCTCTTCTGTCCCGGTGAATGAAATTTGAGTCCAGGTGTGTCCCCTGAGGAGGCCGGCAGACTTGCGTCTCAAGCCAGCACCTTGACCAGGAGTGTTATGGGTGAAAGCCGAGGGGGATCCTCTAGCATAGGTCTCCTCGCCTACCTCTCTCCATCTGCGTATGTCCTGGTGGTCAACGCTCTTCTTAAGGCAGGAGGGCTCATGAGGTCAGCGGTGGAAATGGCCAATCAGCGAAGTCCCAGCTGGAGAAGGAAAACAGCGCCAATTTTAAAATCCCCCAGCACTCTCAAGATCATGGCAGGGTGCACCGCAAGGTGAGACAAAGGAAAGGGTTTAAGATGCCATTTTTAGGGTCTCCTGCACCAGCAGGGGCATCTTTTCTGTCCCAGTGAATGAAATTTGAGTCCAGGTGTGTCCTCCGAGGAGGCCCACCCAATCGTGCATACCAAATGGTGGCAAAGTTATTAAGGTGCAAAGTTTGACCCTTTAACCTTAAAATGGCTCCTCAACCCTAACTATAGTAGCACGGTGTATATATATATATATATATATATATATATATGTGTGTGTGTGTGTGTGTGTGTGTGTAAAATAAACACTTATATGGGGAAAAGGTCCCATCCATGTAATATATATGTAGACATACAGTACTTGGCAATAGACAGACAAGACAGGCAGACCGATAGATAAATAGATGCATTGCATAACAACAGAGAGAGATATTTCTGAAAATCACATTTTAAATTCTGATGAGGTAGAGAAGATATTACAGTTTGGCAGCCTTTTTGTTGGTGGGAGTGGGACAAACTGGGCTCCATGCCCTCGTTTATCATTCACAGTTTGTCATGGCACTAACTCCTGCTGCTGGGTCCATGCTGAGATACTTGTTTCAGCTGTTTATACATCTCCTGGCAATACTGCATAAGGCATTAGAGCACTGATATATACGCAACAGATTCCTCAGCTCAACCTCCACCCCAGGATTCAAAATTAACAACTTAAATGAAATGGTACTATTTCTGGTTATGCAGTCCCACTAAAAAAAATGTGGGGGGGGGAGGCTCTTACAGGTTTCCAGAGGTCTGTAGGTGGCTCAATGCATTAGGAAAGGGAAGATTGTTTAACCAAGAGTAGCACACTAAGCTGAAGCTTGTTTCCAGATGTGACCTGGAAGCACAAGAAAGTTAAGTGACTTGCTCAAGATCACACAGTATGCACCTAGGCAGCTGTGGGATTCAAATCAAGGTCTCCAGCTCTGTGGCTTAGAGCCTTAATCCACTGCGCTATACTGCCTCCTAGTTAACAACTAAAAGAAAGATGTTTAACATGTTTTCTGATCTGTAGCATCTCAAATACAACATACAGAATAATTAACTGGGTAAGTGTGATATGCAAGGAAATGAACACATTGAGGAGGCTAAGCAGGTCATTAACCCATTGGATGAGATTTTCGTACACTTATGTCTGTTTTTCTGACAGGAGTGCAAAAATCCACCTGGGAGATTAGATCACAAAAAGTTGGTCTAAGACTCCATAGTTCCTGAAGGGAGTTCCGCAGTTTTGTCGGAAAAATGGATGCGAGTCCCGCAGTTGCAGCAGAAATTGCCGTGAACTTGGGGAAATTTTGCAAATGCATCAAGCTATCGGTGAATAGGATGCAGACATTTGGAAGCATCTCAGTGGATGCAGTGTGGGTCCGACCCCCATGGGTTTGTTTTGAGTATGGCACTTTCCGTCTTTAATTGTGTAGAATACATTTGGTTGGTTGCTGTTTGTTTGGATTGCAATTGCATATCCAGTACAGGGAAGCTTATATAGAGAAATAACTTTTAACCACTTATATGGGGGAAAAAGTCTCATACAGTATATACATTGTATAAAGAAATACACCAGTATACCTCCCTGTGATGTTCACTTCCTAGAAAGATGCAATACACTCATATTAAACTTTCCAGTCCTTGGTGTTTAGCACATAGCCGGCAAAATACTGTTCTACAAAAGTCAGGGGACAAAGTATGCATTTCATTAGTGCCACAGTATCTAGCTCATGGCTAAGCCCCCCACCTCCCATACCTGTGTGTCAGCTGTTTAGTGACACTAGTTCTGTTAAAGAATTGTTGATAATGTTTGGAGCTAATGTACATTTTCAGGGGTTTTTCCTTCGTTCTAAACGGTCTCTTTCGGAGGATGTGGCGCTCTTTTGTAAGGCAACCTCTGCCCTGCAGGCATGAGCTCATTTGAATGCATGCTTCAGCTTCACTGAGAGCAAAGAGATCTAGGCAAGAAGTGGAGCCGAGCCTCGGAGCTCCAGCTGATGTTTGCGTGTGGAAAAACTGCACCTGCCTTCAAGAGCAGAGCAAAAATTACACAGCCAGACGGCCCAAGCCTTCCAGAAAGGATGTGTGTTGATCTTCTCGGTGGTTTCCAATCGGAGGATATGTGTTTATCCTTTAAGGATCTGTGTTACTGCGTGCTGCTTGCTGGCTGAGAGCTATCTGCGTCTAACACTTCCTGACTGTATCCAGTTCCGAGCTGCTCTGTATCTCTCGCTTTCTGTCTCTGTAGGTGTGTTTGCACATTCCTCGTTTAGTAAACTTGAACCGCGCTCTGTTTGTACTAGATTAAAGTCATTAGAGGGCCTCGGAATGAGAGATGTTTTAAACTGGCGCTGAATCGGAAACAACCCCACTGGACATTAGCAGTTACCGGCCATTAATAACAAAACGAGGACAGACGCTGCGGGGACTTGGCTTTCTCTTAACAGCCAGCAGAGGAACTATACTGAAACTATCACACCCTGGTTTGAGATTTAAAAAAAACGCTCATAAATTTTGAAGAAAGCCTCTGGGGGATTTTTGTCGGGGCTTCTGTGAAAGTCATTTTTGTTTTGGATAATTGAGTAATGACAATAGGACCTAACCGTTGGATTATGCATGCTTAGCACTGGTAAGTATTGGTGCACCGGGGCAGGTGGCGAGTGCCATTTCTAGGAATCGGGCAGAAAAGGCCATATCCAAATTAGATGCACGACTGCTCATAAAACAGACTCGATCTGTGAACAGGGGTCTAGCAGAACCCCGGTATTCGCGGGTTAGAACTTATTATGAAAGAATTCTAGCACAATGATATATACACACTGTGTTTGTTTTAAGTGTGGTTGCACTGTTGATGCATCTGGCTGTACTTTTCACGTTGGATCGATTTCATTGATCGGGTTAAAATGTTACTAAAACAAATATAACTCTACATCCACCAGGCTTTTGCTTGTCTTTATCAGTCCGATACTGCAAGTTACGCACACCAGTTAACCTGTTTAGGGAAGCAATGGTAATGAGTTCGGGTTGAAAGATGAATGGCTATTGGTAAGTGCAGGGTTGCTATAGAAATAGTGTGTAGGTTCCCAAGCCGGGTTGCATGTTCCACTTCTAAAGATAACCATTTGTGTAGCTCCTGTAGCTGCTTTTTGAATCTTCTGTAATGTTGGCTAAAGGCTGTTGTTTGGGTGCCAGTGGCAGATGGCATGTTTCTTTTGCTCATTTTGAAAAGAGAAGCTGGTCGGTCTGCATGGTGCTGAATTTGCCAGAGTAGACTGTGAGGTGTGTGCTCCTTGTCTTCATTTTTACACACTGAAATGTCATGGGTGTGTGAAAACATTTAGAGACGGACTTGTACATGTAAACTGACTGAGTCATACAGTAAGAGTAGAGATATTGTTGGTGAGATGAGACGATGAACCTAGCTGAGTGCAAAACAAATTACTGGTCTAGTATGTCAAGGGCTTTGCCTCTAAATGGATGAAGCTAGCAGTCTGTCCCCACCCACCCAGTAGCTGTTGGATTACACAGGTACAACAAACGTTACTTCTTATAAATAGTCTTTCTTTAAAGTGCCACTACTCACTGATTGTACAGTGCAGCTCCATTATGATATCCATTCAGAAACGACTAATGATCTGTCATTTTTGCCAAAACTTTGAGAAGGTAATATTTAAGCAGAGTTCATATTGTGGTCAAGTTTTCTGTAGTTCTTTTCCTTTTATTCTTCATTACTGTAGTTGTTTACATGAAAACGGGATCCTACCCCCTCCCCTGCAGTTATTCTACTCTGGTTATTTAATCTCTTGCTGAAGTGGCAATCCTCTGATGTGACTTCATAATAGTTTCTCCAGCAACACACTAACACACTGTGATGTCACAAACATATTACAACTTCAAATAAGGGATTATGCAGCAGAAACAGATAAACTCTTACGCGACAAGGATATGGTTTCAATGCAAAATTACAAATAGTAAAGAACCAATGAAAGAGAAGCACAGACAAAATATAATATTTAAGCCTGTGTCTGACGATTATTGTTTTACATTTTTTTTCACAAGTATCAAACTCAGTTTAAAAATATGATAACCACTGCCCAGGTTTGAAGAATGGGACAGTAATTCTGTCGAGTTGGTTGTATGACATCCATAGGAGTAGAAGATGATGTCACAAAAGGACTGTAAAACAATGACAGCCTCCTTTTATAGATTGGTGTTGTGTCTTGTGTTTAACCTTATGGGCTGCTGCTGTAGCAAATGCAAGTCACTGTCCTTTCACACCCCCTCCTGGGTACTGTCAGTGTGAGCCAGGTGAGAAAATACAGTAGTATAATCATAGTGATCCAGTGCCTGTATTTATGTTATTCATATATTAGTTTTGTGGAAATACTGTATGAGAATTACATTTGATTTAGCAAGTCAATGGAGCTCACAGATTCTAAATGTCAGGAGTATTTAAAGTAAAATGATGATGCTTACCAGTTTGTATTGGGAGATTTTCAAGAGATATACGTATTTATACAACAGGTATAGAGTGAAATGCCACATAATTGGAAGATAGGGACTACAGACAGAAACAGGCTAAAAACTCCTACAGCTCTATCTTCCAATATCAGTAGATATATAACCTTGGATCCCAATATTATTAAGAAACCTATCTAGTCTCTTCTTGAAGGTTTCTAGTGTATGGGTAACAACCACTAACTTTGGTAGGCTGTTGTTCCAGGCTACCCCCTGATAAAGTAAGGATTTTCTGAGACTAGTTTTGACATGATCTCCTATTCACTAAAAATACCACCAACAGCTTAATCTGGTTCAAGGTCAGTTGGCATTCATCTGTATCCCCCTCCCCCGGGTCGTGCCAAAAAATAGGCAGAATGTGTCTAGTCCACTTACCCGGTCAACAAGAACTAAATAAATAAATAAACAGATGGAAATTGTGACTTCTAGTGTTATGATTCCCATTCTTCCTTCTAAAAATTTATGTAAACTGATATTTTTGGACCCACAGTGTAAAATGTCATGATGTATACCATGGCAGGGCAGATACATCTGGAAGATAAAATGCTGTTATTTTCACTGGACACATCACTACAGTGCAAATAACGTTATTTGAGCAGTAGCTATGTTATTTGCATAGTAGCCACAAGCTATGCTTTTCACAGGAACTGGCTGCCCACAAACAGCACATCAAATGGTGGCACTGTCACTTTAACAATAAAAGTAAACAGCTCAGCTTGTCATCATTAATAAAGTGGAAATGAAAGAAAATCTGTAAACAGATAATCCATTTACATAATACAGCATGTCTTTTTATCAGCAAGAGACAGACACAAAAAAGCAGGAACTCCATTGGTATACATCGATTATTCCACAAGGTAGCTTCAGATATTCATGTTATCTGGTTTGAAATGTTGTTGTTACTGCCATTTTGCACTCATGGCTGCGCCACTCATGCACATGTGCAATAATAACAACATTCCAAACCAGATAACATAAATATTTGAAGCGACCTCATGAATAATCCTTATTTAATTAATAGGTCACGTTTCTTCATTGAAAAGCCAACTGTATTATGCTGTAATACATATGTATTACGGCATTTAATACATGGCTTTTCCAGTGGATGAATAGTGCATTAGGATAAAGTATGGATAGTGCAGTGTATTCAGAATTTAACACACACTGAGTTGTTGGATGGCTACCATAAACTCCTCGGGTTTCGCCCTCAGGATTTATGTGCCATCCAGCAACTCGGTTTTGTGTGTTAAATTCTCGTAACACACTGCTCCCCATACTTTATCCTATATATAATTAATGGCTTCCTCTTTTTTCCATAAGGAAACCGTGGTGTAATTTGCCATTATAAAGGAGCGTTTATAACGGCAAACACGCGCACGGTTTCCTCCTCTCTTCGCATGTGCATGCTCAAACTCTGCTCGCTTTTTAGGATGGCGATGGCGAGGGACTCATCATTGGGCCATGCTGGCTACAGCGGAAGTGAGCGCGGTTGTTATGGTTGTTATGGCAGAGAAGAGAGCGATGTCGAGTGAAGAAACAGCTGCGGGACTGTCTCCTCAGGTATTTGAAGGGGATGGGATGGGAAAACAGAGAGGACTTTTACTTCCGGAACCTCAAACCCACTCACCTTTTTTATTTTATATAATTGCTGATGTAAAAAAGAGGAAGCCAACAATTATATAAAATAAAATATGGGTCGGGGTGTGTGTAAAACTTGATTTTACACACCCTAGTTATGAATGTGTCCCAAACCGGGCTCGCCCCCGGGTTTATGTAGCATCCCGCACAACGAGGGTGTGTGAAAATCTTGTTACACACCCTGACCCATACTTTATTCTCTATATATTGCATTTTGGGCATATGTCATAGTTGACATCTAATAAAGCTGGATGCATCACATAGAGAATACTGGATAGGAAACTATGAACAACCAGTGTGTTCTGCCACAAAGGGGTTCTGATTCCCTTTGAACTCGAGAGCAAATCTTGAGCAGTCCATGAGAATCAGAACCTCGAGGTGGTAGAACACACTGGTTATCCATAAAATTGCTCATCCGGTATTTTTTATAGTGTATAATATTATGTGAAATGTGTATGCGGTGGCTCATTTGCTTCCAGAACAAAACTAATTTGTGTAGTCTCTAGTGGTTTCAGAATACTGTTGTCCACAGAAGGGAACAATCACATTCCATGACCTTTGAATTGTGATACAACGACATTTTGAAAGGGATAGAATTCTATACAGAACAATATTCTATTATACAATGGCTCAATACATACTGGCTCCTGATTGGCTGGCTGGCACGATTTACATGTTGTAAATCCTGCTATCACCCAATGGTACAAAGTGCCAGCCACCACTGAGCTGCACCAGGAACCAACACTTAAATCCCTCCAACCCAAAATTCCTCCTGATTGCTGAATCCCACTGCTCAATACTAGCTCCCTCTCACTTTGTCGTCCATCACAAGGCACGCTCCTGCTCTCAACCTCCGATCATCCGGTTCTGCACATTTCTGTGGAAAACAACAAGCACACCAGAAAAAAATAAAAAAGGATAATTTCTTTCACCCATTGCCTTTCACTAAAATGGAGCCTTCACTGAGAGATCCACTAATGCCAATCTGTACTGCCAACCACCCACAGTAAACAGAAGTCCGCTCTGCTCCATTCACTGATACAGCACTCACGCAGTACAACAGCACCCTGTAACTCCATGCTCTATCGATACCATAATCCCAATGTTCCTTACCCGCCTGCTGCTCCAACTCTCGCTCCATTTTCAGTACTGGTGCTGATCCTCATCCCCAACTTGTCATCCTGTGACACGGAAACCATGTGCAGAGTGCAGTAAAAATGGAGCCACTGCCCATTTTTAAAACAAAGCTACTGGAGGAATAAAAAACAAACTGTCCCGGTACCTACAAGAACAAATCAAATCAAATCAAAATCAAAAATCAGATCAAATCAAATTTATTTATAATGCACTTTTCCAAAACCAAAGCACAAGTACAGAATAAAAAACAGAAATACAATAAAAATATTTAAATAACAAACAGCAGTGATAAATTAAATATTGTCTCCAAATGCCAGGCCAAAAAGATATGCTTTTAATGAAGACTTAAAAGTCTTGATGGTCAGGCACTCTAATCCGACAAGGTAGAGAGTTCCACAGGATTGGGGCTACATAAGAAAAAGCCCTAGCACCTGATGTTCAAAGACAGACCCTGGGAACCGCTAGCAATCCCTCATTGGTTGAGCGGAGAGGGCGGAGGGGACAGTAGGGCTGAAGGAGATCTTGCAAGTAACTCGGTCCCTGTCTGTGTAGGGTGTTATAGGTCAGCAACCAAGGGTGTGGGCAAGCATACTCACTGTACACATTTGTATATACTTTTGTTGAGTGCCTGTTACAAACCATATACCTTTCTGTTAACATTTTCATCTAATCTGTAGTATTTGGGCTAGTGTAGGCCACTGAGGAGTGTCTCTGTTTAAACTACTGTTGTTTAGGAGACAGATCCATGTATAACCTCTTTAGAGATTAGAGGAATCATCTGACAACAATCTGACCTGTTTGGAAGGGGGTACCATTTGAAAAGGATGTGTACATTTTTTTAATGGGGGGGTGTAAGTTTTGGAGATTGTGTGTACGAAATGGAAATTTCTGGCTACACCCCTGTCAGCAACATGACCTTGAAATTGATCCTCCATTGCACCGGCAACCAGTGCAGTTTGCGCAGCACAGGAATGACATGGCTAGTTCTTGATAGCCCAGTCAACAATCTGGCCGCAACGTTCTGCACCAGCTGCAGGTGGCAGAGATCCACCTCTGGTAACCCTAGGTATAGAGCATTGCAGTAATCAAGACAGGAGGCCACAATGGCGTGAACCAAAGTAGGCAGGTCCTCGGGCGGAACAAGGTGCTTTATCCAGGAGATGTTCCTCAGATGGTAAAATGAGGAATTGACAACTGCTGACACCTGTGCTTTTAGCGTCAGTTAGTTATCAAGTACAACTCCCAGATTCTGCACCTGTTCAGAAGGTCTCAACTGGTTACCCCCAAGCACAAGGCCAGACGGTTGCCCAGGAGTCAACTTCTCTACTCACTGACCTGGGTCCACCACCAGCACCTCCGTCTTGTCCAGATTTAATCTCAACCAGTTAGCACTCATCCAGTCCTGAATCTCAGTGAGGCAGCTATTAAAAACCGAAACCACACTGTTCTGTTCTGGTACAAAGGACATGTATTGCTGGGTATCATCTACACAGCAGTGCAAACCCAGCCCATACTGCCTTATAATGTCTCCTAGTGGCAACATATACACTGTGAACAATATGGGAGACAGCACGGAATCCTGCGGCACCCCACAAGGCAGGAAGAAGGGGGCAGAGAAAAAAACCCTGGACACCACCTTCTGAGTCCTGCCTGTGAGGAAAGAATAAAACCACCTGAGGACTGTTCCTGATAGTCCACAGAATAGCTGAAGGCATTCCAGCAATACCCCATGGTCCACAGTGTCAAATGCTGCAAAGAGATCAAGAAGGACCAAGATCGAACGATTATTCTGATCCCTCACTATCAGGAGATCATTAAGTACTCAAACCAATGCAGTCTAGGTACTGTGCCTCTTCCTGAAACCGGACTGGAGAGGATCATAGACTTCGTTGGTGGTAAGAAATTCCTCGAGCTGCAAAGTGACTACCTTCTCAATAACCTTGCCCAAAAGGGTCAGGTTACAGATGGGTCTGTAGTTCACAAGAATGTCTGGGTCACAGGAAGGTTTCTTTAAAAGGGGTGCTATCACAGCCTCCTTCAGGGAGTCAGGAAATACCCCTTGGTCCAGCGAACACCAGACTATCTCAGCAAGGATCGGTCAGATGACATCCAAACATCCCACAAGGAGGCAAGTTGGACCAGGATCCAAACTACAGTAAGTCAGTCGCAAGCCCTGAGTGATCTTTATGATATCCATGATCACTAGCTGTTCGAAATCTGTCCAGAGAAACCAGGTGCCTGTGCCCTCACATCAATCACCACCGTACTTATTTGAACCTGTCATGCATATCTCCGACCAGACGGAGGACACCTTATCTGCAAAGAATAGAGCAAACTCCTCACACTTAGATTGTGAAAAAGCTCTTTGGCCCCAAAGGCAGGCTGGATTGCACAGCCTGTCCACGGTCTGAAAGAGCTGAGCTGGTCGATTCCTTGCTGCAGCAATCTCCCTGGACAGGAAATCTGCCTTCTTATGGGAGATTGCTGACTGGTTGTCCCCATAATGGGCCATCAACCTAAGTCTCTCCTCCTCCAGGCTGGTTTTCCAGCAACAATGTTCCAACCTTCATCCAACTCTCCTCAACTCCCTCAAGGTCCCATCAAACCAAGGGGACCGAGGGTGGAGTGGGAGAGGGCGAACTCGGACAGGAGCTACAGCATCCAGGGCCCCCAGCACCACACTATTATAGTGCATCACTAGCCCCCCTCCCAGATCTGAGCATTCCAATGGCCTACCCAATAGGTCCAGCACTGCCATCAGACCCTCTGGGGTAACGCCCCTCAAAGGGCGGTACTGAACCATCTCCATGGGGTGGGTCTCACAGGGGGAGCCACAAAACTGAACATTATAGAGTGATGGTCCGACCATCTAACTGGTTCCACCACCAAGTTAGTGGCCTCCATCCCCAGGAGAAACATCAGGTCTAGGGAGTGACCCTGAATATGGGTTGCAGCAGTAACTACCTGTGAAAAGCCCAATGAAATCCTCAGCTGGAAGAAGTTTTGACCAAAATGTTTTGACCAAAAAACAACAACACAACCGGGTCAGAGTCAGGTAGTAAAATGACAATGTTCAAGTGGGAAAAAGCTAAATGCTCCTCGGCATGCACACAAAATGAATGCACCAAAAACAACCCTACCAACCAAGTACCGCATCCTAGCAACCCAGAACTACTTCTTCTTGTGGAGAAACAAATACAACAAAAATAACAAAAAAATACATAAAATTAAAAAAAACAACTTTTTTCATATTTTTCCCACGAAACAACAAGGCTATCATTGTATAATCGCAATATCCCACTAGAGAACATGGGTGATGCCAAGATTAACCCACTACTGGTGTGTCACTGGTCACTCGGCTGTGCCTCAAGACCGAACAACACACCAGGCATGGGCAAATCCTGGCATCACCCACACCCTCTTGTGCTATACTGCTTAACTCTACACTGTATATAATGGAATTCTGAACAAATCAGAGGGCAGCTTTCACAATGCTGGTGATATCACAAAAGCCAGGTGCAGCACCAAAGCCAGCAGTTGAAATCAGAGAGACACCATTACATCTTCATACACACAGAAGATTAGAAAGCTATAACAATTAAGCTGGTGTTGTATAAATCATATATGAAATAGGCTGACTCATACTAAGCAATTTAACATCACTTGTGCAGGGGCAAGACTTTAATAAATCACTCTTGACTCCACCACTGGTAAGCTGTGTTTCTTCCTCTTTGCTCCAGAAGAAAAATTGCATGTTTTGAGTCAACCTGTTGCATAGCCTTATTTTCAACCCCTTTGGCATCTGCACTATTGAAGAACTCAACATTACTAGCACAGTTATTGTCCAAAGACAACAAGTAACAACTGACCAAGTTATTTTTAAAATGTACACTATATGATTAACCTGCAACTGCTGTCATCCTCAAAGTTGACATGTGAGATCTGAGTGACAATTTGACATTTTTTACTTTTTAACCATCCTCAAATTGTATCTGGCAGTCTGTGTTGCACGTCTTCCTGTTATGAAACAGTTTAAACCTCCCAACAAAGGCTAATTGTTTCAGTTCTCCTATTTAAAAAACATTTTTTAACTCTACTTTTTGCCCCATCAGCCTGGTGGGATGTACCCCATAGTCAGCCCTTTCTTGCCCCCCCCATGCTCTAGGCCAACCAGCATTCCAGGAGGTTCCACGCCATGATATTGACATCATTTAGATTGACGGCCCCGACGTTGACGGGAACAATGCCGACAGTCGGCATTGTTCCTGACAGGGGAAAGTGTTTTCTGTGGGGGGGCCCCCTTCTTTATATAACCAACTCCAAGTCAGAGCTGGTTCAGGGTGGGGGCACAACACCTGGAGTTGTGATGTCGGGTCACAGCGGACCACCACAGCAAAATATCTTGACCCAGTGAGATTTGTCACTGTGGTGGTATTTCGCTGTTGTGGGGTCATTGTCCTGACTGCTACCATTCTGGGAGACTAGAAGTGATGCAACCAGTGGGCCCCCCTCCAGGGAAGAAGAGGAGGAGAAGCTAATCTGGACACTGTCTGCCATCGGTCAGCAGGAGCTGGGCTGGAGTCCTAGTGTCATGATGCATGGATATGGGGGGATCTGTCTTTGTTTCCCCTCTGGTGCAGTGGACATGCAGTGACATCATGGGCAATGTTAGGTGTGCTCCTGAGCTTGATTAGTCACCATTTGCCACATCACCAATCCCAATTCAACTGCAGCATCTTGGCACTGGCACCCCAGTCATTACTAGGGGTCACAATACTGCCGGAGTGTTGAGAGCTGTCCAGTGGAAGCTCAATTTCCCACCCCTGGCCAATCTGTGATGCTCATTGGTTGTTCCTGAACACAGGTCATCAGTGCCAAAAGCAGTAGGGCTACTGCTACACTGGTGAGTTGGCCTCCCATTTAAGAAGTTAATGAAATTATAAGTGCAGTTTATTCCATTTTGGCATAACAGTGGTATGTATTCATACCTGGCAGCTGTCCCACATGAGGAAGGATGTCTTTCATTTTACCCCTGAAGACTGCCCTGTCCCATATCCACCACCACGTGGAAGGTACTGCCCATACACTGAAGGTGCCATAAACTCACACTTTAAAGAAACATTCATAATACTCTATGATATTAAATTAACTTTGCACAAATAAAGGAACTTGTTTTACAGCATTCTAAGCTTGTCTCTCTCTGGGTAGCCAATGTGTCCCATATTCTGAGCATATTAATATAGTAGTTTAAGGTCCAAAAGGACTCTATGGTACATTCATCAAGTCACCCCCACCCTTCATACACAGGGATCAAAACATATGCTGTGCCAATATATATATATATATATATATATATATATACTCATTTAGAGAGAACATTTAGGGAATTTATATGGAACATTCTGAGTCCCACATTTTCTATACAAATTGGATGCCAATGTCCTGCATTTCAGTGACAAAAGTAAGAGATACATATGGTGATTTGACCTTTGGGGAATTCCTTTATTGTAATAGGGTCTAATGCAGCCATGCTAGGCTCAGTAGGTCTTCTCAGCAGGGCCAATCTCCTATTTTACTTAAAACAGAAGGATTCTCTTCACACAGTGCTTTTCTTGCCTTTGTCAGCTATGTGCAAAGAAAGGGGAAGGGGCCTGCTGGCAGCAGCTTGCCAACTGCTGAGATCAGGGGACTGTTTCTTCTGTAATTAATTCACTTTTCCAAATGTCTTTTGTGAGTAAATACATGTACTTGCAATCCTTACAAATTCAGTATTATTAAAAGAACTCACTGTGAGCAGTCTTAAAATGGCCAGGTGGAAAGTCAAGATAGGAAAGGGAGTCAAAAGCTGAATATATGAAATCACGTCCACCATCGTTTCATGTTTAATTATTGTAGCACTTGTTACTAGGGAACTGCTCTCCAGTTGTCCTGTGTTTTACAGAAACTGTAAAATGTGCATTTTTTGAAAGATTTGTATTGGTAATTTAAGCTAAGTGGACATAGACATTTGCCTGTGGGTCACCATAGTGATGTGGGTCAAAGGTTATTGAAATATCATTATGAAGTTTCCTTTCCAATGGGAATGTCAAACTTTAAATCGGTTTTATAGGATGGGAAATAAAGTATAACATCAAGAAGGTGTGGAATAGTTGTTTGTATAAGATCTACCAAAACAGTGTGTGCTATTTTCATTAATTAGGAGCAAAAAATTCTATTTGAGATTCATGCTGTAATTCTGAAATGTGCTGCTACTTCATCTCCATTCCAAGCAGGTTCTCTGTCTCTTGACAGAAAGGCAGTGTGTACTGGAGTGCAGCCATTAAGTGTGATTACAGTATTGTGACCTATTTAAAAGGGTCTGATTGTGAAGCTACAATGATTCTAATTTGGTTTTTAAGAGGGATTATAAGGTTGACATCATTTACACAGTTCAAGGCCTGATTTCTCAATTATAAGAAAGCATCAATAAATAGCTTCCTAGCTCTATAAAGTAAAAATTATATTACTTAACTTTTACATGAAGCATTTTCCACTCACATTAGAAAATAAGGCATCAGTATGTCTACTTAATCATAAACATTACATGCATCATCTTTGTAATTTTCAGTCACCTGGTCCTGCATGCCTCAGTTTACAGGACTTTAAATAGTCTTTTTAAAATATCTAACATTTGGATGGCAGTAAAATAGTAGTTGCTCTGTTTAGGAATTAACATTGTTGCTTTTTCTCAAACTGTTCCCAATCTGAAACATAGTTTTTAAAACTCTGTTTTAACTCTAGTAGGTTCCTTCATGCATTCATTTTAACCTGCAGTAAAACATGCAAACTGCTGTTTATTGACAGTTTCTTAGTGCAACAATCTAAGTGTAAAACTTTTAGGTTACTATTAAAGATGTTGCAATGTTTTAATTTGCCAGTGAAGTTGGCATACATTTGCCAAATTCACAGTTTGCAAAGCTTTGCAAATTTCTTGGTGGGCAGAACAACTTTGCTGTTGACTTTATTATTTTTATTTAAAAAAAAATAATTTGAATAAAATACCTCCTCCTACCCACTGTGGTGTAATTTCTTCCTCTCCCAAATACTTTGAAATCTTATAACCCTTCTTCCATCCCCCAGCTAGTACTCGCCTCCCTTTCCCCTGCCCTGGTGAAATTATAATTATAAATATACCAACTCTTTCCCCTCACCTCCGTGACAAACACACTCCCCCACTTTCCCCACCCAGACCCTATTTTTGAAGTATCCCCCACCCAACCCCCTCTAACCCCTGCCACCCTCCTACCCCTATCAGCACCCAAGAAATATATTTCAAAGTAATACTGTAATAATGAAAACAGTGTTCCAGTGCAGTGTGTCTGTTCTGCTCTGTTTTGTGTCCCTCTCAGTAATGGCACTGTTGCATGGATGAATGGTGATGACTTTGTTCCTAGTAAAACCTGATCAGCTGAAATTTCAGCGTATCACATGTTATTAGGAGCAAAGACATCATCAATTCAACATTCATGCATGCGACCACTTCATTAGTAATTGAGACACAAAACAGAGCAGATACTCTGCACCAGGGGACTGTTTTCTGCATTATAAAATTTGAGTGAAAAATATTTTCTGGGTGAGGATGGTAGTGGGGACCAGAGAGGGTTGAGTGGGGGGGATACTAGTTCAATAGGGTCTGGTTGGGTGGGGGGAGCTAACGGGACTGAGTTTGGTGTTTTGGTGGGGGGAAGGGTATATTTATATTCATCAGTTTGGCAGGGCACATGGGGTTAGGTGAGAGAAAGATGCTTGCTGGGGAGTGGAAGGGGGATTACAAGACTTTAATGTGTTTGAGAGGTGAGGGGAGAATTACACCACAATAAATGTGTGAAATTTTTATTTTGGTAATTTGAAGACTGCAATTTGCATGTTTGCCACCAGCAAATTGTGCAAATTTGTATGACGTCACTACACAAATTGCCTAATTTGCCCACAAATTTGCAGTTCATGCAGTTTCTGTCTGCAAATTTGGGCAATTCACAAGGTGAATAAATACATGAATTGCAGCAATTTGTAAAAGCATTAGCTCAAAGGTACTTGTAATCCTAGAATAAATAAAATAAAGCTAATTTGCCGAAATTCACAATTTTTTTCACAACATAAATTTCAGCAACTTTGCAAACCACCATTTACCATTTAGGCCCAGATATTCAAAGGGGTTGCACCATGTGCAACCCCTCAATGTGCCCTGGCACAATATTCAAATGGGAAAGTTGTGCTGCGCAAATCCTGATGCGCCGGGGTGCATTGTTAATGTATGTGGCACATCTGAAGTGGGTGTGCACATGCATATGTGGCACATCCTGATATTCAGCCCGGGATGCATGGTGCATCTGCTGGCACAGCCTCCAGATGTGCTGCATACCTGGGTGCAGAGTTGAGCCAGGAAAACCCTGGAACAAATGCGGGCCACCCACAGGTAGGCGGCTGTAGTGCAAGGTACAACACACCAGCTGCCAGCCATGGGTGGCCACATGCCCAGCATGAACACTGGTCACAGGCACCAAAATACACCCTGGTGGGCTAGTGTGCCCCCCTCTCCGTATGCCCGATCATGGGCAGTGGCCATGATATTACCCACCCTGGTAGGCTAGTGTCCCTCTTCCTCCCATATGCCCGATCATGGCTCGCAGTTCTAAATAATACTTCGGCGGTCCAGTGATCTCTTCCTGTATGCCCACTGCAGGCTTTTTGTAGTGTTAGAATAACCCCGGTGATCCAGTGACCCTCTCCGCATGCCCGATCGCGAGGCTTCGACATGTAGCGAATGATTCAGGGTTCAGCGGTTCTCTTCCCACCCGCCTCACAGAGACTTATTATTACCAGCCCCCATCGGTGGGCAGCACCCCACCCACATTGGCTGGGTTACTTGTCAACCAGCACATAGTATGATTTCAGGCACGAGTCCACAGTGTGTGACTATTGGCTTAGAGAATTATGGTTACTACAAGAGTTGAATATGTGAATGAACACAGCGCTCATTCACATAATTGTGCCTGTATAGCAGTGGAATTGAAGCCCATTGGTCCACACTGTGGACCAATGGGCATACAGATTGTACTGTACACTGTCATTCGGCAGGGTGGCCAGGCAGTAGGGGGTGGTGCTGCTGCCCACCATAGATGGGGGCTGGGTGGCAGGGGTCCTTTGTGGGTGGGTGGGTGGGAGGGGGAACCGCTAGACCATCAGGTCATTCATTTTACCTGTCAGAAGCCCAAGATCGGGCATACCGGAGGGGGAAGATCCACTGGACCACCAGGGTTGTCCTAACTATTACAAAAGCCCACAATCGGGCATACCAGAGGGGGGGATCCACTGGACCACCAGGGTAGTTGTTAGTATAACAAAAGCCTACAATCGGGCATACAGAAGGGAGGGGGTCTGCTAGCCTGCCAGAGTGTCACTGCGTGGTCACAGTGGCAGCGCAGGGCACCAGACGCATTTTTCCGGTCTGCCCTGTGCAATGCATGCAACTGAGGCCATAATGACATGCAAATGGCACCATTTGCACCATGCATATATTATGGCCCCATCTGCATGCCCACATCTGAATATTGTGGGGTGATGCACACAGCGCAACCAGACTTGCACTGGAGCATTCCCAGTCTCCCCATCTGGGGGATGCGCCAGTGCATCCTTCTTGTGCTATGTGCATTCCTTGCCATATCCAATGGTGATGCGCCATGGCGCATCTCCTTTGAATATCACCCTGTCCTGGCCCCGGCGCAGCTCGGTTACGCTGCACCCCCACTTGCACCATTACCCAGCACAGTCTGAATATCTGGGCCCTAGTCTGCAAAGGCACTGCTAAGTAAAATTGTTTTAGGTGAAATCCCATTTGGTTTGTTTCCCAGTTTTCCCAATTTACAATGAGTTCTAATTACTGCAACAAGCATCTCAACAGCATCCAGACTGGAAAATGTTAAAAACTGTGTCCCATACTACAGCTTGAGCTTATTATGGTTTGAGAGCACCTTGATCTGACTGTCAACACCATCAGCAAGATCACATTAGTAAACCTTTGAATATTCCTGCTTTAAACTGCTGAGTAGCTGCATGCAGATTTCAGGTTCTAATTGATGTAGTGTCAGTGAAGATCAACATTATTCAGTCCTCAAGACAACAGTGTTGTAAATGACTCCACGAGGTATGGCTTGGTATGTGATTCCAAACAGTGGTTATGTAGTATTCGTGAGCTCTGTCTGTCCTAGATTCACAAAAGGTTATTTATGCAAAGCATTTTGTTTCACAGTGCAATGATTACATAGCTTCATAAAGCAATTTCCAGTATTGAGGAAAGCTTTTTAAAAATGTAATATTCAGCTTATTTCTGTCCCTGGCCCCATCTCATCTTTTGCATTTTTCTCTCTGCTGAAGTCATATTCTCAATTTGTGATATCTGTATGACTTCAGCATAGAATAATATGTGTTAATGGCAGTAAAATGTCCAACAGCCCATCTCATCTGCCCAGCCCTACCTACTGTTGTTTGTGATTACCTAGTTGTTCCTCTCTGTCCTTCATCAATCCAATCCAACTTTATTTATATAGCGCCTTTCAAATCCAAGGCACTGTACAAAAACATACACAAAGTAATAAAAATTTCCATACATTAAAAATGTCAGCCATGACTAACTAGAATATGCTAAATTGAATAAATATGTTTTTAAAGCAACCGTAAAACTATCGACGGTTGGGCATTCTCTCAACCAACGAGGTAGAGAATTCCACAGGGTTGGTGCTGAAAAAGCAAAAGCACGAGATCCTGATATCTTTAATCGAACCCTAGGAATCTCCAGCAATCCCTTGTTGACGGAACGGAGAGGATGGAGGGGGCAGTGGGGAATCAGGAGATCTTTCAGGTAACCGGGTCCCTGATCATGTAGGGCTTTAAAGGTTAGTAAATCAACCTTAAAGGTGATCCACCACCAGACAGGCAGCCAGTGCAGGTCGCGGAGCACATGCGCATAGACTGCCCAGTCCCAGTCAAAAGCCTGGCTGCCGCATTCTGCACCAGCTGGAGGTGGCGGATATCAACCCCTGGTAACCCTAGGTACAGGGAGTTGCAGTAGTCCAGATGGGTAGTGACAAAGGTGTGGACCAATGTTGGAAGATCCCCCGGAGGAACCAGATGTTTCACCTGGGCGATATTCCTCAGATGGTAAGAAGAGGATTTGACGACAGCTGACACCTGAAATTTTAGGGTCAGACCATCGCCAAAAATAACGCCCAGATTTTGCACCTGATCAGAGGTAGAGAGTGGTATACCACCAAGTAACAAACCTGATGGTTGTCCAGCTCCCAAACCCACCCCCGAATGACCTGGATCCACAGCCAATACCTCAGTCTTATCCAGATTGAGTCTCAGCCAGCTGGAACTCATCCAAAGTCTGATCTCCGCAAGGCAGTTATTTAGTACAGAGAGTGCATCGCCCTGACTGGGGAGAAAGGACAGATACAGCTGAGTATCATCTGCATAGCAGTGAAACCCAGACTGTATCGCCTGATGATTTCTCCCAATGGCAGCATATACACTGCAAACAACATGGGAGCTAAAATGGAGCTCTGTGGTACCCCACAAGGCAAGGAGTGAGTGCCAGAGGAATAAATTCCAGTGACAACTCTCTGAGACCTGTCCGTGAGGTAAGAACGAAACCATTTGAGGACTGTACCAGACAGCCCACAAAAGACCCGCAGGCTCCCCAACAGCACTCCATGGTCTACAGTGTCAAATGCAGCAGAGAGATCGAGAAGGGCCAGAATGGTACATGCCTTTTGATCTCTGGTCATTAGGAGGTCGCTCAATACCCGGACAAGGGCAGTCTCTGTGCTATGCCTTTTCCTAAAGCCAGACTGGAGAGTATCATAGACACTGTGAGTTATAAGATGATCATCCAATTGCAACGCAACTGTCTTTTCAATACCCTCACCAATAAATGGCAGGTTAGAGATAGGCCAGTAGTTAGCTAGACAATCTGGATCCAAGGAGGATTTTTTAAGGAGTGGTCAAACGACTGCCTCCTTAAGGGGGTCAGGAAAGAACCCCCTCTCCAAAGACTTCCAGACAATGTCAGCAAGGATTGGGCAGATAACTTCTACACAGCCTACTAAAAGAGGTGTAGGGCCCGGATCCAAACTACAACTAGTTGGTCGCATTGTTTGGATGATCTTCACAATGTCCCCGAACTCCGGCCAGCGAAAATCTAACCAGACAGACCGAGGACATGCCACTTCTCGTCGACCACCGCAATCCCCCATAGGAGAGGTCGGACCGATGCCGGACCTGATGCTGGCAACCTTATCTGCAAAACACCGAGCAAACTCCTTGCATCTTAGCTGAGAAAAGGCTTCTCTGGGCTGAAAACAGACTGGATTGCACAATCTGTCCACAGTCCGGAAAAGCTGAGCAGGTCGATTTCGTGCAGCAGAAATCTCTCTGGACAGGAATTCTGCCTTCTTATGAGTGATTTCTAATTGATAGCTATCATAATGTCCCATCAACCTAAGCCTGTCAGCATCAAGGCCCGACTTCCGCCAGGCTCTCTCTAGCCTTTGGCCAACTCACCTTAACTCCTTCAGCCTCCCTTCCCTGCCCCTTCTAGCCTTACATGCCCCATGTATTTTTATGACCTGTGTTTGAAATTATGACAGATTATAATGGATGGAATTGCAGAAAGATTAAATGAAATCTGAGACTTAAAGATCAAGATTTCTTGTAAATGTCCTCAGTAATAAAGAATGAGGGGAGATAAATACAGAAAATCAAATAAAAGCTGAAATGTGCCCATTATATTTAAAAAAATATGTTCTGACTGCTGTAAATTGCTTTAACCTTTGTTCAGTATACTTGTAATGTTTTTTATGTTGTGTATGATTAAATAATACTAACAGATCTCCAAGTATGCATTACCAAACTGATAATTTGGATTATTACAAGGGGAAACACAGCTGAAAAACACAACTAGTAATGTTTTATTCCACTAATGGATAATGATCCTGTTTGGTCTGTGCCCAAGGTCAAAACTGAATTATTGGAAATGAAATAAACCAAGTCATGAACCTTTGATGACACTCTTGAGATATACATAGACCATGTGGAGGTTTATCCATTTCCCCCAGGGAGTTAAGAAATGTAAGTCTGACTAACATCACAGCTGAGTGAGGGTTAACATTTACAGTTTTAGAAGGTGCCACAAGAAGTTTATTTACCATTGTGATTGGTTGGCATCTCATGGCACTCCAGATATTACCTCATGGGTTACAGCCCACCTGATAGGCTAATGATGCACATGACCCAGATCAGATTTCCAGTATATCCAGGTCCCAGGAACCCCTGCTCTCCAGTTGTAATTTGTGCATCTGAATAGGCAAGAAGCATCCAGAGAACCCCTGTCTGCTCTTTATCTTTAAGGTAGGAAATGTTTTTTCTTATTAGCCTTTGTGCTAGTATTCTTGAATTATGGATAGCACCTTGTGCTTATTATTATTTAAGCAAGGAGCCCTTGGCTCCCAGAGATTCTCATGGCTAAGTTCAGTTTATGTATTATGGGATTTCTTATTGCATTTATTTATGCCTTATGTGTTATGGGATTCTCCTGGTAATCGTTTGGTAACTGTTTTCCTCGTTCCTGGAGGCCTCTCCAAGCGTTTTGAGCCTTCCTAAGTCAAACTGCGTTGTTTTATCTTTGGGCCCTCAGGTGAAAACAGCGTGCTGCCTTCTCGTCCAGCCACGAGGCAGCTTGCACTCCCTCTAGCAGGCCTGCGCCACCAGGAATGCACTGCGAGTTGCCTCTGCTCCCCGCGACTCCGCGGTCCCATTCGGCCTGCGCTCAGAGGCCTCCTCCCTTAATCCCCGCCGCTAGTCACCCCTCTCTCGTGACTCCGCGGCACCCTGGCTTTGATGACACTCTTGAGATATACATAGACCATGTGGAGGTTTATCCATTTCCCCCCAGGAGTTAAGAAATGTAAGTCTGACTAACATCACAGCTGAGTGAGGGTTAACATTTACAGTTTTAGAAGGTGCCACAAGAAGTTTATTTACCAATTCCCATTCAGAGCATCAGTTAGACACCTGCAGTCAGATCTTAACATTATAGGCCCAGAAGGTAACCAATAACATGACCATGAATTTCAGTTCAAAGAAATCTTGTGCTTTATCTTGGGTGGTGGAATGTATTTTTGTTTCACCATCTACAGTATTATTTGCCAGATATTTGTCACACAGCAGCCACTGCACAATGTAATGATTACTACAGTGGTTGTAAACAGTTTATGGAAGCAGCAAACCCTGGTAAACAGAGGCAGTTCTAGAATTTTTGTAAGGGGTAGCACTTCCCCAGAAAAAGTATAAAATATTCCATTTTTAAACTCAGACTAGGTTAAAACAACTTTTGTTTTCTAGCATAATGGGGTAGTGGGTGCTACTTAGCTACAAAATGGAACCACTAGTACAGGTACATTTCCATATTTATGCAGGGTTGAACATCTGCATACTTTGTGTTTTGGTAAAGCTGGGTCAACTTCATGTTTGCTAACATAAATGCAGGTTTAACTAAAGAAACTAAAGCCTTTGCCTGGTCAGACTCTAACAAGCACATTTGATCTTTGGAGATCAGACATGATTTTTAGGCTCTGTCAGCTGTACTGGCTAAATAATTCTACTTTAAAATTTAGCACATGGGGCATGAGCTGGTTACTCATCTTTAAACTTCTAATCACATATGCAGTTAACCTTCATACAATAAAATATTTTATTTGCATAACTGTTGATACTGTGGCAATTCCAATATTTTGTAAATTTTTAATATTCACCTTTTTTTCTCTTTTCCCATGAGTTTCATGAATGTTCAGTTCTTAAAACAAATTCTTATTTGTGTAATTTATACTTATATAACTGTAGAAAACAAAATATTAGCCTTTTGCATAATTATGTTTTCCTGAAGAAATGCACACTGTGATATTTTATTTTATAAAGTATATCCCTGAATGTGTAGCACTTTAAGGAATGTGATTGCTTAATAAGATGTCTTGCATTAATATAATCCCTTATGACTGTACCTTTGACTCACTTGCATATCTCTGTAGTCAGTAACCAATAACAAAGCAGCTTTACATTAATTTATGACATCATATTCACAGTACAGCTCTGCTCCCTCAAAAATAGTCTTGATCTGATACAATTAAGCAGTCTGTACAAACTATGATAAAACAGTTATTAATGTGTTCATCATAAGCAGAAGGACACAACATGGTGTTGGTTGTGCTGTTACAAGTGCATCCCCAAGGGTGTAGAAAGGAACAAGGCTGAAAACAAGTGCCTTCCACCCCTGGAACTGTGGTCAGGACTGCACAACCAAAACCGTGGTGTGCCTTATTGCTCATATAAAATGAGTTGCTGAGGAATTTAAAAAAAATATATAAAACTACTTCAGAATGTTAGGCATATCAAATTAGTTCTAAAATACTACATCTGTTAGAGGATTATCACTAGGGGGCAGACTGTGGCACTCTTAGTACTATGCGATGTGGTGAGCATCTTTTTTTTATTGTTGGCATTCATTTTGTAACAGAAATAATACTTTTAAAAATCATTATATATCTTTTGATTTTATGAGTGTTTCTTTTAGTTGTTCGTGCCCTAGATGTGGCTTACGTGAATTCGCTTCAATCATGCCAGTGCTCAAATTTTGCCACTTTGTTTTTTTGGTTTTTAATGGCATGGTAGCCTTCCCGTTTTATGTAGACCTAGAAGTGTGGTGTGCCCTACAGTTACTGTCATGCTACTGCTGGCAGTGGCAGTTAGGGAGCATACAGACTACAGACCAAGATTTCTAGTCACTGCTTCATGCTACCAGCAGCAGTGGTAATGGAGCAGACTACTTATTAAAACTGGCAGTGGAGAAGCAGTCAGGTACAACAACAGTAGGGCTGAGAACAACATAAAAGAAACATGATGTAAACTTCAATGCTAATGTACCATAAGCAAGGGAAAACATGTTCAAAAAATGTTTTATGGCTTGTAATGGGACAATTTTACAAAATAGAAAGTTGCAAAGTAATATTTTATGTAATTTGAAAAAACCTGGCACTGGGACATTTTCATACCCATTGGCTGTGCTCTCACAATCCAGTGGGTACAAAGTCATCCTGATCAAGCAATCTGCAATATTACCACTACCCATTTTACAACTTCATTTAATGACCTAACTATGAAAGATATTCATTTTATTAGTGGGGTAAGACACTGCAGGATGAGTGATCATTGAGATATATCTAGATTTACATATTAGCAACAAAAAGGTATACATTTCTAAAGAATTGATACATGATCTTGGTGAAATGGAAGGCAAGAGGCCAACAGCCTGAATGGCATTTAATGCACACTGAAAATGCATTAATTCTCAAGAAACCCATCCTCTGGAATGGGTTATTGGGCTAATAAAATGAAAACATTTTTTTTTTAGTTTGGGCGTTGCTAGGTAGAATATATGAATTTGGTAACAAATGGTGAGTGCTTTTCAATGAGCCCATTAAGTGCATTTATTCTGAAGACACTTATGCCCTTTTGTGGGGTTTTGTGTTTAAAAAGTGTTTTTTTATTATTATTATTATTTTAATGGACAACAGTGTTATTTACCTGTAGTTAGGTAGTTGCTAGGTAGATGAGAGCAGTTTAGTTATGAACTTACATATACCAGAGATTAATGAATGGTCAGGTGATGTGTTTAGACCAATGAAGTTGCAAAGATTCTCAAGAATTCCAAAGCCCATTTTATAAATGTAGGGTGGCAATGCCACTATATTTTGGGTTGAGTAGGCAGTTTAATGTTAAACTCCAATTTTTGTACTTTCATAATTTTGCAACCATTCAACAGATTTACATGCATGTTTGCATGTATGGTCTCATGGGACTGATCTCTGGATGTGCCATGTTGTGTTTGAATCTGATGTGTGGGTTCTAAGATCCAGATAGTGCAAAAAGTGAATTTTTCACACTTTTTTCCCATTGATTTGAAGAGGTTTTTCTTTGAATTTGGCCACAGCCCAGATGGTTTGAAATTTTGGTCTGAAATTTTCAGGACAGAAAGGGACTGGCCCACAGATGTGCCTTTTGCTTGTTTGGTGAAAAAATATTAATCCGTTACAAAGTTATTTAATTAAAAAAAAATTAAATGGGTTCTGAGCATGCTCTGTAAGCACTTAAAATAGCAGTACGAAATGAAAAAAGAATCACCTTTCATTTTGACGTCATCCTTTTTTCATGAGGGGAAAATCCTTTTTCGTTTGCCACCATCTTGTTTTCCATTTTTCCATAAACATTCAAATTTGGAAAAGTACAAAAACGGCATTCTGGAGAGCAACCAACACATGTAGCTTGCTCATTTGGGACCCCTTAGCTGGATTCTGCACTTAACTTTTAGAGGAATGCCCTTAAAATTTTGCTTTTTAAAGATTATAAATATTTTTTCATGATTTGTGATATGAAAAAAGATTATTTTTTGTATCATAAGTCATGAAAAAAGATCCTTTTTCATGAGGGGAAAATCCTTTCTTCTTTGCTGGCATGTTTTCCAAAAGGAAGAAACTGCATTGCAGTCCTAAATACTTTGTCAGAACTTCAGAGACTGATCCCCCCCACCCATCTTATTATTTACTGAGAAAGTTAAGAGATATTACGTCCATATAAAGTAATAAAATAAATGTAAGAAGGAAGGATTTTTTACATCTGGCAAAGATATTGGGAGTAGCTTCTTCCCCTTCCCTCTCTATGCAAAAAGGCAGTAAAGTCCGGAGCCACATTTGTGAAAGTATAAAAATGGAGACTGATTAAGACTGGAGTCTTATTGTGGTAATGGTAGCTGTAATATCTTTTTAAGTGTTCAATATAAAAGTCTTCTGGAGAGTAGTCTCTCTTCCCTTCCTATTACCTTTAGTGTGTGCTGTTGCTCGAACTGGATATCAACTTTGCACATCATTCTATTTTGCACTGAATGTATGAAATATGTATGCTAGTATGCATTAGCAGTTGGATCTTGTTTTTTCAGTAACTTTACTCTGTGATACTTTGCACTGTTTGTTATATGAGCATGGAGTTCCTGATGGCTGCTTGAACAATCCAGAAACCACAGAGAGTTTTATCGCAAGTCAGCATCTCGACTGTTGCAGCTCCATCAAAGAGTCAGCAAACTCCACATAAACAAATCTCCAAACAGCAGATAGTGGAGCGCAAATGAGGGACAGGAACACAAGTTTGAAGACAAAATTGAAAAATACAGCAGTTTTTACTATTCCACAAGTGTTCCAAACATAACAGCAAATGTAAGCAGGTCTAAATACATGTTATAGCAACAACCCCTTCTTAGCACCTTGACTACAAGAGTCTTCAAGAGGGTGGTGCTACTCAGGCAAACACATCCTTAAATACTCATTTTCCTGTTAATTAGACAGTCATTTAAAGAGAGAACTTCCCCTAAGTGTCATATTTAACAATACAATACAACCTTATGCTTGATGACATTCTAAATAATAAACTCATTACATACAATTATGCTCTACTTTTTGCATAAGAAGTATAAAAATATAAATAACAGGACTGCCACTAAGGAAATAGTCTTATATGATGTCTGTTGCTGCAAAATTCTGAACTTCTAATGGCAAATGCCGAACAGGTAGGAAGGAGCCCAGAAAACATCAAGGTGGTGTATCTGTAAAAAATTGCAGAAATATAAATCCTATGAAAGGGGTAAATCAAAAATGATATACTGGTAGAGGCATTAACATCTGTAAGCTAATTATTCACTTCTATAAAGTCTATCCAATACTTCATTGATCATGATCCAGAATGCATGCAAGTGGAAACCAGAACCCAAAAATTTAACATGGTCATTTGGTGCTATTTTTAAGAGATCCTATGATACCATTAATACATCTCTTATAAAAAAAAAAAAGGATCCAAATAACATTCAGTTTTACTTATTTTACTGATCCAGAGCCAGATTGCATTTGATTTTTATAATACTTGTCGAAAGCATCCAAAATTCTCCAGTGAGTACTTGTTCAGTGCCTTGAGGCACTCCACATAGAACATGCCCTGCTTGCCCTGAATCATTTTTATTGCCCTGCACTGCACCATTTCAAGCCTATTCCTCTCCTTCCTGAGGTGAGGACTCCAGAACTGGTTGCAGTATACCAGGTGTTGCCTCACCAAGGATCTATACGGGAAAGTATTACCTCCCTTTTTCTGCTACCAGTGTTATCAAACTTACTAGATACTTGGTTACATTCACAATGCACAGTTACAGTATGTACACAATTTAGATTTTGTACATGCTGGATTGTAATTACAATAACATTGAAATTTAATCTCTTACGCTTAACTCTAGATAAATGGATATTGTAGTGTAGTAGAGTAGAGGGGTGTAAGGGGAAGAAGGCAATATAGGAAGGGAGGTTATGAGAGATCTTCAGTGAGTATATTATAGATATTATTATTCTAAATGTATTATCATCAAACTTTTCATTTATTTTGACACTTTTATTTCTACAGGTGTTGCACAAAAGGCCTCAAGGAGGGCTTTTTGACACATAAGAGCTTGCTATGACAATTGCATTTGGTGTTGAAAATGTAGTAAATGTCAGCGTCATTTCTGACTGGCAGATGTTTTTGAAAGTAATAGCAGAATACATACTAGTTTATGTGAACATATGTAAAAGATCAATAGTCAGGACACAGTAATAAAACAAAAAAATCAAAGTTGAATACCATTTTAAATATAATGGAGTTAAAGCTGATATTAAAGTAGATGTTTGTTCTTTACAGACAGCTTTTACATCTGCAGTCATTACTGTATTAACATATTTTAGAACCATACTTACTTCATCAGTACCCTTGAAATATTAATTAACTGTTAAATAAAATATAACAGCATATAAATATGACCTAGCTAACAAGCTGTGTTAATGGCTTCAAAAGTATTGATGCCACATGCTTACCGTTAAGTGCAAATATATAATCCATCCTGATCTAGTTAGACTGGCTGAGTGAATTCAGTTGCAGTTCTGCTGCATGGAATTCAGAGGTACAGTACTCAGCATTTGCTACCAAGATCTTTTCTGAGAATGAGCAGTGCTTTTTTTGTTACATACTGCTTTTCACCATAATGCAAATGATTCTGAAAATAGAAGAAAGTTTTCAATACATTCAGGTTACAAAATATTTAAATACTATAAAATTGATGCAAGCAAGTCATGGGTTCCAGACATGATGTACACAGAATACTAAAGGGATTCAGTGAGGAAGTGGCACAATCTGTTTTTTTGTAGTAAAAAAAAAATAGTGCTTTCATAAACAGTACAAACATTTAAAGCAATAGCAACATTGCTTAGGTCAAGTACAGATCTGCAAAAATTCTACAAGGTTATATCTAACATTAATCAACAGTCTTAACATCTAATAAAGTTTGTAAAACAAATGGGCTTGCACATGGGAAGTACCAAAGGTGGTCAGCAATCTCAGGTTTGTAACAAACAGGTACTATGACAAAAGTCCACGCCAACTGGTTATATGCAATAACCAAACTCTTTATTATATACCACATCCAGTTAAAAACAATAAACATGTGGTCTCACAGTTTCATTAGTGGAGCAAAACAATGCCTCAATGAGCAAGAGTAAACTCACAACTGCTGTCCCATCAGTCGATACAGATTTGCTATGTTGCTTCCATGTTATGCCACTTTCAATAAAGCAGATTGGACTGTGCTACTGCCGGGACCCACATCACACATCCTAACATTTCAACATAATTGATGATGTCTTTATCAGATGTGATGAGACACTAACAAAGTCCAACAATAAATACAGTAGACAAACCTTTAAAGACACAGAGACAATTATATAATTAAAAGGTGATCACTAAACAAGAAAAATCACTACTAAAGTGCAAAAAAGTGCCAAAGTGCATGGGAACAAAGTATTTATAAGTGAAGAGCCAAACAAAAGTGCAGTAGAACATGCCAGAAAAAACATTACAACAACAAGGTTGAGCTCATTTAAAGGGGCATTAGTAATTTAACTTGTTATAACAAGTTATACGAAAACAAAACGCAAAATCAAACCATTACTTGCATTTTTTTTTCCTTCTAATTACTCTGACCAGGTTATAAACCCAGCAACTTATCTGGAATGGATACCATTAACTGCAGGTACTGTGGAACATTTTCAGAAGGACAGTCTTATAGGATTTAGGACACTGTCCTACATGCTGGGCCATTGGAGATCTTAGGGCTCAGCTCTGGGCAGCATGGGCAGAGATTGTGTGCCTCAAATTTCATATTCAAGAGGAAATACATTATAAGAACCAACCGTCATTTCCCCAACATCCAACAGAAGAACTTCGACCACAGAGGGTAGTTGGTCCAGGAGGTTGGCAGGTGGTTGGGGGGGGGCAAATCACTCTGTGCTCTCCAACATATTACCTTCAGAAACCATATCAACACTACAAACAGGTATCTGCCTCTATCTCTGAAATCAAACAAAAGGGCAGAGGACACTGCAGAGCAGGACACTGCAGCACAGGAGCTAGCACAACAAAACTCGCCCAAATCAGGAACCAAAGCAAAAAGGAAATCCAAAAAACTGCTGATTATAGGAGACTCCATGATTCGGGGAGTTGATACCCATCTCCAGCCAGGGGTAATGGTTAGATGTCTCCCAGGTACATCAGAGTGGAGAGACACTGACCGCATTGCTAAAATTGTTCACAAAGCAGGAGAAAACATTGACGTCCTGGTACACATAGGGACTAATGATCTCGCCAGCCGGTCAGTTGTGGAGACCAAGGAATACCTGACCAGGCTGGGTGACAAACTATCATCCATTTCATCCGACATCTCCTTCTCTGAGATCCTGCCAGTCTGGCAGAGGTGGGCAGATGGACAGAAGGTCAGAGAAGGGGAGATGGGGAGCTAAACATGTGGCTCAAGGGCTGGTGCCAGGAAAAGGACACTGATTTGTAGGAACTGGCAACAGTTCTGGGAGTGAAAGTTCTTTAAATTTGATGGACTGCATCTGACTAAGGAGGGAGTCAGTGCCTTGGGGCAGAAGTTTGACGTCTTTGCAGAATATTTAATGGGGAGAGGGGTGCAGCACCCCATACGTCAAATGGAAAGAACACCCTTCCCCCCTCAGCTAGTGGTCAAACAGGGATTCAGCATGTTTGCAGTTCATTTGCATCACCAGGTAAGAAAAAAGGTCTGTCTCTCCATACAACACACAGGAGAAATGCCAAACCTCAGCCAACAACTAACACACCGAAATCTGGCCAATGGAAAATCATGTACACAAATGCTCACAGCCTGGGAAATAAGATCCTAGACCTGCAGGCAATAATTTCAGAGGCTAAACTGGACATAGTAGCAATTAGTGAGACGTGGTTTACCAGTAACCACACTTGGGAGACTTCAGTACCTGGCTATGTACTGTTCAGAAGAGACTGAGGTGCAAAAGGGGGGGGTGGAGTGGCCCTGTATGTCAATGAACATATCAAAGACACAGAAATTCAGAATACACATAAGGAGCCAGAAGAACTGTGGGTCACCCTGGAAACAGGAAATGGGACAGCCATAAGAACTGGGGTTGTCTACAGGCCCCCAGACCAGGGGGAGGACATAGACACATTACTGTTAGAAGATATACAAAACATGACAGTTAAAGGGGAGGTTCTGATAATGGGAGACTTCAACATGCCAGATACAGATTGGTCAATACCAGCAGGAACATCTGCCAGAACTAAACACCTGATGGATTCCCTGCAGGGGGAGTGCCTCAAACAACTGGTACAGCAACCCACAAGAGACCGGGCTATCCTAGATCTAGTACAGATCTCCAGGTAGAAGATCACTTGGGGGCCAGTGACCATCACATGGTATGGTTCAATTTGGCCACTACATCTAAATCATCCCATTCCAAAGCAAAAATATGGGACTTCAGAGGAGCTGACTTTGATAAGATGGCCAACAGAGTTAAGCTAGCCCTGGCAAAAAAAAACACAGGGAAGGGGGGTACAGGCAAAGTGGGCAAGCATTAAGGATGCAATACTTGAAGCAACATCCCATTATGTTACACAGAAAAGGAAGTGCAAAAGAAGAAGGAAATCACTTTGGTTCTCAAATACAGTAGCAGAAAAGGTCAGAGCCAAAAGGCTGGCCTTCAGAAAATATAAGGGAACACAGCGGGATGAAGATAGGGAGGCATACCAAACTCCCTTAAGGGAAGCAGGGAAGGCAGTAAGGCAGGCAAAGTCCCAAACTGAGGAAACACTAGCACGAACAGTAAAAGAAGGTGACAAGACTTTCTATAGATACATTAGTGAAAGGAGAGAGTCCTGAGGGGGTATTGCTAAGCTCAAAGGAGAAAAGGGGGCATGTGAGGAGGAGGACACTGTAAAAGCATCTATCCTAAATAGATACTTTTGCTCAGTATTTACTGAAGAAAAGGTAAGGCAGGGCCTACAGCTCAGCACCATGGACACAGGGGGGAGAGAGGTGAGCACTGCTCCCTTCACAAAAGAAAGGGTCCTACAAGAGCTTGCTAAGCTCAAGGTGGACAAGGCAATGGGACCTGATGGCATACATCCCAGGGTACTTAAGAAGCTAAGGGTGGAACTAGCAGAGCCATTAGCAGAACTGTTTAGTGAGTCTCTGAGCACAGGAGAGGTCCCAGAAGACTGGAGAAGGGCTCATGTGATCCTGCTCCACAAGAGTGGTAGCAGGGAGGAGGCAGGGAACTACAGACCAGTCAGTCTTACCTCAGTAGTGGGCAAGATTATGGAGGCACTCCTTAAGGAAAGGATAATGCAACACCTGGAATCCATAGGGGCACAGGATCCAAGACAGCATGGGTTTACAAAAGGAAGGTCCTGTCAAACTAATCTTATGGATTTCTTTGACTGGGTAACCAGAGTGGTGGACCAAGGTGGAGCAGTTGATGTCGCCTACCTTGACTTCAGCAAAGCTTTCAACACTGTTCCACATAGAAGATTGATAACTAGCTGGGTAGGCTTGGGGTGGGTCAGAAGTTGGTCAACTGGGAGGCAAACTGGTTGACAGGCAGAAAACAGAGAGTGGTGGTAAATGGTATACAGTCAGAAGAGATGCAAGTCACAAGTGGGGTACCTCAGGGATCAGTTCTGGGGCCAGTCCTCTTCAATATCTTCATTAGTGACATTGCAGATGGACTAGAGGGTAAGGTTTGTCTGTTTGCAAATCACACTAAGATCTGCAACAGAGTAGTTGATCCAGATGGGGTGGGCAGAATGAGAAGAGATCTGGATAAACTAGCAAAATGGTCAGAAGAGCGGCAACTGGGATTTAATGCAAAGAAGTGCAAGATCATGCAAATAAGGAAGAGAAACCCTTAAGCCACCTATAGGCTGGGAGGGGAGTTGCTGGCAGTCACAAAGGAAGAAAGAGACATGGGCATCATCATCACCGATGACCTGAAATCATCCAAGCAGACCTCTAAAGCAGTAGGTAAGGCTAGGGGGATGTTAGGGTGTATTAGTAGGGGTATCACACGTCATCAGAGGGAGGTAATAATCCTCTTACAAGACACTGGTTAGACCCCCATATGGAGAACTGCGCAGTACTGAAGGCCACACCTTCACAAGGACATTAACCAAATTGAGGCAGTCCAGAGAAGGGCAACCAAAATGGTGCAGGGACTGCATCAGAAGACATATGAGGACAGATTAACGGAGCTCAATATGTATAGCCTTGAGCAAAGGAGGGAGAGAGGTGATATGATCGAAACATTCAAATACCTTAAGGGCATTAGCAAGGTAAAAGAGTCTAACATGTTTAAATATAAGAAAAATAGCAGGACAAGAGGACACAGCATGAGACTAGAGGGAGGCTGATTAAGGGGGAATGTGAGGAAATTATTTTTCACAGAAAGGGTGGTGGATGCATGGAATGGCCTACCTCAGGAAGTGGTGGCTATGAATACAGTGCAGGGCTTCAGACAGGCATGGGATAGGCATAAAGGAGCAATACAGATGAGTATGAATAGATAGGCCACTGACAGAGCAAAGGCCGATGACACATTTATAAGGTAGAAAAAGAAATGGGCAGACTGGATGGGCCTTGCAGTCCTTATCTGCCGTCAGCTTCTATGTTTCTATGATTAAGAATGGACACACAAGATATACACATCTAATAGCAGCATATATGTGCAAAACAAGATTGAAAAGCAGCTGCAGTCAAGAGATTGTATATACAGCGGCAACCTAAAAATAAAAAAATGTATGTTAGAGAGCAACTTATGATACGAACCAAAGCAAACTCGGTATAAACTTATTAAATAGCATCAAAATACATAATTATGTACAATTATGGCAACATGTAAAGAAAAAAACAGTTCAAGTTAGTAAACCAAGCACAACAAAATAATCAAAGAATGCGAGGACAGTTCGTCATTTAAACCAAACAAGGCAACAGTATTTAGAGTGGATATTCAAAATGCCTCCCATTGCAATAACCTGCAGACCATGTCACCACCATGTGGATCAAGTTCTATTTTTTTCAGTGCCCACAAATTTCAGAAATGCTGGTGACCCATATCTGTTTTCCAAGAAATGTTTGGCCACACCATATTGAGTATTGTTGGTCCATATAGCTGTTTTGTGCTCCCTTATTTGGAGTTTCACCTCACATTTGTTTTGCCCAACTTATAGAAGGCCATATGGACAACTAAGAATGTATACAACACCAGTGGGACTGCAATTAATGAATCGTTTAATTTTTGTATCGTTTGCCACTGTGTGGGTAAGCAGATGTATTGGTGTTACTGGAACAATGGCTGCAGTGGCCACATCAATAATTGTCAGTCGGGGGCAGGGGTAACCAGTTCTCTGTAATCTGTTTTGACAGAACTATGTGAACCAAAGTGTCCCTTAAATTCATTCAACAATGGAATGTTACACTTGGCATAGTTGTAGATAGATGTTTAAGCCTATTGTTAGTCTCCAATATTTACTAATGTTGTCAAACAACATTGCCAATCATAGGGGCAACCAGATTGTATTGTATTGCAAATGTAGGGTTCCATTGAGACTCCACCACATTACTTTTGCTTGTATCAAAGTCTTTCTGTCTATATCTCTCGCATTCTGATTCTTTCTAGCTGAAAAGCTAATGACCATTTCCTTACTTTTCCTCTCAAAATCCACTCTATTGGAGCATGTGCACCTTAACCATATATACTGCCCCTCCGGAATAATTTTGATCAAAGAATTTGGGTGACAGCTGTCTTTCATAGATTTCCTAGGTTATGCGGTTACCTATGAATATATGGATAAATGCCCTCACTGTTTGTCCAGTACCATTCCATAGCACAAATATATCATCCAAGAGTCAATTCCATGTTTTGATGTTTTTCACATACATATTCAGTTCTTGATCATAAATAAAATTGATCGCCCACTAAGTCAAATAAAGTATTGCCAAACTTAGGGCAATTGTAGTCCCCATATTGCAGATGTTCCTTTAATTTGAGCAAAATATTTTTCAAAAGTGAAATAATTTGCTTTTAACACAAATCTTGCCACTGAATATGTACTGATTGGGGGCGGTTACAACATTTTCAGGCCTTTTGAATAGAATTTAGACTGCCCTCATGTGGAATGTTTGTGTATAAACTCTCAATAGCAATAGAGTTAAGCATGTTGTTTTCCTGTACTACCACCTCATACAGTATTTGTATTATATAATTTGTATCCTTGACATAAGATTGTACTGATCTATCATACTTTTTAATGAATTCATCAACATATTTTCAGAGAGTTTCAGTAATGGTTCCAATAGAGGGAACAACTGGCAACCAGGTACTGGCACTCAGGTTTTGTGCAATTTTGGTAGAAGGTAAAGTGCTGGTTTTCTAGGATTCTACACCATCAAATAGTTGGCTTTCTTTTCAGTGATCCATTTATTTTTCAAGGCACTATTTATTAAACATCTTGCCCTGTCCTTTATATCATTTGTGGAGTCTCTACTCAAACATACATAGTAGGAAGCATCACTTAATTGTTGATTTGCTTCTGCTATATAATCATCCCCACAACAATAGCCCTGTTCTTATCAGCTGGGCGGATTACCACATCACTCATTTAGAGCAGCTGTCTTCATTTGTTATTTTTAACCAGAAGTAGTATGTAATAAACATTCAGGTTATTGTATACAGGTGGTTGGTGTGGACTTTTATCATTGGAACTGTTTGTTACAAACCTGAGAGTGCTGACCACCTTTGGTATTTGCCCTGCACAAGCCCATTTGTTTTATATACTTTGCTAGCCCCTCGTATGTTTGTTTGCTTGTTTAAAAGTTTCTTTTTATACAGGTTAGTTTTCTGGAGAATTAAATCCCCGTTTACAACAAATTCCTGTGAAACATAAATACATCAACAAAACAAAACAATGAATAAATACACAGAATACAAAATCACATTAACCTAAAAACAACTATGACAAACATTTAAATAATCATATAATTCAAGTTTAAACATGTGCAAATTGGCAATCTCAGTTATATGAAAAGATAATTCATTCCAAGTCTTTGCTAAACTATTCTGGAGAACTATATCCCCCATACGATTTAAAATTCTAGTCATAGGCAATTTTCTAGTTGTTTTCCTTAACCTATCCAAATATGTTGAGTTAGAGTTCAAACATATTAAGTAATTTAAAGAATGTGTTTTAGAATGAATTAAACCATGACATATCACTAACCATAAGTACTTTCTTCGAGCTACCGGATGTAACCAGTCAAGTTCCTGGTAAACTAAACATCGATGAACTCGGAATTTATTTTTTAGGATGTAATTCCCCAATCTATAGTAAGTCTGATCTAATTTATTTAAACATTTTTGATAGGAATACATGTATAATGGGAATCCATAATCTAGTACAGGCAACAACAATTGTTTTACCAATTTGATCTTAATTTCCTTAGTCAGACACCCTGACACCCTTCTTAAAGCTCCCAATCCTTGGTTCATTTTTTTTCATCTGTAACAAAATGTGTTCAGAAAAAGAAAAATGATAATCAACAAGAACCCCCAGGTATTTATAAGTATTTACTTTCTGAACCATTGCCCCATCCAAAAAGTTAATCTGCAAGTCAATAAGATCTTTTTTTTACATGTGGTCCCACAGAAAAAATCATACTCTGTGTCTTCCCAGTACTCATTAAGAGTCCAGAGTCTCTTATCCAAGCCTCAATATTGGAGAAATCTGTTTGGAGCCGCTGTCTCAGGTCTCCGGGATCATTTGCAGATGAGACCAGTATGATGTCATCCGCATAAAGTCTGATATCAGTGTTGGTTACATGATTTGGAAGACTATTTATGTAGATATTAAATAACACAGGGCCCAAAATAGAGCCCTGGGGTACACCTCGATGTAAATCCAGGAGACCCGAGGAAGCGGCACCACAGACCACCCTTTACTTACGATTCGATAAATAAGATCTAAACCATTGCAAAGTCTTTTGACGTATCCCTATATTCTGTAATCTAAGCAAAAGGGTTTCATAATGAACCAAATCAAAGGCTTTACTTAGGTCCACAAATGTATGTGCACCTCTTTAGAATGAGAGCTGCTGCAGCTGTGTGTTCTACTATGTAATAAAGTTCCTAAACCAAAAAGAATCGTAGAGAGCCTGATTAGTTAATTATTTTTGCAGTTGCAAAAAAGGGGACCATATTCTAATAAAGATATCCATTTTATCAAGTAACATTAAATTAATTATTTCATTATTAGCAGTAACCTTGGTGTATTTTGATCATTTTTATATAGTGCAGATCAGTTTAGTTTTCCGTTTTGCTATTAATAGCATCTTGGTTCCTAACAAAAGCTTCTAACACCACTGTTTTCATCCCTTAATAATTTTATTATTGTCAGAGAAAATTTTTAAAAAGGACAGAAGGTAAATGGAAGGTTTCCTCTAGTGACCTCAGAACATATTTTATAAACCTGTTCCCAGAACTGTTCAGTTTTAGGGCACTTCCAAATCGCATGAGATAAATCTGCATGAGGGTGCATAGATCTCCAGCATCTACCATTAGGCAGATTACCTAATTTTTCTAATTTAAGAGGGGAGTAATAATAATAGTGCAAAATGTCACACTGTTTTAATTTTCTCTGCACCTCTCAACTATAATGTTTTGCATCTTTCCATGCCTGCTTCCATTTCTCTGGTGATAATGTCAGGTTAAGTTCTCATTCCTATTTTTTCTGAGTTATCTGTCAAGTTGGGTTCTGGCTGAGTGATTAATTTATATATATATATATATATATATATATATATATATTAAGCAGACACCTTTTTGTGTTTCCTTGTATATGTGCAAGAAACATGTTGCAGCTGCTTCAGAGAATGGCATTTCAGAGGTGTGTCAGGGACTAGCCCAATGCAGAGCAATCTACATTGTGCTCATCCCTCACAGACCAATGACCAGGCACTCTGGTCATGATAGTAGTTTTTTCTTGCTGATGTGGCATGTCCTCTAGTTGAAAGAAATGAAGCACTCCAATGAGAGAGCACTTATTTCTTTCATTTGCATAGTGCTGTCCACCCCACACCATCCATTCCCCATCTCAGCATCCAACTAAACCTTCCCACTCCCTCCCTCCCTCTGCATGCTGTCCACACTGCACCCTCCATTCCCCATCCCAGTATCCAATTAAACCCTCATGCGCCCTCCCTTTGCATGCTGTCCACCCCGTACGCTCCATTCCCCATCCTAGCATCCAATTAATCCCTCCTGCTCCCTCCACCTGCGTGCTGTCTGCTTCACACCCACCGTTCCCATCCCAGCACCATGCATCCAATGACACCCTGCAGTGAAGCTCCTGATGCCTGTGGCTCAGTAGTGCCCCAACCCCCATGTCCGCTCTGATCTCTGTATCAGAGAATGGCTGGCGATTTAAACTGTGCAGGCAAAGGCAGTTCAGCATGGCCCTGTCTTGTAGGCTGCATTTTTTGCTGAATCACTGTCACTCCATTGTAAATACTGATATTTTTTCAAGTACATTTTGACGTTTTTATTGCACCAAATCACTGTCTTCCTGTTCTTCTGTGCCTCTTCCATGCAAAAGCAACTTCATCATTTGTTTTTTGAGTATACACAACATGATATATTTATGTCTGCATGTATATTGCTGTCTGTAGTTAGGTTCTATATATTGTAGTGCTTGTGTTTAACCCCTATAGTTATGCCAGTTACAGTGTCATGAATACTGCATTTTTTGCATTAATTTATTTATCATAAAAAGAAATCTGATAGGCTAAACCATACATAAACATGAATGTAAAACACTTCTGTTTTGATTTATGTTAGTGTTTTAATGGTAAATTGTTATAGTTCTGTCTTTGTCTGATTATTTTTATATTCCATTTTGTTTCATTGTGTATTTGGTGGATTGTATTTGATTCATAAAACATAAAACTTTTCTATTGAATTCAGTTCTCATTTTTGTAATGCTGTAAACATAACAGTGCTTTTTCAATAACTGATGCATTATGGTAGCATGAGATAAAGTGAAATGTCTTTTATTTAAAATATTTTTATTACAGAAATTCACAGACATTGTTAGATAAGAAGAAGCATTTTTTGAATTGAAAAGAGATAGGCTCTCAGGTGTTCTGCCTTTTTAAAATGATTTGCTTTGGGGGTTGGATGAATTAGACTGAGATATCTCTTTGGCATTTATTACCTGGCATCCTAGCCTGTTGTGATCATTGATTATTTTTTTACTTTTTTTTGCAATATGCCAATGATTCTTCTTTTTTTTAATGGTCCTTTGTGTTAGTAGTTACCTATGCAACATGTGTGTTACTCATAGGGGGGATTCAAAGTTTGTTGCTCAGTTTGACCAAAAATAGGACATGCTAGTAAAGTAAATATGTTATACTATTTACATACTTTTATTAATAAAAATTGTCCCAAAAATTAGATTTTCACTCTGTATTGGCTGACAATTCCTGACAGTACCAGAACAATAACTGAAAGTGGCAATGTCAGATCCTCTCATTGAGTGAACACTGACCCCCTAAACCACTAATTTAAGGTATATCCCAAACAGCAAACAAGGACAGATGTGTGTGTGTGTGTGTGTGTGTGTGTGTGTGTGTGTGTTGGGGGTGTAGAATTGGTTAACATAGCACTTTTATGTGAGGCAGGTACTCCAGCCTGCACAGAAAAATATATTTTTCTTGCAAAACAGTACTTTTCAGCAGGGATCCAGCTGGATTGTGCATGCATAGCACAATTGAAGGGGGAGAGTCTAGTCTCAAACAGCTGTTTCAGTAAATGTGAGTTTCCAGGATTTCAGAGTTTCCAGCATTAGTCTCTGTTAGCTAGCTTTCTGCATTGTGCTGGATATGCAGCAGCCATTTGAATTATGATGTCAAGTATATTTTACATCTTACAACTCCTCTGCATGTGTCTAGTGACATTAATATACTTTCACAGGTTTGTAGTTGTAATCTACAGTTTGGGTGGTTCTGTAATGTTTCTATATGGCCAAGCAGCTTTATAAATGTGCCAGTGTGGTTTAATTGGCAGCTCCTTCCTACATGTCAGAAGGCTGTGGGTCCAGGTCCAACACCAAAACTTGGGCTTATACTCATTCATCCAAATGCTGGAACTGTGGTGCAGTTGGAGTTGTCTTGCTCTTGAATGGTTGGCAAGGGAGGAGCATGATTGAGCATCTGTAGGACTGCTTGCCTCTCCAGGGGTAGGTAGATGTTGCTCCCCACAGATCTAGCAACCCCTGGTGGCAACTGTGAGCACTGCAGCTGTGGGAAGCACATTTTCCAGGCATAGGAACATCAGCAGGGGTCATGCACACGTGCACGGGAGCGTGCACGTCACGTGCGAATGCCATTGCATGTCTGTGTTTCTGGGACAATTAAAGGAGGAAAACCCCAGAATTCAAGAGGGCTCCAGGACCCCGACTGCCTTGATTGCAGAAAGGTCACCAAGTAAAGAGAGTGGCGGCCCCCCCAGGGGGTGTAGATCCAGGTGGTCAGTCTGAGATCTGAGGGGTCAAATGGGGTGTCTTGTCCCCAATTCCCTGTTTGGGTGGGTTTCAGGTGAGCAACAGGTGCTGTGTTGAAGGAGGTCCACCTGAGAGCATTCCTGAGTTGCCGGTGACAGGGGGAGTAAAAAGAATTGAAGAAAAATTGAAAAATTGATTTTACTCTTTATTCATGTATTTATTTTTCCAAATATGACATAAAATGTTACATGTAATCCATTTTCTGAGCACTGTAATACCCCTGAGGGTGGCCAGCATGGGTTATGCTGGACATTCCAGGGAATATAAGGCTCTCTGCCTTTTCGTTATGACCCTGGTCAATCTGGTATAGCCCAATGCTGCCCACTCTGTCAGGTATTAATACTTATATAAATCATGAAGCCCAACATCATTTTCCACTGAAATCTGAGTGTTTTTATAAATTATGTTTTGCACCCATTGTGTCCCCCCATTGTCCCACCCCTTTGGCCCTCATAGCATCCCCTTTTATACCTCACACTCAGCCCTTCTCACCCCTATCAACATACACCATGCAAGGAAACATTAGGCATTGACAAATGCTTGTTAGGAGATAAGACTTTAACAAAGTGTGCCCAGTCTGTAAATTAGGGAAGAAGAAGAAAATTAGAGTCAAGCAGATTAGCTAATGCTTCTCTAAACTGTGACTAAGAATAGGACTGGAACATGTAGATTTTAAATGTAGCTGTGAGTTCTTTGAAAGGCAAAAATATTTCTGTATTCTTTATCTACCACATCTTCTAATCTCCAGATTCCTATTCTACTCCACCCAGGATTTTCTAGAGGTAAACTATTGCACTTGATAAGGGGGTTGTTCCATAAAGATGTCTCTTTAATAGGTGCAGATTGGGGATTTAGTTGAACAAGCACTTTCCTAAGAATTTTAATAGATCCTGCAATAATAGGATTATCTTTAACTATTTCAGGAATGGATACAATATTTAGTCTTGAATTTGGAGTGGTAATAACAGTTGAGCTTCAGTTTGATATCAAAGTGTTAATTTATTCATTTATTTATTTATTTTGTTATATGTGTACATAAAATGTTTTGTGATATCTGTCTGGAAAGAAATGCCCAATAATACATCTCCCACCATGGTAATGCAAATCCTTCTGATTCCAGTGGTGCTCTAAGCTTCTATAAGGATATGCAAGGGGGTTTATCTTCCCATAAAAACTCATGATTATGGATTCAAGTTTTTTGTAATATTTACTTTCAAGGGCTGTAGGAAGATTTTGAAAGATATAAAATAGGTTGAGGGTTATTATCTTTTTAAGAGAGTTGATTTTTCCTAACAAAGATAAGTTAAGTTTTGCTCATCTTTCTAAATCGACTTTAATTTCTTTTAGTAATTTATTTATGTTAATTTCAGGGAATACTGTTAACATAGCAGTCAATGGGATCTGCTAATTAGCAAAAACAGATCATCAGCATATGCAAACACATTTTGCTCTAATTTCCCACTTTTAACAACATGTATGGCAGCTAAATTAGTAATAACTCTAATTAATGACTCAGTGGCAATGATGAAAAGATATAGTGAGAGTGAACAACCCTCTCTGGTGCCTCTGGATACTTTAAAAGATGGTGATATTAAACTATTTGTAATTATTGCAACATAATGCTTCTGATAGAGAAAGGACAGCCATCTATTAAACTACTTGCCAAAACCAAAACTATGCTACACAGCATGCATCTAATCCCATTCTAATGAGTCAAAGCCCTTCGTCATGTGCAATTCCATCATCATTGAAGGGATTTTCTTTTTACTGGAATACCAAATAGCATTTAGTAGCCTTCTTAAATTATCTGACCCTGTTGTGCCTTTAAGGAAACCCACTTGATCTCTTCCTAAAATATTTTGTAGAACCAATTGGAGCCTATTTGATCAAGTGTTGCTATTCTTTCATAATCTTGATTTAAGAGAGAAAATAGGCTTATAGCTGCTTTCTTTGGAATGAGAGTAATGTATGCCTCACATATTAACTGGGGTAGAGTTTGCAACATCCACACTTCTTGGACTACCTTAAAAAAAGGGTGCTAGAGGGGTCAGTAGTTTATACAATGCTCCAGGGATGCCATTTGGCCATGAGTAACTTCTTTGATCAGCCACCCCCCCATCCTACCCCTGCCCTCCACTGTCCTTGCTTCCACCTTCGTAGGGTTACTACCCAGGAAGCCAGACTGCACCTGACCCGTGCACTAAAAGGCAACAGTCCCAGTGGCATCTCCCTGGACCACAAAATTCTCCAGTTGGTCCTTGATCAAGTCCTCACCCCACTCACCTGCCTTCTTAACAAATCCCTCTGCCTGGGACAATTCCCCTCCTCGTGGAAAACTGCAACGGTTACTCCAATCCATAAAGGGGGGTGACAGGTCCTTAGCTGGGAACTATCGACCAATCTCCATTCTCCCACCCCTTTCCAAGGCACTGGAAAAACTAGTTGCTGCACAAATAACTGAATACCTGACCAAATACAACATCCTCTGCCCTGAACAGCATGGCTTCTGCGCAGGCCACAGTACTAGCACTGCTCTTATTGAATTCGCCTCCTTCCTTCACTCCTTATTGGATACTGGCTCCCTGGTGGGGGCTGTGTTCCTTGACCTATCAAAGGCCTTTGACATGGTCTCCCACCCCCTACTACTGGAAGCCCTCTGTCACACTGGTTTTGCCTCTGGACCACTGGCTTGGTGCTCCAGCTACCTTTCCGCCCGCTCCCAATGAGTCAAAATTGGTGGGACTCTTTCTGACCCACGTTCAATCCTCTCAGGGGTTCCACAGGGCTCCATCCTGGGGCCCCTTCTCTTCTCACTATACCTTAACACCCTGCCCAGTGCGTGCCCTGGGAAAATACTGCTGCGCGCAGATGATACCGTCCTCTTTGCCACTGACCAGCCTCACTTCCTCAGGTTTCCTACAAAGGGCCTATGACGGCGGCTGAAGCTTGGCTTAAAGCATAGATTGGTCACAAATCTAAAAAATCTAAAACCATGCTCTTCGCCCACCCTCAAAATAAATCATCCAACTCCCCTCTCCGTATCCTTTCTGGCTCTAGACTACAACTGGAACAAGTCCAATCCTATAAGTACTTAGGGATCTTATTTGACTCAGCCCTCTCTACCATACCCACATCGGCGCTTCACTTCTGTAACCAATATCCGATCTGTATCCTGCACCGCTACAAAACTGTCTCCCTCGACGCCCTCCGAGCTTGGTTACTTCCTCCATACTCTCCCTGGTGGATTATGGGCTACCTGTCTATGGGGCTGCCAACATGCTGCCCTCAACAAAATTCACCTCCTCCTAAATAAGGCTTGCAGGCTAATCACAGGGGCCCCTAAGCTCACTCTGCCTGCCAACTCTGTGACCTTGCAACATTGCTTGACCTCGATGAGCGCCTACTATACCAAAGCGTGCATCATTTCAAAAAAACCTTACTAGGACTTTCTCCCCAGGCTGACTTCCTCCTCCTCCCAGCACAGCCCCTTGTCAGCACCGGACCTCCTGCAAAGCCACCTTCCTGGTTCCTCATGCTAGGACTTCACTTGGTCAGAGATCTTTCTGCCCATAGAGCCCCTGCTTGGTACAACACTCTTCCTCGGGCCAGCACTGATTCCCCACCATCTCCACTTTCAAAATGCCCATAAGCGAGCTATTCAGCAAGTGCTGCTGCTCCTGTGCCTAAAGGATGCTCTAACCCCCCCTCCTCTCTGACAATGCCCTCTGGGCTGCTCCATCCCCTCGCCTCCTTATTCCTAACAACCTCACTACTTCCATTTTTTCCCTCTACCAACTGTATCGCTACTGATTGGTAGAACCACGTTGCATTCCCTATGCTACCTATGCATAACTTATTTGCTACCCAGCTCTATACAGATCATACCCCGTTGTCTGTACTACTCCTGTCCCAGGCCCTACACTTTGTGTAATCTGATATCTAGTGACCGGTGTGACTGCCCTATCGAGTTACCTGTATGGCTCCTGTCTCTTGCCGTACGTTTCTTGGAATCTGACACTGTAGACCTGTTTGGCTGTTATCACACTTCCATGACATACCATTATGCTGCTAAACCCTGTTATCCTACTGTTGTCAATTATACCATATTTTGCTCTGTATTACACCACCAATGTTTGCTGAAACCATGTGCCATTAATGCGTGTCTGTTTATACTGATGCTCTTCTTTGTATGTACCCTGTTTTCTGTATTAACTGTATTATCTACCATTGTTGATGAGGTACCTTTGGAAATTAGCCTTTGGCTCAAAGGTTGTAAACTGATTGCAATAAATAAATAAAAAAAATAAAATGAGGCATTACCATTTGGAAAATGTTGGATCACTGTAAATATTCTACTGAGCTGCATTGGTTTATCTATCATTTAAGCCTCTTGTTCGGTAATACTGGGAAGGCTAATTTCAGAGAGAGAAAGTTGCCAAGATCTAAAGCAGAGTTTGTTGTTTCATTTCAAGTAAATATTGCTGTAGAACTATGTAAATACTTCATTAATTTGCTTGTTCATGAAAAGAGTGGTCCCTTTTTCATTTCATATGTCATTGATTATGTTCCTAGCCTGTTCTTTTTTACTTCTATAAGCTAAGAGTTTGCCTACTTCCCCCCCTCCCCCCGATTCCCAAAAGGACTGATTTGTCCTATAGAGGTCATCCGCTGCTTTTGATAATTACATTTGGTTAATTTTATAATTGAGGCAGGTCATGTATCTTAGAAGAGCTACCCTGGCACTCACATTTATATCTTTTTTCTACTGACTTAAGTTCACTTTCCAAGTCCAAAAGTTTCTTTTGGGTTTCTCTTTTTTCTCTGCTGATGAATAATATATCACTCTTCCTCTTAAATGGGCTTTAAAAGTTTTCCAAACATGAGTTAGATACTTCTCCATTGTCATTGGTGTAAATAATTCTGTTATCCCTTTTCTGATCCTTTCTACAATTTTTTTTTATCATTTGGCAGGGATAAATTGAACCTCCATCTGGAAATTTTAGCTGTTATATCTCCAAAAGATAGTTCAGTTCTTGTTAGAGCATGATCTGAAATTACAATGCTCTCAACATCCACTGCAAGTAATAAGCTGTCTAGGGGATGATGGTATCAAAAAAGTAGTCTACCCACTATAGTAAAGTCAAGTAAGTTTACCGTTCAACAAATATTGTCATTACAGATTACTTAAAGATTTGTGCCTGTTGGAGAAAAAAGTAAAATCTTTCCTTTTGGGATGTTGATGTGTAATATTCTAGGTAACTGATATATCCAGAGCATCCATTTTTTTGTTTCTTCCCCAGGCTGGTTCTCTATCAGTCCGTTGCCACCTTACCCCATCTCCTGGGATTTACCTGCTGCCCTCTGGCATTCACCCTGGATTGCCCCCCCCAGGGTGGGACTATGGGAGAAACCACCCCACAACTCCCTGAATAATACCACATGGTTCATCTGGTGGCAGAGTGCCTTGGCTTGCTACATGGGGCTTGGTGGTGGTAGACATCATCTGACCTCAGACAGAGTTATTTATCCCATTATTGTTGTGAGGTGTGGTGTGCAATGACATAAAAGCGCAAGCACTCCTGTCTGGCACACCTCCTAGGATCCTGCAAGCATCAGCTGTGATATCCCCTGGCCTCTGCCATGGGTCGGGCATACGTCAAGTACTACCCCACCACTCCCCAGAGGAGGTAAGCAGTACATCAGATGCTTGATCCTCCTCTCCCCTGACTGGCCCCTTTGACTCCCTGGGCTCACATACAAATATGGGTCATTGGTTTTGCAAGCAGAAATCCAACCACTGCACCAGTGGGCTGGCTGAACTTCCCTTAATTTGAGGAAGAACCTATGTGCTGGAGTTATATCAACTGAAAGTGTTGGTTTTCCGTTGCTTTTATCCAGAACTGCATCAATTATTTCATTAAAGCGCCCCCCCCCCCAGAATAATCTAGTAAGCTGTAAAGTCATTTAACTTTAAAGCTAGTTGGTCAAATAATTAATTCTCATTTTTATTATGGGCATAGATGTTGCAAAATGTTACTTGTTTGGCTTCAAAAGCCCCTGAAAGAATTTGCATTATTTCCTAAGTGTCTACAGTATGTTTTTGCTTAGTAAAATTAACTCCTTCATAATTAGTATAACAGTACCTCTTGTCCTGAAGTTAAAGCAGCGATATTTAGCTATGGATACCTAGCCAGGAGTCAATTTTGTTGTGTCTGAGGGCATCAAATGCATCTCATGAAGGAAGGCTATGTCCAATTTTTCTTTGACTAGGTAATTTAATTAAGCAGCAATGCATGACGGGAGTGTGTTGTGAGATTTACACATGCCTCGGGTGTAGTGTGGCACAAGGCCACAGAGCAAGTGCCATAAACCACCAGCAGCATGTGTAAATCTCACAACACACCCCCATGAGTGCATTATTGCTATTATAAAATAAAACAAGGACAAACGTAGCATTTATTTACAATAAATTAATATTTTCTTTTATTTAAATGATTTTTCAGGATTTTGTTCACCGCTTATGCAACAAAAACAAAAAAAAACAATAGTCCCAGAAACACAGAAAGAAATAATTGGAAAGCAAAGGTTATTTAATCCCCCTCTTAAGCTCATTCATTTATTTGTTCTAGTGCCTTATTATCAGTGCTTGTTGTGGGAGGGTTTTGAATGTTTAATTACAGTACCACCCAAATCCAATGCTGATCACAATCTTTCTACTGTGCCTAGGAGGAGCTGGCCTTGCTTGAGGTGGGACCTGCATATTTATTTTTAGGTGGAACTGCCAACTGGTCATCTGCTAGTTGCTGATGCTCAGGGGGGAGTTGGTGACGTGTCATTTCTCACAGCGCTACTGACATCGACAGAAGCAGGAAGCAACCGCATTGCTGTGGGCTAATTGGCTGCAAAAACAATGTTATTGTCTGGTCCTGTTCTATTTCTGTTCCTTCCTGTGACTGTATCTCAGTTGTGGGACCTGCAGGATGGCTGATGACGTTCTCCATTTTGGCTGATGATGAGACTTCGTGCTCAGTCCTTGGGCCATTTTATTTATTTTACTTTTTACATGGACTGTGTTAATTTACAGCTGCGAGGTCTGCCATGTCTGCAACCACCATGAAATGCAATTCAAATACAAATGGCAGTTTCAGGCACCATGGACATTTCAACTATTGATAAAATCACTATGCACATGTTGTGCGGTCAGTGGTGGTTATCTAGCACTTTATCTCTGTGTATGTTGTGAGATTTACACACAGATAAAGAGCCAGACTGACCAATTGGATTACAAAAAATGTATCCCTTATGTCATAATATTTTTTTTCCTTTCTATTGGTGACTCTAGACCTTGAACATTCCAAGACACCAGTTTATGTAACTTTGGCATGATTATTTTTTTTTTAATTTCAATTTTATTATTTTTCCACCATAAGCAAACAAGTGCAATGACCATAAAATACAGAACAATGCTAAGACAATACATAATACTGACAAAAATAAAGCAGACTCTAAGAACACTTGATAACATAAAGCATTGAGCATTTTCTGAGGATCACCAAGAGTAATCCATATTTCAGTGACTTACAATTCACAAAATAACACAAAAGACTAAACAAAAATCCCTCCCACTTTGACATGTTTAGTAGTATTAATTGGGTTTTGGTCTATTCAATATGTTGGTTTCAAGAACTATGGATCTGAATGAATGGTTTTAAGACTGTTTCTATAAATAATTCTATGCACAAAATCAATAAACTAATTATACAACTTATATATCAAGCTAGCTTTTCTTTTTACACTCTGGTATTTAAGAATTTTAGTAAGCTATAGTTAACCTATTACTAACAATATCTACTAAGAATGATGTAATAAGCAATAAAGACTTAAAATTATTCATCTAACTAAACTAAAACAATCCTATGTTTGATATTGCTGAATACACTGGAAAAGACAAAAGAAACAGTTCCAATTCCAAGGTGCCAGCAAGTAAACTCCTCTACTTTAGTTGGTGATTTCTCATAATGAACACAACTGCCACCTCTCAGTTAATTTTTTTTTCATATAGGGCTTATTCTTCCGGGTGCATAACAGGCAGCTATTCAGCCTTGTCCCTGCCTCCCCACCTAGCACTTGCCTATCCAGCCCTCTGACCCACAAATTACATTTTTTTTATTTTAGTTGTTTAACCAGGATTAGCACACTAAGCTGAAAGCTTTTTTACAGGATCGACCTGAGAGCACAGAAAAGTTAAGTGACTTGCTCAGGGTCACACAGTATGCAAGTGGAAGCTGTGGGATTCAAACCCAGGTCTGGTCTGTGGGATGTCACCAGATTTGCAGCTCAGAGCCTTAAACCACTGTGCTATACTGCCTCTCAGATCCCACACAGATTCTGCCCCCCCCCATTGTGGGGCTGGTAAGGGGAGGGCTGTCTTTCCTCCACCTGGAGATCCATCATCTAGACTGGGGGGCCAGCAAGCAGTGACAGTGTGGGGCAAGAGCAGACAGGCAGGGCTTCACGTAGGCTGCAACCACCATTTTTCCACCACTGTTTTCTCCCCTTGCCACAGCAGCCATATACATGTGCGTATGCAGGCACACACACTACTTAACTGCAGCCTTGTAAGCTGTGTTGCTGTAACTCTGCCACTGCCACCCAGCCTACACCAGGTGGTAGCCAAGGAGCATGACAGCATTGTGTCCTCACCAGCATTCCCATTTATGCATAGTGAATCACGTAAAAAATCAAAATTCACGTTCATCTATGTGAGCAGGGGGTACACTGCACGTAAAGAAGCCTGACCGAGTTTTTAGAATGCAGATATGTATGATTCTTTACATACAGACTTGTGCCACTGGAAAATTGTGTTGTTGTTTTTTTTCCTCCACTGCAGCCAGTGGATGATTGGTCCAGACCAGAGTACCTCCCCCCTTGCCAGGTACAACTGTCATTGGTACATAGGTGCAGAGTTGAGAAATCCACTCTATCTCCATACACAATTTCCAAGTATGGGTGTGCACCTAGAAACATAGAATTTGATGGCAGATAAGGACTGCTTGGCCCACTTAGTCTGCCCATTTCCCTACCTAACGGATAAGCTGCCAATCCTAGTTAACCAACAGCCTACTTCCTTCTACCCCCCACTAGAATTGTCTTATGCCTGTCCCATGCATTCTAGAATTCACCCACTGTTTATGACTCTATGACCTCCTCAGGAAGGCTGTTCCATGCATCTACAACCCTCTCTGAGAAGAAATACTTCCTCACATTACCTCTGAGCCGTCCCCCCTCTATCTTCAAATTGTGCCCCCTTGTTCTTGCACATCTCTTTTTCTGAAAGATGCTACCTTCTTGGACTTTGTTGATTGCCTTGAGATATTTGAAAGTTTTTATCATGTCCCTCCTCTCCCTCCTTTCCTCAAGGCTATACATCTTAAACTCATTTAGTCTTTCTTCACATGTCTTCTGGTGCAGACTCTGGACCATTTTGGTTGCCCTCCTCTGAACAGCCTCCACCCTGTCTATGTCTTTGCAGAGATAGGGTCTCCAGAACTGTACACAGTACTCCAGATATGGTCTTACCAACTGTCTATACAGAGGGACAACAACTTCCTGTTTTCTACTGGTGATGCCTCTCCCTATGCATCCCAGTATCACCCCAGCCCTCCTGACTGCCTTCTCACATTGCTGGCCCACCTTTAGGTCATCTGATATGACTATCCCCAGGTCCTTTTCCATTTTGTTGTTGTCAGTATCTCACCTCCCATTGTGTACTCTTGCTCTGGGTTTTTGTTTCCCAGGTACATTACTTTGCACTTCTTTGCATTGAATCTAAGCTGCCATACATTTGACCATTCCTCCAACTTTGTAAAGTCCCTTTTCATCCTTTCCACCCCGCCTTGCATATCAACCCTGTTGCAGATCTTTGTGTCATCTGCAAGGAGACATACTTTCCATTCCAGTCCCTCTGCAATATCACTTATAAAGACATTAAAAAGAACCAGCCCCAGTACTGAACCCTGTGGTACCCCACTAGTAACCCTCCTTTCTTCACTGTGGACTCCATTTACTACTACCCTGCTGTGTCCTGTTGTCCAGCCAGTATTTTACCCAGGTCACCACCCTGGGACCCACTCCCAGGCTGGCTAATTTGTTTATTAATATTTTGTGCAGGACTGTGTCAAATGCCTTGCTAAAGTCTAGGTAGGCCATGTCCACAGCCCCTCCCTGGTCTACTACTTTGGTCACCCAGTCAAAGAAATCAATTAGATTTGTTTGAAATGACCTTCCTGCTGTGAATCCATGCTGCCTTGGGTCCTGTGTCCCACTAACCTCTAGGTACTCAACACTTCTTTCCTATACAGTCAGTGTAGGAGTGAGGTGCGAGCTTTGAGGGAACTGCATGGAGATTGTGCAGAGACTAGAAGAGAGGAGGATTGCACAGAACACCCAAGTTTCCAATGAACAATGACTGTGATCCTCGAACTGAACCAACAGATACCTGGGCTGCCCTGGCCTGCCTGACTGCCCGATCGATGTTGGCTTCAGTTTGGATCCGGAGAGAGAGACTACTATGCTGATTTATTAAAGACTGAGGAGAAAAAATCAGCTACCGAACTTCACCCCACTGCATCCCTGAAATCAGGTTGGTCTTTTTTTGTATTCTTTTTGTCTGCAGCAGAATAGGTGGAGATGGGAACTCAGGATGAGTGGGTGGACGACATTGTGGCGTCAGAGACTGTGCCTCTCTCGTTGGCCTTCTGAAATCCCTTATTCCACCAGTCCAACTTCATTCCTTCCATCCCGTCCTTGGTGGCAGTCACTGTGTGCACACCGGTCAGTCTGTGGTGGGTGGGTCAGTGTTAGACAGGACACGGACTCCTAGGTGGGTGGTTTGGAAGGCTTGCTAGGCTGTTGGTGCAGTGAAATCCCTTTCCCAGTCTCCCCTGCTGGCCTGCACATCCTGTTCTCCCCTGGCCCAGCCCTTGGTGTACTCTAGGGCCCTTCCTGACAAATTTGCTCTCTCCAATGTCTTTGTCTCCCCTCCCAATCTCGTGGAGGTGAGCCAACCCCCCAACATGGAGGTGGAGAGATGGCCTGAAGACATCATGGTCCTCTGAGAATGCCAGGCCTGTTGTGGAGATTTGCTGCTAAACTGTGAGTCTCTTGAATCTCTTCCTCCCTCCTGAGACCCAGTCCCTCCCTCCCAAGTCCCAGGCTCAGGCCAGTTGACTTAGTAATTATTCACGACAAAGAGAACATCAATGCATCTGCGGTGGTGCAGCCACTATCCACATGCTGTAGTCTCTCCCCTGAGTCCCCGCCAGCCCAGTCAGACTCGCAGCACCAAATCAATGGTAGCCAGTCACTGTGATTACTTGCACAGCACCAGCAGATGGATCAGACTGGACTTCTCCCAAGTACATCTGTCCCTCTGTGGTCCCTAGTCAAATGCATGTCAGGGGGGTTCATGCCTGGGAAGTGTCTGTGTTACTGACAGGGCTGTGGTCAGGGGGGCTCCGCCTCAGTCAGCCTTTGCCTGCCTCTCAATCAGAGATGGAGTTGTGTATCTGTCTTGGTGTGTACAGAAGGAAGACGGTGGACTAGTAGGGATTATTTCAAACCAGTTAGAGACTGCAATACTGCATGTACTGACTGTCACTGCTGCACTGCCGCTAGTGAGCGCTGCTCTGCCCCCCCAGACCCAGACAGTGCTCGCTCTCTCTCTCTTTTGTTGATGACCCTTGGCTTGGGCTTACCTTGCACAAAAAAGAAGATGCAGATGTGCTGCTGCAGCTGCAGGATGTGGTGGCCCAGTGTGTGTGACTATGTGATCATCACCGATAAAGGAATGTAACTGACTGTATTTGTGACGGTGGTGTGTATATACTATATTGTAATAATTGTGCTGTATGTGGAATAGAAAATAAAGTGAGAATGAAGAATGAATTAGGAATGATGAATGAATTAACATTTATTGTTTCTGACCTGGATGGGTCATTAGTATTATGAGAGAGGTGGTACTATAACGTGCTCACTGGTTGCTTACTTGCAATAGGGATGCAAATGGTTAGGCTGCACTGCAGCATGCTGCAGTGCCAAGGGAGTGGGGTAAGGTTGTATCATGGTGGTGCTGTTGTCTCTCTGTCAGTCAGACTCAGTCAGCACAACAGTGACCTGTGCTATGATAGAGCAGTGCTGGTACTAGTGTAAAGTAACTACCTGGACCCAACCCAGCCAGCCCACTAGTAGTAATACCCATAAGAAAAGCAATCATTATTTTATGCAATTAAATGTCAGACTGCGTGTGTGTGTGTGTGTGTGTGCAATTGTGCACTAAGTTGCACACATCAGTTTTTATTCTTAATTCAGGAGCACAGCTGTTACATGATGTAGACAGTAGACATAATGGATCTATTGGAAGGAATCATTACAAATTTTACAGTTGAGTTCTTGTAATGTGCTATTTGTTATTTGTATATCCTGCTGACTTCTGAAAATGAGATCAGAATAGATCATTAAACAGCTCAGTAGAATGAGCAGTTACCAATAACCTATCTTTTTATGTCTTTTTTTAAATAAACACAGTAAAATATAAAGTATGTAAGTATAACATGGTGTTCTGCTTATGCTGAGTGACTGAGGCACTGTTTGTGCCTGTGCAGTATACCCCTTTAAAACACTGCATACCGCAATGTTTTTCTGCAAGGGGTGTGACGTATCCTCAGAACATGATTTGTACCACTGAAAGATTTGGAGGAGGGTATGCTGTATCTCCTGTTACATGCCTCCAGTGGGAACACTGGCCCCTACCCCAGGAGTGGAGAGCAGTCCATCGGACTCTTGATCCTCCCCTTCCCCCGGTCAACCCCTGGCAACACAATCTCATTCCCAAACCTGGGTCGCTGGCATGGTGAGAGATAAGGTGCATCATACCTCAGTCAGCATCACTGGGATAGCTACCTCTCATTTAATTTAAGCAAATATTTGCTCTGTTGAACAACAAGGATAAATGGTTTTCATAACATTAATGTCCAGCATTCTGCTGTAATAATTCAAATATCTTTCCCTTTTGTAATATTGGACTTGAAAACAAGATATGCTTATTAGATAGACAAAACTGAAGAAGCAAGCAGGTAGGTATGTTTACAAATTTCTGAGTCCAAATTCACCCAAATAATTATTATAGCCCCTGCCTCCCATAGCATGGATGGGTGTCAGACTAGTGTTATATTCATCCTCATATGGCTGTGCATTAGCTTGGCTAGGCTTATACTGAAGGGCATCAATTTCAAATGGTTCCCCAGGGCCACCCACCTTTCCAGTTTCCATGGAGAAGGCACTCCACAGCAATTGTGCAAACCTTACATAAATAGGGGGCTATACCGCCATCTGCTTTGTGGTTAACAGCATAAATTATGTGAGCCTTTTTCTTGTAAATTAGATAACTAGCTATGTACCTTGAATTATCATTATACAATGACAGTTAGGGACCATGTTTCATTAACATGATAGCCTACCTGTATTTAAACTTCTCACCAATGGTAGGTTAGCTCACTGTTAAATACATTTAATAACATTTTCAGGTCTGAGTTCAATGAAATTCTTTCCAGTTTTTCACCAATCACCTCAGATATATCTAACCAGGAAAGGCATTCAGTTATCTCCAGCATATTCAATTCAGCTTGGTTGTTATAGCTGACTGTAATCACATTCACCTGAGCTCTATAAACATGAAGGCATTCTCAAGTATATCATTAAAGTGAAAGGGAGTAAGACTAACTCCAGTGCAATTTTGTTTCAGATAAGATGTTTGTTTGCAAGAGTCTTTTTTTGCAATTTTTCAGTAGTCACCCTTTTACCAGGATCGAACTCTCAGCGTGAGCAAGACAGTCCAGGAGCAACAATGTGTACAAGACCTCAATTCTCTAATGCAAAGGAAAAAACTAATAACTGCATACAGCATGAAAAAAGAACAAGAGCATAATGAAAATATGAAAATAAAGTCCTAATTTACATGGAGTCTGGAAGTGCTGCTTAGATGGCACATACGGTATGACTTGCTGCAATGAGTAACAGGAAGTCCACTCCCTGAACAGGATGCTGATAAAATGTCGGTCAATAGGATGCAAGTCAGTGTGACAATTCTTCCAATGGCTTTGGCTGGACTGGGATTGAGGAGATCTTCTAGGGTTAAATCCCAGAGCTTGACAAGTTCCTGTTTTCCCTGCTCTGATTCCTGGAATGTTTCTTGGGGTTTGATTTAAAACAGGAGTTTCCTGCTTACCAAGGTCTATGTATTGGTGGCGTACTTTGATGATGAATCAGCATATCCCAGGAGTTAGAGTGTCTGGTATGGTTGTTTTTAAGGGTGAAAGCGTAAGTTAGTGACTGGTGGGAGGGGGTTGTTTCTGCATTTTTTTTTTACAGTGAGGCTCTCTGCTGAACTAGAACTGCAAATACCTTTGATATGCTTACACTTGTTAAGCATCTGGTTCCATGTGCTGTTAGCATACTCCGGCTCAGAACCTGAGGAATCATTTAAAATATCTGTGGGCTGTCAGTACTTGTTTCTGTTAAGTTACAGTCAGTTACTTCCCAGGTCTGTTCAGGAATCTGACAGCGATACTTAGAGCCAGAGTTGGTGTATATCACAAGAGTTTGTGGGTACCTCACAATATACCCCCCCATCTCTTTGGAGTTTGTCTTATTTCTATGTAACCTCTGTGTTTGTCCATAAGCTCAGAGGAGAAGTCCTTGAATAAGGATATCCTCTCCATCTTAAAGTCTTTATTTATCTGGGCAGTCTTAGAATGACTTCTTTAACTGAAAACTTGAAAAAGTTTTCAGTAATTGGTCCAGGTTTAGAGCTGGACTGTGGCTTAGAGGCTAAAGACTGGTGAGCCCGCTCTACTTCAAGTGGCCACTGACCTTGTTGCTGGAATAGCTGAGCAAAAAATGTGTTGCAGGAAGCTCAGCACAATGTTTCCCTCAACTCTTTGAGGGAGGCCAAAAATTCTTATATTGTTGCACCTTCCTCAATTTTCTAAGTCATTGAACTTGCCAGGGATATACTGTACCTGTTTGGAGTGCAAGGCTGAGATTTCTTTTAAGTTAAATGTAAAGTCTTCTGTTACTGTGATATGGCCTTCATTAAAGTCCACACTTTCATTAATGCTTTCTGTCTCTTTTTTAATTTGAGCAATAGACTCAGTTCTTTTACCTCCGCTGTGAGATTCATCAACATGTCTTTGTGTTGTCAGCGGGTGCCATCACATTTGTGAGGCAATTTAACAAATTGAGAAAAAATATAGAAAATTCTCAGACACTTGCTGTTCCCCACAAATTTCATTAGACAGGAACAGGAACTAATAAATAAGACTGTTTACCATTATCAATAATGAATAAAACAGGTATTGTAGGGGGTTTTTAAATGAGAGTTGACAGCTGCTGTAAATCTAACCTACCAGCTACTCAGCACCACACGTGCTCCAGGAATTGACACAATCACTAGTAGAGATTTTTGAACCAATCCCGGGGAAACAGAGCAGGTGCCCTGGGAATGAAGGCCAGCACAAGTGAAAATGGATTATGGGGAGATCATAGGAACAGCAGAATGGTTAGCTTGAGCTCAGTTGTATGTACAGTGTTTACATATGTTATCAAGGATACATGAGTGGTACAGTTAGCTGAACACAGGACAATAGCTGGCAGTCAACATGGTTTTTGGGTGGAGGTCAAGTCAAAGTAATCTAATTATGTTTTTGATGAGGCAACCAGAAAGGCAGATGGGATCTGTTCTGGGATTGTAATTAGCCCAGTGACAACAGCAGGACCGGCAAACAAAAGGTCAGATCTTATAAAAAGTCTTATATACAATGTAGACTATGGAATTTCCCACTGCTGCTGCCCTCATCTGATGTCAGCTGCAGGAGATTCTGGGATTTGTAGTTACAGAAAATGTCACCTTGCAAATCAGTAGAATTAGTCTGATACAATCTACTATACTGCAGTAAACAAAATAAGTAAAAACATTTTGCACATAGTGTGTCACTTGGGACTAGTCCCTCACTCGGGTATGGGGCTGATATTGCTGACTGTTCACCTTTAATGTTTGAAGATTGGATTGTAATTTGCATTTGTGTTGTGACAGTTTCTGATATTACATGGTACCCTTTGGGTCAGCAGTAATAGAGCAGAAGTGAAGGTTTACAGTACAGTTAGGAGCAGAAGCAGACATATTGTAAGTGGTGAGGTCATATAGTAGGGTCTTCAGGGCAGCGGGCAAAGAGGAAGAGCAGATGGAGGTTTGACCAGAGGCATGGGAACCTATGTGAGAAGGCAGCTTCATCAACAGTGATTTAGTACAGAGGAGATTGTAGGATCATGGATTAGAACTGTGAAAGGGATATGGGGATGGATGACCGGGACTGGAGAGCAAGAAGCATAACAATGAGGGGAGTTCCAAACCAAACCAGAATTTTAGAGACTAGGGAAACACAATAGATAGAAGCATATAGTCTACTCTCTAGAAGGTGGAGTGAGAGGAAGGTACAGAGGAAACAGTGGTGAGTGCATGGAGGGCAGTCAAGGGCAAAATGACAGATGGAATAATATAGAAGGTCTAGTCTAGTGAAGTAGACTTGTAAGCAACACTATACACAACATCCCTCTAGTCAAATACTGGAAGAATAATGTCTATTGTGTGGGAGAAAAATGGGTCACTTCACTAATGCACAGGTTTGGCATGCTGCAGCAGCCAGGTTGATATACTAAAGTTAATTATAGCTGTGAGGTTTTGAATATAGAATCATGAAACTTATTATGCCAGACCAAAATTCAGTTCTGTGTGTTAACTGAAAATAACAAGTGAAAAAAACTTTATAAGTATCCCACAACCATATTTGCTTTTCATGTACAGATACAGCACCTCAATCAGTTGGATTTATTTATGCATTTGCTATCAATTTACTTACAATATCAGTATCTAATTAGTTTTAATTTTTAAGACATGTTCAACACAAGCACTATGTTTGATAAAAAGGGCTAAGCCCTATTCAACAAGTTAGGCATTGATCATGGTCCCTGGAAAATAAAAGAAGCCTGTAATAAGTGTGTAGAAGTTATGCTATTCTCCAGTCTTGCTAATAGAAGTGAACTGTTGCTAGACAAATAAAAACAGTCCATATATAACATCTTGTACAGCTGGCTTTGGGGTGGGGACGCTAAAATACCACCTTATGAATAATGGGGTGGATATTTCATGGGTACTCATGAAAGAATTTGTGAGTAGAAGCCAAAGAAATGTAAAGCTGTGGGTCACTGGGTTCACAATTGTACTGACAATGCTGCCTGTTGTTTTTCCAAAGAATGGGGCACAATGCACATGCAACTGAGTCACACACATTAACGTTTGCTGCACATGGAAACTGAAAGTCAACTGGATAAAAGTTGTCAAAAGCCAATACATTTAAACTTGTCAGCCAGCAGTTACATTAGTGTTGTCTGGACAATTGTGGCTTACATAAAAACTGCAAAATCGTTTCACATCTGTCTTGCCTTGGAATTTAAAATTGTAGACATTTATGTCTTCTTACTGTGCTTGTTTAACAAATTAATATTGCAGTTTTACTGTGTATTGCTGTGACATTCCTTTTACATCTGCTTGTCATTTCAAGTTCACTTCCCCATCCTTGATGAATATTTAGCATTGCCATGTGTCATTAGTTTAATTATTAGAGCTGTCCCTCAGGAACACTGCCAAGCATGGTGTGTAAAAGTCTGCAGTCTTGCACTCACATAGCAGACAAAAATAAAAGCATGACAGTGATTGTAATACAAAAAGAAACAGGAATTACCAAGATGTTAGCTTCACTGACAAATACAGATAAAAGACTTAAAAGCCTTACCCATCTTCCAGTTAACATTTTCATTTATGTAGAGCACAGGTACAGAAACATTTTAACTTTAACACAATATTATTAATTTAAATCAACAGTGGTCCTACATGGTTAATGTGGAGGAGGCAGCTCTTTAATTTATGTATAGAATAATGTATGGATGTTTGTGTGTTATGTAGAGAATAATGCCTGTGCAGGTGTTTGTTATGAGGATTTTTCACACACCCAAGATGTGTGATAATTCATAAACCTCGAGAGTGAAGCTTGAGGGATTTATGAGATTATCACACACTAAGGGTGTGTGAAAAAAGTTCATAACACAAACCTTGCACAGGTATTATTTGTTATAATAACTGGTGCAAGGTTACACTAGAGGTAACACCCATAAGCTGTATTCGTGTTGGGAGTGAGAGTGTCCCTGAGCAGCCACCATAGTGAGACACTTTTGCTTCAGGTTTTTCTTTTCATTAAAACATGTGATCTAGGTGACTGCTGCAACAGAGATGGTTTGTCCGGGGATGGAAGGTAGAAATGTACTTGTGACTGTGTACTTTGTTGTGGGAATAGAAAGTGAAAAATTGGTCTCCAGTTGCTTTCTTTCACACTTCAGTGAAGTGAGAGCGTGAGGAGGAAAATGCCATAATAACCCGCTATTGAGTTATTATGGAAATCAGCAGGTTATTATGGCATTTTATCAGGTGTTCATATCTATTAATTGCAGGGGGTCACCAGTTATTACAAGATTATAATAACTGATGGGGTCTGATATCAGCCAGAAATCAGACACTATATTCTCTGTATCAACCTGGTGTGATGTCATACCAGGCTGATACAGATAAAGATAAAGTCACAGCTCATCAGTCACCCACATGGCAAGCCAATAAGGAAAACAGCTGTGGCAGCATCTTTCATCTTACTCATGCTTTGAAGTCAGACCCCAAAATATATTATGAAAAATAAAATCTTTGGTAACAGTGTGATTCTTGTATCACACAGTCACTCATGCATTAGTCTATATTTTTTACTCCCCCAAAGTATGTGATACTACACAGATCACAACAGCAAAGTTCAAGAGGTTTATCAGAGTAGCACACTGAGAGTGTGCACTAAAATTAAGAAACACGCTGATGTTAATTATTTCATACTTGCTGGTTTTCATTATAATTAAATGCAAATTGTTGCAGATTTGGTGGAAACTGACTTGGGAGGGGAATGTTGATTGCTATGGTTACATGTATGAGTGGGATATCAGGGAGCAGGTTTTCCATTTCTTAACAAATTTCAAAAAATGGGTTCAAGAAATGATGAAAATTAGGGTATGAGTGATTTCTTGCCTTTTCATTTTGCAGGTGATGCTGTAAGTGAGTTTTTGAGAACAGAGTAATAGTAACAGTGTTTACAGGTTTTTGTAGCTGAGACTGGAAACAGCTGAGTGGCTCATGGGATGGCTTTGTAATACATGTTTGTGATGTCACAAGCATGTATCATAATTTGATAGCAACTGGTTTTACAAAGAGGATAATGCATAGACAACTATGTGTTATGGATTTTGTTTTATAAATCCATAATGCCTAAGAACAAAGCTTGAGAGGTTTATGAGGTTATCACAGACCAAGATTATATAACAAAATCCAAGAAATACAGTGTCTGTGTTTTACTTTTTATAATTACTGTGCAAGGAGTTGACAGAGGGCAGGTACAGCAAAGACACCCACCTGCACAAAATAGGCCCCAGGTGTGGGGCTGAAAACAAAAGTAAAAAACTCCCACTGGCTGCTGCCAACACTTCTGAATTAGTGACAGACAGTATTTTACTTATAGTCAAATAGCTCATCTGATAGTAGTATTGAAATGGTGACTGCATGAGTGAAAGGCAATGCTGGGCATATGACATGAGAGTGGTCTTTTCCAGCTCTGAAGTATGGCTGCTAAAAAACACCATAATAACTGGGTATGACAGCATACCCAGTTGTTACAGCATTTAATCAGAGCTCATTATCCAAACATTAAAGGCTGTTACCAATAATTATAAGAAGAATGCAAATCAAGATGTCAAAAATATTATTTATGACGAGTGGCCTGGTGACATGGTAGCAACTCAACCAAATATGTCAGTGGTCCGAACCCCTTCAATGGTGGCCATTTCAGTGTTATGAAGGAAATCTAAAATCCTATAGCATTTTTGGATAATTGTCATCTCATATTTCTAGCCTAGTGATAAAAACTGTTTGCTAATCCCTTAAAAATATAGTTGTATATGGACCTACATCCTGTGAACTTTAGGACCAATTTGACTACTTGAGCAATGCTATTTGTAGCTAAAGAAAGAAATGCTTAGTAAAACACAGTTTGGACAATGGCTACTTGTGCACTGCTATTTCCCGTAACCATATTGGGTAGGCACTCAAAAATTAGTTGCCTTATGTTTTAGTACTAGGCTCAGAGAACATTGGCATAAGCGACTGTAAGGTGACAACACCATGGGTGACAGTGATCAAATGGCTGTTTGTTTCTCTGTGCAATGCAACCCCTGTATTGTGGAAGGCTGTCAGAAATATACTTGTATAGGACCACAAAGATTGAAGAAATTAATTCAGAAATTGACAGTATTAAGTGGGACAACACTCTTAAAAACAAGGATACTGAGGACAGCTGGTTAACCATTAAGCAAACAATTATACAAGTATGTAATACATATATAAAGTGTATAACACATACACAAAAGGATACAACCCAAATGGTTAACAAAAACTAATAAAAATGAAAAACAAAACACTTATTACCAACAGAATAAAAATTAAATAAATTGGAAACAATTTAAACACCCACAGAAAGAGTGCAAAAATGCCATTAATAAAGCCAAAAGACAAATGGAATTAAAACTAGCTAGATCAGCTCAAAAAGGCAATGCAAAACAGTTTTATGGATATATTAATTCACTAAGAAAATAAGATAATAAACTAACATGAATCATAGTACAGAACAAAATAATTTCAGAACATGCTTTGGTGGCAGATACATTTAATAATTTCTTTTGTTCCGCTTATGCAAAAACAAGTTCAAGCGGTACACAAAACATACCTACTAATCACATATCACCATGCTTTAGATCTGAAGAAATAAAAAAAAGATTGTCGGAATAAAAAAAATGTGGGTCCCCGGGTTTAGATAACACAACACCTCAATTGTTAAAAATATAAAAAAAATAACATTAGTAAACCACTAGAAATAATATTCAATAAATACATAAGTAAGTAAGTATAGGTGAAGTCCCAAATGACTGGAGAACCACTAGGATCACACCAATCCATAAAAATGGTAAAAAGCAAGATGTCTGTAATTACATACCAATTAATTTGACATCTGTCCCTGGCAAAATCTTGAAATCATTGATAGAAGACAAACTTGTTGACCATATCAAGCTAAGTGAGGCTATGGGTCTGGATTAGTATGACTTTGTTGCAGGTCACTCCTGCATTTCTATTCTAATATGTTTCTACAAAAATATGAGTAAAATTATTGAGGAAGGGAAACCAGTGGATGTAATACTATTAGATTTTAACAGAGCATTTGATACAGTCCCACATTGGGTAATAATTAATAAACTAATGAAGCTGAAAACAGATGCTTACTTAGTAAAATGATTTGGAGTTAGCTGGTCAAAAGAAGACAGGGAGTGGCCATTAATGGATACATCTCAGAGGAAAGGATGGTTACTAGCAGAATACCTCAGGGTTCGGTGTTGGGCCTAATATTATTTCAGATGTTCATTTTCAACATTAGTATATATATTAAACATAAAATTACAAAATATGCTGATGACACAAATCTGAAGTGGAACAATAAATAAAAAAAAACATGCAAGATGACTTAAATCTGATATCAAAATGGGCCTTTCACTGGGGAATGGCGTTCAACACAAACAAATGTTGAGTTTTACATCTGGGAAGGAACAACATAGAACATCAGGATATATTGAGCAAAATCAACCTCACCTCAAAACTAGGGATACCGAAAGAGACCTAGGCATGCAAATAGACAAAGACTTGAGCTTTAAAGATCAGTATATTGCTGTTGTAGCCAAGACCAATCAGGAAACTGGAGCTATAAAGAGGAATATAAAGAGCCATAGATCAGAAGTGTTGCTTCAATTATACAGAAGGTATGTAAGACCACACCTTTACTTTTGCAGTCAATTATGGAACCCCTATACAAAAAATCAGCTATCATCAGGATTAAAAAACCACAACAAAAACTAACAAAAATGGTTTTAGACATTAGTAATCCGCTGTATGCTGAGAGACTCAGGGAAACTTGGCCTGTATTCACTTGAGCGTAGATGTAAAAGTGGGGACTTGTTACTTTTCTATGAAATAATAAACGACTTTACCCCCATAGATGATATGAGCATCAGATTTAAAGATATAAATTCAAAAACAAGAGGTCATGTATTACAGGTCATAGGAGGACAATTTAAATCCAGCAAAAGAAAGCATTTTTTGCTGAAAGGGTGGTGAATATGTGGAATGGGCTGCCAGAGATGGTGGTTGTTAGTGAAAATAAGGAAACATTTAAGGGACAATTGAGTCAATACCTAGCTAGTGATAGAAGGTTAACATACTATGGTGCCTAGAAGGAGCTCTTATGGGCTACGGCCTTCTCTCGCTCCTTGACATTAGTGTTCACTTTAATGGTCACTTACGATGTTCAGAGGCTAGTGGATTCGTTACAACCTGATACAGAATTTACAAAAGGGAGCTCTGATGTATCGTTCAACTCTTTAAAATGGCTTCTTCTTCTTCCTGTTGTTATATTTGCATTCCTAACAGAGTTTTCCAAATTATAGTTTCAGTGTTACCATCAACTGTGCCTGAGTGCTTATCCTCTACATTGGCCTAGCCTTCAAAGCTTGCCATCATTAATAATACATTAGTAAAGTGGTAGTGGTTAATTGGTCGTGTATCTGTTAACGGAGTATGAGTTTATACAGGGACATATGTGGTGGCTTTTCTACGGTCTCTGACTGGTCCAGCGCCAATCACATAACTATGAAGGTGTTTAAACTATTGGCCAGTTTCAAACTGAAACTGGTCAGTTGTTCACTAAACTGAGCAAATGGCTTTTGAACTGTTGCCCAGTCAACCTGTCAGTCACCCTTAAACCTGTCCATCCTGCTCTACATAAGCTGGCATCAGTTTGCCACTACCTTTTTTTTTTTCCATTAGTTAGTTAAAAAAATAAAACTGGTTCTAGTCCTCCCCACGCCCCAACTTGATAATTTATTTCTCTGGTATGCCTTTGGCTTCCAGCAATATAACAATTGTCAGACAATAGTTCATCCCTTGGAGCCAATATTTTCCCACTATAGCCCTCGACTCCAGTGAATATTTGTATAATATATATACAATGGCTTGACTCAAAACATATTTATATTCATGAGTCAAGGAGTAGGACCATAACTCATGACTGTCTTGCTCCCACATATGGTAATAAATTGTGTATTTTGAGACCAGCCATTGTGTATTTGATTTATGCTATATAATCTTAAAAGTTTAAAGTTTTAAATTAGTTGTTTGGGTGAAGATTTAACTGTTCCTCTTGGAGTGCAGCAGCTGGATTCATGGCAAGGCAGGGCTAATATGATCTTATCAACATTGTGAAGTATACTCTCAGATTAGTTCTGAGAAAAACTTCAGATGTACAGTGTTTATTTATGACTTATGCAACCTCTAAAATAAATGACCATGACAAATGCAACCTGTAAAATAAATGTTTGTGACATTTGCAACCTATACATTTTTAACTGTGATGTTGCATATTTGATCATCTAAAATAGCTCATTTATTTGTGCACCTTTCTCTCCACTAGTGTTGTATAAATATATTTTAGCATTCTACTTTGCTCCACTATAGTTAGGGATAAAGTAGATTAGGAAAACCTATTTCCATCTGTTTTGATAAACCAGCCCTCCTTGGACCTAAAAACATGAAATTTAGAAGAGAATTTTTTAATTACAACTATAAAAGTAATATTAATTGTGATCTTTTTAATATATGTGCGATCTAAATTATATTATTCTGCAGATACATTACATAGGGGAAAATCACAAACTGTGAACAAAGTAAGTTGTGATGACAGTTTACGAGGGTTTGTTCAGTATATATACTTGTTTAATGAAACAGCTATTTTTCTGTGTTCATGTACATTGAATAAAATGATCACAATTTTCAGTCACAACTTACTTTGTAAATTTTAATCACAAAAGTAATGTTAGTTGCAATTGTTTTTTTACACATAGATGTGCAATCTGAAGTTGTTTTTTTGGGGGGGTTTCGGTTTCCATATTTATTAAAATATATTCATAAGTTACTTGGTGAATGACAGCAATAGAAATATTGTCATTTATGAACATTTTTCTTAGTGAATGCATGAGCAAAAAATTGTTAATTTCCAGGGACTGTTTATTATTAAAAGTATTGTCCAGCATTGATAATCTAGAGACAGTTTGTCAGTCCAGGGACTATTTGTCCATACCAAGTTGTTTAGATGTGCTGTTATATAATCTTTAAGAAAAAAGTAAGGCAATTCATTGGAAAGAACTACATTATTACACCAGTTACTGTAGGATTTAGGTATAGAGGATAAAAAGTAGGGAACTGTGATGTTAGGGTAAAAAGCCCCCTGAGCCTTGGTGAATATGTGATGTGATGTGATGTGATGTGCCTCCAAGTTGGAATGGCATTACCATAATGTCAATACTCATTATACAAAAATTGGCATGTAAGTATTTTTCTGTCCTGGAAAGCCAGTGCTGATGTTAGAGCAATGCCAGTTCTGCTTCATGGGATCATTCAAAACCCCAGGAATACCACACCACAGATTTTGCAAGGCTCAGTGGATGACTTACCCTAACATCACATTTCCCTCATTTTACACTTTGTGCTTAAACCCTAATTGATGTATTAACATAGTTTTCTACAATAAAGCTATAGAGAGAGAGAGAGAATATATGTAGTGTAGAAGCAACAGAATGTTATAGTTGAGTTAGAGCTAGTGTCAGAACTCTAATGTGTAACTTCCCATACCTCAGCCATCCTAAGACCTAGTGAGGAAGTGGATGTAGCTACTACTGGCCGGGTGCTTGGGTCAATCTGCTCCCATGTTGGAGTGGCTAGAGCACTTGACCCTGCAGTGGACTGGGTTGGGGGTATGCACATAATGCAGTCTCCAATGCAGGTAACTACCTTTGAAAACTGGCATGAACTCTCTCAGTTCTAGGGTCTAAGTGCATGCCAGTTTGTAAAACAATCAGTCCAGTAGTGTCAACACTGTAAAGTGTATGAATAATATAGAATATCTCCAAATTAAGATACTTTGTTGTGTACAGATAATGAAAGAAATACACCGATTTAAAACCTGAGACTTTCAGATTCATTAGATACCAGCCCAGAACAGGGCCATTCATTTGTTTCACAATTAAAAAGGCCAAATTAAGAAGTCATTAGTGTTTTAAAATTGAGGGATCCTGCACATGCAAAAACAAAACTAAACACCTGAAAAAATGTATGAAAAAGCAGGACAGTTTTTTTTTTTAAATTCATGATTGACGTCCAAGTCAATCCCAAATGAAAACAAAAAAGTGCTTTTTCCTCACACTGTTGCCACCCCTTCTTGTCCTTCCAGACACCAGGGATTGCATTTTTAAAGCCCTACATCCAGCCAATGTCAGTTGCAGTTTTCTAGGCTCCCTAGTGTGGATGCAGATATATCCTGTGGCTGGATCATATTTTCATAGGTGACAGGGTGCATGTCATATTTTGGAGGGTGGGGGAATGGTTTGTACTGCAGTCAGCTCTGTACATACCTGCCATGGTGACATGCCTGCAGCTGTCTTCTGTCCAGCATATCAAGATGAAGTCAGGTTAGTGTGCTGAGTTCATGGGGATGTCTTGCTGCTATAGGCAGTCCGGTGACAGGGTTAACCTATGAAAGTATTAGACCATCTATTAGGTGGTCTAGCACTTACATCCAAACAGATGGCACTTTCTGACATTACTGTTATTTGCATCTAGAATGTGCCATAAAGCACACTCAGTGGTCATAAAAAGACCATCCTTTTAAAAATTGGACAGGGATCCTACAGATGCGTTAGAGATGCCACAGGCACAGGCAGATCAAACAACTGCGCCTGTGGCCTGCCCTTTGAAAATGCCGTCCCAGGTTTCCAACTCTGATATTTGGTGAATGCTTTTTGTTTGAAAAATAAACTTTAGTGGCCAGCCAATGCCCAACCCTGATGGCTCACTTCTGCTTCCCTTGCAAGTAAACCTAGCATTCCCATCTGCACCCATCCTTTACAACACATGCCATCCTCTTTCCCCACTGCCAAATTAATCCTTTTCCCTACCCACTGTGGAAACGTTCCCCACCACCCTTTTTCCTCTACCCAGCCCACTCACTATAAATTAGCTCCTCACCCACTCTCTGGCACCGTTACTTTCCCACATCACACCACACTCCTACCTCTTTCACCTCAGCAACCCTGGTACATACTTGAATTAAAGGTCCCATGTTGGACCACTGGCATAGCTCTCCCTCAACCTTGACCAGTCACCATCTTCTGCTCTGCTGACTGGTAAACCCCCTCCCCCAAAATAGTGAAATATAAAACTAAGTCTGGAACAGCCCTAGTGTACCTACACAGGGACTCAGTTATATATTTTTTTCCAAAACAAAGGTTGAATTTTGTGTCCCCAAAGCACGTTTTTGGGACAAATTCAAATACCATTATGTGATCATAAGATGGGAGGGTAACCATCCTAGCCCTCAAATTTGGAAGAAAAAGTTAAAACATGACAAAATTATGGGTGCCTCACCCCGGTATACTGACTGCACAGCAATGGGAATACTGCAAAGACCATCACAGTGACATTTTCGGCAGTTTGCTGTGATGGTCTCCACGTTCCCGACACTGTTGCAGTGGGGTGTCTGCCCCCCTCACTGAACTCTGACTGGAGTTAGCAATCTAAAGTGCACGGGGTGTGGGGAGCAGAGCCCCCCACATGGGGAGTGTGGGGGGCAAAGACCCTCACAGAAAACACTTGTTCCCCAAGCAATGGCACAACACCAATTGGCACTATTGTGCTGTTATTGTGCCAACAGTGGACAAATTTCTTGTCACCATGGCATAGTGGAATCCTTGACCCCACCCTCCAAAAAACAAAGTCCCAAAACATGACCTGCACAGCTGCAGGATCTTGGATTGTTTTCTTTTTTTCTATCAACCATAACTTTAACAATTTGGGGTTGGCTACTTACCTCCCCTACCTTCTCTGACCAACCAAGTAAACTTTCAGATCTACCCAGTGGGTCTTTCACTTCATGAAGGGCCCACAGATCTATTCATGATGTATCCTACAGAGCCAGTGCAATCCCCAGTGGAACAGAGCCCTGTGTGAAGCAACTCATAGGTTCTGTGCATGCCCAATGATTTGGCTGCTTGGCAAAGGGACAATAGTGCCTTGAGTGAAGCTAGCTACAGGTGAGCCCCCTTGCCCAAATGATCTCCTGCTTCATTTGGGCCTGTAGGGGCCTGTACAAAGAAAGATACATATCCATACCCTTTCCCAGTGAGTCAGTTGCTTCATGTAGGACCCACAGGGCTCTACACATAGCAAGCTACAGATGCAGCACTGTGCTGATGGGTCTGCTGCTTTGCATAGGGTCCACAGGGCTCTTCATCATGCAAGCTACAGGTCTGGTGCCATGCCTGGTGGATCTGCTGCTTTCCGCAGACTCTCAAGGCTCATGGCAATGCTACCTCATTAGGCCCTCTTCATGGTATATTTCTCCTCACACCACACTTACCTACCATTTATTGTATATCTCTCTTACAGAGAGGGTATATGTGAGAGAGAGAGAGAGAGAGAGAGTATCTGATAGGTAAGTGTCAGATATGAGGATATATCACTATCATGGGGTTGAAAAAGTCATAAGGTTATGAGCCCGAAGGGTGAATGGTCTTCTTGAGCTTGTTTGACCTTGAGGTGATGCTATTTTTTGAATATCTGGGATTTACCTATCAGATGTTTTATATATTACATTAGGTTGGTCTATTTTGCTTTAAGATACAGTGTGCTGGTTTTTGTGTGTAGCTTGTTTAGTGTATCTGCTTAAGGTAGACTGTCTCCATAGTGTAGCTATGTTCTTGTTATTGTGTGTCCCGTAGTGTGGTGGCATTTTAAGAGCTACATAGTTTGGTCCTTTCAGCTTTCCATGGTATAGTGGTTTCCTATAAAAACAGTTGTGGCTCTCTTGTGTCTTCCTTTAGTTATTTTTCTGGATGGCAGAAAAGTAGCAGCATGGAAGGGAGCATTATAGAGGCAGCAACCAAAGTGGTTGGTAAGTGATTTGCAGGGGAAGCTGACTTTTTGCAGCGTGGCTCAGGGCACTTTCTTTATGCAGGTTAACTTTGTTTTACAGGTATATGATTGTTTGTCAAGTGATACGGAATCAGCAGTAAAAGTGGTTGGTAAGTGATTTGGGGGCTGACTTTGTGCAGTGTAGCTCAGGGACACTTTATTTACACAGGTTAACTTTGTTTTACCGGTGTGTATCTGTTTGGCAAGTGACGGGGACTGATATTGTACACTTTAAGTTAGGGATACTTTCTTTTTACAGTTATGTTGTTTCTTTTTTCAGGGGCTATAACTAGAGAGGATGTTAGACCTGTAATGCGGGTGGTTTCTAGGATGTTGTTACATCTGTTATTCAGGGGTTATTACACTGTTAATACTGTTTTAATAATACGCATATATTGTGTCTATACTTGTAATAGTGAATAGGTTGTTCATTATATTGTAACAAGCAGTGTAGTTTCATAAGTAGGATTAATTACTGTTAGCTATGGAGAAATATCTGATGTTTTTTTTATAATGGGAAAATTATATTTATACTGTTTATTTTACATTCTAGAAATTCCAGAAAAAATCTAGAAATTTAATTGGCTGAGAGATGTAACCTTATCTGCAGTAAATCTCTATAAATGCACGGTCAAGTGCCAAATTATTTTCTCTGTGTTTGATACAGACATAAGCGGCCATTGTTATATTGCCTGTATCAGACATAAGTTAAAATTGTGTACCTCAGCCCATATTGTAATTACACTGAATTTCACTAAGTTTTGTGAACAGGCTTTTATTTTTTATTTACTCAGTGTTAATTGGTCTTTGAAGTATTGCTGCACTGATATTCATTCAGCATGGGAATATTTTAAATTGTCCCTTTTAAGTGTAGTAGATAAGCATCCCCATTAGCTAAAAAAAAGTAAGGTCAGCTCATGCACCCTGGTTCAATGGATATTTAAATAAATTAATGAAAAGGAACATTTATAGAATAGCGCTAGAGCGTCTAAAAACCCGATAGATATGCAGACTTATAGGGTTATGAGGAATAAATGCCCTTGTGAAGTTAGAGAGGCAAAAAAGTCGATTTTATAATCAACAGTTCCAGAGTGCATCAAATGATAACAGGAAGATTTGGTCAGGAATAAAAACTATGCAGAGCAAAGTTAATAAATTGCCATTACCCAGGGTGTTATATTACAAGGATGTAGTTATATGTAACCCCATTGAACAGGTAAGAGATTTTAATGAATATTTTTTAGAAGCCAGTGAAATTTTTGGTAAAAAATATTCAAATTTGCCTCAATGTAAATTAGAGAACAATTTTCTTTTTGTAGGTTTTTTAATGGAATTTTTCCATTTTCTCACTGTAACCCAGCCCCCTACCTCTGACATGTGCATGTATGTGGAGGCATGCACATGCCACGTCTTGAGGTACTCACCCGCTACATGTCACTCCCACTGCCTATGCTGACTGCTGGGCCTCCACCAGGTGGCAGTGGCACTAAGGAAGGGGCAGCGCTAGCTGCTCAATCCTGCTCTGACCCTCCCCCCATGCTGGCTCCCTGATGACCCAAGTCCGTTCCCAAACCCAGGTCACCAGCATGACACGAGGTAAGGCATCCAGCTCCTCAACCCTCAGCGCCACTGGGTTGGCATAATTGGACAACAGTTTCCATAGACGTGATAATGAGCCCCTGTTTGCATTTAAAGAAATTAAGGTACAGGATGTTCTGGCTGAATTGGTGAAATTGGATTAAAAAAAGGGTGCTGGCCAAGATAAAATTGATCCAATTTTTTATAAAATTGGTGCACCTATATTGGTGAAGCATCTAACTTACCTATTTAATTTCTCTTTAAGTACTGCTGAAATACCCTTTGACTGGAAGATGGTCTGCATAATTCCAATATTTAAATAAGGCAGTGATATAGACCCAAGATGTTACTGCCCTACCTCTATTCTCTTGCCCATTACAAAAACATTTGAAAAATTGGTATATAGGCAATTATCCAATTGTTTACTGAAAGATAAGGTTCTGACTGACTACCAATTGGGGTTTCATAAAGGCTTTAATAACACATGTGTTGCCTCTAGAGTCACAGATGATATTTGTTCTGCTTTTGATCAGGGTATGTCAGTTTCAGCAATTTTTATGGCTCTTTCAAAAGCATTTGATTCAGTTGATCATACTTTATTATTAAATAGATTAAAAGCTGCAGGTCTGGGTATGGGGTAATTATTTGGGGTTTTATCTTATTTGACAACTAGACTACATGTGTTAGGGCAGGTGAATATTGCTCTGATTTTGTATCTGTAAGAAAAGGAGTTCCCCAGGGGTCAGTCTTGGGCCCCTTTTTTCCTATTAATATAAATGAGTTACCCAAATGTAGTTCAGTGAAGACAAATACTTTTCTAAATGCTGACGATACTATTCTGTATATTCAGCATAAGGATCTTACTGTGGCTATAGATACATTGCAGAATGATTTCATTAATGTTTAGCATGCTCTTATTAAGTTACGCTTATTGTTGAATGTTAGTAAAACCCAATGGGTGCTGTTTTCTAATCAGATTAAGGAGGACTGTGCTAAGCTAGGCATAAAATACCTGGAAGGTGTAGAAATCTATAAAAAACATCTTCATATAAGTACCCAGGAATGTATCTGAATGAATCCATGAAATTTAATTTGCACATTCAAAATTATCTATTATACTGTTTTTACAGAAACAGGGCTAGCTTTAGTTTTGCCATTAGTAAGCAACTGGTTAACTCCCTGTTTATGTCGCAGATTGATTATGGGGACTGTGTTTATATTAGAACATCTGACTCTGTTCTGGGAGTCTTGGACCCGTTGTATCATAGTGTCCTGAGGTTTGTCTCTGGCCCACCTTGGAGGACCCACCACTGCAGTTTGTATACTGCAGTGGGCTGGCAGTCTTTGGCAGCTTGGAGACAAAGTCACTGGTTAATTTTTACTTACAGATTTGTCTTAAAGGTTCTTCCATTTTATTTATTGTAATTATTGCATATTAAATAACCTAATAAGTATGCATTAAGATCAACTATACTCCCACAGTTTTCTATACCAAGACACAGAACTAAATTTGGGGGATATATTTTTGCAGTTACTGTGCCTCGTACCTGGGCAGTTATTCAAAATAAATTGAAAATTACATCTCTTTTATCAATTTCTTGTTTTAAAACATATATAAAAAGGATTGGGACCCATAAGTGTGATTGTTATGGTTGATATACAAGTCATTATATGCAATATGTTTATGTCTATTTTGTATTCTGCATAATGTGTGTGTTTTTGTTTTAATGTTTCATGTTGGATGCAATTGTAAAAGAGAGAGTACTCTCAACTTGCTTTCCAATAAATGAATTTAATTTGATTTGAATTACATTTTCCCCAAAACTTTACATAACGCCATTTTATAAATGTAATAATCCCCTCAAGGATGTGCATTCTAGGATGTTAATGCACTTCCCCGGGGTGTAGGGACATTCAGACTTGTGCATTACTACTCCCCCGGACCATGCATTAAAATTCTGTAATACAAATCCTGTTGTGGTTTATTACTTACACACACACACACACACACACACATATTATATATTATATATTCGGCAAAAAACATCATTAATGCACCATTAGGATTACTGTGACAAAAGCAGGGAAATGTGGTCTTAGGGTTGCCAACCCTAAGACCCCACACCTACCCTTGGTTTCCAGCCCTAACAACCCAACCCCACCCTGCATGCAGAAACAGGCATGGGCGGTACCATGGGATTGTGAACCCTAACACTCACCCCATTCCATGAGTAAGTAAGATGAGATGAGTACAGTATAGGAGAATGAGGTGAGCATTGCAAACTGTTTTTTTTTTTTCACAGCAGAGTGACAAAGAAACAACTGGGTAAACCTTCCATTACAATGTTATCCTATGGGAAACAAAGTAAAATTTAACCCTGCAGAACTCCAGAGCTAAGTAATATATTTTCACCAAACCAGCAAAAGGCACATTTCAGGGGCAAGACCTTAGGATCCTGAAAATTTCAGACCAAAATAACAAACCATTTTGGAAATGTGCAGTGACAAAGAAACAGCTGTCTTAAAAATCCTTTTTCACAACTTGTGAAAAAGACTCATTTTCCGCAGTTGCTGTTTTTGCAAATTGTGGTTTTCACAAATTACAAAAAATAATCCTTTTTGATGATTCTTTTTTGCAATTTGCATCAAAAGAAAATCCTTTTTCACAAATTGTGGAAAAAGCTCCTGTTTCACTGCATACGTTTTCTGAGGTTTGTAAAAAAAGATTTCCGTGGTTAAAAAAAGAAATATTTCTGCTAACAAAAAAAATAAACCCAGAATCTGATTTTATGGGCTCCAATTGGTTAAATATAACTGTTGGTATTTCCCAAAGCCCCCTGTTTTTTTTTAGTATTTTAATTTTGTTGCCACCGCTAACTGAAAGCAAGATGGCAGCATGAAAAAGAATTCCCAATTTGTGACACAGGATTATCCATTTACAAAACAGGATTACGCATTTGCAGCACAGAATCCTGATTCAATGCTCACATCTAACTTTTCCCATTGAAAATAATGGGAACATTTAAAATTTAATAGCTTTTGAACAGATTAATATTTTTTCTCCAAACCTTCAAAAGGTACTACTGTGACCCAAGACCTAAAAACTTCAGAACCAAATTCCACATCAGTTTTGCACAATGGCATGACAAAGAATTTGACAAAAAATGGTAATTTACAAATGTTTTACACTTCACATCTCTGCTTACACACATCTGACTTGAACAAAACTTGCCAAATCAAGAGATCTTTGGTCCCTGATGGTGCATGCAACATTTTCATGTGAATCGCTTGAACAGTTACGAAGTTATTAAAGTCCCAGATTTTCAGTTTAAAATAGAAGTGAAGCCTTAACCCTAATATAGGGGCACAACTGCACCCCTATAATATATATCTTGATAAAATGGGTCAAGATGGTTGCCACAAATAATGCTCCCTCATTGAAGGTCACATGCCATGCCTAAACATATTCAGAAATGCATGGTGCTACAAAATGTTTATTACAGGCCATATTATAATTTCAATACTACACCCCAGGGTGTCACATTCATTAGGAGATATAGGTACTTCTCAGGTGTTTGCTGAGGAGCGCTTGACCAGTGTACATGTGCCTCAGCACAAACTGGACTTGAAGGAGTGGCTACGTCCCAAAAAACACACTCTCTATTTTATGCTTTTGGAAAGACAGACAGACCGACAGACAAACAGACAGACAGACATATAGATAGAGAGAGAGAGAGAGATATAGATTGCAGAAGCTAGCACAGAAGCTCTGTGTTTTAACTACATGTTTTGCAGCATAATTGCAATTACTCACAGGAATGTTTTACTTAATATTGACATTATGCGACGCTTGACACATACAGCTGGATTTTTCAACAAAGTACAGTGAAACAGATTGTCTCATCATAATCCTCTTTAACATAATTTTTGCACACCCATAATTACTACACACATGCTACTATAAATAATAATAATAATAATCTTTATATTGCGCCTTTCAAATGTCAAGGTGCATTACAGAATATAAAACCTCATAAAACAACAATAATAAATACATAAAAATCATACAGTATCACAGATTAATCACAGTAAGCCTTACTCCATAAATACATCTTCAACACCTGCTTAAACCTCCCAAGGTCATGCACTCCTGAATCAGATAGGACAGAGAATTCCAAAGGGTAGGCGCCACGTTCGCAAATGCACAGGCCCCTGAAGATTTCAAGACTACCCTTGGAATCCCTAGCAACCCCTTGTCTGTTGAGCGGAGACATGTAAAAGACAATTAAATGCAGCAAGCTGGTATTTTTCATTATAGAGAGTAAAGTGCTCCAAGATGTGATTGCATAGCAAAAAGTGACTGAAAAATATAGACTTCATTTTGATTTACTCTGTGGGTGGGATATTCAATGCGCCCTGGCATGATATTCAGAGGGGAAAGTTGTGCTGCGCAACTCCCAATGTACTGGGGCACATTGGTAATGTATGCGGTGCAAGTGCGGGGGGCATACCCATGCATATGCGGCACATCCCGATATTCAGCCCAGGATGTGCAGCACATATGCTGCCACAACCCCACCCCTGAGCACAAAGTTATGCCTAGGAAAACCAAGAGCAAGTCCTCGCCACCCACAGGAGAGCTGCCATATTGCAGGGTGCAACACAGCAGCTGCCAGCTGTGGGTGGCCCCTGCCCACCCAGAACACTGTCCTCAAGTTCTCTGCCCTGGGAGCATTGTGCCCTTCCACTTTGCCTGATCGTAGGCATAAGTAAATGACAACCCTGGTGGTCCAGTGGACCACACCCTCCAATGCCCGATCATGGACATACAGTATGTTCAAAATATCCCTGGTGGTCCAGTGGAATCCCCCCCCACAGTGCCCAGTCGCAGGCAGAAATAGCAATCACAATCCTGGTGATCCAGTGGTACCCCCCTCTCCACCCACCCACTGAGGTCCCCACCACCCAGCACCCCCCAGTCAGTGGCTGGTGGTGGCACCCCACCCACATGCCGCCCAGCCACCCACCAACTGACAGCATACAGTACTGTCTGTATGCCTATTGGTCCACTGCGTGGGCCAATGGTGTCTAGAACCTATTCTGTACTACACAGGCCGATATGAATGAACACATTCATTCACATATCAGGCCTGTGTAAATGTATGGTCTGTACACTCATTACCCATGTAGTGATCCAATAGGCATACAGACAGTACTGTACACTGTCAGTCGGTGGGCGGCTGGGCGGCATATGGGTAGCCGCCACCCACCACTGACTGGGGGTGCTGGTGTGGGGACCCCAGTGGTGGGTGGTGGGCACGGGGTACCACTGGACCACCAGGATTGTGAATGCTATTTCCACCTGACCGGGCACTGGGAGGGTTCTACTGGACCACCAGGGATATCTTGAACAGGTGCCATGATCGGGAGATGGAGAGCGGTCAACTGGACCACCAGGGTTATTTTACACATATGCCCATGATCCGGCATATGGGTGCAGGGTCCACCAAGGGACTGCAGGGTGTTGGTCCCCAGTTGCTGCAGCCTGGCAGGACACGCAAGTCGCCGAGGATCGGCGCACCACATGCAAATGGCCCCATTTGCACCTTGCATGCATAATGGTCTCATTTGCATGCCCAGTGCTGAATATCACAGTTGATGCACCTAGCGCATCTGCACTTGCACTGGTGCATCCCCCAGCTCCCCTCCAGCCACTTGCGCTGGCGCGGTGCCACTGTGCCATGTGCAGTACGTGCACCCTCAGTGCCACATTCAATGGTGCTGAGCCATGGCAGAGCACCATTAATAAATATAGCATGGTCCATGCCCTGGCGCAGCCCAGTTGCTCTGCACCCAGGCTTAGCCCTTGCTTGGTGCAGTCTGAATATCCCACCCTAAGTGTCTATGTTGAAGATCATTAAGAAATATCCATTACTGCATGGTACTAGAAGGTTAGTCGGTATTAGCTGTAATGACTTTTAAATGCCAACTGTTGTCCATCACTTTTAATTATTTATTTGTTTAAAATTGATCTCACTGTGATAACCTCACAAGTTTCAGTATCTCTACTTCATGGGTGTCTGAGATCACAGCAAATAGTTAGAACCACTGAGTGTGATGAAGGGACATGCCCCCAACTTTTAGTGAAGCCTAGGATTACTGGAACCTGACCTTTCAGACTCTTAAATTACACCTGATGCATCCCTCAGCTTTTATGGTTGCACCAATGCCACAGCAGGCAAGGATATAGAAAAATAAATAAACTATTAATGTACTGGCTTTTTGTGTAAATTTATGTCTATTTCTATTTTTGCAAATTGTACCGTGCTCCAACTAGCCAAAAATGAATGGCACTATAAAAATACAATTTTATTTCTATTTTATTTTAGGTAATTCTCAGGTGCCTAAAATCTCAAAATAATTACAGCAGCAACAATTAAATATTTGGAAGAATAAGATTAGTTGTAGCTGAGCCTAAGAACAGCTGCAAAGGCAGTCTCTTAAGAGGTACGGGGTCATAATGTCGCACGCTTAATAGCGTATGACATTATGGCTAACCCGGTACAGCACTGCACCAGTGAGCAAATGGTTCAATACCGCGTATACTGCTGTACGTGGTATTGCACCATTCTCACTCTCCCAGGCAGAGGATAAGACCTCTGCTGGGAGTGAGTTCCACCTACTAGCTGCTGCGGCTCAACGGACTGAGCCACAGCAGCAGCAGGGAACCCAGGCAGTGCTTCTGTGACCGGATTTTATTCCCAGTGCCATAAACTTTTTTTTTTTTTACTTTGTGCGCTCCTGACTTGACCCCCCCCCCACAGTTGAGAATCTATACTGGGGGGGGTTGGGGGCAGAGCCACCCTATAGAAAACAGAGATATGCCACATTGCAAAATCGTGCTGTATGGACAGGTGGCATAATGTCGTGCAACATTATGACCCCGTGTCCTCTTAAGATACAGGACCTGATCATCTGCAAGGAAGTGTGCCAACAGTGCTGAAGTATGTAAGCAATAACCCACGACAGGGTATGGGGTTATGGGTATTTAATGTATGCCTCGGTTGCATTGTGAAGCATGAGGCCGCAATTGGGGGAGGGCTGGATTGAAATAGAGAGAGACAGAGATTCTTTATAAAGCATCTTTACTCAAGGCACTGAGTGGCAAGGCATGCATTCCCAAATATTGTTTTACCCATGGTACTGGAAAGTTTACTGCTGTATACAAGTAGGTAATTTCAGATGGAGATGAAAAACGTTTGCAGGTATACTGCAGCATTTCCTTGCACACATCAACCAGTTGGGCTGGTTGTAGTGATGGTAGTCTTGTAGGGCTGTTTCTTTAAAATGATCCACGAAATTAACAGGTTAAAAATGGTAGTCACCAGAATACACAAATTCTAGCCATTCTACAGTTAAAGGCTTTTAAGAAAATGGTTGCTGTCCAGAGGTGTTCCTAATCAACTGTTAGGCATTTGTATAACAAATATTAGGTTCTTAAAGCATTTAACTTACTGCTGAACAAGTAGTTAGCAGGAACAGATGCAACTATTAAACTTTATGTTCATTGTTTAAAAACATGAGCACTTTGCTGTATATGATAGATTAAAGCAATTTTATTTTAATATTAGCAGACCTGCAATCCTGTAATATGATATATTGGGGTGTATATGTTTTTTCTCCACAATTTTTCATTAGGTCAAGTGAAATGTGTACAGGCTTTCTAGGATTCATACCTACTTGACAAAGCACAGGTGCGACTGCATGAAATGTTGAGTGTTTTTCTGGCTACATGGTTTTTGCTGTGTGGGACTGCTGAACTTTTGAAATTTTATTGCGTACTCTCTGATCGTAAGTGTGTGTCGCAGTTGATGACTTACACAATTCATACTCAGGCTTGCATATCTCCATTGGATGCCATTGGGCATCAAGACAGTGCATCTGCATCTATATGATTTAGTCCAGGCCTGTATTCAACACATTAGTCATAGGTGGACAATGCTGACAGCCACCTATGTCCGGCTGCATCAAGCTTTGCAGTAGTTTGCACATATGTCAATGGATTGTTGTTAGTTTTAACTGTCATGTGTGCCCCATAAAGATATTCATGGAAGCGGTCCACAAAAGCCCACTTTTGAGCAAGGAACTCTAACTTGTGTACAGGATACTTTCTTTCAGCACTGTTTAGACTTCTGCTTGCAAAGGCAACTTGGTGCAATCCCTCTAGATAGCTTTGGTAGAGATCTTTCCCAAGACCACTGAAGCTGTTATCTGTATGCAGAACATAAGGTTTCTGGGGGTCTGCATATGCTAGCACTTGGGTGTGAGTCAGGCGGTAAATTATTTAATCAAAAGCCTTGTCACATTCAACAGTCCATAAAAGTTCAGGTTTAAAGTAAGGTTTGGATTCAGCAGAAGTGTCTGTAGTTTTCTTGTTTTTACTTTTGTTAGTGAGTGGATAGCCTTGCATCAAATTCAGTAGTGGCCTCACCACTCAGGTATGGTCCTTAACAAATTGTATGTAATAGCCACAGAACCCTAAGAAGCATTGTAAGTCATTCAGGTTTTTGGTTTTGGCCAAGTAGTTAAGGCTTCAACTTTACTAAGATTAGTTTGAATGCCCTGAGCTGATACAATATGTGCCACTTATTTCCCTGACTTTTGAAATAATTGACACTTGTCGATGGACAGCTTGAGCCCGAACTCTACCAGTCGATATAGCACTTTCAGCAATCTGGCCTCATGCTCCTCCAGGATCTTCCCAAACACTGTGACATTATCTAGGTGTACCAAACATTCTAAGAGATTCATTTTCTCCAACAGCTCTTTCTATTAGGTGCCAGAAGGTTGCTGGGGTGCCAGAAATAACATTGAGGCATTCTGATAAATTCATAAAATCCAAGAGGACATATAAAGGCAGTTTTTTCTCTGACTTGTGGAGCCATTGGTATCTGATAATAGCCACTTCTTAGGCTGACCACCGAAAACCATTTGCTTCTGTTAAGGCAGTCTAAAGCATCTTGAATTTCGGGTATAGTGTACTGATCTAGAATTGTCTGTTAAGAGTTCTATAGTCTATGCACATGCTCGCAGCTCCATTTTTCTTTTGCACTACCACAACTGGCAAAGCATATTGACTTTCTCAATTTTTGGATAATACCCATAGCTGATAGCTCCTGTAAGTGCCTTCTTACATCATCAATTTCTGTGGGCACCAATCTGCGGGACTTGTCAAGAAAAGGGCATTCATCATGAAGTCTTATGTGGTGCTCTTCTCTGACTACACATCCCACATCCCACTTATGAAGCGAAAACACTTTTGCCCTTTCAGCTAGTTTTCTGCTGACATGGGTCTTCCACTTTTCTGGAATTGGTGAATCTCTAAAATTAAAAACTTCTGGGTCAATACCAGCCTGGATGCCATCTCTGATTGTAGTGGATTGCACTGCTGCATCCGTGCAGTAGACATAAGCCAAAATGTGTCCTTTCCTCACGACAGTATCTCTGTCTATAACATTTTTTACCTGGACGGTAACTTGTTTAGCACAAGAATGGGCTGTCACGGGCAACACACTGTGATTTGCTAATAGGCCGTCTGGCAAGCCATGTTCCTCTGGAGCATCCAATATCAGTATTTTTTTTTTGCATCTTTTCTCAGGCACACTACACCACTGATATTACACTCAGCATCAGAAGGCAGTACAAGTTCTTCAGTGTTATGATGCCAAACTATACACACTGAGTTATCTTGAGCTTCAGTTATAGTCTGTGTTCATTGCTAGTAGGTCTTTTGTACAAGGGCATGTACACTTAACACTTTTCCTTTTTGCTTGGCCTCCTTCTCCTGTCAAAGTTGAGCCAGGCAACCACACATGTGAGCATTAGTGCCAATAAGTACAGGCACTCCATCATACATTCTGGACTCCGGACACACTAATGCAAAAATTTCCACAGGGTCTTCCACTCTAGTTACATTGGATGGAGAAGCAATCCATACTCTGAGGTAACCCTGATAAGGTTATGATTTGTCACTCAGTCCCTATACATTCAAACCTTCCAAAGGCAGTAGCTAGTGATGAGACAGGTGCTGGTCATGCCAGTTCTTGAATATAATTGTCACTTGGGAACCACTGTCCAGGACAGCTTGAACAGGCACTCCTTCAATAGTATCGGACCCAAAAGTAGGGCTATCCAGTTAAAGCAAGTGTGAAAAGAAGACCTATACTCTTTTTGGGTCTAAAAAAGCATTTTTATTCCATAAAAAACTGCTGCAGATACACATAACACGAACAGCAGCACCCCTCATGCACTCCTTCAATAATGATTGTAGTTTCAACGGAGGTTACACAACTCCATGAAGAGAGCAAGGAAGTAATAGATGCAGATTCAGATTTTTATTGTTAAAAACATGTATCGAACACATAGTTTATCACATGAACAATACATATAAAAAGACAGCTTGATCTTATTAATATACCCCATTACAATACATGCCCAATAATGTAAACATTTTATGTGCAAATTTAGTTATAGCAAAATAACCTGCCTTTTTCTCCAAAAACAGCAATTCCTCAGTTTTCTTCTCTGCTGTGCCCTGTTCATTTGTTATACATGGTAAAATATATTTCCTTTTTCTTCCAACAACAAAGGACAGGCCAACAATGCATGTTTTAGTGTTCTTTTCTTATCTATATTACATTTACAGAAATCATCCTGTCTTGTTCCAATCCAATAACTGTTCCACCAATTCATGTTCTTGATTAAGCCAAGTCTCAAGTGGCTTATTACATTTCTCTTTTATTTTCTACAAACTCCACATAGGTTTCTACTTTCTTATATGTCTTTACCTTCTTGTACAACCTCATTTCTGGTAAATACTCTATTTTTTCCATGTCTTTTTGGAAATAGACATCCACTAGCCTTTGTTTTGCATTTTTAACATATGATACCATATTTCCAGATAATTTCTGTCGCCATTTTGGTTCCAGGCCTAGCAGTCTTAATTTGTTGTTAAGTATATTAAACCATGTTTTTGTATATCCTGAACTTTGAGCTTCTTCTCAACACTGTTTCAGCAGTCTATCCTATTCCATTTTGATCACTTTGTCCCAATATTCTAGCGCTCTTCTAATAACTTGTTGTTCAATTGCTTTCATTCTATATTCCAGCCTAAAAATTGCAGTAAGGGTTTCATTAGGTAGCCCTAGAGTGAGCCTGATGAAGAAGTTTTGTATTGTTTCTATTATCTGCAAATTAGTAAACAGTCCCCATACTTCACTACTATACAAGATCTGGGCATTTACCTTGGCCTCAGAGGCCCTTCTCTTTAATACAAATGAATCTCCTCTGTACTGTTTTGCAAATCTATTCATTGCTTTTGCAGATCTTATCCCAGCTTCCTTTATTTTGGATACATGATTTTTCAAAATTTTATTTTTGTTAAATGTCACTCCCAAATATGTAAATTCAGCTATCTCTTGTAGTTCTACATTTTTCACTATCCATGTATCTTCAGTTTTTTTCCTTTTTCCTAAAACCATTATTTTACTTTTTGCTGAATTTACTGTTAACGATAATATTTCCAAATGCTTAATTGTGAGTGTTAATCTCCTTTTAAGACCTACTGGTGTTCTTGACAGCAAAATTATATCATCTGCATATAATAATATTTATATATTTTGCTTGTTAATCTATGGACTATGTGTATCTATATTATTTAGTTTTTCACCAAGGCTTCAATGTATAATGCAAATAATGTCAACGCTAAGAGGCAGCCTTGTTCAACACCTTTATGTATTTGAAACGCTTCAGTTACTGCTTGCTGTCTTGTCCATACCCTGGCCAAAGTATCTGTATGTAACATTTTTAACACCAGTAATAGTCTAGGATCAATATCTAGCTCTTTCAGAATTTGCCATAAGATGTCTCTGCTTATATTATCGGAAGCCGGGCTGATATCCAGAAAAGCAGAGTACAGCTTTCCTTTCTTATATTCAATGTATTTGTGGGCTAGGAAGTCCAAAGTAAATATATGGTCTATTGTGTTATAAGATTTTCTGAACCCTGCTTGGTATATTGATATCAACTTATTCTCCTTTATCCAAGTTTCTAACATTTCTACAATTATTCTAGTGTATATCTTCATTGAGGTACACAACAAGGTAATCAGTCTGTAACAAGCTGGCTTGGCTGTATCCAATTTTTTAAATAGGCATATTATTAATCCTTCCTTCCACCAGTTTGGCATTTTCAAATTATTGCTTATATACGTGTATATGGGTGCCAATATTTGCCCCACCATTTTGGGTTGGCCTTAAAAACTTCCACTGATATCCCATCAACACCCAGAGATTTATAATTTTTTTTGTTTATTTATTGCCCATATTGCTGTACCTCTTCTTCTGTAACCATAGGCCAGGGCTCCATTTTGCCTTCCTCCTCTTGTATTGTTTCTTCTCTACCATTCCCCCATATATCTTATTATAATACTCAAACCATTTTTGTGCTATAATTGTACATTCTGTATTTATTTCTCTAGTATTTGTCCCAAATGCAACCAAACTCCAAAACTGTTTACTGTCCCTATTTGCTATTGCCCATTGTAAGTCTGACCATCATTTTTTATACTGCCTCTTCTTTTCTTTCAGTAGTTTTTTATGATCTTTCTTAAGTTTAATGTACACTTCCCTTAATTTCACATTAGTCAACCCTTTACTACATTTCCCTGCTTTTATCGCCAGCCTTCTTACTTCCTCAGATTCTTTATCATACCATCCATTAGTTCATAGCTTCCCTTGTGTTTGGTTTACCCTATCCTCTTTACCTAAAAATTCTACTATAATGTTAAAAATTTGTTCTAAGATCAATAACCATGTATTACTTTCAGTTTTATCAGCCATGTTAGTTATTAGTTTTACCTTTTCCCTGACTGTACTATTTTTTTAGTAGTAAGTTAATTTTGCTATTGCTAGATGGATCCCATTGTATCCTTTTCTTGTTTAAAACTACAGTATGTTCATTTGCATAATTTATTTTTTCCCCTGGGGCACAAGTAATATTTATCATATTCAAGGTCCATAGTCACAGATATAGAAAAATGATCATGCTCCCACTCTTCTCTTACCATCGATTCTTTTACCTTGTTAAAAGACCATACTTCTATAAGGGCAATATCAATGACTTAACCTCCATGTTTTAGTGGAAACGTATAACTACCCTGAAGATCTCCCTTTGTTCTCCCATTTAAAATTCTCATCCCACTTTCTGCAACAACATTTAAACAATTTATCCCCCCTTACTTTCACTTTTTTATCCTTAAAGTCTCTGATTGGGATTGATAAAAAATCATTTACCTCCCATTTACTGGAATAAACTTCTATATGATTTGAAGTTCTTGCATTGATATCACCCATAACACAGATTGGACTGGAACCAAAACTTCCCATTAATTTTTCTATGATTAGAGAGAGCTTTTCAAATAACTGATTTTCTATTGTGCTAGATAACATTGGAGCAGTATACACATTTATACAAATCATGGCTAGCTTGCCCTTATTTCCCAGTAAACTGACCATCATATATGAGCTATCCAGGTCTAACCTGTGTGCATCTACAAATGCTTCTGCTGATATGAGGGTCACTATTCTGCCACTTGCATGTCCATGTTTCATTGTTCTTTTTGCTGGAGTATAGTGCACATGGTAGCCTTCCACTATATTCGCATCTGCTCTCTCCATCCATGTCTCTTGTAACATAGTGACCTGATATTTTTTTAATGTACAACGTCCACATAGCATCTTCTAGTTTCCCTACTAGACCAGCAATATTCCAACTCAGCAGTTTAATTTTCCCTTTTTCCTGTTTGATCTGTACCAATTGTTCTTCCCTGTCTAATCATGCTGTTATATCTAAATCAATGAGAGGAATACTACTATCTTGACTTTCCTCCAGCTCTAAATTTGCAGTTGAGTTATTTTCCATTTCCCATCTTCCTGACCGTGCATTATTAATTGGGGATGATTGCAAGTACTGACATAGAGCTTGACTCCAATAGCACACTTGTGTTTATTCTATTACCTCTACACTTATGCCCTCTTAGCAAAACTTCTGCCTCCTCCTCCTCAGAATAATGACCAAAGGAGTGTATTATTACCTTTGGCTGCAGATATTCAGTAATTCTTTGCTGTTTCTGCATAGTTATCTAGTTAGTTTGTTCAACCCTGGGTTGCTTTCCAGACCATGTCAATTTATCATTCTACTTACTTTTCATTACCATGGACTGTTGTACTGTCACATCCAAAGTAATCCCCATCTCCCTGAATCCATTATTATGTTTTAATATTATTACTCTAATATCTGGATCTTTCAGTGTAATGCATATCCATCCTTTTTCCTTGCCATTTTGATATCTATATACAGTAACCAGGTCAGACCATCCTACAACATTTCCCAAAATTCCTTTACATGAGGTGTATGCCATCAATTTCAATATAAACAGAGATTCATTTTTTTACCTTTGGCAGACCTTTAAGATATATAGTTGGGAGTATTTTCCCTTGCTTTATAAGCATCTCTTTTTCCACTGTACTTCATAATTTTGGGCTGTTTTCATCCCTTTTCCGCTTACATTCTTCTCCATCACTTCTTTCCTCTTAACATCTACCTCTAGGGTCTTTTCTTACCCTCTTTAGTTTTTATTTCTCCATTTTCCATGTTTAGTATCCTTATTCATCCTTCTGCCCCCTCTGTATAGTTTGGTGGCTTATGTACCTCTTCCCTCTTCTGGTTACAATGTGGACACTTTCCAGCTATCTGCCCTGAACTTCTTTGTCCACTTTGCTGTTTCTCTTGGCTCTTGTTCCCCTATTTCATTTGTGATCTTTTGTATCTCTTCCTTTCTCTTTCTCCACTTTTCCACAGGTAATTTGTCAGCCATCTCTTGGGTGCCCCTATTGGCTCTTTCCTATCCTGCCTGGTCTACTGTATATTATTCGCTTGTATGAGCCAGTTTCTTAATAACTCATTAGTTTTACCAGTATCTTTTGATTTCTGCTAGACCCATATCTATTAAGTTATGGTTTACAAATGATTCAACTACTGTCAGTAATTGCGTATTTTCATTGTTATTTTTTGTCTCTATATCAGAAACAGATTTTCTTTTGTTGTTGCTTTTTTTTTTTTTTCCCATTCACCTCCTCCATAGACTACCACAGGTACAGCACATCCGGCAGTGCCACAGATGGGGGATCCATGCTGAGGTGCTGAATGTATGGGGAAGTAGAGTTCTCAAAGTCATACAGGAATGATTTATATACCTTGCTATTTTTTATTTGTTCCTGTCCAGCATTTTCTGGAATTGTTTCTTTAACAGTTTTAATCTTGCTGTCATATAATTGTTTCTCCTTCCTTGGGGTATATGCTATTTGAGGGGACCCAGCTTGTCCTTCTACATCCCCATCTTTACTTTTTACTGGATTTTCTTGCTCTTCCTGAAGGCACTCAAACAGAAATGTTCTATTTAATTTTCCCACTTTTGTATGTTTCCTGTTTGTCCCTTTTTACATTCTGACCCTTCCAATCTTTTTATTTGAGCCAGTAAGAGGGTTTCTTCTAACATTCTCCCTCCTTTCTCCCACTGTCCATCCATTTGCTTTGTTTTACTAGTATCTTTTCCAGACTGTAACTGCTCTTTAATTAATTCTGGTCCTGACAGGATAAAATAATTAGTAATTGATTTGTTCTTTTCTAATAACTTTTTTTTTATTTTTCTGATGTTTAATCACTTTTTTAATTAACTTAGTTTGTGCTCTACTGGTTATTTTCCTTGAGCCCATACTGTCAAAGTTAAGAATATCCACAGTATTTGTATGACTTGTTTAGATTTCTGAAAAAATATAATTGTAGTGTTGAGAATAAATATTTAGCTTGTACAAAGAACAAGATGTGAAAACACTATAAATTAAATCCTAAAAGTCCTAAGAAGGTTTTGTATAAATTGATTCTGTAAATCAGCTAAGTATAATTTACCCCTAAATATTCATACAGTAAGAGCCACAAGAGAAAGAAAAAAGTCCTTATAGCTTTCTCTAGGATCGTTGCCTCCAGCAATCCTTATGCAATAAAATGCTTCATATCTAGTTCACTTTCTTTATACCTTCTGATTACAATCATTTTCCTTTTCCAGGTGTTCTTTTATTCTCTGCTTTCAACTCAAACCTATGCCTCACTTCACCTCCTATAGTCCATCAATCTTATCTGTTCACTTAGGCTTATTCACCACATGTTTTGCATAGTCCATTCAAAGTTCTTAATATTCTTGTGGTCTGTGCTGTTCTGCTGTACTTTTATTCTTATCCCAGCAAAAAGGGTCACTAAAAGGGGGAATATAAACAACAACAAAATATAAATTATGATTTGCAAAAAAGGGCTTTTCAATCCTAATAAACAGGAAGGGTCCTTCTATTCATTTAAATCCTTTTTCTGTCCTCCTGTCTCTTTCTTTATCTAATTTCTGACAACAATCTAAATTCTAAACTGTTCCTTTGGTTCTGAACCAGCTCCATTTCTAACTCTCAGTGAATGCCAGCTTTAACACTGATCTGAAGATTTTCCCCTTAAAAAATAAATTTAATAAAAAGGAAACAGGATTTACTCTTCTACATCTGTTTCTGCACCATTCCCCTAATATGACTCAGGTTAAGATTTTCTTCACAGAGACCCTTCAGACTGTCTACCTGTCCCATGATATAGAAATAAAATGGTGAATCTGAGCTGTAGATGCCATGCATGCCAGTAAATACTTATTCATATTCGGGCAATGTGATTACTATGGTGCAAACTTTTAAAAGTATATCAAGTGACAATTTTTTTATTTTTATGTTTTAATCTGTGTATTTTTAAGCCACTTTAACCTCTTACTTTTTTGGATCTTAAGTACTCACAGAGTGACTCAATTTTGCAATAAATATTTAAAAACATAGAACAAGCCTGTCTGTATATAAAAATGCTTTTCCAGAAAAGGAAAAAAAGGTTTTAAAAGCACTTAAATTGTCCCCAGTTCCTCCAGTTCCTAACACTAGGCTGAGAGAGCTTGATTCAATAATGTAATAGTTAGTACACTATCAAAGCTGTGTTATCCCACTCAAAGCTTATCATAATAGTTATTCCAAGAGATATTTACCACCAATACTCTCTCCTGCAGTGGCCTTGCTGCATACCCTCCACAGGGCTTAGTGGGTTTCCAATAGCCAGGAGTGGGCTCAGCCACCGTTCTGGCTCCCAACTCCTTATTTGGCTTGCAACACCAAAGTCGATATAGGCAAATGCACGCAGCTATAAGCTGGTTTGAAAAGAGTCTGGACCTGTTCCCTTTAGTCAGGCAATGATAGCATACCTGTTTTAGGAATAAAAAAGCCTTTCATCAGACTCCTGCTAGTGCGTGCTCTACAATACTGCACATTGTTGCTGCTCTCTCCCCGAGAACCAATTTCTAAGTAATAGTGTACCAGGATGATTTTAAGGTTAAGCAGGCTATGAGTCCACTAATCCTTAACTTTGTAATCTTCCAGATCCCATGCCTAAAATACAGCAGGTCCTGTCTTCCTTATGTAACCAGGTCACCATGTAACTTTTGGTTACTAACCCTGCCTTCTGGGCTCAACAGTTCCACCACAGCGGTTTGACAGGAATCTTGTTGATTGCCTCTACAGTGATGGCACAATGCTGACAGCTGGTACTGTGCCATCAGGTAAAGAGTGCTTTTTGTGGGGCTGTGCCCTGTACTCATGCAAGGCCAGCCCCCGGACCCCCGGTCTCTAAAATAATCAACTCCAGATCAGACTTCTTTCAGGGAGGGGCCACAAGTCCCCATGAAGCTGTGTCACTGTCCCATGTGACCATTACAGCGAACTGCTGATTTTGTCACTGTAATGGCCTTTGCGGCTGTGGTTTCACCATAACATCAGTATACCATTGGCTCAACAAGGTTCAGGAGCCTGGGCTCTGTTTTGGATGGAAAAAGGGGGTTATTTCCCAGATATAAAATAAGTAGCATGGTGCCTCCACCCAGAGTAAATTAAAGTGGGCCAGAAGGTTGTGTCGTACAACCCCCGGGATGCTGTACCTACCCACTTCTTCTCACAGTCACCCCACACATGAAATACCATAAACAGATGCAACATTTTACTGCACATGCAAATAATGACTACCAGTAATAACATGCTCACTGACAGTACTAAGCCATAACAATAAATGTTTTATTAAAAGGGTAGGGGAATGGGAGATGCAAAAATAAATAGCAGTTTACATATTTGACGAACTGGTGAAACCATAAAACAGCAATAATAACAGTGCCCCCCCCACCAGCAACAAATACCAGTTCCCCCACCTTCCCACTGCTATCAGTACCCCCTACAGTCAATCTGGCTACCTAGGTGGTTTACGGTGCAGGCCTGGTGCAGGGGGGTGGCTGGCATTGATGCGCTTTTGACTTTAGTATAAACAACGCTTTTGCAGAACAATGTGTAATCCCCAGTGGCAGGGTAGGCTCTGTGTTTACTCATGGTTATGTAGCACAGTCTTACAGGGTCTGGATTACAGTAGCAGGTTCAGTCAGTCAAGCTGGGGGCTTTGAGCTGTACAAACAGGTTGGCAGCTTACCTGACTATGGCACCATTCTGACAGCTTGTCTCCTCCTGACATGTGGCAGACTCTGACAGCTTGTCACCTTCTGAGATGTGGCAGACTGGCAGCTTGTCAGCTTCTGTAGGGACTGATCACATATGCTGAAATAGGCCAGTAATGGGGACCAGGGCCACATGCCTCATCCCACATGTCCAGGCATCCAACCCTCAGGGGAAGATGATGGGTAATGCCTAGCTGTGACACTACCTGGCCAATTACCCTGACCATACTCACTGGCAGTAATAATTTCAGTCATGGAGCTCAGGGATCACATAGTCTTTTTCTCTCTGCAGCTAGCAGATATTAATGCCTCAAAAAATAAGTCTGGCTCACCTTTCAGGGTTAGAGGTGTCAAACAGCCTCTCAGGTAGTTCCCAAACTACAGATTCAAACTGCAAAACAGCTTTTCTTGCTTCAAATTGGATTTTCCAGACAGTGGGAGTTTTCAATAGCCATCTCTGTGATCTGGTTGCTTAACCCAGGAAACACTTCAGGTGTTTGGCAGGATACAGTCCAAACCTCTGCACAAGCAGAAGAGCTTCTCTTGGATGCTGCAGAGTTTTTACTACAAACAGCTCTTCAAACTTACACTCCACTTTCCAGATGATAGAAAGATTTAGGCAAGTCTCCTGAAGATTGGCTTTGGAAGCCTTAGGCCAACTTCCAAACTTTTATGGCTCACTCTGTGCTCCCCTGCTTCACTCACAGAGCCTCAAGCAGAAATGACTCAAGCTGAATCTCTCCCAATGTCTGAGGAGAAAAATGGCAGCATCTCATTGGCTGACACAGCTGTCCATCTGTAAAACTAATATATATTAGGTCCACTTGACATCTGATTTGGATTTTGCTGAAGGAGTTAAGAACAGTCCAGTCCACTTACCCAGGAGCCATAGCAGCACTCCTTCATGCTCCTCTAGTATTGATTGGATAGGGTCAGGGGTTACCAAGATGGCATCCATGTAAACAGTTTACATGGAGTCCCAACTTGAACAGTTTTTTTAAGGGCTTTTATATCATTTTGAAAGTTAATGTCCACATACCCTAATAGGTGTCCCATTGTTCTGTTGTCTGGTTGAAGAATGGGCTCTGACAGAGTATCCATCTGCCAGTCGATGTCACCGTAGTGGTCAAATCATTATTCTCAGTGCACACAGTGTGAGTATGTGTAGTATGCTTTAGATGGTGTTAACCGTATTTTTGATGCTATGAATAAATTTGGCAGCCATGAATTGAATATAAAGCTATGTTGCATCTACCCATCTGTGATTTCTGATTTAAATATCACTTTTCTGAATTGTACACCTTTTTAATTGTTAATGTGTATTTACTTACGATTGGGGCTTTTGAATTTGTTAATAATGAACATTATTTAGATTTGGTTATTTAAAGTGATGTGTGCTGTGTAAGACCTCGCCCCCTGAGGAAGGGTCTGTCAGATCCAAAATGCTGGGGAATACATGCGGTCATTGACTGTGCCATTTTTGGCTTCTGTGGTTTGTTATTATTTGTTATTTTTTTCAATAAACATTATTGATTCTGCACTGTTCTGGGCTGAAGTCAAGTTGAATCCAGAGAGTGAGTGAATGTTGGACGGCTCAAAGAAGCCTTTCACTTCCCATTGGAGTTCATTACCTGGTGGTGTTCATACTGCGCACTGCTGTACAGAAACCATCTTGTCTCCAGCTTGCCTTCTATGGGGTATCTTTGAACTACACACTTCTAATAACACTCACACTGTACTTAGGGAGTGTCTATAAATGCTCAGTTTTGATTATCTCTACCTCTCCCTTTTTTAACTGAAATAACATGTATTTAAGTACAAAAGCTGGAGAGGAGAGGTTTCTAGCACTTCAGTCTCAAGTGAGTCTTTACCACCCACTTCCTTTAGTTATTTCTTAACTCCAACAATTAGCAACGTTCAAATAAGTCTGTCAGGATGCCTAACTACCCAGCTTGATCTTCTCAGCTTTAGCCCTTCGTATTCATTTAATTCCATAGCCCTTAAAGCTGCCTCATTGTGTATGTCATCAGTTCTAAACTCTCCAATTTCTCTCAATGTCCTGGTACAGTTTGTAAAGCCTGCCTCTCCTGCTTCTGTATTCACAGTCAGTGGTTCAACCTCTTGGCTGTCCTTGATCCCCTGAAAAGCCTTACAATTCCCCCTGAAGACATGTCCTTTTTTTCTGCTTTCAGTTTGTGTGATCTTGAGTCAATCTGTTCTGTTACTATACCTTTCCGGTTCCATGTATTATCTCTGCTTCATTGATAAACACACAATCTCTTGGATGCAGCTATGGTAATGGTCAACTACTTCTATCAAAATATAACTTTTGTTTCATTTTCTGTTGTTGTTCGGTCTGTATTACCTTTTCTGTGTTATTTGTTCTGAGCAAGTCTTCCTTCCCTAGAAGTGTTGATTTAAAAAGTCTACTCTCATTAACAATTGTGCAGGTGACAGTCCACTTTCAATTGGAGAACTTCAATATGCTAGGAGTCCCTTCTAAATGTCCTCTCTACTGCCATGTGATTTCTTCATGACGTTTTTTCACAATTTCTATAGCTTTCTCGACTAGTCCATTTCACAGGGGATGATTCGGATTTGAGGTACTGTGTACAAATTGCCATTCTCTTACAAACTGCTTGAACTCAGCACAGATAAACTGAGGTCAATTATCACTGAATACCTCATCAGGTATGCAGTGCCTTGAGAAGACTACTTTCAGGCAGTTTATCATGGTTCTGCTTGTCCTGATTTCTGCTTTTTCTAGGTCCCCTTCTGCACAACCCCCTCCTTCCCTTTTTAGTCTCACAATCCCTCCTCTGGACTTTTTTTTTTTCACTAATATACCTTAAAAAAGATCTTATCTCCTCTCTTTATTGCCTGGGCTATTCTTTCCTCCATTTGTGCCTTTGTACTCCTGACTGCTTTCCCTAATTCCCTCTGCTTTTCCAGATACAATCTCCTGTCATTCTCCCTCTGTGGTTCCTTGTACCTCCTGACTGGTAATCTTTTCTCTCTTACCTTTCCGGCCACCTCCCTTGAGAACCATACTGTTTTTTTCTTTCTCTTTGTTTTACTTACTTGCCTGATACAAAAGCTTGTTGCTTCTGCTATGGCTCCTTTAAGATATACCCACAGTTCCTCTATACCACCCCCATTCCTCCCTCCATGCCAGGGCTGTCCTGAGACATTCCCCCCAACTTTGCAAAGTCAGCCCGTCTGAAATCCAGGACCCTTGCTTTTGTGTGGTTTGACTGCTCCATTGTTCTCACACTGACCCACACCATGCGGTGATCACTGGACCCCAGGTGACTACCCACCTCTACATCTGTAACTCTGTCCCTGTTGGTAAGCACCAGGTCCAATATCATTACCTAATAGGCGGGCTCTACCATTAGCTGTCTGAGGCATGCCCCCTGCAGAGTGTCTAGGATGTCCCTACTCCTTGCTGTGGCTGCAACATGGGTGCTCCAATTGACATCCGGCAAATTGAAGTCTCCTACCAGCAGCACTTCCCCCTTTGCTGTCATTTTGTGGATAGCTTCCACCATTACTCTGTTCAGCTCTTTCCCTTGTGCTGGAGGTCTGTAGGCCATGCCAGTATGGATGGAGGTGCCATTTCTCATCTTCAGGGTGATCCACAGTGCCTCCACCCCTCCATGCATTCTCTATTTCTCAGTAGCTGAAATTCCTTCCTTAACATAGATAGCTACTTCTCCAACCTTTTTTCCCACCCTATTTTTCCAGAATAGAGTATATCCTGGTATGGCTATTTCCCAGTCATGGTTCCCTGTGCACCGTGTCTTGGTAACAGTGGCAATGTCCAGGTCTGCCTCTGCCATTAAGTCTGGGATTTTGTTCCCCAGGCTGTGGTCATTCGCTTACATGGCTTTCCAAGTTTTGCTACCTCCCTTCTTTCTGTTTTCTCTCCCATCCTTATGCTGTCCCTCTTTACCCCTCCTGACTTTGTTCCCAGCAGGCATATTTCTCCTCTCTTCCTCTCTCCCTCAGATTGCTGATTGATCATTGTCTGACCTACTTTTTTACCTTTGTTAATGTTCTTTCTGTTCCTATGTCCATTTCCTACTTGTGGGGGAGTGATGGCTAAGTCTTTTAATGTGTCATTGATAGGTTCCTTTGCCACACACACACACACACACACACACACACACCAGTTTAAATGTCCAATGCTGATATCAGAATTCTGTCCCAGAACTCTTACTCCATCCTTGGTCAGGTGTAATCCATTGTATTTAAAGAACTTTCTTTCCCAGAAGTCTCCTCAAGTACCTATGAAGTAATGCCCTTTTCCTTGACACGAGCCCTGCAACCACATGTTGAAGTCTTCAGTTTCCTTGTTTCTGATCCTGTCTGTGCTTCCATCTTTGCCCCATACTGGAAGAACCTCGGAGAAGGCCAGGGAGGTTGACTGAGTGCCTGAATGCAATGATTAGTATACTGTATCTTGTACTTAAACCTTTTCTTTACTGTGTATTGCCATCATGCTGGACAAATAATTCAGACCAATAAGCTCTGCACTATTGTGTACTGGCATAGCATACTAGTTCTTTCTGACGCAGTGACGTGGGTGTAAATACAGGGCTTTTGGCTCAAGAGACGGCTTTGTAAGGTACTTTTTAAAGATGGATACAGGGCACAGAGTATCTCCAGACTGTACATACATGTACTCATAGTGCAATTGTTTTGCAGGGTCAAGAAGATTTATGTGATTCTTTGTTTGCTTCTTTAAGCTGAGCATTACAACCTCACAGCCATCTCATCAGTTTTTATGGTGCAGCTGCTAGGTTTCAGCTGCCTGAATCCCTCCCATCTGTGTCTGGTCATATACATCTGTACATCAACCAACACTTTTCGTAACAAACCAGGCATGGTGTCAGGTGAGAGAGATGATGAATTCCTAAGTTTTTGAACGTTGGAGTTTCTGAGGGGCTCATGATGCGCAGATCTGTCTTTTTGAGCTCTGCGGTACATTTTCATTTTAGCCATAAACATCCGGTTGCTCCTTTGGTTTATGATGTTCATGTTGCAATCCACAGCCAAAGAGCTGAGATGCCTGTCAAGCACCATATAAAGACTGCAGAAGCTAGATGTAGCATACTCTGCTCCTGTGGTCATTCGCGCTTTAGCACAGAGTCACCGAAATGTCTAGTTGAGCTCAGCCTTAGTAGCAGTTTGCCATTTAAGATCTGTATCTGAGGAAGTAGCCCACTCATTCATTAAACACTTGCAGAGCCCATGGTATGGCTCTCACATTCCATTCATTTTTAAGATTGTCAAGCTGATCGAGGGTGAAATGTGCAAAGTGGGTATTCACTGCCACGTTTCTTTTCTCAGGTGTGGTCAGCTCGAGAGTATTAGCCAGCGCTGCAATTTCTTGATGGGCTTCATCATTTGACTCATTCTCATCACTGAGAAAGTTGAGAAGCTCTTCTTCATTGAAGCTGAGGTCAAAACTTAAATCAGGTACAGATGACATTTTTTAATTTGGCAACAACTGTTGCTTTTACTGTGGTGACTACTGGGCCTAGTAAAACCAAGATGGCTGTTATTTTTTGTTTTTCTTTTGCCAATGTTCTGAAAGGCAGTGTTATGATAGGGTAAAGCTGCCTGCACTCATTTCTAGCTGTGCATTAGACACTTCTAGCGCATGGCTAGTAGTCAATCAGATTTCTTATAATTCACTAGCCATTTCGTAAATCTACATGAAACTCACTTTGGCATTTCTCTTTTAATACATGCACTCTGCTTTGGCTCACAGGTAACTGGCAGTACCTTGCAAAATGATTTTTTTGCCACGTTTTTTACAATCTTTTCTGTAAGCTGGGCATTGCTTTGGGCTATTCTGCATTCCATATCTACCACAATGTTTGACACCATCAAACATTTTTTGCTTTTCTTCTCTACAGTGGTGCTGTTCTACTTTTTAATAGACAAGTTGTCTATTTTCTTCCTTTGATATATGTATTGCTTCAGTTTCTTCCATGCTTAAACTCCTTCAGTTGTGCTATAGTCATTTCAGTAGCCCTGCAGATCTGCATGGCTTATCTAGTACCAGATCCTGCTCTCTTAGCAGTCTCTGTTTGACCACTTTGTCAGAAATCCCACATATTATTCTTTTTTATCACTGATTTAGCTAGAGCTTCAAATTCATATGTCTTACTGCATGTTCTAAGTAAGTTTTGTTACATATTGGCCTCCAGACTCTCCAGGCTAGAGGTGGGCAAAGTGCTCTCATTTCACTAAATGGAGCACTTCGCGTATTAACCCTCAATTCGTGTAGTGCTCTGCAATGTGAAGCGTATTACTTTGCCTTTATTTTTTATCGTGAAGTGCATTGAAACCAATGGACTTCACACTATTTCGCCTTGTTTTACTGCCTTCCCTTAATTTTACGGTGTAGTGCCATTGATTTTAATGGACTTTGCTTTACTTCGCCTTTATATTGCTATTTGAGGTCAATTTTGCATTGATTCATGGGATGGCAGGTCACATGGGCTCTATATTGTCTTGCACAGCCTCAGTTCTGCATAGTGTGTGTAGTGGAAAGCTGGTGACAGTTTGTTCTCAGAGCTCTGAGAATCAAACCATCGAAAAAGCTTGAAAAAATCACTTTTGATCCAATTATTTTGGTCCAAATTTAGTACATCGATTGTAGGAAACCCTCCTGTGCTTAGATCATCGAGTGTTGATTGTTTTTCTGTGGATTTTAAATGTTAATTTAGAACATTCAGTCTATGTACTGACAGACACTGTTGAAGTGTGCTTCGGGGGAGGGGTGTATCTGTGGTGGAGTGAGATTCACATGAGAAAGGCAGTCTTTCTAATGGTTTTGTACTAGTAGTGTGTGTTAGTATTTGTGTGTTTATGTATACACGGTAATATTTGAAGCAATTTTTGATAATTATTTTCTGTTTGTTGTGGTGCAGTGCATATTTTCATTCTGTTTAAAAGATTTGGTTATATAGTGTACCAAACTGTTAAATTTTCTGCGCATTACCTGTAGTGTGTGAGTGTGTGTGCATGCCATCAAGTCAGATACATTTTATTGTGCCACACAGTAATTGCAGCACTCTGAATCTGTTATCCATCTGTGGTATTTTTTACTGCTTTGTTCTATCTAGGTAGTGGAGTGCTACTGCAGCGCCCCCCCAACTCGCAAAAGGTATTATTTTTCCATTTTCGTATTTGTGTGACCACTGGTTAAGTCGGTGTTGTGCCTGTGCGGCTGTTTCTCTTGAGTGTGCAATCTCCATCTGTCTATGCGTTTGCATCTGTTTATGGCTCAGTCTGCATCTGTAAGCCACAGTTGTTGTGTTTTGGCTTCCAATGTACCCCAATGTTCAGAAATCTATATTTGTCGTGAAGTTTCTTTCTAGTCTAAAATAATGCCTGCAAACAAACATTTTATTTATTTATTCAATTTTGTTAACCGGGTAGGCCCACTGGGACCTGAGGATCCCTTTTTCAGGGGCGACTCAGGGTTAGTTACATATAGGCATAAGACAGTGCATACAGTAAGCAGAGATCATACAAACATACACACATAGGTAGGCAATTTAAGTCAGACAGGACAAGATGCAAAAGGACTAGACAATTTAAGGGGTAATTTAGTACAGGGCAATTATTACAAAGCAATTGTAAGAGACACAATTTTGAAGCACTTGAGTGGGGTAGAGCCCCACTTACGTAGTTCAGAGCAGTTAGAAGTGACCATTGTCACCGCAGCACTCTTGTTCCGTCCAAGCTAATTTTTAGGTGCAGGTACATCTGCTATTATTTAACAGGTGACCTCGGAGCCCAGTGTGGAAGGAGCCCAGTGAGTTGGCTGTTTGCAGGGCAGCAGGGAGCTTATTCCATAGCAGGGGTGCAGACTAGGTGAAGGATCTGTTACTGGCAGTTGTCCTTGCCCTGGGCACCACCAGTAACTATCTGCTGGAGGTCCTGAGCACCCGGCCAGTCCTTTTCAGTTTAAGGAGGCAGGCAAGACTCCTGGATGGAGGGTCATACAGAAGTTTGTAGGCATGGCACAGGAGTTGGTATTGGAGCCAATGGTCGAGTGAAGGCCATTTTAGGGAGGCTTGCACATCACAGTGATGCCTTCTGGGGTGGGACTTGGCTGCAAAGTGGGTGATCTTATTGTGTAGTACCTGTATCCTGCTGAGCTCCTGTTTTGGCATCAAGTGCAAGATAGGAGCGACATAGGTAAGGCTGGGGAGTAGGATACTGTTGGCTATAGTTATCCTTGTTTCTGGGATAATTTGTGGGCTCAGTCTGTATAGAAGCCCCAGTTTCTGATGGGTTAACTTGCTGAGCATATCCACATGGGGCTTCATGCAGAAACTCTGGTCCAGAACCAGGCCAAGGTATTTAAAGTGGCTTACCGCCTCAATTTCAGTGCCAGTTGTGGAGGTGAGGGCCAGGAAAGAGCTTCTGTCTGTGCCAAGTGACCTGGGACCAAACAACATGGCTTTTGTTTTAGAGGTGTTAAGAAGTATAGCAGATTTGCCTGGATCCACCTTTCTAAAGTTCAGAAGTCATCTTGAAGATGACTAGCCAGGTCAATTACGTTGGAAGCAGTTCTGTAGATCACTGCATCATCTGCATATTGGACAATTGAACTGTCCCCACAGTTACTGCTGAGGTCTTTCACAAATAGTCAGAATAGTAGAGGGCCCAAGACTGAACCTTGGGGCACCTCTTCCTTGATGGCGCACTTCTCAGGAAAGGACCCCCTCCACCTAACCTGTTGGGTGCGATCGGTCAGGTAATTGGTGAGCCAGACAAGGGACTGCTGATCCAGACTAAGACACTTCAGCTCAGTAAGAAGCAGAGCGTGGTCCACCAGGTCGAAAGCCTTGGTTAGATCTATAAATACTGCCCCAGTGGTTTCACTCTTGTCAAAGGCCTCAAGCACATCTGAAGAGAATTTGATGAGGGCAGTATTGGTTCCATGCTTTTGCCTGAATCCCTGTTGAGTACTGGCAAGCAGTTGGTTGGCCTCCAGATAGTCACGGAGCTGAACATAGATTAGTTTCTCCTGGATTTTAGCTAGAGGGCACAGGAGGGAGATAGGCCTATGATTTACGACCAGCTCCTTGGGGCCTCCCTTGTAGATAGGTACCACATAGGTTTATTTCCACTTAGAGGGGACTACTCCTTCAAGAAAGGATCTGTTTATAAGCCAAGTTACTGGCAGGGCTGTAGCTGGGGCAGCGGCTCTCAGGAGATGTGGGTCCAGGCCATCTGGGCCCATGGAGCTTTTAGCCTTAACAGACTTCAGTAAGGGTAGCACATCCCTGGGGTGTATTAGCTTTAAGTGAAATTCAGGGTGCTGATGTGTCAAGTTTGTCTGGGCCTCCATGTTCAGAGGACAGTGAGTGGAGGTAGGCTTTGTATTTTTCTAGGTCTATGAAGAACCTGTTAAAAATGTTAGCCACTTCCTGGGTGTCACTGAAGGATTTACTCTCATGTGTGATGGGGCCCTGGGTGGGTTTGTTGTTTCCTTTCAGTAGGCAGTTGATTTGAGACCAAAAGGATTTGGGGTCTGTTAGGCTAGCCTGCTGAAGGGATTTAACATATTCCCTTTTTGCCTCCTTGATCATTTTTTTACACTGGTTACATAGTGCTCTGTAGCTAGACCAGTCTGAGGTGACACCAGAGGACTTGTGCTTGTGCCAGGCTTTATCATGCTGGATCATCAGCCGTTTTAACTCAGGGGTGATCCACTGGTAACTACTCCCCTTTACTCTAAGCTTTCTGATAAGGGCAAACAGGTTGGCTGCAGAGGTGAAGGCACACTGGAAGAAGTCCAGGGCCTCGTCAATTGAGGGGAGGAGCTTTAGAGGGGTCCAGTCTTGATCATATAAATGCCTTTGGAAGGCGGCTGCAGAGAACTTGGAGAAGTCCCTGGCTGTAAGTAGTCTTTGGGGGACTTTAGGCAGGCAGTTTTTCCATACACAGAACATTGGGGAGTGATCGCTCAGGGCATCTGCTAACAATCCGGCAGCCTGGATATTGAGTGGGCTGGATACTAGGACCCAGTCAAGGGTGGTGTGTTTTCCAGTTTTTGCATTGTGCCTAGTGGGCACCGTGATGATTTGGGACAGGTGGGCATCCAGAAGGGTTGCCTTTAGTACCTGCTCTGTGTCAGGAGCCCAGTTCAGGTTGAAGTCACCTAGTATTATTGTTTCAGGGGCAGAGAGATCAGCCAACTCCTTGGAGAGCATCTCAAGGGCTTAGGAAGCCAGTTTAAGGGGGATTATAGAGGCAGCCAACAGGAAGTGTCTTAGCATGCCCTACGGTGACCTTGATAAATAATGATTGACCCCCATTACCGCCAGTGGAGGGAAGCATAAGAGGAGTCACCTGGATAGAACTTTTGGTGTATATAAGCACTCCACCACCTTTCTTTCCAACTCTGTCCTTCCTGAGTGCATTAAACCCCAGTAGGTCAACCTCATGCAGTAAGATATGTGGCTTTAGGCAAGTTTCAGAGATTGTTAATATGTCTGGGTTGTAGATATTTACCCAGCCCTGCAGCTCAGAGATTTTTGGGTGCAGACTGCAGATATTCATATGTGCTAATTTTAGGCCTGAGTGAGAAACCCAGTTGGGGTCAGAAGGTTAACTAATGGTGAAATTGGCAACTGGGGGTCCAGGGTTTGGGTGGATATCCCCAGCTAAGAGGAGGAGGAGGAGGAGGAGGATGGGTAGGACCAGCTTTAAACCCTTGAAGATCTGGAGGAATAGTTCCAGTCCGATCCGTGGCTTGGAGGACTGAAATATTAAGAAACAAGTTCCCTTGCGGGTTAGGCCATGCATTATCAGTAGCTGGTCAAAGACTTTGCCTGGCACATAACGTTGCTGGACTGGCTGTTGGTGGGTTGATGTGTCCTTGGGGGGGGGTCCACTAGTGCCAGTTAAGAGATGATCAGCATACAAGATGAGGCAGATATAGATGAGGCCCAGGATTGGACCTCATAAAGGCAATCATCTATGTGGGCTTTTTCATAGGGATGGAGGACCCTGGGCACTTGGGTCTGTGCAACATTGCCCCAACAGGGGCAGCCACCACAGAAGGGCAATACAGGTAGGAGAGGAGAGGAGAATCATATTCCCTTTCAATTAGTCACTTCCTGTGAGAATCCCCAGGGTCTGGAATTCCAAGGTCCCTGCTTAGCCTTAGGGGCTATGCACATTGGGACACAGAAGAGTGTAAGAGTTTGTGGAGCTATACTTTAGAAGCCAGGGGGAAAGCTGCAAAAGAGTTTTTTTTTTTCCCCCATTAAGCAGAGCCTTATCAGTGTACTGCATGTTCCAAGTATTGCCTATGACCCTGGCTAACAATAATTATGCAATCTATCAAGCTGGCTGAAAATTATGAGACAGCAAGGCAATAACACTGGGAACAATCTGTACCACTGAGAACTAAGCTACTTCAGAGGCTACAGTCTAAAAGAGAGTAAATACACGGTTGTATTAGTGAGCAGGACTGGTCCACAGTTAGGTCAGAGTGTGCAAATTCAGACTGCAATTTCCCAGGCAGAGAGCAACTGCTGCTAGTAGGATTAAAGAAAGATTGCACAACTGCAATAAACCAATGGAGCAATGAGGCCACGTAGTGGTTTTACCTGGGCTGATCCATTGGTAAATGGAGGATTAACAACACCTTAACAGTTACCCTGGTAAGTGAGCAACAGCCCTTCCTACAAGTCCAGGTTTTATCAAAGTCTGCTCTGAAAAAACTCTAAATCTTCAAGGAAGTATTGTGTAGTGGGCTGGGACAAGTCGCAGTTCTGTTGGGAGAGCTCCAGAGTCAAGTTCTGCAGTGAGTCCTGGCAGTAATTCAGGCACCTGTGGCAAACCCAGCTCAGGAGCCTCGGGTCTGATTGTCATGTGCACAGGAGCATCGCCTTCCTCCCTAACCAATCTATAGCTCAACTCGCTTCAGGGAGCATTTAATACTGTGGTGGTAGGGGAGGGTGGGCGGAGAAAAACCTCTCCGGTGACCAGCGGGAGCTCTGAGAAAGGCTCCCGATGCAGTGGCACTCCCAGCAAGTTCAGCGGCATCTTTGGGTGTGGGGGAGGGCAGAACAGTAGCAGCAGAGCTAACCTCAGACCACCGTTGTACAATCCGGTCATGCTCTGTGTCCTGATAGCTCCATTCAGCTGCTTTCTTATAGCCGAGCTGGAGCTGACACATTTAGTTTGATTTTGGCACCTTTTTTCGTCTGTTCTGGTTGGCTGGGGTTTCAATTCAAAGTCGGCCTCCCACTTGAGCAGCAAAAACCTCTCCAGTGACCAGCAGGAGCTCTGAGGAAAGCTCCCAATGCAGTGGCACACCCAGCAAGTTTGGCAGCATCTTCGGGTGTGGGGGAGGGCAGGACAGTAGCAGCAGAGCTGCCCTCAGACCACCATCGTACAATCCGGTCATGCTCTGTGCAAAGATGGATGCAAAGATGTTTCTGACCATGGCACTGCTGTGACTGGCAAGAGTGGTCGTGGACGTGGTAGTACGCAGCATAAGTGCACAGTTGATGCAAGTAAAGGGACTTCTCCAACTATGTTTTTCGCAGCGCAATCAGTTGCTTCAGTTATGGTTGGAGATGCTGTTGTCCCCACTGGTGGTGGTAGTAAAGTTGCTGATGGCATGCATATTGCCCCAAGTTCAACCCAAGACAATGTAAAGGGGGCAAAATTTTAAGATAGAGGGGGGACGGATCGGGGCAGCATCAGGCAGTATTTTTTCATGGAGAGGGTGGTGGATGCATGGACAAACAAAAACTAATGCTCCACATTATGGTGTGAGAGCAGCAGTGGGAGCATGGCCATAATCTGAAGTTGGTGACCCTTGATGCTCTCCATCCGCTGCTCCAGGTTCGCAACCCTGTTGTTCAGGTGGTCCAACCCACCCCACATCAGGCCCAAGTCAGCCTTTGTGGCAGGCATTCTTGCAGGGTTACCAACATCCCCTGCAGGTTCTGGAGCAGCCACTTGCTCCATGGCCTGACCACGCTTGACCCCACATGCAGGTGGAAGCCATGCTGCCACCTGTTGCTCAGCAGGGACAGCAGGCACATTCCATCCCTGTTCGGCAGCCTTGGCCTCACACTGTGCATGGTGGTGGTTTGCAAGGTGGGTGTGCTGCTCACCTGTCCCCAGATGTCTCCTCTCTCACAAAACCTCTTTCTACCACACTTGGTAAGGTGAAAGTGAAAGTCTTTTTACTGTCTTGCCTGATGAACTTCCTGCCTGAGCCATGTGACTGGCAGACTTTAACACATGTGATCTGTGGGCTGTTTCAATTATGACTCACTTCACGTTCAACAGAAACCAACGCGAAGTGAACGTGAAGTCACCTTAAGTCAAAGTCATAATGAGGTGAAGTCATTATAAGGTGAGGTAGTGTAATTCTATGGGGACTTCATGTAGCATTTAGCGATGCAGAGTGGATGACTTTTCCCCAGCTTCGCTGGCAGAGTTAAACTTTTGCTGCATCTCTACTCCAGGCCTCTGTGTACATGTGAAAAATTGATGCCATTCATAGGCCACATTCCGTTTTGAGATATAATTTGCTTCAAACTTTCCCACTATCTCATTGAGGTCTAAATTCTGATCTGCCTCACATTGAAAATGATTGTAGATATCTAATGCTTCTTCTCCTATCACATGTGGGAAGGTAGAGGCTTTTACCTTGTTTGTTTTTTCATCGGTTCCAATTGTTGTTAAATATACCTGGAATCTTTGGTGAAAGCTCTTCCAGTTTTCTGCCAAATTACCATTCATTTGTAAGCTGGTAGGTGGTGGAAGTTTATGTATGTTGCAGATTCTTTGTGCTTCGTGCAGTCAGCTTCTTTCTGACTTCTCAGTTTCAGTTTGAGCAGTCTCCATGGGCAGGATTTTCAAATGCTTGTGAATACTGGAAGCTCTGGGTGTGCCATATGTACAGTGCATGCAGCTTGCGGCATTCACCTGCTGGCAATTGGGATATTCTACCCCATGCACCAACTGCCACAAGTTACACCATCTTTTTGTGGTTTAGCTTGCAGCAATCCTGGGGGCCTTTTTTATGGAGTTTGCACCAGATATTTGGCACAAGCTGCTGTATATCATGGCAACTGTCACAACTGCACCTGAGGTTGTAAAATCGGGTGCAGTTGCGGTGAAGCAGTTTGGTACACCACCATAACCTAAGTGTTGTGGTGCGGGGTTGGACTCAAGACCTGTGCCATGCTTTGAAAATCCTGCCCCATGTGTTGTTTCCTTCTCTTCAGTCTGCAGCTCTAAGCTTTCAGTCCTGATGTTTCTAAAATCACTGTTTTTACCTCCTGTTACCACCGTGTTATGTTTTTTTATTTGTGGGCTCTTAAATAACAAGACACAACCGGTGACTTAACCAAAACCTTTTATTACTGCATCATACTGTACACTGCAAAACAAAAGCCATCTTGTCTCCGATCTGTCCTCTAGGGTACTTCTTGAAACTACACACTTCTTATAACAGGTATACTTCACTTAGGGAGTATCTGTAAACTCTTAACTTTGATGGGGTTTTTTTATTAATTCTTTTTGGTAACCAGGTAAGGCCCACTAGGCACATGTGACTGTTTTCAGAGCAATCCAGGAGCATTGGAGAGGTTAAGTGACTTGCTCAGAGTCACATAGCATGCAAGTGGAGGTTGTGGGAATCAAACCCAAGTCTGCTGGATGTACCAAGCTTATTCACAGCTCGTTACCTTAACCTCAAGGCTATAATGCTTATCATTACACTAGAGGGGTCTATGTGATAACGGCAATTGCGGAAAGGCAATCACCATTAGGGTGAATATACATTGGTGAAAATCCATTTCACTGATGTACACTCCCGACGCACTGCAAAAGAGTGCCAGGAACTTTAATATTTTTGTTTATGCAGGGGGCTGTGCCCCCTGCACGCTCCCCCATGGGGGCTTCACCCCATGTACCCCCATACTAAAGATTCTCAACTCCAGGTGGGTGCATGTTGGGGGGGTGAAAATAAAAAAAAATAAAAATCCTTGGACAGGCGCAAAAATCCCAACGCTCCCAACACTGAACCTGGCACCATCCCAACCATAGCCTGCCATGAACCCACCTCACTACACGCCCAGCTCGGCAACCCACCATCGCGCTACACCTCACAAACCCTCCCTCCCCTTCTGCCCGTCACATGGCGTGCTCGCTCCCCCCCCACGTGCATATACATATAACGACAGGATGTTGCTATACCCACATTCACCCCCCCATGCACTAGCCCTGAGAACAGGCGCCACTACTGAGTCACCCTTTTTGTAAGTGCTCAGTAACGGTCGCCCTTCTCACAGGATACCCACTAGAGGCACTCTATAAAAATGTAATTGATTGATGCTCGATTGAATGATTATAGGCAGCTGCCTAGGGAGTCATTTGTGTGTGTGTGGAGGGGGCGACAAATGTAAGTTTATTGTGTTTTGCTGAACCATTTTATGTTTGCTTGCTTGCCAATGACAAAAGTGAACATATTGCTATCACTGTGTGATGGGCTTTTGGGGGCTTGCCCCTCTTCACCAATCACAGGCAATTGCTTAGCAATCTTCTCCCTAGTACTGCCCACTCTGTGGTCACGTTTATCTGCATAGTCAACAGCAGAGCTTCAAAGTGTAAAGCGGAAGCTGCTGTGAGAGTTTGTACTGCCTTGAAGGTTCCTATTAGGAACATTTATTGTGCTTTTTATACCACACAACTTTCTCTTGCAGTAACTTGGAAACACTTCCTGTTTTCTCTGTGCTCCTCCCCCCTCCCCCCGCAACAGCTCATGTGACACTGTGTACTCCCTTGAAAGTTCCTACTAGGAGCATTTGTTGTGCTTTCTGTACCAAACAGCTGCCTCCTGGCTGCCACTCACTGTCTGGTTTCTCTCTGCCTCCCCCCAGCACTATCTACACTATCTATGCCCAACATCTACACAACAGATACAAGCATGCAACTATGATTATATCAGCAAGCACTTGTTTTAATTGCTATCTACAGTGCTAAGGGATAGGTACCAAATAAGGTGAATCTTCTTTTTTGGGAGGGGTCCTCCCGTAGCGTGCTAAAGTGTGCCAGCACCGGCACTGGCAGATAAATACATATGCATTAGCTGTACGTTTTGTCCATTACCTATTGATTGCAATCACACCTCCTTGATGAACATGTATGCATAATGCATGTCCCGTATCAGATTGGATGATGACAGAGGCTCCACTATTTAATGCAATGTTTCTTCTTCCAGGAGGTGCATATTGCTTCCTTGTCACTCTCCTCCATGATGACAGTAATGATTCTACTTATTAGCCAGGAATCATTTGGCACTGATTTGATAATTTTGCCAAAAAATTTAAATTGGCCATTGTTAGCTAGTGCCTTTTTTACCTTATCTGGTTTGGGGATCCTTGGGAGTAGAGTCTGACTGAATTGCATGGTGGAGCCTGGAGGGGATTTTATTTCTAGATGGCCTCAGACACAAGCAAGTCCCACCCATCAAGCACTTCCACTTCTCCTCTCCCTAACATAGAAACATAGAATTTGACAGCAGATAAAGACCGCTACTCTGCCCATTCCTCCCTATCTACACTGCTCAGAGCAGCACTTACCAATAGAGACGAGCTATGGGATAGGACCAGGCGTACAAAGAACCCAGCTGACTGGCAGGCGTTTAGAACGAAAGTAAAAATCCTTTAGTATTTAGCACAGTTCACAATAAGTTAATGCCGCTAATAAAAAAAGTCATTTTAAATAATTGGAGTATTTTGTTGAATAACCCTACTACTTTTCAAATATTTCAACAAAAAACATTTGTGGTTTCTAAAAAGGCACCAACTATTAGAGATAAATTAGTTCATACACAGCATTGGCAAGGAACACAAAAAGGGCCTCAACTATTACTTGGCCCATTCACTAATGGTATGTATCCTTGTGGCAGATGTACAGCCTGAGGCAATACATCTAAAAAAACTAGCTATAAACATCCACATACTGGAAAAGAATATAACATCAACTCTCATATAACGTGTAATACTGGGGGGGGGGATATATTTAATACAATGCCCCTGTGACCATTTATATGCTGGCAAAACAAAGAGAGAATTGAAAACAAGGATTTCAGAGCATAAAAGTCGAATTCGCAATAAGGATGAAAACTCCACTCTAGCCAGACATTTTAATCAAAGAGGGAATTCGCCTATTCAAATTAGGTTCTGGGGACTGGAACAGGTTCTTATTCCTGAAAGAGGTGGTAATTTGATGATTTACTACTAAAACGTGAAATGTTCTGGATGTATGAGATGGGTCTGATTTATAAGAAACAGAGTCTTAATGAAGATTTAAATTGGCAGATGTGCTGGTAAAAAAATAACTAGTAGAATTATATTTTCAAAAATGTCTAGGTGAACTTCATATGAATATACAATATAATGTATAGCATACAGTATATAAGTTGAACGTAAGTAATAGTCTAACCAGCAGCTGCATTAACTTTTCCTTCCCCCCCCCCCCATTGAATTTTCAATATTGATTCATTTAAGTTTGTTTTGTCTATTATGGTAGATCTCTTGTTGATGGAACTTTATAAGTAAAAGAATTCAATCTTTGAATAAAAAAAAACAAAACAAAGACTGAGTAAATAAACCATGATTAGAAGTAGTGAAGCTTTAAGGACTGATTTGTGCTGAGAAGGGGAGTAAATGGTTACCAAGGTAACAACCTAGCTTCAGCAAGGTATGATGACACGCAGGTGCCATCACTTGACTTTTCTCCTCGGCATAAAGAGGTTGCCAAATGGGGAACCAGATGATGCCAGTCGTTCCTCGATAGAGGGTCGCACGCTTTACGAGCATTGAAACTCTTCTCAGCAGTAAATTTAAATAACTAAAATATTTTATAACAGTGCAGTACAGCTTACATACTTAAAAGTTTTCAGAGAATGCATATGGTCGAGTACGTGCTAAATGATGGAGAAAAACTTTTAAAGTGGCGAGTACGGTGGGGGAGAGAGTTGAGAACACCATGAGTGCAGAAACCATTCTCATTAGTAAGTTCAAAATACTTTTCACTGTGAGACATAGCCTCAGTAGTTTGAAATGTTATAATGAGAAGTTTGGTCAGGAGAGTCCTCAAAGAATAGTAAAACAAGTACTGAGAAGTTATTCTTTAGTAAGACTGAACACCTTGTAATGACTCAATATCTAAAGAGCTCTATGGAGCGTTTGAAATGTTAAAATGCGTAAGCTTGGTTAGGAAAATTTTTTAAGACCAGCGAAACAAGCATTGAGGTTTTACTTTTTAGTAAGGTTGAACACGCTGTAGTGATTTAATATCTAAAGAGCACTATGGAGCATTTGAAATGTTCTAGGGAGCATTGACAATGAGCTTTTAAACAAGGAAATGAATGTTTTTTAACACGCACTGTGGGTATAATAGCATAGAGTTCTAATTGCCTGAGTGACTCACTTCTTTTGAAACAATTTATAGCGAAGTATGAGGACTATAGTTTTTTGAAAGAGCATTTGTAGGAGATGCCTATGCACATTCGGCTTATTGTAATGTAGAGTGCAATCCGAAAAATGTTAACTAATATTTGATTAATAGAAACACATTAAAACTAAGTAAAAACAGTACATTTCAGAGACTGTAAATGTCCCTATATAAATTAAAACTGAATCGTGTACTAGTAAAGTGGGACATCTTTAAATATAAAGAGATGTGCATAATATGTTTAGTTATGATTTTGAGCAAGTAAAAAATACTACAGAAACGAGTGAAAAATGGCATATTAGACACTGAAAGCATATAGCTATGATAAACATCATTTCATCATTTGCTTGAATAGAAGTAATATTCAAGTTATCAGGAAGTAATCGAGTTTAATTGAAATTTAGTAATGCTCAATATGTTAGATGAAAATGAATAGCGAATGTGAATTTAATGATTAAAAAAAATGTTCGTTTATTTTTCTGTTTCCCTCCCTTGTACAAGTTTAAAAATAAAAACCTGATAATGCTGTGAAGATGAGAATATTAGGTGTATACAAGATAAAGGTGATGATTTATAACAAAAAATGTTTTTAAGTTGCACTTTAAATGAAGTAATAATTAATATTACATATACTTTATTATTTTTATATCAAAATGATAGCACAAGATTTATAAAATCTGAAGAGATACGGCAAGCATCTTGGCCCGAAATGGCAGTGTTAAAAAGTAGGGAAAACTACTTTGCATTAAAATTGGTGGTCCTTATAATAGGAAAAGTTGAGCTAATTTGTTTTTTTATATATCTGTTTTCTTTATATACATGTTTTTCAAAACATAAGGAATTACTGATTGCTATATTAACATTATTGATATGATATATGAACAATATGTATATTAAGTGCAAAATGATCGAATTAAAGTGAATAGTTTAACTTGATACTAGAAATGTAATAATGTATATTTTATAATTTTTTACAGTTCCCCTGAAAAAGCCTAATTATTCAGGCGAAAGGTTGGGACTATTCACATAAAATAAATCATCTATTTGAAGAAATTATGGCATATTAGCCTTTGTTGCTAACGAGCATGCCAACTTTACAGGCATTTAGAACTGCCAGAAATGCCTGTGTTAAAAATGTATGTGCTACTAAAGCAAACTAGTACATCTCCACCCTAGAGTAGGCCAAAGGAAACTCCCAAAAAATCTGGAGGACACTGAGATCCATTGAAGGCCATCTGACAGCTCCCATCTTACCCATGAAGATTCTGATCAAGGACGGAGTAGTGGAAAACAAACTGCAAACTCTTGAAGAACTTAACCTACATTTTGCCACAGCCGGGTTGGCATTCGACTCCTCTCCGTACACTAGCCGCGTAAATAGCAACACTAGCCCAGACTCTGCATATACTACCCCACCTCACCCCTTTCAGCTGCATCTGTTTAGCTATAAAGAAGTCGAAGACTTAATTTCTTAGCCTTGACACTAGGAAAAGTGCAGGGGATGATGGCCTTGAATCATTCTTTTTGCGGTTAGGCTTTTCCCAGCTCCCAGCTCCCATCCTTCACATTTTCAACCTCTCCATTACCTCAGCCGCTGTTCCATCCTGCTGGAAATCTGCCCATATTCTTCATCTCTTCAAATCAGGAGACCTCTGTGATTTAAACAACTACAGACCTATTTCCATCTTGCCTGTTCTTTCCAAAGCACTGGAAAAACTCATCTACAACCAACTAAAAAATCACCTTGAAGCGCACTCACTCTTAAACCCGGACCAATCTGGCTTCAGGTCTAAACACAGTACCATCTCTGCTTTGGCTAAAGTCTCTAATGACTGGATCCTTGCTATGGACACTAAGAAGGTTACTGGTGCAGTCTTTCTAGACCTCAGTAAGGCCTTTGACGCTGTTGACCATCGCCTCCTAATCACCTGCCTTGCCAACCTAGGTGCCACTCCACTTACTTCTCAGTGCTTTAGCAGCTACCTCTCTGGAAGGGTACAAAAAGTAAAAGCTGATGGTCTATCTGCCCCCCTTCCAATTGCCAGAGGAGTGCCCCAAGGCTCCATCCTAGGACTGATCCTTTTTTCCCTATATATCAACAACCTTAATGCCCTCATAAAAAACTCCAGCATACATTTCTTTGTGGATGATACAGTTTTGTGCACCTCAGGCACAAACTTATCTGAAGTCAGGGAAGTGCTGCAAGCTGACTTTATCCAGTTAGAAAGCAACCTTATCAAAGCCAAGCTTCTCTTAAATGCCAAAAAAACAAAGGCAATGATTTTTTTGCAGCTTACCTCACCTGGTGCCCTACCTGCCCCACCAAAGGACTTCATAGTTACCTCCATAGGCGAACCCTTGGAAGTCGTGCCTAAATTTAAATATCTAGGCATGTGGATAGACAACAAGCTTTCTTTCGATGACCATGTTGAGAATCTATCTAAGAGGCTTAAAACACGCTTGGGTTTCTTTTTCAGAAATAGGCCCCTCTTTTATTTCGTGACCCGTAATCGAATTGTCCAGGCAACATTTCTTCCCCTACTTGACTACGGAGATTTTATTTTTATCTCCTCCCCATCCTCGAGCCTATCTAAACTGGACGTACTCTACCACCAAGCTCTATGTTTCATTACTAGCTCTGCATTCAGGACCCACTACTGTGATCTATATGCAGCAGTTGGGTGGACCTCACTCGCCACCAGACGCCTTCTTCATGCTGGTATTTGGACCCTTAAGTTACTTCTTCATAAACTGCCGGACTACTTAAAGTCTTTCATATGCATCTGACATAGTGCTTACTCCCTAAGGCAATCCGACTATATCCTACTAGACGTTCCCAGGACTCGTACTACTATTGGCCAATGAGCTGTTTCATTCGCCCTCCCCAACATTTGGAACCAACTACAAGCCATGCTGAAGCTAACCAGCATCATATCAATTAACTCCTACAAAACACTAACTGTCTCTAAAATAAAAGACATATGCAGTTGCTACTAGGCCCCCCAACTCTAAGCCAACTACCTATGTACCAACTGTCCCTCTGCTCATTAAGCTGGAATGTAATTGCATAATTGGCACAGGGATTTCTATTTTGTATATCTCTTGTATTATATGTATATTCTTTGCTTGATCTACATTCAATTGTCCTGTCAATGTAATAATGAATTGTTTGTGTATATGACTCAGGACCTCCTTGTGAATGAGCTTGCTCAATGGAGTTTTTCCTGCAGTAAACTTGAACTTGAACTTATTACCGCAAACTATTCCTGATCTGCAGCTCTTTCTCCCTCCGCCCTTCCATTCCACTATGATTTCCTTGTGCTTATCTCAAGCATTCATGAACCCTATCACTGCCCCCCCCCGCCACCTCCTCTGGAAGGCTGTTTTATGAATTCCCCACTCTTTCTGTGAAGAACTTCCTCACATCTTTCCTGATTGTTCTTGAGCGCCTTTTCTTCTGAAAAATACTTCTCTCCTGTACCTTATTTACCCCCGTGAAGTACTTAAATGTCTCTATCATATCTCCCTCTTCTGTTCCAGGGTGTACATGTTGAGGTCTTAGTCTCTCCTCATAGGGCTTTTGATTCAGACCTGCACTATTTTAGTTGCCTTTCTCTGGACCACCTCCACTCTGTCTAGACAGAGCACCTCTATCCTCAAAGTACTCCCCAATCCATCTCAGCTTTGCCTTCCCCCCACCCAATCCTTGTTAGCTCCAAAGTCCTCCAGTTTAGTGAACTAAAATGTTGTACTCACACCCAGTGCATACTAAAGATCCCCATTCAATGCATCTCACCACTGGGCACAAATATACTAGCACTAGGAAACACAGGGAGCCTGGGGTCACAGATCTATGTAGAGGGAGGGGGTGCTTAGGGTTCACACTTACCATTTCATTTTGCTTGAGTCTGTAAAGGGTAGACACTGTATTTAGATTTGAGATCAAATATTTGCTTTAGTTTAATTGTGTTCTCTACTGCTGCATAATGATTAGCAAAGTGAAATGCAGAACTTATGGCAAGCTTGCATCCTGGAAAATTGAAACCCTTTGCAAAACACATTTAGCCTGTCACAGGGCCCTGTCAGCCAGCCTATAGTCCCATTTACATTGACTAAGCTGTTGTATACTGGTGTGGCTCCCACCGGTGCCAGGCTGCACCTGGTCATTTTTGAGGACAGTTGTATATACCACTTAAGGATGCCAGCTTCCACACCAGTGTTTCACTAACTGCACTGTGAAACTCATCCTGTGAGGAATGTCCTGGTTTATTCTGATGCTTAGAAAATGGCATCGGAAAATAAATGAATCCCATTGGTTAAACCATCAAATGAGAGATTCATTTATTTTCTGATAGAGCCCGCAGAAAAACAAGTACGAACCTGGGGTGCCCCATAACTCATCTAATCAGTGGGTGCACCGAACGTTTGCTAAATCGATCCACCATCTTGCACCAGTCGCAAAGTCATCGGCCCAAAAGTTGCAGTTAGGCCATAATCACCCCCCGACCTAAATCATAATACAACAGTCATGTCCTGGCTTCATGAGGCAGTATAACAGTAATTAGAGCTTTCCGATCCAAAAGTCGCCAAGCAACGTTAACACTGGGAGAAAGCAATGTGGTCCATCGCGACCGAAGCTGAGAGCATCGGTATTTCCTTAGAATTTCATACTGCAGCTGGACGTCCACCTGTGGCATGGAACCAGAAGAAAATACCGGTGCTCTCCTATGGACTGCTCATTTGCTCTCGTGGTCCCAAAACTGTTTTAAAAACTTTTTTTTAAATGAAAGCAACAGTTTCTATAGCAGGATCGTGACCGTAATTTCATCTGCTCAGCGTCGCCCCCATATTTTCAGCACCAGCAAGCCAAAGCTTTCTTTTAAATAAAAATAAACTCTTTTCCTCATGCCATCATTTTCCCAGTCTCACCCCACTCCCCGAGCCCACAGTTCTGCTTACTTTGCCGATGGCGCTTTGACTTTCTCCGCCTTCTCAGTAACTCTGCAGGCAGCCGCCCTGCCCTATCCTGAAACAGTCCTTTTTTCGCGATCATCTCAAGTTTTCCTGGCCAAACACAGCTGCAGTACCCCATGCCACACACTGCGCACAGGACAAAGTCACTCTCTCGGACCCGAGCTGGACAAATTGGAATCGGAGAGACACCTCAAGACAGTGGGGGTTCCCTCCTCTTTCACCGCACTTTGAAAAAAAAAAACGTTGAGAAACGCTGATTACCAGCTTCAGCACCAGGACTACGAATGTGCCAAGTGTGTGTGTGTGTGTGTGTGTGTGTGTGTGTGGTTCTTAACCATGACATAATGGGAGAGCTAGAAGAGATGGCAGTGTAAAATCGCGCTCAGACCTGTTGCAAGCAATAACTGAAAGGGGAATGCAGGTGTGAACAGAACTGTAAATACCAAGGAACAGAAAAAAAACAACTGTCAAATGCTGCAGTCAGATACATGTGAGTTTTTCATGTGAGCATCCTATACCAGCACCCTCTACTGGCAACTGTGCTAGGCAAGGAAGGAAACTTGCAGGCAGGGACTACTTTTTCATAAAACTTTTATTTTTGTATTTTTAACATTTTTTGTCTTTTATTTTGTACCTATTTTTTAAGTGCTGAGAAATAAATTAAGCAGATGCCCATTTTCTAAGCGCAATAATACCCTCCAGGGTGGGCAGTATGGGCAATACCGGACCTTCCAGGGGCTATAAGGCCCCCTCCTCATTACGCCCCTGGGCTGTCCGGTATAGCCCAATACCGCCCACCCTGTTGGGTATTATTGCTTACTTAATTACCTGCATGCAGTGATGTGCAAAGTGGCCACAGTTTGCACTACACTTGAAAACACCCACACCAGTTCATCTCCTCTGACTGCTAGAGCAGCAAAAGAGCTGCACCGTTTTGGTGCCTGAACAGATTACACTCACAGATTTACACCAGTGTGGCTGTCCAAACCACCTACACTGATGTAGTGAGGGTCAATGTAAATGGGACTTTATTAAGAATCCTGTACCCATACCATACCTGGGAAACAGTGCACTGAACTTGATTTGTTTTGTTGCAGTCCTTGATTGGCTCTCCTTATATTTATTGAACTGGGGAAAATATTATATAAATGATGACAGAGCAAAGACAGTTCAACTACAGAGGCAGCAAGTTTTAAACTGTGGTCCCTAAAATGGATTTATTTTTATTTATTTAGTTTTTGTTGACTGGGTAAGTGCAAATCTTCATAAGACCCATAAATGAACAGCTTGCTGAGATCTAATATTTAATGTGAGTGAATGTAACTTTCAGCATAGCCAACCTCATTATTTGTGACTGGGAGGGGAGTATCAGTAGCAGGTTTGTATCAACAGCAGGTTTGCCTTGGGGCACCCAGGGGCTTAAGGTTAGCCCTTACAGCATGTGCTGTACTGACTGCAGCTAGGAGAAAATATTTACTTGTCGTTCTGAACTATGTAGTCAAAGAATTCTTTAGTATGCTTTGCTCTATATGTTTAAGGCTCATATTTCACAACTGTTTGTCTTGTAGGTCACAACTCCCCTCCATCACCTGAACAAATGAGACAGACAATGGGCTTGGAGGAAATTGCCACAGCTATGTATTTTTTTAAACAGTCAATTAGAATTAGAACTGGTAAACTGATGAGGTATATATGTAAATTGATCTGGAGTAATGTACGCAGTAAGATAGTAACAGCTAATCATTTGATAATCATATCATCAATCAATATAGGCCCTGCACTCCCCTTAGGAGGGGGCCAACATACTAGGTACAACCTTTTGAGGGACTGTCGCCTCTGAGGCATGAGAGATGGCTGTTAGTGGGCCAGTCTCCAAGGCACCCTCACCCATCAGAGGGTGCTGCTGACTGTGGGCCAGTGCCCAAGATTTATCCTTCGCCTATGGCAGACACTCCTCTGGTACTAGCTGCCAAGGCATCACCTCTCTCCAGCTTAATGTGAGATACCCTGTTAACCCCTCTGTACAATCCAGTGAGACTGCCATGCCGTCAATCTTGCAAGACTACCATGCTGCTGTCATATCTGCCTGGCTGTGACAGCCTGCCTATCTAATCGCATACTACTAGCACTGTGCTGGAGAAGGCAAAAGACTAGAAAAGCTGATGGGGAAAAAAATAGTAAAGTTCCTTCCTGACCCCTAAGGCGGTCCCCCATAGTGGGACAGTAGGTTTTCTACCTCACGGTTCCTCACCCGTTTTTTTTTTTTTTTTTTTTGAGGGAGGGATTAGGAGGGCATTTGCTGTAGAGGAAGAAGCTGGAAAGAAAGCATAGCCTTTGTTACATCAGCTTAAATGAAAAATGCTCCTCCCCTCCAGCAGGTAGTAGCTTCCACCTCCTGTGAACTGTACCTACCTGCCAGACCCTGACACTAGTGGGTGGAAGCTATTCCCATCTGCTCAGGTGTCATCTGGGGGTTTGTTCATAAACAAACCTTTCTTGTTACTATTCATTGCATGCTCTTCCATTATCTTTTAGGTCACAACCCCCTTCCTTCACCTGAACAAATGGGACAAGACAACGTGTTTAGAGGAAATGGCCACAGCCATGTATTTATTAGACAGCCACTTAGAATTCAAATTGGTAAACTGGTGAGTGTATATATATATATATATATATATCAATTAATCTGGTGTGTGTATATATATATATATATATATATATATATATATATATATATGTGTGTGTGTGTGTAAATATATATATATATATATATAAAAATAGATAACCCACTCTAGGGTGTGCGGTCATGCTGTGATATCGCATGCCATGGGGTGTGTTATTACGTATGAGGCCACAGACTGAATGCATCAACCTCCCAAGGCATCCGTATATCACAGCGTGACCACACACCCTGGAGTGGGTTATCTATCTTATAAAATGGCAAAAGCGATTTGGAGGGGGGTGAAAGTGCAGGTGTGCGGTCATGCTCTGATATATGCACGGTCATCTAATGTGTTTCAACCAACCAGAAGATTCTTTTTTACTTATCCATTTTATACATATATTTATGAACTGGCAATCGTAAATACACAAATCTGATTGGCGGAGAGCTCTTTGAAGCCGTGATGATATCTAGCTACATCATCAAGGCTTCAAAAAGCTTCTGGCCACCAGCCTCCTCACCCACAACAAAGCTATCCGAGGGCGAGTGGCAGCTACAGAACCTACTAAAACTGCAATCAGTATGAGCAGTTCTCACTTGCTTTCACGCAGTAGGAATGTCAGCAACTGGGAAGAATTGTTATTTTTTTTAAACAAAACACCCGCCAGCCAAAACAACACAACGGGCGACTGCTGACTGCAGCATTCATAAAAGCACTCGCTCCCAACAGAGAAATACCATAACGCCACCACGCAGCTCATTTACGACCGCTCACGAGGAGAAAATATTCCCGATATCACAATGGCCCTCCCAATTACAAAAAACGTGTTTATTAACCTCACTTTCTCCCTTAAAAATGAAGCATCACAGTTTTCTTTTACTCTAGGCTTCCAATAATCACAACATCATTTGGGGGAGCAGATCACAGGCTACAAGGATCGCTGTCCCTGTCAACATATTGGCACTTGCAGCTGCACTCCTACATGAACTCCATGTGCAACAGTGCCACCTGCTGCCCAAAGCCCTCCAGGAACTTTTTTTTTAAAGATGTTCCTCCAACACGTTAAAAAGAGCATTAAAATATTTTAAAATGTATTTTTTAATTATTTTTCCTAACAAAACTGATAAACCAGTTCATAATAGCAATAAGACACTTCAGAATGTGGTATATCATGGAATATCGTCACTTCTCAGACAGTTGGACGTACTCGGCCTGCGGCCTCGTGCCAACCACCCGAGGCGTGATGATATCCCATGATATACCACACCCTGTCGTGCCTTATTGCTTAATTATATCACACCAGTAGTGAATAAATTGAGTAAATAAATCGTTATTTTGGGATAAATATTTATTTTCACTTAGAATGCCATTCATTTCACTTAGAACCCAATTTATTTAACTTAGAACATGTTATTGCCACTTAGAATCTTCAAATAGAACACAGAGAACAATGGGCCAGATAGAGACCTTACCATGAAAAGAAAGATAGCTTTAAGCTAAAACAAGGTAAAACACCAGTAAAAACCTTGCAAATGGTGTGGTATATATTAAGGAGGCAGTATAGTGCAGTGGTCTAAGGCTCTGAGCTGCAAATCTGGTGACAACCAGCAGACCAGACCTGGGTTTGAATCCCACAGCTTCCACTTGCATACTGTGTGACCCTGAGCAAGTCACTTAACCTCCTTGTGCTCCCAGGTCGCTCCTGTAAAAAAAAAAAAAAAAAAAAAAACTTTCAGCTTAGTGTGCTATACCTGGTTAAACAACTAAATTAAAAAAAATATATATATATCAAATACATAATGGGTTGCAGTATAATGACACAATTATCTCCAAACATGAGTGGTAAGACCTTCATAACTAACTTGTATCTTTGCCACTCATGAGTTATGGGTCTTATCACTCACTAGAGGACATGAATGTGGCAGTCCATTATGTATTTCCTATATATTTATACAATAGGGGTGAGCATGTAACATTGACAATAAAAACACGCATTGTCACTTCAGTGGACTATCTCTGTGATGACATGGACGCTGTGGGTTTATTTCTTGATAAACCCACAGTGTCTACATCACCAGCAAATATACTCACAACGGTGATGTCACCAGAGTGAGACTATCTACACTGCAGCCTGCATTTAATAGCTTCACAGTTTCTGTTTCTCACTGAATCCTGCAACTAACTCAATTAGCATTGTAAAAGACAATCACCTGTGTCCCATTGTTATTCTGACAATCCTAGCACACTGTTGTGCTGCTCTAATTTTCAAACCAGCCTCCTTCATAAACCCATTTCTCTTTCTGAGTGCTGACTGCAACAGTTTCTCTGTCTCAGTGAAGTCTGCAACTTACTGAATAAGCAGTCTGTTTCTCACTCCTAGCTGCAGGTAACACAATTATCATTGTAAATCACTTGCACCTGTTTCTCATAGTGTATAACAGTCTTATCCCATTCAGAAACACTTACACACACTCAGACCACACACAAACAGTGTTGTCAGTATAGCCTAGAGTTTAGAGTAACAAGCAATGAACAAATGTTCTACATCCAGCAGCCAAGACCAGTGTTTGATTCTCACAACTTCCGTTTCAATACTGTGTGACTCTGAACAAATCACTCAACTGCCCAGCGCTCTCAGGTCCCCCTTAAAAACTTACCCAATTACCAAAATAAAGTAAACAGGGAGAGAACACAGAAAAAAATGTTCCTAAAGGGTACTAGCCCTATTGTATAAATTGCACACATGATATGCGGTTTGTGGAATATGGCAAACATTTGCACTCGTGCAGAGTGAACTTCAAAAAATATTTTCCATATTCCACAGTCGCCCATCATGTATCCCCTATTTATATATATATATATATATATACTGATTAATCTGGTGTGTTTGTGTGTGTGTGTATATATATATAAATATATATATATATATATATATTTATATCAATTAATCTGGTGTGACCTTTGCAGCAAGGTAGTCACAGCTAATTATTTCATAATCATATCAACTAATCAATAGAGGCCCTCTATTCCCCTTTGGGGGCCGACATACTAGGTACAACCTTGTGAGGGACTCCGGCCCCTGAGGCATAAAGCATGGCTATTAGTGGGCCAATCTTAAATGCACCCTCCCCTGTCAGGGGGTGCTGCTGACTGTGGGCCAAATCCCAAGATTTATCCTTTGCTTGTAATCCACCTGATAAGGTGCAAGATACCCTGTTAAACCCTCTGTACAATCCTGTGAGACTACCATGTCACAACATGGTGAGCATCCTGCTATTGCTCGGTTGCTGGCTGAACAGCGATTATCATCCCCCACCAAGCTCATCACACCATAGCTTCCTCCAAAACACGTCATAGGTCTGCAAAAACTTGTCCTTATCTAAATCCGATAGTTCTCCATCTTTTTTATACAACCAAGGAATTCTTGCCATGATCCAGTCATGCTGCAACACAAGTCCTCCAGTGGAGTCCATATCTCATCTCATTGTCATGTTTTTCAACCCACGTACCTCTCAAATATGCTGGGATTCTGAGCTAGGTGCCAATTCTGCCTTTGTATCATGTATAACCATATGATTTGCATCCTTAGAAATGCCAGGTGTAGAATGTCAAATTCCTCTCTCATCCTCTGCTGCAGTTAAAGTGACTTTATCAGTCCCATATTATTTTTTCTTCCAGGTGGATGCCAGTGTATTGGGGGGGAGGGGGCACAGCATCCAGCTTCGGCTGTGATCCATGGAAATGAACCCCCTCCCACACTTCATCCTCCACTGGCCCATCCAGGACACTTGCACCTGTGAAGGATCCATGAAGAGATTCTAGGCCCCTTGGAACTGCCATGCTCCCAAGGCTGTGCAGTGCCACAAGAGTGGCTGCAGATCAACCTCACTTTTCCCAGGAGTCATGAGATGCCAAAAAACAGAAACAGAGAAGTTAAGGGAATTGTTGTTGCATGTAACTTCAAAAGCCTGGGACTTTTAATGCCCCAGGGACTGGATTTGTGCCTCTGTCCAGCCCTCCACTCTGTGTCATCTCCTCACCGCCAGTTGATGGGTGAACCAATTTCAACCCCCACTCATGTTAGATGGAAAGGTTACAAGGTTCTTTTTGGTTCTTGCAGCTACATTCCAGCTGGTCCCATTCCCTGCTTAAATTCCTGAGTTTTATCTATTGTTAAGTAATTTAATAGGCCCCTTTACCAACAGCTCTGTATGCTGGCAGCCCAATTTTGCATACAGTATCACGTTCACTGGCCTGTAGCTCTTGCCTCAGAATGCACTTCCTCCTCTGCGGTGCCAGTTACACTTGCAAGGATGCAGAAAATATTAAAGTAACTGTTGCCATCTATTCTGGTGCAAACAAGCAGCATTGATACTATACACTTGTTCTTTACTAAAAGAATTTACCCCAGTGCCAGTGAGCTGGGGGCATACGAAAAAAGGCTAAGTGTCATCATCTTAATTGGCTAATAAATGTTAATGCAAGTCACTCTGCCGTTCTCATGATGGTGAAGTAACCTTTTGGCCAAAATGTAGTAGTACCCTTGAAAAGGCCACTGACCATTAGGTAAAGGTCATTGACCATTAGGTCTTTGCCTACCACCCCTGCCTTCAGTCTCATATTGCAAAAACACTATTTAAGTGGGGTGCTAGTGTTCGTTCATGTAATAATTTACTTGATTTTTCTATAATGCATGGTATTAAGGTATATCTACTCGGCAAGATATGTTACTCTTATTTTATCAAGTAACGTGTTTAAGCCCAGATGTTCCAACTGTGCACCTGATTCTAGTAAATGCCAGCTGAAAAAAGGGGCAATAGCAGTAAGGCCCAATAAGCGAAACATGGTACAGTTAATACTTTATACAGTTAATATTTTACAACCATGTTGAATTAATAAACTAAAAATAAACTGGGGCTCGGGCTTCACAGTGAAATGGTCTTAAAATTAAAAGCAAATTCTGCTTGGTAATGTACTCCTATTTCCCTAAAATTATATTGCGACTAGGGTCTGACCATATTCAGCCCTCAGTCAAGTAAATTGGACCATAATGACCACAAGGGACTAGGTCTGTTTGGGGGGCATATTGCACGAATGCAAGCCAGGTACACATGAGAGGCACATACCAGGCCTGTGCAGCTCTGTACCTGCAGTCAGGTGTGCAAGGCATGGCATGCACTTATGTATGCCACCACACGGTGCCTGTCTGTGGCCCTACCCCCAGCATGCAGTTGCGCAGCGGGGCAGATCAGAGGACACAGGCAGGCATCCAGTTGGGTGCCTGACCTGGTCCAACTGTGGATCCCCTGCTTAGCATGGAGTGGGGGATTCTGGGACAGTGCAGGATGTCCGTTTTTAAAAAGATGGATGAATGCCTGAATGACTGCTCCCAGCCCTCCCAGTCAGTCAAGAGGGCTGGGGCAGCATGGTGGGGGGATTCCTTGCCCTACCACTGGTAGTGGGTGTAAATTGAAAGGCCATACAAATCCTGCTGCTGTATCCTGTGTCCCCTTGCCCGGTACTCCTTGCCTTCATGATTGGTGTGAAGTGTGGACATGCCCCCCAGACACACCCCCAGGCCAGCTGTGGGCATAGCTGCTCAACCAGTCAGGAGATCCTGTGTGGAAGGGATGCACATTACTTCTACATATGCATGCAGAGGTCTCCAGGACCCCTGGTTCATGACATTCAAACATTGGATTGCCTATGTGCCATGGATCCACAGTGCATATGCAACCCACTCCTTAATGCATAGGGCCATTGTGGGCACCACCAGCAGGTTCCCCAACCCAAGCCAAACTGACATGTAGTGCAGAAAAGAAATTCTCTCTTGAACTTTGTCCAGTGGAGGACCCTTAAGCAGGGGGTTTACCAATGCCATGAGGTAGACAGGGGCTGTCCTGGAGCACTTTTCTGCTTCTGTCACCTGCTCTTGAAATCTCTCCCACTGCACATGAGAAAGCGCATCAGCAAGATTGAAAGAAGGCAGTGTCTTCACACACCAGCTTAAAATAACAGTGCTTCTTCCCTCTAGCAGGTAGCAACCCTCACCTTTTGGGAACCCTACCTACTTGTCTGACCCTCATCCTAGTGGGCAGAGGCTCCCCTGTCTGCTCAGGTGTCATCTGGGGGTGTTCCTGCACACAAATCTTACCTGCTGCTATTCATTGCAAGTTCTTCCATTTTCTTAAATAGAGTAATTGTCAGCATAATAATATATTATATTACTATATTTATCCAGATTTTTGTGTTGGATGTTTGTAAATCTTTTTATAGCAGTGTTGTAGTGAAATGTACCATTAATTGGTGCAATACTTCTCATTATCAGTTACTGTATTTTTCTGTTTTTCAGTAAAAACACATATGCTTGAGATATTAACCTGAGTTTCCTTCTGCCCATCTCTGCAGGCTGTTCAAACAGAAGGTAATAAGACTGTCCAGTTTTCTGCAAAAGCAGTTTTGACAGTTGGTATCAGCAGCATGACTCAAAACTCTTAACATTCAAAACAGTTAGAATGTCAGGACATTCCATTCATTGTTACTAAAACATGTGCTGAAAAATAGGCTCTTTGCCTCTTAGACTTCATCAGTTAGTCTGCCTTTCCTGCTTGGAAATATAATCCTCTTCTCTGACATCACAGCCTGTTGTCTTGGAAATGATTCTGATATCACAAGCAAAGGATTGTGATTTTAAAATGGGGAAGTAGCAGGAACAGATAGAGGGCCCCATATTCTGTTTTGTTATATCATATAATATATAATATTATCATATTAATATTTATATTAGTCTGTAGTTCAGGGAATAGGATTTGTGAAGGTAGGGATATAGTAGAGTTAGTTGGAAACAGAATAGAAGAGAATTAAAATGTAAATACTCTATGCATTTCATAATATAAAAAGTCATAAATAGAGTATAGTTAGGTATCTTGGGCAGACTGGATGGACCTTGGGTCTTTATTGGCAATCATGTTTCCTATGTTTCTATATTTAAAGGTGGCCATTTTTACATCTTGCATACCACAGTGCTGCATGTGAAACAGCACACAGCTGTCAGGGTGACATATTCATACAGGAAGCATGCCTTGTCCAGCACGTGCTGCCTGTATGAATACTGGGTTACAGTAGTGTTGCTCAAAGTGAATATGCATAATGCACCGCAGCCTCCTACAGCAACAGCCAGCCAGGCACAAAAAGGGATAGCATGTTTATTTTTTTATTTATTGAATAATCAGAATTACAAACTTTGAGCAAAAAGTTCTTTTACAAAGGATCCTCATCAGATAAGGAAGGGGGAACAAATATGTCAGTAAGGGAGACAGTAGCAACCAAAAGGCATTGTCAATAATTAACAACTCAGAACATAGAGTAGACAACGTACATGAGATGGGGAGACAGTAGCAACCAATAGGCATTGTCAGTTATCATCAAATAAGAACATAAAGTAATCAATATAGGTTAAAATAAGGCAAAACCTTAACATATTACATGGTGTGGCTACAGATACATGGGGATACCATTCCCACAGCAGTCTAGATAATAAAGTGCACCAATCCATATATGTACAAGCTTGGGTGAACATAAATAGTAGCTAACAGGCTTGTCATTAACCGAATGGGTACAAATGCTTTGCTTCTAGTTCTTCAAAGCTCATGTCAGGGCTTTTTAGGAGTTTACGGAATTTTACCCTGTAGGCCTCAGGAGTCAGTTCATACTTTTTAAGTAATGCAGCTTTAAGTTTCTGTGGGTCACCTTAGAGACTGGAAATGGCAACACAATCCGCACAGGGGTTGTATATAGACCCCCATCTCAGGGGAAGGGAATGGATAAGAATATGATAGAAGGCATCCTTAGGATGGCAGAGAAAGGGGAGATACTGTTGATGGGGGATCTGAATATGCCAGATGTTAACTGGAGCAGCTTTGCTGCAGCCACATCCAAGAGCAGGGCCATTCTCGATGCCCTACAGGGGACATGCCTCAGACAGTTAGTTTTGGAACCCACTTGGGAGGGAGCAATCTTATCTCAAATGGGGACAGTGAGAGGATCTCAGATCTAGTAGTGGGTAGCCATCGGGGAACAAGTGACCACCAAACAGTGTGGTTCATGATAAACTCAGCTACAGAGTCAAGCCATACAAAAGTGAGGGTACTGGACTTCAGGAGGGCTGATTTTGGCAAGATGGGAGAGTGCCTTGGAAAAGCAGTAGCAAATATGCAAGAAGGAGGGGTGGAGCAACAATGGGGAAACATCGAAACTGCCATCACAGATGCAATAAGCCTTTGTGTGAAGCAAATAAATCAAAATGAAAGAAAAAGCCATTATGGTTCTCAAAAGAGGTGGCAGGGAAGGTTAGGGAGAAAACGATAGCATTTAGGAAGTATAAGGAAACACATAAGGAGAAGGACAGAGAACTGTACCAGTTAAAGCAGAAGGAAGCAGGGAGGGAAGTCAGAATAGCAAAGGTCAAAACTGAGGAAAAGATAGCAAACTCAGTTAAGAAGGGGGATAAAACCTTTTATAGGTACATCAGGGAGTGTAGAAAGACAAAGAGAGGATAGTGAGGCTGATTAGAATGGATGGTGGGTGGGTGGGTGGGAAGAGAGGACAGTGAAAAAGCAGGGATACTGAATGAATACGTCTGCTCACTATTCACAAAAGAGGAGGGGGGGGGAGGTACCTAGTCCAATGAACAGAAGCACTCTGGATGGGGGGTGGTTGATCCCAGTCCTTTCACAGAAGAAAGGGTTCTGAAAGAACTCCTAAAACTGAAGGTGGACAAAGCAGTGGGGCCTGACAGGATTCACCCCAGAATTCTAAAAGAATCAAGGGGAGAACTAGTGACACCACTGACTAACCTTTTAACCAATCATGGGAGGATGGTGTGGCACCTGAGGACTGGAGGAAGGCGGATGTGATTCCCATTCACAAAAGTGGGAGCAAGACAGAGGCAGAAAACTACAGACCTGTCAGTTTGACCTCTGTGGTAGGGAAAGTGAGGGAATTGCTTCTGAAGGAAAGAGTTGTTGAGGACCTAGAGGCCAGTGGGGCACAGGACCTAAGGCAGCATGGGTTCACAGCGGGAAGGTCATGTCAGACGAATCAAATCGATTTCTTTGACTGGGTGACCAAAGTAGTAGACCAGGGAGGAGCTGTGGACATGGCCCACCTAGACTTTAGCAAGGTATTTGACACAGTCCCACATAAAAGATTAATAAACAAATTAACCAGCCTAGGAGTTGGTCCCAGGGTGGTAGCCTGGGAAAAACATTGGCTGGACAACAGGACACAGAAGGTAATTGTAAGCAGAGTCCACTTTGAAGAAAGGGGGGTTACTAGTGGGGTACCACAGGGTTCAGTACTGGATCCAGTCCTATTTAATATCTTTATAAGTGACATTGCAGAGGGACTGGAAGGAAAAGTATGCCTCTTTGCAGCTGACACAAAGATCTGCAACAGGGTTGATACACAAGGAGGCATGAAAAGTACAAGAAGGGACTTGGCAAGGTTGGAGGAATGGTCAGATGTATAGTAGCTTGGATTCAATGCAAAGAAGTGCAAAATAATGCACCTGGGAAACAGAAACCCAGGGGAAGAGTACACAATGGGGCGTAAAGTAGTAACAACAACAAAAATGGAAAGGGACCTGAGGGTAATCATATCAGACAAGCTTAAAGTTGGCAAGCAATGTGAGAAGGCAGTAGGGAGGGCTGGGGGGATACTGGGATGTATAGGGAGAGGCATCACCAGCAGAAAACCAGAAGTTGTTATCCCTCTGTACAGACAGTTGGTGAGATCCCATCTGGAGTGCTGTGTCCAGTTCTGGAGACCCCATCTCCGCAAGGACGTAGACAGGATGGAGACAGTCCAGAGGAGGGCAACTAAAATGGTGCAGGGTCTGCAAGAGAAGTCATATGAGGAGAGACTAAAGGAGCTTAATATGTATACCCTTGAGGAAAGGAGGGAGGGACATGATAGAAACTTTTAAGTGCCTCAGTGGAATCAACAAAGTCCAAGAGGGTAGCACCTTTCAAAAAAAGAGATGTGCAAGAACAAGGGGCACAATTTGAAGACGGGGGGGGGAGGCTCAGGGGCAGTGTGAGGAAGTATTTTTTCACAGAGTGGGTGGTGGACACATGGAACAGCCTTCCTGAGGAGGTTGTGGGGTCTAAAACTATGGGAGAATTCAAGAATGCATGGGACAGACAAAGGGCAATTCTTGTAGGGGGTAGGAAGAAATAGGCTGTTGGTTTACTAGGATCTGTAGCTTATCCTGTAGGTAGGGAACTGGGCAGACTAGGTGGGCCAAGCGGTCCTTATCTGCCATCTAAGTCTATGTTTCTATGTTTCTATGTTTCTCATAGTCTTAGCTATCATCATTATCCAGTTGGCCTAGCGTCTCATGCATGTCCCAAATGAGTTAGCACCTTAGCTTAAAGGTACCATATTCTTTGACCTGTCAGTGCAGCAGTAGGGCTATGGCTTGCAATGCTGGTGACTCAGGTTTGAAACTGAGCCTGGGCCATTGGAGGCCAGCCATAGGGAGGAGAGTTGAACATCCCAGCTGCTCTCCTCCTCCAGCAAGAGAGGGTCACCATCCTCACTGCAGTACATCTGTTTGACCACAGGTGGCAGTGCAGCTGAAGAAAATATGGGAGGGGAAGATATCAGCCAGGAGACCCCTACTATCCATGCATTGTGTGTGTATGTGCAGGCGCATTGGTCCGCCCCCCCTTATGTGCTGGCATCTTCTTGTGGATTACAAAAAGGCAAAGTCTTGGGCCTGATGCTATCTCCATTGCCTGATGCTGTGGGTTATTGGGGCTATATACTCCCAACCCCTGTACCCTGCCGGGGGTACTCTGAGGCTACATGGTGGCAGATGACCGACAAGTTGGAGGGAGCTAGGGGGAGGTACTAGGGGAAGCCCAGAGGGGCCAAAAATGTAATTTGTTTAAAAAAAGGTACCACATTCAGGGGTCGGCATGCTAATAATATCATGCAGTATGCAAGGTAGTAAGGGGTCTTTTGCATGCCATTATGTGGTCATTGGTAGCTCTGTGCATTTGTATGAGTGGAGGCATTGTGCAACTCTTTGGCCAAAAATTAGACAAAAACGGAAAGATTATTCCAGAAGGTTGGAAGGCAGACACAAATGGCAGACAGAGCAGCTGAAGTTTCACAGTGAAGCATGTAGAAGGACTGAGCAACAGAGGGACAAAGAGAGTAAGAGGAGAGGATGGAGGGGGTGAGTAGAGATAGAAGGGAATGGTGGTGTGCCAGTATTTAGCCAGGAAAGTGGAACAGTAGGAGAGACAATGGGACTCAGTAGAGAGAGATCAGATATGTTAAGATAAAGGGAGCAGTGATAAGAAAGGGGTGAAGTGTTTAGAAACAGAAACACAAACAATGACAGCAGACAAAAGCCTAGCAGTCTGTCTAGTCTCTACAAGCCTGTCTAATTTTAGGACTGTGCCACTGTCATTTAGAATAACATGACAGAAGGATCGGGAAAGGAGGTCCAATTTGGCCTGGGTACATTTAAGAGCAGCACTGTAAACCACATCCATGTAGTCAAACACCAGTATGACCATAATTAATAATAATCTCACAGTAGATTGGGAGTGGAAGGTAGGATTTGTTGCTGTAAACCATGCCTAGTGTAGGGACAGGTTCTTTAAGCATTGTATCAATGTGGGAGAAGAAGCTGAGGTGCTAGCTACGCAATACGCTGAGTTACTTAAAGTGGAGTACAACTTCAAGTGAGGAGTCCTCTGGAGTGCGGAATACTGCAGCATACTAGAGTTGTCAGACCCTGTGCATAAAACCAAAGGCCGTAGAAACATCTTCCTGACATTAAGCCAGAATTGGTTTGAGCAAATCAGCCACATTTGGAGCTGGATAATTGAAATTTTATATTCATACTCTCTTGGAAGAGTCTTAAGAACTGCTAAATAGAGAGGTAGTTAGTTACATAAAGTGTAAGTTACAGGAGTTCAACTTTTCACAATTTATTTATTTAATTGTGAGAAAATGTTCTAAATATTTGGACATTTATAGCTCCTTTGCTGTTGCAGGTATACACTCAAGATTTGTTATGTATAACAAAGTTAATATGTCCTAGACTCTAATAAAGCTGGAAAATGTGGTTTAGTAAATTAAAATTTACTGTAGATACTTTAGAAATTACTAATTGGCAAAATGTGCTCTAAAGTTCATGGGCTCATGATAGGTAATTCCACTAGAATTCCACTTGTGGAATTTAACTTTTACCGAGCACTTATCACCACTGAATCACCCTACCTGCGCTAACATTATGGCTCTGCAATGCCCCTTCAACACTCCTGTGACAGTGATATCCAGCATTATGCTCCATCATGGCTAAAGTTAGCCAAACACTTATGTCACAACTGCCTAAGTGGCAACTAGTTTTAAGGTTGTAACTAGTTTTAAGGCTTGGCATCACTTGTGGTACCGGGTCAATATAGCTTTACTTGAACAGTGTGGCAATAACCGAAAGCCCCCCCCCCCCAAAAAAAAAAGGTAGTGGTATTTTTCTTAATGGTGTGCGCTGTTTCTGTTGTGGTTGGTGTTTACCCCCGACCTTATTTAAGTGCACACCATTTTGCTTGCGGCATTATTTGCCGCATTGTTTCATCTGCGGCATTATGACCCAGTGCCTCACTTGGTACCACTGTTTTCAAATAGTAAAAATAGACATTGTAATCTACAGGGTTGTTAAAATGTTAGCAGGTGACATTGTACAGAAACAATGCTGCACGTGCATGTGCTTCCACAAGTGATTTTAAGTCAGTAGCCTCTGTTGTTTAGCTCATATATTGCAAGAAGACAGGCTAGTGCACAGTGATGTCCATGACTATTCTTCATGGTTCATCACTCAGGATAGTGACCAGACACTTGGCACTGGTATACTTTTACTATGGAGCCCCCTATGAATGCTACCTTATTGCCACTTTACCCAGCCTTCACCTTCCTCTACAATGGCAAATCAAGTGTGACTGGGCAAAAGGTATCACAACATCTCACAATTTCACAGACGCTCATGAAATTCCACTTTAATTCCCGATGTTATTTTAGAATCTTTGGCTGCTTATAATCTGGCCAGTCTTTGAGCAAGAGATTACAGAGTTGGCACACACAGCCTCCTGTATTCCATATTGTTTTTTTCTCCTCCCAGCTGGCAGCTCGTCTCTCAAGGACACACCCTGTTCATAGGGATATATCCTGATCAGGTTAAACACAGTCATCATTCAATTGGCTGCTGGGTTTTTCTCCCATATTTTTTTTCCTTCCCACCTCCCCTGGTTGGAGCAGTGCCTATGTCAGTCACATACAGCCACAGCTTCCACTGTAGCAGCAAGCTTCCTGGCCCAGCCGCAGGGGTAGCTGTGTTGGTGGAACCCACCTCTATTCTTCCCTGACTGAGATGCATTGCCGAGTGGCAGCTATCTCAATCATGGCCTGCTTCCCAATGTGATTTCCCAGGCTTGTTTCCGAACCCGGGTCCTCAGCATGGCAGCACAATGCTCTGCTGCTGGGTCATAAGGGTGGCCTCAAAGCCTAATATTTAGGGTCAACGAACTAACGATATTGGTGATATTCCATTCTCAAGTTTTAAAGTTAAAGGGGCTTAAAATCCTGTAGTTCATATAACTGCAATATGAAAAGTTGAAATTTCTGAAGGTCTGTAAGCTTATAACTCAGTCATCTTTAAAGACAGAGGTTTGCAACATGATACACCCTCTGTGCGGCCATTTGCAATGTCACCATACCACATGTGGTGCAGTTGGGACTAATATTTCTCAAATTAGATATAAGTAACTGAAATCACAACTTTGGCAACATTTTGCGAACGTTTCATGGCGATTTTGTGAAATTTTGCAGAACAGAAATCAGAATTTTGCCAGGGCAAGATAAATCTTACCCAGCCCTACCACTTACTCATTTCTAGCACAGTTCTGCACTACCACCTAGGGAAACCTCCTAACTAAGCAACCCAAGCAGTGGAAGAGTAGAACTATTCTGTACATCAAAACAAGTAAACCTTTCTCTCTATATATACATCTATCTACAGGTTTTTTTTAAATACAATATTTATTTCTCTTTCTCACATTTTCTAAGCACCATAAGACACTTTAGAGTTGACGGTGGGGGGCTATACCTGCAGTTACAGGGGCTGTAATGCCCTCCATCCGTGGTGTCAGGCCTCACTTCCTTCCTGAGCATTCTGGTACAGTCCAAAACCACCCACCCTGTCATGTCTTACTGCTTACCTCTTACATAACACTGTTGGTGTTACCCTTAATTTAATTCCAGTGCTGCTACATGGAATTGTTCAAGCCCAAGAAACCACAAATCGCACATCCACCAAGATTCAGTACAACTTTTTTACCCTAATTTTGCATTTCCCTGCTTTTGCAACTTTCTGCTTCAACCCTAACTGGTGCCTAAAGAAACATAGTTTTTTGTAATAAATTTCCATCCTTTTTAAAAGGACATATAACAGATGCATACTGAAATGCAGTGACAGTTCAAGACCTGTATGCCAAGCACTCCCAAGTGTCCAGTGGCACACCGTCCCTTACCTCACCTCATGCCAAGTACTCCCTGGTATCATATGACCCCCCCCCCCAGCTTCTGATATGCTAACGGCAAAGGACTGTTGTAGCATGAGTCAGCTTGATATCAAAGAGAAGCTTGGGATCACCTTTTTCCTGAAAGAATGCTTCTTAATTACCCGTAATCATTTCCCACATTCCCATCACCAGTTGTTACTACATAATAAAACAGAAAACATATCTACTCTCATATATATGTATAAATGTCACTTCTTTTACTGACAGCGGATCAGTTTTGCATCACCCTGTTTGCTCGCAAATATCATGTGTCATGTGTCCTTGAGCTTTGACATTTTTATCTGTTTAAATAATTTGTGGGGAGGACTACAATCCATACCCACTGAAAACGGTCTGAACTCAAACTGTAAAAGTCTCCTATCCCTAGTTTTGATTAATTTTTAGGCAGTCACTGAATGTACGTAACACTGAAGGAAATGGAATGAACTAATGAAATGTGACATAATTTTTGTTATTAGTGAAGGCTGGATTATTGGGGTGGCCATGTAGCATAGTGGTTTACCATCCACTTGCCACTTGGGGGATGACACAGGTGTATATATACAGATCCCCAGTCAGAATGGGAAGAGGTTCTGTGCTGTCCACATGGATATGTGTTGCCTCACAGGATTGTTTGAAGTATCTGCCACTGCCTGACTCCTTCTGGTGACATAAGAGATTGGAGCCATGCATGCAGGAGCATCCTTATGGGCTCGCTAGGCCATGTCATTCATATTACGGTGCACCACTGCACATGACTACCTGCTAGGCAGCATCCTATCCCACAGTTCCCAAGTGCCGTGCCTTACTCATTTCTATTGGATAGCCATTGCCCTGAGATAGCTTGCTGCAGTGGTGACCAGCTGTTGGGTAGTCAGTGGATGGGGCAGGAGGGCAACCCTGGCCTGCAGAGGAAGCGGCTGAAGCCACATTGTTAAGTAAGGATGTGCTATTGATGTTAAGAGAGGGTTCGGGAAGGGAAAGGCAGAAAAAAACTTTAAAGAAAAACTTAAAAAATTAGAGAACAGCCCCTCTTGATAAAACCCTTAGAATCCACAACTGCTAGTAACTGTGGTTTCAGTCAGAATATATAAGCTGATTTAGTGCCCAATCTCTGTAAAATGGTGATGCAGTAGCTGTCTTTAAAACAGTGACTCGCATTTTACCATCTATCTGTGTATTTTTTCCTTCTGAATCTCCAAGTAGAATTAATTCTTTGTATTGTTGTTTCTTGAAATTCAATGTGCTTTGCTTTGTCAGCATTTTGAAATGGTTCATTACCGCACACATTGCTTAACAGAGCAAATTTACCAAAATAAATGACATTAATGAATTGGAGCCTGGGGACTGATGAATAGGCAGGATTGTGATTGCAGTCAGATTTAATTGGCTATAAATCTTAACATATCTGGTTTAAATCCTGCTAAACAAAAATGTTTTCACAGTCTACTCACTTCATTTTAAGATGTTTTTCAATCTCTTTCCAATCAACCCAAATTTACAAACATCAGCATAAATAAAACAGTTTGCAAGAAGGTATTCTGATTTTATAATGATAGTGCATGATAATAAAAGGCTCAATGAAGATTAATTTTAGGAAGAACTTCCTCTGGTGTTGGTGGTATCTAGCTATATCTGTCTGTCTGTCTAGCTGTCTATCCACTTCTCTACTAGCTATCTGCTGCTCTCGGCCAGTGGTGCCCAGAGATACAAACGTTCAACTGACTACTTCTTAAAATTTGTAACATTTGTCTGTCTGCTATTTTTGTTTCTACTGACTCTTTAAATAAGGAGAACTAGCATATTTATACTAAATATTACCTAGTCAGAGTAACCTAATAAGGATCTAGACTGAACTGGTATTTATCCAAAACTTGTTTGTTTTTTAATCAAGTGCACTGTAAATTCTTAACATGGAATGTGGGTTTTGTAGCTTGCACAAATATAATTTTTTATTGCTTTTACTTACAATGAATGTATTATTTTTGGCGGAGTATTGCACATGATTTGTGATTGTTTTTAAATGTAATGTTGCTTGTGGGAGGAGTTCATAGGCTCAGAATGGTGGTGTCATCACTGAACTACTTTTGTATGCTACTTTGATGAAGTTCAGCTCTGGTTCCATTCAAATTAGTTGTTCCTAAATGCACTGTCTCCATGACCTTCGGTACAAGGCAGACAACTCTCTAGGCTAAATTCCGTCCCCTTCTTCCACACACTGGATGGGACTACTTTAGCAGATATTACCTCCTTTAGGTATCTAGGGGTCTGGCTCAACCAGCATCTGGACTTATCTGTACATATAGATGCCATCCATAAGAAACTGCACCCCAAGCTTGGTGTTCCATACAGAAACTGTGGGTGCATCCCCCTGCCAGCACACCATGCGATAGCACTGAAAATGATCCTCCCTACTTTGACTATGGTGATATAGTCTGCACTGCTGCTCCCAAGTCCTCCCTGGCCAGACTGGATACCCTCTTTCACTCTTTCTGCCACTTTGCTGTAGAAAGATTACCCACCTCAGACCCATCAGTCTACCCTCTACAAATCCCTCTCCTTCTCATCTCTTGAAAATAGGCACCTAGCCCACTGCATAAACTTTGTATCCAAATTCTGGTTCAGGAACCTTCCCTCCTACCACACGTTCACACTGTTCATCCCCCTCCCATCCTCCTACTCCCTGTGTAACACTGATCCCCGAACCCTTGCTCTTTCTCCAAGGCCCACTGCTGCTGGCCAGACTGCCTTCTTGTATTGAGGCCCCAAACTGTGAAATAACCTCCACTCACCCATCCACACTGCCTCCACCCCTCATTCCGTTTCCTACCTACTACATGATTCACCTCCTCAGTCTGCAGCTGTCCATAATTCCTCCTCCAACCCCCCCCCCCCAGGATGGTTGCTGCTGCATTTTGACTGCTGCTTTTGTCTCATTCCCCTTCAAGTTGTTCCTCTTATTGTTCCTACAGGTCATTTATACTAACTGCTTATATATACTTGTATCTATACTGTAGGTATCTGTCAATCAAACAATTATCTGAATTTTGTTCTAGCTGTGTCAACTGCTACTCAGTATCCTGCACCACCTATATGTACCTAATTCCTATCACTGCACATATACGTACCCAATGTTGTAACTGCCCTTGTATCATACTCTGTAAATACTCTGTACTTATTGGTTCCTGTATTTATTTTGAATATGTACTGTACTACTGCCTGCTCTACTACCCCTTCCCCCCAGGACACATCTGGAAATGAGCAATTTCTGCTCAGCATGCCTTCTTGGTGAAACGTTTAAATAAATAAATAAATATAAGCATCACCTGCAATCCTTTTAATTCATCTTTGATAAGAGATCCATTAAAGATCTGAAACGCATTAGGTGCATGTGATGTCTGGCTTTTGGCACTTCTAAAGATGACTGCTTTAATACATTAAGCAGTGAGTGGCATCTTCTGCGTCCAAGTGGTGGTGAATGCTTATCAATCTGTCTGTCTTTCTATATGTCCATCTGTCTATCTATCTTTCTCTTTCTTTATATCTATATCTAGCTGTCTATCTAGCTATCTACCTACCTACCTATCTATATCTATTGTCTGTCTGTCTATATAGCTATCTATCTATCTATCTATCTATCTATCTATCTGTCTGTCTGTCTATCTAGCTATCTGTCTGTCTGTCTATCTTAGCTACCTGATCCAAAAAAAAGGTTTCTGGCCTATCCACTTGTGAGGAGGGCCTGGAAAAACTGCCAATTACCCCCTACATACAGGATGTACACCACTGGGGCACTCTATGGCCTCCACAACATTGGACACATGCACCTTCCACACTTTATACCCATCTGAACATGTGGCTGTGAGGTCAAGAGGGATGGAGCAGACCAGAGGATATGGGCAGGCATGTGCCTGATACTTGAACTATCCTACATGGTGCAGCGGGCTGATGAAGGGGGCTACTGCTGCATCTGCCTAGAGGCAGCACTAGCATCTACACAACCTCCTCTGCCCAGCCACTACTCAAGAATTCTGGCCTGAATGGCCCTCCTTCCTCCAACCCCAGCCTTTGGAGTATCCATAGTGGGCTAGAAGCACCACCAGACTCAGCAGTTGTGGGGTTTTATTTTCCAGAGTGTTTTTTTTCTTCCAGGCCATGTTTGTCATCAAGGGATATACCCTGTTCTGGCCTGCATCCACTGATTTCCCTTGGTCCCCATTAACCCACCAGTTACCCCATAGATTCTCCTCCATGGCAGGGAGTTCCAGGGGGGAGGCCCATCCTCCCCCTGGGGCAGTCCACTGTGTACACAAGCATCCAGTGCCAGCAAGCTCAAGGGCCCAGGGAATCTCAGAGGCCTAGACCATCAAGATTGACCTGGATTTTTCTGCCTTGCAGGTCCTTCCCACCTTCCCCAACATGTCAACAGCTTTACTGGTGGTCATACGCTCACACAGTATGCCTCTGTAGCAGGAGAAACCTTTCAGGCCCAGCCACAGTGGTCACTGTGGCACCGGAGCTTGCTGTCAACCCAACGTGGAGGAGGCTCACTTCCACGTGACAGATGCCCCTGCCAGGCCTGCCTCCCAACATAGTAACTTGAGTTTGCTCCCAAACCCAGGTTTCCTGCATAGCAGTGTGACACACTGCCAAGCCTGTTTTATTTTCTCTAGTGGGGATATGGCAGTCCTGGAGGACTGCCACTTCCCTATATTCCCTCCTTCCTTCTCAAGCAGGGATCCATTTGCAGACCATCATGGGCATTCATTTGGATGCCAGTGGTCTGGTCCCACTTTGTGCAACCCTGCTGCCCCCTGCCCAAATACTTGGCTCCAAACCAGCGAAGCACAGAGGCCGGGGCTGTGGATGCTCTCCAGTGTGGATGGGCATCAGGGTTCACAGGGTGTCAGCCAGGATATTTTCATATGTGAAATATCTATCTATCTGTCTGTCTATCTATCTAGCCATCTATCTATCTATTCATTCATCTATCTAGCTATCTGTCTTTCTATCTATCTAGCCATCTATCTATCTATTCATTCATCTATCTATCTATCTGTCTGTCTGTCTATCTATCTATCTATCTGTCTGTTTATCTAGCAATCCCTATATCTATCTATTTGTCTATCTATCAGTCAATCTCTCCATTCATCCATCTTTCTAGCTATATGACTGTCTATCTATCTATCTATTTATCTATCTGTCTATCTCTGCATCTATCTACTTTTGGCAGAGATGTTTTACTAAAGAAACCAGTTCTTAGCCCCATTCAGTAAACAGTAAGCAACAATCCACAACAAGCTGCGCAGTAAGACAGGTCTTACAGCATGTCCCAGGTAGCTTGTAAAGCATGAAGCCAAACAGAGTGCTTTCAACCACCTCTTAATTGTGGCAAGAACTGTTTTGCTGTACACCCTGGAATGGGTTATTGTGCTTATACATCATCTTATTTAGACAGAAGAATGTGAGAAAGAGACATGTTAAATTTAACTGGGAGACAATCATGCAGTTAAGACAAATTGTACAGTATAGTCACATGATGTGGTTCAGCCAATCACATTTGTCCTTTTCGTACTGCTGCTTTTATAATCTGAACTAACTTTGCCTTACACATATCTGTGTATCAGGACGGCCTTACTGACCAGCCCAATATCTGATCTGTAAAGTAGGGTAAGGGAACTGGAAATGGAGAAAATCAACTTATACAAATGACTGGACAAGAATGTATGGCAGAGATATGCTGGCATACAAATGGGGCACAGTACTGGTGCTATATTGTTCTCTTGTAAGTACAATGCTAGTGCATGCTTGCTCAGGGCTTATTGCATTAGAATATCAGTTTACAAGTTAATATCTTGATTACGTAGGTCCACAAGAAACAACATAAGTAATCATTCTTTTGGTGATAAACAATATCTGGTTTCCATTTCATAGTGTCAGACTAGCTATTCATTCTTCCACTTCAGAAACGTGTATAATATAAACCTTGATGATACAGATAAAAAAAAGAGCAGAATAACTTCATATTGCAGCCTGGGGGGACAACATAAAACCTTATGTATCTAAAATATATTCCAGCTCAAAAATTATTCTTAGTCTCCTAGCCAAATACAGTAGATGATTTGTTAACTAGAAGATACAAGCTGCAAAGATAATGGGATCATGCTCCTAAATAAAATGCCCCTTCATTAAGATTTCTAGCTACTAAGGTGTTCAGCAGAAAGTCTGGGCAACTTTGTACTGTGTTGTAGTGTGGATATTTATATAAGATAATTAATCAGAAAGTCTGGACAGCTTCGAACTGTGTTGTAGTGTGGATATTTATAAGATAATTAATCAGAAAGTCTGGCAGCTTCGAACTGTGTTGTAGTGTGTATACTTACAAGATAATCAATAGGCACAAAGTGATGTGCTGTATGTAAAGCTAACCAATTTTTTTCTTGCATTAGTTCTAAAATATTTGATTGTTAGGGAAAAAAACAGAAGTATCACGTAGAAGCATGCTAACACTCCAATAATAATAATAAATGGAGGTGCACCTAGGATAGTGTTGCCTAACCACAGCGTAAACAACATAAGTAGAGTACAGAGGTCAGCAATCACCCATCAAACAATCAGGAGTTCCTGGCAGGATAAGAAATAAGGTGCACTATAACATGTAGCTTGATCGCTGCTTTCCTTTTATTTGTGCAAATTAGCAAACATGCAACACAATTTGTGCAAAATAGCAAACAAGCAGAAACATCATACTTTGGACAGCATTTTTCTGGAGCTCAGGCTAGACAGCAGAATGCCACTACTACCCCACCTAATGTTTCACTCAGCCCCTCGGAGCTTCGTCAGAGGTATGTTGCCAACTAGGTGAATCAAATTTGTACTCAAATCACATTTCGTAATAAATGACGTAAACAGACAAAGAGCATACTGAGCCCCAAAGTAGTGAAACAATGTGCAACACTCAGTGTCATTAAATATAATGCAAAAATGAAAGACATGATACTATTTGAAAATATCAGAAATAAATCTGCATTTACTAGTCTGTTTGTCAATATAGTCATCTTTTTCATTTCAGTGCATGGGCTTAATTTATTTATTCCTTTGGAATGATAATGGACTGCCTCTCTGCCAATTCATATTACTTTGTGAAACCAGGAGTAGTACAGAGTATAACTCATTCACAGACCTCAATCAATCACTCAGTCAGTTTTATTTGTATACTGGAAGGCATGTGAGCAAAAATGCCCGTTTTCACAAATGTCCAGTGTAGGAAATACAGTAGATGAACAAATTCAAACCTTCACTGCATATCACAGGGTATGTGGCACTTTATGAATTCCCTTTGAATACCAGTGGACTACCTCTTTGGTTAATATTACTTTGTAAAACCAGGAGCGCTACAATATATAAACCACACGCAGACCTGGTGGGAATCAAATCTGCTTTGCATGTCATGAAGATCCTATAGGTGATGTCCTCATCTGAACATTGCATTATGCAAATCAGAGTGGTGTACATATTCACATAACAGACAAAACGTAAACATGCAAACCACATTATGAATAATTTTAGAAAAACAAAGTCAGAAATGTAACTGCTCCTGTCCATATTTTGGCAAACTGGCAGTATTTACAGCTCATGATCTATCCATAAGCTGAAAGAGAATAGATGAAATAGAATAAGTTAAATATTTACAATATATACAAAAAAATCTTGCTGCATACAATACAATGAAAACCTCCCACTCACAATCCACAGACATTCCCCAAATTATTTAAAAAATGCTTGGATGTCAAATTTATGGTTTACCTATAGCGCTTCGACAGCACCAGCACCAACATCCTCTACCGCAACAACTACAGTGATGACTGTCGCCATTGTAGCTATGGGATGTTGGCTTTCATGATCAGAGGGCTCTGCCCCCACACCCCCCAGTCTCTAGGATTTTAACTCCGAGTCAGAGTTGGACGAGGGGTGGTAAACACCCAGCAAGGCAGTGCCGATCGCTACACAGACCACCACAACAATGGGCGGATTTTTCCCGATTTCTGGCACTGTGGTGGTCTTTGCAGTCGAGGAGTCACTGCGGAGATGGTATATGCAAATTTATCATTTAATTCAGGTGGTCTTAGTGCTCCCATCCTAGACATCCATAATTGTTCTCTTTTGTTCAATTAATTCTCAAAGTCACCACCCCTAACCAGAAGGTTGTTTACCTCCAATACCACTGCTGTCACTTTATGGAGCAGAGGACCTTCACCCTGATTTACATGAACACCCATTGCATACTCATGCTTATTATTGTGATTGGCTCCTAAATGTTCACCCACTCTTTCAATTTCCTTTTTGTTCACCCCATACAGAAGACTGATTAAGTACAGGTGAGCATATAAACCAGTCCTTCCATGTTGCAATTTGCATTCCCAGATATAAATTCTAGTTTGCCTGACCCTGGATTCATAAAAGGGTTGTATCTGAAAACAGACAGTTTCTGCCTAGTGTACTTACCCGGTTAACAAAAAATAAATAAATAAATAAATAACAGAGTTCCTTTTCACTTTGCTTGGACAGACTTTACAGAACCCACATAGTTTACACATTCCCATGCTGCCAGTCCCACTCCCTGCTTGTATATCTAACTAGCTTTGTACAAGGCCATCCTTGATGTTCCTACCCCTTCTATGGCTTACTATGAGAGGTAATGTGGCTTTTTCTGCTATCCAGTATATTTAGAACAAAAGGAATTGTCAGATTGTGGAACTTTGGTAAAATATTTACATATGCTAGTCCTGGGTGGAAAGTACAAATTCTTATTCCACTAAACCTTTGTGAATTTTTGCAAATTCTGCAAAATTCTGGGAAATTCCAACTTTGGCAAAATCAAAATCCTCATACTGTTCCACAGAATGATACACATGAGCTATGGAATCAGAGTTCTAAGGAATTCCAATCTGCAGTGTAAAACATTGATCCACGATACATTCAATCATTCCACAGTTCTGTAGATAACAGAGCAGTCAGTTCCATGGAATTCCAGTTCGTAGTTTAGTACATCAATCAGTAATGCGTACGTACATTCTGCAGTTCTGAGTTGGAATTTTGCAAAAGTTGCCAAAGTGAGTTCTGAAATTTCACATATGCAAAATTCTGACTTTTGTTGAAATTCAGTCAGCAGAATTTTATTTTCACATAGCAGGACATATGCAGGTTCTTTTGTTCTTGATTATAACCCATTTGATCTGCAAATAGAATTCAAAACAGTGTGTGTATGGTGTGGCCAGCATCAACCTTGCTTCAGAGATTATGGGCCTGATTTTCAAGCACTGCATCAACCCCAATGTTTGACTCAACTGTGCCAAACTCTGTTGATGCAATGCAGCCCAATCTTCTATTCTTTAGCACAGTTGTGACATTTTCCTTACTTTACGGCAGCCTACACCAAAGCTTTGGTGCAAATTCCATAAAATGGGTCCCCCTTTGACACAAAGAAACATAGAAACATAGAATTTGACGGCAGATAAGGACCACTTGGCCCACCTAGTCTGCCCATTTTCCTACCTAACAGATAAGCTGCAGATCCTAGTTAACCAACAGCTTACTTCCTCCTATGCCCCACTAGGACTGCCTTATGCCTGTCCCATGCATTCTTGAAGTCCCCCACTGTTCTTGACTCCACGACCTCCTCAGGAAGGCTGTTCCATGCATCCACAACCCTCTCAGTGAAAAAATACTTCCTCACATTACCTCTGAGCTGTCCCCCCTCTATCTTCAAATTGTGCCCCCTTGTTCTTGCACATCTCTTTTTCTGGAAGATGCTACCCTCTTGGACTTTGTTAATTCCCTTTGAGGTACTTGAAAGTTTCTATCATGTCCCTCTCTCCTTCTTTCCTCAAGGGTATACATATTAAGCTCCTTTAGTTTTCTTAGGTATGTCTTCTGGTGCAGACCCTGCACCATTTTGGTGCCCTCCCTCTGGACAGCCTCCACTCTGTCTATGTCTTTCTTGAGTTGGGGTCTCCAGAACTGCACACAGTACTCCAGGTGGGGTCTCACCAACTGTCTGTACAGAGGCATAACAACTTCCTGTTTTCTACTACTGATGCCTCTTCCTATGCATCTCAGTATCCCCCAGCCTTCCTTACTGCCTTCTCACATTGCTTGCCCACCTTTAGGTCATCTAATATAATTACCCCAGGTCCCTTTCTATTTTTACTGTTGTCAGTATCTCACCCCCATTGTGTACGCTTCCCTGGTTTTTGTTTCCTATGTGCATTACCTGGCACTCTTTTGCATTGAATCTGAGCTGCCATACATTTGACCATTCCTCCAACCTTGCCAAGTCCCTTCTCATCCTTTCCACTCCATCTTGTGTATCAACCCTGTTGCAGATCTTTGTGTCATCTGCAAAGAGACATACTTTTCCTTCCAGTTCCTCTGCAATGTCACTTATAAAGACATTAAAAAGGACCGGTCTCAGTACTGAACCCTGTGGTACCCCGCTAGTAACCCTCCTTTCTTCACTGTGTACTCCATTTACTACTACCCTTTGCGTCCTGTTGTCTAGCCAATTTTTTATCCAGGCTACCACCTTGGGACCCACTCCAAGGCTGGCTATCTTGTGTATTAATCTTTTGTGTGGGACTGTATCAAATGCCTTGCTAAAATCTAGGTAGGCCATGTCCACAGCCCCTCCCTGGTCTACTACTTTGGTCACCCAGTCAAAGAAATCTATTAGATCTGCCTGACATGACCTTCCCATTATGAATCCATGCTGCCTTGGGTCCCAGCCCCATTGGCCTCTAGGTACTCAACAATTCTTTCCTTCAGAAGTGATTCCATCATTTTCCCTACCACTGAGGTCAAACTAACTGGTCTGTAGTTTCCTGCCTCTGTCCTGCTCCCACTTTTGTGAAGAGGAATCACATCTGCCCTCCTCCAGTCCTCGGGTACCACCCCATCCTCCCGTGATTTGTTAAAGAGAGTAGTCAGCGGTGTCACTAGCTCTACCCTTAGTTCTTTTAGAATTCTTGGGTGAATCCCATCAGGCCCCATTGCTTTGTCCACCTTCAATTTTATTAGTTCTTTCAGAACCCTTTCTTCTGTAAATGGACTGGCATCAACCCCCCGTCTTCAGAGTGTTTCTCTTGTTTGGTTTAGGTAACTCCCCCTCCTCTTCCTTTGTGAATACTGAGCAGAAATATTCGTTCAGTATCCCTGCTTTTTCACTGTCACCCTCTACCCACATTCCCTCCCCTTTATTAAGCTTCAGTATCCCTCTTTTGGTCTTTCTTTGCTCCCTAATGTACCTATAAAAGGGATTATCCCTCTTCTTAACAGAATTGGCTATCCTTTCCTCGGTTTGGGCCTTTGCTATTCTGACTGCCTTCCCAGCCTCTTTCTGCTTTAACTGATAAAGTTCTCTGTCCTGCTCCTTCTGTGTTTCCTTATATTTCCTGAATACTGTACTTTTCTCCTTAACCTTCTCTGCCACCTCTTTTGAGAACCATAGCATTTTTTTCCTTCATTGTGTTTTATTGATTTGCTTTACACAAAGGCTTGTTGCCTCTGTGATGGCTATTTTGATCACTCCCCATTGTTTCTCCACCCCTCCTTCTTGCCTGTTTGTTAGTGCTTTTCTGAGGCACTCTCTCATTTTCCCAAAGTCAGCCCTCCTAAAGTCCAGTACTCTTGCTTTTGTATGGCTTGATTGTATGGCTGTGTTTATTGTGAACCACACTGTTTGGTGGTCGCTTGTTCCCAGATGGCTACCCACTTCTAAATCTGAGATTCTTTCTCCGTCCCCATTTGAGAGTACCAGGTCTAAGATTGCTCCCTCCCGTGTGGGTTCCAATACTAGTTGTCTGAGGCATGCCCCCTGTAAGGCATCAAGAATTACCCTGCTCTTGGATGTGCCTGCAGCAAAGGTGCTCCAGTTAACATCTGGCATATTCAGGTCCCCCATCAACAATATCTCCCCTTTTTCTGCCATTCTAAGAAAGCCTTCTATCATTTCCTTGTCCATTCCCTCCCCCTGAGATGGGGGTCTGTATACAACTCCCATGCAGATTGTGGTGCCATTTCCTGTCTCCAGGGTGACCCAAAGTGCCTAATCTGCTCCCTGTTTACTCTTTAGTTCTGTTGCTTTGATCCCTTCCTTTACACAGAGAGCTACTCCTCCTCCTCCTCTTTTACCCTCCCTGTCCCTCCTGTAGATTGTGTATCCTGGTATGTTGACATCCCAGTCATGGTTCTCTGTGTACCATGTTTCTGTGACTGCCAAAATATCCAGGCAACCCTCTTCCATCAAGGCCACTAGTTCAGGGAGCTTGTTACACAGACTACGGGCATTGGTACTCATCACCCTCCACTTTTTGATAGCCTTACCTCTTTTATCCCCATTTCTGCCCTTACTGCCTTTGCTTTTTTGTACATTTAAATCTGTTCTGCTCCCTAATAACTTCAGTACCTTGGTGTTTACCTCAGTAATCACCATGTTTTGTGGGGGGAGGCTGGGATTTCCCTGTTCCTTTTCAGTGCCTCCCCTTGGCTAGTTTAAATGCTTGCCAATGAAGCATTTAAACCTCTCACCTAGGATCCTGGTTCCCCCCCTGGACAGATGCAGACCATCGCACCAGTATAGGTCCGCATCCCTCCAGGTGGCTCCCTAGTCCCCAATGAAGCCAAAACCCTGAGCTCCACACCAGTTTTTCAACCACTCATTGAATTCCCTGGTGAGAAGTGCCCTAACATCTCCCTTGCCATAGACAGGCAGCACCTCCGAGAAGGTTACTGTATGCGTTACTTGGCAAAGTTAGACCAGAGGGGAGCTGGTCTGACTTGTTGCATCCGGCGCAAGGGATCTGCATCAGAGGTTTGATGCAGACTTCATTAGAAAATTGTGATTGCTGCAGTTTCTGATGCAAAGCGCCCCTTGCATCAAACCCTTCTGCTGCAAGTCCTTGCATTGATCTGGATGGTTTTGAAATCGGGACTCGTATGTCACTACCAGCCACCGTACAGGGCCCACAGACTGACCAGAGTCCCACTTCCAACCCAGTTCTCCCTCTTGGCAACACCACATGATTTAGTCATATGACTAAGCAAGTTAAAAATAATTTTTTTAATTTGCCTTTACAGTTCAGAACTAAATTTAGCCTACACAGTGAACATCCTATTAAAAAAGGTAATGTAACACAGGATGGAACCTATAATACAGTACTGCATCAGCCTGTAGGCCACAGATATTATCAATGACACTCTAGCTTGTGTTTTAAGCATTCTTTATAAAATAGTTTCTTCCTTTACACTGTTCTTGACAACTCTGTAATTACATTTTTTATGCTATGGAAAAACACCAGTGTCATAGCTTTTGTATTAAGAAAAGGATAAGACAGAGTGGTCTAGTTGTTGCTATAGCACCGAACTGTAAACCATATCCCATATTCAAACACACACACCCATAGCTGCTGTCTTAGTATGTGATCTTGAGCAAATTACTGAACATTCCATTGTTTCAATCCTCCCAGCTGCAAAATTAAGTAGATGCAGGACCTGGCCGAAAACAAGGGGTTGCATATTAACTTGCATTATAGTTAGGCAAATATAAAATTTAAAAACATGTTCATTTTGTGGAATGATTGTCTTACAAGTTATGTCTAAATTACCCAAATGCATTGCACATTGCCTGTTACACTTCTTGTGTATCTTAGGTTCTTGTTTGTTCTCTGAGCAATCTGGTTTCAGACACAATCATTCAACATCTGAATTGTCGACTGTCTTAGTGGCATGCAGCCTGCTGTTTATAAATGTGCCCTAACTGTTGGCATTTCTGTTGGCCTCTCAATTGCAGCAATCATGATAGTCTATCACACAGATTTTGTGCATCAGAGTTAAATTAATTCAGTTATCCATGGAAACATAATTTCCAGTCTGTCATAGTTAAAGCAGCAGTCCAAACAAAAATAATTTCATAATGCCTTCGCATTCACCCCAGAGTCACTTAGGCAGGATAATCCTGAAAATAAAATAACCACCCAGCAATATAAAAATAAATACATTTTGATTTGATTTGATTGTGCAAATTGCAGCTGGAAGATTGACATTCATCATAGTTAAAGAGATACACATATTGAGACAACTACATAAAAACATAAACCTTGAAACCTCAAGACAGCAACTGCAAAAATACAGCAAGACAAAAACTATGTAGTACAGCACCTAATACAAAAGACCAAACCCTGAACAAGATTGAGATGGGGGGGCATTCTCTTCCACTGACTCTAAAGGTTTTCATTTCCCATGGAATGTAGCTTTTCCTTTATTTTTCAGTTGTACCCAGGGGATCTTTGCCATCTTCATCTACTCCTTAGACAATATTTACTTTCGCTTCTGAGTATTACCAAATTATTCAGACTATGGTCACTATTTTGAATTTTTTGGAACAATTCTCTACACATTCCCTACCTTCTTTCACTGGAAGTTTAAATCCATAGCCCCTTATTTCCTTATCAACATCCACATCATACCCATTTAGTACATAAGGACATACAAAATTGCCAGCAGAAAAATGCCCTTCAGTCTATCAAGCCTGCTCAACATGGAGCACATGCCTCTAATGTTGCATGCCACCCCCTTCCCTAACACATTTAACCTACCCTTGACCTTATCCCACCCTGTTTTAAAACCCCCAGTTGTTTTCTGGTTTACCACATCCTCTGACAGTCCATTCCACCCTGCTACCACTTTCTCATTAAAAAGTGTTTCCTGGCCTCCTTCTTGAATCTAACTCCCATCAGTTTGCAACTATTTCCCCTTGTGTTCTTGCTGAATCGAAAAAGATCTCCAACTTTGTTCATACATTTAAGTTATTTAAGGTCTCGGTCATTTCCCTTCTCTTCCTTCTCTGCTTGTATGAGTGCATATTAAGGTTTGTAAGTGTCTGCCCATAGGAGAGCCCCAGCTGGCCCTGAATCATTTTTGCAGCCTTTCTTTCTACTGCCCCCATTAGGTTTAATGTCCTATTTGTGGTAAGGGTTCCAGTGCTGTACACAGTACTCTAGGTGTGATTTCTAGAGGACAGTTACCTCCAGGATGTGAGGCAGCATGGGTTTATATTGGGGAAGTCCTGTCAAACTAACTTCATACAATATTACGACTGGATAACAAGAGAGCTGGATAGGGGCCATGCAGTGGATGCCCTCTACCTGGATTTCAGCAAGGCCTTCGATTCTGTACCTCATGGGTGGCTTGAGGGGAAGCTAACTGGAATGGAGGTGGGGGTGAAGATGGCAAACTGGATTACAAACTGGCTGCATGGAAGGCTACAATGGGTGGTGGGGGGGAGAATTCTCAACACCTAGACCAGTGATGAGCAGGGTGCCGCAAGGCTCGGTGCTTGGCCTGGTGCTATTTGGGCTCTTCATCTCAGACATCATACATGGAGTGGTGAGCAGGGTAAGTCTGTTCACAGACAATACCAAAATGGGTACAGGAGAGGATGAGGAGAAGGGATAGAAGCAACTGCAGGGGGACCTAACCAAATTGGAGGAGTGGTCAGAGAAATGGCAGCTGGGGTTCCATGCAAAGAAGTGCAAGATTATGCACTTTGCGGCAAAGAACCCAAGGAGAGAATACTGGTTGGGGGGGTGAAGCTGGGGATCACTGAGGAGGATAAGGACCTAGGGTGATGGTAACAGGGAGCATGAACAATTCTGCCCAATGCAGGAAAGCAGCAGTGAAAGTGAACAAGATGCTGGGGTGTATAGTGAGGGGGTTCTCATCCAGGCAGAGGGAGGTGATCTTGCCCCTCTACAGGTCACTGGTCATGCCACACTTGGAGTACTGTGTGCAGTTCTGGAGGCCATTCCTGAGGTGGGATATCAAGCTACTGGAGGGAGTGCAGCGGAGGGCAATGAGGATGATACAGGGAATGGAGTGGAGAGACTATGAGGACAGGCTGGGGGAACTGAATGTGTACACCCTGGAGGAGAGGAAGGATGGGGGGACATGAGTCTTACTTTCAAGAATCTGAAGGGAATCAACAATGATGGAGCTGATGGGATTTTTAAACTGAGAAAGGGAAGGGACACTAGAGGGCACGGGCTAAGAATAGAGGGAGGAAGCTTGCGGAGGGAGATGAGGAGGCATTACTTCACACAGAGAGTGGTGTCACAATGGACTGCCCTACCAGAGAGGGTGATATCATGTAAAACTGTGGGTAGCTTTAAAAGGGCATGGGGCAGAGAACAGGGGAGAGTACAGATGCGTGAGGCTGAGAATGGCCAAGGGTGGACAAGAGGGGGGCAGCTGCAACTAATAGGATTTATATCCATTTACTGGTGAATGCCCTACTTATGCAACCTAGCATCCTGTTTGCCTTTGCCACTGCCTTGCTCCATTGCACAGAGTGGTTCAGATTGCTCATGATTGTAATCCCCAGGTCCATCTCTGCCTCAGACACCATGTCAAACTTATCTCCTACTGTGTGCTCAGTCCTGGGGTTCTTCCTTCCCCATGTGCATGACCTTACAATTTTGTATTGAATCTCAGTTGCCAAATCCCTGACAGTGTCTCTAATCTTGCGAGGTCAACCCTCAGATCCCTCACTCCCTCATCCATATGATTATCCCTCCTCCTACAGAACTTGGTGTCATCCACAAATAGGCAAATCTTGTCTTTATGCTCTCTCCGATGTCTTTTATGAACACACTGAATAGCACTGGACTAAATACTGTAACGAAATAAGTACCAGACCAAAGTGTTATTTTTCTCTGTGTACTTTCTATTATCTTTTCTTTTTGTTTTGGTAAGGGAAAAAGCCCAGGCTTAAAATTCTGATGACAAGTTGATCCTTGCTTTTTACTGTGCACTTCAGTCTGTGTTTATATGATGCTGCAATACATTTCATTTTGATTTTTAGTCTTGACAACACCACAGTGTTAGAATTTTGATTTTGTGGGCTAGAGTTTGTTCTGACATCCACAGTGCCCCATAAGGTCAGAGAGCAGTGATTTCCCCTGCTGGTCTTACTCTGTCACAAAAAGTATGCTGTAAAGAATAGGAATTCTAAGGCAATGGCAAATTTTGCAGAAAACCAGGGGCGGCAATATTTAGAGAGGTTTACTTTTCGCTACTATAGGGTAAAGGAATAAAATGAATTCAAAGGGCTAAAATTATAGAGATAGTAAGAAGTATAGGATGATGTGAGCGGTGCAGTGCAGTGCAGTGGCTGTGGGATGGCAGTCTTCAGGGAGACCTTCTAGAGGCTACATTGCTGCCCCATCTGCACACACCTCTCTGGGCTGAGGGAATAGGTTGCCAGACTCAAGGCTAACTTGGCTTGGGTTTGGAGGACCTACTCCCCCACCCTGGGAACACCTAGTGCGCCACCACTACCACAAAGGATACCAAGTAGGAGGAGCAGCTGGACAATGGTGGGCTCAAGAAGTGTAAGGGTGGTGCAGCGCAGGCACACCCTCCATTTGGTATCACTATGAAACTTCTACACCACACTGGCCAGGTGGAAATGTCCCACAGAGGCACCTGAAGTAGTGACCGGGGTGGATCTGGGGGTCCTCTATAGTGAAGAACCCAAGTGGGTGGCACAGGACCCCAGAGGAGGAAGATAATCCTGGTGGGGGACTCCATAGTGAAGGGGATACAGTTGGGGCAGGTAGGGATGAGGAGATGGAACTTAGGTGCCTTCCTGGTGCCAAGGCTTGAAGGGATGGAAACAGATTAAAGGGATCACTGGGGCAGCAGGGAGGGAGAGTTGAATGTCATTGTCCATCTGGGGACCAATGACCTGCCTAGGGATGAGCCAGAAATAGTTCATAAGGAGTTCAGGGAATTAGGGAGGCAATTAGCATGATCTGTGACCTTCTCTGAGGTGCTACTTGTCTATGACAGGAGGGAGGACAGGATTCTGCACACCAGGAACTTCAATGCATAATTTGAAGGAATGATGCAGCGAGGAGGGATTCAGATTCATTGGGGACTAGGGCCCCATCTGGAGGGATAAAGGCCTGTGCAGGGGTGATGGCCTGCATACATCCAGGAGGGGAACTGTGATCCTTAGTGAACAGTTTAAATGCTACATTGGTGAGCATTTAAACTAGCTGAGGGGGAGGCAGAATGAGGCAGGGAGACATAAACTGTCTCCCCCCCACAGGCTTACAAGGTCAGTAGTGGGAATTCGGAGGGAGAGAAATCCCAAAAGGAACATGTGAACTTAAGAATCCCAGGGGGTTGAAGGAAGGGGAGATAGTAAGAAGAATAGTAGAGGAAATAAGGGAAGGCAAAATAAGAGGGGGTGGCAGTATAATCTGGAGAGCCATGTGTGCAAATGCTCAAAGTCTGGGCAATAAGATTACAGACCTAGAGGCCAGCATGGCAGAAGCAGACCTGGACATAGTCTCAACTATCAAGTTCTGGTGCAATGAAAATCAGGACTGGGATGTAGCCATACCAGATTATATTCTATTCAAAAGGGACAGGGTAGGTAAAAAGGGGGAGGAGTAGATCTTTATGTAAGGCAAAACATAAAAGTTATGGAAATATAGGGGTAGCAAGGAGGAGCAGAGGTACTGTGGGTCACCCTGGAGACACGGGTGATAGTATAGAATATTGGGTATGTGTAGGACCCAAACTATTAGCACAGAGCTCAAGTTACACTATTTGGTACAGTCGCCCATTCCTTTATTTTTATTAGTTTATTTAGATTAGGCTTCGCACCCACACCACTTACACCATTTTGTGAAAAACAAAATGCAAGGGGTGTGTGGAAGGGGGCAAGTTAAAGGAGACCTAAAGCCAAAATTTACAAAACAATATGTTGTGCAGAGTGTTATGGTTTGTAGGTGCACTCCTAGTGAACCATTCCCTTTACTTGCTGAAGGAAGTTTTTTTCTAAATTTGCTTGCTGGTTTAATGGCCCCTGGGGATCTCCACAGTAGCATTCCTAATAGCTCTTCTTGTTCCTACAGTGCCCCCTGTCCCATGTGACTGTGATGTATCTTGGACCATTACTTCAACAAGTTATAGTAGTAGAGCTGTTATGTTAATTAACTCTCATCGTGCAGGGGGTTCTAAGCGCATGGCAAATGCCTGAGGAATAACTGAGTGGGCTAGTCTGTAAGGAAGCAACTAGAGTCTTCACTAATTGTAGCATCTGTGGCATGTGTGACCTTGTGTGATTTGTGTGCATTGCTAATGGTTGTGTGTAGTTTGATAAAATGAAAGGCTTTAAAAACAAAGTATTCACTAGACCTAGACACATACATAAAAACAGAGATTAGGATTTGATAGTTATTTAGTTGAAGCCAGAATCTCAGGCCCATAACAGTACATGCTGCTGCAGCAATTATTACTCTCTGATTCAATGGGCCAGGATACATCACAGTCACATGGGACAGGAGGCATTGTAGGAACAAAAAAGGTCATTAGAAATGCTAATATGGAGATCCCCAGGGGCCATAAAACCAGCAAGCAAATTTAGAAAAAAATCCTTTCAGTAAATAAAGAGAAGGTCTTTCCAGGAGTTCACCTACAAATCAAAACACTTTACACAACATATTTTTTTTGCAAATTTTGACTTTAGTTCTTCTTTAAATAAACTGACAACCAAGTAAGGCACGTGTATTCAGGAAGCTTTTATGGCAAGCTTCCTAGGTGTACCCGGTATTCTACATTATTGCTGAGACATGGAAGGGGGTCTCTGTTCACACAGGAGTGATCTATAGACCTCCAGCACAGGGGGGAGAGGTGGATAAGTATATGTTGGAAGCAATCCAAGGGATAGCAAGCAAGGGGGAGGTATTGCTGGTGGGGGACTTCAATCTACAGGCAACGGTTTGAAGTAGGGACATCCTGGACTCCCTGCAGGGGGTGTTCCTCAGGCAACTAGTCAAGGAATCCACTCATGTTGGGGGAGTACCAGACCTGGTGCTGACAAACAGGGACAGTGTTGTTGACGTCAAAGTGGGTAGCCACCTGGGGACCAGTGATCATCGTGTGGTGTTGCTCAATATAAGAACTGGGCCAGAATGAAACCAAACTAAAATGAGGGTCCTGGACTTCAGGAGGGCCAATTTTAAGAATATGAGAGAGTGTGTATCACGGATGCCCTAGGAGGGATAGAGAAACTGGATCAAGTCAAGAAATAGTGAGCAAAAAAAAAGGAGGGCATTGAGAAGGCAACAAATCTCTGTGTCATGCAGGTAAACAAGGGCAAAAGAAAAACGAGCTTACTATGGTTCTCTAAAGAAGTAGTGGCGAAAGTAAGGGCAAAAAAGCTAACATTTAGAAGTTACAAGATGACACAGAAGGAGGAGTATAGGAAGATATATCAGGAGAAACAAAGGGAGGCAGGGAAGGCAGTTAGGAGCGCAAAGGCTCAAACGGAGGAGAATATTGCCAAATCAACAAAAAAAGGGGGATAAAACATTCTTTAGGTATTTAAGCGAAAAGAAGAACACCAAAGGAAGGATAGTAAGGCTAAAACAGGAAGGAGGATTTTGTGTGAAGAGGACCAGAAAAAAATAGACATATTGAAACAAATACTTCTGTTTTGTATTTACGGAGGAAGGAGTTGGTGAAGAGTCACAAATAAGGGACAATAGCATTGAAGAAAGGGAAATGGACACTAGACCTTTTACAGAGGAGAGAGTCCACAAGGAACTAGCACTACTAAAAGTGAACAAGGCATTGGTGCCTGACGAGGTACACCTTAAGATACTGAGGGAGCTCAAGGAGGTGCTGGCTACACCTCTGACAGCCCTGTTCAACCTATCGTTAGATACAGGGGAAGTTCTGGGGGATTGGAGGAGGGCAGATGTGGTCCTACTTCACAAAATTGGTAACAAGGAGGAGGCAGGAAATTACAGACATGTCAGACTGACTTCAGTGGTGGTTAAAGTAATGGAATCACTACTGAAGGAAAGCATTGGAGAATACCTTGTGACCAGTGGATTACAGGATCCAAGGCAGCATGATTTCACAGGGGGGAGATCTTGCCAGACAAACCTGATCAAGTTCTTTGACTGGGTGACCAGGGAAGTGGATCAGGGCAGAGAGGTGGATGCAGCCTACCTAGATTTCAGTAAGGCCTTCAACACCATTTCACACAGCAGACTGGTGAGCAAGCTGGGCAGCCTAGGAGTGGGTCCAAAAGTAGTAAAATGGGCAAAAAGTTTGCTAAGCAACAGGACTCAGAGGGTGGTTGTAAATGGTGCTCACTCTGAAGAAGGCACGGTGACCAGTAGGGTACCACAGGGATCAGTACTAGGCCAAGTCCTCTTCAGTGTCTTTATTAGTGACATTGCAGGAAGGCTGGATGGAAAAGTATGCCTGTTCTCAGATGACACAAAAATCTGTAACAGAGTGAACACACCGCAGGGGTGTGTGTGGAAAAAAATAGGGACTATCTAAAAAAGATGGAAGACTGGTCAAGGATTTGGCAACTAGGTTTCATTGCAAAACAGTACAAAGTCATGCACTTGGAGCACAGAAACTCAGGGGCAACATACCAATTGGGCAGGGAAATATTGGTAACCACAACACAGGAAAGAGACCTGGGTTAATAATTTCTGATGACCTGCAGGTAGATTTAGTTTTTTTTTTTCGGTTTATTAGTCTAGGAATTAATACCTTTGAGCCAGGGCTCTTTTACAAAGGTTCCACGTCACAAAGAACATTTAACAAAGCACGATACACATTACAGGTAAAACCAGACAGGAAAGTTGCATCATAAATTTGCTATTAACAGTTTAAGGCAGTAACGTTTTTAAGTTTCATAGAAAAACAAGCTATAACAGGTTCAAGCGAGTAGACAATTTCGAGGTTAAGGAAACTTCCAGGGAGAGGGTGATCATTAGGCGCCAAAAGGAGGCTAGAGAGGAGGGAAAGGTGGTGAGCGGGAAAGTAAGTGAGAGGAGACAGGAAAAAGGGGGGTGAGTTTGGGTGGGAGACAGGAAGTAGTAGAGGTACCAGAGGGTTCCAGAGGTAGCAAAGCAGTGTGATAAGGCAGTGGAGAAAGCTAGCAGGATGCTTGAGTGCATAGGGAGGGATATCACCAGCAGAAAGAGGAAGGTAGTGTTACCCCTGTATAGATCAATGGTGAGGCCTCACTTCGAGTCCTGTGTCCAGTTCTGGAGGGCACCATTTCCAGAAGAACATAGATAGGGTAGAGGCAGTAGACAAGAGGGTAACCAAAATGGTGCAGGGCCTGCATCAAAAGCCCTACAAGGAAAGACTCAAGGAATTAAATGTGTGCTCTCTAGAGGAAAGAAGGGAAAGCAGGGACATGATAGAAATGTTCAAATACCTCACAGGTATTAATAAGGTACATGAGGGTCGCATTTTACAAAGAAAAAGATGCTCGAGGACAAAGGGGTCATGCCATGAAGCCAGAGGGTGGGGAAACTCAGAGGAGATGTGAGGAAATACTTCTTCACAGAAAGGATGGTGGATGCTTGGAACAGCCTCCCAGCAGAGGTGGAGGGTGCTAAAACAGTAATAGGTTTCAAGCAGGCATGGGATAGACACAAGGGGACCTAAGAAATAAGGTGGGGGGGAGACCAGAGATTGAGTAAAGTCTGCGGTGGCACTGTAGGGAGGGAAAAATAGGGCAGACTAGGTGGGCCAAGAGGTCCTTATCTGCCAACAACTTGTATGTTACAGTTGTAGCAGGCTTGAGTAAGGTTATTTATAAATAAGGAGAAGAGAAGAGAGAATAGGATAAATCCTTGTGCTACCCCATGCTTTACAGGCTGAGTAGCAGAAAGTATAAGTGAAACACATTGGGATCTACCAGAAAGATAGTTACCAACCCAGGAGGTGGCCTTAGGGGATATACCAAGATTCGTTAGCTTAGTTATTAGAAGATTGCGGTTGATGAGATCAAAGGCTTTTGTCAGATCCACTTTACTGGTATAATTTTATAATTATCGGTGACCCCATTTATCACATTGTTTACTGCTTCTGTAAAATGCCTTAATAATCTGAAAAATGGTTATTAATGGTGTTTTTGCAGTATTTTCTTTACCTAGCAGTGTCACTCATCTCAATTATGCCACCTTATTGGCTTGCAATCTGTGCATGGAAAGGGCAAGCACATTGACAAATATGGTGGCACTTTCTCTGGTTACTGAGGACCCACATTGAAGGTTGCCCTCCCACCTCAGGTAACTTATTCTTTTTTTTTGACAATATTTATCTGGTTTATCCTACTTTTACATAAAAAACTATCTGGTTGATCCTGTTGTTGCCAAGCTTTGGGCGGGGATTTCAGAGACCAGCACTTTCTTATCGGGAATGATGGTGTACTGTGCACCTCTCCACACTGGAACATCCACACTGAAACATTAAAAACACACAGCGACTTAAAAATAAAAAGGGGGGGAAGAGACAGAGAAAGTGTGTCTGTATGTGTGTGTGTGTGTGTGTGTGTGTATGTGTGTATGTGTGTGTTAGTCTTGCTCAGACAGTGTTTCTGTGGATCCTACCACTATCTGTTAGATAGTGTTGGTATCCTGATTTGGATCCTACCAGATATCCTGCCAAAGACAGATGCAGAACCCAGGGTCAGAAGATAATGATGGATCCTAGTTAGGATCCAGGTACCTTGGTTATGATCCATGGATCCTAGGGCAGATAGCTAGGATCCGGTGCCAGATAGTGATGGATCTTGGTTAGGATCTGACGGACGGATACAGAGGCAGATAGTGGAAGTATCCAGCAGATCCACTATTCTGCTGGAAAGGGCAGGTATCTGTGGATCTGGATTTGTCCAGATCCATCTGAGCAACACTAGTGTGTGTGTGTGTCTATGTTGTGTGTGGAGTGAGTATGGGACTGAGCAGCATCAGGGATCAAAGGACAGCTGCATCAGTACATTTCACTGGCATTGACTCCTTGCACCAGCAATTATAAAAAATAATGGATAGGTGACTGTGCGCACTATGAAGTTTTTTTTACACACCCTTGGTGTGTAAAAAGACTTCATAACACAGTCACCCATCCATTATTCTCTACATAACTGGGTATCAAATGTCCTTAGGATACTTTGTCTGTCCTGCTGTATTATTTTTCCACTCTGTCTTACCCAGGACCTCCTTGTCAATGCCTTCTTCCTGGTAAAATAAATAAATACAAATATAGTACTGTTCCTGTGAGTTTGCCATTGTCCATGACTGAAAGAGAATGGTAATTAAAACTGATTAGGGCAGTGTTACGAACATATGAAATTTGTCAGCAGATAAAGGCCTAGCGGTCTATCAAGTCTGCTTGAATGTGCAGCTAGTACCCCTTATTCTGCAGCTGCCCCTCCTTCCACCCTTCCCCTTCATTAACCTTCCCCTTCTCCTGTCCCATCCCCTTTTGAAGCAGTCCACTATTCTACTGGATACCACTTCTGCAGGTAACGCATTCCACCCAGCCACCACCCTCTCTGTAAAAAAGTGTCTCCTCATCTCCCTCCTGAACCTTCCTCCCTCCAGTCTCATATCATGGCCCGTGGTGTCCCTCCCCTCCCTTACTTTGAACAGCCCTTCTGTACCTGTCTTGTTTATTCCTTTCATGTACTTAAAGGTTTCAATTATGTCCCCCTGTCCCTCCTCTTCTCCAGTGAGTACATGTTCAACTCCCTCAGCCTCCTCTCATATGATAAGTCCCCCAGCCCCTTGATCATCTTTGTCACCCTGCGCTGCACCCCCTCCAGTAACTTAATGTCCCTCTTCAGATACGGGCGCCAGTACTGCACACAGTACTCCAGGTGCAGTCTAACTAACGACCTATACAGTGGCAGAATCACCTCCTCCCTCCTTGAGGATATACCCCTTGCAATGCAACCCAGCATTTTGTTGGCCTTTGCAGCTGCCTTCCTACATTGTGCCGAGATGTTCATTGATGCTATAGAGCACCCCCAGATCCTTCTCCTCCTCTGTCTGGGCTAGCTGCATTCCCTCCAGCTGGTAACTCGTCCTTGGGTTCTTTATCTCAAAGTGCAGCACCTTGCACTTTTTGGCATTAAACCCCAGTTGCCAGGTGTCTGACCAGGTTTCAAGATTTGCCAGATCATCCTGCAACCCTTGCCATCCCCCTAGGTCATCCACCACCGCCCCTACCTTGGTATCATCAGGAAACAGACTGATCTTGCTCTTGATGTCCCACGATATGTCTGCATTGAATATCCCAAATAACACTGGTCCCAACGCCGAGTCCTGTGGAACACCACTCATCACTACCCTTAGGTGTGAGAGCTCCCCACCCACCACCACCCTCTGTTGCCTTCCCTGAAGCCAGTTTCCTACCCATCTCACCAGCTTTGACCCCGCCCTGTGCCTACTAACTTACTTGCCAGCCTTCCGTGCGGCACCGAGTCGAATGCCTTACTGAAGTCCAGATACAGGACATCCACTGCATGGCCCCTGTCCAGTTGCCTAGTTACCCAGTCATAGAACTCCACCAGGTTGGTTTGGCAGGATCTGCCCTGTATGAAGCCATGCTGTCTGCTGTTCTGTAGTCCTTTGGCCTCTAGGAGGGCCACCAGCCTCTCCTTCAGGATAGTCTCCATTAGCTTACCCATGATGGATGTGAGGCTCAGAGGCTCACTGGTCTGTAGTTTCCTAGTTCATCCTTGGGGCCACTCTTGTGGAGTGCACCACATGAGCCATCCTCCAGTCCTGAGGTACACATCCCGAATGTAGTGAGGCATTAAATAGGTCTGCCAAAGGTCCTGCAAGGACCTCTGCCAGCTCCTTCAGTACCCTGGGGTGGATGCCATCTGGGCCTGGCACCTTGTCCACCCTCAGTGCCTTCAAACCCTCCCAAACTCTGCCCTCCATGATTTCCCTATCTGTCACCCCTCCCCCCCCTGTTTCTGCCATTTCTCCCCCTTGGGTGTCACCCCTTCTTCTCTTTAGTAAATACTGAGCAGAAGTACTCATTTAGTGCTTCTGAATTATCGCCCTATGCATCCACCCAACCCTCTCCTTCCTAATCCTTACTATGTGGTCCTTACAGCTCCTTTTCTCCCTGATGTACCTAAAGAAGTCCTTCTCCCCCTTCTTAATGCCTTGTGTTAGCCTGAGTTCCGTAGATGCTTTGGCTCCCCTTACTGCCCTTGTCACCTCCTTCGATTCTGTCAAGTACTCCTCCCTGTCCTCCCCCCTCCCTGTTTTCTTGTACTTCCTAAAGTCAGCTCTTTTCCTCCTTACCTTTTCCATGACCTCCTTGCTCAACCAGCTCAGTTTCTTAGCCCTAGCCTTCTTGCTGTGGGCCTTGCAGCAGGTTTTGGTTGCCTCCACTATCCCCAGCTTTATGAGTTCCCACCTCTGGTTAGTGTCCATACTAGATTGAATTCCAGCCAGGTACCCTTTTACCACTTTCCCCATCCTCCCAAAGTCAGCCCTTCTGAAGTCCAGCACTCTTGTGCCAGATTCCACTCCTTCTTTGCCCATATCCAATGTGAGCCATACTGAGTGGTGGTCACTCCCTGACAGCGGTTCCTCCACTGTAAGTTCTCTCACAAAGTCCCCATTTGCCAGCACAAGGTCAAGGGTATTCCCTAACCTGGTTGGTTCACTGACCATTTGCAGCAGGAAGCTGTCCTGGAAGGCATCCAACAGTACCTGCTCCCTTCTGTTCCTGGTTGTTGGGGTACTCCAGTCCACTCCTGGCATGTTGAAGTCCCCCACAATCACCACACTACCCTTCTCGCAGGTCCTCCTGATCTGTCCCGCTAGTTCCCTGTCTAACTCCTCCATCTGAGATGGTGGCCTGTACACCACTCCCATTCTAAGAATCCTATTCTTGGAATCCTGGATTTGCATCCAAGTGACTGCATCACTCCTCCTCCCTTCCTCCCTACACACTTCAGTCCTTCCTTCACATATAATGCCACACCCCCTCCTTTCCCAATCACTCTGTCCCTATGAAATAACCTGTACCCTGGTACAAACAGGTCCCAGTCATTGTATTGGGTGGCCCATGTTTCTGTGATGGCTGCAATGTCCACCTCTCCCTCTGCCATGAGCACCTGTAATTCTGCAGTTTTCCTCCCAAGGCTCCTAGCATTAAGGGTAACCACCCTTCAACCCTTTCTGCCCTCCCATCCTGCTCTCCTTTACTAGCATCAAGAATAGTACTTGCCATTTGTCCTTTGTCACTGTTATCGGGGGTAAGCTCATATGGTTTCCCAACCTTGGTCTCTACATATCTCTTGCCCAATTGCCAAGTATTAGTGCTGTCCCCTTCCTGAAACCATGCTGTTTAGGGGTGAGGAGGTTGTGCCAGTTTACAAAGGAGTAAAGCTGTACAAACACCATTTTTCAAGGAGCTTACTCAGCAGAGATGGAATGGAGATTGGACAATACTTTTTAACAAGCGAGGGGTTTCCTCCTTTGGGTACTGGCACAGCATGGGACTTCTTCTAGATGACAGGTAGAGTTGATGAGACGAGTGAGAAATAAAAATATTTGATAGGGGTCAGGCAATGGCAGGGTCAGTTCATTTCAGGAACTGGGAGTCTAGTCCATCATTGCTAATTCCCCTATTAGGCAGAGAAAGCAGAAGCTTATAGGTCTCACTGGGAGAGATTGTTTTAAAATAGAATCTCTCCCAGTAAGACCTATAATGTTCTACCTTCCCTTCTTGGGGAGACTGTTACATAAAAACATAGAAACATAGAATTTGATGGCAGATAAGGACCACTTGGCCCACTCAGTCTGCGCATTTCCCTATCTGATGGATAAGCAGCAGATTCTAGTTAATCAACAGCTTACTTCCTCCTGCCCCCCACTAGAATTGCCTCATGCCTGTCCCATGCATTCTTGAATTCTCCCACTGTTCCTGACTCCACAACCTCCTCAGAAAGGCTGTTCCATGCATCCACAACTCTCTCTGTGAAAAAATACTTTCTAACATTACCTCTGAGCCGTCCCCCTTCTATCTTCAAATTGTGACCCCTTGTTCTTGCACACCTCTTCATCTGAAAGATACTACCCTCTTGTACCTTGTTAATTTTCTTGAGATACTTTGAGTGTTGTACAAAACATAACTATATACAATCACACCAGTTCTGGAAATTCTAGGAGAATTGTCAGTGGATCACATGTAGTCCCAGGGAATGAAAATTAAGATGTTTATAATTGCTTCTGTTTACTTTTTGTGATTTACGTTACGTGCTTATCACTGCCTTTCCCCTCACTGTATAGCTCATATAGTTGTGTCATTTTTTTCTCCCCTTTGTTCCACATTGTCGTTTGTTTTATGTACATTGAAATAATGGTTGTAAGCTTTGTTTGATTGTTTTATTTCAGTATGATATTTTCTTTTAATAAAAAAATTCCCATACTCTTTAAAAGAAGTGCCATGAGATCATTAATGTCCAACTGAACAGGCTGATGGGACCTCAGTTTAATGTCTCATCCAAAAGATGGTACCTCAGGAGTGCAGCAACTCCCCCCCCCTTGTGGGGCTTCAGCCCAGAGCCTTCCAACTACCCAGCACCTCAGAGGTGACTGTGTAATCTGATGAGTCACTGACACTACATATTTGGCCTTTTTTTTTCATTGTGACACAAATGAAAGGCCCTATTCTAGGTCAATATCAAATAAACCTGAAAGTCTCAAGTTTTAAATCAGTGTATTTGCTCATTATATGTGCCACAAAACTCTTAATTTGGGTAAATGGTGCTATTTTGTGGCATTTCACTGTGCCAACTTAGCAAACCTACTGTTCTGAGAGTTCACATGCACTTAGCATCTTGGACTGAGAGGGTGCATACCGGTTTTCAAATCCGTATGTCCTAAGACTGCCAAGTTTTATGGTTAACTGATGATTTGAAAACATAGCTGTGATTTGCATCTTACTAGACACTCTTCATGATGAGCTGTTCTTCTTAATGAGCCCTTCCCCAAATAAATCAAAGCAACTGCAACACTAAAAGATGCGTCAGTATATGTGATAATTATTTTAGAAGTAACACTTTGAGAAACTGATAAATTATTACAGCTTTATATGTGCTGTCATTTAAATGAATCAGGAGATAATCAAAGTGTTGTCCTTCCCAGAAAATACCCATTTCCCAGCCGGAGCGGCAGTCTTTCATTTGCAGTGATTATATACTACGTGTATGAGTGTTCTAGCGATATATGACATGAAAGCAGTGCTGGTTAATGTTTGCCTTTAGTGCTACAGGAAATACTGCTATCTTCAAGGTATTTTAATGGTATCATTGTGTTGTTTTATCTTTGTGAAATGATAGAAACTTTCCAAACGTCTCAGTGTGTTTGAATGAACCTTTGAGTGACTGCTAAGGGAAAACATAGATGAGAAAGTGATCCCTGCTATCAGAAAAAAAAGAAAGATAAGGGTAACAAAACAGAAAATGTGCAGCATCAAAGCTCTGTTTTTTGCCCTTTGGTTTGCTTTGTTAAAGAGCAGTTGTTCTTTGGTTAATGGGTGATGGAAAGGAGCAGTATAAAAGGGTATCCTTTTCCCCAGGGGGATCTGCTCTTCTGAGAGGAGCAGTGTAATAAAAGTTTATAGCCAAAAGATTTTTATTGCAAAGCTATAAACAACTGCACATTTTGATCTGAAATACTCAACATCTAAAGCTTAATCTGTTAATACTTTGAAAACAACCATTGCCTTTTCTTCTCTTTAATTATTAACTTTTCAGATGGTCTGTAAACATCAATCTTAAATTAAAGGATAAAGTATTCTAGTGTACTTGTGTGTTATCCTTTCTTCATGTGCAACTTTATCCACAAAATCGGGAGGGGGGATCCAATGGCTCCAACTTTAATGCAAATACGTCCACTGAGTGGACACTTTTCTCTTTAGACATATTGAGCAGGATTTTCAAAGGGTGGTGCAGGGCTTCTGTCCAGCCCTGCGCCACCACACTTAGGTTCTGGCTGTGCACCACACCCTTCACTGCAACTGCACCTAATTTTACAATCTCAGGTGCAGTTGTGACTGTTTCCACAATTTACAGCAGCCTGCACCAAATATCTGGTGCAAGCTTCGTTAAAATGGCCCCCAGAATTGCCACAAGTTAGACCACAAAAAGTTGGTCTAACTTGTGGCAGTTGCTGCACTGGATAGAAAATCCTGTTAGATCACTGCAGGCCCCATGCACTGTAGCATCAGCACACCAGGGTTTGCAGCAATCTAAAGCATTTGAAAATCTTGCCCATAGTGTATTTATTAGTTGACTAAGTAACTACACTCATCCAAGCGACCTTCCTCAGGAACAACCTGGGCCTAGATAGGCAAAGAAAAGGGTGGAGATGAGAGAAAGAACACTTAATCACTGTAACAGTAGATCTTTGAAAGAATCTCCTCAATTGGGACACAACTTTGGAACTATAAAATGCCGGTATCAGGACCACTCAGAAATGTTTGCTAGCCAGGGGGCTACCCATTGTGACATAGAATGTTGCCAACTAAGTAATCATGTGCGGCTCCATTGCTCATCAGTTCCCTGCCAGAGATAAACTCAGAGGGCCTCTTGCCATGAGGAACTAAGAGACCAAACCAGTACCAGGCACACAAGGAGAGGCACTGGACTAGAAATAAAGTATACATAAGGCACTTATGGACCTAGGCAGTGGACAAACCTGTCAGCTTATACCTCAGAAAAGGGGAAAGAGGGTAGGTACACTGTGGCCCAATGGAGGAGATTCTCTTGAAGATCTACTGTTATGGTAAGTAACTGTTCTATCTTCATTGAGGATAACACCTTCATTGGGCTACACTTTTAGAATGATTCCCAAACAGTACCAAGTACCCAGGGAGGATGGCAATGTCTGATATGCAGTCAGGACAGAAAGCCTTGCAATACCGCAAGACCAGCATATCTATGAGAGATGATGTCTAGACTGAAGTACTTGGTGAAAGTATGCACAGTGCTTCATGTAGCAGCAGCACATATGTCAGCTGCAGAAATTTTCTGAAAACAAGTAATGGAAGTGGCTATACCACATGTAGAGTGATGACGCACAGCACCTGTACTTCCTATAATAGAACATGGTACAGTTAGCCAACCATTTGGACAGGCATTGTTTAATCACAGAAGCATCCCCCTTACTGGGGGTGAACAACACAGAAAGTCGAGAGGACTTTCTGCAGTCCTTAGTGCAAGCAAGATAGAAATGTAGTGTTCTGTGTACATCAAGTGTATGGAGCAATGCCTCTCCTTTGTTAACATGTCCTGGATAACAAACAAGATGGTGTATGGTCTAATTCAATGTAAAATCAGATACCACCATAGGCAGAAAACAAGAATTTGTCCACAAAGACACCCTGTTCTTGTGGGAAATCAAACAAGGAGGCTCATGCATCCGAGTCCGAAGCTTGGAAATCCTACAAGCAGAAGTCATGGCAACCAAAAACAGTTTTTTCCACGAAAATAAACATATCTCACAGGTTGCAGCAGGCTCAGATGGAGCCAAGGTATATTTTTTCAAAATTAAATTGAGGTCTCAAGGTGGAACTGGTTTGTGAATTGTATACACATATGCAGAATACCCTTCAGAAATTTATGTGATGCTTCTAGTTGTACCACAGTGCGCCCATCAGTAGGGGCAAGGAAAGCCAAAATGTTAGCCAATGCACCCTTATGTACAAGTACTAGAGACCAGCATCAGATATGGACAGAAGGTAGTGCAGTGCAATATTCACAGGGTACATAAATGGGCCTACTGAATGGGAAGAACACTACGTGGAGAAGTGTTTCCATTTCAAAGAATAGGTGTGTCTTGTAGGAGGCTTTCTAGCTGCAAGCAAGAATCATCTACCTGGGGAGAAACCCCAAAATGGGAAATGACTATGTCTTAAGGAGCCATGCATGCATATGCAGGGACTACAGATCCAGATAGATGAGGGACCCCTAGCAGGCCTGACAAATGGGAAGCTGAACAGGAGGCTCCATTGCCAGATGCTGCAGAAGTAGAAACCCAATCAGGCAAGGCCAGAATGGAGCCACTAGTATCAGGATGGCATGCTACAACCACAGCTTGAGTAGAATCCTCTGTATGAGAGGCATTGGAAGAAAGACCTAAAGGACTATCCCTTTCCATGAAAGGGGCAATGTGACTCATCAAGAAACTCCATGCCCTGGAGCGAGTGAGACAAAAATGTGGCAGTTTTGTGTTAGAAACACATAATTTGTCGGAAGATAAGGATTGCTTGACCCAGCCAGTCTGTCCATTTTTCCACGCCTATATTGTCACTGTGAAAGTGCTGGTGCCCCCCCATGACAGATACTCCTGGGCATTCTCCTTTCCTTCCTTTTAAAGTCTACTGCAGTAGCACCCTATTCTTTAAATCTATCCTTTATTTCCTTTTCTACTTCAGTAGCTCGGCCACCCACTGAAGTATCTTCTGCCTATACTTTCCCATCTTTGTTTTCCTTTCTTCCTGCCCAGAATACCTGCAAACTAAAAAGGTTCTTCTTGTGCCTTGTATGGCAAAAATTACATGTGCTCCTGTAATGTTGTACCATATTAGTACTTTGGAGCTTGTAATTTGTGCTGAGCGATCTGGTGCTGCAAGCCCTTCCCCCCAACAGAAGCAGCTCAGCAGCTCCTAGAGATATGTCCTGGTTCCCAATGTAAAGTTTCTGCTGTGGAACACACAGGATGCACCTCCAACTGTGCAAGAGGAAAGATGTGCAAAATGCACTCTGCGAGTTGCAGGAGTGAAGTTTTCTTGACACATGTTGCAACTTGCAAAATAGCAAATGCCAGAAGCTGAAACCACAGGCATGCAGTTACTGTTTTACATTTCTCTCCCCCTCCCTCCCCCCGTATGTAAAATGAAATAAAACACTGGTTCCTTCTTTGGGAGGACAGGGAGACAGAAACAATAATGTAAATAGTGTGCGGCCTTTACAGAAGCCCTATCTGTTGCACCCTTTAGCATTGCAGTACTTCCTTGCTGTTATTTTTCTGTTTATTCTTATTATTATTGTGTTGATTAAAAATAAAAACAAAAGCAGTGCCATACTAAAGGAAAGTGCTAGATAATGTTTTGCCTTTGAATTATAACGTTTAATGCAAGTTTCATTGACTAAAAACAAAGAAACCAAAGAGCAGGTAACCAAGAGAAGATAAGGGTGTTTGTAGCCTACCTTTTACCTCTGTGTTCTGGGTGCTTCTATAGGAGTCAGCAGCCCCACCCAGAGACTGTATTATAGGAAGCCACCTGTCAATCTCTTGAAAGTGGGTGGAGTAATGAATCCTTATGTTTGCTTATTAAAGAACTGTTTTCTTTAATGTATTAACATACTTTATGTTCATTTTCTTGTAAATATATAATAATTGTGATGTTTTCCCTGCCCACCAGATTCATCAGACTATGTATTAGTATAGTTTTATAACAATTTGTATTAGATTAGGGGTGGAGCAGGTGGATCAGGTAACCAGAGATCCCTATAAAAGCCATCCCTGGAAGCTAGGCAGGGTCAGTTCAACCTGTGTTGCTGTGAAAGGAAGACCTCTGCCAGATGACTGTGGAATTGCTGCTGTTGATATCCACCCTGCAGTGGGTTATGTTTTGTTATTTCTGTTTTATTTTCTGTTCTTATTTGGGATTACTGGTTTTCCAAGGCTTGGTGGGGGAAACCAGTATCGGGTACCAGCTCTGGTATCAAGAGACAGACAGACATGGAGAACAACGGCGAAGAACAGAAGACTGACATGGCCACAGGTGTAGTGGCACGATCACAGATTCTGAGAACTGGAGAACATTTACTGACCAGATTGGGTCCCAGAGTCCGGAGGCGTACACTGAAAGAAAAGTCGGAGACCAGCTTTGATGAGGAGGACTGGGACCTCACAGAGGAATGTCGTGTCACCATTCAGGACCCTCCTGAGGGAATCCTTGAGTTATTGAGGTGGTTAGCCATCTGACAGCTGGAGATGGAATGAGAGAAGGAATATGAGAAACAACAACAAGACTTAAGGTGGGCTGAAACCATATGGGTTTTACAGAATCTAGGGGTCAGACACAACAATAATGGTGATGGGTCTAGTCCAAAAGACATTAAGCTTACAAAAATGACTGCCTCTGATGACATTGAAGACTATCTCACTACTTTTGAGAGAGTTGCCAAAGCTTGTGAGTGGCCTCAGTCTCAATGGGTAGTGTGTCTTGCACCATACCTTACAGGGAGAGCTCAGTTAGCATACACTAATATGGACTCTCATAATACGACATCATATGAACTGGTTAAAAAAGAGATACTGAAGAGTTATGATATAAATTCTGAAACATACGGACAAAGATTCAGGAATCTTAAATACCAGTCTAGTGCTACCCCTAGAGAGACTTTTACCTGGCTAAGATAACTTTGTATTAAATGGTTGCAACCTGAGGGGAAGACTGTTTCTGATATAATAGAGACCTTGATATTAGAACAGTTCATCCAGATATTGCCATCCGAAGTGCAGATATGGGTTAGGGAACATAACCCTGAGACAACTGAAATAGCCATCACCCTAGCTGAAGATTTTGTGTCTGCCCACCAAACATACAGAAGGGGTAACCCTCGAATACCAGAGAATGCATCCTCTAAAGCAGCATCTGTAACAGCCAACCAGAACATTCATCAGGGTAAAAGTGATGGAAGGCCTGAGAATCGAACTGGTACTGGTGGAAGCACCTTCCCACCAGACATAATTTGTAGAAATTGTCAAGGGTGAGGACACATAGGGAGATTCTGCCCAACCAAGAAAGATCCAGCTCACCTTGCCCTCCTGAACACTGGGTATCACACGACTGACATTCTGGTGGATGATAAGCCTACCATAGCTTTTATAGGCTCTGGAAGTAAGCAGATTTTAGTACAAACTGAGTTATTGAGTCACCAGAAACAACAGAACAAGGGTTCTGTGATGTCTATAATATGTATCCATGGGGACACCCATTTATATCCATCCACGGACATCAACCTACAGGTCCAGGGTCAAACAAAAACTGTGTCAGTGGGACTGGTACCTCATTTACCTGTGCCTGTTGTTATTGGACATGATTTTCCAGGTTTTCCATCTTTAATAGCAGAACAGAGGACTATTTCCGCTGTAACAACCAGAGCCCGAAGCAAGAGGGAGCAATTGCTTGGGGAGGTTTTTCCTTTTGAATGGGAGGTGATTGGGGAACCCGGTAAAACCAGAAAGACTCTGAATGCCAAGAAGAGACTACAGAGACAATGGCATATGTAGAAGAGGGGTTTAACACCAGAAAATGTGTCATCTGTATTTGTTAAAGCTAATGTGGTTCAAGAACAGCAAAATGATGCTAGCCTAACCCCGTTCTTTCAACAGGTGGGGAAACCATTGAAACCTGGTGAGCCAGAGATGGTGATACAAAAACAATTGTTGTATAGACACTGTACCAATCCTGTGGCAAAAGAAAAGTTAGAACAGCTAATGGTTCCCACATGTTTCAGACAAGACCTATTATGTCTAAGTCATGATTTACCATGGGCTGGACACGCTGGGAGGGAGAGGACACTGGGCAGGCTCACACAATGGTTCTTCTGGCCTGGCATACATGAAGACTTTGCCCATTACTGTAGTGAATGTAAAGAGTGCCAGTTGGTGACCCAGATAAGAAAAAACGACACAGTTCCCTTAATGCCCTTGCCCCTTGTTTCAACTCCCTTCGAAAGAACTGGAATGGATATAGTAGGACCCCTGAACAAAAGCTCAAAAGGGAACAGGTTTATTTTAGTCGTATTGTGACTACACGACTAAATATCCTGAGGTCATCCACATGCATTCAGTTACTACACCTGGAATAGCAGAAGAACTTGTAAAAATCTTCAGTCGTGGGTATCCCCAGGGAGATTCTTACTGACAGGGGAAGCAACTTTAACGCAGCCCTGCTCAAGGAGCTCTATCGCCTCCTAGGGATAGTAGTGGTTAGGACATCTCCGTATCACCCCCAAACTGATGGGCTAGCAGAATGCTTTAATCAAACCTTGAAGCGTATGCTGAGGAAATTTGTAAATGATGAAGGGAAGGATTGGGACAAGTTCCTGCCATTTGTATTATTCGCTTATTGGGAGGTATCTCAAGCCTCTACAGGCCACTCCTCATTTGCATTATTGTATGGGAGGAACCCTCGGAGACCCCTAAATATAATGAAGGAGTGTTGGGAAGAGGGACAGGATCTGAAGTACTCTGGGATAGGGGGGTACATGAGACAGCTAAGGCAGAGGCTAATAAAATACAGCCAGACAGCCCATGAAATTAACAGCCAGGCACAAGAAAGGTAAAAAGAAAAATATGATAAAGGCACTGGGATGAAAACTTATGTAAAAGGGGGCCAGGTGTTATTACTTCTACCATCTTCATCCAACAAATTGCTGATGAAGTGGCAGGGATCCTACCTGATCTTCGGCTACCTCCCCTACTACCCAACTAAGATTCCTATGTGCCTATCCTCTGAATGCTTGAAACACACCATTATTTTTGCTCTCACTACCTCCACTGGAAGACTGTTTCATGTATCCACCATTCTCTCAGTAAAGAAGTAGTTCCTCACATCCCTCCTAAATTTCCCCCTTCTAGCTTCATTTCATATCCCCTTGTTGTTGTGCACCTTCTACTCTGAAAAATAATCCTCTCCTGTGTACTCTTCAACCCCCATGAGGTATTTCCAGGTTTCTATTGTATCCTCCCTCTTCCTTCTTTCTTCCAAGGTGTATATATGTATATTGTGATCCCTCAGTCTCTACTCATAAGGCTTCTGATACAGTCCCTGCATCATTTTTGTTGCCCTCCTCTGGACAGGCCTCCACCCTGTCTATGTCTTCTTGAAATGTGGTCTCCAGAATTGGACATAGTACTCCGGGGGAATCTCACTAATGATCTATACTGTGGTAACTCTACTTCCTTCCTTCTGGTGGTGATATCCCTCCCTATGCACCCCAGCATCCCACTGGCCCTACCTACTGCCTTGTCACACTGCCTAGCCACTTTGGGGTCATCAGATATGATTACTCCCAGGTCTCCTTCCTGTTTGATGACTTTCCATATTTCTTCCTCCACATTATACTCTGTCTCTGGGTTTCTGTGCACTATGTGCATTATTTTGTACTTTTTTGCATCGAAACCCAGCTGCCATACCCTTGACCACTGTTAACGTTTTCTCAGGTCTCTTCACATTCTCTCTACCTCATCTGGGGTGTCCATCCTATTGCAGATTTTGGAATCATCTGCAAAGAGGCATACCTCCCATTCCAGTCCTTCTGCAGTGTCACCCTAAAGACATTAAAGAGGACTGGACACAGTACTGAGCCTTGAGATACCCTACCGATCACTTTCCCTTCCCTTGAGTGAGTTCTAGTTACCATCATCCTCTGTCATCTATCCATTAACCAATTTCATACACAATTTATCACCTTAGGACCCACCCCCAAACTGCCTAATTTATTTATGATGCTGCTATGTGGTATGGCATTGAAGGCCTTGCGAGATCTAAGTAGGCTACATCCACTGCCCCACTCTGATCTATTTACTGGGTCACCTAGTCAAAGAAATCTATCAGGTTCATCTGACATGCCCCCAACCCCCATGAATCCATGCTGCCTCAGGTCTTTTAACCCACTGTATTCAAGATACTCCACAATCCTCTCCCTCCACTAACTTCCCCACCACTGATGTTAGACTTACTGGCCTATAGTTGCCAACCTCCTCCTTGCTACCCCTTTCATGAAGCATTGTGTGAGGATGCAAAACATTCCAACTCTGGATTTACTTATTTATTTGAAGTATTGGAAAATAATCTTTGAGTCACAGACTCTTTTACAGATGCTCTTCATCATAGCTACATGAGGGCAGGTTAGGATAACATACACATATAGGGTAAAACACAAGGATGTAGTGAAGTTACGGAAGTGTGTAAGACAAGTACTAACATAATGTAATCTGGCCAGAGTTTGACCATGGTTTAGTATCATACCAATATTATACAGATAGACCAGGGAACACAAATTAGTACAGTAGGCTTTATTTTATTTTATTTAGTTTTTGTTGACCGTTTAAGTGCACTAGACAAATCCTGCCTATTTTCAGGCATGACCCAGGGGAGGGGGATACAGATGAATGCCAACTGACCTTGAATCAGATTAAGCTGGTGTTGGTATTTTGAGTGAATGAGGGAAATTTGGCCAGGACACCGGGTAAATTCCCCTACTCTGTGTGGGGTCGCTGTTGGACCATGGATTCGTCTGTGGGAATCAGTCACTCTGCTGGTGTACCTGCAGGAGAGCGGAGCTCCGCTCCTGCAGGTCCAGCTTTGGAGTCTACTTTGCTGAGAACGTCTGAAAGTGTGCATGCTATGTCTGTTGATCCTGAAGTACCTGAATTGTCTTTACCTGCCCTAGCTTCATCTGCATCGTCTGACTTTTTGCCTGCTGATGAACTCTGGTTGAAATCTCTCCTTGTTACTCATCGGAATCAGGTATTGGCAGTGATTGATGCTGTTAACCCTATTGAGTCTTCCTCTCCTGGGTCATGGACTCTAGAAGCTGTGTTAGATTGTGTAGCAGTGCACCCTGCATTGTCTACAGCTGCGGTACCTTCAGGCTCATCGATGGTGCTGAGTCGGTGAAGTTCTTCTGTTGCACCTGACACGCTATCGTTGCACTGCGCTGCATCAGAATTTGCGACTCCTCCTGCACTGGATTTGGATGCAGCTTCTCTGCTGTTTACTTCGGTAGCTATTTCACCTCACACTACTGTGAGTACTGTGCTTTCTTGTCCTAGTATGTCTCCTACTAATGCACCATTTGTTTTGCTTAGTATGCCTACTCCTGCACTGATACCCTGTACCAGCCCCCTACCTAGCTCTTTGGAGGCCTCCCTGTGCAATGCGGGCTGGAAACCAGGCAATTCTGGGCATTGGATACCTGACCTTGCCCATAGCCCGATACCTGGTAGTGGCGGGCAGCAGTCGCCCTTAGTGGATTTGCCTATACTTCCTCCTGTTGAATTGGATTTAGATTTACATGCTGAGGATGCTCAACATCCTGTTATGGACCCTAAACTGCTCGCTAATATTCCTTCCTTGCCTCCCTCCTCTTCGGGTGATGAAGGCCCTAGCACTCAGGGCCCTGCTTGGGGTGATCAAATGGACACGGATGTTCCACTCCCTAATCCTTCTCCTGACCCTGGGGAAAAGGCTAAATCTACTTGGGAGGAATTTTGGAAACAGGATGCATTTAGGAACCCCCCCTCCTCTTCAGTGTAGGAATGCGGTCCGACTTCAGTATATTGGGGTCTAGAAATTGTTCCTGACCATCTCTATGAGGGAAAGACTCTTTTGAAAGGATCGTTGGGATTTTTCACTAATGAGATTTTTGCACTGATTCATGTATCTGGTTCTTCCTTATATGTTATCAGTTTTATGACCCCTCAGGGGTTAGACCGTTTTTGGACAAAATATGACACCCTCAAATACGCTGAGTTGTGGCTTCCATTTCGGGCTATCCCATGTACCAGACCTTGTATTAAAAATGTTACTATTTTGTTTTGAAATGAGAATGTGGCAGCTTGTGATATCACACAATGGTTGAAACAGCGCTGTGATGTTTTGGGGTTACCACAGCCTATCTTTGACTCTGAACATTTGTGGACTGGGGGTTGGTGTTATAAAGTGAGGCTTAGGCATACCAATGCTGAATAGTTTGTTTTTGGGTCGAGAACGGGGTCATTGCTTCTAAGTGGGGCAACCTCGTACCTGCTTTAAATGTGGCTCCCCTTCCCATCTCAGTACAGCCTGTGATAGATTACGGTGTTCCCTTTGTCTATCTTTTGGTCATGCTAGTACTGATTGTACTTCTGAGCTCAAGTGTAACCTGTGAGGAATTGGGTCATGGTTTTAGGTCCTGCCCTTGAGCTTCCCACAATCGTGAGGATTGTCCAGACCAGGATTTGATCCTTATAAATGCTCAGAAGAAGGATATCGATGCTGCAAAATCCCTTATATCACCAGTACAGATGGCTTCTTGTCCCCCTTTGTTCCCTGATGTTACTGTCCCTGCTTCCCAGGATGTTTCTTTTTTGTCAAGGTCTTCCCCTGAGCCTCCTTTACAGGACGTGCCTCAGCTTGTTGTTCTGGACCCTTCCTCTGCACCCCCCCTCCTGTTGTAGCCCAAATCCCTGCTGAATCTATGCTTGTCCCTGTGATGGATCCTGATAATACTATAATGCCTCCTCCTGAGCCTAGTGTTCAGGCAAAAAAGCAGGCTCAAAAACAAACTAAATTTATTTAGTTTTTGTTGACCAGGTAAGTGCACTAGACAAATCTTGCCTATTTTCAGGCGTGACCCAGGGGAGATGAATGCCAACTGACCTTGAACCAGATTTAGCTGTTGATGGTATTTTTAGTGAATGAGGTAAATTTGGCCAGGACACTGGGGAGATTCCCCCACTCTTTTCGATAAGTGCCACGAGATCTTTAACATCCACCTGAACTACCACCAATCCAGGCAGATGGGACCTCGGTTTAACATCTCATCCAAAAGACAGCACCTCAGAAGTGCAGCACCCCTCTCATGCTGCACTACAGTGTCAGTACTGGGATATTAACCCAAGTGCCGGATGTGGGAACTGAACCCACAGCCCTCTGATCTCCCGGCCTCAGAGGTGAGTGTGCTACCTACTGAGCCACTGACACTGCTCTCAATGCCCTCAAATGTAGGGCCAAATTGGCTAAGGCGTCTTCTCCTGGTGGCTCTGTTCCCTTAAGTAATAAATTTGAGGTCATATCCCAACACACTCAGTCTTCTGATATGGAAGCTGATTCTGTTACCTCCTCACAACCTGTAGTGTCCTCTGATTCTGAGGTTGATAACTCGAGGGAGTTGCCTCTTGATAGTCGACCTTTACGGCCTGGCGTGCGACCCCGCAGAAGTACTAGATTGGGAAGGGTTACCTGATTGTTGTTTCCTTTTTCCTTTTTCTAGTCCTCATTCATAGCCATGGCATTTCACCTCACTGTTGCCACCCTCAATGTAAACAGTGTTAAAAATGCTCGTAGGCGCCTACTCACTTTTCAACTGTTACATGACTTGACATGTGATATTTGCCTTATTCAAGATACCCATCTCAGTACCCTTTCTTTGGTTACTATGGCCAAGAAACTTTGGCATTGGGGTCTCTCTTTTTTTTCTTTAGGGTTGGAAACCTGTAGTGGTGTTGGGGTGTTGTTTCGGGGTGATGGCTTTCATGTCACTAAACTGGTTGAGCTAGTTATGAGACAGGCCTTAATATTGGATTTTGTCTATTTAAATACAACTTGGAGGTTAATTGTGATTTATGCGCCAGTTACAAAGAAGGGTCGGGTGGACATCTTTCGTGCGGTGCAGCCCTTTTTGTTCACATCTCGCTTTCTCATCTGGGGTGGTGATTTTAATTGTGTAGTGCATAAATCAGATTGGGGGGCAATGACTGACAAAGATTTCTGCGATTTAAATTGTCCCAATCACATTATTGTTCAGGGTCATCTACAGGATGTTTATAGAGTTTGTCATCCTAGTGGTGGGCGTACTTTTTTTAAGGGCTCCTTATCCTCTAGGATTGATTTTCTCTTTGCCACTGAAGCACTACGGGTACTTATGGCTCGAACTGTTCCAGTAGAGACTTCGGACCACATGGTGGTCACTGCCAAATTAGGGGTAGGCCCTCATACTAAACTGGGGCTGGGATATTGGAAAGTGAATTCTTTACTATTACATGATACCAGGTTTCTGGCCCAAGTACATGATTTGTTGAAGGCTCGTATGTCACTATCTGGACTTTCAGATGACTTGTTAGGTTGGTGGCTTCTCACTAAGTCTGAAATCTCTTCCCTGGCTAAGAGAGCATCTAAATATGCTGCAGTGACTAAATATAAAAGATATTTGTCTTTACGGATGCAGTTGGAAACTTTATATTCTGCTATACACTCACAGGGTTTATCTTTGACAGCACAGGTACAGAATGTTAAAAAGGAAATGGCAGCTTTACAATATACTAGAGCTACCTCCCTTCTGCATGAACATAGGGTCTGTTCTGCTAATAAATCTGGTTTAGGGGATGTGTTGGATTGTAGTCATAGGCATTCAGCGGATCACCTTATGACGGAAGTTGTGAATACTGATGGTAAAAGTTATACTGCATTCCAAGATACTTTGCAGGTGGTCTCCTCACATTTTTTGGATTTATATTCTGCATCTTTAGTGGATAGCTCTGGTGCAGGGGATTTTCTTTCCTCTCTCAATATTGATCCTTGTTCAGATATACTGTTACAGGCTTTAACTGTTCCTATCAGTACGGAAGAAGTGAAAAGAGAAATTTCTCATTTACGAAATAACACGGCACCTAGTATTGATGGTTTGCCTGCAGAATTTTATAAATCCTGTAGTCCTTTGATTTGTGAAATACTCAAAGTGGTGTTTAATTGGGTCTTACAACAACAAACCCTTGATTTTAATTTCTGTACTTCGATTCAGATTTTGTTATATAAAAAAGGCAGTAGGAATGTACTTTCCAATTGGAGACCTCTAAGTCTCCTTAATACAGATTTTAAAATATTAATGAAGATATTGAATACCAGATTGCAGTCCATAGCTCCTATCTTGATTTCCCTGCACCAGTCCTGTTCAGTTCTGGGTAGATCCATATATACTAACCTCCTCTTGCTTAGGGAACTAATTGAACTTGTTAAAGCTGATGTTATAAAAGGTTAGCTTCTGTCCTTGGATCAGGAAAGGGCTTTTGACCGACTAACACATTGTTATTTGTTTCAGGTTTTACGAAACTATGGTGTTTCTGATCGCTTTATAGCCTGGATCACTTTAATTTATAATCATGCTTATGCCTTGCCTTTGGTGAATGGTTACTTGGGTTCATATATCCTTATTCGTAGGGGGGTGAGACAGGGCTGCTCTATAAGCCCTTTACTCTATGTTTTTAGTTTGGATCCACTTTTACGTACTATTGCCCAAGATGTACATATTTTTGGTATTGTTTCCCCTCATAGTACCCTTGAGGCCAAGATTTTGGCCTATGCAGATGATGTCTGTGTTTTTGTTGCTGACATGCCTCTAGTGATAAGGTGTTGCACCATTTTTCTATTTTTCCGGTTGTTGCGGGTTCTTTCCTTAACAAGGTTAAGAGTTTTTTATATCCACTGCATACTGGAATTCCTGAGGTTATGGATTTACAAGGCACTCCTTTTTATTGGGCCCAGTTCAAATATTAGGGATTGATTTTGGTAAAGGTGATAATGCATTTATTAATTGATCTGCCAAGATTGCTGCGGTGCAGTCCAGAATTACATTATGGAAATCATGGCAACAGACTAAAAAGAAAAAAGTTATTACCAAAACTTTGCTTCTCCTTCATTTTTTATACCTCAGCGCGGTATACCCCATTCCATCTGTTCTGGAAGCCACTTTATTAAGTCTTTTTTTTTTCAAATTATATGGGGAAGTCGTCTAAATCCCATTAAAAGAGATGTGTTGTATCTTCCGATTGCACAGGGTGGTTTGAATTGTGTGAATCCTGTCACTTTTTATTACAGTATTTTTTTTTCATTGGAATTTGATAGACCTTAGTCGTCCCCAAACTGTATTATGGGTGATTTATGCATATAATTGGTTACCTCGATTATCTTCAGATTGGCCAAGAATGAGCCTGAAAAATATATATACTTCCAATATCCAGTTTATATCAGACCTGCGATAATGAAGCTTAATAGATGGAAGTTATTTCCGGCTCAAGTGTTGTGCAAGCCTCGTAAATATATTTATGGTGTTCTGTAAACTACGGCACATTCCATTGTCCCTGCTTTTAAAGATGTTCCAGATTGTTATGTTGATAGTATCCTTAACAGTTTGGTTGATAAACTGATTCCACCTAGATTGTGGGATGTCTTATGGCTTAATTGTCATGGTCGGCTCAATGTTAGAGGAAATTTAAAGCATAAGATGGTTAATGAAAGGACTTGTCCGAGGGATACTTGTGTAAATCAGGAGGAATCGATGTCCCATTTTTTTTTGTTTCCTGTCCTTTTGTGCAAGATTTCTGGTCGACTCTTTCTGCTCGTTGGAACCAGCCTTTTTGGTGGGCTGTTTCATATGTAGAAGTTGTGTGTTTTTTTTTTTTTTACTTCATTGTACTTTACTGGATGCTGGTGTATTACGGCTTTTGTTTGCCCTGTTTAAGATTCGTTTATGGCAAGTAAGATGTCACCTTACACTGAGACAGTTATATCACTCACCACTTGATGTTCTGCAACGTATTGAACATGATTTGTTGTTACAATGTGATTCTGAATGCAAATATTTGCCCAACAATGTATGGCTTATGAGGTGGAAAGCAGTTCCTTTTCTGAAAGACAAGATAGGTTGATTTATTTACTCTATGTTGGGTTATTGACAATTCTGATATTTCCTTTGCTATGTTTTTTTATTTGTGTCTTTGTTCCAGAGTTGTATTGCTGTTTGCTGATTTACTGTTCTGTTTCTTAATAAGAACCTTCCCCTACTCTTTTCAATAAGTGCCATGGGATCTTTAACATCCACCTGAACTACCACCAATCCAGGCAGATGGGACCTCGGTTTAATGTCTCATCCGAAAGACGGCACTTCATAAGTGCAGCACCCCTCTCATGCTGCACTGCAGTGTCAGTACTGGGATATTAACCCAAGTGCCGGATGTGGGAACTGAACCCACAGTCCTCTGATCTCCCGACCTCAGAGGCGAGTGTGCTACCTACTGAGCCACTGACACTGCCACTGCTTACAGGGCACTTGTCAAACAGGCAGCTAGTGACAGTAATTGCAAGTACATTAACAGGAGTACCTGAGCTACTGTACACTCTCTCAGTTATCCAAAACATCTACAGATTGCCTGCTCAAGTAGATAGTTCTTTATGGTCACTTTGAAAGGGCCTAAGGTAGTGAACTGATTGCTAGAACTTAGAAGCTCATTGATCCAGGTGGATGCTCTGTAGGCAAAAGCTCTTTGGCAGTGCATGGTCCTGCAAAAGGGGACCTTGAGGGGGGCCCCTTATTGAAATTTTAGAGGTGCCAATTGGGTTGGCTGCTGTCAGCAGAGAGACAATCCCTGGAGAGGTGGATTTGAGAGATTTTCTTTGCCATAATATAGGTAAAGTATTTGATTCTGTCATCTAGATTCAGCCAACCTTCTGATTCATGTAGCTTACAGATGTTAGTCAGCCTGTCCTGTCCTGTTACCAGTCTGCAGGCCTTATTCAGGGCAGTTTTGATCTGCGAGAGGGAGGGCAGGGTCAGCTGAGCCATATATCACCGGACCATAGTCTACTAGTGAGAGGATAAATGAAGACAAAGCCAGATTGAGGGCTACTGGGGAGAGGAATTGCCTATGATGATAGAGCAACTCTATCCGTGTGTTCACTGCAGCCAGTAGTCCCTGAATGTGGCCATGGTAAGATAGGTGGGAGTCAATGGTAATACTCAGGTATTTAAAGGATTGAACCTGATCAATGGGGATGTTACCAGAGCTGCAGATGTTTAGTTTGGGACCTCGGTGATGGTTTTGGTGATAGGTAAAGATCATGGATTTGGTTTTACTTTTTGGTTTTTTTTTTTGGTTTTTCTTGTGAAGAAGTCATTTACCATGGAGGTCAGCAGTTCCCATTCTCACACAAGGGACTGAGACCTGCTTAGCCAGTCTGCTAAGATGTTTTGGACACTTGGGAGAAACTTGGCTGATAGCTGAAGGCCATGAGACATCATCCAGCACTACACTGTCATCACCTCCCTGCACAGGGGATAAGGGTGCCACCTTGCTCTTTTATGTAGTGCATGATGCTGACATTGTATGTCCAAATTAGCAAGAGACTGGAGCTGAGGTACTCATGGAAAGCCTGGAGACCAAGCAGAACAGCCTGCACCTCCAGTATATTAAAATAGAGTGCTGCCTCCAGAATGGTCCACAAGACTTGTGTCTGATAGGAACCAAGATGGACATCCCAGCTAGACCCCAAGGTATCCATTATGAGGATCTGCAAAGGAGCTGGGGAACAGAATGGAATGCCCCTTAATGGGTTCTGGTGGTCCATCCACCATACTAGAACATGGCAGAGAGGGGACATGACAAGGACCATTTGTTCCAGCTCATCTGTCAGCTAATTCCATTATACCTGAAAAGTCCAATGCGGTATGCCTATATGGAGACAGGCAAAGGGAACCGTAACACTGGTGGCCACCATCAGCCCCAGGAGATGTAACATTATCTGAGCTGACATGTAATGACTCCTGTGTATCAGCTAGGCCTAGGCAACAAGAGCCCTCACCCTGTCTGCAGGTAGGAAGGCACTGCACATCGCCATGTCCAGCACTGCATCCGTACATTGGAGGTACTGACAAGGAACAATCACCAATTTTGGTGTGTTCATCATAACAGCCAGTTCTTTGAACAATTACCTTGTTCTAGACAATGTGTATAAAATTGCCTCCCTGGATGGAGCCTTCAGGAGCCAGTTGTACAGATACAGGAAGACATAAAGCCCTTCTCTCCCATGGGCGGCTACCACAATTGCTAAGCATTTGGTAAATACCCATGATGCTGAGGATAAACCAAAGGGCAAGACACAAAACTGATAATGGCTGCCTTCCAGCATGAAGCAGAGGTACTGTCTGTGGCACTTGTGAATCTTGATATGAAGGTATGTCTCCTTCACATCCAGGGCACAAAGCCAGTCCCCCTTTTGTAACGGGGGAAGAGAGCCAGAAGAGACATCATTTATAACTTTTTGTATTTGATGAACAGGCTTAGGTACATAGATACATAAACAGTGTCAGCAGATAAGGGCCTATGGCCCACCTAGTCTGCCCATTTGAGTTTGTAACTTCAGTTTATGTTTTCCTAGAACTCTGTTGCCTCTTACCCCTGACCTCCAGAATTCCTTTATGTCTATCCCATGCATTCTTAAATCCTGTGATTGTTTCAGCCCCCACCACTTCCTCAGGCAGGGTGTTCCACTTGCCCACCACCCGTTCTGTGAAGAAATTCTTCCTCACATTTCCTCTGAGGTCCAGTACAGGATGTAGGTCATGCATCCACTTGGGAACCAGGAAGTATCTGAAATAGAACCCTTTGTTTTGTGTTTTTGGAGAGGAACAGATTTGATAGCCCACTTACGTATAAGCACCTGAACCTTCTTTAGCAGAAGGGACAAGTAGCCTGGAGGATAATGGCAAGGAGTTTGAGGTTGAACTAGAAAGATGGACAGTAACTCCAAAGCATGTCCCCTTTCCACTATTTCCAAGACCTACTCATCTGTCATGATCTCCCTCCAATTTGATAGATGACAGGAGATCCATTCCCCCACACTCACCCCTGAAGCCCCTGGTGGCAATAGTGGAAGGGGAGGAAGTGAGGAGTAAGGTACCGGGGGTGGTGGGGATGCCACCCCAACTGATACCTATGGGTGCCTTTTCATGAGCACCATCGGAGAAGGGACCCAGAAGGAGACTACCACTATGGCTCTGTACATGGGGCTGTTGACTGGAGGCACAGCAACCATTGGCAGCAGGACTGTGAGACAAGTCCCTACCACAATACCTTGAGGGTTGAGGGGTCAGAGATTTGAGTGATCTTAAAGTCATTATGGAAGACTGAACCACATAGAACATTTTTAACATCACTCACAAACAGCCTGGAACCTCTAAATGGGGCATTAAGCACAGCCTGTTGTACATCAGTTAAAAATCTAGCTACCCTAAGCCAGGAATACTTCCAAAGGCATATGACAGAGGCCACAACCCCAGCAGAAGCATCAAAAGCATCATCATATGCAGAGTATAACAGATGCTTTCCAGTATCCACACCAGCTGAGGCAACTTTAAGCAAATCCATCCTGGTAGGACTGTCAGTCAGAGTCTGAATAGTAGCTATAGCAGATTTCCACAGTCTATTATGATATTTAGTCATGTACTGTGTGCCTGGTAGTTTGCAATTCCTAGGCATAAAGATGCAGAGGCATAAGTTCTTTGGCCCCCGACATCCAACCTCCTCGATTTCTTGTCAGGAGGCAAAGTGCTCATGTGTCTAGGGATTTTAGAATGACCATGAGCATCCATTATAACCACAAAATCTGTCCCAGGTAGGAAGCATAATAAGGCTTAACAAACAGAGCAGGGCACTGTTTGTAAGCCTTCCTAGGGACTGCTGGGAAGTCAGCAGCAAAGCTGGCTGTGCCAGCCAGCAAAGGTTTCATCCACTAAGGCAGGATGTGAACCCAATGTCCTGGTTATATCTGAAACCTGACTGAGAAGCTCTACCCCAGATCATGAAATTAACCTCCCCAATTATAATGTATACCAGACAAATAGACTGTCGGGGGGGTGATTTATGTCTGAGACAAGCATACGGTTTCTCTAATCGACTCCCTATCAATCCCAAAAAAGTTCAAGTGGATCTCCTTAAGTCTCTTCCTTCCATCTGTATTACTGGCTGTTACTGGCACCCCTCAGGAGGCCTTGCCTTCCTGAGTCACCTATGTAAATTTGTGGACTCGCATCCCCGTGAAGTCATTATTATGGGCAACTTAAATCTAGACTGGCTCTATAACTCATCCAAACCTCTAAAAGATTTGTGCGATGATCACAGGCTTACCCAGCTCATAACAGAGATTACCCACCCTAATCCTAAAAAGACAGCTAATAGCACACTTCTTGACCTCATCATAGTTAACAAACCTCACTTAATCAGCCACGCTGGTGTGCTCTTTAATGACATCAGTGATCACAGTGCTATAGATTGTGCTTGGTCTGCCCCTAAACCTCTGTCTTCCTCCACCTACACCCTAGAAAGGAATCTACACAACTTTAATATTAGCAATTTCATAACAGACCTTAATAACATCAGTTGGCAAGACTTTTACCTTGCAACTTCAGTGAGTTCAGCTTATGCGATATTCCAAAATCATGTGCTAGGCATCATAGACAAACACGCTCCCCTATCAAAATCCGGAACTAAGAAGAAATCATGCCCTTGGTTCTCTGCTGAGCTAAACTCTACATTACACAGCAGAGATGTCTTATGGAAAAGGGCCAGAAAAAACAAGGACCCAGTGGACTGGGTTGCTTTCAGAAAATCAAGAAATATTTGTACTAAACTTATTAGGACTGCTAAAGCAAGTTATTTCCATTTGAAACTAGCCTCCACCATAAATGATGCATCCACTTTCTGGAAAGCCTTGAGGGAAGTAGAAGGTCATCGGTTAAACAGCACTCTCCCTTTCAAGATAATCTCCAGTAGGACCTGCACTACAGATAGGCAGTGTATACTCGATCTGCTCCACAATCACTTCACCATGGCTGGCCTCACATTCAACACATCTGCAGCCTGTAACCTTTGCCTGCAGACCACAGACCCCACCTCGGCTAGACTCCCTCCAATTCTGCTGCCATTAATGCAAAATTACTGGAGTCATTGGTGTATTGACTTATAGAGCCCTTATTGGACAACTGCCATCATATATCTCAAGCCTCCTAACTAACTCACTGTGGAGTTATTCACTTAGGAGTTACTCTTACCTGTTCCTTGACATCCTTAGATACAGGACCCACTTTGGGGCCTCATCTCTAAGTCACTCCCTACCAGCACTCTGGAATAACCTTCAGAAATCTTTAACACTCATATCCTTTGTAAAGTTGCCAACCTTCAAATCATTGTTAATTCAATACACCAATGACTCCAGTAATTGCTTCCCCTAACATCTTTCATCACATTGATCCAAAGGGCCAACATGACAGACCTCCATGTTAAGCACTGATCTCATAAATAAGCCTCTTCCCCCCTTCATTTAACAGTCACCTCTCTATTATAATTAAGCTCTCATTCACATTCTCTATCCTTTTCCCTCAGGGTTCCTAGCCCTTCCTCACTGCTACTTCTGTTGCTCTCCCACTAGTACTTCCAGGAGCTGCATTTGTGTCATTACCAGGTATTCATGTATTGTGTAATTATTATTCCCAAGAATCATGTATCTTGGGCTCATGTATATATTGTAAATATCCCCTACCTGTCTAAACCTTGTACTGTAGGCATATAGTGTGTCATTGTTATTTTATGTTTTGTTTTATTTGATTCTGTGTAGTGTGATTGTATTGACCAGCACTGTGTCGCTGCCACTTTGTAAATTAGTTCTCTCAATGGTGCTCCACCTGGTTAAATAAAGATGATTGATTGATTGATTGATTCAGGAGGATCCACAATGGAGGGTGCAGTAGGAACCTCCAAAAACTCCATTACATTATTTGTAGTGGAGTTTTCTTCTTCACGTTCAAATCCCATGACATTTTGGATTTGTCTGAGCAAAGCCTGAAAATAAGGATCTTCAGGAGGAGATCTGGGAGTATATACCACAGAGTCCCCACTACAGAAGGAGAGGGTAGAGCTGGAAGGCAACCCCCCCCCCATAGGGATCATTATCCCTGTCAATATCTTCCAAATCCTCCTCCACATTAAGGAGATCAGGACTGTGTTCTACTTCATTGTCATCTGGGAGCAATAAACAATGCCAGGGACAGAGGCAGCAGCTGCAATGGAAGAATGATAGGTATGCTTCTGGATCCCATTGACAATTACAGTGCCAATGGGAGAGGCCTAATTGATTGGAGAATTGTTAATGTTGGTGGGAGTGATGGTAAAATGGGTTGAAATAGTTCAAAGAATGACACTAACACAACCTGGGAGTCAACAACACTATGCAAAGGGCCTGCGACAACTAATGCAAAGGGGTAGAATCCAATGTCTGGGGCTACACACCATCCATAGTAGGAATACCAGCACAACAGCCAGACCCTTAGTATCTCATTGCTGGTTGGAGGCAGTAGTCATCGGTACCAGAGCGGATGACAACGAGGACTTACCCTTTTCAATGGAGACCTTGGTTCTCAGTGAAGCTGGAGTTTTATCCATATGCTAGTAGTGACTGCTGAAAGAGAAATACTTTAACACTGACTTATCATTTTCTTTGTCCTTAGTCCTTGACAACTGCGGTGGCAACAGCGGTGCTGAACACTGGGCGTGGTCGAGCAAGAGGAAGAAGCCAGCTTGGAGCTTGATGCCTTTGCTTGAGCTTCCATTGCCTTAATGGTGAAGATGAAGGTTTCTAGAGCCTTCTTTTGGTATCTTCTTGCGGGCCTGGTTAAATCCCTGGCAGATCTTACAGGCCCTGACATTGTGGGACTGGCACAAACAGCAAACACAAACTAAGTGAGCATTGTCCTTTTAGATCTTGTAATGGCAGGTACAAAACCTACAGTAAATAATGTTTCTATCAATAGGGCATAAAAAGACAACATCAGTGAAGTAAAGTAAAGTTTAGAAAATAACAAAGTCAAAAAAACAGCAGCATTGTTTCTCAGCAGATCCAATGAGCAGCCAATGACAGGAGAAAGAACTGAGAAGCAGTGGGACCACCTACAATTGTATAGACGCCAGCACTGCATGTCATCATGGTGGCCCCCAGCTAACAAAAGTTTCAGAGTGGTCCTGATGCTGATGGCTCACAGTTCCAAAGGTGTTGCCCAATGGAGGTAATATCCTCCATGAAGATACATGGTTATTAACAAGCTGGGAAATACATTTTCAAGAGTAACTGAAAGTACAGATAAAAACAAAGTAAAACATTTGTATATAATTTCAATAAAGTGGCACAAAAAACATGAGTTAAACAATTTGTTTTATAAGAATGCAATGATGGTGCTCATATAGTTAGTGTAGTGAGTACAAGCAGTGCAAATATATCACATATTAACTGACAAGGCAGTAGCCAGTACTGTATCTAAGGCTGCACAATTGCAATGGGATGCACTCACTATGTGACCCAGTAGCAGTGCTTTAAAGAGTGAGTGGGAGGGGAAGTTCTAATTTAACCTAGAAGAGCACTCCAGAGGGATGGGCCAGCAGAGGAGAAAGCCATTTTGCCTATGTTGGAATTTACATATGGTGCTTCAACTAGAAGGTGTTCAGAGAAGCATAGGTCATGGGTGGTAGTGGGAGTTATAATTCTAACTGGAAGAGCACTCCAGAGGGATGGGCAAGCAGAGAAGAAAGCCATTTTTGCTCATATTACAATTTACCCATGGTACTTCAAGCAGAAGATATTCAGAGAAGCACAGGTCATTCAGATTTGTTTTGTGCCTTAGGAACCTTGACAATGGAGGTTAGGGGTGCATAGTGATTTACCTGTTAGACAGCAGAAGGTGAAACCCCTGTGTGCCTGTAGGGAGAGCCAGCCAAGGTTAATGTAAAGGTTCCAGTGGTGTTTTTGAAAAGAGCCATTGAGGCATATCAGCATATTCTGTTGTAAACCGTGGTTAGCTGGGAGATGTCTTTTACAGTGACTTGTGAGTAAATGGGAGAGGCATAATCCAGTACAGGCAGCATAGTACTTTTGGTAATGGTGAGGCAAACCTCACATGTCATGGAGTTCTTCAGTGTGTATGCTAAACCAAATTTGTGGTGAATTCTTTTACTCAGAGAATCAAAGGTCCAAGTAGATAAGGGAGGAGTCAAGTGTGAGTCCTAGGTATTTGAAGGTGTGTACCTGCTCCACGATCAGTCCCATCAAAGTAGGCAAGATATGGGAGGGGGACTAGTTAAAGCTTTGGTTGAAGTTTTGGTTTAGAGCCAAATAGCCTTTTTGACATTGACTAATAACTTGTTTCTCAGGAAGAAACTTTGAGAGAAAAGTCATTATTCAAGTTCTGAAATAGACTGGTCAATAATTTTGAGCTATGGAACATGATGAGATCATCAGCATACAGGAGAGTGTTACAGTTGTTGCAGGCTTGACTTGGGCTCTTTATAAAAAAGAAAGGATGAGGGCCTCGGATAGATCATTATGGTACCCTGTGCTTTGTGGACTGAGTAGCAAAGAGTATATTTCCATGTAAAACACATTGGTACAGTATCTAACTGATAATAGTTACCAATCCAGGAGGTGGCTTTAGGGGATATATCAAGATTTAGTAGCTTAGTTACTAGAAGACTGCGGTCGATGAGATCAAATAATTTTGTCAGCTCCACAAATACTGCTCCTATGAGACAGCCATTTTCTGCAACTTAGAGAGTATGGCCAGTAAAACTGATAAGGGCAGTGTTAGTATTGTGCCCCTTCCAGAAATCATGCTGCTCAGGGCTGAGAAGGTTACGTCAGTTTACATAGGAATGAAGTTGTGCAAAGACAGTGTGTTCACGAGTGGATGGTTTCCTTCTTTGGGTACTGGCATAATACAGCACTCCTTCCAGAGGGCAGGTAGACCTGATGAGATGAGTTTGAGATTAAAAATATTTGATGGGGGTCAGGCAATGGAAGAGGCACTTCATTTAAGGAACAAGGGCCATGATCAATACCCATGAAATCTATGTGTCCTGGGTCACTCTTGTGATGGGTTTGGATGGGGTGGGGTATGGTAGAGAATGTGTGATGGAGCAAGCATGTTCTTGAATTCTCATATTTAGTGGTTGAATGGTCCTGCCTATGTAAAACATAGGGCAGGGCAGAGTGTCTGACCACTGACACCACAAATGATGTATTACAAATAATAAATTGTCTAATAGTGACAGCTGGATGTCCCTCTGGACAGACACATTCCTTGCCCTAAAGGTAGAATCTGCAGATGTTGTGTTTGCCACAATGAAAACATCCCTGTGGTTCAGGTGGAAGCCATGATAGATACACAGGGGTGGGTGGTATAAACACTATGGCTCAGATATTCAAACTGCGCCATTCTGAGGCGCAAGCCCCTGCGCTGCTCAAAATAGTTGCGCAGGGGTGTGGCTGGGGCGATATTCAAAGGAGTTGCGCTATTGAGCAACTCTTTGAACTCACCCAACCACAACCACTGCGCGTAACCAGTGGAACTAACGCCACCGCGGGTTGCAGAGTTTGGAGATGCGTGGGGGGCATGTACTGTATGCCCGACTGGCTTTGGGAGATGTGTGGGCGGGGTCATGTGTACTGTACGTCTGATCGGCCAGGAGATGGGAATATGTTACTGTATGCCCCGATCGGGCTTTGTAGAGATGTGTGAGCGGGGGTCATGTTACTGTATGCCTTAATCGGGCTTTGGGAGATGTGTGGTGGGGTTGTTTTTACGTTCTGCCCACGATCGGGCTGGTGGGGGGGGGCACAGGGACCGAGTTGGGGGCCAGCCAGGGGTGGCAGCTGCTGTGTTGCGCCCTGCAATACAGCAGCTCACCTGTGGGTGGCCCTCAACTTGATCCTTTTTTTTTTGGCTCAAGGTTGTGCAGGCGCAGGTTGGGGGTTGTGCATGCACAACTCTGCACAACCCGACTAAATATCGGGTTGCGCAGTTTATGCATGGTTCCTCCCCCTCCTGTTGAGCATGCATTCATTTGCATTGCGCTGTTGCGCAACCTGTTGTCAGTGGCGTAACTGCCTCTCTCTAATACCAGAGAATGGCGATTTTTGGACTTGCGCATGTCGCAACCCTTTTGAATATCTGGGCCTATAAGTTTTTCCCCTGGAAATGTAATCCTAAGGGTAGGGCCTTTTATTTCATACAGTTGATGGTAACCCTTAGGGCTCCATAGTATTTTTTTAATGATGTTGCCAATATGTGAGCCTAAACAATTAGAGTTAGTTACAAAAAGTCAGGTTTGTATTAAAATGTGAATATGATACCATTGTCAGTTATATCAAAGATTAGATTGGATTCCATTAGAACAAAAAGGAAAAAGAATATGAACAACCTCACTATATAGAATTTTCAAAAAAGGTAAACCCACAGGACTACTAGATAAACTGGACCGGCCTAGTCATAATTTTCAATTAAGAAACAAAAAAATCAAGGGAATTGGTGGTGCCAAAAATAAAAACAATTCTGGGAAAATTACATTTAAATATAAAGCAGCAAATACCTGGAATGAACTGCCACCTCAAATGCACATGCTTGATATATCTGTGATTGCACTTAAGACTGCTATGAAACAGCAATTGTCATATATGTACTTGTAATAGACTATCCTTTTTTAACCATAAGTAAGTCAAAATGTTTATGCTTATTTAAAATATTACACTATTCCGTTATGTTCCATTTGTGTATTGTATGATGTAATTGTCTCAATGTGCAACTTGTAAATTTCTGGAAACATTTACAGGAACACCTTGTAAACAGGGTATTTATAGCCCTAATGGTGTACATGTTCCCTAACAATACCTGTATTAATAAAAATGTTTTTACTACTACTTACTAAATAGTAACCCTTTGAAAGTACAAGTGGGGTTTCATCATAGGAGTGGGAAAGGTGAACCAGTTCATACCCTTTGCCTTCCTGAATGCCTTGTCCAAGATAATTGGGGAACAGCCTTGACTGAACCTCCTCGTAAGGTCCTGGGCTTATCCATAATAGGATTGAAGAGTGGGACAGTTGTGACCTAGCTACACAAACAGGCTGCACATTAATGCTGCTTTTAAATGACCCATATGGATAATGTCTGCTTGTAATAAAGAATTGCCTTAAGAAGGTTTCCTATACCTCTCTGTGAAATAGGTTCCCCACAAGTGGTGGAAAGGCAAAGCTCTGAACCAAACCTATGCAGTACTGTGGTTCACAGCATGTGTAAATGACAGGTTTCATTCGTTATAATTAAGGTTCAAATGATGTTATTGTTCTATCTATATAGTTGTTTTAGTTAGCCTAGGAGAGGTTTCTGATTGACACACTGGTGGTAAGGACCAATTTAGTACTCTAGAATGTAGTTTATCTCCTTGCTAAGCAAGCAATAATACCCAACAGGGTGGGTGGTACTGGGCAATACGGACCACCAGAGCTATAATGAGGGCATACAGGCGGAGGCCTCATAGCACCTGAAATGTCTGGTATTGCCCATACCGCCCACCCTGGTGGGTATTATTGTACTTTGAAAATGGGCTATAAGCAACATTTTTAGTAAAACTAGATTAGGGGTAAAAAACATTTCAAATAAATATATTAAAAAGGAATAATGATGATTTTCTTGTAAAGTAGTCCCTCTACTGGTACATTTGCCAGTAGAGGGCTTTGCTGTTTAAGAGAGATGGATTCTATGGCTTTCTTGTCTTCCCCAGTCACTTGTTTGCTTCTGCCTGAATGCCTTCAGACACTGAAGTAAACTGGATAGAGTCTCAGAATAAAATGTCTGAGGAGAGGTACTGATATTTTTTTTCTGTTGGTTAATGCTCAGTTATGGTCAGTGTGTTGTGTAAATTCATGCCGGAGGATGAACAACTTAACTACTGGTCAGGAGAGGGAGTAAGAGTCTATGGATCATTACAGAGGCATATTTCAAGCGCTGAGGTTTTTTTAGGTGGAACTGTTTTCAAAAAAGTAAAGTAAACTGCTCAGTTCAGGAAAGCGAGTGAGTGGCAGTCCGGAGTGGGGGCCACTTGCTAATGAACAGTATGTTCTGTAAATTTGTGCTGGAGGATGAACAGCTTAACTACTGGAGTGGGAGCAAGAGTTTTTCGATCATTAAACAGGAGTATTTCAAGCGCTGACATTTTTTTTTAGGTGGAACTGTTTTTCAAAAAAAGGAAAGAAAAAGTAAGGAAGCAAACTGCTCAGTTCAGGAAAGCCAGCTGTGGCGGAGCGGGGGCTGCTCGCTAATGAACAGAGTGGCACGCGTTGTGGAGAAGGGGGTGCATGAGCAGGAAAGCACTGCCATTTGGAGATGAGCACACTGGGAGAAACTCCAATTTCTCTTTCTCTCCGACCACAGAATAAAAAATCTGTACTGTTTCTTAATGATTATTTGTTTTAAACATAGTGCTTCACATTTACTGGGGATTCAGTTGTTAGAGGACTGTATTGGGAGCTGTACATTACAGTGAGCAGCATCAGAAGCAGTGCCAGTGATCAGTGTACTGTACTGCACCACAACTGATTTTTCTATTTTACAGAGACTGTTCTTTTTTTTTATTTTGAGAAGCTGGCAGGGTGGGGGAAAGATGGCAACCTTAGGCTGTGTGTGTCTATAAACAAGTGTTGAGTCAGGGTGGGGGACTCTCTCTTTCCCTCATTAAGCGAGAAAAAAATGGCAGGGATTTCAAATTTACTGGTGTGCTTTTGGCCAATGAGGGGGCAGGGTAGGCACAAGGATTCTAAAGTGGGTAAAGGGGTACTGAGGCTGGTACTTTTTATTTCCTGGGCATCTATTGAAAGTTAATGTACCCCCTGGCATGTGTACCAGCCAATCAGATGCCAGGAAAGAAAAATCCCATTTTCTAAGCTCTTACATTGTTGTCTGTATAGGTCTGTGTTTTACTACAGAACTCTGTCGTTAAGAGGAACTTAAACTACATCATACAGTTTTAAAATGGTACTGACCACAAAAGGGTCAATCAGAAACACCTACTGTTGTTACTAAAAGACCTGTAAGGGTGGAACAGTAACAGAAATTAGAACCAATACTTTAAAAACAGCTTCTACTGGAAAAATGACTTACAGATTCAGTGCAGTTCCTTAACATTTCCAGCCTGGCAACAGATTTACATAAGACTATTCAACTGAAGTGACCATGGCAGTGCCAACCATAGATCTGAAGGTAGAATCTGCCATCAAATGTGAAATAGTGGGTGATTAAATTATTTCCAATACTTCAAGTACGAAGACAGTTGGCATATCTGTGACTGTGCTATGTTGGGTAAAAATTGCCTCACTGCCATAAACCATGATGGTGACAGACAGAAGTGTAGAGTACAGCTACATTGGTGGTGAGCACAACAAATCAGAGGACTAGTTGAATCCCTCTAGGTGCGTAAGAACCATCATCATGTAGCATACCAAGGAAAGAATATTGAAGGTAGTGTCCTATAGAAAAAATCTACAAAGACTGACAAGTGCTCTGTTAATGAACCCATGCTTGACATGAAGGGCCACTTGAGGAGATTCATTGGATCCTTGTATAGCTTAGAGAGAATATAAGTAGTTGCCATAGTGAGGTTATCATTTCTAATAAAATCAGCCTCAGATTCGGTAATGAGACCAGTATTCAATGATCTTTTCAGGAATGCATCAGTAGGCCTTTCAAAGGTTTTGGTGGGTCCCTGAGATAGCACTCTATAATTTGTATTGTCTTCTAATTAAGGGAAAACCTCATGTAGATACTATTCTTTATCTAGGATCCACAGCTTATCCCCTCCTCAGATGGCTTGATCTTGACCATACTCATGCTCATGAGGTCACATAAAGCTTCTTCTAACTGGAGCTAAGTTCTTCTGAAAATATCCCATTTTGTAGTTCATGAAGGTTTTGACCACCTATAGAACAAATGTTTGAAACATCATTAGGGCATGTAATGATGTAGCTGATGGATTAGAGGTGGATTTCACCATGAATTTGTTTCATCCTCCATACGACTGGAAACTTGAATTGGTGGAAGTAAGACTAGATTCCACAGTAAGCTCATCTGCAGCCTCCATATCACCAAAACACAATTATATTGGTAGACAGATGTTGAATATGGGCTAGTTTTGAAACTCGCCTCATCAAGTAGATCAAACAATGCTTGAATGTCACTTTAATTACACGTATTGGTGGACCTCGCATTCACATCTCATCCACACCCCCATCTCTGAATCCCTTAGATCTTCTGAATCCCATACCTTTCATAGACCTCACTTGAAGACCTCAGCTGGTCAGGCAGCATTTTCCTCCTGACTCCCTCTCATCTGGCAAAGCCTCCCCTCTACTTTCCATTAATTTTCCTTTCAAGGCCCTGCTCTGTGAATTATCTTCTCACATTTGGTCCTGCAACTAATGGTCATGTAAAATGTACTGCAGTCAATGTTGCATCACAGTATGTTAATAAAGGTGATGCTGCATAAACCCGTTACTCAGTTGTGAAAATCTCCCAGTTAAAAAGGCCAATGAGTTTTTCTGAAGTGATATTTTCTATCAAGGAATTAAAAAACAGTTACTGTCTAAATGCTTGAACTTGAGGTAAGATATGTCCATCTGTTATATTAAGTTTTCGTGTTTATTGAACTAGCAAAAAAGTTCAAGTCATCATTAGCCTGGGATATTAATAATGAACTAGAAAAAAATTAGAGTGTCATTATATATACAATAATGTGTGGGGTGGTGTGCATTACACAAAATAATACATAGGGAGGAGGGCATAATGAGAATTGTATGCACACCTAAGGTATGTGATGCTTAATAAACCCCAAGGGTGAAGCATAAAATAAAAAAAGAAAATTCTTGTTATGCACTCCTCCCCATGTGTTGTTTTATATAATTGCTGGGTACTATTTTTTTGTCAGCTACTGTGTCAGAAATAAAGCACTCAGAAAATCAACCTGTGTGTCTGTGTTTTTTTTTTACGTTTATCTTTAATTGCTAAACACTGGAAACACTTGAATGGAACAAACAAGTACTGTAAAAGTCCAAATGTCCAGAAAAAGTAGAAAATAATCTGTTTACTTGGCTGAGCTATACCACTCTGAAATTTGGTTGCCCTGAAGCTATTTAAATGAGTGGAATACAAAGGTAACCACAGTTTCTGATATTTGAGAGGGTGTTTTTTTATTCAGAGCACAGTAGTTTTTTTCAGTTTTGAAATTTCTGAGTATGACTATCAATTGACACAAACATACAAATTAAAATCATCATTTAACAAATATGCTGTACACTGTAGTTTGAATGAGTGCATAGTTCTGAATGTGCAAACTAACAACCATAAGTCTAAGTTAAAAAAGAAAGTTTTAAAGTTATTTTTAAATTCATACCTCTCAACCTTTTGTTATTAAAATGTGGGACACAGACACTCAACATGTGGGACAAGATGGGACGTGGGCCCTCTTAATATGGACACATCATCAAACATGGAGTTACTATAAAAACTCAGAACACTGTAGACACCAGTTATTTACTTTTTGCCAAGTTTAATTTTGATATAGCATTTTTGAATATTTTAAATTTGTGCTTTAATGTCCGAATTTACAGCATCTTCTCTATGAGGGCAGCAACTTTATATGTGGGATGATATGGGATAGAGCAACTTTGATGGGCAAAAATACAGGATGTTCTTTGTAATGAGGGACAGTTGATAAACGTATGCAAATAGTCAATGGGAAAATAAATATGTTAATCCTTGAATATTTCTGGACATTTTCCTGGAGAAACAAGTCACATTTTTAAAATGTTTTCTTTCTGTCCACAGACTTACTGTAGTTAAATGACAACAACTGCTTATACCTTGCATACAGAAGGGATTTTAGGGTTTGGAACCCCACTACTGGCCTGCCATGACACAGTAATCTGATAAGACTCATGCACAACACACTGAAAGCAGAGATCTCATACCAAGAGAATTTCTGAAGGGGCACACAAATAAATAATTAATGCAAGTGGCACTAAATTAGGTTTTCACAGCTTTTCTTAGTACAAAAAGCACTGCTTTGATGGAAATATGTGCAGTGCATGCTATTGGCATACCAGTCCTACTCAATGTAAAAAGAAAATTGTTCTCGTAGAAAAAAAAAAGGTGAATCCCAAGTAGCAGCATTTTTTTGTTTAGGGTTACAGTGACATGTGCACCAGGACAGGCTAACAACAATCTGCAAAAAAATATTATTTAATTGGTGTTCCAAGACCCTGAAGTTTTAATTAGAATGTCACTGCTAATGAAAACAAATATTTCCAAGACTCTATAAGCAGTTTCTTATCCTATATCTCCATATAATAAAAACATGTGTGCTACCAACACATCACCTTTTTTCTGTTTAAAAAAGGGTGGGGGTGGCAGTAGACTGGGTAGGTGGTCGAGAGGGCAAAATAACTATTCAGAACCTATCGGGGGTTTAAGTTTGTTCTGCAGGTCGAAGGCAAACAAAATTGATTTTGGCATTCCTGATACATAGATACAGATATAGATATAGGCAAAATGCAATCATCAGTCACAAGCCAGAACTCATGTGAAACTGAGCCAAAATAGAAGAAGTTCTGTTACATTCAAGAATTTATAACACTTACTACCTATATAACATTTGGCAGGAGTCCAGTAAGGGTTTTTAATTTTTTTTGTGATATATGTAAAGACCATAAAAAACAATCACAAACCAGAACTAATGCAGAATTAGGAAAATGTGAATGGCTCTGTCATACCATGAAAGAGTCATAATGTTATAATGCTACCCATGCTAGTGGTGCTGGTAAAGTCCACTGTGAACCTATGTGAGCAATCTGGTTCACAGTACAAATTTGCCCATCCACTTTGGGACATGGGAGTCTTGGGAACCCTGCAGATTCAGCATTCTTAGACTACTTGGTGGATGGTGTTGCAGCTCCCACTTAGCCCCTCCTGTGGTGGAATTAGGAGAGGTACTGGATGTCATGGGTGACTATGCAATGATCTGTCCTTCCTGCCCCAGACCAGTGTGTGTGGGAGAAGCCAGTAACAACTGTCACAGGGAAGTGGGTGTGACTTATACAGTAATTGACAAGAACAAAATCCTAGTAGTAATAGTAGTAGTAAAACTTTTATTCATTTATCAACAAAATGAATTAGATTTCTCCACTAAGCCAAGGCTCACTTCCAGTGAGGTTCAAAGCACAATCCCAGTTACTTCTACATATAAAATTCATCACATTCAATGATACTAACATACAATACCCAATAAAATATACACAAATTCCAGTGAAGAGTAGTACTTAAACATAACAGTCACACTGTCTCAGATCACATATACATGGAACACCTAACACCAGTGTGGAGTGTTAGTTGGAGATAACAATTACACTGTCTCAGATCACATATGCATGGAACACTTAACATGTTGCATTCCTTTGTCCCCTGTTTGCTATCTTCATAACCTTTAAGTCGATTCTGATTTATATATTCAGAATACCACGCTTTTATTTTCTCTACCTGAATTTTCCTATTCGTGGGTCTCAAATGTATTGGTATTATGTAAAATCATTCCGACCCTCCTCCATTCTGCTTTTAGGCAATAAGCATTCCAAACCCTCTGCTGATCTCAAGCCTGTTATGGGGGTTTTAACGTGAATACATTCCAATGTGAAGTCAGGGACCCTTCCCAAAATACACTTTGCCATAAATAACAAATTATGCAAATGTCTTCTTTCTGACAAGGAAGACCAGTTCAGCTCCTTATACATATCTATTCTGTATGTCCTTTTAGGTACATTCAGGATGAATCTGGCTAGCTTATTGTGCGTAATATTCAATTTATTTAACTGCGTTTTTGAGGCTCCAGCATATACTATGTCTCCATATTCTAATACGGGTATTACCATAGCATTTATTTATTTAACCTGGCTTTTGCTGATTGATGGGGTTATTTTATTTATTATGCTGCTATTATATTGTTTTTTGTAGAAATTATATGCTGTTTTTTATAATTTATTTTATGTATTTTATTGTACAGGTGCCTTGGTTTCGGAAAGGTGCCTTTTATAAATAAAACTGATTTGATAATATGCTTTCTAATCTCAGCTGACATACAGTTTCTTGTTCTGTGTAGTGATCCTAAGTATTTTCCAACCTGTTTTATAGTTGCTTCAGTGTGAGTATCCCATTTTAAATGCTAATCTAAATGAACCACCAAATATTTATAATAATCAACTTGTTCTAATTTAGCACCTGATAAGGTTTCTGTTTATATAATGCTTTCATCAGGGATCACCATTTTTCCTCTGTGTAACATCATCACTTGAGATTTTTTCACATTTAATACTGGTTTGGACTTATAAAGAAAGTCCTGTAACTGGTCAAAGGCATTTTGTAAGGATGACTGGATACAAGTTATTGACAATCCCATGACATAGACAATGGTATCATTAGCATAGAGGCAGTACTCCACCCTCTGCTGGAAAAGTACAAAGTCATTCATTTACAAATTATACAGAATGGGTCCCAGTATGGATCCCTGTGGTACACCAGAAATGGCCATTTTCATACTGGAGGACCATTCATGAACGGTTACTTGTTGTCTTCTATTCTCCAGGTACTTTCTAAACCATTTCATGGCCATCTCAGATATACCAGAGGACTTTAGTCAGGACAGGAAGATGCCATGGTCCAAGGTATCAAAAGCCTTGGACAGATCAATAAATATTGCTCCCACTGACATCTCCCTGTCCAGACCCTCAGTTATATCCCCAGTAACTTTCAATAGAGCTGATGTGGTTCCATGTAGTGGCCTAAAGCCTGATTAAAATTTATTAAGAATGTTGTGTGTCATTAAGAAATCTTGCATTTGACATGCCACAATTTTCCTGATTTTTTGAGATAGTTGGTAATAGAGAAACTGGTTGACAATTTTCCAATTAGGTCTTAGACCCTAACTTATAAACCGGCCCCACCTTGACCAATTTCCATATAAATGGTATCTCTGCATAAGTCAGGGACATATTAAATATTTTAGCCATTGGATGCACTATAATGGGGGGGGGGGCAGCTAGCTTCAAAAGAACATTTGGGATACCATCCAATCCACCTGCTTTATTAGTCTGAATTTTAAGTAATAGGTTTTTTACTTCCTTTTCTGCTACTGGGACAAATTTAGATTCCTTTTCCATCACCTTATAATTAATACCATTCCCTTGCCCCTCCCTGTAGTTTTGTGATTTGAATTTATTCTTACTATTATTTGTACTTAACTTCAGAGCATTTGTTCCCATATTGACAAAAAAGTCATTATATCCATCCACCACTCTTGTACTCATGTCTACATTTTGTCCTTCTATCATGAAGCTATCTGGATAATCCACTTTCTGCCTCCTTTGCAGTTTATTCACTGTGTTCCAAAATGACCTTGGGTTACTTGTTACATCTCTGGTGAGTTGTTCATTGTAATATACTTGCCTGGCTTTCCTCAGTTCTTTAGTGTCCAAATCCTTGAATGAAGAATAATGCCACCAGCCCAGTGCCTGTTCCCTGCTCTTCTCACTGAATTAAAGTAAACCCTGGTCCTTTGTCAGCACTGGACTCCCAACACATATAGATTTTACCATGGCATGGTTCAGCCTGGGGTAGTCTGGCTGGAGTATAAGAGGCAGTGCTGTAAGGCAGGCAGGCAGACAGGAAGCACTGAGAGATATGATTGGTAGAACCAAGTCCAGAGGCAGACAGGTATGAGATAAAAATAATGGAAAAAGGACTTGTAATGCTGATCATTTACATGTATTGAGACAATCTGCTAGGTGATTTTTAAGGTGCATCCAACAACTTAAACAGTAGACCATAGGTCACAGCTTATGCATAATTAGGCCAACATGATGGACATACATATTTAAGGAGGAAAGAAGATAATTGGTCCATTGAGTTTCTCTTTCTCAGCAGCTGAGTGGGAATAAAACAAAAAACATGGAAACACACAAGTACCGGATCCGGGGTGCTGCTTCCTGAGAGTGAAGAATGTACCCCCACAAGCCATAAAGTGCCAAAAGAGGCAAGCACACACAGAGCTTAAACATGTATTGCTGTGCAAAATCAGTTTAGTACTTACAAGGTGCACAGAGTGCATGGATATGGAAGACCAACCAACTCCCTGGTGTTTTACATCATACTGATGCTTGTGCTGGGGGCCACCTTCAGTTAGTCTTCCACATCCATACACTTTCTGAACCCTGGGCCCTATACATTAAAGGTATCCCAGCTCTAAGCACCTTTTTTTTTTAATCTAACCTCCTCCTACCCCTGGTCAACCACTTCTTCGGATCCTCCAGTGTCTCCCTTCTGCTCTCCCTCTTCACCGGCTACTCACCTCACATCTTGGCCCCCTCAGGTAACCCGGCGTAGCCCTTCACCGGGTGGGTCCCTCTCCTCTGAGGGGGAAGGCACCAGTGGGGGCAGCCAGCGCATCTTATTTTGTCCCAGGGGTGCCACTGAGGTAGTGCCGGTTGCCGAGGCCTTGCAGCAGCGTTGGACCGGGAGGACTGTCATCCGGTCAACTAGGGCAGTTTTTCCTGATTTTCTCCCTAGGGAGTGGAGTGCCACTGATGTCATGGCATACGTCGACATCCACCACTCCCCAATTTCATCTCAGGTGTCCATGCTGTGCTCCGGCCTCTGCCAGGGGCCAGCAGGCACCGGATCATCCCGCCCTCCCCTGGAGAAGGCAAGTTGTCCTGGAATGCTCCTTTCCTTCTCCCCAGCTGGCCCTCCAGTGACCGAGTCCGTTCCTGAACCTGGGTCGCTGGCATCCTAAGAGGAAATCCAACTGCTGTGCCGATGGGCCAGCACCTTTTAAATGGTGCATAGAGTTAGCATACGCACATCCCAGGTGTCTGATGGACACCTGTGAATGCACTTCCAGCATGCACCTGTTCAGTACCCCTGATCAGGACCTTGTGGGGGGAATCCCACACAACTAAGTAGCTGATCTGGGTGGGGGAAGGGAGAGGGCATGCCCAGGAAGAGTCGGCAGTGTGGCCTGCAAGATGATATTTGCATTCCACCAGGCCAGTGTCAGGTGACTTACCATTACTCCAGCCAGAGGGCCATTGTAATGGCTGCGCATCCCCACCCCGACCGGTCATCACAGAGCATATTCGCACCCTGCAGTCACTGACCCCAGCCCCCCTCAATGCCTTGGAGGGCTGGGGGTGGCAAGATGTGGTGCAGTGACCTTAACAACCATGGGTTTTCATGTCAGCTGTTGGGGATATGACAGCCCATATGCGGGCCACCATGTCCCATGATCTGCTGCTCCTGTGGAGTGGGGATCCACTGTGGAACCTGATCAGGGTTTCCATTTGGAAGCCCCTTGTCCAGCCCATGTCTATCCCCCCAGCTGGCCCGGCCCCGGCACAGAGCTATGTGGATGTGCTTGGAACACCCAGGCCCACCTAGGGGACATGCATGCTGGGCCCATGCATTCTAGGCATCCGGCTATGTAGTGCACATTTGCACGATCTGGTACATTCCACTACCAGTGCATATTTTTATTTATTTATTTATGTAGTTTTTGTTTACCGGGTAGGTGTGCTTGCCATGAAATGACTATTTTCAGGCAAGACCCGGGAGAGTACAAACAATCATAGACAGAATACATGGCATGAGTACAGGAATATTACACATATCATAGGTCAGTCAGTTAAAAGGATATGTACAGCTAATGAAGCATAACATGATATCAACAGTCACATTTCCATCTATCCACCTATCCACCTATCTGGGGCTGGGTTAGCAGAGTCTGCCACTAACTGGTTCAGTGCCTACCTTCTAAATAGAACCCAATCCACTAAAATAGCTGACCATACCTCCTCCTCCCCATCACCACCGGTGTCCCCCAAGACTCAGTTCTTGGCCCCATCCTTTTCTCCATCTTTCTCAATGATCTGCCTAAATCTTGCTCTTCTTCCGCAGTCCACAAGTACGCAGACGAGACGGTCCTCTTTACTTTCGGCCGGACCCATGAAGAAGTCTCCTCCAAACTTCAAACCGATTTCAACAAAATCCAATGCTGGTTCAATACTAACCAGCTCTCCCTAAATGCCAAAAAAACTGTCTCTATGACTTTCGGCACTAGACAGCGTCTATATAAACTCACCTGCCCCCTGATCTTACATACCCTAAATAACTCCATCCTCGAGGAAGTGCCTTCCTTCAGGTATCTAGGGGTTTGGCTCGATCAACACCTCTCCTTTTCCACAGACGTGGATGCCATCATTTCAAAACTGCGCCCAAAACTTGGTGCCCTCTATCGAAACCGCTCCAGTTTCCCACTACCAGTCAGACGGCAGCTAGTCCAGAAAATGATTCCACCCTCCTTTGACTACTGCGACGTCGTTTACAGCTCCGCCACCAAGACCACCCTAACCAGACTTGACCCCCTCTTTAATGCTTTCTGCCGCTTCACCCTCGATGCTCCCCCACGCTCACATCACTGTGAGCTCTACCGCTCACTGGCCCTGCCATCCCTGAGCAACCGGCGCCTAATTCATAGCGCCAAATTCACTTCCAATTTCTGGCTCAGCTCCCTCCCTCCCTGCCTCGCTTCCTCCTTATCTTCCTCCACCCCTACCCACTCCCTCAGGTCTTCGGATGTGCTAGGCTTCTGGTCATCCCTCACCGTCAGGACCACCGTGACCAATCAGCCTTCTCTTACCTCTTCTCTAAACTCTGGAACTGCCTGCCAGGTCAGATCTGCCATTTATCATCCAAACACTCCCTATCCTTGCCCTCACTAACTTCCCTTGCACCAAATTGTAACTGCCTGACCCCCAGATAGCTCCTCCACCTTCCCCCTTCGCCTGACCAGTGGCTCGGCCTTCGCCTAATTGCTGGCTAATACACTGCCCTGCGCACTTCATTCACTCCCACTCTCTGATTCCCTCCTAATCTCTTCCTTCTCCCCCCTCCCTCCTCCTAATTAACCTTTGCTTCTCAACCACTTGCACTGCTACTGCTCTCCTCCCTCCTCCCACTCTTATTTACCCCTCATCCTCTCCTCCAGCTCCTACTGTCAACTTGGTGTATCCCTCCTCAACTCAACTTCCTGCTACTGGCACTCAAGTATTGTTATTGGCACTTACTTATTCATGTATTAACCTTGAAGTGTTCCATGATATGTATTCCCTGTCCATGATGTCTGATTCCTGTTCTGTTTCACCTATTGTAAAAAAAAAAAATGTGCTAATGTAATCCTTTACTGCTCCACCTATTGTAAAAATGTCCTAATGTAATCCCACCCAACTGTACATTTCTGTATTTACGCTGTTCAATATTCAATGTTGGTATGTTGATTTGCCTCCACTTGTAACCTTCCCCCCAGATCGCACCGTGAGATGAGCATCTTTTTGCTCAGTGTGCCTTTCCTGGTGAAACATTTTCAATAAATAAATAAATATACAATCAACTAACATACCGTAACATCAGGCCTGTTGACGAATAGGGCTCCTTGTAAGTACTGCACTGATTTTGTACTACAATAATTTTTTTTATTGAGTGTTCTATGGGCCCTATACATTAAGGGTATCCTGGCCCTATCTGGCTTTTATGCAGTGCATAGGGATGTGATATGCACATCCGAGATATCCAGTGGACACCTCCCAGATGCACTACTGGTATGCACCTTCTCCACACCCCTGCCAGGGACTGTGCTTAGGGAATCCTGTACAACAACTTGGCTGGTCTGTTTAGGGAGTGAGTGTGCTCAGGCAGGGTTAGCACAGTGCAGCATGCACAATGCCATTTGCACTCCACCAGGCAGTGCCGGGGGGGGGGGGGGCTTACTGGAATGCCAACCAACAGGAATTCCTTGATACAGAGCCAGGACACCTTGAAACATTGGCAGGATGTGGATGTACATGTGGGGTACATATTTTTAATCTTGAATCAAATAAAGAATATATTGAACTCTGAGAACAGCTATTTAGCCTCTTTGTTACTGATAGGAGGGTTGATACCAGCTTCTTGTTAGTATTGGTGTCTGTGTTATGCTGTGTAACCACTAACCAGATTTGGAGCAGCCTTTCTATGAACTTACTCATGTCCCATGATCCCCTTCTCCCACAGGGCAGGGGATCCACTGTGAGGCCCGGGCGGGGCTTCCATTTGGAAGCTGCCAATGCAGCCCACATCTATGCCCCCAGCCAGCCCTGCTCCAAGCACAGAGCTATGTGGCCACACTTGTAGTGCCCAAACCCACCCAGGGGGACATGCATGCTGGCTCCGTGCATCCCATGGGGAACAGCTATGTGGCACACACTTGCACAGCCCGGTACATGCAGTTACCAGAATGTACTGAGCCTGTTTTTAAAAAAGGCCTAATGTGTGATTGCCTCTTTCTGTGCTTTTTATTTATTTATTTAGCTTTTGTTGACCGGGTAAAAACACTAGACAAAAAATGCCTGTTTTCAAGTGTGACCCGGAAGGTTACAATAAGATGTGCAGACAATGTAAATGGGAGAATAAATACAGACAGAGTTGGAAGGCATTTACATAAGGTAAGACTTCAGTAAAGCAGGTTAGGTGTTGTAACAATACATACATGGTATTACATATGATGACAAAGTACAAGAATTAGTGCAGTCAAATACCCATTTTTAGATTGCCATATGGCAAAGAAAGGCATTCATAAGTCTAAGATAAGGATAAAGGACAAGTGTTAAAGGAGTAGTTACCCCTCACCTCAGTACTTACCACACTCAAAAATGAAATGACTAAACTGTGCTTGTAGTCCTACCATGAATTGTAATCACCACTTACCTGCTCTTTCTTACCACGGAATATAATTATTGATGCCTATGCTTATCTGTTTATTCAGTAAATGCTTAATTGTTTGCACCCTGTAGTTCACCTTGTTGTAATACCCTTGCACTGTTTGTAAACCTGTGTAGAATTCTATGCACATTTGTACACATTCCAAACAAATGTAAATATCTTGAAAACTATACAAGCTACACACAAATAAGATGCAAAGTTGTTCATGACAAAAAAACCTTTGCAATAAGAGTAGCCACTAAGCCGAACTCTGTATAGTTTTTAAAATACAGCCACCTAATTAACCAAATGTCCATATTTTTTACCACATTTTCCACTTTGGATGGCAAATATTTTAAAAACTGTAAGGAGTTCAGCTTAGTGACTACCCTCATTGTAACAATCTTTTTTGTCCTGAACAACTTTGCAGCATGTTGTTTTTGTGTAGCTTGTATAGTTTTCAAGATATTTAGATTTGTTTGGCATGTGTGCAGATGCGCTTCCAAACAGAAGATGCTTTTTTTTCTGAGTGAACACTTCAGTAGACATGCCAAACAAATGTAAATGTCTTGAAAACCATACAAGTTACACATATACAACCAGTGTCAAAATTGTTCATAACAAAAAGACCTTTACAATGAGGATAGTCACCAAGCTGAACTCTGTATAGTTTTTAAAATAAAGACATCTCTGCTGTTGTATTGTAAAGCAGTGCTTGACGCTGAATCTATGGGCTCGGCTACATCACTGTCACATGAGACAGGATGCATTGTAGGTACAAGAAAAGCAATAAACTTAGCTGAGATGGAGATCCCCAGGGGTTATAAAACTACCATAAAGCTAGCAGGCTAATTTAGGAAAAACTCCTGATAGCAGACAGAGGGAAGGACACACTAGGGCTTCACACACAAATCAAAACACTCTGCACAACATATGTTTTTACAAATGCTGGGTGTACTACTCCTTTAATATAAGTGTATGGAGCAGGAAACTATAGCTGAGAGGAAAACAGTCAGAAGATAGGGGTTCAGGGGCAGTGGCAGGCCAAGAGAGTGTTCAAGTGCTCCCACAGGGATTTTTTAAAACTGTTATGTGTGTCAGCACAGCAGGCAGTCACAGAGAGTGTGTTACAGAATCTGGTAGCACAGACAGCAAAAACCCTGTCACCTGTCAAGGAGCAGGACTTGGGTACAGTGAATGTATGAGAGTCATTAGACCTGAGTAGGTATGTAGATTGGACAGGTTTAAGGAGGCTTAACAAAGCAAGAGGGGTAGTGGTTCTGACTATCTTGTCAATAAAGTAGCCCAGAGCTAGGGACCGGTAGTTGGACAGGGACAGCCATTGAAGTTTATTGTACAAGTCACAGTGGTGAGTGAGTCAAGGAGCAGCAAAAGCAAAGTGGCAAATATTATTATATGCAACATCCCACTTAGCTAGACTAGACTCTGCCACAAGGGGGAAGGTTGTAAGTCCATAGCTGAGCTTGGGTAGTAGTATGCCTTTAGCCGTGGCAAGATGCACACCTACAGTAAGAGCTCCTCTTGCCCTACAGGCTAGGCTCAACTTGGCATCTGTAGCCTTACACACATTATGAATATGCAGTGAGAGGTCTAATTGAGGGTCAAGAGTGACTCCCAGGTATTTAAAAAAGGAAGTGATACCTACCAAGGATCCATCGATACCCTTAACACATGTGGGGGCAGGGCATAGTTTTAGTTTGGCTGAAGCACCAAAGAGCATAGCCTGGGTTTTCTTAGGTTAAGAATGAGCTTATTTGACAGCAGCCAGGATTGTAGCTGGAGGAAGTCCATTTACAATTGGAAGTTTATGACACAGATATCCTTCGAGCTGGCAAGCAGTACTGAATCATCAGCATATAGAGTAGAACTACAGTGAGAGGTCACCAGCGGGCAGTCATTAACAAATAAGGAGAATAAGATGGAGCCTAGAATAGACCCCTGTGGTACCCCAACATTGACAGGTATAAGCTCCAAAAGGGCTCTATTATACTTGATAAGCTGCTGCCTACCATTAAGGTAGTTAGAGAACCAAGATAAGGCTGGGAGGGACAATCCAAGCATGCACAGTTTTGAGCACAAGAGTGTATGATCCACCAGATCAAAGGTCTTAGAGAGGTCTACAAAGATTGCTGCAGATAGCATACCATGGTCAGTTGCGGTCCTAATGTCAGACATAGCCTTAGCAAGGGCCATGTCTGTATTTTGGCCCTTGTGAATCCCATGCTACTCTGAAGTCAGAAGATCATACCTCTGCAGATATTCTGACAGCTGTGCTTCAACCACCTTTTCCAGTAGCTTGCTAACAGTCAACAGAATAGCTATGGGCTGGTAGTTATCGGTGCATCTTTTGATCTCCTTGTCTGAAGACTGGTAGTACCCTGGCTACTATCCAGACAGGGGAGACCACTCCAGTAGTAAGGGATAGGTTGAAAATGTGGGATGCAGGGAGAGCAAGAAAGGAGGCTCCCAGTTTTAGGAGCTTTTGCTCCAGATTATCATGACTAGCACTCACGTATGGGGAAAGACCAGCAAGCAGCTTACAAGTCTCATTCACCGAGACAGCTTTAAGATATGGGGGTTGGGGGAGACAGACCTAAGTATTAGCTCAGTGGGAATAACCAGTCATTCCTTTTTCATCAAAGTACAGTACTTGTCAAGTCTACCTTTGATGGTCACTACAGTATCAGCTGATACCACATGCTCTGACTGTCTATTCCAAATGTTTACCACACATTCTTTGAAGTAATTCTTCCTGATGTTTCTCTTAAATATTCCTCTTTCCAGTGCCATTGAGTGTCCTCTTGTCCTTTCATATTTGTGTATCTTGAAGAGCAATACTTGGTCTGATAGCATTATCCCTCTCAGATACTTGAATACTGTAATTACAATATGTCTCTCCTGAGTATTCTGTTTTCAGTGAAGAATAGTTCAGGTTCTGCCAGTCAGCCCTCATCATAGCCTACGTTTACCAATCTATTAACCATTTTGGTCCTCTCCTCCGTACCATTCCACTGATCTTTCCTTAAATATGGGGATCAGAACTACAAATCATCAAGAACAAATAATGCTGAAAAATGAAAGTTCTAATTCACAGACTGAGTTTTTGGAGGCACTGCTAGAGATAAATGAAACACTCAGTGAATCCCTAAAATAAATAAGGACACCTCTTCCCTTTTTTGTTTCCCCTTTTTCATTTCTGAGCACGTCAAAACCACTAAGGGGACAAGCAGAGTCAGTGGTGGACTGCTTTAACCACATCTCAGTTATCCGATTATGTCAGGTCCACGGAGTACCTCAGTGGAATCAATAAAGTCCAAGAGGGTAGCATCTTTCAGAAAAAGAGATGTGCAAGAACAAGGGGACACAATTTCAAGATAGAGGGTGGACGGCTCAGGGGCAATGTGAGGAAGTATTTTTTCACAGTGAGGGTGGTGGATGCATAGAACAGCCTTCCTGAGGAGGTTGTGTGGTCTAAAACTGTGGCAGAATTCAAGAATACATGGGACAGACATAAGGCAATTCTTGTGGGGGGGTAGGAAGAAATAGGCTGTTGGTTAACTAGGATTTGCAGCTTATCCTGTAGGTAGGGAAATTGGCTGACTAGGTGGGCCAAACGGTCCTTATCTGCCATCAAAGTCTATGTTTCTATGTTTCTATGTTACAACTCGGGCTTCATTCTCAGTAAGTCTGCAGTAGATATGTTGTGAATTTTTAATTCACTGACAAAGTTGGTGTGAATCCTTGGAAATTTACAATTCGTGAAATTTGTGAATTCCATGACAGACACACCAACTTTGGTGATGGATTTTATTTATTTATTTTTATTACACAAAACCTTAACAAAACCCCCCTTCTCTCACCAAAAAATGATTAAAAGTATGACAGTTCGTGAAATTTGTGAATTCCATGACAGACTTTGGTGACGGATTTTATTTATTTATTTTTATTACACAAAATCTTAACAAAACCCATAACCCCCCTCCTCTCACCAAAAAATGATTAAAAGTATGACACCTACCTCCCAACCCCCTACTGGCACTCTCCTCCCTCCTGCCCCCACCCTGGCAAAATGCTGCTAGTAGTGACCCTGCTTGAAAATGTAATCCCTTCCCCCACCCGTGCACCACACACTCCACCCACCTACCCCCCACATGAGTCCCACTGTCTTCCTTAGTAGTCACAGACCCAGTCCCCAAAGTCTTACCACTCTCATCCCTACCACCTTCTCCCATCCCCAACCCCGGGCCCCACCTCAGCACACACATCTCAACCTAGAATATTGAAAATGCTCCCCTGGTGCAGAGAGTCTGCTCTGTTCAGTGTCCATCTTGTACGGTAGGAATGAATTAGTTGTGATGTATTTGCTCCTAGTGACACCTAACTGGCTGAGAATTCGACCAATCAGGTTTTACTAGGAGCAAAGACATCACTACTCATTCATTCCATTATGAGATGGACACTGTACAGAGCAGTCCTTACCCTTTCTGAGTGGGGAAAGGATTTTTTTACCATTTTTGTGTTGGATGAGAGGGGTATAGCAAAGAAATTGCGGTTGCTATTTGCCAGGCGAATTAGCCATTTGCCATGCAAATTTAGCCAAATCGCCTGGCAAATAGCAATGTGAATTGTGGTCCTTAGCTTTGTGAATTTGCTGAAATTCATAGATTTTTTTTCATGGAGTGAATTTGGGCTGCTTCACACACCTCTAGTCTGGAGAGGAGACTACAGACATTTGTATTCATTCTAACTACTGAATGTAGTTTCCTTACTTATTGTTTGCTTATTACAGTGCTTGCGTTCTGTGCTCATCATTTAAAGTGTAATGTACTTGCCACACACCTCTTGTCCTGTATGTATTTTTGGTTTTTCTACTACTGTTTTGTTGCCATCTTTTAGGCGCAGGTCAGGCCTGACAAAACTCCCAGGAATCAGTGCACCCACCCAGTGAATAACTAAATGAACAAATAATGAAACAAGCCTCTGGTTACACGCTGTGGTTGCTAAACAGTTATTATATAGGAGCCACATTTTCAAAATGGTGAAATACAGTATTTATATGGAATTTGGTGACAATTGGATAAATGGTTTTAGATTTGCTTAAAATGTAACAGCTAATCACAGGCTAAAACTAATGATTAAGTATGTTCCAGCAGCCAGTATTAAGCTGCACTAAAAAAATCCATAGCATAGCATGTTTATGTTACATTTGGTAGAAATCAGATAAGTGTGTGTACATTGAGGAAAAATATAACAGCCAATCACAAAACTAGAACTGCTGTGCAGAGTTAAGCCAAAATGGCAGATATTGTGATATATCCTCAATCATTGTTAATAGTGCATGCCTATAACAAATGAAGTTGAAATAGCCAATACGATGATGCGGTAAAGAATGCATAGCAGTGACTAGTATTCTAAAACACTGAAGACCTCCAAACACTGGATTTCTATATCATGCTTGGTGTAGATTCAGTAAGTCACTGACACAGACATAGTACATGGGAGGTCTTCACCATATCCCCTTTCATGTCTACTGCAGTGCCCAGTGGGAATGAATAACAGTATAGCATAGGCTGAGGAAGAAGTTATGCCTGATTTTAAAGAACATAGATGTGATCTCTAGGCTCTCTGTAGTGCAGTAATTGCAATTTTCATTTTTGTTGATGGATACACAGATTTTATAACTATACTGGCCTTAAATTTGTTTGCTTTCTAAAACATGTTTTCTTATTTTAAATTTCTGGAATTTCTCACTGATGTGTAAGGTTACTATAATGCCAGTTGATGACATTGCAATTCAGCACAGGACTTGTACATAAATATGTATATAACAATCTCCAGGCTAAATAATACAGTAAACAACGGAATTGTGCTGACCATGGGTCTCATTTCAGTCCTGGCCATGAGCTGCTGTATACCATGATTCCCTGCTCTTGTGCTGCCCCCAGCCACCCTTGACCTCCTTGCACAGATCCATCCACATGCACGGGGAATGCCCATGGATGATGAATCCCACCAACAAGCTCTTGTTCACAGAGCAGCACAGAGGTCTGCAGCATCCTGGGCAGTGGTTAGATTGCAAATGTTTAGGTGCAAGAATTCTCACCTATAGACTTGGAGGTGAAGGAACTGTAATATCTCGGTGGTGAAACTCTTCTATATTATTCCATGGAGGAAAATGACAGAGGTGCAGGCTCCCATACAGTTTTGCAAGGGGGATTCCTATGGTTTTCTGCCCAATTTAACCCTTGAATGTGGGGTAGATACATGCGCATTATGCATAAGCTGACCCAATAGATAAATAGGGCCCATAGTCTGAGGAGGGATTTCTACCCCACAGGTACAGAATACAAATCCTCAAGGCACATTACCATGAAATAAGTATACCACAGCTTTCATTTTTCTAAATATATATGTCACATATCTAGATTTAAAAAAATGTGAAGACCCCAAAATTTATTTTTAATCAAAAACATGTTTACTCTTTTCTTTTACATTTTGAAAACTTCCCCCAGGTATGTAGCAGAGTAACTGATAATGTCACATTCAGCTCAGCACTAGTATAAATATTTCATTTTCAGGGCCAACGTTACAGTGGAGGTGCTGTCCTGTGGATGATAAGTTAAACTGAAGCTTCTTCTGCCCCATTTCAGATGTATGTTGAGCAATACATTAAATATCTGATGGCACTTTTTGTAACAGTAGGTGATTACTTCTCATCTTGGTTCACATCAATACCAGCTTCTAACTCATTGCTTTATAATGTAGATTGAGATACATGTATGGCAAATGTCATCTAACACCAAGAATATACTTATGTAGCAAGTTCTCTCAGTTTATGAACCTGAATTAAGCTCTTGCTTCCCTGCGATGGCCTTCCCTAGATGGTTGCCTTCAGTACCCATTGCTAAGCAACTCTTACAAGCTCATATGTGGCCATCTCCCCAACTGCCTGGCTGGTCTCCTGGTTCCCAAGTGCTCAGCAAGACTTCTCCATACTTCTGGGTGAAACCTAGTGGATATACTTAGGGTGCAGACCATGGCTGGCAGCAAATTCTTTGCTACAACCGCCTCTCTCCTCTGGAACAAGCTTGCTCCCAACTTACAGGATGCCCCCTCCCTAGGAATATTCAGGAAAGGTCTCCATGCTCACTTACAAGATGCCAGTGTCTGCTCTTGCTACTGAGTGCAAATCCACTATACTCTTGTACCCCAGCAATTATCTCTTGCAGTTCTTAACCTACTGTTCTGTTCCCTCACTTTCCCTGATCCCTTCCAAACTCTGTAAATCACCTCCTTATTCCCCTGTGCCAGCCTTAATCAATTCTACTATATCCCCCTATTCATGAAGGCTCTGCACACAGGGTACCCTGCAGCCTATTCCTCTATTGTTACCCCCCATCCAGTGTAAAGTAACAAACCTCTGGTGGCCTGCCTGACTTTAACCCATATGGGTTGGTCCCCTTTGGTCTCATATCAACCCCAATGTATGATGTATTGTGTTTCTGCTGTATTTTTTATCCATGTTCTTTGTACATTGCTGTATTTGTCTCCTTTGTGTAATTAATTCCATGTCACCCCTGAAAAAGGGACCTCCATGGCTCAGCAGCCTTACCCAGTCATCAAAATTGAATAAATAAATGTCTGCTAAGCTGCCTGTTTTCTGTCACTTTTTCATGTAATTTCCTGCACAGTGTACTTTTTATTTATTCCTCATTTTCTCTTTTTATGGGAGAAGGAGAAGCATAAAGACAAAGCTGGCTAAATTTACTTTTATAACAGATCATGATCTGGCTTCTTTCTTAATGGCTTTAACTTTTGGATTTTTTTTTTTCTCATGAAGCCAGTAATTTATATTTGGTCAATCTCAGCAGTGCAGAATTTGTTGGCTGACTTTAATTTATAATTGGTAGCAGTCTTCCACAGAAATTCAATAATTCAGTGCAGTTTGTTGAAGGGTTATGTGCATGACCATGCTGCTGTGTTGTCGACCTGAGTCACCTGAGTTTAGCACCAGGACTGAGTGATGTGCTGCTGAGTGCAGTGCATGTCAGTCAGAGGTGGGTAGGTGCCCTTGCCTGTTGCCATGGTGACATGTCACAGAGAGCTTGGGAGCTTGTTCCCTCAGGAAGATGGCACTTGGATTAAGCTGCCATGGTGTGCGAGGCCACCAGAATGCTAGGCATGATGCTTGTAAGGTAGGTGAGTTCAGGGGTCACCAAGAATGAGCATTTCCTGCCCCAGTGGAACTTATAAGGGAGAACAATCCTTCCTGCAGCATTTGGATTCCCTTCTAGTACTCTTGTGTCCCATCTATGCAATCACCTCCTGCAGCTGTATCATGGACCTTGGGGGAAGCCCTCACCCCAACAACCATTCCACGGGGTGCAAACTATGGGGATGATGGATGTAGATTAGCAGTAATGGGGCTGGCAGGTCACCAGCTAGATAACTGACTGGCAGTATGAAATGTAAATGCAGTAAAGAAAAGTTTCAGTGTTGCATACTTGGACATAGTCTAGAGGGATCCATCCAGTTTAAGGCTAATGTCTATGCATTGATTATAGCAGTATGAATGGCTTCCATGGCCTTGGCCACCTGGTCCTTGAGTAACAGTGTTTGCATGGTGTTTTTACTTTGTACAATGTTTCCAGCTTCTCACAGTTCATGACTATTCAGTTTAAAAAGACATTGGAGCTAGTTTGTTGGTGCAATAACAGTACTGCCATGTGAAACGCCAGTGACTTGGGTTTGGAACCAACAGAGAAGGAAGACTGAGCATCTCAGAGGAGGCTATCCTTGGGAAAAGATGGATAAATGTCTCCTCAACCACATTGCCACCTGGGGGACCATGGGTGGCAGTGCAGACAAAAGCATCTTGGGAGGAAGGACATCAAGTAGGCTCCACATACCATGATGCAAAGTGCATGCATACACATGCATGGAGCCCTAGTGAGTCTGCATCCTGTGGAGGGAGACAATGGGAAGTGCCAGAGCCCAGTAGTGACACTAGTTGTACTCCTGGGCCTCACACCAGTTGGTCACCTGAAGCCACCAGAATCACAAGGTTGATAAGGATTTGGGTCACCCCACTTTCTCCACCATGGCAGTAAGCCGTGGGCTGAGTGAATGGTAGTAGTTGCAATAGGGCTTGGACGAGGCTGAGGGTTGATGGGGAGGGTTTAGGGGGACAGAGTAGTAATTACAAAAAACAAAAACAACAAAGAATTTATAAAGACCTTGTGCCCCAAAGTGTAATTATCTGCTTTGTAAACTCCTAATAATGTAATTATTGGAAGGGCATCTGTCACTGGCCTATGATGATTTTTTCTATGGGATGTATTTTTGTTGTCCTATTAGGCATTTTCTTTGGAATGTTGGGTGGATAGAAATATTGTATTTTTTTCTTAAACTTTTTATTTAAACACTTAACATAATGTGGATTAATATAAGCATTCAAAGTACTATACTTCCATTTTGTAGAATGATAGAATTATTATGACCCCCGTCATTTCAGTGCAGACCCTTTGTTTTTGTTTGCCTATTCTGTAAAGCATAATTTGCAAGCAACTCCAATGTAGTTATGTAGAGCCAGTGTAGGTACTGGGAAGAACATAAGAAACAAAACAAAAATATTTGGAATAGGATCTTTTGGTCCATTTGGATGATGGCAAATAATATTTAACTCAGAAGCACTGAAATTCAATATTTGTTATTTGAGAATCATATTTTTTCTAAAAGTTCCAGACCCAAGCTCAAAGCAGATATTTCTAAATGGAATATGTCCTACAATATTAATTTTCTTGCTCTGTTCCCTGCAGGAAGGCATGCCCCAAACATTGAGTTCTACCAGTATGTTTACTCCTGGTGGCTTCAGTCCTCATCTACGCACATCTAAAGAAGGTAACCAAGAAGGATTACTATTCCAAGATGGAAATCTTATCTCTGCCTCTCTAGATGCTCTGATCCAACATCTTATACCTACAGCTGATTACTATCCTGAAGTAAGTATTTCATCTCTTGATAATTATTCATTACTATGTATTGCCAACAGATTTCAATGAAAAAAAAGATTAATTCCTAATCACTGTGTATTTGCATACTTCTGTAGAATACTTCTGTGGAGAGGGTCATTTTAAGGCTGCATAATTAATCAGAATGAAGCCATATTCTAAATCATTATCTAAACATATTAGTGTTTTATAGAAGAAGTTGTGGATCATAATTGACCATATAAAACCCTTCCCCTGCATCAGTGAATAACTAGGCGACACCATTTGTTTCATTTATAGTGTCATAATAAAAATGTGTTTCCACTTAACTGCATATTTAAATTATGTGTGCATACAGCTTAACACTCAAGTAAAAGGTATCAAATCATGATTGACTGCTAATTTTAAAAAGTTCCAAAGGCATTCACAGTCACAAGAGCCATGTCCCTGTAAAATATGAAAAACTAAAGCTGTTCATAACTAAGCTAATATGTAATTTAGGGAGTATTATACAGTACATCCAACAACATCTTATGACCTTCACAGAGAGTTTGTAAAGACTAAATGAAAAAATGGTTTGGGAGCAGTTTTGATCATGCTATCTTTGGTTTTATGGTTTTGATTGGATATGCTGTGCAACATACTTCACTACGTAACTCCTGCAGCAGTATTAGAATGTGAATTTGTTTGTATTCAGGTTTTTTTTTCTTATCAAATTGAGAACAAGATGTACCAGTCACAAATCAGACCATGAGCACTCTTCTGAGTTGATGTGATCCCTAGTACATATTAGGTCATGGTATGTACAGTAAGCAACTGCAACTATGTTGCCATCCACTCTCACAATGCTGTCTCACAGCTTGCTCAGATCAGGGAATGACATACAGTCTGGTTTGTGAGTAGGCTACTCTGAACCCAACTTAATTAGAAAATTATTTAAGCCCACAAAAAATGAATTACAGTATCTCCACATAGATAAATGGCACACTTTGCTCTACAGTTCATTGGTGTGCAGTGAGGAAAACTAACAAAAAATCTGATATTGCCCCTTGTAGCTCAAACCCTTAAATGAGTGCTGAATATGTTTGGAATGTATTTAGATTCTAAGGGCTGGATATTCGAACTGCGCTATTTTGTGGCGCAAGCCCTTGTGCTGCACAAAATAGTTGCACAGGAGTGTGTCAGGCGATATTCAAAGGAGTTACCTTGAGCAACTCCTGAATATCACCACAACCACAACCACTGTGCATGCAGCAATGGAACTTGCCACGCCAAGTGGTCAGAGTGGAGCATTCAACTAGCGATTGGCGCCAAGTACCATTGCGCCATGTGCAAAATCCCATATTCAAAGGTGACATACAAATGGGGCCATAATTCATCACAAAGGCACAGGGGGCCATTGGCATCTGATTATAGCCCCATTGCATCATCGTAAAGTATGCAGATGCTCTGATCCTGAGGACTGTGCTGGCACCCTGCCAGGCAACAGCAATCGGGACCAATGCACCCCTGCAGCCGATTGCGGGCAAACAGTGTATAATCCCCACCACCACCCCCACTGGCCCGATCGCGGGCATAGTTTAATCCCCCACCAGCCCGATCATGGGCAGCAATGTAGCTCCCCGTACGTATCCCTGGTGGTCAAGTGGACCATAAATCTGTCAGCGGGATTGTGTATTAACAACCCCTCCACCTCCGATTATATCCCTGGTGGTCAGTGGACCGAACATCCTGATCGGCGGGATGGGTGTGCAAACAACCCCAAAACATCCCTGGTGCCTAAAAGTATCCCCACCCCACCCACCTGCAAAGCCTCCCACCTCCCTCCCCGCAGCCGGTAGTGGCAGCATCCACCCACCTGCCCGCCCTGCACCCCGCCCGACGACTGCCGGTAGGGCCCTGCACACCAGTGGTGCAGAGCAAAACCAGTAAAGTGCAGCCCCATACCATCTAAAGACAGTATCCATTTTGTGAATGAATGAATGTATTCATTCACGTCTGGACTTGTCATCGAATGGGCAGCCCATTAACTCTTGCTGCGCAATCAAGCGTGCAATACCGAACGATCGGCTCGGCGGAGCAGCGGGCAGGTGGTCGTCTGCTCCGCCCGGCTGCGAAAGCGGAAGCGGGGAGTGGTGGGGCTTCATGGAGTGTGGGTGGGTGATGAGACACTGGCCACCAGGGCTATGTTCAGGGAGGGGGTTTATTCAACATACATCCTGCAGTGGGATGTGCCACTGGACCACCAGGGATGAAGTTGGCAGGAGGGGTTTCTTAAACAAGTACTGCCCGTGATCAGGCTTTTGGTCCACTGGACCACCAGGGATGAATGCAGGGGGTTTCTTAAACAAGTACTGCCCGCAATCAGGCTTTTCGGTCCACTGGACCACCAGGGATGAATGTGGGAGGAGGGGTTTCTTAAACAACTACTGCCTGCAATTGGACTTTTCGGTCCACTGGACCTGAGGGATCGTTCGGGGAGCCACATTGCTGCCCGTGATCGGGCTGGTGGGGGGGATTAAACTGTGCCCACGATCGGGCCAGTGGGGGGTGGTGGGGGGATTTACAGTCAGCTGCCTGTGATCGGGCTGCGGGGGGGCACAGGGACTGGGTTGAGGGCCAGCCACAGGTGGCAGCTGCTGTGTTGGGCCCTGCAGTGCAGCAGCTCACCTGTGGGTGGCCCTCAACTTAAGCCTTTTTTTTTGGCTCAAAGTTGTGCAGGCGCAGGTTGGGGGTTGTGGTTCCTTCCCTTCCAGTTCAGCATGCATTCATTTGCATTGCGCTGTTGCTCAGCATGTTTTCTGTGGCGCAACTGCCTCCTGCTGAATATGGCAGAATGGAGCAAGTTCGGACTTGCACAGGCGCAACCCTATTGCGCATGGCGCAACCCTTTTGAATATCTGGGCCTAAATGTATAAACACAAGTGGCATTTCATATGTTATTGTAACACATCTGCAGAATTGTACCCAAGTGTGACAGGGTTGGGTAAGACCTTGCCCCATTTGTTATACAAAGAGAGTTAAAAGCAAGGATCTAATCTGTCCTCTCCTATTCTGTTACTTTTCCATCTCTTGTCTGTCTGACTGTGCAATCAATTTTTCCTTGTGGAACCTCAGAACTGGCCACTCTGATGGTCTCCCCTTTTCCCCCTGTTATCTTCCTTCCTTTACTTGCTGTTTCTGTTCTTCCTTTTTTTCCATTGCTCCTCTGTGGTTAAAAATATATGTGGAGTTTTATGTGAAACTGAGATCCCTTGGTTTGCAAATATATATAGCTATACTGTTAGAATTGTTGCAGAAAGGTATTCAGAATTCAGGAGGTTAACCATGAGATGCAGTTTGGCCTCCACAAGCTCATTTGCAGAGGTGTCAACAGGAGATCAGTTCTGGGACACAATGTTCTATTTTGTTGCACCTGCAAGAAAGAAATTTACAAAATTCTGAATCTGATACATTCTGTGAGAAACAGGAGATGTATCTTAACAAGCTCAGGATGCAGAAGTTAATTGCAAGGAAAACAAAATTACATATAAAGAGAGCAGTCTTTTGGTTGGAGAGAGATTAAGATTTCGATTTAGAGATACAGTACCCTCAGATGAAGGATGTTGGTTTGTTTGAATTGCTTGTATAAGCACTATCCTGCACAATCTTATTTTTTTTATTGTTATTGATAATAAAATGCTACTTGTGAATTTTATAACTTCTCCTAGTTTGCCTATGTTTCCTGACCTGTGCCTCGATGACACCATTTTACACATCATGTGAGTTTCATGGGCATAGAAAAAGTTTGTCCAGGGCCCTAGAGGTGGTAACTGGGAACAGAAAATAGGATGTAGAAAGTCCTTTGCATTTACAGACTGGGGGCTCAAGGAGGTATAGGGCTTAATGACAGTTTTGATTTGGCTGCACTTCTTTGAGATGAAGTAGTGGATGTTATCATTTTATATATTTGGTTATACAAACTCTACAGGTGACAAAATGGTGACATATAAGAACATGTGAACAGTTTGTCTTGCTATAGGGGATTTATTTTTCCTGTTGTAATGCTGATTCATACGAATAGGATCAATTACAATTTTCTGGGGTATTTATCACTTTAATTTAAGCCACCATTTATGACACATTTTATATGTATTGTGCCATTAATATGATGGGATGGATATAATGAATATTTATCAAGATACTTAAGATCATTTTTTGTGAAGGATATTAAGTGGTATTAATACATTAAAGATATTGTTTTCTGTGTTTCAACATGAATTATCACTTTTTTTTTAAATGATTGGTCAGTCTGCATATATCTACTTGATTAAGTATAGTGCTGGTTACCTTTTTTGGAGACATGTTTTATTGATTACATTTATAGCACTATGACACTTAAATAGATGTGGTAATTGTGAATTGTTGCTGTAGTAACCGCACAGTATATAATGTGTGATTCTGGGGTGCACCATCACTCTAATGAAGCTTGGGAGCACCTGAGCAAAATGTTAGTGTGCACATTACTAATTACAAACTGGCATGGTGTTTGCGTGCACTCCTAGCTATGAGATCAGTTGTTATTGCACTGTGATGAATTTCACTAGCTGTAAACCATCAAAAATTGGTACGTTAACTTATACTTTTGTGGTGCCTTTTTTGTCCTTGCTAATGGGTGCTCAGTTTTTTTTGTTTGCCAGATTCTGAATGTGTATATACACCTTCTACATTGGAAGTATTAATTACAATGCTACCTTGTATTAAAAATGACCAATTTATTCCTCTGCTTGTTTACATGTTTGAAGTTGTGGTGATAAATGTTTTTGCCCAGAGACCATGAGTACGAACTTGCATTTATCAAGTGAATATAAAGCAATTGTTTTGTTTGTCATTCAACATTTATTTATGGTTAGTAAATGTTGGCTTTCAGTTTCTACAATAATTGCCAAAGTACTCCACAATTGCCTATCATGTCCTTATGTTCTTTTTTTTTATTCTTGATATTGTTCCTTGGATATGAACAGTGGAAAACTAGTGATTTAAAACTAAAAGCTGTGAGTCTGATCTCTGATACACAAGGTAGCTTGAACATAAATCAGTGTCACAGCAATGTAGTAACTTTGAGAATTCTGGAGACAAGATGCTTGCAGATTTGAGTAATTAATAGCTCATGTATAAGAAGAAACTCTTCAGGCTGAGAACAATCTACAGCTGCATAAGAACTGGATTTAGTCATATTAAAAAATACAAATTGGATTCATAGTCCCACCACAATCAGTAGGTATTATATGGTACATAATATGTTTGTTTATTTAAAGGAAAAGTCCTCTCAACCTTTTCTTCCGTTTGATGGTGTAGTGTGTTGGCATGAACAATGATTCTCTCTCTTGCACCCCCCTAATTTCATCTTAATTTAAATTTAAATTAAGTTGCTTCACTCTGCTCTGCCCTGGTGTGAAAACCTCTTTGATGCCATTGTAAAGGACATGACCCCACTCATAAAGGGAAACACGGGAGTTGATAATGAGTATTTACACATCAAAGGGACTGGGAGTAAGCAAAGAGCCCCTACCACATAAGAATTAATCAGTTGAATAACAAAACTTCACAAGCACCTGCATCCTTACAGCTGCAGTTTGCCAACTTGGACACACTTTCAGCAACAGAAAGCATCGGGGACCTTACCTTGAAATGTCTGATGGCCAGCACAAGAAAAGCATACAGGGACTTTGGAAGACATACAACAAAGCTTACTGACAGTAGCACTTCTGCTGACTTTTGCATGTACACATCATCAACTCCCATGATCCCTTGCATTAGTGGGGTCATGACTTTTGCAATGGCATCAAACATGTTTCTACACCAGGGCAGAACAGAGTGAAGCAACTTGATTTAAATTTAAATTAGGATGAAATTAGGTGGGGTGTAAGAGTGGGAATCATTGTTCATGCCTACAAATTACACAGGTATACAAAAAGTCGGTTGAGTGGACTTTCCCTTTAAAATAAACAGAGAAAACCATATAGCCTGTTGATCTGAAAATCACTGACAACAGTATCCCAAGTACTTGTCATAGATACAATTGCATAACTATTATGTTGTAACATAAAATTCAAAGTTCAACAAATACATACAAAATTGCAATTTAGTATTACATAGAGAATGGTTTGGGCTGGACAAGGCAAGGCAAGGCAAAGATTATTTATAAAGCACCCAGTCCAAAAAGGCTCTAAGTGCTGTACAAATTTCAGACATAAAATAATATAAAATAAGAATTATTTTTGAATACAGTATAAATATTACAGTAATCAAAGGCAGGGGACCTTAATTAATAAAAAAAATGCATGTTGGAATAAGAAGGTCTTCGGGGAGGCTTTGAAAGCCTCCAGCATGTTGGCCATATGTATTTGAGAAGGGAGCAAATTCCACAGAACTGAAGCAGCCACTCCAAAAGCTCTGTCACTCAATAGTTTCAGTCTTGAAGAAGGAACAACAAGCAGGCCCACATCAGTGGAGTGGAGAGAGCAAACTGTGTGATAAGGAACCAGGAGCGCTTTCAGGTAGTCAGGTCCCGAACCATACAGGGACTGGACTACCTGAAACAGCTCCTGGTTCCTAGCCATATTTTACCAAATATAAAACACATTTCAAGACTGAGGGGCTCTGACCAATAGCTGGCATGCAGGAAAGACAAAAGAGAGTTTTAAAAGTCCATCACTCTTATAAACACAATTAATTGCATTATTTGGGCAGACCATTGATTATGTAATTTATTAAACACTGCAGTACAAACTAGATTAATTACCTTTGGGGCTGAGGCTACAATGCCATGAAAGGCCACTCTACAAGATTGGAAATATAGCACAGAAGATATGCAGGTTTGGCCCCATGGACCACCAGATTTCTTGTTTGTGTCCCTCCATTGGGATAAAGATATTTGAACCAGCCATCCCCATACAGCTAAACTCCCATTTCAAAGAAATGTTATAGCTAATATATGAAGGAAGGCAAGCAGGTCCTGATACACACGTATTCCTTATTTAGTTGGGGTTGGGCATATTACTGCAATTTGAACTGATAAAAAAAATCACTACACTTAAAATCCTGCCAGATAGAGTAGTAGAGTCTCTCACAGCAGTAACTGGGAATTTAAAACCCTGTTTCATAGTCTTCATTGACTGAAGATGTCAAGCAAAGTAAATTTTAAATTAATGGCAATGACATATCAGGTTCTAAAAAGCACTGCACCACTTTATTTACAAGACCTTGTGTTCCCGTGAATACCTTCTAGAGTTTTGCATTCTAGTGAAGCACAGTCATTTCTTGACATCTCAATTTAAGAGCCAATTGCTTGATAAACACTGACCTTCTTTGCACTTGGTTCCCATAATTTGGAACAGTCTGTCTTTGGATGTAAGATGTGCAGAATCATTGTGGGTTTCTAAGAAATATTAAAAACATTTTTATTTTGTTAATTGTAATTTCTATCTCTTCTGTTACTGTTGTACTGCATAACTGGCCTTGAAACTTGTGAAAGACACCCAATAAATGTTTAATTGAATCAATACAATTGAAAAATGGAAACATTGGCAGAGAGTTGGGAAGGAGAAACCATGACCAGTAGCTGTCCTTTGGTATTTTATTCATTTAGTTATTCAAAATGTTTGGATAGGAAAGGCACACTAAGCATCAAAATCTGACTGTTTCCAGGTACATCCAGGTACACTGAGGCAGGGTACATCATTTTAGTAAACACGCATAGAGCAGTGATAATAAAATACCAAGATACACTAGAATAAAACTTTATGAAGGTAAACAAAATGAAGAAATGGTGAAAACTACCAAATCTCCACTAGGAACAAGGGCAATGCTGAACAAATTATATTTAATTACTGAAAATAAAATATAATATTTTAGTATTTGTTTGCACCCATTCGAAAAAAAACAATAATGTAGCAGCCAATTACAACCTTTGAGGAAATGAGGCAGCTAGTTGATCTGCTGAGCTGCAACTCAAGGTGAATGACAACCTTATAGACCAATAGGAGTAGTCTCTGACCTATCTATCCATGACAGTATTATTGACATATCTAAAAGAGAGATCAGTAACCTAGATAGTACAATTTATTTGGCAATTTGTATCACCACTGGTAATGCAAACATTTTTAAAATATGTCAGTAAGTTGCCTGACTTGGCTATAATGGAAACTGCCTCGATACATTTTTGCATTATGCGTCAAAACAAATTAGAATTTGTCAAAAAAAGCTTTATTTATTTTTATTTATTTAGTTGTTTAACCAGGTATAGCACACTAAGCTGAAAGTTTTTTTACAGGAGCGACCTGGGAGCACAAGGAGGTTAAGTGACTTGCTCAGGGTCACACAGTATGCAAGTGGAAGCTGTGGGATTCAAACCCAGGTCTGGTCTGCTGGATGTCACCAGATTTGCAGCTCAGAGCCTTAGACCACTGCGCAATACTGCCTCATCACAGCTTAAAATGATATAGTCTGGGCTGGCATAGTGGCACTACAGGCATTACATTTCACTCCTCTGTGGGGGACCCAGGCCTGAGTCTGAAGCCTACCTTTCATCTGGGCTGACAGGGACTTCAGTGGCGTTGTGCAGGCAAAGTGCCTGGGTCCTGATGGTGCAGGTTAAGAACATTCAAAATGCTAGCACACCCTGGTAGCTTTGTAGCTACTGGGTGTGTTTGCATTATTACATGCATGTGTCAGGAAGTGTCACTGATGGGAGAGGGATGTGTGCACTGCACAGGTACATGTAGCCCTCCCCTGAAGTTCAGAACTGTTTCATAAATGCATTGGGAGAAAATGTTTTTTGGGGGTAGGGACAATAAAAGGGTCTTTATTAAGCATATCCCTGCCACAAAATCTGGTACATTGGTCTCTGAAGTGGGAAGTAGTAGATAGGGAATAAAAGTAAAAGAGGTGAAATATCCCAGCTGCCATAGTGATGGCTCTGGCAACCAATTTTCTACCAACACTATGGCAATGGATCCTGCTCTCCAGTCATCTCCCAGCAGAGGCTCTATCATGGGAGGGTACCCTACGTGGACAATCTAGTGAGTGGGGTGTGTGCGACAGTGAAGAGATGGAGGCCAGGTGAAGAATTGACAGCTTGGGGAGGCAAAATAGATACTAAAATATGATGTCAATGCCTTCACTTTATTTGAATACTAGAACAGGGATACATCTTAGGCAGCTTCAGTAATTGCACTGAAGAACATATGCAATAACATATCAGGAGGACTATCATGATGTGTGTTCATATGACACATGATATGTTTGGGTGGTTTGAATGTATTAGCTGGGGAATCTCTTACAGGAAGTGCCATGTGTGAGAAAACTGTAACAGCTGGTTATAATTCTGGGGTCAAATTATCATATCTCCAATAAATATTGGATGTTCCAGAAAGCTGACTCTGCAGTTTAAAAGTGCATCAGTAATAGGCATCAATAATACACTGTAATGCTTTAATGTGTCATTAGACATAATGATGAGTGGCAATGCTTTCCCTCGGTCCCTTTGGCCCTGATCCTTATTTCAGATTTACTTCTTTTATACCCCTTTTGTTTTTGGATTTGATTTGCTTGTTAGGGGTAATAACAGAATTTTGTATAGCTCGTGCGGTTAATGTAGTCACCTTTGACTTCAGCTTAAATCAGCACTGCACAGAAATCCATCATAATGTAATTTCAGTCATAACATACTGGCTTAACTTCTTGACTTAAATCCTGAAATATTAAAGGCAATATTATTCAGTGTTTCAGCAAGTCTTAGTCCAATCTTTTTGCAAGTTATCCTCTTTAAAGGAAAGCTGCCCAAATCTTCAGCTAAATGTATTGAAACGAGCAGTGCGGCACTGCACTTTCGCTCTAAATGGAACCATGCAGCGCCGGACATGTTCCCAACTCCCAGAATTTACAACAATAAAATAAAGTAAGTTCCAGCACATAAAACAAAGGCTTTTCCTTGTGAAAAGCTTAATCAGGAGTAAGCCTTTGGGGGTGGGGAGCTGAAGATTTGGATGGCTTTCCATTAATACAATGAATGCAAACTAGCCAATGGTCTGATAACCAATATATTTTTAATATTTATTTATTTATAGAAACATTAGAAGTTGACAGCAGATAAGGACCTCAAGGCCCATCCAGTCTGCCCATTTCTTTATCTACCTTATGAATGTGCCATCGGCCTTTGCTCTGTCAATGGCCTATCTATTCATACTCATCTGTATTGCTCCGTTATGCCTATCCCATACCTGTTTGAAGTCCTGCACTGTATTCATATCCACCACTTCCTAAGGTAGGCCATTCCATGCATCCACCACCCTTTCTGTGAAAAATAACTTCCTCACATTACCCCTTAATCGACCTCCCAATAATCTCATGCTGTGTCCTCTTGTCCTGATATTTTTCTTGTATTGAAACATGTTAGACTCTTTCACCTTGTTAATGCCCTTAAGATGTTTGAATGTTTCGATCGTATCACCTCTCTCCCTCCTTTGCTCTAGGGTGTACATATTGAGCTCCATTAATCTGTCCTCATATGTTTTCTGATGCAGTCCCTGCACCATTTTGGTTGCACTTCTCTGGACTGCCTCAATTTGGTTAATGTCCTTGTGAAGGTGTGGCCTCCAATACTGCACACAGTACTCCAGATGGGGCCTAACCAGTGTCTTGTAAAGAGGGATTATTACCTCCCACTTCTGACTTGTGATACCCTTACGAATACACCCCAGCATCCTCTAGCCTTACCTACTGCTTTAATGGTCTGCTTGGATGATTTCAGGTCATCGGTGATGATGATGCCCAAGTCTCTTTCTTCCCTTGTGACTGCCAGCAACTCCCCTCCCAGCCTATAGGATATTTCGTCATTCGGACATAACCTTTGAGCAAAATGCTCTTTTTCAAAGGTTCCACGTCTTGACAGGAAGGCAAAACAGAAAGGTAGTTACAGAGTATGGGTGCCCAAGTACAAAGACAAAAAATGCAAGAAATAACAGCAATTGGTCTGACTATTTACAATTGGAAACTGTCTCATATAGAGGTACAGCATATTGCAGTTAGTATAGCCCAAGGTACATGGCGAGTGCTGTGGGTTTAAGAAACTAATTTAGCAGAAGGTAAAGCAGCCAAGGGAGTCATTGTTGTTATTTCATATAAAAGTCGAGAGACTCAGCATATGCTTTCACACCCTGTATATTAAGGCAGCCAAGAAGAGGCTTTGTCATTAATTTTAGTCAAGGGTGGGGGTAATTTTCTGTGCAGGACTGACCTAGTAGGAACATACTAGAGAGCAATGTGAGGGAGGACTATATGCAGAATAAGCTGGGGGAAGACAGGTGCTTTGAGACAATCACATTTGTGCAGGGTCAGTGGCAGGGGAGGGACTTAAAACAGAGTGCTCAGTTAAGGAAAGTGGATAGAAGGCTCATCAACAGGCTGTGGCTATGGAAGGCTCAAGTTCGAGGGCTGGCAAGTAGTAGAAGGACGTAGGAGTTTAAACTCAGGGTTACTGGGCAGCAGGGTAACAAATCGGAGAATGCAGCCCAGGAGCAGGCTGACTCAAAGCTATTGGGTGATAGTGCTACAAGTTACCTGCAGCTGCAGACCTCAGCCTTGGCCAGGTGATGTCTTAGTTCTGCCTTGAAGATGGAGAGGCTGTTAATGAGTAAAAGGCATGCTGGGATCTCATTTAGCCAAGAAGGAGCCCTGTATGCAAAGGCCCATTGGCCAAGTGCCATTTTTCTGAAGGGGGATGGCAAGTGGGCAGTGAATCTGCCCTCTAGTGCAGTACCTGCAGCTACCTCACCGGAGCAATACTTTGAAGGCAAGTGGAGCTTTACCTAGGAGAGATTTCATGCCAAGCAGGCATATTTGGTGTTTGATTCTGTTGGCAAGACTGAGCCAATTAGTGTGCTTGTAGAGGGAGCAGGTGTGTAGGAAATAATCAGCCCCTAGAGCCAGCCTGCAGGCCTTGTTGATAATAATAATAATAAAATTTATTTATATGGAGCCTTATCTGAAACCAAGGTGCCTCACACTTTAAAACAACAGAGACAATTTAAAAACATAACAAGCATCACTAAAACTAACATCAAAAATATCAATGCACTAAAACAAGGAGACTCAGTTGCTGAAAGCTTGGAGCCATAGGTATGTTTTCAAGGATTGCTTAAATCCCTCCACAGTTGTACATTCCCGTAGCCAACAGGGTAGAGAATTCCAAAGGGTAGGGGCAGCATACATAAAGGCTCTCACCCCAGAAGATTTTAAACATACCCTTGGAATCTCTAGCAACTCCTCATCGGCTGAGTGGAGTGATCGTCCAGGGCAGTAGGGGACCAGGAGCTCTTTCAGGTACTCCAGGCCCAGTCCATGTAGGACTTTAAAAGTCAGCAAACCGACTTTAAAGGTGATCCACCACTGTTCTGGCAGCCAGTGCAATTCACGCACCACGGGAGAAATATGACAGGATCGAGCAGGTCCCATCAAAACCAAGCCACTATGTTCTGCACTAGCTGCAGGTGGAGAATTTCTACCCCAGGAAGCTCTAGGTAAAGGGAGTTGCAATAATCTAAGTGCAAGGTCACAAAGGCATGGATTAATGTAGGAAGGTCTTCAGACAGAACCAGATGCCTAATCCTGGTGATATTCCTGAGATGGTAAAAGGAAGATTTGATGACAGCTGACACCTGTGAATGCAGGGTCAGCCCTTCATCAAAAATTACCCCAGGCCACGCACCTGTTCAGAGGTCGGGAGTGAAATGCCACCAAGAAACATTCCCTGGGGTGAATCAACTCCTAACCTCCCTATCCAACGACCCGGATCCACAACTAGCACCTCAGTCTTTTCTGAGTTCGACTTCAGCCAACTGGAATCCATCCACTCCTAGATTTCTTTCAGAAAGTTATTAAAGACAGAGACAGCTCCAACCTGGCTTCGTGCAAAGCTGGGCATCATCAGCATAGCAGTGAAACCTCAGCCCGTACCTTCTTACAATGTCTCAGAGGGGTAGCATGTACACAGCAAACAACATGGGGGAAAGCACAGAACCCTGAGGTACCCCACACAGCAGAGAAGTAGAGCCTGAAGAAAAAAACCCAGACACTACTCTGTGTTCTACCCATGAGGAATGATGAAAACCATCTGAGGTCTGTTCCCAAAAGTCCACAGATGTACCTCAGATGGTCCAGCAACACCCCATGATACAAGGTGTCAAATGCTGATAAGAGATCTAAAAGAACCAAGATGAAATGGCTCTTCCAGTCTCTAGCCATCAGGAGATCATTGAGCACTCGAACAAGCGCTGTCTCGGTACTGTGTCTCTTACGAAAACTGGACTGGAGCAGTTCATAGATGTCTTGGATGGTTAAATGGTCTTCCAGTTGTACTGCCACTACTTTCTCAATCACCTTTCCTAAAAAGGGAAGGTTCGAGATAAGTCTGTAGTTTGCATGGCAGTCTGGGTCCAAGGCAGCTTTCTTCAAGAGAGGTGTCACCACCGCCTCTTTCAGACAGCTAGGAAACTCTCCAGATTTCAAGGAGCACCAGACTATCCACACTAGGACTGGACCAATGACATCAATACAACCCAAGATTAGAGAAGTTGGTCCAGGGTCCAAACTACAGCACGTAGGGCATACATTTTGGATAATCTGCATGACATCCATGAACTCCGGTTGGCTAAAGGTACTCCAAGAAAACTGAGGGCCGTGACCTCGCACTGATCAAAAGCAACACCCACAGAGTGTGCTGGCTGGAGTACTGTTCTGATGTCAGCCACCTTATTAGCAAAGAATCGATCAATCTCATTGCACTCTAATTGCGAAAAAGCTTTCTGGACCTGTAGACAGGCTGGGTTGCACAGTCTGTCCACATTACAGAAAAGCTGGGCTGGTCAATTCTGAGCAGCCATAATCTCCCTGGACAGGAATTCTGCCTCCTTATGGGTGATTGCAGATTGATAGGCCTGATAATGGTCCATCAATCTAAGGTGGTCGGTATCAATGGTGGACTTCCGCCAGCAATGCTCTAACCTTTGTCCTAGTCTCTGCATCTCCTTCAAAATCCCATCAAACCAAGGGCATCAAGGGTGAAGGAAGAGAGGGTGAACTCGGATGGGAGCAATGGAATCCAGAGCCACCGAGACAGTTGAATTATAGGCCATCATGAGGGTCTCTGGATCACTGCTTGCAAATGAGGGGGACGATAGGTCAAGCACTGCTGTTAGGGTATGAGAACTTATATCTCATAAAGGGTGGTACTTAACCATCTCCACAGGGGTAGGCCTACAAAGGGGGGTGCTAAAACTAAACTCCACAGTGTGGTGATCCGACCACCCGACTGGTTCCACCCCCATGTCAGATGATTCAATCCCTAGGAGGAAGACTAAGTCAAGAGAGTGTCCGTGTTTATGGGTAGCAGTGGTAACCACCTGTGTAAGGCCCAAGGATGACATCAACTGGAGGAAGTGCTGGCCAAATTGCGAGAGTTCGTCATTGACTCAGGCGTTGAAGTCACCCAGAACCATCAGTCTGGGCAACTCAAATGCCATGTCGACAATGAAGTCCGCCACTTCCTGAAGGAATCACATCTCATCACCGGGTGGATGATAAATGAGGGCGATCCGACAACCTACACCTGCTACAATGACACACTTGAATGACTCAGTCTCCTCAACTAGCACACTCGTGAGGTTAATTTGGTCTTGAAACAGACTGCACCCCCCATGGTCCAATCTCGAGTGGTGTATCACCGAGTACCCAGCTGGTGTTAAAGCCTCAAAATGGGGCCAGAATTATCATCAGCCAGGTGTCGGTGATCCATACCAAGTCCACTATTTCAACAAGATCTGCAGTAATTGCAGTCTTGTTTTTGACGGACCTGTTTGAGGACCGTGCTTACTCGTTTTAGCGCAGTGTTGGATGCTGACCCATAGACCATGAGTCCATAGTCAATAACAGACAAGATGGAAGAGGAGACTGCCAACCTGAGTGCCTCAAGAGTTAGGTACGTCTGTGCCTGTAGAGAACTCCAAGATTGGTGTTCACTGTTTTGATGACCTGATCGATGTGCTGCACATAAGAGAGAGTGTCATCAATGATCAAACCCAAGTATTTAAGAGTTGACATGCTCGAGTGGGGCAGCCTTGTTGTTAGTAATAATAAGGGACAGAAGAGCTCTCTTGTGCCAGTGAATGGTTATTAGCATGGTCTTCATCTTCTTGTAACTGAGAAGCAATTTCTGAGAGCTGAACTAGTCATCCAAGCTGTGAAATGAGTACTGCAAACCAGTCTGTAGGTGCTGAAGCTGGGCACTATTACTAAGGATGACAGCATCATCTGCATACAGAATAATCTTGCTATTGCAGGCCTCTGGAAGCCTGTTGATGACCAGGCTAAAGAGGAGGGGGCCAGTATAGACCCTCGTGGAACACCCAGTACTATATCCTGAGACCAGGAGATAGCTGTCCCAATTTTTACACTCTGTGATCTGCTGGATAGGTAATCCTGGAACCAAAGGATGGCTTCAGAGGTTAGCCCAAGGTGCTGAAGCTGGTCAAGCAAGATGTGATGATTGACTGATATCAAAGGCTTTGGTGAGATCTATGAAGATAGATCATACCAGGCAGCCTCCATCCAAGGCCTTGTGAATGTAGTCTGTGTATTCAACTAAGGCCATAGCTGTGCTATGGCACTGATGGAATTCATGCTGTTGTGGGCACAGTAGACTGTACTTCTGAAGGTATTCTGTGACCTGGTCAGCCACGATCCTTTCAAGCACCTTCGAGAGGGGGGGAGAAGATAGATACTGGTCTATAGTTAGCAGTGCAAGACCGGTCCCCACTTTTTAGGACAGGGGTGACTACAGCTACCTTCCAGGCCACAGGGAATTTTGCCAGGGTGAGAGACTTGTTAAAGATTTTGTTGATGGGAACAACCAACTCATCCAAGGCAACTTCCACCAATTTCATGTCGAGTGAGTCATTACCAAGTCTGGTTTTACCCAGCACCTTAGTAATGAAGGTCCTGGCTTCCTTGGTTGTGACACACTTGAACTAAACATTTGGAAGGGTTAAATTATCTCAGGCTTTGGGCAGGTGTTGTGTGGGGGGGTCAAAGTAGTTGGGCAGGAGGACAGAACTGAGGTCATAGAAGGCCACATTGAAGGCTTCTGCAACTGTGTATAGATCTAGAGTGCCATTTAAGTTGAGCGTGGAGGGGTTCCTTCTGTCTTCCCTGCCCAGCAGTTCCTTAATGTTATCCCAGAATTGCTTCCCATTGCCCCAGTTATGTTCCAGTTGCCCCTTGTAGTAGGCCGCCTTGGCTTGCCTGGCAAGAACATTACACTTGTTCCTGGCTGCATGATACTTTTGGAAGTCAGATTGGTTGCCCGTGCCTCTGATAAGTTCCCAGAGGTTGTCCTGCTCCTTCATCAGATCAAGGAGGTCCCTGGAAATCCATCCATTGGAAGCAGCCCTGATCTTTCTTTTTCTCAGGGGTTCGTAGGCATCACAAATACCATTGACTGTGGACACAAAGAATTGCAAAACCTGGTCAGTGTCTTGGAGACTATCAAGAGGAGACCAGTCAATGTTGGCCAAAGCTGTGTTAAAGTTGTGCTTGGCACCCCTCTTCAGGACTCGGCTAAAAACCAGAGTGGGGGATCCTTTTTTTACCTTATTGACCCACATACATGTGATTGGTGAGTGGTCACTGAGGCAATCAGGAAGCACCTGGATGTTTTTGATTCTACTGGGGCAGTTGGTCAGGATCCAGTCAAGCAGGGTGTCCTTTCCTGTTTTGCAGTTTAGCCTGGTGTCCGAAGAAATCATCTGTGTGAGGTACAACTCCACAACTTGATCCTTAAGATGGTCAGTGCCTTTGTTAGTCCAATTAATATTAAAGTCTCCAATGACAATAACCTCTGAGTTTTTCCTCAGGTTAGATAGGGCCTTCAGGACAACACCTAGCCCCTGGTTTGCCTTTGTGGGTGGTAGATACACTGAGGCAATAGTGAGCATCCTGTTCTGCTTTCCTAGCAAGAGCTGAACTGCTATTAGTTCATAATCTCAAGCGTTGCCTGAGATTGGCAGAACATACTCCCTTAAGTTATCCTTCACATATATCAGGCAGCCCCTACCCCACTTCCCCAGCCTATCCAGCCTGAAAGTTTCAAACCCTATTAAGGCAATGAGTGAGTCCTTGACCTTGGGGGTGAGCCACGTTTCAGTCAGGCAGATGACATCTTGGTTGTGCAACCTGGTCCATGCCTGGAACTGAGTCATCTTAGAAAGCAGGCTGCAGATATTCATAGCAACTATTTTAATACCACCCATGTGAACATCCCTGGAGATGGGGGTAGCACGAGGCCCCAGATTCGGGTGAGTATCTCCATCTGCTAGCAGCAACAGGAACAAGGAGAGTCTTCCAACATAGCACAGAAGCCTAGTCCTCAGTTGCTTACACCTAGTGGTTCTGGTTTTGGAGGTAGACATCCTGTGCCTATCAACTGGTGCAGCTACAGTAGCTGTGCTAGTATACAAGTGCTGCTACTGACAGTGAACAGCGCTACATGTGCAGTTGGAAGGACCACAAATGATTGCCATACTTCTGGGCAAGTAGTCGTGAAGCGCAGCTCCATATTGTCAGGATGGAGAACCCCGGGCCCAATATCACCAGAACAGGTCCATGGCAGATGCTGGCCCACTTGTGGGAGATAGGCGAGAATGGCAATCCAGGTGAGGAACCGCAAAAGGACCATCATGATAGCAGCCAGGTACAACTAGAAGAAGTGTGATTTGTGCACTCACTGGCTAACTGACAGAGCCCACCACTGGCAAATGAAGGTAGGGGCGTAGCTACAAGGGTGCAGGGGGTGCAGTGGCACCCGGGCCCATGAGGTTTGAGGGGCCCAAATCATAATTTTGATGTTTATTCAAAACTTGGGAGGGGCCCTGTAACATCACCTTGTGCCCAGGCCCTCTGGGAATTTGCTACGCTACTGAATGAAGGCAAGTTGTGGGCATTAAAAATAGAAATATTGAATGGTTTAAAATTTATATTATTCAGTTCACATAAGGCCCAATAAACATTTGAGTTAATCCACTGCAGGAGGGAGTGCTGCATGGCAAAGCAGAAGTGAGTGCACCCTCATGTTATATCAGTCTGCCCTGTTGTCCGTTGACGAATCAGGGAATCAGTCCAATGCATGTAACTACAGAGCAAACTACAAAGGAGTTGACTGAGAAATATCTTCTTACTTCAGTTACATTCCAAAAAAAGATAAAAAAATGAGGGCTCTCGAGTGGCAGAACTTTATAATCTGCTAATGGGAAACAGGACACAAAAAAAGTAGAGTTGAGCAGCCTTTCCCATTAAAAATAAGCACACAGAAAAAGATACATTTTTGGCAAGCTACACAGTACAGGGCATGAGAGAAATGCCAATCAAACCATCAGCTTTAAACCTCAGGAGTGCCCTTAATTCAAAGAAAGGACAGCTCTACTGGTGTTCTGAAGTGGCTTCTGCTGTAACGAAGGAGCTTGGATGTACCTGGGGTCCAGAGGATGTGGCCAAAGGTCCGGGGGGTGGATGGCAGTTGAGATGCTAGAAGTGCCACAGGAGAGATGCAGCACCCTTTCAATCTGGTCAGAGGTAGGGCTGGAGAGAAACAGAAGGATTTTAGTCAATGCTTGGAGCCAGAGGAGAGATAAGGAGGTGGAGGGAGACTATGAAGAGACATATAAATCAGCAGGGGCCTGGGCAGGAGGTAATAAAAAAAATAAATTAAGGGTGTTAGCCAGGGGGTGGAGTGAGAGGAAAGAGAAGCAGCTGGGGGAGGGGGCGGGTCAGCCATGCCAGGGGCTAGATGAAAGTTATCTCAGAGTTGGGGAAAAAGTGGCAATAAAAAGCAAGCATTTGTCAATGCTGAATGTTTGTTTGCTGGCATTGACATTGGTAGTGTAGGAGTTAGAGGGATGCATAATAGGAATGGCAGTGAAATACTAAACTGAAGCCAACCCCACCACCACCCTGAAGAGACTGACAGGCACTGGCGTGTGCCTTTGGGTCATCAAGCATAACAGCCATGCCATTTCTCCACACTCACTCTACCCTGCAGACACTGACAAGTGTCACAGTGTGCCTTGGAGTCTTTGGGCCTTATGCTCGCCCCCTTCCATAAGAAATATGGTGAGATGGGTGCAGTATAGGAGAATGGGGTGAACTTTTGGGCCAAATAGTCCAAGGCACACCTCGATGCCTGTCACTGGCTGCAGGGTGTGGGTGGGGGTGGAATGGCATGAGTATTACAAGTGACAATCCCAAGTCACACCCCTCATGCCTGTCAGTCTCTACAGGGTGGGACGTTATGGTCAGAAACTCTAACATCCCAGGCATTCGTTGGTATTTTCACTCCAAATTTTAAACATGTTTTTTTTGTGACCTCTACCTCATGAACAGTGGCAATATCAGTTTGTTAGCGGAAAGCTGATTTTGCACAGTGACTACGCCATTTGGCACCACTGGTGCAAAAACACATTTCAAACAGGATGTGAAAAATGACAGCCGTACTGTTCATGGGGAGGTGTAAAACATGGCAATGTTGAAAATCTGGAGTGAAAATATAAAAAAACTAAAGTCAAGAGCGTGCGTAGAAACTGCGCAACGCACACCCGTAATGTAATTAGTTTGGGGATTTTTTTACAGCAGATTGTCAACACAGGCATTTTGGGACCTCCGCTCATGAACAGTGTCACTGTGACTTTCTTAATCTGTCCTGAACACTGATTTCCCACAGCAACCACGCATTTCTGCGCCGGAAGTGCAAAAACGCATTTCGGATAGGGTGTGAAAAATGACAGCTGTACTGTTCATAAGGAGGTGTTGAAAATTGCCAGTATTGACAATCTGGACTGAAAATATTACAAATTCGTGAACTTATGAGAGTACGTGGAAACTATACAATGCACGCTCGTAACAGTCATTTTATGGACTCTTGTCACCAAAGACCTCTGCTCATGAACAGTGTCACTGTGATTTTTTTAATCTGTCCCGAACATTGATTTCACACACTGACTGCGCCATTGTGCGCTACATGCTCGGAAACACATTTTGGGTGAGATGTGAAAAATGACAGCTATACTGCTCATAAGGAGGTGTGGTAATCTGGCAATGTTGAAAATCTGGAGTGAAAATATAAAAATTCACAAACTACAGCGTGTGTAGGAACTGTACAACAAAGCTCGTAAAAACAGTCATTTTGGAATTTTTACCAAATTTCAACATGGGGTTTTGGGGCCTAACTCATGAACTGTGACACTGTCATTTTCTACATCGGATCCCAAAGGTGATTCTGTGCAGTGACCGGCGAAAATCACCTTGGGACCGAATAACAAAATGACAGTGCTGGAATTCATGGGTCCCAAGAACCCCATGTTGAAAATTTGGTGAAAAAATTCCCAAAAATGCCTGAGATATGCATCAAAGTTGAAAAAACCCTATTTATTCCATTATACAGCTTACCGGCATTTCCTCAGTTCGCGGTTGGCTTTGAAGAGTGGAGACATGTTCCCGGTCCACTGAAGAGCATCGCGCCAGACTCCAGAGGTAAGTATGGGGTGAGGTAAGGGTGTGGGGAGGTAGGGTGCGTGGAGGGTGGGCACAGGTGGGGGAGGGGGCAAGACAATCAACGAGGACTGTTTTTGTTTTGGTCTTTTTCTTTTAGGAACACGACACGGGACTTTTGCCACGCTGGGATGAGCTCCCAAGTGGCAGCACAAACTTTGTTTTGGGGGCAGTGGGGCGAGTGGAGGATTGGCATCTCGTCAGCCATACAGAGGTTTGCCATGCTGGGGTGGCTCCCAGCATGGCACCTGAAAGTGCGTTTGGGGGCAGCAGACGGATGTTTGCCATGCTGGGGTGGGCTCCCAGTGTGGCACCTGGAAGTGTGTTTGGGGGGGCCAGCAGATGAACATTTGTTATGCTGGGGTGGGCTCCCAGCGTGGCACCTGGAAGTGTGTTGGGGGGGCACTGAGCCAACGGTGGATTCGGCACCCTCGTCAGCCATATGGGGCGCGCAGGCATGCTGGGGTGAGCTCCCAGTGTGCACCTATGTGTTCGGGGGGGACTGTCTATGACTGACAGTTCCGATGCAGTGCTGACGTAGGCAATTTGCATACTGCTGACAACAGTATGCAAATTGTCTGTGGTGTTTTCCTTTCAACTGTACGCCACTGCATCTGAATGGCTGTCATAGACAGCTCGGACATTCATTGGTGCAGTGCAGCTGCACCTGCAAAAGGGAGCAAGGGATTGGAAGTGGGGGAGGCACACCTACAAATTCTCATATGGTGGCACTATGTTTCTTGCACATGCGTGCAAGCAAGCATAAAAATGGTTAAGGCTGCAGTTTTAAACATACATTACATTCAGTAACCCCAGCCCAACACAGTTGGCCCCCCAAGATTTATACATTTTGCTACACATTTAAATAGCCCAACTGTTTAAGCAATAAAAATTACAGCAGTCTTAGCAAAAGAAAGTAGAATTGAGCAGCCTTTCCCATTAAAAATAAGCTCACAGAAAAAGGTAAATTTTTGGCAAGCTACACCGTACAGAGCATAAAGAGAAATGCCAATCAAGCCATCAACTTTAAGCATCAGAAGTGCCTTTAATTCAAAGTAAGGAAAGCTCTACTGATGTTCTGAAGTGGCTTCTAATGTAGAGGAGGAGCTTGGATGGACCTGGGGTCCAGAGGATGTGGCCGAAGGTCCAGGGGGAAATACGGGGGGGTAATATGAAGTATGCTTGCGATGGATGAAAAACTTACCATACACCTTTCTTTTTGTTGTTGGGAAGGCCTTCCAAAACGAGTAATGAAGCCTAAATGTCAAACATGTGGACCAACAAAAGCATACAGAACATCTTTAACAACTGTTTTGTAAATACAGTATAAACCCAAAGTTTAACCATTATCCAAGCCTGAGATTAATCCATCCTGTTTAAAACGTTATCTTTAAACCAAATTTAGACCTCAGTTTTCAGTACATAATACATCTTGTCCTCTGATCAAGTGTGATACTCCTCGACAGTTACAAAACTTGTAAAGAGGTTTTTTCAGAAGTGAAAAGCAATGAATATCAGCTACAGCAGGCTACATCTATGAGATCAGCCCTTTTGTAATGTATTTTGTGCTGATGTGAAATGACATGTGACTTTCCCTTTCACATTTATTCATCATAAATTACTAGTAATGAACAAATTCCTAAAAACTTCTTTGCTGTTTTAAATTTCTTTATTAGACCTGAAGAGTCAAGATTTCGGTTTGTTGTTACCTTACATTAATTTGTAAACCACTCTCAGGAAATTGCTTGCCTGTAACAGGCTAGCTACAAGCCTTAGTTGTCATATCCTGGGGATTTGATTGGGATTTAGGGAGGGAGAGGGAGCTTAGCCCTATAAAGGGCAAACATGCCCTTATCAAGCAGATTGGATAGACCTAAAGGCCTTCTTCTGCTGATTATTTTTTTATCCTTTTATGTTTCTATGACTTTTCACTACAGCCTTTGGTGCCAGTCATTATTTTTATGGTTTGGGCTTGTTTCTTATTTTTTTGTAGTGAATCTAAGTGCTTGAAAAAAGCACTGTAGACAGAAGACATCAATCTAGCCACATGGCAGGGAAACCAGGTACAGTCAAAGGTCAGAATTCCCCAAACTGCCAATGTGCCTCAACCCTGTTATGGAGGTACCACCATGAATGGGTGCAAGGGCAGGTCAAACACTGTGCTTATTCAGCTCATGGTTGGCCTGCTATATAGGACTGTCAAAACAAGAACCAATTAGTGCCAAATCCTGATGGCGCTTTCATGTAGACACCAGTCCACAGGAATTAGACTGAGGCCATTACAATTCATTTACTTAGGTCACTAAGCAGCTATCAGATTATAACGGCTTTTGGTCAATACAGAACTGGACTGGATTTGACCCAGTAGCCTAAAGATGGCAGGTTCCATGAGCCACTGCCAATCCACTGCTTCATCCAGTCCAAACTGACTTGGTTTCTAAGGTTGTCATCTAATACAGTGGCCTTCTATTTTAGTCTGTTCCAACAAAACATATCTACCGATCTACATATCTATCTGTCTGTCTGTCTGTATATTGTTCCTTCCCATGCTCTCTCAGTGCTTCTCTCCATTGTGCTCCATATGTGCTTCTCTCTCTCTCTGCCTACCGGATTCAACCCCTACTGCCGTCTCCCATCTCCAGGCTGTCCAAGATATGCCATCACCTCTCAGCTCTGGCTTATCCCTGCTGGTGGAACTCATTGCTGCCACCAAGGAGGAAGCACCTTGGTAACATCAGGGATGATGATTGGGGGGTAAGGATGGTGTGCACAGCAGTCATGTGGCATGGGGGACACAGAGGGCCATCAACCACTGCAACAGAGGTATGCCTTTTCCTGTGTTTTATTTATTTATTTGTTTTTGTTTACCAGGTAAGCACATTAGACAACAAGTGCCTATTTTCAGGTGTGACCCAGGAGGTTACAGAGTACTTAAGAAACATAATACAGAGTCAAGGTAACATACAGGCCCACAAACAAGTGGGTGGAACAGCAAATGGTACACATGGCTATAAAGCAGTAAAGTAGGCAGTATGTCAACAGGTTACATAACAGTATTGAGAGGTAGAGTAGCAACAGGTACCATCATGTCAGAGAGTTGGCAGTATGTCAACAAGATACATAACAGTATTGAGAGGCAGAATAACAGCAGGAAACATCATGGCAGAGAATACATCAAAGTAAATGAAAGTACGGGCACGTCTTTGCACGACATGAGGGCCTATCATGAGATAGAGAGAGCATCATAATAGTGCAGCTAGAAGCTGGTACTGATATGACAGGAGCACCTCTCCAATAGAAGGGCAGAAAGTGCCTTATGCTGGATTTCACCAGAGAGTAACAGCGGCCGGTGTATCAACTCACAGACTCCTAAGTGAATCGGGTTCGGGGTGAGGGAGAGACTTCTCTGGGTCTATATTGCACATAGACAAGCAGAGGCCGCTTTCAGGAAGTGCCATAGGGATGTTTTGAAGCACGGATGGGAGGGAGAGGCACGAACTAGGGCGGGAAGGGAGTTCCATAGTCTAGGCACATGGACGGAGAAGGCCCGGTCACCTGTGAGGGTGCGGGTCTTAGGGACCAGACGGACCTGAGCAGCACTAGATATTAAGTGATAGGCAGGGGTTCCATATTTGAGGGGGAGGGCAAGTGCAGAAGGAGCAGCCATTCTAACTATATTATCTATGAAGTTGCCAAGGACAAAGGTGCGGTACTTTTCAGGGGGGAGCCACTCCAGCCGAGAGTAGAGCTCACAGCGATGTGTGAGGCGAGGTGCAGAGAGTGCGAAGCAGCATACGTTGTTATAAGCAGTATCCCATTTTGCTAGGCTAGAATTCTGGACTGGGGCAAAGGCTACAAGCCCATAGCAAAGCATGGGAAGGAGTATCCCCCTGGCTATGGCGAGCCGTGCAGCTGGGGTGAGGCAATCTTTGGCTCTGTAGACAAGCCCAAGCTTGCCGTTTGTGGTTTTGCATATATTCCGAAGGTGCTCGGTGAGATACAATTGTGGATCAAGGGTGACTCCTAGATACTTGATGGAGTCAATGACTGGCAGGAGGGAGCCATTTGCTCCATGGATAGTTAGAGGAGCAGGGCAGGAAGCAGTTTTGGATACAGAACCAAAGAGCATGGCCTGGGTCTTGTCCAGGTTTATGGTGAGCTTATGCCCCTCAAGCCAGTTTTGGATAAGATCGAAGTCTGCATTAAGTCGGGAGTTGATAGTAATTTACTGGGAACTGGACAATATGACGAGGTCATCCACATATAGAGTTGGGTGCCCATAGGTTGCAACGGAGGGCAGTTCTTTTATGAATAGGGAAAACAGAATGGGTCCAAGGACGGATCCCTGGGGGACCCTGCAGTTAATAGGGGAGAGGGCAGAGAGGGCACAGTTGAAGCAAGTGTATTGCTGCCTTCCCCCAAGGTAGTTGGAGAACCAGGCAAGGGCTCGGGGGGGTGAATTCGAGAGAATGAAGAGTGGTGTAGAGGAGTGAATGGTCAACCCGATTGAAGGCCTTTGAGAGGTCAACAAAGATGGCTCTGGTCAATTTGCCTTGGTCAGTCGCAGATCTGATCTCAGAGGTAACCACAGCAAGTGCAGTCAATGTACTGTGCCCCTTCCTGAAGCTATGCTGAGCAGGGGAGAGAACTGCATAACCCTGAAGGAAGTGGGAGAGTTGTGAGGCAACTGCCTTTTCAAGGCGCTTACAGGTAGCAGAGAGTATAGCGATGGAGCGATAGTTTTTCAAATCTTTGGGGTCACCTTGTTTGTAAACCAGAACAACCTTGGCCACTTTCCATATGTCAGGTATGATTCCCAAGATAAGATAAGAGTTAAATATATGAGTGACCAGCTGGGCGAGGAGGGGATCCCCCAAGCTGAGCAGCTTTGGTTCGAGGCTGTCGTGACCTGCCCCCATGCGGTGGGAGAGACCGGCTAGGAGTTCTTGGGTCTCTTGAACTGAGATCCATTTGAGGTAGAATGGCGGTCGGGGGGGGTGTACATCCAGGGGTTTAGGGGCAGGGGGTTGGGAGGATGGAGGAGCAAGCAGGTCTGAAACATGCAGTTAAATGCAGTGGCAATACTATGGGGGTTATTGCAGTTGGTCCCTCCGATATTCATGTCAGCGCTCGTTTCCTTGGAGGACCCTCCAACCAGGTTTTTGATGTTTTGCCAAAAGCACCGGGGGTTATAGGCTGAGTTTAGCAGGGCAGATTTGCAGTACTCACTCTTGGCGGCACGTATGGCTCTCTTGCACGAGTTTCTGAGCTGCCTATATTCGAGGAGGCTGTTATTGTTGCAAGAGATCTTGTGTTTCACCCAGCATTTGTCTCTCTGCTTCACGAAGGTGAATAGGCCTCCATGGAGCCACTTCGTGACAGTGCCCCTCACCCTCCTTTTTGTAAGGGGTGCATGCCTGTTTTGCAAGGGGACAAATACTCCAAGGAAATGATCAAGGGCTGCAACAGGGTCATTGGTGGCAGTGATCCTAGACCAGTCAACACATCGTAGATCCTCAAGGTAGTCATTGAGGATGAGTTTGGAATAGTCCCTCATCTGGATCACTCTGCTGGGGACTTAGGGTGAGGAGGTGCCCCAAATGCAGTAGGATAGGGAGTGATCAGAGATAGCATCTGGGAGTATTCCTGAGTGGACAATTCTGTCCAGTCTGTTGCTCAGTATCCAGTTGATCAGTGACCCTTTTTCCTACCAGGAGGAGATCCTTGTGGGTCCCGTGATGGTCTGGCTGAGGGTAAGGCATGAGAGAAGAGGCTTGTATTGCTTGGTATTTGGCCCCAGCCAGTTGAGGCTGAGGTCCGCCAGGATTAGCAGCTCATTCGAGCCAACCTCCCATTCCTCATTCCACCTCTTTCATTATGGTCACAAATCACAACATTCCGAGGGGATGCACAGCTGTGTGTGGTAATCCATGTATACCTTCAATAGCCCACCAGTTGAAATCACTCTAAGAATGGTGCTTGCCAGTCCCTCCCTTCCAGGGATGAGAGTGCCTGTGCAGATGCCCCTCCTTCCCTGCTGGTCTCCATTCCAGTCATCCCAGTGTGGAGCGTGAATCTTGGTCACCAGCATGCCAAACAGGAGAACTTATATTTTTAGTGGCAATAGTTTAAATGTGCTAGTGTCATACAAACGTATAAAGGGGCTCAATTTTTAAAGTGTGATGCAGAGCTTGCATCAAGCCCTGCTTTAGACCCTTTCTTTGGTGCAGCTGTGCCAATCACTTTTGCTGCAACTGTACCCGATCTTGGTGGAGCAGGCGCAGTTGCGACACTCTACCTGATTTTCGGCAGCTTACGCCAACTCTTTGCTACAAGCACCGCAAAAAGGGTTCCAGCGGTGCCACATCTAGAACAGAAAAAGTTGGTCTAACTTTCAGCAATTGGTGTATGGATCGAAAATCCTGATCGCTAGCCGGGTGATTACTGCAAGCCCCATGCACCATATCTTCTGCACACCTGAGGCTTGCAGGAAATGTGGGCGTTTGAAAATTGAGCCCTTTTAGTCCACTGAGTTCTTTACCCCCCCCCCACCCCCATCCCACAGTGGAAGCTGCAGAGTTTGACATGCTCCTGGAGGATACCAGGTGCAGGTAAGAAGATAAATGCCACAAACAGAAAAGACAAGAACTCCAGTGACTCATGTAACTGCTTCCCCTGATGTCACCTTTCTCTAGCCAAAGCTCCATCTGCTCCAGTGCATCAATTTATTGGTACTTCTTTTCCACCCCTCTTGAGCAATGTTAGAGTCTATAAGAACTTACCTGACCGCTCCTTCTATCCTGACCCTGTGTTTTTTTCTTATTGTTAGTTCCTTTTCTATGTGCCCCTGGCTCCCACCTACACTCCTTGCTTAACCCCCCTTGACACCGTCATGGTGTTTTGCTTTCCACTCCCTAACTGTTGCCATTCTCCCCTCTGCAATCACTACATGCCTTTGTGGGCACTCCATGTATCATGTACCTCTTCTTACTCACCCTCTTGTGACCCTCTCCCCACCCCATTCATGCCCCACCAAGCTCCTTCAATCAATAATTGTGTTCGAGGATGCTTCAAATACATGCTGTAATTATAGTTGCATGGGTTTAACCTGTATATACTGTTCTACAGTTGCTACATTTTTAAGCCGCATACTCTTCATGGTCTTAGCTTAATGTTCTTTTTAATACTGTATTTCACGTGTATTACAAACTTCCTGTGTATAATTACTGCTCTATGTAAATACTATCAAAGTGTGAATTCATTTTGTATATATTGTTTACCCAATTATGATGTAAGTGAGTATTCCTTTGTATGTATTGTTAACCTCTCCTTTCCAGGTCCATCTCGAAAATGAGCTTGCTCAACGATGTTCGCCTGGTTAAATATTTTGATTGATTGATTAACTCCAAAGAGTTCATTTAATGTTGTGAAGCTTAGTGCACTGGAATCTAAAATCCTAAAGATGAACATGTAGACCCCAACACTTGGAGGTGCATTCTTTACCCCCATAACTTTTTTCTGACAGTTTATTTCCCCACTATAGCTCATCATCATCTCATTTCCAATCAGATTTGTATCTGTTTCCTCAAGTGAGTGAAATGGAGCGCCAGGAGATTAGGTGACTCACTCAAAGCCACAACACAAGTATTTAGCACAGGTGGGGTTCAATCTCTAATCTACTGGTTTTTAATCTGGTGCACTAACTACTAGACCACCCTGCCTCCTCCTATATCTCTTTGGCCATTAGTGAACCTACAACACTGAAACCACAATTGCATTTTCTCTGCTGTATTTCAGTATTGCAGCAGTGACCCTACTGCACTGGAGCCAAAATTGCACTTTCTCTGCTGCATCTCAGCAAGGCATCAGTGAACTTTTAGCAATGAAGTAAAAAATACACTTTCTCTGCTATATCTCAGCAGGGCATCATAAAAACTACTGCACTGGATCCAAAGTGCACTTTTGAGCCTTCTATGTGGTACGGTGTCGAAGGCCTTGCTGAAGTCTAAGTATCAAATGCCCACCTCCCACCTTGATCTATTTCCATGGTCAACAAGTTAAAGAACTCTGTTAGGTTCATTTGACATGACCCTCAATCCCCCATGAATCCATGCTGCCTTAGGTCTTGTAACCCGCTGGATTCAAGATGCTCCACAAGCCTTTCCTTCAAAAAATGACTCCATTAGCTTCCCTACCACTAATGTCAGATTGACAGGCTTATAGTTGCTAGTCTTCTCCTTGGTACCACCTTTATGAAGCGGGACTACATCTGCCCTCCTGCAGTCCTCTGGAATCATTGCTTTTTCCAGTGAGTTGTTGAATAGGGTTGTCAGATGTACAGCCAGTACCTCCCTAAGTTCTCTCAACACCCTTCTTTACCCCAACTGGTCCATATCTTTGTCCGCTTTCACATTTGCCAGTCCTTTCAGTACTCTCTTCTCTGTAAATGGACTTGTATCTATCTCCCTCCGCTTAGTATTCCTGTTGCCTTTATGTAGCCCATCTCCTTACTGTTCCTCTTCCATTGCGAAGACTGAACAGATATGTCTGTTTAGGATATCTGCTTTTTCTTGATTCTCCTCCTCTGCATAGTCCTCCTGGCACTTTTTATTCTCACAATCCCTACTCTTGTCTTCCTCTTCTTACTGATGTATCTGAAAAAAGATCTTGTCCCCTTTTCTTACCCTTTTGGCCAGCCTTTCCTCAGTTTGTGCCTTTGTGCTCCTCAAGACTTTTCCTGCTTCCCAATGCCTGCTCTGGTACACTTCCATATCCTTTCCCTCTGCATTTCTTTGTACCTTCTGAATGCTGCTACCCTTTTAGTCTTAACCTTTTCAGCCACTTCCCTCGAGAATCATAGCGGTCTCTTTTTTCATTTGTTTTTGCTCACTTCTTTTGTGCAGAGATTTATTGCCTTCACTATTCCATCCCATTAATTTGTCCTACTGCTCCTCCACCCCATCCTGGCTATTCTGCCTGCTAAGTTGTCTCTGATGTATTCACCCATTTTTTAAAAAATCTGCCCTCCTGAAATCCAAGACTCCTATCCTCGTGGGATTTGCTTCTGCTGCTATCCTGGTGCTGAACCACACTATACGGTGATCACTAGCACACAGGTGGCCTTCCACTTTGATGTCTGCAGTATTGACCCTGTTTGTGAGCACCAGGTCCAGTATTGCCTCATCTCAAGTAGACTCTCTGACTCATTGCCTGAGAAATGCCCTGTGCAGGGAGTCTAGGATGTTCCGTCTTCTAGTCAAGGTTGCACCTGGGAGACTCCAGTCTACATCTGGCTGACTAAAGTCCTCCACCGGTAGCAGCTCCCCTTTTTCTACCATTGTGCTGATGACTTGCCCCAGTGCTTTATCCAGTTCTTTCCCCTGTTCTGGAGGTCTGTAGATCACCCCATTGTGAATAGTTCCTCAGGTTTCTGTCTCCAGGGTGATCTACAGTACCTCCAGCCCCTCGTTTCCACTCTGGTTTCCCTTAATTTCCATCACTTTGAGCTCTTCCTTACATACACCACCCCCTCCCTTCCTTCCCACCATATCCTTTCAGAACTGAATATAGCCTTGTATGGCCATGCTCCAGTTGTGGTTACCTGTGCACCATGATTCAGTAACAGACACAATACCAAGGTCAGACTCCACCATGATGGCCTCCAGATTTAGAATTTATTTCCCAGACTCCTTGCATTAGCACACATTGTCTTCCATACACTTTTGGCATTTTGCCTACAGACCCCCTTCTTTTCCTTTTGCCCTGCTTCCTTTTCACACAATAGTGAGAGTCCTAGACTTCAGAAGGGCTGATTTTACAGACATGGGTGAATGCCCTAGGAATGGCCTGGTGGGGAGAGCTGAGTTGGGGGGTGGAGTAAAAGTGGGCCAAACTAAAAGAGGACATACTGAAGGCAACAAACCTCTGTGTCAAGCAAGTAAGCAAAAGTAAAAGGAAGAGGAGAATATTGTGGTTCTTGAAAGAGGTAACAGAATAGGTACAGGATAAAAGAGTAGCATTTAGAAGGTATAAAGAGACCAGAAAGGGGAGGATAGGGAAGTGTATCAGGGAAAACAGAGGGAGGCAGGCAAAGCAGTAAGCTGTGCAGAGGCAGAAACTGAGGGAAGTATAGTTCAGGGTGTAACAAATGGACACAAGACATTTTTTAGGTATGTTAGTGAAAACAGGAAGACAAAGGGAGGGATTGTACAGTTAAGGAGGGAGGCAGGTGACTGAATGGAGGTGGATCAAGACAAGGCTTGAACAAATATTTCTGCTCAGTGTTCACAGTAGAACAGGAGGGGTGGGGACCATGAAAAGGCACCAGGAGCTTTGAGGGGAAGGAAATGGACACTATTTCATTTTTGGAGAACAGTCTAGAAAGCACTCACTAACCTGAAGGTGGACAAAGCTATGGGGCCAGATGGGGTACATCCAAGGGTGCCAAGGGAGCTCAGGGAAGTACTAGCTGCACCTAAGACAGACCTATTTAACAGATCACTGGTGACTGACATGGTCCTGGAGGATGGGAGAAAGGCAAAGGTAGTCCCACTTTACAAAAGTGGTAGCAAGGAAGAGACAGGCAATAATAGGCCTGTCACCCTGACATCAGTGCTGGATTAGTTAATTGAAACGCTACTAAAAACAAATTCTGGTCAGATCCACCACAGCTGCATAATGAAGTTAGTGAAGCTGTGTGGAATTGTTAAGGAGGTATGGAGAAACAACACAATGATTCGTAAGTAGTAAGATTTATTTTAGTTTCTGTTCTAAGGAAGGCATACACATTATTAGAAAAATATATGGAGGTGTACATTTTAATGGAAGGAACAGGAAGCAATATAGATATACAAAAGAACCCCAGAGCAAATGCTACTGAAGTATGTGTTATCCCGGATGATATTAGCTGACTGGCTGGCAATATAGTCTAGAGGTTAGAGGAACGAGGTGTGAACGAGCTGGGTACATCCAGCAAACCAGACCTGAGTTTGATTCTCACAACCTCCACTTGAATACTGAGTAACTCTGAGCAAGTCACTTAACCGCCCAGTGCTCCCAGGTTGCCCCTGAAAACAGGCACTTGTGCCTAGTGAGCCTGACCCGGTTACCAAAGATTAAAATAAAATAAAATACATATTGGCTGGACAGCCAAATTTTAAAGAAAACAAAACTGCACATACCCCAATAATATAAAGCATCATGGGAAACATATGCAAATCCCCATGATGGTACAGAAGGTGGCAGTACATGAAAAAGTAATGGCTGGCATATGTTCAGCCTTGGGATTATTTACACAGCTTTTTATTTTGTTTGTTTTTGTCCATGAGGTGATGTAAGTTATATTTGAGCAATGTGCTGATGTCAGGAAGTCAGGTGTAATGGACTGTTAGCAGAGAAAATGTGATAGTAACTTTCAGAAGGGATCGCTTTTGATAGGGTAGTTATGCTTGTGATAATGGGAATATTAGGAAAGTATGAGGTCTATGCATAAGAGGAGTACAAATATGCACAGTTTCATAAGTATGTGTTCAGATTGCAGGCAAAAGTGATATGCAGGTTTGTTTTAGAAATAGGTAAAAATATCAATACATGCAATTGATAGATAGACAATTACATAGACATATATATATATATATATAGAGAGAGAGAGAGACAGACAGACAGATAGACAGGCAGAATAGGAATGACAGTAAAGTATTGAAGTGACGCTGACCCCACCCCCACCATTCAGAGATGGACAGGCATTGGGGTGTGCCTTTGGGTTGTTGCCCATAATTCTCATGCCATTTCACCTCACCCTACCCTGCAGACACAGACAAGTGTTGAGGTGTGCCTTGGGGTGTTCAAGCATTACACTCACCCCATTCAATGAGGAAATACACTGAAATGGGTACAGTACTGTATAAGAAAATGGAGTGAACTTTGGGGCTGAAAAGTCAAAGGCACACCTCAATACCTGTCACTGGCTGCAGGGTGGAGATAGGAGTGGAATGGCATGAACATTACTGTTGACAATCCCAAGTCACACCCCTGATGCCTGTCAGTCCCTACAGGGCAAGGTGTTATGGTCAGACACCCTAATGCCCCGAGCGTTGTTATGCGACTTCCTAACCTAGCAACAGCATTTAATGCATTACATTATAAGGACAAGTAAATGTTTTTAATACATTTACAGACAGTTACATGAACTTAATTTTCTTCATAGAATAATTTAAATTTAGCAACAGTGGTAGTACAAAGCAATTACCCAGACAATTATTGTATATTGACACCCCATAAGGACGTCCTTGAAATTAAGATGCAAATGTTACAAATTTATCAGTTTTCTAACAGGAATATTTTGCTATCCTAAATACATTTCTTACTTCAGTAACTGCTCAGCACATCTATTGCATGACCTATTCATTGACATTTTATACCTGCTGTGCAATGTACTGCTGCTTACTACACCAACATCATGAACCATAAAACAGATGACTGCCATAACTAAGGAGGCAGTTTAGCACAGTGGTTTAAGGCTCTGAGCTGCAAAACTGGAGATGTGGGTTTGAATCCCATAGCCCCCACTTGCATACTGGGTGACCCTGAGCAAGTCAGTTAACTTCCGTATGCTCCCAGGTTGCCTCTGTAAACAAGCTTTCAGCTTAGTGTGCCCTCCTGGTTAAAGAATTGAAAAAAAACACAGTATATTATTTTTCTTGCTTTATTTTGCTACTACAAGCTCTGACTAATACATCCATCCTTAAATGTACTTTTTATAGCCTGTGTGTCTGTGACCTAGGCCGAACGAAATCTTATACATAAATAAATAAAGAAATGAATCATCACAATAACATTTATTTTAGTAGCTCCTTCCTTTTCAGGTGCTCATGACACTACGCATAAATGTTTATATCTTTTAACTTCAAAGCACTAAACCTATTCAAATGCACAAAACACAAGGCTGTATTCTCTTCTCACATCACTGCTAAACTTCAGGTCCCAGAGAGATAAAAATGTAGAGCTTTCCCTAGCTATTTGGTTGGGTGCTTTGGCTGTGTGTGTGTGGGGGGGGGGTATAAAAAGCTTTTAAGAAGCAGACACTCTAGTATCCAATATGGGATAGTCTTCTTTGGGTGACATATTTTACTCCTTTGTGGGCTTATACCTTAATTGTCATTTTTGTGTTTCAAGTGCTTGCTTTACACAAGTGCTGTAATTTCAGGATGCAGTTTCACAAGTGCTGTATAAGGATGCAGTTTCAGGCACTTCTTAATTACTTTTTCTTTCCTTCTGAATCTTAAGCTGTTATGCCCCAGGTAGCTCTGATAGTCAGTTGTTCCAACATGATAGATCCACCTCATGCCCCTCCCACATGAACCAAAAAAAGTTGGGAGTGGATCTTTAGGAGCTTCTCAGGTGGAGGTGGGGGTGGATTTTGCCACCCCCCCCAAAAAAAAACTAATGTTGCCTCACACTACTCAGGTTCCAGTTCTTGTACCTCCCTTTTAAGAAAGAAAATAGTGCCCTGTAACCACTGACTAACATGAAAGCATAGTTAATTGAGGGCGTAAAGCATTTCTTGGAGGAGGGTAAGGCGGAGGAGACTATTTACACCTTTAGCCAGTTCCACGGACAGAAAACATGATATCAGCCCTTTTGTACCTGCAAAACATCTGCAGGCTCTGCCCACTGCAGCTGTAAAAAGGATGGTTGAAAATATAGCATCCAACTGATTACAGGATCCGAGGCAGCATGGTTTCACAGGAGAAGGTCATGCCAAATAAATCTGATAGATTTATTTGACTGAGTGACACAGAATTTGGATTAGGGCATGGCTTTTGACACTGATACATACAGGAGAATGGTAAGCAAGTTGGGTAACTTGAGGGTGTGTAATAAGGTGGTAACTGGGGTAAGAAACTGGTTATGGAAGAGGACACAGACTGTAATAGTAAATGGAGTTTGCTCCAAGGAAGAAAGGGTGACCAGCGGGGTACCTCAGAGATCAGTACTGGGACCGGTCCTCTTCAATGTCTTTATAGGTGACGTAGTAGAGGAACTGGAAGGAAGGTCTGTCTCTTTGTGGATGACACCAAGATCTACAACAGAATGGACACTCTGGGGGGGTGGAAATGATCAGAATGGATCTGAAAGACTGGAAGAGTGGTCAAGGGTATGGCAGACAGGTTTTAATGCAAAAAAATGCAAAATAAAGCACGCAGGTCATAGAAACCTGGAAGCAGAGTACACAATGGGTGAAGTGTTACTGACAAAGACCACACATGAAAGAGACCTGGGGGTAATCATATCAGATGATCTAAAGTTGGTCAGGCAGTGGGTCAAGGCAGTCGAGAGGGTTAGTGGGATTCTGGGGTGCACAGTTCGGGGTATCACCAGCAGGAAGAAGAATGTGCTGCTGCCCGTATATAGATCGCTGGTAAGACCCCACCTTGAGTACAGTGTCTAGTCTTGGAAACCACATCTCAGGAAAGTCATAGACAGAATGGAGGCAGTCCAGAGTAGGGCTACCAAAAGGGTGCTGAGTCTGCATCAAAAGCTCTATAAGGAGAGGTTAAAGGAGTTAAATATGTACACCCTGAAGGAGAGAAGGGAAAGGGGTGACATAATAGAGTCCTTCAAACACCTCACAGGGGTAAATAAGGTAAAGGAGGGAAGCATTTTTCAGAGAAGAAGGTACTCTAGAACAAGAGGCATGCTGTGAATCTGAAGGTAAATTCAGGAGAAATGTGAGAAAGTACAGTATTTCTTCATAGAAAGAGTGATGGATACCCAGAACAGCCTTTCAGCAGAGGTAGTGGGGGAGAAAATAGTGGTGAGGTTCTTCAAAAATTCCTGGGACAGGCACAAGGAGATCATAGGGATAACAACAGGACACAGAGGGTGATAGAAAATGGAGTCCACTCTGACGAAAGGGGGGTTACTAGCAGGGTACCGCAGGATTCAGTACTGGGACTGGTCCTCTTTAATGTCTTTATAAGTGACACTGTAGAGGGACTGTAAGGAAAAGTATGTCTCTTTGCAGACACCACAAAGATCAGCAACAGGATCAATATAGAAGGTGGGGTGGAAAGGATAAGAAAGGAATTGGCAAGGTTGGAAAAATGGTCAAATGTATGGCAGCTTAGATTCAGCGCAAAGAAGTGCAAAGTAATGCACCTTGGAAATCAAAACCCAGGGGAAGAGTACACAATGGGGGGAGGAGGGGGTGAGATACTAACAACAACAACAAAAATGGAAAGGGGCCTGGGAGTAATCGTATCAGATGACCTAAAGGTGGGCAAGCAATGTGAGAAGGCAGTAAGGAGGGCTGGCAGGATACTGGGGTACATAGGGAGAGGCATCACCAGCAGAAAAAAAGGAAGTTGTTATCCCTCTGTACAGAAAGTTGGTGAGACGCCATCTGGAGTACTGCGTGCAGTTCTGGAGACCCCATCTCCTTAAGGACATAGACAGGATGGAGGCTGTCCAGAGGAGGGCAACTAAAACGGTGCGGGGTCTGCACCAGAAAACATACGAAGAGAGATTAAAGGAACTTAATATGTATACCCTCAAGGAGAGAGGGGGAAGAGGGGGGACATGAAAGAAACTTTCAAGTACCTCAAGGGACTCAACAAAGTCCAAGAGTATAGCATCTTTCAGAAAAAGAGATGTGCAAGAACAAGGGGGAACAGTTTGAAGATAGAGAAGGGGACATCTCAGAGGTAATATGAAGAAGTATTTTTTTCTTGGAGAGGGTAGTGGATAAGTGGAACAGCCTTCCTGAGGAGGTGGTGGTGTCAAAAACAGTGTGAGAATTCAAGAATGCATGGAACAGACATAAGGCAGTTCTAGTGGGAGGTAGGAGGAAGCAGGCTGTTGGTTAACTAGGATCTGCAGCTTATCCATTAGTTAGGGAAATGGGCAGACTAGATGGGCCAAGTGGTCCTTATCTGCCATAAATTTCTATGTTTTTATGTAAGAGGGGGAGAGATTACGCCATAGATCAAGTAGATTCTGCAGCAAAAAACAAAGGTTACAAAAATGGGCAGACTGGGTGGGCCCAGTGGCCCTTATCTGCCATCAAATTCTGTTTCTATGTTTCTTTTTGCAACCTTTATTCCCATCACCCCTCCTCCCCCATCTACTACCACTGTACTATTCTCTTTGTCCTGTTCCCTGTAGGATTCTCCTCCCCTCGGGTCCTTCCTCCTTTCTGTTTTAATCTGTGTGGGGGGGCAGGTAATTCCTCTCATTTTGCTTACACTTCCTCCCTCAGCTAGTTTAAATGTTCATCAAAGTAACATTTAAACCATCCACTGAGATGCAGGCCATCCCATCTGTTGGTCCCCAGTCCCCAAAGTAGCTGAATATCTCTTCTCTACACCATTCCTTCAACCATGAGTTGAAGCTCCTGGTGTGGAGAACCTTATCCTCCCCCTGGTCGTAGAGAGGCAGCACCTCAGTAAAAACCACTTTGCATGCCACCTGCCTAAGACCCCACCCCAGTTCCTTGAAATCTCCCTGTACAGTTGCAGCCCTGTCCCTAGCCAGGTCAGTAGTCCCTATGTGAACAATGACATTAAGTCTCCCCCCCTTCTACCCTAACACCTTAGCAATCCTTAGGATCCATTGTCCATCACTCTGAGCCAATGCACCAGGTATGCACCTTACCTAATTCTTTCCCTCCCTTTCTGATCCCAAATCTACCCCCCTAATAGTTGAGTCCACCACCAGAAGTGGCTTCCTCCTCTGGTGTGGTCCTCTCCTTCCCACCTTGGGGCCTTCATTACGGAGGACCTCAACATCCTCCCTTGCCAATACCATGGGTGCCTCCTCCTGACAGTCCTGTCCTGGCAGTGTAGTGAATGAATTTTGTAGTGGCACAGGCTGAGGAATATGCCCCTGACCTGTTATACCCCCTTCCCAGAGCCCATGACAGTCTAGAAGGCCCTCTTTCTTCTAGGCACCCTTTGGTGCAATGGTGGTAGAGTCAGTGGCCCCTGTGCAGGGGAAGAGGTTCCCCAGATCCTTGCCAGTTTGGCCAGGAGTTCAGCAACGTCCTCTCTCAACCCAGAGTGTTGTGTGCAGATGGAGTAGCACCTTAGTCTCCAGGAGGTCTCTGAAAACTGCAGCTCCACAACCACTACACTGCACCACTCCAAACATTCCACTGCCACACTCTCTACTTCTGTTAGAATTTACTTTGTAACCTTACCCAAAATAGGATGTTTTCTAGTTTTCCCCTTTTGCATTTCTTCACCCCTTTGTAACTATACCCTAGACAGGATGTTTCTAGTTCTCTCCTTTTAGTTTTACTCTACCCCTTACTTGTTCCTGTATCCCACCCCATGTACCTCTCTATCTGCCTATTACTTAACCTTTACCTCTGTACCTTTCTTTAACCATTTACATGCCTCTGCACTAAACAGAGTGTTTCTCCTTTTCCCACACAACAGGCAGTTACTGTATGTAAGGACCTTACCTTCCTGTCATTACCCCCTTGCCCTCCTCCTGTTCCTCTACCCAGGCAGCAGCAAGTAAACAGGTACTGTGCCTTACCTTGCGGGACCGGCAGAGTTCCCTGCATTCCTGCTATCAGCTGCAGATGCCTGCCAATGCCTAAGACTCCATTATAGTCTGACTCCTCTGTTCCAGTCACACGATGAGGCATGAACATGATGGGACATGCTGGGAGGAACTCAATTTATCTAGGGCAAGCAGAATCAAAATGATTCTGGGGAAACCTAACTCTGCTTCCACAGGTCACAGGTCCATCCCCTTTAGCTGCCTCACCTTGGTGCTAAGTGAAAGAGGGGAAGGGGAACTTTAGCTGGCTCTGCCTTCTGCTCTCCCTAATGTACTGCTTTTGAAAGCAGAATCAAAATGGATCTGGGGAAAACCTGTCTCTTCTGCTTTCACACGTCATAGGTTCCTCGCAATTATCTGTCTCGGCTAGATGATAAGTGAAAGGGAGGAGGAAGAGCTTTAGCTGGATCTACCCCATGGATCTTCCTAATTATATTGCTTTGAAGGCAGAATAAATACATGGTCTTTCCTCAAGTTATGAAGTTCAACCCTTTTCTAGTTGTCTCACTTAGTGTCATCCATTTATTATGTTGCTTGCACGCATGTGAAAGAAACGTAGTGCCATCATCCGAGTTTTCGGAGGTGTGTCAGCCCATCTTCCAATGCAGTCAGTGTGTTTGCAGGCTTGGGTTCCCAATCACTGCTGCAGCTGTCTATGACAAGCTGAAAATGCCAGTGGCATACAGTTCAAAGGAGAGCTCGCTTCCAGTGAGCAGAAGCCTCCCCCAAGCCACACGTAAGCACGCGTCGTACTGATGCACTCCCCGCTAACTGTATGGCGATGGGGTGCCCAATCTCTCCTCTGCTTTATCCCCCAACAGCTGTCCAGGTGCCACACTGGGAGCCCACTCCAGTGTGGCAAAAAGCTGTGTGCCGGCGGTGTCCAATCCCCATCGGCTCCAAGGCTGCACGCCCCAAAGCTTTCCCGGTGCCATGATGGAGCCCACCCCAGCATGGCAAATCTTATTTTTGGCTGATGGGGTGCCCAGTCCCCATCAGCTTCACTTCCCCGAACAGCTTTTCCTGCTGCCACGCTGGGAGCCCACCCCAGCGTGGCAACGATCGCTGCTATTCTATGTAAAAAAAACCTGTGAATAAAAAACAGTCCTTCATAGTCTCCTCACCCCTCCCACAACCCGCACTCCACCCACTGTGCACCCTGCCTCCCCACACCCCCATACTTAACTCAAACTCGCGCGACAATCATCAATGGACCAGGAACACGTCTGCACTCTTCAAAGCCGACCGAGAACTAGAAATGACGGTAAGCTGTATAATGGGATAGATAGGGTTTTTCAACTTTGTTGCATATCTCAGGCATTTTGGAATTTTGGCCCTAAATTTTCAACATGGGGTTTGGGACCCCTCCTCATAGATTCTTGCACTGTCATGGCGTTAATCGGGCCCGAAGGTGATTTCATAGTCACTGGCAAAATCACATTTGGGACCGATTAGAAACGACACTGTCAGTGTTCATAAGGTGGGCTCTCAAAAGCCTATGTTGAAAATCTGGTGAAAAAATTCCTAAAAATGACTGTTTTACGAGTGTGCGTTGCGCAGTTCCTACGCACACTCATAAGTTTGCGAATTTTAAATATTTTCAATCCAGATTTTCAACATTGCCATTTTACCACACCTCCTTATGAGCAGTACAGCTGTCATTTTTCATATCCTGCCCAAAACGTGTTTCACATGTAGCGCATAATCACAGTCTGTGTGAACTCAATGTATGGGATACATTAAGAAAATCACAGTGACACTGTTTATGAGCAGAGGTCTTAAATGGCTATGTTGAAAATTTTGTGAAAAAATTCCTAAAATGACTGTTTTGATCAGTGCGTTATGCAGTAGGGAGGCAGTATAGCGCAGTGGTTTAAGGCCCTGAGCTGCAAATTTGGTGACATCCAGCAGACCAGACCTGGGTTTGAATCCCACAGCTTCCACCTGCATACTGTGTGACCCTGAGCAAGTCACTTAACTTCCCTGTGCTCCCAGGTTGCGCCTGTAAAAAAGCTTTCAGCTTAGTGTGTCTCACCTGGTTAAATAACAAACAAAAAAAAAAAAAAGTTCCTACGCACACTCGTAAGTTCTCGAATTTTCAATATTTGCACTCCAATGACTTCCAAATACCTAAACAGTACATAGAAGCAAGCAACATTCGGCATTGACAAATGCTTGTTTCTTTATGTGTTTAATGTTTGGAACAATTGGGATCAACAGATAGCCTTATGAGATGCAAGATCTCATATTCATGAGGGTTCTGAGGTAAAGCAGCTGCAGAAATTTGGCAACAGGAGTTACAGAGTGAATAATACAACTACAGAGCTTAGAACACCATGAGTCTGATGTGATTGGTCCCCTTGAGGGCATAACAATTCCCTGTGTAAGGCTGTTAACTCAAGATCTTGCCTTAACTAATTACCTGTTATTTCTACTGGAATGCTTATTGCATTGTCTTTAGTGTCTTTGGATTGTTTTTATAATTTTGTAATGTGTATTTCTCATTTATTATGTATTCAATCTTCTTTTCCCTCCACAATGCACCTGGGAGCAAGTTGATTTCAAATTAATGTAAACTCCTGTCCAATTATTTTAAATAAATTAAATAAACATGACTAAGTATACTTTACAATCACATTGGGTGGTGGTTTGCCTTAAATGCTGACAGAATGATCCACCACTGTAAAATTTATGGAGACCTAAACTGGTTCTTATTTAAATTTCTGTTGGAAAGCTCCATTTTTAAAATCCTGGCTACAGGATCGCTGGACTCCTTAGCTGCTTTGCTAATGCCAGATCTCAGGTATCTGACACATAGATCTTCAGCAGACAATGAAATAACTATCCCCTTTTGTAGAAACCACATGGGGCAACACTTTTCTCATTGTATTACCCTATAGTTTTAGATTCCACTGCCACTACCTTTTTTTTTTTTAGTTATCATTTTTTCCTCTCCTGCACTGCCAGCTTGTCTTCAGAAGGGCAACCCCAGCCCCGTCCCCCGATGTCTACCAGCCAATGCTGACCCGAACCTCAGGGCTTGCCCCCCCCAGTGGGGTCAGTGACGGTCCCGCACTCCCCACTGAAGTTCGGATATAGTGGGCCAGCGCCGTGGCTAGCTGGGCGTGGAGCCTGCAAGGCGCCCTCTGCCATTGTGTATGGCAGTGCTTTTTCTCCTCCTGGTTCTTTCCCCAGGAGTCGGGGCCATGCAGTGTCACCAGCAGAGGGGAGTTCGCACACGTCTGCATGCGCTCCCTCCAGGCGTCTGGCCCGACTCCTCCCCCAACTTGTGGTACGGCGCCCTGTCCCCCAGCCTCTGCAGGGGGGTGAACAAGCACTGACCATTCTGAACCCCCCTCCCCAGAGAAGGAGAGCAGTCCATCGGATGCTCAATCCTTCTCCTCCCCTGCTGACCAGCAGTGGCCCCTGTTCGTTCCCGAACACTGGTCGCCGGCATAGCGCGAGGTACTGCCACTGCATTTAAGAAAAAATAAATCTTTATGGCTCTTTAAATGAGCACGTATTTGAATAACACAGATGGAACTGTTTTACCTGAATTACTGTGTCTTTATTAGCATGTTTCCTAGAATAACAATCTTTAAAAAATACCTAGTTGAACAATCAGATGCAAATATTTTTTACCTGAATCTATGTATCTCTATTAGCATGTTCCCTAAAATACTTCTTATGTGTGAATTGAATGTATCTCAACAGTGTTTACCTTATTTATCTGTTATTTTTGCATTTGATGCTCTTGCGCACCAAACGCTTTGGGACAATAATGGGAAATCAGAGGTGTGTTACTGCCACCCAATGCAACAGATGCTTTACTGGGTGCCTCCTGCAGCCACCAATCAGCTATGAAGCTGCCGATGACAGCAGCTTCAAAGAAAGCCAAGGAGTTAAAAGAAACCTGCCACTGAAATCATGAACAGTTTTGTCACTACGGGGGCACCTCCCCCCTCCCTTGCAAACAGGTCGGCTCCTGCCCACCGAGCACTCTGTCCCCAGGCCTTGCTCCACGAGCAACTTGTTTGCTCAGTGTAGCTTTCCTGGTGAAACATTTCAATAAAGAAATAAGTGGGTGGCAGCTCCTGGTGCCCGCTACACACTCCAAAGAAAGCCAACATCGGGGTGCCCAGTCCCCTTGTTGGCATGTATCACCACCACCACCATTGTTGTGGCACACTGGAAGTAAACTCCAATGTGCCAAAGTAATTGTTTATTTTTTTCTGACACTGGGATGCCTACTTCCGGTGTTGGATGCACCCCCTCCCTCCCCAAACCCATTGGGAATATTTGCCAACACTGGGGTGTCCAGTCTCCATGTCGGCATGCCCACACACACACATATGCACGCACTATTGCGGCACACTGGGAGCCCACCCCAGAGTACCTAAATATTTTTTTTCTTGACATCGGGGTGCCCAGTTCCCGTGTCAGCATGCCCCCCATTGTGGCACACCGGGAGCCCACCCCAGTGTGCCTAAATGTATATATATTTTTTTGTCTGTAAAATAAAGAAAATAAATGGTCCACCAAAGTCTTTTTTTTCTCTTTTTTCCCCCTGTAAAAAAGAAAATGGTCCACCATCATCTCCCAGGTCCCTCTTCCCCATCCCCACCTTCCCACAGAGTGCTCACCTCCCTGCACACCCCTCAGCCCATACTTACCTTTGGAGGTCAGAAGCAGCAATCGTTTGTGGAGCAGGACATGTCTGCAGTCTTCAAAGGCCACCGGCAAACTGAAGATTTCAAGGTAGCCATATAATGGAAGTCAGTAGGGGGGTTCCGACTTAGGTTGATATCTCAGCCATTTTTTAGAAATTTGGGCCTTAAATTTTCAACATGGGGTTCTTGGGACCCCACCTCAGGAACATGTCATTCTCATTTCATTACTCAGTCTAGAAAGGTGATTTTGCAGTCACTGTGTGGAATCACCTGTTGGGACCAATTAACGAAACGATAGTACCACTATTAATGAGGGAAGGTCCCAAAAAGCCCATGTTGCAAGTTTGGTGAAAAAATTCGAAACATGTCTGCGTTACAAGTGTGCATTGTGCAGTTTCTACACATGCTCATAACTTCACCAATTTGTAATATTTTCACTCCAGATTTTCAACATTGCTATTTTTTCACACCTCCTTATGAACAATATAGTTGTCATTTTTCACATCCTACTCAAAATGTGTTTTCACCCCTGTGGCGCAGAATGGCACAGTCACTGTGGGAAATCAACTTTTGGGACAAATTAACAAAATCACAGTGCCACTGTTCATGAGGAGAGGTCCAAAAATGCCCATGTTGAAAATCTGGTGAAAAAATTCCAAAAAATGATTGCGTTACAGGAGTGTGTTGCACAGTTTCTTTGCACGCTTGTAACTTCACCAATATTTCATATTTTCACTCCAGATTTTCAACATTGCCATTTTTTCACACCTCCTCATTAACTGTACCGCTGTCATTTTTTCACATCCTGCCCAAAATGTGATTTCATGCCTGTGGCGCCTAATGGCACAGCCACTGTGCAAAATCACCTTTCAGGATTAAGTAGCGAAATGATAGTGCCACTGTTCTTGAGATGGGGTCCCAGAAAGCCCATGCTGAAAATTTTACAGTGAAAATACTAACAAACAACAAGGGTGTTAGGATTTAAAACCATAATGTTCCCCTCAATACCCTGTAGAGACTGACAGGCATCGGGGGTGCGACTTGGGGTCATCGGCCATAATGCTCACGACATGCCACCCTCTTCGTGCACCCAGTGGCAGGCATCAGGGTGTGCCTTGGGGTCTTTGGCCCTAATGTTCTCCATATTCTCCTATGCTGCACCCATCTCAGCTTATTTCCTTATGGAATGGGGTGGGCGTAATGGCCGAAGACCCCAAGGCACACCATGATGCCTGTCAGTGTTTGCAAGGTGGGGTGAGGTGGAATGTTATGAGCATTATGGCCAATGAACCAAAGACACCCCCCCCAACACCTGTCAGTCTCTGAATGATGGGGGAGGAGGTTGGTGTTAGGATTGGAAACCCTAATGCCTCAGTAAGGAAGTAAATCAGGGAGGGGCAGTGGACATCACCTACCTTGATTTCAGGAAAGCCATCAACACCAACCAACACAGAAGGTTGGTTAACAAGATGGGTAGTGTGGCACAGGGCACAAAACATTCAAGTACCACAACGACATAAACAAGGTGCAGGAGCAGACATCTTCCAAAGCATCAAACGTTCGGCATTGACAAATGCTTGTTTGTAATTGGGACCTTTTCCTACTGTCCTGAGTCACCCCTGTAAAAAGGATTTGTGCCCAGTGGGCCCTACCCAGTTACCAAATAAGTAAATGAATAAATCCATTAATAAATAAATAAATGACACTTAAACTCAGGTCCTGCAGTTCAGTCAGTGGTATTTGTTGTTCCTAGGATCAACACTATACCTTTCTTCCCACAGGCTTATAAGCATGTTCATATATGAGGGGGGCACTGATTCCCCCCATCGCTGGGCCACATTTTTGTCTGTATTAGACGCCATTCAATTTGAAATAGTTAATATTTCAAAACAACTCTAGGGCCTATAGGAGGAAAGTGGTGGGTATAAGGGATAGTGCCAAGACCTCTTTGGGTTATATTCAGCCTGAATATGAAAATAAGCCCTTTGAGCATGCAAAGCAGTAAGAGGTCATTTGCAAGCCCATTATGGGCTTATTTGCATGAGGCATATCAACTCCTTAGCTTCCTTTACACATTAAAATAGGAGATCCCTGGTGGTTCAATGTTTCCCCAACCCCCAGTCGCTCCTCTGAGCTGTTTGAAATCATCCCTTGTGGTCAAGTGCATTCTCTCACCCCCCGACCACTCCTTTGAGCTGTTTGAAATCACTCTTGGTAGTATAGTGGTCCCCCACCCTGGTGGCATAGTGACCCCCTTCCCACCACCACAATTGCTTCTCTGAGCTGTTTGAAATAATCCCTGGTGGACCAGTGTGTCCCCCCACCCCTGACTAATGCTCTGATCTGTTCTATAGATACTCAGGTGGCATAGTGGTCCCCACCCCTGATCACCCATTCTTACAGTTTGAAATTAGTCCCTGGCAGTCCAGTGGTTCCCACTCCCTCTGTATAGAAACAGCACATTTTGGTGGTCCAGTGCCCCCCAGCATCCCACCCTACCCAGCCGCTGACATCCTACCTCCATGCACCCCCTCTCACCTCAGTGGCCTGTGCTCCTCCTAGCTCAATATGGTGAGCAGCACAGCCCTTCTTGTACCTCCACATCCAGCCTTTTTGTGAGCTGTCAGTGATCTTGCATACTATAGAGACAGCTGTTTCTACGGTATGTGCACTCACTGACAACTCATACTATAGCCAGCCATGGAGGCGACAGGAGGGCTGTGACAGTTACCATATCAAACTGGGAAAAGCATGGGCCACTGGGGTGATGGTGAGGCGTGGGGAGGTGGGATGTCATTGGACAGGTTAGGTGGGTCCCCTGAACCACCAGAACAATTTAGTTTCTATATAGGGGAAGCGGGGGAACCACTGGACTGCCAGGGACTCATTTTAAACTGCGCGAATGGGAAATCAGGGGTGGGGGGACCACAGTGCCACCAGGGTATCTGTAAAACAGCTCATGGGGGCAGTTGAGAGGAGGGGGACACACTGGACCATGAGGGAGAATTTCAAACAGCTACGAGGACTGATCGGGAGTAAGGGCACCACTGTGTCACCATAGTTGATTTCAAACAGCTTAGAGGAGTGAGCGGGCAGTGGGGGGACCACTATGCCACCATAAATGATGTCAAATAGCTCAGAGAAGTGATCAGTTGGTGGAAGACACATTGCACCTCCAGGAATGATTTCAAACAGCTTTGAGAAGCAATCAGTGGTGATGTTCCACTATGCCACTAAGGTATCTGTAAGTGGGATTGATCAGAAGGATGGGTGGTGGCAGCTGCAGTACAGCTACCCTGCCTTTAGGGGGTGCAGGCATGGGCTTAGCTCCCTGTGTAGATGTGGTTTTCTACAGCAGTAAATAGTGCCACTTGGGGGGCTGTTTACTGCTGCTGCTGCAAACCTTTAATTATACTGCTGCACCAGTATGCATGAGGGGAACCCCTCATTTGCATAGACACAGTGGCATTTTAGCGCTTTGGCACTGCCATTTTTGAGGGGCACTCCTGAGCTTCTGAATATGGACCAACCAGGAGCCCTCACACAATCCTGGGTTAGCACCCATGCTGACCATGTTAGCCTGGTCACTAATCTTTGAATAGCGGGGCTTGAAACTGACTTTAAATAGAAAACACACAGAAAGAAGTTTAAAGCATTGTTCCACAGAGAAACTTTGCCCTCACTTCAACAGATCACTATGATGTATATTTAATGGAGTCTGATGTGTAAAGTGGATTATTTTATGCAGTACAACTTCAGCTTTATGTGAAGTTGATTTAGATGCAGACCCACAACAAAATAATTCATATCTCATCACCAACAGCAGAAATTTGCAAGTAAGAAGTTGTTTATGTATTGCCTTAGTCAATAGAGCAGTATGATCTCCATAAGACAAGGAAAAATCTAGGGTTACTCCCAAATAGGAAAATGACTTTATTAGATCTAGTCTAGTGCCATCCAATATTGTTACTGAAAATTCACCCTTTGGATCTATTTCTTTCCTAGCATCCAGCATGTTGCTTCTGTATAGTTTATATTTCTGCAGCTCTAACCCCAATTCTCCTTCTATAATCAGCATATAGAGCTCTTTCATTTTATTTCTTATAGTATGTACAGTTGTATAAAAGCATTGCAACATTTTATTTTTCTGCTCTCTTGGTCTTGTTCTCAAAATCAATTTTCCAAGCTAAATTATTAGTTGTGTGTAACAAAGTATATAAATTATCCATTTGAGGCTACTCCATTGTTTGTTGTGGTTACATTAGACATTTTAAAACTCCAGTGCCTCTCCATGTCTAGTATAAAGGGCTTGCTGTTATTGAATCTATTTTTCCCAGCACAAATACTCCTTCTTTCAATTGAAGTGCACATCATCCTTCAATAGGGGTTCTCCCTGATTAAATGTGAGCAAGTTTCTAAGGAATCTAATTCCTTCTTGCTTTCACCAGATTGAATGAATAAAAAGCTAGACTCACTGACAGGGCATTTAACATTGCTGGAAATGTTGGAAGTTTTAAAAGTAGGCATCCAGGATTCACAATGTCAGGAACAGTCAACATTATACACTGCTACCATACTACTTAAGGATAGTAAACACCCTAGATCCAGGCTGGAAATTTTAGAAAATCAAGCAAGGAACGTGAATGTGCAAATACCAGAAGGAGCTGAGGGAGAACATATTGTGCAGACATCACAAAATGGCTTGTAAGAGACCTTGTTCAAAAATGTGGAAGCAGTACACTTGCCAATTCAGAAGTCATACATAGTCATCCTTAGAGACCACCAACTGGAGTGCAATGTGCTATCCTCATGGTCACCAGTAGCATTGAGACCAGAGACTAGATTCTAAGACTGGCATGTCAGAAGAGGCATATCCCACTTGATGGAAAACAAATACTATATTTCTCTGGTATTTGTTATGAGATAGGCAAAAATATATATATATGTATGTATTTATTTATTTAGTTTTGGTGACCAGGTAAGTCCACTGAGATAATACAGTCCCTTTTTCAGGGTCGACCCGGGGTCTTGGTAAAATAGCAGAGAGACAATTGCAAGAATACATTGGTACAAAATGCAATGGCAGATAAGGAGATACAGCAAGTGGTAGACATTGAGGTACAGCATAAACAATGGCAACAAATATAGAGATACAGCATTAAGGTATTTATAAAAATTAGTCAAACAAGGAATAAGTATTTCAAAAACAATCAAAATTTCAAAGGTATATACAATAAACTTAGAGTAGCAACTAAGAGCTAAAGCAAGACGGGAGGAGGGGAAGGGGAGGAGGAAGGGAAAGCACAACCTTTAAGACGCCCAAGTGCCACATGTAATAATTTTTCCTACAAGGTTGTAGTTTGTTGCCAGTGGAAAGGTCAATATCTACAATGATCCCTGTGATGCATGAAAATGGGTGATACAGTATTTGGAGTCCAGATGAAGGAAGAAAGATGGAGGAGACACATTAGACCATGAGTAATCAGAAAGGTTTGTGATTGAGTTCATATGAACAGTTGGTCCTGAGGAGGGTGCCTCTTCCCAGGTAGTTTACTCTCATTTTCGACTTGTTTAAGACATTTAAGATATGAGACACCTTATTTCTTTAATGCTGTGAGAAGACAGAGAACATTCATTTGGGCTGAAGTATCTTCAAGCAACTGTTTAACATGGGTATTGAAAATACCTGATGCTTTCTTGAAAATGTGAACCCTAAAGCTTATTCGGTAATGTGATAACACAGCTGCAGGTTCTACATTTTGCTCCAGGTTTTACTTTTCAATTAGGTCACTAAGCAATGTAACCAATGCGCTACTGCAAATTATAACCATAATTTCAGGTGTAAGCTGTGAAAGCTAAGCAAAAGATGTATGTTTAAATGTTCCAATATGTTCTACTTAAGCTACATTCTAGCCCAGTTGAGTTTTGATATTCAAGTGCTCATGGATAGATAACTGTTTGACAGCCATTTTCTTTTGTAGAGCAGAGACTTATGACATTTCTGGACTCTAAGCTAATACTGTTTTGTCATGATGGTCATGGGCTTTCAAATATAGCATTTTGAGTGTTATTAATATGTTTTATCCAACTTACTACTAAACCCAGTTTTGATGTATAACAATCCAGGGGATATTACTGATTTAGAATCTCATTATTAACATTAATTGTTGTGAATATGCAGCTCTCAGGATGGAATAAATGTCTCTGAAACAAAACATAATGTTTAAAATTAAAATCCATTTTGTGCTAGTTTCACTCATCCTGTTGGTGTAATTTGTTCTCACATGAGTGATCACCATTAGATTGCCCCTGAAGGGTTCCAAGATTTGATCTGCTCAGTTCGTAATATGTTTAATGCACACACAGATCTGTCCACAAGCCTAAAAATGTAATCTCCTATAACTATTAGCTTCCTGTCTTTCTTTTGTAATACTTTACCATGAACCCAATGGTTTTCAGCAGTATTACTATTTATGCTTTCTTCATTACTATCGTTGTTCATTAGTTGATAAACATATTTGTATTTTTTTGCGTTAATATTGTACAAAAACATATTTTACAACTGCCCAATTAGCCTCTCTTCTTTATCAGTCTCCCAAGTTTGAATTTCATTTTCTTTTTTTTTTTTATTTGCATTCCTAACACTACCCCCTGTGACTTCTTTATGAACCATTAGTTTGCCCTTTAAATCAATCATTATTCCATTACTTAGGTCTGTTCCCTGTGTTATTTTTTACTTTTGATTCTAATAAAGCTACTTTATGCTCAGATATCTTAATTCTGTCTAATAACTGCACAAATAGCAACTTTTTCGATAAAGTCAACTTGCATCCTAAAATACTGTCAGCTTTTCCGGTGGAGATATGCAAGCATATTGATCTTTGATAACTGGTACTTGATATTAATATGTGCATTTGTGCCAAGCAAATTGACCAAAATAAGGAAAAACTAGTAATTGCATAATGCTTAATACTAACAAAAGAAACTACAAATGTGTACTATATGAGTATCATAATTAGGCAACCAAAAAAAGCAAGCATGCAAGTTGTAGAATAACATACTGTATACTGTACCATGAGTAAGCAGTAAAGAAATGCACAATTATAACTTCTAAACTCAAATTTGAATTTCACTGCTATGGTACAAGCTATGAAATGTACTGAAATATCCTCAGGTGTCAGCACCTCTGAAAAGCAAGCTGGAAATATTAACTGGCTTATTAGTAAATGCTAACAAACTGAGTGATTGCAGTATTAGCAGCATTTGGTACAAGCATACAGTATGTCGGCAGTACCACCACGAAACTTGAAACATATTGAGTCAAGTCTGTTATATATTATTACTGTACTAGCTTAGATGTGTTGTTTGTAATCTTTTGCAGTTTCTCTTATCTGCTCTAAATCTAATGTGCCCTTTTCTTTTCTGTTCTTAGAAAGCCTATATATTTACTTTTCTGCTGAGTTCAAGACTCTTCATTGAACCCCATGAACTTTTGTCTAAAGTGTGTCATATATGCATTGAACAACAACAACTGGATGATCCTGTACTTGACAAGGTCTGTGCTATCTTATAAGAAGAGATTGTTTGTGCTTTAACTAGTAATGAACACTTATAGAGGAAATATATTATACATAGTATGTGTTTGCCTTAAAACAATTAGGAGATGCTTGGTTTCCTATTCAAATATTTATGAAACTGTCTGAGCATTCAAGATGTGGTTTATAAATTTGTTGATAAAAGATGAGGATAAAGCCTCATGTAAATTAATGTAGATGGCTTTCTGAAAACAATATCAAACATTGCTGAAGAATGGCCAACAACAAATGTATAATTCTCAAACATAAGAACCCACACTGAGGACTTTGGGTTTAAAAATTAGATAATGTACTTTCCTTAATTGTTTCACATGGGTGTTTCTTAAACTGCCTCGCTTAGTAATATTATCATTTAAATGTTAACAGAAAGGCTGTACAAGTAATATTACATTTTGTTCAATTCCAGACTATTCTAACTAGACCATATACAATTTTCTGGAATGCTGACACAGTTTAGGTGCAGCACAATGATTTTGTTGCAAACATCAACATTTTTAATAGCCTAAAATATGGAATTCAGGGATGTTCCCTAACTTTGCATTTTTACTTTTTCTGCTGGTGAGAGAGCTTATCCCAGAAACCAAAAATGATCTGCAGCAGTCCCTGACTGTAACATTCTGGTATTTTTAACAGCATTTTTTTCCTCTACATTTTCTACTCAGTCCTTGGGCCTGGGAGCATACTTCTGTGACAGTGTTTTCAGCCAGCCCTATCTGTCCCTAAGCCTTCCAACTTTCTACTAGGATTCCACAGCACAAGGTCCCAAATCACTACCTACCAGCCATCATCACAACAGCAGCATAGTTTTGTTTCCAGTGTTTCCCTCTTGGCCTCCCACCCAGCTCAGGCATGGCTGTTGGTAGCTTCACACCAAGATAGCATGCTCTTGTGGCAAGCCACCCTCCTCAAGTTGAGTCACAGTGCTATTGACAGCTGCCTCAACCCTGGCCTGCCCCCGGTGCTAACGACTCAAGTCTGTTCATGCAGTCATAGGATTAGCTCTAACATTTGGCTATTTAAATGCAAGACTTCTACTTGAGTCTTGCTGCATTTAAGCAAAAGGTACAGTAAGTGTATGGGGTCAATCATAATCCAAAGGAACATGAAATAAGATATATTGTAGACCCAAATGGCTCTTAAAGAAAATTGACAGTCATAAATAAAAAGAACAAAATCTTCAACAAATACAAAACAGATAATAAGCAGGAAATGTGGGAAACATAGAAAACAACAAAAACTAACCAACAAGTTAATTAATAAAAGTAAGAGAAACATGGAATGGCACCTTGCAGTAAATGTAAATAGCTCAGATATTGAAAAAGTGCAAAAAGTGCTAAGTACCCAGCACTCATTACTAATGTCAGAATTGCCCAAAACTGCATACTCCCACTGACTGAGAATGGCTGGTTTAATTCTCACGTACATTGTATAAATGTCAGTATATGTCAGTGTACATCATTACACTTTTAAATAGTGTACTGATGTATATGGACATGTATAGGCATGTATGAACACATGAAAAATGTATTGTATAAATGCTTCACTCTCATGTGATTTCAACAATGTTCAAAACTGGCTGACATCTCATGTACTTGTCCTAAATGCAAAGAAAACTCAAGCCATGCTATTTGGCTCTGCCCCCAAACTCAGGACCTCTCAGACTTCACTGATGATATGTGACTCAGGCGACTCATTAATTGAATGTGTATCCTCCTTTAAGTACCTTGGAGTCCTCCTGAATCAATCCTTGGATTTCAATCTGCATGTTCAATTTGTCTGTAAGGCCATAAACGTGAAGCTGGGAATTGCCTACAAAACAAGCTATATGCTAAAAACCCCTTCTAAGCTAGCCATTGCTAGGGGGTATCCTCCTCCCTGCCCTCACATATGGTGCTCCAATCTTTTTTCTGGCTAATAAAACTACCCTGTACAAGTGAGATGTTACCTATAATCACGTCTGCAGGTATGCCTCTTCATCTCATAGGCTAAAGCACCACTGCCAACTCTACAGTAACTTGGGGTGGCTCTCCCTCTCTGGCTGCCGACTATTCTCCCTTGGCTTTCTTATTGACTCAGTAACCAGAAACAAAACTCTTATCTTCTTTTGCAATGATGCTTGTAGCCCAATCCCCCTCCTATGGACTATGCTCAGCTGATCAGTTGCTACTCTACATGCCAAGGTGCCAGACATCTAAGGGCTCCAGTGCCTTCCACCATGCTGCCCTCAAGTTCTGGAACCCCCTTTCCCTGGCTCTTCATCAGACCACATCCCATCTTAGTTTTAAAAGAAATCTTCGATCGCATCTATCTCTAGTTGACTCCTACACTTGTTTTGACCCCACCTAATTCCTCTCTGCATTCTCCTCTCACACTTGCCTTCTTTCTATACCCTCCCCCCTTTTTTCTTCCACCTGTGAAACCTATCTTATCTGCCCTCAATGGCATTTTTCATTTATAACACTCCTATCTTCACCTATAACACCCTGTTGCATAATTCCTTCCTAATTATGTTTCTTTTCTCCTTTTTTTCCCTATTTTAGCTATAACTGCAATCTGCATCATTTTCTATTGTCTACTGCCTTATCTATATTTATTGTTGCACTATGTTATGTTTCCCATTATATATGTCACCTTGTTAACTGCTGTTTACGTCAGTGTGAGTGCACACTGTCCTATCTGGTTGTATGCTACTGTATGTTTACCACTTTGTATTTAGTTTTACTGTACAGCAATATCTGTAACTGCTGTACTGTGCATTATGTTCCTGCACTGATGTAATGTACTTGTCTTACTACTCTTTTTGTACTCTCCCAGGTCGTACCTGAAAATAGTCATTGTTTGGCTAGTGTACTCACCCAGTTAACAAAAACTAAATAAATAAATTGAACTAACTCCAAGCTTTCATTTAAAACAAATTAAGTGTCTAGCTCTAATGGTTCAACAGTTGGACCTTTCAAAGGATACTTTTTTTCTAAAGAAGGACTACTTTGGAACCATTAGGGTTGGGAACTGATTTTAGTTTTTTAAATAAAAGTGTGGAGACAGCAATGTTTATTAAACTTTCATCTACACACACACACACACACACATACACATGTGTGTGTGTGTGTATAATATATATATATATATATAATATATAGTTTTGTTTTAAAATAAAACAATTTGTTTTGCCTTTTCACAATTTTGGTCTCATTTCAGCCTGTTTCATATGGAATTGTGCAAGTTGTTAATCTCCTACACCTTCATTGTATACCCTTAATCACTTCACATACATTTTGTGCTCCCTCCTAGCAACCCTTAAACTTCCCTGCTTTTGGGGCAACTCTTGTGAATGCATCAGAAAATGATGGAGTTTTGAACTAATATATTTATAATAATTATGGTTTCCTAGTGTTTTTCCTTTTCTCCCTTTGTTGAGCTACTAAATATTTCAGATAATGCATTACAGCTCAATACATTGCATCCCAAATATTCGTATTTATTGATTTAGTATTTATTAATTTAGTTGAAAATTGCTAACTGGGAAAGTCACATGGAGCCAAGGTTTCTTTCCAGGTGTGACCTAGAGATGGGGCTGTCATGAACCCACTCCCAAGGATCTGGCCCACTGAACTCACAGTGCCCACTCTTAAGTGCAATCCTTGACAGGGGGAACAGGGATAACTGCCTCATCTTTTTTGAATGCTCACCAAGGTGATGACTGCACCTCTGCCACAAGGATCCATGGCATCCCTGTAGCTCTGGATAAGGGCACAATATCAGTCTTGAGTCTTATGGCCAAATATGAACCCTTCATTGGCTATTACACACAGGAGGAAGACCCGGAATCACACTCTCTTTGGGGTAGCAGTGTAATAACTTGATTTGGTCTTCTCCCTATAAGACATGCAATAGCCTAGTTCAAAATCTTTGTAGATTCTGGAATTCTCCCTGTCCTTACAGATCCCTTACATACCCTTTTCTCAATTTGGTTGCTTATAGTGGCCCTTTTGGCAATAACAGTTTTCACAGATTATGAATAAACTTTCTACAGTCACATATATAAGAAATCCTTACGAGGGCAGAATTTGGAAAAACAAATGTTTTACTAAAATTCTTAAATAAAGACAAGTACAACTAATAAGAGAATATCAATATGGATTACAGTATAGAGGAAAAGAAAATGGAAAAATGTACAATGAAAACACACTAACAATGTACTATGGGAACCTTTTCTGTTATCTGACATTACAATCTCACTCAAGCCTGTTAGAAGGATGTTTCCTGGCACTTATCAAAAATGTCAGTGTACTGTGGGAACCTTTTCAGTCACCTTTTGTCTAAGACCATTTTTCTTTTGAACTTAAGGGTTTACAACAGTGGAAATAACTTCTCTCATCCTGGGATTTTGAACTGGCTTAATTTAATTAGTTATAAGGAAGATCCTGTAAGTTATATGATTATCCAAGCTGATTTTATTACTTCTACTGACCAGTTGACATTAGAGGGATATTCTCTGATCATATATCCACAAGCTTTTTGACAAGAACTTGTCAGATTCCTGCAAGCAAGGCTGGCCTTGTAGTTCAGAGGAAAGCCAAACCCCTTTTTAAGAAAAATCCAGCATTTTCTCTATGTGTCTTTGCTGACACTGGCATGTACATATGCATAGGATTACATAAAAAACATATATCATAGGTATCATAGGTAAATCAGAGCCAAGAAGACCGTAGTCCATATTGCTCGCCTATTAAATTTAATCATAACCCTTAATTGATTTGTTGGTTAGAAAAGTAACCAATCAAGTTTTAAATAAATTCATACTTTCACTGGTCACCACAGAGAGAGGTAGACCATTCCAAATTTTAGATACTCTGACGGAGAACCAAGAACTTCTCTGTTTAGTTCTACATCATTCAACTATTAATTGTAGTGGGTGAGCCCTAGTTTCATAAGTCACATCTCTAAAAAACAGTCCTAAGGAATCCCATAAGGTAGTATTGTATAGGGCTCTATACACCAAGCACAATATAGCATATATACAACAGAATAATATCTACAAATAAGGGCTAGCAGCCGCGCAGCTCACCACAGGGGCAACAATAAGGAACACAAGAGTACAAATTTGGCAGAATTAATTACAGAAAGTATCATACTATGATATGAACGTAAACATATTTTTAAGTAGTGTTATATAGATAATAAACAGTACAGCACAGGTGAAAGATTAAAAGAAAGATATTTATAAATGTGCATAAATACATAGAGACATACAAGAAAGATAGAAAATACAAATGGTCTACAAAGCACTGAATTTGATCATAGTGCTATTTAGGGGCAGGTACAAGTGGAGGTAAAGAGGTCATACTGGAGGGATTTCAGAAAGAGAAAAGAAGGGTAGAGGCATATGGGAGCAGTGAGGTTATTCTAGTTACAGAGAAGACACACAGAATATGTTCTGACCTACAGAGGTCTGGCAGGGGAGGATGGAGAAGGCACGGGAGTCAAAGGTGTGTAGTGTATTGGTGGAGGAGAGAAGTGGGGAAACAAGAGAGTGGATGTAGGAGGAGAGGGAGAAAAGCCAGTACTTAGAAAGGAGGCACAATGTGAGAGGTACCAAGATTCTGAGGATGGGGGAGAGAGAGAGAGAGAGAGAGAGAGAGAGAGAGATACTGATAAAGGTGGCAGTGATGAGTAAATGGGTGTGAGTTTGTGGCAAAATGACAAAGGAATGGAAGAGATTGTCCAGTTTGCCTATGCTGTATTTGGGGGCAGAACCATAGACCACATCAGTGTTCAAATGGTCAGTGCTACACTAACAGGATTAGGGCTGCACTAAGCATAAGCAACATGGCCAGCAGTCTGTTAGCATGGCCACTGCTATATTCAAACATATACTTAACTCAGTGCTAATCTGTTAGCGCATTAGTGCTAACAAATGCCATGCACCTATGCCAATGTATGCATAGAGGGCACTCCAGTATATTCAGTGGGGTTTGGAAGTGCTAACTGGCTGCTTGTGCAATGCTGTTTAATGTTTCCAAAACCTCTACCATTACAAGCACCCACAGTGGTTTCTCCACATCTGTGGGGCTATGTGTAAAACAAAAAACTGTGTCAGTGTCTCCTCCCACTGTGATCTCAGTCAAAACAGTAGTATTCATTTTACCCTTCCCTGGTAGACTAGTGGCCCCTTCCTTTCCTGAGCCCTGTTGGAATCCGTATTACAGTATTTGTTACAGAAGTCCCTGGTAGTCTTCTGGACCCCCTTCCCTCACCACATTGCAATTCAAATAATATTTATTATAACATTCCCTGGTAATCTAGTGGCCCTCTCCCTCACCCAGTCCTTGTTAGAGTAAAAAATGTTTATTTAATCCTCCATGGTAATCTAGTGGATCCCCTACTGGTTTGGGTATTTGGTGCCCACTCCCAGCGACAGTGATTGGCGCAGACCCATCTCTCCCCTCCATGGCTGGCCACTGTCTGCCTCACACAAGTACTTGTATTGCTAGATAACTCTTTATAGATATACTGTACTTGTGGGATGTCTACCGGAAAGTTTTCAATAAATGTTTCACAAGTACTGTATTACTATGCATAATAGTACAGAAATGCCAATATTTGTGTTAGGCAAACAGTGGCCAGCCACAGGGGTTAGAGGTGTGTGTGTGTGTGCTGGTCACCATCACCAGGTGGGAGTGGATGGGTACTGAATACCAGAACTGGACAGTTTACCACTAGGGAACCAGACTATCGAACATGCAGGAAGCTTGCAAAGCAACACACACCCCTTATCTAGCAGAAATAACTGCTTTAGCCGGTAACAGCTGCTGACTCTGACACTCTCTGGCTCTGGGACATGCTGGTCTGACTAGACTAACTGCAACTCAAGGCAACCCACACTCGCCATGTCAAAATGCAAGCTACACAGACTGCTGCTGAGTAACCTGCAGGCTGACAGACTCCTTGCTGAATTAAAACTTACAACCCCCACTAAGTTAAAACACTGTTTTTTTTAACCAATCACTTCAGCCATGCCCACATTGCTCTAATTACACTTTCCCTACCTGGTGAGTGAAATTGTGCATGTGGCTGGAAAATCATGTTTTGTTGTAACTGTTTTTATGTACATGGTTATAATATATGGTCAGGAGTTGCTGCATTTGAAAATCTGTATACTCAAAAAACTCCTTTGTGCAGCAATAGTGACGTAGTTAATGTGGTACAGTGACTTATTATTGTACCACAGTAGCTATATGACAGAGACAAGCAGGCATGGCAAAGTCAAATGGCTGTGCAAAACTGAAACAACATATAGGACAGCATGAGTTTGGGCAGCGGGTTTACTAAGTTGCTGGCAGGGTAACTAAGGACAGTGTATGGAGGACCATATACTATATAAAATAATATATGGTCAAATATATCAGCTCAGTCATGTTTTCATCTTGGGGAATTGTGAAGACATCCAAGACCTTCACTCTCATGGTTCTTATGACGTTATCACAACTCCTCGATGGAAACACAGCCTTGTTCTGTATGGTTGCCCTTACACTATTCTGTATATTATGTCAATGCTGTTGATTCTGTATTTTTTTCCACAAAGGTATTTCTTCATCAGCCACTCAGCCCTGCTCTGCCTAAGCTCATCCCCAACCAACTACTACCTCCCCCGGGACTCAACTGCGGTAGTTCCCCCATGGATTTCACCATGGGGAGGTCTATCCTCCCAAATGATGATGCGGGCCAGAGGACAAGTCCAGTGTCTCCCACTGGCTTTACCCAAATTCTCTCCAAACCTGGTGGCATGCAGTAAGTGCATGCGCATATGTGTGAGTGGAGGCCCACATGCACCACACACTCTGCTGCTGGCCATGCCCCAGTGTGTCACACCTGGTGCCTTGCTACATAGTGGCAGTTTTGGAATGGTGCAGCAGAGACCTCCCTCACTGCTAGAGGAGAGCAATCCTTTGGATATGGTCCTCTGCCTCCCCAGCTGCTCCCACAGGATGAGTTCACTCCCAAACCTGAGTTGTTGGCATGATAAAAGATGTGGCATCCAATGCTTCATCCCCCAGCACCACCAGACTGGCTACTTAAATCTGTATTTATATATCTTTCTGTAACACTGTATTGTAACCAAAGTATTCTTTGGAAGCCTCAAGTCTATATACATATTATACTACTTATAAAAAAACTACTTATAAATTATACTACTTATAAAAACACTGACAAGTGTTTTCCTGGTGCTGGGATCACAGGCAGTGATCCACTCTCCTAGTGAAGTGCCTGAAGGGCACTTCAGAATTCTCTGGCAAAGTCTTCTCTGGGAGTCCCCGGGCAGGCATCTCCACTCATGATCTTCTCCCAAGGTAAAGTTTCCTGACTTCTCTGCTTTTCATATTCACAACTTCAGCCACTGACTAACTGGCACTCACTTTAGCAAGGGTTTTCACACATTATTGCCTCTTGATTGGCTGCTGAACTCGTAGGTTTTTTCTGGTGTTCACGGGAACCACAGTAAACTATTTGGCTTCATTTCCCTTCATCGTGTATACAAAAAATTGACACTCACCACGACGTTCAGAAAAGTGCCACTCAGATACCTAATTCAGATAAGTGCTTTATTTATTTATTTCAGATTGTAATTAATACCTTTGAGTCAGAGACACATTTACAAAGGTTTCAAGTCATACAGATAACATAAGATGAACAGACATACCATAGGTTAACATCAGGTTACACAGTTTCATGTAAGGTACAATACAGGGCAAGGTGCAATGCAAAGTTAACGCATGATTCACCTTTATACAAAGGGTCCATCAGCCAGTACATAATCCCGGAGCCAGGACACAACTTAAGTAGATTAGAAATCAGTTCCTTCAAGGAGGGTGTTGTTTGCATGGCAGAATGCAGGTAAACATAAATGGCCTACCCATGATTAGTGCAGAGTACAGTAATAGATGGCACGTATAGGACTTGTAAGTTGGATTGAAGCAGCCAGTGAAGGCTTTGTCAACTCAAGATGTAATGGATCGTGGTTCAGAGTGGAGGAGAGGTGTGGGCAAGACCTGGTGTGGGGGATGGGGTAATCGGGGAGAGCCAGCATATATGCCGAGGTGGGGGGTGAAGGGTGCATGTCAGACAGAAGAGTGGATGAGGAGGCCCGTGAAGGGTAGGGTGGGTGAAGTGAGAGGGGAGACGTGTAGGGGGATGTCGGGGGGAAATAGGAGGCTGGGGCAAATGGTAGTAGGAGTAAGTAAGTAAGCAGGATCCCTAGTGGCAGAAGGCAGAGGTAATGGGGGAGCCAGCAGTCCCTGTTTTAGGCAAGTACATAAAGGAGTTTATGGTTTGAGGAAGCATTTACAGATATTATCATGGGCCAAGTAGGCTCATGGGCTTTGTTTGAATTGGCTTATCTTGTTGCACTCAGTTAGGACTTTAGAGAGTTCATTGAACAACCTGGGACCACGGAAGGAAAGGGATCTCTGGGCTTGGGTTGTTCTTTTGAATGGCACCTTCAGCCAACCCTTGTCTGCGTTTCCGGTCCTAATAGAAGGTTGTGTGGCTATGAATAGACCAGAGGTTGATCTTGGGGTGAGCCCTAACAATGACTTCTTAACAAGTAGGCATGTTTGGTATGCAATCTGATGTTGAAGAGGGAGCCACCCTGTGTCTTGATAAAGGGCACAGGTATGTGTCCGATGTTCCACCCCAGGACCAGGTGACAGGCTTTGTTAAGTACTGTTTTTATCCTCTTGAGAGCAGTGTCAGTGCCTGCTCCATAGATGACAAGGACATAATCTATGATGGATAAGACTGAGCAACTTGTGACTAATTTCAGGGCTTCCAAGATCATAGAATGCTGGTGTCGATAGAGAACTCCCAGTTTTGCATTAGCCATTTTAGCAACATGGTCAACATGTGTTTCAAATGATAGGGTGTCATCAAGATGAACCCCAATGTATTTAAAGGTGCTCACCTGCTCCAGTGAGTCACCTTTTAGGCTTTGTATCCGCAGGAGTCCAAACTTCTTCTTGTTCTGTTTAACAGAGAAGATCATGCTCTTTGTTTTTTTTGTAGTTCAGCAAGAGTTTGTTGTTGGTGAACCATTTTTCAAGTCTGTGGAAGTTACTTTGTAACTCAGTGGAGATCGAGGTCTGATTTTTTTCTTTTGGCTGAGATGACTGCATCATCAGCATAGAGTACTGTGTGCACAGGGCATTCTGTGGGTAAGGGGTTTATAAACAGACTGAAGAGGAGTAGACTTAATATGGACCCTTGGGGGACACCCAGGCTCACTTCTCTTGGTTCTGAGAGACTACCTTTGATTTTGACTTGTTGAGTCCTGCCAGTGCTTCTTTTATTACTGTGCAAGGTGCTGCATACATAAACACTGCTGATGTCCTGCATGACATGTTTCGGATCAGTTAAGATCCTTTATCAAAGACAATCATCAAACAGATACAGTGACTTAAATACTTTTCACTTCTATGATTCCACTAGAGCAACATTCATGCAAAAAATACGATCTCTGTTTACAAGGCAACAGTGCAACTAGTGCTAACTAAACTGCATAAGAATGAACAATATAATGAAAGACATAGGAATAAAATATCAAAATCATAAATATTTATACAAAAAGACTAAAATAAAAATATTGCAAAGCAAAGCATATTGTAGTGCATTTTAGCAAATCATAACAGATCCTACAAGACTGTATCAGACCATAATATAGCATCATATGGAGCCCAAAGGCTTTCCTCTAATTATTCTAACAGAGCTTGTCTTTGATTTCTTTCATATATAAATTGTTATTAAATCTCATATTCCATAAGGTCCAAACCAAAGACATCATGCAGCTCTTGACCTTGTTTTAGTAAATATTTATTGTATTTGTTTTAAGTGATGATGCTCTAATAACGCCATAGGAGTGACTTGTATTTAAAGGTACATTGTCCACCCTTTACATACGTTTTTGGGTGGTACTCAGAAACATGCCTTGACTGCCTGCAGCAGACCATCATGCTGCATGTTAGAAATAGCAGCAATGTAGTCTGCATAAAAAAATGATTGCTTTTCTTTTTCTCTTTCTTTACAGTTAGTTTTTTCTCCTTCCAGGCTCTCCATCCTACCCAACCCCCAGCCCCATCTCCCCACTTAGAAACATAGAAACATAGAATTTGACGGCGAAAGGACCGCTTGGCCCACCCAGTCTGCACATTTCCCTACCTAATGGATAAGCTGCAGATCCTAGTTAACCAGCAGCTTACTTCTTCCTACCCCACCCCTAGAATTGCCTTATGACTGTCCCATGCATGCTTGAATTCCACCACTATTTTAACTCCACAACCTCCTCCGGAAGGCCGTTCCATGCATCCACAACCCTCTCTGTGAAAAAATTCTTCCTTAAATTACCTCTGAGCTGCCTCCCCCATCTTCAAATTGTGCCCCTTGTTCTTGCACACCTTTTTTGTGAAGTTGCTACCCTCTTGAACTTTGTTGATTCCCTTGAGGTACTTGAAAGTTTCTATCATGTCCTCCTCTCCCTCCTTTCCTCGAGGCTATACATATTAAGCTCCTTAAATCTCTCTTCATATGTCTTCCAGTGCAGACCCTGCACCATTTTAGTTGCCCTCCTCTGGACAGCTTCCATCCTGTCTATGTCTTTGCGGAGATTGGGTCTCCAGAACTGCATGCAGTACTCAGATGGGGTCTCACCAGCTGTCTGTACAGAGGATAATAACTTCCTGTTTTCTACTGGTGATGCCTCTCCCTATGCATCCCAGTATCCCCATCCCTCCTTGCTGCCCTCTCACATTGCTTGCCCACCTTTAGGTCATCTGATATGATTACCCCAGGTCCCTTTCCATTTTGTTGTTGTTAGTATCTCACCCCCATTGTACTCTTCCCTGGGTTTTGTTTCCCAGGTGCATTACCTTGCACTTCTTAGCATTGAATCTAAGCTGTCATACATTTGACCATTCCTCTAACCTTGCCAAGTCCCTTCTCATCCTTTCCACCCCATCTTGTGCATCAACTCTGTTGCAGATCTTTGTGTCATCTGCAAAGAGACATACTTTTCCTTCCAGTCCCTCTGCAATGTCGCTTATAAAGACATTAAAGAGGACCAGTCCTAATACTGAATCCCAATCTCCACAGGCTTTACTTCCTTGAACAGGCAGTAACCTCTGCAATGGATCCATTATGACGGGTTGAGGGATCCCCGTTGTCCCACCATGGCGAGCAAGCTAATACTTGCAGCTTACCTTCCATTTACCACCATGGCTTGCCCCGCGTGGCGGGACAACAGGGATCCTCAACCCCATCATGAGATCCATTGCAGAGGTTACTGCCTGTTCAAGGAAGTAGAGCCTGTGGAGATCGGGATTCATCCTACCATGCCTTGGAATGCTTTCCTCCATTTTTCTCCCCTTAGGAGAGGAGGCATGCAATGCCACCCTATGGAGAGAGTGTACATGAATCCCCATGCACTCCTTCAAGCATCTGCCTCCTCCCCTGCCCTCCCCCTTCTGAAGCATCAGTGCATTGTGCCCCAGCTGCTGCTAGGGGCCAGTCATGCACCAACTGCTGGTGACCTCCCCTCCTCTGAGAAGGAGAACAGTCCCTTGGACACTCAATCCTTTTCCTCCCCTGTTGACCCCCTGTGGCCCATGCTCATCCCCGAACACAGGTCACCAGCATAGCATGAGGTAACGCGTCCAGTGCCTCAGCCCTCAGTGCCACTGGGCTGGCCAAAAATTATTGCTTTTTCTAAACTTACTCGCATGCAAAGCCCGGGCGGTCCAAACCTATTGTTTGCATGCTGATCCTGAAGCATGGTCACATTTGTAAATGCCATTGATGCGCCAGAAGGCTTGTTCAGGGACAATTGTACCTGAGTTCACCTAAATACTCTTATAGTACTAGAAAGAAAGCTAAACTCAGAAAAGTCTTTCTTTGAAACGAGTGTTAAAATGTAGTTAAATTATGGTCTAAAAGTCGAACCTTGGTACAGAGTATTGTACATGTGCTTGTGAACATAATTGTTTTTTTCTTTTCATTATAATTCTGACTGTGAGAAGAGGAAAAACAACCAATATAGAAAAATCTCTGTATTTAATGCTCAGTGGACCCACCTGTTCCTCCCAGACATATTACATTATTGTTCATTGTGTTAACAAAACCTTGATAAAGCAAATTAGACAGTACTTGAGAGGGGTGAAAGAGACATCTGGCTAATGCTTTTCCACTGTCTTTTTCCATAGCATTACACTGGGTACACATGAAACCTTTGATTTTCATTTAATATCTGTTGTTAGGTTCCCCCATCTACCAGCTTTAAAATACTGCCTGAATGAAGCTCAGTTTCTCTGTCTTTTCTAGTTTGATTTGGACTCACTTGCCAAAATCATCATCCCCTCCATGTTGGAGTGCTGCACAACTTCATATTCTTCATTCCCCCACAGATGTCTCTGCAGAGGGTGCATTTGCTCAACAATGTGACTGCTAGGGCACTTACACATTGAAGGATAACCTTCCTATTTCTCCTAGCTTGTTCTGTGAAGGGCTGCCAGTAAAACAGTGAGTTGAGTATGCAGTCCTGTCGCTGATTTTGAAGGCCTTGCAAGTAATACGTCCTTGATACTAAGTACTATTTTTCACTTGTACAGTACATTCCTTGCCATCTGCTCTGCTGTTGCAGAGATTGCTGGTGATTCCATAATCCAGACTCCACGCCACCACTGATTTCTTTGCTTTTGAGTTTGTCATGCCCAAACTGTAAAATGACCTTTCTGCAGACTACAGAGACATTGAGTCTATTGATGTATTTGGGAAATAGTTTAAAACTCTGTGTCTGCCATGATTATTGTTGATGTGTCTGTTTCTGCACTGAACAACATTTTGAAATGGGTTCCATGAAAGGTGCTTCTAGGGATTGACATATAAGTTTTGGCACATAGGTAGGTAGATAAATAGGTATTGGCTTTGTATTACAATGGCATTTAATGGCACAGAGCACTTGTACAATATAATGTGGTACAAATAGAATAGAAATGAGTTAAGGCAGTCAGCAGAGCAACACCATTTGTACAGATTAGAGCAGCAGTGCACTGAAAAATATTTTGCCAAAAAGCTAGTTTCAACTACATGTAATAAAAATATTAGCATACCTGTCAAATTAATTTTTCTAAGTACCTCCTATGCTATGCGCCATAAATTGCTTTTATTTTCTCAGTCAGATTTACAATGGTATTTATAAGTCAAATGTGGTAGCTGCCTTTTTCTTTCTTGAGAAAAAAATGAGTTAAAACATATATAAGATACTTGAAATTTGGTAGAACTAGAACATTTTACCACCAAATAAAACTGAAAGATACCTGGAATCTGTTACAGTGAAAATGTTAGGGTCAACTTTTTTTCCTTAAGTACATTGCACTGCTGCTTAAAATTATAAGATTATTAACTATAAATATTTCTCATCAATAAAGTACTACAACCTAAATATTAGTTTAGGAGCAAGAAGGCCTGATTGAATGAAAAATTAAATAACTTCTTGAGGCAATTTAGGGTCAAAGTCAGACAAACGTCCTCGGGGAAGCAGATGCCACAGGACAAAGGTAGTAACTGCAAAAGCCCTGTAGCTAGATAGATGAATATGTAAGACCTTCTCACCTAAGGAATGGGCCACTCTCCTCAGTGGTGAGTCAGGAACTCATGGAGATGGCCTAGTCCATGTAGGGCTTTAAATGTCACTAAAGGGATCTTGTGGTTGATTTGCTGCCTAACAAGCATCCAATGCAGGACACATAGCAAGATAGTGATATAATCTGACTTCTTCACAGAAGTCAGAAACCTCACTGCCACTTATTGCATGAGCTGCAGCAATATAAACACAAACTGTTGTTATTATTTTGAATGAACTGTGTATTTTTTTCCTTTTATAATAGTATTAGTGAATAAGGGAAAGTATTTAAGTAACTGAATATATAGTCATTATAGGTACCAAGCAAAATATAACCTTACCATGTCTTTTGTTATACTTGAACAGAAAGCATATTTTTGTGTGCATTACTTTAAAACAATCCCAGTTGCATATGAGGCAATTTGAACCCAGGTCTCTGCCATGGTAGCAGGATGTACTACCAATGGGAAGCCCCAGCAGTTTCTATTTTAAGTGAATAGTAACTTTTCATTATAAGGCTGCCATTTTAGGAGGCATCCAAATAAACGACCACCTTATAAAACATTTAAATATTTACTGAAGAAAAGAAACTGCCCAGAATACAAGTGGCATACCCGTACACTACAAATGGTATTATTCAGGATTATACTGTCACATCAAACTGTGGAAGAAAAGGCTTGAATTGCTATAGTACTTCTGTAAGTAAACATGTCATTAGGAAAATTAGAGCTGGAAGAATAACCAACACTTTTCAATTATGACCATGTAATAAAACATGAGCACAGATTTAGGAACAGAGACTTGAATCCAGTCAGCAATAACATGTTTTGCAGCTATAAACAGTGCATGAACTGAAATAGAGCATCGAAACTGATGATCAAGCAGTAAAGATGACAAACTTCATTTCTGCATTCTAGGCACGGATCAGAAAATTTGGGCCCAAATTACTGCAGCTGTTGACTGAATGGACTGAAACATTCCCTCATGATTTTCAGGATGAACGGATGGTTGGACAGCTGAAAGACATGTTTCATAGGATAGCATCTTGTGATGAGGTAAAAGCAGTGGAAAACATCCCAACAAACAGAACAATGATTGAAAATCCTGTACCTGTTACAACAGCCCACTAAGCTCCATTTATGTAAATACAAACTTTTTTAAGTACTGTACTGGATTTGAATCCTAATAAAACTCACATTTAATGTTATCCTTTTTCATATGGTAAGAGTTTCTATTGGGAATAATTATAAAAATGTTGAATAGGAATGCTACAGCCTGTAGTTCAAGGGGGTGGTGCAACTGGTCACATCCCATTCTGCCTATTTAAGGGCTACTCTCCTCACTCCACACACAAGCATTTTTTTCTTGCAGTTGGAGGCTCTGTCCATCCTCTCTCCAGGTCCACTCTTTCCCTGAGCACCCCCACACTGTATTTGTTCTTCCCTTCCTTGCTTCCTGTTGTACCCTGCTGGCTATGCCAGACTCCCTGCCTGGTTTGTACTTTTCCTGCTTCTGGGTCAGTATTTTTGCCATTGCCTTCTGCTTCTCGGTCTGAGTTTTGCCTCTGGCTGCAGTCTGTGCTTCTGTCTCAGTTCTTTGTTCTTCCTACTGCTCCTGTGGTCCTGTTTGCTTCATTTGCTTTTTGGGCTTTTCCCGTATGCTAGTGCCCCTCTGTTTGCAGTGTTCTATTTAGCTGCATTGCTAATCAAGCTCTCAGTTCATTTATCATATTTCAGCAATCTCTCTTTCTTTGTATTAGGTGCCTGTGTGCTCTCAGTTCCAGTTGCTGTTTCCATACTGTAGTCCCTGTGCTCGTCAACTTAATTGTTTGCACCTGCCTTTAGTGCTGGCTCCCCTTAGCAGCTGCCACTCTGTCTCATTCTCCTACCTGCTCCAGCAGTATCCTGCCCTACTGCATCACTCCTCACTTCTATGTTTGTGTTATTTAGGCTCATTTATTGCTACCCCCACTTTTACCAAACCTTACTTTACCAAACCCACAGCAGTCTGTTTCTGATAACCTAATCCTGCTTTCCTGGCTGGCACATATTTAACTCATTTCATTAGCTGCTTGGTGTCATGGCACCATGTTCGTGGCTTCTTTGTTTTTCCTACAGTGGGGGACTGAGAAGTCACAGTGAGCATCGTGGCCCCAGACAGCGGGAGCAGCTTCCTATTTGTCGTGTAATGTATAAGCCCCTGACTCGTCCGGCCTCCTTTTGCTGCTCTGCATAGCCTTTATGGTACTACACAACCAACAATTCCAGGCAACTCTCTACCTAAGGGCTTCTGACTCTGCCTAGCCTTCTACTAGCCCTTCCCTAATATTTTGTACCTGGTTTACACAGTCATCCCAGCCTTCCTGTCCCTTGTACTACCAGCAATGCTCATCCCCTTCCAAGTCTGACAGCATATCATGTTCACTTGTTTCAAACTGCACCTCCTCTTGTACTGGCTTTGCAGCCTCCTCCCACCTAACTAGCTTCACAGTCTCCTCCTCTCCAACTGTCAGTCCTTGCCGTTCTCTTACTCATAACATACACTCCCAATTTGGCTTCATAATGGACTTGGTTGGCATGCATTCCTGTGATTGACAAATGTTATTTGCCTTACCGAGACAAACAAGAGGGTCCATATTGCTTGCCTGACCTACGTACAGGTCTCTCCCTGTCAGATCTCATCCAGTCAAGACCCATGAGAGGGTCCACAGTGCTCAGTCTGACCTATGTACAGGTCTCCCCATGTCTGCTATCATCCATCACGACCAATGTGTATCCCATGCTCAATACAACTCACTCCTCCACCTTTTGAAGACATGCCAACCATATCCATTACTTCCAGGACTCAAGGCTAGCCCTGTGGCCAATGGTGTCTCTCTGCACCCCGAAATCCACATCTTGAGCATGCGAAGCTTGGAGTGGGATCACACCTGGCCCATACTTGGGAATGTCCTCACTCTGGGTGGACCCAGTCATCAGCTGTACCGACAGCACCTCTTGCTGTAGCATTGAAGACTTCAACAACAAATGGGTGGGGCTGTTATGGGAAGGGCCTTTTTAGCTGCCTGAGCAGGTTCGGAGGTACCCTTTAAAGCTATTCTCCCTACAACTGCCTCTGGTTCACCTGGTTTGTTCTTAGATCAGTAGGCTGGCTGAGTGCCTCAGAGGTTGTTCTTCTTCTCCTCCTCCCGCTTTGGAGGTTGGCACCAAGATGCTCCAGTGTTGCAGAGTTCACTCACAACTCTCCATGGCATTCCCATTAGAAGGATAGAGCAAGAGTGTCCCCCGAAACTGCAATTCCCCTGGCTTGGTCTACTAAATTGCAGTAGCAGAGCCATCACTAAACAAAACTGTCCCAAAGCCTAGAGGGAAGGTAACCTAGGCCTTGGATCCCCAGAGGTTTCCTCCTCAAGGGGGGATTTCCTGTCCTCTGTACCAATGGTCATAATACTAGATGGGCGTAGTTGTAGTCCCTAGATTGTTAGTTAGGTTTCTGTTGTTGGATGGAGTTGGGTGGCTGCCCCGTAATTGTCCCTTTGCCCCCTTTGGTTGTTCTCTCTCTCCTTAGGAAATCAGACCTCCAAGCAGGTCACTATTCACCTGTTGTTTTCTGCCTACTCTACTCAAATAATATGACCAACTGACCCATGCTACCAAGTGAACCCATACTACCAACCGACCTATGTACAGGTCTTCCGACCCCGATAACTGTTCACTACCTTGTATGCTTTGCTCGACACTCTTTTTGGGCTTCTTCCTAAGGTACCTTTAGCCAAGAGAATCACTCCCGTGGAACCTCAAGGGGTGGAACTGTCCCTTATGGTTCCTTGCCTTCGTACCCCTACAGGGTTGCATATCCCACAGACAGAGAGGTGAACAGCCAAAGATTATCTTCATTACACAAGCATGAAACCTGATGCATACTAACACCAAACTACCCATTTGTATGCCATGGTGCATACATGAATAGGGTAGGGCAGGATAGGATAGGATAGGATAGGATAGGATAGGATAGGATAAGGTAGGGTAGGGTAGGGCAAGGTGAGAAGAGATGAGACAGGATGGGATGGGACAGGACAAGATAGGATAGAATAGGCTAGGATAGGATAAGATATACAGTGGATTCTGGCTGTATGTACAAGCTCAGGACAAGCTGTTTTTGTGCATACATCCAAAATGGCATATAACCGAAATGCCATTGGAAATAATGGGCCCTGTTGGAATTAATGGTAAGTACTGTACTGTATTGTACGTGAATACCTGCCCACCACAACCTGAACACTCACAAAACCAACAAAGCACAAGGTTTGCAGTACTGTACTTAACTGATTTCAGTCACATTGCTATCTTTTCTATCCAGAATCTTGAGGCACATACTGAAAATTCAAACGCTGAAAATGCCAAATTTGCAGATGCTGGAAAAGTAGCATGTGTTGGCATGTCAGAAGGAAACATGTTTCTTGTAAGGTGGAACAAAATGCTGAGAATGTAGAGGGAGAGCATATTCAGCTAAATTAGGAAACATAGAAACATAGAATTTGACGGCAGATAAGGACAGCTTGGCCCACCCAGTCTGCCCATTTCCCTACCTAATGGATAAGCTGCAGATCCTAGTTAACCAGCAGCCTAATTCTTCCTACCCCCACCTCCTAGAATTGCCTTATGACTGTCCCATGCATGCTTGAATTCCACCACTGTTTTTGACTCCACAACCTCCTCTGGAAGGCCGTTCCATGCATTCACAAACCTCTGTGAAAAAATACTTCCTTAAATTACCTCGAACGCCTCCCTCTATCTTCAAATAGTGCCCCTTGTTCTTGCACACCTCTTTTTGTAAGATGCTACCCTCTTGGACTTTGTTGATTCCCTTGAGGTGCCAGAAAGTTTCTATTATGTCCCCCTCTCACCTTTCCTTGAGGCTATTATTAAGCTCCTTAAGTCTCTCTTCATATGTCTTCGGTTCAGACCCTGAACCATTTTAGTTGCCCTCCTCTGGACAGCTTCATCCTGTCTATGTCTTTTGCGAGATTGGGTCTCCAGAACTGCACGCATGTACTCCAGATGGGGTCTCACCAGCTGTCTGTACAGAGGATAATAACTTCCTGTTTTCTACTGGTGATGCCTCTCCTATGCATCCTAGTATCCCCCAGCCCTCCTTGCTGCCCTCTCACATTGCTTGCCCACCTTTAGGTCATCTGATATGACTACCCCAGGTCCCTTTCCATTTTTGTTGTTGTTAGTATCTCACCCCCATTGTGTACTCTTCCCCTGGGTTTTTGTTTCCCAGGTGCATTACCTTGCACTCCTTAGCATTGAGTCTAAGCTGCCATACATTTGACCATTCCTCTAACCTTGCCAAGTCCCTTCTCATCCTTTCCACCCCACCTTGTGCATCAACTCTGTTGCAGATCTTTGTGTCATCTGCAAAGAGACATACTATTCTTTCCAGTCCCTCTGCAATGTCGCCTATAAAGACACTGAAGAGGACCCATCCTAATACTGAACCCTGCGGTACCCCACTAGTAACCCCCCTTTCTTCAGAGTGGACTCCATTTACTATTACTCTCTGTGTCCTATTCTCCAGCCAATTCTTTACCCAGGCTGTCATCTTGGGACCCACTCCCAGGCTGGCTAACTTGTATATTAGTCTTTTGTGTGGGACTGTGTCAAATGCCTTGCTAAAGTCTAGGTAGGCCATGTCCACAGCCCCTACCTGATCTAGTCCCGCTGTGAATCCATGCTGCCTGGGTCCTGTGTCCCTCTGGCCTCTAGATACTCGACAGTTCTTTCCTTCAGAAGTGATTCCATCATTTTCCCTACCACTGAGGTTAAACTAACAGGTCTGTAGTTTCCTGCTTCTGCCTTGCTCCCATTTTTGTGAAGGAGAATCACATCTGCCCTCCTCCAGTCCTCGGGTACCACCCCATCCTCCCATGATTTGTTAAAGAGGGTAGTCAGTGGTGTCACTAGTTCTACCCTTAGTTCTTTTAGAATTCTGGGATGAATCCTATTAGACCCCATTGCTTTGTCCACCTTCAGTTCTGAGAGTTCTTTCAGAACCCTTTCTTCTGTAAATAGGCTGGTATCAACTTCTGCATCCACAGTGTTTCTACTGTTTGTTTTAGGTACCTCCCCCTCTTCCTTTGTAAATACTGAGCAAAAATATTTGTTTAGTATCTCTGCCTTTTCACAGTCACCCTCTGCCCACCCTCCCTCTCCTTTATTAAGCCTCACTATCCCTCCCTTGGTCTTCCTTCACTCCCTGATGTACCTATAAAAGGTTTTATCCCCCTTCTTAACTGAGTTGGCTATCTTTTCCTTGGTTTGGGCCTTTGCTGTTCTGACTGCCTTCCCAGCTTCCTTTTGCTTTAACTGATACAGTTCTCTGTCCTGCTCCTTCTGTGATTCCTTGTACTTCCTGAATGCTTTCTTTTTCTCTTGAACCTTCACTGCCACTTCCTTTGAGAACCATGGTGGTTTCTTACATCGTTTCATTTTGTTTATTTGCTTCACACAAAGGCTTGTTACCTCTGTGATGGAAGTTTTTATTATTCCCCATTGTTCTTCCACCCCTCCTTCCTGCCCATTTGCTAGTGCATTCCTTAGGCACTCACCCATTTTGGCTAAGTCAGCCCTCCTAAAGTCCAGTACTTTTGCCTTTGTATGGCTTGACTCTATTGCTGTGTTTATTGTGAACCATACTGTTCGATGGTCGCTAGTTCCCAGATGGGTACCCACTTCTACATCTGTGATCCTCTCTTCATCTCCATTTGAGAGAACCAGGTCTAATATTGCTCCCTCTCAAGTGGGCTCCAATACCAGTTGTCTAAGGCATGCCCCCTGTAGGGCATCTAGAATAACCCCACTCTTCGAAGTGGCTGCTGCAACTGCACTCCAGTTAACATCTGGCATTTTCAGATCACCCATCAGCAGTATCTCCCCTTTTTCTGCCATTCTAAGTATACTTTCTATCATTTCCTTGTCTATTTCCTGCCCCTGAGAAGGGGGTCTGTATACAACCCCTGTGCGGATTGTGGTGCCATTGCCGGTCTCCAAATTTACCCACAGTGCTTCTTCTCCTCCCTGTTTACCCTTTTGTTCTGTTGCTTTGATTCCTTCCCTTATGTAAAGAGCTACTCCTCCTCCTCCTCTTTTATCTTCCCTGTCCCTCCTGTAGATAGTGTATCCTGGTATGTTTATGTCTCAGTCATGATTTTGTGTGTACCATGTTTCTGTGACTGCCATGATATCCAGATGTTCCTCCTCCATCAAGGGCACTAATTCAGGAAGCTTGGTACTCATTGCTCTCCATGCTTCGATGGCTTTACCTTCTGTTGCAGCATCCCCCACTGACCTTTCTACCTCAGTCTTTTTCTCATTTAGTACCCTGTTTTGTAGGGAGAGGCTGGGATTTTCCTGTCGCTTATCAGTGCACAGGAAGAGCACAGATTGGGTAGGAGATCTGCAAAATAAGCTAATCAGGAGATCGGGGGGGGCAGCATTTGGGAGAACACAGCATTTCTGATACCTGGAGATGGGACTTTTGTAAAGCAGAGCAAAATGCTGAAAACTAAGAGGGAGAGAGACAGAGAGTAGTGAGTCAGTGTATCAGTGTGTCAGGAGATCGGGGTGGAAGGACTGCAAAATCAGGTAAACACAGAACATTGGGCAAATTAGGAGATCAGGATGGGGGTCAGCATCTCAGAAACAGATTGGGCTGCTGAGATGCTACTTACAAATTAGACAATTAAAGGCCATTGGGACAACCATTTGATAGCGGCTTTGTAAGTAATTAACAGTGGAGTGCAGCTGAAGGTGATGAAAAAATGGCATACAACCAAAAATCTATGTGCACGCAACCAATTCCCTTAACATTGTAAGTACAGGGAAAAAATCGGGACTTCATTACAATGTGCATGCATCCAAATGGCAGACAAGTAGAATTCATTATATTTTCCAACCCAGGGCATGTCACATCACAGCAAAGATGACATTAAAACAGATACTGCACATAGGCTAATAAGTAAATAAATAAATATAGTGCGAAAAGTTACCAATTAAAAAGATCAGATATATGGATGTGAGAGCTTCAAAAGAATTAATAAAAACAAATTCACGTGATGGAGCCAGGATGAACAGAGTTAAGACGACACCTAGACTTTCACCTTGAAGTAACCAATGCTTGAAATCTGCCAGTCTGATGGCAGGAGGGGATTGCACAGCAAATTGCCCCAACAGAAAATGCCCCATCCCCCATTGATTCTTATCTGGAATGGGGAACAATAAGCACCTGGCCTCTTGATCCGAAGTTTTTATCTGGGCTGGGAGGGGGTAATCAGCTCAAGAATGGGGTGAGATCCAATCTGTTTAGGGCTTGAAAAGTTAGAATAATGACCTTGCAGTCAAATTTCTGACTGATGGTCAGCCAGCACAGCTCACACAATGCTGTAGTTATATGATCTGATCTCCTAAAGAAGCTCAGAAGGTGAAGTACAGTGTTCTCCATCAGCTGCAAGCATTGACTTTGACCACATGGTAGACCCTTAGAGAGCACATTACAGTAATGTTTGTTTTTTGTAAATTCTTGTTAGCCCTCCTTGTTTCCTTGCAGGTGACTTGCCTGGACCCTCCTTTTGTCATTGCCAGCCAGCACCTTCCCCTGCCTGCAGAGCCACTCGGTTGGGTACTCACTGGAGACTCCTGGCAACCCATGACACACCGGTATGGTATTTCCCAGGCTTGCCCTCCCCTCCAGGTGGGGTCTGCCTCCTGCACTATGGTGGTACACCTCCTAGCATCTGGTTACCCCAGTGGAGGTCATCCTGGAACTGCCCAGGGGCTGGTGAGTTGGCCTGCTATGGCAGGCAAACAGAACATCGTCTGTCCAGAAGTGCCCTGTTTTTACTCATGTCTGAGAGGAGCCACCATACAATGATGCACAAGGCTTATTGTGCACCCTTCTGCAAACAGCATGCCAAGGTGGCAAAGGTAGCTTCTGACTGCAGCTGGCAGCTGAGATTCCAAGGTCAGTCTTTGATCGAAAAGTTCTCACAGGTTTCTGATTAGCCCTTCAGCCACAGGCAAAACACTATTGAAGAAGAGCAGCCTGATGCTCTAAACCCACCAGATGCAGCTCCATCCTATTAAGATTGATAGCCAGCTGTTTGGAAACTATCCAGTCCTTAATGTCTGCCATGCACCACTTGAGTAACAGCACAGAGTGAGTGCCCTGGCGCTCATCAGATGTAGGCACAGCTGGGTATTATCTCCATAGGGATAATACCCACATAATGTTTAGCAGAGCAGTGTGCAAGCAATGGCAAACTGTCAGGTTTTTTGTAAATGGCTGTAGATAATATCTCATGATAAAAAATACAGAACTTACTTCAAGAAAATAGCAGCACTATGGCAGTGAAGACTAACTCAGGAATAACCAATGTCTTCCCTTTTTATGTTGGCTTGCACACACATGCAAGTAACATCTTGTGGTGGTAGCACAAATGCAGAGGTGTGTCAATGTTGGCCAATGCAGGGGATGCTTTAGTGGGTGTATCTTTCAGCCCCCAATCAGTGAGCATGCTGCCGATCACAGCAGTTTCAAATAGAGCCATGGAGATTAAACAAATGTGCTGCTGCAGTCAGAGACAAGCTCATCCTTTTAGTGGCAGGTAGCATGCCTCTGTTACGTACCTTTCCTGGTGAAACATTTCAGTAAAAATGGTTGCTCCTGCTGTCTGCCACACAATCCACAGAAAGCCAACATTGGGGTGCCCAATCCCCTTGTCAGTATGTTTGCAGCTCCTGCTGCCCACCACACTGCAACCTCATACTGCTGCTGCCCTCCCTGCTCCTTCCATTCCCCCAACAGACAATAAAACCATCCCGCAATCTCCCACTGCTGCTGCCCTCCCCGCTCCCTCTATTCCCCATCAACCGACAGAAAAAAAAACACCCGCAACCTCCCACTGCTGCTGCCTTCCCTGCTCTCTCTGTTCCTGTCCCCTGACAGACAATAAAACTCTCCCACAACCTCCTACTGCTGCTGCCCTCCCTGCTCCTTCCATCCCCGCCCCTCCCCCCGAATTGTAGCACACTGGGACCCCACCCCAGTGTGCCTACTTTTTTGTTTGTTTCTTAACCTGTAAATGAAGAAAACCTTCCCTTATGTTTTTTTTTTTATTTTTTCCCTGCAAACAAGAAAATAGTCCACCGATGTCTCCCCCATTCCAACCCTCCCTCTGCGTACCTACCTCCCTGCACCTCCCTCACCCATACTTACCCTCTAGAGGTCAAGAGCCATGATTTTCTCTGTACCGGGACATGTCTGCACTCTTCAATGCCAAACTGCGATGTGAAGAAATGACAGTAAGCTTTATAATGGGAAGCAATGGGGGATTTCAACTTAGGTTGAAATCTCAGCCATTTTTTGGAGTTTTGGCCCCAAATTTTCAACATGGGTTTCTTGGAACCCCACCTCATGAACATTTCACTGTCATTTAGTTTCTCAGTCCCAAAAGGTGATTTTGTGGTTGCTGCACAGAATCACCTTTTGGGACCTAGTAACGGAACGGCACTGCTACTGTTCATGAGGTAGGGTCCCAAAAGCCCATGTTGCAAATTTGGTGGAAAAATTATACACATGCTCGTAACTTCACCAATTTTTAACATTTTCAGTCCAGATTTTCAACATTGCCATTTTTTTCACACCTCCTTATGAACAGTATAGCTGTCATTTTTCACATCCTGCCCAAAACATGTTTACGCACCTGTGGCACACAATGGGCACGGTCACTGTGCGAAATCAACTTTCGGGACAGACTAACAAAATCTTGGTGTCACTGTTCATGAGGAGAGGTCCCAAAATGCCCATGCTGAAAATTTGGTGAAAAAATTCCAAAAAATGACTGCATTACAGGCTTGCATTGCGCGGTTTCTATGCACGCTTTTAAGTTCGCACATTTCTTATATTTTCTCTCCAGATTTTCAACATTGCCATTTTTTCACACCTCCTCATGAACAGTACAGCTGTCATTTTTTACATCCTGCCCGAAATGTGTTTCCGTACCTGTGGCTCCAAATGGCACAGTTGCTGTGCGAAATCACCTTTCAGGATTGAGTAATGAAATGATAGTGTTACTGTTCATGAGGTGGGGTTCCAAAAAGCCCATGTTGAAAATTTGGAGTGAAAATACCAACAAACGCCCGAGGTGTTAAGGTTTCCAACCATTCACCCACCCTGTAGAGAATGACAGGCATCAGGGGTGTAACTTGGGTTCATCAGCTGTACGTCCATGGCATTCTACCCCTACCCTACAGCCACTGACAGGCATCAAGGTGTGCCTTGGGGTCTGTCACCCTAACATTCACCCCATTCTCCTATACTGCACCCATCTCAGTTTATTTCCATATGGAATGGGGTGAGCATAAGGGTTGAAGACCCCAAAGCACACCTGTCTGTGTCTTTAGGGTGGGGTGAGGTGGAATGGTGTAAGTGTTCTGGCCGACGACCCAAAGCTACACTCCCAATGCCTTTCAGTATCTGCGGGGGTTGGCATTAGTTCAATACTTCACTGCCATTCCTATTATGCATCTCTCTAACTCCTGCACCACCAATGCCAATGCCAGCAAGCCAATATTTGTCATTGACAAATGCTTGTTTAGCTAGTCACTATAAGCGCCTTTATCATTCAGTAATTTGCAGTAACAGTGTGGCAGATAGGTTCAACAGTAGAACAAAGAGGACTTTTCAAAAACAGTTCATGCTGCTAGAGATACTGGTGCATAGCCATAGTCAGAGCCAGCAGAAGGACTTCTGATTCTTCAAGTAGACTTCCAAAATACTTAGCAGCTACTTGCTTGCAATAGTGCTCAGTTTTTAAAATACCATCAATGGTGCCGTACTGCATAAAGAAATGTCTACAGAGCCAACTCCCACATCGGTAGCACTCTGGGCCTGATTTTCAAAAGATCTGTGAATGCTGCAAGCCCCTCATGCACCTTGCGGCATTCTCTTGGCGCTGATTGGGATTTTCATTCCTTTGCACCAAATGCCGCAAGTTTGACCAGCTCTTTCCTGGTCTAACTTGCACAGTTTGGGGGACCCTTTTTATGGAGCTTCCACCAAATCTTTGACGTAAGCTGCCGTAAAGTGGGGAAACTGTTGCAACTGTGCCCAATGTACTAAAATTGGGCACAGTTACATTAAAGGAGTTTGGCACAGCTGCACCAAACAACGGGGTTGATGCAGGGCTTGACACAAGCCTTTTCATCAACCTTTGAAAATCAGGCCCGCAATCTGCACCCATGCCACTGTATTTGTCCCAGCTGATTGTCCAAAATGTGATGACAGCTTCCTCAGAACTGTGTGTTTTATACTCTAGCTGTGTATCAGTCTCCTGATTATAGAAAGTTTGTAGTGTCAGTGTGACTCAGTTCATAACACTTGCCTTTGGACCACAAGGTCATAGGTTCTAGGCCCACACCTTGGGCTTGGTCTCCTACCAAAGTTGACACTGTGGTCTGGTACTAAGGGACACTCTTCTGTTGAGCTGCCATCCTTTAAATGAAACATTTAAACCGAGGTCCCTTCTGCTCGTCCAAGTAGAACATAATGACCTCATGGCATTTATTGCAAGAGAAAGATGGTTATCCCTATGTGCCCTGACCAACATGCCCACTAAACAAATTATGCTTGAATGAATTTGTCTAGGGCTGTGCATGAATACTGTACATATTTACTGCCATATTTGAGCAGGTAGAGACCCTTCACTACCAGTATTTCACTCAGTATATTAAGCACCCTGAGGTACAGTGCAGATGAGAGGGGCTACTTAAACCAAATTATTTTCTTCTATAGTATACTTATCTGGACTCAGCATAACTACCATCAGTTCTGTATACAACTAGTCACCTAGGAAATCATAAATAGTGTATGTAAAAAAATTAGGCTAACTGTATGCACGTTAAAGTTAATCAAAACAGACAAACATTCAGCCATACTAATCAGTAACGACTGTCTTAATTGTTTTCATTATATGTATTCATTTCTTTACCCAACTGAGCAGCATTATCTCATTTTCAGTGGGTTCTTGCATTTGCACCTTTTGCAACTAGCTATACTGAAGCACAGAGAGTTTAAGGGACTTTGAGTTAATGTGTAAGCAAGTGGGTTTGTGGAATCTGAACCTGTGTTTCCTACTTCCCAAGCCTATGCTCCAGCCAGTTGGTCCTGCTGCCTCAGGTCACATTCCTTATGATGTATGTCAATACCACCACTGACACCACTCCTACAGTTGTAAGAGGGGTCTCATGTCATTTTTAGGGTATGAGAACTACAATCCGAAGGTAAGTGATTCTGATACCCTGAGGATATAAGTAAAATCACTTTCACAACTGTAAGAGTGGTCTCAGCGGTGGTATCATTATATTATTGATTAACACTAATCACAAATATATTATAATTAAAAAACCTTTATCTGAATGTGCCTGTTTCGAGGACAGTTGCACCTGAGACACTCTTCACAGTCTAAGATTGTCTCACGCACAGAGGAAAGGAGCACTCTGACTGGTCGGGGTGCTCCCTCGATCAATAGTAAGGGGTATTCATTTCATTATGGCTTCAAAAATACCCTACCAAACCTGGGGGGTTTCTTCAGAAACTGTGAGTTCATCAGCAAACTTCAGACAAAAGTCAGTTTGCAAATTAACCCAAATCTTGCACAAAACTTAATGTCAGTGAAATAAGAACATTTACTGGAGTTTCAATTTCTGGCAAACAGGTCATCTTGGTTATAAAAGCTAATGGCTTGTTTGACCCAATGATCTGATTAAAATGGTAGTTCATGTTAAAAGAGTGTTTGTTATACTTCATTATAAAACGGATAGTCAATCCTAAAATCTAGTTGGCCGAGGCCACATTCAGTCAGGCTGATATTTCAGTACACAGTTCCATTCTAAAAGCTGGTTACACCATCAGTCAACAAAATCATTATTAAATATTTTCAAAACTAACTTTTCATTAATTAAAAAATGGGCCAATTTCATGATCACAATAATACACTCTAAGGTGTATGATATGATGGGATGTCATCCCTTCTCAGGTGTGTGGATTCACTCAGCCTATGGACTAATGCCTCTCAATGCACCTGAGGTGGGATCATATCCCATGACATTGCACACCTTGTTGTGTATTATACATAGTATAATACATGGGGTGGTGTGTTTAATGAGATTTTACATACACCCAAGGTTTTGGATGCTACATAAACCCTGAGAGTGAAGCGACGGTTTATTTAAGCATCCAGCGCCTAGCGGTTTTTTTGCTACATCAATTATATAAAATATACCATAAATGCATCGCTGTTTGTTAAGCCACAGTCTGGTTGGGATGAAGCTCGGTCCACACCAGAGTGCTGCCGAAAAGTTTCCATTTTTTTTTTTTGTTACAAGGTTTAATGATTGAGTCATGGATGCTAAAAACTACACTGATGAGAGGCTAATTTGTTTTTTTCTAATTTACTTACCACTGAGTGGTAGTGGCTGTGAAATGTCCTGTCCAGTGCTGAGGATGGGAAGAGCAGCGGCTGGCACATGCGTAGACTGAGGGAAACCCAGAGTGTGTTTGCCATTATAACCCATGGATTATAGTGGCGAATTATAACCGGGTTTTCCTTAGGGAAAAAAACACTAGCCAGTTAATATATGGAGAATAATGGATATGGAAGTGTGTGTTATGGATTTTTTTTATGGCACTGGGTCTTAACAGCACCAGTTACAACAGCGCGGTTAAGAACCATGTGGTAAAAATGCTAAGACCCCCCCACCACCAACATGCCGGGCGCTGCACCCCCAACACCCCCCTGTACTTACGGATACTACCTCCGGGGGAGCAGATCACAGGGAAAGAAGAAAATTGTGGGGACGTGGAACACTGTTTCCACGGCCCCTTGTAAAAAAAATTAAAGTCCCAACGAAGTAACATTGAGGGAGACCAGGATTATTTATTTATTTATTTCAATCTTCGAAAATAATCTTTGAGCAAAAATGCTCTTTTCCAAAGATTCCACATCAGGTATAATGCATAGACAGTTCATAAATGAAAAAATAACAATTTTTTGTGGTTCACAATTACACAGGCAGAAACAGGAGCAATGTAATTTCACTACAGTGAATGCCTAACAATAAACATCTAAAAAACTAAATATGTATGGATTCAACAAAATAATTATGAACAGATGCAGAAGAAGACACATTCAAAGGAAACTACAGGTTAGATATAACCAACGAGTGACAAGGGGCATACAGGGAACAAAAAGACAAAGGAAGCAAGCCGACAGGACAGGGGTGTGGGAAAGGGCAGGGACAAGTATCAAGCCATCTACCTGCAGTTGCATGCACCTGCAGCAGGGAGGTGCTATTTCACCTCAGATTTAAAGGTGGGGAGGCTGTTAGTGAACAGTAAATGTTTGGGGATCTCGTTTAACCAAAGGGGAGCCCTGTATGCAAGGGACCATTGACCGAGTGATGTTTTCTAAATAGGACAGCCAACGAACACTGGGTCATACCCCTGTTCTGATAGGTTGAGCAACAAGCATAAAGCATCTCTTTGAGATGGGGAGGAGCTTTGCCAAGTAAAGTTTTCTTACCCAGGAAGCACGTCTGGTATTTTATCCTATTGATGAGGTTGAGCCAGTTGGTTTGCTCATAGAGTGAACAAGTGTGAGTTAGGTTGTCAGCTCCAAGGGTAAGTCTACAAGCCTTGTTGAGGGCTGGTGTTACACGCTTGAGCACAGTGTCCGATACCACCCCATACACTACTAAGCCATAATCAATGACTGATAGGATGGAGGAGGAAACAGTAAGTCGAAGGTCAGCAGGTGTGAGATATTGTCTGTGTCTGTAAAGGACTCTGAGTTTAGAGTTGACCCCTTTCATGACCTGATCTGTATGCTGCACAAAGGAGAGGGTGTCATCAATGATAACACCGAGGTACTTAAAGGAGGGTACCTGCTCGGGGGGGGGGCCTATTCTTAGAGATGGACAGTGCCAGGAATGGTTTCTTATGCTGAGGGCTAGATATCAGCATCGTCTTCATCTTCTTATAGTTAAGAAGCAATTTCTGTGTGCTGAACCAGTCCTCCAAGTGGTGGAAGGTGGACTGTAGCTCTACCTGCATATGATCCAGCTGAGCGCTACTACTCAGGATGACCACATCATCGGCATATAGGATAATTTTACTCTTGCAGGCTTCCAGGAGTCTGTTTGAAAACTGAAAAGGAGAGGGCCCAGAATGGATCCTTGGGGGACTCCAAAGTCCTAGTTCTCTAGTGGAAGAGGTTGCTGTCCCAATTTTTACACTCTGGGAGCTGTGGAATAGGTAGTCCTAAAACTAAAGGACAACCTCAGAGGCATGCCCCATGTACAGCAGCTGTTCTAGCAAAATGGGGTGGTTGACAGTATCAATGGCTTTAGTGGGATCTATAAAAGTAGATCCCACTAATCTGCCATCATCCAAGGCCTTGTGCACATAGTTGGAGAATTTGACTAGGGTGGTAGCTGTGCTACGGCACTTACGAAAACCATGCTGCTGCAAGCACTGGAGATCATATTTATGGGGATAGTCCGTGATCTGGTCAGCCATAATCCTCTCAGGAACTTTTGAGAGGGGGGAGAGGATTAAAGTCAGCCTGTAATTGGTGGTGCAGGAACAGTCCCCACTTTTTAGCACAGGGTGACCAATGCCAGCGTCCAGAAAGCTGGGAATTTTGCAAGGGAGAGCGATTTGTTGAAAAGCTTGGTAATAGGTACCAAGGCCTCATCTAGTGTAATTGCCACCAGCTTCATGTCTATATTGTCACTTCTGAGCCTAGTTTTACCAAGCATCTTTTGTATATAGGTCCTGGCTTCCTTGATCATGACACGTTAAAAATAAAAGTTTGGGTGGTTCGTGTTGTCTCGAGTTACAAGCGAGGGTGGTTCAATGGAGTTAAGGTAGTCTGATGCGAGGACAGAGCTAAGATCAGAGAATACTGAGTTGAATGATTCAGCAATAGTATGAGGATCCAGGGTGGTGGTGGTGCCATTGATGTTTAACATCGTTGGGTGCTTCCCATCCTATTTGCTAAGCAGTTCCTTAATATTTTCTCAGAATCTTTTACCTTTGCCCCAGCTATTGTCTAACTGTTCTTTGACAAAGAACCTCAGCGTGCAAGCACTGAAGCAATGGTTACCCCAAAGGGCATTGACCAGGAAGCCAAATTTCAAAGAAATACAAAATCACACATGCCCCCATAATGCAAAGCATCATGGGCTGCATATACAAATCAACATAGAATATTATGCTGGTTCAACTTTAAGCAGAAATGCATGGTGCCGAAAGGCCTCTCACACAGTTTGCAAAGGGTGCCAATAGAAGACACAGACACGTGTTTTGTCCTACCAGGACTCATCAGGGTGCCTCATCTGTTTGACACCCCAGTGGAATGAACCAGCTACCCTAAGATGGTCTATCTGGGTGATGTTGTGGGGAACCCATCTTAGGGTAGCTGGTTCATTCCACTGGGGTGTCAAACAGACATGGCACACTGATGAGTCCTGGTAGGACGAAACACGTGTCTGTGTCTTCTGTTGGCACCCTTTGCAAACTGTGTGAGAGGCCTTTTTGGCACCATGCATTTCTGCTTAAAGTTGAACCAGCATAATATTCTGTGGTGATTTGCATATGCAGCCCATAATGCTTTGCATTATGGAGGCATGTGTGATTTTGTATTTCTTTGAAACTTGGCTTCCCGGCCAATGCCCTTTGGGTGAATTGATACCTCAGTGCTCACGCACTGAGGTTCTTTGTCTTTTAACTTGTTTTTTGTTTTAATTGGGTTCACCACAACCCATACTCCAAAGATTGTCCTGTTCCCGCATCTGATCTAGAAGGTCACGAGTAATCCATCCATTAGGAGTATCCTCTAATCTTTCTTTTTTCCAAAAGGGCAAAGATATCACATACACCATTAAATTTATCTGAGAAGCATTGTAATGCCTGATCAATGTCCTGGAGTCTGTCTAAGGGGGTCCAATCAAAAAGGAATAAGCCTCTTTTAAAGGCGTGTATGGAGCCTTGCTTGAGAATACGGCTTTGGATGGTGATCAGAGGATCTTTTTTGTCTTTGATTACTCATTAGCAATAAACTGGCAAGTGATTGCTAAGGCAATCAGGGAGCACAGTAACATTTTTGATCTTAGAGGGGCAATTGGAGAGGAGCCAGTCTAGTAATCTACCTTTATCTGTCTTGAGGTTCAGTCTAGTGTGCTCAGTTATCATCTACTTATTTATTTATTTAACAGACTTTAGGATTACAAACTTTGAGTCAGGGACTAATTTACAAAGGCTCTGCATCAGAAAAAACAAATACAAACACTTAATACATATAGACATAGAATGGCAGCTAAAGGTTACAGTTTTTTCAGTTATACAGTATTGCAGAATCAAGATCAGCTATACATTGCATTGAATGTGTTACCAAGAGCTGAATTTTACAGTTTTCAAGAAAATAATAAGTTTGCTGATAGAGGGAGGAAGGGAGTAACAGGTTTGATATTTACAGCGAAGTAGAGAATTAGACAGATATCTTGTGAGTGCAGCCAAAGGAGGCAGTGTGAATAGGTAATGTTTTGTAGCCCTATCAGTAGGAGCTCAGTGGTGGGGTGGTCCCGTAAGATGATAGATAGATGACACAGCACTAGCTGGTACATTGGCAGCGCCATGAAGTGAGAATATGCTCTTTGAGGGCTGACTTGAAAGGTCCTAATTTGGGGATGGAGGAGATGTTGAAGGGGAGTTCGTTGTACCAGACTGGGGCCCTGTGTGGGAATGACCTTTGGGCTAAGGAGGTTCTAACCCTTGGGATGAACCACACCTGTTGGTTGGCAGTGCGGTTGTTCACTGAGGTGTGGGAGGATAGGAGAGAGGCAGAAACCCCAAGGGGGTAAGCCCCAGGTGTATTTTCTTTGCGAGGAGACATATTTGATAAAATAGCCTTTTATCCAGGGTGAGGAGATTTGTCAGGGCATTTAGGGTACAAGTATGAGTACGCTTGTCTGCCCTGGAGAGGAGTCTGCACACTTTGTTTATGGCCATGTGGATTTTGTTAAGGGTTGTGTGGTCAGTGGGTGAGTAGATAGTGAACCCATAGTCAACTAGGGAGAGGACTGAGGAGGTGACAGCCAGATTGAAGGCTTCCAGAGGCAGGCAATCCTTGTGCTGATACAATAGGCCTATACGGACACTTATGACTGATGATAGAGTGTTTATCTGCATAAGATACATACTGGCAACCTGGTCTTTTAGAGGGTCAGTATCCTTGCTGAGTCAATCTATGTTAAAATCACCAGTGATGATGATTTCAGAGTTTCTCTTCAGCTTTGAGAATGCTTCATGAATAGAGCCAAGTCCAGTCTTAGCCTTACTGGGTGGCAGACAGACCAAGGCAATGGTAAGTGTCTTGTTTTGTTTACCAATGTGGAGTTTTAATGCAAGCAGTTCATAATCACTAGTAACACCAGAAATTGGCAACACACTCCCCTGTAATGAATCCCTTACATAGATAAGGCAGCCCCCACCTCTTTTCCCTAATCTAGCTAGCCTAAAAGTCACATACCCCTGCATGGCTATAGAGTTATCCTTTACTTTCTATGACAGCCATGTCTCAGTCAGGCAGATGATATCCGGGTTGTGCAGCTGGGTCCAGGCGTGCAACTGGGGGAGCAGGCTGCAGATATTTATGGCAACAATTTTCACCCCACAGTCCACATTACCTCTGAGAAGCCTGGAGGCAGATGGCCCCGGGTTGGGATGAACATCCCTGGAGAGTAATAGCAATAGAAGCTTATAGAAGCAGTAGAAGGATTAGAACCCTGGTCTCCACTGCCACCCAGCTGAGCTGCTCCATGCCTCAGCCCTCCATGCCATGGGAGCAGCTAGGCCAGCCTCCAGAATTCTAGTGTTATTGTCCCATGGCAGCACAATGGACAGTGACTAGGGGAGCACTTACTGTAAGTGCTGTCAGTCCCCTCTCACTGTTCGTGCAGCGCTGGCCAGACTAGCGCACTCTTTCCTTGTGCTATTCTGATAGCGCTATTCTAACTGGGTACCTTTTTTACACACCCATGATGTGTAATGACCCATAAACCTCAAAAGCGAAGATTGAGAGGTTTATGAAGTCAGCACACACCAAATGTGTGTAAAAAAATCCATAAATACACACTCGCCTATCCTTTAGTTTTTTATAATTACTTGTGCAGGGAGTGAATGTCAACATTCTCATTATTTCTCTCTATCTCTCTATCTCTCTCTCTCTCTCTCTTTCTCTCTCCCTCCCTCCCTCCTCTCTCTCTCTCTCTTTCTCCCTCTCTCTCACACACACTCTCACTCCCTGTCCAGTAAGGACATTGTTTCTTTTGATCCGCATTTTTTTCAGTGGTACTGTTGAACTGCAGTAAAGTCAGGCAGTTTATACTGGAGATCGTAATGATGGGTCGGACCAAAGCGTAACAACAGCAGGATCAACGAGATATATTTTTTATGCTATGAAGGCAGGATCAACTAGACAAATGTTCAAAATGTTGCACAAGTTACCTGTGACTGAAACGCAAATGATCAGTGGCCCCACGGTAGCGAGGAAACAGAGTCATCATGTTTCTTGCAGCGTTAAGCCCACCCACATACAGAGTACAAGCCAATGACGTGGCGTACTTACTGGGATTGACACAGCTAGGGAAAGAAAGTTTTGGAAAATTCCGTAATAACCAGTTTTGGGGTTATTATGGTGTTTGAAAGGTGTCTGTAAAGCATGTGATGAAGAGGGTCACCAGTAATTATTGCTTAATAATGCCCTCCTCTGCAACCCTAACACTGATCCCTGCTGTTCTTTTTTGTTTACAAATCCATTTACTGTATATGGTGCCACATTTCCTTTTATATTCATAGGTTTTGTGGCCTAGAGTTTGTCCTGATGTGCCCATTGTCCCATAAGGTCACAGAGTGGTTTCAGTTGCAAGCTTCTTCATCTTAATCACAAGAGAAGTGATGTTAAACTTTGGGCCCAGAGAGAGACTGCTGTTAGAGACAGTAAAAGATCACAGCTTAATGCATTTTATTTATGTTCTGGAATGTATCCATTCCAGTCAAACAAGAATTGTAGGTAGATTCTAGACTCAAAGAGAATTTTTCCCACACCCAAAATACTAGACAGGTCTTGGCAATCCTAATGGTAATCCTTTGTTTGTAACAGAGAGATGAGAGGATAGAAGAGAGGACTGAGGAGAAAACAAAAATAAGAAACTTAGAATTTGTCAGCAGAAAAGAATCACTTGGCCCACCTAGTCTGCCCAGATGTTCACTACCTAATCTGCTCAGACCCTAACTGGTCATCAGCGACCCTCCCACTGCCTATTTATGAATATTCCCCTATGTCTTTCCAATGCATGTTTGAAGCCCCCGACTGTTTTCACCTCCATCACTTCTGCTGACAGTCTGTTCCACGTGTCTACCAGCCTTTCAGTAAAGTAGTACTTCCTCACATCCCCTTAACCCTCCAGCTTTATCGCATGACCCCTGGCCCTATTGATCTTTATCATTTGAAAGAGAAAAAGCAGTGAAGTAATCTAATGAAACTGCACTGCTCTGCATGCCATTGTGTTGCATGGTACTGTACTTGCATGGCTGGATCCTCTTCTAAGGAAACAGTTACAGACCAATTACATAAAGGCTTTAATGAGGCACATACAATGCATCCTAAAAGGGCTATGACTTTGGATATTTTAATTGATTCTCATCCTCCAGTCATTAATTATTCCAAAACATATAATATTTCCAGCTTACCCAACTGATGTCTGATCCCATAAGACTTAATCCCAAAACCCTTAACCACACCCTTCTGGACTGGATCCTCTCCTTCCACCCCGCCATATTGTACATGCAGGTACCCTCCTTGACTCCCTCATTGACCATCAAATGATCTATTGTGTGCATAAGATTCACTGCCCCAAAGCCCCCCCTAAATTCATCCAGATAAAATCCTTCCAATCCCTAGATCTATCCACTTTACTTGCTAACCTAATGGCAACTGACTGGTCCCCCATAGTAGCAACATTCAGTGCTACAGGGTTTGGTAACTTTGCTTTCGGGTCTGTGTTTGATAGCCCATAATAGCTGCCAGCAACATCAATGCCACTGTTGAGTTTTTTAACTCCAAATTCTTGTCGGCCTGGGATCATCATGCCCTCATGAGGAAAATTAAGGCCCATGATTCACACCTCCCTTGGATCACAGGGGAGTTGTTAGTCTGTCACAGTGCATGTGACCTTGCCTGGTGGACCAACAAGTCCACTGTCTCCCCAACTGATCTTGTTAAATACAAGTCAATTTATAACACCTTTACCATGGCTATTAAGGTTGTGAAGGCTGACTACTTTGATTCCATGCTCCAGAACAACCTTAATAACTCCTCAAAGATCTGAATGATCATTCATGCCTTCTTCTCCCCACCCTCACACCCTCTTCCACCATCCTTAAGGTGGGTGACTTATCCATCTCTGAACCTGCGGCAGTTGCCTCATATTTTAACTCCTTTTTCACCACCTGTGCCTTCTCTCTCCTGCCCTCCACCTTTCTCTCTCCCATATCCCCTTCCTTGTTGCATCAACCCTCTCCTCCCTCTATTATCTCTTCTTCTTCTCTCTTACCATACACTGTTATATGAGCTCCACCTTCCCATCACCAGCCTCTTAAATCATTACTTGTCACTTGCCTCAGTCCCTGATCTGTGGAAGAAGACCATGGTCATTCCCCTTCCCAAAGGGAGTGACCCTCCCTCCCTGTCCCCTCCTCCCTTCCCTGGTTAAACTTAGGAATACCTGATACTTTCTCAACTCCCCCCGTTCCTTGACAACTCATCCTTCTTCATTCCCTACCAGTCTGACTTCAAGAAATCCTACTCCTTCCACCTCCCTCATGAGGCTCACTGACTCCATCCTTTCTGTCATGAACCATGGGCTGGTCACCTCAGCTGTCTTTGTTGACCTGACCAAAGCTTTTGACACTGTTGCCCATCCTATCCTCCTGGACAAGCTAAAAGCCACTGGGTTTTCCTCCTCTGTTGAGTAGTTTCTCTCATACCTTAAAGGTAGAACCTAAACTGTCTGTATTGGTGATGCCACCTCCTCTACCCTACCTATTTACTTTAGCAGCCCCCAAGTATCCATCCTTTGCCCTATCCTATTCTCCATCTTCCTAAATTACCTCTTCCTTGCCTGTTCCTCTGCATCCATTCACTTGTACACAGATGTCATGGTTCTCCATGCTTCTGGTTCCTCTGTCTCTGATCCAATGACCCAACTCCAACTGGATTTCAACAACATCCAACACTGGTTTCAAGCCAATAAGCTGTCCTTCAATGCCAAAAAAATGGTCTCCATGATCTATGGCACTAGGCAGAGACTTCCCAAGCTCTCCCCTGCCCCCTCCTTCCAGACACATTACAGTTTTGTGATTGAGGATGTCTCCTCCTTTTAATACCTTGGGGTATGGTTGGTTTGTCATCCTGCCTTCTCTACTCACGTGGATGTCATCCACCAGAAGCAAACCTTAAACGTGGGCCACTTTACAGGAACATAGCAAGTATCCTGCTTCCTGCCCCTAGAGAGATTGTCACAAAGATGATTCTACATATATTTGAGTATGGCTACATTGTAAATACCACTACTCCCAAGTTGACCCTTGCCAGGCAGGATCCCCTCTTTCACTCCTTCTGCCACTTTGCCCTGGACTGCCTCCCCAAAACCCACCACTGTTCCCTGTATTCCTCCCTTTCCTTGCCCTCACCTGATGCCAGATGCCTTACTTCAAATTCTGACTGGGTTCCCTCAACCCAGTCTTTCCCTTCTATCATCTCCTTCTTCCATCTTCTATTCCATTCGCAGCTCTGACACCCGCTTTCTCACCCTCCTCCCTATAAAATCATCTGCTGGTTAAGCTGCTTTTTCCTTCTGCTTCCCCAGACTTTGAAGCACCCTCTCTGTTGCTGTTCACAATGCTTCCTCTTCCCTATCTCTAAAATCCCTCCTCTTTGACTTTACTGCTAACTTCTGCAGTTGCCACTGATCCTAGGCTAGTCCCACTCCTCCTCCTTCCATGTTACTCCCTTCCCCTACTGTCCTTACTTACCAGTCCACCATCCCCCTTGGGCTTGTCCCTATTGTACTTGCAATTTCCCTTCCATCTCTCATTTTTCTGCCAGATGCACTTTGAAAAACCTATTTGCACTACTTGAAGAACACTACTTGAACTACAAGAGTGGGAATAGGGAGGAGGCAGAAGACCTCACACTTCACAAGAGTGAGATTAGAGAGGAGGCAGGAAACTACAGACCTGTCAGCCTGACTTCAGTAGTGCACAAAGTAATGGAATCACTACTAAAGGAAAGGATTGGGGACCTTGGGACCAGTAGATTACAGGATCCAAGACGGCATGGGTTCACAGGAGGGAGATCTTGCCAAACAAATCTGATCAAGTTCTTTGACTGAGTGACCAGAGAAGTGGATCAGGGAGGGAGAGTAAATGTGGCCTACCTGGATTTCAGTAAGGTCTTTGACACCATTCCACACAGAAGGCTGGTAAACAAGCTGGGCAGCCTGGGTGTGCGTCCAAAAATTGCAAAATGGGTATGAAGTTGGCTAAGGAACAGGAGTTAGAGGGTAGTGATAAATGGGGTTCACTTGGAAGATAGCATGAGATATTAGTGTCAGCAATTGGGCACATACAATAATGGTGACCCAATCCCCAGCGCATGTGTGCAGGGCTATGGTAGGGTAGGGCAGCCAGATGGGGGGGATCGGCGAATATAGCGATGGGATATAGCTATACGTATGCATGTGGGGAAGTGAGCATGCACAGCAGGGGTGGAGGGTATGGGTGCCGTGGTGGTTGCCGAGCGGACCCCATGGCATGGTGGATGGGTTGGTGGCATTGGTGGGCAGGGTATTGGTTGGGGTTCGGGCACTGGTGCATTTTTGTTGTGCCCATCCCGAACCTTGTTTTTTATGTTTTTCACACACCCCTGACATACACCCCTCTAGAGTTGAGAATCCTTAAGTAGGGAGGGTGCATGGGCAAAGCCCCCCAAGAGGAGAGGTGTGGGGGTGCTTCCCCGTGCATAAAACATTAAAAAATTAAGTCCACAGTGTTGTTTGGTTGTGTGCTGGGGTATCAGAGTGCTGACATAAATTTTCAGCACTCTGACTTTGCGATAATGGCGATCACCTTTAGGCTTTCACCATTATCACATAAACCCAATTGGAAGAAGACACGGTAACCAGCTGAGTGCAAAAGGGGTCAGTTCTGGGCCCGGTCCTCTTCAGTGTCTTCATTAGCGACATTACTGAAGGGCTGGAAGGGAAAGTATGCCTGTTCATGGATGACACAAAAATCTGCAACAGAGTGGACACATGGGGAGGATGAGGGACTATCTGAAAAATGTGAAAGATTGGTCAAGGGTTTGGCAACTGGACTTCAGTGCCAAAAAGTGCAAAATGATGCATATGGGGCACAGAAATCCAAGGGCAGCATATCAATTAGTGGGTATGGGTATTGTCAACCACAAAGCAGAAAAGGGACCTGCGGGTCATCATATCTGATGACCTGAAGGTAGCAAAGCAGTGTGATGAGCCCCCCTTTCCCTTCTTTCATGGAAAGGGTGGTGGATATCTGGAACAGCCTCCCAGCAGAGGTAGTGGGTACTAAAATAGTAGCAGGATTCAAGTATGCATAGGATAGACACAAGGGTACCATAGTACTAGGGCTGGGGTGGGGGGTAAGGCCAGAGATCAAGTAGGGTCTGCAGTAGCACAGTAGATAGGGAAATTAGGTCATAATAGGTGGGCCAAGAGGTCTTTATCTGCCAACAATGTCTATGTTTCTATGTACTTTCTCTTAATTGTCTACTGTGTACTTTGTATTATTGTTATTATAATTGTAACTTTATTGATGTACCTTATTACTGCACTGTTCTCAACCCCTTCCTACCAGCACACATCTGGAAATTAGCTCCTTAGCTCAGTGTGTTTCTCCTGGTGAAACTCTTTAAATAAATAAACAACTATGACCTTAGCCTGTCAACTGATGAATCTGAATGACCCCATAATTAGCAGGTCACTTGCTGCTTCACATAATGTGAAGCTGCTTGACAAAAAAAAGTACAACTGGTCACAAAGTAAGGAATGTAATTATGGAGATGCAAAGGGTATTTAACTTACTGATGAGAAGTTAAAAGTGATTGTAACCGTACCTGTACCAAGACTGCAGCAGAACTCAATTTTTATTTTCACTTTGCTTAATTACATGATAAGGTTTTCTTATATATAATATATATATATATATATATATATATATATATATATATATATATGTTCTATGCAAAAACTTCATTAATGCATCAGTTAGGGTTCTACTACAGCGAAAAAAGTGAGGAAATTAAATTTTAGGGTTCCCACCCCTTGCACCCCACTCCCAGCCCGACCCACCAACAGGCATCAGGGTGTGCGTTGGGGTCATTGGCCCTAACTCTCTCCCCATTCCATGTGTAAACAAGCTGAGGTGGTGCAGTGTCAGAAAATGGGGTGAGAGTTAGGGCCAATGACCCCAATGCACACCCCGATGCCTGTTGGTGGGGCCGGGCTGGAGGTGGGTTGCAAAGGGTGGGAACCCTAAAATCGAATTTCCTCACTTTTTTCGCTGTAGAAGAACCCTAACTGATGCATTAACGAAGTTATTCGCATAGAATTTCCTTACTTTTTAAGAAAGAATAGAAAAGTAGAACATTGCGCACGTTGGTGGGAGCACGAGGTCCTTTGAGCCCCGCACTCCCACCAACTTGTAAGTGTCGGGCCACATCACACACCCAATAACTAAAAAGTACAACAGCAAGGCCACCCACCCAACAAATGTAAATCTAGTAAACCAATAGAGAACGCTATCCACAAAACATAAACTGCGTCACACAATATGTCTTCAAAAAATATAGTGTCCAACACATAAACACTGCTATTGACATCTACAAGACTTGCCGTCAACACCCTCCAAATTTCAAGTAAAAAGACCAAGCCGTGTCCGAGATATAACATGTCAAAATTTGACATTTTCATTCACCAGAGTGGTACAGTTCCACACCTGTTGACCTGTAACACACACAACAACTGAAAATTACATCCATGACACTAAGGCTAGGCACCCTATCAATTTCAAGCCACCAGCAGAGTCCAAAACACTGTCCGCAACATGGAAAGTGTGTCACGCAATATCTCCGCAAAAAAATATTCTCTGACAAGTAAACACAATAATTCACATCTACAGGACATGCCGTAAACACCCTCCAAATTTCAAGTAAAAAGAGCAAACTGTTTCAGAGATATTCAATCTTAAAGATTAGTAAAATTTCCCTATCTCTTGCATTATAAACAAGCATTTGTCAATGCCGAATGTTGCTTGCTTGTATGCGCTGTTTAGATATTTGGAAGTGATAGTTCCATGACTTCCTCCCAAGACATGCACTGTGTCTTTCCATTCAAAATTCACAGAAGAGTGGGAGGGGCAAGGACCACAGCAGTAGAGCAGTTGCCAAGGAAGTGAAGAGGTGGACAATAGTCCATTCAAAAGCAAAAGAGTCCTGCAGGAGCTCACTAAATTGAAGGTGGACAAAGCAATGGAACCAGATGGCATACACCCAAGGATATTAAGAGAACTGCGAAGGGAGATAGCAGTACCTCTGGCAGCCATATTCACTGAGTCATTCAACACGAGTGAATTGGAGGAGAGCACATGTGGTCCCTCTACACAAGTCTGGCAGCAGGGAGGAGGCAGGGAACAATAGGCCATTCAGCCTCACCTCAGTGGTGGGGAAGATCATGGAGACATTGCTTAAAGAAAGGATAGTGCGGCATCTAGGAGCCATCGGAGCCCAGGACCATAGACAACATGGATTCACAGTGGGGACATCATGTCAGACAAATCTGGTTGATTTCTTTGACTGGGTGACAAAGGAAGTGAATCAGGATGGGGCAGTGGACAACGCCTACGTTGATTTCAGCAAAGTCTTTGACACATCCCACATAGGAGGCTGATAAACTAGCTGGGTAGGCTGGGCATGAGGGAAAGGGTGGTAAACTGGGTTAGAAACTGGCTAATAGACAGGAGGCAGAGAGTGGTGGTAAATGGGGTGCAGTCTAGAGAGAGAGGGTGACCAGTGGGGTGCTGCAGGGATCAGTCCTGGGGTCAGTCCTGTTCAATGTCTTCATTAGTAACATTGCAGAATGGCTGAAGGGAATATTTTCACCAAATTTTCAACATAGCCATTTCAAGACCTCTGCTCATGAACAGTGTCACTGTGATTTTCTTAATCTGTCCCAAACATTGATTGCACACATCGACTGCGCCATTGTGTGCTACATGCATAGAAACACATTTTGGGTGACATGTGAAAAATGACAGCTGTACTGCTCATAAGGAGGTGTGGTAAAATGGCAATGTTGAAAATCTGGAGTGAAAATATTGAAAATTTGCGAACTTACGAGCGTGCGTAGGAACAGCGCAATGCATGCTCGTAAAAGTAATTTTTGGGAATTTTTTCAATAAATTTTTAACATAGCCATTTTAACACCTCTGCTCATGAACAGCATTACTGTGATTTTCTTAATCTGTCCCGAACATTGATTTCACACACTGACTGCGCCATTGTGCGCTACATGCATGGAAACACATTTTGGGTGAGATGTGAGAAATGACTGCTGTGCTTCTCATAAGGAGGTGTGGTAAAATGGCAATGTTGAAAATCTGGAGTGAACATATTGAAAATTCGCGAACTTACAAGCGTTCATAGGAACAGCGCAATGCATGCTCGTAAAACAGTCATTTTTGGGAATTTTTTCACCAAATTTTCAACATAGGGTTTTTGGGGGCCTACCTCATGAACTGTGACACTGTCATTTCATAAATTAGTCCCAAAAGGTGGTTCCGCGCAGTGACTGCGAAATCACCTTTCGGGGCTGATTAACACCATGACAGTGACAGAATTCATGAGGTGAGGTCCCAAAACCCCATGTTGAAATTCTTTTGTGAAAATTCCCAAAAAGTGCCTGAGATATGCAGTAAAGTTGAAAAACCCTATTTATTCCATTATACAGCGTACGGCATTTCCTCAGTTCGCGGTCAGCTTTGAAGAGTGCAGGCGTGTCCGGTCCACTGAAGATCATGCGCTGGACTTTGGAGGTAAGTATGGGGTGAGGTGGGGGTGTGGGAGGTAGATTCACAGAGGGTGGGCGCGGGTGGGTGAAGGGGTCAGGAGAGTCTGCGAGGGAAGATTTTTCTTTTAGGTGTTTTTTTTTTTTTTTACTTGGATGACGCTGGACTTGTGCCACGCTGGGGTGAGCTCCCAGCGTGGCAGCTGGAAGGCTGTTTGGGGTGGGGGCAGTGGAGCCGATGGGAGATTGGGCACCCCCGTCGGCCGTAGAACCTTTTTTTTTTTATTTATTTAGTTGTTTAACCAGGTATAGTTGCCATGCTGGGGTGGGCCCCCAGCGTGGCAGTTGATAGTCTCGGGGGGGGTCAGTAGAGCCAACAGTGGATTGGGCACCCCGTTGGCCATACAGACTGCTGCCACATTGGGGTGGGCTCCCAGCATGGTACCTGTAACTCTGTTGGGGGGGGAGCGCAGCACAGCTGACAGGGCATTGGGCACCCCCATCGACTATACAGTGTGTGCGTGGGGAGAAGCATGAGCACGCAGTATGCGTGCGTGTGTGTGTGGGAGGGAGCACGCATGAGCACGAGATCTTATCACTGCTCACTGAAGCGTAGCTCTCCCTTTCAACTGTACGACACTGCATTTTCAACTGCTGTCATGGACAGCTGCAGCGTTGATTGGAGAACTGCGGCCGTGCCTGCAAACATACTGACTGAATTGGCAGAGGGCTGCCACACCTCCAAAAACTCAGATGATGACACTATGTTTCTTGCACATGCATGCAAGCAACATAAAAATCTGTCCATCTTGTCCTCCCCTTGCTATCAAAGATGGTGATCAAAGAATCTCACGACCAAATAATTTGCAGGCTCATGATCAAAGGATTTGCAGGCTCATGAACAAAGAAAAAGAACTGTTCTAATTTAAAAAATTCAAACAATTGCAGTAATCCACCACCATGGTTCATCATAACAAACCCCCTGAGTAAAACCCACCCTCATTTGTCTTCCTAGGACATCCCTGGGCTGAGAAAAGTTATTTTTTTAGCTGCCCATCTTGCCCCTCACTCGCAATGCACGATCGTGATCAAAGAATCTCACGATCATAGAATTTGCAGCCTCGCGATCAAAGAATTTGCAGGGTCATGACCAAAGAACAAAACTGTTGTAATTTAAAAAATTAAAAGAATTGCTGTAAATCACCACCATGGTTAGTCGAACGAAGCCCCCTGAGTAACCCCCCCCCCCATTTGTCTTCCTAGGACACCCTTAGGCTGAGAAAACTGTTTTTTTAATCTGGCCATCTTGTCCTCACTCACAATGCACAATTGTGGTCAAAGAATCTCACGATCAAAGAATTTGCAGGCTCACGATCAAAGAAATTGCTCGCTGGCGAACAAAGAGCAAGGGGCGAGATGGCTAGATTTTAAAATCTATTTTCTCAGCCCAGGGGTACCCTAGAAAGTGAAATGACAGTGGGTTTTGCTCAGGGGGCTTTGCTATGCCCCATTTCAATAAACAAAAATACGTTTTCTATATCCCTGGTAGTCTAGTGCCCCACTCCCTGATCATGATAACATACATAATGATGTCTCAATCACTGATAGTCTAGTGGCTCCTTCCAATGTAACTTTCAATATAAAATTGTTTTTTTTTTATCCCTAGTAGTCTAGTGCCCCCCATGTGTATTTGATTAATATTTCTTCTTCATATCCCTGGTAGTCTAGTGCCTCCCCCGATCTGTATTTATTATTATTGATGTCCCTCGTAGTCTAGCAGCCCCCCCATCATAATAAAATAGATAAGGAACTGTGATTTCCTGGTAGTCTAGTATTTACCCCCCACCCAACCATGGCAGCCCATTTAGCACCCCCACACCCTTCCCCAGCCAGCGACTGGCACAGCCCATCTCTCACCTCCACGGCCAGCCACAGACTGTGTGTATTACAAGTGCTAATTCAAAGAGACGCACTGAAATTGGTTCTGAGCACCTGTTTGGTGCGCTAGTAACTACACAGTCACAACTAGCTGTGGAGTGAAAAATGAGCTGTGCCAGTCGCTGGCTCGAAGAGGGTGAGGTGCTGGGGTGAGCTGCCACGGCTGAGTGGGGGTAAACTAGACTACCAGGAAATCACAGTTCTCATCTATTTTATTATGATGGAGGGGCCGCTAGACTACCTGATATGAAGAAGAAATACCTGTATTAATCAAATACACATTGCGGGGGCACTAGACCACAAGGGATAAAAAAAAAAACAATTTTATAATGAAAGACACATGGGGGGGCCACTAGACTACCAGGGATTGTGACATCATTATGTATATTTTCATGATTGGGGTGGCACTAGACTACCAGGGATATAGAAAACTTATTTTTTTTATTGAGATGGGGCAAACGAAGCCCCCTGATCAAAACCCACCCTCATTTAACTGTCTAGAGCACCCCTGGGCTGTAAAAATAAATTTTAAAATCTGGCCATCTCATCCCTCACTCGCAATACACAATCACGATCAAAGAATTTGCAGGCTCGCGATCAAAGATCGTTAGCGACCCGCGAATTAAGATTTTTAAACCTCAGAACTCTATTTTTAGATTGAGTTGGATAAAACCAAATGCATGGCTCAATAGATTGGAGTCCCCTGAGTAAAACCCATCCAAGTTTTACTTCAGAAGTGACCTCTGAGCTGAGATATTTGTGGTTTTCTGATCGGAAAATTCAAAACAAGATGGCGGACCTCGTGATTAAAGAATTTTTTAAATCCTCGGAGACAAAGATTCTTGAACCGTGAGGCTGCAAATTCTTTTATCGCCAGGTGGGACCAGATGGGCCGAACCCCATTCTTTGTTCGCAAAACATACATATAAATTTTCCCATTGACTTATAATGGGAACTTAAAAGTGGCATAACTTTTGAATGCCTTAATATTTTTTCACCAAACAAAAAGTGGCATATTCAGCCATCAAGGTTCTTTCAAACAATCCATCTTGCAGAGTGGCATGCCACACAACAGCCATGCAGGACCACATCCCAAAAGCTGCCTCCAAAAATGGATAATTTTGCATTTTTCAGCGTTTTCGTACGCAAAGACCATAAGTTCGACTGAAACGTAATTTGGCAGATCAAGAAATCTACCATGCCCCACCACGCATGCCAAATTTCAGGCATATCTGTTGAATGGGTCCAAAGTTATCAACATCCAAACTTTTGACTTTAGTATGTAACTGACCACTGAACTCTAACTATAGTGGCGCCACGACCACTATAATATATATATATATATATATATATATATATATATATATATATACAATAGGAGTGAAGGGATAACACTATGAATAAATGGTGTTATTTTCACAACCGTTGAATAACGACTGTGATGACATCAACACTGTGGGTTTATTTTCACAGCTGTTGTATAACCACTGTGATGGCATCACCACTGTGGATTTATTTCCTGATAAACCCACAGTGTCTACATCACCAGCAAATATACTCACAATGGTAATGTCACCAAAGTGAGACTATCTACACTGTAGCCTGCATTTAATAGCTTCACAGTTTCTCTTTCTCACCGAATCCTGCAACTAACTCAATTAGTATTGTAAAAGACAATCACCTGTGTCCCATAGTTATTCTGACAATCCTAGCCCATTACTGTGCTGCTCTAATCTTCAAACCAGCCTCCTTCATAAACCAGTTTCTCTTTCTGAGTGCTGACTGCAACAGTTTCTCTGTCTCAGTGAAGCCTGCAACTTACTGAATAAACAGTCTGTTTCTCACTCCTAGCTGCAGGTAACACAATTATCATTGCAAATCACATGCACCTGTTTCTCATAGGCCCTGTCCACAACTACACCTCTGTAATGTTACAGAGTGCCCAAACCGTTACCACAACGGTTTGCATTTACACCTGTAATGTTACAGAAGGCGTTTTCGTAACCATTGTTGAAACCACATATGAGGTGGTTTCAACAACAGTTATGAAACTGGTCCCGCCTCGGTAACGTTACTGGCGGTAGTGTAGATGGGCAGTAACGGTCCCCTGCAGGGCCTGTAGCGCAGCGCGAGCTGCATTGTGGGATTGGGCGCTGCAGTAACGATCACCCGGTTCCTGAGGTGTGGACTGGCGGTACTGGTCTCATATCAGTCACCGCTGTAGTGTGGACACACTGTACCGCTCCCCGGCTTTAACGGTTTCTGTCCGTTACGGGGTCTGAGCGGTGCAGTGTGGACGGGGCCATAGTGTTTAACACTCCCAGCCCATTCAGAAACACTTACACACACTCAGACCACACACAAACAGTGCTGTCAGTATAGCCTAGAGGTTAGAGTAACAAGCAGTGAACAAACTTGCTACATCCAACAGCCGTGACCAGTGTTTGATTCTCACAACTTCCATTTCAGTACTGTGTGACTCAACAAATCACTTAATTTCCCAGTGCTCCCAGGTCCCCCCTAAAAACTTACCCAGTTACCAAAATAAAAAAAAACCAGAGTAAATAGGGAGAGAACACAGAAAAAAATGTTCCTAAAGTGTATTAGCCCTATTGTATAAATTGCACACATGATGTGTGACTTGTGGAATATGGCAAACATGTGCACTCGTGCAGAATGAACTGCAATAATATCACTCATGCCTTCACACTCGTGATATTATCACTCTACACTCGTGCAAATATTTTCCGTATTCCACAGTCGCCCATCATGTATCCCCTATTTATTTATATATATATATATATATATATATATATATATATATATCTATATGCCGGGCAGTTGCTTGAAGGAACTGTCAGATAATGACAAAACTCTGAGTTGGACTAATGCCTTATTGCTTGTCATCAAAAGTGCTAGTGCACTAATACCCAGATAATTATTTTGGTCCCAAAAGAAGTTCTTTCATATTTGTTGAAGAAGTTACCCAACATCCAGGCACTGAGTAATCTATGTGTCCAAGGACAAACATCAAGGATCCATTATCTCTATGCACTGCTGGTGAAAAAAGAGAAAAATTAAAAATAGTGCCCAGTTTTTTGGGGGTTTTTTTTGAGTATATGCCATGAACTCTCCAAAGTGTAGATTTCATGCCACACTGCCATGTATCATCCAAATTATAAAAATTGTGGCTTTGTAAACTGGTTTAGTTTTTTTTTTTCTTTTTCTGCAAGATAGGGAAACAATAGTGTTCTGTGCACCATATAAGGAACCACATTATATTCAGCACATGGGTGCTGCTTTCTACACACAACACAAGAACTGGGGAGGAGCCTCACCTGATCCTGCTACCTAGCATGTATAGCCATCTTTGAGTTGTCCCAAAAGTTTTGAGATGATTTCAAAAACAAAAGCATGCACAAACAAGAAAGTATACTGACAACACAATCAGAGGTTAGTGTTTAAATCACAGACACTACTTACAGTGGGTAAAAAGTGGTTCTTACTGTACTGTACTTTTAGAAAAGTGACAGTGCCTCTTTAAATGCCTCACAGGTTGTAGAGGGTATTGGTTTCCACACTGACTCTATGTGTCAGTCCCCCAAGTTGGACTTACTGCAAAGTTCAGGGAGCATCAGTGTCCAGTTTGGTACCACGACCCATAGAATGGGCAATGCCTGGCATCAGGCAATAAAAGGGACACTGTGGTGGGAAAATGGGGTCTTCGCAAGCTGTGCCATGGGGTCCTGGGAGTGTTGCAGGGTCGGGCCCCTAGCCATCCCAGTTCTCAGGATGTTCTGGGGATTTAGTAGATCACAGTGCGTTTGGGCCAAGGAGTTACAAGTGCCATTTGTGCCCATGTGGAGATCCTGGGGATTGGCATTCCTGCTGTTTGTCGGAGCCAGAGCTGGGGAAATACCGAGGAGTGTCCGCTATATGACTTTGGCACTGGGGTGGGCCAGGCAGACTGGCAACTAGAGGATTCCACATTTGAGCTGGTGACTGCCATGGTAAGGCCCTGGGTCAGAGAGAGAGAGTGAGAGGCCAACTGAGGAGGACCTCGAGGTGGCAGTTCAGGTACTTCAACTGAAGTCCATGTCCACTGAAAGAATTGTATGCTATCAAAGTGTGACCATAGAGACTTTTTTCCAGAGCCCAGTTCTCAGCTCCCTTGGAGCTGCAGCAGGGTGAAGGTCTTGCCCGCGGAAACTACCCCCTCAGTGGGTCTGCAGGATGGGTGCTGTGCTAGGCCATGCAGGCTCCAAGAGGTGGGGAAGTAAGTAAAACTGTGAGATATGGGAAGCCAGGACTTGTGAGAGCAGTGCCCGCTGTTAGAAGGAGTTGAGCAGTAGCCCCGTCGCTGGGACAGAGGGAACTGAAGTACGGACTGTTATGGGTGTTTGTGTGTGCCCAAGTAAACCCTCTGCTGCCATCACAAATATTTCCGGAGCTCACTCAGCTCTGCCATGAAGGGGATCCATGTTTGAGACTTGTGCCCCAAGAATGCTGCCAGGGCTTTAGCCATAGAAAAATGCTGATGAATCAAATGTGCCTCTAGCTCCTTGGAGCAGATTTCAATTGTGGCTTTAGTCATACAAAAACTGTCCATGTCAGAAATCAAATAAATCGTGTATTGTTTGCAACGTAATTTTGCCTGGACGATGTTCTGTATTCATTCTGAGAGTACCCTGTTTGAACTGTGACAGAAACCTGTTTTGTTCTAACGAGTTTTCCCAAGAAAAAGACATATACCCCTCTGGTACCCTGTGAGTATCACCCCGACAGAGACCATCTGTCACCTAGCTGAACCCAGATTCTCAGGTATATTTTTACTATTTGCAAGCTACTGATTGCTGGACTGTGTTCATTTGGCTATAGTGCTCCCCCTCCACCTCGAACACAAAAACCATATAAAATACCCCTAGACACGGGGAGGGGGGCTTACATATGGTATCCTGAGATGCTAAGTGCATATGATTTCATTTCTCTGCAGCTCTTGTTAGGCAATCCTAGAAGAGTGTAAACTTTAGTCATTGAACACAGGAAAAGGTTGGGCACTCACAACCACTCTACACATTGCATCATAAAAACTTCTGAAGTACAAAACATACCTTTATTGTGCAATAAAACGGTAACAGCAATCCACAGCATAAACACCTGCATTTTTCAAACTCCTACTGCACAATAAACTTATTTTTTTTTGTGCCTCTGAAGTTGTCATGGTGTAATGTGCAGAGTGGTTGTGAGTGCCTGACCATTTCCTGTATTCACTGTATAGCCTTAGGCGTTTGTGCTGTGGATCATTTTTTACCCTCTTATTGTACAATAAAGGTATAGTATGTGGTTGCCCCTTACTGTGTATGAATTTCCATACACTGCATTTTTCTGTTGTAGTATAGTTCAATGGTCACATTAAGTTGTTGTACTATCATTCTGATGTCACACTGATATTGCAACAACTTTTCTGCTTTGAACCATGAACATGCTGCTTTCCTCGCACCACTGAGTTCAAAACACTGACTTACTCTAGTGGTTCTCAAAGCACACATCTGGCATTGTGCTTCCAGCCACACACATACCATAGGTGACCACTGCTGGGCTTTTTCTTCAAAAATAGCTGGCTGACTGGGAAATATTTATCCTAGAGCAAAAATTACCCCATGAGAAAAACCGCAGAAGAGTCACAGGCATGAAAGACTTGAGTGACTCTGACAAGGTGAGGTGCTATATTTTTCTAACGATGTTAAAATGTGAACTAGTTCATCTTTTGTTGTATCAAGCTCAGTTATTGGCTGAGGGGTGGGTGAGTGCAATTTTTATTCTTTGGTAACTGGATAAGGCCCACTAGGCACAAGTGCCTGTTTTCAAGGGTGACCTGGGAGGGTATACCCCCCCATACAGCGACACTTCTCAGTGACGTATGTCAACACCGACAACATCGACATGTTGCTGTAGATGTCTGCCCGGGACCTGGCAAAGCCCCGCAAAGAAAAAAGACAGTCTAATGTGCACGGCTCCCTGCCAACTGTAAATCATGGCCGACATGGAGCCTGGGGCTCTGATGCTGGTCAATGAATTAGTTGTTGAACCAGCATCATAGAGCCACCTGGGAGCACTGGAGAGGTTAACTGACTTGCTAAGAGTCACAAAGTATGCAAGTGGAGGTTGTGGGAATCGAGCATAGGTCTGATGGATGTACCAAGCTCATTCACAGTTCATTGCTCTAACTGCAGTATTGAAGTCAGTGGCACCTATGTGGCAGGTGCCAGGGCTGTGTCTGCCAATGGTCAGATCCTGGTCCATCCATGCCAACCTCTCTGTACCTGGCCAATTGGCTCTATGTACTTCCACAAAGCACCCCCGCAGGGTACCACTTCAGCACCCTGGCATTGCTGCTGGGTCCCTGTCACTCCCTAGACAAACTCACATGCTTCCTCTACCCCGGCCCCCTCCTTGCAGGCCCCCCCCCACTTGCCACCCTGCCTGGCAGTGGTGCATGGACCTTAAACCATCTCCTGGCTGGTATAAACAGATCCCCCTGTTGTGACCATGGCAGGGCTTCCAAATTTCCAAAAAAAGGGGATCATGCAGCCCCACTGTGACACAAGCACGCTTGCAACCTGGAACATGGGTGCTTCTGCTGCAAAGGTGGTGCAGGGTGGCTTTGGTGCACAGCATCCCAATTACGACGCAGCCTGTGTTAAAAAATCAGGATTGCTACAAACTATTACACAAGGTGCCACTTGTGCCACAGCCATTTGGTAAATGCACCTTGAATCATAGATTTTGTTTTGAAAATTGAGCCCATTTTAACCAAGAAAGTAAAGACCCTGGCTAATACTTGTTGGCACATAGTGCAAGAGAGACAGTCTGTTAGCAGGTGTACTGTTTTGCTCAGTGAGTACTCAAAAAAGAAAAACAGACTGCAGGTAGTAAAGCAAATAGATATTACAAATGCCTACAAAACTAAAAATAGAACTCAAGCCAAAAAGCAATTCACATGCTGGCAAATCCTTAGCGAAGTGGACTCAGTAAATTCTAGTACTGTATCATGTTTGTTTCATTTGCAGAAGCAGTTCAGTTCATCTGAACTGCCTTGTTCTGTACTCGCATGGTTCTGGTCATTCCTTACCTTACAGTACAGGAGCAGTCGGTGACAATGAGATCCTTCCAGTTGTTTCTAATTGCTCTGGACTATGGCACTCCACGAAGCTCTGTCCACTCCCTGTTGCTTTTTTCTATGCTTACTTTAAGAGAGATAATTATGTGATATAGTGCGGAGTTTCACTGTTATGCTAGTGATACTCAGTTGTACCTTTCTTTTGCACTTTGATACCAGGGAAGCCACATCCCAAGGACCTGGACCAATTCAGGCAAAGCCAGCTAACAGTGGATCTTGAAAAATTGACAAGGCCAAAGCACACACTGAATTTTAGTTATTAAGAAGACAGGCTAAAGCCAAGCTGAGGTCAATTAATTGGAAAATTAGAAAAAAATATATAGTTTGCAAAGCTTTTATAATAAACATTCATCAGAACTCATAGGAGACATCTTGATACAGCAAGTACTGACCACAGAGTGATAAGACCTTGTCTTCTCGGACCAAAAAGGAGAAAAGGGGAAATGACTATATAGAAGCTATGAGACCTGCTAGAAACAACATAGTAGTTATTAAAGGACAATACTGACCATGTGCCTGCCAGCAGCATCACAAGTAGGTTGCTGCTTCCTCTGTCTGTACTCCCTTCCGAAACCCCCTTCACAGAAAGCTATAAAGTTCCAGATTTTTAGTAAGTCAATAGGACACTCCGTGCAAGCTCTTGGGAAGAGACTGCTGGTTGTCTCAGCGGATACTGGCTAAAACTGCTGACAAAGCCATACAGAGTGGTAAGAAACTGACCAGTTCTTTGCTTCTAGTATTGACAAGCCTCAGATATAAAGTATTAATAATCATAAGCTACAGGCCAGTAGGCCAGGAAAGACTACTCTTTAGGGATAGCTGCTTATAATATGTGCACAAGGGTATCCTGTGATAAGTGCATCCACTATTGAGCACTTACAAAAAGGGTGACTCAATAGTGGCACCTATTCACAGGGCTACTGGATGGGGGGTGAATACAGATATAGTGACATTCTGTTGCTATATGTATAGGTGAGTCGGGGAAGCGAGCATGCCGTGCAATGTGCGGAAGGGAAGGGAGGGTTTGTGAGATGTAGCGTGGTGGTGGGCTGCGGAACTGTCCGTGTGGCATGGTGGGTTCGTGGCAGGCTATGGTTGGGAGGGTGCCAGCCTCGATGCTGGACACGTCGATATTTTTGTGCCGGTCCAGGATTTTTGTTTGTTTGTTTTCACCCCCCTGACATGCACCACCCTGGAGTTGAGAATCCTTTAGTAGGGGGGTGCAGGGGGGTGCAGACCCCCTTATAAACAAAAAAAACTATGTTTTCAGTGCCCTTTTGGTCTTCGCCAAGAGTGTACATCAGCGAAATTGATTTTCAACGATGTACACTCGCCCTAACAGTGATCGCCTTTCTGAGATCACTGTTATCACATAGAACTGTGTGCGAGTATGTGTCACAGATTAATTTAGAACAGTTGCTCTATGACAGGAATATCTCTTTATAAAATTAACATTCTTTTACTATGCGAATGTGTAATGTGAATGTATGCATTTTACTTAGAATAGATTGTTCTCATACCCCAAATAAGGGGTCTGTCTTAATTCTGGATTGATATATCAGCCCGCAACACAGCAAGGGTTAAAAGCCAAAAGGCTACTAGGCTTAGAAAATAGTAATCTGCTTATTGCTGTGCTGGGTAAAGAAAAGAATAATTTCAGTCATGACATTTCTAATGAATCTTTCTTATACAAGACTGTAAATATGTAATTTTTCTAATCCAATGACAAGACTAGGCAGAAAATAATAAAAACCGCTTGAGCTATGCCAGTACACCCCAGGTCTGTTCTATAATATTCATATAAATTGAGTACTCATGTTGTGTCATACGAACCCTGGCATTGGCATCAGTTCTAGTACCGGTTCTGGTTCTGGTACAGGTTCTGATATGCCAGCTTGACCAGAGTTTATCTGTGCTGGTGCTAAACCACTACTTGTTGGAAATCTGTAGCTGGATGGCATCCAATGAGCTGGCATAGAATCCATGAAAAATTGAGTTGCTTTTTGTGGGAGCAGATCAGCAGGTTTCTGCACTGAAGTGTTACTTCAGGCTCTGTGTTTTTGATAGGGGTTGGCTTGAGTCCAAAAGGACAGTATGTAGTCTGGCAGTAGTCCTCCCAGAAATTGACATTTGAATCTCAGGTGTCAGTGATAATCAAAAGCTATTTTTTTTCTTTTACAAAATATTGCCAAACTCCACCCCTTTCTGGTACATTCAGTTCTAAAGACTTTGTTGCAAGTTCTCACTTTCTCTAACTTGGATTACTATAATGAGCGCCATAAGGGCTTGGCTTGTGGTTAGATCATTAAAGTCAGTGCAGAATTTGGCAGCAAAGTTACATCAGATCAGATTACCTCCCCACTGCTGGTTCTGTGCTCACTACCTGTTAGACAGCAGTACTTGTGCTGATACGCAGTGCTTTAAACAGACTGGGCCCTCTGTATCCTGACCAACTATATACTAGACTAGAGAGATCTACTCATTCCATGAGCCAGGAGCTATGAAATGTACCTATCCCACATTTAAAATCAGTTGGCAACCAAACTTTTGCTATTGTGGCCCCTCAGTTATAGGAGGTTTTTCCTATAGAGATCTGATTAACCCCCACCCTCTGTTGTTTTAAGAAGCAGCTATTTATTTATTTGTTTATTTATTATCATGGTGCAGTAGTGTCTCTATAAGTAGGGTTGAGTTGGCACTTTAAATGTTAAGTCATGGTTTTTGTAAGCAATAGCCCATGACAGGGTATGGGGTTATTGGGGATTAATCAACACCCATGGTGCATTGTGAGGCATGAGGCCACAGGCCGAGTGTCCTCACAGCACCCAGGGTGTTAATTAATCCCCAATAATCCCATACCCTGTCATGGGTTATTGCATTTATAACATGAGTTATGTTCAAAACAAGGAGAAAACAACATTAAGGTGTTTTCTCACTGTTTAAATGCCAAAACCAGGGACTGTATCCTGCCACCTGGAAAAATAATCCCCAACAAATAATTTATATGTCACTACTTTTATGCACATATAAATGTCAGAAATACAGCACTGACAAGATTTCTGACATTTCCTGTGCATAACATACTGTATGACTCTTGCAAGGCACTCTACTGTGCGCCCCCCACCCCCAAAGACACATGCATTTGGGAGACACAGACACATGGATGCTCCAAATGACAGATGGTCTCTCTCTCTCTCTCTCTCTCTCTCTCTCTCTTCCTCACTGTGGCAAGGAACACTCACTGTACCAGGATGGGGACATGGGCTCCCCGATATTGTCTGCCTTGCAACAGCACCAGTGCCGTACTCTCTATGTCTCGTGCACACAGAGGGGGATGAGTGCACAGCTTGTCAGCTGGTGCGTTCTAGCACTTCAACACAGAGACAGGTGGTCAGAGCTCTCTCCTTATCTAATAGAGCCACCTGAATCTCTCTGACTCACTGTCACTTCTCCCACTCCATTAGCATCACAACACTGCATAAGCAACAGGTTTACTCTCTCACTGTGTCCCGTGCCTATGTGTCTCAGCCAGCACCTTTTCCACCAGTCAGGGGGGATGCTCTGTCACACCTACCACAAGTTGGGGGAATGCTCTGTCACACTGTGAGGAATGTCCCAGGGATAACATCTTTCTGTGTGTGTGTTTCTTTGTGTCTCTGTGGTTTGAACATCCTTTCCTGCAGTACCAATCAGACTGGGAGACAGCCAAGTGCAGACGCTGGCTACTGCACTTGCTCTCTCCTGGTCCAATCGCTACTGCAGGATAAGACTTTCAAACCACACACACACTGTCAAAATTCTGCAGTTGCTCTCCATATCTTGACGTCTGTGTGTGTGGGGGTCTCTCTCTCTGTCTCTCTGCACCCCAGTTCCCTGGTCAGAGAGTACCTGTCACAGCTTGTTGCGTCATTCAATTCAATTCAATTCAACTTTATTTTTAAAAAGTGCTTTTCTTAAAACCAAAGCACCTGTACATTTCAAACAATAAATACAATAAAATTAAAACTAATATAAATCATTAAAAGCTATGCTAAAAAGGTGGGTCTTCAAAGCTCCTTTAAAACTAAGGACGGTCGGGCAATTTCGCACCTGACAAGGTAGAGAATTCCATAGGGTCGGTGCCATATAACTAAACGATCTAGCACCTGATGTTTTCAAACGGACCCTAGGAATCTCTAGCAATCCCTCGTCAGTGGATCGGAGGGGCGGGAGGGGCAGTAGGGGCAAAGGAGTTCTTTCAGGTAGGTAGGTCCCAGATCATGTAGGGCTTTATAGGTCAGCAAACCGACCTTGAAAGTGATTCGCTAAAACACTGGCAGCCAGTGCAGTCCACGAGCACAGGCATTATATGGCTGGATCTAGAAGATCCAGTCAACAGCCTGGCTGCTGCATTCTGCACTAGCTGCAGACGGCAAAGTTCAACCCCTGATAGCCCTAGGTATAGGGAGTTACAGTAGTCAAGACGGGAGGTAACGAAGGCGTGGATCAACGTTGGAAGGTCCTCTGGAGGAACCAGGTGCTTCACCCTGGCAATATTCCTCCGATGGAAAAAGGAAGTTTTGACTACCGCTGACACCTGAGATTTAAGCATCAGACGGTCGTCAATTATTACGCCAAGATTCCGCACCTGATCTGAGGTCGCCAACTGAACACTTCCAAGCCATAAGCCTGAGGGTGATCCATCCAGAAAACCTGCCTCACAGCGGCCTTTGTCCATGACCAACACCTCAGTTTTCTTTGGGTTTAACCTCAGCCAACTCCCATTCATCCAGTCTTGAATTTCTGCAAGCCAGTTACTAAATACCGACAAGGCAGCATCCTGGCCGGGCACAAAAGACATATACAGCTGGGTATCATCTGCATAGCAGTGAAAACCCAAACCGTATCATCTAATAATCGCTCCTAATGGCAGCATATACACCTCAAACAACATAGGTGCTACGATAGAATCCTGCGGTACCCCGCAGGATAGGGAGACTGATGCCTAGGAAAAAATTCCTGAGGCCACTCTCTGAGTCCTACCCTTGAGGTAAGATCGAAACCATCTGAGGACCGTATCAGATAGTCCACAGATAGACCGCAAATGTTCTAACAGCACACCATGGTTAACAGTGTCAAACACTGCAGAGAGATCAAGTAGTACCAAGATGGATAGGGTCTTACGATCTCTCGCTATTAGGAGGTCATTTAGTACCCGAACCAGCGCTGTCTCGGTACTATGCCTTTTCCTAAATCCAGACTGGAGAGAATCGTAGATATTGTTGTTGGTCGGATGATCCTCCAACTGTACTGCGACCACTTTCTCAATAACTTTACCCACAAAGGGTAAGTTAGAGACTGGTCTGTAATTTGCTAGACAATCTGGATCTAGGGAGGATTTCTTTAATAGAGCAGCTATAGCCTCTTTAAGGGGATCGGAAAGATCCCCTCTCCAAAGACTTCCAGACTATCAAAGCCAGGACTAGGCCAATTTTATCCCTCAACCCACTAAGGCGTGGGGGCCAGGGTCCAAATCACAGCTAGTCGGTCGCAGCGCTTGAATGATCATCACAATATCATCGATTGTGGGAAGGCTGAAGTCAGACCATCTAAACTGGGTGTTCAACATCTCCTGCCAACCACCATCGTTCCCACTGGGGAGGGAAGAGCGGATATCCGATCTGATTGTGATAACCTTATCTGCAAAGAAGAGAGCAAGTTCATCACACCATTCTTGAGATAAGTCTCTTCTGGGCTGCAGACAGACTGGATTGCACAGTCTGTCCACAGTCTGAAAGAGCTGAGCTGGTCTATTCTGTGCAGCCGCTATCTCTCTGGACAGGAATTCTGCCTTCTTATGAGAGATTGCGGATTGATAGACCATATAATGGTCCATCAAACTAAGCCTGTCATCATCAAGACCGGACCTCCGCCAACACCTCTCCAGCCTTCGTCCAACCCTCCTCAACTCCCTCACGGTCTCAACAAACCAGGGAGACCTGGGGCGAGAAGTGAGAGGACGAACACGAACTGGTGCAATAGAATCCAGGGCCCCTGTCACTGCCTCAAATAAGCATGTACCAGGTCACCTGGGTCTAAGCAATCTATCGGTAGGCTTGATAAGTCCAATACCGCCATCAGGTCATCTGGGGAAACATCCCTCAAGGGGCGGTATCAGACCATCTCCAAAGGGGCTGACCTAACAGGGGTGGCCTCAAAACTGAACCTAATGGGGTGATGGTCAGACCATCCGACCGGTTCCACCACTAAGTCTGATATCCCCATCCCCAGAAGGAACACCAGGTCCAATGAGTGTCCACCAATACGGGTCGAGGAGGAAACAAACTGTGTGAAGCCCAATGATATCATCAACTGGAGGAAGTCTTGACCAAATCGAGAGAATTCATCGTTGACCCAAGCATTGAAGTTCCCCAGAACCAATTATCTGGGAGACCCCAACGTCAGGTCGACAATGAAGTCTGCGACTTCCTGCAGGAAAGCATTCTCGTCACCTGGTGGACGGTATACAAGAAGTATCCTGCACCCCACACCCTCGCCCAGAATACACTCAAAGGATCTGGTGACTCCCACCGGTACCTCCACCAGGCCCAGTTCTGACTTAAAACATATGGCAACACCCCGGCCCCTATGATCCTGCCTCGGGCGGTGTATCACCGAGTACCCAGCTGGAACTGCTGTGGCTAAAACAGGCCCAGCATTTTCATCCAGCCAAGTCTCAGTGATGCACGCCAGGTCGGATGACCCAACAAGATCGGCTATAGCAGCCGTCTTGTTTTTAATAGACCTGGAATTGCATAACACCGCCCAAGTAGGATAAACCTCCGATGATGACCGCCCTACCTGCTGACCCTGATCAGAACCCTTGGGTATGGACACAAGACAGAGATATCCCCTCTCTTGTGCCCATTTAGCCCCAGGGCATCTCCTTGACCCCACTATCCCTATCCGCCCACTCCTTTCCATCCCCCCCCCCAGGCCCAGCACCAACCCTCCGTCTCCTTCTCACAATCCCCAGAGCCCTACACTTTCTGTAGACTCCCGGTGACAAAGGGGGACAGGAGAAAGGACGGAGGTCCCTGAGCATAGAGGGGGAATAGTACCCGACCATCTTATTATCTTTCCAGCACATTTCACACCACAATTAATAATAATAAATCCTACTCAACTTATATACAACAAAATTACAAATAAAAACTAAGAATACAACACTAAAAAGTCATAATATAATACAAAATCTATTAACAAATTTAGTGCTGTCAGATTATCAAAAAAATATTATTTTTCTACCCCACCCACAGTGCTCTCACCACTGCGGGGAGAAGAGCTTACCACCTAAAACCACAAGAATTGGCCCATCACTTTAATACCCATTAATAAGTAACCTCGTTTTACCCAAAAACAAAGTTCAAGGTCTTTTATACGTCCATACTTCTGTGCTCTCACCACTCAGTATGGCTCCAACATTTATCCGTCTCCTCTCACGAGACCGTTTGTTGTAAATGAACTTAGTTATGGTTAAAAGACAAAGAACCTCTGTGCGTAAACACTGAAGCAAGGGTTACCCCAAAGGGCATTTGGCTGGGAAGCCAAGTTTCAAGAAAATACAAAATCACACATGCCCCCACAATGCAAAGCATCATGGGCTGCATATGCAAATCACCACAGAATGTTATGCTGGTACAACTTTAAGCAGAATTGCATGGTGCTGAAAGGCCTCTCACACAGTTTGCAAAGGGTGCTAACAGAAGACATAGACACGTGTTTCATCCTACCAGGACTCATCAGTATGCCTCGTCTGTTTGACACCCCAGTGGAATGGACCAGCTACCCCTAAGGCAGTGTGCCTGGGACATATTGTGGTGAACCCATTAAAATAAAAAACTATTTAAAAGACAAAGAACCTCTGTGCATAAACACTGAGGCAAGGGTTACCCCAAAGGGCATTTGGCTGGGAAGCCAAGTTTCAAGAAAATACAAAATCACACATGCCCACACAATGCAAAGCATCATGGGCTGCATATGCAAATCACCACAGAATGTTATGCTGGTCCAACTTTAAGCAGAATTGCATGGTGCCAAAAGGCCTCTCACATAGTTTGCAAAGGGTGCTAACAGAAGACATAGACACGTGTTTCGTCCTACCAGGACTCATCAGTATGCCTCATCTGTTTGACACCCCAGTGGAATGGACCAGCTACCCCTAAGGCAGTGTGCCTGGGATATATTGTGGTGAACCCATTAAAATAAAAAACTATTTAAAAGACAAAGAACCTCTGTGCGTAAACACTGAGGTAAGGGTTACCCCAAAGGGCATTTGGCTGGGAAGCCAAGTTTCAAAAAAATAAAATCACACATGCCCCACAATGCAAAGCATCATGGGCTGCATATGCAAATCACCACAGAATGTTATGCTGGTCCAACTTTAAGCAGAATTGCATGGTGCCGAAGGCCTCTCACATGAGTTTACAAAGGGTGCTAACAGAAGACATAGACACGTGTTTCTTCCTACCAGGACTCATCAGTATGCCTCGTCTGTTTGACACCCCAGTGGAATGGACCAGCTACCTCTAAGGCAGTGTGCCTGGGATATATTGTGGTGAACCCATTAAAATAAAAAACTATTTAAAAGACAAAGAACCTCTGTGCGTAAACACTGAGGCAAGGGTTACCCCAAAGGGCATTTGGCTGGGAAGCCAAGTTTCAAGAAAATACAAAATCACACATGCCCCCACAATGCAAAGCATCATGGGCTGCATATGCAAATCACCACAGTTATGGTTAAGTTTCCTAGTAGTCACCCAATAATTAAAACACAGTGGCTGCAACAAAAGTAATTCAGGGATACTTCACCAAGTTCGAGCAATCCACGCTAATCCATACAGTTCCAAATATAAACAAAATATTCAAGGTTCACAGTAGCCAAAGTCCTGGGGGCAGCAAACCAGCAGACACCACAAACGACTCCACCATAGGTTCCAGCTGCACCTAATCCTCGCTACGATGAGGCAGGCAGGACCACCCTCCGATAGTACCCCTGCCTCACCTAGGAAGAAAAGCAAACCCCACCGCCCTCCGGAGGCAGGAAAACCAATCCCCCCATCTGGATCAGGGAGGCAAAACCTCCAATTATGTGGACAAGAATATCACCAGTCTTACTGCTGTTATTTGCCTTCCACTTCCTTATTCCGATGGTTCCACACACATTGAAAACCGGTGACCTCTTTCCTATGGTCCGGCGAAAATTATATCCCCAAATAAAAACTACAGTTCAGCCACTGGGTTCCAAAAAAGGAAAACCGCCACCAAGCCTCCACCAATATCCTGAAAGAGTAACTTCAGGGAATATCTCAGCAGATTCACAATTTTCACAGTTTCACTTGGTCTACTGACTGTAGATCATGACAACTATTGTCTTCACTCCAGGTACCATCTCTTGCTGCTCTGTAGCAAACACAGTGTCTGCTTTTTTTTTGTGTGTGGTTGTTTTTGGTACTGTCCTCACAAGAACTACATTTGTGGAGTTGCCCTATACAAATGCATTGCCTGTATTCCATGCTCCCGCTCGCTCACTCGGAACTTTAATGGCTGTTGTACATCTGTCCTTTCCCCTGCATGTAAGACCCACCAGCGGATCTCCAGAGTCGCTCCATGGAACCATGGATTAATGCTAACTTAATCCACGGCCCCACAAAACAACTCACTCAATTGGGTATCACGCTTCTGTCAACCCATGTTATAAAGTCACTTAAATCTCAGCAATTTCTTGAACCTGCATGGTAGCTTCTAAAGTGTGATTTATGGCCCAGACTCTCCTGATGTGGCAAGTTTGGAGAAAGTTAATGAAGAGTTTTGTTTTGCTAGAGATGACCAAAAACTATGACATTTATCCATTTTTACTCTGATAAGGGTAATTCATGTGCCACTGTTAGTCGCTTTTGCAACTGCAATTGGCACTTTCACAGATGCACTTTTTCTCTAAGTCCATCTGTGGAAGTGCAATGTGAAAAGGGACAGTTAATGTTAATGACAAAAAAATTGGGGGATATAAAAAAGTAACACTTCAGTGATCGTGAAGTATGGTTTTACTGGAAATATTTTCTAAATTTAGAAGTTGCAAAGTTTAAAATAAAAGAACTGTGAATGATATAAATTTGTTAAACTTTTGCAGATGAACTTATATGTTTATCTGTGACATATGTATCTGCAATATTGCTATAGGAGGACCTAGTTTTTGTTGACCATCTGCAAAAGTGTACCTGTGAGTGAGGCATTTAAAGTTAGTGACAAAAAAGCAGGAGGGATTTAAAAAGTAACATTTTTGTGGAAATGAGAGATTTTTTGGGGGGAATATTTTCTTAATTTAGACATTGCAAAATTAGAAAAAAATGAAAAAACTGTGAACTAAATAAGTTTGTGAAATGTTTGCAGTTAAACTTAGATGTTTATCTGTAAAATATGCATCAACGACACTTTTGCAGGTGAACTTAGTCTTTTGATCATCTGTAAAAGTGCACCTGTGAAAATGGCATTTAAAGTTAGTGACAGAAAATGGATGTGTTTAAAAATGTAACAGTTCTGTGGTCAAGGGGAGGGGTTATAATTAGCTTACTGTTGAAAATTTGAAGGTGTAAAGTTTCAAAATAAAACATTTACAAATAAAATAGATTTCCAGAAGTTTTACAGTTGGTCTTAGAAGTGAATTATATGAAATACGCATCTGCAACACTTTCACAGGTGGACTTGTTTTTTTACCAATCTGCAAGCACGCACCTGCGAGACTGGTAGTTAAGATTAGCAGCATAAAGGGCTGGCCCACCAGTATGGTGACTGTGTTTCCACTTGCAATGCCAATGACCCATGTTCTGAAGCGAACTCAAGAGTCAAAGGGCCAGCCGGGAGGGAGGAAGACTGAGCATCCAGTAGATTTCTCTCCTCCAGGGGAAGGGGGGAGAGCCCGTGCTTGACTATTCCCTGGCAGAAGCTGGGTGGGGGGAGAGGCAGCAACCAGAGCTCACATAGCTGGGGAGGCATGCCGGACATCAGCGTGGATGTGTCAGATGTCACTGCATGCCTCACCTCCCGGACAAACTCAGAAAATGTACCAGGCTGAGCAGGAGGACATCTGCCCCACCGAGCCCCACAAAGCAGACCAAGGCACTCTGTCCTGGATCACCATTCTGTCTTCGGTCAGCGAGTAGGTCCTCCCTCCCTGATGGCTCCACCCTGGGGGGTAAGCCAAGTTGCACTCCAGGGACAGGTGATAAGTCCCAGGTATGGGATGGCAGGAGAAGACCAAGAGGGAGCCTGCTGGTACACACACAAAAAAAATAGCAATACTAAAATGGGAGGGATTTAAAAACTGACACTTCAGTGTTTATGACAAAGGATTAAAATGTGGTCATTTTTAAAAATCAGATGCTAAAAGGTTTAAAACCTTCAAAAGTTATGGATAAAAATGGATTTGCTAAAGTTTTGTAGCTGGATTATGAAGCCATATTATGCAAAATATGCATTGGTGACACTTTCGCAGATGGATTTTGTATTTTACCTACCTGAGAAAATGTATGTGCAAAAGTGGCAGGTAAAGGCCCGGGGCCTTGTGGGATGGGTTTGTTGCTTTGGGAATGGTCCACAGGACCATTTCAAAAGCACATTGCATGGCAGGTTCTTTACATGACTTGTTCAAACGTAAAGAAATTTATTGCAAAAAACTTAATGAAATCATCATTAAGGGTTGAAGCTTAAAGCTACAAAAGTAAGGAAATGCAGTGTTAGGTTTAAAAATCAGCTGAACGGGCTATCGGATGGCCCAGTAGGTAATGCAACATGCTCCCATGCTGGTAACCTGGGATCAGGAGCGAACCCAGAAGCAACCTGAGGGAGTTGGGGCGGTGCTGTGGCCTGGCAGCGGTCCCAGATGGAAGGGGGTGGTGCAAGGTTCTGCTGCACTAGTGACCTATGCAGTGGAGCAGGGAGTTTGCCTTTTTCACAGGGTTTTATTATGTGCTAGTCTGGCATGCTGGGGCACTGCCTTGCGCTGTGTGGGTGGTGGGTAGGACAGAAAATACTGGTGGAAAATCAATGTGGCTGTCTAAATGGTGGTTCCAGCATGTTCAGGCCCCTTGTCAGTCAGTTTTTTGCTGGGTTGTTCTGTAAGCAGGGGTGGGGATACCTGCCCTCCTTGCCAACCCCTACCATGGAGAAGGTAATCCATGGGGTTTCAGGGATTATCAATAGTAGGAGCTGGGAAAGGCATACAAATGTACTCTAACTGACTGGGAGGATAAAATCAGTCTCTGAGCCATGGTGAATCTATATTCTGGCATTCCTTGGGGTCTGAACAATCCTTAAGATGTACAGTTAAGGTTGCTTTAACTTCAGCACCCAGACTCCAAGTATGGCTGTGTTAGTATTTTGTAGGTGCCAAGACAAACTGGGCCAAAGTTAGGCCAATGCCACTGGCCAGCATTGTGTTGTGTGATTGTTTAAACTCAGAGGAATATCAAAACACAGATTCATTATGGCTCAGGGGACTTTTAACTCTAACATTGCATTTCCTTACTTTTGCAGCTTTAAGCTTCAATCTTAGCTGATGCATTAACATCATTTTTTTTTTTTAATTAATCTGTTTATATAATAGTGCATTTTCTTAACTTTAATCACTTATTTATTGGCTGTTTGTGTTTCCACAGTATGTTCCTCAGGATGCTGTGAGGGGGATCTGTTATCTTGTATGCCCTTAAATCATCTTGCCTCTGTATCAACTTGTATTTCTGGTACGCTGAGTCCTTTGAGGATGCCTTGTACAAATAAAAGCTATTTACCTACCTTTGCAGTCAGTACATAGCCCTGTATTCTCATTGGCAAATCAGGTTTAGGGCATCATATCACTACGAAGTCCAAATAACCGCACCATAGATGGTTCTTATAGGATGATAATGCCTGCCTATAGAAATCACATCGATTCAGGCTTGCCTTTTCATAGTCTGATGTATGCTATTTGCTGCTATTACTGAATTTTGCCCATTTATGGTTTTATTTTAATTGTGTTTTTATTGTGAAAGCGCTTTGATATTTATGAACTGCGTTATATAAATAGTTATTATTATTACCACCTCAGAATGACTTACTACTAAGTAATAATACAGCAAATCTAGCCATCAGGTTGGATAAATTATATAAAGAATGAGATGCCTGTTTCATTATCTCAACCTGTGCCATCTCATTGTCATTTGGAAGTTAAAATTACTTTTAAATAAACTAAGAAGGGACTCCTCTTGTACTGATGGTGTACCTGCCCTTTGGAGTGATCATTCTGTGAGCAGGATGTGTTAATCAATAAAATCAGATAAGAAGGATTTCATTAGGTTGTAATTTAGTCAGCTAGTTGAAATCACTGAGGTGGCCTTTAAATAAGCTTTCTAAAAAGCAGAATTAAAAAAAATCACAGTACTCTATGCATGTGTATTTCATAATTTTTTTGACTGGGTCATTTAGATTTTAAATCTGTTTTTTTTTTTAATTGCATATTCAGATTTGTACCTTAAAGGGTTTTTGTTAAATCTAATCACAGAGCAATACTTGGGATATAACACTATTTTTATTTGTGCTTTCTAATGTTTAGCATCTGTATTATTTCATAAATGGAGCAATTAAGGTTGTCATGTAAAAAAAAACATGCACCTTTAAACTACTTCCAACTCCAGCAACTAGCAGACATCAAGCTGGGGACAGCAAACATGTGTTGAAGCCTTCTGGTGAGTGTAAACTGGGCTTCTGCTCCTGAAGGACATTTGCAGTCCACAGAAAATGGACTACCCACCGATTTTGAAAGAAATGGTTGCAGCATTTCAGAAACAGTGCTTATTGCAAATGCATTCAGTGATAACTTCACCGACACTAATAATGTTTTTGTGTAACAATGGCTGTCAACATGTAAACAGTATTAGGTAAAGATAGCTTTAGATCCAGTTAATATTATTTTAGGGTCTTGGATTTTATTTTTCCAAAGCCAATTCAAAGTATAATGGAAAAGCTGATTAGATACAGTAGTGCATATTTCAGTAGTTGCTAAAAATGTATATCACAAAACTGGATTAAACAAAAAAAAAGACCTGAAAATAGAGGACTGGAGAAAAGAAATGCTGAAAAGGTATAAGTAGGAGACAGAAAGTCAATAAGAGGGGACACAGTATAAGGTAAATGAAATGCAGCAACCATTTTTGTTAATGGTAGAAAACAAAACAACAGAGAAGATCCAGAAGTGATGGAGAAGATAAGACATTTAGACCGGTCATTATAGGATATAGTGTTATAATATTAAAGTCTTCACTGGCTGAAGGTAAGTAAACAAATAATAAGTGATAGAGGTGAGATATTATTATTATTATTATTATTATTATTATTATTATTAGGTGAGATGTTACATTGTTAGAAACAGAGAGCTGGGAGGGAGGTGAAGGGTAATGATGAGGATTCATATGAGCAATGATGGCTGAGGTTCATAATAGGACCCACTAGAATATGTAGAGAATACAGTGACTAGGACCATACTGTAATAAACATGGGGTCTGTATGATATTTCCCAGAGTCGGCCCCTCCGATGGCTAATGCACAACAGAGCAGCAGCTGTCCTATTAAGTAATAAGGTAAAACCATGGGTTATGTTAATGTTCTAGTTAATCACCCACTGGGAGCATAATGTGGCACAAGGCCATTGATTTGGGCACATTTTCTTTTTATAGGGACCATCCTTCCTCCACATGACACCCTGATATCCTTCAGAACTTACCTTGCCAGTTTCTTCTCCCAGGGATTAACCATCCCCCCACCAATGTGGTCAATGGGGGTTCCCTAACTCCCTCTATCGAATCAGATCCAGTTCCACTGGCAGGTCCTGGATAAGTCGAGCATAGGGCCTGAAGATCTCTGGAGTGATCCTGCCACCCCTGATTTTTCTCTCCCCCCGAAGGTGTTGCATGCAGTGTCATCATAACACATGCCATGAGCTCCCACATCACGTGCATCAGTGACTGCTGTTTCGCCCTGCACTCTTGGCATCATGAGCTGTCTGTCCCCTAGCCTCTGCTAGGGGTCATGCATTCACTGTGCTCTGCAGCACCCCCACTGGAGGAGGAGAGCAGTCCTTTGGGATACCTCTGGTTGACCCAGTTTTAAAGGTGCTGCATTATCATTGGTCATTTTTGATTGGTGGATGCAAGTGATCAGGGGGTAAGGGCAGCCAAGGTGGCAAGAGAACTCAGGCTGGTGCAGGACATAAAGAAAGGGGGGAAAAGACTTCTTTAGGTACAACAGGGAGAAAACAAGCGTTAAGGACCAAATTGTAAGAATTAAGAAGGAGGGGGGATGGGTGGAAGGGGGGGTGAAAAGGCAGAAGTGATTAACGACTACTTCTGTTCAGACTTTACAAAAGAAAGGAAGGGAGCGCTACCCATAGTATTAGGGAGGATAGCAGCAGATGGGGGGGATGACAGACTGAGAAATCAGTGAGGAGGGTGCTGGAGGGGTTGAGGGCATTGAGGGTGGACAGGGCAGCAGGACCGGATGGAGTACATGAAGGAGCTGGTAGAGGTCCTGGCAGGACCCTTAGCAGAATTATTTAATTCATCTCAAGACACAGGACGCATACCCCATGGCTGGAGACTGGATAATGTGGTTCCCCTCCACAAGTGTGGACCCAAAGATGAACCAGGGAACTATAGTCCAGTGAGTCTAATGTCCATAGTGGGGAAGCTAATGGAGACCATCCTAAAGGAGAGGCTAGTGGCACTACTGGAGGTGAATGGGGTGCAGGATGGGAGGCAGCATGGCTTCATCAAGGGCAGATCATGCCAGATCAACCTGGTAGAATACTATGACTGGGTGACTAGGCAAATTGATGGGGGCCATGCGGTGGATGTCCTGTACCTAGACTTCAGTAAGGCCTTCTATTCAGTATCACATGGGAGACTTGGAAGCAAGCTACGGGGCACAGGGGCAGAAGCAAAACTGGTGAGGTAGATGGAGAACTGGCTAAAAGATAGGCAGCAGAGGGTGGTGGTAGGTGGGGAATACTCATCCCCTAAGCCTGTGACAAGTGGTGTTCCACAGGGGTTGGTGTTGGGCCCAATGCTTTTTGGCATATTTACTGCAGACATCTTGGAGGGCATCAGCAGCAAAATAAGCCTATTTGCGGATGATACCAAGATAGGAGTAGTAGTGAATGACCAGGTTGGGTGGCAGGGGCTACAGGAGGATCTGGCAAGGCTAGAGGCATGGTCTGACAGATGGCAGCTGGGGTTCAATGCCAAAAAATGCAAGGTACTGCACTTTGGAACAAAAAATCAGAGAAGAAGCTACCATCTGCAAGGGGGTGCGGCTGGAGGTAACAGAAGAGGAGAAGAATCTGGGGGTGCTCATCATGGGAGCAATGAGCAATTCCACTCAATGCAGAAAGGCAGCAGCAATGGCCAACAAAATGCTGGGGTGCATTGCAAGGGGCATTACCTCGAGAAGAATGAAAGTTGCTAGGAAATAAATCCAGACAGACAATTATTTAAGTCTGACTTTGTACTTGAACAGCAGATACATTCAAAGTTGGATGCCCACTGCCAGATATAGAGCCTGACTGTTGCAGCAGGATATGGTTTCAAATAGTGTACCTGCTAGTGTTGCTCAGATAGTATCCTAGAAACTAGGATACCAACACATACCTCCTTTTTTGGCCAGATAGTTGCTATGGTAGGAAGCAGTGCTGTCTAACCATGGACTTGACCCTCTAGGATCTGGTGCATGAATCCGACAAATGTTGTGGATCCTGTGGATCCTAGCAACAAACATTGTGGATCCTGTGGGTCCTAGCAACAGATCCACAGTTCTGACCAATAGATCCAGCTCAGATCCTAACTATCTGACCTAGAATCCCTGGATCTTACCTAGGATTCCTGGATCCTACCTAAGATCCATTGCTGTCTGACCCCGGATCTTAACTATCCAACCTAGGATCCCTGGATCCTACCTAGGATCCTTTGCTATCTGACCCCGGAACTTAACTATCCAACCTAGGATCCCTGGATCCTACCTAGGATATATTGCTGTCTGACCCCAGATCCTAACTATCCAACCTAGGATCCATTGCTATCTGACCCCAGATCCTACTGTCTTTGGCAAGATTTCTGGTAGGATCCTAGGTAGGATACCAGCACTATCTAACAGAGCGTGGTAGGATTTACAAAAAGCACTATCTGAGCAACACTAGTACCTGCTGCATCAGATAATCAAAGGTGATAAAGCACATCTAGCAAATGCAGCATCATCCAGGGCTTTGAAAATCTGCCCCACAATTTGCATTCATATCCACTGTAATTGAAAGATTAGGAGGATTTGTGTATAATACACCAACCTCTCTCTGCGAAGGATTAGAGTCTCAGCTCAGTTGACAAGGGATGTGACAAGTAAGCATTAATCACTGACAGAGGAGGGCTCTACTGGTGGATTAATGCCCTGCTGGGGTGGGGGTGGGGTTGGTTCATGAGGCCGAAGCCGAGTGCTTCCAACCACCCAGCGAGGCATTAATCCTCGGTGGAGCCCGGCGCTGAGTGATTAATGCACTTGTAACATGACAAGTGCAAGGAGCATTTTCTTCAGGTCACAATGTGCCTCGGAGCACCAGAAACACTGACACAATCAATATTTGTGCTGCAGAACTCATGCCACAGGGTCGTGCTGTCTAGTCGATGAAAATGTATCGTGGTGCGCATGCCCGTTCACCGCGCCACATACATTTCCTAGTATGCAGCACTTCTGAGGAACTCAGGAAATAACAGTCCCATCTCACACTGACAGACCGTGAGTCCTTTTCTGGGTTCGCAGCGACACTTTCCCTATTTTACACTTCCGTGTTGTTCCGCCGCAAAACAGTGCCATGTGGGCTTCTGGGACACATGTATGTGTGTTACACTTCTGCCGCTATCACTCACAAATAGTTGTCTACGCCTCTGTGTTCCACTGCTTCTAGCTTGCCCCCTTTACTTTTCTTACTTCTGCTCCCTGGGATCGTGCCGCGCTACAAGCAATATCTTCCTACTACGGCTACTCCTACTACTCCGCGCAATCAACCTGCTTAGGTCCCGGCTCCAGCAAGCTATTCCAACGGTGCACACCATGCTGACAATTGCTCTCTTACTCATGTATCAGGGGCGCCATCTACGGGTATGCATACATCACGTGGCATGCTGTGTGTTACACCACTTTGAGGTGCACTCCCAGTAGTCCAGTTGCTTCTATCTCTACCCTGTGGATTGCCATCGCAGTGCTGCACTCTCTCGCTGATGGACACTCTAGGTACTACACAAGCGGTCATTAATGGTCAATTTCCCTATGGACACTTCGAGTACTACACAAGCAGGATCTACAGGTGGCTTAATCACCGCTCATTTTCCGTCACATGATGCGTTTGCACCACTCTCCACTCTCCATTTGCCTGCTATGTTCAGAGCCATGTTACAAGTGAGTGTAATAGTGGTGATCTCTCTTCAGTTTCCAGTGGATGGAACTCCACAGCACAACCGCTATGCATAGTTTGGCATGTATAAATACAGCCTTTAAAGCCAGCCTGGTAGCTTGCTGGTAGTTCTACCACCTGCCACACCAATGACTGAGGTTCGGGAGCAGACCTCAGTCATTTGGGGGTCGACCGATGGAGAAAGGATTAAGCATCTGAGAGACTGCTGTCTTCTTTTAGGGCAGGGGGACATGGAGTCCTGCTTAGTGATCACCTTGTGGTAGAGACCAGGAGGTGTACAGCAGGTCAGTTACCAAATGGTCAGGCTGTCCTAAAAGTTGATATGCATGTTTGTATGGAGGAAGGCCCAGGCAGTACATCATTGCATGCTTGTGACCCAGGTGAAACACATGGAGGAAAAACCTCTAGGCAGCAGGATAACTCTCCAACCTACTGCAGGTCCCACACCAACAACTGGGAAGTGCTCCACCATGTGGATGTGGTTACTGGTGGTGGAGGAGGATGGCCCTTCCTCCCCTGGCCCAGCCACAAGGGACAAGCCAAGGGGGACATAAAGCCCAGCAAGCCCCAAAGAATGTGGCTGATATGACTGGGTGGACTGGACATCAGGAGGATGAATTGTGAATAATAACAATTAAAATATACAGTCGTTACTCAAAAGGAGCCTCAAACATAATAAGAAGCCCTAGTTATCCTCTCATCCCAGCGCAGGTGGCCCCAACCCACAACCTAGGTCCACAGTCAGGGAAGTATAGGGAACTGTACTATTGCCATTATTTAACATAGGTTTTGGATAAAGGAATTCAGTTTCCATTGCTATCATGCCTTCACTTTTGACAAGTGTAACCCCTAGGTGGCGCTATCCCGCGAGTTACTACCCCTGCCTGCTTGGCTAGTAGCAGGTTAAGGGGCCTAGGTTCTGCAACGGGTGCCTCCACCCGGAGGTCAGGGTTGGTAGTGGTCAAACTAACCTGGGCACAGCCCTCCGGGACACTGTAACCCCCCTCTTTCCCTTCTAGTGACCTGAGCAATATACGATAATCAGTTTCACAGTACCCTTTGTACACCATACCAGTACCCACACTGTTTGTACTTACCACCAGGGCTGGTTCCTCTGGCTCAACCCTGGGGACCCCCTGTAAAACAAGGTTATGCACAGTAAATAGCAACAGTACAGTACTCTTGGCACAAACTGGAACCACAGTCAGATTAAATGCAGAAAAAGTCTGATTTATTCAGGGTACTTGAACAAGGAAGGGGCGTAATCAGGTTGATTGGCTTAAAGGCTATATTAATCAGACAGTTATGCATGCGCTTTAAGTCCCCACACATTCACACACTCTGGGTACCCAGGTAGGAAAGTGGTGGGCTAGCCAGGAACGTTGCAGCTGGTTGGGGCCCTGTAATGGAAGAAAGCAACATGCACAACACACACTACTTGTAATCCGGAGATGGAGGGCTCAGTTCATGAAAGAAAAAGCAACAAGACAATAACACTTTAGATTTAGCTGTTGTTGCAGGGAGCTACCCTGATGTTTATTCACGATACCCAATACTGGACACAAGCAGGACAAAATCGAGACTGCAGGTTGTTGAGCTGGAGTGCCCAGAGAAGCGGGGCCCACAAGAATCACCCAAGGTGTCATTCCTGTTCAAGTGTTGAGCAGGGGATGATCCCCAGGCAGGTCTCTCGTCGATGGCTTTCTCTGTGCAGCGGGTAGTTGGGCTGGGCCAGTGTGGCAAGGCCCAGGCCCAATGGAGATGATTTTGGGTTCAGTCCATGGGGCTGGATGCAGCTTCCAGCAAGCAGAATACAGTTCAAATCACAGTGGGGAACCAAATTGCAACCCACTAGCAGAACACAGCACACTTACATGTAAGGAGATTCTAATGCAGCTTCCAGCAAGCAGAATACAATTCAAACCACAGTGGGGAACCAAATCACAACCCACTATAAGCATACAATACATTCACATGTAAGGAAATTCCACTGTACCAGGCAAAAGGCTCTCCAGTCACAATTACAGCGTCTCTGCACAATCCAGGAGTTCAGAGGTGGCTGGAAGTCCAGACAGGCCAATCGCATTCAGCAAATCTTCGGTCTTCTTCAGGTAGGAGCCTGGTCACAATTCAGTGGCTTACTTAGCTCTCCAAGTTCGGATTCAGTCAGAAAAAAAAGCAAAATTCCCTTCTCAAAGACAGCAGGCAGGCAGGCATGCTGGCCAAAACTCAGGCCTTTCCACAGTTCTCCCATGCGATTCTATACTGGGGCTGCTGCTTGAATCACTCAAGCTGTTATCTCTTCACTTCCCATCTCAGAACTGAAACTAGCTGCAAGCAGCCCGGAAATTTCCCCAAGATCCAAAAGGTTCGGTTGGCTGATCTGTCTGTCAGTCACAACAAGGACTCCCCCTCCAGGTTATTTTAGGCACCAAAAGCCCCAAACTACAGTTCCTACAAGTTTTGGCCCCACCAAGCCCCTGTAGGCATGCTCCATTTTAGAATCCCAAATGTCCTGATTGGCCCATTCTGACAGTCCAGGACCAAGATGATGAAAACAAACAGAACTGTCCATGCTGCAAAGAAGGCAGGTTAGAACAAACTGCAATATTAGTACTACTCTAACAAATGATCACCATACAAGTACATCTTCTAACAGAGCTCCCTCTCAGATTAATTATGACTGTAATCCAGGCAGCTCTTAAAGAGACAGTACACAGAGGCAATACAGGCACTTTCTGGCAATACATTTAAACTGCTACAACGCAGGATACCAGCCTGGCAGTAAGCATTTAAGCAAGCTTAAGGAAGACTTTCTGGGAACCCCCATTTGTAGGGGGGTTACACCCTTCCCTGCCTGGAGAAAACTTGGCGTCCGCGTCAAGTCTGTACCATCATGCATCAGTTAACATAAACTTACTACTTTTCTATACATATTCACTAGTCTTCACAATACTATATCCATAATGACAATGCTTATGCAAGTTTCATACATGTGATACTGATTCCACTATGACTAACATACTTGTAACATCACAATACTGATTCACGTTATAATTTCCTGTACATTAAACAATGTAGATGGGGGGGCCCTTTCCTGTCAGCTAACTTGGGGCTGGATGGGGCAGGGGCACCATACTGAGAAGGAAGAACAATCAACCTGGAATTGGTCATTAAGCTCAGTTTGGGTAGTGAGCTCTGAGAAATATAAACACCTTTGTGAACCACATTGAGAGGCAAATCCACTGGCCTCCCGGGAGAATCATAACTGAAGTACAATACTGGCTTGACAGCTCAGCCAGTCTTTCTGGGGGGAACAGCCACAGTCTCTGTACCTTCAGCACTAACTTTGGAGCTTTCGTCAGTCATGAGGGGTGCCTCTGCATGGATGGGAATGTCAAAACTGGGAGCACTGTCAGCTCCTTGCTCTGTAGACTCTGTCTCCACAACACTTGGTTCATTTAGAGAAGGTTCTGGCACAATTAGGCTTTGCAGCACTGAAGGGGGGCTGTCAACACTCTCACATTGTTCTTCAGGTTCTGCTGTGTCACCAGGGAGACTCAGACCATCAGCCTCTTCTTCGGGCAATTCACACAGTTCCACAAAACACAGAGTCCGCAACCTCAGATGTGATGCTTTGCACCTCATTTTCAGGGATCATTGGCTCCAAGAATGAAGCTGGGGGGTTAGGCCATCCAGAAGACCCAGCTTCATCCCCACAATTAGTCATAGGGTTACCTCAAAACAGCTGACTCAATTCACAGGAGGGGTAATAGGCATTGTCACACTCACTATCGTCAGAGGTAGACTGACAGCCACTATCATTCTGGGCCTGCTGCGGGGGAAACCTTAACTCTGTAACTACTGGGGTAGGTTGACTCTGTCTCTTTTTTGCAGCAGCACGAGTCACTGGCCCAGGGGAGACAATGTCTGCTGGCTCAACTTCAATAATAACTTGACCGATAGGCAGCAAGTGGTTACGGTGCATGGTCTTGACAGCTTTGGAGTTATTCTCTGGGCGTACCTTGTATACTGGTAGATCATCCAACTTTCCAACTACAACATGAGGAAGACGGTGCCACCTATCAGCAATTTTGTGCTTCCCATGTAGTCCCAAATTGTGTAACAACACACAGTCTCCGGGCCGTAGCTCGTGAGCCTTTACTTTCTTGTCGTGCCTCTCTTTGTTGGAGAGATTTCTTTCAGTGGCCATTGTCTGAGCCAGTTGATATGCATGGTTCAATTGAGCTTTCAGTTTCTGTACATACTGCAGGTAGTTTTCAGCTCAGACCCCATCTGGAGAGACCCTAAAACAGACATCAACTGGCAGGGGCGCCTCCCTCCCAAACATGAGGTGGTAATGGGAGAACCCAGTAGCGTCATTTTTGATGCAATTGTACGTGTGTACCAAGGTGCTAATCTGCTGGCTCCACTTATGCTTGTCTTTTGGGTGGAGGATGCGCAGCATGTCTAGAAGGGTGTGGTTAAAATGTTCTAGTTGAGGGTCCCCCTGTGGGTGATAAGGGGTGGTTCTTGACTTCAGCACCCCCCCCCATAGAGAGAGCATTTCTTTGATTAGCCGACTTTAAAAATCTCTGCCTTGGTCAGAGTGGATCCGCTGAGGGGCACCATAGTGGACAAAGACATATTCCACTAGCACCTTCTCCACGGTAGAGGCCTTTTGAGCTTTAGTTGGAAAAGCTTGTGCATACCGTGTGAAATGATCCGTAACCACTAACGCATTGCAAATATTCCGCTGATCAGGTTCTAAACACAAAAAGTCTATGCAGACCAGTTCCATGGGGGTGCTGGTAATAATATTGACAAGGGGGGCAGCTCTCTGAGGCAGGGCTTTCCTTTGCAGGCAATGACTGCAGGTCTTTGCATGGTGCACAACATCGGCCCCCATCTTGGGCCAGTAGAATCGAGATCATACCAAGTCAAGAGTTCTGTCAATACCAAGGTGCCCCATGTGATTGTGGCAGGACCTCAGTACCAAATCTTTAAATGCTATGGGCAGGACCAATTGCTGCCTGTCTACATGACCACCATGATCCACTGTCTCTCAGTACAACAACTGATTGTGTAACTTCAACCTGGGGCCTTCTTTAAACAATAGAGCAGTTTGCAAGTCAGGGGAATGCAGCTTGGACACATCTTTCCCTGCACGCAGGGCATCAAGTGCGGGTTGAATAATAGGATCTTGGGATTGAGCCCACTGAACACTGTCATTATCAAATTGAGGTAGTGCACTAATATCTAGCGCAGAGAAATGGCAATAGGCAGCTGGGATGCAGGTATCAGGAGGGCCCAAGCAATCTACTAAACAGTCCACTGTGTCCGCAGACATCTGTTCATCTCTGTCAAACTTTTGGCACAATGCTCAGATGTCAGGTTCAGACAGCCTGACCCAATCACTCTTGGGAACTGGCCTTCGTAACAGATGTCAGCATCAATATAGTTCAGTCCTGGTCTGTATTCAACAGCATAATCATAGGTTGACAAGGCAGAAAGCCACCGGTGCCCAGTGGCATCTAACTTAGCTGAAGTCTGTACATAGGTTAACGGGTTATTGTCGGTCTTCACCAGTATCTTTACCCCATAGAGGTATTCATGAAACTGGTCAACGATGGCCCATTTTAGGGCAAGGAACTCTAGCTTGTGCACAGGGTAGTTTGGCTCTGATGGGGTCAAGCTCCTACTGGTGAAGGCCACTGGTCTCAAACCATCTTCATGGTCTTGATACAGCACAGCTCCTAGACCCTGCAGATTAGCATCCGTATGCAGCACATAGGGCCTGGTGGGGTCAACATAGGCGAGGATGGGGGTGTGGGTGAGCTGGTATATGACTTTGTGAAAGGCTGCTTCACATTTGGGTGTCCAGCGGGCCCAAAAAGTTCACCTGTGCAGAAGTACACTTTCTCTGGTTCTTTGATGGCCCCTTTTTTATATTTATGGTTGGTAGGAGGGTAACCCTGGTAAGATTCAAGAGCTGGAGAATCACCTTTGAATAGTCTTTTGTGAATCTGTGGTAGTAGCCACAGAACCCCAGGAAACATTGTAGTTCTTTCAAATTATGGGGCTGGGGCCAAGTAGTCAGTGATTCAACCTTATTGGGATCAGTCTCTATCCCATTTGCAGATAGTATGTGCCCCACATACTTCACGGAGGTTTGAAAAAACTGGCACTTGTCAATGGACAGCTTGAGGCTGAAGTCTTCCAATCGGTCTAGAACTTTAAACAGTCAGGTTTCATGCTCCTCTAATGTGCGCCCAAACACTATATCATCTAGGTACACTAGATATTCCAGCAAGTTCATATCTCCCACCGCACATTCCATCAGTCGCTGAAAGGTTGCCGGGACACCTGAAATCCCCTGTGGCACTCTCAGGAATTCATAGAACCCCAAAGGACAGATGAAGGCTGTTTTCTCATGGTTCTCTGGGGCCATCGGAATCTGGTAATATCAGCTGCAAAGATCCAATACCGAGAACCATTTGCTCCCATTCAAACAATCCAGGGCATCTTGTATTCAGGGCATGGTGTATTGATCAGGGATGGTCTGCCGGTTCAGGGTTCAATAATCAACACACATCCTCACCGACCCATTCTTCTTATGCACAGCCACAATGGGAGAGGCATATTGGCTCCTTGATTCTTGTATAACGTCAGCAGCGAGTATTTCCTGCAGGTGCTGGGGCGAGGCATCGGGACCTCTCTAGAAATGGCCGGCCATCATGCAGGCTTATGTGATGCTCTGCACCCTGGACACACCCCACATCCCATTCTTTTAATGAAAACACTTGGTCACTCTGGACGAGTTTCTTGCTAATTCTAGCCTTCCATTCAGCTGGCAACGGGGAATCACCAAAGTCAAATAAGTCAGGGGTCACTCTTTTCTTTTCACCAGAGTACTTGTTGTTGGGTAATACAGCAGTGTCTGAGCAGTGTACTGTAGCTAGGATACACCCTCTGTTCAACTGGACCTCCCGATCTGACACATTCCAAATCTGGACCATCACTCGTCATGCATAGGTGTGGGCACAGGCAGGCAAAATGCTGGGTTTAACCAATAATCCCTCTGATAGCTTTCCATCACCCAGTGCATCCAACATTAATATTTTATTTTTCACTTCCTTTCTAATATGAGCCTCTCCCTGAATGGTGTACTGAGCATTGGGAGGGAGTACCAGAGAATCAGGATCTTTCTTCCACACTATCCCAACCGGCTCATCTCCGTCAGCTTCAGTAGTCCTTTTTTGCAGATTATAGGCTCTCTTTATCAGGGTTGGGATTCTTAGTGCCCCCCTCCCAGTCCATTTCCCTTGTTTTTTGTGACACAACTACGCTAGTCTTCCAAACATGTGGGCGTTGGTTCCAGTGAGCAAGGGAATCCCATCATACACGCACGTAGGAGGGCACACCAGGGCTAGTGTCTCTGCTTGTTCATCTACACCAGTTACAGTCACAGGGAAAGTCAACCAGAGCCGGACATATCCTAGGTAGGGATAAGACTTGTCACTCAGGCCTCACACATGCAAACCTTCTGGAGATTGTAGTGGCACATCAGATAAAGTGTTTGTCATCTCAGTCCTGGAATTCAATGGTCACCTGCGACCCGCTATCGAGCACAGCCTGAGCATGGACACCACTGACAGTCACAGAAGTCTCCATTGAAGGGCCCACTATTCTAGACCAGTCTGGAGGGGCAGTAGCAGAGGCCTGGACAGATGATTTAGCCACAAAGAAATTTGTGTTAGGATTTCTCAATTCTATACTGCAGTAATTTCCGGCACTCCTCAGCCATGGTCTCACTTTCCAAAGCTCCCCTTGAAGTCTGTATACAACTTTATCTAGGTCTTTTGGGGACCGGCATTCTCTCTTCATGTGCCCATCCTTCCAACAATTATGGCAAAATATGCTTTCTGGGGCCTGGTGTGGCCGAGACATCACATTGGGAGCTGAGGCGGGGCTACTACCAACAGAAAACCTTGGTTCCACCTTTGTCTGTGATGTGGTGAGCATTTGGAAACATCTCATCAATTCTCTCACTTCCATAGTCAAGGCTTGAATTTTTGAGCTGCTGTCAGCAGGAGATGCCTGAGTGTGCACCCCCACCCCCATAGCAGATGCAGTCAGATAATGATCGGGGCTTGTACTCACAGGAGCAGCCTTCATAAGGAGACTGTTTTTTGTTTCTCTGAACTCCCTCAGCAGTTCATCGCATGGCAGAGCATCCATAGCAGTCCCTTTCTGGCTGACATTTAGTTCTCAGATCCCGTCATGTGATTGCGGTGATTCCAGGCTATCAGCGACCAACCCCATTCCTGGAGCAGGGGTTGCATCCGCTATGACTGCGCAGGGCTCCAAAAAGCCTTCGTCCTCCTCAACTTCCCGTACCTCCATCAACACATGGAAGGGCAAGGGACCAGATTTCCTTTGATGCAGTTGCAATTTGAGCAACACCCAGCTGGAGTGCCGGGCAGAGCAGAGTATATGATTCAGTCTCACCCAGTCCACGTCACTAGAGGCCCAGCCTCCTTTCTGAAAAATGGTTTGTAGGATTCCCTCTAATCAATCCATGTAGACAGATAGCAATTCCCCTGGCTGTTGTCTAACATCTTTAAGTTTCAATTTCAAGGCCTCAACACTAGTGGTGCCCCCAAACACATTTTTAAGGGTGACCTTGTACTCTTGGGCTTTGGCGTCAGGGTCAGAGGACCTCAGGGAGTGAATTGTACGTAGGGCGGGTCCCTGGAGGCTTTCCTCTAGGCGGGCCCTTTTTTCAGCCTCTGAGCATTGCCAGTCTTGTACTGCAAGAGTAGTAGAGTCTATCCAGGTCTCCAGGTCGACTTCCCCATCAGGAGTAGAGTGGATACCAGAAAATACCTTGAGCTTTCGGTAAGGGCCATGACTACTTGCTGGCTCAGAGGCAGGTACAGAAGTTGGTGAAAGAACAGGTGCTGGGAGGGGTGTGGACAGTGGGTAGGTGATACTCCCAGGTGGCAGGAATAATTTTTTTAACTTCTCCACAGTTTTGCCCTCCTCCATTAACAACTTGGCAAACTTCTTCTCAAAAGACTCAGATAACGGTGGGGGCTCATCCTCTACGGGATCCTTGCTATCTTTGGTTATCACCCTCCAGGCAGCTGGGAACCCTTCTGGAGTGATAGCCTGGGGCACTTTTGAACTGTCTAGGGGGTTGCTGCACTCCACCAAAGCCATGAGAGTTTGGGCAGTTAAATCAGCCTGTTGACTCGCCACTATAGCTTTTTTCAAACATTCAACTTTAGCAAGTGCCCCTTCAACAGTGTCCTTACTAACGCCCATAGGTATATCCAGTATTAGCAAAGCATTATTGGGGTCAATCTCTTGCCCCACACCACCCTACTAACTGGTGCACAGCCACTTCTGTTGGGGTAGCCATTATGTTAGACAATAATTCATAATTTTGGCCACTAGAAGACACAAAATCCAAGCAGTGAGCCTCCAAGATGTAACCCCTAGGTAGCGCTATCCCACAGGCTACTACCCCTGCCTGCTTGGCTAGTAGCAGGTTAAGGGGCCTAGGTTCTGCAATTGGTGCCTCCACCTGGAGGTCAGGGTTGGTAGTGGTCAAACTAACCTGGGCACAGCACTCCGGGACACTGGAACCCCCCCCCTTTCTCTTCTAGTGGCCTGAGCAATATACGATAATCACTTTCACAGTACCCATACAGTAGCAGCACACAGCACATTTACATTTAAGGAAATTCTAATGCAGATTCCATCAAGCAGAATACAATTCAAACCACAGTGGGGAACCAAATCATGACCCACTATAAGCACACAACACATTCACATGTAAGGAAATTCCACTGTACCAGGCAAAAGGCTCTCCAGTCGCAATTACAGAGTCTCTGCACAATCCGAGAGTTCAGAGGTGGCTGGAAGTCCAGACAGGCCAATCGCATTCAGCAAATCTTCAGTCTTCTCCAGGTAGGAGCCTGGTCACAATTCAGTAGCTTACTTCGCTCTCCAAGTTCGGATTCAGTCGGAAAAAGAGCACAAGTTCCCTCTCAGGGACAGCAGGCAGGAATGCAGGCCAAAACTCAGGCCTTTCCACAGTTCTCCTGTGCGATTCTACACCGGGGCTGCTGCTTGAATCACTCAAGCTGTTAGCTCTTCACTTCCCAACTCAGAACTGAAACTAGCTGCAAGCAGCCCGGGAATTTCCTCAAGATCCAAAAGGTTTGGTTGGCTGATCTGTCTGTCAGTCACAACAAGCGCTCCCCCTCCAGGTTATTTTAGGTGCCAAAAGCCCTAAACTATTATTTCTACAAGTTTTGGCCCTTCCAAGCCCCTGTAGGCATGTTACATTTTAGAGTCCCAAATGTACTGATTGGCCCATTCTGACAGTCCAGGACCAAGATGATGGAAACAAATAGAACTGTCCATGCTGCAAAGAAGGCAGGTTAGAACAAACTGCAATATTATTACTACTCTAACAAATGATCAGCAAACAAGTGCATCTTCTAACAGAGCTCCCTCTCATATCAATTATGACTGCAATCCAGGCAGCTCTTAAAGAGACAGTACACAGAGGCTATACAAGCACTCTAACAATACATTTAAACTGCTAAAACACAAGACACCAGCCTGGCAGTGAGCATTTAAGCAAGCCCAAGGAAGACTTTTCGGGAACCCCCATTTGTAGGGGGGTTACACAAACATTTCATTTATCATTACAATTCAAAACCAATGTCCTGTAGCTGAGAGGCCAGTCAATGCAGTTCAGTCACAGAGTGCTTGCGGTGCATTGGTCATGTGGGGTATAGAGTGTCTAATCCAGCCTGGCAGGAAGCTTTCTTGTCTTAGACTGTCTGTGAGATGATGGGGAGGCAGTAATGTGAACTGATATATATTAACTATCCTTGTAACATGGCTAAAATAAGAGAAGAGAAATCAAGTAATAGGATTGGCAGAACAGCATCAGGTGGTAGAAGAGCAACACGGCATTATGGCATGATAATGCCATGTTGCTGTAGAACGTTCTTACCAATAATGCCTTGTTGAGCTTGGGAACGTGCTCAGAAAGGGATCACTGTAATGTGCTGACTGGGAGCAGGTCGACCAATAGGTGGCATGACTAAGAGAGAGCAGAAAAGCGAAGTGATAGAGCCAGGAGAGATAGCGCAGGGAGGACTGTGTTGCGGCGTGCTGCAAGGGGCAAGCAGGTGACACAGTAGTAAAAGAAGGGGTAATTGTGTGTGTCACCGATACACTCAGTAGGGATGGGAGAAGTGGAAGCAGGGAAGAACAGGGCATGAGAAAGGACAAGGTCATCACGGCGGGGCAGAGAGGAGAGTAGAAAGTCATTTAAATATCAGATGAGGTGCTGTATAGTGTGTACACTGGTAAATGGCTGCACGAGTGAGGGCAAGAGTGGATCTGACTTCAAGGCTGAGGTAATATTCCGATCTATGGATGTGGGACTGAGTGACAGAACTGTAGATAAGGTAGAAAGACAGGAGAAGTAATGGTACTGGCTAAAAGCGCCACCTATAGGTCGGAATAAAGAGTCAGAGTTGCTCGAAAAGCCGGTGTTCCTGTTAGTGGGCTAATAGGGAAGGTCATGAGAAATGACAGAGCAGGAGACATGTAGGTGAGGTGAAAGAATGGATTGGACTGGGAAGGGAGGCAGGCGAAGTAAAAAGTGATAGAGTGGAATAGCGGTGGAAAAGAACGCCGGGAGCAAACTCAGGGGTACGGAAAACAGCAGAACTTGCCGAGGTGGTCAGAAAGCGCCAACTGTAGATCAAAAGACGCAGTGCTGGCAATGAGAAAAATCAGGAAACAGTGGTGTCAGTGTAGCACACTCGCAAAATATGCAGTGAACAGATTGTGCCCAGAATCCAGCACGGGATGAGTGTCAGGTGTAAACGGGCGAAGAGGAACATAGTACCCAAGCAGAACTTGGAAATTTCTCGGGTCCAGCATCAATCTATTGGTAGAATGATAGTGAGCTAAACCTCAAATGTGCCACAAATTGGTAGACACAACATTACTGAATGTGTGCCGTCCAACGTGCACGTGCACACTTACAGCTAGATGCAGACTTGTAAAGTAAGGAAGCTGAAGCAGACTTTTGGAAGTGAAATAAATAGCTGTGCTAATTTGTGTTGAATATGAAATAAAACAGGATGTAACTGATACTAGCCTTGCACTTGCCATGTTACAAGCGCATTAATCCCTTCTGAAGGTGGCATCTAATGGGGAGTTAATGCATGGTTGAACCGTTGTACGCACTCGGCCTCCGGCCTCGTGCCACACCGGTCCCAACCATGCATTAACTCCCCATTAGATGCCACCTTCATCGGTGATTAATGCTTACATATCTTCTGCATTATTATTAAGGTCTTGTCATTTGCCTTCCCCATCTTTGCAGCTTTGTATTAGCAACATAAGTAAGAAGGTTTTAAAATGAAAGCTAATAATTAAAAAGGACAATGCAGAGTTCAGTGGGAATTTTTTTCAAAGTTATTTCTTGGCTAGACAGTGTTATATATTTTAGTTTTTAAAGCTTTAAATGTCAGAAATGTCTCACTTTATACTACTTTAAAGTTTGAAGTGCAGGTGTGAAATAAGTTAGGAAAGCTGCCAAAAAACCTGCATGAAACGGAAATTCCAGCTGCTTGCCTTAATTGTATTACCAGCTTTGGGATAAAACAGAATTTTTGAACTAAGTGCCAACTCAAACAAAGTTTCATTCGAAAGCAAAAAAGGCAATATGTTTTAGGAACTCCCAAGAATTCTGGTTGGTTACTTACCTACGAGACTGTAATAGACGTTTTATCATGAAGTTTATATCCTCAATAAACTGGGAATTCATCTGCTGTGGAGGCTAGTAATATGATTCATGATGTGCATGTATTATTTCACAGCAAGCAGATACCATCACATTGAATGTTCTTTTTTAATCAAATATACTTTACTGAAGTTTTCAAATGAAGAAACAACAAACATAATTCAGTCACGATAGTAATATATATGCTACTTTGAATGTTCTGAGGGGTTAACTAATTTATCACTGATTTGATCAGATCCTAATTATCTGCTCAAAGTAGCTGATCCACTACCTCCACAAGCCTCCTGACCCCCTATGTCCTTGGGGAGAGCTACCCATTCTATAGGCCAAGGGATGCTGTGTGTCCCTACTTTCCACCTGAAATCTGCTGGGGACCTTACATTTACACAATAGACTTGGCAGTGGAGAATAGGCTGCCTGGAGAAATCTGTTTGGCACCCCTTCTTTTCCAGTTTTTAAGTCAAAGATAAGGCATATAAGCATTAAAGCCCCTATGCACTATTGGGTCCAGTACACACCACAAAAGGCACTCATGCACAAAAGCTTGCCTGAAGCCGGCCCAGTGATAGGGGGGGCTGAGGCATTGTGCTTTACCTCCTGCCACCCTGGCAACCCATGTTCAGTGACAAGCACAGGTCACTGGGGGTTGGCTGGGGCGCTGGGTGAGGACTGAGAGGCCACCAGGCAGCTGCCCCTCTCCTCGATTGGGGAGGTTGGCTCTCCTGGCCTTTGACCACCACCATTTGGTGGTGGTGGTGTGGTCATCGGATGGTAGCTAGGCGCTAGGCCAGGGGTGGGAGGAGTGGAGTCATCTTAGGTCAAGGTGAGCATGCGCACCTCCACATGCATGCCCAACCTTGTCTGGGGCTCCAGGGAATAAGGCAGAAAATCAGTGGAAATAACTGGGGATTGGGGCCTAATGAAGCCCCCCCAGCTGGCACTGACAGCTCACGCGGGGACTCAGTGGAGCAATTATTTGATGGGCTTGGGATGGCCACGGTGCCGAAAGTGATGGGCTGACACAGTAGCCCAGCCTGCCAGATAGAGCATAAAGGAAATGATGGGGAACAAAGCTTGCTTGAACTGCAGTGTACAAAAGTAAAAAAGTAGGATTTCTGCTATTAAATGTTTTTGAAACACAGAAAACTATAAAATAAGAAGACCAGGGCCTATGTGCTAAAATAAGCCTTCTTTTAAGTTGAAGTCTGCTAGTTCATTTGGAGCAGTGACACTGTTGGCCTTGGAAGATTAGTCAACCAAAGTTATCCAACCAAGGTGGTTCTTCAGTTTGGGTCTGGTGTGACAGGACAGTAAAGCAGAATTTAGCAGGACAAGGGGACCCCTGTTTGGGCTCATCCCATCCCTAGACAAAGTGTATTTTCCCACCATGACATAACCTCCATTATATTATAGTACAGTATAGCACTTATAGCCTGCCTGTATTTTCACGCACCTCCAGTACTCTGACGTGCAAATGGGAAGTGGGTTGCAATAAGATGTTGTTTTGCCCTTTCGTGTAATCGCCTCACCAAACATTGCACACTTTATAGCAAACTAGATTGGCCTTTCCCCTGATCCTTGGTGGACCTTTCCTTGGGGAGAATTATACACACAACTCTTCTTAACAAGTTGTATCACTCCCTAACTTCCCTCCTTGTACCATGTAATAACCTCTACTCCCTCAGATCTATTGACAGTGACCAGCTGACCTTCCCTATGTCAAGATCCAAATATGGCATTATGGCCTTTGTTAGAGCAGCCCCCAAACTCTGGAACAGCGTCCCCCCTACATGTGCAACAATGCCGTGCCCCATCTCATTCAGAAACCAACTCTGCACCTCACTGACCCAGTGCTTCCAATGCACTTGCTCTGTATAATCTTGTCCCCCTACTACACGCCTCCTACCTACTCACAGTTCTGGTGAACTAACTATCGCCAAATGGTATGCTTGCCCTTGGATATTCTCTGGTCATAGGTTTCAGATGTGCAATGTCATTATGCTGAATATGCTCACTGTATGTATCTCTGTGTTGTATGAAATCTGCACCTCTCACTCTATTGTATTTGTTTTCTTGTTGCTTTTGATACCCTGCACCCTTTGTAATCAGTGCCTTTTGAATATGTCATCTTACTGTACGCATTACTCAACCCTAAGTAACCTGAGTTGTCTTGCCTAGAAACATAAAAATTGTCAGCTAGGCTCATCTAGTCTGCCTGTAAGCTCTGTACTTGATTACGGCTTCTGATCCTCCCTCTGCTTTACCTCTATGGTTCCCCTATGTCTATCCCATGCATGTTTAAATCCAACCACAGTGCTTACTCCCACGACCTATTGTGGACAACCATTCCATGCATCCACTACCCTCTCTATGAAGAAAAACTTTCTTACATTCCCGCTTAACCTGCCACTTCCAATTTCATGTCATGCCCTCTCATTCTTGTACTTCTCCTGTATTGGAAGATGTCTCCCCAGTGTACCTTGTTTATGCCCTTGAGGTACTTAAATGTTTCTGTCATGTCCTCTCTCTCCCTCCTCTCCTCCAGGGAGTACATATTGAGGGCCCTTAATCTCTACTTCTAAGTTTTGTGGTGCAAGCCCTGTACCATCTTAGTCACCCTTCTCTGGACCTAGCTCTGTATTGTACCAATTGAGGCATCATTTTAATGTTTTCATTGTTATGAGTAATACCCTGCCCTGTCACCTCCCGGGTCGTGCCTGAAAATAGGCAAATGTCTGCCTAGTGCACCTTACCTGGTCAACAAAAACTAAATAATTAAATAAATAAATACATATTGGTTAAGAGCAATGAGCTGCAAACCTGAAGGACTTGGTTTAAATCCCACAGTCACCACTTGCATACTGCGTGACCATGAGCAAGTCACTTAACACCCCTGTGTTCCCAGGATGCACCTGAAAGTAAGCCTTGGCTTAGTGCGTCTTTTCTGGCCAAAAATTATCAAAATTAAAAAAAAATAAAGAAAATCCTTATCTAAGCCAGTGCTGTCCCTAGCCACCCTGGACCATTGTGTGTACTATGTTACAGGTGCTTGATCCAGATAATTGGGAGCCCTAAAAAAATCCTTATCCCTGCAGGTCCCATCTCCTGTCTCTCTCTTACATTCAATAGTGTCTTGCTAGTTATTGCACCCTCTGTGATTAGACTGCAGTATTTACAGGACAATGAGATGTTACATTTAGCAATAAACTCAAAAAAAACTTGACAAAGACACAGAGAACTAGGAAAACGTGCAGTCAGTCAGACACTTACAGCCTCTTGGGGGACCCTTCTGATCCTGGTGTCTCATGTGACTGCACTGCTCATACTACAGTATGGCCAGCTCTGATCTGAAAATCAGTAATGAAGTAAATGTAGAATATTACTATATATGTCCAACACTGGTTCTGCACCAGTCAACTCTTGATAAATACCAAAAAAACCCTGTCTCCATGCTGTTTGGTTCAGACCATTGGCTTAATAGACTTGGCCAGCCGCCTGTCTTCTCTACCCTTGATGCCACTTCCCTTGAGTCAGTCCCTCATTTCAAGTACTTGAGGTGTGGATTAATAGTCTTCTGGACTTTTTGGTCCACATTGATGACATCCCAAAGAAATTATGCTGCAAACTATGTGCCCTTTACAGGAACAAATCCTGCCTTCCACTCCCAGTTCAGCATAGGAGTGTTCTTAAAATGATTCTCCTACAGGATTAGTGTCTCCAAATATTCAGGAAATTGATAAGAATGGACCCCATTCTTAAGCCAGGGCATATTCAAACATCAGGAAATCAGTACTGCATTAGTCTTTGATGTTTGCTGAGCGTGTTCTTCTCAGCATGCGCAGCATCCCCAGGATGGTTCCACCATGCCACGGCGAAAGGAAATTTGTCGACTGTGGCACAGCAACAGCACAACACCGCCAATTGGTGTTGTGCTGCCACTGGGGGAACAAGTGTTTTCAGTGGGGAGCTTCACCCCTCACACCCCCCATGTGGGGGGCTCTGCCCTCTGCACCCCCCACACTAAGGATTACGAACTCCAGTTGGAGTTAGTCCGGGGAGGGGGGCAAACACCCCGGCGGCAACAGTGTCGGAATACATGGAGCATAGCGAACTGCCGAAAATGTCGCTGTGATGGTCTTCATGGTATTCCTGTCTCTGTGCCTTCAGTACACCCCCCAGGATGGCGCCCTTTTGCAGTTCATAAGGTGCTGCAAATATTGGTACCATATTTAGATGTGCCTAAATGTTCTTTGTGATTAGCCCCATTGCCCCAAGCATTATTGGAACGATTTGTGTGTCCTTATTCCACATCATTTTAGTTTCTGTTTGCAAATCTAGGTATTTCTTGATTTTGTGTCTCAGTCTCTGTGCACAGGACACTGTAGTCACTAGGAGTGGCTAATTTGATTAGCAGTTCTACCTTTGTTCTTTTTTTTTCTATTCAATATCTGGTTTTCTGGCTTTCAGTTTCTTGGCAGTTGATAATTGGATGATCCCATGTGATTATTGCTTCTTCATTCTCTGTGATGTGATTCTTTGTGGTTTTCATTTCCAGTGTTTCTCTGGTACCTGTATGTAATAGTGTTTGCATAGTTTCCAGTGGATCAGTCTCACTACATTGTTGTCTTTCAGTATACAGGTCTTCTGCCATGAGTACTTTGCATCCAGTCACAAGATGTGCAACTGTTTCTAATTCTACACTACAGAACCTGCACCTATCTGTTTTTCCCATTTTTTCTGTGGATTTTGTGAATCATCCTGAGTGTAGTCCAGTACCTTGGGCTGTCATTATCAACCTGTCATCTTGTGGCTTAAATTCACCTTTTTAACTACTCGTGGGTCAGTTCTTGATTGACTTGTGGTTGTTCCAGTAGCTCCATGTATTTTCTGCTATAAGTATGGGTTTTCCAGTTGTCCTTTCTTCTTTGTTGATCTTTGTTCTTATATTCTTTTTTCTGCTTCTTTGCACTTTCTGTTGCTAGTTATTCCTTATCTACTGGTGGCTTAACATCCATCTCAGCTACGCAGACGTGGTCTAAGGTGGCACCTCCAAGTCTAGCCTAGCCAGACTGGATCCTATCTTTCACCCCATATGTTGGTTTGCTTTTGACTCTCCCCCTCCTGCTCACCACTGTTCCCTTTATCAATTCCTCACCCTTCGCTCCCTGTCTGCCCAGTGCCTATTCCACAGCTCCTCTCTTCTCTCTGAGTAGTGGTTTGTATCTCTTCCCTCCTAACTGTCTGACCTTCTTCCCCCTCTGCTCCCTCCTCTTACTCCCTCCACTCTTCTAACACTCATTCCTTTAATGTCCCTTGTTGCTGTTCCTCAACTGGTCAGTCCACTTTCTCAGTATGCCTGCCTTCTCTCTAGACCACTCTCCTCCCTTAGGCTTGCTTCCACTTACCTTACCCTTATTCCTCTACTAAAGTCCCATTTCTTTTCTTCATGCTCCTGTCCTCAAGCCTCGGACACCTGATTCAGCCTCTCTTATGCTTTCATTCCCACAGAGCTTCTCCAAGATTCATAGATTCATAGAATGTATACAAGTCCAATAGGCTTAATGCCCTTTAAATAACTCAGCACCTTATTATGGGTAGTATGCATATTTTCTGTTACCCATATATAGATCTAGTCTAGCTTTAAAGGTGTCCATGGTCGGACTGGACACAACCTGTGCTTGCAGACTATTCCATATTCTGACTATCCTCTGGGTGAAGAATTTACTTCTTTTTTTAGTTTTTATGAATTCACCTGTAATTTTGAGTCCGTTTGTTCTGGTGTTAGCTGTAATGTCACTCAGTGTCAGACCTATAGTTGCTCCTAAATAACTATCTTTTAGTACTTTGTATGTGAAGCATAGGTCCCCATGGATTTGTCTGTAACCTACAGAGTATAGATGTAAATTTGTTAATCTCATTCTACAGTCCAGTTTCTCTTGATTTTTTTGTATATTTTCGCTGGACACCTACAACCAGTCTACAGCTTCTTATAGAATGAGATTTATTAAACTGGGAGCAGTACTCAAGATGTGGTCACACTAAACTAGATACAATGGCATTAAGACCTCCTGCTTGGTGCATTTTGTAAGTTTCATATTTATTGCATTTCTTCACTGTTCCTCTTCCCCCAGTCACCTCTATGTTAAACTCAAAATTTTGCACTTTAATAACTTTGCAACCGTTCCTTCGATTCATATGAAAGTTTGCATGCACCATTGGAGATCAATGGTCTCTGGATGAGGTAAGTTTTGTTTTGCTCAGATGTACAGGTGTGAAGAAACAGAGTGTCCAAATATGTGAAAATTACCATTTTTGTGTAAATTCTTTGTCATGCCATTTCTCAGGAACTGTGTGGTGTTGCAGTCTGAAATTTGCAGGGTATACAGATTTTGGGTCACAGATGTACCTTTGGAAGGTCTTGTGAAAAAATAATAATCTGTTCAGAAAGTTATTAAAGTTTCAATTTTCCCATTATTTATTATGGGAAAAATTAGATGTGCCATGCGAAAAACTGTTTAGTTGCCGCAAAAGCAGTAATTATTGTCACAGATGCAGAATGTAGTGTTGAGCTTCTGTTGTCCTGTTTTCAGATAGTGAGGAAAACAAATTTAAATATTAAAAAAATACTGATATATGGTAAACACCAACTGTTGTGTTTACCTAATCGGAGCCTGAGGAATCTGATTCTGGAGTCGGTGTGCCCAAAAAATTGGCAGAAATATGTTTATTTTATCCGCCAAGTGTTTACTGATGCAAATTGTGGCACTACGTTCGCAAAATGGGGGCACAAATTGCCACAAAAGGACATAGTGTTTCGTGAAACACTATTCCTTTAGCCATAATTTGTAGCACATTTTTTTTTATCTGTCTGTTTCTTTGCTACTTCAGGACATCCAAGGTGATCAACCATGCCTCCACATCAGGAGGAATTTGGGGATCATATCATGTCATTCCCCAAGAAGCAAAGGAGGAGATGGTGGAGTAATGGGGGTATGATGCCCATATTACAGCCCAGCCAACAAGTTAAATGTTTATTTTGTTCAAGACCTCAGAGAGGGTTTTTTTTGTGGGGGGGGTGCAAGCTTGAGAAATTGGCTGATGATCATATTATGCGTGGTTTATTTCATGTTGTCCTGTCTCTGCCAGCTGTGCATGTTTGGAATGCAGTAGTGGGCCAGTTTGATGCATTGGGGTCATAATGAGAGCAATAGGGACCCAAACTGAGCTAAAATGTACACAGACCCAAACACCAGGACAGCAGTGGGCAGGGCTGGTGCTTAGGGGTTGGAATGAGAGCAATACTATAGGGTGCCCAAACTGAAATGAAAAAAATACACTCTGGGGGCAGCAGTGGGTTGGGTCACTGCCAGGGAGACTTGCTTTCTATCCCTGGTGTCTAGTGGCACCCCCACCCTCTGATCAAGTTCCCATTTTATTTTATATTATCTCTGGTGTTTAGTGGCACCCCCACCATCCGATCGCCATCACCATGATTGTTTGTTCCCAATGCCCAATGAGTTGGTGGTTAGTGGCATTCCCCCATCCTCCCATGTTCTTTACATGCTGTAAATTAGAAAATTGTTCCTCAATGTCTTTTTTAATTTGTTTCTAACCTTTAAAAAAAATAGCCCATTGTTGATCACACCCACACCTCCCACCTGACCTCCCACTGTACACCCACCTCCCAACCCCCCCTTGACATCCCAACACACCCTCACACACCTGAAGAGGTCCCAGGTTTGAGATCTGCTCTCCCGATTGAAGACGCATCTTGCTGATGGAACCGACAACTGCAATATGAGAAACTAAGATAAATGCTGTCCAATGTATTTCCATGGGAGTTTAAACTTGTATACGTAACTTTGAAATTTTTTGAGATTTTGACACCAAATTTTCAACATAGCCATTCAGGGACCCCACCTCATGAACAAAAGGACTTCCATTATGCAACTCCCACCGGAGAGGTGATTTCACAGTCGCTTGGCAAAATCACTTTCCAGTGGGATTTATGTAATGACAGTCTTATTGTTCATGAGGTAGGGTCATAAGAAGAGTATGTTGAAAATTTGGGGTCAGAATTATTTAAAATGGCAGAGTTATGACCATTTGTTTCAATTTCACTATACACACTCGTAACTTTGGGAATTTTCAATACTTTGACCCCAAATTTTCAACATGGCTTTCTTATTACCCCCACCTCATGTATGTCACAACTGGCATTTTTCAAATTCTGGCCAAAATGTGTTTTCACACCTGTGGCACTGAATGGCGTTCTGGTTGTGCAGAGTTACATTTTGGAGGGGATTTGAAAATGTTCTGCACTGGGTACATGAGGTCAGGTAATACCATGGCTATGCTGACAATTTGGTCACTGTTGTCCTATAAATGGAAGCACAGGGTCCGGTGGTCCCTGTGTTTCCACAGCTTCTTACATATATGCATCTATGGAGGACCATGCACTCCCACAGGTAAATAAGGATACAATTATACTATCTCAAAAAGTAAGGAAATTTGTTATAAAAAACTCTGTTAATACATCAGTTGGGGTAAAGTGACAAAAGTAGTTAAATGTGACATTTTGATTTCCTACCCTAACACACCATCCCCACCCTCCACACACCAACAGGCATCAGGGGCGTGCCTTGGGGTCATCAGCCCTAATGCACACCCCATTCTCCTATACTGCATACATCTCAGCTTATTTACTTATGGAATGGGGTCAGCATTAGGACTGACAACTCCAAGGCACACCCCCAAAGCCTGTTGGTGCATGGAGGGTGGGGGTTGTGTGTTAGGGTTGGAAACCATAATGTCACATTTCCCTGATTTTGTCATTTTAATCCTAATTGATATATTAATGGAGTTATTTGAAACTAATATATAAAACAGGGACACGGTCATGCCCCTATAGTTAGGGTTCAATGGTCAATTCTATGTTAAACCCAAAATTTTGCACTTCAATAACTTTGCTACCATTTGACTCATTCATATAAAATTTTGCATACACCATCGGGGGCCAATGTTCTCTGGATGTGGCAAGTTTTGTTTCAGTCGGATGTGTGAGTGAGGAGATACAAACTGTACAAAAATGTGAAAGTTTCTATTTTTATGTAAATTCTTTGTCACACTATTTCTCAGAACTGTTTGAACTTGTGGTCTGAAATTTGATGGGTATACAGGTACTGGATCACAGATGTGTCTTTTGAAGGTTTGGTGAAAAAATATCCATTCAAAAGTTATAAAAGTTTACATTTTCCCATTATTTCTTATGTGAAAGGTTAGATGTGCTATGCAAAACAACGATTTTGTTGCCACAAAAGCGGTATATATTGCAACATATGCAGAATGTAGTGTTGAGATTTCACTATCTTATTTTCAGTTAGCGAGGCAAAGAAATTTAAACTGTTTGAAAAATAATGGGATTTGGTAAACACCAGCAGTTGTGTTTACCTAATTACTAATCAGATTCTGTGTTCAGTTTGCCCAAAAAATGGGCAGAAATATGTTTTTTGTATCCACAGAGTTTTTAGTACTGCAAATTGTGGCAATATTTTTGCAAAACAAGGGGAAGGGGTTGTCACAAACTCCGGGAAATGGAGTCATTGTTTCATGAAAATAGTGCCACAATTTGTTAGCTGGGGAGCAAGGGACCAGGGAGGAGGATAATATTGGGAAGATGCTACATTATGCGAATTTGAAAGTAATATAACTGCAGTATGGTATATATGTGCACAGTGCAGTATGCAGGGAAAGTACAGTCATATGGCTGGGACAACTTGTAAACAGTGCAAAACTATTCTGGAACTGCAAAGTAAGATTCAGACTCTTGAGGAGCAGATTAAAATTCAGGTAGGAATAGATAACATTAAGCAGTTTGTCAGTAATACTCATAGGCTGCTACAAGAGTCAGTGAACAGCCAAAATGAGACTTGTAGAGTTCTCAAGGACAAGAGAAAGGATAGGCAGGAGGACCCAGGATCAGATACCCAATTGGAAAATGATTGATGTTATGTCACAAAAGGACAAAAAAAAAGGAGAAGGGACTATGTAACACCGCTGAATATAGCAAATAGGTTTAGCTATTTAGAACCAGGACTGGAGTTAGGGTCAGCAAATGTGGGGGATCTGAAATTAGGGGAAGTAGAGATAGGAGAACAACAACCAGTGATGAAGGAAAAGGGAAAGCAAGATGAAAGAGAAAGTAAGACAGAAATGGCTGAATCCATTAGAAAAGGTAAAACAAGAATGCTGGGACTAGATAAGCAGTGTAGTGTTGGAAGTAACCAGCGATTAACAATAGTTCCAAATACCTCTGACACACCCTGTTGTGGAACATCAATTAATCATGAGGAAATTGTAGTACAAAATAGGATGTTGTAGTAATTGGGGATTCAATGGTATGCTTTACAGATAGAGAATTATCTGTAAAGATAGAAAAGAGCAGGTAACAGTTTCATGTTTACCAGAGGTAGGTACAATTGAGGTAAATACTGTAAATTATTACCAGGGTTGTTAGAAAATGCCACACAGAGCCAGTAGTGCTTCAGCATATAGGCACTAATGATATTGGAAGAAGAAATATAGCCTATGTCCAAAAAGGACTTTGAGACACTAGGAGCAGATATTAGGCAGAGGAAATTTACCCTATTTATTTCAGAAATTCTACCTGTGCCATGGGCTGGCTCACAAAAAAAAAATAATTTTAAGGTTCAATGCTTGGTTGCACAGGTGGTGTGAACAAGAACAGTTTACCTTTTTGGAACACTGGCATAGGTTTAAGGGAGCGAATGGCTTGTATGCAGAAGATGGCCTGCACTTGAATAAACATGGGGTTAAAGTACTGGCAGGAAGGTTTAACAAAAGTATTAGGGAGGCTTTAAACAAGTGGCAGGGTGGGTTGGGGGATCACTCCCCCAATAATGGATAAATATCAGGCCTGGAGGAAGTCTTGATAGTGGGTGGAGGATGCTATCTATAAATGCTAGGAGTTTAAGACAGAAAAAGGAAGAATTGGATTACATATTACATAATGAGAACATAGCGGTGTGTTCTGTTACAGAAACTTGGTGGAAAGACGATGAATGGGAAACAAACATTAGGGGGTTTCAGCTATTTGGAAAGACAGACTGGATAAAATAGGAGGAGGAGTAGCTGTGTCTTTAAGGAATGATATCCAAGCATACGAAGTGCAGATGTCACAGGAGCAGGACTTTGAGCAGATGATGGTACGATTAGGCCCCCCAAATGCAAAACATATCGCCTTGGTAAAAGGTTATAGACCTCCCTCCCTCTCTCCAAATAGGACTGCTGTGTTCATAGCAAATTTGGAAAAATTAGACACAGGAAATGATATTATCACCCTTAGGGATTTTAATTTCCCCGGTATAAACTGGGAAACCTGGCAGGCAACCATTAGTTCAGAGGCAAGTTTTTTTGAGGCATTAGACTCCCTGACAATGAAAAATTGTGTAATGTCTGGTACTACAGGGGAGAAATATCCTGGACCTGGTCATATGTAATATCCATAATGGTATACCATCACCACAGCAACTGCGACACCGCGAAGACCATCACAGTGACAGGAATTGGGCAAAACCCGTAGGTCACTGTAATGGTCTGTGCAGTTACTGAGACTGCCTTGCTGGATGTTTCACCTCAACAGTCCAACTCCAACTCAGAGTTGGTATCCTAGAGACTGGGGGGCATGGGGGGTTTGGGGGCGCAGCCGCCGATGGATACATGGAGGCATCACTGACACTACAATGCCAACAGTCGGCACTGCGGCTGTCATTTTCAGGGATGTCTCCATGATAGCTGTCATGGTGGCATGGTAAAACCATAGACAATGCAATATGCAATTACCAACTGCAGAGTGAGGGAACCCTTAATGGGTAACTATCATAACATGGTTGAATTTTCCCTGGGAACAAAAGTAGCTCCTCAATTGGGGGTTACAAAGGTTATACGTTACGACCTTGCCGATTATAATCCACTTAGGACACTGGTTAGTAAATGGAATTGGAAAGAGGCATTTGGGAACCAGGACACTAACACGATGTGGGATACCCTTAAATGTTTCCTATTGCCGGTAGTAGAGGAGCACATACCGACTGTCAATAAATATAATTCCAAGGGAAAGATACCACGATGGTTTAAACATGGAATTCATAAGTTAATTAAGACTAAAAATAGGTTGTATAAGAAGGTTAAAAAGGGGGGGGTACCAGGGAACTTAGGGAGAGATATAAAAATAAGTTACAGAAGTTTAAAACAACAATTAAACTGGCAAAGAAAAACATGAAGTATAAACTCATAACAAAGGTAGCCAATAACAAGAAAGCTTTTTATAATTATATTGAGAACATTAAAAAAAAAACAGAAATAATGTCAGCACCCTGAATGTGGATGGGAGGGTAATTAGTGAGTACCAGTAAATGGCTTTGGAGTTTAATAAATATTTTCATAGCGAATATCAAGAGGGGGCGCCACTTCCTTACAATACCGAGGTAATGCCCAATAGTAATATAAACATAACTACCGATATGATCAAAGTTAAATTGTTACAGTTAAACCCAAATAAATCCCCGGGTCCAGACGAACTCCACCCAAGACTGTTGAAGGAATTAGCCCTAGTTATATCAAAACTGCTTCAGACTATCTTCCAGCACTCAATTATAGAAGGGAAGGTCCCACAAGATTGGACATCAGCCAATGTCACCCCCATCCACAAGAAGGGGCACAAGATGGAGTGCTCTAATAATAGGCCCATAAGCTTGACCAGCATTGTGGGCAAAACCTTAGAGTCCCTGATTAAAGAGATGTTGGAACAGCACATAGCCGAAAGTGGGTGTATAGATGTGTCACAGCATGGTTTCAAAAGGGGTAGGTCCTGCCTGACAAATCTTGTACACTTTTACAAAGCTGTGAGTAAGGTCTTTGACAATAGTATACCAGTGGATATTTTGTATATTGACTTTGAGAAAGGTTTTGATAGAGTACCCCACTACAAGCTAATTCAAACACTAACAGAGATAGGTGTCGATAAATTACTAATACAGTGGATAACATTTTGGCTGGGTTTGAGGAGACAGAGAGTTTGCTTAAGGGGCTTTGCATCAACTTGGATACCTGTAAATAGTGGGGTACCGCAGGGCTTGGTTCTTGGTCCAACACTTTTTAACATACTAATAGCCTCTGTAACAGGAACATGTAAAATTTGGTCATCAAAGTTTGCTGATGGTTACGGATAAGGAGGATGTGACCAACTTTCAACAAAGTAGAGATTTATTGCCAAATACAGCAGCAGACAAAAAATTGAGGTTTAATATGTCAAAGTCCAGGATTATGCACTTGGTATCAAAAAATAGCAGATTCCCTTATATATTAAATGGACACCATCTTTAAAAGAGTGGTATAGAGAAACACCTGGGTATATTGATAGACAACAGTCTAAAGTTCACAGAGCAATGTAAGCAGATAACAAAATGGAGTTACGGTATATTGGGTGCTATTGTGAGTAGGGAACATGAGGTGTTGATGCTGTTGTATGCCGCATTGGTGCACCCCCATCTGGAGAACTGTGGTAGCTTCTGGGTGCCGCACTTGAAGCAGGATGTTGCTAGACTGGAGGGGGGGTGCAGAGGAGGGCCATGAGGATGGTTATGGTCTGAGAGAGAGTACATATGGGGAGTGGTTGAGACACTTGGGTATGTACTCCCTGACATACAGATGACATAGAGGTGACATACATATGGTATATAGGGCATACAGAGAGAGCGATCTTTGGGAATGCATGGGTTTAAGTGCTAGAAATTGCACATGGATAGTTAGAGGGCATGGGTTCCAACTCAAGGTCGAAGCTTACAAAAAGAATAACAGAGGGAACTGCTTTTCCCAAAGGGTGGTCAACAGATGGAATGAACTACCTGAGACCGTAGTATCCTGTACTTCTATGGACCAATTTAAATGATCACTGGATGACATTGAAGAAAGATATTGATATGAGATTAAAAATGTGCAGGTCAGCAATTGGCTTACGCTACATGTACCTGTGAAAATTCTTATGATTCTTATGGCATTTGGCATGAATCTGAACATTTTCTCCTAAGGGATTTATGAGGTGGGGTCATAAGAAGAGTATGTTCAAAATTTTTGGTCAAAATATGAAAAAATCCCAAAGTTATGACCATTCATTGCAATTTCATTATGCCAGCTCAAAACTTTAGAAATTTTAAATGTTTTGACCCCAGATTTTCAAAATACAGTAGCTTTCTTATTACCCCAACTCATGGACATCATAGTTGTAATTTTTCATATTTTGCCCAAAATGTGTTTTCACACCTGTGGCACGGAATGGCATTGCAGTTGCCCAGAATTATGTTTTGGTAGGGGGTTGAACATTTTCTGTACTGAGTACATGAGGTGGGGTAATAAGATGGCTATGCTGACAATTTGGTCACTGTTGTCCAATAAATGGAAGCACAGGGCTCAGAGGGCACTGAGCTTCTACAGCTACATGCAAGCAATTTAGGTTACAATTATGCTTTCTGAAAAAGTAAGGAAATTCTTGGCAAACACTTAGTTAATGCATCAGTTAGGGTTCCCACCATCAAAGTTTGGAAATGTGGTGTTAGGGTTCACAACCCTAACACCGTACCCCACCTTCATCCCCCATGCAACAACAGGCTTGGGGTGTGCCTTGGGGTTGTCACCCTAATGCTCACCTCATTCTCCTATGCTGTACCATGTCAGCTTCCTTGCACCTGGAATGGGGAGAGTTTTGGGTGACAACCCCAAGGCACACCCTGACACCTGTTGTTGCATGGAGGGTGGGGAGTGGGGTGGGGTGTTAGGTTGTGAACCCTAACACCACATTTCCAAACTTTTGAATGTGGGAACCCTAACTGATGCATTAACAAAGTTTTTTGCCAAGATATGTACATATATATATATATGTACACACACATATTCAAATACATACATATACATATACAAATATATATATATATATCGTGCCATCCACCAGGATCAGGCACAGTATCACAGTTTGTGCTGTGATTTTGTGCCGGTTACTGCATGTGCTCAGTGTAATCCAATTTTAATTACTGTAATTTGGCATGCAGAAAACTGTAAAATCTCATACAGAGTGTTTGATCCTAGTGGGCGGCCCTGTAACTAGCTCTGTTTTAAACAACTTTTCAAGCAGTAAAACAGAACTCTGAAAGCAGTCAGCAAATTCTATTCTTTAATAATTAAATTATTTAGATTTATGGTACAGTACAGTTGCCTAACACTGGTGAGCAGTGCTTCAATCATGACTTAATAGTTGGAGTTAATTTTCCTCTGCATTCACAGGGGTCAGGAGAAATCTGACAGGTTTGACTCATTTAAAGGGATGTTGGCAGGTTTTTGGCATTGAGACAAAAAGTGTCACTATCAGGTGTGGCATGTACTTATAAAACAAACATGCAATCCTTCAGGTTTGTTTGCCTTAAAAGGAAAACGCTAACCTCCACAAGTCAGGTTTGGCAACTTCCAGCTAAAGTTGGGGGTTGACAGTGGATCAAATAAAATTGAATTGAGTTTAAGGCCTTTGAACAAGCTTGTCTTTAAAAGAAATAAGTCAGATGGCAGCATGTTGGTTCGGTAGCATGGCATCAAAACACAGCTGGCCCATTCAGATGTATGTAGTGGGCTCCCAGCAAGTAAACTATGCCAGTAATGAGATGCTGCAGTATTGTGCTAAATATACAATTTAAACAAACCTGACATCATTCAAAGGTCACATCACAGAATTAAATGTGCTGAAGTGTCAAGTCACCTTTTTAGTTTAAAAAGGCAGAAATATGCCTATTGAGGGTTGAAAATGGCCTTTAATCTTAACTACACATAAATCTGTGTTGGGGTTAGCACCATATGGGAAAAGCCTGTGTGCTTTGCTGGAGCAAGTGAATGTAATACCCTATAGTTACATTTGCTTTGGAGCTAATTCTTCTTTTGTGTTTTCTTCCCAGGCTTACTGGAAAAAGATGAACCAGCTCCTGCAGGCACTGAATCAGAAACGGACAACCCTGAATCAAGGTGATGAAAGTATAGTCAAAGTGAATGCTTCCGTCTCAGACAAACTTGTTTCCTTTAAAAGCAAGCCCCCATCAATTCAGACTCGAGACATACTGAGTATCTGCAATGACCCTTATACTCTGGCTCAGCAGCTAACACATGTAGAACTGGTAAGTGAACATCACTAGCTAATCCTCTGCCCTTTGCTTTACCTGTGTTCATTTTACTATTGAAAAGTTCCTAGTTTCCAGAGTAAAATCCTTTTCCTTCCCTTAAGATCTAGTGATTGTCAAGAGAGTATAGGAGTCAACAAATTGTCTGCATGCAGTGCCCCATTCTCGCTAGCAGTACTTGAGTGAAGTACTTGAGCACTGCCAGAAAGGCCCACATAGGTAAGCTACTGAGATCCCCACCCCTGGTCCTGTGACAAAGACTCAGAATAAGCACCTTAAAACACAACCCATTGGTATAGGTTTCTTACACTAGGTCTGATTTTTTTAAGCAAATATTTTATCTTGCTCACTGAAATCAGACCACATGGTTTTAAAAATAAGTGGCAATGGACAGCATAATCATAGCCTTTGCACCAATGCAGACACTGTTTATGCACAGTGAGGCATTCCCATGTGTGCAATGAACTGGTCATAATGGAAGCCACACTATGGTTTGCCTGCAGTGCAGAGGTTCCTCAGGCACACTTAGTAATGAGGTGGCATCTCATTACCATGTGCGCCTCAGGATAATAGAAGCTGTTTGCTCATGCTAATGGCCTTCTGGAGCAGCACTAGTTAACGGGAGGAAAAAGCATTTCTAAACAGACAGCAAATCACCGGCCTAAATCACTAGAACCACCCCCCCCCATCAGTGATGGTGGAGGGCACTTTGTGCTCTATCAACCCACCCTTCCACATAATATGCTAGCCACCCTGGTATCCAGTGCCCCCCACCTGATCTGCAAACACATACAGCTGTACCCATCCTTGGCATCCAGTGCCCCTACCACCCAATACCCTTAACCCCTATATACTATACATCTATATATATATCATATATACACACACCCATCCCTAGCATCCAGTGGTTAGTGATGCCAGTATTAGTAGTAACAACTGGCTGGCTGATAATACTGACCAATCAACTGTTACTACTAACAGCATCTTTTTTTTATTATATTTTATTGAATTTTTAAGCTTTTAAATACAAGAATGGTGAAATACCCTGCACTGTCATTATACCTTCAACTATTTTTTACATATCTGTTGATGCCAAAGTCATGGTTTTACATTTCAAACTGCTGCTTCAATTTCACATACCACTCATTTTTGGATAAAGGTTACTTTGGCAAGCTCAGTGAACAACCTAGTTTAACATTTTGTATTTAACTCATATGGCTTTAAAAATACATAACTTATTCATGCATGAGATTACCGACGCTTTGGCACCGTATTGCTTTGTGAACATGCTGGAGCAGTAGGCAGTGGGGCATAAGGTTGGGTCAAATAAAATACTATTTATTATAAACAAAAACTACAATAATGTCAATTGCATGTGAATCAGAGACTAGATATGCCAGCACTAGGCATAGATGGCAAGAGGAACCAGGTTACAGTAGGTAAAACAAAGTCAACCAAAAGCTGATAATGTCACATATTATTTACTGAATATGTTTCATATACAGTACTTGTTCAAAGAGGCAGGATGAAATACAGCTTGGATTATTCTGTCAATTCAACCATTTTTTGCAGGAGATGTGTGTTAGTGCTGCTGGAATAATAGCTCTAAGAGGAAGTTATACACGCTCACTTATACGTGACTGCAGTTTGCTAAACTAGAATTTTTAGCTAACTCAACCTCCACTACTGATTTTGATTGTGAAAAGTTACATTTCACCTATCTTTTTGAAAATTCATTTTTATTAAGTTTATATCACAAAAAAATGCATACTTCAGAAACACAAGATCACATAAGACATATCACAGAGTACATAGTACATTTACAGTAGAATAGGTAGTCGTGCATTCTCAGTTATGCCTTATAAGGGTATCCTGCTCTTATTAATGGACTAAGAGCCATATGGTTGAATGTTGCACACATGCCAAATCATCAGTGGAGCTAGGGCCTAAAGCATAAAGTATGCATAGTAATTGATGAGTCTTTGGTCGATGTGGCTGTAAAAGGTAGTATAATTGTAATCTTATATAGATTTTTCACCTGCCACAAGTAATCGTGACACTACAGGATTTATACAACACACAGACAATTCTTTTTTTTTTTCTCTATTATTTCTTTATGCTCCAGGGGAGCCTGGCAGGGGGCTCCGGTCCCTCCCTTGGAGGGACTCTGTCTCTGGCTCTTCATGTCTGACTTCCCCTGCAGTCTCCCATGGGTCCCCCAACCCCCGTGACAGGGCTGAGGTGAAGGGGCACCAGCTTTCCCCACCCCTGGAGTGAAATCCAGATATCTGGTGAGCTGGGACAGGTGCAGAAGAGCCATCATGGAGCCTGTCCACTCCTTTTTCCTCTGTTTTCCCCTCTCCCCCTCCCTGCCAATGGCATACATCAGCAACATGCCTTCTGACTCGTATCTTCTCCAGCCACCGCCAGAGGGAGATAGAGGAGCAGGACGGTAATCCCTCCCTCCCCAAGAGAGGAGAGCAGTCCTCTGGATGCTCAGTCCTCTTTCTCCCATGTCAACTCCCAGTGGCCCAGGCTCATTCCCAAACCTGGGTCACTGGCGTGGTGCGAGGTGTGGCATCCAGTGCCTCAACCCTCAGTGCCACCAGGCCAGCTCCACACAGGCAATGCTAACTATAGTACGTCTCCATCTGACAGATTATTATCAGTATGAAAACAACCTGTGGGATTTAATCATGATGTGTTGGGGGTCTGAGAATCTTCTACATTGAATCCAAGGTAAGGCATGGCTGTTACAACCACACTGTTAAGGAAGGGAACTTGAGCAGCCAGAGTACCTCCTCCCTCTTCCTTGGCAGGAAACTCGGCCATTTTAACCCCAACTCTCTGTGTTGCATTACAATTTCATAGCATATGATGTAAAATTTAAATATTTCAATTGCTACAGTTATGTACTGTGTTAACAAATCAAAGGAAGATTAAACTGTAACATTCCCAGTGTTTTGAGCATACGGGTAATACATCCAACAGGGTGGCAAACTGATATTTCAACTTAAAATGATCATAGACTATAATGTTTCAGAGTAAGCATCAGTATGGTTAGAAATACCATGCTGAAAAAATTACTGAGAAGGACATCTTTAACATTTAATTTTAGTTCACCAAGAAGCATGGTACCAGTACCTCCCAGAAACTCCAGAACCCATAGGATCAAAGTCTAAATGCTGGGTAAGGGAAAGTGGCAGTGCAAGGCAGCTATTTAAGTCTCTCTCTGTCTCTCTCTCTGTCTCTCTCTCTCTCTCTCTCTCTGACTGTGAATGGTCCTGCTCCTCCCAAGCACAAGCAGCCTGTATTTTCTCAATCAGTTAAAATACATTTTCCGGGTCAGTGTAAATATAAGTGTGTCCTTCATATTGAACTCGCAGCTTTGCAGGGTACATTGTGCTAAATGGCACTTTCAGTTCAGTGACCTGTCATTTGGGGCCATCAAAACTTTTTTGATGCTGCCTAGTTGAAAAGCTTAAAGTGAAGAAGAATATTGTATGTGCCCCATTAACCTCAACCTCTTTTGCTCTTTTCACCACTCACAAAATTGAATCTCTTTGTCTGATGGAACCCATTTTTTTTTATTCTATCTTTATCACCTCAAGCCACCAGCTGCCTGGTACCTCTGCTCAGTCATGGACCACGGGGCTTCCACCCCCCATAACAGCCACGACCCTCTGATACCCCCTGGATTTCCCCCCAGGGTGGGGCTGCACCACCCTGGCCTAGCACTGCAGACATCGGGATTGGCCAGAGGGCCGGCCTGGGGGGCTAATCGAAGCCCACGGCGAGCGTCATCTAGGGCGGCTGGCAGCTCCCTCAGTTTCCTGGTTTTCTGGTGGGCAAGGACGTGCAGTGGCATCCTACATCTGCCCAGCCTCCTGGAATACTGCTACGCACCAGCAGCTGCAATGCCCCCGGCCTCCGCCAAGGGGTCCATCAAGCACCAGACGGGCTCCCAACCATCTTCCGAGAGAAGGAGAGCAGTCCACGGGATGTTCCATCCTTTTCCCCCTGGCTGGCCCTCCAGCGACCCAAACCGCTCCTGAATCCAGGTCGCCAGCATTGCAAGCAGAAATTGCACCGCTGCACCAATGGGCCAGCTTGATGGAACCCATTTTTATCAGCAAAGTTCAGGAACCTGATTCCTATCTCCTTCATGGTATAATGCGATATAGACGATCAGTGACTAAGTTGGTGGTATCCAACCCAAGAGCCTCAGTGATCCATGCTAGTACGTTGTTGGCAGGGTGATCTGTCACTTCAAAGCCCTCAGGAGGGCTAATAATTCACACATTAGTCTCTCTTGGTTGATTTTCAACATGTTCCAACCAGATGCAGACTAAAGGCACTAGATCAAAATAAAGCCCAGGGTCCGGAAGATCTTCATCCTAGGGTGTTAAAAGAGTTGGTTGATGTGTTGGCACCCCCCCCGTGACCTATTTATTCCAGAGTTCTATAGACAATGCTGAGGTACTGGAAGAATGGAGACAGGCGGCAAATCATCCCTCTCCATAAAAAGGGTCTAGGCAAAAGACGGCTAACTATAGACCAATAAGTTTAACATCAGTTTTAGGTAAAGTCCTGGAGAATATTATAAAAACATTCATCACAGAGACATTGACTACTGTATGTCAGGGGATATAGACAACCACCAACATGGTTTCAGGAAAGGCAGATCATGTCAAACGGACTTGTTGGAGTTCTATGGCAAGGTCAACCAGGTGCTCAATTCACATAACGCTGTTGATATTATTTTCTTAGACTACTCAAAAGCCTTTGATAAAGTGCCCCACAGCCTCCTTACTGAGGCCTTAATCCGAGATGGCATACATGCAGATATTACCCACTGGATTGAAAACTGACTGGCGGATAGAAGCCAGAGGGTGTCTGTAAGGAGTTCCTTGTCAGGATGAGCACAGGTGTCTAATGGGTTCCCCCAGGGTTCAGTATTGGGCCCATGCCTGTTTAATCTGTACATCTCATTTATGCAAACATCAACTCTAGTATGGCTTTCCAAGTTTTCTGATGATGCCAGGATATGCTTTACAGTAAATTCTAAACAAGATTCGGACACCTTCCAGCAAGCCTTAATTGAGCTTGAGCAGTGGGCAGTACTGATGCAATCCACTTTTAACACCAATAAATGTAAGGTTATGCACTTGGGCAAAGATAACATCTTTTTTAAATATACTGTAGCCTAAATTGAGCGGCGCTCCAAGCAGTGACGGATGAAAAGGACCTGGGTATTCATATTACTAATGATCTTAGTTTCAAGCCTTATTGAAACAAGGCTATAAAGAAAGCCAGTGGGCTGCTATATTGTATAAATAAGCACATTAAAAGTAGAGACAGACAGGTGCTGATGCCCCTGTATAAAGCATTTGTTCACCCACACCTGGAGTACTGTGCCCAGTTTTGGTCACCAGGGGGAGAAACAGAAATCAATGCTCTGGAGTGAGTACAGAGATAAGCAACCAGCAAGAACTAGATCTTTATACATTGGAATTCCATAGACTCAGAGGTGATGTGTGCATAGTTTACAGAACACTCCTAGATAATGATTTATGGGACCAGCTTGGTTTTGAGTTAAGGATCCAGGCATACAACACTAGGGCACATCCACTTCAATTAAAGATTCCGACCTATCGTACAAAAGTTAGGAAGCATTGGTTCAGTACTAAGGTTGCCAAAATATGGAATAGTCTTCTGATAGAGGTGGTGGCTAGTTGGACAATGTCAGAATTCAAGGCAAAATTGGATAATCATCTGATAGATCAGGGTATTACAGGCTATAGTTAAAAATATGGCAAGCCATTATGGATATGTAAATGTCCTCTTGGCTTTGTACCAACTTATGAAACCTATGAGTTTCAACAGAGTGCTTTCTTTGATAATGGCTGATGTGGCTAAGAGGGCCATGCCCACTGAGTTCGTGGCCTCCACGGCCTCCACCCGATTGGTCTCTACCTTTGTTTCTACAGACTGCAGGTGGGAGGTAAATGCACCAAATCTGCCAGCCAGTAATTGCAGTGATGCATTCATATGGCTCATGGTGGCATGCAGAGTTTGTAATGTAACTCCCTCCATCCCTGAGGTGATCAGGTCTTTGGCCTTGAAAAAAATCTTGCGGCCTGCCGACTGCTCCATGAGGTTTCCCCATCCTGGCTCTGGGCTCACATCTCTCAATGAAGACTGGTTTGTAATGATCAAAATTCGGTCAAGGTACACAGGACTCCAAATATTATGGCTTTAAGTAGGTTTCAATGTATTTGTTTGGCTGAAAAGTTAGTTATAAAAGAAAAAGTCTGCTAAATGGCAGAAGCTGCAGAAAGTGTGTTTGCACACTCTGGATGTTGGCTCCACCCCCCACCTCCATTTTACCTATCTTTAAAATTTTCACTTCTGCTCATGATTTGTCCCCATCTGCTTCTCCAAAGAGGGATCCCTAATTGATCCTTGATATTTTAAACTAATGGTTCATTAAAAAAGTATCTTTAAATGCTGCCTCATTTTTATTCCTCTGGTTGCAGCTCTAGGTTGAGAGGGTACCATCACTAGACTAGTTGTCTGGATTACCTAATATCAACCACTCTTTCACCATTTGCTCCACTAGAGGGATGTCAATGTTCTTTATTTCCCAAGAACACTGGAGCTAGATCTGGGGAAAGATTAACATTCTCGTATTGAAGCTGGAAGGATTGTCACCTCTAAACCATTCCATCTACATCTTCTACAAGAGCATTAGAGAGAGTGACTGCAGATTTCCAGCTACCACAAAGTCTGGTAATCAGGAACACAGTATGGTGCAGTACATCTTAAAATGTTACCTACTTCTAACAAGAAAAGGCCAGTTATGCTATGTAGTCTACCCCTGAAAAAATAAAATGCTTAATGCTGGGAACTAAGAAGCACAACCAACAGAGCCATCAAGAACTGGTAAACTCAACACATCTTGGCTGAGGTGCAAGCCAGTAATATACATTTATGTAGTACAGTATACAGTATGATTCATTATTGTTGTGTATGGAGATCAATACACTAACATGCTGTTATACTGCAGTAGCTACAGTATGTCACTACTGAGGTACAACAGCATAGAATCTTGTATCAAATTAAGATTCTTCATGCTTACCTACACTGAATATTCTTCATAATACTGATATCAGCAAGACTGAAAACACCCCCAAGTGAACTACAAGAAATTGTTGCCAGCAGTTGACCCAGTGGCCCAATGGCATGAGGTATTGTATGCCACACTACCACACATGCCAGTGACCCAGGTTCAGGAGCAGACTTGTATCACTGGGGGTCAGCCAGGGTGGGAAAAGAGTGAGTATCCAATGACTGATCTCCTCTCCTGAAGAAAGGGGGACTACCAGCACCACTGTCATACTGCTACCATATAAATGCAAGGTAGCAGGGCAGTTAGTGTGACAAAAGCATAGGGACATCCATCAGTAGTGTATATGCTGTGTGCATGCTTCCACACACTCGCACAATTGCGTCATTGCACACCACTGATCAAGGGGAGAAAATGGAATTGGAGCTGGGGGATGATGCCTGGCTTGCTCTCCAGCCAGCACCACCACCCATGACTCTCAAAGTCTAAGATGTACTTTCACCCCCAATGGAAACACAAACTTGTTATGTATGGTTATTCAGTATATTATTCTGTATACAGTGTGTGTGTGTGTTTGTGTGTGTGTATATATATATATATATATATATATATATATATATATTGCAAAAAATTTTGTTAATGCTCCAGTTAGGGTCAAAGTGACAAAAGTTGGGAAATGAGGCGTTAGGGTTTCCCTAGCACCCCACCCTCCCAAACCAGGCAGGAGAGCAGTTGTGGGTTGTGCCTTGGGCTTCTCAAGCCTTAAAAAAGTGTAATTGTGACTCGAAAACATTTGGCTCTGTGGGGAGGGGCAGTGTGTATCCTGCTTGCTGACTGATTTGCCTGTTTTGGAATAAAAGGCTTTTATCCTGGTACATCTTGCTGGATTTTTTTATCTGCAGCTGACAGTGATGAGGTGCCGACCTATAAATCTATTGATTGGTTGCAAGGTTGTTAAAGTGCAAAATTTGAGGTTTAACATTAACGTGCCTACTCAGCCCTAACTATAGGGGCACAACCGTACCCCTATAATACATTTTTATTTATATATATATATATATAATACATTTCTATATGTATATACTGTATACCATGCCCATATAATATATATCTGTATATGTAGTTACAGTGTCCATGCCCCATTGCCAGGTAGGGTCTACATGGTTCCCCCTTTTTGCCACATCATTGTGTTTTATTAATGTCTCCCTTCATTCCTGTTAGGTAAAATGTTTTAATGCACCAGGTTTGTGCCTAATGCCTACAGCCTTAATGGGGGTAGAATTGAAAGAAGTGTGCACTCTAGATGGTAATCTGAAATGGCCCACATCTTCCCTCTTTCCACGCCAGCCCCATCAAGCACTATACATTTTGTAATTCCTGACTCCCCAAGTGGCTACTCAGCAAGTGCAATCCAGGGAAGGCAGGACTTGTTTTGCTGGCATGTGGTATGGTAGATCATGATAAACCATTGTGGGCCACCACCATGAGCAGCAGCATGCTGTGCTGTATGGGGACATGCCAGCAGTGCAGCAACTGGGATGGTGAAGGCAGAGTGGTGGCAGCATGAAGTTTTGGAGATTGGGGCTTATGTTTCTTGAACAGAGGAAGTGGTACATCAACATCAGGCAGTGCGGCCCAGTGACACAGACTCAGAGGGCTGAGGCACTGGATGCCACACCTAGTGCCATGCCGGCGACCCGGGTTCAGGAACAGCCTGGGTCATTGGAGGTCGGCGGGGGGGAGGAAGAGGATGTGAGCATCTGCTGGCTGGCAGCCCTCTGCCTTGGGAGGGAGAACTTGATCCCCTCGGAGCCTGGCCACCCCCTGGTGGAGGCCAGAGTGGGTGTGTCACTCTGAGGAGTGCCAGTGTTAGGCGCAGGAAGGACGGAAGAGGCTGGTAGTGGAGCTGCAGTGCACATGTGCACCTCCACGCACATGCATCACTGCTTCTGGGGTCTCAGGGCAAGACCAAACTGGGGAAAAAATGGAGGAAATATCGGGGGCCACCTAGGATGGAGCTTCCAGGCTGGATCTGGGGTTCCTTTGGGGCATGCTGGCGCTACAAGACCCCGAACAACCCCAAGTCCGGTAGGTTGGCAGATGAGCAGGCAGCCTGCTGATAAGGATAAATAAAGTTGTAAAAAAATAAATAATAATAAACATCAGGCAGTGGAGGAAAACCAGAGCAGCAGGCACTGAGCTGAGCGGCCATGGAAGGAGGAGGGTACTTGGGGACTGCTCCCTCCGGAAATAGCAGCCTCAGCTTCCTGGAAAACCCCAGATAGTAGGAACTTGACATTAGTGCTGGGGGAGGGTTTACTTGGGCATGTGATGTAGGGACTCAGTACTTATATTGATTTTATTATGTGTGTTTTGCAACTTTTAAATAATAGTGTCTATATTGTGGTTTTTTTGTACAGCACCCAGAGTCTCAGGAATTCGGTGCATTATAAATAAAATATCTATCTATCTATCTATGTACCATCTATTTTTATATCTTTAAACTGTATATACTGCAAAGCGTTATTAATTTTCTGCCTCTTCTCTCTTGCAGTTTGCTCTATGGCCAGTAACTAGAGTCTTTATGTGCTAGGCAGGGACACTGGTTTACCGGGATTGAGAAAGGGCATATTCCGTTTTGCACATTGTAAAAGACGGTATTGTCACCGGTGTCTGCTAAGCCAAAATCCAGTTTTACTGGTGTTTGGTTTTGCGTACTTTATTTAATAATTTTTAACTCTACTAACATGCATTTTAGCAATTTTGACCTCCACTATTACACATCCTTCCATCTTTGTACCAAGTTAAAGTTATTTTAGGTACAAGATGTGATGGCAACAGCAACACTACAGCCCCTGTCCCTAAAGTGTGATGGAAGCAGCACTATGGCCCCCATCCCTCTGGTGTGACAGAAGCAGCAGCACTATGGCCCCCATCCCTCAGGTGGGATGGCAGCAGGCCTACATTCCAAATCCACCAGTGGTGATGGCAGAAGCACTACCGCCCCCACCCCTTTGGTGTGATGGCACTAGCAACAATGCAGTACACATCCCTCTGGAGTGATGGCTGTAGTGACAGCACTATGATCCCCTTTCAACACTCACATCCCACATGCACAAGTTACAAATTACTTGGTCTCTTTGCTTGCTAGAACTCAGGTATGAATTAATCTGAACCATCACCGCTAAGGTGGACTACCTTTGTTTTTTCATATCTATAATTTAACTGCCTGAATTGGATATCTGCCTGTGACACGACTGACCAGGGTTAGGGAATAGACTTGGGTGTTGGAGGGCCAGCTGGTGGGTGAAGGCTTGAGTGTCCAATGGCAACTCCCCTTCTCCTGAGAGGGAGGGTGGGTTCACGGTTCAGCATTTGATGGCCCATGGTGGAAGCCAGAGGCACGACAACACGTCAGTCCTCACTGCAGGAGGAGTGTGACGGATGTCGGCTTGTGCCTTGGTATCATGTAGCCTGTCACACTCCCAAGAAAATGGGAAAACACCCGCTGGTCAACCAAAGGATGACTGCTGGTCCCGCCATACACCAGAAGCCCTAGACATGTGTCCGTTCTGAGCCCCGACATGCCCAGGATACACAGGAAGCTCTTTGGGGTAATTCTCCTCCCCTGGTAGCCTCCCACAGGGGTAGGGGCCCACTCAATGAAGGGTTACTTTGGGTTACCTGGTAGCACAGCAGTAAGGGTCAGTAGATAGTGGTCGAGACTCGGCAGCGGTGGTAGGGGGCCTTGGCAGGCCTGAAGGAGTGGATGGCCAGGGAGTAAGAGGAGCAAAAAAAAAACTGCTTGAATTTGCTTTTTTGAAATAAAGTGTTTTCACCTAAAAAATCCACGAGTGATTAGTGAAGGACCTTCAAATGGATTCATGCATCTCCCAGACATGTGGATACTTTTTTTTCCTACCTGGTGTCCATGAAAAGGGTGTCTCCCAGTTGTCATGTCTTTGTTCAGATGTGAATTGAGCACTACTCTGCCCACCAGCATCATACAGCCCCTGGGGTCTTACCTTCTGTATGTCATTGAATGTGCTTTCAAAATCCACTGGCCAAACATAAGTACTCTTAAATACTTAACATTTGCTTTTTGTTGAAGCGGTCTATCAGAAAACATTTTGTTGTCACAGAGACAGAACCAGCAGGTGGAAGAAAAGGAGCAAATGATCCAATTCACCTAAATTTGGTGCTAACTGTGAAGTCTTTTCATAAGTAGTAAGGCAGTTTCTTCTTTGTGAACATACTTTCACTCAGACTAGTTTTCATTCAAACAGCTGAGGATTTTGGATGGCCCTACTGATTATAAACTTGAGTAAGTTAGTTGGTAACAGTGATCCCTCGTTTAGCAATCTACAACCTAGATGCTTATATGCAAAGAATACAATAAAAACCTGACTAAAATCTAAAAACAAGCTTATAAAACGTATCTGAATATTTATCTTTACCTATACAAAATCATTGCAGCCCAAGTAAAACTCAAGTAAATTACATGGTACCCTGACTACTATTCTATGATTTAGTAAACATATATTGGTATTTTTTTTTATATTCTTTGTAAAGCAGGTAAGGCCCACTAGGCAGAACTGTCTGTTTTAAGGAGTGATCTAGAAGCACTTGGGAGGTTAAGTGACTTGTTTGGATGCAAGCAGAGGTTGTGGTACTCAAACCCAAGCCTGCTAGATGTACCCAGTTCAATCACCATTTGTTACTCTAACGACTAGGCATGGGTGGTTAAACTGAATGGCTGATTACAACAAAGCAGTGCGGGTGATTTCCTTACTGTTTCTATGTGCAGCAAAGCAGAAAGAATGCAAAGCACAGCAGCATTCATTTTAAGATGCTGAAATCCGGGTCGGCCCACTGGCGCTGCAGTAGCACTATTGCATGCAATGCCAGTGACCCAGGGTCAGAAGCAAACTCGGGTTGCTGGAGGTCTGGCCAGGGGAGTAGGATCGAGCACCTGGGGGACTGCTCTCCTCCTCTGGGGAGGGTGGGCTGCAGGTCCTGCTTCTTTACCACCACCGGTGTGACCACAGGTGGTGGTGCAATGGTGCTGCAGAGTGATCAGGAGGGGAGGACGCTAGCCAGGATCTGGAGCAGTGGCATGTATCTATGTGACCTACCTCCTTGAATCTCTAGTGCTGGTGCCCTCAGGGACAGAGACCAGAAAGCCAGGAACAATCACACCACATCGGCCACTGGCAGAAGGGACCCAGGTTACCCAGACTTCATAACCTGCCTCCATGAGGGGCCCACTGGGCTGCCTGACATACACTAAGGGAGTGTGGAGAGGTGACCTAGGGTCCCCTACCTTCCCACCTGGGGGGGTATAACCCAGGCAGGATAGGGGCAGGCCCACAGGAGCTCCTGAGCATTACCTGGGGGTGAAGCTAGGGGATACCGATGCTGGGAGAAGGGGTCATCGAATGAAAAAATACTTTTTTTTTTAAAAGATACTGAAATCTTAGAGATTCTGTGCAGTGACAAGCAATTTCCGTGAGGCACCGGTACAAGAATTCAAAATCTGCAAACCAAGCAGGATTCCGTGATTGTAACCGGTGTTACCGTTAAAAATGGAAAACCAGGGTCCCGGGTGCTAGGATCTTGAAGATGTCTTTATTTTGGATGTCACCATTTCTTGAATTGTCTGCTGTGTGCTTTTATGTGGCCATAGTGGTAGCAAGCCCAAGGCAGTACCTACCTCATTGTTTCATCTAACCTAAAGCAATGTGAACTGGTCATTAATAACCCTAATAGATAAGTGACCAGTCCGCATCAATGCACGTTTGATAAAACAGTGAGGTAAACACTGTCTGGCACTGATTTTAAAATATTGGTTGAGTACAGAAATGGAGTTTAGCCTGCTCTTTTAAAATGCAGCAAAGTGTAAATTTGAACACCTAATAGAATTTAAAAGGTTTCTGGTGGAGGACTCCCAGATCCCCAGCTAAAAAACAGATTCCCCATGAAAAAATCATGGCAATGGGCCAACTCCCAGCCAGTCCCAGCTGCTGACTCATGGTGCCTGAGGCCAGCCAGAAATTAATGAAATTTTTTCCCTGGAGTCAGGGGTAGGGAGATCTACATAACTGTTTTTTATCTTCAGTATAAGTCCCAAAATGTACCACAGAGCATCCAAAACCCCACAGCGTCTGAAGGCCACCCCACCTATAGTTTAAAACATTTCTGCATTCTTTGAACACAACATACCACCATCCAAATAAAGAACCCTCTCTCCCCCCCCGTAAAAAATCTTGGCAACAGACCTAGTGTCCCTTTTGGTTATATGAGGAAGTTCTAAGATTTCTTAAGCAACTCCATACTTCTACACGTACAATAAATATGAAATATTAGCTATTATAAATACTTTTCTTTTTCATTTTTAGTTTTCCTTTTCAGGGTTATAACACATCTTGGTCGCCTTTCTAATTTGTGTATATAGAGAATAATGCCTGTACAGTTGTGTGTTTCGAGTACCAGCCAACATCTTGCGGTAGTAGAAGATTTGGAGGCGCGGTCACTGTTGGGCGAATGCAGGGCACACATATCAGTAGATGCGTCCCTCATTCCCCAATCAGCTAGCAGCAGGTGCTGACATCATGAATCCCTAATGTAGCCACCAGATCTAAGAAAAGGTCCGCTGCAATGAGAGTGAAGCTGTCATGCAGCATGACCATAACACCCCTCCCAACAAGCACACATCATAGCAGCAGTGACTGCAGCCACCTCCTGTCACAATGCTGATGGGGGAGCCAACTCCCTGTTGACATAATGATCCCCTCTCATTTAAAATGTATGCCGAGGGGGTGCCCAATCCCCCTCAGCATCATGTGCCCCACCAACAGTTTTTCTTTGCCAACAGGGGCCCAATCCCCATCGGCATTTGTCCCCCGTCCCATTTCTTTTGCCAATGGGGAAGCCCACTCCCTGTCAGCACAATGTCTCTTCCCCCCCCAATTTTGTTCTGTGCCGGGGGTGCCCAATCCCCCTTGGCTCGTGTCCCCCCTTCGGTATGTGCCAACAGGGGTGCCCACTCCTGTCAGCTACAGCATCCCCCCCAAAAAAAACACTTAGGTGGCATACTGGGAGCCCACCCCAGCATGCCAAATCCCCTGCAAAATAAAAACCATCCTGCAATGTTTTTTTTTTAATTTTTTTTGTAAACCTGTAAAAAAGAAAATGGTCCTACTTAGACTCCTGCCCCCCCCTTCACAACCCCGCACCCTCTGTGCACCCTGCCTCCCCACACCCCTTCTCACCCCATACTTACCACGGGAGTCTGGCAGGATGATCTTCGGTAAACTGGGAACTCATCAGCACTCTTCGAAGCCAACCATGAACTGAAGAAATGCCGGTAAGCTATATAATGGCATAAATAGTTTTTTTTTTAACTTTGGTGTATATCTCGGCTATTTTGGGGAATTTTGGCACCACATTTTCAATGTGTGCTGTATTGTCTGCAGCATAAAGTCCGTCAACTGATTGTCTTATCGACATATAGACCACGATGTCTTAACCTCGACGATTAATACCTTGGCGTTTTGACCGTATGCCGTCAAAAAGTACCTCAAACTGACTAAGCTGAGTTACAATGATGTCAACTATTATTATTCACTCAATCCCAACATGTTTTCCCATTGCCTCATGGCCATAATGCCTTACTTTATAACTCTGTAGTTATTGTCCCTTTTCTAAGCAATATCTTCTCTAAGTCTCTATAAAGACTGCTAACCTCTCTGCTAGACAAAACCTCACATGACTGTGAATGCCTTCTGTTCATGAAGATTTTCTTTACTCTTCTCACTGCATGGATCTCCCAATTAATCTCCTTGTTTCAGTCAGGCTTTGAGTTATATACCACAGCACCTTTCCATGTTATTTTTCCATGACAGTACAGTAACACTGACTTTCTCTTTGCCAATTATAGTGAATTCCTCTCCTGCCATGGCTAAATAATCTCAGTACTGTGCTGCTTGTGACACCATTCATTGTGACATCCTTCAAAAGCACCTCTGTTGCTTCACTAGGAGCTCTGTTTCCTTGCTCTCTTACTACTTAACTATAGTTTCATGGGCTGGATTTAGGAATACCAGCCATATTGCTAAACATAAGTGCTAAATTAGCACTGCCTGCATACTGTGACACAGGACCCTGAGCCCTGATGGTGGCAGGTAGCAGTAGTCTTTCCATGCATTGAGTGGGCAGCTACTCAAGAATAAGCATGAGCCTTTGGAGGCAGTGGAATGCTACCTGTGCTGCCTTTGGTGTGGTAGAGTCTGTGGGCTAGGGGCCCAGTATACCACAGCCATTACCCCATGACATACCCACAGACTCCCATGGCACACGTGGGGCAGGACATGGAGCATGGTGGAATGGGAAATAACCCGACTGTCACCATGTACCTCTGCAGCATGAAAGGAGACACTATGGATATCTGTCATACCTGTGCTCACACAGGCAAACAGGTATGCATGTGCAGCAATGTGTTGCTGTCAGCAGCATTTCTGGCTATATGATAGTAAACTAAATTACTATTGGGTGGGTTCCAGTGGTGTACTGGACTGACAAATTAGTAGGTCAGAAATGTTCCTGACTTAACTGCTGCCTGCTTTTCCACCAGTTGGCCCTGCTGTGCTCTGATATGGAATGCATGCAAATGAGGCTGAGGTCCTCTGGAAGCTCACAGTGCTGCCCTGCATCATGCACCTCACCCTGATTGTAGTTCTGTGGTGATACAGACTCTGGGCCAGACACGTATTGGGTGGGACCATCTAGCAGTGTGCTGACACTGCCATCGCACCACCTGCAGTAAGTGCCCTGAATTCAGTCAGTTGTCACTAGTGATGACTTTCCTTCATCCATCAGCAAGATATGTTACAGAGTTCTGCCCTTAGAATTCCTCTTTCTTGGTTGTGTAGTCTCACACTTTAACCTTCAAAATGGTTCCTAAGCTAAAGATCCCATCTCCTTTGACTCTGTTAGTGGTGGTTCAATTCATTCTGTTGCTTTAACTCTTTCTGTGCTGGTCAGAAAACTGTTTTTTACAGCTGTAGCTCTAAAACTAAAGTAACTTTCCTCAGCCAAAATATAACAGACAAATGCCAACCTCTAATACCATAACCATGATAATGAATTTCCATCTTGAGTTGAGAAGTAACATCAAAAACAAAATAGAAACATAGAAACATAGAAGTTGACGGCAGATAAGGACCGCAAGGCCCATCCAGTCTGCCCATTTCTTTTTTCTACCTTATAAATGTGCCATCGGCCTTTGCTCTGTCAGTGGCCTATCTATTCATAGTCATTTGTATTGCTCCCTTATACCTATCCCATGCCTGTTTGAAGCCCTGCACTGTATTCATAGCCACCACTTCTCGTGGTAAGCCATTCCATGCATCCACCACCCTTTCTGTGAAAAAGAATTTCCTCACATTCCCCTTAATCGGCCCCCTCTAATCTCATGCTGTGTCCTCTTGTCCTGCTATTTTTCTTATATTTAAACATGTTAGACTCTTTTCACCTTGTTAATGCCCTTAAGGTGTTTGAATGCCCTCGATCATATCACCTCTCTCCCTCCTTTGCTCAAGGGTATACATATTGAGCTCTGTTAATCTGTCCTCATATGTCTTCTGATGCAGCCCTGCACCATTTGGTTGCCTTCTCTGGACTGCCTCAATTTGGTTAATGTCCTTGTGAAGGTGTGGCCTCCAATACTGCATGCAGTACTCCAGATGGGGCCTAACCAGTGTCTTGTAAAGAGGGATTATTACCTCCCTCTTACGACTTGTGATACCCCTACTAATACACCCTAACACCCCCCTAGCCTTACCTACTGCTTTAGAGGTCTGCTTGGATGATTTCAGGTCATCAGTGATGATGATGCCCAAGTCTATTTCTTCCTTTGTGACTGCTAGCAACTCCCCTCCCAGCCTATAGGTGGCTTCACGGTTTCTCTTCCCTATGTGCATGATCTTGCATTTCTTTGCATTAAATCCCAGTTGCCACTCTTCTGACCATTTTGCTAGTTTATCCAGATCTCTTCTCATTCTGCCCACCCCATCTGGATCATCTACTCTGTTGCAGATCTTGGTGTCATCTGCAAACAGACAAGCCTTACCCTCTAGTCCATCTGCAAGGTCACTAATGAAGATGTTGAAGAGACTGGCCCCAGGACTGATCCCTGAGGTACCCACTTGTGACTTGCATCTCTTCTGACTGTATACCATTTACCACCACTCTCTGTTTCTGCCGTCAACCAGTTTGCCACCCAGTTGACCAACTTGACCCACCCAGGCCTGCCAGCTTATTTATCAATCTTCTATGTGGAACAGTGTCAAAGCTTTGCTGAAGTCAAGGTAGGCGACATCAACTGCTCCCCTTGGTCCTCCACTCTGTTGCCAGTCAAGAAATCTATGAGATTAGTTTGACAGGACCTTCCTTTTGTAAACCCATGCTGTCTTGGATCCTGTGCCCCTATGGATTCCAGGTGTTGCATTATCCTTTCCTTAAGGAGTGCCTCCATAATCTTGCCCACTACTGAGGTAAGACTGACTGGTCTGTAGTTCCCCGCCTCCTTCCTGCTACCACTCTTGTGAAGCGGGATCACATGAGCCCTTCTCCAGTCTTCTGGGACCTCTCCTGTGCTCAGAGACTCACTAAACAGTTCTGCTAATGGCTCTGCTAGTTCCACCTTTAGCTCCTTAAGTACCCTGGGATGTATGCCATCAGGTCCCATTGCCTTATCCACGCTGATCTTAGCAAGCTCTTGTAGGATCCTTTCTTTTGTGAAGGGAGTAGTGCTCACCTCCCCGTGTTCATGATGCTGAGCTATGGGCCCTGCCTACCTTCTCTTCAGTAAATACTGAGCAAAGTATCTATTTAGGATAGATGCCTTACAGGGTCCTCCTCCTCCTCACTGCTCCTTTTCTCCATTAAGCTTAGCAATACCCCTCTGGACTTTCTCCTTTCACTAATGTATCTATAGAAAGTCTTGTCACCTTCTTTTACTGTTCGTGCTAGTTTTTCCTCAGTTTGGGACTTTTCCTGCCTTACTGCCCTCCCTGCTTCCCTTAGGGCAGTTTGGTATGCCTCCCTATCTTCATCCCGTTGTGTTCCCTTGTATTTCCTGAAGGCCAGCCTTTTGGCTCTGACCTTTTCTGCTACTGTATTTGAGAACCAAAGTGGTTTCCTTCTTCTTTTGCACTTCCTTTTCTGTCTAACACAATGGGATGTTGCTTCAAGTATTGCATCCTTAATGCTTGCCCACTTTGCCTGTACCCCTCACCTGTGTTTCTTTTTACCAGGGCTAGCTTAACTCTGTTGGCCATCTTATCAAAGTCAGCTCCTCTGAAGTCCCATATTTTTGCCTTGGAATGGGATGATTTAGATGTAGTAGCCAAATTGAACCATACCATGTGATGGTCACTGGCCCCAGGTGACCTTCTAACTGGAGATCTGTGATCCCTTCCTTGTTAGTCAGTACTAGATCTAGGATAGCCCTGTCTCTCGTGGGTTGCTGTACCAGTTGTTTGAGGCCCTCCCCCTGCAGGGAATCCACTTTGTGTCTAGTTCTGGCAGATGTTCCTGCTGGTATTGACCAATCTGTGTCCGGCATGTTGAAGTCTCCCATTATCAGAACCTCCCCTTTAGCTGTCATGTTTTGTATATCCTCTAACAATAATGTGTCTATGTCCTCTCCCTGGTCTGGGGGCCTGTAGACAACCCCAGTTCTTATGTCCCTACTTTTCAACCTTGCAGACTCTTTTCGGACAAAATGAGTGCAAAACTCTGCTGCCCTCCTCCTTATTCCTAGAAGAAAACCTAACCATATTACTAATGTACTATGAACCTTCTGCAGACCCCAGTCAGGTTTACAAAGTATCCACTTCAAGATCACTCTTGCCCCTTCCCACTTCTGACCTCTTCCTTTCTGTTATAATTGTACTTTACTGTACAGTACTCTGAGCTTAGCAAGAATGCATACTCTATAAATAAGACTACTACTATTTCTAAATGCTCTTTCACCTCCCTACCTGCTTTATCCCCTCAGCTGCAGTTCCTGTCCTCATTTCTTGAGCTCTAAATGTAGTTGCTTTCTTAGGGCCCTGCTATCAATCTCTGTTTCAGTTACTTAGGGTTGGACTGTGGCGCAGTGGGCCCACCAGGAAGGTAAGTACTGGCGGCCCAACTAGAAGTGTCATTTCACCAGAATCTTAGGGGTTGTGAAGTTCAATTTCAGCAGAATCATATGGGCTGCAAAACTCCTCCAGCCACCAAACTTATATAAATAATTGCTAGGAATACCTTGTTTAAGGGGTTCTTAGGGACTGTGGCGGACATCATAGGGGTTGCAAAGAAATCACAAGGGTCTCAAATGCAACCCATAGCTACCTCCAAATGACACCCTGGGGACCAACTGGAAAACAGGTCATGGGATATCAGAAGTGACTGTTTCATATCTTCATATAATCTTAATTTGGTACATTTCTTCTAGGTTTAACATTTGGATAACTTGCAGATACATGAATAATACTCTTTATTTAGAAGATAGAAGTTATGTTAAGGAATGTTTAGGGCTTGCAAGTTAGGAAGTGGAACACTTGTGAGGAGCCCACCTGGAAAATATCCAGTCATCCAGGTGGGCCATCCCAATGCTGTAGTTACTCTAGTCCCTCTTTTGGAATTCCCTCCCCTGATAACAGCAGACTGCCAATTCCTAACCTAGGTTTATATAACCACCCCAAAAAAAAAATATACCGCTTGCAAGTGTATTTTTTCTAATTAATGTCTTGCATATAACTGTCTTTATATAAGGTATTTATGCCTTCTCACCTGCTTTTATGTTGTTTTGTTTTAATTGCAGCAAAGTGGTTACAGTGAATGTGGCATACATGTGTATGGTTTTTATTTAAAAAAAGTACTGGTTAAGCAGTGGAAAGTTGCAAAGTGTGAGTGTTTAATGAAGGTCTAATGGCCTGTAGTCTCTGTATCTCAGAGGTAACAGAGTGGCCCAAGCTTTAAAAGTGCCACCTCTGGAAATGCGGCTCGATTTTCAACGGTTGATGCAGGGCTTGCGTCAAGCCCTGCATTAACCACATTCTTCGGCACAGCTGCGCCAAACTCCTTTGATGCAACTGAACCCAGTTTTATTACATTTGGCACAGCTGTGGCAGTTTTCACACTTTACAGCCGCTTACACCAAATATTTGGCTCAAGCCTTACAAAGAGGGTCCCCCAAATGGCACGAGTTAGACTAGAGAAAACCTGTTGTGACTTATGACATTTGACCCACGGGATTGAAAATACCGATGGGCAGCTGGGAAAATGTCCAAACCCCATGTGCCAAATGAATGGCGCAACAGGGGCTTTTAGCATTCTCAGGGCACTGAAAATTGAGCCTGGGGCCCCACAGGGGGACACTATGAGTGGAGCCAGAAACTAGACATGAACTGACACTATGGATCACATACAAGAACTTCAAATGCAGCCATAATTCTTGTGAGAGGGACTCCTTTTGATATTTAGAAATAAAATGGGTCTATCAGGGACAGAGAGGCATTGAGGGGAGTAGGACTGAAGAACTAAGATTAACATTCCTTCAGGGATACAGGACAAGGAGGCAGATAGTACTAATTTGGTCAGACTAACTGTTGGGGGACATTCATAGACAGGAAATGTCACTGTTGGGTAAGAACTGGTCACCTATTTGGCTAATGTAACATAACATTTCTACCTCTAAGTCTTAGCCTAAATAAGTCTAGAATTATGCATTTGCATTTACTGTTTGAAAAAAAAGAAATTCTCAGCATTTACTGTTTAAAGCTTTTATTTGCATGTCTTCCTAATTGTACTGTTTAACTTTGTTTACTCTGAGATACAGCCTGTAAATAAACAACACTATTTATTAAGCTATAAGTGACTGATGTTGGACTGTGAAAGGGGTATTCTTGAGGGTCTCTCAGAGGTATCTATCCTATCAAAAAGGCACGTGAGCATAGCCAGTCAGAGCTAAATACTCCTTCCTAACATATTTCCATGTTTACTTTTAATTGAAAAAAATTGCAGACTGTCCCAAGTTAAAAATATTTGGGTTTATGGTTAAATGAAAACTTGAAAAATCGTGTGAATCTTTGGGGAAGAAGGTATATGCTAGTATAGGGGTTCGGTGTAGAAATAAAGCATATTTTTCCCAAGATGAAAGACAGAGAATAATACAAGTTATGGTACTGCCCTTGTTTGATTATAGAAACATAGAAATTGTTGACAGATAAGGACCTCCAGGCCCACCAAGTCGGCCCAAGTGTTCAATCTCCATGTTATCCAAGTACCCTAGGTGATCCAGGTAATTTCCCCCCTGCCCCCTCTCCAGAGTTTCCTTGTACCTATCCCAAGCAACCTTGAATCCTGTCACTGTTTTGGCCCCTGCCACTTCCTCGGGGAGTGCATTCCTTATATCCACTACCCTTTCTGTGAAGTAATGTTTCCTAATGTTTCCCTTCAATCTTCCCCCTTCTAGCTTCAGTTCATGATCCCTTGTCCTTGAGAGCCTCTTATTCTGGAATATACTGCTATCTGGGACCTTGTTTATACTGTTTTGATACTTAATGGTCTCTATTATGTCCCCCCTTTCTCTACTTTGCTCCAGGGTATACATGTTGAGGTCTTTCAGCCTCTCCTATGTGTCAAAAGGCTGAGTCCTTGCTCCATTTTCATTGTCCTCCTCTGGACTCTCTACACTGTATCCACGAGGTGCAGTCTCCAGAACTGGACATAGTAATCAAGGTATGGCCTCACCAGCTGTTTGTACAAGGGCATCACCACTTCCCTCCTTTTGTTCATAATACCTCTGCCTGCTGCCTATGCGTCCTAGCATTCTATTGGCCCTTGCTACTGCCCTCTTGCATTGCTTAGACACCTTGAGATCGTTGGATATTATTACACCAAGGTCCCTATCCTGCTCTATTGTTTCCAGTATCTGACTACCCATCCTGTACTCTGCTTTTAGATTTCTACTCCCTAAGTGCATAACTTTGCACTTTTTGGCATTAAAGCTCAACTGCCACCCTTTTGACCACTCCTCTAGTTTGTGCACATTTTTTATAATTTTTCCTACTCCATCAGAAGCCTTTGTCTGCTCTGTTGCAGAGCTTTGTATCATCCATGAATAGACAGACCTTCCCCTCAAGCCCTTCCGCAATGTCCCCTATGAAAATATTGAACAGGATAAGACCCAATGCCAACCCCTATGGTACCCCGCTAGTCACCCTTCCCTACCCTGATGGAACTCCATTAACAATCATCCTTTGCCTTCTTCCCTCCAGCCAATTTTTCACCCATCTCTTCACCTCAGGTCCTACCCCCAGGGCTCTCATTTTGTGCAGAAACCTTCTTTGCAGCACGGTGTCAAATGCTTTACTGAAGTCTAGGTACCGTATACCACATCCACTGCCCCGTCCTAATTTGTTGCACAAGTCACCCAGTCAAAGAATTCAAATAAGTTTGTTTTACATGACCTCCCTTCCATGAAACTGTGTTGTCTGTGATCCTTCAGGTCATTGGAATCAAGATACTTGATAATTTTTTCTTTCAGTAATTTCTCCATCTACTTCCCCACCACTGATGTCAGGCTGACTGGTCTGTAGTTACTTGCCCCTTCCTTGCTTCTTCCGTTATGCAGGGGGACTATATCCACTCCCTTCCAGTCATCTGGAACCACCCCCATCTCTAATGAACTATTGAACAGGCCAGTTAATGTTTCAGCTAGCTCCTTCCTCAGCACCCACAGTATTCTGGGGTGAATCCCATATGGTCCCATGGGTTTGTCAGCCTTTACTCATGCTAGTTCCTTTAGGACCCCCTCCACTTTGAATAGGCTGGTGTCCACCCCGTCCTCAGCTTCCCCTCTCCCCAATCTACCCTTCTTCTCCCTCCTCCTCCACCGTGAACACAGAACAAAAGTAGCTATTTAGGATATCTGCCTTCTCCTGATCCCCCTCCACCATCTCCCCACCCTTATCCCTCAGCTGAACTATCCCACCCTTTGTCTTCCTCCTTTCACTCACATACCGGTAAATGGTTTTATCCCCTGTCTTAACTGATTGGGCTATATTCTCTTCAGTCCTCACCTTTGCTCTCCTGACCTCAGTTCCTACTTCCTTTTTCCTTTCCTGGTATGCTTCTCTATGTTCCTCACTCTGTGTCTGTATCTTCTGAATGCTACTTTCTTCACCCTTACATTTATTGCAATCTCCTTACTGAACCATAGAGGTTTCCTCGTTTTTCCTGTTTTTACTGATCTGAGAGACGCAGAGGTTTGTGGCATCTAATATAGCCCCCTTTATTTTTTCCCATTTTTCTTCCGCCCCCTCCAGATCTCCCACCCCTGCAAGAGTTTTCTTGAGGCGGTCTCCCATACTCTTAAAGTTTGCTCTCATGAAATCTAGGACTTTTGCCTTAGAGTGTTTCCCTTCTGGCGCTGTCCTTAGCATGAACCATACTGTATTATGGTCACTTCTGCCTAGGCTTTCCCCACTGAAATCCCTCCCACTCTGTCTCCATTTGTGAAAATCAGGTCCAGTACTGCACCTTCACTAGTAAGTTCCCTGACTAGCTGTCTCAAGAGTGCCCCATGTAGGGAGTCAATGATATCTCTACTCCTGGCAGAGGCCGCTGGTGGGGTACTCCACTCCCCATCTGGTAGGTTGAAATCCCCCAACAGCAGCACATGACCTTTATTTGCCACCTTCTGTATTTCCTCCATCATAGCTTTGTTCACCCCCCTTCTTGTGATGGCAGCCTATATATTACCCCAGTGCGAATAATATCCCCTTTCCCTTTCTCCAAGGTGACCCATACAGCCTCTGCCCCCCACTTGCCTAATGCCTCAGAAGCCTTTATATCATCCTTCACATAAAGTGATACCCCTCACCTTTTCTGCCTTCTCTGACCTTTCAGAAAAGAGCATATCCTGGGTATGAACATGTCCCAGTCCTGTTCCCCATAGCTCCATGTCTCTCTAATAGCCACAACGTCTAGGTCTGCTTCTGCCATGACTGCTGCCAGGTCTGGAACCTTGTTTCCCAAACTCCTAACATTGGCGCTCTTGACCTTCCATAACTCATATCTACTTCCTTGTCCCTCCTCTCTATTTGCCCCCACCCTTCCTTGCCAAGGACTTTCTCTTGTTATCTCTCCTTCCTCTCTGCTGACCCAGTACTTCCTACCTTTCTTACTACCTCCTCATGTCTTACTGCCACACAAGTTCCCTTTTATTTCCCCTTTCCTTAATTTGTTGTAATCTCTCCTCTTGCTTCCTTCCTCCTGCTGTCCAGCTTCGTGCTCCAGTCATCCTATTTGATTAATGTAAATGTTGAGCTTTTGTGCTAACGAGCCAACCCTCTCCCTTGTCAGGTGGAGACCATCTCCCTTAAAAAGCCTCCTTTCCCAGAGGTCACCCCAGATGCTGATGAAGTAGTACCACCTTGTCTGGCACCATTCCTTAATCCATCCACTAAGTTCTGCTATCTCATCTTATCTAATTATGTACCTCTTCTCTCCTCTCCCCCACACTGGTAGGACCAACGAGAAGGCCAAGGATGATGCTCCCACCTCCAGCCTTCCTGCCAGCTTTACCATACTTTATCTGACCTCATCAACTGGATGGTGGGCTAGGCCACTTGTACCTACATGAATTACCACCCTCAGTCCTTCCCCTCATTGTCAACCAATTTTCATATCTTTTCTGTATACTGTTTAGCAGATGCTCCTGGGAGGCATTTGACTGACACCTTTGAATGGCTTTCCCCCACCAATTTGTCCTCCACCCCCTAACCATAGAGTCCCCTACTACAATTTTCTATTTTTGCTCTTTTTCTCATTGACCTTTCTCTTATGGGATGCTGCTTTTTGGGTCCTGCCTAACACGCTTGTCGGACTTTGGTCCTCCCCTTTGAGATGGGCAGTTGTTCCCTTGCCAGGGATGATAATGCATCAGGGTGCTGATGACTGGAACCTTGCTGCCGCAGTCAACCCTTGTCTTCACCCCTCCCTCCCTCCCTCCCCACCATCCTGCACCCTCCTTGGCCATTGAGGCTCTGAGGGAGTGGAAGTGGCGGGGAGATTCCCAAGCTAGCAGGTGCCACAGCCTGGAAATTTCTCCCCAGGCTGCCTCAAGCTGACCCCTGAGCTCATCAAGATTTTGGCATATTGGGCAGCAGCCCACCCTCTAGAGGGTCTCCCTGGAGATGAGGGCCCAGCATCTATTACAACTTACACATCTCATGTTTTTATACCTTTTTCCTCATTGCTGACTTGTTTAATGTGGACTCAAGTAGTACTCTGTGTCATATCCCATGGGGACATTGGATATGCAGGCTTGTTGAAAACTCAGTCCCAGAGACTAGAACTATTATATCATAAACTGACTCGATTTGTCTTACTTGCCCCAAGGCAAATGTACCATTGTGCTTTCTTAAAAACTCTTCATTGTCTGCCTTTTGGAGCAATTGAGACAGCTGCATAACCTCTACGAGGAAATGTGCTAAACAAAATGTTCCTGTTTACATTACCAATTTGTTTTCTCATCGCTCCCTCAAACCAGGGTTAAGGTCTGCAAAAGGCTTTGAATATAGGGTTCAGAAAGTGAGCTCTTACATGGGTGACTTATCCTTTAGTATGGAACGCTCTTCCATGTAAGACGTGTTCCAGTCCCAATAATCTCCCTTCATTGCACACTTTGAAATTTTGGTTTAAATCTTCTTGCCATGTGCATTGTGATTCTTGTATTATTTTATAATGTTGTACCTTTTTATGTACTGTGCTATGTTGCACATATTTGTTTTTAAAGAAATTGCTGCTAACTCTTGTTACTAAACTTCTGTAACTTATCTTAATGTAATTTGTATATATTCCAGGAGGTCTTTGTAAATGAGCTTTGCTCATTTGGCTGCATGACAACTATTCCTGTTTTAAATAAAATTTAAAATTTGAAAATGTTTTTTTCCTAATATTGGGAAATGATAAGGCAATGAGTAGCAAATGACCACACTTCACCTGAGGCTTGAGCAGTTGGCCTAGACTTGATCTTTCACACCAATATCAGAAGCCTACTCTCCAAAACTGACTTGGTAAGAATTTGGGTTGGCCAAAAGAATCCTGACACCCTTATTCTATCTGAAACCTGGCTCTCTCCCACAGTTAACTCTACCACTGTTTCAATCCCAGGCTATTCTATCCATAGACAGGATCATTCAAAACATGGAGGTAGTGTTAAATGTTGCCAAACCTCTCACTTCTGAACTCCAATAAGAATGGCTTGGAGGTACCCCCAGCCCTCCAGGAGCTTTGAAGAGTTCCCATAAGTTCAGGTAATAAAGGTTCTCAACTGTAAATACCAAAAATGGCCCCCTGTCAGGAGGGAATATGTTTGCCTGAGTAATTCAAAAAGAATTACTGCATGCTTATCCAGTACTTGATGGATAAAAAACAAGATTGAGTCTTCCCAGTCAAGACATAGTTATCTGATTTATTTAGAAGGAGGTCTTTTGTATGTGGAAGAGCAAGGAAACATACCTGCAGGGACTTTTGAGCAGGGTTCTTCCAGAGTTTATACCACACCTTTAGAGTCACAGTTGTAAAATGATGAAAATTGGAGAAAGAGAGATAATCTGCTGAGGAAGAATAAAGGTAATGTTCTACTGGATAAAAGTAATTCAGAATGAATTCAGCGGACTTCCAGTGAGGAATGTATGCCTTTGCACTCTAAAGAGTGTTGATGTAGAGATGGACAGCCAGTACCTAGTTGTACAGATCTGGGAAACTCATTCCACGCTTTTGTTTCAGTAATTGGAGTACAGAATACCAGATCCTAGGGCAGCCTCCTGCCCAGGTAAAATGGAAAATGTGCTTGTGCTAAGAAAGAAAATATGTTTCATCAGGCATAATGGGAAGGGTTTGTAAGACATAAAATTCTCAGAAGAATGTTTTTACAGACTACTTCAGTACGATTAAGGAATCCAAACGATATCTGGGGCCACCTATGGAGGTTCAGTTGAATAGTCAATGTGAGTGGTTCTTAATTTAAAAGCTCAAGGTGGTCTATGTTTTGAGTTCAGTACATCCCCAAGTATTTAACACTATTATGGGGCCAGCAAAAGGGAAAGCTAAGTTTCAGTGCTTGGATTGGGGTAACATTAAGGGTTAAGATCTCAATTTTGGCTGAATTCAAAAGAAAGCCTGCGAAACCTTCCTATTGTTCCACTAATTCCCACACTTTAGGAAGGGAGGTGCCTGGAGAGAGAAGGGTTGGTAAAATGTCATCCACGACTTGTGTTAATTTATACTCCCATCCTCCCAGTGCCATGCCTTCTACCATCCTTTCTTGATGGATTGATGTTGCTAAGGACTCTATTTACAAAGCAAATAACAGAGGAGGGAGCAGACATCCTTGTCTGGTAACCAGGGGTGTAGCCAGGGATTTCAGATCTGCACACCAAGTGGACTCACTGCTACTCCCCAGGGGTGTAGCCAGACAGTATACAAATGTGCACCAGGACCGTGTTTGTTGCCTCATTTGGCACAATAAATACAACTTGTGTATCTCATGACAATGGTTGTTGAAATGCATGGGTAAATATAAATGCCATACATTGCTCCATAAGACACCCACATACCAGCCCAGAGCCTGTAAAGTTGTATTGTCCTTGGGATGCAAAGACAGTATTAGTGACCAGTCCTTTTTTTGACTTCCATGAATAAAATTACAGAAAGGCTCAGCATTTTCTTTGTTAGTTTTCATGGAAAAAGGAAGCAGTTCAGAGCTTGTTTGCTACCCCCCTTAAATAAAATTGCACTCCATGGAGTACTTGGAGTATGCCTGGCTACACCCATGCTGGTAACCAAGGCCAAAGTATTGGGGTTTGACAAGGAGCCACTTGTTCGAATACAGGCTTGAGGAAGATGATATAACTTCTGGAGAATGGTCACTAACTCATCAAGGAAGCCAAATGTGTACAATGTGCTCCATAAGAAAGGCCAAGAGATCCTGTTTAAATGTCTTCTCCATGTTGAGGCTGGCGAGAACCAGGAGAATCACATGCAAGGGTGCATATTCTGTGAGAAGTAAGGTGCCACACACATTGTCATGCACCTGTTTCCGACATACGAAGCCCACCTGGTCCCTGTCCAATCTAGCTGTCCATACTGCTGAAATCACTTTATAATCATAGTTACGAATAGAAATACATCTATAGGATTGGGGCAAGTTAGGGTCTTTCCCAGATTTAGGGAGTGCATAAATAACTGTGTAATGCTGTGAGGGTAAGGGGTCCCCACCTTGTATATAGAGATAAGCCAGTAGAAGGGGGAAGAAGGTGGTCCCAAAATTTCTTGAAAAATCCAGCCAGGTACCTGTTGGGATCTAGATGTTTTCTAGGCTTGAACTCCCTGAGAACCGCTTCTAACTTGTCCGAGGTAATGGAACATAGCAGCAATGCTTCTTAGTCCTGAGTTAAACTAGGCAAATTCAGAGAGGCCAGAAAAGCTGAAACCCTTTCCTGGGGGCAGGGTCCACAGTATAAACTTGGTAAAGGTGCTTGAGAACACCCACAATATACTGCTGTCTGTGTACTAAGAGATGTGTCTGAGGGATTTTCAAACATGTTACACACACCAGGTCCATAACAGCTCAAAGGCAATGTGTCAGCATGTGGGCTTCATGGGCTTCCCCTTCATGAAATTTATGAAACAAGTGAAATAGAGCTCAGACTGCTGAGTTTTTTGCTCTGCATTTGTAAGCTTTGATGTAAAACTGACTCTTGTGCTTTCTGAAACAGGGTCAGCTATTGGATACAGTATGATTCTTCCCTGTCTTGCATGCAAACACAGAATCCTGCTTGTTAGATGAGCTGGGTTAAGTAATTCCATATTACAGAGGAAATTAGTAAATCTATGACCAACATACACACATACGAAGAAGCCAGCAGAAGAAGGCCATTTGGACTATCAAGTCTGCTTCTATTGCAGGGTCCATAGCTTGAGCTAATGTCCCTGCCCTCCCTCCCCACTCATCCCATCCTCCCTACCCATGACCCTCACACTCCCCCTATGTCTGTCTCAGCCTCTCTTAAAGCTGCCCACTGTCTTCAATGAGATTACCTCTTTTGGCAGTGCATTCCAAGTTTCCACCACCCTCTCTGTGAAGAAGTGCTTCCTGACCTCCCTCCTATACTGTACCTCCCACCCTCCAGACTGTGCCCTCTTGTGTTATGGTTGCCATGTAGCTTAAAGATACTCTCCTCCTCAACCTTATTTATCCCTTTCAGGTACTTGGAGGTCCCAATCATGTCCCCTCTCTCTCTCTGTCTCTCCTGTCTTCCAGGGAGTACATGTTCAGTGCCCTCAACCTCTCCTCATATGCCTTACCCTGCTGACCAGCTATCATCTTTGTAGCCCTCATCTGGACCTTTTCCAACAGGTTAATAGACCTCATAGAGTTTGTCAGTCTTTGTCACTCATGCCAGCTGCTTCAACAGAGTGTATTGTACAGTTGCATTTGCATTCTATGTTACCTCATTAAGCATCCATTGGTCTTTTAGACTGATTTATTTTATTATGACTTTCTACAGTTTATTTAACCAAGACAGTCAATCTGAGATGCAACATCTCACTCCCAGTAAGGTCCTTGCTTCTAGTTCAGTTTTACAGCTACAGTATGATGGACTGAAGCTCAGAGAAATCAGGTGACTAGCATATAGTATATATATATATATATATATATATATATATATATATACACACACACGTATATGTATGTTATCTTTCTGAAAGAGACAGAGGAGAAGTGGTAAAAACAGGAAGCATCCATTAGTTCATATGATATGCAGTAGAAGCCCTTAATTGGGATGTCCTGGTGTTGGACTTTTCAGCCCTATTAAGAGGCCATCCCATAGAACAAAGAAGACAGATCACCTCCCCAAAAAAACATGCTGCACCCAATTCAGAGGCAGAGATGAAGCAAGCATGGGGGGGGTGAGGATCTACATTCAGTATGGCAGCCGTCAGGTCCATCCTGACACAATCAAACATGCTGTGCACCAGAGGTGAAGGAAGCAAGAGTGCGGGGAAAAGAAGTAAGACAGTGTGGGCTTGAGAAGACAGATTGCCGAGCAGAGGGTAGTGTGTATTTTTTAAACATACAAAACTTGACAAATCAGGCTCAGGAAATGGAAGGACATGGCAGATGAGTGTGTGTGTGATGTGTTAGGAGTAGCTAGCTGCAGTCATACTGCAGTTTCCACCTACTCATCAGCCCATTAATGTCAGTGCGGAAGTCAATGTGTAGCACTGAATCAAATGTTGGGACTGAAACGTCCCAGTAATCCATCTCCACTACTTAACAAGATTAAATCTATTGAAAGCAACAGCCATTTAAATCGGTTCTTGGGATGTCCCAATAAATTGGATGTCCCCATTATCCACTTCCCAATTAAGTGGATTCTATTGTATTTATATTATCCTTTAAGGAGAACTACAGTAAAAATTTACAAAAAAGATATGTTGTGCAGAGCATTTTGATTTGTGTGTGTAGTCCTAGTGTATCATCCTTTGTTTACTGTTAGGAGTTTTTTTTATTTGTCTACTAGTTTTATGCCCTCTGGGAATCTGCATGTTTGCATCCTTTATTGCCTTGGCTTTTCTTACAGTGCCTCCTGTCCCATTTGACAGTGATGTATCCAAAAGCATTTATTCAGCGAGTGCTGGCTTTTAGCCTATCTACAGCAACACTATGCTGCAAGGAGCATACTGTTTTGGCCTCGTAAAAATAATTATTTCTAAGCTAGTCTTTTTGTTTTCTAGGTATGTGTCTACATCTAGCCAGTAGAAGTGAATGTTTTGTTTTTAAGGTTCTTCTGTTCATCAAAAATTGCACAACCATTAAAAAAGCGCACAAATCACCCCAAGTCATTAATGCTGTAATAAGTGAAGGCTCTAGCTGTTTCCTTAGACAATAACCAAGTTAATTATCGCTCAGGTTTTTGCAAACTGTGAATGTAGCCTTAACTAGTGCTCAGTGGATAAGGGAAAGCATTTAAAATCACAGTTCTACTGCTCTAAACAGAATAAGTGCATCACGGTCACGTAGAACAGGAGGCATAGTAGGAAAATGAAAGGCAATAACAAATACAGACATGAAGATCACAGGGGGTATACAATAAGTAGGCACATTTTGAAAAAAGAAACCCTAATAGCAAACAAAGAAAATAATTAACTAGGACTACACAAAAACCAAAACACTCTGCACAACATTTTTTTTTTTTTTTTGTAAATTTTCACTGCAGATCTCCTTTAAGGATTTACCACCTTTGAAAAAAATAAGGGATACTCACACTTGGTGATGTAAACCACATCCCTTAAAGAGGTTTTCCAGTTTCCATAAAAACAAATTATAATAGCAGTTGGCAGCAGCAGGACACAGTTACACATTCCCCACAATGTATATTTCAGGACCTTCCAGATTTTTATTACTGAAGCAATTTTCATTAAAACACTGTGTTTTCCCATTGGAGCTCATCTGCACACACTGCTTATTCCTACTATAAAGTCATACTTCTTTACTCATGACATCACAATTTGTTGTCACAGAAGTACTTCTAGTGTCATGTCACAGACAGAGGCTTAGTATTTTAGGGCAGCAAAGGCAGCAGGAACAACCTTAAATAATAAAGAATGACACCTCTTAAAATTAGGATTTTGAGAGGAATGATGTAAGGTTTAAATCTTGTTGATAATTTTAGATCAGAGAATGATGTGATATTTGGATCCTGTTCATCATTTTAAATCAGGGAATAATGTGAGATTTAAATCCTATTGATCATTTTAAACCAAAGTGGCATTATGGCTACTAGAATCCAGCAAACCGCATCTGGCAGAGTATTTGCCAGAGACCCTTAAAATGAGTAGCATGCCCTGGTATCTTGTACATTTTATGTGTTTCCTTGTCAACTCTTTTCATGTACTGTAGGTGCTGGAAATATATGTGTTTGCTTTAGTTTGTTTTCCTTGTTCACACCAGCCCCTGTACCTAGCCTAGGGGTCTCCATTTTTTAGTTGTTGGAATCTCATTGTGCCTAAGAGCTGCATTAGCATATGAGAATATGATGAGTCAGCACCCTTTAAACTCCTCAGTATGCCTGGCTGCGTACCTAGAATTCAACAAAACAAGTTGCAGCAAGGTATGAAATGACACATTTATCTTCAGTTAGCTTTACACATGGTCTTAGATGTAATTCAAGTTTTTTTTTTTTAACTACATTCAGTCTGTGTGTTTCCAGAGAGTTTTTCAGGTTATGTGAAATTTCAGCATAGAGATGCATGGAGTAAATGGGTGGTGTGACATCATGCTCTCATATGCTAATGCAGCTGTCAGGGACAATAAGATTTCAACAACCAGAAAATGAAGACCCCCAGGTTAGTTGCAGGGGCCAGTGTTAATGGTGAACAAACTAAAACAAACATATATATCCAGATCAGAAGGCTATGGGTTCTATCCCCGCACCAGGCACTTGGGTTAAATTCCAGTACTGACACTGTAGTGCAGAATGAGGAGGGTGCTGCATTCCTGAGGTGCCATCTTTCAGATGAGACATTAAACTGAGGTCCCGTCTGCCTGTTCTGGTGGTGGTTTAGGTGGATATTAAAGATCCCATGGCACTTCTTAAAAAGAGTAGGGAAATTTTATTAGAAGCTGGACTTCATTACAATGAAACACAATCGTTATAACACCTTCAAAGGAAAAAAACAAATACACAGCATAAATCTCATACAAAGTATTGGCAATACAACAAAAAATGCATGATCAATTGGGAAATAAAGTCTGGAACATAGAAACATAGAAACATAGAAGTTAACGGCAGATAAGGACCACAAGGCCCATCCAGTCTGCCCATTTCTTTTTCTACCTTATGAATGTGCCATCAGCCTTTGCTCTGTCAATGGTCTATCTATTCATACTCATTTGTATTGCTCCTTTATGCCTATCCCATGCCTGTTTGAAGCCCTGCACTGTATTTATATCCACCATTTCCTGAGGTAGGCCATTCCATGCATCCACCACCCTTTCTGTGAAAAAGAATTTCCTCACATTACCTCTTAATCAGCCTCCCTCTAATCTCATGCTGTGTCCTCTAGTCCTGCTATTTTTCTTATATTGAAACATGTTAGACTCTTTCACCTTGTTAATACCCTTAAGGTGTTTGAATGTTTCGATCCTATCACCTCTCTTCCTCCGTTGCTCTAGGGTATACATATTGCGCTCAGTTAATCTGTCCTCATATGTTTTCTGATGCAGTCCCTGCACCATTTTGGTTGCCCTTCTCTGGACTGCCTCAATTTGGTTAATGTCCTTGTGAAGGTGTGGCCTCCAGTACTGCACGCAGTACTCCAGATGGTGCCTAACCAGTGTCTTGTAAAGAGGGATTATTACCTCCCTCTTACGACTTGCGATACCCCTACTGATACACCCTAACATCCCCCTAGCCTTACCTACTGCTTTAGTGGTCTGCTTGGATGATTTCAGGTCATCGGTGATGATAACGCCCAAGTCTCTCTCTTCCCTTGTGACTGCCAGCAATTCCCTTCCCAGTCTATAGGTGGCTTCAGGGTTTCTCTTCCCTATGTGCATGATCTTGCACTTCATTGCATTAAACCCGAGTTGCCACTCTTCCGACCATTTTGACAGTTTATCCAGATCTCTTCTCATTTTGTCCACCCCATCTGGATCATCTACTCTGTTGCAAATCTTGGTGTCATCTGCAAACAGACAAATCTTACCCTCCAGTCCATCTGCAATGTCACTGATGAAGACATTGGAGAGGACTGGCCCCAGGACTGATCCCTGAGGTACCCCACTTGTGATTTGCATCTCTTCTTGACTGTATACCATTTACACCACTCTCTGTTTTCTGCCCCACAACCAGTTTGCCACCCAGTTGACCAACGCCTGACCCACCCTGAGCCTACCCAGCTTATTAATCTTCTATGTGGAACAGTATTGAAAGCTTTGCTGAAGTCAAGGTAGGTGACATCAGCTGCTCCCCCTTGGTCCTCCACTCTGGTTACCCAAAGAAATCTATGAGATTAGTTTGACAGGACCTTCCTTTTCTAAACTCATGCTGTCTTGGATCATGTGCTCCTAATGATTCCAGGTGTTGCACTATCCTTTCCTTAAGGAGTGTCTCCATAATCTTGCCCATTACTGAGGTAAGACTGACTGGTCTGTAGTTCCCTACCACTCTTGTGGAGCGGGATCACATGAGCCCATCTCCAGTCTTCTGGGACCTCTCCTGTGCTCAAAGACTCACTAAACAGTTCTGATAATGGCTCTACTAGTTCCACCCTTAGCTCCTTTAGTACCCTGGGATGTATGCCATCAGGTTCCATTGCCTTGTTCACCCTGAGCTTATTGAGCTCTTGTAGGACCCTTCTTTTTGTGAAGGGACTAGTGCATACCTCCCTCCCCCTTGTGTGGGCCCTGCCCTACCTTATCTTAAGTAAATACTGAGCAGAAGTATCTATTTAGAATAGGTACTTTTACATCGTCCTCCACCTCACACTCCCCCTAATCCCCTTTGATCTTAGCAATGACCCCTCTGGACTTTCTCCTTTCACTAATGTATCTATAGAAAGTCTTGTACCTTCTTTTACTGTTCATGCTAGTGTTTCCTCAGTTTGGGGCTTTGCCTGTCTTACTGCCTTCCCTGCTTCCCTTAGGGAAGTTTTGTATGCCTCCTTTTCTTCATCCTGCTGCGTTACCTTATAATTCCTGAAGGCCAGCCTTTTGGCTCTGACCTTTTCTGCTACTGTGTTTGAGAACCAAAGTGGTTTCCTTCTTCTTTTGCACTTCCTTTTCTCACTAACACAATAGGATGTTGCTTCAAGTATTGCATCTTTAATGCTTGCCCACTTTGCCTGTACCCCCTCACCTGTATTTCTTTTTGTCAGGGCTAGCTTAACTCTGTTGGCCATCTTATCAAAGTCAGCTCCTCTGAAGTCCCATATTTTTGCCTTGGAATGGGATGATTTTGTTCTAGTGGCCAAATTGAACCATACCATGTGATGGTCACTGTCCCCCAGATCTAGATCTAGGATAGCCCTGTTTCTTGTGGGTTGTTGTACTAGTTGTTTGAGGCCCTCCGGTTGCAGGGAATCCACCATGTGTCTAGTTCTGGCAGATGTCCCTGCTGGTATTGACCAATCTGTATCTGGCATGTTGAAATCTCCCATTATCAGAACCTCCCCTTTAGCTGTCATGTTTTGTATATCTTCTAACAGTAATGTATCTATGTCCTCCCCCTGGTCTGGAGACCTGTACACAACCCCAGTTCATATGGCTGTCCCATTTCTTGTTTCCAGGGTGACCCACACTTCTTCTGGCTCCTTATGTATATTCTGAATTTCTGTAGCTTTGATATTTTCATTGACATAAACGGCCACTCCACCCCCACCCCCCCTTTTTGCACCTCGGTCTCTTCTGAACAGTACATTGCCAGGTACTAAAGTCTCCCAAGTATGGTTACTGGTAAACCATGTCTCGCTAATGGCTACTATGTCCAGTTTAGCCTCTGTCATTATTGCCTGCAGATCTGGGATCTTGTTTCCCAGACTGTGAGCATTTGTGAAAATGATTTTCCATTGGCCAGATTTCTGTGTCTTAGTTGTTGGGTCAAGTCCGGCGTTTCCCCTGTGCGTTGTATTGGGAGCCGGACTTTTTTCCATACCTGCTGATGCAAATTAACTACAAACATTATGAACTCCTGTTTGACCACTAGCTGGGGGGGAGGGGTGTTCTTCCCATTCAACATATGGGGTGCTGCACCCCCTCCCCATTTGCTAGTTTAAATATTCTGCAAAGATGTCAAACCTCTGCCCCAATGCACTGACTCCCTCCTTAGTCAGATGCAGTCCATCAAATTTAAAGAACTTTCGCTCCCAAAACTGTTACCAGTTCCCTACATATTTGTGTCCTTTTTGCTGCCACCAGCCCTTGAGCCACATGTTTAGCTCCCCTATCACCCCTTCTCTGACCTTCCGTCCATCTGCCCCCCTCTCCCAGACTGGCAGGATCTCAGAGAAAGAGATGCCAGATGAGATGGATGATAGTTTGTCACTCAGCCTGGTCAGGTGTTCCTTGGTATCCACAACTGACCGGCTGGTGAGATCATTAGCCCCTATGTGTACCAGGACGTCAATGTTATCCCCTGCTTTCTGAACAATTTTAGCAATGTGGTCAGTGTCTCTCCATGCTGATGTACCTGGGACACATCTGACCATTACCCCTAGTTGGAGATACGTATCAACTCCCCGAATCATGGAGTCTCCTATGATCAGAAATTTTTTGGATTTCCTTTTTGCTTTTTTTGTTTTGGTTCCTGTTTTGGTCAAGTTTTCTTGTGCTAGCTCCTGTGCTGCAGTGACCTGCTCTGCAGTGTCCTCTGCCCTTTGTGTTTGATTTTGGAGATAGAGGCAGATACCTGTTTGTAGATTTTATATGGTTTGTTAAGGTGATAATGTTGGAGAGCACCAAGTGATGGGGTACCCGATTTGCCCCTCCTAATCACCTCCCAATCTCCCAGACCAACTACCCTCTGCGGTCGAGGTGCTTTTGTTGGATGTTGGGTTCTTATAATATATTTCCTCTTGAATATGCAATTTGAGGTGCACAATCTCTGCCCATGCTGCCTGGAGCTGAGCTCTTAGATCTCCAATGGCCCAGCATGTAGTGCAGTGTCCTAAATCCTGTAAAACTGCCCTTCTGAATAGTGTTCCACAGTACCTGCAGTTAATGATATCCATTTCAGATAAGTTGCTGGGTTTATATCCTGGTCAGAGTAATTAGAAGGAAGAAAATGAAAGCAAAAGTTTGATTTTGTGTTTTGTTTGTTTGCTTTTGTATAACTTGTTATAACAAGTTAAATTACTAGTGCCCCTGCAAATGAGGTCACTGTGTGGATACCTCTCTGATCCGCCCCTTCCTTGGGAAGCATTCGATTTGACAGTTCCACGGGCCACAGAATGTGCTGCCCATGCATTAATGACAGCTCCTTCTAAAAAGGAGACTGGATGATTTTTCTTAGCTGATCCTTGAAATCAGTCAGCAAGATGGGCAGTGAACCACAGGGCTTAGTAGGTAGTGTAAGTGGTAACAGTGTAGGATCTGGAGTTTTCTAAAGCTGTAAAAGGTAATCACTTTTATACTTGCAAACTGTGCTTTTGTTAATGGGGTTATTGTATTTTATATGGTAAAAATGGACGTCTGCCATAATGTCATTGTCATAAGCACAGCACATGTTTGAAGCAGATCCCAGCACTGTAAAAGGCACACCTTGAAGGAGGCCACTTTGTGGCAGGTTGGGGAGTGGAGGCAGACAGTTCCCTCACTACAGAAGGTGTAACAGTGTTGTCCACACCAGAGGTGCCACCAAGGTTTTGGAAATGGACAAAGTCCTTTGTTCCTCCCAAACGTATGTCACTTGGGATCCTATTCAAACCATCAGTCACCTGTGCTCTCCAAGTCTACATCTAGTACAGAAGCAAATTCAGTGGATGCAATTTTGACTTATCTGCCTGCATCATGAGAGCTGCTAGACTGAAATGTTCCCCCATAGGCAATTCACTGGCAAGCGAGCATCGATAACAAAAGCACAATACCATGAGTAGAACATTTTTGTGTTGCTGCATGAAAGCACTTAGACTGTGCTCTTGTAGCTTAGGGGAGGTCAGAAAAAAATACAATTCCTGACCCTCACTTTTCACAAAAAAAAAAAAAGTATCTGTGATCTACCGCTTTCGTAATAATCAGAAATGTACAAAGTATATGAGGAGACTCTGTAGCTGCTTGTGAGTTGACCCCCAATGTGCTCATTTAATTTTCATAGCTAAATCCTTTTTTTGTAGTTCAATGGGAAGCTAGCTCTTGAAAAGATAAGCAGATCTCTCATCCTTGTTTCCCTCTGGGATCCCCATTAGCCTGACATTGACTACTCCGCTAGCATTTTTCAGTGTCTCCACATGGTTTCTGTCAATCTGCCTAAGGCCCTTAGAAGCATTTTAATTGACATCCAGAACTGTTGTGGTAAGTGCTACCAATTTAGTATCCAGGCCACATAACTGTTCCAAATTTTTCTCTGTTTTCTGATCCATAATCTGTATCATGAGGGTATCCAGTGAACACAGTGACTGTGATTGATCGCTTTCAAAAAGGGTGACTCAGTCATGGTTCCTGTGTTCAGGGCTACCTGGCAGGGTAGTGACTGGATACCATGGTGGGCGAGGCAGGGCAACGGGAAGCATACGCACATGTATGCATGTGCACACGTGCTAGGGGGAGAGGAAGGGAAGGGGAGGTATGTGGGAGGGAGTGTGGCAGGCAGCTGCTGAGCTGGTCAGCTAGCGTGGTGGGGAGGGTGGTCGGTTGGGGTGTGCAGGGTGCAGGTCCAGAGCATCACGTTTTTTTCTGTGCCGGCAGGTGGCTTGTTTTTTTAACAATTTAACCCCTCCGCCATGCATCCCCCCTGGAGTTGAGAATCCTTAAGTAGAGGGGTGCGGGGGGCCCCAAATACATGTAAATTCCATCACCACCTTGCAGTTCGCCACAAGTGTACATCTCCATAATTCATTTTCAGCGTTGTACACTCATCCGAATGGTGATTGCTATTCCACAGTCGCCAATATCACATAGAACTGTATCACAATCATTACTGTCTACCATGGTGGACTATTTCTAGTGGACCCAGGTTTCCCTGCTCTGGGGCTGCCTGGGTCCTTAGCAGGAGGTGGCTACTGTGATTTTGTCAAATTACTAGAAAACACTTTTTTTTGTTAATAACATTCCTAATTTAGTCCCATAGCTCTGTTGAGATATGTCTTGTCTGTACAGAGTCTGCTCCCCCAGCAATGCAGTACAGTACATAGTTTGCTCCCTAGCCCTTACACCATGCTACCTATCTTCATCTATTTCTGATTCTGCTCTGATGCCCCAATCCTCTTCTTGTGATATCATCGTCTGTTGTTGTGGAAATGATTCTGCTATCATGAGCAGAGGATTATAACGTCAGGGCAGGTGTAAGCAGCAGGAACTGATGAAATAGTAGTAAAATCTTTATTGTTATACAGGAAGTTGGAATACACACCATTAGGACCTGAAGGACCTGTTTCCAAGATGGTCCTGTTTAAGGTTTCAGTTAGGAGTACAGGCTAGATCAATAATATCAAGGTAATACAAAACATACAAACAATTACTAGCTTTCGAGAAAAGATGATGGGCCCAGCTGTATGACAGTGCCTTTGCTGTGACCCCCTCAATCTATGCTGATCAAATGATGGAGTTGATTATTACTACTATTCACAGGAGCAGGCTCCACTCATCAGATGGCAGCCAGATGAGGTAGCGAGAGAAGGGTTTGTGCCTGTCACCATTGACCACCACACAGTGTATCCTTTTCTGTTGGGTGGCATGGGGAAGGAGGGCAGGATTGGATGCCTTGAGGATGGGGGGGTACAGGGGCTAAATGGTTGCTTTGAGCTGGGATGGGTAGAGGAGGGCACGATAGGTAGACTTTCTAAAGGGTTGGGAGAAGGGTACTATAACATGTATTTCTGTTTACTTTTCCTGGAATGGAGCAAGAAGGTGGGACTGGGTGATTTGAAAGTGGGAAGAAAAAGAATTACATTTGTAATGGTTGGGGCTAGGGTGAAGAGGGTGAGAAAGGTTGATACAAATGTGGTGGTAAGATTTTTTTTTTTTTTTTTTTAAATAAAACTTTACTGGAAGAGTGTGAAGCAGGCAAGCGTGCTACACAAAGTGCTGGGAAGCATGAAGTGGCCAACTTTGCAGCAACTTCACCAACAAAGTTTTAGCTCACATTACCTCTAGTTCAGACCACGTCACTGCATTGATTCAGAGCTCTGTCCAGGAGCCATCCATCTATAAGAGTAGTGCTCAGAGTTCTGAATACATGCATAGATACATAGACGCTGTTGGCAGATAAGGGTCTATGGCCCACCCAGTCTGCCCATTTGAGCTTGTAAGTTCATTTTCTGTTTCTCTAGAAGTCTGTTGCCCCTTACCCCTGACCTCCAGAATTCCCTTATGTCTATCACATGCATTCTTAAATCCCATGATTGTTTCAGCCCCCACTACTTCCTCTGGCAGGGTGTTCCACTTGTCCACCACCCTTTCTGTGAAGAAGTTCTTCCTCACGGTTCCTCTGACTTGCCCTCCCTCCAACTTCATCCCATGCCCTCTAGTCCTGGAACCTTTTTTCCACTGGAAAATAGCGTATTCCTGCACCCTGTTTCTCTCTGTAAGGTACTTGTTTGTCTCTACATATCCTCTCTCCCTCTCTCTCTCCTCCAGGGAGTACATATTCAGGTCCTCCAGCCTGTCCTCATAGGACTTGTGATGCAATCCCTGTACCATCTTTGTTGCCCTCCTCTAAACCTTCTCTACCCTGTCTATGAAATGTTAATTTTATTAAGTTACTCTATACCCTACCTTTCAACCATATCCCCAGTGAACTTTATCTACCTTCTCTTCCTTCTACCTTATGCAGTGACACAATATGTCAAACTCCCAATTCCTGGTTCCTTGAAGAGAATGGTACAGAATGTTATCAGTAATAAAAAAAACATAGCTTTCACAGTCATATTCATTAAGGTATGATTAACTATGCACCATTTTGCCAGTATAACTTTGATGTCAGAGACTAGGAACATTACAAACCAGTGCAAATTTACAGACATTTCCAAACCTGTTAAAATTATAGGAACATTATGAGATAACAAATAAAAAATTAGAAGCACATTAAGAAAATCAGGGCATTTCCTTATAGAAATTGTGCTTAAAGAAACTGTGCTTTCATTAGAAGCCTTATGAGGAGAGACTGAAGGACCTCAGTATGTGCATCCTGCAAGAGAGACGGAAGAGGGGGAATATGACAGAGATCTATACATGCCTGACAGGGGTAAATAAGGTGCATGACAGGAGTATTTTTCAGAGGAAAATATGCACAAGGACAAGGGGACATGCAATGAAGCCAGAAGGGGGAAAATTCACTAGAAATGTAAGGAAAGGCTGGCCTGCTGGTGCAACGGTAGTGCTACCACTTGCGACACCAATGACTTGGGTTTGGGAACAAGTCCGGGAAGTCAGAGGGCCGGTCAGGGGGACAAGGCTGAGCATCCCAGGGACTGATCATCTTCTCCAGGGATGGAGGGGGTAATGGTTCAGCACTTGACTGGCCCCAGGCGGAGGCTCAAGGTACAGCAAGTGCCAAGTCAGACACAGGGAGAGGACATGACGGACATCGGCAGTTATGCAAGGGCACGCATCACATCCACAGAAGAGGGAAAATGCTCTCCAGGCTTCAAGAAGATGGAGCATCAGAGCAGACTTCTGATGACTTGCACCAGCCTGGCCGGCCAAGATCCCAACGAGACCAGGATTGATCGTTCCCACCCGGGGGAAGAACTGTGGCTCCATGGGGGAGCTGGAAGGCCTAAGGTAAGGTGGCAGAAGCAGGGACAGACTCCACTGGTGCTCTCGATGATACAGAGCTTGGAGAGAAAGGGAGGAGGATAAGCTAAAATTAAAAAAAAAAATGTAAGGAAGTACTTCTACAATGAAAGCATTGTGGATACCTGGATCAGTCTTCCTACAGAGATGTTGGGGGTGAAAATACTGGTGGGCTTCAAGCATGCATGGGATAGGCACAAAGTTTTCATATTGGGAAGAAAGGACTGAGGGAGCTGGAGATCAAGTAGAGTTTGTGGTGGCAGTGTAGGCAGGGAAAACAATGGGCAGACTGGGTGGGCCAAGTGGTGCTTATCTGCCATCAAATTATATGTTTCTGTGTTTCAGACCATACAATGATAGCGAATTACTTTTTTCAGACATTTACCAGTCTAGACAAATATATAACTAATTATCCCAATCATTTAGGCTCTAAGACAACCGTGATTTTTACACTAAAAAGACTTAAATTTTACCTGAAAATGATTGCTGTTAAGAAAGTACTCAAACAACTTTATTCATATTGATGAGGATCCCAAGAGTGATATGGTAGAACCCAAATGGCAGCTCAAGTGATTGTGACCCCTCTAACAAAATCTATAACCTTTCTTTTACACTTGGACTTTTCTGTCATCTCTGAAAACTGGTAAATGTGAGATCTCTTTTCAAGGAGATCTAAAGATCAGGTAGAAAAGTACCGATCCTTTTCAGTACAGTCTTCTTGTTTTGCAAAACTACAAGTAAAATTTTACATGAATAACTATTATAATATATTTATCGTGAAATCCTAACTCTTCATCAACACAAATTCAGGAAAAATCATGGCAACATCACTGCCCTGGTCAGGTACACAAATTACTTGTTTTGTGCTATGGATTCTGCGATATTATAGGGAAAACAACATAATGATCGAGTTTGTGAAGTAATAACTGGACCAGTGAGTAATAAACACCAAGGCAAAAGGGCGAGGTGTTTATTAACCCCCTAGTCTAGTTACTGTTGAGAAACCACTGAGCACTATAGCTGCTATCACCAGAAACCACTGAGAACTATAGTTATCACTATTATACTGAGAAAAAAAGTTTTGAAAAAAACTGTTGAAATTGGGAATATAATGCGTCTGTGATACACCAGGAAATGTTAGGCAGTGTCTCACAGGCATACTACAGTGTTGCTCTCAGCCAATCAGAACACATGGATTAGCATACAGTATACCAATACTGAGTCTATTACCCAGTTATTACAAAATAACTGAACAGTAGCTCTTTGTTCTGACTGACAGAGAGCAATATTTTTCATTATAAAAAGTGTTAACTGGTGCAGTGTTTGTGCACCTCACCAAAGCATAAAACCTAAGTAATCATGAACTTTTGATCAGAGACCTGAAGGAACATGGATTAAGTACTGATAAACTTGATTGATTAGGTGCTATTGTAATAGCCATACAATGTTAATGAAGTTAAGTCATGTTGTGTCTTCTTCCTGCTCAGTGAAGCATGGGGTCCCCCAGAGGTCTATACTAGATCCCTGTTATTCTCATTGTTCACTAATCGAATACTCACTTGCTGCACTAATGCAAGCATTTTACTTTATGTGGACACTGTCATCTTTTACTCTGGTTCTAAGGCTAGTTCTAGTTTAAATGAGAATTTAATTTTGTATTTTGACAGTATGTAGTTATGGCTGCTGAGAAGCTTGACTTCCACTGAACAAAGAGACCAATGCCATGATTTTCAGTACACAACCAAAGTTACTCAAAACATGAACAGTTTCTCCTCTGCAGCATTAGAGAGCACTCTGTTGACATTTGTTGGTAGTTTAAAAGATTGTGGAGTTCTTCTAGACCCTAGCCTCTCTTTTGACACACACTTGTACAATGTTAGTAAACTAGTACATCAAAAATTAGATGATTTATTCAGGATTAATGATTTAATGACAAGTGATGTGAAAATAAAGATTGCAGAGTCTACACTCTTAGCCACCCTTGAATTTAGTTTACTGAGCGGAGAAAAGTCCTCAGGCAAAGTGTAACATAAAAAAGCAATATTGTATAACTTAATTTGCAAATTTGTTTTGTCAGCATGAAATAGGGAGCACCAAAGCCACCTCAATTTCAAACTTATTGATAGTCATTGGGTAAAAAAATATAACCTAAACATGCTGTAAGTATCTTTGTAAACAAGATCTTACCTATGATGCCACTCGTTTCCTGGTTTACACACTCCCATAATAAATATGTAAGACTAATCTTTGGTCTGTAAATAAAAATCTTGTGAAAATTCCATTCATGAAATTAAATAATTGCCAGACATCTTTTTTTTTTCATGTCATTCAGCAAAAATTTGGAATTACCTTCCCTGTTAAAGGACAACTGCATTTAGCATGCATGTTTAATATGTAAGCCTGTGTTTTCTGTATAAAATTGTTCTTAAATACTGGTGGTTCCCGTTCAATTTTTTCCATCTTTACTGTCCTTGCTGTAAATGCACTTGGTGTTTCAGATTTACACACTGTCTGTAAGAACCATTTTATAACTATATGATGTAGTTTATGTCCTTACTCAGGGCTCATATTGTCAGAATAGTACATGTATGTTCTACAATAGAACTCTGTGGCTGAAAAGGACAAAAAATGTATTGTACAGTTCTAAAATAGTACTCAGCATGAGTGTGTAAATCAGAATCAGTGATTGTGTTTACTAAAAGGCCAGTAAACTTGAACAACAATAGAAGGGGAGCCAGTATGTTAGAAACAGCTTATACAGGTAAAAGTGGCTTACAGGGTAAGTGCAGTTCTTTTTTTTTTTGTTTGTTTTTGTTTTTGTTCCAGCTGTCTCTGCTATCTGTCCTGTCATCCACATCACCTCACCCCATCCCCCAAGACTTACCTGCTGCCTTCTCTGAAGTGCACCCCGGATTACCTCCCCAGGGCAAAGCTATTGGTAAGCCCCCTCCATTGCTCCCCAAATGGTGCCACATGGTGGTCTGGTGACAGAGTGCCTCATCCAGCTGTGTGGGGCTTGGTGCGGGGGATTTAGATGTCCTCCATGCCTCAGCCAGTTGATTTTGTGCCCTTTAGTTGTCAGGAGGTGTGGTGTGCAATGACATGGAACTGCATCAAGGTCTGGCACACCTCCCAGGAACCTGCAAGCCTTGGCTATGATCCTCCCAATTTCCTCCAAGGGTCAGTCAAGCACCGAGTGCTACCCCATCCCCCCCCAGAGGAGGAGAGTAGTCCATTGAATCAATCAGTCTTTATTTTATCAGGAGAAAACACCATTGAGAAACCTCATTTACAAGGTGGTCCTGGGCGGACAATCAAACATGGTAAATATAGTGTAAAACACAAACAAAAAATACGGTGAAAAATACAGAGAACAATATAGTAAGGAAATATACAGAATGTATAAATCATATGTCAAGAGTCAACAAGGCTGAGGTACAATATACGTGAGGACAATTCGTAAGATACATACACATCAATCCAAGCCAAGAAAATGTCAGAATACATACAGGAACTAAAAGTACTACTTTAATTGTGAAACAACATACATGGTTGAGACAGGGGTATCGGGAGTTGGGTAATAGGCAAGAGATCGAGGATAAGAAATGGAGGCAGAGGTGGGGTGGGGAGGCAGAAGGTGGTGGTAAAAAAATATATAGTGGGATAGAATGGCACTACTAGTGGCATAAATTAGAATGTGTAGCTAATACAGAGGGTAGGGTGAGAGCAAAAGCAAGAGGGGTGCAGAGAGGTATAATAGAAGGAGTCAGGAGAGGGGGGCAGCAGAGCAGTAGTCAGAGAGAGGATGTCAGAGAGGGACCGTAGACAGTGATGTTATGACACAGTAAAAATAAGGGCTAGAGAGGGATGAGACGGTTCGGTGAGAGAAGTATGAGGAAGTAGAGTAGGATGGGAGAGTGAGAGGGGGTGGCAGAGGAGCAAGGGATAGTGAGAGGATGTGACAGGGAGGTAATGAGTACAGGGTTGTTACAGCTCTTCGGGGGAAAGTGCTGGAGTAGGTATCATCAGTTCTCAAGCCCAGTGTCCGTTTAAGAATAGCATTTGCATGTTTCCTTCAGTGTTCGATTTAAGAGAGATTTAAAAGAGAATGACCCAATGAGCTGAGAAAGTTTTAAGGACTTCTGAAGGTTGTTCCACAGAGAGGTGAGAGTATAACTTATAGCAGAAGCATCAAAGCAAATTCATATCTTGGGGACGACAAACAGGATGGAGGAATATCTGCGAAGAGAATAGTTACCAATAGTACATTTGAAGAGAATGGAAATGTAGGGGGGAGCTTGTTAGTAATGGCCCTGTAGACCCAAAGAGATGAATTTCTCAGCCTCCTGGAGGTAAGTGATGGCCAACCAAGCTGCTCGTAGAGGACGCAGTGATGGGTGCTGTAGGGAGCGTTAGTGATGAACTTTAATGCTCTGTGATACAGGGTGTCCAGTTTTGTTAGAGCAGTTTTAGGGCAGTGGTTATATAACAGGTCAGCATAGTCAAGGAGGGGGAGACAGATGGACTGCACCAGTCTTAGTTTAGCTTCTTGGTTAAGTAGGTGTTTAATATGGTAAAAAAAGGCCTAGTCTCTAAGCTTTTTAGCAATTTCCTTGATATGCACCATAAATGAAAGTTTGTAGTCCAGCCAGAAACCCAGGTATTTGAAGTTATCAACCATTTCGAGTGACTCCCCCAGAATGGTCAATATCCATAAGTTGTTACTGATAGGGTTAGCAGGTGTTACAAGGGTATGGGGAGAGAGAAACATAGTTTTAGTCTTTTTAGCATTAAGTAGAAGTTTCAGCTGGAGCAGATTCTGTTGGAGGGTATCGAATTCAACCTGTAGGTCCTTACATGCATGTTCGAGGGTGGGTCTAGCAACATACAGAACTGTGTCATCTGCAAATAGATGAACATCTGCACTGCCAATGTTATGGTCAATACCGTTAATGTACACTGCAAACAGCAGGGGCCCCAGAATTAAGCCTTGAGGTACCCCTCTCAGCAGAGTTTTGAGTGGTGAGAGATCACCTTGAGCTGTTACCTGCTGTTGCCTGCCCACCAGGTAGCAACAGAACCATTTCAAGGCATTTTCATGAAGACCAGTATTACACAGGCTTGACAGTAGCAAGTCTTGATCAACAGTGTCGAAAGCCTTGCTAAGGTCCAAAAAAAGCATGCAGACATAGTTCTTCACATCCAAAGCGATCTGCGAGTCATTGATGAATTTTGTAAGGGTACAGACTGTACTATGGCTAGGCCTAAATCCATATTGGACAGGGTTAAGCAACTTGTGGGTTTCCCGGTATTCTCTCAGTTGGATGTTGACTATTTTCTCTAACAATTTGGATAGGGTGGGTAGCAGAGAGATAGGTCAATAGTTGTTGAGGTTGCAAAGGGTCACCAGATTTGAAGAGAGGAATAACAAGCTATTTTCCAGATTTCAGGAAGTTCATCTTGGGAGAGGGAGAGAGTAAAGAGATGCAGGATCAGTGGTGTTAGAAAGTAATATCCTAGTTTCAAGAAGAGGTTTTTTGACTATGCTACAAAAATAGTGGACAACGGTGGGGCAGTGGATGTGGTCTACCTAGACTTTAGTAAGGCCTTCTACTCAGTTCCACACAGAAGGCTAGTAAAGAAGCTTGACCACACAGAGGTTGGTCCAGAAGTAGTCAGATGGGTACAAAATTGGTTACAAGGCAGAACCCAGAGGGCACAGGTTAACAGAGCGCAATCGATGGAAGGCAGGGTGACCAGCTGGGTGCCCCAGAGCTCAGTGCTAAGACCTGTGCTCTTCAATGTTTTTATAGCAGACATCACTGATGGACTGGAAGGGAAGGTGTGTCTGTTTGCAGATGACACCAAGATATGTAGCAGGGTGGACACCCCAGAAAGAGTGAGCAAGATGGAAGCTGACCTCAAGAAACTAGAAGAATTGTGTAGAGTGTGGCAGCTGAGATTTAATGCCAAAAAGTACAAGGTCATGCACATAGGAAAGAAAAATCCAAGAAAGGAGTATTACTTAGGAGGTGAAAGACTGGCAGCCACAAACCAGGAACGAGATCTGGGAATCATAATCTCAGATGACCTGAAGGTTAGTAAGCAGTGTAAGAAGGCAATAATGAAGGCCAACAGAATACTGGGCTGCACTGGGAGGGGAATCATGAGCAGGAAGAGAGAGGTGGTACTACCACTGTATACATCACTGGTCAGGCCTCATCTGGAATATGGAGTCCAGTTCTGGGGGCCTCACCTCAGAAAGGACATTGATTGGGTGGAAACAGTACAGAGAAAGGCGACAAAAATGATTCAGGGTCTGCAGTACATGTCCTACAAGGAAAGACTTCGGAAACTAAATATGTACTCCCTGGAGCAGAGAAGGGAGAGAGGGGGACATGATTGAAACATTCAAGTACATAAAAGGCAATAACAAGGTACAGGCACAGGAACTTTTTCACTTCAAGAAGAGCTCCAGGACCAGGGGACATGACCTCAGGCTGCAAGGAGGGAGGTTCTCTACCAACACCAGGAAGTTTTTCTTCACAGAAAGAGTGGTGGATGCTTGGAACAGCCTGCCCCAGGAGGTTGTGGGGGTCAACACTGTGGAGGGGTTCAAGAATACATGGGATAAACCCAAGAGAGCCCTGGCTATGGCTAGGTGGTCACTAATGTCATTATTGAATAACCCAGCGTGTGAAAAATTATGAGGTCTATTGATGAGAATTAGATCAAGGAGGGTACTGTGAGTGGTAATTTTGGTATTAGGGTGGTTAATATTAGGAGTAAGGCCACAGCTATCACAAAGGTTTTTTAGTGGCTTTGAGCATGGTGAATTCCAATTGAAATTGAAGTCGCCCATGATAACCATTTCTGTGCCGGCCCAGTGGCACTGAGGGTTGAGGCGCTGGACACTACACCTCACGCCACACCGGCAACCTGGGTTCAGTGATGGACTCTCCTTGGGGAAGGATCCAGGATTGCTGGGTGTCCTGATGACCCCCGATGGAGATCGGGGTTAGTGCAGGTACACCAGCCAACGTAAGAGGCGGAGTGCAGCAGATGCCAGCAGGGCAGCCATTCGCAGGCATCATTGCACACCACACTCCAAGGGAGAAACAAGGAAAAAACCCTGTCAGTTGGGTGAGGCGACAGCTGGTCTCCCAGGGCAGACACCCCCCTCACTCAGTGCCAGCCATGATCCAGACTTTACTCCCTGGGGATCCTCAGCCTCCTCCTGTATGGGCCCATGGGAGAGGAGGGGATCCTGATCCTGATGCTTCAATCTGAGGGAGTGGTTCAGGCAAACGGTGAACACTGAGCGAGCCAGCATGAGAGAAGATCAGGTGAAGAAACAAAGTTTAAAAAAAAAAAAGGAAAAGATAACCATTGTTGAGTTCGATGATTCCAGAATTTTACTAAGGTGTTGTAGTATCTGAAAGCCCCTGAATGGTGTTCTATGGCAAGTCTGATAAGAAAATATTCTCTTCAGATGGCAGGGAAATCTTTAAGGTGATACTTTCAAATTCTTTGGATGCCGAGGTGGAATCAATAACAGAGATTGTATGTTTGTCTAGGACAAAGATGGCAACACCCCCTCCCTGAGATGACCTGTCAGCCTTGAACATATTTTAAAGGGGAATATTAATGCTGTGGTCAGGGGTGAAGCTTTGAAGCCAGGTATCTGTTACCACCATCAGGTCAGGCTTAGTGCGAGGAACCCAGGTCTGAATCAAGTCCTGCTTTTTTAGCAGGCTGCAAGCAATAATATGCAAGAAGCTGAGGCCTTTTAGCCATGAGAGCTCTGATGGAGATTCAATCAGCATGTGTGGTCCTGGATTTAGTTCAGCGTTTCCAGACCAGAGCAATAACAGGAACAGAAGTTTTCTAAGGTTATCAAAGATAAATTTTTGGTGTAGGTACTGATGCTGTCTGTGACACAGGGGTCTGACTGATAGTGGATAAGGGGTGGAGGGGCAGTGTAGAGCCGACAGTGCATATAGAGCCACTCATATGGAAATAATCGTAGGCGAAGTAGAAAATGTTGATGTCAAAGGGTGGCATAGGTATGCTGCCCAACAGAAGAACTCAGTGCCTGTGTAGTAATGATGTAATGTCATAGTAGGAGATGTACTATAGGAGAGGTTGGGGAGATAAGAGGTTCAGAGGAAAGAAGAATGAATGCTAATAGTAGAGATATGCTAAGGAGGGTAGGATACTAAGGTTCATACTAAGGTAAAGATAGGAACAAAAAGGCATGAGCCCATGACTATTCCATCCTTATTGGTAGTACCTTAAAACTGCGCCATTTAGTATGTATTTATCAAGTCTGGATTTAAACTCAGTTTGACTTTGGGCAAGAATTATATTCAATGGGAGACTATTCTACAGGTTAACAATCCTAACTGTGTAAAAGTATTTTCTAACAGTAGTTCTGAAACATGCTCCTTTTATTTGTAAAGGATGTCCCCTAGTCTCACCGCCATTATTTTCTCAGTTAAGGTGAAGGGCACACTCCTGCAGGATCCTGTAATATATCATACAGCAGCAGCAAGTCACCACGGGCCCTGCATGTTTCTAAAGACAGGAGTGTAAGTGAACTGATCCTGTTTTCATATGATATCTCACGGTAACCTTTGACAATCTTTGTAAACCTGCATTGTACTTTCTCTAGTTTATTTCTTTCGTTGACTTTATAAGGGTTCCATAACTGGGAGGAGTACTCCAAGTGAGGCCTAACATATGACCTATACAGGGGAATCATAACATTACTTGATCTAGATGTAATGTTTTTCTTGATGGACCATGCCACTCTGTTGGCTGTACTTATGGCCTCAGTAACATGTTGCTTAGAACTCAAGTTATTCATGATAAAAACTCCCAGATCCTTCTCCCAGTCTGTCTTGCCTAGCAAATGGCCTTCTATATAATAGTCATGTTTATTGTTGGATCTACCTAAGTGCATCACCTTGCATTTATTTATATTGAGAAGCATGTTCCATCTTTTGGTCCATAGTACAATTTTGTCCAGTTCCTTTTGTAACCTTATAGAGTCATCCATACTTGAACAAGGCGCACATAATTTTGTGTTGTATGTGTATTTCAGTATCATGCAGTCAAGTTGAGATGTCAAGTCAGAAATAAAGATGTTAAAAAGGACATGGCCAAGGACAGAGCCCTTTGGGACTCCACTATTGATAGTTCCCTCCCCAGAGACATACCCATTGACTGTTACACACTGTCACCTATTAGAAAGCCAGTCTGCTTTCCAGTTTACCAGACTTGTGCCAATTTTGAGTTGTACCATTTTCTCCAAAATAGCCCAGTGAGGAGTCGGATCAAAGGCTTTTGAGAAGTCTAGATAAATTATACCACAGGGGATACTATAATAAAGATTTTACTAATATAGTTGTAGAAAGTCAACAAGTTAGTTGTACAACTTCTCCCTTTAACAAAGCTGTGCTGTACTGAATCATATCCCTGTAAAAATAGAGTATTTTATCTTTAATGATACTCTCCGAGACTTTCCCGATGACACAGGTAAGACTAATAGGATAATAATTTTGGACAATCTCCCTAGCCCCCTTTTTAAAAATTGGGACAATATGGGCGAGTTTCCAATCATTCAGAAATTCAGATTTGTAGAGAGGCAATTCAAACAGTATCTTAAGAGGAAGTAATATATATTCAGCCATTATCTGAAGAATACAGGCAGATATTTTATCAGGTCCTGGGGAACAGTCTTTCTTAAGATTTATGATTTTATCAAGAATTTCAGTTTCAATCATTTCTAATACAGATTTTGTTAAAGACCTGCCCTTTACAACCAGTTTTATGTCTTTTTTTATAAACACTGCAGAAGTATTTATTAAATTCCACAGTCATTTGTTTGTTATTGGTTATTATAAAATGGGCCAAACGTTTTCTGCCTCCTGATTGGCTGAGAGGTACCCAGGACCGTGTCCTTATCAGAGTGCATTGTGCCAATCGGTACCTTTTCAGTTAAGCAGGATACAGTGCAGGCTGAGTTTCTTGCCTCAGAGAAACATTTTTTTTTAAACCAATTCCATCTACAGCCTACTTAGTCATTGTGCATCGCGCCCTCCCCCCGGTCATTTTGCTCAAACACAACCAAGTTCTCAGAAGGTTATTATAAAATAAAAACAGTACCTTCTGCCTGCCTGATTTTGCCTCCATTAAAAAAGTAATTATTTTATTAGAGCCACCGGAGATTCACGGAGCATTCCTGCGTGCTGCCAACAAAACGGCTTTAAAATGAAAGCTGAAACTACCACCTCCCCTATCATACATCTTTGTCTCCATCAACCCACCGCCTTCCATGAACCAGTAGACCCCAAATTAAAAAACTAAATAAAAAAAGCACAGCACCCATCGCTACCGCTCTCAACGTACGGTTTCAAAACCACAAATATGGAAACGACTTCATACAGTAACCAAAAAGGGACATGCTCGTTGTTACAGAAGTGGCAGTCAGACTAAGAAATACAAAAACAACAACAATGAAAAACGTTAACTAGGGAGAACAGGGGGTGCTTACATGGGGTGCTTATATACACTATGGTATTTTTCTGTTTTACTTCAAGATGACATAAAAAGACATTTGCTTACAATAGACAGTTATTTTAAAAGAGGAGCCTCTGCTGTAAACTAAACAAATAGCTACGGGGACCCATAAAGAACACACTCGCGCCCCAATCACAGTCAAATACCGAAACTGGCCCCCTTGCTGTCACATGACAGAATTTCACTCAAAGAAAAGTCAAAATCTTTTCAAAACTGTGTTGTGGGAGCATAGAAAGACACAACCACCATCTGATGGCTTTCTGGTAACTCAAAAAATGCTCGTAGAAAAGTGGTGACTATTGCCAGTAAGAGACATGCTCACTCCCATCAAAACTGGCTCACATTGAGAAAAAAAATCAAAATTTAAAAACAAAGCCGGTTTGGAGTGTACTTGTGTGCAACTAGTGTGTGTGTGTGTGTGTGCATGCATGCGTGCATCTCTCTGTCAGGAAGGGGGCATGCACTGGACATAATACAGTACAGAAAGTACCTTAACAGAGGGAGTATTTTACTACTTCAGGTAATAAAAACTAAAATTATTAAAATGCGTTCTCTCTTGTTTTTGTTAAATACTTACGTGGAGAACCCATTTTATAAGCACAATAAGACACTCAGAGGTGTGGTTTATCACCTGATAAGAGCATGCCCAGTGGCATAAGGCACTTGGCGCAAGCACCTCGTGCCTTAGTACACCCTTGGGCGTGCTCTTATCAGGCAATAAACCGCACCTCATCGTGCCTTATTGCTTGCTTATATCAGTACCTAGTCTAATAGGACCAACACCATTTTTTTTTTAAGAATTAATATATGAATAAAATTACTTAATGTTGGCTTTGTTAACAAACCTGTAATAGAACATAGTCAAAGGGTACCAGAGCAGAGTGTGTTTAAAGGAGAGTTAGTTATGATGGTGTTGTAGGGAAGAATAGAAAAGGTATAATTCAAGGGAGATCCAGTAGATAAAGTGTGGAGGAACTATAGTCTGAGGAGTAGAAGTAAGCTGCAGTGAGAGTAGTACAGTAGAGGAAGGTGAATAGACTTGGGTCCTTCTGGTGGACAAATCGTATAAACTGCAAAAGGGAAAGTAGACACTCTATACTCAGAACCTACCGCAGTCATGTGATCATGCGAGTCTATAAGTATAAAGCACCAGATAGGGCAGGTGGGGGAGGGACTCCTGGCAGGAGCTCTCAGAGGCAGGCAGACAGCAGACACTAACTCTTATTCAGCTTGGCTGGGTGGGCAGGTGAGCCATGGCAGCAGAACTCACCATGGAGGAATGGCACCCGGTCAGGGGAAATCCAGTGCACCTCCTGAAAAAAGAGGAGAGGGGGTTAGTTAAGTAGAGTGATTAATCGGTGGAAGGGATTTTTAAACAAAGACAGGGGAGTGAGGAAGGCAGAGGGAGTAGGCAGAAGGGATCTCTGAATGTTCGCTCTTCCTCTCTGTGGCTGGCCCTCTGACTCCCTGGGCTCACATTCAAACCCAGGTTGTCAGCATCACAGATGGAAATCCAACCCCTGTGGTGGTGGGCCAGCTAAGTGTAGTTCTACTTAAGAAAGGCACATTTTGTCCTTCCCCTTGTTTAAGTGTAACTGGAAAAAATACTTATGCTCATCAAAATGGTTATGCTATGATTGTTTACACATATAATAATAATTATTAAAATCTGCTTGCTGTCTTTTTTTGTTATGCTTATTGGCTGTAAAGATCTGCATGTTTATGATTTTTGTCCAGTTCACTTCAGTAAAAGGGGATTCTTTCTCAATAACAGCTAACTTGGTTAAATATTAAATACTATAAAATTTGTTATTGGGTACGTTAGCGTTCATGCATAGTGCTAAGTGGCAGAAATCGTACAATTTTAATTTTGCACTAAACAATTAGTGCCAAATGTATTACAACAGAAAATTTGCAATTCTGGCCAATATGCATAGTTTTATTTTTACACAGTCATCAGTTTGAGTGAATTTAGCAAAAATGAATTTACAGCAACAGTAACAGGTTAACAGTAAAAAAATTAACAAATGCTTTGTCATAATTTTATAAATATTTTCCCTAGATAACAACTTTTCTAGAAAGAACAAAAAGTAGTACTTTTACACTTTATCACTGTTAAATCTCTGCTCAAGTTACTAAAGACCTGCTTATACCTAAAACAGATGGCAGTATCTCATAACAATAAAGAACAGGAATTAACTCCAGTTGTTTTGCCAGATTAGTGATGTTCATTTGAAATGTTGCTTATATGCAAGAGCACTTTGTTCTTTATGAAATATAATATACCATTTTAATAAGAAAGGTTTACAAAAGCAGCCCAAATGTTGAGCTAATTGGAATCAGAACTCTATTTAAAAAATCGGCAGAAAACCAAAAGATCTGGTCATTATAAAAAGTAATACATTTTTGCAGCAGTAGACACTTAAATTTGAGCACTCACCGCCTCAAAGTAAATGGACACCAAGCTCCACAAAGTACAGCTTTGGTGTCTTTTATTAAAAGTGACAATCAGACATGTTAAAAAAGCAGACAGCAGGTACATTTCTGTTAAACTCATTTTCCATTCCTACTGCCTGCTGTATCAGCAGTAACTACAGCTCATTTCTGTTTTATAAAAATCTGGATCTTGTTAACAATACTTTTGCTATTTTTTATACAGTACATGAAAGATTAAGTGAACACAAGGTTATTTGGTATTTATGAACTTTCTTTGATGGTGAATGCATTCTGTTGCCACCGTATTGTATCACAGAGTGATATACCATGACCTAAGCTGCTGAAACCTGCAGCACGGCATCCACAGAGCTGAATTCTGGTTCTTAAATAAAATGCTAAATTATTCTAAAATCAATGTGTTGTTGTGCCCCCCCCCACACACACACACACATATACACGTTTTAAAAAATATTGATCCCCTTTCTTAATCCAAATCATACAATTTTCCCATGTACCTACTCTTCCCCATGGCTTCTCTGGAAAAGAGCTGTTCTCAGCTCAGCAGCTCTTTATAGTAAAGCTTTGATAAATAAATAGCATCTCAATAAAACAAGTGGATACCTTCAAAATATCCATATGACATGACCCTTCACTACTGCTATCATTTTTAAAGCAGCAGTGCAATGAAGAGTTGAAATCTGGAGTCACCTGTGATTTTAGTTTAGTGACATGCTGCTTGATGTCCATTTTAGGTCACTGTAAGGGTTTCCTTTAGTTCTTATTGTTTGTTATTAGTTCAATAAAAAACTGTAATTAATTTGCACTAATGTATCGGCCAACGGGCAGTACATTAGTTCATGCCAATTAATTACAGGTTTTTTTTATTGAACTAATAAAAAAACACTAACGAACCGAAGGAAACTCTTACAGTAACCTAAAATGGACATCAAGTGGCATGTCACTGAACTAAAATCACAGGTGACTCCAAATTTCAACTCTTCATTGCACTGCTGCTTTAAAAAGAACACTTTTAAAAACAGAAATTCTTCTTTAAACCGCTCCTAGGTTTGCAGATGAGCATGGTAGACTTTTGCCCTACTGGGCTCCCATGTTTTTGACTTTTCCTGACCTGGTTACTAAAATGCAGGTAGAGCAGTGACAACAGCAGTACAGTGTGATCTGTAGCAATTTTGTACTCCCTTTAGTAACTCTCACAGTGGGCATACCACTTTTAATACCAGGTTTTAATAATAGTGCTACACTGCTTTTTTACCACCCTTAGCAACTTGAGTCTCAGTAGGTTTTTCAACTCCAAGACATCTGTCATTTCACTTATTAAAGATTGCCTGAACCCCCCAAATGTCCATAACCAAAAGAAAACACGAAAAAAAAATTAATAGAGCTTAAAGATCACCACATTAAAAAAATGATTCCAGCCACTAATGACTAAATCTGAAGCCGTTTTTACTGTAGTTTTGTCAATTAAAATAGTTAACAAAACGTGTTTAATGCTCAAAATCCAGGCTCCCAAATCAGCCAATAATAGGCACCCACATCATTTCACAAGAACAGTAATGGAGTGCAAACACTCTGACTATATTACTGTACCTCTTTCAGGTTTAATATACAAGCAGAGTTTAGCTTTTCATCACTAATGTATTGGAACACAGTAAATGACTCTAAATAGGTACAGTTTACCATTGGGATACAGCAATACAGCAAGCACACTCTCACTTTATTGACATCATCTTGTGATAATATCAGCAGACATTTTAGACGGATTCTGGAGCAGCGATTTTATAAATTGATTTAAACATTTTTACCAAGAAAAGCATCTTGGGTTGATAAGAGCTCAGTTCCAGATGCATTATGGAAGTAGGGGAAATGATGCACCATAAAATAAAAATTTACACGGAACACTACAGCATGGTATAAATTAAAAATGGTATAGGCATAAAAAAGGTATGTAATAACATACTGTACAGTACACAGTAGTGCAAAATATACTGTAGAATTGAAAAGTAGAGCATTTGTTTAATTTAGCTGTCCGAGGCTATGCAACTTCTTAGCTACAGTTGAAGTTCACTGTCCTGTACTTCCGTATAATGAGTCTGACATAGTTAACTAACTTAGCTGTTCAATTAGTTTAGCGGGTCTCTTTCTACAGTGAACATAGCAAGACTTTCTTTTTTACAGTGAAATAAATCAATTCTACAGTAGTAAAAAGTAACATAAAATTTAAAAATATACACACATTACAATCTATGAAAAAGAAGATATATTATGAGAGTTCAAGGTGCTTAGGAGTTTTGGTAATGGTATTTACTCACCTGGTAAAGGTAATTATTTGAGTACCCTTTCTAGTACTCCACAGTCAGAACCATTGGGTATTCCCCATCCATCCTATAGGCTAATGCATAATCCAATCAAAATCAAGCTGGCTGAGGACAGCCCCTTTATCCCATCTGAGAATATTCAGTGTGAATCTTCCTTAGCAATTAGAGATAATGACAAACAACAGAGAACAAGAAACAAACAGGGAGAACAACAGTACACATTTTGTATACTGCCCTCTCTGTGTAATACCTGGTAGCCCTGACTATGTTGTAGCCTAGAATTATGCAATGGGTTCTAAAATATAAGGTTTGTGATTGGTCGGTTAACAGTTTATGCCATGGGGTAATTTTTGAATCACCACCGCATGAAGTGCCAGCCGACCGCATGTTAGTAAAATCATTCCGTTCATAACTCTAAGACTTCTAATACAGCTTGCAAAGCTGCCATTTTTTCTCCTGCTAACTGCCCCGTTTTGCAAAATCAAAAGCCATCAGTAAAAACAATATAAAATATCTGATCTAACCTACAGTTTTAAGTGGGAGACAACTGACAGCTAACAGTGATATTTTCAGTTTAAAATCACTGTCTTATGACGCTTAACTCACCTTTCTGCCAGCTGGCTTAAGGGGCATGATAAGACTTCTGCCCAGTGTCAACAAATTATTTTGCATAGGGGGAAGGACAAACTATTAAAATTGGCATATGAACAATGGGAAAAAAAAAGATTTTTCTTCACTTTTTTGTATTACTCTAATATTTACAAATTGTATAATTGGAATAATCACCGATTAGGTGTGGGTTAGGCTGATATTTACCAACGGCTGGCATGGTTGGTCACTCGGGCTGCCCCCCTCATGACCAAACCACTCCAGCCGTGGGTAAATCCTGGCCCTAACCCATACCCAATTGGTGATTATTCCTTAAGTAGAGCACCTCTAGAGACAATGTTGGTAATTAACATCCTTTTTATTCACTCAAACAACATGCACATATCATTATTTCCATTTGCATTATACTGGGGGGGGTCAAGTTATTCAGCCATAACATTGCAGTCTCTTGTGTCATAGCATGTATGATGAACAATTATTTGTTATGCAAACACCAATACCATCGGCCAGCATGGGTGAGGCTGCAGAGTACTATTAAGGGTACTCAAATAATTACCTTAACCAGGTGAGTAAATACCATTATATTTCATACCCTTTATAGTACTCCACAGTCAGAACCATTGGGATCTTAGTAGCAGTGTGGCTAGACCATATTCCTTTGGGTGGGATATAAGGCACATCAAGTGGCTCTCATCCAGTTTGAGCACCCGCCCTTATTACTACTCTAGCAAATTAGGCTCTCTCAGCAGATGCCATGTCAAGTCAATAATGTTTGGTGAAGGTGTATATGGACAACCATGTTGCTGCTGAGCAAATGTCTGGTACAGAGGCCTCCCCAACTCTCTGTCCAGGATGTAGCTACCACTGTGGCAGAGTGTGCCTTGATTCCTTTTGGAGGTTCCTGGCCTACTTCCCTGTAAGCTTTGGTTATGGTCTGTCTTATCCATCTGGCAATAGTGTCCTTGGAGGCTGCCTGCCCCGACCTCTTTCCTGTGGTCAGGATGAACAGTCTATCTGCCTTATGTGTGCTGTCAGTCATACTGAGGTACATTTTCAGTTGATGACCTGACGTCTAGAGGGTGAGGGATCCCTGTGTCAGGCCCCTGATCCATTCTTAAAAATGGTAGCTGTACTTCTTAGGCCATATGATATGGAGTGGCTACTTTAGGGAGAAACAAAAGAACTGTTCTGAATATGGCCCTATCATTGAGAAATGTCAAAGAAAGGTTCTCTACATGACAGTGCTTGTAACTCTCCTATCCTTCTAGCTGAGCAGATTGCCACAAGGAATATCATTTTCAGAGTACACCAGTGTAGTGTCTCTTGTCGGAAAGTGTGACTTTGGAGTGCTTCTAGCGCTATATTGAGTTGCAAAGGTGCACACATTGGTCTGACCCTTGGGGATGCTAGTGTGACTGCTTTGAGTAATCTGACTATGTCAGGGTGTGAACCTATAGAACATACCCCTGGTAGTGGACCCCTTATGGAAGAAATTGCAGAAGTCAGCACTCAGAAGCTGGGCTAAGGCCCTTATTTGCTCCATCATTGAGAAAGTATAGGATTTGTGGCAGACCCACCACTGAGGATGATGTTCCCTTCTCCATGCACCATTTATTAAAGATCTGCCATTGTCTTTGACGTGTTGCATTGGTGGATTGTCTTCTAGACTGCAGAAAATGGTCCACTCCCTGGGTATGGTAGCCCAGGGTCAACAGTCTGTTCCTTTCAGCAACTAAGCCATCAGTTTCAGAGTTGCTGGATTTGGGTGCAGAATTGGGCCTTGGCTCAGTAGGTCCAGCCAGCAAGGCAGTGGCATTGGTGGACCACTGCCATTGCTTCTATTAGTGAGTACCATGGTCTCCTGGACCAGTCCGGTGCTATTAGTGCTGCTGTTGCACCTGTGACTCGTACTTTGTGTAGTATTTTGTTTATCATGGTAATTGGTGGGAACATATACTGTAGGCTCTTCTGAATTGCCATGGTGCTGAAAGTATGTCCACTTCCTGTGCTCTGTGGTCTGAGAATCTGGAGTGGTAGCTCGGTAATTGAGCATTCTGCCGGGAGGCCATGAAATCTACTTGAAGTGGTCCCCATCTCTTTTGAATCACTTTGAAAGATTCTTTCATTGAGTTTCCATTCTGTCTGGTTTATGGTTACCTGCTCAGCCAATCTGCCTCTGTGTTGGATGAGCCTGGCAGGTAAATTGCTATGATCAACTGTAAATTCCACTCTGCCCAGTGTAGCCATTTGATCGATTCTGTTATCATGGTCTTGCTTCACGTGCCCCCTTGTTTGTTTAGGTATGCTACAGTCACATGGTTGTCACACCTCACTAGAACTGCCCTGTTCACAATGAGAGGTTTGAAGAATGTCAGGGCTACTTTTACTGCTTTAATTTCCAGAACATTTATTGGAAGTGTAGACTCGCTCTGTAACCATAGTCCCTGAGTGACTTGGTGCAGGCAAGTAGCTCTCCAGCCTGTCAGGCTCACACCCGTGGTGATGACTGCTATGGGGGGTTGTGCTAGTGGGTGGCCACGTAGTACATTCTTTTATAGAGTCTATCACCCAGGTTGGTGAGTATCCTTACAGGTGGTGTTATTCAGAATCTGAAGTTTTGAGTGGTTTGATCCCATGTCTCGATCAGGTATCTCTGTAGCACCGTCATGTGCAGCCTGGCCCATGGTACCATAGCTATCAGGGCTGCCATGACTCCTAGCATCTGGAGGTAGTCCCATACTGCTCTGTTGGGCCTGTGGATGATCCCGTTGACCAGAGTGTGAATGTTGTGTGCTTTTGACTCTGTCAGGGTCACCCTGTTGAGTTGAATGTTTATTATGGTGCCTAAGTTGGCAAGGGACTGAGGGGGTATTAACTGGCTCTTTGCTTTGTTGATTACCCATCCATGTTCCTGAAGGCATTGTACTGCCAGGTTGGTGTTGTACTGTGCCTTTTCTGCTATTCTTGCCCTTAACAACCAGTCATCCAGATAAGAAACACAGAAACATAGACTTTGATGGCAGATAAGGACCGCTTGGCCCACCTAGTCTGCCCATTTCCCTACCTATTGGATAAGCTGCAGATCCTAGTTAACCAATGGCCTACTTCTTCCTACCCCCCACAAGAATTGCCTTATGTCTGTCCCATGCATTCTTGAATGGGGATGACGTGGACCCCTTCCTTTCTCAGGTATGCTGCTAGTGTCTTAGTGAATACCCATGGCGCTGAGGCCAGTCCGAATGGCAGGCAGGTATACTGATAGTGTTTCCCAGTATGTTGAACCAAAGATACTTGTGATATGACTTCTGGATTGGTATGTGAAGATTTGCGTCCTTCAAATCTATTGATGTCAGATAGTCCCCTAGCTTAATGGCTAGAAGTGTTGACTGCAGTGTCTCCATCTTGACTTTCTTGTATGCTACAAATTTGTTTAGGTATTTTAGATCCAATACCAGACGCATTCCCCCTGTTGTCTTCGGAACTACAAAGAATAAGGAGTAAATCCCTGTGTCTTTCTCCTCTGTAGGGACTGACGAAATAGCTCCATTTTGTAACAGGTCCAATATCGCTAGCTTTATTGCTTGAGCCTTTTTTGGGCACTTCGGTATTGGGGAAACAAATGGTCTGTGCTGAATCGGTTTGTTGTTGAATTCGATTGTATATCCCCTTATTAACACTTCCCTCACTCACTTGTCTGATGTTGTTTGGGGCCATTGTTTTGCAGACTTCTGCAGTCTCCCTGCTTTTGGTGGGTTTGCTTGGGCCTGCGTGCCTTCATAGCTTTTTACCTTGACTTTTGAAGTTTGGCTTGTGTCCACCATTGTTTTGTTGCCATATGATCTGTGTTGAAATTTGGGCCTCTGGTTCCATTGTCTGGATCCCTGGGAGTGGTAGTTCTGGGTTTAAATGATTTCCCTTTAGGATGAAAGGATCTATCTGAGGGTAAATAGATGACTTTGTCACCTTGCGCTTGTTTGCCCCTTCTGTTTTTGAGGTATGGAGTTAAGCCTTCACCAAATAAGGTTCCTTTGAATGGTAGCTTCATTAAGGCATTCTTAGACATCATTGTCCACCTGCCACAGTTTAAGCCACAACGCCCTCCTAGCCCTGTTTGCTAGAATAGAACATTGAATTTGAAGGCAAATAAGGACTGCTTGGCCCACCTAGTCTGCCCATTTCCCCTACCTGATGGATAAGCTGCAGATTCTAGTTAATCAACAGCTTACTTCCTCCTACCCCCAACTAGAATTGCCTTATGCCTGTCCCATGCATTCTTGAATTCTCCCACTGTTCCTGACTCCACAACCTCCTCAGGAGGGCTGTTCCATGCATCTAAAACCCTCTCTGTGAAAAAATACTTTCTAACATTACCTCTGAGCTGCCCCCCCATCTTCAAATTGTGCCCCCTGTTCTTGCACATCTCTTCTTCTGAAAGATACTATCCTCTTGTACTTTGTTAATTCCCTTGAGATACTTGAAAGTTTCTATCATGTCCCCCCTCTCCCTCCTTTCCTCAAGGGTATACATATTAAGCTGCTTTAGTCTCTCCTCATATGTCTTCTGGTGCAGACCCTGCACCCTTTTGGTTGTCCTCCTCTGAACAGCCTCCACTCTGTCTATGTCTTTGCGGAGATGGGGTCTGCAGAATTGCACTCAGTACTCCAGATGGGGTCTCACTAACTGTCTGTACAGAGGGATAACAACTTCCTGTTTTCTACTGTTGATGCCTCTCCCTATGCATCCCAGTATCCCCCAGCCCTCCTTACTGCCTTCTCACATTGCTTGCCCACCTTGGGTCATCTGTTATAATTACTCCTAGGTCTCTTTCGATTTTTGTTGTTGTTATTAACTCACCACCACTCCCCCCATTGTCCCATTGTGTACTCTTCCCTGGATTTTTGTTTCCCAGATGCATTACCTTGCACTTCTTTGCATTGAATCTGAGCTGCCACATATTTGACCATTCCTCCAATCTTGCCAAGTCCCTTTTCATTCTTTCCACCCCACCTTGTGTATCAACCCTGTTGCAGATCTTTCTGTCATCTGCAAAGAGACATACCTTTCCTTCCAGGTGCTCTCCAATGTCACTTATAAAGACATCAAAGAGGACCAGTCCCAGTACCGAACCTTGCGGTACCCCACTAGTTACCTTCCTTTCTTCACTGTGGACTCTGTTTACTGTTACCCTTTGCGTCCTGTTGTCCAGCCAGTTTTTTATCCAGGCTACCACCTTGGGACCCACTCCAAGGCTGGCTAACTTATATATTAATCTTTTGTGAGACTGTGTCAAACGCCTTGCTAAAATCTAGGTAGGCCATATCCACAGCCCCTCTCTGGTCTACTACTTTGGTCACTCAGTCAAAGAAATCTATTAGGTTCATCTGACATGACCTTCCTGCTGTGAAACCATGCTGCCTTGGGTCCTGTGCCCCACTGGCCTCTAGGTACTCAACATTTCTTTCTTTCAGAAGTGATCCTATCATTTTCCCTACCACTGAAGTTAAACTAACTGGTCTGTAGTTTCCTGCCTCTACCCTGCTCCCACTTTTGTGAAGGATATCCAAGGATGCGTCCATTATGTATTTTACAGCTTGTATTGTGCATTCAGCTGTGTCCACCTGTGGAGAGTCCTCCAGTATATTCTCAGCCAGGATGTCTACCCACCTATGAAGGGCTCTGCTCGTGAACCATCCTGCCGTATCAGCTGAGCGTAGCATGCCCAAGACCTCATGTATTTTCCTGAGGTGTTCCTCGATGTTTTTATCCATGGGTTCCTTAAGTGCCACTGTGCCCTCGATTGGGATAGTGGTACATTTAGAGAGTTCATAGACTGGTTGGTCTGCTTTTGGTGCTTTTCCCCACTGTTCATTCCTCGTCTGAAATAACGGGTACCAGTTACTCACCATGCTCCTTTCAGGTAGTCTGGTGGGTTCGGGTGCATCATATTCTTTATTGATAATAGTTTTGATGGTCTTCCAAGTCAGGAAGTGGATTTTCTCTTCTGGTTGTCCCATTGACAGTAGTGGATCTTCGGATGTGGGATGGCTGCTCAAGCTGTTCCACAGTTTTCAGTGCTGACCTCACCATTTTGATGAGCTTGTCAATGTTGTCACCATGGCACATTCTGTTTGATTTATCTATGGTGCCCTCATCTGGGTCCCCCGGAGTTTCAGTTGTGGTACTATTTGTTTCCAGACTGCGCCATTTCCACATGGTATCATCCTTTTGACTGCTCGGTCTATTTGGCGCTTGTATGGGGTTGGTGGCCTTAAAAGATTCCAGAAGCTGGGACAGAAATTGTGCTTGGCTAGCGTCTAACGCTGTTGAAGCTGTTGGTGGTGTGAGTATCGAAGTCTGATCTCCCTTCATCCATCTCCCCCTGGGCCTCCATTGGCTGTTAGCACACACACTGAGCAGGCCATGTCTCCCTTGTCAACTTCTGGGAAGAGAATGCTGTATTCCCTACACTTCCTCATGACATTGGTTTTATCTTCAGATCTGTTGATCTGAGACAAAAAGAACTGCATCAGGTATGGGCTTTGTGTGCTAGAACACCGCATAGCTTAAATGCAGATTACCCAGATAAACAGGGGCCTGATGCTCCAGTTACTGTTTTATCATTTACCACCAAAGCTAATTAATGTGTTGCCCCTCTAAGTAGAACAATCTGCATTTAGCCTGAGAATATTGCAGTCCCAGGCAAGATGGCCACCGCAAATTTTGTGGGAGCAGGCAAGATCTGGAACAGCCCTATTCAATCGAGGAGTCCCAGCCAAGATGGTGCTGTGATCTCAAGAGAGCTCCCAGCGAGACTTGCAAGTGCTGTATGCACTTCAATCAGTTCTCCCAGTCTTGCGGAAGCCGCGCGGCATCATGGGATGGGACAAAGAGAGGAAGGGACAGTATGGCAGCTACACATCTCAGTGGGTGGAAAACCTGTAAATTTATTGCACGCTGAGACAAAGAACTGCAGGATTAGACCGAGGGGCGTGGCCCATGTGTGGAAACCATGGATCACTCACTGGAGTGAATTCAGCTGCATTTTTGTACCCTCCACAGTCATGGAGGATCCAGGCAGTGGGAGACAGTGTTAGCAGGTCCCACATTTAAAAAATACAACTCTCCCTCACTTTTTGCTGCACTGCGTGAAACTTGAGGTGACTACAGGAGGTCTTCAGTCCATGCGCTCTCTTTCAGGGTGAGGCATTAGAGTAGGGGCAGACACCATGGGGGATGGAGACATTGTCTGTGCTGGGAGAGGACAATCCAGGAGGGACCACTCCACAGTTATGCCCTGCAACTTTCCATTATGTGCCCACTGATGAGAAAACGCTCCAGGAGGGACCTCCTATACAGTGAGCAGTTGTAGCGGGGGAAACTATAGAGGGGTAGTCCCAATGGGTAATGACCCTTCTTTAGTGGCAGATCTAAACAGTTGTGGTGTGTGGGTCAGGACAAGCTACAGGAGAAGGTCCTGTCCCAGAATGAGCCATACATAGTTATTTTCTGAATTTTAACATGCCTTAAGCTTTGCAATGAAAATAAGACACAAACAGTCTGCATTTCTAGTCTGAATATAATATATTTTAGCAGGAATATAACCCTGTGGGCTACCAGGCTGCGTAGAGATAAATTAGTTTAAAAACTGTTGTACCTACTGAATTGCAATTTGTTGGGAGCAGATCTGGAGCATGACCAACTTCTCTTGATGTATGAAGTAAACTGGAGATTCTCAGATGGGACAAGGGGGCTGTCCTCAGCCAGCTTGATTTTGATTGGATTGTGCATCAACCTATATGATGGATGGGGAATACCCAATGGTTCTGACTGTGGAGTACTATAAAGGGTACGAAATATAATAGAGCAGTCAACCACAGTCAAATGGCAGATATAAGATACAGTTGCAGCCTGGGATCAGCAGCATTGGTGGCTTGAGTGGTGTGGTCTGGAAGGAGGTCCTTCAGGGTGGAGGGAAGTGCAGCAGAGCATATAGTATGAAAGAGGTTGGATCAGAGTCAAGAGAACCTGAAAAAGAAGACGGCTGTTATTAGCATTACTTTTTACTGTGGGGGGAGGGGAGGGGAGTGGAATGAGAACAGTGAGCAGATTTGAGGAAGAAAGAGAAGGGGAAAGGGCCAATGTTTAAACATTGAACTGATTTGTGTACTGCTTTAAATCTGGTTAAACCAAATAAATGCCTTTGAATTAGTGTCTGGAATTGTGTCTTAACATGATACTCTGAAGCTCTATTAGTTCTTCTCACTTTTTTGGAATGGTGATTTTGCTGGGTTTCAATATCCTGTTATGTGTGGTTCATAGCTCAGTGCTTGTGCTACGTACCGTAATTGGATAATTCAATTCAATTCAATTCAATTCAACTTTATTTTTAAAGGGCACTTTTCTTAAAACCAAAGCGCCTGTACATTTCAAACGATAAATACAATAAAATTAAAACTAATATAAATCATTAAAAGCTATGCTAAAAAGGTGGGACTTCAAAGCTCCTTTAAAACTAAGGATGGTCGGGCAATTTCGCACCTGATGAGGTAGAGAATTCCATAGGGTCGGTGCCATAAAACTAAGCGATCTAGCACCTGATGTTTTCAAACGGACCTAGGAATCTTAGCAATCCCTTGTCAGTGGATCGGAGGCGGGAGGGACAGTAGGGCAAAAGGTTCTTTCAGGTAGGTAGGTCCCAGGTCATGTAGGGCTTTATAGGTCAGCAAACTGACCTTGAAGGTGATGTAAAACACGGCAGCCAGTGCAGTCCGCGGCACAGGCATTATATGGCTGGATCTAGAAGATCCAGTCAACAGCTCGCTGCCGCATTCTGCACTAGCTGCAGACGCATGTTCAACCCCGATAGCCCTAGGTATAGGGAGTTACAGTAGTCAAGACGGGAGGTAACGAAGGCGTGGATCAACGTTGGAAGGTCCTCTGGAGGAACCAAGTGCTTCACCCTGGCAATATTCCTCAAATGGAAAAAGGAAGTTTTGACTACCACTGACACCTGAGATTTAAGCGTCAGACGGTCGTCAATTATTACGCCAAGATTCCGCACCTGATCTGAGGTTGCCAACTGAACACCTCCAAGCCATAAGCCTGAGGGTGATCCATCCAGCAAACTCGCCTCACAGCGGCCTTTGTCCATGACCAGCACCTCAGTTTTCTCCGGGTTTAACCTCGGCCAACTCCCATTCATCCAGTCTTGAATTTCTGCAAGGCAGTTATTAAATACCGACAAGGCAGCATCCTGGCCGGGCACAAAAGACATATACAGCTGGGTATCATCTGCATAGCAGTGAAAACCCAAACCGTATTGTCTAATAATTACTCCTAACGGCAGCATATACACCGCAAACAACATAGGCGCTAAGATAGAACCCTGCGGTACCCCGCAGGATAGGGAGACTGATGCCGAAGAAAAAATTCCTGACACCTCTCTCTGAGTCCCACCGAGGTAAGATCTAAACCATCTGAGAACCGCATCAGATAGTCTACAGACAGACCGCAAACGTTCTAACAGCACACCATGGTCAACGTGTCAAACGCTGCAGAGAGATCAAGTAGTACCAAGATGGATCGGGTCCTACGATCTCTCGCTATTAGGAGGTCATTTAGCACCCAACCAGCGCTGTCTCGGTACTATGCCTTTCCTAAATCCAGACTGGAGAGAATCAGAGATATTGTTGTTGGTCAGATGGTCTTCCAGCTGTACTAGCACCACTTTCTCAATAACTTTACCCACAAAGGGTAGTTAGAGATTGGTCTGTAATTTGCTAGACAATCTGGATCTAAGGAGGATTTCTTTAATAGAGGCTTAACTATAGCCTCTTTAAGGGGATCCGGAAAGATCCCCCTCTCCAAAGACTTCCAGACTATCAAAGCCAGGACTAGGCCGATTTTATCCACACAACCCACTAAGAGGTGTGTGGGACCAGGGTCCAGATCACAGCTAGTCGGTCTCAGCGCTGGAATGGCCATCACAACATCATCGATTGTGGGAAGGCTGAAGTCAGACCATCTAAACATCTAATTAAGGTTTGTGCTTGGATACAGAGGCCAGATAGGTAAGTAGGACATGGCTCTTTGGATATGTAGCAGTCTGAGTTGATCTGTGCTTGGTATTTTGAACACAGTTATACAGTCAGTGCTTATAGTACAAGTGAGCTGGATAGTCTTGTGCAAAGTGCTTAGATGCTTGAGCTGATGAGTAACATTGTTATAGCTTAGTTTTGGTTTGGTCTTACTCTGTATCCCATCATAAAGAATGCTTAGTCCAGTATTATGAGACCCCCCAAAAAGGTAATGATATCCATGATTGTTCAGTGTCCGACTGTTGAAGGAGTCAAGTTGGACGACACCCCTAAGAATAAGTAGCAGTATGTTCACCTCCTCCAACTCTGGAGACTGTGACCAGTAGCACACAGGAAAGGAAACGGGGGAAACCTCTGAGGACCCATGGCTACTGATCTGCCCAACCTTCTGGGCATACTAAAGAAGAGTAATCCTAAATAATCTAATCGGCTAATCTGAACCCCAAAGTTGTAGAACCTACTCCAGAAATGGAAAACTGAAGACATATTGAATTGTGACATGTCAGGTGAATAGAGCAAGCATCCATCTAGTAGACCCCAAGTTCGAGAATCCATGAGCAGGCAGGAATGAAATAGAGTGGCATCCATGATTGAAATGAATTTGAAGCGAAGAGTCACAGGTCGTGAAGCACTCCAGCAAGTGAGGATGACTTCACAGAGGAGAGCCAGGAATCAAGGCGAGCATCCATGTGAAGAAGGAGAACTGATGAGTCAAGTTCTGCATGGCAATGTTAGCAAATGAAGGCCGTGGCGATGAAGCACAAGAACTGGCATATGGTACGTAATAGGGAGGATGGAGCAGTAGGAACCTCCAATCCAGAGAGGGGAAGCGAGCATTAAGTAGGTAGAGAATGTAGTGAATATGTAGAAGTATGTCAGATGTATTTCCAGCTCACGAGGAGTGCAGTAGGTTGTAATTGCGACTTAGTCGGAATGACCACAAGGCCCGGTAAGGGAGAAGCAAGTAGTATAAATAAGTGGACCTGTACGTAGGTCAGTTGATGTAGTAAGAAAGCTGCATGAGCAGATGTAGTAGCAGGGAAGTAGTATTGCAAGATTAGGCACATTATGAAGCGAGGGGCATGAAGAATGGTACAAGCAAGGGAATTAGAGAGCTTTGTGGATCCAAATGTTGACATCTACATTTCAAGCCAGAATGATATCTTAGCTAGAACTGACTTGTGAAGAATATCCTGACGAGTTCTGAATAGTCGAGCTTAGGAGTCCTAGATGGCGATAACTGAAGAGGCTGAGTCAAATGAAGTAGCATTGTCACAGGGTCCGAGAAGCAGTAGAGCATAAATCAGGATAGTGAAGTCTTCAGGAGAAGGTCAAGTAAGTGTCCTGGAAAGAGTGAAGCAGTAGTAATTCCATACGACTTGAAGCAGCAGGGCAAAGCAATCAAGTATAGATGATGAATGTAGAAATATCCAGATGTGAGTCCATAGTAAAGGAGCTCCTGGGCTGGCTGACATGGCAGCAGGTAGGCATGTAGTAGAATGTGTGAATCTCCAGGCCCCGAGCTGGGCAAGGCAAGTGTAGAGTAGAAGTAGTTAAACCCCCCAGCCCGATGGGCAAAGGCAGGTCATAGAAGCAGGTGAATATGGTGCAGTAATATATAGGAACAAAGGACCTCCGAGCCTGTAGGGGCACAGGTCTGACTGAATGCGATGGCTAACCTCCAGCCCCACGGGGCAAGGCAGGTTGCAGAGCAGTGGTAGATAATACAATGGAAATGTCGAACTGCATGCAATGCAGAGGGTCTTGTCCTGGTAGGTAGAGATCGCAGTAAATATGCAAACATAGGTTAGATGGATGCCAGCTCATGGGGAGCGCAGTAGATTGTAATGGCAGGTTGGTCGTGATGACCTCTAGGCCCTGTAAGGGCGAAGCAGGTAATATGAGCAAGTAAGGTAAAGAAGTGAACCTGTACATAAGTTGTAGTAGTAAGCAAGTTGCATGATGCAGATGTAGTTGCAGGGAAGCAGGGCAAAAGCGTCCAAAGAATGGATGATGAATGTCGAAACATCAAAATGTGAATCCATAGTAAGGAGCTCCTTGGCTGGCTGCTATGGCAGCAGGTAGACGTATAGTAGAATAAGCAAATTTTTAGGCCCTGAGCTGGCGAGGCGTTGGAGTAGAAACAGTATACCCTTGGCCTGAAGGGTGAAGTAGGTCACGGAAGTAGACAAATATGGTGCAGCTGGACCCCATGAAAGTCAGCTGGTAATGTGAGCAAGATGGCAGCTAGACCCACGTAAGCTAGCATGCACAGTTGGACCCCTCGTAGGTCAGTCGGTAAGGTAAGTAGAGTAGCAGCTAGCATCACATAAGCTAGCATGCGCAGCTGGACCATACGTAGATCAGCTGGTAAGGTAAGTGGATAATGGCGGCTAAGCCCCATGAAAGCTAGCATGATCAACTGGACCACATGTAGGTCAGCTGGTAAGGTAAGTAAATAGTGGCAGCAAAGCCACAGAAAGGTTAGTCAATACGGCTGGACCACATGTAGGTCAGCCGATAAGCGAGTAGTAAGAAAATAAAATGTGGCACAGTAACGTAGTAAGCATCCAGGGACATGAAGCAAATTAGAGATGAAGCATAAAGAAAGTCATTAGGAGCACGAATGGGCATCCTAGACAAATGGAAAGGTGGAAGCAGGTTGAGAAAAGCACCATCCTGAAGTCCATTTGCAAGGCTAGAAGAAGTCCTGGAGTGTAGCCATCTGAGCCATAGAGGAGTCACCTGTGCACTGGTAACTGAACTCGGAGGGTGGTAGAGAGATGGGTGTGCATGAGCCAGGTTAGATGGACAAGCTGCAATGGTAGGCGAATAAACTCAGGCATGACAAGGCGGAGGCCGATATCCTGTAAATGTGGAATGAAATGAAGCATCAAATGGGTTAAATTCTGTCCAGTATGAAAGCAATCGTGACTCCCCATAATCTGGGACGACTTGCGGAATACAACCTTGAAGCTAGAGCATCATTGCACTATGGTGCCATCTAGGGGGCTGATGCAGGATGCAGGCAGGGAATAGACTGTAATATGGGAATAAGGAGAAGCTCTGAATTAAGGAAGAAGCGTCCATCTGCCAATCGGAAACAGTTCAAGGCAAGTACAAATGGCGGTGCACAAAGTCATACTTAAGGCAGCTGATACCTTTGGCAGAGGCAGCCCAGGAAGCTCTGAAAGGTGAATAAATCAGATAAGCACTGGCTGCCTGAGGAGGTGAGAGAGCCCGAGAGTGCAGGCTGCAGTGTGATGCTGTGAGTGATATCCAAAGGTAGGGTAACGAGCAACAGAGCTAAACCAGCAGGAGATATGCCGTGAGGGAATGTCAGAAGGTTTAAATGCAGTCCAACAAGCAGGTGGCCAGGCAGGCGCGTAATCTGCAGTGTAGGTCCCAATACTGGGAGGGTCCAGATCGTAGGTAGAATGCTGAGGAGAAATGAAGGAATTTGGATGTACCCCTGGCATCGGACAAACAGGAAGCGGCTTGAAGCTGGCCACAATCCAGTCACAAAGGTGTAAGCAGCGCGGCAAGACAATGGAGGCTCCGGTAATGAAGGACGGTAAGTAGTGAGAGAACGAAGCCAGGCTACTGAGAACACAGCAGCTGCATGGCCATGGTTGCAGGAAAAAGGGGGGAGGAACAGCCAGGTGAGAAGCAGTAGACACAAAAATAGCGTCAGCTAAAAAGCAGCTGGAGAGCGCAAGTGCAGGTAGAAAGAACAAGGAGCAAGTGCGAAGCACAGAGCCCCCCCCCCTTCGAAAAAGGGGAAGGAAAAAACGTACAAACCAAGGCAAGGAGCATGAAGGGGACAAAAAAACAAAATAAATGGACAAGACAAGAAACAAGCACGCCGAAGACGAACATGACTTTGGGGGGGCGGGCCAGGCAGAGGAGGAAAAGGAGAAGCAACCACAACATAGCAGCACGCAGCGAGCACAATGAGTGCGACTCGCTCTATGCAGAGCGGATGTAGCCTGCTAGCTTATATAGGATGTGGGGGAGGAGCTCTTCCCCCACATAACTTCAGGCAATAGCCTATCATTTATGGACAATGCAGCATGCACTGTTACTTTAAATGTGTTATGTTACTTCTGAGAATAGTATTATTAAAAGGCATAGGGACTGATTCACAGATGCTAAAGCTGGTGCTATTTGCAAATGCCATGTATGGTCAATGTGAATTTTGAGACCCTGTTTACTCATTCTCAATGGGGGTCTCACACTTTTACCTTGTACCTGCCAAGACCATGGTGGGTGCTTGCTAAAGGTGGTAGGGACACCAGCATACATCACCTGCTCATTCTCAGCGCACTGCAGCCCTAGCACCACTGTTCACAGGCTGCTGTGTACTGCCAAGTATACCACCATAGCAAAGTAGGTGGTAAGGCAGATTGGTCAGAGTTTGGGAGGGGAAGGGCCACTGGACACCAAAGATACAGATCATGAAGATGGGGGTGGGAGGTGGTCCACTAGACCACCAGAGGTGTGTGCAGTGGAGTCAGGGTGGGACTGGGGACCACTGGACTCCAGATGCTGCATTGAACAAGTGGTCTGTGGGCGGGGGAGTGAATCCCTTGATGGGCAAGTGCATGCAGTTTCAGGTGGAGGCATAACCATATGGGTGCAAAACTTTGGTTTTTATGCTGACTCTAACTGCAACTGTAAATCAGATACCCAGTATACGTAATACAGATAGCTGCTATAGCTTGGCTTTCCTTAGACAGATGATAGCTGCCTTCCCAAAGTAGCTGTAGCTACCCAATATACTGCATGCAATGCCTTTGAATAAAATATTTTGGCTAGATATTTAGTCTGTAATTGTGGTTCTGAAAGCAGGCTTGCAGGTCAATGCAGATGTGCTTTGCAGATAAGCTTATTTAAGTTTCATTTATACAGTCAGTAAACATTGCTCTTAAGTTATGATTTGTGAAAAACAAGTACAGTGCAGCCTCATTTTTAAATCAAGGTGCCAGATCCTTCCTGAAACAAACCACTGTGATTGTCTAAGTAATATTTGAAGTTAGTGCCAGCCCACAATTAGCTCAGTCACAATAAAGTACCTGCATAATCCTTTGAAGTGATGATTCAGCAGCCAACATATGGTAAATACTGTGTGATGAGAAGGGTGTGGGCACAAACATTGACAGCACTAAACAAAACTTGTGCATCAAGCATCTGGATCAGCAAGAGAGAAAGGGGGGTGCTGTACTAACATTTAGGTTCCTTTTTCTATAATTGTGTATGTCTACTATCAGTTATCAACAATAGAATACAATACATGCTTTCAGTTTACAAGGTGTCTTATGCAGACTATATCACAAAAAGCTGTACAATGATGTAAGCAATAAAGATTCAGTATATAATAAAGAAGTGTACTCATGGAACGAAAAGTTTAAAAAGTAATAAAACAAATCAAAGAGTGCACCAGAAGACTTGGCGGCACAGAGGCAGTGCATCCATCTGCATTGCCAATGACCCGGGTTCAGAAACGGACTTGGGATATTGGAGGTCCAGCCGGGGGGTTGAAGGATTGAGCATCCTTGAGACTGCTGTCCTTCTCCAGGGGGTAGAGTGTCCATCATGTCACGGACCCCTGGCAGAGGCTGGGGGAATCCATTGTGCTGGTGCTGTTACCTGCGGGGGGTGGGTGAACGCGGGCCATCATTGCATGTCCCTGTCACCAGGTACAGCTGCACACAAAATCCCGGCCTGATCATGAAGCCCTGCTCTGCCACCACCCCCACTGCCAACAGTGTCTGTTGGGTAGGGTCCCACTCCAGTGGCCCCCTCCCAGGGGGGTAAGCTTGGCCATAGAGGGGTGGCAAGCGGCCGGGGGCTGAGCTCCCTTTGCAGAGTGGATGAGCCAGAAATTTCAAAAAGAAGATGACTAGGAGGCAGGAGAGTGTAGTGGTTAACGGTACTGAGCTGCAAACCTGGAGACCTGGGTTTGAATCCCACCAACCCCCACTTGTATACTGTGTCACCCTGAGCAAGTCACTTAACTTCCATGTGCTCCCAGGTTGCATTTGGAAATAAGCTCTGGCTTAGTGTGCCTCTCCTGGTTAAACAATTTCCTCTTCCCTCCCTTTCCCAAAAAGAAAGTGGATATACTTTGAGATGGGATTTGAAATACGATGGCTTATGCCACCAATCTCTGCTCAGGTGGTGACTGAGGTGGGGGAGGTGGATTGGAACTGTGACTGGATTTGGAATTTTATTGTTTTCATCAAGGGGATGGGGCCTAAGACTTGAGGCTACCAGGGATGTAGTTATATTTTAGTGGCTAGGGTGCTGGCAGAGGTGGGTTAGGAGGGCTTGGTCAGTCACCTTCTGATCACCACCAAATTGGTGTGCCATGGGGATACAGTACTATGTGGTCTGGGTAAAGGGGATACTTTTATTGCGACTGGAAGTGGGGGGCAATGGGTGGGATAATGTCAATGTCAATGTCAATGTCAATTTTATTTAAAAAGACGCCCAATCCCAAAGGCTCTAGGCGCCGCACAAAAACTATACAGTGTGTCATACCGTATACATTCCTTAAAATAACATACATAAAATTCAATTTCCAAATGCCTGCATAAATAAAAAGGTCTTCAGATGGCTCTTAAAAGCCTCAATAGTAGGGGCCTCTCTCACTTCCAACGGCAGCGAGTTCCAGAGGACTGGAGCAGCAACTCCAAACGATCGGTCCCCAGCTGATTTCAATCTTGCTCTCGGGACTTTGAGGAGGCCACTATTAGAGGAGCGGAGATCACGGACAGAGGTGGGACGGTACCAGGAGATCAGAAAGGTAACCAGGGCCCTGTCCATGTGGGGTCTTATAGGTGAAAACCCACATGAACAATACTCTCCACCTGACCGGCAGCCAATGCAATTCGCGCAATACCGGAGTAATATGACTGAACTTACTTTGTCCAGTCAAAAACCGGGCAGCAGCATTTTGCACTAGCTGCAGTCTGCGAAGAGAAGTTCCAGAGACCCCGAGATAGAGGGCATTACAGTAGTCAAGCCTAGAAGTGACTAAGGCATGTACCAAAGTAGGGAGGTCCAGTGCCGGAACAAGGGGCTTAATCCTGGCGATATTTCTCAGATGAAAAAAACAGGAACGAACCACAGAGGATATTTGAGCCTCCATGGACAAATTCCTGTCAAAGATCACACCAAGATTACGCACCCATGGGGAGGCCATCAATGACACAGCTCCTAGCACAATGCCAGTCACAGAGTCAGAGGCCATCCCATCACGAACTCTGTTCGACTCCACTACTAATACCTCAGTCTTGTTAGGGTTCAGTCACAGCCAGCTGGAAGACATCCAGTCATTTATCTCAGCCAGACAGATATTTAACACATCCACTGCATTTGATGTTCCTGGGGCAAAGGAAAGGTATAGTTGAGTATCATCAGCATAGCAATGAAAACTCAAACCATACCTCCTAATGATCTCCCCCAGGGGCAGCATGTACACTGCGAACAACATAGGAGCCAATACCGAACCCTGAGGGACTCCACACGAAAGGAGGTAGGGTGCAGATGAGAAATTACCCATCACAATCCACTGCCTCCTGTTAGTAAGAAATGACTCAAACCATTTGATGACAACACCGGTGAGTCTGCATAACTCCCTCAGGCGGAAAAGCAATACACTATGGTCCACAGTATCAAATGCTGAAGAGAGATCGAGGAGAACAAGAATTGTCTTGTCCCCGATCTCTAGCCCTGAGGAGTCATTTGCACCGAACTAATGCAGTTTCAGTGCTATGTCTGGCCCGATAAGCTGACTGGAAGGGATCGTACAACTCGTGGGTCCTGAGATATTCCCCAACTGAAGTGATACCACCTTCTCAACAATCTTTCCCAGAAATGGAAGATTGGAGATAGGACGGTAATTTGCCCTAATCTCCGGGTCCAGAGAAGCTTTCTTTAAAAGGGGTCTCACCAGAGCCTCCTTCAAGGCATCCAGAAAGACACCCTGACTCAGGGAGCACCGGACAATCAGGGCAAACACCGGGCCAACAGTGTCAATGCACCTCATCAGGAAGCGCGTGGGCACGGGATCCAGTTCACAAAAGGTATACCTCAAGTTGGCCACCATCTCAGTGACCTCACGAACCTCCACTGGCCTAAACTCCCCCCACCCAGACAGAGTGTTCTTAGAACACGACTGGCGACCACTGACAGCAATGATATTACTGGCTGAGGAGACCTCCCGCCGGATCGCAGACACCCTGTCCGAGAAAAACCGAGCAAACTCCTCACAATCCTCATTCGAGGAAACTCTTCCGGGCTGAAGACAGAGTGGATGGAGAAGTCTATCAACAGTCCGGAACAGTGAGGCTGGTCGGCTTCTCCCAGCAGCAATCTCCCGAGACAAAAATATTGTCTTCTTTTGGTTGATTGCCTCCTGATATGCGCAATAATGCGCAGACAGGACCAGTTTGTCAGCCCCCAGACGGGATTTCCTCCAGCGACGCTCTAATCTCCGACCCAGCCTCTTCATTTCCCTAAGATCGCTATCATACCAAGGCGACCTCAGGTAAGAAGTCCTGGGTCGTACACGGACAGGTGCGAGGGAGTCAATGGTGCCAGATAGTACCTCATTATAGGCATCTACCCCTGCGTCAACTGCTCCAATGCATGCATCACACACTCTTGATAGATCAACTGCCGCCAAATAACCCTCAGGGGTAAGATCTTTTAACGGGCGGCAGCGAAATATCTCAGGAGGGGAAGAATTCTCAACGGGAGCACTAAACATGAACCTCACCGTGCAATGATCGGACCAAGCCACTCGACCAACGTTGAGATTAGCGATCTCAAGTCCCAGTGAGAACACCAGGTCCAATGTGTGGCCATCCTGGTGAGTAGGCACACCGAGAGACTGCACCAGCCCCAGAAGGGACATACTCTGCAGTAACTCGTCGGCACACCTTTGACCTCTATCCTCGGCCCAAACATTGAAGTCCCAAGAAACACGCATCTTGGGAATTCACTGCTCACTGGCAACAAACTGGCACCTCTGCAGGAACCTCCCATCGTCCAGGAGGATCTATATAGATGAGGAGGATCCTGCAGCCAACACCCAGTTCTCCTCGAACGGCCACACATTCAAATGAACCTGGGGTTCCCACCGGGTGCATGGTGAAGTCCAGGCTCGATTTAAAACAAATAGCTACACCGCCTCCCCTACGGTTATCTCTGGGGCAGTGCACCACAGTATAACCTGGGGGGACTGCAGCCTCAAAAACAGGGCCAGCATCATCCCCCACCCAGGCCTCTGTAATGCATGCCAGGTCGACCAATGAAACCAGAGCGGCAATAATAGCCGTCTTGTTTCTGATCGACCTGGCGTTGCATAGCACTGCCGTCAGAGATACTAAAGGTGATGAATAGGTGCAAGAAGAGTGGGGGAAGAGCAATTAACTGTATTAACATAGAAACATAACATTTGATGGCAGATAAGGGCCACTTGGCCCAGCCTGCCAATTTCTTCCCTGCCTACACTGTCACCACAGACCATGCTTCATCTCTACCCCCTGTCCCCCTTTTAACACTCATATTCCCTTGTTCCTATCCCATGCATTCTTGAATCCCTCAGCTGATTCCCCTTCCCCCCACCTCCACTGAAAGTCTGTTCCGGGCATCCACTGCTCTTTCAGTGAAGAAGTACTTTCTCACATCTCTCTTAAATTTACTCTCTTGCAACTTCATTGCATGTGCACTTGTTCTTGTGCACTTTTCCTGTAAAAAAATACCCCAGCCCTGTACCTTATCTATCATGTGAGGTATTATAGGTCTCTGTTATGTCCACCCTCTCCTGTACATATTGAGGTCCTTCAGCGTCTTCTGACGTCGAGCCTTTGGAAATGAGTCCATGACTCAAAGGGTTGTAATTCTGATTTCCTAAACAAATAAAAAATAAATAAATAGGGCTTTTGATGCAGTCCCTGCATCATTTTAGTTGTCTTCCTCTGGACAGCCTCCAATCTATGTCCTGCTGGAGATATGGTCTCCAGAACTAAACACAGTATTTCAGGTGGGTCTTACCAATGATCTATACAACTACAATAACACTTCTCTCCTTCAGCTAGTGATGCCCCTCACTATGCATCCAGCATCCCACTGGCAATGCCAACCACCCTGTAGCACTGTCTCACCACCTTGAGGTCATCAGATATGATGGATACAATTACCGCTTACTGGAGGGAGGGTGAGATGGGTGAAGGGGGCATCTGTTTTCCTGGGCAAGGCTGGGAGGAGGAGGGTGTGATAGGATACTACAAGTCTAGAGGGAAGGGGAATCTGTTTCATAACTTTTTTTGTAACAGAAGTACATTAAAGTGGCACTTCGATAGTGGAGTGCTCTTCACCAGGCAAAGTGCTATGTATGCATGCTGGAAAGTTTCTGGTCTAGTGCTGATTCATGAAGTCTTGCCCAGTGAAGTGGCCATGTTGCCAAGTGAGGAACTACACAGAGTGACACTTTGCAGTATGTGAAATAGTGGCACTTCACGTAGTTCTTTTTTGATGCAAGGTTTGCTGAGTTCACACACCTCTTGTAGGCGGCAGCAATACATGCTGATATAAAATGTGCAACATTACTGGAATTTAACACTTGGAATATATTTTAAGGTCCGTACTAAGCTTGTTTAGATATAGTCTAGCATGCATGATTTATAAGCAGAGCTTATAAAATGAGAAGAAGAATCCAGTGATCTGGCTAAAACAAGACATGGGGGGTATGTTAATGTTTAACTACTGCACAGCACAGAACTTGTTATATGCAAATCAAATAACTGTACAGTTTATGGACCAGTTCACTCATCACAAACTGCCATTGCAACTTGCCGTCACCTTTACTCATTAAAAACTTTAAACAAGGCCTTAAAAATAAATTTAAAAAAAGGAATTAATAAATGCTATTTCCATTCATCATCCCCTATTTACACACATATACTAAGTTAAAACAAAATGAAACATTGTTTAATAAATGTAATTTTTAGTGTTCCTTTACTAAGGAAAACATTTTTACAACCCTATTAGTCCTTGGAAAATTAGATTTATTGAATACTGTGATAACTTTTAATTGGACCAAGAAAGAAATTGTACATGGATGTCACAATACACAAGCTTTCTGGACCACACAGGTTCCTTCATTACTACACACCCCACTTAGCCAGCTCCTGTTCGTCCACGCAGCTACAGTAGCAGACTACTCCCTGTCTCCAACTCCTCTCTCCCCATGTGCTAAACTGTCAGACAACAGTCTAACAGCTTGTGCTGCAAAGAGGGTGAGCAGACTGATCAGCTGGGATTTACTTATTGCGCCTCCATCATGAATCAGGGGCCATAGGGCACCCATGTCACTAATTTGTTAAATGTGTCCATAAATGGCCAATTCGAGGTTAGGGAGGAGGAATGTGTTTTAAATATAATATTGAATGGAGGGAGACCTAACAGAGCAGCTACAATTTAACTTTATCGCCCCACCATCATGGATTGGGCTAGGTGTACAATAACAACTATTATCTTTGCCTTTGGTTGCATCTGCCTGCACTGTGGCATCTTGGTGGTGGGTAGGGGGTCCTTATAAATTAGCCCATGTTTGTGCAACATACTTACTAATACCTGCTCATGAAGCAGCCAGACATGAAATGATGGCTCTAGAGCCCCTTGTGACCTTAAATTACTATGTTGTCTTATTGCACAAAGAGGCCCTGGGAGTCAAGTTTAGGAAGAGTAGAGGTTGGAAAACATCCTGTTGGGCTGAGAAAATGTGCAGTCATGTAGCCAGATATGGTTTTCCAAAACAGGAGGAGGTTTGGTGACTATGAGACCAGCCCTGGTACCTCGGATGAGTGGGGAAGGCTTTCTAAAATATTTTTTTACCAATCTGTTGCCTGAATAATGGATCATAAAGCACAAATCCTTTTATTCCCAAATGACTCATGCATACTTTCAGTCTCAAATACAAATATTAGGCTAAATATTTGTCAGGAGGTATTCAGTCGCCTCTAGCAAATGGTGGTAGTGGGGGGAGGGGTTGTTCTTTTACACTATATACTCTGGTTTCCAACCTTCAGATCAGGTTTTGTTAAAAAATAAACTTTGGCACCAAACACAGCACACACTCCAGCTGTACTGATTTTGTCATGTCGAGCCTGTTACCTCATCTTGCCCGCTGCTGATCCCTCTGGCAATACAGCTCTACATTTCATTTGCCTTTGCTGCTGTTTTTCCTACATTGCATGGCATGCTTTTGATCACTAATTATCATCACTCCCAGGTCCTTCTCCTCCCCTGATACAGATACCCAGACCCCTCCCATGCTGTATTCAGCCTTCGGCTTCTTGGCTTCAATGTGCATAACTTTACATTTCTTTGCACTGAAGCCAAGCTGTCAAATAAATTCTGGATCATGTCTGTAGCTTTTTCAGATCTTCTCTTTGGTTTTGTATCCCTTCCACTGTGTCCACCCTCCCACAGAGCTTGGTGTCATCTGTGACTAGATCAAGTTTGCCCTTAATGCCATCTCCAGTATCCTTGATGTAGACATTGAATAGCACAGGTCCCAACACTGAGCCCTGTGGGACCCCACTGGTGATCTCCTGGGTGCTGGAGAGCTCTCCTCCCACCATCATGCTCTGGGTCCTGCCCCTCAGCCAGTTTTCCACCCACCTGGACAGCTTCTCACCAACCTGTAGATCAGCCAACTTCCTGATCAACCTCTTGTGTGGTACAGAGTCAAATTCTTGTTGAAGTCCAGGTACAGGATGTCCACTGCTTGGCCTTGTCCACTGTTTAAGTAACCCAGTCATAGAAGTCAGTCAGATTTGTCTGACATGATATCCCTCCCATAAAACCATGATACATCTTATCCTGGAGACCCTTCTCCTCCAGATACTCTACTAACCTTTCCTTAATTATGGTCTCCATGAGCTTACAGATGGTTAAGGTTAGACTGACCAGCCTTAGTTCCCTGGGTTGTCCTTGGGACCACTCTTATGCAGTGTCACTATATGTGGCTTTCTCCAGTCCCATAGTATCACACCTGATTCCGATGATTATTATTGAACAGGTCAGCCAAGGGATCGGCAAGCTCCTCTACCAGCTCCCTCAGCACCCTTGGGTGCATACCATCTAGACCTGGGATTTATCTACCCTCAAAGATGGTAACCCTGTCCCCACCTCATCCACCTCTATCAAAACATGTGTTGCCCTTGCCCCTCACCTCTCCTTCCCCCTAGAGGCACCGGTCTCTCTCTCTCTCTCTCTCTCTCTCTCTCTCTCTCTCTCTCTCTCTCGCTCTCTCATGAAGACAGAACAGAAGTACTCATTTAGTACCTCTGCCTTGCTCCCATTTTCCTCCACCCACCCATTCCCTTTCCTTAGCCTAACAATCCCATGTTTCTTATCCCTTTTCTCACTAATATAAATAAAAAAGGCATTTCCTCCCTTTTTAATTCCCTCAGCAAGCTGCAGTTCCTTCTAGGCTTTAGCCCTCTGGACTACCTTACATGCTACTTTAGCCATTTTCAGGTAATCCTCCATATCTTCCTCAGTCTTGCTGCTCTTGAATTTCTTCTAGGCTGACCTCTTTTTCCTTCCTGCCTGTGCAACCTCAGTGCTAAATCAGCTGTGTGCCCTCGAGTTCTTCCCTTTGAGCTTAACACACTCCCTTGTGGCAACCATTATTCCTGGTCCACCCCATATCAACTCAGAAGCTAACCAGATAACTCCTTAGCAGCTCACCCATCCTTCAGAAGTTCACCTTTCTAAAATCCAGGATTTTAGTCTTAGTGGGTGCTTTTTTCCCTCCCTTATCCAACCGGAACCATGCTGTGCAATGGTCACTCCCATCCAGGGGCTCCTCAACCTTTATATCCTGTACATGGTCACCATTCTTCAAGACCAATCAAGGATTGTCCCATCCCTAGTAGATTCTGTGACTCCCTGAAACAGCAATCCACTTTGCAGTGCATCTAGGATCTCCTGACTCCTAGTGCAGGCTGCGGCTAGTACACTCCAATCCACTTTGGGCAGATTGAAGTCTTTCACCTCTCCCTTTCCTGCAGCAGTCAAAATTTGTGAGTTCAATTCCCTGTCTCAATCTTCCTCTTAGTCGGGTGGTCTATAAACCACTTCCAACCTCTTCTTCTTCCCTATATTAGATAGTATCTGAAGAGGGGAGATCTGCTGACCTCCTACTCCTGAAGGCTCAGGCTTCGCAGGCCTGCTTGCCCCTCCCCCTCACCCAGTAGCTTAAATTAGGTTTTTGGTTTATGTAACCTCACCAGTTTATCCCAGAGGGCCCTTAACCCCTTCCCCCCACTACTGGGATGTAGTCTGTTGCAAACAGGGTTTTATCTGACCATATCTCCCACAAATCCCCAATACAGTCAAACCCTTCTTCCTTGCATCACTCCTTCAACCAGTCACTGAACTCCTCTATTCTCTTCTTTCTGGCCATGCTTGCTTGTGGTACTGGTAAAACCTCTAACAATGCTAGTGGCAAACTCTGAGGTACTTATCAGTAGTGTTAGACTGTGACAGCAGTTTAGTGCGGTATTCTGAAACCATCATTGTAACTACTGGTATTCCAAGTAAAAGTATGGATTAAAAAATGGACTGAAGTGTAATATAAGTGTGAAAGCATTTTGTGAATGAAAATGGAAAATTATGTTAGTGGTTGTAGAATAGGGGTGCTTGAATTTGCTGAAATCCTTTGCGATAGGATTTTTTATATCTTCAGATCCAACTCTGAATCAGAATCTAAAATCCTAAAAATCCTAGCAGACAAGAGACACATCTGACATACAATTAAAATTGGATTTTGGGTTCAGATTTCAGAACCTGATTCTGAATCTGATTTGACCATTTTTAGAATTTAGGATTTGCAGTCTTTAATTCTGAAAATCCAAAACATGGATCAGAATTCAATAAATCTGATTCCACTAATCAGATTCTGAGCAACCCTAGAATATAAGTTAAAGCTAAAATAGGAGTAACATGGAACAAACAATCTTCACTGCAATAATGACTTTTTTTGGAAGCATGTGGAGTGTGTGCTTTGTTGTTGGCTTGACTTGTGGAGAACTGACATAGAAACATAGACAATTATGGCAGATAAAAACTATTAATCCATCCAGTCTTACCATAAAACAAAAATCAACCCAGGACCTATTGTCCAAAGAGAGTTATAGCCCACACTATCCAACCACATTCTCCCCACCCTACTGCTACCACCTTGAGCAACCACTAAGCCCATCACTCTGTCCCAGCTGTGTTTGAAACCATTGATAGTTCTGGTGCCCACCCTATCAGCTGGTGTACTGTTCCACAGCTCTGCTACCCTTGTTGCAAACAAAAACTTTTTCATGTCCCTCTTGAACCTCCCCCATCAGTTTCCACTTGTGCCCCCATGTTCTTGATCTGCTACCCATGTTAGATAGTTCCTCGCAGTTTACCTTGTTCATTCCTTTCAGGAACTTGAACGTCTGTATCATATCTTCCCTCTCTTGTCTGGCCTCCAGTGAGTACATGTTCAATACCTGGAGCTGATCCTCGTAAGATCTGCCCTGCTGACCCTAAATCATTTTGGTCACCCTACATTGCACCGTCTCCAGCTTGTCTTTATCTTTATTCAGTTGAGGACTCCACAGCTGTGCATAGTACTCCAGGTGGGGCCACACCATTTCTATATAGGGTAGTAATACCACCTTTCTGCTGCTGTTGTCCAAGTGCTGATAAATGACTAATACTATTTTTGGGGGAAATTTTTCATGTTGTTTAACATTTACTTCTGGTTATGATAGCATAGGTTCATGTAAGGTTGCTATCAAATATGAAGAATACTACAGCATTTAGATAGTGTACATGTGTCACCAAAGCGTTCCTGATAAAAAATGTTATATACAATATTACATTTGACATTCTTGGTATGCTCTATTTACCACTGTAACCCTACTAAAAGTATGAACAGTGTTTGGTGTAATGATATCAGTATGTAAATCTAACTGTTTTTTTGTATTTGTTTTTTTCTTGTGTCTTTGGCTCATTGTAAACATGGGAGAGGCGGGTACAACTCACTTCTGTTTCTAATTCTGATCTTTTCCAGAAGGTTCTGATTTTTTCAGATCTACTCTGATTTTCACAGAAAGGTACATTTTCTGAACCAGACAAAAACCGTGTCAGAGGCAGATCTGGACCGGGTCAAATGAAAGAATTATTGTGTCCCCATTCCCCTTAATAAGCTTTTACTTATGTCATTTAATGTTTAAAATACTTACTTTATATCTTTCTACCAGGTTTATCATTTTAACAAGAATACAGCACCCAGAGTACTTTTTTATCTGGACCAGGTCAGAACCAGGTCAATGGCAGATCCAAATATTGCCAATGACCAGGACTGGGTCCAGTCAGAGTCAAGTCATAAATGACTCATTTCCAAAGTTGCATTGAGGCAGGTCAGTCGGGGGTCTGATCTGACACACAGTCAATCCCTCCATCCCTATCCAGTGGCAGGAAGAGGTGGGGTTCAGTGCTGTAAAGGTGAGAAGCTGGAATTTTTCTTTCCTTAGGTAAGAAAAAAAAAAAAAAGAAGTGTTTGTGTCTCTTGGCATGCATTTAATATTTTAGTCATTGTAGCAATGGTTATATTATTAATAATAATGTTTATATAGCGCTCTTCACGAAGTATCAAAGAGCTGCACAATAAACAACAATTAAGGCCATAAAATATTAAAATACATTATTCAATGTATACCATAATTCAATAATAAAAAACCCAGTTACAAGACAGAACCAAAAGCAAGCTCAAATAAATACATTTTTAAGGCAATCTTGAAGCCCTCCACAGTCAGGCACTCCTGTATCCGACGAGGCAGAGAATTTCACAGGGTAGGAGCCACAGATGAACAGGCCCTCGAACCAGATGTTTTTAATCGTACCCTGGGAATCTCCATCAATCCCTCACTGGTCAAATGGAGTGGTTGGAGGGGGCAATAAGAATGCAGGAGATCTTGCAGGTAGCTCAGTCTGAGTCTGTGTAGGGCTTTATAGGTCAACAAGTTGACCTTGAAGGTGATCCGCCACTGAACTGGCAGCCAGTGCAATTCGCACAGCACCGGCGTAATATGACTGGATCAAGATGATCCAGACAACAGCCTGGCCACAGTGTTCTGCACCAGCTGCAAGCCCTAGGTAAAGGGAGTTACAGTAGTCCAGTATTACAAAATTGGTAGGAAAAAATCCTCTTATCGGAATGACTGACAGGTGTGCAGAAATGTTCCATGAATGTGAGGTTTCAGCCAATATTGGCATCACAGACCTCATCACAGAATTTATGCCCTTAACCATAAAAATCTAAATAGGCAGCCATCTTGTTTCTCATTACCCAGCTCACCACACCTTACAATTAGTTTAATAATTGGCCTGGCTGTAAGTACTAAAATATTGCAATAGTCTTAACCAAACTATATAATTGGTACCCACTCCATGCAGAACTATTTGAGGAAAATAACAAAAAAATCTGTTCTTCCCCCAAATCAATTTTCACGCCCATTGTTAAAAAATGCTGTAACTGCTAGATATAATGATTCTTTATAGAGGTGTTTGTATTTAATATGTACTTCTCTCCCTGACCACCCAGCTTCCAAAAAACATCCCTCTCCCTTGTGCACCTGAGCACCTGTGAATAAAATCAGAGCCACCAACAACATTATGCTTTAATCTGAGTTGGAGGCTCATTGAGATTTTAGAGATGCATGAAATCATTTCCAGTGTAACACACATGGGTCTCTGTAACCTCACTGAGCTGCTGATACAAAGTAAAGCATGTCAGCTGCTTCAGTGTTTGATTTACTGCCACTCAGGTACAAGGGGAAGAGGGAGGGTGTTCGACAGCAAGCTGATTAAGCAGGGAAGTACTCCATTCATACAGATATCGCCAGAACAGAAAAATTAAAAACATAGCGGTTACAGCATTTTTAAAACAGGGACATGTAAAACCAATACTAGAGAGGGGATCAGGCACAGACTATTTGTTATTTTATGCAAACCAATTCTATAAGGGGGATCTTAATAGCTAGGTGATCTGCTGGAAACTATAGCAAGCATCCACTGACAGCTTCTCGGATAAAGTGTGTCATAAAAAAAATAGACTGACACCCTCTTCCCAAAACTTCCAGGGACTACATTTTTAGGCAGAGGGAACTGTCATAAAAAAGCTATTCAAACCCTACCTCAGGACTGGAGGATGGCTCATGTGGTGCCCCTCCACAAGAGTGGCCCCAAGGATGAACCGGGAAACTACAGACCAGTAAGCCTCACATCCATCGTGGGTAAGCTAATGGAGACTATCCAGAAGGAGAGGCTGGTGGCCCTCCTAGAGGCCAAAGGATTACAGGACAGCAGACAGCATGGCTTCATATGGGGCAGATCCTGCCAAACCAACCTGGTGGAGTTCTATGACTGGGTAACTAGGCAACTGGACAGGGGCCATGCAGTGGATGTCCTGTATCTGGACTTCAGTAAGGCATTTGATTCGGTGCCACATGGAAGGCTGAGAAGTAAGTTAGTAGGCACAGGGGCAGGTGCAAAGCTGGTGAGATGGGTAGGGAACTGGCTTCAGGGAAGGCAACAGAGGGTGGTGGTGGGTGGGGAGCTCTCACACCCAAGGGTAGTGACGTGTGGTGTTCCACAGGGCTCGGTGTTGGGACCAGTGTTGTTTGGGATATTCATTGCAGACATATCATTGGACATCAAGAGCAATATCAGTTTGTTTACTAATGATACCAAGGTAAAAGCAGTGGTAGATGACCTAGGGGGATGGCAGGGGTTACAAGATGATCTGGCAAAGCTTGAAACCTGGTCAGACACCTGGCAACTGGGGTTTAATGCCAAAAAGTGCAAGGTTCTGCATTTTGGGATGAAGAACCCAAGAAGGAGTTACCAGCTGGGGGGAGTGCAGCTAGCCCAGACAGAGGAGGAGAAGGATCTAAGGGTGCTCATTACAGGGTCAATGAACAACTCGGCACAATGTAGGAAGGCAGCTGCAAAGACTAACAAAATGCTGGGTTGTATTGCAAGGGGTATATCCTCGTGGAGGGAGGAGGTGATTCTGCTACTGTATAGGTTATTAGTTAGACCGCACCTGGAGTACTGCGAGCAGTACTGGCACCCGTATCTGAAGAGGGACATTAAGTTACTGGAGGGGGTGCAGTGCAGGGCAACAAAGATGATCAAAGGGCTGGGGGAATTATCATACGAGAGGAGACTGAGGGAGTTGAACATGTACTGCCTGGAGGAGAGGAGGGACGGGGGGGCATGATTGAAACCTTTAAGTACATGAAAGGAATAAACAATACAGGTACAGAGGGGCTGTTCAAAGTAAGGGAGGGGAGGGACACCAGGGGCCATGATATGAGACTGGAGGGAGGAAGGTTCAGGAGGGAGATGAGGAGACACTTTTTTACAGAGACAGTGGTGGCTGGGTGAATGCGTTACCTGCAGAAGTGGTATCCAGTAGAACAGTGGACTGCTTCAAAAGGGTATGGGACAGGACAAGGGGGAGGGTCAATGAAGGGGAAGGGTGGCAGGGAGGGGCAGCTGCAGTATAAGGGGTGCTAGCTGCACATTCGAGCAGACTTGATAGACCTCTAGGCCTTTATCTGCTGGCAAATTTTGTATGTTCATATGTTCGTACAAACTTTTACAATGAAAATGATGTTACTACCTATTTTATAATCATGATCACACACTCCAGGGTGGGCTGTATGGAATTTATACAAACTTCTTAACTGTATTTAAGGCAGCTAGTCTTCGGCCTCAAGCCTGACAACATACCTAAAGCAAGCATATAATTTCCAGTGATGGCAAGCCCCGTTATGTGCTTTTGGTTACATAGGGCCTCCTAAGAGATCTCTATTATTGTGTAAGAGAATCATCCCATGAGACTTAAGTGGCCAGTCTGCTGAGCAGTTCCGGCTGTACAGACCTCACAAGATGACTCTTTTTAAGAAGGAGACATCCCTTAGAGGTCCTATTTTGGTCATAATGGTGATGGACTGGGCCACCTGATGGCCTAAAGGAACTATATTGCACTTCCATGTTGGTGACCCAGCTTCAGGAGTGAATCCAGGAGCTGGCGTTCAGATGGCCAGATTGCGAGATTAATAGATGCTGTCAGCAGATAAGGACCACTTGGCCCACCTTGTCTGCCCTAAGTTCTGTTGTTGTCAGTGTATCACAGCCAGGAGAATAGATGCGGCATGGTTCCTGCTGGTTGGCGAGGGAGCTTGCTGTCCCAGCAGAGAGCTTGCTGCTTGCACTGAAGGCACACCCCTATAGACACTAAGCATGCCACCAGATTTGGAAATAAATTGAAGGAAAGCTGGAGGCATGGTCATGACAGGGTGAATCCTGGCCCCCTGCAGTCCCACACTGCTGGCAATAGCTCTCATTTTCTCAATGCACGATCAAGACCCTGAGAAAAGAGGAAAGGCAAGAAGAGCCCTTGTTGGGTGGGGGCACCTCAAAAGACGCAGGGTAAGTCCTGGAGATGGTGAGTTTCAGTGTTGCTGGGGGGGTGCTAAGCAGAAGGGGGAAGATCTATCCAGGAGAACAAAAATCTCTATGGAAAAAAATGAGCAATAAAATCTGAAGGCCAAGCATTGTTTGTTTTTAAAACAGCTTTAGTAAATATAATTTTTCATGTGAGTTTGAAAATACCCCCATCACTTTTCACTGAAGTAGTAAGGTCCATTATACAGCGTGCTAATTCTATACAGTAGCAGGGACCCTGGGTGTAGTGGTGTTGAATGAAGATTGTAGTTTTTTTAATCTATAAAGATTAAAATGACTGAGAAGATCCATTCATTTTCTGCCTGATTGATCACAAGTGATCTCACTGTAGGTTCAGTCATTTATACCGCCACACTTGCCCTGCAGCAACCCATGTGCACAAGCTGCTGTGATGCAAATGTGTCCATGTGGTCATTTACCCGATCGAGGTTAGCCATTAGTTGTTCTCCCCTTGAGCTGCTGCATTTTTGGGAACACATTCTGGAGTGAGCTGTTTAAGCAGCTGTGTAGACAGGCTGCACCACTCATGAAGACACATAAGGACTACTCCCAGGCTAACAGGCTAACTCTGCTCTCCCATGATCCCTTTGCCTGGAACAAGGAAGTGTGGTTGCTCGCAGTACCAGTGTTCTGCAGATATTTGCATTGGATGTTCAATTAAAAACCACAATAAATCCAATTCCTCAATAAAAACTTTGAGGTCAGTGTGTTTATTTATTTATTTTGCCTCTGATTCATCCCCTGTTCCAATTTAAATCACCCACCCCTGATGCTAACATCATCAAGCAGCCAACCATTAATTGACTCATCATGGCCCCTCTCCAGTACATCTCCCATTGAGCTGAGATGGGCTGTGTAAACAGATACAGTAATCAGCTCAGGAGGCTGGGGAGGTGCTGAAACAGACTGCAGTGCAGAGCAGAGCAGCCATGTAAACAGAGTTTATGAGAGACAGCACAAGGCCATGAAGGAGAACAGCACAAGATACTGTATGTCAGCCTTTAGGCAGAATACTGTTCCACACATCACACCTAATACTATTTGGTAGAAAACCTTCTAATTAGCAAAAAGGAAAAAGAAAAAATTATTCAGAAATAAAACATAAAAGCTGGCTACTTTTAAAAATGAGTGACGTTTTTCTGTCAGGAGATTGGAGATTTTTGAATTTTGCTGGAGGTTAAGCAGCATGCATAGTTAAAGTCTGATAAACAAAGTTCACTTTTGCAAACAAATGTGCTGCATAATTATTAGTAAGGAGAAGAAAATCATACAATTTCAGCTGAATTGTATCTAAATATTATATTTTATAAGTTATCGCAGATGAGACAGCCCCGCATCAATATTGTGCTTGTCTTAAAGCAAATATGATTTTTTTGTATATGTACTGTAAATGCGATAGGGTGAAAACAAAGTTTAAAATCCCATTATAAACAAAGTTTGGATACAATAATGCCCACAGAGAAAGCCCACAGTCGTGTGAGAGAAATGTTGGCTGCTACTGGTGGGGTGAGTCGTTTGTGAGCTATATATTTAAATAAAAGCTTTTTAAATATAGAGACAAACTATGGACTGTTTATTGCTGCTATACACACTAGTTGCCTAGTTAGCCACCTTTCTTACTGTCTTCGGATACAATAATGCAAACTTGAAAGAATGTACTAGCCGCACGGTCTTGGGGTGTTGTCATCCATTTAACTAATGAAAAATCTGTAGCTGTTGACTATGATACTTAAAAGGAGTCTCTTTGTTTGGTATCACAAACACGTTAAGAATTAAGCTTTGAGGTTCTCAAAGCTTATATAACTTGTATCTTGTAAACAGGATGGGTATTTATTTGGGAAACACAGAACCACACTTATCCTTGAATGTATAAAAATTAGCTCATGTACTAAAAAACAGTTGTTATGCAGTTCTACTCTTCTACGGATAACAAGACTTAACCACCCTTTTCCTTACTTTTAATCCTTTCAATTCACACGCAGTATAACCAACCACACCTATTACATTCTGTAGAATGCTGCCCAGGTACAAATGTATTGTGTAAAGTACAGCACACCTCCCACACATACATAAAGCATTCGTGACTACAGTCTGGCTTACAGCTGAGCTATCAACATGCAGCTACAGTGAATACTTCCTAATAAGAGCTTTTCTTTCACAGTGTAAATAAGGAACTGCAGAAAACAACACAAGCTGTTGGTCAAATGTCAAAGCCGCCATTCTAGCTATTCAGCAGGATTTATGCTCACAATAGAGTGTTGCATTAGAAAAACTGCAGAGCTTGACAGGATAGGTTTCAAAAGGACATGAAGGCCTACAATCTGCAATTTCTGCTACAAATGACATACTAGAGAGCTTAGCATTTTGTCCGGAAGTCCCAATTCCCCTGTTTCCCAAATAAAGACACACACACACACACAGATCTTAGAGGAAATGGCCACAGCCATGTGTTTATTTAAAACCTTTAATATCCTTTTAATACTGATATTATTTGTTACTATAAATTGAGCAGCATGCGATGCTGAGAGGATGCACCATACCTTAGGCACCCACCCCTCCCACCAACCTGAGCCCCTTTAGGTGCATGCCGAAGTATCTCCAGTGGTTACAGGGTAGGTCATATGGCCAAGGAGCCTGCGGCCGCCCCCCATCAGGTGCCACTGTCCTTGCAGTATACACTGATGGGATTGGACCGTGACCTCCTATATAGGCCTGGGTCTTGCAGTCCACCATTCACATGCCGACCAGAGGTGACAAGTCCTTCAGGAAAATTGACCTCATCCCCCTCTGCCCCACTACCTTCATTCTGTGCTTCTCCCAAGCTGCCACAGGTCAGACCTCGTCTGATCCCCTAAGCTGGTCACACAATTATTTCCCACAAGATCCTTCTAAAATCCTCCAGTAGGCTATCCAAACCCTCTACCTGCACTTTCCCTTCCTCCCCCACTACCAGGCCTTGGTAGGTGGTGTAAATCGTATCATGCTTCACTACTGTATCCCACCCCCAGGACTCTATAAAAACTATCATACCTCTGTTGATGTTCAATGCTACTCCCTGCCTTGCATGAGGCCAATGCTCCCTCATCAACATGTGTGACCAGAAGAGAACTGTATGGGACTACCAAGCCTTAATGGAATGCAGGTCTTCCTTCATCACCAGCAGCAGATTCACCATCTTCCTGTGTCCCACGTCTTCGCTGCCCAAGTGAATCAATAAGATGTCCAGCGTCTTCCGCCTGCCAGCCTGTACTCGAAGCATTGGAAGCAAACCTCCCACTGCATGCTCCTGATCCCCAGCCAAGAAATCTGCACAACTTACTGTGGAATCACTAGGTTGCTCCCCCCTGGCTGGCTGTCCACTCTCTTTGATGATTACAAGATGGAGTGCCCATGTATCCATATGTTCCTGGGACCATCTGGAGAGCCTGCAAGAGACAAGAATACATTACTGCAAGTGTGGTCAGACATAGCACAAGAATGCCTGGGACTTTCACTGCCCCAAGGCCTGTATCTCCTTATCAGACAGGCCCATGCTCCTGCCATTCATTGCTGCTCCTATCTGAAAAGAATGGGTGCTAAAATCCTGTTCATTAAGTCCTGCCTGCTGAATAGCCTTTTTCAAAATGTACATGACTTGGTAGGCCGTCACTGGTCTACCATTCTGATCACAGAAAAAAGCCTCCCCAACTTGGGGTAGGACGCTCTGTATTTGTGGATCATGCGCTCCACTGGCCAGCCAGACCCAGCTGGGGCCAGTACCTCATACCAACATCCTACTCTTCATTGCTCCATCTTTGATTTCTGCAGTCTAATGTAAATCCTCTGTGTCACAGATATCGCATCCTGTACTAATAGCCCTAAAGCCCCTTTGTTCCCTGTGATCTGTGTCAACTCAGAAACCCTAAACACCCCTCAGAAGGCCATCACAAATAATGTCTCAAACAGCCGTGCTTCATAAGCACTCCAGCATACTTTGGGCAGAGCTGCCCATATGCGGGTCATGATAGCAGGGTTAATGGGGTGCCCCTCATCTGGATGGGTAGCCATTGCCCTCCAGGAGTTTCATACCTTGAAAGCCCTAGTATTATCAGTAAAACCCATGACCCTTGCCAAGCATGACAGATGGTGTTCCACTACCCCTGGCGATAAGCCCACCCTCTTTTCCCACATTATATACCTTAAAATCTGAGCCACCAGAATGGGCCACACATCCATCCAACTGGCAGCTTCTTGTGTGGCAATCTAGTGTCCCACTCCATGGCAGTAAGCTTCCCTGGTTCTTGATGCAATGGAATTACCTATGCATCTTTAAGTCTCCCGGTCACCACCTCCCACAGAAATGGTGGTACCCTTCGTGGCTGTCTGTCCACCACTGGAGCCAGTTCATTGAATCTCTGCCACTGTGAACAAGATAAAGTATTGGCAATTCAATTGTCAACTGCTGGTACATACACTGACATAAAGTAAATGTTAAGTAGCATACATCTCAACATGAACACCCACATCAAATCCTCTAGGGGCCTTTTGGGGCCTAACTGCTGATTAATGGTGAGCACCACGCCCATGTTATCTGACCAGAAGTGCACTACTTTGTCCCTCAGCCTAGCACCCCAGATGCAAAGACCAACCACCACTGGGAAGAATTCCAGCAACGTGATCTGCATCCCCAAACCTGTCACCATCCACCGTGATGGCCACTGCTCTGCGTACTATTCACCATGAAAAAAGGCTCCAAATCCCAGCCTTCCTGCTGCGTCAGTGTACAATTCTAATGGCACACCAACCCCCGGCTCTTGCCAAATGGCCACCCCATTGAAATGATCCAGAAATATCCACCATATCTGTATGTCTTTCCTGAACTGTTCTGTGGCCCTTATCCGATGATGCAATTTCGTACATCCCTGACCCCTCTTTGCCAGCTGCCTCATGAATGTCCTCCCCACAGGTATGACCCGACATGCAAAATAAAGGTGTCCTACTAACTGCTGCACTTCTCACAGTGTCACTTTTTTGGATCCCTCTACCTTATGTAATGGGCGTAATGTCTTAATTTGTCGTCGCTTAACCGACATTCAGGTCCCCAGAATCGAACCCTCGATGCCCAAAAGGTTAACACTGTCCCTGAAGGTTCTGACTTCCCTGCTGCCAATGGTACCCCAAAAGTCTTACACACCTGTTCAAAGGCCACCGAAGTCCCCCCATAGGTTGGGGTCCCGGTTGGCCCTATGAACAAGAAATCATCCGGGTAGTGCACCATAGCGTCATTCTGTGCTACTTGCGCAGTAACCCAGTGCAGGAAGGTGCGGAACTGAAAAAAAATGGCACACACTACTGCACATCCCATAGGCATGCAATTATCAACATAATACTCATCTGCAGATTTCATGCTCAATAGCACTCTGTTCTCTGGATGCACTGGCAGACGTCTGAATGCTGACTCAGTGTCCATGTTTGCCATTAGTGCCCCTCGTCCTATTGACTGCACTTCCTCTATAGCTCTGTCAAAGGATTGATAATGCACCGTTGTGTACAGGGGATCTATATGGTCATTGACCAAATCACTTTCTGGGTATGAAAGGTGATTGATCATTCCGAACTCACCTGGCACCTTCTTGGGTACTAGGCCAGTCAAAGAGACCCTCAAATTATCCCATGGAGTCTCAGTGAACAGCCCGCTCATTCATCCCAGCTGTCTCTCCTTATCCAGTTTCTCCCCGAGGACTTGTGGTCGGTCCCTGGCTGACTTCAAGTTATCCACCTCGTACGCCCTTCTGGGGCCTAAGTATTGTAGCCCTCCAGGAACCCTCTTTCCAACAAGTCAGTGGCTGCTCTGTCCAGGTACTGGACCAACCAAGGTTTACTCTTTTTTATTCCTTCCGGGGTGGGAAGTTTTTCCACCCTGGGGTTTGGGATACTTGCCTCGCGATCCCCAAAAGTTCTTTTTTCCCCTGTGGAATGATGAGCATTGCAGAAAGGGGTGTTGTTTTCCACGTCATGCAAGCATGGCAGAGCTTACAGCTGCTGCTGGTGCAAGTGCCTTGATTATAGCCATAGCATATCTACTGTGCCATTCCCTCCTGCTTCCTCTGTGGGGTCACTTTTATGGGAAGGCCTCTATCCGTGTGCTGTACTCCCCCTCCTTGCATCACATCCACTAAAAGGGACACATCTATTTTCTCCCACCATAGCATGGTGTCTACCTGTTGCCTGCGATGGAATTCCCGTTGAAGTCGATCTACACAGTCCCCCCTTTTTTCTTGTATATCAATGAGATGTGATGCATATAGTTAAGCAGCTCCACCCCTTGCCTTACGTCTGTTTACAAAAGAACTGTGGCATAAATAATGAATGTCATAACCCAATTCTCATAAGTCCTCAAGCCGTTAACCTTCTTCCATTCCTGCTCCTTCCCTTTCTTTTTCTTACTCTTGAGAGCTCCAGGGCCTATTCAGGAGAAAACATATATCTACATATTCCTGTCCCTAATTTGCTACCTCACTTTCCATCAAATGAGTACCTAAAAGGCATATTGAGCCCCACATCAGGGAAGGTGGCGCTGGCTTTTCTGGTGATGGTCCTTCCTTCCTGCACCCTCCCTCCTGCCAAGGCCAGGTATTGTTTTATTCTTAATTTCAGTCACCAAGTCGGCCACCACCCTGACTAGCTGTTTCAACCGCTCATCCGCAGCTGCCCCCAAGCTGTTCCCTGCCCCCGACATCCTCCTCCTATGAAGGTTCTGTGCCATGGGTGCCTGGCCACCTTCTACCATAAAAACACCTCCTTCTTCTGACCCGTCTGAATCGCTGTTGGACTCTCTACCCCTTGCTGCCCTTAGCACCTGTCTTACCTGCTGGGCCTGTACCTGTGACCCCCTCAGGCTGCAACTTACCTTCTGCTTTGGACACTTTTGCTGGAGGCAGCAGTTTGTCTCTTCCTACCCTCTTCTTCACCATTGCCAAAGTCGATGGGCCATCCAGGCCTTCCAAGCATTCTTCTAACCATGCTGCTCCCTTCTTCTGGTACAACTGATGTAGCTTCTCTTTGACAGCTGCCAAGGCTCTAGATGAGGGATTTCTCTGGTGAGTCAACATGTTCCTGTAATGATAACTAACCCCCCCCCAAAAAATGCCATTAAAAACAAAGAATAAGTAGGCTCCATCTGGGACCCTTCCTTTCTGAACACAAAAACTCAAAACCATAACAGAATTTTTTTGGGGGGCAATCAACTTGTAATTCTTGGCTATGTAAGCCACGGATTGGCTTACCATTCCCCCGTTATGTGAAGCACTTATAGCCCTACTAGGAACAGAACCATGATCCTTTTACCCAAAAGACAGCAGCCGTAACCATTTTGCTAAAGTGGAGACTGAGTTACCTGAATGTTACCTTACTCTTGTACGGACTGCCGCTCTCTGCTGTGGAACAGTGAACTTGTGTCCAAACATCAGCAGAGGCAGAATAGTATCATACTCCTCTGAGCCACCAGAAGGAAAGGTGCCAGTACTTTGTTACTCTGCCAGTTTGCCACCCCCAACATGGTGGCTCCACATGGACACCGCCATCTTGATTGGCCCTTCTGCTCCTCCCCAAGCATAATCCAAGCTCCAAGCACACCAAGGCCACACCAGCAACCCTCTATGCCAGGGGAATGTACCTGGCAGGTCATCTCACCACTGTGTGCAAATCGATGGGGAAGGGAGGTGGTGAAACACCTTTAGGGTGTATCATTCTTTTTAAATGATACTCCCAGCCTTGGCTGGTGGTGCTACTGCCATGTTCAAGATGGCCACCGAGATCTCGTGGTGCACGAGATCTCAAGCCACCAACCAGAGGCTGACTGTGGAGCATGTAATTCAATACCCACAATGCCCATGATATCCCACACAGAGCAGCCTCCTGGCCACCCCCAGATTGTCTGTCTGGGCTGAGAATGCCACCAACTGGGCCCAATGCCTCTTGAGAACCAGCAGCACCTAGCACTGAACAGTGCCGCATGGCCACCTATGCACTCTCCCCACAGTTCCACTCCATTCAGCCCATACCAAGGAATGGAGAGATGAACCAGCCATGACAATTGGGGACTCCATGCATCCCCAAGTCCGCCCTCCTCTCCCAACTTTATCTGCTGGTCTTATGATCAGGCCATGCTCCAACAGGAATACTCAGGATGCCGCAACAGACCAGGAATCCCCATCAGGGTGGCAGCCACAAGGTAAGCTGAGCCCTGGCACTGCTGTAAGGGAAAGGGGTGGGGGTAGGGTAGGGGATACAGAAAGTGCAACCACCAACAGCAAGAGAGGGCCTGCACCATGATCCCGTGGCACGGGACCCGCATGGTCTGCTGACCCCTCCGCCTGTCTTCTCCCAGCTGAGTGCCCGGCCCAGAGACAAAGCCCAAAAATGCAGGCAGGCTGGACTCCAACCCCAGACCCCTGCATCTGCAGCCATGTACCCAAAAGTAGTAGCACAGGGAGCCTGGGGGGAACTGACCAATAGTCCCCCATCTCCTGATTATGCAAACAAGTACTATCTCTGAACCCCACTCTCTACCACCACACCATTGTGATGCATGGTGAGCCATAGAGCTCATAGTACCAGTGCACCTTCTCCTCCCCTGATACTAGGCCCCACAAAGGCCCTTAACTCAGTAGCCTGCTGGGCGCCTGGCCGATGTCCTCTGTCCAGATACTTGACAGAAAATGAGGGAGAGGCACTGGATTCATGTCCAGTTAACCCATTGATGCCTCTCTGCTGGACCCCCCCCCATACAGGTGGCCAGGTGATACCTCCTTCTTGTGTATGTCCAGGGCCTGCTGTCCACTCCAGGTGGAGGCATCCTATTCCTAGGCCTGGGCAAGCGGGGGGGGCCCATAGACAAATGTACAGCCACCCCAGTGCTTGGGAAACCTTTCTAGCATTGCTACTTGCATAAAACACAACTACATAAAGAAGTATTTGTCAAAAAAGGTAGGTTTTTGTGACTTCAGAGGTCCCAACTGAAAACAGGGAACAGCATTGTGGCAGTTCTATAAAACTCAGTGATGTAAACTGCAGTTTCTGAAAAAGCTGCCCCATTGCTTGTGTTTCTCTGCATATCTACTGTATTTACTTAATTTATAACTGGGTGGTGCAGGATAGCACAATTGGATGTGCTTCATGTTATGTCAAAACAAGGTCACTGGCACAGCAACTTGAACACAGACACCATACTGTAAATCATGCACGTTGAATAATAAAATAACCTTATATCACTTAAAAAGGGTAAGGCTAAGTAACTTAAGAACCATCAAGACTTAAGAGCAGATGATGCTTCAATTTAGTGAACACAACTGAATGCCAGTGCCAGAGGGAATTAGAAAAATCAATTTTGTGTACTCTTCTAGAACAGTATGTTTATAATGGGAAATGTTTGTTGAAAGTGCACAATTTATTTCAAATCACATTTGCAAAGTGCATTGTGTGGGGGAAAAAAATCACTATTTGCTGAAATTAGCTTTTTTAAAAACTGACCGTTTTAAAAAAAAAATATGGAATTTGAGTAAAATGGGGCTACTTGAATAAAAAAATGTGGCAAAATGATGCCACATTTTGTCTGAATTTTAAAAACTTGAGTGAATTCTAAATTGGCAATTTTGTACAATTTCATATGTGTAATAAAAACTATGACCGGTACTACTGAGTGTCCAGTTTTACTTGTAACATACAGATAAAAATGTTATAATACAGAAGGACTACTGCTTAACACCAGGATAGGGACACGTTTTGACTATGTTTACATCATGAATTTGGTAAACATTGGCAGGTCACAGATCTACAGTTAAGAAGCATGAAAGCATATTTCCTGACATTTTGAACCATGTGAGCAGCATTAATTTCATATGGTGTTGTCCATACCTCTGTACTGTCCATGGTTTTCAGGGACATTGCTGATTTTTCATCACAGATTTCCTCTGTCCTTTCTAAACTTGGCATTTTTGCCACTAAAGAGTAGAGATCTGAATCATAAAATCATACCAGACAATAAATTTACAGTCTAGTTCTCCATCAGAAAATGCTTTTATCACCAAACCGCTTATTTTAACAGTTTCTTGAACTGATATTATGCGTTGTATGATGTGCCCCTGATTTTGGTCCAGTGTCTCTGGTTTTGTTCCTATTTTTGAGGTGGGGGTTAAGAACAGTTGGAATGAACATATCAACAGTTTATATACAGGCAAAAATTTCCATATTAAATTTTAGGCTGCCTTTTTTAGACATTTTATTTGTCAGTGTTTAGCTCACCCATATGTTGAGTAAACTGACTTTTTTTTTTTCCATAAGAAACATTTTGTGTTCTGACTTGCTAGGGGAGTTTCCCTGGGGAGCAGGGGGATTTCCAGGTGTGCTGGCCAACATTCTCCCTCCAAATAGAACAGGTCCATGCAAGCGACCCCACAATAGTTTATTGTGCCTGTCCCAAACAAAAATAACACATGTTCTAGGACACTGTGATTACAACATTCTATGTGGTACACTGCAATGCACTGAAAAGTTGGTTTCAGAGCGTGGATCTGCAGTGTGAATATTGTCAGCTGCATGTTTTTCTTTTGGGTCACCCTGCATTCTCAGCAACTGTGACAACTGAACAGAAACAACACCATATGCAGAATGGGGGATATTCAAGCAGACAGCTTCAGAATCTTCCATATTAGCAAGGCACTGATGTAGTGATTATAACACTGAACTGTGATATTGGAGATTGCAGATTTGAAACCCACAGCCCCACACTCTATGTGAAGTTGAGAAAATTTCCTTTAACAGTTTGCGAAGTTCAAAGTGCAGACTTTACAAATTTATTTTGCCCCACAAAATGACACTTTCTCTGTGAAGTGACCAAACTCTGCTCGCAAAGTTGCCACTTCATGGAAAAAAGTGCCATTTCACCTGGAAAAGCATTGCAAAGTCAGCACAGTCAAAGTTGGTGGTGCCAATAGAAACTTCACAAAGGTGTAGTTTCGCAACTTTGTGGCAACTCTGCTGACAAAGTTTAAATTTATTGTGTCTCTAACAGTGAGACCCTGAGCAAGGCATTTGACTCTATCCACTTCTGCCTCCCACCCCCACCCCTTCAGAATAATTGGGTATTAGCTGGATCCCACTGAACTAGAGATGTTGCATCCCAGCTGTGCTTTCCAGACGAACTAAAACTGAAAACAAATTATTATACAGAAAATATGGATTGTATAACAAATGATTCAGACCAATATACAAATGAAAGGAAAATTCTCATGTTCCAAGCAAATCAGACTTCCACTTTGGCTGTTCCCCTGCATCTTATATTTACCACATTTAAAATTAATAAAAAGCATCTTTGTGCTTATTTCCTCACCTAATGTATTCCTGTCATCATCACAAATGCTTATAGTGCTGTAGCTTTAATTTCCTGCTGTTCAAATTGTTAGCTATCAAATTGGTGATGTAGGGCACTGCATTAAATATATCACAGGAAACCAAAGAATATGAAAATCAATGGGAGAGAGTGGCAACTAGGGTTGCCAATGGTGGATTTCAAAAACAAGGGACAGATCCCCAGCCCCCACCCACCCTCTGCCCCTCCTGGCCACTTCGCAGGGCCTTTGCAGACAGACCGTACACTTAGTCAGGACTATTCATTTTTAGGACAGTCCACTGCTGCTGCCCTGCCACCTGCCAGCTGCACCATGGCCCAGGGCTGTGACCCTAGTTGTGGCTTGCACTCTCTGACTGACACTGTCCTGTAAAAACCATAAGTGGCAAGTGACTATTTAAAGGCTGGATTTAGGGTTTATGATTTTTACATTTTATAGCTGTCTGCTAAAAATGCAGAGTTGAAAAAGAAATCTGAACATTTTCACAAGATGATTGTAGTGGCCAGCAATAATTGTGGTTCATGTTCTAGTGCGTTATCTGTGTCTTTCTTTGCTTGACTTGACCCCACTGACCTCCTCTCCAACTCTACTAGTAGTCCAGGGCTCCAGGCTCATCTATCCTCCCTCCTGAGCCCGAGTCTCAGGCTCCAACCCTCCCTTCCCATGCCAGCCCCAGTCTGATCCCTTCCCTCCGTGATCCTCATCCAGGCAGGCTCTTTGAACTCCAGGCCCCCCAGGTGAGTGGAGCTACTAGCTGCTGCTACTGGTGCTACTGATGCCTCTGCTACTGGTTGAGGCAGAGTCTAGGCTTGCCAACACTGGATTTTAAAAATAAGGCGGGACAGGCCTCCACTCCCACCCCACCCGGACCCCTCCAATCCTCCCTCCCATGCCAACCCCAGTCTGACCCTCTCCCTCCCTGATCCTCCTCCAGGCAGGCTCCTCAGACTCCAGCCCCCCCCCCAGGTGAGTGGAGCTAGTAGCTGCTGCTACTGGTGCTGCAGCTACTGGTTGTGGCAGAGTCTGCTGACTAAGAATTAATTAAATCACATCACAGCAGCTCAGGTACCACTCTGCCACTACCCACTCATCATCACCACTTACTTTTTGGTACAATGTCTCCTCCTGCTCCTTGCTGGCTCGAGTCTGATGAGAAAACAACTCTGATTTCGGCAGGCTAAAGCTCTCAGCAGCACTCCTTGTCTTCTCCTCAGTCACACACAGCAGCCTACCGGTGGTGCCAGCAGAATCAGCACAGAGATGGAGATGAATGGTCACTGTCACCACGAATGGGTTGGACTCGGCCTCAGCCACTTGAACACAAATCATGGTCCATGAAAAAGAAGGGACAGGTTGTTAAATACACTCAGTGAGCTTGAGTCACTTGTGCTTCTGCTTCCTTACTTGCACGCACAATGAAGAGTTGATGAGATGCATGCAGATTCCCTAGGGCAGGCTTCCTAATCTCATTACGTCCCTTCCCCCGATGTCCAGGGTCTGCATACTGTGGTGGTGCAGCTGCTGCCAGCTGCTATGAAAACTGGGAAACTGAGTCTTTAAGACTAGCCCCAACTGCTTAAGTTAAAATATGGGATAAGAGTTCCCATAGAGATTTAATAAGGGACAGGCAATTTTTCCTGAAAATACAGGACTGCTGGCAATCCTAGTGGCAACATACAGTCTGGGTTATATCGAAAGGATATAGATTGTAGTGCTTTGCTGCATTTTGAAAGTTGCCACCCATGGCACTTGGTAGATAATATCCTGAAGAGCCAGTACATCCTAATGAAGTATAATTGCTTAATAAATAATAATTTGGCAGAGGCCACAAAAGAACTTGAAATCAGATTTGCTAATCAGGGTTACCATAGAGGCTGTGTTGAAAAGCAATGAAGTTTCAGGGAGGAGTTTACGGAACTGACCTCCTATAAGCAGATACAAACAGGAATAGGAGGCTGACAAATACAGATGTGGAGACTGGAGAGTTAAACTTCATTACAACCTTTAAGATACAGTTATATTGGGTGAGACAAATTACTGGAAAAAATTGGATCCAGAAGCAAATGGATTGACACCTTTTACTGGACCAACATAGAAGGTACAAAAAGAAAACAATGTCTAAGCTTTCACACCAACCAAGTCCTTCCTCAGAGACTTATGACACTCTGTGGAAGGACTTGGTTGTTTTAAAGCTTAGACATTGTTTTCTTTTTGTACCATCTATGTTGGTCCAATAAAAGGTATTAAACCATTTGCTTCTGGATCTGTTCTTACAAGGACCACTACGGCAACTAATATATTTCCATATGGAAAAATTGGGAGTTGCTGCAGAATGAAAGTGCACTGCAAAATTTGAAAAAAACGAGAATGGTGTACAGAAGGGGACACACCATAGGAGACAGAATTGTGCATAGTATGCACACAAATGATGCACTATCCCTGATACGTACACATTTACCAAAGGGTAGTATTGCATGTGGTAACTGTAAATTCTGCAGCAACATCAAAAAAGGTGACATAGTTACTCACCCTATTAGTGACCAGGAATTTACAATGAATCCTTTCATTACTTGTACCACAATGAACATTGTGGGGCTGATTCTAGAAGCTGGCTGCGTCGGTCAGCAGTTGCAGCATGGAAGGGTATGCAGCCAGCACGGCTGCAGCAAATGCAAATTGAGCTATTCCAGAAGGTTTGCCACTTGCAGCAAACCATCTGGAATAGCTGCAACCCTGTACTTGACAGAGTGGGGCAACCAGAGGCATTGGCATAGGTCTGCAATGCATCTGCGGGCAAGGGTGTAGGGGGAAGTCAGGTGCCCCAAGGAGCAGCAGTCCAGAAACATGACAGGACATGGGGATTCCCCACAATGCAGTGGCACTAGCCACGTATACCCCATATGCAGTAGCCCCGTGTCATCTGTGGACCCAGTGTCACATACCCCCTGTGGTGGCTGGGGACTAGCAACACCAGCAATCCCCAGCGGTGCTATTTTTGCTCCCCACAACTGTGCTATGGCCCCAATCCCATTCCTAATGCGGTCCCAGTCCATGTCCCCCCCCCACGCTTCTGCTCTGCCCACACAGAACTGGCAAAGCATTGCTTGGTAGTCCTAGAGGCCTCCCTCCCCACCCCGAGAGGCAGTGGTCAACCACCCCGCCCCCCCTTCCCTGACCCACGTCTTCAAATAGTACTTCCCACCTCACACCACCCACAGACTGCAATTGCACAGATCGCATAACTGAACAGTGCACTTTATGTGATTGCACTCTGCGAGTGGTGTGAGGGGGGCAGTACCAGTCGAAGAAGTGAGTCAGGGATGGGGGAACAATGTGGTTGACCACTGCCTCTTGGGGTGGGGAAGGAGGGGGGCACTAGACCACCAGGGTGTATGCCCTGTGTTTATTCATGGTATTTCTGGAGATCAATGATGGGTGTGTGTGCACTATTGTACAGTCCCGGGACACAGCAGGGATCACGGGGGGGGTCCACTGTACCACCAGGACTGAGACATCAGTGTGGGAAATGGGGTTGGGGGGACTACACTACCAGGTAACATTATTGATGGTAAGGGCAGGGTATTCTACCTCTTTTTCTGGGAGTATCACATTATTAGGGGTGACGGACAGCTGTGTCCCCCACACCCACCTTGGCTCCTCCCCTGCCTTTACTGCACTCACTGTCCACTAATGCAAAACTCTTGCATCCTTCCAGCCCCTTTCAGAATCGTCCCCTGTGTATTTAGCTGAATGCACATATAAGGTGTTTTATATAGGGAAAACAAGAAGGCCCTTCAAGAAATGTATAGGAGAACACCTCATGGCAATGGAGAAGAGAAATGAGACAAATGCATTGGCTAGTCATGTAAAAAGGTTGTGTTTCAAAGGATTAAACAGATACAAATAGGACACTGGTGGGTGACATAGACAACAAGATTTTAAAAAGGGAAACACTTTGGCAGTTCACGTTTGACACATATACTCTCCTTGGATTGAATGAATGTTTTTAGTTAGCACCCTACCTAAAATGATTTAGGGGCTTGGATAAAGCTGATGCTGGAAATTATCAGCTCCTGGCAGATTTAATTACTAGTGCTATGGGTCCGAAACATTAATTGTAAATATGGTCCTATTTTTCTGGGTATTTGTCTTGCAGCATATCATATGTACTTTACTTCATACCTATTTTGGGAATTGCTGTAGCAGTATGGTGAGGCTTACATAACCAATAGAACTGGTATTTTAATGCCTAAATAATTGTTTTTATCTGTCTATTTAAGAGAGTGGTCTTTGTATATTATGAGCTAATGTATTTTTATATGCATTATGTCTTGTATGTCCTTGTAAATAGCTTCCTTTTCATCTCATACTCATTGTAGATAGCGTGGTAAATGCTGATTTATATATTTGGGACTTTTACATTAAGCTGTTTATAGCACACATTTTGATTATAATATTCCTCATTACACCTTTTGATCACCTGGGCAAAAACTATTGCAGTAAACACATATCTGTTATGCTCATTCCAACCCCCTACCCAGCTACCCTTGACTGGCCTAGATAGTATTGCACATTGGTTTTATTTTAGTATAATATTCTGTACTGCACTTTCTAACTATTAGGTCAACATCTATTCAGACTAATTGACATTTCCTTTTCCCTGCTTGCCTGATTGGGTTATACATTATCTAATCTGTGTCAGTCTGGATTTTTTCCCAGAGTAAGTTATTAAGGGAAGGTTTTATATCTATATGGGGATTTACATTTGTATTTGTACGTTTTATAAGATCTTATTCACTGTTCTATATTACGTTAATTATTTATTTATTTTTTTGGTAACCAGTTAAGACCCACACAAGTGGCTGTTTTCAGGGGTGACCTATGGGTAATTGAATGGTTAAGTGATTTGCTCAGTCACACCGTATGCAAATGGAGGTAGTGGGAATGAAACCCAGGTCTGCTGGATGTACCAAGCTCATTCATAGATTGTTATTCTAACCTCTAAGCTATACTGTCAGCCCTTTTAGAGCTAGTGCATTGACATTTTTAATCACTATGGAGTTGTTACTGCCACATGATTTGTGTGCCAGCTGTTATTGGGCTATTTGAATCCCATTAGCGTATTTAAGTTAAGCTCTACAGGTGGCATTATTGCTGTGATCAAACATTTAGTAATACTGTGAAACTGTGTGTTTTGGGTGTGGAGTGTGCTCCTGCAGTCATCACTCGTGTTACAGATTGCACCAAATAATGTCTTTTTTTGGGGGGAGGGGCTCAAACAGCTGTCATGACTGTTATGCATGGTTTATGAGTGCCCAGTTTTTCTTTGGCCATTACGCTTCTGAAGAAGGACTGGTTGGTCCAAAAGCTAGGGCACTTTGTTCTTGTTGTTACATCTATGTTGGTCAATTAAAAGATATCAAATCATTTGCTTCTGGATCTGTTCTTGCAAGGATCAATATGGCAAATTCTAAATCTAGATTTCAGCTTTTCTTTTGAAATATGATGGGAAATTGGAATATGCATCCCCCCTTCCCCAAACTTCATGGCGTATCAATTTCCCCATGATTTACTCCTATGGTCAATGGCCTTCGAGTGGTTTATGATGTAGATTCAAATCTAAACTAAGGTTACCATTGAAATAACCGCTAATCTACAAAATTCCTGGTGGGCAGTAGATGGCATCACAAAAGAATCCCTCACGGTAGATCAGACTGCAGCAAAATTAGCAGCCTTTGCTAAAGAGAGGGCTGTGGTATAAGGGGCAAGAAGGCTGAATTCTCTCACAAAGTGGGTGTGGGATGATTCCTCCAGATTAATAGAGGTACTCTAGTGCAGAAGTCCTGGGAAGCAAGCAATGTCCAGTTGCACACTACCAGATGTCTGGATAATGTCAGTTTCTAGTGTCTACAGTCCATCATATTCCATAAGTATTGACTGAATCATTATATGAACAAGCAGTGGGTCTGTCTGTTCACATCAGACACATCAGCCAGTTAAATGCTGCCTTTGGTACTATAAATAACCAGACATCTTCTAAATTACTTGTCTTTAGCAATGAACACTATATAAAGAATACCACAACAGGGTGTCTTGTTGTGCTGAGATATACAGATATGTCTGCTGCATTGTGCAGAATTAGGCACAGCTCAGTGCTTTCAGTCACAGTGTGTGTCCATATATCTTGCACAACAAGACATCATGAAGTGTGTTATTCCTCTTGTACAAAGTGAAAAAAACAAACATATTGAATGAAGTCTGCTTAGGTATTCAGTTGTGCTGTAATACCTGGACAGCAGCAGGATGCTATTTGCCAGTCAGCGCCCCAGGATTTCTTCACCTGTTTTATAAAATACTATAATACAGAGAGCATAAGTATATGTCCTGTTAACACAGTTTATGACATGTTAAGAAAATTTTACAAGAATCTGCATAATCTGATTGGCTTAAACACCAAAAAGCCATGCAATTATTATCCCATAATTACACCTCTGTACTACTTTTCCCTCTGCCAACTTCATTACAGGCACCATATTAAAGAATATGTACACCCCACCTGCAAACTATGCTGGAAGCAGCATACTCTGGCCATAATGAGGAAACAAACTCCTTCCAACTATAGATTTGAAGTCACTGACAACTGAACTTATAAGAAAATGATGAATGAAATAAAAATATCATGGAAAAAAGGTTTTTGATCATTGTTTAAAAACATTCTCATCAGGGACTACTTTAGATTCTAACAGTTAAAAAGAAACCTTTTCTTATTTTGAAGCATAGAAACATGTTCTGGTCAGTTTTTCAGCAAATACATTCTCAACATGTTATACTGTAAGTGATTTCAGACATTTCAGGGATGTGTGGTTATGGGGAATAATTGCACTTTGCTCTTGTGTATTTATTCCTCCTGCCCCCAATAATCACACACCCTGATGTATCTTATTGCTTCCATGAGGCGGTCTTAGAAATATTCTGATTGCTGTTTAAATTGTTGCTACACGTTAATAACAAATCAGTTATGATTCACTATAGACTTTATCAGTTTACAATGTTTGTTTTTTTCTTTAAAGGAACGGCTAGGTCTCATTGGCCCTGAAGAATTTGTACAAGCCTTCGTGCACAAAGATTCTTTGGACACTACAAAGGTATGAGCATTTACCGAACCTTCTCTGTGATAAAGCCTTAAAGTTTACAAGAGGGTCCCAGGGATAGTAACAGCAGCAGAGGCGCTTCCATCTTAGTGAAAAATGTAACAGAAGCTTTGGATGGGGGGTGGACACTAGTCCTTTTTTGGAGGTGAGCATCCTGAAGGGTCTTGCTAATCTAAGGTGGAAAAAGCAATGTGGCCAGATGGAGTGTATCCAAGAGTATTGAGGGAGAACTGCATATCTAGTGGCAGTCATCACTGTCCATAGCAATCATAGTGATGACCGCCGCTAGATATGCAATTCACGGACTGTACCAAGAGGTATTCATGTGCCACCATCAGTGCATGCATCAGTAAACATGTGCCAGGTACTTGAATAGACTTCTACCCATCCAAGAATGCTGCCCATTCACCCTGCAGCTTGCGGCAAACCACTCGGGTGTGCCGTCTTTGTGGCACATGGCCATGTTTGCCACATGCTATGGGACTTTGATGCCGAGACTCTTCCCAATAGAGAATTGGGCTCAGGGTCCCTAGTGCACCGGCAAGTGATGCAAGCTGCCAGTGGTGCTCCTTGCACCACCCTTTGGAAATTGGGCCCAGGGTCCCTAATGAACTGGTAAGTGGCGTAAGCTGCCAGTGGTGCAACTTGCACCACCCTTTGAGAATCAGGCCCCACATCACTGGAAGGGCCTAGACAGAGTAGAGGGTTCCAGAGGAGGACAACTAAAATGGTGCGGGGTCTGCATCAAAAGCCCTATGAGGAGAAGCTAAAGAACATCAGTTCCTACACCCTAGAATAGAGGAGGGAGAGGGGGGCTATAATAGAGATCTTTAGTGGAGGTGAAGCTTCCACTCCTTTTCAGTGGTACTTGCCTTTCACAGTTTGAGCATGCGTATATATTGAAGTGTTAGCTATAATCTCTTCATAGTGGACTCTATGTACTAAACCAATAATACCCAACACATTGCAATACACTGTGCATAAGGCTGAGTATCATACAGCCCATGCACTAACAGGTCTCCTCAGCCACATTGCCCTCCGAAACCCTAGCTGCACTTGCCCATCTATAGTGGCACTGCTGGTCAGGGCTATCAGTGTGTCAGGAGTTAGGCCAGCAAAGCACAGTATGCGTGAAGCACTTTGCACTCTGCCAGTCCAGTGCTGGGTGGGGAAGTGGCTTAGGTTACAACAGCCAGAAGGCTGCTGTAACCATTACACGCACCTCAGCATGAGTCCTGAGGTCTTGATTGGGCCACTTTGCTATAGATCTCAGCCCTCATCCTTGCTACAGAGGGCTGAGGTGAAGTGGATGCCTGCCATCTCCACAGGCCCACCTGGACTGACCTACTGATTGGAAGCCTTGTGTCCTGAATGTCTCCACGCTCAGGACACCCTTTCCCCTCTGCAGTGTTTTGCAAATGAAGTGAGGGGATGCCGGAGCATAGTGCATGCTGGCCCCATGCTTTGTTCTGGGGCCAGGTACATTTCATGAAGTTGTGTGGTCTGGTATGCACCTTTTCTGCTGTGATCTATGCCTGAGAATACACAGGGCCCAATGTTTGTGTGCAAGATTTGCTTCCACCCTGTCATTTCAAACAAGCATTTGTCAATGCCGAATGTTTGCTTGCTGGCATTGGCAGTGGTAGTGTAGAAGTTACAGAGCTGCATAATAGGAATGGCAGTGAAGTATTGAACTGAAGCCAACCCCACCACCACCCTGCAGAGAGTGACATGCATTGGGGTGTGCCTTAGGGTCATCAGGTATAACGGCCATGTCATTTCACCACACCCCACCCTGCAGACCCTGACAAGTGTCACGGTGTGCCTTGGGGTCTTTGGCCCTTATATGCACCCCATTGCATCAGGAAGTACAGTGAGATGGGTGTGGTATAGGAGAATGGGGTGAACTTTGGGGCCAAAGAGTCCAAGGCATACCTCGATGCCTCTCACTGGCTGCAGGGTGTGGAATGGTATGAGCATTACAGGCAAGAATCCCAAGTCACATCCCTGATGACTGTCATTCTCTACAGGGTTGGGCGTTATGGTTGGAAACCCTAACACCTTAGGCATTCGTTGGTATTTTCACTCCAAATTTTCAACATGTTTTTTTTGTGACCCCACCTCATGAACAGTGGCAATATCAGTTTGTTAGCCGAAAGCTGCTTATGCACAGCGACTATGGCATTTAGCACCACAGGTGCAAAAACATTCCGAACAGGATGTAAAAAATGACAGCTGTACTGTTCATGGGGAGGTGTAAAAAATGGCAATGTTGCAAATCTGCAGTAAAAATGTTACAAAAACTGGTGAAGTCACGAGCGTGCATAGAAACTGTGCAACGCACACCCGTAATGTAATTGGTTTGGGGATTTTTCACAGCAGATTGTCAACACAGGCATTTTGGGACCTCCGATCATGAACAGTGTCACTGTGATTTTCTTTATCTGTTCCGAACAATAATTTCCCGCAGCGACCACGCATCTCTGCGCTGAAAGTGTGAAAACACATTTCGGCCATGTTGTGAAAAATGACAGCTGTACTGTTCATAAGGAGGTGTGGAAAAATGCCACTGGTGAAAATCTAGACAGAAAATATTACAAAGTTATGAACTTACAAGGGTGCGTGGAAACTGCGCAATGCACACTCGTAACACAGTCATTTTATAGACTTTTGTCACCAAATTTTCAACACAGCCATTTTAAGACCTCTGCTCATGAACAGCATAACTGTGATTTTCTTAATCTGTCCCAAACATTGCTTTCGCACACCGACTGCACCATTGTGTGCTACATGTGCGAAAACACATTTTGGGCAACATGTGAAAAATGGCAGCTATACTGTTCATAAGGAAGTGTAATAAAATGGCAATGTTGAAAATCTGGAGTGAAAATATTGAAAATTTGCAAACTTACGAGTGTGTGTAGGAACTGCGCAACACACGCTCGTAAAACAGTCATTTTTAGGAATTTGTTCACCAAATTTTCAACATAGCCATTTTAAGACCTCTGCTCATGAATGGTTCACTGTGATTTTCTTAATGTGTCCCATACATTGATTTCGCACACCGACTGCGCCATTGTGCGCTACATGGGCGGAAACATGTTTTGGGTGAGATGTGAAAAATGACAGCTGTACTATTCATAAGAAGGTGTGGTAAAATTGCAATGTTGAAAATCCGGAGTGAAAATATTGAAAATTCATGAACTTACGAGCCTGCATAGGAACTGCACAACGCACGCTCGTAAAACAGTCATTTTTTAGAATTGTTCCACCAAATTTTCAAAATAGGCTTCTTGAGAGCCCACCTTATGTACACTGGCAGTGTCGTTTCATTAATCATTCCAGAAAGGTGATTTCGCGCAGTGGCTGTGAAATCACCCTCCGGGCCTGAGTAACGCCATGACAGTGACTGCATTCATGAGAAGGGGTCCCAAAAAACCATGTAGAAAATTTGGTGCAAAAATTCCAAAATATGCCAGAGATATGCAATAAAGTTGAAAAAACCCTATCTATCCCATTATACGGCTTACCGGCATTTCCTCAGTTCGCGGTCGGCTTTGAAGAGTGCAGAAGTGTTTCCGGTCCACCAAAGATCGTCGTGCTGAGGTCCGGAGGTAAGTATGGGGTGAGGGTGTGTGGGGAGAGCAGGGTGCACAGTGGGTGGGTGCGGGTTGTGGGAGGGGCAGGAGAAGCGCCGAGTACAGTTTTTATTTACAGGTTTTTGTTTGAGAAATGACGGGGGAATTTGCCACGCTGGGGTGGGCTCCCAGTGTGGCAGAAGGACGGCTGGGGGGGAATGGAGCTGATGGGGGATTGGGTACCCCCATTGGCCATAGCATCAGTTGCCACGCTTGGGTGGGACTTCCAGCATGGCACCCTGTACTCTCGGGGGAAGCGGTGGGCCGACGGGGATTGGGGCACCCCTCACGCCATATTGATGAGTGCCACACTGGGGTGGGTACCCAGCGCGTGGCATGTGGAAGGCTTTTTTGGGGGGGGCACAGCACAGCCGACTGGTGATTGGGCACCCCCGGCTGTACAGTGTATGCGTGGGGGGGCAGCACGCAGTATGCGTGCGTGTGTGTGTGTGTGTGTAGGAGGAGCGCACATGAGCAGGCGATATCTTATCGTTGCTCACTGAAGCATAGCTCCCCCTTTCAACTGTACTCCACTGCATTTTGAAACTGTCATAGACAGCTCCAGCATGCATTAGAGGACTGGGGCCGTGCCTGCCAACACACTCACTGAATTGGAAGAGGGGGTGACACACCTCCGAAAACTCGGATGATGGCACTATGTTTCTTGCGCATGCGTGCAAGCAAACATAAAAATGATCCTAACGCTGTTTGACATATCAGAGATATTAACCAATAACTATGGGAAACCTGCCCCACTTTCAGTGATAACAATTAAGAGACAAATAGTTATAAACGTAATCAGAAGTCACTCATTTTCTGTAAACTGTGGTACATGCAACAGTAGAAATAAATATCTGGCTGCTAACTTTCATTCTGAGTGTGAATATAACTTGTTTTACCTCCTTAAGCCAGTGCTGCTAAATAGAAAGGTGGCGTGAGCAGATTACACAAAGGGAATGCATCTTATTAAGACAGACTGCCTGTGGATTTGGCAGACTCGGGGTCTCTCTTCTCAACTGATTTTGGCATACCTTGAATGTCGTATTCCACTGCTCCTTCACTAAATGTAGCAGCAATTGCATTGCCAATTTCTCAGTTTCTATTCACCTTAATAAAGACCTTTATGTTGAAGAGTTGGTGCTGTAATTTCCCTTTGTTCATTGCAATGTATTACTAAATTATTGATTGGAGGAGTCACGCAAGAGTGCAGGCTGTAGTTTAATCTGCTTATTTTCTATGATTTCCCTATCAGCATTAAGCATGGAACCCTAAAGCCAGCAGAAATCTGCTGATGTGTTTACTTCTACGGAAACTGAAGCTGTCTTATTATTAAAAAAACAAGATCAGAGGCATTTCATTTTCAATCCATCTCTATAATTCAGAAATAACCGAGAAGTCAGTCATTTACTGTGGATTAATTACTGGCTGCTAGGATAGTTAACCCACAGCACAGCCAAGGACCATCTCCCATCAGCCAGTCGTTAATCCAAGGTAATGACAGACTTTAAAGCTGTTATTGTGATTATATGTCTAATTACAATGACAACCTTAATTTTCCTTTTTTTTCTTAAATTATCTTTCTGTTTTAAGCACTGTTGAAGGAGTGGGTTGACATGGGGATATCTCATTGTATATGTTGCTGGTACACAACATGGATTGGCAGCTGGATCAGTCATTCAGCAGATTAATGACCAATCCAGTAGCCAACCAGTAGCCTCACTAGACTCATAAATATTCAAGTAGACTTATAACTGTAAAGTAGGTGATTCATATGGCCAATACAGGGATACTGAGTAGATTGTGTGGGTTGGGAAGAGCCGATGGAGATGTCCCATTCAGGCACAATCCTGCAGCTGCAGTCTGGACCAGGACAGTAGCAAAGGACTGGCTCTATGGAAGGTAGCAATGCTTTAGAAGGGAGCCATAAGATAAGCCCCCTTAGGGAGGGAGTTACCTATGTGTAACTTTAGGAGGTTGAAAAAGAAATCAGCTGCATCTGAGAATAGCTGTGCTCATGGTAAAAAAAACTACTCTACGGGGACAAGAAAAACAAAGCACTAAAGCTCTTGCTAGATTGTAAAAAAAAAAAAGTCCTAAATGCTGGTTTGCTTTTAAATTACCCTTTATTTTTCATTCCATAAAAGTTAAAAGAGCATCACCAAGCACAGAAATCCCTCAGAAAAGATTGCTGTTTCATGTTTAAACCATAACTGTACACTTTATCACAAACCCCCACTGGACTTAGAAACATTAGGTTTGATTTTCAAAGAGCCCTTAGAGTGATGTAGGGTGAGTCACTTTAGGGCTGCAGCAAACTCTGAGTATGTCAGGGACCCTGCTCCCAGTTTTATAATGGGGGGGGACCCTGCACCAAAATCCAGGAGTCGCCACAGCTACAGGCTAGCACCAAACAGTTGGTGTACCTGCAAGAATTGCAGCAGAAATCCATCCTATAACCCGGTGCAGCAGTAGAGGGGTCATGAAGGGTGTGTGTGACTGTGAATGGAAGAAGGGGACTGAGGGCAGACAGAGCATGGGGGGTGCCCTTTGTGTATGGAACGGACAAAAATAATTGTGATAGGAATCTGTACTACTGAAAGAAGTACCAATTATATTTTTCTAGGTAGGGAAGCATTACAGGGTTTCCTTGTACAAAACGTACATGGTTACATACCTGCTCAAACTCTGGGGCAGGTGCCATGGCAGTGCCCACCTGGTGCCAGGTCTGTTTCCCTCCCTACCAACCTTCCACAGACCACAAGTCAAGTGCCTGCCTGGCATAGCACCATGCACCCCAGCTGGATGCTAAATCACCATGCTGCACTATCCCCATCTCCATCTTGCGCCTTCTCACGTGGATGCAGGGCTCTTAGATGACTTCCAAAAGTTAGTGACCTGCGCGCTAGGTAATGAGAGTGGTGCACTACTATGGGCGGCCAGCCCAAAACAAAATATAGTTCCAAAAAGCAGTGCTCAGGTAGCAGCAATGAACACATTCAAACCAGTGTGAAAGTTTTAAGCAAACCTTTGTGTTTTTATTTCTCTAGATTCAGAGAACCAGTCAAGTACATCACCAGTGTAGGAAGGCCCTAGCACCTCGGCAAACTGCCTTCAAAGGGGGAGTAGCTGGATGCCAAATCACCATGCTGCACTATTCTCATCTCCCTCTTTCCCCCTACGGCAACTCCCCCATGCTCTGCCTGCCCCCGGCCCCCCACTGGCACTATCCTCTTACATGGACACAGGGCTCTTAGATGACTTCCTGGCTGGTCTAAGTGGAGCCCCTTGCTGCATCCATGGCGAGGGTCACAAAATGGGAAAAAAGGGGATGTTGCAGCGCCAGCATGGCACAAGCCCCCTTGTGATCTGGCGCATCCTGTTCTTTGTCACAAGGCTGGCATAGTGCCAGTTTGGCATGACAGCTCCCTTTTTCAACGCAGACCCTGTTCAAAAATTGGGATTGTCACTTGCATCATTTATGTTTGACATAGGTGCCTTGCATCATTATCCCCGGCTTTGAAAAGCCCATAGAAGTTGTTAGTAGAAAAGAATTGCTAAGCCCATCCACTCTGCATAAGTGTTCCTTACCTATTGCACATCTGCAGACCCTAACTTGTCTCTGGGGGCTTTCCCCACTCCCTGTTTCTGTAGTAATATACACCTGTGTCTATCCCATCCATACCTGAAGCCTTCCACTACTCTGTCTTCCACAATTTTTGGTGACAGTCTGTTCCATGCTTTCACAACCCTTTCTGCGAATAGGTATTTCCCCACATTATTCCTGAAATTCCCCCATCCAGTTTAATTACATGTCCCCTAGGCCTGACCCTCATCCTCTTATAGAAGAGATTCCTTCTCTGTGTTGTTTACCTCTTTGAATTACTAGAAGGTCTCTACCATGTCACCCTTGCTCTCCTGTCCTCCAGAGTGTATATATTGAGATCTTCAGTCTCTCCTTATAGGGCTTCCCTTGCAAGCCCTGCACTATCTTGTTAACCCTTCTCTGGACTGCCTCTACCCCATCCATGTCTTTTCTGAGGTACAGTCTCCAGAACTGGACACAGTATTCCAAGTGGGGGAATACCAGAGAGTGGTACAGTGGCAACACCACCTCCCTCCTCCTGCTGGTGATGCCCCTCCCTATGCAGGCCAGCAGCCCCCAAACCCTACCAACAGCCTTGTCACACCGCTCTGCCACCTTGAGATCTACTAAAACCCAAGGTCCCTTTCCTGCCTAGTAAGTGCCAACAGCTCCCACCCTCCTATACTCAACACCAGGGTTCCTGTGCCCTAGGTGCATGATTTCAAACTTTTGGGCATTGAACCCCAATTTCCATGCCTTTGACCACTCTTCTAGTTTCCCTAGATCCCTGTACATTGTCTCCACTCCATCTTGTGTGTCCACCCTATTGCAGTTCTCAGTGTCACCTGCAAGAAGACAGACCTTCTCCTCCAGCTTCTCTGCAGCATCCCCTATGAAGATATTGAAGAGGACTCATCCCAGCACTGAACCCTGCGGTACCCCACTGGCCACCCCTTGACCTTAGAGTGTGTACCATTTACCACTACCCTCTGCTTCCTATTTGTTAGCCAGCTGTGAACCCACTTAACCATTTTGGCTCCCACCCCTAAACTGGTCAATTTCCAAGTCAGTCTTCTGTGTGGCTTAGTGTTGAAAGCCTTGCTGACGTCTAGATAGGCTATGTTCACTGCCTTCCCCTGGCCTATTTCCTGGTTACCCAGCCAAAGAAATCTACTAATTTCATTTGGCGTGACCTTCCTCCCTTGCATTTATGCTGCTGTTTGGGATCAGACATTGGTTTTAGGATAATCAATCAGTCTCTGCTTTAGACTGATTGATTGCCTAGAAACCAATGGGCTGCAGAATCACATGCAGCATGGGTTCATGGGGGGAGAAGAGGTCATGCCAAATGAATCTAATAGATGTGTTTGGCTGAGTGACCAAGGAAATAAACCAGAGGAGGCAAGGCCTGGTGAACACTTAAAACATACCAAATTTAATGTGACAGGGTGAAATTGCACAACATTGATTTACAGATCTACAAACCCATAGTGAAATGAAAATGCAAGTGCAAAAAATGGACATATACAATAGCATACAAAAAGCTGAAAACATGGTAGCATGACTATAGAGAATAATTAACACCAAAGTATTAAGAACAAGCTGGTTCACCCACTTTATTGGTGTTGTGACATCGTATGACATGAGAGTGAAGCAACACCTTGAAATATTCCAAGTAGATGTGATCTAGAAAACCTGAAAATATACAAAAAAAGAAAAATCAAGTTAATTTGTACTTTTTAGTAATACATTAGACTGTAACGATGAAAAGCTAACTTATCAGACCTTCTCATTAGTTCATAAGAAGGCCCAGAAGGCCTTCTTTTTTATCAATGCATTATACAAATTGCCTAGACAGGCACCCACCGAAACCTTGTCAGTCTCCATAAAGACTTTAGGTATACTCCCATAGTGCTGCATGTGTAGTGCCAATGTACTGCTGGGATCCCCTTCCCTCACTGCTTGCACGTGCTTCCTCTCTCTAGTTGTAAATCTACATATGTTTTCCCCATAAAATGTTCCATCCGAGCAAGTAGCTATATACACAGTTGATTTATTTCTGAAAAAAGAAAAATTGATCAGTTGTGGGGTGTTTAAAGGTATCGTATTTAGCTTAACACCACAGTATTTACAACTGCCACAGTAATGGCATCCTGGTGGCAATGGTGGCAGCCATTTGTAGGGTCTGGACATTCTCTGGAAACTATTAACAAAATCCCCAGTGTTACTACCACTATTGTACACCAGTCACAGTTTCATTGTTACAGAATCTCAGAAAGAATCATCAGTTAAAAAAACTGTCCAGTTCTGATCAAGAATTAGTTTGACTGAATGTGGCTGGGTAAGAATGCAGTAATTAAATTTAAAGGGGTACCTGTGTGTGCTGTACCTAGAATATCAATACCACAAGATGGTAATGGTGAAACACTTGTCCTTTTGCCCTGCTACTGGATTAGTGCTGTCTGATCCAATTCTGCTGCATAAGACCTTGCTCTGTCAACAACATATTGATTGTAACCCCTGGTGATAAAACAGTTCTCCCGTTCCCTCGACCTTTGTTAAAAATCAGAGTCAGAGCTACAGCTGCATCTGATATGAAAAAACTGGCTGCAAAGAATGTTCTTAATGGTATCAGAGATGAACACTGGTAGACTGGAGGAGTGAGTTACTTTTAGTTGCTTTATGGGGATCAGTCTCAGCTCCATAATCTCCATTATTCTTAATTTTAAAATCAAGGAAGTGAGCACTGACTCTATCCCAAGTGACCAAAAACTTAAGGTTGGGGTTGCTACTTTCCAAAAGAGCTGCAAACTGGTGGAATTCCAGTGTTTGCACATGACAACAGGATTCCTCGGGGCAGTGCAACGTGCTGCTGCTGCTGCACCACAAGTCTGACCCCAAATGCAACATTTCCGAAAACCCAGTTCACATGAATGGACCTGCAGTTTTCAATTTATTTAAATTTAAATGGTTTTTGGAGTCTGTGTCCCTCAGCAATAAACAATATAATAAAAGCTGCAGCAATGTTGGTCTACTGAACATGCAGAAAGATGAACATACTTCAGTGTATTTACCAGTCTGATGCTGTGCTGTCATCTTCTGTGGCTAGGTGCCACCAAAGTATGTGCATTTGCAGACAAATTATATGCCCCCTCTCCCTGTTCAGCAGCTCCCTTCAAAAACCCTAAGAGAATGTTGCCAGTATGGGAATATATATATATATATATATATATATATATACACACACACACACATTTTACAGTCATATGTGACATTTATAGATAAATGTGAACTGTATTCTGCAAAAACTGTAGTAGTTACAAACATTAAACTAAAGAAGGAGTCATTTTTTCTCAGTTGAAAATATTGTTCTTTTTTATGCAGCCTTGTTTTAGTGATCAGAAGAAGACCAGAGACCTTGAGGCCTATGTGAAATGGTTCAATAGACTGTGCTATCTTGTGGCAACAGAAATTTGCATGGTAAGAACAGAAACTACAATGAGGTTTATTTTGTGATATAACCTGGGGTAGAGAAAAACAGGTACCTGATTGGTACAGAGCCATCAGGTAACCGTTGATTTATCCGTGATATATGCACAGCAAGTGGTGACGCTTCTGCCCTGAGTGATCAGTGAGTGGACCAGATCTAGTTATTGCACCCCAAATACAGTCTGAGTGGCAGCCATTACAATCCTTGCTAAGAGAGCGAGTGAGCAGTCAGTTTCCCTGTACCACCGCCCATCCCATGGATCTTGTAATTTTCCTTGCTCCACTGTAGGATTCCTGCCAGTGTACCTTGTTCTGTACTTGAAGAGTGACATTGCAGCAGTGTCCCTCTCTCTATATTTATTGTTATGCCAACCCCGAATGCATGTATCAGAACCACAGGCACAACCAGCTGCACAGAGAGAGAGAGAGAGAGAGAGAGAGAGAGAGACACACAACAGAGACAAGAACAGTGCAGCAAGTGGTGCAGAGAACAGTAGGAGAACCACGGGGTGGGTGGTTCTATAAAGTTGTTAAAATTCTTTGTGTCTGTGTGTGGTCCTGCTTCTCCGCCATTGGTTCTGACCCCCCCTCCCCAGACGCTCACCTCCCGAGGACCAGTTGTCATTGCAACATATGTGTGTGTGTGTGTGTGTGTGTGTGTGTGTGTGTGTGTCTCTCTCTCTCTCTCTCTCTCTCTCTCTCTCTCTTTCTTGTAATATCCAGTGGGACAGAGAAAGACAGAGATAGTAGGTAATTACCCTTGCTATGTGTGAAACCTGATCAAGTCACACAGCAGAGAACAGTGCAAGTCGCACATTGTGCCCTTCTCCTACCGTAAACCCCGGCAGCATCATCTTGTCCTCAGAGACAGAGAAAGGCAGTATGCTTCTCTTCCAACACCCCCCAAAACTACATCCAGAGAGGCAGCGAGTGAGAGTAAATGAGCGGGTCGGACAGCGGGTAGACCAAGGGACTGCCGACACTGTCCCCGGAGCCACAGCTTGGGCAAAATGCACTGTTCCCTGATGCCTGTGTCCACACTAAGTGTGACATGTGCACTTGAGAGAGGGAGAAATACACACATCGATAATTTAAAGTTGCGGCACTCTCCTGTTTGTCTCTGTTGGTGTTTTTCTCGCTCTCTCTCTGTATGGTGTGTGTGTACTTGGAGTGACTGCACATAGGGAACCTTCAGTAAATAGTGTGGTTTGCTAGCGACTTTGTTTAACCATGTGTCAGGTAGAGGAAGAGAGAGAGAGAGGGAGGGAGGGCAACACAGCTAGACAACTGCCAGCTGATAGCTTTGCTTCATGTAAGTTCATGCAGTGGCTGTTTATAACCCCACACAAATAGATCAACTGGTTCACTCACTGCCTGTAATCGTTATATGATTATTTGCTGCCTGCATGCAAATCAGGAGGTTTGTACACACAGTTAGAGAAATGTAACTGGTAGATTTGTGTCTCTGTAACAGTTGTGGAGCAAGTTCCTTAATATTCGGGGCTCAGTGGGCCTATCCGGTCATCAAAATTCAATAAATAAATAAATATTTAGAAGTTCCCTATTGACAGTGCTGGCAATCCGTGCAAAAGTGAATATCAGAACACAGACAGCAACCTGTTGTGTGGGCAAGTTGAGCAATGAGAGCACTGCATATTGAGCTCAGATCAGCCCTGTCAGCAACACAATACATGTGGTGGTGGCAGAACATAAAAAATGCCCTGTGTTTTAATGATTTAATCGTGCTTTTAAGCATCTTTTAGAAAAAGAAACATGCAAGAACAAGGGGACACAATTTAAAGATAGAAGGAGGGCGGTTCAGGGGCAATGTGAGGAAGTATTATTTCACAGAGAGGGTAGTGGATGCATGGAACAGCCTTCCTGAGGAGGTTGTGGGGTCTAAAACTGTGGGAGAATTCAAGAATGCATGGGACAGACATAAGGCAATTCTTGTGGGGGGGTAGGAAGAAATAGGCTGTTGGTTAACTAGGATCCGCGGCCTATCCTGTAGGTAGGGAAATGGGCAGACTAGATGGGCCAAGCGGTCCTTATCTGCCGTCAAAGTCTATGTTTCTATGTATTGATTTTTTACCTCTTGTGTCACCCCATGTTATAAGCGCAATAACCCACTCCAGGATGTGCAGTTATTGGGGATTGATCAACACCCCAAGTGCTGTGAGGACACTTGGCCAGCGACCTCTCACCTCACAACACACCCGATGTGTTGATTAATCTCCAATGACTGCACACCCTGTCATGGGTTATTGCTTAATTGTTCACTGGAAATGTAGCGTCGGTCTTTGTTCCCAGTGATGCTGTATTCTAATGATCTGATGCACGGCAGACAGAGTGCTGGCTGAATCTCCCAGTGTCAGCAGGAGATAGTGAGTTCATAAAACAGCCATCCTCTTTAGAAGCAGACACTTTAAATGCAAAATGTGAAGCAAGGTGTGTGTTTTTTCTCTCATTACTTTGATCAACTTAATCAACTGGTATTATGTACCCTTGACATTTTGCCAATAAGAAGCTATTTACAAGGAATACCACAGTGTAAAACATAATGGTGCAAACAAACACACACACCACACATGCATGCATACACACACACTCCACACATGCTCACGCACACAAACGCACTCACCCACACACATGCACAGTGCACCATTTCAGCTGTGACATTTATGAGCCACGCTGAAATGTTGATTTCCTGCACAGCACATCAAAGCAAGACTTTCTCCCTCGATGTATTTTAAATACTGGCAGGCTCACTCCTTGAGTATGATTCCCTGAATGAACTTCCCTTGGTGCTGCAGAGATAATGCAGCTATGTCTGCAGCTTCCTCAATTTGCCAAGTCAGTCTCTTTTTATGCTCAGCATGCAACATTCCTCTTCTGCAAATCACTGAAAAATTCTAATTTATTCTTGGTTCTTGTGGTGCCAGTGGACTCCTTGGGACAGTATAAGCAAAATTCCATTAACTATAAAAAATAAGTTTGTAGTTACTTTCTCGATCTCATCACTGCCACCAACCCAGCACCAGAAGCGTAGATGCATTTTCCTTCAGAAAAGGAGAGGAAGTCTGTGTTTGACCTAGAGGAGAACATAAACCAGTGAACTGGGTTATGATGTCCAATCCTTTCCTGCTGTACAGTAGAAGGGTACTACTCCCAGCCAACATGTAAGTTACTGTTTCTTAAGAAAATGAAAAAGTTTGTTTCTGACTTGGCTAAATATCTTTCTATGGTAATAAAGGAGCTTATTTCAACTATTAAGTGAAAAATTGGCCAGTTTGAGAATGGTTTCTCTTCTTGTTCAATGCCATAAATGCATTTTAACCTTCAGAAGATACAAGGGAACACAAAAGGATGTGGATAGAGAACAATATCTGGAGAAGTAGAGGGAATCTGGGAAAATAATTAGAAGGGCTAAAGCACAGACAGAGGAAGGTATAGCCCAGGCTATTAAGAAAGGCAACAAGACCTTCTTCAGATACATTAGCAAGAGGGAAAAAAAAACAGAAATGGGATCGTTAGGCTGAAGAAGGAAGGAGGAGAAAGGGTGGAGGATGACCTAGAAAAGGCTGAGATACTGCACAAGTACTTTTGCTCAGTATTCACCAGGGAAGGGGAAGGTGATGGACTGAGACTCAGTAAGAGGGGTATTGAGGGGAGGGAGGTAGACACCAGCCCATTCATGGTGGAAAGAGTCCTAGAAGAACTCTGGAAAATAAAAGCAGATAACCAATGGGGCCAGATAGGATCTACCCCAGAGTACTAAAGGAACTCAGGGAAGTGCTGGTGGAACCACTGACTGCACTTTTCAATGCATCACTAGAGACAGGAGAGGTACCTGAGGACTAGAGGAGGGCAGATGTGGTCCCTCTCCATGAGAGTGTTAGCAAAGAGGAGGCATACAATTACAGGCCTGTAAGCCTGACCTCAGTAGTGGAGGAAATTAATGGTGTCCTTACTTAAGGAGAGTACTGTGAAGTTTCTGGAGGATAGTGGGACACAGGATCCAAGGCAGCATGGATTCTCGGTGGAAGGGTCCTGTCAGATGAATCTTATAGATTTCTTTGACTGAGTAACCAGGGTGGTAGATCAGGGAGGGGCAGTATACGTGGCCTACCTGGATTTCAGCAAGGCCTTCAACACCGTCCTGCACAGGAGATTGCCAAATAAATTGGGGAGTCTGGGAGTGGGTCCTATGGTGGTAAAGTGGGTTGGCAACTGACTGAGGGACAGGACTCAATGGGTCGTGGTAAATGGCACGAAATCTGAGGAGAGGGAGGTGACCAGCAGGATGCCACATGGGTCAGTCCTATTCAATGTCTTCATTAGTGACATTGCGGAGTATCTGGAGGGAAATTGTGCCTCTTCGCAGATAACACTAAGAACTGAAACAGTATGGACACACCAGAGGGGGTGGAAAAAATGAGAAAGGATCTAAGCCTATTAGAGGAGTGGTTGGGTGTCTGGCAGTTGAGTTTCAGTGCTAAAAAGTGCAAGATCATGCACCATGGTCACAGTAGTCCAAGGGAGAAGTACAGGATGGGTGGGGAAATTCTGGCCACCACAAGTTAGGAGAGAGACCTGGAGGTTATCATATATGATGACCTGAAGGTGACCAAACAGTGTGAAAAAGCGGTGAGGAGAGCAAGCAGAATGTTGAGGTACACAGGGAGGGGCATAACAAGCAGAAGGAAAGAGGTGGTGATGCCACTGTACAGATCACTGTTGAGGCCTCAGCTGGAGTACTGTGTCCAGCTTTGGAGACTACATCTTCAGAAGAACATTAACAAAATAGAGGCAGTTCAGAGAAGGGCAATGAAGATGGTACATGGACTGCACCAGAAGCCCTACAAGGAAAGACTTAAGGACCTTAATATCAATTCACTGGAGGAAAGAAGGGAGAGGGAAGATGTGATAGAGATGTTCAAGTACCTTAGGGGAATAAACAGGGTACAGGTGGAAAGCATATTTCAGAGAAAATTCTACCCAAGAACAAGACATCATGATATGGTGCTGAAGGGTGGAAGGCTCGGGGGTAATGTTAGTAAGTACTTTTTCATTGAGAGGGGGGTGGAGACATGGAACAGTCTTCCAGCAGAAGTGGTGGGTGCAAAAACAATATGGGGTTTCATGAGTGCATGAGACAGACATAAGGGTACCCTGGAGATGTGCAGAGCAGGACAGCCACAGATCAAATAGGATCTGGAGCAGCAGCAGTGAGTAGGGAAATGGGCAGACTAGGTGAGCTGTATGGTCCTTATCTGCTGACAGATTCTATGTGTCTATGTTTCATTTTGTTCTATAGAGGTAAACAATATGCTGTGCTGTTACTAAGCATAGTGACAGATTCAATAGTTAGGTGGCATTTTTTTGCTCATCTGTCCCCATCCACTAGATCCCGTCTGTCCCATCTCCTTCTTTTATATGACTCTATCCTATGATCAGAGTTAGTTAGTGACACCATACCTGGTGGGAAACCTATTACCAAGAGGAGAGTTCTGTAGCATAAATTACTTATCGAGCACAAAATGTTTTGGTTTTTTGTTTAGTGAATTAAAATCTCCTATCTGTAGTTTAAATGCAAATGTGCTGAAAGAAAAAGGTCATTCCTAAACTGTGCCTTGTTTTTATTGGAAAATGTGTTTTTTTTTTCAGCCTGCAAAGAAGAAACAAAGAGCCCAAGTGATAGAGTTCTTCATTGATGTGGCTCGGGAGTGCTTTAATATAGGCAATTTTAATTCATTAATGGCCATCATATGTAAGTAAGGCTGCTCTCATTTCAGCAATATTTCCTTGGAGATACAGCCATATTCCTAATATCACATTTTTGTTCCATGCCTTCTAGCTGGTATGAACATGAGTCCAGTTTCTAGACTAAAAAAGACCTGGGCAAAAGTCAAAACAGCCAAATTTTTTATTCTTGAGGTAAGCCTTTATATCAAATATTTCTACAACTTTCGTATGTGTGCACTTTTGAATTGTTTCTTTCTTCAGCTTTTTATTTATGCAATTTCCAATTCTATATTAGACAAAAAATACATTTATTGCTGAGTTTGCTGTTTTTGATTGATATGGCAATAGAATGACTGCCATGGGTACTTATTTTTTTTATTATTCAATATTTAGCGTCAAATGGACCCAACAGGTAATTTCTACAACTATCGGACAGCACTGCGAGGGGCTGCTCATCGGTCTCTCACTGCACATAGTAACAGAGAAAAGGTAGGATTCCATCTAACTGTTCAAGTCTTCGTTGCCCTATACACATACAGTATGGATAGAATAATAACAGAGACCTGGAGCTGGGTTTTCAGGAGTTGGAGTGAAGGGGAGGGAATCTGATTGTCTTACTGTCACTAAATTGTCCTGTGCTTCATGCTCCAATACATCCAGTTTCAGAAAGGGGTAGACCTAGGACAATGGAATGTTGCATCTCAGTTGGTCTATCCTGTAAATAAATGGTAACAAAAATACAATTCCATTGTATTTTCACATGAAAATTGTACAGAAGTAAAAATTAGCAATCTGAGCAGATTTTGTTTTTGGTAGCTATTATTTGCACAAATTGCAATATTTCTCCAAAAGAGGGCATGTATTAAATAAGATAAATTTTCTGTAACAATTGTAAAAGATGACAAGATGTGGGAAAACCATGTCTACTTTATAGGGGTCAGATAGGACAATCTGCACAAAACAGTTTAGAAAAAAGACTGCATCTTGAAATGTAAAAAAAAAAGTTAACAATACACAGCTTCAAACTGTAACCTGCACCTTACAGGACTAATAACACTTTAGAAAATTCAGTCTCAGCTTCCAGACAATGGGCCCTGTGCATAAAGGGCTCTCAGTCCTACTTGCCACGATTTGTGGTGTGTAGTGCTGGCTTACACACATCCCTGGTGTCCAGCAGACACCCAGATGCCCAAACTCTGGGTACCCACTGCGCAACCCTACCCAGAGCTTTCTGTACCAGATCCCATGCACCTGTGCAGCTGGTCTGGGCAGTGGGTGAGGAGCGGGCATGCCAATGTTGGACTGGTGGAGCTCCAGCATGCGCAATGCCAGATATGCTCCATGAGGTTAGCGTTGGAGGGGGGTTCCATTACATACTGTATATATATATATATATTTTTTAACCAGGAAAAACACACTAAGCTGAACGTTTGTTTACAGGTGTGATCTGAGAGCTGAAGGAAGTTAAGTGACTTGCTCAGGGTCACACAATATGCAAGTGGGGGCTGTGGGATTCAAACCCACGTCTTTAGGTTTCCAGCTCAGAGCCTTAAACCATTGTGCTCTACTGCCTCCAAATGTTAGCAAAAGAGTTGCAATAATGGGTGTGCATTCCCCCCCAGAATGGCATCCAGACACCCACACGCACCCTGTAGTCATGGACTCCAGCCCTCCTCCATGCTCCAGAGGGCTGGGGGTGGATGACGGCTGCAGGGCACCATTAGCAGGATTAGGGGAAAAACACTAGGCCATAGGGGACTTGGCAGTCCTTTTACAGGTTGCCATGTTCTGTGATCACCTGCTCCTGGTGGAGCTGGGGATTCAATGTGGGCCATTCTGGGTTTCTGACTAGAAGCCCCTTTTCCCAGGTAGTTCCTCCCAGCTGACCCTGTTCCATGTACAGTTCTATGCACAGTTCCATGTGGTTGTACATCAGACCAGCTGTGGATCATGCATAATAGCCTCAGACATCCAACAGGAGCTGGGTATGCAGCGTGCCGTTCTACAGTCAGTACGTACACTTTTTGGCATGTATCTGGCCCCTTAGTGCATTGAGCCTAATATTACTAATGCTCTAGGGGTTGTACCTACTGAGAGGCCCAGATCAGGACATTCTCAGCAAACTGCCACTTTAGATGCAACTGTATCTGTTGATAAAAAGCATGGCCTTCTTTGACTTTTTCATTCCAAATTTCAAACTCATCCCCTCTACGTTTTTGCTTTTGTTCGGTTTTCATTCAGATTCACTGTTGGAGCCTCTCATAATATTCATGGTGGGGAGTAGGGCTGTGCGGAATGCTAAAATACCAGTGGAAGGGAGAGAATTTGCATACAAAATGGTGTTCATGGATTAATAATCCACAGTTTACTTAAACTATGGATTCTTTTTCTGTGATCCACAGAAAAATATTCTGAGAGTTACATGACCCTCCGAAAATTTTTCCTCAGATTACACAGAAATGCTTTTTGGAATTCTGCAGAATTTAAAAAGAAATTTCAAAATGCATTTTGGAAGCAGAATTGCCATTCTGCACTAATTCAGATGGCAGAATTCCACATTTTGCACAGACCTAGTGGGGAGTGCTTATGGCTTTATTTCCCAGGAAATAAGCAGATTTTACATTTGGCATATTGCTGAAACAAGAATGATTATGCAATATAAATCCAGCACCTGTTACCCTTTTGCTTGGCAGCTTCCGTTACCTTTAACAAGCAGGAAAATGGACAAGACTCAGAGCTCAGTGTGTCAACAATTTTGTATTCAAAAAGTGACCTCACTGATATTTCATTGTATAACAGTCTAATCATGCAGTCCTTCATTACTTCATGTATTCATCTGTCTGCACACTGATTCAATTATATCCTTAACATCAATGCCTTCCATTTCTTTTACTGCTCATCCCAGTGTCCTCTTTAAATCATCTGCATCCTCCAGCATCTGATGTCATAATGTTCTAGTGCAGAGAACTGAGTCTCATCCACTTTCCTGCTTGTACATAAGGTCATGGGTCTTGAAGACTCCCTCAGAGGAAGAAATGTTATTGTTCCAACTTAGGAACAGGGCACACCTGGGCTATCTTCGACATCCATTATCATTGCCAGTTACAAGGCCAGTGGTGGCAGGATTTACAGTGCTTGATCATTTAGTTTCATGTGTGGAAAAGTAAATCATTTAGTTTAAAAAATATATTTAAGGCCAGGGAAATGTCTGCAGATCTACCCTATAAATAATGTGTGGGGTGGGGGTAGATTAGCACACTCCAAGCTGGACACAGTTTTTTTATTTTTTTATTTCTCCATTCAGATATCACTTTTCTGGTTGATCTTGTGCCCACTTGCCCTGCATTGACACAAAGTAAACTGAAGCTGCTCCTGCAGTGCAGAACTTCTACAGCCGATGGCAGTTATAACGGTTAACTACAGCAAACTCAGTTCTCTATCCTGGAACTTTCTAAAACTCTGACACAGCTGTTGCCAGTCCTGCAGCACACCAGAGGCTAAGTGCTGCCTATGCTTGGCTGCTTCTGGACTACCGCAGGATTGGCGACAAGTGTGTTGGAGCTTTGGAAAGCTTCAGGATAGGAGCTGACTCCCTTTGCTGATGTCAGACATTGTGGATTCTGGGATATTGCTGGAGTGGCTTCTGTTTACTTTATGTCGGGGAGGAACTGCAGGATTAACCAAATAAGGTAGGCTTGAGCAATAAGGAAACATTGTTGGCACTGAATATCCTGATCAGGGGCAGCCCCATACATCAGGTATGGGGCTATTTAAACACTTGTACATTTTATTTAAAATCTTTCTGATGGAATGAAATCATTAAACTAGCTTGAATACTTAAAAATTAAAAAGTGCCCCTTTCATTGTACTGATGCCTTAATATTACCATGTCCACATGGTGTGGTGACACCTATTAGTCGTAGAAGCCTGGTTCATCACTAGAAGACTCCTCCAGCTGAATGAGTCCTGACTCATGTGTCTTGGTCATTTGCAATTACTCTCTTACTAGTCTGTTTTCCTCGGTGGGAAATCCTTCTTCCTGGAGTAGTCCTCTTGCCTGGCACCTCAAGAAACATGTGTCGTTAGCTCTAAGAGCCAATCCACAGAAATGGCCCAGGGTCATGCAAGCCTAGGCAGTTATCCCCCTATCCATAGATATAGCACACTATCAGCATCCACAACCACTGGCCACCTTGATCCATGTGCATAGCGGAGTGTGGAAGGGCTGGGGCAATGTTGATGCTGGAGTGGGGCCAGACAGTAGGCATCCAATCTGATACCAATCACAGCATGAGAGCAGATCCCCTGCACTGTGTAGAGCAGATCCCCTGCACTGTGTAAAGCAGGGAATTGTGTGATACAGCATGGACTGCTTTATGCTGATCACAAAATTTAAAAACTTGAAGTGAAACCCTCCAGCCCTCCAGATCAAATTAGAGATCTTGGAGCAGAAGGTGCTGGGACAGAACAGGCCCCAGTAAAATGTGATGGGACCCATGTGGGCCTAACACAGGGAGTACACAAGCATTACTGATGGATCTACCATGATATAATGCTGTCACCCTCTGCATCTCCTCAGTTGTATTTTTTTTTTTTCAGGATTTGCATGGATGTGGGTCTTTGCCTTTGTTCCCACCTTTGACCTGGCTGCCCATGTAGATGTGTGTGCAGGGTGGGATGGGGTGCACATCCACAGTTATGGATGGTACAGAGTGCTTTACATGTGCAGAAGGGGCACTCCACAGATGTGTGCTGCCCTCCGTGCCTGTAGAGGGCACAGATTTGCTTTGTGGATTTGACCCTAATTCCCTTCTGACTGGCACTACTGGCATTCTGACATAGTGAGTCTCCCCTGTAGCAACACTGTGTCTCACTTTGCAACAGCTTTAGCTGCTCATATATGTCCTTATTACAGTGTTACAAAGTACAGCTCTGAATAACTGTATGGCATTCTGCTCTTGGTAATATGATAAAATGAGGGCACTAGAAATTAAAATCTAAAGCACCCCAAAATAATCCAATCACCTCATTTGTAAACCTCAATTGTAGGTCACACTATGGCTATTTAAACAGCCTGGTATTTTTTCATGTCATGCATAGCTCATATACTGACACATCATGCTAATTTTGCAGGGTTTATTGGAATGATGTCGAAAAAAAAACAAAAGGCGCCTGGTTATGAGGAACTGTGGTTCTTTATTGTAAAAATAAAGTGTAGAAAATAACCTGACTGCATTCTTCTTTTGTGGTAGACATGCACTGCTGTGTACAGTATAGATTAATTCAATTAATGTTAGTGGAGTAAGCTGCCCATATGTATGTATGTGTGTGTGTATATATATATATATATATATATATATATATATATATATATATATATATATATATACACAAAGAGACATGTCTCCTCAAGCATTCCTTGGAAGACTCAGCACTACAGGTTTATAATCAACACTACTTCCAAGGAACTGAGTCTTTAACCATCTGTCCCTGTGTATTCCTATCCCATCATGACTGTGCCATGCATCTTGTGTTTTGATATGGCTCATCCGTGTTAAACATATGCTATTTTTCATTTTCACAGGAATGAGCTAATTGTAAACTTTAAAGAGCAAGTAAACAAGCGAATGGCTTGAAGGGGTGTGCAGTTACTGAGAGATCATGCCACATCTAGGGTATGCAGGCATGAGATGAAGGCAAATGTTGCAATCACCTGAGGTGTGGTATTACAGTATATCTCATCATATCTCCACACCCTGTGTGCCTTCCTGTAACTTACAGCAATAATAAACAGCTCATGCCATTAATCGTAATAAAAATCTCAGCAGGTTTTGTAATTTCAGAACATGTTTTTTATTGGTTGAAATCTAATGGCAGCTGCTAAAAGTAACAGTTGACATCACGGTGGGTGAGCTAGCATCCCACTTTCATTGTGTACAGTATTTTGGTGTGTCATTTTCTGCATGTTTTGAGGGGTGGAAAAATGCAAAAGGTTAGCTATAATAAGTTAAACTGACTTAATTTCTGTTTCAGATTGTGATCCCTTTCTTCAGTCTGTTGATCAAGGATATTTATTTTTTAAACGAAGGCTGTGCAAACCGCCTACCTAATGGACATGTCAATTTTGAGGTAGGGTAATTTGTAAATTAGGATCTACTAAAAAAACAAGAGACTTATGCCAGCGCATGGGAGAATATTGAAATGATTATTATAGTTAATGTTAATTAAGCAACAAGTGAGTACTATATGGTATTTGTTATTAAAACCATCATATTCTGTTGCCATTTATTATATTTATTCTGGGGAAACTTAGAGAACAACATTCCCACAATCCTAGAGTGAAAACTAGTAGATGTTGGAACAGCCAATCAGTGTCACAATATTCTAATAAGATTTCATTCCTTACAGAGATATAACAAGCATTATGCCATTATACCACAAAATGATATTGCACTTTGGACTATATCCAATGTTACAATAGAAGATGTACGTCCTAAAGGCAGGAAACGCCCATAGTCACATAACTAATACAGAACTGACACTCCCACACATTAAGCTGCATTTACTGACATTGTAAGAAACCATGAAGAGCACTACATAATGTGGAATTCTACTGGCAGAATTCTGGTTTAATGCTTTTTTGGAATTTGATAAATTTTGTAAAGCTGCAAAAGTGTTTTAATTTCAATAGCAGCTTAGTTTTCCATGGGTTACATAATCCGTAGATTAGCTTTCCACAGTCTGTGGGAAACAATTATAAATAATCCGCAGTTTATTTAAACTTCAAACAACAAATCTGTGGTTTAAATAAAAAAGTGCAAACTGTTATCAGGATTTTGGAATTCTGCTTCTGGCCAAATTCTACAGAATTAGGCAGAATTTCCCCTATTCCTCAGAATTCCATCAGAAGCAATTTTGGAACGTCTTCACAGCTCTAGTGCCATATTTAGGATAATGGAAAAAGCACACAGTGCAGTGAGACACAATTATGTGTTTATATGTATAGTTCTGGCATCTGTTATACATGGAATAATTCAAGGGATGATGTGTTTAATGAGACTTATATAACATAGCAATATAGCACATATATAAAATAGAAACACATCACTGTGTATCCACGGTCGGGCTCAAGTGCATTTACTTATGGTGTAGTCCGAGTGCGAGAAGTGAAGTGTCCTGCACGATTAAGGGAAGACGGCAGCTGGCACATGCGTGTAGTGAGGGCATCCCAGCGCGTGTTCACTATTATAACTAGTTGGTTATAACAGCAAATTATAACTGGGTTTCTCTATGGGAATAAAATGCTCCCTGGTTATTATAAATCGTTACATATCTACTGCTGCATGTTTCTTAATAAATAAGAGCATTATTTCATGCTGTTTGGGCAAGAGGACCACTGATCAAAGGTGATTTTAAGAGGATCAGAAATAGTGTTGCTGCCTTGTTTGATGATGAAGGAGGGATTGACTGGTAGCAGTTATCCATAAGGAGTGAATGACCTTCCAGAACTCTAATAGGTCTGGGACTAGACCCCACAACCTTCTGACTCTGAGGCAGATGTGCTACTAAGTGGGCCTTGCTGATACCTATTAGGATTTTGAGTGTAGGCATTGTGAAGCTGCTTATAAAATGGGTAGGGAACATTTTGCATTCTGGTTGGTCAGCAGTAATGCATGGTGAGACCGCTACCCACAGCTATAAAAAAAGATGAGACAAGTAGGACACTGTACAGAAATCATATTTCAGGATTTAGTATTTTTAATGTGAAGACAGACATCATTTTTATGCATTTGCAGCCATAGAAATAATTTACAAAATACCATAGAACAGACTCCTGCTGTGCTGATTGTTGTAATGTAAATCCCAATTTGTTAAGTCATGCGTCATTTTTATCTGAATACTTCTCAATCCACTGTGTGTGTGTGTGTGTGTGTGTGTGGATAAGCCTCCAGTCACTCACAAACTCCTGCTCCTCCCTGACTTTTGTTTTGAGCCAGTTATTCACTTTCTTACTCTCTCACTCCAATGTTGTTGTACTAACACTTTCAGTCTTGTAGATGTTTTTTTTTTATTTCTTCTAGCTATAAAGCAGGACCACTCACTATCTCACTTGGTAGTACCATAGCCCTTCCCATATAGTCGTAAACCACTCAGTAGCTCCCTTGCTTGACATGCAGACCTTTGGTGGTTTATGAAGTTATGCACTCACAGATGTAAGCCTGCTACCAGTCAAATGTCTCTGTCACTCTGGTCATGATCTAAGGCTCTGCCTGGTACTTACCAGTATGATCCCATTTTATATCTTCCTCACAATGTGTCAAGTAAGAACCTTCAAATCAATCAATCTGCAACTGTTTTAATAAACAACGATGCGTCAATGCCAAATGTTTGCTCACAGTGCAATAGATCTTTAAAGGGAAGATAAGCAGTATGCAAAGTAAATCAATTATTTTTGGTGTTTTTCTGTTCTTTACTGACATGCTGTTAACATATTTGATGGTATTATATTTGCATTCTGCATGCTGATTGTTTTTTCCCCACTTTGTTCAGTGCTTTCAAAGAGACGTTCTCCAGACTCCAGTCTGTAACTAAGGGAACCACTAAAAGTGGGAAAAAGCACTCCAAGGGAGAAACTGTGAGGCTTGATGTTCATCTTCAAATCCTGATGATGATATCTGTAAGCTGGCTAAAGGGCAGAAAACTAGTGTGACTGGTGCGACTGCATCCTTTGAATTACACAAAGTTTACGCCCATCAGCCAACTGAACGTGGCCATCATCAGTCTTCTTAGCATTGACTTTTGAGTAGCAAGTCTCCTGCATTTCTACATCTATTGGCATATGCAGCACACATCTCCATAGCCCCCTACACTGTCAAGAGCCACCAATATGTTTGCTTTTCACACATGCTCAATCAAACATAAAAATAAACCAATAATGATACCAAGAAGCACTTGTGAGAAAGATAAGAAGCAAAATGTTACTGGCGCAGTGCTACTTCCCACCACGGAACATCCACAGGGATTATTTTACATATTTATTATTACTATTTTTGTACACTTTTTAAAATTGTCCTTTATTTGTCCTTAAATATTTTCCTAGGTTCCATTTCATAGGTGCATTAAGACAGAGCATTGTGTTGCTAGGGGTACTACAACTGTACTTGCAGGGGTGGAAGTCATCTAACTGCAGACTTGTGCCTTTCTATGCCTCAGATGCATACAGCTGTGGCACAGCTACCAACACCCTGCTTTGTCTAATTACATACTGGTAACACAGTAAGCCCTTCAGAGAGCCTGAAGCCTTGTGGAGACACCAAGTGGCATCCCAATCTTTAAGACAGGCAATACATTTGGCGGAGACAAAGAAGAGGTGGGAGCCTATCTCATGAGCCTCCCAAATAAGGGTAAGAACATCCCAGACTACAGGAAATTTGGTCTGCAAGTAGTTTAAGACATCATCAACATCAGTGGATGCAGACAGTGATGGGAGATTAGTCGGTGCTATGGAGGTCAAAAAGCAGACAGAATCCTGATTACTTTGGAGGAGGAGTTTGGGATGGTGAATCATATGCAAGCAGTAGACCATGCTGTGGTAACCAAGCGTATCTGGGAGTGAGAGCCGTGCGAAGTGGCCAACATCTGCTACGTGGAGCAATTCGCGTATTAAAGCAGAATCCACAGAGTAATCCGCAATGCAAAGCGGAGTACTCTGCCTTCCAATCTTTACCGCAAAGTCCATTGGAAGCACTGACTTCGCGTTACTCCGCATTTCCCCAACCACTTCTACAGCAATTTTAACATGAAGTACATTGATTTCAATGTACTTTGCATTACTTTGCCTTGTTTGTGAGCTCTAAGGCAAATTTTACAGTGATTCATTGGATTGCAGGTCACATGGGCTCTAGATTGTTCTGCAAAGCCTCAGTTCTGTGTAGTGTGCGTGTAGTGGTTGCTGGGGACAGTTTGTTCTCAGAGCTCTGAGATTCAAACCCTCTAAAAACCATTCAAAAAGCCTTTTGAGCCATTTATTTTGCTCAAAATTTAGTACGTCGATTGTAGGAAGCCCTCCTCTGCTCATATCATCAATTGTTTATTGTTTTTGTGTGGATTTTAAATGTTAATTTAAAAATTCAGTCTATGTACTAACAGATACTGTTGAAGTGTGCTTTGGGGAGGGGAAGGGGCATATCTGTGGTGGAGGTAGGTTAACTGGGAGAAAGGCAGTCTTTCCAACTATTTTGGTTATATTTTTGTTGTATAACTGTGTTCATGTACACACATTAATACTTTTTATAATTTTTGACTTTTTTTGCTTGCTAATTGTTGTGGTGCAGTGCATAATTTCAGTTTGTTTAAAATATTTGGTTATACTACTGAAGTTATAATTTGCTGTGCATTACCTGTAGTGTGTGTGTGAGTGTGTGTGCGATGCGTGCCCTCAAGTCAGACACATTTTATTGTGCCACACGGTAATCACTGCACTCTGAATCCATTACCCGGTTGTGGTCTTTTTTACTGCTTCCTTCTATCTAGATCGTGAACTGCTACTGCTTTTAACCACCAACAGGTATAATTTATTTTCCAGTTTTGGATTTGTGTGAAGACTGGTTGAGGTGTTTTTGTGCCTGTACACTGCATCTGTATGTTTGCATCTGTTTGGTGCCCAATCAGCATCTGTAAGCCACAGTTGTTGTTTTTTGGCTTCCCATCCACCCCAAATTTCAGAAATCTCAATTTGTTATGAATTTTCTGTGTAATCCCCAAAAATGCCTGCATAGAGACGTGCATGCAAAGATGCTTCTGGCCATGGCTCTGCTGCCAGTGACAAGAGTGGCCATGGGCGTGGTAGTAGTATGCAGCAGAAGTGCATAGTTGATGCCAGTAAAGAGATTTCTCCGACTATGTTTTTCACAGTGCAGTCAGTAGCTTCAAACATGGTTGTAGATGCTGTTGTCCCTGCTAGTGGTAGTGAAGTTGCTGATGGCATGAGTATTGCCCCTTGTTCAACCCGTGACAAGTTAACCGGTTTCCCAAATATTGTGCAGTAGAAAGCTTAATATGTATAACCACAAGGAAAGGGGGGTATGATAGAAGCTATCAACTAATGAAAGAAAATCAGCAACGTACAGGAGGGTAGCATCTTTCAGAAAAAGAGATGTGCACGAACAAGGAGGCAAACTTTGAAGACGGGGGGGATGGATCAGGGGCAACATCAGGAACGTTTTTCATGGAGAGGGTGGTGGGTGCAAGGACAAGCAAAAACTAATGATCAAAGTTATGGTATGAGAGCAGCAGTTGAAGCATGTCCATTATTTGGAGTTAGTGCACCTCCATGCACTCCAACCTCTGCTCCACGTTGTTAATCTGGTGGTTCGCATTGTCCAACTAACTCCACATCAGGCCCAAATCAGTATGTGTGACAGATATTCATGCATGGTTGCCACCATCACCTACAGCCGCTTCCTCCATGGCCATACCCCGCTTGACACCATGTGCAGGTGGAGGCTGTGCTGCCATTTGTTGCCCAGCAGGGCCGACAGGCACATTCCTGCCTTGTTCAGCAAGCTTGGCCTGCCAATCTGCATGGTGGTGGTTGTATAGGTGGGTGCGCTGACCACTTGTGCCCAGATGACTTTCCTTGGGGCCACAGTGCAGCACCTCACCACACAGATTGCACTTCACTACACTGGTGTCCACAGGCAATGTAGTGAAGAACTCCCACACTAATGAGCTGTGGGGAGGACTGGGTACAGGTGGGGGGGCCCAGATGTTGTTGCCGGCTGGTGCTGGTGTTCAGCTGGGGCTGGGGTTGGGGAAACCTGCTGCCACAGCTGTGACTTCTGCAGCTCCTTCCTCACTTCCTACTGAGCTGCTGGCACAGGGGTCATGGCAGGTGGTGGCACTGGTGGGGGGGCACTGGTAGGTTCCACCGGAGGTGGTGCTTACATGGCACCACTACTTCCTGCTTCAGGAAGGGGACCACTAGCCCAGAAGATGCTCTGGTTCAGATGCGTGATTTATACTTTTTGCTATCTCTCTGTCTCCTCTCAAAGTGGGGTTTATATTTTTTGCTATCTCTCTGTCTCATCTCAAACACAGCTCTTTCTCCCACACTAGGTAAGGTGAAATTGAAAGTCTTTCACTCTTTTGCATGATTAACTTCCTGCCTGAAGCATGTGACCTGCAGACTGTGAGCTATGTGATCTGTGGGCTGTTACAATGCTCACTCACTCAGCCTTTAAAAGAAAATAAAGCAAAGTAACGCAGAGTCATCATAACACAAAGTCATTATGATGCGAAGTGGCAAAGTACCGCATTTCAATGGGCACGTCGCATAGCTATATGTCAAGGCGGAGTGGGCCACTTCATCTCTACTTCGCTAGCAAAATTAAACTTTGCTGCATCTCTACTGGGAGTGTACCAGCTTCCAATATATAGTGGGGTTGGGAGAACAGAACCAAGTCAATGAGGGAGTATATGAAGGTGAGGAACTGAGTCATGTCAGCTCCATAATGTGTTAAGTGAGTTGGAGGGCCTAAATGCTTTATATTAATTTGTTGGAGTGGGAAGAGAGGTTTGAATTAAAGTCTCCCAATATAAAGATCTCAACAGAAAAGGTAAGGAAGGAGATGAAAGAAGAAGCTTAGCAGACTTGTTGCCAGGGCAGCAATAGGTACTGCCAAAATGACAGGGAGGCAGCCGGGGATAGAGAGCTTTCCTATTGGAAGCATATGGGAGGTGAGAGTCAAGGTGTAGCCTGTTTCCTCTAACTGGTGGCTAGGAAACATATAAAAATCCCCACTGCCCCCTTCTGCTACAGTTTAGTTGAAAGACATAGTAGCCTGACAGGGAAATGACCACTTCTCTGATCCTGGAGGAGAACTAGGATTCATTCACCACAAGCATATCAGGTTTTAGCTAAAGACCTATAGTTTGTGGTGGTAGATTTGTGGTGAAACACCGCAGGTAGTTTTCTCTACAGAAAATATTATGGTAACAGTAACTGCCTTTGAACTGTGCAGACATTGATAAGAGAGCTGTCCTATGAGAAAACGTTCTCATTTACAAAGTGTATTAATTAGTCATGATTGTATAGATTATTTTAAAATTATATTGACTATTGTAATTTTGACATAGTGTAAGTCCTATTCAATAAATATTACTACTATTACAATAAAGACGCATATTACAGATATTTACATTATGAGGAATTTCTATTTCAGAACTGCAGTTTTGTTAAGCCCCTTATTTCTATGTCAGTTCTGTTTAGCCTCTCATTTCGATCTCCTGTGGACCTGGTACCAGATTTCTCCATCTGACATCGTTCCTCCGCCTGACAACCATTGACAAAAGTGTTCATTTTGAATGCCTGCTACAGTTCCACTGGTCTTGGCCTGGTTTCACATCTCCAGCCCAGTGACAGGGAGATGGGCTGGACATACTCCCGGATGCGAGTCCGCCACTCAGGGGGCTTATTCCCTTTTTCAGTATTTAAGCCACTTGAGCTCCTACCCTACATAACCAGGGTCCAAACTGACAAGCTCTTTGAAGTCAGGGGGTGAAGTGCAGAGGACATTCAGCCCTGTATAATACGGTAGAGACACCATCTTCAATTGTCTGGCTTGACCTCATTGGAACTCTGTCCCTTCACGCCCATGGCAGCTGTCAGTACACACCTGAAGTCTGCTTGATGCCACCCCTGCAGCTCCATAGAATGATCTGAAACCTTGACTTTTTCTCATGTTTTGGAGATCCATGGGGATGATCGAGGAATGGCATGGGGCACCCTTCCTAGTCCCACATTAGAGAGCATCTCATGGGGTGCTCATCCCCCCCCAGCCACTCTACAGTGCCATCCCATGCTTGAGACACAAACCAGATCGACAGCATGGCATGCAGCACCTCAATGCTACAATATGCATTGTGTGTGAAGAAGATCTGCAGTCCATTCTGAGTCTGACTAACGTCATCAAAGCTCAAGTATGACTCCTTGCCAAAACTTGCCTTCCGACTTTTTGTGTGTATTTTTGACATACCTGTTGCATGCTCCTTAGAGAGAAATGTAGTATCTAACCAGAACCCCATGTATTTAAAATACAGATCATTTTACAGAAGTGGTTGTGTTGCAGAGAGTTGGAAGGGATTGTCCTACTATTGAAAAGCAAGGATTTTGTTTCTGATTTATTCAGTAGCAGGCAGCAGACATTTATCCATTTCTGAGTTTCAGTGAATACCTCTTGCAGACTCATTTAATTCGGAGAGACTGACTTATCTTTGGCACATATTACTCTATCATCTGCGTATAGATGGCTGTAGGTGTTTGGGTTTATGCAGAAGCTTGGTAAGTCATTTATGAAAAGGCTGAATAGAAGCGGATGAAGGGTGGACCACTGTGAGGCATCAAAGTTGACTACATTTGATGGGGTGTTCATCCATTGACTTTGACAACCCGGAATCCATTTGAGAGATAATTGCTGATCCAGACAGGGGCATAGGCATCTGAGTTAGGCCCATCTCATAAACTACACGAGGAGAAGGTCATGATGCTCAGTATCAATAGCCTTTATTAGGGATCAGGAACATCCTGTATCAAAAAGTACTTCCGGTGTGCTTCTGAAAATGTACGGTAGGCAATGGTTCTTTTTTTGTGTGGGAACTGCACACAGCTAAACTATCAGGTCTATGATCTTGTCTTGAAATCTTAAATGCAGACAGGGAAAGCAACAGGATAAACAGGGAGGAGACAGATGTTTAGGACATTCAGATGAGCATATTGAAAATGCTGTTTGCATGAAGAGTAGTACATGGGATCCATAAAAGCATGCAAGGAGAGAGGAAATACCCATTTTCTGTGCATCTCTCCCAACTCCTACATACTATAGAGTGTCAGTCCCAGTGCAGGGCATCATAAGAATGCAAATTATTGTGCAAGTCAGCCTGACAAGGCTTCGCCAGAACAGACATGACCTTTAATATTAGGCTTGTACATTTGGTAAGGACCTTGAATGACAAAGTGTGTGTAGTTTAAAGGGTAAACAGAGAGAAGGCAGTGCAGTCTTGTAGATAGACCAATGGCTTGGGAACCAGGAGGTCATAGGTTCAAACCCTGCCAGAGGCAAATACTCATTGTGTGACCTTGGGCAAGTCACTTAAACTCTTTGTGTTGCAGTTCACCAAGCTGCAGAAATGGATAGAAGCAGGACTTAACTGGAAACAATATGTTGCTTCTCATGAGGGCTATCCTGGATAAATAAAAAAAAATCTGTCAGCAAGCTAGGAATTATCTCACTTTAGTTATCATTTTTAATGAACTATGGATTATATAACTAAGGTGGCAACTATGGATTTTGGCACATAAAAATGCTGAGATCCAAACTACTCATTTTGTCTTAGGTCTGGGAAAAATATCTTGCAATTAGTGGCTTTCACATTGAACAACATATATTTTGTGTGCACTTAAAGCTATGATTCTGCAGTTTAAAATGAACTCAAAACTGTATTACAATTATATGAATCTGAAGATGACTAGTCTTGTGGTTTTATCTATATATAGCTATAGATAAGGAGATATAAGATATAGATATAGATGTAGAACAGATGTAGATGTAGATACAGATGCACATACACATATAGATGTATGATATGCCATGGCCCTAGAAGAAATATCTCTGATATTTCTCCTGAGTGCAGTTTGACCTTATGACATTACAAGTAGTGAAGCCATGAGTGCTGTCAAAGGTCAGACTGTAAGGTAGAAGTATCAGAGAGATTTCTTCTAGGACCATGGCATATTTGATTTATGCAATGCACTTTTTTTAAGCAGTATTTATAGTTTTTGTACCTTGTTTATGTGTTTTTGTTTTAGAAAAATCAGTTTTAGCTCTGGTGCAGCAGTTTCAGGATGGCTGAGTGGACAAAACCTGTGGCCAAGTGGACATTGACATTTTGATGTGTGTCATAGCATCTTGCATGCATGGCATTTGATGTAGTAAGTTGGCAGCTCTGAGAGATAGGATCCTATGGTACAGTAGGTGTGGCCTTAACAACTGGCAGAGTGGTGATAATGTTTGGTCTGGGTCTTGGATTGTGTTTTTTATGTTTAAATGTATTATCCTTAGCCTACCATGTGTGCTAAGCCACAGGACATCCCACATCTGAGGTGGCACGCTCTGATTAGAAAGGTGTATTAAAATCCTTGATTCCAAACCAACAGGATGTTCTCGGATTACTGGAAGCTCCAAAAAAGGCAGAGGACTAAATAGTGTCAAACTACTGCGTGCGGTGGAGACTTAACCTGCCCTGGAGTCAATTTCCACTGATGAAGCTTAAGGAATATCAACTGCACATACTTGGGACAAGCCTGTACCCTCTATCCTTGGGAGATGTAGTTTACCAAGCTCCCAACTCCTCAAAGTTGGTGCCAGCCACTCATGCACCAACGTTACTTATAATCTATCTTCTTGGCACAGTACTCTGTGAAGGTTGTGAAAAATAAACTATAGCAAAAAGCCACTGGGTTGATTATGCAAACTTCTCCCTCTTTTATTGTCAGATAAGAAACCTTCCTTTTGATTGGGTTCAACCTGCTGCCCCCAAAACATATAAAAAATAAACTACATAACCTGGTTCCAGTGGAAACCGGTGGTGGATAATCATAACTCACATTATGAAATCTAGGAATCAATAAAGATTTTATTTTAAGAAGTCTCTTCCTTTTAGACAGTCTCCAATTCTTCTATCTCTGGACATGCAACTGAGCAGCCTGAAGACAACCATCCCGATTCAAAAAAGCTATGTCCCCCTCTCCAAACCTGATGGCCCAAAGGTTTAGGAATGTGCCTTCAATGAGTATCTAAGCAATTACTGTAGTACTACCCTGAAATGCCCCAACACCTATACCTTTATTCATTGTCAAGATAATTACCGAACCAGATGCAGCTGCAAAGGAGCTCAAGATATTCCCTAACAGGGATCTGCTGAGGAATCCTTCAAAAAGATATGGACATCATCAGTGTAAACCAATACCTTTAAAGTCAGCCTACCTCCCTCTAACATTAGCCCTGCAATTCAATGTTATTTTACAGATGACAAATCCAAAAGATGTAAAGAAGGGGGCTAACAGTGCACCCCATGTTACACCTCTATGCACCTCTTAGCGGTCAGCTTGCCAACCATTTATCAATGGGCTCACCATGGCCTGACAATAAAGGCTTTGAACCCATCCTATAAACTGTTCTGAAATACAATATGCTCAGAGGACTTTGAACAAGAATTTATGGGACAATTTATCAAAGGTCTTTTCCTGATCGATTGACAAAACAAAACCATCCAACTGACCCATTTTTCCCCGTTCAAAGACCTCAATTAAAGTGGCTAGGTCGTCATGAACTGACTTCCCAGGAACTGAACAGGTCTGATGTGGTGAAATAACATAAATTGCTGCTTTCATAAGTCTTTTTGGCAAAATGTTGGACAAGACCTTTAAGTCCATGTTCGAGAGATTAATATGTCTCCAGTTCTGTAAAATGGATTTATCCCCCATGTTTATAAAAGACAGTTAACTGCGCTTTTGGCATAGATGAAGGCAAAGATTTACCTGCCAAAATGTCATTATACAGGTCTACTAGAACAGGACCCACCTGTGTCAAAAAGGACTTAAAACATTCTGCCAAGGGGACATCCTCTTCCAGCACAGTATTATTATTTAAGGTTTTTACTGCTGTCTCTACCTTACTGAGACAAATAGGGCCAATTAGGGAAGTTTTTATTGGTTCAGGAATATCAGATAACTATAAACTTTCCAAAAATGAATCTGGATCAGTTCCAGGTGTAGTGCCCAGCATGTCAGCTACATGCTGTTCTGCAAGACGGAGTAAATTCTGTTTTACTGTAAACTGTCTCCCATTTTTATCCTTCAAAACAGCTATAAGCCTTCTTTCAACCCGATGTTGACATGCTATGAACATGTCAAAATTTTGTTTAGTGATGGGCTACCCATCTGGTAGCTGGACTGGGTAGGTCGGGTATCGGCCGAGTTTTGGCCAGGGTGAGTAGTCTGGGTTACTACCCTACCCAACATAACAGAGTACTTCATTGGTCAGGTAGTTTTGACACGGATAATGGGTCAGGTAACGGGTAATGTTTTTAAATAGGCATTACAGGCAGCCTGTGGGGTCCTGTGACTCCTTCCCAGGCTGTAAACAGGCATGAAAGGGCAGCCTGTGGAGTCCTTCATGAGCTATGGAGCACATGACACTGGACTGACAATCTGATTGGTCAGTGGTGTCTGTGCTCCATCTGCTGTGAGCCCCTTGCACAGACAGCAGCCCTAGTCTGGAGGTAGTGGAAGGAATCAGGTACTCGCTCTGCCTTTTCACCTGAATCGTGGTGAAAACTTATTAAAAAAAAAAAGTAAAACATCTATGAAGGAGCAAGGGGGTGGGGACTGAAACGATCTCATGAGGGAGGGAGGGAGGACCGGGGGTCATCCAATGGTGCAGCGCTGGGGAGAGGAAGAGCAAGGAGGGGGGACAAAAGGCATTGGCAGTTGGTTTGTGTTTCTACAGTACAGTGAAAGCCATTTAAGCTGTAAATTTACACTGTTTGTGCTCATACCTCTCAAGTGTCCCTGATTTTCAGGGATGTCTCTGATTTCACCTCAAAATTTTACTCTGTCCCTCCTAAAATCTGCGTTTCCCTGACTAAACAGTGATGATTGTAAGAATAAAATTACATCAAACAATAAAGCTGCAGACTTCTTATTCTTCAGAAAATGTATTATACACTGAGTCCCTTATTCTGCCAGCTTCCTGAGTGGATATCACCAATTTTAAAAATGTGTCCCTGATTTTGGGCCTTTGTCCCTGATTTTTTTAAGCCTTGTCCCTGATTTATGAGGCAGGAGGTTGAGAGGTATGTTTGTGCTAGGTGTCCCGAGCCCTGTCATTTTGTTACTGTGACATAGCTGTGTGTCTCTGCAGCATAGTGAAAGCAATTTAGTGAGTATTACGCTGTCTGGTAAGTGCCCCAAGCTCTGTCAAAGACATAGCTACTCTGTGTATCTCTCTGCAGCATAGTGAAAGCCATTTAGACTGTATTACACTGTCTGTTAGGTGCCCCAAGCCCTGTAATTTATTACTGTGACGTAGCTACACTGTGTGTGACATCTCTCTGCAGCATAGTGAAAGCCATTTAGGCTCTATTACACTGTTTAAGTTCCCTGAGCCCTGTCATTCATTACTGTTTGTGACAGTCAGCTACATTGTCTCTCTCTGTAACAGGTAGTGAAACAATATCCATTCCTTTCATGGTTGTGTCTACCATGTCTCATATTTCCCAGTCTCAGTCTGCTAAAAGGAAGCACAGTGCTGCTGCACATGCAGCTGTTAATGATGTGGACAATATGAATTATAGCACTAATAAAGAACAAAGCAACAATAATAGTAACATCTCCAGGACTGCACTAAATGTTCTCCTGAACCAAAAAAGCTTGTTAGCAATGAAATGATAGCACAAATTGAGACAGAACTCCAGGGGTCGGCAGGGGGAGAGAGGATCGAGCGTCCCAATGGATGCTCTCCTCTCTCAGGGGTGGGAACCAAGAATGCATCTGCGTTCAACACCCCCCTTTGCAGCCGGTGGGAGCACCGACAACTGAAGGGGATGGGCGGCTTCACTGTCGGTCGGGGAGGGGCGTCGGCAGCGCATGAGAGGTCTTGATGTAGTCAGCACATTTTCTCTGGACGACGCTCTAGCGCCTGATGTCTTAGGGTAGGGATTACGGGAGAAATGAGATGACACCTCTGGCAGCCCTAGATGAAACCGCCCGGATCCATCCAAGACCACCAAGAAAGGACAGACCTCACTGTGCAGGAGGTAAAAAGGGAAGGAGGCACTCTAGGGGCAGATCCAAGGGAGGTGGAGTGAGGTGGGAAGGAGTAGGATGGAAGGAGTGGGCCCCAGAGAGAGGAGGGAGGAAAAACAGAAAGTAAAAAAAAAAATTTGAGAAAGAACTGACTGGAGTTACTCGTAGAGGTACTGAACATTTTGCCATATGTGGCAGGATACTTCCAGCTGCTGAAGCAGCATGCAAGGAGTCATCCTCTTCAGATATAAGCTCAGATGCTGAGGCAGCGAATGCTGATAGAGATGGTGGTGATAGTGGGGACTGACAGTGGGATAGCCCAGGCTATGTCTCACATGATGATGACAGCACTTCTAGTTCTTCTGAATCTTGTGGTGAAGATAACTGTAGTTTCAACAAGGGGATAGGACAGGATGCTGTTGAGAGGCAAGTGCAGAAAAAAAATCATATGTTAAACGTAAGAATAAGAAGATGAGCATGAATGAGAACAATTCATGTCAACAAGGAAATGGCAGTGTAGGGTTTCCTCTAGCTCCCTTGACTGTACAAGAAATAGCACCAGGTACTGTGGTACAAAGCACAGCAGGTAAATCTTTAGTGTGGAATTTATTTTATATTGACCCTACAGACAACTCTCAAGCTATATTCAGTTTTTGCAAAAAGAGTGTCAGTCGTGGTGGCAAAGTGGGAAATTTTGGAACGTCAGTAATGATATGATATACAAAGGCAAAACACCCAATTGAGTGGGGCAAGTCAAGGGACAGTGTGGTTGGTATGGGCGGTAATGGAGGTGGTGGTGACGGTGACCATAGTGACAATGATCTGGAAGCAGGAACTGACATTGAATTACTTGATGTGCCCTTGCAGTCTTCCTAGACAAACATAGATTGTTTTCTTCTGACACCATCAATTACTGCAAAATCCCAAAGTAGTACTCCACGGGAAAAAGGCATGAAAAATATAATCCCCCCAACATTTTAAATATCTTGTGATTCTACTCAACTAACATTAAAAGAATGTGTTGAGAGGACATCAAAATTTACTCACAAGCATCCAACATGCAGCTGTTAAGCTGTTAAATAGAGCCATTGCAGAGCTGTTGGCTGATTGTCAACTCCCTTTTGTTTTTGTTGCCCAAAAGGGTTTCCTCAAGTTCGTGAACTGGACTGAACCATGGTACACTGTTCTCTGTCAAAGATATTTCTTGAAAAATGGCTGTTTCACAGTTGTATGACTTGGTGTGTACTGCAGTCATTACGTAGTTGAAACTTTCTGACATGAATCAGGTTCCCATAGCCACAGATATATGGACCAGCAACCAAACAATAGACGATGTTACTGTTACAGCTCATTGGGCAAATTTTCAGCCAGAAAGTAATAATCCCCACTCTACTATAAGCAGTAGGAAGCAGGCTGTATTATATGTCACCACTTTGGAGGAAAATCACACTGCTGTGAATATTTTGTGGGAGCTACAAAATCAGTTCTAGAAATGGCTTACTCTGTATTCCTTATCTCCAGGGTCCATCATGTCAGATAATGGTATCAACATAGTCAAAGCAGTTAGAGATGGCATTTACCAACACATACCTTGTTTTGCACATTGTTAAATCTCCTCATCCATAGTTTCTTAAATGAAAACAGAAATGTTGAAAACCTGTTGGGTCTTGCTAGGAAAATATGGCTCTAAGATGCCAGTTTGACAACAATTTTGTCGACCAGCATCACAGTGACGGGATTTATGTTGACCGCAAGTTGCAGTTGACATAAATCCTGATTATCTCGGTCCATTTTCTGTTAGGGTTTCACCCCGAATTCCCTCATGTTGAAGCTATTCCCCTGCATCCCCACTAGTTAGAATCAACTCTGAGTTGGAGTTGATTCGGGGAGAAGGTGCAAGACCGGAAAACAGTATGTCTGTGGCTCAGGCGCACCAGCACAGCGACCTGTCAGCAAACTGTCGATTTTGTCTACAGCATTGTAGGTCGCTGTGTTGGTGTCACTGTTGGGGGGGGGGGGATTCCAGAAAATATGTGGTCAAACAACTTACCATTGTATACATTAAAGCAGGAAGTTCCAAACCACCGGAATTCAACATTTTACATGTCAGGAAAGCATGCTGAACAGAAAAAAAGCTGTACATGATTACACCATGTAGAATCAACTAGGTAAAGTAGAAATCGTGCTCTGTCCCAGCAGCTTGACTCTACTTGAATCTTTGGTCACTTTATTGGAGCCATTTGAGGCTGCCACACATGATGTCAATTCATATAGTGCAACTCGGAGTCAAATTCTTCCTCAAATAAGATTTCTTCACATTTTATTTGATGACATAAAGACAGACTTTCAGTCAAAATAAGACACCACCGCTGTTATGCTGGCAGATGACTCGAGTCTCAGACTGTTGACTAATCAGAGAACAAATGTCATGTTTAAGAATGACACCTATGTGTTAGCTACCTTGCTACATCCCCGCTTTAAGTGGAACATTTAAACCATCTTTCCTGCACGGGAAGACATTGAGTATTGGCGAAATCTGCTAACCAAATGTGACATTGCCCCACTAACACCATTAACTGATGTACAGCAGTCAAACCCTACTGAACCATAAGAGTGCACCTGTGACGCAGACAATAGCACATCTGGCAATTCTTCACAATCACCAGTGTCATCAGCGAGGGAAAGGACATCTACAGCTACTTCTTGGGCATCCTATGTTCAGAATCAGAGAGGCAGATCACTTCTGAGTCACCTGCAACAACATGGATTAGTATCATGTAAAGAAAGTGCAGCAGGTTCATCTGCCAGACTGGTAAACGTCTCACGCAGCGCAATGATCTTGGAGTATTTTGCAGACCAAACTGTGATTGGTCTTGAGGAAGATCCATTACTCTGTTGGAAACAAAAGAGAACAGCATGGCCAGATCTAGCAACTCTTGCAATAATGTACCTCAGTTGTCCACCTTCAAGCGTATATTCAGAATGCATACTTAGTGCAGCCGAAGGAATAGTCACTGACCACATAAAACTGCTAAGTCCTGAAAATGTGGAATGGCTTACATTTCTCGAAATGAATGCTAACAATTTCCCAATTATCCCAAACACTAAATTATGTAATTATGACCCTGCACATGAACAACAGCCTGCACACAGCGATACTGAATATGATTACTAGGTTGTGCATGAAAGTAATAGAACCATCACCACTGCCACCATGCCAGCCACACATGTGCCACACTACTATTAGTTTTCTTTTGTTAGTCATAAGTTTTATATTATGTAACTTTGATGCCCACCATGGGCATAATTTCTGGAATCAGCAGCAGCCTCACACAGAGCAACAGTGCCTCTCGTACCTACCTCATCAATGCCCGCCATGAGTATCATTATTGGAAACAGCAGTAGGCTCATTCAGAGCAGCTGTGCCACTCATACCAACCCAGGCTATGTCTGCCATGGGTATAATTTTTGGAAACAGCAGCAGGCTCACTCACAGTAGCTGTGCCTCTCATATCTACCTGAGAAATGCATGCCATGGGTATAATATTTGAAACAGCAGCAGGCTCATTCACAGAAGCTACACCTCTCATACCTGCTTCAGCAATGCCCACCATGGGTATAATTTTTGGACACAGCAGCAGGCTCACTAAGAGCAGCTGCGCCTCTTGTACCTGCCTCAGCAATGCCTCCCATGGGTATAACAGCTTGTGGCACCTAACAAACCATGTAATACTCCCCAAAAAACAGTCTTTCATATGATTTTTGTTATGGTCAGGGTCAGATCGGGTAGTAGAATGGGTTGGGTAGCGACTACCCAATCCAATCCAACTACTCGGTTTTCATTTGGGTATTTTTAGGGTACTTTAGAGGTACCTGTGGGTAGTCTTGAGGGTTGGCTAATTTGGTACCAGCCCATCCCTAATTTTGTTTTGTCCCTTGTGTACCAAACTCTTCTTCTTTCATTAATGACATAGCCCTATTGTATTGTAGGTTTTCACTTGAAGTTTGAGTCCATAAATTTGATCTATCAATTGACCTGGAGAAAGCTAGGATCTATCTATTAACTTATGGAGGTCTGTTTGAAGAGCCAGGTACTGCCTATAAGCAGTGTTCACCTTATTAGCTGAATATTCTTGGAAGAAAAATGTTTAAAATCATGTTTGGTATCCTTCCAGCATTGAGACAAAGAATTATAAGCACAGGCCACTGATAGCCTGGCCTCTCATAGTTATTCTCACTTAGTTTCCTACTTTTTCATCACTCAAAACAGATGCATTCAGCACCAAGTCCCCCTCCTCTATCTGGTGAGGGACCAGAGGAGCACACAGTAATGCCACACGGTCTTAAGATTCTATGACAATGGTTTCTGTTCACATTACCTGCATAGCTTTAGATAAAAAGAGATAGTGAATACAAGAGGAAAAAGGTCCTCAAAAATAAGTATTTCTACACTGAGAATGGAGCAACCTATAAGCATCTTTAAGACTCACAGTTTTGGTCATGTCAGGCAGAAAGGATATGTCACAGTAAGCTTTTTTACCCTGAGCCAATTGCATGATAAGACAAATGAAATTGTCTCCAAACACCACTAACTTGGATGTAAATAAAAAAAGTTTGGACTTCCTTAAAGAACTCAGTGTGAGAAGTAGACAGGTATACCGGCCTAATCTTTCAATTTACGATGCAGAGGTTGGTATCTCTGCAGATTCCTGTGTACACAGACCTCACCTTTCAGAATTTGCTTGTTACCCTTGAGAAATTGGTGGAAGGCCCCTCAGGGGGCCTATTTCTGATTTTAGACATTGTGGGCCCTCCAGGCCCCATAGCTCGGCCTAGGAATCCCGATTTGCAATTCCAAGGTGTCATTTTCTACGTTTATTGCCATGCCAAGTTGGATGGAACAACTTAGAAAATCCAAAATGACTGCCAAAATCCAATATGGCCTCCATATCGCTAGTAAATACTTGATTCGCTAATAATTTCCAAATCAATAGCTTCCAAGATACAGATTATCAATGATTCATGAACATCTATATATTGAACATTTATTCATGAACATTTATGACATCTATATATTTCTTTGTGGCTCCCTGTTAGACACAAGACCAAATGCACACATTAATAATACATAAAACAACTGAATTCACAAGGCAATTTACTGATAAAATAGTTTGAATTACATTAATGTACATTACTTGTACAGTAATGCTTAAAATCTAAATGTTGTATGTGCTGATTTGTTGTTTAGAATTAAGTCATTTTATCAATGATTTGACCCAACACTATGAATATGTTGGGTCAACGGTACACCTTGGTTCTAATGTCCAGTATTGAAGTCATTATATTGGAGTCCACTCTGGATCTGAAAGGTCACATTCACTCCCGAAGCTTGAAGATTAATCTGCAGAAGTTTGTTCATTCGCTTCCGTTGTGTCATTTTCAGTGTCATCATCTCCTGTACAATCAGTCATTGGCACTGTGATTGAAGGCTTTTGTTTGGTCCTCTGTGTGTGTCTTTGAGGTGTTGACTTACCTTCGTCATCTGCCTCATCTCTGTCAGCTGCACATCGTTGTCCAGCTAACCTTCCGCCCTTTCTTCTATGTTGTAGGACGTCAGGTAACTGAAACCCAGTGAACCACACAGGTTTCAGCATTTCATCCTCTCATTTCCATCCTGAAAAACAATGGTCAACCTTCAGGGTTTCCAGCTCTGTGCAGTGGTGTCAATAGTAGGCTACAAGATATGCTCTCTTTATGTGCTGGCATAGGCTCGCTGGGTCTGGTAGAATCGTTTGCGTAGTCTTCACTTTCAGGTTATTGTAGTGCCTTTCTCGTGTGTCTACCAGATCCTTCTCTCCTGTACCATTGTACACACAGTGTTGAATGAAGGTCTTGATGTTTTGTTCAGTGTCTTGTGAAGCATATCTGTTTTCCCCAAGCCCTGAAAGGAGATTATTTCTTCTTCGACCCTGTATGAACGTTGAAAGACTAATTTCTTTGATACCTTGCAGAAGTAACTCACTGCATCGTATCCAGAGACAGCGTGGTATGCTGGCAAATTGAGACTTGCAGCGTGTTCAATGTGACTGTATATAGATCCCATGTTTACAAATATGTTGGGGTCGATTTGGAACATCCATGGTGAATCTGGAAGGGTCTTTGCCAAAGTGTAAACCATCAGGACGAGGATGTCTGTATCTTTGGCTCAAATGACAACATGGCCTTTCACAAGAGCACAAAGCAGCACTATCCTTGTATCTGCCTCCTCATGGTTGCAGGAAAACAGGAATTCTTCTGAATCTGGATATATAGTGTACGTGCTTCTGCCATTGCTGATAGTAAGCAGGTATCATAAATGTCTTCTAACATTCTCTTGTCTAACATACTCATTGAAGCACTGTACGAGATCTGTTTTGTTGTCATTGTTGTGAAGGTACTGCTGATATACCTTTCCCTGCGGCAACTCTTGTGAATCTGATCCCATGTGAAGTCGCATTCCTCCTGTTCCTACCATTCACTCAACTCATTCTTGCTGTTTCGCTGTTTCACCGAGAACTCCTGATCATCCTTATAATTATCAAAAACGATGATGACTTCCACTGGATTTGCTGTAGATGGAGGCGTGAATGCGATAAGAAGTGCTTTCTAAAGGCTGTCCCGTCTACGCTGTGCTGGAACTGCTCTGACCATCGCCATGGTGTCATATATGTACACTGAGTGCAATGGAGGAGGGGAAGAACTTCAAGCTTCTCAGCATGGCTTTATCAAAGGACGCTGTTGTCAGACAAACCTTCTGGGTGTCAGCGTGGCTCAGTTGGTAGCACATCCGCCTCTGGACCAGAGGGTCGTGGGTTCTCGTCCCACACCGGGATTGGACTTGCACCTAAAAATCGCTGGCATCTGAGTGCAGTATTGGGGGGTGCTGTACTGCTGGGGTGTGCCGTCCTTTGGATGAGACATTAAACCGAGGTCCCTTCTGCCCATCCTGGTGTTGTCCTGGTGGGTGTCCAGGTGGAAGTAAAAGAACCCAGGGCACTCTTCGCAAAGAGTAGAGAACATTCCCGGTGTCCTGGCCAACATTCCCCTTCCCATAAAACCAGTTCATGCAATTATCCAGGCTGTGTGTGGTTGATGATGTGCGATATGGCCGCCACCACACATTTCAGTCACTTCACTACCAGTCTAGCATTGCTTGTAAAGCGCTTTGGATGTATGAAAAGCACTATATAAATGCTGATTCTTCTTCTTCTAGAGTTTTATGGGAAGGCCAGTAGAGTACTGGATGAGGGAGGGTCAGAAGATGTCATCTTTTTGGACCTCTCAAAAGTGTTTGATAAAGTACCACACAGGCAACTAATTGACTCTCTAATAGAGCATGATATTCCAGGCAATATTACTAAATGGATTGCTTCCTGGTTAAATGCTAGGAAGCAAAGAGTCTGCATTAGGGGCACTTATTCTGACTGGTCTTGGGTCACTAGCGGGGTGCCCCAGGGTTCTGTTCTGGGGCCAGCCTTGTTTAATGTTTACATATCCTCTATGCAACCTAAGGAGGAGATCTGGGTATCTAAGTTTGCTGACGACACCAGACTAAGCCTACCAGTAAACAACAGTAAGGATGCAGAGACTCTACAAAAAGCCTTGTGTGATCTGGAGGAATGGGCAAGAATGCATAAACTTACTTTTAATGCCGAGAAGTGTACTGTGATGCACTTGGGTTCCAAAAATCTTTAACATAAGTATAGATCAAGTAGAATTATATTAAGGGAAGTCACGGATGAAAGAGACCTGGAAGTTAGAATATCCAACTACCTTGGTAGTAAGACACATTGCAACCAAGTGGTTAAAAAGGCAACTATTATCCTAAACTGCATTAGATGGCATATAAAGAGCAGGGATAAAGAGGCCCTTATACCCCTCTACTCTTCTCTGGTCAGACCACATATGGAGTACTGTGCACAGCTGTAGGCACCAGGAGATAAATCTGAAATAAGGGCATGGGAGAGGGTACAGAAAAGGGCAACCAAATTAATCAGAGGGGAACAAGATCTTAAATAGGAGGATAGACTGGTGAAATTGGGAATGTACAGTCTGGAGTATCGTAGGCTCAGAGGGGATATGTGTCTGGTGTATAAAGTCTTCTCAAACCCCGACCTGTGGAACATGCTAGATCTGGACACTAGGGATCAAAGCTATAACACAAGGGCACACCCCCTACAAATTACAGGCAAAAGATATCATATAACAGAAGGAAATACTGGTTCTCTGTAAGTATACAAAAAATATGGAATAGTCTTCTTATAGAGGTGGTGGCCAGTGAAACCTGTGATGAATTTAAACATAGGCTGGATAAACACTTAAACAGCATAAAAATAAAAGGATACTGACAAGTGGCAAGCACTTTGGACTATATGTCTTCTCTGCTCTGAACTACAGATGAAACCTATAATTTCTTAAGACATTTGGTATTAGGCTTGTAGAGGTTTCCATCTGGAGTTGCTATTGCAAGAAGATATGTTGTGAGCAGATGGGAAAATGCATCTTTCTTGTCTGGGCACTTTGCAACAATGATATTGAGAGCCTGACGGTCTTCTTTGAAGACTAATTCTGCTTTGGGTTTCTTTTTCTTCTTGTCCATTCCTGTGGAAATTCCGCTGCATTTAATGGGCTCGAAGAAACCAACTTTCCTTGATGGGGGCAGTCATTTATAAATGCACTCAACACAACTTCCTCTGTAGCCCTTGCCTTCAAAAGGCCCTCTACTATTGCCGGCAATATTTCAATGCCCATTGCGATGTGTTGTGCTACACCCTGACATGGATCTGAATATGTGTGAAGTTTCTTCACTAGCTCTTTCACTTGATCATCATGTTTCTTCATGGCACCATATGTCAACTCATTGTGTGTGGCTGATGTTTTCAGAAGCAACGTCTCCTTCAGCGACAAATGAATTTTAGCGAGCTTGTGAGAATTCAAAGTTAAGTCACCAGCAGCTTCCTCAGATGTACTGTAACCACCTCTCATGGGTCCACCCCTCACCTTGACCTCTCTGTTGATTGAGACCTCAGTCACTTGGTCACCAGGTATCATGGAGAATGCCTCACCAGACAGACTAGCCCCAATGCCATATTCTGGCAGTTCATTGTATGTGTTCTCATTGATGGTTTTCAGATTGATGAGGTCTACATGATGCCACGTCAAATACCAAGAGCAGTTTTGATGGTTGAATGTAAACAGTAAAGGTAGAATATCTCTTTGAGCCTGCAGATGTAAGTTCAGATTCTTGTCTCTGTATGCGGTGACCTGGTCAAGAAGAGAGCAGGTGTCACCAATGTAGCCTGTCACCCACTATCCCATGGTGCCAGAGGTTTCCAGCATTTGTGACTGTACTTCAGGGAAAGATTCATCCAAGAGGACAAGATTCAGGGATTCTGCCGGTACAGATCTTCTCATGTTGATGAGCTTTTCTCGTAGTCCATCGGTTAGTGAGGCATGAATCTTGGATCCCATGAATTGTAGGAGAGCCTTGAGGGTCTGTTTATGTAACCTCATCGATCTAGAATAGTGGCTTCCTTCCAAGGCCTGGTCAACAGATCCATGTGCTATTATCCCCGCCTGAACCCACCAGTCATGAAGTCCCATAGCACCATATCTCTTGTAGAGGATCTTCTGCCTCACCATCAGTTTGTGAAATCCTCCTATCAAATTAACCACTTTTGAGTATTTTTCTTCTTTCCACATTATTTGTGCAATCTTGTAGAAAATTGCATGATTGCTATGGCTGAAGATGTGGTCAATTTGTAGGTCATCCATTAGATCCATGAGAAAATCAAGGTAATATTTCCAAACTGCATCATCTGGTTCATGTGGTATAATGGGCAGGAAATCAGTTTTGGATTTGAAGGTAGTGGTCAATGTTGCTTTTGTATTGAAAGCTGTCAATGATCCTAGGACTAGAAGAGATTCTCTGGAAGATTCTATGCTTGCTGCCAGAGCCCAAATACAATCTTTGCTCAAATGAAGATCAAGCTTGTTTCCTTCTTTCCTCCTCATCATAGGATGGGAAGATTGGTGGGGGTTTTCTCTTTCCTATTTTATAATCCCCATAGTCAATAGGTTCTGAGCTCTCAAAGGTTTCCTGGACTTCTCTTGCTGAGCTGCTTGGAATGTTCTGTTCTTGTACCGGAAAATCGCAGATAACAGCAGGATGTGAAATTCAGGATACCTAAATCATTGAGTTAGTGTCATGTGTTGTTGAGACTCCTGTTAATGTCTGTTGCTTACCATCTGAGTTATCAATTGTGACATGAGTTGGCTGTCCAGGCAGAATCATGTGCGTTGCTTTTTTTTCCCCAGATTTACTATTGTGGGCCAATTTCTTGTTTTTTGCTTCTTCTGATGTCTGTGTAAGAATTACCAGCCCCTGAATGATGTAGAAGATTGACTGATTCTTTACTTCCAGTGAGACAATGAATGACCATGGATAGAACTATTGACTTTGGAGAATGTTCTCTGGTAATGAGGCGTTGCCAGTCACTAGCAATGGACTGTATTTTGGTAGTTTGAATTTCTGTTGGGATGGTCGCATAACCTAGAGTATCAATCTTCTTAGAAGGGCTTATAGAGAGAGAGAGAGCTATCACATTGAAGATTTCCAGAATGGGTTCATAATTATCAAGCTCAGAAAGCAAGTCTTCGTATGTCATAGGAAACTGCAGTGACTCAATTTGTCTGTCTTTTAATCTCCGACTAATCATCTTTGCAAATGCCTTAGTGATGTCACTGTTTCTGAGCCCAGCTCCTCTCAAGGTTGCCAAAGAATAATCAAGTGGGTTTACTTTTGTCGAGTGAAGAATGAGAGGATTCCCATGTATCCCCTTCCCCACAGTAAAACCCATCTCATCTCCGAATTCATTGCTGATAAGATTCTTCAGCTGAAATGTGTGATTTATTCAAGCATCTTGTTCACATCCATGGAACTCATAGAAGTTATGAAGATCCTCTAGTGGGAGTAAGTAGCAACAATTCTGCTCAAGAACCTTTTTTCTCACAATTTGAAGAAACTCCGTTTCAGCACTCTGTGTGAATGCTTTCCAATCCACCTGGTGTTTGTCTCTCTCATTTGCTGACGTAGATGAAAGTATTGTAACAAATGTGATGGTATTTGACATCCACAGAAAAGACATCAACATTGGCGGTAGCGACCTTCAAATGTTTGGCTGCACCAGACAAAACAGCATCATCAGAATTTTCATTGCATAACATGCTTTCGTGTAATGTAATCTTTCCATCTTCAGGTTCAACTCTTTTGAGTTTTTCTTCCATATTTCCTCTCTTTTTCCTTTTCTTATCATAGACAAAGCAGGTCTCATCCTTCTTAAATTCCAACAATTTCCTTTTACATCGAGTTACATGTACCGCTGCACTGCTACTGGACGTCTGTGGGTCAGGTATGCTGGAGAATTCAGCTTCAGAAGATTGACCTGAAGAAAGTTGTTTCATTGAGTTGGTGTTTAATTTCCTTTCACTGGTGAAATTCTGGCAACACCTTGTTTGAACAGGATACCTGTTTCTCTAGGGCCGGGGGAAGTCGGTCATGGATTTTATTCCATATGAGGTTGAAGTTTCTGGGGTACTCAGAAGTTGTTTTTTGTGACTGACCATTTCTCTGCAAAAGCCTTGATGGTATTCAGCCCATTCTCTCCTAATATTTGTTGCAGTTCTGTATCTCTAATTTGGGTCTCACAAAGAACACAGGTAGGCAAATCGGATGGATTGACCAATCCAACAGGTACAGCAAGAGGGCTATCCATGTTTGTGAAACAGAAACTAAAATTAAAAACTAGAAACCAGAAATACAAACTAAACAGGCATACAGCGTATATGAACACGCCATGCAATCCTGTGAACAAAGTGGCACATTCTCACAGAGTGGACGCACTTTTGGGTCAATGGCACAAACAAGCAGATTGATGCATTATGCAACATTTATTTATATTTATGTTCTGTTATATTAATTTAATATGTGTTTATAGTAAACGTAATAATAATAAACTCCCCATTCATGAATCATTGATGATCGGTATCTTGGAAGCTAGGGATTTGGAAATGATTAGCGAATCGAGTATTTACTAGTGATATGGTGGCCATTTTGGATTTTCTAAGTTTTTCCAGCCAACTTGGCATGCCAATAAATGTAGAAAATTACACATTGGAATTGTAAATCGGACATTCATAGGCCGAGCTATGGGGCTCTGAGTGCCCACAATGTCCAAAATCAGAAATAGGCCCCCGAGGGGCCATTCACCAATTTTTGGGGGATGACAAGCAAATTCTGAAAGGTGAGGTCTATCTACACAGGAATCTGCAGAGATACCAACCTCTCCATTGTAAATCAAAAGATTAGGCTGGTACACCTGTCTAAAGCCTTTGGGGTGCATACAAACATAGTATTCTGTATTGTAACTCCCCTTGCAACAGTACCCTCCATGAATAGACATCCAATAGTTTAATAACGTTTCAATCCTGACCCCTTGAAAGTATACCCGCTCCATCACAAGTATCCTCCACAGTGGACCAGAATGAAGCCCGAAAGGTCCACAGTGATTTTGCCCTGGTTAATTGGTGTTGCAGTTTCGGTCTTCTGTTCTGCAAAAGAAGTACATCTGCAGGCAACTGGCTCAAAGTAAAAAGAGGGGTGGTAGTTTTTTTTGTGACTTTAGGCTGTTCGTATTTAAAGCCACAGCTGTAAGGTGATTCATGACCAAAAAAGATTGAAAAGAGACACCATATCATACATTACAACAAGAGACCTGTGGCCTTCACTGACTGGGATCTAGTCCTTCCATTTTTTTTTTTCCAGATTGATGTCTCAGATTGTGAGTCATCCATATCAGAGTAGGGAGCTTTCTGTGAAGGAATTTATGACACCTCAGAGTCTGTATCCTCCTCCTCCATGTTCACATAGGTTTTAATCCCCCGTAATACAGTGTATTTATTGGATACAGGAACTCCACAAGTTTTTATAGCCTTTGGCTTGTGACTACGGCCCCTTTTCTTTCTTGGTAATGGCTCCAGTTCTCCTGATTCCTAGAGGGAGAGGGGAGGGGATTGACTGAGATGACTCAAGTGGAGAAGGTGGCAGTGAAGGGGATGGGGGAGGTTCTGTAATTATTCACAGAACAACTTCATAACATGCCCAGGGCTGACCCTGGTGAAAGCAGAGGCCCCTGTCTTTTTCAGGGGGAAAAAATGCTGGGCAAATTACATAAACCAGTAGGACGTATTTAAGTTCTACCCAGAACTTCCACCCCAGTCCATACTTGCTCAGTTTCCAGAATAGTGGATTGAATGTCCAGTGCCTCACATTTTTGGTGCAATCAGAAAGAAATGTCCATCACACTAACCCCTTCATTTCTGAAAAGGATAGTCACTGTCTTTACTGCTGGTTTCATCAGAGGTGTTGCCAGAAATGATTACCACAATGGAGTACCATCCGGGGTTGAGTATTGGGCCCAAAAGCAGTCCAGAAATTTGACCTGTTCGAAACTTGTAAATTTCCTCTACCTCCACATGGATAAAATCATACAGATCTGATGTAGCAAAGGTCATATACTCTTTAATCAAGGGGTGAATGACATACATTCTGTCAGGAGGATTCTCAAGACCACCCACATAGTGTAGCCCCATACAGGGTTTTGTCATGGTACAGGCTCTGACTTGGCAGTAAGTAGCTCAGAAAACTAAGGTGGGTATGGAGCATTATCAGGAGCCATCACTGTGGCAGAAAACAACCAGGTTTCCCCTGTCTTGGGGGTTGGGGGCAGGGGGCAATGTAGAATGTTGTCTAGGTTTAGAGGCTGCAACAGGAGTTTGCTTCAAGTGCAACCCAAAGGGGATAGGTATGGGGTGACTACCAGAATATTCAGTTTCCAAATGGTCTTCCCTAGTAGTAGAGTCAGTTGTGCCAGGAGCCGAGAGAGAGGTGAAACTAGCAGAGTTCTTTTTCACCTAGTGAGTTTCCACCAAACTTATGGCTGCTGGTCCGGGAATCTAGTGGCAAGACAGTTTCTTGTCCCTGTTTTAAAGCCACTGCATCAGAATTAGTAAGTGGTCAAAGGTCTTCTGCAACTCAGCATTCTGCATTTTCCCCTGTACTTTTGGAGGCAGCGGTGTGGTTCTAGGAACTCTTGAGAAATCTACAGGTGTGGTGGGGGGTGCACTGATGCTAATGGGAGTATGCTGACACCAAATTAAGCAGCCCCACCCTCCTCCTGCTGACTTTTCACCTCTCTGCTGCATGGTACTAATTAAGAAACAACTGTCTTATAACCAGTCCAAGAGTTTGTTGCTGTAGATGTTTTGAAAGTGGAACAAGCCATAGGCTGGCTTACTTTCAGTGCCAGAGCCATTTTTTTGGCTGCCGTTGGGACCGGACAAGAAAGACAAGAAACGCCATCAAATGCTTGGGGCCAACCTGCCATGTTCAAAACAGTTTACATCAACCTCTGTGCAGGATCTGTAGACAGGGGAGTAGGAGTAGAGCACCATTTATGGAAATCCAAGTGAACACCAGCCAGTTTGGAACTGTCATTACCAACACCACTCTGCCCTGCTGCTGTCAGACTCCCCCAGCTGGTATTTCCTCGACAGCTGATGTTGGCTTCTTAAAAGGTAATGTCAGTTTTGCTTCCTCTTCAGCTAATAGTTGTAGCAGCAGAGCACATCTCTCAAAAATCTCAGTAGTAAGAAAGTGCTCTGCAGGGACATCCAAACTAGAAACTTGTTATTGTATGCTCAGGATTTTCTTCAGGATTTGTCATATACACAGAGCTCGAAGTACCAAAAAGTCTGAATTTTGGCTGAAGCAGACTATATTCTCCACCTTGTTATCACCTTTCAGTGCACAACCAACCTCCATCGAAGTCTCTGCCTCAACTGAGACAGAGCAAGCATGCTCTCCTCCTCCTCCATCTCCAGGGTCAGTCATCTTGCCAGCAGTAAGGTAGCCACAGTGCCCCCCTCCAAAGATTAGGGGAATTTTTGTTTTAAAAAAAACTGATACAGAAACTCAAGAAGATATTACATTGTCATAACAACAAAAAAAAGCAAACTTATGGCACATATAAAGAAAAAAGCAGACAAAAGGAAAATAAGAATGAAAAACAACAAACACCTATACTGTATATCAAAGAGTGTACAAGGTCAAAAATAAGGAATGAAAAAGTACACATTATCAGTTCAGTGTTTGAACCATTGTACTGCTTTCCGAAGAGCTTTTGCGCTCCAAGAAGTTAACCACCGAATGATCCATTTTATATGCCTGTGTCAAGTAAGCAATAAGACACAATGGGGTATGCATTGAACAGATATTACTGCATGCCCAGCCCCGTACATGCGGTAATATCTGTTCAATGCACACTCTAGGAGTGTCTTATTGCAATAATAAAATGGGCTACTATCTTTTTTTACTGTTTACTGTTGCAAAACTCATTTTTAGATGTACAAATAATGCTTATTATTATCAACATTTATGATAAAATAGCCCTACTGCATGTTATAAAATGACATTATTAGTGCCCTTTCACATTGTTGGCAGACCCCCCGCTCCCCCCCCCCACACACACACACACACACACACACACTGCAGTGTTATTGGTCTGGACGAGAAGCTGGGACAGCAGCTGTTGAAGGTGCTGCAGTGTATGTAAAAGTCAGCTTCTTCACTCTCTTTTTTTTTGGGGGGGGGTTGTTTTTGTTTTCAGTAACCATATCTGCTTCGAGGATACATACAGCACTGAGCAGTCCCTCTCCTTCCCGTCATGGTAGTGAGTGTCTTGCCAAGTGAGTGGAAGTACTTACTGCTCATTGGCTCCTTGTATAGCGCAACTGTGTTTTTCTAAACATGAAAATAGGGAACAGAAAAATACTTCCCCAAAGGGACTTTCATTTGAGAAGAGTGGGGTTGGGAGCATGACAGCTACTGTCAATTGTGGGCATAGGCATGCTGTGGGACCAGTCTGGCAGTGGGATCATAACTTTAGACCCTGGGAACAGTAAGTATTTTTTTTTTTCATTTACATTTGTCTGTCACAAATGTTTATGTCTCGTATTTCTTGTATGGAGTGTTTACTGGTAGCTATTGTGGTTCATTATTTCCTCACTGAAATACGAGAAAAAAATGGAACTTTTAAAATCACAGTGTTCTAACAGCACACTGATTTTTGTTTATTTTATTTTTTTGTGTGGTCCCACTTTTAGGTACTTGTTATTACAAGTACTTGTTATTTTTGCATGGAGCAGATTTAATGCACAAGTAATAACCAATCAGAAAGCAGGATTTTCTCTCCCCATTTTATAAAACCTATTTCAACATTATGAACAATCTCCCTGTCATCTAGCATTTTCTGCTGTATGTAAAGGCACACCGGGCTTGCCACAAATAGTTTTTTATCAATGCAAAAAGAAGCCAAAGAGTGCTTTTATGATACTTTGCCCATCCAGGAGGAAGGATTCTTAAAACCAGTTCTTCATAACCCAAGAAAGTAAACAGTGGTTCCTGCCAGCTTACAGCTAAGGAATGCAAACCCCTTAACATATGGGCTTTCAAAATATAAATATTCTTCAGTTTCCAGCACTCCCCCACAGTCCAGCCAAGGGCAGTTCCTCTCATCAGTATTCTTCTGTTTATGAGAATTCTTTACAGTTAATACACTGTGGCATGCCAACCAACTTGTGTCCCTTATATTGACAGGAAGTCTCTTGTCCTGTAACCGTATCTCTCGGGGGGGTGGCACCTATAGAAGTCTACTTCTGGTTCCACTACAGGGTCCAGAACTGTATCATACAATTTCTTCCGAGAGAGCTGTTGGATGTGGACATGGGAAACATGGCAGCCCCTCAGTTTTTTGAAGGCATCAATAACATAATTTGGAAGAACCAATTGAGGGACTCAAGGAAGGGGAAATGCACCTGCAAGTCACAAAAGGAATGACCTATCAAACCAGTCCTTAACCAAAGGTACCCAAATCTTAGGTTTCTGTTGCAAGGCAAACCCAAAGGTCCAAGCAATAAAGATACTATAAAAGAAAATTAGGGGGGAACCTGTCCCCAACCCACCCTTATTTACCACCTTATAGATCACATCCCTCTTTACAGGGTTAAGATGGCTCCCCCCAAACCATCTGCAAAAATAAACTCCTGAGCCTCTGCCCTCACAAGAGGGGGAAATATTACACAAACATATAAGAATATAGGAATCAGTAGTGTCTTTACTAGTAGAATCCTTTTCTTTTTCGATAATCTCCAGGATTTCAACAAAGACACTTTCCAGCTAGCCTGCTTCAAAGATGGATCCCAAATATTCTGATGAAGGTCTCCCTTCCCAAACAATAGACCTAATATTTTAATAGGAAAATCCACAATCAGGATTTTTTTTTTTGGGGGGGGGTATTCTTTTCCTCAACAGTCACTGATTGCTGGGAACTCCCTGAGTCATCACTTTCAGCTGATCCCATCCTGCCTGTGACCTCCCTACTTGGGGACCCTGGTCTCCAACCCACCTGCAGCACACATACAGGACACCCACCCCGGCTTGTGCTCCCCCAGGCAGGGCTGTCTTCTGCTCCTTGGCACTTCCTTAACTGAAATCCAATGTCCTGCAGGCAAAGGTGAAGATCAGAGGTGGTTGGGACCTAGGAGGGGCAGGATCCAGTGGTGGACGTGGGGCTGTGGTGCAGTGTTATCCTCTCAGACATCGAGGCTTTTCCTTGTTCTGGTGCAGTAATGTCCCAGCCCCTGTCAGTGAGCATGGACATGCAATGATGTCAAGGGGAGTTGAGCATGCTTCTGTGTGTGCCACACTGATGTCCATGCATCCCACCACCCTATAATGTGGAAGAGTGCCAGTGCAAGACCTCCCAGCCACTGCTAGGAGGCATACTGTTGCTGGAGCCTTCTACCCACCCCACCACAGGGAAGGTGAGCTGTTGTCAGACATTCAAACCTTCTCATCCCAGTTGACCCCCAGTGCCTCCGGCTCACTCCAAAACCTGGATTGATGGTGTGGCATGAGGTGTGGCTTACAGTGCCTCAACCCTCAGCACCACCAGGCTGGCCCACAATCAGGATGTTAGCAAGTACAGGTGGATCAGGCAAAGGTACTGTCCCTACATTACTAACACTGCATTTCTAGTGATTAATATGAGAGCCAGATGCATCTGAAAAAGCTTGCAGTGTCTCATACACCACTTGGCCAGATTCTGCATCCTGTAAAAGTAAACAAATACCAACAGCAAAAGTGATGACCTTAATTTCTATGTGCATCCCATGAAATGCCAAACCCTGCACACTGAGCCATTGTAGCAGGAGATCCAGACACAACACATACAACAAGGGGCTGAGAGAGCACCCTTGATGAACCCTGCTTAGTACTGATACAGGGATACCTTTCCAACCACTAACCACTGGGGTGACTGTAGCCCCCTTTATACAGGAAGAATATCCACTTCCAAAAGACCAGTGGAATACCATAGGTACCCAAGGCAGCAAAAATATAATCATGCAACAGGCTATCAAATGCCTTATGCACCGTCTCCAAAACAGGTGCTGTGAATAACATTGTATGTGGTACCACTACATGGGTGACTAGCCCAAACTCCAACACAGTTCCCAGAAAGTAGTGCACTCAAGCACAGAAACCCACAGACTGTAATGCAGTGAGGCAAAAAGTACTTTATTTGTTCACTGTCAGATTCACTATTTACCAGTTGCCTCTCATCCATTTCCATTTCACATTTCAAAAGTGCAGTCTGCTACGCTTGTATACCAGCCTGTTCCCCAACGCTCCTGCTCATTACAAGCCTTTATCAGGGGGAGTGGATGAGAAGCAACTGGTAAATTGTGAATCTTATTAAGTGAACAAATAAATGTACTTTTTGCCTCACTACACTGCAGTCTGAGTTTTTGTGTTCAAGTGCACTTTTTTCTGGGAACTTGATCAAACGCCTTAGCCTGGTCAACAGACAATATATAACCTTGTAAATAATCCAAGCTGCCTCGCTCACAAACTTCCCTTAACTCTATAAGGTTATCTGAGATAGACCTGTTGAGAAAAGCACAGGACTGAAACTGGCTGAGTAGATGTTCACCTACACTAGACAGCCTACGTGTCAGTATTTAGGTGAGAATTTTAATATCCACATTCAGCAGATTCAATGCTGTCCAATTATTCATGTTCCTCTTATCACCTTTCTTAAACAAAAATATCAGAAGTGCCTCTGACATACTGCCCGGAACTGTGTCAGTGTTTAAAATTTGATTTTAAACTTCCAACAAAACTGGACTCAGTTGTTTCGTAAATGTCTTATAAAGCCCTCAGGACAAACCACCCAAGCCTAGCGCAGTACTGCTCTTTAAAAACGAAATAGCAATAGAGACTTCTTCAGAAGAAATGGGAAGTCAAACGGTATGCTGAAGTGAGTTTGGTAATTGAGGGGGAGGAAAGTAATTACCAGAAAACATTTCAGTGCTCTGGGTATGTAACCTAGTGCCAAAGGAGCCTTCATGTACTTATCCACTACCTGAAGAAGTCCCTGGATATCTATAACTTCCTTCCCATCATCAAGTAGTGTGACCATTAATCTACTATCTGTCCTATTCTGGCATTCTTTAAATTGCTTATAAGTGTGTTTCGTACTTTTTGTACTGAACTGCAGTTCCTTCTTCAGGGAAGAAGCTCTAGTATGCTGCAGGTTCCTCATATGCACCCATATATTATTAATCTGGTCAGAATAGAAAGATTTATGCAGTAGGGATGCCAAAATGAACCAAAAAAGGCCAGACTTGTAAATGTTCTAAGTATTGGGATCTCTTTTTTGCAACAGAGAGTTGCTGAAAAAGGGATTTAAAATTCTCCTATATATCATCCCACCAGGGCAGTATATAATCATACATTGGCAATACTGAAACCCTCGCCTTAAACAAATCATTCCATTTCTTCTAAAGAATAGTATCAGGCAGCATACTTTCATTCAGTTTCTACTAGCCAGGACCCTGAGGAGGAATATCCAAAAGTGAAAGGGTACATTTAAGGCACAAATGGTCCGAAACTTCGGTAGACATAGTTGTGGTAGCAAGAATATTAACTGGATGAATAACAAAAAGGTAGTCTATCCTACAGGCTTTGTTACCCTGAACAGAAGTCTGTCCTCCTTTTTGGAGTAAAATATAGTAAAAATCTACTAACCCAGCAGTATGAACAATATTTCCCAAAGAAATGGAGTCACAAAACAGTTTATTAGTCTTAACCCCAGTATCAGTGACACACAACCCACAATTAAAATCTATCCCCAGTATAACAACATTCAAGGTACTGAGATAGGGTTGAATATTTCTGTACGATTCAACCCTTGCTGCCTTAGTCTGCAGGGCATATACATATCAAGTGGAAAGGAATAGTCCAAAATAATATGTCCAATAATAATGCCCTTCCAGCTAAGACCTCCACAGGGCAGGTGATTGTGTAGTTAGAATCCCAAAATAAAATAGTTACCCCATCACAAGTGTCAGTACAAGCAGATCACAAGAAGCACCTAACAGACCACTGTTTTTTTTTTTTCTCTACTATACTTCTAGTAATTTCAACCTTGTGTCTTGGAGAAAATGAATGTCACTGATAGAAGATTGCAATAACAAAAAGGTGGCTAATCTTTTTTCATATTTTTTTTTTATAAGATTTGATGCTAGTTACATTTAAAGATGCAGTGAATTTAAATTCCGCAGGCAAAGTGACTGCGAAGTGGGCACTTCGCATAACCAATCCGCTACGTAGAGTGGTCAATTCAAAGTGCTCACTCTGGCTTGTCATTACCACTTCGCATTAAGGCAGAATGGTAGTGCGAAGTAAGGCAAAGTCATTGTTTTTAATGGACTTCACGTTCCTCATTATGATTCTAAGTGATCCACCTGGTGTTTCAGATTTGGCATCCCCCCCACACATCACATGGCTTGCAGTACTGTAAGTCACATGCTCTTTAACTAGGCAGGAAGAAAGTGAGTCACACAAGCAGACACTTTTACTTTCTCCTGTGCAGACGGAGAGAGAGTAGCGTGTTTTGTGACTGCTGATACTTTGAGATCAGAGCGAGGAGGAGATTTAAACTTTGATTTAGACCCAACAGCTTTTTTAAAAGCTACATTTTTTGTCTTTTCTGTACTCTTTTTTGCTTAATTTCTTCTTTCTGTAAATTTTATTTTTTCTTACCTTTATAAGTAGTTAGTCGTTTGTCTGTGTGACTGTGTGTGCGTGTTGTGTGACAGCGTAAGTAGTAATTGCTCGAACTGAGGGAGCTCAGTAGGAGAGATGGACCAGGGTGAGGGAATGGCTGGGGCGGGGGCAGCTCTGGGAGAGGGTGGTAGTGGTAAGCATCATACCGTGTGCACCTGTTGGACCGCTCGATACTTGTGAGTGCCCCCCCCCAGGAAGCAGGACTAGCACTGCCTCCGGTCCTGACTCTGAGGCAGTTGAACCACCACCACCACCAAGTCCAGGTTCACTGGAGCAGGATATGCCTATTCCCCCGGGCCCAGATGTGGATCCCATCCCTCTTCAGCACTGTGACCAGCCGGCTGCCAGTTCATCTGGCCATCCCCTGCCTGTGCCTGGTCCTCTCCTCACCTCCATTGTTTGGCAGTTTTTTACTCTGTGGGGTACAGCAGTGTGGTCAAGTGCTGCCTATGTGAGGTGGAGATGTGCCATGGCCCCAGGGGACTCACCTGAGAACTGAGGGCCAGTGCACCCATATGCTTAATCACCAGGAGTTGGAGTGGCAGGCTACCACAGAACGGACCATGCCTGCACTGCTGGCCATTCTGTGGCAAAGGGTGCAGCTGTGTATTGCAGCATCCCTAAGAAGAGCAGGGCCACAGCAGCAGCTGCTGCTCCACCAGCACCCCAACTGTATGTAATACAGACTGACTTGGCAGTTCTCTGGAGTGCTGTTGAGGATAACAGTGAAAGGGTGAGTGCTGCAGAGCAGTGGCTGGATAACATAGAGGAACATCAGTTGCAAATTATGTCCATGCTGGAACTGCTGCTGGATCACCATGGGATCCCTCATTATTTTTTTTCCTCACACCATGTGCTCCCCCACACCTTCCTTGCTGTGTTATAAAATGTATTCCTCCACCATCCCCGACCCTTGTATGTAATTATGCCCTTTTTTTGTTGTCTGTCTTCCGTATGCGTGACACTGTATTCTGAGCAGTGCAAGTATACTGTACTAAACTGCATGTGTGCATTCAGTCTCCTTTCCAGTCTGTGTTTGTACTGCAGACACTGTCCAACTCCCCGACTTAAAAACAAACATTAATGAGTACAATGGTGGGGTGGTGAAGCATGGACAGATACTACAAAACAGGCTTACAATACATCCATGTAACTATTAAAAAAAAATTAATGTGATTCGTGATGTGATCGTGATTTGTGACTGCATTTGTGACCGTGATGATGAAACGTGAATGTCTACAGCCTACGGCTGTACTTCCCCGAAGAGCTGTAGCTTAAAACTCCCAGACTTAAAAACATGTATCAATGAGTACAATGGTGGGGTGGTGAAGTCTGGAGAGATACTACAAAACAGGCTTACAATACATCCAAGTAACTAGAAAAAAAATGAATGGTGTGATTTGTAATGTGAATGATCGTGAATCATGATTTGTGACTGCATTTGTGACCGTGATGATGAAGAAACTTGAATGCCTACTGCCTACGGCTATACTTCCCCGATGAGCTGTAGCTTAAAACTCCCAGACTTAAAAACACGTATCGAGTACAATGGTGGGGTGGTGAAGCCTGGAGAGATACTACAAAACAGGCTTACAAAACATCCAAGTAACTAGAAAAAAATTAATGTTGTGATTTGTAGTGTGAATGATCGTGAATCGTGATTTGTGACTGCATTTGTGACTGTGATGATGAAGAATGTGATTTGTATCATGAGCGACTCGTGATGATGGTCCTGACTTAAAAACACATATTAATGAGCACAATGTTCATGCAGAATTAAACACCACACCTGTTCAGTACTCTGAAGGGAAGTCAAAGAAACAACTGTGACTTAAGTTACAGATGGAGATTGGGCCCTAAGAGATGCAAATGCACAGACAGATTAAGATTGCACTGTGCATTGAAGATGAAGACACAAAGGCACAACAGCAACCAGTGCTCACCATCAGAAATTCAAATCTGGAAAGAATACCTTTGCCAGTTGGGGCGGGCCACGCGGGGGGGGGCAGTGTAATGCACTGCTGCAGTAACAGTTACTAGTACTAGTACCAGTAAAGATACCACAAAGAAGTACAAAAATCACACGGCTGCAGTGGATAACAGCTTCACATTGCTGAAATTATTATGTGGCACAATAAAAGGTGTCTGATTTGATGACACACATCACACACATACTCACACACACACCAAGTAATGCATAGCAAATTGAAAACTTCAGTAATATAACCACATATTTTAAACAGACTAAAATTATGCACTGCGGCAGTAACAGTCATTAGTACCAGTACCAGTAAAGATACCACAAAGAAGTACAAAAAGCATACAGCTGTAGTGGATAGCAGCTTCACATTGTTGAAATTATTGTGTGGCACAATAAAAGGTGTCTGATTTGATGACGTGCGTCACACACATACTCACACACACACTAAGTAATGCATGCAAATGGAAAACTTCAGTAATATAACCATGTATTTTAAACAAACTAAAATTATGCACTGCTGCACCACAACAATCAGCAAAAAAAATGGCAAGAAATATTGAAAATATTACTGTGTGTACATTAACACAGTTATACAAGAAAAATATCACCAAAACAGAAAACAGTCTTTTTCTCCAAGTTAATCTACCTACACCACAGATACACCCTTCCCCCAAAGCACACTTCCACTGTCTCTCAGTACACAGACTGAACTTTGTACATTAACATTCAAAATCCATACACAAACAATAAACGCTCAATGATATGAGCACAGGAGGGTTTCCTATAATCGAGGAACTAAAGTTTCAGAAAAAAAAATGACTCAAAAAGGCTTTTTTAACAGCTTTTTGAAGGTTTGCATTGCAGAGAGCTCTCAGAGTAGATTGTCTCTTACAGCTTACTACACACACTACCCCAAACTGAGGCTGTACAGAACAATCTAGAGCCCACGTGACCTGAAACCCCATGAAACACTGCAAAATTCACCTTTGGAGGTTAAAAACAAGAAGCGAAGTACATTGTTTTCAATGTGCTTCCTTGTAAAAAATAGTGGAAGAAGTGGTTTGGGAAAGGCGAATGTAACAAAGTCATTGCTTTCAATGGACCTTTGTGTTACTTCATTAATAACGTTAAGTACTAGCTGCCATGGAGCACTCTACGAATCTTCTTTTATCTGCCACTTCCACAGAGCGAATTGGGGCCACTTTGCCCATCACTAGTTACATTCTGAAAAACATATTTCAGGGAAAAGCTTGCATCAGTCATGAGAAGGAAGAGATGGGGAAAAAACCCACATCGTAGCTTTCATTTATTCTGATATCTAGTTCTCCCTTTTTTGACACAGATGCGTTTGACAGGGAACCTTCCGACCCAGGAAGCATCTTGCATGGAGGAGGGGAGAGACAAGGCCTCGGAGTCCCCCTCATTCTCAGTATCATTCCAGTAACTGGAGCTATGTAAGGCTACATATCTGTTCCTCACTGGTGTGAGAGTAACTTTTGGGGCTTTAGCGGTCTTCACCGTTGGTTGCTTATGTATCACATGTTTTTTCCTGGTCACCATAGTGGGGCTTATCTTAGGCAGAGTGGGTGAGGGCACATCTGGCTGCGAGTTCTCTATCACAGCAGGCTGTGGTTCCTCAGTTTGTGTACCCAAAACCTGAGATTCAACACCAGAAGGCCCAAATGTCATCTCTTCTTGGTGAGAAGGACCAGTTAACAAAGGGTCTGCAGAGGTGGCCGCTATTACCGCATCAACTGGAGGAGGATCAGCAACAGTGGCTAGGTGCAGTGGAAGCTCTCCCACAGGGACCTCCTTACTTTTCTGATCAGGAGCAGCTTCTCCAGGATCTTGGGTAACCTCTGGGGAAGGAGCAGATGCTACCTTGGGTTGCAGAGAATCCTTTTCAGAGCCCCTTTGCTGGGCTTTATTAACTAGGTTCAGTTAGTGCAAGCCCGCTGGTCTATTGTGAGCTGCATAAGTACACTACCTACAAGTGTGCCCAGTGACTTCACATAGGTTGCAATTCACTGGGCTAGAGCAGTGAAAACTCATGTGTCCATACTCTAAACATAGACTACACCAAGAGCTGTCACAAACATTACTTCAGTGTCTTTTAGTACCATATTTGTGGCAAGTCTTAGAGTGGCCCTGATAAAACAGTAGGCCCCAATTCCTGCCAACAGTGAAGCTGCTGGGGAGGTGAAGTACCTTGGCGAGATTGCAGCAATTTTACTTGAAACCGCCATCCCCCAGTCCAAATGAATTCTTTATCAATAATCGGTTCTGGCCTGTCCAGAACATCACATTTCTGGCAGAGCCTGTATAGAATATCATTACCATTGACTCCTTCCTTCCTGAGTAACACTGTCATGGTCTCAGTGGCAGACCTTGTAAGGGATATGGCAGCAAACGGGGCCCAGACAGGTGTGCCTTTAACCTGGGTATATTTGGCCCAGAACCTATCTAATGACTTTACTCTTTTAAAGCTGATATTATAGGTGGGCTCACCAACCACATGAATCACAGATCTCCAATGTGAAGAACCACATGGAGTCCTTCAGCAGTGTTCTGGTAATGTGAATACAGTCTGAAAGGGTTTTTAACCCACCTCTGTGCTTCAACTAGACAGCATTCTTCCTCTGGGCAGGCTCACCCTGAGAAGAAATTAAATCTGATAATTTGAAAATCCTCTCCTGATAAGCTGGCCTTGAGACACTGATCACTACATCTCACATCAGGCTGGTGACCCAGATTCTGGAATGAGCCCGGGCCACCGGGGGGTGGGCAGGGCTGAGAGAGGATCGAGCGTCTGGAGGACTGCTCTCCTCTCTTGGGGCTGTAGTCCCACTTGTTGACTGCCCTCTGGTGGTAGCTGGAGGATAGTACAAGTTGGGAGACACATGCCGACATCCTTACATCAGTCGGGAGGGTGGGAAAAGAAGAGGAAAAGGGCTGGTGGGCTCCATGATGGCCCCGCATCCTGTGTGCCGCAGTTCTGGATTTGTGCTCAGGGGAGAAAGGCCAGCCTCCTCCCTGACCCTGCCATGGGGGGGCAAGCTGTAGGGGAACTACCGGAGGTTGGCTGAGCGGGGACGTTTGGGGCTGGAGGATGAGTCCCTCTGAGGGAGGGCCATAGCCATCCGCCAGGCTCCAGATCGTAGAAAAAAGAATAATTAAAACCAAAAAAAAATCCTCTCCTGATTGGAGATGGGGGGGGCAAAGTTTTATTCACACCAACTTCCAGATTAGGCTTTGAGGGGGTTACATTCTGAGTATGGGTCTCCAGCTGGGGGGAGCAGAAGATTGGGGGTTAACAGCACCCATATCAGAGCATGTAACATCATTTTCCTATTACTAGTATCTCCCAAAATCACTGTATTATTGGCAGCAGAGTCATTTATTCCAGAACCCCAAAAACATAATGCTTCCCCCTGTAAAGCAGCAGTCTTGGTGTTAGGCAATGCTTCCCAACTGAATTTTACAGTTGTATTCACAGCATGAGGTCCAGCACCTATGAAGTCCCCTAAAAGCATAGAAGCATCATCTGACATAGCCTTGCCCTGGAAGTAGTAGACAGCTCAGTCCCCAAATCCCTACTCATAGTACTCACCCCACCTTCATGAACTTCAGCAGCCACTAGGTGAACTGTAAGGAGTTTTGCAGGATGCAAATGGAAGTGCTGTTCAGGTAACTTGCAACATTGTCACAATGTGCTCACCACCACTTATCACGGGTGTTGCCCTGACAACTCACTCTCATCCTCACAGTGATCAATCCACCTAGAGCCATCACATGATCTCCTCCATCCTGTTGTGAGTAGTGCTTTCTCCAGGGACCAGTCAACATCACCAGGGTTTCATTTATTTATTTGGTTTTTGTTAACCGGGTAGGTGCACTAGCCATGAAATGCCTATTTTCAGGCACGATACTCTCTCTCTCTCTCTGCCTCTCAGTATCCAAATGCCATCCAGGGTACAACTGCTGCTTCCGTTGCAGCTGTTGTTCCTTCAAACCTACAGCTGCCATGTCACCACTGAGATGTGCTGGATCCCAATCACGGACTGGGCTATGGGTCAGGTATGGGGCCACCAGAATGGACTGGGAACCGACACATGGAGCAGGGGCTGATCTTTTTGCTTCCACACCCAGGACATCCAAAACTGTAACAGGTGGACACACCAAGGTACCAACTAAGGGATCAATAACATCAGAGGAATCATAAAGGGGGGGGAGTAGCTTGGGCAGAAATGGTAGTTTGGGCAGAGTCAACAGGAATTTGGCAGGCTAGTACAGGAGAAACATCAAAATCCCTTTTCATCTGGGAAGCTTTCAGCTGTTCACACTCATGAAGAGACTTCACCTCCTCCTCTGCCATCAAGGCCATCAGGTTAGACTTTTTAGCTTCCAGTGCCTGTTTCAGCTTTGCTTCTTCCGAACCAAATCAGTTTCCATTTCAGAGGAATCTGAACTTTCCTTAAGATCAGTGTCCATAGCAGTGTCCAAGTTATCAGCTACAGCAGCACTGTCATCAGTTTTACTGGTTCCCAGACTGATCTCAAGCACACAAGGAGTTAGAAAGGAGGTCTGCTCCCCTGCTCCTGCTTCATCCACCTCCACTGCGCTGGCATCAGCCATCTTGCTTAGATAGACAGCATCCCATCTGCTAGAGAGTGGGGGGGGGGTTCATCGGTGTCCTGGCCAAATTTCCCCCATTCACTAAAAATACCAACAGCTTAATCAAGTTCAATGTTAAATGGTTTCTATCTGTATCTCCCCCCTCCCCCGGGATGAAACTGGAATAGGCAGAATTGCCTAGCTCTCCTTTCCCAGTCAACAGCAACTAAATAAATAAATACATAAATTCTCTAAAATATGGATGGGGCACCATGCAACCCAAAGGGGAGCACCTTAAACTGATACAGACCAAATGGGGTGACAAAGGTTGTTTCTGCTGGGAATCTGGAGTTTGAGGGATTTGCCAATACCCTTTGGTCGATCTATGGCACTAATGTACTGGGCCTTACCCAGTCGGTCAAGATGTTCATCCTCCCTAGGCATAGGATATTTGTCAAACCTGGAGACTGCATTGACTTTCTGGAAGTCAATACAAAACCAAGTGGACCCCATCTGGTTTTGGAAATAATACAAAAGGACTAGACCAGTCACTCAGATTCTTCAGTGACTCCCAGTTCCAACATAGAGTGTGTCTCCTCAAATGCCATGTCTCAGTAACTTTTTTCAGAAGCCTACATGCCTGTTAACAGATCTGGACATCTAGGTCTGTGTCTCTGTGGTGTTGGGTCACATGAGTTTGTCCTGGTTTCTGAGAGAACATTTCCCCCAACATTTCCAAATAGTTTCTGGGCTTTGTTTTCCAGGTCAGGCTGAGCCATTCATCCAATGGGACTGGGCTTCATTCTTTTACACAGTGAGTGCTTAGTAAGGATGTATATCTTAAAGAATGAAGGTTTGGGGCCTTTAGATGCCTCTGTAATCACGTTTTGGGGTCTTTGGATGCCTCTGCATTCATTCCGTTTGCTTTTATTTGTTTCTTACTTACCTTTTCATCACTTTATTTGCATTTTGCCAACTGCTAGTAAAAGAAATAATCCAACAGAATTCTGATATTATGACATTAGAAAATCTTTATTGGCATGGCTGGCAGTGTTGTTTTTTTTTGAAATTACTATTTATTCCTCCTCCCCAGCCTGCCACCTCCGACCCTTCAGGGGGGAACAACTGGACATCTCACTGCCCGGAACCCTACCCAAGCAGACCCCTAGGCCCCATGGAGCCACGGATTACCCACCGGGCGGGGACGAGGTGGGGGGCTCAGACCCCGTAACTTACATTTCGTCGGTCTGAGGTCTGCTGGGCGGGCACAGGCAAATCGTGGGCACAGCCATGGTCCTCCCATCTTCCCGGCTGAGGCAGGCTTGTTTCCACGTTTTTCTCCTTCCCTGAGCAGCAAGTAACCTCCCCTGACATCATGACGCATGCGCCAATGTCCATGCTTCTCAATGGCCGCCCATCCCCAAATGGAGCTTGCAGTTCCTCGAGCCTCTGCTCGGGGTCATGCAAGTGTCGGGCATCAGCCGAATCCTTCCCCGAAGAAGGCGAGCTGTCAATGGATGCTCTAGCCTATCTCCCCCCGGCCGACCCACCGATGACCCGAGTCCGCTCCCAAACCCGGGTCGCCGGCGTGGTGCGAGCTGTGGCGTCCAGCGCCTCAACCCTCAGCACCACCAGGCCGGCCCATGGCAGTGTTTTTTAATGGAACACTGCAAATCTGTTTTCAGATTTTTAAGGAGAAATAACACTTTCTACTACCAAAATCTTATATATTTAATAAAAAATATGTGATTTTTGATAACTTGTGATCTTTTGTTAAAATTTAGTTGGAGACATTTTCTTCATAACCAGATAGAATTGGGAAGAAGAAAAGGGATGTCAACTACTGTTTTAAAAAATTGGAAATATACAGATGGACTGCAATATTACAAATATATGAGGCAAAGTTTTTTGCTGAAAGAAGTATCTATTTCTTTTGAAAAAGGTAGAAAAATATATTTAGTTTCTCACTGACTTACATTGAGCTCCTAAGTAATTAGCAGTTTCTGACATCACAACACCAGAATTCTACTGAATTGTTTTAGTAGCAATGTGAAAAGATGAAAACCCACTTATTTCACAGTGCTAACAAATATTTTATTATAAAAGTAGAAAGTAATTACTAACACATTAAACTACAATAAATAAAATAGTCAGTTGTCTATTTATTAGAAGTAAACACCTGCTGTTTAAAATTTTAAGGCATTAAGTCAAGGATTCCATCATCAATGTCCTTATCTGTCACCTGATGAGGGACCCCTTTAGGTTCCTTTAGGTCAACTAGCAAATCCTCTGTCTTTCCCAATTAAAATGATTAATTAGATTTTCCTTTTTTGCTCAGGTAGGTTGTAATACTTCATCATCAGCTGGCCCCACTTTTCTTAGGCCTTCCTATGGTCCTTACCATTTAGCCAGGAGTTTACTTTAAGAGACAGGAAGCAAAAGTACTCTTGACACCAGGATTGAGCTCCCACAGCCTGGCCATGGTTATAGTATCTTGCCTGGGTTTGCTGTGCTTTGAGTAAATTTTCTCCGGCAAATCTGCCAATTACTTGGTTACTTGGTTCAAAGGACAAAAGAAAGCCGTGGCCCATCGAGATTGTCCTCTGCATGTGTGGATCATTATTGTGATACTATCTGGTTAACCAATTGTCAAGTTTGATTTTAAAAGTCGTAATAGTAGTTGAGTCAACAATGTCTTGTGTCAGAGTATTCCATAATCTCGGAGTTCTTATGGAGAAAAAGTTTTGTCTTTTGTTTGTATTGCATTTATTAATATCCAGTTGCTTGTTATTTAGCCTGGGTACAATTTTTCTGGAAGATAGTGTTATACCATTGCTCCATCAAGATGGGTGACTTAATAATCTTGAAAAGTTGTAATAGATCACCTCTTGTTCTTCTCAGTTTAAGGGAATGTAAACCTGTCTTCTGTAGTCTAGACTCATAATCTAGATGTGCAAAGTGTGGAACAATTTTTGTAGCTCTATTCTGGATCCTTTCAATTCTATCTATATCCTTAATGAGGTAAGGACTCCAAAAAGGGGAGCCATAATCTAAGTGGGGCCTGACATGAGATCTATACAGAGTAATGATGCACTGTTAGTTTTAGAAACAAATGTACTATTTATCCTTTGCAGAAGAGCATTGGTTTGATTGGCGATTTTATTACAATGAGAAGATGGGGAAAGTTTATTGTTTACTAGGATCTCCAGATCTTTTTCGACGCAGGAAACCTTAATATTTATATTGTTCAGTGTATATACCTGTTTGGGGTTATTTTTCCCCATATGTAGAACAGCGCATTTTGATACATTAAAGTACATTTTATTTGTAAGAGCCCAGTGTTCGATTGATGCAAGATCAGTTAATAATGACTGTAAGTTAGCTGCATTGTTCACAGCGCCCCCCTAGTTTAGTATCATCTGCAAACTTCATAAGGATGTTAGATGAACAAATTTTCATATCGCTGATGAAAATATTGAACAGGGTGGGTCTCAAGACGGAGCCCTGGGGAACACCACTCATCACTTGACCCAAGTCTGACAAGATGCCATTGACCTGAACCCTCTGAGATCGATTAGTCAACCAGCTTTTTATCCATAAAACTAATGTTGCTGAAAAGCCTAAATGAATGAGTGTATTAATCAAAATAGCATGTGACACTTTGTCGAAGGCTTTGCTATAATCTAGTAAAATGATGTCGGTAGGAATGTTTAAATCAAGATTCATGCTACTGTAATTGTAGAATGATAGCAAGTTTGTAGTGCAAGACAAACCTGTTCTAAATCCATGTTGAGTTATGTCAGTTATGTTTAGGGGATTCTATTTCTTTCTCTAGAAGTATTTTGATTACTTTTTCCAGTAATTTACAAGGAATTGAAGTTAAACTGATCGAGCGATAGTTATCAACTTTTGAATGGGAACCCTGTTTGAAAATGGGGGTTACTATTGCCGTTAACCAATCAGAGGGAACCCTAGATTCCTGGAGAGATTTATTAAAAATAATAGTGAGTGTTAGGGTAATAGTGTCTTTGACTCACAAAAGGAATTTGGAACAGATGTCATCGGGGCCAGGACTTGTTGATTTTTTTAAAGCTATTAGTAATTTGTAAATATCATTCTGTAACACTTTATATTCTATATTGCCTAATGAAGGTCTATCAGAAAGAGTTGGAGATGGATCTTGAGTAAATACTGATAAAACGTAATTATTTAATGCAGAGGCAGTTGTGAAATCAGAGGTTATTACTGTGCTGTTTATATTTAAGAGGCCTATTGTTCTGCTATTTCCCTTTTTACTGTTTAAGTAAGCATAAAGTGATTTGTGTGAATCTTTAGTGTGTGCAATACGAAATTCTAGGTTACTTTTAGCTTCCAAAATTAGTTTTTTCAATATTTTGACCGATTCCCTATATTGAATTAATAATTCATTGTTTGTATTCGTGGGAGAGTTTTTCAATAATGAAAATAACTTTCGTTTGCGTGTAATTTGTTTTTTTATAGATAAATTAAACCATGGCGGAATTTTACCTTTGTTATTATACTTATGTATATCTGGAACGTACTGTTGTTCAAGTATTTGAATTTGTGTTTTTAAGAAATCCCATGCTTCGTTAGTATTAAGAGAAGAAAAAGTGTTAACCCAATCAAATGCTCCAAGGTGATAATTTATTTTTTGAAAATCTGCTCGATCATATTGTTTAATTTTTTGCTTATTTATTACTGGGCGTTGGGATAGTGGGATAGTAAAAAGTATTGACATGTGGTCACTATTACCAAGAGGTTCAGATATTAATAGGTTATTCACAGGGACGTCTATATTTGTTATAACAAGGTCCAAGATGTTATTATCCCGGGTAGGTTCCTTGACCAGTTGATAGAGCCCCAGATCAATAATGGTTATGAGAAATTTATTATCGTAATGATTTGAGCCCATTAATGTATCCCAGTTTATAGTTGGTAAATTAAAGTCGCCTAAGATTAGAACAGAGCCATTGTTGGCTAGCTGGGAAATATCATCAGTTAACCTTGAACTTTGGGTAGAGTCTGATGAAAGAGGGCGGTAACAAGTTCGACTAAAATTTGTGGAAAGCCCTTAGGTTGAATATACACCCATACACTTTCGACTCTACACTTGCTGAAGATTTATAGGAGATGATGCTATCTTTGACATAAAGACTAACCCCACCACCTATTTTGATATCAGGTCTATTTTTAAAATAATGTTTATAACCTGGTATTTCAGCTGTCCAAATTCTATCAGAATTGCCCCAAGTTTCTGTAATGGCTATTAAGGATAAATCAAGAAGATGAGCCTTAAGTTCTAGCTCAGCATGTTTTGCAATATTTAAGGATCGAGCATTAAGAGATAGAATATTTAAATGATTTTGGCTTGAAAAATGGGTTCCAGTGTTAAGAGTATTGGTAAATGTCCCAAACTCCCCCTTAACAGTCAGTTTAAATGAGAATGAATAAAAGTAGCAATTTTACGTCCAAGTAAAGTGCTTTCCTGTCTACTAAGGTGTAAACCGCCCCAACAAAAAAGGGATGGGTTCTGATGAAATTCCTCCCAGTGTGTCAGACAAGAAATATTTTGTCTAAGACACCATTTCCTCAACCATTCATTTAAGGCTTTTATTTTAGTTGTAATAAAATCAGTTGCTCTTGGAACTGGTAATATTTCAGAAAGACATATGTCACAACCCCTTTCCACCAGTAAGTTACACAAAGAAACAAAGTCCTGCTTAATACGTTGCAAAGGCAGTTTGGAAATATCATTAGTTCCCACGTGTACAATCACTAGTTGGTTTTCTCCAGCTGGTTGTAAAATTGTATTAAGCATTGCGGTAATATCAGAAATCCTTGCCCCAATAACTAGAGCAAGTACGGTGTTCCTTGTCTGGGTTACAGATAGCACGGTCTATGTATTTCGTGATAGAATCACCCAAGACAAATACTTCCTTTTTACTAGCTATTTTCTCAGGGGTAATTTGAGGATGAATAGGGGCCACATAGGATAGGTCACTTGAGGTTTTGTTGTATGTTGCTTTATTTCTAGCACTTGTACCAAATTCAGGACTAACTGATACAGTTTCATCAATCATTTGTGACAAATGTTCAAAGGAATTATGTATAGGGATTTGATATGAAACAGGGGGTGGAGAAGTTTTATTTGTTGTTGTCTTTAATTTTGTTTGAGGTACTGTGATCCAAGAGTTAGCCTTACTAACATTGGACTGTTGACAACGTGCAGCTGCAACTAAAGGAGCAGAAGTGATGGTTGGATGATCTAATATAGGGACATGTAGAACATTTAAGTGGGACTTGTGAGGGTTATCGTCATCCACAATTTTTGTGGAAGAAGAGTTAGCCTCCACTAAGATAGACATCTGGTCGATGTAGTCTTCAAGGGCTTTAATATCAGATTTTACAGACACCTTAGGCTGCAATCTATCAATTTCTTCCTGTAGTTCACTAACTAGGACACACTTTTCACACATGTAGTTAGTTGTTTGTTTGCCAAGGGCATACATTTTACATGTTGTACAGTATTTATTTGCCTTTTTTCATTTTTAATTACAAATAGTACGGAAGTACTAAAAGGAAACCAAGTATGTATAGCAATTATGTCCAGTCTTTCTATAATTTGCATTACATAATGGAGCACATTAGAGGGACTACATGCCTGTCCTCCCCATATCTCTTTTATGGGATTCAGCATACCTTGAGGGTCTTGCCTCTACAACAATCCAAAGGGCAAGAAACCCATAAACAATTGTTGCACCTCCTGAACTGCAAACATTATATAGGGTAACAGTTCATCCCTGTTTTTTGCCTCAGCTGAAACAAATTTAGACAGCATACCCTTTTAGGATTTGTTAAATATTTTGACTTAGCTGTTGATCTTTGGGTGGTACACTGATGTCCAGATGGACTTAACCTTCGGTAAAGCACACATTTCCCTCATATGCTTTGACATGGTTGCTGCCCTGATCAGTTAAAATCTCCTTTGGCAGCCTACCTCGGGAAAATACCTTCAGCAATTCTATGGCTACTGTGTAGTTAAGTGCATGTGAATAGCATTGGGATAGGGGTGCTGCAATCCATTATCATGGTAATGTACTCATACCCTGCTGAACTTTTGTTCTTTCAAATGGAATATCTATTATGGACATCTGGATCAATGGGGCCTGCCTTATACTTCTGGGGGTCAGCAACCGACAGTCTGGGCAGGAAGCACAAAAATCTGTCACTTCTTTCCATATATTTAGCCAGAAAAACTGGGCAAGTTATCTGCTTCTCAGTGTTCTCTCAGCCCAAGTGACTAAGTGATAAGGGAAATTAATGGAGAGCATCTTAAAGGAGAGGTTGGTGGCATTCCTGGAAGTAAATGGCCTTCAGGACATCCAGCAACATGGATTCATTCAGGGGAGATCTTGTCAAACTAACTGGTTGAATTTTTTGACTGGGTAACAAAAGCTCTAGATGGAGGTTGGCTGGTTAATGTCCTGTATCTGGACTTCAGCAAGGCATTTGACACTGTGCCACATGGGAGACTGATGGGCAAACTGAGGAACCTGGGGGTAGGGGTGAAGCTAGTAGAGTGGACAGGGAACTGGCTGAGCAACAGACAGCAGAGAGTGGTGATGGAGGGGCGGAGTCTCATCACCCAGGAAGGTCACTAGTAGGGTCCCACAAGGATTAGTTTTGGGTCCACTGCTATTTAATGTTTTCATAGCAGACATAGCAGAGGGAGTTAAGAGCAAGATGAGTCTGTTCACTGACGACTCCAAATTAGATGCAGTGGTAGACAGTGAGGAAGGGAGGGGGGTACTCCAGGAGGATCTGGAAAGACTTGGACAGTGGTCAAACATATGCCAGCTGGAGTTCAATACTAGGAAGTGCAGTGTACTGCATTTCAGGCCAGGAACCCAGGATACAGTTACCACTTGAGGGGGAGCATATATCCATATTTGAGGAGGAAAAGGATCTGGGTGTGGTGATCACAGGGAATATGAATCACTCAGTACAGTGTAGAAAAGCAGGACAAAGGCAAGCCGAATGCTGGGGTGCATTGCTAGTGAGATCACTTCAAGGAGGGAGGAGGTTATTCTGACACTGTACAGATCATTGGTGAAGCCGCACTTCGTTCCAGGGAATGGGGGAGAAATCTTATGGGGAGAAACTAACAGAGCTCAACATGTACTCCCTGGAGGATAGAAGGGACAGAGGAGATATGGGTGAGACCTTTAAGTACTTGAAGGGCATAAACAAAGTTAGTACTGAGGGTATGTTTAGAATGAAGGGGGAAGGGACCACGAGGGGACATACACTGAAACTGGTTTGGGCGGGTTCAGGAGGGAACTTAGGAAGCATTACTTCATGGAAAGGGTGGTGGCAGCTTGGAATGTGCTGCCTGAGGAAGTGATCTCCCTGGATTCAGTGGGGAATTTTAAGAAGGGATGGGATAGGTTCATGGGCAAGGTACAGGTAGGGAGAGAATTGACCAGGGTGGTGAACTCAGGAAGGGAAAATTTGGCAGGAGAGATGGAAAGGGGAGGGGGGCAGCAGCGGTTGTGTGAACTGTGAGCTGCATTTTTGAGAAGATGAGACAGACCTTGAGGCCTAATTCTGCTAGCATTGTCATATGTTCATATGTTCGTATGACCCACAATAAGTATGGTATGAACAAGTCTTCATACCTGCCTTCTTGCAGACCAGGGAACCAAAAGCTGATAGTGTACAGCTCCTGTTTCTTGTTCCTGTTCCACCCTGTACAAAATGTCATTTTCCAGTTCAAAGCTTGGATATATTTGTGCTTTTTGTTTATCAACCACACTGACATCTACCACAACTAGGTTTTGAAAAACATTTTTAAGAACCTCATAATTTCTTTGTATGGAAGTGATATTGTCCGGAATTTGAAACATGTCTGTCCTGACCTCCAGAAGTGCCTTGTGACCTCCCATTGATGTGGATGCCAGTTCCTAATCGGAGTCATTTCTGACCTTCCTTGAGCCCAGGTCATTGCAGTTCCTGACAACTACAACCTTGGACAGAGGGGTTCCCTTGTTTTTCACCCTCTGAGCCCAATTCTCAAAGCATCCTGGATGACGCAAGGAGCTTGCATCACACAGCATGGCAAATGGAAAGGCTTGCATCAGGAATTGCACCGAGAGCAATTCTCAAATGCAGGGTGCCTGTACCAAGGGGATTTTGCACCGTCCTTGCGGCACAAAAAGGGATGCGGCATGACGCAGGGAGTCTTGTGCCAGGGCAATGCCTCAACATCCCCTTTTCCGGAATTCACTAAGGTGAATGGTACTGTCAGAAATAAACACTTGTTAGACCAGCCAGGGCTGGTCTAAGGGTCAGTGTGCCTCCTGCAGAGCCCTCTCTGTGCGGGGGGTAACATATGCTGCTGCCCACTCCCGCTATAAAAGTTGTCATTTACCTTCCTCTTATATTGGTGGCATTTATATGTAATGTGTTACTTATGTCACTGTCATTCACAAAGGTCAATTGACTGTCCCCAACTGACCTACCTATTGCTGTATTGGTGACATTAGTGTCAGTTACCAAGCTAAGCACTATTAATCAATAAATCAATCTTTATTTAACCAGGTGAGCATCATTGAGAAGAACTCATTTACAAGATGGGCCTGGGCATTCACATATATGGGTACAAGGCAGAAATATATACAGTGTTACAACAAATAGGAGTACATACAGTACAGTAAAGCAAGAATAATCAATGGGAGAGTGCACATATCTATAGGAAAAATAGAATACATATTAAGAAGCAACAAACCTGCGTACAAAATCTGCACCAGGAAACCTATGCAGCAAGATAGGGTCAGGAGGAGGAATATAAAGAGCCAGGAGGCAATAGCAGAGGGCAGGGAGCAACCAGGGGATGAGAGAGGGAGGTTAGAGGGGTACATTTGGGGAGGGGGTTTCATAGCTTAAGGAATAAATCAAGGTAATGCTATGATGTATAGTGAAGCAGGGCATGGAAAAGACATAGGGGAGAGAAGCTTAAGTAGTGAATTCCTAATCCTAGGATAGCAGTGGGAAAAGTACTATTAACGGAAGCAACTATAGGTTTCTTTAAATGAATGTTGGTAAAGGGATTTAAAGAAGCGCAGTTTCACAGGGATTGCCAAATTTAGAGTTTTCTGTATTGTGTTCCAAATGACAGGGAGAGCATGACTAACTGCAGATTTGCCGCACCTGGTTCTCACCTTAGGAATGAATAGTGAGATATAGGAGTGGCTTCTCAAAGTGTAATTTCCAGCACTACAGGTAGGCAGGCAACTCACAATATAATGCTGAAGCATATTAGTGATGGCTCTGTAGGTCCAGAGCACTGCGTTCTTTTGTTATCTGAATCTTAGTGAGCTTCACCCTACCTTGGCATAGAGCTCGCAATGGTGGGTGGCATATGGGAGACCAGTTATGAATCGAATTGCACAGTGATAGAGTATATCAAGATTAGAGAGGGAGAACTTTGGCCTTGGCTATACAGAAAGTCAGCATAATCTAAAAGAGGGAAGAATGTAGTCTGAATCTACCTAGTTTTAGCCTCTAGCATAAGCAGATTTTTAATACGGAAGAAGAGACCAAGTCTCTGTTTCAATTTTTTTGAGAGTTCATTGATATGACGGACAAAGGACAATTTGTGGTCTATCCAAAACCCAAGGTATTTAAATTTCTCAATGAATTCCAGTGGCTCACCCAGTAGTGTGTAACGTCATAACCAAAGGAACTAAAAGATCTGTTAGGTTCAGTGGACAGCATTTTATACTGACCTTTTACTACCATGATATGTTGTCAATTCTGAAATGGCACACTTCACATTATGTACACATGTATGCCATAGTACAGTGGAATAACAGACACAGATGCTGTCTGCTCTTCATAGAGTGCCCCCCTGACCACCTCACAGCTTGCAGCAAACCATCTAGATGTCCTGTCTGTTTGATGCATGGCCACAGTTACCATAAGCTGCGGGTCTTTGCCACCAGTACCCTACCTGATAAAGAATCGGGCTCAGGGTCCCTGGCACACCGAACATTAGTACAAGCCGCCCTTTGCCCGAGCTTGTGGCAATTTAAGGGTCCTTTGAGAATTGAGCCTGTTGTTTCTGTCCCCGGGACTTCTTGGGCTTCCCTTCTGGGACAAATACTTCTGTATTAGTGAAGGGAAAAATTTGTTCTAATCCCTTCAGGTTTTCCACCTCCCGTGAGCATACACTTTCAGAATTATTTTGTAGGAGGGCATGAAAACCTTCCCAATCTCAGCCCAGGACTATTGGCCAAGGAAGGGTTTTTGAAATTCCCACCTTTTTTATTCCTACCCAATTTTCCACTTTTAACTATACTGGGATTGTAGGATGTGTGCAGGTATCCGCATGTACACATGCAATTTTTATGAGTTCTTACCAATGGCCTAAACTGGATTAAACCACAGATTCTTTAACCAGTGTCTGCCCACAACCCAAGTACATCAGAGCCATAACTGTTTGGTCCCCCACTGGCACTGGGATCATATATGGATGGCTAGAATGGGGTCCACTGTTGTGGTCCTTATCTACACATTCCACAAAGTCACAGTCCATGCTGTAACAAAACTTACAGATATGCCCCACTTTAATACTGCCAAAACATATAATGGTACTATCAGACTACTGACCTATGCCCCCCCCCCCCATTTGGGTGACAGGGGACCAGCTTCTCAGGGCTGCAGGAATTACAGAAGATCCAGGAGTTATACCTTTTGGGTGTGGAGGGGTCACCATTGTTTCACCACTTGACAACTTACCCATAGCAGTACACTTATTCCCATCCCCCCATTGTCCTTTCTCCCCTCTTCTATGGAGATCTTCCCCTCTGGTCACCACCCAAGGTTCGCTGTGGGTTTCACTCTTCTTGGCAGCCTCTGGCCTCTCTGCTTCCAAATAATAAAGTGTGATCTTGATACCAGCAGCCATAGTGGATTGCTTGAGATGACTCATTCAGTCACATACTCGATTTGGTAAAATGTTCAGGTACTGCTCCAACACTAATCCAAAATGTTCTCTTTATAGCCTACCTCTGATTTTTACCACCATGTAGCCAAAACCTTAAATCTTTGAGCTGCTACCCTGGATTGGCTTCCAGGTTTAAAACCAAATGTGTCAAAAGTTCCATCGATAGCTCTCTTCAGGTATCCCAGTCTGGTTGAGGTTAGACACCTTTACTTGGTCAGTCTCTGGCAACAACACTGTGTAGGCTCCACTAACCAGCTTGTGCATCTCTAATCAGATATGATGCAATGGGAGTGGCACAACTTTCTTGTGTCCAGGCAACAGTACTGGCAACTCTCTCAAAAGCCATAAGGCAGGCTTCGGGGTTTTCCTCAGGACCCATTTTTTTAGCATGGGGTGTGGTCCTACAGTGACTGAATTCCTGTGACCTGGAGCTGGGGCAGTTTCTTTCTGTGCTTGCAGTATATGCTTCATAAACTCTTGCTGTTGCTGGTCTCTCTGCACCTGCTGTTGTGCCTGCTGCTGGTCTCTATGCCTGCTGTTGCACCTGCTGCTGATCTCTCTACACCTGCAATTGCATTTGCTGGGCCATCCAGCCCCTTTGCATCTGGACCTGTTATGCCAATTGCTGGTCTCTCTGAACCTGTTGCTGCACTTTCTGAGCCACCCAGTCCATTTTCATCTGGGCCTGTTGTGCTTGCTCTTCTGCCAGCCATTTCAGTACTTTGTCCGAGTCTGTCTTACTCCTATTTAGACAAGGGGACATTCAATCCCACTGATTAAGTCAACCACATGTAACAGTTGCAGCAAGCCAAGACTCTAGGGGGAAGCCTCAGAAAAAAAAACTCTAGGCAAAGTTCAGTGAAACTAAAGTTGCATTATTTTAGCACCAAACAAGGGTTCAAAGCAGCTTACTTTAGCAGAGCAAATAAAAACACAAGACTTTTTAGGTCGATTCAGCTCTCCAGTTCACAGAAGCCCTGCTCGCTCTCACTCTCTCTCTCTCTCTACCCCGAATTCTGCCTCTTGTTCTGTCTGCTTTCCTTTTGATGCTTCCCAGGCGAGGCAGCATTGTGCCCTTCCCCCACAGGGAATTCCAGGCCTACATATAGCAAGTGCAGATGGACTTTAAAGGGGCAGACCAGAAATGAGCAGGGCTGGGTTTCAATTCACCTTGTTCTCCTACTAGTATCATAGTGGAGATGGGGTTCTGGGTGAAGGTTGTATAGACCCCTTCACAATATATATATCGTTCATTTTTATTTTAGTTACCATTTGAAAATTTGAGGCAAGAAATAATTCTCACAGTGTAGTATCTTGCTGTAACGTATTAAAAAGGTACATTCTTTATTTGTTTAGTCATTTGGAAGACACCTTTGAGCACACATGCTCATTTACAAAGGCTCCACGTCAAGGATAATAAAAGGCATTAACACAGACTTAAACTATAGGGAAATCAAGATCTGCAACTCCAGTGGTGTGTAGTCCGTGTAGACAAAATGAGAAAATAGGTACAATCAGTGACAAATAACTGTGGCACCAAGAGTCTAGTCAACAAAAAGGAATGAAAGTCCAGGAAAATGGCATGATACAGTGTGAACTTAATCACAAATTGAGGAGAACAGTAAATTAAGTGACAGAATAGTTGTAGTAGGAGTATTTGGAACTAGCAGTGAGTAATTTTCTCAGTACCTTCTTGAAATGGGCAAATTTGGGGAGTCCTACAAGGTTTCAAGTAGTTTGTTCGATCTTAATGCTCTTTGTTTGTCTATTATGAGAATTTAAAGGAGAACTTCCAGGAACAGTAATTAGGCATTCAGATCACAGTCTGGGGCTCCAGTACCCAGTCCCCTACGGTCACATTATACATTTGCTAATTGAAGTACTTCATTACACACAAATGAATTCGAGGAACTGCAGCAGTGCAGCTGTGTTTTTCTAATACGGAGTATGGACACGCTGAGATATCATGCCAATACCACGATATGCTGACCACTTGCTTTGCCCCTTCATGTATTGTACCTATATGTATGGAGATGTAATAATCTCTGTATCTACCATGCCCAGCTTTATTTTTCCAGAATTAGCCAAAACACCATATGTATGCCTGGCACACACATGGCATTTAGGATAATTCTGGAAAAAAAGCACTGGGCATGGTAGATACAGAGATTATTGCATCTCTGTACATATGGGCACAATACAGGAAGGGGCAAAGCTGCATCAGCATATCGTGGTATTTACAGTGTGATCTCCAGTGGTCCATACCCCCTATTTGAAAATGCTGGCTGCACCACTGGAATTCCCAAATTTACGAATAATGATTTACTTCAATTAACAAATGTATAATGTGACTGCAGGGGGATTGGGGTACTGAAACCCCAAACTGCAATTTGATTGCCTAATTATTGTTCTCAGTAGATCTTCTTTAATTTACTTGTGCTCGATTTGTAATTAAGTTTTGCTGATGGGAAGGGAACATTACGTTCTCTACCTGAGACTGGTTTGTGTCATTGTGAGAAACAGAAAAATTTGTTACAAAATGAAACATGAACTGTGTTCTCTAATTTAAGAGTACCAATTAATTTCCTTTGTCAGTGCACCCCCCCCCATTCAGTGTGCACACCAGCCTATATTACTGCCCTAGAATGGGATGGGCATGGGTCAGGGAAACTCTCACATCTAGGGGTATGTTTGCTCACTGGGAGCTCCCTTTCCTTCAGTTGCTTCAGTAGCTGAGTTATTGGGCTTATAGGACTTTCAGGGCACCCTGACACATTGCTGTAGATATGCATACACACTCACACATGTCCAAGCGTTTGACAGTTACAGTATAGTTTTGACAAAATTTATTTGTACAGGTAATCATGAAACCAGGGATCCTAGTTCATTTGCTCTCAATTCATATTCATCTCTCAGAGCTACTGGTAAACTACCGACCCAACTCCCAAGCAGTAGCCACTTCTTTTTACAGTCTCCTGCTGGAATGAATTTTAACCCTGTCTTGTTCCCAGCAGTATCCAACTTCTCTCCTTTCTGCAGTATTAGTGACACTCTCTATCCCTTCCTTATGTGCATGTGCTTCATGGATGGCCTCTCTGTGCCTGTCAGAGCATGGTTCTGCCAGGCGATCCCTATTTTCCCCTCTATTCTACCTGACGGGATTCACATTAGCATACAATAAAGCAGTGGCTATGCTTTTCTGGGAGGTGTTTTAAGTTTCTGCAGAAAGTGGACAGGACATTTATTTCTTGAATGTGAGCTCCTGAGATCCCAAAAGTAACACTGAGGGCAGCACTTCCTTTTCCAGTAAAACACCAGTCCACCTAATGTCCCGATCTTAGCAAGGGCCTTCTGGGTCACTTACCGCACACTGATGTGTGCTGCCTGGTAAACCCCTGATTTGCCCACTCTGATTCTTTTTCTGTCACGTCAGATTGTGAGCACTGCTGTACAAGGGATTTAGCTTCTCTACTCTTCTGCCCTTAATAATGTATCTCGTATGTTACCTTACCGCTTTAAGCCTCAGCATACCTCACCTGCTGCCATCTAGTGTGATGATTCTGCATGGCCCAGTCTCCAGCCTTTTTCCCACCTGTATCTCTCTTGATGCCTTTGGGTTAACCCACCACAGGCGTGAGGGCCACTGGTTGCTTTCCCTTGAGGGGGGGCCCACCAGGGATCCCACAGCTTCCTGTTGGTTTCCTACTACTCCCCATTATGGGAAGCACCTCCAACGTGACCCACGGATCCCCTGGTGGTGTGGGATCTGCCCCGATGCCTGAGGTCAATTCCTGACAGCCATCAGGGTCTCACTAACTTGTCACTCAGTGCCTTGAAGCCTTGAGGTGTGCTAGATCTCTGCCACTTTTGGTGCTCCAAGAGTGATGCAGTGGGAACCTTCCCTCCTGGTGTTTCCTGCACCCTGGCCTGCATCCTGCAGCTAAGCACCACCATAGCCAAACCTGGGCACCAACTCTAACTGATTTTCCATTGCAAGTGTGGCTTGGTAGGCACTAGCTAGTGCCCACCTTTCAGATACTTCATATGGCATCCATGGTGCCCAGAGTCACCCATGCACTACCAGCCATGCTGCTGGCCATGCCTGCTGTTCCAGACTGGCACTCTGCCTAGGGTGTCCCTGTCTACCCCAGGCCTGGCTCCCCAAGGGTACCTGCCAGGTGAGGGAAGGGCACCCAACTGCTTAGTCCCTAGCATTACAGCTAAAAGCCTAAGCCGCAAGCCCTGTGTGCCATGAGGGCACCCTGTTTTATCTGCTCTGTGACTCATTTCAGGGATGATGCTAGGGCACCAGTCCTGACAGACTCATTCTTGTGATCAACCACCTCCCCCTACTGATAACGGGGGGGGGGGTTATTACTCTGTACCCTGAGAAATAATTTTTGTCCTCAGAAAAGGCAGGATTCAGCAGATGGAAATGCCAAATACACCACACGAAGGGGGCAAAGTTACACCATCCTTCACCCAGTGACCAGACTGGGTGACTGAAGTGTTGTGCCTCCTAAGACAAAAATCCACCCCAAAACAATCATATACAAAACAACCACAAGTACCCTATTTCTGTGGGGGTCCGTTCCGCGACAGTCACACAGCCTCACTATTCCATGGGGCAATAGCACCACTGAATCACAGAGGTTCGGGGTCCTCTCATCTGGCAGTATCTTAAATTGCCAGGCATCCGGGGCTCTACCAGTCCCCTGTGCCTGTGCCAGGCACCCTGGTGAACATCCGGGGTCCCCAGTGGTCCAACAAAGTCTATGCCTCCCTTACCCCTTTAGGAGGTGGGTACAGTCTGGCTTTCCCAGGGCTGGCCCCACCCAACCAGCAATGGCCATATTGCCCCATAGGATCTAGCTCTTTCTGGAACATAACTTCCCTGGGGTCGTTACTTACCTGAGCTCACAGTCATCAATCCCCATCAGGGACCTTCTCACATATTAAGTCCCCCCAAGAAAAGATAGAGGATCAAGTGGTTTAAGAAATATTTTTCTTCACTGTATATTTGCAGACTATATACATATTTTCACCATGGATGTCTTATAAAATCTATGAATACACTTTATATATTTTTGAGCTATCGGTGAGCAAAAAGAAAAAACCTTCTAAAAACATATTTTTTCAGATTTTCAACCTTCTATAATATTCACACCAACAAACCAACCATTAGCAAATTTTCAGGACCCAGAGATCCTGGGGCAAAGATTGCACATGCCAAATTTCAGGTTATTTTGTCCAGGGATGGCCGCAGTATTAAGGTGAAGAGATCGGAATTTAATATATAAACGCCTTCTCAATCCAAACTACAGTATAGTGGCACTAGAGTGTATGGACATCGCTCGTTCTTGTATTTTTTTAGTGACTTCAAAAAAGTCATTCTGTTGCAGTAGTGACATAGCTACTAACACAGAATGACTTTTCATTCTGTGTTAGTAGCTGTGCCACAATGCAACCACCCCCATCAGCGCTGTTCATAGGACGGGGTGGTTGAAGTGTCACGTGCGCGAGCTGGCGAGTGGGTGGATGGCCGAGAAGTGTGGGTCACAGATGGCTGAGACTGACTGCTTCAACAAGAAAAAGTAAGCAATTGTGTTTTTTGGGGTCCATACACGATATTGAATAGTATATGATAGCCCAAATACAAACATCACTTTTATCACACCTTGTGGTTACCTTGACATCAGAGGGACCTCTCGAGCTTCGCTCTCGATGTCTTTAACATCATAGTAACCACTCGGTGTAAGAATAGTGGTGTTGTGTATGGGATACCATACACTATTGTATACACACTGTTCCACTATTATTACATGACTAAGAGATGCCATAGTGTAAGATACAACTGGGCTCTAAATGAACGGAAGTTATCTGTCTTAGTACACAGGTATTATAACATTAAGTTGAAATCCAGTACATTAAAGTCAAAAACTGATGTTTATATGATTTGTTTGATGTTTATATTATCTTCTGAAATGCCATATGTTATTTATAATTGTTTTTATAGAAATTTGTGGAACTGGCAAAACAAGTTGGAGAGTTCATGACATGGAAGCAGGTGGAATGTCCATTTGAGCAAGATCGCAACATCATCCATTACCTGCACACTGCTCCTATCTTCACAGAGGATGGTATGATGTGTTCATCATCACATTTTTTTTTTTTTTTTTCAAAAATAGTTTATTAGGAAATAGATGTGCATACATAAAAATAAATAGAATACATACACATTATTGTATCATTCCATACAGAGTATCGTATAAAGTATTAAAGCAGAATTGAACTATACAGAGGTCTATATAACAATCTGGATCATATGACAATCTGGCTCTTGGTATCACAAAGCACAATTGGCCTGAGGATACCCAAAGGATTATATACTGATGCAGGGCTAAGGCCTAACCTTGAACACAGCCTACTATGAGGAGAAGACTCAGAAGGGGAAACACTGGCCTCCACTGCATCAAGCAACGGGTGCCAGGTAGCAAAGAAATCAGGAAATTTTCCCTGTGCACTCAATTGAGCTCTCTCTATAGACATACAGGTTTTTAAGTTCTATGACCATCTGGAAATCAAAAGGGGAGAGGGGGACAACCATTCCTGGGCAATTGTTCTCCTTGCATTTATAAGTGCTAGGGACCACAGAGGGTTATGTGACCCTCAGCCAAGGTTGGTCGGATCTGCTCTGAGTAATAGATCTAGGGGAGATCTAGAGGGAGTATAACCGAGCACCACACTCATTATTTCATGCATAGAATGCCAGAAAGAGGCTATTTTAGGGCAGGTTAAGGCCAAATACGTAAAATCCACCTCAGCCACCACACACTTTGGACAAAGTTCGGACCTTGAAGCGTCCAGTTCATGCAACCTCATAGGGGTCATATATGCCCTGTGTAAGAAGTTGAGCTGAATTTGGCATACATTATTGCTATGAGAGCAATTCAAATAATGTGCACAGGCCAGCCCCCAGGTGTGCTGGTCCATAGGAAGGAGCAGATCAGTGCTCCACCTGTTTTGACTGATCACTTGCTGTTGTTATAGGTGTCCTTGAATGGTGCGATAGCATACTGAGAGGAGTTTTTGCCCTAGTTGGGGCCTAAAGAGCTCTTCCTCCAAAGGAGAGGGCTCAGACCAACCATGCTCCATTGACAAAGAGTCCCCACATTTTTGGCGAATCCTCAGATATAGAAAGAAGTCTCCCGGCTGTATTCCCCATTCATTACTGAGTGTTGAAAAGCTTTTCAAAGCCCCCCTTCATATAGCTGACTAACTGCTACAAGCCCTTTTTTCCCTCCAAGCCCAGAGCTGCTGTATCACAGCAGGAGAGTCACTGCCCTTGTTTCGCATTGCCACAAGCAAATTTATATTAGGGGACATATTGCCTATGTACACAATACACTGATGGGCCTGTGTCCACATTTGCAGTGAGGTGGCTGTGAAGGGATTAGTCACCAGGTCTACCTCAAGGATTCCTAAGGTGACAGCCAGAATGTCATTTCTGAGGTTCCCTCTAAGCATGTCCTCTTCCAATCCCAGCCATGGACAGCCTAAATCAGCGGCACCTGAGGGTAGTAAAGCTAAAAGTGTCACCCAATAGTAGGCTTTGAAGTTTGGTAGCCCCACTCCTCCATCCCATGGGGAGAGCTGCAGGGTTGTTTGTTTAATTTTTGCCCTCCCACCCCGCCAGACAAATTTATTTATAATGGCTTCAAGTTGTTTAAAATGTGTTTGAGGAATCCTAATAGGGAGAGATTGGTATAGAGGATCCTTGGCAGGATAGTCATCTTGACCACCCTGATCCTACTCAACAGGGAAAGAGGCAACGCTGACCACCTGTCACAGTCCTCAGTTATTCTAGTGAGGAGAGGTCCAAAATTCAGGGCGTGCAAGTGGCCGACAGACACCATTAGCTGTATCCCTAAATACTTTAAGATAGAAACCATTTGCAATTCCCCAAGGTTGGCTATTAGCTGGGCCCTATGTTGTGAACCTGCTGGAAGCAGTTTACTCTTAGACCAGTTAACATGATGGCCTGATATCTGACCAAAAGAATGCATTAGGTTGTGGACCGTGGGGAGATCCTGGGCCGGGTTCTGTAGGTAGAGGAGCTGGTCATCTCAGAGTACATAGCAATTTTGTGTTCCTGTCCACCCCCTACAAATGCTCTTATTCCTGGATGGGCTCTTAGGGCTGCCCCCAGAGGCTCCAGAGAGAGTACATACAAGAGTGGGGATAGAGGGCATCCCTGCCGGGTGCCCCTCTCCAGAACAAATAGTGTGGAGATCAATCAATTAACCAAAACCTGAGCCTGCGGGTGAGTGTATAGTGTGCATACCCATGAACAAAGAACTGGTCCCACCCCCATCCTATGCAAGGTATCAAATAAATACTGCCACTCTTCACGGTCAAAGGTTTTTTCAGCATCCAATGCAACCACAGCTGCTCCATGGGTGCACTTACTCTATCCCCACCTGTATATTATGTTCAGGGTCCGTCTAATGTTGTGTTTCCTCATTCTCCCCTTAACAAAACCTGACTGGTTCTGGTAGATTACATTGGGCAACAAAGGATCTAGACGAGTAGCAAGGGCTTTAGCCATAATTTTATAATCAGCTGTTAACAGTGAAATTAGCCTATAGGAGGCATATTTGGTGGGGTCTTTGTCAGGCTTTGGCAACACTGATTGTGGCAGACCATGTGGAGGGGGGTAATTCACCCTTGGCCAAACTTTCCTCAATCATATCAAAGAGAGGATCCAGAAGGAGAGCATGAAATGTTTTAAGGAAATCAGTGGGAAGCCCATCTGGGCCAGGGGCCTTTCCACTTTTAAGGGTCTTAAGGACTATCGATATCTCTTGTTTGGACAAAGGATTGTCCAACTCTGCACCCAGAGTCCCATGAATTTTACTGAGAGGGATCACTGCAAAGAAAGAGTCAAGGTCATCCTGACTGGGGTTATGCTCAGAGGTATAGACGTGGCTATAAAATTCACCAAAGGCTTTCCCAATCTCATCGGAGCATTGCACAAGGTCCCCATGTGTATTACAAATCTGTCCCACAGTGCACTCTGATTCCCTGCATTTCAGCTGCCATCCTAATAGCATACTCGCCCAATCCCCATCAAAATATGCCCCGGCATTGGTTAACAAGATGGATCGCTCGAGCTGGGTACTTGACAAGGTATTAAATTACCATTTTAATTTCTGGAGGACATTATAGAAGGAAGCGGAGGGGTTCAACTTATGCATCTCTTCGCATGTCTCAATTTCAGCCCTCAGGGAGGACAGTTCCTTCACTCTAGTCCCCTTCCAATGTGAAACAAAGGAGATGATTTGGCCTCTAATGTAGGCTTTCAAAGCCTCCCATCTGGTTCCATGAGTAGTCTCCCCCTGCCATTTAGCTGGAGAAATTTCTGAATACATTCACTCATAAAATTTATATATTCCTGATCCTTCAGTAGTAGTGGGTCTAGCTTCCAGTTTCTCTCCGCTCTGGGTTCCCCAGTATCTCTGATGGTGACATAGTGGATGGCATGGTCTGAAATTAAGATCAGGAGGTAGCTCGCCTCCCCCACATCCACCAACAGGGGCCTAGAGATCAGAATTCTATCAATCCTGGTGTATGAATGGTGTGCATGTGAAAATAGACTATAGTCCCTCCCAGTGGGATTGGCATGCTGCCAGACATCTATCAAATCCAACCCTGTTTGCAGCTCTTCTAAGGCCTTAGCATTCTGTGATTTGGGTGCTAGGGATCTATTAGAACAGTCTATAACTCCCTGCTTTGTTACGATTGTTCCAATGTATCCTGGATGGTGAAGCCTCTGATAAATCTCTTTTTGAAGCTCTAATAGTGCTTTTACCTAAGCCGGGTAGACCCCCTGATCTTGTTGCCAACTATAGACCCATCTCCCTTCTCAACCAGGACATTAAAATTCTCACCAAGATATTGGCTGATAGAATAACTAACGTCCTTCCGGGATTAATTGGACCTGAACAGGTGGGATTTATGAAGGGCAGATCATCTGCGGACCACTTGAGGGTCTTGGATCATGTCTTCTCGGCCTCCAGAGACTCAGATCAACCCATGGTCCTTGTCTCTCTGGATGCCGAGAAGGCATTTGATAGAGTATATAATAACTTCCTCATAAAAGCTATGAGATCTTTTGGTTTCCCTCAACAATTTCTAGAATGGATCCAAGCCATTTACAAATTTCCATCCGCAAGAATTACCTGCAATGGAGCTACCTCATCTTTATTTAGACTCTTCCTAGGTACCAGACAAGGCTGCCCTCTCTCCCCACTTCTTTTTAATTTATATATCGAACCCCTTATTATACGGATCAAACAAGAACAAGGAATTCAGGGTATCCAAATTCGGGAGCACACACTGAAAATTTTAGCGTATGCAGATGATCTCTTTTTACAAATATCACACCCATCTTCCTCCATTCCAATTCTGTTAGATATTATTGATGAGTTCGGCTCTGTCGCTAATTATAAGCTTAACATCAGCAAATCGGTGGCTTTCCCCTTGAATTTTAGAACAAATGCACACGAGATTACCTCTTTCGGACTGGCTTGGAATGCTAAGCTTATCAAGTATCTTGGTCTTGTGTTGACTAGAGACACATCTCGCCTAAGGCAGAATAATTTAGACTGGTGCTGCGTGATATTGAGACGGACCTAAGGAGGTGGGCAGTTATCCCTTGTCTATTTGGGGTAGAATTAATCTGGTAAAATGAACATTTTCCCTCGATTATTTTACCCCATTAGTATGTTAAGCGTTTGGCTCCCAATTAAATGGTTTAAGAAAGTTCATAGAATTATCTCTGGTTTCATTTGGAACTACAAAACCCAGACTGTCTTACTTTAAATTGTCTGCTCCTAAAATATCTGGAGCTTGAGACTTCCCACTTTGCGGTATATTACTGGGCTAGCCATGCATCAAAATACCTTCGCTGGATTAAAAAGCGGATGATTCACATGTTGACAAACACGTACTACCTTTGGTTAAACATAGAGGTATCCCGGATTCTGAATCTGGCCTTAGGCCAGAGGCCCTGCTATATCTGCCCCTGAAAGCTCTCCCTCAGCTCTTCGGCAGACAACCATTGAAACCTCAGTTAGGGTACATATACAACTATGTTCATTTTAAAGTATTGTCACATTGGGGATCCGCTCAACCAATAATGGGTAATCCTAATTTTTAATAGGTGGAAAACCTATCCAGAATAATTGGCTACCTTTATTGGGAAAAGTGTTGGTCAAAGAGTTGTTGATGAGGGGGTAATTTACTTACTGACCGATATTTTGAGCAAGTTTCTGATTCCCAGCCTGATTTTAAAATATTTCAACTCCGTCATCTCCTAGTGGAAGCTGAGTATCCTGTCTAAGGATTGTGGACTATCTGATTTTGAAGCTACTTTGACACCAATAGTCCGAAAGCTCATGCCATTTCCGCAATATATAGTATTTTGATTGCCTGGTTGCACCCTAATATCCATGCCCTAAACAATACTGGTTGCAATTGTTTCCAGAACATGTCTTTAAATGGGATGAAATTTGGAGGCGTCATAACTTTTGGTACAAGACAGGCTGAGGCTAATGCAGTTCAAGTTATTACATAATTCTTATTTCTCCCTGCAAAATTAGCTGAAAAAGGCATGGCCTCCTCATCTTCATGTTTCAGATGTCAACAAGGGGTTGGGATTTACTTCATATTTTTTGGTACTGTCCGAAATTACTGGGCTATGGGAGACTATTAAGAACAACCTTGATCCCCTCTTGGGACTCGAAAATTTATTTACCCCTGAGGTCTGTATTTTAGGAGATATGACTCGGGTTGGTGTCCGGCGCAGGAAATATCATATGGGGCTGATCTCGGCTTCAGTCAAAAAGCTAGTTTTGAGGCATTGGAAAGATAGCATAGAGATCTCGTATGGCGAATGGTTGCAGGAATTTTTAGCTAACCTTAGAACGGACAGAACCATTGCAAGTTTGCAATACAAACTTTCTAATTTTAATTATACCTGGGGTTCCTTATATACCTTTTTTTCTGTGCCACTGTAATTGGTAACAAGTTTTCCAGTCAGTCTGTTCCTGTGTGCTGTGCAAAAGATGGGTGCTTGGGATGGTGGGGGGTTTTAGGAGGGGAGGGTGAGGTCTACATCCCGACAATTGGTCCTTTTTTCTTTTGTGTGTGGCAATTAATTTTGCTGTCATCTTGTTACCTTTCTGGATGTATTCCTCAAAGTTGTTAAATCTTAATAAAATTTGAATGGAAAAAAAAAAAAAAAAAAAAAGAACAGTCTATAACAGTGTCGAGGACGCAATTGTAGCCCACCCCCCACCACCAAGATCCAGGGCCCATCCCAACTACACATATCCAGGGCTAGTTTTTGGAAGAAGCCCGGGGAGTCAGTATTTGGGGTATATACTGAGCCCACCAAAAACACTCCTTTTCCTATAATATTGATTTTCACAAAGGCATATCTACTGGCCTGGTCTAACAATCTCTCCAAAATCTGAACAGGTAATCCCCATGGGATCCATATCAAAGCTCCTTGTGCCTTTGAGGAGAAAGTGGCCAATACCCACATACCCCCCATGAACCTAGCCATTTTTTGGACCTCTGTAGGGGAGAAATTGATCTCCTGCAATAGTACAATTTGCCCCTTTACCTTACGTATTTCTGCCAAAACCTTCTTTCTTTTTAAAATGGACTTAAGGCCATTTATGTTCCAGGACACACACTTAATATCATCAGCCATGACTATCTATCATATAGACACCCATTATACTAACTGTATGGAAAAGCTGCACATCTATATATATGTATAACCATTTTTTCCCCAATATTTATAGAACAACTTACCAAACAACCCAAATGCAATTTTAGACAAAAAATACAACAGCGAAAAGCTAGATTTAAGATAATAAACAAAACTGAAGCTCTAATAGCACACACAAAGAGAGCTCAAAAAAGATGTTAAAACAGTACAACTTTGTCAGCACAACTATGAGCTCATAACTGGTCTCCGAGTCATCAATACAATGCTTAGAGATTTGTATAAAAACCCTTTATAATAATGACCAGAAAGGCTGTCCATGGGTAAACCCCTACAGTGAGCAAGAGCCCAGATCCGAGACCAGAACTCCCATTGTTACCCGTGTGCCCAAGCACGGTCGGGTGATGCTGTGTACAGACTTACAGGCTTTTTAAAGTTCCCCATACCACACACACACCAGGGCAAGAAACAACACAAGTGGCCCAGTGAACATGGCACTCATTACAATGGTGAGCCTGTGGTCTGCCTAGAGTCATAATCCAAACAGTTACAGGTGTGGACAATAAGTCAGGGAGATATGAAAGAAAAACATGCCTAAAACTGTCCACTGATATCCAGGCAGAGAGAGGACCCCACACCAAGTACAGTTAATAAAGCCCACAAAATGGCATAGGGCCCAACTACTGCAGTGGGATGTGCCTTAAATAGTAGCCGGTGGCCTACCTGCTGTTACCCTTGTCCCCAGACATGGTTGGGAGGCATTGCTAGGAAAGAGAAATAGAGGGGGGAAAAAAACAGGAATAGGAATATACTTCTCAGCTGCAATGAGAAAGTGAAGGCTTGCTGGGGCCCAATTCTATGGCAGCTTAATTTGCTCCAAAATGTCCCAGAGTCCAGCTACACAGCCCCTCCATGACGGGAGTACATAAGAGCCCCAGGATAGCAAATAAAGAAAAAAGCTTGCCATTTACGTATTAGTGAAGGCACCAAATTCAGGACGGGTTGGAGTGCCCAGCTTCCCTCCTGGTCTCCTCCTCCACAATCCACTGTTCAGCAGCCTTGGGGCACGTGAAGTACTGAGGACTCTGGACGGATCTGTCCACTCACAGGTGTGTGGGGTGAAGAAATGAAAACGACCAGCCAAGTTGGTATAACTTAGTCTTAGCTTGATTGAATCTTTGTTGCCGCTTCTGGAGATCCCTGCTATAATCTTGATAGATGTAGACTTTAACATTCCCAAACAAAATTGGGCCAGCCTTCTTTGTCTTCTGCAGCACTACCCCCTTATCAGCATAGCAGAGATATTTGGTTAGGTAATGTTGGGGCCTGTCACCCAGCTTCAGAGGGGGGCCTACACAATGCGCTCTCCCAACTCCATAGGCCGCACATTCTTCTGGGAGGCCTAGCTGTTCCACCAGCCAGTGGTGCAGCCCTTTAAGAAGAGTCCGGCCTTTGGTACCCTCCGGCAGTCTGATAATTCTAATGTTGGACCTCCAGGAGCGGTCTTCCTGCTCATCAATGTGCTCCTTCAGTTCAGCCAGCATGGAAAGAAGCCCATTCCTTTCAGCTGAGACCCCGGCATAGGAGTCCTCCAGCTCTCCCCCCCGGCGCTTAAGTTCCGATATCTGAGAGACGTGCATCACCAAGGTTTCGGACAGGCCGGTTACCACCATTTGGAGGTGGTTTAGTTGGGCAGTGATATTCACAAAACTGGCTTTCATCTCATACTGCATTTACAGCAGCGTGGATGGTACTCCAGCAAGTGATTTCATTGATGGATTCCATGGCAGGGTCGTGCTGATCTCCCGCACACTCAGACTCAAGCTCCCATGGCCCAGGGCTCTGCATTCCATCTGCGCTTGATCTAGACGAATTTCAGGAGCTAAATGGCAGCTTTGCCTGTTTATTTTTGGTTTTCCCGAAGCCATCATAGAAGCCCAAGGTGTCCAATGCAGTTTACGCTATTAGAGATGTAGCTATTAAACACACGGTAATGTTGGTGTCCCGAGGAGCTGTGCTAGTCAGCGTCTGCCATCTTTGAAGGCCAGCCATGCCACCCTTCATCATCACATTTAAAGGAATGTTCTAAAATGATCTGGCTTAACATTGTGAGATTTTTGAATCCCATCTTTTCTTACATTGATCCTGTGTGAGACAATCAAGTTAAAACCCCAATTTTATTTGCATTCCCCTTCGGAAGAAAAGAGATTGTACACTGGCCCAAGCAGTCAGACAGCCAGTCCCTTCTACTTCTCAGTCAGCTGGCCTCATCCCCATGCTCAGACGTTTTTTGACATCTAGCCAGGGAGAGCGTAGGGGCATGCTCCATAGAAGGCTATGAGGGGATTTTAGAGCATTAGTGTATTTATATATATTAATGCAGCCTTTATCATACATTACTCACATAGTCGCATTATTTCTTTCTCACTGCAATTTATGATCTAACTTGCTTAGCAGTTGCTAATACTGCACCAAAACATCTAATTGTCATCTTGATTGGTCTTAGTTGCAGGATTTGCAATACCAGAGAAAGGAAATGTGTCCAGGAAGAGTGAAATCCAACCATGTGAGCCTACTGCTTGGTGGTTAGAGTACCAGAATGGTGCTCTGGGGGCCTGGGTTCAATTTCCAGTAGGCCACATTATTTCTTTCTCACTACAATGTGTCTCCTGATATTGTATTTTTGCTAAAGAAAATATGCTGGGCTCCTGGCACTATGACAGAAGCAGCCACATCTTTTCAGCAACCCCTCCCTAGCCTTATTCCCCAATCCCCAAATGTTATTTTTGCTGACTGAGCATCCACCACCTGCAACAGGTAGAAAGGGGGCAGGGCAATCTGAATTATTCATCAGAGACACCTCTCGCCCCTCTTTCCCAATCAGATGTGGGACACAGTCAACTAGCTGAAGAACTTTAATCTAGATTGTCTGGGTGCACAAAGTAAGTCCTACCAGTCTGTGACTAGTAAGCTGAATCTCTGTCAGCTCATCTGTTACCCTACCCAACTCTCACCCATAGTGGGGAGTCACATCCTTCTAGATTTGATGCTCTCCAACAAACCAGACAGGATCCAGTAAGCTGGTGTGCTGCCTGAAGCTCTGAGTGACCATTCTCCCACATATTGTATCTGGAAAGTCAGGGTTCCCAAAGCCTTTCCTAAAATTCTCACATTGCAGGAACCCTCACACCTTGACTAACCTTCCTCCATGAGCTGTCACCTGTCCTCTCCTCTAACAATGTCAAGTCCATCCTTAGCCTCTTTTAAACCTGTCTATATCATATTGAAAATAAGCTGGCCCCCTTACACTCTCCCTGTTAAAGGCTAGGGACAAACTCTGGTGAAAGCCTCATCAGACCTTGTAGACTTGTACACCTAAAGGCAATTCATTAACCAATTCAATAGTGTCACCCACCTTGCCAAAAGTTCTTACTGCATTGAACAATTAATTTCCTCAGCTTGGAATCCTTGTTGTTTCTGGGGCCATATTAAGGACTTCTTAGACTGACCATCTAAGGGAACTGGTAATGATTTGCTAATTGACAGGTTCCACTGCATCAATCCTGTAACAATTATCAATGCTTTCAATGGCCACTTTGCGGATCTTTCAGCACCCCAGTTATTTATTTATTTATTTTTATTTATTTAAACTTTTGTTCACCGAGTGAACATGTGAGCCACTGGTCCTTTTTCATGTGCAACCCGAGACTGTTATAAAAATAGTCAGGATGGTACATAAATAACAGTAGGCTTTACTAAATCTGAGCTTCCCTCTCCACCACCCTCTATTTTTTACCCTTCCCCCTTTAGTTAATGTTAGTGTTCCCTGGAAAAACCCTTACATTTCTAAGTCCCTCCCAATTGGTGTCAGCACAGGCCCGAAGGGATTTTATCCAGACTTCTGCAACTGGGCGCTCTCACCCTAGTCCCTCCCATCTTGTATATTTTTAACTTATCCCTTGCCTCAGCAATAATCTCTGATGACTGGAAAATTGCTAAAATCACTCCAGTCTTTAAAAAGGTTGGCCCCAAGCCGGTAAATAATTATAGTACAGGCTGATTGTCTTACAATCCTAAACAAGTTGCTTGAAAGGATTTTTGCCTTCCAGCTGATAGAATTCCTTCAGAACCACAATCATCTTTGGCCCTAATTAGCATGGATTTCTCAAGGAACATAGCACTACCACTGTGCTGAATCAGCTATTGAATGACATCAGCTACACCATGGATAATGGCTCCCTCACTGGGACCATCTTCACTGACCTCGCAAAAGCTTTTGATTCTGTTGACCACTCTCTTCTCCACACCAACATAATTCCAACTGGCCCCTCCCATCATACTGCCTTCTGGTTTCTGAGCTATCTTATGGACAGGCAGCAGTATGTAGAACTTCAATAACATTGTCTTTTCCCTAGCCCCCATCAAACTCGGTGTCCCACAGGGCTCCATAATTAGCACCCTGTTGTTCTCTAGCTTTATCAGTGACCTTCCCACCACCCTGTCCCACTGCTCTTCAATCATGTATGCCAATGACATTGTGCTATACCTTAGTTCTCCCTCCATTTTACAAGTCAACACTCAGCTATAACAGGATTTCCCGAGGTCCAGGCATGATTCATTTGAATTAAGCTAGTTCTCAGCTTCTCAAAGTCAAGCCATGTTATTTGGGTTCTAGGCTAGACTCAAATCCTCTGCTAAACCCCATTCTATTGAATGCCAGGGTAGCTCCCTCCTCTCCACCATGATCAGCTTTAAATAGCTAGACATCCCCTAAGAGCCTGTCCTTGATTTTTCTCCCCATATCTCCTTGGCTTGTACAGCACTTAAATCCTGAATAGGGTTTATGTACCATGCTTGATGCGCCCTCATTCCCAACGCTAGGCACATCATCTCCCAGGGAGTCCACCAAGCCATCTTTTCCCATACCCCAAAAGCTGCCCTTCACAAGTAGGAGGTGTCCTATACTGCCATCTGTCACTTTTCATTGTTATCCCCTCACCTAACCCACCACTGCTTCCTGTATGCTTCTCTGGGGTGGTTCTTTCCCTTTGCTTTCCAGTCTCATTCCCTAGAGTGCTTTATTGACAAGCTATTAAGATCTTCATCCCCTGCCCTTCCCCTACTTACCTTACCAATCCTACTCACTCAGATCTTCTGATGCACTTCTTCTCCATCTTCCCAAATGGTCCACCAAGATGGGTGAACAGGCCTTCTCCATCTTCGTCCCAAAGTTCTGGAACTCCCTTCCACTAGAATTGAAATCAGTGATTGTAAGCCTGTATTGAAATCACCACATTTCTATGTTCAGCCAGTAAATCCTCATCCCACAATGTTTACCTCATGTATGCTCATTTTGTGTTCAACTGTGCAAACTCTCCCCTCCAGGTTATTTGCTTTAGATATGTTATCTATACAGTGCTCCAGTGGCAGCCTTGCCCTTTTTGCTACACATAACTGTAATATGCCCTGTTTCTCATGTTGTTACATCTCATTGCTCACCAGGACCATTGGTGCCTATTGTCCTTTGCATTTAATTGTTCACTACCTCTGTACTCTCCCAGATCATACATGTGAATAGGCATTTACTTACCTAGTGTACCTTTCTCAGTAAATAAAACCTAAATAAATAAAACTTGCAATGGTGTAATGTGGGTTATGAAGGGAGAAAATCCAAAGACACACCACGAGCAGCAGCTTGCAGTCCATGCTGCACTTCCAGGGGTGGCTTACCTCACACAAACACAGACCCAAAGATGGTAGTGCACACAGTGAGATTAAATATGTTGCACGAAATAAAAGAATGCCCAGATATGAAGGAAGTTCAAGTAATTCCTTTACTTTTGGCAAATTCTTATCATGCATCAAACAAACAATTGCAAAATCAAATGGACAAATGTGCCCCTAGCGGCTCGATTCTCGTGAGTCTTCAGAGGGGGTGAAGCTCAAAGGGAACACTCAGACATTTAAACAGTGCCTCATGCATATTAATTAAGCATATTGATGCAACAGTTCATTCGTATATACTATAGTTCCTTTTTCTTTTTCCATTCATTACAGTTAAGGCACTGAATAAGGCAAAATTTCTTATTTCAGTTCCACAATTTATAAAACATTTATCAACATCTAGCCTTACAAAAAATATTTAATAGAAAACATTCTCAAGAAAGGGAGCAGAAACGTCATACAGTCCATACTAACTCCACTCCTTTGTTTTTTACCTAGTCGTGATTCACCCATATCTAGGCATATTGAGGCATATGTACTGTATCTACTACTCATACTTGCTGTAAATTGTACATATTGTGTCCTTTGTGCTGCATCTACTGCTTGAGCTATATTGTAATTATCATGTTTATGTATAGCACATCGAATATATAAAAGTAATGTTGACTGTCTTGTACTGGCCCAGGTCCACCTTGGAAATGAGTTCTTCTCAATGGTGTTTGCCTGGCTAAATAAAGATTTTGAATTGAATAGTATATTTAAATTTGAAGTTGATTCTAGATGCGACCAAAATTTCACTTTGGCGTTCTGTGGTGCCATGCCGATGTCAGGGGGTGCAGGGTGCGGGATCGAGCAGTCAAACAAACCCAGAGATTTTTGGTTGGGGTGACTATGATGGACAGGCTATTTACTTCAGAAAGGCACCAGTATCAGAAGGATAAGGAGGCATAACAGCATTCACAGGGTAAAAGGTAATAAAAAGGTAGCAGTAAAACACATGCATACACTGACTGTGAGATGTCTTGGCTGACAGCAACTTGCTCTACTCATTACCCATGCTTTGTTACTGAGGCACAAAATACATTACTTTTTCTACATAACATAATGGCAAGGCATCTAACTGGGCATAAAATGTATTGCTAACAGAGTGTCTGGAGAAGGGGGCAATCATGAGCACAGTATATACACCTAATAAAAGTTTTCTTCATAAAGCTACTGCAGCTTCACTGTACTGCACACTGTAAATCACTCCACTACCCTATAGTGATGTCAGAGGGAGCCAGCATCCCAGCAGCAGAACAGCAAAGACAAGTGCAGCAGGGCTCAAAATCAAATCAAAAATATGGAAGCCACAGTAAACCTTGACCAAAAATAACTAATGCACCCAATGTTTCAGATCTAGTACTGCATATAATGACTGCAAAATATACCTCTTGGACCATCGCAAAAGGTGCTCTTTAAAAGATATGACATCTCAGAAGAGACATACAGGCAGAGATTCTGGTCCCTGATGTACCATTCAGTCGACAATCCTCAAGAAGCTTTCACCCTGCTCAAGGAACTCATCATTAAATGGCTCCAACCAGAGGGCAAAACAATCCCACAGATCACATATATTTGCAACAGAGCAATTCATCAACATCCTTCCTACAGACGTAACATAGAAACATAGAAGTTGACGGCAGATAAGGACACATAGAAGGCCCATCCAGTCTGCCCATTTCTTTTTCTACCTTATAAATGTGCCATATGGCTTTGCTATGTCAGTGACCTATCTATTCATAGTCATTTGTATTGCTCCCTTATGCCTATCCCATGCCTGTTTGAAGCCCTGCACTGTATTCATAGCCACTACTTCTTGTGGTAAGCCATTCCATGCATTTACCACCCTTTCTGTGAAAAATTTCCTCAATTCCCCATAATCGGCCTCCCTCTAATCTCATGCTGTGTCCTCTTGTCCTGCTATTTTTCTTATATTTAAACATGTTAGACTCTTTCACCTTGTTTATGCCTTAAGGTGTTTAAATGTCTCGATCATATACCTCTCTCCTCCTTTGCTCAAGGGTATACATATTGAGCTCCGTTAATCTGTCCTCATATGTCTTCTGATGCAGTCCCTGCACCATTTGGTTGCCCTTCTCTGGACTGCCTCAATTTGGTTAATGTCCTTGTGAAGGTGTGGCCTCAATACTGCACGCAGTACTCAGATGGGGCCTAACCAATGTCTTGTACAAGAGGTTATTACCTCCCTCTTACGACTTGTGATACCCCTACTAATACACCCTAACACCCCTAGCCTTACCTACTGCTTTTAGAGGTCTGCTTGGATGATTTCAGGTCATCAGTGATGATGATGCCCAAGTCTCTTTCTTCCTTTGTGACTGCTAGCAACTCCCCTCAGCCTATAAGTGGCTTCGGGTTTCTCTTCCCTATGTGCATGATTTTTGCACTTCTTTGCATTAAATCCCAGTTGCCACTCTTCTGACCATTCTGCTAGTTTATCCAGATCTCTTCTCATTCTGCCCACCCCATCTGGATCATCTACTCTGTTGCAGATCTTGGTGTCATCTGCAAACAGACAAGCCTTACCCTCTAGTCCATCTGCTAGGTCACTAATGAAGATGTTGAATAGGACTGGCCCCAGGACTGATCCTAGTACCCACTTGTGACTTGCATCTCTTCTGACTGTATACCATTTACCACCACTCTCTGTTTTCTGCAGTCAACCAGTTTGCCACCCAGTTGACCAACTTCTGACCCACCCGAGCCTACCTAGCTTGAATTATCAATCTTCTATGTGGAACAGTGTCAAAAGCTTTGCTGAAGTCAAGGTAGGCGACATCAACTGCTCCCCTTGGTCCACCACTCCAGTTACCCAGTCAAAGAAATCTATGAGATTAGTTTGACAGGACCTTCCTTTGTAAACCCATGCTGTCTTGGATCCTGTGCCCCTATGGTTCCAGGTGTTGCACTATCCTTTCCTTAAGGAGTGCTTCCATAATCTGCCCACTACTGAGGTAAGACTGACGGGTCTGTAGATTCCCGCCTCCTCCCTCTACCACTCTTGTGGAGTGGGATCACATGACCCTTCTCCAGTCTTCTGGGACCTCTCCTGTGCTCAGAGACTCACTAAACAATTCTGCTAATGGCTCTTAGTTCCTCCTTTAGCTCCTTAAGTACCCTGGGATGTATGCCATCAGGTCCCATTGCCTTATCCACCTGAGCTTAGCAAGCTCTTGTAGGACCCTTTCTTTTGTGAAGGGAGTAGTGCTCACCTCCCTCCCCTCTGTGTCCATGATGCTGAGCTGTGGGCCCTGCCCTACCTTCTCTTCAGTGAAGAGCTTTGGATAAAAGAACACTGACCAGAAAGTGGTGAAAAGGCTGTTTCTTTGGTTGAGGACAATTAGATGGGCAGACAGACATTGCAGCAGTGAAGTAACAGCCAAGGAATAATAAAACACTCTTTTTTTCCTGATTTAACTCTGGATCAGATAAGAACTCTGATGGGAGTAATAACTCTGCACCCAAAGACTTTATCTGCTATAACAGTAATAAGCCAGTTCACATTGCAAGAAACTGTCATAAAAATAAGGAGGGTAACACTGGAGCAAATTTGGCCTTAGCAAATTGGGGCAAGTATTTAACCGATGTCAATTTGAGAGATAAGACAGTGAAGGGACTTATAGATCCAGGAAGCCCTGGTGCATGTTGAAGTTCTGGGAAAAGACTGCAAAAGGACCAAATACTGGGGTCATCTGCATCCACTGGGACACTCGATACTATCCCACCACACAAGAGACTCTGAACATTAATGGGGTGTTGCACCACATGAAAGTGGGGGTAGTGCCAAAGTCTCCTATACCTGTGATTGGGAGCATGTCAATTCACTCCCGACAATTCGTTGCACGACAACTCTTTCCCGACCATTCGCTCCTGTTTCATTCGCTCCCACCACCACTCACTCTGTGTCATTTTGCTCCTGCTCCTGCATAACAGTATTAGAAAATAAAATGCTTAGAAAATCTGAAAGGCTCATGTCCTGCCGGGGTGTGCAAAATGGTATTTTTAAATTAATTACCTTTTCTGCCACTTGCACTTCAGTATTTTTGCCACTTGCACTTCCACCAATGAAAGCAGTCAGGTGAACTAAGAGCAAGGAACAAGGCTCACTTCCTGCAGGGGTGTGCACCATATGAACGTTACGTGCATCCATGGTAACCAGTCCAGTAGATTAAAATGTTTGATGGAGGAGCTTTCATTCACAATCCATTAAAAAGCCCCTGGAACTTTATGAAATCAGGCTGGGTGGCTGCTACTTCAAGGTTCTCTTGTTTGAGACTGTCTGCTTCACCTCCATACTGAATGTCACTGCCCTCAGCCATGGAGTGGTACATAGCAGTGGTCCACCCTCTCAAGGTCAAGTATGTGGTGACCCGAACTCAGGCCAAACATGTTATAAAAACAGTTTAGGTGATGTCAGTACTATCGGTGGTACCCAACACCAGCCTGCATGTAGGTGGCCAATGGTGAGTGAACACATCTTTATTGAAGTTAAAAATTTAAAATTGCAAGTTATCTGTATTTAAGCAACCCCTGATGCACTGAATGACATTATCATTAGAATTAGCTGTATGAGTAGGACTTGGGTCATTTCTAGATAATTGAGATGATTTGTAAACTGCATACTTCATGGCAATGAGTGAGCGGGAGTGAACTGCCCAGGGAGTAGATCATCGGGAGCGAGTTGTCATAGAATAAATAGTTGGGAGCGAATTGAAGTAGACCCCCTGTGATTATTGGAAATGACTTTCCAAAGTTTTGCTAAGTTAATCACAGAGGGAGTAAACCCTGCTGTTTCAACAGCTGTGTTAAGAAGGGCACAGGCAAAGGAAGCCTCAGATGTTGGGGACTGTTTTCCTTTTGGTGACTTTGCTTCAGGATTTTCTTTGAACCCAAATCCAAAGTCTGGATGCCCAGGAAGGAAAGAAGATACCTGAAAAAAAAACAGTGGCATCTAGTCTACTCCATCCACTCCAATAATTTAATTACTTCTCTGGGGTCAGAAAAAAACTATGCCTTGTTTTGAAGTGTAAGATATAGCCGAGCAGGAGGCAATAAGGTGAATGATATTTGCTTAAGTCTGGGTTCCTTTTTGATGCCATCAAATGCCTTATGCCTCTGCCAGGTTGTGCGATGTTCTGCAGTTTTATCAAGTTATTAATGTTCATGCAGGGGCTTTGTGTTTCTTTATTGAAACAGGAGATAGACATTATGTGGGTATTTTTTAGGTTAACTGGTGTAACCTGTTACACAATATAATAATTTAATATTGTGAATTTTACCTATGCATCTCATGGCATATTAGTCTGTATTACCATTATACTGGATGTATAATATTGCCCTGATTAATCCCTTCCTGTTGTATCAAATGTAAGGAAAGTGACTGCACACCTGTATCATGTATGAAGATGTTACCTATAGAAGCAGCAGAAGGTATATTATGACCATGGGGTAAAATAAAGATTTTGAGTCAGGTGAAAAGGTCTTGTCACTGTTACCCACAACACAAAATAAACAAAAGTGGTTAGATATACTGGTACAGCTAATTATGAGATTGAGACCACTGATAGGAAAAATCCTATATACCATGTTAACCTCCTGAAAAAAATGGATTGAAAAAACACCAAAAGTTGCTTTGTTACTATTACCAGAAACTGCTAAAGAAGATATTGATATAGCTCATGACAGACTGGAACAGACTTAACTTCTAATGCTGTAAAAGTGAATGTTTCCTTAGTCGCAGAACAAACTACAAGAATTCATAACTTGGTAAAGACATTTAAAAGCACTTTTACCATTGTGTCAGGCTGAGCAAAAGGGTTTGAACACATAATAGTAACAGAGAGTGCTTGCCCTATTAGGCAAAAAACATACAGATTACCAGAGCGGTTAAGAGCTGATGTGGTTAGGGAAATACAAAAAGTGAAAGAGCTAGGTCTCACTGAAGAATTGAGAAGTGCTTGGTCATCACCAATGGTGACTGTAAATAAACAAGTGGGTGTGAGAATCTGCCTTGATTTCAGGAAACAAATTTCTGTATTTGACAGCTATCCTATGCACAGGATCGATGATTTGCTGGACAGATTGGGAAGTACCAAGTATATAAGTACCTTCAATCTTACCAAGGGTTACTGGCAAATTCACCTAGCTAAAGAATCCAGAGAAAACTGCATTTTCCACTCCATTTGGAGTCTATCAGTTTGCCACCATGCCATTTGGTCTACATGGTGCACCCGCTACATTCCAGTAGTACATGGATGTAATTCTAGCCTTTCACACCGGCTATAATGCTACTTACTGGATGACATCATGATATATAGTCCAGACTGGAAAAGGCACCTGGAACACCTAGAAGCAGTTATCCAATCAATCAAAGATGCAGGTCTGCACCCTGCCAAATTCATGTTAGACATGCAGGAAACCAGATATTTGGGCTGCATTTTGGAAAATGGAGAGGAAAGCCACATATTTTCAAGCTAGAAGTTATAACTAACAGTCCTGTCCCTAAAGCTAAGAAATATGTCCGGTCATTTTTAGGTCTGGCTGGTTACTATCAGAGATTTGTTCTGAACTTTGCCCAGTTAGCTACTCTCCTCATTCATGAAAAAATGGTACCCAAATAATATGAAATGGTTCCCCAAGTGTGATGAGGCTTTTCAGGCCCCCAAGGCTGAATTATGTTCAGCCTCTGTTTTAAGAAGTCCCAACTCTGAGAAACAATTGTTGTTACTGCCAGATGGGTAGTAGCCATGTATGGCAACACCAACACAGCGAAATACACTCCTGTCAGCAAAATCGACATTTTGCCGACAGGTCACTGTGTTGGTGTGCCTGAGACAGGGGCCCACTGTCTCCTGGTCCTGCACCCCCACCCTGAATCAACTCCAACTGGAGTTGAGAATCCTAAAGATGGGGGGCAGGGGGCAGACTCCCCTGCATGGGGGGTTTGGGGGGATGAAGCCTCCTGATAAAAAAAAAGGGCCGGGAGACACACAGGAATCATGTAAACTGCAACTTGTGGTCGACATGATTCCTGTCGGCGAGATGCCAATCGACAAAAGGGTTGTTGAACCAGTATTGTAGAGTCAGACAGATGCATCAACGGTAGGCTTAGGTGCAGCCCTAAGTTAAAATACAGATGGGAAGGAACATCCCCATCAGCAGAAGACTGCACAACAGAGAGAAAAGGTACTCCATTATTTATTTTATTTATTAAATTTTGATAACTGGTAAGTAGCTGGGCCCGGGTCCCTTTTCAGGGGCTACCTGGGAATTACATGGAATAATACATGGGGTAGCATACAGCACAGGTACATTACACTAGACAGCGAGGAACATAATACATAGTAGTTTTTCAGCAGTTACATTTAAGAGGTAAGACATAGTAGCTTTTTAGCAGTTAACATTTCCTGGGTAAGTTCTACAGATGACTTGCTGAGAAATGGGCAATGGAGTCCCTAAGTTTTATCTACTAGGAGCTGACTTTGTACTTATTATAGATCACAGTCCTCTCTGTTGGCTTCATCAAAGGAAGGATAAAAATCCCAGAATCACAAGATGGTACCTGGCACTACAGCCATTTAAATTCAAGGTGATGCACAAATCCAGAAAAAAAGTATGTCAGTGCTGATTTTCTGTCAAGATATGGTTCAGGAATTGAGAATTCAGGAGGTTGGAAAAATGTGTGTGTTTAACTGAAATGTTTGCTGTAAAAGGTGTTATGAAAAATAGATAAAAAATAGATACTGCAAATGCAAAGAACTGTAAATGTTGTTACATGATGTTAAAAAAAATTAAAGAAGGTTTTGGAAACCTGTTTTTCTTAAAAAAAAAAAAAAACAGGTTCCCTCTTAAGAGAGATGTGTATAACAAGGTTGGGTAAGACCCTATCCCTATGTTATGCAGAAAGAGTTAAAAGCAAGGATTTTTTTTTTTAGTTGTTTAACCAGGAGTAGCACACTAAGCTGAAAGCTTTTTTACAGGAGCGACCTGGGAGCACAGGGAAGTTAAGTGACTTACTAAGTGGAAGCTGTGGGATTCAAACCCAGGTCTGGTCTGTTGGATGTCACCAGATTTGCAGCTCAGAGCCTTAAACCACTGGGCTATACTGCCTCCCAGTTGTCCTTGCCTTTTCTGCCTCTAGTATGTCTCTTGCTTGCCTGATTGTGCAATCAAATTTTCTTATGGCACCTAGGAACTGGCCACTCCGAAGGTCCCACAGTTCTCCCCTGTCATCTTCCCTCTTTTGCTTGCTGTTGCTATTATTTCTTTTTCCCCTTGCTTCTATGTAATTAAAAAATATGTATGTGAATCTTTATGTGAAACTGGCATCCCTTGGTTTGCAAATGTGTGTGTGTGTGTGTGTGTGTGTGTGTGTGTGTGTGTGTATATATATATATATATATATATATATACATATATTTAAAATGATTGCAGAAAGCTATTTTGGTTTCTGAAAACAGTAACAGTCTGTAATACAGAGGGTTGACTTTGAGAGGTATTTTAACCTTCACAAGCTTGTTTACAGAATTTTCAACAGGAGACCAGCAATGGCACAGAACGTTCAATTTTGCTGCACCTGTTAAGACTAGATGTACTCTTCAGGCTGCTCACAGGAAAGAAATTCATAAAGTTCTGATACATTTTGTGAATGACAAGAGATGAAACTAACAGGATGCAAATTTTAAACTGCTATGAAAAGACATCTTATAACTCACAGTGGGATTCCTGCATGGCAAGCACCTGGTGTTAGTCAGTGCAATCTCTCTCTCCTTCTGACTGCATGTCCCCCAAAAAACATAGATGAAAGGTCAAGTAGGGAGGCAGTCTATTAAAAAAAGATGTCATGTTGGAGATTGGGGGTTGGGTTCGGGAGGGGAAGGGGTTGAAAAGCATGGTGACACCAGGCACAGTGCCAAGAGTTCAGCATATTACTTTTTACAAAAAAGATGTGTAGGAAAAATGGGGGTTGGAGGACAGGAGAGATTATACATGGGGAACAGGGTGCTTTCAAGACCTGCCCAGGCCAGCTGGAAGGGCTACAGATTTTTCAAGCATTGTTTTAATTTTTTTTAATTAATTTTTATTGAATATCTGAGTACCAAATAACCATTAACAGAGTATCTGGGAGGCGAAGTACGAATAATCACTCAGTATTCAAAAAAAGGTCATTGCACACCCCTAACTAATCCCTTGCTGGTATAAAAACTGTATGTATATGTAAAAATAACCATGTATAATTCCTTTGTTATTTAATGTATGTAACTAACTCCATCCGGGTCACCCCTGAAAAATGGACATTTTATCTAAGTGGGCTTAACTGGTCACCAAACTTCAAATAAATAAATAATTATGGGACTGTATGAGTACAAAAACTATGTCTCAAACTATGTCATAGCAAGTCTCTCTTAAGCAAGGAAAAATATCTTGGGCTTCCTCTAATCCATGTAAAAAAAACATGGTCCTCCCCATTGGAAAAAATCTATATTGGAATGAAGAGGAATGTTTTTGAATAAATTATTGGATTTATTCACCTGCCATTATTTACTTTCCATTTTCCCTCTCTTCACACCAAACATCAAAACTCAAAATTTCAGCAGTCAGTACAATACTTTATCAGATTTGTTTGAGCCTCCCCATGGAACAGGCTGGGACTGCTCCTGGGAGACCTGCCTCACTATTTGAAAAACACTGTTAACGACTCATAGACATTATCAATAAAGGAAAGGAAGTTAGTTTTATAAGTACCTTTCATGCATACTGTATCCCATGATGCCTAATAAGCCATGAACAGTTACATCACCCATCAAGCATACACAGAGTGGTTAGGTGAGATACAAAATGGGTATAAGAAAATAAGAACTGTGATTGGTCAGATGTGATCACATGACTGTGCGTTATTCCAGCACAGCTGCATAGATCAAAAATAATTAACTGTCAGAACAACAGTTCTCAATTCTTAAAATGTAAATCACAGGAACCATTTTATAATCATAATAATGCCTTCCAGGATGTGTATAGCCATGGGAGACGGCACATCTTGAGTGCATAAGAGGAATTGCCTTGTGCCTCACCTCCCAAGGCATGCAATTATCTCATATTATAAAATGGTGTCTGGGAAGTTCTGACTCCTTATTGGTCAGGATCCTATCACATGGTACTGTGTTAACTTAGCATATACTCCTGCTCAGAAAACACAACAGTGGTGCATTAATCAAAAGCACAACCAATTAGGGTCAAAAAGGGCAATATGCTAATTACATATCCTCAGGGTCAAAAAGGTCACAATGCAAATTAAGCATCACAGCAACATCAAAAAACAAATAATGCAAATTTAAAATAAAATTGCCCCTCCCCCCACAGCAACATTGCTCAAGAATCACAAACTGTAAAGAAATCCATCCAACAATTTTGAAAAAAATACAGTGCTTCCTGTTCACAAATCCAAACCCCAAAAGTCTCAGTGCTGCTCACGCAAGAAAAACATTTTTTTTCTTTTTTTTATATGTATTTTGTAGATTTTTTCAGGTTTTTCTTCCCAGCCCCTTGTGTCCTGGCATAGCGCATGCGTGTGGAGGCACACGCACGTCACGCACTATGGGATGCCCCACCCTATGAGTCGCTTCGTTACCACCTATGCCTGCCACCAAACCTCCATCCAGTGACAGCAGAACTGCGTATGGGCGACCCTCCCTCCCAGCAGAGGCGAGCCAGTGCTCCATCCTGCTCCTACCTTCCCCCCCCTTGCTGGCACCCTGAAGACCTGAGGTCGTTCCCGAATCTGGGTCGCAGGCATAGCATGAGGTAAGGTGTCCAGTACCTCAGACCTCAGCACCACTGGGCTGGCAAGAAAAACATTTTAAACTAGTAAAACACAAAATACATTTCAAACCTAGGATTCTACACAACAGAAAAAATTATTTATTTATTTATTCAAAAGTTTTACCAGGAAAGGCATACTGAGCAGACTACCGCTCGATTCCAGATGCGTCCTGGGGGTTGTTGGGGACGGGATGATACATACAAATGAAATACAGAGGTACAAAATACAGAATATCGAACTTTCATAGGTTATATACAAAAGATACTAAAATACTAAAAAAAAAATATATACAGAAATATAAGCAGTATGTACACAGCAAGCAACAGGCAGTAATTAGTAGAAAGGGCAGTGACAACTGACTGGGACAGTTAAGCATTTTGAGTGAAACCATAGCTGTGCAGCTGGCGAGCTGGCCCATTCTAGTGTGAGTCTAGCATGCATGCATGCATAAAATGGATGCATACATCTCTAATCTATCAAAAAAACTGCAAACATTGTTCTAGAAGCTAATAAAATATCTTCATACCTACAAACAAAAGACAGCTGAAGTTCTCTGCCTGCTTGAATCTCAGCTGCCCAGCAGTGTACCTGAATGATGTCAGATGACTTCTAATCAATATTCTGTGCTACTAGGTTTGACTCAGATCATATGGTAAGAGCAGGAAGCACAGCCCAAGCTTCCAGCTTAGCCTCAATGATCACATGGGAAATATAGGGAGTTAATAGTCAGGAGTACCTATTTAAACAACATAACTGACTCTTTGCAGTGTAGCTGCACCCAGCTAGTGCAGTGTTCCAGCTGCAACCTAACCCCTGCCACATATACAATTACGCTACTGGCCTAAACGCAGCCAGTTAAGGGATAAAGCATAAATTACAACAGTAATACACTGCTAAAAAATAACATTAAAAATATTTTATAAGAGGAACAAGGCAATTCTGTTGGGGGAATTGTGTAAGTAATAAGCCACAAAAGGGTATGAATTACAGGATTTTATTAAATGGGCTGAAGATTTCGAGCCCTTGTTGTTAGCCATGCACTGAAAGTGTCTAGGGCAGAGCTAAAAACAAGTACTGGCACCCTGGACACAGCATGAAAGAAACTAGGAAATCTATTTGCATTTGGAATTTTAAAAAACAATTAGAATCTTAATGGCTGCCATTTTGTTTTTCAAAAGCTGTTCAACTTCAACACTAAAATAACCACAAATGCCTCCATACCGTACAGTACTTTCTCTAAAAATAAGACTTAATTAGTATTCTTTGAAAATGTTTTAGTTTTGTCCTCCCTGCTAGCTATGATTTGTCCCCTAATTGACCACTTGCCCCACTGCTCAATGGCTGACCTGCTGGCCGCTCGCTGGTTCCCTCTATAAACTGCTCATACTAACCTTTATTTGTTTTAAATTTATGTTCTTCCCAGCCACTCCCAACATTCTTGCTTTGTGGGTAAATGATGCTGCTCACATTTCCTTTCACACGGTTGCAATGCCAGCGCACCGGCACTACCCCCATACTGCAGGTGTATGGAAGTGGTGGTGATAAATGAAAGCAATCTGCAGCAGTGTGACAACCAAGAATGGTGAACATGGAACTGAGGATGGGGCCAGAAAATCTCCAGGGCAGTGCTACTCACAGGAACCCAGGAAAGTGATCCAAATTTTATATGGGACTTGGGAGGGAAGGAGAACTATCCTGACAACCACCTGGCAAAAAAAAAAAACTGCAGTAACAGAGGCCACTGTAGGACAAAAGTACTTCAGTTAAAAAATACATGATGCAGGGGTAGAGGAACTATTTTATTTAAAATTAACACAAAGAGTTCACTTTTTTGTTGCTTTGTTCTATGAATTTTAATTTGGACCTGCATGTACATTTCTGATGCCCATTTCATAAGCACAGTAAGACACTCTGGGAGTGTGTGCTAGCACTTCTAGTGCATGGAAAGGGGATGAAGACACTCGGCCTGCAGCCTTGTGCCTCACTACGCCCCTGGCCATGTACTAAAAGTGTCTAGCACACACCCTGTTGCTTCTTAGAGGTAACTTAATGCATGCCCCAGGGGCTTGGTGAGGCATGGGGCTGAAGGCAAGTGTTCTTATGCCCAACGGAAGAGAATTAAAATCCTGTGATGCACACTCTGGAGTAGCTTCTCACACTTATCAAATGGCTTGTTGCTTATTTTAGTAATTAAATAAATAAACCACTGTATTTCTTAGTAAATAACACTGTTTAAATAAATATAAAATGGAAAAATGTCATATATTAATAAAAAAGTCAATTTTGTATTGTAGTTTTAAATTGAGTAGTGTACTGAGCGAGCACTGAAGCCAGCAAGTGGCACTGTGAGTATCCTTTTTTTTGTTGCGGTCAGTTGGTTACAGTGTGAGCTCATTTGCTCTTGTTTTGCCTGTCCTCAGTACAATTGGTGTTGTGCTTAGCTCTTGTGGAGCATTGTTTCATGTACTGTAGAGCATAGTAGCCCCCCCCCATCGTACATAGTTGGCAGAGAGTTGTTTAAATTGTCCTCTGTCTCGCCAACACACCACTGCGCTGTACAGAGATTGCTCCTGGAATTTGGTATTGAGCAGCAGAGTGGCGGAAATGTGCTCTCTCATCCCCTCCCTGCACTGTGAAGTGATGGCATTTTGGGATCCGGTTATTGAACAGCAGACAGCGTGTTAGCACAAGGGATGTGGTGAACTAATGAAAAGATCTCAATCAGTGGGTGAGACATTTCTGTGGTGCAGGTCTGAGGTTAGTGAATAATGGTGCAAGGCATAATGTGAGCACGGTGCATGGCCAAGCACTGACAGGACGTGTCATTAGTTGATTTAAAAACAAAAATGCTAACAGGAGGTGGAAATTGTATTAACTGTCTGTCCTTGTCCAACTGGCAAGTATAGTTCTGCTCTGTAAATGTATAGGTTGTTTACGAGTTCAGTAGGCTTTCACTTCTTAGGAACTTGCCACCTTCTGATCCTCAAAGGTGGCATTCATATTGTTTGGCTCCCATGTACTGTAACTGTCAAGTCTACTTTTAAATGTTGTTGTTAATAGCCACTATTTGCCGAGGTAACGTGTTCCAAGTTGTTATTATTCTTCTTTGAGTATACCATTTCCCTCTCCTTGTTGTTCTGTTCTTTTCTCCCAGTAACTTACTTTCATGTGTTCTTGTTTTCCTTCCCACAAAGTGGTTTACTAGTCCTAGTCTTTCCCTAAGAGATTGATCCGTATTGGCTTTGTGTGCAAGACACAGGTCACTTCTTATTCGTCTGTATTCCATTGAGTACAGGTCCAGTTTGTTTAATCTTTCCAAATAATTAAGATTGTGCATGTGTTTGATTTATTTTGTTGCCCTTCTCTGCAATCCACTATTTCCTTGCCCCTAATTGTTTGTGGTGAACAAAACTATGCACAGTACTCCAGGTGTGGCCTCACCAAAGTGGTGAACAGTGGGACGACCTCCAACTCCCTACTTTTAATGTTGCTCAGGATACACCCTAGTATTTTTTGACTTTTTTTGGCATTGAACATGGTACGCATATCAAATGATAAGTCATCGGTTACTTGAACACCCAAGTCTTTTTCATTTGTTGTTGTCTGCAGTAGGTGGCCATTAAGAGTATATGAAAACTTAGGGTTACTATGTCCCAAATGCATGATCTTACATTTGTTCATATTAAATTTCATGCTATTCTGCCTTGCCCAGTTATCAAGTAAGTTTATATTTTCTTGAAATTCTTCCCTAGATTTCTGGTCTGTTGCAATTGCACCAATTTTACAATCATTCGCATATTTACACATCCATGCAGTGTTGGCCAGGTATCAGGTGAACATGGTGACTGCAATTGGGCACTTACAAAAACAGCGACTCAGTTACGGCACCTGTGTTCAAGGCTACCTGGCATGGTAGCAACTGGATACCTGGGTGGGCGAGGTTAGGTGATGGGAAGTGTATGCGTACACGCATGCACACGCAACGGGGGGAGGTATGTGGGACGGAGTGTGGCAGGCAGCTGCTGAGCTGGTCAGCTAGTGTGGTGGGGAGGGTGGTTGGTTGGGGTGTGCAGGGTACAGGGTTCAGGTCCAGAGAGTACGCAGTTTTTTTGTCCTGGCAGGCAGCTTGGTTTATTTTTTTTAAAATTTCACACACACCCAACATGCACCCCCCTGGGTTGAGATCCTTAAGTACACAGGGGTGCGGGGGCACAGCCCCCCCACATACATGTAAATTCTGTTGCCGCCTTGCAGTTTGCCACGAGTGTACTTCACTGTAATTCATTTTCGGCAATATACACTCACCCAAATGGTGATCTCTATTCCGTGATCACCATTATGACATAGAACCTGCTGGCCATCTGCATGGATGACACTAGAATGTTGAAAAAGGTTAGTCCCAGGACCGAACCCTGCAGGACTCCGCTCGTCACATGTCCCCAAGCTCATAAGTACTCCCTTATGGCAACCCTCTGTGATCTATTCTCAAACCATGAAATAATCAAATTTATTATATTTGGATGTAAATGAATATCAATAAGGTGGTCTACAAGGATCTTATGTGACACAGTATCGAATGCCTTGGAGTAATCCAGAAAGAGCACATCCACAGGCATTCCTTTATCAAGAGCTGCACTCACGGGCTCAAAGAACTAAAGATTAGTAAGACAAGCTCTACCCTTTGAAAAATCATGTTGTGATATATCAGTTAACCCTTTCTGAGTAATGTGTATGTTTATGCGTTGCTGGGTTATCCTCTCTAATAACTTCCCAATAACTGAAGTAAGGCTAATTGGCCTATAGTTGTTGACTTCAGTTTTCTTACCACTTTTAAATGTAGGAGTAATAACAGCCTCTCTCCATTCTTGCAACGTTTTATCCTCTTTAAGGGACACATTGAATAGTTGTGTAAGAGGGCCAACTAAAACTGTCGATGGTTCTTTTAGCAATTTGGACAGGATTCCATCAGGCCCAGCTGAACTGCTCGTTTTTATAGATCCAATTACCTCTGCAACTTCATTTACTGTAAAAGGAATAATGTCATCTGAATGAACTATATTGTCATTACTTATGTGTTCCTTAGGTTCGTATACACTAATGAAGTCAATGTTTAGTTCTGTTGCAGTTTCAGTTTCATTAGTTACTAAGTCATTGATTGTATCCAGGGGGTCAATTCCCTTTTGATTCCCTTGTATTGATCCTATATAATTATAAAATTGTTTTTAGTTATCTCTGGTTAATGTAGCAAGTTTTAGTTCATACTCTTTTTTACTTTGCTAATAATGTTTTTAGTCTTGTTAACAATCTTTTTATACTTGGTCCAAGTACTTTCTGTATGTTTTTTATTATATTTATTATGGAGTTTCTTTTTTTTTTTGTTAATGATTTTTTTAATGTTCTTATTCCACCATGGTGGAATCCTATGTTCAGTAGTATAGTGTAGTGACTCAGTAGTTTTTGCTTTATGATTGTCCTGCTGCTGCTCAGAGTGAGGTGAGCTGTGGTGCTCTGCAGCTGCATATCTATACACTGTGTTGTTTTCGGCAAGGGCCTCCGAATTTAATTGGAGCACTGTAATGATCAAATTAGTAATGTAGCTTTCTGAAAATGTGCTGCAATGTGTTGGGAGTGTAGTGATGCAGTTAAGTTTTTAGATTATTGTAAACAATTATTTTGAAAAAGAGAAAAATCATGGTAGTAAAGTAAAGACATTTCAGCATGGTGGGTGCTGCCATTTTTTATTCATTTTATTTAATTTTTTGCTTCAGGGGTGTGGTTGTCTATGTAAGTAAATAGGTTTTTGGGGGAAAAAATGAGATTCAGTACCTGATCATGCACTTATGGAGAGTTAATACACAATCAGGTGACATGTCTTGGCCAATGGAAATTCTAGATTCTTTCTTTCCATTATATAAGCTACGTTAGTGTACCTTGTGTTAGTTGGTCCAACCCACCATTTGGTACGTGAACATAACATAATCCACCCCTCTACCAAGCCTTATTCCTTATATAACACACAATCTGCCATACCTTATTGCTTTTATAAGGGTGGTTAAAAAGAGCGCAGAGGGTTAAGTATGGAGAACACAAGAGAAAGAAAGAAGAAAAGAGAAGGTTAAGCACACAATTTAATGACTTACTCAGGTTTTAGCTGCACTGCCTCCAAAGAAAGATCATGATTACTTTTAAGCTCACTGAGTGCTGCTATTATAACTGTGCCAATGACTGCAGAGCTTCCTGGCAAGTTTAGATAATGTGATTTCATAAAATGATATGTTCTTTTGCATAACCTTTAGGAGTTAGTATACTGCCTCACAGTAATATTACATTTTAAAAATAGGTGTTGCTTTTTATATTTGAGGTACTTTTTCTTTTCCATTTTGTTAATTAGCAGACTTTATAGCTGACAGTACTTAATAGGCATGATGAATGCAACAGTACTCTAACTGGAGGCTGATATATCTATCTGCATTCCCCTTCATACCTCATCAAAACTGTGACCTCACTGTCTGTAACATCCCAAGTGCCCAAGAGGAGCCACAAACCTGTGGATTGGTCACCTGTGATGTAGACTTTCTTGGCAGAAAAGGACCATAGGTCCATCTAATATGCCCCTTCCCCTGCCTATTCTGACCCTATTTGGTCACTGGTGCCCTCCCACCTCCATGTCCTCTACCTAATTTGTCCTTATACCTATCCCATTCATACCCCACAGTCTTTGCCCCACTACCTCCTCTGGTAGACTGTTCAGTCATTCCCCACCCTTTTTGTGAAGAAATATTTCCTCACATCACTCATGAACTACTCTCCTTTAGCTTCATTGCATGCCCTCGTGTTCTAGTGCCTTTCTTCCTCCAAAAGAAACCCCCCACCTGCACCTTGTTTGCCCATGTGAGATACTTGTAGATTTCAGTCATGTCCCCTATTGCTCTCCACTCCTCCAGGGAGTATATGTTGAGATCCCACAGCTTTTCTTTGTATGGCTTTTTGTGCAGCCATTGTATAATTTTGGTTGCTCTCCTCTGTACCACTTCTACCCTGTGAATGTCCTTGCAGAGGTGCTGCTTCCAGAACTGTACACAGTACTCCCGGTGAGACCTCACTAGTGAGTGATTCAGCTGCAGCACCGCCTCCCTCCTCCTGCTAGAAATCCCCCTCTCAGTGGACCCCGGTGTCCCACTAACCTTTCCTACTGCCTTGTCACATTGATCAGCTACCATGAGGTCATGAGATATGATGACGCCGAGGTCTCTTTCTTGCTTGATGACTGTAAGTGCCTCTTCACCCATCTTATATACAGCGTCTGGGTTTCTCCACCCGAGGTCTACAACTTTGCCCTTTTTGGCATTGAGACCCAGCTACCACACCTTAGACCACTCATCCACTTTCCCCATATCCTTTTGCAGTCTCTCCACCCCTTTCTGAGTGTCCACCCTGTTGTAAATTTTTGTATCATTCCCAAAAAGACAAACCTTCCCTTCCAGCTCCTTATGAAGACACAGAAGAGGACCAGTCCCAGTACTGATCCCTCTGGCACCCCACTAGTCACTCTTCCATCCCCTGAGGATCTGCCATTTACAACCACCCTTTATCTCCTATCCTTAAACCAGTTTGATACCCAGCTTACCACTTTCTCCCCTACCCCTGGGCAGCTTAGTTTCTTAACTAGCCTCCTGGATGGCACAGTGTTGAAGGCCTTGCTAAAATCCAGACTGTCCACATCCATTGTTCTCTCTTGATCTGCCTCCCTAGTAACATAGTCAAATAAATCTATGCTATGATCTCCCCCCTGTGAATCCATGCTGCTGGTGGTAGCCCATTAGCTTCCCAGTACTCTGTGAGCCTCTCCTTCACTAGGGTGTCCATTAATTTCACCACCACAGATGTGCAACTCACTGCCCTGTAGTTGCTAACCTCCTCCCTGTTGCTGCTTTTGTGCAGAGGGAGCACATCGGTCCTCCTCCAGTCCTCTAGAACTGCCCCTGTCTCCAATGAGGTGCTGAATAGTGCTGACAGAGGGGCAGCTAGTACTGTGTTCAGTTCTTTTTGAACCCTTGGGTGAATTCCATCTAGCCTCATTGCCTTATTCTCCGTTAGGGCTTCCAATCCCTTCCAGACTCTGTCTGCCAAAAATGGGCTAGTGTCCACACCTCCCTCCTCTGGTGCTTACTTTAAAATTCTGGCCTATCCCTCCAACTGTGAAGACCAAGCAGAAATAATCATTTAAAATTTCAAAGAGAAACACAATTGCACATACCCCAATAATGTAAAGCATCATGGGAAGCAAATGCAAATCCCCATGAAGGAATTTGGACTGGCTCATCTTTAACCAAAATTGCAAGGTGCTGAAAGGCCTCATGATGCAACCAGCAAAGGTTGAAAACAGCATACACAGACACGTGTTTCATCTTTATCAGTGTGTCATATCTGTATCTCAGCCCAGAGATAGAGAGAGTTAGCCAGCCTTAGGAGGGTCTTACTTGTTTGAGTCATGGGAGAGAAGACAGCAGAGGGGAGGAGGGAGGGAGGAGAGGAGAGGAGAGGGAGAGGAGAGGAGAGGAGAGGAGAGGAGAGGAGGGTGAGGTACAGAAAACAAGAACCCCCTCCAAGGTGAACTCTCTCTCTCTCTCTCTCTCTCTCTCTCTCTCTCGCTGTGGGCTGAGATACAGATATGGCACACTGATGAGTCCTAATAAGGACAAAACATATGTCTGTGTTTGCAGTTCTCAGCCTTTGCTGGTTGCATCATGAGGCCTTTCGGCACCATGCCATTCTGCTTAATGTTGAATCAGTCCAAATTCCTTCATGGGGATTTGCATATGCTTCCCATGATGCTTTGCATTATTGGGATATGTATAATTGTGTTTCTGTTTACAATTTTGTCTTTCTTTTGATTTTCCTCTGCATAGTGTCCCCTCCACTCCTGATGAGGCTGTTCAGCACCTGCTTTTCACTATCCCTCCCCCTTGTCTTTCTCTTTTCTCTCACTTACCTCAAGAAGGTCTTGTCCCCTTTTTTGGCCTCCTTAGCTATCCTTTCCTCTATGCTTTAGCTTCCCTCCCCTCCTTCCTGCCTCTCTTTGCTTTACCAGATACACCTTCCTCTCTTCTTTTATATGGGTCTCTTTATACTTCCTAAATGCAGTTTTTTTCTCTTTCACTGCTTTTGCCACCTCCTTAGAGAATCATAGCAGCATCTTCCTCCTCCTTACCTTGCTTACTTCCTTCAAACAGCATGCCATTGCTTGGCTATTCCCTCCTTAAACCTTTTCCAATGGGTCTCCACTCCCCCCACCCTCCCTCCAACAAGGTATTTAGTGAGGCAGTTTCTCATTTCTTTAAAACCTGCCCTCCTGCAATCTATGATCCTCAGCTTAGTGTGGTGTTCGTGTGCCCAGTCCATATCTCAGACCACAATATATGGTAATCACTTGTACTCAGGGGACTACCCACTGTGACATCTGCAGTGCTGTCCCTAATTATAAATGCCAAGTCCAGCACTGCCCAATCTCTAGCGGGTTCCGTAACCAGCTGTCTGAGAAATGCTCCTTGTAGGTTGTCAAGGATGGCCCTGCTACTTGTTGTAGCTATGGCCAGAATGTCCCAGTATATATTCAGCAGATTAAAGTCTCCCAAAATCAAAACTTCCCCCTTGCTTGCCATTTTGCTAATGGCTTCCCCAAGGCTCTATCTAATTCCTCTCCCTTTGTCGGTGGTCTGTGTACCATCCCCATATGAATAAAGGCATCTGACAGTCTCTAAGCTGACTCGTGGTACCTCCAGCCCTTTCTTATCCCCCTGATATCCTTGTATCTTAATGGCCTTTATACCTCCCCTCACATACAAAACACCTCCCACCTTTTCTCCTGACCTGTCCTTCCAGAATGGGGTATAGCCTGGGATGGCCATTTCCCAGCTGAGGTTTTTGGCACACCATGACTCCATTATGGCCACCAGATCCAGGTCTGCCTCCAGAAGGATTGCCTCAAGGTCAGGAATGTTGCTTCCTAGGCTCCTTGTATTGGCAGACACAGCTATCCCTTTCTTTCATCCCTCTCTCCCCCTATATGTCCCCCCCTTTCCTGTTTCCATCTCTCTCCCCATCTGTTTCCTTATCTTTAAGCCGAGTGGCAACCATAACACGAGGGGGCACAGTCTTAAGCTGGAGGGTGGGAGGTTTACGAGGAAGGTCAGGAAGCACTTCTTCACAGAGAGGGTGGTGGACACTTGGAATGTGCTGCTGGAAGAGGTCATCTCATTGAATACAGTGGGTAGCTTTAAGAGAGGCTGGGATAGGCATAGGGGGAAAGTAAGGATCATGGGTAGGGAGAATGGGAGGAGGGGGGAGGGAGGGCAGGGACAGTAGCTCAAGCTGTGGACCCTGCAATACAAGCAGACTTGATAGACCAAATTGCCTTCTTCTGATAGCCTCTTCATATGTTCGTATGTGAGTGAGGTCATGATACTTATGAGTAGAGGTATGAAGGGTAAGAGCAGTTGATACAGCAGCCTCCAGATAAAGTGCTGCTATTAACATCATACCACAAGGTAGAAAACGTTCCAGTGAGCAAAAGGAAAAATGTAAAATACTTCAGAAAAAAATATACAACTGACTGGTTTTAACACATAATTGCATTTCATATCTGCTATTTTTGGTGCTATTAACATCTTAATATATGGTACTGGACTGACTTGGTGGTATGCTGGAGAGTACTTTCTGTATGGGGGCTCCACGGAGCTGCGACTAGATTTTCAAAAGTGGAAAAATTGTGCATATGTCAAAAAAAAAGGGATGGTTTCCTTGTGTGACTGCAATTATTTTTTTTTTTTTTTTTTTTTGCATGTGCTCAATTTTCAATAAGGTTGCCGTTTTGCAACATTTTCCACAATTTATGGTGGTCTGTGCTTTTCTTTGTGTGCAGTTGTGGAAAAATGCTATGCCATCTTGTGCAGCTGTGGAGAAAAAGGAAAATGCCACCCATGTGCATAAAGTGCTAAAATTAGCATTTTCGCAGGTGAGGAGATTTTTTCCTGCGTCAGGGAGTTGCGCACAGAGACTTAGACTCTAGGCCCCTCCAGGCCCTTTGAAAATCTGGCCCTGGTGTTTAAGCAACTATCAACCAAAGTACGGTCTCATCGAAAAGAAAAATATGTCAGAGTCTGCACTACAAACTTTGACACCACACCACTAACTGACCAGAAATGTAGTACAGATTTATTCATTTACTGCACATTTATTTTCAAGCTCTGTCTAAATCATTAATGCAGTACAATATGTGGTGCAGTTAAAGCATTTGTAAATAAAGATTGAGGACTCTTGCATAGGATGCACTCCATTCATTTAAAAATTGTTTACATCAACATCGCCCTTGCTCAAGAGTACAGGATAGCCTAGACATGGAAAATGGAATTATTTCCTCAAGGGACAAAAAAGTGCCTGTTAATGAAAAAGTGAAACTGAAGAGATTTTGTGATCATTGGCCTACCATTTTAATCCAGGTGGTTAAGATTAGAAAGAGACAGGTAGCAATAATCGAGAATAGGTGATTTATTCCCTGTGGGGTAAGACTCCTTGTTGTTTGATATATCTAAACTTTCCAAATTTCAATATTGATTTTACTAGTTGATGTGCAATGTGTGAATGATGGACAGTGATGTTTTTAAATTTATAGTGAAGTTTTATTGTCAAATGTTATGTGAATGATGGACAGTGATCTTAATTTAAATTGATAGTGAAGTATTTTGCAAACTGTGAGATAAGTTTGTATTACCCATGAGCTGAACACTAAATGTATTAAACTTGTAAATGAAAAATATTCCCGGCTGACACCATGTTCAGTTTGTCAAAAACACCCTTTCATGCGACACTGATGTTTCATGTGAACACAAAATCTGACCTCAAACCGTAGTCACTAACCCCCTCAACTGTTCCATACAGGTCTGTATTTGGCTTCATATGAAAGTGAAAGCCCAGAGAATCAGACTGAAAAGGACAGGTGGAAATCATTAAGGTAAGAGTGTCTACCAAAATCTGGAACTGTACTCTCCTACGGCCATTTTTTGAATCTCTCCAGAAGGCCTTGTCGGACTTTTTTGGTGTCCCCCTTATGCTCACTGCAGACTTCTTCATGTTTTCTAACTTCCTACAGGAATTGAGGGACCCCTCTAGCAGAGAACTCTGAACATCTGCCTCCTTGCTGCCAAAAAAGCTATAACATGGCGATGACTTCGGGCAGAGATTCCTTGGCAAGTCTTGCCTAGATCCAGCCCCTCCGTGATGTTGAGAGCCCTGCCAGGGCAAAGCCAGGCGAAGACAATTTGGATGAGAAGGAAGAAAGTGTGGGGCAGGTGATACAGCAGGGAAATAGTAGGTAGGGTAGATGTGGGGGAGAAAGGAAGGAAAAAGCATGCTAGAAATAGCCCCTCCAGGACATTGAGAAGCCTGCAAGGGAGCAGAGCTCAGGCAAGCAAATTGGTAAGAGAAGATAGATGGGGAGGTGGGACAGAGGTAGGGTATAGGCTAGGGGGGCTATTATGGGTGGGATGGTGGGTATCAACCTGGGGAACAGGCTCTGGGAAGGAGCTTAAGGAGGATTTAAAGCAGGAGCAGCTAGAGGAGAGATGGTTATGTAAGGCAGAGGCAAGGGAGTAGTAGTAGGAAGAGTGCCATGTTTGGGGGGTAGAGAGTTCCAGAGTTTTGGGAAGCAATGGGAGAAACCAGTCTGTCTGATGAGAGTGGAATGGTGAGGGACCAGCAAAGTGCAGTATCTGCGGATCTGAGGGAGTGGGAGGGAGGGAGGGAGGTGGAGGGGTGAGAGGGGAGCATGAGAGGTAGGTGGGGAGTTCCCCAAGACAAAATTTAGAAGTGAGTTTGGTACAATGAGTGATGTGCCTATTTGCAAGTGGGGGAAAGGACAGGGCGTGGTAAAGGTCCCCTAGTTTCCCCCAAAAGTACCAATTGGAGAAATGAGGACGGTTAAACTGCCTTAATGCTAGTGAAATAATTTATTTGAAGTGATGATTAAACAATGACCTTTAGCTCTTAACTTTTTTTAGAGTAAACTTTTTATAAATTTCCCAGCCGACTGTTAAGAATGATTGATTTATAGCATAATTTGCAAATGGTTATACTATCTATACCTTTATATTATTGTTCCTGTTGTCTTCTTGTACTGTCAGTAATTGTTCATTCAAAAAAAAGATAAAAAGTTATAAAAAAAAGAGTGTCTACCAAACAAGCATTACTCATTACAATGAAGTGTGCTTGAGGTAATCAAGTACTGTCTTGGGCTCAGAACACAAAAGGTATGCTGTACTGTCTTACACATCTTCAGACTGACAGAATTACCTCAATTCCGTGCCTGTCTTTTTAAAATTACCATCTTGCCGTGTTCTTTGTAGAGTAAATCTAGCACAGTAAAAAATGAAGGACTATCATAAATGATAAAAATCAGAGATTAAAACTATAACGACAGTGTGGAAACTTACTTTTCTTTAGTTGGTATATATGTAGCTTTTACTTAATTGGGTAGTGCTTGTGTGCTTTTTATTTTGGCGCACTTGTGCAGCCAACATCTTGTGGCAGTGGGGATTTGGAGGCGTGGCCGCTGTTGGGTGAATGCAGGTCACGCATCAGTAGGTGCGTCCCTCATTCCCCAATCAGCCTGCATGCCGGCACCACACCATGCATACATAATGTGGTGAGAACATCTAAGAAAAGGTCCGCTGCAATCTGAGCAAAGCTCATCAGACACAGCGGACCTTCTCTGGGCGATGCTTCGCCGACATTATGAAGCATGGACAAACTCCCGACTTCAGAAATGCCCAATCTCCTGTCGGTTTACCCCGCCCCTATGATAGCCGAATGGGAGCTTCCAGTCCTCGGCCGGTACAAAGTAGCCCCCTCATTTGTTATATGCTGAGGGGTGTCCAATCCCCTCAGCTCTGCCTCCACTCTCTTTTTTAGTGACGACGTGGGGTGCCTAATCCCGCTACGTAAATTCCAACCCCCCATGTTGCGTACGACAAGGGTGCCCAGTCCCCATCAGCTACAGAACCCCCCAAAACAGGTAGCATGCTGGGAGCCCACCCCAGCATGCCAAATCCCTAAAAAAAAACTGTCCAGCAATGTTTCTTTTATTTTTAAACCTGTAAAAAACTATCCTCGTAGTCTCTCTGGCCCCACCGCACCCACCCTCTGCGCACCTGCCTCCCCACACGCCCCACCCATACTTACCTCCGGAGCTCAACAACGATCTTCAGTGGACCAGGAACACATCTGCACTCTTCAAAGCCGACTGCAAACTGAAGAAATGCCGTAAGCTGTATAATGGAATAAATAAGGTTTTTTCAACTTTGGTGCATAGCTCAGGCATTTTGGGGAATTTTGGCACCAAATTTTCAACATGGGGTTTTTGGGACCTCTCCTCATGAATTCTTTTCACTGTCATGGCATTACTCGGTCCCGAAAGGTGACTTCACAGTCATTGTGTGGAATCACCTTTCAGGACTGAGTAACAAAATGACAGTGCCACTGTTCATGAGGGGGGCTCTCAAAAACCCTATGTTGCAAATTTGGTGGGAAAAATCCAAAAAATGACTGTTTTTCGAGCGTGCATTGTGCAGTTGCTACGCATGCTCATAAGTTAGCGAATTCACAATATTTTCATGCCAGATTCTTAACATTGGCATTTTACCACACCTTCTTGTGAACTGTGCAACTGTCATTATTCACATCCTGGTCAAAATGTGTTTTCACACTTCCGACGCAGAATAGCACGGTCACTGTAGGAAATCAGTGTTCAGGACACATTATGAACATGACAGTGACACTGTTCATGAGCAGAGGTCCTAAAATGCTTGTATTGAAAATTTCATGACAATACTCCATAAAATGATTGTGTTATGAGTGTGTGTTGCGCAGTTTGCACGCACGCTCATAAGTTCATGAACTTATAATATTTTCACTCCAGATTTTCAACAGTGCCATTGTTCTGCACCTCCTAATGAACAGTACAGCTTTCATTTTTCACATCCTGGCCAAAATCTGTTTTTGCAGTTCCGGCGCAGAATAGCACGGTTGCTGTGGAAAGTCCATGTTCGAGACACATTATTAAAATGACAGTGATACTGTTCATTAGCAGATGTCCTAAAATGCCTATGTTGAAAATTTGGGGATGAAAGCCAATAAAATGAGTGTTTTACGATTCTGCGTTGCGCAGTTTGCACGCATGCTCGTGACTTTGTGAATTTGTAATAGTTTCACTCCAGCTGTTCATCACTGGCATTTTTCTACACCTCCTTATGAACATTATAGCTGGCTGAAATGTGTTTTTGCACATCTGGCGCAGAATTGCACGGCCACTGTGCAAAATCAGTTTTTGGGACTGCTTGAGGAAATGACGGTGACATGGTTTATGAGCAGAGGTCCTAAAATGCCTATGTTGTAAATTTGGTGCTGAAAGTCCATAAAATAACTGTGTTGCAAGCGTCCCTTGCGCAGTTTCCACACACCCTTCTAACTTTGTAAATCTGCAATATTTTCATGCCACATTTTCACCACTGGCATTTGTGCACACCTTCTTGTCAACAGTCCAGCTGCCATTTCTCACAGTCTGCCCAAAACGCGTTTCCGCAGCTGTGGTGCAAAATGGCGTGCACGCTGTGGAAAATCACCTTTTGAGACACATTCACAAAATCACAGTGCTATGCGTCTCTAGCTCCGCCACTGCCAATGCCAGCATGACAACATTCGGCATTGACAAATGCTTGTTTGTATTTTGTTTTGTACTGAAGTATAGTGTTCATGAAAGGCACAACTGACAGCCTTGGAGTATGAGGTTCTATTTTTATGTACATGACTGATACTGCACAGCCAGATCTAGTACACAAGTGTCCTTCACTGGCATGACTTTGTGCTTAAAAGTGTGCTTTAGAGAGACCACCTCCTACATTTAAAAGTGAAGTGACTCCCGGCTCTTTTCGGCCACTGACCTTTTCCATGAGGCTGCCAGCAAGGGTGCTATTTAGTCCCTTAAAAGTGATGGTGTGGACACCAGTCTACCGTAGGTTTTCACTTTCTACCACTGGTGTTTCTTCCTCTTCTAACTGACAAGGTCCATAGAATCAGTTAGCAAGGCCTTCCATTCACCACTGTGTACAACATGAGTGGGGACAAGGAGCAACTGGTAATTACATGTCTGTCAGTCTTACCTTTGTTGTGGGTAAACTGATACAGACACTATTCAAAGAGGACCTAGTGGACTACCTAAAGAATAATGGGCTCCATGGCAGTAAACAGCATGGGTTCATGGCAGGGAGGTCTTGTCTGAACAACCTGATACTATTCTTTGAGTAGGTGACTAGGGCAGTAGATAAGAAAGAAGCAGTAGGTTTACTCTACTTTGACTTCTGGAAGACATTCAACTTGGTGTCAAACAGAACGTTTGCTGAAGAAGCTAAAGGATCTAGGTGTGGCGAAGAACAAAGGAGGGTGGGTGGTTAGTTAGAGGGGAGACCGCACAGGAGAGTGGGAAACAGAGTCAAATCTGGGAAGAGAGGTCAGAAGTGGGGTGCCACATGGTTCAGTCCTGGGTCCAGTCCTTTTCAGTAGGTTCATCAGCGACATTGGAGAAGAAATACAGGACAAGATGTGTCTCTTTGCAGATGACACTAAGCTCTGTGGCAGGATAGACAGAGAGGATAGGGTAAAGGGATTACAGAGAGACCTGCAAAGGTTGGAGAGGTGATCCAAGGTTTTGTAGTTGAAATTCAATGCCAAAACATGTGAGGGGATGCACATACAGAACAAGAACCCCAGAACAGAGTATTGGATGGGAGGGGTTCAGCTTGGCATTACTACTGAGGAAAGGGACCTTGGGGTCATCATAAGTGATACTCTTCAACAATCTAAAGCCAGAGACAAGCTAGAAAAGGTTCAGCATACAGTAACCAAAATGATTCAGAGACTGTAGGACAGATTCCACGAACATCAGTTTAGGGCACTGAACATGTACTTGCTAGAAACCAGAAGGGAAAGAGGCAATATGATAACGGAACTATTCACAATGTGTAGTGAATCTAGAACATGGGGACATGAGTGAAAGCTAGTGGGGGGGGAGTCAGGAGGGATGTGAGGAGGTTCTATGTTGTGGAGAGAGTGGCTGAGCTGTGGAACAGTCTGACAGCTGAGGTATTTGGCCCAAAAAACATTAATGTCTTCAAAGAACATTGGGACAGAATTATGGACGTAATAGTGACTATGGAGGTAGTAGTATTAAGGTGGGAAAATGTGGTATTGTAGCAAGTAGTGTTGATCATATACATATCTGCCAGTATAGCATACCAGCAGATGCCACTATTTTGACCAGATGTTGGGTGCCATAAGATATTGATGGCATCTGACCATTGGTCCGGTCTCCTCGGATCCCAAGTGGATCCATTTTTAAGACAAATGATCCACTGGATCCAATGCTTAAAAAGGGATCCCGCAGTTGGATCACAACACTCTGAAGGGCAAATCCAAAAGATCTGCTGGATCCGATGATTGAACCATGGATCTGGCAGTCAGATCATAACAATAAAAGAATCAGATCTAGGGATCTAACTCCAGATTAAGACATCCAACCCCATCTGGCCCAGGATCCAGCATTCAGTCGCGGTCAGATGGGGATCGGACCACATGGCCAGAGACATGGCTCAGGCTGTCTGATGGTGCTCAGATCCATCATACTGGTATCCAAGCACCACTAGTAGCAAGTGCAAAAACCCCACTTAGACAGTATAGCTGGGAGTAGATAGGGTAGTACAGGCAGACTGGATGGACCAGTGGTTTTTATCTGCTGTCATTTTTCTATGCTTCTATAGTTCTAGCATAGAAAATAATCTATGTATGATACCACATAAACCATGACACCAAAGTTAAGTGGTTTATCATAGTATCACACACTGAGGGTGTGTGAAAAATACAAGTTTAACTGTTGCCCCTGGTTTATTTTATATATTTACTGATAATGGCCCCTATGCACTATTGGAGCAAAGTGGCTACACGCGCATATCTGGGGTGCACAGTCAATCCACACTCTACCCGCCCCCCCACGTGGGATGCACTAAGGGGGGCATGCAGCACCTCCACACCTGATCCCCTGGTCATGTAAAGACCAATGCGCCGGGGGCAGGCGAGGAATGGGTCAGCACTACACACCATGTACTAAAGTGCATAGTGCTGGCCATGGGGGTGTGGAGGAGGGCACAGGGTACAGCAGGGAGAACCCTGCCATAAGCCCCCTATGCACCCTGTGCACACTACCGGTCTTCCTTCTGTGCCTATGGGACCGCTGCTCCCGGTCCACCCCATGGCCACCCAGTGCAGCCCAGCACACATCAGTGCACGGCATCTACCCCCCCACCATACCCGCACAGGCACCAGTCCATGGATGCTGTCCCCCAAACCAGTCAACCCCCACCCTGGGTCACCCAGGCAGGTTGTGGGATACAGTGTCCTACCCACACCTCCAAAGGACCCCACCCTGTCCCTGCAACTCGCTCTGGGGCCACATCATGAGAGGGCCAGCGGCATTGCCCTCCTCGCACCACCTCAGCCACCAGCTGTTGGTCTTCCACAGAGCACGCTGCTAACACGCACCCCGCTGCAGAGGTGATACACTCTATGCCCTGGACTGGGCATCCGACTGGATGCCCAGCTGGGTCCACGTCTTCTCCCCTGGCCACCCTGTGGAGTCCTGCACATGGGGGGGGCTGCGGACAGGTGGCTGGTAGTCATTACTGCCACCGGTGCACAACTGTCCACGGGTGCAAAGCTACGTGAGTGGGGCATGCGCGTATTCCACGTACTCCTGCCTCAATAGTGCATAGGGGCCTTAGAGAGCAGCAGTGAGCAGGTAGCAGTGGAATACACAGAAAACTTGGATTTTGTGTGCTGCCATTGTGACTTGCACATGTGTTGTGTACAAGAGTGAGGTACTTCTCTATTACACACATATACATGCAATCTGGGGTTGGTGTAACAGGAAAAACAAGGTACAAATTTCAGTGTACAATTGTGTGCAGTCTCTTTCACAATTTGTGCACTCAAAACTCAGGGGCTCCCCGACCAAGCTCTATCGCGCAAAGTGCCAGGGCACTAGGGTCATGTAACAGATTGTGATATGACACTGGTGAGTTATTGATTTTGTATATTTCGCTGCTTTGCTGCTTTAGTAAGTATCAGTGTGTTGCACCTGATCATCATTAAATGAACCTATATGGGTATCATTTGCCTTGGTTATTACTGTATCTCATTTAACTGCTTTCAAGTACAACTTGGACTCACACGTAAACACAAGTGCACAACATTGTGAAAGACAGTTCTCAGGTTGTGGGGCTGTCAGCCTCATTGTGCACCAAGTTGTTTTTTCCTAGAGTGTTGGGGTACGTGTGTGTGACTATAATTGTGTGTAACCAGTATTTATAGCTTCTTATAATGCAGAATGAAACAGCTGCCTGAATGATAAGAAGTGAACTCAGTTGACCTTTGGGGCCCCCTTCATTGTCACAACTGGCAACAGTGCAAAATGGTGAGATTTCAGTCAAACCATTGTGCTGCTCTTCAATAGGGTCCTACATAATGTTTGTCACATGCTGCTGGGCGGACATCCCCAGTGACAGAGGCACAATATAAAAGGTAAATCCAGCTGTTAGAGGATGAAAACAGTCTGGCTAGCATTTGTGAAAAGGTCGCAGCATTAAATCATCCCTGGTACATGGTACAATGCCATTCTGCAACCCAGTCAGATGCTGTGACCACTGACATCTTGCCCAGCATATCCCACAAGTCATTCACAAGTACAGTGCCCAGTGGAGCAGTAGCCACAAAACCTGCTGGTCCAGTGACCTCCTCTTTCTCAAACAGCATTGGCCCTGACAGTGCCATGATGCCCCTCTCCCTAGCCCCAGTGTGCTGCCATATCTGGTGGTCTGTGTTTGTTTATTTGCTTAATGGGTAAGCACATTGGAAGACATAGGTTCCATTTACAGGTGCGACCAGCATCAAACACCAAAACATACATACATATGACATACTATAAAAAGTCCATGTCAAAAGTAAGACAATATCTATATAAAACATTTATATTCAGCCTGTGAAATAAAATACAACCTCAGTACATAAGCAAAAGTTTTAAAAGATTGCAACTGTCTGATGTCCGGGGAATTTCATTCCAGATAGATGGAGCAATATAGGCAAAAGACCTCTGGCCACAATTAGATCTCATAAATGGGATTTTGAGAATCACATTATCTACCCTTTGTCTGGAGTAATAGCCCTTGACATGTACTTTCAAGAAGCCACTAAGACTTGGTGGAACCCCAGAATTACTAACTCTATGGGTAAATTTAGCCATACTCAGTCGAAAATGTAGCTGAACATGAAGCCAACCCATTGAACTTAGAGTATCACAATGATGGGATAACTTAGGGACAGTAAGGGAAAATTTAGCTATTAGTTGTAATAAAGTAGATGTTTTAGAAATTATTGTTGCAGAGGCTGTGTCAGTAATTTATAGTAGCATAGTTTACAATTGGGGCTAAGCACTGTTTGGCAATTACCATCCTAGATTCCTGAGTAAGAAAGGAACAAATTCTATACAAAAGAGTCACTTTTGAGTGGATTTTTGATGTAACCCTTGTAAAGTGAGATTCATAACTTAAATTAGGGCCCAATAAGACCCCTATGTATTGGAAGGTGTCCACATGTTCAAATAATGTACCATCAAGGGTCTTCACCGTAGACGTTGTCCCACTTTCCTGAGACATGCCCTGGTACCAAAAACGATAGTTTTTGTCTTTGCCTTATTCAAGATCAGTCTGTTAGAAATAAGTGACTGTTGCAAATTACACATTTCCCTAGTTAATAAATCATTCAGTTCAGCAACAGAAGAACCCTGAACATAAATTACTGCATCATCTGCATATAATGTGACAAATGTGTTTTCCACAACAATTACCTGTTTATCGAAAAATAAGGAGAACAAAACTGGTCCCGGCATGGAGCCCTGAGTGACCCCACACTTCACAACTGTAGATTCAGAAATAGTACACCCAAACTTTACCCTTTGAGAGCTGTCCTTTAAATAATTATCTAACCACAACAACGCTGCATGTCCAACTCCCAAGGACTCCATTCTATTGATTAGAAGTTAGTGGTCCACCAGATCGAATGCCTTGGTCAAGTCCACGAATGCAGCCCCAGTCAAGTAGTCCAGCGGTGATCCTCCTAAGTCTGTCCATTCTACCAGCTTATTTTCCTGCACACAGCACTGCCCTGCTGTTACTGCTTGTTTTTTCAAAGCTGTCATTGGCTGCTAAAGAATGGGTTGCAACTACCATTGAACATACTGTACCTCAACAGGGTCACAATCTGTACTGTGCTGCTTAATGGTTATACCAACCACTTAATGTCCTGCTTTGTGATTGGGAATGGGCCCATGGTCATTATTTCTAGCATTTCTTATGTTTCTGGGTGTTGGAACTATAAGGTAGAGATGAACCGTCTCACCAAACCACCACACGGACTTGGTTGTACTCACTTGAAAAGTGAAGTTTAATTCCCCTTTATAAACTGCAGGTCCTCTTTAATTCTTTCCCTTCCCACTTGAGGCTAGGAGATCCCTTGCAAACATCAACCCCACACACATTTTGATAACATTCTGACCCTCCTGCTGTTAACTGGGAATTGAAGTGAGTCCAGCAGAACTCATTCACCATAGGTCACTAAGCACACATCCAATGTCAGTGTTCTAGAGGTTAAAAGCCTTTGACAAGCACAGATAAAAGTAACCCAGGATGAAAAACTGCCACATGGAATTGAAGGGAAAATGAAATGATTAAATAAATTGAAGCTCTCCGGAAATATATGTCTAATTTCTCACACCTCAAGATGACGGGTTCAAATTGAAATACCTTGGCTTGGCTTGGGATTTAGAAGTGCAGTATTTTATTGGTTTTCTCAATCTTGTTGCACCAGACTGGGGTGGGCAGTTGTTCTGTGAGGAGGGGCTTAGAGGTTGAAAGGTGCACTGCTAATCTGGCCTTGAAGCCTTATCCAGCAATGAAGGCTGGCTGCAGTGTTACACTCTCACTGCTATGAGTGGGGGGATCATCACTGGAAGAACTAGAACAGGTTTACTAGATAATAATGGTGCAAGGAGGGCTCAAAACGCAAATGAAAAGTAATTCTACTGCAAGCAGTGAGGATGGGTTGATCAAGAGGAGCACCCTGACGTGTTCAGTGTTTCCCTTTATTGGATATATGAGTATGTATTACTTTTAAATATGAAAGGACAGTGTCAACTCCTAACCCACTTTGGTCCTTTTGAACTGAAACTGAAGGTGTCTAAAATTCAGAATTAAATGTTGTGTTTCTAATCTATGAGCAAAGTTTAATTTAAAAAGGAAAGCAAGAAATGGAAATGAATTTGGTTTCATGTCATGCTTTCCATGCCAGAGGTATCCCAAAGCACTTTACAATTCAGGGAAAGAATGTTGCTACTGTTTAAGTGCACAAGGAGGGTCAAAGAACAAAGAGAAAGATTACTGAACGATTATACAGAGGAGGTTAAGTGACATGCTTAAGGTCACACAGTAAGTGGTGGTTGTGGGACTTAAAACCGATCTTCAGAATCACAACTCTGCACTCTACCCACTAGGCGAAACTCCTTAACATTTCAAACCCATTAAGGCACCAGTCAGTTCTGCTGAGCTCACTCTCTGCGTGTGACCAATGCCAGTAGTGTGCTGTAGTGCTAGTGTGTACTAAAATAAAGTTTTAAAAACGAGATCTCTTCCAACGGTCTGAAACACAGAATTGAGTTCTGCGGAGCATGGTCCTTTTTCCACATGAGTTTAATACTGCTCATCTTACCTTTAAACTTTTTGTCACAGAAATGAGGAACATGGACACTCAAAATGAGGAACAATAAGGGACACTGACCCGTAATGAGGGACACATCCTCAAACATGGTGATACAGTACAAGCTTGGAAAAACGTGTTGGCCCCTGTATTTACTTGTGCAAAGTTTATTTTCAGTTTAGCATCCTAAAATATTACGAATTTCTGCTTCAAAGTCTGAATGTACAGTACATTCTCTGTGTGGGCAGCACCTTTTCCATGAGGGACAGATGACCGAGCAATTTTGAGTGGTAAAAGAAGGGATATCCTGTGGAATTAGGGACAGTTGAGAGTTATGCTGCCCATTTTCTTGTAGGAGGTTAAGGGGTTACGAGGCTTAAGTCTGACTATGCATGTTTATTTTTCCCATTGCAATATATACATTATGTTCCTGCAGCGATAAAGTCCTACTGTAAATTTGGATTAAAATAACTTGCCTTCTAAATGCAATGGTGACAAACTTAGTTAAGCACTGCCATCCAGTGGACAAACCATGATTTTACAATCAACTATCCCTGTGTCTACCCAGACACACACAGCACAAAGATGACTCTTCATGGAGTTAAACGGTTGCTCAGTTTTTCATATGAAATCAGCTTTTAGTAAAGGTTCTCATAAAAGCCTGAAATTATTTTTCATAAGTTATTTTGCTATTTTAACTTGCAGTGTTTTCCATTTATATTATGGTGTGCACCATTGTTTTTTGAATTTTCTTATAGTGATCCTCTGCTAAAGAACGGGAAACAATATCAGATCTCCTGTATATAATATTGTACTGCTCATTATGCCAGGGGTTAATCTGGGCAGGAACCCACAATATCTCAGTTTCATCACCTGTCATCTTTCACCATTGACTATTGTAGGAGAGTTCCACCAGATAGAAATGACAGTTCCACAACTCAGAAATCTAGATGTGAGAGTTCCCCCACCTAAACATTTAAGCAATAATGCCCGACAGGGTGTGTGTCATGCTGGGATAACGTCATGCCTCAGGTGGCTGGGCACGAGGCCATAGGCCGAGTGCGTCCAACAACTGAGGCATGACGTTATCCCAAAACGTATCACACCTTGAGGGCATTATTGTATTATACAATGGCTCTGTTATACAGAATAAAAAAAATCATTTTAAAGATGTTTTTGTGTGGAAAAATATTTTGGTTTTTTAAGAGCAGATGAAACAATCAAGCATGCTCAAGATCATCTACAGGTTCACAGTGAGGCTCAGACTAGACCTGTGATATTGTGCTGGGATAACATCATGGGTCCAGCCCAAGACTGACCAATCAGAGTCCAGGATTTTTTCTTTCCATTGTATAATTCCAATTTAACCACTGTGTTATGCAATATATTGGGAAAAAGTGAAATGTTTCAACAATAAGGCATGCCAGGGCATGTACTACTGTGAAGCATGAAGTGTGACTGGATAGGATTCATCCAAGGAGATTCATCCAAGGGTCCTAAAGGAACTGAGCATGGTGCTAGCTGCTCCTATGGCAGCACTTGGCACCTCAGTGGAGATAAGGTAAGGTCCAGAGGACTGGAGGAGGCTGATGTGGTCCCTCTGCACAAAAGCGGCAATAGGGAGGATGCTAGCAACTACAGGCCAGTCAGTCTCACATCAGCAGTGGGGAAGTTAATGGTGACTCTGCTGAAGGAGAGGCTTGTGGAGCACCTGGGTAGCCACACATGTGATAGGAGAATGACTAGTGGGTACCACAGGGTTTGGTGCTGGGACCAGTCCTCTTAAATGTCTTTATAAGCAACACTGTAGAGGAGCTTGAGGGTAAGGTATGTCTCTTTGCAGATGATTCAAAAATCTGCAACGGGGTTGACACTCAGGAAGGGGTGGAGAGAATGCAAAAGAGATCTGAGGAAACTAGAGGAATGGTCTAGGGGTGACAGCTGGGTTTCAGTGCCAAAAGGTACAAGATTATTCACTTAGGGCTGTGGAACCTAGGAGCAGTGTATAAGCTGGGGGGAGTGGGAGCTGACAGTCACCAACCAAGACAGAGACCAAGGGATCATTATATCTGATTACCTCAACGTAGCTTGACAGTGTGACAAAGTAGTGGGAAAGTCTAGCAGGATGCTGAGGTGCATTAGGAGAGGGATTTCTAGCAGGAGGAGAGCAGTGGGGCTGCTGTTGTATTTCTCGCAGGTGAGGCCACCTGGAATACTGTGTCCCGTTCTGGAGGCCACACCTCGACAAGGACATTGAAAGGGTGGAGGCAGTACAGAGGATGGCAAATAAAGTGGTGAGGGTGTTGCACGAGAAGCCATAGGAGGAAAGGCTGCAGGAACTCAACATGTACTCTCTGGAACAGAGGAGAGTGAGAGGGGACATGATTGAAACCTACAAGTACCTCATAGACAAGAACAAGGTGCAAATGAAGGGTCTATTTCAGATAAAGGAAGGCACTAGAACAAGAGTCATGCAATAAAGCTTAGAGGGGGAGAGTTTAGGAGAGCTGTTCAGAAATACGTACTTCACAGAAAGGGTGGTGAATGACTGGAACAGCCTGCTAGAGGAGGTAGATGGGGCAAAGCTGTGGGGAGCTTCAAGCATGTGTGAGATAGGCACATAGGCATATTAGGTAGAGGAATGGGTGGGTGATGGAAAGCCACTCCTCCTTTACCATTCTGATGAAGGGAGAACAAAATTATCCTGTGAGTGCTAAACATTTTTATACTACTAGAGCTGTGCAAAATAACACAAAACATCATCTTCTGTTGGGTCCTGTGGAGTATTAGGATTCTGTGGGATGCAAATTCCTGTCAGAAGTCGGTTAATTTGGAGGTAGTCATGCCAGTGATTTGGGTTCAGACTCAGGAGTGGACACTGGGATCAGAAGAACAGCAGCTAGGGAAATGCTGCTTGGGTGACACTGCAGTGACCCCAGTGGAAGACCAAGGAGCTTGCTTTCCCACGGTGTCTGCATGCTGCATGTGTGCAAGGCCCCACATATCTGTGCAGCATCAGTGAGGTGGAGGGAGGTCAAAGAGTGAGGGGAACATGCCAGAGGAAAATCAAGTATACACCAGAATGAAGTTGTAGTCACTCTCAGATACCCCACCACCACCAGATTCCCATGTCCTGGGTGGAACTGACTTGGGGGAGTCAAGGTTATGAAAGAAAAAAAAATCAGTTATTTCTAGTCAAATTAATAAAAGGATTTACGTTTTTATTGTTTCAGTATTATCAGGACTCTCTTAAAGAATGTTGGCTGGTGTGGATACAGGTCTTAAAGTAGTAGTATACAACGGTACTATTATTTCGAGGAATCTGATTGGCTGACTGGCACCTTTTTAGCATGGTAAATCCCAGCATAACCCACGTAAAAGGTGCCAGTCAGCTGCATCTACAGTTCCAACCTTTTGAAAATCAATCCGAACCCCCAAAGATTAAAGCCGAGAAAACGCCATGTTGACGCCCCACTAAACTGTGACAGTAAAGTGGGAGTTACAAATGGACTGCATATTTGAAATCACAGACCCCAGTAGTCCTCAAACCTATTTTTTTCATTTAAAAAAAAAAAACACATTGCTCACTGTTGCTGTTTTACAACCCACTGATGCTGACAGAAACTGAAGTGCGGTGGTTGCTCTGTGTTTGCTGGTGTCATGCCAGATGGGTTCCTCAAGATGATTTCATGCAAGATGCCAATTTTTTTTTTTGTCTGTTTTGTTTTACTGATTGCATTTCGCGATCAGTAAGGACCGAACAAATCTGGCAGCAGTGCTTCAGGGCTGTACCAACAGATAATGCGCATGCGCACTTAAGACTGGGAACCTGACTCATTAACAACTGATTTGGCATAACACAGGTAAACTGAGTATTTCTTTCCAATTGTAACAAGGAGCCTTTCCTCTAACATTGAGTGGGGAAAAAAAAGTGTTGTCACACTGTCTTTCCCTCTCTCTGTCTCCTGTTTCTCTGGAAAAAAAATACAGCTCAGACTGCAGTTTCTACTAAAAGAAGAAATGCAGCTCAGTCTTCCCATTTCCCAGCCCAATGAATGTGAGCATCTCCATGACATGTTGTTCAAAGAACATATACTGCTGAGGCCTCATGACTGAACCACACCAGGTGTGGGTAATTCCCAGCATAACCCACACCTTGTCATGGTTTATTGGGTTCTGTGTGATAACGGTGACTGCCTAAAGGCGAGCCATGTTATCGCGATGTCAGAGTGGTGAAAACATTTTCGTAGCTCTGACATCCTAAACACCTGAGGAACTGACGCTGGGGACATAGACTAAATGCTTTCTGTGGGGGTCTGTGCCCCCTAAACACCCCCATGTGGGGGCTTGCCCATCACACACCCCTACTAAAGGATTCTCAACTCCAGGGGGGTGCATGTCGGGGGGGGCTGAAAGCCTAAAAAATAAAGTTTCGGGCCAGCGCAATAAAATTGCACCAGCGCCCAGACCCGAACCCGGTACCTCACCCACCCAAACCGCAGACCAACTCCTGATGCCACAGAACAGCTCGGCAACCCACCACAGCGCCACCCCCACAGCCCCTCTGCTCCCTCCTAGCCCATGCTCGCCATGTCTCGCTTCCCCACTGCATCGCTGGCAGTATGTGTATAGCGACATCCTGTCACCGATTCACCAACCCCCACATCTGGTCACCCTACCTTCCCCATCGCCACTCGGGATTTTGCCCATAAAGCATCGGCATTTCGGACATCGTCCTTCCTCATGCGCCCACATCACAGGCTATCATTTATTGTCTAAATATCTCCTGTAGTGTTGAAATGGACATCTACTAAATTGTTTGGTTTCCATGTATCTCTCCAACCCCCACACATTCACTCAAAAGCCACAATCCCAGTGCAAGGTATCATGGGTATACAAACATTTAAGAGTAAATACAATATCTGCATTGTCAAACTGTAGACTTTGGGTGTCAGACCATTTTTCAGTCTTCATTGTTCAAGATAAAATTATTAGCACCTGTTTCTTTTTTTCTTTTTTTTTTTCATTTCTTCTTTTTGGGGCCAGGCTTCCCTAGCCCAGCGAACAGGCTCGCCTGTCTCCTGGTGACCTGCCCCCTCATACTCAGGGAAGCCCTGAGTGGGGCCGCCGAGGTATGTGAATCGTCGAGCGCCAGAGGGGACAGGCACCAGGAGCGGCTCATACGCAGGAGCCAGTATTTTCTCTAGGATTGCTCCCTCCGGAGCCAAGTGCATGCAATGATGCAAGCCGAGGAGGAACCCGCACGCTTCCATGCATGCTCACCTCAGTGCTTCTGCACTCGGCTCCTCCATGCTCTCACACAGCGTCTTGTTCCCCAGCCTCTGCCAGGGGGCAACCAGGCACTGGTGCTGCATGTCCCCCCTCCCCAGAGAAGGATAGCAGTCCTCCGGACACTCAATCCTTCCCCTCCCCTGCCAACCCCCGATGGCCTATTCCCATTCCCAAACACGGGTTGTCGGCATGGCGCGAAGTGTGGCGTCCAGTGCCTCAACCCTCAGTGCCACCGAGCCAGCCTGTTTCTTTTTTTCCACTCAAATGTAAAATTGTACTTTGCACAGTAGAAATATTTTCATATTGGTTTAAAGTCATGCTGTTCTACCTCAACCCAAGGTCACTAATGAAATGATATTTATTTTTATTGGAGTATAGCTTATATATGTATTCAGATGTTATTTCATCAGCATGAAATGTGTTGATTTCATTTTCTTCATCTTTTTTTTTGTCTTATTTGTTCATGCACCCGCAACCCCCCCCCCAGTCGGCCACTCCCTTGGGCCACCTAGGACCACCCCATCCCACCAGTCACTGCTGCCACCATCCCCTCGTCCTTTAATCATGGCCCCATGTTAACCTGTTGTATCCCTTTGCAGGGTGCTCTCCACCTGTACAGAACACCGGGGAAGGGAGTTCTTGCCCATAGGTGCAGAGAATTCACCTGGAGCACCCAGCGGGACCAGCATGGGCACTCATGGGCTGTGTAGTGGGCAGGGGGACCGGCCACCATCATCTGGCCAGCTGGGTGGGCATTCCCTATTTTCTTCCCTGCCCACCCCCTCCCAAGATGGTCACATGCTCATGGCATCCTGGAGACACCCCGCAGCACGTGGTCACCCACGCCGCAAGGTGCGTCACCGCAACTGGCCACCAGGAGCCATGCAAGAGTGATGCAGGCTGTAACACCCCCCCCCCTTCTGGGGAGAAAAGTGTCCAACGGACACTCAAAACCCTCCCCACCAGCCTCCACTCCTGTCGTCCCAGGCTCAGGCATGAACCCTGGTTGCCAGCATGCTGGGTGATCCTTATTGCCAGGTGCCACGGAGCAGCTTTTTCTTCATCCTTAATGTAAAAAAAATGAAAACGATAAAAAATGAAGTTTAAAGAGGGTTTCTTTTTTTTCAATTTTCTGCAAAACAAAGATTGCAGGACTCAAATTTCATAACATTCAAAACAAAAACTTGAATTTCAGGATAATCCTGCCACCCTCTCAACCACTGCCTCCATTTAGCTTCAGGTGAGCTCTTAGTCCTTGAGGATCTACATTTAAACTGGCTCTCCCCCATGTCAAAAAATACCATTCACCAAAATGAGTCCCTCGGTCTTACTCAGCTCATTCCTGAGCCAACCCATCTCAACCCTAACTTCACAAAGCATTCCCCTATTGCCTAGGTCTTGTCCACACACCCCCCCCCACTACATTAATGCCACTGGCACTCTACCAGATGCTTTTGGTGACCATTGTGTGGTCTACTACATCTGTAAAATCTGCCCCACTAAAACCCCACCAAAGTCTATATGGTCTAGGTCGCTCACGTCTCTTGACTTCCCTTTCCTGCTACATGATCTTTGGGCAACTGAATGGTCAGCACTCACATTGTCCACTGATATGGATGTTGCTCTAACCCCTTTCACGACCAAATTTGTTGCAACATGAGACAAACGTGCCCCTCTCCGTTGGTCTTGTGTCCGTGGGTCCCACCTTCCCTGGATCTTTGCGGAGGTCATTAATTTGTTCAAAGCTTGTGATTCTGCTTGGCATCTCTGCAAAGTTTTGGGCTCTCCTGCAAACTTGTTGAGGTACTGTATGTGACACTTGGACAGCTGGTTCTGATTACTCTATGCTTTTGTAATATAAAAATGTGTTATTGAGTGTATCTCATGAGACATCCTGTGCTCCTGGGATGACCCCCCCCACCTCCAGGTTTCAGTTCAAAGGACAGGATATGTTAAACAGCAGATCTCTGTATGTGATTAACTTCCAAGAACTTGCATTTTGCAGCCTTATTTAGGATCTGTGTTGCTTGAAGCCAGGAACTAAAATATCCATTTTATGACATCCTCAGGAAGGGCAGTTAATTCCAACTGGTGCTGAAAAACTATGTTGCAGCTAGGTGAAAAAACTGCAGAGTTGTAAAAATTCTGTGATGTCTTTGAAAAAAACAGGAAAACACACTAGATCAAAGGAAAGACTCAAGATCAAAGGGTCGTATGGGGAAACAAGTTTTTGCTGATGTCACCTTATTGAGTGATGGACATCCTGTCTGTATTAATTTTTATATGTTACAGGGAGGAGCTAGGTGACATCATGGAAGGGGCAGGTTTAGAAACCATTTAACTGTATTCTGTATTTCCACTTAGAGACATTCCTGTTTGGACTCTCTTGAAACAACAGCTAACTAAAGCACTGTAAGAAAGTATACAACAGATAGACAAGTCTAAGTGTATTGTGGTAGGAGTTTATGTTTGTATTTTACCTTGTTCTTTTAAGTGATTGTATGTTTTATGATATAGTGTTCCGTGGTTACATTTTACATATTTTATTCATTTTAAGTAAAACCTTTTATTTTAAAGAGCCTGCCTGTGTCTTCCAATTCCTTTCTTTTTGCCTGTGATGCATGGATGGTTAAGATTTTGACAACACTGTTCATAAGCTTAATGGTATACCAAACTGGGAAAAGGTAAGAATTTATCTAAGATCTTTCGTAGAGTTTCTAAGGGTTCATTTTGTATACCTGGTTAGGTGCCCGTAGGCGAAAGATATTTGGCATTCCCCGAAGAGCAGAATTATCTGAGCCTGTACAGTTGGGTATGCTAGCAAGAGGTTCACAGTTTGAATCCCTCCAGAACTTGAGACCAAAGGTGATTCGGACCCACAAAACAGACGGGAGGGTTACCCTGTTCATAATACTGCACTTGGAGGTTGGCACTGTGGGAGCAGAGGGCCTGACCTGCTGAGTGGGGTTGTGACTCTGTACATGCAGCTACATAATGCCAACACCAAGGCCACCAAAGGACAAATCAGTTTACTTCACCTACAACCATTAGAACAACCTTAAATGCTCTGATAGGTGCTTTACTCCCTTTTTGACCCCCCCACCCAGTCTGCCAACCCCATCCTCAGACTAAGAAAGTCACCTATCTCTGACCCAACTGAGGTCGCCAACACCTTTAAATAGAAGTGGTGTACAGACCACCATTCCAGAACCTGGAGATGGGAACATGGGGAGGTTATAAGGAGGGCAGCAGGGTCCAGGGAGATATTGGTGTTAGAGGGACTTTAATATGCCAGATGTGGACTGAAAGGTTCCAGTCATGGCAGGTGCAAGGAACCAGCTCCTGGTGAAAACATGCCAAGAAGCTTTCCTTAAACAATTGGTTCAGACCCCAACAAAGGCCAGAGCCTTGCTAGACCTTGTACTCACCAACAGTGAGTGGGTCTACAATATTACTGTCCAGGAACTGCTTGAGTTAAGTGACCACAGGACTATATGGATGAAGGTCCAACTCAAAGCCAGCAAGGAAAAGAGCCAAGCAAAATGCTGGGACTCAAGGAAAGTAGAGTTCAACAGAATTAGAAACTTGTTAGTGGACGGTATAAGGGGACTAGCAGGGCTTGAGGACGTGGAATGGAAATGACAAGCATTCAAGACCAGAGCTGTAGACCCAGCTGCTTGTTGCATTGGGAGGGTAAGCAAAGAGAGGATGGCAAGGGAACCATTGTGGTTCATGCGTCGGTGAAGGAATCAGTGAGAGTGAAATAAAGGACATTTAGAAAAATACAAGGTCAGTGAAAGGGAGGAGAACAGAAAGTCATACCTGAGAGACACTAGGTAGACCCGTAAGACAGTCAAAAATGCAAAGACCTAGGTGGAGCAGAGAATACCAGAGTGGATGAAATAGGGGTACAAGACATTCTTCAGATACATTCAGGAGAAACGTAAAGTTAAGGAGAGTATAGTGAGGCTGAAAAAGTCAAGAAATGGGATGAAGGGGGCAGTGTAAAGGGTGAGATACTGAATCAATAGTTTTGCAGTTAAAACTTATATTGAGTGTTTCAGTACATTAAACATTACACAAAACTACAACTACTAACATTTTCAATATGGAATGCGGGCTGGTAAAGCCATCTAATAAATGAAATAGACTAAAGTTTAACTACTGATGCAAATATCTGTCTACAGATGGAATAAGCATGACTTTTCTGTACTTATATAATATAAGTACATATAAGAACAGGACAAATCAAGTTCAAGCCTCTATGGGTAAACCTCTAGAACATGGAAAATGAGAAAATTGTTAGTGGACAGTATAAGGGAACTAGCAGAGATTGTCGAAGTGGACTATACTATACATTACTAGTCGACTAGTGCAGTATAAGTATAGAATGTATGTATGAATATGTAATATATGGATAAGCCTCAATAATACTATACTAAGTTATACAAAAATGTCCCAGTAATACATCATTACTCTCAATAATACTATCCTGAAAAGTGATACTACTATTGTTTCTGCTGATAATACTACAGTGCAGAAGTCATCTTCAACTATAGTATTATCAACGGATCCAAATATTACAAAAAAATAACAGAAAGTAAGTGTTTTACAAGGCAGTAATACCATCTCGAGGTTTTGGGGACTTTAGGACCTCTCGAGTTTCACTCTCGAGGCTCCATGTCCCCAAACCTCTCGATGGTATTACTGCCTTATAATATACACTTATCTATCTATTATTCTATTTATTAAGAATGGCGGTACCCAAAAATTCATCAGTTGGTGAAGGGTCCTGCCAGACCCTAGAAACAGCCAGTCTCCTGTGTGTTCAAGTGACTATACTCACCAAGGACTTCAGGTAAGGGACCCATATGTGTAGGTAGTATTGCAGTTTCCCCTACTGCCAGATGACTTAGTCTGTCATGGTGGGCGAGAGTACCCACCACTTGCTTCCACTTCAGTGATTCTCCACCTCTGTAAAATCAGTCTTTTCACTTTAGTGCTGCCTGCTTCTAGCCACCTAGCCCCAGTGAAATCAAGGGGGGGCATCTCAAGAGGATCCCAGAATATTTAGCAAGGGGGAAAGTTGAATTAGGTCCCCCAAATCTGTTGGCAGAGAGTGTGAACCCCTTTTCAGAAATCCTGTAATGCAGGTCCAAAGGATATGGAGCACCCTAAGATCCCTGGCAGTGCCAGCACTGATCTCCTTTCAGAAGACTCATTTAATGCAAAACATGGTGAGTTTGGATACCAACAGTGTAACATTTTGCTCTGGATTATTCACCATCTAATGCCCCTCCTTGCAGTATGGGCACACTTCCAACAGGTCCCAGGGCATGCCTAAAAATAGGCAATGCTTTTGTCTGGCACACCCACCCAGTCAACAAAAACTAAATAAAAAAATAAACAGGTATCCCACTCCTCTATTGAGAGTCTAGTTACCAGTTTTGTCTTCCAGGCATAGAGGGCTTTCAACGTCTGAAAGGACTGAACATCCTGCATGGCCCTATAGATAGCCTCTGCCCTCCCCCTAGGTTGTCATAGCCAGGAGAGAGGTGATACAGTGGGTGGTGACTGTCCTCTCCCCCCTGGTGAGTATACGAGGGCCTGTAGTGCACTTTGGATCTGTAGGACCCTCCAGTGCTTCCACCAGGAAATGCTCTTCACCATGTTGAGGAACTCAAAGGACTGAAGCTGCTTGCCAGAGGGCATGAGGAGATTCTAAACTTGGGAAATCCCATTTTACCTCCAGGTACCCCAATTTTGGGTCTTTTATCCTTCATGATCTAGGGTTCACCCATAGAAGCATGAGCTCGACTCCCCTGTGCTGTGTTTTCATCAACCGTTCAAGCTCCCACCAGCCTGCCCATGAGGCTTTGAAAGTAGGGTATGGTTTAACCGCTTCAGGCAATGCCTCTTAAAGGCAGACACTAGGAGAGGCATTGCCCATAAGGCTATATTCCATATGTATCCAAAGTGGAGATTGCTCTATCACCTCATCAACGCATTGAAGTATTTGGGCCCCAATAAATCCTTCAATCTGGGAAGGCCTGACCCTTTTCTTGTTTCCAGTGGGCCTGTAACTTCTCCCTGCTGTACCTAGGTGGATTCCCCCTCTCCAGGAATGTCCCAAATCAGGGCTGGCCTTAACTAGGTGCAAACTGCACTTTGGGGGGGCCCATACTTTTTTCTTGAGGAAGCAAAAATAATTTAAAACATTTAAAAATGCCTAAATTTTGTTATAGATGAAAATGTTTACCAGCAAATCAAAGTGGAAGACAACTGGCTCTGCTACTGTTAGAAAAGATGGGGGCAGCTTTGCTGCAGTGGAAAAGATTAGGTTAAATAAGTGCTAATGGTGTTATAATGGCCATACTTTACACCTCCTAGGTTGACTGATTTGACAAACAAAGTGCTATGTTGACAAGAGAACGTGTTTGTAACCTGAACATGTAGCTGAAACAATGAATATGACAAAATCTGTTTCAAAAGTATGTGAGCACTCAAAATCAGGGGTTGATCTTAACATTGTTTACTAGCCCAAACACTAGTGCAAATTGTTCAGGACTACTGCAGCTATCACTCTACTTGTCTATCTTGACTAGTGCAGGTTTTCATGGCTGTTAATGAAGTTAAAAAAGTCTGTACTTTAGCAGGCTCTAGTCCTCATGCTAATCTCTCTCAATGTTCCAGATGGTCTGGCGTGGTTAACAGCTCATTAAGAGCTGCAATTATCTGGTACTTCAAGAGAGGGGGTACCACAAAAGACACAATGCGAGTCATTATCACTCCACTGTTAGGACTTTCAGCTAGTGTCCGGGGTGTGATCAAGGGTAGAGTGCTGTTAAGTCACTAGCTTCCAGTTTTCTGAACGTGTCTCTGTCTAAAAATTTGTCCCATATTATTAAGACCAGTGCCCCTCATTTCCCTATATTTTGAGTGTCTCTATCCAATATTTCAGTGACAAAACGTGAGGAGGTATACAGGGTCATAGAAACATAGAAACATAGACTTTGACGGCAGATAAGGACCGCTTGGCCCACCTAGTCTGTCCATTTCCCTACCTAGAGGATAAGCTGCAGATCCTATTTAACCAACAGCCTATTTCTTCCTACCCCCCACAAAAATTGCCTTATGTCTGTCCCATGCATTCTTGAATTCTCCCACAGTTTTAGACCCCACAACCTCCTCAGGAAGGCTGTTCATGCATCCACCACCCTCTCTGTGAAAAAATACTTCCTCACATTGCCCCTGAGCCATCCCCCCATCTTCAAATTGTGTCCCCTTGTTCTTGCACATCTCTTTTTCTGAAAGGTGCTACCCTCTTGGACTTTGTTGATTCCACTGAGGTACTTAAATGTTTCTATCATGTCCCCCCTCTCCTTCCTTTCCTCAAGGGTATACATATTAAGCTCCTTTAGCCTCTCCTCATATGGCTTCTCTTGCAGACCCTGCACCATTTTAGTTGCCCTCCTCTGAACTGTCTCTATCTTGTCTATGTCCTTGCGGAGATGGGGTCTCCAGAACTGGACACAGTACTCCAGATGGGGTCTCACCAGCTGTCTGTACAGGGAGATAACAACTTCCTGTTTTCTGCTGGTGATGCCTCTCCCTATACATCCCAGTATCCCCCCAGCCCTCCCTACCACCTTATCACATTGCTTGCCAACCTTAAGGTCATCTGATATGATTACCCCCAGGTCCCTTTCCATTTTTGTTGTTGTTACTACCTCCCCCATTGTGTAATCTTCCCCTGGGTTTTTGTTTCCCAGGTGCTTTACTTTGCACTTCTTTGCATTGAATCCAAGCTGCCATACCTCTGACCATTCCTTCAACCTTGCCAAGTCCCTTCTCATCCTTTCCACGCCTCCTTGTGTATCAACCCTGTTGCAGATCTTTGTGTCATCTGCAAAGAGGCATACTTTTCCTTCCAGTCCCTCTGCAATGTCACTTATAAAGACATTAAAAAGGACTGAACCCAGTACTGAACCCTGTGGTACCCCACTAGTAACCCCTCTTTCTTCAGAGTGGACTCCATTTACAATTACCTTCTGTGTCCTGTTGTTCAGCCAATGTTTTACCCAGGCTACCACCCTGGGACCCACTCCAAGGCTGGTTAATTTGACTACTAATCTTTTGTGTGGGACTGTGTCAAATGCCTTGCTAAAGTCTAGGTAGGCCATGTCCACAGCCCCTCCCTGGTCTACTACTTTAGTCACCCAGTCAAAGAAATCAATTAGATTCGTCTGACATGACCTTCCCACTGTGAACCCATGCTATCTTGGGTCCTGAGCCCCACTGGCCTCTAGGTACTCAACAATTCTTTCCTTCAGAAGTGATTCCATCACTTTCCCTACCACAGAGGTCAAACTAACAGGTCTGTAGTTTCCTGCCTCTGTCTTGCTCCCACTTTTGTAAAGAGGAATCACATCAGCCTTCTTCCAGTCCTCAGGTATCACACCATCCTCCCATGATTTGTTATAAAGGGTAGTCAGTGGTGTCACTAGTTCTCTGCTTAATTATTTTAGAATTCTGGGGTGACTTCCATCTGGCCCCATTGCTTTGTCCACCTTCAGTTTTAGGAGTTCTTTCAGAACCCTTTCTTCTGTGAAAGGACTGGGATCAACCCCCCTCTCCAGAGTGCTTCTGTTAATTGGATTAGGCACCTCCCCCACTTCCTCTTTTGTGAATACTGAACAGAAGTATTCATTCAGTATCCTGCTTTTCACTGTCACTCTCTGCCCACCCACCATCCATTCTATTCAGTCTCACTATCCTCCCTTTGTCTTTCTCGCTCCCTGATATACCTATAAAATGTTTTATCCCCCTTCTTAACCGAGTTGGCTATCTTTTCCTCAGTTTGTGCCTTTGCTATTCTGACTACCCTCCCTGCTTCCTTCTGCCTTAACTGGTACAGTTCTCTGTCCTGCTCCTTCTGTGTTTTCTTATACTTCCTAAATGCTAGCTTTTTCTCCCTAACCTTCACCGCCACTTCTTTTGAGAACCATAGTGGCTTTTTCTTTCATTTTGATTTGTTTATTTGCTTCACACAAAGGCTTGTTGCCTCTGTGATGGCAGTTTTGATATTTTTCCATTGTTGATCCACCCCTCCTTCTAGCCTGTTTGCTAGTGCTTTTCTAAGGCACTCTCCCATCTTGCCAAAGTCAGCCCTCCTGAAGTCAAGAACCTTCACTTTTGTATGGCTTGACTCTGTAGCTGAGTTTATCATGAACCACACTGTTTGGTGGTCATTTGTTCCCAAATGGCTACCCACTTCTAGATCTGAGATCTTCTCACTGTCCCCATTTGAGATTACGAGGTCTAAGATTGCTCCCTCATGAGTAAGTTCCAAAACTAGCTGTCTGAGGCATGCCACCAGAAGGGCATCAAGAATGGCCCTGCTTTTGGATGTGGCAGCAGCAAAGGTGCTCCAGTTAACATCTGGCATATTAAGGTCCCCCATCAATAGTATCTCCCCTTTCTCTGCCATCCTAAGAGATGCCTTCTATCATATCCTTGTCCATTCCCTCCCCCTGACATGGGGGTCTGTATACAACCCCTGTGCAGATTGTGGTGCCATTTCCAGTCTCTAGGGTGACCCACAGTGTCTCCTCTCCTCCCCTCCCTGTTTACTCTTTTGTTCAGTTGATTTTATCCCTTCCCTTACATAGACAGCTACTCCCCCCCTTCTGCCCTCCCTGTTTCTCCTGTAGGTTGTGTACCCTGCTATGTTAACATCCAGTCATGGTTCTCTGTGTACCATGTTTCTGTGACTGCTATGATATCAGGCATCCCTCTTCCATCAAGGCCACTAGTTCAGGAGCTTGTTGCCCAGACTATGAGCATTGGTACTCATTACCTCCATTTCTTGATGGCCTTACCCCTTTTTGCCCCATCCTGTACTTATGCGTTTGTCACTTTCTCCATTTACCCCTGCGCTTCTCCCTATTGACATCTCTATGTTGGTGTCTACCTCACTTAGTACCCCATGATTTTTTTGGGGGGCTAGAATTTCCCTGCTCCTTTCCAGTCCCTCCCCCCCGGCTAGTTTAAATGCTTGCCAATGAAGTATTTAAACCTATCACCTAGGATTCTGGTTCCCCTCCTGGACAGATGCAGACCATCATGCCAGTATAGGCCTGCATCTGTCCAGGTGGACCCCCAGTCCCCAATGAAGCCAAATCCCTGAGCTCTGCACCAGTTTTTCAACCACTGATTGAATTCCATGGTGTGGAGCACCGTAGCCTCATCCATACCATAGACAAGCAGCACCTTCAAGAAGGTTACCATGTGTGCTATTTGTCTAAGGCCCCTCCCCATCTCCACAAACGCTTCTTGCACTGCTCTGATCCCTTTCTTAGCCAGGTCATTTGTCCCTAGGTGGACAATGACATCCAGTTCCCTCCCCTGTGCAGCTGCTCCTGTGATCCTGAGGATTCGCTCCCTGTCCCTCCAAGCCATGGCACCAGACAGGCGCCTTACCTCCCTCTCCCCTTCCTCCCCTAGTTCTACCTTCCTAACAATGGAGTCCCCCACCAGGAGTTGTTTCCTTCCCCTGTGGGGTCCTATGCCACCCTCCTGTGGGTCTCCTTTGTGGAGGTTCCCAGCATTCTCCTTGGTCTCCACTGTGGGTGCCTCCATAGAGGAACCACACTTTTCCAGAACAGCATAGAAATTGTGGAGCGGTACAACTGGAGGGATGCACCTCTGTTCCACCACCCTCACCCTCCCTGAGCCCACTGTGGTCCAACTGCTCCTCTTTCTTGGCAACCTCTGAGGCAACAGCAGTGGCCCTGGTGGTCCCTGGGTGGAAGAGGAGGTTCCACAAATCCTGGCCAACTCAGCCTGGAGATGAGCAACCTCCTCCCTCAGCCCAGAGAGGTGCCTGCAGATGGGAAAACACTGCATCCTCCAGAAAGTCTCCCGGAAGACTGCTGCTTCACAGCCACTGCACTGCACCACTCCCATCATGTCTTTTTTATGGCCCCCTAACTGTTGTTTGGAATACTTACTCTTTCCTCTGTTTGTTTATTTTCTTTTTTTTCTTTTTTCTTCCCCTACTTACTTACTGCCTCTGTGTCCTTTTAGCTCCTGATCTTCCTGTTCTAAGACAAGAAGTTCCTATATTTCTCAGTAGTCTCCTTACTTGCTCAGAGTCAGACCTCCAGCAGCTGAGGGGACAGAGCTACTCTTGCCCTTCTAGGATGGTGAGTCTTTAGTGGCTCTGTGATCACTCACTTCCTGCTCCCAAACAGGAAGTTCCTGTTGTCAGTTAAATCCTGTGCCTATAAAAGTAGAACTAGTTTAGGGTGGGGGGGTGGAGGGGAGAGAAGGAGGGCAATATAGTCCCAGTAGAGAAGTTTTAGTTATACCAGTAGCTCCTTCCTCCTGGTGTTCTGTCTGTTCTCTGGCAGAAGCTATCTAGGGCAGTGCTTAAATCTGGTTTTAACCTGGCTCTTTTTAGCTAAGCCACTCCCCCTACTTTGCAAATCTTTCTACACTCAGTTAATTTTACAGATAATTCCATTCTGACACCTGTGACAAGCACCTAGATAAGTACACAGATAACACAGATAACAGATAACAATTTACATCAACTACCTCTGACAAACACACTAACTCTTTTTTTTTACCCTAAATTGAAGGTCCTAGTACAAGATTTCTAGTTCTTAGTCCCAGTAGAGAAGTTTTAGTTATTCCAATAGCTCTTTCCTCCTGGTATTCTGTCTGGTCGGCCCTGCAAGTGGTGGGTTTTATCCCAGCCTCACCATAATTTCCCTCTCCCTTCACTCTGTTCTTTCCCTGGACAGTACTGCAGACCAGACTCTGAAAATGACCATCCACAGATCCATAGCTGCCATTACTGGCAAGTGTAGGAGGTCCCCTGCTCTTCTAAATGGACCATGCCAGCTATCACTATCCATACAAGCCCACCCTTATCCCACTCAGCATGTCCTGTCATCCTAAAAACAAAACTTTGGATCATGTATGGTTGAAAAATAAACTTTAATAAAATACATAATTTGAAAGCTTAAAATAGGCATTCCTGGGGAACATAGATAATCCTATATAGAAACAGAGATAGTATGACATTATGCCTGTGTACTATTTCCCCGGGCTGATGAAAGCACAATGTTAAAGAAAAATGTGTTATTGTTGGTGCAGAGCATATTAAAATCAATGCTTTTAAAAATAAAAATGTCATAGTTTTCTGTTTCCCAAGCCCCTTAGGTTTGTGTAACCCCCACCCCAAATACATTTTACATGTGCTCCGGCTCACTTGAGACAGTACAAAAACGTCCAGAAGAGCAGGTCTCCAGCTGACTATAGGGTGGGCGTTGAGAGTGTCTTACTCTGCCTGACTACGTTTATTGCCCTGTGGGTGGTGGTGACAGTGTGGTGAAGTGCATGATGATGTCAGCTATTGTGTGTGTGTGCAGAGATAGGACTGCTTGATTCAACATTTGCTGTTGTGAGATCCAGTGGTGTGTGTGTGTGTGTGTGTGTTGTGCAGAAAGAGAAGAGGAAGAGAGGAGGCCATGGTACAAAAAGGGGGGCTCACTGTGTGTGATGGCATGCAGTCTTGTTTTTTTCTGCTGAGGAGCTGAAAGCAATGTGGGAGCTGGATAAATGTACAATCAGAGTATCTCTTGGCTTGCATTGTTTCCTGTATAAGTGATCAAAATTTACCATTATAATTGAGGGCTAGTGCAACCATCTATGGGCTAGTGATATTTTGAATCTACTTGCCCTGCTGGCTAGCGCACACATTTTTCTACGGTTGTTTCCTTCTCACAATGGCTCAAAAACCTGACTAGCACAGAGCAAAATCAGATTTCTTAATAGGGACCCTGAAAACCTGATCACCAGGTAAAAAAACCTGACAGGTGGCAACCTGACATGTGTCCCATGATTTTATTTATTTTTTTAACCAGGACAGAAACACTAAGCTGAAAGCTTGTTTATAGGTGCAACCTGGGAGCACAAGGAAGGCAAGTGACTTGCTTAGGGTCACACAGTATGCACCCACCTGGTTACCAAAAGCAAATAAATAAATAAGTACTTGAGGACGCAGTATAGTGCAGTGGTTTAAGGCTCTGAGCTGCAAATCTGAAGACCTGGGTTTGAATCCCACAGCCCCCACTTTTTTCCCCCCAATTATTTAACCAGGAGAGAGACACTGAGCTGAAAGCTTGTTTACAGCTGCGACCTGGAGGCACAGGGAAGTTAAGTGACTTGCTCAAGGTCACACAGTATGCAAGTGGGGGCTGTGGGATTCAAACCCAGGTCTTCAGATTTGCAGCTCAGTGCCTTAAACCACTGTACTATACTGCCTCCCCAAGTACTTATTTATTTATTTGCTTTTGGTAACCAGGTGGGTGCATACTGGATTCAAACCCAGATCTCCAGGTTTGCAGCTCAGAGCCTTAAACCACTGTGCTATACTGCTTCATATGATAACCCTCTCTATTCTCTCTCATACCTCCAGAAAAGTTAAGTTAACTTGTTTGCAAATCAAAGCATCTGAGGTGCGAGTGTCCGGTGATGATGTCCCTGTCCTTACAGAAATGAATACGGCAGTAGTACCATATTTACTTAAGTTCTGGCTCCAGGCTCAGTCAGATTAATTTCCAGTGGTGAAGTCAAATAATTCAATGCAGTCAATGGCACTAATTAAAAGATGCTGGTTAAACTAGTAGACCTGCTACTGCTTTATTAATATAGGACTGGAGGGTTAGTTAGGTGTAAATGTTGGATGTGCGGGGGTGGAGGGGCACAGGGAATGGAGTGGTGTGGCCCAGCAGGGGGCTGCACAGGGGCCAAGAATGATTAAGGCTGGCCCTGTCCCAAATAGTTTATCTATCTTTAGGTGCTTTTACACACAGGCGAATACAACGGAATGACCATTACCTGTGTGCCACCATTGTACTCTGTTGTTTGTGGTTCCCTTTACTCACAGAAGGTATTCCAGCAACCCCCCCATCTCCGTTTTCAATATTTTGTGTTTCAGCTCCCCCACGGAGTGTGGTGCTCTATGGCTGTTTTTGTACTGCTGCCAGAATGGCTGTTTTACACAGCCAGATGAAACGGAACACATTGGGATGAACCAAGGAAGGTAGAGATTGCGGCATGGGCGAATGTTCACCGGGGGAACGGAACAGATGCATTTTACACACAGGGGATGTAACGGTATACTGTTTCTGTAACAGCCATTCCATTACAGAAACCTGTGTGTAAAAGCACCTTTTGTGAACCATAGGGAGGGTACCTGCATTAGGAGAGAGCTAAGAAGATAAAGAAGCTTGTCAGAGGTGACCATCCATAGAGCTTCTGTCTTCCTCCATAGTAGCAAGTGCAGTGTTCCCCACCGAGTACATTCCACCAGAAGGAACTGGTCCTATGTTATTCCTGTTTATGGATGGGAGATGGTTGCTAATTTTAACACCCAAGTAAGTAATACCTTGCTGAGACCACTCCAATCCTGTTTGAGCAAAGGGTGTGGCTGGGTAATTTTCAGTTAAGGGGAGTACTTGAGTTTTATTTTAATTAATCCTCAAACCAGAAAGTTCCCAAAGGTGATGCAAAACCTGCATGAGCACTGGTACTGATTGAATCAATATTTTTGTTTGGTATTCACCAAGGTGGAGGAAAGTCCACTACTGGATTGGCAGCTAGGACAAAAGAGAAGAAATGGGGAGGCACTGACAGCAACCCTAACATTACAGAGGAAAGGGTGCTGCAGGGGCTAATGGCACTAAGAGTAGATAAATCAATGGGACCAGATGGGATGCGCCTAAGGATGCTGAAGAAAATGACAAAGTTGATCGCAGCACTTTGGACTGAAATTTGCCACCGTTCGCTAATCACAGGGCTGGCCTCCGAGACTGGAGGACTGCCAATGTGGTTCTCCTGCTCAAAAGTGGCAGAAAGGATAAGTCATATACATTTTTTGTAAGCCCGTTATGGTTTGGGCGCAGTTTTATAAAAATTGTCTGTCCTGCTATTGTATTCATGCTGTGCATTTTTCCCCAGCTACTAAGCATTTATGCCCTGCTTTTTAGAGTTTCCAAATTAGTTTAAGTTTGCAAATATGATAAATGAGTTATGGATTTTGAATAGGGGATTATACATTGGTATGGTGAGTTGTTTGGCATATTGCTAGAATATAGATAAGTTTTGATATAGTTTGTGTATATTTTCGTGATTTTCCCTGTTTCAGCTTTCATTCTTTTCCATCCAGGTTTTGCCCTCCCTAACCCGTTTCGGTGTTCTTTATGTTCTGGTATTTGATGCTCCCTTTTAGAGAGTTTTGATTGGCATTAGATATACTACTATGCTATAAACATTATTTAAAGTAATTATGTATATGTTTATGTGATGTTCCTTTTCCTCTTCCCCTTTTCCCATGTTGCATACTTTAGTGAGTGCTCACTATATATTTTTTTAATAATAGTCCAAAATTAGAGTTATACACATCAAATGTTATAAATATTGACTATATGATATTTAATATGAGCATATATATCTATGCTGAGTGGGATCTCTCAAATTCCATTTGTCCTTTTTCCCTCCTATTTTTTCCCCTCCAATTTTGTTCCTTTTTGTTTTGTTTTGTTCTGTTTTGCATTGTGCCTCCTTTTAGAAATTATTTACTGGTATAGATACTGCAATTGTTTATAGCTATCTAAGGGTGCTTATTTAATATGTTATTATTTGCTTTGCAGTCTTGTGTGCTGGTTCTTCTTACCTCCCATCCCTTGCCTCCCCCACCCCCATATTTTTCTATTAAATGAGCTGTTAAGAGCAAGGCTTACACCTGAAAATGTTTAATTGATTTACACATATAAGAAGCCTGTGTCTGTTAGTCTTGATAAAGAGTTTGCAACACAAAACTGTTGACTGTTCTATGGGAGAGGACTGTGTGCTGTCATTAAGCTGGATTTTTAACTTTGTATGATTAAAGCTTTATAAATTTTAAAAATATAAGTGTGGACAACTTCTGGAGTTTGTGAGTGCCCTGTTCCTGTGTTGCTGCATTTGTCTTTTACCTGGGATTGCCCTGCGCACATGTGGGCCTTTGAGATTTTGAATTGAAACAGGGTATCATGTTTATGAACCTATATCCTGAAATGTAGATTTGCTCCTTAAGTCTTGTTGTTATCCTTCTTTCAGATCAACTATACTAGGAAAGACCTGATGATCTAGAAGACAGTGTAAGAAGAAGAGAAACTGTTCTTTGCACTACTGACTAAATATGAAGCCAAGCTGGTTCTTGGGCAATTTTATAGAAAAGAGACAAATGTGATGAGCAGGATTCATCAGTGGAAAAATATATAGAAAACTGCTCAATATGCACAACATGCTTTCGCTAGAGTGTGCAACACAAAGGAAGAGTCATGTCATCTACAGTCGGAACACACCATTAACTGGATTCTAACACGGGGATAGTCAACTGCATGTAGTGCTTCAGATTCAAGAATCAAAAATGGAAAACTAGAGGCACATTGAAGAAAGACTGTATCAGAAATCTTTCCTTAGGAGAATGGTCTCAGAGGGGATGGCAAAGTGAAACTGGGCAGTATTTGTCCTTTGGTTGTCTTGTTTTGGAATTGTTCTTCTTTAGAACATTGGATTTTTATAGCCATTCAATTATTATTTATATAAAAAAGTAAATGTGCTGACATGTGAAAGATCTGTTTTTCACACTCATATTTTAAGGATCTTGGTGATACAAATTATGGGGGATATACACTATTGGGGACCAGGTATGCACAATTCAACCCAGCCCACATAGCTATGCACCTGTCCATGGCCCCCCCCCCCGGCGTGCACAATCGTGGGTGGGTTCAGAGGATACAGGCAGGCATCCAGTTAGATGTCTGTCCTGGGTTCCATAGTGGATCCCCTGCTCCACATGAGCAGGGAATTTGGGGTAGGCATGGGTCCTAGGTTTTCACATGTATGGGCAAGTGCCTAAATGGATGCCCTCAGCCTTCCCGGTCAGCCTAGTAGGCTGGGGCCTCAGGGTGGGGGAATTTCTAGTCCCACCACATCCAGCAGGTGTCAGGGGGGCATGCAAAATATACATCAGGGTCTCTGCTGCATGTCCTGTGGTCCCCTTGCCTGGAATTCTGTGCCTCCCTGAATGGTGTGGAGTGCAGGCACATCCCCCAAACATGCTCCCAGACCAGCTGCACATGTAGCTGTGTAAATGGCTGAGGGATCAGGTAAGTAAGGGACATGTACCCCTTCTGTGAATGCTGCTGTGGGTCCACTGGACCCCTAGTTCATGGCATTCAGATTTAGGGTTGCCTACACACCACATATATGTGATTTGTAGAAAATCTGCCTCGTAATATATAGGGGTCTATCTCTGTAGAAGCACTGTAATGTGATCAGCAGTGATGAGGCATCTACTATAAAAGGCATGCAATGCTGTCTAAGAATACTAATTTCTTTATTCTCCAACAGAAATGTTCTTTCACCCAAAGCACTCTTGAGTCTCAACATGATTAATGGAGATGCAAAGCAACAAATGCCATTACTATGGAACCACATCTATGAAAGAGAAAGGCCAACCTCATAAGTATGCTAATAAGGCATGGGGCTCAAGGCATTGCTTTGTAAACATCATAATATTCATTTAGCAGTCGGCTTTATTGTAAAGCACTGATTGTGGTTTTAATTAGGGATGACAGACTGTAAAAGAACAATGGAGATGTTTGTTTTTAAAGAAATTATTAAGAATTTCTTCACATGAGTAGAGTGCTTTAAATGTGATTCTGTAAAATAAAACTGGCCATATACCTCAACTTCATATCACCCAAATATGAGATAATATTCAGCACAATGCTGGAGATTGACTGAAAGTGAGACATATCATCAACGCACAGAAAGTGAAGCTCTGAGAACTGGCAGTTAGTGATTTCAGATTCATACAGTTTGCTGTTATTTGAGCAACACAAGATGATGTAATGTTGTGTTTTGAAATCACAGTGTACTGGCTGTTCGGGGGTAAAGGGCTTCATGGTGGTACCACCTGGAATGCCATTGTTAATGGAGTAAGTTAAGAAGTATTACTGGGGCTTCAAAAACCTGTTCTGTCAGCAAGACATATATTCTGTTATAACAAGTGTTTTTACAAACAGGATGCCTGTCTTTTCTCATCCTATTTCCCCACATTTCACAGAACAAGTCATTATCAACCATCATTGTCTTATTACTAAGATGTTCCCTCAACATCCTGGGTTTTATGCAAATTTACATTTAAATATAATACGTAACACTCAATTTAGTTCAAGCTACACAATGATACATTTTAAGTTGCAATTTCTAATAGGAAGTGTAATGCAGCTGATTGTCCTTGCCTCATTACTTACTGAATCTGGAGATATACAGTAATTGACTTGTACCTCAAGTGCTTAAAGTGAATCTGTATTATCAGGACCCTAGAGCTTACAGTGCAGAACCAGATGGTGACTACAAAGGGTGCAGGCTGGGGTTTCCTCCACAATCCTAGCAAGCCCCCATCAAAACTAGTACACATGGTGCACTCAAGAGCAATGTACTCCTCACTTACAGAGAATGAGTGCATTGCCTTTTTGGGCAGCCTGTTCTCCATTGGTCCAGTGAGCAAAAGATGAGACTGCTCCTGCGCTTGGGTTGCCCACATGTAAATGCAGTGCCCTATTTACCAACCGGGGGCCAGCTGCAGTGGGTATTTTAATACATGGAAACAGAAGACCATGTCTATAGTCCTATAGGTACTCGTACTTGTAGTTTTATCACTCTTTAAAATACTAAAACATAACTGTGAGAAACAGACCTTCCAGTTTGTTGTCCTGGTTGTAGTTTGCATGAAGTGACTGAGGTCACACTGACGTGAAACTGCACCATAACCTGATGGTTGAGGTCAGCCCTATTATAAGAGCATCCTTCTTCCCTCCACGTTGCAGTTTCTTTTTCTGTTGGATCTGAGCATAACTAAAAATGCACAGCATCCAGCAAAGTACAGTAATGGCAATGCTCATACAGTTAGAAGGCTGCAGAAAAGTTGTCAAAAACAGTATAACATTTTATGAGGATGCACAGTTCTACTGATTATTTTTACCTGGGCTGCCCATCTTACAGGTAGTGGTATCACATGAATTATTTATAAAATAATTGATAAAAAATTGGTTACATATGTTTTCCTTTAAGCAGGGCTTTTTTTTCATGTTTGTGCTCATGTCCACAAAAACACTGCTGGTTAATGAGGGTGGAATAGAGATGAAATAGAGAAAATAAGAAATGATGCTCTTGTATGACAATAGGAATTTTTTATGACAGGGGGTTGTGTAAACAAACAGTGCTCTAAGAGACAGATTTTAGCACTATTCCTACATAGTCACTGCATGAGACAAAGTAAGTGGCCAGTGCTTCAGCTGGCAGGGCACCTGTGTAAGTTTCAGGTGGTATGATTTGATCCCCCCATTTGGGCCAATCTACTCATTTCTAGCAGCATTTGTTGGAGTTTGCCATGATGATGATGATGATGATGATGATTACTGTGCAACAGTTCCCGTGGTGCTACCTCACTAACAGTGCTATAGGCTAGGGGTTCAGTTGGAAAACACGTGAAGTGAACAGTCTTGATGTGTGTTTGCCCTTAAAAACTGTTTTAGGCCCTGTCCACACTATAGTAAATTGAAAACCAGTTTTTAAAAAAATGGTTAAAGTAAAACAGATCAACAAGTTACCATTGGTTTTGTGCTACACTTCAAAAACTCGCTTAACCTAAACCAATTTTGAGACTACCCGCTGAGTATAGTCTGGAAAATGTATTCCAAAAAGTATTTAAAAGTGCTTATTGTGTAGATCCAAAATGCTGTAAGCACTTTTAAATATTTTTAGACAGCTTAAAATGGCATGAAATGTGTGGTATGGACAGGGCCTTTGTTTATATAAGGGTTGTGATCCATGTTCCATGTTCACACTTACCTTAAATAATCTGTTGCCGAATATACTGTTTTGAAACAGTTCTTGCTACACCAAGGACTATTATGGTGCATTATGGAGTGTGTCATTCCTCAAGCCATGGGAGGAAATAGCTCTGTGCTTATACTACAGAACCACTCAAAACTGCTAAATGTTTCGACTCCTGTGTCAAGGAGTAGAGCAGAAGAGCAAAACTGATTTGCTACCACTATCAAGATGGTTTATATTTACCATTTTAAAACTTTTAGGGCCTCTAAACCTTCAAAACAGTTCAGAAATGGTGAAAGTAAACGGGCTTTCAAATTACTTGGATTGTCGTAGTGGGCAGGGGAGTGCAGCAGGAGCCCAGTACCTTAACTAAGGTCCATTATTTCACTGAATTAGAATGAAACTGGGCTTTCATGCCCAGAATCTCATATTCTCATTGATATTATGTCTAACTATAAGCCCCCGTGCAAATGCAGGTTGTGGTGCCAGAGAATTCTAATTGTGTCGTTAAGTTATTTCAGCAGAACTATGCAAGGTTTTGTCATTGCACCTGAAAGGCTTATCTTTCCATCAATACAAAAGCAGCCTAAGTGACATCAAATCTTCAAAATCACTGTAGCCTTCCCACTGGTAACTAGCATGGTAATAAGTGTAGGAGAAACACAATTTTGTTAGAAACAAGGTCCCCTAGCACAGCAAGGTAATTCCAGCTCTAGAACTAACACCAGCAAACCTGCTTAAACCATAAAACATTAAGCCTTGTTAGGTTAGGTTCTTGGGTCCCCCAACAAATTCACAATGACCTTTCTTTTAAGCTGTTCTAAACTCTACTGTTATTTGTAACTGGAATAGGGCCATAGAAGCTGATTTGTAGCTATGATGGTCCAAGACATTGGTCTTCTGCCTTCTGTTATTGTAACTCATGTCAGAGCATTCAGGTCAGCAAACCTGAGCATGTAGAGGCTACTGTCATGCAAAGGTTGAATCCTTTGTCATATTTTTGTATTGTCTTTTAGAATTAATTATTTTCAAGACATTGTGCATGTCATGGAGACAGCAATTCATGCCAGGCTTCATATGGCCATTAATTACTGATGGCATAAGTAATGCTATGTCCATTTAAACATTTACAAATAATAAAACATATTTAAAGATGAGAATAAGGAGGAGGGTTCTAACTTGTTGAAGAAGTAGTGAGTTCCTTAATGATTTTGTTTTATTATACAACTAGTATGGTATGATTTTATTCAGTGTAATCATGTCATGCACATTTTTATTAGTTTTGAGCTCTGGTGTGCTCATTACCTTAGGACTAGGTTAGCATTGGGCTCAGAATTACTGAATAAGTTTATCTAAAGAAGTGGAAACATAAGAACATAGAAAGCTGCCAGCAGGAAAAAAACGCTTGTACTCCATCACACCTGCCCATTTTCCTACCTGAACCATTACAACCTATCACTGGATGTGCCTT